>OX336396.1:8125134-13125134 GCA_946902985.2 Meconema thalassinum | reverse complement strand
CACAAAGATGGCCGCCATCCGCAAACTATTAGGCTAATGACCTATTAGATTTGTCAAAGGATGCTCCCTTCATAAAGGTATGTTGTCGCAAAATTTGGTAGAGATCGGATGATTAGGTTAGTCGTAATTTGATTTAAGCTTTGAACATTTGGGTGGCCGCCATTACGTTTCCGTCAAGATGGCGGCGATATCAAACATGACACTGGGGTTCCCTTTGCTAGTGCTACCTCTGTACCAAATTTCATTCCATTCGGTTTCACCGTGTTCGAATTAATAGGGGTACTCGATTTTGACCCAAAGATGGCCGCCATCCGCAAACTATTAGGCTAATGACCTATTAGATTTGTCAAAGGATGCTCCTTTCATAAAGGTATGTTGTTGCAAAATTTGGTAGAGATCGGATGATTAGGTTAGTCGTAATTTGATTTAAGCTTTGAACATTTGTGTGGCCGCCATTACGTTTCCGTCAAGATGGCGGCGATATAAAACATGACACTGTGGTGTCCTTTGCTAGTGCTACCTTTGTACCAAATTTCGTTCAATTTGCGCTCACCGTGTTCGAATTGATAGGGGGGGACAGACATTCAGAGTACACACACTAACACACACACACACACACACACACACACACAGACTCACACACATACACACACACAGACAGACACACTTTTTTTTCGCCCTGTAGTGATCTCATAAGTCTATTTTAATTTTTTGCAAAAATCGAAAGTAGGCTAATAGCTCCCATTCATACCTTCCAAGATATCCAACATGGAGCTCAAATTTCAATTGCGATTTTTCAGCAGTTGGTAGCACTGACATCATTTTCAAATATGGCCGTGAGATATTCAGGTATAGATCTTTACTCCTACTAAATTTTATTTCGATTGCTCCAGCCGTTTAGGAGTTGATAGGGGGACACACACACACAGCCAGCCAGACAGACAGACAGAAGAACAGACAGACAGACAGACACACATTTTCCCGGATCGATCTCATAAGACTACTTTTTCCTCATTTTTGCAAAATGTGAAAAGTAGGCTAAAAATGAATTTGGTTTCGTGAAAATTGCGTTAGAAGGGACAGTCCAAGGGAAAATCCGAAGAGGAAGAAGAAGGTTTCAGATGCTGGATTCAATCAAGATTGATAAATCTTATGAGCTGATAAAACGTGCTGCTGAAGTTCGGACAAGGTGGAGAGGAAACCTGCCATCAGGCAAACAAACTGATGATGATGAGTGGTAAATTGCATGGCTATGTTCACGAATTCGGTTCGGACACACACAAATGCCTATTTTAATTATATCTCTGCCTATTTTCAGTGCCTTTTTGCCTGCCAATTTTAACCAAAAGAAATGCCTGAACTTGCGGGCTCTAGACCCATCACACTCGCCCGGAAAGCAGGAAGTGACCGTCCCCACTGAAGGGAGGTCCTCGCTATATTGGACTCATGACAAGAAAGTTACTTGTTATTGTCTAGTTTGTGTTCCGGTTGTCCTTCAATCCTCCTCCTCTTCTGTCTCCACGGCTGCCTTTTACAATAAAGACGCCCACATATAGTCCAGCCTGTGTCCTCACTTGTCCTCCCCGGGGAAATCCTAATTCATGAACTGTGAAGTGGAAGAGTAAACTCATTCCTCGGTCTTACCTGTCGCCCCAGGGGTTCGGGTTTCACTCCCATTCTGATTTGAGATGACGAACATAACAATTCATCCCCATGTGATTGTGGACAGCTGTACATCTCAGTTTCCCCTAATGCTGTTCACGTCACCCGCCACTGACCAAAGAACATTTAATTAGACTTTGGCTCTTTAAATGAACATAACTCATTATGTGTTATCTTGGAATAACCTCTGCATATTAAACTATAGGAACCTCTGACACGAATAAATAAATAAATAAATAAATAAATAAATAAATAAATAAAAGGGTACAAAAAGAGTAAATAAAGCAATCAAAGAGTAAATAAATAAGCACTGTAAGTAAATAAAGAAGTACAGTATAACCTGTCATATCCGGACTAATGTGGCGACCGGCCGATCCGGATATGGAAAAATCCGGATATCACAAGGCTATTTTTACAAATAGCTAGGTGACCAGAAATAATTCACGAGTTTGTTGTTGATTAATTTTAATGTTTATAACGTTTGCTTCACGCACTGTACATCGTAACAACAGTTTTTTTCCTTTTTTCGGACATTTTAGCAAAAAAAAAAAAAACAAGGTTAAAAGATAACAATAACGGTAACAACGGTAAACAATAACAGTAACAACAGAAACACACTCGCAAAACAAACTGTCGCTTCAAGACTCACGCACACACTGAAGGGTAGAAAGAGAGGCAGCCTCGTGTTGACGTTGGTGGCAGGCAGGCAGAAGCCGTGAATGGAATATCGCTTATTCACACAAAGGGATGAGTTTCCGGGAAGATGCCGTTGACCGAGTCAGGCCACAACCCCTCGCGGTCAAGCACGACTTCCAGCGCTGCAACTTTCACTCGTCCTCCCTGGCTAGCACACTAATGTATCCTCGCTCTCAACTACGACTTAAAAATTCATTCGGAGATGTGTCCGGATATGGGAGGGTTCGGATATCACAGGTCTGGATGTGACAGGTTGTACTGTACAGTGCTCTCTCGGTAATCCGGCAGATATCGGACCAGAGCGCTGCCTGATTACCGAAAACGCCGGATTACGTAGGCTGCCATTTTTATGTGGGTTGATGCACTTCTCACTCCCCGCACGCTTTTAAGTATACGGTCATGGGAAAAGTGGCAAGTAGGTTTCGTGATGGGTGCCCCGTGATGGGTGCCCAATCACCTTTGACAGGATTCCCGTGGTCACAAGTTCACGATAGGGGACGGGTTTTATGATTTTACGCAACTGACGTGGATATCGGTCCGTTTGACGAGATTCCCGCAGGCAAGTCGTGAGGATTGCACGAATAATACGACAAGAGGGCAAGTTTTATTTCGATTGAGAACCACGTATTATCAACAAGTTATCGAAATAATCGGTTAGATTATACACACATCAAAAAAAGTTTTGCATCACCTCGGTTCCCAGATCTCCGGCATATAGACGTTGACTGTGTATATTGTATCCAAGATACAGTCCCTTTGACTGTTCATAGATGTCACTAAAACTGCTCAAAGATGTAAACAACCATGCATGAGCAGGGCCTATTAGACGGAGGGGGTACGACAGCCGATCAGTTCCAGTCATTCCACCAGGACGAAGGTACGCTGCTCATGTTGTCTGTAGTTCTACCATGCCTAGAAGGTCAATACCGCAGTTCGTCCGCATTGTTACTTTGTGTCAAGAAGGGCTCTCAACAAGGGAAGTTTCCAGGCGTCTCAGAGTGAACCAAAGCGATGTTGTTCGGACATGGAGGAGGTACAGAGATACAGGAACTGTCGATGACAGGCCTCGCTCAGGCCAAGGGCTACTACTGTAGTGGATGACCGCTACTTACGGATTGCCGCTCGGAGGAACCCTGACAGCAATGCCACCATGTTGAATAATGCGTTTCGTTCAGCCACAGGACGTCGTGTTTCAACTCAAACTGTGCGCAATAGGCTGCATGATGCGCAACTTCACTCCCGACGTCCATGGCGAGGTCCAGCTTTGCAACCCCGACACCATGCAGCGCGGTACAGATGGGCCCAACAACATGCTGAATGGACCCCACGGAATTGGCATCACGTTCTCTTCACCGATGAGTGTCGCATATGCCTTCAACCAGACAATCGTCGGAGACGTGTTTGGAGGCACCCTGGTCAGGCTGAACGTCTTAGACACACTGTCCAGCGAGTGCAGCAAGGTGGTGGTTCCCTGATGTTTTGGGGTGGCATTATGTGGGGCCGACGTACGCCACTGGTGGTCATGGAAGGCTCCGAAACGGCTTTACGATACCTGAATGACATCCTCCGACCCATAGTGCAACCATATCGGCAGAATATTGGAGAGGCATTTGTCTTCATGGACGACAATTCTCGACCTCATCGTGCACATCTTGTGAATGCGTTCCTTCAAGATAACGACATCGCTCGACTACAGTGGCCAGCATGTTCGCCAGACATGAACCCTATCGAACATGCCTGGGATATGTTGAAAAGGGCTGTTTATGGACGTCTTGACCCACCAACCACTCTGAGAGATTTACGCCGAATTGTCGTTGAGGAGTGGGACAATTTGGACCAACAGTGTCTTGATGAACTTGTGGATAGTATGCCACGGCGAATACAGGCATGCATCAATGCAAGAGGACGTGCTACTGGGTATTAGAGGTAGTGGTGTGTACTGCAATCTGGACCACAAATGCTGAAAGTCTAGCTGTATGATGGTACAACATGCAATGTGTGGGTCTCATGAGCAATAAAACGAGCTGAAATGTTGTTTGTGTTGATCTCTATTCCCTTTGTATTTAACGGTTCCGGAACTCTTGGAACCGAGGTGATGCAAAACTTTTTTTGATGTGTGTACATTGAACTATACAAAGTAAAAAACCTACGAAATTACATCATATAACTCACGAAATTCCTTGGAAGTAGACGGCTGGAAATATGCATCAATTGTCTTTTGCTTTTTACGGTTGAGAGACATTTTGAGAACTTGTTCCTGTAACCTTCTTAAAATTAAGACATCGTTAGCAGAGACGCCATTTTCCTCCGCCCAGGCAATTGAGGAGGCGATGGCCGCATCGTATGAGATTGATTTTACAGCCGGTGTCACTTCTCCTTCGACCTGTTTCTCCTCCTCTTCCTCTCTTGCCACTTCCTCTATGATGTCATCTTCTGTCATAAACTGGTTGTTTTCGTCATCTTCATTGGTAAGCCACACGCCTACGTCATCAGTTGTCACTGCGTTATCCGGTGAATCAACGAGTACAGTATTGGGGACGCATTATCAAATCAAGTGTTGAGCTCGTACTCGAATACAAAACGCCGGATTACAGAGGGAGTACTGTAAATGATTACTGACTTCATATCAGAACAATACCCAAATGCATTTTGCGACTCCAATTGTTACGGTAACAAATACTTTATGGTGCAAGGTCACGGACATGTAGCCATACCTTCTGGCGGGAAAAGTTAAAAATCATCTCTATTTGCTGAATCGTTACCAGGGCGGTGGAGAGCTAGAGAGGAAGGTCAGGTGTGCTCCCTACATTTTAACACGTTGTAAAATTCCTAAATAATATCCTCCCTCTTGTTGAATGTATTGCGCCAATCAGCGCACGGATAAAATCCACTTTACAGTTCGTCCACCAGCACCAGAAACAAGAAATCGCCAGGATACTACACAAGATGATTCTTTTCTTAAAAACAATAACAACAACAAAATAAGTTGTATTTATTAAAATCGTCCATGGAAAGGGCCAAAAATAAAGTTCATTTGGATTTTGCAAATCGGGTAATAACAAAAAAATAGTGACAGTCACTCTGAAAGACTAGACTTTGTATCATTTTAAATGCTACAAATGCTGAAAAATGCTAGAAAGGCTGGAGGCTTCTCGCTTCGCTCGAAGCCAAAGACTCTTGACATGTTAGAATATTATCTGCATAATACTTATCTTGCTTTATAATACTTTACCTTGTTTCAAATTACTCGCGAACAGCAAGTGCAAACCAAGGGCATCGCAAGGTCAAGCGCGCGGGATGCCGTCACGCACACTAGAGCGCGCGGGGACGTGCCCCTTCCATCCAGTCTAAAAACACTTAAAGTGGGCGATGTATTGAAGATAGAGATATGCTCTCGCGGACTTTTTTGTAGAACTTTTCATGCTGACCAATTCTTACGCTCCTAGTATATTGATATTTTTAACGGTTTGCCCAGCGTAAGCTTAAGAAGCGCACGGACGCCAAATTTGTTTTCGACTTTTTCACTGAAATCGTTACTGCTTGGCTTCATTTGATCATACATAAATTATTTTCTACATAATCTTTCCTCGAGATATCCTTTACAGAATGGTGAAACCCGCATCAAAATCCATCCAGTGGTTCTCGAGATTACCCGTCTTATACTAACGAAGTAGAGATTGTCGGGGAACACATGCACCAAGCGGTACTATGACGTCACACACCTCAGTGCATCTGAGTGCATTTCGTCCCGTCACCGTAACGTAACGCCAGACCCCAGCGTAACGACGAAGTCGACAAGATCATTTAAAATGATAAAAACTGACGATCATAATTTTCGTAAAGGCCCCACCCCTCCTCCCCCCAAATTATCGTACACCGGCCCCGTTTGAGTGAACGTATTCTCAAATACTGAGGTAAAATATACAAGCATCAATTGTATTATCAAGCTATTAGTAGAAGCTTTTCAGTCGGTCAACACCAGTGAGGCTGGGAGTTAGAATTAGCTTCCTTGTTGTCGTTGTTTGAGTCGTCAGTCTTTTGACTGGTTTGATGCAGCTCTCAATACCTCCCTGTCCAGAGCTAATCGTTTCATCTCTACATAGCTTCCACAACTTGGTTGGTTCCTCAGTTTAGGGGCCGCGACTGTATTGATGACTGTATTAGTGTGTGTTATCTGTTTTTAAATCAAGTAAGGACTGCAGACATTCGATTTTCAAGTAGTTCCAACTTTTGCTACCAAACGCCAGCGTCAACGACCAACTAGTTCTGAACTTAGTTACTAGATGTCAGATCCTGGCGACGAACGTTGGAACCTAAGATCGTTAGTCAATCGAACCTATAATTTAGCTTCACACAAGTGTAATTAGTGCAAGGTTCTTTTACATGCCATAAATCTATGACATGGAACCGCCGACTTTACTTCCCCTCCGAAAGAGGGAATACTGGGGCATTTTTAGCGCTCATAAGAAATCTGACGACTTCGGCCGAATTTGAACCCGCAACCTTGTGCATAGAAGCTCAGCGTGCTAACAACTACGCTACCGAAGTCGCGTTCCACACCCTACATCCGAGGCAATCTGTTTAACAACCTTGGTCCACCCCTACATTTCTTGTCCTCGACACTTCTTTTCAAAACCAAGTTCGCTATCCCTGGGTGTCTTAGTATAATATGTCCTTCCAACCTATCTCTTCTCTTCATTTTCAGTGGCCAGAAACATCCATCCCCGGTCTCTCGTCTTTATTCCGCTTTATTTCTTATCTTCGGTGGCGTAATTGGTAGCATGCTGAACTGCTGTGCCCAAGATAGCGGGTTCAAACCCGGTCGAAGTCGTCGGATTTTTTAAGAGTGTTAAAATCCTTCGGTATGCCTTCCTTCGGAGGGGAAGTAATGCCGGCGGTCCCATGTCATAGATTTATGGCATGTAAAAGATCCTTCCACAGATTAAACTTGTGTGAAGCTAAATTTCTAGGTTAGATTTCGTTGGAACGCTCTATCAAAGTTCCAACGTTCTCCATTAGGTGTCATTGACATCTGGTTGCGAAAGTTGGAACTACTTGAAATTGAACGGAACTTGAAGCAGCTGCAGCCTCTGGTAAGCCGGCACTAAAAGCCATACGATACATAAATAAATAATCTTCATAATTCTCCTGTAACACCACATTTCAAATAAGTCACTTCTATTCTCCTCTTTTCAGCTGCGCCAATAGTGCAAGTTTCACTTCCATAGAGCGCCACACTCCAGACAAAGGCTTTCAAAATTGACTTTCGATGTCAACAGACTTCTAGTGCCTCAAATAAATACATGAATAATGTATACAATTAATAAAACACTTTTGTTCTATTAACACATTGCTTACTCAACATTGAACATAATTTCTTATATTTCAGGCTAAAAATTCGCGTCATGACGAAAGAGTCACTTGCAATTCCTGTTCCTGTTCATACAAAATAATTGAGCTCAATTCCAAAACATCTGTAGGTTTCCTCAGAAAATTTGGTAATTGCTGCACGAGCTATGACGTCGATTTGTTAAACTTACGTCTTCACAACAGGGTTCGTAGTACTGCTGGATATTCTAGATGTTGCATTCAGGTGAAGTCTTGAGTGTGTAGTTGGCACAAGTTCTCTCTAATTACACATTCATCTGTCTAGTTACTGACAAACTTGTTGGAGCTACTAATTATACAAGCAAACAGGCAGTGGTAACATAAACTACAGGTCCTAATTAGAGCTTAAGAAATAAGAGGCAGATATATAGGTTCGATGCATAAGTCCGTGCCGTTCTAAATTGGATTGGCACCACTGCATTGTGAAACCTTCGTTTTCGTTATTTAATTGTTTTCTTACTTCTGTTTGCAGTTTGATTGTTGCGAACAGGAATTTGTATAATGTTAACAACTTGATTTGGTCATTTTCAAAGCTAATCAGTGTGGAGTGTCAAGTAGAGAAAAATGAATATTTTCGAGACATTTCACTCTTGGAGTTTAATCGAGGATCCGGTGCTGCAGAATCTGCGAAAAGGGACGCATTCGCCGAGAGAACGGCACGTAAAAGGATTTTGAATTTCCGAGGAGAAAAATTCGACCTGTGTCATGAACCATGCCCTGAAAGATCTCATCTATTTTACGAAAACCGCGTACATCAGTTGGTTCGCAATAATCCTCGCCAAACATGCGCCTTCTGGCACGAATTGTGGAATGCGATCACACAACCATTGTGCGCCATTTAAATTCATTGGGTAAGAGCGGCACGTCGCAATACATGCTCACTTACCTAAGCCGCTTGCCACGGTGGGTGAGTGGTTATCGTGTTGGACTATCAACCCCAAGCTTGCCACGGTGGGTGAGTGGTTATCGTGTCGGACTACCAACCCCAAGCCTGCAGGTTCGCTCCTGGCCGTGGTAAGTGATTATTGAAAGGCGACAAAAATATCGGAACCCATGTCATAAGTTGTTGGCATGTTAAAGAACCCATTTGAATTCAGTAGGCCGTGTTCATAGTGGCAAAATTAATCTCGGGATTTTCCTCTAATACAAAGTTCCTCCTTTCTCTACTAGAAAGCGCTATAGTGTCAAGGAGCTTAGATATCTAACCTCCTTGACTTTCATAGCGTTCCAAGGAACGACAGAATTCGACATGAAAGCTGCCCTCCGGGCGTCAAATATAAAAGCTTGCACCCGACACTCGAGGCCATACAATATTATTATTACCTAAGCTGTGGTCATCCTTTCATATTTTCACCTTATGTATGGAACCGTTTATCAGGCTAGAGCTATATTATCTTTGCCCGTAGGGCACTCTTCGGTAGTGAATTAACTTCAGTGACGATCCAGATCTATCTCCTTTGTTCGGAGGATCTTCTTCTTCTTCCTGGCGTTGTTCCCAATTACTTTTGGGGTCCGCCACTCTGCACCTCGGTCTCCATTTGTTGCGGTTTGCTGCATCTATAGGACGAAGATCTACGATGCGCATATCGTCGTGTAGGGTATCCATCCAACGCCTTTTTGGTCGTCCTGGAGGTCTTTGTCCATCAGGCTCGAGAGCAAGTGACTTCCTTACAATGGACTCTGTATTTGTTCGGGCTACATGCCCGTACCAACGCAACCGAGTCTCCCTCATTTTGGTTGGAATAGGGGCACTTCCAAGAGTATTGCAGACGTCTTCGTTCTTAATATGATCCAGCCGTGTAATTCCCAAGGACCATCGTAGCATCCGCATCTCCTTTGAGTGCAAGGCTTGTTCATGTTTCTTTGTATTAGGCCAGCATTCTGCTCCATACAAAGCAACAAGGCAGACGACTGATTGATAGATCTTAGTTTTGAGGCGCAAAGGGATCTTGCGGTCACAGAGAACGCCTGTGACCTGGCGTCACTTCATCCATGCAGCATTCACTCTTGCACGGGCATCCGAGACTGTGTCACCATCAGGTCTCACAACGGATCCAAGGTATCGGAGATGTGAAGCCTTTGGTAGTGAGGTGCCATCTACTATGATGGTCCCATCTGTCTGGGAACCACATTGAAGGTACTCAGTCTGAGTGAGGTTGAGCCGAAGTCCAAATTCACAGAGCCTCGCATTCCAGAGGTTGACAAAGTGCTCTAGATCATTATGGGTCTCGCTTGCAAGCATGACATCATCGGCGTACAGTAATGTCCATGGTGGTTGCCTCTGTTCGGAGGGTATTTTCAACAAAACTTGTTACCAGCTTCCAATGTTCTTCAGTATTGTCAGGAGATATCTCTACATCAATGTGATCTTGAAGAGACTGTCTGTTTATGCCCACCGTCCACAAGAGAAGAAGGTGTGATTGGCATTATTTAGTTCATTAATGCAATAGATGCAATTTGGTGAATCCACCATCTCCATTTTCTTAAGATAGGAACAGAAGTACCCATGCCCAGTCAAGAACTGAGTGAGATAATACCCAACCTCACCACGTTTCCTCTCTGTCCAAACCTGCACCTGAGGGATCATTCTCTTAGGTCCCATTTGATCTGCCAATTATGAAAGTTTTGTACTCTTGCTGTTCGTCTTGCGTTATGTTAACCTACCTCAGATTTCCTCCAGTAAATATCCTTGCGTCTTTTCACACGAAAAAATAAATAAATTGAATAATCCCGGCGATAACAAGAACTGCTTTTTCAGAGACAGTGTGATAAGCAGATACCACGCGCAAAGCACCCCGCCTTTGCACTTGCGCTAGACTTCCTATAAATTTCCTTAAATTCGAAATGAACACAAGAGTCATGTAAGGAGATGGTTCATCCCCATTAGTATTTAATTTAGTCCTGGAAAAAGTGATAGCTTTAGGTTGTTCTTTGTCTGTAACAAGTATAAAGTTTAATAGATATAAACAACTTTCCTTTTACCTCAGTACTACCTCGCGACTCGAAGACTTCGCGCGCGTTTAATTTTAGCCTTACTCCACTGGTCCATAATGAGTGTACCGTACCTTATTTAGATGTTATCATTGTGGCTCTTCGCTCTCTGGCGCAGCAATCCCGTGTTTCAACACAAACAACAATCTCTTTGTAAAGCAATATTTTCCTTTCGCGTGGCAGTTTAGATATTATTATGTGAAATACACGCAATCATTCACTTGCAGAGCACTCTGTTGTCTGTTATTGTAATTATTCACTGCCCCCTGAAGCCTAGTCCGAGAGGAAAAGATAATGTCCATGGCAGAAATTTCAGAGGTTTACATTTTAGTGTTCTGACATTTCAGTGTGTTGATTGGCACGAACTGTCATATAGCGTATTAATATTCGTGTATAGTGAAGTGATTTTCCTTGATGTGGTTTTCCTTATCAACATTATAAGTTAAGTTTCGTATAGTCGTCATAGGGTCACCATTTTCCTGTCTGAAGGCTAAGAATAATCATCCGAGACTAACCGGTGTCTTATGGATTCATGGGTGTGTTGCACCTGTCAAAAGACATATTTTTATGAATGTTACGCTGAGGAATGAGAATAAGTTTGTGTATTCGATGTTTGGCCAACAATGTTCGTATTATCTCTTCCATAGCAGCAGGGGACTATTTATTATTATTATTATTATTATTATTATTATTATTATCATGAGGCAATATTTGACGTAAATCATAGTAATGACCCATTTTGAGAGCCTTGGCAACTTTTAGGGATTTTTCTGTTGGCACTAAAATTTTATGTTGGTAGCACTGATTCAAGAATAACCCCTAGAACACTAACCCTCTTTCGCCGCTCATTATTACTAACCTTTCGTAAAGTTGACTACTCCAACTTATAATTGTTATGTTACAGGTAATATTTGGCATGATTTTTGATATTTTGAGTTCTTATAGATTCCTAAACAGGTCATGAATCAAAATACGTAGATATTAATTTATTTGATGTGATTATTTGTAAAATATAGCAAACTTGCTACATTACATTAACACGTTTTATAAGAACTTAATTTATTATACTAGATATTAAAATAAACCCTTAAAACTATTAATGTGGGTTCTTTATACACAAAGAAACATAAACTACCATGAGATAAGTATAAACGTAAAAAAGGTATTTAGACACATTATACTCGTAAGTATTTCACTATCACTAACCGTTCGTCAATATGACGACACCCACCCAATTATTATAAGAATGAGCAAAGATATCTACAATTGCACCCGCCACAGTCAACAACTGCTCGAGAAATTCAGCTACACAAATTGGCGGCAGGCACGAATGCGCGGGAGGCAATCAACTATACCGTACTGCTACCTACCGTCGTAAAAATTATGAAGGGTTAGTGTTCTAGGGTTAAAATGATTCTCGGAGACGCCAGACGAAAAACTCGAAATTTTGAACGACTTTTAGTAACATTAGATAGTTTTAGTCCAACAGTACGAGTTCGTGTTGTCTGGCGGCCGATAGGCGTACTAACTCTCAACAATAGTTAGTAAGATAGCAACATATAGGTGTCTCTACTGAACCACGCTAATCACAGAGAGATCCCAACCCTAAAACACACAGCTGGTTTGACTTGATCCTGAAGAAATCAGCCTACTTTCTATTCGAATATAATTGTCCCAGATGACGAGCCTCTATTGCACTTAGAGATGGATCTGTGGGGATTTCGATAATCCAACGTTGGCAGTCTCACTGATGAGAAACTTATTGAATATATTTTAATATCTGGAGATTTGCTTCAGAAGATATTGCATTGCTTCGAATCTTGTCTCACTTTTATCTTTTCTTATTTAGACCAGTGCACTCACGGGGAGTGAGACGCCTTCCTGGAAGCTATGATATACAATGCTTCCTTTGTTTCACGGCTGCAGCTTAACAACATAAACGTAGTTATTATACCGCCAGGCGTCAGCAACGTACTGCACTGGACATATTTCTTAACACAAGTTGATGTAATTTTCCGGTATTTATTAACATCTACGGATAATTCAAATACAGTAACACCTGCCTAAACCGGACCCTCTATATACCGGAAACCTAAACAAAAGGAAAACAAAATTCGGAACGGAGGTATTTCCTGTGTAAAATGACACTGTAAATCGGAAAACTGCCTAACGCGGAAACAGAAAGAAATTCCGGTACCGTAGGCGTAAATAACCTGACTAAGACGGATTATCTCATCCATAATACAAATATATGTGCAATATTAAATTTTGAGCGCCACTGTACTTGCACCAAAGTTCTAGGAAACATAAACCACAAGACATTCAAAGTGCAGCTGATATTGCTGCCGAAAACAGCAGATGCGAAGTCATGGAAGAAATGGACGACGATGAAGGCACCGAAAGGGAGCTAAAAGTACACACTTTTGGAGAAGCACTTTCTGTTGTGAGCGACCTTCAGGAATTTGCAGCTTTCAAGAATGTTCCAGAACTCCTGGAATTAATGCAGGATGCAAAGGAGTTCATACAACGTTCTCTTGTAAAGAAGTCGCGACAATGCACTTTGAAAGACACATGGTAACAAAGAAACGATCAGAGAAACTGAAATTTTTGTACGTAAGTTGAAAATACATGTGAACCTATTTTCTTTTTTATTTACAGACCTATGTTTTAAATTATTATTTCATTGTAACCCTATGCGATACTACAGTATTTCTTTGCAGTGCGGTTTGTCTTATTAACACTCAACCCTTTGTAAAACGGAAACCTGTGAAAACGGAAAAATAAATCCGGAACTATTGCGTTTCGCTTTAGGCAGGTATTTGAACTGTTCGATTTTATTTTAATAACCCAGTACTTGGAATAATTCAAACACCCGCATTGGTCGAATATTTGAATAATTTATTCTAATTTCGAATTGGCGAATATTCGAAAGACATGTACTGCCGTAGTTCTCATTTATACTTCGTAATATTTGTAGATCTTGTTAGAGCAATTCATTATTTGCCTACTTTCGATTTTTACAAAAAATGAAAGTAGACTTATGAGATCTACACAGGGCCAAAAATTGTGTGTCTGTCTATGTGTGTGTGAGTGTGTGTACTCTGATTGTCTGTCCCCCCCCCTATCAATTCAAACACGGTGAAACCGAATTGAACGAAATTTGGTACAGAGGTAGAACTAGCAAAGGGCACCTCAGTGTCATGTTTTATATCGCCGCCATGTGTACCAAAACTGAATGGCGGCCACTTAAACGTTCAAACCGTAAAATCAAATAACGACTAACCAAATCATCCGATCTCTACCAAAATTGGTAACAACATACCTTCATATAGGACGCGCCTTGTGACGAAACTGCAAGGTCATCTGCCGTACCATTTCAGGATGGCGGCCGTGCGAATTATGCAAACTTTATAATCCATATCATGGGACCCAACAGTTCCGATTATCGAGCCGAGAATCGTTTAAACTGTTCTAAAGGAAGAGGCACGTAAGAAATTAAAACTTTATTTTGTAATACTGTAGTGCAGAAGGGATTTTAAAAAGCTGAGCCGTCTCAGTTAAAAGGCAAGATGGCAGGGGATATCTTGTGCCTGACTTATATTTCACTAATTTGAGTATTGTATGCAATATAGCGTACTGATACAAAATAAATAAACTTTGTATGAAATGCTTCATATATAATTCATATACTCCACTGATGAAATCGGTTAGTGTAAATCATTATTTGCTAACACGTTCTATGTCACTCATTTGATATCGGACGATGTTCGTTGGCCGGTTTGGCTCCGTGGTAAAGCGTCACCCCATCAGAGTTAGTTTCTTTTGCTTGAATTTTTTATATTTATTGTTTTGTAATGTCTCAGACGTTTTAAAATTAAGCTATATATTGTTAATAGTACGATGGAAAATATATATTTAATTGAAACAAAATTCGCCAGCAGATTTGCACGGGACATCTAGCAACAAAAAAGTGAATTTCATGGCCAACTGGCGGCGAACTGCACGCCGGCCTACAGATTAACTTAAAGATTTTATTGAAAAGTTTATTTTTATGGCCGTTAGAATGCACTCGCCCTGTTAGGATTACCTTTTTCGATACTTCTCCACTAGATGTCACGACTGGTCTACGTGGAACTCCATTGATTAGCATACCATTGGCATTCTATGAGCATCGAATTTGAAGAATGGCAAGATGATACTACGATACATTTTTACTTTTTATTTTAAAGGGTTTGTAACAGCCTATTGAGCGTTATTTGAAAATGTTAATTGAAGTAAAGAACAAAACGATTTCACATAGTATCTGAACTCTACCGTTGGTGCTAGTTCAGGATATTAATTAATACTTTTATTGCAGCCAAACAGCAATCGAAAATATCCACATAGTTGGTATACACACGTCTCTGTAGGGTCATGGAAAGATTTGTTAATTCAATTAGGGTTGTGAAAGTCATACGCAGCCAGACGTGTAAAGACATGCCTCAACTCAAAGTTGGATGTTGCCCACGTGAGGTCAATTATTTAATAATAATAATAATAATAATAATAATAATAATAATAATAATAATAATGTTACTGGTTTTACGTCCCTTTTAACTACTGTTGCATTTAGAGACGCCGAGGTGCCAGAATTTTGCCCAGAAGGGGATCTTTAACGTGCCAGTAAATCTACTAACACGGCTCCCTTGTTTTTGTGCACCCTCAAATGCCAGCTGACTGTGCCAGGATACGAACCTGCAACCTAAGGCCCAGCAAGCGAGAACGTTACCGCTGAGCCACGCAGCCAGTCCGGTCGATGATGTCTCCAGATCCATAACATTCTTGAGATACTTCTTATCTTTCTTTCTTTCTTTCTTTCTTTCTTTCTTTCTTTCTTTCTTCAATGAAGGTAGCAGTTGTTTTCGAGGTTGTGGTGTTTGGTAGAGGTAAATAGTTTCTAAGGTCTTCAACCAAGAAATGATTCTATTATACTCTTTGATAAAAACAACGAGTTATAGCTATACTCACGCATTTAGGAGAAAGTAGGCTATATGTTCTTTACGGAACATCTTGTTTTTGACTTAACAATTGTTTTAAATCAGTTGTACTGTCTCTCATATTTTGTAGTCAACCATGTTTAAAGGTCGGACGAATCTCTACTTAGTATAAAACCAAGTCCCCAATTCTTGGATGTCACGGGTAATCTCGAGAACCACGGGATGGATTTTGACGCGGTTTTCACCAGTCTGTAAGGGATATTTCGAGGAATGTTTATATAGAACATAATTTATTTATGATCGAAGGAAGCCGAGCAGTAACGATTTCAGTGAAATAGTCGAAAAAATGCTGGCGTCCGTGCGCTTTTTAAGCTTACGCTGAGCAAACCGTTAAAAATATCAATATACTACGAGTGTGAGAATTGTTCAGCATGAAAGGTTCTACAAAAAAGTCCCTGAGAACATATCTCTATCTTCAATATATCGCCGAATATAAGTGTTTTTACGTTTTCATTTCTTCCAACAATCCCCATTCAATTACTGAGGCGACAGTTTACGAGCTAGCTAGGGGAGAGCTTATCACCCCAGATACAGCCTAGCTAGCGGGCGAGCCTATCACCTCAGATACAGCCAGCAGCAAACTGTCGAGTCGTGTTGAGTTAACACTTCCGAGAAGAGTGGTTGTGTTTGGAGTTTCCCTGGAGGTGCAACTCGGCTTTTCTTCATTTCGCCTGTGAACTTTCCGTTCCGCAAAATACACAGTCAAGTTAATATTGAACGGAAGGGGGATTTGTGTTTCATGCACCTCGCCATTCTTAAATTACGTCTGTCAAGAATTTGTTGCACATGCATCTCCATGATAATATAATTAATAGTCCACTCAGGGTTTTTAACCCATCATGCCGAGACGTAAAACGGACATAGGTCCTAGTTCATTGACATTGCAAAGAAAGCGCTTATCACGTATTGCATTCATAACTGTTCCCGGGCGAAGCCGGGACGAGTTGCTAGTTATGAATAAATCCTTCTCTCAGTGCGCAACATGTGGTAACTCTGTGGTAATTGGATAAACTAAGCTAAGTAGGCAGTGACCCCGTTAGTGATTGATGTCAGTAGAAACTTGAGGCAGACACGAAGCAATTAGACACTCTAGTTCATAGCAACACTTCTCCTGTAATCTGTTGGTAAGCTGCAATTCGCTAACCCTCCGCTATTCCCTGGACACAATATTCTCATCGTATCTGAAGAGAGGACCTGGGAGGCCTTAGGAGACCGTGTTACATTTACAACATCTACTTCATAATACTTGGTGTTAGTGAACCTCCCAGTGACACATAGCACTTAGCTGCAGCGTTTCCTGTAGAGTGGCCTAACATATCGATAAAAAGCAGTAAGGATTATGTCTACTGCCTCAAGAACGAACTGAAGAGTTATGAACGCTTTAAGAAATGCAATCATAAATTGCATACGTCCACGACGTGGCCCTCTAATCCAGATCAAAGGAAGAACTGACACAGATGACTAAAGTCATGGAATGCTGCAGCAAGCAACAGAGGTCTGCAGGTAAATGAGTCAAAAACAGATTACATGGCGATGAGCTCAAGGACGCAGCAGGTTTGCTACATTTCACAACATCTGTACCATTACTCCCTCCAACCCACACAGTTTCCTTCTGACAAATGAGAGTAGAGGAAAACAGTGAACTTGAGTAATCTTTCAAGGTGTTCTTTTTACTGCGCACTGCATTTATTTACGAACTGTAATTCAGTGAAGCGGCTTCGGTGGCGTAGTCGGTAGCATGCTGAGCTTCTATGCCCAAGATAGCGGGTTCAAACCCGGCCGAAGCCGTCGGATTTTTTAAGAGCGTTAAAAATCCCTCAGTATGCCTTCCTTCGGTGGGGAAGTAAAGCCGGCAGTCCCATGTCATAGATTTATGGCATGTTAAAGAACCTTCCACTAATTACGCCTGTGTGAAGCTAAATTGCATAGGTTAAGTATGTAAACAACGCTTTTAGGTTCCTACGTTCGTTGTCAACTGCGGTGACGACTGGTAGCTAATTTCTTAACTAGGCCTAGTAGTCGTTGACAGTGGCGCTTGGCGGAAAAGGTAGGAACTATTTAAAAAAATCTAAGTTGCAGTATGTACTTAAATTAAACAAGATGTTCAGTAAAGAACATATAGCCTACTTTCTCCTAAATACATGGGTAATGTTATAACTCTTTGTCCTTTTCAAGGTGTATAATTGAATGTTGGTTGTAGTAGCTTGCTGAAATATAACGTGCTATACGGATATTAAACATGAATATGAGGTGCCCTTTGCTAGTGCTACATCTGTACAATATTTCATTCAATTCGGTTTCACCGTGTTTGAATTGATATGACGAATCGATTTGCACACATACATGGCCGCTATCTGCAGACTAGTTGCTTGATGACCTCGTAGTTTAGTCAAACGATTCTTCATACATAAAGGTATATTGTTACAAAATTTGGTAGAGATCAGATGAATAGGTTGGTCGTAATTTGATCTAAGCTTTGAACATTTGGGTGGCCGCCATTACGTTTTCGTCAAGATGGTGGCGATATAAAACATGAAACTGAGTTGCCCATTGCTAGTGGTACCTCTGTACTAAATTTCGTTCAATTTGGATTCACCGTGTTTGAAAAAATAGGGGGAAACCATTTGCACACAAACATGGCCGCCATCCGCAAATAATTGAGCAGATGACCTCGTAGTTTGGTCAAAAGATTCTTCATATATACACACATCAAAAAAAGTTTTGCATCACCTCGGTTCCAAGAGTTCCGGAACCGTTAAATACAAAGGGAATAGAGATCAACACAAACAACATTTCAGCTCGTTTTATTGCTCATGAGACCCACACATTGCATGTTGTACCATCATACAGCTAGACTTTCAGCATTTGTGGTCCAGATTGCAGTACACACCACTACCTCTAATACCCAGTAGCACGTCCTCTTGCATTGATGCATGCCTGTATTCGCCGTGGCATACTATCCACAAGTTCATCAAGACACTGTTGGTCCAAATTGTCCCACTCCTCAACGACAATTCGGCGTAAATCTCTCAGAGTGGTTGGTGGGTCAAGACGTCCATAAACAGCCCTTTTCAACATATCCCAGGCATGTTCGATAGGGTTCATGTCTGGCGAACATGCTGGCCACTGTAGTCGAGCGATGTCGTTATCTTGAAGGAACGCATTCACAAGATGTGCACGATGAGGTCGAGAATTGTCGTCCATGAAGACAAATGCCTCTCCAATATTCTGCCGATATGGTTGCACTATGGGTCGGAGGATGTCATTCAGGTATCGTAAAGCCGTTTCGGAGCCTTCCATGACCACCAGTGGCGTACGTCGGCCCCTCATAATGCCACCCCAAAACATCAGGGAACCACCACCTTGCTGCACTCGCTGGACAGTGTGTCTAAGACGTTCAGCCTGACCAGGGTGCCTCCAAACACGTCTCCGACGATTGTCTGGTTGAAGGCATATGCGACACTCATCGGTGAAGAGAACGTGATGCCAATTCCGTGGGGTCCATTCAGCATGTTGTTGGGCCCATCTGTACCGCGCTGCATGGTGTCGGGGTTGCAAAGCTGGACCTCGCCATGGACGTCGGGAGTGAAGTTGCGCATCATGCAGCCTATTGCGCACAGTTTGAGTTGAAACACGACGTCCTGTGGCTGAACGAAACGCATTATTCAACATGGTGGCATTGCTGTCAGGGTTCCTCCGAGCGGTAATCCGTAAGTAGCGGTCATCCACTACAGTAGTAGCCCTTGGGCGGCCTGAGCGAGGCCTGTCATCGACAGTTCCTGTATCTCTGTACCTCCTCCATGTCCGAACAACATCGCTTTGGTTCACTCTGAGACGCCTGGAAACTTCCCTTGTTGAGAGCCCTTCTTGACACAAAGTAACAATGCGGACGCGATCGAACTGCGGTATTGACCTTCTAGGCATGGTAGAACTACAGACAACATGAGCAGCGTACCTTCGTCCTGGTGGAATGACTGGAACTGATCGGCTGTCGTACCCCCTCCGTCTAATAGGCCCTGCTCATGCATGGTTGTTTACATCTTTGAGCAGTTTTAGTGACATCTATGAACAGTCAAAGGGACTGTATCTTGGATACAATATACACAGTCAACGTCTATATGCCGGAGATCTGGGAACCGCGGTGATGCAAAACTTTTTTTGATGTGTGTAATAATATAAAGTTACAAAATTTGGTAGGGATCAGATGAATAGGTTGGTCGTAATTTGAATTAAGCTTTGAACATTTGGGTGGCCGCCATTACGTTTATGTCAAGATGGCGGCGATTTAAAACATGACACTGAGGTGCCCTTTGCTTGTGCTACCTCTGTACCAAATTTCGTTCAATTCGGTTTTACCATGTAAGAAAAGATAGGGGGAATCGATTTGCACACAACCATGGCCACCATCCGCAAATTATTGGGCAGATGACCTCGTAGATTGGTCAAAAGATTCCCCGTACATAAAGGTATCATGTTACAAAATTTGGTAGAGATCAGATCAATAGGTTGGTCGTAATTTGATTTAAGCTTTGATCATTTGGGTTGCCGCCATTACGTTTTCGTCAAAATGGCGGCGATATCAAACATGACACTGAGGTGCTCTTTACTAGTCCTACCTCTGTACTAAATTTCGTTCAATTCGGGTTCACCGTGTTTGAAAAGATAGGGGGAATCGATTTGCAGACAAACATGGCCGCCATCCGCAAATTATAGCGCAGATTACCTTGTAGTTTGGTCAAAAGATTCTTCGTGCATAAAGGTATAAGGTAACAAAATATGGTAGAGATCAGATGAATAGGTTGGTCGTAATTTGAATTAAGCTTTGCACATTTGGGTGGCCGCCATTACGTTTACGTTAAGATGGCGGCGATTTAAAACATGACACTGAGGTGCCCGTTGCTAGTGCTACCTCTGTACCAAATTTCGTTCAATTCCGTTTCACCGTGTTTGAAAAGATTAGGGGAATCTATTTGCACACAAATATGGCCACCATCCGCAAATTTTTGAGCAGATGACCTCGTAGATTGGTCAAATGATTTTCCATACATAAAGGTATATTGTTACAAACTTTGGTAGAAATCAGATGAATAGGTTGGTCGTAATTTGATTTAAACTTTGAACATTTGGGTGGCCACCATTACGTTTACGTCAAGATGGCGGTGATATAGAACATGACACTGAGATGCCCTTTGCTAGTGCTACCTCTGTACTAAATTTCGTTCAATTCGGATTCACCGTGTTTGAAAAGATAGGGGGAATCGATTTGCAGAGAAACATGGCCGCCATCCGCAAATTATAGGGCAAATTACCTCGTAGTTTGGTCAAAAGATTCTTCGTGCATAAAGGTATAATGTAACAAAATATGGTAGAGATCAGATGAATAGGTTGGTCGTAATTTGAATTAAGCTTTGAACATTTGGGTGTCCGCCATTACGTTTACGTCAAGATGGCGGCGATATAAAATATGACACTGAGGTGCCCTTTGCTAGTGCTACCTTTATACCAAATTTCGTTCAATTCGGATTCACCGTGTTCGAATTGATAGGGGGGGGGGGGGGCAGACTTTCAGAGTTCACATACACATTCACACACACACACACACACACACACACACACACACACACACACACACAGAGACAGACACAATTTTTGGCCCTGTGTTGATCTCATAAGTCTACTTTAATTTTTCTTGCAAAAATCGAAAGTGGGTTAAAAACAGATACACACACTAATACAGCCGTCACAATTAACACCGGTTATCAGACAGATTCTATATACACCCAAAGTACTCGGGGCTACATAACCGCGTTGTCGCAGCCCCTAAACTTAAGAACCAACCACCATGGTTTGCCTTATTAAAACTCAACCCTTTGTAAAACGGAAACCTGAGAAAACGAAAAAATAAATCCGGAACGATTGCGTTAGGCAGGTTTCATTCACTACCTCACATTATTGTTAATTCAAGGCTCTGACGCTGTTAGGACGAGTACGTTTAACGCTTTTGATGCCAACCTATTACGAATGGTTATGATAATAATTTCAAGCCAAATTTAGTGAAATTACAAATTTTTGATATTCTCCTAGAATATTGATTCCTTTTTAGCCTTTTTTCATTTATGAACAAGAAGTTCCGTGAAGAACTAAAGAGCCTACTTTTCATGCCAATGATTATTCTACAGTATATGAACCTATCCAGAATAATGACGAAATTAAGTTGGTAATATCGAAATATCAAATTAGTTCAAAATATACCTGGTATAATGTAGCCGAATAGAGCACTACAGTTGGCAGCCCTGGTGACTGAATATATTCTTAGTTCCACCTCTTAAGGTACAGAATACAAAATTTGGTGGAAGTCCAATGGACGTTACATGCAGTTAGACACTGGATCTATCAGCACGCGTAAAAGCATGTTGCCAACAATACCATGCGTGTGCTGGTCAGAAATAATCTGAAATATTATGATATCTTGTTGTGCCAATTTTGGATGAAATCCATTTGTTAGTATAGAAGTTACATGCATTTTAAAATTGGACTTATCAGCAGGCATAGAATCATGTTGGCAGCACCGCCTTGTATTAATTACTCCAAATTAATCTACAATGTCAGGTGCTATACGTGCGCAAAGTATAGAGCTGTTGGCTTGCATACTTTCTGATATATTGATATTAGGGTAAAAAAAATATAGACAGCATTTATTAACAGTTGGCAGCCCTGATTGCTCTCAACAATACTTACAGTCATATCTGTTATGGTACACATAGCACATACGAAATTTGGTTGCAATCGAACTGATAGTATAGAAGTTACATGTATTTAAAAATTGGTACTATCAGCAGGCTTATAATCATGTTGGTAGAACTGACGTATATAAGTTACTCCAAATTAATCTAAAATGTCAGAATATACGTGTGCATAGTTTAAAGCTGTTGGCTTGCATACTTTCTGATATATCGGTATTTGGATAAAAAAGAAATAGAGAGAGCAATTATTAACAGTTGGCAGCCCTGGTGGCTCTTAAGAATACTCTCAATCATATCTGTTTATGTACAGATATTACATACAAAATTTGGTTGAAATCCAATTGATAGTGTAGAAGTTATATGCATTTAAACATTGGACTTATCAGAAGGCTTAAAATTATTTTGGCAACACTGTCATCATTGGCCTCCTGGAAATTAAACTGAAATAGTATTATCTGCATGTGTACCAATTTTGGAATAGCTCCCATGCATACCTTGCGAGATATCCAACATGGACCTCAAATTTCTAGTGCGTTTTTTCAGCAGTTGGTAGCACTGACATCATTTTCAAATATGGACGTGAGATATTCCGGTGAACATCTTTACTCATACTAAATTTGGTTTTGATTGCTGCAGCCGTTTAGGAGTTGATAGGGGACACACACACACACACACACACAGCCAGCCAGCCAGACAGACAGACAGACAGACAGACAGACATTTTCCCGGATCGATCTCATAAGTCTACTTTTTCCTCATTTTTGCAAAATGTGAAAAGTAGGCTAAAAATAGGCTAATGAGATCACCTTTTGTCCGTGAGTAGTAGAGGAAATGTATGTTTTGAATATTGCGTAATCGCGAGGACATATTGCATCATCATGCGAGCGATCACGTGATATGTCTGCAGTGTTCGCGAAAAAAGAAGTTTGTTTGGCATAAATGAATGGCCTTGACCTGCTCTAGCCCCACACCAAATTTCAACTCTCTAGGACAAAATAAATAGAATTTTGAAAATAGGCTATATTTTCCAAATTTAGGAAATCTATAAAAAAGTTTGTTTGACATAAATGAAAGCTCTCTATCTCCTCTACCAGTAAACCAACTCTCAGGTGTATAGGACAAAAATGAAAAGAAAATGTTCAAATGGCGTCTTGATTAGCGGAAATGATTTAGGTGTACTAACATTTGAATGAGACTGTCTGAGCGCGACGCGCCTATGGAGAGCCAGTTGGTTATTCACATGCGTTTGCTAATTGGTCTGCATGTGTTAGCACTAAGACGAGATTGACCCTTGACCGCTTGAATCGGATAACCTTTTGCCCCCGCGCGCGGCTGTTATCGTTCTTTGGTTAGCGCTACCATGCTCAACGTGGGAGGTCCTGCTTGCTGCTCCGTATAGGATGTGCAGCTCATTTTTTGCGGGCTTGCATGCCCTGTGCTCTCTTTCAGCATAGACCGTTCTTTGACTGCATGAAATGAATATTGGCTTGTTTGTTTTAAATTCTTAACCATCATTATTGAACTCTGAAATTATTTTAATGAGAGAACAAGTTTGGATATCAGTTCACAAACCTGCATTCATGTGATACGATTAAAGAGCTTTTTGCTTCTTTAAGTTTATACTATATAAGAGGAGATTACTATGGAGCAGTAGTTAGATATCACAATCAACATGAGTCTGTGTGAAAGCTTAATACAAAAGTTGAGGAAACTGCAAGGAATCAAGTCGTTGGCAAATAGCGCCAGAATGCAAGGACTAAATTTCGTTGTCAGTGCCACGAAAGTGGAGGAGGTAGCGTGGTATGATACGCTGTCAGCAAGTGAAAAAGAGATTTTTAGTTGCGAGATTTTGGAGTTGGTGAGAGACCCGTGCCACGTTCAAGAGATTACTTTTAACGGGGTGACCGAACATAATTTAAATATAATAATTGAAAAACTCAGAGCGATCGGGTTAAGGTCACTCAACCTGCTTGATCTTCCTCCACTAGAGGAGGAAGAGCATATGCAAGGAGAACATCGAGTAGAAGAGGAAGAGGACGATGATGATGATGTTGTTGAAATTATTTAAAAAGGACAGTGGGTGGAGAGAATGATATTTTTTCAATGTATGTTTTTTTTTAAATATATTTATTTTAATCATTGTGGTTTACATTAATTATATAATACGAAATAGTGAAAACAAAATGGTATGATCTTCGTTCTTAAAGTGGTAAGTAGTTCTTTTTTCCGCCAAGATGCTGAGAATTGAAGATGCTGTCTGCAGAGTTGAATATCCTGGTTATCTTGTGTGGAAGGTAAGTACAATCATTCTTTTATTTCTTGAGTGTGTTGGTTTTCGTGAGCTGAAAATATATAGAGACACATTAATAATAATAATAATAATAATAATAATAATATTTTTTGCGATGAATTAAAAAAAACTTACATTGTTTAATTAGAATTTTTTTTTTGGTTTGAAATCCAAGAGTTGTGAGTTGAATCGAATCCTAGCCAAGATACGAAGGCTTGGGTTCCTTTTCTACGTAGTACTTTGTCAACTAAGTAAATATTAGGATGTTTGGTTCGTAGTAACTCTGCTTCATAAAACGCCCCAAATATCTGCAAATTTTTATTATCTTTTAAAAGATATGTTCGTGGATTAGTATTTTGAACTTTATAAATTGTAAATAATTCCGTAGTCCAATTAGTTTCGTATTCTTTTGTGAAGTGTTTCTTGATTTTTGATATTCTTACAATGTCACCGATTTTATATTTTGGTTTTCTTAAAGTTTCATAATATTGTGTTGGCAAGCGGAGTGGATTGTTTCTTTTTACATCAATAGGTTTCATGCCAATGCTGCGATGTATTTTGTGATTATACTTTACTAATAACTCGGGCAAAATATGTACCCATCGGTATGAACCACGTGTTGTGAACTCTTTCCACATCGATTCCTTAAGAGTTCGATTAAATCTTTCTACTACACTCGCTTTTATGGAGCTCCCAGTGGAATAATGATTTAGATTTTGTTTCTGAGACCATGATTTGAATTCACGGTTGTAAAATTCCGTTCCTCGATCAGTGTGAAAATAATTGGGCAATCTTTTACTTTGAGAATAAACAAATTTTAAACTTTTTACAATCTCACTTCCTTTTTTGGTTTTAAGAGGAATTGCCCATGCATATTTTGAGTAAACGTCAATAATGGTTAATAAATATTTAAATCCATTATTCCATTTTGCAAGTTTTGACATGTCCACAAGATCAGCTTCATGGAGGTCATCGATTCCTTTGCTAATGTACCCATGTGAGTAATCTCGATGGTAAATATGCAGCTGCCTCCAGCTAGCATCAGGTCTCAGGCGCGTGCCGTTCCCCCAAATGAGCAGTGCATATTTTGGATTTGAGGCTATAAGGTAACAACTCTACAATAACAAGGCACAACTCTATTCTAAAACTTTAATTCAGTAAATGAAAATCATGGCTTCAAACACAAAAACAATCCCAAAACCATAAAAAAAACAAAGCAAACAAAAATTTACTTCCACAATCCGCAAACAAACACAAATGAAATCATAATAAAGTCATATTAAACCATAAAGCTGTACCCTTATGTGAACTACATAAAGATATACTAGTGCGCTGATGCACCTACGACTTCAATACAAACTGTACATTAACATAACAGTCAGACAATGTGACTTCTTTAATATCACAAATTAATTATTCCTTAAACCTCTTGGTTTTAACAATTATGTGTGCCGTGCGTGTTTTGATTTCTCTCTTCTCACCAAACAAATGCTTTCATGCATTTACCTATTCGGACGTTGCACCGCAATCAACGTGCAACTCCATAATTATGTAAGCTACCCCTCCACTTCCTCTATTTATATGGTTCCATTGCATGCTGTATGTGATTCCTACATAAAACGTTACGTTATAGCTGGTGTCGGATGGTACAATAGATTACCTCGCTCTCGTGGCGATTGGCATCTGGTAACTAACTTCAAAACTTGGTTTCAGTGACAGTACAAATACATCATCTAACTATTCGTCAGATAGCTAAAATAATTAACCATCAGGATATTCTATAATTATCCATGTGTTCCTAAACCACATGGCCACATTACTCAACATAACAATCTTTCATTATATGTCATTTACCAGGGTCTAAAATCTGTCCCTTTCAACTCGCCTTGACGGCTCGAGTTTAGACTGCAGACCCTCGGCTAGAGGAGTCAGCACACAATAGAAAGTGGGATGGGTGTTCCACCAATTACCTCGACCCTCCTTAAAGGTTTTGAATGCTTTCCTCTCCAAGCAGTAAAGATTTACAAGACAAATACTGTCGTCTGACCGACACACATATCCCAAAGGATCTTAATTGACTATTATGCAAACAGGTATTGAATGAGCTTTTTAATTACTCCTACACAGAGGATATAATAATAATTACTGGCCTCACACGGGTCCATTCAACATGAAGGTTCGGGGTTCGTAATGCATTAGTCTAACGGGTGACCGATGTCTCAAATAAAATATAGGCGCTCACTGCAGCTGTCGCCATGAGTTTCGCTACCACGAGCGGAATTAACTCATTAATAAGTTCTCGGGAAATCATAGAGTATCGAGGTGTCCACGTTTTCCTCGTCTCTATCACAGGATCCCAACCCGGAACACTTTCATATCCTTCCTCAGAGCTAGGGTACCCACTACAACTCTGGCATAAAATTACATCTCCACTTATGCCCATGACATAGGAGATTTCATACGTAGAATAGACCATCTGGCCCCTTACTCAATGCTACGACCTCCGACCTATAGTATTAAGAGAAATCTAATAATTTACTCTATAAGCTTCTCATATAAGCTGCAAATTCAATACACTAAAAGCTCTTTCATGCCTGGCATCATCATTGAATATATGCAATATTCTGATATAAAACTTCTTTCCTTAATTACTGTAATGTAATCTTACTGTATCATCTTACTGCTTAGATTGATAAGTCTTGCAATTAGCGTAAATCTCTCGCTTACAACATTTATTTGTTTCCTGATGTGTTCATTCATACCTTTAATATTCATTATTATTATTACCATTAATCTCACTGACATAAATGACCAACAAATCATTACTTTATTATTCTTATTAATCTCACTGACATAAATGACCAAAAATCATTACTTCATTATTATTCTCACATAACTTTACCAAAAATATCCGACATAGCTAAACGTCTTAAAATCCGAACAATAGCGTTCGTCACATTTACATAACTGATTGCCATTCTTAATTCATAGTGGGAATAATTACTCCACTTACTGATGCAAATTAACATCTCAACTCTATAAAAATCAACACAATAATGATTAAACATGGAGGATCTCCCTCCTAAACTGATTTTTACTGGCATCTTTAAGGAATTCACAACATGCAATGGCCCATATTTCTACATAATCATAACTTGTGGGGTACTTACATCTCTATAGGCGTCTATGGTGGCTCCAACCAATCATATTTCTCCATGTCGCCCGCCATTAGCAGGTTTAACCCGTTAAGTGGGGAGCGAATTCTTCCACATGACCACTACGGTGGGGAGAGGTTTTCATATTTTTTTAAATGTTTAAATAATTGGATTTACGCAGCTCGACATGTATCTGTTTAGTATTGCATGTATATTTTGACAAGAAGACACATTAATTTCAATACTGCAACGAATATTTACGAAATAGAATGATTTTTAAGCGAATCATATCTTAGTGCAACAAAGGCATAAGTCTCATATTACTATTTTTTCACTGATGAGCATTGTAATCGTTACTTTCCGAAACTTGTACGTTAGCAATAAGTATTTACGTATCCAATAAGATCGGATTTTTTGGAGTGACCTCCTGAGAGGCCTGGTGCAGGTCTTTCTAGTCGACGCCCGTGGGCAACCTACGCGTCGGGATGGGCAAGGATGTGGTAGGAAGAGGCCGTGGCCAGTCAGGAGGTACTGCCCCAGCATTTGCCTGGTGTTGAAAATGGGAAAACCACGGCAAACCATTTCAAGGACGGCCGATGGAGGGGCTCGAACCCACGCATATGTCGAGTCAGGAGATAGCTGGGCCCTACGACCTAACGCTACGCTTTAGCGAGCACAGACACTGCTGTCGATAATAAAAGATAGATGTAGTCCCACAAGCGCTATAAATATATTTCACACTATAATTACACTATTGAAGAATACGATAATGACCTGATAACAATGTACTCACCTAATATGTACTTTCTTCTCGTGCTGTGCATACAGATTTGTTTGCTGTGCAATAAGCTCACAAAATCCGTCGTCTATAAAAAAATCGAAAATTTCTTCCGGGTCCTTCTTATCTAAAAGTTCACCCTGTATTCCAGCATTGTAATTAGCTGGACATCTTCCCCGCCTACAACCCCGTACGTCCCATTCACCGTGTACAGCAGGATTACCATCATTCGCGATTTCAGTGTCACTGCTGTCACTAGAACTCGAACTCCGTACCGATACACTGTGTCTTGAAACCCCACTAAAATTACTAGTCCCTGGAGTATTTACTAATAACGGAGTTTCTTCGTCACTTTCTGAACTGGACTCACTACAACTATCATCATCGCTATGTTCGAGCATATCACGAATAACACATTCACTCGGAATATCTCTCGAACGTTTAGACATACTGTAGTACAATATAAAACAAAATAAATCTCTAAAACATTCTAAAAACCACAATAGGAACACATCAAAGCTTCTGTATCTGGCGAACTTAGTACCGTGTACGAACAAGACGGGCTACTAAAGACGCACGGCGCTCGAGTTGAGTGTGACGCGGCATTTGAGCGGTTATTGCATTGAGCAAATACGTACCAAATAGCAAGGGGATTCCCTATCATAAAACCATAGTAGCTACGTAGTTCAAAAAATATCGTAGAGATGGCAGCACCTCCCAGAGCCTGTGAGGAAAGTCTCAAGCCTGGCGCGTAATTTTAAAGGCAAGAAATAAAATAAAACCCGTCCTGCGTCTGGAGACGCGACACCCATCCAAGTGCAAAGCTGCAATCGCGGATGGAGCCGCGAGCCCCGCTCTACGGGTTAACGCGACATATTCATCTTGACTACACACATTTTATAACACATAATTTTCATCAACAACACGACACGTTGCATAACTCTTAGGAAGCTATTGCTCCCAAACATGTGAAACACTTATCTAATCACTACTTTAAAGGATATTTTACATATGTTGTACACTTAACACACGTCACTTTATACACTTTTCAATGCTGAAATTCCCTAGCAAAGATCGAAATTGCAGGTGTTGACAGCATCTCCCGTGCCCCTATCAACTCCTGATTGAAAGTCTGGTTTACCTGCTCTCGGGATTCACCAACAGTTTTTATATTATTTCTTACTCCTACGGTAAGCGTCCTGCGCTGCATAAATATGCTAGCTCCCGTCCTGAGTTTTTATCATCTGGTACTCTCATGACATTACCAACCACGTCATAGAGTTTCATTTAGCGCATACCATCGTAATTACACACATACGATCAGTCAATACTATACACATTGCGCTCAACACTGTCCAATACTTTACACAAATAATTATTTACAAGAGTTCTGCCGTTAGTCTACACGGTGCTTCGTAACTGAACACGGCATAGGTCGTACTGCTGATTATGCCTATAGCACGACTATTATTCATACAAGCTTATTAAATGCTTCATTTACATGTACCAGTCTTTGTCCGGCGTCTATTATGAGTAGAACCGCCATGCGTTCTGCCTTGACGAACTTGCTTCAAAGTGGCTGTAACTGACTGAAGATTCACTTGAAGACTGCTCGTACCTTTCTTGAAGACTGCTGTAGACTGCTTACATACTGTCTCGTACTGCTGCGTACTTGCTGCATACTGATTGCAACTTACTGCAACTGTGCTGCAACTGGGTAACTTCTAACGTCGTGAAGACTGCGTAAGATTGCAACTTGGGCTGTAACTGGGTGCAAACTGCACGTGAACTGCGCGTAGACTGAGCTTGACTGTCTTCAACTGTGCGAGACTGGGTTTCGACTGATAGAGACTGAGCGTAACTGATTGCTCCTCCAAGGGTCTACTCCCTTATATCGGATTCCCACTGAAAGTAGGGCGAAATCTTCCCGCGTAATCTTGGCTCCTCTCACAGCGTGAATCTGGTCTCCAAACCATGATCAATGGGTTCCTCTTTCTTCACAGATTCCAAAACTATCTGCGTGCAAAGGAATCGCTCGTCCAATTAATTAATATTAATTCCTTTCTCCATAGCGTGGGACGCTATCTTACGGGTATTCCCCGGCAACACTCTCAAATCTATCCGCGCACAATGGTCGTTTTACAGTCCTTCCGCACTTCGTTAAATATGCCCCAATTTCGCAGGTAAAAGGCTCTAAAATTAGCCTCCTGCCAAAAGATTCATCTGTGAGCAACTCTCATCTCAATTCGTTGCTCCAATCACGAGTAATCAATGATTTTCCTGGGCATCTCTCCTCCCACTACTCAAATCTATTCTCCGTCGGGGAATAACTGGGTCATTATTCAAGCCTCCCCCTGCTCCAGACGACAGAATGGGGTCACAGAGATGGACATGGCTCCACTGGGCCCCACCCACAATTCTGGGCTAATTTGTAAAATGTCAACTCTGTCCTCTCCGTGCTTCAAGCCTCGTATAGCCTACACCAAGTAGTCTAATAATGCTGTAATCTGCTCATTATTCCCTGCATTATTTTAATAAATAATGTCATTGCACCAAAATCACACCAGTGATTAAATATACGCTTCTTTCGAGGGGTTTTTACCATGAAACTGCCTCTACAGATCTCTGGTTCGTTCCCTGGTGGAACCTTTACGCTGAGATCACAGTCTCTGAGAACCACGTTCAATTCCAGTCAGCATAACCTCCTCGGGTTCATATTCCCCTTGCGAAACTTATAAAAGTCAATTGCAAGTGGCTTTCTATAAGTAACCAGCTGACTGTCTACCACTGTCGGTGTTTACATCGGGGGTCCTTCACCTCGTCTGGCTGCGAGTAGGTTAGTACTGTTCCCCCTTCCACACTCGGCCTTCTTCCTAAGCTGTTCATTCTCCATGCGGAGGGTCGCGTTTATGGCTTCAACCTCTCTCGCCACTCTGACCATTTCTTCATAGAATTCTCGCAGACACTGGCAGTCTTTCTTCTCTTCGCTTACACTGGGTAAACTGTCTGCTTCTCGTCCCGTCTTGCCGTTCCAACTTTCAGGTCTGACTGCTTGACTGACTTCGCTCTCCCCGTTGATTTGGGTGTGCGTTACCAATACTTCTTCTTGTTCGTCGAATTCTTCTGGCGAGTAATAAACTTTTAAGTTGGCTACGTTCATAACGACCTCGTTTCCATTTTCTAGATGCCTTAACCTGTATGCATTGTTCTGGAGGTCTCTTATCACCTCGAACGGGCCGTGGTAAGAAAAATTGAACTTTTTATACTTGCGTGCCTCTGGATCTGAACTGGCGGGTTTCTTTATTAAAACTTTCTCTCCCACGAGAAGCGGTCTATGATACCTCTTCGCACGATTTCTTCTCTGACGTCTCTCCGCCTGTGCTTTGAGATATTCAAAGGTTCGTTGGATCCTCAATTCTCTACCTGGCTGTGCGTCTACTGGCAATGGAATAACACCAGTCCACGGTCTCTCTGGTCTTTGATCCAGATGTAGAGTCACGGGAACCTGACCTGTCGCCTCATGTACAGTATTATTTATACAGTATTCAATTACTTCTAGAAATTCTATCCAACGCCAATTCTCCTCAGAGCAGTAGATCTTCATGTATTTCTGGATCTCTCTCATTACTCTTTCAACTGGACTTGCCTCAGGATGGCGAATGGTAGATAAAATCTGCCTAATTCCTAGAGTTTCCAGTTCTCGACGAAATTCTGCACTTGTAAAGCAACTTCCGTGGTCCGAGAGAATGTTATCCGGCTTCCCAAGAATCGGAATAACTCTCTCTTTCAGGCGCTTCAAGACCTGTTTTGAACTTGTCTTTTGTATGGGGCATAACACCACCATTTTCGAAAATACATCCATGGCTACAAAAATGTGTCTATTGCCTCTATGTGCTCTAGGCAATGGTCCAAAGTTGTCTATACTCAATAGCTGCCTTGGCTTCTCCGGTAACAACGGGATAGGTCGTTGCCTCATTAAAAAGGGATTTGGCTTAACCCTTTGGCAAAGATCACATGTCCTAATAGTATTTCTCACCGTTTCTCTCAATTTTGGCCAAGTAAATGCTTCCTTCAACAGAGCACAGAGTTTATCTATCCCCGGATGTCCAAATGCTCTGTGGGCTAGCCATACCAATCTTCTCTGCAAAGATGCAGGAATTACAATCCTTTGACGTGTATGATCTACATCGTCCCACTTGTGTAATATCTGATTATACCATACATATTCTGTTGCCAATGCCTCCGCCTCTCTGTATACCGCAGTTCCCCTTGCTAAGCGTCCCTCAAAGTAATCGATCATCATCTTCAACCATGGGTCTTCGCGTTGTAGGTTGGTAAGGTTCCTTAAGTCATCCAACGTCTTCTGATCTCGATTCTCAATCTGGACAGCTAGCGCTTCCTCTTCTCTAGGGTAACGACTTAATATGTCCGGTATTACATTCTCTTTCCCTGGACAGTATTCTATTTCCACATTAAATTGCTGGATATACAGGGACCATCTTGTCAATCTCTGGCTAGACAAATCTGTCTTTAACAAAAATGTTAAAGCTTTATGGTCTGTTCTGAGGACTATTCGGAAGCCATACACGAGTTTGTGCCAAGATTGCAACGCGTACAAAATTGCGAGCAACTCTATCTCTGTGATCGTGTAGTTTTTCTCATGAGCTTTCAGTCTCCTGCTTATAAAGGCGATAAAAACTTTCTTCTCAGGCTGGTCAACATTCTCCTGGAATAGCATCGCTCCAATCCCAACAAGTGATGCATCCGTCTGTATGATGAACTTCTGGGTATAATCCGGGTATCCCAGCTTCACATATTCCAAAAGCATTTGTTTTGACCTCACGAATGCTTCCTGACATTGCTCCGTCCAATTCCATCTGCCGCCTTTCTTCAACAGGTCCTGCAGGGGTGCTACTGTCGCAGTATAGTTTGGGCAGTGGTTCGAAAAGAATCCAATTACTCCCAAATACTGTCGGACGTGCTTTACTTTCGTGGGTCGAGGGAAATTTCGAATTACTTCCAATTTATCTGGGTTAGGCTTCACTCCATTTGCATCAATAACATGCCCTAGGAATTTGACTTCCCTCTGACAGAAGTGCGATTTCTTGATATTAACCTTAAAGTTAGCTTCTCGAAGGTCATCTAGCAACTTCTTCAGGTCTCTCATGTGCTCCTCCAGAGATTCTGATGTGAGTAGAATGTCGTCTACATATCTGATGGTACTCTCTTTAACCTCATCTGATAGATTGCGATCTAACGCTCTTATCAGGGCTGAACCAGCTGTTTTCAACCCAAAAGGTAGCCTTAAAAATGTGAATGTATGTTGATCAAACATAAATCCTGTCAACAGACTAGTTTTCTTCTCTAATTCAAGATGGTGGAAACTGGATGTGATATCTAAATTCGTGAATATGGTTTTTCCTTTAAACTTCCTGAGGATCTCTTTAATAGGTGGCACTTGGTCAAATTCCGGAATAACTCGCAAATTTAAGCGTCTCAGGTCCAGGCAGACTCTGACAGATCCGTCTGTCTTTGGTACAATTACCAATGGACTTACATAAGGCGTAGGTGTCTTCTCAATAACACCGGCCTCCAACATCTCCTGAATTGCCTCTTTCACTTTAGCATAATGCTTTTCAGCTATAGGGTAGGGTTTCTGCCTAAATGGTGTCCAATCACTGACTTGAAAAGCATAAGTGAAGTTCTTTATCCGACCAGGTCTCGAATCAAAGACTTCCTTCTGTTCCAGTAATAACTGCTTTAAATTTTCCTTCTCTTTTAGCCCAATTTTCGCTTATTCTAGCTTTTCCGAAATATATTCTTCCAATTTGGGTTCCAGATCTTTTTCCAAGTCTGTGGCTAGTGTTTTAAGCTCCTCTTCTAACTGCTCAATAGCTAACACTCCCTCCTCAGCCACATCTCTGTATGTATGCCATACTTGTTCACTTGATCCTGGTTCAATCTCATTGAGTGCGACCTCTAAGCCTTCAGCTTCTTCATTCACATGGAACATAACCCTGTCCTGTGCTAGGTCGATTATCACTCTGTATTCCCTTATAAACTCTGCCCCAATAAGTAGGTTATAAGGCAGTTTGTTTACTAACAGAAAACTCTGTTAGAAAATAGAGCCTCCTATCTGTAAATCTAGGAATACCTGGTATTTACATATCATTGTTCGGTCTGGAATTACCCCTTTTATCTTGACACTAGAGATCGGTATTTTAAAAATGTTCTCTCTCCGGGCTATTTCATTATATAGAGCTTGTGTCATGAGGCTCACTGTTGATCCTGTGTCTAGCAGACTTCTTACTTTTAATCCTGCCACTCTTACAATTATAATAGGCAATTCTCTCTTGACCATGACCTGTGGTCCTCCTGTATCCTCAATCAGTTCTTCTGGTTTGGCTAACCAATTGATGATGTTAATAGACTTCCATCCATCAGTCTCAAACTCTTCTAATTTTGGCGTTTTTTTTTCTTCAGCGCCCGCCCCCTTGGAGTTTCTTCTCTGCTGTTCGCTGCGCTGTAGTTCCAAACTCTTAGCTCCATCTCCATATCTGTCTGGCGATGTCCTGTTCTGCATGACTTCTTGCCATCGACCTTGTTGTTTCTGGGGCTCATCTCCCCTTTCTTCGAGGTATCGCAAAGAAGCATGATATCGTTCTTCTACCTCGTCATCGAAGTTACTTCTTCTTTCTTGGGGTCTCCAATTTCTATCATTGCCTTCTTGGCCATTATTACCTCCATTGTTATGGTACGGTTTACCCCTGTTGTTCTGCTTATTCCACGAACTTCGACCTCTTCCTCCTCTATTGGCATTTCCTTTGAACTTTGACTGCCATCTTCTGGGTTCCTGTTCCCATTGCCGTCCATAGGAATCTAAGGTTTCTGTGCTCGTAGCTTTGTTGTTCCTTGGAGCTTGCTGTTGGTCAGTCTGTGTGTTGGTCACGTGGACTTGTTCCACGGCTCGACTCTGACGCATTGTATTTGCTGTGGTGAGGTCCAGTTGCCGTAGAACTGTCTCCATTTCCATAGCAGTTTTCGCATTAGCCGAGATTAGTAGCCTTTGGATCTCGTATGGAAGCTGTTTGGCGATAGCAATACATAGCTCCAGTTCGCTTGGTTTTTGATCCAGCTCTTTAAAGCGACACATCTGCGATATGAAAAATTCTGCGTACTTTGTTGGATTATTAGTATTGTATTTCTTTGCATATAAATCCAACCGTAAATTCTGTTGAGTCGCGGCGTCCCAATATCTCTTCAAGAATGCCTCACGAAACTCCTCAACAGTATCAAAAGTGTAACGGAAGCTGCGAAACCATAATGCGCACTCCCCCTCTGTTAATTTCTCTATAGCACGTAGCCTACGCTCCTGCGGTATTCGTGCATCATTTAGATATTCAGTCACTTCCTTTAACCAATATTTTGGTGTCATACTACAGTGGCTACCTGAAAATTTCCTTGGTTTTTCTTCGCTTGCCCTAATGACGTTTATCACCTGGGTGTGCATAGCATTTTCATGTGGCGTCGATGCCGCAATTGGTACACCTGGCGTCATATAAGGACTTTCCCCTGGGCCTGTAGCATTCCTGCTTATAGGTTGGGTTTCTAAGTCTGCCCACCTTGTTTTCCTCATATCCTCCATGCTGCCTTCACTTGACTTAGGACCTTTCAGAAGCGTTTCCTCCTGTGCTATTATCCTAGTCTCCATTTGATTGTGGCGCATCTCTGCTCTTTCTAGGCGAGTAATGACTTCTTTCTCTATTCTTGTAAGCCTATCTCGGTTTTCCTCGGCTACTTGAAATATTTTCACCTTGTATTCTTTCAGACTTTGTTTGATATGGGATATTTCATCCTCTACATCTTCTTTAATTTGAGCAAGGGTCTTGTCGCTTGCCTCTGTTTTCTGGCCTTCTCTTATTTCGAGTTCTTCTCTCAGCCCTTTAATTTCATCTTGAATGCGTCCATTGACTTTAGACAATTCATTCCGGACCTTGGTGATCTCACCTCTATTCTCCTCTTGCCTTTTGTTAACTATGACAATGTCACTTTGAACTTGGTCCAGTTCTTGATGAACTTTGCCCATATGACTTTTCACGTTGCTTACCAGCTCCTTATCTTCATGAGCGATAGCCTTAATTTCGCCTATTTCCTGGCATTGACCTAATATATTCTGGTCCTGTTTCTTGAGGTCACCGTTAATTGCTCTAGCATAGCTTTTCAATTTCTGGTCCCATTTGGAGTCGTTCTCCTCTAATCTCTGGTCTACCGTTTTTGTAAACTCTGCGAACTGTTTCGCTTGGCGTTCGAGATTCGCCTCATTTTGGATTTGAATATCCTTAATATCGTTAGCCAACGCATCTAATCTACTGTTGGTTTCCTCCTGAGCATGCTTACACGCTTGTAAATTACCCTCAAGTTTGGCTTCTATAGCCTCGAAACGTTTATCAGTTTTAACCTGCATTTCCGATACAATGCTTACAACAGTATCTGTTACTTCGGTCTTAATTACCTCTTGCATTTGACCTAACTTATTGTTTAATTCAACTTTATTATCATCTAACCGATTGTTTAATTCAATCTGGTTATTATTCATTGCAACCTGATTTGCATCTAAACGGTTGTTTATTTCAACCTGAGTTGCATTAATTGCCTCCTGATTGGCATATAAACGAGTGTTTATGCTATCCTGGAAAGCCTTGGCTTCCAGTTTGTTCTGCTCGTTAGCAGCATCAAAATGCTGTTTCAATCCTGCAATAACCTGCAAGATTTCCTCCGTACCTGACATGTTACAATAACACACTTAAATATGCAGGCAGGCTTCCTGGAAAAATATGTGGATACGTTTCGAAGAGAAACATCAAACACTGCACACATATTGTGAAGTCGTACAAAACCTGATAATATTATGATAGATTGTGGATCTGGTATGTAGCGCTCATACCCTTGGGCAATTCTCTTCTCAATAGAGAGATTCTGCGTTACATAACAAGCCTACTGAATTCAAAAATCACTCAAACACAGTTTGAGGCAAAACAATTACTATGGTTTTCCCCATGAAATACCATAAAAAATCTATGGGTTTTCCCTAAATCCCATAAGCTCCACGTACCTGGGTGCCATGATAAATAAAGGGGAGTAAGTACAGAGGAGTTATCATTCATGTATGCCATGCATGTGCAATGCCAAGATCGCTCATATTGCACTGACGCAGGCGGTTCCATAATGAATTAATACCGCCCCACGTCGCTTGGGCCATGATAATAAGAGTGTCATACTTACAAAGGAGTAGAACTTGTACTTATACATCTATCAAAATTTATATGTACGTATCGGAACTTAGCTAGGATAGGAGCGGTCATTCCCTACTTCGTTAATTCGTACTTTAATAGAGTTGTGTGCACTAGATCTGACCGACTTTAGTTGTACCGATAGCTCAAATCACAATATAGGACATCAAATCCCATGTACCCATGTGAGTAATCTCGATGGTAAATATGCAGCTGCCTCCAGCTAGCATCAGGTCTCAGGCGCGTGCCGTTCCCCCAAATGAGCAGTGCATATTTTGGATTTGAGGCTATAAGGTAACAACTCTACAATAACAAGGCACAACTCTATTCTAAAACTTTAATTCAGTAAATGAAAATCATGGCTTCAAACACAAAAACAATCCCAAAACCATAAAAAAAACAAAGCAAACAAAAATTTACTTCCACAATCCACAAACAAACACAAATGAAATCATAATAAAGTCATATTAAACCATAAAGCTGTACCCTTATGTGAACTACATAAAGATATACTAGTGCGCTGATGCACCTACGACTTCAATACAAACTGTACATTAACATAACAGTCAGACAATGTGACTTCTTTAATATCACAAATTAATTATTCCTTAAAACTCTTGGTTTTAACAATTATGTGTGCCGTGCGTGTTTTGATTTCTCTCTTCTCACTAAACAAATGCTTTCATGCATTTACCTATTCGGACGTTGCACCGCAATCAACGTGCAACTCCATAATTATGTAAGCTACCCCTCCACTTCCTCTATTTATATGGTTCCATTGCATGCTGTATGTGATTCCTACATAAAACGTTACGTTATAGCTGGTGTCGGATGGTACAATAGATTACCTCGCTCTCGTGGCTATTGGCATCTGGTAACTAACTTCAAAACTTGGTTTCAGTGACAGTACAAATACATCATCTAACTATTCGTCAGATAGCTAAAATAATGAACCATCAGGATATTCTATAATTATCCATGTGTTCCTAAACCACATGGCCACATTACTCAACATAACAATCTTTCATTATATGTCATTTACCAGGGTCTAAAATCTGTCCCTTTCAACTCGCCTTGACGGCTCGAGTTTAGACTGCAGACCCTCGGCTAGAGGAGTCAGCACACAATAGAAAGTGGGATGGGTGTTCCACCAATTACCTCGACCCTCCTTAAAGGTTTTGAATGCTTTCCTCTCTAAGCAGTAAAGATTTACAAGACAAATACTGTCGTCTGACCGACACACATATCCCAAAGGATCTTAATTGACTATTATGCAAACAGGTATTGAATGAGCTTTTTAATTACTCCTACACAGAGGATATAATAATAATTACTGGCCTCACACGGGTCCATTCAACATGAAGGTTCGGGGTTCGTAATGCATTAGTCTAACGGGTGACCGATGTCTCAAATAAAATATAGGCGCTCACTGCAGCTGTCGCCATGAGTTTCGCTACCACGAGCGGAATTAACTCATTAATAAGTTCTCGGGAAATCATAGAGTATCGAGGTGTCCACGTTTTCCTCGTCTCTATCACAGGATCCCAACCCGGAACACTTTCATATCCTTCCTCAGAGCTAGGGTACACACTACAACTCTGGCATAAAATTACATCTCCACTTATGCCCATGACATAGGAGATTTCATACGTAGAATAGACCATCTGGCCCCTTACTCAATGCTACGACCTCCGACCTATAGTATTAAGAGAAATCTAATAATTTACTCTATAAGCTTCTCATATAAGCTGCAAATTCAATACACTAAAAGCTCTTTCATGCCTGGCATCATCATTGAATATATGCAATATTCTGATATAAAACTTCTTTCCTTAATTACTGTAATGTAATCTTACTGTATCATCTTACTGCTTAGATTGATAAGTCTTGCAATTAGCGTAAATCTCTCGCTTACAACATTTATTTGTTTCCTGATGTGTTCATTCATACCTTTAATATTCATTATTATTATTACCATTAATCTCACTGACATAAATGACCAACAAATCATTACTTTATTATTCTTATTAATCTCACTGACATAAATGACCAAATATCATTACTTCATTATTATTCTCACATAACTTTACCAAAAATATCCGACATAGCTAAACGTCTTAAAATCCGAACAATAGCGTTCGTCACATTTACATAACTGATTGCCATTCTTAATTCATAGTGGGAATAATTACTCCACTTACTGATGCAAATTAACATCTCAACTCTATAAAAATCAACACAATAATGATTAAACATGGAGGATCTCCCTCCTAAACTGATTTTTACTGGCATCTTTAAGGAATTCACAACATGCAATGGCCCATATTTCTACATAATCATAACTTGTGGGGTACTTACATCTCTATAGGCGTCTATGGTGGCTCCAACCAATCATATTTCTCCATGTCGCCCGCCATTAGCAGGTTTAACGCGACATATTCATCTTGACTACACACATTTTATAACACATAATTTTCATCAACAACACGACACGTTGCATAACTCTTAGGAAGCTATTGCTCCCAAACATGTGAAACACTTATCTAATCACTACTTTAAAGGATATTTTACATATGTTGTACACTTAACACACGTCACTTTATACACTTTTCAATGCTGAAATTCCCTAGCAAAGATCGAAATTGCAGGTGTCGACAGCATCTCCCGTGCCCCTATCAACTCCTGATTGAAAGTCTGGTTTACCTGCTCTCGGGATTCACCAACAGTTTTTATATTATTTCTTACTCCTACGGTAAGCGTCCTGCGCTGCATAAATATGCTAGCTCCCGTCCTGAGTTTTTATCATCTGGTACTCTCATGACATTACCAACCACGTCATAGAGTTTCATTTAGCGCATACCATCGTAATTACACACATACGATCAGTCAATACTATACACATTGCGCTCAACACTGTCCAATACTTTACACAAATAATTATTTACAAGAGTTCTGCCGTTAGTCTACACGGTGCTTCGTAACTGAACACGGCATAGGTCGTACTGCTGATTATGCCTATAGCACGACTATTATTCATACAAGCTTATTAAATGCTTCATTTACATGTACCAGTCTTTGTCCGGCGTCTATTATGAGCAGAACCGCCATGCGTTCTGCCTTGACGAACTTGCTTCAAAGTGGCTGTACCTGACTGAAGATTCACTTGAAGACTGCTCGTACCTTACTTGAAGACTGCTGTAGACTGCTTACATACTGTCTCGTACTGCTGCGTACTTGCTGCATACTGATTGCAACTTACTGCAACTGTGCTGCAACTGGGTAACTTCTAACGTCGTGAAGACTGCGTAAGATTGCAACTTGGGCTGTAACTGGGTGCAAACTGCACGTGAACTGCGCGTAGACTGAGCTTGACTGTCTTCAACTGTGCGAGACTGGGTTTCGACTGATAGAGACTGAGCGTAACTGATTGCTCCTCCAAGAGTCTACTCCCTTATATCGGATTCCCACTGAAAGTAGGGCGAAATCTTCCCGCGTAATCTTGGCTCCTCTCACAGCGTGAATCTGGTCTCCAAACCATGATCAATGGGTTCCTCTTTCTTCACAGATTCCAAAACTATCTGCGTGCAAAGGAATCGCTCGTCCAATTAATTAATATTAATTCCTTTCTCCATAGCGTGGGACGCTATCTTACGGGTATTCCCCGGCAACACTCTCAAATATATCCGCGCACAATGGTCGTTTTACAGTCCTTCCGCACTTCGTTAAATATGCCCCAATTTTGCAGGTAAAAGGCTCTAAAATTAGCCTCCTGCCAAAAGATTCATCTGTGAGCAACTCTCATCTCAATTCGTTGCTCCAATCACGAGTAATCAATGATTTTCCTGGGCATCTCTCCTCCCACTACTCAAATCTATTCTCCGTCGGGGAATAACTGGGTTATTATTCAGGCCTCCCCCTGCTCCAGACGACAGAATGGGGTCACAGAGATGGACATGGCTCCACTGGGCCCCACCCACAATTCTGGGCTAATTTGTAAAATGTCAACTCTGTCCTCTCCGTGCTTCAAGCCTCGTATAGCCTACACCAAGTAGTCTAATAATGCTGTAATCTGCTCATTATTCCCTGCATTATTTTAATAAATAATGTCATTGCACCAAAATCACACCAGTGATTAAATATACGCTTCTTTCGAGGGGTTTTTACCATGAAACTGCCTCTACAGATCTCTGGTTCGTTCCCTGGTGGAACCTTTACGCTGAGATCACAGTCTCTGAGAACCACGTTCAATTCCAGTCAGCATAACCTCCTCGGGTTCACTAATAACATGTCGTCTTTTAAACTTTTTTCTAAGAGGTGCATGAAGTTCTTTTGCAATTTCTCGTCTGATTTCGTTCATAGTTAATTTCTAAACAAAGATTTATAACATACTGTGCATTGTTTTACAAATGTATGAATTTTTATTCAATATATCCTGCATTTCTTAGTTCTTCTTCAATTGCAAATATTTCGCTGTCAAGTCCTGTGTGACCTGCAGCTTTCGATGCAATTAATTTTTTAAGTCTTGATACTAATTTGTTTGGTTCATTCCAATGGACAAATTCAATATTGTTTCCTCCTTCGAATTTCCAAATGGCTTGTGGTGTGATGTGTTTCTTTTGGCCATATCCAGTATGCATCGTAGTATTTGCTTCTTCATTCTCATCTGTTGTTTTTATAATTCTATCTATGTCTTCAGTAAGAAGGGGTTCGATTATATTTTTATACTTATGAGATTGTGTTCCTCTCGGAGCTGCATTGCTTGCATAATTTCTTTTGTGCACGTTTGAAACATTTAATAATTTCAAATAAGAACTTAAATCACTCCTATCGATTAGAGAGTGATCTGGTACTTTCCTTTGAATCAATTCGAGTAGACCTTCTGTTATAGGAAATTTTTCACCACCAACTTTTATCCACTTTTTATCAAAGAAAATTCGTTCACCTCCCAAGTATTGTTTATCATTTCTTATCGTTATACCAAATGTTCTATCCACGTTTTGTTTAATGAACGGATCAAAGTAGCGGTTAAGTAGTGTAATTATTTTGATGCTATCTCCATCTTCTTCGTCTGAAGTAGCAGTTGATTCAGAATCATCATATTTTTTTTTCTTTTTTGATTTTCTTTTTTCTTAGTTGACGTATTAGCAATAGCTACAAGCTGATTTAATGAATTTGTTACTGGTTTAAACTTAGTCTCTATATCTAATTCTTGACGTCTAACATCATTTTGAAGTGAAAGATACTTGTCCTTAACATCTTTTTTTAAGCGAGAAAGTTTATCCTTTACTCGACTTTCAGCTTTAATCTTCAAGCTCTTCTCCATGACTAAACTAAAATTGTAGTTGTTTTATTTATTTATAGTATATTCAAAATCAATTTGAAGAGGAAGATCATTGGTTTTATGTTTCTCGGGGTCTCTAAGTCGATACTGTATTTCATCTTGTTCTTCAACTACAATGTCACTGCCATCCAGTTCAATCTCTTGACGTATATTTAAAATTGCATACACAATTGGAGATCTTGGTGAAACAAAAATTGGTTTTAATATACCTTTATAGGGAAGTTGGTATTGTATATTATGATTATGAAGCGTGTATACCGGTGAATGGATTGATGGTGTGTTGGAGAATTTCAGAATAAATTTCGATAAGTTCTTTTTCTTTACTTCATCTTGTAATATACCATATTCTTCTTTTGATGCGGTAAAACTTTCGAGTGGTTCTTTGTTAACCAATTGCTCAATATTTTCTAGTTCAGTTTTTAACTTGTTATATTCCTCTTTGGATGCAGCAGCGTAACTTTCAAGTTCTTCTTTTTTAACAATATTTAGATTGTTAGCAACACCCTCAATACGAGTTTGTAAATTGCTTAAAATTTCTTTTAGTTGATTAACTTCAGTTCGTGAAGCAGCATAGTGTTCTACAAACCGTTTATTTGTCACATCTTGGTCGTTAACAGGAAACTCAACATTTGTTTGTTTTTGATGTTGTAGATTGTTTATAGTCTGTTTCATTTTTTCAAATTCATCTCGTGAAGCGGCATATTGTTCAACAAACGTCTTATTTGCAACATCGTTATCGTATATGGGATTGTTTACGTGAGTAATTCGTCTACTCATCATATTTAAAGTCCCACCATCGTCTACGTTTAAGAAGTTTTGTTTATTAAATTTAGTGATTAAGTCTTCTAGATCTTTTCGAGAAGCAGCAAAGTTTTCTAAATAATATTTGTTTATTGCATCTAACGAATCGATTGGTTGAGATATGTTTGTTATTCTTCTATTTAACATATCTACAGTTTCATCATCTTTGTTTATATTCAAAAGAGATTTTTCAATTTCATCGAGTTCTTTTGTTACATGAGTTTTAAGAAAAGAATACGATATCGCATCTTGATTTTGAATTGGATCTTTTACATTTCTTATTCTTTTGTAACCCAAGTCGAGACTATCATCATCAAACGGAAAGTGATCTTCTGAAAATTCACTCACTAAACCATGAATGAATTCTACTCGTTGTAACACTTCGGTTATTCGGTTTTCCAGATATTTTTTATATTCGATGTATGTTGCTGCATTGCAATAAGGTTTACTGCATCATTTGCAGATGATGGTAAAGCTAAGCCTGCGAGACGTTTGTTTTCAAAGTCAAGTTGTTGTTTCTCCATTTTACAAATTGAAAAAATTAAACATTTAAGGTCGTTAATGTTTTGTTGTATGTCTTCTTTAGACTCAATTTTATTTAGCTCATTCAGTAACTTCAATACATAACCTTTGTTGCAAGCATCTTCAACATGTATGGGCGTTCCAACATCTTTTAACCCTTTGCCGTTAATACTTAGATGCCCATCGCTTGTTGTTGTTGTTACTTGATTTCCATATTGCAGTAGCTTATCATCAACATACGATTTAGTTGCAATATCATGGCGTGAAGTTGGTGGTCTGATAGACACGTTATTGATTTTGTTAAACGATGCCATAGTTAGGTTGTTAACCTCACAAAGTGTATAACGCGAATGAGCATTTATCTCTTTTGAACTATTATTTATAACTGAAAATAAACATCAAATCCATTGCGATATCGACCATTTTGTAAATCTCTATCTTTATCGATAACCAAAAATCCAAACTTAGAGTTTTGCCAAAAATAAGAACAAATATCGAAGAACTGATCATAGCTCATATCTGTATTTACATGATCGTTATATACATGACGCAAGTTTGTTCCGTCTTGTTTAAAAAGAATTAAAAAATTAGCGTTATATCTAATTAGATGTTTAGGTATACAAGAATATGTTTGACAAAGATAAAATACGTCAACTTCGTGATGACGACCTCTACTGAAATAATCTTTCATGTGTTGTTGTTTATTGCTGGCTACATCATCAAAAACAAATATAGAGTTCTTTCTAACCATTTCTGGAGGCATAACTTCGTCATTATCGAAAAAAAATCACTTTTTATTTCTTTTATAGAGTCCAAAAACGTTTTTAATTCAACATACTTACTTTGAGCAAGTGATTTAGAATAAATATAAACGTTTTCAAAACGAACTCCATTTTTGTGACATAATAAATTTAGCATTACGTTTGTTTTGCCGCAGTTCGATGGACCGCAAATGATACATCGAATAGTGTTCAGTAGTAAAACACTATGCTTTCTTTTTTCACTTTTACTCTGATTTTCACCATTAGTAAATGCAATTACTGGTAGAGTGTTTGACTGCTTAACAAACTTCAGCATGTCTACGTTTACGTCTGAGAATGCACACTGCACAAAAAATCACATCACATCAACATATATTGTTTCCACACGTATCATCATAACTTGTATTATATGGAATAATAGTAGGATTTTCAGGATTTAAATCAACGTTGCCAACGTAAAACCCTCTTAAATATGGACAATATGGTGCCCATTTTTTATGATCACTTAAAGGAATATCGTTTTCTCTCCAATATTCAATTTCAATCTTACAGAATATACATTTCACCTTATCACCATGACCGGTATAATAAAATCCTGTTGATGCTAAACAAAATTCGTTTGGAGAGGGAAGAGGCTAATTTTGAAAAGTTTTAAGTCTTTCATATTCAGATTATAATTCTATGCTAGGAGAAATATTGTTTACGTAAGGGCAAGAAAAAGCCCATTTCTTATGCTCTTCAAACGGATCATCATCTTCTACCCAATAACTAAGTTGCAGATTACAGAAAGCACACCTGACCATATCCTTATATCCATATTAGTAAAATCCCGCAGCTGCTAACCATGCAGTGTTCGTAAAACTGTTTGAAGACCAGTTCTTAAATGTTTTTAGCCGATCTCTTTCAGATTTTAAATTCATTCCTTTTTGACCCAATATCATTTGCATTAACTGTTTCTTGGAATACTTTACACAATTAAAATACTTCATGATGATGCTTTACTTCAAAAAAAAAAAAAGATGTTCCCCGCACGAAGCTAAATGTGAACTGATATGAATCAACAAAACACGCTGGCTAATATGCAAGATTTGCGTGTGTTGGGTTGGCCGAGCGGTCTAAGGCGTTAGACTTAAGATCTAATTTTCAGAAATTGAAAGCGAGGGTTCGAATCCCTCACCTGACAAGTATTATTTTATATACATGTGGAGTGAGGAGGTGGTTGATCATTAAAGAAACTTTAATATGAAGTGGTACAAAGACCTTTTCTTCTTTATTCATTTAGAATTACAATTAATAAATTTTATTTCTCTTGTATGAGTGTTGAAGTAATCTCATTCTTTTAGTTGTCCTGATGAGTGTGTGTTGAGATGATCTTGTTCTTTTAGTTGTCCAGATGTTTATTTTCTGTAGACAAAAAGTATACACTGTGTTAAAAAAGCAAACAAAAACAAAATATGTATAGGTGCCAAGAACACTAGTAGATTTAATGAATTACCTTTTATAGATAGCGGTTACAGTTATCACATTTGCAGCGAAGATGAAACAGTTGAAATTTTCTTTTTAGATGATCTGGTAGATGTTCCCACTCCAGACGAATTCGTTGTGGCTCATATATAGTCAGTATGTTTATAGGAAAGTAGTTCCAATCAAACTTATTAAAACCTTGAAGTCCATTGTTTCGAAACTTGTTTATTATCGAACACACGATTTTCATGATGCCATCAGAAGAATTTAACCAATGTTGAACAGCATTGACATTAAATTTAGCACAACTATTGCTTCCCAATGCAAGAGATGGTAAATGTTTTGGACAATCTGTAGGAAATCGTTGGCTATGCTTCAACATTAGATCTGACATTCCATCAATCGTATTAAGATCGATTAATGACCCAGGGGAACGTGTTTTTAGTGCAAACAAAGAAAATTCTTGTGGCAAATTATACACAACTAAATATTCATATTTATTTCTAATAGAGTCAAAAAAAGAAGAAAGAGTTTTTTCACAATACGCTGTGACCCATGTTAACACAGGACTGAATGAAGGTATATTGCTGTTATTTAACATACAGTAAGCAAGTTCCAAACTGCCGTTTGGTAGCTTGCGAATGTCTGCAACTATTGGCTGCTTCTTATTCCACATGTCAGCATCAGTAGAAGGAGAGTTTGTTGTTGTCAATTCCATGATTGCAACTAAAGTGAGAATACTTCTTTACTTGATTGCTTATAACTTAGCAAATATTGGTTTAGATAATTACTTCATTAGTTAATGGTCTGTAAGATATTTGACGATCATGAATAAGAACACAATAAAGAGTTGTATCTTCAGGTATATTCTCACTTGTCTCGATTTCAATTCGCACGTCAACTGAAGATGTCTTCACTGCCTCCACTTGCTCAAGTCAATTAATTACAATAATCGGACAATGAGACTTAAATTCATCTCGCGAAACTAGAGTCTCTGAACGAAAATCATCGATCTGATAATATACATTACGAAATTTAACAAACATGTCATACAATTCGCTGTAGTCATTTATAGCAATTTCAGAAGTTGGCATTTCATAGGGATAAAAAATTGAATTTAAAAAAACTCTTATAGATTTAATGTTACAATGGTCAAAATAGGAAGAGCACGTATTTAGTACATTTATTTTAGTTTGAAAACCTAATAAAAATTGACGTGGTTTTTGCGTTTCAGAAGTTGTCATTACAGTCCAACTATATTTAGTTGTTCTAGGAAGAGATGGCAAGACATGAACATCCCATGATCGAAAACCAACCTGAATGGGAATATTTTTCTGCATTAGTTTTAATCTTTTAATTTGTTCTTCGTCCGATAATAATAAAACTGGAATTTTTAGATAAACTTTAAATAACTTGACCTTAGAAAGATCATTTTCGGTTGCAGATTGCAACGCACGTGCGTCACTCGACGATCTGAGAAGTATTAGCTCATGCTTGCAGTTTAAAATCGGTTTTATATAATCCTCTGCTAAACCTAACAGGTTGCTTAAAGGAAGTATTACATGGAAACGTTTTGTGATACTATCAACAATATTTGCTTCACTTGCTGGTGTTGTTAAAGAGGGAAAATAACCAGCATTTTGTAAAGCTGTATATTCGTTTTTTGAATATGATGCAAACGTTTTTATAGAACTTGTTATACCTAGATGGCGTGTACGATCAATTTCTTTACCATTTAACGTAACGCGAATTTCGCTAAAAAGATTACCCCCAAAATTTTGGTCAGGATGTGCTGTAGTAGAAGCAGCCGGATTTACGTTAGAAGTAATAATTTGTCCTTCTAAGTGAAGAACACCTTCTGATAATAAAACTATGTTTTCTTCATTTTGAATTGGTATACGAATTTCATCATTATTTTCAAATTTATTAGCTGAATAAGGTTGGTAAACTCTTTCTTCTCGTCGCACAACTCTGTTGTCAACCTCTCTTTTATCGGTTATGTTAAACATGTTAAACATGTTAACAGCTTCAAATATAGATAGAAACTAAATAATATTAACAATTGCATATATATTTATATTGAAATAAAAGTACACGATAGCCTAAAGATTGTAAGAAATGTTTGTTGTTACTCGATAACTGTTTCTTAGATTTTAAGGTGTGATGGCATTGTTTTTCTTTGTTTTGTTTTTTTAGAAATTTTAGCTGATTGATTTATATTTCTTTTTCGAATCAGAGTTGACTTCTTTTTTTTCAAACTTTGAGTATTATATATTATAACCATATTTGTGAATGTTTTCTAGTAAGCTTACTCAACTAGAATGAAAATATAACAGTATTTCATTACTTTATATAGCAAGATAACGTGCTGGACGAATAATTAATTCTACAGTTAAATCTTCATCTTGCAAATCAATGAGCTGTTGAAGATGATCTTCAAGTTGCACAGATACATGTTGAATAACCTTGCTGTTCATAGGCAAAAAATTAATTGTTGTTGGTTGTACAACAATCGGATAACCAGCAGGAACATGAGCTTTAAAATTATATAAAGAGTGTGTTGGTTTATGGTTCAAATAAGAACTCGTACCAAGCACGAGGTTGCAACATACTCGAATACTATTAACAGTGTTAATTTTAATCATATATTCAGAATGATGAGTTGTGTTTGCCTCGAACTTTTTATGAGAAAATCCTAACAAATCTGCAATAGAATCTGCAACACCAAAATCTATAGCAAAGTTTTTCTAATATAGTTTACAAATAGAGAACACTTTATCGTAATTAATATAAATATATGAAGGAAATTTGTCTTTTTCACCTAATAAAACTGATAATAAATGTGCTAGTAATAATTCATTAATCTTTGCACTTAATTGTTGAAACGTATAGCTAGCATCAGGTATTATTAAAATTGTTGTATCCACATTGTTCATCTTTATGGCTAAAACGTTATTATTTTCGTTAATTTTTACTTCACTTTCGATCAATCTCAATTTCTTTTTTATTCTCTTTAGGGTAAACTTTCTTTTCAATACCTAAAGCCTCTGCTACACTGTTGGGTACACTGAAATCAATATTAAACGGAGAAGACAAAACAAGACGGTTGCGTCTTTTTCCATTTATATCCTCTTCCAAATAAAGATTTGTTTTTTGTATATGATTTGTTATAAGTTTCGACAATGAGTGATAACTAAGTAAATCATCAAATGTTGAGGCTAGATCTTCAAATTCATAAATACCTGGTGGTACCACTAAATCAATTGATAACAAAAAATTAGTAAAATGAATACGAATTTCGGTTGGTAACATTTCGAATAGAATTAGATGTATACAATCCTGCAAGTCCTATTTCAAAAAACTCTGCTCCTACAAGATGAAGCGGATTCTCCAATGTAACATCAATCTTTGAGCCTTTACCTTCAAGAGTTATCCGTCTTTCGAAAGCCATCTTTGAAATGTTTAAAGACAGTCTGTGTTTCCCTTATTTATACAATACAAGAAGACTAAACATAAATGTCCACAAATCGAAGAAGTAATCGATTGATATGAATGAAAATTATATTGTAGATAACAATTTTTTAGATATGTTAAAATTTCTAATGGTGGTCTTAACTTACCGATACTATCAAAATAATGCACGTATTTACCTTGTTTACTGAAAGCCACCCAATGTGAACCAGATTTAACCATCGGTTCAAGGTTAACAATACAGTTTTCATTTTTTCGAGGATGTCTTGGTAACGTATCTCGCATAAAGACTCCCCTAAAATTTGGAATCTTTAATTGATGTGCGTATTTAGCTAAATCGAAATAACTTAATGCTTTATTTGGTATTTGGTTAATTATCTTTTGTATGCAGGAGGATTTAAATAAATGCCTTGACCTGCTTTTCCTCGCATTGCATCTATCATTCGATTGTGTCTTTTTATTTCTTTTAATTCTTCTTGTGCAGCTTTCGCTTTGTTTATAGCAGACGCTACCCCGGCTGCTCCGCCTGCTAGACTCCCCAAGCCCGACAAGGCTGCAAATATCGGAAGTAGGGGTAAAATACCACCTTGCTTTTTCGATGCTCTCTTTTTTTTAAATCTTTTCTTGTTTTTTATATTTAATTTTCGTTTACCTCCACCAAGCTTAGACTTAGCTTTCATTATGCCACTGACTGTTAGTGCAGCCGCTCTCTCTCCTAATGATGCGTCACGAGATTTTACACGAGACCAAGCTTTTGAAGCTAAAATTTAATCAGCCTCTCTTCTTTTGTTTGAATCTTTATGATTTGCGTAAGCAATGTCGTGCTCTTTGCATGCTTTATCTAATATATTTATTCCTGGATCACCACGGCTCAATCGCTTTTCTAATTTTGTTCCTGGTCCACAATATTCATATCCTGGAATGTGTAATTCCACAGGTAAATTATCAATAGTTTTATTAAGTACACGACTAATGAATGATCCACTTCCTGATCGTTTATATTGAGTGGCAGAGTTGTTGATAAGTAATATAATGTAATTATATATATATTTTCTTTCAGGAAAATGGGAATGGTGGGGGGAGGCGTTGTAAATAATACACACAAAATTTGGGTTATTATTTATTCGTTTTTTATTTTTCATAAGCAAAGGAACACACAAAAATAGTATTATTAACAGAATAAAAGTGTGTGTGTGAAAGAAATAAAGTAAGTAAGAGAGATGAATTGCTTTAATCTCAAATTTGTTTCAGAGAAAAATGACCAAACGGTAAAGTATCAATTCCGTTTTCAGTTATGTGTCTTTTATCATCGTTTGATGAAATTGCCAACTTATTTTGCCGAACAGTAAATACAAAATGAGATTTTGAAATTATACAAACTTGAACTTTGCTGGCTTGATCTCTGTTATAAAGACACTTTCGATACTCATCAATATTCATAGTTTTACTCACGCTTTTCTTAATGCCTTTAGCCTTACACAAGCTATTCATTTCATCACACAATTTTATTGCATACATTTTGGGTCTTAACTCCACAAATTCTTCAACAATCCTTCCAGCATGTTCATCTTTCATTAAACCAATTTCACCTTTATTTTGTCTCACAATGCCAAAAGGATTGTTTGTTTCATAATTTCCAGTATCAAACAAATTTGAATGCTGTTTCATGAACTCATAAATATCATAATAGAATATATACATAAAACTATCTGTGTCTGTGTATAACAACCTCACATTTGATTCAGGATTTGCTAAAATAACATTGTAATGAAAGTCATTCATTTTACATTTAGACAAATCTAATATAGATGCACCAACATATACTGGTTGATTGTGAAAAATCTTTAGTCTGCTCATCTCGATGACCATACATTGTTCATCGAATATAATTCTATGTTTAAAATTAGCCTTAGCTATTAAAGACTTAGCACCACTGGCTCCATGCCATTTGGTAACCCATTTGATGTCCCTTAACTTCCTCACATTCATCAGTGAACGACCAAAAATTGCATTATTCATCAATTTATAAAAAAAAAAATCAAAATCATTTTTAGCATGTTTTCGTTTCTCTGTGTTCACATCAATATATGGTTTTAGCCATTGGCTCTGATTGAATTCGATTATTCTGTGAATACGTTCTAATTTCATTCCTAGTTGAATACATTGCTTTAACATTCTATAATACAAAACATAACGTTCTTTATTATCTAGGGTAGTCATTAGCTTTGTCAACTTTTCGGGGCATACAGGGTAATCTGAATGTTTGTCATGTAACTCTTGAGGATAAGTCAAATCTACTTCCAAGATATATCCGATTTCTGAAGTATCATCAATAGTTAAAACATCAAAGCCTTCAATATTTGCAACCCATTTAAAACCACCCGTTGGAAGATATTCCATCATCGCATATCCATATAAATTATTAACGTCAAAGTACATTATGTAGGACTCTTGCTTTCTCTCATCATAAGTTTTCATGTACTTATTATTAGCAATCGCATGTCGTGTTATACACTGAACATTTCCCCCTCGAATAGATCGTTCAAAAAAGTGTAACATATCAATATCTTGAAGCAATTCGAGTTGAACGTTGGTTATCTTTTTCATCGCGCACCAAGACATAGATGGAGCAGTGTAAAAATGAGCTGCATCAATGCCATAAGTTTCCATGCCATTCGATCTAAAATTTTCAAAGACATCTGCCAAAAGAAGTGTGTCAACTTTTAAATACAAATCAGCGTATTCTCCTAATGTTTGACAGGAAAACGTTTCCCACACCGATTGAGCAAACTCAAACTCCTCGTTCGATATTGTTTGATTATAAAGACTGCTATAAAACTTGGATATTTCAGGTAATTTAGTTTCGTTAAGTACATCCATACTCGTGACGTATTCATAGGGAAACACGCCTTTTCTCGCAGTAAGTCGAAACTGTGCATCATTAAAATAACGTCGAGTTATTTGCTTTGAAACTTCACTTAACGAATATGAACATTGATCTAGTGAACAGGACAAGAAATTATATGTATCGATAAATCTTAACTGAAAGAATCCATTCTTAACCCATACATGCTTTGTAAACCCTTTATAACGTTCCATATTCATTGCTAACAATCTTATATGACCAGGATTATGTAACTCCCCACCTTCATGTTTCTCACAAATTTCTTTAATTATAAAATGTCCATCATACGCCGTTAGATTATGAAATGCTATAGGCAGGACCCTTGTTACTTTGTAATTTAAATTACAACTATTGTGTGCGCTTCCTCTATATTTTCCAGTTATGTGACAATGATCGCGTACTTTGAGTTCATTATCTGCAATCGGTTTCTCGCAAATATGACAGATTTTACTTAACAAAAATAATCTTTCTTCGTTTTCCGTCATCTTTAACATCGGTTTAGCTGATAAATAATATGTTTGAAGTTTATCTACAATACTATAAAGTTCCTTTACAAACAATTCTATGCAATTATTTCCCCTAAAGTGTTTAAAACTGCACAAATCACTATCAAAATTACAATGAAGGTATAAAGAAATGCTGTAAGGAATATGTTTATGGGTTAATGTAGAGTTAGGAATGTCACTATTTGGAAAACAAGAGGAAATAGGAGACAAAACGCATTCAGTATCTGCATAAATTATAAATGGAACTCTATCTTTAAATTTAAATTCTGTAAAATTAACAAATCTTTGTTCGTCAGTTGGCAATATGCTCTTTGCAACAGGAAACTGTTTACAGTCTGCAAAGTGAACATTTAACTCATCTTCAAGAGAATAATATGACAAACAACGTCTACATATATAAATCCGTCCACAATTCCTAGTGATGCTTGAACGCACAAGGTGAGCGAGATTTCTAATTAAACAAAAGTGATAACTTTCACTGTTTCCAATCTGCAACATCAATAAGTCCACACTCCTTTCATATACTTTATCTGATACATACAAAGGTACAATAGTAAATGGTTTTTTTCCTTTTACTTCGTTTGTTCCCATACACACCCATTTGTTTTCATCATATTGTGCTCCATACACATTCACAGAAATATTGTTTTGATTTTCAAACTTGTTTAAATATTTCATTTGCATTGGAATTGGAATATCATCTAAATTTAAAACATCTCTGTAATTAGGATAGGAAGAAAGATGATTCACGTTTCGCGTTTTTGGATACAAACCAGCAACCACACTCCACGCAAAACAAGCTTCCTTTGTATCATACAAATTTAGCACTGCATGTTTATTGACTATTACATCAGGCAATCTACTAGTATTGGACATTCCTACTCGAAATCCAACATATTTATTTATATTAATTCTCAAACTATGATTTTTTTCTAAAGCCCACCCAGAGCCATTTGCTTCAAATTCGCTCATTTTTGTCAATGTACCTTCAATGATATGATTATTATAAAATTCATTTACATCCGTATACTCGAAAACTACTTTATTTTTGACAGCAAAATATTTTGTTTCTGATTTGTCGTGAAGCACATACTGTGCACACAAAACTGAATTCACCTTTAAAGCTTGCACAGTTAACGCTTTCTTAACATACTTTGTAAACCAAATATTAGCATTTGCTAAAAATTCGCGGGGATCCAAAAACTCATTCTTAACATTTGAAACTGCAAGTGTGTACACTCTAGAATTGAATGCTGTTTCAATTAACTCACAGCTTAAGAAAGATTCATCCTTTATTTGAAGTGTAATTTCTTCACAATTCACAGCTTGTTGCAATATGTGCTCACTAATAACTCTCCAACATTCAATCAACTCATCACTGTTCTCAATCAAGTCCGTTTGAGTGTATTCCCCGATTTGGTATGATATTGAAATAGCACCGTTTAGTTCACTTCTAAAATTAGAAACACTTTCAAATGCATTGTCCAATTGGTTTCTTATATTTTCACTGTTATTATTATGTATTACGTTACCAACCTTTCTACGTTTGCTAGGAGGTGTTGCCATTGTTGTCTAAGCAATTGTCCAATTCGCACTGTTGTTAATACACCACCAGCAGTTGCTGTAACATCGGCTCACCATAAACCTATAATCTTTTAAAGTGTATTCAAGCCATTGAGATAAATTGCTGCCTGTAATCTCCAGCGAACAATGAATGGCTTCAAAGGGAAATTTGTCCTGAAGTTTACCAAGCAATTTGTTTCTATACTCATTCAATTTTGTTACTTCAAAACAAGTGATGGAAAATTCAATTTTGTAAACCTCATCAAATGTATTGTATCCGAAGAAACGAATAAAATGTTCATCTTCACATAATTCTTGTAACAAATATCTTAGAACTGTTTCAGTCACCTCTCGCTGACTATCATCTGATTTGCTAACATTAGTAACGTAGACTGAAAATGTTGAAATTCCACTCGAAGATGTCCATTTGTTAAAACAAGCTTCTTTCTCATTATGACTCACCTCATTATCATCTTCCCCTTCTTCTTCTTCTCCTTCTTCAGACTGATGAAAGCATACACGATGATACTCTATTACCGGGTGCGATCGATGTTCAGTTCCACTCAGAAAATTAACAGTTTTCCACTTCATTTTGCTGTTCCTTTTTATTAGTGTTTAGATAATCTGAAAAAAATTAAACAAATTAAGAAATAATAAGCAACTAAATATATATATAATTCGTTATATCAATCAATACATATATAATCTGCATATATATATACTCACCAAAAATTTACAGTTTTAAAACAACTTGATGTGAGCGGTTCTTCAACCCCAAATACACCATCATCAGTTTGCCTCTAAGTGAGTTTAGTTCATCGATCTCTGATGCGCTTTGTTTTGCAAATACTGCTGGTAGAAATACACTTGTTATTTCACCTTCAATGATAATGTCCACCACTATTTTTCTTCCAAATCTCGTCTCCACAGCCCGAATAATTTGGACCACATACGGTAAATCAATTATTAGTTCTGATAGTTTCTTATTAGAATACTCAACGCAAGTGGCTAAGTTATTGAACTTCGTTAGAACATCCATCACACACACAATTTGTTCCTCGTCGTTGACTTTCTTTATTTCTTTCACACACACACTCTCTCTTCGCGCAAACGTAGAAGTTAAACTCATCCACGCACACATGCATTTATATATCCTTCACCCCCACCTACACTCAAGAAACCAAATGCTACAAAACAAGCTTCTGACGTAATCATCTCATTATATTTTTATCACTATTACTTAAAGAAGTCAAAGATTACATTCTTACCCAATGACGTGTAAGGTCAACCACGTCTCACGCGAACACTGCAGACATATCACGTGATCGCTCGCACAGCTGCAAACTTGCATGGGTATCAAATGACGTCAACACCCATTAATTTTTATGTTCATCGCATAAATAAGTCAAAGGTTATCTGCTTCAAGCGGTTACCCAAAGGTTATCTTCTTCAAACGGTTAAAGGTCAACCTCTTCCCACGCTAACATGTGCACGTGCACGTGCTCACATCCGCATAGCTATCAGATGACGTCATGATGATGCAATATGTCCTCACGATTACGCAATATTCAAAACATACATTTCCTCTACTACTTCCGTGTGTCTGTCTGTGTGGGCGTGTGTGTGTGACGGTGTATGTGATGGATTTGTGTGTGTCCCCCCCTAATAACATCTAAACGGCTGGAGAGATTTCAATGAAGCACGGTAAGTTCATAGCACTATTCCGGGCGACCCCGACCGTGACCTTCAAATTTTATTGTATCTCACCAATCCAAAATGGTGGCTGTGCGAAATATTTCACCAGCATTCAGTATCTCCGAAACCATTGCAGATATCACCCTGAAATTTTGTACGGTGATAAAAGGCACTACTAGAAGTTCACTTATGAGACTTTCAAAAAACTGGTAACTACAAAACGAAGTTGAGCGAAGTTGAGACTTATAAATAGACTTTTCTCTCCATTTAACCATCCAAACGTAATGAAACATGGTACAGCAAATGTTTATGCACATTGTAATGCAAGAGTTTATCGAGGACCTGAATTGGAAACGGACCACTATTTATTAGTTGCTCCTATTCGTTTAAAACCACGGTGGTTCAAGAAAAAGAAACAAAGAACACAGGAAAACGAAACTTTATATAAGGTTACCTTTTAAATGATCCCAGTATAAAATGGCTATACCAAAACAGGCTTGATAATCACATTCAGAAGATTCCACTTTCTGACAATGTGGAAGACGAGTGGTCCAATTTGAGTTCAGCTCTAAAACAGTCAGCATTTGAAAGTTTGGGAGAAAAAAGAAGATGGCAAAAGAAAAAGGGTTTAAGAATTTGGGACGAAGAAATTGCAAAAGTAATCTCCGAAAAAAGAAATTTATATAAAAAGTTTCTGTCAACTGGTAAATTAGAAGATAAAATTGAATACCATCATAAGAGAGCAATAGCAAAAAGAGAAGTTCGAAAGAAACACAGGGAAAGTTGGGAAAACTTTGTCTCGTACCTGGAGACTGACATAACAAGACCACAACCACAAACCTATAAAATTTTGAAAAAACTAAATAGGGAAGTAAAAGAAGATGTAAAAATTAATGTAATATCTCACAAAGAATGGCTTGAGTATTTTCAGAGCCTTTGGGTGAGTCCAAATATTGAACAATTTGTTTTACAAGCATCTAACAACAAGTCTTTGGAAAATATTACACTCGAAGAATTAGAACAGGTCTTGAGGAAACTTCGAAATGGGAAAACACCTGGAGAAGATTCAATAAATGCAGAAATGTTGAAATATTCAGGCGATGCCTTCAAGAAAAGATTTCTCAGATTATTGAATTTAATCTGGACGGGTAACAGGCCTCCAGAAGATTGGCAAAAGGCAATAGTAGTTCCTCTTCATAAGAAGGGAAATATTAAAGATTTGAAAATTACAGAGGAATAAGTATACTTAACTCTGGATACAAAATTTTTGCAAATATTGTTAAAGAAAAATTACTGAAACATTAATCTGAGGTGCTAGGGAATGAACAACATGGGTTTAGAAAAGGTCGCACATGTGCAGGTACCTACTTCATCTTAAAAATTTTGATCGAAAAACGCAGGGCGTTCATTTTGGAAACACACATATCATTTGTTGATTTTAAGAAAGCCTTTGATTTTGTTGACAGAAACAGACTTATTGACATATTGGCCAGGGATTGTGTCCCCCAACAGTCAATTGATAACATTTACAACATGTATAGTGGTACTCTTATTGCAGTAAGGTTAAGTAATCATAAATCCGAGTGGAAGCCAATCAGCAGAGGGGTAAAACAAGGCTGTGGACTCTCTCCATTGATATTCATAATCTACATGGATGCTATAATAAAGGAATGGAGGTGTGAAAGACATGGTTCAATACCTATCAGCAGGCATCTAAAAAATTTAGACACTATACTATTTGCTGATGATGTTGCATTGGTAGCAGCATCTGAAGATGATCTGCAGTGGTCAGTATTCAACCTCCAGAAAGTGGCATCAAAATTCAGCATGTGCATTTCTACTGAAAAGACTAAAGTAATGGGCTTCAAAGGTAAGGACCCTATCCCCAGTAGAATTTTTCCGGATGGTAAAATTTTAGAAAGAGTTAACGAATTCAAGTATTTATGATATCATTTATCTTTTCGAGAAGAACGAGACATAACTGCAAAAATAACTAATTATACCAGAACAACAGGAATCATCAATCACGTCATGAAGCCATCTCTTGTCCAAAGGCATACACGCTTGCGTTTGTATAACACATTAGCCAGACCAACCCTGTGCTATGGCAGCGAGGCATGGACAATAAGATCTCAGGACATCTCCAGACTCACAGCACGAGGAATGACCTTTATGCGCCGAACAGCAGGCTATACTAAATGGGATCATAGGAGAAACGAGGATGTGCTGAAGGAACTAAAAGTGAAACCAATAACTACATGACTACCAAGAGAACTGGAAGCATCATGTCCAAAGGATGGAACCTGGAAGATTTCCAAAGGAGATCCTTCGCTACCAGCCTCGGGGAAATAGATCGATAGGACGTCCGATGAAGAGATGGAGGGAAAGTGCAAGACCGTAACGGGACATTTGGCCCAATACTTGGAAGGAAGATGATGATGATAATGTAATGCACTGGTGTCTAATTTAGTTCAATTGATTACATAAACTCAAAATGGCGGCTGTGCGAAATATTTCACTGGCATTCTATATCTCCGAAACTATTACAGATATCACCCTGCAATGTTGTACGGTGATAAAGGGCACTGCTACAAGTTTATCTATGTTACATTCAAAAATCTGTAAAGTACAAAACGAGCATGGCGGCCAAGCGAATTTGAAACATTTTAATATACTTTGCTCGTGATTTAACCATCCGAGCGCAGTGAAATGTGGTTCAGTAAATGATTATACACATTGTAATGCACTGGCATCTAATTTAGTTCAATTGATTGTATAACCGCAAGATGGAGGCTGTGCGAAATTTTAAAATTATGTTTTTATTTCTTGTGTTGTAATCATGCGATCGAAGTGAAAGTTTGAATAATGACCTACGCAATAATTTTCCTTTAATGGTACATGACTCTATGGCCTATACATATAACAATCTAAAATGGCGAGTATCCGAAATATTTTGACGGTTCTCAATATCTACGAATCTTTTACAGCAATCACACTGATATTTTTTATGTTCATAGAAGCTATGAACATAAGTTCACCTATAGGACTTTCAATAACCTGGTGAGCACAAATCCAACATGGCGGTGACGCGAAGTATAAATATTAAAATGGACTTTTCTCGTGATTTAACCATCCGAGTGCAGTGAAACTTTGCACGTTAAATGCTTATACAAATGATAATCCACTGGCATCTAATTTAATTCGATTGTTTTCATAACCACAAGATGGCAGGTGTGCGAAATCTCTTAAATCTCGTTTTTACTTCTTGTGTCCTAATCATGCGATTGAAGTTTGAATGCTACACGTACACAATAATCTTAATGTAATAGTACATAAATAACAAGAAGTTCCGTGACGAACAAAAGAGCCTACTTTTCTTAAAATTTAAGATGCATGCCAATGATTAATCTATATGGATCTATCTAGAATAATGACGAAATTAAGTTGGTAATATCGAAATTTCTAATTAGTTCAAAATACTGCATACCTAGCATAATATAGCCTAATAGAGAACTACAGTTGGCAGCTCTGGTGACTGAATATATTCTCTGTTCCACCTCTTAAGGTACAGAATACAAAATTTGGTCGAAGTCCAATTGATAGCATGGGCGTTACATGCAGTTAAACATTGGATCTAACCGCGCGCGTAAAATCATGTTGGCAACAATGACATACATGTAATGGTCAAAAATAATCTGAAATAATATGATCTATTGTTGTGACAATTTTGAATGAAATCCATTAGTTAGTATAGAAGTTACATGCATTTTAAAATTGGACCTATCAGCAGGCTTAGAATCATGTTGGCAGCACTGACGTATATTAGTTACTCCGAATTAATCTATAATGCCAGGTACTTTACGTGTGCTAAGTTTAGAGTTATTGGCTTGCATACTTTCTGATATATTGAAATTAGGGTAACAAAAATAGAGACAGCATTTATTAACAGTTGGCAGTCCTGGTTGCTCTTTAGAATACACATAGTCATATCTGTTATGGTACACATAGCACATACGAAATTTGGTTGAAATCCAAATGATAGTATAGAAGTTACATGTATTTAAATTTAAACCTCTCAGCAGGCTTAGAATCATGTTGGTAGCACTGACGTATATAAGTTACTCCAAATTAATATAGAATATCAGGTACTATACGTGTGCATAGTTTAAAGCTGTCGGCTTGCATACTTTCTGATATATGGGTATTTGGATTAAAAAAATTGAGAGCATTTATTAACAGTTGGCAGCATTGGTGGCTCATAAAAATACGCTCAGCCATATCTGTTTATGTACACATAGCAGATACGAAATTTGGTTGAAATCCAATTGATAGTATAGAAGTTATATGCATTTAAATATTGGACCTATCAGCAGGCTTATAATCATTTTGGCAACACTGCCATGAATGGCCTGCTGGAAATTAAACTGCAATATTATTATCTATATGTGTGCCAATTTTGAAATACCTCGCTTTCATACCTTCCAAGATATTCAACATGGAGCTCAAATTTCAATTGCGATTTTTCAGCAGTTGGTAGCACTGACGTCATTTTCAAATATGGTCGTGAGATATTCAGGTATAGATCTTTACTCCTACCAAATTTTGTTTTGATTGCTGCAGCCGTTTAGGAATTGATAGGGGGGGGGGACACACACACAGCCAGCCAGACAGACAGACAGTCAGGCAGACAGACAGACAGAAGGACAGACAGACAGACACACATTTGCCCGATCTCATAAGTCTACTTTTTCCTCATTTTTGCAAAATGTGAAAAGTAGGCTAAAAATCCAACCTGGCGACCATCTGAAATATTTAGACCGTTCTCAGTATCTAAGAATCTATCACAATCTTCAAACTGAAATTTTATATGTTGATAGAGGCAATTCACATGAGTAGGATATATGAAAATAGGCTGTATAGTTCTTCACGGAACTGCTTGTTTTAGGTAAATACTGTATTTTTAAAGGTATTACATACTAAATAACTAGTACTATGATCCGTTTTTAGCCTACTTTCGATTTTTGCAAAAAATGAAAGTAGACTTATGAGATCACTACAGGGCGAAAAAAGTGTGTATGTGTGTGTGTGTGTATGTGTGTGTGTGAGTCTGTGTGTGTGTGAGTGTGAGTGTGTGTACTCTAAATGTCTGTCCCCCCCTATCAATTCGAATACGGTGAGCGCAAATTGAACGAAATTTGGTACAAAGGTAGCACTAGCAAAGGACACCTCAGTGCCATGTTTTATATCGCCGCCATCTTGACGGAAACGTAATGGCGGCCACACAAATGTTCAAAGCTTAAATCAAATTACGACTAACCTAATCATCCGATCTCTACCAAATTTTGCAACAACATGCCTTTATGGGGGCAGCATCCTTTGACCAAACTAATAGGTCATCAGCCTAATAGTTTACGGATGGCGGCCATCTTTGTGTGAAAATCGATTGCCCCTATTAATTCGAACACGGTGAAACCGAATGGAACGAAATTTGGTACAAAGGTAGCACTAGCAAGAGGCATCCCAGTGTCATGTTTTATATCGCCGCCATCTTGACGGAAACGTAATGGCGGCCACCCAAATGTTCAATGCTTAAATCAAATTACGACTAACCTAATCATCCGATCTCTACCAAATTTTGCAACAACATACCTTTATGAAGGGAGCATCCTTTGACAAATCTAATAGGTCATTAGCCTAATAGTTTACGGATGGCGGCCATCTTTGTGTCAAAATCGATTACCCCTATTAATTCGAACACGGTGAAACCGAATGGAATGATATTTGGTACAGATGTAGCACTAGCAAAGGGCACCTCAGTGTCATGCTTTATATCACCGGCATCTTGACGGAAACGTAATGGCGGCCACACAAATGTTCAAAGCTTAAATCAGATTACGACTAACCTAATCATCCGATCTCTACCAAATTATGCAACAACATACCTTTATGGAGGAAGCATTCTTTGACAAATCTAATAGGTCATTAGCCTAATATTTTGCGGATGGCGGCCATCTTTGTGTCAAAATCGATTACCCCTATTAATTCGAACACGGTGAAACCGAATGGAATGAAATTTGGTACAGAGGTAGCACTAGCAAAGGGCACCTCAGTGTCATGTTTTATATCGCCGCCATCTTGATGGAAACGTAATGGCGGCCACACAAATATTCAAAGCTTAAATCAAATTACGATTAACCTAATCATCCGATCTCTACCAAATTTTGCATCAACATACCATTATGGAGGGAGCATCCTTTGACCAAACTAATAGGTCATTAGCCTAATATTTTGCGGATGACGGCCATCTTTGTGTGAAAATCCATTCCCCCTATTAATTCGAACACGGTAAAAACGAATGGAACGAAATTTGGTACAGAGGTAGCACTAGAAAAGGCCACCTCAGTGTCATGTTTTATATCACCGCCATCTTGACGGAAACGTAATCGCGGCCACCCAAATGTTAAAGGCTAAAATGTAATTACGACCAACCTAATAATCTAGTCTCTACCAAATTTTGCAACAACAAATCTTTATGTGGGAAGCATATTCTGACCAAACTGCTAGATCATCAGCCCAATAGTTTGCAGATGGTGGCCAAGTATGTGTGCAAATCGATTCCCCCTACCAATTCAAACATGGTGAAACTGAATTGAACGAAATTTGGTGCAGAGGTAGCACTAGCAAAAGGCACCTCAGTGTCATGTTTTATATCGCCGCCATCTTGACGGAAACGGAATGACGGCCACCCAAATGTTAAAAGCTTAAATCAAATTTCGACCATCCTAATAATTTGATTTCTACCGGATTTTGCAACAACATGCCTTTTTGTGGAAAGCATCTTATGACTGACTACAAGGTCATCAGCCCAAGAGTTTGCAAATAGCGGCCATGTATGTGTGCAAATCTATTCCCCAGATCAATTCAAACACGGTGAAACCGAATTGAATGAATTTTTTTTCCAGAGGTAGCACTAGCAAAGGGCACCTCATATTCATGTTTAATATCCCTATAGCACGTTGTATTTCAACAAGCTACTACAACCAACATTCAATTATACTCCTTGAAAAGGACAAAGAGTTATAACAATACCCATGCATTTAGGAGAAAGTAGGCTATATGTTCTTTACTGAACATCTTGGTTTAATTGAAATAATCGCCTCTTGTCAAACACTAAGAAGTTTAATAATTAAATTTAAACGTGGATGTTTCGGTATAACAATGATACCTTCATCAGCGTAGGTTAAATAAAAATAATCTTAAAAACTATGTTAACAAAACACTGTTTGTTGACTTTGAGAAAGCCTTCGATTCGATCAATAGAGAAGCCATGTGGAAGGATGTGAAGTGCTATGGAGTGCCATCACAGATTATTAGTCTCAATCAAGAAACACATGCAGAGTCATTCATGAGGGCCTTGTATCCGAGCCTATATCTGTATGTTCAGGAGTACGACAAGTTTGTATCCTGTCGCCAACTATGTTCTTGATTGTGATTGATGCGGTGATGCGAAATGTGACTAGAAATGCGAGACGTGGTATCCAATGGGGATTCACAAATAGACTGGAAGATCTGGATTTTACTGACGATTTGTGTCTCCTGTCTGAGGCACACGGTGAAATGCAAGCAAAGCTTGAAGACCTGGTTGTAGAAGGGAAAAAGGTGGGGCTAACGATAAACTCATAAAAGACCAAGGCCCTAAGAACTAACACCAACAAAATTGACCCATTTGTCTTCGAGGATGAACCTATAGAGGATGTCGATAGCTTTACTTACTTGGGCAGTGTGGTGACCAAAGATGGAGGAGCGGCAAAGGATGTCTCCCAACGTATCCAAAAAGCAAACGGCGCCATTGTGCGGCTCTATCCGGTGTGGAAGAACAGCAAAATATCCATGAAGACCAAACTTCGTATCTTCCGGAGTAATGTCAGGTCCGTTCTGATATATGGGTCTGAGACTTGGAAGGTAACTAAGGAAATCACCTCCAGGCTGCAGACCTTTGTCAACCGCTGCGTAAGAAAGATCTTAAACATCTAACGGCCGGAAGTAATCTCCAACCAAGAACTTTGGAGAAGGACGGGTGAAACGGAGATGGCCATACACATTAAGCGACGGAAATGGAAATGGATCGGACATACCCTTAGGGAAGGAAATGAAGCCATTGAGAGAGAGAGGCACAGGGTACGAGGAGAGGGAGACCCAAGCAAACGTGGTGCAGATCTGTGCACTTGGAGGCTATAGAGGAGGGAAAGACCTGGAGCGAGGTGAAGAGGTTGTCAGTAAACAGGACCAGATGGAGATGCTTCATTGATGCCCTATGTTCCACGAGGGACAACAGGAACTAAGTCATGTTAACAAAAGCAAAAAGAAAATGGATATCCTCACAAAAGCATTATAATGTAAATAAATGAACGTTCACAAAACAATTAGACAATACATCAATGAAACAAGACTACAAGTTACCTTAATGGCCTGTCTATCGGACAAGGCTGGTTGGATCCTCAAAAAGTACCGCCGTTACGTTATGTGAGTAGATACCCACAAAAACCCAAGGCAGCGCTATTTTGAGGCGTTCTAGGCAAGAAGAGGAGTGTGGTAGTTTGCCATTGCTTTCCTCACTGAGTCAGAACAGTAGTCCTAACCCTATGAGTTGAACCTTTCACAGCATTCACAGGCACTGACTGTGCCCTGAATGCCATTACTAAGCACCACTCATACCTCAGTAGCTCGCATACAATCACAGCCATGAGTGAGACTGAGACATCGGTGATACTCTAGCCTGTGCCAACAGACACTGACTGTGCCCTGAATGGCATTACTAAGCACCACCCATACCTCAGTAGCTTCCATATAATCACAGCCATGAGTGAGACTGAGACAGCAGTGATACTCTAGCTTGTGCCAACAGACACTGACTGTGCCCTGAATGTCATTACTAAGCACCACCCATACCTCAGTTGCTTCCATATAATCACAGCCATGAGTAAGACTGAGCCATCGGTGATACTCTAGCCTGTGCCAACAGACACTGACTGTGCCCTGAATGTCATTACTAAGCACCACCCATACCTCAGTAGCTTCCATACAATCACAGCCATGAGTGAGACTGAGACATCGGTGATACTCTAGCCTGTGCCAACAGACACTGACTGTGCCCTGAATGTCATTACTAAGCACCACCCATACCTCAGTAGCTTCCATACAATCACAGCCATGAGTGAGACTGAGACATCGGTGAAAAGCCACTTTTTACTCTAGCCTGTGCCAACTGACAAATGCAAATGTACTGTATTCATCAAGAGATGGCAAACAGGCCTACCTAAATCGTATTCATTTTAAAAACCTTATTTATCTCCTCTTCACAGAGAATCTATCTTAATTATCTCAGAGCAAGAACGCCAATGGACACGACTTCATAGCTAACAAGTGCGGGATGTCAGCTGATTGCAGCATCTTCAAAGAATAATGAATCCAATTATTCACGGAACATCGATATATTCTTAGAGAGATTAATTCCCGCGTTGTCTAGGTTACAATACTGTTAACACAACGCGGTTGGGAATAATAAAACAAATTGTATAAATATCGGTCCCTGGCACTACAAGGCCCCGTTCATACTAAGGCGTTATGTCGTAAGCGAAATACGATACGCCACACGCACAGGCAGATACGTGACAAGTAAAGGAAGGCGATAAAAATGGTTCACAGCCGCGCGATTCCACAACATATCGCAAGTACCGCTTGCTGGTCTCTTGAGCGATTAGTATCGTACGAGCTATAAACATGATGATGGGAAGAAGAGACGACAACTCTGTAATCCTCTTCATTAATTCCTCGTGACACGACGCTTTTCAGGAAATGAAAGTTTCCAGTATTCTTTCGATAGAACTCCCTGAATTTTGATTCATGTTGAGACAGCTCTCAAGAAACAACAACGGCCGAGCTATGGTGCCCAGTATTTCCTTCTTCTTCTCATCCTACGGCTTCAAAACTTCCAGATATTAATCTAAGCATTGTACTCAACCAACAACAAATACGAACAAATTCGTAGATACCACCGATGAACAAACCTTTCTTGGTATGACAATGGAAACAGATCTTAGTTGGAAAAAACACATAATTAAACTGCAATCTAAATTAAGCATTGCAATATTTGTATTAAAGCGGCTAAGACAGGGAGTTAACATTGATATCCTGTTATCAAGTTATTATGCTCTGTTTCACTCCCTCCTGGTTATGATATAAATCTATATGGCAGTGCAACAAAGGAAGTTTTAAGCAATATTTTTATCCTGCAGAAGAGAGCAATCCGTGCTATGTTCGGTTAACACCCTCTAACATCTTGTAGGGAATATTTTAAAAAATTCAGAATAATAACATTACCATCATTGTATTTACTCAATTGTTCTATGTTTATTAAGAGACAAATTCTAACTGGAAATGATATTATTGTAAAAAATTCTGATCTACATTGGTACAACACTAGAAGCAGAATGGATGTCCACTGTCAATATTGTAGAGGAGCTATCAGAAAAAAAAAGATCCCTTGTTCACTGCCTCGAAATATTTTAACCTAACCGTAAGAAATTATAATTTAAAAATGGCTCACAGACAAGGCAATATATTCAGTAGAAGATTCGAGGCAATGTGCATAGAGATATAAGTGTTTGTATTGTACCCGATACCTAGTTGAGGCTATCGGATACGCCAGCTGACATAGAGCCGTAGTTGAGATTTATGGGAAAAGTTGTAAAGATAGCGCTCACATCGAGTCGAGAAGAATGTTAGGAAATGACGTAGAAGGCCAAGGATCAAGAAGGCACTGCCAGTCAAGCAGATGGAATTATGGGAGGAATATTAAGGTTTTATTAAGATCTTTATGGAACATGATATTATATCATCTCAGAAGAGAAGAAATGTCAAGCATTATATATGATAATAACTTGAAGAAAGATAGATAATCCCTTAAGTTATTGTATAACTTAATAGCCGAGATGATGGTGGTCGAGATTATACGTGTGACGCACGACCGTAGAAAGTGGGGGAGCATCACGTGACAGCGCCAGGTAGGAGCTGGTCAATGCAGTTTAGAGACACCAGTCGAGTTCAGTCGTCAGGGCTGAGTAGAACACATGCGCAGAGCGTACGGCAAAGCTGAGCGGTGCACAGCACTTGTTACGTAAAGTGAAGGCGACAGTATTGCTTCACCAGGCAGAGAGCAGGAAGTAGGTCAGTGAGCCAAGGCGAGCAACGCACGGTAGACGGCGAGGACCGGTTAGGAGGCAAGCTGTGCGGGCCGTGGAAGCAGCAGAAAGGCCGGGGTCAGAACAGCATTATAATACGAGTTTGAGAACTTTATTTCGAGCTGATTTTGTAACGCAGAACAGCACAGCAAAGCGGCATGGCGAGGCCGGCTTTAAGCGTAGATCATTCTGGAACAGTGCAGTAGATCCGAGCGGGCTGTTTCCGACTTTTATACGCAGGCAACATTAAAGAAGCTGAACTTCATTTCAACATTCAGTTACAACATTGAGTTGGGACTTGTATTCAGTAATAGAATTGTGCAGGCAGATAGCTGTAATATACTGCAACTGTGAACTATCAAAGGAACTTAGATATTCAAATGACATTACGACTATGCATTTCATAACGGAACATGTAGAGCGACCATGGGGTCAAGCTAACATTAACGCTTTTAAGCAACCGAAATGTTACAATTATATGCACTTATGAACATTGGCACGTGCATTAATAGAATTCTGTTTCATGTATTATTATAAAATATCGAGTATGAACACAGCTACAGGGTGTTTCAAAAACGTATACACTCTCATAAATAAAATTTATTTTCTACAAGTGAGACTTAACCGCTGTGGAGATTGAACTTTTAACAAGCAAACCGAACATTGTATGGGACAGTGGCGTAACATAGAAGGAGAATATGGGGTACGCTGCTTTTATGAACTTTTACGTAAGGATTTGGACAGTATCCGCTATGGATAACATGCAGTTCATCATGTCGGAGTAAACGAAGACAGAGACGCGATGGCACCACGGAGCGATGGATTCGATTCCTGAAGAAGAGGAGGTCTAACAGCTGATTCACTTGGGATATGAAGGCGATCGTTATTGCGTGGGTGAAACGATGTTCACGTCGATCTTTCGAGAAATTTATTACACACGAGGATAATCGACGATTTTTCTAGTAGGAGTTCTACAATTATTTAGACATGGCTTAAACATTATTTGCTCCAAATTTTGCTAGAATATGGCGTTACCATATGATATGGCAGGCACCATTATATGAAATTCTCACCGTTGGTTGGCTTTATTAAGCAGATGTTTGGTCTTTTAGACATTTTTCCAGTAAGGATAGTTTTTCTTGGATAGTTATTTTTTTGTGGCGAGTATTTCGAACTCGTGATCTGCAATTGGACTATTTAAATTACTTCGTCAGTTCATTGCATACTAGCGAGTGTGTATTATTCATCAGTAGGGATTTTTTCCATTGGATTGTTTGGAGATATTAAGATGTTATTCACTCAAGTGAATGAATATCGCTTTTATGTGACAACTAGAGACTTGTTGATTCCAATCTGGTACATTCACTCATCAGACGACGAGATGGGGTCTTTCGTATTTATACGTGGTGGTACACATCCTTACCCATCGTTCAGGGCATTATCATGTTAGACGACCTTTCTTACTTGCCATTGAGGAACTCATTTTTATCATCCGAGTGTACTCAGCTCCAAGGTAGAGGAATGATCTCTCGCAGAGTCCGTGAGTAAAGCTGCGGCTTCGGTGGCGTAGTTGGTAGCATGCTGAGCTTCTATGCCCAAGATCGCGGGTTCAAACCCGGCTGAAATCGTCGTATTCTTTAAGAGTGTAAAAATCCTTCAGTGCGCCTTCCTTCGGAGGGGAAGTAAAGCCAGCGGTCCCATGTCATAGATTTATGGCATGAAAACGAACCATCCACTAATTACAATTGTGTGAAGCTAAATTATAGGTTAGATTAGACTAATGATCTTAGGTTCCAACGTTCGTCACCAGGAAGCGACTGCGGTGGCATCTAGTAACCACGTTCAGAACTATCTCTCGTTGACGGTGGTGTTTGGTAGCAAAAGTTGGAACTACATGAAAATTGAATGTCTGCTGTCCTTACTTGAATAAAAAAAACATACATAGGAAATACCTCCGTTCCGTATTTTGTTTTCCGGTTTAGGCAGGATTTACTGTAATTATTAATATTACATCAGGAGAGGGGAGGGGAAGGGTCGAGGCATATTCCATTGATTATAAACATAGAGGTAGACTCTAACGAGAGTGGGTGTCGCCACATGTCTGCCCTCCAGTGCTGGCTGTGATTGGAGAGAGGCCAAAGGTCAGAGGTCATCTCTGTCAGCAGCCACTTTGTTTAGGGAGCACATTTTATTACAGACCGTGAAAAATGAAAATCCACAGCCTGTTTCCTGTCGACCGACCGGGTCAGGGAATGGAATGAATGAACCCCCATCTAGCGGCGAGGATATGAACTGTGCCGGCTGCCGAGGCCTGTCGCACTCCTTGGCGCAATGATTAAATGAATGACAGATGAAATGAAATGATAGGGGAGAGTGTTGCTGGAATGAAATTTTGACAGGGAAAACCGGAGTACCCGGAGAAATACCTGGCCGCCTCCGCTTTGTCCAGCTCAAATCTCACATGGAGTGACCGGATTTGAACAACGGACCCAGCGGTGAGAGGCCGGCGTGCTGCCGCCTAAGCTATTTATTACAAACTCTGCTGTCAATTATACAAAATGAGACTTATTTCCAATTATTATTAAACATTATTATTATCCACCAGGTTAGCCACAAGGCCATGAGGCCAGGCTATCTCTCGACTTGGTAGCCGAGTCGGTTCGAACCTCACCGTTGGTCATCCTTGAAATGGTTTCTCTTGTTTTCTCATTTCCAACTACAGGCAAATGCTGGGACGGTACCACCACCGCTTCCTTCGAAGTGCTTCCCCACTTTCATTCATGTTTTCCCATTACATCCCACTCTTGAGGCTGGTGTCAGGAAGGCCAACAGACAATAAAACCGCCACATAAAATACTCATCTCTATTCTACTGAAACTAAAGTAATAATGTGCACAGTTATCATTACTACATTATGCGTCCAGAAAATTAGTTCCATTTGGGAATACAAACAGATGCAGACAAACTAAGCTGAAGGCTTTTTATGAGATACAGTACATGCTTTTATAAAAGGTACTGAAATTCAAAGAACTCAGTATATTTATACATTTTACTGAAGCTTATACCAAAAACTGGTTGTCTGAGACTTTCCACACCTTCAGATAAGTTTCCACTCATCAGCAGTGGACACACAATATGCTATGTTGTAGTTATAGGTTTATGTTCGACCCTGGCGAAATGTAAATGAGGCTCATTATAGTACAGTTTCTATTATGGGACAGTTTCTCCCACCAATCAGAGCTCAAGAAACAGTTGTTTGACCAATTAGGTGAGGATAGCATCGCACCTGCGCTGCGTCCAAGACCTTCTAATTTAAATTTCACTGCTTGGCCTAGTGTTATAGTGGGGTAATCGAGGAGGCCATGGTCAAATAATAAGTATTCTCTGCGTCTCATGCGCTCTGTTGAGTACATAAAACTGGCGAAATCTTGACAGATATTTATGAATATTTATGTTCGAACATAAAATAGTTATAATAATTATCGTCGAACATTAACAGTCGTATGAAACTCGCCTATAATGGTAAGTAAAGCACTCGTATACGTATACGCATACGCTCGTTTTATAAACGTACTCGTGTCTTAATTATTGCCATTATAGGCTCGTTGCATAATGTACTATTTAATCACCACAATACAGTACTTGTAGGTCATTAGTTTACAATTCTGCAGTTTAAGGTAACAGTAGCTACACCTAGTTCGGGGGAGGATGTGATCGTCATATCTAAGTTTTCCAACATTAAAATAAACAGTTCGTTTTTCAGTGCTTATCGCCTTAATATTTATCAGTTACAAGCTGTACCCGGCATGCAATGCGTTGCATTGCCAATCAAAGAAAGTGTTGGCGTTGTAACTTTGTTTGTTTAAGTGCTTTCGGATATAATAATATAATATAAAGAAATAATTAGAAATAACCTTGGGTGACTTGGAAAAAACAAAAAAATTAAAAAAACTGAAAGATATAAAAATAATATTTCAAGCAAAAATAGACAAACGTCATACAGTAAAAAGGGTATTTACAGATGAAGAACGCCTGAAAAGATCAGAGCGAATGAAAAGCTACCGGGCAACTCTGAAAGAAAACTTACTGAAGGAGAGGACCAAGAAATGATTGACTGAAGTGGTCCAATGAGGTCGTAAGAGCAGAAGAAGAAGAAGAAGAACCCCTGGCACTACAGTTATAATTACCACACTTACTTAGGTTTCTGATGGGTTATCTTGTATTTTGTTTTTGTAGAGCAGAGACTGTCTGTGGGTGTCACTGTAGCTTTTGTAGAGCTATTTGTCTTGCATATTTGTATCTGATGATGATCGCCTGACGACCGAAACCTGTCATCCCTTAGTTTTCTTCTTCTTCTTCTTCTTCTTCTTCTTCTTCAGTAGTTCGTATATCTTAACCACATGTAATTTATTTCACGATATTGTTCACATATGTCAGTAATTGCAATCACTGAAATATATAATATTAATTAATTAAATAATAATAAACTATTTATTGGAAAACTTGCTACAAATTGCAAACCATCTTAGCTCCCACGATTCTGGAGGCGCTCGCCCTCCATTAAACGTTGCCGTCTGCGTTGTCAACAATGTAATGAAATAATCTTGCAATTTGCGGCAAATTCGTAGAAAGATCAGATAATATAAGCCTACGGTTTTGCTTGACGCGTTCTTCAATTTACGAACCAAGTCTTCATTAACCCACAGTGACTGTCCGACCCATCTCCTCGCAATTGAGTCACTCATCATACCTCGCAAATATGTCGATGAATGTCGACTGGTTTAGTGTTCTTCGCATTCAAAAAACGAATGGCACATCTAATCTCACAAGTGGCGGGATTTACAATCAACTTCGTTAAAGAGTGAACAAATGAGAGCGATCTCAAAATGGCGTCAACTCCTTCTCCTTGACTTAGAGAAACTAGCGCGCACGCGCCCAACTGCGATTGCAGCGATGCTCAGGCAACGTATAAAAGCTGAACTTACTTTCTGTACTTGCCTAGTATTATCAATATTACTCCAACCTAAATTACTTCCTGGAACAATTTCTCTAGAACTATTCGCTGCGTGAGTTGCCTCTGCCCTACAACACTTATCTTACCATCAATATGTGAAGCCGAGCGGAGATGGAGTATTGTGACAGCAGCAGGTTTAGTGACGCCAACAGCTGAAAGAAAGCTCCTTCTTAAGAAAACACCATTCTGAGTGCTCTCGTCGTCCGAAGAGAAACAACGGCATGTCCTCGAGTAACGCGTTGAAGGTTCTGTGCTGTTCTAAGAGTCTCTTCCGCGTGATTCTCATCCAAGTGCTCCTAATTCTTACCCTTTCATTTGAAACTGTTTTGTCTTTCAGTGTCCAGGGTATTCTGCAAGCCTCTGTTTGCGAACAAGTCACCTGTATGATCCCCTATTACCAGTTAGCACTGTAGCAGGTCTTCCCGTGTATTGCTTGAGATTCAATGAGCGTTATTACTGGTAGTGACACAACATGCGACAGTTCGTCCTGAAGTTTTGTACAGCCGTGTGTTTTCTTGTGCTTCTTCCGTAGTGACATCAGTACTGGTAGTAATAATAATAATAGTAATACGAGTAATAAAGGCCAATGTGGAAGAACGAGGTAGAAGGCAGTAGAAATAACGTGGTCCATAGAAGATCGAAACGGTTATAAAAACAAGTAGTTCCGTGAAGAACTGTACAGCCTATTTTCATATATCCTACTTATGTCAATTGCCTCTATCAACATACAAAATGTCAGCTTGATTGCTGTAACAGATTAATAGAAATGGACAACCGTCTAAATATTTCGGATGGTCTCCATGTTGGATTTTAAGATATGTTGGCCATAGAGTTATGCACTATTAGATAAGGATTATTGTGTACGTTCATTATTCAAACGTTGATTTCGATCGCATGATTGGAACACAAGAAATGAAAACTTAATTTTAAAATTTCACACTGCCGCTATTTTGGGAATATGTAAACAATTGCACTAAATTAGATGTCAGTGCATTGCAATTTGTATTGTCATTTGCTGCACCACGTTTCACTGCGTTCGAATGGTTAAATCGCGAGAAAACTCTACTTAAATGTTTCAACTTTGCTTGGCCAGCATGTTCGTTTTATAGTTAAATGATTTTCGAAAGTCACATATGTGAGAATATAATGGTGGCCTTTATCATCGTACAAAATGTCAGGGTGATATGAGTAATAGTTTCGGAGATATAGAATGACGGTGAAATATTTCGCACAGCCGCCATGTTGGAGTGGTGAGACGTAATAAAATTTGAAGGGCGCGGTCGGGATCAGCCGAAATTATGATATGACCTTACTGAGTTTCATTGAAAGCGCTTCAGCGGTTTAGAAATTATTAAGGGGGGACACACTCCCGGATGCACGCACACACACACACACACACGGAGAAAAGGTGACCTCATAAGCCTTTTTTTCATAAATGGAAATAGAAAATAAAGGCCCAAAAATTCAAATATGTTGGTTTATGAAAGTAAGAAAGGATTCCTCAGGAAATACCACATCTTAAGGGCACGTTCAGTGCAATTGGTAAGTTGGCTATTCACTGCTACAGTTCCGAGTTCATAAACAAGTCCACAATGCTCGCTCATATTATGTTACAGATGGCGCTGGCCGCTGCGGTGCACCGCACTCGTAGTACCAACTGTCCCCCACCACATTCTCTCAAACTCGCCTTTCTAACTGAAAACTCTGTTTATATATTTATCCTATGATGCCAACACAATAACGAAAACAAAGACATGAATACAGTGTCACAAACATCCGAACAATAGTCTATGACAAAAAGACATATAACTATTAAAGTTGAAAATATCATAGGTCAACATCCAGTCTATTTAACCAATTCACTGCTTTAGGAGTAGCACAATTTAAATCCTCCAGACTCCCCACAAACGCTCGGCAAGGACAATCAAACACTATGTGTTCCAATGTCTATGGAATGACATCACAGTCGCAGTATGGCGAATCTTTCCAACCTCAAGTACTTCTTCCCGCACTACATCTAATACGATTGAGTCTACTCCAGGTAAGTCTCGGCAAGTTGAGTTTTATAGTTGGGTTCCCAACTTGTACGATGCCTCGAGGAGGAGCTCTTGTCCACTCAGTCTGCCAGCTAGTATTGGCTTTGAAATTGCCGTTTGTTAGTTCTAAGGCTGTTTTCCATGCAGGTTTGCGGGATTTCAGTGTACAACGTTGAACGTCATCATGGATTGGAACAGACCGATTTTTCTGTATTCTGGACCAAAGATGAACTACATGTGTCTGTCTTCTGATATGAGGAGGTGCGATATTACTGAGCACTGGTGACCAATGGATTGGTAACTCTGTTAGTCGATATCAGCTTCATTTAGAGACCATTACCATCTTGTTATTTATTGCAAGCTAAATTTAAAATCAATCTCAGCGTCAGGTCGCTTCATAAAGTTCCGGCCACAGATTAATGTTTATGTATTTGTTTATTTTAAAAAGAAGAACATTGCTCGATATTCTGTCAATATGTATAGTCTTTGATATTTTGTGTCGGATACGTAAATAAATGAGATGTATTTATTTATTTATTTATTTCCGTATATATATATATATAGATATATATATATATATATATATATATATATATATATATATATATATATATATTTTCCTTTACGGCGTTTAAAGACCACGTTAGGCAACAATTACACATTATTGAAAGCCTTCTTCGCCGCCCAAAATCTTCGCATTCTTTCTCTGTCAGCCTGTCTTCGTTCTTCCGTCCAACTCCTGTTCATTTTTGGTTCGTCGTGGAATCCTTGGAATCTGTCGATAACTTACCTAAACTTAGCGCGGTTTGAAATATCTTCCGGCATTAGTCCAACCTGATGAAGATCCTTCCGCACCTACCTGAACCATTTGTCAGACACCTTAGGTCTACTGTCGAGTATTCTAAAAATCCTCTTCGTAAGTCTCCGCTCATCCGCCCAGAGAATTTGAGTCTCCGTTTTCTCATCGATTCCATCAGCCTTTCATTGCCCTATATATTTAATAATTAATTAAATTTATTTTTAATTATTTACTAAGCCTACTAACCTATTTGAGGGGTCTAGATGCAAAAGTCACATTCTCCACTCTTGTTCGACATTGAGTTAGTAAGACATTCTTATTCTTCGTTTCAAACTACACACGACTATTTTAGTGCTGAAAAGCCAAACTCACAATATCCAGTGGTTTTAAAATGCCAGATGCAAAACTAACAGTCTCCATACTGTTTAGTTGCAAAGAGCACATTCTCCCTGTCGGCCAATCAGAAGACAGCTTCTGGTCATGTGACTTTCTACAGCTGCAAGCCAATGTTATTATTGTCTGTTCAACTCGTAACCTCTACATAATGAATAAATAATACGTGCATTCCAACAAAGCAATTGGTTTCATCTGTCTAAATTTTTCACAAACTTGGCCAACTTGTCTATTGTTTTGTCTGAAGTAATTAATTCTGTTCAGTGTCAAAAATAACATTCTCCAACTTGTTCTCACAGAAAACTCACAGTCTCCGATGTTTGGATGCAAAAGTCACATTCTCCAAAATTGAAACCTATTTTTCAGATAAATTAATATAAATAATGAAACATAGTTTATACAAGAAGGTGTAATTAAGTATAGCCTGGAACAAAAGCAAAGCCTCTTAGATATTCCATTAGTTACATACATTTAAGAAGTTTCTTTTAGTTCCTGTAAAATTAGAAAAAGTGGAGAACGTGAGTTTTGCATCTAGACCCCTCATTTACTTAATTTGTTTAAGTATCTGTTATTTATTTTTCGTTTGTCGTTTGGGCCGCGGTGCTTGTTGTCTGCCGCTTGTGGTGTTCTTGGTGGATTGTTTGGCGGCTGCTTTTGTTATGAAATCTTCAGCCTTTATATTAGAGCAGTAATCTTTCATTTTCTTGCTGTACTCTATCTTACGTTCCTCGGACCATTTCCTGGACGCGTTGTGGTGAACTTCTGTAATGGAAGTGATGAGCGACTCCTGTCATTTGTTGTGTATTGCTGAATACTGTTATATCCTGGGGTACCTGCAGGGTATAACCACCCGCTATCAGCCCCCTTTAACCACCCTTCATCCGCTATTTTACGCCTAAACCATAAAGGAATCAGCAACTACAAGTATCTAGCCTCACAAATTACACTCAAAGCTTAAGCTTGGCCAGCTAGTTCCTCATAACATGTTGCAATCTTTTCAACACTTCCTTAACACAAGTGGCACAAGGAATGTGACAACCTTTTCGGAACCTTCCAAAGTAGAACAAGAATGTGCTGATTTTCTCACACAGCATGGACGTTTCCAATAAAAAAAAACGCCTACACTAAGGACATCCAACATTCGACGCTGAACCACGCCGAAGCGCCGTCCATCGACAGACAGACCAGCAGATTGGGTGAGTGAGTGGTTTTTTTTTAAATCCTGAACCATCCTTCGTAAAAGTCGAAACCTCTAAACTTGTAATCATCACATCCATCTTTTTACTTTGTTAAATTCAACTAGTGAGTTTCTACACAGTACACACTAGACAATAATTAAATCATTTGCATTCTTTTAAATTACTCTGTTGTATTTCTTGCATCCTTACTAGTACGCCGGTCGTCAACCAGCAAATCCTAATCCGCTGCGCCGCAGTGCCCGATCAAGGCGTGGTCATTGTCTCTGTAACCTAGTAAACAGCCGTCAGCATTAAGTAGCCGACACCGCCTGCCAGCAGCGCGATCGAACATCAATTCCCCTCGATTTTCCTTAATTCCACTCGGGCCTCCAAGTGACCCAAAAATGAGTTCCTCAACTCCGCTCAGGCTTTGGCAAGGGGTCGGCAAAGGGGTTATCCCCAATGACGTAAACAAATGTCATAACCCTCCTGCTCACATACCAATGGCCGGGCCAAACACCTTCTGGAGCGCTGGCGTGGTGGTGTTCGCAAGACATTGTTGTGCCATTGGTCAACCGCTCTGATGTCAAGCCCGCTCATTCGTTAAATCAGGTATAAAATGTTTGGCACATTATAACTCATATGGCAGAAAATACAAGTGATTTAAAATTTATCACAATAATCTTTTAAATAAGTCTGCCAAGTTTTCTATTTTTTTTTCTACAAAATTTATCCATTGATTTTAACATGTGCATAATTAAATATACAAGAAAGAGCTGCTGCCGCCATCAGAGGAATGTTTGAAATCAAAAACATCACCAAACTCTCTCTACAAACAGCCATTGCGCTATTTCATGCCAAGATATCTCCAGTTATAACATTCGGCATTGAACTAATATGGGAAAGACTAACCCTAAGGTACCTTACCAACCTTGAGAAAATCAAATCGAGATATTTGAAGAGAGTACTTGGAGTAGCGAGAACGACCAAGTCCAGACTGGTATATGAACTGGCAAGGGAACCGTTCTACATAGAGGACCTGAAACTCAAGCTGCTCCTACCTCACACCAAGCAAGTATCTCAATTAATAGAGATAAGGAAACAAAAAACAAAAGAAATACCCGAAGACTTCTACGCTACAGACGCCATGATTGACAGGAGATGGGCAAAAGCGAACCAAGAACTGCGATCGGTGCTAACCAGACTTTCAGTGCACGGCTATCACCACAAGATATGTAGGAATGACAAATTTCACGAACCAAACAATGCATGTGTATGCGTACTATGCAACGAACATTGTGAAAAATACCACCTAACTAAATGTCGTAAGAGGACAAAGTCAATCATTGGCTATAGCAAAGACTAGAGCTAAATATATCAAACATTGTACATAGGATATAAGTCTTTATGTATGCACATTTGTGCGCATTGTATGTAATAATAATAATTAAATGTTTGTATGTTCCTTAACCTAGCCAGACATTATACAATTACATTTAGATAAATTTAGATAATAATAGGTGTATAATTTGTAACTAAAAAATACGTTCGATATCAGCTGTGGATGCTGAAAATACTGTTTTCCAGCCTAGAACGAAAAAATCAGCAGCATTTGCACGCTACAAATTAGTTATGAATAACTGTTCTAGAGCTAGGCTTGTTTACCGTAACAGCTATTCGGATTTAAGATATCGTCTGCACACCACTGGACGCACCCGCGCGTCCAGGACGCAGACGAATGCCCTGGCTAAAGAACTTAAGCCAGTGGTTTGGACTTAATGCAGTGACGCTGTTTAGAACAGCTATAGACAAACAGTAGATCATGCTACTGATCGCCAATGTTCTTGGAGGACGAGGCACTTGAAGAAGAAGAAGAAGAAGAAGAAGAAGAAGAAGAAGAAGAAGAAGAAAAAGAGGATGATGAAGAAGGAGCCAAAAACAATATAACAGTTTAGCAAGGCTAGATAAGGGGGGAGGTAACACATTAAGGGAAATATGTTATTGGAGTAATATGCACAATACCTTCAATAAATCAAGGCCGATATCACGCCACTTTTGAAGATTTTAACACATTCCCAACATCCGTTTGCGCAGAGGACTGTCTAGTTTACGCTTGGTGGGAATGGAGATTGATCTTTAATATGTGATATCTCGATCTTTAACAAGTTTTAAAAAATACATTAATTTAACTTCCTGTTGCCCCACCCCAAGCTACACGAGTGATGAATACGCCACTGTATACACCTCTAAGTCATGACTGGTTCTCTATTGTGCCCCTTTCTTTTACAGTTTCTTGGTACGATCGTCCCAATCAAAATGAACATCCAACGCGACTCCTAAATAATTCACACAATTCACTATTAGAGTTAGTAATTACTAATTTGCCAAGATTTAAGAGTTTCAATTTAATTGTATGTTTAATTTTAGTTCGACTTCCGTATATCCGTGATTTTAGAATAAGGGTGTGATTATATTATTATTATGACTCCATCATAAAACACTACGGATGTCTTTATGCAACATATTAAGAGCCTCTCAATTCACAGATACAATGACATATCATCGGCAAACACAAATATCCTTCAATTTATTATCATTTTCGAAATAATATTCACAAAAATATTGTAGACTAGCATTACCCGTCGCGGCATCGCCCGCGAATATTCTAGTTGTAAAGAGTACACTTAGCAAAATCTCAATCATGAATGCTATGACTGGTTTATCCTTGGTATGAATAATCAGACTTTATCAATTCAGCTACTGGTGCAGTGGTTAGGGGTTTGTCATTCCTTCATAGGTATATCAGAGCGAAGTTAGTTTTCTGGGAATATCATAGACACTGTTAATTTAAGGGCATTTAAATGTGGTTTTCAGAGACCCTTTATAGTCGGGTGAAAAATAACTTTCGTACCACACTCACACGCTAAAATTGCGTGAAAAAATTCTAGAGTGCCCCTTGACCCCCTTAAGCGCATTACTGTATAATGTATGTATTGATGAATTTTACAGCTTAAGGGACACTGGGACTGAGTTTTTGTCAGAAATCGCAAAAATATTGACTTTTTTATTCTTTGATATAATTACGCCCCTGACTCCAGCGGATAATTTAGTGAAAGTCTTTTCCGAATTCCGCCATTTTTAAAGGCCCAGCGAATTCTTGAAATGTCTAGTGCATGGTATTTAAACGCCCCCTATTCATGGACTTTCATTGAGGCGAGTATTTCTGTACTTATTTTCCTAATAAGGAACAAGAAAGAGGGTGTTAACATATGGTGCTGGGCAGGTTTAGCTGATAAGGTAAGCTGATAACTATATGCATGTCTTTATAAAAGTGCATTTTTCTGAGCTTCCCATTTTTTGAAACTAATTTCGCCCCATATGCATCAGACTTGTACCTATAATGTAGCAAATTTTTATACATATTCTATATTAATGCATCCATAAGCACAGTGATTAGTTTTACTGTAGTATTCATAGTTTTGCCATTAAAAATATTTTAATTTTCAAATAATAGGCAATTAATGGGATAAATAAATTGTGAAATATGTTAATTTATATCTCAACAAATATTCATATGAAGTTAAACCCAATCACTAAGATTGCTTCCATACTAAATATCTATATGGGAAAGTCATGATAAATGACCTACCTCTATCCGTTTAACGCAAGGACCATTTTCAAAATTTGCATATTTTTCATATTAAAATAATCATATCTCCTAAACGGTTAGAGATAGAAAAGTGTAAATCAGTAGTCTAGTGTATATTACTATTAGAGTGTTGTGTGTAACATTATATCAATATCCATTGATAATTACCTAAAATTGAAAGCTGATAACCAAAAAATATGCATGTTTTTATAAAAGTCCATTTATCGCTGCTTCCCATTTTTAGCCTACTTTCGATTTTTGCAAAAAAGTAGACTTATGAGATCACTACAGGGCGAAAAAAAGTGTGTCTGTCTGTGTGTGTGTATGTGTGTTAGTCTGTGTGTGTGTGTATGTGAGTGTGTGTACTCTGAATGTCTGTCCCCCCCCCCTATCAATTCGAACACGGTTAAACCGAATTGAACGAAATTTGGTACAGAGGTAGCACTGGCAAAGGGCACCTCAGTGTCATGTATTATATTGCCGCCATCTTTACCAAAAGGTAATGGCGGCCAATCGAATGGTCAAAACTTAATAATGCATTACGACCAAACTAATCATCGGATCTTTACCAAATTTGGTAACAACCTACCTTCTTATGGGACGCGTCTTGTGCCCAAACTACAAGGTCATCAAACGTACCATTTCAGGATGGCGGCCATGTGAATTATGCAAAATTTATAATCCATAACATGGGACCCACCAGTTCCGATTATCGGACCAAGAATCGTTTAATCTGTTCTAAGCGACGTGGTTCGTTCGAAATTAAAAGTTTATATTATAATATTATAATCTAGAAGTGACTTTAAAAATCTGAATCGTCTCGGCTATTTGACAAGATGGCAGCTGATCTCTCGTTCTGACCTACATTTTACTAATTTCAGTATGTTGCATGCAATATAACCTACTGATAAAAATTATATGAACTTAATATGAAATGAACTCGGTTTGAAATACACTCCAGTGAAGAAATATTCAGTCCAAGTGATTAATTGCTAATACAGTACGTTATATGTATTTAATCGATAACGCGTAAGTTATGAGTGTACGATTGGTGATACCAGAGAAAAAACACCGTACGCTGCCAATGGGACAGGCAGAGTTCTCGCCCCTCACCAGGAGAAATTCACCGCTGGATTGGCGATACCCTCCGGTTGACTGTCGACCAAGTAGAAGCCATCCAGTTAAATGCGCACGAAAAAACCATGTACATCAAGGTAATCAGCATATCTATTTATCAGAAATTGTTAAATACTTTTGCAGATCCTATTAAATTTCAGTATGACTCAGGCGAAATGACAAATGTTAAGCTCTCCACAGCGGATTTCAATTTTACCACAGTGCGTATATTTAATGTCCCACTCGAAGTACCCCCTGAAATTTTCAAATCCGTCCTGTCGAAATATGGCACTGTGAGTGACGTCAGGAAAGAACAATGGTCTTCTGCTTATCAGTTCCCGGTGTATAATGGAATACGTGCCGTCACAATGGAAATCAAGCAAGATATCCCCTCCACTGAGACTTTTGGTGGCCATTCTGGCTATATAACGTATAATGGACAGAAACAGACCTGTTTAATTTGCAATGCTACCACACATCTACGTATTAACTGCCCAAAGAAAATGATTCCCCTCGGTATAACTCCTACACAACAACGACGTGTACAATACTCGGAAGTTGTGACGCAGCAAACGTCATATGAAAACATGCTTATTGATCAGTCAGCTGGGACAACACCAGGAGTGACCTCGGATACATCTGACGCAGAACTGGTACCTTGCCCTGACCAGAGCTGCGAGACACAGAGTGCCCCTGTGCTATCGGCAACCTGTATCGCAGCCTTAGAACCAACTCTGCCGTCACTACAGGCTGCCACAGAAATTTTGTCTTCACTGCCCCCGCCTTCGCTGGTCCCTACCGACTCACTTAAGAATGTTGATCGGGGATCCGAGAACGTCTCTAAGAAGATTAAAACAAATGCCTCGATTGCCGTACCAGCCCCGAAGAATCAAACTGGATCTACAAATGTTCCCGCAGCTGTGAAAAAGACCCCAAATCTTCATTCTACGTCATCTAGGGACCCACGAACGCTCTCAACCGCTGACAGCCGGCCTATGAATGGCAGTCAAAAGGAACTATCTCAACCTAATTTGACATAGTGCACCAGGATAATTCTCACCTGTGTCTTCTTTCGAGTCCACCTTCCAGTATGTCTAGCACAGCTTTTATACTTCTCTTAATGGCGCAATTTCTCACTGTGGCCACTGTGAATATCAATGTAATAGAATGCCCTCTGAAATTTCAACTGTTGGAGAGATTCCTTCGAGATGCTGACATTGACATTGCTTTCATTCAAGAAGTTGCTATACCGTGTTTACCCATATCTGCCTTCTACAAACAATACATCAATACCGGTAATACGAATAGAGGGACCGGATTCCTCATAAGACATGATATCCCACTCGAAGGTGTGCTATGTCATACATTAGGACGCATAATATCTGGACACATAAACAATACCACCCTGATAAATGTATATGCCCCATCCGGGTCCAATAAACGTGTGGAACGGAAAATGTTCTTTCAACAGAGTATACTGCCTCAACTTCACGACGTTAAGGAAAAACTTATTCTTGCAGGGGATTTCAATTGTATTCAACGCCCAGAGGATTCCACTAGTCCATACAGAGGTGTCAACCCGGCTCTCAGGACCCTTCTTACCTCCCTACACCTCATTGATTCTGTGGATAGTTTAAGGGTGCCCCTGCCCCATTACACCTGTATAAGTCACAACTCCTCATCACGACTTGACCGCATCTACTTTTCACAGGAACTTATTCAGCCTAGACGATATGAAGTGATACCTGCCAGTTTCACTAACCATCATGCTGTCGTATGTACAATCTCTTACCCCCATCCCATATTTCACATAGGAAGAGGTTATTGGAAGCTGAATTGCTCGCTGCTACTGGAGGAGGAATGCCAAGATATTTTCAGACAACACTGGACTCGATGGGTCCAACAAAAATGCAAATTTCGCGACTGCACAGACTGGTGGGATATTTTAGTTAAACCAGGGATCCGCCGCGTCTTTAAGAACATATCTTACCAACGAGGTCGGGAAAGACGGGATACACTTGAATTTTACTATCGAGTTCTTCGCCAGCTCCAGCAAAGATCTGATGCTGGGGAGCGTATATATGACCAGATCCGGGAAGTTAAAACCAAGCTCCTGTCTCTACAGCAACGAACGCTCGCTCATATCAACGTGGCTTTAAAAGATCGTACAGTGCTCCCGGACGAAAGTGCAAGTGTATACCATATCGCCAAAGGACAACGTGAGCGGCAACGTAAATATATCCACCGCCTCCGCACCAGTACTGGAAGTGTCGTCACCTCCCCTGACGCTATACGTAGTGAAATATCATTATTTTATCAACGGTTCTACACTAAGGCTCCCATTGATCCACAGCAGGTGACCCTATTGCTGTCATCTTGCAGTACCAAACTATCTCCGGACAACAAAACTCTGCTCAGCGCGGATATTACGGATGAAGAGATTCACTCTGTGGTTAAACAACTCCCAAACAACCGCTCACCTGGCATTGATGGACTGCCATATGAAATGTATAAACACTTCTGGCCTCTCATTGGCAAAGAATTTTGTCATGTCCTGCGTACCATTCTCCAACGTCGTGCTCTTTGTCAATCACATCACGAGGGTACCATAGTCCTCATACCAAAAACATCCTCTCCCATGGCAGTTGGTGACTTCCGACCAGTTACTCTGCTCTGCAGTGACTATAAAGTCCTTACCAAAGTACTTGCATGCCGATTGAAGACTGTTCTACCTGATATCATTGGTGATGAACAATGTTGCAGTATTCCTGGAAGAACTCTGTTAACAAACTTAGCGATACTACGGGACCTACACCTAAAAGCCGAAATGCTCCCCACTGAGCCAATGAGTTTTCTCACCTTAGATCTTGATAAAGCTTTCGACCGCATCAGTCATGAATACTTGTACATGGTCTTGCAACACTTCGAATTTCCTGAAATCCTTATTGACTACATTCGTATGATAAATTGTAATGCTACGTCTAGAGTGCTCGTCAACGGTTTTCTTTCCCCTCTGATTCCAATACAACGATCAGTTAGGCAAGGATGTCCCCTTTCTATGCTACTTTTTGTCATTGGCCTTGAACCGTTCATTCGGACTACCCAGGTGAAGCTACAGGGTTACAAACTGTCCACACATGTTTTTGGAATGTGCGCCTATGCTGATGACGTATCAATATTGATCCGCAATAAAGAAGACATCTCCCACCTCGATAGCGTCCTTCAGCTCTACCATATCGCCTCTGGAGCACAATCGAACCCCCAGAAAACTGCTTTGCTTCCGCTCAATACTAACTCAGTGATTACCCCACAGCCCTGGTTCCGGATAGTAAATGAGGTGAAAATTCTTAGCATTACCTGGAAGCAATCGCTTCTGGACACAGTACAAGTAAACTGGACTAAGGTCATTGCCAAAGTTAGGGGAGTCCTGATCCAATTTGGTCAAAGAAACCTCAATATAGTGCAACGGGTCATGGTCCTCAACGTGTTTGCGCTCTCTAAAATATGGTATGTCGCACAACTTTTCCCACTTCCCAAAATGTTTGAGAGCCAATTGGCAAAATATACAGGTTGGTTTATATGGCAAGGATTTTTGTTCCGAGTACAACGGGAACAGTTGTATCTCCCATCCCGGCAAGGCGGGCTAGGGCTAACAGCTCATGGCATGAAATGCCGTGCACTCCTCTGCAAGAACGATATCACCATTCTTTCCCAACATGACACTTTTACGAAAGCGCTATACAAAGATATTCGAAACACAGCCCGTGGTTGTGATAGAGCTTTGCCGAAGATATTTAGGGACCATCAACAGAACCTTCTGGAAACTGTTCGCCAAATGCCTTCAGGGATTGTTCCAACGACGAAAAGTATCTATAACATGTTGCGGCAAGTGGTACACTCCAAACCGCGAATAGAGGCCACCACCCTCTACGTCCATTGGCCCACTGTTTGGAAAAATTTTGGGGCTATGACCATTTCTTCTGCTGTACACTCCCAAGTTTTTATCTTCCTCAACGATCTCATCCCAACCGCTCTACGGCGATATACCATCCATCTTGAAGCTTACCCATGGTGTACTTGCCTCCACGTGGCTGTGGTGTAAGGGAAAAGTATGTCAACTATTAAATGTGCCCTCGGATGACCTCGATGACAGGAAGTTGGTTCGTTTGTCGGTGACCGCCTTCCCCCAAATTAAACAGACTGCCATTGTGTGGATAATGGGCCAATATGTAAACTTCGTGATGGACAATGATCAACATTTCTCTTTCCTGGATCTCAGGTATCACCTGCAAAAAGAGCGTTGGAAGCTTAGTGAAAGTGGACAATTGTACGATAAATATGGACACTATCTGGATTTCTTGTGATGTATTAGTATGGTATTTATCATATCTGAAAATTCTGTAATTCTGTAAAGAGCTAATAAAAAAAAGTGAAAAAAAAATAAAAAAAATAAAAAAAATTGGCTGTGTGGTTAGAGCTCCCGTCTCTCATGTGGCTGGCCGGGGTTCAAATCCTATCAGAGTAGAACTTTTTTTGCTTGATTTTTTATATTTATTATTTCTTGAGTACTGAGACGTTATAAAATAAAGCGTTATATGGTGCGTTTTGCAATGGAAATTATATATAAAAAACGACATTCTCCACCGGAGTGACATCTACCAGCCTTCAGTTGTACTATGCTGAAACTATAGATTCGAGCAGCGCTCTATACCGGCCAGTTAGTGAACCCAGTCTTAACGACTGCTAGGAGTAATAATACAGTAACATTCGTTTATTCCTTGTGCACATCGAACCAAGAATCGTTGAATCTGTTCTAAGCGACATGGTTCGTTCGAAATTAAAAGTTTATATTGTAATATTATAATCTAGAAGTGACTTTAAAAATCTGAATCGTCTCGGCTATTTGACAAGATGGCAGCTGATCTCTCGTTCTGACCTACATTTTACTAATTTCAGTATGTTGCATGCAATATAACCTACTGATAAAAATTATATGAACTTAATATGAAATGAACTCGGTTTGAAATACACTCCAGTGAAGAAATCTTCAGTCCAAGTGATTATTTGCTAATACAGTACGTTATATGTATTTGATCGATAACGCGTGAGTTATGAGTGTACGATTGGCTGTGTGGTTAGAGCTCCCGTCTCTCATGTGGCTGGCCGGGGTTCAAATCCTATCAGAGTAGAACTTTTTTGCTTGATTTTTTATATTCATTGTTTCTTGAGTACTGAGACGTTATAAAATAAAGCGTTATATGGTGCTTTTTGCAATGGAAATTATATATTAAAAAAACGACATTCTCCACCGGAGTGACATCTACCAGCCTTGAGTTGTACTATGCAGAAACTATAGATTCGAGCAGCGCTCTATACCGGCCAGTTAGTAAACCCAGTACCGGGTGAGTTAGCCGTGGTGGTTACGGCATGACTGATGACAGTCGCTCACATCCGGGAGGCGAGGAGGTTCGAATCCCCCCGCCGGCAACCTTGAAGATGGTCTTCTGTGTTTTCCCATCTTCCTTCCAGGCAAATGCCGGGGTTAGTCCCTAACTATAGGCCACAGCCGCTACCTTCCAATTCCTCGTCCTTACATTCCAACTTCCCTCCTTCCCTCCCCAACGGTACTTGTAGCTCACCAATTGGGTGTCCGTCTCGAAGCAGCTACAAAAACTGGCGAGCCGAACATGTCCTCGGACACTCCCGGCACTAAAAGCCATACGCCAAAAAAAAAAAAAAAAAAAGTGAACCCAGTCTTAACGACTGCTAGGAGTAATAATACAGTAACATTCGTTTATTCCTTGTGCACAGAGGCGTTGTTGATAACCTCAAAACTTGCAATATGGATGATTTGGAGATGGATTATTTTGTTATACCGTGTATTTAAGATTAGCCTATAAATTAACGGGTTGTGAAGTTCCTTCACTTAGTCCTATATCATTCGTATACGACACAGAACAACAACGTGACATCAGTTTCTGATCTGCTCTGATTGGCTATTACATTGCTGCAGTCGGGTAGTTGGCAGTCAAGGATAAAATTCGCGACTGCCAGCTACCAACTGCAACTTCATATTGTGTATGGTGCCTATAGTATACACGGAGTCGATCGCGACTGCCGACCAAGGACTACCAACTACGGACTGCCGACTGCGCATTGTAGATGGGCTTTATTAGAGCAACGAAGTTTCAATTATTGTAAGTAGTCGGTGTTTGGAGTGTTTGCTGATGAAATTGCAAAATGCTGGGGTAAATTATAAACTATGGTTTGAACGCCACTGTTCAAATCCTGTGTGCCAATTTGCACTTCAAATAGGAAGAAATTAGGAGATGATAAGGACAGAGAGTTATAACTATACCCATACATTTAGGAGAAAGTAGGCTATATGTTCTTTCCCGAACATCATGTTTGAAACAACATTTGGTCCTTGCGCATTAGATTTGCTGCTATAATATCAAATTTGTATTCATATTCTATATTAATGCATCAATAAGTTCAGTGATTAGTTTTACTGTAGTATTCATAGTTTTGCCATTAAAAATTTTTAATTTTCAAATAATAGGCAATTAATGGGATAAATAAATTGTGAAATATGTTAATTTATATCTCAACAAATATTCATATGAAGTTAAACCCAATCACTAAGATTGCTTCCATACTAAATATCTATATGGGAAAGTCATGATAAATGACCTACCTCTATCCGTTTAACGCAAGGACCATTTTCAAAATTTGCATATTTTTCATATTAAAATAATCATATCTCCTAAACGGTTAGAGATAGAAAAGTGTAAATCAGTAGTCTAGTGTATATTACTATTAGAGTGTTGTGTGTAACATTATATCAATATCCATTGATAATTACCTAAAATTGAAAGCTGATAACCAAAAAATATGCATGTTTTTATAAAAGTCCATTTATCGCGGCTTCCCATTTTTTGATACAACATTTGGTCCTTGCGCATTAGATTTGCTGCTATAATATTGCAAATTTGTATTAATATTCTATATTAACGCATCCATAAGTTCAGTGATTAGTTTTACTGTAGTATTCTTAGTTTTGCCATTAAAAATATGTTAATTTTAAATAATAGGCAATATGGGATAAAAAAAAATTGTGGAATGAGTTAATTTATATCTCAACAAATATTCATATGAACTCAACACCAATCACTAGGATTGCTTTCATACTAAATATCTATATGGGAAAGTCATGATAAATGAGCTACCGCTATCTGTTTAACGCAAGGACCATTTTCAAAATTTGCATAATTTCTATATAAAAATAATCATATCTCCTAAACGGTTAGAGATAGAAAACTGTAAATCAGTTGAATAGTGTATATTAGTATTTGAGTGATGTGTGTAAAATTAGAACAATATCCTTTGATAATTACAGAAATATGAAAACTCAGTCCCAGTGTCCCTTAATTTGGTTCAGTGGTAACCTTATAACCGCCAGGAAACTTTCACGGTAATGTAATAATTGGAATTGCATTGCGTCTTACAGAAATAGATGGACCTGTGAGATTCTGTTACCATGGTTACTGTGTTGCATTAATTCATTATTCAATTGTAAATATACATGTTTTAATGTATTTATTAGATTGTGAGGCATTTAAAGAGTAAGTGAGTGCGTTTCGCTCACGCATTGGGTTATGCTGAACCTGTAGGAACTCCATATGTGTAGGTTGGTGTTAATGGGACTTTATTTTCGGTACAAAACTGGAATGGGACCTTAGCAGAATAATACAGGGAGGGATTTGAAAACAGATGCAACAAAAAAAGGGGAATTGAATTAATTACTTCGCTATTTTTGTGTCACTATTTGGTTCAAACCCGGCCGAAGTCGTCGGATTTTTCAAGAGCGTTAAAAATCCCTCAGTATGCCTTCCTTCGAAGGGGAAGTAAAGCCGGCGGGTCCATGTCATAAATTTAGGGCATGTAAAAGATCCTTCCACTAATTACACTTGTGTGAAGCTAAATTATAGGTTAGATTTGACTAACACTCTTAGGATCCAACGTTTGTCGCCAGGTGCCGACTGAGGTGGCATCTATTAACCAAGTTCAGAACTAGTTGTCGTTGACGGTGGCATTTGGTAGCAAAAGTAGAAGCTACTTGAAAATTGAATGTATGCAGTCCTTACTTGAATTAAAAGCAGATACCACACAGTAATACGACCATCACAATTAACACCGGTTATCAGACAGATTCTACACACACCCAAAGTACACGGGGCTACATGACCGCGTTGTTACAGTCCCTAAACTGAGGAACCGGCCAACATGTGTCACTATTGGCATTATTACCAAAACAATTTGCACGTATTCAATAATTTGTTTTATATTGTGCCCGATTGACGAGGATTCCGGGGAGCCATCGACCTTAAATGACCCTTCCGAAACCCCCATCTCCCAGGAAGACATATAGGTCGGGAAGGAATGCATTCTTGGACTGGGAAAGCACTCAAGAAACTGTACTCGGGGGGTGTCGGGTGTAATGAGAGGAAAAACTACCAGTCCAGAGGAATACAAACTCAACAAATACAATAAAGAGGCAAGGCTTACATTTAAATCACACTCAGTTTATTAAAAAAAGTGGCAGACCCCTAACTACTTCCGAGAGGTAAAAAACGGTGAGTCCGTGCTAACAATTTTCATAATAATGTAAGTCGTCTCCGTGCGATAATCCTAACAAATTAAGCCTCTCGAAGTCCTACGCAAAAATGGAAAAAACAAAGAATGCAATCTAAGAGAATGACACGTAGATTTTCCCTATCCAATTACTTCGGAGATTCAATAATAATAATAGTACAAGAATGATTCTACAGCAAGGTGAGTTATTTACTTGTTTACAATGCAAGATATTAGTTACATTTAAAGCACAATAAGTTTAAGGCTACGCTATGATGGTGTCATCTCCAACAGTTAACGTTAATCATTTAATCTAATGCATATCGTACGTTAATAATAATAGCAACGATGTAAACGAGAAGTGTTTCATCCAAAATTTATTTCCAAGCTAAAGCTATGCACATTCTGATCCTAACAGAAAGTATGAAACATCTAGCCTAATTACAACACAAATGTATACCATGTAGACACATTATGTGCGCAGTGGGCGCCACTGCAGTTACCTTCCTACCTCGCAAATCCACTGTTTGTGAACTAGGGCCATGTTTGTGTTGGGAGAGAAAAGTTACGTCGGCGATAGCATGAGTAAAACATGTCTAACATCGCATTATCAGTTAGTTACCGCGTTTAGACACGTAACTACTGACTGTCGTCGCTCAATAGGGGAAGCTATATTTGTATTTAAAAAGAATCGAAGAAGCAAATCTAAGTTGTGGTCATCAAGGTTCATTTAAGTTTATAGGGTTGGTAAAATTTTATTAGAGTTCCTAGCTTTTGGTTTATACTCAGTTTTAGTTGAAAATCCTGACATTTGATTATTACGTTTATATTTATCAGATTAGTTGAGTCCTATCAGTTCCATTGTATTTTTAATGACCATGTTAAACTCGTGTAGTGTAAACAATTGATGTACCAAACATCCAATACAAACACATATTTGGAAGAAAAATCAATTCCACAACCTCAAATAACACATCTGTGTGCTGATCAATACCACTGATCATACGCTGTAATGACGTGACAAAAGTCGTACACGTTACCAGCCCATAAAGTACTAAAACTTGTACTTACATCTAAGGGTAATCATATCCAACCGCTGTAGTGCGTTTTAACATAACATAGTTCTGTTTAAATCTGTACAATCCAAGCTTGAGGATAAGGTTTAATAGTGCTGTCACAACAGCTGTATACTCTGAATTTATATAAAGATGTTTCATCTCTATATATATAAGAACGAAAGTTTGTCTGTTTTTTTCTGAATTTCTACGGAAATTTGCGTTATTTACGCGGTTTGGACTGTTTTATGACGGATGCGCGCGAAAATGAAATTTTTGTCTGTCTGTCTGTGTGTTTGTCCGTGGACAATTTTTGGTGTCCTTATAACTCGAGAACGGCTGAGTGGATCAACGTAAAATTTGGTACAGATATCCTTCAGAGGCAAGACACCAATCATTGATGTAACTCTTCTCTGTACCTCTCATAAAAGGGGGCCTACCCCCTTAAAATACATGCTGAAATAAGCGTAGAAGGGCGAGACAAAGCTCATTTTCAGCCCCTCAATGTGAGAAACGAAAAGGGCCCCCGAAAACAACATTTTAAGGCCCTAAAACCAATAGTTTTTGAGATATTCCCAGAAAATTAATTTCATTTAATACAATAATGAAAGGAAGCTAGCCGGTAACCATGGCAACAGAAATTCACAGGTCCATCTATTGCTGTAATATAAGACGCAATACAATTCCATTTATTACATTACTGAGATAGTTTGCAAACGGCTAGAAGGTTATAACGGAACCAAACTAAGCTGTAAAATTCATGAATACATATAATGCGCTTAAGGGGGTCAAGGGGTACTCTAGAATTTTTCACGCGATTTACACGTGCTGGTGTGCTACGGAAGGTCAATTATATCCCTATCCCTATATTGTTATATTATTATTATAATTATTATTATTATTCTTATTATTACACTACGGAAAGAAAGACCCCAGAGGACTGGAAAAAGGGAATAATTGTCCCGATCTTCAAGAAAGGTAGTAGAAAAGAATGCAGAAACTATCGGGGAATAAAACTGATGAGTCATTGTGCAAAGATGTTTGAGAAAGTTTTGGAAAGGAGAATTAGGACAAGGATAGAAGGAGGGATGAGGAAAGAACAACATGGCTTCAGAGCAGGAAGGTCCACAGTGGATTTGATTTTTGCTGTAAGGCAGTTACAAGAACAGCACTGTGAGTATGGAACAGATCTACTGATGGCCTTCCTGGACATTGAGAAAGCATATGACAGTGTATGCAGAAACAAAGTATGGAAGTCCCTGGAGGATAGAGGAGTAGAAAAATGGACTATAAGGAGGATAAAGGAGATGTACAAGGGAAGTGTGAGCTGTGTGAAAGTGGGAGGAGAGAGATCGGACTGGGTGGAACAGAGAAACGGCCTGAAACAAGGAAGTGCACTGGCACCGTTACTTTTCATTATGGTGATGGATGACATAATGACCCGAGTGGCACAAGTAATTGGGGAAGGAAAGATGAAAGCAATGGTGTTAGCGGATGATTTGATGATTTGGGGAAACAAGGAGGAGGAGGAGGAGGTACAGGAACAGTTGGACGTGTGGGAAGGAATAATACAAGGGTATGGGATGAAATTTAGCATAAATAAGAGTGAGATGGTGATCACAACAAGGAAGAAGGAAAGAACCACAACGGGAATAACAATTGGTGGGGAACAGCTGAAGAAAGTGGAGAGTTTCAAGTATCTGGGAAGCCTGATACAAGATAATGGAAGAAACTATAGAGAAAAAATGAGCGGGGGGAGAGAGGCAGAAGCATTCCGGAGGAGTATGAGAAGCATGTTATGGAGCAAGGATGTCCCTCAGAACAGAAAAAAGATCATATATCGGACGTACTATGCCCCTACCCTGACGTATGCCTCGGAGACCTGGGCTATGAAAGGAAGGGAGAAGAGCAAAACACAGGCCAGTGAGATGAGGTTCTTGAGAAGCAGTATTGGAGCTACAAAGATGGACAAAATAAGAAATGAGAGGACCAGAGAATTAATAAAGGAGGAACCATTACGGGATGGTATAGAGAAATCTAGACTTAGTTGGCATGGACATGTAAAACGAATGGAGGATAAGAGGATACTCAGGAGGATACACGAGACGAAGTGGGAAGGAAAGAGACCGAGAGGAAGACAGAGAGATAGGTGGCTGAAAGGGATGGAAGAAAGCGTGAAGAAGAGAGGAGAAGACTGGACAGGGGTGGAAGCTGAGAGATGGTGGAATGACAGAAGACGTTGGAGTGGCCAGTGTTCCAAACAGACCCGGCCAACGGCTGGAAACTGTGCAAGAGGATGATGATGATGATACTACGGCCTACAACGACGAGACAAAGCTCATTTTCAGCCCCTTGGTGTCAGAAAAAAACCTCGGGGCCCCTAAACAGTCGTAAAGGGTCCCCGGAAACTACATTTTAATGCTCTAAAACCAAGAGTTTCTGAGATATTCCCAGAAAACTAATTTCATTTAATAAACTAATGTAGGAATGCAAGCCAGTAACCATGACAACAGTGTCTCAAAAAGGTACATCCAACTTTCCATCTATTTCCGCAATAAGTAATGCCACTCCATTTATTAAATTTCTGTGAAAGTTTGCAAATGGCTATAAGGTTATCACGGAACCAACAACAACTGTAAAATTCATCAATGCGCTTAAGGGGGTCAAGAAGTACACTGTATTTTTTCACAAGGCTTAAACGTGCGATGTGTCGTACAGAAGGTCTATTATATCTTCAAACAGCAACATTATTTTCAAAAATTCCTGAATTGAAATAGTTTATTTTTTATTTTATTTTTTTGCTTTTAGGAATTTGGGCCATTGGAGGCTAAAAAAAACCTGAATTTTCATGCACCACAAGCCTTTATAATTTATTAAAGGGGTCTTCCTCTGGATGCGCACTTGACACAACAGTGTGGGTCAGTTTTTATGTGACGTGAATTGCGTTTCGTCTACGAGATTTTCAATTTTATTTTCACGTCAGGAAGTACACGTTAGGTAAATTAGTTTCAGAGCATATTTCAACAAATCATTTATCTTTGTCGACAAACAGGTTCCAAGCCCCTAACCATTGCAACAGTAGCTCAATTGATTACGTCTGGGTATTAATACCGACGACCGTTCGAAGAATGGGTACTTCTGCTAGTTTACTTATATATCAGACACCTAATGTCTGAAAATCTAGTATTATAAACCAGGGTCTTTTGATTACAGTCCTATAAAATGACCCGTTCTTTCGAACCCAAGATAGCTTGCTCAGCTCATCTTATAATGTTACAATTCATAGCTGATTTGGCAGTCGTCTGCTTGTCAAATTAATACAGTTATTTGCTTCACTTCTCCACACTGCATAAACGGGTTTTCAGGTAGGAATGTTTGGTATTTACTGGGCCCACTGCCTTCTATGTAACTTAATAAAGAAAAGAGAGCTCTGTCATCGCGTTTACAAGGTAAAAAAACAAACAAAATAAGGTGTGACATTGGCTTCATTCACGGCCAACAGCTGGTCGTTGAGTTTCACTGCTCAAATAAGGTACAACTATTGAGACATGACTGTGTCACAATTCCTACACGCTAATGTGTGTTGGTTCGATGCTCTGTCGAAGTTATATAAAAACGTTATCTACAAAAACTGTTGGCAAATGCATTTATCCTCAGCAAGTGCAAATGATACGATATTTTGTGGTTCCTCCACCATTAAGAGTACATGATATCAATAAAGCCTACCTAGGAATGTGCGTCGTAAGGTCATAACTAATCTAATCCCCAAAAACAGGATCGTACATAAAAATATGTTCGGCAATCCGCCAGAATGGCTGGACAGCGGTCACTTGGTCGGCCTTAGCCCGTCATGGGCTGGATAGTGCCAGGGGTTGTTTTTGTTGTTGTTGTATCCGCCAGACTCACGTGTGCTCTTCATATTTTCTTGCATGGTTTTTAAGTAGCAAGTTAGGCATGTAGATGGAATACCTGTAGTCCACGTGCTTGCTTTATAGTGTGATCCAGCCATCGCTAATCCATGGGTGATGCGATACAACCGTCGCTAGACCATTGGTGATGCGATCCAACCATCGCTAAACCCCGCCATCCTATGGGGTTTGTTACTCCATCTCTACAGTTATAGTTGAATGAATAATTGGCATTTCTTCTGTACAATAAATGTTTGTTAATAATGCCATGATGCCGTGAGATTTGGTTGCACTGAATTTACTGTTACGCCTCAAATAGCAATTGCACTGAATTTGCACTGGTGTAGCGGTTAGCAAGTTATAAAGGCCATTGGTTTTCCGCTCACAGAATTTAAATCTTGTAGCTTGTGCTACAGTACACACTAAAAACTGGTTTACTTTAAATTCACACGAAAACTGTCCTTCACTGTTCTGCACTGTTCTATAAATTTCACTGCACTTATGAAAACGTGGTTTGGCAGCGTGCTCAATGCCTGTATTAGATAGTACTTGAAATTTCACAAATATTCAGAATTTACTATTTCTGATGGTTTTAAATGCACTCAGCAGTTATACTGCACGCAAACGCCTATCCTTATGTATCTGATTGAGTTAAATGATACTGATATTCCTCGATTATGTCGAGTACGTTTTGACGTTGTTCAGGACCATGCCTGTCAAAGGTTACACGTCAAGCTATCATGCTTGCGATAGGAGAACGACTGTTTCATCAAGATGCCGGATGGACTCTCTAGTCAATAGTCAAGTGTGCGACTATGTAAATATCTATGGCATTCACTAGGGATCATTCATAATCATGTCTCTTATTTTTAATAAATCATATTCTTCTTCTGTGCATTGAAAATATTTACAACATCGGTTAAAATCATATGTTTTACAAAACATAAAAATATAATACACTCTCGGCGCGGCAACTCATATAAGTCAAATGAGCGCTCAATCGGCCTCCTCCATGGATGGTGAACTCTACATGAGCCAAAGAGATCTCATGGCAAATGTGACATCGGGTTCAATATACACTGTTTGCTATCAATAAATCATCTCCAGATTGTGGGCTTCCAGCCTGGTGATTCATTATTATTATTATTATTATTATTATTATTGTTGAAGCAAAGTGTAACTGCCCTACTAGTGGCGTGTCCAAACGTAACATGTGAGTTGAGTATTATACTCTCTGCGTGGCTTAGCGGTAACTTTAGCTTGCCACGGTGGGTGAGTGGATATCGTGTTGGTCTACTAACCCCAAGATTGCAGGTTCGCTCCTGGCCGTGGTAAGTGATTTTTGAAAGGCGGCAAAAATACGATACGCATGTAATACGATGTTGGCATGTCAAGGAACCCATTTGAATTCAGTAGGCCGAGTTCATAATGGCAAAATTAATCTCGGGAGTTTCCGCCAACATAAAGTTCCTCATTTCTCTACTAGAGAGCGCTATAGTGTTCAAGGAGCTTAGATATCTAACATATAACCTTCTTGACATTCATAGTCAAGGAACAACGAAATTCGACATGCAAGCTACCCATGTCAAATAACAAAGCTTGCACCCAGCACCCGAGGCCATACGATATTATTAGTAGCGGTAACGTTCTCGCTCGCTATTCCCAAGTTTGAAGGGTCCAATCCTGGCACAGGCAATGCGAGGGAGCTGTGTCGGTAGATTTACTGGCACGTTAAAGATCCCCTTCGGGGCAAAATTCCGGCACCCCGGCGTCTCTAAAAGTCACAGTAGTTAAAAGGGACGTAATACCAATACCATAATATTGTTGAATACCGCACCTCACAGTGCTGGGACGCAACATCGTGCGAGTGACCTCTGTCATATCAAATTTCCATCAATAACAATTTGAGTCTATTGTTTGAAGATAATGGTCGAGCGAGTTGCCGCACAATATTCACGGCAATTAAAACTCGATAAATCATCCAGCCAGATGCAACAGCTTGAAAGTGACGAGCACTTTAGTGGCGAGCGTGGACTGGACACACACGGCCAGCAGTGTTTATATTGTCCAGCCCCAGTCTTAAAACAGATGCTCAGTATGTTCTACATCCTAGTCACGCTTAGCCTAATAATAATCAAACAGAAATGGGCTAGAATTTTTACAGAATCAAAGCAATACTATAAATGCACGTATGCTTATAATACAGTACTTCCAGCCATCACAAGTAATAGAAAATCTGCTAGCAGGAATAAGAGAAAACTAAAGTTTGATCAAAGTACCGTGTTTAAAAAGAAATGGAGGACGGATTTCGGTCGTATCCACGGCCAACGGAAAAGACCAATACCTTCTATGAAGACAATTGGTAAATGTATTCCAACGTTTATACAGGTTCAATGATGTAGACAAGATGACTACTACACCGGCAGTAAAACGAAGACCATAGAATATTATGTTCGTGAATTTCTTTCTATAATAAAAACGTTTGACACATTTACTGTAGCGTATGCTTATCGTTCAAAACAGTTATGCATGCATCCATTGTCCGGCGTCATTTATAGCTATTTACACCGTTTAGACGTCCCGGTTGCGATCGCGATCAGGCGCCGATCCAGATTAAGTTGGGACTTTTAAACGCAAGAGGATAAAATTATCGCGATCAACTTTCCCTCCAACAAGATCAGCCCGATCCCGTTCCCACAACGAGATAATCGCGTTCACAGCCATTGCGATCGTCGGTGTGTTCTATCCTCCTGCTGTGTGAGTGAAGTAGGCAGTGGAAATGATGGCCATTTCGTATTATCTTGTGATTTGAAAGCGAGATGTACGTAATGTTGGCCATGATGGTTAGTTAGTTAGTTAGTTAGTTATTGTTGTTTTAAGGGGCGGAACTACGAGGTCATCTGCCCCTCTTAACACAGATTAAAGAATACAAATTTTGAATTGAATTTAAAATTTTGAGGTGGACATCAAAATTTAAAAAGACCAAAAATTAATAAAACAAAAACAAACAATTAAATAAAAAATAAAAATTATAAAAATAAACAAAAATTACGGAAAAAACAAAACATTATCATTCAAAAACGAACAAGTCGTTGAGTCAATGTTCACTGGAAAATTTAGATTGCTGGCCCTAACCCACTCTCACTTATAAAGCGGATAACGCGATCAGCAGCCACCGCGTCATCGGCTAATATAAGTTTGAGTGTCGTCTGCAAACCAAGGTTTCTTCGTAAGTCAGCAAGATCCACACACTCGGCAAAAATGTGGGCCACGGTGAATACGGCTCCACAGGTACAAAGTGGGGGGTCTTCCCTTCTCATTAGGTACGAGTGGGTGGATCTTGTATGACCTATCCTTAGCCTACACAAAATGACGGACTCTCTCCGGGCCCGGAAGGAGCTCCGCCACACGCGAGTTGTTCCCTTGATCGCTCTCAGTTTACTGGGCAGTGGGTCAGCTAGCCACTGACTCTCCCAAAAAGCCAGAACTTGTAGGCGTAACTGAGAGCGAATATCTCTAGCGGGTACCTCCATTGGTCGAGGTGGTAGTGATACCGCCTCTTTTGCAGCTTGATCCGCTAACTCATTTCCCACAATTCCCATGTGGCTTGGAAGCCACAGAAAGGTGATTCGAGTGTCAGCGTGGCACAGCCCGGCTAGTAGGTCGTGGATTCGCTGCACTGGTGGTGTTGCGGGAAACATGTAGCAATTGACTGCAACGAACTCAAAGAGTCGGTACACACGAGAAAGTGGATTCGTGCATCCTGTAGTGCAAACTGCAGAGCTTCATAGATGGCAACGAGCTCCGCAGTAAACACACTACAGGCCTCAGGCAAAGAGATCTTGGTATTTGCACCATCAATAACGTAAGCACAACCCACTTTCTCGTCCACCTTCGAACCATCCGTGTATAGAATGCCAGCGTCCGGAAATTGGTGAACTATGCTGTGGAACTGCCTCCGGTAAACGGAGGCATCCGTGTTCACCTTAGGACCTCGGTGCAGATCTAACCGAATTTCCGGACGCGGGACTTGCCACGGAGGCACCTCGCTAGATGTCCGGATCATACAGGGACCTACAGCCACTCCTATTTCAGTACACGAGTTATCAAGTCTAATACCAACCGGCCGAGTGGCACGAGGCCGGTTGGCGTAACCCTGGTGGTTCTGGGTACCGAAGAGAGCTTGATAGGTCGGGTGATGCGGCATTTGACGCACATTGGCAGCATATGCTAAAAGCATATGTTGGCGTCTATAATTTAAAGGTGGAACACCCGATTCGGCGAGTAGGCTGGGTATCGGGCTGGTCCGGAAGGCACCGGTAGCCAGCCTAACGCCACTATGGTGGATACTGTCCAGCATTTTCAAGGTTGCCGGCCTTGCTGAACCGTATGCCGCAGAACCATAGTCTAGCCGGGACAGGACGAGGGCTTGGTAGAACCGTAGCAGCACCGCACGGTCAGCCCCCCACGTAGTGCCACTAAGAAACCTGAGCATGTTCAGTTTCCTGAGACATGTCATTTTCAATTGCCGTATATGGTGCTGCCACGTTAACTTGTTGTCAAAATGGAGCCCCAGGAAGCAATAAGTGTCAACCAACGGCAACGCAGCATCCCTGAGATGTAGTTCAGGGTGTAAATGTAGCCTCCGTAGCCGACAAAAATGGACGACGGAGGTTTTCGCTGCTGAAAAACGAAAACCCCGGTCGTGAACCCACCTGTCGACCCGGTTGATAGCTAGCTGCAATTGCCGTTCCACGACTGCCATACTTCCAGAGCTGTAATGCAGAGCTAAATCGTCTACATACAGCGATGGAACTACCGCGGACCCGGCGGCGGCAACAATGCCATTAATGGCAATCGCGAACAAGGTGACACTCAGCACTGAACCCTGAGGAACTCCATTTTCTTGGGTATAGTATTGCGATAATGTCCTACCGACCCTTACACGGAAGAGTCGGACGGACATGAAATTCGCAATGAAAGTCGGTAAGTTACCACGGAGTCCCCACTTGTGAAGGGTGGAAAGGATCCCGTAGCGCCATGTGGTGTCGTAGGCTTTCTCGAGGTCAAAGAAAACCGTGACTAGGTGCTGCTTTCGGAAAAAAGCCTCCTGTATGGCGCTCTCAAGTCGCACCAGATGGTCAGTGGTGGACCTATGAGAGCGAAATCCACATTGGTACTCAGACAGGAGACCTTTATCCTCCAAGAACCACACCAGTCGACGGTTCACCATCTTTTCGAGCAGCTTACATAGGCCATTTGTCAAACAAATGGGCCTATAGCTGCTTACAAACTTGGGATCCTTTCCAGCCTTAGGAATCGGTATCACGATCCCCTCTCGCCATTGAGATGGAAACTCCCCTTCAATCCATATACGATTGAAGAGGATCAACAGTTGTTTCATACTGGCTTCGCACAGATGTTTTAACATTTGATTATGTATGTTATCCGGTCCAGGAGCCGTATCCCTGCACAGTGCAAGCGCACTGCGCAGTTCCCATTCAGAGAATGGTACATTATAGGACTCCGAAGCAGCAGTGGCAAAGGACAAGGGGTGAGTCTCTGCCTCCCGCTTCAGAGTCAGAAATGTAGGATCGTAACTCCCGGAGGAGGATACATCGGAGAAGTGCGAGCCAATGCTGTTGGCAATGGCGAGATGGTCCGTGATGATGTCTCCATTGATGGACAATCCGGGTATCGATAGTGATGTCGGGTGTCCGGAGATCCGACGAAGCTTAGTCCACACTTGAGATGAAGGAGTATGCGCCGTCATGGACGACACATACTTTTCCCATGTCGTTTTCTTACTCTCCCGAATCAGATATCGGGCTCTAGCACGCATTCTTCTGAAGGTGATAAGGTTGGCCATAGTGTTTTGCCTCCGATAGCATTTGAAAGCACGTCGACGATCTTTAATGGCTGCTGCAATCTCGGCTGTCCACCAAGGGACAAGCTTCCGGCGTGAGTTGCCGGATGAGGAAGGTATTGTTTCCTCAGCAGCAGTCAAAATACCATTCGTTATGTGAATGGTATGATCGTCGACACTCTCAAAGGTATCTTCGGCAAACACCGCACGTGCCGTGAAAGTTGGCCAATCAGCCCGACGGAGAAGCCATCGACTTGGTAACTCGATGGCTCTCTGGTTCGGAAGAGTAACGATAATTGGAAAATGGTCACTATTACAAAGGTCATCGTGTACACCCCACTGTAGCAGGGGAACCAGCGCACGACTGCACAGGGTAATATCGATACTTGAATAAGTACCGTGTGCAATAGAGAAGTGCGTAGGCTCCCCTGTGTTCAACAGACACAGGTCCAGCCGCCTGATCAGCCTCTCAAAATCTCTCCCTTTACCGCTAGTGGTAGCGGAGCCCCAGATGGTGTTGTGGGCATTAACATCTCCCAGAAGGAGAAAAGGAGGGGGGAGCTGAGAGACTAGATCCACCAGCTGGTCGTAATCCGGCTGAGAATCAGGCGGGATGTACACGTTACATACTGTTGCCATTACTGGCAACGAAGTACGAACTGCAACTGCTTCTAGCTGAGTACGCAACGGCACCTCTTCACTAAAGAGGCTAGAGTGGACGAGAGTGCAGACGCCACCAGCGGCCACAGCTCCGTCCATCCGGTCCTTAGAGAAGAGTTTGAAGTGACGCATTGTTGTCTCATGTCCAGGACGAAACCTGGATTCCTGAAGACAGACAATGGTAGCCGAAAACGAAGATATTAATTGTCGTAACTCAGCGAGATGAACAGAATAGCTATTACAGTTCCATTGTAATAGTGCCATGGTGTGGACTTAAGTAGAAGTGGGTCTTCTACTTATGCTTGACCGTTTGCCACCCTTCCCCATCTCTAGTTGGAGATGATGGGGCAGGAGAGCACACCTCAATCTCCACATCTCCTTCCGAAGACGAAGAAAATGGAGCGGGCACTCTCTTGGGTTGCGCGCGGTCGTCGTCGGACCTCACGAGTCTCGCTCTTGGAGAAGAGCGAGAGCGGTGTCTAGGGACTTTCTCCCTGTCCGAAGACTGGGTACTTGTCCCCGACACGCCCCGAGCATGCTTCTTTCTAGACCGACGCAGACGTCTATTCGGGGTAGTAGGTGGTCCCTTCCCCACAGACGTCAGGTCCTTGCAAAACGAGGCCGCTCCAGCTGGCACCGCTCCTTTGGTGATGGTAGGAGCGGAATGGCCAGCAGATGGCTGAGCTGCCTTGTATGCAGGAGAGGAAGAGAAACGGCGCTGAACCGCCCCTCTCTTCTCCGCCGGTGATTTATTTTTCCTATAGGGGAGTTCCTCCACTCTAATGGGTTTGGCTTCTGCGGGCATCACTCCCTTGATGGTCGAGGGAGCTGAAGGCCCAGCAGATGAAGGAGCCATCCCATCAGCCGGAGGTCGAGAGAGACGGCGCCGCTCCGTCCCCCTCTTCTCCACTATCTTTGTCTTATCAGGTGGGCTGGATAACGATCCAGCCCCGGTCGCAGAAGTCTTCTTTGTCTCGTTGGCAGGGGAAGACTTCTTCTCCGACCGTTTCGGAGAGGAAGATGACTTCTTCTCCGATTGCGCCGGTTTAGATTGTATAACCGGCGGCTTTTTCACAATGGCCGAAGAAGGTTGTGTAACCTTCTTCGGGCTGACAGGTCTCGCTTGGACAGCGAGGGGAGACTTTACGATCTCAGAGTAGTTCGTCGTCGAGGGTACAGCACGGGGAACGAAAGTGGCAGGGGTGATAGGTGGCGTCACCTTAGCCGCGAAAGATACCGGAAATTCTGGTGCAGTCATATCACGGTATCTCTTTCGAGCGTCGTGATATGAAAGCCGATCCAATGTTCTGATTTCTTGGATCTTTGCTTCCTTGCAGAACTCAGGGCACTGCTTCGACCGCGGAGAGTGACTTCCTTGGCAGTTAGGGCACGTCGGGGGAGGCGTACACCCCACACCGTCATGTGTCCCCTTGCCACACTCTCTACACACCGCCTTGGCAGTGCACCTGGCAGAAACATGGCCGAATTTCTGGCAATTGTAGCAGCGCATAGGTGGAGGGATGTACGGTCTAACGTCGCAATGGTACGACGTGACCTTCACCTGCCTAGGCACTACATCACCCTCAAAATGGAGAATGAAAGCGCCAGTATCGACGCTATCATTTCCAATTTTCCGGGTGATGCGCCTAATCCTGGTGACGCCTCGCTTCCCCAGATCCCGCATCAATTCCGCGTCGCTGTTTAAAATGAGATCACGATGGAATATAACTCCACGGACCTCATTCAGCGTATCGTGCTTCTCAACCTTAACGGGAATTTCGCCGAAATGCGTGCATTCCAGCAACGCTTCGGTTTGCTGCCGGTCAACGGTATGCAGCAGGAGCTGCCCGTTCCGGAGCTTGGAAATCCCGTTAAGGTCGCGATATTTCCCCTCGATTTCCTCTGAAAATAGGATCGATTTTACCTGTTTAAAATCTCCCCCGTCTGTCCTGGTAGCTACCAGGTAGCGAGGAGACCTGTCAACAGGGAACTTCTTATTAAATGCCTCATCCCAAGGCGTATACACTTTGGGATTCGGTCTACACTCCAGAGACGGCTTTTTAAGGGTGCCACCCTGTACAGGTGTCCGTGATCGTTTACTACGCATCCTGGACGAAATCCTCCCCGAATACTGCCCACTCCGAACGGGGGCTATCACTGTGGGCGCCACCCAGCCAAGGCAATACCTACCTGGCATAGCAGATATTGCCCGGGGTCCCAGTGCCTCGAACAGGCACTTCCCCCTCGGCATGCACAGGATTTATTCAGCTCCAGTATTCGGCCATGCAGGGACCTTCGTTGTAAGGCGGATACTACTGTAGGGTACATGGCGCACCCACCTGACGGGATGGGGCATACCGTCTAGGCTTTCTGGCCAGATGGCCAAGCTGGTGGCCCTTCCCCTAACAGCACGCATGTTTATTTCTATTGGTCAAACCAGAGCTGGGACCAGAAAACCAAAATTGACCTTTATAAGGCCCCCTCTAAGTCGACTTTTACGACAGGCAGGGGATACCGTGGATGAATTCTGCCCTCCCCATCCACAGGGGGTCTGAACAAATCAAAACTGGCAAGTTATTCGGCCGTGTCGGCCCTATTAGTCGCCTCCTACGACAGGCAGGGCATACCGTGGGTGTATTCTAACCCGCACCCACACGGGGAGGCCATGATGGTTGTATTTATGTTGGTTGATATCAGATATATGAAGATTGAGAGAAACGAAATGATGGATGGAGACGAACATACCAGTGTTTAAACGCTGGAAAAAATATTAGCGTTGGGGAAAGTCGATTAAGACGATTAATAAAGATATAAATGTATTGTCATAGACATAGAAGGGATTCCGATAGGCCCAAATAACTCTGGAAGAAGAAGAAGTATTTATGCAATAAATAGCCTATATCTGTTTATAAATATTTCAAAATATTTTTATTTCTACACCACGGGTAGGCCTTGCCTACACGTCTCCTCAGGATTTGTATATATTTAAGAATATAAATTAGCAGGTTGAATTATGTAAAAAAAAAACTGAAATACTTCAGAACTGGAGGAAACCAACCACTGTAAATTTCTGCTATAACACTTGGAATTCAAAAGTTGGCAGACCTTAGTGATGTCATGCAGTTTTACTCGATTATCCGGATGTTTCATGATGGGACGTCTAAACACGTACCAATGACAAATGCCGTTGATCGCGATTGGACATTATCCAGATCAGAGATAATCGGGATCGCGACCAAAACGTTTAAACGGGGTTTTTCATAACCTTCCTGAACGCTTTGTAACCGTCAAGTAATTCCACATAATTAACAAGCAACCGCAAGGGAAAAAGATAACATACTCCCGAAAAGTAATATCTTGTGATCAAGTAAAAAGATTAAAGATAATTGATCTGCTGGTTCTACTTAGAGTAATGAATAAATAAGTAAATTTTGCCTAAGTATTGGACTTCCTAAGATTGATCAGTGTAAGACTTGAGTTGTAATTACCATGTATGTTTTGCCAGAAGCCATGGTTGTGTTGGATCAATGCTTTTTACAGAGTGTTTTCAAATAAGATATGGGTTAAGTATTCTGTGATTTCATCATCTTTTAGACAATACGGTTTATGTTACCGTCATATATAACCCTACAGAAGTTGTGCAACAGAATTTCGTCACGAAATCGCACCGGGGCCAGTCTTTCTCTTTGGTCGTGGATCGTATCTGCGTGACGTCACAGTAGTATTGTTATGACTCTGAGCACAGGTGGCGGCCATTCTGCAGATGCCCTTGATTCCTTAGCAGTATTTTGTTTATCATACAAGAAGAGTTCAGCTACCAGTTAATATAAAATATCTGTATGTGCAATATTTGGTTGTCCATCGAGATCCAGTTGGATTTTACTGTCTGCAAGTTAGTTATTGTTGTTTTAAGGGGCAGAACTACGAGGTCATCTGTCTGGAAGTGTCAACACAAACACTGTTGTTGCACGAAGGATCTGCATTGTTCCCATATGTACAGCAACTAACAAGAGAAGTGAAAGATCTTTGTTCTAGGCAAGTAATAAAGTTTATTCCTGCGGGCCTCGGCGCAGTCGCAACCATTTGATATTGAGATTCATCATTTGGCCAATTAGGTTAACTATTTATTGGCACTTAAGAACTCTTCATTTTGCGAAGAGAACAGGTTTCAGTAGCCTACCTAACAACATCGCATTCTAGGAAGTCTTCGCGGAATCGCGGGTTACCTATGACTTATCAAAAGAAGTTTCCAGCAAAGCTGATACATGTGTATCAACAGCCGATATCTTATGACATCGTAAATTTCAGAAACTTGGAAATCACCTACATTCTTAACCCAAGGAATGACAGATGACCTGGAAAATGGCCTCTAGAATGTCCTGCCGCTCGTGATGAGTTTCGAGAAAATCACCATCAGAATGCGTTCTACCCAATACTACATTGCATTAGTCACGTGACATAGTGCGCATGCCCGGTAGGCTTTCAATATCTGCTGCATGAGTGAACACAAATAATCTTTGATGGCTGAAACAGTAATTGAAGGTTATATTGTATTATTCTGCTATTGTTGCCTTCTGATGTGGATATTGTAAAGTGATTACTGGTTAGTGTGCGGCCTATTGAGAGTTCAATTTACATACAAATAGAGAGATATTCCGCTACATGGACATTGCTATTGCCTTCATTCTCGGGAGTCGGGAACAATAGGCATTCTAGTCTCTAGACGATAGGCCTCCCCGTAGCACAGGTGGTTTGATTTCGGCTTTTCACTGATGCACACCAAAAATAAGGTATCCGCAAGAAACTGCCTCTTTCGCAAATTATCTGGTACTAGCTGGGGGACTCAGGCTCAAACAATAAGAACCACTGCTTTAGCACTCTGTTACTCTGCAGCAGAATATGCATGTCCTGTGTGGTATAGGTCGTGTCATACCAAGCAGGTTGATACTGCACTAAATGAAACGTGTACTCACATCACTGGTTGTCTGAGACCCACGCCATGTGATAAACTGTATTGTTTAGCAGGCATTGCACCCCCAGATATCAGAAGAGAAGTTGCAGCTAAATGTGAGAAATCTAGGGTTGATGTGTCTCAACTGAAGTCCAGAAGAAGCTTTCTTCACACAACTGAGTGCCTAACTGACAAACCTCAGGTTTTGAGGATTACATCTTGGTTGACGAGAAGCCCCCACATTACTCAGTGGATGGTTCCATCTGAAAGGCTCCCAGCAGGACATACAGAGGCTTGGACAACTTGGACGTCTCTCAACAGTTTGCGATCTGGGGTTGGCAGATCCAAGTCCAACATTCATTTTTTTTTTTTGCTGCAACTCGGTCCTTTGTGAATGCGGTGAAGAACAGACTATGGGTCATCTGCTTCAGTGCAATCTGTGTCCTATACTGTGCACCATGGAGGATCTGGTGAAGGCTACACCAAATGGACGTGACATGGCAAAATATTGGTCATGCATTATTTTGATCCTTAAATGTTCAAGTTTTGTCATTTTTACTGCCCATTTTGTACATAATTTCTTATGTAATATTTTTGTTCCTGACACGAGTAAATAAAACTAATGCATCCCGGGTGAAAATCTCGATCGGGACATGCGCAACGGTTGATGGATCAACGGGACGTCGGGACAGGATTTTTCTGGGACTCAGATTTCCTTCGTTAATTACATTTTTGTAAACCTCCATAATCATATTATAATTCCGGAGGACTGCGATAGGTCGAAATCACTTTCAAAAGACATATTTCTATCAATGTTACGCTCAGGAATGAGAATAAGTGGTGTATTCCATGTTTGGGGGACAATGTTCGTACATATCAGTTCCATACCAGTAGGGGGCTATTTAATTATTCCAAATGTATATATTATTATTATCATTATTATTACGCTACATTTGATGTAACCCATAGTAATGTTGTCCCATTTTGAGAGCCTTGTTGCCAGATCACTCGCTATGATACATTTGGAGAAATTGGAATAGAGTTACGGTACTTTTTAGGGATGTTCTGTTGCCACTAAAATGTTATATTGCTAGTACTAATTTTACAAAATTAAAACGACACTCGGAGACATCAGAAGAAAAACAATCGCTAACTACAATCGTGTGAAGCTAACATTTGTAGGTTAGATTTGCTTAACGCTCTATGTTCCAACGTTTTTCGCCAGGTACTGATTGCGGTGGCATCTAGTAGCCAAGTTCGCAAGTAGGTGTTGTAGACGGTAGCATTTGGTAGCAAAAGTAGCAACTAGTTGAAATTGATCGTCTGCAGTTCTCCTACCTGAATTACAGATAACACACACTAATACAGCCATCACAATTAACACCGGTTATCAGACATATTCTACAGACACCCAAAGTACACGGGGCTACATGACCGCGTTGTCGCAGTCCCTAAACTAAGGAACCAACCATCCAACTCTGTCTTTGAAAAGCATTCAACCACTGGATATCCGTGTCGGCTTTTTAACCATGCAAATCACAACAGACCACAGCTTTAAAATGTATCCATCCCGTCTACTTAAGGAATTCGCCATGTTATTTACTGTATTTATTTATCGTATGGCATACAAACAAAAACCAAGCAAGATAAATATATACACGCATAAACATTGATATATACATATTTCCAGGGACACATGACAAGGCAGGCTTATATATTTAAATCTAAATTCCTTATCCATTGCAATGCTGTAGGTGTTGCCAACAGGAAGTCAGACCTATTACCCTGATATGCTCTTCTATGGCATTCGTGAACAATGTGGTGAACTGACTGTGAAGGAGCACCGCAGTCACATTGGGGAGAAGGAATTTTACCCCATTTGAAGAGTGATTCAGCACAGACCCCGTGGTTAGTCCGGATCCTATGGAGGGTAGTCCATGTCAAAACCGGGTGCAGCGCTATTTCCAATTAAATCACTCCAAACTTCAAGGTTGATGTTGGTGCTCCATTCATTTATCCATTGGATATTCGGCTTAAAATTGTTGCCTGTGAGATCCCTAGCATATTTGATGGGTGGATGTGTAGATTTCAGTCGGTTTTCTGTTCTGATCAGGGATGTCGCAGTGAATAGGAAGAGCTGGATTACTCATCATTTTCTTATACTCTCGGATCAGGGCAGCTTTCCTGCGTAGATCAGGAGGCATGATGTTGCTGAGGACAGGAAGCCAATCAGTTGGCGTAGATCTAATAAGGCCACTGATCAGTCTCATGGTGATATTGAGTCGGGTATCAATTATCTTTACATGGGGTCAGTTCAGCCAAACTGGAGCACAATATTCAGCAGCGGAGAAGACAAGACCTAATGCAGAACACCTCAGAGTTGTTTCGCCATGTTATTAGATATGAACGATCCTATTCCATGTGTTAAGCCGACAGCGCTCGTGGAGTAGTGTCGGAATTGCGCAAACCAGTTCATTGCTCTCTTGAGTATTTTATTGCAAATGGAAACATCCATCTCCTCGTGTGCCCATGTGTTCGACATACAATCTCACACATTCCGAGCGAAGAGTCGCTTTGAAGGTTAACAAAAGCCTCCTCGCGGTTTGAACCCGCAGACAGCAGGGATGTTACTCATTTTCATGCGACGTTGATTATGTTATATATCTGCCATCCTTGCTGTGGTTGTAACGCCACTCTGTGTCCGCGTGCATGACGGTTAGTTTTGAAAAGACACAATCATGCCAAGTGACCTACATCCAGGATTCATGCACAGCCGGGTGAAACACATCATCGGCGTTCGAACACAGGCCCGCGGGGGTCTGTAGAATAACTGGAATTGGTGTTTGCTTTCACGGGATGGCGAAGAGAAAATCCATCTTCATTACTGACTTCCTTTGTGTGCTCAGTCGAGTGTGTGGGATAATCTGACACCTCCACACTCTCAAAGAGAGAAATATGGTCACAAAAGAAGTCTCGATGTTTGAATAAATGGTCCAGAAAAAGACCGTCTCTAGACGCGTATCGACTGCTCGTTTATCTTGCGACACTGTTCACCGGAGCGCCGCGCCGCGCCGTGACGTCATGCGGCGATATCTGCAATTAGCTTTGTGTGCACTGTTGCCATATTTACAGTAATATTGTAACATTCAGTCGGTCAACACTAAATCACTGGAATATGTGAAAAATTATTTGAAATCAATTACATGTGATTAAGATATACAAGGTGCGTTCAAAAAGTAACGAGCCGGAGTCTGTAATACGCAATCCGGTGACAACATCGGCTAATCGTGGCGTGTGTAACGAGGTGTGGTTCCGACCAGAGCGTTGAAGGTCAGAGCTCGTCGCTAGAGGGCACGCATGCACGTCACGTGACTATACAACGCGAGCAGAAGCATGCATCAATCGTCCAACGCTGCCAGTCGCATTGCAAGCAGTGACATGGAGGCGTCAAACGAAGAGCAAAGAGGTGTTGTTCGGTTTCCGACAGCGAAAGGAGTAGGTGGAACGGACATTCATCGCCGAATGTCACAAGTGTACGGCGAACACTGCATGTCCATTGCAAGGGTCAAGGCGTGGCACAAGCGCTTCAGGGAAGAACGGGTGTCATTAGCCGATGATGCCCGGTCTGGGGCACCTCCCCCCCCCCCCCCCCTGCATTACCGATGACAACGTCCAGCTGGTTGATGCACTCATTACCCAGGACCGCCGAGTGACAGTGAACGCCCTAGCCGCCGTGGTCACTCCACGAAAATGCACGACCTCATACGGCCAACATAGTCGCAGCACTCCTGCAGAAATTCAAATGGGAGGTTCTCGGCCACCCTCCATACAGTCCAGACCTCTCTCCCTGTGATTGCGCCATGTTTGGTCCCCTGAAAAGGGCTCTGCGGGGCCAACGATTCATCTCGGACGCCGACGTTCAGCTGTACGTACGGAACTGGTTCACATCGCAGCCCAGGGAATTTTATGAGACAGCCATTCATCGCCTCGTGTCAAAGTGGGCCAAGTGCCTCAACAGCCAGGGCGAATACTTCTAACATACAGGTACCTGTTTTTGTAATTATGCCTCCGGCTCGTTAATTTTTGAACGCATCTTATATACACTGTTATGGACTATTGAAGAAGGTATGACTATGGTATGACATGTTTCGCTCAGATACAAATATGCAAGGCAAATGGCTCTACAATACATTACCAAACCCGCAATGACAAACATTCTCTGCCCTACTAAAACAAAAAGACAAACTTCATTTTGATGTTATCTGAGCAGCCTGTAGACATTCCACATCTTCAGATCAGTATCCACACATTAGTAGTATACAAACAATATTTATGTTCGACCCCCACTATTATGTGTCAAGAAACTGTATCATAATGATGGTCATTATAACACTCTTTTTCATTATGATACAGTTTCTCCAGCCAATCAGAGCTCGTTCATTGACCAATTAACCAATTAGGTAACGATACCTTAACGCGTGCGCTCAAAATCCAACATGTCTATATAAATTACCGAAAGTGCACCGTCCATAATGTTCTCGTAAATAAACTGGTGAATATGAGACACTGTACCTTAATATCCTTAAATCCAATTTCTACACAGCGGGTTGTTTTCAAACGATTTCGGTGACATTTTTACTGAATACTGATGCTCAATCTGCACATACGGCATTGAAGCTCACAGAGCGCATGCGTCGGTTGGTCAGTGAGCTTGGACATCAGAGATATCCTACCCTGCGCAGCACCCGATCACAAAATTCTAGTGACAATCTCAACAGATATTTATGAATATTTATGTTAAAACATATAATAAAGTTGTAATTATCGTCGAACATAAACAGTCGTATGCAACTCGCCTATAATGGTAATTAAGACACTCGTATGGAAATTATAAAACTCGCATACGCTCGTTTTATAAAAAATACTCGTGTCTTAATTATAGCCATTATAGGCTCGTTGCATAATGTACTATTATGTTGTAGTTATAGCATTGCAACAGTGTGTCCGCATATTAGTTTACAATTCTACTGCAGTCTATGGCTTATCACAGTAACAGTAGCTAGGGTAGAGTCAAGTTACTCCGTGATATTAAGTAACACCGTCATAAAGCGTATTTCCTCTATCACGACATAGGTTCAATTCCGAAATTTCTAAGTTTTTACCAACAGATGGCAGTAGAAACCAGGAATCCAGGAAGCCCTTGCTCTCTCTCTTTGGCCAACTCGAAGACGTTTAAAAAAAATATTCACAGAGAGTTGACATTTCAACAAGTGATACCTATCCAATGAAATCAGTGGTGAGGATTTTAATTTCTTATAAACAGCTGTTTCATTGTATAAGTTTCATTTTAACACCAGTTAGAGGTAAGATACAGACCATTCGCATTTAAAAACTTACATGCATGTTGTATTACGCATGCAAGGTGCGTGAGCTTAGCAATAAGTTCGTTTATCTTAGGTTGGACGCTGAGATGGCGCCAAAACGAAATTAAGTGGCTCGTTCTTACACAGCTGAAAGCCTGAAACACTTAAATGAGCATTGCGGTTGGCGAAGGAAGAAGGGTGGACAGTTTTCAAGGCCAGTTTACGTTTTAGTATCTCATGGAGTTCAATAAAGGATTATTGCACAACAAATATTTAGCCGATCCAGGAAGTGCATCCCTTGCGAAAATTGGAAAGCCATTTGTTATGCCACCTGAACTTGAAGAGAAGATAGTGTGTCGAAATAGACACAATAGATCGGTATAGGCCTAATTCCAGACCCAAGAACAATGACGATGATGGTTGTGGTGCGTGTGGTGGCTCCCCTTGCGGATGACGCCAAGAGGAAGAATGGAGCCGAATAGATTGAGTGCCAGTTTTGTAATGTCTGGTACATACAATGTCTTATTCTATATGTGATAGGTGCGAGGAATCAGATAGTGACTAAGAAGAGCCAAGTACACTTAAAACATGTTTAATGGATTTCTTTTCTATATTTTTTTTGTGTAGTGAAATGTTTCAATATGGGCAATATGGGGTAATAGAAACGTATACATACGATTTGCACTTTCATTACATTTAACATTAGTTTTTACGCTTAAAAAGTACACTGAATGGTGAACACCATGCTATCACGGAGTAACTTGAATATCACGGCGTTACCTACTTCTACTACCGGAATTCGTTAGTTAATACCATTTAATAACTTACGGATATTTGTAAGATATATGCCAGAAATGTTCCGAAGGGTATCCCTCTTTAACACGAAAAGAATTGAAATAGCTGAAACCTATAATTTCTGAAATAGTAACAAAAAAAGCTTAGTATCACGGAGTTACTTGAGTTTACCCTACACCTTCATACATTAGCCGGTTTGGTGATGGGATCGTCATTTCTAAGTTTTGCAACAATAAAATAAATAGTTATTTTTACTCGGTGCTTAATGCCTTAATATTTATCAGTAAAAATGTCTACCCTTGCTTCCTGTAACGTTACACCTCGCATCCGGTTGCGACACCTGCATCGCGTGACGTCATACGCTGCAAGATTCTGCTTGTTTTAAATCACACATCGCAGACCATTTGCGGTAAAGGTGGAGCGGTGGAAGTAAATCAGAGGTGGCTAAATGTTAAACGATTGTTCTCAAGATATCGGGTATTTTTAGAAATCTCAAGCAGATGATCTAGTAGTTAATTATTAATTGCTAAATCGATAGTTAATAATCCATTGTAACTAATTGACTACCATCTTGGAGTTCAGTTTTCTGACGATATTTGTTTGTTTTTGTTTCTGTACGGGAGAGACTGTCTGTGGGTGTCATTGTAAGTTTGGTAGTGTTTAGTAGAGCTATTTGTCTTGTATATTTGGATCTGATTATGCTCGCGTCACGAATGAAACATGTCATACCTTAGTTGTTTTCTTCTTCTTCTTCTTCTTCTTCTTCTTCTTCAATAGTCCGTAACAATCTTAATCACATGTAATTTATTTCACTTTTGCATATTCCACCAAACCTGCCTCTGTCTAGGAACACTCCATGTAAATTCGTTAAAAGCAATTGTCTTCTGTGAAATAACTTATTTCTCTTCCATGACGGCATTTCAACACTACTGCATCTATTGTGTTCCTCTTGCCAACGATCCGTGACATTTCCTAGTGAGGAGATATGTGGTCGATTCCCGGCGCAGCCATCCTAGAAGTGAATGCCGGTTAGCTGCCTAGCTTAAGATCAGGGTCGACCCTTTTGAAATTCTGTATACAATTACAAATACACATGTGCCGACACCACAATAACATAGGTTATCAAATGGATAAGACAAACACCTCAGTACACATGGCTGATGTCTGAAAATCTCAAACTTATTTTTTCCATTTTTGATGCTCTGTCTTGTTGTTGTTGTTGTTGTCGTGGTCGAATCTTTCAGCGATATTTTCTTCCGTAAGTGTTAATATTATTATATCTTCACCTCCTTGATCTAAGCTGGTTGAAAAAAGTAGTATTACTTTAAATAAAAACAATTGATTTTTTTAAATACGATAGTAAAATGAGAATTAAAATAAATATGGTTGTAAAAATTAAAAATAAATAAGGTTATAACATTTGGAATTATAATAATTTTGCAATAAGATTAAAACAGTAATTAGGAAATTCAAATTTTAAGAAGTTAATGAAAACAAATCATAATTAATATTGGGCTAAAATAATTAAAATTGAATTTTAAAAAATAACAATAAAATATCATCAATATTCTTCCCTATATAGTGTTAAGGTGCTTGAACATCGTGATCATTCATCCCCATGTACTTGGGTGTGTGTATGATAACCTATGCTATTGTGATAGTTGTCTTAGTTGAAGTGCGGGAAGCGACAGATTTCACCTTCTAGGATGGCTGAGGTGGGGATCGAAACTGGCCCTCCAAGGCTCTGCTCGAGGCCACAAGAGTGATTGTAATAATAATATTAATGTTGTTAGTTTTACATCCCTGTTAGTTAGTTGTTGTTGTTTTAAGAGGCGGAACCACGAGGTCATCTCCCCTACGTCCCTTTTTAACTACTGTGGCTGAGACGCCGGGAAGGTGGAATTTTGCCCAGAAGGGGATCTTTAACGTGCCAGTAAATCTACTAACACGGCTCCCTCGCATTTTCGCACCCTTTAGTGCCAACTGACTGTGCCAGGATTCGATCTTACAACCTCGGAAACAGCAGGCTTTGCCACGCAGCCAGTCCATAATTATGAGTCATAGGACATTCAGTCAATTGTACTCTACAGTAAACGATGATGATGATGATGATGATGATAATTGTTGTTTTATGGGGCCTAACATCTAGGTTATCGGCCCCTAATGGTTAAGGATGAACATTCGCAAAACAAAATTCATGGTTGTCGGCAAAGAAGTAATTGATACCACATTATCAGTTACTGATAAAGCCATCGAACGAGTTCATTCGTATAAATATCTAGGATGCTACCTGAATGACAAATGGGACTGCAGCCATTATATCAAAGCTCGCATTGAGCAAGCCAAAGGTGTCTTTATCAAAATGAAGAAAATGCTGTGTCACCGAGATCTTAGTCTGAGAACGAGACTACTTGCCCTCAAGTGTTACATAATTCCCATACTAATGTATGGACACGAGGGGTGGACGTTAACCAAAACCTCGGAGAAGAAGTTGGAAGCATTTGAAATGTGGCTGTATCGTCGCATGCTCCGTATATCGTGGACCGACAAGGTGAGAAACACCAAGGTGCTGGATCGGATGGGCAAGGAGATGGAGGTGCTCTACAACATCAAGCGACAGAAGCTACAATATTTTGGCCACGTGATTCGAAATAACAAGTACCGACTGCAGCAGCTAATCATGGAAGGCAAGATTGAAGGACGGCGCAATCCAGGGAGGAGGAGGATCTCCTGGCTCAAGAATTTGCGGGAATGGTTTGAACTTGACTCAGCATCTCTGTTTCGAACGGCAACTTCGAGACAAGGGATTGCAATGATGATCGCCAATCTTCGACGCGGAGACGGCATATAAAGATGAAGAATGGTTTTGGTGCCTCCGTGAAGGTCTTGAGCATAAGGCAGGAGATATAATGAAAAGAAAGCAATAGCTCTGACCCATTGAAGAATGAGGGATCAGGAAAGATGAGACAAGGGCCAATTAAGGCGGGAAAGTGAAAGACTCCCTAGGCCTCGGATACCCTAATACCGTAGGGGTCGGTAAAGAACAAGAGTTGACCAAGGGAGATCGACAGGAAATATAACAGAGAGGAGTCTGGCACAAGTAAGTGGAAGCAATACCGGACTCAGCAGAGGACCCGTGGACACCAAGTTGTGAGCCTCTGGGGGATACAGTAAGAGAGAACCAACATCATGTTCTCGAATTGTTTCGCCAGTTTGCAGCTCTGCCAGTTGAAGCACAACATTTATCATCTGAACACAGCGGCGCGCAATAGGCTACTTCAAACACAGCGAGTAATACAATTTGTTCCTCAAAAAATACAATTAAAAATCCCATCAACACGAGTCTACTGAGACAAACGGAATGGGAATGTTCATCGAGCCCAATATTCCGAGGCTAAATTCTTCGCTACTCTTGCGGAATTACAGTGCATATGGGGATGACGAGGAATACATTTCCTAGATCTAGCTTGCATAATAGCTATCTATACTAATATAATAAATCTGAAGAGTTTGTGTGTTTGTGTGTTTAAACGCACTAATCTCTGGAACTACCAGTCGGATTCGAAAAACTCTTTTTGTATATGATAGCCTGATTCAAGAGGAATAGTTTAGGCTATGTTAAATTTCGGACAGACCACCCCATTCCCTGCATTCAGGCCCTTTGGCACAATTCTATATCGTTTCACCGATCTTAACCAAACTTAATGTACTTACCCTTCGAAATCCTGCGGGTAACACTATCCACTTGATATTTTGAACAACTCTCTCCATTCCCTACATTTAGAACAACAGACAAAATGAACTTGAAAACTACGTTTTAAGGTCCTAGAACCATTCATGTCCGTATAGTGTAACTGTAAGAATATTTTAATAAGTCAATTGTTGGCTGGCAATGCAAGCTGCATCACGTCGCCCCTGCCAGAATTGCGAAAATAGTTACAACTTGCGCTGCTCATAAATTAGAGTCACTGGGAGTAATTATTGCAAGAAGATTTCTTAGGTCCCGTAAAACAGTTATCATCATGAAAATATTATGTCTCTGTATAAGTGCGATAGCGTTGGTGCAGTACATAGAGGTAATCAGCTGCAATAAGCGTTGGTGCTTTCAAATTTACTTGGACTTGTTCAGATCCTTATCCTTGAGCGGTATGTGGCGATAAATGACACTATTGCTACTTCAGGAGCTCGGGACAGCCGAAGTTTTCCAAAGTGCTCTGATTATTTTCCTATGGCACTATGTTACAAAAGACGACACTATTGATCTCTACTTTTCTAACAGCCAATGAGATATAGGCCCTAGGCAGTGTCTTTTATGTCACATACTCCTCCTTCTAATCATATTTTTCAATCGGTTTGTAAATTACATGTGTCAGTACTGTAGTTAGTAAATAGCCGTTTCCCTGTTCATTATTGTCATTATCATTACGGGAAAATGACCTGAATGTTACGTCCATTATACTGTACTACTTATCACCCCCACCACCACCAAAAAAGTTATATTTTTAAAATATTTTTTTCTGTTAATTTAAGTATTATATGCCAGTTCTGTAGTAGTATTCATTATCATCCATAAAACAAACAAATCCACCGGGCGAAGCCGGGCACTACTGCTAGTATTGGATAATAAGGAATATTCCGTATCGACTTACAATCCTAGTAAATAGATAATCATCCGTCGGTCAATATTCTTTAATGTTACAAAAATGTTACTAGTGCTCTACTACCGTTCTTTGGGTCTTCAGTCTTTTGACCCAAACGTCTGTTTATCAAATGAGTCGTCCAGTTACAAAACTCGTTTAATCCACTCGTGAATAAGAGTCATTTTCATGAGAAACGTTTCTCTGGGCTTTGCCTCACGAATCATTTGTGTTTGATGTTTTCTACTACTGTATTTGCTTTGTGTTTTTGGTTACTGGTTTTGTGTTTGCCTTGTGCTTTTGCTTTTGAATTTGACTTTTTGCTTTTCTTTCTTGACTTTGTGTATGTTTTCTGCTTTTGCGTTTTTGAATTTTGCTTTTTGCTTTATGTTTCTTGTTTTCGGCTTTTGATTTTGTTTTTGAATTTTGTTTTTTGCTTCATCTTTTTTGTTTTGGTTTTATGTTTGTTTTCTGGAAAATCAAAATAAAACACAAAAATAAAACAAAATAAACAAAACAAAATCAGAATGAAACAAAACAAAAAACACAATTTAAAACAAAATAAAGTGAAATAAAATAATAAAATAAATAATTTTACGACATGATCCTTATTCACAAGTGGACTAAACGAGTTTTGCAACTGGACGACTCATATTATAACCTTGGTCTACCTCTACAGTTCTTCTCCTCGACCCTTTCTTCCGTAACTAACTTCGCTATTCCCGGGTGTCCAAGCCGTGTCCTACCAACCTATCTCTTTTCTTCATTAGCAGTCGCCAGAAACATCTTTCCTCTCCCACTCGTCTTAATACCTCTTAATTTGTAACCCTATCTACCCATCTGCTCTTCATCATTCTCCTGTAGCAGCACATTTCAATCGCTTCAATTCTCCTCTCTTCTGCTGCACCAAAATTCCAAGTTTCACTTCCATAGAGCACCACGCTCCAGATTAAAGCTTTCAAAAATGACTTCCTGACACGTAAATCTATATTCGAAGCCAACAGATTCCTGTAGATTTCTGTAGAAATGCTTTTATTATCTGAGCCAAGCTACTTTTTATATTCTCTTTGCTTCGTCCATCACTGTTTTTTTCCCTTCTTAAGTAACAGAAGTCTCCTACTTTCTTTAGCTTTTCTCCTGCCAATTTGATGTCCATAGAGGTTTCTGATTTCTTTCGGCTGCATTCCAATATATTTGTTTTACATTGATTATCAGGAATTCTTTCCTCAAGACGGAGTCCATACCATTTAAGAACTCATTCAAATCCTCAGGCGTGTCGGCCAAGATGACGATGTCATCAGCAAATCCCAGAGTTGAAATTATTTCTCCTTGAATGTTTACTCCTTTATTTTTTTTCTGTTATTTCCTCCATTGCTTGTTCAATGTATAGATTGAAAAGTATGGTTGATAAGTTGCAGCCTTGCCTTACACCTTTCTCAATACCGGCTTCTTTCTCATGTCCATCAGCTCAAATGACTCCCTGTACTTTATTCCAATCCATTTCAAAATGCCAAACAACTTACTCCAATCAACATTATCAAAAGCCTCTTCTCAGTCTACAAATGCCATGAACGTTCTCTTATCATCCCTTATTCTACCTTCCAAGATCAGCCCAAGCCCTTGTCGGAGGGGAAGTAAAGACTACGGGCCCATGTCATAGATTTACGGCATGTTAAAGAACCTTCCACTAACTACAATTGAGTAGTTGAGTAGTTGAGGTTAGATTTGATTAACGCTCTATTAAATTCCAACGTACACCACAAGATGCCAGTTACGGTGGCATCCAGTAGACAAGTTCACAGCTAGGTGTCGTTGACGGTAGCATTTGGTATCAAAAGTAGGAATTACTTGAAATTGATCGCCTGCAGTCCTTACCTGATTTTCTGATTCACACACTAATACAGCCATCATAATTATCACCGGTTATCAGACAGATTCTACACACACCCAAAGTACACGGGGCTACATGACCGTGTTGTCTCAGCCCCTAAACTGCGGAACCAACCAACCACCAGCTCCCCGTGTTCTTACGTTTCTCCTGAAACCGAATTGGTCTTCACCCAACTCGGTTTGTATTGTAAATTAATCTTGTCAGGATCTTCGAAGCATGAGTGATCAAGCTGATTGTCCAGTGATATTCTCATCTCTGAGCTCTTGCTTTCTTCGGCATAGCGACGATAACATTCTTCTTGAAGTCATCATCATTATTATTATTGTGAAGCCTTTCAGAATTAATCAGTTCCGTACTTGTCCTATAGACGGTGTAGTCATTGATAACATTAGCCAATTAATGGCTAAGCTGCGTACTGCTGCACGGCTGAAAGCAACGGGAAACTACAGCCGTAATGCTCTTCCCGAGAATATGCACCTCTCTATGCATAATTTCAAGTGATGATGGCCTCCTGTCTTGTAAAAGAACAATCCGGAGGTAAACTATTCCTACTAGGCCTACTTTGTATCCGTAAAGCACATTTGTTTCCGTTCCAGGTCTTGTTACGCTGTCTCCCTAAGCTCCCTTGTACATGGCCGGGCCAGAGTCCTTCACTCCACAGAGTAGTGCGAAATAATCAGATGGGACCGAGGACTCAAGTGACGAAATAAATAAAGAGAAAACAGTGGGACAGAGAACGGGAACAAAGATCGTTAAATGAAACAGAACTGTTCGTGCGGAAAGATTACTGGGGATCCTTCTCAGAGTTTCTCAATGCTAACAAAGGTTTGGTAACAATCGGAACTAAAAATTACACCATCCTGAATTATTATTTCAACCGTAATAATGCTACTACTACTACTACTACTACTACTAATAATAATAATAATAATAATTATTATTATTATTATAATTATAAAACTGTAACTCTCCCAGAAGCCACTTATGCTTGTGAAACAGTTCCAAATTATAAATGAACAAACAACTGATCAGCTCCTCAAAACGGAAAGAAACATCATTAGAACGTTCATAAATAAAATGTATCAGGTTGAGGGAGTCTGGAGAATTCTCCCAAATGAAACTGTCTATCGTGAGATTGATCCAATCACCAGCACAATGAAGAAGAAAAGAATTTCATATTTTTTTCACATCCTACGGCTTCCAGAAAACAGAATTGTACACCAACTGGTGATGAGAATTCTAGGAAAGAAAACTGGAGGAAAATGGATCCAAGAAATCCAACACGATCTCAAAGCAGTTGGACTCAAGATAACAGATGCCGAGGAGAAAAATAAAATTAACACCATTCTTAAAACTTACAAATTTTCTGCAGAAATAACACATAGAAAGCCTATGGAGATTTCAGATGAGTTGAGAAAATCCCGATCTGAAAGAATGAAAAAGTACTGGAAAGAGCGCAAGAACCAAGCAGTACTATCTTCAAAGAAGAAGTGATTGTGGAACGACTCAAGTGGTCCAATGTGACCAATCAAGATTAATAATAATAATAATATCGTATGGCCTCGGGTGCCGGGTGCAAGCTTTGTTATGTGACGCCGAGAGGGCAGCTTGCATGTCGATTTTTTGTCGTTCTTTGGAGCGCTGTGAAAGCCAAGGAGGGTGGATAATATCTAACCTCCTTGCACTATAGCACTTTCTAGTAGAGAATGGAGGAACTTTGTGTTGGCGGAAAATTCCTAGATTAATTTTGCCAATATGAACACGTCCTAGTGAATTCAAATGGGCTCTTTAACATGCCAACAACGTATGCCATCGTGCCGAGATTTTTGTCGCCCTTCAGAAGTCACTTACCACGGCCAGGAGCGAACCAGCAACCACGCACCGACCGTGGCAAACTATTTCAACCGTGGTTTAAATAAACTGTTCATTAGTTAACAATCTTTATGTTCGACAATCTCGAAATGTTAACATCATGTGTCGGAAAACTGTATCATAATGAGGCTCATTATAACACTATTTTTCATTATGAAACAGTTTCTCCCACAAATCAGAGCTCAAGAAACAGTTGTGTGACCAATTACGTAAGGATACCTTCGCGCATGCGCTCAAAATCCAACATGTCTATATAAATTACCGTTGGTGCACCGTCCATATGTTCGCGTAAATAAACTGGCAAATATGAGACAAGGAATAACACTGTACCTTAATATCCCGAAATTCAATTTCTACACAGCACATTGCTTTCATACGACTTCGGTGATAGTTTTAATGAATACTGGTGCACAATCTGCACATATGACATTGAAGCACACAGAGCGCATGCGTCGATCAGTCAGAGAGCTTGGAAAACAGAGATATCCTACCCAGCGCTGCACTCCGATTACAAAATTCGAGTGACTGAATCTTAACAGATATTTGTGAATATTTATGTTAAAACATAATTATAATAAAGTTATAATTATCGTCGAACATAAACAGTCGTATGCTACTCGCCTATTATGGTAATTAAGACACTCGTATGGAAATTATAAAACTCGCTTACGCTCGTTTTATAAACATACTCGTGTCTTAATTATTGTCATTATAGGCTCGTTGCATAATGTACTATTTGCTGTACGCCCTATCTGCTTTAAAACGAAGAATCAGACAATTGTAAATCAACAAACTGAAAAGCGATAGATTCACGACATTGCGCTTGGCATTGCACGACTAACACGTTGGGAACACTACAAATCTCTTCCGGCGACTGCGGTCTTCATAACTCTTTATGTCTGCGCTGATGGATCGCCCTGTGAGTTGAGCTGCCGGTCCATAGCTGATAAGAATCACAGTATCTGTTTTATGTTAGCTTGCAGCCTCCAGTCAAGTACACTGTGGGTGTTAAATAGTACGGAGGGACCTACACAAGACTAAATAAATAAAAATTAAGAAGAAATTAAAATAATGCTTGAAAATTTACACGAAATTGCAGGTAAAACGGGACTCAGGATCTCGTATGAAAAAACAGAATACATGGAATACAAACATGATAACGAAAAGCACTTAGAAAAAAAATATGGGACGATCAAGAGGTCAAATAAGTTTAAATATCTTGGTGAATGGATCCAGTCTAATGGACTGGATAATGCAGCAAACAAAGGGAGGATCAGAAAGATGGAATTAGCTTATAAATTAATACAGAATAGGTACAACAAAAGAACAATATCTTACAGAGCGAAGATAAGACACTATACCACGGTTGTCAAGCCTGAGAGATTGTATAGTTCAGAATGTTTGATACTAACAAGAAAGGTGAATTAGAGGAACTGAAGAAGAAAGAAAGAAAAATCTTGAGGAAGATCTTAGGACCCGAAAATAGAAATGATGGTACATGGCGGAAGAGGCGAAACAAAGATATTTACGGACAAGGAGCAAAAATCACAGATACCATACGGAAGAGAAGATTGAAGTTCTATGGACACCTTACGAGAATGAGCGATAGTCGTCTAACGAAGAAGATCTTTAATTACATCACCAAGATAAAAGCGACTACAAAATGGGTAGATGAAATAAGAAAGGAAAAGGAGGAAGTTGGGGTCAGTCCAAATGAGATCTGGAATTGAGAGGTGTTTCGAGGTATGATTGATGCATTCAAGGGGTTTCAGGAAATGCAAAGGAGAAGAGCCAAGAACATCTGGTCGGAAGAAAGGAAGAGAATCCACAGTGAAAGGATGAAGAGTTTCTGGGAGCAGAAAAAAGGACTAATCAGCAAGTCAATTGTTTCCCGTGGTCCAAAATAGGCCAAATCGAACAAAGAAGAAGAAGAAGAAGAATAAATAAATAAATAAATAAATAAATAAATAAATAAATAAATAAATAAATCTCTACTTAGTATAAAACAAAGTCCCCGATTCTTGGATGTCACGGGTAAACTCGAGAACTTCTGGGTGGATTTTGATGCGGTTTTCACCAATCTGTAAAGGATATCTCGAGGATAATTTCTGTAGAAAATAATTTATTTGTGATCACACGAAGCCAAGCAGTAACGATTTCAGTGAAAAAGTACAAAAAATACCCGGCGTCAGGGCGCTTTTTAAGCTTACACTGCGCAAACCGTTAAAAATATCAATTTACTATGAGTGTAAGAATTGTTTAGCATGAAAAGGCCCACTATAAGTGTATTTACGTTTTCATTTCTTCCAACAATATCCATTCAATTATCGAGGCGACAATTTACGAGCTAGCTAGAGGCGAGCCTATCACCCCAGTTACATCCTAGCTAGCGGGTGAGCCGATTACCCAAATACAGCCAGCAGCAAACTGTCGAGTCGTGTTGAGTTAAGACTTCAGAGAAGAGTGGTTGTGTTTGGAGTTTCCCTGGAAGTGCAACTCGGCTTTTCTTCATTTTGCCAGTGAATTTTTCGTTCCGCAAAATACACAGTCAAGTTAAGATTGGACGGAAGGGGGATTTGTGTTTCATGCACTTCGCCATTCTTAAATTACGTCTGACAAGAATTTGTTGCACATTCATTTGCATGATAATATAATTAAAAGTCCAGTCAGTGATTTTAACCCATCACGCCGAGACGTAAAACGGATATAGGTCGTAGTTCATTGACATTGGAAAATAAAAGCGCTTATCACGTAATGCATTGATAAATGTTCCCGGGCGAAGCCGGGTCGGGCTGCAAGTAAATAAATAAATAAATAAGCAAAACAGTTGTAAGCTAAGTAAGAGTGTAAGTTGTAAAATAACTCATAACGAATATAAAATTAAATGAAAGGAAATAATACATTTTGCTGTAACACGTGAAAGGTCGGACCATGTTTTATTGTTAATAATTTTCTTTTGTGATTTCCTGTTTCTTATCTTTAGGTGTCTTATCTTCCTTTTATATTACCGAAGTTTTAATATTAGTATTATTTTCGGCAATTACTTTTATAACCTTAGATAATACAGGGTGCCCGAGAATGTTCTCCGCAGTGGGTACGTGCAGCTGCGAGTGGTTGAGTCATAAGTTTAGTTGGCTGCACTGTGTCCTTGAAAGCGGGACTCCCATGTGTGGCCTGTCACTGTGTATTGCAGTAAGCGAGCGTTCAGATAGATTATTGGAAGAGTGCAACGCGGTAATGTTTACTACTGAAGTGATAGTTTTTTTTGGTGGAATACGTTTTTCGCGAAGGCGATCGGTTTACAGAAAATATAAAATTAAGATTTCAGGCGCGGTTTCCTAATTCAAAGTGTCCAAACCGTGATACCGTTCGGGATTTGGTAAGTAAATTTCGTGTGACTGGCTCAGTTCACGATGTACCGGGAACAGGCAGGCCTACGCTTTTAACAGACGAAAAAATTGATGAAATCTCCGATATAATGCTGCGTAGTCCAAGTAAATCAATACGAGAATTAGCTCAACAAACAGGAATCTCTAAGTCGTCAGCACATAAAGCTGTAAGAGACAAGCTTCGGTTGTTCCCTTATAAAGTTACCGTGGTTCATGAATTAAAACAAAATGATTACGGAAAAAGAGTGATGTACTGTGAATGGTTCCAGCATCTGTTATGAATGGCTGTGGTGAGTACAAAGTTTACTGTTCATTTGTTATGATGCTACCGACAGCCGTGCTACCAACGTAACTGCTGTAGCTAGCTCTCGCAGACCCATGTAGGCGCTGCGGAGAACATTCCGGACTCACTGTAGATTCATTTACTTTCCAGTTTAACCCTCGCGAGCCTGCGTGAAAAAATATAACATGAGGACCCGCGCCGGGTCATTTTGACCCAGAGTGTGTCACTCCCTTTTTGTCGTAGTCGTACGGATTTTAATGAAGTAATTTTACACCTGGTGTCTTCCTATGAACTATTCCCAATATAAAATGAGGGTTATTTATATTTTTTAAATTTAACGTGCAGAGAAATGGGAATAATTTCCGTAACAGGATCATTGGTCTTGGTGGTGGCGGCCAAGCAGTCATCTTAATCTTTATGAACAAAGGAGCTGATGACCAAGGTGTCCCTAGACCCTAAACATAGATCAACAAGAACATGAGCTATGTGATTGTATTGCACGAAAATAGGTGGATTTTCCCCCTTATTTCTCACAGATTTTTCCGACTTAAGTAAGCCAAAACCTGTCTCGCGAGCACTGGCGCCATGGGTAACTCTGACCCGACCGTAAATAATATAGAAATAACTTGAGTGTTCAGAAAGCTATGGACATGTTCATCTTGCAAGGGTGAAGTTCAAGGCCAGGAAGGAAGGTACAGTAAGCGACAGGAAATAAGGGCTGACCAAAACGAAAATATAGATCATGGTTGAAGCCTCGGGTCGAAAATACCCTAGCGCCAGTCCTCGCGGGATAATTACGTCTTACTGAAGAGGTCCCACAGAGAACTGAAACATGCTCAAGTTTCGTAACAATTAATATTGACTAAAGGCGGATATCATTAACAATGTTATTATTGTGTATATTAAGTCCTTCACGGCCCGGATTATATAAATAATTCATGTTTTGGGGCTAATGCCGTGTGCATTTAGATTAGAACCTTACGTTTCGGAGAAACCTTGCCTCATTTTTCAATGGAAATCAAACAATGAGGCCAAAGAATGTATATCAATGAGATTACAAAAATTACAAAAAATATAGATAAATTCCTCTGTTCGTCACCAGAGAGCAGCTGCCAGAAATTACTGTATGGACAAATCCAGGCTTTGTAGCCACAGAGGAAAAAGTACAATTTGAAATAGGTGAATAGGCTACAGCGCCTGGATTTGATCTCCTATGTTCGTCACTGGAGGAGTTTCCATCTGTTTTTTCGCAGTTGCCTGTATGACGTTAGGTATCGTTCAGATTCAGATACTCTTCCCTTTTGTTTATGTTTCCTTATATCCATCTAACCCTCCCATCTCCCCCCCCCCCTCTTCTTTTGGACATCCTCATTCTTCGAGGAGTCTCTATATTTTCATCCCGCCCCCTTTACTTTCTCCTTACTTACTACTCTGCCCGCCGTTCTACCATGGTCCATACAGTAATTTCTGGCAGCTGCTCTCTGGTGACGAACAGAGGAATTTATCTATATTTTTTGTAATTTTTGTAATCTCATTGATATACTTTCTTTGGCCACATTGTTTGATTTCCATTGAAAAAGGAGGCAAGGTTTCTCCGAAACGTAAGGTTCTAATCTAAATACACACGGCATTAGCCCAAAATAATTAATTATTTATATAATGTTATTATTTGTACCTAGACACAGTGCTAACTCAATATAACTGGACCTTTTCAAATACAAGCACATATCAAATTATATTTCGGCTTTGATTCATATACTCCACCCTGCTATCAATGCAACCAACCCCGTTATCTCACTCTGACCAACATGCGGGATATATTTTTACCTTGTACTCTTCAATTAAAACACCGCGTCCACAAACAAACCAGTGTTTTGTTTTGGCCGGATATGTGTAGGCACGTATTACAAATCAATTGTTACCAACAGCCCAGGATTCAATTAATTGGAATTACTCCCAAATATTTGTTGAGAGTTTAACAGGATAACCAATATAACAAATTGAAAATCGCTATGATGTTTTAGTACTGCTTGCGCCGGCTTCGCTCGGTAAATGTTATTTACGAGTATTTATAACAGTACGTAAGCTACAATGGTAACAAATGCTACTATTAACTGAGTAAATGGCAGAGGGTGATTGCAGAAGCAGGAATGGAAATACGCTTAACAAAAGATGATATAATGCAAATCAATAGAAGAAATGACTTTATGAAAGAATAAAATTGAGAAATTATTACAGAAGTAGAAGCATTTAAATATATCGTAAGATTGCGGAAAAAGGTGACCTAAAAGAAGAAATTTCGAGTGGATAAAACATTGATCAAATTATTATTAATGTGTGTCAGATATAAATTGGGAAGTGCCTGCCAAACCAAAGATAGGCTACGAGCCATATTATTCACCAATATTGACCTACGGTTCAGAATGTTGGACATGGACAAAGAAATATATAAGTAGATTACAAGCTACTGTAATGCGTTTTCTACGTGGTATCCTGAGTTAAACGAGAAGAGACATTATGACACACGCTTCAGGTCAAGTCCAACAATGAATAGCTCAATTATTTTCGAGGGATTGTCCGCCAAGGGATAAATTATCGATAACTGGTTTCGATAGTCGTCTCTTAATCTGAAGTGCATTTAATTTAAGTCTTAATTAAAGTTAATAGAGGTGCTGGTTATGGCTACCCTCTGTAGTTTCATTACCAACATCCTCTTGGTCTCAGGAGCTCATGGAGTAACTATTTGTTTCCTATCTTATACCATTTATCCATGGAGGCTATGGCATTGTTTACTCGTTCCTTCTTTCTTTCTTTCTTTCTTTCTTTCTTGACAAACCGTGATAAAGGAACAAGCATTTGTTCCGAAACATCGGTTTCTTAACGTTTCACTCGACCGAATAGCCCCAAAGCTGTATTATGTAAAATGATATTGTTTATTTGCTTCTGTAGGAAAGAAAGAAGAAAGGAAAGATGAAAGGATGGAAGGAAGAAATTCCTTTAATATTTGGACTTGTTCCTTAAGAATGCACTGTAAAATGCTCGTCACGTGAGATGATTAGTTTTGCCACTGATAATCATAATGTATACTTGAACCACCGTCTTTCTAACTCCTTCCAATCCGTTCTTTGTCTTGCTGTCCTGGGCCAGAGTGCTCCTAGTAGCTGTCGGAAGTCGTGGGCCCATCTTCTTCTCGGTCTGCTCGTGACGTGCCCTGCCCATTTCCACTATATTCTGGCGGCCTGCTTCTTGGAGTCTCTGGTTTGAAACTCTATCACTCAGTGATATGCCTAAGATTTTCCTCTCCATTCTCCTCTGGCACACGTCTAATGCTCTCTTTTGCTTGGCCGTTCAGTACCAGTCAATACTGGAATGATGCATTTGCGGAGAGGCTCTAATCTGAGTTCCCTGCTTAATTAATTATCGAGCAGTATGAACGCCAGACCCCAGAGGGCCTCCAAGCTTAATTAGCAATTACTAATTTGTAGTATTTTATTTAAATGACTGAATTTAATTTCCGCTATTCAAAGCGCTCTCATATTTATAGTAGAAGAGGCCATAAGAACCAATGGGCTTGAGGCTGTAGAAACGCCCGCATCCCGGTGAAACGCTCTAAGGTATTCACATACGCTTTAAGATTATTTCCATAATTGTAAACCAAACTTTTTGAAAACTTTTTAGTGGCTAACTAGAATGTAAATGAAGGCAATTATGTCATCAGAATGATTAATTTACAATTGAAAGGATGTCCAGAAAGTATTTTTGAAAAGACTATTGGCATTCTTTGAGATAAATTACAAACTACAACATTGAATTTATGCCCTCAGTATCCTTCGGAGGGGAAGTAAAACTGGAGGTCCAATGTCATAGGTTTATGGCATGTTACAGAACCTTCCACTAATTACACCTGTGTGAAGCTAAATTATATATAGGTTAAACATTTGACTAACGTTCTTAGGTTCCTACGTTCGTCGTCAGGAGCCGACTGCGGTGGCATCTGGTAACTAAGTTCTGAACTAGTAGGTCGTTGACGATGGCGTTTGGCAGCAAAAGTAGGAACTACTTGAAATTGTTCAGTCCTTACTTGAATTACAGATAATAATAATAATAATTTCCTATGGCCTCGGGTTCTGGGTGCAAGCTTTGTTATTCGACGCCTAGAGGGCAGCTTGCATGTCGAATTTTGTAGTACCCTAGAGGGTTATGAAAGCCAAGGAGGCTTCTTCACATTATAGCGCTTTCTAGTGGAGAGAGGAGGAACTTTTTGTGTTGGCGAAAAATCCCGAAATTAATTTTGTCATTATGAACACGGCCCACTGAATTCAAATGGGTTCTTTAACATGCCAACAACATATGACATGCGTGCCGAGATTTTTGTGGCCTTTCAAAAATCACTCACCATGGGCAGGAGCGCCCCTTCAAGCTTAGGGTTGGTAGTCCGACACGATAACCACTCCCTCACCGTGGCAAGCTTAGGGTTGGTAGTCCCACACGATAACCACTCCCTCACCGTGGCAAGCTATTTGAACGTCTGCAGTCCCTACCTGAATTACAGATTAATACAGCCATCACAATACAGGTTATCAGAGAGATTCTACACACACCCAAAGTACGCGGGGCTACATGACCGCGTTGTCACAGCCCCTAAACTGACGAACCAACCATTCAGTTTATGGCTGGGGACATACTTTTTGTCTGATTTAGTACAGGATATTCCTAATTTATTGATCTTTAATGTGAGACCTTGTTGAGGTGAATTAGGTCCTGGCTTATTGATGTTTGCATCTATTTAGTTATTATTATAATTGAATATCCAATACAGGAGCCCTATTTTACAAAAGGTACATTAGGGTTGTAGATTAAAAACAACGCAAATACAAATATTACTAACATAGTTTACAATAAATGTTGTTGATGAAAGTGAGAAATTGTCCTAAACAGCGCTGCCTCTTGAAAATATGGTACAGCGGTTTTGGAAGTTCCAGGTTACAGCTATTAAGGTGGCATTGTAAATAGTATCTTACCTTTTCAAAAACAGGACACTCAAATATAAGGTGATACACCGATTGAGGCAATCCACAAAAACATGACTAGTCGTCGTCTGTTGCTATTTTAAAACGTTCAAAATGAGACTTGAATTTTTCCTGACCAGTTACAAATTGTGTGAGGACAAAGTTTGGCACTAAAAATTCTGATAACAGTCGATTTTGTACTTCCGGGAAGAATATTTCTCTTGTTACAGATCCTTTCAGGCTACATATCCATGCGATATTCCATTCGTTTCATATGCATTTCCTTATCTGCCTTTTAACATAACATATTGGAGCCTTACTCTATGTTATTTCAAGATGTGTCGTAGCCGCTGATTTTGCTAATTGGTCTGCTCTTTCATTACCTGTTTAGTTATGGAGTAAATAAAGTGTAAAGTTTATCAATATGATTAGTCACGGGCGCCCGGGACAATTTAAATCAATTTTCTGAGAATATGTATGCATGAAACAAGTAAAATCCATTAGCTTTCGAAAACAAACATGGGTCAGTACCATCCCATTTCGAATGTACACGGTCATCGAGAAGGTTGCAGCGATTTCAAAAAAAATCATATCTCAGGAACTATTTGAGATATTAAAACGAGTAATTTTTGTTAAATTAACCAACTCAAAAGTTTTTTTTCATACATTATAATGTTTCTATGGGCGCTCTATTGGTTCGTCACTCGTTCTAGGGCATCCGGCGGACTTCTTCACGTCAAGGCTGCCAGTTTCTTGAACCGTTCATACCACCGTCTAATGCACGAGGGGCATCCCTACCATAAACACGTCGGAAAGTGCGCGGAGCAGTTATAAACTCCACTAACCACAACACACATTGTGCTTTCTGCTGAACTGTCGCCATTGCAATCACACTCACACAGTGGTGTGGCAGCTTCCTGTCGCGCACTCATTCTGCGCATCGGCTGAAGCTCACGGACGGAGTACAGTCACATCTAAAACTAAAACTCGATGAGTTCCTGATTAGATTTCAGGTCGAGGTATTAATTTATCTCACTCACAACGGGAGATAAGATATTTTTAAAATTGGTGCAACCTTTTTTCGATGCCCTGTATGTGAATATTTGTGGAGACCTTGCATCTAACTTTGATAAATACAGGGTGTCTCAAAATAATGTACTAACACTTTGAATGACTATAAAATGATTATTTATGAACATAGAGACAAGTTTAAAGACTTCAATTATAGAGGAGACATGTAATTAAAGACTCATGTTCGCAAATGATCAAATTGAAGACCGTCAGTGTCCAGACAAAGCTGATAACGCGAAGCAATGGATTCGCAAACGTTACGACAAAGATAATTTGGAATTTCGTGACATTGTCTGTCAATTTCGTGTTGGAATGTAGGATTTCCAGCGCAGACGCTTCATGATGCGATGGACGCTATCTTTTGAGATGTGCGTCTCTCGAGCCGTTTGTCGTAGTGATTTCGGTGGGGATCGATTGAGGGCTTCCTGCACCTGTTCTTCTTTTCTAGGACTGGTGGATGTCCGTGGTCGTCCAAAACGTTTCTTGTTGACGTTGTGAACGGTTCCATCTGCCTCAAATTTATCTATGATGCGAACAATGGTCCGGTGCGTTGGTGGCGGTTTGTTGAACTCCTGGACACTGATGGTGATCAATTTGAACATTTGCGAACATGAGTCTTTAATTACACGTCTCTTCTATAATTGAAGCACTTAAACTTGTCTCTATGTTCATAAATAATCATTTTATAGCCATTCAAAGTGTTAGTACATTTTTTGAGACACCCTGTATAATGGGTCATTTCATTCCCACCCATGGATGCACCATCTCTTGCGCCAGGTGAGGAGGAGGAGTTGGAGAAAAGAGCTGTATTGAAGGTGGAGGTGTTGAAGTTTGGAATTGGGAGTAGAGAGAGAGGGAGGGATGGACCTCTTGGCTAAGATTCAACTTTATGAAAATTTTGAAGTTTTGTAAATTGTGAAATTTAGAAATTTCCGAATTTTGTGATTTAAAAGAATGTAATTTTGAAATCTTGAAACTAAATTTTGTAATTTTGAAATTTTGAACTCTTGAAAATGTAGAAATTTTATAATTTAGTAATTTTGAAATCTTGAAAATGTAGAAATTTTGTAAATTTGAAATTCTGAACTCTTGAAAATGTAGAAATTTAGTAATTTAGAAAATTTTGAAAATGTAGAAAATTTTGTAATTTTGAAACTTTAAAATGTTGAAAATATAGAAATATTGTAATTTTGTAATTTAGAATTTTTGAAATCTTGAAAATGTAGACATTTTTTAATTTTGACTTATTGAAAATTTTGAATTTTTTTGTGTAATGTATTTGATGGAGGTACTAAGTAGTGGAATGAGATGGGAGTGATGGATGATATTTGTGGAGATGAAAAGAGAGAAAGAGGACAAAGAAAGTGTTTATTTTTTATTTTTTCTGAATGATATGATTGTGATGGAAGAAATGGATGATAACTATTTGGTGAGGCTAACTTTGAATGTCAAATGAATAATGAATGATTGACAAATGCTCTTTAGAGTTACAGCACTCCACTGATTGGGACATGTTGTTGTTTCTCCGGTAACGTGTGGGTAAGCCAGGGAGGGCAGCAGTATTGACAGCTTGTGTGAACACAGGCGCCTTGTGGTATTATGTGGTGATCTGTTCATTATGTCTTCAGCCTCCCACGATAAGTCAATCACTCGCCTGTATTGATCTCCCCTGGCTCATTTGTCTTGCCGTGGTCCGATATCTGAAGTGGCTTGCCTCACGCTGCACCCTGGCGCACGTAGGGGCAGGGTGCTTGCTTGTCATGGTTGCACATTCAAATGTGCACTATCGCAGTGATAAAATAAGATGTTCAGTAAAGAACTACTTTCTCCTAAATGCATGGATAAAGTTTTAACTCTTCGTCCTTTTCAAGGAGTATAATTGAATGTTGGTTGTAGTAGCTTGTTGAAATACAATGTGTTATACAGATATTAAACATGAATATGATGTGCCCATTGTTAGTGCTACCCCTGTACAAAATTTCATTCAATTCGGTTTCACCGTGTTTGAATTGAATCGATTTGCACACATACATGGCCGCTATCATCAAACTATTGGGCTGATTACCTTGTAGTTCAGTCAAAAGATGCTTCCCACAAAACGGTATATTGTTGCAAAATTGGGTAGAGATCAAATGATCAGTTTGGTCATAATTTGATTTAAGCTTTTAACATTTTGGTGGCCACCATTCCGTTTCCGTCAAGATCACGGCGATATAAAACATGACACTGGAGTACCCTTTGCTAGTGCTACCTCTGTGCCAAACGTCGTTCAATTCGGTTTTACCGTGTTTGAAATGATAGGGGGAATCGATTTGCACACATACATGGCCGCCATATGCAAACTATTGGACTGATGTCCTTATAGCTCGCTCAAAGAACACTTCTCACATAAAGGTATGTTGTTGCAAAATTTGGTAGAGATCTGATGATTAGGTTGGTCGTAATATGATTTAAGCTTTTAACATTGGGGTGGCCGCCATTACGTTTCCGTCAAGATGGCGAAGATACAAAACATGACACTGAGTTGCCTTTTGCGAGTGCTACCTCTGTACCAAATTTCGTTCAATTCGGTTTCACCGTGTTTGAATATATAGGGGGAATCGATTTGCACACATATATGGCCACCATCCACAAATTATTGGGCTGATGACCTTGTAGTTTGACCAAACGATCCTTCATACATAAAGGTATAATGTTGCAAAATTTGGTAGAGATCGGATGATTTGGTTAGTCGTAATTTGATTTAAGCTTTGAACATTTGTGTGGCCGCCATTACGTTTACGTCAAGATGGCGGCGATATAAAACATGACACTGACGTGCCCTTTGCTATTGCTACCTCTGTACCAAATTTCGTTCTATTCGGTTTCACCGCGTTCGAATTGATAGGGGGGGGGGGGGCAGACATTCAGATTACACACACTCACTCACACAGGCTGACACACAATTTTTGGTCCTGTGTTGAACTCATGTCTACTTTCATTTTTTGCAAAAATCGAAAGTAGGCTAATATCAGACAAGTAGCTGAAGACGTGAGCACAGGTATGAAGATCAATGGTCATGTCATTAATAAGATTCGTTTCGCTGGTGGTACTGTTGTGTTGGCTAGCAGTCTGTCACACATTCAAAACATCGTGAAGCACAGTGAACGTATTTGTCTGTTCATGAACGTAGCCAACACCAAACTGGTCGTGTTTTTTAAAACACCAGAGAAGGACTCCATAGATATCAATAACCGGTTTGTAGATCATATATCATTGTTTAAATACCTTCGGACTCTCATGAATGAGCAATGCGATTCTTATCCAGGATTGAGCAGGCTACAAGTATATTCATCAGATTGAAGACGGTTTTCACCAGCCGGGATCTCATTCTCCAGATCCGTATGTTGCGATGTTACAATTTCCCTGTTCTTCTGTATGGGATCGGAAGCAGGACGCTCATTCCTTTGCTGAAGAACCGAATTGAAGCTTTCGAGATGTACTTGTACTGAAGAATATTCCGAGTACCGTGGATGGAGAAGAAAAACAAAGAGGAAGCTCTTAAGCAAATGAATAAAAGTAAAAGGCTTGTTGTGACAATCAAAGAAAGGAAGAAAGAAAGAAAGAAAGAAAGAAAGAAAGAAAAAAAGAAAGCTCCAGTACTTCAGGAACGTCATAAGAAGTGATCGATAAGAACTCCTCCTACTCATCCTCGAAGGACGACAATGTGTGGGGAGAATTAGGTATTCCTGTCTTGAGAAAAGGTTCTGAGGACAATAGTGCTTCAAGTTGGATGTGATTTATTGTCTTGATGTTTTGTTGCTCCCGGTGACTCTATAGGCCTTCTGTAATTTTAAAATGCTCTCCTTATTTGCTTTACTATTCAAACAAGAAGTTCCGTGACGAACTAAAGAGCCTACTTTTCATGCCAATCTATATAGACCTATCTAGAATAATGACGAAATTAAGTTGGTAATATCGAAATTTCTAATTAGTTCGAAATATACCTGGAATAATGTAGCCTAATAGAGCAAAACAGTTGGCAGCCCTGGTGACTGAATATATTGTTAGTTCCATCTCTTAAGATACCGAATACAAAATTTGGTTGAAGTCCAATGGATAGCATGAACGTTACATGCAGTTAGACATTGGATCTATCAGTGCGCTTAAAATCATGTTGGCAACAATGACATATATGTGTTGGTCAGAAATAATCTGAAATATGATGATCTCTTGTTGTGCCAATTTTGGATGAAATCCATTTCTTAGTATAGAAGTTACATGTATTTTAAAATTGGACCTATCAGCAGGTTTAGAATCATGTTGGCAGCACTGACGTACGTTAGTTACACCAAATTAATCTAGAATGACAGGCACTATACGTGTGCAAAGTTTAGAGCGGTTGGCTTACTTTCTGATATATTGATATTAGGGTAAGAAAATAGAGACAGCATTTATTAACAGTTGGCAGCCCTGGTTGCTCTTAAGGATACGAATTGTCATTTTCTGTTACGGTACACAAAGCACATAGGAAATTTGGTCGAAATCCAATTGATAGTATAGAAGTTACATGTATTTAAAAATTGGTCCCATCAGCAGGCTTAGAATCATGTTGGTAGTACTGACGTATATTAGTTACTTCAAATTAATCTAGAATGTCAGGTACTGTACGTGTGCATAATTTAAAGCTATCGGCTTGCATGGATAAAACATAGAGAGAGCATTTTTTAACAGTTGGCAGCCCTGGTGGCTCTTAAGAATACGCTCAGTCATATCTATTTATGTACACATAGTACATACGAAATTTGGTTGAAATCCAATTGATAGTGTAGAAGTTATATGCATTTTAAAATTGGACCCAAGCATACCTTCCGAGATATCCAACATGGAGCTCAAATTTCAATTGCGGTTTTTCAGCAGTTGGTAGCACTGACATCATTTTCAAATATGGGCTTGAGATATTCAGGTACAGATCTTTACTCATACCAAATTTGGTTTTGATAGCTGCAGCCGTTTAGGAGTTGATAGGGGACACACACACACACAGACAGACAGAAGGACAGACAGATAGACAGACATACATTTTCCCCGGATCGATCTCATAAGTCTACCTTTTCCTCGTTTTTGCAAAATGTGAAAAGTAGGCTAAAAACCTGATGGCTGAATTACTTCTCGTAAGTACTTGAACAAGAATAGATTCCAGAATAAATTATGAGGAATTTTGCTGAATGTAGTCTTTAGATGATCCCCATGAAGATAACGAGTACTCTTTTATTCATGCACCAAAGGCCCTCTTCCTTTCTTCGGTCCACTTTGGTCTCTGGGCTGTAGGTGCTGCTTTCTCTGACTTGTATACCTTGTGTCGAAAGACGGTTTTGTCTATGACGTCTCTTGGCTCAACCTGTGCTTTTTCCAGATCAGTTTTGACTTGCATCATCCAGGCTGTAGTAATCTTGAGCCGCTAAATGTATCTAAGTGAGTCTGGTTTGCGGGAGTCTGCTGATGTGGCCGTAACATTTTATTCGCCTCGTTCTGCTGTCCGCTATGAGGTTGAACAATTTCTCTGTGGTGTCTCTGGAGCGAAGCCTGTATCCTTCATCTGTGTGCTTTGGTCCAATAATTTTCCTTATTATTTTTCTTTCCTCTGTGCGGATTTTTTCCAAGTCGCCCTTAGTGTGTAATGTCAATGTTTCACTGGCATAGAGCACCTCAGGTTTAATAACCGTGTTGTAATTGGTGAATGTGGACAGACATTTTTTGTTGTAGACACCCTGTGTCTTGTATAAGGCTCTGATCATTTTCATTAGCCTTGGTGTTCTGCGCGAGTTTCTCATTTCCCGTCGGTTCAAGCACTTCACCTAGGTATTTAAAGTGGACGACTCTATTGATCTTGCCATATTTCGTGTTTAAATTCTGTATGTCGAATTTCGTACAGAAAACTCTGCCTTTCGGAACGAGATCTGTAGTCCTAGTTTTTCGGCAAATTTTCCAAGTAAATGGAAGACGTTAAGCTAATAACTCAATCAACTTTTTCTTTGGTTTTTCTTGTTGTTCCAATAGGCTTTCATTCTTTCCGAGAAGGCTTGCTTACGTTCTTCCGACCACTTTGGTCTGTAGACCTACTGTTTGTGTTTTGGTTGCTCCGATGTAACGTCCCATTTGTTTACTCTGTGTCAGAAAGTGTCCCTTTCTGAAATGTCTGTTGAACTTATGTTTGCGTTTTTGAGGTCCTTTCGAAGTTCTAGTAGCCAAGGTGTTGAGTTCTTGAATGAGTTATTACCATTTTCGACAATCGATTTTCTGGTATTCTAGTGAGATGATCAAAGAATCTCATTTGTATTTTCTTAATATCAATTCCGATGTTTGAATATTGTTCTGTTGTTTTGTTTGACTGCAGCCTGTAACCATCTAGGGTATATCTTGCTCCTTATTATCTTCCTCTCTACTTTTTGGAAATTATTATTATTATTAGTCATCATCTTCATCATTTCCCCTTTTCCAGTTGACACTGGGTGAGGGCAAATATGGTTCCTCTCCACTTTTTTCTGTCGTTCCACCAATCCTCTTCCGACACAGTGTTCCAATCCAGGTTCCGTTTTCTAATACTATTCTCCACCGAGTCCATCCAACGCATTCTTGGTCTTCCTAGTCCTCTCTTCCCTGTCATCCGTCGTTCCAGTGCTCGTCTTGGTAACCTTACTTCATTCATCCATTTGACATGTCCAAACCATCTCAATCTGTTTTGCTCCAGTTTGTCATTTAGTTTCTGTACTCCCAGTTCTTTCCGTATATCTTCATTTCTAACTCTGTCCCTCCTCGTTTTCTGGACCATACTTCTCAGGAATCTCATCTCAGCTGCTTGTACTCTGCTCTCATCCTTCTTAGTCATTGTCCAAGTTTCTGCTGCATATGTCATTATAGGAACATAATATGCTTTGTACATAACTTCTTGAGCCTTAATTGGTATATCCTTGTTCCATCCTAGCCCCGTATCTGTTGGTAGAAAGCACTCCCGGGTTGTATTCTTCTGCTAATTTCCAAATATAGTCTTCCATCTTCAGTCAGTTCACTTTCTGAGTATTTGAAGTGTTTCACCACTTCCAATTCCTTATCTCCGACTTTGATTACTCCTTTTCCTTCTTTCTTATCTCTACTCATCACCACTGTTTTACTCTTCTCCACATTTATCTTCAATCCTTATTGCTCAATCTTTTCATTTATTACGTCTAACTGTTCTTGTACCTCCGTCTCATCCTCGCCCCAGATCACAACATCGTCTGCAAACAACATTATCTTCATCTTTGCCCTACTATAGTCTTTCATTGCTGCCTTCATGATGTCATCCATCACCATTACGAACAATAATGGTGACAACACACTTCCTTGCTCTAGTCCAGTGTCAATTTTAAACCATTCCGATGTCCCGACTCTAGTCTTCACACTACTGTAGCACTACAAGCACATTCCTTTTATCATGTCTCTCAGTTCCTTGCCTATCCCCCTATTTGATAAGCTTTCCCAAACTTTTGTTCTAGGGATGCTATCATAGCCCTTTTCTAGATCAATAAAAGTCATTACCATATCCTTCCCATATTCCCAACTCATTTCAATGTTCTGTCTCAGAATGAAAATGGGTTCCTCTGTTGACCTGCCCTCTATAAATCCAAACTGCTCCTCCTCTATTTGGCTTTCTATCTTTGGTATAATTCTTTTTTCTAGGATTCATTCCATTATATTGGCAACATGAGTTAAACTAAGAGAGCATGTTTTGCAGTCCTTGCCACCTGATCGCTCCGCCCAATTTGCAGATAAGCACATAAAGGTGTGAAGATGACATCTGATGTGGTTAACTAGGAACATGGCAGTAATGGAAGGAGTCATCCACCTCCCAGCTCTAATTACAGATCAATTTCGGTTCTGATGATGATATAATCAATTAGTTTTGCTGAAAGCTAAGGTAAATGTACACAACAGAACAAACCATTTGGAATACAATTACCCGCAGACCTAATTAACTCCAGCTCTTGGTTTTCCAGCTCATTCACTGCGACGGGAATTATCATAGTTTACCATTCCCAAATAGAACGCAGTTCATATCGTTGCCTACGGCTGCTCACATCCAACTCAACATTAGGACTGCAGCGTTGGTTGTTGTTGCTCTAATCAAGGACTTGGGGCGTTTTATGGTATGTGTTATTGCGGTGTGTGTGGCAGTTTAGATGTCCGGAACGTGAAATAATGAACGAAAACGTGTATTCGATTCAGAAGCGAACACATTACGGTACATGGTTTTACAAAGATTTTGGTTGGTTGGTTCCTTAGTTTAGGGGCTGCGACTACGCGGTCATGTAGCCCCGTGTACTTTGGGTGTGTGTAGAATTTGTCTGATAAACGGTGTGAATTGTGATGGTTGTATTAGTCAGTAATTGAGGTAAGGACTGCAGACGGTCAATTTCAAGCAGTAGTTCCTAATGTTGCTACCATATACTACCGTCAACGACACCTAGCTGTGAACTTGGCTACTAGATGCCACCGCAACCAACAACTCGCAACGAACGTTGGAACTTCCCCTGCATAGGAAAGCATACTGAGGGAATTTTAGCGCTCTTAGAAAATCCGACGACTTCAGCCGGCTTTGAACCCGCGACCTTGGGCATAGAAGTTCAGCATGCTACCAGTTACGTCACCGAAGCCGCTTCACACTTAGTCAGATGGAAAACTGAATGTAATCTCGTGCGAGTGCTTCGTCATGGCAACCACTGATAGCTCTTGGCATTTCCTTATAATTCCGAAATAATTTTTCTCTTCCCTTGGCGTAATGGTGGGTCATATCAAAAATTCTTTCAGACAAACGTTTTAGGTAATTATTGGGTGAATATTGTCCATTTTGTGCGGTTTTGATATTGTGTCTATTAAGAGAGATATGATTAATGTTTCCCGAAAAACCCACTTTTTCCCACCCCTTTGGACAATGGTTGGTGCTATCAAAAAACGTTTCAAACATAAATTTTTTAGCCTTATCCGATACATAGTATGAACTTTGAATGGATTCGATATTTCAAATATTAAGAGAGTTATAGCGATATTTCACTTTTTCGAAAAAAAGCCCCACATTTTCACATTTTCACCCCCGTCGACCATTAACGAACTTGACCGAGATTTTATACGGATACATATTATGTAAAAATTTCAAAGTGATTGGTGCAAAATTGCGGTATTTATCGTGTCCACAAGAAAGTGATATATATATACTGTATATAGTGAACCCTTTACCCTATGTTGGTTAAATGATTCTACTTTTTATTTCTTCAATTAATAAATATTTCAACCAGCATCATGAAAGTAGCCGGACAGCGATGAGGAAATCTCAAGCATTTGTTGGAGACAGTAGGGACATACCTGCGACAGTTTAACAAAAGGCTAAGTACTTGAGCTATGAAAAGAAATAGCAGAGCGATGTATCACAGGGACAGGTGTGGCTACCTCAATTTTAGAAGCGACGCGCGGTGAGACATGGTTCTGGTATGTTCATTGTGATATTCGCGCCTAGAAGAAATATGATGCAGTAACGTGAATGGCTGATGAAGAAAATAGACACTCCCAAGACGCCAAGATCGACTAGAAACCGCCAAATTACAGAAAATGGAGAACCAATGAGAAGAGAATGCCTACTTGCGCGCCAACTCTGGCTGGGGTACGCGGCGGCTAGTATTCACGCGGGAAATCGCCTAGACAAAATCTCTACGATCGATTCTAGGATTAATGGGCATATTCTTGACCTGTGCAATATTACGAGTTCAGTGATATGTATTTCATTCCTGTATCACAATTACTTCGATAAATTTTTACATAAAATCCCCCTCCATCTAGACCCAAGGGCCAGTTCATTTATAAGTGTGTCGAAGAGCCAAGACATTGACTTTTATTCTGTGTGTTGAGGACACAAGAGATGACTTTCATTCCGTGTGTCTAGGAGACATTACTTTTATTCCGTGTGTCGAGAACACAGGACTTTGATTCTGTTCGTCTGAAGAGATAGACTTTCATTCCGTGTGTCTAGGAGACATTACTTTTATTCCGTGTGTCGAGAACACAGGACTTTGATTCTGTTCGTCTGAAGAGATAGCCTTTTATATTTGTGTCGAGGACACAAGATATTCATTGAAAAGTGTTAAATTCAGTGATGGATAGTCATTGTACTATAGTTATAGGGACAGTAGCGTCGATAATTCGCCAACGAACAGTGACAGGGAATTTAGTACCTGAACAAGCGAATTTAGTAGTCAGGCATAAAGTGTATAATAACCTAATTTTGTATCAGCGCAAGGATGACATCGATGAATGCAGAAGAAGTGTGGAAGTCTCAACAGTCCGTCCAGATGGCTGCTATGAGATAAAGAATCATCCAGTTGGGGAATGGCGTTTGATGTTCTTTGACGGGTGACTACAACACGAGATGAGTACAAATAATATTTTATTATTTATTAAATTAACTTATGGTTTATGGGACATATTTTTGTAAATACTTTGCTTGTGTGATTTAATGTAGTATATTTAGTTTGATCTGACACACTTTTGTTTGGAAGCAGCTCGCACAATGGTAGTTAATGGAAGGTTCTTTTCTTTGTGTTGTGTTAACTAACGTAGCTTCGTGAACGGCCGTGTTCGCCTAGGTTACGAAGTGCGGTTAAAAACGTCTCTCGGAGATATGTCGTGTTTCAGAAGTAGGACTGAATTAATCTAATTATATAGTAGATTGGAGGGTAATTAAATTTAGTTGAGAATTATTATTGATCAGATTCAGTGTGATTATTGCCTTTTGGAGCAATGTAATTTGTGACGAAGAGTACTCAGCTCTATCGTAGGTTTTAAATATTGTGTTAAATGTTTGCGAGCTCTAATGCAGCAGACCCATGTGAAAGGTGTTATGTCAGTCCCAGATGTGTGTACTGTGAGTATATTGTTGTGGTATTACAAGCGGGAACTTCAGCAGAGACTGATTTCTGTCAGCTTGGTACCAGATTCATATTGTTTCCTTGCGAGGACAATTATGGATATGTGATTATTGTCTGACCATATGTTGAGTGGGAGGAGATGTTAGCGGCTGTTGATTCCTTGAGATAACAGTTCCGCTGGTCGGCTATTTATATACACTGGATGGGGGACATGACTGGTATTGTGGAAAGGGGTGAGTTGTTGTCACAAGGGCTGACTGAGTTTCGCAAGCAGAGCTCATTAAAGTGGAGTGCACGTCTGACTCCCAATTACTTGAAAATAAATATAAATGTGAGAAACTGATCAATGGTAAAATTGTTTAAATAAATGGGAGTTGCCTACGAAACACGATTACCTTCGAAGCGTTTCCTTAACATGCAGTTTTGTTAATATAAAGTAATCTTAACCACTCAGGTTGTTTGTTGTTGTTGGTTTATTCCATGTTGATTTTCCATGTCAGTGACCCGTGAGTCACGTGCGGCGCTGTTTTTCCTTGTTGTTGAGTATCTGGCCATTGTGGCAGCTCATTTGGATAAGTGTGTCACCACACTAATAAGGGTCTCAGAGAGATGCCTGTAAATAGTAGAGTTGTAATATGTGTGTCAGAGTTAGATTTAAGGATTTTTATTAATGTCATGCCCATAGCCATAAAAGTTGATTTACGAGGTGATTGTTCGTGAGCACCGTGGCTGTTAACCCGTTGTGAACGAATGATCATCTAAGTACTCATTTCCCGTAGATAGTCACCACGCGAACATAAATTCACATGAAAGATAGTGGAACTAGGATCCACATTTTATTAGAAAAGGGGAGATCCATCTGACTCCTCAAAGTGATAAATATTCCTGTCAGGGGAAATTCAGGGAGGATTTGTTTATTTTTGTTTGTTTTATTCTTTTATGCACAAATTAGTTATTAAATCTAGTTATTATCTTACGTTTTGTCTCCTTTCTTTCTTAGTGATAGTTTTCATCCGATAACCCTTGCCTCAGAAAAGCACGTTGTTTGGCGGACGTAAACACCACACTATGAACTGAACGCGACCCCTTGATCTAAGATTCTTGCATAAAACACTGCTATTCTGAAGGGTTCATAGGTGAAAACTGGCGGCCAACGGTGGGGCTATTCACTGTGGTGTAACGGGGAGATTACACATGTCAATAGTGGCGCATTTGAGTAAAACTGGCATGCCGCAAGTGCAGGCAGATATGACAGTATTTAATCACCGGGAAGTGATATTTTATTAAAAGTAGTTGAGGCGAAGTGGATACCGCCAAATGTGTGAAAGATAAATTAAAATCAGGAGTTTGCAAAGTAAAATACGGTTCACGTTGTTGTCTTTTAAATTAAAGTAAAATTAAGATGTGATACCGGGCGCCCAATGATAAAGTTAAAACTAGATTTGTGTAGAAAGTCAAACTCATGGAAATATTAGGAGGCTGTAGCCTAAAATGACAATTAATACTTTGTTAATTAGTCAGTGTTAATATCAGATCAGGATAACTGTTTAATGACTAAATATGTGCTTGGGGTTAAAATTAAATTGAGTAAAACTAGAACTACTCAGAGATGCAATCAACTAATGGGGTTAAAGATAAAAAATAAATGAACTGAGTAGAATAAAGAAATTAAATGTGCATTGGATTTATGTGCGTGTCAAAGGGCATTGGAGTATGCCATTTCCCATATGTCTCATATATATTGTAAAACATGGCAACGGTGGCGCAGATCCAGGAGATCATTGAAAGTGCGGCGAGGAGAAGTCAGGAATTGTTGGATACTAAATTAGCAGAGCAAAGTGAAGCGTTGAATACAAAATTATCTGAACAAATAAACACTAGCATGTTAGAACAGAGTGAATCGCTGAACACGAAGTTATCCGAACAAATAAACACTAAATTATCAGAACAGAGTCAATCTATAAATACTAAACTGTTAGAGCAAAGTGAATCGCTAAATACGAAAATGTCAGAACAAAGTGAATCGCTAAATACTAAACTGTTAGAACAAAGTGAATCAGTGCGGACACAGTTAAATAACAATAGAATTGAGCAAAATGAATATCAGGCGGAACAAGCTAGGTTATTAAAGAGTGAAATTAATGACACTATAAATTCACAGTTAGAGGGGCAAAATAATAAAAACACGAACCAATTAGCTTCGTTAACCGCAGAGATGAAAGAGCACACAAACCAACAGATGATATTACTGGCCCTTGATGTAAGCAAAAATAATGAGAAACAATTAGAGCAGATTAAACAAATGGAGAGTATTTTCGATAAAAAACTTAGCATTCTCGATGAAACGGTGTTAGCTAAATTAGAGCAGATTGAAATAGCATGCACAATGAATACAAGCGAGGTAAAAATAGCTCAAGATAAGTTGGAAGGTCGATTTAAGGAGATGGAGAAAAGTGGCAGGGTCATTCAACAACAAATATCAGCAGTAGATGAGAACATATCAGGCATAATTAAAGATATGGACCGTCTAGAGATAAAATCAGCAGAACAGTGGAAAAGCCTAGAAACGGAACAAGAACAATTTAAGAGTACATTAGACGAAAGGCTGAGCCTGATAGAAAATAATCAGGATGAAAATAAGAGCCAAATTGAAGAAAAAACAAGATGTTCAGTAAAGAACATATAGCCTACTTTCTCCTAAATGTATGAGTATAGTTATAACTCGTTGTTATTATCAAAGAGTATAATAGAACTATTCTTTGTTGAAGACCTTAGAAACGATTTACCTCTACCAAACGCCACAACCTAGATAAAAACTGCTACCATCATTGAAGAAAGAAAGATAAGAAGTATATCAAGAATGTTATGGATCTGGAGACATAATCGACCGGACTGGCGGCGTGGCTCAGCGGTAACGTTCTCGCTTGCTGGGCCCTAGGTTGCAGGTTCGTATCCTGGCGCAGTCAGCTGGCATTTGAGGGTGCACAAATGCGAGGGAGCCGTGTCAGTACATTTACTGGCACGTTAAAGATCCCCTTCGGGCCAAAATTCCGGCACCCCGGTGTCTCTAAAATCAGCAGTAGTTAAAAGGGATGTAAAACCAATAACATTATTATTATTATTAATATTACGACCTGCCGTGGGCAACATCCAACTTTGAGTTGAGGCATGTCTTTACACGTCTGGTTGTGTATGGCTTTCACAACCCTAATTGAATTAACAAATCTTTCCATGACCCTACAGAGACGTGTGTATACAAACTATGTGGATATTTTCGATAATATAATCCTAACAGAGCGAGTGCATTCTAGCGGCCAGAAGAAGAAACTTTTCAATAAAATCTGGAAGTTACCTTTTTGGCAGCTAGATGTCTCGAGTAAATCTGCTGGCGAATTATGTTTTAATTAAATATATATTTTACACCATAATGTGCACAATATAACGCTTAATAACATTTTCAAGTAACGCAAAATAGGCTGTTACAAACCCTTTAAAATAAAAAGTTAAAATGTATCGTAGTATCATCTTGTCATTCTTCAAATTCGATGCGCATAGAATGATAATGGTATAGTAATCAATGGATCCCCACGTAGACTAGTCGTGACATCTATTGGTGAAATATCGAACAATATAATCCTAACAGAGCGAGTGCATTCTAGCGGCCAGAAGAAGAAACTTTTCAATAAAATCTGGAAGTTACCTTTTTGGCAGCTAGATGTCCCGAGTAAATCTGCTGGCGAATTATGTTTTAATTAAATATATATTTTACACCATAATGTGCACAATATAACGCTTAATTTTAAAACATCTGAGTCATTACAAAACAATAAACATATAACATTTCAAGCAAAAAACCTAGCTCTGATCGGGTTTGAACCATAGGCATTTGAGCGATAGACTAACGCTCTACCACTGAGCTAATTGTGTCAACGAATATCGTTCTATTTAAAATGACTTACATAGAACTTGTTAGCAAATAATGATTTATACTAAACGATTTCATCACTGGAGTATATTATTTATATATAAAGCATTTCATACAAAGTTTATTTATTTTTTATCAGTACGCTATATTGCATGCAATACTCAAATTAGTGAAATATAAGTCCGGCACAAGATATCCTCTGCCATCTTGTCTTATTACTGAATCAGTTCAGCTTTTTAAAATCACGTCTGCACTATAGTATTACAAAATAAACTTTTAATTTCGAACGTGCCTCTTCCTTTAGAACAGTTAAAACGATTCTCGGCTCGATAATCGGAACTGGTGGGTCCCATGATATGGATTATAAAGTTTGCATAATTCGCACGGCCGCCATCCTGAAATGGTATGGCGGACGACCTTGTAATTTGGTCACAAGACGCATCCTATACGAAGGTATGTTGTTACCAAATTTGGTAGAGATCGGATGATTTGGTTAGTCGTTATTTGATTTTACGTTTTGAACGTTTGAGTGGCCGCCATTCAGTTTTAGTAAAGATGGCGGCGATATAAAACATTACACTGAGGTGTCCTTTGCTAGTGCTACCTTTGTACCAAATTTCGTTCAATTTGCATTCACCGTGTTCGAATTGATAGGGGGGGACAGACATTCAGAGTACACACACTCACACACACACACACACACAGACTCACACACACACATACACACACACAGACAGACACACTTTTTTCGCCCTGTGTTGATCTCATAAGTCTACTTTCATTTTTTGCAAAAATCGAAAGTAGGCTAATAAGCACGATTAAAGAACAGATCAGGAAAGATTGGAAGAAAATGAATATTGATTCTAGAGAGGAAAGATCCACCATTATTAAAACAGTAGGCGAAAACCACACGCGTATTCAAGCTTTGGAGCAAGAGGTAAAAAATAGACTTAATGAGCAGACAGACAGGATCATTAAAGCCGAACTTCGCTCATTAGAACAATCGTCTATATTTAAAACGGGAGCATTGAAAGACAAGCAGGATGACTCACATAGTTCTCAACCCAGCATAGCAGGAAGTCAGAATCAAGCAGAGAGCCCATTAACAACAAACACGGAAGGATTTCGTAAGAACGTAGATAGGAGCTCAACACCACAGGACGGTCATCAGCCCACACAACTTATTCAAGTAATTCGCTCAAATGACTACAAATCGCAGAAATACACCGAAAATTCAGGGGTAACACCTAAGGCCTTTATCAAAGAGATTGAAGACCATTTCAATGACACTGGGGTACCTGAAGCACGTAGATTGAGAATGATGGAGAGATTTTTATCAGGGAATGTTCTCACCTGGTTTTTAAGTTTCAAATATACATTTGGAACCATGTCAGACTTTAATTTAGCGTTTCTGCGCAAATACTGGTCTCCCGCCATACAACAGAGTTTAAGAATGGAGCTTTACTCTAGAAAATACCAAACTACCCAGCAGACAAAATACTCAGATTTCTTCAACATGCAAATGCTAAAATTTCGCGATCTGGATTACCCATTAAACGAATCAGATTTGGTGATGACAATAGCAAGGCAAATGCCAGTTAATGTACAGCAAGTGCTAGTCGCAGCAAACGTCAGTACGGCCCTACATGCAGAGCAGATGTTACGGCAAATAGATGAGACCACATCTCATAGTCATTTTAGAGGAGGAAGACAGCTGGAGTTAGTCAACACCACAGAGGTCGTAAAAACAAAACAAGGAAATACTAAAACGCAGGGTACTAATACGAGCACCTCCACACCTAGGCGAAACCAGGAAGAAGGGGAAAACAGACCATATCAGCGTAACGAAAATTACTACAACAATAGATACCAGGGCAACAATAGATACCAACAGAGAGGATATCAACAATGGCGTGATAATCGAAGGAATGACAGGCCTTATGGAAGATACGGTGATTATAATGCCAATCAACGATGGAAAGGAAGGAGAGATCAAAATCAAGGAGATCAACGTAACTATCGAGATGACTGGGATGATAGGCACGCTCAATCACAAAATTACTTAGAGGAGTTACACGCTAATCAAGGTGGAGAACTAGGAAGATGGGAAAAGGCCATTGGGAACAGAAAGAACCCAGATACACATACTGAGGAAGCTGGAAGTCTACTGAGACAAGAGGAATATCATGGACATGAGCGACAGAAGGATGATGGGAGTCGAAATGGAGCTAAAAAAAATGTTAATTTTGGATCAAGGAGACAGTCTCAAAACACAACAGTCGGAAGTTGAAGATGGATGGATAGTAGCGAACATACAAGAATGGATTGCTGTACCAGAAGATTGCCTGGAGGAGACGGTGAAACCACGGAACGATGAAATTAGGCAATTACCCATTATTTACGCAAGGATTGGTGGAATTAATATAAGATGTTTATTGGATACAGGGTCACAGATCAGTCTAGTATCGGAGGCCTTGGTTCGAGAGTTGGGACGGACTCAGAATATTCCTGTAATTCCGGTACCACAGCTCAAAGTGAGGGGTGTTATTCCTGAACGCACCGTCACTTGTAAACGTCAGGCATACTTAGAGCTGAACATATTGGAACACACTTTTGGGCAAACATTCATTATCATGGCAAAGATGAATTTCAATATAATTCTTGGTGCAAATTTCATTTGTGACTATCAAGCAGTGATAGATTTACACAAGAATACAGTCAGTTTTAGAGAATATGACCAGCTGAAAAACGTGGGATTGCATATGGATGAAATCACTACCGGAAGAGATGTAAATTCTTGGGCATTGGAAGCAATATCAGAAGAGACGGAAGAGGAGGTACGAAAGGCGGAAGATAACATCGTAGAAGGGGCTGTTGTGGAACTAGATGAGGAGATAGAATCCCAGGAGATATGGTCTTTATTAACAGAAGGAGATGACAGTGATGCACAATTTGAAGAATTACTACAGGAGCGGCTCAATGACATTCAACTTGGGGATGAACACAGAAAACAGTTGGAAGAGATTTTAAGGAAGCACAAAACAGTATTTGATACAGTACCTGGGAAAATTTTAAATTTCAAGTACTCTATGCAAGTCGAGGAGTGGTCACCTTTCAAAAGCAGATTGTACCCAATTCCTGAAAAGTATCGTGGTCAAGTTAAAATTATTATAGATGAGATGTTAGAAGCTGGAGTGATAAGGAAGACACCTACACCTTATCTAAATGCGATTTTGGCAGTCACAAAACCAAATGGATCTATTAGACTTTGTTTAGATGCCAGAAACCTCAACATGAGACTCATTTTTCCTGAGTATGACAGAGCGCCAATTATCAGAGACGTATTAAAAGGCTTTAAAAACAAGAGCATTTATTCATCAGTCGATCTGACGAGCTCGTTCCATCATCTTGAATTGGATGAGAAGTCACAGCTTCTAACTGGCTTCTTATTCGATAACCAGACATATTGTTTCGTCAGAATGCCTTTTGGGGTCAAAACAGCGGGCTGTGCTTTAATCCGAGCACTGGACCGGAACCTAACCGAGGAAGTAAAGGAGATGACGGTGCGATACATCGACGACATTCTGTTGGCATCCGACAACATTGAAACTCACATGGAAAATTTAGATAAAGTATTGGGCAACTTGAAAGCATCGAATTTCAAAGTAAACCTGAAGAAATCGCATTTCTTCAAGAGCGAGATCTTATATTTGGGTCACGTCATTGACAAGGAGGGAGTGATGCCAAACCCAGCTAAGATTGATGCGATAAAGAATTTCCCTACACCAACGAGAGTCAAGCACATTCGGGCTTTCTTAGGCGTAACGGGATTCTTTAAAGAAAACTGTCCAGGTTATACGGAGACTGTAGCTCCAATGCAAGAAATGTTAAAGAAAAATAACAAATGGTCATGGAACGCGGAATGTGAGAAGGCATTCCAAGCAACAAAACAGCTATTGGAAAACTGCATTAAATTAGGATATCCAGATTTCAAGCTCAAATTTATAATCCAAGCGGATGCTTCAATAATTGGGATAGGTGCTATGCTCTACCAAGAGGATCCAGCGAACCTGCAGCACAAAACATATTTGGCATTTGTCAGCCGAAAATTGCGTAAGCACGAGCGGAACTATACTGTAACCGAGCTAGAATTGTTGGCCATCCTTCATGCGCTCCAACAATGGAAACGAATAATCTATGGTTACCCGATTGTTGTCAGAACTGACCACAAGGCACTAACATTCTTGTTTAAGACGTCAATGGCAAGCGAACGTGTGACACGTTGGTCTATATACATTCAGCAGTTCAGCATTGAAATTGAACATTGTCCAGGGAAGATGAACGTGATACCGGATGCACTCAGCAGGAACCCAGAGCCTGATATTGAAGAAACAGCGATGGTACAACACTTGGAATTAACACCGAAGGGCCGGGAATTCTTGGAGGAGTTACGTGAGATACAGCGAGAACAGGAAGCGGAACCATGGATGATGCTATTAATTAAATACTTCAAAAAGCAACTACCTACAGGAACACCTGCATTTCGAGAAGCGAAAGCCAAAGAAGGAAGATATGTTTATGTCAACAATTTGCTGCACAAATGGGTAGATAATGACCACACCAAGTTACGCATATTAGTACCTGCATCGTTACAACGAGGATTGACATGGCATACGCACGAAAGTTACGGTCACGTGGGCTTAGACAAGTGCGAAGCGACAATAGGAGAGACATTTACATGGCCACGTATGAGAACAACTATATGTGACGTCATTACAACTTGTGACCCGTGTCAGAGAACAAAGCCAAATAATTATTTACTGAGGCAATATCCTAGACCATTGCTACCTCAAAAACCATGTGAGCTACTGGCGATGGACTGTCTTGGTCCAATTCCGAAGGGAAGGAGAGGTTGCCGTCATTTGCTGGTGTGCATTGATGTATTTTCTAAGTTTGTAGTACTATGCCCTATTCAGAAAACAACATCGAAGCAGGTACTCAGTCGCATTCGTAATAGAGTTATTCCAACCCTTGGAAAACCAGAGTTTATATTATCAGATCACGGCAGTTATTTCACAAGCGCCGAATTCAAGAAAGGAATGGAAGACATGGGTATAAAACATGTTTTAAGCAGCATCCGACATGCCCAAGCAAATCCAAGCGAGAGAGTAATTAAATCTGTAACTGCATATTTAAGGATCTTCATTCCGAACGAACACCACAAATGGGTCGATAAAATTAAGGACGTAGAGACATGCATGAATTCTACCAGGCACGAGTCAACAGGACAAATCCCTATGGTCCTACACAAGAACGAGTATCCAGTAAGAACGTGGAAAAGCATCATTAACTGTCCACAAGATCCCATGATAGCACCAGACCTGAGAATTGAAAGAACGAGAGCATACATGAGAAAACAAGCAGACCGCAGATTACGGCGAGTAAGAAATAAGAGGTTCCACGGTGATCTTGAAGTCAACCAGCTCGTTTTGGTAAAACGGCCCGCTACATCGGACCCAGAAAAGAAAATCTTTAGTAAGTTCTGCGAAAAATTCATAGGACCCTATTCTATCGTAAGAAACCTTGGAAATAATGCTTACAGAGTGAAAGAATTGAGCACAGGAACAATGTCAGTTTACAACGCTGCCAACCTAAAGAAATATCGTCGAAGTGAACCATGGTAGCGCCGAAATAATGACGCTGATTGAATATACGGACGTCCTACTATCAACAAAGTCAACGGGGAGCAGTTGAGTACGGCACGTGATGAAGAAGGAAATAGAGCTGTTGTTGACAAACATTGACGAGGCGAGTAAGGTATTGCCGCAGGCATCGAGCGTCACGCAAGATTGGAAGGGGAAGAGACAAGCAGGATATGAAAACGAGTAAATGCCATTGAAGACAGGAGCGCCTAGACCAAGTAAGAAAAAGGGGTGATTCTGGAAATTAAAACAAATTGGCCTACGGAAGTATTGTAAAATTGTCGACTTTATTCCTAAGTTCGAAATTTTGTGAGTGGGAGAGTTGTGAACCCTTTACCCTATGTTGGTTAAATGATTCTACTTTTTATTTCTTCAATTAATAAATATTTCAACCAGCATCATGAAAGTAGCCAGACAGCGATGAGGAAATCTCAAGCATTTGTTGGAGACAGTAGGGACATACCTGCGACAGTTTAACAAAAGGCTAAGTACTTGAGCTATGAAAAGAAATAGCAGAGCGATGTATCACAGGGACAGGTGTGGCTACCTCAATTTTAGAAGCGACGCGCGGTGAGACATGGTTCTGGTATGTTCATTGTGATATTCGCGCCTAGAAGAAATATGATGCAGTAACGTGAATGGCTGATGAAGAAAATAGACACTCCCAAGACGCCAAGATCTACTAGAAACCGCCAAATTACAGAAAATGGAGAACCAATGAGAAGAGAATGCCTACTTGCGCGCCAACTCTGGCTGGGGTACGCGGCGGCTAGTATTCACGCGGGAAATCGCCTAGACAAAATCTCTACGATCGATTCTAGGATTAATGGGCATATTCTTGACCTGTGCAATATTACGAGTTCAGTGATATGTATTTCATTCCTGTATCACAATTACTTCGATAAATTTTTACATAAAATCCCCCTCCATCTAGACCCAAGGGCCAGTTCATTTATAAGTGTGTCGAAGAGCCAAGACATTGACTTTTATTCTGTGTGTTGAGGACACAAGAGATGACTTTCATTCCGTGTGTCTAGGAGACATTACTTTTATTCCGTGTGTCGAGAACACAGGACTTTGATTCTGTTCGTCTGAAGAGATAGACTTCCATTCCGTGTGTCTAGGAGACATTACTTTTATTCCGTGTGTCGAGAACACAGGACTTTGATTCTGTTCGTCTGAAGAGATAGAATTTCATTCCGTGTGTCTAGGAGACATTACTTTTATTCCGTGTGTCGAGAACACAGGACTTTGATTCTGTTCGTCTGAAGAGATAGCCTTTTATATTTGTGTCGAGGACACAAGATATTCATTGAAAAGTGTTAAATTCAGTGATAGATAGTCATTGTACTATAGTTATAGGGACAGTAGCGTCGATAATTCGCCAACGAACAGTGACAGGGAATTTAGTACCTGAACAAGCGAATTTAGTAGTCAGGCATAAAGTGTATAATAACCTAATTTTGTATCAGCGCAAGGATGACATCGATGAATGCAGAAGAAGTGTGGAAGTCTCAACAGTCCGTCCAGATGGCTGCTATGAGATAAAGAATCATCCAGTTGGGGAATGGCGTTTGATGTTCTTTGACGGGTGACTACAACACGAGATGAGTACAAATAATATTTTATTATTTATTAAATTAACTTATGGTTTATGGGACATATTTTTGTAAATACTTTGCTTGTGTGATTTAATGTAGTATATTTAGTTTGATCTGACACACTTTTGTTTGGAAGCAGCTCGCACAATGGTAGTTAATGGAAGGTTCTTTTCTTTGTGTTGTGTTAACTAACGTAGCTTCGTGAACGGCCGTGTTCGCCTAGGTTACGAAGTGCGGTTAAAAACGTCTCTCGGAGATATGTCGTGTTTCAGAAGTAGGACTGAATTAATCTAATTATATGGTAGATTGGAGGGTAATTAAATTTTGTTGAGAATTATTATTGATCAGATTCAGTGTGATTATTGCCTTTTGGAGCAATGTAATTTGTGACGAAGAGTACTCAGCTCTATCGTAGGTTTTAAATATTGTGTTAAATGTTTGCGAGCTCTAATGCAGCAGACCCATGTGAAAGGTGTTATGTCAGTCCCAGATGTGTGTACTGTGAGTATATTGTTGTGGTATTACAAGCGGGAACTTCAGCAGAGACTGATTTCTGTCAGCTTGGTACCAGATTCATATTGTTTCCTTGCGAGGACAATTATGGATATGTGATTATTGTCTGACCATATGTTGAGTGGGAGGAGATGTTAGCGGCTGTTGATTCCTTGAGATAACAGTTCCGCTGGTCGGCTATTTATATACACTGGATGGGGGACATGACTGGTATTGTGGAAAGGGGTGAGTTGTTGTCACAAGGGCTGACTGAGTTTCGCAAGCAGAGCTCATTAAAGTGGAGTGCACGTCTGACTCCCAATTACTTGAAAATAAATATAAATGTGAGAAACTGATCAATGGTAAAATTGTTTAAATAAATGGGAGTTGCCTACGAAACACGATTACCTTCGAAGCGTTTCCTTAACATGCAGTTTTGTTAATATAAAGTAATCTTAACCACTCAGGTTGTTTGTTGTTGTTGGTTTATTCCATGTTGATTTTCCATGTCAGTGACCCGTGAGTCACGTGCGGCGCTGTTTTTCCTTGTTGTTGAGTATCTGGCCATTGTGGCAGCTCATTTGGATAAGTGTGTCACCACACTAATAAGGGTCTCAGAGAGATGCCTGTAAATAGTAGAGTTGTAATATGTGTGTCAGAGTTAGATTTAAGGATTTTTATTAATGTCATGCCCATAGCCATAAAAGTTGATTTACGAGGTGATTGTTCGTGAGCACCGTGGCTGTTAACCCGTTGTGAACGAATGATCATCTAAGTACTCATTTCCCGTAGATAGTCACCACGCGAACATAAATTCACATGCAAGATAGTGGAATTAGGATCCACATTTTATTAGAAAAGGGGAGATCCATCTGACTCCTCAAAGTGATAAATATTCCTGTCAGGGGGAATTCAGGGAGGATTTGTTTATTTTTGTTTGTTTTATTCTTTTATGCACAAATTAGTTATTAAATCTAGTTATTATCTTACGTTTTGTCTCCTTTCTTTCTTAGTGATAGTTTTCATCCTATAACCCTTGCCTCAGAAAAGCACGTTGTTTGGCGGACGTAAACACCACACTATGAACTGAACGCGACCCCTTGATCTAAGATTCTTGCATAAAACACTGCTATTCTGAAGGGTTCAATAGATAGATACATATATACATATATACATAAATTATATATAAACTTTTGAACTGCCGGTGGTTTTGGGGTCTAGGGGATGTGAAACGCGAAGATATGTCAAAATTTTCTGGAAGTCGAAACATGGGACCCATTGCAATAGTTAGCTTTCTAAAGAAATCTACCTAAAACAGACACACACTAATACAGCCATCACAATTAACACCGGTTATCAGACAGATTCTACACACACCCAAAGTACACAGGGCTACATGACCGCGTTGTCGCAGCCCCTAAACTGAGGAACCAACCACCTCAATCCTAGACTCTAACGATTTCGGTTACACAGGAACACAGGTTATCAGTAGACCCCTGCGTGGATAAACAAAACATTATACGCATCCTCACGACTGTTATCCGAATCTACTGGCATCACAATAATATTCTAATATAGATAAAACATAAAGTATTAGAGCAACATATGGTAGATATTCGAGGAGCAAGTCGTTCCCCTAACGCTAGGCTATGAATGTCATGTGCTATGTCTAAAATGAATTCTACACAGCCAGAATTGCAACCCTTTTCAGTTCGGAGATTTAATTATGCTTAATGACATAATTTGAATGAGATTAGCTTAAATCATCATCGTATATTTGTCATGAAAAAGAAAAAAACATAACGTAATAGTACATTATGCAACGAGCCTATAATGACAATGGAAATTATAAAACTCGCATCTCGTGTCTTAATTATAGGCGAGTTGCATACGACAGTTTATGTTCCACGATAATTAGTATAACTAATTTATGTTCGAACATAAATATTCTTAAATAACTGTCGAGATTTCGCCAGTTTTATGTACTGAACAGAGCGCATGAGACGCACAGAATACCTTGTATTTGACCATAGCCTCCTCGATTACCCCAGGATGACACTAGGTGACGCAGTGAAATTTAAATTAGAAGGCCTTGGAACTCAGCGCAGGTGCGATGCTATCCTCACCTAATTGGTCAAACAACTGTTTCTTGAGCTCTGATTTGTGGGAGAAACTGTTTCATAATGAAAAATAGTGTGGTAATGAGCCTCATTATGACACAGTTTTCTGAGATATAATACATGTATTTACATTTCGACATCGTCGAACATGAAAATATATGTCTTAAACATCCGGGTCCTAATAATGACATTAAACAAATTCGGATTGAAACTTTTCTAAAACCTATCCGTCAATTTACTCCAAACATTATCGGCAGCTTATCCGCTATCCACACAGTATGTCCTCATCCGGGCAGGGCTTTACCTACCACACAACTCAAATATACGGTGAGCCCCGACGATTCACAGCCAGAACATGAGGAGTCATTTGCTTCAGAACAGGTAAGCCATTGGGTGACGATTTCGGCTAACAGGGCATTATCTGTAAGTATTTTCCTATACGTCACAAGTTTGCTCCCAAAGCTTTAGATAAATCCGTCAGTATTGAATTTCAGAGAGCCCTTCCCTCCCGGCTTAACAGCCAGAAGCTTCATTCACAAACTCTCGAATCTCCTCATTTATAATGTCCCTGCTAGCTTTGGTATTTTTATTTTTTTATTTAGTCAATTTACCCTCTAGGTTGGTGGTTCCCATGGACTCTGCGAGGGAACTCACCACTACCGCCTCTATGGGCAGTGTCCTGGAGCTTGGAACATCTGGTCGGGAGGGATACAACTGGGGAGGTGTGATCAGCACTTCGCCCAGGCGGCCTCACCTGCAAAGAGAAGAGGGGCCTCATGAGGGATGGGAAGGGATGGAAGAGTGGGATGGATATGCTAGGAAGAGGGAAGGAGGCGGCCGTGGGCTTACAGTAGGTACTGTACCCGTAATCCACGTGGTCTTACCTGTTGAAATCCGATGAAAAAGCTGGATCGTAGATTCTAGAAGTTCCCGGCTGAAATAACCCCTAAAAGCCTACCAACTTGGATCAACCAGGGATCAGGATACGTCGATATTAAAGAATGCGGTACAAAGGTGCCAGTGGTGTATAAATATATTATGGAACGAAGCTCTAAAAGAACTCGAACATGAGACTCTAAAATAAAACGAAAGTATCTCGGGCGTTAAGTTTAAGCAAACTCAAGGAAAAACCACCCACTGGTCCTCCTAACGCTCTCCCTTTTCTAATAGAAAACACCAGTCGTTCTAAGATTTAAAAAAATTAAATTCAGTTTATTAACTGACAAATGGTGTATGTCTGTCAACTAGACACAAAAATAAAGAAAAGCTTCTTTAGATCAAATGACAAAAATAGTTTTAAATAAACGCCTATAATAAGGCCTTATCTTACTGCTCTAAATCGCAGTGTTTAAATATCTCATCCATTGAACAAATTACAAGAAAAATACAATATTAAATCATGCACTGATGCTATACCCTTCTTAAAAATGTATACATATCTTACATTTTATATACAGGTTATATCCTTAGTTAGGATTTTTTTATCATCGCTGCCCATTTCCATTTAATTTTACAAATATATCTCAAGGTTATAATTCTCTTAATTTGTTGCATTCAACAATAAATTAAGGTAATCGAATAGTGTTACAAGTTATGAAAATAGTTTATTAACTATCTAGATGCTTCAATGGATGCAGTAAATTTTTGCTGAAATCACTGAAATATCAAATGTATTAAATTGCGTGAATTAATTAAAGTTATTCGAGAAGTGGCGGTGTCACTTAAATATGTGTGTCATGATATAAGCAATTCATCTCCGGCAAATCTTAATAGGCAAGAATAAAAACGTAGGGTTACTTGAATTAAAACTATCATTTAAGAGAAACATTCGTGATTCCAATTCACGTTTACTACAACTTCCTATCCAAATTGGTGATAGCTCAAAAGCTAATTTCACTCTTACAAAACGAAATGACAACGTTAACGTCTTCACAAAAGACTACGAGTACATTATACAGTATTAAGGTTGACCATCCAATGATGTCAAAAATTCGCTTCATTAGCACAATAAATTCGTATGCATTAAATTGCGATAAAACAATTCAGCTTTCCAAAGCTGTCAAGCATTTTTCCCAAACGTAATTAAACTTAAAACCTTTCAAAAATTACTCTGAAAATATCATGCCTTATCGTAGACGAATATAGAAGTGTCACAGAGTACTTCTTTTCCAACTTCACCAAACAAGATGCAACAATTTATTAGATAAATTGTATTATCTACTTCCAAAAATTATCGTCATTTAAGTCTATGACAAATTCTGTTATACTTGTTTGAACTGTTAAATTAGTTCACTATTCCAATATATATATAATTATTTCCATAATAACTTATATATATATAAAAAAGTAGATAGACACTAGTAAAATAGTCGGTCCAGTTTCGCCTATCCAAACTCGAAAAATGGCTCAACTACTCAGAAGAAAACACGTGAGACTTACACCATGGAAAGGAGTCTATTATCATATCAATAGATACACGCAAACCATTAAATCAAAAGATGATCTAGCCAAGAGCCTACCAAAAACGAGTTAAAATAACACAAGCTAAAGACTGAACGAACTAAAGTTTCAGTTAAAAAGAAAAAATCTCTAATCAAAAGAAATATGAAAGTAGGCTACAAATGCCTTGATAATCAATTCACAATTGTTCTCGCTGGACGATTTCTATAATCCCATACCCATGGAAAATAATGATGAAAATGAACTATCATTTCTAAAAGAAAGAATTTCTACTAGAAAGTCACAAGTGGGTAGATTATTGGCTGAGGAATAACCCACCCACCAAGGGAAGATGATTAAGAAAAGGAAGTGGGTTTCGGACTGGAGAAAAAGGATAGAGAAATAGGATGAGAGTTCCACAAAAGTTATAAATTTAACCTTTAATGCACTTAGAGGCGGTTTCCACTGAAAATCCGTTCTCTGATACCTAAAATGGGTAAGAGCTTGGTCTAAGCTGACGGAAAATACAGCTAGGACTTGGGCGGTTTGCAAGAGAGTGGCCTTAGTATATTCCCTCTCAAGCAGGCATAAGACTACTATGGGGAAGGGTGTTGGTCTGGCAAGACTGAGAGTAACAGATTTGTTGTATGTCTGTTCAAAGAAATTCGTTTTTGCAAAGTAATTCGAAGGATGCCAATAATTTGAATCAAGTTTGGTATTTCCAGTTTTTGAAGTTATAGAGTTCCTGAAAAAGCGACCAAGTGCTTCCAGGAAGGATAATGACAAAAAAAATATACCTTGGGGAGTAATTTTGGGAAGTGGACCAATGGTTGCATTTGGAAATGGCTATGCTTTTACTCAGCGAGAGGCCGGCTAAAAGTTTAGGCAAAGAAAAACACTTATCTTTTAGAAAACTGACCATAAGTTTTCGGAGAGGATCTCCACAAGTAGGTAGCTGGCGTAGCGAGCTTTATTTGCCTTACTGGCCAGTTAGAATTAGCTATTAAAGCTAAGAGAAACTTTAACGAGATTACCACTAAGAGTTCTTGCTCAAATGCAATGAGTGGTGAAAGCCCTATCAATAGATTTAATAGCGTCGAGTAGGGAGAGCCAAGGAGAACAGGATCCTGCCTAACCGTTGTACTAGAAAAAATGAAAAGGCAAAAAGAAACGCTTAATTTATTTAAAAATTCAAAAGAATTCGATAACTTTAATAAATATATATTTTCAATTTGATTAACAAATTTGGGGTCACAGACCTCAGAAAACATTAAACGTTTGCTCCAGGCACTTAACAATTCTTTAGGTTTCAAACCTTATATGTGTACTAAAATCTTTGTAAGATTAAAAAAGACAAATGAAGTAATTAAAGTTTAAACATTCAACTCAGTACAAGGAGTGTACTTTAAAAAATTTCCAGGTAACTATTTTAGAAAAAGTTACAACTTCGAAAATGACAACGAAGAAAGAGGGTAGAATAAAGGAGAAGTTCCTACAACTTCTTATATTTATACAGAATTAATGTTGGTTAATTATACAAATAAGGGCAGGTCACTTACTGTGAACCCTGAAAAGAAAATCAAAAGGAAGGTTCTCGACCTCCTATGTTTTAAGTAGGAATCACGAGTCAAATGGGGCAGTTTCCATTTCGTGAGACCTAGAAATAACTCACTCAAGAGTTGAAAGAATTGTTTTCCCTGATTATAAGGTAGAAACAATGTGAGTTTGAACCGTGTATAAAACACGTAGTTATGCACAAATTAAGTAATGCTAAACAAACAAGATGGAAGGGCACTTCGTTATAGTGACACCTTATAGAAAAGTTACAATTTTATTAATATGGTGTGTTAGTAGAAGGTTTAGGGAAGATCAATTGGGATTGAGGAGAAATGTTCATGGCCTTATTTAATGTAAACGGACGTTCGCGACGCGGAAGAAATACTGAAAGCACTGTTTCTCACTATAGTCTTTTGAATAGATGAAAAATTCACTGTAGTAACACGAAAGTTTATGGCAAGGAAAGTTATTGCAATGATGAAAAAGGACTGGTTGCACTAGATAGGCGAGAGTCTATTTCTTGAGAAGTTTGTGAATTACAATTAAATGCGCCATAGAACATTCCAGCGGTGGAAGAAAATTCGCTATTGTAGTAATTTAGAAGCAAGATTCTTCAATTTTAAATAGTATTCTCACAAGTGAGTGAAAAATACATGACGACAGGACTTGTAGATAAAGTTCAGGATCTGTAAGGTTCCAGAACGATCTTAATAGAAGAATGGGGCCAAAGTTAATCCAACGGAGGAACTAGCTTGGTGAATTATAGACAGCGGGTATTAGATAATATCCCACGTGGTGAGAAGATTTCTCATTTAATTAGCTTAAGAAAAGCTACTTTCTATTAATCTTGGCTCTTTCTTTCTTTCTTTCTTTCTTTCTTTCTTTATTCGTGTCAGAAGTATCGACTTTACACATAGATATCTTAAAATACACGATATATACATTGCTACTATACAAATATACAGATATACACATATAAACAATCCTACTGAGCAACAAAATCGGAAGCTAGATAATTCTTGCCCAGTATTGGGCGACGTCAATAGCATTAGAGGAAGCTGCAACCAAGTCCATCATAGTGCACTTTGAGGGACATAAGACACACTGACATAAATGTTGGATCGTTTGCTGCTTTCCACAATCACAGAGTGATGAGTCGCTTGAGAAACCCCACTTCCGAAAATTTACTTTTGTTCTGCCGACTTCTGTACGGAGTCTGTTAAGGGATTTCCAGGTTGTCCACTTCTCCTAGAGTCCACATGGAAGACTTTCATTCGGCTCCATCCAGTTGGAGAGATGGCTGGTTCTTTCTTTCCACATCTTGATCCTAGCATTCTCCGCTTTCCCCTCAAGGTTAACTGATGTGCGGAGAAAACTTTTTCTGGATTTCAGCCTCCGGGTGGCTGGGTGGTATCCATAGAGGGGATGTGCTTCTGAAGTAGATGATTGGAGCCTTTCTTTGTTAGCTGCTACCTCCCTACGAATCTCATCAGGAGCAATACCAGCTAGAAGTTGGATATTCTCAATGGGTGTAGGTTTCAGGCATCCAGTAATGATCCTGCAACTTTCGTTGAGAGCGATGTCGACTTGCTTCGCATGGGCTGACCTGTACCAAACCGGGGAGGCATATTCACCTGCAGAGTAGCATAAAGCTAGAGCTGATGTTCTGATTGTTTGTGGTTGTGTTCCCCAACTGGTTCCTGACAATTTGCGTAGAATGTTGTTTCTAGCAGCTATCTTTTGTTTTACGTTTTGACAATGTTTCTTGTATGTTAGTGTGCGGTCCAGCATAACTCCCAAATACTTTGGTGTAAAGCAATGTTCCAGTAAGTTCCCTTTCCAGATAACTTTGAGTTTCTGAGATGCCTGTGCATGCCGCAGATGGAACGCGCAAATTTGGGTCTTAGCTGGATTTGGTTTCAGTTGGTTTTTCTCATAATAGGTACCTAGCTCTTCTAATGCAACAGTTAAAGAGGTCTCTGCTTCATCAAAGGTATTAGTCTGAGTAGTAAGTGCTAGGTCATCGGCATAGATAAAGCTTTTAGTACCTTCTGGCAATGGCTGGTCATTTGTGTAGATGTTGAAAAGAATAGGAGCCAGTACACTGCCTTGAGGGAGTCCATTCCTTTGATTTCTCCATCTACTTCGGCGTCCTTGGAATTCAACGAAAAAGCGACGATTTTCCAGGAGAGTAGCTATCATCTTGGTTACTTTGATGTCTGTAATCATTCTGTAGAGCTTGTGTAATAATATCCTGTGATTTACCGTATCGTAGGCGGCGGAGAGATCCACAAAAGCCACACCAGTGATCTTCTTCTTCTCAAATCCATCCTCAATGTGTTGAGTTAGATGTAGAACCTGTGCTGTGCAGCTCTTTCCTGTGCGGAAGCCACACGGCTGAGGTATTAGAGCGTGGTCTACTACTCCAATTAGGCGGTTTAACAGCATCCTTTCCATTATTTTGTACAGATGGCAGAGTAAGGAGATTGGTCTGAAATTTTTTGGGTCCGAAGGATCCTTTCCAGGTTTCAGAAATGCAATCACTTTGGATTTTCTCCATATTTTAGGAATTTTCAGAGAAGTAAAACAATTGTTGAAGAAGTTCAGAAGCCATCCCTGTGTGGTTGAACTGAAGTGTTTTATTTGCTCTATTGTGATGTCGTCTAATCCTGCCGCTTTTCCATGTTTGGCACATTGAATAGCTTTCTGTAATTCCTTTATTTCAAATGGCAGGGAAAGGTTACTGGACTTCATTTCTCCATTTTCCAGGATATTTTGTTCCATTTTCCTTATTGGGCGATTGGTTTTCCCATTGGTGACAAGCTGATTTGCGATTTGGTTTGCCGTAACATTTGCATGGACTGGTACCTTGGTTGGATCGTTGCTAAGTCGTTTTAGAAGCTTCCAAGCCTTTCTGCTGTCCCTTGACATATCTGTTTCCTCCATGAGTTTGATCCAAGCATCTTTCTTTGCCTCTGCAATTAAGGAAAGCAGTTTCCTTCCAGCTGACACAGTGTCTTCACTTAGTGGATCTTCCTGAAACAGTGAAATATATGTGTTCATTTGAGCAGCCGTGTCTGAAGTTAGGCCTTGTATATAATTAACTCTGCAGCCTCGTGGTATGGAAACGCGGGAAGCTTCCTTTACTGCTTCAACAAACTGATCATACACCTCTGGTGTTGGCTGGATATCTGATAATATTGTATCAAGAGTTGAGCTGAACTTCTGCCAGTCTGCTTTTTTGAAATTATACCTCCTTCGAAATGGAACCTTTATTGGCCGAATTGCTGAGAAGAGTTGACACATTATGGGTCGGTGTTGGGTATTTGGAATAGGATTACACATTGATTTCACGCATTGTTGTGCCACGTGTTCGCTAGCAAATATGAGGTCTGGGTTGAAGCCTCGTCGCCATCTACTGCTGTTAAAGGATGGAGGTAGTTTGGGGTCATGAACAAGTTGTAATTGGAAATCATCAGCCCATTCTAACACTGCCTCTCCATTATTATCGTCTTCTATATATCCCCATGCACTGCTATGGCTGTTGAAGTCTCCAACTACAAAGTTTGTCTTTTGATTGTTGTAATTGTTTGGAGTTCGGAAGGAGAAATTCACATTGGGTGGTTTGTAGACACCTGAGATGGTGCAATTGCTGAGTTACACGGTTATTATCTCGATTTGGTTTTCGGTGGTCACTGCAGCAGACAAAATTTGTAAATCTGGTTTGGCAAAAACAGCACTGCCATACTGTCTATGGGGAATTTCGGCCACGAGTCTCATCCCCGCTATTTTAGGTCGCCGCAGTTGCTCATCTCTGTGGGTTTCTTGAAGGCATAATATATCACATGCATGTGTTTGACAGAGCTGATGTAACATTCCTTCTTTAGATGTAGACAAGCCTTCAATATTTACAGATATAATGGTTAGTGTTGGTCTTGATAAAGACCGTTCTGTATCGAGCGATTGGGTCATGACTGGTAGATACTTCTGGAATGCTGACGTTCAGTTCAGTAACGGAAATTCAATTCCGACTACCTATGCAGGGGCACCACGGGCAGGAATCAGCTTCACCCCCAAGGTTGGCTTAGGCAGACAAAAGCTCAACATGGCAAATCCCGCGAAGAATGATTACCACCCCAAATAAGTAATCTCACGCTGTCTATAAAATATCGTTGAAAACATGTAGAAGTTAAAACCATGAAGATGAGGTTAAAACTTGAAGCTGTACGTATCTTGGTTGCATGTCGAAGGTGAAGTTCCCTTTGACGGATGCCTAGAGTGCCAACATGGCGTAAAGAGTAGAGAGTGTCTCTTGGTTTGAGGAGACTGGCTCTAGTTGAGCCCTGACTGATCGAGTAAACTGCCGATTTACAAGTGAGACCTGCTCAGCAAAGCGCGGAGGGCCCAAGGAAGGGAAAGAGTGGGGGTAGGAGACAAATAGAATACATATCAGAATAACCAACATAAGAAATTAAATTCTCTTGAGGAGATGGTCTTCAAAGAGTTGATAGCAGGTGATACTAAAACAGCATGGTGAGTGAAAAGGTAAACGACGTTCTCTTGCTCATGGAGATAATAGCTGGCGATGGTAGCAAAATCTGGTGGCCAGATGGATAAGTAAATCCTCTTGCACCAGGAAGAATTGAGGAGCTTCAGAGATTCGCTGCTAGATGACGCTAGGTGGGTCATGGAAGATATATATCTAGAACAGACTCATAAAAGATATAAGCGACATGATCACCAAAGAGAAAATAGAAGATCACTGTTGGTGTTTGACAAAGAGGAAGGAATGAACAAGCAAAGAGCATTAAACTTTATATTCTCTCGTACCGTGTATTCCAAGAATACACCAACAAGTCCAAACGAAGAGTATCACTGAAGTATTTTTGGAATAGTTCAAGTGCACGTGTGTGTGGCCATCTTCTTCCTAATTGCTATTCTTATACAAAAATATCGTCGTCTTGGTCCTAATTATGCTGCAGATGTCTTCCCAACAAAATTCAATGCTTGGTTTTATTTCCAAAATTTTCGAAAATAAACAATAAGTAATGCTCTAAATTGCATTACGATTACTGTTAACTACACAATAAATTACACTCTCCGACAGAAACGATAAAAGGAACCAAATCTAGTCATCGAATGAATTTCATACTATTTAATAAAATATTGGTGAAAAGTATCGAACTAAAAGTGACAAAGTCTACTGTCTACAAGAATGAAAAGTTTTCCAGCTACCTTGGACGATGTTCTGGTTGAGATTGAAGAAAGTAAAGGAATATACATTCCTTTCAGGAACTGAACCCTCATCCCTGAGTAGTCCATGGCTGGAGCTGTAAGTCGTCGAACCAACTTCCTCCTAACTCGAAAACCACTGTCTACGAAACGGAGTTCCTACATATTACTTGTACAAGGCTCCCTCGACGTTATCAGTAAAGTAGTTTCGTTCATTTGGAGTTGTTTCTTCATTCTCCGGTACTTCAAAACCACTGGATTAGAACGAACGCTCCCCATCGTTTCTTTTTCTTCATTGTAGTATTTATAAGGTTGTCACTCCAAATGATCAATCCTGCCTCTGCATTACATTCCTGTAGGATCTGCTTGGCCCAACATTGCTGCAGCAGCTATATTCTCACAATAAAGTCCAGTCGTATAGTTCTTGATAATACTAATGCTTTCCTGCATTTCAACCATATATGTAGTAGATTTCCTCATCGTGAAGTTTGTACTGACAAGTCCATGCAATAACTAAGCTCACTCGCGTATATCTACTCTCTGGGTTATGCCAAACACGCCAGAAATACGAACAACCGCATATTGCTATGTAGCAATCCACCCGTTCGCTCCGCGCCGCGAGTAGAGTACACTCGTGATTAACGAAACTTTCTTACTAAGGCGATAGCATGTTCACTGCGTGTGTCACAAAACTCAAGTGTGTGTCATATCAGAACTGCTCGTAGATGCTCCAGCTGGCAGTCTACCCATGATGCATCTCTCCTGAATCGAGATTGACAATCGATCTCTGTCGATTATCATTTTTATGTGCATCAGACAGTTGCAGGAATAAGTTAGTGAGCATGTCCTGTCCACGTGATCAAGAGCATGGCGGGATTGCCTATCTATCTCCTAAGTGAAAGATGAGTGTATAGCTCATCCAGCCTGCTGCCAAATTAATGCCAATAAATAATATCAAAATACGTCTAGCTGTCGTATCAGGGTTCAAGTATTCAGCTAAATACTGGCTCATCCTCCTCCCAACCTAGCGAATAAAAATGTGCGAATACTTTTATTACACCATTCTAGGTATTCGTTAATGAACAGTATTTTGCGTTTTATTCCACTCTCTTAAAATACTTTCTGAGGTTCTTCGCATTGAATTTTCCTATTTCTTCAAATCCCTCGACGTAAAGTGCATAATGCTCTCTTTCTTGCTCGATCTGGTTTATCATATTTTCTAAAACTTCTTCCCTGATCAAATTTTCCACATCCTCATTGGAATCAATATCTTCAGGTACTATCTTCCTAATAGTTTTCTCTGGGAACCTGATAATTCTCCTGTCCATGTCAATGGTGATTCTGGTACGGGTAATAAAGTCAATCCCTAGGATTATTTCAAAGTTGATATTTTTGAGCACCACAAAAATATGTTCAAAACATCTTTCATTTATACTGAACTTCAGCTGGACTTGTAATTTACATTTCATCGACTTATCCTGAAATAGTCCTCTAACTTTGATCGATGAAGCTGGCAACGTGGTAAATTGTTGTTCCTTTTCTAATTTCAAAAAGCAATCTTCGGACATGATTGAAATGACCGCTCCCGTGTCTATGAGAGACCTACAATGTTGTTTACCCACAGAGATTTCAATGATAGGAAATTCAGCTCGTTCACTCACAATTCCTTCCTTTTCTTCGTGCAACAAATCTTCGTCCGTGACCTCATAAACATCTTGTATAATTATGTCAAATGGAGACGGCTGGCTGTTTAATCCTTCCGGGATTTCGTAATTGGCGTTTTTTTTTCTGGTGAACCCCTTTCATTGTCACTAGTGTGATGGCTAGTGTTAGGTTCTGGCTCACTTTCTGTGTCCCTTCGATCCTTCCTTTCTTCACGCCTATCCCTGTCCTTTCTAGACTGTTCTTTATCTTCCTGGTTATAATAGTTCTTGTCTCGGTAGTTTTTGTATCTGGCAAACCCTCGTTGACCTCTGTTCTGTTGCTGATACTGGCCTTGTCTATCCCTATTATCGTAGTATCGGTTATTGTTCTGATAACCTCGATATCTGTTGTTCCTAGGTTGGTATTGTTCCCTTTCCTGATTTCCATTCATATACCTGCCATTCCTATTTCTACCTTCGTAAGGTTTATATCTTTCTTGATTACGATCTGTTTGATTAGGTCTATCCCGGTCTCGGTCATAACTATGTTGGTAGTTTCCATATGGTCGCTGGTTGTTTCTATCATCAAACCTTCGACTATACGTTCTACTGTTCCTCATCGGACCTTCCCATCTAGATTCTGTCCTATTTGACCTTTCTTTTTGTTGAGTTTGATCAACGACTACCGCGTTCACGGTCTTAGTTTCCGTCCTTCCGCTTTTGACTATGGTAGGCGACATAGAAGTATGGTCGAGCCTACGCAGCAAGTCGTCCATTGCCGCTAAATCCTCTACGCCTGATGAGATTAAATTCCTTCTAACTCCCACCGGTAACTGGCGTGAAATTGTCTCGAGAATTTCCTCCTGTCTCAGTGGGGGTTGAAGATATCTAAGGCGGGCTAACTGAGATGTGAAGAATTCAGAGTAACTGGTGGGTCCAGTACTACTATACTTCCTTGAATATACTTCCGCCCTCACTGCGTGTTGTATCTCTATCGACCAGAATCTTTTAATAAATGCTTCCGAAAACTGTTCGAAGTTATCGAAAGTGTATCGGAAAGCGCGGAACCAATGTAACGGTGCATCTGCCAGATGCTTCTCAACAATCCGCAGTTCCCTGTCCCTTGTAACATGATGTTCCGCAAAATGATCTTGTAGATTTCTAATGAATTCTATGGGAGTTAAGCCCTCCGTATTTGAAAATTTCTTAATATTCTCCTCGTAATTCCTCACTATCATGACATTAGATCTGTCACTATGCGTTGATGTCCTAAGATCTCTGGGATTTATTTCTGATGTAGCCTCCTTCGGGATCTCTGATCTAGCTTGACTCTGTTCTGTTTCACGTGCCTTATTCAACCGCGCTAAATAGTTTCTAGCTGGAGTGGTGGTATCCATCCTGTCTCTTAAATGGTGTACCGTTCCTTCCCCATCGGAATTTATAGGTTTCCCCAACGCGTCCAATTGTGACTTGATTTCCTCTCTTAATTTATTTATGTCTATGTGATCCTTTAAACTAAACGTTTGCAACTCTTGTCTAATCTCGTTTAATTCCGATGTTTTCTTTTCACGCTCTGAGTTTAGATCTATCTTAACTTGGTCTACTTTCAGAATTACGCCTTTAATCTGCGTTTCTAAATCCTCCCTAAGAAAAGTGACGCTTTCGACCTGCATAGTCTGAACTGAATCGATTCGTTTATCAGTGTCTTTTCTAGCCTGGGACATATCTTGATTAAGTCTTATTTCCGTTCTGTTAATTTTTAATTCAAAATCTGACTTAATACTTTTAATGACATCTTCATTTATTTTTGTGATTTCCCCCCTTAAGATGGTCACTTGATCGTTAACAATAGCCTTGAGATCGATCTCTATATCTTTTCTCAAGACCTTGTTGTGTTCTTCAACCTTTTCCTTAAGTTGGGCCATATCACCCTCTAATTTAGCTAGAGTTTCTTGCGTTGTAATTGCTTCGTTTGAAAACTGCAATTGCAATGCATTTAAGCTATCTTTATTTTCTTTTTGGTTACTGTCTAGTTCCGATTTAATATTTCTAACATCCTCCTTTATGGTAGAAATACTAGATCGTATACCAGTTACAATGTTTTCTGTTAGGTTAATTTTAGCCTGAGTGGCATCTATCTTTTTCTCAGTCGAATCTATTTTATTTTCAGTTGAATTTATTTTACCCTGCATTGCAGTTATATCAACTTGAGCTGCATCTAATTTTCCTTCAGTGCTAATGGCTCTTACTTCTAATGATGCAACATTAGATCTAACATGGCTAACTTCTACATTAATATTACTAATGTCAAGTTGAACAAGCCTGACATCGGCTGTCACACTGTCGATGCCAGTTTCTATATCATCTATCTTTTCTTTTATATCTTTAGTTTTAGCTGAAATCTTGCGATTACTATCTTGAAGATATTTGAGGGACAAGTGCATTTGACTAATGTCTGCCTTCAAATTCACCCCTACAGATTCCTGAACTAATTCAGTATTCTTATTGACAAAGGCGTTGATACTGTCAAAACTAGTTTGGCAATTACTCCTGATCTCAGCTAATTCATTAGTGTGACTGCCCATCTTCTCCTGTATTGCCGTCAACATATTGGCAATGTCCTCAATTGACACAGCTGTCATCTTAAATACAATTATAGAAAACACAGGAATGCAATATATAAATAGCAGAATTGACACATTTAGAATGACCCTTTTCACCAATACAAGCATTGAATTTCGTTTTGCTTCTAAACTTATTATATAAATTAAGTCTATAAGAAAATAGAAGGAATGCAATGACGGTGATTTATATTAGAAACGGTTTAAATTAAAGTTGAAATGGTGAGTTATTTATTTTATTATTAAAGAAAGTGATTCTATTATTACAGATGATCTACAAATAATCATCGCTGGTAACTAACACGAAATGGCCGACAAGCATGGAGTGAAAAAATGGCCCCATGTCATATCCCATCTGACCACGCTGATCCATAAAAAAATCCTAGAAATCTCTTTTATGGTCATGTCGTAATCAATCAAATTATATTTTACTAGGCACAAACAAAACAAATAAATTTAAGCAATGGCGATAATTCTATCTGTATGCCAGGTAGATTGAGTTAACTCATCTTCACGTTTTAAAGAAACGTGAATTCCCAACGAATTCGACGTGTATAATCGTAGCAGTGACAAATAAAATTTTGCTAACGACTACATCGTTCGAAAACTGCTAAACTCAATAACCTCATAAAAATGGATTCTCACACATGGGTTTAGCATTGGAGAACTCGAGAATGCCAATTCGAAATCCCCACGTTGGGCGCCATATATAGATGTACCCGTAATCCACGTGGTCTTACCTGTTGAAATCCGATGGAAAAGCCTGATCGTAGATTCTAGAAGTTCCTGGCTGAAATAACCCCTAAAAGCCTACCAACTAGGATCAACCAGGGATCAGGATACGTCGATATTAAGGAATGCGGTACAAAGGTGCCAGTGGTGTATAAATATATTATGGAACGAAGCTCTAAAAGAACTCGAACAAGAGACTCTAAAATAAAACGAAAGTATCTCGGGCGTTAAGTTTAAGCAAACTCAAGGAAAAACCACCCACTGGTCCTCCTAACGCACTCCCTTTTCTAATAGAAAACACCAGTCGTTCTAAGATTTAAAAAAAATTAAATTCAGTTTATTAACTGACAAATGGTGTATGTCTGTCAACTAGACACAAAAATAAAGAAAAGCTTCTTTAGATCAAATGACAAAAATAGTTTTAAATAAACGCCTATAATAAGGCCTTATCTTACTGCTCTAAATCGCAGTGTTTAAATATCTCATCCATTGAACAAATTACAAGAAAAATACAATATTAAATCATGCACTGATGCTATACCCTTCTTAAAAATGTATACATATCTTACATTTTATATACAGGTTATATCCTTAGTTAGGATTTTTTTTATCATCGCTGCCCATTTCCATTTAATTTTACAAATATATCTCAAGGTTATAATTCTCTTAATTTGTTGCATTCAACAATAAATTAAGGTAATCGAATAGTGTTACAAGTTATGAAAATAGTTTATTAACTATCTAGATGCTTCAATGGATGCAGTAAATTTTTGCTGAAATCACTGAAATATCAAATGTATTAAATTGCGTGAATTAATTAAAGTTATTCGAGAAGTGGTGGTGTCACTTAAATATGTGTGTCATGATATAAGCAATTCATCTCCGGCAAATCTTAATAGGCAAGAATAAAAACGTAGGGTTACTTGAATTAAAACTATCATTTAAGAGAAACATTCGTGATTCCAATTCACGTTTACTACAACTTCCTATCCAAATTGGTGATAGCTCAAAAGCTAATTTCACTCTTACAAAACGAAATGACTACGTTAATGTCTTCACAAAAGACTACGAGTACATTATACAGTATTAAGGTTGACCATCCAATTATGTCAAATATTCGCTTCATTAGCACAATAAATTCGTATGCATTAAATTGCGATAAAACAATTCAGCTTTCCAAAGCTGTCAAGCATTTTTCCCAAACGTAATTAAACTTAAAACCTTTCAAAAATTACTCTGAAAATATCATGCCTTATCGTAGACGAATATAGAAGTGTCACAGAGTACTTCTTTTCCAACTTCACCAAAAAAGATGCAACAATTTATTAGATAAATTGTATTATCTACTTCCAAAAATTATCGTCATTTAAGTCTATGACAAATTCTGTTATACTTGTTTGAACTGTTAAATTAGTTCACTATTCCAATATATATATAATTATTTCCATAATAACTTATATATATATAAAAAAGTAGATAGACACTAGTAAAATAGTCGGTCCAGTTTCGCCTATCCAAACTCGAAAAATGGCTCAACTACTCAGAAGAAAACACGTGAGACTTACACCATGGAAAGGAGTCTATTATCATATCAATAGATACACGCAAACCATTAAATCAAAAGATGATCTAGCCAAGAGCCTACCAAAAACGAGTTAAAATAACACAAGCTAAAGACTGAACGAACTAAAGTTTCAGTTAAAAAGAAAAAATCTCTAATCAAAAGAAATATGAAAGTAGGCTACAAATGCCTTGATAATCAATTCACAATTGTTCTCGCTGGACGATTTCTATAATTCCATACCCATGGAAAATAATGATGAAAATGAACTATCATTTCTAAAAGAAAGAATTTCTACTAGAATGTCACAAGTCCAAACGAAGAGTATCACTGAAGTATTTTTGGAATAGTTCAAGTGCACGTGTGTGTGGCCATCTTCTTCCTAATTGCTATTCTTATACAAAAATATCGTCGTCTTGGTCCTAATTATGATGCAGATGTCTTCCCAACAAAATTCAATGCTTGGTTTTATTTCCAAAATTTTCAAAAATAAACAATAAGTAATGCTCTAAATAGCATTACGATTACTGTTAACTACACAATAAATTACACTCTCCGACAGAAATGATAAAAGGAACCAAATCTAGTCTTCGAATGAATTTCATACTATTTAATAAAATATTGGTGAAAAGTATCGAACTAAAAGTGACAAAGTCTACTGTCTACAAGAAAGAAAAGTTTTCTAGCTACCTTGGACGATGTTCTGGTTGAGATTGAAGAAAGTAAAGGAATATACATTCCTTTCAGGAACTGAACCCTCATCCCTGAGTAGTCCATGGCTGGAGCTGTAAGTCGTCGAACCAACTTCCTCCTAACTCGAAAACCACTGTCTACGAAACGGAGTTCCTACATATTACTTGTACAAGGCTCCCTCGACGTTATCAGTAAAGTAGTTTCGTTCATTTGGAGTTGTTTCTTCATTCTCCGGTACTTCAAAACCACTGGATTAGAACGAACGCTCCCCATCGTTTCTTTTTCTTCATTGTAGTATTTATAAGGTTGTCACTCCAAATGATCAATCCTGCCTCTGCATTACATTCCTGTAGGATCTGCTTAGCCCAACATTGCTGCAGCAGCTATATTCTCACAATAAAGTCCAGTCGTATAGTTCTTGATAATACTAATGCTTTCCTGCATTTCAACCATATATGTAGTAGATTTCCTCATCGTGAAGTTTGTACTGACAAGTCCATGCAATAACTAAGCTCACTCGCTTATATCTACTCTCTGGGTTATCCCAAACACGCCAGAAATACGAACAACCGCATATTGCTATGTAGCAATCCGCCCGTTCGCTCCGCGCCGCGAGTAGAGTACACTCGTATGACTGCGTGATTAACGAAACTTTCTTACTAAGGCGATAGCATGTTCACTGCGTGTGTCACAAAACTCAAGTGTGTGTCATATCAGAACTGCTCGTAGATGCTCCAGCTGGCAGTCAACCCATGATGCATCTCTCCTGAATCGAGATTGACAATCGAATTCTGTCGATTATCATTTTATATGTGCATCAGACAGTTGCAGGAATAAGTTAGTGAGCATGTCCTGTCCACGTGATCAAGAGCATGGCGGGATTGCCTATCTATCTCCTAAGTGAAAGATGAGTGTATAGCTCCTCCAGCCTGAAGCCAAATTAATGCCAATAAATAATATCAAAATACGTCTAGCTGTCGTATCAGGGTTCAAGTATTCAGCTAAATACTGGCTCAGTACCATCCCGGCATTTGCTCGAAGACGAAGTGGGAAACCACGGAAAACCACTTCGAGGATGGCTGAGGTGGGAATCGAGCCCCCTCTACTCATTTGGACCACCCGAGGCTGAGTAGACCCCGTTCCAGTCCTCATACCACTTTGCAAATTTCGTGGCAGAGCCGGGAATCGAACCCAGGACCTCCGGAGTGGCAGCTAACCATGCAGACCGCTACGCTACGGAGGCGACAACTAAACTTGTGTGAAGGAAAATTTGTAGGTTAGGTCTGATTAATGCTCTTAAGTTCCTACGTTCATCACCCGGCGCTGGTTGCGTTGGCATCTAATAGTAGCCAAGTTCACAGCTAGGTGTCGTGGACGGTAGCATTTGGTAGCGAAAGTAGGAACCACTTGGAATTATTGTCTATAGTCCTTACTTGAATTACACACTAATACAGCCTTCACAATTAACCCCGGTTATCAGACAGATTCTACACACACCCAAAGTACACGGGGCTCCATGACCGCGTTGCGCAGCCACTAAACTAAGGAACTAACCTACCAAACTTGCACCACGAAAATTTACAGTTTTATTTTTCAATTTTGAACAAATGTATTATTGAAGAAGTGAAGGAGGATATTGGCCGCTGCGATAGGTTACAATTTGAGACACTGGATTGGTCACTATTTCAATAGCAAAATAGTCCATGCAAATATCGAGCGAATCAGCAGCCCCCAGCGTGGTATTCAGGAAGGTCGATATGCCACAAGCGATACTCAACACTATTAGTTTCCCCCCGATGTGACTACAGACTATCACATGGGAAACACAATAGTGTTGAGTATCGTTTGCGGGATATGCTTTCAGTGCACTGATACCATACGGGATGCGATCAGAGAAATATCGACCTTTAATCCTAGAAGTAGTGTAACTCGAATGATAGAAAAAAGAGTGACAGTCAGTGTGAAAGAATAGTCTTTATATCATTTTAAATGCTACAAATGCTGAAAAATGCAGGGTGAAAGCCTCATGATCCTGCAGCTAACTGCGTGAACTCTAAGTCCATTAGCTAGTGCAAACCAAGGTCAAAGGAGGTAGCTGGCTGGATGACGTCACGCTCACCGGATAATAATAATAATAATAAACTCCATTCCATAATTTCAGATATTTGGACAACGGAGCAATTACCACATGACTGGAAATGCGCTTTGATTCACCCGTTGCACAAAAAGGGCGATAAGACGGACATCAACAATTATAGAGGAATTTCCCTGCTCCCGGTTGCTTATAAAATCCTTTCCACAGCACTTCTGACAGGTTAGAGCCCCAAATGGATCCACTCATTGGTGACTACCAGGCTAGATTCAGAAAAGGGCGATCGTGTGCTGAACAGATCTGGTGCCTAAAGACGATCTTACAAATGAGGAAATGTAGAAATACCGTGATTGCATTCATCGACTTCAGAAAAGCATACGACTCTGTTGACCGCGACACCCTCTTTAAAATCATGGAAGAATTTGGGATCGATCGTAAGACACGCAAAATCATAGAACAGACACTTACAGGAACAATATCCAAAGTGAAATTCATGGGCAAAATATCAGAGCCCTTCGAAATCAAGACGGGAGTCCGACAGGGGGATGGACTATCCCCAATCCTCTTCAATATGGTTCTGGAGAGGATAATTAGGGAATTGGAACCTCTTGTAAAGGGCATTCAAATCGGTATTAGAAAAGAGAACAGGACTAAAGTCAAATGTCTTGCTTTCGCGGACGATATTGCAATTGTCGCAGACAACAGATCGGAAGCGACTTACGCAGTGGAAAAGCTCCATGAGATTGCACAAAAGACCGGATTACATATCTCTTACGACGAGACCAAATATATGGGGAGAAGGCCAGAAAATAAATCCCCTTTAAACACCAAATACGGTAAAATCGCACAAGTCTGCAGTTTTAAATACCTTGGCGAAATTATACAGCCCTCAGGACTTAATCGAATCGCCAATGAAGACAGAATCACTAAGCTCCAGAAGGCCTACAGGCCAACGTGGGCCCATTACAACAAGAAATGCATTTCGACAAACGCCAAATTACGACATTATAAAACAGTTATTCTTCCAGAAGCAACATATGCGGCTGAAACAATAGTAATCGATGGTCATTCCAAGATTAGGGAACTGGAAAAGCAGGAACGAAAAATTCTCCGGAAGATCTACGGAGCAATCAACAGAAATGGCATTTGGATGAAGAGACCTAGTACAGAACTCTATCAAAACATCATTACGATAACAGACGGAATTAGAATACGCAGAGCCAAATTTTACACTCACATCCACAGGATGGCCACCTCCAGATTGCCCAAGAAACTACTCAGTATCATAACACAGAGCAAATGCGGCACAGAATGGCTTAAAGAGGTACAAAGAGACTTACAAATTATCAGTATACAAAATTTCGAAGACCGAACTGAGTGCCAGACGAAAATCAAGAATGTTAAGTTCGAACTAAGATCTTTACGACAACCTGGAAAAAAGTGGACGGATGAGAGGAAGAGGGAACATTCCGAGAGAATGAAGAGATTTTGGGAGGAGCGGAGGAGGCACACCTCCAAATGACATCATGTTATCAAGTTCAATCGCTCTCCTGTAGGTTATCGTTTCTCGGACACTTGTGCAGAATGGACAAAACTAGACTAACCAAACAGTTATTCGACTACCTGTGGAACAAGAAGACAACAACGACATGGATTAAGGAAGTTCGAAAAGATCTCGAAAATTCCAACATCCAGGAAGTTCAGATGTCAAACAGGGAAACATTTCGGTACATAATTCAAAATTTGGAAGGGTTTCACGTCACAAGAACCACAAAGAAGGGAAGAGCCTGGACGGATGAGCAGAAGAAACAGCATAGCGCCCATATGAAGGAGTACTGGAGGAAGAGGAAACTTCAGGCAAAGAAAAAAATGAAATTGTAGCTTGATCCGAAGTGGTCAATTCGCAAATAAAAAAATAAAAAATTATTGTATGGCCTCGGGTGTTGGGTGCAGCTTATATGTCGAATATTATTGTTCCTTGCAGCACTATGAAAGTCAAGGAGGTTATATATCTAAGCTCCTTGAAACTATAGCGCTTTCTAGTAGAGAATGGAGGAACTTTTGTGTTGGCGTAAAATCCCGAGATTAATTTTTGCCATTATGAACACGGCCTACAGAATTCAAATGGGTTCTTGGACATAGCAACAACGTATGAGATGCCTGTCGAGATTTGTGTCGCCTTTCAAAAATCACTTACCACGGCCAGGAGCGAACGTGCATGCTTGGGGTTGGTAGTCCCACACGATAACCACTCACCCACCGTGGCAAGCGTTTCAATATTGAAGACAACACGCTGCTGGAGCACATCAGTGGGAACTGGGGTCGAAAGCTTCGGAGATGCAGAGCAGTCATTCATCGTCCTCTCCGTGGTCTTCTCGTCCTAAGAAGTTCAAGATCCAACCATCCGCTCACCCTGTTCTTTGATTATTGGTTATTGATTTAAGGGAACCTGGTGTCTCTATCACTGGAGAACGATACTGTGCGACACTGGAGATATTACGGCGTGCAATTAAGGCGAAACGTCCGGAAAACTGCGACAAGCCGTGCTTATTTGTTTATTTAGCGTATGGCTTTACAGATACAATAGCCTATGTACTTTTCCACACAATAAATTGTGTACACAATAGCATATCCTTGCAAACATCTCTTTTGAATTTCCCCTTTTTCAACAACTGACAAAGTATTCCAAGTTATGCTATTCATTTAGTTTATGTTCGACCCTGACTATTATATGTCAGAAAACTGTATCATAATGACGGTCATTATAACACTGTTTTTCATTATGAAACAGTTTCTCCCACCAATCAGAGCTCAAGAAACAGTTGTTTGACCAATTAGATAATTAGATGCGCTGAGTTCCACGGCCTTCTAATTTAAATTTCACTGCCTGGCCTAGTGTTATAGTAGAGTAATCGAGAAGGCCATGGTCAAATACAAGGCATTCTCTGCGTCTCATGCGCTCTGTTCAGTACATAAAACTGGTGAAATCTCGACAAATATTTATGAATATTTATGTTCGAACATAAAATAGTTATAATATTATCGTCGAATATAAACGGTCGTATGCAACTCGCCTATAATGGTAATTAAGACATTCGTATGGAAATTATAAAACTCGCGTATGCTCGTTTTATAAACATACCGTACTTGTGTCTTAATTATTGCTGCTACCCCATTTAGCATTATTTAACGGCACTGGCCAGCAGCACGTCGGCTTCTCGATAACCAACGCTTTGCTTACCAGAATGGGACGAGTACGGGAAACGTGGATGGGCCAACTTACCTGTATTCAGGGGTCCGGGTCACTTCCGCAGCAACATCACCTCCAGATGACATGTCCCAACAGAAGAGCTCCAAAAGAGTGGAAGGAAGATGGAGAAGGGGACAACACACACAGGCTATCGTACAAACATCCCCCAAAAACCAACGGAACTGCCGTCGGTGAAATAATGCCACAACAAAAGATAAAAAAAAATAAAAAAGGTTTAATATTAAAAATTTAAAGAACCTTCACCTAAACAGAACATGCATCAATCCACACAAAATTTACAAGAAGGCCAGATAGCGCCTAACATGCTTGCTAGCAAAGCCAAGAAGACGAAAGACTTAATTTTAAAAAATAAAATAAAATTTAACAGCCCAAAGGTTAAAATAAATATTACATGCATAACATATTGAGAACGGGCTTGATGATTTGCACGGAAATGTAATCACGATCCGACATGCAGGAGTTCAGGCCACGCCAAAAAAGAAAGGATTGACAACAAATTACAGAACACGTCTGGTTTTGAGACCCGCGCCAAAAGGACTGACGAGACCACAATGCATCACTGTAAACAAAAGATATGGCCACACCAACAACATGCCAGAACGAAAATTACGGCAGACAATTAATAAGATTAAATTTAAACATTAGTAGAAGGAAATGAACGGTGGAAAAAAAACAATTACATCAAAAACTATTAATGCAAGTCGTTTAAAAACTGGACGGATCTTACATGGATAAAAAAAAAAGACAAACCCAAGCTTGCCAAAGGAAAATAAATAATAATTTAAACGTGAAATAACTAATAAACGTGTCTCCAGAAGGTAAACAAAAAAAATAAATAAGAAACTTAATATATATAAGGAAACGTTATTAAAACGTAAAGGAAATTTTAGGCCTACAAGTGAACACACAACAGAAGATCAACATTCGTACACGGCCAAAATTGGAGCTCCCAAAATAAAATAATTAGATAAATTAAATTTTAAAAAACGTACCTTACATCCTTCTCAGTGGAGACACAATGAAATTTAAAAAAACTAACACATTTTAAATAATGTAAGAAAAAAATATATGAACTGCCTCAAAATGGCCACGAGAGCACACGCGCCGTTTTCGATCACCCATGAAGCTTCTCTTCTTTTAGCCAGTCAAACTAAATACACCACAGTTCATCTTCACGGCGAAAAGACGAAACTAAATCCTTAGGAGCACAGGCGTTTCCTTTTCTTGAATTTATGCATATTTGGTAGAGGATGGGGGAGGCAACCGCCCCCCCATCAGCGGTGACACCTTTTACGACCAAGTCCTTGTTCTTGATTCTCTTCGGGACAGCTAATGGATTCCACAAAAATGGCGGAGAATCGCTCGTCATTTATCGAACTGTCTTCATGCAAATCAAATTGTCCAATCAGAGAAAGACACATCAAAACAACAATGTCATAAAATAGGTTCATAATTTGGCGGTATCATGAATACGCCGGCTTTTGTTTTACGCCGAAGAATATGATAGTCTTTCAATTATGTCATGCGTATATAGATTTATATAAGGCGAAGCCCACACCCCCTATTGGGGAGACACAGGAACTACTTGCAATCTCTCCAAGACCGACAGGCGCTACCATCTCGTGTTCAAAATGGGAAGCAAGTCACCAGGCGGTCGTTTCAAACTTCAAGAACAGCGTCCCTGATTAAATACATGTTTGAAATGGTAGAGACGTGCCCTTGCACGTATCAGTCTCCCTCCCTTAAGCGTGAACACCGTTCACGAATATGCCAAGGCATACACAGTACTCCTTAACTTGTCGATTCACCAGAGATGCTTCCCGAAGATAATGTTCACCAGTTAACTCCAATTGATGGATGAAACCGCATCGTTTTGGTTAGGAAGAATGCAGGGTCAGATTATCAGTGAAGGGATAATTGATCACCTCGCAAACCACTTAGTTAACAGCTTCACTGTGTCCAAAAACCTTCAGAAACGCAGTACACCAGCACCAGCAGTGCTTTCAGAGTCCGAGACACGTTAGGAAAAATTTTCAACAAGTCCAATGTAGATCGTTTTAGACGAAGTAGGATGAAGCAATGTGCAAGATATGATTCGACGCGTGGGCAGCCATTTACAAAAATAAAAGTTAATCTAATTTCAAAAAAGTTTACAGAATTTACAATTTCTTACTACATTTTACAAAGAGAAACAAGTTTGAATTTAAATGAAGAAAATTTTTGACCAAAGCCCTAGATCCGTGCTTACAAGGTTTCATTAACAAGTTTACACTTTTTACAGATTCGAAGTACATTACAAGATTACATGAGTTAGACGACTATACATTTCGAAGGGACTACGGTAGAGGAATGACCACTACAATTCCCAAAGGGAACAGGAATACAAGGTTACCATGAGTTAGGTCTCCCACCGAGCCCAACTTACATGTTAGCATCTCCAATGAAACATCAAAATTAGGTACACTTTTACAATTTACCATTACAAAGGGAACTTCCCAACAATACAGTTTGTATCCCACCAGAGTTTTCAAATCCAATTAAATTCAAAATTCCACAAGGAACAGAAGCTTGAAGGCTTCCATGAAGGTTAGGGATACTCTACATTATACAGAATTGTTTTACAAAATTTGTTTTACAAAATTTACGGTAGCATGTCCTCATTAGAAACGTCTCCACCTCGTTTAATGTGTGATAGATGCACTCTAGAAATTTTGTTGGCCTTAGGGTTTCGAACAAGAAGAGTAACAGGAGTCAAGAATGCCTCTACATAGCATGGGCCTTTAAAACGAGGGGTTAACTTGCTTGAGACAAGATTACTGACGCCCTTGGGCTCGAAATTGCGGACGTACACAACATCACCAATTTCCAAATCCGTTGGCTTGCGACAGGCATTGTGTCGCCTGGCAAGTTGGTCATGGGATACCTTAATATTCTCTCTAGCCTTGTCGAATTTCGCCCTCATATCCTCGGGCGTGAAACTGTCAGGAAGGAGATCGTGCAGGTTCCACAGATTAGACAACGGAGAATTAGCCATAAAGGAAAACATAAGCGAAAAAGGGGTAACTTTCGTGCTCTCATGCACGGCGGTGTTGAAAGCAAAATTGAGCCAATGCAAATTAGAATCCCACTTGGAATGGTCGTCGTGGTGGAAAGCAATCAGAGCAGAACGGAGATTACGATTGACTCGCTCAGCGAGAGACGGGTTAGGAAAATAGGGAGTGGTGGTTACGTGCGAAATAGCATAATCAAATAAGAATTGACGGAACTGATGAGATACAAAGCACTTGGCATTATCTGACACCAGATACTGACACGGCCCAAAAGACGAGAAGATGGAATTAAGACACTTTATGACGGAACTGGTCGTAGCCTGTCTGGTGGGGAAAATCCAACTAAACCGGGAGAAACCGTCAGTGCAAACAAGCGCAAATTGGTTTCCCCGACCAGAGCGAGGGAACGGTCCAACATGGTCGATAAAAAGCCTCTCCATGGGTCTAGATGCTGGTTCAGATGACAACAGGCCAACCTTAGTAGAAACCGGGGGTTTGCTAATACTGCATGCAGCACAATTCCTAATGAGCCTCCTGATGTCGCCATCCATACCTTGCCAAATGAAAAACTGTCTGATTTTAGCTCGGGTCTTGAATACTCCTAGGTGGCCACCAACAGGAGATTCATGATAGTAACGAAAGATTTCCGGAATGAGGATTGACGGGAGCACAATTTTAGGTAGGTGGTCATGACGAGACGAACAACACAACACACCGTCCTTCAGAGAGTAGGGCTTGATCACTTCACCAGAATTGATTCGGTCAATAAGGCTAGATAAGGAGGGGTCTTCTTTCTGGAATCGTCTCACATCCTCAAACAGCACAGGGGAATTCCTAAGAACGGCATTGACACAATTTACAGCAGATACAAGGTTTACGGGTTCACATTCCTGAACATCTTCTTCAGCTGTTTCCTCGTACATGCGGCTTAAAGAATCAGCTACCGCATTTTCGGACCCACGAATATGTTGGACAGTGAACTGGAACGACAGAATCCTAGTTGCCCACCTAGCAATTCTACCAGTTTTGCGGGGTTTCCCTAAGACCCAGCTCAAGGCTTGGTTATCGGTCTCAAGGAGAAACTTAGTGTGCTCAAGATACATACGGAATTTTTCTAGAGCGAACAACACAGCTAAACCCTCAAGTTCGTAAATAGAATACTTCCTCTCTGCGTCCGTTAAGGTACGTGAAGCGTATGCAATAGGATGCCGACCCAGATCAGATTCCTGCAGAAGGACACAACCAACACCACGACCAGACGCATCAGTCTGCACAATGAACTGCTTCCCAAAATCCGGAATGGCTAACACAGGGGCGTTAGAGAGCGCAAGCTTAAGATCTTCGAAGGCTGCTTGCTGAGAGGGACCCCACTCGAACTTCAGAGCCTTTTTGCGTAATTGGTTTAGAGGAGCAGCACGGTCGGCAAAGTTACTGATAAACTTACGGAAGAAGTTGACCATTCCAATGTAACGAGCAACACCCTTGGCGTTCTTGGGTGGTTTAAAATCTCTGATGGCCTGGGTACGAGACTGGTCCACTGAGATACCAGATTCAGAAACAATATGTCCCAAGAAGGAAATTTTGGGCTTGGCAAAGGAAACCTTGGACAATTTGACGGTAAGTCCAGCGTCACGCAACCGATCAAGTACAATTTTCAGATGATCAACGTGTTCCTCGAAGGACTCGGTATAGATCACCACATCGTCAAGGTAGTGGTACACAAACTTGAATTTAATTTCTGAAAATACCTTGTCCAGAAGTCTGCTCAACACAGCGGCTCCGGTGGATAGGCCAAACGGGACACGGGCATATTCAAACAGGTTCCAGTCAGTGGAAAAAGCAGTAACATGCCTGGATTCAGGAGAGAGGGGAATTTGGAAGTAGGAAGAATTTAAATCGAGGATCGTGAACACCTTCGCATTGCGAAACCAACTAAAACATGTGTGAAGGTCGGGCAAAGGAATGGACTGCAAAACAACTTTTTGATTAAGAGCCCTATAGTCGACCACCGGCCGAAAACCACCGTTAGGTTTTGGCACAAGAAATACAGGGGATGAGTAGGCAGAGATAGAGGGTTGGATTACACCTTCTTCTAACATCTTATCGATAATCTTACGAAGTTCAGCCATCTTGGGCGGGGCAAGGCGATACGGGCTGGAACGCACCGGCACAGAATCGGTTAGCTCAATCTTGTACTCCATCAAATGGGTTACACCCAGCTTGTCAGTAAATACATCGCCATATTCCTGACATAACCTCTTAATGGCATCCTTTTGAAGACTCGTTAAATTTTCCAGATCGAGATCCTCAATAGTCATAGGTTCAGTAACAGAATTGACAGCAGGAGAAGATAAAAGTGGGTTAAAAGATAATTTACTCTGTGGATTAAACTTAAACCATAAGTTGCGAGCACCAAAATCAAGAAGCATACCAACGTGTGACATGAAATTAGCTCCAATGACCACAGCACAAGAAATATTTCTGGCAACCAAAAATTTAAATTTCCAAGAAAAATTTAGAATATGAATTTTGACTGTCATACTACCCAAAATATTTAAGTTTGAACAATTTGCCGAAATAAAAGATTCATTGTTAGGCTCTAACTCAGGAAATTTGCAAACTCTCTTCATAGATAAAAACCAGTCCTCGCTTATAAAGGATGCGACACTACCAGAATCAAGCAATGCAGAAACGGGCTCGTCATTAACACAAATTTCAATAAACGGGGATATTCCTTTAGCCACAGGAGAAATTCCAAAATCATTACTCACTCTAACACGATTACAAGCAGGTGACGAGGACACCCGCACCACAGATTTCACACAACGTTTAGAATTAGGCTGACTTGCCACGCCATTGTTCACCGACAGGTTAGGTAGGTCAGCGACATAAGCAGAATTAGCACATGATGAATTAGTTTTCATAGAGTTATCAAGATTATCATTGGTAGGGCGACCAGAAACTTCACAGGGTTTTCCCAAATTCTTACACACAGAAATATCCTTGGAAGCAACACCCGAATTGGTCTCCTCAACGTTCCGTCATTGGCGATACACAGCCTGGTTACTCGGACACACCTTCTTGACATGTCCCACTCCACCGCACGAGTGGCACTTAATATTGGGTCGAGGATGAAACATAACCTTAGGTGGGGGACGAGACATCAAGGAAGGAGGGGGACAAGACATCAAGGAAGGAGGAGGAACATTAGCTATACGAAGGGAATCTGCATGCTTCACAGCCATAGCCTCTATAACGACCTGTTTCAGCTCGACGAATGATGAAGGCCTGGTACACATAGTCAAGTATGACCTATATTGAGGCGAAAACCCATTCACAATTGATGACACCAACTGTCGCTCGGTTAAAGGGGATGCAAAAACCTGGGCATACACCTTAATGTCGCTGACATAGTCGCTAAGGGACTCGTCCAGCCTTTGGACACGATAAAGGCACTTATGCTCGAGAGCACTTAGGGCGCTCGCAGGGACAAAAAACCACAACACTTCCCTAATAAACATGGCTAAGGACATGCGGAGGTGGATAGCTTCAACAAGCTTATCGCGCAGCATACCGGATGCAACTGGATACAAAAGTTGGAAAATCTGAACTTCCGACATCCCAAAAATCGAGGCATGGTTACCCAACTCGACCACTTGCTTTAAAAATTGAACCACTTGGGTAACGTCATCAAGGTTGAAATGCTTTAATTTAGTTAAGAAACCAGAAATAGGGTGAGGAATCGACCCATAATTAACGGTAGGTGAGAACGTAGCATTAGGAATAGAGACATTGTTACCAGGGTAGCCCGCTCGCACACCCTCTACAGGCGACAAAACATTAATATTACTAGAGAAAGAACTGGGATGCAATGGGTCGGCAGGACCCAGGAAATCACTAGGTGACCTAACATGAGAAGAATGACCGTATGCAGGATTAAGTGGAATGGACGAGCCAGCGACAGGCAACAGAGGGGCAGGCAAACTACTACTGGTAATCGATCCCAAAACCTCAGACCTAGTAAACAGAGGTGATTCACGATCAACCCCAGAAGAACTCTCTAAATTCACAAGGTTATCGCTTAAGTCGATTAAATTGAAAACACTATTGTTGTCGGCCATTTTGGAAAACACAGAATGCAGACAACCAATATAGAAAGAAACAAAATTTCAGGAATTACAAGGACAGTTTACAGTTTCACAACAGTACCACAACCAGCAATTACCATCACCAAAGATTAGGCTGACACTCAAACACAGCCACCCTACTACACCAAATCATGCACCATGCTGTCCAGAACTGCACACGTCACCACCTGCTTGGCTCGAGAACAGGGAGCTAAATCACAAAAACAGGCACAAACAATCAGCCTACCAGTTTCCGACGGGGCTCCAGGATGCCTTCACACGCAGCATATAGGCTATTAGAACATTAAGAAATCCCATTTCCCATGCCAAGAACACATGTCGGTCACTCACCGGGCTTCATCTTCATTGGGGATGTTGCACACCAACAGGGTAAAATACAGGGGTAAACGCCTCGTTTAAAAACAGGACACCTTACATCCAGCATACCACATGGATATCCAGAGGCAACATGAAAAACAACAAACGATAAGGCTTAGCATTACATAACATTACGTGCACTTTCCTGACAAAATCCCACCAACAACTGACCCATCGGCATTAGAGGGGTCCATAAAACAGCCTGTGGGTACTGGGGAGGGGATAGCTACGGAAGTGAACATAACCACGCTCTGCTACCAAAATTCTACCCCATTTAGCATTATTTAACGGCACTGGCCAGCAGCACGTCGGCTTCTCGATAACCAACGCTTTGCTTACCAGAATGGGACGAGTACGGGAAACGTGGATGGGCCAACTTACCTGTATTCAGGGGTCCGGGTCACTTCCGCAGCAACATCACCTCCAGATGACATGTCCCAACAGAAGAGCTCCAAAAGAGTGGAAGGAAGATGGAGAAGGGGAGAACACACACAGGCTATCGTACAAACATCCCCCAAAAACCAACGGAACTGCCGTCGGTGAAATAATGCCACAACAAAAGATAAAAATAAAATAAAAAAGGTTTAGTATTAAAAATTTAAAGAACCTTCACCTAAACAGAACATGCATCAATCCACACAAAATTTACAAGAAGGCCAGATAGCGCCTAACATGCTTGCTAGCAAAGCCAAGAAGACGAAAGACTTAATTTTAAAAAATAAAATAAAATTTAACAGCCCAAAGGTTAAAATAAATATTACATGCATAACATATTGAGAACGGGCTTGATGATTTGCACGGAAATGTAATCACGATCCGACATGCACGAGTTCAGGCCACGCCAAAAAAGAAAGGATTGACAACAAATTACAGAACACGTCTGGTTTTGAGACCCGCGCCAAAAGGACTGACGAGACCACAATGCATCACTGTAAACAAAAGATATGGCCACACCAACAACATGCCAGAACGAAAATTACGGCAAACAATTAATAAGATTAAATTTAAACATTAGTAGAAGGAAATGAACGGTGGAAAAAAAACAATTACATCAAAAACTATTAATGCAAGTCGTTTAAAAACTGGACGGATCTTACATGGATTAAAAAAAAAGACAAACCCAAGCTTGCCAAAGGAAAATAAATAATAATTTAAACGTGAAATAACTAATAAACGTGTCTCCAGAAGGTAAACAAAAAAATAAATAAGAAACTTAATATATATAAGGAAACGTTATTAAAACGTAAAGGAAATTTTAGGCCTACAAGTGAACACACAACAGAAGATCAACATTCGTACACGGCCAAAATTGGAGCTCCCAAAATAAAATAATTAGATAAATTAAATTTTAAAAAACGTACCTTACATCCTTCTCAGTGGAGACACAATGAAATAAAAAAAAACTAACACATTTTAAATAATGTAAGAAAAAAATATATGAACTGCCTCAAAATGGCCACGAGAGCACACGCGCCGTTTTCGATCACCCATGAAGCTTCTCTTCTTTTAGCCAGTCAAACTAAATACACCACAGTTCATCTTCACGGCGAAAAGACGAAACTAAATCCTTAGGAGCACAGGCGTTTCCTTTTCTTGAATTTATGCATATTTGGTAGAGGATGGGGGAGGCAACCGCCCCCCCATCAGCGGTGACACCTTTTACGACCAAGTCCTTGTTCTTGATTCTCTTCGGGACAGCTAATGGATTCCACAAAAATGGCGGAGAATCGCTCGTCATTTATCGAACTGTCTTCATGCAAATCAAATTGTCCAATCAGAGAAAGACACATCAAAACAACAATGTCATAAAATAGGTTCATAATTTGGCGGTATCATGAATACGCCGGCTTTTGTTTTACGCCGAAGAATATGATAGTCTTTCAATTATGTCATGCGTATATAGATTTATATAAGGCGAAGCCCACACCACCTATTGGGGAGACACAGGAACTACTTGCAATCTCTCCAAGACCGACAGGCGCTACCATCTCGTGTTCAAAATGGGAAGCAAGTCACCAGGCGGTCGTTTCAAACTTCAAGAACAGCGTCCCTGATTAAATACATGTTTGAAATGGTAGAGACGTGCCCTTGCACGTATCAGTTGCCATGATAGGCTCGTTGCATAATGTACTATTTACGTATTTGAAAGCAACAAAATAAACATATATCGCTTAAATATATATTTAAAGATCATTAATACACACTTGGGCACTCCAATAAGTATAACCTCCAACTTGAAGTTTTGGCGTCTTGCTGCTTTAAAAGTGATAAAGTTCCGACGGCGTTGTTAGTGGCGGGTCCTTGGTTATATTCCATGTTCAGTATTGTATCTTAACCGGGAGAGAGATATGTTGCTCGCTTAGGGATCACGTGTAGGGTACTTTCAGGTGAAACCTACGGAGCAACAATGGACTCCCGACGATGGGTGCTGTTGCTTCATGAAAACGCACGTCCGCATACTGTTTTGCTGTAACGCAGAAGGTATGCCAACTCAAGTGGGAGCCACCGGACGAGCCGCCCTATAGTCACGATCTCTACCTATGCGATTATCACGCCATCGGTCACTTAAAAACACCTTGAATGGTCGAGGATTCCTGTTGGACGAGGATGTGCAGCAGGACACAGTGTTTTACCACACGACGATCTTCAACCCGGTTCGTTGGTGAGATGAGTGCGTCAATGCTAACGGCTGTTTTGCCTGATTGGAATACCGATTCTGGACTGTACGGAAACGTTTTGATCACCCCTTATATTTAAGCTCGTTGAATTCTTAACTTCAGTAACTCCGAATTTAATAATTTCGTTTCGTAGTCAGTTTACCCTCCAGGTAGGCTTTTCCCATGGACTCAGCGAGGGATCCCACCTTTACCGCCTTTACGGGCAGTGTTCTGCAGCTTGACATCGGGCGGGGGATACAACCAGGGAGGCGGGACTAGCACTTCGCCCAGGTGTCCTCTCCTGCAAAGCGAACAGGGGGCCTCATAAGGGATGGGAAGCGATGGGAAGGGATGGGAAGAATAGACAAGGAAGAGGGAAGGAGGCCTGACGATAGGTGCCATCCTGGCCTTTGCCCGAAGACGAAGTGGGAAACCACGGAAAACCATTCGAGTAGTCACGATCGATCCCACGACTCTTCGCATGCAAGGCACACTCGCTACCTGGCTCTCCCCAACCATTAAACGCTGACTCAGCTTCTCAGTGCTGCTCCTCGAGGGGACTGGTGTAAATATCACGAACAGCACATATTTTAAGTCCTTCGTTAAGTTGTTGCCCCCTATATTTGGCATATTTTCATACATCCTACATATTTTAATTGCCTCTATTAACATACAAATTGTCAGTTTGATTGCTGTAATAGATTCGTAGATATTGAGAACCGTCTAAATATTTCGGATGGTCGCCATGTTGGATTTTTATAAATAGGCCTAAGAGCTATATACTATTACATGAAGATTATTGTGTAGGTGTTTTATTCAAACTTCTAACGCATGATTAGGACACAAGAAATAAAAAAGAGATTTTAAAATTTCGCTCTGCCGCCATCTTGTGGTTATGAAAATAATTTAAATGAATTAGAAACCAGTGAACTAAAATGTGTATCAGCCTATACCGTGTCAAGTTTCACTGCGCTCGGAAGGTTAAATGGTCAGAAACGTCCTTTTGAATATTTAAATTTCGCGTGGCCGCCATGTTGGTTTTGTGCTCACCAGGTTATTAAGCGTCCCATAGGTGAACTTATATTTATAGCCTCTATACACTTACAAAATTTCAGTTTGATTGCTGTAATAGATTAATAGATATTGAGAACCGTCTAAATATTTTAGATGGTCGCCTTGTTGGATTTTAACATATCTGGCCGTAGAATTATGTAGTATTAATTAATAGTATAATTGCGCACGAAAGTGCATTTGGGATAAATACATCATAATAAGCCTCCGTGGCTTAGGCGGCAGCACGCCGGCCTCTCACCGCTGGGTCCGTGGTTCAAATCCCGGTCACTCCATGTCAGATCTGTGCTGGACAAAACGGAGGCAGACAGGTTTTTCTCCGGGTACTCCGGTTTTCCCTGTCAAAATTTCATTCCAGCAACACTCTCCCCTATCATTTAATTCCATCTGTCATTCATTTAATCATTGCCCCAGAGGAGTGCGACAGGCTTCGGCAGCCGGCACATTTCATATCCTCGCCGCTAGATGGAGGCTTCATTCATCCCATTCCTGACCCGGTCGGAGGCTGGAAGCAGGCTGTGGATTTCCATTTCCACATCATAATATCATAAACACTGTCAGATCAGAAGTTACATAAATAGGCTTGCGGTGCATGGTTTTCACCGGCTTCCACCATAAACCGCGCTCGAGACCCGGATCTCACCGACCAGTGCGTGCCCCATATTACATGATCCTTGGTCTGTGCAATGCCTCACGTGATCGATATCATAATATAAACGAACTGCGCACAAATGTGCATTACATTTTCGAGTACCCCAATAAGGACAGTGTTCTCTTAGAGCATTTATTAAAATGGTATCGACCACACTGTTTAGCACATAATATGCACACACACTGCTCAGAAGGTCCATGAAAGCCACGCCGCACGCACAGCTTATGATGGAAGCCGTGCACAGCAAGTCTATTGAGAGCACTCCTCATTTCATTGTTCGGTTCAGTCCAATTTCTCTGAGACATGGCATCAGTACCATAGAATTCTATGTCGATTTCCGCTCGCTTTCTATGTCTCATCCTTAGGAATTCCTGTTCCTGTCTTGTAGAAGGCAATTGTAATCGGGATCTTAAGTCTTCAATAAGAAAAGTTTCCCTGGCAAGTTCATAAACAAGTCGGGAGTGCGTGTATTTTGATACTCCCAGGGCAGCCTTTAAGTATCGCGCTTTGACTTTTTCAATTGATCTGAGATCGCTCAAGCTTAATCCCAGACTATGCCCAACCCATATGTGAGGATCGGAACAATCTTGGCATCAAAGAGTGCTAAGGCGGATTTCAGTGAAAGTCGAGATATGTTTCTAATATCGAAAATAGCTTTAGTGGCCGATGCCAGCCGCTGTTTTATGTGAATACTGAAGGATTGTATGGTAGTTTGCAGTCAAGCCTAGATAGGTGAAGCTAATTACAATTTGAAGGGGAGTTCGATTTCAAAATTATATTGTCGTACTTGGGACGCTCGGCCGCCTTTCCTGAAGATCATATATTTCGTTTTCTCGACGTTAACTTGCAAATCGTTGGTAGACGCCCATACCTCCAGAGAGGAGACAGCCGATTGTAGCTCACTGATGTCATGGGAGCCCAGAACCATATCATCTGCATAAATGTGCAGTTATAATTCCGGTGAGTCATCTTTAATCGCTCGAACAACATCGTGGGTTGCGACGTTAAAAAGAAAGGGACTCAGGGGGTCTCCCTGAAGTACGCCATTTGTTTGCAATATCTCTTTCGATACTGTTACATTGTCAGAAATTTGAACGTAGTTACTCCTTAATATATTATGGATCAGGTTTGTTGTCCTTCACCGACTCATCTAGTTTCGAGGAAATTATGACCCGGTTTAAGTTGTCGAAAGCCTTTGTAAAATCAATGAAAACTGCGTGAAATTTGCCTCGTGGTGTTTTAAGGGCGTTTTCAACATCATCCTTGATATTTTAATGTCCTGAATTCTACTCCTCCCAATTTCATCGGTGAGCCGTTTTGGCACAAGTTTAGTGAGCACTTTGAGAAGATTATTTTCTAAGGCGATCCCTCTATAGGAATTGGGGTCATACTGGTCTCCTTTCCCCTTATAGAGCATCTTCAATGTTGACAGTTTCCACGTGGAAGGAACGTCTCCTGATCTCAAACAAAGATTCATTAAATTTGTAAATACCGGTAATAGCACTGTACCTGCTGTTTTAATGTGCTCATTGAAGATGCCATCTGGCCCAGACGCGTTTCCGTCCTACAGAGTCATTAGAGCACTACGAACCTCAGCTGGTGTAAACAAGGGGATATTATGTACTATTAGATGAGGATTATTGTGTACGTTCATTATTAAAACCTTGATTTCGATTGCATGATTAGAATAAAAGAAATAAAAACTTAATTTTAAAAATTCGCACAGCCGCCATTTGGAGGTCATGTAAACAATTGAACAAAATTAGATGTAAGTGCATTGCAATTTGTATAGTCGTTTGTTGTAACACGTTTCACTGCGTTCGGATGGTTAAATCGCGAGAAAAGTCTATTAAAATGTTTCGAATTCGCTTGGCCGCCATGTTCGTTTTGTAGTTAACTGGTTTTTGAAAGTCTCATAGGTGAATTTCTAGTAGTGCCCATTTTCATCGTAAAAAATGTCAGGGTGATATCGGTAATAGTGTCGGAGATATAGAATGCCAGTGAAATATTTCGCACAGTCGCCATGTTGGATTGGTGAGACGTAATAAAATTTGAAGGGCAAGGTCGGGTTGGACCGAAATAGTACTATGACCTTACCGAGTTTCATTGAAATCGCTCCAGCCGTTTAGAAGTTATTAGGACACACACACACACACACACACACACACACACACACAGACACACGGACAAAAGGTGATCTCATAAGCCTATTTTCTCATACATGAAAATAGGCTAAAATAAATGTTTCATAAGATACGGGATAACGAAGTCCCTTCTTGAGCCTGATTCGTTGCAGTCCTGAAATCTTGGGAACAATGCTCTGCTTATACTTTGAGGACAACATGAGTGTCAGCAGTTAGTGAGAAAAGGACTCTAGTAATGATGGAGATTATTTGTTGAAGTAAATGCTAGGTTAGGTTAGGTATTATACACAGAAAATATAATTCATTTGAGTTTCAGACCTTTCGAAAGAAATTAAATTAAATTAATTAAATAAATAAATAAATAAATACATAAATACAATGTTTGGAATTCCTCGAAGTATTTCCGTGCACCGTACACAGAGTTATTAAGCATTCTCACTCCTCACTTTTTATTTCACCGCTGTGAAGTCTTTTATATTACCATAAATCAGGGTCCCGACTTCGTAATATCAAACTTGACTTCATAAACTTAGAATGGCAGCTGGCCAGCTTGGTTTCTTGCTCTCCCATTAGCGTCTTGAGACACTACATATTGCTTCTAGCATACAGTTTATTACCGATCGGGGTTACTTAGTGCTTTAACTTGGCAAACTGGTGGGTTCGAATTCAACCGTTCTTAAAATGGCTCGCCAAGGTTTTATTTTCAAATATAGGCAAATGCCGGGATGGTACCTTCTGAGAGGTCATTTCCGTTCATCATTACGTCAATACGGACATGAATAATCGACATTATGATCATTAACTCCTGTCATCAATTTGGCATCAAATCAGAAAAGCAAGGATAGAGTATTGTTCTATTACCGTGAGCTTCAGTCTAGTTAGTAGTTGGTTATTTTTGTTTAAATGGGCGGAACTACGAGGTCATCTGCCCCTAAGAGCTTCAGTCTGTGAATTGTTAGTTAGGTATTGTTGTTTTAAGCGGCGGAATCTGTGAATTGTACTCATAACGTTCATGACTTCCCACATCAATTATTTGAAGCCATGGCCACATCTCTTTACAGATGGATACTTGCAAAATACAACAAGTAGTTCCGTGAAGTACTAAATAGCCTATTTTCATATACCCTACATATGTTAATTGCCTCTACCAACGTACAAAATTTCAGCTTGATTGCTGTAATTTCGTAAATATTGAGAACCGTTTAAATATTTTGGATGGTCGCCATGTTAGATTTTTATATATGTAGGCCATAGAGTTATGTACTATTAGATGACGATTATTGCGTAGGTTCATTATTCAAACGTTGACTTGGATCGCATGATTAGGACACAAGGAATAAACAGTTTTTAAAATTTCGCACATCCGCCATCTTGAGGTCATGTAAATAATAGTACAAAATTAGATGTCATAGCATTACAATGTGTATGAACATTTGCTGTTCGGATGGTTAAATCGCGAGAAAAGTCTACTTGAATGTTTCAACTTCGCTTGGCCGCCTTATTCATTGTCTACATAACAAGGGTTTGAAAATCACGTAGGTGAACGTCTTTTAATGCCCTTCATCACCATAAACAATTTCAGGTTGATATCAGTAATAGTTTCGGAGATATAGAATGCCGGTGAAATATTTCGTTGCATTGGTGAGGAGTAATAGGCTAAAATTTGAAGGGCATGGTCCGGGTCGACAAAATAGTGCTATGACCTTACCGAGTTTCATTGAAATCGCTCCAGCCGTTTAGAAGTTATTAGGGGACACACATACACGCACATACGCACATACATGCACACACATGCACACACACACGGAAAAAAGGTGGTTTCATAACACTATTTTTAGCCTATTTTCAATTTTGAAAAAATAGGCTTATGAGATCACCTTTTGTCCGTGTGTGTGTGCGTGTGTGTGTGTGTCCCTAATAAATTCTAAACGGCTGGAGCGATTTCAATGAAACTCGGTAAGTTCATAGCACTATACCGGGCGACCCCGACCGTGCCCTTCAAATTTTGTTACGTCTCACCAATCCAACATGGCGGCTGTGCGAAATTTTACACCAGCATTCAATATCTCCAAAACTATTACCGATATCACCCTGGAATTTTTTACGGTGATAAAGGGAACTACTAGAAGTTCACCTCTGTGACTCTTTAAAAACTGGTAACTACAAAACCATCATGGTGGCCAAGCGAATTTGCGACGTCTAAATAGACGTTTCTCGCGATTTAACCAACCAAACGCAATAAAACTTAATACAGTAAATGTTTATACACATTGTAATACACCGACATCTGACTTCGTACAATTGTTTACATAACCACAAGATGGTGGATGTGCGAAATATTTCACCGGCATTCTATATCTCAGAAAATATTAGGGGTATCACCCTGAAATTTTGTACGGAGATAAAGGGCACTACTGGAAGTTCATCTATAAGATTTTCAAAAACCAGTTAACTGCAAAACGAACATGGCGGCCAAGCGAATTTGAAAATTTAAATAGACCTTTCTCGCGATTTAATGTTCCAAACGCAATGAAACTTGGTACAGGAAATGTTTATGCACATTGTAATGCACTGGTATCTAATTTATTTCAATTGTTTACATAACCTCAAGATGGCGACTGTGCGAATTTAAAAATTAAATTTTTATTTCTTGTGTCGTAATCATGCGATCGAAGTGACAGTTTCAATAATGAACCTACGCAATAATTTTCCTTTAATGGTACATGACTATATGGCCCATACATTTAACAATCCAACATGGCGAGCATCCGAAATATTTAGACGGCTCTGAATATCTGCGAATCTATTATAGCAATCAAACTGAATATTTGTATGTGCATAGGGGCTATGAACATAAGTTCACCTATAGGACTATTGATTATGGGGGACGCATTTTCAGTGCAACGACGACATCATCAGTCACATTATCTTGGATTTTAGATGCTACTTTTCATACTCACTTGTCAACACGTGGCAGAGGCTTCCAAATTACTAACCAAGCTATAATGTACGTTTTGTGATATAATGATGATAAGGCCAATAGAACCAAATCATGGGCCACGCGCACTGCCAGTTGGTCTGTATTCTTTACTCCCTGGCTCATAAATATTCAATATCTGAAATAAAACATCACAACAGTGACAGCGTAGACTGTAATCAAATTCCCCAGGAAGAAAGCATTTGCATGGTGGAGGTTAACAAAGCTGATTGTAACTTGTGTTATTGAATGTCGTGTTCACCGGAGAAATGAACCACGGAGGGATTCTATCGACTGAATACGAAATATCAAGGTAATGTATGTAGAGAGGATTTGAGCTGTATTTCCTTTGACTGGCGATGTTCTATTGTTGGGCTCCGATACTGAACTGCGAGATGGAGCGTCTTGTATGTTCCACTGCGTCCCTCACGAGCGGTATCGTATATTTCCTGCTCTGGAGAAGAGAGCAATACAGTGTGCTACGCAATTCAGTGGTGGTACAACATAGCAAGGTGCTGTATTCACCCTGCATTTTATTTTATTTCTGATGCTTCCTCGACTTAAAGGCTGCTAATATACAAAGCTTAACAATCATAATATGGTGAAAAAAGAAATAAGAGGAGGTTAACAAACTACGAGTATGGAACTATTAAATGTACGACACACATATAAATTAGAATAAAAGACCTGAAGAGTGGGCAAACCGCAACTAAAAGTAAATAATTGAAATAGCTATTCAGCCTTAAAATACACATAATTTACGAATATAGGTGGTTTCTCAAAATACTAATAGATCCTTTAGGGGCGGTTACTGCTATGGTGTTAATGGTGGCATTTGAGATCTGCAGTGCGGTGCCGATCCTTCTACAGAAACTAATGAAATTATCCAAAATACCTTCGATTAATACTAATTGTGGAAATGATATGATAATAGGTGTTTTCTCCTCCGCTGTCTATAACCCCCTCCATCCCCATTTTATAGTGATAGCTCAGTCGTGCCGGCCTTTGTATGCGTGAATTATGGGACTTGCACTGTGGTCAGCCGCTGAGTAAGCCGCTCCTGTTTGGAACGCTTCAGCATATGCTAAGCAGGTTGATACTGCTGTCCACAACAGCAGCACCTGAGGAGCTAGCCCGCACATCCTGAGGACTTCCGGACTTGCACTGTGTGTCAGCCGCTGAGTAAGCCGCTCCTGTGTGGAACGCTTCAGCACATGCTAAGCAGGTTGATACTGCTGTCCACAACAGCAGCACCTGGGGAGCTAGCCCGCACATCCTGAGGACTTCCGGACTTGCACTGTGTGTGTCAGCCGCTGAGTAAGCCGCTCCTGTGTGGAACGCTTCAGCACATTCTAAGCAGGTTGATACTGCTGTCGAAAATAGCAGCACCTGGGGAGCTAGCCCGCACATCCTGAGGACTTCCGGACTTGCACTGTGTGTGTCAGCCGCTGAGTAAGCCGCTCCTGTGTGGAACGCTTCAGCACATGCTAAGCAGATTGATACTGCCGTCAACGACACTGCCATGATAATCTCGGGATGCCTGAAAGCAACACCAGTGCACAAACTATACCCTATTGTTGGAATAGCCCCACCCAACATCCGGAGGGCCACTGCTGCGGACGTCGAGAGAACAAAACAGGAGAATGACCATCGACATCCACTATATGGTCACCAGGCAGCAAGGTCTCGCCTCTGATCCCGCAAGAGTTTCCTTGCTAGGACTCTGCCGCTGGAGAGAACACCAGAGACAACCCGTCTCAACAGATGGAGGAGCTCACTGTCCACATACATGACACTAAAGGAAGAACTGGCTCCTGGCGCCGACCTATCTTGTCCTGTGAGGAGGTCCCTGAACCGCTTAAGAATGGGTGTCCCTCGATGCAAGACCTACCTGCAAAAATGGGAGATCCTTCCAGCAGACGCAGACACCTCTTGTGAATGTGGAGCTGAACAAGACCCAAGCCACCGACTTATCTGCCCCCTCCTGGATAAACCATGCACAATGGAAGATGGCTTTAGAGGAAGTAACAAGGCCAACGCAGCTGCAGATTTTTGGAAATGCTGACCGGACACGGAAATTATTGGGGCAAATGTAATATTTCCAACCATGTAACTGTAGCCGGCATCTTGCTATTGTAAAACGCGGGGTTTGTCTTGTCCAATAAATACTAGGCAGCGCGGCCATGCGATGTTTGTGTTATGCTCGCTCCGCTCTGTTCGGAATGTTTTTTTTTCTGTGGCGTCTCCTTTGAAATAGTCACTAATTTGAGGATGTGGTCATACTTTCTATGCTAATCGGGCATTACAGCTTCTTCTTCTACTTCTTATACGCGATCAGGCCCAGCGGACCGAGCGCTACTTCAAGTTTCCTTCTCCATCATCTCCTGTCCACTGCTGCCATCCGCCAACTGTTGCTGATCTTCATGGAGTCCATCACTCCACCGCTTCGTTGGCCCCCCTGGTCGTCTCCTTCCTGTGGGGATGATATCCAGTAGCTTCCGTAGCCATCTGTGGTATTCCATCCAGCTTACTACAGTCTTCTGGTTTTAATGGTTCCTGCTAAGTTGATCTTCTACTTCATGATTGTGTCTAATCCTCCATTCACCCGTGTGTACATCCCTCACCGGTCCGAAGAACTTTTCTCTCAAAAACGAGTAGTTTATGAAAGTCCTGTTTTCGGATACTCCGTGTCTCACACCCATATCGTACAACGGGTTGGATCAGAGTTTTATACAGACGAATTTTGAACTGTCTGGAGAGACATCTGGACAGAAGAAGCTGTGTTAAGCTGTAGAGAGTTTGGTTTCCTGCTTGGATCCTGGCGTTGATCACTGCCTCACATGATGAGTTCTCCGTGAAAAGCGATCCTAGGTACTTAAATTCATGGACCCCCTTGTAGAACTGGTACCTAACCCGCAGCTACTAGGGAGTTGCCCCAAAACTTGCCCGCGAGACATAGTGAGGTACTCCTTGGTTTCATTTACGATTAGGGCTTTACATAGAAAAACAAACCTAGTAGTACAAGCAGTAATTTTCGGCCAGACAGTGCCTAACCTAGTACAGTTGTTGTTGTTGTTGTTGTTGTTGTTGTTTTAAGGGGCGGAACTACGAGGTCATCTGCCCCCCTAGTACAGTTGGCTACCAGCCGTAAATTCTAAGTTAATAAGCCTTTACATACAAATCCGTTCCAGTTATTGAAACCTTAGTAACCAATGGTTCCACACTTCGCTCCGCATGACCTGTGGGGTGTATTTTGTGTCCCACATATTAGCAACAGTAATGTGACGTCAATGTATGTGCCTCCGTAACAGTTGAAGAACGACAAGCAATTGAATGAACAAGTAAAGACACATATTTATGTAATTTAGCACATATTTCCTGTAGAGCAGTGATAATGAACAGAACTTTCAATTGGTAATTACTCCCAGAATAAGAACTAAGGTATGAAAGTCATTACCTACTGTAAGTGAAAGTGTAGAATCCAGGATCGGCACTTCACTACAATTACCAACTGGGGTGGGGGTTGCAGCTCAAAAATCGGCCATCCTGAATTTTCTCCCAGCTTTTCCACACTCCTTCCAGGCAAATGCCGGGATGGTACTGGGGCACCTACCCCGGTCCCTGGCCCTTCATTAATAGTCACCACAGAATTAAACACCCCTGGTTTTTGTCACTCACAGTGAGGATAGTCGCGCATTAACTGTGGAGTTTACCAAAACGTGGTAGATTATTGAACACATATCATTTACAGACCTTTAAGGGAGTCATTAGTAATTGAAAATACTGTTAAATATTACAGTACAAATATTGCTTAAATGAAGGTTTCTATTTGTGTCTTGTTCAACGACGGCAGGTATTTGTGGCGGATACATTGACGTCATATTGCGTTGCCAACATGTCCGATACAAAACACACCACACGACAAACGTTACTTTGTAATTATGTGAAAAAAGAAATAATTGGCAAAACCATTGGTCTGGATAAAGATTATTGATGCGTGACAAAAACCAGGGGTGTTTATATTAGCTAACGCGCCATGCCTAACAATATTGATGTAGGCGAAATCCATTGGCCTGCTGGATGCGATATAGTACTGAATGCGTGGGGTTGGCAATACGGTACATGATACTCAGCTGGAATTGTATCTTTATAAGTCGTGATCCTATTTGGGATGGCTGGGTGGGTTACAGACAGCGGAGGAGTAAACATCTATTACTATATCATCTCCAGATACCGGTACCATTACTAAAGGTATTTCATTTAGGCTAATGTCAGTAGTTTAAGAATTGTTTACTTCGGTCCAGGTAAACTCCACAGGTTATCATACACTCAAGATGTCCTAAGTTCTCATTAAGAACCACCAACTGATTTGTTCAAACTACAAGCAAAGTTGTTCTTCTCTTGTGGTATTTACTTACCGGTACTCTGATGTTAGAAGCCATTTTTAGCTTACTTTCGTTTTTTGCAAAAAATGAAAGTAGATTTATGAGATCTACACAGGGCCAACAATTGTGTGTGTGTCTGTGTGTGATTGTGTGAGTGTGTGAGTGTGTGTACTCTGAATATCTGTTCCCCCCCCCCCTATCAATTCGAACTAGGAGGAACCGAATTGAACGAAATTTGGTACAGAGGTAGCACTAGCAAAGGTAACTCCATTGTCTAGTTTTATATCGCCACCGTATTGACGGAAACGTAATGCTGGCCACCCAAATGTAAAAACTTACGTTAAATTACGACCAACCTAATCATCTGATCTCTACCACATTTTGCAACAACATACCTGCATGTGAGGAGCGTCCTTTGACCAAGCTACAAGGTCATCCGTCCAATAGTTTGCGTATGGCGGCTATGTATGTGTGTAAATCGATTCCCCCTATCAATTCAAATACGGTGAAACCGAATTGATTGAAATTCTTTAGAGAGGTAGCACTACCAAAGGGCACCTCATATTCATGTTTAATATCCGTAGATCACGTTGTATTTTAACAAGCTACTACAACCAACATTCAATTATACTCCTTGAAAAGGACAAAGAGTTATAACAATACCCATGCATTTAGGAGAAAGTAGGCTATATGTTCTTTGCTGAACATCTTGTTTAGTGTTGCCTAGTAATCTATCATTGAATGCATTGCAGTCAGTCAACACGATACTACATTACCAGCCCGTTTCTCGTGTCCTTGAGTAATTCTTGTTTACAGTATGTTGTAACCATGGGGTTTGTTTATCGCAACGCGCTGATTACTGCTGTGGTAGACAAAGATATAACTCGTATTACAGAGTCTTTCACTCAAAGCGGGGCCGGCAAATGGCAGCTCCCTGAGCTTAGGGTCGAGACAGCGCCCGTACGAATCACATGTAGATAACAAGCATACAGAATAACACATAATGACTTGCCTTGTCACAGAAGATGTTGAAAATGTCCTCCACCTGCATCTACACATTTCTGGCATCGTCTAAGGAATTTTCATTCACACGCTTTATTTCATCTACCGAGATAGCCTCAATTTCTCTCGTGATATATTGTGCTATTGCGTACGCAGGGTGAGGCATTGTTGAAACAATAGGCTTTAACACTACCAATAACACGTTATAAAATTTTGAAACACAACAATTAAACAATAACCACGTATACGGCGTAAGCAACAACCACTAACACGTATAGACTACACACATTATAAACTTATAACTTAAAATGGGCTATAAACGAAATAACAAGGTCAACTCTACTCGACAAATACTGCGTTGGAACTGTCTCAGCATCGCGAAGTCCCGCGCTGCTCCGCAGCATTAATTTCATCAATCCTACAACACTTATCTCCTGAAGACATTTGCTGCTTCAGCTCCGCGTTGCTATCTGCTCGTCTGACCTTTAGCTCGACGTTGTACCTGCCGTGGTGCGTCGGCTCCACTCTGAGTGGAGGACCCTGCAGGTTGCAGGTGACCAGGCGGGAGCATAATGTACTTTACTTCCAAACTTTTCCGTTGCGATCGTTGCGGAATTGAGGCCTGATTGCTTCTGATACGCACATTGCTGAACTGTTTTCGTGGAGGATATGACGAATCACTTACACATTTTTTGTTAAAATAATGCAATAGAGTGGTAGACTAAAGTGGTACCTACAGCTAATAACAAAGCTGATCAGTTTTTGGTTTCCGGTGAACACTCATCAATCTACCGCGTGTCATCATACCTGCACCTCGTAAGCAAAGTTTAGTGTGTCCTTTACGTTTGGAAAAGCGGAGGAAACAACGGACATTAATTACAAATGCACCACAAAAGGAGCGGTGCCCATAGAAGCTCTAGTCTATGAGTTGGTTGTCTCAAGGATCGTACTATAGTATTGTTGTATCCGTAGGGGATACATTCCCTCGCCCTATAATTTACATCCCCAGGGGTAGATACAGCCTCCACCCCATACATCATACTTTTCGTCCCCAAATACTTATACGCTTCCCAATACATTTCACACCGCCTATGAACCGCCTTAACCCCAGTGAACTCACAATCAGGTGAACTTCCTAATGAACCACCATGACCCCTACAGGAGTACCGACCATGTGCCAGTTTTGCACACATTGCACTACTACATCTATAAAATGGGCATGCTACTACACCTCATTGTCTGTGTGTGGTGAAACCCTTGCCGGACGACGCCGTCCCAACTGCCATTTAGGTGAGTGTGATTGTGAGACATCCCTTTTACATTTACTTCCCTTATTCTGTCCCTTACACATTGTGTTTACCTTGTTAAAGAACTTATCAGCATTTGAGCTGTTTTGTGGAAGATTGTTATTAACGCTCCACAAGAAGTAATAATTAAACGAATTGGTTTCCCACTACACTGATAATCTTGTTTATTTAAATGCCTAATAAGACAATACTTATCCCCTCTACAATCCCATTAGGATCCTGTAGTATTTTATTGCTCAAAGGTATTGGCTAAGCAATTCTTTCGAAAGCTCATGTTAAGAGCACCAATCAGCATTATTGCTACTCATTGTATTCGCTTACTGGCTTGCGCACTGAACAGTGATCACACACCAATAAGTTATTACTCACCAACCAACCCCTCCATCACACCTCACCCCTAGCTCTCCAGACACCTCGTACAGTTGGAAGCTAGCCCCTGAACGCGTCTAAGCTTTATAGACGCCCCCACTCAAACTCACGCCCTTAGACACTCACGCTCACAGCCCCTATTCACATAACACCCCAAACTACCCCTAAACACACTACAGGAGCCCTTTCGGGTCCATACAGTATAGTATGCTTATCATCAGATTTAATGCACAGATTGATGGGGAAATTAAAACGTGAACACTCGTGTTTCCGACAATGGAGGTTTTATATCTCGTGTTGTGTAATTCTGTATTTCCATTCCGTGTGTGCGAGACGAGAACCAGAATCCATTATTAAAAATGTTTAATGATTAAAAAGTTGGGTGTTCGTATGAAAGGAGAAGATAAAAAATAACCCCTTACAAAATCAAAGCTCCAGGATATCTGCTGGCTCCACTGGGTTCATAGATTGAGATCCATTGGAAACAACATGGGTTTATATTGTGTTCATACAATACTCGTATCGGTGCGGACATTTGAAATGGTAATACCGCAAGCTACTTTATCGGCGAGAGTTGTTAGCATTTACATAGGCAGGAGTGCTCTTCGATCAGGGACGACAGAACATTGTACAGGAGTGCTCTTCGATCAGGGACGACAGAACATTGTACACATGCGAATTAAAATAATCGTAAAGCGGCTATTTCTGTCCAGTCGAGATCTATGGGTTGGTTGGTTCATTAGTTTTGGGGCTGCAACAACGGGGTCATGTAGCCCCGTGCAATTTGGCTGTGTGTAGAATCTGTCTGATAATTTTGATGGCTGTATTAGTGTGTGTTATCTGTTTTTAATTCAAGTAAGGACTGCAAATTTTAATTTCAATTAGTTCCTATTTTTGCTACCAAATGCTACCGTCCACAACACCTAGCTGTGCGCTTGGCTACTAGATGGCAACGTAGTCAGCAACTTGCGTAGAACGTTGGAACTAACAGAGCTTTATCAATTCCAACGTAAAAATTTTGGCTTCACACAAGTGTAGTTAGTGGAAGTTTCTTTTGCTATGAATAAATCTATGACATGGACCCGTCGGCTTTATTTCTCCTCCGAAGGAAGGCATACTGAGCGATTTTTAACGCAGTTAAAAAATCCGACGACTTCGGTCGGGTTTGAACCCACGATCTTGGATATAGAAGCTCTGCATGCTACCAACTAGGCCACCGAAAGCGCCTAGTACGTTCTTTTCATCTCCCTGTTGAGTTGGCAATGCGTGCGGCATCAAACTCACTGTTGTCTGTCATAGTTACAGTAGACACTTCACGGTCTGACAGTAAGGAGTTTTTTTTTAATATAATTTGAACCGTATGCTCTCAGCCCAGTGAAGACCTTTCAGAAGAGCCATATCATTAACCAAATTGCAAGCTCACACTTAAAGCACATTCATCAAAGTAACACGAGTCACCTGATTGATTGCACACATAATATCTTAAGTATTCAAATTTCAAGTTAATTAAGCACTCTTCTTGAAGAGCGAAATGACCTGTAGTTATGTCACAATATTCCTAGCTGTGATACGGTCATACAAACATTATTCGCACTTCTTTGGCTCGCAAGGAGCCCTAAGATGTTGATTTGGTAATTCCATGTACATTTCATGTCTATAACAATAATAATAATAATACAACAAAAGATGTACCATATCTCAAAGAATGCAAAATTACGACATTACAACACAGCCATCAAACCAGAGGCACTGTATGCACCCGAAACACTGATAAATGGGGGCAGGTCACAGAAGAAAAGCATCGACAAACAAGAGAGGAAAATTTTCAGAAATATAATAGCACCAAAGTTTGTAAATGGTATTTGGATGAAGAAGAAACCACATGAAATTTTTCAATCCGCAGAAAAAATCACTGATACTATCAGAAAACGACGATTACAATTCTACGGACTCCTCCACAGAATGGATAACGACAGGCTGACAAACAGACTAGCGCCAACCCTGAATATCCGCAACAATTGGTTAACAGAAATACTCGAAGATCTACAAGGAATGGGTATTGCTGAGAAAACCATTCCAGATAGAGTAAAATGTAGAAGCCCAGTAAACAAACATAAATTTGCAGAGAAACCTAAAAGGAAAAATACAGGCTGGACAGAAGCACGCCGAAAGGAACACAGTGAACGAATGAAGAGATATTGGAAAGAAAAGAAGAAGGAACATTGTGCAAAATTAAGTTCAAGCGCGCTCCGTAGTTGGGCATAACGATTCAACAACAATAATAATAATAATGCAACATCAGAAGAGCTGACATAGTTAAGGATTAGCCACACAGGTGGCTTGCTGCTCGACCTGACACATTGTTTTCTGAGGGCATTGTAAAACTTGTGCGACGATGAACCGAAGATGATGTCATTGTAAAATTCGTACCGGTGTAATAAATTATACAAATTGAGTGCGAATACTTAAAGACTGGATCACGTAAATATCTTGGCACGCAATAGTTCATTATGGTGTTTGAATGAGGGTAGATAGTGACGAAGACAGCTGCTCTCACTAGGACACGCAAGACTCAATCAGATAAGTAGCCTGTACAATAGAACCTGAACTGACCATTTAACTATAATCACATATTCACTGTAAACAAGCAAGTTTGGAGGTCAATCACCACTTCCAGTATTTTAACAAAATATCACATAGACAATAACTAACAAATATTGTCGAGTTGAACTATCTCAAGTATTAGGTGCGTTCAAAAAGTAATGAGCCGGAGGCATAATTACAGAAACCAGTACCTGTATGTTAGAAGTATTGGCCCTGGCTGTTGAGGCACTTGTCCCACTGTGACACGAGGCGGTGAATGGCTCTCATAAAATTCCCTGGGCTGCGATGTGAACCAGTTCCGCACGTACAGCTGGACGTCGGCGTCCGAGGTGAATCGTTGGCCCCGCAGAGCCCATTTCAGGGGACCAAACATGGCGTAATCACAGGGAGAGAGGTCTGGAATGTATGGAGGGCGACCGCGAACCTCCCATTAGAATTTCTGCAGGAGTGCCGCGACTGTGTTGGCCGTATGAGGACGTGCATTGTCGTGGAGCGACCACGGCGGCTATGGCGTTCACTGTCACTCGGCGGTCCTGGGTAATGAGTGCATCAACCAGCTGGACGTTGTCATCGGTAATGCAGGGGGATACCCCAGACCGGGCATCATCGGCTAACGACACCCGTCCTTCCCTGAAGCGCTTGTGCCACGCCTTGACCCTTGCAAGGGACATGCAGTGTTCGCCGTACACTTGTGACATTCGGCGATGAATGTCCGTTCCCCCTACTCTTTCCGCCGTCAGAAACCGAACAACACCTTTTTGCTCTTCGTTGTCACTGTTTGCAATGCGACTGGCAGAGTTGGACGATTGATGCATGCTGCTGCTCGCTTTGTATCGTCACGTGACGTGCACGCGTGCCCTCTAGCGACGGGGCTTCCACGCTCTGGTCGGAACCACACCTCGTTACACACGCCACGATTAGCCGATGTCGTCACCGGTCTGGGCATTCCGGCTCGTTACTTTTTGAATGCACCTTGTAATATCACAACTAAAAAGTGTACATATTGTAAATATTTGCACCCATACTTCCAGACATAAAAATTTGGAGCCTAAGTGTTATAGATCTGATGATGATCGCTTGTCGATCGAAACTGGTCATCAAAGTGTATTTATTAATCCCTTGTAAAAAGAAAAAACCGGGATTAGGGAATAACCCATCTCATTTGGGTACAGTCGTGTTCACCGACTGAAAAGAATCTAAATTTCGTATGCAATATTTCAGTTATTTTCTTGAACAGGTGATGTAGTTACACCTTGATCATCAGCCCTTGCTACTTTCGTGTGCTATCCTGTGTTTTGTTGGTCAGTTATTTGATTTGATGTTTGGTGCTGATGATATTAAATTGGGTACCTTCACCGCAGTTTCCTCAGGTGATTGCTGGCTGGAGTGGTTGACAGTGACGTGCCTCTAACTAGTCGAGTTAGATATCCTTGTGAACAGTCCTCGTCAGCTAACCACTGCTCAACTGTCACAACCTGAGCTGTCCTTGCCAGTGTTCGGCTGCAATGTGCTCCCTTTGTGTGTGATCTGGCCCCAACTCACCAGAGCAGCTCGTGGGAAATGAAACTGAATCATGACTTGGACGAAAGCATCCGTGGACAATATTAAAGGTACCATCCCGGCATTAGAATGGAGTTAAACATGAAAAATAAAGAAAAAACATTTCATGACGACCGATGCACAGTGGGTCAAAATCAAAATCTAGGGGGACAAAATTATTTGTACTTTTTTAATCATGAATTTAGAGTGAAAGCAACGTTATAATTTGTTTACTTCATAATAAACATCAGGTAAGACCTTTTTTAAGCTACGTCTACACATGCAAGAAATTGTCTATGACTAGGAGTTGGATGGAGCATTCAGTTATCTCTTCGGAACAATTTTCTACCCCTAATTTACTTTTAACAAAGTCACAAAGTTCTCCTTTTGACATAATCGTCGAACCCAGTGCTTCATGCAATTGTAAACGTGTGAGAACTGGTTGCGCGGCATCTTCTAAAACGTCAAATAACTAAGTAAGTTCCAAAAGGATGCAATAAATCTTTTAACAGGCGTAAACTACAAGACTTGATCTACATTTTAACATTGAGTAGAAAGTGACGCAGAGTGACGCGACATACTAAAAATCTAAATGAAAATATAATTTTAAAAGTAATTGTTAAATATTATAAAATGCAAATATAGCTAAAATTACGTAACAATTAGGCCCATTAATAACTGAAACACGTTACAAAGATCATACCTTCAGCTGCATGTTCCATCTTAAAGCATCACACTAACCACAAAGACAACCAAACCACAGCCACTTACATTCACCCTCCAATTCAGACTGCTCGAACAGTGGTGACCGATTAACACTAAAATGCGTTTATATCCCAGAAGAGTGAGCGGAAATTATATGAGAATGATGTAGAAGTAATAAATTTTGATTTTTTAATTATGAAAATAAATAATTTTGTCCTCCTAGATTTCGATTTTGATCCACTGTGCGATGGTGGTGCTCCCGAGTCCGCAGAATGCCTCTTGGCCACCCTAGTCGCTTGTTATGAATCGTCATGAAATACTATCGTTATACATTTTTGGAGGTTGAGTATTCTTGGTCATCAGCCACTCTACTTGATTTATCTGATAACCTGTAATTTCCTGGTGGCTACGTGCACCACGATTCGAAATTAAGGGATCATCCCGAGATTTTCCTGCAGGGAGTGTGGAAAAATCGCAGGAGAAGCCAAATTCGGAATGGACAATGCTATTGCAGTGATTCTAACTAGAGATCACCAGATTTTGAGCGCGCAATGTTGCCAACTCAGGTTTATAAAATTCCCCAAATAGTAGTCAGAATCTGCTAGGTTATCAATAGAGAAGACATATTTCTGCCGTTAACAGGAGTTTACATAGTCACTGAATCCCTGTGTAAACAATGGACTAATAAATGTACAGGATTTACGGAAAGGTCGCTAAATTGACAACAGTGTGTGCGCGTCAGAGAATTTAGCCTCTTCTCGCGTGGTTTGCCTCAATTCTCCTCACGCCACACTGAATGACATAGCTTCTATCATTTCTATCTATTACAGTATTTTCATCGACCGAGTCAACACAACGAGCTAGCCAACCTTTATTACCTTCACCTCAAGTTCGCCAAACAAATATGATAGAGACAGCACAATCGTGAGAAATATGAGCGACGAGCAAAAGAGAGAAGTGTTATCGAACACCCTTCATCTCACACGTTAGTGACTATTTCACCAGCCTATAGTAACTACCAATACCGTGATTTTATTGCATTCAGAACATATGAGCTAATTTGCTGTCCATTGTTATCAAAAGAACAACGAAATGCGTTGCCAAAGCTTATAAAGATATCAATGAAACGGAACATAGAGACACTAATCCTTTTCTGGCGTTCTTTGTGAACAAAAGAACAACGGTTAGCGAATGAGAAGGACGCTTGTAGTTGTGGCGCGATAGTTAATCTCGCGATCATGAGCCACGGGACCTCCTACTTACGTGGAATCCGAACCACAGGACATGGAATTTCACTTTTGAAAATCTCACATGCATTGACTGGGAATCGAGCATTATTCTCGTATCAGAAACGTACATATTTTACACAGTTATATTATTTTTGATTAAAACTTGGTCACTTCCCCTCAAGTGAATGAGAAGGTGCCCAAATTAGCCTGACGGTTATTCTTGTTGTTGTTGTTTGAATTAGCGGCTTGGACGTCGTGGACCAGTGTACTTAGTTGTGTACATAAATAAATGAATAAATAAATGAATAAACAATAGAACGAACGGTAAAGCATGGCCACGTTATAATAAGAAAAGCGTATCAAGACCGGTCAAAATTAGCCACTACAAAACATTCGTACTAGCAGAAGCATTATATGCGTCAGAACCGGCTGCGGTGGCCGAGAGCGCTACATCGTGCCTCGCTGGCATAGGGAGAGCGTGGGTTCGATTCTCACCTCGGCCGTCCTGAAAATGGTTTTCGTGGTTTCCAATTTTCATCACCAGGCAAATGCCGGGACGGTTCCTTTCAATAGGTCCACGGCCGATTTCCTTCCAATATACCTTCCCTGACCCGTCCTGAAAAGAAAAGTACATGGCCATTGGCTGCATTAATAAAATTATTATTATATGCTTCAGAAACGACAACAATTGGAGCATCAGGCATCATAGAAACTGAAGCAAGTAGTTCCGTGAAGAACTATACAGCCTATTTTCATATATCCTACTCATGTTAATTGCCTCTATCATCACACATCACAAAATTTCAGTTTGATTGATATGTTAGATTCGTAGATACTGAGAACCGACTAAATATTTCAGTTGGTCGCCAGGTTGTATTTTTATTTATGTACTATTACATGAAGATTATTGTGTACGTGTGGTATTCAAACTTCAATCGCATGATTAGGACACAAGAAGTAAAAACGAGATTTTAAAATTTCGCACAGCTCCCATCTTGTTGTTATGAAAACAATTGAAATAAATTGGATGCCAGTGGATCAACATTTGTATAAGCATTTAACGTGCAAAGTTCCACTGCACTCGGATGGTTAAATCGCGAGAAACGTCCATTAGAATATTTATATTTCGCGTCGCCGCCATGTTGGATTTGTGCTCACCAGGTTACTGAAAGCCCTATAAGTGAACTTATGTTCATAGCCTCTATTAACATAAAAAATTCAATTTGATTGCTGTAAAAGATTCGTAGATATTGACAACAGTCAAAACATTTCGGATACTCGCCATTTTGGATTGTATGTATAGGCCATAGAGTTATGTACCATTCAAGGACAATTATTGCATAGCTTCATTATTCAAACTTTCACTTCGCTCGCTCGCATGATTACGACACAAGAAATAAAAACTTAATTTTAAAATTTCGCACAGCCGCCATCTTGAGGATATGTAAACAATTGAACTAAATTAGATGCCAATGCATTAAAATATGCATAATCATTTACTGTACCACATTTGATTGCGCTCAGATGGTTAAATCATGAGAAAAGTCTATTAAAATATTTCAATTTCGCTTGGCCGCCATGTTCGTTTTGTACTTTAGAGGTTTCTGAACGTTACATAGGTAAACTTTTGCAGTGCCCTTTATCACCGTACAACATTTCAGGGTGATATCTGTAATCGTTTCGGAGATATTGAATGCCAGTGAAATATTTCGCACACCCGCCATTTTGAGGTTATGTAAACAATTGAACTAAATTAGGCGCATGTTTATTACAATGTGTATAAACATTTGCTGTACCAAGTTTCATTACGTTTGGATGGTTAAATCGTGAGAAAAGTCTATTTAATAGTCTCAAATTCGCCCTGCCGCCATGTTGGTTTTGTTGTTACCAGGATTTTGAAAGTCTCATATGTGAACTTCTAGTAGTTCCCTTTATCACCGTACACAACGTCAGGGTGATATCGGAAATAGTTTTGGAGATACTGAATGCTGGTGAAATATTTCGCCTTGTTGGATTAGTGAGACACAATACAATTTGAAGGGCACGGTCGGGGTCGGCAAGAATGGTGCTATGATCTTACAGAGTTTCATTGAAATCGCTCCAGCCGTTTAGAATTTATTAGGGGGGACACACACACGAATCACACACACACGCGCACACACAGACAGACTCACGGACAAAAGGTGATTTCATAAACCTATTTTTTCATAGAATGAAAATAGGCTTAACATACAACGCAAAATTCTCAGAAAAATATTTGGAGCAATACACAGAGATGGCATATGGATTAAGAGAGTTATACGAGTACACAGGCAGACTCACCGATATGATCAAAAAACGCAGACTGTCTTTTTACGGGCACATACAGAGAATGAACAAGAGACTTACAAAGAAGTAAACAGCTCAAGCAGGAAAACTAATTGGCATCATGAAGTAGAGGAAGACTTAAGACAGGCGGGGATCGACAGCCAAATGCTTGGAGACAGAGGAGAATTCAGAACCAAAATTAAGCAAATGAAAAGATGAAGACAAGAACATTGTGGACATAACAACGGAAACAGGAGCACAGTCAAAGGATGATGAGATTTTGGGAAGAGAAGAGGAATAAGGATGATGATGATAATTGTTGTTTTAAGGGGTCTAACATCTAGGAGGTTATAGTTTGGGAGATTGTGAAGATGATAATGAAATGTAAACTCTAACTAAAACTAACCACTAACTTATATACTAGAAGAAGAAATGGAAAACAAAAGGAGAATAAGGCAAATAAAGGACAGGAGGAAAAGAAACGAAGAATGAGGATTGAAGGACTTGGAAGGGAGGAGAGCCATGAAAGGCAAATAGGAAAGTGGAAGAGCCGTGGAACAGCCGTGAGCCTTTGAGGGTGTAGCACTATCCAGGGTGCACCAGAAGTGGTGGGGCTACATACACCCTGCCTCCTTGAGGGCCTTGAGCACAGGGCAGGAGATAACATGAAAAGAAAGGGAAGGCTGACCCCTCGAAGAATGAGGGTATCAGGAAAGATAAGACAAGAGCCTATTAAGGTGGGAAAGGGAAAGACTCCCTAGGCCTCGGATACCCTAATACCGTCGGGGTCTGAAAAAATCAAGAGTTGACCAAGGGAGGTCGATAGGAAAGATGACAGAAAAGAGCTCGGCAGAGGAAGAAGGGAGAGTATATCTACGTTTTGCTATTGTTTGTGACATCATGACATTTTCAAGTTCAAACACTGCCCATAAGCGCAAAAATGATATAATAATAATAATAATAATAATAATAAATGAATAAACAACGAATTTGTCTGATAATCTACGTTATTGTGGTGCCTTCTGTAGGAGTGTAATCGTGACAAGGATTGGGAAAGAGGTGACCGTGGCCTTAAGGTAGGCACCATCCCGGCATTTGCCTGGAGTAAAAGTGGGAAACCATGTAAATCTACTTCTGGGATGCCTGAGGTAGGAATCGAGCCTACCTCCTCTCAGTTTTGTCTCACGTTCGGACCCTCAGACCGGAATTGAATTTCTTGGCGGAGTTGGGGTGCCAGAATTTTGCCCCGAAAAGGATCTTTAACGTGCAGGATCCCTCCCATTTCAGCACACTTAAATGCCAACTGATTGCACCATGATTCGATGCTGCAACCTTGGGATCAGCAGGCGAGAACGGTATCGCAGTGCCACGCAGTCAACAATGAGCCTCTATCAGTTTAGTAGTTCAAATATTTGCTAAGCTGCTTACTGTACAGCAAAATGCTGTTGTTGTTTCATTTAAAGGTTTGTCACTTCGTGGTGACTCCCTGAAACAAACCGCACCTCTTATTACTAAGGCCCGGATGTTGTTGACATGTCATCTTTTTACTGAGCTGTCAAAAACAATGCTGAAGTACATAGAAACTCCGGACGGGCCACCCCGTCTTCAAATATGTCAACTTTATTTTGCATCTTTTTGCATTTTTTCCTATTTTTCTATTTTAAGAGCATTTTTTTAAGTTTGGTAGATTTTTTGGTCTTATCTAATATATAAAAGTGAAAGTCTGTATGTATGTGGGTATGTGGATCTGTTCCGTATACAAATCTACACCGTTCCACCAATCTCAACCTAATTTTGCATACACATAGTTTAGGACCCAGAAGGAACCGCTGGCTACATGAATTTTCGATAGTCTTTCTCATTCTTCTGATTTCGGCCCTTTTGCACTCAAGCACAGGCTAATCAAATCATAAAATATACTCGTGAAGGAATGGCAAGGCAGATAGTATCCATGGCAACATAGCTCAAGTCGAGACACGGCCGTCTGGATGCCAGTTGCGCTCTGCACTACCGGTATAGAAAATGAGGATCTTTACTTAAAATCCCGTTAGTTACTCACCTACTCACACAGCACTGTCAACCGAGTTTAGCATAACAAAGACTTGACACTATCTTCTACTATATATTTGTCAAATACCACTCACTCACTCACTCACTCATTCATTCATCACGAAATCTCAGAAACCACCGAACGGATTGAAATGACATTTGGTATGCTGCTTCCTCAAGGGCCGCAAATGCCCACTAAGAGAGGATTTTTGTATATTCAGGTTCTAAAGGGGTGTTAAGGGGGTAGACCTGCATTTCATTGACTAGCAATATCTCCGGATTGGTTTCATTGGGGGATGTGATACTCGGCACATAAACTCACCATTAAAAATAAGAAGACACGAGTCTGAGGGTTTTTCGATGAGGCGTATATTATGAGGTGAAGGGGGTGAAAAGTGGGGATTGAAAGATTCCTAACGGAGCGTGTATCTCTTAAACGACATAGGCGAGGAGTTTGAAACTCAGCGGAAAAAAATCAGCATAAAAATAAGTAAATATGTGTTTGACAGTTTATTCATACATCCAATTTAAGGGGCCCATGGGGAGGGGTGACATTCTGGGGGGGGGGGAGGGGAGGAACAGGAAAGAAAGTGTCCTAACTGATTATCTGAATGGCTCACTCATCAAACTCAGGGGGAAAAACTGCCTTAAATTAAGTAAATAGCTGTTCGAGAGTTTTTTCCATAAATCAAATTTAAGGGGTTCATGGGGAGGGGTGAATTTCTGAAAAAAGAAAATTGAAAGAAAATGTCCTGGCTAACTCACTCACTCACTCATCATCGCCCAGCCAAAATTATTGAAGTTAGAAACATGACAGTTTGGGGATATGTTCATTGTATGTCAAGGGAGGATTTTCGGATATTCAGGTTCTAAAGGGGTCTTAAGGGGGTTAAACCTGCATTTCATTGAATAACATAATCTCCCGATTGGTTTCATTGGGGGATGTGATACACGGCATATAAACTCATCATTAAAAAGTAAGAAGACACGTTTCTGAGGGTTTTTCGATGTGGTGTATATTTTGAGGTGAAAGGGGTGAAAAGTAGGGATTGAAAGATTCCTAACGGAGCGTGTACCTCTTAAACGACATAGGCGAGGAGTTTGAAACTCAGCGGAAAAAAATCAGCATAAAAAATAAGTAAATATATGTTTGACCGTTTTTTCATAAATCCAATTTAAGGGGCCCATGGGGAGGGGTGAAATTCTGGGGGAGAGGGGGAAACAGGAAAGAAAGTGACCTAACTGTTTGACTGACTGGCTTACTCATCAAACTCAGGGGGGAAAACTGCTTTAAAGTAAGTAAGTAAGTAAGTAAGTAAGTAAGTAAATAGCTATTCGACAGTTTTTTTTATCAATCAAATTGAAGGGGTTCATCGGGAGGGGTGAAATTCTGAAGAAAAACAAATGAAAGAAAATGTCCTGACTCATTCACTCACTCATCATCGCCCAGCCAAAAATATTGAAGTTGGAAACATGGCATTTTGGGGATATGTTCGTTGTATGTCAAAACCGTACACTAAGGGAGGATTTTTGGATATTCAGGCTCTAAAGGGGTCTTAAGGGGGTTAAACCTGCATTTCATTGAATAACAATATCTCACGAGTGGTTTCATTTGTGGATGTGATACTCGGCATATAAACTAATCATTAAAAATAAGGAGACATGTGTCTAAGGGTTTTTCGATGTGGTGTATTATTATGAGGTGAAAGGGGTGAATATTGGGGGTTGAAGGATTCCTAACGGAGCGTGTAGGCCTATCTCTTAAACGACATAGGCGAGAAATTTGAAACTCAGCGAAAAAAATCAGCTAAATAAATAAGTAAATTGGTGTTCGACCGTTTTTTCGTAAATTAATTTAAGGGGCCCATGGGGAGGGGTGAAATTCTGGTAAAAATAATTGAAAGAAAATGTCCTGTCTGACTCACTCACTCATCACGCCCAGCGAAAACTTTAAAAGTTGGAAAATGAAATTTTGGGAATATGTTCGCTGTATGTCGAAAACGTCAACTAAGGAATGTTTTTTGTTTATTCGGGTTTTAAAGAGATGTTAAGTGGGTAAGCGTGCATTTCATTGAATAACGATATCTCATGAGTTGTTTCTTTGGGGATGTGATATTCGGTATATAAACTAATCATTAAAAATAATCAGACATATATCTAAGGGTATATCGATATGGTGTATTATGAGGTGAAAAGGATGAAAATTGGGGGTTGAGGGATTCATAACGGAGCGTGTATCTCTGAAACGACACAGGCGAGAAGATTGAAATTCGGCGGGGAAAAACAGCTTAAAATACAAGTAAATGGGTGTTCGACCGTTTTTTCATAAATCAAATTTAAGGGGCCCTTGGAGAGGGGTGTAATTCTGGGGGGGAAAAGAACAGGAAAGAAAGTGTCCTAACTGATTGACTCACTTACTCACTCATCAAACTCAGGGGGAAAACAGCTTTAAATAAGTAAATAGGTGTTCGACCGTTTGTTTCATAAATCCAATTTAAGGGGTTCATGGAGAGGGGTAAAATTATCAAAAATAAATGAAAGAAAATGTCCTGACTGACTCACTCACTCATATCGCCCAGCCAAAATTATTGAATTTATAAACATGAAATTTTGGGGATATGTTCGTTGTATGTCGAAAACGTCCACTAAGGAAAGAGTTTTGGATATTCAGGTTCTAAAGTGGTGTTAAGGGTGTAAACGTGCATTTCATTGAATAACAATATCTCACGAGTGGTTTCATTTGTGGATGTGATACTTGGCATATACACTAATCATTAAAAATAAGCTGACACATGTCTAATGGTTTTTCGATGTAGTGTATATTATGAGGTGAAAGGGATGCAAAGTGGGGGTTGAAAGATTCCAAACGGAGCGTGTATCTCTTAAACGACATAGGCGAGGAGTTTGAAACTCTGGGGAAATCAATCAGCTTAAAAATAAATAAATAAATAAATAAATTAAAAATAGATGTTCGATCGTTTTTTCATAAATGCAATTTAAGGGGCCTATGGGGAGGGGTGAAATTATGGAAGAAAAACGTCCCCTAAGGAAGGATTTTTGGATGTTCACTCTCATCGACCAACCAAAACTATTAAAGTTAGAAGAATTATATTTTAGGGACATGTTTGTTGGGTGTCGAAAACGTCTACTAAGGAGGGATTTTTGGATATTCAGGTTCTAAAGGGGTGTTAACGGGGTTAAACCTGCATTTCATTGAATAACAATACGACACGACTATGACGCGAACGAAGCGAGGCTAAACATGAGATGGTGTGTGTCTGTGTATTACTCAATCACGCAAGTTCCACTGGTCCGATTTACATGAATTTTACATGGAAGTAGCTGATTTACCTGGTTAACATATAGATTACTTTTGATTTGAATACTTTGCACTATTTAAAGATGGCGACCATTTTAGTGACGTCACTACACCCTTTGGTTTCAAACTTTCATATTTCCATTTCAAATAAAAAGAGAACGCTAAGAAATAGCAAACTTTTGATGGCATGTACGAGGTTTAAAATTACACTTTCTATCCGAAAGGTATCTCCAACGGTTAGCGAGTAAAACCTAAAATTGTGCTATAAAACACGGTCAACGCCGAGCGGTGTAGTTGGACAAAATGTTCCATCCTTAATCTCCCTCTGCGCAGCACCTCGCCTATCCCCTGTTTTAATTGTCACCTTCACATTTTAATTTATTTATGACGCGTAGCGAAGCACGGGTACTTCAGCTAGTTTTAGATAAATCGGCCTTTTGAGGTTATTGTTTTTTCCAATTTCGTCATGTCACTGCTTTATATGAGGGAGTTACGTGTATTAGAGTTAAAAAGAAACTAGTAACGTAGCTGATACAAGATAATTTAAAATATTGAAATATTGATTCCTTTTTCTTAATCAACCGGGTGGAAACTAGTCTTAGCAACAATCGTGGTGAAATTGCTGCGAGTATTGCATCGAAACTGAAAAACAAAAGTGCTGGACTAAAACATTCTTCAAACTCTCAGACATTCTTTCAGGTGAGAACTACTGCATGGATGGGATTGAGGAGGATTTAGCAGCAAACGACCTTCCTCACTTCAAATACGCTCCGATCACATCAGTTGATGTTGAACGCAGCTTTTCGAGATATGAAAACTTGCTGGCTGATAACCGCAGATCATTTACTTTTGACAACATCAGAATGACATTCGTAGTGCAGTGCAACTCAGACTAAAATGAACATAAACCTTTTGTTAAGAGCTAGAAATCTATTTTGATTGACTTTTCAGTTTGAGCTTAAGATTTCAGTTTTGAAATACTGTACTGTATTGGCGAGTTTATTACTATAAGATCATTTTCTCAATTTTATAGTACATTTTTCGAATTTTTAGGTCATTTATTACAATCATTTTTGAAAGTTTTAAGTGCATTTTTAGCCTACTTTCGATGTTTGCAAAAAATGAAAGTAGACTTATGAGATCAACACAGGGCCAAAAATTGTGTGTCTGTCTGTGTATGAGTGTGTGTACTCTGAATGTCTGTCCCCCCCTATCAATTCGAACACGGTGAAACCGAATTGAACGAAATTTGGTACAGAGGTAGCACTGGCAAAGGGCACCTCAGTGTCATGTTTTATATTGCCGCCATCTTTACCAAAACTTAATGGCGGCCACTCAAATGGTCAAAACGTAATAATGCATTACAACCAAACTAATAATCGGATCTTTACCAAATTTGGTAACAACGTTCCTTCATATGAGGCGCGTCTTGTGCCCAAACTACGAGGTAATCAATCGTACCATTTCAGAATGGCGGCCGTGTGAATTATGCAAACTTTATAATCCATAACATGGGACCCACCAGTTCCGACTATCGAACCAAGAATCGTTTAATCTGTTTGAAACGACGTGGCCCATTTGAAATTAAAAGTTTATATTTTAATATTATAGTCTAGAAGTGATTTTAAAAAGCTGAGTCGTCCCGGTTATTTGACAAGATGGCAGCTGATCTCTCGTTCTGACCTATATTTTATTAATTTCAGTATGTTGCATGCAATATAGGCTAGTGGTAACAAATATATGAACTTTCTATGAAATGAACTCGGTTTAAAATATACTCCAGTAAAGAAAACGTTTAGTCCAAGTCATGATTTGCTACAACGTGGTACATGTATTGGTTCCTAACGATTTATTAGAGTGTGCGCGATTGGCTGAGTGGTCAGCGCGTTAGTCTTTCATCAGGCTGGCCGTGGTTCCAATCCTATCAGAGTTGGACTTTTTTTCTTGATTTTTTATATTTATTATTTCTTGAGTACTGAGACGTTATAAAATAAAGCATTATATGGTGCATTTTGAAATGGAAAATATATATTTAATTAAAATAACATTCACCACCGGAGTGACATCTAAGGGTAATTACTTGAACTATGTTATTGGTAACCACAGCCTTCTAGATGCGAGCTATGCTCTCTACCGGCCAGTTAGTGAACCCATGTCTACAGTATAATTGCGAAGGTTATTATTTTTGCCGATAGAGGGTACACATCCCCAAGATAAGGCGCGATTATCACGGCCAACGAGAATGACTGGCTCTGGTGAGTTTTCGTGACGTCAGCAATGTAGTTCTGTTGCACCACTGCCTGGTCTTCGTTTTACTGCCGGTGTGGTACCTAGTCATCTTGTCTACATCATTGAACCTGCATAAACGTTGGTATTCCTTTATCACTTGTCTTCATAGAAGGTATTGATACAAGTCGTTAGTCGGTGGGTAGTGTATTCGGCAGATCTCTTCTATAAACGAATTAATTTATGTTCCGCCCCTTGAAAACACAATAAGTTAATGATATCTATACTGTGCTGCAAGATTCTTTGATCTAATTATACTAATGTGCACATAATTTAACTCACAACGAAGGTCACAGAATTTACAACTCGACTTACTGTAGCCTGTTCGTTGCAGCTATTAAAGACTCAACGAACCCTTGAATCCTAGTTCGCGTGGATTTTTTAAGGAGTAACTTCAATAGGCGTAGTTTTGCAAACCTATACAGTATAATTTATCGTGTTTGAAAACACACGGAACATCTAAACTGCGTCCATTTTATGAAGATTGATATAAAATATTGCATTTCTGGTGCTTATGAATTGCTCTCGACTTAAACGTACAAGCATCATCAAGCAGTACCGGTACATTGCCTACGTCACAGAAGGGTTTGGTTTACGCGCCATGGCCTGTCTTTCTCGTTAGCCGTGCGCGATTACAAATTAGCTGTGTAATAGTTATATTAAATATGTTTCTCCCAGTGATACGTCTAGAGCAACGAAGTTTAAATTATTGTAAGTAGTCGGTGTTAATAAACTGAATACCTACGTTGTTTGGAGTGTTTACTGATGAAATTGCAAAATGCTGGGGTAAATTATTTGAACGCCACTCCTCAAATCCAGTGTGCCAATTTGCACTTCGAATTGGAAGAAATTAGGAGATGATAAAGACAAAGAGTTATAACTATACCCATACATTTAGGAGAAAGTAGGCTATATGTTCTTTCCTGAACATCTAGTTTAAACTTCTTGACGACATCAACGTCCGGGCTCTACTTATTACATTTTGATGTTTTAAATATGAACACTTGGACAGATAAATGAGCCCAATGAACACTCGAGGAATTCCCTTTACACGAATGAGTTGTATTGAGGTTTTGAAAACAAGTTTTCCTTTCAACTGGACGCTGGTTTTCACTTGATATTTGTTTGCTCACCGATACACGAGTGACTCGTTCAGTTTGTCGAGTGGAAGCAGCCACTCGTGTGAGCCGTGATGTGAACCAGCTGATAGGTTATTCGTTGATGGGGAGACTCGATTATACAAGCAGGACAGTTGTGTGGACATAACAGCAGAAACAATCTTCCTGGTAACCATAGCAACTAGAGCGCTTTATCAAACAGGCAGGACGACTTGCATCCAAAAAAAACCCTGGACATAGTTGGTTGTTTGGTTCCTTAGTTTAGGGGCTGCGACAACGCATTCATGTAGCCCCGTGTACTTTGGGTGTGTGTAGAATCTGTCTGATAACCGGTGTTAGTTGTGATGGCTGTATTAGTGTGTGCTATCTGTTTTAATTCAAGTAAGGACTACAGACAATTACTTCAAGTAATTCCTACTTTTGCTACCAAATGCTACCGTCCACGACACCCAGCTTACGGACTTGGCTACTACAACGTCAGGGATTTGAAACTGAGAAGCGGATTGCGGGAGATCCTCAGGATGAATGACCCACAACAAATGGATCTCAACGCTGACAATGTTTGTCAGCACTGTGGAAGAATTTGTGGCTCGAGGATTGGCCTGCATAGTCATATAAGAACTCATATACTCACAAATAACATCTGAGGAAGACAATCATACTCGTCAGCCTATCATATCACTAGATAACATCGCAGCCAGCACCTGGTGGTGAGCGTTGGAACTAATAGAGCGTTATCAATTCTAACCTACTAATTGGCTTCACACAAGTGTAATTAGTGGAAGGCCCAATTTCATACCATAAATCTATGACAAGGGACCGTCGGCTTTACCTCTCCTCCGAAGGAAGGCATACTGAGGAACTTTTAACGCTCTTAAAAAATCCAACCACTCCGGCCGGGTTTGAATCCATGACCTTGGGCATAGCAGCTCAGAATGCGACCGAAGCCGCTCTCTGGACATAAGAGCAGAAACAATCAGACTGGTAACCATAGCAACTAGACAACTCGGAGGAGAAGTGATGAATCTGGTGGTGGGAGGGACGAGAAATAGGGTCAGATCCAGAAGAAGATGGACTGATAATATTCTGAAAGATTTGAAAGAGAAAAAATTCACGGGAAAAGGCTGAAAGGGACAGGATAAAGTGGAAAATGCTTTCCGGGAACATCGACCCCACTGGAAGCAGGATAAGATGAATAATAGTAATAATTGTGAGATCGAAGCTTGAGTATGCCAACCAGGCAGAAAACATGCATTAAATCCATTGTCAATTTTAGTTTACATATTCATTCTTTATTTTCGATTGCTATTTGGTTGCAATGAAATTATTAATTAATATCCTGTACTAGCACCAACGGATACAGCACAGGTAATATGCGAGATCGTTATGTCTTTAGTTCAAATAACACACAATATGCTGTTACAAACGTTTTAAAATAAACAATGTATCGTATTATCAACTTTTCACTATTCAAATTCGTTGCGTATAGAATGACGACCAGTGGGGTCCCACGTAGAACAGTCATGCCACCTGGCGGATAAGATAGGGAGAGTGCATTCGAGCGGACATAAAAAGAAACTTTTCAATTAAAGCTGAAATGTAATCTGTGGGCCGTTGCGGAATAAGTTGGCCATGATAGTTCTCCTGGTTGCTAGTAGATGTCTCTTGCAGATCCGCTTAATTATAAAACGTCTGAGTAATTACAAAACAATAAATATAAAAAGAACAAGCAAAAAAACCCGATTCTGGTAGGATTAGAACCCCAGTCATACGGGTGAAACGCTAACGCGTTACCACGCAGCCAAACTAGTCAACCAAGATTCGCCGATATCAGTTGAATTACATACAACGTCTTAGCAAATCATGATTTGGACTAAAGGATTTCTTCAGTGGAGTATACTTTTTATAAAGCATTTCATACAAAGATTATGTTATTTCTACCAGTAGGCTATATTGCATGCAATACTCAAACTAGTGAAATATAAGTCTGGCACAAGATATCAGCTACTATCTTGTCTTCTTACTGAGACGGCTCAGCTTTTTAAAATCACTTCTGCACTATAATATTACATGATAAACTTTTAATTTCGAACGGGCAACGTCCTTTAGAACAATTTAAACGATTCTCGGTTCGATAATCGGAAATGGCTGGTCCCATATTATGGATTATAAAGTTTGCATAATGCACACGGCCACCATCCTGAAATAGTACGGTTGATGATCTTGTAGTTTGGGCACAAGACGTGTCCCATATGAAGGTATGTATTTACCAAATTTGGTAAAAATCCGATGATTAGTTTGGTCGTAATTTGATGTTAAGTTTTGACCATTTAGTGGCCGCCAATACATTTTGGTAAAGATGGCGGCAATATAAAACATGACTCTGAGGTGCCCTTTGCTAGTACAAAATCTGAACAAAATTTCGTTTAATTCGGGTTCGTCGTGTTTGAATTGATGGGGGGGGGGGGGGGGGGGAGGGAGGGGGACAGACATGCCAAATCCCAGCACACACATATACACATACACACAGACGGACACACAATTTTTCGCCCTGTGTAGATCTCATAAGTATACTTTCATTTTTTACAAAGATCGAAAGTAGGCTAAACATGATATAACTAATACCACTTCACATAACATTTCACCTGTACGGAGGCTATGCAGTGTTTACAACGATGCGGTTCGTGTAAACTGGAAACTAGATTTCTGTCTCTCAATTAGACCGTTCTCGGAAATTGTAAGCCAGTCACTCTAATTCACACTTGAAATACAATTATCACACAAAACTGAATCAACAATGTATATATGTGGATAGGCCTGTTTCCTAGTTATTAAGGTTACCTTTTAGTTTACGATGTAATAATTTCAAACCCTGTTTTTAGCCTACTTTTCACATTTTGCAAAAAATGAGGAAAAAGTAGACTTATGAGATCGATCCGGGAAAATGTGTGTGTGTCTGTCTGTCTGTCTGTCCTTCTGTCTGTGTGTGTGTCCCCCCCCCCTATCAACTCCTAAACGACTGCAGAAATCGAAACCAAATTTAGTATGAGTAAAGATGTACGCCGGAATATCTCACGTCCATATTTGAAAATGATGTCAGTGCTACCAACTGCTGAAAAACCGCACTAAAAATTTGAGTTCCATGTTGGATATCTTGGAAGGTATGCATGGGAGCTGTTCCAAAATTGGTACACGTGTAGGTAACACTAATTCAGTTTAATTTCCATGAGGCCATAGACTACATGACAGTGTTGCCGAAAATAATTTTAAGCCTTCTGATACGTCCAATTTTTAATGCATATAACTTCTACAGTATCAATTGGATTTCAACCAAATTTTGTATGTAATATGTGTACAAAAACAGATATGACTGAGCGTATTCTTAAGAGTCACCAGGGCTGCCAACTGTTAATAACTGCTCTCTCTATTCTTTTATTCAAATACCAATATATCAGAAAGTATGCAAGCCGACAGCTTTAAACTATGCACAAGTATAGTACCTGATATTTTAGATTAATTTTGGAGTAAATTAAGTACTTCAGTTCTACCAACATGATTCTAAGCCTGCTTATAGGGCCAATTTTTAAATACATGTAACTTCTATACTATCGTTTGGATTTCTACCAAATTTCGTATGTGCTATGTGTAACATAACAGATATGATTATAAGTATTCTTAAGAGCAATCAGGGCTACCAACTGTTAATAAATGCTGTCTATATTTTTTTAACCTAATATAAATATATCAGGAAGTATGCAAGCCAACAGCCCTATACTTTGCACACATATAGCACCTGACATTCTAGATTAATTTGGAATAATTAATATAAGTCAGTGGTGCCAACATGATTATATGACTGCTGATAGGTCCAATTTTAAAATACATGTAACTTCTATTCTAACAAATGGATTTCGTCCAAAATTGGTACAACAAGATATCATAATATTTCAGATTAGGCTATTTCTGACTAGCACACGCTTGACATTGTTGCCAACATTCTTATACGCGAGCTGATAGATCCAATGTCTAACTGCATGTAACGTCTATTGGACTTTAACCATTTTTTTTTAAACTGTACCTTAACAGCTGGAACTAAGAATATATTCAGTCACCAGGGCTGCCAAATGCAATGCTCTATTCTCTCTCTCTTAAGTTAACAGCCCTGGGGCTGGTTTGCAGCAACTCGCCAAACTTCTCTATTCTCCGCCATCCTCTTCAATTCACGATATGATTTTGTGTTCGTGTCTATCATTAACTGTGTGATGTATGCAAGTGGTGGTCTTCCTCTTGTGTTTTCCCTTCTAACATCCCTTCGATGACTCTTGCTGGCAGGCTATTATGTCTGAGAATATGTCCCAACATATTTGCTCTTCTTGTTTTCAGACTCTTCATAAAGCTTCTACTTTCTCCTGCTCTTCTGAATACCTCTTCATTTGTCATATGTTGTATCCAACTGATCTTAAGCATTCTTCTCCAGCCCGAGCCTCAAAAGCCATCAACTTCCTTTCTTCTGACTTCCCTATTGTCCAGGTCTCACTACCATACAAAGCCGCACTCCACACGAATGTCTTCAACAGTCGTTTCCTTATTTTTAGGTCTATACTTCTGGATGTGAAGAGATCCTTCTTTCTATAAAAGGCATTCCTTGCCTGACTAATTCTACTCCAAATTTCTCGTTTGCTGGTTCCATGATACGTTGTCAAGCTTCCCAGATACTTATATTCCTTCACATGTTGTATTCTATCATTCTCGATATAAATTGCTGGTGCTCTTCTATGATCTTCCTGGTTCCGACTGCATACGAGCATTTTTGTTTTATTTTTATTCATCTTCATGTTCAATTCGTTTTTAAGGATGTTATTCATTACATGAAGTATCTGTTGAAGATCATCTTCATTATCTGTTGTTAAAGCAATGTCATCTGCGAATCGGAGCATGTCAATCTTTTCCCCATGTATATTTACTCCAACTTGAATCTCTTCTCTTATCCTATTTATGGCATCTTGGACATACACATTAAATCAGTAAGGAGATAGCGAGCATCCTTGTCGTACTCCTTTTCTTATTTCAACCTCCTCCTGGTTGTTCCCAGATCTTATTATTCCCCTTTCATTCTTATATAAACTATGTATTATTCTTCTATCTCTATAAGAGATTCCCACTTTCTTCAGTAACTTGAACAGTATATTCCAATTCACGTTGTCAAAAGCTTTCTACAGATCCACGAATGCTAAATGCTCTATTAGGCTACATTATACATTACTCCAGAGGAGTGCGTCAGGCCTCGGCAGCCGGCACAGTTCATATCCTCGCCGCTAGATGGGGGCTTCATTCATTCCATTCCTGACCCGGTCGGAGACTGGAAGCAGGCTGTGGATTTTTTCATACCAGGTATATTTCGAACTAATTAGACATTTCGATATTACCAACTTAATTTCGTCATTATTCTAGATAGGTTCATATACTGTAGATTACTCATAGGCATGAAACTTAATTTTAAGAAAAGTTGGCTCTTTAGTTCGTCACGGAACTTCTTGTTTATATTTGTCATTAGATCAAATTTAGATTTAGTTTTTATTGTATGTTTAGATTAAGCTTTTTACTACGTACTATGCATTTTGATCTGTGTGAACTTCCTAGTTTTAAGAATTATATTTAGATATTAATACTTAATGTAGAAATATCAGGAAATGTATTTTACTGTGTAGGTGCCTTGTTGTGTATCGACAACAAATAAACCATAACATTTCAATATAATATCGGCTTGAAAATACTTGTAGAAGAAGACTCGTGGAAATACTTGGGCATCCATGTAAGGAATGATATGAGACGGAGTACTCATGTGGGTTGTGTCGTCTCCAAAGCGTACAAATCACGGGTATTAAAAGGCAGGAGCTCTACCGCAAAGGAATTAGGATATTTGACTCTGGTGAGGCCAATCTTGGTATACGGCTCAGCGGTTTGGGACCCATATCAGGTAGGGCTGGAGATGGTGCAAAGGAAGGCTGCTAGGTTTGTGCTTAACGATTTCAATCCTAAGAGTAATGTAACTCGAATTATAGAAAACTAGGGTGGGAATCTCTGGAAGAAAGACGGTCTTTATTTTTGCTTGTCAAGGACATTCTCGCTCACGCGCTCCGCCAGTGACAGCTCAGTTCCCGGCGACCGCGCGCGCGTATGTACGTCAGGATACCGCGCTTAAAATTAGTACCATGCATTTTTACTCACCATGTTTACAGTAGATGCTGAAAATGTTCCCCATCCGCTGCCAAACATAACCGGCATCTCCTTATGAAGTTTCCGGTTACTCCGGTTAATTTAGCTTCAGTAAGGAAATAACGACCTTTACGTCTATTTTATTGTTTACTGAACCTGTACGTTTGAATCTCTTAGCCAGTTGATTTATTGACCGATTTATAGGAATGGGTCTCCCTGGAAAGCTAAGGGTGAGTCTATCACCCCTCTTACAGCCCAGCTAGCGGGCGAACCTATTGCCCCAGATACAGCCAGCAGCAGACCGTTGAGTCGTGTTGAGTTAAGACTTCTGAGAAGGGTGGTTGTGTTTGCAGTTTCCCTGGAAGTGGAACTTGGATTTTCTTCATTTCGCCTGTAAAACACAGTCAAGTTAATATTGGACGGAAGGGGATTTGTGTTTCATGCACCTCGCCATTCTTAAATTACGTCTGACAAGAATTTGTTGCACATGCATCTCCATGATAATATAATTAATAGTCCAGTCAGTGATTTTAACCCATCATGCCGAGACGTAAGACGAATATTGGTCGTTGTTCATTGACATTGAAAAAAAAAGCGCTTATCACGTAATCATTCATATCTGTTCCCAGGGGAAGCCGGGTCGGGTTGCTAGTATGACATAAAATCAATAACTAGACTCTCTTTGAAAACTGCCATGACCGTCTTTGAGGCCAAGATTGTCCCGATTCTCATGTATGGAATAGAGATAACATGAGAAAAGCTGCGATATAGAGACCTACACTCTACAGAAAATGTCAAAGCTCGCTTCCTGAAGGTCGCTCTCGGAATCGCAATGTTCACCAGGTCAAGATTAGCTTATGAACTCGCAAGAGAATCCTTCCTAATAATACAGGACTTGCCGTCTACAAACAGCTGGGAAAAACTACTGGATCACAGGGAACAGAAAAGGAAGGATATCAGGCCTGAATTTTACACATCTGAAGCTATGCTAGACTTAGTACTGCCGTTCTGACTAAACGAGGAAAGCAATGGCAAACTACCCCACTCCTCGTCTTGCCTAGTACTCCTCAATATAGCGCTGCCTTGGGTTTTTGAGGGTATCTACCCACATAACATACCGGTGGTACATTTTGAGGAACCGACCAGCCTTCGGGCCGACTACCTAACAGACAAATGTAAACCGGACTAATCTACTACAGTATATTACACAATACTATTTTAAAAACTTTTTAGTGTTCATTTAGCCCCGTGTACTTGCTTAATTTTTTATTTTTGTCTGAAAACCTTTGTTATTGGGCTATATTAGTGTTTGCATTTGTATTACAGGCGAAGGCGAGGCTTGGGAAGGAGCCGGCCGTAGCCGTAAGTTAGGAACCATTCCGGCATTTTCCTGGAGTAGAAGTGGGAAACCACAGAGAACCACTTCCAGCTTGGCTGAGCTAAGAATCTAACCTACGTCTTCTTTCAGTTTTACCTCACGAGCGTGAACAGATTCACCCGTCCCATCTCTGAGGTACACTGTCGTATTCATAGATAGCGTTACGTTAACTGGGAAATACATGGCAGACACGCAGCGCCATGCGGAGAGTTTTGGAATCAGGTTGGCGTTCTTTCAAGAAGGCTCCGACTGCCTGTTATATGCAAGAATTATTGGCCTAGGACAATTCCACTATCATTATTGTCTAAATACTGTATATATTTAGATGTATAAAAATATTTTAAATCCAAATAAAATAAATACTTGATTATACATGTACTTTATTAGCTTTTAAGAGATTTAAACGTTTTTCACACTGGTAGTTTCACAATACAGTTCTTGAAGTAAATATCCACGGCCGCCCGTGACAATTTACTAAGAACAATATGAAACTACACATTATAACTGTAAGTAATTTTTGGGCCGGGTTAACCACGGTCACAAATAATGATTACAGGTTAGAGATGGGACTGTCGACTACTTTTAGCTATCGACTGACTAGTCATTCATTGGAAGAAACTATCGATTAGATAGTTGACTGCTTTCAGTCGAAAGGTTACCTGAATTCGCATAGCTCCTTAGCGTGTTGTTTCATGTATTCGACTGAAAGTAGTCGCTTCTAGGTGGCATACAAAACACAGTAAGTCGTTACCCGCGGAGTTGAGTCGTACCAACAGATGAAAATCAAACGTTAGTTTAGACTATGCGACACTCGGCAACATGCAATTGGTCAAAGTTATTTATTTATTTATTTATTTATTTTTAATGTGCTTGAAAATGGTGGTTTACGTCGTGTAGGGTGCAGCTATTATTTGCAATGTTGCACATTCATTTAATGCAAAATGTGTCTGAGTAAATGTTCCCCGAAATTGGTAGGCCTACAGGGCACATTACCTGTATGTACTGTGGATAAGTGAAGTAATAGAGCAATACTAATATAAACGGGGAACATACTATAGGTTACATATGTTATTTACATACCCCGATAAAGCTATCGAAGATAAGAATACATAATAATAATATATAAATGCAGTTAACATTTCTTCAGTCTTCTAAACATGTGCTTCCCACAATTACTTCACAGACATTTGCGCACAAGGTACTTTTATCTAACATTGCCGCACTAATTTCTTCGTTCTCTTACATCAAGGGCACTTTATGTCAACACGATTACTTATTGGCGCATATTCAAAATTTTTACTCCATCTTGAGTGAAGATCTCCTTATTCGTCTCAAGCACTGATCCATTTACTTAATATTTCACGCTCCAAACTACGTTCATGTCGGCACACTTAGTATTTGGCACCTATTCAGAATTTTAACTTCATGTTGAAGATAGAAGATTTACTTATTCATTTAAGCATTTAACAATGTGCTTATTCAATTTCACTGATCTATATTAATTATTGGTTACAGAACGTTATTTTTAAATTATTTTAGTGTATTATTTTGATAAGAATTATTTTATAGTTTAATATTTGTTTACATTCGCCAGTAATATTTTCTCGTTTTTAACTACATTTTGAAGAAAAATGGCAAGTATTTTATTTTCATTTTATTTTATTTGATTTGTAAGGATCTCCATTTTAATAGTGATTCATTTTATTCAATTTTAACATTAATATTCCTATTCGTATTAGATTTAAGTACTTTTATAATAGTTACCTTAATTCTTAATTGATTTCTAGTTTAGTTGAAGATGGCCTCATTGAAGGCCGAAACATGTCCTATTTATATAGAATTATATATAAATTGAGTATTGATTTGGCGTATTAGTTTAATATTAACATGTCCGTGTAATTTCAAGTGTTTCTCCGTTCCTTACAAAATAATACTTACGCCCTTTGGAACAAGTTGCGAGATATTAGACCCTACTAGCCGTGTTTGGTATTAGAAGTACTACACATACATATACGTATTATTGGTGAAGTTCCCTCGTAAGTCTGAAATTTCATTGAAACTATCCCTCCCTATATTATTCTGCTAAGGTCCCATTCCAGTTTTGTACCGAAAATAAGGTCCCATTAACACCAACCTACACATATGGGGTACCTACAGGTTCAGCATAACGCACTCACTTACTCTTTAAATGCCTCACAATTAAATAAATACCTTAAAACATGTATATTTACAATTAAATAATGAAAGAATGCAACACGGTAACCATGGTAACAGAATCTCACAGGTCCATCTATTTCTGTAAGACGCAATGCAATTCCAATTATTACATTACTGTGAAAGTTTCCAGACGGTTATAAGGTTATTACTGAAACAAATTAAGCTGTAAAATGCATCAATACATTCAATATAATGCGCTTAAGGAGGTCAAGGGGCACTCTAGAATTTTTTCACGCAATTTTCACGTGTGAGTGTGGTACGAAAGGTCTTTTTCACGCGACTATAAAGGGTCTCCGAAAACCACATTTAAATGCCCTTAAATTAACAGTGTCTGTGATATTCCCAGAAAACTAACTTCGCTCTGATATACCTATGAAGGATTGACAAACTCCTAACCACTGCACCAGTAGCTGAATTGATAAAGTCTTATTATTCATACCTACGATAAATCAGTCATAGCATTCATTATTGAGATTTTGCTAAGTGAAGTCTTTACTACTAGAATTTTCGCGGGCGAAGCCGCGACGGGTAATAAAACAAGGTACTTACAGGATTCAATATTGTTTGATGTAGCAATACAACACATTTCCACTGTCCGTGTTGGTCCAGATATCTGCTATTCTGTTTGTAGTCTTGTGTTCGCTCTGCCCGCTCTCGTCGTGTTAGAAGTGAATATTCATTCTCCGTTGTGCAGTGAACAACACAGACACGACGTAGTATTCTTTTCTCTAATGCTCGTGATGTCGTAAGGGATTACGTAGTAACCTCACAAACACAGGTTATCAGACGGACAGGCTGCGTGGCGCCCGCATTGCCCGAGGTTGCAAGATTGAATCCTGGCTCAGTCAGGGAGCCGTGTCAGTAGATCTACTGGCACGTTAAAGATCCTCTTTAGGGCAAACTTCCAGCACCTGGAAAATCATTGGTCTACAGCAGGGCCATCCAGACAGCGCTCCCCGAGGGCTAGCACTCCGACCTCACTCTAAGCCAGTGTTCCGAGCGCTTTGGTAGAAGGTAGTTTCAGAAGTGGTGGGAGGAGCTTGGCTGGCTGAGCGCGCTGAAGTGTGCAGCCGATCCATCAGTCGCTAGTCTAGTCCAATGCGCTTTGTTGACAGCGTGTAAGTAAATCAGTTTCGCAGTGGTCATGACTGAACAGCATGCAAAGAAAAGGAGGAGTGGTGAAGCAGCAGTCTTTAAAGCAGAATGGGAAATTTCATTCTTCTGTACAGCTTATAAAGGGCATGCCAAATGTTTAGTGTCAACTGAGATGTAATGTGTTAACAAGAACACAATTTGTTGTTGAATTTTCCTCTCTAATATGTTCACATTTCAGTTTGGAATAATTCATAATATTCTTTACTTAACACTTGTGTTCGTTTCCTGCACATTCCATACATCGGAGTACCATTCGATTTGTATATGCGGAATATTTGTTATGGCAACAATCCCACAAGAGCCGTCGGCCTCACGACTGTACGTACTGTATCTAGTCAGCGTGGTCTGTCTCCTCGCTACCACAGTGTAGTGGTGGTAGGGGAAGGAGCGCTAGTCTGACTGCCCAGTGCTCTCCTCGCTACCACAGTGTAGTGGTGGTAGGGGAAGGAGCGCTAGTCTGACTGCCCAGTGCTCTCCTCGCTACCACAGTGTAGTGGTGGTAGGGGAAGGAGCGCTAGTCTGACTGCCCAGTGCTCTCCTCGCTACCACAGTGTAGTGGTGGTAGGGGAAGGAGCGCTAGTATGACTGCCCAGTGCTCTCCTCGCTACCACAGTGTAGTGGTGGTAGGGGAAGGAGCGCTAGTATGACTGCCCAGTGCTCTCCTCGCTACCACAGTGTAGTGGTGGTAGGGGAAGGAGCGCTAGTATGACTGCCCAGTGCTCTCCTCGCTACCACAGTGTAGTGGTGGTAGGGGAAGGAGCGCTAGTCTGACTGCCCAGTGCTCTCCTCGCTACCACAGTGTAGTGGTGGTAGGGGAAGGAGCGCTAGTATGACTGCCCAGTGCTCTCCTCGCTACCACAGTGTAGTGGTGGTAGGGGAAGGAGCGCTAGTATGACTGCCCAGTGCTCTCCTCGCTACCACAGTGTAGTGGTGGTAGGGGAAGGAGCGCTAGTATGACTGCCCAGTGCTCTCCTCGCTACCACAGTGTAGTGGTGGTAGGGGAAGGAGCGCTAGTATGACTGCCCAGTGCTCTCCTCGCTACCACAGTGTAGTGGTGGTAGGGGAAGGAGCGCTAGTATGACTGCCCAGTGCTCTCCTCGCTACCACAGTGTAGTGGTGGTAGGGGAAGGAGCGCTAGTCTGACTGCCCAGTGCTCTCCTCGCTACCACAGTGTAGTGGTGGTAGGGGAAGGAGCGCTAGTATGACTGCCCAGTGCTCTCCTCGCTACCACAGTGTAGTGGTGGTAGGGGAAGGAGCGCTAGTATGACTGCCCAGTGCTCTCCTCGCTACCACAGTGTAGTGGTGGTAGGGGAAGGAGCGCTAGTATGACTGCCCAGTGCTCTCCTCGCTACCACAGTGTAGTGGTGGTAGGGGAAGGAGCGCTAGTATGACTGCCCAGTGCTCTCCTCGCTACCACAGTGTAGTGGTGGTAGGGGAAGGAGCGCTAGTCTGACTGCCCAGTGCTCTCCTCGCTACCACAGTGTAGTGGTGGTAGGGGAAGGAGCGCTAGTCTGACTGCCCAGTGCTCCCAGAGCTCAATTACTGGATGGCCCTGGTCTACAGAGAGATTATGCGTGACTATTTCCACTGTGCGTGGCAAAAACCAGGGGTGTAAATAACAGTCTGAAAATAAACTGGACAAAGACCCTACAGTTGGTCTTTCGGAAAGGTGGGCATGCAGCAGCAGACGACAACTTACAATATGAAGAGGACAAAGTGGAAATAGTAAATGCAGTTAAATACCTTGGGATCACTTTACAGACTACCGGAACATTCAGATTACACATCCAAGACAGAGCAGTGGCTTGTATGAAAGCCACGTACTACGTTATTGATATACAGCACCGATCTTTAAAAACAGATATGCATCTGTTTGACGCAAACATCCTACCAATTGTCACTTACGGGATCCACTTGATATGCGACCGACTAACGAAGAGAGATATGGACACCATCGAAAGAGTTAAAGCCCAATTCCTGAAAACCTTAACTTGCGTCTCCCACCTAACATATGAATTAACACGGGAACCCTTCCTCGTCGAATAAATAAGGACACAATTACAACTTCCATCCTCAATAATGCTGAAGCACACCTAGCAGAGAGAAGGGAGAAGAGAGAAGACATCCCGCTAGAATTTTACAGCACGGATACCATGATAAACCGGAACTGGACCAGCGCCAATCAGAAACTAAGCCACTTGGTGATAAAGTTAGCAGTGCATGGGTACCACCATAAAATATGGAAAAACATGTCCTACCACGCCCCAAATGAAATCTGCGTTTGATCTTTATGTGACCAGTTCTGTGACATATATTACATCACACGATGTAAAAACAAGAAGTTCCGTGACGAACTAAAGAGCCTACATTTCTCGAAATGTAAGATTCATTCCAATGATTAATCTATATGGACCTAATTAGAATAATGACGAAATTGAGTTGGTAATATCGAAATTTCTAATTAGATCGAAATGTAATTGGCATGATGTAGCCTAAGAGAGCACTACAGTTGGCAGCCCTGGTGACTGAATATATTCTTTGTTCCATCTCTTAAGGTACAGAATACAAAATTTGGTTGAAGTCCAATGGATAGCATACAGTAGTTAGACATTGGACCTATCAGCGCCCGTAAAATCATGTTGGCAACAATGTCATGCATGTGTTGGTCAGAAATAATCTGAACTACTATGATCTATTGTAGTGCCAATTTTGAATTACATCCATTTATTTGTAGAGAAGTTTCCTGTATTTTAAAATTGGACCTATCAGCAGGCTTAGAATCATGTTGGAAGCACTGAAGTATATTAGTTACTCCAAATTAATCTAGAATGCCAGGTACTATACGTGTGCAAATTTTAGAGCTGTAGGCTTGAATACTTTCTGATATATTGATATTAGGGTAAAGAAATAGAGAGAGCATTTATTAACAGTTGGCAGCCGTGGTTGCTCTTAAGAATACGCATAGTTATATCTGTTATAGTACACATAGCACATACGAAATTTGGTTGAAATCCAATTGATAACATAGAAGTACATGTATTTACAATAGGTCCTATCAGCAGGCTCCGAATCATGTTGGTAGTACTGAGGTCCATTAGTTACTCCAAATTAATCTAGAATATCAGGTACTATACATGTGCATAGTTTAAAGCTGTCGGCTTGCATACTTTATGAAATATTGGTATGTGGATAAAAACAATAGAGAGTGCATTTTTTAACAGTTGGAAGCCCTAGTGGCTCTTAAGATTACGCTCAGTCATAAGCGTCTGTCTACACATAACACATACGAAATTGGGTTGAAATCCAATTGATAGTGTAGAAGTTATATGCATTTAAAAATTGGACCTATCAGCAGGCTTAGAATTATTTTGGCAACACTGTCATGTACGGCCTCATGGAATTTAACTGAAATATTATTGTCTATATGTGTGCCAATTTTTGTATAGCTCCCATGCATACCTTCCAAGATATATAACATGGAGCTGAAATTTCAGTTGCGATTATTCAGCAGTTGGTAGCATTGAGATCATTTTCAAATACGGCATTGAGATATTCAGATAGAGATCTTTACTCATACCAAATTTGGGTTCGATTGCTACAGACGTTTAGGAGTAGATAGGACACACACACACACACACACACACACACAGACAGACAGACAGACACACATTTTCCCGGATCGATCTCATAAGTCTACTTTTTCCTCGTGTTTACAAAATGCGAAAAGTAGGCTAATAACCAGAAATCACTGTGCGATTATGGCAAGGACTAAGCTAGTGTAAATCTATGATATGCACATTCATGCGGGTGGCTTGGTGGCGTAGTCGGTAGCATGCTGAACTTCTATGCCCAAGATCGCGGGTTCAAATCCGGCCGAAGTCGTCGGTTTTTTTAGGAGCGTTAAAAATCCCTCAGTATGCCTTCCTTAGGAGGGGAATTAAAGCCGGTGGTCCCATGTCGTAGATTTATGCCATGTTAAAGAACCTTTCACTAATAACACCTATGTGAAGCTAAATTGTATAGGTTAAGAATGTAAACATCGCTCTTAGGTTCCTACGTTCGTTGCCAAGAGCCGACTGCGGTGGCGTCTGGTAGCAAAGTTCTGAACTAGTAGTCGTCGACGTTGGCGTTTGGCGGCAAAAGTAGGAACTATTTGAAAAATTCATAAGTCTGCAGTCCTTACTTGAATTAAAAAAGATACGAGCCCTTACAGTAGTCGCATATGATGTGTAACATCTGACATGTTATTCTACTCGTACACTACACAGCTTGGACATTCTTAAAATGTTAATTTACACTCCATTTTCATACTGGTACTATGATGAATGTATAGATTGAATTGGAGATATGCTGCTGTCACATTTGTGGCGCAGCGGTCAAGCTGTTAGTCTCTCACCAAGGTCAATACATGTGAGATTTTCGAATTGAAATGCCATGTCCTGTGGTTCGCATTCCACGTAAAAGGGAGGTACCGTGGATCGTGATCGTGAGATTAACGGACACGCAAATCTACAAGCTTCCTTCCTTCCTTTTACATCAATAATTCATAATAACAAAGTGACACACAACGTCGACTGTATTCTCAAATACTGTGATCACATTCCTCAGTAACTATAACATTCATTATTCTCAAGGCTCTCATACAGTTCGTCGTAAACAATCAAAACATGGCTTCCTACAATCATGAAATGACCTAGTCTCACATATGATGAAAATACAGCTTTTATTCCACTCATATAACAACATTCTTTTATGCATTTAATATTTGACTACTGACCCACAGCTTGACAATAATGCCGCTTACTTAAATGTAATTTGTCGTCTTTGCCCTACCCCATGTGATATTCATCCTTGAACGTGAAGCTTCATAAACTGCTCAATGACAAATTAAAGTCGGTGAAACATTTGCCACTATGCTCGTCAAACCAGTGCCTGCTAAATGCACTGCCTACTGTATTGTCATAACATTCTCGCGCTACAGAGCACACGCTGCCTTGTTTCCAATACACACATTTTCAATTGTACATCCAGCTGGCAGTGCGTCTTCACTTCCGTCCGATCCACTTCCGCCCGATTCACTTCCGTCCCCAATTTTCAAAATCTCTGCCACAAAACTATCCAGCAACCGAGCGGAAAGATGTTACACATCAAAAACAGATAACACACACTAATACAGTCATCACAATTAACACCGGTTATCCGACAGATTCTACACACACCCAAAGTACACGGGGCTACATGACCGCGTTGTCGCAGCCCAACCAACCAGAGTACACTTTTCTGTTAATAAAATGGTTAACGTGGCCCGCAGGCTCTAAACATTGTCAAAACCATTGTTCCTTTCATTTGAACCCCTCACAGAAAGCTACCTAGACCACCTGTACAATTAGTACCGTATGGGTGGGGTAGGAAAGGAGGCAGAAGAACGACCTCTACCAATTAGAAAAGCAAATATTGGTAGAACCATCAAAGGACGACGACTTCAGTGGCTAGGGCTTGTTGTTAGAGCAGAACCTAACAGAGTGTTTACCTCCCTACTGATTGGTTAACGCCCAATAGGCCCTCCAAGGACTAGGAGGAGAGATAGAGTGCTGGTGACCACAGCTTCCCTTGGTGATGCTACAGACAGGAGGAGGTGGATCAGCATCGGCAATAAATACTTGAATTTGTGGCCAGAAACATGCCTCTCATATGTGATTGAATCTCTGTTGTTGTTTTTTTTGGACGTGACAACGTCTAATACATTGTTGGAATAGTGTGACGTTCCTGAAAAAGTGTTACAGTGAAAAGTGATGACATCTTTCTTCTGCTGCAACGCGCTCTCTCTCTCTCTCTCTCTTGGCTGTCACGGGGGAACCACTGGATGGATTTTGATGCGGTTTTCACCATTCTGTTAAGGATATCTCGAGGAAGAATTTTGTAGAAAATAATTTATTTATGACCAAAGGAAGCCGAGCAGTAATGATTTCAGTGAAAAGGTCGAAAAAGAAACCGGCGGCCGTGCGCTTTTTAAGCTTGCGCTGGGCAAACCATTAAAAATATCTATATACTATGAGTGTAAGAATTGTTCAGCATGATAAGTTCTACAAAAAAGCCCGGCAGAGCATATCTCTATCTTCAATACATCGCCTACTATAAGTGTTTTTACGTTTTCATTTCTTCCAGCAATCCCCATTCAGTTACTGATGCGACAGTTTACGAGCTAGCTAGGGGCGAGTCTATCACCCCAGTCACGGCTTAACTAGCAGACGAGCCTATTACCCCAGATGCAGCCAGCAGCAAACTGTCGATTTGTATTGAGTTAAGAACTTTAGAGAAGAGTGGTTGTGTTTGGAGTTTCCCTGGAAGTGTAACTCGGTTTTTCTTCATTTCGCCTGTGAACTTATCGTTCAGCAAAATTCACAGTCAAGTTAAGATTGGACGGAAGGGGGATTAGTGTTTCATGCATTTCGCCATTCTTAAATTACGTCTGACAAGACAAATTCTTGTATAAACATAATAATAACCCCTGGCACTAAAGCCCGTGAAGAACCTAGGCCTACCAAGCGACCGCTGCCCATTCATTTGGCCTGAAGATATTGGGGTGACGCGTGATCAGCGCATCGGGTTCCCTCGGCCGTTAATCTTGGTTTTCGTGATCGGATGGCTGCCTCACTGTCAGATAGCAACTCAATTGTCCTCACGAGGCTGAGTGCACCCCGTTCCAGTCCTCACGTCAGTTTCTTAAGTCCATGACGGAGCCGGGAATCGAACCCGGGGCGTCCGGGCGAGAGGCAGGTGCGCTACCCCAACCCCAAGGGGCAGGCACAAATTCTTGTAATGTAATGTATATGCACTATTTTCTGTCATGAGTCTTCATGGACTGTTGAGTACAATAAATGATGATGATTTGTTGGGTTGGCAATACTGTACTTGTGCATGATTCATGCGGATAATGGCGGACACAGCTCGTATATACAGTAAATCGTGATATGATTTGGGAGGTGAGTGTGTTGGTATCTCAGTTCAGGGGCTGCGACCCCGCGGTCATGTAGCCCCATGTACTTTGGGTGTGTGTAGAATCTGTCTGATAACCGGTGTTAATTGTGATGACTGTATTATGTGCCCTTTTAGCAAGAAATATGCCAATCACAGTATACCAGCGTAGCTCAAATCGGGATTTTCGGGGTAGCGGTAAGTTCACCCACTCTGTGACTCACATATTTTGGATTAATTAGAGGATACACTTGCAAAAATAACAACAAAATCAACTCCTATTTTGACACATTTAATTATAAAAATTATGGCGCTACAAACAATTAAACAATTAAATTACTGACCCATAATCATCTACTTGTTCCAAATGAACAAGGAATAACATAAGCATAAAACAAATATTGTATTAAAACATATGGTTTTCATATAAACCAACAATTCCTAATTATGTTTACTTCCATAAAGCATCAACTGTAAGTTTCATATAACCCCGAGCTCTTTTGGCTCAATGCTTTCTATAATAATGGTGTCATTCTTGGTACACCTCAAATACTACTTTTTATATTTTCTTAATCATCAAAAAAATGTATAATTACATTTAAAATTACATGTTAATTATCTAACTCAATATTTGGGCATTTCACATGTTTTCAGCTTTTATCATCTCTCTCTAGTTTTACAAATACATCAAGGTAATCAGGAAATTACTTGTGTACTCCAGAGTATGAAGATACTTGACACAGTCAAAAAACTATAGTCACTCCCGGAACCTAGTTGTCTTCAATTAACTCGTGGAATCCTTCTTCATACAACATTACAATAGGGATTGTTATTTATCTCATATGTCTTATAAGACCATTATCACTAAAAAAAACTACGATCTGAACAGGCAAGCGGAAATATCAATCTACACGGACCTCGGTTCAACGCCCGGGTCGTTAACAATTTTAAACACTCCTGGTGTATTCATTACTCCTTACAAGACGGCCTTCAGACACCCTCCTGCTCCAAGGGTCTGACCGTGCTACTCGAGCGTTATTTATGACTATGCGGGAACCCTCCCGTCTAGTCTAAGCTAGAGCTCTCTTTAATGCTTTTACAAACAGCTTTTCGTTCATTCTCAATTCTTTGGGGAGACCTGGCATTCTACTCCTCGTTTAAAATCAACAATATTACTGGGCTCATAAACCACATTCGTAATCTTGGCATTTATTAATTATGAAAGGTCCTCATTGATTGGGGAAGAGTAATACACATTCTACGACGAATAATAAAGGGGCTTTCACAATAAGAGGATTCTGAGTTCGAATCTCTTCACATGCCTCGGGAACCATTCCCATATAGAGGACTATACAAAATGCGATTTAGGGCCAGCCTATAGCTATAAGACCTACGCTCAATACCATACATTTGCTCCCTTTCAATACAACATACACAATGGCCTCGTGATACTACGTCACAAATAGAGGACTTACACCAATTCTCAATTCACTACAATCAACTACCTCTCATAAGTAATTTACCAAGTACATTAACTTTTACGCGTTCCTAGCGTGACATTTTATTTTAATTGCGCTCTTTTGCGCTATACTTTATTTTAAGCCTAGCGTCATCCAAAGAACTGATAAGACCATATTAACAATTGATACACATCTCAATTTTTATATTATTCTTTTCCTTTGACAATAACTTTCTCTCTTTTAAGAACATGCATTTGAACATCATGTCTATACTTTTTATTAAGGCTCTAACGCTCTTATGTTCACATCAATTAATTTGATCTTTATTTAATATTTCCTTACTTGGTTATTATTATTATTCATTTCAAATCTTCATTCTTTACAAAAAGCTCAAAAGCTATTTCTTTTATATAACTCAAATTTACTTTTATTTAAATATCTTTCATGATAATTATTAATATTTCGCTTGCTCTTATGACATTCGTCAAATACACTGACATTTTATTTATATATTTCCTCTACTAGATTTATTCTTTTACATAATTATTTATAGTTTCTCAAATTTCTATTATTGTTCAGACCGCGTTTTCTTTTATTCAGTATTTATTTATTTAAACACATCCCTTTTACTCAAAAACTCCGGTGGGTTTGTACACAATCATTTCCCGACACCAAAATATAATGAAATTCATTACTCACATGTTTTAAGGTCGTCTCAGGACCTTTATCCTTGTGCGGTGTTTCATTTTTGGCCCACTTTTTAACTTACTCCATATTGTAGAAATTCATCTCATGTACAAACACTTCTTGACACATCTTCAATACACTTAACATTGACAACATTTTTAATACACTGGTGTATCCTTTTAGAACACACAATAAACACTAAAAAATATTATTTTTTTACACACAATCTTGATAAATTTTCACTTCACAACTTTTGATCACTAGGCCGTATTTTCCTAGCCTATCACACGTGACCACTTAATCTCCCGTTTCCAAGGGTGAAATTTATTCAATGTCGGCTTCCTATCCTGCAGAATACGAAAGTCTCGAAACATCTACTTTTCCCTGGAATCCTAATTCTTCGAATCCTATTCTGGATGACCGGCTATTTCTCTAGCTTGAACGGCTTCCCTTTTTAGATCTAGTTTATCGATCCTAGTGAAAGTCTGTTCGGATCGAGGTCCCCTCGATAACCTATCGATGATCGATGGATTTATTTTATAGCAGCTAGTACTTCTCGAGTCTAGTACTTTAGAATAGTTCGTCTGCTTTCTGGAGATACTGTCTATAGTCTCCGTTCTTCTTTATTTCTTCGGTTCTCGCACTCCTACTTTCTGAAATACGTTGCGAACCTTACTCTGTTTCTCCCTATTTGGGTTCTTTAAATTAGATAACTGTTTATCTTTCTATTACGGTACTTCCGTACGTTATGATATTTCCGTCTATAATTTAAAGACCTATCGCCTTAAGTCCAACGTTCGCAGCCTGCTCTGACTATATTTTACGAACTTTTCACTGTAAACTTGTGTACTGTCGGACCTAAATCCTGTAACTAGGATTTTCCTAATTTTTCAACACGGCGATACTTTAATATTTCTTCTTTACAACTCCTTATGGAGGCAAGCAAGTTGTTAATACTGCGACGCCTGTGGCTTTTTAGATATTAATTCTGCGGTGTAATACAGCGTTTCTCCCCTCAAGGAGTACTGGTAAACTGTCTTCGGTGTGAAGCAGAGTAACGCCCCCCACGGCTGTCTGAATACTGATGCGTAGCAACGCCCCCCTCGGGCTGTTTGGAACTGCTTGTACTGATGCTCCAGCGTCACGTCCCCTGGACTGTTTGAAACTGCATGTTTGGCTTGGTGATGCCAGGAGCTTTTATACTCTTTCGCTACAAAAAGATAAGACTCTAGCCCTTTCCGTGCCCAACTTTTAAAATAATGGTTGCACCATTATAAAAATTATACCTTCAAAAAGCTCGTCTTCTCAATGTTAAATAATCTCATTGCGCATAAGAATCGATCGTGCAATTCGGAGATATTAATTAATTTCTCGTCCTCAACTGTGTGGGTGTTGCTGTTCTTTTGCATTCTCCCCTCTCCACAGGCCTTGGTAAATCCCCGATGACGTCTACTTGCGTTTGCAGTTTTCTCCTGTGCAATTATTATAGGTTTTTTCTTTACACAAAAATCTCTAATTCGAAATGATTCACCGTACTGTAATTGTTTACTTATTTTTATACTCGTAAACGGGTTAAATTTAATTATTCCTCTTCTGGCGCATAAGCGGTGTTGTCGTTTTCCAGCAAGCTCAGCTCGATTTCCGAGTCAGGCTTCCTTGTCTAACAGTCGAAATTTTCCACTCGGTTATTAATACTCATGACCAGCTCCTTCTGAATGTCAAGAGGGGTGATCTCATCTCTCGAACACCTGGCTCACGTAGCTTGCACAATGTTAGGCTAGAATCCTGGCTTGATCTTTCTCTATGTTACATTAGAAACTGTACGTTTGTTTCATTTCTTCCCCAAATACATGGATTCGACCTCCATGGACCCTATGGCACATGGGTTCAATTATTGTGTGTTATCTGTTTTAATTCAAGTAAAGACTCCAGACGATAATTTCAAGTAGTTCCTACTAACAAATGCTACCGTCCACGACACCTGGCTGTCAACTTCGGTACTACTAGATGCCATCGCAACCAGCGCCCGGTGACGAACGTTGGAACTTAAGAGCATTAATCAAACCTAACCTACACAATTTGGCTTCACACAAGTGTAGTATATTTTGAATCATTACAGAAGGTGTTTATGGCCATGGGTTCACCTCTCGTCAACTGTTACCATTTTATTATTTCAAATGATCTTGTCGACTTCATCGTTATGCGTTACGGAGACGGTGACGGTGACGTCATGCAGCCGCGCGGGAAGCCTAAGTTAATGGGTAATGGAGTCTGCTGAAAGAGTCCTGGGGCGTCGAGTGACCTGGGGCTTCGAGCGAAACGAAAAGAGTGCAGGGTGACTCCTAAACAGTTGCACAAGATGGCAGAGAAGAATACAGGGTGACTCCTAAACAGGTGCACAAGATGTCAGACAAGAAGAAAGGGTGACTTCTAAAAATATATACAAGATGCCATATAAGAATATAGGGTGCCTCATAAAGAGGTGTGCAGGATGTCAGAACAAAATACAGGGTGACACTTAACGAGGTGTACAGTATGTTAGATTCAATTCAAATGCAGGGTGGCCCTTAAAGAGGTTTGCAAGATATCAGATTCAAATAATGGGTGACCTTTAAAGAGTTGTAAAAGATGTCAGTCTCAAATACAGGGTGATCTTTAAAGAGGTATATATATAATAATATCGTATGGCCTCGGGTGCCTGGTGCAAGCTTTGCTATTTGACACCCAGAGGGTAGCTTGCATGTCGAATTTCGTAGTTCCTTGACTATGAAAGTCAAGGAGGTTAGATGTTAGATATCTAATCTCCTTGAACACAATAGCGCTTTCTAGTAGAGAAATGAGGAACTTTGTGTGGGGGAAACTCCCGAGATTAATTTTGCCATTATGAACTCGGCCTACTGAATTCAAATGGGTTCTTTGACATGCCAACATCGTATGACATGCGTATCGTATTTTTGCCGCCTTTCAAAAATCACTTACCACGGTCAGGGGCGAACCTGCAATCTTGGGGTTAGTAGACCGACACGCCATCCACTCACCCGCCGTGGCAAGCTTTTAAAGAGGTGCCCGCGCGGGAAGCCTAAGTTTATGGGTAATGAAGTCTGTTGAAAGAGTCCTGGGGCTTCGAGCGAAGCGAGAATCCCTCCTGAGCCTTTCTAACATGTGTAGCATTTGAAGCATGCGTCATTTGAAATGATATAACGTGAAGTCTTTCAGACTGACTGTAATTTTCTTCCAGGAGTGTTATTTTCTTCTTACACACACTGTACTCCGGCCAGTCATTGGGTAAATTCTTATTGACCGACTCAAGAGCTACGACTCATAGTTTGTATTGGCAACACTGAAAGAATGACTTCACATCTTTCCATTTTTATCAGGATGGTAGTTCTGTATGGGGAAGGAAATAGTCGAGTTGCAGAAAAGTCAATGTAGTGAGATTCCCTGTGTTTTATTTCCCTCATTCCTTTATATTTCTAGCGTGTGAGTGAGTAATAATAATAATAATAAACGTTGTCATCCTCTTTAGGGGCAGATGACCTAGATGTAAGCAATCTCTACTAACATCGCCTCTCCAGTCTTGCCAACTTACAGGTGCACTTTGACTTTGAGAGCTGGGCTAACAAACTTTCCACTTTGCTTCCACTTTGTCGCTTTACATTATTCACCGAGAGCTGCTGTTCTTTTAGAATTTCAACTTCCACTTTTAACAAACAGCTCTCATACTTAAAACACAAGATGATCTGTAAGCGCTGACTAAACCCTGCAACATAGCCGTGCGAGTTCAGGCAAACAACTGGGAACTGCAAGCCCATCCAAGATGGTATCTCACATAGAGTCCCGCGAACCTACCCAAATGAATGAAAATCCACAGCCTGCTTCCAGTCTCCGACCGGGTCAGGAATGGGATGAATGAAGCCCCTATCTAGCGGCGAGGATATGAAATGTGCCGGCTGCCGAAGCCTGTCGCACTCCTCTGGGGCAATGATTACATGAATGACAGATGGAATGAAATTATAGTGGAGAGTGTTGCTGGAATGAAATTTTGACAGGGAAAACCGGAGTACCCGGAGAAAAACCTGTCTGCCTCCGTTTTGTCCAGCACAGATCTCACATGGAGTGACCGTGATTTGAACCACGGACCCAGCGGTGAGAGGCCGGCGTGCTGCCGCCTAAGCCACGGAGGCTTAGAACCTACCCAAATCTTAGAAGGTAATACTAACAAGAGGACCTTGCCTGCTCGTCGTCTTCATCGATTTAGTCCAAATGTATGGTAAATGTATGGCTTGACCAGAAGTGTTATTGGCAGAAGTGGAGAGTTCCAGAAGGCCAAGCGTTTAGAAAAAAACAGCATTTCTGGCGCGGCTCGGACGAGGCATGAGCCACGTATGGTTTTAGCCTATTTTCATTAATGAAAAAATAGGCTTATGAGATCACCTTTTGTCCGTGTGTGCCCCCCCCCCCCCTAATAAAATCTAAACGACTGGGGTGATTTCAATGAAACTCGGTAAGGTCATAGTAGGCCTACTATTTCGGCCGAACCCGATCGTGCCCTTCAAATTGTATTACGTCTCACCAATCTAACATGGTGACTGTGCGAAATATTTCACCAACATCCTATATTTCCGAAACTATTACTCGTATCACCCTGAAATTTAGTTCGGTGATAAAGAGCACTACTGTACGTTCACTCACGAGACTTTCAAAAACCTGTTAACTACAAATCGAACATGGCGGCCAAGCGAAGTTGAAATATTTAAATAGGTTTTTCTCGCGATTTGACCATCCGAACGCACTGAAAATTGGTACCGCAACTATACACATTGCAATGCATTGACATCTAATTTAGTTAAATTTTTACGTAAACTCACGGTGGTGGCTGTGCAAAAATTTTAAAAATATTTTTTTCCTTCTTGTGTGCTGTTAATCATGGGATCGAAGTCAACGTTTGAATAATGAACCTGAGCAATAATCATCATCTAATAGCACATAACTCTATGGCCTACACGTATAAAAATCTAACATAGCGACCATCCGAAATATTTAGACGGTTCTCAATAACTATTAATCTATTACAGCAATCAAACTGAAATTTTGTATGTTGATAGAGGCAATTAACATAAGTTCACCTATGGGACTTCGAATAACCTGGTGAGCACAAATCCAACATGGCGGCGACTCGGAATGTAAATATTGAAATGGATGTTTCTCGCTATTTAGCCATCCGAGCGCAGTGAAACGTGGTACGGTAAATGCATATACACATTTTAATCCACTTGCTTATAATTTATTTCAATATTTCTCATAACCATAGGATGGCAGCTGTGCGAAATTTTAATATATAATTTCTTATTTCTTGTGTCCTAATCATGCGATTGAAGTTTGAATAATACACCTACACAATAATCTTCATGTAATAGTACATAACTCTAAGACCTACATATTTAAAAATCCAACATGGTGACCATCCGAAATATTTAGATGGTTCTCAATATCTAGGAATCTATTACAGCAATCAAACTGAAAGTTTGTATGTTGATACAGACAATTAACAGAAGTAGGATATATGAAGATAGGCTGTTTAATTCTTCACGGAACTACTTGTTTGTTTTTATATAGCAACCATGTAATTCTGAAAATGCGCCGTCTATAGCGTGTGCAAGATGCCGAGGAAATTACTGTTTCCCTAGTCTTTACGATGAACATCACCCCAGCACGTGTAAATCATCAACTGTAATATCATAAATATATCTACACGTTCTCGTGTATGCCTCAATTCCAAACCCTTCTTGACTTGTGTGTTTAAGTCTTCAGTCTTTCGACAGGTTTGATGCAGCTCTCCATGCCTCCCTGTCTTGAGATAATCGTTTCATCTCGACATAGCTACCACACCCTACGTCCGAGGCAATCTGTTTAACTTATTCTAACCTTGGTCTACCCCTACAGTTCTTGTCCTCAACTCTTCCTTCCATAACTAAACTTGCTATTCCTCGATATCTTAGTATGTGACCCACCAACCTATCTCTTCTCTTCATTATCAGTCGCAAGAAACATCTCTTCTCTCCCACTTGTCGTAATACCTCTTCGTTTGTAACCCTATCTACCCATCTGATCTTCATCATTCTCCTGTAACACCACATTTCGAACGCTTCAATTCTCCTCTTTTCTGCTGCACCAATAGTCCAAGTTTCACTTCCATAGAGCGCCACGCTCCAGACAAAGGCCTTCAAAAATGACTTCCTAACACCTAAATCTATATTCGATGTCAACAGATTCCTTTTCTGTACAAATGCTTTCCTTGCCTGACTAATCCACTTTTTATATCCTCTTTGCTTCGTCCATCACTAGCTAATTTGCATCCTAAGTAACAGAAGTCTCCTACCTCCTTTAGTTTTTCACCTGCCAATTTCATGACTTTTATGCAAATATTAATAGATAAATTACAGGGTGCCCCGGGACGAAGTGGATAAACGTTAAGAGGTGATAGTGTAGGTAATTCTAAAGCGTAAACATTATACTGTAAAGTCCGGTTTCCGAGATACAGACCGTATTGTGTAACTGTACTTCTGGTACAACTTTGTCCTGGACGCTGTATCGGACCCGGATGCATATTTTTTATTTCAGCCCGAGCCTAGCCACATAGGTATTTCCGAGCTTCTTATTGGCTCTTCCTTCGTGCCATTCTCCTGGTCCCTAATTGAGACGGTAGATGGTGGCAGGGTAGACGGAGGAAAGTTATCGAGTGAGGTGTGGATAATTTTCGATGTTGATGCATTATTAATGTAAAAGAGGCATGAAACTTGCTTTATGTCAAGTTTAAAACATTCCACACAGCAAATGAATCCGTTCTAATCAATATTTAAGGTCTAACTGATATCATTCTACATTTAACCACATGGATTAAGATTTATGATAGTAAGCATGACTTGCGAGGAAATTTGTGCACGAATGATAATGTGCTGGCTATGTAATTTCATGCCCCGTGTTCGATAGGCTACTGTCCTAGGGCATTTTTTTACTCCTTTTGAATTATTTCATGATATCCTCCGTACCTCTTACTGCATGTTCTCTGCCTTGTTTTATTGAAATTACCTGTGGGGGTGATTTAAATAATAAACATTGTTAAGCGAAATTGTTCCCTTTTTTCACTTGAATCTATATTTCTCTACTTACTTTTCAACGCGGCTAGCGTTCTTGGCTGTCTCCCCAGAGGTCCGGGTTCGATTCCCAGCTCTGCCGAGAAATTACAATTCTGGTATGAGGGCTGCAACGGGCTACACTCATCCACGTGAGCCAAAAACTCAGTAGAGGTGGGTCCGATTCCCAACTCAGCCATCTTGGAAGTGATTTTCCATAGTTTTCCACTTCTACTCCAGGCAAATGCCGAAATTGTTCATAACAAAGCCACGACCACCTCCTTGTGATTCCCCGCCTCAATAATAAATACTCACAATACTTCAGACACCACAATAACACAGGTTATCTGAGAAATTATTTATTTATAAACCCAAGTAGGCGGGGCTCAATGAACACGATGTCCAATTTACTCAAATGAGCAAGAGCAACGTCAGCGTCAACTTCTGCAGTGGTCAAGCTGCTTGCCTCTCCCCAAGATGGACCAGCCTTTAATGAGTCACAATGGCAAATCGTTTCACATTTTTTCGTGAATAAATGTGGAAGCACATTGAGGTGGTCGTGGCTTTGTTATGAACAATTTCGGCATTTGCCTCGATTAGAAGTGGAAAACTATAGAAAAGCACTTCCATGATGGCTGAGTTGGGAATCGAACCCACCTCTACTCAGTTTTTGGCTCACGTTGATGAGTGTACCCCGTTGCAGCCCTCATACCAGAATTGCAATTTCTCGGCAGAGCTGGGAATCGAACCCGGACCTCTGGAGAGACAGCCAAGAACGCTAGCCGCGTTGAACAGTAAGTAGAGAAATATAAATTCAAGTGAGAAAAGGGAACAAATCCGCTTAACAATGTTTATTATTTAAATCACCCCCACAGGTATTTTCAATAAAACAAGGCAGAGAACATGCAGTAAGAGGTACGGAGGATATCATGAAATAATTCAAAAGGAATAAAAATATCTGCCCTAGGACAGTATCGAACCTGGGACATAAAATTACTGAGCCAGTACGTTACCATTTTTTTTATTAGCTCTTTACAGAATTACAGAATTTTCAGATATGATAAATACCATACTATTACATCACAAGAAAATCCAGATAGTGTCCATATTTATCGTACAATTGTCCACTTTCACTAAGCTTCCAACGCTCTTTCTGCAGGTGATATCTGAGATCCAGGAACGAGAAATGTTGATCATTGTCCATCACGAAGTGTACATATTGGCCCATTATCCACACAATGGCAGTCTGTTTAATTTGGGGGAAGGCGGTCACCGACAAGCGAATCAACTTCCTGTCATCAAGGTAATCCGTGGGCACATTTAATAGTTGACATACGTTTCCCTTACACCACAGCCACGTGGAGGCAACTCGCGTGCATGATGTGAAGCGGTGTTTCGCCGTATCAGTTTGACCACATATAGTACACCATGGGTAAGCTTCAAGACGGATGGTATATCGCCGTAGAGCGGTTGGGATTAGATCGTTGAGGAAGATAAAAACCCGGGAGTGTACAGCAGAAGGAATGGTCATAGTCCCAAAATTTTTCCAAACAGTGGGCCAATGGACGTAGAGGGTGGTGGCCTTGATTCGCGGTTTGGAGTGTACCACTTGCCGCAACATGTTATAAATACTTTTCGTCGTTGGAACAGTCCCTGAAGGCATTTGGCGAACAGTTTCCAGAAGGTGCTGTTGATGGTCCCTAAATATCTTCGGCAAAGCTCTCTCACAACCACGGGCTGTGTTTCGAATATCTTTGTATAGCGCTTTCGTAAAAGTGTCATGTTGGGAAAGAATGGTGATATCGTTCTTGCAGAGGAGTGCACGGCATTTCATGCCATGAGCTGTTAGCCCTAGCCCGCCTTGCCGGGATGGGAGATACAACTGTTCCCGTTGTACTCGGAACAAAAATCCTTGCCATAGAAACCAACCTGTATATTTTGCCACTTGGCTCTCAAACATTTTGGGAAGTGGGAAAAGTTGTGCGACATACCATTTTTTAGAGAGCGCAAACACGTTGAGGACTATGACCCGTTGCACAATATTGAGGTTTCTTTGACCAAATTGGATCAGCACTCCCCTAACTTTGGCAATGACCTTAGTCCAGTTTGCTTGCACCGTGTCCAGAAGCGATTGCTTCCAGGTAATGCCAAGAATTTTCACCTCATTTACTATCCGGAACCAGGGCTGTTGGGTAATCACTGAGTTATTATTGAGCGGAAGCAAAGCAGTTTTCTGGGGGTTCGATTGTGCTCCAGAGGCGATATGGTAGAGCTGAAGGACGCTATCGTTGTGGGAGATGTCTTCATTATTGCGGATCAATATGGATACGTCATCAGCATAGGCGCACATGCCAAAAACATGTGTGGACAGTTTGTAACCCTGTAGCTTCACCTGGGTAGTCCGAATGAACGGTTCAAGGCCAATGACAAAAAGTAGCATGGAGAGGGGACATCCTTGCCTAACTGATCGTTGTATTGGAATCAGAGGGGAAAGAAAACCGTTGACGAGCACTCGAGACGTAGCATTACAATTTATCATACGAATGTAGTCAATAAGGATTGCAGGAAATTCAAAGTGCTGCAAGACCATGTACAAGTATTCATGACTGATGCGATCGAAAGCTTTATCAAGATCCAAGGTGAGAAAACTCATTGGCTCAGTGGGGAGCATTTCGGCTTGTAGGTGTAGGTCCCGTAGTATCGCTAAGTTTGTTAACAGAGTTCTTCCAGGAATACTGCAACATTGTTCATCACCAATGATATCATGTAGAACAGTCTTCAATCGGCATGCAAGTACTTTGGTAAGGACTTTATAATCACTGCAGAGCAGAGTAACTGGTCGGAAGTCACCAACTGCCATGGGAGAGGATGTTTTTGGTATGAGGACTATGGTACCCTCGTGATGTGATTGACAAAGAGCACGACGTTGGAGAATGGTACGCAGGACATGACAAAATTCTTTGCCAATGAGAGGCCAGAAGTGTTTATACATTTCATATGGCAGTCCATCAATGCCAGGTGAGCGGTTGTTTGGGAGGTGCTTAACCACAGAGTGAATCTCTTCATCCGTAATATCCGCGCTGAGCCGAGTTTTGTTGTCCGGAGATAGATGGGTACTGCAAGATGAAAGCAATAGGGTCACCTGCTGTGGATCAATTGGAGCCTTAGCGTAGAACCGTTGATAAAATAGTGATATTTCACTACGTATAGCGTCAGGGGAGGTGACGACACTTCCAGTACTGGTGCGGAGGCGGTGGATATATTTACGTTGCCGCTCACGTTGTCCTTTGGCGATATGGTATACACTTGCACTTTCGTCTGGGAGCACTGTACGATCTTTTAAAGCCACGCTTATATGAGCGAGCGTTCGTTGCTGTAGAGACAGGAGCTTGGTTTTAACTTCCCGAATCTGGTCATATATACGCTCCCCAGCATCAGATCTTTGCTGGAGCTGGCGAAGAACACGAAAGTAAAATTCAAATGTATCCCGTCTTTCCCGACCTCGTTGGTAGGATATGTTCTTAAATACGCGGCGGATCCCTGGCTTAAACAAAATATCCCACCAGTCTGCGCAGTCGCGAAATTTGCATTTTTGTTGGACCCATCGAGTCCAGTGTTGTCTGAAAATATCTTGGCATTCCTCGTCCAGTAACAGCGAGCAATTCAGTTTCCAATAACCTCTTCCTATGTGAAATATGGGATGGGGGTAAGAGATTGTACATACGACAGCATGATGGTTAGTGAAACTGGCAGGTAACACTTCATATCGTCTAGGCTGGATAAGTTCCTGTGAAAAGTAGATGTGGTCAATTCGTGATGAGGAGTTGTGACTTATACAGGTGTAATGGGGCAGGGCACCCTTAAACTATCCACAGCATCAATGAGGTGTAGGGAGGTAAGAAGGGTCCTGAGAGCCGGGTTGACACCTTTGTATGGACTAGTGGAATCCTCTGGGCGTTGAATAAAATTGAAATCCCCTGCAAGAATAAGTTTTTCCTTAACGTCGTGCAGATGAGGCAGTATACTCTGTTGAAAGAACATTTTCCGTTCCACACGTTTATTGGACCCGGATGGGGCATATACATTTATCAGGGTGGTATTGTTTATGTGTCCAGATATTATGCGTCCTGATGGATGACATAGCACACCTTCGAGTGGGATATCATGTCTTATGAGGAATCCGGTCCCTCTAATCGTATTACCGGTATTGTTGTGTTGTTTGTAGAAGGCAGATATGGGTAAACACGGTATAGCAACTTCTTGAATGAAGGCAATGTCAATGTCTGCATCTCGAAGGAATCTCTCCAACAGTTGAAATCTCAGAGGGCATTCTATTACATTGATATTCACAGTGGCCACAGTGAGAAATTCCGCCATTAAGAGAAGTATAAAAGCTGTGCTAGACATACTGGAAGGTGGACTCGAAAGAAGACACAGGTGAGAATTATCCTGGTGCACTATGTCAAATTAGGTTGAGATAGTTCCTTATGACTGCCATTCATAGGCCGGCTGTCAGCGTTTGAGAGCGTTCTTGGGTCCCTAGATGACGTAGAATGAAGATTTTGTTTCTTTTTCACAGCTGCGGGATCGTTTGTAGAGCCAGTTTGATTCTTCTGGGCTGGTACGGCAATCGAGGCATTTGTTTTAATCTTCTTAGATACGTTCTCGGATCCCCGATCAATCTGCTTAAGTGAGTCGTTAGGTACCAGAGAAGGTGGGGGCAGTGAAGACAAAATTTCTGTGGCAGCCTCTAGTGACGGCATAGTGGGTTCTAAGGCTGCGATACAGGTTGCCGATAGCACAGGGGCACTCTGTGGCTCGCTGAGCTGGTCAGTGTAAGATACCAGTTCTGCGTCATGTGTATCAGAGTCCACTTCTGGTGTTGTCCCAGCTGACTGATCAATAATCATGTTTGCATGTGACGTTTGCTGTGTCACAACTTCCGAGTATTGGACACGTCGTTGTTGTGTAGGAGTTATACCGAGGGGAATCATTTTCTGTGGGCAGTTGATACGTAGATGTGTGTTAGCATTGCAAATTAAACAGGTCTGTTTCTGTCCATTATAAGATATGTAGCCAGAATGGCCACCAAAAGTCTCAGTGGAGGGGATATCTTGTTTGATTTCCATAGTGACTGCGCGTATTCCATTATACACCGGGAACTGATAAGCAGAAGACCATTGTTCTTTCCTGACTTCACTCACAGTGCCATATTTCGACAGGACGGATTTGAAAATTTCAGGGGGAACTTCAAGTGGGACATTAAATATACGCACTGTGGTAAAATTGGAATCCGCTGTGGAGAGCTTAACATTAGTCATTTCGCCTGAGTCATACTGAAATTTAATAGGATCTGAAAAAGTATTTAACAATTTCTGATAAGTAGATATGCTGATTACCTTGATGTACATGGTTTTTTCTTGCGCATTTAACTGGATGGCTTCTACTTGGTCGACAGTCAACCGGAGAGTATCGCTAATCCAGCGGTGAATTTCTCCTGGTGTGGCGCGAGAACTCTTCCTGTCCCATTGGCAGCGTACGGTGTTTTTCCTCTGGTATCCGGACATGATTTTCAGCGGGGTTTTCTGGGTTTCTGGTTTTGTTGTCCTATCTGGAACCCTACTTGAAAAAGTATTGTCCGAATGACACACGGAAGGTCAGTCCACCCGTGGAACTATCGGAAGCACCGGTATTAGGAAACGTACACTCTTCCAATGCGGTCCCACAGCGCCCACACACGCACCTCATTCGGCCACGACTAGTGACCAACTGGCCATTCGTAGAAATACACGCACGCAGTTTTTGGTTACTATCATAGATGTTAATGCATGTTGTCGAATGAGTTCAGTTAGACCTTAAATGTAGGTTTGAACGCGTTCATTTGCAGTGTGGGATGTTTTAAACTTGACACAAAGCAATTTTCATGCCTGTTTTACGTTAGTAATGCAATTCAACATCGAAAATTATCCACACCCCACTCGATAACCTTCCACCATCTACCCTGCCACCATCTGCCGTCTCAATTAGGAACCAGGAGAATGGCACGACAGAAGAGCCAATAAGAAGCTCGGAAATATGTATGTGGCTAGGCTCGGGCTGAAATAAAAAATATGTGACCCGGATATGATGTTGAATGGCCACCAAGGTCACCCAACCTTATGCCGCTGGATTATTGTCTGTGGGGTTGGTTAAAGAACGAAGTCTACAGGGAAATAGTTCAAACAAGGGAGGGCTTGCTTACTCGCATTTCAAATGCTTGTGGGCTCATTAAAGAAGAGAGACATCAGCTCCGATAAGCAACACGGCATCTGTCTGTAACAGCTGCAAAATGCATTGAACATGATGGGTGTGTTTTTGAGAATAAGTTGTAAAGGGAAATGGACAACTACGCAATAATTGCATATAAATTGCAAAAGGAGATTCCCCCCAGGGGCTCACATCTAGTGGGACGTGGGTTGGCGACCACCGGACCCCAGCTGAGTCCGGTAATGCTTCCACTTCCTTGTAACGGGCTCCTCTCCTTCTTCTTTCCTGTCGATCTCTCTTGGTCAACTCTTGTTCTCTTCTCACCCCAACGGTGTTAGGGTATCCGAGGCCTAGGGAGTCTCTTCCTTTCCCGCCTTCATTGGACCTTGTCTCATCTTTCCGGATCCGTCATTCTTCGAGGGATCAGTCTTCTTTATATTTTCATTATAGTTCCTTTTCTCTTTCAGTTTCCCGCATTGTTTTGTGAATTGGCTCCCCGTGTATCTCAATTGCATTTTGTGAACTTTTTGATTCTACAATATATTTTGTAAATATTTTCAATCTAAATTGCATTTTACGAGTATTCTCAACCTCAATTGTATTTTGTAAGGGTCGACAATTTAAATTCCTTTTTTTTAGTAAATCTTTGAATGTAGGTTGGGCATTTTGTAAGTATTTTGAACCTCAATTGCAATTTGTGAGTATTTTGAATCTCAATTAAATTTTTTAAGTATTTTCAATCAAAATTGCATTTTGTAAGTATTGTCCATCCAAATTGCATTATGTAAGTACCGGTATTTTGAAACTAATTTGCATTTTGTGAGTATTTTAAATCTAAATTGCACTCTCTCAATTTTTAGCCTATTTTCATTTTATGAAAAAATTGGCTTATGAGATCACCTTTTGTCCGTGTGTCTGTGTGTGCGTGTGTGTGTGATGGTGTGTGTGTGTGTCCCTTTAATAACTTCTAAACGGCAGGAGCGATTTCAATGAAACTCGGTAAGATCGTAGCACCATTCTGGTTGACCCCGACCGTGCACTTCAAATTTTATTGTCTTTCACCAATCCAACATGGCGGCTGTGCGAAATATTTCACCAGCTTTCAGTATCTCCGAAACTATTACCGATATCACCCTGAAATTGTGTACGGTGATAAAGAGCACTACTAGAATTTCTCCTATGAGACTTTCAAAAACATGGTAACTGCAAAACCAACATGGCGGCCAAGCGAAGTTGAGACTTTTAAATAGACTTTTCTCGCGATTTAACCATCCAAACGTAATGAAACTTGGTACAGTAAATTTTTATACACATTGTAATGCACTGGCATCTAATTTAGTTCAATTGTTAACATAACCTAAAGATGGCGGCTGTGCAAAATTTTTCAATTAAGTTTTTATTTCTTGTGTCGTAATTATGCGATCGAAGTGAAAGTTTGAATAATGAATCTACACAATAATTTTCCTTTAATGGTACATAACTCTATGGCCTATACATATACCAATCCAAAATGGCGATCATCCGAAATATTTAGACGGTTCTCAACATCTACGAATTTTCTACGGAAATTAAACTGAATTTTTTATGTTCATAGAGGCTATGAACATAAGTTCACCTATAGAATTTTCAGTAACCTGGTATGCACAAATCCGACATGGCGGCGTCGCTAAGTATACATATTTAAAGGACGTTTCTCACGATTTAACCATCCGAGTGCAGTGAAACATTGCACGTTAAATGCTTATACAAATATTAATACACTGGCGTCTTATTTATTTCAATTGTTTTCCTAACTACAAGATGGCAGCTGTGCGAAAATTTAAAATCTCCTTTTTACTTCTTGTGTCCTAACCATGCGATTGAAGTTTGAATACCACACATGCACAATAATCTTCTTGTAATAGTACATAAGTAAAAATCCAACCTGCGAACCATCTGAAATTTTTAGACGGTTCTCAATATCTACGAGTCTATCACAACCTTCTAACTGAAATTTTGTATGTTGATGAGTAGAATATATGAAAATAGGCTGTATAGTTCTTCACGGAACTACTTGTTTTTATTCTATCCTGCATTTTTTGCTTATTTTCATTCTAAATTACTTTTGTGAGTGTTATCCATAAAAATTCAATTTCTCACTGTAAATTAGATTGGGTGTGTCTTTTCAATCTTTTGTCAGTATTTTCGTTCTCCGTTAGTTTTCGTTTTATTTTTCGTCTCACTGCCATTTTCGCTATCACCCAGACCATTAGGGGCCGATAACCTAGATGTTAGGTCCCTCAAAGCAACAATTATCATCATCGTCATCAAAGGGAGATTGACAATTGACAATTACACAATATGGTCTGAATCTCGGAAACCATTGCAAATAAAGCATTTGTTAATTCATATAATGGGTTTACTTTAGAATGACCAATACCAGCACCTCTTAATTGCCACGGTGGGTGAGTGGTTAACGTGTGACTCTACCAACCCCAAGCCTGCAGGTTCGCTCCTGGCCGTGGTAAGTGATGTTTGAAAGGCGGCAATAATTACGACACCATGTCATACGATATTGGCATGTCAAAGAACCCATTTGAATTCAGTAGGCCGTGTTCATAATGGTAAAATTAATCTCGGGAGTTTCCGCCAACATAAACGTCCTCATTTCACTACTAGAAAGCGCTATAGTGTTCAAGGAGCTTAGATATATACCCTCCTTGACTTTCATAGTGCATCAAGGAACAACGAAATTCGACATACAAGCTACCCTTTGGGTGCCAAATAACAAAGCTTGCACCCGGCACCGAGGCCATACGATATTATTATTATTATTATTATTATTATTATTATTATTATTATTATTACCTATTAATGTATGACCCTTTTCTCCCTGTATATTGAGCATTATTTCGGTGTGTTTGCACTGTAATTGAAGTACAAATTAAAAATCAAAAAAAGACCAAAATGTTTCCGCAAAGGGACTCGATCCCACGACCCTGTACCGTACTATTTCCGCTGCGCCAACCGCTACCTCGAGACTACGCTAACATACGTGACTCAAGCCCAGCACGACCCGCGCCACAACTAGTTTATCTAAACGCTTGTCCATCTGGAGCTTCCAATTCTATCACTTTCATTTCTGGTCAAGTCCTGCATTTACCATAAATTTGGAAGAAATCGCTGATGACGCGTGGACCCCTTGTTAGTTGCATTGACCACACACCTAATTACATGGGGCTGATGACCCTCGAGCCCAGGCTAGCACAGTATTCCAGCCCGGAGCTTGTCACGTGCCAATCCACTGAACATGCAGGATTTTACTAATGACGAGATTACACAATATTGTGTCTGTCATCAGCTGAAACATAAACACACATTCCCCTGATTGGTGCTTTTAGCGACGTGAAGTTTTGGAGCAATTTATAACTAGCGCTTGGACAGACCTGTGGTGCAAACTGAACGTACCCGAAACTTCACAACCTAGACCAGACCGATCACTAGGGCTAGGATTTTTAGCCTACTTTTGCAAAAAATGAAAGTAGACTTATCAGATCTACACAGGGCCAAAATTGTGTGTCTGTCTGTGTGGGTGTGAGTGTGTGAGTGTGGGAGTGTGTGTACTCTGAATGTCTGTCCCCCTATCAATTCGAACACGGTGAAACCGAATTGAACGAAATTTGGTACAGAGGTAGAACTAGCAAAGGGTACCTCAGTGTCATGTTTTATATCGCCGCCATCTTGACAGAAACGTAATGGCGGCCACCCAAATATTCAAAGCTTAAATACAATTATGACTAACCTAATCATCCGATCTCTACCAAATGTTGTATAAACATATAATTATATGGCGAGCGTCTTTTGGCTAAACTACAAGGTCATCAGACCAATAGTATACAGATGGCGGCCATATATGTGTGCAAATCGATTCACACTATCTATTCAAACGCGGTGAAACCAAATTGAACAGGTTTTGGTACAGAGGTAGCACTTGCAAAGGGAACCTCAGTGTCATGTTATATATAGCCGCCATCTTGACGGAAACGTAATGGCGGCCACCCAAATGTTAAAAGCTTAAATCATATTACGACCATCCTAATAATCTGATCCCTACCAAATTTTGCAACAACATACCTTTATGCGTGAAGCACATTATGACCAAACTACAAGATCGTCAGCATAATAGTTTTCAGATGGTGGCCATGTATGTGGGCAAATCGATTCCCCCTATCAATTAAAACACGGTGAAACCGAATTTAACGAAATTTGGTACAGAGGTAGCACTAGCAAGGACACCTCAGTGTCATCTTTTATATCGCCGCCATCTTGACGAAAAAGTAATGGCGGCCACCCAAATGTTAAAAGCTTCAATCAAATTACGACGAAACTAATCATCTGATCTCTACCAAATTTTGCAACAACGTACCTTTTTGTGGGAAGCATCCTTTGACTGAACTAAAAGGTCATCAGCCCAGTAGTTTGCCAATAGTGGCCATGTATGTGTGCAAATCCATTCCCCATATCAATTCAAACACGGTGATACCGAATTGAATGACATTTTTTTTACAGAGGTAGCACTAGCAATGGGCACCTCATATTCATGTTTAATATCCGTATAGCACGTTGTATTTCAACAAGCTACTACAACCAACATTCAATTATACTCCTTGAAAAGGACAAAGAGTTATAACAATACCCATGCATTTAGGAGAAAGTAGGCTTCATGTTCTTAACTGAACATCTTGTTATATAAGTACATATTCTTTCCCTTTGCTTATACATAACTAAAATGATAAACGTCCATGAGTAAGAATCTTAACTATCATATAATTAGTACATTTTATTGTTACATATTTCATATACTTGATCATAATGATATTTGTTTTACATATTTTTAATTTTTAATGTAAAATTAATATTCTGTGTTTTTATTTTACATATTTGGTCAAAATTACATTCATTTTACATAATTTTACTTGATTTATTTAAAATTTCATATTCCGTCTCTTAGTGTAAAAGAAAAGTACTTTTTCGCAAGTGAAATATATTTTCCAAGCAATTCAAAACGCAACAGTATAATTCATAAGCTGTTGAGAAAGGCCCAGGGAAGATATTAGTGGAGATAAGGGAGAGACTCAGCGGCAGGACTTTAGTTGTCCAGTGAGTGCCTGAGACTAAGAATTAACGCACAGAACAACAAATCAAGCGATTATTCACAGAACCGTCGATAAACGAAAGAAGAATGGCCGCCCCAAGGATCATGCCCCGCTCGGTCTGTCTCTAAGCGCTAGTCATATTTACAGTGTTGCCGCAATACTTTTCAGTCGGCCAACACTAGATGAGCCTAGCGGGGTAACTATATACAGGGTGGACCACGTAAGTTGAGACTGTACAAAATCGATGAAACGAAGACTCTTGACATGTTAGAAAATTATCTGCATAATACTTATCTTGCTTTATAATACTTTACCTTATTGCAAATTACTCGCGAACGGCAAGTGCAAACCAAGGGCAAAGCAAGGTCAAGCGCGCGGGATGCCGTCACGCCCCTTCCATCCAGTCTAAAAACACTTATAGTGAAGATAGAGATATGCTCTCGCGGACTTTTTTGTAGAAATTTACATGCTGACCAATTCTTACGCTCATAGTATATTGATATTTTTAACGGTTTGCCCAGCGTAAGCTTAAGAAGCGCTCGGACGCCAAGTTTGTTTTCGACTTTTTCACTGAAATCGTTACTGCTTGGCTTCCTTTGATCATACATAAATTATTTTCTACAGAATCTTTCCTCGAGATATCCTTTACAGAATGGTGAAAACCGCATCAAAATCCATCCAGTGGTTCTCGAGATTACCCGTGACATCCAAGAATCGGGGATTTTTGTCTTATACTAACGAAGTAGAGATTGTCGGGGAACACATGCACTAAGCGGTACTATGACGTCACACACCTCAGTGCATTTCGTCCCGTCACCGTAACGTAACGCCAGACCCCAGCGTAACGACGAAGTCGACAAGATCATTTAAAATGATAAAAGTAACCGTTGTATAAGGAACTGTCTGGGATAAAAGTTGTTATGTTTTGTGGTTTATTTGTAGAACGTTTGGATCGTCATTTAATGGTCACGTGACGTTTTTAAATGGGAACCAACATTTTTTATTTTATTTCCGTATTCCTCATCCAAACCTTAATAACTTTTGAATAAAGCGCTATGCATTTGTTCGTACACCAATGTACATAATAACGTCAATTCTATGCCCAAGGTTGCGGGTTCAACTCGGCCAAAGTCGTCAGATTTTTAAGAGCGTTAAATATCCCTCAGTATGCCTTCCTTCGAAGGTGAAATAAAACCGGCGGGCCCATTTCATAGATTTATAATAATAGTATAATTGCGCACGAAAGTGCATTTGGAATAAATACATCATAATATAATAAACACTGTCAGATGAGAAGTTACATAAATAGGCTTGCGGTGCATGATTTCCACCGGCTTCCACCACAAACCGCCCTCGAGACCCGGATCTCACCGACCAGTGCGCGCCCCATATTACATGATCGTTGGTCTGTGCAATGCCTCACGTGATCGATATCATAATAATAAAGGAACTGCGCACAAATGTGCATTACATTTTCGAGTACCCCAATAAGGACAGTGTTCTCTTAGAGCATTTACTAAAATGGTATCGACCACACTGTTTAGCACATAATATGCACACACACTGCTCAGAAGGTCCTTGAAAGCCACGCCGCACGCACAGCTTATGATGGAAGCCGTGCACAGCAAGTCTATTCAGAGCACTCCTCATTTCACTGTAAGGTATGTAAAAGAACCTTCCACTAACAAGAGCTGCGTGAAGTTAAATTATAGGTTAATTTTGAAGAACGCATTTAAGTTCAAACGTTCGTCGCCTGGAGCCAACCGCGGTGGCATCTAGTAATCAAGTTCACAACTAGTTGTTGTCGATGGCAGCATTTGGTTGCAAAAATAGGAACTACTTGAATATTGAATGTCTACAGTCCTCACCTGAATTACTCGGGAGATGTGGATCAATGATGTTTAAGTGGGATATGCGATCTTACCCAGCCTGTGATTGTGGTGCAGTTAAACAGACTATGAACCATCTTCCTGTTCTCCTCAACCTCGCGGTTGGTGGGTAGCATGAATGTCTTCGTACAAAGGTCTTCTATCCTGAACCCGCTCTTTGATCAGGTGGTACGGACATCTTCCTCCGATGTCATCAAAGAACTCTGCTCTTGGTCGTCCTCTTCCTGCCTTGCCTTCCATTTTCCCTTCAAGCAGTGTGATGCACCATGGTGAATGCCGGAGTAGGTGGCCTAAGCAATATTTTTTTTATTGTTTCTGTCAGATTGATGATTTCCTCTGCTCTTCTTAGAACCTCTTCATTAGTTAGCCTTAGGGTCCAAGGTATCCGTAGCAGTCGTCGCCAGCACCACATTTCAAATGCACATAATCGTTTCTTGTCGGCCTTCAATAGTGTCCAGGTTTCGCAACCATAGGTCGCAATGCTCCAAATGTAACTTTTAATGAAGTGTTCTTTGTCTTGTAGGGATATGGCTTTGGATGTCAGGAGACCATATTGTCACTGAATGTATTAATAGGGCATTCACTGGATCTGTTGTAATAGCTTTGTAATAGCTGAAGCCATAAGATTGACAGAAAATTTAAACATTAATATTTGAACACCCTTTCCTTTGCACGATTGTTACAGTTGTAATGTGTTACTAATTGTATCTATGTGCCTATTGTTTATGTTAATTGTTTTGTGTTGAACCATACGCTAAAATAATAATACCTGAATCACAGATAACACACACTAATACAGTCATCACATTAACACCGGTTATCAGACAGATTCTACACACACCCAAAGTATACGGGGCTACATGAGCGCGTAGTCACAGCCCCTAAACTGTGGAACCAACCAACCATAGTAACGTCAAGTATGAACGAATTACATGAACGCCCCGCTCGGGATGTTTTAAATAACACTTACCTTGGTAGGTCCCGTTAATTGACTTTACTTCCCCAAAGTTTTTCCTATGGGGTTACCTGAAAGATTGAGTGTATTGTGAAAATCCAACGACTCCGGAGAACATGAAGCCGCGGATACGAAATGCTTGTGCCAGTATAGACAGAGACATGATATTACGGACACATCAATCATTCATTCATGGTGGGTGAGTGGTTAACGTGTCGGATTACCAACCCGAAGCTTACAGGTTCGCCCCTGACCGTTGTAAGTGATTTTTGAAAGGCGACAAAAATCACGACATGGATGTTATGCGTTGTTGGCATGTTAAAGGACCCATTTGAATTCAGTAGGCCGTGTTCAATGGCAAAATTAATCTCGGGATTTTCCGCCAACACAAAGTTCCTCCATTCTCTACTAGAAAGCGCTGTAGTGTCAAGGAGCATAGATATCTAACCTCCTTGACTTTCATAGCGTTCAAAGGAACGACGAAATTCGACATGCAAGCTACCCTCTGGGTGTCAATTAACAAAGCTTGCACCCGGCAACCGAGGCCATACGATATTATTATTTCATTATTATTACAGAGTTGGAAGATGCACTGAGGGGGAAGGCCATCATTTAGAACATTTGTTAGGCTAAGGTCAAAGCCTTCGTGCCTTAGGCGGCAGCATGCCAGCCTCTCACCGCTGGGTCCATGGTTCAAATCCCGGTCCCTCCATGTGAGATCTGTGCTGGACAAAACGGAGGCAGACAGGTTTTTCTCCGGGTACTCCAGTTTTCCCTGTCAAAATTCTATTCCAGCAACACTCTCCACTATCATTTCATTTCATCTGTCATTCATTTAATCATTGCCCCAGAGGAGTGCGTCAGGCCTCGGCAGCCGGCACAGTTCATATCCTCGCCGCTAGATGGTGGCTTCATTCAATCCATTCCTGACCCGGTCGGAGACTGGAAGCAGGCTGTGGATTTTCATTTTCATTAGGCTAAGGTCCGATGCGTATTCAATAACTGGTATTACGCTGTGTACCTACCTGTCATCAATGTTGAATTGTCTACACCTGGGATAGAACCATGTTCCTATAAAATTCGTGTATGAAATGCTGTTTAGTTTTGTGTCAGGAATAAGGAAACGCAATAAAAAAATTACGAGCCTTACAGTAGTCGCATATGATGTGTAACATGTGACATGATATTCCTTCTTAACAGTGAACTCTTTTTATCATTGTAAAACTCCAGTGCCAAATCCAGACCGGTTTTCAGCAAATATGATATAATGAATATGTTCACACCAAACAACGACAACTTGAACATGATTTATTGTAGGAAGAATATCTTTAATGGGGCCTCCAAACCTTGAAGTAAACCGTATGCGATATGCATTCCACATCAGTACGTTGTGGTATCAATCTCCGCCACCGCGCGTGCTCATTGTTTTCGTCCCATCCATTTACGTTTCATTGTTTCCGTCCCATCCATTTCCGTTTCATTTTTCAAAATCACCCCCACAAAAATATTCGGATACCGAGTGGAAAGATGTTACACATGAAAATCGTTGGTTCTCGTTAAGGACACCACGTGCTCTTGCATGATAAAAAAAAACGATTTTTTGATTTTGGCGCCATAAAATTCTTCATGCTTTTCTGAATCCAAATATATATATAGTTTGTTGGGGTTTTGATGTCTACAACTACCTTAAATTCGTTTTTTAAAATTAGCGTCCCATGCTCAGAACAATACACTTTTAACTTTGCCAGCTGTTTTCCGTTAATACTCATTTTTCATGTTTAGGTACCAATAACTAGCAAACCATTTAAGATAGAGGGCTATTTTTTTACATTAACTTTACTAATGGAGTACTTGAATGTTAACCTATTTTCACTTCCAAAACATAGTAGGCATGGATTGGGAAGAGAAAAATTGATACATATTTTTGAATAAATTTGAAAAGAAAGAGTTCGGATTTTTTTTCTTGCATTCTGTCCCAATAATAATGAAACAAAGTGGTTACTCATCTGCCATGATCCATTCCAAGTATGTAAACAAAATTTGAGAATATTTGATTGAAAAACAACTGAGAAATGTGTACCTGGAGCAACTTAAACAACATATTTTTGAAAATGTATCTGTCCAAATTTGTATTCATTTCACACATCCTATAAAAGCAAAGTAGCACTACATGGTCAAAAACAGCTTAGAATATACCGCTTCTTATATGTGACAAGAATCATAGCTGTACCTTTAGCATAAACCCAGAAAATACTTAGTAAAGTGATGCCACAAAAATAGACTTTTTCATCGTGTAAGAGTACGTGGTGACCTTAAAAAGTCACGTGACTTGGTTATATATAGTACTAAAGTTATTAGAATTTCCTTGGGTTATACAAAATTGCAACATCGTTATTCATCCTAGTTCTCTCCCATTAAGAATAGTGCTCATAATTCTGAAGAGCATAACCTAAGCAGCAACCTCCAAGTAGTGTATATTTAATATTACCGAACCGTTCCGCTACTTACTCCTGCGTTCCCATTTCAGAGGGCTTGTGCTATGCTTTAGTACAGTTAGATAAACTTAGAGAATGTGGGTCGATCCATCTACTGTAGCTCGCGTTTATGTTAGCCTCGTCTTCCCTAGTTTTATTAGTTCTGAGCTCTTCAAATATCTAGCTAGCGAGGAACTTGAACTATCTGACTGCTTATGTAAACTCTGCATCATTAAGAGCAACTGTCAAATGAGAAGCATAATTCGCACATTTATACTAGATGTTATAAATTCAAGAATACACAGGGAGAAGGCAAATGATGCCTTTGTCCAGATCTACCTCATCTGGAGAAATAGAAACATTTCCAGGAAGACCAAGCTCCGCCTTTTCAATAGCAACGTAAAGTCGATTCTTCTCTACGGCTGTGAAACATGGAAAATCACAAAACCGATCAACAACCAGCTATAGGTGTTCATTAACAGATGTCTGCGTCGCATCATGAATGTGAGGTGGCCGGACATAATCTCAAATGAAAATCTTTGGACCATCACCAATCAACAACCGATTAGCATCCAGATCAAGGAGAGGAAATGTCGCTGGATAGGTCACACACTAAGGAAGCCGGATGGAGCTGTTGAGAGGGCGGCGCTAGACTGGAATCCTCAAGGCGCCAGGAAGCGAAGTCGACCTAAGAAGACCTGGAAGAAGACGATCTAAACTGAAATTGCAGAGGTGGACAAGAACTGGAGTCAAGTGAAGAGAATGGCCAGAAACCGTACTGCGAGGAGAAATTTCGCCAAGGCCCTATGCTCCGGAAGGAGCGGCAGAAGTTAAGTAAGTATACAGGGAGGGTGAAGTAGGAACATAGTCTATGGTACCCGAGGTGAGATTGAGCGCAGACGTTAATATTCAACAGTGCGTGGTTTAGCTTCATTATTTAAACTCGTCTAGCAGACCATATATATTGCGTTGTGCACCATAACAAAAATACTGTAATTAGTTCATGCGCCACATTGGGAATCATTAGTATGCTCTAAATCGTATTATAATTATCGAGCACAGCTGGGATCTAAGTCTGCTTGCTCTTGTTGTCATGGTAACAAGTTGTCAATATAACACGCTACAACGAGTGAGGTCTAATAGTCTCTACTGAACTAGAACACACGGGCCTAGATGACGAACACTTGTTGCCATGGTAACTTTACTGTCGGCGAAGAAATTAGGCCTAAGTGCACTCGAGTTTGCAGATAAATAGAAAAAAAAAGTAGTTCCGTGAAGAACTATACAGCCTATTTTCATATATCCTACTTATATTAACTGCCACTATCAGCATAGAAATTTGCAGTTCGATTGCTGTAATAGATTCGTAGATATTAAGTACCGACTAAATATTTCGGATGGTCACCATGTTGGTAGATAGATAGATAGATAGATAGATTTTTATTAATTCCATTTGATCAAATAAATTCATTCAATACATTTTTGATATAGGACACGTCAGAATTTACATGTATATAATAAATGAACTAACAGGTATATATTACTAATATTATAACTATTTAACTTATTATAATAGCAAATCTTAATAGATACAATCTTATTGCACAACTATTTACACCTCACTCTATTATCATAATATGAAAACTTAATTCTATAAATACAACAACTTACAGCTAGGTATTACAATTCAATTAAAAAAGTAAAATATAATTATAGATTTCATCGCTCCTATATGCCAAGATATTCAACTACTGATTTTATATATGCAGGTCCTAGAGTTATGCAATGTTACATGAAGATTATTGTGTACGCGTAGCATTCAAACTTCACTCGCATGATTAGGACACAGGAAGTAACAAGGAGATTTTAAAATGTCGCACTGCTGCCATCTTGTGGTTTTGGAAATAATTGAAATAAATTAGATGCCAGTGGATTAACATTTGTATAAAGATTTACTGTACCAAGTTTCACTGCACTAGGATGGTTACGTTGCGAGAAACGTGTATGTGAATGTTTATACTTCGCGTAGCCGCCATGTTGGATTTGTGATCACCAGGTTATTTAAGGTCCTATAGGTCAACTTATGTGCATAGCCCCTATGAACATAAAAAATTCAGTTTGATTGCTATAATAGATTCGTAGATATTCAGAGCCGTCTGAATATTTCGGATGGTCGCCATGTTGGATTGTTAAATGTATAGGCCATAGAATCATGTACCATTAAAGGAGAATTATTGCGTAGGTTCATTATTCAAACTTTCACTTCGATCGCTTGATTACGAGACAAGAAATAAAAACTAAATTTTTAAATTCGCACAGCCGCCATCTTGAGCTTATGTAAACAATTGAACTAAATTAGATACCAGTGCATTACAATATATATAAACATTTCTTGTACCAGATTTCATTGCGTTTGGAACATTAAATCGCGAGAAAGGTCTATTTAAAATTTTCAAATTCGCTTGGCCGCCACGTTTGTTTTGTAGTTAACCGCTTTTTGAATGTGTTATAAATGAACTTCCAGTAGTGCCCTTTATCTCCGTACAAAATTTCAGGGTGACACAGCTAATAATTTCAGAGATATAGAATACCGGTGAAATATTTCGCTCATGCGCCATCTTGTGGTTATGTAAACAATTGAACCAAGTTAGATGTCGGTGCATTCCAATGTGTATAAACATATACTGTACCAAGTTTTATTGCGTTTGGTTGGTTAAATTGCGAGAAACGTCTATTTAAAAGTCACAAATTCGCGTGGCCGCCATGTTGTTTTTGTAGTTACCAGGTTTTCAAAAGTCACATAGGTGAACTTTTAGAAGTTTCCTTTATCACCGAAATAAATTCCAGGGTGATATCGGTAATAGTATCGGAGATATTGAATGCTGGTAAAATATTTCGCACAGCCGCCATGTTGGATAGGTGAGACTTAACAAAATTTGAGTGGCACGATCGAGGTCGCCCGGAATAGTGCTATGAACTTACCGAGTTTCATTGAAATCGCTCCAGCCGTTTAGAATTTATTAGGGACACACACACACACACACGCACACACACACGCGGACAAGGGTGATCTCATAAGCCTATTTTTTCAAAATTGAAAATAGGCTAATAACCAAAAACCGTACAGGAAAAGCAAGTAACATCACCATTTTCTTTGTTTATTTCTGCGTTGATTGATGATAAAGTTAACTTTTAGAAACGTAGGCAATTTTAATATCTCTTAGAGTTGATAAATTCTGAAGAGGTGGAGGAGGAATTAAGCTGTTAAACCTGAACCAACTTAGATTGAAGTTCCATGATACTTTCATGGGACGTTAACACATATTGTCTATGAATTAAGGAAAGGAATTTAGCATTATGATGATACTTCTGAAGATATTAACTTTCAAAGAAGTATTTTTATATAGTTGGATGAAAAATATAGACTAAACACTTACCATATATTTCTCCATATTGCTGGACTACATGAGCAGACTTTCTCTGTGTTAAATTTCTTTCCACCATTTTCAATATGATATTTGAATCATTTTTTAAGTTTTAAGTTTATCGACATTGAAAAGTTTCAAATTGCTAGGATTAATTTACCATATAGTACTGTTCCTACCAGCAGGAGACTCCAAATTAAATTTCATTCATTTTCAGCAAAATGTTTCGTAAATTCAGCCCCAATCTCCCTTAAAAATGTGTTTTGTTTGTCCTGTAGTTTGTTTTACACTTGTGAGGTTCAATTTATGGCTGCCGCAATTAAAATTGACTGGCAATGTAGAGAGAGGTATTTCATTTAGAACTCGTTGGGGCGTTACGTGCTGAAACTCATAACGTTTTGTGCTGAAGAAACGCCATTATATTATATAATCTATTGTTCCCATTTTAGGAGAGCGATTGAACTTCAATACATGTTTTCCATCTTCTGGCGTTTTCCCGCTTCTCTTCCCAAAATCTCTTCATCCTCCCAGAATGCTCCTTCTTCCGATCAGCTGTCCATTTTCTTCCAGGCTGTCGTGACGGTCTATGCTCAAACTTAACATTTTTAGCCTATTTTCAATTTTGAGAAAATAGGCTTATGAAATCACCTTTTGTCCGTGTGTGTGTGCGTGAGTGTGTGATTCGTGTGTGTGTCCCCCCTAATAAAATCTAAACGGCTGGAGCGATTTCAATGAAACTCGGAAAGTTCATAGCACTATTCCCGGCGACCTCGACCGTGCCCTTCAAATTTTGTTACGACTCACCAATCCAACATGGCGGCTGTGCGAAATATTTCACCAGCATTCTATATCTCCGAAACTATTACCGATATTACCCTGACATTTTCTATGGTGATATAGGGAACTCCTATAAGTTCACTTATGTGACTTTTGAAAATCTGGTAACTACAAAACCAACATGGCGGCTAAGCGAATTTGCGACTTTTAAATAGACGTTTCTCGCGATTTGACCAACCAAACGCAATGAAACTTGGTACAGTATATGTTTATATACATTGTAATGCACCGACATCTAACTTCGTTCAATTGTTTACATAATCACAAGATGGCGGATGTGCGAAATATTTCACCGGCATTCTATATCTCTGAAACTATTAGCGGTAAAACCCTGAAATTTTGTACGGAGATAAAGGGCACTACTGGAAGTCCATCTATAAGACTTTCAAAAACCATTTAACTACAAAACGAACATGGCGGCCAAGCGAATTTGAAAATTTTAAATAGACCTTCTCGCGATTTAATGTTCCAAGCGCACTGAAACCTGGCACAGGAAATATTTATACACATTGTAATCCACTGGTATCTAATTTAGTTCAATTGTTTACATAACCTCAAGATGGCGGCAGTGCGAATTTTAAAATTAAGATTTTATTTATTGTGATGTAGTCATGCGATCGAAGTGAAAGTTTGAATAATGAACCTACGCAATAATTTTCCTTTAATGGTACATGACTCTATGGCCTATACATTCAACAATCCAACATGGCGACCATCCGAAATATTTAGACGATACTGAATATCTACGAATCTATTTTAGCAATCAAACTGCATTTTTTAATGTTCATAGGGGCTATGAACTTAAGTTCACCTATAGGACTTTAAATAACCTGGTGATCACAAATCCAACATGGCGGTGACGCGAATTATAAATATTCACATGGACGTTTCTCGCAAAATAACCAACCGCGTGCAGTGAAACTTGGTACAGTAAATCCTTATACGAATGTTAATCCACTGGCATCTAATTTATTTCAATTGTTTCCATAACCTCACGATGGCAGCTGTGAAAATTTTAAAATCTCCTTGTTTTTTCTTGTGTCCTAATTATGCGATTGAAGTTTGAATACTACACGTTCACAATAATCTGCATGTAACAGTACATAACTCTAGGACCTACATATATAAAATCCAACATGGCGACCATCCGAAATATTTAGACGGTTCTCAATATCTACGAATCTATTACAGCAATCAAACTGAAATTTTGTATGTTGATAGTGGCAATTAACATAGGATATATGAAAATAGGCTGTATAGTTCTTCACGGAACTACTTGTTGATTTTATTCCTGCACTCGGTGCGGTCCTCGAGATTTTCAATGTTGACCTGTTGTAAATCCCTCTGAACCTCAGTCAGCCACTCCGTGCCACACTTACTCTGTGTTATAACGTTGAGCAATTCCTTCGCCGTTCTGAAGTTTTCCATCATGTAAATGTGTTTATGTTCGACCCTGACTATTATGTGTCTGAAAACTGTATCATAATGATGGTCATTATAACACTATTATTCATTATGAAACAGTTTCTCCCACCAATCACAGCTCAAGAAACATTTGTTTGACCAATTAGATAAGGATACCTTCGCGCATGCTCTCAAAATCCTACATGTCTATATAAATTACCGAAAGTGCACCGTCCATATGTTCACGTAAATAAACTGGTGAATATGAGACAAGAAATAGCGCTGTACCTTAATATACCTAAATCCAATTTCTACTCAGCGCGTTGATTTCAAACGACTACGGTGACAGTTTTGCTGAATACTGGTTCACGTTCTGCACATCTGGCATTGAAGCACACAGAGCGCATGCGTCGGTCGGCCAAAGAGCTTGGAACACGGAGATGTGCTACCCAGCGCACCACCCGATCACAAAATTCTAGTTACTGAACAGATATTTATGAATATTTAGGTTAAAACATATAATAAAGTTATAATTATCGTCGAACATAAACAGTCGTATGCAACTCGCCTATAATGGTAATTAAGACACTCGTATGGAAATTATAAAACTCGCTAAAGCTCGTTTTATAAATATACTCGTGTCTTAATTATAGCCATTATAGGCTCGTTGCATAATGTACTAGTATAAAACTGTGATCGGCGTTTTCTGATTACGTCCGTTATCGTGTGGATCTTTTGGTAGAGTTCGTTTTGAGGACTCTTCCTCCAAATACCGAACCATTATTATTAATTGCTCCGTAAATATTTCTGAGAATTTTTCTTTCCTGATTTTTTATATCCTTAATTTTGGAATGACCGTCGATCACCATTGTTTCGGCTGCCTGAGTTGCTTCCGGAAGAATCACCGTTGTATAGTGCCTTAATTTTGCGTCTAACGAGATGCACTTCTTGTTGTAGTGAGCCCACGTTAGCTTGTAGGTCTTCTGTAGTTTTGTGATTCTTTGTTCATTGGCGATTCGGTTTAGTCCCGAGGACTGTATGATTTCACGAAGGTATTTAAAATGGGGGACTTGTGTTATTTTACCGTATTGTGTGATTAAAGATGAGTTATTTTCTGGCCGTCTTTCCATATACTGTAGTGGGTTTTATCAAAATAAATTTGTAGTCCGGTTCTTTGCGCAATTTCATGTAATTTTTCCACTGTGTGTATGGCTTCATGTCTGGTGTTAGTGATAAATGCGAGGCACTTGAAGAAAATCCATTGTTATTATTATTAGTCTATTATTTATTATTATTATTATTATCATTATTAATAATAATAATAGTTGTGAGGAATTACAGATCGGAAATGCAGAAATTCAAACAGTCACTAAATTTAAATATTTGTGTTCAATAATACAGGGTGCCAGGAAATGTTCTCCCCAGTGACTGCCGGCTTCTGCCAGAGCTAGCATCAGTAGTTTAGTTGGTAGGACGGTGTCCTTGACAGGGCGAGTCCCACACGTGTGGGCTGTAGGCTGTATTGCAATACGCGAGCGTGTGTGTCGTCAGCACTTCCAGCATCTGTTATGAATGGCTGTGGTGAGTACAAAGTTTACTGTTTGTTTGTTTGTTCTGATACAAGCGACAGTAGTGCTGCCAACGTTCATCTGAAATTAAGAAAAGAGTAAGTGAGGCTGGGAGAACAATTGAAGCATTACATTCCGTGTTATGGAGCAGAAATATTTCAACAACACTAAGAAACTTATTTACAGTTCATTGGTTCAGTCCTGAACTGACCATTTAACTACAACCACATATTCACTGTAAACAAGCAATCACCACTTTCAGTATTTTAACAAAACATCACATAGACTATAACTAGCTAGTATTGACGAGTTGAACTATCTCAACTAATACCGCAACTAAAGAAGACGTGTACATATTGTAAATATGTTCAGACACAAAACGTTTGTTGCTTAAGGGTAATGGATCTGATGATGATGGCTTGACGATCGAAACTGGTCATCCAAGTGTATTTATTAATGTATTGTAAATCTTTTTCAAGATAAACCCTTGATAACTGGCGTGAAAATATACAACATTTTGACCCTTAGTGTGTCATTCCCTTTTTGTCGTAGTCGTACGGATTTAATGAAGTAATTTTACACCTGGTGTCTTCCTATGAACTGTTCCCAATATAAAATGAGGTTTATTTATATTTTTCAGATTTAACATTCAGAAAAATGGCAATACTTTCCGTAACAGTACAATTCGCCATGATAGTGGCGGTAAAGCAGTTATCCCAATTTTGTTGAACAAACGAGCTGATGACCAAGGTATCCCTAGATCCTAAACATGGACGAACAAGAACGTGAGATATGTGATTGTGCTGAACCAAAATAGTTCGATTACCCCCCTTATTTTTTACAGATTGTTCTGACTGACGTAGGCCGAAAGTTGTCACGCGAGGAGTGGCGCCATGGGTAAATCTGACCCGACCGAAAATAATATAGAAAAGCCTTCGTTTACTAAGGCAATACTGAAAATGTCTTCCAACACCATAATTACGTATTTCCTCAAAACTTGCGCATCTCAATATCCAGGTCTATTTTTTATAAGCACTGGTATGTACCGGACTCAAAGGGATGCTTGGTATTGGTACAGCCAAAAAATTTAGAAATCTTTCTTTGCTGAAAAATAATTTATGTACATAACTGTAAACTTGTCCTGGGTTGCCATATTTTACTGTATCATAATGAGGGTCATTAAAGTACTATTATTCATTATGAAAAAGTTTCTTGAACCAATCAGAGCTCGATCATTGACCAATTAGGTAACGATAGCTTTACACATGCGCTCGAAATCCAACATGTCGGACATGAATTACATGATTTGAAAGTTGACAATGTACTGATCAACCATTGTAGTTAAAATCCCAAACACAAAGACAAAATCAGCACAAACCTTCACGGTAACAGCAAAACACTACGAAATATGCATGAAATTTAGGAATCTACGACCATTAGTTTGCAACACCATCCTTGTTCCCTAGCTTATAAACAAACTGCAGAATATTGCAAAATAAATAGCACTGTACCTTAATATCCGCAACTCAATTTCTACACAGGGCATTGCATTTGTACGATTTCGCCGACAATTTCAGTGAATGCTGCTGTTAATGTAAACACACTAGAACGTCATGGTGCAGATCGGCAGGCAGTAAACATATGGCATTGCCAAGAAGACAGAGCGCATGCGTGGGTCAGAGAACTTGTATAGCACAGACAGCAAACTCAGCGCTTGCTCTCCTATCACTGAATGTTACTCCTAGAATGAAATATATACAAATAACGCATTAAAATCCGCTTCTAACGGGGTCGGAGATGAGATGCGATGAAAGTCTATGTGGCGGATCGTTTTTACGGCCAGATACCCTTCCTGATGGCAACCTCACGAGACGAGTTAATGAAAAAAGAAATTAATGAGGATGAATGAAAATGGGCAAGGATATGGAAGGAAGTGGCCGTGGTCTCTCAGAAGGTCTCCAGCATTTGCCTGGAGTTGAAAATGGGGTAAACCTCGGAAAACCATTTCAAGGACGGCCGACGATGGGGCTCGAACCCACGACTACTGACTACGTAGAAAGCTTAGCCCCATTGCCTAGCGAGCGTAGCTACCGCTGTCGGTAATAAAAATCACTAAATATGGAAATATTATATTTTACCAATGCCAGAAATATGGAAAATTATGTAAAATAAATTTTGTTTTATTTCAATAGAGGACGAGAACATAGGTTATCAGACAAATGCCTTGGGGATGATGATTAAAGACGCACAAAGAGCTTAGCACTGACAAGAAAGGTTCTCTCGGCAATGTTGGCAAGCCTGCGGGCAGAGCGCAGTTATTATAACATGGGTGGTCTTTGAACACTGCCACAGTGCCTCTGCAACTCTCGGCGCGGCGTCATCAACAGACATTTATCTCATAATAATAATAATAATGAAATTAATAATAATAATAATCATAATAGAATTCAACACGGTAATCCAACCGAATTTTTGCTTTTCTCCATGAGAAAAAAAGTAGTTCCGTGAAGAACTATACAGCCTATTTTCATATATCCTGCTCATGTTAATTGCCACTATCAACATACAAAATTTCAGTTTAATTGCTGCAACCGATTCGTAGATATTGAGAACCGTCTAAATATTTCAGATGGTCGCCAGGTTGGATTTTTATTTTTGTACTATTACATTAAGATTATTGTGTACGTGTGGTATTAAAACGTCAATCGCATGATTAGAACACAAGAAGTAAAAACGAGGTTTTAAAATTACGCCCAGCAGCCATCTTGTGATTATGCAAACAATTGAAATAAATTAGATGCCAGTGGATCAACATTTGTATAAGCATTTAACGTGCAACGTTTCACGGCACTCGGATAGTTAATTCGCGAGAAACGTCCATTCAAATATTTATAATTTGCGTCGCCGCCATGTTGGATTTGTGCTCACTAGGTTACTGAAAGTCCTATAGGTGAACATATGTTCATAGTCTCTATGAACATAAAAAAATTCAGTTTGGTTGCTGTAAAAGATTCATAGATATTGAGAACCGTCTAAATATTTCGGAAGCTCGCCATTTAGGATTGTTATATGTATAGGCCATAGAGTTGTATACCATTCAAGGACAATTATTGCCTAGGTTCATTATTCAAACTTTCACTTCGATCGCATGATTACGACACAAGAAATTAAAACTTAATTTTAAAATTTCGCACAGCCGCGATCTTGAGGTTATGTAAGCAATTGAATTAAATTAGATGCCAGTGCATTACAATTTGCAAAATCATTTACTGTACCACATTTCACTGCGCTCAGAGAGTTAAATCACGAGAAAAGTCTATTAAAATATTTTAAATTCGCTTGGTCGCCATGTTCGTTTTGTACTTTACAGGTTTATGAAATATACATAGGTAAACTTGTATCAGTACCCTTTATCACCGTACAAAATTGCAGGGTGATATCTGTTATAGTTTCGGAGATATAGAATGTCAGTGAAATATTTCGCACAGCCGCCATTTTGAGGTTATGTAAACAATTGAACTAAGTTAGACTCCAGTGCATTACAATGTGTATAAACATTTGCTGTACCAAGTTTCATTACATTTGGATAGTTGAATCGCGAGAAAAGCCTATTTAAATGTCTCAACTTCGCTTGGCCGCCATGTTGGTTTTGTAGTCACCAGGTTTTTGAAAGTCTCATAGGTGAACTTCTAGTAGTGCCCTTTATCACCGTACACAATTTCAGGGCGACATCGGTAATAGTTTCGGAGATATTGAATGCTAGTGAAATATTTCGCACAGCCGCCATGTTGGATCGGTGAGACGTAACAAAATTTGAATTGCACGGTCGAGGTCGCCGGAAATAGTGCTATGAAATTACCGAGTTTCATTGAAATCGCTCCAACCGTTTAGATTTTATTAGGGGTGGACACACACACCCCTCACACACACACACACACGCACACGGACAAAAGGTGATCTCATAAGCCTATTTTTTCAAAATTGAAAATAGGCTAAAAAGAGAAAAATAACATGTGGGCCTGGTTCAGTGAAGCAGAGAGAGATTGGGATAATATGTGAAGATATCCAGGAGCGTAACCCACTTAGGGAAAAACTTCAAGAACATCGGAGTTTTCAACTTAAGCCGAAACTAAAATCCGGGAAGGCGTGGACGACAGAGAGAAAGGTGCAACATGGATTGCGAATGAAGGAGTACTGGGCTGACATTAAAATTCAGAAGAAACAGTTGACAGGTCGTGGTCCTTAGTTGGTCGTAACGAAGGGAGAAGGATAAGAAGAAGAAGAAGAAGAAGAAGAAGAAGAAGAATCATAAGAGCTTAATAGTAATTTCCAGATTTCGCTGTAGACTGGTATTTATGTTGTAAGAACAAGAACGACTGACCAACACATACACACTGGAGACGCCTGTTGAGATCTGTAGGAACCTCCTGAGACAGCGGAGATGATCATGTTCAGTCTGACGACGGTGGCGTAGTCGGTACCATGCTGAACTGCTATGCCCAAGATCGCGGGTTCAAACCCGGCTTAAGTCGTCGGGCTTTTTCAAACCCGGTCGAAGTCGTCCTTTTTTTTAAAGAGCGTTACAATCCTTCAGTATGCTTTCCTTTGGAACTAAGGTTGGTTGTTTCCTCAGTTTAGGGACTGCGACAACGCAATCTTGTAGCCCCGTGTACTTTGGGTGTGTGTAGAATCTGTCTGATAACCGGTGTTAATTGTGATGACTGTATTAGTGTGTGTTATCTGTAATTCAAGTAAGGACTGCAGACGATCAATTTCAAGTAGTTCCTACTTTTGCTACCAAATGCTACCGTCCACGACACCTAGCTGCGAACTTGGCCACCTGACGCCATAGCAGCTAGCACCTGGCGGCGAACGTGGAACTTAAGAGCGTTAGTGAAATGTAACCTATAATTTAGTTTCATACAAGTGTAATTTGTGAAAGCTTCTTTTGCATGCCATAAATCTATGACATGGGACCGCCGGCATTGCCTCCCCTCCGAAGTAAGGCATACTGAAGGATTTTTAACGCTCTTAAAAATCCGATGACTTCGGCCGGATTTGAACTCACGACCTTGGGCATAGAAGCTCAGCATGCTAGCAACTACGCCACCGAAGCCACCTTCGGAAGTAAAGCCGGTGGACCATGTCATAGATTTATGTCATGTAAAAGAACCTACCACTACAATTGGTAGTGTGTAGCTAAACTTGTAGGTTATTTGGCTAGAAACGCTCGATCAAGTTCCAACGTTCGCTGCTGGGTGTCAGTGACGTCTGGTAGCCAAAGTTGGAAATACTTGAAATTCACTTCATCTCATTCACACGCGATGGTACTTGTAGCTCACCCCATGGGTGTCCGCATAGAAGCAGCTACAAACTCTGATGAACCGAACATGTCCCCGGACACTACCGCACTAAAAGCCATACGCTAAATATATATGTTTTAAACCACTGAATTTATCTTCCAAGCAAACATATTAGCAGAGGCACATCTGAGCTAAATCTCGCAAGCCTCTGGTAAAGGAAGAGAATCCGTTGCACTGAGCAGGGACTTTACAGGGCAGACTATATTTTATCTGTCGCCTCCGTAGCGTAGCGGTCAGCATGGTTAGCTGCCGCCCCGGAGGTCCTGGGTTCGATTCCCGGCTCTGCCACGAAATTTGAAAAGTGGTATGAGGACTGGAACGGAGTCTACTCAGCCTTGGGTGGTCCAAATGAGTAGAGGGGGTTCGATTCCCACCTCAGCCATCCTCGAAGTGGTTTTCCGTGGTTTCCCACTTCGTCTTCGGGCAAATGCCGGGATGGTACTGTCCCCGATAATCCGGATAGTAGGCTGTCAGAAATCCGCCCCCTCAATCGGATTGCCAATAATCAATCGCACCGGCACAGCTACATCAATGAAAATGGCACTGACAGATACTACCGAGATTAGAGCACAGTAGTTAACAAGAAATTATTGTGGAACACACCAAAATATACGGGGGTTCATACTTACCTTTTACTTACCTTTTCAATTAATCTCGGGTCTGGGTTTTCAACAGGATCACTTAATAGTATGCCCTCACAATAACCTCCACCACGATATTTATAATGAACCAAAACGGAAACAAGAAAATTTAAACTGCACAATAATTTATTTCACATAAAGAAATTAATTTAACAAAATTTAACAACACAATATACGTGGCAATCAGAAGCCATTGTCCATGTAACCATGTCCTCCTGTAGGACTTGTAGACTTTACATACAAAATTTCAGCTTTCTCTAGCTCAAAAGAACGTAATAATAATAACAATGCACTTTGGAATGGATAAGGGAGTTGGGACGAGACATATAGCAATTGTTTCCTTGTTTATGAACTTCACATTTTATTTATAACCGCAAGGCTGCTATGTAGGTGACCTTGGCCTCTATCATACAGTTATCTGGCCACCTGCGATACACCCTGCACCGTGTCGCATGCTTGCATCGTCAAATGGTCCCACCTGTCCAGCCAACGTTAGCATATGCTAGTTACATCAGAGCCTAGCTCCTTTTCAAAACACTTTAAATGTTCACATCTCAACTCAAATATTATCACGCAAATCTTTTAAATGCTCTGTTCAAATATCAATGGATTACTCTAATAATCCCAAATGTTGTTTAATTGTATATTCCAATTGTTTAACTAGCGTTGTTTAGAGTATAATAACAAAACGTTTAATGTTTATAACAAAATGTTCATTAATTATTTATAACATTTTAAATTGTTTATAACATTGTCAAACGACAATTGAAAAATTTATACACGCCTCTATTAATCCCGTTCGTTTCAAATTATTATTAAAGATTTTTACATAGTTATTTACATTATTTATATTATTTATATTATTTATATTAGAAATACATTAAACCACACGTTTATCCGGTTGATAATTACTTAAATCGTGGTGATATAATCGACCAATGAAGGTTAGTTATATTTAAATTTTAGATTCAGGTCCAATAAGATTTAATAATTATTATTATTTGTGACGGTAACCTCCATTCAAAATCGTTATCTCAAATTATTTAAACACTCTTGTTAATTTTAACAGTAACTTCACATGATTAATTTTCAAAGGACCTGAACAATACACTCAGCGGAAAAATACCTCGCTCAAAACGCACAAAATTGCACCAAAATTGGCCCATAATTCATCATATATCTCATTATATATGGCATCAAAATCTTCCACAATACATACAAAAAACCTCCACTTACAAATTCATCAACATCATCAATATTACTGTGGGAACCTCCTTCACTTATTACAGGGCATTATTCATCAGCGACTTTTACACGTCCACTGAACTAACGATTATACATCCATAGTTCCTCTTTAAAAATTCTTATATTCATCAATTGTATCAAAAACTGTTATTATATTTAACCTTCGTGGGTTTCATTCATGAATCGATATGAAGTAAAAATTTGCCAATCACAAATAAATTTAATAGCAAATACGATTAGACACGCCTCCCTGGTCTATCAAAATTGAGATTAATATCATCAAAGTATCGCAGTATAAAAATACTATCTTCAATCAAAGTTCATCTAAATTGCATAAATAGTCGAATAGAATACAATTAGACTGTGGAATGAAAACATTATTGTTCCAATCTAGAATTGAGAAAAACTCCTATCAAATGTTCATTACTATAGTGTACTCAATAAATCGTACTCAAAGTTCATATTTCATAAAATTGTCTATAATGCAATGGTATTTCAGAACTGACGATAAATGTCTATGTTGTAATCATGTTCATAAAACGACTAGTATTTCCAAGATCGTCGATAAAGTAATAGATTTTAACGCTCTAAAATCTTTTAATCATTCTTCTTTCTTGAGGATGACAGAAAATTGGTCAAAGTAATTTACTGAATAGAATTACTTTAATAAAATGACATGCTGTCTGAATTCAAATTTGCCATAGAAAATCGTTAACTTTACAGTCAAATCGTGACTACAAAAATATGCAAATTACTGAAAGAATATATTTTATCAGTCTCAACTCATCCAAAATTATTTAAATATGCCAATGACATAACAATGTCTCAAAAAATCGTAGAAAAAGGCATAAATCATAAAAGTGTACAGAGTACAGAAATATCAAGCAAGAATATGGGGCAAAATATATGGGACAGAAAATATGGGAAAAATGGTTGCTCAGATATCGCTAAATGGCTCAAATAAATCAAGAAACATTCACGACTACCTTATCTGTTGATTGAAGTTCTAGAGGAAAATTTCCAAAGAAGACTGCTGTTGGTTCCATTTCACCACAGTAAAGATGTGCTCCGACCTCGAACCTGGAACCTGCGCCCTCGGAGAATAGAACTGCTTCCTCCTCCGGAAATTGCACTGCTCCGTGTAGACGATAGACATCCTTCTGGCAAAACTCTTCTTTGTGAGCCGGGTCCACCCTGGCCTCTCTTGATAGTTCTCTGAAGTTCTGGTAGAAATTCGCCATGAAGTTTATTGCAATTATTTCCGCAGAAATGTTCATAATTGTGGAGTATGAAGATATTTCCACTGCCATTTGACGTAATTCAGCGATGGATTACGATGCATGAGTGTAGCTGGATGTTCACTACATGCTCGCTTCTGTAGAATGACGATTAACGAAGTTCCATGCTGCTATTTCACTCCATTGATATATGTCCCAATTGCATTAAAGTTTTAGTCTTCCATCTCCACTTCCGTTATAATAATAGTCGAAAGAACTGCCAGATTATATTGTTCCATTGTAGAATGTAGCGTTGTATCACCAAATGCAATCTTCAGTATCACGGTTGCAATACATGTGTCAGCCGTAGCGTAGAATGTGGTATTATAAAAGTGCTTCTCAGGTGTCGAGAAAATCACTTTTGTCTGCAGTCTTAAAATGCGAATATCTTCCAAAGTATAATAGTGAAAATGTTCAACTTTCGTACACGCCTCAATATTGTAATGCACAATTGAATTAGCATAAATGCAGTAGCTAACTCTTGATAGATGATCTTGTAGACTCGTTTATGTGTGCGCTCCAACTTCGCCTAGTTTCAGTAACCGTAAAATTGTACTGCTGCACGCTCAGTGCTTGTTCGATGCTGTGGGCTCTACCACACGTGCTAATGACGACTTGCTTCACTGAATAATATAAACTCGAAGTCTGACAATGTGAGAATCAGAAAAATGAGCCATGAGCTGATGAGACATGAGACATGAGAGCTTCCTCTGTGCTGTGCAAGGCCTTTTATCAACTTCTTAAGGGGCGTATCCATCCCTTCCATAGCTTGTTCCTCCGTCATTGCTAGAAGTTCTAACTTTGGCTATACTTGACGGATTTTCAAATTTCAAAACTCATAATTAATTTCTTCAAAATTCCAAATCAATGCCATAACTGAAAATAGTTTTCCACAATTCTGCATGCCAAAAGTAATTAAATATGGTAATTTCAGTAATCTCCGTCTCCATCCAAACTATCATTCATTGGTTCGACCCTTTCCTCCAATAGCGTAACTTCTTCCTTAGCACAATTCCTTGTTTCCCTGCGACTGCGTCGTAAATCTCAGATCCTTCTCGAACAAAATCATGACGTCACCAAGAATCTCAGCTCATCCAGCCTACTTGCATAAAGTCTGCGTCATCCGTGCCTACGTCATGAATATCCACGTCACAACTATGACGGCCATAACTTTATTCATATATGCCAATACAACCAAAGTGGTCTCAATATAATTCAATTTACGGGGGCAGTACCTACTGTAAGGCCACGGCCACCTCCTTCCCTCTTCCTAGCCTCTCCATCCCAACCTTCCATCCCATCCCTCATGAGGCCCCTGTTCGCTTTGCAGGTGAGGCCGCCTGGGCGAAGTGCTGATCACACCTCCCCAGTTGTATCCATCCCGACCAGATGTTCCAAGCTCGAGGACACTGCCCATAGAGGCGGTAGTGGTGAGTTCCCTCGCTGAGTCCGTGGGAACCACCAACCTAGAGGGTAAATTGACTAAAAACAAGTAGTTCCGTGAAGAACTATACAGCCTATTTTCATATATCCTACTTATGTTAATTGCCACTATCAACATACACAATTTCAGTTTGATTGCTGTAATAGATTCGTAGATATTGAGAACCGACTAAATATTTCGGATGGTCGCCATGTTGGATTTTATATATGTAGGTCCTAGAGTTATGTACTGTTACATGCAGATTATTGTGAACGTGTAGTATTCAAACTTCAATCGCATAATTAGGACACAAGAAAAAACAAGGATATTTTAAAATTTTTCACAGCTGCCATCTTGAGGTTATGGAAACAATTGAAATATATTAGATGTCAGTGGATTAACATTCGTATAAGGATTTACTGTACCAAGTTTCACTGCACTCGGATGGTTAAATTGCGAGAAATGTCCATGTGAATATTTATAATTCGCGTCACCGCCATGTTGGATTTGTGATCACCAGGTTATTTAAAGTCTTATAGGTGAACTTAAGTTCATAGCCCCTATGAACATTAAAAAATGCAGTTTGATTGCTAAAATAGATTCGTAGATATTCAGTATCGTCTAAATATTTCGGATGGTCACCATGTTGGATTGTTAAATGTATAGGCCATAGAGTCATGTACCATTAAAGGAAAATTATTGCGTAGGTTCATTATTCAAACTTTCACTTCGATCGCATGACTACATCACAAGAAATAAAAACTTAATTTTAAAATTCGCACGGCCGCCATCTTGAGGTTATGTAAACAATTGAACTAAATTAGATACCAGTGGATTACTATGTGTATAAATATTTCCTGTACCAGGTTTCAGTGCGCTTGGAACATTAAATCGCGAGAAAGGTCTATTTAAAATTTTCAAATTCGTTTGGCCGCCATGTTCGTTTTGTAGTTAACCGGTTTTTGAGAGTCTTATAGATGGACTTCCAGTAGTGCCCTTTATCTCCGTAAAAAATTTTAGGGATATACCGCTAATAATTTCAGAGGTATAGAATGCAGGTGAAATATTTCGCACAACCGCCATCTTGTGATTATGTAAACAATAGAATGAAGTTAGATGTCGGTGCATTACAATGTATATAAACATATACTGTACCAAGTTTCATTGCGTTTGGTTGGTCAAATCATGAGAAACGTCTATTTAAAAGTCGCAAATTCGCTTGGCCTCCATGTTGGTTTTGTAGTTACCAGGTTTTCAAAAGTCACATAAGTGAACTTATAGTAGTTCCCTCTATCACCATAGAAAATCTCAGGGTAATATCGGTAATAGTTTCGGAGATATTGAATGCTGGTGAAATATTTCGCACAGCCGCCATGTTGGATTGGTGAGTCGTAACAAAATTTGAAGGGCACGGTCGAGGTCGCCGGGAATAGTGCTATGAACTTACCGAGTTTCATTGAAATCGCTCCTGCCGTTTAGATTTTATTTGGGGGGGACACACACACACGAATCACACACACACACACGCACACACACACGGACAAAAGGTGATCTCATAAGCCTATTTTTCAAAATTGAAAATAGGCTAAAAATATAATATTTTTTCTAATAATTACTTTAATTTCTATATTTAAATTTTCAATTTTAGCTCTAGTTTTTATTTTGATTTTAAATATTCAATATTACATTTTTAAGAATTATCTATTAATTTATCATATTTAATTTTATAATCTTAATTTCATTTTAATTTTTAGTGTGTTTTGTTTTAATTTGTATATTTATATTATATTTTATTGTTTAATTGTAATATTTTTGAATATATTTACCAGTTGAAAATTTATCCATCACCATAAAACTAGACAGATATAATATTTGCTTATCAGAAATATTCCATCTACAAGAAATGTTATTGTAATTAGGCTGAATGTTTCAACTATTTGCACCTTTGATGATAGCCTAAACTAATATCTAGACCACTATCTTATAACGAGTTAAGAAGAAAAGCTCATCCCTCTTGCTGCTGCCAGGAAGCCAGCTCATTACGACGGGAGATTGCTTAGCCAACACATTTCCTATGACATTTCATTGTGAATTTCCAACGGAATGCGGCCCAGTCATTGAATGTTGTTCCTGTTGTTGTCTTTAGTATTTAGACTGGTTTGATGCAGCTCTCCACGCCTCCCTGTCCACTAGGAGTGATCTGAAAGAAAAGTAGGCATTTTTTAGAGTTTTAATATTTGTTTCAAATTTTTTTCTTTGATTATTTTATTCATTTTCTCATATTGTGTTGATTTAGGCGTTCTATCTTTATGGTGCAGCATATAAGGGGTCCTTCCATTGTGAAATTTTGTGAAGGTGGAAGGTGAAAACATTAATGTATATTCACATTTATTAACCCTATGCACAATTTGTGCTCTGTATTTTCAATAATATAAGGTTTAATGTTACGTTATACTTACATTTATCTTGTGTCTTATTCATTCATATCGAATGATGAAGGGGCCTAAAATAATTAGGCCTCGAAACATGTCCCACCAATGACCACACAGTGATCATATTTAATTGAGAAGCTTATTTCCAAAAGATACCAAATCCAAAAAAAAAAAACGAAATTGAGATTATGATGGAAAATGTACGTTGGTAAGAAGCTCCATCATAATTATGAAAGAAAAAGAAATTGCCAAAACGAACGAAATCCATAATAAGCAGGCATTAAAAATCTCGTTGGATGCCAACAAGTACCAAATCCTGTGGCCTGAAAGTGCCAATACGCACCGTATAGATACAGCCAATGAGAGGCCATTTCTGGGTCACGTGAACAGCAGCGAAATGGCCGCGCTATGTTTACATGACTTTGTGGGGTTAGAAGCCATTTTTCAGTGTTACCTTAGTGAACAAAAGTCAACACGAATGTACCCAAAAGAGTTGGGTTATACCCTAATCCTGATTAATAAATATTTTATAGTGTATTTATTAATCACATGTAATTTGTTTCAGGATTTTGGGTACATTCGTGTTGCCCGACTGAAAAGCACCAAACTTCTCAGGGACATGGGGCACAAGGGGGGTGACTTCCCTTTTTATTCACAGGCATTAAATTTGCCAGATGTTGGTGTTGTTAATGATAATGATATTAGTGACACTGAAATAATTATGATAGCACAGAGACCACAGAAGTATAGAAGAAAGGGTCCGGATTTTGCTTTACATTTTGACTAATTTAATTTAATTTTGCATGGTTTTTTGTCATATATTAGCATTTTCATTATTTTAAACTTTTAGTACTGGATAATATTATCCATTGTCCAGTTCACAAGTTATTTACTATATTCATGTCCTTTAGACACAAACTAGAATTATAATTCCAAAAGTTCGGCACTGGTAAATTACTTTGCATAAATTTCATTATTTTGTTCAATTTTATTTAATATTATTTAAATAATCAATGCCTTCACTGTAAATACATTAAATCTAATTATTGCATGACTAAATACAGTCAGTTTTCTCGAAGATTCTGATGACTTCAGTGAAATTTATGTCTTTCCGTTGAAAGTATTTAGAGTTTCAGTGCCAAAAAATACCCAAACCATCATTTTCTTTGATGGTATTTCCTAAACTGCAAAAGCTTAAACAGAAATACTTGGTATAACAATGCATTTATTCTATCTCAACATAAAAAAGTGCTCAAATGAATTTTCAGTTTAAATTTTTCACTCTGAGCGTTCTTCCCCTCTCCTGTGAAATATTACTTTTTGGATTTGGTGCCTTTGGGAAATATTGCTAATTGTTAGTGTAGTAACCATGGAAACGTATCGACCGCAGGCTATTGGTGACGGGTGCAAAGTCGAAACTTTGTGAATATATCATTTTTGAATTAAACCCTCCATAGAGGCGTTTTACGAAATATATTAACATATACGGCACATTGAACATTGAAGCCATATTGGCGTTGTTTATGGGATTCTATTCCCATTGATCTTGACAAGTTATTGTTTATGTCTGTGCGCAACCAATATCTAACCATGTATCTGGGTGAACCATTTATGAACGGCCCTCGGCATACCTACTTGGACTGTTCAGTGAAGGAAATAAACTCTCGGATACTATGCCGGACTATGGACAAGCTGATGGATCGGAAAGTGCTTTACAGAAGTTTAGACCCTCCGTTCCTGCCCTTAAAGTATGCCCTGCCTGTATACAACGAAGGGCAGGTGGATGTCACCAGGGCCAAACAAGCATTTGGTAGATGGGCCTTGCCCAAGCTCCGAAGGGATTTACGCCACCCCGACAAAGAGATCGTGAAGCAAGCCCTCAACACATTGTCAGATATGATGCATGATCCTGAAAGAGTATATGAGGCTATTGATCTGAGGATCCTGCATCATATCGAGCATATGTATATGAGTGAAGACCCCTTCATCAGAGAAAGAGCAGCTATGATATTATCCAGTATCGCTACACATGCTTTGGGAAGGGAGGAGATTCTAATGAGACCAGAGTGCCTCAATTCCATAAGTCTTCTGCTGAAGGATCCGGTTGATACCATCAGAATGCACGCTGCCTTAGCGGTGGAAGCAATGGCAAGGATGTACACTCACGGCTTCTGTGATGAATGGCTCCTGCTCAAACTACTCAGAGTTCTCAAGACGGAGAATAGCGTAGAAATGCTTGCAATTCATCTCCAAAGTTTGCAATGCGTTCTCAACAGAGAAAATGCAGAAATTGCTTTGAATATGCAGGGTATGGATTTACTAATGGAAATGAGAGATCATCCGGATGATTCGGTGCAATCCGGCGTGTTGGCGTGCATTGCATTACTGACAATCCACCCTCTGGGAAGAAAGATTGCGGAAGATATGAATATTTTAACGGTAATGGAGCCAAAGCTTTACGATGAGAGATACGGCATTCATTTCAATACTGTCACCATCGCGATGTTCAATACAATAACCACAAAATCTAAGTTCCTTGCTTGTTCGCTTAACATCTACGAGAGGTTGTTACTTCTAGCATCTGATGAGACACACCCACAGCTGCAGTTCCATTGTATGAAGGCTCTGGCCAATATGGCAACAGCGCCTGTTGGAAGGGAATTCCTGTTGACTCAAACAGATGTTATTGAGGCTATTGGTACCAATGGGATTGACTACCTCAAGAAGGCGCTGGACACCTTGCTGAGCATCATTCGTTGGACGCCCTAGACTCTATTATCTTATAGCCTCTGAACAATATTGATACACACGTAACATTTCTTTCTATTGAAGTTGCTTTGGAAACTTATCAACATGTTGCACAGCTCTAGAATCTACATACGGTCAGCAGACAACTACATTCTGGGACTACAGACAGCACTGACTAATTCTATAGTAAATTGTTGGAATCGTTCAAACTTCCGTATTCGTAATTTATGTATAGGGAATCGAATTATTTTGATTCAAGGGTTTTTTTTACGGCCGTTTTTGGCGAACACTTCAAACAGAATATTGAAGTGCAAAGCAGTGTGGTGTATGCACAGCAAGGTGTTGGTTATGTGCAACTTTAGCGTTAATACAGTTGTTCGACTGCTTATTTTATTTACCACAACATCTTGGTGAGTTTTTTGAATTTTTTTTTATGTGGAACTTAAATAAACTAAACATTATAGATTAATAGTTTTGCTTGCTTTATAATTTATTTGTTTAATTTTGCTTTTGTAACAAATGAGTGATTTTTTTAAATGTTGCTAAAGAGATTGTTTTTATGTAAACGAAAATTGTTTACAACTTGCAATATTTTGTTATTAATAAATTATATTTTATTTTTCAATTGTTGTATGCATGAGTTGGGAATTATTTTACAAGTTAAATTTGTTCAATGCATTTATTATGCTTAATACATTTATCAAAACCACATTTCATTGCGTTTGACAATTTTGTCATCCATTGAAGTTTTTTTTTATAAACATGACTTGAAAAATATTAACAGGTGAAAAAAAAAACGAAAATCTACAGCCTTCTTTCCGTCGACCGACCGGGTCAGGGAATGAATGAATGAAGCAATATTAACAGATAAATAGCAAAATATGCTTATTACACTTTATTTTACAACAATGTATAAATACAACTGCACAGTTGACAACCCTTCAGACACGAAACTCGGACTTTAATGTCATAGACTAGACCTTTCGTGAACACCGTTCCTTTTTCTTGGTGTATTTATAATTAATTTCTGTTGTTTTCTCCACTTTTCCAAACGTAAAGCACACACTAAACGTTTCTTCTGAGGAGCCAGCATGATGGCACGCGGTAGACTCAAGATTGTTCACCGGAAACTCAACAATATCCGGTTGATTAGATTAACAGTTTACATTTTCTACCACTACAAGCACTTGTGTGAGTCAATGGAGAGTTTCACTTAAGTCTTTATAACTAGTTCCGATGGTGGCGACTAGTAGCTAAGTTCTGAACTATTAGTCGTTGACGGTGACGTTTGGTGGAAAAAGTAGGAACTACATGAAATTAAAAGTCTGCAGACCTTACTTGAATTGAAATCAGATAACACACCCTAATACAGTCATCACAATTAACACCGGTTATCAGACATACTCTACACACACCCAAAGTACACGCGGCTACATGACCACGTTATCGCAGCCCCTAACTAAGGAACCAACCAACCAACAAGTTCTGATGTGAAGATTCTTCATAATATCTAAAAACACCTGTGAAAATTGAACAAAGGAACACATTAAGGAAATAATTATGTAAATAAGTTAATTTGGCTAGGATTTGAATCAAAGAGAAAATGAGTAAAGAAACAAACGGTTTTAGGCTGTCTTTCCGGAACTGAATTAGGTTGAAAGTGTTTTTTGATATATTTTAGTTTGCTAGAGCTCTCTAAGACTCACAATTTGAAACCTTTTCTGGCCCTTTAGCCCTTCAACGTTTGGCACAATTTGGTAATTGATTAATGTTAAGTATTTGCTAAGCTGGGCACCCCTACTTTGTGTGCTTAGATGGGCACCCCTACTTTGTGTGCTAAGATGGGGACCGCTACTTTGTGTGCTAAGATGGGGACCGCTACTATGTGCGCTAAGATGGGGACCACTACTTTGTCTGCTAAGTTGGGGACCCCTACTTTGTTTGCAGAGATGGGGAACCTTACTTTGTCTGCTAAGACGGGCACCCCTACTTTGTCTGCTAAGATGGGCATCCCTATTTTCTGTGCTAAGATGGGGACCACTACTTTGACTGCTAAGATGGGGACCGCTACTTTGTCTGCTAAGATGGCGACCGCTACTATGTCTGCTAAGAACGGGACCACTACTTAGTCTGCGAGGATGGGCACCCCTACTTTGTCTGTTAAGATGGGCACCCCTATTTTCTGTGCTAAGATGGGGACCACTACTTTGTCTGCTAAGATGGGGACCGCTACTTTGTCTGCTAAGAATGGGACCACTACTTAGTCTGCTAAGATGGGTCACCCCTAATTTGGAAGGAAGATTGTAGTTTTACGTGACTGTGAATCTTGTGATTATGAGCCACGGGACCTCTTTTTTACGTGGAATCCGAACCACAGGACATGGCATTTCACTTCGAAAATCTCACATGCATTGACCGGGAATCGAACCCGGACCGCCTTGGTGAGAGGCATTCAGCTAGACCGCTGAGCCACCACGCCCCCTTCACCCCTAATTTGTCTGCTAAGATGGGCACCCCTATTTTCTGTGCTAAGATGGGGACCGCTACTTTGTCTGCTGAGATGGGGACCGCTACTTTGTCTGCTGAGATGGGGACCGCTACTTTGTCTGCTAAGATGGGGACCCCTACTTTGTCTGCTAAGATGGGGACCGCTACTTTGTCTGCTGAGATGGGGACCCCCACTTTGTCTGCTAAGATGGGGACCCCTACTTTGTCTGCTGAGATGGGGACCGCTACTTTGTCTGCTGAAATGGGGACCACTACTTTGTCTGCTGAGATGGGGACCGCTACTTTGTCTGCTAAGATGGGGACCCCTACTTTGTCTGCTGAGATGGGGACCCCTACTTTGTCTGCTAAGATGGGGACCGCTACTTTGTCTGCTGAGATGGGGACCACTACTTTGAGTGCCAAGATGGGGACCACTACTCTGTCTGCTATAATCTATATCTATCTAATATATAAAAGTGAAAGTCTGTATGTGGGTATGTATGTGGGTGGGTCTGTTCCGTATACAAATCTACACCGTTCCACCAATCTCAACCAAATTTTGCATACACATAGTTTAGGACCCGGAAGGAACCGCTGGCTACATGAATTTTCGATAGTCTTTCTCATTCTTTTGATTTAGGCCCTTTTGGACTCAAGCACAGGCTAATCAAATCATAAAATATACTCATGAAGGAATGGCAAGGCAGATAGTTTCCATGGCAACATAGCTCAAGTCGAGACACGGCCGACTGGATGCCATTTGCGCTCTGCACTACTGGTATAGAAAATGAGCATCTTTACTTGAAATCCCGTTAGTTACTCACCTACTCACACAGCACTGTCAACCGAGTTTAGCATAACAAAGTCTTGACCCTATCTTCTACTATATATTTGTCAAATACCACTCACTCACTCATTCATTCATCACGAAATCTCAGAAACCACCGAACGGATTGGAATGAAATTTGGTATGCAGCTTCCCCAAGGACCGCAAATGCCCACTAAGAAAGGATTTTTGAATATTCAGGTTCTAAAGGGGTGTTAAGGGGGTAGACCTGCATTTCATTGACTAGCAATATCTCCCGATTGGTTTCATTGGGGGATGTGATACTCGGCACATAAACTCATCACTAAAAATAAGAAGACCCGAGTCTCAGGGTTTTTCGATGTGGTGTATATTATGAGGTGAAAGGGGTGAAAAGTGGGGATTGAAATATTCCTAAATGAGCGTGTATCTCTTAAACGACAAAGGCGAGGAGTTTGAAACTCAGCGAAAAAAAATCAGCATAAAAAATAAATAAATATTTGTTTGACCGTTTTTTTATAAATCCAATTTAAGGGGCCCATGGGGAAGGGTGAAATTCTGGTGGGGGGGGGGGGACAGGAAAGAAAGTGTCCTAACTGATTGACTGACTGACTCACTCATCAAACTCAGGGGGAAAAACTGCTTTAAAGTAAGTAAATAGCTGTTCGACAGGTTTTTTTTTCATAAATCAAATTTAAGGGGTTCATGGGGAGGGGTGAAATTCTGAAAAAAGAAAATTGAAAGAAAATGTCCTGACTCACTCACTCACTCACTCACTCACTCATCATCATCGTCCTGCCAAAATTATTGAAGTTAGAAACATGACCGTTTTGGGATATGTTCATTGTATGTCAAAACAGTCTACTAAGGGAGGATTTTCGGATATTCAGGTTCTAAAGGGGTCTTAAGGGGGTTAAACCTGCATTTCATTGAATAACAATATCTCTCGAATGGTTTCATTGGGGGATGTGATTCACGGCATATAAACTCATCATTAAAAAGTAAGAAGACACGTGCCTGATGGTTTTTCGATGTGGTGCATATTATGAGGTGAAAGGGGTGAAAAGTAGGGATTGAAAGATTCCTAACGGAGCGTGTATCTCTTAAACGACATAGGCGAGGAGTTTGAAACTCAGCGGAAAGAAATCAGCATACAAAATAAGTAAATATTTGTTTGACCGTTTTTTCATAAATCCAATTTAAGGAGCCCATGGGGAGGGGTGAAATTCAGGGGGGGGGGGAAATGGAAAGAAAGTGTCCTAACCGATTGACTGACTGACTCACTCATCAAACTCAGGGGGAAAAACTGCTTTAAAGTAAGTAAATAGCTGTTCGACAGTTATTTTTTTGGATCAATCAAATTGAAGGGGTTCATCGGGAGGGGTGAAATTCTGAAGAAAAACAAATGAAAGAAAATGTCCTGACTCATTCACTCACTCATCATCGCCCAGCCAAAAATATTGAAGTTGGAAACATGGCATTTTGGAGATATGTTCGTTGTATGTCAAAACCGTACACTAAGGGAGGATTTTTGGATATTCAGGCTCTAAAGGGGTCTTAAGGGGGTTAAACCTGCATTTCATTGAATAACAATATCTCAAGAGTGGTTTCATTTGTGGATGTGATACTCGGCATATAAACTAATCATTAAAAATAAGCAGACAGGTGTCCAAGGGTTTTTCGATATGGTGTATTATTATGAGGTGCAAGGGGTGAAAAGTGGGGGTTGAAGGATTCCTAACGGAGCGTGAAGGCCTATCTCTTAAACGACATAGGTGAGAAATTTGAAACTCAGAGAAAGAAAATCAGCTAAATAAATAAGTAAATCGGTGTTCGACCGGTTTTTTTCATAAATTAATTTAAGGGGCCAATGGGGTGGGGTGAAATTCTGGGGGAAAAAGGAGAGAAAGTGTCTTACTGACTGACTAACTCACTCACTCATCAAACTCAGGGGAAAAAGACAGCTTAAAAATAAGTTAATAGGTGTTCAAGAGTTTCTTCATCAATCCAATTTAAGGGGCCCATGGGGAAGGGTGAAATTCTGGTAAAAATAATTGAAAGAAAATGTCCTGTCTGACACACTCACTCATCACGCCCAGCGAAAACTATTAATGTTGGAAGCATGAAATTTTGGGAATATGTTCGTTGTATGTCGAAAACGTCAACTAAGGAATGATTTGGGTTTATTCGGGATTTAAAGAGGTGTTAAGGGGGTAAAGATGCATTTCATTGAATAACGATATCACACGATTTGTTTCTTTGGGGATGTGATATTCGGTATAGAAACTAATCATTAAAAATAATCAGACATATGTCTAAGGGTTTGTCGATGTGATGTATATTATGAGGTGAAAGGGGTGAAAATTGGGGGTTGAGGGATTCTTAACGGAGCGTGTATCTCTTAAACGACATAGGCGGGAAGTTTGAAATTCGGCGGGAAAAACAGCTTAAAATACAAGTAAATATGTGTTCGACCGTTCTTTTTCATAAATCCAATTTAAGGGGCCCTTGGAGAGGGGTGAAATTCTGGGGGGGGGGGGGAAACAGGAAAGAAAGTGTCCTAACTGATTGACTCACTTACTCACTCATCAAACTCAGGGGGAAAACAGCTTTAAATAAGTAAATAGGTGTTCGACCGTTTGTTTCATAAATCAAATTTAAGGGGTTCATGGCGAGGGGTGAAATTATCAAATATAAATGAAAGAAAATGTCCTGACTGACTCACTCACTCATCATCGCCCAGCCAAAATTATTGAAGTTGGAAACATGACATTTTGGGGATATGTTCGTTTTATGTCGAAAACGTCCACTAAGGAAAGAGTTTTGAATATTCAGGTTCTAAATAGGTGTTAAGGGGGTAAACGTGCATTTCATTGAATAACAATATCTCACGAGTGGTTTCATTTGGGGATGTGATACTTGGCATATATACTAATCATTAAAAATAAGCTGACACATGTCTAATGGTTTTTCGATGTAGTGTATATTATGAGGTGAAAGGGATGAAAAGTGGGGGTTGAAAGATTCTTAACGGAGCGTGTATCTCTTAAACGACATAGGCGAGGAGTTTGAAACTCGGTGGAAATCAATCAGCTTAAAATAAATAAATAAATAAATAAATAAATAAATAAATAAATAAATAAAATAAATAGGTGTTCGACCGTTTTTTCATAAATCCAATTTAAGGGGCCTATGGTGAGGGGTGAAATTCTGGAAGAAAAACGTCCACTAAGGAAGGATTTTTGGATGTTCACTCTCATCGACCAACCAAAACTATTAATGTTAGAAGAATGATATTTTGGGGATATGTTTGTTGTGTGTCGTAAACATCTACTAAGGAGGGATTTTTGGATATTCAGGTTCTAAAGGGGTGTTAACGGGGTTAAACCTGCATTTCATTGAATAACAATATGACACGACTATGATGCGAGCGAAGCGAGACTAAAAATGAGATGGTGTGTGTCTGTGTATTACTCAATCACGCAAGTACCACTGGTCCGATTTACATGAATTTTACATGGAAGTAGCAGATTTACCTGGTTAACATACAGGTTACTTTTGATTTCAATACTTTGCAATATTCAAAGATGGCGACCATTTTAGTGACGTCACTCCACCCTTTGGTTTTAAACTTTCATATTTCCATTTCAAATAAAAAGAGAACGCTAAGAAATAGCAAACTTTTGATGGCATATACGAGGTTAAAAAATGCATTTTCCATCCGAAATGTATCTCCAACCGTTAGCGAGTAAAACCTAAATGTGTGTTATAAAACACGGTCAAGGCAGAGCGGTGTAGTTGGACAAAATGTTCCATCCTTCATCTCCCTCTGCGCAGCACCTCGCCTATCCCCTGTTTTAACTGTCACCTTCACATTTTAATTCATTTACGACCCGTAGTGAAGCACGGGTACTTCAGCTAGTAATATATACAAATGAGATGGTGTGTGTCGTGTGTCTGTGTAATACTCAATTACGCATGAACCACTGGTCCGATGTACATGAAATCTTACATGGAAATAGCTGATTTACCTGATTAACATATAGGCTACTTTTGATTTCGATACTTTGCATTATTTAAAGATGGCGACCATTTTAGAGACGTCACTACACCCTTCGGTTTCAAACTTCCATATTTCCATTTCAAATAAAAAGAGAACGCTAAGAAACAGCAAACCTTTGATGGCATATAATAGGTTTAAAATTTAATATTCTATCCGAAAAGTCCTTATCACTTTTCGTGTATCTCCAAAGGTTACCGTAGCGAGTAAAACCTAAATTTGTGCTATAAAACACGGTCAACGCCGAGCGGTATAGTTGGACAAAATGTTCCATCCTTACTCTCCCTCCGCGCAGCACCTCGCCTATCCCCTGTTTTAACTGTCACCTTCACATTTTAATTTATTTATGACACGCAGCGAAGCACGGGTGCTTCAGCTAGTAAATAAGTAACACTCCTGGAGAAAGTACACGTATAAGTTATAATCACTGTTATAATTGGGCAATTTTTAGTCTACTTTTCACATTTGCAAAAATGAGGAAAAGTAGACTTATGAGATCGATCCGGGAAAATGTGTGTCTGTCCTTCTGTCTGCCTGTCCGTCTGTCTGGCTGTGTGTGTGTCCCCCCCACCCCTATCAACTCCTAAACGGCTGCAGAAATCGAAACCAAATTTAGTATAAGAAAAGATGTATACCGGAATATCTCAGGCCCATATTTGAAATAGATGTCAGTGCTACCAACTGCTGAAAAAACGCACTAGAAATTTGTGCTCCATGTTGGATATCTTGGAAGGTATGCATGGGAGCTATTCCAAAATTGGCACACACGTAGATAACACTATTTAAGTTTAATTTCCAGTTGGCCATACATGACAGTGTTGCCAAAATAATTATAAGCCTTCTGATAGGTCCAATTTTTAGATGCCTATAACTTCTACACTATCGATTGAATTTCAACCAAATTTTGTATGTAATGTGTGTACATAAACAGATATGACTGAGCGTATTCTTAAGAGCCACCAGGGCTGCCAACTGTTAATAATTGCTCTCTTTATTCTTTTATCCAAATACCAATATATTGTAAAGGGTTAAAGAGAACTTTAGGGTTCTATTAATAATAAGAAAAGCGCTCCGCTAGTTGGGCGTCATTTGTAATGGTTTTTTGTATTTAGAGAGTGTTACTGTTAATAGTAAAAGCGCTCCACTGTTGGGCGTTATTAATATGGTTAATGTTAATAAAAAAAATTAATTAAATTGATTATATGCAAAGCACTCCATTGTTGGGCGTTATTTGTAATGGGTTAAAGAGAACTTTATAATATTAATAAGAAACTGATTATATTTAAATGGTGTATCTGTATTGTTGTCAGCTTCACTAAAAAAAGTACATAATGTGTAATATTATGTGTTGCCAGGGCGCCAGACCATTTGTATATAATGATCAAAATAATATATTAATCTTCGGTTAATCATAGGTAGAGCATCGAAATTCCTATCTCCAGCCGTAGTGAAACTTACGTAATCTAACCTTACGATAATTAGTTCAGGAGTATGGTGTTGCCTTATAGTAATTTCTAGCTACTAAAGGAAACCAGTCAAACATTTGAATTTAAAATGAATTTAATATATAAAAACAACAAGTGCAAAAAGAGTAAAATACTAAAGATAATAATAATAATAAATTTAAATGAAAGAATCTACTGAATTTACTTGTATTATGGGTCTTGATTGGAAATTGGAGTATACTGAGTTAATTGAATAAAATATAGATTGAATTTTATATGGATGAGAGCCTTCTGATTTGACTGGAGTATAACTGTTTACATCGCTCACCGCATTGAAGATCTTTGTAGTTGGATTGTTGCGTAGAGAGTTCCTGATGTTCCTCGAAGTAATTAATTTATATGTGGATAACGGAATAAATTCCAAAAATCATCCCTGTGACAATAGTCTCGTACACAACCATGTCACAGTTTGATGAGACAGAATGTCTTATCAAATTCACATACTTAATAGTCAACTGTCTAGTTTAGAACTGCGTTATAGACTCCATCTCACTACAAGTTCCATTCTTCTCCTCCACACAGCACCATTCCGTCTTCTCTCAGCAATTCAATAATATTCTTAATCCATTTGGGCGGCCGTCGTATATATAACGTTCCCAGGTAAGGCACGTGTCAATCCCCTCTACTGAAGTCGCTAGGCAAGGTTAGCCCGCCTTTCACATATCAACAATGACAATACTTCATTGTAGCATTTCTCGGGAGGTCCAGCCCACCTTTTGTATATAGTTGCAAAGGACTCATTCATCGGCCCAGCATTGTTAGTGGCAAGTCTTCATAGAATCCCTTCTTAGTATGATTTGTATACTGGAAGAATACTTGATGTGAATGACATAAGTGTCTATTTATGTCATTTCCAAGAAGCGGTATATAAGCCGGCCTTCTGTGAACAACCCTCTTCTTCTCTTGTTCGTATTTTCTTCAGAAATAATATTCAGTCAAGTGTCTAACTTATTTCAAATATAATGTGTATCGCTCCAAGTCCTTTCAATTGCCATAATATTCTACATTACCGCATAATAATAGATATAAACATATTAGTTAACATAATAACTAATAAAAGGTAAAATGCAAAATTTAAAAAAATATTGATAGTAATAATAATAATAATAATAATAATAATATATAAAATTATTTCATTCTGGTCACAAATTGGGACCATCACATATTCGCCCCAGAGAATTATGGTATATGTCAACAATCATATCACCATACTTCTCTTCAACACTTGTACAAATATGAAATATTATACCCTACAAAGAAATTACCAACATCGACAATATTATACTCTTCAAAGCAATTACCAACATACAAAAAATATACCCTTCAAGTTTAATATATATATATATATATATATTTAAATCTCATCATTTCAGTCTTTCACTGTTCATAATGTCTTTCTTTCTTCTTTACATAATTAAAGCGACCTGTAAACAATGTACATCAAAATACCCTTCACTTTTATATTCTTGTTTTGGACATAAGTCATCGTTGCACTTATGTATATTTGGGTGGCATACACCTTTGCTTTATATCTTGAGGACGTAGAATTCAATTTTCAGCCTGGTGTCGAACTGAATACACTATGGCTAGTTGGTGGGTCTGCCAACTGATTAATTCACTTTATCACTTCACAACACTTGGTATGTGATGCGAATCACCAGATCTACTCCAGTCTCTCAGGAATTATATGTATCTAGTAACACAGGCACATTATAGAAAAAATGAAACTTTATTAGCTTATATTAACTAAGGCAACATCGTTCAGTGCAAATGTAGAGCGCTAATTTACCCCACATATGTATATTTATATCCTACTCAAATACACCAGCCTATAGCCGACAAATTATTCTTTATATTTCCTCTGTGCTCTCCAAGACACACAATATCATAGGTTGATGCAAACCCTCGCCATTACCTGCTCGTTCAGACCACAATCATTCACTTATTATTAAGCGACTTTCCTTACTTACCATCAACTTCACTTCTTATTACTCATGATACATATTTCCTTAAGGATCTCACATTGTCAGTGCCGTATAATCGTTTTCCTGCATTTTCTGATTACTCACCTTTTTAACCGTAATTACTGATCTTATTTCTCACAATTACACTCCATTCTATTCAAGATTACACATCTTAATCACCTGTCGATACTCACCTTATTTCTCAAAATTATACTTCTTTCTATTCAAGATTACACCTCTTTATCACCCGTAGTTGTTCACATTATTTCTCAAAATTATACTTCTTTCTATTCAAGATTACACCTCTCTATCACCCGTAGTTATTCACATTATTTCTCAAAACTATACTTCTTTCTATTCAGGATTACACCTCTTTATCGCGAAATCCGTATTCACTTACTTTATTTCTCAAAATTGCACTTCTTTATACTTCAGATTACCATTCTTTCGCTAAATCCGTATTCACTTACTTTATTTCTCAAAATTACACTTCTTTCTACTTCATAATACCTTTCTTTCGCGGAATCCGTATTCACTTACTTTATTTCGCAAAATTGCACTTCTTTATACTTCAGATTACCATTCTTTCGCTAAATCCGTATGACCGATAAAATTTACTTTCTCCATTACAAAAAATGACTTTCCTTTAAATCCTTGCATTACCATCCTAGCTACTGAAATATTAACTGTTCACAAAATCTGCATAATTAAATTACGGGCATCAAAATATAGCTTTATTTTCCTTTCTGACTTGGGAACTACCCTTAACGAATTAATATATATATATATGGGCTAATATAGGGTTCTATAATTGTATCTTGCAACATGCTTTCAATCTGCCTACTTAAATTACGGGCATCACAATATAGCTTTACTTTCCTTTCTGATTTGGGAACTACCCTTAACGAATTAATATATGGGCTAATTAATATAGGGTTCTATAATTTTATCTTGCAACATGCTCTCAATCTGCCTACTTACAGCTTCCTGAAATTTGTAAGACACGGGGTAGCGATGACCTACAAAAATACTATGATCATGTACATATAATGAATGTTCGTAGCAATTAGCTAATCCAATACGGTTCTCAAATATATACTAATTCTCTTACAACACCTTCAACACTCGATCCACACGATCAACAATCGATCCACACGATCACACTCTAACGCACTCTGTAATGCAGCCTCACGCAAGGAATCCTCTAGATAATCCTTCGTCATCATACTGCCTAAAAATGTAAAAAAACAAGGTTCCCTCTCACGAGATATCCCAACAATCTCACCAATAACCTCACTACAAATATCGACTCCTTTAGTCATTAATACCTCCTCAAGCGTACATATATTCTTAGAACCACCATAAAACTCACTTCAATTATTAAATGACATGATCATATCTCCACCCATTCATCTGAATTTAACATTACCCTTCTTATAATATAGCTGTGCAGAATGTTGCGACATCCTGTCCGAACCCATAATTAGTGAATATAACAGATTTGGAATTTAAAAAAACATACTTGTGTTCCAATCTTACTTTCTTTTAAAACTTCTGCAACCACTTGTTTAGAAATTATGTGAGATTTCTTGCCCACCGCAGTTAACACGAAAGTAGTTCTAATTGGATTTTCCTCAATTTTAATACCATTTTCCTTCCTATTATTATAAAATGCTGCACTGATGCAAGAAACCTGACAGCCACTGTCAAAAAGTGTATCGATACACGCCCCTAACACTTGTAATTTTAACACTGAGTTAAAATTAATAACGGTAGGTTCTTTAGATACCTCCATAAATTCACTTAATAAATCATTACGGATATTTAGGTCATACGGTTTGCTCAAAATAGTAATACCGACTCACATAACTACTCTATCTGGCATTTTTAAGTTCTTATCACCTTCTTCTTCGCTTCTATATTTATTTATAGTTACACTTTCCTCTTACATCATAACAACAGTTTCTTCCTCCTCCGTATTATATTTATAAATAGTAACACTGTGTTTCGCATCTCCGCCTATCACTTCCCTTATTCTACCTTCTATGGCTCGCCACTGCACCTGATAATCTTTCTTTCTCTCTTTCATCCCATTTTCCCTTTCCTCTATCACCTTAATCCTTTTCTCTTTCATTTTACTTCTAAAAGTTCTTCCTGCATACCTTCCCTTCATTTCTCCACTATCTCTCCCCACCATTTCCTGTAACATCGTGCTTTGCTTGTGCTTTTTCTTCCTATTCTTGAGATTCCTTATCTCAGTCTTCTGCTTTTCTTGTTCAATAATTATGTCTTTCTGACTATGACTTAACGCACGCTTCTTTATCTCTGTTAATTTCATATTAACTTCCTCTATACAGGCTTTGAATTCTTCCCTGGTCTGCCTAATCACTTCATATATGATTTTCTGCATTTCTATTTCTTGAGCGCTTAGTACTTTATTTGTTTTACATACTTCCGCTCTTTCTTTCAAATTATTCTCTTTTTCTATTAATCCATATCTTAATATCTTCTTCCTCTCCTCCTTCTTACTACGTTCTATAATCTCTTCTACAGGTATCCAGCTTTCACCTATCATCTCCGCTACCTCAGCTGACTGCTGTTCCTCACCTAAGCTACTTTCACCTATGTCTGTCATACTTTCACCTACACTCGTCTCTAAATACTGCACATCTACTTCACAATCCTCTACCGTCTCTACCAACTCTACTATGCTTTCTCCTACTATCTTCGCTAACTGCTCTTCCCCATTTAAGCTACTTTCACCTATGTCTGGCATACTTTCACCTACACTCGTCTCTAAATACTGCACATCTACTTCACAATCCTCTACCGTCTCTATCAACTCTACTGTGCTTTCTCCTACTATCTTCGCTAACTGCTCTTCCTCATCTAAGCTACTTTCACCTATGTCTGGCATCCTTTCACCTACACTCGTCTCTAAATACTGCACATCTACTTCACAATCCTCTACCGTCTCTACCAACTCTACTATGCTTTCTCCTACTATCTTCGCTAACTGCTCTTCCTCATCTAAACTATTTTCACCTATGCCTGTCATACTTTCACCTACACTCGTCTCTAAATACTGCACATCTACTTCACAATCTTCTACCGTCTCTACCAACTCTACTATGCTTTCTCCTACTATCTTCGCTAACTGCTCTTCCCCATTTAAGCTACTTTCACCTCTTCTCTCCCTCATCCGCTTCTGACGTTCTCTAACTGAGTTCTCCACCCACTCCTGATGTTCCTTATTGCTATCTTCTAGCTTCTTGTATATCGCCTTACATATCTCCCTACTTTGCCTATTCATCTCCTGATTTTGCCTACTCATCTCCAGAAACATTCCTATGATCGCATCAAATTTATTTTCCGAAATATCCAAAGGCTTTTGTTTCTCCTGCCCTCCACTAGTCTCAGGATTTATTTCAGGATGCACTTCTATATTCGTCTCAGGGTTAATCTCGGGATTATTCTCAGGATTACTCTCAAGATTTACCTCCGACATCTTGGTATAATCCTCTACGCTCTCAACCTCAGTACCGCTATCAACTTTCGTATAATTAGCTTTCTCGCCTTTACCCCTACTCCTCAATTTCCTTTGTTCCTCATCCGCCATCTCGAAGTACACCGTATAAAGTTTACCGTTCCAAAATTCACCTCACTTTCCCCCAAAATCAATCACTAATAATACACTAATTCACTTCACTTTCCCCCAAAATCACTGACAATTTGCACTGAATTTACACTTGCTCCTTCCGTAAATATCGTTAGGTTTTCTTGCCGCACAGTTGGGGGTCATTTGTAATGGGTTAAAGAGAACTTTAGGGTTCTATTAATAATAAGAAAAGCGCTCCGCTAGTTGGGCGTCATTTGTAATGGTTTTTTGTATTTAGAGAGTGTTACTGTTAATAGTAAAAGCGCTCCACTGTTGGGCGTTATTAATATGGTTAATGTTAATAAAAAATTAATTAAATTGATTATATGCAAAGCACTCCATTGTTGGGCGTTATTTGTAATGGGTTAAAGAGAACTTTATAATATTAATAAGAAACTGATTATATTTAAATGGTGTATCTGTATTGTTGTCAGCTTCACTAAAAAAAAGTACATAGTGTGTAATATTATGTGTTGCCAGGGCGCCAGACCATTTGTATATAATCATCAAAATAATATATTAATCCTCGGTTAATCATAGGTAGAGCATCGAAATTCCTATCTCCAGCCGTAGTGAAACTTTCGTAATCTAACCTTACGATAATTAGTTCAGGAGTATGGTGTTGCCTTATAGTAATTTCTAGCTACTAAAGGAAACCAGTCAAACATTTGAATTTAAAATGAATTTAATATATAAAAACAACAAGTGCAAAAAGAGTAAAATACTAAAGATAATTATAATAATAAATTTAAATGAAAGAATCTACTGAATTTACTTGTATTATGGGTCTTGATTGGAAATTGGAGTATACTGAGTTAATTGAGTAAAATATAGATTGAATTTTATATGGATGAGAGCCTTCTGATTTGACTGGAGTATAACTGTTTACATCGCTCACCGCATTGAAGATCTTTGTAGTTGGATTGTTGCGTAGAGAGTTCCTGATGTTCCTCGAAGTAATTAATTTATATGTGGATGACGGAATAAATTCCAAAAATCATCCCTGTGACAATAGTCTCGTACACAACCATGTCACAGTTTGATGAGACAGAATGTCTTATCAAATTCACATACTTAATAGTCAACTGTCTAGTTTAGAACTGCGTTATAGACTCCATCTCGCTACAAGTTCCATTCTTCTCCTCCACACAGCACCAGTCCGTCTTCTCTCAGCAATTCAATAATATTCTTAATCCATTTCGGCGGCCGTCGTATATATAACGTTCCCAGGTAAGGCACGTGTCAATCCCCTCTACTGAAGTCGCTAGGCAAGGATAGCCCGCCTTTCACATATCAACAATGACAATACTTCATTGTAGCATTTCTCGGGAGGTCCAGCCCACCTTTTGTATATAGTTGCAAAGGACTCATTCATCGGCCCAGCATTGTTAGTGGCAAGTCTTCATAGAATCCCTTCTTAGTATGATTTGTATACTGGAAGAATACTTGATGTGAATGACATAAGTGTCTATTTATGTCATTTTCAAGAAGCGGTATATAAGCCGGCCTTCTGTGAACAACCCTCTTCTTCTCTTGTTCGTATTTTCTTCAGAAATAATATTCAGTCAAGTGTCTAACTTATTTCAAATATAATGTGTATCGCTCCAAGTCCTTTCAATTGCCATAATATTCTACATTACCGCATAATAATAGATATAAACATATTAGTTAACATAATCTAATATATAAAAGTGAAAGTCTGTATGTATGTATATATGTTGGTTCCGTATACGAATCTACAACGTTCCACCAATCTCAACCATATTTTGCATACACATAGTTTAGGACCCAGAAGGAACCACTGGCTACATGAATTTTCGATAATCTTTCTCATTCTTCTGATTTCGGCCCTTTTTCACCCAAAAACAGGCTAATCAAATCATAAAATATACTCATGAAGGAATGGCAAGGCAGATAGTTTCCATGGCAATATAGCTCAAGTCGAGACACGGCCGACTTGATGCCAATTGCGCTCAGCACTACCGGTATAGAAAATGAGGATCATTACTTGAAATCCCGTTAGTTACTCAACTGCTCACGCAGCACTGTCAACCGAGTTTAGCATAACAAAGACTTGACACTATCTTCTTTCTACTATATATTTGTCAAATACCACTCACTCACTCACTCACTCACTCACTCACTCACTCATTCATTTATTCATCACGAAATCTCAGAATCCACCGAACGGATTGGAATGAAATCTGGTATGCAGCTTCCTCAAGGGCCGCAAATGCCCACTAAGAGAGAAATTTTGGCTATTCAGGTTCTAAAGGGGTGTTAAGGGGGTAGACCTGCATTTAATTGAATAGCAATATCTCCCGATTGGTTTCATGGGGGGATGTGATACTCGGCATATAAACTCATCATTAAAAATAAGAAGACATGTGTCTGAGGGGTTTTCGATGTGGTGTATATTATGAGGTGAAAGGGGTGAAAAGTGGGGATTAAAAGATTCTTAACGGAGCGTGTGTCTCTTAAACGACATAGGCGAGGAGTTTGAAACTCAGCGGGGAAAAAAATCAGCATAAAAATAAGTAAATATGTGTTTGACGGCTTTTCCATAAATCCAATTTAAGGGGCCCATGGGGAGGGGTGAAATTCGGGGGAGGGGGACAGGAAAGAAAGTGTCCTAACTGATTGACTGACTGACTCACTCATCAAACTCACGGGAAAGAACTGCGTTAAAGTAAGTAAATAGCTTTTCGACAGTTTGTTTTTCAATCAAATTGAAGGGGTTCATCGGGAGGGGTGAAATTCTGAAGAAGAAAAAATTGAAAGGAAATGTCCTGACTCATTCACTCACTCATCATCGCCCAGCCAAAAATATTGAAGTTGGAAACATGACATTTCGGGGATATGTTCGTTGTATGTCAAAACCGTACACTAAGGGAGGTTTTTTGGATATTCGGGTTCTAAAGGGGTCTTAAGGGGTTTAAACCTGCATTTCATTGAATATCAATATCTCACGAGTGGTTTCATTTGTGAATGTGATACTCGGCATATAAACTAATCATTAAAAATACGCAGACATGTGTCAAAGCGTTTTTCGATGTGGTGTATTATTATGAGGTGAGAGGGCTGAAAAGTGGGGGTTGAAGGATTCCTAATGGAGCGTGTAGGCCTATCTCTTAAACGACATAGGCGAGAAATTTGAAACTCAGCGGAAAAAAACAGCTTAAAAAGTAAGTAAATCGGTTTTCGACTGTTTTTTCATAAATTAATTTAAGGGGCCAATGGGGTGGGGTGAAATTCTGGTAAAATAAATGAAAGAAAATGTCCTGTCTGACTCACTCACTCATCACGCCCAGCGAAAACTATTAAAGTTGGAAACATGAAATTTTGGGAAGATGTTCGCTGTATGTCGAAAACGTTAACTAAGGAATGATTTTTGTTTATTCGGGTTTTAGAGACGTGTCAAGGGGGTAAACGTGCATTTCATTGAATAACGATATCTCATGAGTTGTTTGTTTGGGGATGTGGTATTCGGTATATAAACTAATCATTAAAAATAATCAGACATATGTCTAAGGGTTTATTGATGTGGTGCATATTATGAGGTGAAAGGGGTGAAAATTGGGGGTTGAGGGATTCTTGACGGAGCGTGTATCTCTGAAACGACATAGGCGTGAAGTTTGAAATTCGGAGGGAAAAACAGCTTAAAATACAAGTAAATAGGTGTTCGAACGTTTTTTCATAAATCCAATTTAAGGGGCCCTTGGAGAGGGGTGAAATTCTGGGGGAAAAAAAAACAGGAAAGAAAGTGTCCTAACTGATTGACTCACTTACTCACTCATCAAACTCAGGGGGAAAACAGCTTTAAATAAGTAAATAGGTGTTTGACCGTTTGTTTCATAAATCCAATTTAAGGGGTTCATGGGGACGGGTGAAATTATCAAAAATAAATGAAAGAAAATGTCCTGACTGACTCACTCACTCATCATCGCCCAGCCAAAATTATTGAAGTTAGAAACATGAAATTTTGGGGATATGTTCGTTGTATGTCGAAAACGTCCACTAAGGAAAGAGTTTTGGATATTCAGGTTCTAAAGAGGTGTTAAGGGGGTAAACGTGCTTTCCATTGAATAACAATATCTCACGAGTGGTTTCATTTGGGGATGTGATACTTGGCACATATACTAATCATTAAAAATAAGCTGACACATGTCTAATGGTTTTTCGATGTAGTGTATATTATGAGGTGAAAGGGATGAAAAGTTGGGGTTGAAAGATTCCTAACTGAGCGTGTATCTCTTAAACGACATAGGGAGGAGTCTGAAACTCGGAGGAAATCTATCAGCTTAAAAATAAATAAATAAATAAATGAATAAATAAATAAAATAAATAGGTGTTCGACCGTGTTTTAATAAATGCAATTTTAGGGGCATATGGGGAGGGGTGAACTTCTGGAAGAAAAACGTCCACTAACGAAGGATTTTTGGATGTTTGCTCTCATCGACCAACCAAAACTATTAAAGTTAGAAGAATGATATTTTGGGGATATGTTTGTTTGTTGTGTGTCTAAAACGTCTACTAAGGAGGGATTTTTGGGTATTCAGGTTCTAAAGGGGTGTTAACGGGGTTAAACCTGCATTTCATTGCAAAACAATATGATACGACTATGACGCGAGCGATGCGATGCCAAAATTGAGATGGTGTGTGTCTGTGTATTACTCAATCACGCAAGTACCACTGGTCCGATTTACGTGAATTTTACATGGAAGTAGCTGATTTACCTGGTTAACATATAGGTTACTTTTGATTTCAATACTTTGCACTAAAATGGTCGCCATTTTTAAATAGTGCAGTCGCTACACCCTTTGGTTTCAAACTTTCATATTTCCATTTCAAATAAAAAGAGAACGCTAAGAAATAACAAACATTCGATGGCATATGCGAGGTTTAAAATTACATTTTCTATCCGAAAGGTATCTGCAACTGATAGCGAGTAAAACCTAAATTTGTGCTATAAAACACGGTCAACGCCGAGCGGTGTAGTTGGACAAAATGTTCCATCCTTAATCTCCCTCTGCGCAGCACCTCGCCTATCCCCTGTTTTAATTGTCACCTTCACATTTTAATTTATTTATGACGCGTAGCGAAGCACGGGTACTTCAGCTAGTAACTAATAAAAGGTAAAATGTAAAATTAAAAAAAATATTGATAGTAATAATAATAATAATAATAATAATAATAATAATATATAAAATTATTTCATTCTGGTCACAAATTGGGACCATCACAATATCAGAAAGCATGCAAGCCGACAGCTTTAAACTATGCACACGTATAGTACATGACATTTTAGATTAATTTTGGTGTAACTTACATACTTCAGTTCAACCAACATGATTCTAAGCCTGCTGATAGGGTCAATTTTTAAATACATGTAACTTCTGTACTAATATTTGGATTTCAACCAAATTTCGTATGTGCTATGAGTAACATAACAGATATGACAATAAGTATTCTTAATAGCAATCAGGGCTGCCAACTTTTAATAAATGCTGTCTATATTTTTTAACCTAATATCAATATATCATAAAGTATGCAAGCCAACTGCTCTTTACTTTGCACACGTATAGCACCTGACATTCTAGATTAATTTGGAACAATTAATATAAGTCAGTGCTGCCAACATGATTATATGTCTGCTGATAGGTCCAATTTTAAAATACATGTAACTTCTATACTAACAAATGGATTTCATCCAAAATTGGCACAACAAGATATCATAATATTTCAGATTAGGCTATTTCTGACCAGCACACACATGACATTGTTGCCAACATGCTTTTACGCGTGCTGATAGATGCAATGTCTAACTACATGTAACGTCCATTGGACTTCAACCAATTTTCTAAATCTGTACCTTAAGAGATGGAACTAAGAATATATTCAGTCACCAGGGCTGCCAACTGTAATGCTCTATTAGGCTACATTATACTAAGTATATTTCGAACTAATTAGACATTTAGATATTACCAACTTAATTTCGTCATTATTCTAGGTAGGTTCATATACTGAAGATTAATCATTGGCATGAAAAGTAGGCTCTTTAGTTCGTGACGGAACTTCTTGTTAGGATTATGCGTTTCTACCTACAAGCGGTCATCATCAATTCCTGATAACTGTGATTGAGGTTTAAATTCATATACACATATTATTAGGCGATTAGTTAGTGTTTATGGTTAATACGATTCGCAGTTTGAAAATCATTATATAAGATTAATAATATTAACAATAATGTCGTATGGCCTCGGGTGCCGGGTGAAAGCTTTGTTTTGTAACCCACCAGAGGGCAACTTGCATGTCGAATTTTGCTGTTCCTTGGAGCGCTATGAAAGTCAAGAAGGTTAGATATCTAAACTCCTTGAGACTATAGCGCTTTCTAGTAAAGGAAGGCGGAACTTTTGTGTTGGCGAAAATTCCAGAGATTAATTTTGCCATTATGAACACGGCCTAGTGAATTCAAATGTGTTCTTTAACATGCCAACAACGTATGCCATGCGTGTCGTGATTTTGTCGCATTTCAAATATCACTTACCACGGCCAGGAGCGAACCTGCAAGCTTGGGGGTTGGTAGTCAGACACGATAACCACTCACCCACCGTGGCAGGCTGTATACCGTTAGAACTACGCAATATAACAAATGGCAAAATCTCGTGTTGACCGATTGAAGTGTTACAACTGACAGTTTGTGCAGGCATCGCCAACATTTCCAACGCTGCACGACATAAACAGTGGAAAAACAAAGTGCTATTTGCCTTATAAAAAATGAAAATCCACAGCCTGCTTCCAGTCTCCGACCGGTTCAGGAATGGAATGAATGAAGCCCCCATCTAGCGGCGAGGATATGAACTGTGCCGGCTGCCGAGGCCTGACGCACTCCTCTGGGGCAATGATTAAATGAATGACAGATGAAGAAATGATAGTGGAGAGTGTTGCTGGAATGAAATTGTGACAGGGAAAACCGGAGTACCCGGAGAAAAACCTGTCTGCCTCCGTTTTGTCCAGCACAGATCTCACATGGAGTGACCGGGATTTGAACCACGGACCCAGCGGTGAGAGGCCGGCGGGCTGCAGCCTAAGCCACGGAGGCCTAAATGCCACAGTTAAACCATTTTCTCAGGCTGAAACACGCACCAGGTATTGTTTGTCTCCGGAACTGAGCTGTGAGTGACTGATATCACCCTGTTGGGACTTAGCTGATTGTCTAAACATGGGATCACGTCAAACATGAATGAGCCGGTGATTTCACTTTTTATACCATGCTCTATAGTGTATTCATACCGACTGTATTTTGTACATGTGCAATTTTGAATGAGTAGCTATTACAATTTACGCCACACAGGGTCGCCAATTGTAATGTAAACTTTACCAATTACCGCTTCTTCTAGTTCTCACATACAGGCCGCAAATGCTCAGATTCTCCTCAACTCAATCCCGGCAAGTATGGGTGCCCTCACCGAATATAATAATTAAACATAATCCCCGTTGTTGTTTGAGTCTTGAGTCCTTTGACTGGTTTGATACAGCTCTCCATCCCTCCCTGTTCTGAGCTAATCGTTTGATCTCTACATAGCTACCACACCATACATCCGAGGTAAATGGTTGAATGAGTTTTTATTATTTATCGTATGATGATACAGAGTTAAAATAAAAGTTCATACTCTACATATATATACAGTTATATACATATTCATCAACACAAGTTCTTGGTTTAAATTTCTGAATCCAGACCATCAATCCACTCAATTAACTCAGAAGATGCATGATGAATGTCACCTACTGATCCTTGGACCGCTCGTTGCGGACATTCACCAGCAATATGATCGATGGTTTGCAGGGTAGCTCCACAATCGCACTTAGCAGAAGTAACCCAACCCCATTTGTGAAGCAGGAATCCACATTTGCCTTGTCCTGTACGGATACGGTTAATGATTCTCCGTTGGCATCTGGGGAGTTTGAAACCTTCTATCCGGTTGGAAGAGTTTTCGATCAGATGTGCATTGAATACTGATGATTCTTCCCACATAGTTTTCCATGCTTCTGAGATGTTAAATGAAGAGTCTTCAAGAAGTAATACAGAGCGCCAAGGCGATTTTCTTGACTTCAACCGTTGATTACCTGGTTTTGCTACATCAGTATGTATGGGTAGCTGGGGGTTCTTCTGAATGGTTTTCCAGATCTTCAGGAGAGCCTCTGATCTTCGAAGAGCTGGAGATTGGATGTTACTTAGAACAGGTAACCAAGTAGTGGGTGTGCTACGTATGCAGCCCGTAATCAGTCGCATTGTCTGGTTAAGTTGCACATCTATCTTCTTGGAGTGGACACTGTTTAGCCAAGATGGGCAGCAGTATTCAGCAACGGAGTATGACAGTGCCAGAGCAGTTGATCGTAAAGTTTGAGCGCTGGAACTCCAGGATGTACCAACAAGCTTCTGAATGATGCTATTACGGGTCTTCACGTTCGTGAGATTTTGTTTGAAGGTCAAGGACCTATCAAGTGTTATCCCAAGGTACTTAGGCATGCTGCAGTTTATCAAACGTTGCTGACGTGTCCCCCGGGTGGTGCTAAGTAAGCAACAAAATAGAGATGAGACCGAACTGCCTGAAAAGGCCTCCTGGTCAACAAATACAGAGTAAACAGTCAATGAGTTTTTGAATGGTATGGACTCCGTCTTGAGGAAAGAATTCATGATGAAAATTAATAAATATAATACAAAAAAAATGGACTGCAGCCGAAATAAATCAGAAACCTCTATGGACATCAAATTGGCAGGTGAAAAGATGAAGGAAGTAGAAGACTTCTGTTGCATAGGAAGAAGAATAACCAGTGATGGACGAAGCAAAGAGGATATAAAAAGTAGGTTGGCTCAGGCAAGGAAAGCATTTCTACAAAAAAGGAATCTGTTGACATCGAATATAAATTTAGGTATTAGGAAGTCATTTTTGAAAGCCTTTGTTTGGAGCGTAGCGCTCTATGGAAGTGAAACTTAGACTATTGGTGCAGCAGAAAAGAGGAGAATTGAAGCATTTGAAATGTGGTGTTACAGGAGAATGATGAAGATCAGATGGGTATACAGGGTTACAAACGAAGAGGTATTAAGACGAGTGGGAGAGGGGAGATGTTTCTGGCGACTGCTGATGAAGGGAAGAGATAAGTTGGTTGGACACATACTTAGACACCCAGGAATAGCAAGCTTAGTTATGGAAGGAAGGGTTGAGGACAAGAACCGTAGGGGTAGACCAAGGTTAGAATATGTTAAGCAGATTGCCTCGGATGTAGGGTGTGGTAGCTATGTAGAGATGAAACGATTAGCTCAGGACAGGGAGGCATGGAGGGCTGCATCAAACCAGTCCAAAGACTGAAGACTCAAACAACAACGAAATGTGGTGTTACAGGAGAATGATGAAGATCAGATGGGTAGATAAGTTTACAAACGATGAGGTATTAAAACGAGTGGGAAAGGAGAGATGTTCCTGGTGACTGCAAATGAAGGGACGAGATAGGTTGGTAGGACACGTACTAAGACACCCAGGAATAGCAAGTTTAGTTATGGAAGGAAGGGTCGAGGACAAGAACTGTAGGGATAGACCAATAGTCGAAGTTTCACTTCCATAGAGCGCCAAGCTCCAGACAAAGGCATTCAAAAATGACTTCCTAATACCTAAATCTATATTCGATCACAACAGATTCCCTTTTGTAGAAATGCTTTCCTTACCTGAGCCAGCCTACTTTTTATATTCTCTTTGTTTCGTCCATCACTGGTCATGTTGCTTCCTAAGTAACAGAAGTCTCCTACTTCTTTCAGTTTTTCACCTGCCAATTTGATGTCCATAGAGGTTTCTGATTTATTTCGGCTGCATTCCAGTATTTTTGCCTTACATTTATTAATTTTCATCATGAATTCTTTTCTCAAGACGGAGTCCATACCATTCAAAAACTCATTCAAATCCTCAGGCTTGTCAGCCAAGATGACGATGTCATCAGCAAATCTCAGAGTTGAAATTATTTCTCCTTGAATCTTCACTCCCACTTTAAATTTTTCTCCAATTCCTTCATTGCTTGTTCAATGTAAAGATTGAAAAGCATGGGTGATAAGTTGCAGCCTTGCCTTACACCTTTCTGAATACCAGCTTCTCACTCATGTATTTCAGCTCGAATGACTGCTGTCAGGTTTCTGTACAGATTGTATATCACCCTCCTATCCCTGTACTTTATTCCAATAGATTTCAAAATGTCAAACAATTTAGTCCAATCAACGTTATCAAAAGCCTTTTCTAAATCTACAAGTGCCATGAACGTTCTCTTATCTTTTCTTATTCTACCTTCCAAAATCAGCCTAAGACTTAGTACAGCTTCCCTTGTTCCTACATTTCTCCTGAAACCAAACTGGTCTTCACCCAACTCCGTTTCTATCTGGCTTTCAATCCTCTTGTAAATTATTTTAGACAAGATTTTTGAAGCATGAGTAATCACGCTGATTGTACGGTAATCTTCACATCTATCAGCTCCCACTTTCTTTGGTATAGGGATGATTATATTCTTCTTGAAATCAGGGGGTACCTCACCTGTCTCATAAATCCTACACACCAAGTGAAATAACCTGATCAGACCTTCATCTCCTATGCAACGTAACAACTCAATCGGTATATCATCTATGCCTGGTGTTTGTTCCTGCTTAAGTCCTCTAATGCTCTGTCAAATTCTGATCTCAATATTAAATCTACTTTTGCATCCTCAACAATTTCCTCCTCCCTTTCCATTACGCGATTTTCAATCTCCTTTCCCTTATACAAGCACTCTATGTAAGCTTTCCATCTCTCAACCTTTTCTTCCCTATCTGTTAGAGGCTTTCCATTTGTGTCCTTAATATTACAGCACTTAGTCTTCTTTTCCCCAAAAGTATTCTTAATCCTTCGATAAGCTGTGTCTAGTTTTCCTAATTTCAGACAATTTTCTATACCTGCACATTTCTCTTTTAACCGTTCTTCTTTCGCTTCCTTGCACTTCTTGTTAACCTCATTTCTCAGACGTCTGTATTCTGCTTTCCCCTTTTCGTCTCTTAGATTCTTGTGTTTCCGCCTTTCATCCATCAATTCTAGTATATCCTGAGTGATCCATGGTTTTCTACCTATTCTTTCTTTCCTACCAATGTTTTCTTCTGCGGATTTTGTTATTTCATTCTTCAAAAGTGCCCATTCGTCTGCAATTGAAGTTTGTTTAGGGGTTTTCATTAGTCCTTCCTTTATACTCTTCTTGAATCTTTCGTTTACATCCTTTACTTTCAGTCTGTCTATTGCCCACCTTTTTGGCTTTTGACTTTTCTTCAGTCTCTTCAACTTTAATCTGCAGTTCATTACAACCAGATTGTGGTCAGAGTTTATGTCAGCACCAGGATATGTTTTACAATACAAAATCTGGTTTCGAAACCTCTGCTTGACCATAATGAAGTCGATTTGGTAACGCCCTGTATCTCCTGGTCTCATCCATGTGTATATTCTTCTATTGTGGTTATTGAATAAGGTGTTAGCTATGACCAACTCATGTTCGGTGCAGAATTCTATCAGCCTGCTTCCTCGATCATTCCTTTCACCTAATCCGAAATCTCCTACTATCTTCCCTTCTCTGCCTTTTCCTACCACAGCATTCCAATCTCCCATTACTATAACATTTTCATCACCTTTGGTATACCTCAGAATTTCATCTATTTCTTCGTAGACCTTTTCAACATCCTCATCATCAGCTTGACTGGTAGGCATATAGACTTGTACCACTGTGGTGCACGTAGGTTTAGTATTGATTTTTGCTACAATAATCCGTTCACTATATTGCTCATAATATTCCACCCGCTGTCCAAGTTTCCTACTCAATATGAGACCAACCCCTGCTTGGCCATTGTTTGATTTAGTGCTAATGACCCTATAGTCTCCTGACCAAAAGTCCTGTTCTTCCTGCCAGCGCATTTCCCTAATCCCAACCAAATCCAACCTCAGCCTATTCATTTCCCTTTCTAAGTTTTCTAACCTTCCACTTCCTAGAAGACTTCTAACATTCCACGCTCCGATCCGTAGAATGTCAGATTTCCTCTTTCTCACTTCTGTGATGTTAACCCCCTCTCGAGTAGTCCCCACCCGGAGATCCGAACGGGGGACTAGTTTACATCCGGATTGAAATTTTACAAGGGAGGAGGCCATCATCACATGTAATTATGCATAGAGAGGTGCATATCCTCGGGAATAGCATTACGGCTGTAGTTTCCCGTTGCTTTCAGCCGTGCAGCAGAACGCAGTGTAGCCATTAGTTGGCTTATATTATCAATATCTTAACCGTCTATAAGACTAGTAAAGAATTGATTTATTCTGAAAGGCTGCTACTCCCTTTCAGAATAAGTAAAGAGCAGTTCTACTAATAAAAGTACTAACCTTCTACTAACAATTAAATACCAAAATTCTACTAACGAAAAAAATACTAAAGTTCCACCAGTAACAAATACTACCACTAAAACAGTCTGTCACCAGGTACACTCACATGCACCCTCACACATTACAGTCTAATGAAACAATGAACTATAACTAATAAACAATGCAACTGCTACCAGACACACTCACACACCGCAGTCTAATAGAACAATGACATATATCTAATAAACAAACTAACTACATATTTACAACTAAAACTAACTGCTTTGCTTATGGCAAAAACTTCGCTCTGCAAATTTTATGGTGGCAGACCCTGAATAATGCTACACCCTCAAGGGCTCACGGCTGGTGAGTTCGGGAGTTGGTGACTCCGAGGGATTCCTGAGCTGGGTCCGGTATTTCTCCTTCTTCCATTGCCTTTGAAGCGGTCCCTCTCCTCTTAACCTTTCCTCTCTTTCCTTCTTGGCTCTCCTTACTTCCAAGTCCCTTATCTCTCAATCTTCGAGAGTTGAGGGCATTTTCCTTCCTCCTGTGCTTTTGTTTCCATTTCCCCTTCTAGTTTGTAAGAGAGTAGTTAGTTTAGTTGTTGGTTTCATTTGATCATCTTTCATTTTCACGATCACCCAAACCATTAGGGGCCGATAACTTAGATGTTAGGCCCTTTAAAACAACAATTATCATCATCATTTATTTATCTTTTCTTTCCTTCCTTCTCACTACTATTGATCGTAGTTTGCAGAAAGCTATGCGCGGTGACACGGTCATTGTTCGCCCAGAATGTAGGCTACGCCTCACCTCGTCTATTTCCACAGCGCGTAGTGAACCGAGCCCCGATAATTGCGAGAGAAGGTCAGTCTTTTACAAACAAGAATTCGAACCCAGTTGAGAAAAAGGAAAATAATTGCTGCTAATGAATTTGTACATATCGACCAATCAACTGATTGGTGGTGGTTGCTGTTGCCTCAAGTGTGAGAATTGAGTGGAATATCCATAATAGGGGATGTGGGAAATAATTCTCACTCGTCTAAGAAGGGCTTGTTCGCTCGTTGCTTTAAGGTTCCCGCAGTCCGGATTTAAAGCTGATAATTTGACGCTGTTTCCAGATCTCGTTTCACTTTGTTGTCTTGTTTTAGAGGAAAAGGTGAATTTATTAGCAATCGTGAATTTTTAATTCAGACTAAATTTATACGCTTTGATAAGTCGGCTCAAATTTGCACTAAACATGAAGGTGAATGTGTAACAATTCAGTGTATTGTTTATGAAAAATGATTGATGTTTACAACTTTTTAATAATTGGATGATAACTTGCAGTCGGTGTCTGGTACCGTGGCTAATTGGTTAGCATGTTAGGCTCTGGCGCGAAGGGTTCCTGGACGGTTGATTGTCATCTCCTATAGTTAGCTAATTCCACTGGCTTGGAAACTGGATGTTGGTGACTTCCTCATAATCGAAATATACCCAAAAAGTAAAACTAAAATATGTAAGGTAAAGGAAAAAAGGAATAGTGAAGAAAGAATTATGAGAAAAATCTTAGGCGCAGTGAAAACAAACCAAGTGTGGAAATTAAGGACCATAGAGAGCATAACGGAAACGATAAGAAAAAGGAGATTGATATTTTTTGGACATGTTTACAGAATGAATGATTCCAGATTAACAAAAAGGATATTGAAGTAGTTTTGGGAGAAAAGGCCAACGATAAGCTGGATTCAAGAGGTAAAGAAAGATTTAGAAAGAAATAGTATAAGAGAAGAAGACACTGTGGACAGCGAGAAGTTTTAAGTATGGAAGGTTTCCAGGGAAGAGTGGCAACGAAGTGGTCTGAGGACAGCATAGTCTAAGAATGAAGCAATATTGGGAAGAGATGATGATGATGATAATTGTTGTTTTAAGGGGAATAACATCTAGGTTATCGGCCCCTAAAGGTTTGGGTGATCGTGAAGATGATAATGAAATGTAAACTATAACTAAAACTAACTACTAACTTATATACTAGAAAAAGAAATGGAAAAAAGGAGAATAAGGCAAATAAAGGACAGGAGGAAAAGAAATGCCATCAACCCTCGAAGAATGCGGGTTGAGGGACTTGGAAGGAAGGAGAGCCATGAAAGGCAGATAGGAAAGTGTAAGAGGAGAGGGTCCACCCTACAGGTAACGGACAAAAGGGGGAAACCGGACCCAGCTCAGGAATCCCTCGGGGTTGCCAACTCCCGAACTCACCAGCCGTGAGCCCCTGAGGGTGTAGCAATATCCAGAGTGCACCAGAAGTGGTGGGGCTACATACACCCTGCCTCCTTGAGGGCCTTGAGCAGAAGCCAGGAGATAACAGGAAAATAAAAAAAGGCTGACCCCTCGCAGAAGGAGGGTATCAGAAAAGATGAGACAAGGGCCAATTAAGGTGGGAAAGGAAGAGACTCCCTAGGCCTCGGACACAACTAGACGTTCACCTATGTGACTTTCAAAAACCAATTAAATACAAAACGAACATGGCGGCCAAGCGAAGTTGAAACATTAAATAGACTTTCCTCGCGATTTAACCATCAGAACGCAGTGAAACTTGGTACAGCAAATGACTATAGGAATTGAAATGCACTGACATCAATTTAGTTCAATTATTTACATAATTTTAAAATTAGGTGTTTATTTCTTTTGTTCCAATCGTGCCATTGAAATCAACGTTTGAATAATGAACGTACACAATAATCCTCACCTAATAGTACATAACTCTATGGCCTACATATATTAAAATCCAACATGGCGATCATCCCAAACATTTAGACGGTTGTCAATATCTATTAATCTATGATAGCAATCAAACTGAAATTTTGTATATTTATAGAGGCTATAAACATAAGTTCACACATGGGACGTTCAATAACCTGGTTAGCACAATTCCAACATGGCGACGATGCGAAATGAAAATATTCAAATGGACGTTTCTCGCGATGTATACATCAGAGCGAAATAAAACTTGGAGCGGTATATGCTTATACAAATTTCTATCGACTGGCATCGAATTCATTAAAACTGTTTTCATAACCATAAGATGGCGGTTGAGTGAAATTTTAAAATCTCGTTTTTATTTCTTGTGTCCTAATCATGCGATTCAGGTTTGAATAAAACATCTACACAATAATCTTCATGTAATGATTCTAAGACCTATGTATATAAAAATCCAACATGGGGTCCATCTGATCTATTTAGACGATTCTCAATATCTACGAATCTATTACAGCAATCAGACTGAAATTATGTATGTTGATAGAGGCAACTAACATAAGTAGGATATATGATAATAGGCTGTATAGATCTTCACGGAACTACTTTTTAAGACTTAGATGTGTATCATTTTTATTTTTAATGTATTTTATTCCTAAAAATTCAATGCAAACAGAGCCTTATCAATTTTTTTGGCGTCTATTAATGGACGCATTAGCCAAAAATATTTTGCGTATAAAACTGCTTCAATGATATCCTTTCGTTTTATCTGATGTTGTATTTATTATTATTATTATTATTTGATTCGTTGTGCCCAACTAAGGAGCACCTTTCTTCATCCTCTCCCTTTTACGCTGTTCTGTCCATCCTGTATTTTGTCGGGTGACCTTCTCAGAAGATTTGTGTTTGTGGATTAAAGTTATGAATTTTGTTCTGTCTTGAATGGCTCCTTAATGACAGCCAATTTCATTTATGTCTTCACTGATTTCTTTTAGCCACTTGTTTTGATTATTCATTTATGTGGCTAGAGGCAAAGAGGATATAAAAAGTAGGTTGGCTCAGGCAAAGAAAGCATTTCTACAAAAAAGGAATCTGCTGACATCGAATATAGATTTAGGTATTAGGAAGTCATTCTTGAAAGCCTTTGTCTGGAGCGTGGCGCTCTATGGAAGTGAAACTTGGACTATTGGTGCAGCAGAAAAGAGGAGAATTGAAGCATTTGAAATGTGGTGTTACAGAAGAATGATGAAGATCAGATGGGTAGATAAGGTTACAAACAAAGAGGTATTAAGACGAGTGGGAGAGGAGAGATGTTTCTGGCGACTGTTAATGAAGAGAAGAGATAGGTTGGTAGGACACATACTAAGACACCCAGGAATAGCAAGCTTAGTTATGGAAGGAAGGGTTGAGGACAAGAACTGAAGGGGTAGACCAAGGTTAGAATATGTTAAACAGATTGCCTCGGATGTAGGGTGTCGGAGCTATGTAGAGATGAAACGATTAGCTCAGGACAGGGAGGCATGGACAGTTGCATCAAACCAGTCAAAACACTGAAGACTCAAACAACAACAGGCTAGATTGAACATTTTCTTTGTGAGCCCGTTAATATTCATTATGTATAGTATAGTTGTCCATAAAACTGCAACCGCCGTTTCGTTAAGGTATCTGTGATTTTTTCTGTAACTTGATAAATTTCATGTGATTTCATTTTCATCCAAATTCTATTTTCAACTTCGTTCCTAAGATTTTCCTGAGGGTTTTCCTTTCTTGTTTTTCGATCATTGTTATTGGAGGTTTGCCACCAATGATAATAGTTTCAGTTGCATATAGAGCTTCTGTTTTAACGACTGTGTTATAATGTCTTAATGTTGCCTTTCTTGATATACTGTAGTTGTTTTATTGTATCTGTTCTAAATAATTTTGTACGCTCTTTGTAGTTTTGTAGTTCTTTCTTTGTTGGCTTGCTAATTTAACCCTGCTGGTTCAATAATACACTCTAGAACAGGATAAAGGAGGAAGTAGATAAGTATATTGGAGAAGACGAATTTGGGTTTAGAGAGGGTAGAGGAGCAAGAGAAGCAATTTTAGCTTTACGCATTCTATTGGAGAGAAGGATGGATATTGTTACACACCTGAGGCCCCATAAGGTCCTCATGGTGTATATCTTAACTACACTACACCCACCCGGAAGCAACGCCAACAACCATCTGACCACAATTCTAGTAAGTTAGGCTATAGGTATGTAGCAACCTTTACGAAATCATCACCACACTTCACAAACACTGACAGCAGTGGGTCACCAATGTGCCGACTAGCTGATGCAGCACTAGGTATGATTATAAATAAAACGTTAAACACTCAACCGATCAGTCTGTCTGCCTGTCTACCTGCGACGCCGCCAACAGCTATACACCGGGTAAGTGTGTACAAGGGTAATTCCCTTACCTCCTATCACCTACCACACCTCTGCTGAACAACTCTGTAATCACCCACACCTCTTATTGTACTTTATTGCTGTACCGAGCACTACCAGTGAAGCATGCTCAGTACTATAACGCCCTAACAGTAAACATCTACATTTATTTACAATTTACTAGCTGGTATATTGGCTTTTACGGCCGGTGAATTAAAACTCAGCAATTCTTCTAGGTTTGTGCCGTGTCTTGTGTGGGGTTTCGCCTAGGACACCAAGCTAGGCTCATCGGCGGGCTCTTGGTGTCCCCGCCCGGACCCCCACAGGAGTGACGAACTGCGCGCCACCTCCCTTTATATAAGGTGCAACTGCACCACTTGACTACGAGAACTAAAAGTTCAAGCAGCCTTAACCTCCCTATGAAGGCTTCCAAAAAGATGGTATATTGGCTTTCACGGCCGGTGAATTAAAACTCAGCAATTCTTCTAGGTTTGTGCCGTGTCTTGTGTGGGGTTTCGCCTAGGACACCAAGCTAGGCTCATCGGCGGGCTCTTGGTGTCCCCGCCTGGACCCCCACAGGAGTGACGAACTGCGCGCCACCTCCCTTTATATAAGGTGCAACTGCACCACTTGACTACGAGAACTAAAAGTTCAAGCAGCCTTAACCTCCCTATGAAGGCTTCCAAAAAGATGGTATATTGGCTTTCACGGCCGGTGAATTAAAACTCAGCAATTCTTCTAGGTTTGTGCCGTGTCTTGTGTGGGGTTTCGCCTAGGACACCAAGCTAGGCTCATCGGCGGGCTCTTGGTGTCCCCGCCCGGACCCCCACAGGAGTGACGAACTGCGCGCCACCTCCCTTTATATAAGGTGCAACTGCACCACTTGACTACGAGAACTAAAAGTTCAAGCAGCCTTAACCTCCCTATGAAGGCTTCCAAAAAGATGGTATATTGGCTTTCACGGCCGGTGAATTAAAACTCAGCAATTCTTCTAGGTTTGTGCCGTGTCTTGTGTGGGGTTTCGCCTAGGACACCAAGCTAGGCTCATCGGCGGGCTCTTGGTGTCCCCGCCCGGACCCCCACAGGAGTGACGAACTGCGCGCCACCTCCCTTTATATAAGGTGCAACTGCACCACTTGACTACGAGAACTAAAAGTTCAAGCAGCCTTAACCTCCCTATGAAGGCTTCCAAAAAGATGGTATATTGGCTTTCACGGCCGGTGAATTAAAACTCAGCAATTCTTCTAGGTTTGTGCCGTGTCTTGTGTGGGGTTTCGCCTAGGACACCAAGCTAGGCTCATCGGCGGGCTCTTGGTGTCCCCGCCCGGACCCCCACAGGAGTGACGAACTGCGCGCCACCTCCCTTTATATAAGGTGCAACTGCACCACTTGACTACGAGAACTAAAAGTTCAAGCAGCCTTAACCTCCCTATGAAGGCTTCCAAAAAGATGGTATATTGGCTTTCACGGCCGGTGAATTAAAACTCAGCAATTCTTCTAGGTTTGTGCCGTGTCTTGTGTGGGGTTTCGCCTAGGACACCAAGCTAGGCTCATCGGCGGGCTCTTGGTGTCCCCGCCCGGACCCCCACAGGAGTGACGAACTGCGCGCCACCTCCCTTTATATAAGGTGCAACTGCACCACTTGACTACGAGAACTAAAAGTTCAAGCAGCCTTAACCTCCCTATGAAGGCTTCCAAAAAGATGGTATATTGGCTTTCACGGCCGGTGAATTAAAACTCAGCAATTCTTCTAGGTTTGTGCCGTGTCTTGTGTGGGGTTTCGCCTAGGACACCAAGCTAGGCTCATCGGCGGGCTCTTGGTGTCCCCGCCCGGACCCCCACAGGAGTGACGAACTGCGCGCCACCTCCCTTTATATAAGGTGCAACTGCACCACTTGACTACGAGAACTAAAAGTTCAAGCAGCCTTAACCTCCCTATGAAGGCTTCCATGTTCCTTTCTCTCTCGGAACGATTCCTGGTACCATGCGGTAGCCAGGAGATGCTCGCTGGTTATGGTGTTCGGTTTAGCAGAATTCAAAAATAATACGTTACACACACACATATATATTTAAACTATATATTTACACATATTAAACAACAAAATACACTGGCTGTAGCCGTGATGGCCACGATTTAGTTCGTTCTCTTTCAAGCCGCGCCATGCTTGATCTGATGTCAGTCGGCCATGTGCTGCATGCTTCGAGCAGACTGGAGTCGCGCCAGGTCACATGATCACGCGGCCGGCCGACAAACCCAGCGACAGAGCGCCAAGGAAGTGCTGCCAAGAGCAACGCAGCGGAGCACTGAGTAACTACCAACATACCGCCACACCTAAATGTATCACATTTAACAACTGTCAGAAAATGATTGATTTACATGAATCAACAGTAGTAAATTAAAGTTCTTTCACCACCAGTCCGTATGGATCGCCGAATACAAAACACACACAAGCCCCAACCAAAACAACATAGGAACAAACAAAAATGCACAACCTATAGTAATGACAATGAAATGAACATGTTAAATCATACAATAAGAAGGTTCAACACTATACACAAACAAGAAAGTACACTGGTCAAAAATGAACTCTTGCGACACAAGAATAAAGTAATTAACTGAATCACAAGATGACACTGAAAGTAATTGCACATATCAGTCTTGAATTGGCAATGGACATAGTTTATGTACAGAACGCTTCAAAATTCCACTGCTGGTACGAATGGTGACTGCACGCACTCGTCCATCCTTCCCAGGATATGTTTCCTTGACCGTTGCAAGCCTCCAAGAAAGAGGAGGAGTGTTGTCGTCCTTAACCAACACGACAGTTCCAGGCTGAAGGTTAGGCTGACTCGTCAACCATTTCTGCCGCTGTTGCAAGCTATTAAGATAGTCATTAGACCATTGTCTCCAAAACTTCTGCTGCAGCGCTTGAATGTAGCGCCATCTGGAAGTATAACAGTGCACAACATCTCTAAGGTCAGGTTCAGGGAAGGATAACAGGGGAGCACCTATTAGAAAGTGGCCAGGAGTTAAATATGATGGTTCATCAGGGTCGTCCGATAGACTAACGAGCGGTCGTGAGTTCAGGCATGCTTCTATTTGGCAAAGTAGGGTGTACATCTCGTCATACGTCAAGCAGGCATTGCCAGCTGTTCTTCTTAAATGGTGTTTCATGGATTTAACTCCAGCTTCCCACAAACCACCGAAGTGTGGCGACTCAGGAGGAATGAAATGCCAAGTGAATCCTTCTTGGGCTGCGTTGTTCAGCATTTCTATCTTCCACTGCTCGGACTGGTGCACTCTCAACAATTCATTTCTAGCCCCTACAAAGTTAGTAGCATTATCACTGTATAGATTTGCACACCTTCCCCTCCTGGCTGCAAATCTCCGTAAGGCGGCGATGAAAGCCTGTGTAGTCAAGTCACGAACCAATTCCAAGTGTATCGCCTTGGTGCAAAGGCAAACGAACAACGCTACATAGCATTTTACCTTGACCTTGCTCCTGGTTGCACCCTGTTTAATGTACAGCTGGCCAGCGTAGTCAACTCCCGTGTTCAAGAATGGCCGTGATGGAGTCACTCGAGGCGATGGTATCTGACCCATGAGTTGAGTGGCTGTAGTGGCTCGTAGTCTAAAACACTTCAAACACTTGTGAATGACAGTCCGTATCACTTTCTTTATGCTTACTATCCAATATCTGGACCTAAGTGAAGCCGTTACATGATTAGCACCAGCATGCAGCAGACGAACATGCTCATCAGCCATAATCAACTGGGTTACATTGTGACGCTGAGGTAATATGATCTGGTGCCTTTCTGCAAATGGTTTCAACGAGTTTTGTAGGCGACCACCTACTCGTAATAAGTCGTTCCCGTCTAAGAAGGGGTTCAGATTTTTTATTGCACTTTGCTGTGAAACTGATGAGTTTGACTTCAACTCGCCTATTTCCCGTGCGAATGTCACACGCTGAGCAAGCTTGATACACGTCTGAAGGCCAGTCTCAAGCTCTTCTGCAGATAGTGGTCCCGTTTTTCTTACGTTGTGTCTTCTGGAATTGAACATAAATCTGTTGCAATAAGCCATTACTCTCTGTAGGCGATGGAGGGAAGAGAACCTCGTCGTGATTTCGTCTGATGGAGTAGCACTAACTAGACATTGTACCGTATCCCTTCTTTCTGGAAGTTCACCTGCAGAGTCCTTCGAGTCCCTAGTGGGCCAGCTACTTAAATCTTGTAGTAACCATGCTGGACCATGCCACCACTGTTGATTACACCGCAGGCTGAGTGGACCTTCTCCCCTTGAAAGAATATCGGAAGGGTTATCTTCTGACATCACATGACCCCACTTGGCTCTTCCAGTCAATTGCTGTATCTCGGAGACACGGTTGGCGACGAACGTTTTCCATTTTGTTGGTTCAGCTGCAAGCCACGATAGTACAATTGTCGAGTCAGTCCACAAGAACATGTGGTCAATTTTCAGGTTTAAGGTGTTGGTAGTCTTATCAACCAGACGTGCCAACAAAAGAGCTCCACACAGTTCTAACCTAGGTAAGGACTGTTGTTTCAGAGGAGCCACTCTGGATTTTGAACATACCAACTTTACTGAAACTTCCCCGAGTTGGTTGGTGCTTCGAATGTAAACACACGCTCCATAGGCCCGTTCAGAAGCGTCTGAGAAACCATGAACTTGTATGAGGATCACCCTTCCCGCAGAGAGAATCAACCTGTCGACATGAATGTTATTTAGAGCTGGAAGATCAGTGAAGATTTCGATCCAGCCTTCAAGTAACGGAGATGGTAGTGGTTCATCCCATCCTAATTTTTCTTGCCATAATTGTTGCATGAAAATTTTACACCTCACAATTACTGGTCCTATCAGTCCGAGGGGATCAAATATAGAAGCTATAATTGAAAGTACCTTCCGTTTTGTGGGCCTTCCACTGTTCTCCCTGATGTGGACCTCAAACTGGAACTTGTCAAGAAAGGGATGCCATAGTAATCCTAGAGTTCGGATGTTGTCTTCCTTATCAAATCGTAGTGGTAACTGTGATTCTCGGAGTTCTTTAGGTATAGTCTCAAGTACAGCCGCGTGATTCGACGTCCACTTGCGGAGCGGGAACCCTCCTCGTTGCAGCAACTCTTGTAGTTCTCCTCGTAGCTGTATAGCATTTTCCACAGTGTCGCTACCACACAATACATCGTCCATGTAAAAATCCCGTTTCAATACGCGAGATGCTGTAGGAAACTCATGTGCTTCTTCTTCAGCCAGCTGGGTTAGACATCTTGTGGCTAGGAAGGACGCTGAAGAAGTACCGTATGTTACAGTCTTTAGTTGGTATGTGCGTAGAAGCTCAGATGGATGTTTTCGCCACAGTATGCGCTGTAAGTTAACATCTTCGTCGTCTACTCTGATCTGACGGTACATTTTTGTAACGTCTGCCGTCATCGCAATCTGATGAGTACGAAACCTTGTCACAATTGATAGCAGATCTTGTTGAACGGTAGGTCCCACCGCCAGAGTGTCATTAAGTGAAACGCCGTTGTCAGTTTTGCAGGAAGCATCGAATACAACTCGTGTTTTAGTAGTGGTACTCTCAGCCTTGAGCCCGCCGATGAGCCTAGCTTGGTGTCCTAGGCGAAACCCCACACAAGACACGGCACAAACCTAGAAGAATTGCTGAGTTTTAATTCACCGGCCGTGAAAGCCAATATACCATCTTTTTGGAAGCCTTCATAGGGAGGTTAAGGCTGCTTGAACTTTTAGTTCTCGTAGTCAAGTGGTGCAGTTGCACCTTATATAAAGGGAGGTGGCGCGCAGTTCGTCACTCCTGTGGGGGTCCGGGCGGGGACACCAAGAGCCCGCCGATGAGCCTAGCTTGGTGTCCTAGGCGAAACCCCACACAAGACACGGCACAAACCTAGAAGAATTGCTGAGTTTTAATTCACCGGCCGTGAAAGCCAATATACCATCTTTTTGGAAGCCTTCATAGGGAGGTTAAGGCTGCTTGAACTTTTAGTTCTCGTAGTCAAGTGGTGCAGTTGCACCTTATATAAAGGGAGGTGGCGCGCAGTTCGTCACTCCTGTGGGGGTCCGGGCGGGGACACCAAGAGCCCGCCGATGAGCCTAGCTTGGTGTCCTAGGCGAAACCCCACACAAGACACGGCACAAACCTAGAAGAATTGCTGAGTTTTAATTTACTAGCTGTTTCATTCTTTACGATACTTGCCATTGTTCCTCATTCCCCAATTAGCATTTAGCTTCATAAGCGCTGCGTCTGCGTTAGCAAACTGCTTATTTTCATTGTACTCACCGCCCGTCCGGTCTACAAGCGTGTGCCACTCGAAGTCGCACCACCATCACTTTACTAGTCAGTAATCTCTTCCCCCTTGCTTGCTAGACATTACGTTTATTTTGGGAAACGCCTCTCATTTAGCAATGGGACCACTGCGACCTTTTATCAAATACACAGAGAGCGGACCTCCTACGTTAATCCACACTGCCCAAAGTTGTTTTAACACGCACCCCCTTTATTAACCCGCGTTTGCAGCTTTTAAAAGCTACAACAATATGAATAGGAAGACTTATCTTACCTTTAGTGACTTAGAAAAAGCTTTTGACAATGTGAACTAGAGATACTCTTTAAAACTATAAAGAAAATAGGATTGGACTGGAAGGATAGAAGAAATATTAATCAAGTATATCAGAATCAAACCACAAAAATAAACATCAATAAGGTAGAGGGTGAGGCCAGGATCAGGAAAGGAGTTAGACAAGGATATCCGCTATCTCCGTATTTATTTAAATTGTTCATTGAAGAAGCTATTCAGATCATGAAGGAGAAGACAAAGGGAATAAAAGCAAATGGGAAAAGGATACATTGTATCAGATTTGCTGATGACATCGTAATAGTTGCAGACCCCGAGAAAGAAATGAATAAAATGCTGCAAGTCCTATCAGACACATTTAAACTATGGAAATTAAAAGTGATCAAACGGAAAACTTAAGTAATGGTAGTTCGGAAAAATATGGAAGAAATTATAACCAATATAAAAATTGATGACTTGAGAATTGACCAAGTGAAACATTTTTTAAATCTCGGTAGTATAATCACAGAAGGCAATAGATGCTTAATGGAAGTGAAGAGAAGGATTGCGTTGGCGAAACGGGCATTTATGACTGAGAAAAACATTTTATCCAGCAAACATATGAATATAGATGTAAGAAAATCCTTTGAAAAATTCTTTGTTTGGAGTAGACTGCTCTATGGAAGTGAAAGTTGGACTCTGGGTACATTGGAAAAGAATCGACTTGAAGCTGCTGAAATGTGGATATGGCGGAAAATGACGAGAACGAGCTGAATGGAAAGAGAAACCAACCTGGAAGTCTTAAGGGGAGTCAAAGAAGAGAGAAGACTATTGAAGGAAATGGGAAAGAGAAAAAGTAGTTCCGTGAAGAACTATACAGCCTATTTTCATATATCCTACTCATGTTAACTGCCACTATCAACATACAAAATTTCAGTATGATTGCTGTAATAAATTCGTAGATATTGAGAACCGACTAAATATTTCGGATGGTCGCCATGTTGGATTTTATATATGTAGGTCCTAGAGGTGTGTACAGTTACATGACGATTATTGTCTACGTGTAGCATTCAAATTTCAATCGCATGATTAGGACACAAGAAGTAACAAGGAGATTTTAAATTTCGCACAGCTGCCATCTTGTGGTTATGAAAACAATTGAAATAAATTAGATGCCAGTGGATTAACATTCGTATAAGGATTTACTGTACCAAGATCACTGCACTCGGATGGTTAAATTGCGATAAACGACCATGTGAATATTTATACTTCGCGTCGCCGCCATGTTGGATTTGTTATCACCACGTTATTTAAATTCCTATAGGTGAACTTAAGTTCATAACCTCTATAAACATAAAAAATATCAGTTTGATTGCTATAATAGATTCGTAGATATTCAGAGCCGTCTAAATATTTCGGATGGTCGCCATGTTGGATTGTTAACTGTATAGGCCACAGAGTCATGTACCATTAAAGGAACATTATTGCGTAGGTTCATTATTCAACCTTTCACATCGATCGCATGATTACGACACAAGAAATAAAAACTTAATTTTAAAATTCGCAAAGCCGCCATCTTGAGGTTATGTAAACAATTGAACTAAATTAGATACTTGTGCATTACAATGTGTATCAACATTTCCTGTACCAGATTTCATTGCATTTTGAACATTAAATCAAGAGAAAGGTCTATTAACATTTTCAAATTCGCTTGGCCGCCATGTTCGTTTCGTAGTTAACCAGTTTTTGAAAGTTTTATAGATGAGCTTCCAGTCGTGCTCTTTATCTCCGTACAAAATTTCAGGGTGATACCTCTAATAGTTTCAGAGATACAGAATGCCGGTGAAAAATTTCGCACATCCGCCATCTTGTGGTTATGTAAACAATTGAACGAAGTTAGATGTCGGTGCATTATAAACACATACTGTACCAAGTTTTATTGCGTTTGGTTGGTTAAATCGCGAGAAACGTCTAGTTAAAAGTCGCAAATTCGCGTGGCCGCCATGTTGGTTTTGTAGTTACTAGTTTTTCAAAAGTCACATAGGTCAACTTCTAGTAGTTCCCTTTATCACTGTAAAAAATTCCAGGGTGATATCGGGATTAGTTTCGGAGGTATTGAATTCTGGTGAAATATTTCGCACAGCCGCCATGTTGGATCGGTCTGACCTAACAAAATTTGAAGGGCACAGTCGGGGTCGTCCGGAATAGTGCTATGAACTTACCGAGATTCATTGAAATCGCTCCAGCCGTTTAGAATTTATTAGGGGACACACACACACACCCACACACACGGACTAAAGGTGATCTCTTAAGCCTATTTTTTTTCAAAATTGAAAATAGGCAAAAAATAACATTTATAGGACATGTCATCAGACACAACACTCCCATCGTTACCATTCTTAAAGGGAAAATGCTGGGAAAGAAAGGAGGAGGACGGCCTAGGACGAAGTACAGTATTTGGAAGACATCAAGAATAGAATTGGATGTGACAATTACATGGAACTGAAGCGAACCGCCAACGACAGAAGAGTGTGGCATTAGCCTTTACAATATGATAGTTGAATAATTTCACCTAAATATTTAATTTTTTACTATTCTTGATATAATTAACAATAATCAAAAGCAGACAGGGTGGACAGACATTTATGGTTCCTGATCCATTGACATTTGGGATGGGTGAAGGCTTGAAAGGCAGTGCTGGAGGCTGGGTACAGTTTGCAATAGCATAGAGACATACTAAGTGGAGTGCTGCAGCAATCATGACTGCTGTGGACGTGAGAAGCATACACAAGCCATGTTCCCCACAGAGTTAATAGGCTTGGTGACTTTTTATCGCAGCGGCAATAACTCGACAGTTAACTCGTAAGAAAGCGCGCCATGTCTCTTCTCCTTGGAATTACTATAAGGACGTATTGTGTCTCGAGCTCTCGCTCATTCTAACCACTTCCTGTAGTGTTGGGGGACGTATTCAGGGGTTGATTCCCAGCTCTGCCCTAATAGATTTGGTTTTTCGTTGTCTCCAAGTTTAGGAAAAAACTCATTTCTCATTGGCAAAGATAAGTCTGTGAATAAACGGTCATTAGCTCAGCTGGTGTTCAGAAAGGTGTATGGTAAAACTGCAACTTATCACCCATACTTTTCAATCTTTACATTGAACAAGTAATGAAGGAAATTGGAGAACAATTTATAGTGGGAGTGAAGATTCAAGTAGAAATAATGTCAACTCTGAGATTTGCTGATGACATCGTCATCTTGGCCGACACGCCAGAGGATTTGAATGAGTTTTTGAATGGTATGGACTCCGTCTTGAGAAAAGAATTTATGATGAAAAAATATTGGAATGCAGCCGAAATAAATCAGAAACCTGTATTAACATCAAATTGGCAGGGGAAAATCTAAAGTAAATAGGGGTCTTCTGTCACTTAGGAGACAGAATAACCAGTGATGGACGAAGCAAGGAGGATATAAAAAGTAGGTTGGCTCAGGCAAGGAAAACATTTCTACAGAAACGGAATCTGTTGACATCGAATATAGACTTAGGTATTAGGAAGTCATTTTTGAAATCCTTTGTCTGGTGCGTGGCGCTCTATGGAAGTGAGACTTGGATTATTGGTGCAGCTGAAAAGAGGAGAATTGAAGCGTTTGAAATGTGGTGTTACAGGATAATGATGAAAATCAGATAGGTAAATAGGGTAACCAATGAAGAGGTATTAAGACGAGTGGGAGAGGAGAGATGTTTCTGACGACTGCTAATGAAGGGAAGAGATAGGTTGGTAGGACACTTACTACGAAACCCAGGAATAGCAAGCTTAGTTATGAAAGGAAGGGTTGAGGATAAGAACTGTAGGGGTAGACCAAGGTTAGAATATGTTAAACAGATTGCCTCGGATGTAGGGTGTGGTAGCTACGTAGAGATGAAACGATTAGCTCAGGACAGGGAGGCATGGAGAGCTACATCAAACCATTCAAAAGACTTAAGACTCAAACAACAGCATTCCATTTTACTTTCTATACAACGTAATGAGCTAAATGTCTCCTCAGTGCGTTTATAACGCAGCTTTAGCTATTATATTATGAAGCTTCTAAAACTCGCAATCCAATGCAACGGGAATTTAAACCAATGTACTGCGATGACTAGTTTATTAAAAGTCTTGGGAGGCCGATCACAACACGATATATGGATCACCCTGTAGAAGCTGAGTGACTAAGTTGGCAACACTACTACCAACCACTTGTTGTCAGTAAACAGTGGCGACACAGTGAAAGGGGTTCACACCCTGATTACATGTGTGTCTATAGCCACTGGAGGGCTCGTGTCAACTCTGTTTGTTTGTCATCCCTGGAGACCCCAGTGTCCAACCAGCAAAGTAACCATGTTTATTCAGTCTGCACACTGTGGGTGATTACTAAACTTGACTCCATTGCTGTAACTTGTGGCATTACCAGCTTTGACACAGCAATGTGTTTCATTGCGACTAATAATAGTCTAGTAATCCTTACTGCAGCCAAGTCACCATAGCGCACTTACAGAATAATTCAAAAGGACAGAGAGCTAATTTGGTTCCTTGCTATACGACATAATCTTCTGTATTGTGATATATTCCACACACGTCCTTGCAAAGTTCAGACACACAACTCTCATCAGGCGGCTTCTATGCCCAAGATCGCGGGTTCAAATCCGGCCGAAGTCGTTGGATCTTTTAAGAGCGTTAAACTACCCTCAGTATGCCTTCCTTCAGAGGGGGAGTAAAGCCGGCGGGCCCATGTCATAGATTTATGGCATGCAAAAGAACCTTCCATTAACTAAAATTGTGTGAAGATAAATTTGTAGGTTAGACTTGATTAACGATCTATTAAGTTCCAACGTTCATCGCCAGATGCCGGTTGCGGTGGCGTCTAGTAGCCAAGTTCACAGCTATACGTTGTTGATGGTGGCATTTGGTATCAAAAGTAGTAACTACTTGAAATTGATCGTCTGCAGTCCTTACCTGAATTACAGATAACACACACTAATACAGCCACCACAATTAACACTGGTTATCAGACAGATTCTACACACACCCAAAGTACACGGGGCTACATGACTGCGTTGTCGCAGCCCCTAAACTGAGGAACCAACCAACTCTCATCCAAGTCGTGGAAGACTTTCCGGGCGCAGATCTTGTGCTCTGTCCAGCATCGCGTGTGTTGTGTAGAAGTCCATCCGGATCTCTTCTCTTTTATTCTGTCAGTCGTGGAGCAATTTCCTGTATCTATCAGTGGACGGCAAAAGCAGAAACATCCACAGATCTTCTATTAGGAATGTCTCTTTCGCTAATTCATATTCAAGGGGGAATCTAGTGGTCTCCGATACTCCTAGGGCTCTTTCGAGGAATCTGGCTTTTACTTTTTCTATTTTTTCTAGTTGCTTGTAGCCGAGAAATTCTCATATCTGCTCCAATCCATAGGTCAGTATTTCTAGTGCCATTGCTCTTTCGAGGGACATTAGATCAACGTATCTTATGTGTAGTTTGAATCTCTTTCCTGTGACCTGCATTGTAATGCCTAGATATTTGACATTATTCGCTATATTCAGTTCATTCCCATTGGATATCACACGGTCTAAATATTACCATTTCTGTGTTGTCCTCATTTATTATAAGTTCATTTTTGGCTGCCAAATTACTTAATCCAAATATATAACACGAGGGCTCGCTCCGGGTCATTTTGACCCATAGTGTGTCGCTCCCTTTTTGTCGTAGTCGTACGGATTATAATGAAGTAATTTTACACCTGGTGTCTTCCTATGAACTATTCCCAATATAAAATAAGTTTGTTTACATTTTTCAAATTTATCAACCAGAGAAATGAAAATAATGTTCGTAACAGTATAATTGACCTTGATAGAGGCCCCAAAGCAGTCATCCCAATTTTGTTTGAACAAAGGAGCTGATGATGAAGGTGTCCCTAAAGATTAAACATGGATCAACAATAATGTGAGCAATATGATTGTGCTGCATGAAAATAGGTGGATTTTCCCCCTTTGTCCCGACTGACGTATGCCGAAAATTATCACGTGAGAACTGGCGCCATGGGTAAATCTGACCCGACCGTAAATAATATAGAAATATCTTGAGTGTTTAAAAAGCTATGGATATGTTTCTTTTGCAGGGTGAAGTTCAAGGCTAGGAAGGAAGGTCCAGTAAGCGACAGGAAATGAGGGCTGACCAAAACCAAAATATAGAGCGTTATTTAAGTCTCGGGTCGAAAATACCCAGGCGCCAGTCCACGAGGGTTATGTTCCGAAGGTCACGCAGCTCTTCAGAGGCAATGGCCATATCATCCGCATATATGTATAATTGTGCCCCTGTACTTTCTCAAACATCGTATAATAGGATCGGGCTAATGAACCATCCTGATTCGTCAGCATTTACGTCAGATACAGCAGTTTTTCAGATATCCGTAGGAAAATTCGGACTAAGAGTTAATTCTCGGAAGACAAAATTAATGGTGGTTGATAAAAAGAAACAACCAATTAATTTTAGCTAATATATATAATGTTAAGTGATAATTCCATTGAACAAGTAACGGAATGTTGTTATTTGCGAAGTGTGATTAATTATGACAACACATGCATCTCAGAAATTAAGAAAAGAATAGTGTTGGCGAAGAAAGCCTTTCAAAATAAGAAGATTTGCTGATCAATGAGCACCTCAACTTGAAGATAAGGAAGTCATTTCTCAAGACCTTTGTTTGGAGTGTGTTGTCCTACGGTTGTGGAACATGGACACTTGGGAAAGAGAAGAATCAAAACTTGAGGGAGCTGAAATGTGGTTTTGGAGACGAATGACCCGACAAGCTGGATGGAAAGAAAGACAAATGAGCTTGTTCTGAACCAAATTCAGGAGAATCGATGCCTGTTGAAGACCATCAAGAAAAGGAAAGCAAAATTCATGGGACACCTACTCCTGCATGTATTTTTTGAAGGAAAACAAGTAGTTCCGTGAAGAACTATACAGCCTATTTTCATATATCCTACTTACGTTAATTGCCACTATCAACATACACAATTTCAGTTTGATTGCTGTAATAGATTCGTAGATATTGAGAACCGCCTAAATATTTCGGATGGTCGCCATGTTGGATTTTATATATGTAGGTCCTAGAGTTATGTACTGTTACATGCAGATTATTGTGAACGTGTAGTATTCAAACTTCAATCGCATAATTAGGACACAAGAAAAAACAAGGAGATTTAAAAAAAATCACAGCTGCCATCTTGTGGTTATGGAAACAATTGAAATAAATTAGATGCCAGTGGATTAACATTAGGATAAAGATTTACTGTACCAAGTTTCACTGCACGCGGATGGTTAAATTGCGAGAAACGTCCATGTGAATATTTATAATTCGCGTCACCGCCATGTTGGATTTGTGATCACCAGGTTATTTAAAGTCCTATAGGTGAACTTAAGTTCATAGCCCCTATGAACATTAAAAAATGCAGTTTGATTGCTAAAATAGATTCGTAGATATTCAGTATCGTCTAAATATTTCGGATGGTCGCCATGTTGGATTGTTAAATGTATAGGCCATAGAGTCATGTACCATTAAAGGAAAATTATTGCGTAGGTTCATTATTCAAACTTTCACTTCGATCGCATGACTACATCACAAGAAATAAAAACTTAATTTTAAAATTCGCACTGCCGCCATCTTGAGGTTATGTAAACAATTGAACTAAATTAGATACCAGTGGATTACAATGTGTATAAATATTTCCTGTACCAGGTTTCAGTGCGCTTGGAACATTAAATCGCGAGAAAGGTCTATTTAAGATGTTCAAATTCGCATGGCCGCCATGTTCGTTTTGTAGTTAAGTGGTTTTTGAAAATCTTATAGATGGACTTCCAGTAGTGCCCTTTATCTCCGTACAAAATTTTAGGGAGATACCGCTAATAGTTTCAGAGATATAGAATGCCGGTGAAATATTTCGCACATCCGCCATCTTGTGATTATGTAAACAATTGAACGAAGTTAGATGTCGGTGCATTACAAAGTATATAAACATATACTGTACCAAGTTTCATTGCGTTTGGTTGGTCAAATCGCGAGAAACGTCTATTTAAAAGTCGCAAATTCGCTTGGCCGCCATGTTGGTTTTGTAGTTACCAGGTTTTCAAAAGTCACATAAGTGAACTTATAGTAGTTCCCTCTATCACCATAGAAAATGTCAGGGTAATATCGGTAATTGTTTCGGAGATATTGGATGCTGGTGAAATATTTCGCACAGCCGCCATGTTGGATTGGTGAGTTGTAACAAAATTTGAAGGGCACGGTCGAGGTCGCCGGGAATAGTGCTATGAACTTTCCGAGTTTCATTGAAATCGCTCCTGCCGTTTAGATTTTATTAGGGGGACACACACACACGAATCACACACACACACACACGCACACACACACGGACAAAAGGTGATCTCATAAGCCTATTTTTTCAAAATTGAAAATAGGCTAAAAATTGGGGGAAGAAACCATGGGGACGACCAAGACAATCGTATCTCAAGAACATTGGAATGTGACAATATGAAGAGAACTGCTGAAGACCGTAAGAAATGGCTGCAACGACAGGGATTTTAGCCTTTGGAAGCTGGATGTTGATGATGACAGTTTGTTATTGCTGTAGTGATCAGATACCTCTTGACTACGAATGTAATAAGCTGCTCTGCCCTACATTAGCCAAGATAACCCAAGCGCAGTTCAATACAAGGGCAGAATTCTGTTTCCTAGCTCCCTAGGCACATGTGTGTTATAATGTGGCAAGCAGTCATGCAGCATAATATTACTGGAGGGCGCTGTGAGTAATTATGTTTTGTTATTTAATATAATTACGCTTCATTACACTCAGGGATTTCACATAACAATGCACTGTATTTACAGGGGTGTGCAAATTATTCGAGTCGAACAAGGAATTTGATCAGTCACAAAATTTTATTCAAAATCAATTTATTTTATTTTCATTGCCCTACTTAGTAATATTTTCTCCCCTGTGGATTAACAACGTTACCCATGAGGAATTGCAAATGGGAATTTTTGGAAATTGGACATTCTGAGGGATATGTGAGCTGGGTCATTTTTTTCTCTTTTTGAATGACTTTGGAATATATCCTCTAAAGCAAGTGATTGCAATCCATTGTCCACGAATCTTTGAATAGTTCAAGAGCGAACAACCAGTAATAGGCAACTTCAAATCTCTGGTGTCTACATTCCCAGGAAAACCAGAACAGAGCAATCAAACAAAACGTGCGGCATTAAGATTGCTCCTCATTGAGGAAAATATAAAATATTAGTTTACTGTCAGATTCTTTAACACTTTATAGGGAAAAACTATTCTTTACTTTTATGTGCTTCTACATCTTAATTTATTTTAATTGTTAATGTTATTTCTAGCCTACTTTCGACTTTTGCAAAAAATGAAGGTAGACTTACGAGATCAACACGGGGCCAACAATTGTGTGTCTCTCGGTGAGTGTGTGTGAGAGTGTGTGTACTCTGAATCTTTGTCCCCCCTTATCAATTCGAACACGGTGAAACCTAATTGAACGAAATTAGGTACAGAGGTAGCACTAGCAAAGGGCACCTCAGTGTCATGTTTTATATCGCCCCCATCTTCACGAAAACGTAATGGCGGCCACCCAAATGTTCAAAGCTTAAATCCAATTACGACTAACCTTATCATCCGATCTCTACTAAATTTTGCAACAACATATATATTTATGGCGAGCGTCTTTTTACTAAACTACAAGGTCATCAGCCCAATGGTTTGTAGATGGCGGCCATGTATGTGTGCAAATCGAGTCCCCCTATCAATTCAAACAGGTATAACCAATTTGAACGAAATTTGGTACAAAGGTAGCACTAGCAAAGGACACTCCAGTGTCATGTTTTATATCGCCGCCATCTTGACGGAAACGTAATGGCGGCCACCAAAATGTTCAAAGCTTAAATCAAATTACGACTAACCTAATCATCCGATCTCTAACAAATGTTGCATAACATATATTCATATGGCAAGCGTCTTCTGACTAAACTACAAGGTCATCAGCCCAATAGTTTGTAGATGGTGGCCATGTATATGTGCAAATCGATTCCGAATATCAATTCAAACACGGTGAAATTGAATTGAATGTTTTTTATACAGAGACTTGCAAAGGGCACCTCATATGCATGTTTAATATCCCTATAGCACGTTGTATTTCAACAAGCTACTACAACCAACATTCAATTATACTCCTTGAAAAGGACAAAGAGTTATAACAATACCCATGTTTTTAGGAGAAAGTAGGCTATAAGTTCTTTACTGAACATTTTGTTATTATTATAATTATAAATAACATTTTTTGTTTCTCGTTAATATTATTGTATTTCTTTTTAATTCTCAATTTATGTTCTTACGGATGTAATTTTGATATTTTTATTGAATTAAAAACTAATTTCGAAGTTATGTTTAATATTTTAATATTTATATTTCTTTTATTACTTTAATTATATTTTTATGATTTTTATTTATATACTTAATTTATTTTTACACTTTAATTGTTAATGTTTTTAGCTTTAAATTGTTTTAAATTTTATCCAACACATTGCGTCAAGTAGATACGTGTGATATAATATTTGATTCGGCGTGGAAATTCTCAGAAATTTGGCTGAAAGATTCAACTATCAGCGTCTTTGAAAGCATAAACTGACCTTATGACAGGTGGTTAATATAGAAAGGATTAAAAAATGTTATTAAGACTATTGATTAAACATTTGGAGTAATTTCAGCACCTTTAAAAAAAAAAAAAAAAGAACATTTCTATTGTATTAAGACACAGAACATACAAAGTAAATGTTGGGCAACTACGATTCGCTCACCTCTGTGTTTTGATCCATTAAAAGTGAAACGAATATCATCTTCGCAAACTCTCAATATAGAGATTTTCTACTTTGTTTAATCGATTATTCCATTACTGAAATTAATCGATTACAATTACCAGCAGTAGCCTACTCTATATTGAGAATGATAGATGATGTTCATTTCAATTTTAGTGGATCAAAATAATTACAGTGCAATGTTGGGTGAAATCACTGAGTGCAATAAAAATAATAAATAATGATTTCAAAAGGCCGCTGTTATTCAAGAGTGCGATTGCCTTTTTAAATTTCCTTTTTTTAGCCTATTTTCAATTTTGAAAATATAGGCTTATGAGATCACCTTTTGTCCATGTGTGCGAGTGTGTGTGTCTGTGTGTGTGTGTGTGTGTCCTCCTAATAAATTCTAAACGGCTGGAGCGATTTCAATGAAACTCGGTAAGTTCATAGCACTATTCCGGCCGACCCCGACCGTGCCCTTCAAATTTGTTACGTCTCACCAATCCAACATGGCGGCTGCGCGAAATATTTCACCAGCATTCAATATCTCAGAAACAATTCCCGATATCACCCTGATTTTTTTTACGGTGATAAAGGGAACTACTAGAAGTTCACCTATGTGGCTTTTGAAAATCTGGTAACTACAAAACCAACATGGCGCCCACGCGAATTTGCGACTTTTAAATAGACGTTTCTCGCGATTTAACCAACCAAACGCAATGAAACTTGGTACAGTATATGTTTATACACATTGTAATGCACCGACATCTAACTTCGTTCAATTGTTTACATAACCTCAAGATGGCGGCTGTGCGAAATATTTCACTGGCATTCTATATCTCTGAAACTATTAGCGGTATCACCCTGACATTTTGTACGAAGATAAAGGGCACTACTGGAAGTCCATCTATAAGAAATTCGAAAACCGGTTATCTACAAAACGAACATGGCGGCCAAGCGAATTTGAAAATTTTAAATAGACCTTTCTCGCAATTTAATGTTCTAAACGCAATGAAATCTGGTACAGGAAATGCTTATACACATTGTAATGCACTGGTATCTAATTTAGTTCAATTGTTTACATAACCTCAAGATGGCGGCTGTGCCAATTTTAAAATTAAGTTTTTATTTCTTGTGTCGTAATCATGCGATTGAAGTTGAATGCTACACGTACACAACTCTAGGACCTACATATGTAAAATCCAACATGGCGACCATCCGAAATATTTATTCGTTTCTCAATATTTACGAATCTATGTTGATAGTGGCAATTAACATAAGTAGGATATAAGAAAATAGGCTGTGTAGTTTTTCACGGAACTACTTTTTTAAAATTTTTGTTATTGCTTTTTAGATTTAGATTTTTGTGTTTGTTTCTGCTTTGGCATTTTGTTTTTTAACTTTGTGTTTTCGGTTTTTGTTTTTTGATTTTTGTTATTGAATTTTGATTTTGGTGTTTGCGACTTTGAAAATATCGTGTGCCATACTTCTGTATATGCATTTCGGACTACTGTAAACAATATTATAGGAGCTAGAGAGATCAAAAAAATCATTCATGTCAGTTTAAGATTCTTGTTACATTGACCACGAGAAAACAGGAGCGATGAATGCTCTAATATTCCCAATGCCTTTCGTTTTACAAAACAGGATGAAGATGTTGATAATTGTTGTTTTAAGGGGCCTAACATCTAGGTTATCGGCCCCTAAGTTAATGGTTTGGGTGATAGTGGAAATGAAAGATGATCAAATGAAACTACAACTAAAACTAACTGCTCTCTTACAAACTAGAAGAGGGAATGGGGAACAAACAGGAGAAGAATGAAAATACAGGAGGAAAGGAAATGTCCTCAACCCTCGAAGAATGAGAATTGAGGGACTTGGAAAGAAGGAGGGTCAAGAAAGGCAGAGAGGAAAGGGAAAGGGGAGAGAGTCCGCCCCAAAGACAATGCAAGGGAGGTAAAATTCCCACTTTTGGAGAAGCACAATTTTTTTTTTTTTTTTGCGAATTGACCACTTCGGATCACGCTACAATTTCATTTTTTCTTTGCCTGAAGTTTCCTCTTCCTCCAGTACTCCTTCATATGGGCGCTATGCTGTTTCTTCTGCTCATCCGTCCAGGCTCTTCCCTTCTTTGTGGTTCTTGTGACGTGAAACCCTTCCAAATTTTGAATTATGTACCGAAATGTTTCCCTGTTTGACATCTGAACTTCCTGGATGTTGGAATTTTCGAGATCTTTTCGAACTTCCTTAATCCATGTCGTTGTTGTCTTCTTGTTCCACAGGTAGTCGAATAACTGTTTGGTTATTCTAGTTTTGTCCATTCTGTACAAATGTCCGAGAAACGATAACCTCCTCTTCTTCATGGTCTCTGAGATTCTCTCCACATTTTTATAGACTTCATTGTTGCTCCGAAGTTTCCAGCCGGTTTCAGTCTGGACTGGGCCCATGATTTTCCGTAGTATTCTTCTTTCTACGATCTCTAGCTTCTCCAACTTGTAATTCATCGAGAGGCATTCGCTGGCATACAGGCATTCTGTTTTTACTACCGTGTTGTAATGTTTTAGTTTGGCATTCCATGAGATGCATTTCTTGTTGTAGATGTTTTTAGTTAGCCCATAAGCTCTTTCCCTTTTTGAGATACGATCTTCTACAGCAGCTTTATTATTATTATTATTATTATTATTATTTATATACCATATATCGTACAAAGTGGCCTTCAGGAATTTGCAGCTTCCAAGAATGTTCCATAACTCCTGGAGTTAATGCAGGATGCAAAGGAGATTATACAACGTTCTCTTGTAAAGAAGTCGCGACAATGCGCTTTGAAAGACTTGTGGACACAAAGAAACGAGCAGAGAAACTGAAATTTGTGTACCGGTAAGTTGAAAATACAGTGAACCTATTTCCCTTTTTATTTACAGACCTATATTTTTATACAGTATTTTGTATTAACACTCAACCCTTTGTAAAACGGAAACCTGTGAAAACGGAAAAATAAATCCGGAACGATAGCGTTCCGCTTTACTCAGGTATTACTGAGTGCGGTTTCTCCTCACTACTTTGTTGTTGTTGTTGTTGATATCTCCTGAAGACTCAACAATAACAACAACAACAACAACAACAAAGGATTGATGAGAAACCTCACTCAGGTTAGCCACTGTGTGGGTCGATCTCCGGACTTGTTGCAGTTCCCCGTCACGTTTGAGGTTTGTTGCACGACTACACCGCGGAGTAGTGTGGGTGGTATTTCAGGATTGCAGAAGGGGCTCTCTACCAATCCCTTGCAGCTCTGTCACGTCGGAGTTTTAATGTTTATTTAAACTTCTTTGGGTGGGTCTTCATCGATATTCTTTGGACTGACGGACTGCATTGGGTTAGTTATTCTTGTTTCAAGGGGAGAAACAACAAGGTCACCTGTCTTTGAACCAAGAGTGTCTAGTGATTTATTTCTTAATCTCTACAAATGATTGTTTATCTGTTCGTCCGATTGCGATGAAACTTTGGTGAGTTGTTGTGCCCACTGCCGTTAATGTTTCTGTATTTGTAAATCAGTTTTACAATAAGTGGCGCTGGAGTCGTTTAAACAAATGAGTATTAGCATGAGAATCGTTTCAACAAATGAACTTTGGTTAGTTGTCGTTTACGCGTCCGAGAGTGTTCTGAATTAGTATATTCATTTAATAATGGGTGGCGTGAGTCGTTTCAACAAATGAGGTTTGGTCCGCTAATCATTAAATGATCTTTCTTGGGGAGTTATGCGCAAACCCGCGATGCAGTCTGAATTGCAATGTTCATTTTACAATAGATGTCGCTTTAATCGTTCAACAAATAAACTTTGATCAGCTATTGTGAAAGCTCGCGAAGGTTTCTGAATTAATGAATCCATTTTACGATAGGTGGTTCATAAGTCGTTACCATGAGTGTATTTCATAAAGTTTCTGGTGCAACTCACATTTGCGATGACCATTAACAAAGCACATGTGCAGCTAGTAGTCATTGCCGAGATAACGCGTTATTTCTAAATACTTTGTTTTTGTTGTTGATATATTGAAGGAACTTGGATATCGTGGTCATTCAGCCCCGTGTACTTGGGTGTGTGAGGATATTTTTTCCAATAACGTGTCTTATTGTGATGGCTGTATTCGTGAGTGTGTATTTGTAAATCAGGAAAGATTTGGAAATGAGGCGGCTGTGGCCTGAAGTTAGGATCCATCCCGGTATTTGCCTGGAGTAAAAGTGGGAAACCACGGAAAACCATTTCGAGGATGCTGAGATGGGAATCGAACCCAAGTTCTTTTCGAATTTGCCACCCGAGGCAGCTCTCAACTCAGAATTAAATTTCTTACCAGTGGCGGGAATCAAACCTGGACCTCCGGGGCGATACCCAAGAATGTTAGCCGCTACACCAGGAAGTGTACATGTAGTCCCGCGTACTTGGGTGTGTGTGGAATAGTAATGATAATCTTTGTTATTGTGATGGCTGCATCAGTAAAATGATGGTTGTAGTTTTATGTAATCTTTAATCTAGCGATCATGACCCATGGAACCTCCTTGTATACGTGGAATCTGAACCACAGGGTGTAAAATCTTGAACTCTTCTCCCTCGTTATATTAGTGTGTGTATTTTTAATTGAAGGAGGATGCCGTGGCCATAATTTAGGTACAGTCACGGCAGTAAAAGTGAAAAACCACGGAATACTGCTTGTAAAAATGCTGAGATGAGAATCGAACCCTCCTTCTCTAGGTTGTGCCTCGCGGAGCTATGTGGACCCCGTTACAATCCTCAAACCGGAATTAGAACCCGGACTGTTAGGAATGCTAGGCACTACACCACGAGGTGATCATCCCCGTAACAAATGAGAGGGATAACACCCTTAAAGCGGCCTCCTGTGTCTGTGAAGTGTGAGGGGTTGTTCATTGTTATTCACGTCACTCATGCCAACTTTGCGGCTATTAAGTGCAGAGGACGTGACTCAGGGATAATATTGATTGTGCCCAGTTTGAATTCAGGCCAAGATCCTCATACTCTAACAATGTCTCTCCCCTCCTCCATCTTGTAACATCGTGAGGACACTTCGTGAAGCTTTCTTCTGTCCTTTTACTTGAACTACAAATCTTCTATTACCAACACAGATCCTCAGTTAATATGAGTGTATCACCAGCAAGACTGCAAATTATCACCCATATTTTTCAATCTAAACACTGAAAAAGGCGGCTTCGGTGGCGTAGTGGGTAGCATGCTGAGCTTCTATGCCCAAGATCGCGGTTCAAATCCGGCCAAAGTCGTCGGATTTTTTAAGAGCGTTAGAAATCTCTCAGTATGCCTTCCTTCGGAGAGGAAGTAAAGCCGGCGGTCCCATGTCATAGATTTATGGCATATTAAAGAACCTTCCACTAATAATAATAATAATAAGATGGTTTGGCCGGGTGCAAGCTTTGTAATTTGACACCCAGAGGGTAGCTTGCATGCCGAATTTCGGTGTTCCTTGAATCACTACGAAAGTCAAGGAGGTTAGATATCTAAGCTCCTTGAACACTATAGCGCTTTCTAGTAGAGAAATGAGGAACTTTGTGTTGGCGGAAACTCCCGAGATTAATTTTGCCATTATGAACACGGCCTACTGAATTCAAATGAGTTCTTTGACATGCCAACATCGTATGACATGTACGACATGTGTGTCGTATTTTTGCCGCCTTTCAAAAATCACTTACCACGGCCAGGAACGAACCTGCAATCTTGGGGTTGGTAGACCGACACGATAACCACTCACCCACCGTGACAAGCTACCTTCCACTAATTACACCTGTGTGAAGCTAAATTGTATAGGTTAGTTTTGACTAACTAAATTAAGTTCCAACGTTCGCCGCCAGGAGCCGACTGTGGTGGTTAGTAACCAAGCTCACAACTAGTTCTCGTTGACGGTAGTATTTGATAGCAAAAGTATGATTTACTTGAAAATTGATCGTCTGCAGTCCTTACCTGCATTACAGATACACACACTAATACAGTCATCACAATTAACACCGGTTATCAGACAGATTCTACACACACCCAAAGTACACGGGGCTACATGACCACGTTGTCGCAGCCGCTAAACTGAGGAACCATCCAACCATCACTGAACAAACAATGAAGGAAATTACAGAAATCTTCAAAGTAGAAGGAAAGAGTCAAGAAGTCTGTGATTTGCTCATGACATCGTTATCTCAGCCGACACACCAGAGGAATTTTAAATGAATTTTTAAATGGTATCGACTCCGTCTTGAAGAATTGAAGATAAATGTACCGCAAAATAATGTAATGCCGACGTAAGAAATCAGAAACCCCTCTGGACGTCAAATTGACAGGTGAACAGCTGAAGGAAGTAGGAGACTTCTGTTACTTAGGAAGCAAAATAACCAGTGATGGACTGTTGGAGCAGCAGAAAAGAGGAGAATTGAAGCGTTTGAAATATGGTGTTACAGGAGAATGATGAAGATCAGATTGGTACATAGGGTAACAAATGAATAGGTATTAAGACGAGTGGGTGAGGAGAGATGTTTCTGGCGACTGCTAATGAAGAGAAGAGATAGTTTGGTAGGACACTTACTAAAACGTCCAGGAAGCTCATAGTTTTACGGGACCGTTATTCTCTCGATGATGAGTCACGGGACATCCTTTTTACGTGGAATCCAAACCACAGGACATGGCATTTCACATCGAAAATCTCACATGCATTGGCCGGGAATGGAACCCGGTCTACTTTGGTGGAAGGCAAAGAGCTTGACCGCTGCGCCAGCTCGCCCAAGAATAGCAAAGTTAGTTGTGGAAGGAAGGGTCGAAGAAAAGAAGTGTAGGGGTAGACCAAGTTTAGAATATGTTAAACTGCATCAGATGTCGTGCTAATGTTTTTATTTTTAAGTACCTTTTAACTATTGCGGCTTTTAGAGACGCCGGGGTGTCGGAACTTTGCCCCTAAGGGGATCTTTAACGTGCCAGTAAATCTACTGACATGGCTCCCTGGCACTTGCGCACCCTCAAATGCCAACTGACTACGTCGGGATTTGATCCCACTATCTTGGGAACAGCAGGCGAGATCGTTACCGCTGAGCCACGCAGCCAGTCCCACGATGTAAGGTGTGGTAGAGAAGAAACGATTAGCTCAGGACAAGGAGGCATGGAGAGCTGTATCAAACTGTGCAAAAGACTGAAGATGAAAACAACAACAACAACAATGACAACAAGCTTCAGAAGTTTTTAATTAAATTGGTAGCGAGTCGGGATTTATTTGTCTAAATTCCGTTTATTTATTACACTTCTGTAGTTAACATTGCTTTAAAAGGGTGGAATTGCGAGGTATCCACCTTCAAAGTTTCCAAGTAAAAGTATTGCTAGGAACACCGTCTTGCGCATTTCTTTCTCCCGGTAGCGTACAAGCAATTCCTATCGAGATCAGTAGGTGTGTTCAAAAATACTCACGTCTCCATAATCTCAGACATTTGTGCATTATTATTATTATTATTATTATCAATATTATTATTATTATTATTATTATTATTACTCTGTATGTATGACTACCCCTTATTATTCCCGTTTTCCAGCGAGGTCGGGGATGAGATGCGATGGAAGTCTTTGTGGCGATGGTTTTTACGGCCGGATGCCCTTCCTGACGCCAACCTCAGGAGAGGAGTTAATGAGAGATGAAATGAATGATGGTGAATGCAACTGGGCAAGGATGTGGAAGGAAGCGGCCGTGGCCTGTCAGAAGGTACCGTCCCAGCATTTGCCTGGTGTTGAAAATGGGAAACCACAGAAAACCATTTCAAGGACGGCCGACGGTGGGGCTCGAACCCACGCGTCTACCGAGTCAGCAGAGAGCTTGGTCCCATGACCTAATGCTGCGCTTTAGCCAGCGTAGCCACTACTGTCGGTATTATTATTATTACTCTAACGACCTGAAACTCCTGGAGCTCACCAGGTAATCCCAATTTGAGCAGCACCCTGTTTTCCTAATCTAGGTCGTTACAAAATGGTAGGCGTTAGACAGGTCAATGGACTTGGAGACGGGCTCCTTGAGTGAAGTAGGACCACGAACCCAAGGCCGTGTTCCCCGCCGACAGTACGGAACAATATTACGATCACAATCTTAAAACGGAAATCACGACTTAATTCCCATAGCAATTTTTGTAACAGAAGGACGTATAACAATATATGCATACATCACCGAATGTTTGCCCTGCCTCGACGTGCTGTTATATAGGGAATGTACACCGGACTATCCAAAAAGAGCATTCAATGCTGGTGGAATTAATATTTCTAATTCCCAACGGATAGAATGAAAGGAAAGGGGAAAAAATATCAGAACATGCAGTTCGGCCATTCACCTTCTTCAAGTCAATAGCAATCAAGTTTCAATAAAGGTTCAAAGATTAAACATACATAAGATAGCTAAAAGAAAAAAAAATAGAAACCAGAACAGACCCGAAAACAAAAATACAACCACACTGTCTAGATGTTTGATTTGTTCTTTATAACGGCCGCCATCAGCGGCTCAGTTAAATATTTGAACTAACCAAACCAGGAGGACAAAACACACAGGTTCCCTTTCAAAAGAATACAAATAATTACATATGAGGCTATTACAGTCTCAGATCTGTAATTTCTTCGCTTCCATACGTTAAGTGTCACTCTTCCACAGTTTTATTGTTTGAATAATAGTATAATTGCGCACGAAAGTGCATTTGGAATAAATACATCATAATATAATAAACACTGTTAGATGAGAAGTTAAATAAATAGACCAGCGGTGCATGATTTCCACCGGATTCCACCACAAACCGCGCTCGAGACCCGGATCTCACCAATCCACCGACCAGTGCGCGCCCCATATTACATGATCCTTGGTCTGTGCAATGCCTCACGTGATCAATATCATAATAATAAAGGAACTGCGCAAAAATGTGCATTACATTTTCGAGTACTCCAATAAGGACAGTGTTTACTAAAATGATATCGACCACACTGTTTAGCACATAATATGCACACACACTGCTCAGAAGGTCCTTGAAAGCCACGCCGCAAGCACAGCTTATGATGGAAGTCTATTCAGAGCACTCCTCATTTCATTGTTCGGTTCAGTCCATTTTCTCTGAGACATGGCATCAGTCCCATAGAATTCTATGTCGATTTCCGCTCGCTTTCTTTGTCTCATCCTTAGGAATTCCTGTTCCTGTCCAGTAGAAGGCAATTGCAATCGAGATCTTAGGTCTTCAATAAGAAAAGCTTCCCTAGCAAGTTCATAAACAACTTTATTGTTTGGTCATTATCTAAGCCAGCAGCTGCAAGGACGATCGCAGTCGGATGGCGCGTTGTACACAGAACCACATCAGATGAGGGAATATTGACAGCCTTGTCCATTTGACCAAGGTTAGCCGTGATGAATGAAAGGAGTGTGACATTGCAACTGGCACAATTATTAATATTGATTTGTTATTCCCAACTTAGCAACACGTTTGTACTTCTTTAACACACTGTATCTCCTCTTCCTTTCCCTGAGATTTTCTTTGTGTTTGACTCAGTTTCCCTGGCTTGGCGAGTGTTATGTTCTGTGACCATCCTTCTCCATAACGAGATATTCAGTGCCAAGGAGCTGAGGGACATAGCAAGGGTACCAACATCTACTGCCGAGCCCCAATCGCAACATCTTTGGAAACCCCCACATATAGTGCATAATATTTCTTTTATTATTTCAGCCAATAACCATTTCTTTTCAGGATGGGTCACGTAAGGGATATTGCAAGGAAATGGGCCGTGGCCCTGTTGAAAGGAACCGTCGTGTAATTTGCCTCGTGGTGAAAATGGGAAACCACCGAAACCAATTTCAGGATGGCCAAGGTGGGATTCGAACCCACGCTCTCATATGCCAGCGAGGCACGAGGTAACGTGATAGGCTCTTTCGTGTAGGATTTCCTTTGTTTCGTTTGTCTCCACTATCCAATAATTGTTTTTTTTTCTAATTTTGTCTGTGAATTGATGGATTTTCTGTGGCTTCTTTTTCACTCAAAGTCTTTTTTTATATTATTTTTCTGTTTGTTAGGGTGTCTATGGGTCCCAATCACTTAAGCAGTGAGCTCACGTTGAGCCGAAGCAATTAGCGCTAATGTTAAGGACAACAGTTAGTCCCTTGGCCGCGCATACAAAGTGGGGAAAGTCCGCACAGAGACACTCCATACAGGTTGGTTCCTCAGTTTAGGGGCTGCGACAACGTGGTCATGTAGCCCCGTGTACTTTGGGTGTGTCTGATAACCAGTGTTAATTGTGATGGCTGTATTAGTGTGTGTTATCTGTAATTCAGGTAAGAACTACAGACAATAATTTTAAGTAATTCCTACTTTCGCTACCAAATGCTACGGTTCACAACACCTAGCTGTCAACTTCGCTACTACTAGATCCCATCGCAACCAGCACCTGGTGTTGAACGTTGAAACTTAGGAGCATTAATCCAACCTAACCTACAAATTTTGCTTCACACAAGGTTAGTTATTGGAAGGTTTTTTTACATGCCATAAATCAATGATATAGGCCCGCCGGCTTTACTTCCCCTCCGAAGGAAGGCATACTGATGGATTTTTAATGCTCTTGAAAAGTCCGGCGACTTCAGGCGGGTTTGAACCAGCGATCTTGGGCATAGGAGCTCAGCATGCTACCAACTACGCCACCTGACCCAATAGAGGCAAATGCTGGTATGGTCCTGGGACACCTACCTCAATCTCTTAACGTAATAATTATAGTTACACAGACTGTCACTGTTTATTTTATAGGTTATTTATTATAGGAGCATTTCATTTTCTGTTGTTATTTTAGGTTACCTTTTTCTGGTGGGCCATTGCTTTGAAGGTCTTAGCGCCTGAGCTTAGGTATTCCTTGTAACGGTTCAGCAGTAAGGTAGGAGGGGGGCCATGCCTAATTGAGTTTCACATCTGTGTATATGTTTTTTAATGTTCTTTTTAACATGTTTTATGGAGTGATAATCTGATAGATATTTCTTAGGAAGATGGTGGATTGTTTCTAGTGTTTGTGTTGGTTGACATTGCTTGCAGATGAGTGTTGCTGATGGTAGAATAATGCTGTAATGTAATAAATGGAATTGTATTGCGTCTTACAGCAATAGATGGACCTGTGAGTTTCTGTGCCATGGTTGCCGGATTGCTTTCTTTAATATTATTGTATTAAATGAAATTAGCTTTCTGGGAATATCTCAAAAACTGTTGGTTTTAGGAGCTTAAAATGTGGTTTTCGGGGTTCCTTTAGGGCCCCCGAGTTTCGTTTCTCACATTGAGGGGCTGAAAATGAGCTTTGTCTCGCCCTTCTACGCCTACTTCAGTATGTATTTTAAGGGGGTAGGCCCCCTTTTAAGAGAGGTACAGAGAAGAGTTACATCAATGATTAGTGTCGTGCCACTGAAGGATATCTGTACCAAATTTGACATTGATCCACCCAGCCGTTCTCGAGTTATAAGGGAACAAAATTGTCCACAGACAGACAAACAGACATACAGACAGACAGACAAAAATTTTATTTTCCATCATAAAACAGTCTGAAACGCGTAAATAACGCAAATTTCCGTAGAAATTCAGAAAAAACAGACAAACTTTCATTCTTATATACACAGTATAGAGATGTAGAGACATACTGCACCGCTCGGTGTTGACCGTGTTTTATTGCACAAATTTAGGTTTGACTCGCTAACCGTTGGAGATACACGAAAAGTGATAAGGACCTTTCGGATAGAAAATTAAATGTTAAAGCTCATGTATACCATCAAAAGTTTGCTATTTCTTAGTGTTATCTTTTTATTTGAAATGGAAATATGAAATTTTGGTACCAAAGGGTGTAGTGACGTCACAAATGTCGGTTTTACTCGGTAACTGTTGGAGATACACGAAAAGTGATGAGGACCTTTGGGATAGGGAATTAAATCTTAAAGCTCGAATGTGCCATCAAAAGTTTGATATTTCTTAGCGTTCTCTTTTTATTTGATATGGAAATATGAAATTTTGAAACCAAAGGGTGTAGTGACGTCACTAAAATAGTCGCCATTTTTTAATAGTGCAAAATATCGAATTAAAAATCATCCTATATGTAAACCAGGTAAATCAGCTACATCCATGCAAAATTTCATTTAAATCGGACCAGTGGTTCTTGCGTTATTGAGTAACACACAGACAGACAGAAAGACACACACCATCTAATTTTCAGCCTATTTTCAATTTCGAAAAATAGGCTTATGAGATCAACTTTTGTCCGTGTGTGTGTGCGTGTGTGTGCGTGTGTGTGTGTGCGTGTGTGTGCGTGTGTGTGTGTGTCCCCTAATAAAATCTAAACGGCTGGAGCGATTTCAATGAAACTAGGTAAGTTCATAGCACTATTCCGGACGACCCCGATCGTGCCCTTCAAATTTCGTTACGTCTAACCAATCCAACATGGCGGCTGTGCGAAATATTTCACCAGCATTCAATATCTCCGAAACTATTCCCGATATCACCCTGGATTTTTTCACGGTGATACAGGGAACTACTAGCAGTTCACTTATGTGACTTTTGAAAAACTGGTAACTACAAAACCAACATGGCAGCCACGCGAATTTGCGACTTTTAAATAGACGTTTCTCGCGATTTAGAAAACCATCGCAATAAAATTTGGTACAGTATATGTTTATAAACATTGCAATGCACCGACATCTAACTTCGTTCAATTGTATACATAACCACAAGATGGCGGATGTGCGAAATATTTGACCGGCATTCTATATCTCTGAAACTATTAGCAGTATTGTTCCCGTTTAGACCGGAGTCCGCACGACCACATATGCATTTTACCAATAATCAGTCAGCACGAGAGTCAAAATATCCCGGAGCGCCAGATGGGTTAAAGCTAATCGCAAAAACGACATCAAATAAAAAAATGCTTTACTGATTTTTGGCTCAATGCAACAATAAGGATAGAAGGAGATTCAATTGGGTATAACACATCTGGTAAAATTATCTCAGTTTATTTTGAAGTTAAAATTGACTGCAAAGATGCTCAAAACAGCATCACTCACGTGTGGCGACCCACACTCCTATTTACACAATATACAGAAATTTTCCAAACACATATGACAATCTTTTTTGGAAACACAAGTCTGATTAATAGTCCTGTAGACTGTGTTCCAAAATTATTTATGATTAAATCCAGTTCAAAGTTAATTGTCTCTACTGGAAATATCGTAGATCACTGTTTGAATTTTTACATAATATTAACACTCGTAGAATAAATGTTCATAGAATTTTTAACTTTCACTTATTTTTCCAGTTTCAAAAATATATTGTCGAAAAATATTATCATTGAAGCAACACAAATTATTTACACATATTAATAACATCTGAAAAGTATTTGACCTTGAGCATAGCATCGAAGAACTGTGCGAAGCACAACAAAAATTAATTGTTCTTCTGACATTAAACATTTCGAGAAGTGACTCGATTATGAACTTCAAGTTCCAAACAAAATATATGATTTCTGAATCATCAACTTGATCAATAAATTGTTGAACCATTCAACCATTAGATTATCCACTTGGAATCATTATTATAAAAAAAAATATTTATATTCATGGCCATTTTTAGTAATTTTCACAACTTGCAATTCTTCGACAGAATGCGGAAATAAGAATTGTAGCTTCATAATAAATTCATTTAGTTCATGGCACTAGGATTGAAAATATCCTTCAAATTATTCGTGGTTAAAGAATTATTTTTAATTGGCAGTGGCCCATTCTATTATCTGTGTAGGAATACAATATTACAACAACAACGGCAAAGGTCTTCCTCTGTAGAAGAATAAACTACTATCATGACAAATCCGGGTTCTAGCAAAATCAAAGTCTAAATGGAATTCGTAAACAAGGTTGAAATAAGAACTGATGGTTTCAAGAAATAACCTTCGGGTCATTCATCCGACGAAATGTGTAACTCCAATACTCCTACTATAAACCTGAGCCATCGAACCTGCTATTTGATTGATGCTCGAAAAAAACTCTTCATTCCTGCGACTTAACATGCGCACCTGGGAATGGCATTTCAACTACTCCACACATATAAATTTCCTTCCAAAAATTTATACAATAAATCAAGCCTCTGCTTGTTATCAACACTGGAAGATTAATAAACTTACAAGTTTATTTTATTTTACCATTCAGTTCAACCCGTGAATTTACCATACTTATGAAAATCTTCATTTCACTTTCGAGTGTATTTACGTCATGATTTTATATAAATACAAAAATATCCTATTTGATACAATTATCAATTGCTTCCCGTTTCATGCCTCTCCGTGTTATCTGAAAAATATACTTTGCTCATTGCAAATATCAACTGTTCAACCAGAACTGAAATGTTGGTTGAATGCGGGCTTGCGCTAACCACTCTCCTTCAGAAAATCTCCTGTTCCAAACTAGAAATGATTAAACTACTTCATAGGCTCTCTCTCAATACATATGATTATTATAAAATATAATATCCAAAAATTATTTAGAAAAATTATGAAAATTATTATTATTATTATCAGTGGATTATTATTATTATTATTTATATCATTTTAAATATATTTAATTATCATCTCATTATGTGAGAATCCACATGTTCGAACCTTCGAATATGGAAAAAATATCCATTCCTCAACAAAAAAAAAAATATTAACTTTTACAGTTACATCGGCTGATTACCGTGATTTCCCAAAAATATGAAATATTCAAATAAATCTTCGTTATGCTCGGTCATCGATCCTAAACTGTTCTGAGTGCGGAAAATACTCAGAATAACTCTAATAAGTCTTGCGTAAATCATTGCAAGATTTAAATACGAAGAAAAATAAATGTGTTGGTCATCTGCCGAAAAATAGTTTGTTCCAATTAGCTAGGCATAAAATAATTCAAATGTGGCTTACATTTCTTGACGGTCTTGAAGCGTAGTAAACCTGGTCTGTACCAGATCTATCCATAGACATGCCCTATCGGACAAGCATGTATAATCCTTGTATCGGCCGCCATTATATACCCACAATCCGTCTAGTCAGACATAGTGGTAGTATCTCTTGACGTTTGAATTAACTGTTGTTCCATTTTAATATGGGCTTCTATCAAAGCCATAACAGTTTGTTTAAATAGGGTCAGATCTAAGTTATCTCTTCTTAGATATGTCAGTTGTAACATAACTCACGGTAATCTTTTCAGTACAAGAAAAACACTGACAGTCTAACCAATCAACGGCTGTTCTGAAGATCGTTCCCTGGGCATGGTTTAACACCATCTACCATGCGCTAAGCAACTTGTTGTTTCCCTTGTGTAGACTAATGAACACCACCGTTATAGACTAGTCTTCAGTGTACTGATAGATCGAAGTGGTTAACTAGTTACAAATAATGAAAACTGACTGAAATGGATTTAAATATCCAAGTATTAGGTTATTACTGGACTGTGACAAAGTACTAACTCTAGACAAAGTCTAGCACATGTCCATGTAGAAATATAAATATTTCCACCAATGTCTGTAGAAAAATCAATCAACTCAGTGATTCTCCTCGCCGGAAACTTACTAAGTTCCCCCTCGTAGCGCAGCACTTTCGTGACTATCACGACTTTGAAAAGAACTTCTGCGTAGATCCGGCAACCATGTGCCTTGGCTCAGCGTAGATGCACCTTGCTAGGCAAGTGCTTGTGTTGAAGTGAGCTATCGATGCTTCGACCAGCCGGCTTTTATTCAAAACTGTCAGGGTCACGCCGCATCAGCTGATATCTGGAAATCCTCATATCTCCGGTATCCCTGGTCCGATTTACTTGATACTAATTGCATTCTCTATCATTTGGCAGTGCCAGTAATCTGATCCTAGTCTCAAGTCTCTACTCCATAGTTAACTATTTAATCAATAAATAGCCTCGACCTCTGCTATTACTCGCTACGTCACTTGACATGCAAGTATCGGTAAATTCTTTCCAATTGCTTCGAGAAGCAATGTAGCGCGATATTCAAATATCTCAACTTTCAAAAGCGGCTGTAGCCTTTCCCTTGATATCTAGGTGTCTGAATCTTGGAATACCCATTCCTAGAGTTGGGCACAGTATCACCCTGAAATTTTGTACGGAGATAAAGGGCACTACTGGAAGTTCATCTATAAGACTTTCAACATCCGGTTAACTACAAAAGAAACATGGCGACCAAGCGAATTTGAAAAATTAAAATAGATCTTTCTCGCGATTTAATGTTCCAACCGCAATGAAATCTGGTACAGGAAATGTTTATACACATTGTAATACACTGGTATCTAATTTAGTTCAATTGTTTACATAACCTCAAGATGGCGGCTTTGCGAATTTTAAAATTAAGTTTTTATTTCTTGTGTCGTAATCATGCGATCGATGTGAAAGTTTGAATAATGAACCTACGCAATAATTTTTGTTTAATGATACATGACTCTATGGCCTATACATTTAACAATCCAACATGGCGACCATCCGAAATATTTAGACGACTCTGAATATCTACGAATCTGTTATAGCTATCAAACTGAATTTTTTATGTTCATAGGGGCTATAAACTTAAGTTCACCTATAGGACTTTAAATAACCTGGTGATCACAAATCCAACATGGCGGCGACGCGAATTATAAATATTCACATGTACGTTTATCGCAATTTAACCATCCGAGTGCAGTGAAACTTGGTACAGTAAATCCTTATACGAATGTTAATTCACTGGCATCTAATTTATTTCAATTGTATCCATTACCACAAGATGGCAGCTGTGCAAAATTTTAAAATCTCTTTGTTACAGCTTGTGTCCTAATCATGCGATTGAAGTTTGAATGCTACACGTACACAATAATCTTCATGTAACAGTGCATAACTCTAGGACCTACATATATAAAATCCAACATGGGGACCATCCGAAATATTTAGTCGGTTCTCAATATCTACGAATCTATTACAGCATTCAAACTGAATATTTGTATGTTGATAGTGGCAATTAACATAAGTAGGATATATGAAAATAGGCTGTATAGTTCTTCACGGAACTACTTGCTATATATTAGTATGGTTATTTAAGCCTCGGGTTAAAAATGCGAAGTAGACAAGTGATATGTTATAGACGGGGAGGGGATTCTTTATGCCTACTGGTGTTTGAGTGACGCTGTACCACCTTAAAGCAACACAAATTACAAACCAACTACAGCGTTCCTATTGTTTACAAGACTATCTTCCCCCCAGTTGGTACTTCAGGAGTTAAGGCCACGGACACCTGCTTTCCAATCTTCACTTGAATTAGAAATAGGCTACACCACACTAATACTGCCATTAAAATAACACAGGTTATCAGAAAAAATATATACACACACCCAAGTACACAGGGCTGAATGACCAAGTCCCTCAAATAAAAAAGAAATTAGCGTAATTATAGCTTTCACTCGGTCCACACACATTAATAATAATATCGTATGGCCTCGGGTGCCGGGTGCAAACTCTGTTATTTTCGCCCAGAGGGCAGCTTGAATGTCGAATTTTTCTCTTTCCTTGGAGCGCTGTGAAAGTCTAGATATCTAAGCTCCTTACACTATAGTAGAGAATGGAGGAACTTTTGTGTTGTCGGAAAATCCCGTGATTAATTTTGCCATTTTGAACACGGCCTACTGAATTCAAATGGGTTCTTTAACATGCCAACAACATATGACATGCGTGCCGAGATTTTTGCCACCTTTCAAAAATCACTTACCACGGCCCGGAGCGAACCTGCAAGCTTGGGTTTGGTAGTCTGACACGATAACCACTCACTCACCCACCGTGGCAAGCTGTATATAGTTTAGTTATTGTTGTTTTAAGGGGCGGAACTACGAGGTCATCTGCCCCTAAAGCTGTATATATTGGTATGACTATTGAAGATGAGAAGAAGAAGAAGAAGAAAACTAGGGGCATTATCAGATCCAAGTATGCAAGACAAAATACGTCTACAGACATACAGTGACACTCACAGACAGTTTCTGCTCTCAAAAAAACAAAATACAAAAATAAAACCGTCAGAAAACTTCGTTATTACTCATAAATATTAAGGCATGTCGCCTCCGTGGTTTAGTGGTCAGCATGCTTAGCTCTCACCCCGGAGACCCGAGCTCTGCCACAAAATTTCAAAAGTGGTGTGACTGGAACGGGGTTTACTCAGCCTCAGGTGGTCCAAATGAGTAGAGGGGGTTCGATTCCCACCTCAGCCATCCTCGAAATGGTTTTCCGTGATTTCCCACTCCGTCTCCGGCCAAATGCTGACATAATGCCTACCGTAAGGCAACGGCCGCCTCCTTCCCTCTTCCTTGCATATCCCTCCCAATCAGCCCTTCCCGTCCCATCCCTCACAAAGCCCCTGTTCGCTTTGCAGGTGAGGCCGCCTGGGCGAGGTGCTGAACACATCTCCCCAGTTGTATCCCCCTACTAGGTGTTTTAAACTCGAGGACACTGCCCTGGCGGCGGTAATGGTCGGACCCCTCGCTGAGTCCGAGGGAAAAGCCAACCTGGAGGGTAAGCACACTAAAAAAAGGGAAATTAAGACTAAGTACTGAGGTGTCTTCCTGATTGCGGTCACTTTCATTTTAGGGAAGAGCTATAACCATTCGAGCGTCCAGATTGCGATCATTGAGGGGAAGGTAGGGAGAAAGCTTCCTTGAATAATACCATCTTATAATTTGAGTAGTTTTGACAGTGAACTTATTGATTTTGACTTATAAAAGTCACCGATTTCAAATCTCGAATGTTAATAAACATAAAACTTCAAATGTTTGATTTTGTGTATAGGAGGGGGCGGGGACAAAAGTTGATTATAAAGGGGATTTAGAATCAAACGCAGAACAAATTTCTTTTACGAGACGAATTTTTCGAGGTAATGAAAATAATGTTTTTCACGATATACAGTACCTATAATAAAAATAGATGTCTCGCGCCTGAAATAGGAGAGGAGGGGCAGAAATTAAAAAGTATACCCTGTAAGTATAAAATTTCCCATTACAACAATTTTGTTGAAAGTGAAGGTCGTTGATTCTGATCCTGAAACGTTTCTATTCTTAAGACTGAAAATGTTATAATCATTGCTTTACGAGGTAGCGTCAGATTGGGAGGGTACTTGATTCTTTTAAGCGAAGTTTTATGGGGTGTGCTTAGCTGAACACTGAACTGTATTCTGTGGTTAGGTAGTGAAATATAAGTTTCCCCTTGTTATCCACAAAACTTACGGAAGGTATGAGTGAGTCGGGAAGAAACAAGAACCAAGGACCGGTCTCCCAAGAAAAGTGATCGCAATCTGGACGCTGGAATGTTTATAGTTCTTCCCTAAATTGAAATTGACCGCAATCTGGACTGCTAATGAGATGAATGCAATCTGGAATGACCGCAATCTGGATACAACCAGTACTGAAAATGGATTGAAAGCTCTTTTTATGTTTCAATAATATAGCTCTAAATGTCGCTATGTTTCCTGACCTGGGGAACCGTGCATGTGCACCAACAGAATGTGAGGAATGTGCCATGTGTCAGTGTCTACTTTGGTTACCAACTGCGATGCTTAGCGTCAAACGAGACAGAAACACTTCCTCTCTCTCAGTCTTCGCGAGAGAAGGACTGTCCAGAGGGAAATGCGAATGCTATTAAAGCTACTAATGATGTCATTTGTTTGAACAGCAGACAGTGAAATCAATTCCCGGACCGCGACTCTAAGAACTGCTCTAATGTTTTAATGTGCAGGCATTACATCCTCGTGATTCAGTAAACCATCCCTGATCAGACTAATGAATGTAATATCTCGTGGGTCATTATCATTATCCCATCTGTTTATGTCTGAGCGTCGTGTTTTTGTTCCGCGTCTCTAATGTGCAATCGCCATCATGAACACACCTCGGCTTTCTTAACCTCAAATGGTTAGCACCAGCTGGACTGTACACCCCTAGGTCAATAAGTGAACTGTGTCAACAGAGAACAAATGCCATCGTGAACAGAAAGTAGGCTATTACCTTGGTGATAGAATCTCATATATCACTATAGTAATAATAATAATACGTTTATGTGTAGGCCTATTATTCAAACTTCAAGGACATAAGAAATAAAAACGAGATTTTAAAGTTTTGCACAGGCACCATCTTGTGGTTACAAAAACCAATTGAAATACTCTCCGTTCTGATGGAAAACTCGCGAGACAAGTTCCAACTTCGCTTGGCCGCCATGTTAGTTCGTACTTAACAGGTTTTGAATGTCACATAGGTAAACTTTCAAGGCGATATCGGTAAATGTTTTGGATACTTAGAATGCCGGTGAAATATTTCGCACAGCCTCCGTGGCTTATGCGGCAGCACGGAGAAGCAGATGTAAGACAGAGTTCCTGAGCCTGAGTGGTGCTGAAACAGGTTTAAAACAGAATGTTCATTCAGATATCTTGGTACAGTTATCCAACAAGATGGTGGACTGGAGGAGGAAATAAAGAGCAGGAAAACATCAAGGGTAATGTGTGACAAGAAGGTACCAGAAAAATTACAAGTAGTTCCGTGAAGAACTATACAGCCTATTTTCATATATCCTACTTATGTTAATTGCCACTATCAACATACAAAATTTCAGTTTGATTGCTGTAATAGCCTAGATTCGTAGATATTGAGAACCGACTAAATATTCCGGATGATCGCCATGTTGGACTTTAATTATGTTGGTCCTAGATTTATGTACTGTTACATGAAGATTATTGTATACGTGTAGCATTCGAACTTCAATCGCATGATTAGGACACAAGAAGTAAAAACTAGATTTTAAAATTTCGCACACCTGCCATCTTGTGGTTATGGAAACAATTGAAATAAATTAGATGCCAGTGGATTAACATTCATATAAGGATTTACTGTACCAAGTTTCACTACACTCGGATGGTTAAATTGCGAGAAACGTCCATGTGAATATTTATACTTCGCGTCGCCGCCATCTTGGATTTGTGATCACCAGTTTATTGAAAGTCCTACAGGAAAACTTATGTTCATAGCCCCTATGAACATAAAATATTCAAACTCAGCAATTCTTCTAGGTTTGTGCCGTGTCTTGTGTGGGGTTTCGCCTAGGACACCAAGCTGGCTCATCGGGGGTCCGGGCGGGGACACCAAGAGCCCGCCGATGAGCCAGCTTGGTGTACTAGGCGAAACCCCACACAAGACACTGCACAAACCTAGAAGAATTGCTGAGTTTTAATTCACCGGCCGTGAAAGCCAATATACCATAAAATATTCAGTTTGATTGCTGTAATAGATTCGTAGATATTCATAGCCGTCTAAATATTTCGGATGGTCGCCATGTTGGATTGTTAAATGTATAGGCCATAGAGTCATGTACCATTAAAGGAAAATTATTGCGTAGGTTCATTATTCAAACTTCCACTTCGATCGTATAATTACGACACAAGAAATAAAAACTTAATTTTAAAATTCGCACAGCCGCCATCTTGAGGTTATGTAAACAATTGAACTAAATTAGATACCAATGCATTACAATGTGTATAAATATTTCCTGTACCAGATTTCAATGCGTTCGGAACATTTAATCGCGAGAAAGGTCTATTTAAATTTTCAAATTCGCTTGGCCGCCATGTTCGTTTTGTTGATAACCGGCTTTTGAAAATCTTATATGTGAACTTCCAGCAGTGCCTTTTATCTCCGTACAAAATTTTATGGTGATACCGCTAATAGTATCAGAGATATAGAATGCCGGTCAAATATTTCGCACATCCTCCATCTTGTGGTTATGTTAACAATTGAACGAAGTTATATGTCGGTGCATTAGAAAGTGTATAAACATATACTGTACCAAATTTTATTGCGTTTGGTTGGTTAAATCGCTTGAAACGTCTATGTAATGTCACAACTTCGCTTGGCCGCTATGTTGGTTTTGTAGTTACCAGTCTTTCAAAAGTTACATAGGTGAACGTCTACTAGTTCCCTTTATCACCGTAAAAAAATCCAGGGTGATATCGGTAATAGTTTCGGAGATATTGAATGCTGGTGAAATATTTCGCACCGCCGCCATGTTGGATTGGTGAGACCTAACAAAATTTGAAGGGCACGGTCGGGGTCGCCCGGAATAGTGCTATGAACTTACCAAGTTTCATTGAAATCGCTCCAGCCGTTTAGAATTTATTAGGGGACACACACACACACCTCACACACACTCACACGCACACACACACGGACAAAAGGTGATCTCATAAGCCTATTTTTTCAAAATTGAAAATAGGTTAAAAATGGAAGGTACACAAGGCCGTGGTGAGACCAGCAATGATATACGGGGCAAAATCCTGGCAGATACCAAGGAGATGGGCAGAAAAACTGGGCGTGGCGGAAATGCGTATGCTGAGATGGGCAAGTGGACATACAAGGTTGGACAAAGTGAGAAATTAAGTGATTAGGAGACGACTTAGCGTGGTGCAAGTTTCTGAGAAAGTCAGAGAAGCTGGCCTCAGATGGTATGGCCATGTTAAGAGAAGAGATCAAGATTATGTGGGCAATAGGATGATGGAAATGCTTCCACCAGGGAAACGGAGTCGAGGACAACCATAAAGGCGATGGATGGACAGCATTCAAGAAAGCATGAAATAGCGGGGACTTGTGAAGGAAATGGTCCGGGATAGAACAACGTGGAGGAGGAATATCCGCATCAGCGACCCCACAAAAGTGGGATTAATCATGCTGGAGAAGAAAAGAAGAATTTAATTCCAGCAACACTCTCCACTGTCATTTCATTTCACCTGTCATTCATTTAATCATTGCCTCAGGGGAGTGCGACAGGCTTCGGCAGCCGGCACAGTTCATATCCTCACCGCTAGACGGGGGCTTCATTCATTCCATTCCCTGACCCTGTCGGTTGACTGGAAGCAGGATGTGGATTTTCATTTTCCTCGGTAAATGTTTCGGATATATAGAATGCCGGTGAAATATTTCGCACAGCCGCCATATTGGATTCGTGAGACGTAATAACATTTGAATGGTATGGTCAAGGTTGGCTGGAATAGTACTAACACGTATCATTGACATCGTTCCAGCCGTTTATATTTCCTTAGGGGAGGTGTTACACACACGGACGCACACACAACACACGGACAAAAGATGCCCACTTTTTAGCCAATTTTCATTTAGAAGATCACCTTTCGTCCGTGTGTGTGTGTGTGTGTGTCCCTAAATAATAAAATCTAAACGGCTGGAGCGATTTCAATGAAACTCGGTAAGGTCATACTACTATTTTGGACAACCGCGACTGTGCCCTTCAAATCGTATTACGTTGCACGAATCCATCATGGCGGCTGTGGGAATTATTTCACCGGAATTCAATATATCCGAAACTAGTGGTGATATCACCCTAAAAGTTTGTACGTTGATAAAGGGCACGTCTAGATGTTCATCTATGTAACTTTCAAACTCCTGTTAAGAATAAAACGAACATGATGGTCAAGCGAATTTGAAATATTTAAATAGATATTTTCGCAATTCAACCACCCAAGCGCGGTGAAACATGGTACAGCAAATGTTTATGCACATTATAATGCACTGACTTTTAATTTAGTTCAAATGTTTACATAAATTCAATATGGCAGCTTCGCGAAATTTTCAAACCTAGTTTTTATTTCGTGGGTCCTAATCATGCGATTGAAGTTTGAATAACACTCCTACGCAATAATCTTGATGTAATAGAACATAACTCTAAGGCCTACAGATATAAAAATCCAACATGGCGACCATCCGAAATACAGTATTAGGCGATTCTCAATAACTGCGAATCTATTACAACAATGAAACTGAAATTGTGTATGTTTAATGAGACAATTCACCTGGGCTAAGTGGAAGAACTATACAGCCTACTTTTCATGCCAATGATTATTCTACAGAATATGAACCTATCTAGAATAATGACGAAATTAAGTTGGTAATATCGAAATATCTAATTAGTTCAAAATATACCTGGTATAATGTAGCCTAATAGAGCACTACATTTGGCAGCCCTGGTGACTGAATATATTCTTAGTTCCATCTCTTAAGGTACAGAATACAAAATTTGGTTGAAGACCAATGGATAGCATGGACGTTACATGTAGTTAAACATTGGATCTAACAGCGCGCGTAAAATCATGTTGGCAACAATGTCATGCATGTATTGGTCAGAAATAATCTGAAATAATATGATCTGTTGTTGTGCCAATTTTGAATTAAATCCATTAGTTAGTTTAGAAGTTATATATTTTAAAATTGGACCTATCAGCAGGCTTAGAATCATGTTGGCAGCACTGACGTATATTAGTTACTCCAAATTAATCTAGAATGCCGGGTAATATACGTGTGGAAAGTTTAGAGCTATTGGCTTGTATACTTTCTGATTTATTGATATTAGGGTAACAAAAATAGAAACTGCATTTATTAACAGTTGGCAGCCTTGGTTGCTCTTAAGAAAACGCATAGTCATATCTGTTATGGTATATAGCACATACGAAATTTGGTTGAAATCCAATTGATAGTATAGAAGTTACATGTATTTAAAGTTTGACTTCTCAGCAGGCTTAGAACCATGTTGGTAGCAGTGACGTAAATAAGTTACTCCAAATTAATATAGAATGTCAGGTACTATACGTGTGCATAGTTTAAAGCTGTCGGCTTGCATACTTTCTGATATATTGGTATTTGGATAAAAAAATAAAGAGAGCAATTATTAACAGTTGGCAGCCCTGGTGGCTCTTAATAATACGCACAGTCATATCTGTTTAAGTACAGATATTACGTACAAAATTTGGTTGAAATCCAATTGATAGTGTAGAAGTTATATGCATTTAAACATTGGACCTATCAGAAGGCTTAACATTATTTTGGCAACACTGTCATGGTTTGCCTCCTGGAAAATAAACTGAAAAAGTATTATCTACATGTGTGCCAATTTTGGAATAGCTCCCATGCATCCCTTGCAAGATATCCAACATGGAGCTCAAATTTCTAGTGCGTTTTTTCAGCAGTTGGTAGCACTGACATCATTTTCAAATATGGACGTGAGATATTCCGGTGCACATCTTTACTCATACTAAATTTGGTTTTGATTGCTGCAGCCGTTTAGGAGTTGATAGGGGGGGGGGGAGGACACACACACAGCCAGCCAGCCAGCCAGACAGACAGACACACATTTTCCCGGATCGATCTCATAAGTCTACTTTTTCCTCATTTTTGTAAAATGTGAAAAGTAGGCTAAAAATAGGCTGTATAGTTCTTCACGGAAGTACTTGTTCTTAAATGAAAACAGAATAAAAATACTGTAAGTGGATTAATGGAGTAGCTCGAATGAACATCCAATGAAGTCAGCTACTTCAGTGAGATGAGGGATGCCTACCTTGAGGAGACAGAGTGATGGAGGTTTACAGCTATTTTCTCCATTAAATTCATTGTGACACGAGATAATAAAACACACGGTATCGAGATTTGGCTCGTGGAGAGGGCGCCGTGTTGGCGGTCTGCTGGTTACTGCACTCTCCATGTGATGTGACACCTCAGTGTAGGCGGTCTGCTGGGTACAGCACTCTCCATGAGATGTGACACCACAGTGTAGGCGGTCTGCTGGTTACAGCACGCTCCAAGAGATGTGACACCACAGTGTAGGCGGTCTGCTGGTTACTGCACTCTCCAGGTGATGACACCTCAGTGTAGGCGGTCTGCTGGGTACAGCACTCTCCAGGTGATGTGACACCTCAGTGTAGGCGGTCTGCTGGGTACAGCACTCTCCATGAGATGTGACACCACAGTGTAGGCGGTCTGCTGGTTACTGCACTCTCCAGGAGATGTGACACCACAATGTAGGCGGTCTGCTGGGTACAGCACTCTCCATGAGATGACACCTCAGTGTAGGCGGTGTGCTGGGTACAGCACTCTCCATGAGATGTGACACCACAGTGTAGGCGGTCTGCTGGTTACTGCACTCTCCAGGTGATGACACCTCAGTGTAGGCGGTCTGCTGGGTACAGCACTCTCCATGAGATGTGACACCACAGTGTAGGCGGTCTGCTGGGTACAGCACTCTCCATGAGATGACACCTCAGTGTAGGCGGTCTGCTGGGTACAGCACTCTCCATGAGATGTGACACCAGAGTGTAGGCGGTCTGCTGGGTACAGTACTCTCCAGGTGATGTGACACCTCAGTGTAGGCGGTCTGCTGGTTACTGCACTCTCCAGGTGATGTGACACCACAGTGCAGGCGGTCTGCTGGTTACTGCACTCTCCATGAGATGTGACACCACAGTGTAGGCGGTCTGCTGGTTACTGCACTCTCCAGGTGATGTGACACCACAGTGCAGGCGGTCTGCTGGGTACAGCACTCTCCAGGTGATGTGACACCTCAGTGTAGGCGGTTTGCTGGGTACAGCACTCTCCAGGTGATGTGACACCTCAGTGTAGGCGGTCTGCTGGGTACAGCACTCTCCAGGAGATGTGACACCACAGTGTAGGCGGTCTGCTGGGTACAGCACTCTCCAGGAGATGTGACACTTCAGTGTTGGCGGTCTGCTGGTTACTGCACTCTCCATTAGATGTGACACCACAGTGTAGGCGGTCTGCTGGTTACTGCACTCTCCAGGAGATGTGACACCTCAGTGTAGGCGGTCTGCTGGGTACAGCACTCTCCAGGAGATGTGACACCACAATGTAGGCGGTCTGCTGGGTACAGCACTTTCCAGGAGATGTGACACCTCAGTGTAGGCGGTCTGCTGGTTACTGCACTCTCCAGGTGATGTGACACCTCAGTGTAGGCGGTCTGCTGGGTACAGCACTCTCCAGGTGATGTGACACCTCAGTGTAGGCGGTCTGCTGGGTACAGCACTCTCCATGAGATGTGACACCACAGTGTAAGCGGTCTGCTGGTTACTGCACTCTCCAGGAAATGTGACACCTCAGTGTAGGCGGTCTGCTGGTTACTGCACTCTCCATGAGATGTGACACCACAGTGTAGGCGGTCTGCTGGTTACTGCACTCTCCAGGTGATGTGACACCACAGTGCAGGCGGTCTGCCGGGTACAGCACTCTCCAGGAGATGTGACACCCCAGTGTAGGCGGTCTGCTGGGTACAGCACTCTCCAGGAGATGTGACACCTCAGTGTAGGCGGTCTGCTGGGTACAGCACTCTCCAGGAGATGTGACACCCCAGTGTAGGCGGTCAGCTGGGTACAGCACTCTCCAGGAGATATGACACCACAGTGTAGGCGGTGTGCTGGGTACAGCACTCTCCAGGTGATGTGACACCACAGTGTAGGCGGTCTGCTGGGTACAGCACTCTCCATGAGATGTGACACCACAGTGTAGACGGTCTGCTGGGTACAGCACTCTCCAGGAGATGTGACACCTCAGTGTAGGCGGTCTGCTGGTTACTGCACTCTCCAGGTGATGTGACACCTCAGTGTAGGCGGTCTGCTGGGTACAGCACTCTCCATGAGATGTGACACCACAGTGTAGGCGGTCTGCTGGTTACTGCACTCTCCAGGAGATGTGACACCAGAGTGTAGGCGGTCTGCTGGGTACAGCACTCTCCAGGTGATGTGACACCTCAGTGTAGGCGGTCTGCTGGGTACAGCACTCTCCAGGAGATGTGACACCCCAGTGTAGGCGGTCAGCTGGGTACAGCACTCTCCAGGAGATATGACACCACAGTGTAGGCGGTGTGCTGGGTACAGCACTCTCCAGGTGATGTGACACCACAGTGTAGGCGGTCTGCTGGGTACAGCACTCTCCATGAGATGTGACACCACAGTGTAGGCGGTCTGCTGGGTACAGCACTCTCCAGGAGATGTGACACCTCAGTGTAGGCGGTCTGCTGGTTACTGCACTCTCCAGGTGATGTGACACCTCAGTGTAGGCGGTCTGCTGGGTACAGCACTCTCCATGAGATGTGACACCACAGTGTAGGCGGTCTGCTGGGTACTGCACTCTCCAGGAGATGTGACACCAGAGTGTAGGCGATCTGCTGGGTACAGCACTCTCCAGGTGATGTGACACCTCAGTGTAGGCGGTCTTCTGGGTACAGCACTCTCCAGGAGATGTGACACCACAGTGTAGGCGGTCTGCTGGTTACTGCACTCTCCAGGAGATGTGACACCTCAGTGTAGGCGGTCTGCTGGTTACTGCACTCTCCAGGTGATGTGACACCACAGTGCAGGCGGTCTGCTGGGTACAGCACTCTCCAGGTGATGTGACACCTCAGTGTAGGCGGTCTGCTGGGTACAGCACTCTCCAGGTGATGTGACACCTCAGTGTAGGCGGTCTGCTGGTTACTGCACTCTCCATGAGATGTGACACCACAGTGTAGGCGGTCTGCTGGTTACTGCATTCTCCAGGAGATGTGACAACACAGTGTAGGCGGTCTGCTGGGTACAGCACTCTCCTTGAGATGACACCTCAGTGTAGGCGGTCTGCTGGGTACAGCACTCTCCATGAGATGTGACACCACAGTGTAGGCGGTCTGCTGGTTACTGCAATCTCCAGGAGATGTGACACCAGAGTGTAGGCGGTCTGCTGGGTACAGCACTCTCCAGGTGATGTGACACCTCAGTGTAGGCGGTCTGCTGGTTACTGCACTCTCCAGGTGATGTGACACCACAGTGCAGGCGGTCTGCTGGTTACTGCACTCTCCATGAGATGTGACACCACAGTGTAGGCGGTCTGCTGGTTACTGCACTCTCCAGGTGATGTGACACCACAGTGCAGGCGGTCTGCTGGGTACAGCACTCTCCAGGTGATGTGACACCTCAGTGTAGGCGGTCTGCTGGGTACAGCACTCTCCAGGTGATGTGACACCTCAGTGTAGCCGGTCTGCTGGGTACAGCACTCTCCAGGAGATGTGACACCTCAGTGTAGGCGGTCTGCTGGTTACTGCACACTCCATGAGATGTGACACCACAGTGTAGGCGGTCTGCTGGTAACTGCACTCTCCAGGAGATGTGACACCTCAGTGTAGGCGGTCTGCTGGGTACAGCACTCTCCAGGAGATGTGACACCACAGTGTAGGCGGTCTGCTGGGTACAGCACTCTCCAGGAGATGTGACACCTTAGTGTAGGCGGTCTGCTGATTACTGCACTCTCCAGGTGATGTGACACCTCAGTGTAGGCGGTCTGCTGGGTACAGCACTCTCCAGGTGATGTGACACCTCAGTATAGGCGGTCTGCTTGGTACAGCACTCTCCATGAGATGTGACACCACAGTGTAGGCGGTCTGCTGGTTACTGCACTCTCCAGGAGATGTGACACCTCAGTGTAGGTGGTCTGCTGGTTACTGCTCTCTCCATGAGATGTGACACCACAGTGTAGGCGGTCTGCTGGTTACTGCACTCTCCAGGTGATGTGACACCACAGTGCAGGCGGTCTGCTGGGTACAGCACTCTCCAGGTGATGTGACACCTCAGTGTAGGCAGTCTGCTGGGTACAGCACTCTCCAGGTGATGTGACACCTCAGTGTAGGCGGTCTGCTGGGTACAGCACTCTCCAGGAGATGTGACACCACAGTGTAGGCGGTCTGCTCGGTACAGCACTCTCCAGGAGATGTGACACCACAGTGCAGGCGGTCTGCTGGGTACAGCACTCTCCAGGAGATGTGACACCACAGTGTAGGCGGTCTGCTGGGTACAGCACTCTCCAGGTGATGTGACACCTCAGTGTAGGGGGTCTGCTTGGTACAGCACTCTCCAGGTGATGTGACACCTCAGTGTTGGCGGTCTGCTGGTTACTGCACTCTCCATGAGATGTGACACCTCAGTGTAGGCGGTCTGCTGGGTACAGCACTCTCCATGAGATGACACGTCAGTGTAGGCGGTCTGCTGGGTACAGCACTCTCCATGAGATGACACCTCAGTGTAGGCGGTCTGCTGGGTACAGCACTCTCCACGAGATGTGACACCTCAGTGTAGGCGGTCTGCTGGGTACAGCACTCTCCATGAGATGACACCACAGTGTTGGCGGTCTACTGGGTACAGCACTCTCCACGAGATGTGACAACACAGTGTAGGCGGTCTGCTGGGTACAGCACTCTCCATGAGATGACACCTCAGTGTAGGCGGTCTGCTGGGTACAGCCGCTCCAAGAGATGTGACACCACAGTGTAGGCGGTCTACTGGGTACAGCACTCTCCATGAGATGACACCACAGTGTAGGCGGTCTGCTGAGTACAGCAATCTCCAGGAGATGTGACACCAGAGTGTAGGCGGTCTGCTGGGTACAGCACTCTCCAGGTGATGTGACACCTCAGTGTTGGCGGTCTGCTGGGTACAGCACTCTCCATGAGATGACACCTCAGTGTAGGCGGTCTGCTGGGTACAGCACTCTCCATGAGATGACACCTCAGTGTAGGCGGTCTGCTGGGTACAGCACTCTCCACGAGATGTGACACCTCAGTGTAGGCGGTCTGCTGGGTACAGCACTCTCCATGAGATGACACCTCAGTGTAGGCGGTCTGCTGGTTACTGCACTCTCCACGAGATGTGACACCACAGTGTAGGCGGTCTGCTGGGTACAGCACTCTCCATGAGATGACACCTCAGTGTAGGCGGTCTGCTGGGTACAGCCGCTCCAAGAGATGTGACACCACAGTGTAGGCGGTCTACTGGGTACAGCACTCTCCATGAGATGACACCAGAGTGTAGGCGGTCTGCTGGGTACAGCAATCTCCAGGAGATGTGACACCAGAGTGTAGGCGGTCTGCTGGGTACAGCACTCTCCAGGAGATGTGACACCACAGTGTAGGCGGTCTGCTGGGTACAGCACTCTCCAGGAGATGTGACACCTCAGTGCAGGCGGTCTGCTGGGTACGGCACTCTCCAGGAGATGTGACACCTCAGTTTAGGCGGTCTGCTGGGTACAGCACTCTCCAGGAGATGTGACACCACAGTGTAGGCGGTCTGCTGGGTACAGAACTCTTCATGAGATGTGACACCTCAGTGTAGGCGGTCTGCTGGGTACAGCCCTCTCCAGGAGATGTGTGACCACAGTATAGGCGGTTTGCTGGGTACAGCACTCTCCAGGAGATCTGAGACCACAGTGTAGGCGGTGTGCTGGGTACAGCCACTCCATGAGATGTGACACCTCAGTGTAGGCGGTCTGCTGGGTACAGCACACTCCATGAGATGTGAGACCACAGTGTAGGCGGTCTGCTGGGTACAGCACTCTCCAGGAGATGTGACACCACAGTGTAGGCGGTCTGCTGGGTACAGCACACTCCATGAGATGTGAGACCCGAGTGTAGGCGGTCTGCTGGGTACAGCACTCTCCAGGAGATCTGAGAACACAGTGTAGGCGGTCTGCTGGGTACAGCCCTCTCCAGGAGATCCGAAACCACAATATAGGCAGTTTGCTAGGTACAGCACTCTCCAGGAGATCTGAGACCACAGTGTAGGCGGTCTGCGGAGTACAGCCCTCTCCATGAGATCTGAGACCACAATGTAGGCGGTCTGCTGGGTACAGCACTCTCCAGGAGATCTGAGACCACAGTGTAGGCGGTCTTCTGGGTACAGCACTCTCCAGGAGATCTGAGACCACAGTATAGGCGGTTTGCTGGGTACAGCACTCTCCAGGAGATCTGAGACCACAGTGTAGGCGGTGTGCTGGGTACAGCCCTCTCCATGAGATCTGAGACCACACTATAGGCGGTTTGCTGGGTACAGCACACTCCATGAGATCTGAGACCACAGTGTAGGCGTTATGCTGGGTACAGCACTCTCCATGAGATCTGAGACCACAGTGTCGGCGGTCTGCTGGGTACAACACTCTCCATGAGAGCTGAGACCACAGTGTAGGTGGTCTGCCGGGTACAGCACTCTCCATGAGAGCTGAGACCACAGTGTAGGCAGTCTGCCAGGTACAGCACTCTCCATGAGAGCTGAGACCAGAGTGTAGGCGGTCTGATGGGTACAGCACTCTGCATGAGAGCTGAGACCACAGTGTAGGCGGTCTGCCGGGTATAGCACTCTCCATGAGAACTGAGACCACAGTGTAGGTGGACTGCCGGGTACAGCACTCTCCATGAGAGCTGAGACCACAGTGTAGGCGTTCTGATGGGTACAGCACTCTCCATGAGAGCTGAGACCACAGTGTAGGCGGTCCGCTGGTTACAGCACTCTCCATGAGATCTGAGACCACAGTGTAGGCGGTCTGCCGGGTACAGCACTCTCCATGAGAGCTGAGACCACAGTGTAGGCGGTCTGAAGGGTACAGCACTCTCCATGAGATCTGATACCACTGTGTATGCGGTCAGTTTTGTACAGCACTCTCCATGAGAGCTGAGACCACAATGTGGGCGGTCTGATGGGTACAGCACGCTCCATGACATGTGACACCACAGTGTAGGTGGTCTGCTGGGTACAGTACTCTCCATGAGATCTGATACCACAGTGTATGCGGTCAGTTGTGAACAGCACTCTCCATGAGATGTGACACCACAGTGTAAGCGGTCTGCTGGTTACTGCACTCTCCAGGAGATGTGACACCTCAGTGTAGGCGGTCTGCTGGTTACTGCACTCTCCATGAGATGTGACACCACAGTGTAGGCGGTCTGCTGGTTACTGCACTCTCCAGGTGATGTGACACCACAGTGCAGGCGGTCTGCTGGGTACAGCACTCTCCAGGTGATGTGACACCTCAGTGTAGGCGGTCTGCTGGGTACAGCACTCTCCAGGTGATGTGACACCTCAGTGTAGCCGGTCTGCTGGGTACAGCACTCTCCAGGAGATGTGACACCTCAGTGTAGGCGGTCTGCTGGTTACTGCACACTCCATGAGATGTGACACCACAGTGTAGGCGGTCTGCTGGTAACTGCACTCTCCAGGAGATGTGACACCTCAGTGTAGGCGGTCTGCTGGGTACAGCACTCTCCAGGAGATGTGACACCACAGTGTAGGCGGTCTGCTGGGTACAGCACTCTCCAGGAGATGTGACACCTTAGTGTAGGCGGTCTGCTGATTACTGCACTCTCCAGGTGATGTGACACCTCAGTGTAGGCGGTCTGCTGGGTACAGCACTCTCCAGGTGATGTGACACCTCAGTATAGGCGGTCTGCTTGGTACAGCACTCTCCATGAGATGTGACACCACAGTGTAGGCGGTCTGCTGGTTACTGCACTCTCCAGGAGATGTGACACCTCAGTGTAGGTGGTCTGCTGGTTACTGCTCTCTCCATGAGATGTGACACCACAGTGTAGGCGGTCTGCTGGTTACTGCACTCTCCAGGTGATGTGACACCACAGTGCAGGCGGTCTGCTGGGTACAGCACTCTCCAGGTGATGTGACACCTCAGTGTAGGCAGTCTGCTGGGTACAGCACTCTCCAGGTGATGTGACACCTCAGTGTAGGCGGTCTGCTGGGTACAGCACTCTCCAGGAGATGTGACACCACAGTGTAGGCGGTCTGCTCGGTACAGCACTCTCCAGGAGATGTGACACCACAGTGCAGGCGGTCTGCTGGGTACAGCACTCTCCAGGAGATGTGACACCACAGTGTAGGCGGTCTGCTGGGTACAGCACTCTCCAGGTGATGTGACACCTCAGTGTAGGGGGTCTGCTTGGTACAGCACTCTCCAGGTGATGTGACACCTCAGTGTTGGCGGTCTGCTGGTTACTGCACTCTCCATGAGATGTGACACCTCAGTGTAGGCGGTCTGCTGGGTACAGCACTCTCCATGAGATGACACGTCAGTGTAGGCGGTCTGCTGGGTACAGCACTCTCCATGAGATGACACCTCAGTGTAGGCGGTCTGCTGGGTACAGCACTCTCCACGAGATGTGACACCTCAGTGTAGGCGGTCTGCTGGGTACAGCACTCTCCATGAGATGACACCACAGTGTTGGCGGTCTACTGGGTACAGCACTCTCCACGAGATGTGACAACACAGTGTAGGCGGTCTGCTGGGTACAGCACTCTCCATGAGATGACACCTCAGTGTAGGCGGTCTGCTGGGTACAGCCGCTCCAAGAGATGTGACACCACAGTGTAGGCGGTCTACTGGGTACAGCACTCTCCATGAGATGACACCACAGTGTAGGCGGTCTGCTGAGTACAGCAATCTCCAGGAGATGTGACACCAGAGTGTAGGCGGTCTGCTGGGTACAGCACTCTCCAGGTGATGTGACACCTCAGTGTTGGCGGTCTGCTGGGTACAGCACTCTCCATGAGATGACACCTCAGTGTAGGCGGTCTGCTGGGTACAGCACTCTCCATGAGATGACACCTCAGTGTAGGCGGTCTGCTGGGTACAGCACTCTCCACGAGATGTGACACCTCAGTGTAGGCGGTCTGCTGGGTACAGCACTCTCCATGAGATGACACCTCAGTGTAGGCGGTCTGCTGGTTACTGCACTCTCCACGAGATGTGACACCACAGTGTAGGCGGTCTGCTGGGTACAGCACTCTCCATGAGATGACACCTCAGTGTAGGCGGTCTGCTGGGTACAGCCGCTCCAAGAGATGTGACACCACAGTGTAGGCGGTCTACTGGGTACAGCACTCTCCATGAGATGACACCAGAGTGTAGGCGGTCTGCTGGGTACAGCAATCTCCAGGAGATGTGACACCAGAGTGTAGGCGGTCTGCTGGGTACAGCACTCTCCAGGAGATGTGACACCACAGTGTAGGCGGTCTGCTGGGTACAGCACTCTCCAGGAGATGTGACACCTCAGTGCAGGCGGTCTGCTGGGTACGGCACTCTCCAGGAGATGTGACACCTCAGTTTAGGCGGTCTGCTGGGTACAGCACTCTCCAGGAGATGTGACACCACAGTGTAGGCGGTCTGCTGGGTACAGAACTCTTCATGAGATGTGACACCTCAGTGTAGGCGGTCTGCTGGGTACAGCCCTCTCCAGGAGATGTGTGACCACAGTATAGGCGGTTTGCTGGGTACAGCACTCTCCAGGAGATCTGAGACCACAGTGTAGGCGGTGTGCTGGGTACAGCCACTCCATGAGATGTGACACCTCAGTGTAGGCGGTCTGCTGGGTACAGCACACTCCATGAGATGTGAGACCACAGTGTAGGCGGTCTGCTGGGTACAGCACTCTCCAGGAGATGTGACACCACAGTGTAGGCGGTCTGCTGGGTACAGCACACTCCATGAGATGTGAGACCCGAGTGTAGGCGGTCTGCTGGGTACAGCACTCTCCAGGAGATCTGAGAACACAGTGTAGGCGGTCTGCTGGGTACAGCCCTCTCCAGGAGATCCGAAACCACAATATAGGCAGTTTGCTAGGTACAGCACTCTCCAGGAGATCTGAGACCACAGTGTAGGCGGTCTGCGGAGTACAGCCCTCTCCATGAGATCTGAGACCACAATGTAGGCGGTCTGCTGGGTACAGCACTCTCCAGGAGATCTGAGACCACAGTGTAGGCGGTCTTCTGGGTACAGCACTCTCCAGGAGATCTGAGACCACAGTATAGGCGGTTTGCTGGGTACAGCACTCTCCAGGAGATCTGAGACCACAGTGTAGGCGGTGTGCTGGGTACAGCCCTCTCCATGAGATCTGAGACCACACTATAGGCGGTTTGCTGGGTACAGCACACTCCATGAGATCTGAGACCACAGTGTAGGCGTTATGCTGAGTACAGCACTCTCCATGAGATCTGAGACCACAGTGTCGGCGGTCTGCTGGGTACAACACTCTCCATGAGAGCTGAGACCACAGTGTAGGTGGTCTGCCGGGTACAGCACTCTCCATGAGAGCTGAGACCACAGTGTAGGCAGTCTGCCAGGTACAGCACTCTCCATGAGAGCTGAGACCAGAGTGTAGGCGGTCTGATGGGTACAGCACTCTGCATGAGAGCTGAGACCACAGTGTAGGCGGTCTGCCGGGTATAGCACTCTCCATGAGAACTGAGACCACAGTGTAGGTGGTCTGCCGGGTACAGCACTCTCCATGAGAGCTGAGACCACAGTGTAGGCGTTCTGATGGGTACAGCACTCTCCATGAGAGCTGAGACCACAGTGTAGGCGGTCCGCTGGTTACAGCACTCTCCATGAGATCTGAGACCACAGTGTAGGCGGTCTGCCGGGTACAGCACTCTCCATGAGAGCTGAGACCACAGTGTAGGCGGTCTGAAGGGTACAGCACTCTCCATGAGATCTGATACCACTGTGTATGCGGTCAGTTTTGTACAGCACTCTCCATGAGAGCTGAGACCACAATGTGGGCGGTCTGATGGGTACAGCACGCTCCATGACATGTGACACCACAGTGTAGGTGGTCTGCTGGGTACAGTACTCTCCATGAGATCTGATACCACAGTGTATGCGGTCAGTTGTGAACAGCACTCTCCATGAGATGTGACACCACAGTGTAAGCGGTCTGCTGGTTACTGCACTCTCCAGGAGATGTGACACCTCAGTGTAGGCGGTCTGCTGGTTACTGCACTCTCCATGAGATGTGACACCACAGTGTAGGCGGTCTGCTGGTTACTGCACTCTCCAGGTGATGTGACACCACAGTGCAGGCGGTCTGCCGGGTACAGCACTCTCCAGGAGATGTGACACCACAGTGTAGGCGGTCTGCTGGTTACTGCACTCTCCAGGAGATGTGACACCTCAGTGTAGGCGGTCTGCTGGGTACAGCACTCTCCAGGTGATGTGACACCCCAGTGTAGGCGGTCTGCTGGGTACAGTACTCTCCAGGAGATGTGACACCCCAGTGTAGGCGGTCTGCTGGGTACAGCACTCTGCAGGAGATATGACACCACAGTGTAGGCGGTGTGCTGGGTACAGCACTCTCCAGGAGATGTGACACCACAGTGTAGGCGGTCTGCTGGGTACAGCACTCTCCAGGAGATGTGACACCTCAGTGTAGGCGGTCTGCTGGTTACTGCACTCTCCAGGTGATGTGACACCTCAGTGTAGGCGGTCTGCTGGGTACAGCACTCTCCAGGTGATGTGACACCTCAGTGTAGGCGGTCTGCTGGGTACAGCACTCTCCATGAGATGTGACACCACAGTGTAGGCGGTCTGCTGGTTACTGCACTCTCCAGGAGATGTGACACCAGAGTGTAGGCGGTCTGCTGGGTGCAGCACTCTCCAGGTGATGTGACACCTCAGTGTAGGCGGTCTGCTGGGTACAGCACTCTCCAGGAGATGTGACACCACAGTGTAGGCGGTCTGCTGGTTACTGCACTCTCCAGGAGATGTGACACCTCAGTGTAGGCGGTCTGCTGGTTACTGCACTCTCCATGAGATGTGACACCACAGTGTAGGCGGTCTGCTGGTTTCTGCACTCTCCAGGTGATGTGACACCACAGTGCAGGCGGTCTGCTGGGTACAGCACTCTCCAGGTGATGTGACACCTCAGTGTAGGCGGTCTGCTGGGTACAGCACTCTCCAGGTGATGTGACACCTCAGTGTAGGCGGTCTGCTGGGTACAGCACTCTCCAGGTGATGTGACACCTCAGTGTAGGCGGTCTGCTGGTTACTGCACTCCCATGAGATGTGACTCCACAGTGTAGGCGGTCTGCTGGTTACTGCACTCTCCGGGAGATGTGACACCACAGTGTAGGCGGTCTGCTGGTTACTGCACTCTCCAGGAGATGTGACACCAGAGTGTAGGCGGTCTGCTGGGTACAGCACTCTCCAGGTGATGTGACACCTCAGTGTAGGCGGTCTGCTGGTTACTGCACTCTCCAGGTGATGTGACACCACAGTGCAGGCGGTCTGCTGGTTACTGCACTCTCCATGAGATGTGACACCACAGTGTAGGCGGTCTGCTGGTTACTGCACTCTCCAGGTGATGTGACACCACAGTGCAGGCGGTCTGCTGGGTAGAGCACTCTCCAGGTGATGTGACACCTAAGTGTAGGCGGTCTGCTGGGTACAGCACTCTCCAGGTGCTGTGACACCTCAGTGTAGGCGGTCTGCTGGGTACAGCACTCTCCAGGAGATGTGACACCACAGTGTAGGCGGTCTGCTGGGTACAGCACTCTCCAGGAGATGTGACACCTCAGTGTAGGCGGTCTGCTGGTTACTGCATTCTCCATGAGATGTGACACCACAGTGTAGGCGGTCTGCTGGGTACAGCACTCTCCAGGTGATGTGACACCTCAGTGTAGGCGGTCTGCTGGGTACAGCACTCTCCAGGTGATGTGACACCTCAGTGTAGGCGGTCTGCTGGGTACAGCACTCTCCAGGAGATGTGACACCACAGTGTAGGCGGTCTGCTGGGTACAGTACTCTCCAGGAGATGTGACACCACAGTGTAGGCGGTCTGCTGGGTACAGCACTCTCCAGGAGATGTGACACCACAGTGCAGGCGGTCTGCTGGGTACAGCACTCTCCAGGAGATGTGACACCACAGTGTAGGCGGTCTGCTGGGTACAGCACTCTCCAGGTGATGTGACACCTCAGTGTAGGCGGTCTGCTGGGTACAGCACTCTCCAGGTGATGTGACACCTCAGTGTTGGCGGTCTGCTGGTTACTGCACTCTCCATGAGATGTGGCACCTCAGTGTAGGCGGTCTGCTGGGTACAGCACTCTCCATGAGATGACACGTCAGTGTAGGCGGTCTGCTGGGTACAGCACTCTCCATGAGATGACACCTCAGTGTAGGCGGTCTGCTGGGTACAGCACTCTCCACGAGATGTGACACCTCAGTTTAGGCGGTCTGCTGGGTACAGCACTCTCCATGAGATGACACCACAGTGTTGGCGGTCTACTGGGTACAGCACTCTCCATGAGATGATACCACAGTGTAGGCGGTCTGCTGTGTACAGCAATCTCCAGGAGATGTGACACCAGAGTGTAGGCGGTCTGCTGGGTACAGCACACTCCAGGTGATGTGACACCTCAGTGTTGGCGGTCTGCTGGGTACAGCACTCTCCATGAGATGACACCACAGTGTTGGCGGTCTACTGGGTACAGCACTCTCCATGAGATGATACCACAGTGTAGGCGGTCTGCTGTGTACAGCAATCTCCAGGAGATGTGACACCAGAGTGTAGGCGGTCTGCTGGGTACAGCACACTCCAGGTGATGTGACACCTCAGTGTTGGCGGTCTGCTGGGTACAGCACTCTCCATGAGATGACACCACAGTGTAGGCGGTCTGCTGGGTACAGCACTCTCCATGAGATGACACCTCAGTGTAGGCGGTCTGCTGGGTACAGCACTCTCCACGAGATGTGACACCTCAGTGTAGGCGGTCTGCTGGGTACAGCACTCTCCATGAGATGACACCTCAGTGTAGGCGGTCTGCTGGTTACTGCACTCTCCACGAGATGTGACACCACAGTGTAGGCGGTCTGCTGGGTACAGCACTCTCCATGAGATGACACCTCAGTGTAGGCGGTCTGCTGGGTACAGGCGCTCCAGGAGATGTGACACCACAGTGTAGGCGGTCTACTGGGTACAGCACTCTCCATGAGATGACACCACAGTGTAGGCGGTCTGCTGGGTACAGCAATCTCCAGGAGATGTGACACCAGAGTGTAGGCGGTCTGCTGGGTACAGCACTCTCCAGGAGATGTGACACCACAGAGTTGGCGGACTGCTGGGTACAGCACTCTCCATGTGATGACACCACAGTGTAGGCGGTCTGCTGGTTACTGCACTCTCCATGATATGTGACACCTCAGTGCAGGCGGTCTGCTGGGTACAGCCCTCTCCAGGAGATGTGTGACCACAGTATAGGCGGTTTGCTGGGTACAGCACTCTCCAGGAGATCTGAGACCACAGTGTAGGCGGTGTGCTGGGTACAGCCACTCCATGAGATGTGACACCTCAGTGTAGGCGGTCTGCTGGGTACAGCACACTCCATGAGATGTGAGACCACAGTGTAGGCGGTCTGCTGGGTACAGCACTCTCCAGGAGATGTGACACCACAGTGTAGGCGGTCTGCTGGGTACAGCACACTCCATGAGATGTGAGACCCCAGTGTATGCGGTCTGCTGGGTACAGCACTCTCCAGGAGATCTGAGAACACAGTGTAGGCGGTCTGCTGGGTACAGCCCTCTCCAGGAGATCCGAAACCACAATATAGGCAGTTTGCTAGGTACAGCACTCTCCAGGAGATCTGAGACCACAGTGTAGGCGGTCTGCGGGGTACAGCCCTCTCCATGAGATCTGAGACCACAATGTAGGCGGTCTGCTGGGTACAGCACTCTCCAGGAGATCTGAGACCACAGTGTAGGCGGTCTTCTGGGTACAGCACTCTCCAGGAGATCTGAGACCACAGTATAGGCGGTTTTCTGGGTACAGCACTCTCCAGGAGATCTGAGACCACAGTGTAGGCGGTGTGCTTGGTACAGCCCTCTCCATGAGATCTGAGACCACACTATAGGCGGTTTGATGGGTACAGCACACTCCATGAGATCTGAGACCACAGTGTAGGCGTTATGCTGGGTACAGCACTCTCCATGAGATCTGAGACCACAGTGTCGGCGGACTGCTGGGTACAGCACTCTCCATGAGATCTGAGACCACAGTATAGGCGGTCTGCTGGCTACAGCACTCTCCATGAGATCTGAGACCACAGTGTAGGCGGTCTGCCGGGTACAACACTCTCCATGAGAGCTGAGACCACAGTGTAGGTGGTCTGCCGGGTACAGCACTCTCCATGAGAGCTGAGACCACAGTGTAGGCGGTCTGCCAGGTACAGCACTCTCCATGAGAGCTGAGACCAGAGTGTAGGCGGTCTGATGGGTACAGCACTCTCCATGAGAGCTGAGACCACAGTGTAGGCGGTCTGCCGGGTATAGCACTCTCCATGAGAACTGAGACCACAGTGTAGGTGGTCTGCCGGGTACAGCACTCTCCATGAGAGCTGAGACCACAGTGTAGGCGTTATGATGGGTACAGCACTCTCCATGAGAGCTGAGACCACAGTGTAGGCGGTCCGCTGGGTACAGCACTCTCCATGAGATCTGAGACCACAGTGTAGGCGGTCTGCCGGGTACAGCACTCTCCATGAGAGCTGAGAACACAGTGTAGGCGGTCTGAAGGGTACAGCACTCTCCATGAGATCTGATACCACTGTGTATGCGGTCAGTTTTGTACAGCACTCTCCATGAGAGCTGAGACCACAATGTAGGTGGTCTGATGGGTACAGCACGCTCCATGACATGTGACACCACAGTGTAGGTGGTCTGCTGGGTACAGTACTCTCCATGAGATCTGATACCACAGTGTATGCGGTCAGTTGAGAACAGCACTCTCCATGAGATGAGACACCACAGTGTAGGAGGTGTGCTGGGTACAGCACTCTCCATGAGATGTGACACCAAGGTGTAGGCGGTGTGCTGGGTACAGCACTCTCCATGAGATCTGATACAACAGTGTATGCGGTCAGTTTTGTACAGCACTCTCCATGAGAGCTGAGACCACAACGTAGGCGGTGTGCTGGGTACAGCACTCTCCATGAGATGTGAGAGCAAAGTGTAGGCGGTTTGCTGGGTACAGCACTCTCCATGAGAAGTGACACCACAGTGTAGGCGGTGTGCTGGGTACAGCACTCTCCATGAGATGTGAGAGCAAAATGTAGGCGGTCTGCTGGGTACAGCACTCTCCATGAGATGTGACACCACAGTGTAGGCGGTGTGCTGGGTACAGCACTCTCCATGAGATCTGAGAGCAAGGTGTATGCGTTCTGCTGGGTACAGCACTCTCCATGAGATCTGAGAACACATTGTAGGCGGTCTGCTGAGTACAGCGCTCTCCATGAGATCTGAGACCACAGTGTAGGCGGTCTGCTGGAAACAGCACTCTCCATGAGATCTGAGACCTCAGTGGAGGCGGTCTTCTGGGTACAGCACTCTCCATGAGATGTGAGACCACAGTGTAGGCGGTCTGCTGGGTACAGCACTCTCCATGAGATGTGAGACCACATTGTAGGCGGTCTGCTGGGTACAGCCCTCTCCATAAGATGTGACACCACAGTGTAGGCGGTCTGCTGGAAACAGCACTCTCCATGAGATCTGAGACCTCAGTGGAGGCGGTCTCCTGGGTACAGCACTCTCCGTGAGATCTGAGACCACAGTGTAGGCGGTCTGCTGGGTACAGCACTCTCCATGAGATGTGAGACCACATTGTAGGCGGTCTGCTGGGTACAGCCCTCTCCATAAGATGTGACACCACAGTGTAGGCGGTCTGCGGGGTACAGCACTCTCCATGGGATCTGATACCACAGTGTAGGCTGTCTAATGGGTACATAACTCTCCATAAGATGTGACACCACAGTGTAGGTGGTCTACGGGGTACAGCACTCTCCAGGAGATGTGAGACCACAGTGTAGGCGGTTTGCTGGGTACAGCACTCTCCATGAGATGTGATACCACAGTGTAGGCGGTCTGATGGGTACAGCACTCTTCATGAGAGCTGACACCACAGTGTAGGCGGTCTGCTGGGTACAGCACTCTCCATAAGATGTGACACCACAGTGTAGGTGGTCTGCGGGGTACAGCACTCTCCAGGAGATCTGAGACCACAGTTTAGGCGGTCTGCTGGGCACATCACTCTCCATGAGATCTGAGACCACAGTGTATGCGGTCTGCTGGGTACAGCATTCTCCAGGAGATCTGACACCACAGTGTAGACGGTTATCTGGGTACAGCACTCGCCATGAGCTCTGAGACCACAGTGCAGGTTTTCTGCTGGGTACAGCACTCCCCATGAGATCTGAGACCACAGTGTAGGCATTCTGCTGGGTTCAGCACTCTCCATGAGATGTGACACCACAGTATAGGCGGTCCGCTGGGTACAGCACTCTCCATGAGTTGTGAGAGCAAAATGTAGGCGGTTTGCTGGGTACAGCACTCTCCATGAGATCTGAGAGCAAAGTGTATGCGTGCTGCTGGGTACAGCACTCTCCATGAGATCTGAGAACACATTGTAGGCGCTCTGCTGAGTACAGCGCTCTCCATGAGATCTGAGACCACAGTGTAGGCAGTCAGCTGGGTACAGCACTCTCCATGAGATCTGAGACCTCAGTGTAGGCGGTCTGCTGGGTACAGCACTCTCCGTGAGATCTGAGACCACAGTGTAGGCAGTCTGCTGGGTACAGCCCTCTCCATAAAATGTGACACCACATTGTAGGCGGTCTGCGGGGTACAGCACTCTCCATGGGATCTGAGACCATAGTGTAGGCGGTCTGCTGGGTACATAACTCTCCATAAGATGTGACACCACGGTGTAGGCGGTCTGCGGGGTACAGCACTCTCCAGGAGATGTGAGACCACAGTGTAGGCGGTCTGCTGGGTACAGCACTCTCCATAAGATGTGATACCTCAGTGTAGGCGGTCTGCTGGGTACAGCACTCTCCAGGAGAGCTGACACCACAGTGTAGGCGGTCTGCTGTGTACAGGACTCTCCATAAGATGTGACACCACAGTGTAGGCGGTCTGCGGGGTACAGAACTCTCCAGGAGATCTGAGACCACAGTTTAGGCGGTCTGCTGGGTACATCACTCTCCATGAGATCTGAGACCAGAGTGTATGCGGTCTGCTGGGTACAGCATTCTCCAGGAGATCTGACACCACAATGTAGACGGTTAACTGGGTACAGCACTCGCCATGAGATCTGAGACCACAGTGCAGGTTGTCTGCTGGGTACAGCACTCTCCATTAGATCTGAGACCACAGTGTAGGCATTCTGCTGGGTACAGCACTCTCCATGAGATCTGAGATCACAGTGTATGCGGTCTGCTGTGTACAGCACTCTCCAGGAGATCAGACACCACAGTGTAGACGATGTGCTGGGTACAGCACTCGCCATGAGATCTGAGACCACAGTACAGGTGGTCTGCTGGGTACATCACTCTCCATGAGATCTGAGACCACAGTGTAGGCGGTATGCCGGGTACAGCACTCTCCATGAGATCTGAGACCACAGTGTAGGCGGTCTGCTGGGTACAGGACTCTCAATGAGATGTGACACCGCAGTGTAGGCCTCTCCATGAGACCTGAGACCACAGTGTAGGCGGTCTGCTGGGTACATTACTCTCCATGAGAAGTGACACCACAATGTAGGCTGTCTGCTGGGTACAGCACTCTCCATGAGATCGTAGACCACAGTGTAGGCGGTCTGCTGGGTACAGCACTCTCCATGAGATCTGAGACCACAGTGCAGGCGGTCTGCTGGGTACAAGACTCTCCATGATATGAGAGACCACAGTGTAGGCGGTCTGCTGGGTACAGCACTTTCCAGGAGATCCGAGACCACAGTGTAGGTGGTTTGCTGGGTACAGCACTCTCCATGAGATGTGACACCACTGTTTAGGAGGTCTTCTGGGTACAGCACGCTCCATGAGATCTGAGACCACAGTGTAGGCGGTCTGCTGGGCACAGCACTCTCCAGGAGATCTGAGACCACAGTGTAGGCAGTCTGCTCGGTACAGCACTCTCCAGGAGATGTGAGACCACAATGTAGGCGGTCTGCTGGGCACAGCACTCTCCAGGAGATCTGAGACCACAGTGTAGGCAGTCTGCTCGGTACAGCACTCTCCATGAGAGCTGATACCACAGTGTAGGCGGTCTGCTGGGTACAGCACCCTCCATGAGATCTGAGACCACAGTGTAGGCGGTCTGCTGGGTACAGCACTTTCCATGAGATCTGAGACCACAGTGTAGGCGGTCTGCTGGGTACAGCACTTTCCATGAAATCTGACACCACAGTGTAGGCAGTCTGCTGGCTACAGCACTCTCCATGAGATCTCAGACCACAGTGTAGGCGGTCTGCTGGGTACAGCACTCTTCATGAGATCTGAGACCACAGTGTAGGCGGTCTGCTGTGTACAGCCCTCTCCATGAGATCTGAGACCACAGTGTAGGCGGTCCATTAGATCTGACGCCACAGTGTAGGCGAGACCTATAAGGCACGCTTCATGACTACACTCCCTCTGTTGATATTAGCAGTATCTCCAGAGATCGTGAATGTTGGTATGGGCCCTTATTGTACCTGCGTACGCTTGGCTGTCACCGCGGTGGTCCGGGTTCGATTCCTGGCTCTGCCAAGATATTAAATTATGGTCTTAGGGCTGGAACGGGGTAAACTCAGCCTCGTAAGGCAAAACTGAGAAGAGGTAGGTTCGATTCTCATCTCAGCTAACGTGGATGCGTTTATTCGTATTTTCCTATTTCTGCTCCAGGTGAATGACGGGATGGTTCCTTACTTAAGGCCACGGCCGTCCCCTTCCCAATTCTCATCTGAAATACAATAACACTCACTAATATGGCCATCACAATAACACAGGTAATGGGACAACCTCCACACACACACGCCCAAGTCACGGTGCTAAGCCGGTAATTGAATCAACAACAACAACACAGAAACACCGAGACACAGAGACAGGTGGAGACACCAGCTCTTGGTATCAGTTCCGTGGTCCGAAAACACTCTGATATTTATTAACTTACCTTGGTGTTTTATTTGTTTAGTTTATTTATATAAGATGCAGGGGCGTATATATTCTTTCGGATGGGGGGGGGGGGGGGGGGCTGACAATCCTGGAATATTGTAAGTATTCTCAGAGGGTTGTCATCGCAAAATAGCCAATATCTTAGGGCACGTAACTTTGTGTAATTATTTTAGATAAGAGTTAATTGAAAAATTCTACAAATGATTGAAGCGATTTGACAGCTCTACAATAACTTTATTATTTGAGATATTTTAACAATGCTTTGCACACACATACAAAGACTCAAAAAGTTTTTTTAGGCATTCACAAATGTTCGATATGTGCCCCTTTAGTGATTCGGCAGACATCAAGCCGATAACCAAGTTCCTCCCACACTCGGCGCAGCATGTCCCCATCAATGAGTTCGAAAGCATCGTTGATGCGAGCTCGCAGTTCTGGCACGTTTCTTGGTAGAGGAGGTTTAAACACTGAATCTTTCACATAACCCCACAGAAAGAAATCGCATGGCGTTAAGTCGGGAGAACGTGGAGGCCATGACATGAATTGCTGAACATGATCTCCACCACGACCGATCCATCGGTTTTCCAATCTCCTGTTTAAAAAATGCCGAACATCATGATGGAAGTGCGGTGGAGCACCATCCTGTTGAAAGATGAAGTCGGCGCTGTCGGTCTCCAGTTGTGGCATGAGCCAATTTTCCAGCATGTCCAGATACACGTGTCCTGTAACGTTTTTTTCGCAGAAGAAAAAGGGGCCGTATACTTTAAACCGTGAGATTGCACAAAACACGTTAACGTTTGGTGAATTGCGAATGTGCTGCACGAATGCGTGAGGATTCTCTACCGCCCAGATTCGCACATTGTGTCTGTTCACTTCACCATTAAGAAAAAATCTTGCTTCATCACTGAAAACAAGTTTCGCACAGAACGCAACCTCTTCCATGAGCTGTAGCAACCGCGCCGAAAATTCAAAGCGTTTGACTTTGTCATCGGGTGTCAGGGCTTGTAGCAATTGTAAACGGTTAGGCTTCTGCTTTAGCCTTTTCCGTAAGATTTTCCAAACCGTCGGCTGTGGTACGTTTAGCTCCCTGCTTGCTTTATTCGTCGACTTCCGCGGGCTACGCGTGAAACTTGCTCACACGCGGTCAACCGTTTCTTCGCTCACTGCAGGCCGACCCGTTGATTTCCCCTTACAGAGGCATCCAGAAGCTTTAAACTGCGCATACCATCGCCGAATGGAGTTAGCAGTTGGTGGATCTTTGTTGAACTTCGTCCTGAAGTGTCGTTGCACTGTTATGACTGACTGATGTGAGTGCATTTCAAGCACGACAAACGCTTTCTCGGCTCCTGTCGCCATTTTGTCTCACTGCGCTCTCGAGCGATCTGGCGGCAGAAACCTGAAGTGCGGCTTCAGCCAAACAAAACTTGATGAGTTTTTCTACGTATCTGTAGTGAGTCGTGACCATATGTCAATGAATGGAGCTACAGTGAATTTATGAAATCGCTTCAATCATTTGTAATAGCCCAACCTACAATTAGTGGTAAGCCTCCGTGGCTTGGACGGGAGCACGCCGGCCTCTCACCGCTGGGTCCGTGGTTCAAATCCCGGACACTCCATGTGAGATCTGTGCTGGACAAATCGGAGGTAGACAGGTTTTTCTCCGGGTACTCCGGTTTTCCCTCTCAAAATTTCATTCCAGCAACCCTCTCCACTATCATTTCATTTCATCAGTCATTCATTTAATCATTGCCTCAGAGGAGTGCGTCAGGCCTCGGCAGCCGGCACAGTCCATATCCTCGCCGCTAGATGGGGGATTCATTCATTTCATTCGTGACCCAGTCGGAGACTGGAAATGTTGTAAAATACAACACAACACAAAATAAAATTTTATATTTAATGAATTTTCTTATATGGCCTGTGGAGCATGAATGGCAAATATCTAAATATTTGAGAATTTATTAAGGAGAATGGTATTTTTTTAAATTTCTTTTATTTTCTACAAATTGATAATTTATTTCTCAAAAGTACCGCACCTCCGGGGCGGCAGCCAAGAATGCTAGCCACTACACCACGAGGTAGTCTAATTTCAATCTTAATATTGTTTATAAGTTAGCCAATAAGTTAAGATTAGGGTGCAACCAAATTTACAATTATTTAAGCTTTTACCGAAAGAACACTTTCTTAATTTTTATTCTTTTTCTTTCGGTGGGGGGCTTGTGCCCCCCCCCCCCCGGTAGGATCACCAAGCTTGCAGCTTCTGGGCACGAAGAACTTAGCTTCTCTGTTGCGTTTGAAATTCTCTTAACATCTGTTATTTAATGTAATAATAAGCTGTAGGGAAATGTGAAGGACTTGTGAAGTAATGCGATCAAGGATCAAATTTAGCTTCATCTTGTAGAAGGGAAATTAAATTACTCGTAGCGCTATCTTCCAACAACTTGGGGGAGTTGTTTCTCGGAGACTACACAGGTATTCCTCGCCACGCCCTGCTTATGTAGAGTCTGCTCAGGATCTTGAAATAACCTAATCTCTAATAGACACGAGATAAGAAAAGAAGTTTCAATGAGAGGTCATCGTTAAAGTTAGGTGTATTGACTTTCACGGGCAGTGAATTAAAACTCAGCAATTCTTCTAGGTTTGTGCCGTGTCTTGTGTGGGGTTTCACCTAGGACACCAAGCTGACACATCAGTGTGCTCTTGGTGTCCTCGTCCGGACACACAGAGGAGTTTTAATTCACGAGTCATGAAAGCCTATATACCATCTTTTTAGAAGCCTTCTTAGGAAGGTTATGACTGCTTGAACTTTTAGTTCTCGCAGTAGAGAGGCTCAAGTGCGTTTCACAAAATGATAGGTAGCACGAAGTTCGCTACTCCTGTGGGGGTCCGGGCGGGGACACCAAGAGCCCGCCGATGAGCCTAGCTTGGTGTCCTAGGCGAAACCCCACACAAGACACGGCACAAACCTAGAAGAATTGCTGCCCTTCCTTGTTTATGTTAACAATAAGAGTCAGTGACAAACATCAATCACATTGGGAAGGGCTTCGAAAACAAAAAACCAAGAGTTTTCAGCAAAGATTTTGAATTCTTGTTCAATGTTTACAATTCAGGACAGGGAGATTATTGTTTTACTTTGTTTCACAAAGGAGGAACATTATTTAAACGATACAATATATTTTTAGCCTATTTTCATTTTATAAAAAATAGGCTTATGAGATCACCTTTTGTGCGCGTGTATGTCTGTGTGTGCGTGTGCCCCCCCCCCCCCCTAACAAATTCTAAACGGCTGGAGCGATTGCAATGAAACTCAGTAAGATCATAGCACTATTCCGGCCGACCCCAACTGTGCCCTTCACATTTTATTGCGTCTCACCAATCCAACATGGCGGCTGTGCGAATTATGTAACCAGCATCCAGTATCTCCGAAACTATTACCGATATCACCCTGAAATTGTGTACGGTGATAAAAGGCACTAATAGAAGTTCACCTATGAGACTCTCAAAAACCTGATGCGTACAAAGCCAACATGGCGGCCAAGCGAAGTTGAGACTTTTAAATAGACTTTTCTCGCGATTTAACTATCCAAACGTAATGAAACTTGGTACAGCAAATGTCTATACACATTGTAATGTATTGGAGTCTAATTTAGTTCAATTGTTTACATAACCTCAAAATGGCGGCTGTGCGAAATATTTACTGACATTCTATATCTCCGAAACTATTACAGATATCACCCTGACATTTTCGTTGATAAAGCATACTGATACAAGTTTATATATGTAACTTTCATAAACCTGTAAAGTACAAAACGAACATGGCGGCCAAGCGAAGTTGAAATATTTTAATAGACTTTTCTCGTGATTTAACTCTCTGAGCGCAGTAAAATGTGGTACAGTAAATTATTTTACATATTGTAATGCACTGCCATCTAATTTAGTTCAATTGTTTACATAACCTCAAGATGGCGACTGTGCGAAATTTTAAAATTACGTTTTTATTCCTTGTGTCGTAATCATGCGATCGAAGTGAAAGTTTGAATAATGAACCTAGGCAATAATTGTCCTTGAATGGTACGTAACTCTATGGCCTATACATATAACAATCCAAAATGGCGAGCATCCGAAATATTTAGATGGTTCTCAATATCTATGAATCTTTTACAGCAATCAAACTGAAATTTTTATGTTCATAGAGGCTATGAACATATGTTCACCTATAGGACTTTCAGTAACCTGGTGAGCACAAATCCAACATGGCGGCGACGCGAAGAATAAATATTTAAATGGCCGTTTCTCGCGAATTAACTATCCAAGTGCAGTGAAACGTTGCACGTTAAATGCTATACAAATGTTAATCCACTGGCATCTAATTTATTTCTATTGTTTGCATAATCACAAGATGGCAGCTGTGCGAAATTTTAAAAGCTCGTTTTTACTTCTTGTGTCCTAATCATGCGATTGAAGTTTAAATACCACACGTACACAATAATCTTCATGTAATAGTACAAAAATAAAAATCCAACCTGGCGACCGTCTGAAATATTTAGACGGTTCTCAATATCTACGAATCTATTACAACAATCAGACTGAAATTTTGTATGTTGATAGAGGCAATTAACATGAGTGGGATATATGAAAATTAGGCTGTATAGTTCTTAACGGAACTACTTGTTAAATGTCTGTTTTGCTTCCGTGACAGCGCAGTGAAGTACATCTATTAATCTACAAATTAATTAATCGATTAAACAACCAATCGATTTTCCCTTTTATTGCAATTAATGGATTTTTCTGGTTCGATTATTCAATAACTGAACTTACAGTAATCTATTAATAGTATCAGGTTGCATGTGATAGAGTCGGTTAACTATGACTTCTTCACAGACTTATTTGATTTTGTTAAGGTTTGTCTCGTCCCTGGTGAGCGTTATTAGTCACGGTTTATCTTGGAGGAGGTTAGACGCGGTGAAACCCACAACATCACTAAATTATTGTGTCTGCTCCAGTTTATTCCTGGCGCTAATCCAGCTTATGTATTTGGGTCCCGTCTGGTTGTATCTTCTTTCACTTACAGCTTTATATATATACGGTAGTTAATAAAGGATATGCACTTATGAAAACTACAAATGACAAAATCCGACTTCATCACAGTTTGGATAAGTAGACTGCCATAATTGCGACACAACAGTTATTTTGTCAAGGACCTAAAACATTTACGTATGACATCAATTTTTGCTTTGGAGCAAGAATATCTCCACAATTCACGCCCTGTTCCCCATCTCAAGATATTTATAAAGAAACTCAGGAGTGGGAGGCCTGGATGGCTGCATCAAATCAATCACAAGACTGAAGATTCAAACAACAGCAACAACAACAAGACAAGCACTTTCACTTGTGGGAAAATGACCTCCTCATGTTTCTCTTCTAAGATACTTGGACATGTTAAGGGACGCGAACATATCAATTAATAATTATTGTCAATATGGCAGCCCTGAAGAATGGCTTCAAAGTCTTCTGATAACCATTTAATAAGGCTCAATCATTATTGCTATAGCTTGCCACGGTGGGAGAGTGGTTAGCGTGTCGGTCTACTAACCCCAAGATTGCAGGTTCGCTCCTGGCCGTGGCAAGTGATTTTTGAAAGGCGGCAAAAATACGATACGCATGTCTTACGATGTTGGCATGTCAAAGAACCTATTTGAATTCAGTAGGCCGTGTTCATAATCGCAAAATTAATCTCGGGAGTTTTCGCCAACACAAAGTTCCTCATTTCTCTACTAGATAGCGCTGTAGTGTTCAAGGAGCTTAGATACATTTAACCTCCTTGACTTTCATAGTGATTCAAGGAACAACGAAATTCGACATGCAAGCTACCCTCTGGGTGTCAAATTAAAAAGCTTACACCCGGCACCCGAGGCCATACGATATTATTATTATTATTATTGCTTTTAGTTGTTCCAGGAACTTTGGCAATATTTATTATTCTTAACGAAACATAGTGAACTTGGGAAAATGTCTCTAATTAGAAAACAATTATCGACATTATTGTTCAAAGACTGATATACTCGCAGTAGCGTGGTGACGCTTGTCGTATCTCTCTTTGAAGGAAAGTCACCTGCAACCTGAAGATGCCGTGTCAATGTTTCGAGAGTTTCGTCATTTAACTCTACAATGTTTGCTACTTGCCAAGGTGGCTCTCCACCGCCTTAAAGCAGACATAACGCTCTGTAGATTGTGTGTGACAGCACAGTGCCCCAAGCAAGGGTGTTGAGGGGCAACGAACCCAGCCCTCATGGTTGTTAATACCATGCGCACAGACTGTGATCCTTGGCGCTCTCAGGGTTGCCAACTCCCTAGCTGACAGAGCATTGGTGCTGTTTAAGCCAGCTATCAGGGTTACCAACTCCCTAACTGACTGAGCATTGGTGCTGTGTAAGCCAGCTATCAGGGTTACCAACTCCCTATCTCACTGAGCATTGGTGCTGTGTAAGCCAGCTATCAGGGTTACCAACTCCCTATCTGACTGAGCATTGGCGCTGTGTAAGCCAGCTATCAGGGTTACCAACTCCCTATCTGACTGAGCATTGGTGCTGTGTAAGCCAGCTATCAGGGTTACCAACTCCCTAACTGACTGAGCATTGGTGCTGTGTAAGTCAGCTATCAGGGTTACCAACTCCCTAACTGACTGAGCATTGGTGCTGTCTAAGCCAGCTATCAGGGTTACCAACTCCCTAACTGACTGAACATTGGTGCTGTGTAAGCCAGCTATCAGGGTTACCAACTCCCTATCTGACTGAGACTTGGTGCTGTGTAAGCCAGCTATCAGGGTTACCAACTCCCTATCTGACAGACTTGGTGCTGTGTAAGCCAGCTATCAGGGTTACCAACTCCCTATCTGACTGAGCATTGGTGCTCTGTAAGCCAGCTATCAGGGTTACCAACTGCCTATCTGACTGAGCATTGGTGCTGTGTAAGCCAGCTCTCAGGCTTACCAACTGCCTATCTGACTGAGCATTGGTGCTGTGTAACCCAGCTCTCAGGCTTACCAACTGCCTATCTGACTGAGCATTGGTGCTGTGTAACCCAGCTCTCAGGCTTACCAACTGCCCATCTGACTGAGCATTGGTGCTGTGTAACCCAGCTCTCAGGGTTACCAACTGCCTATCTGACTGAGCATTGGTGCTCTGTAAGCCAGCTATCAGGGTTACCAACTGCCTATCTGACTGAGCATTGGTGCTGTGTAACCAGCTCTCAGGCTTACCAACTCCCTATCTGACTGAGCATTGGTGCTGTGTAACCCAGCTCTCAGGCTTACCAACTCCCTATCTGACTGAGCATTGGTGCTGTGTAAGCCAGCTATCAGGGTTACCAACTCCCTATCTGACTGAGCATTGGTGCTGTGTAACCCAGCTCTCAGGCTTACCAACTCCCTATCAGACTGAGCATTGGTGCTGTGTAACCCAGCTCTCAGGCTTACCAACTGCCTATCTGACTGAGACTTGGTGCTGTGTAACCCAGCTCTCAGGCTTACCAACTGCCCATCTGACTGAGCATTGGTGCTGTGTAACCCAGCTCTCACGGTTGCCAACTCCCCAGATCACTGGCTGTGATCGTTGGTGCTGCCCTTTTTGTCTCGTAACTAATGCATGCGTGACGTAAGCCATGTGTAAATCTGATAACCTGTGTTTTACGCTAACTATAGCTGTTTGTCTATTTGCAGTAGTATGGCAAAAACCTTTTCTGGCGATTGTCTCTGTCAACGTCGGAAGTCGAACTCGCGGCAGTTCCCCATTGCAGTCTTGAAGAATGACCCAACACGCTCGGCTACGCTGTTGGACGAGAAAGGGACGGAAATACACACAACAGTATTGTGGACAAATTGGTTCATGTGAAGCAAACTGTTGATCCATTGTGCGAGTGTTAGAGATAGCTGAAGACATTCACTGCATTGTGCTTGACGATGAATAGCGCCTGTCAGCTGGCGTAGCGGCCACCCTCCTTACTCTATTACACGACGGGCCTTTGTTCAGGGGAATGATGAACCAATATTGACACCGAGCTCATTTCTTGTACACTCGGAGGAAAAGTAAACTCACATCAATATGGTGGAGACCTTGGTGTAGCCTCTCTCAGAGTAACCGTGCTCGTTAATTACACATGATCTAATTAAGAGTCCTTAATTGCTTCATGGTATCATTAGAACTCAGGATGGGAGGTTCCGAAGGTACGCGACATGACCCGGAGATAAAATGTCGTATAGAGAATGCCCGAAGTGCTTTCATGAAATTCAAACCCATGTTGACGTGTAGAGATCTAAAAGTCTTTGGGTTCAATTTGTCAAATATTACAGATGGTATAGACTATAGGGTTGGGTTCTAGAAATGGCAACAATAAACAAGATCGATCACAAGATCTTAGAAATTATTATGGACTTACCACGAGGGACAACAAGAAGATCTAATGAAATCCTGAAACGGATAAATAGAGGCCGAGAAGTGCTTACTACTGTTAAAATAATACAAATAATAATCCCACTTTGGGACAAAGTAGTACAAAGGACTAAGTCCTTCAAATACCTAGGAGAATGGATAACCCCAAACATCAATGAAGACCTGGCCATGAACGATAGATGCATCAAACTGGAGAGAGCCTACCACATATGCAAGAATATGTACAATTCCAAATCCCTCTCAATGAATTTCAAACTCAGACACTACAGTACTGTAGTGAGACCATCAGTACTATATGCCTCAGAATGCCTAAATATGGTCAGCAAAGGACAACTCCGGAAATTGGAGCTGAAGGACCGGAAGATTCTGCTAAAAATCATGGGCCCTATTAAAGAGGAAGGCAAGTATAGAATCAGGCACAACATTGAACTCTATGAACAAGTGGAGAGCATTACAACAGCCATGAGGAAGAGGTGGCTGATCTTCTATGGTCATATTGTGAGAATGGATAATCAGAGGCTCACCTCCAGAATTTTCAACACTGTCTCTAAAGGGAAAGCAACTAACGCCAAGTGGTCAAAACTAGTCAGAAAAGGCCTTGAACAATTGGATATTGACCCCATAACATCTATGACAGGAATAAATACAGGACTTAGACTCTCTCCAGTCACTAACAGCAGGAGTAGGTGTGAAATGGAATCAGGAGCGGAAGGACATTCACAGTGCCAGAATGAAGGTATACTGGGCTAGGAGGAAAGCTGCCAGAGATAAGAACCACGTGGTCCACAGCCGGCCCAAACGGAACTAAAAATAACAATAATAATAATAATAATTGGTTTTACAGCGGCCCTTAGAAACGCCGGGGTGTCGGAAATTTTCCCCGAAGGGGATCTTTCAGAACATGAAGACACATTTTAATAAGGTGTAGATAAAACTATTCAGTTTCATTAAATGTTCAAAGGAATGTTCTACTTTTGCAAGCGTAAAGGACAGAATAAAGGTTTCTTGCGAGGTTCCGGGTTGATGACAGGTGGTAGATTGTTCACCGGAAACTCAACCATATCCGGTCAATTCGGAACGCTAGTTTCAGTCAATGCAGAATTTCACTTCCGGTGTGAATATTTTCCAAAAAATCAAAAAATACCTGAGGATATTGAACCAAGGAACACATTAAAGAAAGATTTATGTAAATAAGTAAATTTGGCTATGATTTGATTCAAAAGAAAAACGAGTAAAGAAACAAACGGTTTTAGGCTGTGAACTGCATTTAGAACTACCGGTCCCAAGCCCGGTTGAGAAAGGAGGAGGGTAAATGGCTGGTTATTGGGCCTTGGTGGGCACACCAATGCTGAGTAGGTGTCACTGGTAAATACTGAGAAATGCCCTAATTTGGAGGCTCTGCCTAGCAATGCAACCAGCAAATCCTAGCCCGTAAGGGAGGAGTGAGGGCGGGTTTCCAGCGCCTTAAAACGGGATATGCTCAGATAAGGGGGAACAACCCTGACAGACAGGTTCAGTAGTCACAGATGCTGTTAGGAGGCAGCCCCTGCACTGTGCTAGCTTGCGTAGGGGTGATTACCCACATCGGGTAAAGCTTTTCAAATTCACAGAACAAACGGAAGAGCCGGACGGATAAACATGAAATACAGAAAGTGGCTGGCAGACCCGACGCCGAGAGGCAAAAGGGATAGAAGAATAAGAAGAAGAAGAAGAAGAAGAGAAGAACTGCATTTAGGCCGGAATTGATTTTCAAAATGTTTTTTTTCCAGTTTGCTCAAAATTTCAAACCCTTCCGGGCTCTTTAGCCCTTCAACGTTTCGCACAATTGAGGACATTCCTAAATTTTACGGTTTTGCTAAATTAGGGACCACTACTTTGTCTGCTAACAAATGGAAAGACTGGACTTTATATCATTTTATGTTTGACCCTGACTATTATGTGTCAGAAAACTGTACTGTAATGAGGCTCATTATAACACTATTTTTCATTATGAAACAGTTTCTCCCACCAATCAGAGCTCAAGAAACAGTCGTGTGACCAATTACGTAAGAATACCTTCGCGCATGCGCTCAAAATCCAACATGTCTATATAAATCACCGAAAGTGCACCGTCCATATGTTCGCGTAAATAAACTGGTGAATATGAGACAAGAAATAGCACTGTACCTTAATATCCCCAAAACCAATTTCTACACAGAGCGTCGTTTTCAAACGACTTCGGTGATAGTTTTACTGAATACTGGTGCACAATCTGCACATATGGCATTGAAGCACACAGAGCGCATGCGTCAGTCGGCCAGAGAGCTTGCAATACAGTGATATACTACCCATCGCAGCACCCGATCACAAAATTCTAGTGACTGAACAGATATTTATGATAATAATAATGTTATTGGTTTTACGTCCCTTTTAACTACACTGGCTTTTAGAGACGCCGGGGTGCCGGAATTTTGCCCCGAAGGGGATCTTTAACGTGCCAGTAAATCTACTGACACGGCTCCCTCGCATTTGCGCACCCTCAAATGCCAGCTGACTGCGCCAGGTTTCGAACCTGCAACCTTGGGCTCAGCAAGCGAGAACGTTACCCCTGAGCCACGCAGCCAGACAGAGTATTTATGAATATTTATGTTAAAACATATAATAAAGTTATAATTATCGTCGAACATAAACAGTCGAATGCAACTCGCCTATAATGGTAATTAAGACACACGTATGGAAATTATAAAACTCGCTTACGCTCGTTTTATAAACATACTCGTGTCTTAATTATAACCATTATAGGCTCGTTGTATAATGTACTATTAAATGCTACAAATGCTGAAAAATGCTAGAAAGGCTGGAGGCTTCCGCTTCGCTCGAACCTAAAGACTGTTGACATGTTAGATGATCAAGAAACAATCAAAACACTAGAAAGTTACAAGTCATGAGGGAGCTGCAGCGCGCGGTGAAAGGAGGGAGCTGGCTGGATGACGTCACGCTCGCCGTGTCATTGCCGTCTCGTAACGCCAGAGCTCATGAGTGAACTCAGTACACATGCACCAAGCGGTACTATGACGTCACACACCTCAGTGCATTCTCGGTACATTTCCTGACGTTGCCGTAACGTAACGACGAAGTCGTCTAGATCATTTAAAATGATAAAATATTTGTACTTATCTCTGAAACACCCTGTATACAGTGCATATGATGCTCACTTGGCGAACGAAACTATTCATCAAATTACACTCTCAACACTAAAAGGAAATAATTAAAACACCCCAATTGAGGGTAAGCAATATACGAAGGTGGATCAAAAAGTTAGTTGCACTAACGCCCTGCAGCAGCGCGCTGTGTGCCACAGCGGAGAAAGGGACAGACACTGCCCACACGTCTGTTAGGCAGGTCGCTGTGGTGTCTCTTTTTGTATGGTGTGAATAGCGGCCAAATGCAATGGCGCGTCGACTGGACGTTCACTCCATATATGAAGTGCGTGCGACAATCCGATTCCTAAGGGCCAAAAGGAAGAATTGCACGGACATTCATCGTGAAGTTAGTGCTGTGTTTGGGGAGCGGGCCATTTCCCGGCAAGGGCACGTCAAGTGGTGTCAGCAATTCGAAGCCGGACGCATGGATATCACGGACGAATATCGCGAGGGCAGGCCCGCAACGTCCAGGACCCGTGCAAATGGGTGCACCCCTCATCACCACAACGAAAGAAGCCCAAGGTTTAACCTTCATCCGGTAAGGTTATGGCGACGGTGTTCTTTGACATGGATGGTTTGCCCCATGTGGAATTCATGCCGAAAGGAACGACGATCAACGCGGCGTCGTATTGCCAAACGTTGCACCGTTTGCGTAAAGCGATTAAAGAGAAGCATCGGGGGAAATTGAGCGCCGGTGTGATTTTGTTGCACGCTAACGCAACACCTCACAGGGCCCGCCAAACGAGCGAACTGCTGCAGCGTTTCAAGTGGGTGGTCTGCCAACAACCACCCTACAGTCCTGACCTAGCGCCATGTGTCTTTCATCTGTTCGGTAAGCTCAAAACGGAGCTCGGTGGTCGAAGTCTCCAGACCGATGAGGAGGTGAAAGCCGCTGTCTCCCTGTGGTTGCAGAACGCTGGAGGAACTTTCTATGTATCCGGCATCGACAAGTTGGTTGTGCGTCCGCAGAAATGTTTGGAGTCTCTTGGAAAAGTGACGTTACATTGTTTGTCGTTATAGTCAAGTTGCTGTTGTATAGGTGGTGTGATAAATGGTCATTAAAGATATCCTTTGAAAAAAAAACTGAGATCATGCCTATGAAACCCTTAGATATAAATGAAGTCTACATAAATGATCATAAAAATTAACCTAGTTCCTCAATTTAAGTATCTTGGAAAAATTATAACACATAACTTAAACGAAAAAGTAACTTGGATAAATAGAACAAATAAAATGATAATGGCACAATCTGTAACCTGGTCAACATATAATTTAAAAAAATGCCTATCAATAGCTACTAAGATCCAATATTATAAAACTGTAACTCTCCCAGAAGCCACTTGTGCTTGTGAAACACTGTTCCAAATTAAAAATGAACAAAGAAGTGATCAGCTCCTCAAAACGGAAAGAAGAATCATTAGAACGTGCTGAAATAAAAAGTATCAGGTTGAGGGAGTCTGGAGGATTCTCCCAAATGAAACTCCACAGCCTGCTTCCAGTCTCCGACCGGGTCAGGAATGGAATGAATGAAGCCCCTATCTAGCGGCGAGGATATGAACTGTGCCGGCTGCCGAGGCCTGACGCACTCCTCTGGGGCAATGATTAAATGAATGACAGATGAAATGAAATGATAGTGGAGAGTGTTGCTGGAATGAAATTTTGACAGGGAAAACCGGAGTACCCGGAGAAAAACCTGTCTGCCTCCGTTCTGTCCAGCACAGATCTCACATGGAGTGACCGGGATTTGAACCACGGACTCAGTGGTGAGAGGCCGGCGTGCTGCCGCCTAAGCCACGGAGGATTCTCCCAAATGAAACTGTCTATCGTGAGATTGATCCAATCTCCAGCATAATGGAGAAGAAAAGAATTTCACATTGTTTTCCATCTTACGGCTTCCAGAAAACAGAATTGTATGCCAACTGGTGTTGAGAAATCTAGGAAAGAAAACTGCAGGAAAATGGATCCAAGAAATCCAAGAAGATCTTAAAGCAGTTGGACTCGAGTCAACAGATGCCGATGAGAAAAATAAAATTATCACCATTCTTAAAACACACAAATTTTCTGCAGAAATGATACATAGAAAGCCTATGGAGATTTCAGATGAGTTGAGAAAATCCCGGTCTGAAAGAATGAGAAAGTACTGGAAAGAGCGCATGGACCATGCAGTACTACCTTCAAAGAAGAAGTGATTGTGGAACGACTCAAGTGGTCCAATGTGACCAATCAAGATTAATAATAATAATAATAATAAATGGTCATAACTTGGCGTAGGGATATGGCGACCCCATCGCCCAGTGGGTGACCACTGCAATCAGCCACCCGAGTATTGGCGGGAAAACCATACCTTTTTCGAGTAGGAGGAAATGCCTGCTCTTAGCCGGAAGACATCATGAGGCCCTCCAAGGCTCACAACCTTGGTAGTATTTTGGTCAGTGTGAAATATCACTGACCCCAATCTACAGTTTTTCAACTGTTCAAAGCATGGAGAAAAATTCAGCAGAAGCTACTACCCCAGGTGGTAACCAATCCACCTTCACCTTGAGTGAAGCATGCAGGCCTTCGGATTCTGGGGAGCCTGCACAGACATGCGTGGAGGTATCGGAGACTCCAGGAAAGATCAGTCACAAACGCCGGAATTTCTTTGCTACTTTCAACGCAAACTCACTTCTTAAGATCGGCAAACTCAAACAGGTTACTGATGTCTTGTCCCGATATCAGATATTGATCGCTGCAATTCAGGAAACAAGATTCACGGATGAACAGTGCTTCGAGTCACAAGGTTATAGAATATTCAAAGGCAAGACCGGTAAACGTGTAGTAAAAACCATCCCACACTTAGGCACAGGATTTATTGTCAACAGGAAGATTTTGGGTTCGATTGTGGACTTCACATCCCCTAACAGCCGAGTCTCTACTCTTTCTTTTCGGTGTACAAATAGAGTTTATACAATGGTGAACGTACATGCGCCAATCAATCAGGCGAATAAGAAGGACCCGGAAGGAACAGACGCATTCTGGGAGGAGCTAGAATATATCCTCTCAAAGGTACCTGACAAACATACCATCATTCTCCTAGGGGACTTCAATGCCCAGCTTGGCAAAGAACGAAAATATCAGAAGATTATTGGAAACTACCCAGCTCACAGGAGAACTAATCGTAATGGAGAGAGGCTTGTGGAGTTATGCAGAGCATTCAATCTGGTCCTAAAGTCAACGGCGTTCAAACACCTACCCAGAAAACAGAAGACCTGGATTTCTCCAAACTCCAACCTTGGTGAATTCCAAATTGATCATGTCGCCATTGCACGGAAAGCGCAACGAGAGATCCAGAACGTGAAGGTTCTGAGAAGTGGCAACTTAGACTCGGACCACTACCTTTCGCAAATCAAAGTTAGACTAATTCCAAGAAATAACAAGAAGATTACACCAAGAAAAACTGATAAGTTTGACAGAGACAAGCTAAGGAGCAACCAAGAATTCACCCACAAGTTGGAAACTTTAAATCCAGAGAATTGGGAACAATTACAAGAGGCTATAGTCAGAACTGCAAAGGAGACTGTCCCACTCACAAAATCAAGAAAGCATCCTTGGTGGGATCATGAATGTGATACAGCAGTTCAGCTAAGACAGGTTGCGTGGCAGAAATGGAATTGCCACAAAAATGAAGAGAATAGGGTCAACTTCCTAAACGCGAGAAAATCTGCATCAAAAACCATCCGTGGCGTGAAACGTACGTTTAATAGGGAACAGTTGGTACAGATTGAGCAAGACTTCCAGAAAAATAACACACGTAACTTCTATAAAACCTTCAAGCACAGCCTGAACAAATACAACCCCCCAAGTCTACAGTTTAAAGATTCCAACGGGAAATTGGCTCACAATGATAAAGATAATTGTCAGATTCTAGCAAGTTATTTTGAAAACCTCCTCAACTGTGAGGCTCCAGTGACCCCTTTCGTTTATGAAATAAATCCAATCATCCACCCCGATTCGTCCCCACCTACAAAGGCTGAAATCACGAAGATAATCCAAGAGCTGAAGGACAACAAGGCACCGGGTGAAGATTTGATAATTGCTGAACTGTGGAAACATGCAGGGGAAAAGGCAATCGACAAGCTTGTTGCAATTATTCAAGAGATCTGGGAGAGCGAAAAACTCCCAAGTGGATGGACCTCTGCCGTAATTCATCCACTACATAAGAAAGGGGAGAAAACCGATGTGAACAATTACCGTGGCATCTCTCTTCTGTCAATAACTTACAAGATCCTCTCAAAAGCTCTACAAAATAGGGCGGAACAACAAATCGATCCACAACTGGGGGAATACCAAGGGGGATTCAGAAAGGGACGGTCATGTGCTGAGCAGATTATGAATCTGAAGTCCATCCTCTCATATCTGAAACTCAGGAACAGGGAATTCGTGGTGACCTTTGTTGATTTTAGAAAAGCGTACGACTCAATTGATCGAACCACCCTATTGCAAATCCTTGAAGAGTTTGGCTTAGATAACAAGACACAATCAATTATCCAGCAAACCCTGACCAACACCACCTCCAAAGTGAAGTTCAGAGGAGAGATGTCCGATGCCTTTGAAATCAGGACAGGAGTGAGGCAAGGAGACGGACTCTCACCTCTACTCTTCAACTGTGTTTTAGAAAAGGTCATTCGAGAATGGCGGAAGGAAATGAAAAATTCAAGGGTAGAAAATGGGGTAAGGCTAGGGTACAAGTATATGAATCTTACAATCGACTGTCTAGCCTTTGCAGATGATCTAGTGATCTTTTCAGATTCCATTGATACGGCAGAAGAACAACTTAACCAACTGAAAAATCAAGCACTGAAGGCTGGGCTTCAAATCTCCTTTGAGAAGACACAATTCATGACAAACATAAAATCAGCGCCCAGGGAACTGGAGGTCGGACTAGGAAAAGTTCAGAAGGCAGAAAAGTTTAAATACCTCGGTGAATGGATAGAGCCTAACCTATCAGAGAAAGAAGCCTTCGTGTCACGCATTAATAAAATGGAAATGGCATACAACCTGACTAAAGACATCTACAATAAGAGATCGATATCCTTAAACGCCAAAATTAGACATTACTGCACTGTTATTCGACCAGAGTCTCTGTATGCGGCAGAGACTCTAACAATGAACAAGAAAGGTCTAATGGAAAAACTAGAGGCGAAAGAAAGGAAGATTTTGAGGAAAATCCTGGGTCCTATCAAAGAAAACAGCGAGTACAGAAGGCGTCACAACCACGAATTATACAAGCACGTGGAGAAGATCAGTGACACGATTCGAAAAAGAAGGATTGCCTTTTATAGCCACGTGACACGAATGAGCCCAGGCAGGATGTCAAAACGGATATTGACGTACTTTCAGGATAAGAAAACCAAAGGGGCATGGTTCACGGAAGTTGAGAAAGATCTACGTGAAATGGAAATTTCCCCTGAAGATACCCAGGAGCTTGTTCCACTTCAGGAAAAACTACGTACGCACAAAGGTTTCCAGGAAAAGCCGAAGCTGAAGACAGGGAAGATGTGGTCCCAAGAGAGAAAAGAACAACACCGGAGACGAATGCGGGAACACTGGGCGGTAGTTAAAGCTCGGAAGAAGAGACAGTTGAACTGACGTGGTCCCTAGTTGGCCGAATCGAAGAATGAAGAAGAAAGAAGAAATGGTCATAACTGCGAAGTGCAACTTATTTTTTGATCTGCCCTCGTAGTTATGTATTTCTTATATAGAAAGTACTTGTAAAACACATAACATCTAAAGTGAGAGGATTTGGGATGTTCTTTCCGTTTCCACTAAAACTAAAAACCTCTGTATCTCGGTGACTTCCCGCTTTATTTGAAATTAATTTCAACTAATCTGTAGTCACGGTGGCTGGCCACCAGAATACACCATAAACTCTTTTCTAAAAATATGTACTTATCCCGTTCTTTTCGTAGGATCTCCAAGTGTATAAACAATTCTTATAATTATTTCCGGCATTAATTTGCTATAGTCATGTTGACTGACTTAAAAGCGATTCTATTAATGGATGTATGGGCATCGTGAGTGCTCAACCACAAACACTTCTTCCAGACAAATGCCGACATTGTATCCTATCTTTACCCCAATCGTAGATCCTAACACTGGCTAGGGGCTGAAACCCTCAAATGAGCAAAGAGGGAGACGCCACTGTCGGGGACGCGGACTAATAGTCACGTGATGTGAGGTCCCAGCGCGGGACACAACTTGAGAAGCCAAGCTTAAAATTCCCAGACCGGAAACCGGAAACCCGTTCCTGCTCCTGCCACTAAATCTCAAGTTACACACAAGTTGTCTTATTCGAGCAAACTTTTCTCGTATGTTAACGAGCTTTGTGCAACTAGGCTATCCTGTCCGTGACGCCAAAGAGCGCTCTAATAATACGAGAAGCTGACTCACTGACCTCTAACGATAGCTTCATTAACTAGCGGGCTTCATCATCATTGTTGTTGTGCGTCAGTCTCGACGCTCACAGAGGCTGTCGCCATGTTTATAGGATCTGACTAGTTTCATGGTGCTGCATAAAAGTTCAACTAGTAAATATAATAAAAAATATTAAAATTAAACAATAAAAACATACTAAAAATTAAAATAAAACATACTAAAATTAAAATAAAACACTCTAAAATTAAAATAAAACACACTAAAATCAAAATAAAACACACTAAAATTAAAATAAAACACACTAAAATTAAGATACAAAATACTAAAATTAAGATAAAAAACACTAAAATTAAGATAAAACACAATAAAATTAAAATAAAACACACTAAAATAAAATAAAACACACTAAAGTTAAAATAAAATTAAGATTATAAAATTAAGAAGTTAAAATTTAAAAATTAAAAATAATAAATAAATAGATAATTTTCAAAATGAATTTTAAAAAATAATATTCAATATAAAAAATAAAAATAAAAGTCAGAGCTGAAATATTTTTTTTACTAAAAATATTTTATGAAAAACAAGAAGTTCCGTGAAGAACTATACAGCCTACTTTTCATGCCAATGATTATTCTACAGTATATGAACCTATCTAGAATAATGACGAAATTAAGTTGGTAATATCGAAATATCTAATTAGTACATAATATACCTGGTATAATGTAGCCTAATAGAGCACTACAGTTGGCAGCCCTGGTGACTGAATATATTCTTAGTTCCACCTCTTAAGGTACAGAATACAAAATTTGGTTGAAGTCCAATGGACGTTACATGCAGTTAGACACTGGATCTATCAGCACGCGTAAAAGCATGTTGCCAACAATACCATGCGTGTGCTGGTCAGAAATAATCTGAAATATTATGATATCTTGTTGTGCCAATTTTGGATGAAATCCATTTGTTAGTACAGAAGTTACATATATTTTAAAATTGGAACTATCAGCAAGCATAGAATCATGTTGGCAGCACTGCCTTGTATTAATTACTCCAAATTAATCTAGAATGTCAGGTGCTATACGTGTGCAAAGTATAGAGCTGTTGGCTTGCATACTTTCTGATATATTGATATTAGGGTAAAAAAAATATAGACAGCATTTATTAACAGTTGGCAGCCCTGATTGCTTTTAACAATACCTATAGTCATATCTGTTATGGTACACATAGCACATACGAAATTTGGTTGAAATCCAACTGATAGTATAGTTACATGTATTTAAAAATTGGTACTATCAGCAGGCTTACAATTATGTTGGTAGAACTGACGTATATACGTTACTCCAAATTAATCTAAAATGTCAGAATATACGTGTGCATAGTTTAAATCTGTTGGCTTGCATACTTTCTGATATATTGGTATTTGGATAAAAAAATAGAGAGAGCAATTATTAACAGTTGGCAGCCCTGGTGGCTCTTAAGAATACGCTCAGTCATATCTGTTCATGTACAGATATTACATACAAAATTTGGTTGAAATCCAATTGATAGTGTAGAAGTTATATGCATTTAAACATTGGACCTATCAGAAGGCTTAACATTATTTTGGCAACACTGTCATGGTTGGCCTCCTGGAAATTAAACTGAAATAGTATTATCTACATGTGTGCCAATTTTGTAATAGCTCCCATGCATACCTTGCACGATATCCAACATGGAGCTCAAATTTCTAGTGCGTTTTTTAAGCAGTTGGTAGCACTGACATCATTTTCAAATATGGACATGTGCTATTCCGGTGCACATCTTTACTCATACTACATTTGGTTTTGATTGCTGCAGCCGTTTAGGAGTTGATAGGGAGACACACACACACAGCCAGACAGACACACATTTTCCCGGATCGATCTCATAAGTCTACTTTTTCTTCATTTTTGCAAAATGTGAAAAGTAGGCTAACAATTTGAAAAAAAAAGAACTAGTCTACTCCATAAAGAGATAAACATTTGTTTATAAACAAATTTTCGATGTTTATTAAAGAGTGTGCAATTCCCCACTGCCCTGAGTATTTCTTTCTAATACTCATTTCTAATGATCGGTTGCTTTTGACGCCCCTTATGTATAGACCATCCGCCCGGATTTACTGTTATGCGGGTCGACGTGACTCACTTCTAACAGAGGCAGTCTAGTTTATTTCTTTAAGCGCACTTTATAAACAAACCAACAACCAGCCCCGGCCTAGCCTGGTTTCTTCAATGGTTTACCGAGTGTGATGTTAAAAAGGCAGGTCCCAGACTCACTTCATAAAAGCCGAGGTGAACAACGAATCTCCAAACTCTTCTCTGATATCTTAACTCGACACGACTGAACAGTTTGATGCTAGCCGGAGGTAGGGTGATAGGATCGCTCGCTAGCTCATAAGCTCTCTCCGAATCTAGTAACATAATTTAAATTTCCATACGAGTGTCTAAATTACCATTATAGGCGAGTTGCATACGACTGTATATGTTCGACGATAATTATAACTTTATTATATGTTTTAACATAAATATTCATAAATATCTGTCCAGTCACTAGAATTTTGTTATCGGGTGCTGCACTGGGTAGGATATCTCTGTTCTCTAAGCTCTCTGGCCGACCGACGCATGCGCTCTGTGTGCTTCAATGCCATATGTGCAGATTGTGCACCAGCATTCAGTAAAACTGTCATCGAAGTCGTTTGAAAACAACGCGTTTTGTAGAAATTGGATTTGGGGATATTAAGGTACAGTGCTATTTCTTGTCTCATATTCACCAGTTTATTTGCGCGAACATATGGACGGTGCACTTTCGGTAATTAATATAGACATGTTGGATTTTGAGCGCATGTGCCAAGGTATCCTTATCTAAATGGTCAAACAACTGTTTCTTGAGCTGTGATTGGTGGGAGAAACTGTTTCATAATGAAAAATAGTGTTATAATGGCCATCATTATGATACAGTTTCCTGATATATAATAGTGAGGGTCGAACATAATAGTACATTATGCAACGAGCCTATAATTACTATAATTAAGACACGAGTATTTTTATAAAACGAGCGTATGCGAGTTTTATAATTTCCATACGAGTGTCTTAATTACCATTATAGGCGAATTGCATACGACTGTTTAGGTTTGACGATAATTATAACTTTATTATATGTTTTAACATAAGTATTCATAAATATCTGTTGAGAGTCAGCCACTTGAATTTTGTGATCGGAGAGCGAGCGCTGGGTTTGATATCTCTGTCTTTCAAGATCTCTGAACGACCAACGCATGCGCTCTGTGTGCTTGCAATGCCATATGCAAGCCATATGTTTACATCTGCCGTCCCTCAGTAATACTGTCACCGGAGTCGTTTGAAGGCAATACGCTGTGTAGAAATTAGGGTTGGTGATATTAAGGTACAGTGCTATCTCTTGTCTCATATTCGCCAGTTTATTTATGCGAACTTATGGACGGCGCGTATTCCATGTCGGTAATTTATTATAGTTCGATGTTGTGTTTATGTCCGACATGTTGGATTTTGAGCGCATGCGCGAAGGTATCGTTACCTAATTGGCCAATGAACGAGTTCTGATTGGTTGGAGAAACTGTATCGTAATGAAAAACAATGTTATAATGACCATCATTATGATACAGTTTTCTGACAGATAATAGTGAGGGTCGAACATAAACTTTATTATATGTTTTAACATAAATATTCATAAATATATGTCGAGATTATGTCGGTTGACTTCTTCTTCTTCTTCTTGGGAATTATGTGGTCTCGGCATTTGCTCCCTACCCAATAACGAATTCTAAAGGTTTGAGACATTGTTTATCCTGAAGTAGCACCAACAGTTAGCGCACAGGTACTATGTTGGATCATTATGTTATTTTGGTCAAATAACACAAAATAGGCTGTTACAAACGCCTTAAAATTAAAATGTATCGTATTATCAACTATTTACTCCTCAAATTCGATGCGTATAGAATGTCAACGGAAGGCAAATCAATGAAGTCCCAAATAGAACAGTTATGACATCTGCCGGGAAAGTTTCGTATAAAAAATCTCTTTACTGAATAAAGCTGGGTTTTTGACTTCCGTGGATCTAATGCCATACGCGTGATCCCTCCATGACGTTCTGGTGTGTTTATGTCAACAACAGCATTCAATAATAATGTCGGCGAAATCGTACGAATGCAATGCCCTGTTTAGAAATTGGAGTTGCGGATTTTATGGTTGAGTGCTATTTATTTTGCTATATTCCGCAGTTTGTTTATACAAACATTACGCACGGTGCACATTTTCCATGTCGGTAAAGGCTAGGGTAGAAGGATGGTGTGTTGCAAACTTCTGGGCGTAGATTCCTAAATTTCTTGCATATGTCATAGTATTTTCTTGTTACCGCAAAGGTTCGTGCTGATTTTGTCTTTGCGTTTGGGATTGTAACTACAATGGTTGATCCGATATCCTTTAGATAGTCAACTTTCAATTCATGTAATTCATGTCCGACATGTTGCATTTTGAGTGCATGTGTGAAGCTATCCTTACCTACTGTAATTGGTCAATGAATGAAAATCTTGAGCTCTGAGTGGTTGGAGAAACAGTGTCATAATGAAAGTAGCACTTTAATGACTATCATTATGATACAATTTTCTGACATATAATAGCCTATTTACATTTCGACATCGTCGTACATAATAGTACATTATGCAACGAGAATGTTGTTGTTTGAGTCTTCAGTCTTTTGACTGGTTTGATGCAGCTCTCCATGTCTCCCTCTCCTGAGATAATCTACATAGCTACCACACCCTACATCCGAGGTGATCTGTTTAACATATTCTAACCTTGGTCTACCCCTACAGTTCTTGTCCTCGACCCTTCCTTCCATAACTAAGCTTGCTATTCCTAAGTGTCTTAGTATGTGTCCTACTAACCTATCTCTTCTCTTCATTAACAGTCGCCAGAAACATCTCTCCTCTCCCACTCGTCTTAATACTTCTTCGTTTGTAAACCTACCTACCCATCTGATCTTCATCATTCTCCTGTAACACCACATTTCAAATGTTTCAATTCTCCCCTTTTCTGCTGCACCAATAGTGCAAGTTTCACTTCCATAGAGCGCCACGCTCCAGACAAAGGCTTTCAAAAATGACTTCCTAATACCTAAATCTATATTCGATGTAAACAGATTTCTTTTTTGTAGAAATGCTTTCCTTGCCTGAGCCAACCTACTTTTTATATCCTCTTTGCTTCGTCCATCAATGGTTATTTTGCTTCCTAAGTAACAGAAGTCTCCTACTTCCTTCAGCTTTTCACCTGCCAATTAGATGTCCATAGAGGTTTCTGTTTTATTTCGGCTGCATTCTAGTATTTTTGTTTTACAATTATGAATTTTCATCATGTATTCTTTCCGTAAGATGGAGTCCATAACATTCAAAAACTCATTCAAATTTTCAGGCTTGTCGGCCAAGATGACGATGTCATCAGCAAATCTCAGAGTTGAAATTATTTCTCCTTGAATCTTCACTCCCACTTTAAATTTTTCTCTAATTTCCTTCATTGCTTGTTCAATGTAAAGATTGAAAAGTATGGGTGATAAGTTGCAGCCTTGTCTAAAACCTTTCTGATATATCAGCTTCTCTCTCATGTCCTTCAGCTCTAATGACTGCTGTCTGGTTTCTGTACAGATTGTATATCACCCTCCTATCCCTGTACTTTATTCCAATCGATTTCAAAATGTCAAACAATTTAGTCCAATCAACATTATCAAAAGCCTTCTCTAAGTCTACAAAAGCCATGAACGTTCTCTTATCTTTCCTTATTCTACCTTCCAAAATCAGCATAAGACTTAGTACAGCTTCCCTTGTTCCTACATTTCTCCTGAAACCAAACTGGTCTTCACCCAACTCCGATTCTATCTGGCTTTCAATCCTCTTGTAAATTATTCTAGACACGATCTTTGAAGAAGAGTAACCAAGCTGATTGTACGGTAATCTTCACATCTGTCAGCTCCCACTTTCTTTGGTATAGGGATGATTACATTCTTCTTGAAATCAGAGGGTACCTCACCTGTCTCATTAATCCTACACACCTAGTGAAATAACCCGATCAGACCTTCATCTCCTATGCAGCGTTGCAACTCAATCGGTATATCATCTATGCCTGGTGCTTTGTTCCTGCTTAAGTCTTCCAAAGCTCTATCAAATTCTGATCTCAATATTAAATCTCCTTTCGCATCCTCATAAATTTCCTCCTCCCTTTCCATTACATGATTCTCTATCTCCGTTCCCTTATACAAACTCTCTATGCAAGCTTTCCATCTCTCAACCTTTTCTTCCCTATCTGTTAGAGGCTTTCCATTTGTGTCCTTAATATTACAGCACTTAGTCTTATTTTCCCCAAATGTATTCTTAATCCTTCGATAAGCTGTGTCTACTTTTCCTAATTTCAGATAATTTTCTATACCTGCACATTTCTCTTTCAACCATTCCTCTTTCGCTTCCTTGCACTTCTTGTTAACCTCATTTCTCAGACGTCTGTATTCTGCTTTCACCTTTTCATCTCTTACATTCTTGTGTTTCCGCCTTTCATCCATCAATTCTAGTATATCCTGAGTGATCCACGGTTTTCTACCTATTCTTTCTTTCCTACCAATGTTTTCTTCTGCGGATTTTGTTATTTCATTCTTCAAAAGTACCCATTCGTCTGCAATTGAAGTTTGTTTAGGGTTTTTCATTAGTCCTTCCTTTATACTTTTCTTAAATCTTTCGATTACATCCTTTACATTTAGTCTGTCTATTGCCCACCTTTTTGGCTTTTGACTTTTCTTCAGTTTCTTCAACTTTAATCTGCATTTCATTACAACCAGATTGTGGTCAGAGTTTGTGTCAGCACCAGGATATGTTTTACAATCCAAAATCTGGTTTCGAAACCTCTGCTTGACCATAATGAAGTCGATTTGGTAACGCCCTGTATCTCCTGGGCTCATCCATGTGTATATTCTTCTATTGTGGTTATTGAATAAGGTGTTAGCTATGACTAACTCATGCTCGGTCAGAATTCCGCCTGCTTCCTCGATCATTCCTTTCACCTAATCCGAAATCTCCTACTATCTTCCCTTCTCTCCCTTTTCCTACCACAGCATTCCAATTTCCCATTACTATAACATTTTCATCACCCTTGACATACCTCAGAATTTTGTCTATTTCTTCGTTGACCTTTTCAACATCTTCATCATCAGCTTGACTGGTAGGCATATAGACTTGTACCACTGTGGTGCACGTAGGTTTAGTATTGATTTTTGCTACAATAATCCGTTCACTATATTGCTCATAATATTCCACCCGCTGTCCAAGTTTCCTACTCAATATGAGACCAACCCCTTCTTGGCCATTATTTGATTTAGTGCTAATGACCCTATAGTCTCCTGACCAAAAGTCCTGTTCTTCCTGCCAGCGCATTTCACTAATCCCAACCAAATCCAACCTCAACCTATCCATTTCCCTTTCTAAGTTTTCTAACCTTCCACTTCCTAGCAGACTTCTAACATTCAACGCTCCGATCCGTAGAATGTCAGATTTCCTCTTTCTCACTTCTGTGATGTTAACCCCCTCTGGAGTAGTCCCCACCCGGAGATCCGAACCGGGGACTAGTTTACCTCCGGATTGAAATTTTACAAGGGAGAAGGCCATCATCACATGTAATTATGCATAGAGAGGTACATATCCTCGGGAATAGCATTACGGCTGTAGTTTCCCGTTGCTTTCAGCCGTGCAGCAGGACGCAGTGTAGCCATTATTTGGCTTATATTATCAATATCTTAACCGTCTATAAGACTAGTAAAGAACTGATTTATTCTGAAAGGCTGCTACTCCCTTTCAGAATAAGTAAAGAGCAATTCTACTAATAAAAAAATAATAACCTTCTACTAACAATTAAATACCAAAATTCTACTAACGAAGAAAAAAAACTTAAGTTCCACCAACAACAAATACTACCACTAAAACAGTCTGTCACCAGGCACACTCACATGCACCCTCACACATCACAGTCTACTGAAACAATGAACTATAACAAATAAACAATGCAACTGCTACCAGACACACTCACACACCACAGTCTAATAGAACAATGACCTATATCTAATAAACAAACTAACTACATACTTACTGTACTGTAATTTGAATTGACAATATTTACAAAATGCAATAGCATACAAGGTTTCAATCCCATTCTGCACAGTCACGTGGCCAGCTTCGACTAATCAGCGTAGGCTTGACACCTGTTTGTCCGTAAAATACCACCAATCAGTATGTGTTAGGCCGATCAGCTGACTCACCATTCCGAGATCGCAGCTATGGAGCTCACTGCCAAGCGAGGAACTTACACAAAAAACAAGGTTATGCAAATTATTGCGTAGGTTCATTATTCAAACTTTCACTTCGATCGCATGATTACGACACAAGAAATAATAACTTAATGTTAAAATTCGCACAGCCGCCATCTTGAGGTTATGTAAAGAATTGAACTAAATTGAATACCAGTGGATTACAATGTGTATAAACATTTCCCGTTCCAGATAGATTCGTAGATATTGAGAACCGACTAAATATTGCGGATGGTCGCCATGTTGGATTTTTATATATGTAGGTCTTAAAACGTATGTCCTGTTACATGGAGATTGTTGTGTACGTGTAGTATTCAAACTTCAATCGCATGATTACGACACAAGAAATAAAAACTTAATTTTAAAATTCGCACAGCCGCCATCTTAAGGTTATGTAAACAATTGAACTAAATTAGATACCAGTGCATTACAATGTGTATAAACATTTGCTGCACCAAGTTTCATTGCGTTTGGATCATTAAATCGCGAGAAAAGTCTATTTAAAACTTTCAACTTCCCTTGGCCGCCATGTTCGTTTTGTAGTTAACCGGTTTTTGAAGGTCTTATAGATGAACTTCCAGTAGTGCCCTTTATCTCCGTACAAAATTTAAGGGTGATACTGGTAATAGTTTCAGAGATATAGAATGCCGGTGAAATATTTCGCACAGCTTTTAAATGCGCTACTAATTTGCTGAATATTTCCAGAATTCTTTTCATGACAAGCATTATTTTTATGATTAATACTGCGCAAATGTCTCTGCTTCATTGAAAAAGGTATATCAATATTGTATACTTCACAATGTGTGATTAAAGGTTCACCATCCTTCATTCTTTTCGCTAAATAACTATTTTTACAATCTTTTTAGAACGTTTACCCTTTTGAACATTTATTTCTAAACAGTCACCTCCTACTTCATTACATTCATTTAATGGTTCTGTGCTAGCTGATGGTTTTACAGTTTTTAATTCCAGTTGTTCACCGTGGAGAATGGTGATGAACTGACATGATTTAAATTTACGTGTCGTGTAAGACTATCCTGTCTGTTAAATGATGTAGCACAATGACTGCATACAAACATTTTAAGATTATGTTTTGTACTTGCATGACGTTGAAGGTTGTCAGGTCTTGAAAACTGTTTATTGCATTTTCCACACTTGAACATAATAATCACTTTCCAAATTACCTATAAAAGAAACGAGATTATAATGGCAATAATTAAGACACGAATATGTTTATAAAACGAGGGAAGCGAGTTTTATAATTTCCATACGAGTGTCTTAATTACCATTATTGGCAAGTTGCATACGACTGTTTATGTTCGACGATAATTATAACTTTATTTTATATTTTAACATAAATATTCATAAACATATGTGGAATTCAGTAACTTCAGTTAGTGAACAGTTCGCGCTGGGTGGTTTGCTGACTGAACGGAACGCATGCGTGGGTCAAAGAATTTCGAAAGCAGAGACCATTTACTTTGCTTGGCAATGCTATTGTTTACAGCCTGCATTATGACAAGCGCTGATCAGAACTAGCATTCACTAATATTCTCACCGAAGTCGTTTGAAAGCAATGCGCTGTGTAGAAATTCGCCAGTTTATTTTCGTGAACATATGGGACGGTGCACTTTCCATGTCGGTAATTTATATAGAAGGATGCTGTGTTGCTAACTTCTGGACGTAGATTCCTAAATTTCTTGCATATTTCATAGTATTTTCTTGTTATCGTAAAGGTTCGTGCTGATTTTGTCTTTGTGTTTGGGATTATAACTACAATGGTTGATCCTATATCCAATTTGAAGTTTCAAATCATGTAATTCATGTCCGACATGTTGGATTTTGAGCGCATGCGCGAAGCTATCCATACCTAATTGGTCAATGAATGGGCTCTGATTGGCTGGAGAAACTGTTTCATAATGAAGAATAGTGATATAATGACCCTCATTATGATACAGTTGTCTGACATCGTCGAACATAAACAAAATTAAAACACCAACCATTTCTTTCTTTCTCTGATTGACATCGCAAGGCATGCTGGGTGCTGCTAGTAAATAAACTCTTGGTAGTAATTACCGAACAGAGGGCTATTTTAACAAGGAAGGATTCGCGTGGTCCCTCGCGTCATATTACAGTAGACAGTAATGCTCTTCCCTCGGCAGAAAGGCCAAGCCCTAGCGTCATAAACATCGCAGCCAACTGGTCAGGGGTTTACTACCGCGGACCACCATAACTTGTTATTTCTTCATTCCACTGCTACAATAAAATTCCCATCACTCTAAAAGGAAGCTAACGTAAACAACTGCATTTGTTATTAAACTTAGAAAATAATGGAAATAAACATTCGTAGAAAAGTCTTTATAGAACAGCTCCTCTCGAAGTGCGATAAGACCAATAAAGAGAGGGGAAGATGACCTAACTGTTCCACCCCTTAAGGCAACAATAATCAACGAAGTAAGTAACGAAAGAGAGACCATTAGAATCGAAGTTCCCTGCAACCTGGGTCCCATTATAACCAAAACGTCGAAATACTGTTACTACTTCAGGTACAGTCACGTACGCACTTCAAGGACGCCATCATAGATCCAAAATAACGACAAGACTCTAGAACTAACATGAGAATCAGCTGTTGCCTATTACACCACTGAAGATCTTCACATCAAGCAAATCTTTTCAATTATAAACAAGATGTTCAGTAAACAACATATAGCCTAGTTTCTCCTAAATGCATGGGTATTGTTATAACTCTTTGTCCTTTTCAAGGAGTATACTTGAATGTTGGTTGTAGTAGCTTGTTGAAATACAACGTGTTATACCTCTGTACGAAATTTCATTCAATTCGGTTTCACCGTGCTTGAATTGATATGGTGAATCAATTTGCACACATACATGGCCGCTATCTGCAAACTATTGGGCTGATGACCTTGTCGTTTGGTCAAAAGATGCTTAAGTTATTAAATAAAAGTATATTGTTGCAAAATTTAGTAGAGATCAGATGATTAGGTTGGTCGTAATTTGATTTAAGCTTTTAAAATTTGTGTGGCCGCCATTACTTTTTGTAAAGATGGCGGCGATAAAAAATAGGACACTGAGGTGCCCCTTGCTAGTACCAAATTTCGTTCAATTCGTTTTCACCGTGTTTGAATAGATCGGGGGAATCGATTTGCACACATACATGGCTGCCATCCGCAAATTATTGGGCTGATGACCTTGTAGTTTGGTCAAAAGATTCCACATACATAAAGGTATAAAGTTGCAAAAATTGGCAGAGATCAGATGATTAGGTTGGTCGTAATTTGATTTAAGCTTTTAACATTTGGTTGGCCACCATTACGTTTCCGTCAAGATGGCGGCGATATAAAACATGACACTGAGGTCCCCTTTGCTAGTTCTACCCCTGTGCCGAATTTCGTTCAATTCGGTTTGACCGTGTTCGAATTGATAGGGGGGGGAGGGGTAGGGGACCGACATTCAGAGTACACACAGACAGACACACAATTTTTCGCCCTGTGTTGATCTCATAAGACTACTTTCATTTTTTGCAAAAATCGAAAGTAGGCTAATGAGAACATAGGAGAAGTTCCATAGCTCCCATACATGGCAGACTTAAATTAGCGTGACGTCTTGACCAGTAAATGTTCACAAAAATCAGCCTCTTGGAGGTTCTAAATTGAAATATCCCTCAGCCCATCGCACACACTTAGCTTGTCTCTAGTGCTATAGAAACGATGATCGTAACAAGTATTATCCAAGATGAAATACATGAATATTCCATATTATAAGGTCCTCTTTTCTAATATCTGCAGTGAATTGGGAAGTAGGGAAATCGTCACGGGTAGCAGAACAGAAAGCGACACGAAGGCTTTTAGTGATCTTGTAGGCAACGGTTGAGAGTAAACATGGCGGCGCTAAATCTCGGTCCTTATTAACTTTTCCAGAGCAATCGTTTCAGGTCGACACCATACCCTTTTGATACAATAATTCACGGCTACTCTTTGCATTTTATCATACGTGCAGACTGAAACTAATGAAACCATAATACTTCGTAGATAAATGCATATTTTCACAACACTAACTCTAACCTCTCTGTATCCTTTGTTACTTATCCCGGCCTGAGTACCTCCAGTAGTAAAAATCCTATCCGAACACCTTTGATATGATCTCCTAATGAGAGGCCAAGTAGCCTTCCCAACACCATGACAGCCTACAGACTACACAAAGACGAATACAACATTTTAGATAAACAAATTGTTAACTAAATAAGAGCTCAAAAGTTATTTCCCCGAATATACGTGCAGCTATCCAATAACAAGTTGCCGAATGGATTTCACTAAATTTCGCCCATCAAAATGAACGTTACCTCTCCTCATCGTCTAGACCTGCAGGAGGGAGCTGTAGATGACACAGGTTCTGCTCACCCAGCGTTGCCGGTGTTGCCTTGATCTCAACGTTGCCAGGTCTTCTCAAGCTTAAGCTACGTATTTTCCCAGAAAGCGTAGTTTTTATGATAGTGTTATATTGTTCTCGTAATACTGAATAAGTCCTACGTCAGTGTGAATTCAACTTGGGACTGTTGTTTTAAGGGGTGAATTATTGAGGTCATTAGTCCCTGTCATCTACAATGCTACTATTGACGAAGGAAAATTGATCATGGAATAACAAGGATAAATTAAGGCAGGAATTGAATGACACCCTGTTGTTGTTGTTGTTGTTGTTGTTGTTGTTTGAGTCTTCAGTCTTTTGACTGGTTTGATGCAGCCCTCCATGCCTCCCTGTCCTGAGCTAATCGTTTTATCTCTACATAGCTACCACACCCTACATCCGAGGCAATCTGTTTAACATATTCTAACCGTGGTCTACCCTTACAGTTCTTGCCCTCGACCCTTCCTTCCATAACTAAGCATGCTATTCCTGGGTGTCTTAATATGTGTCCTACTAACCTATCTCTTCTCTTCATTAACAGTCGCCAGAAACATCTCTCCTCTCCCACTCGTCTTAATACCTCTTCGTTTGTAACCCTATCTACCCATCTGATCATCATTCTCCTGTAGCACCACATTTCAAATGCTTCAATTCTCCTCTTTTCTGCTGCACCAATAGTCCAAGTTTCACGTCCATAGAGCGCCACGCTCCAGACAAAGGCTTTCAAAAATGACTTCCTAATACCTAAATCTATATTCGATGTCAACAGATTCCTTTTTTGTAGAAATGCTTTCCTTGCCTGAGCTAACCTGCTTTTTATATCCTCTTTGCTTCGTCCATCACTGGTTATTTTGCTTCCTAAGTAACAGAAGTCTCCTACTTCTTTCAGCTTTTCACCTGCCAATTTGATGTCCATTGAGGTTTCTGATTTATTTCGGCTGCATTCCAGTATTTTTGTTTTACATTTATTAATTTTCATCATGAATTCTTTTCTCAAGACGGAGTCCATACCATTCAAAAACTCATTCAAATGAGATGACTATGTAATCGGCAAATCTCAGAGTTGAAATTATTTCTCCTTGAATCTTCACTCCCACTTTAAATTTTTCTCCAATTTTCTTCATTGCTTGTTCAATGTAAAGATTGAAAAGTATGGATGATAAGTTGCAGCCTTGCCTTACACCTTTCTGGATACCAGCTTCTCTCTCATGTCCTTCAGCTTGAATGACTGCTGTCTGGTTTCAGTGTAGATTATATATCACCCTCCTATCCCTGTACTTTATTCCAATCAATTTCAAAATGTCAAACAATTTAGTCCAATCATCGTTATCAAAAGCCTTTTCTAAGTCTACAAAAGCCATGAATGTTCTCTTATCTTTCATTATTCTACCTTCCAAAAACAGCCTAAGACTTAGTACAGCTTCCCTTGTTCCTACATTTCTCCTGAAACCAAACTGGTCTTCACCCAACTCTATTTCTATCTGGCTTTCCATCCTCTTGTAAATTATTCTAGACAGGATCTTTGAAGCATGAGTAATCAAGCTGATTGTACGGTAATCTTCACATCTGTCAGCTCCCACTTTCTTCGGTATAGGGATAATAGCATTCTTCTTGAAATCAGGGGGTACCTCACCTGTCTCAGGAATTGAATGACACCCTAGACCTCGGGTAATGTAATGCTGTCGGGGACAGAAGAGAACAAGAGTTGATTGGAGCCTGGCGCAAGTAACTGGAAGTCATGGCAGACTCAGCTCGGGCCCAATGGTTGCCTAACCACCTCGCTCAAGTTATGAACTCGCGGAGGAGATAATACTCAATATACAGACCACTGTCATCTGCCTGGATAGCTATCAGTTGACTGTGATGACAGAACGAACATAAATATTCCACAATTGACCATTTTCGGCTGACAAGAGAATCATATCTCACTTGGAAATGAAAGTCCAAATTATTTTCTGACAATTCACGTGACAATAACGGGAATAGAGCTGCAGATTTAAAACATAAACCGACCGAGAATAATACTGAATGAATTACTGCACGCTCGCCGATCAAGTGGCCAATTTATGTGTTTTAATCAGAGATATCGCTCGCTTGTGGCAATATTACCTGCCTCACACTGTGTGCTCTGCGTTCAAATCCCGCCATATTATTTATATTATTAGGAGAGATTACACAGAAAACAGGACTGAACTTGGCATCTAATGAAGACAGGATAGCTAAATTGCAGAAAGTATACCGACTTACATGGAACTACTACAATAAAAAGAGTATTTCCATCAATGCCAAATTACGACACTATCGTACAGTAGTCTTACCAGAGGCTTTATACGCTTCTGAAATTACAGCAATCAAGGGAGAAACAGAAATAAACTAGAAAAACAAGAAAAAATACTGAGAATGATCTATGGGACAGTTCAGAAAGACGGAATATATGAGGTGCGTTCAAAAAGTAACTAGACAGAGGCATAATTACAGAAACCAGTACCTGTATGTTAGAAGTATTGGCCCTGGCTGTTGAGGCACTTGTCCCACTGTGACACGAGGTGGTGAATGGCTCTCATAAAATTCCCTGGGCTGCGATGTGAAACAGTTCCGCACGTACAGCTGGACGTCGGCGTCCGAGGTGAATCGTTGGCCCCGCAGAGCCCTTTTCAGGGGACCAAACATGGCGTAATCACAGGGAGAGAGGTCTGGACTGTATGAAGGGTGGCCGAGAACCTCCCATTTGGATTTTTGCAGGAGTACCGCGACTGTGTTGGCCGTATGAGGTCGTGCATTGTCGTGGAGCGACCACGGCGGCTATGGCGTTCACTGCCACTCGGCGGTCCTGGGTAATGAGTGTACCAACCAGCTGGACGTTGTCATCGGTAATGCAGGGGGTGCCCCTGACCAGGCATCATCGGCTAACGACATCCGTCCTTCCCTGAAGCGCTTGTGCCATGCCATGACCCTTGCAAGGGACATGCAGTGTTCGCCGTACACTTTTGACATTCGGCGGTGAATCTCCGTTCCCCCTACTCCTTCCGCTGTCAGAAACCGAACAACACCTCTTTGCTCTTCGGTTGACGTCTCCATGTCACTGTTTGCAATGCGACTGGCAGCGTTGGACGATTGATGCATGCTGCTGCTTGCTTTGTATCGTCACGTGACATGCACGCGTGCCCTCTAGCAACGGGCACGCTCTGGTCGGAACCACACCTCGTTACACACGCCACGATTAGCCGAAGAAGTCACCGATTTGCGCATTCCAGCCTCCGGCTCGTTACTTTTTGAATGCACCTGATATATAAAGAGAACGACAATAGTATTTTACAAACAGACAGAGACGATTACAAACAACATAAGGAAAGGAAGGGCAAAATTTTATGGACATACACATAGAATGAACGAAGACGGACTGACCAAGAAAATGTTTAATATACTCGTAGTTACGAACATAACACTAAAAACCAATTGGGTAAAGGAAACCGTGGAAGACCTCAAGAAACTAAACATCTCTACAGAAGACAGGAGCACATACAGAGACTAAACCAGAAAACAGATATTTGTGCAAACTCCCAAAGAGAGACAACGATGAAAGAAGTGGACGGAAGGGAGAAAGAGGAAATTAGAGACCATTTTCTTTGCTTGGCAATGCTATTGTTTACAGCCTGCATGATAACTAGTGCCGTCCAGCTCTAGAATTCACTAATATTGTCACCAAAGTCGTTTGAAAGCAATGCGCTGTGTAGAAATTGGCGTTGGGGATATTAAGGTATAGTGCCATTTATTGTCTCATATTCGCAAGTTTATTTACGTGAACATATGGGACGGTGCACTTTCCATGTCGGTAATTGATATAGAAGGATGCTGTGTTGCTAACTTCTGGACGTAGATTCATAAATTTCTTGCATAATTATGTCATAGTATTTTTTGTTACCGTAAAGGTTCGAGCTGATGAAATAAGTGAACACAAGAGAGAAAGAGGAAGCATTCCCGCTCAATACATGTGAGATTTTCGAAGTGAAGTGCCATGTCCTGTAGTTCGGGTTCCATGTAAAAGAGGAGGTCACGTGACTCATGATCGCGAGAATAACGGTCACGTAAAATTACGAGGTTCTCCTTCTCAATTCTAATTAATACTATAATACAAGGGCGCACGATTAGCGGGACATGTGTTGTTGACCACGGGACCTCAGCTGAGTCCAGCATTGCTTCAACTTACTTGTGTCTGGCTCCTTTCTATTGACTCCCTTGGTCAACTATTGTTCTCTTCTTATCCCGACGGTATCAGGGCAACCGAGTCCTAAGGAATTTTTCATTTTCCGCTCCAATTGGTCCTTGTCTCATCATTCTTCAAGGGTGTCTCCTGCCTTCAGTACAAGGTCCTGAAGGAGTCAGGGTGCTGCACCGCCAAGGGCTTATGGCTGGTTTGGGAGTTGATGATCCCGAGGGATTCCTGAGCTGGGTCCGTTTTCCCTTCTTCCATTGACTTGGGGAGCGGACCCCCACCCCTTTCCCATCTGCCTCTCATGGCTCTATCTCCTTGAATATTAATTCTTGGAGGGTTGGGGGCGTTTGTTTACCTTATTGGTTTATTTCGTCCTTTTCTTATGTTGTACGTTTAGGAGTTATTTTTAGTTCTAGGGTTCGTTTCATTTCATTATCACTTTCACGAACACTCAAGCCATTAGCGGCCGATAACCTAGAAGTTAGGCCCGTTAAAACAACATTTAATTATCATCATCCCCACCACCACCATTACCACTTATACAGACACGTCAAAAATACAGGTTAACAATTCCATATTTAACACATGTAAGCGGCTCATGGTTCGAGTACTTTCTTCATTGTTTTCTTGTTATATTCTATGTAAAAATGTGAAATTTTAAGGAGTGAACTGTGAATTTATAAGTGTGTATTTTATTTCAGTTATTATATGTGTGCCGATTTTGGTATAGCTCCCATGCATACCTTCCAAGATATACAACATGGAGCTGAAATTTCAATTGCGATTTTTCAGCAGCTGGTAGCACTGACATCATTTTCAAATACGGCATTAAGATATTCAGATACAGATATTTACTCATACCAAATTTGGGTTCGATTGCTACAGCCGTTTAGGAGTTGATAGGGGGACACACACACACAGCCAGCCAGCCAGACAGCCAGACAGACAGACAGACAGACAGACAGAAGGACAGACAGACACACATTTTACCGGATCGATCTCATAAGTCTACTTTTTCCTCATTTTTAGAAAATGCGAAAAGTAGGCTAAAAATGAATAAAACATTGCATTGTTGACGATAGCGATGGCGCGCACATCTTTCCGCGGGAAACAGCGTTATGTCAAAGAATCGCTATTGTTAGGTGAAACAATGACATGAACAATGGCAATGCATCCAGGAAACCAATTAACCTTACTTCCATGCTATAACTATAGTATGTACTGTACTAGGCATAGAGCGTTCATATTTATGCGTTGAATGAAAGTAATGCTGAATATTTCAAGTTATTACTATTATTATTATTATTATTATTATTGCCTTTATTGGTGGCGCAGTTACGGCTCTTGGCCCTCTCTTACACTAAACCACATTAATACAATACAATAAACATATTATGGCGACAATATTAAACAATAATAATTGACATAGATAATGACTTTCACACTCTCATTCACTCATCCACTCACACTTGTTGTGGGTGAGCAGCGTTCAGCAGGCTGCCCCAGCAGGTGGTCTTGAATTTAGATAGTGAGGTGGTGCCCCTGACACTGGCTGGAAGGGTATTCCACAGCCTAGACCCCACCACATGAAAAGAGTTGTTGTACATAGAGGAGCGATGAATAGGAATGGAGAGGGAAGAACCAGAGCGTGTATTATTACCATGGAAAGAAGAAAAGTACTTGAACTTATTTGATAAGTATAGTGGTCTATCGTCGGACAATAATCGGAAAATCTGGACAAGAATGTGATATGATCGACGTAGATCAGGTTTCTGCCAGGAAAGAGCGCAATAATAGGGAGTGATATGTTTATCATAGCTCAGATCGTAGATAAATCGTGTACAAGAGTTGAGAGCTCGTTGAAGTGTCAAAGTTAATGTTTTGGTTGCGTCTACAAGAGTAACGTCACAGTAGTCAAGAATAGGATGTATTAGTGTCTGTATGAGTAGGATTCTTACTTTAAATGGTAAAATATCTTTTTTTCTTTTGAGGGAGGGGAGCGTTGCGAATATCGTTATCGTTATATTATGTAGGTGTAAATCAATATTAAACACAATAATTATAGACGTGATTATCAGTTGTACATCCAAGGAAAAATAATATGTAATGCAGTAAAACTTACAACCCACGGTGTACAGTACTGTATATGAGAGTCACAAGAGGAGTAATATCACCCAGAATGGTCATAAACAACGCATTTAAGACGCAACAGAAGTCTCTTCATCTGGAAACACTTCAACGCTTCCATTTGGGAACATAATTTGCTTCATTCCACAAAATGCTTTTATTCCCGAGGAGAGCATAATTTAGCTCCACGTTCTGTTGGCCATATTTATCCAATATTAAGAATAGCAGCATTTGGACATACTTTTTAGCCTACTTTTCACATTTTCCAAAAATGAGGAAAAAGTAGACTTATGAGATCGATCCGAGAAAATGTATGTCTGTCTGGCTGTGTGTGTGTCCCCCACCCCCACCCTATCAACTCCTAAACGGCTGCAGCAATCGAAACCAAATTTGGTATGAGTAAAGATCTATACCGGGACATCTCAATGTCACACTTGAAAATGATGTCAGTGGTACCAACTGCTGAAAAATCGCAATTGAAATTTGAGCTCCAAGTTGGATATCTTGGAATGTATACATGGGAACTATTCCAAAATTGGCACACATAGAGATAATAATACTTCAGTTTAATTTTCAGGAGGCCATACATGACAGTGTTGCCAAAATGATTCTAAGCCTACTGATAGGTCCCATTTTTAAATTCATATAACTTCTACTCTATCAATTGGATTTCAACCAAATTTCGTATGTACTATGTGTACATAAACAGATATGACTGAGCGTATTATTAAGAGCCACCAGGGCTGCCAACTGTCCATTTTCTTTATTTTTTATCCAAATACCAATATATCAGAAATTATGCGAGCCAACAGCTTTAAACCTTGCACACGTATAGTGCCTGAAATTCTACATTAATTTGGAGCAACTAATGGATGTTAGTGCTACCAACATGATTCTAAGCCTGCTGATAAGACCAAATTTAAATACATGTAACATTTATAATATCAATTGGATTTCAACCAAATTTCGTATGTGCTATGTGTACCATAACAGATATGACTATGCGTATTCTTAAGAACAATCAGGGCTGCCAACTGTTAAGAAATGCTGTTTATATTTTTACCCTAATATCAATATATCAGAAAGTATGCAAGCCAACAGCTCTAAACTTTGCGGACGTATAGTACCTGACATTCTAGATTAATTTGGAGTAACTAATATACGTCAGTGCTGCCAATATGATTCTAGCCTAGTGATAGGTCAAATTTTAAAATACCAGTAACTTCTATACTAACAAATGGATTTCATCCAAAACTGGCACAACAATAGATCATAATATTTCAGATTATTTTGACCAACACATGCATGACATTGCTGCCAACATGATTTTACGTGCGCTGATAGATCCAATGTCTAACTGCATGTAACGTATATGCTATCCATTGGACTTCAACCAAATTTTGTGTTCTGTACCTTAAGAGATGGAACTAAGAATATATTCTGTCAGCAGGGCTGCCGACTGTAATGATTTATTAGGCTACATTATGCCAGGTATATTTCGAACTAATTGGAAATTGCGATATTACCAACTTAATTTCGTCATTATTATAGATAGGTCGATATAGATTAATCATTGGCATGAATCTTAAATTTAAGAAAATTAGGCTCTTTAGTTCGTCACGGAACTTCTTGTTCGAAATAAGAAATTTCCATAAGTTTTCTGAAAACATATTTTAGAACAATTTGGTTGGTTGGTTCCTCAATTTAGGGGTTGCAACAACGCGGTCAGGTAAAGTTTTATGACAACAGAATTTAATGTTTAAGCTTTGATATTCTTTTCATTAGCAATTTCCTTTGACTGTTAAGATTAGTTACCAATTTGTTTGAGAAGATTTCGATCGAATTGTGTTATTGCATTCTCGCATTTGGTTTAATGCGTTAAGATCTACACAATGGTACTTATTAATTAGTTATTTTCATATTAATTATAATAATTCATTATGGTAGAATAAATATGTTCAATACCATTTGGTAATTACTCTAATTTAGAGTTCACATCATTCTTGTTGTGCTCTAAAATTACGCTTTGCTCACAATTATTGTAAATGTTCACGTTGTTAACACTGGTGATGACCATGATATTGTTCAAACTGACACGATTGAGTTTACTTGAAATATAAGGTGCGTTCAAAAGTAACGAGCCGGAGGCATAATTACAGAAACCAGTACCTGTATGTTAGAAGTATTGGCCCTGGCTGTTGAGGCACTTGTCCCACTGTGACACGAGGCGGTGAATGGCTGTCTCATAAAATTCCCTGGGCTGCGATGTGAACCAGTTCCGCACGTACAGCCGGACGTCGGCATCCGAGGTGAATCGTTGGCCCTGCAGAGCACTTTTCAGGGGACCAAACATGGCGTAATCACAGGGAGAGAGGTCTGGACTGTACGGAGGGTGGCCGAGAACCTCCTATTTGAATTTCTGCAGGAGTGCCGCGTCTGTGTTGGCTGTATGAGGTCGTGCATTGTCGTAGAGCGACCACGGTGGCTATGGCGTTCACTGTCACTCGGTGGTCCTGTGTAATGAGTGCATCAACCAGCTGGAAATTGTCATCGGTAATGCAGAGGGGTGCCCCTGACCGGGCATCATCGGCTAACGACACCCGTCCTTCCCTGAAGCGCTTGTGCTACGCCTTGACCCTTGCAAAGGACATGCAGTGTTCGCCGTACACTTGTGACATTCGGCGATGAATGTTCGTTCCCCCTACTCCTTCCGCTGTCAGAAATCGAAGAACACCTCTTTGCTCTTCGGTTGACGCCTCCATTTCACTGTTTGCAATGCAACTGGCAGCGTTGGACGTTGATGCATGCTGCTGCTTGCTTTGTATCGTCACGTGACGTGCACGCGTGCCCTCTAGCGACGGGCTGTGACCTTCCACGCTTTGGTCGGAACCACACCTCGTTACACACGCCACGATTAGCCGATGTCATCACCGGTTTGCGCATTCCAGCCTCCGGCTCGTCACTTTTTGATCGCATCTTATATTATTGATTTATGTGGAATAAATCAATTACCTACCATTTGATATTCACATGATTCAATTCGATGTTATTAAATTCGTAACTCTACCACAAATATAGTTCTTACTTCACACAACATAAGAATCCATTATAATTGAGGCTTGTTGATAGATTTTCTCTTCTAAACAGGAATGTCAAACTTATACCAAAGCCTATTTTCAGAACAAGACTCTGGTTGCATGACGCCATTTTAGGACCTAGGGTATGTATTCGAGATATCGATGCCTCTAATTAATACATTAGCGTCGGCACATCATTACAAGTTCTGTCTGTGTGCGATGCAGAGACAGATTACTCGTATATTTCTCGTGCTCATTAGATTTAGCTCATATTCTGCAGCGTCAACATCTCTTCTCATTACGACTGAGTGTGTACTGAGCTCATATGTGGAAGATTATTCAGTTCAAATTCCATTCGTATTGCCCTTCATTCACCATTTATCATATAGCCCACGCCATGTACTTTTCGGCTAGTAATTCTGGATGTCCCTCTCTGTGATACCGTATTTAATCAGAAGATTCATTTGTTGCAGCTCTCCGTGACGCTCTTTCTTCAGATGTCTTCAGCTTGTTCCAAACTTTGTCTGGCATTATCTTTGCTAGTTGCGTTCTTCCTCTACAACTGTTACCTTCAACATAACCTTCCAGAATTGTGGGCAGTAATGCCAGATAGAAACGGAGTTGGATGAAGACCAGTTTGGTTTTAGGAGAAATGTAGGAACAAGGGAAGCTGTACTAAGTCTTAGGCTGATCTTGGAAGGTAGAATAAGGAAAGATAAGAGAACGTTCATGGCATTTGTAGACTTAGAAAAGGCTTTTGATAACGTTGATTGGACTAACTTGTTTGGCATTTTGAAAACGATTGGAATAAAGTACAGGGATAGGAGGGTGATATACAATCTATACAGAAACCAGACAGCAGTCATTCGAGCTGAAGGACATGAGAGAGAAGCTGGTATTCATAAAGGTGTAAGGCAAGGCTGCAACTTATCACCCATACTTTTCAATCTTTACATTGAGCAAGCAATGAAGGAAATTGTAGAAATGTTTAAAGTGGGAGTGAAGATTCAAGGAGAAATAATTTCAACTCTGAGATTTGCCGATGACATCGTCATCTTGGCCGACAAGCCTGAGGATTTGAATGAGTTTTTGAATGGTATGGACTCCGTCTTACGGAAAGAATTCATGATGAAAATTAATAAACAAAAATACTGGAATGCAGCCGAATTAAATCGGAAACCTCTATGGACATCAAATTGGCAGGTGAAAAACTGAAGGAAGTAGGAGACTTCTGTTACTTAGGAAGCAAAATAACCAGTGATGGACGAAGCAAAGAGGATATAAAAAGTAGGTTAGCTCAGGGAAGGAAAGCATTTCTACAGAAAAGGAATCTGTTGACATCGAATATAGATTTAGGTATTAGGAAGTCATTTTTGAAGGGCTTTGTCTGGAGCGTGGCATTTTATGGAAGTCAAACTTGGACTATTGGTGCAGCAGAAAAGAGGAGAATTGAAGCATTTGAAATGTGGTGTTACAGGAGAATGATGATTAGATGGTTAGATAGGGTTACAAACGAAGAGGTATTAAGCCTAGTGGGAGAGGAGAGATGTTTCTGGCGACTGCTAATGAAGAGAAGAGATAGGTTGGTAGGAAACATACTGACACCCAGGAATAGCAAACTTAGTTATGGAAGGAAGGGTAGATGGCAAGAACTGTAGGGGTAGACCAAGGTTAGAATATGTTAAACGGATTGCCTCAGATGTAGGGTGTGGTAGCTATGTCGAGATGAAACGATTAGCTCAGGACAGGGAGGAATGGAAAGCTGCATCAAACCAGTCAAAAGACTGAAGACTCAAACACAACACAACAAAATCCTATCCTGTTCTCTCTTCTGTGAGCTAGCATATTGCACAAATATCGCTAATCCACGACTCAGGTTTTACTTGTATACAGGCATTTATCTTCACCAGACGTTTCTGAAAGTTTATGCTGATATTTGTTGATGCGAAGAGCATAATTCATGTATTAAAAGCAGCTTTGGCTTCGCTGAAGCGGCAAACGATTTCTCTTCTACTTGGTCTTCATCAGCTGATTACATCCATGGCGATATGCAGGCTATTTGGATTTACCTACGCCACATTGTGTATAAATATCTTCATAATCGATTTGCCTCAGTTCATTATTTGCTATGATTTCTTTTAACAAGTGCGATAATGAATTATTGTGTCTAAACTTAGCTGAAAGTCGTTTCCTTGTAGGTGAGTCTTTTGTTTTATAATTCACGTTTTGGTTTACCAATCCGACGTTTCCAATATATTGTATCAACGATTGTGGCAGATGGCTGAGCGAGATGTTGTCCACATGGTTTCAATGGTTTACGGATATTGGACTACAGCAACTCAACGCCATTACGTGCGGTGCAATGCTTCGGATACTTTGTCATTATGGACATCATTTTGTTCACTTACTGAAATTAGCATGGAGTAAACATGCACAATGGTAGAACATTGAACTCTAGGTAATACTGGAATGCCGACTGTATGGGAGCAAAGTGCGGCTTTTGGTGCGACTAGTTACGCCTGGTAGTGCACGTCAAGGAGGACAGTTTGACGTATACGATGACGTACGTACGACGAGATACAAGTAAAAGAGGTACTTTTAAATATTTAGGCGAACGGTAAACTAAACGGAACTTACGCCGAAATATATATTTCAAAATATCATAGTTATTTGATACATAAAATATTATATTGCAGCCTGATTGTTCATCATTTTTATCCTTAGATCAAAGGCAGCCTACACAATAACTATAGGCCTACTGGCAAAAAATACAAGCCGTACGTACATTAAAATAAAATAAAAATAAGGTTAGACAGGGAATGACTAAGAATAAAGATCAAAAAATATGGTAATTGGTATTGAACATTTTTATTAACTTAAAGGCAACATTCATATGTGTGTGAATATGCATAAGTCTACAACTAAACAATTAAATAGATTCTTAGTGAACAAAAATACATACTTTATTTATACAAAACAACCACATGTTCAATATTCTTCAAAGCAATGGGGCATGATGGTGCAGCGGTCAAGCTATTCGCCTCGGGTTCGATTACCAGTCATTGCATGTGCAATTTTCGAAGGGAAATGCCATGTCCTGTGGTTCGGATTCCACGTAAAATGGAGGTCCCTTGGCTCATGATCACAAGATTAACGGTCACGTAAAACTACAAGCTTCTTATTCTTCATAGCAGATCGAAACTTAGACCTCACATAAGTCATACAGCAAACGAACAGGTCCTGCAGGGAAGATCCCTTAAGCCGAATTCTTTTCATCGTCTCCACGACTGACATCATAAAAGTATACTGGAAAATGTAGCTTGCCACGGTGGGTGAGTGGTTATAGTGTCGGACTACCAACCCCAAGATTGCAGGTTCGCCCCTGGCCGTGGTAAGTGAATTTTGAAAGGCGACAAAAATTACGATACTCATGTCATACGTTGTTGGCATGTTAAAGAACCCATTTCAATTGAGTAGGCCGTGTTCAATGGCAAAGTTAATCTCGGGATTTTCCGGCAACACAAAGTTCCTCCATTCTCTACTTGAAAGCGCTGTAGTGTCAAGGAGTTTAGATATCTAACCTCCTTGACTTTCATAGCGTTCAAAGGAACGACGAAATTCGACATGCAAGCTACCCTCTTGGTGTCAATTAACAAAGCTTGAACCAGGCACCCGAGGCCATACGATATTATTATTATTACTGGAAAATGTGACATTTTATGCCTTTGCTGATGAAAACAGTAACAGTAAATATTAGGCCTAGGTCTACATACTTCGTTGGTTGGTTGGTTCTTAAGTTTAGTGGCTGCGGCAACGTGGTCATGTAGCCCCGTGTACTTTGGGTGTGTGTAGAATCTGTCTGCTAACCGGTGTTAATTTTGATGACTATTAGTGTGTGTTATCTGTTTTTAAGCTAGCCACTAACATTGTTCAGACTGGTAAGCTACCTCGTTTGTTTAAATTGACGAAGATCGTTGCCATACTGAAGCCAGGGAAACCAAGTGACAGACCAGACAGTTATAGACCTATCTCATTGTTGAGCGTATGCTATAAGTTAATTGAGAGACTAATCTTGAACAGAATCGCCTCAAAAGTGCTTGAAGTAATTCCCATAAAACAAGTAGGATTTAGACAACAACGGAGTAGCACGGACCAAGTTCTCTCCTTAACCAGCTATATTGAGGCAGGGTTCCAGAATCGACAAAAACATCAGTAGCATTTATAGACCTTAAGGCAGCTTATGACACTGTTTGGAGAGAGGGTGTATCCCTTGTAAGACACTGGCTCGTCTTGTAAGCAACATGCTGAATGATAGAAGCTTCCAGGTCATCATGGGCAGTGAAATTAGCCAACCAAGTAAATTAAATAATGGACTTCCTGAAGGATCAGTGCTTTCCCCACTCTTGTTCAGCCTCTATATATCAGATTTGCCCTCCACAAAATCGAGGAAATTTGGATATGCTGACGACTGGGCAATTGCTACTAGAGATCCATGTTTCGAAAGTACAGAAGAGACGCTGACAAATGATCTTTCTGCACTGGGAGATTATTTTCGCAAATGGAGACTTCAGCCAAGCACAACTAAGACCGAAGAAGTTGCTTGCTTCCACCTGAACAATGAAATGGCAACAAGGGAACTTACGGTTTACTTCAATAACATCCTCCTTCGCCATAACAGACATCCCAAGTATTTGGGTATAACACTGGATAGAACATTGTCATTCAAAGAACACCTACGAATAACTCCTGCCAAAATGAAGACAAGAAACAACATCTTACGGAAATTATGTGGCACCACTTGAGGTGCCAATGCAACTGCTCTCCGTTGCTCAGCTCTAGGTTTAGTTTATTCTGTTGCTGAGTCTTGTGCGCCTGTCAGGATAAATAGTCCGCATGTAAGATTAATAGATGTACAATTGAATAACACCATGCGCATGATAACAGGAACAATTATGTTAACTCCTACACAATGGCTTCCTATTCTCAGCCACATCCCACCACCTTATTTGCGGCGATGCAACATTTTGATAAGAGAATATAGAAATATCCAGACCAACAACTACCAATCCATGGAGACATTGGCGATCTACATGTGAAACGATTACGTTCAAGACATCCACCTATCTGCACAGCGGAGAATCTTGCAACTAACAAATTCAACCTGATTGAGAGATGGTCTTTTGATTGGAATTCGTTTGCCCCTCCATAGAGTACAGTAATGCCATGCATAACTGAGCAGGTGCCAGGGTTCACTCAGCCTAGAAAGACCTGCCCAAAATTCAATAGAATCCGGACCAATCACGGTGTATGCGGGGATCTCTTGTAAAAGTGGAGGAAAAAATCTTCGTCATGTTGCGAGTGCGGTGCTGAAAGACAGACTGTTCGGCACCTAGTTCAGGATTGCCCACAAATCATACAGTGGTGACTTCAGCGACTTCTTCCTAGGGACACCACAGGCACTTCACTACGTTTCGGAACTTGATGTAAAATTGTAAATAATTTTCATGTATACCATACGATAAATAAATAAATAAATCTGTTTTTAATTCATGTAAGAACAGCAGACTTTTTAATTTTTCAAATAGTTCCTACTTTTGCTGCCAAACGCCACCGTCAACGACTACTAGTTTAGAACGTAGCTACCAGTCGCCACCGCAGTCGGCTCTTGGCAACGAACGTAGGAACCAAAGAGCGTTGTTTACATTCTTAACCTATACAATTTAGCTTCACACAGGTGTAATTAGTGGAAGGTTACTAAGTCGTTCAATAACTCGGTGTTTTCTTGAGTGGCTGAAGCAGATGCTGTGGGAAATTGAAAATTGCAGGTACTGCATTATCATTAAGCAGTGGTTTGTTTCTATTTGAATGAAACAAGTAGCATGATTTATAAAATTGTTCGAAGCTATAACCCATTTCTTTAATACGTCTGGACGTTTAAATGGAAATCTGTAATATAAGCTTGGCCTAGGTTATAATTCTGTGACTGCCCTTTAATGGGGCCTACGTGTATTTGTGGTATGCTATTTAGTCCTATTATGTCAACATTTGATGTCAGACGTATCCATAAACGCAGAATAGGCTACTTCATTACAAATCTCAATTCGAAAATAAAGTCGACCGTAAACCTACCGTATTATTGGAAAATACCATACATATAACGTTGCACAGAGGTACGTAGGATCAAATATATGAAAAGAATCACGCCATAGCAGCTGATTTGCAACCTAGAGTTCAATGGTATGACAGTTTTTGGTGCGACTAGTTACGCCTGGTGGTGCACCAGGAAGCAGTTTTCAGCGAGGGTTACCATGGGAGGAGTCGTTCCAGTAGTACCTACAGTTCAATGTGGTAGAAAGCATGGCCAGCTGGTAACAATCTAGAATTCCAGTTCAGCCGCTGGAGCGCTAGCACCGACATTCCTACTGTGTATTGGTGCTTGTTTATTGTGAATGTGTGATGTCTCTTCAGGTACTCACCTCACTTCCCATCTGAGGACTGCTCGCCACCCTGGATGCGAGGGAAACACACTATCTGAAGTTGGCTCGTGTTCAGGGGAATGCTTTATCACGGTAATATCCTGCTCCGCGAGAAAGATGATCTGCTTCCTGTAGAAACAAAGCCGTCTGCTGGAACACTGAATACACAAGAGCTCTGCGAATTATGGACAGTAAAGTACCACATTGTCGACATAACACGACACTCAAAAGCAGACCCACTGTGACGTCGGAGCTCGAAGTAATGCGCCCCATTACTCAAAAAGTTTTGAATACTAATGCTGCGAGACGTCGCCTTCAAAAGCCGGGATGAGACCATCATCTGTTTCTTAAGCATTGTTTCGTAATGGATGATACAACTTCTTTGCTCCACCGAAAGATGATTCTTATGTTAGCTTTGGATTTCATCGACTTCTTCTTCTTCAAGTACAGTGTTCGGTCCCCCGAACGTTGGCGATCATCATGGAAAAGGCGCCTCTGTCCATCCTAAGCCGGAACAATTCTTCAACAGATCGAATCCATCACCACTCCTTGATATTCTAAAGCCAGGACATATGTCTTTAGCCACGCCCCCATCTGTCATCTGTTTTGCCTTGTAGTATTAGTCAAAGCAACTGATATTTTTGGGCTCTAAGTTCATGACCCAAATGGGCCGTTTTTCGGTACTTAAAGGTAGACAGCTGAAGATCACATTTTGCTCTTTTGAGGACATCTCTGTTAGTAACTCTATCAGTCCAAGGTATTTTAAGCATTCGTCTTTGAATCCACATTTCGAAGGCCTCTAATCGTCTCTTGGTGTTGACCTTCAAAGTCCAAACCTCCATACTCTACAAAAGTGTCGACCAGACATAAGTTCGAGCCAATCTTTGTCGGAGCTTCAGATTTAAGTTGGCATTGCAGAAGCACGAGGGCATTTTCCTACATAGTGAACCCATCTGCAATTGGTTCAAGCGTCGAATCCATATTTTATATGCAAATGAAGAGAGGAAATAATGCAGTCTTTAGAATGAATTGGAAAGATTATATGAAGTTAGGCTGTTATAATGTGATGCAAGAGCGGGTGACCACTAGTCACGCGGGCATGAGATCACGCTTGACGCATCGATAAGAAGCTAGCGCATAATTATTAATAGAGTTGGAAACTTTCCACGGCGAGTGAGTGAGATTGAGTTTTGAAAAAGGTCTTACTCAGCTATAAAATGGAAGCATTGCAATGACGCAAGAAGAGAGATAATTAAAATTAAGCCATTTGCAGGCATTTAATTAATGAAATGAACACATCACTGTTGATCATCTTGGAAAAGAGATTTTTGTGTGTGGAAAAAGTTTATAATAATTGCACAGGAAAGAATTGCATACGCGGCAATACGTCGTTAGTTATTCCCTGAGCCCAAAGATGGGAGAGATGGAAAAATAAACCAAACTACCCACACATCTGAGGAGCCAAATTATTTAATATCTTGGAATTGTGTGATCGATTTTCGTGATCAAAGAAACCCTTTTACGTTTCAAACAAGAGCTTTCAGGAGACATATTTTTCAAAATTATACGACATTTATTTTAGAAGTTAGTGCTGGAGAAGAAGCAGATTTGATCTTTTTGCAGCAGATTTCAATATAATCCCTGGACGCGCCAGGAGAATCATTCAGTCTTACGAACCCTAGGAGGGGTCGTACTGTTTCGCAAAGTATCATTCAGTCTACCACGAACCTCGAGGGATGTCGTGCTGAATCACAGTGTTCAGATCATTAGTACGAGTAAATATACGTAGTCGTTACGCCGAAGTGGGCCCGATAATAGGCTAAAGAACATTATTAAGTACATGCAGTTTCGACAGCCCGACAGGCTACATCAAACATCGAATTCTGTCTTGAGCGACCGCGGGAGCGGGTCGCGCTGGATCAAGAATCATTCAGTCTTACGAATCCTAGGAGGGGTCGTGCTGTTTCAACCAACAACAAGGCAATCTTCAGTGAACTCCTAGAGTAGGAGTGCTGCATCAAAGTACATTCAATTTACCAGGGACGCCGAAGAGCGTGGTACTGTTTCGCCAAGTACAATTATTCAGTCTTAGTGAGCGTTTAGACGCTACACGTTGGAACAATCATCGTTAAATACAGTATTTACCAGACCGTGAGAGGTCGTGTTACTCTGTATCGCAGACGAGCACCCCGTATGGGATTTGCCGTCCAGTATCGTCATTAGTATCGCCGTGTGAAGAGACCTCAGAATCCTGTTATAGAAAAAAATATCATCAAGCTTCGGACTTTATAAAGTTCACCAGTACAGTCAAAGTTTAGGCTGTGGACTTAAGAAATTACCGGCGATAGGTACTCGAGTTTATATAGTTTCAGTTAAAGAACCGACGCATCATAAGATTTCGAAGTACCCAAGGACAGTGAAATATACAGTTCTATCTACGTTAAGTAACCAGATCAGGGTAGAACGTAATAATAACGCCTAGTGAGGGGACTAGAGCGAAGTACGATAGAATTTAGGAATCGAGGTTCCAGGCTTTGTCTAGGAGTAGACAAATGAACAGTCAGACATTGGGGAGTACTCCAATAAGTCAAGAATCGGAGTAACAGAAAGTAAAATCCACGTGAGGAGTATTAGACAAGGAAATTAATAGGTCGCCGTCATACAAGTTCGAGCGATCATAAAAGTATTACATCAGTGACAGACTATTATTAGACGAACAAGTTAGCCTCTAGCAAGATACGACATCGTGCAGTAAAATTTAGAAGCCGATAGTCAAACCCAGAATTAGAAGATCAGCCGTTCCAGTGAGGTTAGTTCGATCGAGACTTTCAATCATCTCATCAGAGTAGGAAGCCGACGTGCATATAGTGCAACCCTTGGAAACGGGAAAGAATAAAGAAATCACGTGAGTTAAGGCAAATAATTAACGCCAGAGTGATAAAAAAATTATGTAATTCAAGTATGGTGAAATTTTTGAGTGTAATATATTTTTAGTGAAATTGTATTTGTGTTTAAGTGAAAACGAATAAAAAATGGTATGCTTTATATTCAAAGTGATTAGTGTATATACACACATCAAAAAAAGTTTTGCATCACCTCGGTTCCCAGATCTCCGGCATATAGACGTTGACTGTGTATATTGTATCCAAGATACAGTCCCTTTGACTGTTCATAGATGTCACTAAAACTGCTCAAAGATGTAAACAACCATGCATGAGCAGGGCCTATTAGACGGAGGGGGTACGACAGCCGATCAGTTCCAGTCATTCCACCAGGACGAAGGTACGCTGCTCATGTTGTCTGTAGTTCTACCATGCCTAGAAGGTCAATACCGCAGTTCGATCGCGTCCGCATTGTTACTTTGTGTCAAGAAGGGCTCTCAACAAGGGAAGTTTCCAGGCGTCTCAGAGTGAACCAAAGCGATGTTGTTCGGACATGGAGGAGGTACAGAGATACAGGAACTGTCGATGACAGGCCTCGCTCAGGCCGCCCAAGGGCTACTACTGTAGTGGATGACCGCTACTTACGGATTGCCGCTCGGAGGAACCCTGACAGCAATGCCACCATGTTGAATAATGCGTTTCGTTCAGCCACAGGACGTCGTGTTTCAACTCAAACTGTGCGCAATAGGCTGCATGATGCGCAACTTCACTCCCGACGTCCATGGTGAGGTCCAGCTTTGCAACCCCGACACCATGCAGCGCGGTACAGATGGGCCCAACAACATGCTGAATGGACCCCACGGAATTGGCATCACGTTCTCTTCACCGATGAGTGTCGCATATGCCTTCAACCAGACAATCGTCGGAGACGTGTTTGGAGGCACCCTGGTCAGGCTGAACGTCTTAGACACACTGTCCAGCGAGTGCAGCAAGGTGGTGGTTCCCTGATGTTTTGGGGTGGCATTATGTGGGGCCGACGTACGCCACTGGTGGTCATGGAAGGCTCCGAAACGGCTTTACGATACCTGAATGACATCCTCCGACCCATAGTGCAACCATATCGGCAGAATATTGGAGAGGCATTTGTCTTCATGGACGACAATTCTCGACCTCATCGTGCACATCTTGTGAATGCGTTCCTTCAAGATAACGACATCGCTCGACTACAGTGGCCAGCATGTTCGCCAGACATGAACCCTATCGAACATGCCTGGGATATGTTGAAAAGGGCTGTTTATGGACGTCTTGACCCACCAACCACTCTGAGAGATTTACGCCGAATTGTCGTTGAGGAGTGGGACAATTTGGACCAACAGTGTCTTGATGAACTTGTGGATAGTATGCCACGACGAATACAGGCATGCATCAATGCAAGAGGACGTGCTACTGGGTATTAGAGGTAGTGGTGTGTACTGCAATCTGGACCACAAATGCTGAAAGTCTAGCTGTATGATGGTACAACATGCAATGTGTGGGTCTCATGAGCGATAAAACGAGCTGAAATGTTGTTTGTGTTGATCTCTATTCCCTTTGTATTTAAAGGTTCCGGAACTCTTGGAACCGAGGTGATGCAAAACTTTTTTTGATGTGTGTATTTTATGTGCTGTTAGGAAAGTGTTATCAAGTGTAGATATAACCATGAATATGGCTTAAGAAGAAATTGGTGGCTGAAAATGTTCCATCGGTGGAGAATTCGGTCTCTGACCGTACAATCATGTGAGTACTGATTTCATTATTATGTGTTTTGGGAAGATTTGCGTATAATCCTCATGAGTGGAAGTAGGAATGTTTGATAAACATGTGAAATAAAGATAGCGCGATCTGAACGATTAATTTGATGGAAATATAATAAATATGTGAAGTATTAATGAATCCTTTGTGGAAAATATTCAGTAGAATATCAGTATAATGGTAAATGATATAACTATGGTAAATCAAGCGTAAAAATAATAATAATAATTAAATAAATTAATTATGTGATGAATTTTATATTGAGAAGTGGTAGCTTCAAGAGCTCCCTTTGATGAATTATTAATTGTTGTGAATCAATATTGTTCTTTATGGTATAAATGATTATTGTTGATGGAGGCTGAGGCTGAATATTATATTTTGAGACGTATCGAACTTTGATTTGAATTTATTTCGTTCTTTGAAAGGCAACTTGGCTATTTTATGTATGAGCGCCATGTCGCGCAGTGAAGTAATTTGTCTCGCTAGGAATGCGTCGAAATGCTCGGTAAAAGTAATTGTGAGGGACAGTTAGTGCGGTAATGAGTTATGTTGAATTGTGAAAAGGGTGCAATTTATTTTGTATTGCGAGCGCTGGTTATGGGCTAGGCCTTCCTTAAGTCGCAAATGTTGAAGTCCTCAAAGTTGGGATACTGCTCCCGAGGTATTTTAAAGGATCGAACTCAGAGTCGTCCGTTTTGAAGCCCCTTAATATTGGTTGTTTTATTGAATTTTCTTACCCGCTAATGAGGACACTTCATAATTATACTTAACCGAAGCTGAAAGAATAGGTCAGTAGAACCCAATAGTTGTCTTGTGGTTAAATTGTATCGTGAGCCTTGCCATTCAGGGAAATGCATTTGATGCAGCTGTGTTTAAAAGCTGATTAGCCAGTCCCCTGCGGAAGCGAGACTGTAGAGTTCCCCTCCCTCCACAGCAATAAATCAGTCTAGTGTTGAGACAGACCCTTACACCCTTTTAGTGAGGTAGGTTAGGAACGGGCTGTCTGATTCACAGTACACGGACGTGTTTAAGATTGTTTTAATGACCCAGTATTTGAACTGAGGTCCCTTTACATTCATTATTATCGCTTGCAGAGTTCAGATCGTTGCTTCCTTCAGATATAATTGTCTTTGAAGACAAAATGATAAATCCCTAACTTTATTATTAAATGATTGAGTTATTCACGAGTTCTTATGAAAGCATTAAGATTCCGCGAGTAATCTTAAGTTGACTTGCTCAGTAGTTTTCTATAACTCGGTGATGCGGAAATTTTTCCAATCACGGTAGTGAGTTGGTGGCTTGAGAGAGAGTGATGGTAACAGATGAACATTGTGAGAGACAAACATTAATTAATGATTAGCCATACTTTGATATTATTATTAAAGTCAGATATACTCATGTAAATATTAAATGATGTGTGTTAAATTGTTAACACAGTGTATGTAAACTTTACCGAGCCATTTTGAGCTCGTTACTTTAAAGAATTTGAATTGACGCCATATGGGAGTGAAACTTAGTTGGAGTTTTTGTTGGTTTTTGAAAAACCAGTAATTATTATTTTGTGATTATTTAATTTGAATTCCTTGTTCAGCTTTGGACAAGTGTGAAGTGTAGTGTCAGTATTTTTATTTGTTTATTTTAGTAGCGCCATATTTTGGATAATTTAATGTTTTTATAGTAGGAGTTTGATTTTGTTTATTTTTTGGAAGTGTATCCTATGCTTAATCCAAAGTGTGTAGGTCACAGAGTGGGAGAACAAACCATGAACCCCGATACTCTCGATTGAGCATTGCTGGCAAACTGTGATTTGCATATTTCACTGTTGAAATGGGCACATGGGGGAATATAAGTAATGTGTTGGATTAATGCTTTTAGGAACACTTAATACGGTCATATCACGTAAAGGTAAAATAGTGATAGAATTAGCAACAAAATATTAATTTTACTGACCGTATTGAGACCCTGTAAACTCACACCGAGCAGCCCTATAAATAACCCCCTAGAACAGATTTCGTGGCGCCCAACGTGGGGAAGACGTTTCCTAGGGAAAACCCGAGTTTTACTTGAAAAACCAAAATTTTCATTTTTTGAAAAATATGGTTTTTTAAAATTTTGAATTTTAAGAAATTCACTTTCATAATGGTGTTGATATTGTAATGAGTATTATACCAGACGGGTACGTTTTAGTAAACATCCGTACTGAGGTTGAATTTTGGAAATAGGGCACTAGAGTTCAGAGTACCGTCTCTCACGCATGAATTGATGATGGGACAGAGTAGCCCACTGTATTCTCTAAGATAGTAAAATGTCATTGAGTGAAGAGATGCAGAGGCTCTTGGACGCCATGAAGGCGGACAGTAGTGGAAATTTGGAGGCCATGAAGACAGATAGTAAAGTTAGATTTGAAACTATAGATAGTAAATTGAACCTCCAACAAGATAAAAAAATGGTACCCAACCAAGGAAAAGTTAGAAATTTCCTTAGGAAGCATGCTTGCATTTAGAGGCATAGTTGCTCGAAGAGAAGGTAACATGTCTTTAGAAAACATGGTAATGGTTGAGCCTATGGAGCTCGAAATTGAGTGTGAAACATGTAAACCAGTTCCAAGGGAATGCGTGCACAGTAAAAGCAATAATGAGGATCATAATAAGGATGATTCAAAGTCTCATTTAATGAGGCAAGTTCAAGTAGGATCGGAAAGCGAAAGCGAAAAGAATGATAGTCTTAGCATTCCACGTCAGGAAAAGGTAAAAATGGCTACTTTAGTGGAGACACAGGAATATAGCGTGTTAATAGAAGAAATACTTCAGAAACCTAAGGAAATGATAGAGGAACTTTGGAAGTTTCAAATGGAATTAGGGTTTCAGGAAAAGCGTCTGGAAATCAGAGCATTAATGATGGAGATTCCGAAAGAAACTATCGCTACAGATGAGGTCAGGGAGAAAATAGTTCAGAAACTATTTGTAATATCTAGCCAAGAGTTAGAAGAGGCATATGCGAAAATCCCTAGTATTAAAAAGTCAGAGAGAGAAATGGAGAAGAAATTTTTGAAACGCATGGATGAAGAAGGGAAAATAGAATTAGCTCCGTGGGAACAGATAAAGACATTCACTGAGGAAATAATTAAACTAGGGGAACAATGGTCGGTAGTGAATGATAAATGGTCTAAAGTTTTACGGAAGATCAGTTGCTTTGATAATGACAGGAGGAAATATCCGAAGGAACAGATGGCTTGTATAGGAGAAGAAAAGAATAAGATGCATCAGTTCATAATGAGCATGTATGACAAAAGGGGAATAATAACCATACAGGAATTAGCCGAGATAAGGAAGGTTAAAATCCTTGAATATGAAGAAATCCTGGAGGTCGCTAGGAAAACGTATGACGAGTATATACTAGCGCAAGACCTCCAATCAAAAGAAGCAGTTATCCAAGCTGAAAGTAAAACTGTAGCTGTAGAAGAAAAGGAAATAACGGTGCAAGAGTCCGAAATTTGTCATAAAGAAGAAGAGATAGAAAGGGAAGCAGAAATGGTTATGGCTCATGTGGAAATGGAGAAAATTATGGAGCCACAGGAAGAAAAAGTCATAGAGATTCAGGAGGAAATGGAAATCCCAAGTCGAAAAGAATGCCAAAATGAAAATGAGTCACACATAAAAGAGGACCATTCGTACGCACGATTTAAGCAGGATGATAAGTCAGAAGACATTCTTGAAATAAAAGAAGAAGAAGAAGAGAAAAATGAATTAAGAGACAAACAGGTGGAGTCCCAGAATGAGGTTACACAAGAAGTTGAGGAAATTTCTGAGGAAAATTACCAGTCTGGAACGGACAGGGTGGAAATAGACATCCCAGAGGACAAGGAGGAAAATAAAGAGCAGGTAGAGAATGGCCAAAGTCAGGAAAATAATGATGAGGATATGGAATTAGAAGAAGAACAGCTGAAGGCACAAATTTCGGAACTCATGATGAAATATCAGGAATGCAAACGAAGAAGGGCCGAGCAAGGAAAAATGGAAATAGACTCAAATGGGAGTAAAGAAAACCTCATAGAAAAAGGATAAAACCCTTGGAGATAATGAAGAAAATAGAGGAGATTTCTTTGAGAGAAATGGTAAAATAGGACGAAAACCGCTAATTGTAGTAGGTTTACAGGATGATAAAAATCCGATTGAAACTATGAGAGGGTTAGAAAATCCACAGCCTGCTTCCAGTCTCCGACCGGGTCAGGAATGGAATGGATGAAGCTCCCATTTAGGGGCGAGGATATGAACTGTGCCGGCTGCCGAGGCCTGACGCACTCCTCTGGGGCAATGATTAAATGAATGACAGATGAAATGATAGTGGAGAGTGTTGCTGGAATGAAATTTTGACAGGGAAAACCGGAGTACTCGGAGAAAAACCTGTCTGCCTCCGTTTTGTCCAGCACAGATCTCACATGGAGTGACCGGGATTTGAACCACGGACTCAGCGGTGAGAGGCCGGCGTGCTGCCGCCTAACCCACGGAGGCTTCTATGAGAGGGTTAGAAATAGAGCAAATTCCCCAGGAGAAAGACAACTCACAGGCATTTTACAGCTGGAAGCTTAGAAGGAAATGGAACGAAAGAAAGAAAAGGAGAGGGGAGAATCTTAAAGAACTCTGGAATTGGAAGAGAAGAAAAAAAAAGAAATTTTGGAAAAAAAAGCCATCTCGATACGAGATGAAGGAAAAAGGAAGAAAACAGAGAAAGATACGGGTTGGGATAGACCTCACCCGTAACGAAAGATGAAGTTCTGTAGACTTTAGTCCAGAAAACAGAAAAGGAATAACGGGGTAAGGCAAGACCGCACCCGTGGAGCCTTAAAGGTGATGTAAATAAGTTAGTGGTTGGAAGAGAAGAAAGGAGAGAAAACAGGCAGACCGCCAGTCCCATGAAATAAAGAAAGAGAGAAAGAAACTCGTCTGACACAGGTTTGGAGTGCACGCCAGACTGTGAGGAGGCAGAGAAATACCCGAACGAGACAAGAGATTTATGACCTTAAGTGTGGACGTACGCTTAAAGGGAATGAATAAAGGGAACCCTGTTGAGACTATAACAAGCCAGAGAAAGGAAGTGCTTGTAAAAGGGAGACCAGAAGGTGCTGCGAGATGTTACGATGGCTTCGACACTGAAAGAATGAGATTTTCTATGAAAAATATTTAAATAAATTTCCTGAAATTTCGAAAATTTATTTATCTAAGTGGGGGAGATTTGAACCCATCTGCAATAGGTTCAAGCGTCGAATCCATATTTTATGTGCAAATGAAGGGAGGAAATAATGCAGTCTTTAGAATGAATTGGAAAGATTATAAGAAGTTAGGCTGTTATAATGTGATGCAAGTGCGGGTGACCACTAGTCACGCGGGCATGAGATCACGCTTGACGCATCGATAAGAAGCTAGCGCGTAATTATTAATAGAGTTGGAAACTTTCCACGGCGAGTGAGTGAGTCGAGTTTCGGAAAAAGGTCTTACTCAGCTATAAAATGGAAGCATTGCAATGACGCAAGAAGAGAAATAATTAAAATTACTCCATTTGCAAGCATTGAAGTAATGAAATGAAACCATCACTCTTGGTCATCTTGGAATAGAGATTTTTGTGTGTGGAAAAAGTTTATAATAATTGCACAGGAAAGAATTACATACGCGGCATTACGTCGTTAGTTATTCCCCGAGCCCAAAGATGGGAGAGATGGAAAAATAAACCACACTACCCACACATCTGAGGAGCCAAATTATTTAATATCTTGGAATTGTGTGATTGATTTTCGTGATCAAAGAAACCCTTTTACGTTTCAAACAAGAGCTTTCAGGAGACATTTTTCAAAATTATACGGCAATTATTTTAGAAGTTAGTGCTGGAGAAGAAGCAGATTTGATCTTATTGCAGCAGATTTCAAAATAAACCCTGGACGCGCCAGGAGAATCATTCAGTCTTACGAACGCTAGGAGGGGTCGTACTGTTTCGCAAAGTATCATTCAGTCTACCACGAACCTCGAGGGGTGTCGTGCTGAATCACAGTGTTCAGATAATTAGTACGAGTAAATATACGTAGTCGTTACGCCTAAGTGGGCCCGATAATAGGCTAAAGAACATTATTAAGTACATGCAGTTTCGACAGCCCGAGCGGGGCGTCAGGCTACATCAAACATCGAATTCAGTCTTGAGCGACCGCGGGAGCGGGTCGCGCTGGATCAAGAATCATTCAGTCTTACGAATCCTAGGAGGGGTCGTGCTGTTTCAACCAACAACAAGGCAATCTTCAGTGAACTCCTAGTGTAGGAGTGCAGCATCAAAGTACATTCCATTTACCAGAGACGCCGGAGAGCGTGGTACTATTTCGCAAAGTGCAATTATTCAGTCTTAGTGAGCGTTTAGAGGCTACACGCTGGAACAATCATCGTTAAATGCAGTATTTACCAGACCGTGAGAGGTCGTGTTACTCTGTATCGCAGACGAGCACCCCGTATGGGATTTGCCGTCCAGTATCGTCATTAGTATCGCCGTGTGAAGACACCTCAGAATCCTGTTATAGAAAAAATATCATCAAGCTTCGGACTTTATAAAGTTCACCAGTACAGTCAAAGTTTAGGCTGTGGACTTAAGAAATTACCGGCGATAGGTACTCGAGTTTATATAGTTTCAGTTAAAGAACCGACGCATCATAAGATTTCGAAGTACCCAAGGACAGTGAAATATACAGTTCTATCTACGTTAAGTAACCAGATCAGGGTAGAACGTAATAATAACGCCTAGTGAGGGGACTAGAGCGAAGTACGATAGAATTTAGGAATCGAGGTTCCAGGCTTTGTCTAGGAGTAGACAAATGAACAGTCAGACATTGGGTAATACTCCAATAAGTCAAGAATCGAAGTAACAGAATGTAAAATCCACGTGAGGAGTATTAGACCAGGAAATTACTGGGTCGCCGTCATACAATTTCGAGTGATCATAAAAGCAATACATCAGTGACAGACTATTATTAGACGAACAAGTTAGCGTCTAGCAAGATACGACATCGTGCGGTAAAATTTAGAAGCCGATAGTCAAACCCAGAATTGGAAGATCAGCCGTTCCAGTGAGGTTAGTTCTATCGAGACTTTCAATCATCTCATAAGAGTAGGAAGCCGACGTGCATATAGTGCAACCCTTGGAAACGGGAAAGGATAAAGAAATCACGTGTGTTAAGGCAAATAATTAACGCCAGAGTGCTAAAAATTTTATGTAATTCAAGTATGGTGAAATATTTGAGTGTAATATATTTTTAGTGAAATTGTATTTGTGTTTAAGTGAAAACGATTACAAAATGGTATTCTTTATATTCAAAGTGATTAGTGTATATATTTTATGTGCTGTTAGGAAAGTGTTATCAAGTGTAGATATAACCATGAATATGGCTTAAGAAAAAATTGGTGGGTGAAAATATTCCATCGGTGGAGAATTCGGTCTCTGACCGTACAATCATGTGAGTACTGATTTCATTATTATGTGTTTTGGGAAGATTTGCGTATAATCCTCATGAGTGGAAGTAGGAATGTTTGATAAACATGTGAAATAAAGATAGCGCGATCTGAACGATTAATTTGATGGAAATATAATAAATATGTGAAGTATTAATGAATCCCTTGTGGAAAATATTCAGTAGAATATCAGTATAATGGTAAATGATATAACTATGGTAAATCAAGCGTAAAAATAATAATAATAATAATTAAATAAATTAATTATGTGATGAATTTTATATTGAGAAGTGGTAGCTTCAAGAGCTCCCTTTGATGAATTATAAATTGTTGTGAATCAATATTGTTCTTTATGGTATAAATGATTATTGTTGATGGAGGCTGAGGCTGAATATTATATTTTGAGACGTATCGAACTTTGATTTGAATTTATTTCGTTCTTTGAAAGGCAACTTGGCTATTTTATGTATGAGCGCCATGTCGGGCAGTGAAGTAATTTGTCACGCTAGGAATGCGTTGAAATGCTCGGTAAAAGTAATTGTGAGGGACAGTTAGTGCGGTAATGAGTTATGTTGAATTGTGAAAAGGGTGCAATTTATTTTGTATTACGAGCGCTGGTTATGGGCTAGGCCTTCCTTAAGTCGCAAATGTTGAAGTCCTCAAAGTTGGGATACTGCTCCCGAGGTATTTTAAAGGATCGAACTCAGAGTCGTCCGTGTTGAAGCCCTTTAATATTGGTTGTTTTATTGAATTTTCTTACCCGCTAATGAGGACACTTCATAATTATACTTTACCGAAGCTGAAAGAATAGGTCAGTAGAACCTAATAGTTGTCTTGTGGTTGAATTGTATCGTGAGCCTTGCCATTCAGAGAAATACATTTGAAGCAGCTGTGTTTAAAAGCTGAATAGCCTGTCCCCTGCGGAAGCGAGACTGTAGAGTTCCCCTCCCTCCACAGCAAAAAATCAGTCTAATGTTGAGACAGACCCTTACACTCTTTTAGTGAGTTAGGTTAGGAACGGGCTGTGTGATTCACAGTACACGGAAGTGAATAAGATTGTTTTAATGACCCAGTATTTGAACTGAGGTCCCTTTACATTCATTACTATCGCTTGCAGAGTTCAGATCGTTGCTTCCTTCAGATATAATTGTCTTTGAAGACAAAATGATAAATCCCTAACTTTATTATTAAATGATTGAATGATTCACGAGTTCTTATGAAAGCATTAAGATTCCGCGAGTAATCTTAAGTTGACTTGCTCAGTAGTTTTCTATAACTCGGTGATGCGGAAATTTTTCCAATCACGGTAGTGAGTTGGTGGCTTGAGAGAGAGTGATGGTAACAGATGAACATTGTGAGAGACAAAAATTGATTAATGATTAGCCATACTTTGATATTATGATTAAAGTCAGATATACTCATGTAAATATTAAATGATGTGTGTTAAATTGTTAACACAGTGTATGTAAACTTTACCGAGCCATTTTGAGCTCGTTATTTTAAAGAATTTGAATTGACGCCATATGGGAGTGAAACTTAGTTGGAGTTTTTGATGGTTTTTGGAAAACCAGTAATTATTATTGTGTGATTATTTAATTTGAATTCCTTGTTCAGCTTTGGACAAGTGTGAAGTGTAGTGTCAGTATTTTTATTTGTTTATTTTTGTAACGCCATATTTTGGACAATTAAATGTTTTTATAGTAGGAGTTTGATTTTGTTTATTTTTTGGAAGTGTATCCTATGCTTAATCCAAAGTGTGTAAGTCACAGAGTGGGAGAACAAACCATGAATCCCGATACTCCCGATTGAGCATTGCTGGCAAACTGAGATTTGCATATTTCATTGTTGAAATGGGCACAATAGGCTACATTGCGCGCCATTTCAGTGAGACTTCTGATATCAACGTCGGGAGATAAATCGTCAGTGATGATACTCCCTAGATATTTAAAATGGTGAACACGCTCGACTGGAAGACCTGTGATGTTCAAAGCAGCCTGGTCATGAGTTTCATGACTAAAAACCATAAATTGTGTCTTATTTACATTGATTTGAAGTCCAAATTCTTCAGATGTTGTGCTGATGTTGGTTAGCGAAAAGAGTTGAATGAGGTGAGGAGATATACACAAGGTTTGGCTAAGGATAGTACGAGAATAGAAATGGACTGTATGTATAGAACACGAGGTAGGTAGCTGATTCATATCACTGGATCCCTGTGGAATTATTACTACATTATAATTACACAACTTAAAATAAACACGTCATACGAGAAGAAAACACTCTCTACACATATTTACACATACAAGAAACACTGAATGTAGCCTAGGTATTCGTTATATCGACTACGCCATTGCCGTACATCACGCAACCGACCGTTACCGTTCTTACTCAGAGACACACTGTCCGCTCTCTTCCCGCCAGGGAAGTAGCTAGCAGGCATACTGCCCCCTACAGAGGGCACTGGAGCTACGATGAGCACTGTCCTAATCTGACATCTGGAGAGGGCTTGCTAAACTTGAAGTGAGCAAGATACAATGTTCAAACAGTTAGTATTTGTTGAAGGCCTCCAAGGATATCACAAATATCAATGTGTCATCAGCATATCGAATTGTATTTAGGACAACGCCATTCACTCGAACTCTTAACGGTATTTTATAAGGCTTTCTTGAAAATCCTATCCGAGTATGAGTCGAACAACAAGGGAGATAGTTTGCAACCTTGACGAACTCCTCTTTGTACATTGATGTTGGTTGTTTTTGCATGTTCCACTCTGATTTTAGAAGACTGGTTCCAGTATACATTTCGACGTAACATTCGTAATTGTTGTACCATGATACTATAATAACATAACAGATGGTTCAATACCGACAATACGTTGTAAATAGAATGTTTGATGATGATAATTGTTATTTTAAGGGGACTAACATCGAGGTTATCGGCCCCTGATAGTTTGGGTGCTCGTGAAGATGAAAATGAAATGCAAACTATAACTAAAAACTAACTACTAACTTATATACTAGAAGAAGAAATGGAAAAATAAAGGAGAATAAGGCAAATACAAGACAGGAGGAAAAGAAATGCCCTCAACCCTCGAAGAATGCGGATTGAGGGACTTGGAAGGAAGGAGAGCCATGAAAGGCAGATAGGAAAGTGAAAGAGGAGAGGGTCCTCCCCACAGGCATGGGGCAAAAGGGGAAAACGGACCCAGCTCAGGAATCCCTTGGGGTGACCAACTCCTGAACTCACCAGCCGTGAGCCCCTGATGGTGTAGCATTAACTAGGGTGCACCAAAAGTGGTGGGGCTACATACACCCTGCCTCCTTGAGGGCCTTGAGCAGAAGGCAGGAGATACTGTGAGCCCCTGAGGGTGTAGCACTATCCAGGGTGCACCAGAAGTGGTGGGGCTACATACACCCTGCCTCCTTGAGGGCCTTGAGCAGAAGGCAGGAGATAACATGAAACGAAAAAGAAGGCTGGCCCCTTGCAGAAGGAGGGAATCAGAAAAGATGAGACAAGGGCCAATTAAGGCGGGAAATGAAGGGACTCCCTAGGCCTCGGATACCCTAACACCGTCGGGGGGGGGGGTAAATAGAATGTGAAGTATAATTGAAGTGAGAATGTATCACTGATCTCCAATAGGCATCGCTCTGTTGTTGTATTATTATCCCGCTAACGATGCGAACATTGGAACCTTAATGCTTTAAAGTCAAACATGAAGAAATGCTCGATTAACATACCAAATTGGGAGACTACAGCAGATGACCGTCTGGCATGGGGTTGACTCGTCCACAATGGCCCTCTGCGTTTCGAGCAGAACCGCCGGAGTTCTGAGGCTCTGAAGCGAATCGCTCGTAAATAATGGGATCACTTAGGTGATGATAAAACTTACCACCAGTGTGGAAGAGTTTGTGGCTCTAGGATTGGTCTCTGCAATCATCTGAGAGCCCACCAATGAACGATTTGGAAGACAATTTTGTACTCATTATGATGAATGAATTTGAAGATGTTTTATTGTTTAGTCACAGTGACTGACGACAATCAGTACAACACTGCCAACATTCAAGTCACATAATACGTATTAGTTTGCGTCTGCAAGTGCTTTGCAAACTTAGTGACGCGAGTGACAACAGAAGCTATGAGCCTCCTTGTTCGTTGTGATGGGCTACAAATGTAAGTTTACTGTACACTGTTAGTAACTTTTTTAAGGTGACGCGTACTATAGCAGCTTACCCTACAATGGGACCTTCAATGTGTACGTGAAATTAGCACCAAGTGTAACTCAGCTCTAGTGCTGATAGAATTCCTACCTGTTTGCTGTTGGCTATGCAAAATACTAACTCACGTTAGTTAATACCAACTGCTACTTCTCAATTACTCATGAATCGGGTTTGTTTCTTCCCTGTAATTTTGGTATTGCCTAAAACAACAATAATACAATATCCAGTAATAAAACAAACGAATAATTTGAGTGTATTTTTATGGAAAATGTCTCATTCCGCGAGTCCGGTTCGGAACAGCAAAGATGACACGTGGCGTCACAAGATGGACGCCGATTTTGAGTAGAAAATGATCGGTTCGCGGCTAAGAACGGGACGTTGCGTGAAGTGTCGTTTAAATATCTCAACGAGTAGGTCTATCATGGATTAACAGTGACACTAGTGATGGAACTTAACTAAGTAGTGGCCACAATATTATATTCTTTTGGAAGAACTGTAGAATCTATTTACGGAAAATCCACTTCGATATGAAATGTGTAGCTCTGAAGCTCATACTTGCTAGCAACATGTTCCTTGGGGGGTAATTAAAGGGTCTAGGCACCCCTAGTGGTCTTGATAAGAATTAGGTTTTAAGATCAAAGATCTCAAACAATGGATTTGTTGTCTTTTCCATTGATGTGCTGAACTGAGAAGTATATTGTAGATGGCGCTGTTGTCGTGGAGACGCCTTCTCATTTTTCTGCTTGAATGCAAACATCTGTGATCTTTGTATATTACAAACTCTTCAAAGAAAGCAAAGAAGAACTCTATAGCCATTGTTTGGCCAAGACCAACTACAATCCCCAGACCTTAATGTAGAAAAAACATGGTGGCGATGGTTGCCCTATCAATAGCTAAGATCATGTCATCTGGCTTGCCACAGTTCGTGTAAATTATTACTTTTACTCACCTAAGAGCATAAAAGATATCACAAGACGAGACTAGGTTCCGAAGAAATAAGCATCAATAATTTATACTTACCTGAATTCATTTATCTATATAGTGCTGGCCTCGAGTTATAGGTTTCTTCGTCTACACCCGAGGGGCAGCTACAATAGTCTCACTGTTTCCGTGGTTGAATAAGAAGCTTTTTGCCGAGTTATCACGATTTGTATTCAAGTTCAGTAATTATAGATTAATATTATTAGCAAAAAATCAAACAGATTCTGAAGTAGGAGGGAAGAAAGTACCCGGTTAGTGAAGTGCTGTCCCAGCACATGCAGAGTATTTGTGTACACAATCGGAATGAGAATACTTGCCTGAAATAATCGAACCAACGCTATAGAGATACAATTCAATTAAGACCTCTCGTGGAATTGTCTAAAATCTCTGGTAAAACATCACACCGAATTAGTTGATTGAAATATGCAAAGAAGTCGTCGTGTGGATATCAGAACATAATTATGGAGATTACCACACAAAAAGGACACGATAATATGTTACCATCTAACCTATCAAACATTCGCTGTTACCGTTTGGAATAGTTTTAAGCTCGAAATAATAGATTTAGTAAAGTACTATAGGTTGGAAAGCACCATCTCCCTCTTACGGAATTATCGCGGCACACCATCTCGCATAATTGGCAAGGTACTCACAACACTTTTTTACACACATCATAATAAAAAAATAACTTGCAAGCTGTAAGAATCACAAAAGTATGAATAATGACTGAACACAATGAGTTCGCCGTTTGGCACAGGGGAAACATCTTCCTTAACCAATAAAACAGAAGTTCACTGTATTATTTGACGTGTATACAAGGCAGTGTAGAACATCTGCCAGACTGGTAAGGATTTACGGAGGCACATATTGCTGAGCTTTCAAGAAAACGTCAACGGTTTGGTCTAGCCGTAGATGCTCATTGCGTTTTCCCTTTACGTACTTAAGTTCGACACTACAGAAGTGTATTAAGCTATTATTATATTGTCACTAACTAGCAAATCATTGTGGTGTATATTCTTGAGACACTTCTATTATGCTTTAGTCTTAGGTACTTCAACAACCGAAGTAAATGACACAATGTCATCGGTCGACTGGACAATCATCACACAAACGAACCAGTCCATATTAAGCGTATTATCTCATATTTACATACGATTGCAGTACATTAACGCGAACTGGACTTTACAGACATACAGAAGACACTAAAAATTACAGATGAGCGAAAGTTTATCCCCCAACTTTCATCAAACGAAGCTAATCAAAGCTAAATAGTGTATCCCAGCAACGAATGTAAACAAATAATATGCCGGGGCATCAGCATACGCCATTTTCACACTTTCTACACCTGCATTAAGGTCTGAAGTATTGAAGTTGGTCTTGGTTTGGCATCTTTGATTTAAAGCTAATTCGTTTAAAGACCACTAGGAGCGCCTACAACCTGATGCTGAAAATTCCATAGCCAATACTCAGCTGGGGTACCGATGTGCCACTAGTTGTGAGACCCTGGATGACCTCACTCGTAAACGATGGCTCAATGTAATGTTTGTGGTCTCGCTACTTCGCCGAGTGTAGATAGCTAACTGTCAAGGGACCATTGGGAAGTGCCTGGTGCGGTGTGTTACTTCCAGCTCGAGATCAAAGCAACACAGCTTCAGGCTGAGCCTTCAGTGAGCTTTCAACTCTAATTCCCTATATAATCCCAGATTGCGGTATTCAGCGCCACCTAACGTAGGCTACAACTCTAACCTTTTCATGTCCTTAATTCCTGCGTGTATGTTCGGCTCAATATACTGAGATAACTGGCTATTATCCCCAACCACCTTCCACATTGGTAAATCTTGATAAACGCAGTTGAATTAATCACATGACACAAGACAGTTTTCAAAATGAATTGCCTTCAATAAATGGCCCATAGAAAATGAAGTACATACTTATTCTTATTAGAATGATATTAGCAATACTAAAATATTTCAGACAAATGTTTACTCTCAAATTGGCTGCTGAACATTTTGAATCGTCTTTCACCCTTAGCACTCGAATGTGTTTCGTTAGTCAAATACATTTACTCAAATTTATTTTGCTCCAAATGTATGGCCTTACTGATTTCTATCAGTTCATAGCGTAACTGAAGTGTATCATCCAATATCTCTTTCAATATTTTGTTCGTGAAGAATATCGCTGTTTAAAGGGACTAAATGGGTGGTGGTTGGAAACCCGGTGTCAAAATCATGCGGGAATTTTGTTATCAGAGTGGGTAAGCCTGTTAGAGCTGCCAACGTCTGATCAATTGGAGCCTTATTCAACTTCAAACTCACTGAATTTTTTTCCTAAATCAAGTACCGAAGACAATCATATTCACTCGAGTACATGTTGATTTACGTGCGGCTATGTTTGATTTTTCAAACACAATGCCTGATATACCGGTACGTTCCACCTGCCCAAAGTACCCTCAGAATTACGTTCAAGAGGCCATGGCTTTTCTTAACTCAGTGGAGATATTATCCGAGAATCGCCAGCTTCCGTTGAAACACGTTAATCTCGGAGTAAACATAATGTATTAACGTGGGAAGTCATCAATACACGAGCTTAAGAGGTTAAACTGTACCATATTAGTTATTATTATATTTATGAAGAACAATTCACAGGAGGATTCTGTGAGTTCAGAGAATGCCGGTACGCCTTATTTTAGCGCTTTAACTACCGGTATGATATTTTGAATCACACAATTTCGAATGTCTCACGTGCTTGCATTTCATGGAGTTATTTATTTATCGTATGGCTTTTAGTGCCGGGAGTGTCTGAGGACATGTTCGGCTCACCAGAGGCTGTAGCTGCTTCACGTGGACACCATTAGGGTGAGCTACAAGTTCCGTTCAATTTCAAGTAGTTCTAACTTTCGCTACCGGATATCAATGATACCTAGTGGTGTATTAAGGTAGTTGTGACTCCACACGAACAGAGCCTGTGCGTACTTCTGCAGAGCTGCTGCGTGTTTGAACGCATTAATTCATTGAAAACATTCAAGAGGGTCTCTACTGAAAGTTGAGTTGAAATCAAGTCCTCGGAGAGATTGTAAAGAAATATTAAACATTTCAGAGAGGTGTGAGGTCAGAGCATACGTAAGTTTCAAGATTGCAAAATAATGTGAACATTGTTCATATTTGATCACATTCTGACCAAAGAATCGTATATTTAGTAATGTATAATTCTATCTTCTCCTTCGACTCTGACCTACTGTTACAATCTCTTTTTCTCCTCCAAGAATTTCTTCATACTTTCCGTATGTCTTCATCGTCTTCTTATTATTATTCTTTGACTTTGGTTTTTGAACTATGATTTACCTGAAACCTTTTAAATGTATGAGCCTCCCCTCGAAACGCTGTTATATCTTCGGGATAAATTCCAACATTTTGGAGAACCCTTCTTGATTCTTCAACTTCAACTTGGCATTGTCTTCTTTTATTCCATTATTGCCCCAATTTATTTTCATTTATTTATTTGTTAGTTCTTCTTCCTCTTCCGTCCTTCTATTCTTCCATCCTCCCTTCCTTTCTTCCATTTGCAATTTATCACCCTTTGTTGTTGTTTCCCTCTAGTTTGTATTATGTATATTTTTAGCCTAATTTTCACATTTTGCAAAAATAAGGAAAAAGTAGACATGAGATCGGGCAAATGTGTGTGTGTGTGTGTCTGTCTGTCCTTCTGTCTGTCTGTCCTTCTGTCTGTCTGGCTGTGTGTGTCCCCCCCCCCTATCAACTCCTAAACGGCTGCAGCAATCGAAACAAAATTTGGTAGGAGTAGAGATCTATACTTTAATCTCACGGCCATATTTGATAATGATGTCAGTGCTACCAATTGCTGAAAAATCACAATTGACATTTGAGTTCCATGTTGGATATCTTGGAATGTAAGAATGGGAGCTATTTCAAAATTGGCACACATATAGATAATAATATTGTAGTTTAAATTCCAGGAGGCCATACATGGCAGTGTTGCCAAAATGATTATAAGCCTGCTGATAGGTCCAAATTTTAAAAGCATATAACTTCTACACTATCAATTGAATTTCAACCAAATTTCGTATGTTCTATGTGTAGATAAACAGATATGACTGAGCGTATTCTTAAGAGCCACCAGGGCTGCCAACTGTTAATAAATGCTCTAATTTTTTAATCCAAATACCCATATGTCCGAAAGTATGCAAGCCGACAGCTTTAAACTATGCACACGTATAGTACCTGATATTCTATATTAATTTGGAGTAACTTATATACGTCAGTGCTACCAACATGATTCTAAGCCTGCTGAGAGGTCCAACTTTAAATACATGTAACTTCTATACTATCATTTGGATTTCAACGAAATTTCGTGTGTGCTATGTGCACCATAACAGATATGACTATGCCGATTCTTAAGAGTACCCAGGGCTGCCAACTGTTAATAAATACTGTCTCTATTTTTGTTACCCTAATATCAAAATATGAGTAAGTATGCAAGCCAATAGCTCTAAACTTTGCACACGTATAGTACCTGGCATTCTAGATTAATTTGGAGTAACTAATATACGTCAGTGCTGCCAACATGATTCTAAGCCTGCTGATAGGTCCGATTTTAAAATGCATATAACTTCTATACTAACTAATGGATTTCATTCAAAATTGACACAACAATAGATCATATTATTTCAGATTATTTCTGACCAATACATGTTTGTCATTGTTGCCAACATGATTTTACGCGGGCTGTTAGATCCAATGATTAACTGCTTGTGACGTCCATGCTATCCATTGGACTTCAACCAAATTTTGTATTCTGTACCTTAAGAAAAGGAACTAAGAATATATTCAGTCACCAGGGCTGCCAACTGTAGTTCTTTATTAGGCTACATTATGCCAGGTATACAGTATATCGAACTAATTAGAAATTTCGATATTACCAACTTAATTTCGTCATTATTCCAGATAGATCCATATAGATTAATCATTGGCATGAATCTTAAATGTTAAGAATAGTAGGCTCTTTAGTTTGTCACGGAACTTCTTGTTTTCTTTGATTTTGTTTCGTTTTAATTTGTTATTGACTAATTTTATTTTGTTTTGCTTTATTTCATGCTTTGTGTTGTTAAATGATTTTTTAAATTATCATTGTATCCATTATTTTTGTTTAGATTATATTTTTTTGTTTATGTTCGACGGTGTCGAAATGTAAACATTGTATGTCTGAAAACTGTATCATAATGAGGCTCATTATAACACTATTTTTCATTATGAAACAGTTTCTCCCACCAATCAGAGCCCAGGAAACAGTTGTGTGACCAATTAGGTAAGTATACCTTCGCGCATGCTCAAAATCCAACATGTCTATATAAATTACCGAAAGTGCACCGTCCATGTGTTCGCGTAAATAAACAGGCAAATATGAGACAAGAAATAGCACTGTACCTTAATATCCCCAAACCCAATTTCCACACAGCACATTGCTATCAAACGACTTCGGTGACTGTTTTACTGAATACTGGTGCTCAATCTGCACATATGGCATTGAAGCACACAGAGCGCATGCGTCGGTCGGCCAGAGAGCTTGGGAAACAGAGATATCCTACCCAGCGCTGCACTCTTATCACAAAATTCGAGTGACTGAATCTCAACATATATTTATGAATATTTATGTTAAAACATATAATAAAGTTATAGTTATCGTCGAACATAAACAGTCGTATGCAACTCGCCTATAATGGTAATTATGACACTCGTATGGAAATTATAAAACTCGCATATGCTCGTTTTATAAAAATACTCGTGTCTTAACTATTGCCATTAGAGGCTCGTTGCATAATGTATTATTTGAGGTTTAATTTTATGTTTCGTATTGATATTTGTTTTGTATTTCTTTTGATTTACCGTGTTGTGGTCTTCTATTTTATGTTCGTATATTTGGTTTTTGATTTTTGATTTTTTGATTTTGTTTTTGTTCTTCTTCCGTTTTGTAGCTCAGTGTTAGACCAGGCTGTCTCAGGACTCGAGAGGCGAGTAAATATCGGCTGTCTTTGAAGTAGATTTTGGCGGTTTCTATTTTCAACTCGAGACAAATGTTCCTGGTTCCTTCGTTTGGGGCCCCGTGTAGTTTGGGTGTGTGTAGAATCTCTCTGATAACCGGTGTTAATTTTTGATGGCTGTATTAGTGTGTGTTATCGGTTTTAATTCAAGTAAGGACTGTAGACAGTAAATTTTCAAGTAGTTCCTACTTTTGCTACCAAACGACACCGTCAACGGCAACTAGTCTTGAACTTGGTTACTAGATGCCACCTAAGTCGGCTTCTGGTGACGAACGTTGGAACCAAAGAGCGTTAGTCATATCAGGTTAGATTTAGCTTCACACAAGTGTAATTAGTAGAAGGTTCTTTTACATGCCATAAATCTACGACATGGGACCGCCGGCTTTACTTCCCCTCTGAAGGAAGGCATACTGAGGGATTTTTAACGCTCTTAAAAATCAGACGACTTCGGCCGGGTTTGAACCCGAGACAAACGTCAGGGTGACGTCATGTCTACATCTGACCCCCTGAATATACAATGGTGGTGATTGTTTTTTTTAGGGTGTGTAACATCTGGAGAATGTGAACTTCTAATTTACATACCACAAGAAGGAATCAACAAAAAGAAAGGGTGTATAGAAAATGGACGAGAGGTCGAAGGTAGGCCGTCAAAGTTTAAAGAACGAGGATTGCGAGAGTGGATGCAGACTCTGAGGAGAACTCAAGACGTTAACAACTGCTTTGTGGGACACTGGAGGTCTCGTGCTCGCTTGGGGGAAAATGTTAATAGAATGCCACTGCACTGTTTTGAGCAAACTCGTGGCGATGTTCTCATAGTTTGTACATTTGCTCAGTTAAAAAAGCACTCGGTGCTTTGTGTTAATAATATATTCGTATAACACGTATTATCTATTATGCAATACATTACGCCACACTGATAATGATACCTAATATATATAATCTTATATATAACAAGTAGTTCCGTGAAGAACTATACAGCCTATTTTCATATATCCTACTCATGTTAATTGTCTCTATAATAATATATTTATTGCAGCTAAATAGCCATACACAAAGAAAATAAATAATACATTATACACTGTACTCGCGCGCTTGGGCCTAGGTTTGCATATACTTTAATTATTTTTGTTCTTTTGGTGCAGAGTTCTAGGTGGTAACGTTTACACATGTATCTACATAGTTCGCACTTACATGTCTCTGTCGGTTCATGGCATGAGGTGTTGTTACAAATTAGATGGTGGAAACCATGTACTGCCAGTCTTGTGAACACGTGCCTCAACTGAAAGCTGGATGTTGCCCATGTCCGGTCTATCATAGCTCCAGTTCCAAAGAATTCTGGTGGGGTGTCTTCTCTTTTTTTGTTGAGTGTTGCTAGGAAATTTTCTGGTGCTCTGGTGTTGGGCAGGTTCAGGTGTGTTCTGAAGTCTTCAATGAGGAAGGATTCTCGTGCTAGAAGGTAGACGAGTCTTGATCTTGTTGTCTTGGATACTCCGATCGCTCTCTTTATGTATAGAGCTTTTATTCTTTCTAGAGTGGATAGGTTCTTCTCTGTGAGGTACGGCCAAATGATTTCCATCCCATATGTTAGAATAGGCATGATTTTTGCTCTAAATAGTGCCATAGCCGTCTCTAGGCTGAGTGATCTAATGTAGATGATTTCGTGCATCGCCCGTATTGCCTGTGTTGTTTTTTCTATTACAGGCTTTGTAAAGCATTTGGCACTTGTTTGCAGAGTGATGCCAAGGTACTTGAAGTCGTTTACTATGGATACTTTCTGCCTCTTTATGAAGATTTCTGTCATTGCTGGGATCTTTCCTCCTTGCCTAAATACCATCATTTTTGTTTTTGATGTATTAATTTAGAATGTGTGTTTGTAGCACCATTCCTCCATTTCTTTTATCACGTTTTGTAGTTTTGTGATGTCCTTTGATCCGATCACTATATTGTTCAGCCCAAGGGTCGGGACGACCTTAGGACCTGAAACGCCAACACACCCCTTCATCTTTCACCTATAAACTACCCCTTACAGGCTGCAAGCCTCATACACTTCCTTAACTCAGGCACGCGCAGCGGTCTACCTGTCAGCCAAGCTTACGTCACTTATAAACAATTACACTATCGCCGGAATCTGGAACAGCAACAGTACGAAACGCCAAGTCACCAGCTCGGGAGACCTTAAAAGGTAGACCCCAGGAAAGCCCAATGTCTATTCGCGGCCGTCGGCTCTGCATCTCCGGTTCCAGCTCCAGCACCGTCAGGTGAGAACAGAGTGTGCTCAGATCTCCTTATAACTTACACATTTGTACTTTGTCACCCAAACCCACACTTGTACTTGTACACATTGTTTTACACCTGTCCACTAGTAAAGGGACATCAGATCACCATAACTGACCAAATAAACACTTGGTCATTAAACACACATCTTATACTTATTTCATTCAACTTTACATCCTCACACCCAGCCTGCCCTCAGTCCTAATTGCCCCTGACCGTGAACGCCAGGAATTGCACCGTCAGGAACTCCATTGTATTTGAATAGCAGAAAGATAGCAGCGGCCAAAGTGCCGACTCCGCATATGAGCTCGCTATCGCTCGATCACATTTAATTGGTAAACTAAGTTAATAGCTCTTTATTAAGCATTCATCCCTTAACGAGTAGACGCACCCCGTAGGATCGCACCCCGTTATACTCCATCCTAAAACAGACACTTACACTAGTAGTTTCCCCAAATACGGGAAACTGCACCTTTCGGAAACCATCCCTAAAATTATACATCTACACATCCCTGTTCATGCCTGCCCCCAACTCCGGGATAGAACAATATCATCAGCGTCTATCAACATACAACATTTCAGTTTGAAGGTTGTGATAGATTCGTAGATATTGAGAACAGTCTAAATATTTCAGGTGGTCGCCAGGTTGGATTTTTATTTTTGTACTATTACATTAAGATTAGTGTGTACGTGTAGCATTCAAACTTCAATCGTATGATTAGAACACAAGAAGTAAAAACGATATTTTAAAATTTCGCACAGCTGCCATCGTGTGATTATGCGAACAATTGAAATAAATTAGATGCCAGTGGATTAACATTTGTATAAGCATTTAACGTGCAAAGTTTCACTGCACTCGGATAGTTAATTCGCGAGAAACGTCCATTTAAATATTTATACTTCGCGTCACCGCCATGTTGGATATGTGATCACCAGGATATTGAAAGTCCTACAGGTGAACTTATGTTCATAGCCCCTATGAACATTAAAAAATTCAGTTTGATTGCTGTAATAGATTCGTACATATTGAGAACCGACTAAATATTGCGGATGGTAGCCATGTTGGATTGTTATATGTATAGGCCATAGAGACATGTGCCATTAAAGGAAAATTATTGCGTAGGTTCATTATCAAACTTTCACTTTGATCGCATGATTACGACACAAGAAATAAAAACTTAATTTTAAATTTCGCACAGCAGCCATCTTGAGGTTATGTAAACAATTCAACTAAATTAGATACCAGTGCATAACAATGTGTATAAACATTTTCTGTACCATGTTTCATTGCGTTTGGATCATTAAATCGCGAGAAAGGTCTATTAAACTTCGCTTGGCCGCCATATTCGTTTTGTAGTTTACCGGTTTTTGAAAGTCTTATAGACGAACTTCCAGTAATGCCCTTTATCTCCGTACAAAATTTCAGGGTGATATCGCTAATAGTTTCAGAGATATAGAATGCCGGTGAAATATTTCGCACTGCCGCCATCTTGAGGTGATGTTAACAATTGAACGAAATTTGATGTCACTGCATTAAAATGTGTATAAACATATACTGTACCAAACTTTATTGGGTTTGGTTGGTTAAATCGCGATAAATGTCTATTTAAAAGTCGCAAATTCGCTTGGCCGCCATGTTGGTTTTGTAGTTACCACGTTTTCAAAAGTCACATAGGTAAACTTCTAGTAGTTTCCTTTATCACCGTAAAATATTCCAGGGTGATGTCGGTAATAGTTTCGGAGATATTGAATGCTGGTGAAATATTTCGCTCAGGAGCCATGTTGGATTGGTAAGACGTAACAAAATTTGAAGGGCACGGTCGGGGTCGTCCGGAATAGTGCTATGAACTTACCGAGTTTCATTGAAATCGCACCGGCCGTTTAGACGTTATTAGGAGGGGACACACACCATCACACACAGACAGACACATGGACAAAAGGTGATAGGCCTATTTTTTCAAAAATGATAATAGGCTAAAAATGGAAATGTCTGTCCTACGTTAATGGACTCCGGCACCGTTTAACCGACTGCTTTGAAATTATGTAGGGTTGTAGTGAACACATCAAGGAAGGTTTCTGGCAACAATAATTTTAGATAGCCCTCTCCATTCCTTTCATTTAGGCCCTTCGGCACATATCCACACCGTTTTTAGCCTACTTTTCATATTTTGCAAAAATGGGGAAAACGTAGACTTATGAGATCGGGCAAATGTGTGTCTGTCTGTCCTTCTGTCTGTCTGTCTGTCCTTCTGTCTGTCTGGCTGTCTGGCTGTGTGTGAGTCCCCCCCCCCTATCAACTCCTAAACGGCTGCAGCAATCGAAACGGAATTTGGTAGGAGTAAAGATCTATACCTGAATATCTCACGGCCATATTTGAAAATGATGCCAGTTCTACCAACTGCTGAAAAATCGCAATTGAAATTTGAGCTCCATGTTGGATATCTTGGAAGGCATGAATGGGAGCTGTTTCAAAATTGGCACACGTATAGATAATAATATTTCAGTGTAATTTCCAGGAGGCCATACATGGCAGTGTTGCCAAAATGATTATAAGCCTGCTGATAGGTCCAAATTTTAAACGCATATAACTTCTACACTATCAATTGGATTTCAACCAAATATCGTATGTTCTATGTGTACATAAACAGATATGACTGAGCGTATTCTTAAGAGCCACCAGGGCTCCCAACTGTTAATAAATACCCTCTTTTTTATCCAAATACCCATATATCAGAAAGAATGCAAACCAACAGCTTTAAACTATGCACACGTATAGTATCTGACATTCTAGATTAATTTGGAGTAACAAATGGACCTCAGTACTACCAACATGATTCTAAGCCTGCTGATAGGACAAATTGTAAATACATATAGCTTCTATACTATCATTTTGATTTCAACCAAATTTCGTATGTGCTATGTGTACTATAACATATATGACTTTGCGTAATCCTAAGAGCAACCAGGGCTGCCAACTGTTAATAAATACTGCCTCTCTTTTTGTTACCCTAATATCAATATATCAGAAAGTATGCAAGCCAATAGCTCTAAACTTTGCACACGTATAGTACCAGGCATTCTAGATTAATTTGGAGTAACTAATATAGGCCTACGCCAGTGCTGCCAACATGATTCTAAGCCTGCTGATAAGTCCAATTTAGAAATGCATGTAACTTCTATACTAACTAATGGATTTCATTCAAAATTGACACAACAATAGATCATATTATTTCAGATTATTTCTGACCAATACATGTATGTCATTTTTGCCAACATGATTTTACGCGCGCTGTTAGATCCAATGTTTAGCTGCATGAAAGGTCCATGCTATCCATTGGACTTCAACCAAATTTTGTATTCTGTACCTTAAGAGATGAAACTAAGAATATATTCAATCACCAGGGCTGCCAACTGTAGTTCGGTATACAGTATTTCGAACTAATTAGAAATTTCGATATTACCAACTTAATTTCTACATAGATACATATTGAACCTGAGGGGGTTATGCTGACTGATATCGAACGTGGATCTCAGAGACTGTGATCTCAGTATAAAGATTCCACCAGGGAAAGAACCCGAGGTCTGTTGAGGGAGTTTCAGTGTAAAAACCCCTAGAGAAAAGTGTATATATAATCACTGGTGTGATTTCAGTTGATAATGACATTATGTATTAAAATAATGCAGGAAAAGGAGCAGAATACAGCATTATTAGACTACTTGGAGTAGGCTATACTGGACTTGGAGCACAGTAAGTGCAGAGTTTGACGTTTTACTAATTGGCCCAAAATTGTGGGAGGTGCCCCTTGGAGCCACGTCAATCTTACTGACCTCGTTATGTCGTCTGGAAGAGGTTGGGGGCTTGAATAATGACCCAGTTTTTCCCCGACTGAGAATAGGACGAAGAGGAGTGGGGAGAGATCCCAAGGAAAATCATTGATTACTCGTGATTGGAATAACGCAATGACATGAGAGTGGCACACAGGTGAATCTTTAGCCAGGAGGCTAATTTTAGAGCCTTTAATCTGCGAAATTGACGCATATTTAATGAAGTGCGGAAGAACCTAGACTATGGTTGTTCGCGGCTGAGTTTGAAGAGGTCGCCAGGGATTCCCAGTGAAACAGCGTCCCCACGCTATGGAGAAAGGAATTAATAGTAATTAATTGGCCGAGCGATTCTTCAGCACGCAGATAGTTCTGGGATCAGTTTAAAAAAAAAGGAACCCGATGAGCATGGTTTCGAGACCAGAATCATGCTGGGAGAGGAGTCGAGATAGCGCGGGAAAATTTAGCTCTACTTTTCGTGTGAATCCAATATAAGGGGGTCGACCCTTGGCAGAGCACCCCAGTCTTACGCAGTTTACCCAGTTGGATACAGTTTGTCACGGAGAGTCGCAGGCAGTCGTCGCTGCACATTTTTTTTGTCAGAAGACAGTTGTCAAGCAGTGTTGAGGCGGAACGTATGGAGGTCCGGCTCAGGGAAGGACGCTCAAACAAAGACTTGTACATTTGAGTGAAACATTTAATAAGCTTTTATTAATAATAGTCGTGCTGCATGTGTAGTCAGCAGTACGAACAATTGTGTGTTCACTTAGGAAGCAACGTGTGAGATAAGATGCAGAACTATTGTAAATAATAATCTGTGTAAAGTTATGTACAGTGTTAAGCGCAATGTAAGAAATATTGACTGATCATACATGTCTAATTACGCTGGAATGCGCTGGGAGAAACTTTACGAAGCATTTGGTAATGTCTTAAGAATACCAAATAATAACGCTCAGGACGGAAGTTAGCATATTTATGCAAATCAGGAAGCTTACCGTAGGAGTATGGATAAACTGTTGGTGAATTCCGAGGGCAATTGAACCAGACTTTCAATCAGGACTTGGTAGGAGCACGGGAGATGCCGTCGACACCTGCAATTTTGATATCTTTGCTAGGGAATTTCAACCAATGCAAAGTGTACAGAGTCACGTGTGTTATGTATAAATCATATGTGAAATATCTTTTAAATTAACGGTTTAATAAGTGTTATAAAGTGTCATGTGTTTTGGAAGCAATAGCTCCTTTATAGAAATGCAAAGTGTCGTGTGGTTAACGGAAGAAATGTATCATAAAATGTGTGTATTCAAGATGCAAATGTCGCACTAAATCTGCATATGGCAGGCGACCCGGAAGTATATGAGTGGTTGGAGCCACCATGATGAGCCTTGATCTGTAAGTACTCCGCAAATTATGTTTAAGTAGAAATATAGGCCACTGCATGTAATGTGATTTCAGAGTTATAAAGATGCCAGTAAGAATCAGATTAGGAGATAGACTCTCCAGGTTTAATCATTATTGTGTTGATTTTAATAGAGTTGAGATGTTAATTTGCATCAGTGAGTGGATTAATCGTTACCACTATTATTAAAAATGGCAAATCAGTTATGTAAATGAAACGAACACGGTGTTTCGATTTTTAAGATGATTAGTTGTGTCGGATTTTGGTAATTTATGTCAGTGAGAATCATAATAATAATAATAATAATAAAATAAAGGTATGAATGAACGCATCAGGTAAAAATGTTGTAAGCAAGAAATATTTACGCTAAAGGGCAAGACTTATCGATCTAAGCAGTAAGATTATACAGTAAGATTACGTTACGGGATTAAGAAAAGAGTTTTATATCAGAATATATTGTATTAATGGGAATATAATTATGGCAGGAAATGGAAGAGCTTTTTAGTGAATTGAATTTGCAGCTTATGTGAAAAGCTTATAGAGTAATTGATAGAGTTCTCTTGATAATTATAGGACGAAGATCATAGCATTAGGTAAGGGACCAGGTAATCTATTCTTCGTATGAAATCTCGTATGCCGTGGGCATAATTGGAGATGTGCTTTGTACCAGAGTGTATTTAGTGAATGGACCCTAACTCTGATGATGGATATGGAATGTTCCGGGTTTGAATCCCGTGATAGGTGAGAGGAAAACGTTGGACATCTCTGCACTATCTGATTCCCCGAGAACTTGTTGAAGCGAATCTAATTACGGCAGCATGTTATGACTGACCGCAGCATTTATTAAAGATACCGGTTACCTACTAGACCAATGTTTATGAATCTCGTGCCTTTATGTTGAAATGGGCCTATTTGGTGCCAATTATTATTACCCTCAGGGTAGGAGTAAATGTTAAGCTCATCCAGTATCTGTTTGCATAATATTCAGTTTAAATCCATTGGGAGATGTGTGTCACTAGGACCACGGTATTTGTCTGTTAAAATCTCATACTGCTTAGGGGAGATAAGATATATGGCATGAAACGAGGGTCGAGGCACTGTAGGACCTCACTCCACTGCTATTGTGTACAGGCCGCTTGGAAGAGGGTCGGGATGGTCAAGCGAACCGTGAAAGAAAGTTTGAAAAGAACGGATTTTAGACCCTGTTAATGACATAAGATGAAACATTGTTGTATTGAGTAATGAAGTCATGTGGTTTGAGAACAAATTGATAATTATAGATCATCCTGATGGTTCATGATTTTAGCAATCTAACGAATGGTTAGACGTTGCATTTGTACTGTCACTGACATCTTTTTCAGAAGTTGGCTACTGGATGCCACAGGCTACGCGCGCAAGGGTAGTTTAATTGTACCATCCGACACAGCAATAATTAACGTTTTTAAGATGAAATCACAGACGGCATGCAGTGGAACTATATAAATAGAGGAAGTGTAGGGGTAGCTTACATAATTATGGAGTTGCATGTAGACTGCTGTGCAACACCAGAATAGGCTAATGCATGCAAAGCATTTGGTGGGAAGAGAAAGATCAAAACACACACACGATACACATTATTGTCAAATTAAGACAAGGTTTAATGAATAAATAATTTTGTAGAATTAATGAAGTCACATTGGATGACAGAAGTATTAAAGTACAGTTTGTTTCTGAAGTTATATGTGTATCAGCGCACTAAAGTATCATTGTAAAGTTGATAAGGGTAAATGTTTGAGTTATGATATGATTTTATTATGATTATCTTATGTTCATATCAGTGGATTGTGGAAGTAAATTTTATTTGATTTTGGTTTATGTTTGTGGGGATTGTTTTGTTTGTTTGAAGCCATGAATTTTATTTTTCTTTTTCTTTTACTCTTTTGACATATTAATATTTACTTATATTGTTTTGTTTGTTTGAAGCCATGAATTTTATTACCGAATTAAAGTTTTAGAATAGAGTTGTGCCTTATCATTGTAGAGTTGATACCTTTTAGCCACAAATCCAAAATATGCAACTGCTCAATGGGGAGACGGTACACGCCCGAGTCCTGACGCTAGCTGGAGGCGGAAGCATATTTTCCATCGAGATTACTCACATGGGTACAATATAGATTAATCATTGGCATGAATCTTAAATTTTAAGAAAAGTAGGCTCTTTAGTTCGTTAAGGAACTTCTTGTTCTTGGCTAAAATCTGCACCGTTTCACTGATCTGAACCGAATTTAACCTACATACCATTTGGAACAAGACGAGTACCGTAACACTGTCTACTTGAAAATTCGGACAGCCCGCTCTATTCCCTTCATTCAGGCCCTTTGGCATAAATACTGAATTTCCATGCCCCACAAGCTTTATAATTTTATTTAAGGGCGTCATCACGAGGATGGGTACTTACAGCATCAGAGGAAGAAATCAGGGGGTACAGTTACGAGCTCTATGCGAGTAATGGTAGCCATTGGTCTAGCAGTATGTGACGTCACCTCGCGGACACAGGCGAGTGCCACAGCACTGCAGCACCTGCAGATATTTTGCTAGAGGCACGTTTTTAGCCTATTTTCAATTTTGAAAAAAAAAATAGGCTTATGAGATCACCTTTTGTCCGTGTGTGTGTGTGTGTGTGTGTGTGTGTGTGATTCGTGTGTGTGTTCCCCCCTAATAAAATCTAAACGGCTGGAGAGATTTCAATGAAACTCGGAAAGTTCATAGCACTATTCCCAAAGACCTCGACCGTGCCCTTCAAATTTTGTTACGACTCACCAATCCAACATGGCGGCTGTGCGAAATATTTCACCAGCATTCTATATCTCCGAAACTATTACCGTTATTACCCTGACTTTTTCTATGGTGATATAGGGAACTACTATAAGTTCACTTATGTGACTTTTGAAAATCTGGTAACTACAAAACCAACATGGCGGCCAAGCGAATTTGCGACATTTAAATAGACGTTTCTCGCGATTTGACCAACCAAACGCAATGAAACTTGGTATAGTATATGTTTATATACATTGTAATGCACCGACATCTAACTTCGTTCAATTGTTTACATAATCACAAGATGGAGGATGTGCGAAATATTTCACCGGCATTCTATATCTCTGAAACTATTAGCGGTAAAACCCTGAAATTTTGTACGGATATAAAGGGCACTACTGGAAGTCCATCTATAAGACTTTAAAAAACCGTTTAACTACAAAACGAACATGGCGGCCAATCGAATTTGAAAATTTTAAATAGACCTTTCTCGCGATTTAATGTTCCAAGCGCACAGAAACCTGGCACAGGAAATATTTATACACATTGTAATCCACTGGTATCTAATTTAGTTCAATTGTTTACATAACCTCAAGATGGCGGCAGTGCGAATTTTAAAATTAAGATTTTATTTATAGTGATGCAGTCATGTGATCGAAGTGAAAGTTTGAATAATGAACCTACGCAATAATTTTCCTTTAATGGTACATGATTCTATGGCCTATACATTTAACAATCCAACATGGCGACCATCCGAAATATTTAGACGATACTGAATATCTACGAATCTATTTTAGCAATCAAACTGCATGTTTTAATGTTCATAGGGGCTATGAACTTAAGTTCACCTATAGGACTTTAAATAACCTGGTGATCACAAATCCAACATGGCGATGACGCGAATTATAAATATTCACATGGACGTTTCTCGCAATTTAACCAACCGCGTGCAGTGAAACTTGGTACAGTAAATCCTTAGACGAATGTTAATCCACTGGCATCTAATTTATTTCAATTGTTTCCATAAACTCAAGATGGCAGCTGTGAAAAATTTTAAAATCTCCTTGTTTTTTCTTGTGTCCTAATTATGCGATTGAAGATTGAATACTACACGTTCACAATAATCTGCATGTAACAGTACATAACTCTAGGACCTACATATATAAAATCCAACATGGCGACCATCCGAAATATTTAGTCGGTTCTCAATATCTACGAATCTATTACAGCAATCAAACTGAAATTTTGTATGTTGATAGTGGCAATTAACATAGGATATATGAAAATCGGCTGTATAGTTCTTCACGGAACTACTTGTTTAATATATACGAGTTAATAGCTACGTAATTGCACACACCTTTCGATATACTAATGTGAGAATACTTCTGAATGATGTTGGAAATGTTGACGGTGAATGAACACGTAATGAATATGAGTTAATTAACGGCTATGAAATTTTACATATCTTAGAATTCAACATTTCTGTTCTAAACTATTCATTGGGACATATTGGTCATCATTCTCATGTACTTGGACGTGTTGAATTTGCCTGATTACCTGTGTTTTTGTATTAGTATGTGTAAATGTAATTTTTAGCATTTAGGATGCACCGTCCCGATATTTTCCTGGAGGGAGTGCAGAACTCAGGGTGTCAGAATTCGAACTCTTGATCTCCGTGCAGTTATGGTGCACGACTTAAGGAACACGGCCATGCTGTGGGGTCAGGAAATATTTATAAAGGAACACTGGGAATGTGAATAGTTAAACCAATCCAGTTATGGTGGATTAGCACAGTCCATAAATGAATCAACAACAAACAACATTTCAAACATCGTGGTCAAGTGGACCATGTACTTGGGCGTGTGTGTATGGAATTTCTGTGATAGCATCTCTCGTTTATTATTGACCTGTGCCAAACAGCCTACTATACTAGTATTACTGTTATTATTATACTATCGAAACATGAGACGCCCATCTCGATTTATTTATATACGGTACTGTACGAGTTAGGACATATAATGTTATGGTCTACGGTTCCAAATAATGGGTTGTGCTAGGAATTCAGAAGAAAACGGTCATAATCTGTGACGTAGGCACCATCCCTGGCATTTACCTGGAGTTGAAATGGAAAACCACTCCAAGTCAGGCAAACGGTGGAATGCAAATCCATATGCCTCCGATAATCAGGGCTTACTGTCTACCAAAGTATTATGTGCACTCGAATTTGAAGGATGTTTGTGAAGTAACCAATAGACCTACATAAAATCCAATAACATCATCATTTTCGTCGTTCTATTTTACGTTAGTTCATGTAGGTTTGGATTTTTAATTTATATTTTAATATTTTTATCGCAGTTGGAACACAAAAAGTGCCCGTTTTTAAGCGTGTTTCAACCATGCGTCACATTTAAGGTGTATTATCTCAAAAACCTGTCATCAGAACGATTCCAAATTTTAACACAATATACATTGTAATGTTGTATAACTGGTTTATTAATTTCAAAATTGTGTGCGTCCAAGACAAAGTTGTTATCATTCTTGTAAGGTAACGTTTTCTCGGCTCGGGGTGGTTGGAACATGAAGTTCTTGGTCGCTTTGTAAACCTTATATATCAAAATGGTATGCTGTATGACTGTGAAATACGTAAATTAATTCACTTATTTTATATCGGTATATATTTGTACGGGGAAATAACACATGGTTCACCAACTAGCCACCCGGGAAAAGCTGTACAGCGTTGCTGAGATGGAGCCCATCACTTCCGAGCTAGGCGCGCCACGATGCGTGTGGGCTCCATTTCGGCAACGCTGTACAACTTTCCCCGGAGCGGCTAGCTGGGGAACCATGTGTTATTTCCCCGTACAAATACATACCGATATAAAATAAGTGAATTAATTTACGTATTTCACAGTCATACAGCATAATTTTTTGATGTATAAGGATTAAAACGCAACAAACAACTACATTTTCCAACCAACCCAAGCCGAGAAAAAGTTACGTTACGAAAATGATACAACTTTGTTTCTTGGACACACAAAATTTTGAAATTAATAAAACAGTTATACAACATTCTAATGTATTGTTGTTAGGTAGTCAGCCCGAAGGCTGGTTGGATCCTCAAAAAGCACCGCCGTTACGTTATGTGAGTAGATACCCACAAAAACCCAAGGCAGCGCTATATTGAGGCTTCGGTGGCGTAGTCGGTAGCATGCTGAACTGCTATGCCCAAGATAGCGGGTTCAAACCTGGCCGAAGTCGTCGGATTTTTTAAGAGCGTTAAAAATCCTTCAGTATGCCTTCCTTAGGAGGGGAAGTAAAGCCGGCGGTCCCATGTCATAGATTTATGGCATGTAAAAGATCCTTTCACAGACTAAACTTGTGTAAAGCAAAATTTGTTAGGTTAGATTTCGTCTGAACGCTCTATCAAAGTTCCAACGTTCACCACTAGGTATCATTGATATCTGGTGGCGAAAGTTGGAACTACTTGAAATTGAACGGAACCTGTAGCTCACCCTTTAGGGTATCCGCTGGAAGCAGCTACAGACTCAGGCGAGCCGAACATGTCCTCGGACACTCCCGGCACTAAAAGCCATACGATAAATAAATAAAATTGAGGCGTATATTGTGTTAAAATTTGCATTTGATTTGATGAGGGGTTTTTGAGATAATAATTCTTAAATGTGACGCATGGTTGGAACGCGCTTAAAAACGTGCACTTTTTGTGTTCCAACTGCGATAACAAATATTAAAATATAAATTAATAATTTCAAACCTACATGAACTAACGTACAATAGAACGACGAAAATGATAATGATATTGGATTTTATGTAGGTATATTGGTTACTTCACAATCAACCTTCAAACTCGAGTGCACATAATACTTTGGTCAACAGCAGGCGTTGACAAGGAGAAAACATGCACTGAAAGGGAAGAGGGGCTGTAGACTTGAGAACTTGGGAGGCAAATTTCTGTCGGCCTAAAGGAAATGTTCCATTTTATTATATTGCAATACGCCTATGAGATAGAAACGTCAAGGTCTTCCTTCAGCCCAATATAAAGATTTTAGGGTGGCGGAACAAGACAACAATCCTAGGGTTCTTTCTTTTCAGATAATTATTTTTTTGATGCGTAACATATTTCCGCTCGGTTGCTGGATAGTTTTGTGGGAGTGATTTTGAAAATTGGGGACGGAAGTGGATCGGAACGATCGAGCTGGCAGTGGTGGATAGAACGGAAGTATGCACTGCCCGTTCGATTGATCGATCCAGCGGGCAGTGGTACGAGAAACAATGAGCGCGCGGTGTCGGAAATTGATACCATGACGTACTCTCGGCCATGTGGAATGTACACACATCAAAAAAAGTTTTGCATCACCTCGGTTCCAAGAGTTCCGGAACCTTTAAATACAAAGGGAATAGAGATCAACACAAACAACATTTCAGCTCGTTTTATTGCTCATGAGACCCACACATTGCATGTTGTACCATCATACAGCTAGACTTTCAGCATTTGTGGGCCAGATTGCAGTACACACCACTACCTCTAATACCCAGTAGCACGTCCTCTTGCATTGATGCATGCCTGTATTCGTCGTGGCATACTATCCACAAGTTCATCAAGACACTGTTGGTCCAAATTGTCCCACTCCTCAACGACAATTCGGCGTAAATCTCTCAGAGTGGTTGGTGGGTCAAGACGTCCATAAACAGCCCTTTTCAACATATCCCAGGCATGTTCGATAGGGTTCATGTCTGGCGAACATGCTGGCCACTGTAGTCGAGCGATGTCGTTATCTTGAAGGAACGCATTCACAAGATGTGCACGATGAGGTCGAGAATTGTCGTCCATGAAGACAAATGCCTCTCCAATATTCTGCCGATATGGTTGCACTATGGGTCGGAGGATGTCATTCAGGTATCGTAAAGCCGTTTCGGAGCCTTCCATGACCACCAGTGGCGTACGTCGGCCCCACATAATGCCACCCCAAAACATCAGGGAACCACCACCTTGCTGCACTCGCTGGACAGTGTGTCTAAGACGTTCAGCCTGACCAGGGTGCCTCCAAACACGTCTCCGACGATTGTCTGGTTGAAGGCATATGCGACACTCATCGGTGAAGAGAACGTGATGCCAATTCCGTGGGGTCCATTCAGCATGTTGTTGGGCCCATCTGTACCGCGCTGCATGGTGTCGGGGTTGCAAAGCTGGACCTCGCCATGGACGTCGGGAGTGAAGTTGCGCATCATGCAGCCTATTGCGCACAGTTTGAGTTGAAACACGACGTCCTGTGGCTGAACGAAACGCATTATTCAACATGGTGGCATTGCTGTCAGGGTTCCTCCGAGCGGCAATCCGTAAGTAGCGGTCATCCACTACAGTAGTAGCCCTTGGGCGGCCTGAGCGAGGCCTGTCATCGACAGTTCCTGTATCTCTGTACCTCCTCCATGTCCGAACAACATCGCTTTGGTTCACTCTGAGACGCCTGGAAACTTCCCTTGTTGAGAGCCCTTCTTGACACAAAGTAACAATGCGGACGCGATCGAACTGCGGTATTGACCTTCTAGGCATGGTAGAACTACAGACAACATGAGCAGCGTACCTTCGTCCTGGTGGAATGACTGGAACTGATCGGCTGTCGTACCCCCTCCGTCTAATAGGCCCTGCTCATGCATGGTTGTTTACATCTTTGAGCAGTTTTAGTGACATCTATGAACAGTCAAAGGGACTGTATCTTGGATACAATATACACAGTCAACGTCTATATGCCGGAGATCTGGGAACCGAGGTGATGCAAAACTTTTTTTGATGTGTGTATATGACATACTGAACGGAAAACGCTCATGCGAAGTCTGGTGTCAAGTGATTGAAACAAATGACATGGTACATGTTCGAAGTCTTCGTATCAGTATTTAAATGGTAAAATGCCTTAATATCAAACATTGTAAGTAGTCGGCATTGCCGGTATTATGTTTCTGCACAATGGCTATTCAAATATTAACCCACATAACGGTAATGCAGTCATCAATATAATATAATCGTTGTGGTTATACGAGAATTGAGCAAGCCTTCATGAACTATTGCTGAATACATTCTCTTTACTCACAAGAGGGCCTGTTCATAAAGCATTTTAAACTCTGTTTCACGCAGGAACATTATCGAAACAAGCAAAATATAAATGAAACTTAATTCCGTAATGCAGTATTATTGGAACGTGGAAATAAGTCACCATCTTATGCACAAAATTTGCGTAGTTGAAATAGTTGAAGTGCTTATGACTGTGAATCTAGAGATCTTGGGTTCGAATCCCGGACGGGATAGATATTTTTGCTACCAGATTATCATTTTAAACGATATTTATCATATCAATATGAGTCAGTTTAACAGAATCCATATGACATTACGTGTTGGTCTGTGAATGAAGAGGACCTGTTTATAAGGAATTCAAGGTTATGAGCGGTGTCGCGTCTATTAATCTAGTTGATCCATATCGTATTCTTTATTTAGGCTAGTGCTGGTGGAAGCTACAAATCATCTAATGAAATGAGTTCCGTATTATAAACTACAATATCTGTGAAACACTCCCTTTTACAATAGATTAATATTTGTGCCAATAATAGTATAAAATACCGGTGTATCAACAATTTCACGTGAGGTTTCTTCTATGTCTGATGTTACACATCATATGCGACTACTGTAAGGCTCGTAATTTTTTATTGGTTAGCTGGCGCTCACCCACCCCTGGTCCTGCTGTATTGAGATGATCGTGCAATTAAATATGTAATGTTTTAAAACTGTTTGTGGAAAAGGATGGCAATTATCCCCCAGTTTTTTAGAGACAGCTTTCTTTTTAGCTATTAATGTGGTCTTGTAGAAGTGCTGAACTAACGTACTCACTTTAGGCTGTGTTTTGTTGTTGTTGTTGTTGATTCGTTTAGGGCATTTGCGACATCGTTTTCATGTAGCCTCGTGTACTTGGATGTGTATGTATGGAATTTCTCTGATAGCGTGTGTTATTGTGATGGCTGTATTAGTGTGTGTATTTGTAATTCAGATGAGGATTGGGAAGGAGGTGGCCGTAGCCTTAATTCAGGAGCCATCCCGGTGTTCACCTGAAGTAGAAGTGGGAAACCACGCAAAAGCAATTCCAGGAGGGCTGAGGTGGGAATCGAACCCGCCTCTTCTCAGTTATGCCTCACGAGGTTGAGTGTACCAGAATTGTATATCTTGGCAGAGCTGGGAATCGTACCCTGGCCTCCGCGGTGACAGCCAAGAGTAATAGCAAGTACGCAACAAGGCGGACTTTTAGGCTGTATGCCCGGGTTTAAATGTATGTTTATTTGATCATTAGCTTTCCTTACAGGGGGGGGGGGGTCACGGGCATCAAAAAACGAAACACAATAACCAGACAAATAAAACATAACGAATTTTAACTGAAAAACAGTTTTTTTTTCATTTTATTCAATACTCAAAGTATCTTTATTGCAATTATTATGTTCTGTTTCAACTGTACATATTTACAACTTCATACCTGTTACATAAAAACGATTATTTATGTAACAAAATCAACTCGTCTATTTTGTATTAACAAGGCATACTGAAAGATGTTTAACGCTCTTAAAAATCCGACGACTTCGGCCAAGTTTGAACCCGCTATCTTGGGCACAGCAGTTCAGCATGCTACCGACTACGCCACCGAAGCCGATATCGTAAATTTTATGAGCTGGAAATGTTCACAACTAAATTTCAACACTTCCAACGTCAACCTCATAAGAGGAGTTAATAAGAGATGAAATGAATGATGGTGAATGAAACTGGGCAAGGATGTGGAAGGAAGCAGCCGTGGCCTGTCAGAAGGTACCATCCCAGTATTTGCCTGGAATTGAAAATGGGAAACCACGGAAAAGCCGACGGTTAGGCTCGAACCCACGTCTACTGAGTACGCAGAGAACATGGCCTAGTACTGCGCATTGGAGAGCGTAGCTACCGCTGTCGGTCCATTCGTGACATATATTTTTCTCAATATTAAATAACAGTACTCATTTTAACAGTAGCACAATGTATCAACGCCAGCCAGGGCCGTAGAGAGCGATCACGGGCCCTAAGACAAGGTCTTCCGGCTCCCTCCATTTTTATTCAACCGGGGGCACATTTTTGAAAATTACGGTATTAAGCTTGCAAATTTTAACCCCCTCCCCCCAAAAAAATTTCCTGGCTGTTTTGCCCCATACAATTTCAATCTTCATCATCATCATCATCCATGGAATTTATCTTGCCCAACTGTTTATTAATTTACTCTGTTTTTAGTTACTGTATTCAGCCACTCTCATTTATTTTCGTCCCACATTGGTTGTTCGTTTACTTTACTGTGCCTTAAACATTATGTTTTCTTTGTATCTGAACGTGTTCAGACCCTACAAGAATAACCCACTCTCCTTTCAGAAATACAGGGTGAACGTAAAATGCCGCACTTGGAGGTCGGCATGCGATTCCTCATCCAATTGCAAGACAAAAGTTTCTATAGCAAAATCGGATCGGGTGCTGTTTAAAGCCACAAGTATGAAAGCGAGGAGCTGGCAACACTGTTAGATACTGAAGCGCACCGGAATGTACACAGAAATGTGTATCAGCCCACAATACCGTACTATTCGTCGCAGCTCACTGAGTAAACTGTTGAGTTATCAAGCCCACATGCACCATCGAGCTACGGTTCGAATCTACGTCAGGGTTTTTAGCCTATTTTCAATTTTGAAAAAATAGGCTTATGAGATCACCTTTTGTCCGTGTGTGTGTGCGTGTGTGTGTGTGTGAGGTGTGTGTGTTTCCCCCTAATAAAATCTAAACGGCTGGAACGATTTCAATGAAACTCGGTAAGTTCATAGCACTATTCTCGGCGACCTCGACCGTGCCCTTCAAATTTTGTTACGTCTCTCCAATCCAACATGGCGGCTGTGCGAAATATTTCACTAGTATTCAATATCTCCGAAACTATTACCGATATCGCCCTGAAATTGTGTACGGTGATAAAGGGCACTACTAGAAGTTCACCTATGAGACTTTCAAAAAGCTGGTGACTACAAAACCAACATGGCGGTCAAGCGAAGTTGAGACTTTTAAATAGACTTTTCTCGTGATTTAACTATCCAAACGTAATGAAACTTGGTACAGCAAATGTTTATACACATTGTAATGCACTGGAGTCTAATTTAGTTCAATTGTTTACATAACCTCAAAATGGCGGCTGTGCGAAATATTTCACTGACATTCTATATCTCCGAAACTATTACAGATATCACCCTGCAATTTTGTACGGTGATAAAGGGTACTGATACAAGTTTACCTATGTATATTTCATAAACCTGTCAAGTACAAAACGAACATGGCGACCAAGCGAATTTGAAATATTTTAATAGACTTCTCTCGTGATTTAACTCTCTGAGCGCAGTGAAATGTGGTACAGTAAATGATTTTGCAGATTGTAATGCACTGCCATCTAATTTAATTCAATTGTTTACATAACCTCAAGATGGCGGCTGTGCGAAATTTTAAAATTAAGTTTTTATTTCTTGTGTCGTAATCATGCGATCGAAGTGAAAGTTTGAATTAAGAAGCTAGGCAATAATTGTCCTAGAATGGTACATAACTCTATGGCCTATACATATAACAATCCTAAATGGCGAGCTTTCGAAATATTTAGACGGTTCTCAATATCTATGAATCTTTTACAGGAACCAAACTGAATTTTTTAATGTTCATAGAGACTATGAACATATGTCCACCTATAGGACTTTCAGTAACCTGGTGAGCACAAATCCAACATGGCGGCGACGCGAAATATAAATATTTAAATGGACGTTTCTCGCGAATTAACTATCCCAGTGCCGTGGAACGTTGCACGTTAAATGCTTATACAAATGTTGATCCACTGGCATGTAATTTATTTCAATTGTTTGCATAATCACAAGATGGCTGGTGTGCGTACTTTTAAAATTTCGTTTTTACTTCTTGTGTTCTAATCATGCGATTGAAGTTTGAATACCACACGTACACAATAATCTTAATGTAATAGTACAAAAATAAAAATCCATTCTAGCGACCATATGAAATATTTAGACGGTTCTCAATATCTACGAATCTGTTACAGCAATTAAACTGAAATTTTGTATGTTGATAGAGACAATTAACATGAGCAGGATATATGAAAATGCTCTGTATAGTTCTTCACGGAACTACTTGTTTTAGTTCCCGTCGTTTAACTGCGTTTGTAAGCATGACATCACATAAAAATTCAGACTTTCACGACCGGACACGGCCTATAAGCCCGTGAAACAGATATTCCTATGACATCACATCATTTTGTCACATGACAGTGTGAGTCACCTCCGTTTTGTAGTGGTCAGCGTGATTAGCTCCCTCCCCAGAGGTCCGCGGTTCGATTCCTGACTCTGCCACGAAATTTGAAAAGTGGTCTGAGGACTGGTACGGGATCTACTTAGCCTCGGGTGGTCCAAATGAGTAGAGGGGGCTTGATTCCCACCTCAGCCATCCTCGAAGTGGTTTTCCGTGGTTTCCCACTTCGTCTTCGGGCAAATGCCGGGATGGTACCTACCGTAAGGCCACAGCCACCTCCTTCCCCTTTCCTTGCCTAACCCTCCCACTGAACCCATCCCTTTATCAGGCCCCCGTTCGCAGGTGAGGCCGCCTGGGCAAAGTGCTAGTCACACTCCCCAGTTGTATCCCCGACTCATAGTCCCAAGCTCCAGGACACTGTCCTCAGTGGCGGTAATGGTGGGATTCTCGTTTAGTCCGTAAAACGTTAACGGAAAAAATAACGAACGGTGTGGTCCATTAAACGGCATGCATGAGTCGACTAACCACGCATTGCACAACCATAACTGGTGCTGTCAAGTTCATGTAGGGTGGCTCATGATGGAGTTCACAAATGGTGAATACGTCGATATGCTTTTAGTGTTGGGTGCTGCTCGTGAGTATGCGGCACGGTAACCTCAAAGGCGCCATCCCGATAAGAATATTTATCGTCGCCTTGAGCAACGCCTGTGGGAAACCGGTAATCTTCGCCCACAAGTAGTGGACAGAGGTCGTCCAAGGACTAGACGTAGCCAACTCCACAAACGGAGGATGCAATTCTTGAAACCGTTCACCAATCATCTCGGCGAAGTACCCGTGATATTGCAAGGCAATTCCAGGTATCTCCAACACTGGTTGTTGACGTTTTGCACGACGAAGAACTGAATCCATATCTTTACACGTTAACTCAACACCAGCGGCCAGAAGACCACATTCAACGAGTACAGTTCTGTGAATTGCATTTGCAATAACTTAAAGATAACGAATATTTTATCAAGAATGTGCTATGGAGTGACGAATGTAGCTTCACTCGGGAAGGTATTTTCAACCATCACAACAGACATTATTGGTCTGACCACAACCCACATGTCTACCGTGAACGTGGCTTTCAGGCACGCTTTGGCATAATCCTGTGGGTTGGAATCGTGGGAGGAGTGTTTTTAGGCCCTTACCTATTGCCAGACAAGTTTATTACCCCCCTCTATCGTACGTTCCACTTGGTGTTCGGCGACAGCTATGGTTTCAGCATGATGTTGCACCGCCACACTTTGGAATGACTGTGCGTAACTGTTTAAATGAAGCGTGTTCAGGGAGATGGATTGGTCGTGGAGGTCCAATGTTCTGGCCGCCACGTTCCACGGACCTTAATCCAGTAGATTTTTATTTGTGGGAACACTTAATAGGAACAAGTTTATAGTACTCCACCCATGGATGTATAAGACCTAATAGCTCGAGTGCATGCTGCATCGGTAATGGTGGATGCAGGTGTGTTGCATATGGCCCGGCAAAGTATGCTCCAACGAGTGGCGAAGTGTTTGCAAATGCAAGGAGGTCGCTTTGAACATCTGCTGTGAAGTGAAGGCGTTGCTCGTAAGTGTACGTACCGGCTCTGTGAAGATAAGTCTGGACGTCAACGTAGCATAATGGGCAATCTAGTGTAGGCTACCTACAGTATTGAGCTTCTTTGTACCGCATTAAATATAGACATTGGCTTTATTTGTGCCATGGACGAAACAAGGGGTCGTTTAACTCTGTAAGAAGTTCATGTTATGCTTGAATGATTAAATACAGGTAACTACAACGGTAAGACATAGTGTATTGCATAGTGGAGGTGTACATTGGATGCAATTTGATACATTACCTGAAAAATAATGGCACGAACGCGACTCGAACATCGGCGCGTCCGCACAACCAGCATTTATGGCATTACCTCGTCTCACTGAGCTAATGCGACAGCTCCGGCAGAGAGCCGAGTTCCTGTGATCAGTTTTTGGCCACGCTGCATGGAGTTACAGCGTTGCCAGAAACTCGTTTCTTAACACGCATTTCTGTTAAACCTATTGGCATGACTAGGTTTTGCAACATAAACTTTTGTCGAGAATTTCGACGAGGAACCGCATGCCGACCTCCAAGTGCGGCATTTTACGTTCACTCTGTATACAGTATGAAGTAAGTTTAGTCATTTTTTATGAGATTCAATTAGAAACGTTAAGGGTTCTTGAACCCTAACACGTTATAAAATAGATGACTCTGGCAACTTAAGCGATTCCCCGGAAAACGAAAAGCACAATGGTAATTTATTAGTCTATTTTCAATTTTGAAAAAATAGGCTTATGAGATCACCTTTTGTCCTTGTGTGAGTGCGCGTGTGTGTGTGTGTCCCCTAATAACTTCTAAACGGCTGGAGCGATTTCAATGAAACTCGGTAAGTTCATAGCACTATTCCGGATGGCACCGACCGTGCCCTTCGAATTTTGTTACGTCTCACCAATCCAACATGGCGGCTGTCCGAAATATTTCACCAGCATTCAATATCTCCGAAACTATTCCCGATATCACCCTGGATTTTTTTACGGTGATAAAGGAAAATCTTAGAAGTTCACCTATGTGACATTTGAAAAACTGGTAACTAGAAAACTAACATGGCGGCCAAGCGAATTTGAAAATTTTAAATAGAAATTTCTCGCGATTTAATGTTCCAACCGCAATGAAATCTGGTACAGGAAATGTTTATACACATTGTAATACACTGGTATCTAATTTAGTTCAATTGTTCACATAACCTCAAGATGCCGGCTTTGCGAATTTTAAAATTAAGTTTTTATTTCTTGTGTCGTATTCATGCGATCGATGTGAAAGTTTGAATAATGAACCTATGCAATAATTTTCCTTTAATGGTACATGACACTATGGCCTATACATTTAACAATCCAACATGGCGACCATCCGAAATATTTAGACGGCTCTGAATATCTACGAATCTATTATAGCAATCAAACTGAATTTTTAATGTTCATAGGGGCTACGAACTTAAGTTCACCTATAGGACCTTAAATAACCTGGTGATCACAAATCCAACATGGCGGCGACGCGAAGTATAAATATTCACATGGACGTTTCTCGCAATTTAACCATCCGAGAGCAGTGAAACTTGGTACAGTAAATCCTTACACGTGTTTTAGATCCCTAATTTGGGGGTGGTTCTAAAAGAGAGAGTTGTTGTACTAATTTATAAGGTGGTGCCTAAAAGAAGGGCAGCCTCCCTGGGCAGGGTAAGCTGACCAGTGTAGAGTGTTGTGGTGTGCTAGGAACTAGGGGGCGTTCCTATGAATAAGGTAGTAGTGTTTGAAGGGATGGGACCCAACACGAGGGTCACTGTTCTGGTCGCTCAGCTGACTGCTTATTATGTAATTGAATCTGCTCGTATCAGCCGAGTGGCACGTGCTGCTTACTGGCAGCCGAGCCGGCTCGGGAAACACAAAGGTACCTGAGTTAGCGCTATTAGACTACCGTCTATCACGTCTTACCGTGACGGGAGTAAGGAAGGGCGTTGGGATGTAAAAAGGCGTATAAACAGTAAAGCGTGTGTAGAGTGTGGACCAAGTGTTTATTGGTCTGTAGTTTTGAGTAGGACTCCCTTGTAGGGAATGAGATTATGTTCACAATGTGTACAAGTGGTGGGTTACAGGTTACAAAAATAGGAACTCTGAACACGATTGACTGACTCACCTCGGTTGACACCAGCGTAGCCTCGGCCGTCTCGATGAAGCACTGACAATGCAGAGATCCTCTGACCTCATTAGGACGTCTTCTTATACCTTCTGACGCCCTGCTGTCAGCATTGTGTTGGCATGCTGCCCCAGTTAGTACTATGTCGCTGAGTGTAATGATTACGTAAGGCTTGAGCTGCTTTATGGAGTAGCAAGCTGTCCTTACAGTATTAATGGATGTTGCCCCGGCTTTCCAAGAGTTGCCATTTTAGGGGATTTAGCCAGATGCCGGGGGGATGGACTCCAAGGGGTGCATACCCCTGGGATGCTGTACAAGCGTCTTCCTTCATTTGTTCGCGTCCTCGCGAACGGGAACGGAACTGGAGGTTGGGATGTTGGCGTAGTGGTCCTTGAAACCCCCTCGTATCTCCTGGTGGTGTCGTATCGAAGTGTGGGTGTGAGGTCAGCCCGTGTTCAGAGGGGAGGGTTATGGGATGTACAGATATATGTATACACTGATATTGACATTGTGAAAAAACAAAACAAAAAAAAATTGACATTGCGAAAGATTTGATATCGAGGAAAAATTAACATTGGTAAAAAAAATTGATATTTGAGAAAAATTTGACATTAAAAGAAATTTGACATGTATAATAAAAAAAATTGCCCTTGCTATTGCTGGCATATTGCTAGCTTCAAAAAAAACATGGTTTGTGATGCTGATTCGTTACATGTTGTGCAGGGAGGAAAAAACCCAGCTAGACGAGGAATTGTGTCGTCTAGCTTTACCTTGGGGAAAAAGTGCTCCCTGCAAATAGAAAGATAGGAGAGAATAGAAAAAAAATGGGTGTTCCAGGGTATAGTTTAGGGGATATAATCAAAGTGTTTATTTGTGTGGGAAAAAACGGAACACCCTGACAAATTTTAAGTTAGAAGGGTAGAAATGAAAATCAGTGCGTGTATGAGAACAAATATGTGGCATTTTCTGTGACATTGTTGCATTATTACGTTACCTTATTACATTGTTGTATGTTACATTGTTACATTGTTATACATTTATATTTATTAGGCTACTTATGTCTAGACGGCCGTATCCTAAATGTACCTGCGTGCCCGCTATTCTTTTGTACTCATTTCTCATTACGTGATCACTCTGTAGCGCTCTCATTTGGCCTTGGTCCTACCCTTTCATCCATGGCCATTTGATTTACCAAGCCATTTTATTGTGTTTTAGTGGCTGTGCCGCTAATTCACGCCTGTCGTGCATTTTCCCCCGTGGGTGAGAAAATTGCACCTTGGAAGCAAAGGTGAGCGCTTACAACCCTTGCGCTGTCCCTGGCTGCCGTAGGTCACTCATTATTCAAGTGCTTGCTAAGGATTGCGTCAGTGGCGTTCAGTGTCCCACGATCACTTCACGCTGCTGATCGCGTCGCCGTCACCTTATCGGCGCGACTTGAAAATGTGGGAAAGTGTATATGTTTGTGTGACATCAGTGTTTTACATTTGTGTGTGATTCGTGATATTATTTACAGGGTGTATGTACAGTACAATGATCTTGACCTGTGATAAATAAATCCTTTGTTAGTGGGTGTGCTGCTATCCATGTTTTCCTTTCTGCCATCCTGAAAGAGAACGCATGGGAATGGTTATATCGGCCAATGCATTGTTGTCATTCACACCTGTGTATACCTTTCAGTCGCCCTTGGCGCCTTACTCAATTCTTATCCTATGCCGGCTAGATTTCTATCTTAGCTTAATTTGGCGTCCTAATCTTACTTATCCTAATGTATTGTTATCTTAATGTAGTTTAACTTAATGTATTATCGGGCTTACCCTGGCAACGAATTTTAGTTACCAGGTGCCGAAATATTCTATATGATCTATATATAAAAAAAATTGTCTTAAATGTAGGTTTACGCCGAATTGTCATGCCTTATCATTAGTCGTCGGCCTTACCCTGATGCCGGGTTTCTGGGCTATCAGGCGCCGAACGGCGTTATCTTACCTTACTTATGGTATATATAAAAAAATTGCTATATCTAAACCGAGAGGGTTGCCTTAATCTATTGCCGAAAGATGCTGTGCTACGTTGCAACAGCGTTCAGTAAATTTGCTTAATCCTAGGTTGCGTGTCAAATGCAACCGTCTTATAGCTAAATTTGGACCAGGACGATCGCCTGGGGCAATTAAATCCCCAGGACACCACCCGCACGAGCCCCAGAAACACCGGTTGTCTCTAGGGTCGCTGGATTCCGTCCCCTTAATTCTAGGTGTCGACGTCTATTACTAGTATTAACCTATTCGCAGGCGGCTTACGGTGCCACTAAGCTAACCGTTTCGCCCGCTGTAACTTCCTTGTTCATGACCGTTTGCTGTTCCGATTTATCGTAGTTGAGCCGCCCACTTGGCTCCTGTGAGGTGCGCGCACTGCCCCTCTCTTAATGCCCTTTGGCTGCCCGATGCATCGCCATTTATGTGGGCATTGGACAGTGTGGTCCAATGGCATAATATTGTCTTCGCCTTTATCGGCCGTCGCAGTCTGCTTTTCGCAGTAATATTTGCCTCTATGGGCCGCCGTAGTATGCTTTTCGCATTGATATATGAATTTGCCTCTATGGGCCGCAGTAATATGTATTTCGCAGTTATCTTCCACTCCAACGCATAGGAGTTTTGCTTCCCGCTATGGAAGCCGTGCCTACTTAAATTTAAACTTAACTAGAAGTCTAGTCATAATGGGTTGTCTCTAGGGATAGTTCCCGAGGCCGGCGCTGAGTGAGCTATTTCTCCCGCCATCCTCAGAAAGTCACCCTGCAGATCTCGGCTTCGATGACCGGGACACATAGTGGGTGTAACCTTCTCCGACAAGGGGGATGGGCTAATATGCACCCCTAGATCTCGATGTTTGCCCGTGTCCGGTCCCGAATGCTTTGACCTTACGTAGTTCGTCTGTTTGGTCTAGTCGTCAGTTAAGTGAGGTCGCCGCGCTGTCGAGCCAACTGGGGGAAGGGTCCACCTCGCCTTCCCCAGTTCTGCTCCGGTGTTGTGCTCCTGACCTTCGGCTTACGCCGTTGTCAACCATCAAGTCGTATCAGATTCCTTTGTAAGAAAAAAAATGTAGCGTAACCTGTGTAAATGGTATAATATCTGTGTAAAATGTAAAATATTTCCAGTGTTACGGGGTTGTAGATCTTCTAAGTACATAGGCTACTTCTGGTCTACCCTCGCTACGTCAGCTTTCCAGCAATAATGCTTTCTTTACCTTAATGGAGGTGTTAGTAGGGTCTGTGATATCAGGTACCCTGTTATTAGGATCTGGGGGTAGTTATTTGTTGAGTGGGCTTAAGTGTGGTAGGAAGGGTTTGCGCACCTTTGGGTTCCACGTTAGTGGTGGCCTGGAACCGGTGATGCCGCTGGGATGCTCCTATAGTGAGTGGATTGGGGAGGCAATTCCCGGGATCGCAAAGATACGAAAATTCATGCAGGTTTGATATTAAAATCCCTGGTGAATGGATGGGATATTCATGCATGTGTCTGGATATGAAGTTTCCGCCTTCATGTACGGATAGGTGTGGGGTGGGGCATAATACCAGTATGTTCTTTCATGCGGGAGTGTTTAAGTACTAAAGAATGGTTAATGTTATCTATGGCCTCCTCTCTCATTTGGAGAGGCGCATTATGCTTCTTTAATGTTTGCTGACACACCCCTAATACTCAGGTGGTAGCATCGTGACTCAAGGCGTAGCATGCCTGCTTTTTAGACGCATGAAGTCCATCAACCCCTTTGTGTGTACTTTGTATGTAGTGTAGCTGTTTTTGGTCGTGTAGCTATGTCTGCGTTGTTTATGTTGGGCGTGAGGAGGTTATGGGAAGGGAGTAAGGTGGTACGCTGGTAGCCTGTTCTCCTGTCATCCTCCCTTGGTCCATGTTGGCTTTCTATCCGCGCCTTGGGATAGTAGAGCTGCATGACCTAATCTGGTCGGCCAATTGCAGTGTAGATGTGGCCAGTGGTCGTGGTGCGACTGGTCATGTCCTAGTCGCCTGGAATGATTTATTTCGGGAATAGAATCGCGAAAAGAAGTTATTAAGGGGAGGTCCTGTTTCCTCAAAGTCCCTGTGTTCGCTCCTAATTGGTGAGCGCGTGTGTGTATGTGTGTGTGTGACTACGTTCCGCTACACCTCGCGGACGGTTGGTCTGTTATAAGGCTAAGTCCTGCTGTGTATATTGTGTATGGGCGGGAGGCGCCCGTGGCCTGTCTACGTCTTTGCGAACGTGCCCTTATAGGCCCAAGATAAGTTCCGCTGTGTCACGTCTTGTCCATTGCCAAATGTTTTTGCAGTGTGGAAAAAAAATGTATGGTGTTATAATTGTTATGTGTTTGTAATTTCACGGTCACTGGCGATACGCAATAGCGTCTAGTCATCGCAGTGTTGCAGTGTAAATAGTTTGCAAGTCAGCAGTGGGCATGTGTAACATCAGGCTGGGACGTTATTGTATGTCGCCCGCTGGTATGTGCCTTTCTGCACGTGTGCAAGTGTGGTCATTGTTTTTAGATTCCTAGCGGCCTAATGTAGCAATTCGACCTAGTTAGGTAATGACATTGTGTGGCCCCTGTTTCCTAAGACTTGTGTCTTGCGAAATTTTCCTACCTGCGTCTGGGAAATGTATTCGCCATGTCTGGTGTAATTCGAAATTTTATGTCTGGCTTTTGGTGGGAGGAAATGTAGTATTCCCTGTTCATGCACTTGTATGGGCCACCTTCAGTATGATTGGACGCCTGAATAGCTGTTTTCCTTTGTGTCTAAATTTTTACTGGAACTCAGACCCGCGACCTTATGTCATTTTCTGTGTTTTATGTTTGCGTTGTGTTTCAGGGCTTGGGGCTTCCCCAGTGTTGTTTTTTGCTTGTGTTCCGTGTACCAAAAATACCATTGGATAGTTAGTTTTTGGTACAAGTGTGGTGTGTGGTCGTGGGTTCGAATCCGGTTGTCTGTAAAGATTTGGTGTGATCATTTCCGTGCCGCATATTTTATGGCACGTTCCCGTGGATGCGCAATGCGCAAATGAAAGCATGCATACCTGTGTAGAGTTTGTATGTTTTTGATTTCCCCTTGTAGTGTAATTTTGGAAGATATAGGGTCTCTAAAACGGGCGTGAATGATGCCGTGCGCTGTGCTCCGAGAGCCGTTGTCTGTAAGCTTGCAGGTTATCACTGAGGCCTGCGTTCCTGCTGAGTATGGTGGTATCGGATTACAATGTCTTGCGCGCTCGCTTCTTGTTTTGATAACGCTGTGTGTCCGGCACATGTGTTTTTAATCGCTTACTCTCTGTGACTGTGATTAGTGCTTTTCGGATTGTGAAAGAAAAGAGGGGAATTTGTGGTTTAACGTGACCGTATCTGGAGATCATGAGCCACGGGATTTCCGTTTTACTTGGAATCCAAACCACAGGCCATGGCATTTCACTTCGGAAATCTCATATGCATTGGCCGTACTGTCGAAGAACCTTCCAATGACTACATTTGTGTCCCCAGATTTTGTGTTACTGTGCCGTGGTTCGATTATGTCCCTACAATGGTACGAAATGTCATTATGCCCGCGTGTTTCCGGGACAGTTCTGTGGGGTGTTAGGATCGTATCCCGGTGCGGTCAGTGGGCTATTTCTTGGCTTTCTTCCCACGTCTGCCAGCGGGACCGTTTCCTTTTCTCTTAGTAGTGTGCCCGCCTGTACGTGTAGGTGTGTGATCTTTACGTGTGTGATATGCCTTCATCCGGCGGGCATGAATAGTGTCCTTTATGAGTTTTCTCCCATGGCGCACGCTCACTATATAATTTAGGTCAGATATCTTCCTGCAGACTTTGAAGGGACCTGACCAGCGTGGCAGGAGAAATTCGGACACGTTCTTCTTACGGGCAGAATTGGAGACCATGACCAATTGCCCGGGTGTGTATTCCACGGTCTTTACGTGTACCTATGTATTAAATATATATATATATTTAACTTGGCCACCTTTCTTTCATCGGGCCTAATGCCTGCGCCATAGAAAAAAAATGAGCTATGCCCCGCTCTGGATTAAGAGAGCACTTTGAAAGAAAATAATAGCAGGTGGCGATAGTCTCTAAAAATTATGTCGTGAACACTATAAAAAATGTTAAAAAAATAAAAAAAATTGCTTGGGACCTGAGTGTAGTATTTACCAATTTGGTAACGTGAGTACTACCGTAATCTGGTTACGTCTCAGGGGAATCTGCCGATACTGTCTAGTACACATTAGGAAGGCCATTGCAAGCCGTGACTGATACACTTGTATCCACGTCACAAGCAAAGCCAGCGCACTGTGGGAGTCAAACCTGCCCATTAAAGTAATTGTAACTCAACAAAATGACAGTGTCTCGTCCCGGTGTGCAATTGGGCTTTTCAGTTGGTCAAAGCACACCTCACCAAATTTTTGAAATTAGTTTGCGATTCTTAATTCCTGCCACACTTACGGCTTTCGCCCGCAAGAAGAGAATCTATCAAACTGTGGAACCATAACATAGAACGTTTAGTCATTCCTCCCTAGAAAGACTCACTTAAGCTTTATGCTGTGATTTTATGCTTAAGCTGTGTTCAAAATATCTCTTTCCGGCCTGAAGCCTGCTTGGCTTCCACTTGGCTTGCATAGTAGAGACTTTACGTTATGGCGTTAACCACTTCGCCCAATAACCATTGATGGCCTGCGAGAAAAATGCCATGGTTTCGAGAAAAAAAAAAACAAGAAGGGTTTAGAATTATTCCTTCTAATTTGGCTATGTTGCACTGTATATACATAAAATAAGAAAGAAAAATATGCAATTTTATGTTTATGATGTACTTGTTGGACTATTTTCTTATCGCCCTCGTTTAAAAGAACTTATGTGGCTTATAATGTTGGTGTTAGCGATGTTAGTTTATTTCTGTGGCCCTGGTGGAAGTCGTTATCCTCTTTCGAGCTTCAGTGCTCAGAAAGGTGAAGGGTTTTGCCCTGTTATTAGATTATAGGCCTCTGAAATCCACTGGGGTGTTCCTTTGCTACCTTCCGGCGGAATTTGTAGCAAAGTAAGCTTTGGCCTACTTCCACCGTAGCGCGTGTCTATAGGTTGGAGTGTACCTGTATTCGAGGGCCTAATTGTGTTTGACGCTGCCCTAGTAGATTTTACGGGAGTGTGTATATATTTGCCTGCGTGGTTTTGTGGGGTGGGTGAGAACACCTTTCCTAATCCCCGTGTACTGTGTGGTAATGCCTGGTCCCAATGTGCGTACGTGTGTCGTACATCCTGAGGGCTTAATACCGGTGTTCGCCTTCGTTCTGGCAAATTTGCCCTTTGAACTGGCGGTAAAGGTCGCTTAATGGCTTGTGTCTGGCCTAGCAACGTGGTGGCGTGTAGTCTGACCGCTTTTCGGCCTGTGGCCACGGCAGACTCCTGCCCTTGCGCTAGCCTATCTGCGTGGGTGTATGTAGGCTTTATGTGTAGTGGGACGGGTTCTATGTCGTCTGCCCATGACGTGGTTACGTCCCGTTGTCCCTCTGTTATGCTATGTGTATTTGAGAGTCCTGGCTTCAACTCCCTCTCGTTCCGTTGTTCCGAGGGGGTTGTTCTAGGCTCTGCCCCTCGGTTTGGCAAAATTGCCTTCCGATCCGGAGCTGAAGGACATGTGTTTGTGTTAGGTTTATTTTGTATTAAGTTGGAGCCTAACCTGGCCGTCTTCTTGACTGTGGCCACGGCGAACTCCTTCCTATGTGTGGAAGTACGTGTCGAGAGGGACATCCTCGCAAATTGTCGAGCTAGCGTATCTACGCTTATGTCCTCTCTCGGGTGGGCTGATGGCCCTACCAACTGTGTGTGGTCCTGTACGTGTACCGGGTGTGAGTCTCGGTACGAGTCCACGTCTGCACTTGCACTCGTGGTCCTGGCGCTGAATTAGCCATTGCATGCCTAGTCAGGTCCGTGTGCCTAGTGTACCTATATGCCCTATCGTGATGTTGTAGCGTGGATGTCCAAATGTCGTGTTCTTTTTGCCGACGGTTGCGGGTTTCATCCCCTACCGGAGCATATGCTCCTTCTGTCGGTCTAGTTGGGTCTCTATAATCCCGGTAATGTGTTTGTCTGTAGGTTCTCGCTCGCTCTTCCCTCCTGTGTCTTCCCTTGTTCCCCCCGGTTGTTGGTTTGTCTGCTGTTTGACGTGGTGTCGGGGTAGGTAGCCCCGTTCTTCTCTGTATTGGTGTGGGAGGGACATGTCCCCGGCTTCGCCAGTTCGCTGTTTTGTCAGGCTTCCGGGCCGGTTCCGGGAATTGGTGGCATGTGTGTGTGTGTCCCCGCATTGTACTGGAGGGTGGTCTATCCGTCTTTCGGCCCGTGGCCATGGTAGACTCCCGCCCTTGTGTTGCGGTACGTGCTGAGAGAGACGTTTTCGCAAATTGCTGCGCTAATGCGTCTACAGAGATGTCGTTCGAGTGGTTCTTGAGTTTTTCCTCTGAACGCTCCCAATGGATGTTCCTCAGCATGGCCTTTCGTGCGGGCGCATACATCGTCCTATATGTGTTGAGAAAAGAAAAAAAATGTCTTTGACTGGGGTTGTTTTACTAAGAATTTCTCCTATGTAGCTGGTTTGGAGCAAAAATGGTGTTTCTTGTCTAGGAAAAAAAATTTTCTACTATTTGCTTGGCTTTTTGCGGTACGGAAGGGGTCGTTTTACCTACGAGGGCTCGTTGGTTGAGTCCTGTTCTCTATGCGTAGGACCGCGCCTCCACCAGTGTTTTAGATCCCTAATTTGGGGGTGGATCTAAAAGAGAGAGTTGTTGTACTAATTTATAAGGTGGTGCCTAAAAGAAGGGCAGCCTCCCTGGGCAGGGTAAGCTGACCAGTGTAGAGTGTTGTGGTGTGCTAGGAACTAGGGGGCGTTCCTATGAATAAGGTAGTAGTGTTTGAAGGGATGGGACCCAACACGAGGGTCACTGTTCTGGTCGCTCAGCTGACTGCTTATTATGTAATTGAATCTGCTCGTATCAGCCGAGTGGCACGTGCTGCTTACTGGCAGCCGAGCCGGCTCGGGAAACACAAAGGTACCTGAGTTAGCGCTATTAGACTACCGTCTATCACGTCTTACCGTGACGGGAGTAAGGAAGGGCGTTGGGATGTAAAAAGGCGTATAAACAGTAAAGCGTGTGTAGAGTGTGGACCAAGTGTTTATTGGTCTGTAGTTTTGAGTAGGACTCCCTTGTAGGGAATGAGATTATGTTCACAATGTGTACAAGTGGTGGGTTACAGGTTACAAAAATAGGAACTCTGAACACGATTGACTGACTCACCTCGGTTGACACCAGCGTAGCCTCGGCCGTCTCGATGAAGCACTGACAATGAAGAGATCCTCTGACCTCATTAGGACGTCTTCTTATACCTTCTGACGCCCTGCTGTCAGCATTGTGTTGGCATGCTGCCCCAGTTAGTACTATGTCGCTGAGTGTAATGATTACGTAAGGCTTGAGCTGCTTTATGGAGTAGCAAGCTGTCCTTACAGTATTAATGGATGTTGCCCCGGCTTTCCAAGAGTTGCCATTTTAGGGGATTTAGCCAGATGCCGGGGGGATGGACTCCAAGGGGTGCATACCCCTGGGATGCTGTACACACGAATGTTAATCCACTGGCATCTAATTTATTTCAATTGTTTCCATAACCACAAGGTGGCAGCTGTGCGAAATTTTAAAATCTCCTTGTTACTTCTTGTGTCCTAATCATGCGATTGAAGTTGAATGCTACACGTACACAATAATCTTCATGTAACAGTACATAACTCTAGGACCTACATATATAAAATCCAACATGGCGGCCATCCGAAATATTTAGTTGGTTCTCAATATCTACGAATCTATTACACCAATCAAACTGAAATTTTGTATGTAGATAGAGGCAATTAACATATGTAGGATATATGAAAATAGGCTGTATAGTTCTTCACGGAACCACTTGTTAAGATCCCGTTCGTAGTCCTATGGCACAAAATGTGCAGAACAAACTCGGACAGTTTTAGCATTGACGCTATCATTTCGTATGCATCTTAAAATCCACAGCTTTCGAACTTCATTAGCGTTAGGAAAATAGTGGTTAATCACATCAGAATTTCTACCGCCATTGTTTCTGTACTCAGAAACGGCACAGTTATTTTTAAAAGCGCATTATTCCACATTGAAATGAATCATACTGCATTACAAAGCACGTGTCTTACTTCAGGCCACAATGTCTTGTCCGCGAAATCTTGTCAGCGTAAAGGGAGCCGCCTGGTGACTAAAGTGGGAACTGCGATATCGGCCTGCCTTCGGAGAAATAACATTTTCCTTGCCTTTATTCATAGTTTAGTTAGTGTCTTTTTTATACTATGTGTGTTGCGTTTAGTCTACGAGTGTTTCAATATTGATTTTTATCAGAAGAAGGAGATGTTTGGTAAATATAGCTCCAGAGTTGATTTGTTATTAATCTTCTAATTTTTGCCGTCAAAGTTCGTCATCATATAGAACCTGGAACCTTTTGGTGTATTATTTTCACCTCCAGATTTGATCTTCTGGATGATATGGTGTTCTGAATAGGGTTAGTTTGTCTCGTGGCCACAAGGTGCTCTGCACTCCTATGAGTGGTTCTTATTTCAGTGTGGGTGGACATATAGATTCTTAGATGATATGTATTATGTATTTTCTCTTAGTATTCGTTATTTGCCTAATCAAATGCATATATTATTATGTAGATGGGATTCTAAGAGTTTATCTGCGGACTGCCATTATCCTCTTGAAATGTTGTTGTTCGACAATACACGCAAGGTCAATACATCGAAGAAAAAGAAATTCATTGGCTCTTAATACGTAATAGTTAGGTTAATAATGCATACTAAGATTAAAGTAGGGTCCTTAAATATTCAGTTATATTAGCGAAATTTCAGGATTAATCTAGTATAAGTTACAAGCAGTACAGAGCTGTCGTACCCACCTATTAAACTATTTCAACAGATGTTTTGATCAGATTACAAGCACGCACAACGACTTTGAGTGGCGAAATATTGCTCACTATAACAAGGACCCTCCTCTGGTTTGCACACAATACGACAGAGCGAGCAATGCTACGATACATTAATATCCTATTGTGATCCCAAGCAACGCCAGGCTGAAGAGCTAGTATAATTTATGATATAATAGCGCGCAGTTCGCTACTCCTGTGGGGGTCCGGGCGGGGATGAGCCAGCTTGGTGTCCCAGGTGAAACCCCACACAAGACACGACACAAACCTAGAAAAATTCCTGAGTTTTAACGGTGTCTTGTTATGACAGTTCTTTTGCGAGTCAACATCTCATCACTTGGAGTGCTGTGGTTTTTTGTCGCCCTGCAGAAATTCGACTTCATCGGCCGCGAATCGAAATTACAATCTTGGGATCATCAAGTGAATATTCTACCAGTGATCCAGTTAGTCCATACTGAAATACACCTGGAGAGAAAGTTAATAGCTCTTGTGGAAAGACGTAAAACCAAATGCATTGGGTATACGCGTAATATTTTGGTGAGGAAAGTTCCAGGGAAGAAAGGTCGCCGAAAGCCAAGAAAGAAGCACTGTATTCAGATTCTGTAATGAACAATCTAAAGTGCAATGTGCTCTGATAATAAGGCTTTACTTTTGAAACATCCTGAGCCTGAGGCTAGGTGTTTGTACACTTCCTATACTCTCATATCTCCAGCCCGTAAGACGACAGAATTACGTTATATTCCAGAGTCTCAACACTTGACTGAAACTCATTTCTATCTTGAAGCACCAATTTCCTTGTGATTGGAAAAGTTAAAATACTCGTAGCGAGCCGGTTATTGACTTTCAAACTGAAGACATTTCTTAAAGAGCAAGCATTAGTACTTGTTGTTGCTGCCACAGTGTGACCCATAAGTAGGTAAACACAAACTTATGCGACAGGTAGCAGTGTTGGTGGATTATATCTACCTGCAGTAATGATCTTTGTGGCATATTCTCAAGGTGACCATAGTAGAGTCCTTGACTATGACAAGGGGTCACTTACCGGGCTAGCGGCAGTGTTGCCAAATCTTGAAATGGGAAAGAACTAAACCCTATGCTTTAAAACACCAGAAAAGCTCCAGCTGGACTCTATGAATCAGAACACTAGAAAAACACCAAACATTATAAATATATAAACGGCTTTTTACCTACATTTCTTTCATTTAAAATCGTCTTCACTTGTGGAGCCTGGTACCGCTATCACATCTTTAGAGCTGGAAGGTGCAGTACTGCTGCAGCTCTACATACTTCCAATGTTGGCCACTATTATATCCTCTGTTTTAGTCCAAATCAAGCACACAGAATGGAATGTAATTTTTGAACTTTCATTCGATTTCTTTATTTTGTTTTCACCAATTAAACGTGGCTAAGCACTCTCCCTACATCTGCATTAGAGTGAGGGAGCGAAAGTACATAAACTGCCTTCGCATGAAACTGGGAAATCCCCTGGGATCTGGTAAGAAAATAAATGATAGGTGGATTCTTTGTACAAGTGCACTTGCACTGAGCCCTGCATGTTGCGTTTAGTTAGCACTTATGCACGAGAATGAGAATTTCAGGGACTTCCCCTGTTGGAGTGTTGACCTTGACACGTGTAAGGCTGAACATTGCCTATCTTTATTGATTAACTTTATTAAAACTATTACATGGCTGCCAGGATTTACTTATTTGTCACGGGAGACAATTTGATGGAAAAATCCGTTAAGCACCAGATTTGGCACTGGTTTTATTGAAATAACATCAGTATTTTGCTATGGCGCCATTAGAACATTTCTGGCACAAGGCGAGCTTCAGAAACATCAGATCTGGTGCTAAAAACACCAAATTGGAAATTGGTAACACTGCCTAGCGGCTTCGGTGGCGTAGATTGCGTGCTGAACTGCTGTGCCCAAGATCACGGGATCAAACCCGGTCGAAGACATCGCAATGTTAAAGAGCTATTGATTCCTTCAGTACGCCTTCTTTCGGAGGGGAAGTAAAAACGGCTGACCCTCGTCATAGATTTATGGCACGTAAAAGTGTGTAGCCAAATTTGTAGGTTATATTTCGTTAGAAAAGCTCTATCAAGTTCCAACGTTCGTGGCTACGTGTCAGTGCCATCTGGTTGCCAAAGTTGGAACTACTTGGAATCGATTTTCATTCATTTCATCTCATCCACACGCGATGGTACTTGTACCTCACCCCATGGGTGTCCGCGTAGAAGCAGCTACAAACTCTGGCGAGCCGAACATGTCCTCGGACACTCCCTGCACTAAAAGCCATACGATAAATTAATACTTAAATAATAACTAACCAGGCTTCCTGAGCAAAATTTAATTACATTAGGCGAGTAAACAAGTATTTATATGCTTGATATGAAAAAAAAATCCATAAGATATTTATTTCATAATAAAAGGGGGCGGGGGGTTAATTGGATGACATGTTTCGATTCTTAGGGCTTGGTCATTGTGATCCAGTATTATTATTATTATTATTATTATTATTATTATTATTATTTTATTATTAGTATTTAACATTGTGGTGTTTGAATCCATATTTTCAGTGTTGCCTTAGTAAAGAAGAGTTTAGTGCTTTTCAGTCGGTCAACACGAATGTACCCAAAAGAGATGGGTTATGCCCTAATCCTGAAATAAATTACATGAGATTAATAAAAACACTAGGATGACCAGTTTCGATCGACAAGCGATCATCATCAGATCCATTACTCTTAGGCTATAAAATGTATGTTTGAAAATACACCAGGAGTTATAGTGAACATGAAAACTGCGCGCAGCTCCAGCAAGGAAGACAATCAGATAAGTAGTTAGCCTATAATATTACAGTTTAACCATAGTTGATTTTTACAACCTTATAATCACTCCAAATTACAAACTCCGGATATCTATCACCATTTTAACATTTCACCTAACATCATACATACTGCATTTAGCATACACTGACAGTTGCAGTACCAACACTCCAACTAAATAATTGTACAAATTGTAAATATTTTCACCCGTATTCTCAAACATAGATGTTATAGCCTATGGTGGAAAATCTCGAGATTAATTTTGCCATTATGAACACGGCCTACTGAATTCAAATGGATTCTTTAACATGCCAACAACGTATGACATGCATGGCGTGATTTTTGTCGCCTTTCAAAAATCATTTACCACGGCCAGGAGCAAACCTGCAAGCTTGGTTTGGTAGTCCGACACGATAACCACTCACCCACCGTGGCAAGCAGGAAATGAAGATGAATGCAACTGGGCAAGGATGTGGAAGGAAGCGGCCGTGGCCTGTCCCAGCTTTTGCCTGGAGTTGAAAATGGGAAACCATGGGAAACCATTTCAATGATGGCCGATGGTGAGGATCGAACCCACGTGTACCGAGTAGGTAGAGGGCTTGGCCCCTTGGATTAGCGAGCGTAGCTACTGCTGATGGTAATAATAATGTTATTAATAGTAGTATGATTAATATCTTCTTAGTCTGTAAAATGGGATTAATTCGCAGCTTTAATCGTATTAAAACATTGAGTGGATAACGCGCGCGTCTGTTGTAACGAACAGAATAATTGCATAGATAAAATGAAATGACTCAATTTGTAACAGTGGAGTTCTCTTTACATTTAGCAGAATGTGCGATAGCTTTGCTCTGATATTAGCGAATGTGCCGCAGTCGATACAAAAGCAGTTTGAAAGGCGCCTTCCGTTAGCCAAGACCGCCAAGTGAAACAGGAAGCCAGCGAGGCGCAACTCTTTTCCAATAACTTGACGCTTCGAAACGATGAGCTTTAAAGGGGATTCCTCAGGCTGTGATTCACATCACCTCGTAGCACTGGCACCCTCTGAGGTCCGAGTTCAATCCCAGGCTCTGCTTAGAAATTCAATTCTGGTCCGAGGGTGCTGGATACCGTAGGGCCTCTTGAGGGAAATGTGAGCTGGGTTCGATTCTCACCGCAGCCATCCTACAGGGTCATTATCTTTGTGCACCCCGGTAAACACTGCAAGCTAAGCCGGCCTTGACTGGCGCTAATCGCGGGTGCACGTACACAGTTCAGTCGGTAGTGGGCGCGCACTTTTTACACTTTTACCAAACATGATCAATACTGTCTACTTACAGTGCTCATAGGCGATGCTGAAAATGTCCTCCCGCTCTTGTAAAACACTCCTGACATGTTCTAATTAATGAATGGACAACAATCTCATGTAATTTTTGTTCGGCAAGAAGAGAGCCGTATATTAAATTAAATGGGAAAGAATATCAAAGAGTAGAAGAATTCAAATATTTGGGCACAATAATAACGGAGGATAAAAGAATATCAGTGGAAACACAAGAAAGAATAAAAAGTAGAAATAGATGCTCTTACGATCTGCAAAGCATGTTTACATCCAGAAGTGTTAGTAGGAATACTAGAGAAAATATTTACATCAGAATACCAAGACCTGTGGTTATGTATGGATCGGAATGTTGGGTTCTAAATAGAAGAGAAGAAGACTGGCTGCGAAGATGGGAAAGGAAGATCTTGAGGAAAAGTGACAGTCAGTCTGAAAGACTAGACTTTGTATCATGTTAAATGCTACAAATGTTGAAAATGCTAGAAAGACTCTTTACATGTTAGAAAATTATCTGCATAATTTTTATCTTGCTTATCTTGTTTCAAATTACCTGCGAACGGCAAGTGCAAACCAAGGGCAAAGCAAGGTCAAGCGCGGGACGTGCCCCTTCCATCCAGTCTAAAAACACTTATAGTGGGCGATGATGATGATGATGATAAATGTTGTTTTAAGGGATATGCTCTCGCGAACATTTTTGTAGAACTTTTCATGCTGACCAATTCTTACGCTCATAGTATATTGATATCTTTAACGGTTTGCCCAGCGTAAGCTTAAGAAGCGCACGGACGCGAAGTTTGTTTTCGACTTTTTCACTGAAATCGTTACTGCTTGGCTTCCTTTGATCATACATAAATTATTTTCTACAGAATCTCTCCTCGAGATACCCTTTACAGAATGGTGTAAACCGCATCAAAATCCATCGAGTGGTTCTCGAGATTACCCGTGACATCCAAGAAACGGGGATTTTTGCCTTATACTAACGAAGTAGAGATTGTCGGCGAACACATGCACCGAGCGGTACTAAGACGTCACACGCCTCAGTGCATCTGGGTACATTTCGTCCCGTCACCGTAACGTAACGCCAGACCCCAGCGTAACGACGAAGATCATTTAAAATGATAAAATGTACGGGCCAGTGAGAGTGGAAGAAGGTTGGAGAATATGGACAGGAACTCTTCGGACAGGCAGATATTGTGGTGAAAATTAAGCAGGGCAGGATAGGATTGGCAGGATACGCACAGAGAATGCCAGAATCACGTAGTGGCAAAAAGGTGTTTACACAAAGACCGGATGGAAGGAGAGGAGGAAGACCCGGGAGACGGTGGATAGATGACGTGGAAGATTACCTTAGGAGTCTGGGAAACGGGAACTGGAGAAGGAAGGCGGAAGAAAGAGAAGAATGGAGGCCAAGGTTCTTCAGAGACTGTAGCGCCGACCAGTAAGAACACAACATTGCCAGTTAACTTTTTCTATTATTTACGGAGCCTGTTTCCTTGAATCGTTTAGCGAGCCTGCTAATTGTACTGGCATTAGGCACAAGTCTTCCTGGAAACTTGATTCGAAATTTTCGTCTTGTTTCAGAACAAGACTTTCTGCTTTTCATATACGAGTTATGGATAAACACACGTTCGCGCAATGTGAATTGGTGTCTAGACATGAGCAACAATCACAGTAATCACAATACTCACTAATGGTGCAACACTAACGTCTAAGCTTTGCAGATACACGTCCATATGAATGACAAAACACGTGTGAAGTAACGATGTGAGTCAGCGGAGCGGGGTATTGTGAGGTCCACTCACTCCGCACCTGGCCAGCCAAATGACGCCATAGTTTGCCGCGGTTACCGGGGCACACAAAGGTATTGACCTTGTAGATATTGTCAGACAGATAGGCTCCACTAGTGGCTGTAGAAGTGGCTTTCACTTCACATGTCCATTCAAGTTACGTATTTACGAATTTATTTTGCCTTCACAGTAAAAGCAATCGCGTCACTCATTTTCAGTTGGCCGAATATACAAGGTGCGATCAAAAAGTAACGAGCCGGAGGCATAATTACAGAAACCAGTACCTTTATGTTAGAAGTATTGGCCCTGGCTGTTGAGGCACTTGTCCCACTGTGACACGAGGCGATGATTAGCTGTCTCATAAAATTCCATGGGCTGCGATGTGACGCAATTCCGCACGTACAGCTGGACGTCGGCGTCTGAGGTGAATCGTTGGCCCCTTAGAGCCCTTTTCAGGGGACCAAAGATGGCGTAATCACAGAGAGAGAGGTCTGGACTGTATGGAGGGTGGCCGAGAACCTCCCATTTGAATTTCTGTAGGAGTGCCACGACTGTGTTGGCCGTATAAGGTCGTGCATTGTCGTGGAGCGACCACGGCGGCTATGGCAATCACAGTCATTCGGCGGTCCTGGGTAATGAGTGCATCAACCAGCTGGACGTTGTCATCGGTAATGCAGGGGGGTGCCCCAGACCGGGCATCATCGGCTAATGACACCCGTCCTTCCCTGAAGCGCTTGTGCCACGCCTTGACCCTTGCCGTACACTTGTGACATTCGGCGATGAATGTCCGTTCCCCCTACTCCTTCCGCTGTCAGAAATCGAACAACAGCTCTTTGCTCTTCGGTTGACGCCTCCATGTCACTGTTTGCAATGCGACTGGCAGCATTGCACGATTGATGCATGCTACTGCTCACTTTGTATCGTCACGTGACGTGCACGCGTGCCCTCTGGTGACGGGCTGTGACTTCCGACGCTCTGGTCGAAGCCACACCTCGTGTCACAGTGGGACAAGTGCCTCAACAGCCAGGACCATTACTTTTAACATACAGGTACTGGTTCCTGTAATTATGCCTCCGGCTCGTTACTTTTTGAACGCACCTTATAACTATTAAAAATATTAATATAATTTAGTAAAAATCAATTCGAAATTAATTAATTCAATAAAATGTCAAAAGTAAATCTATAAGAACATAAATTGATAATTAATAGTACATTATGCAACGAGCCTATAATGGCAATAATTAAGACTCCAGTATTTCCATACGAGTGTCTTAATTACCATTACAGGCGAGTTGCCTACGACTGTTTATGTTCGACGATAATTAGAACTATTTTATGTTCGAACATAAATATTCATAAATATCTGTCGAGATTTCACCAGTTTTATATACTGAACAGAGCGCATGGGACGCAGAGAATACCTTGTATTAGACCATGGCTTCCTCCAATACCCCACTATGACACTCGCCACGCAGTGAAATTTAAAATAGGGGGCCATGGAAGTGAGCGCAGGTGCGATGCTATCCTCGCCTAATTAGTCACACAACTGTTTCTTGAGCTCTGATTGGTGGGAGAAACTGTATCATGATGAAAACTTGTACTAGCCAATGTATGTATGTCTACCCCTTATTATTCCCGTTTTCCAACGGGGTCGGGGATGAGATGCGATGGAAGTCTTTGTGGCGATGGTTTTTACGGCCGGATGCCCTTCCTGACGCCAACCTCATGAGAGGAGTTAATGAGAGATGAAATGAATGATGGTGAATGAAACTGGACAAGGATGTGGAAGGAAGCGGCCGTGGCCTGTCAGAAGGTACCGTCCCAGCATTTGCCTGGTGTTGAAATTGGGAAACCACGGAAAACCGACGGCCGACGGTGGGGCTCGAACCCACGCGTCTACCGAGTCAGCAGAGAGCTTGGCCCCATGACCTAATGCTGCGCGTTAGCCAGCGTAGCCACTGCTGTCGGTTACTAGCCTATAATGAGCCTTATTATATTACAGTTTTCTGACATATAATATCTACATTTCGCCAGGTTCGAACATAAATATAACTTTATTAATAATTATAATAATTAAAATTAATTAAAAAGTCCAAAATAAAAATATGCCCTATAAAGGATTAAGGTTGGCTATACTGAATTGTTATTGTTGCGTCATCAACAACCACTCCCCATCGTAGTTAGTGTTTCAGTGAGGGGATTTTGTTGTTGATTGTAATTATTTGTATTGAGCTTAGTTTAGACATGGAGTATTCCGAGTATGTGAATAGGATACCATCGCAGCATTTCCCTCAATAGAGTAATCACACAGCTCTTAGCTATTAGGTACTTGTGGCAGTGGTCATTGCTCGTCCTTTGAAAGAGACAGCCCTTGCTTGTGAAGAGCCCTACAGCCTTGCGCCCTACGGGCTCACGAGAAGGGACACGTCTCTCTACTTTAGCGAAACCACGTCCAGTAAATTATTATGAGAGAGACGGCCCGGCGAAAGGAAGGCCCACACAGTTTCCCCTGCGGGTAAACAAAGACAACCTAACAGCCTAGCCGAGCGTGTTAAGTCACTCCGCATGACTGTAACCGGCAGTTCAGTGTTCGGAGATGCGATGTTCGAATCCGGTCGACAATACTGCCTTCCTTGACTTCACACATCATCAGGAATCATGGGCACTATCGCTCTATCATTTATATAAAAGACACCATCCAAATAAAAACCGACCCAAAGTCCTTATTAAAGGAGCTTGAGTTCAAGCCTGACAGAGAGCGTGAGTTCATATCTCATCTGGAGCCATAAGTACTGTGTATAGGGCCATTCGACATGTGACTCACTGACATTTACAAAAGGTGTGGTGGAACTACTAGCAACAGGAACACTGACCTATTACAATCACAAATAAAACATGCTGTTGTTTGAGTCTTCAGTCTTTTGACTGGTTTTATGCAGATCTCCATGACTTCCTGTCCTGAGCTAATCGTTTCATCTCTACAGAGCTACCACACCCTACATCCGAGGCAATCTGTTAAACATATTCTAACCTTGGTCTACCCTTACAGTTCTTGTCCTCGACCCTTCCTTCCATAACTAAGCTTTCCATTCCTGGGTGTCTTAGTATGTGTCCTACCAACCGATCTCTTCTCTTTATTAGCAGTCGCCAGAAACATCTCTCCTCTCCCACTCGTCTTAATACCTCTTTGTTTGTAACCCTATCTACCCATCTGATCTTCATCATTCTCCTGCAACACCACATTTCAAATGCTTCAATTCTCCTCTTTTCCGCTGCACCAATAGTCCAAGTTTCACTTCCATAGAGCACCACGTTCCAGACAAAGGCTTTCAAAAATGACTTCCTAATACCTAAATCTATATTCGATGGCAACAGATTCCTTTTCTGTAGAAATGCTTTCCTTGCCTGAGCCAACCTACATTTTATATCCTCTTTGCTTCGTCCATCACTGGTTATTTTGCTTCCTAAGTAACAGAAGACTCCTACTTAAAAATAAACATTATACTAAATACAACACTTGGTGACTGACAACTCTCTATTCGCGTGAACGTGTTTGCTTGTTTTATTTCTCTGAAAGTTTATTTCGAACTCTGTTTTCCAAAATATTCTTTGCAGAGAAAGATGTAAGGTGCTCCTACAATAAATCATATCTGACACTCAATAATTTATAGGTAACAATGTGGTGTGTGACTCACTGAGTTAGTTTACTGATTATAATTCTGTAATCACATTATTTTACTTGCATCGACTTATTGCAAAAAACATACATGATATGAACAAATGCAGTTTTTAAATGTTTCCAGTCGATCAACACAAATTTTGCCTAATTATATTTGGCGGGAAGCAAGAATATTCCTTCCCCTTGTTTGTACATAAAAGCGTGATATTTTGTCATAAATATCTCATTTAATATTTCTTACAGCTTAGGGTGTGTAAATTCTAGTTTTCCCGCCTAATGGAATTGCCGTAGAAGCATGATTTTTTCGCACTAACGAAACGCAACAAAAATATTCTGAAGCGATTTTGCGATATCTTTACGAATCATGTGCTTCTGGTTAAGAAAATAAGGATAATATTCTGTTCGCGAATTAAAGCGATAAGGACATGTTAAAGTGAAATTCAATTATTTCTCGATAAGCGCGATATTACAGCGAACTCTGTAGTGAATAACGAGTTTGACATTTTGTTTCCAGGAAAGAGAAGAGCGGAGAAGGATTCAAGTTGAAATAATTCAGTCACTGTCAACATTAAAATTAAAGCAAAATCAGGAATAAAATAAAATAATATTGGATGCTTACTGGTAATGTATACATCTACCATTCATATAAATAATTCAGAACCACAATAATGAAACCTTGAATGATTAATTTAAGAATTAATTAAAGCGATACAGCAAAATCTATTTCACGAAATAACGCGAAAATTAGTATCCTTCTCGCAAAATCGTTCAAAAATTAATACGAAAAAATCATGCACTAATTGGGCACCCCCACTTGAAAGCTTTCTATAATAATAGATTCAGTTTTGTGTCTTAAAATAAAATAAACTCTAATATCATGAATAAATAACATAGGCTAAGATAATATTTGTAGGAGGGCAGATCAAAAAATAAGTTGCACTTCCCAGTTATGGCCATTTATTACACCACCTATACAACAGCAACACCCCTATAACGACATACAATGTAACGTCACTTCTCCACATAGTTTCCAAGAGACTCCAAACATTTCTGCGAACGCACAACTAACTTGTCGATGCTGGATGCTTAGAAAGTTCCTCCAGCGTTCTGCAACCACACGGAGACAGCGGCTTTCACCTCCTCATCGGTCTGGAAACATCGACCACCGAGGTCTGTTTTGAGCATACCGAACAGATGAAAGACACATGGCGCTAGGTCGGGACTGTAGGGTGGGTGTTGCCAGACCTCCCACTTAAAACGCTGCAGCAGTTCGCTCGTTTGGCGGGCCTTGTGCGGTGTTGCGTTATCGTGCAACAAAATCACACCGGCGCTCAATTTCCCCCGGCGCTTCTCTTTTATCGCTTTACGCAACCGGTGCAACGTTTGGCAATACGACGCCGCGTCGATCGTCGTTCCTTTCGGCATGAATTCCACGTGTAGCGTCGCGATTTCTCTCGGGTGAATGCGCCGGTTCTGTTTAATGATCGCATTCACAATGTTGACATTTGCACGGGTCCTGGACGTTGCAGGCCTGCCCTCGCGATATCCGTGCGTCCGGCTTCAAATTGCTGACATCACTTTACTATCCCTTGCCGGGAAATGGCCCGCTCCCCATACACAACACTAATTTCACGATGAATGTCCGTGCAATTCTTCCTTTTGGCCCATAGGAATCGGATTGTCGCACGCTCCACATATTTTGATTGAACGTCCAGTCGACGCGCCATTCCATTTAGCCACTATTCACACCGTACAAGACGAGACACCACAGCGACCTGCCTAACAGACGTGTGGGCAGTGTCTGTCCCTTTCTCCGCTGTGCCCACGTTTGCGACACACAGCGCGCTGCTGCAGCGCGTTAGTGCAACTAACTTTTTGATCCACCGCGTAATATGAACACTTAATGTAGAATTATATTCTCATTTTCAAATTAGAGTGTAAGTAATAACTTCAGAATTAGGTAGGCCTACTCAAAGTTAGGTAGAGATGCCCTTGCGGCTAAGAAGAATCCTTCCAATGATCGCTAGAGACTTCTGCGAGGTGTCAAATTACTCGGGATGAAGCCTCCTTTCCTATGGACCATTTATTTTTAAGATTTCTGTGCCTTCTTTATTTAGAAAGTAGGCTATAGTTTTTAAAACTATTTAGTACATGCATTTGTAACTTGGCCTTTATGTCCTTAATTACAGATACCCTCTTGACATTGTTGCCATGTATTATTTTTTGCCCCAGGGATACAGGACTTGTTCTAACGATAAAGGGCATAGTGACCTTTGGTTTAAGCCAACATACAACTTTCTGCTTGCCACGGTGGGTGAGTGGTTAGCGTGTCGGTCTACCAACCCCAAGCTTGCAAGTTCAGTCCTGGCCATGGTAAGTGGTTTTTGAAAGGCGACAAAAATCACGACACGCATGTTATACATTGTTGGCATGTTAAAGAACCCATTTGAATTCAGTAGGCAGTGTTCATAATGGCAAAATTAATCTCGGAATTTTCCTCCAACACAACAGTTTCTCTTTTCCCTACTAGAAAGTACTATAGTGTGAAGGAGCTTAGATATCTAACCTTCTTGACTTTCATAGCACTCCAAGGAACAAAAAAATTCGACATGCAAGCTGCCCTCAGGGCGCAAATAACAAAGGTTGCACCCGGCATCCGAGGCCATACGATATTATTATTATTATTATTATTATTATTATTATTATTATTATTATTATTATTATTATTATTATTATTATTATTATTATTATTATTATTATTATTATTATACTTTCTGATGGTTTATTTGAAATAAATTAACAAACATAAATGAACAAACTTTGAAAGCGATCTTTGGTTTTATTAAAACAGCGACTGTACATGGGACGGATCAAAGAAGATAAAAGATAAGAATAGTTACTCCAGCTTTTTTGAGTGGGTGTTCTCACATATGGCGCTAGTGTAGTTAAATATCAATGAGTTATTAAATAACAATAAATATGTGAAATACATCAACACTTTCTGTGATTAATAGTTTGAAAAATATAGCCTACTTTCCAAATAAAAAGGTCACAAAAAATCCAAAAATAAATGGTCAATGGGGAAAAGGGTTTCATCCAGAAAAATTTTACACCTCACACAAGTCTCTAGCATTATTGGTTCGGGAAATATCGGCTAATTTAAAAACTGCTGAGGCTGTTATTTTAGACCAACAGTATCGGTCATAAATTGGAATTCCGCAGCTGAAACGTAAATTTGGGAGGCTGTTGCATTTACATCATTCACAACTCGGCCGTGTCAATTAGTCTAGTGGATTCCATTTCACAATATTGACAGCCTACTCCTGTGTTGTCAGCAACGTAATTGCATTGTCCTCTCAAGTGTTGCAGATGGTACAAGATTAGATGAGGAAACATTGGGACGTTAATTGAGGTTGAGTTTTGATTGCGATCAAAATAAAACCGTGCCCCGGACGATTATTGTATTGTGTACGATCTCCATTGCCTCATAAATAATGACTGTTTTCATTGACGCTTGTAATGAACTTGTAGCGCAATAACTGTCAGCAACATTGTAAACATATCAGCAGAAGAATGTTGGTTCGTTGCTTTGACATAGATGTCATGTCGAGGTGTTAAGTGACAAATTACATTTGCTTCGTTCACGAATTATACGTAGTGACCTCAGTTACCGGCAGATGGCGGTCTGAGGTTAGGCTAAAGCTTTGAGTATCGGTCCGTTAGAAGAAAAGTGACAGTCAGTCTGAAAGACTAGACTCTGTATCATTTTAAATGCTACAAATGCTGAAAAATGCTAGAAAGGCTGGAGGCTTCTCGCTTCGCTCGAAACCAAAAACTCTTGACATGTTAGAAAATTATCTGCATAATACTTATCTTGCTTATCTTGTTTCAAATTACTCGCGAACGGTAAGTGCAAACCAAGGGCAAAGCAAGGTCAAGCGCGCGGGGACGTGCCCCTTCCATCCAGTCTAAAGACACATATAGTGGGCGATGTATTGAACATAAGGGATATGTTCTCGCGGACTTTTTTGTAGCACTTTTCATGCTGACCAATTCTTACGCTCATAGTATATTGATATTTTTTTAACGGTTTGCCCAGCGTAAGCTTAAGAAGCGCACGGACGCTGAGTTTCTTTTCGACTTTTTCACTGATATCGTGCTTGCCACGGTGGGTGAGTGGATAGCGTGTCGGTCTACTAACCCCAAGATTGCAGGTTCGCCCCTGACCGTGGTAAGTGATTTTTGAAAGGCGGCAAAAATACGATACGCATGTCATACGATGTTGGCATGTCAAAGAACCCATTTGAATTCAGTAGGCCGAGTTCATAATGGCAAAATTAATCTCGGGAGTTTCCGCCAGCACAAAGTTCCTCATTTCTCTACTAGAAAGCGCTATTGTGTTCAAGGAGATTAGATATCTAACATCTAACCTCCTTGACTTTCATAGTCAATGAACTACGAAATTCGACATGCAAGCTACCCTCTGGGTGTCAAATAGCAAAGCTTGCACCAGGCACCCGAGGCCATACGATATTATTATTATTATTACTGAAATCGTTACTGCTTGGCTTCCTTTGATCATACATAAATTATTTTCTACAGAATCTTTCCTCGAAATATCCTTTACAGAATGGTTAAAACCGCATCAAAATCCATCCAGTGGTTCTCGAGATTACCCGTGACATCCAAGAATCGGGGATAGAGATTGTCGGGGAACACATGCACCAAGCGGTACTATGACGTCACACACCTCAGTGCATCTGGGTACATTTCGTCCCGTCACCGTAACGTAACGCCAGACCCCAGCGTAACGACGAAGTCGACAAGATCATTTAAAATGATAAAAAGTGACCGCAAGGAGAGCTTGCCGAAATTCAACGATGCGCAGAGACAAACATCAATCGGCGTAGTTTAATGCTCATTACGGGGCTCTTGTGTGTGCCCCGAATGCTGATTACCGGGCCTACTGCTCACTGCATTCTTCAACCATGCAGGCTCGCTGCGAGACGCAGTCTACAGCTATAATTCAAGCGTAAAATGCAAGGAAACAGCATATAGGCTGTTTTTAGGGTCTAGGTTACTGTGTCCTGGCTCAGGTAATAACTACCGTGTTGAGCATTACATACACGCGCTGAGATCTTACTTGAACCTCAGTCACAGTTTAGACTCCGGCTGGGCAGACGGTCCGTTCAGAACTGTTGCCAACGACCTACTGAAGTGAAGTGGGAGGGGTGAGCTCTGCAATTACCGAGCCCACCCGAACATTCCCGAAGATCTGCGCATGATTTTGTGGGAAGCTCTTCTTGCGCGTATTCTAACTGGTTCCAGAGTTACATTTGAACAAAATACGATAAGGGCCCTCCCTCCGATAACACTATTTGTAGATACAGGTTGCTTGTGTGCAGGGAAAGCAGTGACCTTCCCGCTGTGTCACAAACGACCAAGGATCATGTAAGTATAAGAGATTCGTCACTTTTGGTTATAGAATATCTGAGAGAGAACACCGCTTGAGGCTATGGATTGTACTTGCAAGTCTGGCAAAATAAAAAGTAAAAAGCCATATGAATATAGCCTTTGTTACACGTAATTGAACAGTATGTTCAGTGATGAGTTATTGATTATTGATGAAAATAACACAAACATAACTAACTGCGCCTTTCGCTAGGCGCTGAAATATACGTCCAGATAGGAAAATAATACATTTTGATATATATAATATTGGCAATAGATTTGTCACGAAGGACAGAGTTATGCCGTTCTAGAGCTTAATTCACCTTTAGGATAATTAAAAATGCTCTCCTTCTCTATAATTCTTGGGATATTCGATGAATATAAAGAAAACTGTCCAAATGCACACTATATTGCCATAACCTCACTTTTTGCCTAGCATGCCGGCTGCCACCCACCCCTCCCCGTAGCCCTAAACCACAAATTTTATTGCAATGCAAAGGAGAATTGGTAAGAAAACAAACAAGAGATGAAATTTCACACATTTATTCTCAATATATTTTTATTCGAGAGTAGTCCATATTGCCCACTAGTTTTACTCATGGTCAACACCAGGATTGTTCTTACTATCATAATTCTTACATCCCGGTGCTTGGTAATTTTTCCTCCCTTGCAGTGGCATGATTGACTCTCAATTCAATTCAAATAAATAATCAAAATACTGAACAAATCAAAACAAGCAACAACACCACGAGGAAAATCAATCAAAACAGACTATTCCCGCTTCCGCCAGTCGGTTTGATGTGAACGTTCATGAGTGCCAACTACGGAGCCTTAGTGCTAAAATTAATTCTTCATTGGTTGGCAGAACATCCAGTACAGGTCCTTACCCCGACCCACGTGCTCCCTATGATCTGCATCCCCCTGCAAACGACATTGAATGGAACGCGGGAAGGTTTGTGATCAGATGCTCTTAGCTGTGGACATACGTTCAAGCTCAAGTCTTTGTGAATATTCTTGAACTGAATCAGCCGCCGTCCTGAACATCACCGCTGACATGTTGGGACGTGAGTGGGAAGAGAGGGATCATGGACTAGATGTGTGTCGAGTGACAAAAAGCGCACATTTATAATGTACCGAATCTAAAACTGTACACAATGAAACAAGACTCGTCTTCCTACGTCACAATTGCACTCTGTATTTATGATTTCATGTAACCCCAACAATAATTGTTAATAACTGTATAGAAGAGCAAGACAGAACTGGTTTGGTTGGTTGGTTCCTCAGTTTAGAGGCTGCGACAACGCGGTCATGTAGCCCCGTGTACTTAGGTGTGTGTAGAATCTGTCTGATAACCGGTGTTAATTGCGATGGCTGTATTAGTGTGTGTTATCTGTAATTCAGGTATAATAATAATAATAATAATAATAATAATAATATCCTTAATAAAAATAAAAATCATGAGAAACAATAAAAAGGTGATCCTGAGATTTGTTGATTTTAAGAAAGCATATGAGTCAGTAGACCGTGAGACCCTTATTGAAATTCTGAGAGAATTTGGAGTCGACGAAAAATCAATATCTCTCATTCGCCAAACTTTGACGAATACGTACTCACAAGTCAAGTTTCTTGGAGAACTCTCAGAACCTTTCGAGGTCAGGACAGGATTGAGACAAGGTGATGGCCTTTCCCCCCTTTTGTTTAGTTGTGTTTTAGAGAAAATAATTAGAGAATGGCGCAGGGTGACAAGTTAACAAGGCATTCCTGAAGGAATTCAACTTGGATATAGAAATACTGGGTTCAAAATACACTGCCTCGCATTTGCAGATGATGTTGTTTTCTGTGCACAAGATCTTGAAACTGCAACCAGACATATTGAGATACTCAAGGAGATAACTGAAAAAACAGGTATGCAAATTTCCTTCGAAAAAACAGAATATATGAATTTGGACAACTGGGATCAGTTTCAGGAAATGAATACTGATTATGGGACAATTACGAGGAGTTATAAACTCCAGTATTTGGGTGAAATTTTAACTCCCAATGCGAATGAGAAATTCGCCATTGATAAAGGGACTAGGAAAATGGATATGGCATTTAGACTTTGCATCAACACTTATAAGTCCAAGTCCCTCTCGTATCAGACCAAGAATAGGCACTATAACACAGTTGTTAAGCCAGAGTGCCTCTATGCGGCAGAAACTTTAACAAGCATGAAAATTGCTGAAATTGAGAAAAAAGAAAGGAAATTCTTACGAAAAATTTAAGGTCCCAAAAATTACCTGGGGAAGAATATAAATTTAGAATGCGATCTAACCAAGAACTGTATAACAAGTTTGAAGGGATTTCTGTCAGTATAAGGAAAAGACGGTTGATGTTCTATGGGCACGTTAAGCGATTGGGGAACGAGAGGTTGGCTAATAAAATTCTTAATCGGCAAGAGAAGTGGAAGGTACAACCCCCATGGCTTCAAGAGGGCTATCAAGACTTAAAAAGGGCAAACATAGGATTAGTCGAAGTGTAGGACAGGATACAGATCTAAAGTTGCAAGAGTGAAGGATCCTCCCGAAAAGAGACTCGCTCTTTCAGTGGAAGAACGATTGCGAAGGAGCCAACGAATGAAAGATCTCTGGCAGGAATCTAAACAACAAGGCAGAATCACCTTGAAGAAGATGAAGACCTGAATAATGGGTGTGTATTTGTAGTCTATAGATGGCTGTATCAAAATAAATAAATAATAATATTGTATGGCCTTGGATGCCGGGTGCAAGCATTGTCATTTGACACCCAGAGGGCAGCTTGCATGTCGAATTTTGTTGTTCGTTGAAGAACTATGAGAGTCAAGGAAGTTAGATGTCTAAGCTCCTTGACTAGCGCTTTCTAGTAGAGAAAGGAGGAACGTTGTGTTGGCGGAAAATCCGGAGATTAATGTTGCCACTATGAACACGGTCTACTGAATTCAAATGGATTCTTTAACATGCCAACATCTTATGACACGTGTGTCGTGACTTTTGCCGCTTTTCAAAAATCATTTACCACGGCCAGGAGCGAACCTGCAAGCTTAGGGGTTAGTAATCGGACACGATAACCACTCACCCACCGTGGCGTGCCGTAATTCAGGTAGGGACTCCAGACTATCAATTTCAAGTAGTTCCTACTTTTGCTACCAAATGCTACCATCAACGACACCTAGTTTGCGATCTTGGCTACTAGATGCCACTGCAATCTGCACCTGGCGACGAACGTTGGACCTTAACAGAGCGTTAATAATAATAATAATAATATCGTATGGCCTCGGGTGCCTGGTGCAAGCTTTGCTATTTGACACCCAGAGGGTAGCTTGCATGTCGAATTTCGTAGTTCCTTGACTATGAAAGTCAAGGAGGTTAGATGTTAGATATCTAATCTCCTTGAACACAATAGCGCTTTCTAGTAGAGAAATGAGGAACTTTGTGCTGGCGGAAACTCCCGAGATTAATTTTGCCATTATGAACTCGGCCTACTGAATTCAAATGGGTTCTTTGACATGCCAACATCGTATGACATGCGTATCGTATTTTTGCCGCCTTTCAAAAATCACTTACCACGGCCAGGGGCGAACCTGCAATCTTGGGGTTAGTAGACCGACACGCTATCCACTCACCCACCGTGGCAAGCTAACCTAAAAATTTAGCTTCACACAAGTGTAGTTTGTAGAAGATTCTTTTACATGCCATACATTTATGACAAGGAACCGCCGGCTTTACTTTTCCTCCCAAGGAAGGCATACTGAGGGATTTTAACGCTCTGAAAAATCCGACGATTTTAGCCAGGTTTGAACCCACGATCTTGGGCATAGATGCTCAGCATGCTACCAACTACTTCCCATAGCCGTCTGTGCTTAAAGCATACTTACTGCCTACTAAGATATATCGCAATAATGTTGCACGATCCTGGCCGAGTTTAATAGAGGCATAATATTAAAATTGTTCATACTTTTGGGGCTATTGCCGTGTAGAAATAAAATTTAAATACCAGACGTTTCGAAGGAACCTTGCCTCATTTTTCAATGGATTCATTAGAGACAGCCACGGAACAGATTAATCAGCTTAGTGCACAAGCAGCGAAGGCAGGACTCCAGATCTCCTTTGAGAAGACTGTGTGCATAACTAATATCGTACCGGCGCCCAAACACCTTGCTGTGGAACAAGGAAAAATTAAGCGAGTTGCAAAGAAATTGCGAGAAATTATAACACCTAATGTATCAGAGAAAGAAGCATTCACATCACGCATGAGCAAAATGGAAATGGCCTACCATTTAACTAAGGACATCTATAAGAAAAGATCAATATCCTTCAACGCAAAACTAAAACATTATTGCAGTGTCATCCGTCCGGAGGTCTTGTATGCTTCTGAATGCCTCACGATGAACAAAAAAGGCTTGGTTGAAAACTGGAGGCCAAAGAAAGGAACATTTTGAGAAAGATATTGGGTCCCATCAAAGACAACGGGGAATATAGAAGACGGCATAACCATGAACTATATACTCATGTGGAGAAGATAAGTGACGTCAACCGGAAGAGAAGGATAACATTTTTTGGACATGTGAAACGAATGAGCCCAGCGAGACTGACCAACCGCAACATAACTTACTTTCAGGAGAGGAAAACAAAATGGGCCTGGTTCATTGAACTGGATAAAGATCTGAAAGAAGTGGGGATATCACCAACAGACATTCAGGAGCGCGCCCCACTCAAAAGGAAACTTGAAGCTTGCAAAGGTTTCCAAGAAAAACCGAAGCTGAAAACGGGAAAGATTTGGACCCAGGAACGGAAGGAAGTCCACCGAGAACGAATGCGGGCGTACTGGGCAAACATCAAAGACAGTAGGAGACAGTTGGAATGACGCGGTCCATAGATGGCCTATACGAAATGAATGAATGAATGAATGAATGTGGCCAAATAAAGTGTATCAATGAGATTACAAAGAACTAGAGATATTCCTCTGTTCGTCACCAGAGAGCAGCCGCCACAAAGTCTTGTATGGACCATGGTAGATAAACGCGCCATATTAATAAGAACGGTGGACAGAGTAGTAAGTAAGGAGAAGGTAAAGGGGGCGGGAGGAAAATATTCCGACTCCTCAAAGAATGAGGATGTCCAAATAAGGATCAATGGCGGGTGGAAGAGGTGGGGAAAGAGGGATGGATGGATAAAAGGCAACAGAAACAAAAGGGAAGTGTATCTGTACGATACCCACAATAGATTGTAGAAGAACACTTGACTTCACTGCCAGGAGTCGTGTAGAAGCCCGCTCGCCCGCTCGAGAGAATAATGCATGCAGATTGCTGTTAAATGTCGTGTGGTCGCAGGCGAGTTGAGGCTGGTCCCTCCTCTGGGCGAACCGCAGCTAATCATATTAAACTCTCGGACTGGAATATTTTAGAATGCAAGCTCTCTTGTTATCACCAAATATCCATTATCCCTCCAGTTGATTCAATATCTCTGAGGGCTGGATTGGGGTTCACACAGTCTTGTGAGGCAGAACTTAGCAGAGCTCAGCCATCCTGGAAAGGCTATTCCGAGGCTTCCAACCTCAACTCCAGGGACATGCTGGGATGGTACTTACGACCGCGGCAAAGTTAGGTAGAGATATGCTAGTGGCTATGAAGAATGTGCAATGCCATCACATTATTTCGCCTGCAAGTTTTCTGTAAAAATAATAGTTGACAATATTATTTTCTTTACAGCTATACCAAGTAATACCGTTTAATTACACCTACCAGTGCCCGATATTGGACAAGGAACATTTCATTATTAGTCTTTTGGCTCTTATTTATACAGACATTTTTGATATCTTGGTTTATATTTATAAATTATATATTTACAGTAGTTCCGTGACGAACTAAATAGCCTAATTTTCTGAACATTTAAGATTCATGCCAATGAATAACGTATATCTCAGAAATTAAATGTTACATTTGGATCTATCAGCCCTCGTAAAATAATGTTGGCAACAGTGTCATGTATGTGTTGCTTAGAATTAGTCTGAAAGATTTTGATCTATTATTGTCCCAATTTTGGATAAAATCCATTTGTTAATATGGAAGTTACAAGTATTAAACAATTGGACAGGCTTAGAATCATGTTGGCAGCACTGACATGTATCAGTTATTCCAAATTAATCTAGAATGTCAGGTAATATACGTGTCCAAAATTTAGAGCTGTTGACTTCTGATATAATGGAATTAAGATAAAATGTCTCACTTATTAACAGTTGTCAGCGATGATGGCTCTTAATAATACGTGTATTCATATCTGTTATGGTTCACACAGCACATACGAAAGCAAATAGTTTCGCACCGAACTATACAGCCTACTTTTGTTAAAAATTTAAGATTTATATCAATGATTGATCTATGTAGGCCTATGTAAAATAATGAATTTAACTACGAAAGTAAGTTTGGTAATACTTGCATTTTTGTTTTGTTCGAAAAATACCTGAAATAATGTAATCTAATAGAGCACTACAGTTTGTTTGAATGTAGCTTCCATCTATGGATTCTGAGAAATGGGCAGTCTACGGCTAAAATGCACAGAGAGAATTATTAGGTAGTTGGTGGTTCTGCTGTCTCTGAAAATGCGCCCAAATATATACCTTATCACATACATTGTATAGTATATATACAATTCGTTAGTTATCCATTAAATGTTATGGAAGGTAAAGATTGAACCCATTAGCACACGTAGAATTATGTTGGCAACACTGTCACGAGTGGGTTGCTCGAAATGAATCTGCAAAATAAACGTCTACGTGCCAAATTTTGAACTGTTTGACTCCATGCATTGAGAATAGGGTTCAAAATTATGGAGAACGTTTATCAACAGTTGGTAGGCCTGATGACTCCAAAAATATGTGGAATTATATCTCTTGAGACAAGCATTACACATACGAAATCCAGTTGAACTCCACTTGTTAGTATGTTGGTAGCACTAACTTTGACGACTTAATGTAACTTACTGTAAGTATGCACAACACATCTCGGGCTTACAGGTTGCAAAATTTTGAAGTGTGTTCCGTACACATATTACGAGATATTGAAACTAGAGTATAAAATAAATTAATTTACACAGTTGTCAGCCCTGCTGACTCTCATATTTAGCACATTTATAAGTTCTAAAGCATACATTGTAAGTACAAAATAAGGATGAAATTCATTGGTTAGTATGGAAGTTACCTACAGTTAAACATTGAACTTATCAGTACGCGTAAAATCATGTTGGCAACACTACCATTTATGGGTTGCTCAAAATTAACTTAACATAATATTATAATCTGTGTATGCGCCAAATTTGGAAGATATCCGTGTGTTAGTTAAACAATAACCCTGTTTAGGCAGCAGTGTCGTATATCGATTACTCAAAGCTAATCTAAAATGTCAGGTGCTATACGTGTGCAAAGTTTAGAACTGTGGGTCAGTATACTTCCTGGTATATTGAGATTAGAATTTATCAAGAGTAGGCAGCCTTGGTGACTCTTAAGAACTGCAATAGTAATATACACATCAAAAAAAGTTTTGCATCACCTCGGTTCCCAGATCTCCGGCATATAGACGTTGACTGTGTATATTGTATCCAAGATACAGTCCCTTTGACTGTTCATAGATGTCACTAAAACTGCTCAAAGATGTAAACAACCATGCATGAGCAGGGCCTATTAGACGGAGGGGGTACGACAGCCGATCAGTTCCAGTCATTCCACCAGGACGAAGGTACGCTGCTCATGTTGTCTGTAGTTCTACCATGCCTAGAAGGTCAATACCGCAGTTCGATCGCGTCCGCATTGTTACTTTGTGTCAAGAAGGGCTCTCAACAAGGGAAGTTTCCAGGCGTCTCAGAGTGAACCAAAGCGATGTTGTTCGGACATGGAGGAGGTACAGAGATACAGGAACTGTCGATGACAGGCCTCGCTCAGGCCGCCCAAGGGCTACTACTGTAGTGGATGACCGCTACTTACGGATTGCCGCTCGAAGGAACCCTGACAGCAATGCCACCATGTTGAATAATGCGTTTCGTTCAGCCACAGGACGTCGTGTTTCAACTCAAACTGTGCGCAATAGGCTGCATGATGCGCAACTTCACTCCCGACGTCCATGGCGAGGTCCAGCTTTGCAACCCCGACACCATGCAGCGCGGTACAGATGGGCCCAACAACATGCTGAATGGACCCCACGGAATTGGCATCACGTTCTCTTCACCGATGAGTGTCGCATATGCCTTCAACCAGACAATCTTCGGAGACGTGTTTGGAGGCACCCTGGTCAGGCTGAACGTCTTAGACACACTGTCCAGCGAGTGCAGCAAGGTGGTGGTTCCCTGATGTTTCGGGGTGGCATTATGTGGGGCCGACGTACGCCACTGGTGGTCATGGAAGGCTCCGAAACGGCTTTACGATACCTGAATGACATCCTCCGACCCATAGTGCAACCATATCGGCAGAATATTGGAGAGGCATTTGTCTTCATGGACGACAATTCTCGACCTCATCGTGCACATCTTGTGAATGCGTTCCTTCAAGATAACGACATCGCTCGACTACAGTGGCCAGCATGTTCGCCAGACATGAACCCTATCGAACATGCCTGGGATATGTTGAAAAGGGCTGTTTATGGACGTCTTGACCCACCAACCACTCTGAGAGATTTACGCCGAATTGTCGTTGAGGAGTGGGACAATTTGGACCAACAGTGTCTTGATGAACTTGTGGATAGTATGCCACGACGAATACAGGCATGCATCAATGCAAGAGGACGTGCTACTGGGTATTAGAGGTAGTGGTGTGTACTGCAATCTGGCCCACAAATGCTGAAAGTCTAGCTGTATGATGGTACAACATGCAATGTGTGGGTCTCATGAGCAATAAAACGAGCTGAAATGTTGTTTGTGTTGATCTCTATTCCCTTTGTATTTAAAGGTTCCGGAACTCTTGGAACCGAGGTGATGCAAAACTTTTTTTGATGTGTGTATGTTACGATACACAAAGCATATACGAAATTTACATGAAATTCAATTGATAGTTTGGAAGTTACATGCTTAAAAAAATGGACCTATCAGCAGGCGTAGACTCAAGTTGGCAACCCTATCATATATGGGCTCCTGAAATACTATTTATACTAATATGCTAATTTTGGGAGACCTCCAAAGCTTACCTTCTGAGATATCAAAGAATTGTGATTTTTCAGCAGTTAGCACCACCGCCGTCTGCTATGCACAACGCCTTCCCATTCAGCGCGAGTTGTGTGCTAAGCAATATATCCCCTACTTGACGATCCTCCCGATAGTTGCGCTGCCAGGTTGAACCGATTGTGAGGCTGTCCAAAAATACGCAATTCCGCTTACATTGTTTTGTGTCAAAATAAACGCAACCTTGCTATATTTCCCTCTGTTGCTTTAATTTTGGACATCAGTGTAAGTGTTGGTGCTGATGCGTTGATATTTTGTATTACTTACAGTTGGTTGGTTGGTTTCTCAGTTTAGGGGCTGCAACAACGCCGTCATGTAGCCCCGTCTACTTTGTGTGTGTGTAGAAACTGTCTGATAACCGGTGTTAATTGTGATGACTGTATTAGTGTGTGTTATCTGTTTTAATTCAAGTAAGGACTGCAGGCATTCAATTTTTCCAAGTAGTTCCTACTTTTGCCACCAAACGCCACCGTCAACGACCAAATAGTTCAGAACTTGGTTACCAGATGCCACCGCAGTCGGCTCTTGACGACGAACGTAGGAACCTACGAACATTAGTCAAATGTTTAACCTATATATAATTTATCTTTACACAGGTGTAATTAGTGAAAGGTTCTTTAACATGCCATACATTTATGACATGACACCGCCGGCTTTACTTCCCCTCCGAAAGAAGGCATTCTGAGGGATTTTTAACGTTCTTAAATAATCCGACGACTTCAACCGGGTTTGAACCCACGATCTTGGGCATAGAAGCTCAACTACGCCACCGAAGCCGCTATTTTCTCTACGAGCCATAATTTTGTCGTGCCTACGGAAATATTATATGTTTATTTAATTTAAATACCAAAGTAATCCCTGGAGTGTCAACCTACTAGCGCTGCGAGGTAAGTGGTGGAGAATGTTAGTACTTCTGCATGTTCGCTGTTTGGTTGGAGGCGTTACAGCTTAGTACTAACGATAGTGTCGATAGTGTCCAAGGACAGAGGCTGTAGCGGACACCCATGGGGTAAGCTACAAGTTCCGTTCAATTTCAAGTAGTTCCAACTTTCGCTACCAGATATCACTGACACCTAGTGGTGAACGTTGGAACTTTGTTAGAGCGTTACAACAAAATCTAACCTAGAAATTTAGCTTCACACAAGTTTAGTTAGTCTTCTTAATATTCAATCCATGGATTGGTCTGCGGCAGTTCTCCAGTCGGCTCTATTTATAGCTTTACTCTTCATAGTTTCTGCATCCTACATCCTTTCCAATTGTCCACGTTTCGCAACCATAATGGGCAATACCCCAAACATACGCTTTTAATAACCTTTTTCTCGTTTTAAAATAAATGGAATTTGTAGTGAATAAACGTTTCTATTTGTGAAATGCTAATTTGGCTTGTACATTCTACAGTTGATTTCTTTCTTGCTTCTTCCATCTTTGGTAATTTTGCTTCCGAGATATTTAAATTCTTGAACATTTTGTAGTGTTTTGTTGCCCACCACTATTTTCATACTTGAGTCTGCTTTTTTTTTATCGCAGACCATAACTTTTGTCTTTGACTTATTTATTTTTAGTTAGTAGAAGGATCTTTTACATGCCATAAATCTAAGACATGGGACCACCGGCTTTACTTCCCCTCCGAAGGAAAGCATATTGAAGGATTTTAACGCTCTTAAAAAATCCGACGACTTCGGCCGGGTATGGCAGTGAGGTGTGCTGGTTTCGATAGCTGCTGCCGTTGAGGAGTTGATAGGGACAGAGGGACAGACAGACACCCACACACATCTGCCCGAGAGATCTCTTAAGTCTAATATTTTATCATGTTTTGCAGAATGTGAAAAGTAGGCAAAGAATGCTAATGCTAATATAGACTGCTCTCTGAATGTTGTGTAGGCACTTGCTCGCTCTGTTTGCGCAACATCCACTTGTGTTTCACTTTGTCTCACAGAGAGAGACATCGCTTTCATGGTTTGTATATTAGCTCCCTTGAGCGGCTGGCTCCATGCGAGCCGTGCATGTTGGACCCGCCATTTATATACAATAAATCCTGCCTAAACCGGACACTTTATATACCGGAATCCTGGACAAACGGATCACAAAATTCGGAACGGAGGCATTTCCTATGTAAAAAGGCACTAAAATGGCCATGATAGCCCGATTATTGATATAATAATTATAATAAACTATTTATTACCTTAAGTCAAAGTTCAGTAGGCTACATTGTGACCTTCTTTACCGTGGTATAGAATAAGTAACTGTGCAGTAGCATACAACTTAATAAAATTGTTCTCATAATAGAGGATAGTTCTTAATAAGAATTGCACACCCGCCTGAATCGATACTCTAAAGAAAATTAATTTTTTAACTTGTTTTTAGTACATGTTTCGAGGATTAATTATATTTTATCCCCTTCATCAGCTAAAAAACATATTGAAAGGACAAAATAAAACGTAGCACAGTAATAAGATACGTTATTAAACCTAATACGGTGCACCATATAATTTAGGTTATAAGATCAGAATAAAATTAAATGAAATAGATGGTGACGGTAATGAGCTTGCCGGTGCTTATGACACATAGTAGTTCCGTATTGAAGCTTGAAATGGTAGATTTGGAATACCAATACTTCACCAATCCGAGCAGGTCTATAATTAATGAAGAGCGTGTATGCTTAAAGATCCATTTTTAAGCCTTTTCAAATCAAAGCGGCTTCAAGTATCACCACGTGATCTCTTGGTAAAGAGAGGTTACTTCAAAGCATATGGTGTATGAGGTTAGTACAATGGTACATTTAGAAAATGATTTGTCTATTGTTTCTTTATAGTATTGATTCAGGCGGGTGTAGAATTGTTATTAAGAACTACTGTAGCATGTCAATACGGAACCACCATGACTCATTTAAATAATGTAATAAATAATGGAAGATACTATAAATATTTTCCTTCCAAAAGCTCACAGAGTAAAATTTCAAAAACCAGATCTGTTACAAAAATTTAGTTAATAAAATATAGAAATGTCTTGATAAAATAGCGTTTAATTGAAGAAACTACATAACCAGTACATTTCTTACCATTTCATAATAACTTCGTCACACCCATTTCCAAAGTTCTTTCTACCTGGCGAATACATATGAACCATCATTTATAACCTAACTTATTCAGCATACATATTTTCACACACACATCTCTTCAATTCAACGCTGTTTTATCAAGACTTTTTTATGCTATATTAACACAATTTTTGTAACAGAACTGGTTTTTGAAATTTTACTCTGTGGAACAAAATATTTATAGTATCCTCTATTTTGACAGACATTTTATGAAGTTGTTTGTTACTACAAAGTTACTTATCCTTTACCACGCTGAAGATGGTCACAATTTGACCAAAACCGCTTCAATGTAATAAACATTGACTAAGGAAAAGGAAGGAAGCTTGTAGTTTAACGTGACCGTTAATCACGAAATCATGAGCCACGGGACCTCCTTTTTACGTGGAATCCGAACCACAGGACATGGCATTTCACTTCGAAAATCTCACATGCATTGACCGGGAATCGAACCCGGACCGCCTTGGTGAGAGGCATACAGCCAGACCGCAGAGCCATCACGCCCCCGAAACATTGACTAAGGTAATAAATAGGTTATTATAATAAAATGACACTGAACACCGATAAACTGCCTAACGCGAAAACGGAAAGAAATTCCGTAACAGTAAGAGTAAATAAACTGATTAAGGCGGATTATTTTATTTATAATACAAAGCTATGTATAGTACTAAATTTTGAGCCCGACTGTACTTGCACCAAAGTTCTAGGAACCATTAACGACTGAACGCATTCAAAGTGCAGCTGATATTGTTCCCGAAAACAGCAGGTGCGAAGTCATGGAAGAAATGGACGACGTCGATCAACACAACGAAAAGGAGCTGAAAATGAACGTTTTTGGAGAAGCACTCTCTGTTGTGAGCGACCTTCAGGAATGTGCAGCTTCCAAGAATGTTCCAGAACTCCTGGAGTCAATGCAGGATGGAAAGGAGATCACTTGTAAAGAAGTCGCGACGATAGACATGTGGAAACAAAGAAACTGAATTTTTGTACGTAAGTTGACATTACAGAGTAATACATCTGAACTTATTTTCTTTTTTATTTACAGGCCTATATTTTAAATTATCATTTCATTGTTATCCTATGTGGTAATACGGAATTTTGACTTATTAACACTCAACCCTTTGTAAAACGGAAACCTGTGAAAACGGAAAAATAAATCCGGAATAATTGCGTTCCGCTTTAGGCAGGTTTAACTGTAGGTTGGTTGGTTCCTCAGTTTAGGGGTGCGACAACGCGGTAATGTAGCCCCGTGCACTTTGGGTGTGTGTAGAATCTGTCTGATAACCGGTGTTAATTGTAATGGCTGTATTAGTGTGTGCTATGTGTTTTTCATTCAAGTAAGGACTGCAAATATTCGATTTTCAAGTAGTTTCAACTTTTGCTACCAAACACCACCGTTAACGACCAACTAGTTCTGAACTTTGTTACTAGATACCACCGCAGTTGGCTCCTGGCCACGAACGTTGGAACCTAAGAGCGTTAGTCAAATCTAGCCTATAATTTAGCTTCCACAAGTGTAAATAGTGGAAGGTTCTTTATCATACCATAAATCTATGACATGGGCCAGCCGGCTTCACCTCCCCTCCGAAGAAAGGCATACTGAGGGATATTAACGCTCCTAAAAATCCGACGTCTTCGACTGGGTTTGAACCGCGATCTTGGGCATAGAAGCTCAGCATGCTACCCACTACGCCAGCGAAGCGGCTAGTGTAGAGTTTGTTCCTCTAGCTCGTTACGCTCACTTTTGGATATTGTTTCGTCATCGAGTTCTCCGTATATTTATTCTTAGAAATTGGAGAGGTACAGAATTGCTTGAGGGTGGCTAGAAATACATCTAGGAATCTGAAGAGGGCCCGAGAAGATGTGGAGGAAGAACATGAAGAGTTCTATAGTGCAGGGATGTTCTAAATGCAAGCATCAACTTTAAGTTCAATTTCCACTGAAATGACTTTGTCCATGCTAATGTCCCGTTTTCTCAGCAACTATAAATCACAAGAACTTGAAATTCTAACACAATATAGAAGGGCTAACTTAGTAACAACGGACATTTTTTCTAAGTCATACCTGCAAATGAGGCTAAGTTAGAAGTTGGTTCATTGTCTACATTTAACGTAAAGAGTGAATTTAAAAAAATATCTATTTTAAGTCCAATATTAATAAAACAAATGGCAATAGATGAAGAATTAATAATTAAAGTAAAAATTAGTAAGATTCATGCAGTTGTTTCTGAGAGAACGGGGTACCAACTTTGGAAATTTAACAAGGCACGGTCTCCCCTTAAAGAAAATAATGGATCGGAAGAGCATTGCCAGATACGAGGCAATGAGACTGACGTTTTGTCCATAATAGCAAAAAATGCTTTCATACTTTCCATTAGACATGGCTCTAATGTACTCATGTTATTTCCCATTTTCCGCCAATTTTAAAGATCCATTACTGACTTGAAATGTCCAGACTTTAGACAGTAGATGGAACATTTGAATATTAATATCCTATATTCCGGGTGGGACGTTAGTCTGGGACTCTGGCCACTTTAAAACTTGACATGTGGAGGGAACTGCTGAGACAACCATATCTTCATAAAAATGAATTTTTCTCAAAATATCAATTTTACAAAATTTGCTCCTTGCGCGTGCGTCTTTGTGGAAGACATTTCAAATGTTTCATTCTGTATAAAATTATCTATAATTGTAATTATTCGTAATGGTGTAGCGATATTAATCTTTGCATTAAAGAAAATTGGGTGATTGGATGAGTTACGTATGATAAAAATTCATTTCTGAAATATTATTCCATTTAAGTCAAAACCAATCTTTTAATTTGTTTTGTACTAAATAGTAACAGACACTTAAAAGTCGTGATTGATCTTTGATTGACGCAATTCGCATTTTGAAAATGTGTTTATAAAAATAATGTTTTTGAAATGTTTAACCCTTGAGAGCTGGCGTGAAGAAAATATAACACGAGGAGTGTCACCGGGTAATTCGGACCCATAGAGTAACCCCCTTTCTTCTAGTCGCACGGATATTAACGAAGTAATTTACACCGGGTGTCTTGTGATAAACCAATCCCAAATATAGAATGAGGTTAATTTGTATTGTTCGAAATTAACTTGCAGAAAAATGACAATAATTATTGCAACATAAATTATTTTCAATTTTAGTCACCTGATTACCAAGGTGTCCCTCGACCCTAGAAATGGATCAAGAATAATGTCAGCCTTGTGGTTTGTTCTGGTGCTGCACAAAATAGGTGGATTTGCCCGGCTAACGTATGGCGAGAATTGTCACGTTGGCGCCATGGGTAAATCTGACCTGACCGTAAATAATATAGAAATAACTTGGGTGTTCACAAACCAATGGACATGTTACTTTTACAGGGTGAAGTTCAACGAGGGGAAGGGAGGTATTGTAAGCGACAGGAAGTAAGGGCTGAACAAATCTAAAATCATCATCATTTTCATTTCCCCTTTTCCAGCTGACACTGGGTGGGGGCAAATATGGTTCCTCTCCACTTTGCTCTGTCATTCCACCATTCCTCCTCCGACACAGTGTTCCAATCCAGGTTACGTTTTCTAATACTATTCTCCACCGAATTCTTGGTCTTCCTCGTCTTCTCTTCCCTGTCATCCGTCGTTCCAGTTCTCGTCTTGGTAGACTTAATTCATTCAACCGTTTGACATGTCCAAACCATCTCAATCTGTTTTGCTCCAGTTTGTCATTTAGTTTCTGTACTCCCAGTTCTTTCCGTATATCTTCATTTCTCACTCTGTCCCTCCTCGTTTTCTGGATCATACTTCTCAGGAATCTCATCTCAGCTGCTTGTACTCTGCTCTCATCCCTCTTAGTCATTGTCCAAGTTTCTGCTGCATGTGTCATTATAGGAATATTATATGCTTTGTACATAACTTCTTTAGCCTTAATTGGTATATCCTTGTTCCATACTAGTCCCCGTACCTGTTGGTAGAAAGCACTCCCGAGTTGTATTCTTCTGCTAATTTCCAAATCTCAAAATCTAGTCTTCCATCTTCAGTCAATTCACTTCCCAAGTGTTTGAAGTGTTTCACTACCAATTCCTTATCTCCTACTTTGATTAATCCTTTTCTTTATTTCTTATCTCTACTCATCACCACTGTTTTACTCTTCTCCACATTTATGTTCAATCTCCATTGCTCAATCTTTTCATTTGTTATGTCTAACTGTTAGTAAGCCTCCGTGACTTGGGCGGCAGCACGCCGGCCTCTCACCGCTGGGTCCGTGGTTCAAATCCCGGTCACTCCATGTGAGATTTGTGCTGGACAAAACGGAGGCAGACAGGTTTTTCTCCTTGTACTCCGGTTTTCCCTGTCAACAATTTTATTCCAGCAACACTCTCCACTATCATTTCATTTCATCTGTCATTCATTTAATCATTGCTCCAGGGGAGTGCGACAGGCTTCGGCAGCCGGCACAGTTCATATCCTCGCCGCTAGATGGGGGCTTCATTCATTCCATTCCCTGACCCGGTCACTAGACTGGAAGCAGGCTGTGGATTTTTCATGTCTAACTGTTCTTGTACCTCCATCTCATCCTCACCCCAGATCACAACATTACCTTCTTCTTTGCACTGCTATAGTCTATCACTGCTGCCTTCATGATGTCATCCATCACCATTAAGAACAATAAGGATGACAACACACTTCCTTGCTCTAGTCCAGTGTCAATTTTAAACCATTCAGATGTCCCGACTCTAGTCTTCACACTACTGTAGCCCTCCAGGCACATTCCTTTTATCATGTCTTTCAGTTCCTTGCCTATCCCCCTTTTTGATAAGCTTTCCCAAACAAAACTAAAATATAGAATATCATTTAAGCCTCGGGTCTAAAATACCCTCACGGGTTCAATATATGAAACTGTAAATTATCAGCACGATGCTTTGTGTAAAATCAGAACCAAGTCCCAGTGTCCCTTGAGTGACTGCGCACGCGTCACATTTCCTATTCCAGTTGTGTACGATGAGTGTCGGCACAGAGAAGCACATACACGGGGCCAAACAGTGAACTGGATGCTAATTAAAAATATCCACCGCTCTGAGTTCGCTCTTTGACAGCTCACATTACAATAGTGAGAGCTTCAATTACACCGGGACATGTGTTTTCGAATAGAGCAATCAATTTTATGTTAGTCCTTTAAAGCACACTTCTAACTGTAGTTGGAATAATAATGAGTTCAATTTGCTTCGCAAGCAGCTTAACGTAGCAGCACCGCTAAAACTGAGCTACGTTCAGTTGCAAACTCCTGGTCGTAAATGTACAAACCATTAGTGCTATTTTATCGATACTGATGGTTGGTTGGTTGATTCCTCAGTTTAGGGGCTGCGACAACGCGGTCATGTAGCCCCGTGTACTTTGGGTGTGTGTAGAATCTGTCTGATAACCGGTGTTAATTGTGATGGCTGTATTAGTGTGTGTCATCTGTTTTTTAATTCAAGTAAGGACTGCAACTGTGAATTTTTCAAATAGTTCCTACTTTTGCCGCCAAACGCCACCGTCAACGACTACTAGGCCTAGTTCAGAACTTAGCTGCTAGATGCCACCGCAGTCGGCTCTTGGCAACGAACGTAGAAACCTATGAGCGTTGTTTACATTCCTAACCTATATAATTTAGCTTCACACAGGTGTAATTAGTGGAATGTTCTTTAACATGCCATAAATCTATGACATGGGACCGCCGGCTTTACTTCCCCTCCAAAAGAAGGCACACTGAGGGATTTCTAACGCTCTTAAAAAATCCGACGGCTTCGTCCGGGTTTGAACCCGCGATATTGGGCATAGAAGCTCAGCATGCTACCGACTACACCACTGAAGCCACCGGATACTGGTGGCCAAGCCAGTTTGTTTGGTATCGAAGGTGAATCTGTGTACATTGAAGCCATCAAAGTTACAGGGTCAGTATCTTTGTGCACCCCGCTAAACACGCCAAGCTATGCCGGCGTTCACTGGTGCTGATCGGGGGCGTTCGTACACGGTTCAGTCGGTGGATGGCGCGCAGTTTTAAACGTTTACCAAACATGTTCAATACTGTCTACTTACAGTGCTCATAGGCTCTTGTAACACTCACCTGACACCTTCTGATGAAAGAATGGAAAACAATCTCATCTAACTCTTGTTCTGTAAGAACACAACGTTTTCTGTTATCTTGCTATTATTTACGGAGCCTGTTTTCTTGAATCGTTTAGCGAGCCTCCTAATTGTGCTGGCATTAGGCACAGGTCTTCCTGGACACTTGATCGAAATGTTCGTCTTGCTTCAGAACAAGACTTTCTGCTTTTCATGTACGAATTATGGATAAACACACGTTCGCGCAATGTGAATTGGTGTCTAGGCATGACCAACAATCACAGTAACCACAATACTCACTAAGCTTGCAACACTAACGTCTAAGCTTTGCAGATACTCGTCCATATGAATGACAAATAACTTCTGAACTAACGATATGAGTCAGCGGAGCGTGGTATTGCGAGGTCCACTCGCTCCGCACCTGGCCAGCCAAATGGGGCCACAGTTTGCCGCGATTACCGGGGCGCACAAAGATAATGACCCTACAGATATCTAGTGCACAGTCAATAGGGAAAGTGAATGAATGGTTTCTTTGGCCAAATACCCATTAAAACAATCCCTGACATCAGTGGAGTCCCTAAGTTTTAAAATAATATTCGTGATGTCATTTGATGGAACCCTTAGTAATTTCGGCTTAGGAGTGTATACAGAGGTGTAGAAGACTGTGTTAGTTAGTTATTGTTGTTTTAAGGGGCGTAATATCGTTGTCATCTGCCCCTTAGAAGACTCCAGTCCTCGTGACTTGTAGCTAGGGGCAGCCATTAATTACAAATACGAGGCTTTTAAAACATTTTTCAGTGACTCAAAGTCGTAACGTTCCATTTAAATAAGGTTTAGATGTTAAATGTCTTTCATTGGCAGAAGTCCTGTTAACGATTTTGGCTTTGTGATTTTCACTTTAGAAATTAGCAGTGATCTGCAGGAAAATCAGCCATTTTCTAGAGTTTTATTACTGTTTCAAATTTGTTTCAAGTGACTATTTTATTCATATTCGCATACATCATATTGTGTTGCTCTAGGCGTTCAATTTTCCATACTTCTTTAAGGTGCACCATATAAGGTTTGATGACAAGGGACTTTTAGTGTCTTTGTGTCTTTGACATTTATTAATTCATTCATATCGGCCGATGAAGTGGCCAAGAATAATTAGGCCTGGAAACATGCCTAATACTTTAATAAAAAAGTATTGATTAGGTGTAACTTGTAACCTATGAAATACTCAATTTGTGATTTTCCATAAAGCAGAGTTGGCAACACGTTTAAGCGTTTAGCAATACTCATGTGTCAGATATATCAGGGGGAAATCTAGTACTATCTTAGTTCCCTCCCTTTTTCGGTGAGGAACGACTTATTGTTAGTCGGGTTAAGATACGTGATGAACCTACGTCCCTGAGCACATAATAGTACATTATGCAACTCGCCTATAATAGCAATAATTAAGACACGAGTATGTTTATAAAACGAGCGAAGCTAGTTTTATAATTTCCATACGAGTGTCTTAATTACCATTATAGGCGAGTTGCATACTAGTATACTGTTTATGTTCGACGATAATTATTATAACTATTTTATGTTCGAACATAAATATTCATAAATATCTGTCGAGATTTCGCCAGTTTTATGTACTGAACAAAGCTTATGGGACGCAGAGAATACCTCGTATTTGACCATGGCCTCCTCGATTACCCCACTATGACACTAGGCCACGCAGTGAAATTTAAATTAGAAGGCCTTGGAACTCAGCGCAGGTGCGATGCTATCCTCACCTAATTGGTCAAACAACTGTTTCTTGAGCTCTGATTGGCGGGAGAAACTATTTCACAATGAAAAATAGTGTTATAATGACCCTCATTATAGTACAGTTTTCGGACATATAATATTTACATTTCGCCAGGGTTGAACATAAAAACAGAATGAGGGGTGGAAGTACAAGCAGTAGACCAGGGTTGGTCTGTGCCGATGTATTTCACAGCCTTGAGGCCGAGTTGAGAGAGATCAATCAAGGATCTGACATGTTTTGGTGGTTAATGATGGAGGCTATTAGGCAAGGAAGTGGTCAAGCCGGCTTTTGAAAAGCAGGAGGAAGGAATAACCCGATGAAAGCCTAGCCTGAGCGTGGTCTAATATCAGAGCCGTAGCAAGATATTATTGAAGTTGTTTAGACCCATAGGATCACATAAAACAAATTATACTTCTTCTCTTTCTGAAACTTCTTCATCGTTTCGCTATGACGAACTCGACGTACTTTCGTCCATCCTTTCCCCAGAAAGATATTATTATTATTACTATTCCTTCCACTCAGGACGTTTATGGACGACGCTTGACGGTTTTTAGTTTATATTGCGCCATCTCCGTCTTTACTTCCTGTCAGAGCCTCTTCTGTTCTACCTTAGGTAGAACGTGGTATCAGGTAAAACGCATTCTGGTGGAGGCTTTCTCGAAACACTTCATGTGTGGCCATTTCCTAGGACATTAAAAGAATTACATGAAGATGATATCGAAGATTTTCGCAAGGAACTAGTAACGACGCCATTCGGCATGAGCTGATGGTGCAGGGCAACGATTTAACCATCATTTGATCTATTACAATGCCATGCCGATTGTAACTTACGAGGACTTTGTTGCATGAAAAAGAACCTATCACTCCAATTGGTGGTGTGTAGCAAAATTTGTAGGTTATATTTGGCTGGTTAAGAAACGCTCTATCAAGTTCCAACGTTCACCGCTAGGTGTTAGGGACAGTAGCACCTGGTAACCGATGTTGGAACTACTTAAAATTGAACTTGTTAGGAGTCCTCGGGCGTTCAATCAAAAATACCCAGCTATGGCCATTGGCTGCGATTCATATATCAATAATCTCTGAAAGTATTGATTTTCAGTTGGCCACCACCTAGACATGATCTGAAGATAATCTCATGACAAACGGATTATGTTATACTCTTCATTGGTATTTATTGAAGCCAGATGTATTTATTTTAGGGTTTAAAAACATTTGAGTATTACTAATATTAATTGTACCCCCACCAGACTTACAGATATCCTAAACGAGGAAATGGAAACTTGATTTAACAGAAATTCTGAGCCTGTTTTCGTGACTGAACATTTACGGTTTCGGATCTTACTTTTCAGTTCAGATTCATGATGATTGTTGTTTTAAAGGGTGGAACAGCGAGGTTATCTGCCCCAGTTTATTTGAGAAAATGGACTCACAAATATGCAAAGGCAAAGGAAAGGAGATTAATATCGTACGATAGTTTAGAACAAAAGCGAGATACAAGTCAACGGAGGAAAGGAGGAAGTGGATGGAGAAATGGACAAGGATGATGGAAGAGGACAGTAAAGGTAATAGGAAACTGTTGTATTCGATGGTAAAGAATAAAAGGAAAAATGAGAAGATTACCACAGAGATAATGGAAGACAAAAATGGCAATATTATTGAGAGGAAAGAAGAGATAAAATCACTTTGGAAAGGATACTTTGAGTACCTCTTGAATGTGACAGCACCAAGTAAGGACGAAGAGAATACTGGAAGGGTTGATGTCAGGATCCAAGTGCAAGTGGAAGACCTAACCTGGGCTGAAGTGGAAGAAGCAATAAAGAGGATGAAAATGGGAAAAGCACCAGGTATAGATAAGGTAAGCGTGGAGATCATAAAGTTGCAGGGGAAGTGGGAACACAGTGGTTGTATAGGGTGATACGAGCTGTATAGAAGGAGAAGAAAGTCCCAGAAGATTGGGAAAAGGGGGTGATAGTGCCCATCTTCAAGAAGGGAGACAGGAAGAAATGCCAAAACTACCGGGGAATTACACTGATGTGCCACTGTGCTAAGATTTATGAAAAGGTATTGGAGAAATGGATACGTAAGGTAACAGAAATGATATACCTGAGGAAAATTAAAGGAAAGACGCGAAGAGATGGATTCAGGAACAAGATCTGGTCTAGGAGTAGAGGCGTTACAGCAAAGAATAGAGGCGAGTCAGCTAAGATGTCCTCAGGATGCCTGCATCAAGAATCGCTGGAGCTGTGTATGGAGCACGAATCAAGGAATCAGACCGAGGGGAAAACCTAGGATAAAATGGGAGGAGGACGTCAGAGGAGCAGTTGAAGAGAGAGGAATGTCGTGGAATTAGGCCAAACAACTGACAAGAGACAGTAAGGTCATTTGTCATTTGGCTTTAATAATCTTGTCAAGGAGCCAACTAGGGTAACTAAACATTCTGAAACATTAAGCGATTACATTATTACTAACATGCCAGACGAATTAAGTAATTGCACTGTTGTGAAAAATTTTGTGTCTGACCATCGTGGCCAGGAATTAAAAATTGCATTTCCTCATGAATCTCAATTAAATCAGTCTTCATGGAAGTACACTGGAAATGTATCTAATAATAATGTAATGAAACTCACAGAAGAACTTGGTAATGTTGATTGGGGGAAGTGAGGAATATTAGGGATGTAAATTCTGCCTGGAAAAAATTCTGTTCTATTTTTAAAGTGTGTCTTAATTTATCCTTCCCATTTGTTAAAAGAATAAATAGGAATCACCAGAGCACTAAAACCACAAAACTGTCTGATCTGTGTCATAGGAAAAAACAAAACATGATTGATGCTTACGATAGCTAAAAGCAAACAGGATTGAAGCTTTATAAAGAATTTATAGTAGAATATTATGAAGAAATAAAAAAAATTAAAGCACGAGAATATGAAAATAGAATAACAAATTCTAACAACATTGCCAAAGAAGTATGGCAAATAGCTAAAGATATTTCAGGTCTTAATAAAAGCAACACATGGGAAAATATTTCGATAAATATCAATAACAATGTTGTTAATGCACCTTTACAAGTAGTAACAGCATTCAATGATTATTTCATACAGCCACCGTTAGGAACAGCATGAATGAAAACAGTAATAGAGCAAAACGTAATGACCATAATGTTGTAGGAAATAAAAGTGGTAATAGCAGTATAAAGCAAATCACATGTAATAAGTCAATCTTCCTGAAACCAACTACCAAATATGAAATAAGTACGATAGACAGAAAATTAAAAAATTAACATAGTCATGGTTGGGATGAAATTTCACCCTGGTTGTTGAAACAGTGCTATGGTCCAATCCTAGACATTCTTACAAAACTGATAAATATGTGTCTCTTAAAGGGCATCTTCCCAGATATACTAAAACTATCCTCTGTTAAACCAATTTTTAACAAGTAGTTCCGTGAAAAACTATACAGACTATTTTCATATATCCTGCTCATGTTAATTGCCTCTATCAACATACAAAATTTCAGTTTAATTGCTGTAACAGATTCGTAGATATTGAGAACCGTCTAAATATTTCATATGGTCGCCAGGATGGATTTTTATTTTTGTACTATTACATTCAGATTATTGTGTACGTGTGGTATTCACACTTCAATCGCATGATTAGAACACAAGAAGTTGCCTCCACGGTGGGTGAGTGGATAGCGTGTCGGTCTACTAACCCCAAGATTGCAGGTTCGCCCCTGACCGTGGTAAGTGATTTTTGAAAGGCGGCATAAATACGATACGCATGTCATACGATGTTGGCATGTCAAAGAACCCATTTGAATTCAGTAGGCCGAGTTCATAATGGCAAAATTAATCTCGGGAGTTTCCGCCAGCACAAAGTTCCTCATTCCTCTACTAGAAAGCGCTATTGTGTTCAAGGTGATTAGATATCTAACATCTAACCTCCTTGACTTTCATAGTCAAGGAACTACGAAATTCGACATGCAAGCTACCCTCTGGGTGTCAAATAGCAAAGCTGGCACCAGGCACCCGAGGCCATACGATATTATTATTATTAACACAAGAAGTAAAAACGAGATTTTAAAATTACGCACAGCAGCCATCTTGTGATTATGCAAACAATTGAAATAAATTAGATGCCAGTGGATCAACATTTGTATAAGCATTTAACGTGCAACGTTTCACGGCACTCGGATAGTTAATTCGCGAGAAACGTCCATTTAAATATTTATACTTCGTGTCGCCGCCATGTTGGATTTGTGCTCACCAGGTTACTGAAAGTTCTATAGGTGGACATATGTTCATAGTCTCTATGAACATAAAAAATCAGTTTGGTTGCTGTTAAAGATTCATAGATATTGAGAACCGTTAAATATTTCGGAAGCTCGCCATTTAGGATTGTTATATGTATAGGCCATAGAGTTATCTACCATTCAAGGACAATTATCGCCTAGGTTCATGATTCAAACTTTCACTTCGATCGCATGATTACGACACAAGAAATAAAAACTTAATTTTAAAATTTCGCACAGCCGCCATCTTGAGGTTATGTAAACAATTGAATTAAATTAGATGGCAGTGCATTACAATCTGCAAAATCATTTACTGTACCACATTTCACTGCGCTCAGAGAGTTAAATCACGAGAGAAGTCTATTAAAATATTTCAAATTCGCTTGGTCGCCATGTTCGTTTTGTACTTGACAGGTTTATGAAATATACATAGGTAAACTTGTATCAGTACCCTTTATCACCGTACAAAATTGCAGGGTGATATCTGTAATAGTTTCGGAGATATAGAATGTCAGTGAAATATTTCGCACAGCCGCCATTTTGAGGTTATGTAAACAATTGAACTAAATTAGACTCCAGTGCATTACAATGTGTATAAACATTTGCTGTACCAAGTTTCATTACGTTTGGATAGTTAAATCACGAGAAAAGTCTATTTAAAAGTCTCAACTTCGCTTGACCGCCATGTTGGTTTTGTAGTCACCAGCTTTTTGAAAGTCTCATAGGTGAACTTCCAGTAGTGCCCTTTATCACCGTACACAATTTCAGGGCGATATCGGTAATAGTTTCGGAGATATTGAATGCTAGTGAAATATTTCGCACAGCCGCCATGTTGGATTGGTGAGACGTAACAAAATTTGAAGGGCACGGTCGAGGTCGCCGGGAATAGTGCTATGAACTTCCCGAGTTTCATCGAAATCGCTCCAGCCGTTTAGATTTTATTAGGGACACACACACACACACACACACACGCACGCACGCACTCACACACACGGACAAAAGATGATCTCATAAGCCTATTTTTTCAAAATTGAAAATAGGCTAAAAAGGATGACAGACATCAACTAGGTAACTACAGACCGATCACCCTTATCTCTACATTTTGTCAAATTTTAGAATATGTGATTTACCATAGAATAATTGAGTTTATTGATAAGAATGATTTAATAAATAAGAATCAGTTTGGTTTCAGGAAGGGCTTATCAACTATAAAAGCCATTGCAGAATTTTATGAAACTCTGCTTGCTTCTCTTGATGATAATAAATGTGCTGTTGGGGTTTTCGTAGATTTGACAAAAGCATTTGATACAGTAGATCATCAATTATTATTGGATAAGGTAGTGGCTTATGGTATAAGGGGAATAGCATTGAAACTGTTAAAATCATATATGAATAATTGATGGCAATTTACAGAGATTACTTTTAAGAATGGAGAAAATATATCCAAGTTCCAATCCACTCCTGGTTTAGTTAAAAAAGGTGTACCTCAAGATTCAATTCTTGGTCCCCTCCTTTTTATTATCTATGAAATTGATGTACCAGAGTAAAAAAATAGTTTGATTGTTTCGTATGCAGACGATACCTCAATTTTGGACTGGAACTGAAATAAAACAATTACTCTTCAAGAAACTCAAAATAGTATTGATCTTGTCACTCAATATTTTAATGAGATAATGTTAAGTGTAAACCCTTGAAAAACCAACTTTGTAATATTTATCAAGCATAAGGGAACTAATTTAGAAGTAGATCAAAATCTTTGCTGTGGATCTGATGATATTCAACAGGTAGCCTCAGCAAAATTTTTGGGTATTACAATAGATCACAAATTATCATGGGAAGAGCATATAAATGAAATCTGTAAAAAAAATTAACAAAAACTCCTTCGTTTTAAAGAGAATTTCAATATACTTAAGCAGCGACTATCAATTAACAGTCTACTATGGATTCATACATTCACAGATATCATACGGTATTGAGATATGGGGTGGGGCAGCAAATAGGAATATGGAGAGAATATTTAAACTGCAGAAACGAGTAATACGATACTTGTTTGGGTTGAAATCGAGAGAATCATGCAGAGTTGCATTTAAGAAACATAATATTTTAACAATATTTTCAAAGTTATCTTGCTTGTAAGGGAAAATCAACATAAAGTTGTCACAATCAACAATGTCCACAATCATGAAACAAGAGGGCAAAATTACTATTTTCAAAAGAGGGTAAATATACAATATGCAGAAAAGGATCCTTTCAAAAAAGGAGCTATATACCACAATAAGCTTCCAAACCACTTAAAATCTTTGACTGGAACTGGGTTCAGAAAGTCTCTCAAGATATACCTAGCCCAGAAAGTGTTGTAGTCTTTAAGTGAATTTTAATTTTAATGAAACATGTAACTGTTTAATTATGTAAAAAAAGTTGTAAATATGTAAATTTAACTGTGAGTATTGTGCCCAATTAGTCACGGCAGTCTGGCATCGAACTCAGGTCTCATCAGAGAAGACCAGGCACATGGTTATGCCTAGGGTCGAACCATTGGTCTCTAAGGGGGAGCAATTATAGGGAACCCACAGAGCAATGAGAGGTATACTGACGTATAATAGTCTAGCGTGATTTCACGATGTATACGTGAAAATCATAGCAATTAAAGAAGGAATTGTAGCCAAATGCATAGGAAATATACGTTTTCAGAGCATACGAAAACGAGAGAAGGCGAGTTTGGCAGTTTACAAATGACCCTTAGCGAGTGGGCGGAGTAGCCTAGGCGCCAACCGCACTACTTACGTCTGGGGCGGAGAGACAGCTCAAAATTAATGACCCGGGTATCCACCACTCGACAACGGGGCAAGCTGCATGCACAAGGAAATTAATTAATTCCAGCTAAATGGAACATTGTAATGCATTGAAATATACACACAGATGAATATATTCACGGAGAAGTAATTTAGGAGTGGTTTTTCACCTAAATTTATGCCTATATCTCCAAATGACCGCATTACAACCTAACTCACGCTCAAGAGCAAGGATATTGTAACCAGCCAGCGGGGAACCCCCACCGTGGCGTCATAACGCGCTGAACTAAGGCAATTAATTGTAATTAATTGGCCGAAGCGATCGCCGGCACGCGAATGTTTTTGAAACCTCCACACCTAAATAAACAAGATGCAGATGTCATTTCGGCTGAAGAAGGATTATTTCAAGAAGGGAGTCGCTCTCACGTGTCCCGTGAACTATTTTGTGCAAGAAACCTTTATAAGGGGGAGCAGCCCACGCGAAGTCAGTTGATCTACAGTCGCTCGAGTTGAAAGTTGTTAGTTGACCTACAGCAGTTGGAAGTTAGTCCTTTGTCTACATTCGTTCTACAGTAAGCACGCCAAGTATTAAAATATCAACGCTCCGCCGTTGAAGACAATGGAAGCAAGTTATAAGCTTCATAAATAATCATGAAGTGCGTCTAAAGTAAAGTAATGCAGATATTTATCTATTACCTGACGCAGATAGAAATTCGCTACAGCGAAAAGGAACTTATAATGTTTTCGAACAGTTCGTATACCGGGAGGTATTGTCAGAATTGTATGACGTTATCATCAGGATCACTACAGTGATGGGAGCGTGGAAATCATTGCCACCTAACCAGGATAGTGAGCTGAACGTGATTGCAGGGAACGAGGATCGAACATCCGTAAAACGCTACTAGATTTCACGTAGACCAGCGGTTGTCATAATTGCATCGCATCTCTGAGATCAAGCGTAGGAGAAGTCCGGATTAAGGATCAACATGTGAAGTCATGGATGAAGTGTACATAAATTGTGAAATAATGATTTAAAGTGTTCATGTGTCTAATGGTTAATATTCAGTGTATAGCAGTGGTAAAGGCCACTTATAATAATATGTGTATCATGTGGCAAGTGTGTGAATCTCAGTGTTGTGTTAAGGATATCATGATGGCTTAAACCAAACATCATGGTAGCGCTCAGGCTGAAGAGCTGGCATTTTCCAGCAAGAAGGAAAAAGTGAGTACACATGCAATTATATCCTTATAACTGAATAGTTCACCATGTAACGATTTATCACTTTGAGATTAAAGATGTAATAGTCACTTACTGAACGAGTTTTCACCACTCGTCTTGAGTAAAGTATGTCTTGGAAGGTGATTTGTTTAGGACCCTTTAGGTCAAAAATAGTGATGAATCTAACGGTAACGGTAAATGAATAATAATAATAATAACTGGGGTCGGCAACAATAAAGTAATGGGCAAATGTGGCCTAAATAATGTTCAAATAGTGTCATGTCTAATTTAAAGATACTGTGATTTGGTAAACAGTAAAAATGTAACGTGGAATATAGTAAAATACGAGAGCTTTTTCAGTGTCAGTGAAAATTTGAATGAATATTTGATATGGTCAATCCTTAGGATTATGTTTGAGGACCATTAAATTAAAGTAAGCCAGTAAATTTATACATTTATGTTAGGAGCTATGTAAAGCTTTGGCTTAAGTAGTATAACAGAGAGAACGCAGGTGCCTTAATAATAGAGTCATATATGTGAAATATTGTTTGAGCCACATGTATAGCGGGCAGATTAACGTAGAATCCAGTGATTTACGTAAGATAATCGCGGGGATTGACTAGTATAGCTTGCGCGTTAGGTGAAGGGTTGGCTGAATCTTCGAGGAGTATCGCCTTTGTGCATACTGTATTATACGCAGCGATTTGGATAGATCCTGTCTATTTCCAACGCTTGCATGAATTATGGCCACTATTGACGTCCGTCGAGACGCAGTGAGCATTTGTACCAATGGTCTACCCTGATAGGTAGGACCATATTCGTCGTCTAGGAACGCAGATTTCCTGATTATTACTGACAGCTGCTGGTGAAAACCGTGGGGTTTCACTATGATGCGCGTCTTAAAGCCAAAAATAATCACCATAGAACGACAAGGCTATCACTAAAATTCCACCCCAGCCATGAATGTTTATTAAGGAGCCGTTTGAGCCCAAATACACTATAAAGATAGGTGTTAATTAATTAAATGACTCAATTACTTAGGAATCACGCCTAGCGTATCTGTACTGTTATATAATTGTAAACAAGTTTGACCTTGACGATAGAGAGAGAAAGGTAGTGTAGACCATTTCCGTGGCAGCCATCTTGGTTAGCCAGCTGGAACGAATTTTATGACCTGCTGAGGGGGAGAAAGGTCCGTCGACCGATCCCTTGTCAGTTACAGTCACAGTAGGACACTGAGGAATCTCGGTATTTAAATATGCAATTAAGATATGAGTATTATAATGATGCCAATTGAATTGAATGGTGTATGGCAAGTCACATACGTTGTTGGATCATAGAAATCAGATAATATTTGGCGAAGTTATCCTCTGAGGAGGAAAGCTGAACCAAAATAATGTAGGCATCTTCTTTAATATGCATTTTGCCAGTTCATGCTAATTTATGCATACGGGTATGTGTTTTTCCCAGAACATGACACAGTTGTAACTATGGTAAGCCCGACAAGACCCAGAAAATCGTTATATGGTGAAACTATAAAATATTCTATCCATGTTTATTTTTTTTAAGGAGCATGTACCACTGTCCTAGATCGTTCATAGGGATGGAAAGAAGGAAGATGATTCGCACGACACAACAAATATTTGTTAATAAATGCAGAATATAATGAATTTTTGCTAGTTAAAGTAAATGCCGTAAGAGGCGGAATAATGTCTTAGTAATATCATTTTTTATGTGACATGTGATTTTTGTGTTAAGATACTCCCATTAACTAAAATTGTGTCACATGATGAACACTATGGAAACCTTGTAATCTGAACTATTATTGACAGGATGTTAGAAGTAGGTTTGAGTGCAGTGTAGCACTACTTTTAAGAAGAAAGCTCACAGAATAACCCTATTTTATTTGTGGGAATTAAATGTAAATTGTCCTTTGATTTGTATTTATTGTTTAGCCATGATTTTAGACCAGTAAATGTTTTATTTGTAGGAATTTTGTGTATTTCCTGTAGAAGTAGTTACCTGGTAGACTCAAATCCTGAGCATGTGGTCGTATTGTGGGCAGGAACGTCCCATACGTCGAAAGACCGTGAGCTAGTTGGGATACGAACACATGGTCCACATGGTGACAATCGGGTACAGTATGTTGTGTGACGTATCCAATTCTGTATGATGCAGGTTCTGGAAATAAAGAGTTTTGTATTGAATTGTATTGCGACACCTGAAAGGTACAAGAGGACGACTAAGTAAGTACTGCCCCCGTAAATTGAATTATATTGAGACCACGGTGGCTGTATTGGCATATATGAATAAAGTTATGGCTGTCATAGTTGTGACGTGGATATTCATGACGTAAGCACGGATGACGCAGACTCTATGCAAGTAGGCTGATTGAGCTGAGATTTTTAGTGACGTCATGATTTTGTTCGAGAAAGATCTGAGATTTACGACGCAGTCGCAGGGAAACAAAGAATTGTGCTAAGGAAGAAGTTACGCTATTGGAGGAAAGGCTCGAACCAATGAACGATAGTTTGGAGGGAGACGGAGATTACTGAAACTACCATATTTAATTACTTTTGGCATGCAGAATTGTGGAAAACTATTTTCAGTTATGGCATTGATTTGGAATTTTGAAGAAATTAATTTTGAGTTTTTGAAATTTGAAAATCCGTCAAGTATAGCCAAAGTTAGAATTTCTAGCGATGACGGAGGAACAAGCTATGGAAGGGATGGATACGCCCCTTAAGAAGTTGATAAAAGGTCTTTCACAGGAGAGAGGAGCTCTCATATCTCATTTTCTCGTGTCTTATAGTGGTTTTTCTGATTATCATATTGTCAGACTTCGAGTGATTCAGTGAAGCAAGTCGTCTTTAGCGTGCGGTAAAGCCCACCGCATCGAACGAGCACGGAGCAGTGCAGCAGTTCCATTTTACGGTGATTGAAACTAGGCGAAGTTGAAACGCACACATTAACGAGTCTACCAGATAATATATCAAGAGTTAGCGACTGCCTTTAAACTAAATCTATTGTGCATTACAGTATTAAAGTGTGTAGGAAAGTTGAACATTTTCACGATTATAATTTGGAAGATATTGGCATTTTAAGACTGCCAACAAAAGTGATTTTCTCGCCACCTGAGAAGCACTTTTATAATATCACATTCTACGCTACGGCTGACGCGGGTATTGCAACCGTGATACTACATATTGCATTTGGTGATACAACGCTACATTATAGAATGGAACAATATAATATGGCAGTTCTTTCAACTATGATTATAACAGAAGTGGAGATGGAAGGCTAAACCTTTAATGCAATTGGGACATACATAAATGGAGTGAAATAGCAGCATGGAACTTCGCTAATCGTCTTTCTACAAAAGCGAGCATGTAGTGCACATCCAACTACACTCATGCGTCGTAATCCATCGCTGATTTCTATCAAATGGCAGTGGAAAGATTTTCATACTCTACAACCATGAATATTTCTGTGGAAATAATTGCAATAAACTTCATGGCGAATTTCTACCAGAACTTCAGGGAACTTTCAAGAGAGGCCAGGGTGGACCCGGGTCACAAAGAAGAGTTTTGCCAGAACTTCAGGGAACTTTCAAGAGAGGCCAGGGTGGACCCGGCTCACAAAGAAGAGTTTTGCCAGAAGGATGTCTATCGTATACACGGAGCAGTGCAATTTCCGGAGGAGGAAGCAGTTCTATTCTCCGAGGGCGCTGGTTCCAGGTTCGAGGACGGAGCACATCTTTACGTTGGTGAAATGGAACCATCAGCAGTCTTCTTTGGAAATTTTCCTCTGGAACTTCAATCAACAGATAAGGTAGTCGTGAACGTTTCTTGTTTTATTTGAGCCATTTAGCGATATCTGAGCAACCATTTTTCCCATATTTTCTGTCCCATATATTTTGCCCCATATTCTTGCTTGATATTTCTGTACTCCGTACACTTTGATGATTTATGCCTTTTTCTACGATTTATTGTGACATTGTTATGTCATTGGCATATTTAAATAATTTTGGATCAGTTGAGACTGATATATATATATATATATATATATATTCTTTCAGTAATTTGCTAATTTTTGTAGTCACGATTTGACTGTAAAGTTAACGATTTTCTATGGCAAATTTGAATTCAGACAGCGTGTCACTTATTAAAGTAATTCTATTCAGTAAATTACTTTGACCAATTTTCTGTCATCCTCAAGAAAGAAGAATGATTAAAAGATTTTAGAGCGTTAAAATCTATTACTTTGTCGACGATCTTGGAAATACTAGTCGTTTTATGAACTTGATTGCAACATAGACATTTATCGTCAGTTCTTAAATACCATTGCATTATAGACAATTTTATGAAATATGAACTTTGAGTACGATTTATTGAGTACACTATAATAATGAACATTTGATAGGAGTTTTTCTCAATTCTAGATTGGAACAATAATGTTTGCATTCCACAGTCTAATTGTATTCTATTCGATTATTTATGCAGTTAGATGAACTTTGATTGAAGATAGTATTTTTATACTGCGTTACTTTGAAGATATTAATCTCAATTTTGATAGACCAGGAAGGCGTGTATAATCGTATTTGCTATTAAATTTATTTGTGATTGGCAAATTTTTACTTCATATCGATTCATGAATGAAACCCACGAAGGTTAAAAATAATAACAGTTATGATACAATTAATGAATATAAGAATTTTTAAAGAGGAACTATGGATGTATAATCGTTAGTTCAGTGGACGTGTAAAAGTCGCTGATGAATAATGCCCTTGAATAAGTGAAGGAGATTCCCACAGTAATTAATGAAGTTAATGAATTTATAAGTGGAGGTTTTTGTATGTGGAAGATTTTAATGCCATATATATTGAGATATATGATGAATTCTGGGCCTATTTTGTGCAATTTTGTGCGTTGGAGCGAGGTATTTTTCCGCTGAGTGTATTGTCCAGGTCCTTTGAAAATTAATCATGTGAAGTTACTGTTATAATTAACAAGAGTGTTTAAATAATTTGAGATAACGATTTTGAATGGAGGTTACCGTCACAAATGAAATGAAAATCCACAGCCTGCTTCCAGTCTCCGACCGGGTCAGGAATGGAATGAATGAAGCCCCCATCTAGCGGCGAGGATATGAACTGTGCCGGCTGCCGAGGCCTGACGCACTCCTCTGGGGCAATGATTAAATGAATGACAGATGAAATGAAATGATAGTGGAGAGTGTTGCTGGAATGAAATTTTGACAGGGAAAACCAGAGTACCCGGAGAAAAACCTGTCTGCCTCCGTTCTGTCCAGCACAGATCTCACATGGAGTGACCGGGATTTGAACCACGGACCCAGCGGTGAGAGGCTGGCGTGCTGCCGCCTAAGCCACGGAGGCTTCACCGTCACAAATAATAATACTAATTATTAAAGCTTATTAAACCTGAATTTGAAACTTAAATATAACTAACCTTCATTGGTCGATTATATCACCACGATTTAAGTAATTATCAACCGGATAGACGTGTGGTTTAATGTATTTCTAAAACAAATAATATTAATATTGTAAATAATTATGTAAATATCTTTAATAATAATTTGGAACGAAAGGAATTTAGAGAGGAGTGTATAAATTTTTCAATTGTCGTTAGACAATATTATAAACAATTTATATTGTTATAAATAATTAATGAACAATTTGTTATAAACTATTTAAAATGTTATTATACTCTAAACAACGCTAGTTAAACATGTGGATTATACGTTTAAACAAGTTTTGGGATTATTAGAGTAATCCAGTAATATTTGATTGGAGCATTTAAAAGATTTGCGTGATAATATTTGGGCTGAGACGTGAACATTTAAAGTGTTTTGAAAAGGAGCTAGGCTCTGATGTAACTAGCACATGCTAACGTTGGCTGGACAGGTGAGTCCATTTGACGATGCGAGCATGCGACTTGGTGTAGGGTGCATCGCAGCTGGCCTGACAACTGTATGTTAGAGGCCAAGGTCACCTGCATAGCAGCCTAGCAGTTATAAATAAAGTGTGATGTCTATTAAAAGGAAAACAATTGCTATATGTCTCCTCCCAATTCCCTTATCCATTCCAAGTGTATTATTATTATTACGTTCTTTTGAGCTAGAAAGCTGAAATTTTGTATGCAAAGTCTACAAGTCCTACAGGAGGACATGATTACATTGACAATGGCTTATGATCGCCACGTTTATTTTGTTGTTCTATTTTGTCATATTATTCCTTTATGTGAAATAAATTATTGTACAGTTTAAAGTTTCTTGTTGCCGTTTTGGTTCATTTTAAATATCATGGTGGAGGTTATTGTGAGGGCATACTTTAAGTGATCCAGTTGGCAACCCAAACCCGAGATTAATTTGAATAGGTAAGTAAAGGTAAGTATGAACCCCCGTACATTTTGGTGTGTTCCACAATAATTTCTTGTTAACTATTGTGCTCTAATCTCGGTAGTATCTGTCAGTGCCATTTTCATTGATGTAGCTGTGCCGGTGCGTTTGATTATTGGCAATCCGATTGAGGGGGCGGATATCTGACAGCCTACTATCCGGATATCGGGGACAGTACGATAGTTTAGAACAGGGGTCTCCAAACTTTCCAGCCTTAGGGCCATACTTATTACTCCAGTAAGTTCCGAGGGCCAAAACCATATTATCATTGTTGCCGGTGGTAAAAAGTGAAATAGTCCACTGATGAAAAAAAAAGTCCGAAAAAGTACGCAACGTTGAAAAATGGCTGCAAATCAGACTAAAGTCCGCAAAACGGCAACACTGCATATTATTAATTTTCCTGTCATTATCTGTAATTTCTAGATTAGTCGTAGAGTACGAGCCATGAGGAGTAACGTGACACGACATCTGGTGGACACAAGCGGAAATAGGTAGTACCTTCTATCGCTAACAGATTGCGCTAATAGCACGTACAGAGTAATCTCGTTGGTTCGAGAGAATTTTGGTGTCTTCCACTCACTTCTAGATGGCAGTAATTGGAATATATAAGAAGGCTAGTTGCGCAACCACAAGTCAGTTCCTATGACACTGTTGTGAAATAAAATAGTGCGTACCTCCTTAAAACGTGTTTGTGCGTGTTTAAGTTTAAGACATCTTTGTAATAGTATTTTGATTTGAATTGTTGCTTTTGTGTGTGATTTAGTAGTATGGAAAAGAAGCGAAAAATTGATAGCGAATGCAGAAAATTCAAAGATGAGTGGAACATTCAGTATTTCGTAATTGAGTACAGTAACAAGGCGCTATGTTTGATTTGCAATGAAAGCATAGCCGTTCTCAAGGAATATAACATTAAACGTCATTATGAAACAAAACATTTTCAAAATTACTCAAAATATACCGGAAGTTTGCGGACAGAAAAATTCGAAGCTATGAAGCGCGGATTGAAATCGCAGCAATCTTCATTTACAAAACTCAAAACCGAACAAGAGGCTGCAACTCGTGCCAGCTTTCGTGTGGCTCTTGAAATTGCAAAACGTGGAAAACCATTCACCGATGGAGAAATGATCAAAGAATGCATATTTGCAGCAGCCGAAGAAATGTGCCCTGAAAAGGTAAATTTATTAGAAACTGTCAGTATGTCAGCAAACACTGTGGCTCGAAGGGTAGAAAACATCGCTGAAAATATATCCTCTCAACTGTTCGACAAAAATGGAGATGTTGAGTGGTTTTCTTTGGCCTTGGAAGAGTCAACGGATGTGTCAGATACTGCTCAGGTGTTGATTTATATTCGAGGAGTAGATAAAAGCTATGAAGTGCATGAAGAACTTCTTGATATGTATAGTATTCATGGCACAACTACAGATATTTTTAAAGGAGTTGAAATGGCCATTAATCAAAAGAACCTTCGATGGAAAAACTTGAAATGTATTACAACTGATGGAGGCAAAAACATGAGTGGGAAAGATAAAGGAGTGGTCGCTCTTGTGTCAAAGGCTGTAGAAAATGACGGTGGTTCAAAACCATTAGTCTTACATTGTATCATTCATCAACAGTCTTTGTGCGGAAAATGTTTGGATATGTCTGAAGTTCTGAAACCAGTCATATCAACTGTTAATTTTATGAGATCTTTTGGGCTGAATCACCGACAATTCCGACAATTTATTGAAGAGATTGGAGAAAATGACTTACCTTATCATACTGCCGTACGTTGGCTTAGTTGTGGGAAAGTCCTTCAGCGTTTTTTTGAACTTCGAGCAGTGATCGAAATTTTTTTGAATGAAAAGCATCGCCCTCTTACTGAATTACAAAACAACGCATGGCTGTGGAAGTTAGCATTCTATGTTGATTTGACAAAACATGTGAACGAACTGAATTTGAGATTGCAAGGAGAAAACCAGCATCTTCCTGATTTATACACTAATATCAAATCATTCCGGAAGAAATTGATACTGTTTCAATCACAACTACGAAGTAAATGTTTTTCACATTTTAAAACATGTGAAATATTCAGCCACACCACTGAGACTGAGTTTCCTATCGATTTTGCAATCGAAACTTTGAGTGCTTTGAAAATAAATTTTGATACTCGTTTCTCGGACTTCGATGCCTTTGCGAATCAAATTAAGATTTTTCAGGATCCTTTTGATACTGACATTGAAACCCTAGCCCCGGAACTTCAAATGGAAATGATTGAACTACAGTGCAGTGATATAATTAAGAACAAATATCAAAACTCATCTTTGTTGGAATTTTATAAGAGTCTTCCACTGACACAATTTGATAATTTGCATAAATTTGCTCGTGGGCTGTTTTCTGTTTTTGGTACTACTTATTTGTGTGAGAAGACCTTCTCCAAAATGAAGTACACAAAAAATGTTTACAGATCTAAATTAACTGATGAGCATCTTAAATCTCTTTTAATAATTGGTACAAGTAAAATTAGTCCACAACTACAAACTATTGTCAGTGGAAAATCTCAATTACATAAATCTCATTAGTATATCATATGTCTGCATGTTATACATGTCTTTACTCATTACAATTCTGTGTTTCTTTATCCAACTTATCACAAAAACAATAACAATAAGCCTACAACAATGTTATGAGTAGTTAGCCCATGACCATATCAATGTAGATGTCATATTAATAATTATTCAACATAAAATTAGAATACTTCAGTAAACTAAATTTAATTTGCTATAAAAAATATGTTCTCTAAAAGGAGTTTTCAAGTATGCTAGCTCTCCGCGGGCCGGACAAAATCTGTCCGCGGGCCGGATGTGGCCCTCGGGCCGTAGTTTGGAGACCCCTGGTTTAGAACTACCGCTTATCCTACACTGGCATAACAAATTAATTTTCCAAAGATATATTAACAGTCTCATATGGTAAAACATTGTCTTATTGAGTCCTCTCCAAGTACAAACATGATTTCGCTAGATACTATAGTTGTGACATCTGTTGACGAAATTCACAGGTTGTATTAGTGCATAGATATGTTTATACCTATGCAAAATGTTTCCTCAGCTTGGCTAACATTCAATGCAAAATTTGCGAGATAATTTATAAAATCTCACTGATTGTCACCTCGTCTTGAAGACACAAATGTCCTGGTTTGGCAAATATCAAGGAGGATAGCTTTTACACTTGTACCATCGATTGGCCTCTGGTTTAAGGTGTAGGCCTAATATTTACAAGCAACAATACGGGTTTCCAAGCCCTATAAAATGAATGCTTCTGCCATTTCCAGCAATGATAGGTCATACAATCAAGCTAATGAAACTTGAAGTGCGCTGTAATTAGTAATGTAGGCTATATGAACGTGAATATTTCATGAGATACTCATAATGCAAAGGACCAAATGATGATTAACATTTATTATTCATAATATAATTACACATCACTCCCGTGTGTGGCCGAAGTTTTACCGACCAATGGGCGTATGGTAACCTGATCGACACAGAAATTGTGAAACAAAATCCCTTTCTTGTGACGAGAGACCGCTTTGGAATAGCAAATGTGTCGCATTGATGAGGGTAAGATACGTTCTCAAAACACAGGACACTTTCTGTTAGCACAGCCTTCTAGAGACGATGCAATTATCATTTAGGTATTAGCAGGAGCCTTTCCTTGTTCTAAGAAATTATAGCGTAGCCAATGGGTGCTACGGAACACTCGACGACAGACGAACAATTTGTAATCTCTTTGCTGATTAAATTTGCAAGTCGACGTAAAGACTAAAAGCTGGCATGAGAGAAGAAATCCTCCCTCTTATAAGTAATTGGCTTTGAGTCTCGGGAGACATTTGGTCTCGGCGAACTCTTTACTCCTACACATTTGTTGTTCCTGCTATGATATGCGGCTTTCTCCTCTGCTTTTCTTCTCTCGCTAGTTACGTCTTATAATCGTCTTGAGCATCTTACGGGAAGCATTACTCGTTCGAGCAATTCTTAGTATGGGCCTCTATTGTTCGTGATAACGTTATCAGTGGTGGATAGTACAAGTCATGATTCCAATATTTCACAATTAATTCTCGGCCAATGTAGTCGAAGTCTTGAATTGGACGATGTCTGCCCGCAAAAGACCACGGGAATCTTGATGACTACAATAAGACGTTTAATCTCTGCCTTTGGTCACTCGCATAGACAAGGCGCGGTGCACACTGGAGAAACCCATTTCGTGAAACTGGTAAACTACAGTTGCTTGTAACAGATAGATAAGATTAACATAGAGCTGTGCACACTGCGTTTCATTAAACTGTTGTTGCATAGGTTTCGTGAAACTCCGAAAAGCAGTTTCATGAAACGGAGTTTGCACAGCCCTATGTATTTTAATATTATTCTTTGGCCGTTGCCTCCCGTCTTTTACGTAAATATATGAACTTGCTATTAAAGGATGAAGTGCGAACTTTGGAATCAAAAACGTGGCCTGCTGTTGGTTGGACATTACGAACCTAGGTGTTTACAAGATATGTAAACGGTACCTTGTAATAACAGCAGAGGCGAATATAGAGTTTCTTTTGCTGGGTGCCCAACCGGGAGTTAGGGGGCATGGTATAGATCCCAAAGAATAGGGGATCCAGAGTTCTCCCGGGAAACTTTTATAGAATTTGTGCAAAGTGATGAGTTTTTGAGGCTATCTTGCATCACTTTTTCAACCAATTTGTTGTGTTGTTTTACGTTTGGTTAATGTCAAACACAACTAAGACCATTTGATGTTACGTTTTATTCATACAATCACCTTGCTCACTTGATAGTGTTTGCATGGGAAGAATTATCATTAGCCTACTGTTTTGATTTACAACTTACATTATAATATAAAGTCAAGGTTTCTTGAAGCATTGCCAAATCGGTTTATAACTTCATCGTCAGTGAGATATATGTCTCTGTAACAATACTAGACCGTTTAGTCTGTTTTCAGAAGTAGAATTTCTAAAGTATGTTATCAATCAACTCAAACTCCGTTCGGCAATACCAGTAGCTGCAGAGAGAGGCAAATTTGACAAAAGTTTGATAAAGTTATTAAAAGTTAGGGAGTAAACGTTTGTCACACGCTTCAAGGGCACTTGTTGCTGTTCTTGGTTTGGTTCATAAGAGCGAAGGCACTGGAGAGTAATAAGAGGTTATGTTGTTAGACATAAGATCAGAGCTAACTGGTTGTCACACTGTACCGTCGCCTTGCTTTGCAACGTTGCCATATGTCGCGTAGTAACAATAGCACATGATAAGTAGACTATATTAGTTTTTATTGTTTTAATTCTTAAACAAATATTAATGTGACAACAATTTCGGGGGCGGCCCGGGCACCCCGGGAACCCTCCTTTCATACGCCCCTGAATAACAGGGGAGTGGGGAATCGGGCAACCTCTTTGCTCACGTGATCCGCAAGGTCAATTATTTAAGTTAGTATGACCGTATGTCATATATTTATTATGTGGGTGTCCTTGTCCTGTCTATTGATTTTCGTCAGCTGAACCAGGCGCTCTTTCTTTGGGCTGGCAAGCAGGGGATGCTGCTTGGATGCGATAGTGGTTTATATTGCGATCACGAGAAAATAACACGAAGGCTACAGGTGGTTGTTGTTTTAAAGGGCGGAACAACGAGGTTATCTGCCTCTGAAGGCTACAGGCATGGTTACCGAATTTTAATTGTATTAAGTTACCGTTCGGGTTAATTATTCTTTGGAGGCACGGTCCTCGTTGGGAAGGTGGGGCCATGAAATCCAACAAGACAAAAATCATGGCCCCACCATCCTAATTACTGATGGAAAACCGTTGCTTCTGTGTCCATGTTCCAATGCAACTGGTTTCTTGAAACCGATTTCATGAAACCAGTTGCATGAAACACGTTTCTCCAGTGTGCACCGCGCCTTAAAGTTTCTCTGCTAGATGTCAGTCCATATCAGTGCGCAGAACCTCTTCACAACATCTACCGGTACGCTAGCATCTAAAGTATGGCGATGATCATATGTGGAGTCTAGGACTATTTCCAAAAGTCGACATCTGACATTTTGTATATAAAATAGATTTTGTTGATTTCGTATTCATCTTGGAGAAACGCTTCAAATGGATGGTGTAAGATGTTCCAAAGCACGATATTTGTGGTTAAAAATCAATATTAAACCTTGACTTTATTTCCAAATCTCGACATCTGCTTTGTTAAGTTATTTCCATAATTCAATATCTGCAACCCATTACTAATAAAAAATAAATAAAAAAGCAAAACGCTTGAACGGTGGGATTAAGGAAATTGTATGTTATTTTTGACACAAACTCTAACATAAACATAAGTACAATAACATAAAATTTGCTGAATTTTGCCATTTAAGCGTTTTTTTTTTCTTCATTTTTCTCAATAACTTAGAAAATGCAGCTGTCGACATTTTGAAATAGGCTCCTCATGTAATTTATAAAAAAACAAGCTGTACCCGGCATGCGTTGCTACCCCAATCAAAGAGAGAGTTTGCGTTGTAATTTTGTTTGTTGAAGTGCTTTTGGATACACAATATTTTTTCTTTTTCCGTTGACTGCCTCTAAACTATAGTAAAATGAATTTACTAATACAGAAATATTCGTGGGAGTGTGCTCAACAACTCGCCAAAGTTTCATCGAAATCGGATGAATGGTATATGAACGCAGACGAAGGTTTGTTGAAAAGATTCGCGCGCCGCCACACATTTGTAGAAACTACTCATGCGCTACCTGTTGTAAAATGGATTTACTAAGTCAGAAACCTTCCGTTGAGTGTACACAACAACTCACCCAAGTTTCATCGCAATCGGATGAATGGTATATAAACGCAGACGGAACTTGGTTGAAACGATTCACGCGCCGTCACTCATTTGTAGAAACTACTCATGCGCTACCTATTGTAAAATGGATTTACTAAGCCAGAAACCTTCCCTGTAGTGCACACAAAAACTCTCCCAAGTTTCATCGCAATCGGATGAATGGTATATGAACGCATAAGAGACATACGCACAAACTATCACGTAACATTCATTTTTAGCCTATTTTCAATTTTGAAAAAATAGGCTTATGAGATCACCTTTTGTCCGTGAGTGTGTGCGTGTGTGTGTGTGTGTGTGTGAGGTGTGTGTGTGTGTCCCCTAATAACTTTTAAACGGCTGGAGCGATTTCAATGAAACTCGGTAAGTTCATAGTACTATTCCGAGCGACCTCGACCGAGCCCTTTAAATTTTGTTACGTCTCACTTATCCAACATGGCGGCTGTGCGAAATATTTCACCAGCATTCAATATCTCCGAAACTATTACCGATATCACCCTGGAATTTATTACGGTGATAAAGGGAACTACTAGAAGTTCACCTATGTGACTTTTGAAAAACTGGTTACTACAAAACCAACATGGCGGCCACATGAATTTGCGACTTTTAAATAGACGTTTCTCGCGATTTAACCATCCAAACGCAATAAAACTTGGTACAGTATATGTTTATACACATTGTAATACACCGACATCTAACTTGGTTCAATTGTTATCGTAACCACAAGATGGCGGATGTGCGAAATATATCACCGGCATTCTATATCTCTGAAACTATTAGCGGTATCACCATGAAATTTTGTACGGAGATAAAGGGCACTACTGGAAGTTCATCTATAAGACTTTCAAAAACCGGTTAACTACAAAACAAACATGGCGGCCAAGTGAATTTGAAAATTTTAAATAGACCTTTCTCGCGATTTAATGTTCCAACCGCAATGAAATCTGGTACCGGAAATGTTTATACACATTGTAATACACTGGTATCTAATTTAGTTAAATTGTTTACATGACCTCAAGATGGCGGCTTTGCTAATTTTGAAATTAAGTTTTTATTTCTTGTGTCGTAATCATGCGATCGATGTGAAAGTTTGAATAATGAACCTACGCAATAATTTTCCGTTAATGGTAAATGATTCTATGGCCTATACATTTAACAATCCAACATGGCAAACATCCGAAATATTTAGACGGCTTTGAATATCTACGAATCTATTATAGCAATCAAACTGAATTCTTTTATGTTCATAGGGGCTATGAACTAAAGTTCACCTATAGGACTTTAAATAACCTGGTGATCACAAATCCGACATGGCGGCGACGCGAATTATAAATATTCACATGGACGTTTCTCGCAATTTAACCATCCGAGTGCAGTGAAACTTGGTACAGTAAACCCTTATACGAATGTTAATCAACTGGCATCTAATTTATTTCAATTGTTTCCATAACAACAAGATGGCAGCTGTGCGAAATTTTAAAACCTCCTTGTTATTTCTTGTGTCCTAATCATGCGATTGAAGTTTGAATGCTACACGTACACAATAATCTTCATGTAACAGTACATAACTCTAGGACCTACATATATAAAACCCAACATGGTGACCATCCGAAATATTTAGTCGGTTCTCAATATCTGAGAATCCATTACAGCAATCAAATTGAAATTTTGTATGTAGATCGAGGATATATGAAAATAGGCTGTATAGTTCTTCACGGAACTACTTGTTATATTATAGAGATGTAAAAAGCATTACCATAGCACTGGGTTTCAAGATGTTCAGGGCAAGTTACTAAAGAGACAAAAGCTTACGTACTTGCAGTGCAGGTTCAAATGGTGTATCTTGTGCTTAGTCCTTGCACTCACAACATGCATTGAAGCAGCCTTCCAGAAACAGTTGAAAACCTCTGCTGTCTTTTTGGTTCTTTCCGCTGCGTATGACACAGTTTGGAGAGAAGGGTTGCTGTATAAACTTCTTAAGGTATTTCCATGCAAAACCACGGTACAATTAATTGGAAACATGCTTAATAATAGACTCTTTCAGGTTGTTCTAGGGAATGAGACCAGCAGGCAGAGAAGATTGAATAATGGTCTCCCTCAAGGATCAGACTTGGCACCGCTCCTGTTCAATCTGTATATATCAGATTTGCCGCCAACGAAATCCAGAAAATGTTTCTACGCTGATGATATAGCCTAGCTTTAGTTACAAGTCATAGCAACCTGAAAGAAACGGCGAATATTTTTAGCCTATTTTCAATTTTGAAAAAATAAGCTTATGAGATCACCTTTTGTCCGTGTGTGTGTGTGTGCGTGTGTGATTCGTGTGTGTGTCCCCCACCCCCACCCTAATAAATTATAAACGGCTGGAGCGATTTCAATGAAACTCGGTAAGTTCATAGCATTATTCCGGGCGACCCCGACCGTGCCCTTCAAATTTTATTACAACTCACCAATCCAACATGGCGGCTGTGCGAAATATTTCATCAGCATTCAATATATCCGAAACTATTAGCGATATCACCCTGGAATTTTGTACGGTGATAAAGGAAACTACTAGAAGTTCACTTATGTGACTTTTGTAAACCTGGTAGCTACTAAACCAACATGGCGGCCAAGCAAAGTTGCGACTTTTAAATAGACGTTTCATGCGATTTAACCAACCAAACGCAATGAAACTTGGTACAGTATATGTTTATACACATTGTAATGAACCGACATCTCACTTCGTTTAATTGTTTACATAACCTCAAGATGGCAGCTGTGCGAAATATTTCACCGGCATTCTATATCTCTGAAACTATTACCGGTATCATGCTGAAATTTTGTACAGAGATAAAGGGCACTACTGGAAGTTTATCTATAAGACTTTCAAAAACCGGTTGACTACAAAACGAACATGGCGGACAAGCGAAATTGAAAGTTTTAAATAGACTTTTCTCGCAATTTAATGATCCAAACGCAATGAAACTTGGTTCAACAAATGTTTATACATATTGTAATTCACTGGTATCTAATTTAGTTCAATTGTTTCCATAACCTTAAGATGGCGGCTGCGCGAATTTCGAAAAATAATTTTTATTTCTTGCGTCGTAATCATGCGATCGAAGTGAAAGTTTGAATAATGAACCTACGCAATAATTTTCCTTTAATGGTACATGACTCTATGGCCTATACATAAAACAATCCAACATGGCGACCATCCGGAATATTTAGACGGTTCTCAATATCTACGAATCTATTACAGCAATCATCCTGTTTTTTTTAATGTTCATTGGGGCTATGAACATAAGTTCACCTATAGGACTTTCAATAACCTGGTGGTCACAAATCCAACATGGCGACGAAGCGAAGTATAAATATTCACATGGACGTTTCTCGCAATTTAACCATCCGAGTGCAGTGAAACGTGGTACAGTAAATCCTTATACGAATGTTAATCCACTGTCGTCTAGTATATTTCAATTGTTTCCATAACCACAAGATGGCAGCTGTGCGAAATTTTAAAATCTCCTTGTTACTTCCTGTGTCCTAATCATGCGATTGAAGTTTGAATGCTACACGTACACAATAATCTTCATGTAACAGTACATAGCTCTAAGACCTACATATATAAAAATCCAACATGGCGACCATCCGAAATATTTAGTCGGTTCTCAATATCTACGAATCTGTTACAGCAATCAAACTGAAATTTTGTATGTTGATAGTGGCAATTAACATAAGTAATATATATGAAAATAGGCTGTATAGTTCTTCACGGAACTTCTTGTTACTGATGACCTTTCCATTCTTAGTGGCAGTTTTCGGAAATGGAGACTCCAACCAAACACCAGCAAATCTGAGGTGTCCTGCTTTCATCTAAACAGCAAAACGGCAAGCTGTACTCTCCAAGTGTCTTTTAATGGTAAGGTCCTCAGACACAATAACTACCCAAAGTACTTAGGTATGACATTACATCGGACACTCTACTTCAGGCAACATCTCGTAAATACGGCAGCAAAGATTAGGAGTCGTAACATTCTTCAGAAGTTGTGTGGTACAACCTGGGGTGCTTCTGAAACTACCTTGAGATGTTCTGCCCTTGATTTAGTTTTCTCTGCGGCAGAGTATTGTGCTCCTGTGTGGATCAACAGCTGTCATGTGAAACTTGTGGATACTCAGCTCAACGACATAATGAGGATTATTTCAGGTGTAATAAGATCGACCCCTATCCACTGGCTTCCTGTCCTGAGCAACATCATACCTCCATCATTCCGTATAGCACAAGCACTGCTAAGACAATACTCTAAGATACATGAGAACCCTGACTTGCCCATCCACTCCAATATTCCTGACCTTCAGAGGAATCAGTTGAAATCTAGACATCCGCCAGTTAAGTTCGCTCAGAAGCTCACAGGGAATAATTTTGACCCCTATGCCCAATGGAAAGAAGAATGGATCATAAAAATAGATGAACATCTCTGGTCTTTGTTCACATCTAATTCAAGGTTTGGTCTCCCAAGAAGAAATTGGACCTTCCTCAACAGGATTCGTTGTGATCATGGAGTCTGTGTTGCGTCTCTCTACATTTGGGGAAAGATACAATCCCCCAAGTGTGACAGTGGTGCCCCTCTTCAAACCATCGAGCACATTGTAAGGGTGTGGAGTGGTTAGTTAGTTATTGTTGTTTTAAGGGGCAGAACTACGAGGTCATCTGCCCCACTTAACACAGATTAAAGACTACAAATTTGGATTTGAATTTAAAATTTAGAGGTGGACACCTAAATTTGAAAAGACCTAAAATTAATAAAATAAAAAATTAAATAAAAATAATAATTATAAAAATTAACAAAAATTACGGAAAAACAAAAATATATCATTCAAAAACGAACACGTTGATGAGTCAATTTACACTGGAAAATTTAGATATCTGGCCCTAACCCACTCTCACTTATAAAGCGGATAACGCGATCAGCAGCCACCGCGTCATCGACTAATATACGTTTGAGTGTCGTCTGCAAACCAAGGTTTCTTCGTAAGTCAGCAAGATCCACACACTCGGTGAAAATGTGGGCCACGGTGAAAACGGCTCCACAGGTACAAAGTGGGGGTCTTCCCTTCTCATTAGGTACGAGTGGGTGGATCTATGACCTATCCTTAGCCTACACAAAATGACGGACTCTCTCCTTGACCGGAAAGAGCTCCGCCACACGCGAGTAGTTCCCTTGATCGCTCTCAGTTTACTGGGCAGTGGGTCAGCTAGCCACTGACTCTCCCAAAAAGCCAGAACTTGTTGGCGTAACAGAGAGCGAATATCTCTAGCGGGTGGTAGTGATACCGCAGCTTGATCAGCTAACTCATTTCCCGCAATTCCCATGTGGCTTGGAAGCCACAGAAAGGTGATTCGAGTGTCAGCGTGTCACAGCCCGGCTAGTAGGTCGTGGATTCGCTGCACTAGGGGGTGTTGTGGGAAACATGTAGCAATTAACTGCAACGAACTCGAAGAGTCGGTACACACGAGAAAGTGTATTCGTGCATCCTGTAGTGCAAACTGCAGAGCTTCATAGATGGAAACGAGCTCCGCAGTAAACACACTACAGGCCTCAGACAAAGAGATCTTGGTATTTGCACCATCAATAACTTAAGGAGTGAGTAGAAGAGCCTACCCTGGAAATTGGTTTGATTTTCTAGAGGCCACTACAGAGACTCTGGGTTGGATACGAACATTGGACATTAAAATATAATGTACTTGTGTCTATATGCCATACGATAAATAAATAAATAATAATTATTATTAATTCTGAAGCCCACGCAGCTGCAGAAACCTCATCAACTGACCCATGTCAGTAGTTGAACTGAACTCCTTTATTGTCGATCATTTTTTTCTAGATTCACAACGTAGCGTAGTGGTTAGCATTCTTGGCTGTCCCCGTGGAGGTCCAGGCTCCATTCCCGGCTGGAATGTGGAACCCCCACAACTGACTGAGAAAATGTGGGTTTGATTCCCTCCTCGAGTAATTTTGCACCTCAACTCCAAGAAAATTCTAGAATTGTACTCAAATTAGGTCCACAGGCACCTTATACCCTATCCTAGCCCCAATTGCTAATACACACAGTAATCCAGCCATTACAATGACACAGGTTATCAGACAGATTTTTCACTCACACCCAAGTACACGGGGCTATATGACCGCGATGTTGCAAAGTTCCTAAATGGATCATAAACTTAGGTTTTGTACTTTCCAAGTGCATGACGCTAATATACGGGCAGTTCTTTCTTTCTTTCTTTCTATCTACTTTCTTTCTTTGTTTCTTTCTTCTTTCTTTCTATCTTTCTTCCTGTCTTCTTTCTTTCTTTCTTTCTTTCTTTCTTTCTTTCTTTCTTGTGTCTTCTTTCTTTCTTTCTTTCTTTCTGTCTATTTTCTTTCTTTCTATCTTTCTTTCTTTCTTTCTTTCTGTCTGTCTTCTTTCTTTCTTTCTTTCTATCTTTCTTTCTTTCTTTCTTTCTGTCTGTCTTCTTTCTTTCTTTCTTTCTTTCTTTCTTTCTTTCTGTCTTTCTGTCTTCTTTCTTTCTTTCTTTCTTTCTTTCTTTCTTCGTTCTTTCTTTCTTTCTTTCTTTCTTTCTTTCTTTCTTTCTTTCCTTCTTCTTTCTTTCTTTCTTTCTTTCTTTCTTCTTTCTTTCTTTCTTTCTTCCTGCTTTCTTTCTTTCTTTCTTTCTTCCTTTCTTTCATCTTTCTTTCTTTCTTTCTTTCTTCTTTCTTTCTTTCTTTCTGTCTACTTTCTTTCTTTCTTTCTTTCTTTCTTTCTTTCTTTCTTTCTGTCTGTCTTCTTTCTTTCTTTCTTTCTTTCTTTCTTTCTTTCTGTCTTCTTTCTTTCTTTCTTTCTGTCTACTTTCTTTCTTTCTTTCTTTCTTTCTTTCTTTCTTCGTTCTTTCTTTCTTTCTTTCTTTCTTTCTTTCTTTCTTTCCTTCTTCTTTCTTTCTTTCTTTCTTTCTTTCTTCTTTCTTTCTTTCTTCCTGCTTTCTTTCTTTCTTTCTTTCTTTCATCTTTCTTTCTTTCTTTCTTTCTTTCTTTCTTTCTTTCTGTCTTCTTTCTTTCTTTCTTCTTTCTTTCTTCTTTCTTTCTTTCTTTCTTTCTTTCTGTCTACTTTCTTTCTTTCTTTCTTTCATTCTTCGTTCTTTCTTTCTTTCTTCGTTCTTTCTTTCGTTCTTTCTTCTTTCTTTCTTTCTTTCTTTCTTTCTTTCTTCTTTCTTTCTTTCTTTCTTTCTTCGTGCTTTCTTTCTTTCTTTCTTTCTTCGTGCTTTCTTCCTTTCTTCTTTCTTTCTTTCTTTCTGTCTTCTTTCTTCTTTCTTCCTTTCTTTCTTTCTTTCTTTCTTTCTTTCTTTCTGTCTTCTTTCTTTCTTTCTTCATTTATTTCTTCCTGCCTTTCTTCGAATGAGCCAACTATGGACTACGAAGGTTAACCAAAACAGTTTTCAGCTTGATGAGTTGGGATTGGCCCACATCTCCTTCACTTTCTGACATTGTAGTTGTTGAGCTGCTTCAGACCTCTTTGGTCTCTGCGCTTTCTTAAGTTTAATCTGTGGGTGTTCTTTTAACATTTCCCGGTAAGCTCTTGTATACCGGATCCAGAAATGTTAAAGGTTTGCACATCTTGTTTAACTTGCTGGTACCACAGTGATGTTGGTTCCTTGGTCAATCTTGACTCGTTCATCCTCTCAAGGTGTCCGTAGAATTGGAGGCGTCTCTTGATGATTGTGTCCATTAGAGGTTCTTGCACTATCTCTCGTTGGTCCTGTGATACCTTCCTCCATTTATGATCCTTGGGCCTAAGATCTTTCTCAAGATAATTCTTTCCTTGACCTCTAGTTTCTGTATCAGTATTGTCCCTTTGAAGGTTAGGATTTCAGGTGCATAGAGGACTTCGGGCCTGATTATAGCGTTATAGTGCCTTAATTTCCCATTAATGGATATGGATTTCTTCTGGAAAACTGTTCTACATCGATTGTATGCAATATTCAGTTTCAGAATCCTTTCTTCAAACGCTTTATTGTTCTTGAGGTCTTCACTGATCCATTCCCCCAAATATTTCAAATCTCTGAGTTTACTGATCCTGATGTTGGGAAGAAGGTATTCTGGTGCAGATTTGTCATTTTTTATCCCTCCCTATATTATTTTGCTAAGGTCCCATTCCAGTTTTGTACCAAAAATAAGGTCCCATTAACACCAACCTACACATATGGGGTACCTACAGGTTCAGCATAACCCAATGCGTAAGCGAAACGCTCTCACTTACTCCTTAAATGCCTCACAATTAAATAAATACCTTAAAACATGTATATTTACAATTAAAGAATGCAACACGGTAACCATGGTAACAGAATCTCACAGGTCCATCTATTTCTGTTAGATGCAATGCAATTCCAATTATTACATTACTGTGAAAGTTTCCAGACGGTTATAAGGTTATCACTGAACCAAATTAAGCTGTAGAATTCATCAATACATACAGAATAATGCGCTTAAGGGGGGCAAGGGGCACTCTAGATTTTTAACGCAATTTTCACGTGTGAGTGTGGTACGAAAGGTCTTTTTCACCCGACTATAAAGGGTCTCCGAAAACCACATTTAAACGCCCTTAAATTAACAGTGTTTGTGATTTTTCCACAAAACTATCTTCGCTCTGATGTACCTATGAAGGAATGACAAACCCCTAACCCCTGCACCAGTAGCTGAATTGATCAAGTCTGATTATTCATACCAAGGATAAATCAGTCATAGCATTCATGATTGAGATTTTGCTAAGTGTACTCTCTACAAGTAGAATATTCGCGGGCGAAGCCGCGACGGGTAATGCTAGTGAACACTCTTTTCTAATAAGACAACTGAACGCCAGTCTTTATTATTAATTTATTTATTTATTTTTGAATGTTAAGAATTTCGTTTATAATCCATTGCGAATATTGTGCAAGCCCAAAAGGGATGTCTACACATGAGACTGATCAAAGCGGACAGCTGCGGACGTGTGTTTGTGAAGTGATGTATAATTTCATTTCATTTTGAAAGCCTCGCAGTCACAATGCGATCTGCTTGTGTGCTTGTTGAAAACTGTGCCAACCAAATAATCAATCATGAGCGCCATTGATGCACAATATATTCACACACATCTGGATGAGCTTTATTCATTCACATTCGAATGGACTGACGCTCTGTGCGATATGCACCTCACCATTCAGTGACAAGTGGTGATAATAATAACGAGAACTCTCGCATGTGTATAAACCACCCGCCTGGCTTTACTGTTATGCGGGCTTCTGTAACTATGTTTATTTGCTTAAATGCACTTCTTAAACAAATTGAGGGTTGTGCATGCTCCATGTGGACAGACTACCCGCCTTGCTCTAGTGCTATGCGGGCTGTAGGCGAAACAGTTATTCACGGGCTATCGTCTTGTTTATTTGTTTAAAAGCACTTTATAAACAATAAATATATTTCCGTTGACTTTTCAACAAATGCAAGATTTTTCCTGTACTATTGAGACGATTTGCAAGATTTTGGTGCAAACCACACCTTCTAGCTCTCAGGTGAATGGACAGGAACAGGTTGACTAAAACGATCTTTCACTTTTCATAATCAAACCCGAATACTACGATCCTCTGGTTTAGAATTCCGAAAACGCCTTTGGCAGAGATCTCTTGGAATTATAGAAGCTTTTCCAGTGTTGACTAAGTAATCTATTAGTAATTGTTTTCAGCTGGTAAACACGAGTGTAATAGGGGCTGATGACCTCTTAGTTCTGCCCCTTAAAGCAATAATAACTAACTAAACGCGAGAGTACCCAATAAAATCCCCAGCGGGGAGTGAAGTGGTCGTGCAAACAGGAACAGTGACAGTTACAGGATGTCATTGTGGGTTTGGTAGTAAACATTGACCATTATGGCAATGGTAATAATTAGGGTTCGGAAGTTTAAGAACTTAAGAAGTACAAAATATGCAAGCAAATATGCCCTAAAAACTAGCTAAATATGACTTAAAAACTATAAAATATGACCTAAAAACTATGAAATATGACATGAATTTTAAGGATAGGTAGAGTATCACTAACATACAGTAAACGTCTTAAGTCCCGAAACAATTTTCCAGTGTATTGGACATTTAGATCTTACAAGTGACCTTTTAATGAACTATGTGTATTTGCAATGCATGTCATGCCCATAAGTGTTTATAATGTGTATATCTGGCTGATGAAGAACAACATTATTGTTCGAAACATGTACCAGTACTAAACTGTGCTAATAAAATTACAAGTAGTGAAAAGACGGGAGTAAGAGTAAGTTATTTAGTGGAATTTAAATCCTGTTGAAAGGCGGAAGCACACTATCGTCATGTTCCGTGACCTCATGTGTACAGTGTCGCAATATAACTTGTCCAGAAAGATGTGCTAAAAGACGTCCGTAGAGGAGCGCCTTCTTGGAATCAGATCTCCTAAACCTGCTATCTGCCTGTTCCGGGAAAAGAAAGAAAAATATATCTACTACACTAGTCGGTAATCTTGTGTTTGAAACTCGACGCAGATGACACGTAACTTGTTAACAACCCCTCAATTTAAACAAAAATGCTGAATTTGTAACCAAATATGACCTTATATCACCAAATATGACCAAAACAATAAAAATGGCCGAAATATGAATTTATAGGCAACATCAAATTGCTTTAAACGTGGTCAGGGACCCGTCATTCAAACTTATTTTTCTGATTTCGGGTAAAATGAGCTCAGGCAAAAAATATGACTTTTCCTTAACATCCGAACCTTAATAATAATTAATAACCGTGTTGACTGATAGTACTATCTTATTAAGACCGCCTTGTTAAACACTAAAGAAACGTTTAATTACATTATTAATGGTACATGTTTCGGTATTTCATTGATACCTTCCTCAGCGTGATTGATATTAAATCATAAAACTAGTTAGCAAAGCCAAAAACAAATGGATATCTTTACAAAAATTGTTTTAAATCAAAAATGGAAAAGCTTGAAATAATTAAATCCCATGTATTAAAATGATAGTAAAATGATGCTATTAAAATAAGAGATCTACCTTATAAACTGCCTACGTCAATACTCCAATAATTTTGATCGAAACTGTTTTGACAGAAGATGTCGCTGTCAGAAGAACGAAGAAGCGCAAAGGATGTAGGTCAAATTATCGCCTCAAAGGGAACAAATTTTTTGTAATAACAGTCCTCCAACCTAGAACTTCAGTCGATTCCCAACTTAATGGCCCACTCAGTTGTTTTAGTTGCTTAATGGGTAACGCAATGTGCAGGCTATTTACCAAACACAGCAATCAAGCTTATTACCCAGTGTCGACTTCAGGTGGAATACTGTTACGAGGAACGTAATAGTTTACGGTATTACCTTCTCCTAAACTTCGATGACTCAGTTGGTTCTTATTTGCTGTCTCTCTCTGCTATATTATATGTGTATTGGGCAACAAAATGTCATCGCGGTAGGAGATGGCAGTTGAACACACTGTGACGGGCTGCAGTACGCATGTGCGGTCCGCCTATTCCAAACCTAAATATATCGGCTTCTCGCATGCCAATGGTTATTATTGTAGCATACGACACGCAGCCAGTGAAGCAAGTAGTGACCAACTGAATGTTTTTGGAATGCGCGTTACGCAGTGAGCGGGAAGACCCAACAGCCATCTCCTAGCGCGATATCAGTAGAGCTACATTGTCTTGTATATAAGGTGCGTTCAAAAAGTAACGAGCCGGAGGCGTAAACCGGTGACGACATCGGCTAATTGTGGCGTGTGTAACGAGGTGTGGTTCCGACCAGAGCGTGGAAGGTCACAGCCCGCCGCTAGAGGGTACGCGTGCACGTCACGTGACGATACAAAGCGAGCAGCAGCATGCATCAATCGTCCAACGCTGCCAGTCGCATTGCAAAGAGTGACATGGAGGCGTCAAACGACGAGCAAAGAGGTGTTGTTCGGTTTCTGACAGCGGAAGGAGTAGGGGGAACGGACATTCATCGCCGAATGTCACAAGTGTACGGCGAACACTGCATGTCCCTTGCAAGGGTCAAGGCGTGGCACAAGCGCTTCAGGGAAGGACGGGTGTCGTTAGCCGATGATGCCCGGTCTGGGGCACCCCCCCCCCCCCCCCTGCATTACCGATGACAACGTCCAGCTGGTTGATGCACTCATTACCCAGGACCGCCGAGTGACAGTGAATGCCATAGCCGCCGTGGTCGGATTGAGCGTCGGAAGTGTGCACACCATCATGAAGGAACGACTGCACTTACGCAAAGTGTGTGCCCAATGGGTGCCCCACAGTCTTCAACCACACCAGGAAGCATGTCGAATGGCCTACTGTCTTGGTCATCTGCAGCGCTATGGGAGGGAAGGGACTGGGTTCCTGGCACGTGTGGTGGCTGGAGATGAGTCATGGTCCCATCACTTCGAACCAGAATTCAAACGACAAAGCCTCCAGTGGAAGCATTTAGGGTCACCACTACCCAAGAAAGGCAAGGCCATCCACACGAGTGCAGGAAAGGTATCCTCCGGCTCGTTACTTTTTGAACGCACCTTATAGATTTGGTTCTGATGATTCTGGCGTGACGAGCGAAACATCTGTCTACTCCAGACCAAAAACAAGTCCCCGATTAAGGGCAGATGACCTCGAGGTTCCGCCCCTTAAACCCTCAAGTAACTAACTAAAGTCCCCGATTCTTGAAAGAAACGGGTAATCTCGAGAACCACCGGATTTGTTTTGATGCGGTTTTCAGCAATCTGTAAAGGATTTACCTTATATTTGCTCATCCGGGATAAGCGATATGGCTGTTAAACGAAACACTAGGAAATCAAACAAATAATTATATTAAAAATTGATCAATATCTTCAGAAATAAAGTAAACTTTCTCTAGGATCATTTCGAAATTTCAGATGACCAAACTTGCCTGCTAACCATTTCTGTCAATCACAGTTCGATCATCGATCAGTCACCGTTCACACACACCTGCTCGACTAACGACAGTTTGAAGTCCTGATCCCCAACAACAACAACAACAACAATGGTAAACCCAACTCCCACTTCAGTAACTTTAGCGCCGTGGCAGAAAAACAGCGGCGAAGTTTCAAAAGTTGAGAGTTGGAAGATGTTATAAGAAACCACGATACAAACTCCGTCTATTATTCTCCTACTCCGAGCCTGTGATCATAACACAATAGGCTATAATAATAATAATAATAATTATTATAATAATAATAATAATAATAATAATAATAATAATAATAATAATAATAATAACCCTTTATACGACAGACTTTCTTTTCTAATATTTACTTTATCTTTTTATTTTTATTTTCATTGCAGCTCTAATATTTATATTGATTTTAAATATTCAATATTATTATTTTTTAAACAAATACTTTTTAAAAATTATCTTTTTTTAAATTTTTAGTGTTTTATTTTAATTTGTATATTTATGTTTTGCTGTATTGTTTAATTGTAATATTTTTTAGCCTATTTTCAATTTTGAAAAAATAGGCTTATGAGATCACCTTTTGTCCGTGTGTGTGTGTGTGTGTGAGGTGTGTGTGTGTGTGTGTCCCTAATAAAATCTAAACGGCTGGAGTGATTTCAATGAAACTCGGTAAGCTCATAGCACTATTCCCGGCGACCTCGACCGTGCCCTTCAAATTTTGTTACGTCTCACCAATCCAACAAGGCGGCTGTGCGAAATATTTCACTAGCATTCAATATCTCCCAAACTATTACCGATATAGCCCTGAAATTGTGTACGGTGATAAAGGGCACTACTAGAAGTTCACCAATGAGACTTTCAAAAACCTGGTGACTACAAAACCAACATGGCGGTCAAGCGAAGTTTAGACTTTTAAAAAGACTTTTCTCGCGATTTAACTATCCAAACGTAAAGAAATTTGGTAGAGCAAATGTTTATACATATTGTAATGCACTGGAGTAATTTAGTTCAATTGTATACATAACCTCAAAATGGCGGCTGTGCGAAATATCTCACTGACATGGTATATCTCCGAAACTATTACAGATATCATCATGCAATTTTGTACGCTGATAAAGGGTACTGATGCAAGTTTACCTATGTATATTTCATAAACCTGTAAAGTACAAAACGAACATGGCGACCAAGCGAATTTGAAATATATTAATAGACTTTTCTCGTGATTTAACTCTCTGAGCGCAGTGAAATGCGGCACAGTAAATGATTTTGCAGACTGTAATGCACTGCCATCTAATTTAATTCAATTGTTTACATAACCTCAAGATGGCGGCTGTGCGAAATTTTAAAATTAAGTTTTTTATTTCTTGTGTCGTTATCATGCGATCGAAGTGAAAGTTTGAATAATGAACCTAGGCAATAATTGTCCTTGAATGGTACATAACTCTATGGCCTATACATATAACAATCCTAAATGGCGAGCTTCCGAAATATTTAGACTGTTCTCAATATCTATGAATCTTTTACAGCAACCAAACTGAATTTTTTAATGTTCATAGAGACTATGAACATATGTTCATCTATAGGACTTTCAGTAACCTGGTGAGCACAAATCCGACATGGCGACGACGCGAAGTATAAATATTTAAATGGACGTTTCTCGCGAATTAACTATCCGAGTGCCGTGAAAGGTTGCACGTTAAATGCTTGTACAAATGTTGATCCACTGGCATGTAATTTATTTCAATTGTTTGCATAATCACAAGATGGCTGCTGTGCGTAATTTTAAAATCTCGTTTTTACTTCTTGTGTTCTAATCATGCGATTGAAGTTTAAATACCACACGTACACAATAATCTTAATGTAATAGTACAAAAATAAAAATCCAACCTGCCGACCATCTGAAATATTTAGACGGTTCTCAATATCTACGAAGCTGTTACAGAAATTAATCTGAAATTTTGTATGTTGATAGTGGCAATTAACATGAGTAGGATATATGAAAATAGGCTGTATAGTTCTTCACGGAACTACTTGTTTTCCAGTTGAAATGTTATCCAGCACCATAAAACTAGACAGATATAATATTTGTTTATCAGAAATATTACATCTAGAAGAAATGTTGTTGTAAATAGGCTCAAAGTTTCAACTATTAGCACCTTTGATAATAGCCTACAAACTCTTTATATGGTAAGTGGTTAATATAGACCACTCTACTATAAAGAGCTAAACACCAAATTTGGGAATATCTCTCAAACATTCAAGTACTGTATTTATGAGACATTGTTCATCCAGGAGAACCGAACAATCAAAGAATTGTATAATTACAAAAAGCATATAACATCACGAGGAATAGATATAGAAAAATATCCATACTACAAAATGTAAAATTACACCAATACTGTAAAATATTGTCGTAAAACCAGAAGCACTTTATGTATCTGGAACTTTGATAATTGGCGGAAGATCACAAGTCAGAAACTTCGAGAAACAAGAGAGAAAAGTTCTCAGAAAAATCTTAGGACCAAAATATGAGAACAGGATTTGGATGATAAAGAAGCCAATACGGTATATATCGAAAGAGTCACAGATTCCATCAGGGAGAAGACTCTGAAATGTTATGGTCACATACACAGAATGGATGACAATAGGAAAACAAAACACATTTTAAAGTTATTAATAATCACAACAATTACATTGCCACGGTGGGTGAGTGTTTATCGTGTCGGTCTACTAACCCCCAAGCTTGCAGGTTCGCTCCTGGCCGTGGTAAATGGTATTAGAAAAGTGACAAAAATCACGACACGCATGTCATACGTTCTTGGCATGTTAGAGAACCCATGTGAAGTTAGTAGGCCGTGTTCATAATGCCAAAATTAATCTCGGGATTTTCCGCCAACACAAAAGTTCCTTTTTTCTCTAACAGAAAGCGCTATAGTGTCAAGGAACTTAGATAATTATCTAACCTCCTTGACTTTCACAGCGCACCAAGGAACAAAAAAAATCGACATACAAGCGGCCCTATGGGCGTCAAATAACAAAGCTTGCACCCGGCAAACGAGGTCATACGATATTATTATTATCACTACAACTGACTGGTAGAAATAACACAAGACCTACAACAAATTGTATTCAACCAAGAAATCATTCCCAATAGAACTCTAGTAAACAGACACAATCCTACACAGGAAGAATTCAGGATGGACAGTAGAGAGCAAAGTGAAGAGATATTGTGCTAACGCGCTCCTTGGTTGGGCACAAGATATCAAAATAATAATAATAATTATTATTATTATTATAATAATAATGTTGAAAATAGGAGGTGAAAGCCTAGCTCAGAAATTTCAACTAATTCTTGCAGATATCCGGATTGAGGAGAAAATTCCTGAGGGCTGGAAATGACTGACTGAAATGAAGACTGACCCACTACGACGAAAGGGAGATAAAACGTATTTTCGTAAAGTTCTACAGTATATAGCCTATTTTCATATATCATACGTATGCTAATTGCCACTATCAACATACAAATTGTCAGTTTGTTTGATGTAATAGATTCGTAGATATTGAGATCCGTCTAAATATATCGGATGGTCACCATGTTCGATTTATATATATATATGCCTTAGAGTTATCATGAAGATTGTGTATTTTTCAATCTTCAATCGCATGATTAGGACACGAGAAATAATAACGAGATTTTAAAATTTCGCTCAGCAGCCATCTTGTGGTTATGACAATAATTTGAATGATTAGATACCAGTGGATTAAAATGTATATAACCATTTGCTGTACCAAGTTTCACTGCGTTCGGATGGTTAAATCGTGATAAAATTCTATTTAAATGTTTGAAATTCACTTGGCCGCCATGTTCGATTTGTAGTTAACAATTTTTTAAAAGTTACATAGATGATCTTCTGGTAGTTCCCTTTATCACCGTACAAAATTTCAGGGTGATATCGGTAATAATTTCGGAGATATACAGAAGAATGCCGGTGAAATCTTTCGCACAGCAGCCATGTTGGATTGGTGAGACGGTCCGGGTCGGAAGGAATATTAGTATGGCCTTACTGAGTTTCATTGAAATCGCTTCAGCCGTTTGGAAGTAATTAGGGGGCACACACACACACAGACATACGGACAAAAGGTGATCTCGTGAGCCTATTTTTTCATAAATGAAAATAGGCTAAAAGAACAGTAGGCTATGAAATAACGCAGAGAAATAAGAGAGGGAAATCCTTGGTTCAGTTTGATGAGAAGGAACCTGGATGAAACGCAAGTCTCAGTATCCTGAAAAGATCACTGACACCTTCAGAAAAAAGGTGATTGAAGCTCTACGGCCACATTCGCAGAATGAACAACGACAGGCTCACCAACCTTGCTGTCTCAATGAAAGTCAACAACAACTCGCTTAGTGAAATAGAAAACGGCTCCACAGGTACATTGCAACTCGCATCAAAGAGCATCAAAGGAACATCCATCTAAACCAACCTGACAAATCAGCTATAGCTGAACATGCCCTGTCTTCAGGGCACGATGTATGTTTCAAGGATGCTCATGCGCTTGCCCTTGTTAAGCACAACTGGTCTAGAATTATAAGGGAGGCAGTTGAAATTCGTAAAAATCCCAATAATTTTAACAGAGACACTGGATATCAGCTAAGTGACACTTGGCTACCAGTTATTAAGGATCTAGGGAGATAGTTCCTCTCAGTCTCTCTGTTCTTCACATATTTAAAATTGTACATTTTCCCTCTAGGGCTCAGAGCCTGGATTTGATCTCCTTTGTTCGTCACTGGAGGAGTTTCCATCTGTTTTTTCGCCGTTGACTGTATGACGTTAGGCATCGTTCAGCTACACTTCCCTTTTGTTTATGTTTCCTTATATCCATCTAACCCTCCAGCCTCCCCACCCCCCTCCTCATTCTTCGAGGAGTTTCTATATTTTCACACCGCCCCCTTTACCTTCTCGTTACTTACTACTCTGTCCGCCGTTCCACCATGGTCCATACAGTAATTTCTGGCAGCTGCTCTCTGGTGACGAACAGAGGAATTTATCTATATTTTTTGTAATCTCATTGATATACTTTCTTTGGCCACATTGTTTATTTCCATTGAAAAAGGAGGCAAGGTTTCTCCGAAACGTATGGTTTAAATTAAAAATATACACGGCATTAGCCCAAAAGCAGGAATTATTTATGTAATAATCCAGGCCGTGAAAGCCTTAATATGCAAAAAAGATGGATCTTATTCAAATTCCATCTCCGTTGTTTCTGAGTAGATAAGTTCTTCCAACTTATATTACTGCACACATCAAAATTAATATACTGATGATCACTACCAGTGTAGTCTTCTACACACATCAAAAAAAGTTTTGCATCACCTCGGTTCCCAGATCTCCGGCATATAGACGTTGACTGTGTATATTGTATCCAAGATACAGTCCCTTTGACTGTTCATAGATGTCACTAAAACTGCTCAAAGATGTAAACAACCATGCATGAGCAGGGCCTATTAGACGGAGGGGGTACGACAGCCGATCAGTTCCAGTCATTCCACCAGGACGAAGGTACGCTGCTCATGTTGTCTGTAGTTCTACCATGCCTAGAAGGTCAATACCGCAGTTCGATCGCGTCCGCATTGTTACTTTGTGTCAAGAAGGGCTCTCAACAAGGGAAGTTTCCAGGCGTCTCAGAGTGAACCAAAGCGATGTTGTTCGGACATGGAGGAGGTACAGAGATACAGGAACTGTCGATGACAGGCCTCGCTCAGGCCGCCCAAGGGCTACTACTGTAGTGGATGACCGCTACTTACGGATTGCCGCTCGGAGGAACCCTGACAGCAATGCCACCATGTTGAATAATGCGTTTCGTTCAGCCACAGGACGTCGTGTTTCAACTCAAACTGTGCGCAATAGGCTGCATGATGCGCAACTTCACTCCCGACGTCCATGGCGAGGTCCAGCTTTGCAACCCCGACACCATGCAGCGCGGTACAGATGGGCCCAACAACATGCTGAATGGACCCCACGGAATTGGCATCACGTTCTCTTCACCGATGAGTGTCGCATATGCCTTCAACCAGACAATCGTCGGAGACGTGTTTGGAGGCACCCTGGTCAGGCTGAACGTCTTAGACACACTGTCCAGCGAGTGCAGCAAGGTGGTGGTTCCCTGATGTTTTGGGGTGGCATTATGTGGGGCCGACGTACGCCACTGGTGGTCATGGAAGGCTCCGAAACGGCTTTACGATACCTGAATGACATCCTCCGACCCATAGTGCAACCATATCGGCAGAATATTGGAGAGGCATTTGTCTTCATGGACGACAATTCTCGACCTCATCGTGCACATCTTGTGAATGCGTTCCTTCAAGATAACGACATCGCTCGACTACAGTGGCCAGCATGTTCGCCAGACATGAACCCCATCGAACATGCCTTGGATATGTTGAAAAGGGCTGTTTATGGACGTCTTGACCCACCAACCACTCTGAGAGATTTACGCCGAATTGTCGTTGAGGAGTGGGACAATTTGGACCAACAGTGTCTTGATGAACTTGTGGATAGTATGCCACGACGAATACAGGCATGCATCAATGCAAGAGGACGTGCTACTGGGTATTAGAGGTAGTGGTGTGTACTGCAATCTGGACCACAAATGCTGAAAGTCTAGCTGTATGATGGTACAACATGCAATGTGTGGGTCTCATGAGCAATAAAACGAGCTGAAATGTTGTTTGTGTTGATCTCTATTCCCTTTGTATTTAAAGGTTCCGGAACTCTTGGAACCGAGGTGATGCAAAACTTTTTTTGATGTGTGTATAAACTTCCATTCCTTGATGTGTGGTACTAACGTCTCAGAAGCCATGGAGATATCCGGAATGGTCTCTGTATAACCCGGACGCCGAAAGGTTGACACTGCGCCTACATTTAAGATCAAAAGCCCTGTCCTTGATGCCATTTCCAGAATTAACTGACCTCGGGAATTGGTATGTGGCATACCCCATTCCACTACAATGATTTCTCCAGTTGTATTAAGAATGGCATCTTCCAGAGAGTTGACTTTCTGACGAAATTTTCCCATTGTTTCATTTGGAGTAAGATAGACACTAATATATGTGACTCCTCTACTCTTTAACCAAACGAATCCGTTCCCGCTCCCATGTTCTTTAATTGGAATTTTCCAGGGTCTAAGATCCAAATAGCAGAGGTGCTTAATTGATCTCTAAGCCAGAGAGGTGACTTCTTATCTTGGTACTGTTCACTAATTAACAGCAGATCAGTTTGTTTCTCGGCAGCTAGCTGGTACAACAGATGATGGGCTGTTCTACTCCTTTCTATATTAGCTTGTAGAACTCGGATCATTTTCGTTTCAGGTACGTCGCTTTCTCCAGGGCCTCTCGGAACACCTTACATTGGCCCAATCCGGCCACATGACACAAATCCTGCTGCGTAACGTCACTCTCCTCGCATAAGACACACTTCTTTGGGTTGATGCAATCCTTGGCTTTGTGATCATTCTGTCCACAGTAGAAGCAAGACTTGCTTCTGTCAGGGCCCTCACAAATTTTGGCTATATGACCATAACTGAGGCATCGGTAGCATCGAAGAACTGATATTCTCCGCCTCACTCTACAACTGATCCATCCTACTTGAACCAAGCCTTCCCTTAGATGATCATTTTCAGCTTTTTCTGGCAGAGTTATAACAGCCATTCTCTGTTTCCGACTGTTAGTCTGCGTTACCATAATCCTCAGACCATCCGGGGGTTCTTTAATAATATCCTTAATGGACTCTAAAACTTCATCTTTGGTCGTGAGAGCATAAAGATCTCTAATCTCAATTGTCACCCTCGGCTCAAGACTGCGGACTGTCGCATCTTGTCCCAGGATATTCTTCAATGAGTCGCTAAATGCCGCATTATCTCGATTGCTTTTCCCGAGGGTAACAAGAACTTCACCGGCTCTAGTCTGGGTTATAGACCTAACTTCCGTTCCTGTGTCAGCAGGATTTGCCTTTTGCCGAATCTCCCGTAACACATCGGCATACGACTTGCCTTCTGCTGGCTTAATTAACACAGCTGGCAGTCGAGACTTTGTTAGTTGCTTCTTGAGCATTTGACTCTGTCTCTTGCCTGGAGAATCTTCCCGCTGTAATTCAACCTGCATTTGATGCCTTTTCTCTCGTGGTTTCTTCCTGGACACAACCTTAGTCCATGACTCTACTTCTCCTCTTTCCGTTTCTTCCATTTCTCTTTCGTCATCAAGAGAGTTTGATGCTTGTGCTCGATCAGTTATTGTGGTTTCGTCGACTTTTTGTTTCTCCTTGTACCTAGCATTCTTACAGAAGACAATGCTGTCAATGGCCTCCTCCATCTCCACAATACCATCCTTCACATCCTTGGACATGTTTTTCTGTTTCGTCGCAGCAAGCTTCATCTTTTTAATAATATTTATAGCATTTCTGCAATGCCTCTTCTTCCGTTCTCCTCAGTTTGTCAAGATGTTGGGATGGGAGAAGTATTGTATCTTCCGCAACTGCCCCATCACTCGATGACTCTCCCGTTATATTCACCTTAGACAATCGAGGCCATACCTCATTTTTCCAGTTCGCATCTCTTTCTTGGTTCGTTAGAAGACGATTCATATTCCGAAACTGGTAAAGCGTAGGTCAGGCCAGTGGTGTGGGAAGAAAATAGCGCTGACTCCAAAGAGTCCAGACCCTCCCTCAATTATCAAGCTCGTACCCAAGGTAGCGGGGCTCTAATGGCCGCCGAAGTAGGCCAGACCGTCTTACTGCCCCCTGACGACAGAACCTATAGGCTCTGTTGACTATACTACTAATCTAAGCTCAGAAGGCTTTGGATAATACGATTAGATTACGTCACTTCCTGTCACAGAGGAAACTTCTTGCTCTATGGGCTAATAGTACACGATAAAACGTAACCCCAAAATCACGTAACAAATCCAGTCTACACTCGATGAAGTTGATTTGAGGAATACAATTTAGTGAGCACCGTATGTTAAACTATGAACTACTGTGCCCAACTCTAGGAATGGGTATTCCAAGATTCAGACACCTAGATATCAAGGGAAAGGCTGTAGCCGCTTTTGAAAGTTGAGATATTTGAATATCGCGCTACATTGCTTCTCGAAGCAATTGGAAAGAATTTACCGATACTTGGATGTCAAGTGACGTAGCGAGTAATAGCAGAGGTAGAGGCTATTTATTGATTAAATAGTTAACTATGGAGTCGAGACTTGAGACTGGGATCAGATTACTGGCACGGCCAAATGAAAGAGAATGCAATTAGTATCAAGTAAATCGGACCAGGGATTCAAGAGATATGAGGATTTCCAGATATCAGCTGATGCGGCGTGACCCTGAAAGTTTTGAATAAAAGCCGGCTGGCCGAAGCAACTTCAGCTCATTCTAACACAAGCATTTGCCGAGCAAGTTGTAGCGACGCTGAGCCAAGGCACATGGTTGCCGGATCTACGCAGAAGTTCTTTTGAAAGTCGTGATAGTCACGAAAGTGCTGCGCTACGAGTTGGAACTTAGTAAATTTACGGCGAGGAGAATCACTGAGGTGATTGATTTTTCTACAGACATTGGTGGAAATATTTATATTTCTACATGGACATATGCTAGACTTTGTCTAGAAATTAGTATTTTGTCACAGTCCAGTAATAACTTAATACTTGGATGTTTAAATCCATTTCAGTCAGTTTTCATATTTTGTCACTAGTTAACCACTTCGATCTGTCAGTACACTGAAGACTAGTCTATAACGGTGGCGTTCATTAGTCTACGCAAGGGAAACTACAAGTTGCTTAGCGCATGGTAGATGGTGATATAATAAACCATGCCCAGGGAACGATCTTCAGAACAGCCGTTAATTGCTTAGACTGTCAGTGTTTTTCTTGTACTGATAAGATTACCGTGAGTTATGTTACAACTGACATATCTAAGAAGAGATCACTTAGATCTTACCCTATTTAAACAAACTGTTATGGCTTTGATAGAAGCCCATATTAAAATGGAACAACAGTTAATTCAAACGTCAAAAGATACTACCACTATGTCTGACTAGACGGATTGTGGGTGTATAATGGCGGCCGATACAAGGATTATACGTGCTTGTCCGATAGGGCATATCTATGGATAAATCTGGTACAGACCAGGTTTACTACACTTCAAGACCATCAAGAAATGTAAGCCACATTTGAATTATATTATGCCTAGCTAATTGGAACAAACTATTTTTCTGCAGATGACCAACACATTTTATTTTTCTTCGTATTTAAATCTTGCAATGATTTACGCAAGACTTGTTAGAGTTATTCTGAGCATTTTCAGCACTCAGAACAGTTTAGGATCGATGACCGAGCATTTCGAAGATTTATTTGAATATTTCATATTTTAGGGAAACCACGGAAAACCGTCGATGTAAAAGTTAATAATTATTTTTGTTGAGGAATGGATACTTTTTCCATATTCGAAGATTTGAACATGTGGATTCTCACATAATGAGATGATAATTAAACATATTTAAAATTATATAAATAATAATAATAATAATAATAATCCACTAATAATAATAATAATAGTTTTCATAATTTTTCTAAATAATTCTTGGATATTATATTTTATAATAATCATATGTATTGAGAAAGAGCCTATGGAGTAGTTTAATCATTTCTAGTCTGGAACATGAGATTTTCCGAAGGAGAGTGGTTAACGCAAGCCCGCATTCAACCAACATTTCAGTTCTGGTTGAACAGTTGATATTTGCACTGAGCAAAGTACTTTTTTCAGATAACACGGAGAGGCATGAAACGGGAAGCAAATGATATTTGTATCAAATAGGATATTTTTGTATTTATATAAAATCATGACGTAAATACACTCGAAAGTGAAATAAAGATTTTCATAAGTATAGTAAATTCACGGGTTGAACTGAATGGTAAAATAAAATTAACTTGTAAGTTTATTAATCTTCCAGTGTTGATAACAAGCAGAGGCTTGATTTATTGTATAAATTTTGGGAAGAAAATTTATATGTGTGGAGTAGTTGAAATGCCATTCCCAGGTGCGCATGTTTAAGTCGCAGGAATGAAGAGGTTTTTTCGAGCATCAATCAAATAGCAGGTTCGATGGCTCAGGTTTATAGTAGGAGTATTGGAACTACACATTTCGTCGTATGAATGACCCGAAGGTTATTTCTTGAAACCATCAGTTCTTATTTCAACCTTGTTTACGAATTCCATTTAGACTTTGATTTTGCTAGAACCCGGATTTGTCATGATAGTAGTTTATTCTTCTTCAGAGGAAGACCTTTGCCGTTGTTGTTGTAATATTGTGTTCTTACACAAATAATAGAATGGGCCACTGCCAATTAAAAATAATTCTTTAACCACGAATAATTTGAAGGATATTTTCAATCCTAGTGCCATGAACGAAATGAATTTATTATGAAGCTACAATTCTTATTTCCCCATTCTGTCGAAGAATTGCAAGTTGTAAAAGTTACTAAAAATGGCCATAAATATAAATATTTTTTTCATAATAATGATTCCAAGTGGATAATTTAATAGTTGAATGGTTCAACAATTTATTGATCAAGTGGATGATTCAGAAATCATGTATTTTGTTAGGAACTTGAAGTTCATAATCGAGTCACTTCTCGAATGTTTAATGTCAGAAGAACAATTAATTGTTGTTGTGCTTCGCACAGTTCTTCGATGCTATGCTCAAGGTCAAATACTTTTCAGATGTTATTAATATGTGTAAATAATGTGTGTTGATTCAATGATAATAATATTTTCGACGATATATTTTTGAAAACTGGAAAATAAGTGAAAGTTTAAAAATACTATGAACATTTATTCTACGAGTGTTAATATCATGTAAATATTCAAACAGTGATCTACGATATTTCCAGTATAGACAATTAACTTTGAACTGGAATTAATCCTTAATAATTTTGGAACACAGTCTACAGGACTATTAATTGGACTTGTGTTTTCCAAAAAAAGATTGTCAAATGTGTTTGGAAAATTTCTGTATATTGTGTAAATAAGAGTGTGGATCGCCACACGTGGATGATGCTGCTTTGAGCATCTTTGCAGTCAATTTTAACTTCAAAATAAACTGAGATAAATTTACCAGATGTGTCATACCCAATTGAATCTCCTTCTATCCTTATTGTTGCATTGAGTCAAAAATCAGTAAAGCATTTTTTTCATTTGATGTCGTTTTTGCGATTTGCTTTAACCCATCTGGCGCCCCGGGATATTTTGATTCTCGTGCTGACTGATTATTGGTAAAATGCATATGTGGTCGTGCGGACTCCGGTCTAAACGGGCACACTACGATACACACTGACCTGTTCCCAAGCTGGAATACAATTCTCACTTCCACAAATAACATTTCTTTCCGATAAATACACCAGTACCACACAAGCACACTGTATGTCAAACATGGCCACCACAACAATAATGTCTATAATAATAATAATAATAATAATAATAATAATAATAATAATAATATATTGGGAGTAACCCTCATTTGACGCACCACAAGCTGCTACCTCACTGATATTATTTTTTGCCATTTTATTTGGAGACTGTATTTATTAATGGATATTTGTAAATAATTGGGAGCACTGAAGAATTCTATGATTTTTGTTGTTGGCTGTAAATAAAGGTGCAGAGTATGCGATGAACGTTTGATAGTTGCACCATTGACTGGGTGGTGCAGTCGATGCTTCCGGCATATTGCCGAGGACACTCTCATTTCAGGCGATGTCCTGACCGGACGTGAATTTCGTCGCTGTTAAAATCTACGAGTATTGGTTACACCAACCATCATCGAAGCGTGAATAACATTTAATTTAACGCAGTAAAACTGCCAATAGCATTGGGAACGTTTATTTGGTTTAAAATAGTGACATTTATAAATTAGGTAGGAATTCTTGAACCCAGGACTGAACAACGTGGCGAGCACGTGGTTGCCGGCCGATATGAAAATTGTGGAAGTTCAAACCATTCATTGTCTGTAATCGAATGAGAATCGATATTTCGTTGTGTAACACTCACCAGTGCATAAAGGTGAATTTTTCGTGAGCGGATGGCTCTAGTGTGAATTAACACGAGTGTTTCAGTAACATACAAATTTGGAGTGAGTACAGTTGCACAAGCAACCATTTTAGCTTCTGTGAGCGTATGAACACATGGTCATTTTTCCAATAAGCCGCTACTTGTGTAGAAGCAGTGTATATGGAAAGCAAAATCACGATATGCTTAAATTCAGTGAGAACGCCAAAAATATGATTAAGATGGAGCTCACATTAATAATCCAACACCACGTGGACGCTATGATTCCTATTTTGATGGAAGCCGTTATGGAGTAGAACCCAGTATGGAGGGGATAGCGATGGTTGATACTCACTTAAGGAAGGAAAACAAAATGGCTACACCAACCATGCCATCGCATTTGACAATTGTATCTGCCAAAGCGCACACACTGGAAACACTCGAAATGGTCAAGTGAGTCCGACTGTAAAGTCGCAATCTTTTTATGTTCGGTCATGACGCGAGAGGATTAATTATAGGCGCCTTACTACAGCACATTCTTTAGGTAGGGTACATGTATTTATTTTCTACAATTTATCATGGTTTTCCCCAGAACGTATGATTTGTGAGAGTCTGAGGGATAAGCTCTTGCCACTATTATTGTAAATACATTTTCATGGTTATAGACCAGTGCAGTAAACCAAGCCCAGTTTCGCAGTACGGTTACGTGTTATAATGTCCACGGGATACTGTTAGCCTAGTGAGCAGATGTATTCAAGGTCGAACCGCGGCATGTCATTTCTTTAATCCAGTTATTGCGAGCACGAGGTGCTGTGTTTGTGAATAGGTTTAGAAGGCAGTGAACTATTGCGCAGCCAACCGGCACCGCATAAACTTGATTCTGACGCTGCAGAGACACATGGGAGTGTTATTTTGTTTTATTATTGTATAAGTTGACATTCAGACAACTGTGAAGGAGAGAGTCAAGATGAGTTTAGCAGGCAGTCGTATGTTCGATGTGAAGGGGTCATATCATAACGATTAGGGAGCCCCAGAAAATATTGTAACACATGTTTTGACTGCACAATTCACTGATTATATAATAATCGCAGTCCATCCACACTTTGTGTGGATCCTAGAGTACATTTAAAATCCACAGCTGATTGTACAGCTCAAGAATCCTTGTCCACAGGCTGGACAATTGTATAAAATTAATGAATACCATTGTAATATTTTTGAGGTTTACCACAATGGGTGGGTGCTATCCCAATTGTGAGGTACGATTGTGTACTACCTAAGCTAGTGATGTGTACATTTTTGTCTCGTTTTTTAAGCTAACGACCGACGGGTCGAGTGTTATTGAGAGCACGTAAGTAGTGCTGATGAAACTTTGGAAAGAGTGTTTTTCTTCCAATTGCTGGAGGTGATTTTGGTTGTCCATTTACACCAAATCTTCACAATTTACGAGTTTAAAATGGTCACTAAACAAATACAGAGAAACTGGTGGGACTAAAATGATATTAATAAAACCTTGCTCAAATAATCAAGTGACAGGATTTTCTCTCTAAACACAAACTTAAATTAATTAATAGGCAGTATTTTTAAACACTATTAAAACCCTAAACGTAATGAAACCTTGTTGACCAGTGATTAGGTATTGCTATGCTTCGACTTCTTAGATACAATTATCGGTATTCCCATTTGCGAGACAACGGTCGGTTAACTACATGTTTAAACATGGTAGTTAACTCAACAATGCAACGTTAGTCATGATCTACACCATGCTGTTGCTAACATAATTTTCACTCTCCCGTACACTTATGACAATAGTTCACAAACAGTGGAGGTGCGTGCAGGCAGGTCAGTGGCGCCAATAGCGCAATTTTGAAGGGTCATTTTGTTACACATTTGTATTGTAAATTAGTTAAGTTTTTCTCTTTAATGGTAGGATCAGAATGTGGTTACCTATTGTTTTTGGAATAAATTTTGGATTAAACGCTTCTCGTTTATATCGTTGTTAACCTTAACGTCCAATATGAATTAGCTCAAATTATTGTAATGTTAAATGTTAGAGTTAGCATAGTTTTTAAACTTACTGTGCTGTAAATTTAACGAAATCTTTGCATTATAATCAAGTAAATATCTTTCTTTTCTGTAAATTCGTGTCTGCATTATTACTATTATTGCAATCTCCGAAGTAATTGTGTAGGGAGGAATTACGTGTCATTCTCTTAGCCTTGCTTGTTGACTTCATTATTTGTTAGTAGGACTTCGAGAGGATTAATTTTTAGGATATTTTGCATGGAGATGAGTAAATTCTCATTAGGGTTAATTAGCACGGACTAGCCGTTTTCACCTCTCCGATGTAAGTTAGGGGTCTGCCAATTTTTGAATAAAATGAGTGCGATTTAAAAGTAAGCCTGACCTCTTTATTGTATTTTGAGTTTGTATTCCTCTGGACTGGTAGTTTTGATTTCTCATTATACCCGACACCCCCGAGTTAAGTTTCCTTGTGCATCCCCAGTCCAAGGATGCAATCCTCCCCATCCTATATGTCTTCTCGTTGGAGGAGGGTTTCGGAAGGGTCATTTAAGGCCAATGGCTCCCTGAAATCCTCGTCAAACGGGCACAATATATATATAGTACGCTAAGGTGTATGTTTCACTAAACTCAAGCTCCTAAAGCAGAGGGACTTAGAAGACGTGATTTGTACCAAACTCTATCTAATCGTCTCAATAGCACAGGAAAAATCTTGCATTTCTTGAAAAGTCAACGAAAATATATTTATTTGTTTATAAAGACGACGATAGCCCCTGCCAGAACTGTATCGTATCGAGCCTGCATAGCAGTAAGCCCAGGTGGATGGTCTATACACATGAGGCGATAACAAGTAACCAATCCTAAAGAAATGAGTGTTCAAAGGAAAGAGAAATTACCCGCTGCAGTGACAAATTGCTCTTTTATTTTAAGATATTGACAATTTGTTCAAAAAGTGCGTTTAAACCAGTACTGTGCTCAATGAAGTGTTGGGTTACCGAGAAGTGTCCGTGAGATAGGTACGCAGAAATCTGACCTCAGAGCTGGTTGTGCGACAATTCCTTGCATCGCACGACACCGAGTTTTGCCAATCAGAGTGGTTTCCTCAAACTGATTGCACCCTACGGCAAGAGTCTCAATGTCGGTGGCGACTATAGAGTTTATGGTGTATGTCAGTTTGGTAATAAAGGGTCCCATTTTCAGAACTTCCCTTGTACAATGCAGTGGTTAGAAATGAGCATAAAGTGTCGACAAAGCAGTGTACCACAGGCAAATTAAGTTGTGAGAATCTCTGGGGTTAAATAACAGACGATGATGTGCTAACCTCTCACACGCGGTGAAATTGCGTTCTATTTATCATCATCGTTAGTTTATTCAAGATATACTCAATACCTATACCAACATACGGTCTGGAAGCAGCAACCCTTACTGGACCAACAAACAGTCGTCTTCAGGCTGTAGAAATGAAGTTCCTCCGTTCTTGCCTTGAAAAGACGAAAATGGACAAAATAAGGAATGAGGATATCCGACAACAACTGGGATTGGAAAGGAGCCTGCTGGAGACACTCGAACTCAAGAGATTGAGATGGTAGAGGATGGCTCCCCACAGGATACCTCGAGTGTACTTTGGCTAGAGTGTCCCCGGGAAGAGACCAAGAGGAAGACCTCGCGATGTGTGGGAGAAGCAAATTTATAAGGACCTTGAAGCTAGAGATAAGAACTGGCATCAAATACGAGAACAACAGTTATGGATGGACAGGACAAATTGTAGACGGCTCATTTATAACCGCACCTGGCTTGCTGGACCGAAGAAACAATGATGATGATGATGTTACTCGACGATCTCGACCAAGTTCCTGATCCACTGTATTTCCAACTATAAAATAATAAAGCTCAGACTAACTTAGATTGCAAATATAAGCAATTCTACAAGGATAGTTTCAGACATCTTTATTAACTGGTAATGAGGACAAGAAGTGGGGTTCCTTAAAACATTCAAGAATTATAATTTGATTCAAACTTACATCGTGAAATAATTCCATCTCTTACTGAAATTTAAGTGAACATTCTAAAAAAAAATCTACCGTTTAACTTAAGTCCGTTAATGGGTTCAGAATATTCAATAGCACAAATGTCACGTCCCGAGTTTTGAATGCATTCACCGCCAAGCGCCACTGGTGAACATTTTCCTACGCCAGAAACTTTATGGTTCCTTCTTCTTCGATCTATGACGTGTATTCCTACCTGGACATGCTGCAGCTCATAGGAAAGTGTAATACGATTTCTCTTTCGCATTCCATTTCCATAACTAAACTTTTCCATGCCTAAATACAGAGATACGGCCGGCCCCGTGGTGGTGGGGCAGCGCGCCTGCCTCTCACCCGGAGGCCGCGGGTTCGATTCCCGGCTTCGTCAGGGATTTCAGAAACTGACGTGAGGGCTGGAACGGGATGCACTCAGCCTCGTGAGGACAATTGAGTAGCTGCCTGACAGTGAGGCAGTGCCCCGATCACGAAAACCAAGATTAACGGCCGAGGGGACCCGATGCGCTGATCACGCGTCACCCCGATATCTGCAGGCCAAATGGCAGGGCAGTGGTCGCTTGGTAAGCCTAGGCTCTTCATGGGCTGTAGTGTCAGGGAAAAAAGTAAAATAAAAATAAATTAACCAATAAATACAGAGATACGAGAGTGCTGGAACAGGGGATACATTGGCCCCGATCTTCGCCCAACTTGACGGTGTGTAAAACACTAGCTTGCCTTGTAGTAGTACCTGCTGACAACGTTAAAAACGCTAGCAGTCATCGCGTACGACGATGTAGTTGAGTTGTACTTCTATAGATGGCAGCAAAATCGGAAAATTGGTGAGTATTCTTGTTAATGTTGTACATTTAATTAATATTTGAATATATATCAATAGTAAATGCATATTGCAGTGCTTAGAAAAGAATACAATCGGTTTCGCACAATATTATACGAAGCAATTGAATTTTGTTGAATCACACATCGATTTTAGTCGATACACTGCGCTAGAAAACGATACCACATACTGGTTGTTCCCACGCTTCTCGTAATTCAAACGTGATATTTCTTAATTCGATTAATAGGAAGTACAGCACTGACAATTAAATAATACTGGTGTGTGATAAGTGCAGCTGTAATTTTCTCTTACATTTCATTTTTAATATTGTAGTATAGTAGCCTACTCTTTCTATTTGTACATACCTGTGGGGTAGGCCTATGTCATGCTATGTGCTTTGTGGAAACATGGGCTGAAACATCCACAACTGTTCTGATAGAGCCCATGTTTTCTTCTCTACCTGATATCACAGGGGGAAGAAATCGCCTAGTATTAGACCAATTACTAAATATGACCGAAGCCTCCGTGGCTTAGGCGGCAGCACGCCGGCCTCTCACCGCTGGGTCCGTGGTTCAAATCCCGGTCACTCCATGTGAGATCTGTGCTGGACAAAAGGGAGGCAGGCAGGTTTTTCTCCGGGTACTCCGGTTTTCCCTGCCAAAATTTCATTCCAGCAACACTCTCCACTATCATTTGATTTCATCTGTCATTCATTTAATCATTGCCCCGGAGGAGTGCGTCAGGCCTCGGCAGCCGGCACAGTTCATATCCTCGCCGCTAGATGGGGGCTTCATTCATTCCATTCCTGACCCGGTCGGAGACAGGAAGCAGGCTGTGGATTTTCATTTTCACTAAATATGACCATTATAAGGCGGGGGAAAGAAAGAAAGGAAGGAATATAAAGTAGAGCGGGGGGGGGGGTAGAATAGGGGAGAGGGGCCAGTAGGCCATGTCGGGGACGGATCGCGCTCGAAAGTGCATTGTCAGTTGGAACTACTTGCGCCGAGCAATAGGATGGCGTGCTTGAGTCTGAGCCTAGCCATGGTACAGGTCAGACGTCGCTGCCAGGAGCTCCTAACCAAGTGATGCCAAATTGATGGTCCATCTTCCACGCCGCTTCTTCGCCACAGCCATCGAGACTCAAACCTGCCTTTAGCCTTTAACCGATACCCACTCCCAATTTCAAGCCAACAATCTCCTTCCCTTCCAACCGTTAACCATTGTTACATCCAAGCCATTGTCGCCTTCCCACCTACCGCCCCGTTCCACGTCAAGAAAATCCTATCTCCCCTGAGTTACAGCCAAGCTAAACTCTTCCCTCCAACCCTGCAGCAGCCAAATAATTAATTACATTAATTAATTATTTAAATTTTTCCGCCTGCGCGCACATTGTCACGGCTACAACCGATCAACTGTTAACCTTGTGCGACAGGCATTAACTTCTTGGGCGAGCCAACTTCAACACAAGGGTCTACCACGGTATTTGACCCCTTTTAACTAAACTACTCACTTACATCTACATCTACGTTTACACAGCTACACTCATGGACCCAATGGATCAAGTGGATCACGTGACTGCTTTTGCCGAATTCGCACAATCATTGTCGGAGGAAAGCAATCAGTCATGGGCCTCTACACAACACTCTGGCTCCGAGCCTACACCTACACCGCGCCATGGCACCTTCCCGTATTTTGACTACGGAGAGAGGCTATGGTACGAATCCCCTACACGCCGTTCTCCCAAAAGCTCGCTGATTGTAGTCCGCCCACCGGGCTACAAACAATTGCCCGCTACTCGCGATGCAATAATCAGCGTGCTTACACCTATAGCTCACTACATTACTAACATCGAGGAACTGGTAAATCATCAAGTCATAATTACACCTACCAGGGACTACCGCATCCACGCTATCACCAGGGCTCTCCGGAGCCATCCCTACATTCCCCAATACACCTTCATTCCGTACATTCATACCGAAACCTACCCAGCCCAAACGCAAACAGATCAGCCAACCGACTGCGCACCAGAAACACGCCCTAAAGCCACTCAAACCATTCCTACTCCTCCTCCCATGCCCATTTACACCAGCAAGAAACACGCTCAAACAGACACAATCGAACACTTTCACGAACAAACTCAAACACACACGGAGACAGGAGAAAGATGGACACAAGTCTGGACCCAAAAGGGCAAAAGAAACAAGAAAAACAAAACAAAAGACACTAAAACAGATCCACCAAGCCCCGTTGAAACAACTACTCAAACAGACTCTCCCCAACCTGCCTTCAGCACGCACGCCACTGAATCCCCTTCCTCACCTCCCCCTAACACAGTAAATTCTTCCCCAAAAACAAGAACACGGGCGAAACCTCGTCCACTAACCAAACAACATTCCACACTCATCTACCAGTGTTTCAACTGCCAAAGACTGGGCCACAACGCTTCAGATTGCCCTCACGAGGCTCGCTGTAACAGGTGTGGTGATCCACATCACCATAAAACCTGTGAGACTCCAATTGACAGTCCTAAGTGCTGCAATTGCAAGGGCAATCAAGCAGCGTCATACGGTGGCTGCAGCTACATTAAAAAAGCCATAAGACACAGGCAGTTGGAACTCATACAACGCGCTACTTCCAACCTTCCCTCCCTCATGTCTCTCACAATCCCATCTCCGCCAGCTCAAACACAGAATTCAGCCCTCACTCACATACTACAGATTCTCACGCAATTAGCTTCTACAACACTTTAAACTTCACATCCCTACATAATACATCATTCCGGGAGCCGTGGCGAAGTCTGCCTGGGGGGTAAGGCCCTGCCAGCCCGCCTGGGGTGACGAACCACGGTCCTCGGAGCAGCAAACTCACCAAACTGCACTGGAGCGTATTACAGGATTCGAACCTAGCACCCACTAGGAAGCCCAGGCTAGTGGGGCCAATCCAGTCGATTGGTCTACGCTATACTGGCTTCCATACATCACGAAAACTTCTAATTACAAAATTAACAGTCTAAATTAACAATATTTAATCATAATATCGCATTATTACAACATTCGAATACATTTAAACCTCATTCAGCCATCAGCCAATCAGATCACTCCACCAGCCAATCAGCGAACAGTTACTCCAAATTCAAACTCCCCGCTCCAGTGTCAGTCTTCACTCTACATTAACACTAGCTACATATTCTTTACACAAATATAAACATAATGAGGTGGTAGCTGAGGCCTTTACAATGCAGTCCATTGTTATAAAACAATGCAAAACCTACTACAGGTCTTTACTTTTCACTTCTTCTAAAGCACTATATAACTTCCACCTACTAAAGGTCTTCTACATTTCCAAATTAATTTACGAAGCTGCTGCTCAAATCAAACAACTATACACACTGAAAAATTAAACACAATCAAGCCATGGCGAGTGTACTGATAATTAACATCTACAGCATCGGCAGGAGTGTGCACTGGCCAACAATGGCCAACAGGCACATCCTGACCCGAACCTAAGCTGAAACAGTCTTCTGTTCTCCTCTTAAATTGCACTGCCCCAAAATAATTAACTGGTCGCTCTTGCGACTAGTTAATTAAAATTACAACTTAACTCCTCCCACAACTAAAGACCATTTCACTGCATAAACTCTGGCTATCGGTTACTCATTAAACCATAGCCAGAGTAAACTTACTTAATTCATCTGTATTTCAATTATCCTCCAAAATTCTCCCCCTCAAACTAGAGTGAAAGGAGCCCGGTTTACGGGCACCAGACTCTGCCTCTTCCTGCATTCACCTCAAGGTGAATTGCATGTCACTGCCAGAGAGTAGTAGATGGCCTGCTTCCACAACATTTTAAACTTCACATCCCTCCATAATACACCATTCCGGGAGCCGTGGCGAAGCCTGCCTGGGGGGCAAGGCCCTGCCAGCCCGCCTGGGGTGACGAACCACGGCCCTCGGAGCAACAAACACACCAAACTGCACTGGAGCGTATTACAAGATTCGAACCAAGTACCTACTAGGAGGCCCAGTCTAGCGGGTCCGATCCCGCCGATTGGCCTACGCTATACTGGCTCCCATACTTTACGAAAGCCTCACATTACATTATCAACAGTCTATATTAACAATAATTAACCATTATACAGCATAATTATTACATATAAATACTATTAAACTCCATCCACCCTTCAGCCAATCAGATCACTCCTCCAGCCAATCAGCGAACAGTAACTCTAATTCAAACTCCCCGCTCCAGTGTCAGTTTTTACACGACAATAACACAAGTTACATACTCCTCTCACAAATTTTAACAACATGAGGCGGTAGCTGAGGCTTTTACATAGCAACGCATTGTTATAAAACAATGCAATACCCACTACGGGTCTTTATTTTCCACTTCTCTTAAAGCACTATTTAACTTCTACCTACTAAAGGTCTTCTACATTTCTAATAAAATTACGAAGCTGCTGCTCAAATATTAAACAATTATACACACTGCAAAAATTAAACACATTCATACCATGGTGAGCGAACTGTAATTAACATCTTCAGCATCGGCAGGAGTGTGCACTGGCCCACATTGGCCATCAGGCACATCCTGACCCGAACTTAAGCTGGAACAGACTTCTATTCTCTTTTTAAATCCGCACTCCCCCCAAATAATTAACTGGTTGCTCTTGCAATTAGCTAATTATATTTATGACTTAACTCCTTGCACAACTTAAATCCATTTCACTGCAAAAACTCTGGCTATAGGTTACTCATTAAACCATAGCCAGAGTAAATTTACTTAATTCTTTAACATTTTTTAATCATCCTCCAAAATTCTCCCCCTCATACTAGAGTAAAAGGAGCCCGGTTTACGGGCACCAGACTCAACCTCTTCTTGCATTCACCTTTCAAAGGTGACCTGCATGTCACTGCCAGAGAATAGTAGATGGCCTAAGCTGAAACAGTCTTCTGCTCTCTTCTTAAATTGCACTGCCCCAAAATAATTAACTGGTCGCTCTTGCGACTAGTTAATTAAAATTACAACTTAACTCCTCGCAAAACTAAAAACCATTTCACTGCATAAACTCTGGCTATCGTTTACTCATTAAACCATAGCCAGAGTAAACTTACTTAATTCATCAGTATTTCAATTATCCTCCAAAATTCTCCCCCTCAAGCTAGAGTAAAAGGAGTCCGGTTTACGGGCACCAGACTCTACCTCTTCCTGCATTCACCTCAAGGTGAATTGCATGTCACTGCCAGAGAGTAGTAGATGGCATCAAAATTTTGCATTAAGATGCAGCTCTACCCATACATCCTCCTTGGTGTAAAGGCTCCCACACACCGGAGCGTTCGCGGTGGCGATCAGATGCAGCTTGTCGAGTTTGACCGCTGCCCGCGTCACTGTGTTGGCATGACAACATTCCATTGGCATCCGAAAGTAAACGTAGAATCGTTCTTCATGTTGTCGCAGTTACATATGTAAAGTGTGAATTTCTCCTTGATCCTCACGAAGCAGATTCGGGTCGTGAATCCACGTTCTCTTACGTTTTCTTTCTGAAAAATATATTGTTTATGATTTGTATTATTTGTAAATGCTTGTCACATATTATACACAATGAAAGGAATAATTAGCTTGCTCACTGCTGCTCCTCATCTCAACCACCACTGCCAGGAGTAACGCTTCTTCCTTCCTTGACGCACTCGATTTTCCAAACTGATCGCTACCACCGCGCGTCTGGGTGTGAAGAGATTTCATCGCCACCGCCACCGAGATCGCTCCGGTGTGTGGGGGCCTTAAGGTCACCACGTACTCTTAGTTATTGTTGATTTAAGGGGCGGAACTACGAGGTCATCTGTTCCTCACGTACTCTTACACGATGAAAAAGTCTATTTTTGTGGCATCACTTTACTAAGTATTTTCTGGGTTTATGCTAAAGGTACAGCTATGATTCTTGTCACATATAAGAAGCGATATATTCTGAGCTGTTTTTGACCGTGTAGTGCTACTTTGCTTTTATAGGATGTGTGAAATGAATACAAATTTGGACGGATACATTTTCAAAAAAATGTTGTATAAGTTGCTTCAGGTACACATTTCTCAGTTGTTTTTCAATCAAATATTCTCAAATTGTGTTCACATACTTGGAATGGATCATGACAGATGAGTAACCACTTTGTTTCATTATTATTGGGACAGAATGCAAGAAAAAAAACGAACTCTTTCTTCTCAAATTTATTCAAAAATATGTATCAATTTTTCTCTTCCCAATCCATGCCTACTATGTTTTGGAAGTGAAAATAGGTTAACATTCAAGTACTCCATTAGGCAAGTTAATGCAAAAAAAATCCCTCTATCTTAAATGGTGTCCTAGTTATTGGTACCTAAACATGAAAAATGAGTATTAACGGAAAACAGCTGGCAAAGTTAAAAGTGTATTATTCAGAGCATGGGACGCTAATTTTAAAAAACGAATTTAAGGTAGTTGTAGACATCAAAACCCCAACAAACTATATATATTTGGATTCAGAAAATAATGAAGAATTTTATGGTGCCAAAATCAAAATATCGATTTTTTTTCCTCACGCAAGAGTATGTGGTGTCCTTAACGTGGATGAATTCGAATAACGTTATTGGTTTACATCCCTTTTAACTACTGCGGCTTTTAGAGACCCTTGGTGCCGGAATTTTGATCGTTAACGTGCCAGTAAATCTACTGAAACGGCTCCCTCAAATGCCAACTGACTTCGCCAGGATTTGATCCAGCAACCTTGGGGACAGCAGGAGAGAAGGTGACCGTTACAACACGCAGTCAGTCAATGGACGAATTCAACCTCCGATCTGGAGAGGTGGCCACCACGACCACAGAAGTTAACCTCTTTCGGTTAGTTGATTCTACTTGTTGAACGGACGGGTGTCAAGGTCTGTAGCAAGGTAGCAAATGATGGGAACCGCCTGAGCGTAGTCAACTCGTCCGCCCAGACGAGTGTCGAGAGGGCACAAGTGCCGCCCACGTTTTCAACCCCACTCACTGACTCAACACATTCGTCCTTCACACCAGTCGCCTAGTTGTGCTTATATCAACACCAACATTCACTAAAATTGTCGATGAAATCGTACGAAAGCAATGTCCTGTGCAGAAATTGAAGTTGGGTATATTAAGTTAGAGTGCTATTTCTTTCCCCATATCCCCCAGTTTATTTATGCAAAAATTTAGGACGGTGCACAATTTTATTTCCATGTCGGTCATTTATTTAAGCTAGAAGGTTGGTGGGTTAAACACTTCTGGACGTAGATTCCTAAATGTCTTTCATATTTCATAGTATTTTCCTGTTGGTTAAAATATTATTAATAGGATGGTTGAGATGGGATTTGAACCCACACTTTCCCGACACTAGCGAGGCACGAGTTAGCAAGTTAGCGCTCTCAGCCACCGCGGTCGCTATAATTATAATTATAACTAGCAGAGGTACCCATTGTTCGAATTGTCTTCGGTATTGATAACCAGACGTTATCAATTGAGCTACTGTTGCAGTGGTTAGGGGCTTTCTTTCTTTCATTATTGCATTAAATGAAATTAATTTTCTGGGAATATCTCAAAAACTGTTGGTTTTAAGTCCTTAAAATGTGGTTAGGGCCCCTGAGTTTCGTTTCTCACATTGAAGGCCGGAAAGTGAGCTATGTCTCGCCCTTCTACGCTTATTTCAGCAGGTATTTTAAGAGGGGTACAGAGAAGATTTATATCAATGATTAGTGTCGTGCCTCTGAAGGATATCTGTACCAAATTTTACGTTGATCCACCCAGCCGTTCTGAGTTATAAGGGATCAAAATTGTCCACAGACAGACAGGCAGACCAACAGACAGACGTACATACATACATACATACATACAGACAGACAGCCAAAAAATATTTTCGCGCGCATTCATCATAAAACAGTCTGAAACGCGCAAATAACGCAAATTTCCTTAGAAATTCAGAAAAAAAACAGACAAACTTTCATCTTTATATACATAGAGATAGAGATATATAGATAATAACTACAATGTCCCTAGAAGGGCAAAAGCTTCCTCATCGAGGGTAGCTCTTTCTTCGCTAATGCGGCGATCTATTCGTGTTGGGCTGAGTCCACTTTGGTAACCGTTGCAATTGCAAGTCTCACTGAAGAAATTCATATTACTCCCGCGATATGGGACATGGTCGAGACGGGAATTTGCCTATTTGCCTATTTTATTCCTGTGTTTAGAAACGTAGGCTTTCGAGATATAAATCCATTTTAGGTTCTATTAGGCTAGATTTCGTTGGTTTTATTGCGCCTATAAATGCCTGTTTCAAGGGTTTGTGCCTATTTGGAATATAATTGCCTATTTGATGCCTTTTGACTGTATTTTAACGTGCATTATATTGCAGCTGGTGTGCTCGACAGAATTATATTCTCATTTCTCAATATGTGTTTACCCCACAAACAAGAATGGGAATTCTCGGAAGTCACCAGAAATAGAGCTTGGGATGAAGAGGTTGCTGTCTCCATAAGAGAAGCGAAGACAGCCTTGTCCTGCCCATCGATTCCACCCGATTTGGCATTCCTTAAGGCAAATTTCAACAAGCTGCCGGGAGCAATCACAGAGTTAGAGAAGAGTGGAATACCCCTGGTGGAGTCATCTAGGATTATTGAAGTAGTCAGGGGAAGTTTGGAAGGAACCTCTGGGAAGATAGCCACTGTGAGGGAAAAGTTTGATAGGGTCCTGCAGAGGAATCCAGGATGGGAAGCAGTGGTAAAGGTAGCCAGTGTACTACGAGGTGAGGTAGATGAAGCAGTTGACCTAAAACCAGATGCAGTGGCTTCATTAAAGGTTTGCCCAATCACTTCATGTGATGTTGAGAGATCTTTCTCTCAATATAAAAACATTCTTAAAACATTCTTCAAGTCAGGAGAACAAACTTCTTACCAGAAAACATTGAAAAGTTGGTTGTTGTTAATTATTTGTATAGTAATTGAATATGTTATTAAATTATAAGAATTTCCCTGCCTATTTTGTTGCCTATTTTACACGTTAGTGCCTATTTACATGCCTATTTTGGCTATTTTAAGAGTCTATATGCCTGCCTATTTTAACTGCTATTAGTGCCTATAATTCTCGTCTCTAGACTTGAGATGTGACGAGCAAAGCGGCATGCAAATATAATCGGCAACGTGCAATTGGTGAGAACATTTCATTCAAATTATTACAAGTATCCAATTAAAAAGTTTTCTTTGAGTACCGTAGTTTTCATATGCGGGAGGATTCTGCATTCGACAATAAATAAATAAATTGGGTGTGTGAAACTACGGTGCGTGACGATATTTGAGCGAGACAACGTATTCTCGGACTGATTTCTCTAAAATATCACTGGTGCGAAATTTCAGTTACGTGTATATTTTAATTATGTATTTTCCAGAACGGAAAGTTCACAGGTGAAATGAAGAAAAGCCGAGTTGGACTTCCAGGGTAACTCAAAACACAACCACTCTTCTCTGAAGTTTTAACTCAACATGACTCGACAGTTTGCTGCTGGTTGTATCTGAGGTAATAGGCCCGCCCGCTATCTAGGCTGTAACTGGGCTGATAGGCTAGACTCGCCCCTAGCTAGCTCGTAAACGGTCGCCTCGGTAATTGAATGCAGTGTTGGAAGAAATGAAAACGTAAAAACACTTCTAATGGGCGATGTGTTGAAGATAGAGATATGCTCTCCCGAACTATTTTGTAGAACTTTTCATGATGAACAATTCTTACACTCATAGTATATTGATATTTTTAACGGTTTGCCCAGCGTAAGCTTAAAAGCGCACGGACGCCATGTGCTTATTTTCGACTTCTTCACTGAAATTGTTACTGCTCGGTTTCCTTTGGTCATAAAGAAATTATTTTCTACAGAAACATTCCTCGATCACTTTACAGAATGGTGAAACTCGTATCAAAATACATCCAGAGGTTCCCCGTGACATCCAAAAACGACAGTAGCGACACTCGAGTGCAGCAACAGATGAGAGATAAAAAGATATCATCACCTTTCACTGTAACACTTTTTCACGAACATCACTTTATTACAACAATTTATTTGACGTTGTTACGTCAAAAAAGTACAATCTGAAGTAATTTAACAATCATTAAACTTGTTTCAGAAGAGCAAGCACTAGAACTGCTCCTGGTTCTACTGACCTCCTGTTGGGATAAGAAGCTGATTCCTCAAGTTGCCTGGTATGAAGCCATCCAAGATAGAGAGTACCAGGTAACATAGTTTAATCAACTAAACCGCGTCGTCTCAAAGAGGCCCAGTAAACGGATTACCGAGCGAATCTCTGCCGAGTCACACAATCGTAATGTGCAAGTCACTAGCTGAGTTTAACCCCAGAGTGACATACAAGGAAGACTGCGGTCACTTGTGGTTTCGATTAATTCAATTTTGAGTGTTATCGAACTTTTTGTAAACTCTGTATCAAAATACAATGAAGTCGCAGAATCACTTCTCCTGACATAAAACTCGACACACCTTGTAAATTCCGTGTTAAGTTAGAGGCAGCTGTCTAAAGCCCATAATTGGATTCAGAACTACAGACACTGTCTTGCCTTGGGCGCTTGGCCAATGCGATAGCTCTTTGACAGTGTCCGCCCCGCATTCGCCCGCTAGCGCCGCCATTGTGGTGATCAAATACATCCCTGGCGGGGACGAGGTGATGGACAATGCCGCCCGCCAGTTGGCACGCGCAATACTCTTGCTCTGTCTCCAAGATTACGCGGTCCTTCACTTCAGCTGTTCGTGGCCGCTTGCCAGACTTGTATGAACCGCAACTTACAGCTAATGAGGGTGTGATAATGAGGGTGTGGTCTCTTTGGCCCATGGCCTCACATTACATAGGATAGTATTATACTTCTGACCCTCAAGTTTGCATTTTATTTGATAAAGTAATACAAGTAAATGTTGGTGGTATTTTCAGTGTCTGATGCGTGGTTTCGCCAAGTGTTCCTAATTTGTTACACCCTGCCTGGCTCCATCCCTGTACATGCCATTCTTTGTGTTTCTTTGTTTCGTTGGTTGGTTGGTTGATTGTTAACACAAAAAATGATAAAAATGTCCAGCAAAACTCAATAAATTGCTAGCGTTTCGCCCCAGCGTGCCAATTGGGCTCTTCAGTTGGTAAAGGAACACCTACCAAGACGCGTAGCAAGTACACACTGAGAAGGCCATGCAAGACGCATCGCCACTTACTGTATGTGGCCACGTCATGAGCATGTCAGTGCACCACCGAAGTCAGAAACTCCACTTCCAAAAACAATAAACCTTGGTTTGGCATTGAATATAATCAAATGTTCTCGAAAGGGAATCAAAATGAGTATTGTCCGTTGAGCCATTATAATTAACACAAAAAGTGATAAAAATGTCCAGCATAACTCAACACATTGCTAGCGTTTCACCCCAGCGTGCCAATTGGGCTCTTCAGTTGGTGCACTGGCATGCTCGTGACGTGGCTACATATGTGGCGAGGCGTCTTGCAAGGCCTTCTCAGTGTGTACCTGCTACGCGTCTTGGTTGGTGAGCCTTCAACAACTGAAGAGCCCAATTGGCACGCTGGGGCGAAACGCTAGCAATGTGTTGAGTTATGCTGGACATTTTTGTCACTTTTTGTGTTAATTATAATGGCTCAACGGACAATACTCATTTTGTTTCTCTTTCGAGAACATTTGATTATATTGTTGAATGTTAGTTAGTTTGTTTGTTTGGTTGGTTCCTTAGTTTAGGAGCTGCGACAACGCGGTCATGTAGCCCCGTGTACTTTGGGTGTGTGTATAATCTGTCTGATAACCGGTGTTAATTGTGATGACTGTATTAGTGTGTGTTATCTGTAATTCAGATAAGGACAGCAGACGATCAATTTCAAGTAGTTCCCACTTTTCATTTCAAATTCCACCGTCAACGACACCTAGCTTTGAACTTGGATACAAGATACCACCACAACCAGCACCTCGCGGCGAACGTTGGAACTTACGAGTATTAATCAAACCTAACCTACAAATTTAGCTTCACACAAGTGTAGTTAGATGAAGGCTCTTTTTCATGCCATAAATCTATGACAAGGACCCGCCAGCTTCACTTCCCGTCTGAAGGAAGGCATACTGAGGGATGTTTAACGCTCTTAAAAATCCGACGACTTGGGCAGGATTTGAATGCGCGAGCTTGAGCATAGAAGCTCAGCATGCTACCGGCTACGCCGGCTAACTGCTGTAGTCTGGTTGCCCTTGTTGTCATGGTAACACAGTCTGGTCTGGCACTTGTTGGACGATCCTGCCCAAGTGTTACTGCGAGCACAGCACATTGCCCAGCACTTTGGTGACCATTGACAGTGCTAAAAGTGTGCCTCCGTATTCCTGTGCATTCGCTTAGGCTCAGCCTTTCCTGAAAATGGTTTTCAGTGATTTCCCACTTTTACTTCAGGAAAATGTCGGCACGGTACCTAACTTAAGGCCACGGCTGTTTGCTTCTCAATCATTATCTGATTTACAAATATACAGACTACTACTAATACTACTGACAAAACAATAACACAGGTTATCAGACAAATTATATACACACCCAATTACACGGGGCCGAAATGATGTCGAAACGATGTCCAAGCCCCTAAATCTCTACTTAGTATAAAACAAAGTCCCCGATTCTTGGATGTTACGGGTAAACTCGAAAACCACTGGATGGATTTTGATGAGGTTTTCACCATTCTGTAAAGGATATCTCGAGAGTAGGATAAATAAGCCGGTTCTGGCACAGGGGCTAATGGGCAAGATGGCCGCCGCGCGCAATCACTCTATGTTATTCTTATGGAGGGGTCATTCAGAGCTGGCACAGGGGCTATTGGGCAAAATGGCCGCCACGGCCTGAGACCGTGGATTACGTCACAGGGAGAGGTCGGCCGTGTAGTTGCCAAATGGAATATTTATTATTATTATTATTATTATTATTAGGTAATTGTTAATTGATCATGTATAATCAAGACCAGCCTTATATTGTCCACTTTTTGGTGTAGTGGCTAGCATTCTTGGAGGTCATTCCTGAGGTTCGAATCCCGGCTCTGCCAAGAAATTTAATTTCTGGTCTCATGAGTGGAACGGGGTACACTCAGCCTTGTGAGGCAAAACTGACAAGAGCTGGCTTTTGATTCATACCTCAACAATTCTGCCTAACCCAACTTCACCTAACCTAACCTAACCTAACCTAACCTATCCTAACCTAACTTCAAAGTCAAAGCAAATATAAAAGCCAATGTGAAAGCACACATAATAAACTAAGTTATAACCTAACCTAACTTCACCTAACCTAACCTCACCTAACCTGTCCTAACCTAACCTAACGTAACCTACCTAATTTAAAATTGCAAGCGAAAAAAATTTAGCAAAAAGTATGAGAAAAAAGTGAGAGCAAATGTAAGAGCACAAATAATAAACTTAGTTATAACCTAACCACACCTAACCTAACCTAACCTAACCTAACATAACCAAACTTCAAAGTGAGAGCAAAAATGTAAGAGCAAATGAGAGAGCACAAATAATAAACTTAGTTATAACCTAACCTAACCTAACCCACAGAAACCTCATTTAAAGATTTTAGATTTTATGTTTTAACATTTTAGATTTTTGATTTTTTCATTTTACATTTTTTAGATTTTACATTTTACATTTTTGATTTTTTTGTATTTTAGATGTTAGTTTTTTTTAGATTTTACATTTTAAATTTAAGATTTTTTGATTTTAGATTTTACTTTTTACATTTTCCGAAAAGAGTAAACTACTAGGTCACATACCTAACCTCACCAAACCTAACTTTGCCAAACCTAACTTAAGCTAATTCAAAGGCTAATGCACATACACAAAGTATATAAGGGTACAAGCAACTATCCTTATGCTAGTTTTATAGGTTACTGTACAATATGATAACTACCCCAACCGTTTTTTTTTTCATTTGTTGTTTACACATATGACAATTTTCCAATTCCCCATTTTCATTTTTTTAAATGTTAGTTTTAAGTTTTTCAATTTCATAACATGGAAACATGGATTTTGCATTATGTTGTTTACACATTTATCAATTTCACAATTTCCCATTTACAGTTCTTAAAATGTCAGTTTAAAGTTTTTCAATTTCATGATATAGAAACATGGATTTTCCAATTTGTTGTTTACACATTTGTCAATTTACCAAATTCCCATTTACAGTTTTTAAAATTTCAGTTTAATGTTTTTTTTTTATTTTGTCAATATGGAAACATGGATTTTCCAATTTGTGTTTTACATGTTCATTTTGCATTAGGAGTGGAGAGAGGTGAGTAGTAATAAAAAATGTACAAGCAGTTTCCATACGGTACAATATTTTTTTATTTAAATACATGTACACTATTTAAACATAATACATTTTTATATATATTCCTTATTGTTATAAATTGTACACTTGTTTTTATTTTGTTTTCTATTTTATTTATTTTTGATTATGAATGCCATTTCTTATTTTGTTTTATTTTTATTTTTGTAGTGCTATTGTTTTATTTCCTAAATTGTTTTGTTTTATGTATTTGCTAGTTGCAGGCAGAAGATTTTGATATTCATAACTTAACTCTTTAAGCATGGTTAATGATTGAGTAATGACCATAGGCATGTGTACCTATACCATCAGCATCAATCACTCTTTTATCATCACCAGGACACAAAGCAATTTTGTTTAGTCTTATAGATGATATGTCATGTTGTTTAGAAGCGATAATGTTCATTGGTATTCTTTTTACATTGTTTTTCATGACACAATCCTTATAATCTTGAAAGCTTATACAATTTTTGACAACACCTCTGTTAATACCTTTAATCTTTTTTGATTTCTTTACCATTTATGTCTAATGCGTACATTTTAGCTCTAAGTCCAACAAATGCTTTTATAATTTGTCCACAAGCCTCGTCTTTAAATTTCCCCAACGTTTTCTTGTTTGATGTAGAGTAACATATGTGATTAGTAGGATAATCTGATGTGTCCAGGTGTTGTAGGAAATCCAACTTGTCTTGATATACATCTGGGGTGTTAACCAAATATATGAACGAGTCAGTATCCATATACATGAGTTTAAGATTGTTCATGCCATAATAGGGTAGCAGGACATCATAGTGGTGGGAATACATGAGAGTTTTTGAAATATCCAGTATACACATTCCAATATATATAGGCTTATTGAATACAATGTTACGTTTAGACATGTGGAAAGCAGCTAGGTTAGGGCCATAAATTGTTCTGTCGATAAATGTCGGCTTTGCTATTAGCTTTTCTGCCTTTTTGCTGTCAGTCACAAGACGTATGTCTATTCTTTTACGGATATTTTCCATTGTTTTCCCAAAAATGGCATTGTTGAATAATTTGTACAGATTTTTCTCAAAATCATTTTTGGCTTGTTTTCGAAGGTTGTTATTAAAATCAACGTATGCCTTTAACCAAGGTCTTTGTTTAAACTTTAACACACGATGAATTTTTATCAATTTTATTCCATGATCTAAAGCCTGTTTTAATGCCATGTAGTGAACAACATATCGCCTTCGATTTCCAAGATGAGGAATTAGTTTTTTCAGAGACGAATCCTTAGGTTGTGTACACTCTGGTAGGAAAGGTAAATCGTTGTGTAGATCATGAAGGTCAGATGGGTAATCAACATCAACGTCTAGAATGTATCCCACAGGATCGTCTTTCTTAGTTTTTCTAGATCAACAGTATCTGGAGAAACCCACTGAAATCCACCATAAGGAAGGGAGTGACACATAGCCCACCCGTATTGGTTGTTGGCATCATCATAGGTAATAAACTGCGATGGTTTCTCAGAATCATAGGTTTCCATGTATTTATTGTTAGCTTCAGCATACCGATGAGACACCTGGCATATGCCTCCACGTATTCCAGACTCGATTAAAAGAATCTGATCGTAATCCTGTAGCAATTCCAGTTCAATGCCTGTGTAAAGGAGCATTGCCTCGAAACTTAAACCAGGCGAAGTAAAAAAGTGTGCAGCATCCACTCGGTGTGTTTCTAGTGTTTTGTTTCTAAAGGTTTCAAAGCTGTCTGCAAGAAGGAGTACATCTGAAGTTAGGTAGAGGTCACTATATTCCCCTAGAGTTTTAATGTTGAACTGATTCCAGACACTTTTGGCATGTTCATAGTCTTCTTGACTAACATCTTCTTGACTTAATTTGTTAAAGAATGCCTCTTTTGGAGGTAAACACGTTTCACTTAACTTTTCCCATGAGTCAATGTAGTCATAACAAAATACCCCTTTACGAGTCATGAGCATTGCATTTTCTTTTCCAAAGTACTTGTCTGTTTCAGGGTATGATGTTAAGTTGGAAACTAAGTTTTCCAAACTACTCGGCATTAACCGAAACGTATCCACAAATCTAAGCTTAACATTTCCTACATATTTGGTAAAGGAAATGTACTTTTCTTTGGAGTTAGCGATAACATCCACTCTCTCAGTAGTACATCCCAATTGCTTTACAATGAAATTTGCGTCGTAGCCACTCATATTATGTAGAAACACAGGAACGGGGTTTCGTGTTTTACACCTCAAATTACAGTTATTGTGAGCACTTCCACGGTATTCCCCTGTAATATGGCAGTGGTCTCGAACTTTCCAGTCCTCTTTGGTGAATGGTTTTCGACACAAATAACAGGTTTCAGAACATTGGAACTCTGCTTCTTGAGCCTGAGTTAAGGCCTTTGGAACATTTAAGCTGTAAAGTCTATCAATTTCATTAGCTATTGAGATCAAACAGTCCATAAACTTTTCTGCAGCGTCAGGTCCACGATAAATAACAGGTTGGCTTGGAAGATTTGTCTTTATGTGTTCCACAGCGGGTGATGGTTTAACGTATATACCAAAGCTCATAGGAACATGACTCTGGTATGGCACTGTATAACTTGCTTCAGGATTGGGCAAACATGTTTGATAGGGTAAGAGTATACTTTCGAAATCTGCATAGATAACGTAAGGTATTCTTAGCATTTTTTCCACGTTTAAAAATTTGACAATGGGGTTTTTAATAGGCATTTCAACCCTAGCAATGTCATGCTGGACACACAAAGCTCTATGTTCTTTCAATTTTTGCATTCCTTGTTGTCCATATTGATTATCAAAGTGAGTAAAACACCGTTTACACGTATATATCTTATGTTCACGGCGGGTAATCTGATGTGCTACTAGTTTATCAAAATCTTTGATAAAGACGTAGTGGTTCTGGCCGGATGATGAACTTAGCAGAAGGAGGTCGCGATGGTCTTGCATCTCTTGATCCACAACCTTTAGAGGGAACAATTTGTTGTCTTGTTCCAATCCAAATACATTAATGGATATATCGTTGGCTTTTTCAAATTTGAGAATGTCAACTAGCGATGTAGGAAACGATATTACAGAAAAATCATACTTGTTGTCCAGGTCCTTGTATTTACTAATGCGATGAGCATTCTTTTTAACCAGTTTTGCTAAAATGGCATACATAAAACACTTTTCATCATTCAAATTTTCAGGATTAATGCAGGCTTTTCTTGCTTGTATAGCTGCTGGTAATGGAATATATGTGCTTCCACGCAAGGGATTGTACTTATTTATTTTCAATCGTACTCCTTCCACTGCTAACAAAGCCCAATTACTGCCTTTTAGCTCAGATTCCTCCATTTCCGTAGTTAACTTTGTAAATTGTGTTTCCAAGAAACTACTTAAGTCCGTTTCCAAAAATAGGGCCTGATTTCGTGTTTTAAATGCACGATCTGTAATTTCATTGGTAGATGTATGAATGAATCTACATTCAGCCACAAGATTAACTTTTATCGACTTGTGCATTGCTAGTTCTTTCTGCATAGCTTGTATTATTTGCTGTTTGGACTCTTTAAGGTATGAATTTAAATCCTTGCACGTATCGCAACGAATGAAATAGGATTTAAGTCGACCTCCAAAAGATGTCTCATATTCAATAAGTCCATTTTTGTCAGGGACCAATGACAGTAGGTAATGTTTTGTAGGCTCTGCTTTTTGTCTTTTAGCTGCCGACACAACATTACAACATTCTTCATGACGACGTCCATTGTAGGCATTGTTGAATGTACTACCACAGGTCTTGCACTCATGAAATTCACCACACGATACCCATCACGAATGTTGATTTCTGCAAACAGCTGCTTACTGCGTATCACAAGACTAGAGGTTGGTCGGTGAGACGGTCTTTCACGATGTGAACACCGTGAGAGGTAGTAGTCAACTGGTGATATTCTTGTGAAGGGTCCACTAATATACCCCTAGTCTAGACCAACAGCTCTTTACAGCGTATGACAAGGCTGTAGACTGGACAGTGAGACGGTCTTTCACGATGTGAACACTGTAACAAGTAGTAGTCAACTGATTATATACTTGCTAAGGGTTCTCTAATATACAATAGTCAAGACCAACAGCTACTTACTGTGTAGTACAAGGCTGTACAATAGTTGTTTTGACAGTCTTTCACGATGTGGTCACTGTGAATGGTAGTAGTCAACTGATGATATTCTTGATAAGGGTCCTCTAATGTACCCCTGGTTAAGGGTAACAGCTGTTCACTGCTTATGACAAAGCTAAAGACTGGTTGCTTCAACGGTCTTTCACAATGTAAACACTGTGACAGGTAGTAGTCAACTGAAAATATTCTTATGGCCTACTCAAGGTTATCAGGTACTTACTGCATATCAAAAGGCTGTACACTCATGTGTGTTAGGCACTCTTTCTTGCTAAGGACCCCAATATTCCCTACACAAGGCTATACATGTTAGTTCTAAACACTTAGTGATTAATTGTATATTCAATTTTTGTACAAAGCTTATACAAGCACGTTTTTATGAGGTAAAACTTTGTTAAATAGCTGCATGCGACACACAAAGTATGTTGCCGCTATCTAGCAGTGACTATGAGAACTACTTGAACGACCAGCATGCTACCTAGCGCTCCATTTCAACACTCGCTCACTGAACGACCAGCATGCTATCTAGCGGTCGATAGCAATACTCCTCAACTACCAGCCTGCTATCTATCGGTCAATATGACAACTCACTCAACTACCAACATGCTACATGGCTTTTTTGGTCAGTTTTTTGTTGGCTTTTTTTTGGTCAGTTTCTGTTGGCTTATGTTGGCTTTTATTGGCTTTTGTTGGCTTTTGTTGGCTTTTGTAGGCTTTTTTGTTGGCTTTTGTTGGCTTTCATATTTGCTCTTGCTTGTGGGGGCTTATTATTTGGTCTTGGAAAGTATGTCAGTCCTTTTTTTATGGCTGCAAAATGCTTACAGCCATGTTTGTAAGCAGCAACAACAACAACAGCAACACACAAAATTCCAAAAAAAATCCAAAGTACTCTAAGGTTTATCAATGACTCTCAACTCTTACACTTACCTCTATCCCATGCATAGTCAAAAATTAGTGTATTTTTCAAAATTTTCAAAAATATTTGGAAAGTTGGCTATATCATTAATCTAAAAATCCTGAAAAGGCATATGTTAACTCCAACACCTACCTCTATACCACTCTCAGTCCAAAAATGGTGTATTTTTCAAATTTTCCAAAACATATTTCCAAAATGGGTTATATTTCCAAAATTAAAAAGTTAACAAAAACGTTTGTTTGACATAAATGAATGGCCTTTGTCCCCTCTACCACTATACCAAGTCCCAGGTCTCCAGGACAAAAAAATAAAATTTTTAAAAAGCGTTTTATTTCCAAAATTAGGAATTTTACAAACACATTTGTCTGACGTAAATCAATGGTCATTACCCCCTCTATCCCCACACTAAGTCTCATGTCTTTAGAACAACAAAAATAAAATTTTGAAAATGGACTTATATTTCCAAAATTAGGAATTTTACAAAAACGTTTGTCTGACGTAAATCAGTGGTCATTACCCCCTCTACCCCCCACACTAAGTCTCATGTCTCTAGAACAACAAAAATAAAATTTTGAAAATGGGCTTATATTTCCAAAATTAGGAATTTTACAAAAACGTTTGTCTGAAGTAAATCAATGGTCATTACCCCCTCCACCCCCACACTAAGTCTCATGTCTCTAGAACAACAAAAATAAAATTTTGAAAATGGGCTTATATTTCCAAAATTAGGAATTTTACAAAACCGTTTGTCTGACGTAAATCAGTGGTCTTTACCCCTTCTATCCCCATACCAAGTCTCAGGTCTCTAGGTCAACAAAAATAAAATTTTGAAAATGGGCTATATTTCCAAAATTAGGAATTCTACAAAAAAGTTTGTCTAACGTAAATCAATTGTCTTTACCCCCTCTATTCCCATACCAAGTCTCAGGTCTCTAGGTCAACAAAAATAAAATTTTGAAAAAATGGTCACTATTTTGGAAACTAGGAATTCTACGAAAAAGTTTGTTTAACATAAATGAAAGGTCTCTATCCCCTCTACCTGTAAACCAAGTCCCAGGTCTGTAGGACAAAAATGAAAAAAGTTCAACTGGGAAAGTAGGCGATTTTTCATAAAACCAAACATTCTAAAAAGTGTTCTATGGGTATAAAAGAATGGTCTCTATGTCCTTTATTTTTATAATAAAACTTTTTTATTTTTTGAGTTTTTTTGAAAAAGTTCAATTTTGAAATTTTTATATTTTGGAAACTAACAAGTTTACAAAAATGTTTGTTTGACATAAATAAATGGCCCTGACCCCCTCTACCAACAAAATAAATTTCAAGTCTCTAGGACTAAAACTGTACAGTAGTGGAGTAGTGGTGCTTCTAACCCACCCATTTTACATGCCTGAGGCTTAGTAGTGGGGCAAGGAGGGTTTTGGAGTGCGTTAGAAGCGCCACTACTAAGCCTCAGGCATGTAAAATGGGTGGGTTAGAAGCACCACTACTCCACTACTGTACAGTTTTAGTCCTAGAGACTTGAAATTTATTTTGTTGGTAGAGGGGGTCAGGGCCATTTATTTATGTCAAACAAACATTTTTGTAAACTTGTTAGTTTCCAAAATATAAAAATTTCAAAATTGAACTTTTTCAAAAAAACTCAAAAAATAAAAAAGTTTTATTATAAAAATAAAGGACATAGAGACCATTCTTTTATACCCATAGAACACTTTTTAGAATGTTTGGTTTTATGAAAAATCGCCTACTTTCCCAGTTGAACTTTTTTCATTTTTGTCCTACAGACCTGGGACTTGGTTTACAGGTAGAGGGGATAGAGACCTTTCATTTATGTTAAACAAACTTTTTCGTAGAATTCCTAGTTTCCAAAATAGTGACCATTTTTTCAAAATTTTATTTTTGTTGACCTAGAGACCTGAGACTTGGTATGGGAATAGAGGGGGTAAAGACAATTGATTTACGTTAGACAAACTTTTTTGTAGAATTCCTAATTTTGGAAATATAGCCCATTTTCAAAATTTTATTTTTGTTGACCTAGAGACCTGAGACTTGGTATGGGGATAGAAGGGGTAAAGACCACTGATTTACGTCAGACAAACGGTTTTGTAAAATTCCTAATTTTGGAAATATAAGCCCATTTTCAAAATTTTATTTTTGTTGTTCTAGAGACATGAGACTTAGTGTGGGGGTGGAGGGGGTAATGACCATTGATTTACTTCAGACAAACGTTTTTGTAAAATTCCTAATTTTGGAAATATAAGCCCATTTTCAAAATTTTATTTTTGTTGTTCTAGAGACATGAGACTTAGTGTGGGGGGTAGAGGGGGTAATGACCACTGATTTACGTCAGACAAACGTTTTTGTAAAATTCCTAATTTTGGAAATATAAGTCCATTTTCAAAATTTTATTTTTGTTGTTCTAAAGACATGAGACTTAGTGTGGGGATAGAGGGGGTAATGACCATTGATTTACGTCAGACAAATGTGTTTGTAAAATTCCTAATTTTGGAAATAAAACGCTTTTTAAAAATTTTATTTTTTTGTCCTGGAGACCTGGGACTTGGTATAGTGGTAGAGGGGACAAAGGCCATTCATTTATGTCAAACAAACGTTTTTGTTAACTTTTTAATTTTGGAAATATAACCCATTTTGGAAATATGTTTTGGAAAATTTGAAAAATACACCATTTTTGGACTGAGAGTGGTATAGAGGTAGGTGTTGGAGTTAACATATGCCTTTTCAGGATTTTTAGATTAATGATATAGCCAACTTTCCAAATATTTTTGAAAATTTTGAAAAATACACTAATTTTTGACTATGCATGGGATAGAGGTAAGTGTAAGAGTTGAGAGTCATTGATAAACCTTAGAGTACTTTGGATTTTTTTTGGAATTTTGTGTGTTGCTGTTGTTGTTGTTGCTGCTTACAAACATGGCTGTAAGCATTTTGCAGCCATAAAAAAAGGACTGACATACTTTCCAAGACCAAATAATAAGCCCCCACAAGCAAGAGCAAATATGAAAGCCAACAAAAGCCAACAAAAAAGCCTACAAAAGCCAACAAAAGCCAACAAAAGCCAATAAAAGCCAACATAAGCCAACAGAAACTGACCAAAAAAAAGCCAACAAAAAACTGACCAAAAAAGCCATGTAGCATGTTGGTAGTTGAGTGAGTTGTCATATTGACCGATAGATAGCAGGCTGGTAGTTGAGGAGTATTGCTATCGACCGCTAGATAGCATGCTGGTCGTTCAGTGAGCGAGTGTTGAAATGGAGCGCTAGGTAGCATGCTGGTCGTTCAAGTAGTTCTCATAGTCACTGCTAGATAGCGGCAACATACTTTGTGTGTCGCATGCAGCTATTTAACAAAGTTTTACCTCATAAAAACGTGCTTGTATAAGCTTTGTACAAAAATTGAATATACAATTAATCACTAAGTGTTTAGAACTAACATGTATAGCCTTGTGTAGGGAATATTGGGGTCCTTAGCAAGAAAGAGTGCCTAACACACATGAGTGTACAGCCTTTTGATATGCAGTAAGTACCTGATAACCTTGAGTAGGCCATAAGAATATTTTCAGTTGACTACTACCTGTCACAGTGTTTACATTGTGAAAGACCGTTGAAGCAACCAGTCTTTAGCTTTGTCATAAGCAGTGAACAGCTGTTACCCTTAACCAGGGGTACATTAGAGGACCCTTATCAAGAATATCATCAGTTGACTACTACCATTCACAGTGACCACATCGTGAAAGACTGTCAAAACAACTATTGTACAGCCTTGTACTACACAGTAAGTAGCTGTTGGTCTTGACTATTGTATATTAGAGAACCCTTAGCAAGTATATAATCAGTTGACTACTACTTGTTACAGTGTTCACATCGTGAAAGACCGTCTCACTGTCCAGTCTACAGCCTTGTCATACGCTGTAAAGAGCTGTTGGTCTAGACTAGGGGTATATTAGTGGACCCTTCACAAGAATATCACCAGTTGACTACTACCTCTCACGGTGTTCACATCGTGAAAGACCGTCTCACCGACCAACCTCTAGTCTTGTGATACGCAGTAAGCAGCTGTTTGCAGAAATCAACATTCGTGATGGGTATCGTGTGGTGAATTTCATGAGTGCAAGACCTGTGGTAGTACATTCAACAATGCCTACAATGGACGTCGTCATGAAGAATGTTGTAATGTTGTGTCGGCAGCTAAAAGACAAAAAGCAGAGCCTACAAAACATTACCTACTGTCATTGGTCCCTGACAAAAATGGACTTATTGAATATGAGACATCTTTTGGAGGTCGACTTAAATCCTATTTCATTCGTTGCGATACGTGCAAGGATTTAAATTCATACCTTAAAGAGTCCAAACAGCAAATAATACAAGCTATGCAGAAAGAACTAGCAATGCACAAGTCGATAAAAGTTAATCTTGTGGCTGAATGTAGATTCATTCATACATCTACCAATGAAATTACAGATCGTGCATTTAAAACACGAAATCAGGCCCTATTTTTGGAAACGGACTTAAGTAGTTTCTTGGAAACACAATTTACAAAGTTAACTACGGAAATGGAGGAATCTGAGCTAAAAGGCAGTAATTGGGCTTTGTTAGCAGTGGAAGGAGTACGATTGAAAATAAATAAGTACAATCCCTTGCGTGGAAGCACATATATTCCATTACCAGCAGCTATACAAGCAAGAAAAGCCTGCATTAATCCTGAAAATTTGAATGATGAAAAGTGTTTTATGTATGCCATTTTAGCAAAACTGGTTAAAAAGAATGCTCATCGCATTAGTAAATACAAGGACCTGGACAACAAGTATGATTTTTCTGTAATATCGTTTCCTACATCGCTAGTTGACATTCTCAAATTTGAAAAAGCCAACGATATATCCATTAATGTATTTGGATTGGAACAAGACAACAAATTGTTCCCTCTAAAGGTTGTGGATCAAGAGATGCAAGACCATCGCGACCTCCTTCTGCTAAGTTCATCATCCGGCCAGAACCACTACGTCTTTATCAAAGATTTTGATAAACTAGTAGCACATCAGATTACCCGCCGTGAACATAAGATATATACGTGTAAACGGTGTTTTACTCACTTTGATAATCAATATGGACAACAAGGAATGCAAAAATTGAAAGAACATAGAGCTTTGTGTGTCCAGCATGACATTGCTAGGGTTGAAATGCCTATTAAAAACCCCATTGTCAAATTTTTAAACGTGGAAAAAATGCTAAGAATACCTTACGTTATCTATGCAGATTTCGAAAGTATACTCTTACCCTATCAAACATGTTTGCCCAATCCTGAAGCAAGTTATACAGTGCCATACCAGAGTCATGTTCCTATGAGCTTTGGTATATACGTTAAACCATCACCCGCTGTGGAACACATAAAGACAAATCTTCCAAGCCAACCTGTTATTTATCGTGGACCTGACGCTGCAGAAAAGTTTATGGACTGTTTGATCTCAATAGCTAATGAAATTGATAGACTTTACAGCTTAAATGTTCCAAAGGCCTTAACTCAGGCTCAAGAAGCAGAGTTCCAATGTTCTGAAACCTGTTATTTGTGTCGAAAACCATTCACCAAAGAGGACTGGAAAGTTCGAGACCACTGCCATATTACAGGGGAATACCGTGGAAGTGCTCACAATAACTGTAATTTGAGGTGTAAAACACGAAACCCCGTTCCTGTGTTTCTACATAATATGAGTGGCTACGACGCAAATTTCATTGTAAAGCAATTGGGATGTACTACTGAGAGAGTGGATGTTATCGCTAACTCCAAAGAAAAGTACATTTCCTTTACCAAATATGTAGGAAATGTTAAGCTTAGATTTGTGGATACGTTTCGGTTAATGCCGAGTAGTTTGGAAAACTTAGTTTCCAACTTAACATCATACCCTGAAACAGACAAGTACTTTGGAAAAGAAAATGCAATGCTCATGACTCGTAAAGGGGTATTTTGTTATGACTACATTGACTCATGGGAAAAGTTAAGTGAAACGTGTTTACCTCCAAAAGAGGCATTCTTTAACAAATTAAGTCAAGAAGATGTTAGTCAAGAAGACTATGAACATGCCAAAAGTGTCTGGAATCAGTTCAACATTAAAACTCTAGGGGAATATAGTGACCTCTACCTAACTTCAGATGTACTCCTTCTTGCAGACAGCTTTGAAACCTTTAGAAACAAAACACTAGAAACACACCGAGTGGATGCTGCACACTTTTTTACTTCGCCTGGTTTAAGTTTCGAGGCAATGCTCCTTTACACAGGCATTGAACTGGAATTGCTACAGGATTACGATCAGATTCTTTTAATCGAGTCTGGAATACGTGGAGGCATATGCCAGGTGTCTCATCGGTATGCTGAAGCTAACAATAAATACATGGAAACCTATGATTCTGAGAAACCATCGCAGTTTATTACCTATGATGATGCCAACAACCAATACGGGTGGGCTATGTGTCACTCCCTTCCTTATGGTGGATTTCAGTGGGTTTCTCCAGATACTGTTGATCTAGAAAAACTAAGAAAGACGATCCTGTGGGATACATTCTAGACGTTGATGTTGATTACCCATCTGACCTTCATGATCTACACAACGATTTACCTTTCCTACCAGAGTGTACACAACCTAAGGATTCGTCTCTGAAAAAACTAATTCCTCATCTTGGAAATCGAAGGCGATATGTTGTTCACTACATGGCATTAAAACAGGCTTTAGATCATGGAATAAAATTGATAAAAATTCATCGTGTGTTAAAGTTTAAACAAAGACCTTGGTTAAAGGCATACGTTGATTTTAATAACAACCTTCGAAAACAAGCCAAAAATGATTTTGAGAAAAATCTGTACAAATTATTCAACAATGCCATTTTTGGGAAAACAATGGAAAATATCCGTAAAAGAATAGACATACGTCTTGTGACTGACAGCAAAAAGGCAGAAAAGCTAATAGCAAAGCCGACATTTATCGACAGAACAATTTATGGCCCTAACCTAGCTGCTTTCCACATGTCTAAACGTAACATTGTATTCAATAAGCCTATATATATTGGAATGTGTATACTGGATATTTCAAAAACTCTCATGTATTCCCACCACTATGATGTCCTGCTACCCTATTATGGCATGAACAATCTTAAACTCATGTATATGGATACTGACTCGTTCATATATTTGGTTAACACCCCAGATGTATATCAAGACAAGTTGGATTTCCTACAACACCTGGACACATCAGATTATCCTACTAATCACATATGTTACTCTACATCAAACAAGAAAACGTTGGGGAAATTTAAAGACGAGGCTTGTGGACAAATTATAAAAGCATTTGTTGGACTTAGAGCTAAAATGTACGCATTAGACATAAATGGTAAAGAAATCAAAAAAGATTAAAGGTATTAACAGAGGTGTTGTCAAAAATTGTATAAGCTTTCAAGATTATAAGGATTGTGTCATGAAAAACAATGTAAAAAGAATACCAATGAACATTATCGCTTCTAAACAACATGACATATCATCTATAAGACTAAACAAAATTGCTTTGTGTCCTGGTGATGATAAAAGAGTGATTGATGCTGATGGTATAGGTACACATGCCTATGGTCATTACTCAATCATTAACCATGCTTAAAGAGTTAAGTTATGAATATCAAAATCTTCTGCCTGCAACTAGCAAATACATAAAACAAAACAATTTAGGAAATAAAACAATAGCACTACAAAAATAAAAATAAAACAAAATAAGAAATGGCATTCATAATCAAAAATAAATAAAATAGAAAACAAAATAAAAACAAGTGTACAATTTATAACAATAAGGAATATATATAAAAATGTATTATGTTTAAATAGTGTACATGTATTTAAATAAAAAAATATTGTACCGTATGGAAACTGCTTGTACATTTTTTATTACTACTCACCTCTCTCCACTCCTAATGCAAAATGAACATGTAAAACACAAATTGGAAAATCCATGTTTCCATATTGACAAAATAAAAAAAAAACATTAAACTGAAATTTTAAAAACTGTAAATGGGAATTTGGTAAATTGACAAATGTGTAAACAACAAATTGGAAAATCCATGTTTCTATATCATGAAATTGAAAAACTTTAAACTGACATTTTAAGAACTGTAAATGGGAAATTGTGAAATTGATAAATGTGTAAACAACATAATGCAAAATCCATGTTTCCATGTTATGAAATTGAAAAACTTAAAACTAACATTTAAAAAAATGAAAATGGGGAATTGGAAAATTGTCATATGTGTAAACAACAAATGAAAAAAAAAACGGTTGGGGTAGTTATCATATTGTACAGTAACCTATAAAACTAGCATAAGGATAGTTGCTTGTACCCTTATATACTTTGTGTATGTGCATTAGCCTTTGAATTAGCTTAAGTTAGGTTTGGCAAAGTTAGGTTTGGTGAGGTTAGGTATGTGACCTAGTAGTTTACTCTTTTCGGAAAATGTAAAAAGTAAAATCTAAAATCAAAAAATCTTAAATTTAAAATGTAAAATCTAAAAAAAACTAACATCTAAAATACAAAAAAATCAAAAATGTAAAATGTAAAATCTAAAAAATGTAAAATGAAAAAATCAAAAATCTAAAATGTTAAAACATAAAATCTAAAATCTTTAAATGAGGTTTCTGTGGGTTAGGTTAGGTTAGGTTATAACTAAGTTTATTATTTGTGCTCTCTCATTTGCTCTTACATTTTTGCTCTCACTTTGAAGTTTGGTTATGTTAGGTTAGGTTAGGTTAGGTTAGGTGTGGTTAGGTTATAACTAAGTTTATTATTTGTGCTCTTACATTTGCTCTCACTTTTTTCTCATACTTTTTGCTAAATTTTTTTCGCTTGCAATTTTAAATTAGGTAGGTTACGTTAGGTTAGGTTAGGACAGGTTAGGTGAGGTTAGGTTAGGTGAAGTTAGGTTAGGTTATAACTTAGTTTATTATGTGTGCTTTCACATTGGCTTTTATATTTGCTTTGACTTTGAAGTTAGGTTAGGATAGGTTAGGTTAGGTTAGGTTAGGTTAGGTGAAGTTGGGTTAGGCAGAATTGTTGAGGTATGAATCAAAAGCCAGCTCTTGTCAGTTTTGCCTCACAAGGCTGAGTGTACCCCGTTCCACTCATGAGACCAGAAATTAAATTTCTTGGCAGAGCCGGGATTCGAACCTCAGGAATGACCTCCAAGAATGCTAGCCACTACACCAAAAAGTGGACAATATAAGGCTGGTCTTGATTATACATGATCAATTAACAATTACCTAATAATAATAATAATAATAATAATAAATATTCCATTTGGCAACTACACGGCCGACCTCTCCCTGTGACGTAATCCACGGTCTCAGGCCGTGGCGGCCATTTTGCCCAATAGCCCCTGTGCCAGCTCTGAATGACCCCTCCATAAGAATAACATAGAGTGATTGCGCGCGGCGGCCATCTTGCCCATTAGCCCCTGTGCCAGAACCGGCTTATTTATCCTACTCTCGAGGATGATTTCTGTAGAAAATAATTTATTTATGATCAAAGGAAGCCGAGCAGTAACGATTTCAGTGAAAAAGTCGAAAAAAAACCTGGCGTCCGAGCGCTTTGTAAGCTTACGCAAACCGTTAAAAATATCTAAATACTATGAGTGTAAGAATTGTTCAGCATGAAAAGTTCTACAAAAAAAGCCCGGGAGAGCATCTCTCTATCTTCAATACATCGCCTACTATAAGTGTTTTTACGTTTTCATTTCTTCCAACAATCTCCATTCAGTTACTGAGGCGACAGTTTACGAGCTAGCTAGGGGCGAGTCTATCACCCCAGTTACAGTTTAGCTAGCGGACGAGCTTATTGCCCCAGATACAGCCAGCAGCAAACTGTCGAGTCGTGTTGAGTTAAAAACTTTAGAGTAGAGTGGTTGTTTTTGGAGTTTCCCTGGAAGTGCAACTCGGATTTTCTTCATTTCGCCTGTGAACTTTTCGTTCCGCAAAATTCACAGTCAAGTTAAGATTGGACGGAAGGGGGATTAGTGTTTCATGCATTTCGCCATTCTTAAATTACGTCTGACAAGAATTTGTTGCACATGCATCTCAATGATAATATAATTAATAGTCCAGTCAGTGATTTTAACCCATCATGCCGAGACGAAAAACGGATATTGGTCGTTGTTCATTGACATTGAAAAAAAAAGCGGTTATCACGTATTCGATTCATAACGTTCCCGGGCGAAGCTGGGTAGGGTTGCTAGTTAAAAATAAAGCAATAGAACGACAAAGTGCGTAACGTAGTCTTTTGGTCTCGTAGGATTTTTCAATGTTTTCCTGATGTAGTAAAATAATAATAATAATATCGTATGGCCTTGGTGCCGGGTGTTAGCTTTGTTAGTTGGTGCCCAGAGGGCAGGTTGCATGTCAAATTTTATTGTTCCTTGGAGCACTATGAAAGTCAAGGAGGTTATATATCTAAGCTCCTTGACAATATAGCGCTTTCTAGTAGAGAAAGGAGGAACTTTTGTGTTGGCGGAGATTAATTTTGCCATTTTGAACACGGCCTACTAATTCAAATGGGTTCTTTAATATGCCAGCAACGTATGACCTGCGTGCCGTGATTCTTTTTGTCGCCTTTCAAAAATCACTTACCATGGCCAGGAGCGAACCTGCCATCTTGGGGTTGGTAGACCGAGACGTTAACCACTCACCCACCGTGGCAATGTATGATTCTAGTGAACAATGAAATTCGACATGGTATAGTAGCTGAAATGTGGAAAATTGGAGGAGATAAGCTAGCGGAGAACTTACACCGTCTAATCTGTGATATTTGGGAAAATGAACAAATACCCAAAGACTGGAAAGGCGCACTTATACATCCGCTCCATAAGAAGGGAGATCGGACTGACCCAAACAACTACCGGGGAGTTTCGCTACTATCTATTGCTTACAAAGTACTTTCCAAGGCGTTGCTAAACATCGTAGAAGAACAGGTGGATCATCAAATAGGTGAATATCAAGGGGGCTTTAGAAAGGGAAGATCCTGTGTGGAACAGATCTTTGGTCTGAAAAGTATTCTGAGAGTAAGAGCTCTACGAAGCAAAAACACCGTAGTTGTGTTCATTGATTTCAAAAAAGCATATGATTCCATCGACCGGCAGACACTCTTCAATATTTTGGAGGAATTTGGAATAGATGGCAAAACGCGGGCAATTATAAAACAGACACTAACAGAAACCGTCTCCAAAGTAAAATTTCAAGGAGAAATCTCAGAGGCTTTTGAGATTAAGACAGGAGTCAGACAAGGAGACGGACTATCACCAATTTTGTTTAACATCGTCCTGGAAAAAATAATGAGAGTATGGAGGAAAGCAATAAAAGAAGAAGGTATAGAAGGAATCTGTTTAGGAACAAAAAAGCAAGGTGTAAAGGTGGATTGCTTAGCATTTGCTGATGACATGGCATTGCTAGCCAAAGGAAAAGACGAAGCTCGAATAATGCTTGAAAAATTACATGAAATAGCCGAGAAGACTGGACTCAGGATCTCATACAAAAAACAAAGTACATGGAGTACAAACACAATAAAGAAAAGCATCTGGAAACAAGATATGGGAAAATCAAGAGAGCTGATAAATTTAAATATCTTGGAGAATGGATCCAGCCGAATGGACTTGATAAAGAAGCAAATAGAGGAAGAGCTAGAAAGATGGAGCTAGCCTATAAATTAGTACAAAATAGATACAACAAGAGAACTATATCCTACAGGGCAAAGATAAGACACTATGCCACGGTTGTCAAGCCAGAGGGACTCTATAGCTCAGAATGCTTGATATTGAATAAGAAAGGGGAAATCAAGGATTTAGAGAAGAAGGAAAGGAAAATCTTGAGAAAGATCCTAGGACCTGAAAAACAAAAAGATGGTACATGGAGGAAGAGGAGAAATGAAGATCTCTACAGACAGGCAGAGAAAATCACAGACACCATCCGTAAGAGGAGATTGAAGTTTTATGGACACCTCATGAGAATGAGCGAGAGTCGACTAACGAAGAGAATCTTTAACTACATCACCAAGATCAAGGCAACTACATTATGGATAGAGGAAACGAGAAAAGACATGGAGGAAGTGGGGATAAATCCAGAAGACATTTGGAATAGAGATGTGTTTCGAGCTAAGATTGATAAATTCAAGGGGTTCCAGGAAAAGCAATGTAAAAGGGCCAAAAACACCTGGTCAGATGAGAGGAGGAGGAACCACAGTGAAAGGATGAAGAAATTTTGGGAGAAGAAAAAAAGACTAACCAACAAATCAGTTGTTTTTCGTGGTCCACAGTAGGCCAAAATCGAAGGAAGAAGAAGAAGAAATTCGACATGCAAGCTACCCTGTGGGTATTATCTTATTATAACCGCCCAGCCAAACACTAAAGAAACGGTTAATTACATTATTAATGGTACATGTTTCGGTATTTCTTTGATACCTTCCTCAGCGTGATTGATATTAAATCTTAAAACTAGTTAAGAAAGCCAAAAAGAAATGGATATCCTGACAAGAATTGTTTTAAATCATAAATGGGAAAGCTTGCAAATAATTAAATGCCATGTATTAAAAAATGATTGTAAAATGTTGGTATTCAAATTAGAGATCTACCTTATAAACTGCCTCTGTTAATACTCCAATAATTTTGATCGAAAACTGTAGTGCCAGAAGATGTCGCTGTCAGAAGAAGAGGCGCAAAGGATGTAGGTCGAAATGTCGCCTCAAACGGAACACAAAAATTGTAATAACAGTCCTCCAACCTAAAACTTCAGTCGATTCCCAACTTAATGGCCCACTCTGTTTTAGTTGCCTAATGGGTAACGCAATGTGCAGGCTATTTACCAAACACAGCAATCAAGCTTATTACCCAGTGTCGACTTCAGGTGGAATACTGTTACGAGAAACGTAATAGTTTACGATATTACCTTGTCCTAAACTTCGATGACTCAGTTGGTTCTTATTTGCTGTCTCTCTCTGCTATATTATATGTGTATTGGGCAACACAATGTGCAGATCATCTATTTAAAACCCTGTGGGTGTCAAATAACAAAGCTTGCACACGGCACCCCAGGCCATACGATATTATTATTATTATTATTATTATTATTATTATTATTATGTTCTCCGAGGAAAAGGGAGTTGTTGGGTCCATCATTTCATTTGCTGTGTGCTCATTTACCGGCGTGCAATAGTGGCGCTTACAGTGGCTGTGTGGACAACTGTTATGAGTACCATTAAATAAGCTTAATGTCCCAGTGTTTAAAGAAGAGCTTCCGGTCATCCTGGACACAATGAGCTGCGGCTGTTCACACAATACACATTTATGTGGGGCAGAGTTCCCAGAGTCTAGAGCAGGGGTACACAACCCGTGGCCCGCGTGCCGCTTGCGGTCCTCAAAGTCAGTTGATGCTGCCCGCGGACAAATTTTATTCTATTGAAAACGTGAATATATATATTGTGAATGATGAGATTATTGTAGGCCCTTGTTAAAATAAGAATATTATAAAAATGTTTCGTTAAAAATAAATTAATAGGTAAACAATTATTGGAGTCGCCTCCGTAGCGTAGGTTAATTTTGAAGAACGTTTTTAAGTTCAAATGTTCGTCGCCAGGAGCCGACTGCGGTGGCATCTAGTAACAGAGGTCACAACTAGTTGTTGTCGATGGCAGCATTTGGTAGCAAAAATAGGAACTACTTGAATATTGAATGTCTGCAGTCCTCACCTGAATTACTCGGGAGATGTGGATCAATGATGTTTAAGTGGGGTATGCGATCTTACCCAGCCTGTGATTGTGGTGCAGTTAAACAGACTATGAACCATCTTCTTCCTCTCCTCAACTTGGCGGTTGGTGCGTAGCATGAATATCTTCGTCCAAAGGTCTTCTATCCTGAGCCCGCTCTTTGATCAGGTGGTACGGACATCTTCCTCCGATGTCATCAAAGAACTCTGCTCTTGGTCGTCCTCTTCCTGTCTTGCCTTCCATTTTCCCTTCAAGCAGTGTGATGCACCATGGTGAATGCCGGAGTAGGTGGCCTATCCAATTATTTCTTCTTTTTTTGATTGTTTCTGTCATATTGATAATTTCCTCTGCTCTTCTTAGAACGGTCGCCTCCGTAGCGTAGCGGTCAGCATGGTTAGCTGCCGCCCCGGAGGCCCTGAGTTCGATTCCCGGCTCTGCCACGAAATTTGAAAAGTGGTATGAGGAATGGAACGGGGTCTACTCAGCCTCGGGTTGCCCAAATGAGTAGAGGTGGTTCGATTCCCACCTCAGCCCTCCTCGAAGTGGTTTTCCGTGGTTTCCCACTTCGTCTTGGGGCAAATGCAGGGATGGTTCCTACTGTAAGTTGACGGCCACCTCCTTCCCCTTCCTTGCCTATCCATCCTAATCGTCCCCTTCTCCCTTCACTCATGAGGCCCCTGTTCGCTTTGCAGGTGAGGCCGCCTGGGCGAGGTGCTGATCACACCTCACCAGTTGTACCCCTCCCAGCTCTAGGACACTGCCTGGAAAGGCGGTAGAGGTGAGCTCCCTCGCTGAGTCCGTGGGAGCCAGAACCTGGAGGGTAAAATTGACTAAATAAAAACAAAACATTTTTGGACAGATTTTAAGTTTTGCATAACCCGACTGCTGCAAGGTTCAGACTGACTGTGGAGTGAGCACGTCGTTGTGTGGAAAGGGAGGATGAGGGCGGTGTCTGACCGTGAAGTGGTGGAGCGCGAGCCTATTTATACACTATTAATAACGCAATTTTCAAAAAAAAACTGGATTTAAATCCTTTAGAGGACACAAAAATGCTATTGAAACACATTTTTTGTCTGCTGGTAAAATAGGTTATTCAGATAATAGTAAAATTAGCTTTAGCGGTAGGGTTTGGGAAGTGCCTATGTGGAAAGGTAACTTATGATGTAACAAGTAGTTCCATGACGAACTAGAGAGCCTACTTTTCTTAAAATTTAAGATTCATGCCAATCTACATAGACCTATCTAGAATAATGACGAAATCAAGTTGGTAATACCGTCATTTATAAGTACTGCAGTTTGAAATACACCTGAAATAGTGTAGCCTAATAGAGTAACTTACTACAGTTGGCAACCTTGGTGACTCTAATTATATTCTTAGTTCCATCTCTTAAGGTATAGAATGCACATACAAATTTTGGTTGAAATCTAATGGATAGTATGGACGTTACATGCTGTTTGATATTGGATTTATCAGTGCGCGTAAAATCATGTTGGGAACAATGTCATGTATGTGATGCTCAGAATTAATCTGAAATATTACGATCTATTATAGTGCCAATTTTGGATAAAATCCATTTGTTAGTATAGGAGTTGCATGTAATTAAAAATTGATAATATCAGAAAGCTTAGAATCACGTTGGCAGCACTGAGGTATGTTAGTTACACCAAATGAATATACAATGTCAGGTACTATACGTGTGCACAGTTTAGAGCTGATGGCTTGCATAATTTCTGACATATTGATATTAGGATTAAACAAATAGATAGAGCATTTATTAACAGTTGGCAGCCCTGATAGTTATTACAAACACGCAAAATCGTAACTGTTATGCTACACAAAGCACATAGGAAATATGGTTGAAATCCATTTGTTAGTATAGAAGTTATACGCATTTAAAAAGTTGCAAAGTTTAGAGATGTTGACTTGGAAACTTCCTGATATATTGATATTAGGGTTAGAACATAGAGAGAGCATTTATTAACAGTTGGCAACTCTGGTGGCTCTTTATAATACGCACAGTCATATCTGCTGTAGTACACATAGTACATACGAAATTTAGTTCAAATCCAATCGATAGTATAGAAGTTACATGCATTTAAAATGTGGACTTATCGGCAGGCTTAGAATCATGTTAGCAACACTGGCATGTATGGACTTCTGAAAATTAATCTGGAATGTTATTATCTATATGTGTGCCAATTTTTGAATAGTTAGCATGCATAACTTCCGAGATATCGAATATAGAGTTCAAATTTCAATTGCGATTTTCCAGCAGTTGGTAGCTCTGACGTCAATTTCAAATATGGCCGTGAGATATTCAGGTATTCATCTGTACTCGTACCAAATTTGGTTTGGATAGCTGTAGCCGTTTAAGAGTTGATAGGGGGAGGGGCACACACAGCCAGACAGACAGAAGGACAGACAGACAGACACACATTTTCCCGGATCGATCTCAAAAGTCTACTTTTTTCTCTCATTTTTGCAAAATGTGTTAAGTAGGCTAAAAACTTGGCCCCCACTTATAAAAAGGTTGTTCTCCCCTGCAGACCCAGGGGCGTAGCAACTATGGGATAATTATCTATGATTTCTTAGTTGGCATTCCACATTTCAAGTGTACATAAAATATAAGAGCTATAATTATGAATTTCAATTGACTTCATCTGCTTGTCACATTCGATAGCCGAGTGTTTTGCCATGTAGCTCGGCACATCATCATCGCGGCTTCGGTGGCGTAGTTGGTAGCATGCTGAGCTCCTATGCCCAAGGTCACGGGTTCAAACCCGACCGAAGTCGTCGGATATTTTAAGACCGTTAATAATCCCTCAGTATGCCTTCCTTCGGAGGGGAAGTAAAGCCGGCGGGCCCATGTCATAGATTTATGGCATGTAAAATAACCTTCCATTAACTACCTACTGTCGACCAAAGTATTATGTGCACTCGAGTTTGAAGGTTGTTTGTGAAGTAACCAATAGACCTACATAAAATTCAATAATATCATCATTTTCGTAGTTCTATTTTACGTTAGTTCAAGTAGGTTTGGAATTTCTAATTTATATTTGAATATTTTTTATCGCAGTTGGAACACAAAATGTGCCTGTTTTTAAGCGTGTTTCAACCATGCGTCACATTTAAGAATTATTATCTCAAAACCCTGTCATCAGATCGAATGCAAATTTTAACACAATATACATTAGAATGTTGTATAACTGGTTTATTAATTTCAAAATTTTGTGTGTCCATAAAACAAAGTTGTTATCATTTTTGTAAGGTAACTTTTTCTCGGCTCGGGGTGGTTGGAAAATATAGCTCTTGGTCGCGTTGTAATCCTTATACATCAAGAAGTTATGCTGTATGACTGTGAAATACGTAAATTAATTCACTTATTTTATATCGGTTTGTATTTGTTCGTGGAAATAAGGCATGATTCACCAGCCAGCCGCTCCGGGGTAAGCTGTACAGCGTTGCTGAGATGGAGCCCATCACTGCCGAGCTAGGCGAGGTCGTATTTCCCCGTTCAAATATAAACCGATATAAAATAAGTGAATTAATTTACGTATTTTAAAGTCATACAGCATAACTTTTTGATGTATAAAAATTACAACGCGACCAAGAACTACATATTCCAACCTCCCAAAGCCGAGAAAACGTTACCTTACACAAATGATAACAACTTTGTTTCTTGGACACGCAAAATTTTGAAATTAATAAACCAGTTATACAACATTCAAATGTATATTGTGATAAAATTTGAATTCGATCTGATGACGGGTTTGTGAGATAATAATTCTTGAATATGACGCATGTTGAAACACGCTTAAAAAAGGTCACTTTTTGTGTTCCAACTGCGATAAAAAATATTAAAATATAAACTAAAAATTCCAAACCTACATGAGCTAACGTAAAATAGAACGACGAAAATGATGATGTTATTGGATTTTATGTATGTCTATTGGTTACGTCACAAACAACCTTCAAACTCGAGTACACATAATATTTTGGTCGACAGTAGTACAATTGTGTGAAGCTGAATTTGTAGGTTAGATTTGATTACCACTCTCTTGTGAACATCTAAGTAGGGGAGTACTAGGAGTTCTGCTTCCCTCCTACCATTACTCCCACCGACTGTACATCCTCAGCCAAGTACGATTTCAAATGTCTCGCGAACCCATGGTCGGATTTTGACAATTGAGGTGTCGTAGGACTCGGGCTGACACCCCCTTTCCTATGGAGAACTTATTTGGTCTTTTGGTCTTTTGGGTAAATTCATTGGTCATGGGAAAGGGTTGGCCATTCTAAGTCCTATGACATCTCACTTGAGCCTCTCCGATGATTAGTTTATAAAATCTCAGGGCGATGACCTTGCTGTTTTGGGTCTTTTGGGTAAATTCGTTGGCCATTGGGAAAGGGTTGGCCACCCTGAGTCCTATGACACCTCACTTTACCCTCTCTGATTATTAGTTTATAAGATCTCAGGCCGATGACCTTGCTGTTTTCGGTCTTTTGGGTAAATTGTTTTGCCGTGGGAAAGAGTTAACCATCCCGAGTTCACAACACCTAACACAAGTCTCTTCGATTATTAGTTAACTAAATATTAGGATCCGCTCTGCTTACTCCGAATGGGGAGAGAGATATAAAAGGTGCTCTAAACATAGCCAGCCTAAATACTACCTGACTGGATAGCCGCGACCAGAGGGTACACCATATGCGGTCGAAACAAAATAAATATGAATTTTGCCACCTGGAACATCCGCACTCTAATGGACACTAACATCGAAAACCGACCACAAAGACGAACAGCAACTGTTGCTCGTGAACTGAGGAGGTTTAGCATTGATATTGCTGCACTCAGTTAAACGAGACTCGCAAATGAAGGACAATTGAAGGAACATGGAGGAGGCTACACCTCCTTTTGGAAGGGGAAAGAGGCTAATGAACCACGTATTCATGGAGTTGGTTTTGCCATTAAGAATGAACTCATTGATCATCTTGATGAGCTTCCATTTGGTGTAAGTGAAAGGCTTATGACCCTACGCCTCAAGCTCAGTAATTATCAAAGAGCAACTATAATAAGCGCATATGCTCCAACTCTCACCTCTGAAGAGGACCAAATGGAAGAATTCTACTCCCAACTCGATGAGCTTCTGAAAAATATACCACAGTCTGATAAGATCATTCTCCTCGGGGATTTCAATGCCCGTGTTGGTAGGGACTCAACACTGTGGACAGGTGTAATTGGGAAGGAAGGTGTTGGTAACAGCAATCTTAATGGGACTCTTCTCCTAACTAAATGTTCTGAATATTACCTTGTCATTACAAATACACTCTTCCGACAGAAGGACAAATTTAAGACATCATGGCAACATCCAAGATCAAAACACTGGCACCTAATTGATTATGTGATAGTGCGTGCCCGAGATCAGCGTGATGTACTCATCACAAGAGCTCTGACAAGTGCTGATGACTGTTGGACTGATCACAGACTGATCCGATCTGTTATGGCTCTGCGAATTCCCCATAAATGTAGAAAGCAGGGAAAGCTCGTAAGACGTAAAGTCAATACCGAACTTCTTAAAGATGATAATGTTAAATCAAAGTTACATAAACTACTTGGTGAAAGGCTGCCTGATGATTATCCAGATAATATAGAAGAACACTGGCAAATGTTCAAGTCAGCAGTTCTCTCAGCCTGCGAAGAGTCAGCTGGTTTTGCTAAGAAAAAGCATCAAGACTGGTTTCATGAGAATGACCAAGAAATTCAATTTCTTATAGATGAGAAGAGGAAAGCGCTCAATGCATGGAAAAATAACCCTAAATCTGCATCCAAAAAACAACTTTATCAAGATGCCAAGGCTGAAGTCCAAAAGAGAACTCGAGCCATGAAAAACCTTTGGTGGGTATCTAAATCACATGAAATGGAGTATCTAGCTGAGACCAACAATAAACAAGCTTTCTTCAGTGCAACAAATGTAGTCTATGGACCATCCCGTCACGTCGTAAATCCTCTAAAATCAAAAGATGATACTGAACTTCTCCGAGACACTTGTTCAATCAACTCCCGCTGGAGGGAACATTTTGACGAACTACTGAACAGGGATATCCACGTCAATGATAACATTTTAAGCAAAATTCCTCAGAGACCAGTAAAAACTCAGCTTGATGAAGGTCCCTCCCTACTAGAAGTTGAAATTGCTATTAATCAACTCAAGAATAATAAGGCAGCAGGCATAGATGGGATTCCAGCTGAACTATTTAAAGATGGGGGCACTGTACTAGTTCACCACACTCACAAGCTCATTGACAAGATATGGAAAGCAGAAACGATCCCAGATGATCTCAGGAATGCCTTGATGGTAGTAATCTTTAAAAAGGGTGACAGAGCTCAGTGTGGCAACTATCGTGGAATATCCCTGCTTTCTGTAGCTGGAAAAATTCTTGCCAGAATCCTGTCCAATCGTCTTAAACCATTGGCTGAAGAATCACTACCTGAAACCCAATGTGGATTTAGACCCAATCGAGGAACAACTGATATGATCTTCTGTGCTAGATAGATGCAAGAAAAATGTAGGGAACAAGATCGCCCTCTATATATGGTCTTTATTGATATCGTCAAGGCTTTCGATTCAGTCAATAGAGAAGCTCTTTGGAAAATCCTAGCTCGAATTGGATGTCCTCCAAAATTCATTCAGATCATTAGAATACTCCATGATAATATGACGGGGCTCAGTTCTTAACAGCAATGGGCCTGGAGAACCCTTTAAGATCACAACAGGTGTCAAGCAAGGATGTGTGGTCGCCCCAACATTATTCTCAATTTTTGTTGGCGCTATGCTTCACCTGATCAAAGAAAAAGTTCCGCATGGTGTAGATATTGAATACAGGACTGACGGAGGATTATTCAATATTAGCAGACTGCGAGCAAAGACAAAGGTATCGACAGGTTCCGTTCTCGAACTCCAATATGCTGACGACAATGTTATATTGGCAAACTCCATAGACGATCTTGAGGCTGCTCTGAATGCTTTTAATGACGCGTATAAGTGCATAGGTCTGGAAATAAACACCAGTAAAACGCAAATTATCAATCAACCTGCAACGTCCAAATGTAATGCTGCTGGTTTTCCCATTATGATCAACAGGGACAACTTAAAATACATTGAACACTTCCCTTACCTGGGCAGTCATCTCTCAGCAAATGCTAACATTGATGCTGAAATCCAATATCGCCTTAAATATGCCAGTGCAGCGTTTGGGCGTCTACGAAAAAGGGTGTTTAACAACCATGACATCAGTACTCCAACCAAATTTCATGTGTACCAAGCTGTTGTAATACCTTCTCTGCTCTATGGTTGCGAAACCTGGACTACCTACAGAAGGCACTTAAAGTGTTTGGAAAAGTACCATCAGCGTTGCATCAGGAGAATTCTTGGAGTTAAGTGGCAGGACCGACGCACCAACATCAGTGTCCTGGAGGAAGCGAATACTACCAGCATTGAGGCTATGATATTAAAGCATCAGCTTCGATGGGCAGGACATGTTGTTCGCATGCCTGAACGACGTCTTGCAAAACAAATCATGTACTGCCAGTTGCGGATTGGACAGAGAAAGCAAGGAGGGCAACGGAAACGCTTCAAAGACGTCCTAAAATACAATTTAAACAAATGTCAAATCAACACGGATAAATGGGAGACTACAGCATCAAATCGTCAGGTATGGCGTCGCTTCGTCCACCAAGGTCCACTATGTTTCGAACAACATCGACGAAGCCGTGAGACTGAGAAGTACAATGCGAGGAAAGAGCGTGAGGTTTATAGGAGGATCAACCCACAAGAGCCAGTGGCTGCTCCGAACAACGTGTGTCGCTACTGTGGGCGAGTTTGTGTTTCCAGGATTGGGCTATATAGTCATCTAAGAACTCACCTTTAGAAGACAATCTTACTCGAGAACGAGTGATAGCCTATTATTATATATTAAAAAGCAGATCTTGTTTTTTTAAAATAACTCATCCATAAATAATTACTTAAAAAGCCCGCCCTCTTACAAAAGCCCCAAGAGCGTTAATTAATAACGGTGTCAAGCCCTATGCATGTCATGCATGTACAGCAACGTTTAATTTCATAATAGTCTCAAGCCTCATAGATGTTATACATGCAGAGCAACGTTTACTAAAGAAATTACCATTTCATCCCCTAGTAGGGGTATTTTGGGGTGGAAATAAGTTCTCCGTAGGAGAGGGGGCGTCAGCCCGAGTCCTACGACATTTGTCAAAATCCGACCGTGGGTTCGCAACATATTCGAAACCTTACTTGGCTGAGGATGTACAGTCGTTGGGACTAATGGTAGGAGGGAAGCAGAACTCCTACTACTCCCCCCCCCCCTTACTCATCTAGTATCCAAGTTCAGGGCTAGGTGTCGTTGACGGTAGTATTTGGTAGCAAAAGCAGGAATTAGGACTTGAAATTGATCGTCTGCAGTCCTTACTTGAATTAAAACAGATAACACACACTAATACAGTCATCACAATTAACACCAGTTATCAGACAGGTTCTACACACACCCGAAGTACACGGGGCTACATGATCGCGTTGTCGCAGCCCCTAAACGGAGGAACCAACCAACACCTCTGTAGGCCAACTCGAGTTTCCCGGTGTGTTCGGTCCAGATAGATCTTGCTTGGTCTCCTCAAACTCTGTCCAATCCATCCCTCTAACTGTTACGCTTTGCTTGACTGTATCAAGCTATCTACTTCTAGGTCTTCCTCTGGGTCGAGTGCCTTGAACTGTTTTCTCCAGCCATACTTTTGCTATTCTGTTGGGTGTCATTCTTTTTACATGTCCAAACCACCTCAACCTTGAACTTTCAATTTTTCTTGATTCCTGTACCTGTGTTGCTTCCTTTATACTTCCATTCTGACCTTATCCCTTCTTGTATTCTGGACCATTGTCCTTAGATATTTCACTTCTGCACTTTGCAGTCTACTGCCATCCTTCTTCAACATTGTGCAGGTCTCATGTCCAAAGGTTGTTATGGGAACAAAATAGCTATTATATAGGATGTGTTTAACTTTAGCTGATATTTTGGTGTCCCAGAGAAGAATTCTTACTTGAAGGAAAAATTGTGCACCCTTTTGTACTCTGGGTGTTATTTATTTATCACACCTTCCATCTCTAGAATGGCATTAGGCACAGGTCTCCCTGGAAACATCATTCGAAATTTTCGTGTTGTTTCCAAAACAAGACTTTCTGCTTTTCATATACGAATTATGGATATTCACACGTTCGTGCAATGTGAATTGGTGTCTAGGCATGACCAACAATAACAGTAATCACAATACTCACCAAACGTGCAACACTAACGTCTAAGCTTTGCAGATACACGTCCATATGAATGACAAATAACTTCTGAACTAACGATATGAGTCATCGGAGCGGGGTATTTCCGCACCTGGCCAGCCAATGGCGCCATAGTTTGCCGCGATAACCGGGGCGCACAGCCGAGGCACTTGAAGAGGTCCACTTCTTCCAGTTTGGTTCCGTCTAGAAGGACGTTGGCTGGTTTGTTTTGTCTGCTGGCTGACATGACTACTGTTTTATTATTTCAAATGATCTTGTCGACTTCGTCGTTATGCTTGAGTCTAACGTTATGCGTTACGGAGACGGAAGTGACGTCATGCAGCCACGCGGGAAGCAGAAGCTAATGGTTAATAGAGTCTGTTGAAAGAGTTCTGGGGCGTCGAGCGACCTGGGGCTTTGAGCGAAGCGAAAAGAATACAGGGTGACTCCTAAAGAGGTGTTCAAGATGCCAGAGAAGAAAACAGGGTGACTCCTAAAGAGGTGCACAAGATGTCAGACAATAATACAGGGTGACTCCTAAAGAGGTGTACAAGATGCCACACAAGAATACAGGGAGACTTCTAAAGAGATGTGCAGGATGTCAGAGCAAATTACAGGGTGACACTTAACGAGGTGTACAGAATGTTGGATTTAATTCAAATACAGGGTGACCCTTAAAGAAGTTTGCAAGATATCAGATTCAAATAATGGGTGACTCTTGAAGAGTTGTAAAAATGTCAGACTCAAATACAGGGTGACCCTTAAAGACGTGCCCGCGCGGGAAGCCTAAGTTAATGGGTAATGGAGTCTGTTGAAAGAGTCCTGGGGTTTCGAGCGAAGCGAGAAGCTCTTCTGAGCCTTTCTAACATGTGTAGCATTTGTAGCATGCATCATTTGAAAAGATATAACGTCTAGTCTTTAAGACCGACTGTAATATTTTTAGACTCTTATTTTTAGGACAAGCTTCTTGAACTGGTCATTCCATTCATCTAACCTCTGTGGGACTTCTTCTTCCGAGTTTCCCCATATGACTAAATAGCTTGCTACAGACCTGCCAACTCCCCAGGGGCTCACATCTAGTGGAACGTGGGTTGGCAACCACGGGACCCCAGCTGAGTCCGGCATTGCTTCCACTTACTTGTGCCGGGCTCCTCTCTGTCTTCTTCCCTGTCGACCTCCGTTGGTAAACTCTTGTTCTCTTCCGACCCCAACGGTATTAGGGTATCCAAGGCCTAGGGAGTCTTTCACTTTCCCACCTTAATTGGCCCTTGTCTCATCTTTCCTGATCCCTCATTCTTCGAGGGGTTAGCCCTTTGTTTTCTTTTCATTCTATTTCCTTTTCTCTTTAAGATTCCCGCACTGTTTCTTTGGTGTGTGAATTAGCTCCTCGTGTATCTAAGTTGCGTTTGGCAAATTTCTTGAATCTACATTACATTTTAAAGTATTTTCGATCTAAATAGCATTTTGCGAGTATTTTCAACCACAATTGCATTTTGTAAGGATTGACAATCTAACTTGCTTCCTAGTAAGTCTTTCAATGTAGGTGGAGGCACTTTTGTGAGTATTTTGAACCTCATTGCATTTTGTGAGTTTCAGTCTGGGTGCCATTTTGTCAGTAGTTTCAGTCTCACTTAATTTTTGTTATAGTTTCCCTTTCATTGACATTTTCGCTATCACCCAGACCATTAGGGGCCGATAACCTAGATGTTAGGCCCCTTAAAACAACAATAATTATCATCTTCATCATGCAGATCTGCGCTAAAGACGAATGGGTAGTGTATGAGGGAAGGGGTAACCACTGCACTGTCCTATGTTTCGCCATTCAAAGAGGTAGCGATATCAATGTTCCGTGAAAATGTCATGATGATAGGTTGAACCGTTTAGGCCCCAATCCCGGACAGAAACATTAGCGTGTTAGATATGGGAAGAGAAAGAAATCTTGGTTCACGTCTGATTCAATGGACTTGAATCTCCAGGAATGTATTGGTTTCTCCAGAGCCATAAACAGTCTACGTTCCGCACATGTCGCCAAGATGTGTTTTATGGACTGGAATCGCGATGTGGCGCAGCTAAGCAGAAACACACATCTTGCCGCAGTAGAAATCAATTCCACCTTGGTTTCATTTCTACAGTGAAATGGACTGGCCGCACACCCTCGTGATGCACCTTGTAGCAACATAAAATCTGCCTCAAGGATGTTACAAAAGTTAGTTTGTGGTAATAATTGGAATCTTGAATAAGCACGACCATTTGGCTACGGCTACACTTACGTGATTTCCCGCCGCGGGACTGCGTGAAATCCCGCGATAAAAATTAACAACACTGACTTAAACGGGAGCGGCCACACACAGCGGGACAAAGGACAAGAAGACGCTGCGGTTTTATTGCGCCCTTGTTAGTTTCTTACTGTGGAGGCCTTGAGGTTCTTTGGTTTTTACTCTGTGCCAGTTATTGTGTGCTTTGCTTTCTGTATAAAAGAGAGTGTAAAAAGAAATACAATAAGAGACAGTCAGTCTCTAAGACTAGACATTGTATCATTTTAAATGCTACAAATGCTGAAAAATGCTAGAAAGGCTGGAGGCTTCGAGCGAAGCGAGAAAATTATCTGCATAATACTTATCTTGCTTATCTTGTTTCAAATTACTCGCGAACGGCAAGTGCAAACCAAGGGCAAAGCAAGGTCAAGCACGCCGAGTGCCGCACGCTCACCAGAGCGCGCGGGGACGTGCCCCTTCCATTCAGTCTAAAAACACTTACAGTAGGCGATGTATTGAAGATAGAGATATGCTCTCGCGGACTTTTTTGTAAAACTTTTCATGCTGACCAGTTCTTACGCTCATAGTATATTGATATTTTTAACGGTTTGCCCAGCGTCAGCTTAGAAGCGCACAGACGCCAAGTTTGTTTTCGACTTTTTCGCTGAAATCGTTACTGCTTGGCTTCCTTTGATCATACATAAATTATTTTCTACAGAATCTTTCCTCGAGACATCCTTTACAGAATGGTGCTTCTCGAGATTACCCGTGACATCCAAGAATCGGGGATTTTTGTCTTATACTAACGAAGTAGCGATTGTCGGGGAACACATGCACCAAGCGGTACTATGACATCACACACCTCGTCCCGTCACCGTAACGTAACGCCAGACCCCAGCGTAACGAAGAAGTCGACAAGATCATTTAAAATGATAAAAATGTTCCCTAGTCTAAACTTATCAGGCGTATACAGGGTGTAACAAAAATGTACAGCATAAAATCCAGGACACATTCCTCACACGTAGACGAAGATATTATGTTATATGAACATGGGTCCGGAAACGCTTTGTTTCCATGTTATACCTCATTGTTGCCAACTCATTCGTGATGTGAAACACACAAGAACTGAACGTACCAGCATACCACATGCCACTCTTTCTCCGTGCACATTGATACATTCATCAACCCACCGTCGTAGTGAATCTCGGATGCGCTGATGCATCCCTGGAGTATTGCGTATGGTATCGTAGCCTACCATAATTCGGGGACGGAGACTCTGAACATCTTCTACTGGGGTTCGATACACATGAGCTTTCAAATTCCGCCACAAAACAAAGTCCAGTGGGTTTAAGTCCGGAGAGCGTGGAGGCCAGGCAACTGATCCACCTCTACCTATCCATTTGTCACCAAATCTGTTATTTAGAACCCGACAGACCTTAGCACTAAAATGAGGAGGTGCTCCATCGTGCATGAAGTACATGTTTTGTCGCACATCTGCTAGGTCACGTGGCAACAGGGCCATGTAAAACAAAACACTGGCGGTGCACCTACGATAATGACAACGTAACCAAGGGTGCATGTTCCCCATGATTCTAACGTTCTGTTCTTGTGAGATTCCCATGATTAATGAGTTGGACACAATGAGGTGTATCATGGAAACAAAGCGTTTCCCGACCCATGTTCATATAACATGATTTCTTCGTCTACGTGAGAGGAATGTGTCCTGCAATTTGTGCCGTGCATTATTGTTACACCCTGTATATTTAAGTACCGTACCTAACGTACTTATACTTTGGAGAATGTTTGACAGTGGAGGTACAAAGGTACCCGTGCTTTTACGATAGAAAGGACCAAGACTTCAAAAACAGAAAAATGAGGGATCCAATATGTTATCATTTCAATTGATCTTGTCGACTTCGTTGTTATGCGGGACGGAGACGGTTGCGTTACGGATACGGAGACTGTAACGTCATTCAGCCGCGCGGGAAGCCTAAGTTAATGGGTAACGGACGGCGAGTGCATGACGTCATGCAGCCACGCGGGAAGCCGAAGTTAATGGTTAATGGAGTCTGTTGAAAGAGCCCTGGGGCGTCGAGCGACCTGGGGCTTTGAGCGAAGCGAAAAGAATACAGGGTGACTCCTAAAGTGGTGTACAAGATGCCAGATAAGAATACAGGGTTGACTCCTAAAGGGATATAGAAGACGCCAGATAAGAATACAAGGTGATTCTTAAAGAGGTGTAGAAGATGGCAGAGAAGAATACAGGGTGACTCCTAAAGAGGTGCACAAGATGTCAGACAAGAATACAGGGTGACTCATAATGAGGAGTACAAGATGTCACACAAGATTACACACACAGATAAGAATACAGGGTGCCTCCTAAAGAGGTGTGCAGGATGTCAGACTCACATACAGGGTGACCCTTAAAGAGGCGCCCGCGCGGGAAGACTAAGTTAATGGGTAATGGAGTCTGTTGAAAGATCCCTCCTGAGCCTTTCTAACATGTGTAGCATGCGTTATTTGAAATAATATAACGTCTAGTCTTTCAGACTGACTGTAATTTTTTTTCTTACTACGACGACGAAGAAGAACAACCAACGCAGCAGATAACGCAACAAGGGAGTTATTATTTAATGCAATGCCTTCCATATGCACAGCTACTCACAATATACAACACACTAATAAAACCACGCCGTGCAAACACGAGGATAGCAGTGAAGCCCAGCGGTGAGGAATTGCAATATATTATAAACAGGGTGATTCTTTTGCTGGAGCCGGACGGGCAACCGGCTGCCGGGCGCGCGCGCCTTCCGCAACCAACCGAGCGCTTACCGCGGATTGTGCGCAGGTGGAAACCGTAACAAAGTACATTCATTAATGGTAAATTCATCAGCATATCATGACAATAGAACTTACCTTTTCACAGAAGATGCTGAAAATATTCTCCTTCAATTGACAGACACGCGTTACCGTATAAATAAATTAGCGTTTACACGTTGTAATTCCCTTCTGTTGTGAGGGATATCTGCTGCCGTATATTGTTCTCCAGCTCCACTAGAGTGCGGGTAATTGATCTGTACACTTTGAATGTTAAATTAACCCACAATTGAACAACAAACGGGCTTAGGTCCATGCTTCGATTAAATACAGTAAACACGCAGGAGGAGGGGGGCGGGTGCAGTAGTAGAGACATAATGTAACGATGTCTGTCTGTCAGTCAGCTGAAGGAGAACATTTTTAGTATATTCTGTGAAAAGATAAGTTCTAACATTTAACTGGTGACATGAGGTCATCCAGATTCCCAAGAAATAAAAGAATATCTGTGCTTCTTTAATTAAATCTTGCAGCTGTTGTTTATGTTACCTTCTTATCTGTGCGCTGGCACTACACACCCTCGTTGATGAACGCTAAGAGACTTAATGGTCTTTAGTGACCCTGGTTAGCTCGTCTCCGCCTCGCGCAACCCCGAAGATCGTTCTCGGTTGGCTGGCGGAAGGCGCGCGCGCCCGGCAGCCGGCTGCCGCTCCCACTCCAGCAAAAGAAACTCACTGTACATGGAATATATAATATATTGTCATTCCACGTCGCTAGGCGTCACTGCTTTCCCCATCAGATGTTTGTCACGCAGAAATCCAGCATGACAAATAACAAGTGTGGCCACCCAGCTCGCAGGTCGTTCAGCTGCGTGAAAAAGACGCAGTCCCGCTGCGGGAAATCACGCAAGTGTGGCCGTAGCCTACGCATGTAAAAATGAAATCAGGAATTAGCCAGGCATCTCGTATTCCCTTGGAGTTAAAGATAAGGAATCCTCATTGTTGGTCGAGATCCGTAGCGTACATCGCAACCAATCAGAGCAAACTGTCGTGTCACCGGCCATTGTTTTCATGGTCAACATCATTCGTCCTGAATCACACGGGGAGCGGTTATCAGCTTAGTGACACCGTGTTGCAGGCCATTACGAATATAGGAGGATAACTCTCCCCTCAATATCGCCAAGATGTGTTTTATGGACTGGAATCCCGATGTGTTGCAGCTAAGCAGAAACATTCATATTGCCGCAGTAGAAATCAATTCCACCGTTCCCTTAAATAACACGCTACTCTTTCTCTACGCAGTTTTAACAATGAACTCATTTTCGTCTTTCACTTGGTGACGAGGTACAAATCGCATGGCAACAATAGATGGCGTGAACATCACAAAGACGCACCAATAGTAATACAGTTCACAGTTAGCGCCACAACTAAAAGAGAAAATCATTATTATTATTATTAATACCCTGTATATGGAGTGTGGGTCACCGACGCCTGGCACCATCCTTGTAGGTAGTCAAGATCTTCAAAGAGTCGACCAATTCAGGTATCTTGGCTCCTTGACTCGTTCAGATAGTGACACCCTCCCTGATGCCCGAGCTCGTGTGAGTGCCAGTTGGTTCAAATGGAGGGAGGTAACTGGAGTCCTCTTTGACCGCAAGATAACCACCTATCTTAAGGCCAAGGTTTACAAGTCCGTCGTGCGTCCAGTCGCCCTCTACGGTTCTGAATGCTGGCCGGCCTCTGTTCAACACGAGCAAGCCCTGCATGTTATGGAGATACGCATGCTTCGTTCGGTGCTTGGTCAGACGCGACTTGACCATATCAAGAATTGCGATGTCCGAGGGAGGATGGGAGTTGCGCCCATAGTGGATAAAATGCGGGAGGCTCGTCTACGCTGGTACGGCCACGTCATACGTAGTCACGAACAATCAGTGGCCAAAACTGCCTTGTGCCTCAACCCGGATGGTCAACGTCCTCGTGGGCGACCTAAGAAGAGGTGGCTTGATCGCCTTAGAGAAGACATGCGACAGGTTAATCTGTGTCCGCATGATGCTCTTGACCCAGAGAAATGGAGATTGGCATGTAAAGTAGCGGACCCTACTCCAACGCGGGACAAACCCAAGGAAGATGATGATGAGGAGGATTATTATTGATGTGTAACATCTTTCCACTAGGTTGCTGGATATTTTTGTGCCAGTGATTTAAAAAAAAAGGGACGGAAGTGGATCGGAACGATCGAGGTGGCACCAGCTGGCACCGGAAGTGTAAGACGCACTCGATCGATCGATCCAGCTGGCAGTGGTAATAGAAACAATGAGCGCGCGGTGTCGGAAATTGATACCATGACGTACTCTCGGCCATGTGGAATGTATATGACATACTGAACGGAAAACGCTCATGCGAACTCTGGTGTCAAGTGATTGAAACAAATGACATGGTACATGTTCGAAGTCTTCGTATCAGTATTTAAATGGTCAAGTGCCTTAATATCAAACATTGTAAGTAGTCGGCATTGCCGGTATTATGTTTCTGCACAATGGCGATTCAAATATTAACCCACATAACGGTATGCAGTCATCAATATAATATAATCGTTGTGGTTATACGAGACTTGAGCAAGCCTTCATGAACTATTGCTGAATACATGCTCTTTACTCACAAGAGGGCACATTCATACGGCATTTTAAACTCAATTTCACGCAGGAACATTATCGAAATAAGCGAAATATAAATGAAACTTAATTCCGTAATGCAGTATTATTGGAACGTGGAGATAAGTCACCATCTTGTGGACAATATTTGTGTAGTCGAAATAGCCGTGGGGTTAGCGCCTATGACTGTGAATCTAGAGGTCTCAGGTTCGAATCCCGGACGGGGTGGATATTTTTGCTACCAAATTAGCATTTTAAACGATATTTATCATATCAATATGACTCATTTTAACAGAATCCATATGAAATTACGTGTTGGTCTGTGAATGAAGAGGACCTGTGTATAAGGAATTTAAGGTTATGAGCGATGTCGCCTCTATTAATCTAGTTGATCCATATAATATTCTTTATTTAGGCTAGTGCTGGTGGAAGCTACAAATCATCTAATAAAATGAGTTCCGTATTATAAACTACAATATCTGTAAAACACTTCCTTTTACAATATATTAATATTTGTGCCAATAATATTATAAAGTACCGGTGTATCAACAATTTCACGTGAGGTTTCATCTATGTCAGATGTTACACATCATATGCGACTACTGTAAGGCTCGTAATTTTTTATTATTATTATTATTATTATTATTATTATACAGCAATAACAATAGCATATGCAGAGCAATGGCGATGCTTTACTACTCACAATATACAACACATTGATATGAAAACAAATGGAAATGAGTACAGTAGATGAAATGTGTGATATTGACCGCGTGGTCACAATAGAAACCTTATACAGTAATAACTACACTTACATAAAAACAAAGTCAACCCCTGGCACTATACAGCCCATGACGGGCTAAGGCCGACCAAGCGACCGCTGCCCAGCCATTTGGCCTGCAGATAATGGGGTGACGCGTGAACAGCGCGTCGGGTCCCCTCGGCCGTTAATCTTGGTATTCGTGATCGGGGCGCTGCCTCACTGTCAGACAGCTACTCAATTGTCCTCACGAGGCTGATGCACCCCATTACACTTACATAAGCGCAGTAGTATTTATTTATTTATTTATTTATTTACTGTACTTAGGGTATGGCTTTAAGTGCCGGGAGTGTCCGAGGACATGTAGAGGCTGTAGCTGCTTCTATGCGGACACCCACGGGGTGAGCTTCAAGTACCGTCGCGAGTGGATGAGATGAAATGAATGATCAAGTTGAATTTCAAGTAGTTGCAACTTTGGCTACTAGATGCCACTGACACCTGGCAACGAACGTTGGGATTTGTTAAAGCGTTTCTAACGAAATGTAATCTACAAATTTGGCTACACACTAACAATTGTAGTGAAAGGTTCTTTTACATGCCATAAATCTATGACATGGACCCACCAGCTTTACTTCCCCTCCGAAGGAAGGCATACTGAGGGATTTTAATGCTCTTAAAAAATCCGACGACTTTGGCCGGGTTTGAACCCCCGACCTTGGGCATAGCAGTTCAGCATGCTACCGACTACGACAGCGAAGCCGCTAGCGCAGTACTGAGGGAAACGACATCTGGCAAGTTGTATAAGTTACCAGTGTTTCCAACTGTAAATACTGAAGTTGCCTCGACCTTTCAAATACCGTATTGCGATTTTTCACAAGAAAACTGCGATGGCAGCACTGTTAATCCTGAAATTACCTAATAACAAATTATATTAATAGAAAATAGGAAGAAACAATGTTCATCATGTCCTATATGGATATAATAAACTTCCGTAATATTTTCCGTCGCCTCCGTAGCGTAGCGGTCAGCGTGGTTAGCTGCCGTCCCGGAGGTTCTGGATTCTATTCCCGCCTCTGCCACGAAATTTGAAATGTGGTATGAGGACCGGAACGGGGTATACTCAGCCTCGGGTGGCCCAAATGAGTAGAGGGGGTTCAATTCCTACCTCAGCCATCCTCGAATTGGTTTTCCGTGGTCTTCCACTTCGTATTCGGGCAAATGCCGGGATGGTGCCTACTGTAAGGCCACGGCCGCCTCTTTCCCACTTCCTTGCCTATCCGTCCCAATCTTCCCCTCCCTTCCCATCCCCCCCCAAAAGGCCCCTGATCGCTTTGCAGGTGAGGGCGCCTGGGCGAGGTGCTGATCACACTTCCTCAGTTGTATCCACTCCGATCAGATGTTCCGAGCTCTAGGACACCGCCCGTAGAGGCGGTAGTGGTGAGTCCCCTCGCTGAGACCGTGGGTTCCACCAACCTGGAGGGTAAACTCGAATAAAAAAAGTTGCGAGCCTTACAGTAGTCGCATATGATGTGTAACATCTGAGATAGAAGAAACCTCACGTGAAATTGTTGACACACCGGTATTTTACAGTATTATATGCACAAATATTAATCTATTGTAAAAGGGAGTGTTTTACAGATATTGTAGTGAACCCTTTATACTAAGTCCAGTATAAATGATTTGTGTTATTCTGCATAATATGATATTTCTGCCAGCATTGTATATAAACTAGACGGTGGTGGTGAAACATTCAGTGTTTCATGGAGACAGTAAGAATGTACCTGGTAGCTTGGAAACAAAGGTTGACCGCTTATGGAATTTAGAAAGTTGAACCCAACCCTGATGACAAATCTATGACAGGTGCTAGCTAAGTTTAACCAGAGAGACGCTTCGGTGACGCACGCACTTGGCATGCTCGTTGTTCGTTTTCGCGCCTAGGCGAAATGATGCTTTGATGTGAGAGGCTAACCGATCTAGTAACCACACCCACAGGGAGGTGAGAATTGAAAAAGCCCGCAATGTGAGCGTGATTTTCAACCAATCAGAGAGAAATGCTTCTTTTCGGCGCCAGAACGGCATTGTACTCAAGAGCTTGGAATTGAGCGGGAATTAAGCTACAGATAGTCCTGTGGCGGAGACATCTAGCGGGAATAACCTTTACTTGTACCGGTATATGTTTTATCTCTGACGGAAAGAGAACCTTTACGTGTATATATTTTATCTCTGACTCTTTCTTATTTTTTTAGTATTGTTGATTTGCTAGAGATAATCCCTCGCTAGTTCGTCTTCTAAAGTGTGTATTTTATTCCGTCATAATAAAGGAGTCAAACAAATGTGAGTACAGCATCATTAAAACCACAGTGGTGACCCCGACGTGATATTTGAGTGATTGTTAAATTATCGTGTAATAACATTGACCATGCCTCGCACGGACAACACACCAACCGATGCGACGCTATCAGGTATCCCTACATCTCATAACGAACCTGAAATTTCACGAGTGTCAATTAAAATCCCACCAATTTGGCGTAAAAATGTTAAGGTTTGGCTACTGCAGATCGAGGCTCAATTTGCTACAGCTAACATCACAAAGAGCTTACGAAGTTCAACTATGTTATCGGCTCACTGGAGCCAGACGTTGCCGAACTTATAAGTGATTTGTTAGTAAGACCACGTTCGAATACGCCTTTCTTAGACCTGAAGGTCCGGTTGATTGCTGAATTTGAAGAATCAGAAGGACGGAAAGTGACGAAATTACTCACAGAGCTTGACTTAGGAGACAAAAAGCCAAGCCAGCTTTTACGAGAAATGCGCGCCCTTGCGGGGACACAGGTCAAGGATGATTTTCTACACACAATCTTTCTGCAACGACTCCCAGTTAATTTAAGATCGATACTAGCATCCTGCAACGATACTCTAGACCAGAGGTTCCCATTAGGAATTTTTCTCGGACCCCCTAAAGCGATTGGTATGTAAGCACGGACCCCCTGCTCCAAAATATTTTAAGACAAGACTTAAAATATCTAATTTCCAATAGAAACCTCTGTACTAGATCACAGGAAAAAAGAAAATCTTTATATATTTCGTCATGACATAAAAAACGTACAAAAACCAACATATCGCCTTTTTTGATTATGTCGGTGCTCTCATCCAACTGCAGAACAAACATGTCACACATGTGGAGCCTTGCCAACAACGTCTATTCAATATTGCTTGACATATCTGTAATTCGCCTTTGCACAGTATTGTTATCCAGCTGGAGGGTACTTACAAGCTTTGCGGCAACATCGCCCAGCCTTCTCTTGCACAAAGTAATTGCTGAAGGTAGACTGAGCTCTTCTGCAATTGTATGTTTTTGGCACGTTTTGCGACTAGCTGAGATAGCCTACTTCATAGGATTCAATCGTTGCATTTTCATTCACATTTGCACCAGAATTTTTAGTAATTACTTTCAGGCATGATTTCTGTTCAGCTAACTTTATTTTGAAGAATTCAATGGATGTACTTTAGGCTACCTTTGTGCTCCGAGTGTTTGATATCTAGATGCCTCTGGAGGTATGCAGGTTTCATACTCTCGTTGGCAAGGGTTTCAAAGCATATCACGCATTGAGGCTTAGGACAATCTTCAGGTCCACAATACGTAAAACCAATATTCAATATTTTATGTCGTATTTCCTACTTTCCATAATAGGCTTACTCTTTGAATGGCTAGGCTCAAGAGAGGCAGAAAGTGGCCCATTCACTTCTATATTTATTAACACATATTCCTCTTTGTCACTATCTTTAGCAGTGGGCCTACTTCGTTTTCAAGATCCACTCTTCAACCAACGATCCATATTCAATGAACTTTTAACAATAATTAAAACAATCAAAAGTTTCAACTCAAATCTCATGGTTGGTTGGTTGGTTCTTAAGTTTAGGGGCTGCGACAACGCGGTCATGTAGCCCCGTGTACTTTGTGTGTGTGTAGAATCTGTCTGATAACCGGTGTTAATTGTGATGACTGTATTAGTGTGTGTTATCTGTTTTTCTTTTATTCAAGTAAGGACTGCAGACTTTTGAATTTTTCAAATAGCTCCTACTTTTTCCACCAAACGCCACCGTCAACGACTACTAGTTCAGAACTTAGCTACCAGACGCCGCCGCAGTCGGCTCTTGGCAACGAACGTAGGAACCTAAGAGCGTTGTTTACATTCCTAACCTATACAATTTAGCTTCACACGGGTGTAATTAGTGGAAGGTTCTTTAATATGCCATAAATCTATGACATGGGACCACCGGCTTTACTTCCCCTCCAAAGGAAGGCATATTGAGGGATTTTTAACGCTCTTAAAAAATCCGACGACATCGGCCGGATTTGAACCCGCGATCTTGGGCATAGAAGCTCAGCATGGTACCAACTACGCCACCGAAGCCTCAAATCTCATGTAAATATGTAAACACACAAAATGCAAAATGGCTGCGGAGCAGAACACAGAAATAAAAGAACAGAACGCTCTCTAGCGGGAAACTTGAAAAGCTCAAATTTCGCTGCGCCACATATGCTGTGGATGACAATGAGTAGGCCTAATTATTATTTTTTAAGGAACTGTTTGTACTTTCTCCGTTTTCCATTTTCATTATTGAGTTACTTCTTGACGACTGTTCGCGGACCCCCTGGCCAACCGTCGTGGACCCCTGGGGGTCCGCGGACCACCTAATGGGAACCTCTTCTCTAGACAACCTGGCCGCATTAGCTGATATAATTTTAGATTTCTCAAACCCCTCGCAATTTCTATCCGTTATTCAATCTCGCCAACCCGCCGCAGAACCTCCTACGCAGCAGGTGGACAGGATTTTCAGACTAGAGTCACAATTAGAACAACTTACGTTATCTATAAACAGTCTGATTTCGAACCCACATACAACCCGTCATCGAACGAGATCTCGATCTAGACCTAGATCACCTTATCGCCAATATCGACCGGATAGTTCATTATGTTGGTACCATTTCACATACCAAGACAAAGCTAGGAAGTGTGTCAATCCATGCTCATATAACACAGCCTCCTCTGCTTCGGAAAATGCCCAGAAACCCTCGCTAGACGCGGCACATAGTGATGTGGGCCAAGGAAATTCTCGCCGTGTATTTGTAACAGACCGTTCCTCTGGTACACGATTCCTGGTTGATACAGGAGCTGATGTGTCAGTCCTACCGCCCACTGCACATGACAGAAAGCAGACCTGTAAACGCATACTTTATGCGGCTAACGGCACACCAATCAAAACCTACGGCGAGCGTTTAATGCAACTTAACCTCAATCTAAGACGTCCATTTTGCTGGCCATTCATCATCGCTGATGTCCAACACGCTATCATTGGTGCTGATTTCCTCAACAACTATGAACTGCTTATCGATGTCAAACATAAACGTCTTATTGATAGCACCACCAGTATGTCCACCTCTGCAGTGCCACTTAAACGTCTAATTTCAGAGAGCATCCATTTACTTGACCCTCAGAATAAGTATCCAGAACTATTGGGAAATTATCCAAATATATTTCGTGACAACCCCAATTATTGTGCACCCGATATCACATTCTTTCATACCATTTCAACGATAGGCCCTCCAGTTTCGGCCAAGGCTAGACGACTATCCCCAGATAAGATAGCACAAGCAAAGATGGAGTTTCAGAAAATGATAAATCTAGGTATATGTAGACCTTCCAAGAGCCCTTGGTCCAGCCCTCTCCATTTAGTTCCTAAAAGTGATGGTTCCTGGCGACCTTGTGGAAACTGCAGGGCCCTAAATGCAAAAACTATTCCAGACCGCTACCCTATTCCACATCTACAGGACTTCAACAGCCGCTTATGTGGCAAAACAGTTTTCATCACATTCCAGTCGCTGAAGAGGATATACCTAAAACTGCTGTCATCACTCCTTTCGACCTCTTTGAATTTCTTAAACTTCCATTTGGGCTTTGCAATGCAGCACAATCATTTCAAAGGTATATCGACGTCATTTTGAGAGATGTAGACTTTGTTTTCTGCTACCTTGATGACATTCTCATAGCGTCTGTCGATGAGCAGGAGCATGAGATTCACCTGAAATTGCTTCTGGAACACCTAGATAAATATTCTATCAATGTAAACCTGTCCAAATGTATTTTTGGGGCCTCTGAAATTTCCTCCTTAAGGTACTCTGTTACGTCTACAGGAATCAAACCGTTACCTGATCGAGTTGAAGCTATCCCTTCATATCCACTACCTAGTACAATCGTTGATCTAAGGCGATTCCTAGGATTGGTAAACTTTTATCGTCGGTCACTTCCCAATGCGGCAAAGACCCAGCAGATCCTCTTCAGCCTATGTAAGGACACACGCAAGCGTGACCGCAGAGCAGTTAAATGGACACCAGAGGCTGTTCAAGCTTTTAACAACCTCAAGAAACAAATTGCTGATGCTACCCTACTTGCACATCCCTCAAGTGATCTACCATTGGCATTGACGGTTGACGCTTCCGACTTTTCGATTGGAGCCTCACTACATCAAATCCGTGATGGTACAGCAGAACCTCTTGCATTTTTCTGAAAGACTCTAAATGGCACACAAAAAGGGTACAGCACATATGATCGTGAGCTTCTCGCTGCCTATTCTGCAATAAAGTACTTCCGTCATTTATTGGAAGGTAGAAATTTTACACTTTTTACAGACCACAAACCTCTAACGTTCGTATTTCAGCAGCGCCTAGATAAAGCATCTCCACGGCAACTCCGACAGTTGGATTTTATAGGCCAATTTACAACTGACTTGAAGTATCTTTCGGGAAAGGATAACATTCCAGCAGATTTTTTCTCCCGCATCACATCTATCTTCATTACATCACAATTATCATTTGATGATGTAGCTAAAGCACAGGCATCTGGTGAAGACCTAAAAGCTCTGCTACAGTCAACTACCACATCTCTTCAATTCAAGACCATCAATTTACCATCCGGAGCAGAACTAGTCACTGATGTTTCAACAGGAGAGGTGCGGCCATATTTACCTATCCAATTCCGCAAGCTTGCATTTGAAATGCTTCATAATATGACGCACCCAGGAATTAAAGCATCTACCACACTTCTACAGAAAAGATATGTATGGCCATCACTCAAGGCAGATGTCAAACTCTGGACAAGATGCTGCATAGCCTGCCAGCGCTCCAAGGTTACCAGACATACCAACAGTGCAATTAATACATATGAGCCAGTGGAACGACGCTTCTTTCACATACATGCGGATATTGTTGGCCCCCTTCCACCATCTGAAGGATATACATAAGAGGCGATGGGTGCAATAACAACTTAAGTCTGAAAATACTGTTTTGAGAAAATCACTCCTAAAGTTTTGAAACACTGTAAATGTCTGAGTTATTCATTGCTGGATATGTTGATTTATACACACCATTTAAAGATAGTCCTTAACAATATATCAATGTCACTGTGAATTTAAACTTTACCAGTTCTTAAATATTTTAATTTCAATATGGATTGACTTAAGTCATTATTGCAGAGACTGACAATCAGCATCTTAAATTACCATTTATGGATAGTAGATTCGTTCAAATTTATTTAATTCGAAAAAAAGAGCTACCTTGTACTGCACAATAAATATATTTTTATAATAATATTATAATATATATACAGTATATATAAAATTAACACCAAAAAAGTAATTTTGAAACTATTCTTTTAATAAGGCACTTTTGAAAGTATCACTGCATTTATTTTACCTAAAAAGAAATAAAAAGGTGTCCAAACACAGTCATTTTTTATAATCCTGTGTAATTAGTACATTTAAATGCAAACGGATATCCAGATAAGGCTTAGAAGGTTACATTCATGCATGAAATCTGGTTCTGTTTACCCAATTTCAATCAGAAAATAATTATTAAAGGAATAGATATACACCGGCATTGCCTTGAAGTAAAACTGTATTTAAATAATAATAATAATAATAATAATAATAATGCGTAAGAGACGATTGAAATTTTATGGTCACATCTGCCGAATGGACAACACCAGATATGCAAGAAAACTGCTTGATATCATTAATTCAAAGAAGGTCAAAATCAGTTGGTTAGAAGAAATCAAACAGGACTTGAAGGAAATAAACATTACAGAAGATAGCATCATGAATCGCAAGACTTTTGGAACCCGAGTTACAAATCACACTTTCACCGAAAAAGCTAAAAAGACCACTGGAAAAAAATGGACGGAGGAACGTAAGAAGGGGCATAGCGAGTTCATGAGGAGATTTTTGGAGGAGAAGAAGAGGAAAGCTCCATCAACCCGAATCAACAAGTTCAAGCGCGCTCCCTAAGTGGGCAAAACGAAGAAAGAAAGAAAGAAAGAAAGAAAGAATAATACTAATAATAATAATAATAATAATAAAGCAACAGGAGTTTATGGATATTCAATGGTTTCCTCAGCCTCACTGATTTCACTTTTCAGTTTATTTTCTTCCACAACAGTCTCTTTCTCTAACATGTGCTTAAGTGAAGCTGCATTCTCCAGTGATTTTCTTTGGGGAAAAATGAGTGGCAGTTTCTCTTGCAACAATTTTCAGTGTAACTAAATACTTTCTTGGAAACCTTCTTGCCACTAGAACTCATATAGCTATCACCACGATTCCTCTTGGTTTTGTTCTGCACGCGTTTCCAAGAGTCTCGCTAAAGTGATCTCTTCTTTCCTTTATTCTGCATTTCTAAATCCGATCCTTCATTTAACTTCTCATGTTTACTATCATCTGACTGATCACACATCTTTACAGAATAACAATAACAAAACCACACGCAACAGTTACAAGACAACACTCACTGATTCCCGCGCGTGTGCGATACCAGCGCTCGAAGCGCCTAAGTCGGCCAAGCTGTTCGCCGGAAGAACGACTTGCTACACAGCTGTATATAATGCAAGCTCCTGCCATCTAGAGTTGACATAACGAAATAATATTTGGAGGATAGATGAAGAACACATTGGGGATTACAAAACTGCATTCGCCGGAAAAACGACTTAAGTCGACTTAAGTGGTTATTGCACCCAGCGCCTCTCCTTACAATCATCGATCGATTTTCAAGTTGGCCAGAGGCTATACCATTAAAGGACATAACAGCAGAATCAGTAGCTCATGCCATCCTATACTTTTGGATAGCTAGATTTGGTGTACCAGTCGTCATCACAACTGACCGTGGCAAGCAGTTTGACTGCTCGTTATTCAGTCATCTGATGAAAATACTGGGCATACACCACATTAAAACGACAGCTTACCATCCTGAAGCAAATGGGAAAATAGAACGTTGGCACCGCTCGCTCAAAGGCGCACTTCGGACTTAGTTAACCAACAGCTGGGTACCCCAACTTCCAACAGTCCTGCTAGGTCTCAGATCACTCTTCATACCCCACCTAAATTCCTCCTCAGCTGCAGTCATTTATGGAGAGCCTATTCGCCTACCAGCAGACTTATTTGAAGAATCACTACCGACAGACCTTCCTGCTTTCGTCCTCAAGCTCAAACAGCATGTTCAATCCTTACGCCAAGTCCAACCAAAACATCATGCTGTTAAAAGAACATTTATACATCCTCAACTGTTGCGTTCTTCTCATGTGTTCATCCGGCAAGACTCTCATCGTAAACCCTTGCAGCCTATCTACGATGGACCATTCCGTGTAATATCTCGCTCCGACAAACACTTCGTGGTTATTACCAACCATGGTGAAGAGACTATTTGTATTGATAGACTTAAACCAGCATTTCTACTAAATAGTGAATACACTGGCACAGCTACCACAACTTGTGCCAGTAGCCAACAGCAGATTCATAGGGACATATGCATCCCACAGACTCAACTGAAAGAGTCCTACACCCGTTCTGGAAGAACGGTTCGATTACCATCATGATATCTCTCCGTTGTCACTGGGGAGGGAGTAAGTGGCGGAGACATCTAGCGGGAATAACTTTTACTTGTACCGGCATATGTTTTATCTCTGACGAAAAGAGAACCTTTACGTGTATATATTTTATCTCTGACTCTTTCTTATTTTTTTAGTATTGTTGATCTGCTAGAGATAATCCCTCGCTAGTTCGTCTTCTAAAATGTGTATTTTATTCCCTCATAATAAAGGAGTCAAACAAATGTGAGTACAGCATCATTAAAACCACAGTCCCAACGATAGATTCTTGATTTCAGTATCATGAGCTTGACCTGCGTGTTACGACGAATTCATTGATACTTGTCGCAAGCCAGTACGACGAATTGTATAGAGATATTTTTCAATTTACCCCTTCCATGTGAACCTCTAGACTGTTTCATTTATATATGGCCCGAGAGGCGATGAACATTATTCTAGTTTGTGTGTCCGAGGGACACTATACATCTCTTTGTGTGTGTCCAAGGACACAAGTTATTTTCATTGGTGTGTCGAGGGACACTTGTACTTTTGTGTCATGAAGACACTGTTTTATTTTGAGACTACAAGTTGTTAAAACTTCAGTGATTGTTAGGTAGTCACCAGTACTATATTAAATAGGGCCAGTGTCGTCGATATTTCGCCAATGGACTATTTCAGGGAACTGAGTACCTGGATCAGCGAATTTAGTAGAGAAAAACAGAGCGTATGTATTAATTAATAACTTTTTATTCAGCACAGAGATGGCATCACGAAACCCAGATGGAGCTTGGAACCGACAACACTTCAGCAAGATGATTGGCTCGAGCTAAGCCAAGGGGATGAATGCTGATTTTATCTGACGCTGACTAGCAGAAAAGGATTGAGTACAAAAAAATGCATTATTATTTTTGAGAGATCAAGTTATGGTATATGGGACTAATTTGTAAATATCTTGTTTGTGTGTTTAAAGTAGAATCATGTTTCTTTCTGACACACAGTAAAATTGCATGGAACAGCTAGCGTTATTTTTGTAGATAGTGTGTGTTTTATTGTTGTATAATATACGTGGATACGTGTGCTACCGAGCCCGCATATGACCTTGTAATGCCGTTAATGAAATATCAAATAGTATTGGCGGTTAAATGTGAACTTGAGGTAGATTTTATAATTGATCAGATTCATTGTTGATAATTGCCTTTGTCGCAATTTAATTTATTTACGAGTAGCAGTAAGCTCACTCGAAGGTTAAAATCTTGATAAAATTCTTGAGTGTCTTTGACACAAAATTAGGAAGTCTGATTCGGAGCCGACCTGCATGATGTGATTATAAATGTCAGTCCAAGCTAAGGTGTCATGTGTGATTATACTGGTTGTTGCCGCGGGAATTCAGCATTGTGACTGATTCCGTCAGCCGCAGACCAGATCCCTTATCGTGTCCTTGCGAGGCCGATATGTGGATATATTGTTTCTTGCCATTTCAAGGAAATGGGTGAGATATTGTGTGATGCTACGATTTATAGATTGACTAGCAGAAGTACCCATTCTTCGAACGGTCTTCGGTATTAATAACCAGATGTTACCAATTGATCTACTGTTGCAATGTTTAGGGGCCTTAAACCTGTTTGTTGGCAAAGAAAAATGATTAGCTAAAATGTGCTCTCAAACTAAATTTACCTAACGTGTTCTTCCTGGCGTGAAAATAAAATTGAAAACCTCGTAGGCGAATCGCAATACACGTCACATACGAACTGACCCTAACCGTTGTGTCAAGTGCCCAACTACAGGAAGACCCCTTTTATAAATTATAAAGGCTTGTGGTGCATGAAAATTCAGTTTTCTTTAGCCTCCAATGGCCCAAATTCCTAAAATTAGCAAAAAACAGTCTACTATTTCAAATCAGGAATTTTTGAAAATAATGTTGCTGTTGGAGATATAACAGACCTTCTGAACGACATATCGCACGTGTAAGTCGTGTGAAAAAGACCTAGGGTACTCCTTGAACCACTTAAGCACATTGATGAATTTAACAGTTTTAGTTGGTTCCGTGATAACCTTTCACAGAAATGTAATAAATGGAGTGGCATTACTTATTCCAGAAATAGATGGAAAGTTGGATGCCACCTCTTGAGATACTTTTGTCATGGTTAGTGGCTTGCATTCCTTTTTTGTTCATTAAATGAAATTAGTTTTCTATGAATATCTAAGAAACTGTTGGGTTTATAGCCTTAAAATATAGTTTTTGGGGACCCTTGACGGCTCTTGAGGGGCCCCGAGTTTTGTTTCTGACACCAAGGGTTTAAAAATGAGTTTGTCTCGTCGTTGTACGCCATAATAATGATAATAATTAAAATAATAGTAATAATAATAATAATATAACAATATAGGGATAGGGATATAATAGACCTTCCGTACCATACCCGATCGTGTAAATCGCGTTAAAAATTCTGGAGTACCCCTTGACCCCTTAAGCGCATTATATGTATTGATGAATATTTCAGCTTAATTTGGATCCGTTATAACCTTATAAGGCCTGTTTGCCATCTCTTGATGAATACAGTACATTTGCATTTGTCAGTTGGCACAGGCTAGAGTAAAAGGTGGCTTTTCACCGATGTCTCAGTCTCACTCATGGCTGTGATTATATGGAAGCTACTGAGGTATGGGTGGTGCTTAGTAATGGCATTCGGGGCACAGTCAGTGCCTGTGGATGCTGTGAAAGGTTCTACTCATAGGGTTAGGACTACTGTTCTGACTCAGTGAGGAAAGCAATGGCAAACTACCTCACTCCTCATCTTGCCTAGTACGCCTCAAGATAACGCTGCCTTGGGTTTTTGTGGGTATCTACTCACATTACCTAACGGCGGTACTTTTTGAGGATCCAACCAGCCTTCGGGCTGACTACCTAACAGATAACCTTATAGCCGTTTGCAAACCTTCACAGTAATGTAATAAATGGAATTGCATTGCGTCTTACAGAAATAGATGGACCTCTGAGATTCAGTTGCCATGGTTACCGGCATGCATTCTTTCATTAATTTATTGAGTGAAATTAGTTTTCTGGGAATATCTCAAAAACTGTTGGTTTTAGGGCCTTAAAATGTGGTTTTCGGGGGCCCTTTCCGAGTTTCGTTTCTCACATTGAGGGGCTGAAAATGAGCTTTGTTTCACCCTTCTACGCCTATTTCAGCATGTATTTTAGGGGGGTAGGGCCCCTTTTATGAGAGGTACGGAGAAGAGTTACATCAATGATTGGTGTCGTGCCTCTGAAGGATATCTGTATCAAATTTTACGTTGATCCACTCAGCCGTTCTCGAGTTATAAGGACACAAAAAATTGTCCACAGACAAACAAACAGACAGACAGACAGTCAGACAAAAAAAATATTTTTGCGCGCATCCATCATAAAACAGTCTGAAACGCGCAAATATCGCAAATTTCCGTGGAAATTCAGAAAAAAACAGACAAACTTTCATTTATATATATAGAGAGATAACGAGGCCAGTGGGTCGCTCGTTGTATTATTAGACACTGCTTGGTCATCTGACAAGTTAGAGAGATATGTTGAGGAGTGGAACCACATCATGAGGCGAGCTAAATCAAATAACGATGGCCGATGGGTCATTAGCAATACAGAGCAGTTTGGCCGGTATCTTATAATGTTGTTTGAATTCAGAAAGGGAACTGATCAATTGTTAATGTAATTGTTGAGTAAATGGGAGCTGCCTACGTTATTTTTGTCATCTTCGAAGCGTTAACGTATCGTGTTTTATTCATGTAATATATTTTCAGCCGCCGAGGCGTATGTTGTTGTTGTTGCTTGATTTTCTTGTTTACATTCCGTGTCAGTGACCCGTGAGGCCACATTTCACGTGACGCTATTTCCGTGTTGTTATTTCTGAGCACTTGGCCTTGGGGCAAGCTTGTTTGTCTGCTGTGCTATGGCACTGAAAGGAATCTCAGGGGAGATCCTTGTAATTATAGATGTTTAAGTTTTTGCGTGTGTCAGGATTTAATTTTAGTATGTTTCTATTAAGTGTGAGTCCTATAGCCATGAATGTTGATTTGCGAGATGAGTGCGCGTGAGCATCGTGGCTGTTATCCGTTGTGAACGATCACTCATCCTAAGTACTCAATTTCTTTTTAGTTGGTCAATACGCGCGCATACACATTTCTTGAACAAGCAGTGGACCAGGTATCCACAAATTTCATTGAGAGGAGCGGGTTTGTTTAACCACTCAATTGTTGAATTCATTTTATGTGGAGTAAAAATGTCAGGGAGGAGTTTGCTTTTATTGTTATTATTTTTGTTATGCATTTTATCAGTTATTAAATCATGTTTATTTTACTTGTTTTTCACTTCTTTCTTAATGATAGTTTGTCGTATGATCCTTCAATCCGTAGAACATGTTGTTTTTGGTGAATTTACTTAAAACATCCACAGAACTGAGCGCGACCCCGGAGAGCAGAATCTTGACACAAACACTGTTTCATTGAAGGGTTCAGTAGTTTATAATTCGGAACTCATTTTATTAGATGATTTGTAGCTTCCACCAGCACTAGCCTAAATAAAGAATACGATATGGATCAACTAGGTTAATAGACGCGACACCGCTCATAGCCTTAAATTCCTTATAATCAGGTCCTCTTGATTCACAAACCAACACGTAATTTCATATGGATTCTGTTAAAATGGGTCATATTGATATCTATCTATGGTATGGCTTTTAGTGCCGGGAGTGTCCGAGGACATGTTCGGCTCGCCTGAGTCTGTAGTTGCTTCCAGCGGACACCCTAAAGGGTGAGCTACAAGTTCCGTTCAATTTCAAGTAGTTCCAACTTTCGCCACCAGATATCAATGATACCTAGTGACGAACGTTGGAACTTTGATAGAGCGTTCTGACGAAATCTAACCTAACAAATTTTGCTTTACACAAGTTTAGTCTGTGAAAGGATCTTTTACATGCCATAAATCTAAGACATGGGACCGCCGGCTTTACTTCCCCTCCGAAGGAAGGCATACTGAAGGATTTTTAACGCTCTTAAAAAATCCGACGACTTCGGCCGGGTTTGAACCCGCTATCTTGGGCATAGCAGTTCAGCATGCTACCGACTAAAATGATAATCTGGTAGCAAAAATATCTACCCCGCCCAGGATTCGAACCCAAGATCTCTAGATTCACAGTCATACGCAATAACCCCACGGTTATTTCGACTACGCAAATTTTGTGCACAAGATGGTGACTTATTTCCAGGTTCCAATAATACTGTATTACGGAATTAAGTTTCATTTATATTTTGCTTGCTTCGATAACGTTCCTGCGTGAAATTGAATTTAAAATGCCTTATGCCAATGCAATGCCGAATACTTACAATGTTTGATATTAAGGCATTTTACCATTTAAATACTGATACGAAGACTTCGAATATGTACCATGTCATTTGTTTAAATCACTTGACACCAGAGTTCGCATGAGCGTTTTCCGTTCAGTATATCATATACATTCCACATGGCCGAGAGTGCGTCATGGTATCAATTTTCGACACCGCGCGCTGATTGTTTCTGTTACCAGTGCCAGCTGGATCGATCGATCGAGTGGGCAGTGCATACATCCGTTGTCCACCACTGCCAGCTAGTACACTTCCGTTTGTTCGATCGAGCGGGCAGTGCATACTTCCGTTTGATCCACCACTGCCAGCTCGATCGTTCCGATCCACTTCCGTCCCCAATTTTCAAAATCACTCCCACAAAACTATCCAGCAACCGAGCGGAAAGATGCTAGGGCCTACACATCAAACACTTTTTCCAATATTGCGTCATGAATACACAGAAGCGTATTTGTAAAGATCTGTGTATCGGCTCGTGTCATCTGGCACTGAATATGTTCAGTTGTATCATGGAGAAAAGTGCGCATCCGAGAGAGAGTTGTTAAACCGCTGAGCGAACACACCTGAAGGTTCGCATGCATCTTTCATGAAACACAATGGGGACTGAACAGATTTGCATACGGGTACACCCAGGAGGGATGGTGGTTGTGATGGTAAAGTGAAAACTGCATGAGAATTCCACCAGTGCTGAGACTCTGTCGCCAACAAACGAAGTACAAGTCAAAACTCTCAGGATCCATTACGCCCCTGTGTATTGATGACGTATTATTGTTTATTCTAACCACGATCATGTCTTAAGGTACAGTACGTGATGAACCACTATAAGTGCATTGTTTCTTCCCAAATCAGCTAAACGCCCATGGTAGTTAGTTATTGTTGTTTTAAGGGGCAGAACTACGAGGTCATCTGCCCCTATCCGCCCATGTTTTAGCAGCATGAAAAATCCCTCAGTATACCTTCCTTCGGAGGGGAATTAAAGCCGGCGGACCCATGTCATTTATTTATGGCATGTAAAGGAACCTTCCTGTAACTAAACTTGTGTCAAGAAAAATTTGTAGGTTAGGTTTGATTAATGCTCTGAAGTTCCAACGTTCGTCATGAGGCGCTGGTTGCGATGGCATCTAATAGTAGCCAAGTTCACAGCTAGGTGTCGTGGACGGTAGCATTTGGGAGGAACTACTTGAAATTAAGGTCTGCAGACCTTACTTGAATTAAAAACAGATAACACACACTAATACAGTCATCACAATTAACATCGGTTATCAGACAGATTCTAGACACACACAAAGTACACGGGGCTACATGACCGCGTTTTCACAGCCCCTAAACTGAGGAAACAACCAACCATTTTGTTCAGAAAACTACACCGATTTTTTAAAACAATAAACATTAGAATAAGCATATTTTGCCCCCCTCGCCAGACCCCCCCCCCGTTCCCGCCTCTTCCTTGGATTGACTTCCCTTAATATAATTGGTATTTAGTTAAATTTCGTGATGAACAATGGCACATAGGAGATTCCTGTCAAGTTATATGTTAGGCGGTATTCTCACTTAGCATAGCTGGTACAGAAACACAAGTGTGTGTGGAGACTTTTCGAATCTTCACATCATCGTAATGCATTGTTTGCCACGGTGGGTGAGTGGTTATCGTGTCGGACTACCAACCCTAAGATTGCAGGTTCGCTCCTGGCCGTGGTAAGTGATTTTTGAATGGGGACAAAAATCACGACACGCATGTCATACGTTGTTGGCATGTTAAAGAACCCATTTGAATTGAGTAGGCCGTGTTCATAATGGCAAAATTAATCTCGGGAATTTCCGCCAACACAAAGTTCCTCCTTTCGCTACTCGAAAGCGCTATAGTGTCAAGTAGCTTAGATATCTAACCTCCTTGACTTTCATAGCGTTCGAAGAAGCTACGCAATTTGACATGCAAGTTGCCCTCTGGGTGTCAAATAACAAAGCTTGCACCCGGCACCCGAGGCCATACGATATTATTGATGTGTAACATCTTTCCACTCGGTATCTGGATATTTTTGTGGCACTCGGTAGCTGGACATTTTAGTGGGAGTGATTTTGGAAAAGGGAAGGAAGTGGAAGGGACTGAAATGGATGGGACGGAAGTGCACGGGACGAAAACAATGAGCGCGCGTGGTGGCGGATATCGGTACAACGACGTACTGTAGTTCATGTGGCTATGGGGAATGTATATCGCATACAGTTTAGTGCACGGTTTGGAATCCCCATTTAAGATATTTCTACAATAAATCGTCTTCAAGTTGTGGTTCTTTGGTGTGAAAATATTCATTATATCATATTTGCTGAAAACAATTACGATTTATTAAATCTTCATACTTTTGCTGTATTCTTATTTAATGTAAGCACTCGATGTACTGTCGGCCATGTGGCTATGTGGAATCTATATCACATCAACAAACACTCCAAACAACGTAGGAATTCAGTTTATTAACACCGACTACTAACAATAATTGAAACTTCGTTGGTCTGAACATATCACTGGGAGAAACACATTTAATATACCTTCTGCACACCTAATTTGTAATCGCGCCTATACTTGGCAGTGCCCTCTATCGGCAAAAAAGAGGCAATTTTCAATAACATTGCTGGCATGGGTTCACTAACTGGCCGGTATAGAGCGCAGCTCGCATTAAGTTGGCAGTGGATTGCTTCCACCACGGCCGACTGGATGCGAGCTGCGCTAATTTTCCAATGCAAAATGCACAATATGTTATCAATCGGTTAAGATACAACGACTTAGTAAATAACAATTAATTATGATTTATTACGGTCAGGATTTGGCACTGGAGTTTTACAAGTAGTTATTTCAATGACCAACAGAGTTCACTGTTAACAAGGGATTTGCGCTCCCAGGACACACATAGTAGGATAACATGGCACATGTTACACATCATATGCGACTACTGTAAGGCTCGTATAGATTTATTAGTACAGAGACAGAAGATAGTGTATTTGGAGATGTTTTGAATATTCACATCATCCTGTTTTGGCCGTGCTTCTCTTGTCTTGCACCGTTCCACTAAATTAATGGGCATCACGAGATGTCTACTATTCTCTGGAAGAATGGATGAGCATGCCCATTGGGCTCAATGGAACAGTCATTGATTATCCACTGGAGTGTTAATGACGCCCTGTCTATTGACTGTAGCGAGGTAATGTTCCCTTCTGACACCATTAGCGAGATAATAGCGACATATCGAGCTTGTATATATCGATACTTCTCTTCAAGGTAAACAACTCCTTCGCTACTACAGTATTTAAACTTCTATTCCTCGCAATAAGTCACCTCTGTGGTGTAGTGGTCAGCAGGCTTAGCTGCCACCCCGGAAGTCCACGGTTAGATTCTCGGCTCTGCCACGAAATTTGAAAAGTGGTATGAGGACTGGAACGGAGTCTACTCAGCCTCGGGTGATCCAAATGAGTAGAGGGGATTCTATTCCCATCTCAGCCATCCTCGACGTGGTTTTCCGTGGTTTCCCACTTCGTCTCCGGGCAAATGCCGGGATGGTACTGTACCCATATTACCTACCCTTTACCTGAAAAAATCCCTCGATGGTAACGGGATCGCAGGACCTGAAAATCCCCGGCTAAAAAATCTCCAGATCCTTCCACCAAGTGAAGGGGATAATAGGGCACCAGATATACCTAACAAAGGTGGCATTAACCCTGGAGAGGGCGCGAAAGAATAATCACGTAAGGAGGCGCGCACGGTGTTTTCGACCGGGTCGCGAAAAAATAACACAAATGACGCAAAAACTATTTTTATTGTTACAAAACAAGTAAATAATAATGAACCAACTTATAAATAATGCTCAAAGTCACTTAATAATAAAAGATTAACTGGAAAATAAAATTAAAACTTAACTCATAAACACGCATACGTCATGGGGCGCGCCAGAAGGTTTAGACCGGGTCCGTTCAACAATGCACTCTGGCTGAAACTGAGGAGCGGGAGGGGTGAACTGTTTACGCACACTGACAGTGGACGAGTCCAATGTAAGGTACTGAGGGGATGGAAACTTTCCCACTAGATTAACTGACAAATAAAAGTAAAACTTAACTCATAAACACACATACGTCATGGGGCGCGCCAGAAGGTTTAGACCGGGTCCGTTCAACAATGCACTCTGGCTGAAACTGAGGAGCGGGAGGGGTGAACTGTTTACGCACATTGACAGTGGACGAGTCCAATGTAAGGTACTGAGGGGATGGAAACTAACGGCCCACTACGTTAAGAACTATAAACATTTATCTCTGCACCCGGTCGAAAAGACCGTGACGCGCCCCCTCCAGGGTTAAGAAAGACGATGCCTCATTGACAAAAGAAAAGTTAAGCTCAGAGAACACGATAATCACAAAAAAAGTAATCTCAAAAGGGTGGAAAACATCTAAACTACCCGGCAATGGTCTTCCTAACGCGACCTTTTGTCACCTCTATAAATCATCATATCGAAAGATTAAAATTTAAATAAAGAAATGTATTAACCAAAAAGAGACATGTAAATTCTCACAAGAAAAAGCAGTGAAACAAAGTCCCCACGGAAGAAACTGCATTATGCCCTGTTCAATTCTCACACAATGATGATCCACACTATGTGACAGTTAATCCTACTGGATCACCAGATTGGATATTCCACATCCAAATTCACCACACATAACTTATTGTAACCCTTCCGTACAAATATTTACATATCTACATATACACAGTATGTTTCCTGCACCTTAAGTGCATTCGCTAAATACCTTGTTAAATTGCCACTCCTCCATAGTGCTATATTCGTAATATTCTCATAATTAAGTAACTCGTTGATTTCTGTTATGTTCCACCAAGCAATAAAGCTAAGAGAAATTTCTCACATTGCTATTTTCGATTATCATCCCCTGAACAATAAGTTGGGATAACCTATCACACTCAGTAATGCATGGCTTTTGAAACTCCAGTATTAGAATTATAAACATTCTCCACCTGAAATTATCCAAACGTGCTCTGAAATGTATCATTACCTATTCACACGATATTTCTGTCGATTTTCACTGAGATATACATTAACTTATTCAAGTCACACATGACCATAATATAACCACTCAATAATGGACTAATTCAACATTATTTATCTGGCTATTCCTCAGAATACCATCATTAATATTATTGCTCATAACAGCACCACAAAATATATAAATACTCCTTTGAGTATTTAATTCCAAGTAACAATATCGTTACCACATACAGTATATATATACATACCTCCTGTCATCACCCTCCTGGAGATCTATAACTTCAATCAATTAATTAATATTGCATACATCTATTTTCCACCAGTTGAAGAATGTCTCAAAAGAAACTAACTTCACAACTTGAAAATCCTCTCAAAATGGAAATATCCATATTATCAAAAGTATTAATAAAAATAGAGTATTCCCTCCTGGAGATCTGTAACTTCAATTAACTAATTAATATTGCATCTCATTCCGCACATAGTATTGTATCATTTTGACTTGATACAAATCCATTACACTGAATATCATATAAAATAGAATGGGTCTTTAAATATCATTCATCGATGTCAAATAACCTTGCTATACATAAGCATCATCACAGTCACAACATCACACAAGAACAGAACGTACCAGCATAGCACATGCAACTCTTGCTCACAGGAGATGTTCAATATGCCCTCCGTGCATCAACCCACCGTCGTAGTGAATCTCGGAAGCGCTGATGTATCCCTGGAGGATTGCGTGTAGTTTCTCAGCCTTCCATAATACGGGCACGGAGACTCTGAACATCTTGTATTGCGGTTCAATACACAAGAGCTTTTAAATGCCCTCACAAATAAAAGTCCAGTGATTTTAGTTCCGGGGAGCGTGGAGGCCAGGCAAATGATCCTCCTCTACCTATCCATCTGTCACCAAATCTGTTATTTAGAAGCCGACGGACATTGACACTAAAATGAGGAGGTGCTCCATCGTGCATGAAGTACATGTTTTGTCGCACATCTACTAAGTCGCATGGCAACAGGGCCATGTAAAACAAAAACTGGCGGTGCATCGACGATAATGACAACGTAACCAGACGTAACAAAGGGTGCATGTTCCCCACGATTCTAACGTTCTGTTCTTGTGTGTTTCCCCTGATTAATGAGTTGGAGACAATGAGGTGTATCATGGAAACAAAGCGTTTCCGGACTCATGTTCATATAACATTAATTTCTTCGTCTACGTGTGAGGAATGTGTCCTGCAATTTGTGTCGTACATTTTTGTTACAGCCTGTATAATGAAAATAATATGACACTTTGTTGATTTTAGAAAAGTAATCAGAGCAAATATAATCAGTGTTTATGTCTGTAAGGTTATAAACTGGTGACCATAACGTGATCTCGATCGGTTTTCAGTCGTTACTGCTGCTATTTGACACTCGAGAACCGAAATTTTATTCATGAGATCACTCAGTGTAGTATTTTGGGAATGTTCACGTGATTGATACAATTCGCCGCGAGGGTTCATCTCGACAATTTATCGGCCGTTGGAGCTATTTTATTAGGATTCCTTTGACGGGACTTTTCTTAGCTGAGACGGGAATTGAATGAAGCATAACATAATTTTCTCGCCAAATCAATACTTTACTTACATAAAAATTATACAGGTACATGTTTCGTAAACCCAGTTTGTTTCCTTCCTCAGCCCAGTTTTTTGGTGTCAAACATCATACAACATCGAAATCCTCACCAAATAACAAAAAACACAGTTCACATTTTTCATGAGAGAATAAACAATTGAACAGTTAATTACAACTGACCTGCACACATGAATAGTTAATCGAAATTCTACGTTGAGGAAATTGGCATGAGTTTATGAGAAGCCTAAACACTTCTGAATAATTTACAAATCTGGAACAATAGAAAATGTGTTTCTCTTTTCTTATTTGTTCGACATTCATAATAGATTTAGTTCCATGAGCTACTACATTTTTACTAACGCTCTTAGGTTCCAACGCTCGTCAAATCTAACCTATAATTTAGCTTCACACAAGTGTAATTAATGGAGGATTAGTGGCTTCGGTGGCGTAGTGGGTAGCATGCTGAACTGCTGTGCCCAAGATAGCGGTTTCAAACCCGGCCGAAGTATGCCTTCCTTCGGAGGGGAAGTAAAGCCGGCGGTCCCATGTCATAGATTTATGACATGTAAAAGATCTTTCACAGACTAAACTTGTGTGAAGCTAAATGGTTAGGTTAGATTTCGTCAGAACGCTCTAGCAAAGTTCCAACGTTCACCACTAGGTATCATTGATATCTGGTAGCGAAAGTTGGAACTACTTGAAATTGAACGGAACTTGTAGCTCACCCTATAAGGGTGTCCGCTGGAAGCAGCTACAGACTCTGGCGAGCCGAACATGTCCTCGGACACTCCCGGCACTAAAAGCCATACGATAAATAAATAAGTGGAAGGTTCTTTTACAAGTCATAAATGTATGACATGGGACCGCCGGCTTTACTTCCCCTCTGAAGAAAGGCATACTGAGGGATTTTTAACGATCTTAAAAAATCCGACGACTTCGGCCGGGTTTGAACCCGTGACTTTTGTTATAGAAGCTCAGCATGCTACCCACTAGACTACCCCACCGAAGCCGCTTTTCATTCCAGACTTGTTCAATGATGAACCAGCTGCACAAGTCAAGGAATTAAAAGCTCCCGTCGGTCTTCTCCAGCATAGGATGATGGCATCTAGTAACCAAGTTCAGAACTAGTTGCCGTTGACGGTGGTGTTTGGTAGCAAAAGTAGGAACTACTTGAAAATTGAATGTCTGCAGTCCTTACTTGAATTACAGATAACAGACACTAATACAGTCATCACAATAACACCGGTTATCAGACAGATTGTACACACACCCAAAGTACACGGGTTACAAGGCCGCGTTGTCGCAACCCATAAGCTAAGGAACTAACCAACCACCTGGGCTGTAATAATTGATATGATGATCATGATCAGCAGGATAAGTTACAGTAATATGTGATGGGATAATACGACGTTTCTTGTAAGCATCCTACAATCGCTGTTCAGTGCAAAGACTCAGCTCCGCCATTTCATTGATGGTAAATAATCCAATAACCTTAGCCATACGGGAGCTATATGGCGCATGCTCAGACGAGCCTGAGATAACATCTTTACGCTCGTTATTAATATTTACGAGTGACTGCAGGTGTCTCCATGAAAATTGTGGGCCTACGAATTGAACTAAAGAGTATAATTTATATTTACTGGGTCTGGTGTTTTCCAGGGATAATACTAGTTGCTCTCTTGATGCTGTTAACGTCTGCCATCGTTCTTTTGTCACAACGAGACTGTCCGGTAGTATTTCATAAAGCATGCTGTCGGATGTTCAGGATCCTCTAGGGCACCGTTTCCTAAACTGTGGTACGCGTACCGCTGGTGGTAGGCTCGTACTGCTGGAGTGGTGCGCGGTGATGTTACGAAAACTATAACAAATATAAAATTTAAAAATATATAAACATTGCTATGTTGGACTTTGAGGCCAAAGACAAGGAGCAGTTTTATGAATTGAATTGTGATTCAGAACTAAGGCAAACTTTTTCAAAAATGGTTGTTGTGAACTTTTGGGTTGAGAGGCGTGCAGACTATGCACACAAAGCTGACAAAGCAGTTAGATTTTTACTGCGATACACTATTTCGTACTTGTGTGAGACTGCATTTCCTTCACTTGTTTATCTCAAGAATTAATACCGGAATAGGCTCCTTACAGTGGAAAACGATCTTCGGTTGAGACCCAGCAATCTTAAACTAGACTTTCCTAACTTGGCTTCCAATCTTCAAGCTCACCCTTCACACTGAAGTTGCCAGTTGAACTTTGGTTTTATGTTTAATTATTACGAGTTCTTTTATTAATATTATTTGTACAGTGTCATTTTGAATGTTTGAATTGAATGCTTATTGTAGTAAATAATAACACAACTGGACACACGTTTTATTATTTGAACTCTAACAGTTTAACTCTAACAAACACAATTTACAATCCGTCTTTTGGTCTGTTAGGTAGTGGTGGTGGTGGGGGTTATAGTTACTATCTCCGAACCTTTAGGAGGTACGCGAGAGATTATCATCTCTTAAAGTGGTACACACTAGAGATGGGCAGCAGTCGACTGAAAACAGTCGAATTAGTCGATAGTTAAAACCATCGACTTATTCGACTGCTTTTAAAAAACAGTCGAATGAAATCAACGACTACTCACGGTATCATAAACAAGTCCTTTGCAAACGACTGATCCCAAAGCAATCGTTGGATTCATTCGAATTAAACAAGTCTTTTACAAACGACTAATTCCAAGCGAATGGGATCATTCGAATTCAAGTAGGCCTAGTCGTTCTCATCAAACGACTTCTGCAGGATAACTTTAGGCTACCATTGTGTTGTATATTTATTGTAGAGCTTTAATTAATAAGATAAGTATACCTGTAGGTCCCTATAGTTTTATACAGTTCGTAGGTTCTTTCAATGAAATATCCTAAATCCAGTTGTCCAAATATAGGCTAACTATTGTGCTATTGGAACTGTTTTGAACTCCTTAACGCAGTTACATACACAAATGACTTGGGGAAACATTGCTCTTGAAGTTTTTGGGAGTGATGAAGTATTTAATAATAAGCAGGAAGTCGTGGAAAATAAAAGTGACTCTGGCGAACGAGTGAAGACGAGATTTTCGTTGCTTTGATGACCCGCACTGTTTGTGGCTTAGTAATTCATGTTCACTTGTACCTTACATGGAACTATCATTTGTCTAAACAACGCAGACGTCAAGTTTTAATGTGTATTTAACTGTCTACTTGCCCTCATAGTTATTTTGTATTCGCGTGTAGTTCGTCACGCACTAGCGTAGCCTAGCGGGCGGAGTGGGAAGCCTCATCTCTTCGCAGCCAGCAGCAGAAGTAATACAGGGACATCGAAAAATAATGTCAACATTTCAAAAACTTATAGCACCGAAAACCTTTATGTTAAACGTGTAATTCTTTCACTGAACGCCAGCAGGTTAAAGTAAGTTTTGTTTTGGAGGGGACGTGACCTTGCTATGCGCAAGATGCGCAGTAGCCAAGGTCGGCCGGGGGCGCGCGCTAATGAAGTCCCTACCTCACCCCTTTGGATTCTTTCTGGGGGTACTGTGCCCGTCCCGGAAATATGTGCGATGACCCGGCCAAAAATTACACCACACAATTTTCGAGAAAGAATAGGGGAGTGAAATAAAAAAAGGAGCAGGAAAAACGAATGTGCATGAAGTCTAGTTTGATAATATAAGAAGAAAAACGGCTCGGGTGGCACGAGACAAAGTATCTCCGGGTCGTTACGGGATGGGAAAGAGGGCGCCATCAAACTACAGTTCGCAAGGACACATTCCTGGAGAGGCCAGAGTTAAAAGAAAGAAAATAGAAATGACACAGATAAAAGAAATTTAAGAAGGTAAAGGAAAATGATCCTTATTTATTCATGGATTCAGCTTGCATTAAAATTCCACACCCTGCCTATGATCTCGACGGCTAGAGAATCCCTAAGATATGGTATAATGTCTTTCTGAATCTTGCCAAATCGGATCAATAAAAAAAATATTACATCACAAGCCTGAAACGAAAGCCAACTAAAAGTCACTTCTGGCGCTGCAGGGATTTTTCGGCGCACACGACACGAAAAATTATTAACACTCATCCCTGAGCGACCTAACTTCAATTATATGAAAGAAAAAAAAATACACCATCAAATAATCAAGCTAATGCGCCCTGTGATGTGAAACTGCTTGCTAATGAATTGATATCGGCATTGTACTAATGTAATTGCACACAAACCAGTCTATCCAATTGTCCAAACTTATTTACAATTATAACTGACAATAATATAATATGAACTCATCTAACTCAGTTCCAAAAATCAAAAATTGTTCAGATCAGTCCACTGATTATCAGGATCAGTTCAAAAATAAATCTTTTAATCAAATAGAAATCATTAATTCATTATCTCATGCTCAATTCAAAATCTTTTAGTGAATCCTAAACTAATAATCTTGTTCAAAATTCGATAATATTTTGTCAATTCAATAATCATCCCTAATGCCCGCAATTATTATAATAATCCTTACATGGTCTCGTGGTCTCGAATCAACAACTAGATTCAAAAATAATCCAGTATCAAACTCCATCAAATGATGATTGAATTATCAGTGCAACCATACTCGATGATTTCGTTAAATTGCTCAGGCAATTGCTGATCAAAATAGTTAGTAAAGAGGATAGAGAAAGAAAGATTAAATTTTGGCTCACAAAAGCAATGAGCCTGTGTCAAAAAGACCCATAAATTCTCTAAGAGAGACCAAATAATTAGATCAAAATATTTAAACATGATGATAGGATTATAATAATTCATGATAAAACATGTTTATCATTTGCCAATAGCCCTCTAAATAACTCGAGAAACATGTCACAAAAGATCATGGCCCATCAAACTATCATTCAAAACCTGAAAGCAGATCATCATCTGAGCATTTCTGTACATAATTTCAATAATTCATATCACAAATATAATATCCAAGTGGCAAATCTAATATTTAATATTGGCTATCTTCACACTCAAAATGTGGCAACCAGAATGCATAAATCGAACAGTCGGATCTGAACAGATATGCACCCAAAATACTAATAATTCAATCGAAATGTGAACGGCTCAAGGCAAAACTCGCAAATTCCTCAAATGAGACCCCTAAAGATCATCCTAGAAAAGGTCTGGAGTTCAAAAAAAACATCGCACAGACGGCAAAGTCATCCTATGGCTTCAACATCAAATCCCGAAAGAAAATGTGTACCAAAATAAACACCTGTGCATCTGATGCTCACTACCTTAAAATCCTTGGATAAAACCATAAATCGAAAAAGAATGCGTCATGAAAGAAACGCAGAAGAAAAAAACATTGAAATAATTGCCATCGCAATTATGCAAGAGAAAATAATATTAATAATAATCGTAAAAAAACAATCATTATCATCATTAATCCCAATAAAATTCATTAGACTCCGATGTGTACAATCAGATAATGCTCTTGCCATACCGTGGAATTATACAAAGTCTAAATATGATCATGTGCTCTGGAGTGCAACTCATTACGGGAAGATTCAATTCATGTGGGCTGGCGACACATTTTTACCTCCTGGCATCTTCGTTAGGCAGAGACAAACCCCTTCTGCAAATTTAATAGAGTGTAAAGATCCCTGATAAGTGTTCCCTGGTGTCGAGTTGGCGGCAAGCGTCTGCTTGCGAAGATCGTCACGACGCCTCCTGGATCAAATTTCCATCCTCCCATCACGTCTTCTGCGTGTTCTAATGTGCCATGATGTAATTAGAAATATTCTACACTTCATGTCTCTCCTTCCTCACGAAGACATTTACTTCATTAATATGTTGCCCCATTATTTTAGAGTAACACGCCGCCACAGTTCCAATTCGATCTAGAATGTACAGAAGTGAGATTGTGTTTAGTGTAATTGACAAAGACTGTTGCAGAAGTCCGGCGTGAAGCAATGTTCAATGAACTATGTGAACTATTACAGAGTTCCAATGATGCCTAAAGCCATGTTCACTTGCCATCACGGCTTTGATTAAATGTGCAATGTTCTGTCGCAAAGATGTCCCAACTGATTTCCATTGAATAGTGTGTAAGCTTGTAGCACAGAATGAGAAATATCCAGCCCTCAGACTGTGTATCACTGCTGCTTTATGCTGGTAATGTTTATATGATTTTTCAACTTACGTGGCTCCAACTTCTTCAGTATGTCAGTGCAAGTCCCAATACTTACGAATATGAACCATCACTTTCACACTGCCGTTTGCTTGCGATTTGCAAGTGACAAACTTACATCTAATAGCTCGCCCTTACGACCGTAAGAATACAACACACACAGCGATACCGGTCCGCACTAAACATGTTCTGGACACGAACAGAATCAACATAAGGATGAGCAAACTCATCTGACGATCACCTGTCAAGCGGCCTAGCTATCGTCCCCTCCGTAAGGGGGTGGGGGTAGCTCACACATACCTCTCCTTACTCCCGGCCGTGACATCATCACACAAGTTCACTGACCTCCACCGGTCATTCGGGCAAGATCAAACCACCGTGACGTAATATTTGCGGCCCCCGGCCGTTCACGCAGCACCGTACCTTAGTGGTCATGCTCCAAATCGGGTACAGTACCTAAGAACATTGTGTATGCAGAACAAAATCGGGATTTGGAGCACCTGCGGGAGCGAATTTCTTCCGCCATCTTGACAGTTACTCCTGAAATGATTGCACGTACCAATCCAGCCATTGGGAAATCGTGCGTTCAATGCTGATTTTGGTGGTCGGCTTGGCCTAGATTTTTTCTCTACAGTCCCTGTTTCCTTAAACTGATTAAACCATCGAATTACAGCTTTGTAATCAGGTGCTGTTTGTCGGGCGGTGCAGTCATTGGTGCGCGCGCCCCCGGCCGACCTTGGCTACTGTGCATCTAGTGTGCGCATAGCAAGGTCACGTCCCCTCAAAAAAAACTTACTTTAACCAGCTGGCGTTCAGTGAAAGAATTACACGTTTAACATAAAGGGTTTCGGTGCTATAATTTGTTGAAATGTTGGCATTATTTTACGATGACCCTGTATAATAAACGAGCAGTGCCTAAGGGAACCGGGACCTGTGATAGGCTCAAAATTGTCAGTATATTTTTTGTTAAAAAAAAACTCTTCCATCTTTCTTGAAGAATTTGGTGTATCCATTATTTTGCTGAAATGATATTTGATGCAATAAAATTAGGTTTAAACATAGGCCTAGTGTTTAAAGGCTATACTGTAGGTACTGTACCCGTAATCCACGTGGTCTTACCTGTTGAAATCCGATGGAAAAGCTGGATCGTAGATTCTGGAAGTTCCCGGCTGAAATAACCCCTAAAAGTCTACCAACTAGGATCAAACAGGGATCAGGATACGTCGATATTAAAGAATGCGATACGAAGGTGCCAGTGGTGTATGAATTACAATGAAACGAAGCTCTTAAAAAAACTCGAACAAGAGACTCTAAAAGAAAACGAAAGTATCTCGGGCGTTAATTTTAAGCAAACTCAAGGAAAAACCACCCACTGGTCCTCCTAACGCACTCCCTTTTCTAATAGAAAACACCAGTCGTTCAAAGATTTAAAAAAAAAAAAAAATTCAGTTTATTAACTGGCAAATGGTGTATGTCTGTCCACTAGACAAAAATGAAGAAAGCTTCTCTAAATCAAATTACGAAAATAGTTTCAATAAACGCCTATAATAAGGCCCCATCTTACTGCTCTAAATCACACTATTTAAATATCTCATTCATTGAACACATTACAAGAAAAATACAATATTAAATCATGCACTGATGCTATACCCTTATTAAAAATTTATACATATCTTACATTTTATATACAGATTATATCCTTAGTTAGGATTTTGTTATTATCGCTGCCCATTTCCATTTAATTCGACAAGTATATCTCAAGGTTATAATTCTCTTAATTTGTTGCATTCAACAATCAATTAAGATAATCGAATAGCGTTACAAGTTAGAAAATAGTTTATTAACTATCCAGATGCTTCAATGAATGCAGTATATTGCATGAATCAATTAAAGTTATTCGAGAAGTGGCTGTGTCACTTAAATATGTGTGTCATGATATAAGCAATTCATCTCCGGCAAATCTTAATAGGCAAGAATAAAAACGTAGGGTTACTTGAATTAATATTGGCATTTAAGAGAAACATTCGTGATTCCAATTCACGTTCACTACAACTTCCTATCCAAATTGGTGGTAGCTCAAAAGCTAATCTCACTCTTACAAAAAGAAATGACTACATTAACGTCTTCACATAAGACTTCGAGTACATTATACAATATTAAAGTTGACCATCCAATGATGTCAAATATTCGCTTCATTAGCACAATAAATTCGTATTCATTAAATTGCAATACATTAATTCAGCTTTCCAAAGCTGTCAAGAATTTTTCCCAAACGTAATTAAACACAAAACCTTTCAATAATTACTCTGAAGATATCACGCCTTATCGTAGACGAATATAGAAGTGTAACAGAGAACCTCTTTTCCAACTTCACTCAACAAGTTGCACCAATTTATTAGATAAATTGTGTTATCTACTTCCAAAAATTATCGTCATTTAAGTCTATGACAAATTCTGTTATACTTGTTTGAACTGTTAATTTAGTTCACTATTCCAATATATATATATAATTATTTCCATAATAACTTATATATATATAAAATCGTAGATAGACACTAGTAAAATAGTCGGTTCAGTTTCGCCTATCCAAACTCGAAAAATGGCTTAACTACTCAGAAGACAACACGTGAGATTTACACCATGGAAAGGAGTCTATTATCATATCAATAGATACAAGCAAACCATTAAATCAAACGATGATCTAGCCAAGAGCCTACCAAAAACGAATTAAAATAACACAAGCTGAAGACTGAACGAAATAAAGTTTCAGTTAAAAAAAATCTCTTATCTAAAAGAAATATGAAAGTAGGCTACAAATGCCTCGACAATCAATTCACAATTGTTCTCGCTGGACGATTTCTATAATTCCATACCCATGGAAAATAATGATGAAAATGAACTATCATTTCTAAAAGAAAGAAATGTCCACTAGAATGTCATAAGTCCAAACGAAGAGTATCACTGAAATATTTTTGGAATGGTTCAAGTGCACGTGTGTGTGGTCATTTTCTTCCTAATCGCTATTCTTACACAAAAATATCGTCGTCTTGGTCCTAATTATGCTGCAGATGTCTTCCCAACAAAATTCAATGCTTGGTTTTATTTCCAAAATTTTCAAAAAAACACAACTAATGCTCTTAATAGCATTACGTTTACTGTTAACTACAAAATAAATTACACTCTCCGACAGAAATGATAAAAGGAACCAAGTCTAGTCTTCGAATGAATTTCATACTATTTAATAAAATATTGGTGAAAAGTGACGAACTAATATTGACAAAGTCTACTGTCTACAAGAAAGAAAAGTTTTCCAGCTACCTTGGGCGATGTTATGGTTGAGATTGAAGAAAGTAAAGGAATATACATTCCTTTCAGGAACTGGACCCTCATCCCTGAGTAGTCCATGGCTGGACCTGTAAGTCGTCGAACCAACTTCCTCCTAACTCGAAAACCACTGTCTACGAAAGGGAGTTCCTACATATTACTTGTACAAGGCTCCCTCGACGTTATCAGTAAAGTAGTTTCGTTCATTTAGAGTTGTTTCTTCATTCTCATGTACTTCAAAACCACTGGATCAGAACGAACGCCTACAATCGTTTCTTTTTCTTCATTGTAGTATTTATAAGGTTTGTCATTTCAAATGATCAATCCTGCCTCTGCATTGCATTCCTGTACTATCTGCTTAGCCCAACATTGCTACAGCAGCTAGATTCTCACAATAAAGTCCAGTCGTATTGTTCTTGATAATACTAATGCTTTCCTGCATTTCAACCGTATATGTAGTAGATTTCCTCATCGTGGAGTTTGTACTGACAAGTCCATGCAATAACTAAGCTCACTCGCATATATCTATTTTCTGGGTTATGCCAAACACGCCAGAAATACGAACAACCGCATGTTGCTATGAAGCAATCCGCCCGTTCGCTCCGCGCCGTGATTAGAGTACACTCGTACGACTACGTGTTTTAGGAAACTTTTCTTACAGAGCCGATAGCACGTTCACTCCGTGTGTCACAAAACTCAAGTGTGTCTGACTTCAGAACTGCTCGCAGACACCTCACAGCTGGCAGTCTACCCATGATACATCTCTCCTTGTATCGAGGTTGACAATCGAACTCTGTCGATTATCATCTTATATATGCATCAGACAGTTGCAGAAATAAGTTAGTGAGCATGTCCTGTCCATGTGATCAAGAGCATGGCGGGATTGCCTATCTATCTCCTAAGTGAATGACGAGTGTATTGCTCCTCAAGCCTGCAGCCAAATTAATGCCAAACAATAATTTCAAAATACGTCTCGCTGTCGTATCAGGGTTCAAGTATACAGAAAAATACTGGCTCATCCTCCTCCCAACCTAGATAATAAAAGTGTGCAAATACTTTTATTACACCATTCTAGGTATTCGTTAATGATCAGTATTTTGTGTTTTATTCCACTCTCTTAAAATACTTTCTGTGGTTCTTTGCATTGAATGTTACTATTTCCTCGTTCGTGTGAATGTCTAGGACTTGGTAACTATTGTTCCCGTACACTCTGTCTACCTTGTAAGGGCCAATGTACTGGTTACTGAACTTCATGTATATCTTCCTCGCTGCATCAGTTTTAGTGGATTTACGTACGTGAACTAGGTCATTAGTTTCTAGAGGCGGGTTGTAGCGCTTTCCTTCATTTCTTTTCTGCCTTTTTTCCGCCGCATCCATCAGGCTTTCTCGGGCATTATCCACCCATTCCTGCTCTGACGGATCAGCATCTTTAGTTAAAAATTGTGTTATTTCATCCCAAGCTCTTTCTGGCTCTCTGTTATGATGAACTAATACTGGAATATCTCTCAGACTTTCATGATATGTCGTATTTAGGCATGTCTCCATCAGAGGTACATATTTTACCCAGCTAGGATGATCTTGAGGGCAGTATAAACGTGCGAACTTGGCAACCTCTGACATTAGACGTTCCGAACTGTTGGACTCAGGATATCTGATGCTGGAGAACACGTGGCGTATTCCAAATCTCTCCATAGCGACTTTGAATTCATGGGAAGTGAATTGTGATCCATGATCTGAAAGAATCGTTTCTGGTCTTCCAACTTTTGAGAATACGCTCTTAACTAAGCGACTTATAACTTGCGCTGCTGTTGCGTTCTGCAAGGGGTCTAGGGTGACGAATTTCGAAAACACATCCACGGTAACAAATAGAAACTGGTTACCCCTGGCACCTTTTGGACAAGGGCCAAACAGGTCACAAGCCATTAATTCATGTGGTCTATAGGGGATAATTGCTCTCGGCTCCTCCTTAGATAATGCCGAAGGATATTTGCTCCTCTGGCAACTGTCACATAACCTAATAACCCTCGCAACGGACTGACACGCAACTTAGACCAATAAAACGTCTCCTGAAGCGTTTTCATGGTCTTATCCAGGCCACCATGGCCGATACTATTGTGTGTTAACAAGATCAACGGTACAGTCAATTTGGGAGGCACCACTATTCTAAGTTTGTTCTTGTGCTTGTCCACAAATTTACAAACAACTTCTCCACAAAGAGCGAATCTGTCAGAACATCTCCTAGTTGCCTGAAAATACTCATCCGAGTCATCCATGTGGCCCTTTAAATATCTGTACATGTTCCTTATTGGAGTGTGTCTCTTCTGTGACACAGCTAATTTGCGTAGCGTTTCCAGGGTTGCCTCATCTCCCTCCTCCAATTGTACCAGGTTTACTGCTAATTTATTAGAGGGGTTTCTCGAAAGAGCATCATCAAGAAGGTTGTCCTTGCCTGGCTGATGTCTGATGGTGGCGTTAAACTGCTGTATAAACAACGTCCATCTCGTTAGACGATCAGAAGACAAATCGGACTGAAACATGTACTGCAGAGCTCTGTGATCTGTAATTATTACAATCTGATGACCTAGAAGTATTTTTTTCCACTTCTGTAAAGCTGAGACAAAGGCCAGAGCCTCAAGCTCTGTAGTGAAATAATTCTCCTCATGAGGCCTTAATTTCCTGCTGTAAAAATCAATGTAGTGCTTATTCCCGTGTTCATCCTTTTGATACAGGACCGCACTTAAACCTACTCTGGAGGCGTCAGATTCAATATAAAAAGTGCGGCTGAATTCCGGATACTCTAACTTAATGCATTCCTTCAGCATAGTCTTCGCATTCTCGAAGGCCTGCTCAGTTAAGTCCGTCCACTTCCACCGATTATTTTTCTTCAGCAGTTCATATAACGGTGCCATGGTCACTGAGTATCCTGGGCAGTGACTACTCAAAAATTGGAACATCCCAAGGAATTGGCGTAGGTGCTTGATTCTTTTTGGTCTAGGGAATTTTGCAATTTCCTCAATCTTCTTAAGATTGGGATGATAACCGTATTGATCTATAGTGTGGCCTAGGAAGTTTATACGTTCCTTCTTGAAGTTACATTTATCGTAGTTGACCTTAATATTGGCCTCTCGGAGCTCTAGGAACAACTTTCTAAGTTATTTCAAATGTTCTTGAACATTTACTGAAGTGATGATGAGATCGTCAATGTAGCACGTGACGCTGCGTTTGACTTCATCAGAAAGCTTACTGTCAAGAGCCCTAATGAGCGCTGGACCGCTATTTATCATACCGAACGGTACACGACAGACCACGAAGGTTGTTTGGTCAAACAGAAACCCTGTGTACTGCCTGCTGTCCTCGGTAAGTTCTACTTGATAGAAGGATGCTGTTAAATCGAGTACGCTGAAACATGCCTTATTTTAAATTTCCGTAACAAATCTCTGATTTTGGGAGGTCGGTCCATTTCTAAAAATATCCGGGAATTTATTTTCCTAGCGTCTAAACATAGACGAAGCTCGCAATTGCTTTTCTTTACCACCGTAATAGGGTTTAAGTAGGAAGAGGCTTGTTTCTTAATTATTCTCTCTGCTTCCATTCTCTTAATGATCTCCCTGACCTCTTCATAATATTTATCCGGAATGGGATACAGTTTGGCCTGGTATGGAGTGTCATCGTTTAATCTAATCTGATACTTGAAGTTTTTAATTAGGCCTGGCTTATCATCGAAGATATCAGTAAACTCCTCGATCAAGTCTTTGAATTCTTTTTCTATTTTTGTAAATCCCTCGACGTACAGTGCATAATGCTCTCTTTCTTGCTCGGTCTGGTTTATTATATTTTCTAAAACTTCTTCCCTGATCAAATTGTCCACATCCTCATTGGAATCAATATCTTCAGGTACTATCTTCCTAATAGTTTTCTCTGGGAACCTGATAATTCTCCTATCCATGTCAATGGTGATTCTGGCACGGGTAATAAAATCAATCCCTAGGATTATTTCGAAGTTGATATTTTTGAGCACCACAAAAATATGTTCAAAACATCTTTCATTTATACTGAACTTCAGCTGGACTTGTAATTTACATTTCATCGACTTATCCTGAAATAGTCCTCTAACTTTGATCGATGAAGCTGGCAACGTGGTAAATTGTTGTTCCTTTTCTAATTTCAAAAAGCAATCTTCGGACATGATTGAAATGACCGCTCCCGTGTCTATGAGAGACCTACAATGTTGTTTTTTATCCACAGAGATTTCAATAATAGGTAATTCAGGTCGTTCATTCACAATTCCTTCCTTTTCTTCGTACAACAAATCTTCGTCCGTGACCTCATAAACATCTTGTATAATTATGTCAAATGGAGACGGCTGGCTGTTTAATCCTTCCGGAATTTCGTAATTGGCGTTTTTGTTCTTGTGAACCCCTTTCATTGTCACTGGTGTGATGGCTAGTGTTAGGTTCTGGCTCACTTTCTGTGTCCCTTCGATCATTCCTTTCTTCACGCCTATCCCTGTCCTTTCTAGACTGTTCTTTATCTTCCTGGTTATGATAGTTCTGGTCTCGGTAGTTTTTGTATCTGGAAAACCTTGTTGACCTCTGTTCTGTTGCTGACTCTAGCCTTGTCTATCCCCATTATCGTAGTATCGGTTATTGTTCTGATAACCTCGATACCTGTTGTTCCTAGGTTGGTATTGTTCCCTTTCCTGATTTCCATTCATATACCTGTCATTCCTATTTCTACCTTCGTAAGGTTTATATCTTTCTTGATTATGATCTGTTTGGTTAGGTCTATCCCGGTCTCGGTCATATCTCTGTTGGTAGTTTCCATATGGTCGCTGGTTGTTTCTATCATCAAACCTTCGCCTATACGTTCTACTGTTCCTCATCGGACCTTCCCATCTAGATTCTGTCCTATTTGACCTTTCTGTTTGTTGAGTTTTATCAACGACTACCGCGTTCACGGTCTTAGTTTCCGTCCTTCCGCTTTTGACTATGGTGGGCGACATAGAAGTATGGTCGAGCCTACGCAGCAAGTCGTCCATTGCCGCTAAATCCTCTACGCCTGATGAGATTAAATTCCTTCTTACTTCCACCGGTAACTGGCGTGAAATTGTCTCGAGAATTTCCTCCTGTCTCAGTGGGGGTTGAAGATATCTAAGGCGGGATAACTGAGATGTGAAGAATTCAGAGTAACTGGTGGGTCCAGTACTACTATACTTCCTTGAATATACTTCCGCCCTCACTGCGTGTTGTAACTCTATCGACCAGAATCTTTTAATAAATGCTTCAGAAAACTGTTCGAAGTTATCGAAAGTGTATCGGAAAGCGCAAAACCAATTTAGCGGTGCATCTGCCAGATGCTTCTCAACAATCCGCAGTTCTCTGTCCCTTGTAACATGATGTTCCGCAAAATGATCCTGTAGATTTCTAATGAATTCTATAGGAGTCAAGCCCTCCGTGTTTGAAAATTTCTTAATTTTCTCCTCGTAATTCCTCACTATCATGACATTAGATCTGTCATTAGGCGTTGATGTCCTAAAATCTCTGGGATTTATTTCTGATGTAGCCTCATTCGGGATCTCTGATCTAGCATGACTCTGTTCTGTTTCACGTGCCTTATTCAACCTCGCTAAATAGTTTCTAGCTGGAGTGGTGGTATCCATCCTGTCCCTTAAATAGTGTACCGTTCCTTCCCCATCGGAATTTATAGGTTTCCCCAACGCGTCCAATTGTGACTTGATTTCCTCTCTTAATTTATTTATGTCTATGTGATCCTTTAAACTGAACGTTTGTAACTCTTGTCTAATCTCGTTTAATTCCTATGTTTTCTTTTCACGCTCTGAGTTTAGATCTATCTTAACTTGGTCTACTTTCAGAATTACGCCTTTAATCTGCGTGTCTAAATCCTCCCTAAGAACAGTGACGCTTTCGACCTGCATAGTCTGTACTGAATCGATTCGTTTATCAGTGTCTTTTCTAGCCTGGGAAATATCTTGGTTAAGTCTTATTTCCGTTCTGTTAATCTTTAATTCAAAATCTGACTTAATACTTTTAATGACGTCTTCATTTTTTTGTGATTTCCCCCCTTAAGAAGGTCACTTGTTCGTTAACAATAGCCTTGAGATCGATCTCTATATCCTTTCTCAAGACCTTGTTGTGTTCTTCAACCCTTTTCTTAAGTTGGGCCATATCACCCTCTAATTTGGCTAGAGTTTCTTGCGTTGTAATTGCTTCGTTTGAAAACTGCAATTGCAATGCATCTAAGCTATTTTTATTTTATTTTTGGTTACTGTCTAGTTCCGATTTAATATTTATAACATCCTCCTTTATGGTAGAAATACTAGATCGTATACCAGTTACAATGTCTTCTGTTAGGTTAATTTTAGCCTGAGTGGCATCTATCTTTTTCTCAGTCGAATCTATTTTATTTTCAGTTGAATTTATTTTATCCTGTATTGCAGTTATATCAACTTGAGCTGCAACTAATTTGCCTTCAGTTGAATCTAATTTATTTTCAGTGCTTATGGCTCTTACTTCCAATGATGCAACATTAGTTCTAACATGACTAACTTCTACATTAATATTACTAATATCAAGTTGAACAAGCTTGACATCGGCTGTCACACTGTCGATGGCTGTTTCTACATCATCTATCTTTTCTTTTATATCTTTAGTTTTAGCTGAAGCCTTGCGATTACTATCTTGAAGATATTTGAGGGACAAGTGCATTTGACTAATCTCTGCCTTCAAATTCTCCCCTACAGATTCCTGAACTAATTCAGTATTCTTATTGACAATGGCGTTGATATTGTCAAAACTAGTTTGGCAATTACTCCTGATCTCAGCTAATTCATTGGTGTGACTGCCCATCTTTTCCTGTATTGCCGTCAACATATTGGCAATGTCCTCATTTGACACAGCAGTCATGATAAATACAATTATAGAAAACACAGGAATGCAATACATAAATAGCAGAATTGACACATTTAGAATGACCCTTTTCAGCAATACAAGCATTGTATTTCGTTTTGCTCCTAAACTTATTATATAAATTAAGTATATAAGAAAATAGGAGGAATGCAACGACGGTGATTTATATTAGAAACTGTTTAAATTAAAGTTGAGATGCTGAATTATTTATTTTATTATTAAAGAAAGTGATTCTATCATTACAGATGATCTACAAATAATCATCGCCGGTGACTAACACGAAATGGCTGACAAGCATGGAGTGAAAAATGGCCCCTTGTCATGTCCCATCTGACCACGCTGATCCATAAAAATTCCTAGAAATGTCTTTTATGATCATGGCGTAATCAATCAAATTACATTTTACTAGGCACACACAAAACAAATAATTTAAGCAATGGCGATAATTCTATCTGTATGCCAGGTAGATTGAGTAAACTCATCTTCACGTTTTGAAGAAACGTGAATTCCCAACGAATCCGACGTGTATAATCGTAGCAGTGCCAAATAAAATTTTGCTAACGACTACATCGTTCGAAAACTGCTAAACTCAATAACCTCATAAAAATGGATTGTCACAGATGGGTTTAGCATTGGAGAACTCGAGAATGCCAATTCGAAAGCCCCATATGTTGGGTCGCCATATATATAGATGTACCGTAATCCACGTGGTCTTACCTGTTGAAATCCGATGGAAAATCTGGATCGTAGATTCTGGAAGTTCCCGGCTGAAATAACCCCTAAAAGTCTACCAACTAAGATCAACCAGGGATCAGGATACGTCGATATTAAAGAATGCGATACGAAGGTGGTGTATGAATTACAATGAAACGAAGCTCTTAAAAAAAACTCGAACAAGAGACTCTAAAAGAAAACGAAAGTATCTCGGGCGTTAATTTTAAGCAAACTCAAGGAAAAACCACCCACTGGTCCTCCTAACGCACTCCCTTTTCTAATAGAAAACACCAGTCGTTCAAAGATTTAAAAAAAAAATTCAGTTTATTAACTGGCAAATGGTGTATGTCTGTCCACTAGACAAAAATTAAGAAAGCTTCTCTAAATCAAATGAAGAAAATCGTTTCAATAAACGCCTATAATAAGGCCCCATCTTACTGCTCTAAATCACACTATTTAAATATCTCATTCATTGAACACATTACAAGAAAAATACAATATTAAATCATGCACTGATGCTATACCCTTATTAAAAATTTATACATATCTTACATTTTATATACAGATTATATCCTTAGTTAGGATTTTGTTATTATCGCTGCCCATTTCCATTTAATTCGACAAGTATATCTCAAGGTTATAATTCTCTTAATTTGTTGCATTCAACAATCAATTAAGATAATCGAATAGCGTTACAAGTTAGAAAATAGTTTATTAACTATCCAGATGCTTCAATGAATGCAGTATATTGCATGAATCAATTAAAGTTATTCGAGAAGTGGCTGTGTCACTGAAATATGTGTGTCATGATATAAGCAATTCATCTCCGGCAAATCTTAATAGGCAAGAATAAAAACGTAGGGTTACTTGAATTAATACTGGCATTTAAGAGAAACATTCGTGATTCCAATTCACGTTCACTACAACTTCCTATCCAAATTGGTGGTAGCACAAAAGCTAATATCACTCTTACAAAAAGAAATGACTACGTTAATGTCTTCACATAAGACTTCGAGTACATTATACAATATTAATGTTGACCATCCAATGATGTCAAATATTCGCTTCATTAGCACAATAAATTCGTATTTATTAAATTGCAATACATTAATTCAGCTTTCCAAAGCTGTCAAGAATTTTTCCCAAACGTAATTAAACTCAAAACCTTTCAATAATTACTCTGAAGATATCACGCCTTATCGTAGACGAATATAGAAGTGTCACAGAGTACCTCTTTTCCAACTTCACTCAACAAGTTGCACCAATTTATTAGATAAATTGTGTTATCTACTTCCAAAAATTATCGTCATTTAAGTCTATGACAAATTCTGTTATACTTGTTTGAACTGTTAATTTAGTTCACTATTCCAATATATATATATAATTATTTCCATAATAACTTATATATATATAAAATCGTAGATAGACACTAGTAAAATAGTCGGTTCAGTTTCGCCTATCCAAACTCGAAAAATGGCTTAACTACTCAGAAGAAAACTTGTGAGATTTACACCATGGAAAGGAGTCTATTATCATATCAATAGATACACGCAAACCATTAAATCAAACGATGATCTAGCCAAGAGCCTACCAAAAACGAATTAAAATAACACAAGCTGAAGACTGAACGAACTAAAATTTCAGTTTAAAAAAAATCTCTAATCTAAAAGAAATATGAAAGTAGGCTACAAATGCCTCGACAATCAATTCACAATTGTTCTCGCTGGACGATTTCTATAATTCCATACCCATGGAAAATAATGATGAAAATGAACTATCATTTCTAAAAGAAAGAAATGTCCACTAGAATATCATAAGTCCAAACGAAGAGTATCACTGAAATATTTTTGGAATGGTTCAAGTGCACGTGTGTGTGGTCATTTTCTTCCTAATCGCTATTCTTACACAAAAATATCGTCGTCTTGGTCCTAATTATGCTGCAGATGTCTTCCCAACAAAATTCAATGCTTGGTTTTATTTCCAAAATTTTCAAAAAAAAACACAAGTAATGCTCTAAATAGCATTACGTTTACTGTTAACTACAAAATAAATTACACTCTCCGACAGAAATGATAAAAGGAACCAAATCTAGTCTTCGAATTAATTTCATACTATTTAATAAAATATTGATGAAAAGTGACGAACTAAAATTGACAAAGTCTACTTCTACAAGAAAGAAAAGTTTTCCAGCTACCTTGGGCGATGTTCTGGTTGAGATTGAAGAAAGTAAAGGAATATACATTCCTTTCAGAAACTGGACCCTCATTCCTGAGTAGTCCATGGCTGGACCTGTAAGTCGTCGAACCAACTTCCTCCTAACTCGAAAACCACTGTCTACGAAACGGAGTTCCTACATATTACTTGTACAAGGCTCCCTCGACGTTATCAGTAAAGTAGTTTCGTTCATTTAGAGTTGTTTCTTCATTCTCATGTACTTCAAAACCACTGGATCAGAACGAACGCCTACAATCGTTTCTTTTTCTTCATTGTAGTATTTACAGTATAAGGTTTGTCATTTCAAATGATCAATCCTGCCTCTGCATTGCATTCCTGTACTATTTGCTTAGCCCAACATTGCTACAGCAGCTAGATTCTCACAATAAAGTCCAGTCGTATTGTTCTTGATAATACTAATGCTTTCCTGCATTTCAACCGTATATGTAGTAGATTTCCTCATCGTGGAGTTTGTACTGACAAGTCCATGCAATAACTAAGCTCACTCGCATATATCTATTTTCTGGGTTATGCCAAACACGCCAGAAATACGAACAACCGCATGTTGCTATGAAGCAATCCGCCCGTTCGCTCCGCGCCGTGATTAGAGTACACTCGTACGACTGCGTGTTTTAGGAAACTTTTCTTACAGAGCCGATAGCACGTTCACTCCGTGTGTCACAAAACTCAAGTGTGTCTGACTTCAGAACTGCTCGCAGACACCTCACAGCTGGCAGTCTACCCATGATACATCTCTCCTTGTATCGAGGTTGACAATCGAACTCTGTCGATTATCATCTTATATATGCATCAGACAGTTGCAGAAATAAGTTAGTGAGCATGTCCTGTCCACGTGATCAAGAGCATGGCGGGATTGCCTATCTATCTCCTAAGTGAATGACGAGTGTATTGCTCCTCAAGCCTGCAGCCAAATTAATGCCAAACAATAATTTCAAAATACGTCTCGCTGTCGTATCAGGGTTCAAGTATACAGCAAAATACTGGCTCAATACTAAGCCAAACATTCATTTTGTGTTTTCCGTAAGTCATATTTTTTGAAACTTCATTATAACATTTTCTCAGAAACCATAAGATCAATATATTTGAAACTTGGTAGCCTCTAAGACACTATATAGATCTACTAGTGGAAGTACATTTATTCAGATATCTTGATTAGTTCATGAAGCGAAGCTTGAAAAGCACTGACAATTTTAAAGAAAATGTCAGTTTTCAACTAGGATGTAAAAAAAGAGAAAGAAAAACAACTCCTGCAAACAATAGGACAATATTTTTACTTCAGTATCTCCAAGATAGTTTTAATATTATGCATGCAAAGTTTGTTGGTTCTGGTTGGAGTATTTGCTCAGTAAAAGGCACATGAGTTAAGGGAATTCTTAACAATATATTTCTTTAACATTGTATTTGTAATGCTCTCTCTGACACAAATTATTCAACTTAGAAGCTTCAAATTCTACCCAAATAACGATGAATGTACTCTGAATACAACAAAAGAACATTTAAGGAAATATCTATTGTAGTTTCTGAGATATATGACTAAACATCGGCAGCTACATTATTCTATAGATTCACACGTCCCCGTTCCCTTAACTAAAAGAATTAACTGACAAATGTTGATATATTTTCAGTAAAAATACTTGAGAATAATGTGATGCTTGGGAGATGTGGTTTATGGCCGTAAACATTGGCATGATGCAATGTGACATGTTAGCCGTGTTCCTTATTAACGAAGTATAAAATGTCCTGAAGATTAATCCTCAATGAACACACTTCCGCAAATGAAACTCAAAAGTCACACTGGGGTCTGACGAACCCCAATATTTTAATGAATTCTAAATAAAAATTTCACAACATATTGGAAAAAAGAACGCATGGATGGATTCAGAGACTAATTATCAATGTTCTTAGAAATTTGTGTCATCATACTAATAAATAACAAGTAGTTCCGTGAAGAACTAGACAGCCTATTTTCATATATCCTAATTATGTTAATTACCACTATCAAATTACAAAATTTCAGTTTGATTGCTGTAATAGATTCGTAGATATTGAGAACCGACTAAATATTTCGGATAGTCGCCATGTTGGATTTTATATATGTAGGTCCTATAGTTATGTACTCTTACATGAAGTTTATTGTGTACGAGTAGTATTCAAACTTCAATCGCATGAATAGGACACAAGAAGAAACAAGGAGATTTTAAAATTTCGCATAGCAGCCATTTTGTGGTTATGGAAAAAATTGATATATATTAGATGCCAGTGGATTAACATTCGAATAATGATTTACTATACCAAGAATCGCTGCACGCGGATGGTTAAATTGCGAGACACGTCCATGTGAATATTTAAACTTCGCGTCACCGCCATGTTGGATTTGTTATCACTAGGTTATTTAAAGGCATGAACTTAAAAAAAAACAGTTTAATTGCTATAATAGATTCGTAGATATTCAGAGCCGTCTAAATATTTCGGATGGTCGCCATGTTCGATTGTTAAATGTATAGGCCATAGAGTCAAGTACCATTACAGGAAAATTATTGCGTAGGTTCATTATTCAAACTTTCACTTCGATCGCATGATTACGACACAATAAAAAAACTTTATTTAAAAATTCGCACAGCCGCCATCTTGAGGTTATGTTAACAATTGAACTAAATTAGATACCAGTGCATTACAATGTGTATAAACATTTCCTGTACCAGATTTAATTGCGTTTGGAACATTCAATCGCGAGAATGGTCTATTTAAAATTTTCAAATTCGCATGGCCGCCTTGTTCGTTTTGTAGTTAACCGGTTTAAGAAAGTCTTATAGGTAAACTTCCAGTAGTGCCCTTTATCTCCGTACAAAATTTCAGGGTGATACCGCTAATAGTTTCAGAGATATAGAATGCCGGTGAAATATTTCGCACATCCGACATCTTTTGGTTATGAAAACAATTGAACGAAGTTAGATGTCGGTGCATTACAATGTGTATAAACATATACTGTACCAAGTTTTATTGCGTTTGGTTGGTTAAATCGCGAGAAACGTCTATTCATGAGTCGCAAATTCGCGTGGCCGCCATGTTGGTTTTGTAGTTACCAGTTTTTCAAAAGTCACATAGGTGAACTTCTATTTGTTCCCCTTATCACCGTAAAAAATTCCAGGGTGATATCGGGAATAGTTTCGGAGATATTGAATGCTGGTGAAATATTTCGCACAGCCACCATGTTGGATTGGTGAGACGTAACACAATTTGAAGGGCACGGTGGGGTTGTACGGAATAGTGCTATGAACTTACCGAGTTTCATTGAAATCGCTCCAGACGTTTAGAAGTTATTAGGGACACACACACACACACACGCACACACACACGAGGACAAAAGGAGATCTCATAAGCCTATTTTTTTTTTCAAAATTGAAAATAGGCTAAAAATGAGATGGTGTCTGTCTCTCTGTGTGTTACTCAATTGACGTCAGAAAAGTTGGATGGCGCAGCCACGTGGCAGAATGTTGAAGCTGTAACATTGTGACTGGTGAGAAATATTTAGATGGTGAAGCATTGACGTCGTGATGGAAACAGAAAGAAATTTGTCAAATTCGAGGAGGTACTGCTCTGTATACGGTTGCAAATCGTATAAAACGGCTACGAAATATCTTCACTACTTTCCTGTACAAAAAGTTCAGAGAGAAAGATGGGCTTCGGCGCTGTCAATTGGAAAACGTGTTAGGTACATGTTACATGACAGTGTGCAGTCTGCATTTTTGTGAAGACGACTTCTTTCCACCCGTACTGTTGATTATTGATAGTTATTGTCTCTAATTTGTATTCACATGGATTTAGCTACATCAAAAATACTGATAAACTTATAGCCTATTACTTCTGTGCCGTACAAAGAATGTAATCCGCTCTTCGTAAACTTATTTTAGGGGTTCTTCCGATTGATAATAGCCGAATGGTTAGAAAACTTAAGAAAAATGCTGTTCCTAGCCTTAATTTGCCAGAGAATTTATATTTTTGCCTTTGAACAGCAAGTATGTAGGTCATTGAAGTATGATTTGGCTTGAATTGTGTTTTTGGCTATGATCTCCCTACTGTTGAATTTAGTTAATTAAAATGTAAAATCTTAGTTTTAAGTACCGGTTTGGTGACCCATCATCCCAGGCAGGCCGGTAACACCTATACTACTCAGGCAGATAGGTCACTTAGCCGTAATTTTGAAGTTATATTGATGTTAAGTATACATATGCGGTAATGTAGCAGGACACCGGATCGGCCTAGGCTATTCTAGCTTTAATTAGTTCCCATTTGCGGGTTTTACAGTTTTGAGTGCGAATAGTTGGTTTGAAAGTTGTACAACAGTAAGGAGAGTATGTTTTGTATAGGTTTTAATTGGTATTATGGTTTATGTCGAGCTGAGGATTGAATTTGGTTTGGCTTGTAGTGTAGTTTTTGATCTGTTCCGTTTGCTTATGACAAGTTCAAATGGAGACTCCAGCTTTGTTAAATATCTGCATTTGAAATATTTAATTAAATATATTGATAAAGAGGATGTCTCCATTTTAACTTGCCTGTGGCAAGAGATTAATAAATTAACATTCTTGCCTTTGAACAGCAAGTATGTAGGTCAATATTTGCAATATTGAAGTATGATCTGAGCATCCCAAGTAACGCTTCTTTGAAACCAAAACATTCATGCAAATTCAGGGTTGCTTGATTCAATTTATTATCAGGGAGTCGTCCTTTGTGTTATGTCAGTTATTTATATTGTGAAATTAATAAAAACATCGATACCACTAGGCTCCCAAGTACAGGCTTCATATATGTAACAGCAGACAGTAAACTAACTCTCTACATGTGGGTAATGTTTTTAACTGGTAGTAATTAGGCACTGCATTTCAATTGATTATAACAATATTTCTACCAATGAAAGGAAATATGTAGTATTTTGCCATAATAAATTAGAAGCCATAACAAAAGCACACCCAATTACTTCACGTCACTATTCCGCCGCCATATTGCAAACAGCTGACCGTAAGCTCCTCCCCCGTTTCGGACGTCCATAACGCAAGAACCACTGGTCCGAATTAAATGAAATTTTGCATGGATGTAGCTGATTTTCCAGGTTTACATGTAGGACACTTTTGATTTCGATATTGTGCACTATTAAGAATGGCGACCATTTTAGTGACGTCACTACACACTTTGGTATCAAAATTTCATGTTTCCATTTTAAATAAAAAGAGAACGCTAAGAAATAGCAACCTTTTGATGGTATACACGAGCTTTAAAATTTAATTTTCTATCCAAAAGGTCCTTATCACTTTTCGTGCATCTCCAACGGTTAGCGAGTAAAACCTAATTTTGTGCAATAAAACACGGTCAAAACCGAGCGGTGCAGTATACCTGAAAGTTTGTCTGTTTTTTTTTCCTGAATTCCTTCGGAAATTTGAGTTATTTACGCGTTTCAGACTGTTTTATGATGGATGCGCGCGAAAATAATGTTTTTGTTTGCCTGTCTGTTTGTTTGTCTGTGAACAACTTTGTTCCCTTATAACTCGAGAACGGCTGGGTGTATCAACGTGAAATTTGGAACAGAGATCCATCAGAGGCACGACACTAATCATTGATGTAACTATTCTACGTACCTCTCATAAAAGGGGGTATACGCCCTTATAATACAAGCTGAAATAGGCGTAGAAGGACGAGACAAATCTCATTTTCATCCCCTCAATGTGAGAGACAAAATTCAAAGGGTCCCCGAAAACCACATTTTAAGGCCCTAAAACCAACCGTTTTTGAGGTATTCCCAGAAAACTAATTTCATTTAATAAACTAACAAGATGTTCAGTAAAGAACATATAGCCTACTTTCTCCTAAATGCATGGGTATTGTTATAACTCTTTGTCCTTTTCAAGGAGTATAATTGAATGTTGGTTGTAGTAGCTTGTTGAAATACAACGTGCTATAGGGATATTAAAACATGAATATGAGGTGCCCTTTGCTAGTGCTACCTCTGTAAAAAAATTCATTCAATTCGGTTTCACCGTGTTTGAATTGATCTGGGGAATGGATTTGCACACATACATGGCCGCTATTAGCAAACTATTGGGCTGATGACCTTGAAGTCAGTCATAAGATGCTTTCCACAAAAAGGCATGTTGTTGCAAAATCCGGTAGAGATCAAATTATTAGGATGGTCGAAATTTGATTTAAGCTTTTAACATTTGGGTGGCCGTCATTCCGTTTCCGTCAAGATGGCGGCGATATAAAATATGACACTGAGGTGCCTTTTGCTAGTGCTACCTCTGTACCAAATTTCGTTCAATTCGGTTTCACCGTGTTTGAATTGATAGGGGGAATCGATTTGCACACATACTTGGCCACCATCTGCAAACTATTGGGCTGATGATCTAGCAGTTTGGTCAGAATATACGTCCCACATAAAGATTTGTTGTTGCAAAATTTGGTAGAGACTAGATTATTAGGTTGGTCGTAATTACATTTTAGCCTTTAACATTTGGGTGGCCGCGATTACGTTTCCGTCAAGATGGCGGTGATATAAAACATGACACTGAGGTGGCCTTTTCTAGTGCTACCTCTGTACCAAATTTCGTTCCATTCGGTTTCACCGTGTTCGAATTAATAGGGGGAATCGATTTTCACACAAAGATGGCCGCCATCCGCAAAATATTAGGCTAATGACTTATTACTTTGGTCAACGGATGCTCCCTCCATAATGGTATGTTGATGCAAAATTTGGTAGAGATCGGATGATTAGGTTAATCGTAATTTGATTTAAGCTTTGAATATTTGTGTGGCCGCCATTACGTTTCCGTCAATATGGCGGCGATATAAAACATGACACTGAGATGCCCTTTGCTAGTGCTACCTCTGTACCAAATGTCATTCCATTCGGTTTCACCGTGTTCGAATTAATAGGGGTAATCGATTTTGACACAAAGATGGCTGCCATCCGCAAACTATTAGGCTAATGACCTATTAGATTTGTCAAAGGATGCTCCCTTCATAAAGGTATGTTGTTGCAAAATTTGGTAGAGATCGGATGATTAGGTTAGTCGTAATTTGATTTAAGCTTTGAACATTTGGGTGGCCGCCATTACGTTTCCGTCAAGATGGCGGCATATAAAACATGACACTGGGGTGCCCTTTGCTAGTGCGACCTCTGTACCAAATTTCATTCCATTCGGTTTCACCGTGTTCGAATTAATAGGGGTAATCGATTTTGACACATAGATGGCCGCCATCCGCAAACTATTAGGCTAATGACCTATTAGATTTGTCAAAGGATGCTCCCTCCATAAAGGTATGTTGTTGCAAAATTTGGTAGAGATCGGATGATTAGGTTAGTCGTAATTTGATTTAAGCTTTGAACATTTGTGTGGCCGCCATTACGTTTCCGTCAAGATGGCGGCGATATAAAACATGACACTGGGGTGCCCTTTGCTAGTACTACCTCTGTACCAAATTTCGTTCCATTCGGTTTCACCGTGTTCGAATTAATAGGGGCAATCGATTTTCACACAAAGATGGCCGCCATCCGCAAACTATTAGGCTGATGACCTATTAGATTTGTCAAAGGATGCTCCCTCCATAAAGGTATGTTGTTGCAAAATTTGGTAGAGATCGGATGATTAGGTTAGTCGTAATTTGATTTAAGCTTTGAACATTTGTGTGGCCGCCATTACGTTTCCGTCAAGATCGCGGCAATATAGAACATGACACTGAGGTATCCTTTGCTAGTGCTACCTTTGTACCAAATTTCGTTCAATTGGCGTTCACCGTGTTCGAATTGATAGGGGGGGACAGACATTCAGAGTACACACACTCACACACACACACACACACACAGACTCACACACACACATACACACACACAGACAGACACACTTTTTTTCGCCCTGTAGTGATCTCGTAAGTCTACTTTCATTTTTTGCAAAAATCGAAAGTAGGCTAATGAACGAATGCAAGCCGGTAACCATGGCAACAGATTCTCAGAGGTCCATATATTGCTGTAAGACGCAATGCAATTCCATTAATTACATTAGTGTGAAAGTTTGCAAACGGCTAGAAGGTTATCACGGAATCAAATTAAGTTGTAACATTCATCAATACGTATAATACGCTTAAGGGGGTCAAGGGGTACTCTAGAATTTTTTCACGCGATTTACACCTGTGGATGTGGTACGGCAGGTCTATTATATTCCTATCGCTATATTATATTATTATTTGTAGTAGTATAAAATAAGTGAATTCATTTACGTACTTCACAATCATACAGCACACCTTTTCGATGTATAAGGATTACAATGTGACCAAGAACTACATTTTTAAACCACCCCGAGCCGAGAAAACGTTACCTTACAAAAATGATAACAACTTTGTTTCTTGGACACACAAAATTTTAAAATTAATAACCCAGTTATAGAACTTTCCAGTGTATATTGTGTTAGAATTTTGGATTCGATCTGATGACGGGTTTGTGAGATAATAATTCTTAAATGTGACGCATGGTTGAAACACGCTTAAAAATGGGCACTTTTTGTGTTTCAACTGCATACAAAATATTAAAATATAAATTAAAAATTCCAAACCTACATGAACTAACGTAAAATAGAACGACAAAAATGATGATGATATTGGATTGTATGTAGGTCTATTGGTTACTTCACAAACAACCTTCAAACCCGAGTGCACATCATATTTTGGTCGACAGTAGGTGATAAATTGTCGGTGTTTTTTGGTGTTTCTCTGCCCATTCATAATGTCTCCTAAATGTGTAAACAGTGGTGAAGAGAGGAGCACAAGCAAAGTCAAGACCTGTTGTTAAACATTTTGAATATTTAGGGGTTGTGTTGAATGTTGTTTGTTCATGTAACCTATTGCTTGTACTCAGCGCTCAATAGCTCTTTCAGAATAGAAAAAGCTTGCAGGTATTGGCAACCGCTTTTCAGACCACTTGGCAACTTCTAGCTTCTCACCCCCTTCTCTTAAATGGAGCTGCTGCTGCCCGAGATCGCGGGTTCGAACCCGGCCGAAGTCATCGGGTTTTTAAGAGCGTTAAAATTCTTCAGTATGCCGGCGGGCCCATGTCATAGATTTATAATTTATGGAAAAGAACATACCACTACAATTGGTAGTGTGTAGCTAAATTTTTAGGTTATTTGGTTTAGAAGCGCTCTATCCAGTTCCAACGTTCGTCACCGGGCGCTGGTTGCGGTGGCATCTAATAATAGCTAAGATCACAGCTAGGTGTCGTGGACGGTAGCATTTGGTAGCGAAAGTAGGAACTTATTGAAATTATCGTGTGCAGTCCTTACTTGAATTAAAAACAGATAACACACACTAATACAGCCATCACAATTAACACCGGTTATCAGACAGATTCTACACACACCCAAAGTACACGGGGCTGCATGACCACGTTGTTGCAGCCCCTAAACTGAGCAACCAACCAACCAACCATTTCATCTCCTCTCGTGTGGTTGGCGTCAGGAAGGGCATCCGGCTGTAGAAACCATCAGCCACGTGGAATGTCATCGTATCTCATCCCCGGGATTAATAAGGGGTAGACAATAGATAGAATAAATGACACACGTATTAACACACATAATATATTTAAAACAGCAACGTCTACACAGTAACATCAACACTGAGTTAAAACAGCAAAATATACACCAACCAGATGTCTGTTCACAGTTCCACTCGTCCTAAAATAACACGTATTGCCTTCATTTGACGGAGGATCATTTTATCAAATACATTAGGTACATAATATTATGTTGGCACTAAAATCAATCCCATGGATCATGCTCGATGGCGTGTCTATAGAAATACTTTCAAAACCGTTTCTCTCGCAAACAGTTCTGTGTATAACACAGGAAGCTTCTTCTCGTGAGCAGTTAAGATCATCTTCCCGTGATCGTCCCAAAAAAAGACCGGGAATTCCGAATCTCTCTACTTTTCAGGCTTTTGTAATTATTTCACTCACAATGTTCAGGTAGCTCAGGAAACAGGTCCAATATCAGAGGTAAAAGGCGGAAGAAACCCATGCTATTCGATCTGCATCCTCGGCTTTATTGACGAATAGTCCTTCGAAGATATTCGATAGTGTCCGGCACTTGGCCTCAAAAGGCAGAGTTTGTTCCGGTTCTCAGTCAAGGTTTGTTGGGAACCAAAGGTCCCCACTCAGTCAATGTCTTCGCAAGATGACCACTGTTGTGTGCAAGGGCAGGTATTGTGGTGCGCTAGTTGTTGTGTGGCGACGGAGTTCAAACTGCGGCGCTGTGGTCGCACTCACAGTTTGGTGGCCCCTTGCTAGGTGGTGTCGTACTCCGAGTGCACGGGGTGTAGATGGTGCTGTAGGTGCGGCGGCAACTCTATGGGCACTCCCAGACTTCCTCTCTGAAACATAACATTCCTTTGAGCTATCTCAACCAAAATTCTGATTATTTAAGCGAAGAAGCCCATGTCCACGTTCTCTTACTTCAGACATGGTTTGCTTTGTAATTATTAGTTATTAAAGTTATTAATTATTTTACTATAGGATATCATTTATCTTTTCAAGAAGAACCAGACATTACTGCAAAAATAACAAATTATACCAGAACAACAGGAATTATCAATCACGTCATGAAGCCTTCTCTTATCAAAAGGCATACACGCTTACGTTTGTATAGCACATTAGCCAGACCAACCCTATGATAAGGCAGCGAGGCATGGACAATAAGATCTCAGGACATCTCCAGACTCACAGCACGCCAAATGAGATTCATAAGCCGAACTGCAAGCTATATTAAATTATGCGTCAATAGAATAAGGTTTGTCCACCAAATGCGAAGTTTGGAAAAAATATTCCACTAAATTGTCTCGCCTTTGCAGATAATCTAGCATTATTAGCAACTAGTATCGAAGAATAAATTTCAGGTAGAGGAATTGGAACGATTAGCAGCAAAGGTTGGGTTGAAAATTTCTTTTGAGAAAACAGAAATGATGCCATCTATTCAAGTTGACACATCACATATTGTACTGCATAATGCCCAGAAAATAAAGATTGTGAAAAAATTAAATAGCTTGGTGAGATCATCACTTGGAATGCCAATGAAAGAGCATCAATAGATAGTAGAACACTAAAATTGCGACGAGCACAACAGTTTACCTGGCCAACATATAAGAAACAGTCTCGTTCGATAAATGCTTAACTTCGACATAATTTCTCCGTCGTTGAGCCAGAAGCAACATATGCAAGTGAAACTTTATTTAAACTAAACAACCGATCAAAAACTGACAAACTACAGAAGGTTGATAGACGGATTCTTCGGAAAATAATCAATAAAAAAAACACCAGATTGAGGGCCAGTGGAGACTTTTGCCCAATTCAATACTTTACAAGGAAAATGAATCTATCATTGACACGATGCGAAAACGAAGGATTGAGTTTTGCCAAATACTAGACTCCTGAAACAACTTTTTGACTTCTTTTGGAACAGTAAAACAAAAATCACATGCTTTAAAGAAATACAATTGGATTTAGACGAATTGAAAATTACTACGCATCAAATTGAACATAGAGAGGAGAAAGGGCTTCTGAATAAGAAATACACTCGACTAACATTCAAAATTTCACAGCGTAAGCAATATGTTATGTTAGCAGAAGAACGGGCTGCAAGATCTTCCAGAATAAAGATGTATTGGGAAAGGGAAATTTATCAAGAAATAAAAACTGAACTTAGTATTTGAAGACTTTTTTATATAAGATTTGATTATTGGTGCTCCAATGTGGGCGTAAACCATGTAAATAAATAAATGGGATCATAAGAGAAATGAGGATGTGCTGAAGGAACTAAGAGTAAAACCAATAACTACATACATTTGTGACTACCAAGAGAACTGGAAACATCATGTCCAAAGGATGGAACCAGGAAGATAACCGAAGGAGATCCTTCGCTACCAGCCACGGGTAAATAGATTGATACGACGTGCGATGAAGAGATGGAGGGAAAGTGTAAGACCGTAACGGGACATTTGGCCCAATACTTGGAAGGAAGATGATGATGACTATTTAACATTTTCTAAACATTCTAGGTGTAAAATATTTCTTCTCACAAATCACTGGATAGCCTATACGATTCATAAATTAGTACATTATGCAACTAGCCGATAGTGGCAATAATTAAGACACAGGTATGTTTATAAAACGAGCAAAGTGAGTGTCTTAATTACCATTTTAGGCGAGTTGCATACGACTGTTTATGTTCGACGACAATTATAACTTTATTATGTTCTAACATGAAAATGAAAATCCACAGCCTGCTTCCAGTCTCCGACCGGGTCAGGAATGGAATGAATGAAGCCCCCATCTAGCGGCGAGGGTATGAACTGTGCCGGCTGCCGAGGCCTGACGCACTCCTCTGGGGCAATGATTAAATGAATGACAGATGAAATGAAATGATAGTGGAGAGTGTTGCTGGAATGAAATGTTGACAGGGAAAACCGGAGTACCCGGAGAAAAACCTGTCTGCCTCCGTTTTGTCCAGCACAGATCTCACATGGAGTGACCGGGATTTGAACCACTACCCAGCGGTGAGAGGCCGGCGTGCTGCCGCCTAAGCCACGGAGGCTCATGTTCTAACATGAATATTCATAAATATCTGTCAAGATTCTGCCAGCTGACTTAAGTGAAGAGCACATGCGCTGGATTCCCACTAAGGATCAAAGCCCTTCCAAAGCTTTGTTCTTCTTTCCTTGGGAATTGTGTGGGCTCAGCATTTGCTCTCTACCCAATAACAAATTCGAAAGCTTTGAAACATTGTTTGTCCTGAAGTAGCACCAACAGATAGCGCACATGTACTATGTGGGATCATTTTGTCATTTTTGTCAAATAACACAAAGTAGGCTGTCACAAACCCTCTAAAATTAAAATGTATCGTATTATCAACTAGTTATTCTTCAAATTCGATGCGTATGGAATGTCAACGGAAGGCAAATCAATGGAGTCCCAAATTGAACAATCATGACATCTGGTGTAAACGTTTCGCAAAAAAATCCCCTTTACTGAACAGAGAGCTGGATTACAATTTCCGTGGATCTAATATCATACTCATGCTTCCTCCATGACGTTCCGGTGTGTTTATGTCAACAACAGCATTCACTAAAATTGTCGGCGAATTCGTATGAATGTGTAGAAATTGGAGTTGCGGATATTAATGTACAGTGCTATTTATTTTGCAATATTCCGCAGTTTGTTTATATGCGAACATTACGCACGGTGCACACTTTCCATGTCGGTATGATTTAAGGTAGGATGGTGTGTTGCAAACTTCTGGATGTAGATTCCTAAATTTCATGCATATTTCATAGTATTTTCTTGTTACTGTAACGGTTCGTGTTGATTTTGTCTTTGTGTTTGGGATTGCAACTACAATGGTTGATACAATATATCGTAGCCTACATTGTCAACTTTCAAATCATGTAATTCATGTCCGATATGTTGGATTTTGAGCGCATGTGTGAAGCTATCGTTACCTAAATGGTCAATGAATGAGCTCTGATTGGTTGCAGAAACTGTTTCATAATGAAAAGTAGTACTTTAATGACCCTCGTTAAGATACAGTTTTCTGATATATAATATTTACATTTCACCGTCGTCGAACATATATATATATATATATATATTCATAATATTTGAGAATGAATAGATTTCTCTATCTGACAGAATTATGAATATCGCATCTAAAAGCATTTATCAATTCGTTGGTTTCAATTACTGCGTATGCCACCCACCTGAGAACGAAGGCCATTGGAAGGCGGTAGTTCCAGAACTGTCGGGACGTAGGTGGTCCCAGGAATACACTTGGAGCATTGCCTCTTGAGCGCTGGCCTCTGGCGGGAACCTCGGCAGCGAAGAGCGAAGCAAAGTTCCTCTGCCATCTCCGAGCAGAGTGACTGATGTGGCGCAGAGGCTGACCGCTGGAACACAAGGACAGTGAGGCGGGCCTAGCCTGAGATCATGATGATAACTGTTGTTTTAAGGAGCCTAACATCAAGGTTATCGGCCCCTAATTGTCTGGGTGATAGCAAAAATGACAATGAACTGGAAACCATAACGAAAATTACGTTAGACTGAAAATATTTACAAAATGGAACTCAGCTTGAAATGACTCACAAAAGGAAGATATTGAAAAATGCGCACGAAAGGTAGTTTAGGTTCAAAATAATTATTAAATGCAATCGAAATTGAAAATACGCAATGCAAGTTAGATTCAAAAAGGCCGGTTCGAATTCAAAATAGTCACAAAGTGCAATTGAAATTCAAGATACTTACAAAATGCAATTGGAATTGAAAATGCTTACAAAATGTATGGTAGATTCAATATACTCACAATATGTGGAAGCCCGCGATTCAAAATACTGTACTGACAAAATGTAATTTAGATTGAAAATACTTAAAAAAGGGAGTTTAGATCGAAAATACTTACTAAATGTGGTTCAAAATACTCACAAAATATAATTTAGAGACACGGGGAGCCAATTCATAAAAAAAGGGCGGGAATCTTAAAGAGAAAAGAACTTTCAAGAAAAGAAAAAGAATGCTGATCCCTAGAAGAATGGGGAGTCAGGAAAGATGAGAGAAGGGCCAATTAAGGCGGGAAAGGAAGAGACTCTCTAGGCCTCGGATACCCTAATATCGTCAGGGTTGGAGGAGAACAAGACTTGACCAAGAAGGGTCGACAGGAAAGAGAACAGAGAGGAGCCCGGCGCAAGTAAGTGGAAGCAATGCCGGACTCAGCTGGGGTCCCGTGATCGCCAACCCACGCCCCACTAGATGTGAGCCCCTAGGGGGGGGGCTAGCCAGAGGAACCATCTCCTCTGGGGTCGTTACCATCATGGAAAGGATATGTCTATAGTTACCATTTCAGTTTGCGTATTTCTTTTGGAATTGTAGCAGAATTCAAAAATAGCGACGATAACTGCCACAGCCAACCCACAGAGAAGAACCACGAACACACCACCTGGAAGAGAACGTCATCAATATTCAGATACGTCTGTTAACACCTGTAGCACAATTCTCTACTGAACGCCGGTCTGTGTTAAGGGGGGAGGTACACCTTTACAAGTCGAAAAACCACAGATATTTAAAATAGTTTTCCTCGGTTTCCCTTTGTTCTGTTGATATGAAATTTTGCACATTCCTAGAACTGTCCTTTATCTCTAGTTTTCAACTTGAATACTTGCAATTAACTTTCCCTAGTTATAAAGAAATCAAAAAATTGGGCCAATTTATACACTCATCATGCTTTTCCTTGGTAATTTCTACAAAACTTCACATTTCTGGAAGATTATTGTTTTAGAATGTTCATAATGCTTGTGTTAACATTGTGAACTAACAGAATTTTGCCTATATTTTGTCTCCCGTTTTTATGAGTAGACTTTCTTTGACATTTTAGTGAGGTTATGGTCACTCAGAAAATACAAGAAACAAATGTTGCAGCAGTGGTTCTAGTTCACATTCTTAAGACACAAAAGATACATGTGAATACAAAATGTCATCAAAATATCTCAACAATGTTTCCTCTCATTGGTGAGATTAATGCTCGTTCCCCAAACTTTAATTGTTTTCTTTTGTTTTCCTTCATAACTCAAACAGCGATTTTTTTCCAACGACGAAAGATACTCGCCGTGGTTGCACATTTCCCAGTCGTGCCGTTATTGAATGAGCGATTTTCCAGTGCTCAAAAGACTCCTAAAATAGCCTTTCAGTGAACATGGACGTGAAAAGTATGTACGGCTGCAGGAAGATCACGTTCAGAAATGACAGAAGTTTGAAACTCTGTGTGTGACAATTTCATGACAAAAATTGGAGATCTTAGAACTTGGACACAGTTCGTACTATTGGGGTGCTTTACTATTATTAGAAGCTTGAGTTGAATGGCAATCACACTTCAACCACTGCCATATTTGACTGAAGACCACGGCTTCAGAATCTTGAAACGGCTCGATGCCACGTTCGACTGAAGTTACGAAGGTGAGAGATTGCGCATGCTGTCACCTAGTGATAACGCCAGGAGGTTCAAAGTGTAGTTCCACAATATCACAATATACGCTACACATTTACTCCACAGCGTTACTGAGCTTGTAAATCAACAGTAGTAGGGTAAGTGCTTGAAACGCCACAATAAAGACGAAATCAATGGTTTTTCTATACAAAAAAGTTTGAATTATTCACGTCTTCGTTTGCAGTGTATTTCTACAGACACAAATATTTGTAAAAAGTATTCCTTTACAGCATTCTTGAGCATGTCAGTGTTAATTGATAATTATTCGCCTGCAATTAAAAGAATGTCTTACACCTTGTTCACTATCTATTGGCCTAGTGTTCGTAGTATCATTATTTACGTCATAGTATTACATAACGCATTCAGAAAACCAAGTTATTTGAGTTGAAAATAAAGATAATTTTTAAATTTCTTTAATAATATTTTGTACAAAATTTAGATCAGCTGCATTGGGGCTAAGATCAGCTGCATTGGGGCTAAGATCAGCTGCATAGGGGCTAAGATCAGCTGCATTGGGGCTAAGATCAGCTGCATTGGGGCTAAGATCAGCTGCATAGGGGCTAAGATCAGCTGCATTGGGGCTAAGATCAGCTGCATTGGGGCTAAGATCAGCTGCATAGGGGCTAAGATCAGCTGCATAGGGGCTAAGATCAGCTGCATTGGGGCTAAGGGAGTGGCGGCCGTGTTGCACAACGACCAGATTAATCCAAGAAAAACAATTATTATTATGAATATCCATTACAGTAGCCTAAATGGAACCCTATTACATTAGGGTTATAGTTCGTTACAAAATAAAAAATAAATTACATCATAAATTATGAGAGCAATTTTTGAAAAATAAGATGAATAAAAGCTAAAAACTGCCTATAACAACACTTTTTCGTGAATATATGATAAGGTGGTTTTGAAAATTTCAAGTTGCAGAAATGTAAGTGAGTTCAAGTTGTATCTGGCTTTACCAAACACGGAGTGATCTATTGTTTGAGGAGAATCACAAAAACAGGAATAACCATCTACAATATTAATTTTAAAACGTTCGAAATTGGGTTTAAAACGCCCGTGACCAATTAAGAATCGAGTAAGTTCAAAATTCGGCACAAACATCTTACACTGGAGCCTGTGGTGGACTTCTGGAAAAAATATATTTATTGTGACAGATCCTTTTGTAGAACGGGTCCTGTAGTTGTTCCACTGACTTGTTATGTGACTTCTAATTTGTCTTTTTGCATAACATATTGTCATATGAAGCTTGCATATTAGATGCTGCTGCTGTTTTTGCGAGTTGATCCGCTCTTTCGTTTCCAGGAGTTCCGACTTGTCCTTGAATTCAGGTGAAACAAATGTGAGAGTTTTGATGATCTATTGCTCTGATAGTAACAGCAACTGGGTCCATATTGTACTTGTCATTTATTGACCTTAGGGCAGCTTGGGAATCACTGAAAATCCGAACATAAAGTTGGATGTGCAATGGTAGTTTATGAGAATAATATTGAGGTATTGTCATCACAATATAAACTATCTTCAAATTGTTCCGTTTTTCAGGAAGAACTTTGGGTCATAATTTCTGCAGTCCAATGGTGCAAAAAGAAAAACAATTAATACCATAATTACATCTTTAGTAAGAAAAGCTGTACGTTTCATTTTATATGTATAGGAATTCAAATTTAGTTCTTTAATGATTCAGGAAAGCTTAATAATCTAGTAAGTTACTGTGAACTGTCTGAGAAAGCGAAGCACGTCAACTGACTAGATGCGTTCGTTCGTTTGGTCGTTGCCAGGCCCAAGCACCGACCAGATCTCAATAGTGAAGGGTATGGCAGAGTAAGTCTTATCCCAACAGTTAACTCGGCAGGTCGTTGCCCACTGATTGCAACACGGAGATGCTCCGTCAACTGCCGATACTGTGTCTTGCAATGCAATTTGCGCGTACTTGTGACACTCGCGGTTCTTTCTCGCACTCGTATACAGTATAGACCTAACCTACGTTGTTTTGTTCTCGTGAAGGTTTTCGTGTAGACTAACTTATAATCCATTTAATCCGATGACAATGTGATGTTCTATGAACTGCAGCATTCGTGATGAATGCGGTACATTCGTTGTTTTACCGCGCAATTGAATACGGTTTTCTCTGATATCAATCAGTGTTTCATCCTCCCCCCTCTGAATGTAAATAGTGCAGCAGCAGAACAATGATCCGCCACTGGTACACACCCTGGTGTGTGTCTGGAAATGAGAGATACTCACCGATATTGTCGACGCCAAGTGCGTTGGCTTTAGACTCTTTGCCTTTCTCAGTACGAGTGCAGGTGTCCCCAGGATTCTTCCACCACTTGTCGTACAGCATCTGAATCTCTCCCTTCTCCTGCAGCTCCAGGATAGCTAGGGAGATCTTGTCTCTCCATGGGGAACCTGTAGAAGGACAGAACATCCGTGATAGTACAATGTGAATAGTAATGGGTAAGTGCTTGAAATGGCACAAGAAAGACGAAATCATTGGATTTTCTGTACAAAAAGTTTGAATTATTCACGTCTTGTTTTTGTTTTGCAGTGTATTTTTTGATATACCTGCTGAACTCTGGAAATGTCTTGAAGCGGATGGAGCTGAATGGCTTTCAAGGTTATTCAATGACATCTTAGTTCACGAACAGATGCCAGATGCCTGGAGAAGGAGTACGTTGGTCCCGTTCAACAAAAACAAAGGAGATGTTCGTTCTTGTGGAAACTTCCGTGGTATAAAACTTACATCGCACCCACTCAAGGTCTGGGAACGAGTCCTTTGTGAGCGCCTTCAAAATTTGATAAAGTTAACAGATAATTAGTTTGGCTTCACTGCTGGGAAAGGAACCATTGACGCAATCCATGCAATAAGGCTGGTAATTGAAAAGGCTCGTGCACACAAGCAGAGTTTATGTATGTTTTTTATAGATCTTGAGAAAGCCTTCGACCGTGTGCCAAGACCGTTAATATGGCAAGCATTAAGGTCGCAAAACGTTCCTGAACTCTACATAAAACTCATAATGGATATGTATAACAATGTAAAGACATGTGTCTGAAGCCCAGCTGGTTTGTCCGAAAGCTTTGATATCAAAATGGGGGTTCATCAGGGAAGTGCTCTAAGTCCACCGTTATTCAATATTGCTATAAACTACCTAACAAAACAATTTCAGAAACCCTTACCGTGGAATCTTTTGTACGCTGACGATGTGGCACTAATATCTGACAGTATTTATGACCTACAGGAGAGTTTAGACCAATGGAGGAGAGCTCTAGATTCTAATGGACTGCGCATTAGTAGAACCAAGACTGAATATATGGTATGCGACGTCCACAACAATAAACCCAGTATGACCAAGGGTAACAACATTCAAATATCTAGGTTCTGTCATTGCTGAAGATGGCACGATAACCGCCGATATAATCCATAGGGCCACGTCTGGGTGGAAAAAATGGCGCGAAATAACAGGACTTATGTGATCCGAAAATACCCATAATAACGAAGGGGAAAGTTTATAAAACTGCAGTAAGACCAATCCTACTCTATGGTAGTGAAACATGGGCTACTACAAAGGCACATGAGCAAAAGCTACGTTGGGCAGGTGGAGTTACTCTCAAAGATAAAATCCGTAATGAACATGTGCGGGGCAGTTTCAAAGTAGCGCCTATAACAGAGAAACTTTTAGAAACCAGGCTAAGGTGGTATGGACATGTTAAGCGAAGACCGGGGAATCATGTAGTGAAGAAGTGCCTTTCCATGACTACGCAAAAGAGAGGGAGCGGCAGACCTCAAACAACATGGATGACGAATGTCCAGAGGGACAAGAGAGTATTGGGCCTATCTGCTGATGATGCTTTACTGTGCCCATTTAGACCGAAGTCCGGACGACCACATATGCATTTCACCAAAAATCAGTCAGCACGAGAATCAAAATATCCCGGGGCGCCAGATGGGTTAAAGTCGAATACAAAGACCCAACAAAAAAAAATGCTTAACTGATTTTCGGCTCGATGCAACAATAAGGATAGAAGGAGATTAATGACACGAGTTTGCATACCATAAAATCATCTCATTTTATTTTTTAAAAAATGACAGGAAAAATATGCCCAAAATGGCACAAAAGATGACTGAAGAAGCATAGTTTATATACACAAAATACAATGTCGCCAACACATGAACACTAAAATAGTTGAGACGAGAGGTCAAAATATCAGTCCTGTTGACTTCGTTCAACATAATTACACACATCAAAAAAAGTTTTGCATCACCTCGGTTCCAAGAGTTCCGGAACCTTTAAATACAAAGGGAATAGAGATCAACACAAACAACATTTCAGCTCGTTTTATTGCTCATGAGACCCACACATTGCATGTTGTACCATCATACAGCTAGACTTTCAGCATTTGTGGTCCAGATTGCAGTACACACCACTACCTCTAATACCCAGTAGCACGTCCTCTTGCATTGATGCATGCCTGTATTCGTCGTGGCATACTATCCACAAGTTCATCAAGACACTGTTGGTCCAAATTGTCCCACTCCTCAACGACAATTCGGCGTAAATCTCTCAGAGTGGTTGGTGGGTCAAGACGTCCATAAACAGCCCTTTTCAACATATCCCTGGCATGTTCGATAGGGTTCATGTCTGGCGAACATGCTGGCCACTGTAGTCGAGCGATGTCGTTATCTTGAAGGAACGCATTCACAAGATGTGCACGATGAGGTCGAGAATTGTCGTCCATGAAGACAAATGCCTCTCCAATATTCTGCCGATATGGTTGCACTATGGGTCGGAGGATGTCATTCAGGTATCGTAAAGTCGTTTCGGAGCCTTCCATGACCACCAGTGGCGTACGTCGGCCCCACATAATGCCACCCCAAAACATCAGGGAACCACCACCTTGCTGCACTCGCTGGACAGTGTGTCTAAGACGTTCAGCCTGACCAGGGTGCCTCCAAACACGTCTCCGACGATTGTCTGGTTGAAGGCATATGCGACACTCATCGGTGAAGAGAACGTGATGCCAATTCCGTGGGGTCCATTCAGCATGTTGTTGGGCCCATCTGTACCGCGCTGCATGGTGTCGGGGTTGCAAAGCTGGACCTCGCCATGGACGTCGGGAGTGAAGTTGCGCATCATGCAGCCTATTGCGCACAGTTTGAGTTGAAACACGACGTCCTGTGGCTGAACGAAACGCATTATTCAACATGGTGGCATTGCTGTCAGGGTTCCTCCGAGCGGCAATCCGTAAGTAGCGGTCATCCACTACAGTAGTAGCCCTTGGGCGGCCTGAGCGAGGCCTGTCATCGACAGTTCCTGTATCTCTGTACCTCCTCCATGTCCGAACAACATCGCTTTGGTTCACTCTGAGACGCCTGGAAACTTCCCTTGTTGAGAGCCCTTCTTGACACAAAGTAACAATGCGGACGCGATCGAACTGCGGTATTGACCTTCTAGGCATGGTAGAACTACAGACAACATGAGCAGCGTACCTTCGTCCTGGTGGAATGACTGGAACTGATCGGCTGTCGTACCCCCTCCGTCTAATAGGCCCTGCTCATGCATGGTTGTTTACATCTTTGAGCAGTTTTAGTGACATCTATGAACAGTCAAAGGGACTGTATCTTGGATACAATATACACAGTCAACGTCTATATGCCGGAGATCTGGGAACCGAGGTGATGCAAAACTTTTTTTGATGTGTGTATATACAGGGGTAGGGTTTTAGTCAGCGCAAAGTCAATTGTCTATACTGATCCCTAAATCATTTAGCATTCACACGTTGAAGATCAATAAGAAAAATTATCACTTGTTGAAAAATTTATCACTTTTCACTGTTCTTTTCTCAAAAATATCGTAGCAATTCTTGACTAACACTTTCAGGATGCAGTAATATCGGGATTGGTTTAAATACAAAGTTGTTCATAATAAATAGAATACAATAGAATTTACATGGACTTTGAGCATTATTAGATTCGAAGAACAGAAAATATCTATTTAATCATAGATCTCAATCCAAAGTCTATTCAAAAATTTAATCAAAAATATAATTATCAAATATATAAATTCCATTCCACATGTATTCAATCAATAAATCAATTAATTATCCCTTGAAAATATTAATTAGGAAATTTGAAATATCATTCAGAATATTTTATAATGAAACATTTTATTATTATTATCAAAAATAATTTTGACAAAAATGTCAAACATGTTAAGCATCAACTTACTTGCAAAAATGTGTATTTATTTCTATAGGATCGGAAAATCCTTTCAGCTTATAGTGGTTGTTAATAAGTAACAATTTCAAATAACAGCATCGGCCCGTACGATTTACAGGCGACAAACATCACAGAATTATAAATCAGCATTTAGACAACGGTAAAGTTTTCCTGAATGAAAGGAACTAGTAGAACAAGAACAATTTTCGGTTAAGCAATTACTAGAAATATTTTTTAAACACGTGGATCAACTGTAAATTAATAATGATGGTTCAACAAAATAACCTGTGGTTATATTACGATGAAAGTGTGGCTAAAACGACTCTTCTACTACATCAAAGACACACAACCTATAATATAATTCGTGCTCCATTTTACAACAACCTCATTCCTGCGACTTAAATTGCGCACTCAGAATGGCACACACACAATGATATCTTCCCAAATTATACAAAATAATCAAGCCTTTGCTTGTTACGACAATATTAACAATAATTTTACCATCAGTTTGAAACATCCACACTGTGTTAATATTAGCAAAAACGCTTTGAAAGATGATAATGATTTTATTTTATATAAACTCTAGCAAAAACCCTGCTTTATACATGCTTAGCTTTCCGTTTCACTTCTTTCCGTGTCTTCTCAAAGCTTTAATATGTAATGCAAACGTGAAATAATTTCACTGAATTAATCTGTTATTGATATGTGGGCATGCGTTAACCACACCTTCGGAATTAACAAATATCCGATTTAGAATATGACTTCAATTGTCAACTGCATTAATCATACAACCAGAAAATGATTATTAGAAATCACCAATGTTTATTATTATTATTTCAGAAAATAGAAAAATAATAATTATTATTAAATCACATTATTATTATTATTATTATTATATTCTCAACCAAAAATGGGTTTAAAGTTATTAAACTGTTCGGGGAATATCACCCTCGATTTCCAAATAATGGACAACTATCCATTCCTCACCTTAGATTAATTCTTAAATCTCAAATTACGGCGGCTAATGACAGCAATAAGAAAACAAAAATTAAATAAATGCTCGTTCTGCTCGTCTATAAATATCGAATCATTGAAGTCTGAGTAAAAATAACTCAGATCCAAGCTCAAATCTCGAAAGAAAAATATTTGCAACAGCAAATAAACATATCGATGACTAGAGAAAAAAATATGTGTTGGCAAGACTGTAAAAAAATATGAGAAAATCCAACTAACTACGCATAGAAATAATGTAAATTGCAGCTTACATTCTTGTAGGTCTTGATGTTAGAAGTCTGGACTGAACCAGATTATTCAGTCTTCCTCTTGTCTGTCCCATTAGGACGCGTACTCATAATCTCGTATCGGCTTCCATTTTATACCCACAAGTTGTCTACACAGACATAGTGGCGTTCATAATATCTTGCAGAAAAATGTTGGCAGCTTCAAAAGCTGAAGTGAAGTTGACAGGGGTATGATCTAAACGCTCCAAGTTGAAAATAATTACCATGACCCAACTGTGATATAATCAGTATTCTAATACGCTCACAATCTTATTCAGCACAATTACGAATTCTCGAGTTGGTTGGGCAGAGCTTCTCACTCTTCAGGTCGCACAAGGCAAACCTGTATTCCTATTATCGGCTTTACTGTGAGATAGGCACATACTGCGCGCCATTTTGGGATCTGGGGAAACATCACAGCCACATAGATCGTAAGGTCAGATCACCAGTACGGGTACATTGCGGAACGAGTGAGTTTGCAAGGAGTGTTTTAGGCTGCTGGAAGACTGCGAGTATACGGAGAGATGGATGCACAGCGCTCGGTTTCATTGAGTGATCTCAGGATGGAAAATAGAGATGGCAAGGATAATGCCTGTAGGAAACGAGTTACATCCGCAGACCCTTGTAGTATTTCCCAAGAGTCATATGCTAAAGGGAATGAGGATATGTGCCCAATATGTGAACGGAGGGTGGAAGAAAATGAGACTGCTGTTGCTTGTGACGGTATATGCCAGAAATGGCATCATCTTCACTGTGCTGAATTGCAACAGGGACAATTTAATGCCCTTAAACCATCCAATAAAAGAAAATCTAAGCTGTTATGGCTTTGCTCTGGATGTCAAGAGGATTTCATTTTATACAAAGCAGGGAAAACTATGAAGAATGAACTTGAAGATATGAGAGCAGAAATCAACATAAAAATAGATCAAATGACAAGCGCACTTAGTAAATTGCACAACGAACGTCGACCTTCCATCTCATCAATCTTAGGAAACGAATATCATCGAGTGAAGGGAAACAGTAGGCCTGGGTCTCTGCCAGCTATAGATCATACCAATCAAGGAAACAATACGGTAATATCATCCCCGAAAGCACCAGCTGTATGCAGCACCATATCAGATCATACCAATCAAGGAAACAATACGGTAATATCATTCCCGAAAGCACCAGCTGTTTGCAGCACCATATCCCATGGAGAAGCTAAGCAGAAACCAAATGAGGTCAATGATGGAAGCTTGGAAATTCCTCGGTCTCCAGTCGAACAATTGATCAACCAGGTGGGTTCAATAAGCAAGCCACAGGGCGTTCATAAAAGCAATGAATTTCAGTACACAGAGGAGAGGAGAATTGAGAAAGAAGATGGTTTTATTTTGGTAGAGAGCAATAGGAGGAAAAGAAGAAGTCAGCAGATCATAATTGGAACAGACACATCTTCAGTTTTAGCACTACAAGCAGGAGAAAGATTCGCCTGGCTCTATGTAGGACGATGTTCTCAACAAGCGACGACAGAGAAATTGAAAGGCTTCCTTTCGGAAAAGGGTATACGTGGTAACACCACTTGTGAGGAACTGAAAACAATGGGAACGAATAAGGCGTTCAAGTTAGGAGTACCATATCAGTATCTTCAAGAAACAGAGAAACCAGAGTTTTGGCCTAAGGATGTACTCGTAAGGCGCTTTCGTATTCGAAGACAGGGACTGTACAACAGAGGAGCCGATTTGGAAGGAAATAGAGCATTTTCCACACACGAAAAGTAGATCAGAGATTTTACGAACATTTCTATGGAATGTGGAAGGTCTAAGGAGCGTCACAAATATTGTACCGGACTACGTTTTTGCGGAGCATGATGTTTGCTGACAGTAGAATGGACGGCAAACTATGCGTATACGTTTAATATACTAGCGAATCAGGGACCTCTGGGTAGACCAAAAGGGGGAATTACATGTCTGCTTAAAGCCAAACTAGCACCATTCAGAATTTTACATAAAACAGACAATGTACTAATGATAAAATCAAGACTATGTGTAATCATGGGAGTTTATTTTCAACCTGACAAGTCAGCTGTTGATATAATTGAAGAGATAGCCTATGCAATGAACAAGACAACAGTAAATGATGCTTTAATATTGGCCGGATACCTTAACTGCCGCATCGATAAGACATGTCACAAGACGTCTTCAGTGCTAGACTACTTGGAAGGGGAAGGATTGACTCTTGTGAATGACGCGCAGCAGATGACCTATATATGCTACAATGGATCTAGTGCTATTGATTTAGTCCTTACAAACAGGAGACATATCGTTCCTGTAAGCCAAAGAATAATAAGGGATTCAACGAGGAAACACCTTCCTGTTGTAACGGTTTTCAGTTTAAAACCAGAGAATTTCCAAAATGAAAATGTGCCTGTGAAGATCTCGAGAAAAATAGATACGAAACTGATAAACCTCACGGACAACCAGGCCATTTTGAAATTAATATCAATGGGTGACCTTGACGCAGCAACTAATGAAATTGAACAGCTTATTCTGCATGCAGCATATCCTGTACATGTTGTGGCGAAGAAATCTAAATTGTGGTTTAATGAAGAATGTTATATTGCCCGTAAGGTGGCTTTAACAGCCTTGCATCAGGCCTTACAATATTCCTCACCAGAGAATCTTCAAGCTTACAGCGAAAAAAAGGAGACAATATAAGGTCATCTTGAAAGCAACACGGATTTCATACCAAGAGAATGAAGAAAGAAAACTTGTTGAAGAAGCAGAACAGAACCCCTACCGGGCTTTAAACCCAAGACAGGCCAGATTCCCAAGGAGTATCCCAATGGAGATCTGGGAAGAACATTTGTCGCTTATTCTCCAAGACAGGGAAACACGTCCATCAGAAAACTCCCATGTAACAGATCATTTACAATTGTTTACAGAAGAAGAGGTGTTGAGAGTGATAAACAGTACGAAGAATAACAAGGCATGTGGTCCAGATTTTATCTATAATGAACACCTTAAAAGCGTAGCACCAGTCCTTAAAGAGGGAATATTGTCTATTTTAAATGAATGCATCCGCCGTGGGAATATACCGGACAGCTGGAGGAGATCTACAATTAAGATGCTTTATAAGGGAAAAGGGGATACCAGTGACCCGAATGCATACAGAGGTATAGCTCTTGAGTGTACACTCTTCAAAACTTTGACGAAGCTGATATGTGAACGTCTGACAGAGCATGTGGATATAAAAATGCCAGATTTGCAATTCGGTTTCCGGAGAGGTAGATCCACCTTACATGCTATTCAGTGTCTTCAGATGGAAATAGAGGAGGCATTAGCACCACCAAGTGGAAAACTTTACGCAGTGTTCATTGATTACAGCAAGGCTTCTGACACATTAAACAGAACTATCCTATTGAAAAAATTGGAGAAATTCATAGGCGAGGAGCACTACCTGACCACTATAATACGGAATATTCTCAGCTGGAATTGTGTGGAGATTAGTGACATCATCTCCAAGTCTAAGCCGATACAAAAAACTAATGGTGTACTACAGGGGGACCCTCTAAGTCCCCTGTTGTTCAACATCGCCACTGCGGACATAGTAGAAGCAACATTGACGGACAAAGTCAGGTTATATATATATGCAGACGACATGGTTCTATCATCATCAAGTATGGAATATCTCCAAAGAGCTTTCAACAAGTTGGTGGATTGGGCTGAAGTCAATGAATTACGCTTAAACGAGGACAAGACAGTTATGATGACATTCAGGAAAGGAGGGAAGCGGGGAAAGATAAGCTATAAAGACAGACTTATTCCATCGGTGACTCATTTTAAGTATCTCGGGATAACTTTGCAGACTCTGGGAAACGTTTTTACAATCCATATGAGAGACAAGCTGACCGCTGCAGTGAAAGCGATGAGTGACATAAAACAAATTCATAAATTGTCCCTAAAGACTGCAATCCAATTGTTTCATGTAAAAATAGCACCAATTGCATCGTATGGATTGGAAAATATATGGATACACCTCAAGAGGAAACACCTGGCAGATCTGGAAAGAGTAAAATCCATCTATCTCAAGAGAGCTTTGTGCCTTTCAAAGTACACGCCATCCCGTTTGGTTTACCTGCTAGCTAGAGAGCCATATTTTGTTGAAGACCTGAGACTGAACCTACTGCTGCCCGTTACACCTGGATATGAGACCCTACTGACAGAATTGAAAAGGAAGAGAGAAGACATATGGGACGACTTTTACGGCACTGACGCGATGCTTTCAACTGAATGGACAAATGCATTGTACGATTTGCGTCATATAGTCACGAGATTTTCGGTGCATGGTTTTCACTTTAAAGTATGCACCAAGAAGAGATTTCATCAGCCGGACCAGCAGTGCATCTCTTTGCTATGTGGAGAGCAGTGTGATAGGTATCACGTGATGTTGTGCAAACAAAGACGGGTCACACTTACAATGTTTTGTAGTGAAGACTAAGGCAATCTTTTTTGTCTTTTAATGTTAATTTATTAATTTGGCCATTGGCTGCAATAAAGTTCTTATTATTATTATTATTATTATTATTATCGGCTTTTGAATTGTAATATGCAAGAATGGTATTAAGATTACTGACTTATCTTGGCTGGTCCAACGAACAAGACTAAAACTTGTCCCTAGACTGTTGGATATAAATAATCCAGCTATAAGTGATTGTGGACTGTAGAAAGAAATATAGACAAAGTCTATCATATGTCCAAGTTGTAGCGGTAAGAAATTACCAAGTGCCACAGACTTATTTCACCACGGTGATAACATAGAAAAGTTCGAAACTCACTTGAAATGTTTAACACTTTCAGTAACCATGTACTGTAGAAAATTTCAAAGTCCACAGCTTGTGCTGTAAATTGAAGATTAAAGCAACCATGTGCTTGGCGATAGTAACGATGTTCGTAGATTGTCGAGAGTTAAGCGGCTAGAGCGCTTACGTAGAGTAGCACGTCCAAGGCAACGGAGTGCTGATGACGATGGGAGACACGCCTTATATACTCCTCAGCTGGCCGGTTCGAGGTCAATGCGGAGAAAATGCTGAAACTAAATCAGATCACAACTCGGCTTCCGCTCGATCAATTTCTTTGAAACAAAGCTCATTCTTCTTCCCTTGTCCGTGCCAGTAATCTGATATAGGTTTCATGTTTCCATCTCATCGGAAAATATTTAGTGACATATAGCCTCGACTATGATGCTCTCGTCCTACGTCACTTACCCACTTCTTGGCTGTCAAAACCTTCGAAAAGCTTCTAAGAAGGTTCGGCGCGCGCTATTCAAACATCCCTGTCTGGACTTATCATCGTGGCCTGTTCCTTCAAATCTAGGCTCACGGCTTGTACACTCCAATCTAGGCAACTGGATTTGGGCACATTACAAAGAAATGAGTGGCGCCTCAGGATTAAGAAAGCCGACCCCGCGTAACGGGAAGAGGCGAGGAGAAAGAAGAAGTGTATTTTTTAAGTCGGTTTACCCTCCAGGGTTGGCTCGGACTCAGCGAGGGATCCCACCTTTACAGTCTACAGGGCAGTGTCCTGGAGCTTGAAACATCGGGTCAGGAGATACAACTGGGGAGGTGGGAAGAGCACCTCGCCCAGGCGGCCTCACCTGCAAAGCAAACATGGGCCTTATGAGGGATGGGAAGGGAAGGACCTAAAAGTTGGTATGGATTCTGTCGGCAAAACAGAAAATATCAAATAATGTATGCACAGGACAATCAGGAGACGGCTCATTTATAACCGCAACCGGCTTGCTGGAGCAAAGAAATGATGATGATGACTGAGCATCTGCTGCTCATAGGTTCTGCTAGGGGTCAGTGGGCAATTTGATCCTTTAAATTTCTCTCTTCGTTTATTCTAAAGATGGGTTTATCAACCGGTGGGTCGCGACCCCCCAAGACACGTCCTGTGACCCTACAGGGGGAAAAAGTAAAAAAAAAAAGAGTTAATGCTGTAGTTTATTTATTAAAAGGAGAATACACTAACATTGTATTAAACTTTTACGTCTTCGTATTCTATTAATGAGAAACTTGAGCTTGTTTGGAATTAACCACTTTTTGATTTAATGTTTATTAATATTAGTTACAAGTGTTCTTATGAATAAAACTTAACAATTATTGTAATTTTTAAATTATTGTTTTAATGTTAAAACTTGGGGGGTCGCCAAAATACATAGCCTAAAAAGGGGGTCGCAGTGTCTAAAAGGATGAGAACCCCTGCTTTAAAGATTTGTTCATGAAAAATCAGGTACATTATTTCGAATAAAATTTGATGCTTGCTCCGATTCAGGCCTACTCATCATCCTCGCTCCAGTGGCCCTGTCTCTGTCTTTAGACTGTTATATTTTCGGAATTTTGAAGGTAGGAAGTGCCCTTTTTTCTTTTGAGGTGCGAAAGCAAAGGTATGGGATATAGACATGTGCTGGGCTCAGAATGTTCCTGTGGTCACCCTTAGTGAGTTCTATGAGGGAGCATAAAGCGGTAGGAAGCCACGTTTCCTACCGTCAGTGACAAATTACACCAAACGATTAGTGAAAAATCCAGTACGGATTACGTCGGGTCATGGATGAACAATCTGGCACTTCACTACGGCAAATAGCGTCGTTCCCCGTAACAGTGAAAATAGCGGGCAATCAGACTTGTCCATGGTAGGGGCGATACAGTATCCTTTGGAGTCTAGCAGACCACCTATCTGAGTGGGCTAACTACTAGGCAGTCAGACTCACCCATTGGAGTGGCGATACTTTATCCCTTGGAGTCTAGCAGACCACCTATCTGAGTGAGGTTACAAGTCAAACTACTAGACAGTCAGACTCACCCATTGGAGTAGCGATACCATATCCCTTGGAGTCTAGCAGACCACCTATCTGAGGGAGGTTACAAGTCAAACTACTAGGCAGTCAGACTCACCCATTGGAGTGGCGATACCATATCCCTCGGAGTCTAGCAGACCACCTATCTGAGTGAGGGTACATGTCGAACTACTAGGCAGTCAGACTCGCCCATTGGAGTAGCGATACTATATCCCTCGGAGTCTTGCAGACCACCTATCTGAGTGAGGGTACATGTCGAACTACTAGGCAGTCAAACTCGCCCATTGGAGTAGCGATACCATATCCCTTGGAGTCTAGCAAACCACCTATCTGAAGGAGGTTACAAGTCAAACTACTAGGCAGTCAGACTCATCCATTGGAGTGGCGATACCATATCCCTCGGAGTCTAGCAGACCACCTATCTGAGTGAGGGTACATGTCGAACTACTAGGCAGTCAGACTCGCCCATTGGAGTAGCGATACCATATTCCTTGGAGTCTAGCAAACCACCTATCTCAAGGAGGTTACAAGTCAAACTACTAGGCAGTCAGACTCACCCATTGGAGTAGCGATACCATATCCCTTGGAGTCTAGCAGACCTCCTATCTGAGTGAGGTTACAAGCCAAACTACTAGGCAGTCAGACTCACCCATTGGAGTAGCGATACCATATCCCTTGGAGTCTAGCAGACCGCCTGAGTGAGGTTACAATCAAACTCAGACTCACCCACTGGAGTAGCGATACCATATCCCTTGGAGTCTACCAGACCACCTATCTGAGTGAGGTTACAAGCCAAACTACTAGGCTGCTGATTCGTGTGAACTAAGTTATATTATTAGGCATCCTCTTCACTAAAAAGTAAACGCGATGTCTCTAAAGGAAGTAGCTAGGAAGATATCGGCTTTCGAAGATTCCTTGAAAGAATATCAAGCTCGTCTGGATTCAGCTGTCAGTGCCGCCAACCCTCCAACGTGCTCCAAGCGCTTAGCGATGAGTTCCAGGCGTTCAAGAAACAGGCCAGTGATGACATCTCCAGACTTAAAGGGGAGTTGAAGGAACTGGAAAACCGGCTTCATAAACAAGACGAGGTATTGGATGAGGCTGAACAGTACAGTCGCCGAAACTGCCTCTTGTTGCATGGGGTCCCTGAGCAGCCGTCTGAGGACGTCTACAACAAAGCCCCCGAGACACTGAAAAATAAACTTTCAGTTGATATCTCACTGCTTGATGTGGATCGCTGCCACAGGCTGGGCCGCCGATATCGAACGTCTGCTGAGGTGGTCTCGCATGGAAATCGACTGATTATCATTAAGTTTCTTCGGTATCATGATCGAGATCGTGTGTGGCGTGCGAAGCGAGCTTTTAAGGGCAGTGGGCTCATGCTAGCTGAGTCAGTTACAAGTGTGAGAAAAACTATCTTAAATCAGGCACGGGATATATGGGGATTGCAGAAATGCTGGACTCAAGATGGACGTATTTGTGTTTTAAGGGAGGATGGAAGCAAAATTCAAATATGCACGATGATGCAGTTAAACAACATGGTAGGGAGTAGGATGAACAAGTGAACCTAGGAAAGAAATTATGTGTATAGTAATTAGCTTATATTTGTGTGTGTGTATGTGTGTGCTTGTGAAAGTCAGTGGATCTGCTCACCAGGTTGCTCAGGTAAGCTCATTTTACTTCTTACTTAATTTTATTTCCCACTGCATACTTTCAGATGTTTGTTGACCAGGACAACGGCAATACCATTGACCTGCATTCCTCTCCCCTAACTTCGCCCACCCCTTCTCTCCCGTCCCTATCACCTTCAACGGGACTTGTGTTGCAAGAGCAGCTTAAGAGCCACCCGCGGTCGTTACAGTGTTGCCACCTAAATGGTCAGTCATTATTAGCACATCTGGAGGAGGTAGAGGCTATTTTTGAAGTAAACAATGTACATATTATTGGAATCAGTGAAGGTTGGATGCGTAAAGACTTGACGTCATCTGCAGCTAACCTTGATGGATACTCTATATTACGCCATGACCGTATTGACAAAATAGGTGGCGGGCTTCTACTTTATTACAGAAACGACCTAAAATGTAAGATAATTTCCACTTCTGACCCAACACTTATACTGCGACCAGAATTTATGTTGGTAGAATTAGACTGCCATAAAAAGATATTAATAGGGATTGTATACATGCCACCTAAAATAAGACAGACTGCTGATTTTGAAGATACATTAGCAGGTCTTGCCTCGGCATACGACGACATTATAATCATGGGTGATTTTAACACTGACTTTTTAAAGCAGACTGGTGACGTTAACAGCCTACTGAATTTATTTCTCGCCACAAACATGACGGTTTTACCCCTGAACGCTACTAATCATGTTCATTACTCTGACCATACGAGCCATACCTTAATTGATCTTCTTGTGACAAATCAACCTCAGAAAGTAATTAAACACGGACAGATCCCTGCTCCTGGCATCTGTTCACATGATCTATTGTACGTATGTTATTCTATACGAATACCTAAGTATAAACCACGCTACATTACAATATGAGACTTACGACATATTGACCAGAATAAACTACGCTATGATGCATATAACTTGCCTTGGGATAATATACGTAATTCTCAGAACATAAACTCTAAGGTAAATACATTCAATTTAATGGTACTAGAAATATTTGACAAACATGCACCAAAGAAACGGGTAAGAATTACCCGCTCTTCATCTGCGTGGCTAACGGCTGAGGTAAGATCTGCTATGGCCAGTCGTGACAAACTATACAGACAATACAGACTGACACATGATGCAGTTGACTTTGAGAGATATAGAATTCTGAGAAACAGAACCAAGCAGCTAATTAGAAATTCTAAATATAAATACTTTCAGGAACTGATGAAAACCAACAGCCCTAGACAAAAATGGAGTAAATTACGTGCGTTAGGGATAGGTAAGACAGTTGAACAACATGTACCAAGCATATCGCTAGAGGCTCTAAATGATCACTTCGCACGGCCAAAAGTAGCCTCTACCTCCTTCCCTAAAAGTTCACTACCGGTACCCTTGTTACAACAGCAGTCTGTTTTTGAGCAATTCTCTTTTAGAAATGTCAGCTCGAATGAAGTTAAAGGTGTGATATACTGTACTCTATTTCATCCAATGCCACAGGTAATGATGACATTCCTATATCACTGATTAAGGATGTCTTGGGAGCTGTTCTGCCAATACTAACTCATATATTTAACTACTGCCTGACAAACGGAGTGTTCCCAGATGTTTGGAAAGATGCACTAATTAGACCTATCTCGAATAGCTCCAAGTTTGATTCTCCTTCAGATTATCGTCCAGTATCCGTCTTACCACCATTATCCAAGGTACTTGAACGTCTATTTCATACACAAGTTACTGAATACCTTACAAAGCATTCCCTACTCAACCCCTTCCAATCCGGCTTCAGAAAGGGGCATAGCACTGCGACAGCCTTACTACGAGTGACAGATGATATCAGATGTGCAATGGACCAACGGGACGTGACTGTACTGACATTATTAGATCTCAGTAGTGCCTTTGACACCGTCAACCCTCAGTAGCTACTGCAGAAACTTCGAGAACTAAATGTTAATAGTGTGTCACTCCGGTTCTTTTCCTCTTACCTCGAAAATCGCCGGCAACGTGTGATAGTGGGAAATGCGAGTTCGGGATGGCAAAGTAAGACCCTCGGTGTCCCTCAGGGTTCGGTTCTTGGGCCACTGTTATTTATTATCCAAATAAATGACATATCAAAAGCCCCTAATTTCTGCAAATTGCAAGTGTATGCAGATGATGTACAGATCTACTATCATTCAAAACCGAGTGATATCAATAATGCAATTATTAAAATAAATTCTGACCTACAACAGCTTAGTGACTATGCTTATAAAAGCAGTTTATTAATAAACCCAAATAAAACTCAAGTGATTATTATCGGTACCAGTAAAAACTTATATTCCCTCAAGCAACGTGACATCTCGCAAATAATTTTAAACAATAAAATCATACCCTACTCTACTTCAGTGACAAACTTAGGAATTATTATGACTGAGACCTTAAATTGGACTAAACAGGGGATAAGCACATGTAATAAAGTACATAAATTCTTATATCCTCTGAAACGGTTCGGTAATGTATTCTCTGTTCGACTTAAAGTACAACTAATTCGCTCTCGGATACTACCTATATTTGACTACTGTAACACTGTGTTGACTGAAATAACCTGCGACAGTAACAAGAAACTGGACCGGTGCCTCAACAACTGTGTAAGATATATCTTTGGCCTGCGATATGATGTTCATATATCACCCCATTATAAGGAGCTGTCGTGGCTTCGAGTGCACCAGCGTCGTGAACTCCACATGTTATCACTACTGCACAAAATACTTTCCACTAATACCCCTAACTAACTTGTTTTACCGTTTTCTTACCTCTCGTCCCATCATGGCCACAATACGAGATCTGGCTCCTCTCTTGCCATACCTATAAACCGTACTGCTGTTTACAACCGCTCGTTCATAATCTCTGCGTCCAGGTCATGGAATTTGCTACCTGCGAACATTAGAGACAATCCCTCTCATCGCAAGTTTAAAGTGGCTTGCTGCGAGTATTTGCTGTGTGGATCCCGCTGACTTCCTGGATAAATGTTGAATGAACGAATGAATGAATGAGATGAATGATCGGATTACTGTAGTTACGTCATTTAAGGGTACTTTACTTTGTGTATTTTTGAAATCAATGATTCTACCATTATTCATATTATGACTATTCTTATTGCTATTAATATTATTTGTGCTATTTGTATTTGTAATTATATGCCATGTAGATGTATACTCTTCTAGTGGTTAAGTGTAAGAGAGGGCATTGAGCCCTAACTTCGCCACCAATAAAGGCATTATCTATCTATCTATCTATCTGGGCAGTCAGACTCACCCATTGGAGTAGCAATACCGTATCCCTTGGAGTCTAGCAGACCACCTATCTGAGTGAGGTTACAAGCCAAACTACTAGGCAGTCAGACTGACCCATTGGAGTAGCGATACCGTATCCCTTGGAGTCTAGCAGACCTCCTATCTGAGTGAGGTTACAAGCCAAACTGCTAGGCAGTCAGACTGACCCATTGGAGTAGCGATGCCGTATCCCTTGGAGTCTAGCAGACCACCTATCTGAGTGAGGTTACAAGCCAAACTACTAGGCAGTCAGACTCACCCATTGGAGTAGCAATGCCGTATCCCTTGGAGTCTAGCAGACCACCTATCTGAGTGAGGTTACAAGCCAAACTACTAGGCAGTCAGACTCACCCATTGGAGTAGCGATACCATATCCCTTGGAGTCTAGCAGACCTCCTATCTGAGTGAGGTTACAGTCACGCTGAACGGTGTAGTCCAACATCGTAGACTCCATTAGGAAGGCGTAATTCCCTTCCAGGACTCGCTGAATGCCCTCCTCGTAAGTCGATACGAACACTGAAGGCTTCTTATTCTCCATGAACCTCCACATTTTCTTGTACGTCTCGATCATTGAGTCCTGCAAACTGACAGCTTGGTTAGTTCATGAAGCATATTTTAGTCCATCTGATCAAGCTTAACCCTTAGCTGACCGACGGTACTTGTATCACTTATTAAGTTTCTGTACGTAACCTATTTTCTCCCCCCCCCCCCCAGTTGTAACTGGCGCTACATAGGAATGTTCTGGAACTAACATTCTTTACAACAATTCACCAATATGCAACTTGGCAATTTCAAATCTGATATTTATGATAGACTATAATATACATTCCAGTGCCTTGTAAATATAACTTTGCACCTATTAATAGGTTAAAGAAAAAATGGGACCTATCGGTGTACAATATTATAGACGACAAATATCACCCCCCACCTCCAACACACCATGTTCATGTTGGATGCTAAAATTTCCATTTGTGAGGTGCTAGAATCTTCATATTAATTAGTACACATTCTCGCATTATTAAACTGATTGAGTTATGTCACTGAAGGAAAATTTAAACTTCATGTTCTGATGCAAACATATTTTACTTTACAGGATAAAGAAAAGCAGAGCATCAGCACAGTGTGCAATATCTCTGTTGACGAGAAACCATGCTACATGTGAATCTCTTCCTATTTGGAATATATTTATGTATCTAAAAGGGAATATTGATGAGAAACCGTAGTTAAAAGACTGTAACCTTTTGATTGAAGCAATGTCACTACGCAAATAAACTTTAAGGGACCGAGCTGAGGGACAGTAGACTGGCCTCTGAAACTCTAGTGTCACTCACACACAACTTCAAGTGTCCTGTGGGTTACTTTATAATTAACAAAACATCAGCTGAAATACAGTGTTAGATGATACAAGGTTACATCTGGCAGGTGATAAAGCATGGGGCCTAAACTGTGATGGACGGTCGACTAACAGACAAACAGTGAGACATCTTGTCAGTTCAGTAGATTCTACAGCGTGTAGTTGTAGCATTAGGCATGTTAAAATGGGTAGTATTACTATTTTGTTATGCGAAGTTGGCCAGGAATACCCTCTCTGATGAGATGTCTTCTCCCAAAAGTGATTAAAAAATTGGAGCACATGCCTAAACTAAATAGAATTCAGGAGAATGGCGGATTACATTTTGCCTATAATCTCAGTGGTGGACACATTAGATGAGGGAATAGTGTTAGAACAACATTGAGCCATGCGTAGGCCTAAACACAAACCCTACATTACCACTTTTTCTTGTTCATGTTGTATCATGTTATAAACTTGTGCGTACCACAAGACCCATCTCAATCCTAGCGATACCAGGGCAGCACTACACTTTATGAATAACCCTCATCCCCCTGCTGAGGGCTGTGGTTGGATTGAAACTTGTTGAACATGTGGTTATTTTGAAAAGTAACTGTATTTTATTATCCTCTAGGGGTTCACGACTAATGGGACGTGGGTTGAAGACCACGCGACCCCAGCTGAGTCCGGCATGGATTTTAAGTTATTCAAAGAGATTATGGTTGAATAATCGGATGCACTTACCCTGAAGAAGGTCATCGTGGAGCCACTGTCCAGAGTTCCATAGTTGATGTCGGTCTGCGCCGCTAGGTCCTCAGCGTTCTCGATGGGAGTGATCATGCGCTCCACGGTGAGGAAGGCGGCCAGGTTGGCGGTGTAGGATGAGATGATGATGAGCGTGAAGAACCACCAGATACCACCCACGATCCTCGTCGAGGTGGCCTAGTGCAGACACTACTGATATTACAGTTCCCAACCTAACCTACACTTATTAGTTTCCTGATGCAGTCAACAAGAACTTGATTCATTACGAAATAAAACAGCTTAACGACTTTATTTTGAAGTCAAATAGTTCTATTAAATAATACAGGGTGTCGCAAAATTACGTCGACAAACTGAAACCAGAGGTTCCGGCACTTATCTGAAGCGACCTGAGATAGGACACTTATGGCCGAAAATCAACCGTTAAAACTCTGTGCGACGTTAAACTTTTAACGATGCAAATCGGCAACACCGCGCTTTTTCTAATATTTCCGTTCCGTACCAGCCGCGGTGGAATCCCCAAACGGAGCCCAAATTCTTTTGCAAACTCAAAACACAATAACCAGACAAATAAAACTTAACGAGTTTTAACTGAAAATATCTTTATTGCAATTATTATGTTCTGTTACAATTGTACATATTTACAACTTCATACCTGTTATATAAAAATGATGATTTATATTACAAAATCAACTCATCTATTTTGTTTAGCAAACCTTGTGATTACTGAATCGATGTGTATAGAGATATCACGATGAATGTGCAGCAATGCACGGATAGGAATTTGGGGCTTCTTTCGCACCAAAAAATTTTGCGACGTCCAAACTGCAAGCTTGGTTGTCAATTTAAGCTGTGACTTTCTCCCTTTGTCGGTACCAATTCGACTTTCCGAAACTGTAACGTACCTTGATACTTTTCTCGAAGCTCGATGTTAAAGTCGCAAAACACGCCTTTGCAATTTGTACGAATATTTTTGGTGCGCTAAACGCATCTAATTTCTATCCATGTAGCTTGCAAAAAAATGGTCTGGTTTTGTACGTTTGGTTATTTTGTGATTGCGGTTTTAGTGATACCATTTTTCTTAACAATTTAGATTCTCTGACCCCCCCCCCCAAAAAAAAAGCCAAACTCTAGATCCGCGCCTGCACTTCCCGTCTGGCAAAACAGCGCAGTGGTATCGTGCACGGCGCGGCGTATTCCTTGAAACGAATCATTTGGTAGCGGTTGGATTCAAAGCCAGCGCAAGTTTTCTCATCATAATTTTTCCATTTTTTTGTCGTGCAAGATACCAGTGAGCTAGTTCGCCAGATGGGAAGTGGCGGCAATCCTCCGCGGATGGTACGGAACGGAAACATTAGAAAAAGTCGCACTTTCTCGACGCAGTGTTGCGGATTTGCCTCGTTAAAAGTTTAACGTCGCACAGAGTTTTAATGGTTCGTTTCCGGCCATAAGTGTCCTACCTCAAGTTGTTTCAGATAAGGGTCGGAACCTCTGGTTTCAGTTTGACTACGTACTTTTGCGACATCCTGTATACATCATGCCAATCCTGAATCGAATGCTTGAACATGCAATTCGTAGATCAGACACACGTACAGTGGCCCGGTAGTACAGTCGCATTGAATGAACCAGATACAGATTCGATTAAAACTGATTTAAATTTACACGACGCAATTCCAAGACATGTTTTCAAAAATTTTACGGCCAATGTTTAGGAATACATAATACAGTATAATGTGACAAGTTATCCCTGCTCCTTATTGACCAAGTATAATAAGTCCTGAAGATTATAAACCCGAAGTCAGTATTAATTTGTGCTTTGTATTGTACCCATTGTGGCCTTCTCAGCGCAAATAATAATATCAATAGAAATGCGAGACTTACAGTACATGGACATTTTACCATAGAAGATGGTTGTTCTCAAAACTATTTCTAAAACATTAATCGTCTAAAAGCTAAAAAACACTTGTACTAAAATTATAAAAAAGACAGATCTGTTAGGGGCAGATGACCTCGTAGTTCTGCCCCTTACAACAACAATAACTAACAAAACAGATCTGTTACAAAAATATGTTAAATGCGAGAGAAATGAATCTTGATAAAAAAAACAGCTTGAAGGATGAACAGTGAAGTGGATGTTATGTAGACAAAAATTTGAGGTTAAGATTGAATTTGTCAGAATGGATATAATCATGTACAAATGTAAATAAGCTGTGGAATGATAGCTTATATTGCCCTTTCTACAGATTGGAATATTTATCTGAACAATAGGCTATCATTCATTAATATACCACTGCCTTGATTAAGCCTCTAGCACCTACTTCCCGTCCTCTTGTGAAATGCAAATCACCCACCGTATTTTGGTTCGAGTAGCTTCTAAAGACCCTGGTCAATGTTAAACGAGTTACTCGCCATCCAGGTGGGGTTGGGTAGCCCGGATGGAACCTTGTGCAAATTCGTGTGAACCTGAAAATCGTCTACGGGCAGGTGGCGTACAAGCCCGTGTTCCTGCAGAAGATAATCCATTGACCGTAGAACTTCGACAAGGACAGACGGCGTCGTCTTTAGTGATGAGTCGCTACCTGTATTGCTGCGATCGTGTGTGACGATGTACGGGAGAGAGGGACCACCCAGACCTACTTGTCCAACACATGAGCCAACTTGCTTCAGCCACCCAAAACTCAGGACTAACTGACCCGTGCAGTCCAACAAGCGTCGACCACATTTCCGAGACCTTGTTGACTTCATGTCCCGAAATACAACACCGTACTACAGGTCGTGGTGGCGGCCATCCTTGGGGTCTGAGACCCTATAGTGCTATCGTATCGCAACCAAAAACACTCGTCATTAATGATGTTGCAATTTCCATGTCCATGAGAGTAATTTTATCGAGTGTGTCCAAATACTACCGTGATGCGCTTTTTATGATTGTAGTTGGATAATCAGTTCCATCTGCTTTACATACTGGCTCAATCAACTATCTACTGCATCGGGATCATTCTCCCTTTCTTCTCCTGAACTCACTGCGGAGAGCTCACGCGAATCTCTTGCTGTGAGAGACATATATGTACATCAAAACAACATCTGATTGCGATGAGCCAAACAGTGAATTATTGAGTAAGGTGTTTGCTTTGTGGCCGAGCGGCATTAGGAAATACAATGATCATACTATTCATTCGTTACAGCAAGCTAATGCTTGTGAATTTATGGAAAAAATACGAAGAACGGCATAAACTACGAAGAAATCATCTATTAGATTTTCTCTCCAGCAACGGCATATTGGAATGCAGACTGAGGAAGATGTACCGTTGTAATGAATCATACACTCAAGAACTATGTATGACCATTTATCGCGCATCTTCAATGTTTTAATGCACATTTTCCACTCTGCCAAGTCATTCACATGTGAGCAGCGCGGAGTTTGAAATCAAGCGTTGTCATTTATGAACATTCATAAAGTATGCAGTTCTCAAAGGCTCCTTCAAAGCTTCATTTCATCACACATATAATTAATATATACACGACACTTATACCATGTACACCCTAAAACTTAAGGTAAATGTACAAGTATTCATTACGAAACAAAAGGTTGTTCAGAGATATTTCGAGATTTCCTCACACTAGTTAACCATGCATATTACTGGAGTTAGCCACTGAGTTACAGCTGTTTTTTACGTTCAGAATAATGCACTGAGCCCCTTAAAGTGGAACAATATAGTATATGAAATCAGATTTACACCCGATTACTGACCTTCATACTGTATATCGTATCCAAATTGATCCGATTGAAATTTGTCTGAAAGTGCCTGGGGGTGGGTTTCAGATTTCTCCTTATAGTAAGCGTATAAGAATGAGGTTAGAGGGTTTGTTCATAAATGCACTTTGATTAGTATTCACGAGAGAAAAATCACTTGCCTGGGTCCTGGGCCACGAGCGACTCTTGACTCAAATAATGCTCCCAAAAGACATAGATAATGAAATAGACTAGTGAGCTTCTGAAATCTGATTAACTCCGGTGATGATAAGCAACTTACCAGAAGTATTCCCAAGGTCATCACTCATTTCATCTTGCACTCACTGTTTGATTGAATGGATTTAGTTGGTTAATTGTAGAGATCCATAAATATGTTTATCGCACGAGGAAAGTTTTTACTTAGAAGAAAATATTGTAACAATCGACAAAAGGCAAAGACTACAAAGTGAAGAAGTTTCACATAGAATATTGAAACATTCAAAGGGTTTTAAGTTTATATACAGTAATACAAAGTTCGTACACTAGGGTCCGCCACAGATTCTATCCAGTCTTAGATCATAAATACAATAGATGGCTGATGACGTCACATTGGTGAAACCAACATCTCGATCAGCTGACTAAAGGGAGCTGCCGGGAACTGCGGATAGTTTGGAGCACGGTAAGTACTACTTACCGTGGTTTGGAGCACTGAAATACTACACGTGATGATAGAATTGGGATATTCTATTCATTACCGTACTAAGCCAGAATGGTGTATTACTGTGCAGAGTATGGATGTAAGGAGACATTAAGAAAAGGATCGGGCATTTCTTTCCACAGATAGGCCTAAGTTATTCATTGTAAAATAACCCCACAATTCTTGACTTCACTACTTGCATTTCTTTACGTTTCCTCAACTCCGAAACACGAAAGAAAAATAATTGAACATGTATTTTATTAAATTATTAAAATTTATCCTATCCCTTACTCCACTGAACAGGCCTATGAAGCAAAATTAGGACCATCACAACATCAAAGAACCTTCCTTTTCAATCATGTTCAGAGTAAAATTGCAGGTTATGCTACTGAAGTGGCGATGTAGTCTTCGATAATAAATACGCTGAGGTAATATTTGTCATTTTATTAAACGTATGCACAGTGCGTTTGGTTGAGGACATTTTCAGATTCTTCGGAAAATGTATGCAGCCCTAAATTAGCCAATTCTTCGTAGAATTTCAAAGGTTGCGAAGGTTTCTATGATTCATGGAGAATGGAATTTAAAAGGAAACTGTTCATTGCTTGTAATGTTTTCCTTTGTAGCAAATGTAGGCCTAATCCATAGCTGTTGAAAAAGCAACTCTTACTAATTCAATAGACTTCCTTATTTCCATTTGCCCATGTTTTGTTCACTTTCATAAAATACTGAAGTGGAAGCTAACGCTGAATAAGAGCTAATCGTTCGATAAAATTTTGTAAAGTAGGCTATTGTACTGAAATTAGCCAAAATACATTTTCTAATGATGAAAAATAAATTAGGAAATGATGTAGTAATAGGCCTAGATTGAACTTGTTTGGAGCTCTCGGACGTACAATCAAAAATGACCAGCTCACAAACACAATTTCAAAATCAGTAGGCCTAATTCAGAGTTGGATTTGTTATTAATTATTTACAAGAGGGGATCCTGGATGTGTGAGTATTACGGAACACGACAGCCACTTTTTACACAAACACAATTCTGTTCAAAAATCAGTAGGTCTAATTCAAAATTGGATTTGTTATTAATTTTTTACAAGAGGGGATCCTGGAGGTATGAATATTACGGAACACGACAGCCACTCTTTACATAAACACAATTCTGTTAAAAAATCAGTAGGCCTAGTTCAGAATTGGATTTGTTATTAATTATTTACAAGAGGGGATCCTGGATGTATGAATATTACGGAACACGACAGCCACTTTTAACACCAAATATGTTACATTCTTAACCTTTGCTACCTTCCGGTACGTAAAGAAATATGCCATGCTTTTCCCAATGTCGTATAAATTACGAAAATGTGTGTTTAAACCCTCATTAAAAATCATTTCCCCACCTTCTCCTATCACCTTCCATTACGAGTTCCTCTGTTTTCCCTTTAGTCAGCTGATCGAGATGTTGGTTTCACGTCACAGTACAGGCGCAGTGTGGCAATGCGCACTATTGTATTTATGCTCGAAGTATCCAGTATTCAAGTTCACTTATGATGCTTCTGTTTCAATATCCGACATATTGAAATAGTGTTAGGCTTATTAGGCCTATTACGCGACATGGCTGTTGAACTGAAGCATGTACACATCAGGTTTCGTTAAATCATCTAGAGCGTCTCTTGTATTTCCCATAATGACGTAAGCCTTTGAAAGAAACAAATACTGGCGGTGTGCAATCGGAGACAATTCTTGCGTTGATGATAAATAAACGAATGCCTCGCCAAAACTAAAGGAAAATAGACATAGCATGTATACTTAATGTATTTATGATATACTAATGGAAAGTCAACACTTTGAACAGTGGAAATTGTTGAATTCTGCACAAAGTACTGGAGCGTGGAAAGTACCGAGCAACCCGAAATGGAAGATCGCTGTCTGAGGACTGTAAAATGGAATTACATAAAATGGCATCTAAATTTTAAAAAAATGAGTTATTTGTTGGTATCTTGAGTTTCAACTTTTCTCACTACTTGTCCAGATCAGGATAAGTAAAGCTATTGCCGCTTGACCTCTTCACTTGAAGATTATTCGGCAAACCTTGTGACACTCATAGATGCCATCGGACCGAGATGGAATGCAAACCATACATTTGGGTCTTGAAGACCAGCACTTAATTGACGTATCCGCTCAGTCCGGAAGTATTTTTTCTAGATATGCAACTCAGTGACCAGTGAGAGGAATAATTTGGAAACGCGAACGTTGTTAAGTTTCCGGGTGTACATGGATATCTGACACTCCTGAAGGTGGGTGTGCTACATTACTGGCTAATGATGAAAAGTGAATATTATAAATAAGATGGAAGGTGTACAGCACATAAATATCTACGGGAATGTGAACAGTGAATAGGATGGAAATTGAAATCAGGTGGTAAACCATAGCTTGTTCAACTCTGGTTCTTGTGACCTTCCACAATCCCTTTTAAGAGCCTTGCTTCTATTTTCAACTCATTAATTTCCAATTAGAAAATAAGCTACATTCCTTTGTGTTCAACTTTAAAGAGTATAAATCCTGAATTATTCATTTCTTCCCTTTTCTAAGTAGTAAACGAGTTCCATTAATTCTGCAGAGCTACTTTAATTCTTGTACAATCGAGCAGCACGTTATATTTATTACTCAGAAATCCCGGAATCTCTAACAACTCTCCCAAAGTAACTTTACGTACCATCTTAAATACCTATCTTCACCATTCTACAAGTCACCTAATTCTCACGTAAGGGCTCGATTGCCATATTACATCACTTCACACATAAGAGGGTTTTCGACAGGCATGCCTGTTTTTCCTTTTATGACTTTCCTAACTAATTGTGTCGTATTTTGAACACCTTGTTCTAAATTAGTGGTTAGAATTATGTTCATCTTTGTCATTAATAGCAGCTTAGTAATTGAAGAGGAAAACATTTAAAGAAGCCATATTTGTGAAACAATGGGACTAATGAACATAACAATGACGTGCTAAAGCAAACGCTCCAAGTTGCACGTGTGCCATGCACAGGACTCCCCATGATCTAGAATATTGCTGTCAATCTGCTTGGCGCTTTCGGTTTTGTACAACGTGGATGCTAAATGGGAACTTGTCACGAGCTCAAAATGCTTGATTTCAGAGCCGCTATTAAAACGTATCTGATATTTAGGGAGGTTCATCAAAACATTAAAAACCAGATATAATATATAATATAATATCGTATGGCCTCGGGTGCCGGGTGCAAGCTTTGTTAATTGACACCCAGGGGGTAGCTTGCATGTCGAATTTCGTTGTTCCCTGAAGCACTACGAATAGATATCTAAACTCCTTGAACACCGTTGCGCTTTCTAGTAGAGAAATGAGGAACTTTGTGTTGGCGGAAACTCCCAAGATTAATTTTGCCTTTATGAACACGGCCTACTGAATTCAAATGGGTTCTTTGACATGCCAACATCGTATGACATGTGTGTCGTAATTTTAACCTCCTTTCAAAAGTCACTTACCACGGCTAGGAGCAAACCTGCAAGCTTGGGGTTGGTAGACCGACACGTTAACCACTCACCCACCGTGGCAAGTAAAATCCAGATTGAAAACGAAAATATACTATGGAAGAAGTAAACGATAAAAAGAGAAAATACTGGTGGTGGATCTTATCAACCTACGGGAAGCCTCAAATAATATTACTTTTTATTTGAAAATTAAAATCCACAGCCCGCTTCCAGTTTCCGACCGGGTCAGGAATGGAATTCTTTTTATGTATTGGAGTCAAAATGATAGTCAATCTGTTATTTTTATACAGTCCATCGGAACTTGAAAAAACCAGCCCTCGTATGTACTATGTGCGCTTTCAATAGTACAGCAGGGGGCCATGGCGCGCCACAAACTCGGCCAAGCCCACCGCAGCAGCGAATAACAAAACTGCCGCTTGCCGTTCTTACTTTATATGGAAGACCCTGTATTTTGTTATTATTGTTCTAAGTCAACCGTTCCTATTAAGACTGGTGGCCTATTAGTATTGTAATATCTCAATGTAACGAATACGCAAATACAAAATATACACAAATGCACTGAGTGTAATGGAGTTAAGTCAACTTATCTGCTTTTTAGAACTGATCCTTGTGAAGTCCGGTACCGCTGCGTTCCTTCAGCGGACTGAAAAGCTTTTCATGTGAAACAGAAGCATTTATAAAACCATCCGCGTCTTGGAACACCACTGAAGTCATTGTTTATAATTAGCTACAAGTTGTTCTTGGTAAGGACTATTTGGCTTGATAGGCTGATGAAGGGGAATACCCCAACACTTTTAAAAGTGACAATAGTAATGAAGTTTTAATTTTACATTGGAATTGGCGTGATGATAGGTCGTGTTCAAGCTTGATTTGATTGAGAAGATATATTCCAGAACCTTATCGAAGGGATCGGAGTAAGACCCCCCTACAATGGGACATATCATTTTAATGTTGCAGCTTTTACTATTAACTAAAGTGTGTATCCTTGAGTAGCTGACAGCTATAACATTTTATTGTTACTATAACCTTATTAAGAATGTTCCGAAATGGACCGAGAAAGGAACTTACGTTACAAATATGATTCTTTTCGTGAAACAGACATGTTGTTAATTTATCCACGGGAACTAGCGAAGCGAAGCGGAGACACTTCTAATACAGCCAGAGAGTTGAATGCCTCCACATTATGTAACATTTCTCATCAGAGTTGTACGTCATATCCGATAAATCCTGGAATGTTGCACCGGTGTTCTTTATTATGGGAGTGTACATTTTGTTGTCTACATCTACTATTGTCGATTTCATGCATATGGATAATTATTGATACGCAATCTTCTGACAGATAAAGATTGTGTGGACGTATTCTCAATACATAAAACTTTGCGAAACTAATTTGTAACAGCCAATTAATTGTCTCATGATTCGTAGTTGTTCGTCGCACAAAGACAATATTCCATCCAGTCGTATTGAAGATGATTCTCAAGATGTTAGTGATGACATCTTGTATTTTAAGTATACTGCTACAGTTTCATTCCACTACCACCGCGATAGGCGAGACTTCGCGTCTTCTAAAATAAGCACCCATCGTATGTGGTGGACGAAACAGAGAAGAAAGCACACATTCTGTGAAGCGGGAACACATTGCAGCAACATCCAACAGAAAATAGATGAAAGCATGATTCATGCAGACGTTAAAGTGATTACGACCAACAGAGAAAAGGGGTGCTTATTTTACTGAAGACATGCAGGAGTTGTGGAAGGTCTTCACGTCATTTCAATTAGAAAGTTAGGAGAGTAAGGGACTAGGAAACGACACATACTGCAGTACCTTTACAGGTCGAACTCAACGATGCCGATATATGCATGAGTATTTTACAGTTCGTATTTAAATGTGTTTCATCCTTCTGAACGAATAGGAGAAGAAACTCTAGAAGTGGGCATTCAATTGTTGCTATTTACTCAAAATAGCACAGCTTGAAAAGTAAATTGTCCGCTTTACATGTTCTTCACTCCCGACTGAATATGATCACACATGTTTGTCCTATCAAACTTGTACTAGACGTACTCAAACGATTCCAGTTCGACTTGTAAAGGTGTTTCTAGTTAACAAATATTACTGAACCAAACACAGAATAATGACATAATTTGTTTGAAGAATTTAAAGATATTTTATAAACGCAACCATTCAGAAGTGCCTAGTTTCTAAACAGAACTTTAGTTAAAAGATTCTGTTGACCCATCTCATGGAAACATAACTTTGAAGCATTATCACAGCTAAGTTTTATAATCAATTGTAGGTCTATTTAGAATAGACTGATGAGAAATGGAAATTTAAATAAACGTTGTTTTCGTGCTTAGGTAAAATAAAACAGCAGAAATATCTCAGGTTGACAAAGAGCGTGCACACTGAAGATAAGGAATTACTAAGAGTTACGGTATGATTAAAGCCATGCGTGAGACGATCAACAATGGATACAAATGGGTGCTTATTTTAATACCTGGGGAGTCGGGAGTCATGAGTACACATTGCACATGTTGAGCTCGTTGAATGGGTAACGACTTATTTCCACCAAATAAATCAAGTTATTTGTATTTATTTTCTATTCTGTGTTGCAGGCTAATTATAAGTGAATATGCAGGAAATGAAATAAATTATAAAGTATACCCTCAAGCCTACAGTAGTTGTATCTGTCACGCGAACACCATATTTATTAATACTTCAAGTCCTTGTGACAATCGGATACAAAGAGTATTTATAATCTTTAAATCATAAGTAAAGATATAGTTGCAATTTCTTTAATGGCTAAAATCATAAACTAGTTAGATTTACGATAATCTGCAGACTCCATTCATTCATTTTGAAAACCATCACTAAATGAGTAGTCTAACGTATCGTTCCACCGATACGAAGGAGTACAGTTTGTACTACAGCAAGTTAATTCTGGGCATCGAAAATTAAAACCAGGAAAGGAAAGTTCGGGAGATGTGCTTTTCATACATTGATACTTTGGGAAATCTGGAGATGCCATGTTTATCCATGGTCTAAATTCATGTGCACAACAGCTGCTCCGTTATCCAAAGACCATAACATGGAATCGAACCATCGAATAAAGGTACATGCTATTTAGCTAACGTGCTTTTGTAGTTCTGTTCAAAGGATAATATTTTTGTCCAACCCTATTAGGTTACGATCACCTGATTATTTTACAAATTGAGTATGAGAACTACTATTTTGTCATAAAAGTTATCTTATTCGCCTAGTAAAATACGTTCACTGTGCAATTCAGTAGAGCATGTTACCCATTCAACGAAGTAGCCATCAGACACTAGCATACGGTGTCACTGTCTGCAATCTATGATTCATGACTTCGTGCAGTAAACGAGGTGTGCATAATTAGCGCTTGTTTAAATGATGGGTTGATGACAATAAAGAGCTGAAAGTTTTGGACTCCAAAATGTTATGAAAGGCTGAGTTGTGAAAAGCGTAGTCACAAGATGCACTCAGCCACATAAGGGTAGGTTAATAGAGTAGCTGTCTGATGCTGATCGTGGGGACCCTTAATGGGCTGTAGAGCCAAGGGGTCAGTTAGTTACAAGCGTCTTAGAGCCTGGGGTGAGACATGCTGTTTATAGGAGGATCTTTCTTTCATCTCATGCATGTTATTGCTTCGCTTGATACATTTTGTATACTATTATCACGGAGCAAGGCATTTTTAACACTGTGGCGAGAGACGCCTACATTTATCAATATCGCATTCTAGAAAGTATGCCAAACTATTTCTGCAATACTTCTCTCTACATTGGCCTGTCCATTTCATTGGAGATGTAATTCGCAGTAATCCAGTGTCAATGGGGAAATCAAATTACCTAGCCATTAACACTGATGAGCCGCTGTACAGACACTGCTATACTTGGTGACCAAAGATAATTTGGAAGCAAAGGTATTGGGGTGACCGCACGTTTCTATAATTCCTTACTGTTCGAAATATTTCAAGGCTAACTTTGTGATGAGTAACCCATTTCATCATTAACTTCATCACTGTATTCAGAATTCGAATCACTCAGATGCAGAGAAGCCAGATGCGAAGTCAGATTCAAATATCGGTAGATTGCTATTGGGGAACAAGAAGAAAATCGTAAATCTTGTTGGCAACAGTAGGTAAAACTTAAATACACTCTGAAAAGTTTGTCATGAATCACAGATCGCAGGTCGTGTCTATGTTAGAAGGGTGAGTTACGAGAGCTCCATGAGCGTTCTTAGACAAGTCTGCTTTCCGAGGTGAAGTCCCTCAACGAGCCAAACGGCAGTGTTCTTCCTGTACCTCGTGGACCCTACGGTTGGCGCATTATTGCATGCAACTATACTGATAAGAACTGCACCCACCTCTGCCCGTCCAAAATACGATTGCACTTCTTTGCATAACAAAGCTGAGTTATTCATGGCAGGACATTCAGTGTCAGTAGATTAACTGTACATATTTGTAGATCAGTTGTACCATACGAAAATAATAATTATAATAATAACTGTACATTTCTAACTTTAACTGTGTTAAAGTCAGAAATAACTGTCCCGCAACATCAGAATGAAACTACTACGGCATTTCAATAGTGGTAGCTACATACAAGAAATTTCTCTCAGTTGTATTCCTTCTTCATAAGAACACAATGAAGAGACGTTTTTCAGTGAGAATTTGAATTTGATCTGATATGGACAACATTCAGCTATCTTACAAGAACTCTTTGGAAAATAATTAAGGCCCCAATTACTGCCCTGTACATTCATGACAGATCGGGTTAAAATCTCAGAGAATAATCTAATGACAGAAAATTTCGTCGTGAATTATCCACCATCTCTCAGTAAAATATTTGTTGTGATGTGGAACCAAACTGAAACATACCTAATCGTCCTCCCTCCAGTAACTCTCAAACTCCCACTACCGTCCGGTCTAAGTAACGCTCATGGATGCCCGATGCTCCCTTGCTTATGACTGATTGTATTCTACAACTTATGTGATCTAAGATTGACAATCCTGAGGAGAAGTATCCCTTGATGTCTTCTAAACCTTATTCGCTCAGCGGAGCTCATTAATCTAATATGTCAACTTAACCCATCTTTTAGTTCAGATACCTTCGGGCATGCTGACTTCAGTAGAGTGGTTTCGGGCTATTACTTTTTGTATCCAGGTGTGTCCAAATGTTTCATTGAACTTAACATACTGGTAAGCTTTCTGAAGGACCAAGATGAGCCACTTTCCTACAACACTTGTCAGGTTGAGTTACCGGAAGTCATCAGGCACATTTTAGGATGTGTGTGACATAGAAGACCGTATGCATCTTTGCGATCTTTCACTTACCTTTGTTATAAAACACCCGATCCGGAGAGACTGAATTTTCGTTTGATTGGGTGTGTACCGTTTTTTGATGGCTGGTTCAGAACCGGTACCTTCCATAAGGCGGTTAATGTTGTTTAGTCTGTCAGTGTGATACCATGACGAATAGAGTTTGTCTTCAGGTTATTCAGTCCATTTTACGGATTTAGTGACATCGATTTCTCTGAGCACGCTCTATAAACAATTAGTTTAATTATTCCGGAGCTCTATGCATAGCATTCTCACGAAAGCGTAATGGCCGATATCACGCAATGCTAGCAATGATATGTTGAATATGATTCCTTCTGTTTTGTCCCGTTTGACTTGATGTGCTAATTTCTTCCAACTGATGTAGAAATATATTAAAATATAAATCTCTTATATAGGAACATTATTGAACATTATGTGTCCAGAGCAGAAAACGTTCATCGGGGAGTGTATTAATCATATCATTCGAACAAAAAAAGTGTAGAGAGTGATTGACCAGCCATCCGGTACTCCTGTTGTAGTCGTGTCATGACCGATGCATTGTATTCACTCGGACACCAATCAAATTACCAACATTCAAAAACCGTAGACGAGAGGGATTTCATACGTAGTCCTACAAATCGGCCCCCATTACGCTGTTTACGTTCAACGTGCTTGGGGAAGTATGAAGAAAGGTAGAATACGCGCAAGAAGAGCGTGTCACAGAATCGTGCGCAGATCTTCGGCAATGTTCGGGTGGACTCGGTAGTGGCAGAACACGCCCCTCCCACTTTGCTCCAGTAGCTCGCTGGCAGCAGTTCTGAAGCCGGAGGCTTGGCATGCTGAACTGTGACTGATCTCAGCACGTGTATGTAATGCCCAACACAGTAGTTATTACCTGAGCCACCCTAATTAGGCTATATTGTTTGCTACTTCCTTGCACTCCACGCTTGAATTACAGCTGCTGTGAAGCGTTGATACTTGCAGAGTACTGAATAGAGAATAAAAGCCCGAGATCGTTTCTAAAGAAGAGAGCATAAACTATCATTATTGAATTAAGAAGGATTAATTGAATTACATTGTGGGTTAATAATATATCTGTTGTACTACGTCTTACAGGAGGAAAAGTCACCAGTGTCCCTGCACGACTCTACCAATCATAAACAAGGGAGAGTTAGCGCTCTAGACACAGCCGTTTGTTGGACTTCCCTCGGTTGTGGCGGACGGTTGTCTAGTCTCGTGACTCACCAGGACTCCCCAGGGCGTGCCGCCGCGCTACCTTGGGGTTGAGGTCCGAACCCTGCTGCATGAGCGTGCCGATGGTGAACCAGAAGCTGTTGGCCAGGGAGAACTGGTTCTCGATCAGATCATTCTCGATGTCGCAGGGGTGAGGATTGTGCCACTCGTACGGCGAGAAGCGAGCCACCACGAACATGGTGATGGAGACCAGCACATATGCGGCGAGCACGTACAGCCAAATCTCCACCGCCAGCGGATTCATGAAGGAGAACAACCTGGTTGGAGCGCTCGTAGGCACCTGTTGACACACTCAATGGTCAGAAACTAGCGGCGGACACACACTGAGATGCTCACGGGTGACGGAAAATCGCCTGAAATGGGAACAGAGGGAAAATTCTCGTATTTTGAGATGACAAATGCGCAGGAGTTAAGCGGATGATAAATTTTATTAGTTTCAGTTTGTGTTCATCAGCCAAATAACGGTGTACTGAGGAAGAGTTCTGAAAGTGCTGTTCCTGCTACTATGAAATTCATTCATTAATAATGCTATTCAAAATCATCTTAAGTCGCAAGAAATAAGTCGAATCGTACCAAATAATTCTTTTTATCTTATATTATTGCCTCAATACTTATACCTTTAGTCAACTATCTATTATATGGAAACTAAATATAGGCATACGTTCTTCTGCCATCAACTTAACTAACATAAAGATCTCCCTAATATACTTCAAAATTGTCATGTTCTCAATATTTAGTGACACATCTTCACTCTCTCAATATCCGTGCGGTGTTTTGATGAATTATTTCGTCTTTACCTGTTCGGATAAGAACTTAGTGGATACGGAACTCTTCCCTTTGTTATAAATAAGTACCAATCAACCCGGGAACATGCAAACTTGTACGTTAATGTTTGTTTCCATTGAACTTCACCTGCATCCTAGATAGCTCTGTCTAATGTGTCTTGGTTTGGAAATGGAAATTCATTCCCCTACATTTATGACTAGATTTTTAAAACTATAGATCCATTTCATCGTGACGTAGTTTATTTACCGTATGGTTCTTTCAACACTCCCACATACCCTTTAGCAGTTAAGGGCAATGGTTCCCCTGAGTTACTAACGATTATTATTATGCGTTCTTGTAGGAATTGTATGCTTCTGCTAACACCCATTGGCTTCAGCTTTCAACCTGCCTTGGAATATGTGGGTAGAAGGTAAATTGGAGGATGCATGCATTGGAGGATAATAAGGAGGTGACTAACGCCAGGATACTTTAAGCATGAAACACTATGGTCTCAGATGCGATGCAAGGGGGGATGGACGGGCAAAGGGACAAGAGCTACCTTGGGGTTGACGCCAGAGCCCTGACGCAGCAGGGTTCCCGTCACGAACCAGAAGCTGTTGGATAAGGAGAACTGGTTCACCAACATGTCTGCTCTTCGCCAAGGTCGAGGGTTCTCCCATTCGTAAGGCGTAAAGCGTGCCAAAGCGAACAGGGTGAAGCAAGCCAGCATGAAGGCAGCCACCACGAACAACCAGATGTCCAGGGCCAGTGGATCCATGAAGGTGAAGAAGGTTGACTCCTTGTCCGTCGGCACCTGCAGACAACAGTATAACCAACTCCAGGAGCAGCTTATTAATACTTACCGAGTTTGAGGAGAGGTGATTTCTATTCTGTACCTTCTTTGGTCCAGAAGATTTACGTCACCGTGATTTGAACGTTGTCCAGGAGACAACAATACACACAGCAACTGAATGATGGTTCGTTTTCTCATGATAAATGGATTTGCTGTGTTGGAATATCTTCAGCGTTGCTGCGAGCATGATTGTTTTCTTATCATTAGACATTTTGATTCAAAAATAATTACCTTAGCAACATTCAGTACTCACAGTGAAGGCGATGTCTCATTCATGGTCCATAAGAGGAAAAAACCTTACCTGTCTATCATAATACTTTGGAAAGTGTTGTACTTACCACGGAAGCAATAACTGTCCGTAATTGTATTCAGAGTTGGAGTGTAAGCTAGTGCAACACACAACTATTGCTTCAACACGTCATTTTATGTCCCTCACTCCAACGTAAACTTTGCAATCTTATGTTGGTGATGATGATTACGGGTTCATTGATGATTGAGTTCCAATTCTTGATTGATCATGATTGTTTTAAGGGAGCACTCCACAATAATGAACTGAACTCTTCCAATTGTGTTCTTGCAGAAGCTATACAGTAATATGCTCCAATCAGGGGCGGTTCGAGTGGGGGGGGGTCTCACCCCCCTCAGGTATTTTCTCAGTCGACAAATACGACATCAGTCGGCAAATCCTGAAGAAGTCGTAACATTTCCCAAAACAGCATTTAAAAAAGCAAAACGGGGCATGGCCATATACGTTTTGGTCCGACTTAAATTTTAAAAAATATTATACTGATAGTCGGCATTTTTACCGACAGTCGGCACAAACGGACGCTGCAATAATTTCGTACAGCCACTTCCAGTCCTCGGTGCACCGGCTACCACTTGCCGTTTCGTTTCCTTGTATGGAAACTGAAGAAAGAATTGCAGATGATCAATGTGGGACCAAGGACATGGGATGAACTCATCGGCACGTTCCTGGGTGGATGGAACATCCCGCGTTCATTATGCAGAGCGACTCAACTTCACAGCGAAGCGAACCCAGTATCTGTGCCATGTGGCTAAACAAAAGGTGTTGATGAGCACATTGATAACTTTAGGTCAAGCCAATTCATTGAGATTTTGTCGGATTAATGTTATGAATCATAATTTATGACCTGCTACCGCTTGTCCCGGCGCGTCCTCATTTATCCGCGCTATTGTGACAAAATTGACAGGTTTATGGTCCCAAGGTTCCTCAAGTGGTGGGGTGCTCACTAAGGTAAGTGCAGTGGTCACCGAGAATGAGAGATAGCAGTCGTTCCTGTACCAGCAACTTTTACAGTGAAAACTAGGTGCAAATACAGTGGCAGTGGGGCGTGAGTTTTCGCCGACACGGAACATTTTGGAATAATAATACACTAAAAACATGCGTATTTTCAGCCATGTTTATGTTTAATGGTGTTAACAAGAAAAAAGTGAAGAATGATCGCACGCTGGGGCACGTCAGTCACGGGAAGAAGAAAAAGGGCAAATTACAAGAACACTTCACTTGAGAAACACATCGAGCAGCGATGGCAGATTTGTGCCAGTTTGTCAATAGAAAATGCCACGAAGACGTTCTCCTTGATAAAACTTTTACGGACGATGAGAATTGAGGAAGAACAAGAAAAGGAGTTCCACAAAAACGTTATCCAGACACTTATTGACACAGCAAGAACCCTTTTGTCGGCAATGTTTGGCTTTCCGAGGTCACTCAAGTTAATGGGAACTTCACGCAAATTGAAAAGTTACTTTCACGGCATAGTCCGGTTATGAATAGGTGTTTGGAAGAAGTGAATACGCGGAAGCAGAACGTTACGTATATGAGCAAGGACTCTCAAAATGAATTCATCCATCTACTTGGAGAGAAAACTCGTGAAATAATTGCAGAAGAGATCAAGAACGCTGGTATGTTCTCCGTTATAGCAGATATTACCCCCAATATGTCACATAAAGATCGCCTCGCGTTGAATATCCGATACGTCGTCGAAATAGATGATGAGCTCGTTCCTGTGGAGCGTCTTTTAAAAATAGACGCTGTTTTAACAACAATAAAAAACACTGGAGAGGAGTTGGCTGAAAAAATATTTTTTTCATTTTAAATTCAGAAGAACTTTTACTTCCACTCAATAAACTAGCGTTTCAATCGTACGATTTTCCTAGTGACATGTCTGGCATATACAACGGCACTCAAGAAAGCTATCAGAGAAGGGCAAAATAGATATTCCGTACGTTCCATGCCAAGCTCACAGGTTAAACATTTTCGTACAGACAGCTTGTAATGCTAGCGCGCTTGTCCGAGAGTTTTTTGACAGTCTTGAAGCATTGTACGTTTTTTTTCTGGTAGCACGGAACGACATTTGAGCTTCCAGAAAGAGCTGGATAAAATTGAAAATTCACTTCAACTTAAGAATTTATCAAAAACAAGGGGGACTGCGCGCGCCGAATCGGTGAGAGCTGTTTCTACGTCTTATGAAGAGATAGTCACAGCATTGGAAACAATGAAAATCTCATTCGATTCTAAATTTGACAGTAAAACCCGAACCTTTGCGTCAGGCTTGCACAAAAAGCTTCTAGACTTTGATTTTATCTGCAGCATCGGGCATGTACTTTACCAAAAATATCATGTTTAAAATTAAGAACGTAACCGAGCTTTTAGAAGCGGAGGAGCTGAATGTAGTATACGCGAAGCAGCTGATTCAGAGCGCTTTGATGTCTTTTGAAGATATCAACGACGACAGCAAGATGAATGTTTTAATAAAGAGTGCATCATCATTTGCGAAAAGTATGCAAGTAAATGCGGAGGAAGACTTCTTAAAGCACCACAGGACCCGGCGACTTGCAAAGAAGTATGACGCGCACGCTGAAACAACAGCAGAAATGTCTTTCCTTATATTCTACAAAAAAGAGTTCCGAATACTTGTGGATGTATTTACTACAAGCGTGCTAGACAATCTCGCAAAACTAATTTCTTTGCTAGAGTTATTCCACATAATTTTCAAGATACCCGGTGACTGAAAACACTGCACCATCGAGCGCGTCTGATCTATAAAGCAATCACACCCGAAAATCATCCTTCAAGATGAAGAGCTTGTGCTGGCTGAGCTTGAAATCCTGCTCGATGCCAGTAAACAGAGCTCATCTTTTAAAGAAATTGCAAAAGTTGCTGTTAAATCAAAGAGGATTATCCCGTGTGGTTATCAAGTAGTTCGACTGATTTTAACATCCCCAGTGTCTTCTGCTTCTTCCGAACGGTCCTTCAGCAAGTTGAAGCTCATTTTCAATCATTTGGGGACATCGATGGGCGACGACCGCATAGACTCCCTCATGATGTTGTTTTCAATGAAAGATAAGGTCGACGACATTGAAATTACGGAGATAGTGGAGAAGTGGTCCGTGTTAAAACATCGTAGAGTAGGGATTTAGAAAGAACAACTAGATTTGTTTTATTCTTGTAATATTTAAACACTTATTTTGTTCATTTATCAATTTTTCCTGCGATTCAAAATTCTGGAACCAATGAAACACATTTTAAATGATAACCGTCAATTAAGTATATTTGCTTTGTGTATCGTTTGCCGCCGCCGCCCCCCCCCCCCCCCTCCTCCTCCCCCCTTTCCCTCCCGTTGCTCAGTTTTGAAGCGTATAGTCGGCAATGTTTAACAGCTAGTCGGCATTTTTTACATTCTCACCCCCCTAAATGTACAAGGTCGAACCGCCCCTGGCTCCAACTTTGTATGCGATACGCTTGTTAAATATTTTAACAGTTATAATAATTTATAATAGAAACAAGGTATGAGTGATTCAATTTCACTAGAATCCCAGAATGTTAATGTGGGTGGGTGGCAATATTTGTAATGTACAGTTTTGATGCAATTCTCTACAAACTATCTGTTGTAACTCTTCAGTCGGTCAACACAAATTTGCCCAATAACTGGGCGGGGTGCAATATATGAAAAACTAGCAACCCATCCCGGCTTCGCCCGGGAATAGTTATGAATGCATTAATTGACAAGCGCTTTTCTTTCGATGTCAATGAACTACGACCTATATCCATTTTACCTCTTGGAATGATGGGTTAAAATCATTGACTGGACTATTATCATGAAGATGCATGGGCGACGAATTCTTGTCAGACGTAATTTAAGAATGGCGAGGTGCATGAAACACGAATCCCCCTTCCGTCAAATTTTAAATTGACTATGTATTTTGCGGAACGAAATGTTCACAGGCGAAATGAAGAAAGCCCGAGTTGCACTTCTAAGGAATGGTGAGGTGCATGAAACACAAATCCCCCTTCCATCCAATCTTAACTTCACTGTGTATTTTGCGGAACGAAACGTTCACAGGCGAAATGAAGAACAGCCGAGTTGCACTTCCAGGGAATGGCGAGGTGCATGAAACACAAATCCCCCTACCGTCCAATCTTAACTTGACTGTGTATTTCGCGGAACGGAAAGTACAGAGGCGAAATGAACAAAAGCCGAGTTGCATTTCCAGGGAAACTCCAAACACAACCACCCTTCTCTGAATTCTTAAACACAGAACACCATAGGTCTTAACACAACACGTCTCGACGGTTAGCTGCTGGCTGTATCTGGGGGCAATAGGTTCGCCCGCTAGCTAGGCTGTAACAGGGATGATAGACGCGCCCTAAGCTAGCTTGTCAAGTGTCGCCTCAGTAGTTGAATGGGCATGATTGTAAGAAATTAAAACGTAAAAACATTTATAGTGGGCGATGTATTGAAGATAGGCATATGCTCTCGTGGACTTTTTTTGTAGAACTGTTCATGCTGAACAATTCTTACACTCATAGTATTTAGATATTATTAACGGTTTGCCCAGCGTTAGCTTGCAAAGCACTCGGACGCCAGTTTTTTTTTTCGACTTTTTCACTGAAATCGTTACTGCTCGGCTTCCTTTGATCAAAAATAAATTATTTTCTACATAAATAATCCTCGTGATATCCTTTACAGAATGGCGAAAACCGCATCAAAATCCATCAAGTGGTTCTCGAGTTTACCCGTAACATCCAAGAATGGGGGAGTTTGTTTTATACTAAGTAGAGATAAGTACAACACTCCTGCCCATTATAACAGTGATGATAACCAATACTGGCAAGTTAGTGTTGACGGACTGAAGAGTTACAACAAACAGCAATTTTTGTATCCAAATTAAATCTTACGTGGAATGATCCAATGATGCTAGTTAGTTATTGAGGTTTTAAGGGACGGAACTGCGAGGACATCTGCCTCTATTCAATGATGCTAAACAGTAGCCTATTTAGCAAAATGTTCCTCCTGTATTTCTTGAAGAAAAGCGAAGGAAGGAAGCTTGTTGTTTTACATTAATCTCGCAATCATGGGCCACGGAACCTCTTTTTATAACGTGGATTCCGAACCACAGGACGTGATATTTCACTACGAAAATCTCACATACATTGACCGGGAATCGAAACCCATTCCACTTAGCACTGCACTGGTAACTATTGCGCAGATGACCTGGACGTTCCTCCCCTTATAACAGCAATCATCATGGAGCGATTTGAGGCCATTCTTTTTTCAGTGTAGCCTTTACAAATTGACGTTTTGTAGCTTTTCAGTCGGTCAACACGAATGTGGGTAGGGTACAATATCGCGATATGTAAATACACTCCTGGAAAAACTACTTGTGTTAGTTAATATTCACAATTAAAGGGGGCAGTTTAGTTAACATTCACTTTTATTTGGCACACCAATCTCATCCAGGTTAGTTCAGCAGAAAAGAGGAGAATTGAAGCGTTTGAAATGTGGCGTTAGAGGAGAATGATGAGGATCATATGGGTAGATAGGGTTACAAAGGAAGAGGTAAAGCCGAGTTGGAGAGGAGAGATGTTTCTGGCGACTGCTGAAAAAATGAAAATCCACAGCCTGCTTCCAGTCTCCGACCGGGTCAGGAAATGGAATGAATGAAGCCCCCATCTAGCGGCGAGGATATGAACTGTGCCGGCTGCCGAGGCCTGACGCACTCCTCTGGGTCAATGATTAAATGAATGACAGATGAAATGAAATGATAGTGGAGAGTGTTGCTGGAATGAAATTTTGACAGGGAAAACCGGAGAAAAACCTGTCTGCCTCCGTTTTGTCCAGCACAGATCTCACATGGAGTGACCGGGATTTGAACCACGGACCCAGCGGTGAGAGGCCGGCGTGCTGCCGCCTAAGCCACGGAGGCTTTTCTGGCGACTGCTAATGAAGAGAAAAGATAGGTTGGTGGGACACGTACTGAGACACCCAGGAATAGCAAACTTAGTTATGGAAGTGTCGAGGATGAGAACTGTAGGGGTAGACCAAGGTTAGAATAAGTTAAACAGATTGCCTCGGATGTAGGGTGTGGTAGCTATGTAGAGATGAAACGATTAGCTCAGGATAGGGAAGCATGAATGGCTGCATCAAACCAGTCGAAAGACTGAAGACTCAAACAACAAGTACAACGATAGCCTTGTCAAAACCTCAATTACACAATTACGATAACAGAGAGCGCGCAGGCTGACATGTGAACGACCGGAGGCATACTAGCTCGCGGCGTCAGTAGCGGTGTGGAGGACAATGTGTCAACATCGCCAACACCAGGATAAGTGAACATTATAATTATTTTGGTAGTGCATGCCAAAACTTGTTAATTAGTCTATTATTGTTTACAGTGTATCCTTCTAAAGTGTATACACCGTTACTCACGCAATTCACACAAAATAAACTAACGTAGACAAGATTCAAGCGAATCGATCATGATTCACCTAACGATACAACAGTGAATTTTAATAAAATGTCAACACAGTGATCATGATCTGATGATGGCCACTTAAGGGTCGAAATGCGAAGTCCTAAACTGCTCCATTTAATAGTGAATATTAACTAATACATGTAATGTTTTGGTATATTGTACCCCCACCCCCCTCGCCCATTCGTTGGGCACAATCGTGTTGACCGACTGAAAAGCTACAAAAAGTCTATCAGCAATCATCATTGTACTCTGGATTCTGGCAGTCACTTGCTGATCAAACTACGGTTTAAGGAAGTCTCTTGTTTATCAATAAGTCTCATGGATTGTGCGTGTTTAGAAGTCCAGGGTATTCCTTTCCGTGATCGGGGGGTTGATTGGTCCAGGGAAATCTTACGCTTACCTTCATTGTAGGCAGCTGAAGAAAAGCCCCTTGAAGTTCTCATACTTTTGAAATTGCCGCTGGAAACAAGGAGTACGCCCTGGACCAAAGAGTATATAAACATTGGGACATCTGAGGGTAACCAATAACCAAAGCGCAAAGCATACTACTTGTGACGTATGACAAACGGAGACTAAGATTATCATTATTATTTCTTCAATAAGCAAGACAACCTCAGATAGCGTAGTTGAAACAGTGTGTTCCTTTGGATAGGAAACGTGCTGCGGACCCTCGAATGTTAAGTAAAGTGCCCGGTACACTTGTTTTAGTAATAATTTTCTCCGTGGTTTATGATGCTTTTGATTGTTTTACGTGGCGGAACATTCTTAAAAATACGTTTTAGTCAAAGTTTTTACAGGATATTTAAGTGGTAAACTGTACATTCAACTGTATGAATTAAATTTAGAAATATGTGTTATAAAATGTTATGTTTGTACTTTCCAAGCGTAGTACCGGGCAGTGAGGTTATGATGTGTGTACCATGGGATAGAGAGGATGGGAGATGAAACAGTGCCAACACAATCAACAACTACCGTATTACTCAAGTGCACAATAAAACTGTAGTTAAATAATGACATTGTTATTAGAAATGAGTATCACACTGTGCAAAGGGGAGCGTAGGTCTACAAGTAAAGGAAACTAGATGATAACTCAATCTAGCGACACCTACCATAACATACTGAATTGTAGTGGTGTAGGCTATTGCTATCGACAGTCCAATATCTCTACTCCTTGCCACGGCCATCGGAACAGCAATAACATTGCCGCATTTTGGGTCCATCTTACTGCAGAATCTTGCCGCTAGAGGCGCTGTTTCGATCTCCAAGTACAGGCAGTAAAGAATTCATGGATCAGTCCTAAAGCTATGGTTTGTCTCCAACATAAGAGAAGTGGCTTACTTGGGTTGAAATAGCAATGTCTATGAAACGAAAGAGACTCTACACGGCACTGTTATTTTTCAGTTCATCAATTTATTTATAACTTCCCAATGAATGGGTTGACAAACGACCACACAATATGGTATCTAATTAGTTTTGGCATAGCTAAAACAACATCCTGGATAACATATCAACAGTAAAATAAACTATATTTATTATACATTACAACAATGCTCAATTTGAAAGTAGGCCTACTTCTAATGAACAATAGCTACATCAAGTCGGAGCTTTAGGATCGTATCAGACTTGCCAATCCACAGCTTTCTGTCTTGACCGAACAAAGGGTGGTTAGCAACGCAGTTCATTGGAATCTCATAATTAAATACCGATAGAGAATAAAATACGAGGGGCGTATTATATTGTATTACACTTTATTTTGTGTACCCAATTGAAGTACATTACACATCAGTTGTTCCGTCCACCTTCTCAACATAATCTCCTTGTAACTTTATGCACTTTTGCCATCGATGTGTCAGTCTCTCCAGACCTTCCTGAAACCATTCTTTCGGAGTGCTGCGTAGCCATGCCTTGACAGATGTGTCCAGCTCTGCAAAATCCACAAAACGGCGACCATGCAATGGAAGCTTAGGGACAGTCCATCACTAGAGAACTGTCGAACAGTGCCATCAGTTGACAAGCGAATGGCGACAGTGTTCTGAGACACAAAGGGCATCATCCACATTGACTGGCTGGAATTGGGGGCCATGATTAACAGTGCAGCAAATGTGGCTACCCTTAAGCGCTTACGTCGTGTCATTCAAACTAAGCGGCTAGGAAAATGGGCAAAAGATGTGCTTCTGCAACATGACAATGCCCGCCCCCACACTAGCCGAAAGACTACCGCTGCCATTGATCAAATGGGATTCACGGTACTGCCAGACCCACCACACTCTCCCGACTTTGCACCAAGTGATTATCACCTGTTGGGGAACATGAAGAAACCTCTGGACACAGCTGTCAAGGCATGGGTGCGCAGCACTCCGAAAGAATGGTTTCAGGAAGGTCTGGAGAGACTGACACATCGATGGCAAAAGTGCATTAAGTCACAAGGAGATTATGTTGAGAAGGTGGACGTAACAACTGATGTGTAACGTGTATAGCACGCCCCTCGTACAAGCTGTTATTTCGCCACGTTCCTTATATTTTTCTCGATCTTCGCCGAAGACAAACCAGGCCTTAAGACTTCTAAATCGAAGCCAACTGGCATTGAAGTGCAAAGTGTGTGTTGCACTTAGGTTCCCCCATGTAGCCAAAAGAAGCGTGGTCATGGCTTCAAACGATTGTTTCAAGCAGATCCCTGTATTCTTTGCTCACTGTTCCTGAATCGAAAGAATTGAAATCCTTGGTGCGTGGTCCTAGAACTCACCGTACCTTGAACAAGATGCTGATACCCAGGTTCATGAACGGTTTGGTGAAGTCGATGACACTCTCTCTGGCGTAGTTGATAGTCATCGAGCCCACGGCCAGGTCTGCTTTCTGGAAAGATACGGTATTCACTTCTGTGGTTGTATGGCCTCACACTGTCAATGTTTCACACTGCAACCATGTCCACATGACTAAAATGTCTACTCAAAGACTCCTGTGGTCTTGAATCTTCTATGAAAATTGAACGCAAACTTTCGAAATCTGTTTAAAAACGCTGCTAGCCTGAAACAATTCTCGGTCATCGTTAACTTTTAACCGTATTAAAATGAAAGTATCCAACACAAAGAAAAGGGGCTTGATGGTAAAACGATCAAACTGCTAGCCTCTCACCAGGGTGGTTCGGGTTCAATCTCCGTGGCCGCATTGGTTCAAGTGGCTGAATGGACAGCAGGAATCTTATTCAACGGATACTGTTATTACTCCCAATAATAATAGTAATAATAATAATAATTGTGGTGTTTGAAGCCATATTTTCAGTGTTGCCTTAGTAAACAAGAGTTTGGTGCTTTTCTGTCGGTCAACACGAATGTACCCAAAAGAGATGGGTTATGCCCTAATCCTGAAATAAATTACATGAGATCCTAGTGTATTTATTAATCTAATGTAATTTATGTCACGATTAGGGCATAACCCATCTCTTTTGGGTACATTCGTGTTGACCGACTGAAAAGCACTAAACTCTTGAATAATAATAATAATAATAATAATAATAAGATTGTATGACCTCGGGTGTCGGCTGCAAGCTTTGTTATTTGGCACCCAGAGGGCAACTTGCATGTCGAATTTTGTTGTTCCTTGGAGCGTTATGAAAGTCAAGGAGTTAAGATATCTTGTGGCATGCAGAAAGACCGTGGATAGAGACCTTGTAGAGTTTACTCACGCATTATGAACTAGGTGGAGACTAACTATAGAATGACAACACGTTTCATGTAAAGATTGAAAACTAAAAGATAAAATTTAATATAAAAGACATATCAAAACGGGAACGAGGGACGCATGGAATAGAGTATGGAGATGATTACGGGGTTGGAATAAAAATACACATTATCAAAAGGTAAACAGAGGTCATAAAGAGTAGAAGAGCTTGACGCCGAGATGGCCTAAGGTGTTAGAAGGTTGGAGATCATTCTATAATTTACTCAATTTAAAGTAAAGGGGCATTTAAGTTAAATAAATAACCAATAATTAAAATAATACTTCCGCTCCACCACTGGCTAACTACAGGAATGTATTCAGAAGAAATATTCTAAGAAACTTATGGTGTTATGTATCCCCACGAACTGTCTATCACCACCCTTAATTGCAACGCATACCACTACAAAACAAGATAAAATAAGACAGAGGAAACATAGCGAAAAGAAACATAACCCCATTTAGTTCTCAACCCCATTTAGTTCTCAACCACGACAACAAACCGAACTTCATCAATGACAAGACATTACGTGACATGCAACCCCTTAAAGAAATATAGAACAGTTCATAATTAATCCCGAGAGACAACAAGAATAGAATAAATAAGTCAAGCTACGAAATAAAACAACTTCATTCGCTTCTAGAATAAACCTTTCGAACGAAAGTATGAGATTCGGTTATCTAACGCGAGGCAAGATGAGCATCGATTACAGTTTCCGGACACTTGCAAAAGATACACATATCACTACTCGAATGAATAACCGATACATCCCATTGAACAACGTAGTACGTTCACGCGTTGTTTCTCGACTGAATGCAAAACCAACACAAGAACGGAACTGAAATGACCCTGTGTTCAGTCAAGAACCACATTAAATAATAACATTTTAACCACCCTTAATTAATTGTCTGTAAACGTAATTATGAAATGAAACCTATTTCCATAACAAACACAAATGTCGTCTGTCCTGTCCCAAAGGAAAAATTAAAAACTCCGAAGACATACCTGAGGGCAGTACAGACAACGCAAAAATAGAATTGATGTGCGTTCCAACACATAAGGAAATTTAAGACACAAGGTCGTCCAAGAGCATGAACGAAACCTACCACGCATAGCAAATCCCATCAAATATGAACCCCCCAAAAATTTAAGAACTAAGGTAACCAACCCCTAAAGACCTCTGAAAGGACCCATAACCCCGCAGAGAATTACGAGTTAGTTAGAAACACCTCTCAAAACACAATTACGTTCCATGACATAACCAAACGCAAATAGACACGCACAGATAAAATATAACAAAAGGAACAGAAACACAACAACAACAACAACAAACCCAGAAAACGTTAACCCCATTAAAACAAGCAACGTGCTTCCTCAAAGTACGTCTATTTCAAAGAGAGGAACATGAACCAAAGACAAGATTAACCTCAAATGAATGAACGACCTCCAACCTTGGTCAATATTAAAAACGTAAGGAACATGTTCAACACTGAAACTTGGAGGATATTTGTTATGATGATCAAAATGTCTTCATCGAAGTGCATGCATGATGACACAGTAAAGACAAGATGAGACTTATCGTATGCTCGAGACGATCTGGACGTTAACTTATAATAATTCCATTTTCACCCCACTTTTAGTTGTAGGGTTCAGGGAGCAGTATCGCAACGCGACTTCACAACATTTCAACCACAGTAGATACATTTAGAATTGAGAAATCGAAACATATTAACAAATCCAAGTTGCATTGGGAGCTACGTCTGCCAGTCATCTTCACCTTTTCTCTGTACTAATAATCCGTCATCTAAGTATTGTTAGGTTCCATTCCTTTGCTAGAGGTGACATACATTTAGCGGGCGCTTTTCATTTTTCGAGGAATAGCCTGCTAAAAGCAATCGCTTATAATTTGAAGAAATAACCGCTAGGTAGGAATAGCGTCGATATTAGATCTTAGCATTTGAAACGTGTCAATCTAAGCTCCTTCACACTATAGCGCTTTCTAGTAGAGAAGGGAGGAAATTTTGTGTTGGCGGAAAATCACGAGATTAATTTTGCCATTATGAACACGGCCTACTGAATTCAAATGGGTTCTTTAAAATGCCAACAACGTATGACATGCGTGTCGTGAATTTTGTCGCCTTTCAAAAAAAAATCACTTACCACGGCCAGGAGCGAACCTGCAACCTTGGGGTTGGTAGTCCAACACGATAACCACTCACTCACCGTGGCAAGCAATAATAGTAACAATAATTATAATGATAATAACAATAATTAAAGGACCACGTAAAACATTTCATACTCAACTTTGTTATGAACATCTTTGTCAGTACTGTACAGGTATGTAGTGTGAAACATCCACAGTTAAACCTCACGGCCATAGTGCACACTGCTTACCGTAAATAGCAATTGACTGAACATCCCAAATATATACGACACATGAAGCTTCCTAGTCTATAATATATAATCAGGGTATTTTGGCGTAATTGTTGTACCACAAATTACGAAGCAACCTAAGTGGTTGCACATCAGTTCGTTTAGTGAACATAGCCTAGGGGTAAAATAGGATATTTTCAGCATAAGATGTCCATTAGACCTGGTACAAGCATTACACAAGCAAGCGACTATAATCAAGCGGGATATAGCTCGAGAAAAGATGAAGGAGTGCAAACATACTCACTATACTTCCCCAAGATGATCTCCGCAGTGTTGCCAACTTCAGCGACATCTCGCTAGAACTAATGATTTTAATATGTTGGAGACAAAATAGAAATATTTTAGAATGGTTTAAACAATGATTTATATGCATTCAGTGACAGTTAATATTGTTAACATGGAGTGTAGTGACTTTTGACTATGATTATCAACTAACATCCGTTGGTAACACTGGCTATCTGGGCTACTTACTGAAGGAATAAATCTAAGGTGACATGCTGCATGCTCGTTTCAACTACTGTGTAATAAAGTGAATGCAGTCAGATTTTACCGTTAATTCCAGTGTACAGGCTTCTTCCCTCTGGGCAGCAGATGCAATGTGACTTGGATAATGTAGGGGAGGCGAAAATAATTGACGTGATTACAGAAATATCTGTACCAATATAAGAATGTGGGTCAGATTACGATAATGCAGGCAAGTTTCATAACACATTAAGGTAACGTACCAGTCAACTGAAGAATTCATAATGGTTATTTTTCAAAAAAGGATAAACAGCAATTTTGCAATATGTTGGCTGCTTTCTTGTTGTAGTGGAAAAATATAAATGAGAAAACAAACTTCTACGTAAATGATCTTCAGTCGGCCAAAATGTATTAGAGAGCCCAATTATTTTGGGCAATCTACATTCGCTAATACAGTACATCAGGCTACTCAATGTAGCTTCTTCACACAAAGTAAATCAACTCCTGACGATAATCAACTGACGAATGTTCAATTGCTCGACCCTAGTTCACACTTTAACAAGAAGTTCCGTGAAGAACTATACAGCCTACTTTTCATGCCAATGATTATTCTACAGAATATGAACCTATCTAGAATAATGACGAAATTAAGTTGCTAATATCGAAATTTCCAATTAGTTCGAAATACTGTATACCTGGCATAATGTATCCTAATAGAGCACTACAGTTGGCAGCCCTGATGACTGAATATATTCTTAGTTCCGTCTCTTAAGGTACAAAATACAAAATTTGGTTGAAGTGCAATGAATAGCACGGACGTTACATGCAGTTAAACATTGGATCTAACAGCGCGCGTGAAATCATGTTTGCAACAATGTCATGCATGTATTGGTCAGAAATAATCTGAAATAATATGATCTATTGTTGTGCCAATTTTGAATGAAATCCATTAGTTATTATAGAAGTTAAATGCATTTTAAAATTGGACCTATCAGCAGGCTTAGAATCATGTTGGCAGCACTGACGTATATTAGTTACTCCTAATTCGTCTAGAATGCCAGGTACTATACGTGTGCAAAGTTTAGAGCTATTGGCTTGCATACTTTCTGATATATTGATATTAGGGTAACAAAAATAGGGACAGCACATATTAACAGTTGGCAGCACTTGTTGCTCCTTAGAATACGCATAGTCATATCTGTTATGGTACACATAGCACATACGAAATTTGGTTGAAATCCAAATGATAGTATGGAAGTTACATGTATTTAAAGTTGGACCTGTCAGCAGGCTTAGAATCATGTTGGTAGCACTGACGTATATAAGTTACTCCAAATTAATATAGAATGTCAGGGACTATACGTGTGCATAGTTTAAAGCTGTCGGCTTGCATACTTTCTGATATATTGGTATTTGGATAAAATAAATTAGGAGCATTTATTAACAGTTGGCAGCCCTGGTAGGTCTGAAGAATACGCTCAGTCATATCTGGTTATGTACACATACAACATACGAAATTTGGTTGAATTCCAATTGATAGTATAGAAGTTATATGCATTTAAAAATTGGACCTATCAGGAGGCTTATAATCATTTTGGCAACACTGCCATATTTAGCCTCCTGGAAATTGAACTGAAATATTATGATCTGTACGTGTGCCAATTTTGAAATAGCTCCCATTCATACTTTCCAAGATATCCAACATGGAGCTCAAATTTCAATTGCGATTTTTTAGCAGTTGGTAGCACTGACATCATTTTCAAATATGGCCGTGAGATATTCCGGTATAGATCTTTACTCCTACCAAATTTTGTTTCGATTGCTGCAGCCGTTTAGGAGTTGATAGGGGGGGACACACACACAGCCAGACAGACAGAAGGACAGACAGACAGACACACATTTGCCCGATCTCATAAGTCTACTTTTTCCTCATTTTTGCAAAATGTGAAAAGTAGGCTAAAAATATCAATATTTCGGAGCTCAAGTTAGTTATTGAGGTGTTATGGGGTGGAACTACGAGGTAATCTGCTCCAGGCAGCGCGAAGTGTCGTCTACCATAGCTTAGTAAAAACTGTTCTACTTCAAAGTAATCCAAATACTCGCAAGAAGCTCAACGCCTGACTTGTAAAAATTAAAACAAAACTTTGGTGCTTTTCAGTTGGTCAACATGATTGCATCCAAATGAGATGGGTTATTCCCTATTCCTGAAAAAAATTACATGAGATTAATAAATACACTTGGATGACCAGTTTCGATCGTCAAGCGATCATCATCAGATCCAATACACTTAGGCTATACAATCTATGTCTGAAAATATGGATGAAAATATTTACAATATGAACACTTATTTAGTTGCAGTATTAGTTGAGATAATGCAACTCGTCAATATTTGTTAGTTGTGGTCTATGTGATGTTTTGTTGAGATACTGGAGGTGGTGATGGACCTCCGGAATTTGCCAGTTTGGAGTGAATATGTGGTTTCTTAAATGGTCAATTCTGATTGTACTGTATTGTATATGCTACTTATATGGCTAGGGTCTTGCGCGGTCCTGTTGATAGCAGTTCACTTGGACACTTATTGCACTCGACTGACTGGAAATTCCTGCGTGTGAGGGACTGTGGTCTCGCTGGACTGATTCCCCTCCCCGCATTCCTAAGTGTTGTGTGCTCCTGGTGCAAGTTTATCTGTAGTGGGTTGCCAAATTTAGACTCTAGAATGTGGTGTATGTTACTGTATTCAGGATAATCTTTAACTATTAAAGACCGTAGAATAAATTCGCCACGCATTAAGTAGTAGGCATAGCCTATAAGCGCTGCCCGGTCTATGAGAACGTCCCGGCACCTTTAATACTGCCGTGAATACCGGCCTAGGTTTATTGAAGAAAAAGGTACATCGTACATCCTGATCCAAATAACATTCTTCCCCTTACTAATCCCTTATCTAGCTTGGCTACATCGTATTGTTGTGTCTTGTTTCCGACGGGGTGTGTTTTCTAGTAGAGTGAAGAGGGGTGAACTCTCCATGAAAGTGTGCTGTTTAAATTATTGGGGTTGTTTCTTTTGGCAAGATGTATCTTGATTGTTTCCTTTATGTCAAAAGCTCAACCTTTCGGTTCGTGATAAATTATTTTTAAATCGGTTTCAATGTTAGTGAAACTGTGTACCGCGTTGCACATGTGTTCGCATACGGCAGAGTGTGTCCCGTGTATCCACTCTTCTTCCACTCTGCCCGATCTAATTTACTTGACAACCTGTGCCTTGGCACGTAATGGAATATACCCTTGACTTTGAATACGGGACTTGTTTTTTTTAAATTACTATTGTGCAGATGCTTCCCAGTTGTGTTATTCGTAGTGAATGTTATTTTAATACCTTGCTTTTTGAACAGATTAGTGAAATTATGTGTGTTCGCGTTCACTTAAATGAAACGCGGGAATTTTTAATCATTATTGTCCGGCGTTTGAATCGTTTAACCTTTATTTTTTTTGTTTGGCTACAATTTGATCTATTTTGCTGGACGAAAAATTGTTTTCCTTTGCTATTTGCTTGATCATTCTGATTTCCTTATTATAATTGTCTTTTGGCATGGGTATGTTTAAAGCTCTGTGCACCACTGAATTGGACCACGCTAATTTATGCGTACTGGGGGGATTCGACTGACTGTCGATTGCATGCGAATTTTGGGTGGCTTTTCGGAATATGGAATTTGAGAGCTCATTATCTTTACGTTCGATGGTTATGTCGAGATAATTTATTTTCCGATCGGTTTCGGATTCCTTAGTGAACTTGATTGAGTGGTGTAGGCTGTTACTGGTTTGGAGAAATGTTCCTCCGCTTGATAATTCTGTGTCCTCTTTTCTAGGAACGCATTTTCTAGTGCGTTAATGAAGATGTCGGCGATTAGCCCGCTTAGTGTTGACCCCATGGCTAGGCCGTCTGTTTGTGTGCGACACGGAACACAGCTTCACTAATATTGAAACCGACTCAAAAATAATTTATCACGAACCGAAAGGCTGAGCTCTTGACATAAAGGAAGCAATCGAGATACGTCTTGCCAAAAGACACAACCCCAATAGTTTAAACGAACACACTTTCATGAACACACTTTCTTCACTCTACTAGAAAACACACCCCGTCGGAAACAAGACACAACAAAACGATGTAGCCAAGCTAGATAAGGGATTAGTAAGGGGAAGAATGTTATTTGGATCAGGATGTACGATGTATCTTTTTCTTCAATAAACCTAGGCTGGTATTCACGGCAGTATTAAAGGAGCCGAGACATTCTCATAGACCGGGCAGCGCTTATTTGGCTACTAGCTTATGCGTGGCGAGAATTGAATCCACGGTCTTTAATATTTGAAGATTATCCCGAATACAGTAACATACACCACATTCTAGAGTCCAGACTTGGCAACCCACTACCGATAAACTTGCACCAGGAGCACACAACACTTAGGAATGCGGGGAGGTGAAACAGTCCAGCGAGACCACAGACCCTCACTCGCAGGAATTTCCAGTCAGTCGAGTGCAATAAGTGTCCAAGTGAACTGCTATCAACAGGACCGCGCAAGACCCTAACGATATAACTAGCATGTACAATTCAGTACAATCAGAATTGACCATTTACAACAACCACATATTCACTCCAAACAGGCAAATTCCGGAGGTCAATCACCACTTCCAGTATCTCAACAAAACATCACATAGAGTAGACCACAACTAACAAATATTGACGAGTTGCATTATCCTAACTAATACTGCAACTAAATAAGTGTTCATATTGTAAATATTTTCACCCATACTTTCAGACATAGATTTTATAGCCTAAGTGTAATGGATCTGATGATGATCGCTTGACGATCGAAACTGGTCATCCAAGTGTCTTTATTAATCTCATGTAAAATTTTCTGGAATATGGAATAACCCATCTCATTTGGATACTAACGTGTTGACCGACTGAAAAGCACCAAACCTTTGTTTACTAAAGCAACACTGAAAAATTGCTCCAAACACTATAATGTTGTAAAAATTATGTATATTTCGGACCTCGGGGCAGCGGAACTGTCGACTACCACGGCCCGACTAAAACTGGCTCCCTTCTGTCCGTGTACGCAGTGTGGTTAGTCTGATGTTAGTTGCGCACGAGTAAGCCTAGAACCAGTTAAGCAGGTACGAACTGTTCGTACGCTAGACTGCCAAAGATAGAGAGAGCCATAACATATCTGATAGGGACTGATAACTGTCATGCCCATATTATAGATTGAAAATTCTGAACATAATAACAGTTTAAAGAATAGTTGTAGAAACATTTCATGTGTATATCGCTAATTTAAAACGTTCGAGATAAAGACTTATGTGGACATGGTCGTGTTTGGGACAAAGTCAATGCGACTGGGCTACTTATACATTGTGGTCCTGTATTTATAATCCACAGCCTTACTTGCAGTATCAGGAAGAATAAGCATCTTGGAACCTCTGAAATGATGCAGTCGGCCAAGCTGGACATGGGGACATACATGGAGTAGAGGCATACTGAAAGGGGTATGTGCAGTGACAGAGTGTCCAAACTCCTGTATGGCTTGTACGCGCCAAGTTCAGTTGAGCTGTTTGTAATCGTTAAATGAAGTGTCGTGTGAAATATAAGCGGTTGCTCGATTAATATAATTGTTTGGAGTTCAAGGCAGCACTGAAAGTTTGCTGCTTGTACTATTGAGTGCAACGTGAAGCATTGAGTTTTAAGCATCAACTCAATTTTCCAAGAATCTTTTCATATAATTGTTGTAATTTAATTTATTTATTTATTCTTTAGCTCTATTTCGTGTAACCCAGTAGGTTCTCAATATTTTCTTTAAAGTGTTGTAATAGTTTGCCGTCTAATTTACTTTTTCTGATGATAATTTAAAACATCAAAGTTCGTGAATATTTTTTTTTTTTATGGCAATGAATTTCTGGTAAAACACCCAGGAGGTTTCCTCTATGCATGGGTTGTTAGTTTTGATCCTGGCTTTGCTACCCTTTTGTCCGCATACTGGTAGTGTTTTTGTGAATTCTGATTGGGCCTTACGTGCTTCCATAGTGTTTTTGTAGTGAGTGTTCCCTTTAATTTTGTGAACTAGTGGCCTAAGTTGCTTTAATTTTGGGAGTTACATTAAGTTTGAAGTCTGGCATCAATCTTTTCCCTTCATAATTTATTCTCATTCTCTAAGTTGCGTTATGTAATTGTTGGCCCTTATTAGCACCTCCTTGCACTCTTCGTCCTCGTGAGATTCTCGTTTGGTGTGTCTGATTGGTGCGTTGGCACTGGATATTCTACCTTGCTCTCTTAGGTAATAGAACACACTCGCTGGACAGTTAATGCAAGAAGGATCTCTTCAGAGATGACGATGAATCATCTGAGGATTGGGAAGGCGCCTCAGGTACCATACTTAGTGAGGGAACACGCCAGGGAAGGAACCATGCTTAATGAAAATTTGACTCTGGATTAAAACTAAAGGTCTTTATGGTAATATGTCTTTTGTGTCATAGTTGATTCTGAATAAATCGTAAGTCGTCTGGAATAGCTAAATTGTCTGTGCTTCACACAGATTTTCTTTTATTTATTTATCAGGGGCTCTCAATAAGTGGGACGTTGGTTGGCGACTACGGAACCCCTGCTTCCAGTTACTTGTGCCGGACTCCTCTCTTTCATGTTTCATGTCGACCTATTCGTGGGCTGGGATACTTCGTAAGCTCTGATTTAGCGTTCAATTCACATATATTCAGCGAAAGAAGCCTTATTTTCAGAGGTTATCAGCCAGATGTAGCCTCCGTGGCTTAGGCGGCAGCACGCCGGCCTCTCACCGCTGGGTCCGTGGTTCAAATCCTGGTCACTCCATGTGAGATCTGTGCTGGACAAAACGGAGGCAGACAGGTTTTTCCCCGGGTACTCCGGTTTTCCCTGTCAAAATTTAATTCCAGCAACACTCTCCACTATTATTTCATTTCATCTGTCATTCATTTAATCATTGCCCCAGAGGAGTGCGTCAGGACTCGGCAGCCGGCACAGTTCATATCCTCGCCACTAGATGGGGGCTTCATTCCTTCCATTCCTGACCCGGTCGGAGACTGGAAGCAGGCTGTGGATTTTCATTTACATCAGCCAGATACTCACACCAGAGATGTAACAACTTTCCCTTCCCCATATAACGGGAGAACGACAATCATAAGGCACGTCACATCGTGTTAAATTGTGAGGAAGAAAATAGAAACCATCATACTTCTGAGGGTCAAAGATGAGGTGTTGCTCAAGAGTCCGATTAATGGAATCTCAATATTCTAGTGGAATATGACGTTTCACCTGACTTATGAGCGTGCGAGGTAAACTGCCTCCAGCAATTTAATTTCCGCTCATTAACTGGCTGTAGCCTGGAGATACTCATTAACTCCCCGGAAGTCTACGTTCGAATCTCTGTCGACTCAATTCAATTACAACATGGTAATAAAGGGCGCCTCCCAATAATACTCTTACCTCTATAAGAGCCTAGTTTGCACACTAACATGCTTCCAGGAAACGAAATCTAACATAGTGGCGTACTTGGAATTGTTTTATCCTACAGCGTTGAATCGGGCACGATAACACTGTACAGTAAATGTCTCTTCTAATGTTAACAAGATGAAAGTATTTCTGAGGGAAAATACTCTTTCAGAATATTGTGCACAGCTAACTTGCCAAAAGTCATGGAATGCACGTCTAATAACGCCAAGCTGTCTGAATAGCTGCCCAAAGATTCCTGGTATTTCTAGTTGCAGGATCTTGATTGTGAATGGCTCTCTCCACCACGACCATACAGGCTGGATTGCATTCATATCGGGGAAACGTGCTGGTCACTCCATTTGCTGGAACTCTCCAGCCCGTTCTGGACACCCACAGCCCGATGAGACGGCGCATTATCCTGTTGGAACTTCGCACTGTTGTCAGGAAAACTGTCCTCTATGAAGGGCTGTCAGAAGAGTTTTGTAGCGGTTACCATTGAGTTCTGTGGGTTCATGGACAATGAGAATACGCCCCACACCATTACGGGGCCACCACCAACCTGTACGGTAACTCATTGACAACTGGTATGCATGCCCTAATAAGGTTTCTGCCATACCCGAATCTTGCAATCAGCGCGAAAATACTCATCGGAGCAGGCCACATGTTTCCGGTGCAATTTGCAACCTCACTAGCCCAAGTGATGCGTTATGTTAACAGAAGGCCCCTGGGCTCATATCCCAAGGGAGTTGTATAGATCTGCCACCTTCTGCATTGAATATGACTGCGATTTGAGCAAGTGTTGATGCTTTATTTACCGGTCACGATCATCACACAACCTTGAACTGCGTTGTCCTCGGTGGATCGTAATGCCTTCATTCTGACATTCAGCGTGCAGATGTGACACTGAAAGACCCCAAAGTTCTGAAACTGAATGTCCGGTCATTCTGGTACCTACGACGCCTTGAACACAACTGAAACTGGTGAAGTGAAGTCACGAGTCATTCAGTTTCATAGTGTGAGTGTAGTTAATTCTCTCTAGCACACAACTACTATCAGTTTTGCTCAGAACATGGGCAATCCTGCACACATTGTGTTCCCATCTCGAGGTGTAGCGGTTAGCGTTATTGACTCCTATTCTCTGCCATCTTAGAAGTAGTTTTCCAATCCAGCGAAAATGCCGGAATGGTAGCTAACTGAAAGCTATTGCCGCATTGTTCCAAATTACAAACACACACACTTGTACAGACAACACATATAAGGTAGAGACACCCAAGTACACGGGTGGCGCAACATCCAGGCGAAATAAGTGCCCTCGTTCACTAGGATAGTGTGGAACTGTCACGGTTCTGCCAACGAACAGTATTAATGGCATGTACTTTGTACCAGTAGGTAGCTGAGCTTTGTTGGTGTTGGTCTTATGACCCGAGCGCTAAGCAAGCCGCTCACTATGGGGCTAGATGAGTGGAGTCCCCGCCACGAATGCTTGAGACGACCGTACATTCACAAGGAGAAGGAACTTTGTAATGGAACATACAACATAAGGACGCTCGTCGAACACGGGGGATGTAAAATGTTTCAGCTTTCTTCCATATACTGTAGGACCTACATAAAGTAACGGAGGAAATTTTCATTGCTGAATATGAAAGTAGATAGCAGTACGTGTTTCGGTTCATACTACCTTCTGTATAAAGAGGAACTGGCAATCAGTCATGGCTCACGTCCTCCAAGTATCCAATCCAAACGTTCTCTCCAAGAGCACTCAATAATCCTTGGGCACCCACATGACACATCTCCTCATGCTTCTCTAGGATCATCGTGATTTGCAGGCAAATTAATAGGATATCTGAAGTTAATTCCGTCCTTTCTTTGAGTAATATTAATTTTCATCCGTACAATTCCATCTTCATTTGTGTAGCGTCTTAAAGATGAAATGCGATGACTCTCAACATCAACATTGGTTTCTCGCTGAATATATTTCAGCACTATCTTTCCATCATCATTAAATTCCGATACTGAAAGATCTCCCTGCCCTTTGTGATTGTCTTTCTTACAATTGTTCACGAAATGACATATGCAAGCTATCATGCGTATCACCTTCCGATATCGTGAAAAATACTCATACCACCACCTTACATTGATTGGCTCATCCTTGTTTGTACAGGTTACAGATGAAGTCACACATTTTCCTTTTCATTTCTTACTTCTTCTTCATCACAGATGGGTCTGGCACTAGGCCACATAGTAGATGGTTGCTTAAGCCAAGCAGGGCCTGCCACCATCTGGACTCGAGCAAATGTTGTCCTGAACAACCTCTGGATGGGAGATCTGCCGGATTCATACTACCAGGTAGATGTCATCATTGCCCTCGTCCAGTCAATCTCAGTGTTCATGCCAGCTTCGGTTGTATCTTTGTATGAGGGCTGTCCAAATGGAACCGTTTTGGGGTTCCTGGGAGAGGAAAGTCAACATGTAAGCTACCGTGGTGGCATCCCATTGTTCGGGGAATGGCTTTGGTTGCAGTTGGAACCAAACTGCATCCTGTACCTTCACGTTGGAGGGAAATTGATGTTTATCAACGCAGCAAACAGATGAAAGTCACATGGTGCAGTAAATCCGTCGTTTCTTCACGGCCATCTCGACCAATTCGTAACACTTGTCCATTGCCCCACTGGCTTCCTACACCAACCATATTGATGTCTACAAACCCCACTTCCGCATGACACATCACGTAACATGTTTCAAACGGGTTTCAATTGAAAACATTCTATTTATTGAATTAGTTCGAATAGGCTGTGTCATCATGTCTCGAGGCGCAATCAATTCACGACCAGGATAGATCACAAATGGAATATTTTAGCTACTAGGTCGTGTTTTGTACAGGAAGATGGGAGGTAGACCAGACCTATGCGGGACTCGAACCCCAGACCCCCAGCACTAGCACTGAGCTAGTAGGGAACAATCATTAATCCTCATTGGCGGAAGGTCCAGTACTTGGAGCTAACACATTATGTCAGTAGCTCGCTGTAAGATTTTGATTCCAGAACTAAACCATCATGGCCGTATTGATGACAAATGGACACTTTCAACTATTAGGGCCCCTCAGACGAGGCCACTTAGCAGCGCTGGTTCGTGGCGCGTTAGTGGCACTTCTACTAAGCTTTAGTGGCGCTTCTATCAAGCGTATCTGGCCCTGCTAGTGTTTGATACCCAGTGGAGAGCTCCTCAGTTTTCCAGTAAGCATGGACCTAGAAGGTGATATAATTCTTGAAATGCTCCTCATACCAAGGAGAAAGAAACTTCAACGGAACGCAAAAAGATACTGGGTCCATCCATTGGTTTTGGAAAGACCTTATTCGATGATCTAAAACAGGATGACGAAATAGTACATTATGCAACGAGCCTATAATGGCAATAATTAAGACATGAGTATGTTTATAAAACGAGCGTATGCGAGTTTTATAATTTCCATACAATGTCTTAATTACCATTATAGGCGAGTTGCATACAACTGTTTAGGTTCGACGATAATTATTATAACTATTTTATGTTCTAACATAAATATTCATAAATATCTGTCGAGATTTCGCCAGTTTTATGTACTGATCAGAGCGCATGAGACGCAGAGAATGCCTTGTATTTGACCATGGCCTCCTCGATTACCCTACTATGAAACTAGGCCACGCAGTGAAATTTAAATTACAAGGCCGTGAAACTTAGCGCATCTAATTATCCAATTGGTCAAACAACTGTTTCTTGAGCTCTAATTGGTGGGAAAAACTGTTTCATGATGAAAAATAGTGTTATAATGAGCGTCATTATAATAGACTACAGTTTTCTGACATATAATAGTCAGGGTCGAAAATTAAGTTCTTTGATTACTTTCGCATGTCCAAAAATTCATTTCAAGAGCTTTTAGATGGTATGAGCATAACTATTCGGGAAGAGAACAGAAAACAAGGCAAGAGAAACAGGTCTGAGCCCGCAGAAAAAATCAAATACGGTAATAGGAACATGAGAATATCAAAATACACGACCATGTGGCGAGCCGTTAGTAGCGCTACCGTCGCGCTACGCATGCGCCACTAAATGCGCCTCGTTTGAAACCAACAATATAGTTTCTGGTTTTGCGAAGAGAAGCGCTACTTTTTGTGGTCGGTACCACCGGCGAAGTCTATACTACACAGTCCGTCTGCTGCGCCAGTATTCTGAGGCGGTGGCTGTGTTATGTGTGAACGCTCTCAATTATGTACGGAAGCGCTGCTAAGTGGCCTCGTCTGAAGGGGCCCTTAGGTCGCATGTTCTAGTCCTAACAGCTGAGAAGGGGTTAGCTTGATGTCACGTCCACTGAGTAGCGACCAACGCAAGGCAAGGCTCTGTTCTCATGCAATGAACCATGCTCCATGCTAGAGAAACTCAAGACTCGTCTCGTACCTTGTCCATGAGCTGCCTCACCATACCATTCCACTCCCCGCTGTCCAGATCGTAGGCCCCATATTTCCCATCAGGCACCAGTGCGATGCTGTACTCGAAGCCCACCATGGTAGCAATGTCCCTCAGCAGGTCGATGCAGAAACCCTCGTAGCGGGCATTCCCCGTCAGATCGCTCTGTGCGCGATACATCACATAGGGGGTCTCCTACGGGAGGCACTACAGTAACTACATGGCTAGAGTGCTAGGTGTAAAACATCCACCATAGCTGCAATTGTAAATACATTTAAAGTAGTACCTTTCGGCATTCGGAGTGGTTTGAGACAAGGAGATCCATTAGCGCCACTACTATTCAATTTGGCCTTGGAACAAGTTAGTCGTGACACTGGTCGAATCAGAGAAATGGAGACGGTGGGAGTAGACAATATCATGGCATTTGCTGACGATGTTGTGATTCTTGGCGATACCTTGGAGCAAGTATGCACTGATACCTCCCGATTTCTTCACAATGAGAAGGATATTGGGATGGTGGAAAAATTCCTTGGCATACTCTACAGCTTCTCAGAAATATCAAATCCCACAGCCCTTCGCCTCTATTACCTCTCGACAATCAAGCCCATTGCAAGCTACTGCTCTCCCATTTGGACAACTTCTTGCCCGTCAACATAGCTAAATTAAACAGAATTGAATCCTTCTTTGCTACCATTGTAAGGAACAGAATGCCAAGGTTTAGACACTTCACCACTCAGCAGGTACTTTCAGCCATAAACATCCCCCTCCTCAACACGACAAGACAGGTAACTGACCTGTCCTTCCTACTATACCCGGATCGTTCACACGTCCGTGACATTGTTGACATTCTTATTTTGGAAAGAGGAGTTGTTAGTTGAAGAGGTTGAAGGAGTGGATGATTTGAATAACGCGCGGAGGAGACTCAAGAATGCTGAGGGAAGCATACATCGCAGGGGCGAGTGACGCGAGATTATGACGTGGAGCCTGAATACGTCATGAGAAATAATTTTTTAGAATTACCTCAAGGAGAAGAGATGGACGCTAGGAAATTAACACACTTTTTTGGCTATAACAAGAGGAGGATTTTGAGCTATCAAGCATTAAAATCGTTCCAGTAGAAGCCGAGATACGAGATGGAATGTTCTTGAACAATCTCTCGCAGAACCATAAAAGGCAACGTTGCTGAGCAGAGAGTTATCATATCTTCAAAGCATTTGCTTATGTTCGGATCTACGCTACGTGAAAGTGACAGTATACACGCCGAAGTTCTGACGGTCGGAGGACTTAGTCGCCGTACCAGTGGTCAGCACGACTTAGTTTTTGTTCAAGTGAACGAACTTAACTTTTGGCAGCGAATGGACTTAGAATATTCACTGACTTTCAGGTCACTTATACTATAGTCAGGTGATGGTAGTGTCGAAACCATTCACAGAAGTTAGCCTACAGAACGATGTATTTCTTGTGGTGACTATACATCTGGCACTTCGAATTCATCATAAAAAATTTATTTCATTTTGTTCGTTTATGCAGCTAATAGGTGTTCCTATCTTAGCGTGCAAACGAAACCGCATTATTGGAACATGAGATTTATTCTCGAATCTACAGGAGTACTGTACCAGTCTATGACTGAGCAAGTTTTTGTCATGTTACACGGTACTAGTGATAACGGGAGTTATTTCGAACGGATGACTGCGAACATCATCATGCGCCGCTAAAACTACTCATAGAACTGGAAGGACATGGAGACGAACGAGGTATTTGGATACGGCAGATGGCCATGGGAAGACACTGTGGGAATAGTGTACACCGCAGGACACGCCCGTCATCTATATCAAGAATGAAGTAAGACAACCATTTCATGTACTATCCACTAACCAGTAGTATTAGAGAATTCCATATTATTGAACAGTCACGATGAGAAATCAACACACATTTTTCACCATAGCTAGATATTAGCTAGATCTTCGATTGTATTTGTCTGGATGACAAATGGAACTGCTGTCTGACAATTTATTTTTCGATTTACGATTTTTGTTAGGACAGGCATTAGTTCATGTTTCGACATGAAATATTTCGATTATTCCAAGGGATATAAATATTTTTCGTTAATTCTGATTATGAGAACAGAAGTAATTAAGGCTTGGATTATTTAAATAATTTGATTTATTTAATAAATATAATAATCAAGTGTCAAGTGAATAAGTTAATAATAATAAATAATAACAACGCTATTTAAAGTTATAAATAATTAGGGAGTGATAATACCGAACATTAGGAATTAAATTAAATGTTGTTAATTGTTTATTGTGATTAAATAATTAATGCATTATATAAAAATTAATAGGAGACGTTGATAATAATAATTCACAGTTGAGACTTAAATATTTATTTATTTAAAAGATTAGGGCGATAATAATCATTTGACATTGATGATGCTTAATTTTTTTTGTGGTGATAATAATAATTTGGGGATGAATTTAATTACTTGGAAGGAATTAAATTAAATAACTTTGTTTGGAAGTTTAAATAAATTTAAATGAGTTTATGGATGAAGAGAATGAAGTATTAGATTTTTGAGCTCAGAATTATGTTTTTGAAAAGCACTTAAAACATATTCAGATAAAAAAGAAGGGAACGGCAGGTATTTAATGTATCAAATAGGGAGAATTTATGTAAATGGGAGGCAAGGAGATATTGACCAGAATTTATTTAATTGGTAAAATAATATTGAAGAACCACAGTCTAGTAATTGACAGAATATTACAAGAAAAAAATATAATATGTAAAAATATATATATAATAGTAATAATATGATGCTGTGTGCAGAATATTCTGGTGATGATTTTAGTGTGCGTTTGGCGACACTTAAAGTTGTGGAGGCCTAGGGGGTCATCCAAAAGTGGGTTTTATTCCCGTAGTTGTGGGCACAGAAGGATGTGCGGATGTTTGAAGGAGCCTGTGGGCTATATTTGTAAAAGAAGGGTTAGGCGATGTGGACCGCCCCATATTCTTGTCAGATTTCACTATTCTGTTAATTCAAATATTAAATAATTTTTTTTCTGGATCAACTCAAAGTTCAAATGGAATGCCTGGATGAATAATTGAAGAACTTGAATTTAGATTTGTTGAGCCTGACCGAGGAGAAAAAATAATAATAAGATGAAAAGTGCAAATGAATTAAAATAAATAATGAATGATTTTTATTTTTGAATAACAATAATAATAACATTGGAAATGAGCAAATAAAATATGCATCATGTGAGAGGTTGAGAAAACTTGTTAAAAATAAAGTGAAGGGAAAGTTTGAAATTAATTAATTATTAATAATAATATTTTTTTTATTAAAACAATTTTGTGAGATTATACGAAAAGTTTGGTGATAGATAATTTTGTTAACATAAAAATTTGGTGAAGAGTTAGATGATTTAATCCGCTGATGGTGGATAGAAACAACAACATTGTTTACAACAATTATTGTGTATTGTTAATAACATATGAGAATAATTTGAAATCGTTTATGACATTTAAACAGATGAAAGTGATAAAAGAAGAAAGTTGAAGTTTCAAAATATTATGAAAGTTTTTGAACAAATTTTGTTTTTTTGAATTGGAAAATCTTTATGAACAATTATTAACATTCGACTTTATGTCAGTCGAGTATTGATATTGTTATGAATCAACGAATCAGTGATATGATAATTTTCCAAATAAGTTTAATTTTGGAATAACACCGAATGAATCAAGTGACTATTTATTTTGAGAAATTTTTGCTACGAATATTTGATAAAATCAAATTGCAATCATTGTAAAGTGAACTACGAACGTGTAAATAGTAGGGATCACTAAGAACTCTTAAAGGAACAGTGATTACCGAGTGTTTTTTTTTTAATTTTGATTTTTTTTCTGGATATCAGAATGGACTATTAATTTTTTCTGATTATCACTTCTGCGACAATTCCAATAATATTATAGGGACCGTTGATTTCTTATGTGTGATGTGTTTTTATCTTTGTTGAGGGTTTTTACCAGTTGAATTTAAATGAGAGCTGCAGGATTATTACAGGTTGCTTGAGGCCAACTCTCATCAGTAAAGTGCACTATCTTGCAGAGATTGCTCCACCTGACATCAGAAGAGAAGTGGCTGCAAACAACGAAAGAAGTAAATCATCTGTTATGACCTCACACCCACTCTTCGGATATCAACCTGCTGAGAGGAGATTAAAATCGAGAAAGAGCTTCCTAACAACTACTCAACCATTACAAGGAACAGCAGCAACAGCTCGAGTGGCCGTGTGGAAGGAGAGGACCAGCAATCTGTCTGAATGGATGGAACCAAAGGAATCTCGACCTCCTGGTCACACAGAGAACTGGCTAATCTGGAAGTCCCTGAACAGACTGAGGGTGGAAGTTGCAAGATCCATGGACAACTTATATAAGTGGCATTTTCCGACCAAGACAGTCCTGTGTGATTGTGGCGCAACCCAGACAACACAACACCTCTTCTCCTGCCCATTGTGCCCGTACAGCTGCACAATGAATGACTTGACTGAAGGTAATTCAAGTGCTATCGAAGTGGCTAAGTTCTGGGCAGAAACTGTTTGAAGTCGTCTGTTTAACACATACTTTGTACTTCTGACACGAATAAATAAATAAATACCAGTTGAATCATATATTTTATTTATAAATAAATTGAGAATTTTAAGGAATGTGCTAGTTCAAAAATAATTTCTCACCTTACCTTACTTGTGAATTACTGAGATCAGGGATGCCAGATTAGACCCAAGTATTCACCTAGATAGACCCTGAGATATTTTTTCTCGTGCTGATCTGATTTCGGTATTTTACAAAATGTGGTCGTTGGATCTCGGTCCAAACGGGCACACTACATTATATTTTAAATGGCCATTACCGTTCGACCACCTACTGTCACTTTTCAAACTAAGAGCCCCTTCCCGTTCTACCAGGCTAAAAGATATTTTGCACATTCCATACACAAAACATTCCATAATCCAAAGGTCCTTCCAAAACCGCAAATCATCCCTGTACAATAGCACTGCAAGGAAACGCGAGTTGGACATATCCACAAACAAGAGGACATTCCTGAAGCAGGCGAAGGAGAAGTTAAATTGTATTTAGAACTGTGATTTTGGCCATTGACGACACGGCTACGAGCAAGGACATTCTACCGGCTCTTGATCTGGACTTGTTTTGTTTGGTGATTTGTTAAATTTTATCTTATATTATATTTTAAATTGTTATTTAGTTGTCATTTGTACACGCGTGAAGGGCTAGCATAGCTGTAGTTTGTGCTTTGATTAATATATTTTTTAAAACAATTAGGATAAAACAAAATACGTTATCTTGTTGTATCGCGCCGTCAAACTCTCCTTCCTTCCATTATTGTTGACGGACATACTTTTGAACGGGTTCAAGAATTCAGGTATCTGGGATCCATACTAACTAACAGAAGTGAAGTGTCGAAAGAAGTGCGTCAGCAAATAATAAACGCTAATGGCATGTTCTATAGTCTGAATAAATTATTTAGGTCTCTATTATCTCAGAAGAATAAGATTCAGCTATACATGACACAAGTATGGCCGGTACTTTTGTAAGGTTGTGAAACCTGGGCGACTTTAGCAACAACCGAAGAAGCCATCCTTGCCTTCGAGAGGAAGGTACGGTACTTCGAATGATGTATGGACCCGTTTTCAATGCCATGAAAGGTAAATGGGAACGAACAACGAAGGATGACCTTTATCAGCGGTTTGGAAAACCACAAATTGGCCGAGTACTAGGACAGAAGAGACTACAGTGGCTTGGCCACATCATTCGAACTGATGAATCCATCCGAAGCCGAGTCCATCATTCACAACCTGCTGCAGGACGCCAACGGGGACGTCCCAGGACGCGATGGAAGGATCGGGTATTGACAGCACTTCAGCAAGTGGAGCCGAATGTGGTGGAAGATGAAGCTGGGGACCGGCAGCGTTGGAATACTATCTGCAATAGATAGGCCTACCTCCTCCTTCGTGACTGATTCCTTTGTTATCACTTTTTATCTTCTTTTTCTTACTTTTGTTCTTCTGATGTCGGCCTTAAAGGCCTTTAAGTGCAATAAATGATGATGATGATAGTATGGCTTCCCTTGCTGCTGAGCTGGGATACGAACCCAAATCTCCTTCCTAAGTCTCACGGGGCCCTCCACAGTGATAAAAAGTGATAACAAAGGAATCAGTCACGAAGGAGGAGGTAGGCCTATCTATTGCAGATAGTGAACCTGACTTGAGATTTTAGAACACAGAAATGTCATTTCAGACATTGGTAGTGCTGATAATATTGTTTTTATGAGCCTAATTGTTTACTTTGGTGCTTTGACGGGAACGATTATCTTACAGAAGACATTTTGTTGTTGTTAATTCATTTTAGGGACTTGGGACATCTTTATCATCAGCCCCATGTAGTTAGGTGTGTCTGATAACCTGTATTTATGTGATGACTGTAGTAGGGACAGGGATGGGGTAGGCACCCCGCGACTTCAAATAAGGTACTGTTCCGACATTTTACTGGAGGGAGCGTGGAAATAACGCACTCAGGATTGCCGGTGTCAGCGCTGAGAGTCGAAAATACGAACTCCGGATTTACTGCAGCTGCCCTCCCGGCCACGGTACCCGATACGCCGCATGTGGCGGGAAAATGAAATAACCCTTGGCCCAGCACAGCATGCCCTAATAACGCGATTATTGAGGATCGCACGCATTACTACTATTACCAAAGAGAAGGATTATCCTATATCCAGATGTGAGTAAACGCAGATTCATGAATTAGTGACGTCAACAATCTAACGGGGGCAAGTTATTTATAATAATAGTAATAATAATAATAATAATAATAATATATCGTCTGGCCTCGGGTGCCTGGTGCAAGCTTTGTTAATTGACACCCAGAGGGTAGCTTGCATGTCGAATTTCGTCGTTCCTTTGAACGCTATGAAAGTCAAGGAGGTTAGATATCTAAACTCCTTGACACTACAGCGCTTTCTAGTAGTGAATGGAGGAACTTTGTGTTGGCGGAAAATCCCGAGATTAATTTTGCCATTGAACACGGCCCACTTAATTCAAATGGGTTCTTTAACATGCCAACAACGTATGACATGAGTGTCGTGATTTTTGTCGCCTTAAAAATCACTTACCATGGCCAGGGGCGAACCTGCAATCTTGGGGTTGGTAGTCCGACACTATAACCACTCACCCACCGTGGCAAGCTAGTTATTTATTTATTTATTTATTTATTTACACTAGTGTCCAAATGTTAAGCATAAGTTACGTATAAGCAGGGCAACAGGAAATATACCGCAAATCACAAGACATATGCACCTACCAACCAAACGTGTTCGCTCTGTATAGGAAAGGAGTATTCCCTACTTTGACTAGCGGCGTAGCCACAAGGTAAACACAGCCAGTGCCTGCACCCCATATTCCCTCAGTCGTGTTTTCCCTGTAATCGTGTGCGGAGTGTAGTCTCGTGGTGAACGTGACAACATAATGGCACAACGACACCATTCGGACCCCGTTTTTCAGGGTAGTATACTCGGCCACATGGAAGCAGGCCAGACACAGACCGAAGTCGCCGTCTCCTTGAATGTGCCACAAAGTGTCATTTCCAGGCATTGGAGACGATTTCGAGACACAGGAGATTTATAACTTAAAAGGTTCATTCTGGTTCCGTATTGACCAGGCGGAACCTTTAACCTGCGTATACTAACCAGGAGATGGTAGTCGTAGGTCAGTACCAGGTCGACCACCCCACAGCAGGACCGAGTTCTGTCCTTAACTACCAGACGACATCGGAGTGCAACTGCAAGACAATTGTCGGCGGAGCTTGCAGCCGTCTCAGGGGTTGCCGTTTCCCGGCAAACTGTGTACCGGAGGCTCAGAACAGCAGGGCTGTTTGCCAGACGTTCAGCGGTGTGCGTCCCGCTCACTCCAGCACAGAGACGGGCCCGTTTACTGTGGAGCCGGCAACGTCGAACCAGGGCCATAAATGATTGGAGGCATGTGCTCTTCACTGATGAATCCCGCTTCAGTTTGCAGAACGATTCCCGTCGCACATTAATCTGGAGAGTACCGGGTAGCCGATGCAACCACAGGAACATCGTGGAACGGGACCAGTATGGTGGTGATGGCGTCACGGTGTAGGGCGGCATGATGTTGAATGGCCGTACGGACCTGCACATCTTCCTGGGTGGTCCGAGGAACACTGTGAATGCTCGGAGATACAAGGATGAGGTACTGGAATCATGTTCCCTGCCAAGTACAGAACCTAGGACTATGTGTTCCAATGAGTTTGGTTTCTAAATTATATTATTATTATTATTGACTTCTTTTGGAACAGTAAAACAAAAATCACATGGTTTAAAGAAATACAAATGGATTTAGACGAATTGAAAATTACTAAGCATCATATTAAACATAGAGAAGAGAAACGGCTTCTGAATAACAAATACACTCGGCTAACATTCAAAATTTCACAGCGTAAGCAATATGTTATATCAGAAGAAGAACGAGCTGCAAGATCTTCCAGACTGAAGAAGTATTGGGAAAGGAAAAAATTATCAAGAATTAAGAACTGAACTTATTATTTGAAATATTGGCAGACTTCGTATATCAGGTTTGATTTTTGGTGCTCCAATGTGGGCGTAAACAGTGTAAATAAAATAAATTATTATTATTTCTCCTCATTGGGAACCTAGCCTGTTGTAACGTGTTGACATACCATTTAAGAAAGTGCCTCGCCAAGCCATAACGTTAAAAGACAAATCTTGTAATCCCTCGCTTCCTTACATGCATTAGCCATCTAAAAGCAAGATATCCCAGTCAGATAATCTAAAACAAGCTGTCTCCATTTAAGGACATGGAAACCGCCAGTAAACAGCTCTCTTTCCTAAGAAAACCTTGAGAGCTCTCTACGACGGAGTTCTGAAATTTCCAGAAGGAATTTTTAGCCAACCTTCAACATTTTACGCATCATTATTTCTCCCACTCAGAGAGACAACTCCCTCCTCAACGAAGTAAGCTTCTGATTGGCTAGTCCTTCAGAGAAACTCATAACCCCCACTATGGATTTTCTAGTATATAACTTGGCACACAAGAGCAGCTCTTCCTCTTCTTCACTTGTAACTTTGAGTGATGTAACTCTATTTAACAGGACTGCCAAGCAGTCAGGCTACATGCCTTGTACATAAATTATTAACAATTGTGAATGTATTACTTGTCGGTGGACTGATAATAAATAGTATTCATTGGGAATCTTCGTGTTCAGTTGATTCAAGAAATACCAGTCTCGAGGAGAACCTGAGTGGACCATATAATAATTGTTGTCCCGCCTGGAAGCAGAGTAAAGGGATCTACATATTTAATTGAAGACCCATCCAGGACTACAAACTTAATTGTGGTTCCATCCGGGATAACGTATTTAATTCTGGGACCATATGTTCGACTCTTCAGAGGGCGGTTGGCCCAGATTGCCTCTTAATGGACGATAATGCCCGACTGCACCGCGCTGCTCTGGTGGATGAATTTTTCGCCGGGGAAGACATTAATCGCATGGACTGGCCAGCGAGGTCTGGGGATCTGAATCCTATAGGGCATGCCTGAGATGCATTGGGGAGACGAATTGCTTCCCGTCAGCCTCCACCAAGGATCCTCCAAGACCTTCACATTGCCCTTTCGGAAGAATGGGATCGACTGCGACAAGAGCTCTTGGACCATCCGATAGAGAGTATGCCACGTCACTGCGAAGCATGTGTGGCCGTTAGGGGTAACCACACTCCCTTTTAACAGCATAATTATTTTGTCGTGGAAGGCATTGCCAATTTTTGTTAGTTGTTGTCAAAGGTGTACCTTAGCTATCAGAACCTTTCTGACACTTTTTCTTTTTGACAAGTTGTGTGACATATGGTGTGTGATTCAGCTTCCGTTTGTTCAGCAATCCGTCTGACATTCCTATCAGGCGGTATGGTGATCATGCTTAACTTTTGGATACTAGTGTAATTTGATTTATTGTGCTTCTAACAGGTAGTCTATATGCCTAATAAAAAGAAATGTCATCTATCTCTATAGAGAAAGTTAAATTTCCGTCTAAACATTGATCCCAGATGAGTCAAAATGAGCCTTCGTTATATTTGTTCCTGTCTCATGGGTTGACGTCAAAACTACTGAGCGATTGGCATGAAAATTAGTGAAGTAGAAGACTCCCTTAAAATAAAACTAGGGCGAACATTATTTATATAATGCTAAGGGGTGAGGCAATTGCGCCATCTGTATCCATCATTCGACATGAAGTCGCGAGCTCAGACATGAATTCGTGGAACGTGCAAGGAGTACGGACGGTATGTGGGAGTGGCGGGGAGCCGGAGCGCTGGAGGATAAACCCCTCCCATAACTGCGCCAAGCTCAAGACGACTGCATGTGCAGATTTTAAGCATTAACACGCGATGTCGACAGTGCGGCGTTGTTCGCCACCAATGAAACGTGGCTGGGTATCTGTCTCCCCAGAGCGGCCTTACCACATACCGTCACTCAGCACTCCGGCGATATGGAAACACGGCAAGCTAGAATACGCGCAAGAAGAGCTTGCCACAGAATCCTGCGCAGATATTCGGCAATGTTCGAGTGGGCTTGGTAGTGGCAGAACACGCCCCTCCCACTTCTCTGCAGTAGCTCGCTGGCAGCAGTTCTGAACGGACCGTCTGCCCAGCCGGAGGCTAAACTGCGACTGGGACACAAGTGAGGTGTAATGCCTTACACAGTAGTTATTACCTGAGCCAGAACACAGTGACCTATAGCCTAATGAGCCCATATTGTTTGCTGCTTCCTTGTACTCTACGCTTGAATTACAGCTGTAGATCGCATCTTGCGGCGAGCCCGCAGGATTGAAGAATCCAGTGATCAGTGAGCCCGGTAATGAGCATTCGGGAGGCACACGGGAGCCCCACAATGAGCATTAAACTACGCCAATTGATATTGGTCTCTGCGCATCGTTGAGTTTCGGCAAGCTCTTCTTGCGTGTGCTCTACCTCCTACCATGGTGTAACTACAAGTCCATGCCTCCTACCAGGATCAGACTCTTGACAGTGTATTGCTGTTCCACTCGCCCTTTCTCGACAAAGGATTGATTTCTTGCTATAGATTTAAATGCTAGTAGCTGCTTAAATCTTATACTGTATCCCCATTGTGCGAACTGACGTGGACACCAGTACAGGGACATCCGGAAATCAGCTAAGTCTACACAACCACAGTGTCCACTGAGCTATATTCAAGTGTTCAAGTAAATAAGAAATTTGGAAAGTAACAGTTAATAACAAAACAGTCGCTTCAAAAGCTTACTACGGTAGAAGTTATCGATTCAAAGAGTTTTCACACTCAAGCACATAAAAAGGACTAACAACAAACAAGTGCAACAGACTAACGCAATAAAACACTAATTGGTAATAAATCCGACAAAGTTTAATTAAAAACATCTGTAGCTTAATAACATTGGCCTTCACGGCCAAGTGCATGGTGTACTTCCCCTGCGGCGGTCCGGGTACGGTCACCAAGAACACTCTGATGAGTCTGACTTGGTGCGCAATAGGGCAGAAATCTCGAAGAATTCCTGGATTTTAATTGTGATACTGTTGTATACAACCTAAGTGAGCAAGATTTGATGCTGTTCGCTTGACTAATGACCGCCGCGCCGTTTGTATGAGTGTAGACATGTTGAGGACCAGGAAGTCCCTCGTGTTGACCGACTAGCTTACTCTATGAGCCTGTCAACGACGGTTGAGGATTCATTTGAGGGACTTGGACATCGTGGTCATTGAGCCCCGTGTGCTTGGGTGAGTATGGAACCTGTGTTATTGTGGTGGATGTATTAGTGTATTTGTGGAAGTTTGAAGTCATTCTTTTTTCAGTGTTGCCTATACAAATTGCCTTTTGCTGCTTTTCAGTCGATTGACACAAGATTCAAACATTAAACTACAGGCCTAACAGCGTGCTATTGAACCACAGTAGTGAATTTACAGCAGTGAAAATTAACCTCAACACAGTGATCAGGATCTGACGATGCCCACTTGAGGGGCGAAACGTGTAATCTTAAATTGCCCATTTAAGTGCGATAACTAACACATGTATTTTTTCCAAGAGTGTGTTTATATACTTATCCCGGATTTTTGGTTTTAGCGATATTCACGAAATTTTTCAGTGAACATATATATGTTATCACAACGATATATTGACTCCCAGTATGTCATGTTTCTCGATTTTGAAGCCGCGAAATATCGCGAAATATAATTATTTTGCGAAATATTTAATTTTTGCCCTAAAATGCGAAATACGAACGAAATTCGTTAATTAAGAATTTTGTTTTAAATATTACTTTATTAAAAAAAATCTTTCTGTCTTTGGATAGAAAATAAAATAAACTTAAATCTAGGCCTTAATGTTTCATAAGATACGGGATAACTGCCTTCTCGAACCTGATTGGATGAAGGGGAAAGCCAATCACGTTTACGAATCGACTCGTGGCATTAATAGCTCGCGTTGTAGACAGAATCTATTTATTTTCACCATCGACTGCACACAACGTTCGGCCGATCGTTTTGTTGGTCTTTCGTATTCTTTTATTTAAGCTTTATAACTGTCGAATAACACGCGTACGCGTTACGCACATTATATCAACAAACTATTATCCCAGAGGTGAGTATCGTCAAATTTCAAGCATAGAAGCTAAATTTAAGCTTTGCCATCTGTATAATGTTCTTACACGTTACGAAAATTCAAACATAACCTCCAATGTTCGGCCATCGAAGTATTTAAACGATCGATACAAAGCATGCACCCTGCACCGGAAACAACCTTCGATAATCAGGCACTGCGCACACCAATACGCGCTACCAATCAAACGCCACAGTTTCTCCTCGTTTCTCCATGCGGTGTCGTGCCTTGTTGTTCTGTGTCGTCGTGTTTTAATCGTGCGTGAGATTTTTTTTCGTGGTTTGAAATAATGCCCAAAACAAAGTTTGTGTCTGTTTTAACGAGAGCCGGAGAGTACCGGAACGAAGGTTTCTATGTTTTAGATAAATTCTTAATGTGCAAATTCTGCTATGTTAGAATAAATTGGGAGAGAAAAGACACGTGTGAGAAGCATTGCAAAGATTCTGCAGTTCACAAGAAAAGAAAAAAAGAAGATTCCAAAGAGTCACTTAGGAAACAAGTCACTCTTGAAGAAACTCTGAATGCTGCCAAAAGACTTGAGACAGACAAGGAAGAATTCGTACTAAGCACAACAATGGCCTTTGTGCAAGCTAATATACCATTGGAAAAGCTTGATCATCCTGATATTCGAGAGTGGATGAACAAATATATAGAAGGTAATGTACTGTATTTTATATTATGTAGCCCTACGTATTTTAACAGTTCCCAATTAGAATAACAATATATTAATTCTATCGCCTAAACATACAACAGCTCAGATCTGGTAAGGGACTACATTTCCAGTAGTATCATTTTTAGAATTTAATTATATTACTTTTAATTAATATGAATTGAACACAATAAAGGTACGAAGATAGGAAAATCTATAAAAGTACTGGGAGGACTGCAAGGTTCAAACAGTTGCTTCGAATAGATTGACTAGAGTGATCTTATGCGGTCATTAAAGAAGAAATATGAATTAATTACCATTAGCTTGAACAGTAGTTTGTAAAGATATTGGTTGTTGGAACATGAACTTCTTTGTAATTGCTTCAGGTTCTGGTGATCTCCCACAAGCTGATACATGCCGAAGGAAGTATGTTCCAGAATTAAAGGAACAATATGAGTTGGATGTTGTGGAAGCCATCAAAGATAAAAAGATTGTTATCCACTGTGATGAAACGACCAACAGGAACGGCAAGGCAGTATTTAACATTCTATTTAGAATACTTCCCAATGGTTTTCAGACAGCAAAGTTATTTGGTGTTAGTGTCACTGAACTTGAATCAGCAGATTCACAAACCTGTTGTCAAGGTATCGTAGATGCGATGTTACGATACCGGGTGCAGTATTGTAATGTGGAAGGTGTGGCAACAGACAGTGCAAGGTACATGACCAAATGTTTCGGTACTTTGAAAGGATTGGTTTCTGGGAATTTGGTTCACATTCAGTGCTGGTCACACAAGTTGGACTTGGTTGCAAAGTTAGTGCCAAATCATCTGCTCAGTCTCAATAAATGTGTGTCCATGGTGAAAGCGGCTTTTAAAAATGCGAGGAAGAGAAAACATCAATAGTTAAGTTTTCTGAAGGCTAAGCATTGTGATGAAAAAGTTAAGATGTTTCCCATGCCTGTGCTTACTCGCTGGGGCTCGTGGCTGAACTCTGCACTATACGTTGGACAATACCTGGATGACCTAGTCGAATACTTAGGAAACTGAGTGATTCAAATCTAGCAGTCGGGTACTTCATAGAACTCTCCAGCAATGAGAAAAGATGCATTCAGTTTGAGGCCGCGTTTGTTAAGGAACACTGCACCGCAGTTTCTTCAATGATAACTTTCTTGGAAGGTTGCCACTACCCTCCTGCTCACAAGCTTGCGCCAAAAGTCCGAGCCCTGGTAGGTGAAATGCAGCTTGTTAAAACAAAGTGATTGCAGTTGAAACATCATCTGCGTTGCAAAAGTTACAGGGTGAAAAGGAACAGAGGGAAGAGCGAAGAGTCGAGAAGCTAACGGGAAACAGCATTGCGAAGCTTGAAAAAAATGGCGGAAGAAGATCCGGCGAAGAACATCTTTCAGGCGATTGCCCAGCTTTTCTACCTCCCAAATTTAGTGGTTGCGCCAGTAGATAATGACCTCATCTCGCATGTACAGAAGATTCCTCTTTTGAAACCAGTATCGAAGGAAGATTTTCTTCGAGGTTATCAAGCTCTGCAAAGTTTGGCCAAGTCAAGTACCGGTACCGTAACAGTAGACATAGTTCCAGAACTATTCAATGGATTAATGGAAGATTATCCTGAATTTTCCAGAAGGAGTTTGGAAACTGTATGGTTTCCCACAGGTATCGTGGACAGTGAAAGAGGCTTTTCAGCGTACTCAACTATTCTGTCAGATAGGCGTACAAATCTGCGTCCTGAAAACCTGGAAACAATGCTCTGTTTATACTTTGGGGACAACATAAATTTCAACAGTTAATGATAAAAGGACTGAGGTAGACATGCAGAGTGTTGAAGTAAATGTTAGGTTAGGTCTTAAATATATTTCATTTGTGTTACAGTTCTATAGTGTAAAAGTAACGACAATCAATTGTTTGTAATTCCTTCAAATATTTTTAAAGAGTCCATTATTGAACAAAATCCGTGCACCGCTCAAATAGTTATTTAGCACACTCACACGTCACTTTCTTATTTCACCACTATGGATATTTCATGTCACCGCTTTGGAGCGTTTTATATTACCATAAATCATGGACCCTACTTATAACTTGTACCCCGCCCAAACAATCGTGTTGACCGACTGAAAAGCAACAAAATACTATTAGTGCATTTGTAGTTCAGTTCAGGATTGGGAAGGAGGTAGACGTGGCCTTAAATTAGGAACAAACCCTGAATTTGCATGGAGTAGACGTGTGACACCACGAAAAACTACTTTCAGGTTGCCTGAGGTGGTAATCTAACCAACTCTCAGGACTGCAGTAAGTGTACATCATTTTAGCTCGCAGATCAGAATTAAATTTCTTGGTAGAGACAGGAATCGAAACCAGGCCTCTGGAGCGACAACCAATGTAAAGTTTCTAACAGTGGTCAAGCCAAGCGGCAAGAACAGGCACGATTACTAAGGTGACTTGCTGTGCTGAGGAGTAAGTGAAAGTTGTGAGAGCGCACACCTGTTGCGTGCACCGCAGAACCAAGACCAGTGACTTCTATAGCGCAGCTTGTGGGTGGGTGATTTATCTACATTTAATAACTGTATTGTTCAGGTGATGGATTCTCACCTCATTCGAGTTCCTCGGTCTCCTCTGTCTGGACATCCCTGAGAGAGAGAGGTGCTAGCTACAGGACTGTGTTGTAACTAGTGCTACAGGGACCTTCTGCTAGCTGCATTGATGAACACGAGATGAGATCAGTAACCCTCAATACGATGCCTATACTTGCTAATTAGTACGTACCCGTAGCACAAGGAGTAGCACCGCCTTCCCATTGAACAGAGCTGCGTGCCTGGTTACTGACAATAACAGAACAATATCTTCTTTTGTGTTCAAATAAATCGTCCTTCTGGTGAAACGTTGCTGATAACTTGTATATTATTGGCCATATTCTAACAAATTGAGGCCCTTTCTGAAAAACGACGGTAGGCCTAAGTGAATTTACTTCACGCGAATGAAGGAAAGATACCTCAAATACTGTGCTGCTCTCTGTACCCAATCCACTGACTTGTTTTCAAAATGACTTCCATGAATTAAGTTATCTCTGTTCTCATGTTAGGTTTTGTTAAAAATCCAAGTACTTACAGACATTGTTCTGAATATCTCAAGGTACAACAGAACTCAGATAGAGACAATATTTTCGATTCGGTTTGATATTGTTATATTCAAGTGATTCTCTATCAATGAAGTGCATATTAGTTTGAGTTGTCACTAATATTGTGCCTTCCATTGGATGAGTCCAGGTTGTGCCGTATAATGTATTTCTGTGCCTCCTCTGAAACAGGATTATAGATTTTACATTACAAAGTTCCTCGGAACATGTACTGAAAACATACCGGTACCGAGGAAATTGAAATTCTACCTTGTGATCAAACGGCTACTGATTGTAGATAAGACCTCAGTTATGCACCAAATATCTCTAAGTCTCCAGGAACTACTGCCCTTTGAAGTATTTCCTACACGCATTACAATCAAACCAATGCAAACCGCTTCGCGAAAAGTCATACAAATACGTAACCTGGATGTACATCTCCTCGAGATAACAATTCCCTTATTATTCCCGTTTCTTGGGGAGGGGTGATGAAATCCTATGTGGTGAGTATTTTTACGGCCTGATGCCCTCCTAGCCATGACCTCAAGAGGCAAATGAAGCTGTTCATGGAGTTGGAAGGAGGCGACCGTAGCCTATTAGAAGGTACCGTCCCGGCGATTGTCTGAGGGTAAAACCGCGGTAAACCATTTCAAGGGCGATCGACGGTGGAGTTCAAACCCATTCGAGTCCATGGATGGCCTGGTCACATGACCTAGCGATGCATCTTAGCGGGCGTACGTAGTGGTATGATGAGGGGTCTATCTAGTGTCATGGCCGCCACTTGAGTCCAACCTGATATCTCGCTAACCTATCATCGGATTTGGGCGTGTGAGGTGACATAGGACTCGGAGTGACGTCCGCATTCCCATGGCCTACTGATTTACCCAAAAATACAGAAAAATGCAAGGCCATCGACCTGAGATTTATAAACTAACAATCGGAATTGGTCGTTTGAGGTGTCATAGGACTCAGTATGACCTCCTTTTCCCTATGATACACTCACTTACTCAAAATACCCAAAACGAAGAGATCATTAATTTCCTCCCTTAATAACTTTGGAACCTGTAATTTTAGAAAGACGTGTTAGGACTTGAATTACTTGCGACGACGCCCTCTTTTTACTATGGACCATTGTTTTTTTTTACAATTTGCCCAAAGGGCTTAACAACATGCGAGCGGGCCATTAATTTGTACGCGACGGTACCTTCTTTCTAAAATTACAGGTTTGAAAGTTATTAGTTTATAAAATCTCTGGTCGATCACCTTGCGGTTTTGGGTATTTTGGGTAAATGAATAGACCATGGGCAATGGGGCATCATCCCGAGTCATATGACACCTCACACACCCAGATCCGATGATTGGTTCGCGAGATATCGGGTTAGACTCACGTGGCCGCCATTTACACCCCTCATCATACCACTACGGGCGTGGCAATCGCTGCCGGTATATATACTTCACGACCATCAAATAAGCTGTGCAGTGAAGGACAGTGTCTGTATCCAACCATTTACGAACATAATTATGTTTAATTATTTCCGTGCCCAATCTCATTATAGCGCTGCCTGGGTTTTAGAGTTTCTAGCACATGGTCCATGGCAGTGTGATTTGCGAACTACCTACCTAGCAGATTTCCGATGATACTTACGTTCAGGGATTGGGCATAGCTTTAGTCGACATTTAGAGGTTGTGGTGAACGCCAACACGAAAAAGCTTCCTTTCTAGAGAAACTCAAACTGACATAGCCTCATGATCTCATCTCGTGTTCCCTGAGTTGATAATTGACCTACGTGCTTCATAAGGTGCAGCACCATCCCGTTCCACTCGCCCGTGTCGGGGTCCTGTGCTCCATACTTGTGATCGGGGACCAGATCCAGGATGTAGTCGAAGCCCACGTCCTTCGAGATGCGCTCCAACAGATCGACACAGAAGCCGTAGAAGCGAGAGTTGCCGGTGTAGTTCTTACCGTAGTGCATCATGACGTACGGGATTTCCTACAGCAGCATACACTTTACACAGGCTGTTACACAAATGTGGTACCGTAACGTGTCTCGGGGGCGGGGGAAATATCTGTCCAAATCTGAAATCACGAAGTTCGTCACAGAGTCTTTGAGGAGATAATTGCAGTATTTTCTAGGAACGTTTGGGTACCTGACAGGGGCCTAACGTTACAGCTCAGAACACGTCCTCTTCATTCGATTAGCAGTACTATTTTTTATAGTAGCGTTGATACGTTGCTGAACCGATGACGTGTGTGTAAGCGCTCGACTTGATAGCAATAGCAGAGAGGGGATGATGACTCATGTAAGGTTAAATCTGTATACAGTACACACTTCCGTTTGGTCGCTGCTTTCGTCGTTACTACAGCGGTATATTGAGCACGTGCTCAGTGGACTTTGTCCAGCCGTATCCTGCGACTGAATATCATCCCACAGTCGGCGGAACTCGTGCTTTTCCATACGGCCTTGACAACTGCTCATCATACACGAAGTAAAGTTGTACTTGAAAGACAGAACTTGCCATTAAAGCGCTGCCTACCTCAACAATTGGATACTGTTCTTATTTCCTCGACATGGCTCATATAACAACAAGACGATAATGGTGGAGTTAACTGTTTGATAAGAACGTAAATCAAATTACTCACCGCCCAAAAAACAGACAAAATGAAATTGCTACGAGCGAGGTTAGTACCGCCTTTGAGTTGATCGCGCATGTACTTGTTGCCATGGTAACTACAGTAGGTAGACTCCCCAGACCTGATTGTTAAGGCGACACTCCCGCAGTCTAGTAACTCCACAACAAAGTGCTCATTGACGTTGCGATTTCATATTTGGACGAATATGTTCCCAGTTTATTATCTAGGCTATCAGGATGGAGCCACGTCGTGTGCCAGTCATTGTTTCCCGACGTTTGGGCTGTCATTGCAGCAGCCTTCATACGTGTCTGTACTCACACTGACCGACGAGCCTTCTTGTTCGCTATTGTCACGCAGTTCCCTGATTGGTCTAGGGGCTGATGACCTCGCTGTTCCACCCCTTAAAACAACATTAACTAACTCCCTGATTGGTCCGAGCCCCAGCCAGTCACGTGCTAAAAGAACTTTCCACGTGTTGCTAAGCCTGGATCTGTCTTCGCGATTGAAATTATTGGGAAGCTTCACGATCTCCATTGCGTCTCTAATTATCCTACGTCGATATCTTGGAACTTTAGCAACAATTACGGCCTTGTGGAATTCTATGGCATGTCTAGTGACTTCATATCTACTGTATGTATTGCAGATCTGTAGTTTACTTGTTTTGTGTACCGAATGTGCTGTGATATCCTAATGGAAACAAGGCACTTTGTAAACTCCTGCGTCCTGCTTTATCTCGACAGAATTAATACTAGTACAGACAGACGTACCTTTGATGAAGGATGCAGCAATGACAGCCTAAACGTTCGGAAACAATCCCCGACATACGACGTGATTTCATCCTCAAAGCCTTGAAAATATACTAAACACCGGGCGCGAAAGCCTGCGATCTGAATATGTGCCCATATCATGAGACCTGAAAAGGAGGTACTGTACCATTATTTTGAAACACACTTATTATTATGATTATAAATTAAGGACATCAGCTCAGATATGAGGGGACTTGTGAGTTATCCAGGTTCAATCTCAATTAGGCTAAATATCTGACTTTCTTACAGCTTTTCCTGCATTGAACTCCACTGTCGATAACTCGGTAAATTGTATTACTGAGTAGATATCGAACAATTAGCGTAGGCTAACAACACTGACAGTAAATACAGGTTCACGCTTAATTAAATTACATTACGTGAACATCACAATCGATTTCCGATGAAACAGGAAGAACAAACTACCTTCAGAATACAAAACAAAATGCAATAACAACCTGAAAAGCATAATAATAAGACATGAAATCATGATGATGTTATTTCAAAGTAAATTATAAATACTCCTAAGTCTGCTACGATTCATTTCCTTAACATATTGTGTGCTTGCTTAATGTTTGAATAATAACATCAGAAATGAATGGAGATGAATGCAGTGCAAACACAAGGCAAGAAGTCTCCCCTCACATTGATCATTGATCGGGAGCCATTATTTAAGTCCATCCAAACCAGTACACTATCACCTGGAGCGAGGAACACAACCTAATACAAATGTAAATATTCATACAACTATCGCGGTCTCAGCGAATATCCTCCTCACCTGTGGAAATTATTCAAACTGCAATACCGCCTTCAGAAAACTTCTCCTGATGACGGGTGCCATCGTTAAAGTAGACTTTGTTTCGACAGTTTGGTTGCCTCCCCCCCCCCCCCTTAGTAATGCAATTCTGAGTGAAAATAGTGGGCCCACGTAGGAAGCATTAGATCGGAGTAAACTAAGTATCATTAGGCTATTGGGGAGACGGGACGGGATTAACCTTGATAATCATATTGACGAAGCACATACGACATCGCCAGCTTTCTATCAACCATAGCAGACTACTCATTCGACTGCAGGAACACTATGTTCACGTACACAGCAAAACATTAGAGAAGACATCGAAATACTGAAGCAATTAATACTGCAGTGAGTTCTTCCCGAAACCCCGTATTATACAACAAAATAGAAAGTTGAATAATTATGTACAGTATTATACAACAGAGTAAAGTGTCAATCTTCGCCGTCTATAATTCTCATGCCGTGCTGTTGGTAGAATTGGCAACAATGAGTAGAGTCCTTCAGTCCTATAAACACGTAAGACCACATGCTAAATATCGTTTATTGTGATATGACAGCATCTAAAATCAGTTCGTACTAACTATTTCAACAGCCGTGAAATTCCTCGTGGTAAATCAGACCTGCTGAAAATTGAAGAAGTGAGTATTTCCCGTATTAAGTTGCATGTGTAACCAATACCTGCTAATGAATTTAACCAATAAATTCTTCACTAATATTTCATTCAACTATTTCAGATGCCTAGGAAGTGTTGTGTGCTTGGCTTTAAGACAAATTATGGCAGCACTATTAAAATATCTGTTTATATCACTACGTATTGATCACTACAGCGAGGTGGGCTTTCAGTGCCTAGTAATTTAGTTTTGGTTTAGGCCTATATCTTCATGAGGCTTCTATATTCCAGTACATTATGAACTGTACTCAGTTGGCAAGTGCCTTTAGGTAATTTCATTAGAAAGCTACCTATTTTTAGCCTATTTTCAATTTTGAAAAAAATAGACTTATGAGATCACCTTTTGTCCGTGTGTGTGTGCGTGTGTGTGTGTGTGAGGTGTGTGTGTGTGTGTCCCCCTAATAAAATCTAAACGGCTGGAGCGATTTCAAAGAAACTCGGTAAGTTCATAGCACTATTCCCGGCGACCTCGACCGTGCCCTTCAAATTTTGTTACGTCTCACCAATCCAACAAGGCGGCTGTGCGAAATATTTCACTAGCATTCAATATCTCCGAAACTATTACCGATATCGCCCTGAAATTGTGTACGGTGATAAAGGGCACAACTAGGTGTTCACCTATGAGACTTTCAAAAACCTGATGACTACAAAACCAACATGGCGGTCAAGCGAAATTGAGACTTTTAAATAGACTTTTCTCGCGATTTAACTATCCAAACGTAATGAAACTTGGTACAGCAAATGTTTATACACATTGTAATGCACTGGAGTCTAATTTAGTTCAGTTGTTTACATAACCTCAAAATGGCGGCAGTGCGAAATATTTCACTGACATTCTATATCTCCGAAACTATTACAGATATCACCCTGCAATTTTGTACGGTGATAAAGGGTACTGATACAAGTTTACCTATGCATATTTTATAAACCTGTAAAGTACAAAACGAACATGGCGACCAAGCGAATTTGAGATATTTTAATAGACTTTTGTCATGATTTAACTCTCTGAGCGCAGTGAAATGTGCTACAGTAAATGATTTTGCAGATTGTAATGCACTGCCATCTAATTTAATTCAATTGTTTACATAACCTCAAGATGGCGGCTGTGCGAAATTTTAAAATTAAGTTTTTATTTCTTGTGTCGTAATCATGCGATCGAAGTGAAAGTTTGAATAATGAACCTAGGCAATAATTGTCCTTGAATGGTACATAACTCTATGGCCTATACATATAACAATACTAAATGGCGAGCTTCCGAAATATTTAGACGGTTCTCAATATCTATGAATCTTTTACAGCAACCAAACTGATTTTTTTAATGTTCATAGAGACTATGAACATATGTTCCCCTATAGGACTTTCAGTAACGTGGTGAGCACAAATCCAACATGGCGGCGACGCGAAGTATAAATATTTAAATGGACGTTTCTCGCGAATTAACTATCCGAGTGCCGTGAAACGTTGCACGTTAAATGCTTATACAAATGTTGATCCACTGGCATCTAATTTGTTTCAATTGTTTGCATAATCACAAGATGGCTGCTGTGCGTAAATTTAAAATCTCGTTTTTACTTGTTGTGTTTTAATCATGCGATTGAAGTTTGAATACCACACGTACACAATAATCTTAATGTAATAGTACAAAGATAAAAATCCAACCTGGCGACCATCTGAAATATTTAGACGGTTCTCAATATCTACGAATCTGTTACAGCAATTAAACTGAAATTTTGTATGTTGATGGAGACAATTAACATGAGCAGGATATATGAAAATAGGCTGTATAGTTCTTCACGGAACTACTTGTTTAAAATAAAGAGACCAGTGGAGTATTATTGTTAGACTGGCAACATTAAGCTTGGAGGCCTATTGTGACTATGATGAGCGCATCTGTGGACAAACAGTGAAGCATTTATTATCAAAGGCAGTCTCTAAGTTCGTAAGAATAGTCTTAAATATTTTTCTGAGCGCGTCAATAACGGCAGTCAGCTTAGCAGCAAGAAAAGGAAACTTCAGACATTGGGGCATTGAGGAACAGTACGGCCTTTTATTATTACCTTAGCGGGAATGGACAGTACATAGCATGGTAATATGAATTCTTTATGTGTGCTATTTGGCGTCACGCAGTGTTAGCAATTACCATGTGCTTGCGCTAGGCCTCGCGGATGACAGATGGGCGGCGTTGCCAAACCATATGATACGGCTTGAGAATTGTAGACGGCGATGGTCAAAGACGTTATGGTTCGTTTGAGTCGACTGGCAGAATCAAGAGTTGAATGCAATTTGGCAACCTCCCAAAGGAGGAAGTAGTAAAACAATCCAAGTTCTATTTGATGCGGAGGCATAACAGCTTCCAGTTTATGACTTGTATTTGCTGTTTCGTGAGTTATTCGAGCAAGGCAATTGGGCATTTATATTTAAAATATTTGTAACAATATGGTAGAAAGTGATTTTGGGAGGCAGTGGACTCACCAGGATGGTGGTGACGACGAGAGTAACGTTCATGGTGCCCGGGTCGAAGAAGGCTGCGCGGTCTGTGATGTTGACCCCTCCTCCAGGACTCCATTGTCCCACCTTGACCAGCGAGTGCTGCTTCAGTTTGAGCAAGTCCAGCTTGAATTGGATGCGACGACCCTCCTTGAACTCTATAGGGCCACTGAGTCCCTTCAGCTCAACCTGGAATGAAGGACACGTCAGCATTCAAGTGCCAAACATTCTGTAGGCCTACCGTGTAACTATAGCCCAGCGTCCAGTCACAGCTGTCTGCTCGTCGAGCAAAGAATCCGGAATTCTGTTGGCTGAATGTTATCTTGTAATCACTAAATGTGAAATGAGAGGTCTTTTACGAGATCTTATCTGCCATGGAACATCCAACCTCTCGGACACAAGTGCGGGTACATCACTTGCTGATTACGAATGTAGCGAGTCATTTTTCATTTAGAGGATTGGGCATCGTGCTCATCAACCACACCGCCGGCTCCGGTGGCGTGGATGGTAGCATGGTGAGCTGCCCAAGGTCGCGGGTTCAAACCCGGCTGAAGTCTTCAGATTTCTTAAGAGCGTTAAAAATTCCTCAGTACCTATGCCTTCCTTCGGAGGGGAAGTAAAACCGGCGGTCCCATGTCATATATTTATGGCATGTTAAAGAACCTTCCACTAACTACACATGTGTGAAGCCAAAATTTGTGGGTTAGAATTGATTAGCTCCAACGTTCGTCGCCAGGTGCTGACTGCGATGCTATCTAGTAGCCAAGTCCGCAAGTAGTAAATGCTACTTTTGCATTTGGAAGCAAGAGTAGGAACTACATAACATTATTGTCTGCAGTCCTTACTTGAATTAAAACAGATAACACACACTAATACAGTCATCACAATTAACACCGGTTATCAGACAGATTGGTTGGTTGGTTGGTTCCTCAGTTTAGGGGCTGCGACAACGCGGTCGTGTAGCCCCGTGTACTTTGGGTGTCTGTAGAATCTGTCTGATAACCGGTGTTAAATGTGATGGTTGTATTAGTCTGTGTATCTGTTTTTTTAAAATTCAAGTAAGGACTGCTACTTGGAATTTATCAAATAATTCCTACTTTTGCCGCCAAACGCCACCGTCAACGACTACTAGGCCTAGTTCAGAACTTAGCCACTAGACACCACCGCAGTCGGCTCTTGGCAACAAACGTAGCAACCTAAGAGTGTTCTTTACATTTTTAACCTATACAATTTAGCTTCATATGTAGGTGTAATTAGTGGAAGGTTCTTTAACATGCCATAAATCTATGACATGGGACCGCTGGCTTTACATCCCCTCCGAAGGAAGGCATACTGAGGGATTTTTAACGCTCTAAAAAATCCGACGGCTTCGGCCGGGTTTGAACCCGCTACCTTGGGCATAGAAACTCAGCATGCTACCAACTACGCCACCGAAGCCGCCATCACATAGATTCTACACACACACAAAGTACACGGGGCTACATGACCGCGTTGTCGCAGCCCCTAAACTGAGGAACCAACCAACCATCATCAACCCCACATTCTTGTGTGTAAGCAATCTTTTGATAACCGATGTTATGGTGGTGTCCTTAATAGTGAGACTAGGATTGGGAAGAAAGCGGATGTGCATTATGAACCCTTCCGGCATTTGCTTGGCGTAGGAGCGTGGAAGCTTGGAAACCCACTTAAAGAATGGGTGTACTGGGAATCGAGCTCACCTCTTCCGACCTTGGAAACACATTTAAATTTCTTAGCAGAGCCAAGTATCGAACCCGCACCTAAGGGATAATAGAATGCTAAGCACTACGCCACGAGTTAGTGTACTTGTACAAACCCTTGCTATACGAACATGAATTGCAGACAGCTTGCTTGGTGACCAAAAACTGGACTTCACTTGTAACTTTTACTCACCGAATTGATGTAGTTGATGAGACTCAGTCCCCCGTCCCATGGTAGCTCCTCCTCACAGGACACATTGGATAGCCTCAAGGTGTGACTCTGTTCCAGGGTCTGCAGACCGATAGCGAACACGTAGACAGAGTCGTACATAAGCGCGGGTTCAGCCTGGAACAAATACAGATATTAGTCTAGTACTTGCAGACGTATCTTGGCCTAATATTGGAAAACTACTAGTGAATAGGGGCCGATAACCTAGATGTTAGGCCCCTGATACCATAACTCCTCCCATGTAGTTGATCTCAAGGATGCTGCACACCGCCATGAGACTCTCAGCTGTTTCTCAAGAAATGCATTGTATTCAGAGAGAAAATAATTTGGCGCGTTTTGGCGTTCCGTTTGGTTAATACAAAAGCTAACCAGACCGTTTTGGCGAGCTTTGGTTTTAACTCGGGTAAAGTTTGGTTTTAACCAGGCTCTTGAAATCAGTAACCAAGCTACTACTGCGGTTACTGAAATATTAATCACTTTAGAAGCGCCAATTCAAACATAGGCCTAATCTGAAACTACTATTGAAAGTACGAGATGTGAATCATATTTGAACTTGAATCACTCAGCACGCAACAAATGAAATCATAAATAATATCTTATTCTCAGTGGTTTTTGCAATGTTATATTTGACGATTTCGAAATCGTGCTGTTGTGACGTTGGTTGGTTGGTTCCTCAGTTTAGGGGCTGCGACAACGCGGTCATGTAGCACCGTATACTTTGTGTGTGTGTGTAGAATCTGTCTGATAACCGGTGTTAATTGTGATGGCTGTATTAGTGTGTGTTATCTGTTTTTTAATTCAACTTGGTCAGTTGATATACGGCCTAAGTCACGGTCGACTCTAGATAGGTCGGAAGGCTGAGACTTGGCAACATGTTCATCAGTCATAGGCCTACGCTTGTCAGGCGGCAACACGAGGGGAACGTTCAGTCTTAGTTCAGTCTGAAAGGTGTTCTCGTTTATCTCACAGGGATGTTTCCTTCTATCTTTTGTTTCTTATGCTTTGTACGTTTATACGCTTTATATTAGCGTTCGTACTACCCCTCCAAGTGAGATTTTAAATGTTATCCCTAATCGAGGACACACTGACGAGTGTGCTTCTACGGCACATGTAATTATCACATGTACTTCATGTTTAAAACTTTGATTTTCCAGGAATGTTTCGGCACAGTAACAATGCCAGATAAATGTTTTGTCCCCAGCTGTAACTTTCAGTTATTGCCAATGTATTGCTAAACAATTATTCACAGGCTAGGAATGATGCTGTTGATGTCAGCAAACTTGGTTATGGGAAGAGAAAGCTGCAGACACTTTAGGAAGGAAACAGAAGTAATCTGATATATTTATGAAATATCAGCACAACAGAGTATTTCTATAGTGGTAGTAAATTATCTACATACGGTACATGTGTGGCGGAATTTAGGGTTTATAGGCCTACAGTGTAAAGATGTTATGGGAGATAGCCTACATTTTTGCATCACATAACCCTCAATTGCATCTACTTACTCCATAATATTATTATAATACCGGCATTTTTTATTACCGTACTTCATAGTAGAAAAATACGAATAGAAGCTTAAAAGAATTTTCTTTATTTTGCTTAACACATTTATGTTGGTAAATTATTTCCTTGTCATTCACGCCTAATACCAGCTGCTTGGCTCTTATAACAACTTTTCACGATCATATGTACGCTATTCATTTATTTCCGATTGTATCACTGGTCATACGTAAATAATAGAAATAAATAAACAGATGTCTTGCTAAACAATGTCTCCAATATTAATTCCGTAGTTTTTGTCGCCTCCCTTGCTAGAAAACAGCTGTTCGGGTGCTCGCGACGAAGTATGACGGACAATAACCGTAGCTTCAGTGTTGTCAGGTCGAACCTTCCGACCTTTCTAGAGTCGACCATGCCTAAGTTCTTTTCAGGATTACGGTGGCTTTTTTAATACCGTATGTAGCGCGCTACGTATCTCATCAGTTGTTGCTGTTGCTTATTTTTAGATATTGCAATATCGCGGTCATATAGCCCCTTGTATTTTTGTGTGTGTGTGGAATTTGGCTCAAAACATATGTTAATGTGATGCCTGTACTAGAGTGTGTTTTAATTTGTAAATTGGGGATGGGATTGGGAAGGAGTTGGCAGTGGATTTCCCAGCATTTGCCTTGAGTAGAATTTGGAAACTACGGAAAACCCCACCTCCAGGATGGCTAAGGTAGGAATTGAACCCTCTTCTCCTCAGTTTAGCCTCACGAGGATGAATGTATCCCGTTCCAGCCCCCACTCCACAATTCAAATTTCTTGACCGAGCCAGGAATTCAACCCGTACCTCCGCAGTTGAAGCGATCGGCTATGGTCACCATTGAGTCTTCTTTTGCCAAATACTACCATATTAAATTCCAGTTTTTTCTTAACTACCATTTCTCCCCCTTATGAGCACTCTACTGTGACTATGGAAAGTCTCGTGAGTCACCTTAAAATGAATATGAAAATCCGTTTCACAGTACAACGATACCCAATATTCGCTAGGCTAGTATAGGCCTTCAGTGAAGGTCTTAAGTGCCCGTTATCTTGACGCATTCAGAGCCATTGCGATATTTTAAAAATTAGTTTCGCCCTCCATTTACTAGGTATTGTAGGAAACACATCTGGTCGACATCATCATCATTATTAATTCACCATATCAATTCCAATACATCTTTCGCCGCCATATTGTACGGTAACATTTCTTAACCAATTTCGTTTTGGCGAGTGTAACCGCAAACTGTAACCAAACCTAACCCAGGTTAAAACCAGAGGGAGCGCCAAAACACGCCTAAGTATCGTTTGTCACAAAACTGGGAATATGGAATTCCCAATGAAGATAAGTAGGATAGAAAGGCCGAAGCTGGCACAGGGGCTAATGGGCAAGATGGCCGCCGCGCGCAACCAGCCCTATGTTATTCTTATGGAGGGGACAGTCAGAGCTGGCACAGGGGCTATTGGGCAAGATGGCCACCACGCCCTGAGACCGTCAATGACGTCACAGGGAGAGGTCGGCCGTGTAGTTGCCAAATGGAATATTTATTATTATTATTATTAGGTAACTATTAATTGATCATGTATAATCCAGACCAGCCTTATATTGTCCGCCTCTTGGTGTAGTGGCTAGCATTCTTGGCGGTCATTCCTGAGGTTCGAATCCCGGCTCTGCCAAGAAATTAAATTTCTGGTCTCAGGAGTGGAACGGGATACACTCAGCCTTGTGAGACAAAAACTGACAGGAGCTGGCTTTCGATTCATACCTCAACAATTCTGCCTAAACCAACTTCACCTAACCTAACCTAAACTAACCAAACTTCAAAGTCAGAGCAAATATGAGAGCAAATGTGAGAGCACACATAATAAACTAAGTTATAACCTAACCTAACCTAACCTAACTTTACCTAACCTAACCTAACTTAAAAGTACGAGCAAAAAAAGTAAGAGCAAAAAGTGTGAGAAAAAAAGTGAGAGCAAATGTCAGAGCACAAATAATAAACTTAGTTATAACCTAATCACACCTAACCTGCCCTAACTTCACCTAACCTAACCTAACATAACCTAACTTCAAAGTGCGAGCAAATATGAGAGCAAAAAGTAAGAGCAAAAAGTGTGAGCAAAAATGTGAGAGAAAAAAGTGCGAGCAAAAAGTGAGAGCAAAAAGTGAGAGCAAAAAAGTGAGAGCAAAAAGTGTGAGCAAAAAGTGAGAGCAAAAAAGTGTTAGCAAAAAAGTGAGAGCAAAAAGTGAGAGCAAAAAAGTGAGAGCAAAAAAGTGAGAGCAAAAAAAGGGAGAGCAAAAAGGTATAGCAAAAAAGTAGGGAGCAAAAAAGTAAGAGCAAATGAGAGAGCACAAATAATTAACTTAGTTATAACCTAACCTAACCTAACTTAACATAACCCACAGAAACCTCATTTAAAGATTTTAGATTTTACATTTTAACATTTTACATTTTAACATTTCAGATTATTGATTTTTTCATTTTACATATTTTAGATTTTACATTTTTGATTTTTTTGTATTTTAGATTATTTTTTTTAGATTTTACATTTTAAATTTAAGATTTTTTGATTTTAGATTTTACTTTTTACATTTTCCGAAAAGAGTAAACTACAAAGCCACGTACCTAACCTCCCCAAACCTAACTTTACCAAACCTAACTTAAGCTAATCCAAAGGCTAATGCACATACACAAAGTATATAAGGGTACAAGCAACTATCCTTATGCTAGTCTTATAGGTTACAGTACAACATGATAAGTACCCCAAACGGTTTTTTTTTCATTTTGTTGTTTACAAATATGTCAATTTTCCAATTTCCCATTTTCAGTTTTTTTAAATGTCAGTTTTAAGTTTTTCAATTTTATTACATGGAAACATGGATTTTGCATTATGTTGTTTACACATTTATCAATTTCACAATTTCCCATTTACAGTTCTTAAAATGTCAGTTTTAAGTTTTTCAATTTCATGATATAGAAACATGGATTTTCCAATTTGTTGTTTACACATTTGTCAATTTACCAAATTCCCATTTACAGTTTTTAAAATTTCAGTTTTTTTTTTCTATTTTGTCAATATGGAAACATGGATTTTCCAATTTGTGTTTCACATGTTCATTTTGCATTACGAGTGGAGAGAGGTGGGTAGTAATTAAAAATGTACAAGCAGTGTCCATACAATATTTTTTATTTTAAATACATGTACACTATTTACACATAATACATTTTTATATATATTCCTTTTTGTTATAAATTGTACAGTTGTTTTTATTTTGTTTTCTATTTTATTTATTTTTGATTATGAATGCCATTTTTTATTTTGGTTTTTAATTTTGTAGTGCTATTGTTTTATTTCCTAAATTGTTTTGTTTTATGTATTTGCTAGTTGCAGGCAGAAGATTTTGATATTCATAACTGAACTCTTTAAGCATGGTTAATGATTGAGTAATGACCATTGGCATGTGTACCTATACCATCAGTATCAATCACTCTTTTATCATCACCAGGACACAAAGCAATTTTGTTTAGTCTTAGTAGGATATAAAGACCGGTTCTGGCACAGGGGCTAATGCGCAAGATGGCCGCCGCGCGCAACCAGTCCTATGTTATTCTTATGGAGGGGTCAGTCAGAGCTGGCACAGGGGCTAATGCGCAAGATGGCCGCCATACTCTGAGACCGTGAATGACGTCACAGGGGGAGGTCGGCCGTGTAGTTACTAAATGGAATATTTATTATTATTATTATTATTAATTTTATTAGGTAATTATTGATTGATAGCTTGCCACGGTGAGTGAGTGGTTATCGTGTCGGACTACCAACCCCAAGCTTGCAGGTTCGCTCTTGGTCGTGGTAAGTGATTTCTGAAAGGCGGCAAAAATTAAGACACGCATGTCATACAATGTTGGCATGTAAAATAACACAGGGAGAGGTCGGCTATGTAGTTGCAAAATGGAATATTTATTATTTTATTATTATTATTATTAGGTAATTATTGATTGATTATGTACAATCAAGACCAGCCTTATATTGCCGCACTTTATGATGTAGTGGCTAGCATTTTTAGCTGTTACTGTGGAGGTTCGGGTTCAAGTCCTGGCTCTGTCAAGAAATTTAATTCTAGGCTGAGGGTTGGAATGGGCTACACTCAACCTTGTGAGGCAAAACTGACAAGAGCTGGTTTTTGATTCATACCGCAGCCATTCTGCCTAACCCAACTTTACCTAACCTAACCTAACCTAACCTTACCTAACCTAACCAAATCCCACATTACCTAACTTAACCTAACTTAACTTCAAAGTCAAAAGGTACAATACATTTATTGTTTTTTATACCCTCATAAATTAGATATAGAGAATGTCCACCACGATTTAGATCCTCGAGCACACTTTTCGGGCATATATCATTAAAACGTGTAGAAAGGAATGTCTGATAATTTTCACTAACACATAATACAAGTTCACCATACATTGTGTCCACTTTTTGAATGTTAATGATACGGAAAAGAGTATGCATTGGTAATTCAGTGAGGTTTTTTTTTCTCTCTAATCAACAGTTCTACCCCCATAGCATTGTGAATATTTATTGTAGTAGCCTATAAAGAAACAAAAAAAATCATATCTATTACAGTTTAGCTATAAGTGACCAGAACCACTATAACATTTTATTCTAATAAGGAGATTTCCATAATGATAAGAAAAAAAAAGCTTACCATAATGATAGATTGTGTGTAAGTAAACGTCTTTTGCTGCTTGATGCCACTACTAAACTGATGCTCATACAACAGACAAGTGAGTTCATGTTTCGCTGACGTAATCGTATGTTCCCACGTATTTCCTGTGTGTTGCACGCGCCGTAGTGGCTAAATTTGAAACTAGATGAGATGATTTGCTGATGTAATTGTATGTTCCCCCGCACGCACACGCAGGCCCCTGTGGACGGGTCCCTGTGAACGGGTGATTGTTGACGTGTCATTGTTGACGGGTCCTTGTTGACGGGTCCTTGTTGACGAGCCCCTGTGGACGGGTCCTTGTTGACGGGTCCTTTTTGACTAATCCCTTTAGATCGGTTCCTTTTGACTGGCTCATGACCCCTAATGCTATAATGAAATTAAACGTTGTTCCACATGATACGCAAGCAAAGAGCCGATCGCTACTATGAATTAACATGTTTGTTTTTGTTTTGTTTTTACGCATGTGCACTTGGGTTTTTTGTAAGAGGGCGGGCTTTTTGAATACAGATTTATAGATGAGTTATTTTTTTAAAATTACCAAAAGATCCAAAACTAATAGGTAATTAGCTTTTTATCATCTCATGAACCAATAAGGCTATGGGACTTGTATTAGAGGTCATTGGACTTGAGGTGACATTTTGTTTTTGAATGTATTATTTATTTTTTTGTTAAAAGGGTCTAACTACACTTTTGTTAATATCTCGCTAACTAATAATCAGAGAGGGTCAAGTGAGGTGTTATGGGACTCAGGATGGTCAACCCTTTTCCATGACCAACGAATTTACCCAAAAGATTCAAAACAGCAAGGTCATTGACCTAAGATTTTATAAACTAATAATTGAATATTAACATGTGAGGTGTCATAGGACTTAGAATAGTCAACCCTTCCCCATGGCCAATGCATTTACCAAAAATACCCAATACATCAAGGTCATTGACCTGAGATTTTATAAACTAATAATCGGGTACGAACATGTGAGATGTTTACCATGTGTGATGAAACATAGCTAGGTAGAGAAAGAATTAGTGTAGGCTGCATGTATGGTGACTGACAAGTCTTTTACCATTGAAACTTGTTTTCAGATCAAACTGCAGTATAGAGAGAGTATAGGTTGCAGGTATGGGTTAATAAATGAGAAACGGTGTACGCAAACTCTGATTTATCAAGAATTAAGAGTCGACTATCTTTATTTGATTGGTTAAAGAGGATAGCTAAAACACAAAAATGCTCAGTGGTTACCGAGACAAAATGATCGCTACACACACACAAGCTTTAAATACCTGAGGCTAATAATCAATACACACACACACACTCTTGGAGGAGGGGAGGAGGAGGAGGGGCCAGAACTGTTACAAATACACTACTGCACAGTTTTTGTCCTAGGGACCTGATATGTATTTTTTGGGGTAGAGGGGGTAAAGACCTTTCATTTACGTTAAACAAACTTTTTTGTAAAATTCTTAGTTCCCAAAATATAAACAATTTTGAAAATTGGACTTTTTTGGAAAAACTGAAAAAATGTTAAGTTTTTGTTCTACCAATTAAGGACATAAAAGCCATTTGGTTTGAGTCTATATATGACTTTTTAGGATGATTAGTTTTCAAAATAACGCCTACTTTCCAAATTGAACTTTTTTGGATTTTGTCCCAGAGATCTGGGACTTGGTTTGTGGGTAGAGGGGGTAAATACCTGTCATTTATGTCAAAACACACTTTTTTTTGTAAAATTCCTAGTTTCCAAAATATATTCCATTTTAAAAAATGAAAATTTTTGGAAAAATGTCAAAAATTCCATATTTTGTTCTAACGATTAAGGATATAAAAGCAATTGGTTTGAGTCTATATATGACTTTATAGAATGATTTGTTTTCAAAAATATAGCCTACTTTCCAAATATTTTCTGGAAAAAATTAAAAAAATATAATATTTTTCGACTAAGAATGGGATAAACGTAAGTGTTAGAGTTAACATATGACTTTATATGATTTTTTTAGTTTAAACATATAGTCTACTTTCCCCATTCACCTTTTTTAGGAAAAAAAATAATGTTCTTGACTTGGTATGGGATAGAGGTAAGAGTACGAGTTGAGAGTACCTTAGAATACTTTAGATTTTTTTGAAAGTTTAGTGTGTTGTTGTTGCTTACAAACATGGCAGTAAGCATTATGTTGTGATAAAATGGACTGATATACATTCCAAGACCAAGAGGAAAATCCACTAAATGCATTGACAAAATAACTTGTTAAATTAGCCAACACAAAATGCCCAACATAAGACCCCACACATAAACTAACACATAAGCTAATTTGTAAAATGTTAAACACTTGCATGGTATTACATTTTAGGTAATGCGTGTGAAACATGAACTCACTTGTCTGTTGTATGAAAAGAACTCGTCAACAATGACCTGTCAACAATGGACACTGCTTGCACATTTTTAATTACTACCCACCTCTCTCCACTCCTAATGCAAAATGAACATGTAAAACACAAATTGGAAAAATCCATGTTTCCATATTGACAAATAGAAAAAACAACATTAAACTGAAATTTTAAAAACTGTAAATGGGAATTTGGTAACTGTTCAATTGACAGTAGGCGCGATTGATAGTAGGCGCGATTAGTAGTAGGCGCGATTGGTAGTAGGCGCAATAGGTAGTAGACGCAATTACTAGTAGGCGCGATTGATAGTAGGCGCTATTGATAGTAGGTGCAATTGGTAGTAGGCGCGATTGATATTAGGCGCAATTGGTAGTAGGCTCAATTGGTAGTAGACGCAATTACTAGTAGGCGCTATTGATAGTAGGCATGATTGATAGTAGGTTCAATTGACAGTAGGCGTGATTGATAGTAGGCGCGATTAGTAGTAGGCGCGATTCGTAGTAGGCGCAATTGGTAGTAGACGCAATTACTAGTAGGCGTGATTGGTAGTAGGCGTAATTGATAGTAGGCGCAATTCACAGTAGGCGTGATTGGTAGTGGGTGTAATTGCTAGTAGGCGCTATTGATAGTAGGTGCGATTGATAGTAGGTTCAATTGACAGTAGGCGTGATTGATAGTAGGCGCGATTAGTAGTAGGCGCGATTGGTAGTAGGTACAATTGGTAGTAGACGCAATTACTAGTAGGAGCGATTGGTAGGTGTTAGAGTTAACATATGACTTTATATGATTTTTTTTAGTTTAAACATATAGTCTACTTTCTCCATTCACCTTTTTTTTTGGAAAGAGAATAATGTTCTTGACTAGGCAAGGGGTAGAGGTAAGAGTACGAGTTGAGAGTACCTTAGAGTACTTTAGATTTTTTGAAAGTTTAGTGTGTTGTTGTTGTTGCTTACAAACATGGCAGTAAGCATTATGTTGTGATAAAATGGACTGATATACATTCCAAGACCAAGAGAAAAATCCACTAAATGCATTGACAAAATAACTTGTCAAATAAGCCAACACAAAATGCCCAACATAAGACCCCCACATAAACTAATACATAAGCTAATTTGTAAAAATGTTAAACACTTGCATGGTATTACATTTTAGGTAATGCATGCGAAACATGAACTCACTTGTCTGTCGTATAGAAAGGACTCGTCAACAATGACCTGTCAACAATGGACACTGCTTGCACATTTTTTAATTACTACCCACCTTTCTCAAATCCTAATGCAAAATGAGCATTTAAAACACAAATTGAAAAAATCCATGTTTCCATATTGACAAATAGAAAAAAAAACATTAAACTGAAATTTTAAAAACTGTAAATGGGAATTTGGTAAATTGACCAATGTGAAAACAACAAATTGGAATATCCATGTTTCTGTATCATGAAATTGAAAAACTTTAAACTGACATTTTAAGAACTGTAAATGTGGAATTGTGAAATTAATAAATGTGTAAACAACAAAATGTGAAATCCATGTTTCTATATTTTGAAATTGAAAAACTTAAAACTGACATTAAAAAAAACTGAAAATGGGAAATTGGAAAATTGACATACGTGTAAACAACAAATTAAAAAAACCGGTGGGGGTAGTGATCATGTTGTATAGTAACCTATAAGACTAGCATAAGGATAGTTGCATGACATGTAAAACACAAATTGTAAAACATCCATGTTTCCATATTAACAAATAGAACAAAAAACATTAAACTGAAAATTTAAAAAACTGTAAATGTGAATTTGGTAAATTAATAAATGTGAAAACAACAAATTGGAAAATCCATGTTTCTATATTATGAAATTGAAAAAACTTTAAACTGACATTTTAAGAACTGAAAATGGGAACTTGTGAAATTAATAAATGTGTATACAACGAAATGCAAATTCATGTTTTCCATATTATGAAATTGAAAAACTAAAAACTGACATATAGAGAAAACTGATAATGGGAAATTGGAAAATTGACATGTGTGTAAACTACAAAATGAAAAAAAAAATCCGTTTGGGGTAGTGATCATGTTGTACAGTAACCGGTAAGACTAGCATAAGAATAGTTGCATGTACCTTATATACATTGTGTATGTGCATTAGCCTTTGGATTAGCTTAAGTTAGGTTTGGTAAAGTTAGGTTTAATGAGGTTAGGTATGTGACCTTGTAGTTTACTCTTTTAGAAAAATGTAAAAAAAGTAAAATCTAAAAATCAAAAAATCTTAAATTTAAAATGTAAAATCTAAAATCTTTAAATGAGGTTTCAGCAGGTTATGACAACACGTTTATGATTTAGTCCATGTTGATGTGTGGTATCCAATTACTGCTGACTTTGCATGATCATCACCCATTGTCTTGATCAACAGCTGAGGTTTCAAATTACTGCAGCGTCAGTCATACCAACAGCAGTGTGCGCTCTCTGGCATGTCAGCAACATGACACCGGAAGGAACACATGTGTAATATCCAATGACTGCTAACTTTGTATAATCATCACCCATTGTCTTAACGAACGCGTAGTGTTTCAAATTACTGCAGCGTAGTCATAGCAACAGAACTGTGTGCTCTCTGCCATGTCTGTAATATTACACAGGAAATAGCAAGACGTCTTACTGTACATATCATGTCCTCAGTGTTAACATCTTAAGAACAAGTATTATTCTCTTTCAACTACAAATGACTCGTTAGAACACATCCATCCACCAAGTTAGATCCCTTGACCTGCTCTCAAATGGCATGTGCCTCGTGTACTAGGGTGTGTGCATTAGCCCTAACCTATCGTTACCTACGAACTAAACAGAATGTGACTTGTTAGCTCTTATTGTGCACGAGCACAGGTGAACACTTGTGTGTTAGGTCATATTACACATGAACTTGCATTTTCTCACGTAAGTGCATTTCTCTGTTCCACAAAGATACAAATTTGATTGCTGGATTGTATCCTGCACTGTTTATGTGATATAGCTTTGCCAGGTAGTTCTCTACATATAGCAATTTTACCACTGCTCTACCTAAGCATTTTGCTCTTTTGGCTTTCTTACAGTCGAGTGTGTGATAGACAGCATTAACTGTATATCAAACCCAGTTCACCTTTGTATTTGTAATCCAAGTAATAATTTGAAAAGTCACAAATGTAATCAGTTTTAAACGTTATCTCTGTTTTGTTATGTTTAATATGTTTATGACATGCATATTAACCTGAAATCGAACCCTCTGGTGAAAAGGCTAACAGCTTAACCACTGCACCACCATGCCCTTGTTTCTTAGTTCGACTCGTTCTAGGCCTCAGACCTGGAAATCGAGTTAAGACTACCAATACAAGAGCTAAAAGTGCTTACCACTGCAACACAAAAAAAAATGAATAACTGGTAACATTAGACAACCGGAAATGATTATATTTCTGTTAGCAATGCATTTCGTTATCAGCCTACTGTCTGAGCACTGACAGCAACACAGTTTAGTTGAGAACAAGCGAGTGTGTGTGTGTGTATTGATTATTAGCCTCAGGTATTTAAAGCTTGTGTGTGTGTAGCGATCATTTTGTCTCGGTAACCACTGAGCATTTTTGTGTTTTAGCTATCCTCTTTAACCAATCAAATAAAGATAGTCGACTCTTAATTCTTGATAAATCAGAGTTTGCGTACACCGTTTCTCATTTATTAACACATACCTGCAACCTATACTCTCTCTATACTGCAGTTTGATCTGAAAACAAGTTTCAATGGTAAAAGACTTGTCAGTCACCATACATGCAGCCTACACTAATTCTTTCTCTACCTAGCTATGTTTCATCACACATGGTAAACATCTCACATGTTCGTACCCGATTATTAGTTTATAAAATCTCAGGTCAATGACCTTGATGTATTGGGTATTTTTGGTAAATGCATTGGCCATGGGGAAGGGTTGACCATTCTAAGTCCTATGACACCTCACATGTTAATATTCAATTATTAGTTTATAAAATCTTAGGTCAATGACCTTGCTGTTTTGAATCTTTTGGGTAAATTCGTTGGTCATGGAAAAGGGTTGACCATCCTGAGTCCCATAACACCTCACTTGACCCTCTCTGATTATTAGTTAGCGAGATATTAACAAAAGTGTAGTTAGACCCTTTTAACAAAAAAATAAATAATACATTCAAAAACAAAATGTCACCTCAAGTCCAACGACCTCTAATACAAGTCCCATAGCCTTACTGGTTCATGAGATGTTAAAAAGCTAATTACCTATTAGTTTTGGATCTTTTGGTAATTTTAAAAAATAACTCATCTATAAATCTGTATTCAAAAAGCCCGCCCTCTTACAAAAACCCCAAGTGCACATGCGTAAAAACAAAACAAAAACAAACATGTTAATTCATAGTAGCGATCGGCTCTTTGCTTGCGTATCATGTGGAACAACGTTTAATTTCATTATAGCATTAGGGGTCATGAGCCAGTCAAAAGGAACCGGTCTAAAGGGATTAGTCAAAAAGGACCCGTCAACAAGGACCCGTCCACAGGGACTCGTCAACAAGGACCCGTCAACAAGGACCCGTCAACAATGACACGTCAACAATCACCCGTTCACAGGGACCCGTCCACAGGGGCCTGCGTGTGCGTGCGGGGGAACATACAATTACATCAGCAAATCATCTCATCTAGTTTCAAATTTAGCCACTACGGCGCGTGCAACACACAGGAAGTGCGTGGGAACATACGATTACGTCAGCGAAATATGAACTCACTTGTCTGTTGTATGAGCATCAGTTTAGTAGTGGCATCAAGCAGCAAAAGACGTTTACTTACACACAATCTATCATTATGGTAAGCTTTTTTTTTCTTATCATTAAGGAAATCTCCTTATTAGAATAAAATGTTATAGTGGTTCTGGTCACTTATAGCTAAACTGTAATAGATATGTTTTTTTTGTTTCTTTATAGGCTACTACAATAAATATTCACAATGCTATGGGGGTAGAACTGTTGATTAGAGAGAAAAAAAAGCTCACTGAATTACCAATGCATACTCTTTTCCGTATCATTAACATTCAAAAAGTGGACACAATGTATGGTGAACTTGTATTATGTGTTAGTGAAAATTATCAGACATTCCTTTCTACACGTTTTAATGATATATGCCCGAAAAGTGTGCTCGAGGATCTAAATCGTGGTGGACATTCTCTATATCTAATTTATGAGGGTATAAAAAACAATAAATGTATTGTACCTTTTGACTTTGAAGTTAAGTTAGGTTAAGTTAGGTAATGTGGGATTTGGTTAGGTTAGGTAAGGTTAGGTTAGGTTAGGTTAGGTAAAGTTGGGTTAGGCAGAATGGCTGCGGTATGAATCAAAAACCAGCTCTTGTCAGTTTTGCCTCACAAGGTTGAGTGTAGCCCATTCCAACCCTCAGCCCAGAATTAAATTTCTTGACAGAGCCAGGACTTGAACCCGAACCTCCACAGTAACAGCTAAAAATGCTAGCCACTACACCATAAAGTGCGGCAATATAAGGCTGGTCTTGATTGTACATAATCAATCAATAATTACCTAATAATAATAATAATAATAAAATAATCAATATTCCATTTTGCAACTACATAGCCGACCTCTGCCTGTGTTCTTTTACATGCCAACATTGTATGACATGCGTGTCTTAATTTTTGCCGCCTTTCAGAAATCACTTACCACGACCAAGAGCGAACCTGCAAGCTTGGGGTTGGTAGTCCGACACGATAACCACTCACTCACCGTGGCAAGCTATCAATCAATAATTACCTAATAAAATTAATAATAATAATAATAATAATAATAATAATAATAAATATTCCATTTAGTAACTACACGGCCGACCTCCCCCTGTGACGTCATTCACGGTCTCAGAGTATGGCGGCCATCTTGCGCATTAGCCCCTGTGCCAGCTCTGACTGACCCCTCCATAAGAATAACATAGGACTGGTTGCGCGCGGCGGCCATCTTGCGCATTAGCCCCTGTGCCAGAGCCGGTCTTTATATCCTACTAGTCTTATAGATGATATGTCATGTTGTTTAGAAGCGATAATGTTCATTGGTATTCTTTTTACATTGTTTTTCATGACACAATCCTTATAATCTTGAAAGCTTATACAATTTTTGACAACACCTCTGTTAATACCTTTAATCTTTTTGATTTCTTTACCATTTATGTCTAAAGCGTACATTTTAGCTCTAAGTCCAACAAATGCTTTTATAATTTGTCCACATGCCTCGTCTTTAAATTTCCCCAACGTTTTCTTGTTTGATGTAGAGTAACATATGTGATTAGTAGGATAATCTGATGTGTCCAGGTGTTCTAGGAAATCCAACTTGTCTTGATATACATCTGGGATGTTAACCAAATAAATGAACGAGTCGGTATCCATATACATGAGCTTAAGATTGTTCATTCCATAATAGGGTAGCAGGACATCATAGTGGTGGGAATACATTAGGGTTTTTGAAATATCCAGTATACACATTCCAATATATATAGGCTTATTGAATACAATGTTACCTTTAGCCATGTGGAAAGCAGCTAGGTTAGGACCATAAATTGTTCTGTCAATAAATGTCGGCTTTGCTATTAGCTTTTCTGCCTTTTTGCTGTCAGTCACAAGACGTATTGTACCCGTTCGTCCTGGGGATGCGATGACCCATCTGCTATTACATCGCATTCCTGGAGTTCCAGGACAGAGCGGAGTGAAATGAACCTCTAGTCAAATAAGGAAGGTGTCGGAAATTCTGCTGAGTTATCGAAAAAGCAGTGGGTAACACGAGACAAAGTATATCTAGGGTCGTTACGGGCCTAAGTTTAATAAAAAAAATGCAAATATAAATGGGCGCCATCAACTGAATTCCTAGCAAACTACCTCCTTTACGGTTAAGCCTTAATCAAGACAAGGAAAGAAAAAGGAAAATCACACCATCATCAGATCACAACTAAGATTAAAAAAATTATTTCACTTTGATAGTCAGACAGACATTTTAAATATTCATCCTACCTGAGAGTGTGGTCGAATGCCAACGTTAAATTGTCATTGTCCATAAATCGAACCATCTCTTTTCTAATCAAAAATATTTAATCCACATAAAACGTGAAAATCTCTAAAGTTCTCTTGGGTTCTCAGGATCACCGAAGCACTATGTCTTTCGTCACTGACATTTGTGATACCTGAGACCTAATTTCTCTTTAAATTTAACATCATGGATGTGGATTTGAAAAAATTATTAATCTGTCTAAACATACACATTATAATCACATATTTTAAACATCACGTAATTTATGGCTTGCATGGCATAATTCATATGTTAAATACGTTAGAAAAATGCTCCTAAACATCGAATAATTAATTTACACTATTTACATTGTCATTAATAATTGCTTGTTCGCGAATTACAGAAAATCCACTGCTCATTGGTCATCATCATCATCATCAAAGTTAAATATTTCTCACATTAATTCTCATCTCAAAATTCAACATATTCCTGTCAGAATCATTCATTAACTCATCACCATTAAATCATTTAAATGAAAATTATTATCATTACTTCATTATACTTTCTAATTATTCACACACTCTAATCTTATTATCTCCTTCGGACTAAATCATCTTAAATCATCAATATAAATTGTTTAATTCCTCAACTCAAGTTGCAATTCCTCAAATTATATCTCAATTAAATTTATTTTTAATCCATATAAATTCATTATTCATCAGCTTCTTTAATTAATTATCACCTTCTAATTCAGTTATTCATCATCTATCCAATCATCTATTAATTTATTTAAATCAGTTTATTTATTCAATCTCTAATTCATCCATTTATTCAATTCGTTGCTTTATTCCAAAATTTAATTTATCAACTTATTTAAATTTTATTCTTCTGGTTATTTAGATTTTTATTATTTCATCTCGTCATTCTGATTTTTATTTCATTAGGTCAGATCATTAATATGCTTAAATTTCAGATTATTATTTCATTAATTATTATTATCAGAAAATCTTGTATTATCAACTTTATTTATTTGTTTAATTTCCTAACAAATTGTTTAATATGGGTTATAGAACGTTGTCTTACAGTTTTATCACTTCCAAGTTATATCTCGTATTTAATTATCATGCCAAAAATATTATTGCCTTCACGACATCACGTTGAATTTGACTATCCACAACGACATTATATATCCTCAATTCTTCAAATATCACATTTGAATACCACAATTATTCCACAAAACTCCATAAACATTCAGCACATACAGCATGAATCTCAACAATTACGCTAGACTGGGTTCGACAACCTCATGTCTGCCTCAAAATACATTAGCAATATTGCAACTATCACTTGGCAACTTCCACAAAATGCCTATCACAAACTTCACTTAACCATGTTGCATGATCTACAAAAAATATATAACTGGCTTCAAATTATCAACGCGCACAATCTCCAATAACTGTAATTAATCTGATCACATCTAGACAACTTCTTAAACAATTGGAAAAAATATTACCTTAGTAATTCAAGATCTGCTTTTAAATAGCATAAATTCTCTTACAATTCTCATAATTCACATCACAAAAAAACACCAATGTGCTATAATTTCTCATATCAAAATCTGCAATACCAATCTGCCTTAAATAAATCTGACCATTAATGATTCATCTTACAAGATTTAATTACTTTAAATCCTTCTCAAAGGTATCAAACACAATTATAAAAATCATCAAAAGCATCAGCTGTACCAGCTGCTAAACTGAAAGTACTCTCAAAAGAGTATAGCAACAAAATATTGGATTGGCAAACAAGAATTACTAAATGTAACCCTGCTGACATTTATCTTTACTTTATTTAACAAAATTTCGACTGATATGTGACTAGTAGTTCCTCGTTTGATTCTCTTACAATCTCATGTACACTCGGATGATAAAAATGAGTCCCTCAATGGCAAGTAAGATGAGTAACCACCGTACAATCGTATAAATACGAAAGACCTCGCCCCGTCGACTAACATGATAGTGCCCTGAACGATGGGTAAGATGAGTAACCACCATACAATCGTATAAATACGAAAGACCCCATCTCGAAGACTGAATGAGTGAATGTACCAGATAGGAATCAACAAGTCTCTAGTTGTCACATAAAAGCGATATTCATTCACTAAAGTGAATAACATCTTAATATCTCCAAACAATCCAATGGAAAAAATCCCTACTGATGAATAATACACACTCGCTAGTATGCAATGAACTGACGAAGTAATTTAGATAATCAATTGCAAATCACGAGTTCGAAATACTCGTCACACAAAAACTATTCATGAAAACTATCCTTGCTGGAAAAATGTCTAAAAGACCAAACATCTGCTTAATAAAGCCAACCAATGGTGAGAATATCGTATAATGATGCCTGCCATATCATATGGTCACGCCATATTCTAGCAAAAATTTGAAGCATATAAAGTCAAAGCCATGTCTTAACAATCGTATCACTCCTATTAGAAAAATATACATGTGTGCCCAGTATTCATGAAAATAATCGTATCAGGAAGTTATAGCTCTTACAGTACCTTCTCATAATCAGCTGTTATTAAATTTCAAAGATCGTCGATTTTCTTTATGTAATGAATTTCTCGAAAGATCGGCGTGAATATCATTCCACCCACGCAATGACGATTGCCTTCAAAATCCCAAGTGAATCAGCTGGTGGACCTCCTCCTCGTCAGGAATCAAATCCATCGCTCTGTGGTGCCATCGCGTCTCTGTCTGCGTTTACTCCGACATGATGAACTTCTGGTTATCCATAGCGGATATTGTCCAAATCCTCACGAAAAAGTTCATAGAAACAGCGGACCCCCTAGTCCTCTTCTACGTTACGCCACTGTTCCATACAATGTTCGGTTTGAGTGTTGAAAGTTCTATATCCACAGCGGTTTAGTCTCACTTGTGGAAAATAAAATTGTTTTATGAGAGTGTCTAAGTTTATGAAACACCCTGCAGCTGTGTTCGTACTCGGTAATTCATAACACTGCATAAGAAAGAATCGCATTAATGCACGAGCTAATGTTCCTAAGTGCATATGCTTATAACATTTCATTTGCTTAAAATCGTTAATGTTATTTGGAATGCGTTATGAAATGCATAGTCGTAATGTCATTGAAAAACTATGTTCAGTTGAAGTTCACAGTTGCAGTATCTCGTAACTATTTGCCGGTACAATTCAAATGCTGAATAAACGTTCCAACTCAATGTTGTAATGAAGTTCAGCTTCTGTCATAATGCTTGCGTATAAAATTGGAAATAACCCGCTCGTCCCTACTGCAATGCTATAATAATCTCCGCATAAAGCTGGTCTCGCCATGTCGCTCTACTATGCTGTTCTGTGTAACCAAAATGCAGCTTGGAATAAAGTTCTCCAACTACTCGTTTTACTGTGCTGTTCTAAACCCCGGCCTTCTCATGCTTGGTTGGCCCGTACAGCTGGTTCTGTAACCGGTCTTCACGCTGCCTACTGCGGGTGTCCGCCCGGCTCACTGACCTACTTTTCGTTCGCTGCTTGGTGAAGTAAAACCTGTCGCTTTCACTTTCCGTGACAAAAGATGCTCGCTGCGCGACTTTTTATCATTCGCTCGGCATGTCCTACTCAGCTCGCTGTCTGACCTCGACTGCGTTGCTCGCTGTACTGGACTCTCTTGCTAACAGTATTCAACTGCTTGGCTCACTGAGCTCGACTGACTGTCTCTGGACTGCATTGACCCTTACCTGCCTGGCGCAGTCATGTGACGTTCTCCCCCCACCTCTGTGGTCTTGCGTCACAAATATAATCTCGAACCCCGATCATCTCGGCTATTAAGTTATAAAATAACTTAAGGGTTATCTGACTTCCTTCAAATTATTACCATATATAATGCTTGTTATATCTCCTCTTCTGAGATGTTTAAATACCATGTTCCATATAGATCTTAATAAAGCTTCATATTTCCATCCATTATTCCATCCGCTTGACTGCTGTCAGTGCCCTCTTAATCCTAGACCTTCTACGTCATCCTGACATTCCTCTTGACTCGATCTGAGCGCTACCTTTTCATAACTCTTCCAATAATCTCAACTACGGCTTAATGTCTGCTGGCGTAGCCGATAGCCTCAACTAGGTATCGGGTACAGTATGTCTATTCTTTTACGGATATTTTCCATTGTTTTTCCAAAAACGGCATTGTTGAATAATTTGTACAGATTTTTCTCAAAATCATTTTTGGCTTGTTTTCGAAGGTTGTTATTAAAATCAACGTAGGCCTTTAACCAAGGTCGTTGCTTAAACTTTAACACACGATGAATTTTTATCAATTTTATTCCATGCTCTAAAGCGTGTTTTAATGCCATGTAGTGAACAACATATCGCCTTCGATTTCCAAGATGAGGAATTAGTTTTTTCAAAGACGAATCCTTAGGTTGTGTACACTCTGGTAGGAAAGGTAAATCGTTGTGTAGATCATGAAGGTCATATGGGTAATCAACATCAACGTCTAGAATGTATCCCACAGGATCGTCTTCCTTTAGTTTTTCTAGATCAACAGTATCTGGAGAAACCCACTGAAATCCACCATAAGGAAGGGAGTGGCACATAGCCCACCCGTATTGGTTGTTGACATCATCATAGGTAATAAACTGCGATGGTTTCTCAGAATCATAGGTTTCCATGTATTTATTGTTAGCTTCAGCATACTGATGAGACACTTGGCATATGCCTCCTCGTATTCCAGACTCGATTAGAAGAATCTGATCGTAATCCTGCAGCAATTCCAGTTCAATTCCTGTGTAAAGGAGCATTGCCTCGAAACTTAAACCAGGCGAAGTAAAAAAATGTGCAGCATCTACTCGCTGTGTTTCTAGTGTTTTGTTTCTAAACGTTTCAAAGCTGTCTGCAAGAAGGAGTACATCTGAATTTAGGAAGAGGTCACTATATTCCCCTAGAGTTTTAATGTTGAACTGTTTCCAGATATTTTTGGCATGTTCATAGTCTCCTTGACTAACATTTTCTTGACTTAATTTGTTAAAGAATGCCTCTTTTGGAGGTAAACACGTTTCACTTAACTTTTCCCATGAGTCAATGTAGTCATAACAAAATACCCCTTTGCGAGTCATGAGCATTGCATTTTCTTTTCCAAAGTACTTGTCTGTTTCAGGGTATGATGTTAAGTTGGAAAGTAAGTTTTCCAAACTAATCGGCATTAACCGAAACGTGTCCACAAATCGAAGCTTCACATTTCATACATATTTGGTGAAGGAAATGTACTTTTCTTTGGAGTTAGCGATACCATCCACTCTCTCAGTAGTACATCCCAATTGCTTTACAATGAAATTTGTGTCGTAGCCACTCATATTATGTAGAAACACAGGAACGGGGTTACGTGTTTTACACCTCAAATTACAGTTATTGTGAGCACTTCCTCGGTATTCCCCTGTAATATGGCAGAGGTCTCGTACTTTTCAGTCCTGTTGGGTAAATGGTTTTTGACACAAATAACAGGTATCAGAACATTGGAACTCTGCTTCTTGATCCTCAGTTAAAGCCTTTGGAACATTTAAGCTGTAAAGACGATCAATTTCATTAGCTATTGAGATAAAACAGTCCAAAAACTTTTCTGCAGCGTCAGGCCCACGATAAATAACAGGTTGGCTTGGAAGATTTGTCTTTATGTGTTCCACAGCAAATGAGGGTTTAACGTATATACCAAAGCTCATAGGAACATGACTCTGGTATGGCACTGTATAACTTGCCTCAGGATTAGGTAGACATGTTTGATAGGGTAAGAGTATACTTTCAAAATCTGCGTAGATAACGTAAGGTATTCTCAGCATTTTTTCAACATTTCAGAATTTGATAATGGAGTTTTTAATAGGCATTTCAACCCTAGCAATGTCATGCTGGACACACAAAGCTCTATGCTCTTTCAATTTTTCCATTCCTAGTTGACCATATCGATTATCGAAGTGAGTAAAACACCGTTTACACGTATATATCTTATGTCCATGGTGAGTAATCTGATGTCCTACTAGTTTATCAAAATCTTTGATAAAGACGTAGTGGTTCTGGCTGGATGATGAACTTAGCAGGAGGAGGTCACGATGGTCTTGCATCTCTTGATCCACAACCTTTAGATGGAACAGTTTATTGTTTTGTTCCAATCCAAATACATTAATGGATATATCGCTGGCTTTTTCAAATTTGGGAATGTCAGCTAGCGATGTAGGAAACGATATTACAGAATAATCATACTTGTTGTCCAGATCCTTGTATTTACTAATGCGATGAGCATTCTTTTTAACCAGTTTTGCTAAAATGGCATACATAAAACACTTTTCATCTTTCAAGTTTTTAGGATTAATGCAGACTTTTCTTGCTTGTATAGCTGCTGGTAATTGAATATATGTGCTTCCACGCAAGGGATTGTACTTATTTATTTTCAATCGTACTCCTTCAACTGCTAACAAAGCCCAATTACTGCCTTTTAGCTCACATTCCTCCATTTCCGTAGTTAACTTTGTAAATTGTGTTTCCAAGAAACTACTTAAGTCCGTTTCCGAAAATAGGGCCTGATTTCGTGTTTTAAAAGCACGATCTGTAATTTCATTGGTAGATGTATGAATGAATCTACATTCAGCCACAAGATTAACTTTGATCGACTTATGCATTGCTAGTTATTTCTCCATAGCTTGTATTATTTGCTGTTTGGACTCTTTAAGGTATGAATTTAAATCCCTACACGTATCACAACGTATGAAATAGGATTTAAGTCGACCTTCAAAAGATGTCTCATATTCAATAAGTCCATTTTTGTCAGGGACCAGTGACAGTAGGTAATGTGTTGTAGGCTCCGCTTTTTGTATTTTAGCTGCCGACACAACATTACAACATTCATCATGCCGACGTCCGTTGTACACATTGTTGAATGTACTACCACACGTTTTGCACTCATGAAATTCACCACACGATACTTCATGTCGCTTCCTATGATAGTCTCGAAGAAAAGCTTTTCCACACTCTTTACACATATAGCTAGGAATGGCGTCTTCCATCACGAATGTTGATTTCTGCAAACAGCTGCTTACTGCGTATCACAAGGCTAGAGGTTGGTCGGTGAGACGGTCTTTCACGATGTGAACACCGTGAGAGGTAGTAGTCAACTGGTGATATTCTTGTGAAGGGTCCTCTAATATACCCCTAGTCTAGACCAACAGCTCTTTACAGCGTATGACAAGGCTGTAGACTGGACAGTGAGACGGTCTTTCCGATGTGAACGCTATAACAAATATTAGTCAACTGTTGATATACTTGCTAAGGGTTCTCTAATATACAATAGTCATTAAAACTACAGAACAGGAGACCAAGCCGTCGTAACTTTCAACAAGGTATATTACTGAAAATATAGTGTGTATGATTGACAAACCTTTCTCGGAGATGTTGGGAGTCGTTTTACTTTCTCAATTGCCACTGCTGCACCGGAATAATTCCTTTTAATTGATTATTTACGAAAATAATGCTTTTAGCATCGTCTTCATTTCACTATGGACGCCATCTTGGACACTACGTCATACGTCATGTGACACCCGAAAAACGAACATCTGAGTACGTTACCAACATGTCCAATACAAAATTCACCATATGACACGTAAAGTTTGAAATTATTACAAATTTCCACTAAGTTAAGCACTCTCTTGCGGAAAATTACTGCTAGTACCACAAGCAAGGGGGTCTGGGGCGTAAGCCCCAGGTTAGGTTTGTTTTTGTATGTAAAACATTAATACGATAGAATTTATGTCCGCTACTAAGTTAGGTACTGCCTGGTCGAAAATTACTGCTAGTACCACAAGCAAGGGGGTCTGGGGCGTAAGCCCCAGGTTAGGTCTGTTTTTTATGTAAAACATTATAAATACATTAATAAACACTGACAATTGGTGCAATTTTTCTACTTTATCGACGCTCTTTTGTTTACTCGTTCTATACCCGTTGTGAAATAGTACCAAATGCGTGGGGTTGGCATTCCTGACTTAGTAAGCAAGATGGCTACAAAAAACTTCATTTCTGCTATATAAGTCGTGTATCTATTTGGGATGGCTGGGTGGGATTATGGCAGCGGACGAGTCAACATCTATTATTTTAACATCTCCAGATACCATTACTAAAGGTACTTCGGCAAATTTCATTACCTAAATTTTTTATACCTTTGGTCTCCTGTTCTGTAGTGCTACCCAATAGTCAAGACCAACAGCTACTTACTGAGTAGTACAAGGCTGTACAATAGTTGTTTTGACAGTCTTTCACGACGTGGTCACTGTGAGAGGCGGTAGTCAACTGATGATATTCTTGATAAGGGTCCTCTAAGATACCCCTGGTTAAGGGTAACAGCTGCTCACTGCTTATGACAAGGCTAAAGACTGGTTGTTTCAACGGTCTTTCACAATGTAAACACTGTGACAGGTAGTAGTCAACTGAAAATATTCTTATATATATATAGCAGTCGTTTAATTCCGCCGCATGGCTATTGCCCCTGCGGCGGCGGGCCCCCTTAGACGGTTTCGCCAGGGGGTTAAGGTGTTTGGGAGAGGTGAGAATTTTGGGGGTGGGGGTTTTTGGTTTTTGGATTTGGAAGAAAGTGTGTGGGGATTGTTTGAGGAGGCATTGTGGGGATATTTGGAGAAGGGCGCGGGGGGATAAGTATTGTTTTGAGTAGGAAGAGATAGGAGCTGGAATGGGGATGTTGGAGAGAAGGGTGACTGCTTCATTTTGTGTAGGGATAATTTTGGAATGTCGGAAATTTTCCAGACAAAGAAAACACGGAAACAACATGCTGCAAGTGCCAAGCAGACTAAGGAACTTCTATTGCTCTGAGATTTGTGTAAATTTGTAACGAAATAAGTTTGGTGAAGAAGAAGAAGAGGGGGGCTGTAATTACGTCCAGATCATAAGTAAGACTTTTTTTTTTTGAATGATGGCGATGAGAAGGGAGTAATGCAAGATGTTTGCTGGGGTGAGAAGGAAGGTGGTATGGCAGTAAGGAGACGGGGAGAAAGAATTATAAAACTGGTGATTTGAGGACAGTGGCGAATGGATAAGTGGAGCTGAGGGGAGTAGTGAAAGGAAGAAGGCAACGACTAAAGGAGGGGATGGGGACGAAGTTGTTGGATTTGCTGGTATATGTGTGAGAAGATGAACATGATGAATGTTTTGTTTTTGTTTTTTTATACACATATATCCTTATATATTCATTCATTCATTCAATTTCGCTAATCGGCCAACTAGGGACCACGATAAGCCTCATTTTACATTCTGGCATTTGCTCATTTTTTTCTTGATCCACATTGCCTTCATGAGCTCACTGTGTTTAGCACGACGTACCTCTGTCCATTTCGCACCAGTTGTCCGTTTTTCGTCCCGGAAAGTCCCAAACGTCTTGATGGCTGCTCTATAAAGATTTCGGTCTTGTGCATCTTCTGCTCGTATCCCCATTTCTTTCAGATCTTTCTGGACGTTAACATACCATGGCATTGTCGTTTTTGGTTTTGAGTCGAATATACTGAAGATACGTTTCGTCCATCGGGAATCGATCATCCGTCGCATATGACCGTAGAAGCAAACTCTGCGTTTTCGCATTGTGTCTGTGATCTTCTCTATCCTCGAGTAAATTTCTTGCCTGGATTTTCTGATGTAGATGCCATTTTTGTAGTCTGGGCCAAGTATGATGTGTAGGACCTTTCTTTCTTTTCTCTCTAACTTCGCGAGCAAACATTTCTCGGATAGGATAAGGCATTCAGATGCATATAGCGGTACTGGTTTGATGACAGTGTTGTAGTGACGAATTTTTGTGTTCATATATATATATATATATATATATAGTTTTTTTTTAAATGGAGATGAACAATGTTGGTGGGAAGGGGTAATGATTGATGTTGGTTGAGATGAGGATGAGACAGATATAGAATAGAGAGAGAGAGAAGAAAGAAAAGTTACGGTAAGAAGAGAGAAAAAGGAAAAGAAAAGAATATTGCTGGCGATATGAAAACTGTGGCGATATAATGAAGTGAAAGGGGGGGGGGGGAGTTGCAGATGATGTGGATGAGTAGTTGAAGAGTTATGAAAAGTTATATCGGCGTGAGATGTGCGTTATGGAGATGTGGAAAATGAGAACCATTGGTTGCTACGTGGACCGTGCCGTCGGTGCTAGTGCTGGTGGGCGAGGCTCGTGTTACTGCGTGTTTGTCGCCCAACGCCATTTTCAGTCAGGGGCTGGAGGCAGTGCCAAAAGACTGTAAATGCCCAATTTTGTCCGCACCGGGGCGCGATGGGGTTGTTGGATGAGTGGCGTGACAATTGGGTTGCCGGTTCTTCGCGCTCTCGAGAGATATCGGCGATGCCGAAGGTCTATATAGGTGGTGAGCGGTGGCAGTGGCATCCTGTCCAGCAGGTCTGCCGTTCGGTATGTAAAAGGCAGCCGCATGGCGACCCTTGCGAGGCGGCGCTCCAGAGCAAGATAGGGGCGAAGGGGGCATTCGGGGAATCCTGCCCATGCCGGATGCCCGTACCCTATGAAAGTGCGTATTAAGACTTTGTAAGAATATATTAATAACTTCTCGTTGAGGCCCCAAGTGGTTCCTGCCAATCGCCGCAGTAGATATGCGCGCTGGCGTGCATTTGGGAGTTTTTGTTTAAAGTGAGGTCGGAAGGTGAAAAACTCATCTAGGACCAAACCAAGGTACCGAACAGTGCGGGCGGGGACCAGTCGACGGTTGTGCAGGCGGATGTTGAGGTTTTCGGGATTTCGTGTAGGCACAGAGGCCCTCCGACGGGGGCGAAAGAGAATGGTTTGCGTCTTCGAGGAATTTAGGCGCAGGTGCCATCTGCCACACCAGGAGGAGAATAGGTCGAAATAGGATTGGACTTGAGTGTTTATGTGGGCGACAGTGGGAAAAGGCGCGACTATTGCCGTATCGTCGGCGAACTGCAATAATTGCATTGGAGGGGATGGTTGGGGGATATCAGCAACGAAGAGGACGTACAGAAGTGGGGAGAGGACGGAGCCCTGAGGGACGCCCTGTTCGAAAGGGATGGGGCGGGAGTAGTGGCCGTTGATGCGGATTCGTGCCGTGCGGTGGCGGAGAAAGGTATTGAGGAAGCGGAGGTAAGTGTGGGGGAGATGGAAGAAATGGAGTTTGTGGACGAGGGCATCGTGCCAGACGGTGTCAAAAGCCTTCTGGAAGTCGAAGGCGGTGAAAAGGGTGGGAGCAGGGCGGTTGTAATTATCGGCAATGAGGGTGGAGAGACGGAGGAGTTGGTCTTGGGCGGAGAGGTGAGGACGGAAGCCGCATTGGGAGAGGGGTAAGAGCTGGTGTCGGTGGAGATGGGTATGGATACGCTTGGTAAGGATTCTCTCGAAGGTTTTTGAAAGGACGGCGGTCAGGCAGATGGGACGGTAGGAATCGGGCGAGGAAAGTGGTTTATCTGGTTTTGGGAAGAGGAGCATCGTGGCTTGCCGCCAGGGGGTAGGGTAGAAATCGGTGCGAAGGAGATGGTTATAGAGGTGGGCGAGAACGACGAAGAAAGGGGGTGGTGCTTCCTTGAGGTGGCGATATGGGATGGAGTCGGGACCAGGGGCGGTGTTAGTGGTACGGGAGAGAGCGATGGTTATGTCGATGGGGGTGATGGGGTCGTCTAGAGGGTGGGGGGAGAGGGCATTGTTGGGCGAGGGCTGCAGATAGGGACGTTGAGGTACCGTGGAGATGAACTCATCATCGTCGTATAGAAAAGTTGGGTCTGGTGCGTCTCGGAATACCCGGGCAAATTTGTTTGCAAATATAACTAGTTTTGCCGGGTCGTCAGGTGGTGTCACGTTGTCATAGACAATGGGGTATTGCGGAGTGGACGTCTTTCCAGTGAGTCGATTGAGGTGACTCCAGAAGCGAGAAAGGGAGGGCGATACTCCATTCAGCTTCGAGCAAGTGTTGTGCCAGGAGTGCCGCTTGTGAGCCTCTATGTACGACTTTACCTGTCGAAGTGTCTGTCGATGCCGCTGCAGGAAGTAACGGTCACGGGTGCGGAGGTAAGAGTTGTGGTAGGAGTGGGAGAGTGCTAGTAGTCGCCTAGCTTTGGGTGGGATAGGTGGTCGGTTTGGGGTCAATGGGGTAAGGGGGACGTGGCGTTGTGCCGCTTGTTGGAGCGTATCCTGGAGATGATTCGTGTAGGCATCGACAGTTTCCTGGGAGCTGAGCGGTAATGTGTCGGTTCGCAAACTTTCCGTGAGCTGCTGGCGATAAGCTGGCCAATTTGCCGAGCAGAAGTTTTGAACCATAACGGGCGGTGGGTTGGGTACATTTCGATGGGGAATGTGAAAAGATAATAAAACAGGGGCATGATCGCCTCCAATGAGAGGTAAGACTGAAACGTGAAGGAGGTGGAGTAGGGAGTTATGCGCTATGATGGCATCGGGAGTGGTTTGGGAGGATGGGCGCGAGGCGTTAATGTGGTTTAGGTAGATGTCGAGACTCCGGAGTTCGGTAGCCGTGCGATCATGTAGATTAAGATCGGCCATGATGATAAAGTGGGGGAAGGATTCGGCCACATGGGCAATAAAAACCTTTGGAAGAGGATGGCGAGGACGGGTGTATATTGTTGCGAGATGGAGAACGCGGGATGGGAAATAAATCGTGGCGATGAGCTCTCTGGAAAATGGAGGGGGGGAGGGGGGATATGTGGGCGGATGGGTAAGCGTGGTCGGTGGGCGAGTGCAGAACCGCCACGGCCTAGGTTATGGGGACGGTCTGCTCGTAGAAGGGTATATCCGGGGAGTAGTGCGTGGTGGTCGCTCCGAAGAAAAGTTTCCTTTAAAAGTGCCACATCGACGTGATGGGTGGATAAGGTGTGGCTCAATAGTGTGCAGCAGGCATTGAAGGAGCAGATGTTCTGATAGAGGATGGTGATGTTGCGGGGTGTTCTGATCCTCGTTTGTTGTTGGGCCATTTTTGATTTATACTGTGGTGACGCGGGGGTAGGGGAAGAAAGTGAAGTGAGTTAAAGGACCCGAAAAAGAGGGATGGAACTGCACCCCGAAGATCTGCTGGGCAGCGTACTGAAGTTGAGTCAGTATAAGAGGGCGATTGTACGGCAGAATGTTTTGGATCGATATGACCATGAACCTGATCACATCCTCGATGGTGGGGGGAGGGAATTGGGAAAGAGCGGGTGCGGTAGGAGGGTCAATGGACCTGACCGGGGTCACGGTTTCAGGGCGGTTGGGGAGTGGTGCAGGCTTGGCCTTGCACTTATACGAGTAAGTGGGATGGGGCTCGTAACATTGGTTGCAACGAGGAGGCTGAGCAAGGTTAGGGCACCGTCCGGTGGTATGCGCGGGTTGGGAACAGTGGCCGCAGCGCGGGGGTACCTGGCATTGGTCAGTAGGATGGGCGTTATATTGAAGACACCGGTTGCAACGAAGTGCGACGGGGGCCGGTGCTTTGGAGGGCTCAACACGGTGGTGATAGCGGTATAGAAAAACCCCAGTAGTCAGAAGGCGATCGACCTCCCCCTGGGTGGCCAGAAGGATACGCACCATCCAGGTCGGACCGTCAACATTACGGATGCGGAAAGCCTTCCTCACATCAATCTGCTCCAGCCGAAGTTCCTGGAGCACCGCCTCCTCGGTGAGGGCTGGGTCCACACCCCGTATGACGCACGAGAAGTGAGGTTGGCGCTGGGGTGGAGGAGGGACTGCGGGGGTTTGGCGGGCGCGAAGAGGCTCCGCGGTGACGTTTGGGCCCAGTTCGCGAACGACGTCCGGGCTGTGCAGTACAGTGGCCGTGGCGTCGTCGTCGGTTTTGACGTACACACCGTTGGTAGAAGCTGTGGCGGTGAATTTGGCGTGACCAAGCACACGGCGCAGGGCGTCGGTGAACAGGTATTTATTAGGGTGCGTGTGTCCACGAAAGAGGAAGACATGTTTATATGTGGGTTAGGAAGCCTTGGAGGCATAGGATGGGAGTGTGGAGGGGATGGAAGCTGGTGCGGCGTCGGAGATTTCAAAGTGAGGGATAGGGGCGGTGGCAGGTAAGCGTGGATCGATCGGAGAAGGATGAACTTTGGGTGGCGGAGAAACACTGCAGTGCCGCCTGGAAGAGGACGGAGCCTCCTCCATCCCTTCATGGACCCTCTGGCGGGAACGGTGGGCTGCCCCCTCAGTATCAGAAGAATCAGAACCGGGCCGCTTTTCAGAACGGCTCGGAGTTTGTCTCACCAGACCCGGGAGGTGGAAGTGGGTTCCAGTGGGAGGTAAGGTGGGAATCTTGGGCGTGATATTTTTTTGGGGGATTGCCCCCCCTCCCTGAGGGGCGGGCGGAGCATTGGCGACGTTCCCCGGAAGGCCGGATGGGGTAGGAATGGTTTTCTTCTGTGCTTGGCGTTGTGGCGAAGTTTTCCCCTTGCCTCTGCCCATGGTGAGAAGTTGAGAGTTTTAAGAAAGCGAGTAGGTGAAATATTAAAGGAAAGAAGCAAGGAAACCAGGGATGTCGACTGACAATGGGTAGGAGTGTAGGGAGGAGTCGAATGGGTCGCTAGGTGAAGTGGGACGGAAGGCTGGATGGCGCAGCGGTATGATGGCGCCTTCAAAAATAAGGAATGGGGTGGTACGTGAGAGGGAGTGCAAGGGAATTATAGACAACAAAACTTAAGATGATGATGAGGATATGACGAAGAAGTGCCTACGTCAGGAGAAATATATCTCGCTGGCGAGGACCGAATGATAATGGGTGAATGAAAGCTGTGTGTATGATGAAAGAGTAAGTCTGGACAGAAATATGTCGCAGACGAGCTGTGTGTATGTCAGTGTAATTGTAATATGGATGATGTTGCGTGAAGAAAATGAAGTAGAAATGAACGTGCTGTCACTACAGCAGGACTCGAGAAGAAGGCTATATGCAAAACAGGCGCTACACAGAAAGAACGTAGCAGTGTATTTCAAGCACTAGGTATGCTGGCGATGAGAAAACTGCTGGCTCTGGTCAATCTACTTGAAGAAACGTAGATAGGCAAGCAGCGTTGTTACTTCGATGTCACCAGCCAGTTCAGTAGAATTAGGATGCGAAGAGTAGATGTAGTGGATGTTTAAATGTATTAAATTATGAAGACGAAAGTGCACTGACTGCAATGCAGTGGTGTGATGTGAGCTCCACGTGGCCAGACGGGGTCGCCTCGAAGGATCCAGAAACTTCTAGAGCTGTAACGATGGCGAGAACGTGGCGATGACGTGGCGATTACTTGATGATGACGTAGATACTTTCTGGAGATATTCGGCGAGAATTACGTTCCTCTGAATAGTCAGAAATAAGATGTGTGAAATATTCTTATGGCCTACTCAAGGTTATCAGGTACTTACTGCATATCAAAAGGCTGTACACTCATGTGTGTTAGGCACTCTTTCTTGCTAAGGACCCCAATATTCCCTACACAAGGCTATACATGGTAGTTCTAAACACTTAGTGGTTAATTGTATATTCAATTTTTGTGCAAAGCTTATACAAGCACGTTTTTCATGAGGTAAAACTTTGTTAAATAGCTGCATGCGACACGCAAAGTATGTTTCCGCTATCTAGCGGTGACTATGAGAACTACTGGAACGACCAACTTGCTACCTAGCGCTCCATTTTCAACACTCACTCACTGAACGACCAGCATGCTATCTAGTGGTCGATTTCAATACTCACTCAACTACCAGCCTGCTACCTATCGGTTAATATAACAACTCACTCAACTACCAGCATGCTACATGGCTTATTTTGTCAGTTTTTTTGTTGGCTTTTTTTGTTGGCTTTTGTTGGCTTTTGTATTAGCTATTTCATATTTGCTCTTGTTTGTTTGGGCTTATTTGGTCTTGAAAAGTATGTCAGTCCTTTTTTATGGGTCCATAATGCTTACAGCCATGATTGTAAGCAGCAACAACAACAACAACACACAAAATATCCTAAAAAAATCCAAAGTACTCCAAGGTTTATCAATGACTCTCAACTCTTACACATACCGCTATCCCATGCCTAGTCAAAAAATAGTGTACTTTTCAAATTTTTCAAAAAATTTTTGGAAAGTAGGCTATGTCATTAACCTAAAAATCCTAAAAAGACATATGTTAACTCCATAACCTACCTCTATTTTTCGAATTTTCCAAGACATAATTCCGAAATGGGTTATATTTCCAAAATTAAAAAATTTACAAAAAAGTTTGTTTAACATAAATGAATGGCCTTTACCCCCTCTAACGCCGTACCAAGTTCCAGGCCTCTAGGACAATAATATAACATTTTGAAAATGGGTTATAATTTCAAAACTATGAATTCTACAAAAGAGTTTGTTTGACATAAATCAATGGTCTTTACCTCCTCTAGCACCATGCCAATTTTCTAGTTTCTAGGACAAAAGAAAATAAATTTTGAAAAATGGTCACTATTTTGGAAACTAGGAATTCTACAAAAAAGTTTGTTTAACATAAATGGTTGGTCTCTATCCCCTCTACTTGCAAACCTAGTCCCAGGTCTGTAGGGTAAAAATGAAAAAAAGTTCAATTTTGAATTTTTTATATTTTGGAAACTAAAGCGTTTACAAAAAAATTTGTTTGACATAAATGAATGGCCCTGACCCCATCTACCATCAAAATAAATTTCAAGGATCTAGGACTAAAACTGCAGTAGTGGAGTGACGGGGTTCTAACAAGTGTCATGGCCGCCGCGTGGACTATTTTTGGACTGAGAGTGGTATAGTGGTAGGTGATGGAGTTAACATATGTCTTTTTGGGATTTTTAGATTAATGACATAGCCTACTTTCCACATATTTTTTGAAAAATTTGACAAGTACACTATTTTTTGACTAGGCATGGAATAGAGGTAAGTGTAAGAGTTGAGAGTCAGTGATAAACCTCAGAGTACTTTGGATTTTTTCAGGAATTTTGTGTGTTGTTGTTGTTGTTGCTGCTTACAATCATGGCTGTAAGCATTATGCAGCCATAAAAAAGGACTGACATACTTTTCAAGACCAAATAAGCCCAAACAAACAGGAGCAATTATGAAATAGCTAATACAAAAGCCAACAAAGCCAACAAAAGCAAAAAGAAAAAGCCAACAAAAAAACTGACAAAATAAGCCATGTAGCATGCTGGTAGTTGAGTGAGTTGTTATATTAACCGATAGGTAGCAGGCTGGTAGTTGAGTGAGTATTGAAATCGACCACTAGATAGCATGCTGGCCGTTCAGTGAGTGAGTGTTGAAAATGGAGCGCTAGGTAAGCATGTTGGTCGTTCAAGTAGTTCTCATAGTCACCACTATATAGCGGAAACATACTTTGCGTGTCGCATGCAGCTATTTAACAAAGTTTTACCTCATGAAAAACGTGCTTGTATAAGCTTTGTACAAAAAATTGAATATACAATTAACCACTAAGTGTTTAGAACTACCATGTATAGCCTTGTGTAGGGAATATTGGGGTCCTTAGCAAGAAAGAGTGCCTAACACACATGAGTGTACAGCCTTTTGATATGCAGTAAGTACCTGATAACCTTGAGTAGGCCATAAGAATATTCATCTTATTTCTGACTATTCAGAGGAACGTCATTCTCGCCGAATATCTCCAGAAATTATCTACGTCATCATCCAGTCATCGCCACGCCATCGCCACGTCATCGCCATCGTCTTAGCTCTAGAATTTTCTGGATCCTTCGAGGCGACCTCGTCTGGCCACGTGGAGCTTACATCAGGCCACTGCATTGCAGTCAGTGCACTTTCGTCTTCATAATTTCATACCTTTAAACATATACTCTTCGCTCGTAATTCTACGTTTCTACATTTCATCTGCCCTTAGTGGCTCACTACTGGCAAATTATTTATTCTAACCTCATCTCCGCTACACCATCTGAACATCGCTACAATCTTCGCAACGCAATATTCCAGCACTTCATAACTTCAGTTCATCTACGACATTTATTCATACTTCTATTAAGCATCAAGTTCTACGTCATCGCACTAGCGTTCAGTGACCTTGCACGCTACATCATTTACCGAGCTCACAGCTGCTAGCCTCTTTTCATTGGTGTCAGGCACGCAGCTTGCTCTCACTTCCATTCAAATCATCATATTTATTCATCCCCCAGCACCAGCCCCTGTCACACTACGCAAACACATAACACATTCACACTTCATACAGCAATAGTGAGCTAGTGGCAAGCTGCTCCTATAACACTTTCACATTATCTCACTTACTCCTTCATTTCCCACTACCAGCACAGCACATAATTCACCTTCCTTCTCCAATACTTCCCGTGCGTCGCTCGGCTCGGCTTCGCCTGTTACATTCCCTCACCTTCCCTCACCTTACTTACAGCCCCATTTTAGAAGGCGCCTGGCTTTGCAGCACCCTCTGAAATAGTGCCCCACTTTACCTTATATCCCCTTGTCTGTCGTATAATTGTTATATTCATCCTATAGCTCACTATGGGTAAAGGCAGAGGAAAGAATTCACCCGGCCGCGCCCAGGCTTCTGCCTCCCGGAACACCACCAACCCCTCCTCCTCCAAAGGGGCCATACCTAAGCCAGCGAGGGCGCCCACCCTTCCTACTGCCCCTAAATCCCCTGGAACCCACTTCGCTTTGCCGCCTGTCGTTCTCCAGACTCCGAGCTGTCCAGAGAAGCGGCGCGCGTCCGATGCCTCCGATACCGAGAGGGGGACGCACCGCTCCCGTCTGCGGGTGCACGAGGGGATGGAGGAGATAGCTACTGAATCTAGACGTCACTGCAGCACCTCCCCGACGCCGGTACCCCTTTTGATTTCTCCACACGACCCTCGCCTCCCATCCACATGGACCATACCCCATTTCACCCCCACCACCGCCACACCTTCCCAGATTTCTCCTTCCTTGCCCTTCTATGCTACCAAGGCCTCCGAGCCTACATACAAGCATATCTTCCTTTTCCGCGGCCATACCCACAGCAACAAATACTTGTTCACAGACGCGCTGCGCCGAGTGCTTGGCCACCCCAATTTCACCGCCACCGCCACCACTAATGGTGTCTATGTCAAAACTGACGATGACGCCACTGCCGCCGTTCTCCATGACCCCGGGGTGGTCCGCGAACTTGGACCGCAGGTGACTGCGGAACCCATCCGTGCCCGCCAACACCCGGCTACTCCCCCCCCCCCCCCACCCTCCGCAACGCAACCCGCATTTCTCGTGTGTGATCCGGGGCGTGGACCCCGATCTCACCGAGGAGGCGATCTTGCAGGAACTCCACCTAGAACAAGTCGATGCGCGGAAGGCTTTCCGCATTCGCAACGCTGAGGGCCCAACGTGGATGGTGCGGATTCTCCTTGTCACCCAGGCCGAGGTCGACCGCCTGCTCACGGACGGGGTCTATCTGTACCGCTACCATCGTAGAGTCGAACCCTCAAAAGCTCCTGCTCCAGTCGCTATCAGGTGCAACAGGTGCCTAGCATATAATGAGCACTCCACCGACCAATGCCGGCAACCGCCGCGCTGCGGTCACTGCTCTCAACCTTCGCACTCCACCGGGAAGTGTCCCAATCTTGCCCAGCCCCCCCCCCCCCCCCCCCCGATGCAACCAGTGCCAGCTAACTCACCCCACCTACTCCTACAAGTGCAAAGCAAAACCTGCACCCATCCCCAACCGCCCCGAAACAGTTGCTCCGGTAAAATCAGTTGACCCACCCACCACCCCTGCCCAATCCCAATTCCCCCCCCCCTCACCATCGAAGACCTCATTCGCTTCATGGTGGTCTCCCTCCAGAATATCCTCCCCTACCAACGGCCACTGGTACTGGCTCAGCTCCAACTTGCCACGCAGCAAATCTTCGGGGTTCGGTTCCACCCTTCTTTCTCGGGCCCCCTCACCCACTTCAGCTTCTCCCACTACCCCCGAGTCACCGCCGTATAAGCTCATTATGGCGCTACGACCTACTAGACCTGGAACTCCCCGCAACATCACCCTCCTTTACCACAACGTCTGTTCCTTCCATGCCCGCCGTACTCTCCTCACCCACACCCTCAGGTCCCATCATGTCGATGCGGCCCTCCTAAATGAAACCTTTCTTAGGAGCGACCAACACGCTTTTCTCCCCGGCTACACCCTTCTGCGCGCCGATCGTCCCAACAACGCAGGCCGCGGTGGCTCGGCCCTCGCCAGTCGCGCGCGTCTCCCCACTCGCCATCATATCCCCCCTCCCCCGCTGATCTTCCCTGAAAGCCTCATTTGCTCCATCTATTTTCTGTCCCTCGTCCTACACCTCGCCACAATGTACATTCGTCCCAACCATCCCATCCCCAAAGACTTTATTGCCCACGTGGCCGAGGTTTTCCCCCATTTTTTGGTAATGGCTGACCTCAACCTACACTCTCGTTCAGCCCTGGAACGTCGCAGCCTGGACATTTATCTCCGCCACATCGATGCCACCCTCGTTCCCTTACCCAAACCTACCCGTCCCTCCTCCAACACCACCCCCGATGCAGTTATAGCCCACAACTCCCTCCTACATTTGTTTGACGTTACAGTCTTACCCCTCATAGGAGGCGACCACGCCCCGGTACTGCTCACATTCCCCCTCCCACCTCGCAACGCACCACTCCCACCCCCCCCCCCCCCGGATGATTCAGAGCTTTTGCACGGCAAACTGGCCAGAGTACCGGGAGCACATCAATACCAACCTTTATACCAATCAACTTCCGTTGGAAGACCAAGCGACAGTCGATGCATATACCGCACATATTGAAGCCACACTACAACAAGCATCTTCCCTAGCCATCCCCCTCATCCCGACGACACCCTCCCACCCCCAATTCCCCCAAAGGCACGTCGCCTTCTCGCCCTGGCACACTCCTACCACAATACCTATCTCCGTACGCACGATCGATATTTCCTTCAGCGCCATCGACAATCCCTCCGGCAGGTCAAATCATACATAGAGGCCCACAAACGCCTCTCGTGGCACACTGCCTGCACACGGCTCAATCGAGTCTCTTCCTCTCTGCCCGCCTACTGGCGACAACTGAACAAATTAACTGGCCAGTCCACGGCACCAACCTACCCCATCATCTATAATGGGACGGCGCCGCCGGACGATGCAGCCAAGCTGGACATCTTCGCCAGACGATTCTCTCGCACTTTTCGCTACTCCGACGACCCCTCTCACACCCACGATCACGACGACTTCATCGCCACCGTACCTTCCCGCCCTCATTTACAACCCTCCTCCCACCATACCCTCTCACCTCATCCCCTCGACGACCCCATCACGGAACTTGATATTTCCTGCGCCTTGTCCCGCACCACCAACACAGCACCAGGTCCCGACTCCATTCGCTATCGTCATCTTAAGGAGGCCCCTCCCATTTTTCTCACCGCACTCACCCGCCTCTATAACTTTCTTCTCCGCTCCGGCTTCTATCCCACCCAGTGGCGCCGCGCCACGATGCTTCTCTTCCCTAAACCCGGAAAACCACTTTCCTCCCCTAGTTCTTATCGCCCCATCTGTCTGACCGCCGTCCTTTCTAAGACCTTCGAAAAAATCCTTACCAAGCCCCTCCACCGCCACATTCTTCGTCATCACCTCCTCCCCCTTTCTCAATGCGGCTTCCGCCCTCACTTATCCGCACAAGACCAACTCCTTCGCCTCTCCACTCTCATCGCTGACAACTTCAATCGTCCCACTCCCACCCTTCTCATAGCCTTCGACTTCCAAAATGCCTTCGACACGGTATGGCACGACGCCCTCGTCCAGAAACTCCACTACTTCAATCTTCCCCACAGCTACATCAGATTCGTAAACTCCTTCCTTAGACACCGCACAGCCAAAATCACTATCAATAACCTCTTTTCCCGACCCGTACCCTTCGAACAAGGCGTCCCTCAGGGCTCCGTCCTTTCCCCTCTTCTCTACGTCCTCTTCGTGGCAGATATCCCTCAACCAACCTCTCCCCTCCAGCTTCTACAGTTTGCGGACGACACCGCCATAGTGGCTCCCTTTGCCAGCGTCCAGCACATTACTGGACACACTCAACCATACCTTGAGCGCTTCACTGCATGGTGTGACAGGTGACACCTCAGCCTTAATGGCGACAAAACGCAAACCATTCTGTTTCGCCCTCGCCGACGGGCAACAAGCGTTACACGCAATCCGGATAACCTCCGGCTCTATCTCCGCGATCGCCGCCTCATCCCCACACCCACCGTACGCTACCTGGGCTTGCTATTTGATCAGCACTATACTTTTCGTCCACACTTTAAAGCGAGGCTGCCAGCAGCTCGCAAGCGCGCATACCTCCTTCGCCGCCTGGCAGGCACGTCATGGGGACTCAACACCAAGACCCTTATCCACACCTATAAGGCAATGATCCGCACCTTCATTATATATGGGCATCCCGCCTGGGCTGGCTTCCCAGAGCGTCCCCTAACGCCATATCTCCAACTCGAGCGTCGCCTGGTCCGAGTGGCCATGCGCCTTCCCTTCACCTTTCGGACCGCGGATCTCATCGACTGCATGCCCCTGCCACCTCTTACCACATACGTCGAGATTCTCCAACGATGCTACGTCCTGAGGGCACGCACTCAACACAACCCTGTCGTCAGCCCCTTGTTGACACGACCTCTCCGCACGCCCCTGCGCACCAAGTTGGGCGTATATACCCTCAAGGGGCTCCTCCCGGCACCGGACTAAATCCCGTCAACCGACGAGGTCACTTCTTGCCTTCAGAACCCCCTACTTTTTCATACTAAACAAATTTTGTCTTCAGTAGCAACCAATGGTTCAAGTCGCCACCAATGGCTCTGGCTCTCACACACGGTTCAACACCAGCATATGGCTTCCGTTATGTGGTTACATTGCCCGCATTCCAGTTCACAGCATTACACATCAATCCCAACCACCTCAACAACCACCATCCGCCATAATAAGATATTTCATCCACCATTTACGTCTCCCGCAATGGTCTTCCACATTCACATCTCTCACGCCAAATTGTCACCATAGTCACCATCCTCTTACAATAATTCATTCACCTCATCAGCCTACTACCCCCTAAATTCGTTAGTACAACCGTCCCAGCAGATCTGCTATGGGTCCGTTTGTTTCTTTATTTATTTTCTTTCTATCTTTCTTTTTTCTATCAGTTTCTCTCTCTTGCTGAATTCCACTGCCCTCCTTCCAGACATACTTTCCGCTATCAGCCTGAAAAACACCAACTGCCTAAAAATTGCTCATATCAATGCTCAATCATTAGTTGACTCCTCTCACTATTCTGAATTTTGTCACGTCTTTGGTGGTTCGTCTTTTGACATAATTGCAGTAAATGAGTCCTTTTGCAAGCCCTCAATTCCAGATGCTGCTGTCTCTCTCACTGGCTATAAAGTCATTAGAAATGACAGATTAACCGTCGGTGGAGGTGGTGTTGCAGTTTACCTTAGGGATAACATAAAGTATAGCGTGCTAAGTCAGTCTCCTGGTGAATATAACAAGAGGCCTGAATACATTATACTTGACATCTCTCTTACCGAAACTAAAATTCTCTTTGCTTGTGTGTATCGTCCACCGAAAGCTGGCTACCTAGATATTTTTCTGAATGACATGTACAGGTTCATTCTTGATTATAAATATGTTTTTATTGTTGGGGACGTTAATGCTCGGTTTGGTAGTGGAGCTTTTGAAACTGAACAGGTATGTGATGTGCTCTGTTCCTGTAATGTTGAATGTTTACCATTCGATACTACATTTCACACAGCTACTTGTGACAGCTCTCTCGATATTATCTCTTCAAACTGTAATGACCTCGTTGTTGACTACGGACAAGAACCAGCTGCTGGATTCTCAGCCCATGATCTTCTGTACGCAGTGTTTTCTCTATCTACCCCGAAACTTCGACCAAAATCAATCTTTGTACGTGACTTCAGTAAATTTAATTTAAATGATTTTAAAACGGATGCAGAATTACTCCCTTGGCAGAATTTCTACCAATCCACTGACATAGATGAGAAAGTGACTCTATTTAATGATTGTGTAAATGAACTATATGATATGCATGCACCGCAAAAGAAAGTGGATATAAAACATAACTCTGCTCCGTGGATCAGTAAAGAAATCAAAACGCTTTTAAAGAAACGTGATAAAGCACGTAGAACATTTATTAAATCTAAACTTACCATTGACTATGAAGAGTACAGAATTCTGCGTAATAAGACAAAACAAACAATCAGGAACACAAAAGTGAAATATATGTACAACCTCTTCAGTGACTGTAAAACCACCTCCGCCAGATGGCGTGCTGCAAAATCATTGGGAGTTGGTGCCAGTTCAGTCACTGATGTTGAGATGCCTGTCTCTGCATCACAATTAAATGAACATTACTCAAATGTTGCCTCAATTGGTGATGTATTAAGAGTATCAGAGACCGTCACGAAATACACATCCATCCCTCCCCCTGCCCATGAAAAATTTTTCTTTATGTATGTTTACCCACACCAGATTGTGAAAGCCATCGAATCAATTCGTACAAAAGCAAGAGGCCCTGATAGCATCCCAATTTCTCTTATTTCTAACTGTCTTGAAGTATTTCTACCCCCAATTATCCATCTATTTAATTTCTCTCTACAAAGTGGAGTATACCCCTCTCTTTGGAAGTGTGCTAACATACGTCCAGTGCCAAAAAATAAAAACCCCACTAGCTGTAGTGACTTTAGACCAATAAATATCCTTTGTGCCCTTAGTAAAGCGCTTGAGAAAATAGTTCATGAACAAGTATGTGAATACCTAACTAAATTTAATATATTCAATCCTTACCAATCTGGGTTTAAAAAGGGTCATAGTACCACCACTGCATTGTTAAAGGTCAGCGATGATATACGCTCAGCTATGGACAAGCGTCAGCTTACAATCCTATGTCTTTTCGATTTCAGTAAGGCTTTTGACAGTGTGAACCACAATATACTTCTTGCAAAGCTGAAATCTTTTGGCTTCTCTCAGAGTGCTCTTTCCTGGTTCAAATCCTACCTTTCCATGCGTACACAGAGAGTGGTCCTCGCGAATGGCTCCTGCTCAGACTGGAAATCGGTAGAAAGTGGAGTACCTCAGGGATCTGTCTTAGGTCCACTATGCTTCTCGCTATATATAAACGATGTTTCTAATGAATTCCGAAATAGTTCTGTTCATATATACGCTGATGACCTCCAAGCCTATTTTCACCTCACGCCTAACACTGCATGTGATCGTATAAATCTGTTTAATGAAGACATTGACAGGCTTTGTGAATGGGCCCAAAATCATAATCTTAACTTGAACATATCTAAAACACAACTTATATCCATTGGATACACAAAACTTCTGAATTCAGTAGATTTTAATTCACTACCACCCATCAAGATACTAGATAATAATATTAAATATAGAAACACTGTCAATAATCTCGGAGTGATATTTGATAGAACACTGTCGTGGGCAGAGAATACGTCTAATGTGGTAAGGAAGGTTGTATCAACTATGCATCTCCTGAAAAGAACTGTTTCTTACACCCCACCTAACATACGTAAGCTCTTCGTCCAAACTCTCATCTTTCCAATCATTGACTATGGCTCTGCTGTATACAATGATTTACCAGAAACACAGAACATCAAATTACAAAGAGTCCAGAATGCATGTGTTCGGTACATTCTGGATGTAAGGCGAGATGAACATATCACACCTTACTACGTGCAGCTGAAATGGCTGAAACTCCACGAGCGCAGGCAGTTATCAGTTGCCATTCTGACACATAAAATATTACATACCAAGACCCCGTTATATCTCTACAATGCCTTTACACCAATGCATTCTGTTCATAATCGAGAAAATAGATACACAAAATTAACACTCCAGATTCCTATACACCGAACCATGAAGTTCAATAAATCTTTTGTTTGCACCGCCTCACGCCTCTTCAACACCTTCGATTTATATAAGTTCGTCAACATTGCAAGCACTGCAGCTTTCAAAATACATCTTTCATCCCGCTTCTTGGAGCAGTATACCTCTCACATTTGATTACTGTATTATGTTAAAATACTTTTTTAAAGTTCAATTATAACACAAGGACAATAGCTGACAACCTGTCTAGTTCAATAGCTCTTCTTGTACAGTATATGGTGTTTGTTTTTCGGGCTGATAGTCTGTATGCACTCTCACTCTTTTGTATATAATTTTTCCATTATCATTAGTAATATTATTATTATTGTATTGTTACTATATTTTTGTTACTATAATTGATAGACTATGATTATTTATATTGTAATGTAGGTGAAATGTTTTATTTTTATAAGCCCTTACCTTATTTTATGTAGGGCACTACTGTAAAGGAGCTCTTAAGCTCTAAGTGTAGCAGTGAAAATAAATCAAATCAAATCTTTCCTTCTACGGCACCACTCTTCTTCTGAACCCCGCACGCATCACCCACTATTTCCATCTCATCACTTACATTCATAAAAAAAAAACGAATCCAGATTCACTTCATACGCTTACTACTCCACATCTCATCTCATTAATTCGCCGCACCCCCCATATCACCAGCTACACTACCCCTTTTCATTTTCTCTTCTTCTTTTTCATTTATTCTTTCCCTCTCTTAACGTATCATCATTCTCCTCTTCATCTCAGCGAACATACTTCTCTACTCCATCGTCATCGACAACATCCATTTCATAATATTAAAAAAACACCTCTATATATATATATATTCAGCTCCAAATCCACTCTTCACCATCACCATCACTTTATCTCCTCCACGAGCTTATGATCTGGACGTCAATGCAGCCCCTTATCCACCACACTTAGTCTCTTCAACACCCAACGAACGTAAACCTCCGAGCGATATAGGTTACACCGACTACTTTTGGCAGTTGCAGCAGTAATTCCATGTTTTCTTTGTTGGTCATAAATATCCGACCTTTTAAACACTACCCACGTCAAACCACACAATCCCCCTTCTCCACCTTCTTCCCCAACCTAGCATCTAACTCTCTCTTCTCAACAGCGACACATCGCCCAAGCCCATCTTCAAACTCCACCGCATTGCCCCAAACCTAAATTCAAACACACTTTCATCCAAATCCTAACACCAAACCCACCCATCCCCAAAATTTCACCCCTCTCAAAAACCTTAATCCCCTGGCCCGAAGAGACGGCGAAACCGTCTAAGGGGGCCCGCCGCCGCAGAGGCAATAGCCATGCGGCGGAATGAAACAACTGCCTAAAAATAAGAAGAATATTTTCAGTTGACTACTACCTGTCACAGTGTTTACATTGAGAAAGACCGTTGAAACAACCAGTCTTTAGCCTTGTCATAAGCAGTGAGCAGCTGTTACCCTTAACCAGGGGTACATTAGAGGACCCTTATCAAGAATATCATCAGTTGACTACCGCCACTCACAGTGACCACATCGTGAAAGACTGTCAAAACAACTATTGTACAGCCTTGTACTACTCAGTAAGTAGCTGTTGGTCTTGACTATTGTATATTAGAGAACCCTTAGCTAGTATATCATCAGTTGACTACTACTTGTTACAGTGTTCACATCGTGAAAGACCGTCTCACTGTCCAGTCTACAGCCTTGTCATACGCTGTACAGAGCTGTTGGTCTAGACTAGGGATATATTAGAAGACCCTTCACAAGAATATCACCAGTTGACTACTACCTCTCACGGTGTTCACATCGTGAAAGACCGTCTCACCGACCAACCTCTAGCCTTGTGATACGCAGTAAGCAGCTGTTTGCAGAAATCAATATTCGTGATGGAAGAAGCCATTCCTAGCTATATGTGTAAAGAGTGTGGAAAAACTTTTCTTCGAGACTATCATAGGAAGCGACATGAAGTATCGTGTGGTGAATTTCATGAGTGCAAAACGTGTGGTAGTACATTCAACAATGTGTACAACGGACGTCGGCATGAAGAATGTTGTAATGTTGTGTCGGCAGCTAAAAGACAAAAAGCGGAGCCTACAACACATTACTTACTGTCACTGGTCCCTGACAAAAATGGACTTATTGAATATGAGACATCTTTTGAAGGTCGACTTAAATCCTATTTCATACGTTGTGATACGTGTAGGGATTTAAATTCATACCTTAAAGAGTCCAAACAGCAAATAATACAAGCTATGGAGAAAGAACTAGCAATGCATAAGTCGATCAAAGTTAATCTTGTGGCTGAATGTAGATTCATTCATACATCTACCAATGAAATTACAGATCGTGCTTTTAAAACACGAAATTAGGCCCTATTTTTGGAAACGGACTTTAGTAGTTTCTTGGAAACACAATTTACAAAGTTAACTACGGAAATGGAGGAATGTGAGCTAAAAGGCAGTAATTGGGCTTTGTTAGCAGTGGAAGGATTACGATTGAAAATAAATAAGTACAATCCCTTGCGTGTAAGCACATATATTCCATTACCAGCAGCTATACAAGCAAGAAGAGCCTGCATTAATCCTGAAAACTTGAAAGATGGAAAGTGTTTTATGTATGCCATTTTAGCAAAACTGGTTAAAAAGAATGCTCATCGCATTAGTAAGTACAAGGACCTGGACAACAACTGTAATATCGTTTCCTACATCGCTAGCTGACATTCCCAAATTTGAAAAAGCCAACGATATATCCATTAATGTATTTGGATTGGAACAAAACAATAAACTGTTCCCTCTAAAGGTTGTGGATCAAGAGCTGCAAGACCATCGTGACCTCCTTCTGCTAAGTTCATCATCCGGCCAGAACCACTACGTCTTTATCAAAGATTTTGATAAACTAGTAGGACATCACATTACACACCATGGACATAAGATATATACGTGTAAACGGTGTTTTACTCACTTCGATAATCGATATGGTCAACAAGGAATGGAAAAATTGAAAGAGCATAGAGCTTTGTGTGTCCAGCATGACATTGCTAGGGTTGAAATGCCTATTAAAAACTCCATTGTCAAATTCTTAAATGTTGAAAAAGTGCTGAGAATACCTTACGTTATCTATGCAGATTTTGAAAGTATACTCTTACCCTATCAAACATGTCTACCTAATCCTGAGGCAAGTTATACAGTGCCATAACTGAGTCATGTTCCTATGAGCTTTGGTATATACGTTAAACCCTCACCTGCTGTGGAACACATATAGACAAATCTTCCAACCCAACCTGTTATTTATCGTGGGCCTGACGCAGCAGAAAAGTTTATGGACTGTTTGATCTCAATAGTTAATGAAATTGATCGCCTTTACAGCTTAAATGTTCCAAAGGCTTTAACTGAGGATCAAGAAGCAGAGTTCCAATGTTCTGAAACCTGTTATTTGTGTAAAAAAAAAACCATTTACCCAACAGGACTGTAAAGTACGAGACCACTGCCATATTACAGGGGAATACCGGGGAAGTGCTCACAATAACTGTAATTTGAGGTGTAAAACACGGAACCCCGTTCCTGTGTTTCTACATAATATGAGTGGCTACGACGCAAATTTCATTGTAAAGCAATTGGGATGTACTACTGAGAGAGTGGATGTTATCGCTAACTCCAAAGAAAAGTACATTTTCTTTACCAAATATGTAGGAAATGTTAAGCTTAGATTTGTGGACACGTTTCGGTTAATGCCGAGTAGTTTGGAAAACTTAGTTTCCAACTTAACATCATACCCTGAAACAGACAAGTACTTTGGAAAAGAAAATGCAATGCTCATGACTCGCAAAGGGATATTTGGTTATGACTACATTGACTCATGGGAAAAGTTAAGTGAAACGTGTTTACCTCCAAAAGAGGCATTCTTTAACAAATTAAGTCAAGAAAATGTTAGTCAAGGAGACTATGAACATGCCAAAAATATCTGGAAAGAGTTCAACATTAAAACTCTAGGGGAATATACTGACCTCTACCTAACTTCAGATGTACTGCTTCTTTCAGACAGCTTTGAAACGTTTAGAAACAAAACACTAGAAACACAGCGAGTAGATGCTGCACACTTTTTTACTTCGCCTGGTTTAAGTTTCGAGGCAATGCTCCCTTACACAGGAATTGAACTGGAATTGCTACAGGATTACGATCAGATTCTTCTAATCGAGTCTGGAATACGTGGAGGCATATGCCAAGTGTCTCATCGGTATGCTGAAGCTAACAATAAATACATGGAAACCTATGATTCTGAGAAACCATCGCAGTTTATTACCTATGATGATGTCAACAACCAATACGGGTGGGCTATGTGCCACTCCCTTCCTTATGGTGGATTTCAGTGTGTTTCTCCACATACTTTTGATCTAGAAAAACTAAAGGAAGACGATCCTGTGGGATACATTCTAGACGTTGATGTTGATTACCCATATGACCTTCATGATCTACACAACGATTTACCTTTCCTACCAGAGTGTACACAACCTAAGGATTCGTCTCTGAAAAAACTAATTCCTCATCTTGGAAATCGAAGGCGATATGTTGTTCACTACATGGCATTAAAACACGCTTTAGAGCATGGAATAAAATTGAAAAAAATTCATCGCGTGTTAACGTTTAAGCAAAGACCTTGGTTAAAGGCCTACGTTGATTTTAATATCAACCTTCGAAAACAAGCCAAAAATGATTTTTAGAAAAATCTGTACAAATTATTCAACAATGCCGTTTTTGGAAAAACAATGGAAAATATCCGTAAAAGAACAGACATACGTCTTGTGACTGACAGCAAAAAGGCAGAAAAGCTAATAGCAAAGCCGACATTTATTGACAGAACAATTTATGGTCCTAACCTAGCTGATTTCCACATGGCTAAAGGTAACATTGTATTCAATAAGCCTATATATTTTGGAATGTGTATACTGGATATTCCAAAAACTCTAATGTATTCCCACCACTATGATGTCCTGCTACCCTATTATGGAATGAACAATCTTAAACTCATGTATATGGATACCGACTCGTTCATTTATTTGGTTAACACCCCAGATGTATATCAAGACAAGTTGGATTTCCTAGAACACCTGGACACATCAGATTATCCTACTAATCACATATGTTACTCTACATCAAACAAGAAAACGTTGGGGAAATTTAAAGACGAGGCTTGTGGACAAATTATAAAAGCATTTGTTGGACTTGGAGCTAAAATGTACGCTTTAGACATAGTCTAAATGGTAAGGAAATCAAAAAGATTAAAGGTATTAACAGAGGTGTTGTCAAAAATTGTATAAGCTTTCAAGATTATAAGGATTGTGTCATGAAAAACAATGTAAAAAGAATACCAATGAACATTATCGCTTCTAAACAACATGACATATCATCTATAAGACTAAACAAAATTGCTTTGTGTCCTGGTGATGATAAAAGAGTGATTGATGCTGATGGTATAGGTACACATGCCTATGGTCATTACTCAATCATTAACCATGCTTAAAGTGTTAAGTTATGTATATCAAAATCTTCTGCCTGCAACTAGCAAATACATAAAACAATACAATTTAGGAAATAAAACAATAGCACTACAAAAATAAAAACCAAAATAAAAAATGGCATTCATAATCAAAAATAAATAAAATAGAAAACAAAATAAAAACAACTGTACAATTTATAACAAAAAGGAATATATATAAAAATGTATTATGTGTAAATAGTGTACATGTATTTAAAATAAAAAATATATTGTATGGACACTGCTTGTACATTTTTAATTACTACCCACCTCTCTCCACTCCTAATGCAAAATGAACATGTAAAACACAAATTGGAAAATCCATGTTTCCATATTAACAAAATAGAAAAAAACATTAAACTGAAATTTTAAAAACTGTAAATGGGAATTTGGAAAATTGACAAATGTGTAAACAACAAATTGAAAAATCCATGTTTCTATATCATGAAATTGAAAAACTTTAAACTGACATTTTAAGAACTGTAAATGGGAAATTGTGAAATTGATAAATGTGTAAACAACATAATGCAAAATCCATGTTTCCATGTTATGAAATTGAAAAACTTAAAACTGACATTTTAAAAAAACTGAAAATGGGAAATTGGAAAATTGACATATGTGTAAACAACAAAATGAAAATAAAAACGGTTGGGGTAGTTATCATATTGTACAGTAGCCTATAACACTAGCATAAGGATAGTTGCTTGTACCCTTATATAATTTGTGTATGTGCATTAGCTTTTGGATTAGCTTAAGTTAGGTTTGGTAAAGTTAGGTTTTGAGAGGTTAGGTACGTGGCCTTGTAGTTTACTCTTTTCGGTAAATGTACAAAGTAAAATCTAAAATCAAACAAGATGTTCAGTAAAGAACATATAGCCTACTTTCTCCTAAATGTATGAGTATAGTTATAACTCGTTGTTATTATCAAAGAGTATAATAGAACTATTCTTTGTTGAAGACCTTAGAAACGATTTACCTCTACCAAACGCCACAACCTCGATAAAAACTGCTACCATCATTGAAGAAAGAAAGATAAGAAGTATATCAAGAATGTTATGGATCTGGAGACATAATCGACCGGACTGGCTGCGTGGCTCAGCGGTAACGTTCTCGCTTGCTGGGCCCTAGGTTGCAGGTTCGTATCCTGGCGCAGTCAGCTGGCATTTGAGGGTGCACAAATGCGAGGGAGCCGTGTCAGTACATTTACTGGCACGTTAAAGATCCCCTTCGGGCCAAAATTCCGACACCCCGGTGTCTCTAAAAGCAGCAGTAGTTAAAAGGGATGTAAAACCAATAACATTATTATTATTATTATTATTATTATTATTATTATTATTATTATTATTATTACATATACGACCTGCCGTGGGCAACATCCAACTTTGAGTTGAGGCATGTCTTTACACGTCTGGTTGTGCATGGCTTTCACAACCCTAATTGAATTAACAAATCTTTCCATGACCCTACAGAGACGTGTGTATACAAACTATGTGGATATTTTCGATTGCTATTTGCCTGAAATAAAAGTAGTAATTAATAAACTGAACTAACACCAACGGCTTGAATTCAGTTACTATGTGAAATCGTTTTGTTCTTTACTTCAAATAACATTTTCAAGTAACGCAAAAAGGCTGTTACAAACCCTTTAAAATAAAAAGTAAAAATGTATCGGAGTATCATCTTGTCATTCTTCAAATTCGATGCGCATAGAAAGCCAATGGTATAGTAATCAATGGAGCCCCACGTAGACTAGTCGTGACATCTAGTGGTGAAATATCGAACAATATAATCCTAACAGAGCCAGTGCATTCTAGCGGCCAGAAGAAGAAACTTTTCAGTAAAATCTGGAAGTTAATAACATAGGTCGGTGTGCAGTTACCTTTTTGGCAGCTAGATGTCTCGAGTAAATCTGCTGGCGAATTATGTTTTAATTAAATATATATTTTACACCATAATATGCACAATATAACGCTTAATTTTAAAACATCTGAGTCATTACAAAACAATAAACATATAACATTTCAAGCAAAAAACCTAGCTCTGATCGGGTTTGAACCATAGGCATTTGAGCGATAGGCTAACGCTCTACCACTGAGCTAATTGTGTCAACGAATATCGTTCTATATAAAATGACTTACATAGAACTTGTTAGCAAATAATGATTTATACTAAACGATTTCATCACTGGATTATATTATTTATATATAAAGCATTTCATACAAAGTTTATTTATTTTGTATCAGTACGCTATATTGCATGCAATACTCAAATTAGTGAAATATAAGTTTGGCACAAGATATCCGCTGCCATCTTGTCTTATTACTGAATCAGCTCAGCTTTATAAAATCACGTCTGCACTATAGTATTACAAAATAAACTTTTAATTTCGAACGTGCCTCTTCCTTTAGAACAGTTAAAACGATTCTCGGCTCGATAATCGGAACTGGTGGGTCCCATGATATGGATTATAAAGTTTGCATAATTCGCACGGCCGCCATCCTGAAATGGTATGGCGGACGACCTTGTAGTTTGGTCACAAGACGCATCCTATACGAAGGTATGTTGTTACCAAATTTGGTAGAGATCGGATGATTTGGTTAGTCGTTATTTGATTTTACGTTTTGAACGTTTGAGTTGCCGCCATTCAGTTTTAGTAAAGATGGCGGCGATATAAAACATGACACTGAGGTGTCCTTTACTAGTGCTACCTTTGTACCAAATTTCGTTCAATTCGCATTCACCGTGTTCGAATTGATAGGGGGGGGGGGACAGACATTCAGAGTACACACACTCACACACACACAGACACACACACACACAGACTCACACACACACATACACACACACACACAGACTCACACACACACATACACACACACAGACAGACACACTTTTTTCGCCCTGTGTTGATCTCATAAGTCTCCTTTCATTTTTTGCAAAAATCGAAAGTAGGCTAAAAATCTTAAATTTGAAATATAAAATCTAAAAAAACTAAAATCTAAAATACAAAAAATCAAAAATGTAAAATCTAAAATCTTTAAATGAGGTTTCTGTGGGTTATGTTAGGTTATGTTAGGTTAGGTTAGGTTATAACTAAGTTAATTATTTGTGCTCTCTCATTTGCTCTTACTTTTTTTCTCACACTTTTTGCTCTTACTTTTTTTTGCTCGTACTTTTAAGTTAGGTTAGCTTAGGTTATAACTTAGTTTATTATGTGTGCTCTCACATTTGCTCTCATATTTGCTCTGACTTTGAAGTTAGGTTAGGTTAGGTTAGGTGAAGTTGGGTTAGGCAGAATGGTTTAGGTATGAATCACAAGCCTGCTCCTGTCAGTTTTGCCTCACAAGGCTGAGTGTACCCCGTTCCACTCCTGAGACCAGAAATTAAATTTCTTGGCAGAGCCGGGATTCGAACCTCAGGAATTACCGCCAAGAATGCTAGCCACTACACCAAGAGGCGGACAATATAAGGCTGGTCTGGATTATACATGATCAATTAATAGTTACCTAATAACAATAATAGTAATACTAATAATAATAATAAATATTCCATTTGGCAACTACACGGCCTACCTCTCCCTGTGACGTCATTGACGGTCTCAGGGCGTGGTGGCCATCTTGTCCAATAGCCCCTGTGCCAGCTTCGGCCTTTCTATCCTACTAAGATACATTCTGGACAGAGGCTAAGAGAAGGCAACGGCAAGATTGTAGACACCATTTACTGTTTGCTGACACGAACTGGCATGAAGCCGATTTGGAAACTATATTGTATGAATTAGAACAGTCGACTCGATGAGTCGCTTTGCTCCTTTCTACAGGCCTATTGCATTGAAAATCTTAATTGGTAAGTGAAATCGGTTGTTTTTCTCATTTTCTGCACAGCGCTGCCAACCTGGCAAGCAACAATTTCATGTTTTTTTGCTGGTGACTATTAGCAAGCCCGTGCGGTACTTAGACCTATTTGACGTTGAGTTATGACCTGCACAACAGTAGCAGGTTACCACACAAATAACTCAACATCGTATTACTGTTATCAAGGAACAGATCGAGAAATGTACAACTGTTCAAATTAGGCAGCGCTTCAGTGACAACTTTTGTTTTTATATAATGTGATTCAAGACTGTGGAAAGTAGCAAAGGGTCACGTCGGATTGAGTTGGCTATGATTGCACCTCGAATGTGACCATGCAACGCTTCCATGGACCGATTCACTTGTCTTTTCTTTAAATGAAAATTGGTGTCCAACGGTTCTTTTACATGCCATAAATCTGTGACATGGGACCGCCGGATTTACTTCCCCTCCGAAGTAAGACATACTGAGGGACTTTTAACGCTCTTAAAAAATCCGACTACTTCGGCCGGGTTTGAACCCGCGACCTTGGGCATGCTACCAACTACCTCACCAAAGCCGCCAGTGTCCAAATCGGCTTGTAGAGTCAGCAATCTACAGTATACAGGGTGTAACAATTTGTACGACACAAATTGCAGGACACATTCCTCACACGTAGACGAAGAAATTATATTATATGGACATGGGTCCGCAAACGCTTTGTTATACCTCATTGTCTCCAACTCATTAATCATGGGAATCACACAAGAACAGAACGTTAGAATCGTGGGGAACATGCACTCTTGGTTACGTCTGGTTACGTTGTCATTATCGTCGGTGCACCGCCAGTTTACATAGCCCCGTTGCCGTGCGACTTAGCAGAAGTGCGACAAAACATGTACTTCATGCACGATGGAGCACCTCCTCATTATAGTGTCAAAGTCCGTCGGCTTCTAAATAACAGATTTGGTGACAAATGGATAGGTAGAGGTGGACCAATTGCCTGGCCTCCACGCTCTCCGGACCTAAAATCACTGAACTTTATTTTTGAGGGCATTTGAAAGTTCTTGTGTATCGAACCCCAGTACAAGATGTTCATTGTCTCCGTGCCCGTATTATGGAAGGCTACGAAACCATACGCAGTACTCCAGGGATACATCAGCCTATCCGTGATTCACTACGACGGTGGGTTGATGAATGTATCAATGCACACGGAGAGCATATTGAACATTTCCTGTGAGCAAGAGTTGCAAGTGGTATGCTGGTACGTTCTGTTCTTGTATGTTTCCCATGCGTAATGAGTTGGAGACAATGAGGTATAACATGGAATCAAGGCGTTTCCCGACCCATGTTCATATAACATAATTTCTTCGTCTACGAGTGAGGAATGTGTCCTGCAAGTTGTGTCGTACATTGTTGTTACACCCTGTATAGCACAGTATATAGCCTATATAATTTGGCCATGCCCACTCTCTGCTAAACTACCCGCTAGAGGCCCTAGCACAGTTACCTGAATGATGCTGGACTTGTTGAGGATGCTGTGTCCCACGGGCTGGAAGCGCTCCATGTCCTTGAGGATCTCTCTCACACTCACATCCTCAGCGTCCACGATCCTGAAGGCCGTCATGTTCACAAAGTTGTACTTAAAATCCTCCAGGTCGAACGTTTCTATATCCTGCAAGACACAAGCAGCCATTATTGGGACATCTCTGATTACCTGCGCTCAGCAGTGTGCCGGCCGGACATAGACACCCTACTTAACAGAAACATGCCCCTTGTTAATATTTATCAAAAACATTCTTTATTTATGTAACGTACGTGACATTGGACAGGTAGACTTAAGAATGAAATAGACAAGCACCCTTTTCATGCGTTATTAGTTTTACATTTATAATTAGAACTGGTTGGTTCCCCAGTTTAGGGGCTGTGACAACGCGGTCATGTAACAATCACATACAGGTTTATAGGGTAATCAAATAATAACTAACAACATAATAGCCTAGTGCCAACATTTATTATGTATGTTGAAGTATTAACAATTGACATAGTTGCGCAACGTATTCCAGAGATGTATGTTTCGATTATCGAATCTCGAATCCGAAGGTTATCGTTACATCTCTCTTCTCAAAATAAAATTAATATTTATCTACGCTGATTAGATTTACAGATTTAACCTAACTACTGGTTTTACAGTTCTGCCATGTCTTGTAGTATATTTGAATGATTCTAATGAGGGTGCTTTTGATGCTTCTTCCCTCTCTACGTTCGGTTCAACTGGCGATGTTCCTTTGTTGGGATCATCTGGATGTATGGGTAGACGTGACCTTCCATGGATGTCTGTTAGTGGATCTTGAATTGACGATTGCATTCTCTCGTTTGTACTTTGATTTGATTCAACGTTTAACTCGGCCTGAATTGGTGTTTCTTTTTTTGTTATTGTGCCTTCAATATTCGATGGTCTGATGAAACTGGTATTTCTTCGCAAAATTGTTCCATCATCTTTCTGAATCACATATGAGCGATTAGTTACTGGATGTACAATTCTCCCCGTGTACCACTTGTTGTTTAGATCTCTGATCAAGATTTTCTCGTCATTTTGATACTGTCGTGATTCCTTGGCTCCGCGATCAGCATATTTATTCTGTTTTGACCGCTTTTCCTTAAGTTTTATTGGTACATCGGTTTGTAGTTTGGGCTGAAGATTGTTATTAGAAAAGAAAATTGGAGTTCTTGTATTCCTTCCAAACAATCTCGAGGTTGGTGTGCCTAGTTCTGGGTCTCGTGGTGTATTTCTCGACATTAGCAGGGCCAGTTGTACATCTTCTCCGCTGATGTCGCATTTCTTCACCAGTCGCTTCGCAATGTCTACGTACTTCTCAGCTAATCCGTTCGACCTTGCAAAACAAGGACTCGATGTAACTAATTTGAAGTTCCATTCCTTTGAAAATTTTACAAATTCTCTGCACGAATATGTTGCGTTGTCGGCGTGAAATTCTTGTGGAACTCCATGTGTAGCAAACCAAATTTTAAGTTGATTAATTATTTCTGCTGCTGTTGTTTTGTTAATCTTTTGCACTTCGTAGTATCCACTGTAACTGTCTGCCAGAACAAGATAGCTGTTGCTTTTGTAGAAAAAGACATCTGAAGATACTATTTCAAATGGTAATTTAGGTATTTTCTTCATTATGATGGTTTCCTTGACAGGTTTACGCTGCGTATGTTGGCAGGTTTTGCAGGATTCTACCAATTTGGTTACGTCCTTTGTTAGAGTTTCCCAAAACACTAACTGTCTTGATCTTCTCAGTGTTGATTGTATACCCGGATGCCCTTTATGAATAACTTGTAGAACTCTAGGTCTTTCGCTTTTTGGGACAAAAACGCGATCTCCTTTGAAAATGAGTCCATCACAATGTGATAATTCATCACGAAAAGTGAAAAAACATCTCAATATCTGCGGCACTTGAAGGATATCGTTAGGCCAACCATTGTTCATCATCTTGATTAATGCCTGGCAAGTTGGGTCTTGGAGCGTTGATCTTTTGAAGTCTTCAGTGGCGCTTTCAGACATTGATAACACCATTAGAACTTCGAGTTCTTCTTCATCGTTTTCGTAAGAATCTTCACAATCTCTACTAAGTGTATCCGCAATCTTCAGTTCACTTCCTTTATGGTATACGATGATAGGGTTGTACTCCTTGAGATCTAATAATATTCTTCTTAATCTCGGTGGTGCATTCACAAGCGGCTTTTTCCAGATTGACTCTAAGGGTTTGTGATCCGACTCGACTGTTAATTTCTTACCCCAAATGTAGTCATGAAATTTCTTACAGCCGTAGCGAATCGCAAGTGCCTCTTTAAAAACTGCGGGTAATTTTGTTCGGTGCTGTTTAATGATTTTGTAGCATACGCTACTGGTTGTCCTCTTTGCATTAGAACAGCTCCTAATGCCCTTGATGATGCATCAACTGATAATGTTACGTCTTCATTTACGTCATAGTACCTCAAAACAGGGGTGCTGGACAGGGCTTTTTTTAGTTCTTTGAACGCCTGATCCTGTTCTGGACCCCAAATCCATGCAACATCATTATTCAATAGTACACGCAATGGAGCTGTCAATTTTGACTGACAGGGAATAAATTTTCCCAAGTAATTTATCATACCCAACAATCTCTGTAGCTCTTCTTTGTTCTTTGGTACTTTGAGTTTCTTTATCGCATCGACTTTTGTCTCATCAATTTCAAGTCCCTTGTCTGACAAAACGTGTCCTAAAAAACGAACTCTTTGTACGTTAAATATGCACTTTTCTTTATTGAGTTTAAATCCGTTTTCATGTAGTCTTTGAAGTACTATTTCAGTGGTATCCCGAAGTTTCTGGTCTGTACTGGCATGAATTAATATGTCGTCCATGGCGCATTCTACATTTGGAATGTCGTGAAGTATCTCTGTCATAATTTGCTGAAATACTTCCGGAGCTGAAGAGAGTCCGAACGGAAGACGTTTGCAGGAATAACGTCCCCAAGGTGTTGCAAATGTTAAATATTCTTGTGTTCTCTCAGAGACTTTTATTTGCCAAAAACCTCGAGTGCAATCTAGGCATGTGAAGTACTTACTACCATTCATTCTTGCGGCAATGGCTTCAATCGTGTTTAATGGGAAATGCCTTCTCTTGATATTTTTATTTACATCTGTAGGGTCGATACACAAACGAAGTTTGCCCCCTTTTTTGACGATTACAAGAGGAGATACTGCTACAGTGGGTTTCGTGACTCGTTTGATGACGTCCATTTTAACCATTTTATCAAGTTCTTGCTTAACTGTTTCCTTTATGGCCAATGGAATCGTTCTAGCTGAGCTAATCTCGAACTTTGGATTTTCTACAAGGTCTATGTCGTATTCGTAACCCTTGAAACATCCCAATCCATTAAACATCTGTTCGTTATTTAACTTCGGGTTGCTAATCTTCACGCTGTGTACTCTAATAATCAGATTTTCTTCTTCGCAAGTCTTTTTGCCGATTATAGGTTGAACTTGTTCATTCACAGTCAAGAATGTTACTTCTGTTTGACGATTCTTGATCTTACATTTCAATTTAAGTTCTCCGACAACGTTGAGCCTGTGTTCACTAAATGTTACCAACTTCTTTACTTTGGATGGTGTTATCTCAGCAGTGACTCCCAGTTTCTCGATTATGTGAGTCGGAAGAACGTTACATTGAGCACCGCTGTCTAGTTTAGCATGAAACGCTTTGTTTCCCACTTTTATTAATTCTTTCCAATCTTCTTGTCTTGGTGGTACTGTAACACTGCCAATGTACATCAGTAGGATATAAAGGGCGGTTCTGGCACAGGGGCTAATGGGCAAGATGGCCGCCAGTGCAACCAGCCCTATGTTATTCTTATGGAGGGGACAGTCAGAGCTGGCACAGGGGCTATTGGGCAAAATGGCCGCCACGCTCTGAGACCGTCAATGACGTCACAGAGAGAGGTCGGCCATGTAGTTGCCAAATGGAATATTTATTATTATTATTATTATTAGGTAATTATTAATTGATCATGTATAATCAAGACCAGCCTTATATTGTCCACCTCTTGGTGTAGTGGCTAGAATTCTTGGAGGTCATTCCTGAGGTTCGAATCCCGGCTCTGCCAAGAAATTTAATTTCTGGTCTCATGAGTGGAACGGGGTACACTCAGCCTTGTGAGGCAAAACTGACAGGATCTGGCTTTTGATTCATACCTCAACCATTCTGCCTAACCCAACTTCACCTAACCTAACCTAACCTAACCTAACCTAACCTAACCTAACTTCAAAGTCAGAGCAAATATGAGAGCAAATGTGAAAGCACACATAATAACCTAAGTTATAACCTAACCTAACTTCACCTAACCTAACCTCACCTAACCTATCCTAACCTAACCTAACGTAACCTACCTAATTTTAAATTGCAAGCGAAAAAAAAATTAGCAAAAAGTGAGAGCAAATGTGAGAGCACAAATAATAAACTTAGTTATAACCTAACCACACCTAACCTAACCTAACCTAACCTAAACTAACTTAACCTAACCTAACCTAACCCAACTTAACCTAACCTAACCTAACCTAACTTCAAAATGCAAGCAAAAAAAAGTGAGAGCAAAAATTGTAATGAAAAAATTAAGAGCAAATGTAAGAACACAAATAATAAACTTAGTTATAACCTACCCTAACCTAACCTAACCTAACCAAGCATTTCCTCACCTAATTTCACCTATCCTAACTTCAAAGTAAGTGCAAATACAAGAGCAAAAAGTGACAGCAAAAAGTGAGATCAAATAGTGTATGCAAGAAAGTAAGAGCAAATGAGAGAGCACAAATAATAAACTTAGTTATAACCTAACCTAACCTAACCTAACCCCAGAAACCTCATTTTAAGATTTTAGATTTTACATTTTAACATTTTACATTTTAAGATTATAGATTTTTGATTTTTTCATTTTACTTTTTTAGATTTTACATTTTTGATTTTTTGTATTTCAGTTTTAGTTTTTTTAGATTTTACATTTTAAATTTAATATTTTTTGATTTTAGATTTTACAATTTCCATTTTCCGAAAAGAGTCACTTACCTAACCTCACTAAACCTAACTTTACCAAACCTAACTTAAGCTAATCCAAAGGGCTAATGCACATACACAAAGTATATAAGGACACATGCAACTCTCCTTATGCTAGTCTTATTGGCTACTGTACAACATGATCACTACCCAACCGTTTTTTTTTTCATTTTGTTGTTTACTCATTTGTCAATTTTCCAATTTCCCATTTTCAGTTTTTTTAAATGTCAGTATTAAGTTTTTTTTAATTTTATAATATGGAAACATGGATTTTGCATTTTGTTGTTTACACATTTGTCAATTTTCCAATTTCCCATTTTAGTTCTTTTTAATGTCAATTTTAAGTTTTTAAATTTCATGATATGGAAACATGGATTTTGCATTTTGTTGTTTACTCATTTGTCAATTTACCAAATTCCCATTTACAGTTTTTAAAATTTTAGTTCAATGTTTTTTCTATTTTGTCAATATGGAAACATAGATTTTCCAATTTGTGTGTTTTACATGTTCATTTTGCATTAGGAGTGGAGAGAGGTGGGTAGTAATTAAAAATGTACAAGCAGTGTCCATACAATATTTTTTATTTTAAATACATGTACACTATTTACACTTAAATACATTTTTATATATAGTCTATTTTTTGTTATAAATTGTACAGTTGTTTTTATTTTTGTTTTCTATTTTATTTATTTTTGATTATGAATACTATTTTTTTATTTTTATAGTGCCATGGTTTTATTTACTAAATAGTTTTGTTTTATGTATTTGCTAGTTGCAGGCAGAAGATTTTGATATTCATAACTTAACTCTTTAAGCATGGTCAATGATTGAGTAATGACCATAGGCATGTGTACCTATACCATTAGCATCAATCACTCTTTTATCATCACCAGGACACAAAGCAATTTTGTTTAGCCTTATAGATGATATGTCATGTTGTTTAGAAGCGATAATGTTCATGGGTATTCTTTTTACATTGTTTTTCATGACACAATCCTTATAATCTTGAAAGCTTATACAATTTTTGACAACACCTCTGCTAATACCTTTAATCTTTTTGATTTCTTTACCATTTATGTCTAAAGCATACATTTTAGCTCTAAGTCCAACAAATGCTTTTATAATTTGTCCACAAGCCTCGTCTTTAAATTTCCCCAACGTTTTCTTGTTTGATGTAGAGTAACATATGTGATTAGTAGGATAATCTGATGTGTCCAGGTGTTGTAGGAAATCCAACTTGTCTTGATATACATCTGGGGTGTTAACCAAATATATGAACGAGTCAGTATCCATATACATGAGTTTAAGATTGTCCATGCCATAATAAGGTAGCAGGACATCATAGTGGTGGGAATACATGAGAGTTTTTGAAATATCCAGTATACACATTCCAATATATATAGGCTTATTGAATACAATGTTACGTTTAGCCATGTGGAAAGCAGCTAGGTTAGGGCCATAAATTGTTCTGTCGATAAATGTCGGCTTTGCTATTAGCTTTTCAGCCTTTTTGCTGTCAGTCACAAGACGTATGTCTATTCTTTTACGGATATTTTCCATTGTTTTCCCAAAAATGGCATTGTTGAATAATTTGTACAGATTTTTCTCAAAATCATTTTTGGCTTGTTTTCGAAGGTTGTTATTAAAATCAACGTATGCCTTTAACCAAGGTCTTTGTTTAAACTTTAACACACGATGAAGTTTTATCAATTTTATTCCATGATCTAAAGCCTGTTTTAATGCCATGTAGTGAACAACATATCGCCTTCGATTTCCAAGATGAGGAATTAGTTTTTTCAGAGACGAATCCTTAGGTTGTGTACACTCTGGTAGGAAAGGTAAATCGTTGTGTAGATCATGCAGGTCAGATGGGTAATCAACATCAACGTCTAGAATGTATCCCACAGGATCGTCTTTCTTTAGTTTTTCTAGATCAACAGTATCTGGAGAAACCCACTGAAATCCACCATAAGGAAGGGAGTGGCACATAGCCCACCCGTATTGGTTGTTGGCATCATCATAGGTAATAAACTGCGATGGTTTCTCAGAATCATAGGTTTCCATGTATTTATTGTTAGCTTCAGCATACCGATGAGACACCTGGCATATGCCTCCACGTATTCCAGACTCGATTAAAAGAATCTGATCGTAATCCTGTAGCAATTCCAGTTCAATGCCTGTGTAAAGGAGCATTGCCTCGAAACTTAAACCAGGCGAAGTAAAAAAGTGTGCAGCATCCACTCGGTGTGTTTCTAGTGTTTTGTTTCTAAACGTTTCAAAGCTGTCTGCAAGAAGGAGTACATCTGATGTTAGGTAGAGGTCACTATATTCCCCTAGAGTTTTAATGTTGAACTGATTCCAGACATTTTTGGCATGTTCATAGTCTTCTTGACTAACATCTTCTTGACTTAATTTGTTAAAGAATGCCTCTTTTGGAGGTAAACACGTTTCACTTAACTTTTCCCATGAGTCAATGTAGTCATAACAAAATACCCCTTTACGAGTCATGAGCATTGCATTTTCTTTTCCAAAGTACTTGTCTGTTTCAGGGTATAATGTTAAGTTGGAAACTAAGTTTTCCAAACTACTCGGCATTAACCGAAACGTATCCACAAATCTAAGCTTAACATTTCCTACATATTTGGTAAAGGAAATGTACTTTTCTTTGGAGTTAGCGATAACATCCACTCTCTCAGTAGTACACCCCAATTGCTTTACAATGAAATTTGCGTCGTAGCCACTCATATTATGTAGAAACACAGGAACGGGGTTTCGTGTTTTACACCTCAAATTACAGTTATTGTGAGCACTTCCACGGTATTCCCCTGTAATATGGCAGTGGTCTCGAACTTTCCAGTCCTGTTGGGTAAATGGTTTTTGACACAAATAACAGGTTTCAGAACATTGGAACTCTGCTTCTTGAGCCTGAGTTAAGGCCTTTGGAACATTTAAGCTGTAAAGGCGATCAATTTCATTAGCTATTGAGATCAAACAGTCCATAAACTTTTCTGCAGCGTCAGGCCCACGATAAATAACAGGTTGGCTTGAAAGATTTGTCTTTATGTGTTCCACAGCAGGTGAGGGTTTAACGTATATACCAAAGCTCATAGGAACATGACTCTGGTATGGCACTGTATAACTTGCCTCAGGATTAGGTAGACATGTTTGATAGGGTAAGAGTATACTTTCAAAATCTGCATAGATAACGTAAGGTATTCTCAGCATTTTTTCAACATTTAAGAATTTGACAATGGGGTTTTTAATAGGCATTTCAACCCTAGCAATGTCATGCTGGACACACAAAGCTCTATGTTCTTTCATTTTTTCCATTCCTTGTTGTCCATATCGATTATCAAAGTGTGTAAAACACCGTTTACACGTATATATTTTATGTTCATGGCGAGTAATCTGATGTCTTACTAGTTTATCAAAATCTTTGATAAAGACGTAGTGGTTCTGGCCGGATGATGAACTTAGCAAAAGGAGGTCGCGATGATCTTGCAGCTCTTGATCCACAACCTTCAGAGGGAACAATTTCTTGTCTTGTTCCAATCCAAATACATTAATGGATATATCGTTGGCTTTTTCAAATTTGGGAATGTCAGCTAGCGATGTAGGAAACGATATTACAGAAAAATCATACTTGTTTTCCAGGTCCTTGTATTTACTAATGCGATGAGCATTCTTTTTAACCAGTTTTGCTAAAATGGCATACATAAAACACTTTTCATTTTTCAAGTTTTCAGGATTAATGCAGGCTTTTCTTGCTTGTATAGCTGCTGGTAATGGAATATATGTGCTTCCACGCAAGGGATTGTACTTATTTATTTTCAATCGTACTCCTTCCACTGCTAACAAAGCCCAATTACTGCCTTTTAGCTCAGATTCCTCCATTTCCGTAGTTAACTTTGTAAATTGTGTTTCCAAGAAACTACTTAAGTCCGTTTCCAAAAATAGGGCCTGATTTCGTGTTTTAAAAGCACGATCTGTAATGTCATTGGTAGATGTATGAATGAATCTACATTCAGCCACAAGATTAACTTTTATCGACTTGTGCATTGCTAGTTCTTTCTGCATAGCTTGTATTATTTGCTGTTTGGACTCTTTAAGGTATGAATTTAAATCCTTGCACGTATCGCAACGAATGAAATAGGATTTAAGTCGACCTTCAAAAGATGTCTCATATTCAATAAGTCCATTTTTGTCAGGGACCAATGACAGTAGGTAATGTTTTGTAGGCTCTGCCTTTTGTCTTTTAGCTGCCGACACAACATTACAACATTCTTCATGACGACGTCCATTGTAGGCATTGTTGAATGTACTACCACAGGTCTTGCACTCATGAAATTCACCACACGATACTTCATGTCGCTTCCTATGATAGTCTCGAAGAAAAGTCTTTCCACACTCTTTACACATATAGCTAGGAATGGCTTCTTCCATTATGAATGTTGATTTCTGCAAACAGCTGCTTACTGCGTATCACAGGGCTAGAGGTTGGTCAGTGAGACGGTCTTTCACGATGTGAACACCGTGAGAGGTAGTAGTCAACTAGTGATATTCTTGTGAAGGGTCCACTAATATACCCCTAGTCTAGACCAACAGCTCTTTACAGCGTATGACAAGGCTGTAGACTGGACAGTGAGACGGTCTTTCACGATGTGAACACTGTAACAAGTAGTAGTCAACTGATTATATACTTGCTAAGGGTTCTCTAATATACAATAGTCAAGACCAACAGCTACTTACTGTGTAGTACAAGGCTGTACAATAGTTGTTTTGACAGTCTTTCACGATGTGGTCACTGTGAATGGTAGTAGTCAACTGATGATATTCTTGATAAGGGTCCTCTAATGTACCCCTGGTTAAGGGTAACAGCTGTTCACTGCTTATGACAAAGCTAAAGACTGGTTGCTTCAACGGTCTTTCACAATGTAAACACTGTGACAGGTAGTAGTCAACTGAAAATATTCTTATGGCCTACTCAAGGTTATCAGGTACTTACTGCATATCAAAAGGCTGTACACTCATGTGTGTTAGGCACTCTTTCTTGCTAAGGACCCCAATATTCCCTACACAAGGCTATACATGTTAGTTCTAAACACTTAGTGATTAATTGTATATTCAATTTTTGTACAAAGCTTATACAAGCACGTTTTTATGAGGTAAAACTTTGTTAAATAGCTGCATGCGACACACAAAGTATGTTGCCGCTATCTAGCGGTGACTATGAGAACTACTTGAACGACCAGCAGGCTACCTAGCGCTCCATTTCAACACTCGCTCACTGAACGACCAGCATGCTATCTAGCGGTCGATAGCAATACTCCTCAACTACCAGCCTGCTATCTATCGGTCAATATGACAACTCACTCAACTACCAACATGCTACATGGCTTTTTTGGTCAGTTTTTTGTTGGCTTTTTTTTGGTCAGTTTCTGTTGGCTTATGTTGGCTTTTATTGGCTTTTGTTGGCTTTTGTTGGCTTTTGTAGGCTTTTTTGTTGGCTTTTGTTGGCTTTCATATTTGCTCTTGCTTGTGGGGGCTTATTATTTGGTCTTGGAAAGTATGTCAGTCCTTTTTTTATGGCTGCAAAATGCTTACAGCCATGTTTGTAAGCAGCAACAACAACAACAGCAACACACAAAATTCCAAAAAAAAATCCAAAGTACTCTAAGGTTTATCAATGACTCTCAACTCTTACACTTACCTCTATCCCATGCATAGTCAAAAATTAGTGTATTTTTCAAATTTTTCAAAAATATTTGGAAAGTTGGCTATATCATTAATCTAAAAATCCTGAAAAGACATATGTTAACTCCAACACCTACCTCTATACCACTCTCAGTCCAAAAATAGTGTATTTTTCAAATTTTCCAAAACATATTTCCAAAATGGGTTATATTTCCAAAATTAAAAAGTTAACAAAAACGTTTGTTTGACATAAATGAATGGCCTTTGTCCCCTCTACCACTATACCAAGTCCCAGGTCTCCAGGACAAAAAAATAAAATTTTTAAAAAGCGTTTTATTTCCAAAATTAGGAATTTTACAAACACATTTGTCTGACGTAAATCAATGGTCATTACCCCCTCTATCCCCACACTAAGTCTCATGTCTTTAGAACAACAAAAATAAAATTTTGAAAATGGACTTATATTTCCAAAATTAGGAATTTTACAAAAACGTTTGTCTGACGTAAATCAGTGGTCATTACCCCCTCTACCCCCCACACTAAGTCTCATGTCTCTAGAACAACAAAAATAAAATTTTGAAAATGGGCTTATATTTCCAAAATTAGGAATTTTACAAAAACGTTTGTCTGAAGTAAATCAATGGTCATTACCCCCTCCACCCCCACACTAAGTCTCATGTCTCTAGAACAACAAAAATAAAATTTTGAAAATGGGCTTATATTTCCAAAATTAGGAATTTTACAAAACCGTTTGTCTGACGTAAATCAGTGGTCTTTACCCCCTCTATCCCCATACCAAGTCTCAGGTCTCTAGGTCAACAAAAATAAAATTTTGAAAATGGGCTATATTTCCAAAATTAGGAATTCTACAAAAAAGTTTGTCTAACGTAAATCAATTGTCTTTACCCCCTCTATTCCCATACCAAGTCTCAGGTCTCTAGGTCAACAAAAATAAAATTTTGAAAAAATGGTCACTATTTTGGAAACTAGGAATTCTACGAAAAAGTTTGTTTAACATAAATGAAAGGTCTCTATCCCCTCTACCTGTAAACCAAGTCCCAGGTCTGTAGGACAAAAATGAAAAAAGTTCAACTGGGAAAGTAGGCGATTTTTCATAAAACCAAACATTCTAAAAAGTGTTCTATGGGTATAAAAGAATGGTCTCTATGTCCTTTATTTTTATAATAAAACTTTTTTATTTTTTGAGTTTTTTTGAAAAAGTTCAATTATGAAATTTTTATATTTTGGAAACTAACAAGTTTACAAAAATGTTTGTTTGACATAAATAAATGGCCCTGACCCCCTCTACCAACAAAATAAATTTCAAGTCTCTAGGACTAAAACTGTACAGTAGTGGAGTAGTGGTGCTTCTAACCCACCCATTTTACATGCCTGAGGCTTAGTAGTGGGGCAAGGAGGGTTCTGGAGTGCGTTAGAAGCGCCACTACTCCACTACTGTACAGTTTTAGTCCTAGAGACTTGAAATTTATTTTGTTGGTAGAGGGGGTCAGGGCCATTTATTTATGTCAAACAAACATTTTTGTAAACTTGTTAGTTTCCAAAATATAAAAATTTCATAATTGAACTTTTTCAAAAAAACTCAAAAAATAAAAAAGTTTTATTATAAAAATAAAGGACATAGAGACCATTCTTTTATACCCATAGAACACTTTTTAGAATGTTTGGTTTTATGAAAAATCGCCTACTTTCCCAGTTGAACTTTTTTCATTTTTGTCCTACAGACCTGGGACTTGGTTTACAGGTAGAGGGGATAGAGACCTTTCATTTATGTTAAACAAACTTTTTCGTAGAATTCCTAGTTTCCAAAATAGTGACCATTTTTTCAAAATTTTATTTTTGTTGACCTAGAGACCTGAGACTTGGTATGGGAATAGAGGGGGTAAAGACAATTGATTTACGTTAGACAAACTTTTTTGTAGAATTCCTAATTTTGGAAATATAGCCCATTTTCAAAATTTTATTTTTGTTGACCTAGAGACCTGAGACTTGGTATGGGGATAGAGGGGGTAAAGACCACTGATTTACGTCAGACAAACGGTTTTGTAAAATTCCTAATTTTGGAAATATAAGCCCATTTTCAAAATTTTATTTTTGTTGTTCTAGAGACATGAGACTTAGTGTGGGGGTGGAGGGGGTAATGACCATTGATTTACTTCAGACAAACGTTTTTGTAAAATTCCTAATTTTGGAAATATAAGCCCATTTTCAAAATTTTATTTTTGTTGTTCTAGAGACATGAGACTTAGTGTGGGGGGTAGAGGGGGTAATGACCACTGATTTACGTCAGACAAACGTTTTTGTAAAATTCCTAATTTTGGAAATATAAGTCCATTTTCAAAATTTTATTTTTGTTGTTCTAAAGACATGAGACTTAGTGTGGGGATAGAGGGGGTAATGACCATTGATTTACGTCAGACAAATGTGTTTGTAAAATTCCTAATTTTGGAAATAAAACGCTTTTTAAAAATTTTATTTTTTTGTCCTGGAGACCTGGGACTTGGTATAGTGGTAGAGGGGACAAAGGCCATTCATTTATGTCAAACAAACGTTTTTGTTAACTTTTTAATTTTGGAAATATAACCCATTTTGGAAATATGTTTTGGAAAATTTGAAAAATACACTATTTTTGGACTGAGAGTGGTATAGAGGTAGGTGTTGGAGTTAACATATGTCTTTTCAGGATTTTTAGATTAATGATATAGCCAACTTTCCAAATATTTTTGAAAAATTTGAAAAATACACTAATTTTTGACTATGCATGGGATAGAGGTAAGTGTAAGAGTTGAGAGTCATTGATAAACCTTAGAGTACTTTGGATTTTTTTTTTGGAATTTTGTGTGTTGCTGTTGTTGTTGTTGCTGCTTACAAACATGGCTGTAAGCATTTTGCAGCCATAAAAAAAGGACTGACATACTTTCCAAGACCAAATAATAAGCCCCCACAAGCAAGAGCAAATATGAAAGCCAACAAAAGCCAACAAAAAAGCCTACAAAAGCCAACAAAAGCCAACAAAAGCCAATAAAAGCCAACATAAGCCAACAGAAACTGACCAAAAAAAAGCCAACAAAAAACTGACCAAAAAAGCCATGTAGCATGTTGGTAGTTGAGTGAGTTGTCATATTGACCGATAGATAGCAGGCTGGTAGTTGAGGAGTATTGCTATCGACCGCTAGATAGCATGCTGGTCGTTCAGTGAGCGAGTGTTGAAATGGAGCGCTAGGTAGCCTGCTGGTCGTTCAAGTAGTTCTCATAGTCACCGCTAGATAGCGGCAACATACTTTGTGTGTCGCATGCAGCTATTTAACAAAGTTTTACCTCATAAAAACGTGCTTGTATAAGCTTTGTACAAAAATTGAATATACAATTAATCACTAAGTGTTTAGAACTAACATGTATAGCCTTGTGTAGGGAATATTGGGGTCCTTAGCAAGAAAGGTGCCTAACACACATGAGTGTACAGCCTTTTGATATGCAGTAAGTACCTGATAACCTTGAGTAGGCCATAAGAATATTTTCAGTTGACTACTACCTGTCACAGTGTTTACATTGTGAAAGACCGTTGAAGCAACCAGTCTTTAGCTTTGTCATAAGCAGTGAACAGCTGTTACCCTTAACCAGGGGTACATTAGAGGACCCTTATCAAGAATATCATCAGTTGACTACTACCATTCACAGTGACCACATCGTGAAAGACTGTCAAAACAACTATTGTACAGCCTTGTACTACACAGTAAGTAGCTGTTGGTCTTGACTATTGTATATTAGAGAACCCTTAGCAAGTATATAATCAGTTGACTACTACTTGTTACAGTGTTCACATCGTGAAAGACCGTCTCACTGTCCAGTCTACAGCCTTGTCATACGCTGTAAAGAGCTGTTGGTCTAGACTAGGGGTATATTAGTGGACCCTTCACAAGAATATCACTAGTTGACTACTACCTCTCACGGTGTTCACATCGTGAAAGACCGTCTCACTGACCAACCTCTAGCCCTGTGATACGCAGTAAGCAGCTGTTTGCAGAAATCAACATTCATAATGGAAGAAGCCATTCCTAGCTATATGTGTAAAGAGTGTGGAAAGACTTTTCTTCGAGACTATCATAGGAAGCGACATGAAGTATCGTGTGGTGAATTTCATGAGTGCAAGACCTGTGGTAGTACATTCAACAATGCCTACAATGGACGTCGTCATGAAGAATGTTGTAATGTTGTGTCGGCAGCTAAAAGACAAAAGGCAGAGCCTACAAAACATTACCTACTGTCATTGGTCCCTGACAAAAATGGACTTATTGAATATGAGACATCTTTTGAAGGTCGACTTAAATCCTATTTCATTCGTTGCGATACGTGCAAGGATTTAAATTCATACCTTAAAGAGTCCAAACAGCAAATAATACAAGCTATGCAGAAAGAACTAGCAATGCACAAGTCGATAAAAGTTAATCTTGTGGCTGAATGTAGATTCATTCATACATCTACCAATGACATTACAGATCGTGCTTTTAAAACACGAAATCAGGCCCTATTTTTGGAAACGGACTTAAGTAGTTTCTTGGAAACACAATTTACAAAGTTAACTACGGAAATGGAGGAATCTGAGCTAAAAGGCAGTAATTGGGCTTTGTTAGCAGTGGAAGGAGTACGATTGAAAATAAATAAGTACAATCCCTTGCGTGGAAGCACATATATTCCATTACCAGCAGCTATACAAGCAAGAAAAGCCTGCATTAATCCTGAAAACTTGAAAAATGAAAAGTGTTTTATGTATGCCATTTTAGCAAAACTGGTTAAAAAGAATGCTCATCGCATTAGTAAATACAAGGACCTGGAAAACAAGTATGATTTTTCTGTAATATCGTTTCCTACATCGCTAGCTGACATTCCCAAATTTGAAAAAGCCAACGATATATCCATTAATGTATTTGGATTGGAACAAGACAAGAAATTGTTCCCTCTGAAGGTTGTGGATCAAGAGCTGCAAGATCATCGCGACCTCCTTTTGCTAAGTTCATCATCCGGCCAGAACCACTACGTCTTTATCAAAGATTTTGATAAACTAGTAAGACATCAGATTACTCGCCATGAACATAAAATATATACGTGTAAACGGTGTTTTACACACTTTGATAATCGATATGGACAACAAGGAATGGAAAAAATGAAAGAACATAGAGCTTTGTGTGTCCAGCATGACATTGCTAGGGTTGAAATGCCTATTAAAAACCCCATTGTCAAATTCTTAAATGTTGAAAAAATGCTGAGAATACCTTACGTTATCTATGCAGATTTTGAAAGTATACTCTTACCCTATCAAACATGTCTACCTAATCCTGAGGCAAGTTATACAGTGCCATACCAGAGTCATGTTCCTATGAGCTTTGGTATATACGTTAAACCCTCACCTGCTGTGGAACACATAAAGACAAATCTTTCAAGCCAACCTGTTATTTATCGTGGGCCTGACGCTGCAGAAAAGTTTATGGACTGTTTGATCTCAATAGCTAATGAAATTGATCGCCTTTACAGCTTAAATGTTCCAAAGGCCTTAACTCAGGCTCAAGAAGCAGAGTTCCAATGTTCTGAAACCTGTTATTTGTGTCAAAAACCATTTACCCAACAGGACTGGAAAGTTCGAGACCACTGCCATATTACAGGGGAATACCGTGGAAGTGCTCACAATAACTGTAATTTGAGGTGTAAAACACGAAACCCCGTTCCTGTGTTTCTACATAATATGAGTGGCTACGACGCAAATTTCATTGTAAAGCAATTGGGGTGTACTACTGAGAGAGTGGATGTTATCGCTAACTCCAAAGAAAAGTACATTTCCTTTACCAAATATGTAGGAAATGTTAAGCTTAGATTTGTGGATACGTTTCGGTTAATGCCGAGTAGTTTGGAAAACTTAGTTTCCAACTTAACATTATACCCTGAAACAGACAAGTACTTTGGAAAAGAAAATGCAATGCTCATGACTCGTAAAGGGGTATTTTGTTATGACTACATTGACTCATGGGAAAAGTTAAGTGAAACGTGTTTACCTCCAAAAGAGGCATTCTTTAACAAATTAAGTCAAGAAGATGTTAGTCAAGAAGACTATGAACATGCCAAAAATGTCTGGAATCAGTTCAACATTAAAACTCTAGGGGAATATAGTGACCTCTACCTAACATCAGATGTACTCCTTCTTGCAGACAGCTTTGAAACGTTTAGAAACAAAACACTAGAAACACACCGAGTGGATGCTGCACACTTTTTTACTTCGCCTGGTTTAAGTTTCGAGGCAATGCTCCTTTACACAGGCATTGAACTGGAATTGCTACAGGATTACGATCAGATTCTTTTAATCGAGTCTGGAATACGTGGAGGCATATGCCAGGTGTCTCATCGGTATGCTGAAGCTAACAATAAATACATGGAAACCTATGATTCTGAGAAACCATCGCAGTTTATTACCTATGATGATGCCAACAACCAATACGGGTGGGCTATGTGCCACTCCCTTCCTTATGGTGGATTTCAGTGGGTTTCTCCAGATACTGTTGATCTAGAAAAACTAAAGAAAGACGATCCTGTGGGATACATTCTAGACGTTGATGTTGATTACCCATCTGACCTGCATGATCTACACAACGATTTACCTTTCCTACCAGAGTGTACACAACCTAAGGATTCGTCTCTGAAAAAACTAATTCCTCATCTTGGAAATCGAAGGCGATATGTTGTTCACTACATGGCATTAAAACAGGCTTTAGATCATGGAATAAAATTGATAAAACTTCATCGTGTGTTAAAGTTTAAACAAAGACCTTGGTTAAAGGCATACGTTGATTTTAATAACAACCTTCGAAAACAAGCCAAAAATGATTTTGAGAAAAATCTGTACAAATTATTCAACAATGCCATTTTTGGGAAAACAATGGAAAATATCCGTAAAAGAATAGACATACGTCTTGTGACTGACAGCAAAAAGGCTGAAAAGCTAATAGCAAAGCCGACATTTATCGACAGAACAATTTATGGCCCTAACCTAGCTGCTTTCCACATGGCTAAACGTAACATTGTATTCAATAAGCCTATATATATTGGAATGTGTATACTGGATATTTCAAAAACTCTCATGTATTCCCACCACTATGATGTCCTGCTACCTTATTATGGCATGGACAATCTTAAACTCATGTATATGGATACTGACTCGTTCATATATTTGGTTAACACCCCAGATGTATATCAAGACAAGTTGGATTTCCTACAACACCTGGACACATCAGATTATCCTACTAATCACATATGTTACTCTACATCAAACAAGAAAACGTTGGGGAAATTTAAAGACGAGGCTTGTGGACAAATTATAAAAGCATTTGTTGGACTTAGAGCTAAAATGTATGCTTTAGACATAAATGGTAAAGAAATCAAAAAGATTAAAGGTATTAGCAGAGGTGTTGTCAAAAATTGTATAAGCTTTCAAGATTATAAGGATTGTGTCATGAAAAACAATGTAAAAAGAATACCCATGAACATTATCGCTTCTAAACAACATGACATATCATCTATAAGGCTAAACAAAATTGCTTTGTGTCCTGGTGATGATAAAAGAGTGATTGATGCTAATGGTATAGGTACACATGCCTATGGTCATTACTCAATCATTGACCATGCTTAAAGAGTTAAGTTATGAATATCAAAATCTTCTGCCTGCAACTAGCAAATACATAAAACAAAACTATTTAGTAAATAAAACCATGGCACTATAAAAATAAAAAAATAGTATTCATAATCAAAAATAAATAAAATAGAAAACAAAAATAAAAACAACTGTACAATTTATAACAAAAAATAGACTATATATAAAAATGTATTTAAGTGTAAATAGTGTACATGTATTTAAAATAAAAAATATTGTATGGACACTGCTTGTACATTTTTAATTACTACCCACCTCTCTCCACTCCTAATGCAAAATGAACATGTAAAACACACAAATTGGAAAATCTATGTTTCCATATTGACAAAATAGAAAAAACATTGAACTAAAATTTTAAAAACTGTAAATGGGAATTTGGTAAATTGACAAATGAGTAAACAACAAAATGCAAAATCCATGTTTCCATATCATGAAATTTAAAAACTTAAAATTGACATTAAAAAGAACTAAAATGGGAAATTGGAAAATTGACAAATGTGTAAACAACAAAATGCAAAATCCATGTTTCCATATTATAAAATTAAAAAAAACTTAATACTGACATTTAAAAAAACTGAAAATGGGAAATTGGAAAATTGACAAATGAGTAAACAACAAAATGAAAAAAAAAACGGTTGGGTAGTGATCATGTTGTACAGTAGCCAATAAGACTAGCATAAGGAGAGTTGCATGTGTCCTTATATACTTTGTGTATGTGCATTAGCCCTTTGGATTAGCTTAAGTTAGGTTTGGTAAAGTTAGGTTTAGTGAGGTTAGGTAAGTGACTCTTTTCGGAAAATGGAAATTGTAAAATCTAAAATCAAAAAATATTAAATTTAAAATGTAAAATCTAAAAAAACTAAAACTGAAATACAAAAAATCAAAAATGTAAAATCTAAAAAAGTAAAATGAAAAAATCAAAAATCTATAATCTTAAAATGTAAAATGTTAAAATGTAAAATCTAAAATCTTAAAATGAGGTTTCTGGGGTTAGGTTAGGTTAGGTTAGGTTATAACTAAGTTTATTATTTGTGCTCTCTCATTTGCTCTTACTTTCTTGCAAACACTATTTGATCTCACTTTTTGCTGTCACTTTTTGCTCTTGTATTTGCACTTACTTTGAAGTTAGGATAGGTGAAATTAGGTGAGGAAATGCTTGGTTAGGTTAGGTTAGGTTAGGGTAGGTTATAACTAAGTTTATTATTTGTGTTCTTACATTTGCTCTTAATTTTTTCATTACAATTTTTGCTCTCACTTTTTTTTGCTTGCATTTTGAAGTTAGGTTAGGTTAGGTTAGGTTAAGTTGGGTTAGGTTAGGTTAGGTTAAGTTAGTTTAGGTTAGGTTAGGTTAGGTTAGGTGTGGTTAGGTTATAACTAAGTTTATTATTTGTGCTCTCACATTTGCTCTCACTTTTTGCTAATTTTTTTTTCGCTTGCAATTTAAAATTAGGTAGGTTACGTTAGGTTAGGTTAGGATAGGTTAGGTGAGGTTAGGTTAGGTGAAGTTAGGTTAGGTTATAACTTAGGTTATTATGTGTGCTTTCACATTTGCTCTCATATTTGCTCTGACTTTGAAGTTAGGTTAGGTTAGGTTAGGTTAGGTTAGGTTAGGTTAGGTGAAGTTGGGTTAGGCAGAATGGTTGAGGTATGAATCAAAAGCCAGATCCTGTCAGTTTTGCCTCACAAGGCTGAGTGTACCCCGTTCCACTCATGAGACCAGAAATTAAATTTCTTGGCAGAGCCGGGATTCGAACCTCAGGAATGACCTCCAAGAATTCTAGCCACTACACCAAGAGGTGGACAATATAAGGCTGGTCTTGATTATACATGATCAATTAATAATTACCTAATAATAATAATAATAATAAATATTCCATTTGGCAACTACATGGCCGACCTCTCTCTGTGACGTCATTGACGGTCTCAGAGCGTGGCGGCCATTTTGCCCAATAGCCCCTGTGCCAGCTCTGACTGTCCCCTCCATAAGAATAACATAGGGCTGGTTGCACTGGCGGCCATCTTGCCCATTAGCCCCTGTGCCAGAACCGCCCTTTATATCCTACTTACATCATATCTCTATCACGTGACGATTGAGTGGTTGCATCGTCGTCTTTAGAGCCGTGTACTGCATGAATCTCCTTTTTGGACTTGCAGCAGACTTCAAAATGTCCTAACTTCCCACACAAATTACATCTTTGCTTATACGCCGGACAAGATCGCTTTCCAAGTGTCATACCACATCTGTTGCAATTAAACTGATCAGTATTTTTTATGTTAACTCCTTGTCTTTTCATTTTCTTGAGTGCGGCGACTGACATCTGTGATTCTGATTCGCTATTCTTACTCATGTCAATGGCTTGTTTGTGTGCCAGCTCACTTGCTTGACACATGTCTACCGCTTTGTCATAGGTTAGGTCTGTTGTACCCAACAATCTTTCACGTAACATATCATTATTGATGCCACTAACAATTTTGTCTTTTAGCATTCGTTTCTCTGATTGACCGAAACTACATTTTCTTGCTTGAGTTGTTACGCGAATCAAAAACTGTTCGAAATTTTTGTCTGATTCTTGTAACATTTTATGAAAAACGTATGCTTCATATGTTTCATTAGCTTTAGGCACAAAATAATTGTTAAATTTGTCCATGATTACCTGCATGTTTGTTTGTTCTGCCTCAGCGAGGTTAAATGACTGAAAAATCTCTTCGGCTTCATAACCTATTGTTGTCATAAACGTAGCGACTTGGACTTCGGACGGTTCTTTATCCAGCTGAATTGCTATTGAGTACCAGTTGTAAGACACTTTCCACGTTTTCCATTCCTGTGCCATATTTTTGCCAAACTCCAGGGGTTTAAGATGGTATATTGGCTTTCACGGCCGGTGAATTAAAACTCAGCAATTCTTCTAGGTTTGTGCCGTGTCTTGTGTGGGGTTTCGCCTAGGACACCAAGCTAGGCTCATCGGCGGGCTCTTGGTGTCCCCGCCCGGACCCCCACAGGAGTGACGAACTGCGCGCCACCTCCCTTTATATAAGGTGCAACTGCACCACTTGACTACGAGAACTAAAAGTTCAAGCAGCCTTAACCTCCCTATGAAGGCTTCCAAAAAGACGGTATATTGGCTTTCACGGCCGGTGAATTAAAACTCAGCAATTCTTCTAGGTTTGTGCCGTGTCTTGTGTGGGGTTTCGCCTAGGACACCAAGCTAGGCTCATCGGCGGGCTCTTGGTGTCCCCGCCCGGACCCCCACAGGAGTGACGAACTGCGCGCCACCTCCCTTTATATAAGGTGCAACTGCACCACTTGACTACGAGAACTAAAAGTTCAAGCAGCCTTAACCTCCCTATGAAGGCTTCCAAAAAAATGGTATATTGGCTTTCACGGCCGGTGAATTAAAACTCAGCAATTCTTCCAGGTTTGTGCCGTGTCTTGTGTGGGGTTTCGCCTAGGACACCAAGCTAGGCTCATCGGCGGGCTCTTGGTGTCCCCGCCCGAACCCCCACAGGAGTGACGAACTGCGCGCCACCTCCCTTTATATAAGGTGCAACTGCACCACTTGACTACGAGAACTAAAAGTTCAAGCAGCCTTAACCTCCCTATGAAGGCTTCCAAAAAGATGGTATATTGGCTTTCACGGCCGGTGAATTAAAACTCAGCAATTCTTCTAGGTTTGTGCCGTGTCTTGTGTGGGGTTTCGCCTAGGACACCAAGCTAGGCTCATCGGCGGGCTCTTGGTGTCCCCGCCCGGACCCCCACAGGAGTGACGAACTGCGCGCCACCTCCCTTTATATAAGGTGCAACTGCACCACTTGACTACGAGAACTAAAAGTTCAAGCAGCCTTAACCTCCCTATGAAGGCTTCCAAAAAGATGGTATATTGGCTTTCACGGCCGGTGAATTAAAACTCAGCAATTCTTCTAGGTTTTTGCCGTGTCTTGTGTGGGGTTTCGCCTAGGACACCAAGCTAGGCTCATCGGCGGGCTCTTGGTGTTCCCGCCCGGACCCCCACAGGAGTGACGAACTGCGCGCCACCTCCCTTTATATAAGGTGCAACTGCACCACTTGACTACGAGAACTAAAAGTTCAAGCAGCCCTAACCTCCCTATGAAGGCTTCCAAAAAGATGGTATATTGGCTTTCACGGCCGGTGAATTAAAACTCAGCAATTCTTCTAGGTTTGTGCCGTGTTTTGTGTGGGGTTTCGCCTAGGACACCAAGCTAGGCTCATCGGCGGGCTCTTGGTGTCCCCGCCCGGACCCCCACAGGAGTGACGAACTGCGCGCCACCTCCCTTTATATAAGGTGGAACTGCACTTGACTACGAGAACTAAAAGTTCAAGCAGCCTTAACCTCCCTATGAAGGCTTCCAAAAAGATGGTATATTGGCTTTCACGGCCGGTGAATTAAAACTCAGCAATTCTTCTAGGTTTTTGCCGTGTCTTGTGTGGGGTTTCGCCTAGGACACCAAGCTAGGCTCATCGGCGGGCTCTTGGTGTCCCCGCCCGGACCCCCACAGGAGTGACGAACTGCGCGCCACCTCCCTTTATATAAGGTGCAACTGCACCACTTGACTACGAGAACTAAAAGTTCAAGCAGCCTTAACCTCCCTATGAAGGCTTCCAAAAAGATGGTATATTGGCTTTCACGGCCGGTGAATTAAAACTCAGCAATTCTTCTAGGTTTGTGCCGTGTCTTGTGTGGGGTTTCGCCTAGGACACCAAACTAGGCTCATCGGTGGGCTCGTGGTGTCCCCGCCCGGACCCCCACAGGAGTGACGAACTGCGCGCCACCTCCCTTTATATAAGGTGCAACTGCACCACTTGACTACGAGAACTAAAAGTTCAAGCAGCCTTAACCTCCCTATGAAGGCTTCCAAAAAGATGGTATATTGGCTTTCACGGCCGGTGAATTAAAACTCAGCAATTCTTCTAGGTTTGTGCCGTGTCTTGTGTGGGGTTTCGCCTAGGACACCAAGCTAGGCTCATCGGCGGGCTCTTGGTGTCCCCGCCCGGACCCCCACAGGAGTGACGAACTGCGCGCCACCTCCCTCTATATAAGGTGCAACTGCACCACTTGACTACGAGAACTAAAAGTTCAAGCAGCCTTAACCTCCCTATGAAGGCTTCCAAAAAGATGGTATATTGGCTTTCACGGCCGGTGAATTAAAACTCAGCAATTCTTCTAGGTTTGTGCCGTGTCTTGTGTGGGGTTTTGCCTAGGACACCAAGCTAGGCTCATCGGCGGGCTCTTGGTGTCCCCGCCCGGACCCCCACAGGAGTGACGAACTGCGCGCCACCTCCCTTTATATAAGGTGCAACTGCACCACTTGACTACGAGAACTAAAAGTTCAAGCAGCCTTAACCTCCCTATGAAGGCTTCCAAAAAGATGGTATATTGGCTTTCACGGCCGGTGAATTAAAACTCAGCAATTCTTCTAGGTTTTTGCCGTGTCTTGTGTGGGGTTTCGCCTAGGACACCAAGCTAGGCTCATCGGCGGGTTCTTGGTGTTCCCGCCCGGACCCCCACAGGAGTGACGAACTGCGCGCCACCTCCCTTTATATAAGGTGCAACTGCACCACTTGACTACGAGAACTAAAAGTTCAAGCAGCCCTAACCTCCCTATGAAGGCTTCCAAAAAGATGGTATATTGGCTTTCACGGCCGGTGAATTAAAACTCAGCAATTCTTCTAGGTTTGTGCCGTGTTTTGTGTGGGGTTTCGCCTAGGACACCAAGCTAGGCTCATCGGCGGGCTCTTGGTGTCCCCGCCCGGACCCCCACAGGAGTGACGAACTGCGCGCCACCTCCCTTTATATAAGGTGGAACTGCACTTGACTACGAGAACTAAAAGTTCAAGCAGCCTTAACCTCCCTATGAAGGCTTCCAAAAAGATGGTATATTGGCTTTCACGGCCGGTGAATTAAAACTCAGCAATTCTTCTAGGTTTTTGCCGTGTCTTGTGTGGGGTTTCGCCTAGGACACCAAGCTAGGCTCATCGGCGGGCTCTTGGTGTCCCCGCCCGGACCCCCACAGGAGTGACGAACTGCGCGCCACCTCCCTTTATATAAGGTGCAACTGCACCACTTGACTACGAGAACTAAAAGTTCAAGCAGCCTTAACCTCCCTATGAAGGCTTCCAAAAAGATGGTATATTGGCTTTCACGGCCGGTGAATTAAAACTCAGCAATTCTTCTAGGTTTGTGCCGTGTCTTGTGTGGGGTTTCGCCTAGGACACCAAACTAGGCTCATCGGTGGGCTCGTGGTGTCCCCGCCCGGACCCCCACAGGAGTGACGAACTGCGCGCCACCTCCCTTTATATAAGGTGCAACTGCACCACTTGACTACGAGAACTAAAAGTTCAAGCAGCCTTAACCTCCCTATGAAGGCTTCCAAAAAGATGGTATATTGGCTTTCACGGCCGGTGAATTAAAACTCAGCAATTCTTCTAGGTTTGTGCCGTGTCTTGTGTGGGGTTTCGCCTAGGACACCAAGCTAGGCTCATCGGCGGGCTCTTGGTGTCCCCGCCCGGACCCCCACAGGAGTGACGAACTGCGCGCCACCTCCCTCTATATAAGGTGCAACTGCACCACTTGACTACGAGAACTAAAAGTTCAAGCAGCCTTAACCTCCCTATGAAGGCTTCCAAAAAGATGGTATATTGGCTTTCACGGCCGGTGAATTAAAACTCAGCAATTCTTCTAGGTTTGTGCCGTGTCTTGTGTGGGGTTTCACCTAGGACACCAAGCTAGGCTCATCGGCGGGCTCTTGGTGTCACCGCCCGGACCCCCACAGGAGTGACGAACTGCGCGCCACCTCCCTTTATATAAGGTGCAACTGCACCACTTGACTACGAGTACTAAAAGTTCAAGCAGCCTTAACCTCCCTATGAAGGCTTCCAAAAAGATGGTATATTGGCTTTCACGGCCGGTGAATTAAAACTCAGCAATTCTTCTAGGTTTTTGCCGTGACTTGTGTGGGGTTTCGCCTAGGACACCAAGCTAGGCTCATCGGCGGGCTCTTGGTGTCCCCGCCCGGACCCCCACAGGAGTGACGAACTGCGCGCCACCTCCCTTTATATAAGGTGCAACTGCACCACTTGACTACGAGAACTAAAAGTTCAAGCAGCCTTAACCTCCCTATGAAGGCTTCCAAAAAGATGGTATATTGGCTTTCACGGCCGGTGAATTAAAACTCAGCAATTCTTCTAGGTTTGTGCCGTGTCTTGTGTGGGGTTTCGCCTAGGACACCAAGCTAGGCTCATCGGCGGGCTCTTGGTGTCCCCGCCCGGACCCCCACAGGAGTGACGAACTGCGCGCCACCTCCCTTTATATAAGGTGCAACTGCACCACTTGACTACGGGAACTAAAAGTTCAAGCAGCCTTAATAGAATATGAATTCTATGAGTTAGCCTCTGATTTTGGGCGTTTTGTTCTACGTTGGCCATTATTGTTTTTGCTGCTTTATAATTCAGAAAAAACAATTACTTCTGACACCATGTAACGATCACATACAGGTTTATAGGGTAATCAAATAATAACTAACAACATAATAGCCTAGTGCCAACATTTATTATGTATGTTGAAGTATTAACAATTGACATAGTTGCGCAACGTATTCCAGAGATGTATGTTTCGATTATCGAATCTCGAATCCGAAGGTTATCGTTACAGGTCATGTAGCCCCGTGTACTTCGGGTGTGCGTAGAATTTGTCTGATAACCGGTGTTAATTGTGATGGCTGTATTAGTGTGTGTTATCTGTTTTTAATTTAAGTAAGGACTGCAGACATTCTATTTTCAAGTAGTTCCAACTTCTGCTACCAAACGCCACCGTCAACGATCAACTAGTTCTGAACTTTGTTACTAGATGCCATCGCAGTCGACGAACGTTGGAACCTAAGAGCGTTAATCAAATATAACCTATATTTAGCTTCACACACGTGTAATTAGTAGAAGGTTCTTTTTCATGCCATAAATCTATGACATGGGACCGCCGACTTAACTTCCCCTCTGAAAGAAGGCATACTGAGGGATTTTAACGCTCTTAAAAAATCTGACAACTTCGGCCGGGTTTGGACCCGCCACCTTGGGCATAGAAGCTCACCATGCTACCAACTACGCCACCGAAGCCGCTATAATTAGAGCTACTAGCTACGAACATTCTACCTGCACCTGCAAGGCACTGTCGACCTTACTAAAGTCCACAGTCTGCACAGAGACTGCCTACCTTACTCTCATGAACGCCGCTACATCGAACAGTTAGACCCTGATGAGCCTACACAATAGCATCCCCAGCGCTATCCCCACGGTTTTCAAAATGCCCAAAGAATCCATAAAATAATAATTATGGTCTACAAGATATAATGTAGACGTCCACAGTCAAGGCTTGTGGGTTCTTGCCGGGTATGTTCGGGGCTTCGCTCTGGGTTCATCACCCCATTGGGATAGCAAACAGGAAGCTCCCTCACCAGACATACCAAAAGCACGACAAAAGTACTAGAAGATTTGCTGGTTTTTAACGAGCAAATGGTTTCTGTTTCGTTCAGAAACATAATTCACTTTTTGGGGCTCGGGACATCTTGGACATCAGCCATGTGTACTTGGGTCTGTGTATCTTAAATATTCTTTCTTTACACAAACCACGCAATATTTTGCATCGTATATGTTCACGGCGCTCACTCCTCAATTACAGTAGGTGGGATTGGTCGCTAATAAGCTCTTTGTGGGGGGGATGGGTGTTTCTTACCGTAGCAAGTGTGTTAATTGAGGTTCGAATAATTTAATTGAATCATTGTTCTCGACTAGCAGATGATGTGTCAGTAAAATATGAGATTAAAGACCAACTCCACTGTTGGAAGCTGTCAGACCAGGGCTTTGTGTACGTGTTGTTAATTCTAAAGCGCTTAGAGTATTACAGCAAAAGCCTTTGTAATGATACTAACTTTTCATAAAATACTCCACAGACCACAACTAAAACTTGAAGTTTAACTTCGGCCCATGGCCACAACACAGCGAGGATCTATGTCCAGGTTCCTCCTCTCTGTTGGGGCGCTTTCATGTGGAACCGAGTAGGCCTACTTGCTCTGCTTAGCGGTAAGGTTCTCGGCGCAGTCAGCTAGCATCTGAGTTTGCTATGCAAGAGATCCCCTTAGGGGAATATTTCCGACATTCCGCCGTCTCATTATTAGGGACCGGACATGTATGCACTGAAAATGTAGAAAATATGCATTAACCCTTTCACTTTCAGGCTCTCATCTGATGAATGTCTGAAAACTGTCAGCCATATTCTTTTAAAATGAGATGGAAGAGAGACCATTAAAGATATTAAAATAAAATATTCTAAAAATAGAGTGTATAAATCACTTTTTGATGTGTAACATCTTTCCACTCGGTTGCTGGATATTTTTGTGGGAGTGATTTTGAAAAATGGGACGGAAGTGTAAGACACGCTGCCAACTCGATCCATCGATCCAGCTGGCAGTGGTAAGAGAAACAATGATCGCGCGGTGTCAGAAATTGATAACATGACGTACTCTCGGTCATGTGGAATGTATTTGACATACTGAACGGTAAACGCTCATGCGAACTCTGGTGTCAAGTGATTGAAACAAAGCACATGGTACATGTTCGAAGTCTTCGTATCAGTATTTAAATGGTAAAATGTCTTAATATAAAACATTGTAAGTAGTCGGCATTACCGGTATTATGTTTCTGCATAGTGGATATTCAAATATTATCCCACATAACGGTAATGCAGTCATCAACATAATATAATCGTTGTGGTTATACGAGAATTGAGCAAGCCTTCATGAACTATTGCTGAATACATTCTCTTTACTCACAAGAGGGCCTATTCATAAGGCATTTTAAACTCAATTTCACGCATGAACATTATCGAAACAAGCAAAATATAAATGGAACTTAATTCCGTATTGCATTATTATTGGAACGTGGAAATAAGTCACCAACTTGCGCAAAATATTTGCGTAGTCGAAATAGCCGTGGGGTTAGCGCCTATGACTGTGAATCTAGAGATCTCGGGTTCGAATCCCAGACGTGGTAGATATTTCTGCTACCAGATTATCATTTTAAACGATATTTATCATATCAATATGACTCATTTTAACAGAATCCATATGAAATTACGTGTTGGTCTGTGAATCAAGAGGACCTGTTTATAAGGAATTTAAGGTTATGAGAGGTGTCGCGTTTTTTAATCTAGTTGATCCATATCGTATTCTTTATTTAGGCTAGTGCAGGTGGAAGCTGCAAATCATCTAATAAAATGAGTTCCGTATTATAAACTACAATATCTGTAAAACACTCCCTTTTACAATAGATAAAATACCGGTGTTTCACGTGAGGTTTCTTCTATGTCAGATGTTACACATCATATGCGACTACTGTAAGGCTCGTATTTTTTTTATTACTCAAAATAAGTGATGTCTCTGAGCCATATGATTTCAATATTAAAAGAACAATGGAAAAAGTACATACAAATTTGAAGTACATTTGAGGATTGGAATTCCCTTGTCAAGTCTACTATCCATGTTAAAAGAAACTCTATTTGATAGCGTAGTAAATTTCAAGATTCCAAAATTTCCAACGAAAACTGAGAAAAATACACGCCAGTTGCCACCAACCACGGCGTAAACAAGTCACGAAACTCTGTGAGCACGTGTTTCAGACTCTAAGAATTAATATACTGTAAATACAGCTTGTCAGAGGTCCCGCGGTATACAGGGTGTTCGCAGCAAGATCTACTTTGCGCTGTAACTCGTTTGTTTTCCAAGATATTTTAATGTTGACACTTGCTTTGGAAAGTACTTTTCAAGCTCTAAAACTTTTGTTTCGTTGGATTTTGTGTGAATTTCGCGCATAACGCGCAAATCAACTTTGTGTGGCACGGTTTTGGCACTTTTTTGCCCAAATTGGTTTTTTGACATCACCTATCGATAGAGAGACATCGAATTAGTCGAATTAACCATCAAAATATCCGTTTTTGCCCAAATTAAACTCGCGAAATGCGAGTTTGCTTTTAGATTTTCGTCCGCTAATAGCATGCGATCTGCCTCTGCCTGGCCCGGTTGAACCAATCTAAACACAAACTCGCATTTTGCGAGTTTCATTTGGGCAAAATCTGATATTTTGGTGGCTTATTCGTGATTTATGCGTTATGCATGAACTTCACACAAAAACCAACGAAACAAACGTTTTAGAGCATGAAAAGTACTTTCCATAGCAAGTGTCAAAATTAAAATCTCTTGAAAAACAAACGAGTTACAGCACAAAGTAGGGCTTGCTGCGAACACCCTGTATAAACGTGAGTTAAAATTTCCTTCTTCATATTCCCCGAAAATTGCAGCCATCAAGTGTTAAAATAACGAAACGATCAATAATAAAGGCCGATTACGATGGATCGTTACCCTGACAGTTTTGCGACGAACAGGGCGTATCGAGAGATCGTTACCTTGTAAGTCAAAGAGTTAAAAAGTTGAAAAATATGCACTTAACAATAAGGCAATCTCATCCGGAACTTATACTCAGATCAAGAAGCTACAGTGAGACAACTAAGTGGGTTAAGATTCAAAAAGGAGTACGACAAGGCTGTATATTGTCACCTTACCTTTTCAATATGTATGCAGAACACATTATGAGGAATGTGGGGTTAGATGAAGAAGAAACAGGAATCAAAATAGCTGGGTTAAATATAAACAACCTGAGATATGCAGATGATACAATCCTGATGGCTGAAACTGAAGAAGATTTAAAATATCTCTTACTGAAAGTGAAAGAGGAAAGTTCAAAGGCTGGACTAATGTTGAATGTCAAGAAAACAAAAATTATGACAACTACAACTGTCAATTCATGGCAAGTAGGAGGAGAAGAAATGGAGATAGTCTCTGTTTTTAACTATCTTGGCTCACAGATTTCTGCCGATGGTGACTGCAGTCATGAGATCAAAAGACGATTGCTATTTGGTAGACAGGCATTTTCAAATCTGGACAATATCTTAAGGAGTAGAGACCTAACCTTAACAACAAAGATCCGTATAGTAAGGGCTATGGTTTTTCCAGTTGTGATGTACGGGTGTGAGACCTGGACCATAAGGAAAGTTGAACGCCGTAGAATAGATTCCTTCGAATTATGGTGTTGGAGAAAAGTTCTTAGAGTTCCATGGACTGCGAAGAGAACCAATAAGTCAGTTTTACAGCAAATTAAACCAGTGTCTTCCTTGGAGGCATAATCCTGAAACAAAAACTGAGCTACTTTGGACACATCATGAGAAGACATAATTCATTATTGAAGACCTTAATGCTGGGGAAGATAGAAGGCGCAAGAAGAAGAGGGAGGCAAAGAATGACATAGATGGATGGCATCACAGAAGCACTAAATTCCAGCTTGGAAAATCTTCGAGAGGCAGTGCAGAACAGAAGAAATTGGCGTAGTTTAGTACATGGGATCACGGAGAGTCGGAATCGGCTAAACGAATAGAGAGAGAGAGAATCTTATTCACTTACTTTACACATGTATCATTCACTGCGGGAAGAAGCATCACAATGGAAAATTACAAGTTTTTCAATGTTTTCAGGAGACAAATTACGCCTATTTTAATCGTTTTCAGTGCATAAATGTCCGGTCCCTGCCATCAGTTGAAGAACCTGACACCCACTGCTCTTCTCTTTAGGCATTTTGAGCTAAGGAAATGCAGACTAAGAATAAAGTAACACATTAACTGAAGAAACTCCTCACAAAACTAACTCCGGGCTACTGGCTGAGGAGATGGTGAAAGCAATGTCCCTCCCCATTCCCTTCTTCAAATAGCCAAGCAGCACTGCGTAAAGTACGAGTATTGTAATCTCGTTATCTGTTTCTCAAGCTTGCCACGGTGGGTCAGTGGATAGCGTGTCGGTCTACTAACCCCAAGTTTGCAGGTTCGCTCCTGGCCATGGTAAGTGATTTTTGAAAGGCGGCAAAAATACAACACGCATGTCATACGATGTTGGCATGTCAAAGAACCCATTTGAATTCAGTAGGCCGTGTTCATAATGGCAAAATTAATCTCGGGAGTTTCCGCCAACACAAAGTTCCTCATTTCTCTACTAGAAAGCGCTATAGTGTTTAAGGAGCTTAGATATCTAACCTCCTTGACTTTCATAGTGCTTCAAGGAACAACGAAATTCGACATGCAAGCTACCCTCTGGGTGTCAAATTACAAAGCTTTCACCCGGCATCCGAAGCCATACGATATTATTATTATTATTATTATTATTATTATTATTACTGCCCTGGAGGTGGTAAAGGTGGGAAAATGCCTACCTGGAGAGTAAACCGACTAAGAAATAAATATCAATAAAAAAACAAGAAGTTCCGTGAAGAACTATACAGCCTACTTTTCATGGCAATGATTATTCTACAGTATATGAACCTTTCTAGAATAAATACGAAATTCAGTTGGTAATATCGAAATATCTAATTAGTTCAAAATATACCTGGTATAATGTAGCCTAATAGAGCAGTACAGTTGGCAGCCCTGGTGACTGAATATATTCTTAGTTCCACCTCTTAAGGCACAGAATACAAAATTTGGTTGAAGTCCAATGGACGTTACATGCAGTTAGACATTGGATCTATCAGCACGCGTAAAAGCATGTTGCCAACAATACCATGCGTGTGCTGGTCAGAAATAATCTGAATTATTATGATATCTTGTTGTGCCAATTTTGGGTAAAATACATTTGTTAGTATATAAGTTAAATGTATTTTAAAATTGGACATATCAGCAGGCATAGAATCATGTTGGCAGCACTGCCTTGTATTAATTACTCCAAAATAATCTAGAATGTCAGGTGCTATACGTGTGCAAAGTATAGAGCTGTTGGCTAGCATACTTTCTGATATATTGATATTAGGTTAAAAAGAATATAGACAGCATTTATTAACAGTTGGCAGCCCTGATTGCTCTTAACAATACTTATAGTCATATCTGTTATGGTACACATAGCACATACGAAATTTGGTTGAAATCCAACTGATAGTATAGAAGTTACATGTATTTAAAAATTGGTACTATCAGCAGGCTTATAATCATGTTGGTAGAACTGACATATATAAGTTACTCCAAATTAATCTAAAATGTCAGAATATACGTGTGCATAGTTTAAAGCTGTTGGCTTGCACACTTTCTGATATATTGGTATTAGGATAAAAATAGAGAGAGCAATTATTAACAGTTGGCAGCCCTGGTGGCTCTTAAGAATACGCTCAGTCATATCTGTTTATGTAGAGATATTACATACAAAATTTGGTTGAAATCCAATTGATAGTGTAGAAGTTATATGCATTTAAACATTGGACTTATCAGAAGGCTTAAAATTATTTTGGCAACATTGTCATGGTTGGCCTCCTGGAAATTAAACTGAAATAGCATTATCTACATGTGTGCCAATTTTGGAATAGCTCCCATGCATACCTTGCAAGATATCCAACATGGAGCTCAAATTTCTAGTGCGTTTTTTCAGCAGTTGGTAGCACTGACATCATTTTCAAATATGGACGTGTGCTATTCCGGTGCACATCTTTACTCATACTAAATTTGGTTTTGATTGCTGCAGCCGTGGGGGGGGACCCACATACACAGCCAGACAGACAGACAGACAGAAGGACAGACAGACAGACAGACAGACAGACACACATTTTCCCGGATCGATCTCATAAGTCTACTTTTTCCTCATTTTTGCAAAATGTGAAAAGTAGGCTAATAAACAAAGTCGCTAGGCAGCTGTCTGCGTGGATAGAACTCGTTGAGGAGACGAGGATGTAGGTCGGTCTGTCTGGTTCAGCTTATATTAGTTCTATATGCTTGTCGAGGAATCTCCTCATCTTTCATGAGCTTACATCTCTTTCAGTGCTGGGTAGTTACACAAAAGAGGTTAATTTCTTTGAGAAAATAATACTGCATGGCTTAATTCGATGCGGAGCGCTCCCCTAGTTGTCGCAACACCAGATAATATCCCCAGTTTAATTAAATTTCCATCACAGCACACTTGGCTAGAAATACTGTACCATCTGGAATATTTTCTCAGTATAAAAGGAATTTACATCTGGACTATATCTCTGTCTTGGGAGGGGGAAGTACTTGTCAGTTTGGAAATTACGCCCTGAATTCCAATCATTAATGGCAGAAAATTCTTTTTCTATTTCATTGTGACGATGTATTTTATATTGAATCAAATATTGAGGACAGGCAAATGAAATAATGTTACAAATAAACAGCCCTGTCGATACATCATTATAATTCACGAACATGCCTCTTCACTATCCACTGTTGAGTGTTCAGTACACGACTTTGGCATCGTGGTGAAGAACACTCTTTTATAATAAATACTTTATTGCGCACAATGTGCATGAACGTGGTTCTTACGAACCATCATTAATACAAAATTTTGTCGTTGTCACTGTAAATGTCTTTTTCCGAGGGGTGTCCATAATTTTCTAATTTTCACAGAATTTCGTCAGAGACACCTCTCTGCACTTGCACGTACTCACGTGGTATCTGTCGCAAGGACCCTTACAAAACTTGCACACGCATAGTTCGTCTGGTTGGTGATAGACGTCTCTCATGCAAATCCGGTGGTGGAAACCATGGACCGCAAAGCGCGTCAAGATATGTCTCAGCTCGTAGGATCCTTGCATCCAGTCCTGTGTAGTCATAGCGTCCGTCGTATAAAATTCATTCTAAATGTCATTTCTCTTTGCCGTCATGAGACGCAAATACTCCCCAAATCCCGGTGTATGGGGCAGGAGCATCTGTAATCTGACTTCTTTCATAAAGGGTAGTTCCCCTGTCATGACATACACAAGCCGCGAGGGCGTGAATTTGGATAGGCATAAGGCTCTTTTTAGATACATTGCCTTGATCCTTTCCAGCGTTGCCAGATGTCTGTGCCTAAGATGTTTCAAAATAATTTCCAGGCCATACATCGCGACTGGTGCTATTTTTAACCAAAAAAGTCGTATTGCCGTCTTCAGGGATAGGCTGCGTAGATGCTCGATGTCGCCCATAGCCGTCAGTGCAGCGTCCAGCCTCTCTCTCACGTGCATCCTAAAGACGTTCCCAGCAGTCTGCATAGTCACCCCCAGGTACCGGAAATGGGAGACTGTAGTCAGGGGGGTGCCTTTGTAATGAAACGTCGTGGGCTTTCCTTCCCTTCTGAAGGACATAGTGACTGTCTTCGTCTCGTTCAAACTCATTTCGTTATCTTCGGCCCATACTGCTACATTGTTCACGGCGAATTGTAGGTCTTCTGCACTTGTAGATGTCATTACCATATCGTCTGCGTACATATAAATTTTGACATTGGGTGGAACTATTGTAGTGACGTCAGCTGATGCTATTGTAAACAATATCGGACTGAGAGGATCGCCTTGAAGGACCCCGTTCGTTTGCTCGATTGGTTCAGAAGTGATGATGCCGTCAGTGATTTCTATTAGGTTACTACTCATCAGATTCCTAATGAATCTAGATAAGTAGCTAAACTCGCCTACCAATTTCTCAAGTTTATCGATGATAATTTGTCTGTTAAGGGTGTCAAAAGCCTTTTTGTAGTCAATGAATACAGCATGCAGTTTCCTCCGTGGTAATGTTAAAGCTTCCTCAATATCTAACTGTAAACATTGGATGGATTGTGTGGCAGATCTACCCTTTCGAAACCCGAATTGTTCGTCAGGTATCCACTGTTCAATTGTTATGTTTAACGGTTCCGAATCAAGGTTGAACGACTCCATTTTGGTTCGTTTAGAGATTATGGCTTTTTATGAGGCTTTTTATGCTGAATGCGAATCTACAACTCTTCTACTTCATAAAAGGACGGAACAAGGAGAATAGCATGTATTTGCTCAGTTCAGAACACGTTCAATTTCACCACAGTTTCGTTTCCAAAAATGACAACTCCTTCAGTGGCCAATGAGAAGCTTGCATTCATGCAATCTGCCCCCAACATGCACTGCAAATCCATCATTGCTGAATATTTAACAAGTAACGACGCTGGTAATATTCTAAACAATGGACATTGTGAGTGAGATGAGTTGGAGAGTCCAGATTTTGATGAACTTGTTCTTTCTAAGGTGTGAGAAATACTCAATGATTTTGGCACAGATGACCTCGTAGTTCCACCCCTTAAAACAAAAATAACTAACTATACTCAAGGATTTCAGTTTTGTCAAAAGGCGATTCAGTACAATTTGTTCATGTCATTTTTAACTATAAGACCAATTTTATATGATTTTCTTTCAATACATCTCTATATTTATAAAAATGAAAGTTTGTCTGTTTTTTCGGAATTTCCACGGAATTTTGAGTTATTAACGCGTTTCAGACTGGTTTATGACGATTGCGCGCAAAAACAAAATGTTTGTCTGTTTGTTTGTCTGTTTGTCTGCGTACAATTTTGCACGCGCATCACTCGAGAACGGCTGAGTGGATCAACGTAAAATTTGGTACAAATGTCCATCAGAGGCACGAAAGTAATCATTGATGTAACTCTTCTCCGTACCTCTCATAAAAGAGGGCCTAACCCCTTAAAATGCATGCTGAAATGGGCGTAGTAAACGTGACAAAGCTCATTTTCAGCGTCTCAATGTGAGAAACAAAACTCGGGAGCCCCACGGGCCCCGGAAACCACATTTTAAGGTCCTAAAACCAACAGTTTTTGAGATATACCCAGAAAACTAATTTCATGTATTAAGCTATTAAAAGAATGCAGGCCGGTAACCAAGGCAACACGATCTCAGAAGTCCATCTATTCCTGTAAGACGAAATGCCATTCCATTTATTACATTACTGTGAACGTTCGCAAACGGCTATATGGTTATCACGGAACCAACTTAAGTTGTAAAATTCATCAATACGTATGTAATGCGCTTAAGGGGTCAAGGGGTACTAAAGAACTATTATATCCCTATCCCTATATTATTAAATTATAATAATTATTATTAAGCTTTCTAGGTCTAGTGGTTTGAGCCCTGCGGTGATGAGTCAATTTTGGATTATATATAAGAAATTATTATTGTATGATGGCGTACAAGAACGAGCAAAACTCATTTTTAGCCCCTCAGTGGCTTGGAGGCTACTAAGTTTTAAGGCTCTAAAACAACGTTTATGATATATTCCCAGAAAACTAATTTCATTTAATTAACTAATAAAGACCACCTCGTGGCGCAGTGGATAGCATTGTTGGCTGTCACCCCCCGAGGTACCGGGTTCGATCCTCAGCTCTACCAAGAATTTAAAAGTCTAGGTATGGTCTGGTACGGGGTCTCCCAGCCTCGTGATGCAAAATGGGAACTTGCAGGACGCTATGATAGGAGGAGGAGAGGAAAGGAACAGGCCAGCCTACCACACGCAAACTCCGGCTCGGGATGCCTGGTTAGTAATCCCTTGACTTGGCTCTTATTCATGCCGCCTACGTCCCTGGAGGGGATATGGCACTCTTTTATTTTATAAACTAATAAATAGATGACGAGTACAGAAGAAGACCAAATCAGGAGCTATATAGATATACTGAGAAAATCACAGATGTGGCCAGGAAGAGACGTCTGGCTTTCTATGGACATGTCTCATGGATGAACCCAACAAGACCAACAAACGGGCTTCTCAACTACTGGGGGAAGAGAAGGAGCGTGACACCGTCGCTAACAGTAGTTAACAAGGATATCCAAGAACTGAAGATAATGAAAAGTGATATTAGAAGCCGATCACATCTCAGAAAGATACTTAAACAGAAGAGTTTTCAGGACAGACCACCCTGTAAGAAAACCGGCATCATCTGGACAAAAGAGAGGAGAATGCGCGAATATTGGGCAAACATCAAGTCCCTCGCCAAGCTGAAAAGTTGAACGTCGTGGTCCTTAGTTGGCCCATCCGAAAGAAGAAGAAGAACTAGAAAAAACTAATTATGTAATGCAAGCCGGTAACCATGACAACAGTATCACAAGAGGTGACATCCAATTTTCCGTAAGAAGCAATGCCACTCAATTTATTAAATTTCTGCTAAAGTTTGCAAATGGCTATAAGGTTATCGTGGAATCAAACATAGACTGTAAAATTCAACAATGCGATTAAGGGGGTCAAGGGGTACCCTAGAATTTTTACACGTGACTTACACGTGCGATATGCGATATGTTGTACAGAAGGTCTATAATATATCTCCAAACAGCAACATTATTTTCAAAAATTCCTGAATTGAAATAGTGTTTTTTGCAGCTTTGGGGAATTTGGGCCATTGGAGGCTAAAAATCCCGAATTTAATGCACCAGGAGCCTTTATAATTTATTAAAGGGGTCTTCCTGGGGATGGGAACTTTCCACAACGGTGAGGGCCAGTTTTAATTTGACATATATTGCGTTTCGTCTACGAGGTTTCCAATATTATTTTCACGTCAGGAAGTACACGTTAGGTGAATTTAGTTTGAGAGCACATTTTAAGTAATCACATTTTTGTCGACAAACGGGTTCATCGTAAAGATGATTTTGTTTGATACTGTGTGGTTGATATATATTTAGGTTTTTGTACGCCTATAATTCATGTTCGGGTGCTTTGAGCATTGTAAAATAAGCTATTGCAACCATGAGTCAATACACCAATCATTTAGAAAACTCTTCAACGTACTTCTCATAGAAGGGAGGTTATAAGGAACAACATTTCAAAATACATGCTGAAATAGGCAAAAATAAAAAATATCCTAGAAGAACGACAAAAGCATATGTTGCGCTTCTCAATGTGTGATACAAAACTAGGGAGTCTATAAAGGGTCTCCGAAATCTACATTTTACGGCCCTTAAATTAACAGTGTCTGCGATATACCCAGAAAACTAACTTCGTTCTGATAAACTTATGAAGGAATGACAAGCCCCTAACCATTGCAACAGTAGCTCAATTGATAACATCTGGTTATTAATACCGAAGACCGTTCGAAGAGCGGGTACTTCTGCTAGTTAGTATATATAGGCATAATTACATTATTTTAAATACACCCTCAGTCATTAGAAGTGTAGATGAAGAATATAAAAATAATTCATTGATATCGATTTCATAATTATTTGGTTTCAAAAGAGAAAAGATTCAATTTCAAAATGGCTTCAAAAACAGGCAACTCCATGACTTGGTTTCAGTTTACAGTAAGACACGCATACCAAATAGTGCTACCAAAAGTGTCAGCTGAATAACTTCTATACCATGAACACTACGACCTCCAAATCTGGAACTAATTCCCCTATAAAGACGGCTTCGGTGGCGTAATCGGTAGCATGCTGAGCTTCTATGTCCAAGATCGAGGGTTCAAACCCGGCCGAAGTCGTTGGATTTTTTAAGAGCGTTAAAATCCCTCAGTATGCCTTCCTTCGGAGGGAAAGTAAAGCCGGTGGTCCCATGTCAGACTTATGGCATGTAAAAGAACCTTCCACTAATTACACTTCTGTGAAGCTAAATCATGGGTTAGATTTGACTAACGCTCTTAGGTTCCAACGTTCTTCGCCAGGAGCCAACCGCGGTGGCATCTAGTAACCAAGTTAAGAACTAGTTGTCGTTGACGGTGGCGTTTGGTAGCAAAAGTAGGAACTACTTGAAAATTGAATGTCTGCAGTTCTTACCTGAATTAAAACGGATAACACACACTAATACAGCCATCACAATTATCACCGTTTATCAGACAGATTCTACACACATCCAAAGTACACGGGGCTACATGACCGCGTTGTCGCAGCCCCTAAACTGAGGAACTAAACCATTTCTCCTATAAGATTTGCCTCCTTCCCCCCTGATTCACACATGATTGCAATGTGACTTACTCTCTGGTCTGAACTGTAATAACGCGTCTCGTCTCCGCAATACAATATAGCTGTCTCTCTCTCACCAGGCAGTGACTCCGCCCACTCACAGTTTAGCTGATCAGCTGGTAGAGAGACATGTTCTAGACTGCTATCGCAACGTTAGCTAAACTCATTTTAACTTGCAGAAGAACACGATTAATGTTTCTATAGCCATAAGTCTTCCTATAATTTCCTTAATCCAGTACACAGGCAACTTAGCCACGCGCGTTGAACCATGCACCAGCACTGCAACGAATCTGATGGCCATCCTGAACTATGCTTCCCCCCCTTTCTTCCACACTCCCTCCAAGCTAATTGCCGAGATGACACGCTATTTCAAGTGTCGGGGCTCCTACACCAATCCTAGGTTTTAGTTACACACGATTACAATAACACATGTTATCAGAAAAGCACCCGAAGCTGTTGACCAAAGATGTCCAAGCCCCTACCAGGGTACATTGACTCAACGACTTGTTCGTTTTTGAATGCTGAATTCTTGTTTTTCTGTTATTTGTATTTATATTATAATTTTTAGTTTTACTTAATTTTTTGTTTCATTAATTTTCGGTCTTTTCAAATTTAAGTGTCCACCTCTAAATTTTGAATTCCATTCCAAATTTGTATAATTTAATCAGTGTTAAGAGGGGCAGATGACCTCGTAGTTCCGTCCCTTAAAACAACAATAACTAACTAACTAACTCCAAGCCCCTAGTTCAAGCAACTACAACAAGGAATGGAAATGTGCGCTACTTACGAATGTTGTGAACAGATAGTGGTACTTGTAGTCGTTCATCTGCAGCTGCAGGATCTGAAAGATACATACAAAACTCCATGTACAACATTTATAATATTCATAATAGCGTGTTGCTTTTGTCCTTCCTGTACAGCCTGACAATCAGGGCGGTGAATCACACCCGTGTACAATAGCATTCCATTCCAAACCGCAAATCATGCAAATTATAGAAAAAATGTCCATTGTTGTCCGAACAATTCTAGAGTCACGATAATTGAGTCGTTTATTTCAGAAAGGGGTAAAGTGGCAAAATACAGTATGATGAAATGAATTATTTGTGGGAATATGTTCTGTAGGGTTAGAAGTATATTTTAGTGCAGAAAGGAGTGAATTTCCGGCCTGTTATTACAGTCAGGCATTATGTTAAAAATTGCGTTAAGTGCAGAAAGGGGTCGAAGGACGCTGCTTGACTCGTTTCTGTTCTAATATTTCTTGTACCCTATACCTAGGACCTACAAGCAGCTTCTGTTTCAAGTTCCCATCAATGTGAAGAAGATAAAAGACATTACTAACTTTACCTTGTTGGATATGATGAGTTCTACGACGATGTATTGCAATGGCCTACCACGGATGCAGAATGTGCTGTGGAGTTAGAAGACGAACAAATCAATGTACTACAAACCAGATAATGTATCGCTCTGAACTTTGAGACTAATCTGCTGATAAGAAAGTACCAGCCATTTTTAAACAAATTTCGTTAGTTACCATAATGGTTTTCTTGCATTAATAATGTTATCCAATACACATATAAATAAACTGCTTTGCATACAATTCTTTTTCATTAGCAGACCGTAAAATATTTCTCAGTTTTGCTAACAAAATACCCTTGTTCTTCTTCTTTATTGCAGAAAGGTGTCAGGTACAAAGATTTTAAGTTCTTTTTTTTGCACGATACAAGATAGTGAAACAAATATAATTAGGGTAATTACATTTCAAATACAGAGAGTTTGTTTTATATGCGACGGGGACCCTACCTCGCCCGCTCGCCCGCGTTGCGAGCCTGTCTCCCGCCACGCACTTTGCCCTAATGCGGCGCTCGCGCGGAACTGGGTCAATATGATCCTTGACCCATTTTTTGACGAACAGACATACGGAGAGCGATTGTCAACTTATTTTCAACAAGATCCTGCCACTGCTCACATGACAGAATTGCGTCGCATTTTTGGTACTAGGATTATAAGTCGGAACGTGTGGCCCCCGCGAAGCCCAGACTTATCACCAAGTGACTTTTATCTGTGGTGGACGCTTAAAAATAGACTGTATGCGAGAAACCCTCAAACTATAAATGAGCTTAAAGGCTATATTACAGCTGAAATACAGTCAATCGGTGCTGAGGAACTTCAGAAAGTAAATTATAATTTCATAAAGAGGTGCCAGCGATGTGCAGCAGTGAATGACGAACATTTTCAGCACCAGCTGTGAACTAGGTAAGTACAAATTCCTATACTCAATGACTCAGTGCCGTGAAATCAACGGATAACGGCAAGGTGCCTGGCGGGAGACAGACGCGCAACGCGGGCGAGCGGGCAAGCGAGGGTCCCCGTCGCATATAAAACAGACTTTCTGTACATAAACACATTGAGAAAAGTTTTTAAGGGCTATAAAAATTCTTTGCATGGGATTTAAAGTTTTCTTTGTTTTTCTCAAAATGGCATTTTTGTCACTTTCTGAAATAAACGATTCAATTCAAAGTCGGGACATGTGCGATTGGCTGGACCAAATCCATGGCCTTCTCAATAGGTTTTCCATTAGGATCTTGTGCGAAACGTTGTCCCCAGATGTCATAGCTGTTCTATGCGGGACTCCATTGGTTTGGCATCCATTAGTATTTTATAGGCACCGAATTTGAAAAATGCCAAGTTGATAATACGATAATTCTTTATTGTAAAGAGATGTTAACAGCCTATTGTGCGAATGATATTTAAACTGAAGAACTAACTTATCGCACATAGTATTAGTCTTTCAAGATACGAGTGCAGGTGGCTGAGGTGGTAACCATTCTTTGTTTACTTGTGGCACGCTGTCAGTCTGCTGGGTTGACAGCAACAATTAGAAACGCAACATTATAATATCGCCCATTGTTATTCATTTTTCTGTTCACAATTCACAATATAACTTCTGTTCAACACAAGTAGCGCGCGCAATGCTCCTCTTCCCGTGAGGCGCAGCGTCATTCATATCTTGAAGAGCTAATACCCGTGCGCTATCTGTTGGTGCTATTTCTGTGAAGCCTCGATCTTTAGTCAGAATCATTGCTATTTCGCTTGGGTTTTGTTTAACGTTCCAAGCACGGCTTGTTGAACCATAGCCCTGAATGTATGCTACACAAGCAGCTCAGATAAAAGAGTTGGATGTTGCTTTACGGTTGAATAAGATCATCTTGACTGGACCCAAGTTGCCCATGGCAATTGGTTGGTTGGTTCCTCAGTTTAGGGGCTGTGACAACGTGATGATGCAGCCCAGTGTACTTTGGGTGTGTGTAGAATCTGTCTGATAACCGGTGTTAATTGTGATGACTGTATTAGTGTGTGTTATCTGCTCTTAATTCAACAAAGGACTGCAGACGATAATTTCAAGAAGTTCCTACTTTGGCAACCAAATTTTACCGTCAACGACACCTAGCTGTGAACTTCGCTACTACTAGATGCCATCGAAATCAGCACCCGGTGACGAACGTTGGAACTTAGAGCATTAATCAAACCTAACCTACAAATTTTGACTTCACACAAGTGTTGTTAGTGGAAGGTTCTTTTTCATGCCATAAATCTATGACATGGGACCGCCGGCTTTACTTCGCCTCCGAAGGAAGGCATACTGAGGGATTTTAACGCTCTTAAAAATCCGACAACTTCGGCCGGGTTTGAACCTATGACAATTGGAATAGAGTATATGACCTGAATAGGCTATTCAATACAACAAAGTTAGTGTATTCAAGGCTCTCAGTAAGAGTCCACATCCCCAGTTCAGTCAGTGAGTGAGAGCGTCTGATTGGTCAGGCTGTGTGGGAAGGAGTCGGCTGTGGAACAGAGAATGTTACTCACCCCTCGCAGGAAGAGGTGCATGTGATCTGGTCTGGTATCCACCACAAGGTTGTAGATCTCTTTACTTTTAATCTCTTTGAGCACTGCGCGGTAAGTTTCGGGGTCTGCTTGTCTCAGGTGGATCTCCATGTCCCTGTTCGTGGGAGAGCGAACCAGTTCGCGTAACTTGATCAGACCTGCAACGAGAAACAGAAATACTGGGAGTTCCCCCTAGCGGTGCAACACAAGTCACATGACCAGGGGCCTGTTCCACGACTGAACTTTGCAACGTTGCACTTTTCAGTTCAGGTTTTGTTCCACCATCACTTTTCAGATATGACATGCAAAGTGAAAAGTGATAAGTTAGGAATCTTTTCACTTTTGAAGCCTGTTTGTTCCTCCATTGGTGCAGAAATATAAAGTGCAAAGGAATGAAGCGAAACGTTTTCAGAAATATTTGCAAAGAGAAGATTCCCTTTTCAGCTGTTAATGAACAAGTCCCTACACTAGTTTCTCGGCGCAGAATTTGTTTTTCGTGTTTTTGTTATCATCAAGTGAGGATAGTGATGAAGAATCCAACAAGAGGACGTAAAAAGACAGATTGAATTTTCATGACCTCACTTCGACGGAATTTCGTGAGTGTTTTCGTAATACCCCTATACTAGAATTTTGAAATAATTGGCTATTTATTGAAACCTGCAACAAAAGGAAGTCGATCTCTTTCCGAAAAAGAACAAATTCTTATATGCTTACATTGGTTAGGAAAAGGTGCCCAGCAGAAATGCATGGGACATCAAAATCAACTATTTTCCGAACTGTTACTAAAGTCAAAGTCATCAAGTTCACCACGAAAAATAAAGCATTAAATCATGGAGTATTATACAGTTTGTTCACGGAATAAACATGATCGGATCATTCCTACGCAAGGACTTTTCACTTTGCAAAGAAATTGAAAAGTAATATCATGGTGGAACACAAAGACTTTGCACGAATTGAAGAGTGCAAAGTGAAAAGTGAAAACTTGCAAAGTTAATTCGTGGAACAGGCCCCTGTTCTTTGAAGAGCGAACCAGTAACTTGATCAGACCTGCAACGAGAAACACACTAATACTGGGAGTTCCCACTAGCGGTGTAAGACAAGTCACATGACCTGTTACTTTGCCACTCACTGTTAGTTTCTGGTACAAAACAGTTAAAGCTTAACAACTCAAGTGCTGTGAGCTCGCTGTAACCCGGGAGTAGTCGCACACAACTGAACAACGTTAACAGTCGCAGGGGGGCCATTGGGCCCCATGTGAGAATATTAAACTTTCTCAAACCTTTGTGGCTTAAATTAATTCTTATTACCATGAGCATAGAGTTACATGTTCAAACTTTATTTAGAAACTAACAATCCCTCACTCTTATCTCTTATATAAAAACAAGTGCCCTGACTGACTGACTGACTGACTGACTCATCATCGCCCAGCCATAACTATTAAAGTTAGAAACATGTAATTTTGGGGATATGTTCGTTGTAAGTCGAAAACGTCCACTAAGGAAGGATTTTTGGATATTCAGGTTCTAAAGGGGTGTTAAGGGGGTACACCTGCATTTCATTGAATAACAATATCTCCGGCTTGGTTTCATTGAGGGATGTGATACTCGGCATGTAAACTCACCATTAAAAATAAGAAGACATGTGTCTGAGGATTTTTCGATGAGGTGTATATTATGAGGTGAAAGGGGTGAAAAGTGGGGGTTGAAGGATTCCTAACGGAGCGTGTATCTCTTAAACGACATACGCGAGGAGTTTGAAACTCAGCGGAAAAAAATCAGCTTAAAAAATATGTAAATAGGTGTTTGACCGTATTTTCATAAATCCAATTTAAGGGGCCCATGCGGAGGGGTGAAATTCTGGGGGGGGGGGGGGAACAGGAAAGAAAGTGTCCTAACTGATTGACTGACAGACTCACTCATCAAACTCAGGGGGGAAAACTGCTTAAAAATAAGTAAATAGGTGTTCGACAGTTTTTTTATAAGCCCAATTTAAGGGGATCATGGGGAGGGGTGAAATTCTGAAAAAAGGAAATTGAAAGAAAAGTCCTGACTCACCATCGCCCAAACAAATTTATTGAAGTTAGAAACATGACATTTTGGGGAAATGATCATTGTATGTCAAAACCGTCCACTAAGGGAGGATTTTCTGATATTCAGTTTATAAAGGGGTCTTAAGGGGGTTAAACCTGCATTTCATTGAATAACAATAACTCACGATTGGTTAAATTGGGGGATGTGATACTCGGCATATAAATAAATCATTAAAAATAAGAAGACACGTGTCTGAGGGTTTTTCGATTTGGTGTATATTATGAGGTGAAAGGGGTGAAAAGTGAGGGTTGAAGGATTCCTAACGGAGCGTGTATCTCTTAAACGACATATGCCAGGAGTTTGAAACTCAGCGGAAAAAAATCAGCTTAAAAGATAAGTAAATAGGAGTTCGACCGTTCTTTTTTTCTTAAATCCAATTTAAGGGGCCGATGGGGAGGGGTGAAATTCTGGGGGGGGGGGGGGGAACAGGAAAGAAAGTGTCCTAACTGATTGACTGACTGACTCACTCCTCAAACTCAGGGACAGAAAACTGCTTAAAAATAAGTAAATAAGTGTTCGACAGTTTTTTTTTCATAAATCAAATTTAAGGGGTTCTTGGGGAGGGTTGAAATTCTGGAAGAAAAATGAAAGAAAATGTCCTCACTCACTCACTCACTCACTCATCATCGCCCAGCCAAAATTATTGAAGTTAGAAACATGAGATTTTGGGGATATGTTCGTTGTGTGTCAAAACCGTACACTAAGAGACGATTTTCGGATATTCAGGTTCTAAAGGGGTCTTAAGGGGGCTAAACCTGCATTTTATTGAATAACAATATCTCGCGAGTGGTTTCATTTGAGGATGTGATACTCGGCATATAAACTAATCATGAAAAATAAGCAGACATGTGTGTAAGGGTTTTTCGATGTGGTGTCTATTATAAGGTGAAAGGGGTGAAAAGTGGGGGTTGAAGGATTCCTATCGGAGCGTGTATCTCTTAAACGACATAGGCGAGAAGTTTGAAACTCAGCGGGAAAAAATCAGCTTAAAAATAAGTAAATCGGTGTTCGATCGTTTTTCCATAAATTCTATTTAAGGGGCCATTGGGGTGGGATGAAATTCGGGGGGGGGGGGGGGAGGAGAGAAAGTGTCCTAACTACTGACTAACTCACTTACTCATCAAACTCAGGGGGAAAAGACAGCTTAAAAATAAGTTAATAGGTGTTCGAGCGTTTCTTCATAAATCCAATTTAAGGGGCCCATGGGGAGGGGTAAATTTCTGGTAAAAATAATTGAAAGAAAATGACCTGACTGACTCACTCATCATCGCCCAGCAAAAACTATTGAAGTTGGAAACATTAAATGTTGGGAATATGTTCGCTGTATGCGGAAAACGTTAACTAAGGAAGGATTTTCGTTTATTCGGGTTCTGAAGAGGTGTTAAGGGAGTAAACGTGCATTTCATTGAATAACGATATCTCATGAGTTGTTTCTTTGGGGATGTAATATTCGGCATATAAACTAATCATTAAAAATAAGCAGACATATGTCTAAGGCTTTATCGATGTGGTGAATATTATGAGGTGAAAGGGGTGAAAATTGGGTGTTGAAGGATTCTTAACGGAGCGTTTATCTCTTAAACGACATAGGCGAGAAGTTTGAAATTCAGCAAAAAAAAAAAAACAGCTTAAAATATAAGTAAATAGGTGTTCGACCGTTTTTTCATAAATCCAATTATATGGCCCTTGGAGAGGGGTGAAATTCTGGGGGAAAAACAGGAAAGAAAGTGTTCTAACTGATCAACTCACTCACATATCAAACTCAGGGGGGAAGAACATCTTAAACATAAGTAAAAAGGTGTTCGACCGGTTTTATTTTCATAAATCCAATTTAAGGGGTTCATAAGAAGGGTGAAATTCTGAAAAATAAATGATCGAAAATGTCCTGACACCCTCACTCACTCACTCATTATTGCCCAGCCAACATTATTGAAGTTAGAAACATGACATTTTGGGGTTATGTTCGTTGTATGTCGAAAACGTTTACCATGGAAGGAGTTTTGGTTATTCAGGTTCTAAAGGGGTGTTAAGGGGGTAGACTGCATTTAATTGAAAAACAATATCTCCCGATTGGTTTCCTTGGAAGATGCGATACTTGGCATATAAACTCATCATTAAGAATAAGAAGACACATGTCTGAGGGTTTTTCGATGTAGTGTATATTATGAGGTGTACGTGTGAAAAGTGGGGGTTGAAGGATTCCTAACGGAGCAAGTATCTCTTAAAAGACAGAGGCATACAGTACGAAACTCAGGGGGGAAATCAGCTTGTAAAATAAGTAAATAGGTGGTCGACCGTTGTATCATACATCCAATTTAAGAGGCCCATGGGGAGGGGTGAAATTCTGGGGAAGGAAGTCCACTAAGGAAGGATTTTTGGATATTCACTCATTCCCCAGCCAAACATATTGCAGTTAGAAACTTTAAAAAAATTGGGGGGTATGTTCGTTGTATGTCGAAAACGTCCACTAAGGATAGATTTTTGGATATTCATGTTCTGAAGGGGTTTTAAGGAGGTAAAACTTGCATTTCATTGTTTAACAATATCTCACGAGTTGTTTCATTTGGGGATGTGATATTCGGCATATAAATTACTTAATAAAATAAGCAAACATATGTCTAAGGGTTTATCGATATGGTGTATACTATGAGGTGAAAGGGGTAGAAATTGGGGGCTAAGGATTCTTAACGGAGCGTGTATATTTAAACGACATAAGCGAGAAGTTTGAAATTCAGCGGAAAAAAATCAGCTTAATAAATAAGTAAATAGGTGTTTAAACGTGTTTTTTTTCATAAATCCCATTTAAGGGGCTCATGGGGAGGGGTGAAATTCTCAAAAATAAATGAAATAAAATGTCCTGACTGACTCGCTCACTCATCATCGCCCAGCCAAAATTATTGAAGTTAGAAACATGATTTTTTGGATATATTCGTTGTATGTCGAAACGTCCACAAAGGAAAGATTTTTGGATATTCAGGTTCTAAAGGGGTGTTAAGGGTGTAAACGTGCATTTCATTGAATAACAACATCTCACGAGTGGATTAATTTGCGGATGTGATACTTGGCATATAAACTAATCATTAAAAATAAGCTGACATATGTCTAATGGGTTTTCGATGTGGTGTATATTTTGAGTGAAAGGGGTGAAAAGTGGGAGTTGAAGGATTCCTATCGGAGCGTGCATCTCTTAATCGACATAGGCGAGGAGTTTGAAACTCAGAGGAGAACAATCAGATTAATAATTAATAAACAAATAATTAAATAAATAGGTGTTCGACCGGTTTTTTTCATAGATCCAATTTAAGGTGCCCTTGGGGAGGGGTGAAATTCTGGAAGAAAAACGTCCACTAAGGAAGGATTTTTGTATATTCACTGTCATCGACCAACCAAATCTATTAAAGTTAGAAGAATGATATTTTGGGGATATGTTTGTTGTGTGTCGAAAACGTCTAATAAGGAGGGAATATGGGTATTCAGGTTCTAAAGGGGTGTGAACGGGGTTAAACCTGCATTTCATTGAATAACAATATGACAAGACTATGACGCGAGCGAAGCCGCGGGTACCTGCTAGTCTTTATATATATAATTCTTCGACACGTGTGTATGTTACTGAACTCCTCCTAAACGACTGAACCTATTTTGATGAAATTTTGTATGTATGTTTGGGTGGGTCCATGTATGGTTCAGATTCACAATTTGACCAGATAGGTGGAATTTTAGAATTTTAGAACCACAATTTACACACAATTTTAGAACCATAATATACAATTATAAACAGTCTTCATGGAAACCGCTAGCTTTAGTGAAAAGTGATGCTTTTGGACTGTTTGCCTCTGCACGTAGAGCCACCTGGTCGCAACCTGTGCAACTACCGCCATAACATACACTCTGCCCGTGGCGGAAAGTTGTGTTTTATACCAAAGGTAGCAGTGATGTCGAATTCTACTGTTTGTCTCTCCACGTTAGAGCGATACAAAGTCGCGTATGCGTTCATATACCATTCATCCGATTGCGATGAAACTTGGGTGAGATGTTGAGTGCACTCCAGGGAAGGTGTATGGCTTAGTAAATCCATTTTACAATAGATAGCGCACGACTAGACCCAACAAATGAGCGACGACGCGCGAAGCGTTTCAAAAAGGTCCCGTATGCGTTCAAATACCATTCGTCCGATAGAGATGAAACTTGAGGGAGATGTTGTGTACACTCCAGGGAAGGCTTCTGGCTTAGTAAATTCATTTTATAATAGGTGCGCACGAGTAGATTCAACAAATGAGCGACGACGCACGAAGCGTTTCAATAAAATCCCGTATAAGTAATATACCATTCATCGATTGCGATGAAACATTGATGAGATGTTGTGTACACTTACGTGAAGGTTTCTAACTTAGTAAATCCATTTCACAGGAGGTTAACCACGAGTAGATTCAACAAATTAGCGACGACGTGCGAAGCGTTTCAATAAGGTCCCGTATGCGTTCAAATACCTTTCGTCCGATAGCGATGAAACTTGGGTGAGATGTTGTGTACACTCCAGGGGAGGCTTCTGGATTAGTAAATCAATTTTACAATAGGTAGCGCAATGGTAGATTCAACAAATGAGCGACGACGCTCGAACGTTTAAACAAAGTCCCGTATGCGTTCATATACCATTCATTCAATTGCAATGAAACTAGGGTGAGATGTTGTGTACACTTATGCGAGGGTTTCTAACTTAATAAATCAATTTCACAGGAGGTTGCGCACGAGTTGATTCAACAAATGGGCGACGACGCGCGAAGCGTTTCAATAAGGTCCTGTATGCGTTCAAATATCATTCGTCCAATTACGATGAAACTTGGGTGAGATGTTGAGTACACCCTACGGAAGGTTTCTGGCTTAATAAATCCATTTTATAATAGGTAGCTCACGAGTAGATTCAACAAATGTGTAATGGCACGCGACTCTTTTAAACCAAGTACCGTATGCGTCCATATACCATTTATCCGATTGCGATGAAATTCTGTTGAATTGTTGTGTACACTCTAGGAAAGCTTTCTGGCTTAGTTTTTAAAAAGTAGCGCACGAGTAGATTCAACAAATGGGCGAAGGCGTGCGAATCGTTTCTACAATGTCCCGTATGCCGTCATATATCATTCATCCGATTGTGATGAAACCTTGGTGAATCATTGAGTACACTTCAGAGAAGGTTTCAGGCTTAGTAAATCTACTTTACAATAGGTAGCGCATGAGTAGATTCAACAAATGAGTGACGGCACGTGAATCGTTTAAAGAAAATCCCGTATGCGTTCATATGTCATTCATCCGATTCCGATGAAACTTTGATGAGTTGTTGTGTACACGCTAGGGAAGTTGTTCAACATGGTAAATCCATTTTACAATATTGGTAGCGCACAAGTAGATGTATCAAATGAGTGACGACGCCCGAAGCGTTCCAATAAAATCCCTTATGCTTTCATATACTATTCATCGATTGCGAAGAAACTTTGATGAGTTGTTGTGTACACTTACGTGAAGCTTTCTAACTTAGTAAATCCATTTCACAGTTGGTAGAGCACGAGTATATTCAACAGTGCACGAATCATTTAAACAAAATCCTTTATGCGTTATATGCCATTTATCGGTTTGCGATGGAACTTTGGAGAGTTGTTGTGCATTCTCCCACGAATGTTTGTAGATTAGTTAATTCACGATAGTTTAGAGGCAGTTAACAGAATTTGAAAAAAAAATATTGTGTTTCCAAAAGCACTTCAAGAAACAATGTTACAATACTTTCTTTAATTGGCAGGACAACGTCTGCCGGGTCAGCTAGTCTATATTATATAAAACCACATGGCTGACTGATTCACTCACTGACATAAATGTTTACCCACTTCCAAATGAGTTACAAACTTGATATTTGGCAAAAACACTCCTTTCACCTTGCAACCAACAGAAAAATTCCGAAAAGGTACATTTTTTAATTTTCAACCCTACAAGAGACAAAAATATAGGGGGAAGCTACTTATCTCCAGTAATATCTCTGAGTGTGATATTGTGCATGGCCTATGTTGTAGACAATAACACATTACATCTTTTTTGTCTCTTGCTATTTCATCATACGACGTTTAGTTACGGAGTTATTGATGATTTTGTACTTTTTGGCCGAAATTTTTCTCTGAGTGCGATATTGTACATGGCCTACGTTGTAGACAATAACACATTACATCTTTTTTGTCTCTTGCTATTTCATCATACGACGTTTAATTAGGGAGTTATTAATGATTTTGTACTTTTTGGCCGAAATTTTTCTCTGAGTGCGATATTTTACATGGCCTATGTTGTAGACATTAACACATTACATCTTTTTTGTCTCTTGCTATTTCATCATACGACGTTTAGTTACGGAGTTATTAATGATTTTGTACTTTTTGCCGAAATTTTTCTCTGAGTGTGATATTGTCCATGGCCTATGTTGTAGACAATAACACATTACATCTTTTTTGTCTCTTGCTATTTCATCATACGACGTATAATTAGGGAGTTATTAATGATTTTGTACTTTTTGTCCGAAATTTTTCTATGTTCCACGAATAACTTAAAAATTGATTCGAATGAAATTTCAAAAAATAGGTTTTTTTAATACTTTTATTATATTTTTTACGTCTTGTAGGGTCGGAAACCAACATGATATTTTGATGTATTTTTTCGTCCCATGCATTTTTGGTTTCAGGTGATAGAATTATTTTCCACTACGTCCCATGCTCATCTATATTATATAAAACCACATGGCTGACTGATTCACTCACTGACATAAATGTTTACCCACTTCCAAATGAGTTACAAACTTGATATTTGGCAAAAACACTCCTTTCACCTTGCAACCAACAGAAAAATTCCGAAAAGGTACATTTTTTAATTTTCAACCCTACAAGAGACAAAAATATGGGGGGAAGCTACTTATCTCCAGTAATATCTCTGAGTGTGATATTGTGCATGGCCTATGTTGTAGACAATAACACATTACATCTTTTTTGTCTCTTGCTATTTCATCATACGACGTTTAGTTACGGAGTTATTGATGATTTTGTACTTTTTGGCCGAAATTTTTCTCTGAGTGCGATATTGTACATGGCCTATGTTGTAGACAATAACACATTACATCTTTTTTGTCTCTTGCTATTTCATCATACGACGTTTAATTAGGGAGTTATTAATGATTTTGTACTTTTTGGCCGAAATTTTTCTCTGAGTGCGATATTGTACATGGCCTATGTTGTAGACAATAACACATTACATCTTTTTTGTCTCTTGCTATTTCATCATACGACGTATAATTAGGGAGTTATTAATGATTTTGTACTTTTTGTCCGAAATTTTTCTATGTCCCACGAATAACTTAAAAATTGATTCGAATGAAATTTCAAAAAATAGGTTTTTTTAATACTTTTATTATATTTTTTACGTCTTGTAGGGTCGGAAACCAACATGATATTTTGATGTATTTTTTCGTCCCATGCATTTTTGGTTTCAGGTGATAGAATTATTTTCCACTACGTCCCATGCTCATCTATATTATATAAAACCACATGGCTGACTGATTCACTCACTGACATAAATGTTTACCCACTTCCAAATGAGTTACAAACTTGATATTTGGCAAAAACACTCCTTTCACCTTGCAACCAACAGAAAAATTCCGAAAAGGTACATTTTTTAATTTTCAACCCTACAAGAGACAAAAATATAGGGGGAAGCTACTTATCTCCAGTAATATCTCTGAGTGTGATATTGTGCATGGCCTATGTTGTAGACAATAACACATTACATCTTTTTTGTCTCTTGCTATTTCATCATACGACGTTTAGTTACGGAGTTATTGATGATTTTGTACTTTTTGGCCGAAATTTTTCTCTGAGTGCGATATTGTACATGGCCTATGTTGTAGACAATAACACATTACATCTTTTTTGTCTCTTGCTATTTCATCATACGACGTTTAATTAGGGAGTTATTAATGATTTTGTACTTTTTGGCCGAAATTTTTCTCTGAGTGCGATATTGTACATGGCCTATGTTGTAGACATTAACACATTACATCTTTTTTGTCTCTTGCTATTTCATCATACGACGTTTAGTTACGGAGTTATTAATGATTTTGTACTTTTTGCCGAAATTTTTCTCTGAGTGTGATATTGTCCATGGCCTATGTTGTAGACAATAACACATTACATCTTTTTTGTCTCTTGCTATTTCATCATACGACGTATAATTAAGGAGTTATTAATGATTTTGTACTTTTTGTCCGAAATTTTTCTGTCCCACGAATAACTTAAAAATTGATTCGAATGAAATTTCAAAAAATAGGTTTTTTTAATACTTTTATTATATTTTTTACGTCTTGTAGGGTCGGAAACCAACATGATATTTTGATGTATTTTTTCGTCCCATGCATTTTTGGTTTCAGGTGTTAGAATTATTTTCCATTAGGACCTATTTGTTTATTGGTTAATTTCCAGTATGATCTGATTATCGATTGTATTATTTATAGAGGGTTTTTTTGGGATTGGAAACAATATGTGATTTTGAGTCTATTTTTATACTCTTCGTGCAGTCTCTATCATGTGAGTTACTGTCCCTATAGGCTTTTTAAGAAGGTATGGTAGCTAATATTTTCCGCTGTGTGCTTTAATTCTGATGAAGGGTTTTATTTTTCGTCAATTGAATATTTTCGTTTGCCAGTACTTGACTCTTCTTAGCCGTTTTTTGAAAGGAACGAGCAAGTTGAATTCACAGATGAATGCGGCGAATCCTACCGACTTCCAGGGTAATTTTCTTATTTTTCTGCCTTAACTTTACGGTTGTATTGCACAAAAGTATTTAATATAACTGGTTTTAATCATTCTGCTGTATTTTAGCCTACTTTTCTCATTTTGCAAAAAGGAGGAAAAAGTAGAGTTATGTGATCAATCCAGGAATATGAGTGCCTGTTGTGTCCTTCTGTCTATCTGGCTGTGTGTGTGTCCTCCCCTATCAACTCCTATACGGCTGCAGCTATCGAAACCAAATTTGTTATGAGTAAAGATCTACACCTTAATATCTCACGGCCATATTTGAAATTGACGTCAGTGCTACCAACTGCTGAAAAAACGCAATCGACATTTTAGCTCTATGTTGGCTATCTCAGAAGTTATGGATGCGAACTCTTCCAAAATTGGCACACAAATAGATGATAACATTTCAGATTAATTTTCAGAAGTTCATACATGCCAGTGTTGCCAACATGATTCTAATTCTGCCGATATGTCCATAATATAAATGAATGTAACTTTTATACTGTCAATTGAATTTGAACCAAATTCCGTATGTACTATATGTACTATAACAGATATGACTGTACGTATTCTAATGAGCCGCCAGGGCTGCCAACTGTTGATAAATGGTCTCTATATATTTTAACATTAATATATCTGAACGTATGCAAGCCAACGGCTCTAAACTTTGCACACGTGTAGTGTCTAAAATTCTACCTTAGTTTGGCGTAACTTATATACATCAGTGCTGCCAACACGATTATATGCCTGTTGATAGGTCCAGTCTTTAAATGCATATAACTTCTATACTAACAAATGGATTTCGACCAAATTTCGTATGTGCCTTGTGTATCATAACAGTTATTACTGTACGTATTCGTAAGAGCCAGCAGGACTGCCAACTGTTAGTAAATGCTCTCTCTAATTGTTCAATCCTAATATCAATATATCAGAAAGTGTGCAAGCCATCAGCTCTAAACTTTGCACACGTATAGCACCTGACATTCTAGATTAATTTGGAGTAACTAATATACCTCAGTACTGCCAACATGATTGTAAGCTTTCTGATAGTTTAAATTTTAATTTCATGTAACTTCTATACTAACAAATGGATTTAACCAAAATTGGCACTATATTAGATCGTAATATTTTCGTTTATTTCTGAGCATCACATACTTGACTTCGTTCCCAACATGATTTTACGCGCACTGATTAATCCAATATCAAACAGCATGTAACGTCCATACTATCCATTAGACTTCAACTAAATGTTGTATGTGCATTCTATACCTTATGAGATGGAACTAAGAATATATTCAGAGTCGACATTCAAACTCTAGTACTTATAAATGTTAGTATTACCAACTTGATTTCGTCATTATTCTAGACAGGTCTATATAGATTGGTATGAATTCTAATATTTAAGAAAAGTAGGCTCTCTAGTTCGTCACGGAACTACTTGTTTTTTTTTTTTTAAATTATCATATTAGGACGATAATCGAGGTGCATATTTCGAGGAGCATATTTAGAGGTGCTCAATATTGTAGAAAATTAATTTACATTCTACCACATAGAAACTGATATTCATTATGTACGTATTTTTAGCCTACTTTTCACATTTTGCAAAAATGAGGAAAAGGTAGACTTATGAGATCGATCCGGGCAAATGTGTGTCTGTCTGTCCTTCTGTCTGTCTGTCCTTCTGTCTGTATGTCTGTCTGACTGTCTGTCTGGCTGGCTCTGTGTGTGTCTACCCCTATCAACTCCTAAACGGCTGCAGCAATCGAAACAAAATTTGGTAGGAGTAATGATCTATACCTGAATATCTCAATGCCGTATTTGAAAATGATTTCAGTGCTACCAACTGCTGAAAAATCGCAATTGAAATTTGAGCTCCATGTTGGATACCTTGAAAGGTATGAATGGGACCTATTTTCAAATTGGCACACGTATACATAATAATATTTCAGTTTAATTTCTAGGAGACATACATGGCAGTGTTGCCAAAATGATTATAAGCCTCCTAATAGGTCCAATTTCATATGCATATACAGTATCTTCTACACTACCAATTGGAATTCAACCAAATTTCGTATGTGCTATGTGTACATAAACATATATGACTGAGCGTATTCTTAAGGGCCAAACAGGGCTGCCAACTGTTAATAAATGCTCACAATTTATTTTATCCAAATACCAATATATCAGAAAGTATGCAAACCGACAGATTTAAACTATGCACACGTATAGTACCTGACATTCTATATTAATTTGGAGTAACTTATATACGTCAGTGCTACCAACATGATTCTAAGCCTGCTGAGAGGTCCAACTTTAAATACATGTATCTTCTATACTATCCGTTGAATTTCAACCACATTCCGTATGTCGTATGTGTACCATAACAGATATGACTATAAGTGTCCTTAAGAGCAACCAGGGCTGCCAACTGTTAATAAATGCTGTCTCTATTTTTGTTACCCTAATATCAATATATCAGAAAGTATGCAGGCCAATAACTCTAAACTTTGCATGTTCTGAACAGCAGCGCATCGGCATTTTGGAACCGGTTAGCCACACCACACAATCTAAAACTGACTGTTTTGCTAGGGGACCTGCTTTATCAAATCTTCCCGCCATCATATACAGTAACTGGCAGTAGGCTAAATAACTTTTCATAATAAAACTCCTGAAAACGATATTACAGGTAGGCTAGGGGATCTGCGTTAACGAAATTTCCTGTCATTATATAACTGGCAGTAGGCTAGGGGATGTGCCTTGGCAAAACTCCCCCTCCCCATATTATTATAACTAGAAGTATACTAGAGGACCAGCCATGTCCTAACAGACTTAAACATATCAGTGCGCACATTCCACCCTCAATTGGAAATATATTTTAAAAGTGAGTAAAGAGATGTCAAAAGAGGCAATAACACTATAGAGAATTAAAATTTAGACTCGTAACAAAACATTATCGTATATTAAGTAGTGCATTTTATGGACTTGAGGGCAAGTGCAAAAAAAAAAAAAAAACCGAAAATTTGACACGCAACAAATGTGCGGGACTTCGTACACTGAAGACACTATAAACTTATAGAAAAATTATAACAAAGCAAAAATAAGATTTTATTCAGACCATTAGCATAATTTATTTTGGTAGGTGACACCCACGAATCAACTAAAAAATGTACATCAATGGAAAATCTGCATGCAACATATTCGTCTTTATTATTATTACAAAGTCACAACAAACATAAAAACCGTAAATTCAGAACGATATATTTTAAACACTTCAAACCATTACTTTCCCTAAAAATTTACGGATCGTCAAACGCACCGGGGGCTTGGGGGCGGAGCCCCCAACGAGCAAAGCGAGTCTATTATATAAAGCTCTAATACCACTCATTCATTCATCACGAAATCTCATAAACCACCGAACGGATTGGAATGAAATTTGGTATGCCGCTTCCTCATGGGCCGCAAACGCCCACTAAGAAAGGATTTTTGGATATTCTGGTTCTAAAGGGGTGTTAAGGGGGTAGACCTGCATTTCCCGATTGGTTTCATTGGGGGATGTGATACTCCGCATATAAACTCATCATTAAAAATAAGAAGACATATGTCTGAGGGTTTTTCGATGTGGTGTATATTATGAGGTGAAAGGGGAAAAGTGGGGGTTGAAAGATTCCTAACGGAGCATGTATCTGTTAAACGACATACGCGAGGAGTTTGAAACTCAGCGGAAAAAAATCAGCATAAAAATAAGTAAATGGGTGTTTGACTGTTTTTTCATAAATCCAATTTAAGGGACCCATGGGGAGGGGTGAAATTCTGGAAAAAAAAAACCAAGTAATATTTCTGAGTGGAAAATTATACATGGCCTATGTTCTAGACAATAACACATTGCATATTTTTTGTCTCTTACTATTTCATCATACGACGAATACTTAGGGAGTCATTAATGATTGTGTAATTTTTGGCCGGAATTTTCTAAGTCCCAGGAATGACATAAAAATTGATTCGAATGAAATTTCAAAAAATAGTTTTTTTAATATTTTTATTATATTTTTCACGTCTTTTAGGGTCCGAAACCAACATGATATTTTGATGGTTTTTTTCGTCCTATGCATTTTTGGTTTCAGGTGATAGAATTATTTTCCACTAGGACCCATGCTTATCTATCTATATAACTAATGTTATAACGGGATTCCAAATGTTATTGCGGGCGAAGCCGCGGGTAACAGCTAGTACGTTAATAATGGCAATGTTCAAGATGTAATACACAAACTTGAAAAAAAAACTTGTGGTAATTGATAGTAGGGACAGGTTTTCAAGCATAATGCAGCAAAATATTGTCAAACATTCATGCTTTTTAATGCAATGTTTACTCCGTAACACTGATCACAAACGAATTTTCCATGTTCACCTCAAGCATGTCTTTTACATAGGGAGCATGCGGACCTTGTCGTCCATTGTCAGTACTAGAAAACAATGAACTCACTTCCCAAGCACAAATACATGAAGTTTTAACAGAAGTAAATGAAACTTAACTTACCAGCGTTAGAGCAAAGAAGAACGGTAGTAAACAAACACGTCAGAAAATTTTAGGTTGCGTATCCAGTCGCACGGGGCCCAGTGAACCCCAGTAACTATGTACACTAAGCGTAACTGACGCACTTCAGGCAGCTACCGGGAGAGGGCACTCAAATGTTTAATTTACGCAGGAATTGAGGACAAAAATACTTTTTATGGGGGGGGGGGGCAATGGGCCCCACGGGACTATTCTCGGGGTACGTACAATCTTTACTATCTACTGTGCTGTGTCGCATTAGAAAATTATTTTCCAATTAATTTTATTTGGTGCAACAGATATACAAAGCTGACACTAGGGGCAGTATTTCTCATTGGCCTTGCCTTTCTCTTGCTGTATACTCGTCAAGGACGACTTGAGTTTGCGGGGCTTGATTTAGTAAGCTCCTGCACTTGATCCCACAAATGTTAGCCAGAATATATTGGTCGCTCTTCAGTCAATAAGGCACCAAACCACGAATGATGACTCCACAATATTATTGGCAATGGGAGCTCTTCAAGTCTGCTGAAACGGAGATTGTGCAGGATTTGACTTTCAACTGTTGATAAGCCGTCTAAAGAGGAAATCGATGAAATAGCCTACCTCGAAGACCGTGAAAGCTATGTTTACATGGCACAGGAAAGAAACCCTTCTATACATTTGCGGCTTCTAATTAACTCACTCGAGTGTTCATTCGACTGCAATATTAGATCCGTACTGTAAGTTTTCTATAGTTTCAATCTTACGACCGCATTTGAGTTGACAAAAAGCTAAGTATTATGATTTTCAAAATAAAATCGATAATGTAAACAGGTTGTATTTAAAACACGTTGTTTGGTGATTCTTAGTAACAAGAATCTTAGCAAACTTCCCCTGTTCTTAACCATTTAATTTTCAACCTCTCAGTTGATGGATCTGTGAAAACCATCAGCTACATTTACGAAGCTGTGCACACACTTCTTTAAAAATGAGATGGAAGTCATACCAATAAAGATATTTACATTAGATATTTCGAATATAAAATGTATAACTCACTTATTATTACTAAACATAAGTGGTTTCTCTAAGCCATATTATATCAATGTTCAACAAGAAGTTCCGTGACGAACTAAACAGACTACTTTTCTTAAAATGTGAGAGTAATGCCAATTATTAATCTATATGGATCTATCTAGAATAATGACGAAATTAAGTTGGTAATATCGAAATTTCTAATTACTTCGAAATACTGTATACTTGGCATAATGTTGCCTATTAGAGAACTACAGTTGGCAGCCCTGGTGACTGAATATATTCTTAGTTCCATCTCTTAAGGTACAGAATACAACATTTGGTGCAAGTCCAATGGATAGCATGGACGTTACATGCAGTTAAACATTGGATCTAACAGCGCGCGTAAAATTATGTTGGCAAAAATGACATACATGTATTGGTCAGAAGTAATCTGAAATAATATGGTCTATTGTTGTGTCAATTTTGAATGAAATCCATTAGTTAGTATAGAAGTTACATGCATTTTAAAATTGGACCTATCAGCAGGCCTAGAATCATGTTGGCAGCACTGGCGTAGGCCTATATTAGGTACTCCAAATTAATCTAGAATGTCAGGTACTATACGTGTGCAAAGTTTAGAGCTATTGGCTTGCATACTTTCTGATATATTGATACTAGGGTAATAAAAATAGGGGCAGTATTTATTAACAGTTGGCAGCCCTGGTTACTCTTAAGAATCGGCATAGTCATATCTGTTATGGTATACATAGCACACACGAAATTTGGTTGAAATCCAAATGATAGTATAGAAGTTACATGTATTTATAGTTGGGCCTCTCAGCAGGCTTAGAATCATGTTGGTAGCACTGACGTATATAAGTTACTCCAAATTAATATAGAATGCCAGGTACTATACGTGTGCTTAGTTTAAAGCTGTCGGCTTGCATACTTTCTGATATATGGGTATTTGGTTAAAAAAGAATTGAGAGCATTTATTAACAGTTGGCAGCCCTGGTGGCTCTTAAGAATACGCTCAGTCATATCTGTTTATGTACACATAGCTCATACGAAATTTGGTTGAAATCCAGTTGATAGTGTAGAAGTTATATGCATTTATAATTTGGACTTATCAGCAGGCTTGTAATCATTTTGGCAGCACTGCCATGTATGGCCTCCTGGAAATTCAACCGCAATATTATTATCTATTCGTGTGCCAATTTTGAAATGGCTCCCATTCATACCTTCCAAGATATCCAACATGGAGCTCAAATTTCAATTGCGATTTTTCAGCAGTTGGTAGCACTGACATCATTTTCAAACATGGCCGTGAGATATTCAGGTATAGATCTTTACTCCTACCAAATTTTGTTTCGATTGCTGCAGCCGTTTAGAAGTTGACAGGGGGACACACACACACAGCCAGACACACAGACAGACAGAAGGACAGACAGACAGACAGACACACATTTGCCTGATCTCAAAAGTCTACTTTTTTCTCATTTTTGCAAAATGTGAAAAGTAGGCTAAAAATTAAAACAGTGGAAAACATAGATTTCAAAGTTTTGAAATAATTTTGGGAATTGGAATTCAATATCCAAGTCTGCTATTCACGTTAATAGGAATTCTATATTATTTGCTATGGTAGCAAATATCAAGATTTATATATCACTAACGAAAACAGAAATAAATAAACGTAAATTTTCCACCATTCATGATGTAAACAAGGCACATAACTCTGTGAACACATACTTCCGGCTCTAAGAATAAATATAATTACACATTGTCAGTGGTTCCCGCGGAATATAAAAGTAAGTTAAAATGGTTTTATTCCTATTACCTGAAAATTGCGACTATTTGGCGAGTAAATAACGAATTAATAATAATGGCTGGTAACGATAGATCGTTACCCTGACAGTTTTGACACAAACAGGGGTAACGATAGATCGTTACCTTGAACGTGTAAGGGTTAAAGGATTTGGAAAAGCTCATGCACTGACTTTATGGGTGTTCATTATGAGTAGCAGTTCCCTGAGACAAGGCGAAATTAGCTGTACTCTCTGCTTGCAACAGAAACTGGCCAGTTTATGACAGCAGATGCTTGCGCATGCCATCCTGCACTAGAATAAGTATGTTTTAATCAAATGTGGAATTATATACAGTGAGTTCCTCTCACGACTCGTCCGGCCAGCGCACCGAGCTTATCTCCCGTTGACTCAGCACTCCCCGCTCGGCATGCATAGGAATAAGAACAGAACAGCACTTGGCTCACCGTATCCGTGCATGACATGAGATAACAATTAAAATGAAGAAAGGAAGAATTAATAAACTAAGGTCATACTTTATGACAGGAGATGTTGAAAATGTTCTCCTCCTACATCCACACATTTCCGGAATCGTCTTAGGCAACTCCGATTCACACGCATAAGTTCGTCTTCGGTAATTGAGTCTATTTCTCTCCGGATATGTTCTTTCAGTTCGTCCAACGTGTGAGGGTTTTTTGCATACACTTTATTCTTTAAGTTCCCCCATAAGTAAAAGTCACAAACTGTTAAATCTGGGGACCGTGACGGCCATTATTCCGTATTAATAACACGGTCTTCAAAAATTTCCTCAATTAAGTTTAATGTGTCATGAGCTGTATGCGCGGTGGCAGAGTCTTGCTGAAAATATCCACTTCGACAGTCAGTGTCAGTCAGTTCGTCAAAAAAATGGTTTTAGTATATTATCCCTGTATCTTTGTGCATTAATTGTGCCCTGAAAAAATATAGGTCCTATAATTCTGTATCCATTCACTGCGCACCATACTCCGACCCGTTCATCATGAAGAGGAATTTCGTATATGCGATGGGGGTTTTCTGTACTCCAATATCTGTTATTCTGCGTCGACACCTAACCGTGTAAATGGAACCAAGCTTCGTCCGAGAAAAATATTAAGTGTGGATCAATTGTTTCATCATCAACGTTTCGTAACATCCAATTACAAAATCGTACCTGCTTACCATGATCGCGTGGATGCAGTTCGTGTACTACAGTAATCTTGTATGGCTTCAGTTTCAACATTTTCGTAGCCCGCCATGCTGAGGTCTTCGAAACCCCGGCTTCTTGTCCAAGTCGTCTTAGGCATTTTGTAGGCGTATGTTCTAATCTTTCTGAGATTTCAGTTACTTGTTTCTCATTAAGTACGCGTTTTTGAACACCTCGCTTATTATCGAGTAAAGAACCAGTTCCTCTCAATTTGTTTACGAGATTCCGCACGGTATCTCTATGTGGAGAGCGTACACCTGGAAAATGTGTTATGAAACGTCTAACGACTTCCCTGCAAGACTCTGTTTTCACATAATTATCGTACATAAATACCCTTTCCTCTACCGGGTACACACGTGGAGGCATTATGAGAATTATACCCCAAGTAACACTTCACAACTCGAGAACAGTTGGAGCGGCAGATCAACACTAACTTAATACACGTTATAAGCACGGATCAGAACTGGGAAGTGCGCGCTGTGTAACAGGGAGTGGTCAGTCAACGCGAGGCAGATAAGCTCGATGCGCTGGCCGGACGAGTCATGAGAGGAACTCACTGTAGTTGACGTGTAAGTCATACCAGGACAGTGGGCTACACGCCTTTACCGTAAATGTTACTGCCATCAATACATACAGTAGGGTAGTATTTTCTGTGTAAAGGAGTGTTTTTCGATAATACACAAATTGTCCCGAAATTTCTTCTTGAAGATGCAATGTTGCTATAGCTACGATTACATCACAACATTATTAATCACAAATCCATCAAACCGCCAATATTTAGGTTGAGAACCTAGTTCGCGTACAAACATATTGTAATCTGAAGAAACGGATATTTAGCAGCCCTACAGTAGGGATTTAATGCTATTTTGACAGTTATTTTGGTGGCAGACGTCAAGCTATCCATGGATCCAGGTATTCATGGAGTAGTGAATTATATTTCAGCGTGGTCTCCGTGATACACGATCATAGTTCCATCAAATTAGTAGATCACAAGTTTTCTTGGCGCATTCTGGGAGAGTCTTTGTTATGAACTATCAATAGGGACTGAGTGGCGCACTCGGTAGAGGCGCTGAGCTTCTAACTGAAAGGTAGTGGATTCGATCCCCACCCAGGTAGTGGATTTTAGAAACAAAAATACCACTTTCAGAAAAACCAATAGCCCTGGGGTTTACTCAGCCTTCACCAGAAATGAGTACCAGGGTAATTCCTGGGAGCAAAGACGACCGGGCTCCATCCCATCTAGTGCCATGTCTCAAAAAGGAGGAGCCTCTACCTTCCACTACTCCTAGGGCCTCCATGGCCTGTACGGCGTTGGCTTTGCTTTTACTTTTTTTTTGCACATCAATGACTTGGAAAGTCTTTGAAGGAATCGATCAACGTGGTGCGAGGATAACGTACAAAACATGGCACCCGAGTCTATAGAATTGATCAGATTCAGTGAACTGAACTGATGCCTCGACGTCTCCAATTCTGTGAAAGGCATTTATTAACAACTAAAATGAAAATGCATGAGAAAATACCCAAGTTCCTATTCATGCACTTTCAGTGGTATTTAAGTCATAACGGAATTCTAGTTCATTGATCTGCCATGCAGCATCTGAGATTTTGGAACTATATTTACCAATGATGTGAAATTTCAAAGACATAAAGAGAAAAACCATCCGTAAAACACATAAATGTAGTTACTATTGTAATTTCTCCCATACGATATTGTTTTTGCTCAACACCTCCATCATGTCAGATACGATATTAGCAACTCGCCCTGGCTTCGCCCGGGACCAGTTATGAATGCATTAAGTGATAAGAGTTTTCTTTTTCGAAGTCACTGAACTACGACCTACATCCGTTTTACGTCTCGGCATAATGGGTTAAAATCATGGCGAGGTGCATGAAACACAAAAAAAAACCTTCCGTCCATCTAAACTTGACTGTGTATCTTGCGGAACGAAAAGTTCGCAGGCGAAATGAAGAAAAGCAAAGTTGAACTTCCAGGGAAACTCCAAACACAACCACTCTTCTCTGGCGCAGTGCGAGTGACACGTGAGTGAGTTCTCTCCAGGAATAACTGTATAATCGGAGGTGTTAAATACAGGTGATTGTGGCAATCTATTTTTAAAAGTTTTTATTAGTGTCTGGGAACTATTTGCAAAAAGAAACATTATCTTAAGTGCGACAGTTTCTCCTAAAAATTGAATTTTCGCTATGGGCGGTTCGAGCAAGAAAAAGCAGCAAGGCGCGGAGCAGCCCAGCAGTCCCAGTAGTGCCAACTCAATTGAGGAGACCGTAAGGAAGGTACTTATGGAATCACTTCAGTCTACTAATTGCCAGCAATATTGTGGACAAAACCACGGAGTGTGTGATAAAAGAGCTGGAGCAGTCCGTGAAGTTCAATAATGCACTATGCCACGATCTAGAGAGGAAATTAGAATTAAGAAAGCGTGAACTTGACGAACTGAACCAGACTATGAATGACAGACTGGACGAAATAGAACAGTATGGACGTAGGCTCAATGTCAGACTGTTTGGCATTAATGAGAATGATGCAGAGGACACGGACGACCTTGTACTCCAAGTTGCAAGGAACATTAATGCAGACGTCAACAAGAATGACATTGATAGGAGCCACCGAGTGGGAATGAAGTCATCAAACATGCCGCGACCAATTATAGTGAGGTTTACCTCATATAGAGCTAGGAGTGAGTTCTTCAAGAAGAAAAGGCATCTCAAGGGAACGAGAACAACTGTAAGGGAAGACCTCACCGCAAATCGACTTGCTGTTCTGAAGACTGCTGTGGCTCGATTTCAATTGAAGAACGTTTGGAGTCAAGATGGTGTCATTTTTGTAAGAAACACCGACGGAAGAAAGGTCCGAATGACGAAAATGAAGGAGTTACCAGCCCAGTGGGAAACCAGATGAGTAATTGACACTTTTTAATTCCTGGAGCCCATCTCATTATAATAAAAACATTACATTTTTAATTTCCTTTTCAATTTAATTTTTAATTTAATTAAACTCACTAATTTAATACGCTTTATATTTTATTAATTTCACCTCATTCATTAATTTATTGCATGATTCATTCGAATCCTTCGAGTTAGTTTAGAGTATAGGTTAACATCAGCTGCTAAAGACTTTAAGACGTATAAGTTGGTACGCACTTCAGCTTCCTTTGTCATTTGGAAACACCAGCTCACGCGAAGGTCTCTAACCCCCTCCCCTCCCACTTACTGCTCCCCTGTTACTGCCCCAAAGCGATCACCCCTACCTGCTACCTCGCCCTTTCACTTCTGAGGAAACATCCAATACAGTAACTAGTATACCTTACTAATAGATCTCAACAGCTGACTAATTGTAAATATCCTCTTCCTGTCAAATATTTCTGTGTATGACTTTATTTAATGATGACTTTGTAAGATATCAAATTCATACAGAATGTGTGTCTCAAATACTTAAATTTAAGAAGCAGAAGAACTTAAGCATATTTCACACAAATATTAGAAGTCTATCTAAAAATAAAATAAATTTAGATGCCGAGTTAGAAGCATATAACCATATATTTGATGTCGTTATACTCACAGAAACTTGGAAATTAGGTAACTTTAATATATGCAAGCATTCCAACTATAAAACATACTATAACGAAGGATGCTTTAATAAATGTGATGGAGTTGTTTTTATGGTGAAGAATTCTATTGACCATGAGGTAGAAAATGTGACTTACAATGATTTCAAACTCCTTAGGCTCAAAATAAATTATGGGAACAATAGAATTGCATTGACAGGCATATACCGTTCATCAAAATACAATAAACAATTATTTATCAATAATCTCCATGATTATGTCCAGCAAAAATGTACACTAGAAACCGAGGTGATTCTAGGCGACACTAACATAGATCTATTTGATGAGTACGACTCTAATGAATATTTAAACTTACTGCATGAGCATAATTTTAGATCGTTGATATATGGCACCACTAGAGAAACTTCAACGAGCAAAACCTGTATTGATCATGCACTTATTCGTAGCGGTATTTCTAGTGATAACATCTTACCCATTATATCACAGAGCAGAATTACAGATCACTATCCTATATTAGTTAGTATAAATCTTGAAAATGGCCGTGACTTAGAAGCAGCTCAGTGTAACATACGTGAACATAGATTTAAGTTAGATAGTGAGATGCTTAAAAATAAATTGAGCAATATTAATTGGGACACAGTATTAGGGAACAACCACTTGGATTCAAAAGTAGATAAATTTATACAAACTATCCAAAATTGCGTAAAAAATTCTTCAATACAATTAAATTCAAAGCAACGAAATAGAAAGAAGTGGATCACGCACGCGCTAATTAAGTCCATTCATACCAGAGATAGGTTGTATCAGGAATGTATAGCAAATAAAGAGAACAATGCCATGAAGGAGGAATATAAGCTGTATAGAAATAAATTAAACGAATTGCTTAATAAATCAAAAACTGACCACTATAAACAATTAATAAATTACAATTCTAATAATCCAAGAAAAGTATGGGGCATTGTCAATGAAATAACACAAAGAATAAGTCATAAAGAAAAAATAAGATCTCAAAATCATGTTTACGATGATGATTTCACTATAGCTAATACATTCAATGATTATTTTATTAACAAAACTGCTGACATGTCTAAAAATATTAAGAACAATCCAGATTTTTCCTTGAAAATCAACAGTAACACATATTCCTGTTTTTTATTCCGATTACCGAAGCGGATTTACATAAGTACCTACACGAAATAAGCGACCCTAAAGCAATGGGAATAGATAACATCTCAGCTCAAATTATTAAGCAGAATTTTAATTCTTTAAAGAGTCCTTTACTAACAATAATAAACGAGTCACTTTCAGTTGAGTACTTCCCAAAGCAATTAAAAATTACAATTGTAAAACCGCTACATAAAGCAGGCAATCCTTCAGAACTAAAGAACTATCGACCGATATCCTTAACGACAGTCGTATCAAAATTATTTGAAAAATGTATAAAAAATCATATTTATCAGTTTTTGAAGAAACACAATCTACTATCAACTAGACAATTTGGCTTTATAAAAAATGTCAGCACCACTGATGCTATTGGGGAATTAACTAGGCGAATTTATGAAAATATGAACATTATGAAACCGACCTTGGGCATATTTCTCGACTTAGAGAAGGCTTTTGACACCATACCTCACCATATTCTCCTTCAGAAGATGGAAAGATATGGCATCAGAGGCATAGCACTGAAATTGATAGAAAGCTATTTGACTGAAAGGATTCAATACGTTAGAATAAATGGAACTACAAGTCTACCTTTAAGAGTGAAAAGAGGAATACCACAAGGCACAGTGCTGGGTCCATTATTATTTTTGATTTTTATCAACGATATTGAATCATCTATACATGGAATTGAAAATGTTAATGTCATATCATGCGCAGATGATACGGTAGTTTGTGTTGAAGGTAGAACATGGGGAAATGTAAAACAAATTGCAACTGCGGCATTGAAAATGTTAAAGGTATGGTTAGATGGTAACGAACTATTTTAAATATAAATAAATCAAAGTTCGTAAGATTCAGTTTAAAAGCAGTTGAAGATGATTTTAATGAACTAAAAATACACACTTTGAACTTTAATCAGAACTGTGACTGTCCTAAAATAGCTAAAGTGGATATAGTTAAATATCTGGGATTATTTATAAATAGTGACATGAAATGGAAAAGCCATTGCAAACACTTTACAAGTAAAATAAGAAGAACAATCTATATATTTCACAATTTAAAACATATTGTCAATTACAAATTAATAAGAGACGTCTACCATGCTCTAGTCCAGTCAGTTCTCACATATGGTATTCTTGCCTGGGGAGGCGCCTATGAAAATGTACTAAAAAGTGTTCAGATAGTGCAGAATCTCATATTACGAATAATGTTGAAGAAAGATAGATTATATCCGACTATGAGACTGTATGCTGAGACAAGGGTCTTCAACATTAAACAATTGTATGCTTTTGAAATATATAAATACATTTTTAAAGATAGAAATAGAATTCAAGTTGTTAGCCACGGGTATGAAACCAGAAGTATTACAGAGAATCACTCTATTTTATATCAACCTAAGTTAGGTATAGCCAAACATAACTTTCTGTATTTCTCACCAAAATTATATAACATTCTCCCAATTAAATTAAAAGAATTTAAAGGAAATCATGCAAACCTGAAGATGCAAATAAAACATTTTCTCAGAGAAAACAAAATTAAAATTGAAAATATAATTAGTTGAGCTTACAAGTTTATAAAACACAAATTCAATTTTCCTTCTTATTCATTATTTTTTTGTGTATACATCATTTACATTGAACGTGTTATTCGGCTAAGCCATTATACAATTTTTAGAAATAGTAATCAACGATATGCATGCCACACACAAGGTTGCACCTTTTAGTGGCATATGTGATATCTCTTCCTGCTCTGTATGAATTTGATATCCTATTTCGACCTGTCTTTATCATATTGTAACAATATAATTTAATAATTGTAAATTTACAGGTTAAACTATGAGTAGGAAGTGTAAGGAAATTCATAAAATGTGTATAGATATTATGAATTTTGTAAAATGTGTGTATTTGTAACGATTTAATAAATAATATTAATAATAAAAACACGACTCGACAGTTTGCTGATGGCTGTATCTGGGGTAATAGGCTCGCCCGTTAGCTGCTGTAACTGGGATGATAGGCTCGCCCCTAGCTAGCTCGTAAACTGTCACCTCAGTAATTGAATGGAGATTGTTGGAAGAAATGAAAACGTAAAAACACTTATAGTGGGCGATGTATTGAAGATAGAGATATGCTCTCGCGGACGTTTTATAGACCTTTTCATGCTGAACAATTCTTACACTCATAGTATAGTGATATTTTTAACGGTTTGCCCAGCGTAAGCTTAAAAAGCACACGGACAACTGTTTTTTTTACCTTTTCACTTAAATCGTTATTGCTTGGCTTCCTTTGATCATAAATAAAATCAAATTCTACATAAACTTTCCTCGAGATGTCTTTTACAGAATAGTGAAAGCCACATCAAAATCCATCCAATGGTTCTCGAGATTACCCGTGACATCCAAGAATCGGGGATTTTGTTTTATACTAAGTAGAGATTATTATTATTTTCGTTTATTGTCCCTTAAGGAGAGCGTTAAAACACAATCAATTTTCGTGGTCTTTACGAAGTAAAACAGAAATGAACTCGACAGTTACTTCAACTATAGGCTAAAATGATTCTGAAGTGACGGTGAAAGTACAAAGTACAAACAGAAATTACAGAGAAGTACTGTTTGAACAGAGAGAATGGGTCAAGGTCCGGAGCGCAGACAACAATGACGTGCACGTTATGACGGTAAAGAACACACTGAGCATTGCCACACATCTCACTGCCAGCAAATCACCAGAACTCTGGTAGGGGCGACGTGATGCAGCCCGCTTTACCTGGCAACAATACGGTAGACTTAGGCATTATTGAAGCTGTTCATATAATCGCGGTTTTCGCGGTTTGACCATGATCCCGAGTTAATTTTTTGAAAACCTTTCATAGCAAGCACCTACGGCCCTTGAGGACGCTGCATACCAAATTTCATTCCAATCCGTTCGGTGGTTTCTGAGATTTCGTGATGAATGAATGAGTGAGTGAGTGGTATTTGACAAAATAATATATAGTAAATACTTCATTTGTATGGAATTCATATACTCTGAAACATAGTGAACTTATGTTGTTCTTGTTTGTTTGTTAGTTATTGTTGTTTTAAGGGGCGGAACTACGAGGTCATCTGCCCCTGTTTTTCTCGTTGTTGTTGTTGTTGATGATGATGATTCATTTAGAGGCTTTGTTACAGCGTTGTCATGGAGCCCCGTGTACTTGTATGTGGAATATGTCTGATAACCTGTGTTATTGGGATGGCTGTATTAGTGGCGTATTTGTAACTGAGTCTAGGTTTGGGAAGAGGGTGGCCGTGGCTTAATTTAAAAACCATCCAGGAATTTGCCTGGAGTAAAAGTGGGAAACCACGGAAATACATTTCCAGGATGGTTGAGGTGAGAAACGAACCCGCCTCTTTTCACAGGCAAAGTGTACCCTGTTCTACCCTCGGGTCAGAATTAAATTTCTTGGTACAGCCGGGAATCAAACCCAGACCTCAGGGAGAATGCTTCGTTTATGGCGGACACACGTGTGAAGGCCTGGGCCCAAGCCTGATTATGAGCTGGCATTATTATTGTCCGATATCTCAGCCACTTTCATAACGGCATTGTAGTTCAATGTTGTACCATGTTACATGTTGTAACAGCACCATCTCTCACACCACAGAAATGCTGTCAGGTGTCTTGCCAAATTTTCTCCAGCATTGACCAGTATTGACAATCTTATGAAGTATTAAATTGAAGAAAATATTTGAACGTAAACAGGTCCTTAACGTCATTTAAAATAGGGGGCTACGAATGATTTCTTACATTCCTAATATTGATATGGAAACGAGTTGTTGTCTCGAATCAGACCATTTCTCTCCAACTGACGGCCTTCAACTGTCTGTGTTATAATACAAGGTTTGCATTGTTACAGAGCATGGACATTCGTTCCCAATTAAACATCCTATTTGCTTTCTAAATCTGATACTGGATAATGTTAATTCTTCTTCTTTCCTAGCGTGTATCCCGCGATGGTGCTTGTTTGGTTGCTGTTCGCCACTTCTTCCTGTCAAGGGCATCTTCAAGTTTAAGTCCACACATCACCAAGTCTTCCTTGATTCTGTCCAGCCATCTCTTCTTTGGACGTCCACAGGGTCTATTTCCTCCTGCATCGTATTGGAGAGCTGTTTTTTTCCACAGAGTTCTCATCACTTCTAGTGACATGCCCATACCACCGAAGCCGTGCTTCTCTCATTTTATCGGTAATGGCTGCAACTCCCATCTGTTTTCGGATATGTTCATTCCTGACATGATCAAGCCGTGTAACACCCATGGACCAACGTAACATTTTCATCTCCATTCCATGTAGCTCTTGTTCATCCTTGGTTGAAGCTGGCCAATATTCTGTGCCGTAAAGTGTCACTGGTCATATCATGGACTTGTAAACTTTCCCTTTCAAAGGGATAGGTACTTTCTTATCGCACAGCACTCCTGTAACTTGGCGCCACTTCATCCACGCAGTGTTGACCCGTGCTCGAGCATCGACACGCCGCTGGCTCGCTCGCTCCGCCCGCGCAGCCAGCGGCTACCTTAAATGATTAGGAGAAGCGTTTTGCCATCTGACGAGATAAGGGAACCGAGGTATTTAAAGTGTGTAGTTTCAGTGAGATGATGCTCTTCGCTGATGGTACCGTTGGTCTGTGTACCACATTGCAAGTATTCAGTTTTCCCTATATTGAGTTTCAAGCCATTTGTGCTCAGACATTCCTCCAGCACAGAGTTTGATTTTCTAGATTTTCGCGAGTTTGATCTGCGAGAAACACATCATCAGCATATAAGATCGTCCATGGATGAGGTGTCTGAATGTCAGCTGTCACCGTATCCATGCACACCATGAACAGAAGTGGCGAGAGTGCTGATCCCTGATGAACTCCAACAGTGATAGGGAAAGCAGCTGAAATTCCAGCTGGACAGAATACCATACTTGTGACGTTGCGGTAGAGGGGCTGAATACATCGGACGTAAACTTCTGGGATTTTGTGAGCTCGAAGTGATCTCCAGATGAGCTCATATGGCACCCTGTCGAAAGCCTTCTCGGGATCCAAGAACGCGAGATGAAAAGGTTGGTTCTTTTCTCTATGTTTTTCCACAAGTAGGCGTGCATCATGGATTGCATCGGGCGTACCAACTCCTTTGAGAAAGCCACATTGGTTAGGAGCTATCTGGATCATGCAGCGCAGACGACTGTCAAGAATACGCAAATAGATTTTCATTGTGTGGCTGAGCAATCGAATTGGACGATAATTGAAGCATTCGGCAACATCTCCTTTACCCTTCCAAATTGGGATGGTAGTACTAGACTGCCGGGTTGTTGGTATGCAGCCATCCTCAAGGATGCGATTGAAAATAGCCGTAAGAATTTTAGCACCAGATTTCAGATGGTATGCCATCTGGTCCTGTCGCTTTGCCATTTTTCATTTAACTTACATCTTTTAATACCTCTTCTTCGGTAATTTGAGGTACTGGTCCTGCAATTGGATCGCTGATAAATTCAGGTGTGTGTGGAAACTCTTCATTACACATTTCCTTGTAGTAGTCATGCCATCGATGTAGTATGGCTGTGGGATCCCTAAGAGGCTGCTGGCTCGCATCTTTAATCTGGAGTACATGTCCAAGATCTTCCAGCGGGATTTTGCAAGGCGGTAGATCTTGTTAGCACCTTCTGACGTATCAAGTTTGTTATAGAGTTCCTGATAATGGCAGTTTTATACTCTGGCAACAGCGTGTTTTGCAGCACATTTCCGCATCTTGTACTGATTTAGATCTTCACTCAGCCTTGTTTGGCGCCAAGTTTTGAAAGCTTGCTTCTTTGCTTTGATGGTCATTTGAACGTCTTTGCTCCACCACCAGGTCTGTTTATCAATAAAACATTTCCCCCCCTACGTTATTCCGAGGGTTTCAGTTGCTATTGTGTGTACCTGGTGTACTGAATAATGTTAATATTCATTCAATATTTGGTTACAGTACACATTTTATGCTCAGAACAACAGATCCTTCGAGGTACGGTAACCAATACCACGGCACATAGCGCACTTCTTGGCCAATTTCTCAATAAATAGCCTATTTACTTCTTGAAAGATTGTTAATATCAGACATTTATTCGACCTAAAACCAACCCAAAAGACGTAACTTCACTAATTCGAATCTTTTGATCTTTTGAATTTTCTTTGCTCCCTTCGGCTTCTAATTATCCAAGTTTCTGTTTTGCTCCATTCATTTTAGGACCGATTTTTTGTTTTATACTCGTATACAGTACCGTAAATGAGTTACTCAAAGAGCCTATTTGAGGCACTTTTTGAGACCTAAAAGCCCACGGGCCAGAAAACAACACCCCACTTGATGTGACAGCCTATATTATCCAGCATTCTAAGCACATCTCCAATCCTCTGTGACATCAATGTATTGTGTTTGAACAGTTCTTGGATTTGGATTTAAGATCAGAAAAGGGTGTTGAAGAAATGCGAATATTATTTTGGCAAGCTCGAGATATAACGGCAACAGACCTCCCGTTGGCTCGCCGGTCACAGATCTGATCGATCATCGCATCACGCAATAAGTCTCTTAATTGAAAAATATGGTGGTAATTCCCTCATGGAGCAAGAGGAGGAGAGAGAAAACTAATTCCATCTTCATTAAAAATTTCTCTTGCATGTCTAGATATAGTGCTCTCTCTCTCTGTCTCTGACGGCTCATGCGCTGATGGAATTATCTTCGTATCGCTTTAGCTGGAATAAAGACAGTCTCGTGAGAATTAATATCAAGACTGGTGTAGAATATAATGCGGCGTGCCACAGGGAGCTGTTCAGGGGCCTCATTCTTCTTTATGTGTATCAACGATCGACGTCACTTGTGCCTTTACTATATTTAGAGCCCTGTGCGAATAAACAAAACGTTATCCACATCCGCTCCGCATCCGCATCTGCACATTTGTTATCCGAATCCGCTGACATTACAATAATATAATGTTTGACGGGTCGTTGCCAGAAAGTGAAAGTTGAAGGCCTATTCTCGGATGAAATTGCCGTAACGTCGGGTATCCCTCAGGGCAGCGTAATCGGAACTTTGTTATTTTTGGCGTTTATAAATTACTTACCAAATGGGATTCGCAGTGACTGTCGATTGTTTGCGGATGATTGTGTAATATATCGAAAGATACATGACTCACAAGACAACGCAGTACTTCAAGACGACCTGAACCTGGCCTATAAGTGGGCGATTGAAAATAAACACAAGAAAATGTAGTCTCATAAAAATAGGGAAAGTGCGAAGGCAAGATTTTCAATGTAACATTGGCTCGGAAATACTTGTAGAAGATGATTTTTGCAAATATTTGGGCGTTCACGTAAGGAATGAAATGAAATGGAGTAGTCATGTAGGATGTGTAGTTTCTAAAGCTTACAAATCCCTGCGCTTTGTAATGAGGGTATTAAAAGGAAGTAGTACTGTGCCCGTTTAGACCGGAGTCCGCACGACCACATATGCATTTTACCAATAATCAGTCAGCACGAGAGTCAAAATATCCCGGAGCGCCAGATGGGTTAAAGCTAATCGCAAAAAACGACATCAAATGAAAAAAATGCTTTACTGATTTTTGGCTCAATGCAACAATAAGGATAGAAGGAGATTCAACTGGGCATAACACATCATGTAAAATTATCTCATTTTATTTTGAATTTAAAATTGACTGCAAAAATGCTCAAAGTAGCATCATTCACGTGTGGCGACCCACACTCCTATTTACACAATATACAGAAATTTTCCAAACACATTTGACAATTATTTTTTGGAAACACAAGTCTGATTATTAGTCCTGTAGACTGTGTTCCAAAATTATTTATGATTAAATCCAGTTCAAATTTAATTGTCTCTACTGGAAATATCGTAGTTCACTGTTTGAATTTTTACATAATATTAACACTCGTAGAATAAATGTTCATAGAATTTTTAACTTTCACTTATTTTTCCAGTTTCAAAAATATATTGTCGAAAAATAGTATTATTCATTGAATCAACACAAATTATTTACACATATTAATAACATCTGAAAAGTATTTGACCTTGAGCATAGCATCGAAGAACTGTTCGAAGCACAACAAAAATTAATTGTTCTTCCGACATTAAACATTTCGAGAAGTGACTCGATTATAAACTTCAAGTTCCTAACAAAATATATGATTTCTGAATCATCAACTTGATCAATAAATTGTTGAACCATTCAACTATTTAATTTTCCAACTGGAATCATTATTATGAAAAATATTTATATTCATGGCTATTTTAAGTAATTTTCACAACTTGCAATTCTTCGACAGAATGCGGAAATAAGAATTGTAGCTCCATAATAAATTCATTTAGTTCATGGCACTAGGATTGAAAATATCCTTCAAATTATTCGTGGTTAAAGAATTATTTTTAATTGGCAGTGGCCCATTCGATTATTTGTGTAAGAACACAATATTACAACAACAACAACAACAACGGCAAAGGTCTTCCTCTGAAGAAGAATAAACAACTATCATGACAAATCCGGGTTCTAGCAAAATCAAAGTCTAAATGGAATTCGTAAACAAGGTTGAAATAAGAACTGATGGTTTCAAAGAAATAACCTTCGGGTCATTCATACGACGAAATGTGTAGTTCCAATACTCCTTCTATAAACCTGAGCCATCGAACCTGCTATTTGATTGATGCTCGAAAAAAACCTCTTCATTCCTGCGACTTAAACATGCGCACCTGGGAATGGCATTTCAACTACTCCACACATATAAATTTTCTTCCCAAAATGTATACAATAAATCAAGCCTCTGCTTGTTATCAACACTGGAAGATTAATAAACTTACAAGTTTATTTTATTTTACCATTCAGTTCAACCCGTGAATTTACCATACTTATGAAAATCTTTATTTCACTTTCGAGTGTATTTACGTCATGATTTTATATAAATACAAAAATATCCTATTTGATACAATTATCAATTGCTTCCCGTTTCATGCCTCTCCGTGTTATCTGAAAAATATACTTTGCTCATTGCAAATATCAACTGTTCAACCAGAAATGAAATGTTGGTTGAATGCGGGCTTGCGCTAACCACTCTCCTTCGGAAAATCTCCTGTTCCAGGCTAGAAATGATTAAACTACTTCATAGGCTCTCTCTCAATACATATGATTATTAGAAAATATAATATCCAAGAATCATTTAGAGAAATTATAAAAATTATTATTATTATTATTTGTTATATTTTAAATGTGTTTAATTATCATCTCATTATGTGAGAATCCACATGTTCGAATCTTCGAATATGGAAAAAATATCCATTCCTCAACAAAAAATAATTTAACTTTTACAGTTACATCGGCTGATTACCGTGATTATCCAAAAAATATGGAATATTCAAATAAATGCTCGATATGCTCGGTCATCGATCCTAAACTGTTCTGAGTGCTGAAAATACTCAGAATAACTCTAATAAGTCTTGCGTAAATCATTGCAAGATTTAAATACGAAGAAAAATAAATGTGTAGGTCATCTGCAGAAAAATAGTTTGTTCCAATTAGCTAGGCATAATATAATTCAAATGTGGCTTACATTTCTTGATGGTCTTGAAGCGTAGTGAACCTGGTCTGTACCAGATTTATCCATAAACATGCCCTATCGTACAAGCATGTATAATCCTTGTATCGGCCGCCATTATATACCCACAATCCGTCTAACAAGACATAGTGGTAGTATCTCTTGACGTTTGAATTAACTGTTGTTCCATTTTAATATTGGCTTCTGTTAAAGCCATAACAGTTTGCTTAAATGGGGTCAGATCTAAGTGATCTATTCTTAAATATGTCAGTTGTAACATAACTCACGGTAATCTTTTCAGTACAAGAAAACACTGACAATCTAACCAATCAACGGCTGTTCTGAAGATCGTTCCCTGGGCATGGCTTCACACCATCTACCATGTGCGAAGCAACATGTAGTTTCCCTGCGTTGACTAATGAACACCACCGTGATAGACTGGTCTTCAATGTACTGATAGATCAAAGTGGTTATTGAGTTACAAATATGAAAACTGACTGAATTGGACTAAAATATCCAAGTATTAGGTTATTACTGGACTGTGACAAAGTACTAATTCTAGACAAAGTCTAGCATATGTCCATGTAGAAATAAAAATATTTCACCAGTGTCTGTAGAAAAATATCAATCACCTTAGTGATCCTCCTCGCCGGAATCTTACTAAGTTCCACTCATAGCGCAGCACTTTTGTGACTATCACAACTTTGAAAATAACTTCTGCGTAGATCCGGCAACCATGTGCCTTGGCTCAGCGTAGCGGCACCTTGCTAGGCAAGTGCTTGTTTCGAAGTGAGCTAATGATGCCTGAGCCAGCCGGCTTTTATTCAAAACTGTCAGGGTCACGCTGCATCAGCTGATACCTGGAAATCCTCATATCTCTGGTATCCCTGGTCCGATTTACTTGATACTAATTGCATTCTCTTTCATTTGGCCGTGCCAGTAATCTGATCCCAGTCTCAAGTCTCTACTCCATGGTTAACTATTTAATCAATAAATAGCCTCGACCTCTGCTATTACTCGCTACGTCACTTGACATGCTCTTAGCGGTATATTCTTTCCAATTCCTTCTCGAAGCAATGTAGCGCGATATTCAAATATCTCAACTTTCAAAAGCGGCTGTAGCCTTTCCCTTGATATCTAGGTGTCTGAATCTTGGAATACCCATTCCTAGAGTTGGGCACAGTACCTCTTCTAAGGAATTAGGATACTTGTCTCTTGTAAGACCTAATCTGGAATACGCCTCGCCGGGTTGGGATCCATATCAAGTAGGGCTCATAAATGAGTTGTAAATGGTACAAAGAAAGGGCGCCAAAATTGTGCTTAGTGACTTTATTCCCAGGAGCAGTGTGAGCCTTATGTTAAAGAAACTTGGGGGGAATTACTTGAGGCTAGGAGGATGAAATCTAGACTCTGCGCTATGTACAACACGTATACAAATCAACCAACATGGGGTGAGCTTAGGAAACGTATGGGAAAGCCTACTTACATGGGTAGGAGTGATCATCCTTTCAAAGATAAGGCCCGGCCACAGCGAACAAATTATGGTAAATATTCTTTCGTAAACCGTGCCATTAATAATTGGAACTCTCTACCTGCCGCAGTCTTAGAGCCTTTTCCCAAACATATAGGTGTGTTTAATAAAAGACTGACTATTTGTGTAAATACTCGAGTTTAATTGTTATTGAATTGTTATGTCTTCTTCTTTAATCGTATCGGCCAACTAAGGACCACGTTATTTCAACTGGCTTCTCTAGGCTTTGATCTTTGCCCAGTGTTCCTTCATACGTTGCCGGTGTTGCTCTTTTCTTTCTTGCGTCCACATCTTTCCCGTCTTCAACTTCGGTTTTTCTTGAAAACCCTGGTGGTCGTGTAGTTTCTTCCTGAGGGGATTGCGTTCTTGAATATCCCCACAGGTAATTTCCATCTCTTGCAGGTCACTTTCCACCTCTTCGAACCAGGCTGGCTTGGTCTTCTAATTTTTAAAATAGTTAAAGATCCGGTTCGACAATCGTGTGGGTTTCATTCTAAGCAAGTGGCCATAAAATGCAATCCTCCTTTTCCTCATTACATCAGAAATCTTCTGGACATGAATATACAGCTCATAGTTATGCCGTCGTCTATATTCACCGTTATCTTTAATCGGGCCAAGAATTTTCCTCAAGATCTTTCTTTCCTTGATCTCCAATTTTTCTACCAGGCCTTTCTTGTTCATGGTGAGGCATTCCGCTGCGTTCAGAGCCTCTGGTCGTATGACAGTGCATTAATGCCTAAGTTTAGCGTTAAGGGATATTGACTTTTTGTTGTAAACGTCCTTAGTGAGTAGGTATGCCATTTCCATTTTGTTCATGCGCGAAGTGAAGGTTTCTTTCTCACATACGTTGGGTTCTACCCACTCGCCAAGATATTGAAACTTATCTGTCCGTTTGATTTTCCCCTGGTTTACTTTTAGTTCCCTTGGTGCTGGCTTGATGTTAGTTATGAAGTGTGTTTTTTCCAAAGAGATCTGTAGACCAACTTTTGTTGCCTGTACCTGCAGCTGGTTAATTTGTTTTGTGGCCATATCTAAAGAGTCGGAGAGAATTGTTACGTATACTAATTTATTTGCTATGTATATCTAATTTGCCACCGGGAGACACATCCCCAATTGCAAATAAATGAATGAATGAATTTTTAATTTATTAGGCAAAGCATAAAGGATTAAAGCAACACCTTTAGACATTTGAGGAGAAAGTCGTTCCCCTAGGCTGTGTGTGAATCGCAAGGCAATATTGACTGAGTTTCGTCCCTCTGAGTAACGGCAAGTGCAACAGCGAGTGGCTAATTATAACACTTACTTATCGTCGGATATTCCCCCACAGGCAAGCGCAGGCAAAAAGGACTTATTTGGGGAATAAGTCACACTCATCATCATCTTCATCATCTCCATTTCCCTTTTTCCAGCTGACACTGGGTGGGGGCAAATAACTTATGGCTCCTCTCCACTTTGTTCTGTGTTCCACCATTCCTCTTCCGACACAGTGTTCCAATCCAGGTTTCGTTTTCTAATGCTATATTTCACCGAGTCCATCCAACGCATTCTTGGTCTTCCTCGCCCTCTCTTCCCTGTCATCCGTCGTTCCAGTGCTCGTCTTGGTCGCCTTACTTCATTCATCCGTTTGACATGTCCAAACCATCTTAATCTGTTTTGCTCCAGTTTGTCATTTAGTTTCTGTACTGATAGTTCTCTGTCTCTCCTAGTTTTCTGGACCATACTTCTCAGGAATCTCATCTCAGCTGCCTGTACTCTGCTCTCATAGTTTCTGGACACCCGTAGCGTCTGTTCTCCATGTTAGGAGCGGCCTAGTCCATACCTGGCAGTGACCCCATCTTAATAATAGCCTTAAAATGATAGCAAATGGCTCAGCCTCAGAGGATGTCACACTAATTGAGGGTATTTCCATGATTGGCTTCTCTCACTCGCCTAGTATTCTCATACAATCCAAGCGAAAGCAAACAGGGAAATAACAAGAAACGTGAAAGACGCACATCTTTGCAAAAACTAAAATTATTAAAACATAATACAGTTCAACATTGTATTCTTAAAACGATCCGCAAATTTACTCTAAACATTATCCACAGATTATCCGTTATCCGCATGGCGAAAACTTTTGCGAATATCCGCGGGTTTATCTGTGGATATCCGCATCCGCGCAGGGCATTAACTGTATTCATGTAAGTTATAGTAGCTCAGGCACACTAACAGCAGTGGGTCCAGCTTGGATGTCTTCTTCTCCTTCTTCTTCTTCTTCATTTCCAGTTTCCAGTTCCCTGGGTCGGGTTGCGAATCAAGAACCTCCCAAGACCAACTACAGTACTCAGACCTTAATGTAGAAAAAACATGGCGGCGATGGTTGCCTTACCAATAGCTAAGATCATGTCATCGGGCTGGTCACAGTTCGTGTAAATTATTATTTTGACTCGCCTAAGAGCATAAAATATATCACAAGACGAGACTAGGTTCCGAAGAAATCATCAATAATTTTGACTTACCTGAATTAATTTATCTATATAGTGCTGGCCTCGAGTTATAGGTTTCTTCGTCTTCACCCAAGGGGCAGCTACAATAGTCTCACTGTTTCTGTGGTTGAATAAGAAGCCTTTTGACGAGTTATAACCATTTGTATTTAAGTTAAATAATTATAGATTAATATTATTAGCATAAAATCAAACAGATTCTGAAGTAGGAGAGAATAAAGTATCCGGTTACTGAAGTGCTGTCCCAGCACATGCAGGGTATGTGTGTACACAATCGGAATGAGAATAGTTGCCTGAAATAATCGAACCAACGCTATAGAGATACAATTCAATTAAGACCTCTCGTGCAATTGTCTAAAATCTCGAGTATAACATCACACCGAATTAGTTGATTGAAATATTCAAAGAAGTCGTCGTGTGGATATCTAAACATAATTATGGAGATTATCACACACAAAGGACACGATAATATACCATCTAACCTATTAAACATTCGCTGTTACTGTTTGGAATAGTCGTACGCTGGAAATAGTTGATTTATTAAAGTAATGTGGTAGGAAAGCACCATCTTCCTCTTACGGAATTATCGCGGCACACCATCTCGCAATATAAGTACATAATAGGCAAGCTACTCACAACACTTTATTACACACATCATAATAAAAAATAACTTGCAAGCTGTAAGAATCACAAAAGTATGAATAATGACGGAACACAATGAGTTCACTGTTTGGCACAGGGGAAACATCTTCTCCGAAACAGAACATCCCAAGCAGTACGTAACGCTCGAACCAGGCATGCTCACAACTTGCTCGGGCGTAATATCAAACCCTCTGCGGCGTGGAATGAACTAAGAAACATGGGAATAGGCAAAGGAATAAATGACAACCCCATTAATCTACCTCTTGACACACTCAATGACTATTTTACTAATACAGGACATTCTGTCAACCCAGACATAAAACACAGAACTCTCACCAACAACTACAACACCCCCACCCCAACAGAGAAAAATTCTACTTCTCGCATGTCACCCCGTCACAAGTCAGACGTGCCATTCTTAGAATCAAATCAAAATCGAAAGGGATCGACAATATAGAAATAGAAATATTCAAACGAATCATTGACATTATACTTCCCACAATTACACACATATTCAACTACTCGTTAATGACCGGTACGTACCCATCGCTATGGAAAGCGGCTATTGTCATTCCAATCCCTAAAAACACACGAGCCAAAAACGTGAGTGACTATCGCCCAGTGAGCATATTTTCTGCCATCTCCAAATCTCTCGAATTTATCGTGTGCGAACAACTCTCCTGCTATTTGCAAGCGCAGAACATCCTTGATGAGCACCAATCTGGCTCCCGGAAAAATCACAGCACTACTACGGCACTACTTAAGGTCACGGATGACATAAGAAAGGCTATGGACAGTGGGCAAGCAACAATCATAGCACTGCTTGATTTCAGCAAAGCATTTGATTCTGTTGATCATGACATATTACTCTCTAGCCTATTCAAAAATCATCTCTCTATGAACAGTATCCAATGGGTGGACTCATATCTACACGGGCGCCAACAGCGCGTTAAAAGTAATTCAAATCAAATGTCTTCTTGGCGCTCAGTGATGAGAGGAGTCCCTCAGGGATCAGTTCTAGGACCCCTTCTCTTCTCGATCTACATAAATGATTTCACTTCATCGATAACTAAATGCAAATATCACTTATACGCTGACGATGTACAACTCTATCTGCATGCTGCACCAGAAAGACTAACGCAAGCAATCAAAGCTTTCAATGAGGACTTAACTGAAATTTGTAATTGGTCCAATTCACATGGACTACGACTCAATGAGACAAAAAGTCAAGCTATCATAATCTCCCACCCAATAATTCTCCGTAAAATAAAAAATAATCCCACCCTACCAAAATTACGCTTGCGCGACTCCCCAATCGAATTCCGAGAATCAGTCAAATATCTGGGCGTGATAATTGACGAACAACTCTCTTGGACGCAGCAAGTCCACAACGTCTCTAGAAAAGTATTTTCCGCACTGAATTCATTGAGACGATTTGGGAATATTTTCTCTCGCGTGTTAAAAGAACGACTTGTTTCCTCCCTAGTACTGCCTCATTTTGACTATTGCGATGTGGTATACAATGACCTGTCTGCTACTCTTAAAAACAAACTCCAACTAGCACAAAATGCCTGTGTACGCTACATATGCAACTTACGGTATTACGACCACGTCACCCCTGCGTACGAACAACTCAGCTGGTTGCGACTAAATCAACGCCGCGATCTTCATTCTTTATGTCTTTTCCTACAAATACTCTTAAGTTCCTCTCCAGCTTACCTGCATTCTCAGTTTCACTGCCTCTCACACGAACATAGTCTTGGTACACGGTCAAAAAATGATTCACTCATGCTCATACCAATACACCGTACGGTACGCTACACTAACTCCTTCGTAGTTTCTACTGCACGACTGTGGAACAACCTGCCGCGCTCTGTCAGAGGAGCAACCCCGTCTAGCTTCAGGCAGCAATGCCAGCTGTACATATCACAAAAGAAATGAAACCTGAACTCAACACGTCAAATATTTGAATCCTTATGCTGAGTTATATTCGTGTTTCTAATTTACGTTTTATTTATTTTCTGTTTAGTTACCTAAATGTTTTCTTACATCCTTTTAAATGCGCATTGCAAAATCAATATTAGGCTATAGTAATAACTCATCCATGAATCTTATCATCATCAACATCATCACACCATCATCAGGTTCTGTTTTATTAGTGTTTGTGTTTCCCTGTTATTTTCTTACTCTAGCAATTTATAATTAACTAATTACAATAATTTTTCCTACGCCATGCTTACCTGCCATTATATGTATTGTGATCGGATCTGAAATGTATTCCTGTGAGATTTAAGTACCATTGTTGAAAATGAAAATCCACAGCCTGCTTCCAGTCTCCGACCGGGTCAGGAATGGAATGAATGAAGCCCCCAATCTAGCGGCGAGGATATGAACTGTGCCGGCTGCCGAAGCCTGACGCACTCCTCCGTAAGTTTTGCAAATAATGTAATAATGTATTAATTGTAAAATCTGGTTAGATGGAAGAGAGGGCCCAATGGCCCTAATCTTGCCAGACAAAATACATCTATCTATCTTCAACATCTGCAGTAAATGACACAATGCCATCGGTCGACTGAACAATCATCACACAATCAAACCAGTCCATAATAAGCGTATTATCACATATTTACACACGATTGCAGTACATTAACGCGAACTGGACTTAACAGACATACTGAAGACACTAAAAATTACAGATGAGCAATAGTTTATCCCAACTTTCATCAAACGAAACTAATCAAAGCTAATAGTGTATCCCAGCAACGAATGTAAACAAACAATATCTCGGGCTTCCGCATACGCCATTTTCACACTTTCGATACCTGCATTAAGGTCTGAGTATTGTAGTTGGTCTTGAACCATTCATTTCCTTCTTTTTCTTTTACTCCTCCTTTCTCTATGTTTTCCTTCACCGTATCTATCCACCTCTTTCTGGGTTTTCTTCCTGGTATTGGGAACCCAGTTCTCTCCCTAAGGACAATATTTCTGATTTTGTCCCTCCGTGTTTTCCCAATTATTCCTCTAAGAAACTTCATCTTGTCTGCTTGGAATCGGCTTTCATCGCGTTTTCTTGTGGACCAAGTACCTGCTGCATGTGCCAAAATTGGTGTGTAATAAATTGAGAATAGAACTTTCTTGCATTTCCCTGGGACTTCCTGGTTCCATACTAAACATCTCATACATTGGTAAAACATTGTTGGATTCTCTTTCCAATTTCTTCATTTATCGTACCATCATCTGTGAGTATGCTCCCCAAATACTTAAAGCTTTTTACCATTTCCAATGGATTTCCATTGACTTCCTTCTCTCTTGTTTCTTGTCATCACTACAGTCTTACTCTTCTCCACACTTATTTTCATTCCATATTTCTCTATCTCTTGATTCCATACAGTAACTTGTTCTTGCACTTCTATTTCATGCACCCTATAATAAAACAAAATTCATATCTTGTTCTTTGTTTCTATAGTGGGGAAACTCCTAATACACCATTAGTGATGCCACAGACGTCTCTCTTGTAGCTGCTCGTAAGGGATGGCGCAAATCTGGGAGATCACGAACTGGCCTTTGTAATACTTGATTCTTGAAAATGCCAAAATCAAGTGACGTAAGGTCTGGGCTTCTAATGGGGCAGAGATATCGGCCAAGATTCTATTCGTGTTTCATCCTATATTTCCATCTTTCTTCTATGCTTTGTTTCTTTCTTTATTCCCGTTTCTTTCTTCCACATTCTTTCTTCAGGATTATTTTCCTTTCCATCCATATTTTCCTTTGTTCCTTTTATTTCCATTTATTTCTTCCCTTCTTTCCTTCTTGACTTTTTCCTCTCTTTCCATGGTTCTTTTTTGCTTTGTTATTTTCTTTATTTCCATTCTCTCTCTCCCTTTCGTACTTCGAGGAGGGTGTTCTGAAGTAGGATTGTTATGTCCAATTACTGTAATGATCCTTACGTCAGTTTTGTGTGGTGTAGCAGTTTTAAGACCATATAATTGATAAACTAAGGCATAGAAGAATTCATTTCCTTGAAATACGCATTCCTCTAGGTCACAACTTAAAGACCTCCCTCCATGAGAGATTCTCTTACAATAGGAAACGGATGGCGTAGAAAAAAGGGAGAGATCTCGTCCTCTAACAAGTAGTTCCGTGAAGAACTATACAGCCTATTTTCATATACAGGTTCATTATTCAAACTTTCACTTCGATCGCTTGATTAAGACACAAGAAATTAAAACTTAATTTAAAAATTTTGCACAGGCGCCATCTTGATGTCATGTAAACAATTGAACTGAAGTAGATGCCAGTGCATTATAATATGTATAATCATTTACTGTACCACATTTCACTGCGCTCAGATAGTTAAATCACGAGAAAAGTCTATTAAAATGTTCGTTTTGTACTTTACAGGTTTTTGAAAGTTACATAGATAAACTTGTAGCAGTGCCCTTTATCACCGTACAACATTTCAGGGTGATATCTGTACTAGTTTAGGAGATATAGAATGCCGGTGAAATATTTCGCACAGCCGTCAATTTGAGGTTATGTGAACAATTGAACTAAATCAGACGCTAGTGCATTACAATGTGTATAAAAATTTGCTGTACCAAGTTTTATTACGTTTGGATGGTTAAATCGCGAGAAAAGTTTATTTAAAAGTCTCAACTTCGCTTGGCCGCCATGTTGGTTTTGTAGTTACCAGGTTTTTGAAAGTCTCATAGGTGAACTTCCAGTAGTACCCTTTATCACCGTACACAATTTCAGGGTGATATCAGTAATAGTTTAGGAGATACTGAATGCTGGTGAAATAATTCGCCCAGTCGCCATGTTAGATTGGTGAGACACAATAAAATTTGAAGGGCACGGTCAGGGCGGCCAGAACGGTGCAACGATCTTACCGAGTTTCATTGAAATCGCTACAGCCGTTTAGATGGTATTAGGGGACACACACACACACACACACACACACACACACACACGCACACACACACACACGGACGAAAGGTGATCTCATAAGCCTATTTTTTCATAAAATGAAAATAGGCTAAAAATGAGGGATCAGGATTTGTTTTAAGAAAGACGAATTAAGACGTGAAAATGAAAGACAACCTCAGGCTCTAATACCTTAATACCGCCGAGAATCTGCGAAAGGTGGTTGGCAGCAAAGCGGAAATGGAGAAGCCCGACTCACCATAATCCTCCTCGTAGACGATGGCCACGCGAGTCCAGTTGAGGAAGGTCATCACGTCCTGGAAGGCGTGGTTCAACAGCTGCTGTGAGGGGTACAGGTTGATTGAGAACTCCTTGTAGTCAGCGTCCAGGTCCAGACGAGACTCCAAGTGGGGGATGTCGAGAGCATCGCAGATGGAGTGTATGTGCGCTCCAAGGAGGGGATCTGATGGTCCAAACACAGCCTGCACGCCATCTTGCACCTGCTGGCAGGCTGCAACAACAATACACAGGTCCAATTCAGTCGACAGTCACTGGTGAACGAGTGAAGTAGACAGTGCTCGCAGCTACAGCGCGGATGACACCCAACCAGATAAGTAATAGCCTGTACTATACAGTACAACCATAGAGTCACTCCAAACAGACAAACTCCGGTTTTCTTTCACCATTTTAGCATTTCACCTAACAGCTTATATACTACAACTAGCATACACTGGCAAGTTGCATTACCAATATTGCAACTGAATAATTGTGCATATTTTTAGGGCCCTATAGGGTGCCTAACGTCCTTAAAGGGGTAAACACACATACTGTACACGTAGAATTCATACAATTAAACCTACAATCTAGACTTCAACAATCATCTATAAATAACATCGACACTATCTGACCAACGCCTACACCCTCATCTACCCCCATGTCTAATACAGCACCCTAATCGGCCAAGGGAACCAACACCAACATAATTCTAATTACACAAAGCCGGCAGAGTTATGTAACAGCTCTTGCCCAAGCTTACCACACACATCAACATGAACACAGCAGCTGCTTACTAAAACAGCTATTCAGCAATTCCGCAATGGTCAGCACTTGCAAATACATAAATAAACCCCCAAAAGAGGAGGGGAGATCTATTGCCGAACGAATCCATGCCCGTGAGCAGCGCGACGCCGACGTACCTCGAGGTGAGTGTGTCTCTCAGTATTTCCACACATACTTGTACATCCACTCCATTTACCACACCTTTTACTTTGTAACACTTTTACACTAATTTGTTTGAGCTAACCCTACAGTTGAGGGAAGCGCATTTGCACATTACATTACACTAGTAAACTAGTACCTTTCATCAACGCTCGATTGTTATCATTGTTCCCACAACCAGTTATACTGCCGACTTCCCTGCACGCCCCTTCTCAAACACCGTCCTACCACAATATCGCTGTGCCAGCGTTATCAGCTTACATACAACTCAGGCGACCTTGTCTTTCAGAGAGCACGTGCGCTCGCTACTCATACAGATGCATCGTCAGCAACACTAGCTTCGTACGTTCACAATTAGCTTGCCACTATTATCTTCCGCCCGAGGGTGAATCCCTTACTTATAATCTTCGGACCGTAGAGCTTACCCTTTAATTACAACACTTTCCAGCACCCGTCCGGAGATCCCACACATCCTTTAAACTTATCCTAGATACACGCCACCCTTTTCTCACACTCACCCCCAAGTTCAGTCCCCCCACGAAAAAGGACTAAACAATATTGTAAATATTGAACGCTGGGTGAACGCTGTTCCAGTCCAAACCTGCTGGCCAGTACATAGTATCTAACCCAGGCCGCCTGAGCGAGGAGCCAGAAGGATGCTCTGGCCATACAAAGTCTACCAAACCTATTTAGTTAAGAGTTTGTTCTTTCATATTGGAAATTGGCTGATGGTTTCATGTTAACGACTTTATAATTTTATTTATTTTTGACAGAAATTGTTTAGAGGAAGAAAAGGTACCGGTTCCAAGCAGCGATATCTGCGTAATCGCTAATATTAATTGAAAGTTTTATCAACAAAATTGTAATTGAAGTTAAATATGCAATCGCACAGTAAATCATAACAAACTCGAAAGGAAAATTTATACCACCACCAAGGACTACCGATTAATGCAGTTCGCCCAATGTCTACTATAAAACAGACGGTTCTTTGTCACCTTGAATAGCAAGAAAAGCCGATGGAGAGTCCAGAAGAACGGCCTTCCTCAAGGCAGTGTGCTGGCACCATTGCTGTACAATATCGACACCAATGACCAACCTGTCGGAACGAACACAAGATCTTTCATTTATGCCGACGATACAGCAGTTGCAGCCCAAGGATGTACGTTTGATGAGGTGGAAACGAAGCTGACTACAGCCCTCGAAGTTCTGGCAGAGTACTATGAAAATAACCACCTAAAACCTAATCCAACCCAAACACAGGTCTGTGCGTTTCACTTGAGAAATAGACAAGCTAGGAAGAAACTGGAAGTAACTTGGAGGGGAAAAGAACTACAACACTGTGACACCCCTACATACCTCGGAGTAAAGCTCGACCGCTCACTCACGTTCAAAGACCATTTCGAGAATATGAAGCTCAAAGTCTGCAGCCGAAATAATATCATACGCAAGCTCACTAACAGCACATGGGGGGGCTCAACCAAGTGTACTACGTACGTCTGCTCTAGCTCTATGTTCCTCCACTGCAGAATATGCAGAACTCCGCACACGCCAGGAATGTTGACACCGCTCTCAACGAGACAGGCCGCATTATGTCAGGTTGTCCACGACCAACTCCAGTTGACAAAATCTACCATCTTGTAGGCATAGCACCTCCGGATATTAGAAGAAGAACAGCGGCAGAGGTTGAGAAGAAAAAACAGTAAAATGATCCTAGGCATCCCATGTTTGGAAGTGAAGCATCACGTCCCAGGTTGAAGTCAAGAAAGAGCTTTCTTCGAACAACTGAAGCAATTGCAACAACATCTTCCGCTCGCCGTATAGAGCTATGGCGAAACAGGACACCTGGAAGTAATGGCCAAAACCGAAAGGAAGAGCCGGCTGCTGGTTTTCAACTACCTTACCAGACGTGGAAGACGTTGAACAGACTGCGAACTGGAGTGATGCGGTGCAAACAAAATTTGAAGCGGTGGGGCTACATTACTGAAGATGCAACCTGCGAATGTGGAGGTATTAAAGATGTTGAACACCTCTTGGTCTGTCCGAACTTGCCTGAAGCCTGCACGCTGGATGACCTGGTTTCAGCAAATGCTCGTGCAATCAAGGCTGCCGAGTTCTGGGCCTCAAAATCGATTTGATGTGTTCAAAATTTGTGTGTGTATTGAGAATATGTTTTGAATTGTAAATAGCTGTATTGTACTGTCCTGGATACGAATATATATAATGGGTTATTTTCCAAAAGAGTAGAAATTATAGTAGGGCCTATAAGGTTAAAGACCTATACTGTAGTAAAATTGGCGTTGGTCGGTATTTTAGACTGGAATATATAACGCCTCATGCTAATGTGCATGAAAGTAGTCGCTTTCTTTTTACTAGTTGAGTGTGTTGTAGTGAAAGTTGAGAGTATAACTGATAGCCGGAGTTAGTGGGGTATCCAAACACAACAATCACATTGCTACCAAAGTGTCTCTGCTCGTAGTTGATGTACGTAGAGCACAGTTGTCCCACACCACTATATGTAACAGGTATCCTCCATCAATCTCGTTACATTTCCTGTTGCCAAGGTTGAGTGAAGAGTGAGTACATTGCAGACTTCGTTCCCTTGCCCATTCCCTTCTCAGCGGAGAGTGGCATAGGGAAGAGTGTGAATTCAAACTTCAAGAGTTCTTAAAGATCTTCAGATGTTTTGACAATGCAGACACGTTGGAAGAGAGTGAGGGGATTGGCAGTTAATCTTTTACCAGCGATTTTCAACGAGCAGGAAACGGAAGCGGGAGTCACGACCATATCCTTCCGTTTGAGTTTCAATTCTTCAAATTTCCCCCCCACCACCACTTTCTTCATGCATGATATGCCTATCTCTCGTGCTAAGTGACAGTTCACTTCGCCATGACCAATGATTCCTGTGCTCAGAGAAACTATCTCCTGGATGTGAAGGAATGGGGGGTGTTCAGTGAAACATGCGCGCAGTTTCCCAATGTCCATGTTGTCTCTCCGTACTCGGATTGGTCTCATGTCCACATGCTGTTCAGATGTCTCTCAACGAACATCAGCGAACAATAAACTATTTGTTCACAAATTCTTTGAAGACACAGCATGTCCAATGTCAATCTAGCAAGCACAGAATTGCTTACACCGCGTTCACGAGCGAGTCCTCCATAGCTCTTCATAGTCCATATAAAGTATGCCTTGTGAATACCTTAATATTATTAATTACATTAATTTTTTCCACGAAAGGAATACTTCTCTTTTTTTTTACCTGCCCTGGGATAATTATGTAGTGAGAGAGGGGAAGGGGGGGGGGGGAGGTGGGAGGGGTCGATCCAAAAAGTAACTAACATCAATAACAACATGATGTGAATATGGTTGGCTTTCATCACAGAAGAAAATTAGCGTTTGTGAATTGGGGTTCGGTGGTGGAAGGGGAAAGTGGGGGTTTCCAAAGTCGGTTATTGTAACCAGGAACCATAATTATAACAACATTTCATCATAATTCGGGTATAACAGAAGAAATAAGGAGGAATTCTGCATCTTTGGGATTTTTTTTTATCGAATTTTGAAAAATGACATTTGTTTCGAAGCACCATATCTTGGTAACGAATTGACATACAAACCTGTTTGAATAGTCACAATTGTAGGAAATTTAACGCTCTACAAAACGTATTTTGCTGTAGGACGTAAGGGAAAAATGTTATTGAGGAAAACCCGGAGGAAGGTCGAAACTTTTGCAGTTTCCGTCCCCCTCCCCTTTTCGCACAGGGTCCTCGAGGTCGAAAACTTGAGAAAATGTTAATTAACCATCCCTGAACAACATTCCAAAGTTTCATTAAATTCCGGCCTAACCCCACTTCTTCCAAATGTCGACTAGACTACCTTTAGTAATCCTGTGTTTGAAACTCCACTCAGATTTTATTTATTTATTTATTTATTTATTTATTTATCGCATGGCTTTTAGTGCCGGGAGTGTCCGAGGACATTGTTCGGCTCGCCTGTGTCTGTAGCTGCTTCCAGCGGACACCGTTAGGGTGAGCTACAAGTTCCATTCAATTTTAAGTACTTCCAACTTTCGCTACCAGATATCAATGATACCTAGTGGTGAACGTTGGAAGTTTGATAGAGCGTTCCGACGAAATCTAACCTAACAATTTAACTTAACACATATTTAGTCTGTGGAAGGATCTTTTACATGCCATAAATCTATGACATGGCCTTCAAGGAAGGTATACTAGAGGATTTTTAACGCTCTTAAAAAATCCGACGACTTCGGCCGGGTTTGAACCCGCGATCTTGGGAACGTCAGTTCAGCATGCTACCAACTACGCCACCGAAGCCACTTCTCCACATCCGGGAGGCGAGGAGGTTCGAATCCCCCCGCCGGCATCCTTGAAGATGGTCTTCTGTGGTTTCCCATCTTCCTTCCAGGCAAATGGCGGGGTTGGTCCCTAACTATAGGCCACAGCCGCTACCTTCCAACTCCTCGTCCTTACATTCCCACCTTCCTCCCCAATGGTACTTGTAGCTCACCCATTGGGCGTCCGTCTCGAAGAAGCTACAAAACTGGCGAGCCAAACATGTCCTCGGACACTCCCGGCACTAAAAGCCATACTCAAAAAAAATATGATACTGTACATCAGTAGGAAGTGACGGATCAACTTAATTTAGTTTATATCCAGTTATAAACCCCAAAGATTTCAATTGATAGCTACATTCTTATCTTGAAGGATGGTTTCAATCCCAGTAATTATAGTTCATGAAGATGGAATCTTTTATGGATACATCGTATAATCTCTTTGGAGAACAGGCTTTAATATTCTTAGCGTCTATCGTATATCTGGTTTTATTGGTTCTCGCTTAAAGCGTTTGGAGGTGGAGAAGCCCAGAAATAGACAAGTGATGTGTCCCGCAATCATACCAACTAGCAGACCCGTCGCATAATGGGTTGTGTGCGCCCCGTGTGTGCAGACTACACGCCCGGCACTAGTGGTTTGCGGGCTGTACGCGATACACTTCAGGCCGGGACTATCCTCTTGTATATTTGTTTGAAAGCACTTTATAAACAAACTAGCAACCCAACCCGACTTCGCCCGGGAACAGTTATGAATGCACTACGTGATAGGCGCTTTTTTTTCAGTGTCAATGAACAACGACCAATATCCGTTTTACGTCTCGGCATGATGGGTTAAAGTCACTGACTGGATTATCAGCTATATTATCGTGGAGATGCATGTGCAACAAAATCTTGTCACACGTAATTTAAGAATGTCAAGGTGCATGAAACAAAAATCCCCCTTCCGTCCAATCTTAACTTGACTGTGAATTTTGCGAAACGAAAAGTTCACAGGCGAAATGAAGACAAGCCGAGTTGCACTTCCAGGGAAACTCCAAAAACAACCACTCTACTCTAAAGTTCTAAACTCAACACGACTCGACAGTTTGCTGCTGGCTGTATCTGGGACAATAAGCTCGCCCGCTAGCTGAGCTGTAACTGGGGTGATAGACTCGCCCTAGCTAGCTCGTAAAATGTCGCCTCAGTAGTTGAATGGACACGGTTGGAAGAAATTAAAACGTAAAAACACTTATAGTAGGCGATGTAATGAAGATAGAGATATACTCTCACGGACTTTCTTGTAGAACTTTTCATGCTGAACAATTCTTACACTCATAGTATTTAGATATTTTTAACGGTTTGCCCAGCGTTAGCTTACAAAGCGCTCGGACGCCAAGTTTTTTTTTTCGACTTTTCCACTGAAATCGTTACTGCTCGGCTTCCTTTGATCATAAGAAAATATTTTCTACAGAAATCATCCTCGAGATGTCCTTTACAGAATGGTGAAAAGCACATCAAAATCCATTCAGTGGTTCTCGAGTTTACCCGTGACATCCAAGAATCGGGGACTTTGTTTTATACTAACAAGTAAGTAGAGATAAAAACATTTCCGTAGACTTTTCAACAAATGCAAGATTTTTCCTGTACTATTGAGACGATATCTAAGATTTTGGTACAAACCACACCTTCTAACTCCCTCTGGTTTGTGAGACATACACCTTAGCGTATTATATAATAAGGTATCAAAGTGGTTTCGGTGGCGTAGTCGGTAGCATGCTGAGCTCCTATGCCCAAGATCGTGGGTTCAAACCCGGCTGAAGACGTCGGATTTTTAAGAGCGTTAAAATCCTTCAGCATGCCTTCCTTCGGAGGGGAAGTAAAGCCGTCGGTCCCATGTCATAGATTTATGGCATGTAAAAGATTCTTCCACTAATTAAACTTGTGAGAAGCTAAATTTCTAGGTTAGATTTCGTTGAAACGCTGTATAATAGTTACAACGTTCGCCACTAAGTATCAGTGACATCTGGTAGCGAAAGGTGGAACTACTTGAAATTGAACGGAACTTGTAGCTCACCCCATGAGTGTCCAGTGAAGCAGCTACACACTCAGGCGAGCCGAACATGTCCTCGGACACTCCCGGCACTAGAAGCCATTTACGCTAAATAATAATAATAACTAATATTAAATGGGCACAATGGCCATCAACTCCGGGTGCATGGACATGTGTACTCGTAATTTACATTTCCCTGGGGGAAATTATTCATAGGACGAGTTGTCCTCTGAGGACTTAGTTCTAATACAAGAGACCGGAATCGAACTTTCCGATGGAGATATTGGACTGAGTGGCGTAGTGGGTGAAAGATTAGCCTTCTATGCCCAAGATTGCGGGTTCGATCTAGTCTCATTCCGATGGTATCGAACAATCAACAAATTTACTGGCATGTTAAACTTTTCTTTCAAGGGTGAAATTCTGCCATCACTGCGCTCTAAAAGCATACCTGTTAATACTGATTCTGACCGTGCATGACGTCACAGAGAGAGGTCGGCCGTGTAGTTGCTAAATGGAATATTTATTATTATTATATACACCGCGGACAGGCCAACAAGGACCACGCAAATATCACTTCTTTATAGGTCTAGTTTCCTTCTTTCTCTTCCAGAAGTCTTTCATCCTGGTCGACTGTGCAGCTCTTCTTTCAGCAGTCCATTCTCCTCTGTTGAGATTTTTCTTCTCCCCGACAAGAATTTTGAGACCAAAAATTTTTTTTCTGTACTCTATTCGATTTAGACAATCTTCTTCAGTAATTTTGAATTTTTGAAGTTCTTCTTTCATTTGTTTTACATAGCCTCCTTGTCCTTTATAGTTCCAGATTTTATCAAAAATTTGTTTGTTTAACCTTGAGCAATCCATGCGGACCATATGTCCGTAGAACTGAAGTCGCCGTTTTCTGATCATCACTTCAAGGTTGTCGATTTTACTATAAATTTCTGCATTCGATCTCAGTCTATAACCTTCCTGTGTTTTCCTAGGACCATAAATCCTTCTTAAAATTCTTCTTTCTATCTTGAGCAAATTCTCCATTCCGGTTATATTTGTAGTTTCCATGCCGTACAAGATGATTATTATATTGTTATTATTATTATTATTATTAGGTAATTATTGATTGATGGTGTACAATGAAGACCAGCCTTATACTGTCCACTTCTTGGTGTAGTGGCAAGCATTCTTGGCGGTCATTCCTGAGGTTCGAATCCCGGCTCTGCCAAGAAATTTAATTTCTGGTCTCAGGAGTGGAACGGGGTACACTCAGCCTTGTGAGGCAAAACTGACAGGAGTTGGCTTTTGATTCATACCTCAACCATTCTGCCTAACCCAACTTCACCTAACCTAACTTAACCTAACCTAACTTCATAGTCAGAGCAAATATGAGAGCAAATGTGAGAGCTCAAATAATAAACTTAGTTATAACCTAACCACACCTAACCTAACCTAACTTCACCTAACCTAACCTAACCCACAGAAACCTCATTTAAAGATTTTGATTTTACATTTTTACATTTGACATTTTAGGTGAAGTTAGGTTAGGTTAGGTTAGGTGTGGTTAGGTTATAACTAAGTTTATTATTTGAGCTCTCACATTTGCTCTCATATTTGCTCTGACTTTGAAGTTAGGTTAGGTTAGGTTAGGTTAAGTTAGGTTAGGTTAGGTGAAGTTGGGTTAGGCAGAATGGTTGAGGTATGAATCAAAAGCCAGCTCCTGTCAGTTTTGCCTCACAAGGCTGAGTGTACCCCGTTCCACTCCTGAGACCAGAAATTAAATTTCTTGGCAGAGCCGGGATTCGAACCTCAGGAATGACCGCCAAGAATGCTTGCCACTACACCAAGAAGTGGACAATATAAGGCTGGTCTTGATTGTACACGATCAATCAATAATTACCTAATAATAATAATAATAATAATAATAACAATAATAATAATAATAATAATAATAATAATAAATATTCCTAGCAACTTCACGGCCGACCTCTCTCTGTGACGGCATGCACGGTCTCAGGGCGTGGCGGCCATCTTGCCCGTTAGCCACTGCGCCAGCTCTGACTGACCCCTGCATAAGAATAACATAGGGCTGGTTGCGCGCGGCGGCCATCTTGCCCATTAGCCCCTGCGCCAGCTCCGGCCTTTATATCCTACTGTCCTAATAATTTTTTGAGGATTCTTGTCTATTATTATTATTATTATTATTATTATTTTCGTTTAGGTCGTCTAGGGACCACGAGCCAATTGCTGTTCCTTCTTCTTCCTCCAGTATTCCTCCATCATCTCACTATGCCTCCTCTTCCTCTCCTCGGACCATTTCGAGCCGGTTCTCTTTCCCTTCCTCCCTTGGAATCCTTCCATTTTTAGCACTTTTTGTCTAAAAATATTTCTCTGTGGTGTATCTTCTTCTCTGATATTGTTTCTTTCCAAATCCTTTTTGAATTCTTGTACCCAGGTTGTTGTTGACTTTTCGTTCCACAGGAAATGCCCAAAAAATAGCAATCTCCTCTCTTTCTCTATTGTTATCTTGTCTTATACAAAAAAGGATGTTCATTTATTCGTCTTTAATGCGTTCATAAACCATTCGTCCTATTGCGATCAAATTTTTATGAGTTATTGTGCACACTTCCAAAATCATGATAGGCATAGTTAATCCAATGTACAATAGACAGTGCGCGAGTAGTTTAAAGAAATGCGTCTTGGCGATACGCTCATATACAATTCATCCGATTGCGATCAAATTTTGGCGAGTTGTTGTGCACAGCCCCGGAAAAGTTATAAGGGTAGTAAATCCAATTTACAATAGATGGCGCGCGAGTAGCTTCAACAAAATGGCGAGCGTTTGTTTCAAGAAAGTCCCACATGCGTTCATATACCATTCATCAGATTGTGATAAAACTTTGGTGAGTTGAGTACAGTCTTGCGAAGGTGTATGAATTAGTAAATCCGTTTTTCAATGGGTGGCGCGCAAGTAGATTCAACAAATGAGTGACGGCGCACGAATCGTTTATACAAAATCATGCCATTCATTGGATTGCGATGAAATATTGATGAGTTGTTGTGTACACGCCAGGGAAGATTTTCGAATTAGTAAATCCATTTTACACTAGGCAGCGTACGAGTATATTCAACAAATGGGTGACGGCGCTCGAATCGTTTCAACAGAGTTCCGTATGCGTTCATTTGCTATTCATTTCATTGCGATAAAACTTTGGCGAGTTATTGAGCACGCTCCCATGATTATTTTTTTGAGATAGTAAATCAATTTTACAATAGTTTAGAGGTGGTTAACGGAAAAAGAAAAAAATATTGGGAATCCAAAAGCACTTCAACAAACAAAGTTACAACGCCAACATTTTCTTTGATTGGCATTGCAAAGCATGCAGGGTACAGCTAGTTATTATATATTATTTTAAGCAAATTCTCCCTATAAATTGAAGACGATAAGCAAATAATTCAATCAAATAGGAATGTTTAGGGATAAACTACAGATCAGAATTCCCATAATACCAACTAATGCTGATAAAGAAAAATATATGAAAGTCCACCCTGGGTCTGAAGAGGATTTTCTGACTTTCTGCACGAATGGTACAGTGGTTTGCTATCATCATTATCAAGAGCAATAGCGACACAAGACTCCTAAAGCAGGGAATTAGACTCAGTGTTGGAATGGGAAATGTCATCACTGCGAAACGGAAATCTGACCACACTGTCTAACTACGTAGTGTTCTACCCTTTGCGTGAGGGTAGGACTAGGGGGTGAGTAGGTGTGGAGGGTGGTGTGTTGTTAGGAGATGCTTAGAACCGCCGGATGGGTGTTGGAAAGTGTTGAGGGTAAAAGGTGAAGCTCTGTGAACGAGGGATTACAATTAAGGGATGTACCCTCAAGAATGAAGATAATGCCGTGCGGAGTGGGAGCTGCGATGAGCAATCTAAAGCGTTGCTGACGGCGCGTTACTACGGTAGGTGCTCGGGCCTGCTAAGAGAGCAAGGCCGCTGGTGATGAACAAGATACTATTGCTTGCGCAGAGATTCTGAGGTAGTGTAATGACTGGACAGGGTGTGTGTAGGGCAGCGGGCAGTAAGAAAGGTGATGACGAACAATAATCAAAAATCGGGCTGTGGTGATGAAAGTTCTTACTAAGGTCTATTGACAGTGTACTGGATCCCCTGAATGTCGGGAGAGTACTGGGGAACAGCCATTTGTCTTAGATTTCTTACTTGTTCTTAACTAATTTTTGGTCCCTGAATTCAAAAATGTTAGCAGTTTTTCTCTTTCACGTCAAGTTTTTAAACTATAGTATACTCTCTCTTTACCCTATAAGTCATGCAAACTGGGCATACAAAGGAAAGAGGGTATTAACCAAACGTATTAGAATATTAGAATATTTTATTCATTCATTCAAAGGTTATTATAATATTAAAAGTTAAATTGTGTTTATACAAATAATAAAAAAAAAGATATTTGGGTACACATTTTCGCTTATAACTTTTCCTACAATGTTCAATCTGGGGACATTCTCGCTTGATGCTCCAACAGGTGTCATCCATCATAGTGACATCCCATCTACCTTGATACCTTGCCTGCATGACCTTCAAATCTTGGTGGAATCGCTCACCCTGTTCATCGCTAACGGCACCAAGATTTTCTGGAAACTTAGCAAGATGGCTATGTAAGAAATGCAGTTTGATACTCATGTTACAGCCAAGCTTTTTAAGGCTGTCTAAGAGTTGTTGAACAATTTCGACGTAATTCTGAGCTCGTGTATTTCCTAGAACGTCCTTGACAATACTTTTGAATGCCAATGAAGCATTCTTTACAAGTTCGGTCGTTGTTGCTATGAAACGTTCATCTTTAATAAGTAGCCGAATCTGTGGCCCATCAAAGACACCAGCCTTTATCTTCTCATATGACAAGCTAGGAAATGCCGAAATGGTATACTTAAAACAGTCCCCTTCAGTTGACAAAGCTCTAACAAAATGCTTCATGAGACCTAGTTTTATATGCAAAGGCGGAAATATAATGTTTTTTCTGTCGACAAGTGGCTGACTTAAAATGTTTGGATTACCAGGTTTCAGGTCAGATCTTGGCAGCCACTTTGACTACACCCAATGCTTCTCACGAGCTCTGCTGTCCCACATACACAGAAAACACGAATACTTGGTATATCCGCGTAATCGCATGCGGAACAACTGTAGAAAAAAACTTGTCGTGATGGAAAAAAAACTAATTACAGATTTGGAATCACCATGTCAATTTACCTATAAAACAGCCTAAAAATCGAAGTCAACAGAATTTAAGTTACAAATTGTTCCCCTGTAATGATTTACAAGTACAATGGGTGTGGTAATAGGTAGGAGTTTAGTATTGGTGAGACCCTGAGAGATACACACTCACCTGAGGTACATCGGCGTCGCGATGGGCACTGGCGTGGAGACGGGATGCAACAGACCCCCTCTCCTGGTTTGGGAGGCTATTTAAGTATTTCGAGGTGCTGGGCTCTGCTGGATTAGCACATTACCGTTCCGGTAAACATTTCCTGTGTACTTGTTGATGTGTGTCGTAAGCTTTGGCAAGAGTTGTTGCATGACTCTGCCGACTTTGTGTAAATAGAAGTGTATTGCTGTTGGTTGTTGCTTACAGCTTAGGGGGATCTTGAAGGGCGAAATAGTGTGGGGTGCTGGGCAGATAGGTGTGATTGGTGTAGATGTAGTAGATAGTTATATAAGGTGCGTTCAAAAAGTAACGAGCCGGAGGCTGCAATGCGCAAACCGGTGACGACATCGGCTAATCGTGGCGTGTGTAACGAGGTGTGGATCCGACCAGATCGTGAAAGGTCACAGACCGTCGCTAGAGGGCACGCGAGCACGTCACGTGACGATACAAAGCGAGCAGCAGCATGCATCAATCGTCCAACGCTGCCAGTCACATTGCAAACAGTGACATGGAGGCGTCAAACGAAGAGCAAAGAGGTGTTGTTCGGTTTCTGACAGCGAAAGGATTAGGGGGACCGGACATGCAGTATTCGCCGTACACTTGTGACATTCGGCACATGTGGCACAAGCGCTTCAGGGAAGGACGGGTGTCGTTAGCCGATGATGCTCGGTCTGGGGCACCCCCCTGCATTACCGATGACAACGTCCAGCTGGTTGATGCACTCATTACCCAGGACCGCCGAATGACAGTGAACCCCATGGCTGCCGTGGTCGGATTGAGCGTTGGAAGTGTGCACACCATCATGAAGGAACGACTGCATATGCGGAAAGTGTGTGCCCAATGGGTGCCCCACAGTCTTCAACCACACCAGGAAGCATGTCGAATGGCCTACTGTCTTGGTCTTGGTTGGACGATTGATGCATGCTGCTGCTCGCTTTGTATCGTCAAGTGACGTGCACGCGTGCCCTCTAGTGACGGGCTGTGACCTTCCACGCTCTGGTCGGAACCACACCTCGTTACACACGCCACGATTAGCCGATGTCGTCACCGGTTTGCGCATTCCAGCCTCCGGCTCGTTACTTTTTGAACGCAACTTATTGATGGATGTCTGGAGTGTGGATTTAATTCGTTGGCGTATGTGAACATATCTGTCAAGGGCGCTATGTGCCCTTAGGGCCCTATCAGTAGGTAGTTACTTGTAAGTCCCTGCGGGTTTTGGCATGAAGTGGAAGCAAGAGCTTCCAGCGGGAGTCACAAGAGTTTGTCGTTAAAAATGAGAAAGAGTGACTGAATTTATATTGTTCATAATCTCCCGTCCCGCCTGTCTTTATCCCGTGAAGCAATTTTGTAGTGTCGTGATGTATTCTAAGTGTAATCCTCTTATATGGCGGTCTCAATGAATAAAAGATAGGCCTAGGTAGCGCAGATGTAATCCTCGTGAACTCATTACCACCTCACCTTCATCTTTGTGCTATAAAGTGAAGAACTGCTCGCTTTGTTTAACAGCCTCTGTAACACCACTCTCCACTTTTATTAGCTTCTCGCTACTGCTAAACCATGAGACACTATTTCATATATCACCTCCGCTAATGCCAAGTGTTCCCTGCGTTCTTGCTGTCGGATATATTCCATCAATCACGGAATTGCATTAAAACAAGTAGCTGAAGAACTATACAGCCTATTTTCATATATCCTACTTATATTAATTGCCTCTATCAACATACAAATTTTCAGTTTGATTGCTGTCATAGATTAATAGATATTGAGAACTGTCTAAATATTTCGGATGGTCGCCATGTTGGATTTCAATACATGTAGGCCATAGAGGTCTGTACTATTAGATGAGGATTATTGTGTACGTTTATTATTCAAAGATTGATTTCGATCGCACGATTAGCACACAAGAAATAATAATAATAAAAAAGATACGAGCCTTACAGTAGTCGCATATGATGTGTAACATCTGACATGTTATCCTACTCGTATAGGCCTACTACACAGCTTGGACATTCTTAAAATGTTAATTTACACTCCATTTTCAAACTGGTACTATGATGAATGTATAGATTGAATTGGAGATATGCCACTGTCACATGTGTGGCACAGCGGTCAAGCTCTTAGTCTCTCACCAAAAGAGACCGGGTTTGATTCCCGGTCAATACATGTGAGATTTTCGAATTGAAATGCCATGTCCTGTGGTTCGCATTCCACGTAAAAGGGAGGTACCGTGGAACATGATCGTGAGATTAACGGACACGCAAAACTACAAGTTTCCTTCCTTTTACATTAATAATTCATAATAACAAAGTGACACACAACGTCGACAGTACTCTCAAATACTGTGAGCACATTCCTCAGTAACTATAACATTCATTATTCTCAAAGCTCTCATACAGTTCGTCGTAAACAATCAAAACATGGCTTCCTACAATCATGAAATGTTCTAGTCTCACATATGATGAAAATACAGCTTTTATTCGACTCATATAACAACATTCTGTTATGCATTTAATATTTGACTACTCACCCACTGCTTGACAATAATCCCGCTTACTTAAATGTCATTTGTCGTCTTTGTCCTACCCCATGTGATATTCAACCTTGAACGTGAAGGTTCATAAACTGCTCAATGACAAATGAAAGTCGGTGAAACACTTGCCACTGTGCTTGTCAAACCAGTGCCTGCTAAATGCGCTGCCTACTGTATTGCCATAACATTCTCGCACTACAGAGCACACACTGCCTTGTATCCAATACACACATTTTCAATTGTACATCCAGCTGGCAGTGCGTCTTCACTTCCGTCCAATCCACTTCCGTTCGATCCACTTCCGCCCGATTCACTTCCGTCCCATTTTTCTGGCAGTGCGTCTTCACTTCCGTCCGAACCACTTCCGTTCGATCCACTTCCGCCCGATTCACTTCCGTCCCCAATTTTCAAAATCACTCCCACAAAACTATCCAGCAACCGAGCGGAAAGATGTTACACATCAAAAACTTAATTTTAAAGTTTCGCACAACCACCATCTTCTGGCGATGTAAATAATTGAACTTAATTAGATGTCAGTGCATTCCAATTTGTATACTCATTTGCAGTACCAAGTTTCACTGCGTTTGGATGGTTAAATCGCGAGAAAAGTCTATTTAAATGTTTCAACTTCGCTTGGCCGCCATGTTCGTTTTGTAGTTAGGTTTTTGAATGTCACATAGGTGAACGTCTAGTAGTGCCGTGTATTACCGTACAAAATTTCAGGGTGACATGAGTAATAGTTTCGGAGATATAGAATGCCATTTAGATATTTCGCACAGCCACCATGTTGGATTGGTGAGACGTAATAAAATTTGAAGGGCACGCGGTCGGAGTCGGCCCAAATAGTACTATGACCTTACCGAGTTTCATTAAAATCGCTCCAGCAGTTTAGAAGTTGTTAGGGGACACACACACGGACGCGCACACACACATACACACGCACACGGACAAAAGGTGATCTCATAAGCCTATTTTTTTATAAATGAAAATATGCTAATAATCTGCCTCAATTGGCATCTTGCCGGTGTGTTAGCTCGGAGTTCTGATGATTTTGATGGCCTCTTGATCAGTTGCAAATTGTAAACAACATACTGACAGACAAGTTCACTTTAACACAGTACCACTGCCTCATATCGGTCGGTTAGGTGCGTTGACGTAAGATGTCTCTCCACAGTCTGGGGCAAGTTGTACCAGAGAATCGCCACCAGTGTTATGTATCTACTGAGGGAAAACAATGACACGTCTATCGTAGGTTATATGGTTAGAATCCCCCAAACCCAAGGTAGCGTAATAATGAGGCATAATTAGCAAGGAACAAAGAGTAGTGAGCACAATCCTAGGAGAAGGACCTTTCAGAGTTCCACAGCCACTAGTCACGACATTATTCGAGTCACCATACCTCAGTATCAAAGAATCTACGGCAAACATATTTCGCAACCCTGAAAGAAGACTATCACAAGTGAGAGAAAAACACTTTGAAAATGTGTAAGCCGAGTGTAAATATATTAACAAAAGTTTGGTGCTTTTCAGTCGGTCAACACGATTGTACCCAAAAAGAGCTGGGTTATTCCCTAATCCTGAAATAAATTACATGAGATTAATAAATACACTAGGATGACCAGTTTCGATCGTCGAGTGATCATCATCATCATCATCATCATAAATAGCGGGGCTTAATAGGTAAATGTTATACCGACAGCAGTGGCTACGCTGGCTAAAGCGCAGCGTTAGGTCATGGGGCCAAGCTCTCTGCTGACTCGGTAGACCGTGGGTTCGAGCCCCACCGTCAGCCGTCCTTGAAATGGTTTTCCGTGGTTTCCCCATTTTCAACTCCAGGCAAATGCTGGGACGGTACCTTCTGACAGGCCACGGCCGCTTCCTTCCACATCCATGCCCAGTTTAATTTACCATCATTCATTTCATCTCTCATTAACTCCTCTCATGAGGTTGGCGTCAGGAAGGGCATCCGGCCGTAAAAACCATCGCCATAAAGACTTCCATCGCATCACATCCCCGACCCCGTTGGAAAACGGGAATAATAAGGGGTAGATATACAGTAGGTAAATATTATCTGGATCAGGTGCACTATGTACTTTTTTGTGCAATAAACCTAGGCCGGTATGCGCGGCAGTATTAAAGGTGCCGGGACGTCTTCAATAGACTGGGCAGCGCTTAGTTCGAATGGCTTTTTAGTCCAAGCGTGGCGAAGAAAGTTTCACGGTCTTTAATAGTTGTAGATCTTCCTGAATTCAATAACATACAGTCTTATCTAGATTTGGCAACGTCACACAAATAAACATTGCACTGACCTCAGAAAGCACATAGGAACAAAGGGGGAAGAAAGGAAGAAACAGATTCGTCCAGTTAACACCCGGGTTCAGTCGACCAAAACTGGTGCTAGAGTGAACACGAAACTGCTCGACGTTCCAGCCAGAAAGACAACCGGATAAGTATCAGCCTGTATTATTACAGTATAACCATAGTTGCTTTCAGACTACTTTTCACATTTTGCAAAAATGAGGAAAAAGTAGACTTATGAGATCGGGCATATGTGTGTCTGTCTGTCCTTCTGTCTGTCTGTCTGTATGTCAGGCTGTGTGTGTGTGTCCCCCCTATCAACTCCTAAACGGCTGGAGCAATCGAAATAAACTTTGGTAGGAGTATAGACCTATACCTGAATATCTCACGGCCATATTTGAGAATGATGTCAGTGCTACCAACTGCTGAAAAATCGCAATTGAAATTTGAGCTCCTTGTTGGATATCTTGGAACGTATGAATGGGAGCTATTTCAAAATTGGCACACATATAGATAATAATATTGCAGTTTAATTTCCAGGAGGCCATACATGGCAGTGTTGCCAAAATGATTATAAGCCTACTGATAGGTCCAATATTTAAATGCATATAACTTCTAAACTATCAATTGGAATTCAACCAAATTTCGTATGTTGTATGTGTATATAACCAGATATGACTGAGCGTATTCTTATGAACCACCAGTGCTGCCAACTGTTAATAAATGCTCTTCATTTCTTTTATCCAAATACCAATATATATGAGAAAGTATGCAATCCGACAGCTTTAAACTATGCACACGTATATTACCTGGCATTCTAGATGAATTTGGAGTAACTAATAAACGTCAGTGCTGCCAACATGATTCTAAGCCTGCTGATAGGACCAATTTTAAAATGCATGTAACTTCTATGCTAATTAATGGATTTCATTCAAAATTGGCACAATAGATCATATTATTTCAGATTATTTCTGACCAATACTTGCATGACACTGTTGCCAACATGCTTAACTGCATGTAACGTCCATGCTATTCATTGGACTCCAACCAAATTTTGTATTCTGTACCTTAAGAGATGGAACTAAGAATATATTCAGTCACCAGGGCTGCCAACTGTAGTGCTCTATTGGGCTACATTATGCCAGATATACAGTATTTCGAATTAATTAGAAATTTGGATATTACCAACTTAATTTGGTCATTATTCTAGATAGATCCATATAGATTAATCATTGGCATGAATCTTAAATATTAAGAAAAGTAGGCTCTATAGTTCGTCACGGAACTTCTTGTTTATAACCATATAATCACCCCGAACAGACAAACGCCGGATTTTTATCACCATTTTTAGCATTTCACCTAACATTAGATATACTTAATTTAGCATACACCGACAGTTGCATTACCAATACTGCAACTAAATAATTGTACATATTGTAAATATTTTTCACCTGTATTCTCAAACATAGATGTTATAGCCTAAGTGTAATGGATCTGATGATGATCGCTTGACGATCAAAACTGGTCATCCTAGTGTATTTATTAATCTCATGTAATTTATTTCAGGATTAGGGCATAACCCAGCTCTTTTTGGGTAAATTCGTGTTGACCGACTGAAAAGCACCTAACTTTTGTTTACTAAGGCAACACTGAAAAATGGCTTCAAACCTCACAATGTAAATATATTACTGGCCTTTGTTTTAGAATAATGTCTACTGTTAAAATCAGCATTTCTAGAAACCATGTAATTATTAGTATTTCGACAGGTTATAATTTCTTCCTAATCCACCTTGGGGAGGAAAGGGTTCCTTACTGTAGCCTGTTTCCCAAACTTTTGTGTGTGTGTACCACTGTAAGAGATGAGAATCTCTCGCGTCCCACTTATGGTTGGGAGATATAGTTATTATAACCCCCCACCACTACCACTACTAAATAGACCAAAATGAAAATGAAAATCCACAGCCTGCTTCCAGTCTCCGACCGGGTCAGGAATGGAATGAATGAAGCCCTATCTAGCGGCGAGGATATGAACTGTGCCGGCTGTCGAGGCCTGACGCACTCCTCTGGGGCAATGATTAAATGAATGACAGATGAAATGAAATGATAGTGGAGAGTGTTGCTGGAATGAAATTTTGACAGGGAAAACCGGAGTACCCGGAGAAAAACCTGTCTGCCTCCGTTTTGTCCAGCACAGATCTCACATGGAGTGACCGGGATTTGAACCACGGAACCAGCGGTGAGAGGCCGGCGTGCTGCCGCCTAAGCCACGGAGGCTTTCACTAAATAGACCAAAATACGGATTGTAAATTGTGTTTGTTAGAGTTAGACTGTTGGAGTTAAAGTTCAAAGAATAAAAATTGTGTCCAGTTGTTTTATTACAGGATGTTGATGCCATAAAAAAGTTAGAAAAAGCACTTAAAATTTTCAAAAATGACTCTTAAAAATGTCCTGAAAATTTGAAAAAAACACTATAAAAGGGAAAAAGTGATCTTATAATAATAAACTCACCACTGTTTCATTATTTCAATATTTGCACAAACTGAAAAATCAATCAAAACAGATTTCTAGCAGTTAACAAACGGTTTATGTTCACTTTAGTCTGAGTTGCACTGCACTACGCATGTCGTACTGATGTTGTCAAATGTAAATAATCTGCGGTTATCAGCCAATAAGTTTTTATATCTCGAAAAGCTGCGTTCAACATCAACTGATGTGATCGGAGTGTACTTGGAGTGAGGAAGGTAGTTCGCTGCTAAATCCTCCTCAACCTCATCCATGCAGTAGTTTTCCCCAGAAAGAATGTTTTGTACCTGGTGTTCTTGTCTGGATTTTTTTTTCAGTTTTTATGCAATAACCGCAGCAATTTCGCCACGATGTTGCTAAGTCTAGTTTCCACCCGGTTGATTAAGGAAATGGAATCAATATTTCAATATTTTAAATTATCTTGTATCGGCTACTAACTTCTTCTTATTTCTGAGAGACGTAATGTACCCGGTAATCCGGAAAGGATCCTGTTGGAACAGCCATTGCCCCCGCTGGATTGCCTATTTCTAATTGCTCCGGCAACTACAATATTAGAAATAGCTTCCAACATGGTCTTTAGGGATTTACAGACAGCAGTTACAAGAATATTGTGGATAACAACCAACTACACGGGGCACTCACCTTTACTTACCTCGGGGACTGGGACTCAGCTTCGCTTACACTACATCCACAATACTCTGCTCCTTATATTTAAAATGAATCACTCCAACAACAACGGAAAACAATGTGAACAAATTTATTAACAAAAAGGTTAAACTAATCTACTATAAACAAAATAACAACAAATGAATTTAACAATAGACATTAAAATTAAAAACACGCAATCATTCACACCTCCTTTCATTTCTACATCTTACTACAATGCTGTATTAAAAATTATGAGTATAAAACTTGGCTTGTTTTAGGTCTACACAGCGTAGAAATAAAAACGTTTAGTGAAGCCTCTGAATGGCATTCCATGCACATGTTTTCATTCACAAACCTGCGTTGTAGAACGCACGTGCCGTGGCTTTGTTTCATCAATGAAACACTGGCATCACGCCGTACTCAAAACTTGTTTATACAATAAATAGAAGGCAGTTGGTCTACACCTGTTTAAATATTATGTCATCGCTCTCCAGAGCTAACGGTGAATCATTCTTGCTAGCCCACAGAGACTGCAAGTGTGTGCATTTATAAAACACGTAAAAAATTAACATTTAGATCTTACAAGAGTTCATATAACTGCTCTGTTCCTTAAACAAACATTCTAAAAATTTTATACACTCTTTCATTCGCACTCCGTTATTGTTCTAGACCAATACGGTTCCACATCTTCTCTTAACAATGAATAATCATTCACACCAAAAACATCCGCTCATAAAACACACACTATTCCAAAACAATTGATTAATAAATCCTACTAAATTATTTAACTAATTAAATCATTTCCACAAAAATTATTTACATGTAATATGTTTATAATAATATCCATTATCCAGTGTTGCTAACGTGACAATTTCGAGATTCTAACTTCTCGGTTACAATAAAAATCTTAACTAAATATATACACTGTTTTTTCACATAACCATCCTTCTATAACGTTCTGTAGTTTTAATATACTGCATACACCTCGTCTTATATAGGTTTCATTACATTATCGGTATAATACAGTCGACTCATTAAGGTAAACTGCACGTAATTACATAAATTCGGGTTTAATAAAAATTTAATAATTGTATTATAGACGTGAGTAGTCAAACTTTCTCAAGTTGTATTTCCGCTGAAACCCTCCTGTTAACACAGCTAAATCGTTAATTCACAAGAACTGGACTACTTGTATACAACGGCTCTTATCATGATATATGCCTTTTATCAAAGAACAACAATACTTTGACTTTCTTAAAATGCGGAACTCCCTCGCCTGAGCACTCCATAGCTCTACAAAACCTCATATAACAGTATATATGGCATAAACAATTACCATCTACTATGTTAAACAATAACCAAAAGGGATTGATTGTTATTAACATATCTTATGTAGGAACTTCTCTCAAATAATGGCATGACCCTCAGTATCATTGCACATGATTACTGGACTACAATTATACATACGTAAGTTCTTCAAACGAAACTTCCAATTGTAATGAACGATATTAGACAGTCGTGATTAACCTCCTAAAGTTTACTCCACAACAAGATAATTAACTGTTAACTCGACTGTCGCAAATACATGTAATAAAAATAATACTGCTTGTTTCACCTCACTTGTCAAGCTATAAATTGTTTATCGTTGTAATATCATGTCGACAAAATGACTTGTTGTTACACAAATAGAATGAAATAAAACCCATGTTATTTATAGTGTCAGATAGAATTCAATCCTGACCGGGATAAACTAGTTTGAATTCCTAGCCAAAGATTTGAATAATCTTCTATCAAAAGGTATTTCATCTAACATGCTAAATGAACAAAGCTCTTAGCTTTACAGATAATAAGAAAGGTTTGTCAATATCGTAATGTTTTTCCACTCTACACAAAGAATGTTCATAGGAATTAAGACATCGGTCTTATCAAACGACTAGTATTTCTTAGATCGTCGATAGTTTATATACAATAATGATATAACAATATCATTCGATGTTTCTTCTTTTCTTGAAGTGCTATGTTGTTACATTAAAGTGCTCAAATTAAATTTAATAAGAATTTAATTTGAAGCTATGACACAAAGTCAGAATACTTGGTTTAAATGAAATTATTAAAATTCGAGAGTCGAAACGACTAGTCTCCTATGAGGCAATATGATTCCTCAAACAAAATTTTATGTCAGTTCCACAACTGATCCGTAGAATAAAATTGAAAAATAGATGAAATGCAATCATCTTCTAAATAACCTTGCAGCATATAAAACATCTCAACACACATCTGAAGTGTAAACTACATAAAAGCACTGAAATACATGAAATGTGAAAATATAGAAAATAAGTAATATGATCGTTGAAAATATGGAATAAGATTGCTGCTCAGAATGTCACTAATCAAGCTCTATATAACAATTGAGATACACTAATACCTAATTTAGACGAAAACTTGAAGATCAATGTAAGTATTGCCACAATACTTTAGATGTTTCCTCAGTACAAGACACTGATATGGATCTGCATTCGAACCTCGGATCTGCGACCTCAGAGATAAGAAACGTCTCTCTCTGGAATTCACCAACATTCGGCTGGGCTCGAACGACATCTTTGTGGCAAATTCTTCTAGGTTGCTGGACTACCTTTCCCTAGCACCTTGACAAATCTCTTCTGTAGAGTCTTCATTCTCCGTCGTAAATATGTATCGGCTTCATCATTGGAATATAATTATGGAAATATTCATATAAATGGTGAATGAAATGTTTCCATTGCTAATTGATGTTATATTAGTGTTCGTAGACTGACGAAAATGCACTAGATGGACCGTACACTACGTCTGTATTCAAGAATACGTTGTCTAACGGAGTTCCATTGTTGTATCTTAACTCCTGTTATTGAATATGTCTCTGGCGCATGACTGTTTAGACCATCATATCAACAATATTAATTAAGTTGAATGATAATGTTTGAAGATTAATTATAGTCATTCTGTTAATGTTCATGTGTTGCGCCAATATTAAAAGTCCTCTGCCACTGTTCACTTGAACTGCGTTCGTCAATTTCACGTTGCAATTTATACTGATCTTCAGCTCTGTTTCGAACACATTTGGAAATGTAACTTGACAGGCTGATATTGTCGAAACGGTGAACATTTAAGCGCTCGACTTTCCACAATATATAGTAGGCGACATGTTCTTAATATGTATTCGCTTATTTAACTTCAAATCTCAATATTGTATGAAATATAATCAATAAAATGTTCCTCGCAACTTCACACAGAATGGAAGTGCGGTGATCTCTAACGCTCCACCTAGCTATACTCGCGTCTCCACAAGTCGACAGTCGTCGCACTCGGACTAAGCTTTGGGATCTCCGTTAACCCAGTAAAAACACTTCCTCACTCTTCAAAGTCTGCTGGAATAAGAACCTCGCTCTTTGGATCTCCCTCTGCAAGTCGAATTTTTGGCGGCCATATCAATCTCCCACCATAATTTTAGCGCGTAGATTAGTAATGCTTATTACTGCGTAGATTAACCGATCTGTGGTTTTTAAAGTATCAGACATAATTTCTCTTAATATTCTCTTCATTACCAAATAAGAAAATCTTCTTCTAAAGGCCTAAATGCATAATTTCATCCTATGGTGTAATTAAAGTTGATCCCGTCTTCAATAAGATCTCTCCTCATTGGCTCTGGACTGGGATCCAATAGCATAATTTATAACAATATTTATAATATTAATTTCCCAACTCGCTGTTGCTATGCTAAGAATAGCCTTCTAGATGCGTCCATTGTGCAACATATCACGTGATCGGGCTCTCCCACAGCGTCGAGCTTGTAAAACGACACTCTTGTGTCACACTTCCAGAAATTATATTTGCTAGTTAAATTTTATCATGGGGACGGAAAATACTCTCATTTTGTCCCTAAATAATTCAATTTACGGGGGCAGTAACTCCCTCATATAGAGCTGTGACATGACTAAATTGAAAAAAAAAAAGACCTCAATAGGCCGATTTCTGTAAAATAAGACCAAAAATCTACCAAACTTAAGAAATGCTCTTAAAATGGAAAAATGGCAAAAAATGCAGAAAGATGCGAAATAAAAATGACATATTTGAAGACGGGGTGGCTTCAGCATTGTTTTAGACAGCTCAGTAAAAAGATGACATGTCATCAACATCCGTGCCCTATTTATTACTAGAAGTATTCAATTCAAACATTCAGAAATGACACTGTACAAATAATATTAATAAGAGAACTCGTATAATGTAAACATAAAAACCAAAGTTCAACTAACAACTTCAGTGTGAAGGGTGAGCTTGATTTTAATCGTGTCAGAAACATACATTATAACTTACAAGATATAAATTCAAACCTGGTACTATAAGCATTAATCATTTTTGATGGCAGGTAGCAATGCAATTAACCTCTACACAAGTACAAATTTAATCAAATGTGGCTTGACCAATATGCAGCTAGTTCACATGCTTCTTTAGTAGCGTCAATCACGTTCTGGGGAGAGCATGTAGTTGGACACAAGTTGCATACAAGGAGATGGTTCATTGTCTGTTCTTCACCGCATTCGCATAGTGTAGATTCGCAGACAAATTCCCACTTTCTCATGTTGGTCTTAGTGTCTTCCATGTTGACCAACTTTCCTCGTGGCCTGAAGGAAGGCTTTCGGAAGGCATCATCCATCCTGCAAGGTGGCTGGATCTTGAACGCCATGAATTCATTCTATAGTTCGATGGTGGTTCAGTGAGGCTTTCTGTTGCATGAAGAAAGCTTCTTCTTGACTTTAGCCTTTGGGTTGCTGGTTGATACCCATATAAAGTATGGGTCCTCAGGTTCAGTGCTTTAGATTTCTCCAGTCTGGATGCACACTCACGGCGAATATCTGGGGGTGGGATACCTGCTAGACAATAAACTTTATCAAGTGGTGTAGATCTCAAACATCCTGTAATGAGTCTGCAGGTCTCATTTAAGGCAACATCCACTTGATTAGCATGACTAGATCTACACCAGACAGGGCAGGCGTATTCTGCAGCTGAATAACAAAGGGCAATTGCCGAAGTTCTCAAGAGGGAAGGATGCGTCCCCCAGGTTGAACCCGATAATTTCCGGAGAATATTGTTCCGTGCAGATACTTTTCTTTTGGTGTTCAGACAGTGTGTTCTATAGGTTAGTGATCGGTCAAGAGTTACTCCTAGATATTTGGGAGTGAAGCAGTGTTCTAATTGTTTACCTTCCCAAATTACTTGAAATTTTCTAGCTGCCTGTCGATTTTTGAGGTGGAAGGCACAGACTTGTGTTTTTGATGGATTTGGCTGTAGTTGGTTCTCTTGGTAATAACCACTTAGAATTTGTAAAGCATGGGAGAGCTTCTCTTCAGCAAGTTCAAACGTTTCCTCTTGAGCTGCTAGAGCGACATCATCTGCATAAATAGAGCTCTTTGTCCCTTGCGGGCGAGGCTGATCATTGGTGTAGATGTTGAAAAGTATAGGAGCTAACACACTCCCTTGTGGAAGGCCGTTCTTCAAATTCCTCCATATACTCCTCTGACCTTGGAACTCAACAAAAAACCTTCTGTTCTGAAGAAAGCACTCAATCATTTGGGTGAGTTTATAGTCCTTAGTTATACTGTGCACTTTACGAAGCAGTATACGGTGGTTAACTGTGTCGTAGGCTGATGTCAAGTCAACAAAAACCACTCCAGTGACTTTGTTGATTTCATAGCCGTCTTCTATATATTGTGTGAGGTGCAGTACTTGGGAAGTACAACTTCTCCCTGGTCGAAAGCCGGCTTGTTCTGGTATGAGTAATGGGTCTACCACGTCAGATAGTCTGTCCAAAATCATTCTTTCTGAGATTTTGTATAAATGACTCAACAAAGAGATTGGTCGGTAGTTCTTCGGATCACTTGCGCTCTTTCCAGGTTTAAGTATTGCTATAACTCTTGCTTTTCTCCACAGTTTAGGAATTGTGCAGTATTTGATGCAGTTGTTGAATAATTCCAAGAGCCACTGCTTACTGACAGGACCAAATCTTTTCAGTTGCTCAACACAAATGTCATCAAGACCTGCCGCCTTACCATTTTTGCATTTATTCAGCGCTATATTTAGATCTTCTACAGCAAAGTGGTTAGAGAGAATGCTGTTCTCCTGATTAGTCGGCTTTTCTGCTTTTTGTTTTGATCCTCTTCCAGCTTTATTTGGTTTGCCGCTCTCCACGAGCTGACTAGCTATTTGATTTGCAGAAACGTTGCTGTGTACTGTACCCGTTCGTCCTGGGGATGCGATGACCCATCTGCTATAACGTCACATCCCTGGAGTTCCAGGACAGAGCGGAGTTAAATGAACCTCTAGTCAAATAAGGAATGTGTCGGAAATTCAGCTGAGTTCTTGAAAAAGCAGTGGGTTTCACGAGACAAAGTATCTCTAGGGTCGTTACGGGCTTAAGTTAATAAAAATAATTCAAATATAAATGGGCGCCATCAACTGAATTCCTAGCAAAACCACTTCCTTTCCGGATAAGCCTTACTCAAGACAAGGAAAGAAAAAGGAACATCACACCATCATCAGATCACAACTAAGATAAAAACAAGTTTATTTTACTTTGAAAGTCAGACAGACATTTTAAATATAAATCCTACCTAAGAGTATGGTCGAATGCAAAGTTAAATTGTCATTGTCCAAAAATCGAACCATCTCCTTTCTAATGCAAAATTATTTCAATCCACTTATCAAGAAAAATGTATAAAGTTCTCTTGGGTTCTCAGGATCACTGTATCACTATGTCTTTCGTCACTGACATTTGTGAAACCTGAGACCTAATTCTCTTTAATTTAACATCAATGTGGATTTAATTAAGTTACTAATCTGCCTAAACATACACATATAATAATCACTCATGTTAAATATCACATAAATTATGGTTTGCATGGTATAATTTGAACGTAGAACATGTTAATCAAATGTTCCTAAACATTGAATAATTAATTTACATTATTTACATCGTCATTAATCTCTTATCTGTGAATTACAGAAAATTCAAATTCTCATTGGTCATCCTCATCATTATTATCAAATTAAATATTTCTCACATTAATTCTCACTTCAAAATTCCAAATATTCCTGTCAGAATCGTTAATTCATCACCATTACATCATTTAAATTCACATTTCAAGTTGCAATTCCTTCGAATTATCTCTCAATTAAATTTATTTAATTCCATAAAAAATTCATTAATCATCAGCTTCTTTAATTAATCATCACCTTCTAATTCAGTTATTCATTATCATTACAATCGTCTAATAATTCATTTCAATCAGTTTAATTAATTCAATCTTTAATTCATCCACTTATTTAATTCATCGATTTATTTCAAAATTTAATTTATCAACTTATTTAAATTTCAATCATCTGGTTATTTAATTTTATTATTTCATCTAGTCATTCTGATTTTTATTTCATTAGGTCATTCTGATTTTTATTTCATTTGGTCAGATCGTTAATATGCTTAAATCTCAGATTATTATTTCATTAATTATTATTTTCAGAAAATCTTGTATTATCAACTTCATTTACTTGTTTAATTTCCTAACAAATTGTTTAATATGGTTTATGGAACGTTGTCTTACAGTTTTATTACTTCCAAGTTATATCTCGTATTTAATTATCATGCCAAAAATATTATTGTCTCCACGACATCACGTTGGATCTAACTATCCACAACGACATTATATTTCTTCAATATTCCAAATATCACATTTGAATATAAGAATTGCTACAAAAACTCCATAAATATTCAGCACATACAGCATGAATTTCAACAAATACGCTAGACTGGGTACAACGACCTCATGTCCGCTTCAAAATACATTATCAACGTTGCAACTATCAAATGGCAAATTCCACAAAATGCCTATCACAAACTTCATTTAACCACGTTGCATGATCTACAAAAATATATAAATGGCTTCAAATTATTAACGCACATAATCTCCAATGACTGTAATTACTCTGATCACTTCTAGACAACTTCTTAAACAATTGGAAAAACATTACTTCAGTAATTTATGATCTGCTTTCAAATAGCATAAATTCTCTTTCACAAGTTTCATAATTCACATCGTAGAAAAACACCAATGTGCTATAATCTCTCACATCAAAATCTGCAATACTGATCTGCCTTAAAATAATTATGACCATTAATGATTAATCTTACAAGATTAAATTACTTTAAATCCTTCTCAAAGGTATCAAACACAATTATAAAAATCATCAAAGCATCAGCTGTAATAGCTGTTAAACTGAAATTACTCTCAAAAGAGTATAGCAACAAAATATTGGATTGGCAAACAAGAATTACTAAATGCAATCCTGTTGACATTTATCGTTACTTTATTTAACAAAATTTCGACTGATATGTGACTAGTAGTTCCTTGTTTAATTCACTTACATCTCGTGTACATTCGGATGATAAAATGAGTTCCTCAATGGCGAGTAAGATGTGTAACCACCGTGCAATCGTATAAATACGAAGGACCTCGCCCCGTCGACTAGGATGATAGTTCCCTAAACGATGGGTAAGGCGAGTACCACCATACAATCGTATAAATACGACAGACCCCATCTCGTGGACTATATGAGTGAATGTACCAGAAAGGAATCAACAAGTTTCTAGTTGTCATATAAAAGCGACGTTCATTCACTAAAGTGAATAACTTCTTAATATCTCCAAACAATCCAATGGAAAAAATCCCTACTGATGAATAATACACACTCGCTAGTATGCAATGAACTGACGAAGTAGTTTCTGATAATCAATTGCAGATCACGAGTTCGAAATACTCGTTACACAAAAAAAACTATCCATGAAAAATATCCTAGCTGGAAAAATGTCTATAAGATCAAACATCTTCTTAATAAAGTCAAACAACGGTGAGAATATCGAATAATGATGCCTGCCATATCATATGGTCACTCCATATTCTAGCAAATTCGAAGTATATAAATTCAAACCATGTCTTAATAATCAAATCACTCCTATTAGAAAATATACATGTGTGCCCAGTATTCATGAAAATAATCGTATCAGGTAGATAGAACTCTTACAATACCTTTCATTATCAGTTGTAATATAATTTCCAAGATCGTCGATTTTCCCTACCTAAAGATTTCTCGTAAGATCGGCGTGAATATCATTTCATCCATGAAATGATGATTTCCTTCGAAATCCCAAGCGAATCAGCTGTTGGACTCCTCTCGTCAGGAATCGAATCCATCGCTCTGTGGTGCCATCTTGTCTCTATTCACGTTTACTCGATCATGTTGAACCTCGAATTACCCATAGCGGATATCGTCCAACTCCTTCTCGAAAAGTTCATGGTAACAGCGGACCCCCTACCCTTCTTCTAATATACGCCACTGTTCCGATAAATGTTCAGTTTGAGAATTGTAAGTCCTCTCTCAACTTACTGCGAAGTTCTACTTGAGTGAAATAAAAATTTTACTAGATAGTGTTCCAGATTACGATACACCCTGTATCTGTCTATAATTTGTAATCCATGAAAATGGCATAAGATAAAAATCTTATAAATGCACGCTGTAATGTTCATCAGAGCCTATGCTAAACATTCAGTTTACTTGGAATAGTAAAAAGTCGCTTTGAATGTATTATATAACAGCATGGTTATAATGTTAAATGTGAAAGCCTGTGTTCGAACAACGTCGAAATGAAGCTTGAAACAAAGTCTTCATATGCGATCAGTGCGGTTTTGAAATACCCCGGCTATCCACAATTGTCCTCTCGGCTAGCCCGGCTGGATCGATGACCCGCTCGGCCTCTGTTGCTCGGTGATGCGAGAAAAGTCGCCTACACTTGCCGTGACGGCTTACGTGTGTTGCGTGACCTTCACTGCCCGTCTCGCTGTGCTATAGGACTGCTCTGTACTGCTCGCCTCGTTGAGCCTAACTGAACTGCTAAGCGCTGCGTCCCAGCTTATGAGTTCCGAGCGGCACGTGGCTGATTCTCCCCACCACGGTGCTCCTACGTCACGAAGATAGTCTCGAACCCGACTCCTCTCGGCTGTTCTGTTATACAATAACTTATTTCCATAAAATTATTTCCACATATAATTCATGTCATATATACTCTTCTAAGTTGTTTTAACTTATTATAATCCCATATACATTTCAATAAAGCTTCACATCTTTATTAATAATTCTATCTTCTTACAGATTTCAATGCCTCCTTGATTCTTGACCTCCTACGTCATCTTGGCTTTCTTCTTGACGCGATCGATGCGCTATCTTATCTGAATGCTTCCCAAAACTTCAACTACAGCTTAATGTCAGCTGGCGTAGCCGATAGCCTAAAATAGGTATCGGGTACATCTCTCCCGTACATCTCCTTTTTTTTTTTATCAGGATTGAGAAAAAAAAATACACTCTCAGGCATTCAATATATTATACATGTACACGATAGCTCTACAATTTCCTTTACTCAGCATGATGGTATTTCCTGATGCTAGCTGCATTAAAAGTTCCCACAACTTCATCAGTATCCATTCTGACAATCTTATAGCTATTATTCTGGTATGTTTGTTCAATACGGAACGGTCCAGCGTACAATGGAGCGAATTTATGGTAGATCTTCAGCTGTAGGTTCGAAGTGACTGGCTTCCTAATCAGCACCTCATCATTTTCTTGAAATGGCTCGTGGAACCTCCTTCCTGCCTGTCTCCTGGCTCTCTTCTCCGCCTGTCTTCTGAGCCTCTCTCCTGCCATCTCGACTCTTCTTTCTTGTGTGGGTTGAGGATCTACTGGTGCCCTCACGACTCTATCCCATGGTCTATCCGGTTTCAATCCATGATGAAGCATGGACGGAATCTGTCCTGTGCTTTCATGTACTGTGGAATTCAAGCATTGGCTAATGATGGGTATCACTTCCATCCATCTATGGTGTTGCCTTGACACATATAAGCGACACAGCTTACTTATCTCCGGCATAATTCTTTCGGCGGGATTTCCCTCTGGATACCGTACAGAATTAAACACATGCCTGATTCCTAAACGTTCCATAGCAGTAGAAAATTCCATGCTAGTAAATTGCGATCCATGGTCACTCAACAAAACTTCAGGTTTCCCCATGCTCGGAATGACTGTTTTCTCAAGTCGATTTATTACGTACTTGGACGTAGCTTTCTGTATAGGGCATAGAGATACGTACTTCGAAAATACATCGACTGTTACTAAAACGAATTGATTGCCTTTCGTCGAACGAGGAATCGGACCAAAAATGTCCGTCGCGAAAAGTTCTCTTGGCTTGCTGGGTAATATTGATCTGGGAACTTCTTTCATTAACTTAGATGAGTATTTACTTCGCTGACAACTGTCACAGGTCTTTATGACGTCGCGAATCGTTTGTCCCATTTGTTTCCAAACAAAAGTTTCTTGAGCGAGAGCCAAAGTCTTGTCTACACCTACATGAGCTGCAGTTCGGTGTATCATCCAAATAACTGGTTTGACAAGCTTGGGTGGGATCACTACTCTAAGTCTAGTATGATCCTGGTCAATATATTGGCATATAACACCTCCCATAATATGATGTCTTCTAGCCTCTATCTCAGTTCTTTGAAAATCTGGATCAGTGTTATCCATCCTACGTGTCAGAAAACGGTAAATTCTTCGTAAAGGTGCATATCTCTTCTGAGTTTGCGATAACAACTTCAACTTTTCTAGAGTACCACTATCCTCTTGAATCAAATTTATATGATTGACTATTACTTCTTCACAAGGGTTTCTGCTCAGCACATCTGCTAACAGATTTAACTTCCCCGGTCTATGTACAACAGTTGGGTTAAATTGCTGTAAGAACAGAGCCCATCTGGTGATGCGGTCACTCGCTAAGTCTGTCTTCATAATAAATTGGAGAGCTTTATGATCTGTGATCACTGTTATGTCATGTCCAAACAACACCTTCTTCCACGTTTTGAGAGCATGAACCACTGCTAATGCCTCTAACTCAGTTGCATAGTAATTCTTCTCACAATTCCTAAGCTTGCGACTGGTGAAAGCTAAATATCTATGTTTCTTGTCATCATCCAGCTGATATAGGATTCCACTAATACCTATTTTGGATGCGTCTGTCTCTACAAAGAATCGTCTTGTAAAATCAGGATACTCAAGTTTGATATTTTGGATTAGCATTTTCTTGGCTGCTAAAAACGCTTGATTGCATCTATCGTCCCATTTCCATCGATTTCCCTTCCTTAATAAATCCTGCAGAGGTGCCATTGTCTCAGTATATCCAGGACAATGTGTTGAAAAGAACTGACACATGCCTAAAAACTGCCGTACCTCTTTAATCTTTCGTGGTGTTGGAAACTCTGAAATTGCTATTATCTTCTTTGGATTGGGCCTATAACCATCTCCATCGATTCTATGTCCAAGAAATTCAATTTCTTCATGAAAGAATTGACATTTATTGAAGTTCACCTTGAAGTTCGTTCTTCTAAGATCTTCAAAAAGCATTTGAAGGTGTCTGATATGTTCTTCCGCTGTCTCAGACGCTATAATCAGGTCATCAATATAGCTTACAACATGCTCTTTAACTGCATCTGACAAATTTTGATCTAGTGCTCGGATCATCACCGGACCACTATTTTTCACACCAAAAGGTAACCTATTGAATACGTATGTTTTATGGTCAAACAGGAACCCTGTGTACTGTTTGCACTCTTCTGCTAGCTCAACATGATAATATGAACTAGTCAGATCGATTGTCGAGAAGACACTCTTTCCTCTAAATCGGCGTAACAATTCACGAATAACAGGTGGTCTATCGTGTTCAGGAAGAACTCTTTCGTTAAGGGATCTGGCATCTAGACATATCCTCAGCTTACCGTTAGGTTTCTTGACAACAGCTAAAGGATTCAAATAAGCAGTTGGCATTTTCTTAATTATTCCATCTGTTTCCATGTCGCTTATCATTATGCTAACTTCCTCCTTCCATTTATCCGGAATGGGATATAAATTTTTATGGTATGGTTTGTCATCCATCAACTTGATGCTGTATGTAAAATTTTCTATGAGACCTGGTTTGTCATTGAATATATCCTCATATTCTGAAATTACTTGATCAAACCGCCCCTTAATTTCTGGATTTATTTTACTAGTTATGCCAATTTTATCTTCTATAGACCTTTCAACGCTGCATACAATTTCATCCAATATATCCTCTCTAAAGAATGTCATCTCCGATTCTTGATTTTCCATAACCCCTCCTTGAAAGTACATGCGCCTACTCTGCATATCTATGATCAGGCCACTCTCACTTAGGAAATCCACTCCTAGGATCATGTCAAAATGTAGTTGACCCACTACTAGGAACATCTGTTCAAAACTTCTGGTTCCAATCCCGACATCTAAAAGTACCTGACTTTTACATTTCATACTCTTGTCTGGAATCACCCCTTGAATTTTGCTAACAACAGTTGGCAACATTGTAATTCTTCCTAATAATTTCAATTCATCCAGGCAACCTATGGATATCAAGCTCACCATAGCTCCTGTGTCTACAAGTGTCTTTATTTCTTTTCCCATGACTTCCACACTAATAACTGGCAATTCATGTCTATTTTCCCGTTGTATTATGTCTTCTTCCTCGATTAAATCCTCGTCCTTGACCTGATATGTTTCTACGATGACGATTGATTCCCAATGATTTTCATTTTCTTCTGGAGTTAATTTGACGTTTTTTTTTTTCATTGCCACTCGTGCTGGCTCGATTGACATCTCTCATTGTCTCCTCGAGTGGTGCACTAGGCTGTCTATCCTCCTGTCTTGACCTTTCATGTCCACGATTATCCCTTCTGTCGTTAGGATCGTTTCTTCGGCCATCCTGTCGGTCGTTTCCATTAAACTGTTGACCTTGGTTCCAGTTATTCCTTCCCCGATATCTGTTATTATACCGATTCCTGTCCTGATACCTGGAATTTTGGTTATAATTCCTATACCGGTTATCTCTCGCTTCTTGATCGTATGGCCTTTCATATGGTCCTCTATATCGATCATTTCCTCTTGCATTACGGATATTTCCTCGATTCCCATCGTTCCGTCGGTTTTCCCAGGAATCCCTTCTGTCCGTTTGAACTGCATTGTCCACGACTACCGCGTTTACTTCTTGCGTGTTTCTGTTGTCGTTTCGATTACTTCTCGGTGTAACCTGTGCGCTCGTATAATCCAATCGCCTCAATATATCATCATAATGTTCCAGCGTATTGGCTCCCGATGCTATCAAAGATCGCTGTACCTCTATCGGTAACTGTCGCGCTATAGCTTGCAAAAGCTCTTCTTCTGGCAATGGAGGAATAAGGAACTGTAATTTAGCCAGCTGTGACGTGAAGTAGTTGGCGTAATGCGTCGGATGAGACGTAGAATAGCGTTTAGAGTACATCTCCGCTCTTACGTTGAGTTGATCCTCGGCACTCCAGAATCTCCTCAAGAAAGCCATGGCAAATTGCTCCATGTTCGCAAAGTTGCTTCTGAACGCTCTAAACCACGTAAGTGCAGATCCATCTAAGGCGCGTTCTACTATCCTTAGCTCTCTTTCTTTGGCTACCCTGTGTTCCGCCATGTAGTCTCGAATATCTCGCAGAAATTCTACTGGTGTAACTCCTGTATTTCCCGAAAACTTTCTCGGTTTGTCATCTAGGTTCCTTATAATTGTGACTGGACCTGAATATCGTTCACTTGGACTCGACGTACTCCTACTCGAACTTGGATTCTCCTGCGGGGTTGAACTGACCCTTTCGAATGTCACATTCGGTTGCATTTGACGGTCTTCTACCATGCTCGTGTCTTGATTCGTCATACTGCGGTCTATCGCTGTTTGATTCATCAATGTTTCCCCTGATGTTACATTATGACTGGTGAAACTGTTAACTATGGATTCTAGTTTCGTCACCCTGTCTTCTGCTAATCTCTTGACCTGAGTCTTCAACTCATCTAACGATGTAACGTCCTGCGTCTTGTTACTTTCGTCTAGATCGTTCCTCAACTTGTCAATCTTTCCTTCGCACGTGTTCTTCACTAACGCGACTTGTTCTTTCAACAGATCAACATCTGTTCTAAATAGTGTTGAATCTAATTTCATCGCTTCCTTGCTTTCCGTAAACCTAACTTCTAAGTTTGCCATACCTGCGATTAATTTTTCATCTAACCCGTCCCGTTTCTCTTTTGCTTCGGCATCGACCTCATTATATCGTTCCTCAACAATTGCTCCGACTCTATTTTTAAATAAAGTTAAGTTTTCGTTAACCTTTTGCTCTATATCGTCGTCTATCTTTCTAATATCCTTCTGCAATTGATTTTCTAACGACTTTATATTAGAATTGACCTCTCCCAAGACTTCGTCTTTAATGGTCCCAATTACTGTCTTCAAATCTTTTATTTCGTTACCTAGACTTGTTTCTAGACCCTTAATCTTAGTCTCGAAAGATACTTCGGTAGACCAATCTTGAATTTTTCCTACATCTGCCACTAAACCATCGATGTCGAATCTCAACTTCGATACATCTGACTTAATGTCTTTCTGTATGGTCATAACGTCTGTTCTTAAAGTAAAAATATTTTCTTCCCCTCTACTTTCTAACTCGATAATATTTTTCCTTAATATCTGAACATTTTCCTCTCCTTTCATGTTTACTGCAATGATGTCTAATTGTAAAGTTTTCAACATCTCATTGTTCTTCAAAGTTAAACTATTCTCTAATCTGGTTAACTTATTTTCTAATTCAGTATTAGTTTCTTCACTACGAGACTGTAATTTCTCTTCTAACGATTTAAAGTTATCTTTCAAGTTAGCTTCACTAGCTTTTAAATGACTTTCAGTATTTGACTGTAACCTTTCTTCTAATAACTTAAAATTGTCCTTCAAGTTAGCTTCACTATTTGACTGTAGCCTAGTTTCTAACAACATCAACTCATCTTTGCTATTTGACTGTAGCCTAGTCTCTAATAACATCAACTCATCTTTACTAGTTGACTGCAATAATTTTACATTAGTTTCGTTACTAATCTGTAATGATTTTAAATTCTCTTCAGTACTAGTTTGCAATGCTTGTACATTCTCTTTACATTTAGCTTCTAATCTAGCTTCTGAATTATTAATTTGTTCTTTAACTTCCGTTTCCATCTTAGAAATGGTTTCTGCAATTCCAGACATACCCGTCTGCAACTCTCCTAACACCTTCGCTAAATCCTCCGGCAACATAATTATATTTCAATATAGAATTATATAGAGACGTTAGACAACAACACATCGCAATGTCTCAATTCCTGCATTCACTTGGGTATAGGGAAAAATATCTTATAACTAACATGATATTACTAATACGATTAACATGAACACTGGATTGGGCACACAAGTACATTGTCTGACTAAGTATAATAAATTTTGTAACACACTTAAATGAACTTGAGATCAATCTCTCAGTAATCTAAATCTGATGTGATTCCATCGAATTAACAAAATCGAAAAGCCCCACGTTGGGCGCCAATTCTCCCTCTCTCTCTGTACCCGTTCGTCCTGGGGATGCGATGACCCATCTGCTATAACGTCACATCCCTGGAGTTCCAGGACAGAGCGGAGTTAAATGAACCTCTAGTCAAATAAGGAATGTGTCGGAAATTCAGCTGAGTTCTTGAAAAAGCAGTGGGTTTCACGAGACAAAGTATCTCTAGGGTCGTTACGGGCTTAAGTTAATAAAAATAATTCAAATATAAATGGGCGCCATCAACTGAATTCCTAGCAAAACCACTTCCTTTCCGGATAAGCCTTACTCAAGACAAGGAAAGAAAAAGGAACATCACACCATCATCAGATCACAACTAAGATAAAAACAAGTTTATTTTACTTTGAAAGTCAGACAGACATTTTAAATATAAATCCTACCTAAGAGTATGGTCGAATGCAAAGTTAAATTGTCATTGTCCAAAAATCGAACCATCTCCTTTCTAATGCAAAATTATTTCAATCCACTTATCAAGAAAAATGTATAAAGTTCTCTTGGGTTCTCAGGATCACTGTATCACTATGTCTTTCGTCACTGACATTTGTGAAACCTGAGACCTAATTCTCTTTAATTTAACATCAATGTGGATTTAATTAAGTTACTAATCTGCCTAAACATACACATATAATAATCACTCATGTTAAATATCACATAAATTATGGTTTGCATGGTATAATTTGAACGTAGAACATGTTAATCAAATGTTCCTAAACATTGAATAATTAATTTACATTATTTACATCGTCATTAATCTCTTATCTGTGAATTACAGAAAATTCAAATTCTCATTGGTCATCCTCATCATTATTATCAAATTAAATATTTCTCACATTAATTCTCACTTCAAAATTCCAAATATTCCTGTCAGAATCGTTAATTCATCACCATTACATCATTTAAATTCACATTTCAAGTTGCAATTCCTTCGAATTATCTCTCAATTAAATTTATTTAATTCCATAAAAAATTCATTAATCATCAGCTTCTTTAATTAATCATCACCTTCTAATTCAGTTATTCATTATCATTACAATCGTCTAATAATTCATTTCAATCAGTTTAATTAATTCAATCTTTAATTCATCCACTTATTTAATTCATCGATTTATTTCAAAATTTAATTTATCAACTTATTTAAATTTCAATCATCTGGTTATTTAATTTTATTATTTCATCTAGTCATTCTGATTTTTATTTCATTAGGTCATTCTGATTTTTATTTCATTTGGTCAGATCGTTAATATGCTTAAATCTCAGATTATTATTTCATTAATTATTATTTTCAGAAAATCTTGTATTATCAACTTCATTTACTTGTTTAATTTCCTAACAAATTGTTTAATATGGTTTATGGAACGTTGTCTTACAGTTTTATTACTTCCAAGTTATATCTCGTATTTAATTATCATGCCAAAAATATTATTGTCTCCACGACATCACGTTGGATCTAACTATCCACAACGACATTATATTTCTTCAATATTCCAAATATCACATTTGAATATAAGAATTGCTACAAAAACTCCATAAATATTCAGCACATACAGCATGAATTTCAACAAATACGCTAGACTGGGTACAACGACCTCATGTCCGCTTCAAAATACATTATCAACGTTGCAACTATCAAATGGCAAATTCCACAAAATGCCTATCACAAACTTCATTTAACCACGTTGCATGATCTACAAAAATATATAAATGGCTTCAAATTATTAACGCACATAATCTCCAATGACTGTAATTACTCTGATCACTTCTAGACAACTTCTTAAACAATTGGAAAAACATTACTTCAGTAATTTATGATCTGCTTTCAAATAGCATAAATTCTCTTTCACAAGTTTCATAATTCACATCGTAGAAAAACACCAATGTGCTATAATCTCTCACATCAAAATCTGCAATACTGATCTGCCTTAAAATAATTATGACCATTAATGATTAATCTTACAAGATTAAATTACTTTAAATCCTTCTCAAAGGTATCAAACACAATTATAAAAATCATCAAAGCATCAGCTGTAATAGCTGTTAAACTGAAATTACTCTCAAAAGAGTATAGCAACAAAATATTGGATTGGCAAACAAGAATTACTAAATGCAATCCTGTTGACATTTATCGTTACTTTATTTAACAAAATTTCGACTGATATGTGACTAGTAGTTCCTTGTTTAATTCACTTACATCTCGTGTACATTCGGATGATAAAATGAGTTCCTCAATGGCGAGTAAGATGTGTAACCACCGTGCAATCGTATAAATACGAAGGACCTCGCCCCGTCGACTTGGATGATAGTTCCCTAAACGATGGGTAAGGCGAGTACCACCATACAATCGTATAAATACGACAGACCCCATCTCGTGGACTATATGAGTGAATGTACCAGAAAGGAATCAACAAGTTTCTAGTTGTCATATAAAAGCGACGTTCATTCACTAAAGTGAATAACTTCTTAATATCTCCAAACAATCCAATGGAAAAAATCCCTACTGATGAATAATACACACTCGCTAGTATGCAATGAACTGACGAAGTAGTTTCTGATAATCAATTGCAGATCACGAGTTCGAAATACTCGTTACACAAAAAAAACTATCCATGAAAAATATCCTAGCTGGAAAAATGTCTATAAGATCAAACATCTTCTTAATAAAGTCAAACAACGGTGAGAATATCGAATAATGATGCCTGCCATATCATATGGTCACTCCATATTCTAGCAAATTCGAAGTATATAAATTCAAACCATGTCTTAATAATCAAATCACTCCTATTAGAAAATATACATGTGTGCCCAGTATTCATGAAAATAATCGTATCAGGTAGATAGAACTCTTACAATACCTTTCATTATCAGTTGTAATATAATTTCCAAGATCGTCGATTTTCCCTACCTAAAGATTTCTCGTAAGATCGGCGTGAATATCATTTCATCCATGAAATGATGATTTCCTTCGAAATCCCAAGCGAATCAGCTGTTGGACTCCTCTCGTCAGGAATCGAATCCATCGCTCTGTGGTGCCATCTTGTCTCTATTCACGTTTACTCGATCATGTTGAACCTCGAATTACCCATAGCGGATATCGTCCAACTCCTTCTCGAAAAGTTCATGGTAACAGCGGACCCCCTACCCTTCTTCTAATATACGCCACTGTTCCGATAAATGTTCAGTTTGAGAATTGTAAGTCCTCTCTCAACTTACTGCGAAGTTCTACTTGAGTGAAATAAAAATTTTACTAGATAGTGTTCCAGATTACGATACACCCTGTATCTGTCTATAATTTGTAATCCATGAAAATGGCATAAGATAAAAATCTTATAAATGCACGCTGTAATGTTCATCAGAGCCTATGCTAAACATTCAGTTTACTTGGAATAGTAAAAAGTCGCTTTGAATGTATTATATAACAGCATGGTTATAATGTTAAATGTGAAAGCCTGTGTTCGAACAACGTCGAAATGAAGCTTGAAACAAAGTCTTCATATGCGATCAGTGCGGTTTTGAAATACCCCGGCTATCCACAATTGTCCTCTCGGCTAGCCCGGCTGGATCGATGACCCGCTCGGCCTCTGTTGCTCGGTGATGCGAGAAAAGTCGCCTACACTTGCCGTGACGGCTTACGTGTGTTGCGTGACCTTCACTGCCCGTCTCGCTGTGCTATAGGACTGCTCTGTACTGCTCGCCTCGTTGAGCCTAACTGAACTGCTAAGCGCTGCGTCCCAGCTTATGAGTTCCGAGCGGCACGTGGCTGATTCTCCCCACCACGGTGCTCCTACGTCACGAAGATAGTCTCGAACCCGACTCCTCTCGGCTGTTCTGTTATACAATAACTTATTTCCATAAAATTATTTCCACATATAATTCATGTCATATATACTCTTCTAAGTTGTTTTAACTTATTATAATCCCATATACATTTCAATAAAGCTTCACATCTTTATTAATAATTCTATCTTCTTACAGATTTCAATGCCTCCTTGATTCTTGACCTCCTACGTCATCTTGGCTTTCTTCTTGACGCGATCGATGCGCTATCTTATCTGAATGCTTCCCAAAACTTCAACTACAGCTTAATGTCAGCTGGCGTAGCCGATAGCCTAAAATAGGTATCGGGTACAGTACTGAGGTCTTAGTTGTATCATTACTGAGGTGCCTAAGTAACCTACACGCGTTGTAACTGTTTCTTCCCATATCCAGCTCTTCCATTAATTTAATCCACTGGTTACGTTTGGATTCTGAGATGGAGGAAATAACACGCTGCCCGCTGTGGATAGTTTCGTCACTGAAAGGATCTTTTTTGAATAGGTCTTGATATTCTTTCACCAGAGTGGATGTTTCAGAAGTAAGACCTTGACTGTAACTAGTCCTACATCCTCTAGGAATAGTTTTTCTGGAGCAATACTGAACGACTTCCAGGAACTCTTCATATGCCTCTGGGATGGGATCAATTGTTGTAATCCTCTCATCAAGCATTGTGGTGAATTTTTGCCAGTCTGCCTTCTTGAAATTGTTCCTTCGCCTAAAGTCCGTGGTGCGTGGGGGGATTGCTGGTACCAGCTGACACATAATTGGGCGGTGTTGAGTGTGAGGAATTGGTGTACAAATTGATTTTGTGCTTTGATTAGGTAATATCTCACTCACAAAAATAAGATCAGGATTGTATCCACGTTGCCATCTACCACTGTTAAAAGATGGAGGAAGTTTGTTATCGTGGATCAAGGATAGTCTATGCAGTTCTGCCCACTCTAATACGGCTTCTCCATTTGAATCATCTTGAGAGTAGCCCCAAACAGTGCTATGACTATTGAAATCACCAACAATAACAGATGGTTTCCGACTGTTGAAATTAGAGGGAGGATTAAATGAGAATACCTCATAGGGAGACTTGTAGACAGAAGAAATTACAAGGTTACTAACTTCCACAGTAATGATTTCGATGGTATTTTACTCTGTGAAGGAAGTCGTAAGAATCTTGAGATCTGGTTTGGCAAAGATGGCACTGCCATACTGGCCATGAGGTCTTTCGGCTACTAATTTCATTCCTCGGATCTTAGGGCGCCGTTGGTGATTGTCCCTATGTGTTTCTTGAACACATAATAAATCACATTTATGGGTATAACAAAGGTTGTGTAATAGCTCTTCTTTACACGTTGATAATTCTTCTATGTTTACAGAAATGACTGTAATGCTTGGCTCTGATACGAGCCTTTCCCGATTGTTTGGAAAAATCTTACTCATCTTATATGTTTCGGGAATGTAATGGAAATCGAAATCGATTCCATGTACCTATGCAGGGGCACCACGTGCAGGAATCAGCTTAGGAATGTCTGGTTTAAGATTGCAGAGTTTCAAAAGAAGGAGCCTATTCCGGTATTAATTATTGAGATAAACAAGTGAAGGAAATGCAGTCTCACACAAGTACGAGGTAGTGAAAGGCAGTACAAATCCAACTGCTTTGTCAGCTATGTGTGCATAGTAAAAAGATGACATGTCATCAACATCCGTGGCCTATTTATTACTAGAAGTATTCATCGTGCCTCTTAATCCAAAAGACCACAAGAGCCATTTTTGAAAAAGTTTGCCTTAGTTCTGAATCACAATTCAATTCATTAAACTGCTCCTTGTCTTTGACCTTAAAGTCCAACATAGCAATGTTTATATATTTGTTATATTTTTCGTAACATGACCGCGTACCACTACAGCAGTGCGAGCGTAACACCAGTGGTACGCGTACCACAGTTTGGGAAACGCTGGCCTATTGGGTATTGAATTACTTACATGATTGTGCAACCAAAATAGGACTCAAGATACGTCTTACACTAAAACACAATTCATCTCTAATATGAAAGAAGCTCCACCTCATCTTCAAACCACACACGGCCAGATGTTAAAAGTTCAAAAGTTTAAATATCTTGGTGAGTGGATCGAACCAAATAATTCTGCAAAGTTCGCCATCTCAACACGAGTCAGTAAATTCGAAACAGCCTTCCGCCTTTCTCACCAACTGTACAATAAAAAGTCCATCTCTAGGAATGCACACTATCAAACTGTGATTAGACCGGAAGCACTGTCTGCAGCGGAATGCCTAACAAACCGCGCAGCTGGCCCGATCGAGAGACTTGAAGTTAAGGACAGAAAGATCATTAGGAAAATTCTTGGTCCTAAATTCAAAGATGGAGGTTGCAAGCTCTGGATTAATTCAGAAATATACTACCACACTGAAAAGATCTCAAGTGTAATCCGGAAACAGAGAATAACCTCCTCAGAATGCCAGTCAATAGATTCTCCAATCGTCTATTATCATACGTCCACTTTGGCTGGTGGAAGTGGATAAGGACTTGTTAAAGTTTGAAATTTCTGAATCAGATAGGCTATCTTGCTCAGAACCGCATTGAAACAAAAATTCCGTCAGGTTCATCAAGAGGAAGTAAAACCCAGCAAGAGATATGTTCACTCAGATGAATAGGAAGAATCCCATTCCTAAAGGATGAAGGCGTGGTGAGATCGCGCGGTCCCTAGTGACCACCACGATAAAAGTAATGTGAGTAATAATAAGAGTTCAAAGTTGAGAAGAAAACCAAATAATAATGTTATTGGTTTTACGTCCCTTTTAACTACACTGGCTTTTAGAGACGCCAGGGTGCCGGAATTTTGCCCCGAAGGGGATCTTTAACGTGCCACTAAATCTACTGACACGGCTCCCTCGCATTTGCACACCCTCAAATGCCAGCTGACTGCGCCAGGTTTCGAACCTGCAACCTTGGGCTCAGCAAGCGAGAACGTTACCCCTGAGCCACGCAGCCAGACGAGAAGAAAACCAGGCCAATAATTCAACAAATTATCATTGATACTACATCAAAGGTTAAGTTTGGTGGAGAATGTTCTCAACCTTTTGTAATACACACTGGTGTTCGCCAAGGAGATGGACTTTCACCATCCATTTTAATATGGTCCTGGAAAAAATAATCATAACTTGTGAAAGAGAGGCCATGGGAATACACATTAAAAGAAGAGAGAATACAGCTAATATCCAAATTTTGGCGTTTGTTGATGGCCTTGCCATATTAACGAATACCAGACAAGAAGTGAAGCATGCAATTGAAAAATTATACGAAGTTTCAAAAAAGGCTGGTCTCCTGATATCTTATGAAATAACTCAATACATAGAACGATCCCCACCCGATAATCCACCCATGAAAACGCGATATGGTTCTATATCAAGAGTTTCCCATTTTAAATACTTAGGAGAAATCATCCGACCTTCAGGCCAAAACATAATAGAACGAGTGACAGCGTACAGACTTACCGGAAAAAAATCGATCTCAGTTAATGCAAACTAAGACACTACAAAACAGTAGTTCTTCCTGAAGCAGAAACAACACTAATTGACGTTCACAGGAAACTTTTCAATCTTTACCTTGAACAAGCTATGAAGAAAATTGTAGAAAAACTTAAAGTGGGAGTGAATATTCAAGGAGAAATAATTTCAACTCTGAGATTTGCTGATGACATAGTCATTTTTGCCGACACGCCTCAGGATTTGAATGAGTTTTTGAATGGTATGGACTCCGTCTTCAGGAAAGAATTCATGATGAAAATTAATAAATGTAAAACAAAAATATTGGAATGCAGCCGAAATAAATCAGAAACCTCTATGGACATCAAATTGGCAGGTGGAAAGGTGAAGGAAGTAGGAGACTTCTGTTACTTAGGATGCAAAATAACCAGTGATGGACGAAGCAAAGAGGATATAAAAAGTAGGTTGGCTCAGACAAGGAAAACATTTCAACAGAAGAGGAATCTGTTGACATCGAATATAGATTTAGGTATTAGGAAGTCATTTTTGAAAGTCTTTGTCTGGAGCGTGGCGCTCTACGGAAGTGAAACTTGGACTATTGGTGCAACAGAAAAGAGGAGAATTGAAGCATTTGAAATGTGGTGTTACAGGAGAATGATGAAGATCAGATGGGTAGATAGGGTTACAAACGAAGAGGTATTAAGACGAGTGGGAGAGGAGAGATGTTTCTGGCGGCTGCTAATGAAGAGAAGAGATAGGCTGGTAGGACACATACTAAGACACCCTGGAATAGCAAGCTTAGTTATGGAAAGAAGGGTCGAGGACAAGAACTGTAGGGGTAGTCCAAGGTTAGAATATGTTAAACAGATTGCCTCGGATGTAGGGTGTGGTAGCTATGTAGAGATGAAACGATTAGCTCAGGACAGGGAGACATGGAGGGCTGCATCAAACCAGTCAAAAGACTGAAGACTCAAACAACAAAAACAGGAAATTAAGAAGACCTCAAGCAGCTAAACATCACGATCCACGACATGAATAATCGGATAAAATTTTGAAAAATCATAATGAAACAAAAATTTGATGAATAACTGCAACCAAAGATGCCAAGAAAAAAGTGGACGGATGAAGAACGTCGCCACAAGACTGGGTTGCCAAGTTCACACGGTCTCTTAAAAGGAACGGTACGATAATAATAATAATAATAATAATAATAATAATAATAATAATAATAATAATAATAATAATTGACTTTCAGATACCATACGGAAAAGGAGGACTGATTTCTATGGACACATCTACCGGATGAATCCTGCCCGAATAACCAAGAAAATCTTTGATTTCTTTTCCAAAAAGAAGATCAAACCTAATTGGTTTACGGAAGTGGAGAGCTCCAGATTACTGAGATCATGTTGATGAATGGTACAGCCAAAACCGTGACCAAAGACAACACCAACAAGTTCCAAGCCAGAGCCGTCTCCAGAAATCCGATGCAGATATCACAAGAGGAAAGAAAGAGGAGATCAGAGAGAATGAAGAAGTATTGGGAGAAAAGGAGAGCACAAGCTTCTAAGGAGTGATTGATCTGACCTACCCCAAGGTGGGTGATTCGAGAAGAAGAAGAAGAAGAAGAAGGAGAAGAAGAAGAAGAATTTAACGCATTCAAGAAAAGACGTTTGATAATTTTCACAAGCTACTAAAACAATTCTAAATCTTACTCTCTAGATATAATTTGTAAAATACAGTGTATGGGATGAAAATAAATGAGAAAAAAACAAAATGTGGAAAAATTACTATAAAATTAGAGGATGAAATTGAACAAGTTGATAGTTTTAAATACCTAGGAAGTTGGGTTACTCAAGAAATGATATGCACTGAAGAAATAAAAACAAGGATTGCAATAGCAAAAGAAGCTCTCAGAAAATAAAATTATTTTGTGGAGCAATGAAAGTAAGCCTAAGGAAGAGATTAGTGACATGTTTTGTTTGGAGTGTATCAATGTATGGGCGGGAAACTGGGACACTTAGGAAGACGAGAGAAGAATAGAGGCTTTCGAAATGTGGCTGTGGAAAAGAATGGGGGAAGGACAAAGTGAGAAATGAGGAAGTATTACAGACAGTAGGAGAAGAAAGGATGATGCTAAAGAAGATAAGAGAAAGACAAATGAATTGGATTGGACACTGCCTAGGGGAGATGGTTTGGTGGAAAGAGCATTAGAAGGGAAGTAGGATATATAGGCCGAAGCTGGGACAGGGGCTAATGCGCAACATGGCCGCCGCGCGCAACCACTCTATGTTATTGTTATGGAGGGGACAGTCATAGCTGGGTCAGGGGCTAATGCGCAAGATGGCCGCCATACTCTGAGACCGTGAATAATGTCACAGGGGGAGTTCGACCGTGTAGTCGCTAAATGGAATATTTATTATTATTATTATTATTAATTTTATTAGGTAATTATTGATTGATAGCTTGCCACGGTGAGTGAGTGGTTATCGTGTCGGACTACCAACCCCAAGCTTGCAGGTTCGCTCTTGGTCGTGGTAAGTGATTTTTGAAGGGCAGCAAAAATTAAGACACGCATGTCATACGATGTTGGCATGTAAAAGAACCCAGGGAGAGGTCGGCTATGTAGTTGCTAAATGGAATATTTATTATTATTTATTTTTATTATTATTATTATTATTAGGTAATTATTGATTGATCTTGTACAATCAAGACCAGTCTTATATTGTCCACTTTTTGGTGTAGTGGCTAGCATTCCTGGCTGTTACTGTGGAGGCTTGGGTTCGAGTCCTGGCTCTGTCAAGAAATTTAATTCTAGGCTGAGGGTTGGAATGGGGTACACTCAACCTTGTGAGGCAAAACTGACAGGAACTGGCTTTTGATTCATACCGCAGCCATTCTGCCTAACCCAACTTCACCTAACCTAACCTAACCTTACCTAACCTAACCAAATCCCACCTTACCTAACCTAACCTAACCTAACTTCAAAGTCAGAATGTACATTACATCTATTGTTTTTATACCCTCATAAATTAGATATAGAGAATGTCCACCACGATTTAGATCCTCGAGCACACTTTCTGACATATCATTAAAATGTGTAGAAAGGAATGTCTGAAAATTTTCACTAACACACATAGTACACGTTCACTATACATTGTGTCCACTTTTTGAATCTTAATGATACGGAAAACAGTATGTATTGGTAATTCAGTGAGCTTTTTTTCTCTCTAATCAACAGTTCTGCCCCCATAGCATTGAGAATATTTATTGTAGTAGCCTATCAAGAAAAAAAATCATATCTATTACAGTTTAGCTATAAATGACCAGAACCACTATAACGGTTTATTCTAATAATGAGATTTCCATAATGGTAAGGAAAAAAAAAGAGCTTACCATAATGATGGATTGTGTGTAAGTAAACGTCTTTTGCTGCATGACGCCACTACTAAACTGATGCTCATACAACGGACAAGTGAATTCATGTTTCGCTGACGTAATCGTATGTTCCCATGCACTTCCTGTGTGTTGCACGCGCCGTAGTGGCTAAATTTGAAACTAGATGAGATGATTTGCTGTCGTAATTGTATGTTCCCCTGCACGCACACGCAGGCCCCTGTGAATGGGTCTCTGTGGACGGGACCCTGTGGACGGGTCATTGTTGACAGGTCATTATTGGCGGGTCATTGTTGACGGGTCCTTGTTGACGGATCCTTGTGGACGAGTCCCTGTGGACAGGTCATTGTTGACGGGTCCTTTTTGACTAATCCCTTTAGACCGGTCCCTTTGGACTGGTCCCTAATGCTATAATGAAATTAAACGTTGTTCCACATGAAACGCAAGCAAAGAGCCGATCGCTACTATGAATTAACATGTTTTTTGTTTGTTTTGTTTTTACACATGTGCACTTGGAGGGTTTTTGTAAGAGGGCGGGCTTTTGAATACAGATTTATAGATGAGTTATTTTTTTTTACATACCAAAAGATCCAAAACTAATAGGTCATTAGCTTTTTAATTTCTCATGATCCAATAAGGCTAGGGACTTGTATGAGAGGTCGTTGGACTTGAGGTGACTTTCTTTTTTTGAATGTATTATTTATTTTTATCAAAAGGGCTTAACTACACTTTTTTAATATCTCGCTAACTAATAATCAGAGAGGGATAAGTGAGGTGTCATGGGACTCAGGATGGTTAACCATTTTCCATGGCCAAGGAATTTACCCAAAATACCCAATACATTAAGGTCATTGACCTGAGATTTTATAAACTAATAATTGGATACGAACATGTGAGATGTTTACCATGTGTGATGAAACATAGCTAGGTAGAGAAAGAATTAGTGTAGGTGACTGACAAGTCTTTTACCATTGAAACTTGTTTTCAGATCAAACTGCAGTATAGAGAGAGTATAGGTTGCAGGTATGGGTTAATAAATGAGAAACGGTGTACGCAAACTCTGATTTATCAAGAATTAAGAGTAGACTATCTTTAATTGATTGGTTAAAGATAATAGCTAAAACACAAAAATGCTCAGTGGTTACCGAGACAAAATGGTTGCTACACACAACAAGCTTTAAATACTTGAGGCCAATAATCTATACACACACACACACTCGCTTGTTGTAAACTAAACTGTGTTGCTGTCAGTGCTCAGACAGTAGGCTGATGACAAAATGCATTGCTAACAGAAATATAATCATTTCCAGTTGTCTAATGTTACCAGCTGTGTTGCAGTGGTAAGCACTTTTAGCTCTTGTACTGGTGGTCTTAACTCGAATTCCAGGTCTGAGGCCTAGAACAAGTTGAACTTAGAAACAAGGGCATAGTGGTGCAGTGGTTAAGCTGTTAGCCTTTCACTAGGGGTTCGATTTCAGGTTAATATGCATGTCATAAACATATTAAACAAAACAAAACAGAGATAACGTTTAAAACTGATTACATTTGTGTCTTTCCAAATTATTACTTGGATTACAAATACAAAGGTGAACTGGATTTGATATACAGTTAATGCTGTCTATCACACACTAGACTGTAAGAAAGCCGAAAGAGCAAAAGGCGTAGGTAGAGCAGTGGTAAAATTGCTATATGTAGAGGACTACCTGGCAAAGCTATATCGCATAAACAGTGCAGGATACAATCCAGTAATCAAATTTGTATCTTGTGGAACAGAGAAATGCACTTACGTGAGAAAATGTAAGTTCATGTGTAATATGACCTAACACACAAGTGTTCCCCTGTGCACATGCATGATAAGAGCTAACAAGTCACATTCTGTTTAGTTCGTACGTAACGTTAGGTTAGGGCTAATGCACACACCCTAGTACACGAGGCACATGCCATTTGAGAGCAGGTCAAGGGATCTAACTTGGTGGATGGATGTGTTCTAACGAGTCATTTGTAGTTGAAAGAGAATAATACTTGTTCTTAAGATGTTAAAACTGAGGAAATGAATGTACAGTAAGACGTCTTGTTATTTCCTGTGTCATATTACAGACATGGCAGAGAGCACACGGTTCTGTTGCTATGACTACGCTGCAGTAATTTGAAACCCTACGTGTTCATTAAGACAATGGGTGATGATTATGCAAAGTTAGCAGTCATTGGATATTACACAGGTGTTCCTTCCGGTGTCATGTTGCTGACATGGCAGGGGAGCGCACAGTTCTATTGCTACGACTAACGCTGCAGTAATTTGAAAGACCAAGGTGTTGATCAAGACAATGGGTGATGAATATGCAGTCAGCAGTAATTGGATACCACACATCAACATTGACTAAATCATAAACGTGTTGTCATAACCAGCAGAAACCTCATTTAAAGATTTTAGATTTTACATTCTAAATTTAAGATTTTTTTGATTTTTAGATTTTACTTTTTTACATTTTCCTAAAAGAGTAAACAACAAGGTCACATACCTAATCTCATTAAACCTAACTTTACCAAACCTAACTTAAGCTAATCCAAAGGCTAATGCACATACCCAAAGCATATAAGGTACATGCAACTATCCTTATGCTAGTCTTACAGGTTACTGTACAACATGATCACTACCCAAACGGATTTTTTTTTTCATTTTGTTGTTTACACATATGTCAATTTTCCAATTCCCCATTTTCAGTTTTTTTAATGTCAGGTTTTTAGTGTTTTCAATTTCATAATATGGAAAACATGGATTTTTTCATTTTGTTGTTTACACATTTATTAATTTCACAATTTCCCATTTTCAGTTCTTAAAATGTCAGTTTAAAGTTTTTCAATTTCATGATATAGAAACATGGATTTTCCAATTTATTGTTTTCTCATTTGTTAATTTACCAAATTCACATTTACATTTTTTTTAAATTTCAGTTTAGTGTTTTTTGTTCTATTTGTTAATATGGAAACATGGATTTTTTTTACAATTTGTGTTTTACATGTCATGCAATTATCCTTATGCTAGTCTTATAGGTTACTGTACAACATGATTACTATCCCCCACTGGATTTTGTTTTTTCATTTTTTGTTGTTTATACATATGCCAATTTTCCAATTTACCATTTTCAGTTTTTTTATGTCAGTTTTTTTTAGTTTTTTTTTTTCAATTTGATAATATGGAAAACATGGATTTGGCATTTTGTTGTTTACACATTTATTAATTTCGCAATTTCCCATTTTCAGTTCTTAAAATGTCAGTTTAAAGTTTTTCAATTTCATGATATTGAAACATGGATTTTCCAATTTGTTGTTTTCAAATTTGTCAATTTACCAAATTCACATTTACAGTTTTTTTTTAAATTTCAGTTTAATGTTTTTTGTTCTATTTGTTAATATGGAAACATGGATTTTTTTACAATTTGTGTTTTTTACATGTCATGCAATTATTCTTATGCTAGTCTTATAGGTTACTGTACAACATGATTACTACCCCACTGGATTTTTTTTTTCATTTTGTTGTTTACACATATGCCAATTTTCCAATTCCCCATTTTCAGTTTTTTTAATATTAGTTTTAAGTTTTTCAATTTCATAATATGGAAACATGGATTTTGCATTTTGTTGTTTACACTTTTATCAATTTTACAATTTCCCATTTACAGTTCTTAAAATGTCAGTTTAAAGTTTTTCAATTTCATGATATAGAAACATGGATTTTCCAATTTGTTGTTTTCACATTTATCAATTTACCAAATTCCCATTTACAGTTTTTAAAATTTCAGTTTAATGTTGTTGTTTTTTTCTATTTGTCAATATGGAAACAAGGATTTTTTTTTCCAATTTGTGTTTTACATGTTCATTTTGCATTAGGAGTGGAGAAAGGTGGGTAGTATTTAAAAATGTGCAACAGTGCCCATTGTTGACAGGTCATTGTTGACTAGTCCTTTTCATACAACAGACAAGTGAGTTCATGTTTCGCATGCATTACTAAAAATGTAATACCATGCAAGTGTTTAACATTTTTACAAATTAGCTTATGTATTAGTTTATGTGTGGGGTCTCATGTTGAGCATTTTGTATTGACTTATTTGACAAGTTATTTTTGTCAATGCATTTAGTGGATTTTTTCTCTTGGTCTTGGAAAGTATATCAGTCCATTTTATCACAACATAATGCTTACTGCCATGTTTTTAAGCAGCAACAACACACTTAACTTTCAAAAAAAACACTAAAGTACTCTAAGGTGCCTAAGATGACTAAAGTTCCTAGTCAAGAACATTTTTTTTTTTTGCAAAAAAAAGGTGAATGGGGAAAGTAGACTATATGTTTAAACTAAAAAAATCATATAAAGTCATATGTTAGCCCTAACACCTACGTTTATTCCATTCTTAGTCGAAAAATATTACATTTTTTTAAATATTTCTAAAAAATATTTGGAAAGTAGGCTATATTTTGAAAACTACTCATCCTATAAAGTCATATATAGACTCAAACCAATGAGTTTTATATCCTTAATCGTTAGAACAAAATATGGAATTATTGACATTTTTTCCAAAAATGATCATTTTGAAAAAGGGGTATACATTGGAAACTAGGAATTTTACAAAAAAGTGTGTTTGACATAAATGACAGGTATTTACCACTTCTACCCACAAGCCAAGTTCCAGATCTCTGGGACAACATCCAAAAATGTTTTTATTGTGAAGAAGGCGATATTTTCAAAACGTATCATTCTAAAAAGTCATATATAGACTCAAACAAATGTTCTTTAAGTTATTTAACGTTAAAACAAAACTTAACATTTGTTTCATTTTTTCTAAAAAAGTCCAATTTTCAAAATTGTCTATGGTGGCTTATGTTGGTGGCTTATGTTGGTGGCTTATGGTGGTGGTTTATGGTGGCTTATGGTGGCTTATGGTGGTGGTTTATGGTGGCTTATGGTGGCTTACGGTGGTGGCTTATGATGGTGGCTTATGGTGGTGGTTTATGATGGTGGCTTATGGTGGTGGCCTATGGTGGCTTATGGTGGTGGCATATGTTGGTGACTTATTTTTGGTGGTTTACGTTAATACCTTATTTGTAATGGCTTATTTGACAAGTTATTTTTTGTCAATGTATTTAGAGGATTTTTCTCTTGGTCTTGGAAAGTATTTCAACCCTTTTTGTTATGGTAGCATAATGCTTACCGCCATGTTTGTAAGCAAAAACACCACACTAAAATTCCAAGAATCCAAAGTACTCTAAGGTTAATGATTGTCTCTCAACTCCTTTCAACGACTAGTCAAAAACATTATATATATTTTTAAAATTTTTCAAAAAAGGTAAATTGGGGAAGTAGGCTATATGTTTAAACTAAAAATCATATCAAATCATATGCGAACTCTAACTCCTACGTCTATCCCACTCTCATTCAAAAAATATAATATTCTTTAAAATTTTTCCAAAACAATATTTGGAAAGTAGGCCATATTTTGAAAACTAATCATCCTATAAAGTCATATATAGACTCAAACCAATGGCTTTTATATCCTTAATCGTAAGTACAAAATATGGAATTTTTGACATTTTTTTCAAAAAATGTTCTTTTTAAAACGGGGGCTATATTTTGGAAACTAGGAATTTTACAAAAAAGTTAGGTAAAGTTTGGTAAAGTTAGGTTTAATGAGATTAGGTATGTGACCTTGTTGTTTACTCTTTTAGGAAAATGTAAAAAAGTAAAATCTAAAAATCAAAAAAATCTTAAATTTAGAATGTAAAATCTAAAATCTTTAAATGAGGTTTCTAATGGTTATGACAACACGTTTATGATTTAGTCAATGTTGATGTGTGGTATCCAATTACTGCTGACTGCATATTCATCACCCATTGTCTTGATCAACACCTTGGTCTTTCAAATTACTGCAGCGTTAGTCGTAGCAATAGAATTGTGCGCTCCCCTGCCATGTCAGCAACATGACACCGGAAGGAACACCTGTGTAATATCCAATGACTGCTAACTTTGCATAATCATCACCCATTGTCTTAATGAACACGTAGGGTTTCAAATTACTGCAGCGTAGTCATAGCAACAGAACCGTGTGCTCTCTGCCATGTCTGTAATATGACACAGGAAATAACAAGACGTCTTACTGTACATTCATTTCCTCAGTTTTAACATCTTAAGAACAAGTATTATTCTCTTTCAACTACAAATGACTCGTTAGAACACATCCATCCACCAAGTTAGATCCCTTGACCTGCTCTCAAATGGCATGTGCCTCGTGTACTAGGGTGTGTGCATTAGCCCTAACCTAACGTTACGTACGAACTAAACAGAATGTGACTTGTTAGCTCTTATCATGCATGTGCACAGGGGAACACTTGTGTGTTAGGTCATATTACACATGAACTTACATTTTCTCACGTAAGTGCATTTCTCTGTTCCACAAGATACAAATTTGATTACTGGATTGTATCCTGCACTGTTTATGCGATATAGCTTTGCCAGGTAGTTCTCTACATATAGCAATTTTACCACTGCTCTACCTACGCCTTTTGCTCTTTCGGCTTTCTTACAGTCTAGTGTGTGATAGACAGCATTAACTGTATATCAAATCCAGTTCACCTTTGTATTTGTAATCCAAGTAATAATTTGAAAAGACACAAATGTAATCAGTTTTAAACGTTATCTCTGTTTTGTTTTGTTTAATATGTTTATGACATGCATATTAACCTGAAATCGAACCCCTAGTGAAAGGCTAACAGCTTAACCACTGCACCACTATGCCCTTGTTTCTAAGTTCAACTTGTTCTAGGCCTCAGACCTGGAATTCGAGTTAAGACCACCAGTACAAGAGCTAAAAGTGCTTACCACTGCAACACAGCTGGTAACATTAGACAACTGGAAATGATTATATTTCTGTTAGCAATGCATTTTGTCATCAGCCTACTGTCTGAGCACTGACAGCAACACAGTTTAGTTTACAACAAGCGAGTGTGTGTGTGTGTGTATAGATTATTAGCCTCAAGTATTTAAAGCTTGTTGTGTGTAGCAACCATTTTGTCTCGGTAACCACTGAGCATTTTTGTGTTTTAGCTATTATCTTTAACCAATCAATTAAAGATAGTCTACTCTTAATTCTTGATAAATCAGAGTTTGCGTACACCGTTTCTCATTTATTAACCCATACCTGCAACCTATACTCTCTCTATACTGCAGTTTGATCTGAAAACAAGTTTCAATGGTAAAAGACTTGTCAGTCACCTACACTAATTCTTTCTCTACCTAGCTATGTTTCATCACACATGGTAAACATCTCACATGTTCGTATCCAATTATTAGTTTATAAAATCTCAGGTCAATGACCTTAATGTATTGGGTATTTTGGGTAAATTCCTTGGCCATGGAAAATGGTTAACCATCCTGAGTCCCATGACACATCACTTATCCCTCTCTGATTATTAGTTAGCGAGATATTAAAAAGTGTAGTTAAGCCCTTTTGATAAAAATAAATAATACATTCAAAAAAAGAATGTCACCTCAAGTCCAACGACCTCTCATACAAATCCCTAGCCTTATTGGATCATGAGATATTAAAAAGCTAATGACCTATTAGTTTTGGATCTTTTGGTATTTAAAAAAAAATAACTCATCTATAAATCTGTATTCAAAAGCCCGCCCTCTTACAAAAACCCTCCAAGTGCACATGTGTAAAAACAAAACAAACAAAAAACATGTTAATTCATAGTAGCGATCGGCTCTTTGCTTGCGTTTCATGAGGAACAACGTTTAATTTCATTATAGCATTAGGGACCAGTCCAAAGGGACCGGTCTAAAGGGATTAGTCAAAAAGGACCCGTCAACAATGACCTGTCCACAGGGACTCGTCCACAAGGATCCGTCAACAAGGACCCGTCAACAATGACCCGCCAATAATGACCCGTCAACAATGACCCGTCCACAGGGTCCCGTCCACAGAGACCCATTCACAGGGGCCTGCGTGTGCGTGCAGGGGAACATACAATTACGACAGCAAATCATCTCATCTAGTTTCAAATTTAGCCACTACGGCGCGTGCAACACACAGGAAGTGCATGGGAACATACGATTACGTCAGCGAAACATGAATTCACTTGTCCGTTGTATGAGCATCAGTTTAGTAGTGGCGTCATGCAGCAAAAGACGTTTACTTACACACAATCCATCATTATGGTAAGCTCTTTTTTTTTTTCCTTACCATTATGGAAATCTCATTATTAGAATAAACCGTTATAGTGGTTCTGGTCATTTATAGCTAAACTGTAATAGATATGATTTTTTTTCTTGATAGGCTACTACAATAAATATTCTCAATGCTATGGGGGCAGAACTGTTGATTAGAGAGAAAAAAAGCTCACTGAATTACCAATACATACTGTTTTCCGTATCATTAACATTCAAAAAGTGGACACAATGTATAGTGAACGTGTACTATGTGTGTTAGTGAAAATTTTCAGACATTCCTTTCTACACATTTTAATGATATGTCAGAAAGTGTGCTCGAGGATCTAAATCGTGGTGGACATTCTCTATATCTAATTTATGAGGGTATAAAAACAATAGATGTAATCTACATTCTGACTTTGAAGTTAGGTTAGGTTAGGTTAGGTAAGGTGGGATTTGGTTAGGTTAGGTAAGGTTAGGTTAGGTTAGGTGAAGTTGGGTTAGGCAGAATGGCTGCGGTATGAATCAAAAGCCAGTTCCTGTCAGTTGTGCCTCACAAGGTTGAGTGTAACCCATTCCAACCCTCAGCCTAGAATTAAATTTCTTGACAGAGACAGGACTCGAACCCAAGCCTCCACAGTAACAGCCAGGAATGCTAGCCACTACACCAAAAAGTGGACAATATAAGACTGGTCTTGATTGTACAAGATCAATCAATAATTACCTAATAATAATAATAATAATAAAAATAAATAATAATAAATATTCCATTTAGCAACTACATAGCCGACCTCTCCCTGGGTTCTTTTACATGCCAACATCGTATGACATGCGTGTCTTAATTTTTGCCGCCTTTCAAAAATCACTTACCACGACCAAGAGCGAACCTGCAAGCTTGGGGTTAGTAGTCCGACACGATAACCACTCACTCACCGTGGCAAGCTATCAATCAATAATTACCTAATAAAATTAATAATAATAATAATAATAAATATTCCATTTAGCGACTACACGGTCGAACTCCCCCTGTGACATTATTCACGGTCTCAGAGTATGGCGGCCATCTTGCGCATTAGCCCCTGACCCAGCTTCGGCCTATATATCCTACTAAGGGACAGTCCAAGGGAAAATCCCAAGAGTAAGAAAGCGGTCTCAGATGCTGGATTCCAACAAGATTGATAAATCTTATGAGCTGATGAAAAGTACACCTATTATTAATAAATGCAAACTAGCGGGCCCTTGCGAGAAGTCACACATGTTCATAAACCACACTTTCCCCAATAGGTTTATAATGGGAGACTTAAAGAGTAAGTTTGTTATGTTTTATTTGAGCCAAATGATTATAGAACACTATTTACATTTCAGTTAGAATTTCAAGTTCTACGTTCCCTAACTTAAGAAGGCAACCACTGATAATTGGATCTTTATAACACTCACCGGTTATTCGATATTTATAAATTATACAATTTGAGTACTCATTCCTTTGATTTTCTGTTTCTGAAATCCATACAAAATGATAAAGGAGAGACCTCATAATGTTAAAATTACATGAAACAGGCGTCACAGCGGCCAAAATGCGAAGTGGACATTATTATGGAGCGTATTTTCCTACAGCAACAGTATCTGCAAATCGCACACTTCGTGCATTTTTTAAAGTAATTTCTTAAAGAAATTATAGATATTTATGAAATAAGAGTGCAATTCGTCACTGCTAATATCTATTATCTTTCATCTGAATGTTTATTTGTCAAGATCGGTCGCAGGATCTATAACTTACTACGCTACATCATCCTCCTATAAATGAACATATTAAATTTCTTTCTTTAATCCAAAGAAAGGTGCCCCAAGATTTTAACGTTATTTCCAAGGGTGCAGCGAACACCGATCTAAACACTGAAATGGAAATTGGCTTATAATGAGGCTCAATTAGACTAAGAACTCTGCCGTGTAATGAGTAAAAAAGTGACAGTCATTCTGAAAGACTAGACTTTGTATCATTTTAAATGCTACAAATGCTGAAAAATGCTAGAAAGGCTGGAAGCTTCGAGCGAAACGAGACTCTTGAATGTTAGAAAATTATCTGCATAATACTTATCTTGCTTATCTTGTTTCAAATTACTCGCGAATGGCAACTGCAAACCAAGGGCAAAGCAAGGTCAAGCGCGCGGGATGCCGCACGCTCACCAGAGCGCTCGGGACGTGCCCCTTCCATCCAGTCTAAAAACACTTATAGTGGGCGATGTATTGAAGATAGAGATATGCTCTCGCGGACTTTTTTGTAGAACTTTTCATGCTGACCAATTCTTACGCTCATAGTATATTGATATTTTTAACGGTTTGCCCAGCATAAGCTCAAGAAGCGCACGGACGCCAAGTTTGTTTTCGACTTTTTCACTGGAATCGTTACTGCTTGGCTTCCTTTGATCATACATAAATTATTTTCAACAGAAACCTTCCTCGAGAAATCCTTTACAGAATGGTGAAAACCGCATCAAAATCCATCCAGTGGTTCTCGAGATTACCCGTGACATCCAAGAATCGGGGATTTTTGTCTTATACTAACGAAGTAGAGATTGTCGGGGAACACATGCACCAAGCGGTACTATGACGTCACACACCTCGTCCCGTCACCGTAACGTAACGCCAGACCCCAGCGTAACGACGAAGTCAACAAGATCATTTAAAATGATCAAACCAAGTTAGATCTGTGCGGTGTTTAGTGAGCTGTATAATTCAAAATCAGATATTCTTGACATGATGCAACCTTCTTGCAGGGATAATTCGATAGACAACCCTGCTGAAATGTAAAGCATTCAGTTTCATGTACATTGTCAGGTTATTATTATTATTATTATTACTATTATTATTATTATTATTATTATTATTATTTATTTGCCAAAAATTGTGCCTGCAATTTATGGACGGCAGATAGAGAAAGGGCAAGCCCCACTACACAAAAGTGTCTCCATCTCCGTTCATTAAATCTATACAAATCTGAAATGTTACATACAGTATATACAATTTACAACTTTACATTGGTATATACACATAATCTGCTGTACATGATGTCTATATCATACAATTAATAAATACTCGTAAAAGGGAATATACATGCACACATGCATACTTCTTTCGTGGGACGTAATCCCTTCCTCTCTTTGCGTAGAACATACCCCAAGGATATTAAGGAGAACCAGGAAGATAATAAACAAGCACTAGGTAGATTATGAGAATTAACTCGAACACAAATTTCCTGTCGCAAACTCACGCAGTTCTGAAATATGGCATCAAGACCATTAATATTACCTGGGCGCAGTAAAGTTCCCTTTGTGGGGATTTACTGAGAGACTCTCTAACTTTGCGCCATCATTTACTAAACCCCTTTACCGAACTCGAGCAGTGATGTAACCGTCAGCTGATTAGTAATGTCGCAACTGTGGATAATTTAAAGTTAAGGGAACCACTAGCAAAGTAGGATTACGAGAGCCGTTTGAGCAACGATCTTTCTAGCAAATTTCATATAGCTCGGTTTGGTGCTTTATATAAGGTGCGTTCAAAAAGTAACGAGCCGGGGGCTGTAATGCGCAAACCGGTGACGACATCGGCTAATCGTGGCGTGTGTAACGAGGTGTGGTTCCGACCAGAGCGTGGATGGTCACAGCTCGTCACTAGAGGGCACGCGTGCACGTCACGTGACGATACAAAGCGAGCAGCAGCATGCATCAGTCGTCCAACTCTGCAAATCGCATTCAAACAGTCACATGGAGACGTCAACCAAAGAGCAAAGAGGTGTTGCTCGGTTTCTGACAGCGGAAGGAGTAGGGGGAACGGACATTCATCGCCGAATGTCACAAGTTTACAGCGAATACTGCATGTCCCTTGCAAAGGTGAAGGCGTGGCACAAGCGCTTCAGGGAAGGACGGGTGTCGTTAGCCGATGATGCCCGGTCTAGGGCACCCCCCTGCATTATCGATGACAACGTCCAGCTGGTTGATGCACTCATTACCCAGGACCGCCGAGTGGCAGTGAACGCCATAGCCGCCGTGGTCGCTCCACGACAATGCACGACCTCATAAGGCCAACACAGTCGCGGCACTCCTGCAGAAATTCAAATGGGAGGTTCTCGGCCACCTCCATACAGTCCAGACTTCTCTACCTGTGATTACGCCATGATTGGTCCCCTGAAAAGGGCTCTGCGGGGCCAACGATTCACCTCGGACGCCGACGTCCAGCTGTACGTGCGGAACTGGTTCACATCGCAGCCCCGGGAATTTTATGAGACAGCCATTCACCGCCTCGTGTCACAGTGGGAAAAGTGCCTTAACAGCCAGGGCCAATACTTCTTACATACAGGTACTGGTTTCTGTATTTATGCCTCCGGCTCGATACTTTTTGAATGCACCTTATATATTGTACCCATGTGAGTAATTTCCATGGAAAACATGCTTCTGCCTCCAGCCAGCATCAGTCCTCAGGCGTGTACCATCCACCCCCTGAGCAGTTGCATATTTTGATCTGAGACTAAAAGGTATCAACTCTACAATAATAAAGCACAACTCTATTCTAAAGACTTTAATTTGAGCTCTAAATCATGGCTTCACACAAACAAAAACACAATCCCAACAATATAACACAAAACAATGCAAAACTATTCCTTCAATCCACTAATATTCGCACTTTATCCTCGCAAATCCAAATGATTATTCATTCATTTACCATGAGATTAACATAAAATTCATTCTCAAGTGCGCTGATGCACTGGTAAATTACACATAAAACTGTACTTACAATCTTCCGTCACCTATTGTGACCACTTTAATTTCACAATCTAATTGTTTATTCTCAACACATCCTAATTTACATTATGCGTACAATTGTGTTCTGTATCTCTCTTCCCACCAAAATGCTCTACCATGCATTAACCAATTTATGGGCTGCACATCATATTTACTTGCAACTCCACTGTCACTTGTAATTATACCCCTTTCTGCAGTTCCACTTTCTGCAGTTCTACTTTATGCAGTTCCACTGTATGCCGTCATGAGTTCAATTTCAAAGATTTCGTTACCGCTGTGTCGGATGGTATATTATGCTACCCTTGCGTGGGCATAGCCTATGGCATCTAGTGTCCACCTTCGGAAAGAGGCGACAATGTCAGTATAAAAATGCAACTTTCAACAACTGATAAGTTTGCCAAGTATTAAGTTATCAGAATAATCCTTAATTATCAATGTGCTTCAAACCACACAAATTCATTATGCAATGCAACAATGATTCTTTTATTACAAACAGGATTTCAAAGTCTTTCCACTCTAAATGTCACCCTCCAAGGGTCGTTTAAAATCTCTCCCTCTGCTCTTCCTGTATACAATGGGTTTAGGTCGGGCGGTCACAAAACACTTGCTCCGTCCCTCGCTATGTTCCCTCTTTCTTTATCCCCAAGCAGTAGCATGTGGCTTTAAATACAATAGTGCAGTCTCACTGGCCTGCACATCCCATATGATATAACTAAACTGTATGCAAGATAGGGTATGGAATTGTTTAAGCATTTATTCCTAACCTTAGGATATTAATAGCTGGCCTCAACAGGCCCATTTACATTATATGAAGGAACGAGATTCATCATACACCTGTCGAATGGGGCTAGCCGGCATCTTGTTAAATGACACGGTTAGGCACATCCTGCCGTCAAAAATTCACTCCCAGGAGCTGAATTTATTCAATAGCTAGTTCTCGGTCGATATCAGGTGTCATGCTGAGGTGTCCATTGTTATCCTCCCATGCACCACTGGATTCGAACCAGGAACATTTCATAGCAATCCTCAGAGCTAGGATTCCCTTTCACTAAATATGCTCTGGCAAACAATAATATCTCTGTACGCCCTTGGCTATACGAGATTTCACACGTCGATTAGAATACCTGGCCCCCATGATCATGGTGATATGATCCCGTCCTTTAATTAGTAAGAAAAAATCTATCAATTACTCTTACAAGCTTATTCATCAAGCTGCGAATTCAATTCTCTATTAAACCCTTCCAGTTCCTAGAATCTTGCATATTTATTTCCACTATCATAATATACTCTGATATTAAATTCCTTTGCTAAGCCCTTTACGTATAATACTACTGCTTGGATACACACGTATTCCAATTATCATATATATTTTGCTTACAACCATTTTTCCCTGATGTGTATTCATTTATTCTTATTATTATTATTACTGACTTACATTCCCCAAATCGACACAACGTAACCATATTCAATATCCGAACATCCATGTTCGTTACGTTAACTTCCTATATAACTGAATTGCCATTTTTACATTAGTGGTAACGATTTATGCACTCAATGATGTACAAAGACATCTCAACTTGACTAAAATCAACACAACATTAATATCTCGAGGTTCTACCTCCCAAAATTGACTCTTATTGGCATATTCTATAAATTTTGAAATCACTCAACATACAGTGGACTATAATTACTACAAAATCATGGTTTATGGGTACTCACATTGGTTAATCTGGTGGCTCCGACCACGCACTTCTTCCAGTAATGCCCGTCATCATTTGCAAATTAGCAAGGCATTCTCATATTCTTCACACACATTTTACATAATTTTTGCCTTACAAAACACACTGCACTTCGCTTCTCCATGTCGAAGCTGTTGCTTCCTTATTCACACAACACGTTATATCACTTATTACACTAATAATTTTACATATATTTAAATGATCATCACTAAAATCACACGATCGCTATGTACATTTCTTAAAGGTTGACCTATCCTTGATGAATATCAAAAATGCAGGCGTTGAAGATCTATCCTTCACTGCTATCCGCATCTCGTTCAAAAGTCTCAATTCTCTGCCTAAGGATTCCTAGCGGTCCTCCAATCTGTCTATCAATTTCTATCCTTAGATAAATTTCCTGATATCGCATAAATATGCTTGCACATCGTCCTGAGCATTAATTACAGTGGTATCCCTGCGAAATTTCACCACTTGCATAACAAAGTTTATATCTGCGCAATTCTACATCCTATTATATGTCCAACCAATAGCTTATATACTGAGCTCATCCATTGTACATTGTACTTGTACAATTACCACTTTCAATTGTCCTACCTTGTATATCACACGGTACATTTTCTGCGTACTCAATAGTAATCACTCGTAATGACGACTATAAAAGTATGGCACGACTGTCCTTAGTAATCGTTATTAATTAATGCCTTACTGCATGGCTATTATGTTGATGAGCACTCAACATACTGAAGTCCGCGCGTCCCCTTCCTGGACTCGGGTAACGTGCGCTTCGCACTAGACTGCGGTTCAACTGACTACATTAATCGTTAAAGTCCGCGCGCCCCTTCCTGAACTCCGGGCGGCGTGCGCTCTGCACTCAAGTATGGTTCAACTGACTCCGACTGTCCTCTCCACTGACCTTATATCCGTTTGGAGACAAAAAGTAGATCGAAAATTTCCTTGCAGCGTCATCTCCTCTCTCCGTATATTTCTGGTCTTGAAATAACGTTTTTATGGTTCATTCTTCCTCGCTGATCACAGATCCGTCTCCGTGCTCGAGGATCGATCGGCCAATTAATTAATATTAATTGCCTTTGCCAGCGCTTCCCCATGCGGCGTCATCGGTACATCCCCGAAGACATGGTTAGATCCTGTCGCTGGCCTCATCCCTAGTGTCAATGCGCGTTACATTAAATCTGCCTCGATTTCAATGTTTAACGGCTTGATAATTAGCCTCCTGGCCATACATTCACATAGGTGCAATCCTCATGTCTCTGAGTTACTCCAATCCCGAGTAATCATTATATTACACTGGTATCTTCTCATTCCCCTGGACCTTTTATTCTGTAACGGGAAATAACTTGCCCATATATTACCGTCCTGACTTGTTCCAGACGCCATAAGTAGGTCACAGTGACTGACATGGCTCCACGAAACCACGCCTCAATTCTAGAGTCATTTACAAACTGTCAAGATTTCAAACTCTCTGCGCTATGTCCCGAATTGTATGCATCCTACAGCTCAATACTGCAGTATTCTGCTACTATTTCCTGCATTATATTAACAAATAATGTCAGAATTTGTTCATATCACACCAGTGATTTAATGTGTATTTTCTCTAGGGATTTTTATAGCTTAAACTCCCTCAAAAGATCTTGTGTTCGTTTCTTGCTGGTATCTCAAGTCTATACACATTTATCTCAGAGATCCACGTTCGACACCAGTCAGCCTAACACCGTTGGGTTCAATATACAGAGAGATTCAGCTAAGTTGACCACCCCAAATATCTACGGAACCGTTTAAGATATCGTCACTCTGTTTTCAAATTCCTAAGTCGTACTACGGAGCTCATGGTCCAATTCGCTCCCAGCACATACTTATTTACCGAGAAACCGGTAGAAACTTTCGTTTTTTAAATGAGACTATACTAATTTCAGCCACTGGAACACCTAAGAATCAAGTGACAAGTTCAGTGATGCTTATTTTGCAAATCCGACGAGTACTATTCGGGATATTAAAGGTTTCCATATGTGTCGGCATTAGACAACGAGTGACCACATCAGTTCAACTGTCTCTTTTTCCGAGCTCTAACTACCGCCCAGTGTTTCCGCATTCGTCTCCGGTGTTGTTGGGGCGTGGTGGCGCAGCGGTCAAGCTGTATGCCTCTCACCAAGGCGGACCGGGTTCGATTCCCGGTTAATGCATGTGAGATTTTCGATGTGAAATGCCATGTCCTGTGGTTCGGATTCCACGTAAAACCGAGGTCCCGTGGCTTATGATCGCGAGATTAACGGTCACGTTAAACTACAATCTTCCTTTTTTCCGGTGTTGTTCTTTTCTCTCTTGGGACCACGCCTTCCCTGTCTTCAGCTTCAGCTTTTCCTGGAAACCTTTGTGCGTACGTAGTTTTTCCTGAAATGGAACACGCTCTGGATATCTCAAGGGGAAATTTCCATTTCACGCAGACCTTTCTCAACTTCAGTGAACCATGCCCCTTTGGTTTCTTTATCTTCAAAGTACCTCATTATCCGTTTTGATATCCTGCCTCGGCTCGTTAGTGTCACGTGACTATAAAGGTCAATCCTTCTTTTACGAATCGTGTCACTGATCTTCTCCACGTGCTTATATAATTCGTGGTTGTGACGCCTTCTGTACTCGCTGATTTCTTTGATGGGACTCAGGATTTTCCTCAAAATCTTCCTTTTTTTAGCCTCTATCTTTTCCATTAGACCTTTCTTGTTCATTATTAGAGTATCTGCCGAAAAACAGCGCAATAATGTCTAATTTTGGCGTTTAAGGATATCGATCTCTTATTGTAGATGTCTTTAGTCAGGTTGTATGCCTTTCCATTTTATTATTGTTTATTATTATTATTATTATTATTATTATTATTATTAGCTTGTCACGGTGGGTGTGTGGTTATAGTGTCGGACTACCAACCCCAAGCTTGAAGGTTCGCTCCTGGTCGTGATAAGTGATTTTTGAAAGACGACAAAAATCACGATACACATGTCATACGTTGTTGGCATGTTAAAGAACCCATTTGAAATCAGTAGGCCGTGTTCATAATGGCAAAATTAATCTCGGGATTTTCCGCCAAACCCAATGTTCCTCATTTCTCTACTAGAAAGTGGTATAGCGTCAAGGAACTTAGATATCTAACCTCCTTGACATTCATAGTGCTCCAAGGAGCATTAAATTCGACACGCAAGCTGCCCTCTGGGTGTCAATTAACAAAGCTTGCACCCGGCAATCGAGGCCATACGATATAAAAAAATATTATTATTATTATTATTATTTGATACAACCACCTATGGACCACGAATACACAACAACCGTTAAGGTTTTCTTCTTTAAGGTGATCCTTCCTTGTCTTCCTGCCAACGATCTTTCAGCCTCTGGATCCTTCTCAATCGTTCTTCGGCTGAAAGCGTGGGTCTTTCTTTAGGGGGATCCTTCACGCCTGCAATTTTGGTTCTGAATCCCATCCTGTTGCAGACTTCGGACAGCCCAGTGTTTGCCATTTTTATGTCCTCATGGACTTCCTGAAGCCATGGAGGTTGCACCTTCCATTTCTCCTGAAGATTTGAGAATTTTGTTAGCCAATCTCTCTGTGGAGAAAAAGTTCTGCCCTAAAACTTCCCCATATGGGAGAACGAAACGCATCAGGCGAAAGCCTGGACAAAATAACTACTGTGGTCAAGAAAATTAGACTGAAGCGGTGCGGGGTAGTGGGCATGAAATACGTGACTAGAAAACCAATGTAGGTAGCAATACATTAACAATTTTTATTTCTAATAATAAATTTATAACCAATAAACAAATTGCACTTAAGTGCTTATCACTGAAATGAACAATTATAAATGTAGCAAAGTGTGAGGGCCTGATGACAGAAACCCAGATTAAAGAAAGGTCAATGAAACAAGCTTGCTTGATTGGAGAGAAGTTGAGCTTAACATAAAAAAGGGGATGCACTTTATAAAAAGAGAGAACCATAAAAATGATTAAGAGTGTAAAATAACTGGTATGATATAAACTCTTCATAAAATTTGAACTTATCTTTGAAGAGCCAGCTCCTTAAAAGTTCCAGCTAGCAAACGTTGATTTAAAAGTCCTCACGGTTTCTTCAGAAGGAGGCGTACATGGCCTAGAGATATGTGCACCATTGATAAAATGTCAACTCTCTCTTCTTCTCTTGCGAAGGAATGACATTTATAGCTTCCAAGTGATGATCCAGCAGTATTTCGAAAGACGATTCAAAGTATCCCATCTAAGGTGAAGGTGAAGAGTACAACAACTGGCAATTAGTCTTGCCATCTTGAGTAATACGTCATGGTGCAGATCTCGTGACGTAACTGCTAGGTAGCGTAGAGACTAGCGATGGTGTCATGAGATGCAGTAGCGGTGACCAGCAGGTTGAAGTAATCAGAAGTGATGATTGATCAGAAGTGGTGAAGAACGCCAGCAAGTGGCGTCTTAAATAGGGATCATGGAACCCTCTCGAAGCTGGAGATCGCCCGACTGGACAAAGACCTGCTATTGGTCGAACGAAAGTCAGGGTGACGTCAGTCGACACTACTCAGCGGACAGTGGATCAACCAGTAGATGCCCTGTATGTCGGGAGTGAGGACGCTTGAGGTAGCGAGCGACTGGAACACTCAAGGTGAGAACTATAATATCTATGAATAAGTGATTGATAACAAGATTATGCATATGGTTTAAGCAATTAATACATTTGTAAAGAAATAATTACCATTCGGGGATCTCGGTAACAAGAAATAAAATTTGACCGACAAATGGGCCAAGCTAAGCACTGAAAGTATCACGAAAGTGATCACTCTGTCCCCAATCGTTCAATATGTCCATAGAGCATCAACCTCCTCTTTCTCATGCTCACAGAAATCCCTTCCAACTTATCATAGAGTTCTTGGTTTGACCTCAGTTGAAAGTTGTATCCATCTTCAGGTAGTTTCTTGGGACCTAGAATTTTCCGGAAGATCTTCCTTTCCTTTTTCTGAATGTCAACAGTTTTCATGCTTGATTACCGCATAGAGGCACTCTGGCTTCACTACTGTGCAATAATGCCTGTACTTGGCCTCATATGAGAGAGATTTGGACTTAGATGTCTTGATGCAAAGTCTGAATGCCATATCCATTTTCCTAGCCCTTGTTTCAATGGCTGCTTTCTCGTTACCATTTGGAGTCAAAATTTCTCCCAAATACTTGAATTTATAACTCCTCAAAATGGTCCCATACTTGGTGTTAATTTCTTGAACTAGATCCCTTGTTTTTTCTTTCTTCCAAATTTACACACTCTGTTATTATTATTATTATTATTATTATTATTATTATCTTTAATTTCTCATAATTAGCCTATGGTACAAATCAGTTTACAATATACGGATTTGGAATCAAGTATCCTGTAAACTTATTACTGTGATAAAAAATAACCTGTCAATATGGCACGTATCCAGCAGCACTGCCTTCTATATTCTGGCAATCAGGTGTTTCATTTGCAGTTCCTCCAAAGCCATTGCCAACGTCTTTGGAACAACTCCCGTGGAAGAGATCACCACCGGCAAGATCCTCACGCATTTTAGTCCCCATAGTTTACGCATTTTTTCCGCCAACGGTGCGTACTTATTTGTCTTTTTAGCTTGGGTAGTTTGCTGATTTTGGCTAAGTGGGACAGCAACGTCTATCAAGTAGGCCTTTTGGTTCCTTTTGTTGAGATAGACAATATCAGGTCGATTGGCCAAGATTTTCTGGTCGGTTAAAATAGGTCTATCCCAATACATCTTATAATCCTCATTTTCAAGCACGTTGGCAGGCTGGTAATTTTAGTACACCATGCTCGAATCCAGAAGTCCAGATTTTATAGCTAGCTCTTGATGTAAGATCTTAGCAACTTCATTGTGCCTCTTGGTATTCTCTATACCAGCCAGCGTAGAGCAGCCACCGATGATATGATCGCTGGTTTCCAGCGATGAGGTGCATCTACGACATCGATCATCTGCTACATTCTCTTTAAGGATGTGCTTTCTATAATTTTTTGTTGCAATGACACGATCCTGTATCGCAATTCCAAAGCCCTCAGTTTCACTGAAGAGCGAACCATGCTTCAACCATAAGTTCGACAATGATCGGTCGACATGATGTTGGCTGAGCTTGTGAGGGTGTACACCATGCAGTTCTTTTCGAAACCATGCCATCTGGCGCTGTTCAAACGAAGTGCTCTTTTGTGTCATATTGCATGTCTGCAAGTCGTAGTGGTGTGAATCTCTTATCTCTTATTATTATTATTATTATACCGGGTGAGTTAGCCGTGGTCGTTACGGCATGACTGCTGGCAGTCGCTCACATCCGGGAGGCGAGGAGGTTCGAATCCCCCCGCCGGCAACCTTGAAGATGGTCTTCTGTGGTTTCCGATCTTCCTTCCAGGCAAATCCCGGGGTTGGTCCCTAACTATAGGCCACAGCCGCTACCTTCCAACTCCTCGTCCTTACATTCCAACATTCCTCCCCAACGGTACTTGTAGCTCACCCATTGGGTGTCCGTCTCGAAGCAGCTACAAAACTGGCGAGCCGAACATATCCTTGGACACTCCTGGCACTAAAAGCCATACGCTAAAAAAATTATTATTATTATTATTACATGCTGTCGAGGATGAGATTGTACTGTCTAGCGTGGAGGTTCTCTAAGATAAATTGCAACCCTTACCGTAGGTTCTGAAGGCGTGCCAATATGATGTGTTATCGGCACGGAGGCTGGCTCTTATCTCGAGAGATGATAATATCGATCTCTCTCTCTCTAATGAGAGTCGAGGTGAACAACGGAGCTGGCTGGTAGCAACACTTCATTACCTGTCAGAGAGATAAGACAGGTCTTCAATTAGCCACACAAATAACCAGAGGCTCATTTAGAATTAGGTCTTATGGACAGGGTTACGTTCTGGAACAAACCGTAAATTAATCCTAACTGATTTCTCTCGCGACAGTCTCACATGACGAGAGAATTGATGTTATAGAATAACAACAGGGCTGTTGTTCATCTCCGAAGATTAAGGGGTTACTTGCGGTATGTTCCTTATTGCTCCAGGACACTTGAGTTATATTAACAGATTATGAAGCAATCCAAACGACTACAACGAGAATAGGCTGGCAATTGTGGCTTTACATTTGGTAGAATTCGAGAGTGGAAGGCTCAATTCCATTTGCCAGTTTTTTCAACTGCACAATCATCCATCACGGCTCCATTGACCAGTTTGGAAACAGCACCTCCCGAGTGTTTTTGAAAATTCTATTTATATATTATTTTGAACCTCTATTTAATCAAATTATTTGTAAGATTATCCAATTAAGCCAAGCTCTTGACATCCCATTTGATTTATTTATCGTATGATGAATATATGTACAACATATAGCCTACCCAAAAAAAGCACTCTCAAGTTCATAAAATCTCATAGTTCTAGGTCAAGATCTCTGACCCATTCAACTACTTTAACTGATGAACATCCATCAACATTCCATGGAAAGCTCGGAGAGGACAATGTGATGGATTGACTATAAGGAGGCAATCTGCAGAGTTAGACCAGTCACATTTTATGCAGTGAATTAGCACATCTGTCTTTCCCTGTGCGTATGGGAAGCTAAAATCCATGTAACCGTTCAAAAGGGATCCCAACTAGGTGTTTTTTGGTTACTGAAGAATGCTCCCACTGGATTTTCCGTGAGTTATTTACATTAAAGGAGGATCCTTCAAGGTCAATTGCTGTGCGCAATGGTGGTTTCCTTGACTTCAGGAGTTGGTAAACTATTTGATGTGCATAATGGAACGGATTATCTACTACTTTCCTACTTCCAACACTGTGATGACTTGTGTATAGATGTTTTGGCTCAGTAACAAAATCTACTTAAGATTAAAGACAACACACACCCATTCAAGCCCGTGGCATTCGGCCGTGTGCTAAGTTTCAAGACCAACGCCGTAGCCGGCCTGCCTGGTGTAGTTTATCGTCATCCAAGTGATGATTTGCACCAGATCACTGCTTCTTCTTGATCTTTAATTTATTAGCAATGAGCCTACTGGGGACCATGCCTGATATTTTACCAGTACTCATACTGACGCTTCTCTTCTCGGTGAATTTCTTTTCTTCGACCAGGGTGTTATTTTCTTTGGAGGTTTATCCTGGAAGCCACGGTCTTTCTGCAGATATACCTCACACTTCGTATTTCTTGTGTTGTGTACCGTAGTGTCATCATCATCGGTTTATCTGCAGATGGCAGGTTTCCTCATGGTCGGTCTCTCCACCTTATCCGGTCTTCAGCAGCACGTTTCATCAGCTCATAAGATTTATCAATCTTGTTGGAATCCAGCATCTGAGACCTCCTTCTTACTCTTGGATTTTCCCTTGGACTGTCCCTTCTAATGCTCTTTCCACCAAACCATCTCCCCTAGGCAGTGTCCAATCCAATTCATTTGTCTTTCTCTTATCTTCTTTAGCATCATCCTTTCTTCTCCTACTGTCTGTAATACTTCCACATTTCTCACGTTGTCCTTCCCCCATTCTTCTCCACAGCCACATTTCGAAAGCCTCTATTCTTCACTCGTCCTCTTTCCTAAGCGTCCAAGTCTCCGCTCCATACATCGCTACTCTCCAAACAAAACATGTCACTAATCTCTTCCTTAGGCTTACTTTCATTGCTCCACAAAATAATTTTCTTTTATTACTGAGAGCTTCTTTTGCTATTGCAACCATTGTTTTTATTTTTTAGTGCAAGCCATTTCTTGTGTAACCCAACTTCCTAGGTATTTAAAACTATCAACTTGTTCAATTTCATCCTCTAATTTTATAGTTTTTTTTTTTTCACCTTTTACACTTATGACCATACATTTTGTGTTGCTTGTTTTTCACTCTCACCAATAACCACTATATCACCTGCAAAATGAATACACTCAAATATTTTACCTCCTAAGCAAACTCCTCTTTTTCTATCAAACCATTCTTTAATATTTTCTTCTAAATATATATTATAGAATAGAATAGGTGATAAACATCATCCTTGTCTCACTCCTTTCCCCAGTCCTATTTCTTCTGTCATTTTTTGCGAATTTTAATTCTTACTGTAGTAATGCTTTTGAAAAGGATGACTTACCCCGTAACCTGGTCGAGAAGACAGCATGAATTCAAAGAAAACTGGTACCCAACTCATACTTCGCTTCTTCTCGTATCAAACAGCGTCTTAGTTTTCCTCAGGAGGATGAGTCCTCCACTTATCATAAATGTTTGATGGAGCCGGGAGTCGAATCCAAGCGTGTTACCCCTTTGTTCGACTGAAGAGCATATCCCACATACAGCCCTGCTAGTGAATATGTGTGTAGATGCCCGCAGCCACTGGAGTGTAATTATGAGGAAGGAAGGCGTCTTTGAACACGGCGCAGCACACTAATGAAGTGTGTCCTCAGCTCTGGGCTAACCGCTTGTCACCCTCAGAGCCTCACACTGCAATAACACTTCCTCTCACCTAGCCAATGTTTCAATCGAATTGACCATACGGGACAGGAGTATTAAATTTTGAAATGAATCCCATCAATTAAAAGAAACGAGATTTAATTTTCGCTGTCAACCGTTACAAAGTAGGTTGGTTCCTCAGTTTAGGGGCTGCGACAACGCGGCCATGTAGCCCCGTGTACTTTGGGTGTGTGTAGAATCTGTCTGATAACCGGTGTTAATTGTGATGGCTCTATTAGTGTGTGTTATCTGTTTTAATTCAAGTAAGGACTGCAGACATTCAATTTTCAAATAGTTTCTACTATTTCTACCAAACACCACCATCAACGACATCTAGTTATGAAGTTGGTTACTAGATGCCACCGCAGTCGGCTACTGGCGACGAACGTTGGAACCTAAGAGCGTTAGTCAAATCTAATCTATGATTTAGTTTCACACAAGTGTAATTAGTGGAAGGTTCTTTTACATGCCATAAATCTACGACATGGGGCCGTCAGCTTTACTTCCCCTCCGAAGGAAGGCATACTGAGGGATTTTTAACGCTCTTAAAAATCCGACGACTTCGGCCAGGTTTGGCTCAACTTCCACTTTTAAACCATGATGGTATTCATTCCTTTCTCAAAATTCATATCTGCCGTGGATTTTCTTTTCGGGCTTCGTTCTTTGATATGCTAGTTGTGCCCCAAAATTGTTCTCAATCTGTCATTGCAGACCCGACTATTGGCATCGAAAACATTGATCGTGACTAGTCGATTACTGATGGTTAAACAAGCAATATGCGGGCTATTACAGCAAGATATTCTCTCAAGTAACGGTAACTCCGAAGATTCGAGTTTACGGCGGTCTATTTGGGCCGAGAGAAACAGGAACTGATAGGCATTTGTGAAAACGTATCAAAATCGTTCATCACCATGTACTGTACTGTAGAGCGGTCTACCAATTGTAGCTTGTATTTGGAAACTGTGTATTCTACTGTTACATCATTAGTAAGCTGTGTATTTTACACCTTCAGAATGGAACAGTCTCACTTCGTTTCTGAATAAAGTTGTTTCTTTCTCTAAGGCGAATGCTTTGTAGGTGTGTCTTTCAAATTTGTTGGCGCGTATGGAGATACAGTTGGCACACTTACAGGTACAGGCGCCGATGATATGGGTCACATCCCTTGGCTGTGTTCCATGAGGGTAGGTGCGCAGCCAACACGGGATTAACATTCGGAGTGTAGTTGTCTTATCGTTGGACTTTATTTGGAAATTATAAGAGTTGTATCAAACCGATGTCTAGAAACCAACACTATATACAATCACTGGACTTGCAATACCACGTATCTGACTCTGCTCTTCTTATCCAATAGTCTCCTTATGACTGGTCACACCTCCCAGCCATGTGTGAATGTGCCGCCAAACAGAATAATCACAATGGTCAATGAACATTGCCAACCAGAGCAGTCTGCGGTTGCTGAACATGCCATACAGAATGACCATGGAATTCTTTTTGATGAAACTTCTGTCATCTGTATGGAGAAACATTTCACAACTCGTAAGATTCGGGAGGCGATTGAAATAAGTAAACAACCACACAACTTCAATAGAGGTGCTGGTGATCCCTTGAGTAAATCATGGCTGCCCTCTGTAGTTTCATTACCAACATCTTCTTGGTCTCAGGAGATCCTGGCTTCCTATCTTATACCATTTATCTATGGTGGCTATGCCTTTGTTTACTAATTCCTTCATTCTTTCTTTCTTTCTTTCTTTCTTTCATCCTTTCTTTCTTTCTTTCTTTCTTTCTTTCTTTCTTCCTTTCTTTCATTCTTCCTTTCTTCCTTTCTTTCCTTCTTTCTTTCTTCCTGTCTTTCGTTCTTTCTTCCTTCCTTCCTTTCTTTCTTTCTTTCATTCTTCCTTTCTTTTTTTCTTTCTTCCTTTCTTCCTTTCTTTCTTTCTTTCTTTCTTCCTTTCTTTCTTCCTTTCTTCCTGTCTTTCATTCTTCATTTCTTCCTTACTTTCTTTCTTTCTTTCTTTCTTTCTTTCTTTCTTTCTTTCTTCCTGTCTTTCTTTCTTTCTTTCTTTCTTTCTTTCTTTCTTTGTTTCTTGACAAACCTTGATAAAGGGACAAGTGTCAGTCGACCTAACAACCCCGCCCCTAAGCTATATTATGTATGCAGTTGGTCGAGAAAATGTACGCAACAGAATGATTCATGTTCCTGTGTTTGTGCTGTTGAACAGTGTATTTCCGTGCAGTTATTTATGTATTTATTTATTTATTTATTTATTTATTTATTTATCGTATGGCTTTTAGTGCCGGGAGTGTCCGAGGACATGGTCGGCTCGCCTGAGTCTGTAATTGCTTCAAGCGGACACCCATATGGTGAGCTACAAGTTCCATTCAATTTCAAGTAGTTACAACTTTCGCCACCAGATGTCACTGACACCAAGTGGTGAATGTTGGAAATTTGATAGCGAGTTTCAACGAAATCTAACCTGAAAATTTAAGTTTCACACAAGTTTAATTAGTGCAAGGTTCTTTTACATGCAATAAATCTATGCCATGTGACCGCCGTCTTTACTTCCCCTCCGAAGGAAGCCATACTGAAGGATTTTAACGCCGACGACTTCGGTCGGCTTTTAACCCGCAATCTTGGGCATAGAAGTTCAGCATGCTACAAACTATGTGTAGTTATGCAGTCCTACAGTACAGTGTATTTAAGGTTCATTTTCAATTAGGTCACACACAGTGAAATGAACCTAGGGCGTTGGACGGCGCATCCACACGCGGTATTGCAGGTTCAGCGAAAGTACGCTGATGACAGTTGTGCACCTTCACTGTTCAGGCGGTGTCCCGTAAGTCGCAAACAGTACATCTCTACCTGGAGTATTTGTGAATGATGCAGACGAAATCATTGGTCGCTACTTGATCAGATCACTGTCTGGATGAACATTACTGATTGCACTAGAAGCAAGCGGGTCTGAGGCGTAAGCTACACGATAGGTTTGTTTTGAACCTCCCATGGTTACGGTATCTAGAACAGTATTGTCACGAGGACAACTTCTAGACAGAGTGTAATTTTCTTACAACCGTTTAGGCACTTGCTCCAACACTGAATAAGTTCCCCTACACCCCCTGCGAAGAAGGAAAGCACTCGTCGTCAGTATTGTGAGCCCCTTGTGCAGTGGTGAATCTATTGAAGAGTTATATCAGCAGCAACCAACGTCCTTCTTCATGCAGAGTACAGGGGAACTTGTTCAGTATTGGAACACACACCTCAACAGTATATGATGATGATGATGATCTTATCACAGCAGGTTTGTTGCAGATTATGGGAATTGGGCACTGCAATATCAAAAAGGAAGGTTCTCTTCTGCACCTTGTCCACAAGAACGATATCTGGCCGGTTTGCTGGTATGGTTTTATCAGTAATAACTGATCGGTCCCATAACAACTTGTGACTAGGATTTTCCAAAACGATGTCAGGAACATACTAATAGTAAGGCCAAGTATTTTCAGACAATAAGTACTTTTGAGCAAGGTGTAGGTGCATTATTTTGGCCACTTGGTTGATTATTATTATTTTTGTTTTATACAGTAGTCTACATATAACACATTGCTGGTACATCACAACATAACAATACGGGCTTCAGGGAATCAAAGTATTGTTACTGGAAAGTCGCTACCCATGGACTTCCGAACGATTCGGGTTGTTGATAGAACTACTGCCTTCTGCATTAGTTTGTACAGTTGCGTATCCAGATCCAATTCTTTAAGGCCTTGCAGCACGGTACTTGGGACTACGCCCGTACTTGAGACAATGATAGGTATGGTCTTTACTCGCTCTACGTGCCATTGCCTTTCGATAAAGTCGACCAACTCGCTATATTTGCTGATCTTTTGTATGTGTTTTGACTGTAGATTCTTGTTGTTAGGAATCGCAACATCAATCAAGGCAGTTTGATTGATTTTCTTGCTGTTTATTATAATAATAACTATTATTATTTATTATAGGGCGCTGAGACTTGTTGAGCACACTATACCATCCCCCTTAATATTAGTAACTGGACGGCCCAGCCAGGAAGCAACGTCTCTTAATTGAACGTCTGCAGGACGAGCTCAGGAAATTGTGAAGGGAGCGTATTTCCTTCGAGAGCGGGGCTGGGACAGGGGTGTACAATCATCTCCTTGACTCTTTCAATCCAAGTCATCAATCAATGATCTGATATATTTATTTACTAGCAACCCACCCCGGCTTCGCCCGGTATTTTTAACGGTTTACCCAGCGTAAGCTTAAAAGGCGCACGGACGGATGGCAGGTCCCAGACGGAGTTCAGAAAAGCCGAGATGAAGAGTTAAACTACAATGTTAGAAGAAGAAGGAGCATGTGAGAAGTGAAACTGTGACTGTGCTTCCAAACGTTCTTCATAATCTGGTTGAAACTGGGATGATGAGCTGATTCTTAGTAGCGCAGCTAAATGGTGGTCTGTCAATCTATTTCTGACGCTATTATTGCGAAGCTTCATTGTTGAAAACACCTGTTCACAGATAGCGGCTTCGGTGGCGTAGTCGGTAGCATGCTGAGCTTCTATGCCCAAGATAGCGGGTTCAAACCCGGCCGAAGCCGTCGGATTTTTCAAGAGCGTTAAAATCCGTCAGTATGCCTTCCTTCGAAGGGGAAGTAAAGCCGGCGGTCCCATGTCATATATTATGTCATGTTAAAGAACCTTCCTCTAATTACACCTGTGTGAAGCTAAATTGTATGGGTTAAGACTGTAAACAACGCTCTTAGGTTCCTACATTCGTTGCCAAGAGCCGACTGCGTTGACATCTAGTAGCTAAGTTCTGAACTTGGCCTAGTAGTCGTTGACGGTGACGCTTGGCGGCAAAAGTAGGAACTATTTGAAAAATTCTAAGTTGCAGTCTGTACTTAAATTAAAAAACAGATAACACACACTAATACAGTCATCACAATTAACACCGGTTATCAGACAGATTCTACACACACCCAAAGTACACGGGGCTACATGACCCCGTTGTCGCTGCCCCTAAACTGAGGAACAAACCAACCAACAGATATGCGAAGATGCGAACATGGCAGTTGTCTTCTGTGCATGAGATTTCAAGTTTGGAAGCTTGATTTTGGTAGGGCCTTGTAGAATTCAATTTTCAAAACGTTGAGGAATAGTTGCTTTAATTCCTTGTTCCATTGTAACTCAATCAGTTCAAGCTGCAACTCTGTTACACAAAACGCAATGAGATGGAAACAGTTTTTCACTTCTAGGTACACAGAGCAGAATATATGACTTATCTGTAATTGTAGACATTATAATTGAAAACCCTGTTACGGGCCGGATTAGACTAGCTCAAGGGCCGCACTTTGCCCATAACTGACCTAGAATGACATGGAGGAGATCAGTGGAGGAAGAGAGCGAGCTGTTTGGATACTCGTGGGGAAAGAAACAAGAAATTCCGTGACGAACTAAAGACCCTACTTTTCTTATAATTTAAGATTCATGCCAATGATTAATCTATATGGATCTACCTAGAATAATGACGAAATTAAGTTGATAAAATCGAAATTACTAATTAGTTCGAGATACTGTATACCTGGCATAATGTAGCCTAATAGAGCACTACAGTTGGCAGCCCTGGTGACTGAATATATTCTTAGTTCCATCCAGGGCTGGCATGCGAAATTAAATTCATGGCTGTGGGGACGAAAATAATTTAATTTCGCCGTAAGCGCGATATTCGGGAGCGAAATGATAATGATTGTCGGCGCGTAATTAAATCAAAGCGAAACTTAATTCGAAGCGAAATTAATTTAGTTCCAGACTTTTAATTTCGCTCCCGGCGCGAAATTAATTTAGTTCCACACTTTTAATTTCGCTCCCGGCGCGAAATTAATTTCGTTCCACACTTTTAATTTCGCTCCAGGCACGATATTAATTTCGTTCCAGACTTATAATTTCGCTCCCGGCGCGAAATTAATTTCGTTCCACGCTTTTAATTTCGCTCCTTGGCGCGATATTAATTTCGTTCCAGACTTATAATTTCGCTCCCGGCGCGAAATTTATTTAGTTCCAGACTTATAATTTCGCTCCCGGCGCGAAATAAAATTCGTTACAGACTTTTAATTTCGTTCCCGAGGTGAAATAAAATTCCCAAACGGCATTAAGTTTCGCTCTCCGACGTGTGTTTAAAATGCATGAAACATTTAATTTCGTTGTTGAAATTAAAATACAGTATATTCGTTTCGAGAGTTAAATAATGTTCTGTACGATGTTCAAAGTCCTGACGTCTGTCTGTTAGGTAGTCAGCCCGAAGGCTGGTTGGATCCTCAAAAAGTACCGCCGGTAGGTTATGTGGGTAGATACCCACAAAAACTCACGGCAGCGCTATAGTGAGGCGTACTAGACAAGATGGGGGGTGAGGTAGTTTGCCATTGCTTTCCTCACAGAGTCAGAACAGCAGTACTAACCCTATGAGTAGAACCCTTCACAGCATCCACAGGCACTGACTGCCCCGAATTTCATTACTAAGCACCACCCATACCTCAGTTGCTTCCATATAATCACAGCCATGTGTAAGACTGAGACAGCGGTGAAAAGCCACATTTTACTCTAGCCCGTGCCAACAGTCAAATGCAAATGAGTCGTCAAGTTACAAAACTCGTTTAATCCACTTGTGAATAAGGATAATTTTCATGAGAAACGTTTCTCTGGACTTTGCCTCACGTATCTTTTGTGTTTGTTGTTTTCTACTTTTGGTTGGTGTTTTTGTGTTTGCTTTGTGCTTTTGCTTTTGAATTTGACTTATTGATTTTCTTTCTTGGTTTTGTGTTTGTGCTCTGCTTTTGCGTTTTAGAATTTTGCTTTATGTTATTTGTTTTCTGCTTTTGCTTTTGTTTTTGAATTTTGCTTCGTCTTTTTTGTTTTTGTTTTGTGTTTGTTTTCTGCTTTTGCTTTTATGAATTTTGCTTTTTGCTTTATGTTTCTTGTTTTCTGATTTTGCTTTTTTTGTTCTGCTTTTGCTTTCTGCTTCGTATTTTTTGTTTTGGTTTTGTGTTTGTTTTCTGCTTTTGCTGTTTTTGAATTTTGCTTTTTGGTTTGTGTTTCTTTTTTATTCTGCTTTTGCTTTTGTGTTTGAATTTAGCATTTTACTTCGTGTTTTGTGTTTTTGGTTTTGCATTTGTTTTCTGGGAAATCAAAATAAAACAAAATCAACAAAACAAAATAAAAACATAAACAAAATAAAACAAATATAGCAAGACAATTTAAAACAAAATAAAACGAAATAAGGTAAAACAAAAAAAATTAAACAAAACAAAATAAAGCAAAATAAAATAAAACAAAAATAAAATGAGGTAAAATAAATAAAATAATAAAATAAATAATTTACGACATGATCCTTATTCACAAGTGGATTAAACGATTTTTGCAACTGGACGACTCAAATGTAGTGCACGGGGTCGTTGGAATGAGGGAGATGGCTACCTGGGAGGCTTGTCGTAGTCTAGTATCTATGTGTGCAGTATATGCATCGACCGTCGTCTGGTTATCCAGTGGGAGATGGTCCGCACGGAGGTGATTGTTGACGTAGGCGCGGTATTCCTGACAGTTTGCTGTGCAGAAATTCTGGACCATCCTGGGAGGTGGTAGTGGGGGAAGAGGGAAGTTGAGTAAAACGGGGGCATGATCACCTCCTTTGAGTGGCAGGACAGACACGTCAAACAGATGGAGGAGGGAGTTATGAGCAATGACTGCGTCGGGGTGGTATTGGAGGAAGGACGGGTAGATTCTGGGAGAGGGACGAGGGTGGCGTCGATGTGACGTAGGTAGATGTCTAGGCTATGAAGTTCTAGGGCCGAACGGGAATGAAGGTTGAGGTCGGCCATTAGAATTAAATGGGGGAAGACTTCAGGCACGTGGGTAATGCAGTCTTTGGGGATGGGGTGGTAGGGACGAATGTAGATGGTGGCTAGGTGTAGGACGCGGGAACAAATAAGGCTTTCGGGGAAGAAAAGAAACAGATTTCATTTCAGAAACAAAATGAAATGTTCCATGCATTTTAATTTCAGGCCGGAGGGGGGTGGGACTAAATGCCGGGAACGAAATTGATGGTCGTTAACAAATTTTATTTCGCGCCAGGAGCGAAATTAAAAGTCTGTAATGAATTTAATTTCGCGCCAGGAGCGAAATTAAAAGTCTGTAACGAATTTCATTTCGCGCCGGGAGCTAAATTAAAAGTCCGTAATGAATTTAATTCCGCGCCAGGAGCGAAATTAAAAGTCTGTAACAAATTTCATTTAGCGCCGGGAGCTAAATTAAAAGTCCGTAATGAATTTAATTCCGTGCCAGGAGCGAAATTAAAAGTTTGTAACGAATTTCATTTCGCTCCGGGAGCTAAATTAAAAGTCCGTAATGAATATAATTTCGCGCCAGGAGCGAAATGTTATTCCATTGAACAATTTCATTTCGCGACGCTAAATTAAATTGATAATGCATTTCGTTTCTCATGCCAGCCCTGGTTCCATCTCTTAAGGTACAGAATACAAAATTTGGTTGAAGTCCAATGGATAGCATGGACGTTACATGCAGTTAAACATTGGATATAACAGTGCGCGTAAAATCTTGTTGGCAACAATGACATACATGTATTGGTCAGAAATAATCTGAAATAATATGATCTATCGTTGTGTCAATTTTGAATGAAATCCATTAGTTAGTATAGAAGTTACATGCATTTTAAAATAGGACCTATCAGCAGCCTTAGAAATCATTTTGGCAGCACTGGCGTAGGCCTATATTAGTTACTCCAAATTAATCTAGAATGCCAGGTACTATACGTGTGCAAAGTTTAGAGCTATTGGCTTGTATACTTTCTGATATATTGATATTAAGGAAACAAAAATAGAGACAGCATTTATTAACAGTTGGTAGCCCTGGTTACTCTTAAGAATCGGCGTAGTCATATCTGTTATGGTACACATAGCACACACGAAATTTGGTTGAAATCCAATTGATAGTATAGAAGTTATATGTATTTAAAGTTGGACCTCTCAGCAGGCTTAGAATCATGTTGGTAGCGCTGACGTACATAAATTACTCCAAATTAATCTAGAATGCCAGGTACTATACGTGTGCATAGTTTAAAGCTGTCGGCTTGCATACTTTCTGATATAAGGGTATTTGGATATAAAAAATTGAGGGCATTTATTAACAGTTGGCAGCCCTGGAGGCTCTAATGAATACGCTCAGTCATATCTGTTTATGTACACATAGCACATACGAAATTTGGTTGAATTCCAATTGATAGTGTAGAAGTTATATGCATTTAAAAATTGGACCTATCAGCAGGCTTAGAATCATTTTGGCAACACTGCAATGTATGGTCTCCTGGAAATTAAACTGCAATATTATTATCTATACGTGTGCCAATTTTGAAATAGCTCCCATTCATACCTTCCAAGATATACGCATACGCTCGTTTTATAAAAATACTCGTGTCTTAATTATAGCCATTATAGGCTCGTTGCATAATGTACTATAATAGTTCTTAATGTGAATGATTTATTTAGGGGCTTCGGGACATCGTGGTAATTTATCCCCGTGCCCTTGTGTTTGTCTGATAACCTGTCTTATTGTGATGGAGGTATTGTGTGTGTATTTGTAATTCAGATGAGGATTGGGAAGGAGTCGGCCGTGGCCTGAACTTAGGAACCATCCCGGCATTTGCCTGATGTGTGAAGTGGGAAACCACGGGAAACCACTTCCAAGATGGCTGAGGTGGGAATGGATCACACCTCTTCTCAGTTTTACCTCACGAGGCTGAGTGTGCACCAGTCCGGCCCTCAGACCAGACAGACTTGGGGAACGCGGAGGATGCTAGCCACTACACCACGAGATGCCAGCTGTCAGCTCAGATACAACCCAATAGAATCAGCTTCTCTGCGTGTAACATCTAAAATTGTCTCTGTCTGCCTACAAATCATCGCGCATTGAAATGTTTGTGCGGATAGCGAAAGAAATTGGAGCAAATATCATTTCCGTTCCTTGTGCAGGATGTAGGTACAGTCTGGCTCAAAACATTCCCCCTGACAGCCTGGTTTCAAATAGTATACACACCTCGCTCAACATCATGAGTGTTGCTTCCGCCGTTATCCACATGTTACATAGCTGCCTTGTGCGGTGCAGGCTACCGCCCTAAAGGTTCCAGGTTCGATTCACGACTCTGCCAATAAGGGCTGAAACGGAATACAATGAGCCAGAGAGCAACATAGGTGGCCCTTTATTCGTGCTATCTTTAAGAGTAGAATAGGAAATAATAATAATAATACTGGTTTTCACGGCCAGCAAGTTTTCTAGGTTTGTGCCAAGTCTTGTGAGGGGTTTCGCCTAGGACACCAAGCTGGCTCATCGGCGGGCTCTTGGTGTCTTAGCCTGGACCCCAACAGGAGTAGCGAAGGGAGGTGAAAGGCTACTTGAGCTTTTAGCTCTTGCAGTTAAGAGGCGCACGTGTGCTTCTTAAGAAGGGAGGTAGTGCTACTCCTGTGGGGGTCCGGGCATGGACACCAAGAGCCCGCTGATGAGCCTAGCTTGGTGTCCTAGGCGAAACCCCACACAAGACACGGCACAAACCTAGAAGAATTGCTGAGTTTTAATAATAATACTGTTATTGGTTTTACGTCCCTTTTAACTACTCTGGCTTTTAGTGACGCCAGGGTTTTGCCCCAAAGGGGATCTTTAACGTGCCAGTAAATCTACAGACACGGCTCCCTCACATTTGCGCACCCTTAAATTCCAACTGACTGTCGGGATTCAATCCTGCAATCTTGGGAACAGCAGGAGAGAACGTTACCGCTGAGTCACGCAGTCAGTTAAGAGACTAGTGGTTCTAATCTTAAATAAATTAAATAAATAAATAAATAAATGTTATTTAAGGGGAGGAAGTATGACGTCATCTGCCCCTCTTAATGCAGTTGAAATGATACGAATTATTTATAATTTATAGGCCTTTGAAAGAGCCTGTTAATAATAAAACAAAAAGTAAATAAAACTAATAATAATTATAATAATAAGCGGCATTACAACGCTGAAATCAAGCCTGAAGCACTATTTGCTTCTGAAACGCTGTTTATTGGGGGCAGATCATTAATTAAAGATGTGGTAAAGCAAGAAAGGAAGATCCTGAGAATTATTTTTTTGGACCAGTCTGTGCAGGGGGAATCTAGATGAAAAGAAAATCCCAAGACTTATACCAGCACTCTGAGAAAATCTCAGACATATTTAGGAAAAGACGTTGTGTTGTTGTTTGAGTCTTCAGTCTTTTGACTGTTTTGATGCAGCCCTCCATGCCTCCCTGTCCTGAGCTAATCGTTTCATCTCTACATAGCTACCACACCCTACATCCAAGGCAATCTGTTTAACATATTCTAACCTTGGTCTCCCCCTACAGTTCTTGTCCTCAACCCTTCCTTCCATAACTAAGCTTGCTGTTCCTCGGTCACTTAGTATATGCCCTACCAACCTATCTCTTCTCTTCATTAGCAGTCGCCAGAAACATCTCTCCTCTCCCACTCGTCTTAATACCCCTTCGTTTGTAACCCTATCTACCCATCTGATCTTCATAATTCTCCTGTAACACCACATTTCAAATGCTTCGATTCTCCTCTTTTCTGCTGCACTAATAGTCCATGTTTCACTTCCATAGAGCGCCACGCTCCAGACAAGGGCTTTCAAAAAGACGATTGAAATTTTACGGCCATATCCTCAGGATGGGGCAATCAGAGACTGACCAAAAGGATTCTTAACCTTGCCCTGTCAATGAAAGTTAAAAACACCTAGCTGCTTGAAGTTGGGAAAGATCTTCAGGAGATTGGCGTCACAGATGACATTGTACTAGACAGAGCTAAGTTCAGAGAATTGCTCGATAATCACCGCTTTGCAGACCATCCAAGCATTATCACCAACAACACCTGGTCAGAAGATCGCAAGAGAAGCCACAGCGAGAAGGTGAAGAGATTCTGGGAGAAGAGAAAGGCAATGCCATCAGCTAAATAAGATCAATCGCGCTCCTTAGTCGGGCATCACGAACAAAGAAGAAGAAACGAGAATGTGCGGCAAATAAACACCACAACTTTAAAAGAGAACAAGTTCTTTGAGTAAATACACTCTTGAATAATTTAGATTGAGTGAGTAAGTAGGCAATAAGTTTAAAGTATGTATTGATGACTATGTTTCCAATACATTGCTAGTATTCTGAAACCGCGGAGTTCCTTTCCTACTCGGGGGTTGGAAGTGGGGAGGGGGAGGCGCCATTTCGGCGGAGACTCCAAGTTAAGACAAACCTCATCTGAAGAGCTCCACTGCACAAATATCGTTAACAAGAACAACAAAGGGAGGAACGATTGGGTCGAGAGGATACGGTACGATTTAGTTTGCCGCATCTCCCTTCTTCCTAGGCGCATCCATACTCGACACGCAAAAAGTCTATGATATGTTCAGGCTGAAAACAGTTATTAGTTGAACACTCCTGTAAACATTATTCTGTTATAGAAAGCTGTAAATTGTATTTGTTGCTTTGCAGACAATGCCTTCATTTTCTGGAAATTGCAGATGTCTCATATTATGTTCCCTTCCATGCACAACTCTTTCCACACTCATCGGAGCGTACCAAGGGCATACATCGGTGCTGGCAGGTATTAAAAATATAATATATTCAAAGATACAGTTTTTTTTAATCACCAGTAGCTATTTAAAGAATGAAACAATCTCTTTGACTTTCTTCTTCCACGTTGTATTTTTCCTCATTCGTATGGTTTGTGTATTTCGTTAACTAGTTTTGTGTAGATCTACGCATGACTTTTGCCGAGGAGGTGCACTACTATTATTATTATTATTATTACTATTCATTCATTCATTTCATAGCGGCCATCTTTGGACCGCGTCATACCGTCTCATTCTTAGGGCTTTGATGTTTGTTCAGTACGCCCGGTGGGTTTCCTTCCTTTCCTGGGTTCAAATCTTTCCCGGTTTCAGCCACGCTTTTTCTTAGAAACCTTGACATGCTTGAAGTTTCTTCTTCAGTAGGATGTGCTCCTCAATATCATTTGAAATAATCCCCACTTCTTAAATCTCTATCCAGTTCAATGAACCAGAACTCTTTTGTTTTCCTGCCCTGAAAGTATCTTGTTGGTCTGTCTCGCTTCACATGCCCATAAAAGTCAATCCTTCTGTCTACAACTAGAAGACGTGGCTCTACCATCAAGTCTCTGTGTGACCTGTGGCACATATAGTGAAGTCAGCTGTTCATGTTTTGAGTGTTACATTACTTTGTGCAGCCCAGAAGGCTAATCATAACATTAGCCACAAGATGGCAGCACTCCTGGTTAGCATACAGCCGGTGTGGCGAGAATCTGGGAGGCTGTGAAAGAGATACAATTAGGTATTCCGAGTCAGGGTGATATAATTAAGTATTGTTGTAGAAATGGACATGGCTTCCTAGGTCAGAAGAGGAATCGACCAACATAAAACCTGCTCTAATGCAGTTCTTTCTCACGCATTCATACGGTTCAATGCAGAATATTAACAAGCTATACATGTGAGTAAAATGTATCAGAAATGTGTTCCAGAATTAGGACTTTCTACGGTCATACATGCAAATAACTGCTTGCATTCATCTAGTGCACGGCATATGTTCTCGTACTTGCCACTACGCAAGAAAAACCTACCTTCAGCACCCAGTATTATATTGAACAATAAATGTGGTATGAGTTCATCCTTTTATGAATATGATCTACTTTATTTACGTAGTACGAATGCTCCCCAAATCGAGCCTTACTACATATTTAGCAGCTCTCGCAGATATGTATACTCCAAGGCCACAATGACCATAAGTAAATGCAGTCCACTTTCCACCAAATCTCTCCAATTCTCTGGACGCGGATATGAATGTAGTTGCCAATGGATCTTATGGTCATTAACGGTGTCAGACCACATCTAGTTAGGTTCTCATGGGCAGGATCGTAACAGTGGTCTCTCCTGGCCTAGATCTATACACACATCACAATACATGTTCCCCTACGGGCCACAGCATACAGTTGGTCCTCACGGGCCGGATCTGAGTAAGCAACAGTGTTTTTGGTCCTCAATAGGCGGGCCGGAAGTCACATCATAAAATTGGTCCACCGGGACTAGATCATAGCATAACACATGGTCACAAAGATCGATCGTCGACACCTTCTTTCCGGATGGTGTCAGATACCTTCTCCACATGAATATACAGTTAATGATTATGCCGTCTTCTATATTCCCCATTTTCTTTGACGGGACCCAAGATCATTCTCTAATTTTTCCTTTCTTTGCATTCCAGTTCTTCAACCAAGCCTGTTTTGTTCATCGTGATGCATTCGGAAGCGAACAAGACCTCCGTACGGATGACAGTGATCTAGCTTTGCGTAATTATTATTATTATTATTATTATTATTATTATTATTATTATTACCATAATTAGGAAGTGCCATGCGAATGCGCAGATTCACAAGCTTCATTTCAAGGGAAAGGTGAGTGGATATTAGCCCAAGTGAATAGCCAACTAAACACTGGATAAAGGTTCAGATATTAGTCTGATTGCTGTTGTGTTCTTTAAAGAAAGTTTGAAAGCCAATAAACATCTGCACCTGGATTAGAAATAAATATTCAGTAAGTTGAAACCCTGAGTCAATACATAGTTGTACTTTAATAACAGTGTGACCTTATTCAGCGTTATATTATAAAATACGCAAAGAAGCAAAAATTTCCCTATCAAAAGTTGTTATCAAAATAATTACGTAGAGACAGAAAGACACTAAAAAACAAGAAGTTCCGTGACGAACTAAAGAGCCTACTTTTCTTAAAATTTAAGATTCATGTCAATCTATATAGACCTATCTAGAATAATGACGAAATTAAGTTGGTAATATCGAAATTTCTAATTAGTTCGAAATATACCTGGTATAATGTAGCCTAATAGAGCACTACAGTTGGCAGCCCTAGTGACTGAATATATTGTTAGTTCCATCTCTTAAGGGTCAGAATACAAAATTTGGTTCACGTCCAAAGGATAGCATGGACGTTACATGCAGTTAGACATTGGATGTATCAGCGTGCATAAAATCATGTTGGCAACAATGTCATGCATGTGTTGGTCAGAAATAATCTGAAATATTATGATATCTTGTTGTGCCAATTTTGGATGAAATCCATTTGTTAGTATATAAGTTACATCTAATTTAAAATTGGACCAATCAGCAGGCTTAGAGTCATGTTGGCAGCACTGACGTATATTAGTTTCTCCAAATTAATCTACAATGTCAGGTACTATACGTGTGCAAATTTTAAAGCTGATGGCTTACATACTTTCTGATATATTAATATTAGGGTAAAAATAGAGACAGCATTTATTAACATTTCGCAGCCCTGCTTGCTCTTAAGGATAAGCATAGTCATATCTGTTATGGTACACATAGCACATACGAAATTTGGTTGAAATCCAACTGATAGTATAGAAGTTACATGCATATAAAATTGGTCCTATCAGCTGGCTTAGAATCATGTTCATAGAATTGACGTTATAAGTTACTCAAAATTAATCTAAAACGTCAGTTACTATACGTGTGCATAGTTTAAAGCTGTCAGCTTGTATTCTTTCTGATATATTGGTATGTTGATTTAAAAAAATAGAGAGAGCAATTATTATCAGTTGGCAGACCTGGTGGCTCTTAAGAAAACGCTCAGTCATATCTATTTATGTACAAATATTACATACAAAATTTGGTTGAAATCCAATTGTTAGTGTAGATGTTATATGCATTTAAAATTGGACTTATCAGAAGACTTAAAATTATTTTGGAAACACTCTCATGTATGGTCTCCTGGAAATTAAACTGATATAGTATTATCTAGCCTCCGTGGCTTAGGCGGCAGCACGCCGGCCTCTCACCGCTGGGTCCGTGGTTCAAATCCCGGTCACTCCATGTGAGATCTGTGCTGGACAAAACGGAGGCAGACAGGTTTTTCTACGGGTACTCCGGTTTTCCCTGTCAAAAATTTCATTCCAGCAACACTCTCCACTATCATTTCATTTCATCTGTCATTCATTTAATCATTGCCCCAGAGGAGTGCGTCAGGCCTCGGCAGCCGGCACAGTTCATATCCTCGCCGCTAGATGGGGGCTTCATTCATTCCATTCCTGACCCGGTCGGAGCCTGGAAGCAGGCTGTGGATTTTCATTTCATAGTATTATCTACATGTGTGCCAATTTTGGAATAGCTCCCATGCATACCTTCCATGATATCCAACATGGAGCTCAAATTTCTAATGCGTTTTTTCAGCAGTTGGTAACACTGACATCATTTTCAAATATGGGCATATTCCGGTATACATCTTTACTCATACTAAATTTGGTTTCGATTGCTGCAGCGGTTTAGGAGTTGATAAGGGGGGACACACACTCAGCCAGACAGACAGAAGGACAGACAGACATACATTTTTCCGGATCGATCTCATAAGTCTACTTTTTCCTCATTTTTGCAAAATGTGAAAAGTAGGCTAATAAGATATACGTCTAAGCAGACTGCTTCCGTCTACCGTTCCATACCAAGAAGTACGGTAATAAGGAGGAGATGCAGGGAACAACAGGACATTTCTACAGCGCTTCTCCGATGACCGACAAAAGTTGGATGAAAGAAAACCAAGTGCAAAAACATGTCATAACGAGGCTGTAGCCTATATACATGGGTTTCATCATAAACTATGTACAAACAAACAAAATTCCACACTCCTGGAGAACACTGCATTTGGGAGCTCTGCCAACAAAGGTGTGAATTATATCACATCACAACATGTGGGAAGCGAGTGAAGTCCATATGGGAATATAGCAAGGACTGACATTAATTAAAATAGCCTGTAAGCTCTTTCGAGTGCTTTATATTGTAAAGAGGTCTGGTAAGAGTGATGTGTTACCTTTCTTGGAGGCGTGGAAGCTGTCGTCCCGTGGCACATACTTGATATCGTACACCAGGTTGGTGTTGGGCAGGAGATGTTTGTCCTTGTTGATGCGGTACACAGCGTACTTGAAGGCCAGTTCCGTGCTGCTGTCCTTCTGGTCTTGTGTGAAGATGGCTCCTGGAACCACAAGAGTACCAACATTACAGTCACTCTTTGGAATTAGTTCACCAGTTCACCACTAGATGGTACTGTATATCATCATTTGTGAACAGGCGTAATATCTTCGATTTTAACCTATTTTCATTTATGAGATCGCCTTTTGTCTCCGTGTGTGTGTCTGTGCGTCCGTGTGTGCGTGTGTCCCCCCTTATAACTTCTAAACGGCTGGAGCAATTTCAATAACACTCGGTAAGGTCATAGTACTATTTTTGCCGACCCAGACCGTGCCCTGTAAATTTAATACGCCTCACCAATTCAACATGGCAGCTGTGCGAAATATTTCACCGGCATTCTTTATCACCGAAACTATTACGGATATCTCCTTGATATTTTGTACGGTGATAAAGGGTACTTCTAGAAGTTCACCTATGAGAATTTCAAAGACCTGTAAAATACAAAACGAACATGGCGGCCAAGCGAATGTGAAACATTTTAATAGACTTTTCTCACGATTTAACCATCTGAGCGCTGTGAAATATGGTACAGTAAATGATTATACACATTGTAATGTACTGTCATCTAATTTAGTTCAATTGTTTACATAACCTCAAGATGGCAGCTGTGCCAAATTTTAAAATTAAGATTTTATATTTTGTGAAATAATCATACGATCCAAGTGAACGTTTGAATAATGAACCTACGCAAAAATCGTCATCTAATAGTACATAACTCTATGGCCTACATACATAAAAATCACACTTGGCGACCATCCAGACTGTTCTCAATATCTACTAATCTATGACAACAATCAAACTGAAATTAGGCATGTTAATAGAAGCTCTGAACATAAGTTCACCTATGGGACATTCAATAACCTGGTGAGCACAAATCCAACATAGCGACGACGCGAAATATAAATATTTTAATGGACGTTTCTCGCAATTTAACCTTCCAAGCGCAGTAACACTTGTTACGGAAAATGTTTATACAAATTTTAATCCACTGGCATTTAATTCATTTTAGTTTCATAACCACAAGATGACAGCTGTGCAAAATGTTTAAATCCGGTTTTCATTCCTTGTGTCCTTATCATGCGATTGAAGATTGAATACCACACCTACATAATTCTAAGACCTGCAGTACATAAATATAAGTCCAACATGGCGTCCATCCGAAATATTTAGACGGTTCTCAATTTCTACGAATCTATTACAGCAATCAAACTGAAATTGTGTATGTTGATAGAGGCAATTAACATACGTAGGATATATGATGAAAATGAAGTAGGAGACTTCTGTTACTTAGGAAGCAAAATAACCAGTGATGGACGAAGCAAAGAGGATATGAAAAGTAGGTTGGCTCAGGCAAGGAAAGCATTTCTACAGAAAGGGAATCTGTTGACATCGAATATAGATTTAGGTATTACCTCAGGACAGGGAGGTATTGAGTGCTGCATCAAACCAGTCAAAAGACTGAAGACTCATACAACAACAGGATATATGAAAATAGGCTACTTAGTTCTTCACGGAACTACTTATTTTGTATTCTGTTGGTTAATAACAATGTGAAGCTATCATGTTATTTTTTATTTAATTTTTTGTTACCTTATCGAAATTAATCTGCATTCCGTAATGAATTGAGCACCGATGCAGTCCACTAGAAGGTACTATTATTATGGGCCGTGACTGTCGCGGCGATGTCTGTGTAACAGTATCAGATGTCCTGTGCTGCGCAATGTGCAGACTGAGCAGTATCACGTATCTCAATCGCTACTGGGTTATAGTTCTTGTTGCACTTTCCTCTTTGACGACGGATCGCTGGGCGGATATGTTAACATTCCATGGCTGCCTGCAGCCAAGGATTTCCCAGCGTGGGGCACAGCGATGTTAACTTTCCACCGTAGCCACTGAGAGCAAGCAGCGAGACTGGACAGAACTACGTGTAACACTGGACACCTGATACCTGCGTGACACGCGAGCTAGCCACCCAAAAATGTCCAATTTTTAACATTGACTCTATTTCGGAACCTAAGAATTTTACAAAAAAGTGTATCGGACTTAAATGAAGGGTCATTACCCCTCTATCCACAAACCAAGTTTCTGGTCTCTAGGATAGGAACTAACAGTAGTGGGGCTACTCTACTTGACTCGGCCGCCATGTTTGTTTTAAGGCGGGACTTTGGAGTCCACGTGGAGAGATAGAGGAAGCATTCTATTGGTCACTGCGCTACTGCCTTATGTTTGAGTCGCAGCTCATTAACCAGGAAAGTGAGGGAACTTTGCAAACGCTCCTGCTCTCGTTTGATAATATAAGAGGTGTTCAAATAAAAAGGGACGAGACTATACTGTGGGTACAATTTATTCGTACCTGAGCACAGGAGTCCCATTGCTTCACTAGCCGCAGGATTCCCTGTTCCCAGAAGTCTTGTGGTTGTGACAGGAGCCAATCCTGTATGGTGTCCTTTAGTTCGTCGTCCGGTTGGAAACGTGTTCCCTTGAGATGTTTTTTTAACGGACCAAACAGGGCGGATGCTTAAGTTGCTCCCACTCGAACGTGCCCAATACACCTTGTGTGACGTTAGAGACGGGTGGGCGGGCGTTATCATGGAGCAGAATCACTCCCTTCGTGAGCAGTCCAGGCCGTTTGTTCTTGGTGACTTGCGTAGGCTACGGAGTGTTGCACAATAAACGTCACTGTCAATGGTTCGTATCAAGGGAAAACGTTTCCAATCGGACGACGAACTAAAGGACACCGTACAGGACTGTCTCCTGTCACAACCACAAGACTGTGTTCCTTATCTCTCGATAAATTAGGATGTCTCCAAAAAAATGGACCACCCTGTATATTTATTGAATATCTATTGCAGTAAATGGAACCCTATTACACATACAGTAGTACATTAGTGTAGTACAGGGTGTCTGGAATGTACTCCGCAGTGCCCAGGCACTGCTACGTTAGGTGAGAGCCGGAGTTAAGTTGGCAGCACGGTTGCGCGGCTTGTATCAAAACAAAACCAACAACAAACAGTCCACTTAGAGATTCCTGTTTCTTGAGCTAATTTGCGTATTGATTTACTTAGACTTCGCAGCATTATATCGGCAATTTCATCAAGTGTTTCGTCTGTTAACAGCATAGGCCTGCCTGTTCCTGGTACATCGTGAACTGAGCCGGTCACACGAACAATACTTATCAAATCCCGAACGGTATCCCGGTTTGGACACTTTGATTTAGGAAACCGGGCCTGAAATTTTAGTTTTACATTTTCTGTAAACCGATCGCCTTCACGTAAAACGTATTCCACCAAAAACACTCTCTCTTCAGTAGTAAACATTAGGCTACGGCCTGTATCCTGTTGCACTATTCCAATAATCTAAACGCTCCCTTACTGCATGCACACTGACGCTCTCCACAGCACAGCACAGCTCACACGTGTGTTCTGATATCCTGTCCACCTTGGAGAAGACAAGCTAGTACCTGGCTGTCGGCGAGGGAGCGAAAGGTCTGCCAACTTAACTCCGGCTCTCACATAACGTAGCAGTGCCTAGGCTCTGCGGACAACATTCCCTGACACACTGTACTTCGTTACAAAATGAAAAATTAATTACATCATAAATTATGGGATTAATTTTTGAAAAATAAAATTAATAAAAGCTAAAAACTGCCCATAACAACATTTTTTCGTGAATATGTGATAAAGTGGTTTTGAAAATTTCAAGTTGGAGAAATGTAAGTGAGAGTTCAAGTTGTATCTGGCTTTACCAAACACGGAGTGATTGATCTATTGTTTGAGGAGAATCACAAAAACAGGAATAACCATCTACAATATTTATTTTGAAACGTTCGAAATAGGGTTTGAAACGCCCGTGACCAGTTGAGAATTGAGTAAGTTCAAAATTCGGCACAAACATCTTACACTGGAGCCTATGGTGAACTTATGGAAAAAATATATTTCTTGTGACAGAACTTTTTCTAGAACGGGTCCAGTAGTTGTTCCACTGACTTGTTATGTGACTTCTAATTTGTCTCTTTGCATAACATATTGTCATATGAAGCTTGCATATTAGATGCTGCTGCTGTTTTCGCGAGTTGATCCGCCTTTTCTTTTTCAGGAGTTCCGACATGTCCTTAAATCCAGGTGAAACAAATGTGAGGGTTTTGATGAGCTATTGCTCTGATAGTAACAGCAACTGGGTCCATATTGTACTTGTCATTTATTGACCTTAGTGCAGCTTGGGAATCACTGAAAATTTGAGTATTCTTGTTGTTCTTTTTGCACCATTGGACTGCAGAAATTATGGCCCAAAGTTCTGCCTGAAAAATGGAACAATTTGAAGATAGTTTATACTGTGATGACAATACATCAATATTGTTCTGATAAACTACAAATGCACATCCAACTTTATCAGTTTCGTCGGCATTCGAAAAGAGAGGACCATCCCTGTAAATACCTTATCCAGCGCGTGAGTGAATTCTTGAATGCAGCTGATTTTTCCGTTCTAGGCTGGAAAACAGTATTTTCAGAATCCGCAGCTGATGTCGAAAGTATTTTTAGGTACAAATTATTCACCTATTATTATCTAAATTTAATTTAATAATGTCTGACTAGGTTAAAAAACATACAAACATTTAATTATGCACATGTTAAAAACAATGCATAAAATTTGTAGAAAACAATAGAAAACTTGGCAGACTTATTTAAAAGAATATTATGATTAATTTTAAATCACTTGTATTTTCTGTCATATAAGTTATAATGTGCCAAACACTTTATATCTGATTTAACGAATGAGCGGACTTGACATCAGAGCGGTTGAATATGGCACAACAATGTCTTGCGAACACCACCACGCCATCGGTCAAACGCTCTGAAGTCAAGTCCGCTCATTCGTTAAATCAGATATAAACATAATACATAAAGAGCTACACTGGTCAAAAGAATTAGGGGATCAGTTGAGATATCTAGGTTCTGACGTATTGTCATCGGCAGAATGACCTAAAATGGATCGACGTCTTTCTGTCGGTTCTACGGAGTGGAGACAACAATATTACGGCAACCGAGATAGTGGTAATAACAAAAAGTTGCTGCAGAGGGGGTTGGTGTGGACGTTTGTTTACTTTACCACACGAATGACACAAGCAGTTGGGTTCAGATTGTGTAGTGAGCAGGTAGTGCAATGCAACAACAACGTGACTTACCCAAAGGTACGGCATGGAGTGCCATAGGAAGGTTGGAAGCGGGACAGACACCGAGGGAGGTGCCTGCGGCGATTGGAGTGTCCCAAAGTGTAATTTCCAGGAACTGGACGCGATTTCAGACAACAGGAACCGCTAAAAGAAGGCCAGACCAAGGTCGTTCACGGGTAACATCAGCAAGAGATGACCGTTATCGCCGGTTAACAGCCCGTCGAGACAGGCGGCTGAATGCAAATCAGCTGCAACGCACCCTCCAGGCGGCAACAGGACGCGCAATATCAACACAAACAGTCCGAAATCGCTGTCGGGAAAGTGGCCTTTACGCACGGAGGCCTATGGTGTGTGTCCCATTAAAACCTCGCCACCGTTTAGCTCGCAGAAACTGGGCGGAGGAACATCAGGTTTGGCGTCGTAACGAATGGCGCCGGGTTCTGTTCTCAGATGAGTCAGGATTTTGTGTTCAGCCGGACAATCGTCGTTCCCTCATCTGGAGAGAACGTGGAACTCGGAACAATCCCGCTTATGTGCAGGAAACCGCACCATATCATGGTGGTGGGCGAATGGTGTGGGCAGGAGTCAGTATTGGCGGACGTACGGACCTCTATGTCGTTCAGAACGGCGCTTTGACTACTCAGAGGTATCGAAACGAGATCCTTCGACCGTTTGTTGTGCCCTACGCTGGTGCCATAGGCGATGGGTTCATTCTGGTGGACGATAACGCACGTCCCCACAGATTTGCGCTGGTGGACAGCATGCTTGACGACGAGGGCATTGAACGAATGGAGTGGCCAGCTTGTTCACCGGACTTAGCTCCGATTGAGCATGTTTCGGATGGACTTGGCTGACGCATTGCAGCCACAACAGCATCTCCCACAATGGTTGTCGAGCTGGATATTGCAATCATGGAAGAATGGCCAAATATCCCTCAAGAGCTGACTGATAACCTCATAATGTCCATGCCACGCAGGTGTGCAACTGTCCTGGCCGTCCGAGGTGATCACACAGCATATTAGAGAGCAACGAGAATGACATTTTCACTATTATGGTAGCCCCATGGTGCCTCGCTCTAAGTAAACGCCATGTAAACCTCCAGTAAAGAGTTGAGACAGCACAATATCGTACTGTAGCACACACAAGTTACAATAGTAATCGAACTCTGAATAAAATAAATAAATATGTATCTTGTGTATGATATCTCACCTGATCCCCTAATTGTTTTGACCAGTGTAGATATTAATCACTGTTGTTAAATAAAAATATGAGCAGGAAATTTAATAAAATAAGAAGGTGTTTGACCCGGCCCTTGGTATGCGAGCAGGAGGGTTATGGCATTTGTTTACGTCATTGGGGATAACCCCTTTGCCTGAGCGGAGTTGAGGAACTTATTTTTGGGTCCCTTGGAGGACCGAGTGGAACTAAGGAAAATCGAGCGGGATTGAAGTTCGACCCCCAAATAGAATCAAAGGTATAAAGGCCGTATTATAAATTATTTTAAGTACTTGAGAATGTAATCCCCACGAAGGTCTACCACCCTGTATAGTATAGTGACTGTTGGCGCAGCGATAATGTGTAGCTCCAATAACGTGCATCAATATTACTAAATTAAAACACAAGCAAAGCGATTAAAGTGTTTTATATCCACGTTGTTAATTTCACAGTTTATGAAACGTGTTAATTGAGTCTATTGGAATCCGATTAGAGGCGATTTACTACCGGCAAACACTATTAATATCAATAATTACATATTGAACATGGTCATTGATTGATATGCTTATTAAATTATTTCCATAGCGGCACAATAAAATGTTATTCGCACCATTATCTGTTCACCGTATTACCAGCGCTCACACCCTCAGGGGCTAACAAGTAGTAGGCTGGCGTTGCTTCCACTTACTTGTTCTCTCTTTGTTTCTTTAGACAAAGGTCCTAACCCTAGTGGTTAGTGACTTGTCGCGCGCGATTTATATACACGCGCTTACTACAAACGACAAGGCGCGAAAAGGATCTTAATTAATCCCTCCCTATATTATTCTGCTAAGGTCCCATTCCAGTTTTGTACCGAAAATAAAGTCCCATTAACATCTACAGGTTCAGCATAACCCAATGCGTAAGCGAAACGCACTCACTCACTCTTTAAATGCCTCACAATTAAATAAATACCTTAAAACACGTATATTTACAATGAAATAATGAAAGAATGCAACACGGTAACCATGGTAACTGAATCTCACAGGTCCATCTATTTCTGTAAGACGCAATGCAATTCTAGTTATTACATTGCTGTGAAAGTTTCCAGACGGTTATAAGGTTATCACGGAACCAAATTAAGCTGTAAAATTCATCAATACATACAGTATAATGCGCTTAAGGGGGTAAGGGGCACTCGAGGTTTTTTTCACGCAATTTTCACGTGTGAGTGTGGTACGAAAGTCTTTTTCACCCGACTATAAAGGGTGTCCGAAAACCACATTTAAAGGCCCTGAAATTAACAGTGATATTCCCAGAAAACTAACTTCGTTCTGATATACCTATGAAGGAATGACAAACCCCTAACCACTGCACCAGTAGCTGAATTGATAAAGTCTGATTATTCATACCAAGGATAAATCAGTCATAGCATTCATGATTGAGATTTTGCTAAGTGTAGGCCTACTCTTTACAACTAGAATATTCGCAGGCGAAGCCGCGACGGGTAATGCTAGTATATCAAAATGGAGGATGATGATAATAATAATTGTTCTCTTAAGGGGCCTAACATCTGGGCACAATTGTTTGTAACTCCTTACCAAGTGTCTTTTTCCCCTCGAAATTCAATATTCCTCTCCTCCAAATGTCTGTAGGACTATTACTTCTCAATCGGCCTTTCTCACATTTCTATCACTGTACTTCTTAACATGCTGTTCCAAACTGCTCGGACATACCAACATCTGCTAATAACTACTAATAATAATGTAACTTCTGTTTCCGCGCGCGCGATTGGCCGCGTCAGTGAGTTTTGTTTGCATGCACTAGGATAGACTCAAGTTACACCGTGATATCAAGTGAAAAAAAAAGGAAGCTTGCAGTTTAACGTGACCGTTAATCTCGAGATCATGAGCCACCGTGACACCGTGATAAAGCGTATTTCCTTTATCAAGACGTAGGTTCAATTCCGAAAGATCTAAGATTTTACAAACAGATACCAGTAGAAACCAGGAATCCAGGAAGCCCTTGTCCTCTCTTTCGTCAACTCGAAGACGTTTTAATAAAATATTCGCAGAGAGTTGACATTTCAACAAGTGATACACATCCAGTGAAATATGTGGTGAAGATTTTAAATTCTTATAAACAGCTGTTTCATTGTATAAGTTTCATTTTAACACCAGTCGCATTTAAAACTTACATGAATGTAGAGTTACGCATGCAAGGTGCGTCAGCTTAGCAATAAGTTCGCTTTTCTTAGGTTGGACGCTGAGATGGCAACACAACGGAATAAAGTGGCTGAAACACTTAAATGAGCATTGCGGTTGGTGAAGGAAGAAGGGTGGACAGTAGACGTTTTAATAACCCGTGGAGTTCACTAAAGGATTATTGCACAAACTATTTAGCCGATCCAGGAAGTGCAACCCTTTCGAAAATTGGAAAGCCATTTGTCATGCCGCCTGAACTTGAAGAGAAGATAGTGTGTCAAAATAGACACAATAGATCGGTATAGGCCTAATTCCAGGCCCCTGAACAATGACGATGATGGTTGTGGTGCGTGCGGTGGCTCCCCTGGCGGATGAAGCCAAGAGGAAGAATTGAGCCGAATGTATTGAGTGCCAGTTTTGTAATGTCTGGTACATACAATGTCTTATTTTATGTGTGATAGGTGCGAGGAATCAGATAGTGACTAAGAAGGGCCAAGTAGACTTAAAATATGTTTAATGTTTTTTTTTTGTGCAGTGAAATGTTTCAATATGGGCAATATGGGGTAATAGAAACTTATACAAACGATTTGAACACTTTCGTTACATTAAACATTAGTTTTTACGGTTAAAAAGTACACTGAATGGTAAACACTATGCTATCACGGAGTAACTTGAATATCACGGAGTAACTTGAATATCACGGCGTTACCTACTTCTACTACCGGAATTTGTTAGTTAATACCATTTAATAACTTATGGATATTTGTACGATATATGCCAGAAATGTTCCGTAGGGTATCCCTCTTAAACATGAAACGAATCGAAATAACTGAAACCTAAACTTTCTGAAATAGTAACAAAAAAGCTTAGTATCACGGAGTTACTTGACTTTACCACGTTACTTTTCTCCCAGCGCGTGGCAGGTCTTACGGCCTGAGCTACCGTGGCGTGGATCTTTTGGTTTGGAAGCATTCACGTGATATTTATACTCTCCCATTCCAACGTTCTGTCTAACACTGCTATCTGGTAGTGAAAACCGGAAATGTACTGGGTGAATCTGTGGCTGTTATTTAATTCATTTTATCTTGTACTAGCAACCAACCCTGGCTTCGCCCGGTATCTTTAAAGGTTTACCCAGCGTAATCTTAAAAGGCGCACAGACGGAAGGTCCCAGACACAATTCAGAAGAGCCGAGGTGAACAGTCAAACACCAAACACATATACTCTTCTCTGAAGTCTTAACACGATACGACTCGACAGTCTGATGCTGGCGGAAGGTGGGGTGATAGGCTCGCTAGTTCATAAAGTCGCTTCAAGGCTAGTAATTTAAAATTCCACTGAATGGAGATTGATGGAAGAAATGAAAACGAAAAGACACTTATAGTGGGCGATGCATTAAATATAGAGATATGCTGTCACGGGCTTTTCATGCTGAATAATTCTTACACTGATAGTACAGTATATACAGTAGATATTGTTTACCCAGCGTAAGTTTAAAAGGCGCAAGGACGGCAGGTTTTTCTAAGACTCGATTCACTGAAATCGTTACTACTCGGTTTTCTTTGGTCATAAATGAATGATTTTCTACAAAAACCTTCTTCGAGAAATCCTTTACAGAATGGTGGAAACAGCATCAAAATCCATCCAGTGGTTTTCGAGATTACCCGTTACATCCAAGAATAATAACTTTGTTTTAAAGGCTACTATGTAGAGATTCACCAAATACGATACGAGAAGTCTTTTACAATTCCATATCGCTTTTTGTCTCCCTTCAAAATTCTGACTTTCACGTCCGAAGATCGAACTCCAAAACGTAGGATCATGAAGTTTGGCAAACGTTATCGTGTTGGTAACCACTGTTGCATTATTATGTGAAATCTAAATGTATTTCAGTCGGCCAACATGGTTGTATGCAAATTGTAAATGGGTGATATTCTCTAAACCTGTAATGAATTATATTTCACTAGCTCTACCCGGCATGGATTGCAATGCCAGTGTTTGTGGTTTTTGAAGTGCTTTTAGATACACAATATTTTCTGTTTTGTCGAAAACTGCCGCTAAACTTTATGAAATACACTCATTTGTTGAAACAACTCGCGCGCCACTCATTGTAAATGGCTTTAGAAATTCAGAAACCTTTGCGGGCGTGCACACAACTAACGAAAGTTCATTTGTTGAACATATGCAGGCGCCGACACTCATTTGTTGAAGCGACTCGCGCGCCACCTATTGTGAAATGAATTTACTAATTCAGAAACTTTCGCGGGTACGTGCACAACAACTCACCAAAACTTCATGTAAGCCTACGGGACAAACAGACAAACAATCACGTAACATACTTTTTATATAGAGTTTAATTAGGTCCCAACACCCATTACAATTTGGGTACAATCGTGTTAATAATACGCCATTAATAATAATATCGTATGGCCTCGTGTGCCGGGTTTAAGTTGTGTTATTTGACACCCAGTGGGCAGTTTGCATCACGAATTTTGTCGTTTCTTGGAACGCTATGAAAGTCAAGGAGATTAGATATCTAAGCTCTTTGACACTATAGTGCTTTCTAGTAGGGAATGGAGGAATTTTGTTTTGGCGGAAAATCCCGAGATTAATTTTGCCATTATGAACACGGCCTACTGAATTCAAATGGGTTCTTTAACATGCCAACAACGTATGACATGTGTGCCGTGATTTTTGTCGCCTTTCAAAAATCACTTGCCATGTCCAGGAGCGATCCTGCAAGCTTGGGGTTGGTAGTCCGACACGATAACCACTCACCCACCGTGGCTAGCTTGGGGTTGGTAGTCTGACACGATAACCACTCACCCACCGTGGGAAGCTATAATCGTGTTGACGCACTAAGAAGCATTAGCCTATATTTCGTAAGACACCGAAGATGTTTTTCAAGACAAGTATATCATTCCAAATATGTAACCTGTGCTTTTACATATGATTTAAAATAATTCCTGCGCGCTTTCCGTGGCGTAGTGGGTAGCATGCTGAGCTTCTATGCCCAAGTTCGCGGGTTCAAACCCGGCCGAAGTCGTCGGATTTTTTTAGAGCGTTAAAATCCCTGTATATGCCTTCCTTCGGAGGGGAAGTAAAGCTGGCGGGTACATATCATAGATTTATGGCATACCAAAGAACCTTCCACTAACTTCAATTGTGTGAAGCAAAATTTGTAGGCTAGATTTGACTCATGCTCTATTAGTTCCAACGTTCACTACCAGGTGCTGGTTACGATGACATCTAGTAGCCAAGTTCACAATTAGGTGTCGTCGACGGTAGCATTTGGTAGCAAAAGTCCTTCTACCTGAATCCATGATAACACACACTAATACAGTCATCACAATTAACACCGGTTATCAGACAAATTCTACACACACCCAAAGTACATGGGGCTACACGCAGCCCCTAAACTGAGGAACCAACCAAAATAATTTCCTTTTAAGAAATTGGTTGCAATATTTTTTCGAGAATTAGTATATAAAAGAGCAGCTTCGTTTACGAAGTCGTTTTTTTCTTAGTTATTTAATTCTTCCTCTTGTGTGCATGCAGAGCTGAGGGGTCTCCCTGATTTCGCTAGGAGATGAGCTCCGTTGTAAGGCCCTAGGGGAGGGGTGCCCAACTTTTTTTTTTTTTTAACTAAAGGCCACATTGTAAATAGCTGGGGGACATTGCGGGCCAATAACACTCCGGCGGGTTTGGGGGGTATGGATTTTTTTAAAATATACTGTAGGTGCAATATGGTGAGTTTTTTGGTTGTCTGAGCTTAGTTATCTTAGTATTGTTGCCGTTTTCTACATTTGTAGTGGATGAAGAAAACAGTAAAACAAAATTAAATATGTTTAATAATTCCCTTTAAAATAGAAGTACGCTGACATCCCACATAGAGCATGAATGACAAACAGTGAGTATTTATGTTCATTTGACAGAATCATTAATCAAATTATAAAATAAAGTTCATGACAATTTAGTTTAGTGTGACGACTGGAAAAGCTTTGCACCAGTACTCTCCACTTAGGATCGAACTTTGTTGTACCAATCATTAATAAGGAGTCATTGCGTCGAGTTGGCTTGAGTTGTTTGGCGGCACGGCGCGGGGACGGAGCGGCGGGCCGTAGGTTGGACAGTTCTGCCCTAGGGGCTATGCAACACACACCACATTATATGTTGCAAGTCCAGAAATGGGAGGTTCGAAACCCGGCGCAGACAGCGACAATTCTGTGGGATGGTTAGTAGCCTGCCCCACCCGTGTCCTAAAACAGCTACGCACAATACTGCAGATAATATCAAGTTAGGAAATGTAGTGACTGCCTTATATTGTGATTGACAATGCTCATAGTGGACCTCTACTAAACACTGTACATATTCAAACATGGAATTATTCGAATCTTTCGAATTGACTACCTATTAAAATTCTTCGTATGAGGGAAATAACCCGACTATAATGAGTATGATCATTCAAATGCTCGAGTAAATTAACATAGAAACAAAGATAAAAGAAATATTAAAAGAAAGAAACAATGAAATAAAAAAGGCCAGAAAGTAAGAAAGAAAGAAAGAAAGAAAGTAAGAAAGTAAGAAAGAAAGAAAGAAAGAAAGAAAAAAGGAAGAAAGAAAGAAAGAAAGAAATAAAAAAGATAGAAAAAGTAAGAAAGAAAGAAAGAAAAATGGAAGAAAGTTAGAATGAAGGAAAGAAAGAAAGAAAGAAAGAAAGAAAGAAAGAAAAATGGAAGAAAGTTAGAAAGAAAGAAAAAATGGAAGAAGGAAAGAAAGAAAGAAAGAAAGAAAGAGAGAAAGAAAGAAAGAAAGAAAGAAAGAAAAATGGAAGAAAGTTAGAAAGAAAGAAAGAAAGAAAGAAAGAAAGTAAGAAAGTAAGAAAGAAAGAAAGAAAGAAAGAAAGTAAGAAAGAAAGAAAGAAAGAAAAAGGAAGAATGAAAGAAAGAAATAAAGAAAGAAAGAAAGAAAGAAAAAATGGATGAAAGTAAGAATGAAAGAAAGAAAGTAAGAAAGTAAGAAAGAAAGAAAGAAAGAAAGAAAGTAAGAAAGTAAGAAAGAAAGAAAAAAGGAAGAAAGTAAGTAAGAAATAGAAAAGAAAGAAAAAGTAAGAAAGAAAGAAAGAAAAATGGAAGAAAGTTAGAATGAAAGAAAGAAATAAAGAAAGAAAGAAAAAATGGAAGAAAGTAAGAAAGTTAGAAAGAAAGAAAGAAAAAATGGAAGAAAGTAAGAAAGAAAGAAGGTAAGAAAGAAAGAAAGAAAGAAAGAAAGAAAGTAATAAAGAAAGAAAGAAAGAAAGAAAGAAAGAAAGAAAGAAAAAAGATAGAAATTAAGAAATAAAAAAGAAAGAAAAAAGTAAGAAGGTAAGAAAAGAATGAAGAAGGAAAGTAAGAAAGAAAGAAAGAAAAAGGGAAGAAAGTTAGAAAGAAAGAAAGAAAGTAAAAAAGGAAGAAAGAAAGTAAGTAAGAAAGAAAGTAAGAATGAAGGAAGGAAGTAACAAATGAATTATATTTACTTACAAGGATCTATCATGCTTCGCTCCTGCTTCCAACAACTCGTACACTGACATTATGTAGTTAGACAAATTACAGTAATTTTTGGGTACGTATCTTCATCGATTAATTTAAATATTTGAGCTGTTCGTTTTGATTTAATAATCGGCTATTCAAAATACTCGAGTACTTTGAATGTTTGAATGATTCGAACAACCGAAATATTTGAACATCCGCATTGTTTGAACACTCGAATTTCAATATGGTGAATATTCGAAATAGTCGAATTAATCTAATATTGGAAAGCCATGTACAACCCTAATTTGAACAGACTGCACAGCAGGCTTCCAAGACCACAGTTTACAGTTCTCTGCTCTATGGTGCTCCACCGTAATGTTTCCACCAGAATTCCGCTTCATAAACCCACGCGCCGCGTCGAACCCAAGGCCTTGAGCACTGTCTCACTCATACAAGCGAACAAGCTGAACCCTTCACTTGACGCTGTTCCGCCCCTTGAAACAGCAATAACTTAACTATCTTCACTCCACTGCACACATTGTTCAGAACCGTGATGGACTTTCAACAGCTGTCAATCACTGCTGGAACTCTACTCGACCCCCACTCGCCAGCCCTTAAATACCAGTTAACAGAAACTTCTCGGCTGCCCCTGACCAATGTAACTGTATCTAGAACTCTCCGGCGGCTCGCTTACCTCCAGCCCTTTCCAGAAATAGAACTCTTCTGTCGGTCAACATGAATTGTCCCAATGACCGCGGATGCGGGGCGGTTGTGGATTACGTTATGTTTATCCGCGCAGGGCTCTATAACCATGTACATGTAGCTATATATTTTTAAGGGGCATGGTGGCGCAGTGGTCAAGCTGTTGGCCTCTCACCAAGGTGGATCGGGTTCGATTCCCGGTCAATGCATGTGAGATTTTCGAAGTGAAATGCCAGGTATTGAGGTTCGGATTCCACGTAAAAAGGAGGTCCTGTGGCTCATGATCGCATGATTAACGGTCACGTAAAACTAGAAGCTTCATTTATATAGTTTGTATAGGCAACGCTGTAAACATGGCTTCAAAACCTTACATTACAGAGACAGAACAATCCAGCGATACTCGGCGCGTCAATGATCTTGCGCGACTTACAGAGGCCTTCGTTTAGCGAGGACAACCCCACGGCCAACAACAAGGGCACATCTCCTGCGTTCCGCCAATCGGGTGGGTGGATTGGAGCAGAAGAGACGTCACTATCACCGTGGGATCCTGGCAGAGAGTACCAAAGGCCTGCTGATTGGTCTAACTTGGTACACCAAGGTGAAATCCTACAGAAGGCACGGCTGGAGTTTGTTTCACATGCTGTCGTTGAGCCTAGGAATAACTCCGACAGAAACACGTCTGGGTGAAAAGCAGGACGATAGTGCCGTCTTTAATCTCCATGCCCTCGGAAAGAATGGTTACATTCTTTTCTTCTTGTGCGAATGTATTAAACAGACCTATTTTTAACGTCGGAGATTTATGTTTCAATTTTATCGCCATCCGTCGAGCCCCAGGCGCGGCGAGACAAATAGCCCTCGCCAGAGTGCGTGGAGGAGCCAGTGGCCCTGTGATATCAATGTTGGATCCTGACAAAATACTCTCGGGAATTAAGATACGCCAGGCAGACACAATGTATGGTGTCCCTTATTTACTCCCACCCGTACAAGATAAGAAATGGTGCTTAAGCTAGACCGTCTCAAAAGAATAGGAACATTTCTTTCTTAAGAAGGAAGAAAAATACCTGAAAGTTGTTATCTAAGATTGGCAATCTAGTAAGACCTTAAGCGGACATAGAAGTAATAAGAGAAAATGAACTATACTCTATATGGTACAGTATATTGGACTTCACGGCCAGTGAATTAAAGCTCAGCAATATTGTTTTAGGTTTGTGCTGTGTCTTGTGTGGAGTTTCGCCTAGGACACCAAGCTGGCTCACCGGCAGGCTCTTGGTGTCCCCGCCCGGACCCCCACAGGAATAGCGAACTGCGTGCTACCTCCCTTTTTATAAAGCGCACCTGCGCCTATTTACTGCGAGGACTAAAAGCTCAAGCAGCCATAACCTCCCTATGAAGGTCCAAAAAGATGGTATATTGACTTTCACGGCCGGTGAATTAAAACTCAAGGCAAGACATAGCACAAACCTAGAAACATTGCTGAGCTTTATTCTCTGTGTGTTTCAAGAATGTGATAAACGTTTATTGCCATGCGGTCTGAGAACGAGGTTGCCAAACGTCTCACACCCACCACGCGAGTAAATGCAATTGTTCATATGAAGCTCAACAATAACCATGATGGATAATGTGTTCAATAGACGTATAAGGTGCGTTCAAAAAGTAACGAGCCGGAGGCTATAATACGCAAACCAGTGACGACATCGGCTAATAGTCGCGTGTGTAACGAGGTGTGGTTCCGACCAGAGCGTGGAACGTCACGGCCCGTCGCTAGAGGGCACGCGTGCACGTCACGTGACGATACAAAGCGAGCAGCAGCATGCATCAATCGTCCAACCAAGACCAAGACAGTGGGCCATTCGACATGCTTCCTGGTGTGGTTGAAGACTGTGGGGTACCCATTGGGCACACACTTTCCGCAAGTGCAGTCGTTCCTTCATGATGGTGTGCACACTTCCGACGCTCAATCCGACCACGGCGGCTATGGCGTTCTCTGTCACTCGGCGGTCCGGGGTAATGAGTGCTGGACGTTGTCATCGGTAATGCAGGGGGTGCCCCAGACTGGGCATCATCGGCTAACGACACCCGTCCTTCCCTGAAGCGCTTGTGCCACGCCTTGACCCTTGCAAGGGACATGCAGTGTTCGCCGTACATTCGGCATGAATGTCCGTTGCCCCTACTCCTTCCGCTGTCAGAAACCGAACAACACCTCTTTGCTCTTCGTTTGACGCCTCCATTTCACTATTTGCAATGCGACTGTCAGCGTTGGACGATTGATTCATGCTGCTGCTCGCTTTGTATCGTCACGTGACGTGCACGCGTGCCCTCTAGCGACGGGCTGTGACCTTCCACGCTCTGGTCGGAACCACACCTCGTTACACACGCCACGATTAGCCGATGTCGTCACCGGTTTGCGCATTGCAGCCTCCGGCTCGTTACTTTTTGAACGCACCTTATATTAACGTATGTATTAATTGAGTTTACTGAGAGACACCTGTTAATACTGTAATGTTTATTGTAACACTCCTCCATCAGCATTCGTTTCATTTCGTATTTAAGTCGAATCTTGGCAAGAAATGAGTATGATAATCATACTCTGGCAAACTAGCGAAAGTGAAAATTCTTCATTTTACAGGAGAGCTTCATCTACTTGTATAAAATCCAGTTATTTTCTTTTTCGGTCACTTTTAATACTCAGTAGACTGGTTAACCAACATGTTTATAGGGTGCACTGATGTTAGCTCTTGACTTAATTTTAAAGGCCTAAATGGCAGTTTCGTTACTTTGCCAGAGTGATTTTATCTTATTATCTCTAGTATTACTGTTCCTAAGTATCGAATCTGCAATACAATTACAAAAGAAACAATTATTTAAATTAATTTTTAGACCATTAGAGATCCATTTAAAGGAAAAAAGTCTAAATTCCAATAATTTTCTTCAAAATTTTAACACAATAAAACACAAGAAGTTCCGTGACGAACTAAAGAGCCTACTTTTCTTAAATTGTAAGATTCATGCCAATGGTTAATCTATATGGACCTATCTAGAATAATGTCGAAATTAAATTGGTAATATCGAAATTTCTAATTAGTTCGAAATATACGTGGTATAATGTAGCCTAATAAAGCAGTACAGTTGGCAGCCCCGGTGACTGAATATATTGTTAGGTCCATCTCTTAAGGTTGAGAATACAAAATTTGGTTGAAGTCCAATGGATAGCATGGACGTTACATACAGTCAGACATTGGATCTAACAGCGCACGTAAAATCATGTTGGCAGCATTGACGTATATTAGTTGCTCCAAATTAATCTAGAATGGCAGGTACTATACGTGCGCAAAGTTTAGAGCTGTTGGATTACATACTTTCTGATATATTGATAATGGGGTAAAAAAATAGAGACAGCTTTTATTAACAGTTGGCAGCCCTGGTGGCGCTTAAGAGTACGCTCAGTCATATCTGTTTATATACGAAATTTGGTTGAAATCCAATTGATAGTGTAGAAGTTAAATGCATTTAAAAATTGGACCTATCAGCAGGCTTAGAATTATTTTGGCAACACTGCCATGTGTGGCCTCCTGGAAATTAAACTGAAATATTATCTATATATGTGCCAATTTTGGAATAGCTCCCGTGCATACCTTCCAAGATATCCAACATGGAGCTCAAATTTCAATTGAGTTTTTTTCAGCAGTTGGTAGCACTGACATAATTTTCACACATGGGCTGGAGATATTCAGATATATATATTTACTCATACGAAATTTGGTTTCGATTTCTGCAGCCATTTAGGCACACAGACAGAAGGACAGACACACATTTGTCCGGATCAATCTCATAAGTCTACTTTTTCATCATTTTGCAAAATGTGAAAAGTAGGCTAATTACAATAAATTAATAACTAGCTTGCCACGGTGGGTGAGTGGTTATCGTGTCGGACTACCAACCCCAAGATTGCAGGTTCGCTCCTGACCGTGGTAAGTGATTTTTGAAAGGCGACAAAAATCACGACACACATGTCATACGTTGTTGGCATGTTAAAGAACCCATTTGAATTCAGTAGGCCGTGTTCAATGGCAAAATTAATCTCGGGATTTTCCGCCAACACAAAGTTCCTCCATTCTCTACTTGAAAGCGCTGTAGTGTCAAGGAGTTTAGATATCTAACCTCCTTGACTTTCAGAGCGTCCAAAGGAACGACGAAATTCGACATGCAAGCTACCCTCTGGGTGTCAATTGACAAAGCTTGCACCAGGCACCCGAGGCCATACGATATTATTATTATTATTAATTAATAACTTACATAAATTAGCATACCACAATCTACTCAAAATCTGATTCTTCTGAAACATCAGGTTCGGGGAGTGTATCTCTCACTGTTTCTGGTGACGGAAGGGTTTCATAAAATGCATGATAAGCCTTTGGAATTTGCAGGTTATAAAAAAGATTTTTCTGATACTTTAATTTTGCACCGGAGATGCAGAATCTTGCAGGGTAAGGTTTCACTACTTGACAGTCTGAGGGGCGGCCTTTTCGGTTCCTGAGAACGAACCTTTGTATAACGAAACCAAACAGTGTTCGGAAAGGCAAAGGATTCTTACCTTCAACCGATATAAAACTGTTCTTTTTCGGGCTGAAATCTATAAAGTCAGCGTGCACCAATAAAGAAACATTGTAGGGTGCTGGATTCTTGCATGCATTTCGTATCTGTTGAACCCTTCCTACAGGAGTGTACACTGGGAGGTTCTTTGCAGACATATATATTTTTTGATGAATAGAATCACATTCCATTAAAATGTGCCCTGGCTAAAAATAAATGTGATCAATCTGCTGGAGCTTTTGGTGTTTCTTGATTGTTTCTAGACACACACAAACAAAGTTGGCATATTTTGGTTGTCGCTCGCAGCTATCTGGCATCATTACATTCTCAATATCAGGCGAATCTGACACATTCGTTACTTTGCTGTAGTAAACATTGTTGTATACTATTGTGATGACTGCGGCAAACTAACCAAAGTGTAGATTCGCTACTTTACCATTGTCAAAATCCCATTGTATGCAGTTTCGTAAATAAAGAAGAGCTAATTGTTGCCAAACGGAACGAGCTACAGATACAATACTTTGCCCGACTGTAGATCTTATATTAATAGTAATTCTATGATATAGATTGCAGATTCGCTATTTTTGCACTTTCGCTAGTTTGCCAGAGGTGGGACGATTATACAACTGCGTTATCACACTGTTATACTAGTACAGTATCAACAGTCGTGTTAAAGCACCATCAGGACTGACAGAACCCTTTAGAATAACTATAGGTCTAAGGCAAGAGGGAGTTCTGTCTCCGCTTTTCTTCATTGCTGTGATGAATGACATCCAACAAAATGTATGTCAAACCATCGGCGATGGAAAAAATGAAAGTTATGCTCTTTGTGGATAACATATGTGTTCTTACAAAGAAGAATTGCAAGAACAGATCAAACCATGGACAGAAAGAGCAAAGGAATATGGTCTTATGTTTAGTGCAGAACAAAGTGAGGAGCTAGTTATGCAGAGAAACGGTCAACCGGAAGTTTCCATTGAAATTGATGGCAGACAGCTTAGGTTTTCTCAAAAATTTAAATATCTGGGAAGTGTTAGTTAGTTAGTTAATTAGTTAGTTATTGTTGTTTTAGGGGGAGCAACTACGAGGACATCTGCCCCTTGGGAAGTGTGATATCAGCAACAGGTACCATTGATGAGGAAATCACCAACAGGATTTCGTCTGGAGGCACATTTTATAGAGCAGTTCAAGACATCATATGGAACCAGAAAGTGCCTATGCAATGTAAACGAGCGATCTATCAGACTTATTATGGGCCAATTTTGACCTATGGCTGTGAAACTTGCACCATGAGGAAGAAAGATGAGAGAAGGATTCAGGCAGCAGAGATGAGATTTGCCAGAGCCATGGTTGGTAAGAGAAGAAAAGACAGAATTCGTAATGAGGATATCTGAGAATTGGTTCAGGTTGACAAACTACAGGGAATAATCTTGAAAAAGCTCATGTGGTTTGGCCACAATGCGAAGGTTGGTTGTTACCGGAATTCCAAAACAAATGTATGAACTGTATGTAGCTTCATGACCGAAGACCAAGAGGACGACCAAGAAGGAGATATGCAGATATGTTGAGAAATGACATCCAACAATTGGGCCAGGACTTGGACAGCATTGAAGAAGAAGAAGAAGAAGAAAAGTACCGAGACAGAAATTGGTGGAGGGGTCTCATTCTCCGACCCATTTAATAGATGGAACGTCGTGGGATCTGTATGTATGTGCAGTATATTACCTTTTCACAGAAAATACACTATTTATCGTATTGCAACCCATGCTCATGAAGACCACAATGAAGGGATGAGAACACATTTCAATATTAGTGGCAAGAATTAAGACACGAGTATGTTTACAAATTGAGCGAAGCGAGTTTTATAATTTCCATCCGAGTGTTTTAATTACAATTATAGGCGAATTGCATACGACTGTTTATGTTCGACGATAATTATATAGTACATTATACAACGAGCCTAAAATGGCAATAATTAAGACACGAGTATGTTTATAAATTGAGCGAAGCGAGTTTTATAATTTCCATACGAGTGCTTTAGTTACAATTATAGGCGAAGTGCACTCGACTGATTATGTTCGACGATAATTATATAGTACATTATGCAACGAGCCTATAATGGCAAGAATTAAGACACGAGTATGTTTATAAATTGAGCGAAGCGTGTTTTATAATTTCCATCCGAGTGTTTTAATTACAATTATAGGCGAATTGCATACGACTGTTTATGTTCGACGAAAATTATATAGCACATTATGCAACGTGCCTATAATGGCAATAATTAAGACACGAGTATGTTTATAAATTGAGCGAAGCGAGTTTTATAATTTCCATCCGAGTGTTTTAATTACAATTATAGGCGAATTGCATACGACTGTTTATGTTCGACGATAGTTTGATAGTACATTATGCAACGAGCCTATAATGGCAAGAATTAAGACACGAGTATGATTATAAATTGAGCGTGTGCGAGTTTTATAATTTCCATCCGAGTGTGTTAATTACCATTATAGGCGAGTTGCATACGACTGTTTATGTTCGACGATAGTTATATAGTACATTATGCAACGAGCCTATAATGGCCATAATTAAGTCACGAGTATGTTTATAAAACGAGCGTATGCGAGTTTTATAATTTCCATACGAGTGTCTTAATTACCATGATAGGCGAGTTGCATACGACTGTTTATGATCGACGATAATTATTATAGGCTAACTATTTATTGTTCGAACATAAATATTCATAAATATCTGTCGAGATTTCGCCAGTTTTATGTACTGAACAGACCGCATGAGACGCAGAGATTGCCTTGTATTTGACCATGGTCTCCTCGATTACCCTACTATGGCACTAGGGCAAGCAGTGAAATTTAAATTAGAAGGCTGTGGAACTCAGCGCATCTAATTATCTAATTTGTCAAACAACTGTTTCTTGAGCACTGATTGGTGGGAGAAACTGTTTCATTATGGAAAATAGTGTTATAATGACCCTCATTATGATACAGTTTTCTGACATATAATAGTCAGGGTCGAACATAAACATTATAGTAATACCAGATAATACTCAATTCATTCAACTCGCTATAATACCTATATTTATTATTTCAATGATACTCTACATAATTATTTCTAAACTAGAATAGTTGCTAGAGCATACAATATCACATTTTGCGATAATAGACGTGTAGGATATACCGCATTACGTATCCTGGTACACGATATTATACGAAACTCAATAGTGAAATACTAGCTTTTATTGGTTCTGCCTACTGTAATGTAACATGCCATAAGTCGTTATTATATTATCATCTTCCTGGTTAACCAAAGTATTGTTAACAATTGTTTCTCTTATCCCATGGCCTTCTCGATACTGCCTCCCTAACATACTGGGGATTAAATATGCTGGATTACAGCTGAGTTCACATAGGAGGTGCTGCGCTCTGAAGTCCTGCAGTGGAGAAGTGTTGTGGTTTCACCACAATCGTATTAAGCGCTCCAAGAAAACGCTGAATAGTTCTATACCTTACAATAATGTAACATACTTTCTATGGCAATCTACTGCTCCTTTCCTGAAGGAAGGACACTCCTATGTCACGTACTAAATATTGGGACAAGCTTTATTTCCTTCAAATTCCGAAACAAAAGCTTCACTCTATCTGGTCTCCTGCTGCTTCCTTTTAAAACTACCACAAACCAGCTATTTATCAAAGTAACACACACACAATTATAATCTTTCACACGTCCTTACCTGAATCACAGATAACACACCCAAGTACAGTGGAACGTGGCTAATTCGAACTTCTATAATTCGAAATCTTCTTTAATTCGAATTTTTCTCTTCGTCCCTAGCATTTTATATACAAGCAATGCTAAAAGATCGTGGTTAATTCGAATTATATTTTGGATAATTCGAAGTTTTTAGTGTAAAAAGCCGATCGGAAGCCAAACAGTTGGGTCAGTTCCCGAAAAAACTGTTCCGAGTGCAGCCCAAGCAACAAACCACATCACAGAACTTAGGCATATTTTTGAAAGTAGAAATGACGTAAGTGGTTCTGTTTTCCGTTCCTTAAATTTGATAGATTCTTTTGTGATGGCTGAGAGACTTGATTATAGGATCTTTTATTTATTTATTTATTTATTTAGTCAATTTTCCCTCTAGGTTGGTGGTTCCCACCGACTCAGCGAGGGAACTCACCACTACCGCCCCTATGGGCAGTGTCCTGGAGCTTAGAACATCTGGTCGGGATGGATACAACTGGGGAGGTGTGATCAGCACTTCGCCCAGGCGGCCTCACCTGCAAAGTGAACAGGGGCCTAATTAGGGATGGAAAGGGATGGAAGACTGGGATGGATAGGCTAGGAAGTGGGAAGGAGGCGGCGGTGGCCTTACAGAAGGTATTATCCCGGCATTTGCCCGAAGACGAAGTGGGAAACCACGGAAAACCACTTCGAGGATGACTGAGGTGGGAATCGAACCCCCTCTACTCATTTGGACCACCCGAGGCTGAGTAGACCCCGTTCCTGTCCTCATACCACTTTTCAAATTTCGTGGCAGAGCCGGGAATCGAACCCAGGACCTCCAGGGTGGCAGCTAACCATGCTGACCGCTACGCTACGGAGGCGACCTTGATTATAGGAAACAGGTAAAAATCTCAAACTATTTTGTGAAACAGTAAATTTCTCTAATACGGAACTAAATTGCTGGATTACTACTATGGTTAAATAGTGCATTTTGGTTTTATTTTTCGTTTGAAACTTTTGAGGTTATTCACGATACAGTCTCTATAAAGCACCGGTGACTGTTAATCTGCTTTGTTGAACGTAAATCATTATGTAAACGTCATACAATATATTTTCTCTACCCTTTTCAAAGAACTTTCTTAATTCGAATTTTGGATAATTCAATTTTTTTTTTACTGGTCCCTTGAGGTTCGAATTACCCAAGTTTCACTGTACAGCCATCACAATTAACACCGGTTATCAGACAGATTCTACACACCCCCAAAGTACACGGGGCTACATGACCGCGTTGTCGCAGCCACTAAACTGAGGAACCAATCAACCAATTTGTATTTATTTCCCATTAGCAAATTCGTTCCATCTGTAATAATATGAGACAAAACATATAATAAAACACTAATTATTGGAAACCCGACTACGAGGTCCAGTAAGTACCGTAGTGATTTGAAAGTTTAACGAGGTACTACAGTCAATAATATTCCTTGATAAGGACAATACCCACACTGTTTCTTCCTTATGCAACAACATTCGCATCAGGAAGGGCATCCAACAGCAAAACCATACCCGTCATAGAAACTTATCTTACATTATCCCTGACCACTATAAGATCATGCGCGCCCTCAGGATTTTTTTCCAGGGGGTGGGGGTAAGTAATATTTTTAGCCTATTTTCAATTTTGAAAAAATAGGCTTATGGGATCACCTTCTGTCCGTATGTGTGTGTGTGTGTACCCTAATAACTTCTAAACGCCTGGAGCGATTTCAATAAAACTCGGTAATTTCATAGCACTATTCCGGACGACCCCGACCGTGTCATTCAAATTTTGTTACGTCTCACCCATCCAACATGGCGGCTGTGCGAAATATTTCACCAGAATTCAATATCTCCGAAATTATTACCGATATCACCCCGGAATTCTCTACGGTGATAAAGGGAACTACTAGAAATTCGCCTATGTGATCTTTGAAAAACTGGAAACTACAAAACCAACATGGCGGCCAAGCGAATTTGCGACTTTTAAATAGACGTTTCTCGCGATGTAACCAACCAAACGCAATACAACTTGATACAGTATAAGTTTATACACATTGTAATGCACCGACATCTAACTTTGTTCAATTGTTTACATAACCTCAAGATGGCGGATGTGCGAAATATTTCACCGGCATTCTATATCTCTGAAACTGTTAGCGGTATCACACTAAAATTTTGCACGGAGATAAAGAGCACTACTGAAAGTTCATCTATAAGACTTTCAAAAACCTGGTAACTATAAAACGAACATGGCGGCCTAGTGAATTCGAAAAAGGTTAAATAGACCTTTCTCGCAATTTAATGTTCCAAACGCAATGAAACTTGGTACAGCAAATGATTATACACATTGTAATGCACTGGAGTCTAATTTAGTTCAATTATTTACATAACCTCAATATGGCGGCTGTGCCAAAATTTAAAATTAAGTTTTATTCCTTGTGTCGTAATCATGCGATCGAAGTGAAAGTTTGAATAACGAACCGACGCAATAATTTTCCGTTAATGGTACATGACTCTATGGCCTATACATTTAACAACCCAACATGGCGACCATCCGAAATATTTAGACGGCTCTGAATATCTACGAATCTATATATTATAACAAACAAACTGATTTTTATGTTCGTAGGGGCTATGAACATAAGTTCACCTATAGGACATTCAATAACCTGGTGATCGCAAATCCAACATGGCGGCGACGCGAAGTATAAATATTCACAACGACGTTTCTCGCAATTTAACCATCCGAGTGCAGTGAAATTTGGTGCAGTAAATCCTGATACAAATCTTAATCCACTGACATCTAATTTATTTCAATTGTTTCCATAACCACAAGATGGTACCTGTGCGAAATTTTAAAATCTCGGTTTTACTTCTTGTGTCCTAATCATGCGACTGGAGTTTGAATGCTAAACGTACACAATAATCTTCATGTAACCGTACATAACTCTAGGACCTACATATAAACAAATCCAACATGGCGACCATCTGAAATATTTAGTCGGTTCTCAATATCTACGAATCTATTACAGCAATCAAACTGAAATTTTGTGTGTTGATAGTGACAATTAACATAAGTAGGATATATGAAAATAGGCTGTATAGTTCTTCTCGGAACTACTTGTTTATTTAATTAGCCTACCTACCTGTCACTAGGTGATGATGAGACGTGTACTCCATCTACCCCCCCCCCCTGCAATTTTTAGCCTACTTTTCACATCCGTCAAATGTGTCTGTCTATCTGTCTCTGTGTCCCCTATTAACTCTTAAACGGGTTCAGTTATCGAAACCAAATCTTGTATGAGTAAAGACCTATGGCTGAATATCTCGCAGCGCTATCTGAAAATGACGTCAGTGCTACCAACTGTTGAAAAATCGCAATTGAATGTTTAGTTCTGTGTGGGATATCTCGGAAGGTATGCACGGGAACGGCTCCAAAGTTGACTCACATATTGATAATATTATATCAGATTAATAAGCCCATCCATGACAGTGCTGACAACATGACTATATGCCAGGTGATAGGTCCGTTCTTTAAATGGACTACATATAACGTGCATACTATCTATTGGACCTCAAACAATTTATGCACCTTAAGAAATGGAACTAAGAATATATTTAGCCACCGGGTCTGCCAACTGTTGATATATTGTTATGCATTTAAGGGCGCATAGCACCCTTAAGAAGCATACGCACCTACGAATATACGACCAATCTACAGCTAACTCTACATCTATAATTATCCATAAACACACCCCTGCTATCTACGCCTATCGGTCCAACACCCTACACTATTTCACCCTTCAAGATACCCCTAGGCTGTAATCAACAGCAACAACAACACAATTCTTACTACACAAGCTAGCAGAGCTAAACCACAGCTCTTGCATAAACGCTTACATTATTTCATAAACATGAACACAGGAACTGGCTGCCAAAACATCTATGAGTAAACTCACAAGTCAGCAGTATGAAAATACATAAATAGACCTTCCGAAACAGGAGAGGGGGTCTGTCGCCTCCAGTATTGCTGCCTGAACGAACATCGCCATCTTCGTACCTCAGGTGAGTGTGTACATCTCAGGGTCCTATACTTAATTGTCTTCCTTCCCAATGGCCACACCTATTTACACTGTAATCACATTTATTTGAAGCTATCCCTACTTTCAGGGAAGCGCATCTGCATTTACACGAAGGCCATTAGTAATCTAGTACACTTTTATTACCACTCCCGATTGTTATTTTTGTTGCCCTCACTCTACTACACGGCCTGCTTCCCTACACACACATCACTCATATACAAGAGCGCTGGGTCAGCGTTACCAGTTTGTTTACTACAGCCGACCTTGTCCTCTAGAGAGCACGTGCGTCCACTGTTCGCAACACAGCGTCGTCAGCAAATTTTAGCTTGCCAGGATTTACCTTCCTCCCGCGGGCCCATCCCTTAATTGTGGCCCCCCGTTCATAGAGCTTCACCCTTTTACCCTCCACCCTTTCCAACACCCCTCTGACGGTTCTACTCACCCGCTAAAATTCCCCTAACTACACACCACCCTCCGCACATTCTACCCCCCCCCCCCAGGTTCTATCCTAACAATAAGGGTAGAACAATATGGTCTGTATGTTTTTAAGAAAAGTAGGTTCTTTAGTTCGTCACAGAACCACTTGTTGTTTCATTTCTTACTTGCTTCGTGACATTCATTATTTGGCAGCTCTGAAACCGTTGGGTACATAATCATTATGGCATGAATGGGAGGAATAGTACTTTTTTTGTTCAGAGGTTTTGTCCATCGCTTTTCTTTATGAATCATCGACATAATGTTAATTTCTTAAAAACAGGTAAAAACAGTTGTATAATCATGTATCGACACAAATAAAATTCAAGCAGTTCGTGAAAATGGTAATGCTAATCCAGTCCGCCGATTTTCTAAATAACTGGAGACGCAGTATTTTCTAATAAGCTAATCCAAAATTATTAAGCTAAATAAAACTGTGGAATTATTCCTACATCCAAATCAGTTACCTATCAGTATCTTCAGTTTATGAAATAAACTGGTGTGGCAATGAACAATCGAAATATTTTCGGAATTCTTGGGTGGTGGGGGGGGGGGGGGGCACGGCCCCTTCTCCCCCCCCCCACCACCACCCACACACTCACCCCTGTGGGCACCCATGTATAAGGACCTTGCTGAAAGTAGGTCGACTGTTTTCTTAGAGTCCAACATTCAGCTCTGAAACTTACGTCGTCACTTTGATGAGCTCACCAGTCTAAGAGCTTTGCCATTTCCTTGGACGTTGGCTATACGAAGGGCAGACGCTTATTTTACGACCCGAGTAAAAGCCCTACGTGTTATACGGGGGACCGTTACTCTACATTTACAATGTGCCAGTCCGTGACGGGTACTGGTGCATTCTCCTTGCCATGTCTTCACCTAGAAAATCCCCCACTTGTAGAAGAAAATATAATATCAAGATTTGAAACACACGTGGTCTTCAACTACCTAAGAATATAATGTTAAATGCGAATGAAATATATCTTGATATTTGTAACAGATCTACCTGGAGCCGCGTCGTGTATCGATGACTGTTTCCCGACGTTTCGGCTGTCATTGCAGCAGCCTTAATCATGGGTACGAGTTCGTTTCTATACTCAAACTGAAGCCTAGATGGGACGTCAAAGTCTACGATTATTATTATATTTCTCAAGATCTTTCTGTCAAACTCTTTTGAGGGGCAGATGACCTCGTAGTTCCGCCCCCTCAAACAACAATAACTAACTAACTAAACTCTTTTGTTTTCCTCAGACCAGCCGTTCCAGTAATTCGCCCTTTCTTGCCTAGGTTGTGTGTTATTATTACCACGTGGAATATTCCGTAACACCACTACGGTTGTGATGGACTGTTGGTTGGTTCTTAAGTTTAGGGGCTGTGACAACGCGGTCATGTAGCCCCGTGTACTTTGGGTGTGTGTAGAATCTGTCTGATAACCGGTGTTAATTGTGATGGCTGTATTAGAGTGTGTTATCTATAAGGTGCGTTCAAAAAGTAACGAGCCGGAGGCTGGATTGCGCAAACCGGTGACGACATGGGCAAATCGTGGCGTGTGTAACGAGGTGTGGTTCCCACCAGAGCGTAGAAGGTCACAGCCCGTCGCTAGAGGGCACGCGTGCACGTCACGTGATGATACAAAGTGAGCAGCAGCATGCATCAATCGTCCAACGCTGCCAGTCGCCTTGAAAACAGTGACATGGAGGTGTCAAACGAAGAGCAAAGGGGTGTTGTTCGGTTTCTGACAGCTAAAGGAGTAGGGGGAACGGACATTCACCGCCGAATGTCACAAGTGTACGGCGAACACTGCATGTCCCTTGCAAGGGTCAAGGCGTGGCACAAGCGCTTCAGGGAAGGACGGGTGTCGTTAGCCGATGATGCCCGGTCTGGGGCACCCCCCTGCATTACCGATGACAACGTCCAGCTGGTTGATGCACTCATTACCCAGGACCGTCGAGTGACAGTGAACGCCATAGCCGCCGTGGTCGGATTGAGCGTCGGAAGTGTGCACACCATCATGAAGGAACGACTGCACTTACGGAATGTGTGTGCCCAATGGGTGCCCCACAGTCTTCAACAACACCAGGAAGCATGTCAAATGGCCTACTGTCTTGGTCTTGGTTGGACGATTGATGCATGCTGCTGCTCCCTTTTTATCGTCACGTGACGTGCACGCGTGCCCTCTAGCGACGGGCTGTGACCTTCCACGTTCTGGTCGAAACCACACCTCGTTACACACGCCACGATTAGCCGATGTCGTCACCGGTTTGCGCATTACTGCCTCCGGCTCGTTACTTGTTTAACGCACCTTATATAATTCAGGTAAGGACTGCAGACGATCAATTTCGAGTAGTTCCTACTTTTGCTACTTTTGCGACACCTAGCTGCGAACTTCGCTATTACATGGCATCGCAGTCAGCACCTGGCGGCGAAAGTTAGAACTAATAGAGCGTTATCAATGCTGACCGACAAAATTTCGCTTCACACAAGTGTAGGTAATGGAAGGTTCTTTTTCATGCCATACATCTGTGACGTGGGACCACCGGCTTTACTTCCCCTCTGAAGGAAGGCATACTGAAGGATGTTTAACGCTCTTAAAAATCCGACGACTTCGGCCGGGTTTTAACCCGCAACCTTGGGCATAGATGCTCAGCATACTACCAACTACGTCACCGAAGCCGCCAATTGACCTTCAGTAACATTTTGTGCGTTTCCAACTGTAATGCAGTGTCCTCTAAAGCTTTCAGATGATTGGAACGACACATTATTCATATTATATTTTTGACGTTAATATTGCTCTGTGTGAGGAATGCTTGAAGGGAATACATCATGCACGAGTTGATATGCAACCCGTCAGGCAGCTGTATTAGACGGGTGGTCTATGCCGATACGTCACGGCGCTACTCAGCCATCAGATACCAATGAAAGCCTCGTGTTCCTTAGTTATGCATTGCATTCGTGAAATAAAATTCCTTATCACTTCATGATGCCCCCTCAGGGACTCACAACTTGTGGCACGTTGTTTGGCAACCATGGAACCATTGTATTACTGCCCTGGTCAAGTCTTGTTCTCTTCCGAGCCCGACGGACAGCCAGCTGTTAGCCATAGCAGATTGAAAGATAATAATAATAATAACAACAATAACAAGTAGTTCCGTGAAGAACTATACAGCCTATTTTCATATATCCTACTTATGTTACTGGCATCTATCAACATACAACATTTCAGTTTGATTGCTGTGATACATTCGTAGATATTGAGAACCATCAAAATATTTCGGATGTCGTCATGTCGGATTTTTATACATGTAGACGATAGAGTTATGTATTATTACATGAAGATTATTCCGTAGGTGTATTATTCAAACTTCAGTTGCATGAATAGGACACAAGAAATAAAAACGGGGGTTTAAAATTTCGCACAGCCGCCATCTTGAGGTTACGAAAACAATGTGCATAAACACTTGCTGTACCTAGTTTCACTGCGCTCGGGTGGTTAAATCGCAAGAAAAGTCTATTTAAATGTTTCAACTTCGCTTGGCCGCCATGTTGGATTGGTGATCCCATGAGCCTATTTATTTCATAAATGAAAATAGGCTAAAAATTATCATCACTATTAGTATTTCCGTTTTGAACTGAGTTATGCATGATATGCGATATGAATTTCCATATGGCATTCAACGTCCGGATGCCCTTCCTGACGCCAACGTGATGAGAATATTTATAATAGAGTAAGTTAGTTATAGTTGTTTTAAGGGGCGGAAGTACGAGGTCATCTGCCTCTATTTATAGTAGAGATTAAATGAATGTAGATGAATTTAACTTGACGATGAGATGGGAGGAAGCGGCTGTGGCCTATTAGAAGGTACTGCCTCAGTATTTGCCTGGAGTTGAAAGTGGGGAAAGCATGACAATCCATTTCAAAGACGGCCGACGGTGGGGTTCGAACCCATATCTAGCGAGTCCACTGAAAAATGGACCGAATGACCAATGGCGTGTAGCTACTGCTATCGGTAAAAGCAACAATAATAATAATAATAATAATATTAATAATCAGAGTGCCATGCTCGTTAAATGGTTCAGTACGACCGCGAGGGCAGCTGCAAGAAGTCTGGAGATCTTAGGTTCGAATCCCGGTGCTGACAGTGGCTAACCTGAGTGTCAATTTTCCCCGGATTCTTCCACACTCCCTGCAGGAAAATGCCGGCATAGTACGTCACTAATAAAGTTAATCTGCACACATTAATACAGTCATCACATAAATACAGGTTATCAGAAAAGTTCAACACACACCCAACTACACGGGGCTGATGACCAGGATGTCCCAAACCCCTAAATGAATTAACAGCGAAAACTCTCGCATAATGGGTTCTGTGCGCCCCATGTGTACAGACTACCCGCCCAGCTAGAGTGCTATGCGGGCTGTACGCGATACAGTTCTGCCAGGGGCTATCGTCTTGTTTATTTGTTTAACAGCACTTTATATACAAATAAATACATTTCCGTTGACTTTTCAAGAAATGCAAGATTTTTCCTGTACTATTGAGAGGATTTGTAAGATTTTGGTACAAACCGCACCTTTTAACTCCCTCTGGTTTAGGAGCTTGGGTTTTGTGGAACATACACCTTAGCGTATTATATATGACTAGCATTACCCGTCGCGAATATTCTAGTTGTAAAGAGCAAAATCTCAATCATGAAAGCCATGACTGATTTATCCTTGGTATGAATAATCAGACTTTATCAATTCAGCTACTGGTGCAGTGGTTAGGGGTTTGTCATTCCTTCACAGGTATATCAGAGCGAAGTTAGTTTTCTGGGAATATCACAGACACTGTTAATTTAAGGGCCTTAAAATGTGGTTTTCGGAGACCCTTTATAGTCGGGTGAAAAAGACCTTTCGTATCACACCCACACGTGAAAATTGCGTGAAAAATTTCCAGAGTGCCCCTTGACCCCCTTAAGCGCATTATACTGTATGCATTGATGGATTTTACAGCTTAATTTGGTTCAGTGATAACCTTATAACCGTCTGGAAATGAACACAGTAATGTAATAATTGGAATTGCATTGCGTCTTACAGAAATAGATGGACCTGTGAGATTCTGTTACCATGGTTACCGTGTTGCATTCGTTCATTATTTCATTGTAAATATACTTGTTTTAAGGTATTTATTTAATTGTGAGAGTGAGCCTCCGTGGCTTAGGCGGCAGCACGCCGGCCTCTCACCGCTGGGTCCGTGGTTCAAATCCCGGTCACTCCATGTGAGATCTGTGCTGGACAAAACGGAGGCAGACAGGTTTTTCTCCGGGTACTCCGGTTTTCCCTGTCAAAATTTCATTCCAGCAACACTCTCCACTGTCATTTCATTTCATCTGTCATTCATGTAATCATTGCCCCAGAGGAGTGCGACAGGCTTCGGCAGCCGGCACAGTTCATATCCTCGCCGCTAGATGGGGGCTTCATTCATTCCATTCCTGACCCGGTCGGAGACTGGAAGCAGGCTGTGGATTTTCATTTCATTTAATTGTGAGGCATTTAAAGAGTGAGTGAGTGCGTTTCGCTGACGCATTGGGTTATGCTGAACCTATAGGTAGCCCATATGTGTAGGTTGGTGTTAATGGGACCTTATTTTCGGTACAAAACTGGAATGGGACCTTAGCAGAATAATATAGCGTGGGATATCGATCTCCTAATGGATGAAGGAGATAGGCCAGTTCAGGGCCCAACAAAGTGTCTGATATCCAACAATTAGATTTGTACAATTACAGACAATATATTCTCCACAATTGGGAGTGCGTCATAAAATGTCCTTGCCCTTGAGGAGAAATATAAAGGCCGTCCCCGCTGGCTGAGAGAAGTGCACAACGACCTGCTGTACGAAAGCATAACACCTGCTGAAAATCGCAACAGAGCCCTCCTTTTTAGAAGGAAAGTTGCAGATTTATGCTATACGTCTCAGAGGAAGAACGACAGAGGAACCAAAGGTTGAAGAACATATGGCGGAAGTGTAAACAGAGGGGTGCCAACCCCAGTCAGAGGAAAGAAGCATTCTTAGCTGTTATATTTACCTTGATTCTCGGCTCAACCAAGAAAGTTAATTCTGGTCTGAGAATACACTCAGCCTAGTGTGGTAGAACTAAGAAGTTTCCCAGCTCAACCATCCTGTAAGTGGTTTTCCGTGGTCCAACTTCTACTGCAGGTGGTTGGTTGGTTCCTCAGTTTAGGGGCTGTGACAACGCGGTCATGTAGCCCCGTGTACTTTGAGTGTGTGTAGAATCTGTGTTAATTGTGATGGCTGTATTAATGTGTGTTATCTGTTTTTAATTCAAGTAAGGACTGCAGACATTCAATTTTCAAGTAGATCCTACTTTTGCTACCAAAGGCCACCATCAACGACAACTAGTTCTGAACTTGGTTACTAAATGCCACCGCAGTCGGCTCCTGGTGACGAACGTTGGAACTTAAGAGCGTTAGTCAAATACAACCTATAATTTAACGTCACACAAGTGTAATTTGTGGAAGGTTCTTTATCATGCCATAAATCTATTACATGGGACTTTACTTTCCCTCCTAAGGAAGGCATACTGAGGGATTTGTAACACTCTTAAAAATCCAACGACTTCGGCCGGGTTTGAACCCGTGACTTTGGTCATAGAAGCTCAGCCTGCTACCCACTACGCCAATGAAGCCGCTCTTCTATTCCAGGCAAATGCTGGGCCATGACCACAACTACATTCTGCTCAGTATTAGTCCCAATCACAAATACAGCCATCACAATGGCACAGGTTAGCAGAGCCCCGCAGTGTTGTCACAGTTGACCCCCTGGCGGGGATGAGGTTATGAACCCGAGAACTCAGGCTTGTTTTGATTTTGACAGAAAATTAATTAACGATAAAACAAGGAGAATGACGTCACGACCCTAGTTAGAGACAAGTCCAATTATCGCCATCAATAGCCCCAATTACTGCGATAACGACATCATCACAAAACTTGCAATTATTAATGCAATTAAGGCGAGGTCAATGACGCACTTGGTCGTCAGTAGCCGTGTTCCTCAAAGCACGTAGTCGCAAATTTAGTGCCACCAATATAATAATAACCCTCAAGCCCAAAGCGCGACGCAAACAAAGAGAGAATCTCTAAATTGCAAACAGTTTACAGAATCACACGGAACAGGTACAATGAGAATCCCATCTCCCGTAAAGCAAAAGTACGACATTACATCGCGGTGATCGAACACAAGGCCTTGGAAACGCTGATCATTGGGGGAAGATCACTAATTAAATTAAATTAAATTAAATATACAAAACAAGAAAGACAAATCTCGAGGAAAATATTTGGATCAAAAGGAAATCCCAGGAGCTTTATGAACATTCGGAGAAAATCTCCGACACATTCAGGAAAAGATCACCGGCTGACTTCTAAATCTTACTCCCTCAAAGATAGGTAAGGACAAGGAATTATATGAGAATATGCCCAGGTGTATTGACCGGTTTCTCCTCCATCTAGGTTATTTTGGATGCAATGTGATACAGGGGCGTATATAAGGGGGCCTGTCGTAGGAAGATTAGCCTAATGTTTGAAGATTTAACTTCATGGGACCTGACATCCAGGGGTTAGAGACTTTCATTCGAGTGCGGTAAATTAAATACGGTGGTAATAAATTTCACGTATGAGGAGGCTATCCTTCGTATGAATTCTTAAGAATAAAATAAACTATGTGAAGTGAATTAAACCGTCCACGAGCTAAGAAGTGAACTATATTGAGAAAATGTTATCACTAGAGGGCGGATTTCTATGACCTAAAAATGTATGAAATATGTATGCATTATGACCTAAAAGACATACAAATATCACCTATAAAATTCAAAATATGACTTAATGAATAGCATCTATGTTACATAGATACACTTTTACTACTCCATCCGTACTGAATATGTTTTCACTTTACTCGTGAACAAAACTTCGCAACTTCCCACAAATTGAGATTTTCGTTTTAGGCATATTGAAAGGAACTGAATGACTGAAGCTCCCTAATGAGTGACCAAGGTCATTCATTGTGTTGAAGTTGGAAGAGGGAAGGGGGAAGGAGAGAGATAAGAACGATGACAAATAACTGCGGAATTACCGCTGCTTCCGTGTAAACAATAGCCCGGTTTCCATGAATTGACCCAGCTAGCAAACAATAGCTCCTACCTGTTAGAAACATTCCATACACAACTTTAGAATGGTTCTTCAGTAGTATATTCCAGTCCATCCTGAACAATAATTTCTAGAGCTTATTATGATTTTTATAAAACGAAATTCAAATGAAAATTACCAAAATATGCCATTTATAATGATATTTTGTTCAAAATATGCCATAAAACTTAAGAAAGCCTAAATATGCATTTATATGCCCAATAAAACCTGTTTAATTTTGGTTATCATGCTTGCAAACGTGTTGAAAATACAAGACTATAAGATATAATGTTAAGGGAAAAAATATGACTTCTGTTAGAAATCCGCCCCCTAGTTATCACTGACCGAGTTCATGCGCACCCCGCTCTTCGCCAGCGCTAGCGACGCAGAGTCCCAACGCTACATAGTCAGCTGTTCAAAAATGGAATACGCCGCTGCCTACGTAAACTTCTTAACGAAGGCCGTGGTTACACTGATTACAACAAATTGTTTGTTTAGACTTATGAATAATACTGTCAAAAAGTTATTATTAATAATCTCAGTCCCCATATAGAAATGTCTTTTATAACCTTCCGTTATCGCGCATGGGTCTGACAGCTCCATGGTTCCTTTTAGCTTTAATAACAAGCCAAAAGTTCAAATTATGATGTTACTGTCTTTGGAAATTTTACACCATACTGAGCCCGAAGAAACCCATCAGTACTTATATCCAAAGCTCGAAAAAGGATTGCAAACATGTAAGTTACTTACCATGCCTACTAAGTAAAATTGGGAATTTCAGGAACATACAGGATAAATATTATTCTTAAAGAAAATAGTACTACTAGACAAGGTACAAATTTCTACTATCATTTACATTTAGAGCAAATCGAGAAACTCCAATCTCGAGGGGTGATAAGGTTTAATCTATAGTGAGCGCCTGTATCTATACCTCGTAGTACCATTTTCGACGATGACGACAATGAAAACGGTATCAGCTTAGATAAAAGTTGACTAAGTCGCTAAAAAGCGCCAGCCGTTTATTAAGCTATTAAAACAAGTACAAAAAACTGGCTTCCTTCCTTAATATTGTGTCTCCCTGACACTTCAACAAAAATAACTGCAAAAATAAATTTGCACGTGGCATTTTATATAGTTAGAAAAAGTGAAACGGCGTGTTACTAAGTATTGCCCTATTTTATACAGGTCCGCTTCAACTATGAACCGTAGTTCCATATCTAATCAAAAATTATTCATGAACTATGTGCATATATACATTCTTTAAGAATCTCTCAAATTTTGCACTTCATAATGTCGAAGATTAAATTTTTTTCCTCCAATAAGTCTTTCATCTACTCAATTTTCTTAAACATCAAATACCCAAACATACACCGCAACTATCGTGTTGAAAGTAATAAATACTCGTCATAATCAATTGAACATAAGTGACAAACATTTAAGCTAAGCACTGTTCCTTTTTACTTTTATCTATATATCATGAAATACTGAAATAAGATTCTGAAATTCTTTACTGAGTTAACAATCTTCTGATAAACGTGAATATTAGAAGTGCACGGCATTAACCTTCGTTTCCACACTCCTCTTTCATAATTATACAACAATTACTTTCTCTCCTAAACACCCTGTACAGAATCTTCCTTTAATACACTCACATAACTTCACAATTATTGCAATCAATACTAGAAAAACTTAGAGACTCCTCAGCCTCCCTTCGTAAAATTACGTAACTCCTTTACGTTCATATCCCCTTAATTCGCACGGTAATTCAACTATAAACTTCCACTTCAATACATATACTTCCTTTACTTTAACATTTCTCCTCTATACTGATATAACTTCGCCTCGTGCTCATAATTCCATTTCTGCAATAAATCGTTGCACTTTCACTTTCTGATCACCCTGTGATTTAACTTTGTTAACTTTCTTTTTCACGTGTTTAAATTCAGCTTTACATTTTATTACTACTTTTCAAGAAATATCAGTAAATATTCATATTCTTAACAAAATATATAAGTTTGACTTCTTTCCGTTAATATATTTGTTTAACAAATTCATTTATGCTTTTTAACGCTCTAAATCTCATTAGACATATGTGTATAAGCTTTTCGTAATACTTTCGTTCATAATAAATTTCTGACACTCGAATCAACATCATGAGTTGTCGAAATATTCTTTACACTTCGTGACGTTACTTCTTAAATATGCTGTACTTAAATTTGCTCCGATAAACTTCATTTTATTACTTCAATTACAATCTTACTCCTTCTTTACTTCGTTCAACGTTCTATTCTTTTAAATAATTTGCTTTATAATCCTCTAAACAATTTGTTTATATTCTTTTAAATAATTTGCTTTCCTCTAAACAATTTGTTCTAAGTTCCTCTGAACAATTCATTTATATTCCATTCAATAATTCATTTTAAGTTCCTCTGAGCAATTCATTTATATTCCATCGCTGCGATAAAACAGATTTAATTAAATTAAATCTAACGCAAATATGAAAAATATTACATGATTTTACTTTAATATAACCTTAGTGTTAATATAGCATCATCATGCCGAAATTTCGTCCAAGTGACTGAAATTTTCAAGAACAAGGCAAAATAACTCCGTAAAAAAATAAGAAAAATCACTATAACAAGATCTACACAAATTTAATTACTTTGACAAAATTATACGTTTTAAATAATGCAGTTAAAAATACTGTAGAAAATACTGTTAAAAATGCTGTTGAAAAATCTGCGGTTGGTCAATTGGATAATCACAGAACATAACTACAATTCTACATGATAAAAGACAATTTCTTCACTACCTTGTGTTGGCTTCTGGACTGTTGAAAATACCTGCACCTCTGCTCCCAAACCAAACTTGTCGTGTTTCATAGCATTGTCCACAGCTATGAAGACCGGTTTGTGACAGAACCAGCTGGACTCGTGGTGAATGACCTCACCGTGAACAGCTCCGCCAGCTCTCCGTCCTCCGTTCACTGCAGGTAGGCCGGCTTCGATTCTCCATCTCTTCAGAATAGACATCTGGGTTTCTTCAGAATAGACATCGGGTTTTCTTCAGAATAGACATCGGGTTTCTTGAGAATAGACATCACGGTGGAATATTGTCGTTTATGCAAGCGTTTTCGTATTTCAAGATGTGTTAAAACTCTCGTAGAAAAGTATAAGTTTTGCTCGGTGATGTTGCGCTTTGCGTAGATATTTGTAGCGCCTTTCTTGTTAGTGAATCTGGAATTCAACTGACATCCTTGTAATCTTCACTTCCCTATGCTTTTTGCTTAGCACATGGTAATATTCATTTCTCTGACAATATAATTAAGACCTCCCCGTTGCTGACTTTCAACTTGCATTTTCAATACAATGTTCAAATAAGCTTTTACACGTAGAAATAGTTCAAGCTATGTGGAACAACTTTGCATAAGCACTGCAATATATGGTTGTACTGTTCCGTTCTGCTTTATGGATTGTAGCTTGCTCCTAAGTTACTGTAAGTTCTGGAATTGCACTCTTCCTTGCTTCCAACCTTTATGAACCGTAGCACTATAAAAAAAATACTCGTTTCTGCTCGAGGTCTTGTCTCGTTCAAATCTCAAATTGGAAAAGAACTCTCTCGTCCTGTTCTCCGCAGTCCTCAAGTTCCAGTCTCTCTGCCTCTCCTCTCGTGGTGACGTAATTCCTACCACCTCTCCTCACTTCAGTCCGCAGTTCGACCTTCGTCTCTTCCCCTCTCTCATGACGTAACTCTCGCTTCAAGTGGCGTGATATTTCACGTAATATGGACATCCCACATTCATATAATGGAGTACATGTTCATCTTTAAATCATTCCTACTTCCTTGCCTTTTATAAATGCATAATATCTATAGTGTTTCACTCATTTCCATACAGGTTTTTTCCATATTTCTCGAATTTTTAATAAATATTTTTTTTTATCCACTCATTTATTTTCTGGGGTCTTGGTTCATCTCCAGATCAGTTCTTGAGTAATGACCTTCAATAAATTCTGGCGCAATACCTTACTAAGCATTTCCCTGGAGTAATTCCCCCAGGGGCTCACATGAAGTGGGACGTGGATTGGCGACCACGGGACCCCAGCTGAGTCCAACATTGCTTCCACTTACTTGTGTCAAGCTCCTCTCTGTTATCTTAGCTGTCGACCTCCCTTGGTCAACTCTTGTTCGTTAGCGACCCCGACTGTATTAGGGTATCCGAGGCCTAGGGAGTCTCTTATTTTCCCGCCTTAATTGGCGCTTGTCTCATCTTTACTGATCTCTCATTCTTCGAGGGGTCAGACCTCCTGTTTTCTTTTCATGTTATCTCCTTCCTTCTGCTAAAGGCCCTCAAGGAGGCAGCGTGTGTGTAGCCCCACCACTTCTGGTGCACCCTGAATATTGCTACACCCTCAAGGGCTCACGCCTGGTGATTTCGGGAGTTGGCGACCCCGAGGACTTCCTGAGCTGGGTCCGTTTTTTCTCCTTCTTCCATTGCCTTTGGGGTGGGCCCTCTCCTCTTTCCCTTTCCTATCTGCCTTTCATGGCTCTCCTTCCATCCAAGTCCCTTAATCCTCATTCTTCGAGGGCTGATGGCATTTCTTTTCCTCCCGTCCATTGTTTGCCTTATTATGTATTTTTGATGTGTAACATCTTTCCGCTCGGTTGCTGGATAGTTTTGTGGGAGTGATTTTGAAAATTGGGGAAGGAAGTGGATCGGAACGATCAAGCTGGCAGTAGTGGATCCAACGGAAGTATGCACTGCCCACTCGATCGATCAAACGGATGTGTACTAGCTGGCAGTAGTGGACAACGGAAGTATGCACTGCCCGCTCGATCGATCAAACGGAAGTGTACTAGCTGGCAGTAGTGGACAACGGAAGTATGCACAACCCACTCGATCGATCAAACGGAAGTGTACTAGCTGGCAGTGGTGGACAACGGAAGTATGCACTGCCCGCTCGATCGATCGAACGGAAATGTACTAGCTGGCAGTAGTGGACAACGGAAGTATGCACTGCCCGCTCGATCGATCGAACGGAAGTGTACTAGCTGGCAGTAGTGGACAACGGAAGTATGCACAACCCACTCGATCGATCAAACGGAAGTGTACTAGCTGGCAGTGGTGGACAACGGAAGTATGCACTGCCCGCTCGATCGATCGAACGGAAGTGTACTAGCTGGCAGTAGTGGACAACGGAAGTATGCACTGCCCGCTCGATCGATCAAACGGAAGTGTACTAGCTGGCAGTGGTGGACAACGGAAGTATGCACTGCCCGCTCGATCTATCAAACGGAAGTGTACTAGCTGGCAGTGGTGGACAACGGAAGTATGCACTGCCCGCTCGATCGATCAAACGGAAGTGTACTAGCTGGCAGTAGTGGACAACGGAAGTATGCACTGCCCGCTCGATCGATCAAACGGAAGTGTACTAGCTGGCAGTGGTGGACAACGGAAGTATGCACTGCCCGCTCGATCGATCAAACGGAAGTGTACTAGCTGGCAGTGGTGGACAACGGAAGTATGCACTGCCCGCTCGATCGATCGAACGGAAGTGTACTAGCTGGCAGTAGTGGACAACGGAAGTATGCACTGCCCACTCGATCGATCAAACGGAAGTGTACTAGCTGGCAGTGGTGGACAACGGAAGTATGCACTGCCCGCTCGATCGATCGAACGGAAGTGTACTAGCTGGCAGTGGTGGACAACGGAAGTATGCACTGCCCACTCGATCGATCAAACGGAAGTGTACTAGCTGGCAGTGGTGGACAACGGAAGTATGCACTGCCCGCTCGCTCGATCAAACGGAAGTGTACTAGCTGGCAGTGGTGGACAACGGAAGTATGCACTGCCCGCTCGATCGATCGAACTGAAGTGTACTAGCTGGCAGTGGTGGACAACGGAAGTATGCACTGCCCGCTCGATCGATCAAACGGAAGTGTACTAGCTGGCAGTAGTGGACAACGGAAGTATGCACTGCCCACTCGATCGATCAAACGGAAGTGTACTAGCTGGCAGTGGTGGACAACGGAAGTATGCACTGCCCGCTCGATCGATCGAACTGAAGTGTACTAGCTGGCAGTGGTGGACAACGGAAGTATGCACTGCCCGCTCGATCGATCGAACGGAAGTGTACTAGCTGGCAGTGGTGGACAACGGAAGTATGCACTGCCCGCTCGATCGATCAAACGGAAGTGTACTAGCTGGCAGTAGTGGACAACGGAAGTATGCACTGCCCACTCGATCGATCAAACGGAAGTGTACTAGCTGGCAGTAGTGGACAACGGAAGTATGCACTGCCCACTCGATCGATCAAACGGAAGTGTACTAGCTGGCAGTGGTGGACAACGGAAGTATGCACTGCCCGCTCGATCGATCGAACGGAAGTGTACTAGCTGGCAGTGGTGGACAACGGAAGTATGCACTGCCCGCTCGATCGATCGAACGGAAGTGTACTAGCTGGCAGTGGTGGACAACGGAAGTATGCACTGCCCGCTCGATCGATCGAACGGAAGTGTACTAGCTGGCAGTGGTGGACAACGGAAGTATGCACTGCCCGCTCGATCGATCAAACGGAAGTGTACTAGCTGGCAGTGGTGGACAACGGAAGTATGCACTGCCCGCTCGATCAAACGGAAGTGTACTAGCTGGCAGTGGTGGACAACGGAAGTATGCACTGCCCGCTCGATCGATCGAACGGAAGTGTACTAGCTGGCAGTGGTGGACAACGGAAGTATGCACTGCCCGCTCGATCGATCAAACGGAAGTGTACTAGCTGGCAGTAGTGGACAACGGAAGTATGCACTGCCCACTCGATCGATCAAACGGAAGTGTACTAGCTGGCAGTGGTGGACAACGGAAGTATGCACTGCCCGCTCGATCGATCAAACGGAAGTGTACTAGCTGGCAGTGGTGGACAACGGAAGTATGCACTGCCCGCTCGATCGATCAAACGGAAGTGTACTAGCTGGCAGTGGTGGACAACGGAAGTATGCACTGCCCGCTCGATCGATCGAACGGAAGTGTACTAGCTGGCAGCAGTGGACAACGGAAGTATGCACTGCCCGCTCGATCGATCGAACGGAAGTGTACTAGCTGGCAGTGGTGGACAACGGAAGTATGCACTGCCCGCTCGATCGATCAAACGGAAGTGTACTAGCTGGCAGTAGTGGACAACGGAAGTATGCACTGCCCGCTCGATCGATCGAACGGAAGTGTACTAGCTGGCAGTAGTGGACAACGGAAGTACGCACTGCCCGCTCGATCGATCAAACGGAAGTGTACTAGCTGGCAGTGGTGGACAACGGAAGTATGCACTGCCCGCTCGATCGATCAAACGGAAGTGTACTAGCTGGCAGTGGTGGACAACGGAAGTATGCACTGCCCGCTCGATCGATCAAACGGAAGTGTACTAGCTGGCAGTGGTGGACAACGGAAGTATGCACTGCCCGCTCGTTCAATCGGACGGAAGTGTACTAGCCGGCAGTTGTGGAAAACGGAAGTATGCACTGCCCGCTCCATCGATCGATCCAGCTACAAGATTATCATTTTAAACGATATTTATCATATCAATATGACTCATTTTAACAGAATCCATATGAAATTACGTGTTGGTTTGTTAATGAAGAGGACCTGTTTATAAGGAATTTAAGGTTATGAGCGGTGTCGCGTCTATTAATCTAGTTGATCCATATCGTATTATTTATTTAGGCTAGTTCTGGTGGAAGCTACAAATCATCTAATAAAATGAGTTCCGTATTATAAACTACAATATCTGTAAAACACTCCCTTTTAAAATAACAATTGAAAATGTGTGTATTGGAAACAAGGCAGTGTGTGCTCTGTAGCGCGAGAATGTTATGGCAATACAGTAGGCAGTGCATTTAGCAGGCACTGGTTTGATGAGCACAGTGGCAAATGTTTCACCGACTTTCATTTGTCATTGAACAGTTTATGAAGCTTCACGTTCAAGGTTGAATATCACATGGGGTAGGACAAGACGACAAATGACATTTAAGTGAGCGGCATTATTGTCAAGCTGTGGGTGAGTAGGCTAGTCAAATATTAAATGCATAACAGAATGTTGTTATATGAGTGGAATAAGAGCTGAGACTAGGTCATTTCATGATTGTAGAAAGGCATGTTTTGATTGTTTAAGCCGAACTGTATGAGAGTCTTGAGAATAATGAATGTTATAGTTACTGAGGAATGTGCTCACAGTATTTGAGAGTACAGTCGACGTTGTGTGTCACTTTGTTATTATGAATTATTAAGGAAGGAAGGAAGCTTGTAGTTTTGCGTGACCGTTAATCTCACAATCATGATTCACGGTACCTCCCTTTTACGTGGAATGCGAACCACAGGAGATGGCATTTCAATTCGAAAATCTCACATGTATTGACCGGGAATCAAACCCGGTCTACCTTGGTGAGTGACTAACAGCTTGACCGCTGCGCCACAAGTGTGGCAGTAGCAAATCTCCAATTCAATCTATACATTCATCATAGTACCAGTCTGAATATGGAGCGTAAATTAACATTTTAAGAATGTCCAAGCTGTGTAGTATACGAGTAGGATAACATGTAAGATGTTTGCACATCATATGCGACTACTGTAAGGCTCGTATCTTTTTATTTATATCAATTCCTCTTCTAGTTTGTAAGTCTGTAGTTAGTATTAGTTATAGCCTTCATTCTAATCTTATCTTTCACTATCACCCAAACCATTAGGGGCCGATAACCTGGATGTTAGGCCCCTTAAAAGAGCAATTATCATCACCATCCTGGAGTTGTGAAATGACGGGCCTTTAAAAAACTCCTCACGTGTAACTTTTGTCATGTGGGATTGATAGCTCAAGAGCGCCCAATGATGTAACATTCTGTCGGTGAGTTACAGCTAAGCTGTTATAGCGCTTATGTGGTTTGGTACGTTGCCTCAGTGAATATCAATAAAGAGAATACGCCTTACGAAAACCTTACAATGTAGGTGAAGTGTGTCGCCTTCTTGTGGATGATGTGCGGGAGAGAACCTTTCTTATTGATATCCCAATGCCCAATTCCCATATTATTATTATTAATATTATTATTATTATTAGCCATTGGTAAATCCCATAAAGGGCAAAGGCCTCCTGCTAGCAGGGTAGCTCTGAGATATTTCATCAGGTGAGCTTAATAGTAACTTAAAACTAATTGTCCTGACTATTTACACTCTTATTCATCATCCTCACAAATGATCATATCATGTTAAACATTTTCACTCGTAAAACTTGGACCTAGTTCATATTATCCTGAAGATTTATCTAAGCTGACGATGGGTCTAGGGATGTTTCGAAACCAGTCCTCCACGAATTCCGTTGACCTGCCACTCTCATCCACTGCTTCCCCACTGGAACTCGTCTGATCATCTGGGGTTTCTTCTTCCATCTCGGGGCTCCCACACTGTAGTTGAGTAGGCCCACCTTGCGTGATCCATTATTATTATTATTATTATGCAGTCGTTTCATTCCGCCGCATGGCTATTGCCTCTGCGGCGGCGGGCCCCCTTAGACGGTTTCGCCGTCTCTTCGGGCCAGGGAATTAAAGTTTTTGAGAGGGGTGAAATTTTGGGGATGGGTGGGTTTGGTGTTAGGATTTGGATGAAAGTGTGTTTGAATTTAGGTTTGGGGCAATGCGGTGGAGTTTGAAGAGGGGCTTGGGCGATGTGGTGCTGTGGAGAAGGGAGAGTTAGATGCTAGGTTGGGGAAGAAGGTGGAGAAGGGGTGGTAAAGAGACTAAGTGTGGTGGATAAGGGGCTGCAATGACGTCCAGATCATAAGGTCATGGAGGAGATAAAGTAATGGTGATGGTGAAGAGTGGGTTTGGAGCTGAAGATATATATAGTTTTTTTTAATGAAATGGATGTTGTCGATGACGATGGAGTAGATAAGTATGTTCGCTGTGATGAAGAGGAGAATGATAATACCTTAAGAGAGAGAAAGAATAAGTGAAAAAGAAGAAGAGAAAAAGAAAAGGGATAGTATAACTGGTGATATGGGGAGTGTGGCGGATTAATGAGATGTGGTGTAGCAAGCGTATGAAGTGAATATGGTTTTTTTTTTTTAAGAATGTAAGTGGTGAGATGGAAAGTGGGTGAGTCGTGCGGGGTTCAGAAGAAGAGTGGTGCCGTAAAAGGAAAGAAAGAGAGAGAAACTGATAGAAAGAAAGAAAGAAAGAAAGAAGGAAAGAAAGATAGAAAGAAAAGAAATAAAGAAACAAACGGACCCATAGCAGATCTGCTGGGACGGTTGTACTAACGAATTTAGGGGGTAGTAGGCTGATGAGGTGAATGAATTATTGTAAGAGGATGGTGACTATGGTGACAGTTTGGCGTGAGAGATGTGAATGGGGAAGACCATTGCGGGAGACGTAAATGGTGGATGAAATATCTTATTATGGCGGATGGTGGTTGTTGAGGTGGTTGGGATTGATGTGTAATGCTGTGAACTGGAATGCGGGCAATGTAACCACATAACGGAAGCCATATGCTGGTGTTGAACCGTGTGTGAGAGCCAGAGCCATTGGTGGCTACTTGAACCATTGGTTGCTACTTAATACGAAATTTGTTTAGTATGAAAAAGTAGGGGGTTCTGAAGGCTGTAAGGGACCTCATCAGCTGACGGGATTTAGTCCGGTGCCGGGAGGAGTCCCTTGAGGGTATATACGCCCAACTTGGTGCGCAGGGGCGTGCGGAGAGGTCGTGTCAACAAGGGGCTGACGACAGGGTTGTGTTGAGTGCGCGCCCTCAGGACGTAGCGTCGTTGGAGGATCTCGACGTATGTGGTAAGTGGGGGCAAGGGCATGCGGTCTATGAGATCCGCGGTCCGAAAGGTGAAGGGAAGGCGCATGGCCACTCGGACCAGGCGACGCTCGAGTTGGAGATATGGTGTTAGGGGCCTCTCTGGGAAGCCAGCCCAGGCTGGATGCCCATATATAATGAAGGTGCGGATTAGTGCCTTGTAGGTATGGATGAGGGTCTTGGTGTTGAGTCCCCATGACGTGCCTGCCAGGCGGCGAAGGAGGTGTGCGCGCTTGCGAGCTGCTGGCAGCCTCGCTTTAAAGTGTGGACGAAAAGTATAGTGCTGATCAAATAGCAAGCCCAGGTAGCGTACGGTGGGTGTGGGGATGAGGCGGCGATCGCGGAGATAGAGCCGGAGGTTATCCGGATTGCGTGTAACGCTTGTTGCCCGTCGGCGAGGGCGAAACAGGATGGTTTGCGTTTTGTCGCCATTAAGGCTGAGGTGCCACCTGTCACACCATGCAGTGAAGCGCTCAAGGTACGGCTGAGTGTGTCCTGTGATGTGCTGGACGCTGGCGAAGGGAGCCACTATGGCGGTGTCGTCCGCGAACTGGAGAAGCTGGAGGGGAGAGGTTGGTTGAGGGATATCTGCCACGAAGAGGATGTAGAGAAGTGGGGAAAGGACGGAGCCCTGGGGGACGCCTTGTTCGAAGGGGATGGGTCGGGAAAAGAGGTTATTGATGGCGATTTTGGCTGTGCGGTGTCTAAGGAAGGAGTTGACGAATCGGATGTAGCTGGGGGGAAGATTGAAGTAGTGGAGCTTCAGGACGAGGGCGTCGTGCCACACCGTGTCGAAGGCATTTTGGAAATCGAAGGCTATGAGAAGGGTGGGAGCGGGACGATTGAAGTTGTCAGCGATGAGAGTGGAGAGGCGAAGGAGTTGGTCTTGTGCGGATAAGTGAGGGCGGAAGCCGCATTGAGAAAGGGGGAGGAGGTGATGACGAAGAATGTGGCGGTGGAGGGGCTTGGTAAGGATTTTTTCGAAGGTCTTGGAAAGGACGGCGGTCAGGCAGATGGGGCGATAAGAACTAGGGGAGGAAAGTGGTTTTCCGGGTTTAGGGAAGAGAAGTATCGTGGCGCGACACCACTGGGTGGGATAGAAGCCGGAGCGAAGAAGAAAGTTATAGAGGCGGGTGAGTGCGGCGAGAAAAATGGGAGGGGCCTCCTTAAGATGACGATAACGAATGGAGTCGGGACCTGGTGCTGTGTTGGTGGTGCGGGACAAGGCGCAGGAAATATCAAGGTCCGTGATGGGGTCGTCGAGGGGATGAGGTGAGAGGGTGTGGTGGAAGGAAGGTTGTAAGTGAGGGCGAGAAGGTACGGTGGCGATGTAATCGTCGTGATCGTGGGTGTGAGAGGGGTCGTCGGAATAGCGAAACGTGCGGGAGAAGCGTTTGGCGAAGACGTCCAGCTTGGCGGCGCCGTCCCATTATATATGATGGGGTAGGTTGGTGCTGTGGACTGGCCAGTTAATTGATTGAGTTGGCGCCAGTAGGCGGGCAGGGAGGCAGAGACTCGGTTGAGCCGCGTGCAGGCAGTGTGCCATGAGAGGCGTTTGTGGGCCTCTATGTATGACTTAACTTGCCGGAGGGATTGTCGATGGCGCTGAAGGAAATAGCGATCGTGCGTACGGAGATAAGTGTTGTGGTAGGAGTGTGCCAGGGCGAGAAGGCGACGTGCCTTTGGGGGGATTGGGGGGCGGGAGGGTGTCGTCGGGATGAGGGGGATGGCTAGGGAAGATGCTTGTTGTAGCTTGGCTTCAATATGGGTGGTATACGCATCGACAGTCGCTTGGTCTTCCAACGGAAGTTGATCTGTATGCAGGTTGGTATTTATGTGCTCCCGGTACGCAGGCCAGTTTGCCGTGCAGAAGCTCTGGATCATCCGGGGGGGTGGGAGTGGTGCGTTGCGAGGTGGGAGGGGGAATGTGAGCAGTACCGGGGCGTGGTCGCCTCCGATGAGTGGCAAGACTGTAGCGTCGAACAGATGTAGGAGGGAGTTGTGGGCTATAACTGCATCGGGGGTGGTGTTGGAGGAGCGACGGGTAGGTTTGGGTAAGGGAACGAGGGTGGCATCGATGTGGCGGAGATAAATGTCCAGGCTGCGACGTTCCAGGGCTGAACGAGAGTGGAGGTTGAGGTCGGCCATTACCAAAAAATGGGGGAAAACCTCGGCCACGTGGGCAATAAAGTCTTTGGGGATGGGATGGTTGGGACGAATGTAAATTGTGGCGAGGTGTAGGACGCGGGACGGGAAATAGAGGGAGCAAATGAGGCTTTCAGGGAAGATCAGAGGGGGAGGGGGGATATGATGGCGAGTGGGGAGACGCGCGCGACTGGCGAGGGCCGAGCCACCGCGGCCTGCGTTGTTGGGGCGATCGGCGCGCAGAAGGGTGTAGCCGGGGAGAAAAGCGTGTTGATCGCTCCTAAGAAAGGTTTCATTAAGAAGGGCCACATCGACATGATGGGACCGGAGGGTGTGGGTGAGGAGAGTACGGTGGGCATGGAAGGAACAGACGTTGTGGTAAAGGAGGGTGATGTTGCGGGGAGTTCCAGGTCTAGCAGTTTGTAGCGCCATAATGAGCTTATACGGCGGTGACTCGGGGGTAGTGGGAGAAGGTGAAGTGGGTGAGGGGGCCCGAGAAAGAAGGGTGGAACCGAACCCCGAAGATTTGCTGCGTGGCCAGTTGAAGCTGTGTCAGTACCAGTGGCCGTTGGTAGGGGAGGATATTCTGGAGGGAGACCACCATGAAGCGGATGAGGTCTTCGATGGTGGGGGGGAATTGGGATTGGGCAGGGGCGGTGGGGGGGTCGACGGATTTTACTGGAGCAACCGTTTCGGGGCGGTTGGGGATAGGTGCTGGTTTGGCTTTGCACTTATAGGAGTAGGTGGGGTGAGTGAGCTGGCACTGGTTGCACCTGGGGGGCAGGGCAAGATTGGGACACTTCCCGGTGGTGTGCGAAGGTTGAGAGCAGTGACCGCAGCGCGGCGGTTGCCGGCATTGGTCGGTGGAGTGCTCGTTATATGCTAGGCACCTGTTGAACCTGAGAGCGACTGGAGCGGGAGCTTTTGAGGGTTCGACTCTATGATGGTAGCGGTATAGATAGACCCCGTCCGTGAGCAGGCGGTCGACCTCGGTCTGGGTGACAAGGAGAATCCGCACCATCCACGTTGGGCCCTCAGCGTTGCGAATGCGGAAAGCCTTCCGCGCATCGACTTGTTCTAGGTGGAGCTCCTGCAAGACCGCCTCCTCGGTGAGATCGGGGTCCACGCCCCGGATCACACACGAGAAGTGCGGGTTGCGTTGCGGAGGGGGGGGGGGGGAGTAGCCGGGTGTTGGCGGACCACCCCGGGGTCGTGGAGAACGGCGGCAGTGGCGTCATCGTCAGTTTTGACGTAGACTCCATTAGTGGTGGCGGTGGCGGTGAATTGGGGAGGCCAAGCACCCGGCGCAGCGCGTCAGTAAATAGGTACTTGTTGGCGTGGGTTTGGCCGCGGAAAAGGAAAATGTGTTTGTATGCTGGCTCGGAGGCCTTGGTAGCATAGGAGGGCAAGGAAGGAGAAATCTGGGAAGGTGTGGCGGTGGAGGGGGTGAAATGGGGTATGGTCCCTGTGGATGGGAGGCGAGGGTCGTGTGGAGAAATCAAAGGGGGGTACCGGCGTCGGGGAGGTGCTGCAGTGACGTCTAGATTCAGTAGCTATCTCCTCCATCCCCTCGTGTACCCGCAGACGGGAGCGGTGCGTCCCCCCCTCAGTATCGGAGGCATCGGACGCGCGCCGCTTCTCGGGACAGCTCGGAGTCTGGGGAACGACAGGCGGCAAGGCGAAGTGGGTTCCAGGGGATTTAGGGGTAGGTGGAAGGGTGGGCGCCCTCGGTGGCTTAGGTATGGGCCCTTTGGAGGAGGAGGGGTTGGTGGTGTTCCGGGAGGCAGAAGCCTGGGCGCGGCCGGGTGAGGTCTTTCCTCTGCCTTTACCCATGGTGAGCTTAAAGGATTAATATAACAAGTATATGAGAAACAATGGGATATAAGGTAAAGGGGGGCACTATTTCGAAGGTAGCTGCAAAGCCTGGCGCCTTCTAAAATGGGGCTGTAAGTAAGGTGAGGGAAGGGGCGGGAATGGAACGGGCGAAGCCAAGCCGAGCGACGCACGGGAGGTATTGGAGAAGGAAGGGGAATTATGTGCTGTGCGGGTAGTGGAAAATGAGAAGTGAGATAAAGGGGAGTGTTATAGGAGTAGCTTGCCGCTAGCTCACTATTGCTGTATGATGTGTATGTGTTATGTGTTTGCGTAGTGTGACAGGGGCTGGTGCTGGGGGATGAATAAATGTGATGATTTGAATAGAAGTGTGAGCAAGCTGCGCGCCCGACACCAACGAAAAGAGGCTAGCAGCTGTGAGCTCGGTGAAGGATGTAGCGTGCAAGGTCACTGAACGCTAGTGCGATGACGTAGAGCTTGATGTTTAATAGAAGTAGGAATAAATGTCGTAGATGAACTGAAGTTATGAAGTGCTGGAATATTGCGTTGCGAAGATTGTAGCAATGTTCAGATGGTGTAGCGGAGATGAGGTTAGAATAAATAATTTGCCAGTAGTGAGCCACTAAGGGCAGATGAAATGTAGAAACGTAGAATTACGAGCGAAGAGTATATGTTTAAAGGTATGAAATTATGAAGACGAAAGTGCACTGACTGCAATGCAGTGGCGTGATGTAAGCTCCACGTGGCCAGACGAGGTCGCCTCGAAGGATCCAGAAAATTCTAGAGCGAAGACGATGGCGATGATGTGGCGATGACGTGGCGATGACGTGGCGATGACTGGATGATGACGTAGATAATTTCTGGAGATATTCGGCGAGAATGACGTTCTTCGGAATAGTCAGAAATAAGATGGGTGATCCATTCTCAGTACATGGCCTGCCCATGTCCATTTCATTTTCTTGGCCCTCGTGATGACATCCTCTAGTCCTGTCCGCTTCCTGATTTCCTCGTTTCTAATTCTGTTCCTTCATGTAATGTTTAGAAGTTTTCTCTCCATTTTCCTCTGGCACACTTCCAACTTCGAAACTTGCTTCTTAGTTATTGACCACGTTTGTACTCCATAGAGGAGAACGGGAAGTACACACGAGTCTTGAGGCAATGCTCTCTGCTGTTCAATATGAAGGACATGCTGACGATATCCACCTGTTGATTTCCTTATCCATATTTTGCTGAAAAGATAGTGACTGGCCCAGATAGACAAAGTTTGACACATATTCTCCTTTCACCATGAGTTTGCTTGCTTCATGGTTTGTCATAACTTTTGTCTTGCTTGGATTGAGGCTCAAGCCCACTTTGTCGCTCTCCTCATGCAGATCTTTTAACATTTCTTCCATCCTCGAACTCTATTTTGCAAACAGGATCACATCATCGGCGAATCGCAAGTTCGTCAGTCTATTTCCATTGATTGTGATTCCGTATTTGTGCCCCAATTCAATTCCCATAATCTGCAACAAATTTGCTGGGAGAAAATCATCAAGTATCTGCCCTTGGCATAGAAAATACGGCAATTGTGAATCCAACCCAACAGCAAGATAAATACTTTAAATCACCATGTTTGTAGTAATGGAGGGATTGTTAATAACTTATTTCAGGTGGCGCGGACAATTTCCCCAACACGCCATGGAGTCTGCATGCTCCTCACGTACTGCGCCATCAGCCATATTGTTATGACGACTAATGACCGCCAGGCAGCGTCTGGAATTAGCAATGTCACACACGATTACAAACTTCCCACCCAGACGGTCCATGCCTTAAGAGACCCGGGACGTGTGAATCGATAGAAAAATGTGGCTTCTGATATTTAGTTACATATCTCAGAAACTACAATAGATATTTCCTTGAATGTTCTTTTAGTATATTCTGAGTACATCCATCATTATTTGGTAGAATTTGAAGTTTCTATGTTGAATATTGTGTGTCAGAGAGAGCCTTGAAACAATAATCTTTAAAAAATAGTTAAACATTCCCTTAACGCATGTCCCTTTTTCTGAGCAAACACTCAAACCAGACCCAACAAACTCTGCATGCATAATATTTAAACAAGTTTGAGCTACTGAAGTAAAATTATTGTCCTATTGTTTACAGGAGTTGAGCTTTTTCTTGAAAAGCACTGACAATTCTACAGAAAATTTCAGTTTTCAACTAGGATTCATTTAAAAAAATCCTGGAAAACAATAAGACAATACTTTTACTTCAGTAGCTTTAAAGGGTTTAAATATTATGCATGCAAAGTTTGTTGGGTCTGGTTTGAGTATTTGCTCAGAAAAAGAGACATGAGTTAAGGAAATTTTGAACAATATGTATTTTTTACTATTATTTTTATAAGGCTCAATCTGGCACACAGTTTTCAAAATAGAAGCTTCAAATTCTTCCCAAATAATTACAAATGCATTCTAAATATACCAAAAGAACATTCAAGGAAATATCTATTGTAGTTTCTGAGAATGTAACTAAGCATCAGGAGTTACATTTTTCTGTCGATTCACAAGTCCCGGTTCATACTGGTTGGAACTCCCAGCTGTAGGGGTGGATAACCTCTCTGTTTCTCTTTATGAATCCACACTCACCACCACCTACTCCTGAAAGTGTTTTCCGTGAATCCTCAGCTAGTTTGAAACGTTGTTTGATTTGCACTGTTAATCAATAAATAGAACATTAGTATAAAGTCTAAAGGGAACCACGCCACTGCTTTCTCAATAATGTTAATTTGGTGCACTATAAAGGGATCTTCAGATTATACTGAACATATCAAATATAAAATTCATGTGTTGGGTTGGAATCTTAGATTGGGAGACGCTAAAATTTGAAGAAAAAGAAAAATGGGGACCGGACGGGGATACCAAGTGCCAGCCGATGAGCCATCTTGGTGTCCTAGGCGAAACCCAACACAAGACACGGCACAAACCAAGAAGAATAAATTGCTGAGTTTTAATTCACTGACCGTGAAAACCAATATACCATCTTTTGAAAGCCTTTATAGGGAGGTTATGGCAGATTGAACTTTTAGTTCTTGCAGTAAAGAGGCGCGGGTGCGTTTCATAACAAAGGAGGTTGCGCGCAGTTCGCTACTCCAGTTGGGTTCCGGACGGAGACACCAAGAGCCAGCTTGGTGTCCTAGGCGAAACCCCACACAAGACACGGCACAGACCCAGAAACATTGCTGAGTTTTATATATATTTGTTAAGATTTCCAACCTTTCATCTGTTTTAGATGTTCAGTGTTCGTTTTATTAAACTGTTTTAGTTCCAGAGACAAAGGGATATTTGTTTCTAACAATAGTAAACACAGGTTAAATTTGGAAGGTGCTAAAATAATCTCTCACATGTTCTTTCAAAAGGTCATGCAATCCTCTCCTCGATTGCAAGTACACTCACTAATATAAACACCACAATAACACAGGTTATCTAATTTGTTATCCAGATATTTACCAGAGTTTTGAATTGTAATGTGACGAAATTTTAGCATTCATCTTGAAAGCAAATTGAAATTAAAATGAAATAGGTCTAAAATACTCTTCTTGAATTATGTGATTTTGATCAGAAATGTCCAAATAATGAAGCGAGCTACTTTTCAAAACATGTCATATTTTTCACATTTATGGCGGGAACATCTTTAAAAGTTATTGACAAGGCTGATTTGTATTTCAAAGTAATGCGTTGTCGTTTGTACGAAAGTCGATAAAATATAGAAATAAGGCGTACACATTATTTTCTGATGACCATAAATTTTCAAAACACGTACAACGAGTTAGCACAAAAGAGCAGTGCGATATGTGCATTAGTTTTCTGTCAGTGGGGTGAAATATTACTAAATATTTTGTATTACGGCCTGCACATTCACAAGTGGGACATGCTCGTCGAGTGCGGTCCATGTCACGAAACGTTAATGCCAGCAATAATATTAATTAATTTATCTAATTAGAATCTTATTATTATTATTATTATTATTATGACTTTGTGCTAAACTTTCCCGTTAATAAAACTGTTTGCTCATCACACAAAAGCTCTTGCCATTTGAAGAGAAAGCATCCACAGAATCTCAACATGTTCTAAACTGTGTGTAATTCTAAGAGTGCGATACATTTTGAGAGTAACTATTTAAAATAGATTCTCGTTATTTTATTACAAACGTGTTTTTTATTTAAAAGCGATAGCATACCGAAGAAGATTCATGACTTTAAGGCTCGTTTTTCTTTGATAAAACAATTCCTGGATGAAATAAACGTCTGGGAGAATTAAGAACTCGGAAAGAGGCGCCACCTTCAGTCAAAAATTCGTATTATACAAGAGTTTAAATAATACGTAGTAATGTCATTGGTTTTATGTCCCTTTTAATAGCTGTGGCTTTTAGAGACTCAGGGATCCCGGAATTTTGTCCCGAAGGTGATCTTTAACGTGCCGGTAAATATACTGTTCGGCTCTCTCGCATTTGAGCACCCTCAAATGCCAACGGACTGCGCCAGGATTCGATCCTGCAATCTTGGAGACAGCAGGCGAGAATGTTACCGTTGAGTCATGCAGCCAACTAATAAGGATGGTATTTAATACGAGCCAGAACAACAACAACGATAGGTAAGCAAATTTCTTCCACTTACGCTACCAGTGTATGTAAAATATGCAATTTTATTTATTTTAATTTATTCATTTTATTAATTAATTACCGGTAATTCATTTATTATCTATTAATTTTATTTCATTTGTCTATTTGTTTATTTATTTATTTATTCATTTGTTTGTTTATTCATTTGTTTATTTATTTATTAATTCATTTGTTAATTTATTTATTTATTTCAATTGTTTATTTATTAATTAATTCATTTGTTTATTTATTTATTTATTTATTTATTCATTTGTTTATTTATTTATTTAGTCAATCATTTGATTATTTATTTATTTATCCATTCATTTGTTTATTTATATACTTATTTATTAATTTATTAATTTATTTTATTTGTCTATTTACTTGTCTGAATGTTTGTTTATATATTTATATAATTATTTATTGTGTTGATACGGCCTTATGGCTTTTCGTATACAAATTCAAGATACAGAACTAGCAGTTTGTTATAGTTGGGTATTCCAGAGAGAATCGCAGCCCAAAAACTTATCCATGTTGAAAGTCCGGGAAAACAGAAGACGTTCAGCATGGCCGCTAGCTCCTCGTGGACTTAGAGCACTCGGCTACACTGTTGACATAATATATTGTGTTAATCAATTATTCGCACATAATGATATCGTAATTGAACATGTGCGAGTATTTTTAGTCCAAAAGTAATGAATGTTGTATTTGTTGGACGCAGCTTGCGCTAGTTAAACACTCATTAAGCGGATCTATATATTGCAACACACACTCGTGTAGGTAACATATGTTGCATATTTTACACCGACAATTTCGCCCCTCTTCTCATTTTTATATATATTTAGATCCCGTATTTTTACACTACTGTATTTGGAAATAAATGCTCATAATCAAAAACGATGCGGCACAGTCCACTCGTATCTTGAAAGGCTAGGATTATAAGATTGATTCGGGGAGAATAATTCGACTGACGTAGGCTTCAGATTGTGAACGTGTACGTAGGAAGGATATTTTTGGTTGGTTGGTTCCTCAGTTTAGGGGCTGCGACTACGCGGTCATGTATCCCCGTGTACTTTGGGTGTGTGTAGAATAATCTGTCTGATAACCGGTGTTAATTGTGATTGCCGTATTAGTGTGTGATATCTGTTTTTAAATTCAAGTAAGGACTGCGGTTCCAACTTTTGCTACCTAATGCTATCGTCCACGACTCCTAGCTGTAAACTTGGTTCCTATATAAGGGACCCTCACACACAGGAATTCCCATTCAGTCGAGTGCAGACAGTGACCAAGTTAACTGTTCTCAACAGGACCGCGCAAGTCTCAACCAGATAAGTAGCCTGAATTGACCATTTACAACAACCACATATTCACTCCAAACAGGCAAATTCCGGAGGTCAATCATCACCTCCAGTATCTCAACAAAACATCACATAGACCACAACTAATACACATACTGCAACTGAATAAGTGTACATATTGTAAATATTTTCACCCATATTTTCAGACATAGATTTTATAGCCTAAGTGTAATGGATCTGATGATGATCGCTTGACGATCGAAACTGGTCATCCAAGTGTATTTATTAATCTCATGTAACTTTTTCAGGATTAGGGAATAACCCTTCTCACTTGAATACAATTGTGTTGACCGACTGAAAAGCACCACCCTTTTGTTTACTTAGGCAACACTGAACAAGACGTTCCGTGAAGAACTATTCAGCCTATTTTCATATATCCTACTTATGTTAATTGCCTCTATCTGCATACAAAATTTCAGTTTGATTGCTGTAGTAGATTCGTAGATATTGAGATCCTTCTAAATATTTCGGATGGTCGCCATATTGGATTGTTATATGTATAGTCAATAGAGTCATGTACCATTAAAAGAAAATTATTGCGTAGGTTCATTATTCAAACTTTCACTTCGAACGCGTGATTACGACACAAGAAATAAAAATTTAATTTAAAAATTTGCTCAGCCGCCATCTTGAGGTTATGTAATCAATTGAACTAAATTATTTACCAGTGCATTACAATGTATATAAACATTTGCTGTACCAAGTTTCATTGCGTTTGGACCATTAAATCACGAGAAAGGTCTATTTAAAATTTTCAACTTCGCTTGGCCACCATATTCGTTTTGTAGTTAACCGGTTTTTGAAAGTCTCATAGATTACCTTCCAGTAGTGCCCCTTATCTCTGTACAAAATTTCAGGGTGATACCGCTAATACTTTCAGAGATATAGAATGCCGGTGAAATAATTCGAACAGCTGCCATCTTGAGGTTATGTAAGCAATTGAACGAAGTTAGATGTCCGTGCATTACAATGTGTATAAACGTATACTGTACCAAGTTCTATTGCGTTTGGTTGGTTAAATCGCGAGAAACGTCTATTTAAAAGTCACAAATTCGCTTGGCCGCCATGTTGGTTTTGTAGTTACCAGGTTTTCAGAAGTCACATAGGTGAACTTCTAGTAGTTTCCTTTATCACCGTAAAATATTCCAGGGTAATATCGCTTATGGTTTCGGAGATATTGAATGCTGGTGAAATATTTCGCACAGCCGCCATGTTGGATTGATGAGAAATAACAACATTTGAAGGGAATGGTCGGGGTCGTCCGGAATAGTGCTATAAACTTACGGAGTTTCATTGAAATCGGTCCAGCCGTTTAGAAGTTATTAGGGGGATCACACACCATAACACACACACAAACAGACACACGGACAAAAGGTGATCTCATAAGCCTATTTTTTATAAATGAAAATAGCCTAAAAATGGCTTCATGCACCATAATAATAATTCCAGTTACTGGGACATACGAAATATAACCTGAAAAATGTACATGTATTTCCTATGGACTACAGGAGAGGGACATGCTTCGCTCGTAAAGTGAGCATCATCAAAATTTTTGAATAGATGCACCTAACCATTGGTAACCGCTGTACAAAATTTCAGTTGGGTAAGTTCAAAATTGTGGATTTGGTGAATGATTATATTTGTACATGTATTTCGTTTACGTCCCCCTTAACTGAAACCAGATCGAACTAAGAGCTGACTGATGGGCAGCTATCCTCCTCCTAAGGAGTGTGTCCCACTGTATTATTCAACTGAGCATCCCCTGCCGTACATGACGAGGATTGCCACGTACAAGGGAGGTTAAAGAAAGTTGACGGAGAATCACTGTTCAACAGAAAGGTAAGAAAAGAGATTACGAAGATAATTCAACTTGGCTCCTCTACATTCAGATAATGGTCCTTAATTCTTCTTCCGCATTCTGGGGAAGTCTCGCTCCGTCGTGACAACGTGCTGAGATGGAACTTTTCAGACAAGATTTCATTTCTGTCTTGTCAGCAAGGTGGCGGATTATATCTTAGCAGACACAGTTCAGAAAGTCATAACGATTAAGAAACTTCATGATCCCAGATGTTTTATGTTCTTGCCCGTTCTTGACGCTTTATGATATCTCTGTTTCAGTGTAAGAAAAGAGACATTAATAACACAAGTCAACAAACGAAGAATTTCGTGTTGAGTCTAATATTTAATGCATATATTCTGACTGTCTACAACGAACAGTAACCAAAAACGGCATTCATGAAAAATTAAGTTTGTTTTTATATTTTACTAGCTGAAGTACCCGTGCTTCGCCACGCGTCATAAATAAATTAAAATGTGAAGGTGACAGTTAAAACAGGGGATAGGCGAGGTGCTGCGCAGAGGGGGATTAAGGATGGAACATTTTGTCCAACTACACCGCTCGGCGTTGACCGTGTTAATAGCACAAATTTAGGTTTTACTCGCTAACGGTTGGAGATACCTTTCGGATAGAAAATGTAATTTTAAACCTCGTATATTCCATCAAAATTTGCTATTTCTTAGCGTTCTCATTTTATTTGAAATGGAAATATGAAAGTTTTAAACCAAAGGGTGTAGTGACGTCACTGAAATGGTCGCCATCATTAAATAATGCAAAGTATTGAAATCAAAAGTAACCAATATGTTAACCAGGTAAATCAGCTACTTCCATGTAAAATTCATGTAAATCGGACCAGTGGTACTTGCGTGATTGAATAATACACAGACACACACCATCTCATTTTTAGCCTCGCTTCGCTCGCGTCATAGTCGTGTCATATTGTTATTCAATGAAATGCAGGTTTAACCCCGTTAACACCCCTTTAGAACCTGAATATCCAAAAATCCCTCCTTAGTAGACGTTTTCGACACACAACAAACATATCCCCAAGATATCATTCTGCTAATATGTAATAGTTTGGGTTGGTCGATGAGAGTGAACATCCAAAAATCCTTCCTTAGTGGACGTTTTATTCCAGAATTTCACCCCTCCCCATAGGCCCCTTAAATTGGATTTATGAAAAAACGGTAAACAATGTAGTCGGTACCACGTAATCACATGTAAGAACCGGGGTCCTTCCATTGTGAAATTTTGTGAAGGTGGAAAGTGAAAACATTAATGTATATTCACATTTATTAACCCTATGCACAATTTGTGCTCTGTATTTTCAATAATAAAAAACGGTCGAACACCTATTTATTTTATTTATTTATTTATTTTTTTATTTATTTATTTATTTATTTATTTATTTATTTTTAAGCTGATTGATTTCCTCCGAGTTTCAAACTCCTCGCCTATGTCGTTTAAGAGATACACGCTCCGTTAAGAATCCCTCAACCTCCAATTTTCACCCATTTCACCTCATAATATACACCACATCGATAAACCCTTAGATATATGTTTGATTATTTTTAATGATTAGTTTATATACCGAATAACACATCCCCAAAGAAACAACTCATGAGATATCGTTATTCAACGAAATGCACGTTTATCCCCTTAACATCTCTTTAAAACCCGAATAAACAAAAATCGTTCCTTAGTTGACGTTATCGACATACAGAGAACATATTCCCAAAATTTCATTTTTCCAACTTTAATAGTTTTCGCTGTGCGTGATGAGTGAGTGAGTCAGACAGGACATTTTCTTTCAATTATTTTTACCAGAATTTCACCCCTCCCCATGGGCCCCTTAAATTGGATTGATGAAAAAACTCTTGATCACCTATTACCTTATTTTTAAGCTGTCTTTTTCCTCCGAGTTTGATGAGTGAGTTAGTCAGTCAGTTAGGACACTTTCTCTCCTTTTTTCCCCCAGAATTTCACCCCACACCATTGGCCCCTTAAATTAATTTATGAAAAAAAAAAAGGTCGAACACCGATTTACTTATTTATTTAGCTGATTTTTTTTCGCTGAGTTTCAAAATTCTCGCCTATGTCGTTTAAGAGATAGGCCTACACGCTCCGTTAGGAATCCTTCAACCCCCACTATTCACCCCTTTCACCTCATAATAATACACCACATCGAAAAACCCTTAGACACATGTCTGCTTATTTTTAATGATTAGTTTATATGCTGAGTATCACATCCACAAATAAAACCACTCGTGAGATATTGTTATTCAATGAAATGCAGGTTTAACCCCCTTAAGACCCCTTTAGAGCCTGAATATCCAAAAATCCTCCCTAAGTGCACGGTTTGACATACAACGAACATATCCCCAAAATGCCATGTTTCCAATGTTTCCATCTGAATGAGTCGGGACATTTTCTTTCATTTGTTTTTCTTCAGAATTTCACCCCTCCCGATGAACCCCTTCAATTTGACCAAAAAAACTGTCAAATAGCTATTTACTTACCTTAAAGCAGTTTTTCCCCCTGAGTTTGATGTGTGAGTCAGTCAGTCAATCAGTTAGGACACTTTCTTTCCTGTTTCCCCCCCCCCCCAGAATTTCACCCCTCCCCATGGGCCCCTTAAATTGGATTTATGAAAAAACGGTCAAACATATATTTACTTATTTTCTATGCTGATTTTTTCCCGCTGAGTTTCAAATTCCTCGCCTATGTTGTTTAAGAGATACACGCTCCATTAGGAATCTTTCAATCCCTACTTTTCACCCCTTTCACCTCATAATATACACCACATCGAAAAACCCTCAGAGACGTGTCTTCTTACTTTTTAATGATGAGTTTATATGCCGTGTATTACATCCCCCAATGGAACCAATCGGGAGATATTGTTATTCAATGAAATGCAGGTTTAACCCCCTTAAGACCCCTTTAGAACCTGAATATCCCAAAATCCTCCCTTAGTAGACGGTTTTGACATACAATGAACATATCCCCAAACTGTCATGTTTCTAACTTCAATACTTTTGGCTGGGCGATGATGAGTGAGTGAGTGAGTGAGTTAGTCAGGACATTTTCTTTCAATTTTCTTTTTTCAGAATTTCACCCCTCCCCATGATCCCCTTAAATTTGATTTATGAAAAAAAAAACTGTCGAGCAGCTATTTACTTACCTTAAAGCAGTTTTTTTCCCCTGAGTTTGATGAGTGAGTCAGTCAGTCAATCAGTTACGACACTTTCTTCCCCCCCCCCCCCCAGAATTTCTCCCCTCCCCATGGGCCCCTTAAATTGGATTTGTGAAAAAAAAAACGATCAAACACATATTTACTTACTTTCATGCTGATTTTTTCCGCTGAGTTTTAAACTCCTCGCCTATGTCGTTTAAGAGATACGCGCTCCGTTAGGAATCTTTCAATCCCCACTTTTCACCCCCTTTCACCTCATAATATACACCACCTCGAAAAACCCTCAGACTCGTGTCTTCTTATGATGAGTTTATGTACCGAGTATCACATCCCCCAATGAAACCAATCGGGAGATATTGCTATTCAATGAAATGCAGGTCTACCCCCTTAACACCCCTTTAGAACCTGAATATACAAAAATCCTCTCTTATTGGTCATTTGTGGCCCTTGTAGAAGCAGCATACCAAATTTCATTCCAATCCGTTCGGTGGTTTCTGAGGTTTCGTGATGAATGAATAAGTGAGTGAGTGAGTGAGTGGTATTTGACAAATATATAGTAGAAGATAGTGTCAAGTCTTTGTTATGCTAAACTCGGTTGACAGTGCTGTGTGAGTAGTTGAGTAACTAACGGGATTTCAAGTAAAGATGCTCATTTTCTATACCGGTAGTGCAGAGTGCAACTGGCATCCAGACGGCCGTGTCTCGACTTGAGCTATGTTGCCATGGAAACTATCTGCCTTGCCATTCCTTCATGAGTATATTTTATGATTTGATTAGCCTGTGCTTGAGTGCAAAAGGGCCGAAATCAGAAGAATGAGAAAGACTATCGAAAATTCATGTAGCCAGCGGTTCCTTCTGGGTCCTAAACTATGTGTATGCAAAATTTGGTTGAGATTGGTGGAACGGTGTCGATTTGTATACGGAACCAACCCACCCACCCACCCACATACATACATACAGACTTTCACTTTTATATATAAGATTCAATGATAAATATATATTTGAAGTTTTGGCAGGGTGTTTAAGGGATACGACAAAATTCTGAAGCTTTTCAATATTTCAATATTTAAAGAATGTTTACCTAAATTGTCAGAAGCTAAAATTAAAGCTGGTATTGTGGTCAGTCCTCAAATAAAGAAACTAATGGCCAGTGAAGAAGTCCCACAATTATTCAACACCCGTGAAAACAAGCAAGGTACAGCCTTAAAGCAGTGATCCATGGCTTCCTTGGAAATAAGAAAGCTGAGATTATATTTGATGTGTAACATCTTTCCAACCGGTAGCTGGACGTTTCTGTGGGAGTGATTTTGGAAAAGGGACGGAAGTGGATGGGACGGAAATGGATGGAACGGAAGTGCATGGGACGGAAACAATGAGCGAGCGTGGTGGCGGAGATCGGTACAACGACGTACTGTAGGTCGTGTGGCTATGTGGAATCTATATCGCATCAACAAACACTCCAAACAACGTAGGAATTCAGTATATTGACGCCGACTACTAACAATAATTGAAACTTTGTTGGTCTAAAGTGTAAACAAATCACTGGGAGAAACGCATTTAATATACCTTCCGCACATCTAATTTTTAATCGCGCCTATACTTGCCAGTGCGCTCTATCGACAAAACGAGGCCATTTTCAATAACATCGCTGGCATGGATTCACTAACTGGCCGGTATAAGGCGCAGCTCGCATCAAGTACGCAGTGGATTGCTTCCGCCACGGCAAATAACAATTATGATTCATTACGGTCAGGATTTGGCACTGGAGTTTTACTAGTAGTTATTTCAATTACCAACAGAGTTCACTGTCAACAAGGGATTCGCGCTCCCGGGACACACATAGTAGGATAACATGTCACATGTCACACATCATATACGACTACTGTAAGACTCGTATATATATTTTTTCTCGTGTGGCCTCCTGAGAGGCCAAGTGCAGGTCTTTCTAGTCGACGCCCGTGGGCGATCTGCGCGTCGGGATGAGAGATGGAATGGATGAAGATGAATGAAACTGGGCAAGGATGTGGAAAGAAGCGGCCGTGACCTATCAGAAGGTACCGTCCCAGCATTTGCCTGGTGTTGAGAATGGGGAAACCACAGAAAACCATTTCAAGGACAGCCGACGGTGGGGCTCGAACCCACGCGTCTACCGAGTCAGCAGATAGCTTGGCCCCATGAGCTGAGAATTACAAAGAGCTTATTATTTTACACTAGGCTTGCAGAATGTCCCTTAAAATACACATGTTGGTTGGTTGGTTCCTCAGTTTAGGGGCTGCGACAATGCGGTCATGTAGCCCCGTGTACTTTGGGTGTGTGTAGAATCTGTCTGATAACTGGTGTTAATGTGATGGCTGTATTACTGTGTGTTATCTGTTTTGATTCAAGTAAGGACTGCAGACGATAATTTCAAGTAGTTCCTACTTTCGCTACCAAATGCTACCGACCACGACATCTAGCTGTGAACTTGGCTACTACTAGATGCCATCGCAACCAGCACCTGGTGACGAACGTTGGAACTTAAGAGCATTAATCAAACCTAATCTACAAATTTTGGCTTCACACAAGTGTAGTTAGAGGAAGGCTCATTTATATGCCATAAATCTATGACATGGGCCCGCCGGCTTTACTTCACCTACGAAGGAAGACATACCGAGGGATATTTAACGCTCTTCAAAAATCCGATGACTTCGGCCGGGTTTGAACCCGCAACCTTGGGCATAGAAGCTCAGCATGCTACCAATAACACTCCAACACTCCCAAACTTTATGATACAAACTCTTATTGCATAAAATAAATTCAGCTTGTATAATAACGGCTATCCGCTCCCCCTCCCCCCCTCTGCCCTCATATGTCATTGGTAGCTGACTTGTACATGGCTCGCTTGCTGCGGGGCTACACATGTGTCTATACTGCTCTCGTAACACACGATCGGTGCCACTCGACGTTATCAGACAATATTCTTGATTGTATTTGGAGAAGTTGAAAGGCTGCTATTGTCGGACTCGAAAGAAGTGCGGGTTCGAAATCCACACGGACGTCTTGAAGCGAATTTTCGTGGTTTATCGTTTTCAACTGCAGGCAATTCCGCTTTATGATGTTAGCGTCAATAAGGGCATCCGGTCGTAAAATGAGAAACTGCATTCATCACATCTCATCTAACGTAATTCAAACAATTTGAAAGCTATTACGCTCTTGTAAACATTCGGCTTGAATTCACAACAAACCATTATAAAAACCATGACCAGACTTTCTCTTTGGCCGCAATCTCTGTCCACAGCCAACGCGAATTAGACTATATCTATTATTATTAACTCTATGTTATTTCCGCCTGTTCTGTGATGAGCGTGTTTTGTTTCTAATGTTACATTGTGACGTCCGTTGTGACACTTTTAAATGCCAAGTTACTGAATTATCAACCCAAGGTCGCGGCTTCAAACCCAGCCGAAGTCGTCGTATTGTTTATGAGCGTTAAAAATCCCTCAGTATGCCTTCCTTCGGAGGGGAAGTAAAGCCGGTGGAACCATGTCATGGATTTATGGCATGTAAAATAGCCTTCCACTAACTAAACTTGTGTGAAGCAAAATTTGATGGTTAGGTTAGATTAATGCTCTTTAGTTCCTACGTTCGTCACCGGGCGCTGGTTGCGATGCCATCTAGTAGTGAAGTCCGGAAGCTACTCTAGGTGACGTGGACGGTTCCATTTGGTAGCGAAAGTAGGAACTACTTGAAATTATCGTCTGCAGCCCTTACTTGAATTAAAAACAGATAACACACACCAATACAGCCATCACATTTACACCGGTTATCAGACAGATTCTACACACACCCAAAGTACTCGAGGCTACAGGACCGCGTTGTTGCAGCCCCCAAATTGAGGAACCACCCAACCAACTGAATTATATGGTAGCCATGGACATCTGAATATCACAGAGCACGTCACATCTGATGCAAGGTCGAGCATTATTTACTGAAGCTCTCTGTTGATATTTACCGCATTACCTCCCTCGACTAAACAAACACAATTAGCTGAAATTGATTCCAAATATCCACTAGAAAGTCTTTTATATTGGGGTAGTTTGCACAGTGATCAGTGTTCCTTGCTTTTAAATCGAATCGATAGCGGAGTTTGATGATAATATTGTTGTTTTAAGAGGCCTAGTCCAATAGAACGCATTGCTTATAGTATTGCACTTTATCTGTTCAATATGGAGGAAATATCAACAGACAAAGAGCAATTAATACCGTAGTTACTCAAGGTGAAGTGGTCCAAACAGAAGCTATAAAACACCAAGAGATAGTGAGCCCGTATTCACTCATGCTGGTGATGATTTTTATGAGAGCTGTGTGTTTTTATATCTGAGAAACATAGAATGCGCCCAGGAAGCATGCTCCAGCTTCAGACGCACATTTGACTTCACTCAGATGCTCCATATCATTTTTCTACAAGATTAAAGATTTTATCTTTAATGTGCAAGTTTGGAAGTATCATGTACAGTAATTCAGTATAATTTGCAACGATGTGATGGGCCTAATATTTATGTAATTGTCTTTTGGTAAAGGTATAACAACGCAGAAATGCGTAAAGGAAGTAAATAGTCGCTCCACGACTTACGAAGCATCGACGCCGGAACTGCACATTTCATGCAGAGACACTCCCTTTAGTGCGTTTGATTCGCACAGACGTATTCGTCAATTGGTCTGCACGACCAGGGATTATAGTAGGACTGAGAGTCCATTTTTGAAAATCGGAGTGCATCCAGTATTTATTAAGCACGAAGTGTGTTAGTGATTATCGCAAGTTGCGTGTGGCAACCTTAACGATGATATTGTTGCATCCGTAAGGGGATGCACACCCTCGGAAATACACATTCTCCCCCCGACATCTCTACACATCTTCCACCCCTACATCAATATATTGTCAATTCCTATTCCACATACAATCTACAGCTTAACATTCATTTGAACTGGGATGAACCCACTTGAACTCACATAACCCTACACATGACCTGTCACGACCCCAGGCCGGTAGCTACTAGATTGGAATGCGCCCAGTAATGCTCACCTTGCAACCCAAACACATAAAAAGAGCATTCGCCCACACCTCGGGGTCTGTGTTCAGTGAAACTCTTGAAGGACGACGTCGTGCCAGCTGCCATCCAGGTGAGTGTGTTTTGCGAGATACCCCTTCTACATTTACATCCCGTATACCACCCCTTACACTTTATATTTGCATTGGTTAGTAATTGTTTGCACTAATGGTGTTCTGTGGATCATCATTCACATTCCACTAGAAGTATTTATTAAACCTATTGGTTTCCACTATCTCTGATTATTTGATTGCAGTGTAATCCAATACATGCTCCCCTCTGATCCCAATAGGGCCTAGCAGTATTTTATTGTTTAAAAGTATTAGCCAGGCAATCCACCAGACAGCTCACGTTAAGAGCCGTGATCAGCATTGCCGCTACGCATTGTATTTGCTTACGCGCCAGCCATAAGCACTGAGTAGTAAGTTATCTCAGCAGGTTATTATTTACCGTTCAACCCTTTATTAGCACCTCACCCCTTTGCTCTCCAGTTACCCCGTACAACTGGAAGGCATCCTACAGGCATGTCTAAGCTTTATAGACGCTCATTACATCACATCACACTCAGACACTTACACTTTCAACCCCGTCCTACACATCACTCCAAACCCACCCCCTACACACTGTAGAAGCCCTACAAGGCCCATACAATATTATCAACGAAAACTGTGAGAATTGTAAAACGCCGAATTTTCAGACCAAGCGCATGGTCAAATTTTTCATGCCACATGGCATTAGTGCAGTTATAAGAAATTTTCCTAAGTGTGGAAATAATCCCAGTGATACTGTTAACTATACCAGTCAAATTGAAATACTACAACGCACATACGAGCCACGCTCAGGCCGTGATTTTTAGTGCCAAGATTACAGTGATATTACACGATTACAAAATTTACCAGATATTACAATCTGTGTTGGACGATACTCCAAGTATCAGTAAAATCAGTGAGCAGACACATGATCATTTTTGCAATCGTCTGCACAAGTGTAGATTCAGTTTTGATCTATAAAAGCACTTCGCTAAATTCCGTGAAACTTCAATTTATCACCATCTACAAGATGCTGTTAACACACCACGTGTTAGGAATCTTCACCATTTGGAAAATGTTGCTTAACATGGCCTAAACCACTCGATGGAGGGGACAACGACCACCTGACGACACTACAATGTAGAGTCGAAATACTTATGTAGGTAGGTTTCTTTTCTCGTAGACACCATCTTTGGTGATTTTCAGTTTTCTTAAGCTTCCACACCGTGGAATGGTGTCTAACTCTTAGCTTTTGAGTTAGACACCATTTTAGTGTGTTCGCACACTGGTGCATTATTGTAAAATGTGAATTTGCAATTCATGGAAACCCAGATTATGACTTAAACGAGGAGCAGTAATTTTTTTCGTAACAGCTGATGCTGAATTTTGTGTAACATTTTTAAGCTCCAACTTTTTGTACTGTTTTAGTACGCCAATGTTATTTACGGGCGTATCGTTTCGACGAGGAAGATTATTGTAAATACATTTTTGAAGTGGTATTGTAAACTACAAGATTCGAGTTGAATCACATCATTGTAATAAGTGTAGCCTGTATTTGCACACATTAATCCCGATTACATGATAATCGTATCATTTATATTTAACACCAGAAGGGTAAGGTGTTTAAACCATTTATAATAATTTACTGTGCTTGTACGCACGAGATTGTACTATTTTTGAAACCTCAGAGGCGTAGGAATATCTTTTACTATTTTCTTAGGAGAGGAATATATTCCGTTTGCTTCTCCTTGCTTTTAAGAAGCAGACATACCAGTGTTATTCAATTTTGAAGGTCTACGACTTCACATTATGTGTTATTATCGAGTAACTATACTCAGATGTGACCAGGGTTACCAGTGCGCATTTAGAAAGTGAACCCTACAAGTATTTTTGTAACATTTAAAGACTTTGCTATCAGGCAATGGACTCAGATGTAGTGAGGCAGGTACTGTGACAGAATAGATGACAGGTGTTCTGGAGGACACGAAACCCATTGCAAATAATACCCAGAAAGCCAAAGGTGATTTCCAATGAGACTACGACTAAATGACAGACACTTCTGATACGCATTTTGTAAGGTATTTTCCAATCAAGCCTAGCTTGTGAATGCTAATCATTATGAAGTTCAAGTAACCAACGCTATAAATTGTTTTTATACAAGTCATGAATCCATAGTACATTTTTCATACATGTTGTCACCGAATGATAGTTGATTATTTCTTTGATATGATAAGATGAGTTTTCATTTGATGAACCAGACATTTTAATAGGCTGTTTTTCTCCCATTATGTGAATGTTTTTGTCCGTGTGTTGACACGTGAAGTATTATTGTTTTTGCGCTTGCCGGCAGATCTAAGTTTTAAACTAGACTGACTGAGGATGTTTCTAGTGAGCTACAGAGCCACTAAGATTACTGTTTGTATGGTGACGGAGCCTTTAATTAGCCCGTGTTATTGTGCTTGCCGGCAGATTATAGTTTCGAGCTATTCTGACCGAGGTCTTTCGCTTGTGTGTTTCATGAACCACAACGATTGCTTTAGGATATTAGTAACCTTGCGTGTCATCACTATACTTTGTTGGGTACCGGTGAGGTAACTCATTTGTTTGTTAGAAGCCTGGTGTCATATGGTCATTCGTCATAAATAATGAATTCTTAATCCTACGATTTTTAATAATCACACTCTAAATCATGAAATTCACTCACTTTAAATCTACGATGTTAAAATACACGTTAAATATTAATCGTTGTTAAATCTTAAATCACAGCTGACCGACGCATAGCGCTTGTTAGGAAATTCCTGAAGGAATAGTTAGGAAGTCAGTTACTTTCGATTGACTGAGATCACCGGATAACCAGGAGTTCGTAATTCGGGGGCCGCAGTGAACCTCGTGTTGAGACACTGTTCTAACAGTGCTTTAGCTATTATTTCATTATTTTAGATGACGAATGTGAACAAAGAGTTAACATTCTGTTGTAGGCAGGTTAATAAGAATTATGTTTGTGTGTTATATTCTTTATTACGAGTGTATTATCCCATTGTACCCTACTGTAATTTGTGATTATATTATTATACTCTTATTGTTAATTGATTCATTGTAAATAGATGACTGTTATCATAGATTTGTTTAGCTATTGTTTATGCGGACGCTTATCGCCGTAGGTTAGATTAAGACAGGATTAGCTAGACTAGGTAACGTTAATTGTTAATACGGGGGTGGTACCAGTATACTTAGATCTGTTGTCATGATATGACATTCTTTCAGATGGTGTTTTCGTTCTGAAACAACATTTCATTTTCCTGTATTTTCAATCAGGGATGGTTTTCGAACCACGTCCCAAGCTTTGCTTTGCTTTTTCTGATTTCCGATTTCAAACCCTCCGATGGTAGGATAGGGGTTTGAATTCTTAAATAAATCATTGCACGAATTTTACTTAAGCGTGGATGTTATCATTTCTTAGTTTGTGTTTTGGGTGTGCATTTCTTTGGGTGTCTTTGACATTGCTAATGATGGGGGCCTGATCCTCAGAGATTTATAGTCTTGTGCCGGCTAGTCCCACAAGAAGTGCATTCGGATCCTCTTCGGCAATGTGTTTGAAGGATGGAGTTATCTGGGCGGCCACACACGGTTGGTGGTGACCATATAACCTCCTCTCACGGGCACAATAGATGTGGCAACCTCTCTTCATATTGTCAAATCCTACAAAACATCTAAACATTTTGAAAATGAGACAATTATTGTAGAAACACTGTCATTGGCTCCCAATCCAAAATACGTTCTCTTTCCTCAATTCAATACACATGCGATATTCATGTATTTCATGTACCAATCAAAGAACATGAATCGAACTGCGTGGATTACTCACGCCGACACCTCCCTTTGCTAGAATATCCACAGGGATTTATGTCAACAGTTGGTAGCACCTCCTGTACATAATAGGCACAACATTTCACGCATTACTTTCCAATAAGGAAATTACCTACGTTTCCTTTTCCTACTTCCTTCCTCACTCCTCCCTCATTCTTCCTTCGGCCAAAGGAATTGCTGTCCCATATTGAGATCTTGAGTAGTTCTTTATGGGGGGCGTGGTAGTGCACTGGTCAAACAGCTTGGCTCTCACCAAGGCGGGCCGGATTTCTATTATCGGCCAATGCATGTGAGATTTTCAAAGTGAAATATCACGCACTGTGGCTTGGATTCAACGTTAACACTGAGGTCTCGTAGTTCATGATCGTGAGATTAATAGCCTAGGTAAATTACATGCTTCCTATCTTCCATAACTAGCCTCTGAGTAACTTGTACCAGAGAAGCTTCCAATATAATTCGCTGGCCCAATAAGCCCGGGGGGTCCACTCTATCGCCTCCCTACCTTCCACATTCTCTCTTCTATATCTCTGTGTGCGTGAGAGAGAAAGAATAAAAAAGCAATTATAGCAGATAATGATGTCGCTTGTTTTAGACCGGACGGTGAGCATCATGTCGCTCAAACAACAAACACTCGTCCTGGTTCATATGAATCAAGCTGTCACGTATTGTGATGTTTGCTGTACTTTATCCAATGAGCAGCATTTAATGCTCGATTGTGAACAAACATAGCACAGCTTATAGCAACGAAACAAGAGACAATAGAAGCCTATTTGGTAAACTCAGTTATTGTAGCGTAAGGAGATTTCAGGACAAAATTTCATTCGATTGGCAGCGTGGCGCAGAGGTAACGTTATCGCCTGCTGTTCCCAAGATTGTGGGATCGAACCTAATCCTTGCACAATCGCTTGGCATTTAAGACCCCGCGAAAAACGAGGCATGTTCATTTTTTCCGGAAGTGAGTTTATGGCGAATTCTGGTGGCCACCCATTGTCATTACAGATCAGTTGAAATTAATTTCTATTTAAGCGGAATGTCACCGAGGTTCAGAGGTTCTTACTTTTAGTGGAAACGGAAATAACGTTCCATATCCTCTCATATTTTTCATAATTTAACTGAAGTACTTATTTGTTTTACATGTACTTCCTTAATAAGAAATAAATTTGGCAAAAAATAAATAACTATTCTGCTTTCCCTCAATTGGGGTGTTTTAAGAATTTCTTTTTAGAGTTGAAAGTTTAAATTCGCTGTCGTGAAAAATTTAGAGAATGTGACTTACCCCGTTTTCCCCCGTGGAGTCTTCAATTGAAAGTTCGTTAGTATTTTTGGTAAATGACGGCGAATTACCCTTTCGTCTACGGAGCTGGCCAGTGCTCTAAGTCTAGTGTAGAAGGGAGTGAGCTAATGTAAGAGCTCATTTAAACGCAACAAACCATTAAATAGGAAGGATGGCCAAGCCATGAACATTATTACTAATGAATATTCAGGGGAGGTGCACAACATTCCCCTCAAGTTGTTGGACTTGATTACAACAGAGCGTAGATGCTGGGGAAGCTTAGCTATTCAGGTCACATTCGTTCTTATTGTCCTTATTGCAATGAATTGTTATTCTACATTCCTCCTATCATTCATTTAGTTATTCATTGGATTTATTTACCTAAGCATCCATTCACCCATTCATCCAATTATTCATCCATCCATGTCATTTTTAGCCTATTTTCATTTTATGATAAAAATGGGCTTATGAGATAACCTTTGGTTTCATGTGTGTATATGTGTGTGTGTGTGTGTGTGTGCGTACGTGTGTGTCTCTCTCTCTAATAACTTCTATACGCCTGGAGCGATTCCAATGAAACTTGATAAGGTCATAGCATCATTTTGGCCACCCGACCATGCCCTTCAAGTTTTATTACGTCTCACCAATTCAACATGGCGGTTGAGAAACAATTACTGATATCACCCTAACGTTTTGTATGGTGATAAAGGGTACTACTAGACGTTCACCTATGAGACTTTCAAAAACCTCTTAACTACAATTCGAACATGGCGGCCAAGCGAAGTTGAAACATTTAATTTGAAATTTCTCGCGATTTAACCATCGAAATGCAATGAAACTGGGTACAGCCAATGTTTATGCACATTGTAATAAACTGGCATCTAATTTAGTTCAATTGTTTACATAACTTCAAGATGGCGGCTGTGCAAAATATTTCACCGGCATTCTATATCTCCGAAAGTATTACAGATATCAGCCTGAAACTTTGTACCGTGATAAAGGATACTACTTGAAGTTCAGCTATGAGACTTCCATAAAACTGTCATATACAAAACTAAGATGGCGGCGAAGCGAATGTCAAACATTTCAATAGCATTTTCTCGCGATTTAACCATCTGAGCGCAATTACATTTGGTACAGTAAATGTTTATACACACTGTTATGCACTGGCATCGAATTTAGTTCAATTGTTCACATAACCTCAAGATGGCGGCTATTTCTTGTGTATTAATCATGCAATCGAAGTGAACGTTTGAATAATGAACCTACGCAATAATCGTCAAGTAACAGTACATAACTCTATGGCCTACATATATTAAAATCCAACATGGTGACCATCCGAATTATTTAGACGGTTCTCAATATCTACGAATCTATTACAGCAATCAAACTGACATAAGGAGTATTTATGAAAATGGGCTGTATATAACAATTTTATAATCTTATATTCTTTCATTTAACCCATTCAGAACATTTCATACCAAGTTTATTGTATTCATTTCACATTAATTAATTAGGTAATCAATTATTGATTCATTCATTTAAATATTTATTTATTGTTTGATTGATGTATTTATTTATTTATTTATTCTGTGACCAATGTTATATTCAGGTATTCGGAGCCGCGTTTTACTTGTAACAGACATAGAAAGTGTTAAAACCTTATGTTAACAGTACCTGATGATGATGGTATCACGGACGAAATATTTCATCCAGTTAAACCCCACAGTAAGTAAAATATATAGTTAACCCGTGTAATTGTATCCAGGTTAGTGATTGTGATAAATAACTGAGAGGAATAACGAAGACAACACGGGATAAAGACGTATATTTTCGCACAAAATAACTATAATTGAAGATCCCACGGAATGAACGGGGTGAGTCAATTTTTTTTTTCGGAAATGCGTTTATGCGCATTCTGGTGGTCAGCCATCGTCACTACAGAGCAGTTGAAATTAATTTCTAATAAAAGAGTGAGTCACCGAGATACAGAGTTTTTTATTTTTGGCGGAAACGGAAAGAACGTCAAATATCCTCTCACCTTTTCTCATAATTTAACTTTAGTTGTTATTAGTTTTACATGTAGGCTACTCCCTTAATAAAAATAAATTTGGCAAAAAAAAGCAATATTGCTTACCCTCATTTGGGGCGTTTTAAATATTTCATTTTAGTGTTGAAAGTTTAAATTCGCTCTCCTGAAATATTTTCAGAATGTGACTTATCCCGTTTTTCCCCGTGGAGTCTTCAATTGAAAGTTCGTTAGTATTTTTGGTAAATGACGGTAACATCCAAATCCCCTTAAGGTAACAACAGCAGGGTGGACGTCACTACACACGCGTCTTGTCTAATTCAGTCTCTTAGCGAACACGGTTATTGACTTAGTGAGGTAAATGCAATTGTGAACTTGCGTAACCTCATTTGCGACGGCGATGTTATTCAAGAACTTGCCAGTTGCTGTTCCAAGTTGGGATTTGGGACACCCTTGGTCTACTATCATTGTATACACCTTTTACTCGGTTATACGCTTTTACCAATTACATTAGGCGGGGTAACTCTATGTATAACAGCTGTGAGCACCTGTGCACCGAATGTGCCTGAATAGGAACTTCTAACGGTTAAGTACTCTTAACCTTAAGTACAAATCAGTATGGATTATATTGGTGTGTTGCTTAACTCTGTACCTCAGAACCAGACTAACGTAAGTCACAGTATGCCAACTTTTCAGGAGAGCATAAAAACTGTAGAAAATGAACTCTATGTGTGACTGCATGGCTAACACTTGAATTAGGCAGCAAAACACTATTGACATTATTAAAGTTGAATATACTTAACCCCTTTATTGGTATTTCCTTAAGAAATAACGCAATATTCAGTCAGGGCTGGACTTAAGTCGTTTTAGGCTGTACTTAAAAAGTCGTTTTAGGACTTAAGACTGGACTTGCATTATATTGGCTGTATTAATATACTTTTTTCCGCTTAGTCTCTTCTTCCTTAGAAGGGCTTGAGAGTATGTCTCACTCATGAACATTCCAGCCAGTGGACTTGCGTGTTAATGTATTGTTAAAGCTTCAGAACCACAATAACGTAAGTGGATTTAAGTTGTCTGGCTGAATCATGGGTTGTGACTTACGTCCTTACAACACTTAGTAAATACAAAACGCGATGTTTCCCCCGGACTTAAGTTGTTATGGCTTAATGTAGAATTAAATTATATATACAATGATGTAATAACCTGAAAATCGTAATTTTTGGACTTACGTTCGTCTGTTTCTGAGGTACAGAACTATCTGCATGTGCATAATATTCGTACGTAGATCGCAATCATACTGTAGACTAAAATGATAGTATATTGGCTTTCACGGCCAGTGAATTAAAAATCAGCAATATACCATCTTCTTGGAAGCCTTTATTAACACTGCTTGAGCTTTTAGTTGTTGCAGTAATGACGCGCAGGTGTGCTTCATAAAAAGGGAGGTAGTGCTACTCCTGTGGGGGTCCGGGCGAGGACACCAAGAGCCCGCTGATGAGCCGGCTTGGTGTCCTAGGCGAAACCCCACACAAGACACGGCACAAACCTAGAAGAATTGCTGAGTTTTAATAGAATAGACTAACCTTTACAAATAAAGAGATTGACTGAGAATCACAAATGCTAACATTCTCAAGACAAAGTATACCAAAACCTATTTCTAAATATTTGAAACGACTTCACTGGCGTAGTTGGTAACATGCTGAGCTTCTATTCCCAAGATCGCGGGTTCAAACCCTGCCTAAGCCGTCGGATATTTTAAGAGCGTTAAAAATCCCTCAGTATGCCTTCCTTCTAAGGGGAAGCAAAGTCCATATCATATAGATAGATATGTATTGCATGTAAAAGAACCTTCCACTAACTACAATTGTGTGAATCTAAATTTGCTGGATAGATTTGATTAACGCTCTATGAAGTCCCAACGTTTGACACCAGGTGCCGGTTGCGGTGCTATCTAGTTGCCAAGTTCACATCTAGGTGTCGTGGACGGTAGTATTTGGTAGCGAAAGTAGGAACTACTTGAAATTGATCGTCTGCAGTCCTTACCTGAATCACAGATAATACACACTAATACAGTCATCACAATTAACACTGGTTATCAGACAGATTCTACACACACCCAAAGTACACGGGGCTATGTGACCGCATTGTCGCAGGTCCTACACTGAGGAACCAACCAACCATAAATCTCTTATATAGAAACAAGTGTCCTGACTGACTGACTGACTCATCATCGCCCAGCCAAAACTATTGAAGTTAGAATCATGAAATTTTGGGGATATGTTCGTGGTAAGTCGAAAACGCGCACTAAGGAAGGATTTTTGGATATTCAGGTTCTAAAGGGATGTTAAGGGGGTAGACCTGCATTTCATTGAATAACAATATCTCCCGATTGGTTTCAATGGGGGATGTGATACTCGGCATATACACTCATCATTAAAAATAAGAAGACACGTGTCTGAGGGTTTTTCGATGTGGTGTATATTATGAGGTGAAAGGGGAGAAAAGTGGGGGTTGAAGGATTCCTAACGGAGCGTGTATCTCTTAAACGACATAGGCGAGGAGTTTGAAACTCAGCGAAAAAAAAACAGCTTAAAAATAAGTACATCGGTGTTCGACCGTTTTTTCACAAATTCAATTTAAGGGGCCCATGGGGTGGGGTGAAATTCTAGAAAAAAAAAGGAGAGAAAGTGTCCTGACTGACTGACTAACTCACTCACTCATCAAACTCAGGGAAAAAAGACAGCTTGAAATATAAGTTAATAGGTGTTCGAGCGTTTCTTCATAAATCCAATTTAAGGGACGCATGGGGAGGGCGTAAAATTCAGGTAAAAATAATTGAAAGAAAATTACCTGACTGACTCACTCACTCATCATCGCCCAGCGAAAACTATTGAAGTAGGAAACATTAAATTTTGGGAATATTTTCGCTCTATGTCGCAAACGTCAACTAATGAAGGATTTTTGTTTATTCGGGTTCTTAAGAGGTGTTTAGGGGATAAACGTGCATTTCATTGAATAACGATATCTCACAAGTTGTTTCTTTGGGGATGTGATATTCGGCATATAAACTAATCATTAAAATTAAGCAGATATATATCTAAGGGTTTATCGAAGAACTGTATATTATGAGGTGTATGTGTGAAAAGTGGGGGTTGAAGGATTCCTAACGGAGCAAGTACCTCTTAAAAGACAGAGGCATAAAGTATGAAACTCAGGGGGAAGAATCAGCTTGAAAAATAAGTAAAAAGGTGGTCGATCGTTTTTTTTTCATGAATCCAATTTAAGGGGCCCATGGGGAGGGCTGAAATTCTGGAAGAAAAAGTCCACTAAGGAGGGATTTTTGGATATTCACTCTCATCGACCAACCAAAACTATTAAAGTTAGAAGAATGATATTTTGGGGATATGTTTGTTGTGTGTCGAAAACGTCTACTAAGGAGGGATTTTTGGATATTCAGGTTCTAAAAGGGTGTTAACGGGGTTAAACCTGCATTTCATTGAATAAAAATATGACACGAGTGAAGCCGCGGGTACCTGCTAGTATTTATATAATTTTAAACTGAACCCTAGTGGTCAGTATCTAGATGGCAGTGCTCCTGCTGAAGAACGACACATGGCAATTGCAAGGACATGAATTACCATAAGAAAGAGACTAAGCCATCTATCATCTTCCTGAAGGTACAGTGATACACCTGAAGCAGTCCAGCGTGACATCAAGGACAGTGAATTTACATAGATATTAAGAGTGTTGTGGGAAAGTGCATTACCGGACCGCTTGGATCTGCATTTCACAAGTAAATGAAATCTCTCTCCTGCACGATGAATATTCATTGGGAGAGCAGCGAGACATGAAGATACTCGTGCAAAACGTTTTGCTGACAGAAGGATTTTGCTTTGACTTGTTCTCCCCAGGGCGTGAGATCTCGTTAACTCCAGCCTATCCGGGATTTATTCAGGCTGAAGGGGATTTGAGTGCGCATTATATTCGGTCGAGTGGAACGAAACAGAAAGAAGGAATTGGTTTTCTTCACAACCGCAGCGAGGTTCCTAGCTAATGTTGGATACACCTTCTGGTGGCTTCGGTGGCGTAGTGGGTAGCATGCTGAGCTTATATGCCCAAGATCGTGGGTTCAAACCCGACCAAAGTCATCGGAGTTCTTATGAGCGTTAAAAATCCCTCAGTATCCCTTCCTTCGGAGGGGAAGTAAAGCCGGCGGTCTCATGTCATAGATTTATGGCATGAAAAAGAATCTTCCACTAACTACACTTTCCAGGTTAGTTTGATAACACTATATTAATTCCAACGTAGCTTGCCACGGTGGGTGAGTGGTTAGCGTGTCGGTCTACTAACCCCAAGCTTGCAGGTTCGCTCCTGGCCGTGGTAAGTGATTTTTGAAAGGCGGCCAAAATCACAGACACGCATGTCATACGATGTTGGCATGTTAAAGAACCCATTTGAATTCAGTAGGCCGTGTTCATAATGGCAAAATTAATCTCGGGAGTTTCCGCCAACACAAAGTTCCTAATTTCTCTACTAGAAAACGCTATAGTGTTCAAGGAGCTTAGATATCTAACCTCCTTGACTTCATAGTGCTTCAAGGAACAACGAAATTTGACATGCAAGCTACCCTCTGGGTGCCAAATAACAAAGCTTTCACCCGGCATCCGAGGCCATACGATATTATTATTATTATTATTATTATTATTATTATTATTATTATTATTATTATTAGTTCCAACGTTCGCCACCAGGTGCTGACTGCGTTGGCATTTAGTAGCCACGTGCATAGCTAGGTGTCGTGGACGGTAGCGTTTGATAGCAAAAGTAAGAACTACTTGAAATAATTAATCGTCTGTAGTCCTTCTACCTGAATCACAGATAATACAACCGGGTGAGTTAGCCGTGGTCGTTACGACGTGGCTGCTGGCAGTCGCTCACATCCGGGAGGCGAAGTGGTTCGATTTCCCCCGCCGGCAACCTTGAAGATGGTCTTCTGTGGTTTCCCATCTTCCTTCCAGGCAAATGCCGGTGTTGGTCCCTAACTATAGGCCACAGCCGCTACCTTCCAACTCCTCGTCCTTACATTCAAACTTTCCTCCCCAGACTACAATCCACACGCGACGGTACTTGTAGCTCACCGAATGGGTGTCCGTATAGAAGTAGTTACAAAACTCTGCCGAGCCGAACTTGTCCTTGGACACACCCGGCATTAACAGCCATGCGCCAAAAAGAAGATAATACACACTATTACTGCCATCACAATTAACACCGGTTATCAGACAGATTCTGCACACACCCAAAGTACACGGGGCTGCATCCATTTTAAAATATTTTAATTTAAAAATTAAAATTACAAGTTTTTTCCTGATCGTAAACAATACCTCAGGTGGGTTTGGAAACAATAAATTAATTTTCAGTCGGTCAACGGAATACAATCATATTGAATCGGCCGGAGCTGAAAAACATTACATTCACCATTCTTCAGGGGACAGAAAAAACGCCATTGACTGAACAGAACTTAACCAACTCAATATATTAGTCATCTATGTTGTGAAGCAACTTTTCAGGTTAGCCTATATTCGTGTTAGCGGAATATCAATTTAATAAACATATCTTTCTAATCAATGTTTTCAAACGTGACTTAGTTCTGTGGTCAGTTTAGTGCGGCCATCCTGAATGAATATTAAACATTGTAATTTATTTTAAAATGTATTTGTAACACAACAAGAAGTTCCGTGAAGAACTAAAGGGCCTACTTTTCTAAAAATTAAGATTCATGCAAATGATTAACCTACTCTACAGTATATGAACCTATCTAGAATAATGACGAAATTGGTAATATCGGAATGTCTAATTAGTTCGAAATATCCCTGGTATAATATAGCCTAATAGAGCACCACAGTTGGCAGCCCTGGTTACTCGATATATTCTTACTTCCATCTCTTAAGGTACAGAATACAAAATTTGGTTGATGCAGTTAGACATTGGATCTATCAGCACGCGTAAAAGCATGTTGGCAACAATGTCATGCGTGTGCTGGTAAGAAATAATCTGAAATATTATGATATCTTGTTGTGCCAATTTTGTATGAAATCCATTTGTTAGTATAGATGTTACATGTATTTTAAAATTGGACCTATCAGCAGGCATAGAATCATGTTGGCAATACTGACTTATATTAATTATTCCAAATTAACCTAGAATGGCCGGTGCTATACGTGTGCAAAGTATAGAGCAGTTGGCTTGCATACGTTATGATATATTGATGTTAGGTTAAAAAATATAGACAGCATTAATTAACAGTTGTGTCGTGACTGTGAACCTCCATGATCCGGAACCCAGGACTGCGGTTCGGAGGAACATTATATAAGGGCAATAGAGTTATTATTATTATTACTAAGTTGGATGTGAACATTTGTAAGACAGAATGTATATTTCTCAAGGAAATGAGACTGTTGGCGCCAGGATGTGTACAGAGGTCTGTAAATATTGATGGTACAGAAATACATTTAGTCGAGCACTCTGAACTGTAGAGAGAGTGATTCATGGTCACAAGCCAGGCCAGAAATTGAACCCTGAAAGTCACGTAGACGCGAGTATGGGCAGTCGCCGCTCGCTTAGGGAGCAGCACTTGCTAGGCACTGAGGATGAAATGGACCAGGCCTCAGAGGAAGGGGGAGATGGACTCTGGGTCATCTCCAGTGGGATATAATGGTATCCAAAATGGCGAGCAACAGAGTTGCAGAGTAGTCGCAAGTAGTTGCAGAGTAGTCGCAGGTAGTTGCAGTAGTTGCAGTAATTGCAGTAGTTCTCATGCCTCAGTTCTTGCCAGAGTAACGTCGTAACGCACGCGAGCAGAATTCAGCCTCGCGGAGACATGCTAAATGTAAAGTAGCAGTAAAGACTTAGTAGCGCTAATACAGACCTGCGTGCACTTCCAGCAGTAACTTCATAATTTGTATATAGTGTATATACTTCGACTGCCAAGGCATAATAAATCGGCAGTAGCTCGAGGGAAGTTCATCTTTCATTCCGGAAGTTACGGGACTAGTCTACGAAACCTAAAGTTCCCTTATCTAGTGAACCGCTCGGCTAGGAGGGAAAATCGTCGGAGGACCTATCAACCTGCCAGAACGTCTCACAAGCCAGGTAGGTCACGACAGACCTAACTTTTTGGTGTCAGATGTGGGGTCCCGAGTTCGACGCACTGAACAGAGCAACTACGGAGTAAAGAGAGAGATCGCGACATCGCAGAAGATTGTCCGATAAAGACCTCGCAACGCAGAAGAGAGAAGAAGAATCCTACTAAGCAGAAGGAGCCGTGCAGTAGCGAGCCGTGCCGCCAGCAGAGGGGAGAACCGAGAAGCAGCAGTATCCAGTTAGCAGAGACAACAAAGAAGAAGAAGTAGCCGCCAGGTAAGCTAACCTTATTACAATGGCAAGACAGACAAGTGCAGCTACCGGTGTCCAGGTAGAGGAGAGGTTAGCAGACGTAGATACGGTAAGTACAAGTGGGCCTTTTGTATCAGTAACCGAAGGACATCGCCTGATAGGTCGGGAGTTCGATGGAACACAGCCCGACAGATTACGTGAGTTTGTGGCTAATGTAGACGCTGCTGTTCGCATGATAAAAGATGATGATCAAGAGTTATTTTTTAAGTATATCCTGACCAAAATTACGGGCAAGGCCCGAGATAAGTTGTTAGTCAGAAGAGACATAAATCATTGGGAGGCTGCCAAGCAGGCATTACGAGAATACTACGGATTTCAGGGCACATTAGACTTATATATTTGCCAGATGTTTCAAACAGCGCAGGATCCGAGGGAAACAGTGGCGACATGGGCGCATAAAGTAGAGACTCTGTCAGCTGCGTTCAGGGAAGCAGTCCTCGACGGAGAGAGCTGGGAGGATAGGGAAGCCCAGTTAAGGATCACAAGAAAAATATGCGTAGCTAGCTTCATACAGGGGTTAAGTAACCCGCGAATCCAAGCTAGGGTCCAGGGCCACGGGGCCATTACTTTCGAGAAAGCGGTAGCCACTGCAAGGCAAGAAGAGGCGGTAATACTCTCAAAGAAGGCACGAGAAGGGTTGCACACGAAACATAGCTCAGGGGTAAGAGCAGGTAAACCCGATCAGGAAAGGAAGGCACCACTAAGGTGGCATACTAAGCCAACACAAGCAAGTGTTAGGGTGGTCTGTTACAATTGTAACAGGGAAGGCCACCTCGCACGGGAGTGCAAGGAAGCACGAACCCGAGGTGCACGCACCGCGTTGGGTAGTACACCCAAGGTACAGACAGGGGGCACCCCAAGTAAGATCATATGTAGATATTGCAAAAAACCGGAACACATAGAGCGCGATTGTCGAAAGAAGCAGAGAGATAAGGAAACCGTGGCGCCGGAAGCCGTGCGCATGGTTAAGGGGAAGCCTCACATGGAATCCGCCAGGAGTAGAACCTGTTACCGTTGTGGGAAGACAGGGCACGTACAAAAAACTGCCGACAGACAGCCCGGGTACCACAAGCAGAAGTGGACCGGCGGAAGTGCTATAGTTGTGGCCAGCAGGGTCACATAAAACGGAATTGTCAGGAGGCCAAGAAGGGCCAGGGCCAGAGTAGGCGCACGGGAGGCAAGGCCATGAAAGGCCGACGCCAGTGCGATGTTTGTGACCGGTGGTCACATGGAACCAAGGACTGTTGGTTCAAGAGTGGGAAGGGTAATAAGAGAAATATCACTCAGACAGGGGCGACAAACTGGAACGGGTCTATAACACAGGGACAGCTATGGAATCCCGCAATTTAAAGAGTCCCAAGGCACGTGACACGGAGGGCACGATATTAATGTATTGTGGGGGGCCTCTGAGGTTTCTAATTGACACTGGCTCCGATGTCAGCCTAGTGAAGAGGCAATCAGTGCCGAGAGGAGTTGCAATTAGTAGAGGCACCACGATTGAATTAACAGGTGTAAGCGAGGGAACGATTTACACCCAAGGGACCGTTCAGTTTGTTATTGGAGGTACTAAACACACAGTTCATGTGGTGGGCAGTGATTTCCAACTAAGCCAGGATGGTATAATAGGGAGAGACATCCTAGCTGACAGCGTGATCGACTACCGGGAGGGTCATGTTACGATCCACGGTAAAAAAAAATACCCGCTGGGAGCGAGGGAGGCGAAGATAATCAGCCTCGAGCCTCGAACCCAGAAGGTAGTAGTTATTGAAGTCGATAAGAATCTACCAGTGGGAATTATTGAGAGAGCGCAGGTGGCACCAGGGGTTTACCTCGCAGAGTGTCTAACAAGGTCAGAGCACAACGAGGCAGTAGTCAGCATGATGAATACTACTGAGGAAGAAGTGACTCTGTACTGACCTAGAGTGCGAATGCAGGAGGTGGATAACACCTGCCTGGCAGGAGTACGCAAGGTACAGCAAGGCAGTAGGGCGGTAACCGGAGAACCGGCTACTAAGAAGCCCAGATCACGCAGAGTGATAGACTGTTTGCGAGTAGACCATCTCACGCAGATAGATAAGGAAGGTATATACGCCATCTGTGCGGAATACAATGACATCTTCCACCTTGAGGGAGATAGGCTCACGTACACGGCCGTTATACGTCACGAGATCCCAACGCCCCGGGATCAACCCCCGATTAATGTGCGGCCGTATAGACTGACGGAGGCACAAAAGGGGGAAATACAAACACAGATAGATAAGATGCTAGGTGATGAAATTATTGTACCTAGTACATCCCCTTGGAATGCACCATTATTGTTAGTACCGAAGAAAATGGATGAGTCAGGTAAGCAAAACTGGAGAGTTGTGATTGACTTCCGAAAATTGAACGAAGTAACGATAGGGGTTAGTTATCCCCTCCCACTCATCTCAGAGCTATTAGATGCTCTAGGTAAGGCCAGGTATTTCAGTACACTTGACCTTTGCAGCGGTTATTATCAGGTGTTATTAAATCCTGAAGACAGGCCCAAGACAGCTTATTCAGCATTAGGGCGCAAGTACGAATTTGCAAAGATGCCCATGGGACTGAAGGATGCGCCAGCCACACTCACAAGGCTGATGAACACAGTGCTTACCGGACTGACAGGTATTCAGTGCCTGTGCTATCGAGATGATATAATAGTGTATGGTAGCTCAATAGAGGAGCACAATGCTAAGTTGAGAGATGTTTTTCAAAGGCTGAGAGAAAACACGTTGAAGCTCCAGCCAGATAAGTGTGAGTTCCTGAGGACTGAAGTGACATTCTTAGGGCATGTAATTACTGAAGGGGGAGTCTTACCAGACTCACGAAAGGTGCAGGCCGTGAAGGATTTTCCGAGGCCTACCACGAGCCGCCAGATTTAACAATTCTGCGGGCTCAGTGGGTATTATAGGAGGTTTATACCCAATTATAGTAAGGTCGCGAAGCCACTATATGAATTAGTGAAGAAGGACGTTCCCTTCATGTGGGGGGATGCACAGGAACAAGCGTTCGAAGCGCTAAAGCAAAAACTCATTGAAGAGCCTATTTTGCAGTACCCGGATTTTGAAAAACCATTCGTTCTTACCACGGATGCTAGCAACGAAGCAGTGGGGGCCGTGTTGTCACAAGGGTCCGTGGGTAACGATCTTCCCGTAGCATACGCAAGCAGGACGCTTAATAAAGCAGAAAGAAATTATAGTGTCACAGAAAAAGAATTACTAGGCATTGTTTGGGCTGTAAAGTATTTCAGGCCGTATTTGTTCGGACGGCATTTCACAGTGGTGACAGATCACAAGCCGCTGAAGTGGGTGTTCAATGTTCAAGACCCATCGTCACGCCTGCTAAAGTTCCGATTGAAATTGGCAGAGTATGATTTTGAAATCATTTACAAGCAGGGCAAGCAGAACTGCAATGCTGATGCCCTTAGCAGGAATCCCACTGATGCACAGTGTCAAGCGCGAGTGATTAACTTGGCTGGGCACGAGTTACGGCAGGGGGCGGCCGTGGCCACTCATATGGAAACTCGTAGGAGGGTAGCAACGATTTCAAAACCCGAGGACGCTACGGTAGAGGGAATTGAAGCAGACGGTAGTGAGGTCTCCGAGGACGCTAACGCAGAGGAGTCCACGCCCGAAGACAGCTTACCCGAGGTAACCGAGTTGCAGGAGGCTGAGAAATTGGCCATCCTGAAGGAGTGTCATGATTCCTTGGTTGGAGGACACCAGGGAATAGCCCGCACGTACGCCAGGGTTCGCGAACGATTACAGTGGAAGGGAATGAAAGGTGACATTGAGCGTTATATACGCTCGTGTCCTTCATGCCAAAAGAATAAGGGGACTAGACCAGACGTCAGAGTGCCAATGGTAATTACGGACACCCCTAGCACGGTCTTTGAGAAGGTATCTCTGGATGTGGTGGGTCCACTTCCGGTGACAGAGCTTGGCAATAAGTATATTTTGACATGCCAGGACCAACTGTCGAAGTACTTGGTAGCTAGTGCCATGCCGAATCAGGAGGCTGAAACAGTGGCACGGACGCTAATTAATAATGTTATAAGCATTTACGGGATACCGGGGCAGATTCTCACTGACCAGGGTAGTAACTTCATGAGCGAAGTGTTCAAGGCACTTTGCAAGAAACTGCGAATTAAGAAAACAAACACAAGCGCTTTCAGACCACAATCCAACGGTAGCGTAGATAGATCCCACAAGGTACTAGCAGAGTACCTGAGGCATTATGTTTGCTCAGGTGGGCAAAATGATTGGGATAAGTATCTGCCCACGGCGAGCTTCGTGTATAATACTACCAATACTAGTACAGGGTTCACGCCCTATGAACTTATTTTGGGAAAGAAGGCAAATATACCAGGTATATTGCAAAAGCCACCTGAGGTGGATTATAATGAACATCAGAATGTGGTAGAGGAGCTGACGTCACAGCTCAGGAGGAATCATGAAGCCGCTAGGAGGACGCTAGTTGAGCGTAAAGAACTGGAAAAGGCTAATTACGATAAGAAGCAGAACGAAGTCACATTCCGAATTGGTGACAAGGTACTCTTGCGTAATGATGCATTGCAAAGAGGACGATCCAAAAAGCTGAGTCCGCCATTTGTAGGGCCTTATGAGGTCGCCGACGTTTCAGGGGTAAATTGTACCCTATTGCTTAGTAAGAAAGGCAGAAGAGTTAAGGTGCATAAGAATCGGTTGAAAATGTACTTGTAAAAGGACTCCAACGGGTTTAGAACCCGGCTGGGTGCAGAAGCAGCACAGAAAAGATTAAGGGGTAAGGATGTATAACGGTTAGCAGATACAGCGACAGCTAAGAGTAACACAGCTGTAAGAGATTGTGTGCGCATGGAGTCAATGTAGTTTATCAGTAGGCACACAATAATATTTGAACAGCGGATAAAAGATGCGAGCAGCCTAGATAATGCACCGCCTGACATAAGTTATGTAAGGCGAAATACAGGGATGTCCATAGTGGCCCCGGAGCGGCCATCCTGAGGAAACTAAAACCCCCGTGTGGGTGGCGGGAACCATTGGTACGTGTAGACACGTGATCATTGGTGTTAGAATACCCCCAACAGTGAGCCTGCTGTGTCGTAAGAGGCGACAGAAAAGAGGCGTAGCCTGATGACCCTGTTGACCTACTGGTCAGGCAGGCGCGAATCCCGGTGAGTAGCTCTATGTAATTGAGCCATATGTTGCGAATGGCAGCCCCAGGTATGCGATGGCCTGCCTTTCGTAATAAATGGAAACCAATCAATGGTATAAGGGTGAATCAGAGACACCTGTGTTATAGATACAAATTATTAAGGGACACATACGTGTGTATAGCAAGTAGAGAAGAAGTGCTCTAAGAGGCACATTTGAGGAAAGCGAAGAGTCAGAACCTCAAATTTCGGCCACGACGAAGTTACACACCCCTTCGTCTCAATGGCAACTAGGACATAGCGACAGCTGCTGGTAGGGTTCTTTAATACCCCGCTAAACTACGGAAAACAAAATCAGGTCGTACTAGAAATTTTAAACAGTTAGACGAACAGAGGTTCGACGGGTGGCACTGCGGTGCTCGTAAGTAAAGGGTTGCACGATGGCGAGCGTGTAGCCTATATGTGACTCGTCACCCCTAGGGTAGTCGCGGATACGCACCCGTTAGGACAGGGGTAGGGAAAACCGGAAATTAGCTTAGATGAAATGAAACAGAAACCGAGCCATGAAAGGCACATTTTGAGAGCATTCAGTCAAATGCAAACGGCGATAGTATAGCCACAGTCCCTAGGCGATTTGTGAAGCCTAGTCTCTATGTAACAGAACTCGAAGTTAAGCGAGCAAGTTTTCGAATTTAGTGTATGACACTGCTGATAGTTTTGTAGCCGCATGCCTAAGCCAGGATGCGAAGCCAAGTCTTTTGAGACTTTAGATGTTGAAGTAGATTAAAATTTTGATGGAAAATCATTAAAATAGGTAACGAATAACCTATCTTTACCTTGCAGGTAAGGCAGAAGGCAATGGCACGAATGCTAGGATGGTTCTACACCATGGTGGCGGTGGTAACAGTGACGTCATCACCCCACGGCATAACCGGAGAAGTACTAGACGTACAAGTGACACCATACAAGAATACACCTGGAGTATACTTCGACAACCAGGGTGAGATACAGTTGTATACTATGGAATGGACATTAGTTACCTATGTGAATTTGAATCAGCTAAGTGATGTATTTTCAAATATCAGGGAGCATATACACTGGACACAATTGGCGTGTATATTGTTGGAGCAGAAAACGAATTTGACATGTCAACATGACGTTAAGATGTTGAGTAATCATTTGCAAGGAATTAAGGAGTCTAAAGAAACGGTAGCCAAAATCACCAGACCAAGTGGGGAGACGGATAATACCAGACCAAGAAGGGGACTGATAAATGCTGTAGGTTCAATAGCCAAAGCGTTATTTGGAACATTAAGTCAGGATGATGCAGATAAGTATGAGTCACAAATAAGTGAGTTAGAAAGAGAGCAACTCTCAATGATTAAGGTCACTAAAGAACAGATGTTAGTGGTTAAGTCCACGTTACAAACAATGAACAGCACCATCTACGATGTAACTGCGAACGAGCAGAGGTTGACTCAGGGTTTAAATGAAATCAGGACATATTTGTCCAATAGTACGCTTCGGATTACAGAAGCATTTGAGCAAGCAGAGTTAGAAATCTCATTAAACAGGCATTTAATTGAGATAGAAGGCTTACTTGTACAGCTGTATGAGCAGTACAGTGTGGTGCTGTCAGGCATTATGAATGCACAGGTAGGAGTCATCCAGGTACAGATGATATCACCGGATGACATCTTAGAAAGTTATAAGAATGCCCAGGAGGATTTTCCAAAAGGGTTATCCTTGCCATTTGAATTAAGGTCAGCTTACGGTTACCTAGTCTACAAGGTGGCCACAGTGGAAGTGTTTACAAGTGAAAATTATCTTGTGTATGTTATAAGGACACCCCTTACAGACAGAGTGATTTATAGTGTGTATCATATGATCCCATTCCCCACCTATATGAAGAGTAATCCCCACCATTTTGTGTACATTCAAGAGGCCAAGGACTATATATTGATGGACAAAGAAAAACAGACATTTGCGCAATTAGATAGGGAACAGGTGAGGCAGTGTAAGGTAGTGTCTGCCACGTGGAGGTTGTGTCATGCTCAGTTCCCTGTTAATATGGTTCACTCGCAAGAGAGTTGCGCAGTGAAGATACTCAGTGGAGTTAGCCAGGTACCGGAGAATTGTGATAAGAGAGTACTACCAGTACAGCGATTGCTGTGGATACCTATAAGGGAAAACAGGTATATTTATGTGTCTCCAGGCGAGACAAGGGTCACCTGCATGTGTAAGGACACTACAAGTGATATTGGGTTAACTGGCACAGGAATTGTTGTGTTAAGTCCAGGGTGTACGTTGTACAGCCCGCACAGTAAGGTACAAGGGGTAGGTAAAATAAACACTACTCGAGGTAAGGACTTAGTGCCAGATTTGATACTTAATTATGATTGCTGCGAGCAGATTGGTAGTGAGATTAAGTTAGAGCAGGTACCGGAGGTTAATAAACTGCCACTGAATAATTTGTTAAATCATGTGAATGATTTAAAGTGGGCCACGCACAAAACAGAAGAGGTGGAGGACTTGGTAAGAAAACAAGAAGAAGAAATACAAAGTCAGATGATGTATAAACATTTCAATGTATATAAGTATATTGTACTATGGCAGGTACAATTGGGATACTTTTATGGTGCTATTGTTGCAATTGTTGTTGTGATTGTCCTAAATTAGGGTTTCCAGCCAAAAAATGGTTTGATGATGCAAGGTCGCATTGCCCAAATATTTGCATAAGGCAAACAGTAATTACGAGGGAAATCAAGGCTAGGACTTCAGACGAAGACATTACGATATTCCAACGTCCCAGGCAACTTCGGGGACGCCCGGAGATGTCTGAGGAAATTCTGGAATTACACTCTAGGCCTGCTGAAGGACGCTTCAGTACGCCTACAAGGGCTATTGTAGATTCAGATATGAGTGCGAGTCAGGTCGCATTACAGCCTTCACCCTCAACGCAAAGTCGCAGATCATTACGACTCGAGAGTAACCGAGTGTAATATTGGGACAGAAATGAATGCAAGGAGGATTGCACCCATTTCTTCCCTGGGGAGGGAGGTGTCGTGACTGTGAACCTCCATGATTCAGAACCCAGGACTGTGGTTCGGAGGAACATTATATAAGGGCAATAGAGTTATTATTATTATTATTATTACTAAGTTGGATGTGAGCTTTTGTAAGACAGAATGTATATTTCTCAAGGAAATGAGACTGTTGGCGCCAGGATGTGTACAGAGGTCTGTAAATATTGATGGTACAGAAGGACATTTAGTCGAGCACTCAGAACTGTAGAGAGAGTGATTCATGGTCACAAGCCAGGCCAGAAATTGAACCCTGAAAGTCACGTAGACGTGAGTATGGGCAGTCGCCGCTCGCTTAGGGAGCAGCACTTGCTAGGCACTGAGGATGGAATGGACCAGGCCTCAGTGGAAGGGGGAGATGGACTCTGGGTCATCTCCAGTGGGATATAATGGTATCCAAAATGGCGAGCGACAGAGTTGCAGAGTAGTCGCAAGTAGTTGCAGAGTAGTCGCAGGTAGTTGCAGTAGTTGCAGTAATTGCAGTAGTTCTCACGCCTCAGTTCTTGCCAGAGTAACGTCGTAACGCACGCGAGCAGAATTCAGCCTCGCGGAGACATGCTAAATGTAAAGTAGCAGTAAAGACTTAGTAGCGCTAATACAACCGGGTGAGTTAGCCGTGGTGGTTACGGCATGACTGATGGCAGTCGCTCACATCCGGGAGGCGAGGAGGTTCGAATCCCCCCGCCGGCAACCTTGAAGATGGTCTTCTGTGGTTTCCCATCTTTCTTCCAGGCAAATGCCGGGGTTGGTCCCTAACTATAGGCCACAGCCGCTACCTTCCAATTCCTCGTCCTTACATTCCAACTTCCCTCCCCAACGGTACTTGTAGCTCACCCATTGGGTGTCCGTCTCGAAGCAGCTACAAAAACTGGCGAGCCGAACATGTCCTCGGACACTCCCGGCACTAAAAGCCATACGCTAAAAAAAAAAGCGCTAATACAGACCTGCATGCACTTCCAGCAGTAACTTCATAATTTGTATATAGTGTATATACTTCGACTGCCAAGGCATAATAAATCGGCAGTAGCTCAAGGGAAGTTCATCTTTTATTCCGGAAGTTCCGGGACTAGTCTACGAAACCTCAAGTTCCCTTATCTAGTGAACCGCTCGGCTAGGAGGGAAAACCGTCGGAGGACCTGTCAACCTGCCAGAAGGTCTCACAGGCCAGGTAGGTCACGACAGTTGGCAGCCCTGATTGCTCTTAAGAATACTTACAGTCATATATGTTATGTTACACATAGCACATACGAAATTTGGTAGAAATCCAACTCATAGTAGAGAGATTACATGTATTTAAAAATTGGCCTTATCAGCAGGCTTAGAATCATGTTGGTAGAACTGAAGTATATAAGTTACTCCAAAATTAATCTAAAATGTCAGGTATTATACGTCTGCATAGTTTAAAGCTGTCGGCTAGCAAACTTTCTGATATATTGGTATTTGTATAAAAGAAGAGAAAGAGCAATTACAGTATTATCAGTTTGCAGCCCTGGTGGCTCTTAAGAATACGCTCAGTCATATCTCTTAATGTACACATATCACATACAAAATTTGGTTGAAATCCAATTGATAGTGTAGAAGTTATATGCATTTAAAAAGTGGACATATCAGAAGGCTTAACATTATTTTGGCAACACTGTCATGTATGGCCTCCTGGAAATTAAACTGAAATAGTATTATCTACATGTGTGCCAATTTTGAAATAGCTCCCATGCATATCTTCCAAGATATCCAACATGGAGCTTAAATTTCTAGTGCGTTTTTTCAGCAGGTGGTAGCACAGCCATCATTTTCAAATATGGATGTGAGATATTCCGGTATACATCTTTACTCATACTATTTGATTCGATTTCTGCAGCAGTTTAGGAGTTGATAGGGTGGCGGGGAGGCACACACACACAGACAGAAGGACAGACAGACAGACACATTTTCCCGGATCGATCTCATAAGTCACTTTTTCCTCATTTTTGCAAAATGTGAAAAGTAGGCTAAAATCGTATTTTATTTTTAAGTGGATTTGTAACATAACAAGATGTTCCGTAAAGAACATATAGCCTACTTTCTCCTAAATGCATGGGTATTGTTATAACTCTTTGTCCTTTTCAAGGAGTATAATTGAATGTTGGTTGTAGTAGCTTGTTGAAATACAACGTGCTATAGGGATATTAAACATGAATATGAGGCGCCCTTTGCTAGAGCTACCTCTGTAAAAAATGTCATTCAATTCGGTTTCACCGTGTTTGAATTGATATGGGGAATGGATTTGCACACATACATGGCCGCTATTTGCAAACTATTGGGCTGATGACCTTGTAGTCAGTCATAAGATGCTTTCCACAAAAAGGCATGTTGTTGCATAATCTGGTCATTATTGTTTGAGTCTTCAGTCTTTTGACTGGTTTGATGCAGCTATCCATGCCTCCCTGTCCTGAGCTAATCGTTTCATCTCTACATAGCTCCGACACCCTACATCCGAGGCAATCTGTTTAACATATTCTAACCTTGGTCTACCTCTACAGTTTTAGTCCTCGACCCTTCCTTCCATAACTAAGCTTGCTATTCCTGGGTGTCTTAGTATGTGTCCTACCAACCCATCTCTTCTCTTCATTAACAGTCGCCAGAAACATCTCTCCTCTCCCACTCGTCTTAATACCTCTTTGTTTGTAACCCTATCTACCCATCTGATCATCATCATTCTCCTGTAACACCACATTTCAAATGCTTCAATTATCCTCTTTTCTGCTGCACCAATAGTCCAAGTTTCACTTCCATAGAGCGCCACGCTCCAGACAAAGGCTTTCAAAAATGACTTCCAAATACCTAAATCTATATTCGATGTCAGCAGATTCCTTTTTTGTAGAAATGCTTTCTTTGCCTGAGCCAACCTACTTTTTATATCCTCTTTGCTTCGTCCATCACTGGTTATTCTGCTTCCTAAGTAACAGAAGTCTCCTACTTCCTTCAGCTTTTCACCTGCCAATTTGATCTCCATAGAGGTTTCTGATTTATTTCGGCTGCATTCCAGTATTTTTGTTTTACATTTATTAATTTTCATCATGAATTCTTTCCGTAAGACGGAGTCCATACTATGCAAAAACTCATTCAAATCCTCAGGCTTGTCGGCCAAGATGACGATGTCATCAGCAAATCTCAGAGTTGAAATTATTTCTCCTTGAATCTTCACTCCCACTTTAAATTTTTCTCTAATTTCCTTCATTGCTTGTTCAATGTAAAGATTGAAAAGTATGGGTGATAAGTTGCAGCCTTGCCTTACACCTTTTTGAATACCAGCTTCTCTCTCATGTCCTTCAACTCGAATGACTGCTGTCTGGTTTCTGTACAGATTGTATATCACCCTCCTATCCCTGTACTTTATTCCAATCAATTTCAAAATGTCAAACAATTTAGCCCAATCAACATTATCAAAACCCATTTCTAAGTCTACAAAAGCCATGAACGTTCTCTTATCTTTCCTTATTCTACCTTCCAAAATCAGCCTAAGACTTAGTACAGCTTCCCTTGTTCCTACATTTCTCCTGAAACCAAACTGGTCTTCACCCAACTCCGTTTCTATCTGGCTTTCAATCCTCTTGTAAATTATTCTAGACAGGATCTTTGAAGCATGAGTAATCAAGCTGATTGTACGGTAATCTTCACATCTGTCAGCTCCCACTTTCTTTGGTATAGGGATGATTAGATTCTTCTTGAAATCAGGGGGTACCTCACCTGTCTCATAAATCCTACACACCAAGTGAAATAACCTGATCAGACCTTCATCTCCTATGCAGCGTAGCAACTCAATCGGTATATCATCTATGCCTGGTGCTTTGTTCCTGCCTAAGTCCTCTAATGCTCTGTAAAATTCTGATCTCAATATTAAATCTCCTTTTGCATCCTCATCAATTTCCTCCTCCCTTTCCATTACATGATTCTCAATCTCCTTTCCCTTATACAAGCACTCTATGTAAGCTTTCCATCTCTCAACCTTTTCTTCCCTATCTGTTATAGGCGTTCCATTTGTGTCCTTAATATTACAGCACTTAGTCTTCTTTTCCCCAAAAGTATTCTTAATCCTTCGATAAGCTGTGTCTACTTTTCCTAATTTCAGACAATTTTCTATACCTGCACATTTCTCTTTCAACCATTCTTCTTTCGCTTCCTTGCACTTCTTGTTAACCTCATTTCTCAGACGTCTGTATTCTGCTTTCCCCTCTTCATCTCTTACATTCTTGTGTTTCCGCCTTTCATCCATCAATTCTAGTATATCCTGAGTGATCCACGGTTTTCTCCCTATTCTTTCTTTCCTACCAATGTTTTCTTCTGCGGATTTTGTTATTTCATTCTTCAAAAGTGCCCATTCGTATGCAATTGGAGTTTGTTTAGGGTTTTTCATTAGTCCTTCCTTTATACTCTTCTTGAATATTTCGTTTATATCCTTCTCTTTCAGTCTGTCTATTGCCCACCTCTTTGGCTTTTGACTTTTCTTAAGTTTCTTCAACTTTAATCTGCAATTCATTACAACCAGATTGTGGTCAGAGTTTATGTCAGCACCAGGATATGTTTTACAATCCAAAATCTGGTTTCGAAACCTCTGCTTGACCATAATGAAGTCGATTTGGTAACGCCCTGTATCTCATGGTCTCATCCATGTGTATATTCTTCTATTTTGGTTATTGAATAAGGTGTTAGCTATGACCAATTCATGCTCGGTGCAGAATTCTACCAGCCTGCTTCCTCGATCATTCCTTTCACCTAATCCGTAATCTCCTACTATCTTCCCTTCTCTCCCTTTTCCTACCACAGCATTCCAATCTCCCATTACTATAACATTTTCATCACCCTTGATATACCTCAGAATTTCATCTATTTCTTCGTAGACCTTTTCAACATCCTCATCATCAGCTTGACTGGTAGGCATATAGACTTGTACCACTGTGGTGTAGGTCGAGATCAAATTATTAGGATGGTCGTAATTATTTTGATTTAAGCTTTTAACATTTGGGTGGCCATCATTCCGTTTCCGTCAAGATGGCGGCGATATAAAACATGGCACTGAGGTGCCCTTTGCCAGTGCTACCTCTGTACCAAATTTCGTTCAATTCGGCTTCACCGTGTTTGAATTGTTAGGGGGAATCGATTTACACACATACTTGGCCACCATCAGCAAACTATTGGGCTGATGATCTTGTAGTTTGGTCATAATAAGCTTCCCACACCAAGATATGTTGTTGCAAAATTTGGTAGAGACTAGATTATTAGGTTGGTCGTAATTACATTTTAGCTTTTAACATTTGGGTGGCAACGATTACTTTTCCGTCAAGATGGCGGTGATATAAAACATGACACTGAGGTGCCATTTGCTAGTGCTACCTATGTACCAAATTTCGTTCCATTCGGTTTCACCGTGTTTGAATTAATAGGGGGAATCGATTTTCACACAAAGATGGCCGCCATCCGCAAAATATTAGGCTAATGACCTATTAGTTTGGTTAAAGGATGCTCCCTCCATAAGAGTATGTTGATGCAAAATTTGGTAGAGATCGCATGATTAGGTTAATCGTAATTTGATTTAAGCTTTGAACATTTGTGTGGCCGCCATTACGTTTCAGTCAAGATGGTGGTGATATAGAACATGACACTGAGGTGCCCTTTGCCAGCGCTTCCTCTGTACCAAATTTCGTTCCATTCGGGTTCACCGTGTTTGAATTAATAGGGGGAATCGATTTTCACACAAAGATGGCCGCCATCCGCAAACTATTAGGCTAATAACCTATTCATTTCGTCAAATGATGCTTCCTCCAGAAAGGTATGTTGTTGCAAAATTTGGTAGAGATCGGATGATTAGGTTAGTCGGTATTTGATTTAAGTTTTGAACATTTGTGTGGCCGCCATTACGTTTCCGTCAAGATGGCGGCGATTTAAAACATGACACTGAGGTGTCCTTTGCTAGTGCTACCTTTGTACCAAATTTCGTTCAATTCGCGTTCACCGTGTTCGAATTGATAGGGGGGGGGGGCAGACATTCAGAGTACACACACACACACAGACTCACACACACGCAGACAGAAACATTTTTTTTTCGCCCTGTGTTGATTTCATAAGTCTACTTTCATTTTTTGCAAAAATCGAAAGTAGGCTAAAAACCACCTGAACCCTGTACAAATGTAATTTACAATGGCATTGAAACACGCGGGAATCTTGCAGTTTGGCCAACATTAAGTACGGAATACGGCGCTGATAGGCAGCAAGTCACTGACTTTTCTCCTCTGATTGCACTAACTTATGAAGGGCAGTCAAATGAAACCCGGTCAGTGCGTCTAACGTTGCATTAGTCGTACGGTGGCGCCATCTATAGATAGAGCGACTGCACGTTGCATAGCGACAGTGTGGTTTCACGCCGAAGAGAAGGAGATCACACAAGTTATCATCCACTACTGAACAGGAAGGCGATGTTACATTATGTGAACACATTTGAAAATTACGTTTATGGTTTTGCCATCTTCTGCTGAGACATAACGATTTTGTTCTCCGGATACTCTTGAGCACGCCACATACAGTTGCCCATGGGAAAAACTGGTTTCGTCTAAATGTACACCTGCTTCTGTAAGAGCGTGTCATTGCGCTTTGTTAACAATAATTGCGAATACTGTTTGAAGAGGGAACTGCACTCATGCACACTGGAATGGAAAATCGAAATAATCGGAATATGGGGAATTAAATGTATTTTTTCTTAAGCTGTTCAGGGTGTATTTTTCCACAATTATTGATGATTTGAACGATAACATGTCGCTATTAATAGATCAATAGCTAAAATATCTCTCACCTTGGCCGCTGATGTACATTGTGCGGCTTCTTCCAGTGTTACATCCCAGGGATTGTAATTCTCCAACAACCCTTTTGCCTCACATGCCTCTCTAAATAATTTTTAATTCCTGATTGTTGTTCGTTGAGTCTTCAGTCTTTTGACTGGTTTGATGCAGCTCCATGTTTCCCTGTCCTGAGCAAATCGTTTCATCTCTACAAAGCTACCACACCCTACATCCGAGGCAATCTAACATATTATAACCTTGGTCTACCCCTACAGTTCTTGTCCTCGACCCTCCCATCCATAACTAAGCTTGCTATTCCTGGGTGTCTTAATATAAGTCCTACCAACCTATCTCTTCTCTTCATTAACAGTCGCCAGAAACATCTCTCCTCTCCCACTCGTCTTAACACCTCTTCATTTGTTACACTATCTACCCACCAGGGAGTGAAGATTCAAGGAGAAATAATTTCAACTCTGAGATTTGCTGATGACATCGTCATCTTGGCCGACACGCCTGAGGAATTGATTGAGTTTTTGAATGGTATGGACTCCGTCTTACGGAAAGTACTTGATGAAAATTAATAAATGTAAAACAAAAATACTGGAATGCAGCCGAAATAAATCAGAAACCTCTATGGACATCAAATTGGCAGTTGAAAAGCTGAAGGAAGTATGAGACTTCTGTTACTTAGGAAGCAAAATAACCAGTGATGGACGAAGCAAAGAGGATATAAAAAGTAGGTTGCCTCAGGCAAGGAAAGCATTTCTACAAAAAAGGAATCTGTTGACATCTAATATAGATTTAGGTATTAGGAAGTCATTTTTGAAAGCCTTTGTCTGGAGCGTGGCGCTCTATGGAAGTGAAACTTGGACTATTGGTGCAGCAGAAAAGAGGAGAATTGAAGCATTTGAAATGTGGTGTTACAGGAGAATGATGATCAGATGAGTAGATAGGGTTACAAACGAAGAGGTATTAAGACTAGTGGGAGAGGAGAGATGTTTCTGGCGACTGCTAATGATGAGAAGAGATAGGTTGGTAGGACACATACTAAGACACCCAGGAATAGCAAGCTTAGTTATGGAAGGAAGGGTCGAGGACAAGAACTGTAGGGGTAGACCAAGGTTAGAATATGTTAAACAGATTGCCTCGGATGTAGGGTGTGGTAGCTATGTAGAGATGAAACGATTAGCTCATGACAGGGAGGCATGGAGTGCTGCATCAAACCAGTCAAAAGACTGAAGACTCAAACAACAACGATCTTCATCATTCTCCTGTAACACCACATTTCAAACGCTTCAATTCCCCTCTTTTCTGCTGCGCCAATAGTCCAAGTCTCACCTAGGCAGGAACAACGAGAAGTGATTCGATTTTTAGCGGCGGAGGCAGTTGGAGCCGTGAAATGTATGAAGGCTGTGTACATTCTGTGTCGTTCATGTGTTGTGAAATGCCGCAAAAGGTTCCTTGAGGGTCACGAGTTACTGGATGACGATGCTCGTCCTGGACAGGCTCATCGTGTCATCGCACCTGAAATTATTTCGGAAATGAATGCTTTAGTTTTGGGCAACAGCGGAATCACCGTGGACGCGATCTATCTGTTACTGGGTATTAGCGTGGGCACTATTCACACCATAATGCATTAACTATTGAAATTTCGAAAAGTTTGTGCGCAGTGGGTTCCTCACCAACGACCGCCGAACAGCGCAATACTCGAATGGCGCTGTATTTGATTCATCTGCAACGTTATCATGACGAGGAATACGGCTTTCTGTCGCATATTATCACTGGTGACGAAACATGGTGTCACCATTTTGAACCGAAAAGGAAGCATCAGAGCAAGCAGTGAAAACACGCGACTTCACCACCTCCAAAGAAATCAAAGGCCGTGCACGCCAGTTCTTGTAAGGTCATGATGTCCTCCTTTTTTGACCACAAGGGCCCACTACTTGTCGAGTTCATGGAACGGGGAACCACCATCAATGCCCAGCGTTATCAACACACCTTACAGAACCTTAGACGAGCTACACCCAGGCATGTTGTCCAATGGCGTTATTCCCCTGCATGATAATGCCCGGCCACTCACTGGCAATGCGGTGAAGACGACATTGCAGCAGTTTCGACGGGAAACGCTGGAACAACCTCCGTACAGTCCAGAACTTTCACCGTGTGACTTACATGTATATGGATCTCTTCGAACAAGCTATTCGCGGACATCGATTCACAACGGACGCCGAAGTGTGTGAATGGGTCCAGGCCTGGATCCGTGAGCAGCCTACTAGCTTCTTCAAAGATGGAATCGACCGGTTAGTGTCGCAATGGGATAATTGTGCCAACGGTTTTGGCGACTATTTTTGAGTTAATAAGATCGTTACCATTACTTTACACAAGTGACCGGGTTTCATTTGAATGCCCCTTATACGAAGGTGGATCTAAAGGTAGGTTGCACTAACGCGCTGCAGCAGCGCGCTGTGTGTCGCAAACGTGGGCACACTGGAGAAAGGGACAGACACTGCCCACACATCTGTTAGGCAGGTCGCTGTGGTGTCTCGTCTTGTATGGTGTGAACAGTAGCTAAATACAATGGCGCGTCGACTGGACGTTCACTCCAAATATGAGGTGCGTGGAACTCATGCCGGAAGGAACGACAATCAACGCGGCATCGTATTGTCAAACGTTGCACCGGTTGCGTAAAGCGATTAAAGAGAAGCGCCGGGGGGAAATTGGGCGCCGGTGTGATTTAGTAGCACGATAACGCAACACCTCACAAGGCCCGCCAAACGAGCGAACTGCTGCAGTATTTCAAGTGGGAGGTCTGGCAACATCCACACTACAGTCCCGACCTAGCGCCATGCGACTCATATGTTCTGTAAGCTCAAAATGGAGCTCGGTGGTCGACATTTTTAGACCGAAGAGGAGGTGAAGGCCGCTGTCTCCGTGTGGTTGCAGAGCGCTGGAAGAACTTTTTATGCATCCGGCATCGACAAGTTGGTTGTGTGTTCGCAGAAATGTTTGGAGTCTCTTGGAAAGTATGTGGAAAAGTGACGTTACATTGTATCTCGTTATAGGCGTGTTGCTGTTGTATAGGTGGTGTAATAAATGGCCATAACTGGGAAGGGCAACTTACTTTTTGATCTGCCCTCGTACATGTAGCAGTGGTTTCTGGCTTAAATCCACAAAACTAATTGTTATGTGATGGATTATGCCTCTCCAGTGAGCTTCCGTGCTTTTTCTCCTGCTGGCGAGAAGAAAATGTTTTGTGTGAGGCTTAAAGAGAAGGCTGACTTAATTCTTTCCTAAGCCGTTTCAAGACCCATGGGTCAATACTTCAGATTACTAATTCTTTAAAACATGGCTTAATGCCTTTCAGCTCCAATTACTGGGACTTGCTGAAAATCCCCTAAAAACAATTCCATGCAATTCAAACAATGGTCGTCAAGCGAGCATCATCAGACTAAAATATGCAAGATTTCTACCAAACCCACAAATGTTTCTGCCCTCCAAAAATGCACGACGGCAAAATAGAAAGAGTGCCAACTGTTACTGAAAAACACTAAAGCGTTAAGCACCCGAAAAAATAACTACAGTGGAACTTGGTTAATTGGAACTTCTATAATTCGAATATTTTGCTTGGTCCCTAGTGTAAAGTGGATAATTCGAATATTTTTTGGTTAATTCAAACTCTTTTCGTCAAAGTTACAGCGCAGAATTGCATTTCAGTTGACGGTTGGGAGGAAATTGTGACTGTTCCTATCTCGTATGAAGAATTTGTTAATCTTCCAGTTTGTGACGAGCTTAGTAACGTTGACATAACCACCGAGGTAATCAGTAATGCCAACAAAGCTACAGGTAACGCAACTGAAGATGAGGACGGTGATTCATTGGAGGATCAGGAAAGAATGATCCCGAGTGCGGCAGAAGCATCCAATTACGTCCAACAACTCAGAATATCTTTTGCAAATCAACACAACATATGTGATTTTTCTTTTCAGTCACTATATGACGTAGATTCATGTATTACTCGTGAGAGAATTGAATCAGTAAATCAATCTAATATCTCGGGCTATTTTGAAAAACAATAAATAAAAACAGTAAATGTTGTACATACTAATAGTATCTAAACATATAGTTAGTTGTTAAATCTTAAAGTTTGAGTAATTTTTGAAACTTATTTTGTTTACTTCGAATTTTTGATAATTCGATTTTCTTAATGTCCCTTGAAGTTCGAATTATCCAAGTGCCACTGTATTTATTTTTATATCTACAATGTTGCAATACTGAAAATAACGATCCTCCACCAACTAATGTATCTGTCTATCTATCTATTTATCGTATGGCTTTAAGTGCCTGGAGAGTCCGAGGACATGTTCGGCTCGCCAGAGTCTGTAGCTGCTTCCAGCAGACACCTCTAGGGTGAGCTACGAGTTCCGTTCAATTTCAAGTAGTTCCAACTTTCGCCACCAGATATCAATGATACCTAGTGGCGAACGTTGGAACTTTGATAGAGTGTTCCGACGAAATCTAACCTAACAATTTAGCTTCACACAAGTTTAGTCTGTGGAAGGATCTTTTACATGCCATAAATCTATGACATGGGACCACCGGCTTTACTTCCCCTCCAAAGGAAGGCATACTGAAGGATTTTTAACGCTCTTAAAAATCTGACGACTTCGGCCGGGTTTGAACCCGCGATCTTGGGCACAACAGTTCAGCATGTTACCAACTATGCCACCGAATCCGCTAAAGTAGCTACTGTTGCTGTGAGATAGAAAAACACCGACATTATCTACAAGTACTCGGCTGTGATGATGGTAAAAGCTAGAAGTGCAACACACAAAAACAGTGTTTATCATTATGAAAGATCTCATATGCTGACTTATCTGAATTGTGGAATGTCTACAAGATGCTCGCCCTCATCACAGTAGCCTACTTCTTTTCAATTTTAGCCTATTTTCATTTATGAAAAGATAGGCTTATGGGATCACATTTTGTCCGTGTGTGTGTGTGTGTCCCTTGTGCCGTTTCTTTTAGGCACACCGTACCCAGTATTCTTCTAAAGTACGCATTTCACCTCGAGCGATAACAGTTAGTTGAAGTTAGTCGATTCTCACTAGGTGGCAGCTCCCTTCAGTGTGAAAAGATGTATTGGTATGAATGCTCACCAGAGGGTAGCATAGTTCTGAGAGAGACAGAAGATATTTATCGTCGCCCTGTAATTAGCGCACTGCGTTCCTGAACTGTCTTTGTGTAGAGTTGTCTACGAATCGTGTTTGCCAAATGAAAGGAAACATTTGTGCGGACTTTATTCTGTATTGCTCCGAGATGTAGCAAATGTTAGAACGTATTTGTTTTCTTTTGCGTTCTACTTCCTTATGTCTTCACTTACGTAAGATTATCTAGTAACGTCAACATTTTATCTGGGATTCACTTAATAGTATTTTAATTGTTTGTGTATGGCATCTGTGCTATAGGGAGATACGAGATGTTCTGATTGGTTGCAGATCAAACATGGTTTCCCCGATGTTGAGCATGCCGAGAATATCCTACTTGTGTATTTATTTCTTCTATTTTGTCGTTTCTGTAAGTTGTTGTTTGTTTGTTTGTTGTCGTACGAGGTAAGTTTGTATTTTCTGTTTGTTTATTTGGGGAAATTATGATATATCTGGTACTAATTATGAGCATCTCGGGTCTGCTGTGCTCCTTGTTATTCTTTGTTTTCATGTCAACTCGTGAATGTCCTTCACTGAGGTTTGACATCTCACCTTTGTTTTACGCAGTTTAAACTTTATGCTATTAATTTAAATGTAACTTTCCCTCCCTTTAACCTGCGTATGTAGTTTGTCTCCTTGACCTGTTTATTCCTTTTATTTTACTTCCTCTTCTCGTTGGCCTGGTTATGTGATCTTAGATTCTTTTCTGTTTTGACTGATGTTATGGGCAGAGATGATTATTGTCCAACTATGGTTGGAGATCAGATGTTTTTTATTTGAAGAGATTTTGGGAACCATTAAGACGATATAGACGTATTTCTGGAGTGGTCCGTATTTGATGATAGTCGACGATTGATATTTAATTATGAAGCCTATATGATGATGTCGAAGTCGTAGGACGTTGTTTGGGTATTCATAATAAGTCAACTTCTTGATATTTTCTATAATATGTACGGACCGAAACTCTTATGTATGCTACGAGATACTTGTCTTCAATCTGTAAATGGAATGCTGATCTCCTTAAATAAGGATATATGATTGTACGACGACGTTTCTAGAACATTAGTTTGAGACGTTTGAAGAAGTTCTTGGTTATAGTTCTACCAAATTGCATGCAGACGTACGTTATGAAGATTTTAACTATTGCATGTTGGATTTGTCGAGCAATTGAGCATGAATCAGGGTTTGATTTATTTAAAGGATGGTATGTTGGGATTTTGGCGATGCAGAAAGGTACTTCAGTAATACATGTAAGTTTGAGTTTCACACCATAAGTTTTTTAAATGTGCATGTTAATTAGGTTAAGTGCATGTGTTTTTAATTATTGTAAATATGTTTGTTAGAATAGATGATGACGCAATTGATATACGTGTATCATTTCTGAGTACTGGTTCTCAATGACATTTCCAAAGATAATTCCTCGGGTATGGTTTGCAAAAAGCTCAGTGGCTCCACACATACATATTATTTATTTTAGTAGAAGGGAGGTGTTAAAAGGTAGCAGAGCGTGGTTGAGTGTTTAAACCACAATTAATTGATTTTGGAAGTGTCATTGAGGCTGTATTTGGGAATGGTAACAAACTTAACCTATAAAGAGGTGACTGTGCACTTATATATATGTTCTAATGAAATTGTATTTGTTTGTTTCATGTTCCTGTTTTATTTGAATGGAGGAGAGATCTTTGAAGGCTATCTCTTATTTAAACAAAGATGAAGTTTCCTATGAGGTCAGTATACGTGGAAAAGTACCATTTGTTCACCGAGATTTGGATTTGAATGTATTGAAAGACTTGAGAGCTGCCCCTATAATTTTACCTACTGAGGACAATTCTTATTGGATGCTAGGTAAGTTCACCATTGTACCTACTGTCTCCGGTTTATTAAATATTTGTTCTTCGAGTGATGCTGGTAGTACTTCTGCGTCCAATTTGAACAGAATCAGGTACCGTTCGTTACATTGGATCAATCGTTTGGATGATTTGGTAAAGGTCTGGTCAAATAGTGATGCTGAATTTTCTGAGAGATTATTTAACCTGCGTTGTAAGTTGGCCAACAATACTATTGGCTTTTCCCTCGTGTGACCAATGATAATCCTGTGGAGGCTGTCGTGTGTTATGATAGTGTTAGCGCTGAATCTTGTAATTCGTGTGAATTGGGTGTAGAGGATAGCCTTATTAATGGTTTATAATCTGTATCGTTGAAGAGCATTGGATCGATCATGAATAGTTCTTAAGTTGTGCATGATTCTGATGTAGTTGGCCGAGCAGTGTCGTCAGTAATGTCACTAGAGGGTAGTTCGATCTCAGATAATTTAGGTATTAATGACCAAGCAGGTAATGCTAATGAAAGATGTACCGTGATACCTACGTCCAATAGTAATGTACGTGTGGGTAACATCTCGAATAACTTAGTGTCAGTTACTTCACATTGTTCTAGGTCTGTACAGACAGATAGGTGTTTATTTCAACAATTTAATGAGGTTGGCAGCCATGATGTGAGTGTTAGATTGAATAATGATGCCTCGTCTAATGTTATTTGGCCTACTAATATCATGTCAGACTGTAATATCAAGTTTTCTACCGTACAGAATCCTCTAAATTTGATACTTAAGGATTTTAATCGGTGTAACGGTTCGGATAATGATCTTTTGGTCAAGTTTTTAAGGAAATTGTTAGAAATAAGGGATTGTGCTACTGTGTTCGGTCTATCTGAATTGCAAATTTGTAGGATTGTGTTTCCGTGTACTGAGGGCATGTTACGGGAGAGACTGTTAGTTTGTTTGAATGAGCATAATTCTCTGGAATGGTTTCATAAAGACATATTGAATTTCTTTTTTACTCCTTATGCTCTGTCAGACATGCATCGTATGTATGCATATCGACCGCAGCGTATGAATGAGACGTTGAATGAATATTTTCTTGACATCAAACTGTATGTTAAGGTCTTCGCGGTGCATCTGTCTGAGGAACACATTGTAGCTTCGTTGGTGGAAAGAATTAATCCCATTTACCGTTCATTATTAACTATGCAAGCCAAACTGAAGAGTTACATTGAATTTAATGATCTGATTCTGGCAGCAGAAAGGGTTAAGAAAGGCGATTCAGTCCGAATTTATGATTCTGCTCCAACTGGTGGTACTACTCAATATCCTCTAGGTTATGTTTCTTTTCCTAACGTTTTACAGTGGCGAGCAGCAGATCAGTTGAGGAATCAGCATCAAGGTCCTATGAATGATGGAAATGTTTTATTAGGAAATGTATTACAGGGTAGGCCTGCTTTTGTTCCTGATTATGTGCCAGCTGATGCTTGTCAGGGGCGTGAGATCCAGCGATACACAGGAGGTATCACTAAGAAAGGTAAGCGGTGTGACTTTTGTGGATCGTATGATCATATACGCAGTTGGTGTGATGCTCGTACTGATGTTAACTCATTTCAAGAGGTCACTGAGAACATGGTAGATGGTAATGTTTCTAAAGTAAATAAGGGTAAAAGAAAATATAAACGTTCGCGTGATAATAATTATTGCAGAGGTCTTGCTAAGTGTAAAAAGATTTGTAACAGGGTTTCTTACGTAACTAATGGGTTTTCTCCGTTTGTTGACATCGATATTAATAACGAGCCTGTTCCAGCGCTAATCGATTCAGGGAGTGTTAGTTCGTTTTTGAGTTGGGAATGGTTAACTAGAATGACATCTGTGTGTAAATTTGGTAAACTAATTATGCAAAAGAATAATGTGAGGTCAGTGAATTCTTCTTGTTTAAAGATTAAAGGGTATGTTATGGTGAAAATTCGTATTTTAGAGTTTACATGGAAGTATAAACTGTGGGTGGTTGAGGACCTTTCGTGCCATGTTATTCTTGGAGCGGACTTCCTGGTACACTCTGGGTTGTTAATTGATCTTAGGTCTAAAACATGTTGGTTTAAGTTCAGGCCTCATTTGAAAATTCAGTTTAGTGACACTACTGAAGGTGTAGGTACTAATTCTGCCCAAAAGGTCGCTGAACGCAATAAGGTTGATAATTTAGAACTTGAGCATTTAGCTAAGGATCAGGCGGATAGTATTCGTAAATTATGTTCAGAATATCCTGATGTTTTGACTAATAAGTTGGGAATGTCGAACATTTTAGAATATGAAATTGAGTTGACTGATGATATTCCGGTTAGGTCTTCACCTTATCGACTGGCTCCGCCCAAAATGAAGGTTTTGAAGGGAATCATTGATGAGATGATTAAGGAAGGGGTGATTAGAAAGTCTACGTCATCTTATTCATCTCCGATTTTCCTCGTTCCTAAATCAAACGGAGAATTTGGGCCTGTAGTAGCCTACCGTGCCCAAAATAAAAATGTTGTTTTGCAGCAAATACCCCTTCCGGATTTGCAGTCGTGCTTTGGTTGGTTCCGGGGAGCCAATTTCTTTAGCATCCTCGAACTAAATAAAGCGTACATGCAAATTCCTCTAGCGGAAAAATCTCAACATGTCACTGCATTTACTACTGACTGAAATCTTTATGAATTTGAGCGCCTACCGTTCGGTTTGTCGACAGGTGCTGCTGTCCTCAGTCGACTGTTAGACAATATTTTTGATGATATCAAATTCCAGTCAGTATATCATTATTTAGATGATGTGGTCATATTTAGCAAAACATTTGAGGAGCACATCGAACATATTAGGGAAGTTTTGGATCGGCTTAAGAAAGCTGGTTTAACTGTTAAACAGTCCAAGGTTTCGTTCGCCAGATCTCAGATTTCATTTTTGGGGCACATAGTTTCTTCATCTGGAGTTTCAGTTGACCACTCCATAACTCAGTCGATTCGTGATTTTCCATCGCCTAAAAATGTAAAGGAAGTTGCTCGCTACATTGGCATGCTCAACTACTTTAGAAAGTTTATTCCTAATTTCGCGCAGAGAGCTGCACCCTTAAATAATTTGAGGAAGAAAGGTGTTGAGTTTGTTTGGGGTCCTTCTCAGGAATCGGCGTTCGGAGATTTAAAGATGGCATTGATCAATGCACCCATTATTGCGATTCCGGACTTTGGTAAACCGTTCATCCTACAAACTGATGCTTCGAATAGGGCTATCGGAGCAGTGTTATTACAACAACATGGAGAGAATAGGTTGTCTGTTGCGTACGCCTCGAGGACTCTGTCTGATGCTGAAGTGAAATACTCCGTATATGAACTCGAAGGCTTGGCGATTATGTTCGGCCTTGAAAAGTTCAAACTGTATCTAGAACATGTCGAGTTTCGATTAGAAACTGATAACCAGACGCTGAGTTGGGTTCTGGGAAAACCCAGGAAAACTGGACGCATAGCGCGCTGGGCGACAAGGATTCTAGCTTTTAAGTTTTCAGTTAGACATATCAAAGGGAGCGACAATGTAATAGCTGACTGCTTGAGCAGAATGTATGGAGATTCGCCGGACGAGGGGAATAAGGTAGTAAGTTCCAAAAGCTGTAATACGGGTAATCTTTCATGTAATGCCATTTTATCGAACTGTCCGTTGTTATTTAGAGATGTTTCGGCGCATCAGAAGGAAGATCCTGTACTAGGTGATATCATTAGGAAGATTGAGAGTGGTGAAGTGGTCAACCCGTATTTGTTGAAAGGGAATATTTTGCATTGTAATGCTCGCCATGATCGTTTGTCTAAAATTGTTTTGCCTTCGGTGCTGATTTCTGAAATTTTTCGATACTTCCACGAGTCGCCAATAGGTGCACACTTAGGAGTCTTCAAGACTAGGAGGAAAATAAAAGAGAACTTTATTTGGAAGGGTATGGACGGGGATGTGCGAAAGTTGGTAAATAATTGCCAAGTCTGTAAGATGGCTAAACCTTCTTCGAACACTCGAATTGGTATGTTAGCTTCTGAGATAGTTAAGAGACCTTTGGAAAGGCTTTTCCTGGATTTTATTGGGCCGTTTCCGAAGTCGAGAGCTGGGAATCGTTTCGCACTTGTGTGTACTGATGGATTTTCAAGGTTCAATTGGATTGTGCCTACCAGATCTGCGACCACTGAAACTTTTATAAAATGTTTGGAAGGGATTTTTGCATCATTTGGACCCTGTCAGTTTATTGTGACGGATAATGCAAAGTGTTTCAAGTCTAACGTATTCAGAAATTTCCTGTTTGAATTGGCCGTTTCTCACCAAACTTCATCTCCATACTATCCGAAGGGTTCCTACGCTGAAAGAGTTAACCGAAATCTGAGAGCTGCACTTATCGCTTTTCATCATAAAGATCACAGTTTGTGGGATACGTGCATTCCTTGGTTGACGTATTCTTTCAACACGGCTGTACACGAATCTCATAAGACAACCCCCTTTGCCTTAATGTTTTCATTTGTACCTAATTCTCCAATATCAAATCTGTGGACATTAAATCATTTGCTCCCGGAGCAATAATCATTCAGTGATATTAAAGCTATTTGGAGCAAGGCCAAAAGCAACATGAAGGTTGCGCACGAGAAGCTGGAGGTGAAGTACAATAAAGGACGTAGAACCAATAGTATGAAAGTTGGTGATAGTGTGTTCATAAAGAATTTCTCTCTCAAATAAGTGGGACCTAAGGAATCAGGTAAGTTAAGAGAAAGATTCCGTGGTCCGTTTAAGATCGTTAGCTTTCTCACTCCAGTCACTTGTCTCGTGAGCGATCCTATTAAAAAGAAGATTTTCAGAGTACACTTGTCCCATGTTAAAAGGGGAGGTGATGACTCTGAATAGTTCTTAGTCCTTATCTTCAAAATTGTGTGTGATAATTAACTGTACTTTAGTGTGCATATTGTGTGTATGCTGTTGGTACGTATTTTGTCTGCACGCGTGATGCACCAACTGTCGTGATGTGCATAATCTTCAAAATTGTGTTTGATATTTCAGTAATTCTAGTGTGCATATTGTGTGCATGCTGTGAGTGTGTTTTGTCTGCACGAGTGATACTCTATCTTCTTGGTTGTGTAGGGACACTGGGGGTTTGTGTTTGTGATTTTGGTGTAATTGTGTATTTTGGAGTGATAGTGAGTATTTAGCTTTGTTTTGTTATTGGGTGGGAGTTAGTTTTTTTCTTGTTTTGAAATAAGGTTAGGTTTTATTGTTATTAATTTGTAATATTATTTAAAACGAGTAGCCGAGTATATAATTGGGGTTTTCGTTAGAATGTCTTTCTTCGACTTACGATCCTATTATATGAAGGTATGGGACTTGCGTTCTAGGTGACAGAAGTTGATTATGTAATTTGTGGTAAGTATTTACAAAAAGGTTCCTTGTTTCTCCCTGTGGTGGATGATGACTGGAAAGTAAGTACTTATATATGTGTTTGGGATGGAAATCATGCTCGTGTTGAATTGCCAAACGAGTATGACATGGATTTCAGGTGTTGTTGTTGTCGAAGTGTTTATTTTAAGGGTATATATATATTTGTGTTTGTGTATGTCGATGTTTTAACGAGCTCTAATTATGTTCTGGCAATTTTGGGAATTTTGTGGGAGGTACGTGTGACTATTTTTATGTGGAATTTTGTGGTTATGAATGGAGGTTATGAAAGTTTGTGTTTTTTGGGGTGGTTGGCACATTTAATCTGGTATTGTTTGACTTTGTTTAGGTATGTTCTTTGTTTTATTTCTTGGGTGTTATTTTTAGGAGTTGAGTTCGTTTCTGGGATGATATTTTTCTTGTATTTCTTGGGATTTTCTGGTTTTCTCGTTAGTCTTCTTAGTAATGTGGAACAGAGGTACAATGTTGAAAAATGCCTGCGTTCACTGAGAGTATTTTTATTTTATTTTGTCTTCATTGAATTAATAAGATAGATAGTTTTCTGTTCAGTTAGTTATTTTCTAATTTAAATATGAAGTATGGGATTGATTTGTAAATTTATTTTCTTCCTGTCGAGCAATCGAGATTAAATTGTAATGCTTAACATTATGGTTTAAATAATTAGATTTTTGCTTTGTCAAGGTGTGAAACTTGAACATGGGGTAATATTTAATGAAAAACTTAGCTGATGCCATAGTTAGTGAATTTTTGGTCATGTTTCTTGTTATTTTACTTGTTAGATATTAAGTGAATCCAAAACAAAATGCTTTCGGAGTTGTGATTGTTCACAGCTCGATTTTCTACGAGGTGTTGTCTACATTGAGGTTACTGGCTGGGAGTGAAGATTTCTTGGAACGGAATTTGAAACGATCTACTTGACCCTTGTTGGATTGGAACTCTGCTGCGCACTTCAAGATGACGTGGAAAAATAATTGTGGAAAACTCTGTATTGCTATCTGATTGTATTGTATACTGAAGTATGTGTTGAACATGTATAAGCATGTGTGTCTTTCGCTGTTGTAACATGGACTTCTATTGTTTGAAAAAGGTGGAGTATCAAGCATGAGTACTAGGGTTTTTGGAATCGGAGATGAACTTTAAGAAGTGGGTCTGTTCTGAAAAAGAAAAACTAATTGATGCATCCTTAAGAAAAACTTTACTACTGAAGTATTTGTATGGAGTGCATGAACTTTCTTTCCACATGTCACGTCGTCTTGGTCTTCAACTATCGACGAATTTCAGGAGGGGGTGATTTGTGCCGTTTCTTTTGGGCACACCGTACCCAGTATTCTTCTAAAGTACGCAATTCACCTCGAGCGATAACAGTGAGTTGAAGTTAGTCGATTCTCACTAGGTGGCAGCTCCCTTCAGTGTGAAAAGATGTATTGGTATGAATGCTCACCAGAGGGTAGCATAGTTCTGAGAGAGACAGAAGATATTTATCGTCGCCCTGTAATTAGCGCACTGCGTTCCTGAACTGTCTTTGTGTAGAGTTGTCTACGAATCGTGTTTGCCAAATGAAAGGAAACATTTGTGCGGACTTTATTCTGTATTGCTCCGAGATGTAGCAAATGTTAGAACGTATTTGTTTTATTTTGCGTTCTACTTCCTTATGTCTTCACTTACGTAAGATTATCTAGTAACGTCAACATTTTATCTGGGATTCACTTAATAGTATTTTAATTGTTTGTGTATGGCATCTGTGCTATAGGGAGATACGAGATGTTCTGATTGGTTGCAGATCAAACATGGTTTCCCCGATGTTGAGCATGCCGAGAATATCCTACTTGTGTATTTATTTCTTCTATTTTGTCGTTTCTGTAAGTTGTTGTTTGTTTGTTTGTTGTCGTACGAGGTAAGTTTGTATTTTCTGTTTGTTTATTTGGGGAAATTATGATATATCTGGTACTAATTATGAGCATCTCGGGTCTGCTGTGCTCCTTGTTATTCTTTGTTTTCATGTCAACTCGTGAATGTCCTTCACTGAGGTTTGACATCTCACCTTTGTTTTACGCAGTTTAAACTTTATTCTATTAATTTAAATGTAACTTGCCCTCCCTTTAACCTCCGTATGTAGTTTGTCTCCTTGACCTGTTTATTCCTTTTATTTTACTTCCTCTTCTCGTTGGCCTGGTTATGTGATCTTAGATTCTTTTCTGTTTTGACTGATGTTATGGGCAGAGATGATTATTGTCCAACTATGGTTGGAGATCAGATGTTTTGTATTTGAAGAGATTTTGGGAACCATTAAGACGATATAGACGTATTTCTGGAGTTGTCCGTATTTGATGATAGTCGACGATTGATATTTAATTATGAAGCCTATATGATGATGTCGAAGTCGTAGGACGTTGTTTGGGTATTCATAATAAGTCGACTTCTTGATATTTTCTATAATATGTACGGACCGAAACTCTTATGTATGCTACGAGATACTTGTCTTCAATCTGTAACGTGAATGCTCATCTCCTTAAATAAGGATATATGATTGTACGACGACGTTTCTAGAATATTAGTTTGAGACGTTTGAAGTAGTTCTTGGTTATAGTTCTACCAAATTGCATGAAGACGTACGTTATGAAGATTTTAACTATTGCATGTTGGATTTGTCGAGCAATTGAGCATGAATCAGGGTTTGATTTATTTAAAGGATGGTATGTTGGGATTTTGACGATGCAGAAAGGTACTTCAGTAATACATGTAAGTTTGAGTTTCACACCTTATGTTTTTTAAATGTGCATGTTAATTAGGTTAAGTGCATGTGCTTTTAATTATTGTAAATATGTTTGTTAGAATAGATGATGACGCAATTGATATACGTGTATCATTTCTGAGTACTGGTTCTCAATGACATTTCCAAAGATAATTCCTCGGGTATGGTTTGCAAAAAGCTCAGTGGCTCCACACATACATATTATTTATTTTAGTAGAAGGGAGGTGTCATGCCTAATTACTTCTAAACGTCTTGAGCGATTTAAATGAAACTCGGTAAGGTCATAGTAATATTCCGGCCGACCCCGATCGTGCCCTTCAAATTTTATTAAGACAGTCCAATTAAAAAATGGTGGCTGTACGAAATATTTCACCGGCATTCTATATCTCCAAAACTATTACAAATATCACCTTGAAATATTGTACGGTTATAAAGGGCACTACTATAAATCATCTCTGTGACTTTCAGAAACCTGGAAACTTCAAAACGAACATGGCGGCCAAGCGACGTTGAAACATTTAAATAAACTTTTCTCACGATTTAACCATCCGAACGCAGTGATACGTGAAACAGAAAATTACTATACAAATTGCAATGCACTGAGATGTCATTTAGTTCAATTGTTCACATAACCTCAAGATGGTGGCTGTGCGAAATCTTAAAATTATGGTTTTATTTCTTGAGTACTGATCATGCGATCGAAATCAACGTTTCAATAATGAACGTTCACAATAATCCGCACCTTATAGTACATAACTCTATGCCCTACATATATTAAAATCCAACATGGTGACCATCCGAAATATTTATACGGTTCTCAATATCTACGAATCTATTACAGCAATCAACCTGAAATTTTGTATGTTGATAGAGGCAATTAACATGAGTAGGATATATGAAAATAGGCTGCATAGTTCTTCACGGAACTACTTGTTAGCATTTTCATTATCTGTGTATTTATTGACTTCTTTACTCTGATTGTAAATGTTTTACTGAGCCTCCCGGAAATTCCGATGACTTTTAACAATCACTCTGCAAACTAAAACCACATTATGAAAAAGTACGCAAGTTTCCATCCCTTTAAAATGTAATGCAGCCAATTCTCGCATTTTGTTTCAAGTTGGTAGTTCCTTTCCGCACCCATCCACTAGAAATCCTCGCCATGAACGCCAAGCAGACTGAACGCTGTTCTGCATGCGTGTAATTTCGAGCCTTTGTTGAAGCTCTTTTAATGATCACGAGTTACGTTGGACCTCCTGTTACATGTCTGCCACTGGGACAATGATCACGAGTAAAACGCATTGGTTCTTTACAAGAGTTGGATAGCAGAGCTCACCCTAGTAGCAAATTAACTCTCAACAAGACGATGTTTTTGTTCAACAGAGACCGATAAAACAGGGATACACTGCTGATTACTTTTTGAAGATTTAGTGGGATTTCTGGTGGATATAGGAGCACAACTGAGAGGAACTGGCTCTAGGAAAGTCTGGTGATTTCTTTTCTGGAACTGTGTATCCTTGCGACACATTACAGTTGTGTGGAGATCGGAGATTCTAATTCTTGCACTAACTTTTGTTTACTCGTCCTAGGCAATTCCTAGACCACCAACTCCAATAACAGTGTTGAACAGTGAACATGTAAATTGAACAAAACTAGCCAATTCTGATACATATTGCAGTGGTAATAATGAATATGGAAGATCAAATTGAAAATTAGCTCTAGTGTTCATTTTACATAGGTTGGTAACAATTACCTCATATTTTGGGAAAGCCGCGTTAACTTAGAAAATGTACCAAGTACAAATGTTTTATATATGAGTGGGATAGCAGAGCTCGTGCTTCTCATTTCACAAAAACAGACTGGACTCTCAGAAAATCCCTGACACCAGCTGTGAAGAGCGTCACAAACATTACTTCCATCGTTACACATAAAATTAGGGATTATGAAAAACTCTGTCAAGAAAATGAACCGAGAGGGTGCGGTTTCAAATATTTAAGGCAGCAATTCCCTAGATTAAGTGTCGCAAAGATCAAGGAGGGTATCTTTATTGGACCACATATTCGGGAGTTTTTCAGAGACAATCAGTTTGATGCAAGGCGATTGGAAGGCCGCACGGGAGAATTTTAAGAGTTGTTTGTTCAAACTTCTTGGGGGAAAGAGAGCACCAATTTATAAAGAAGTTGTGGGCGAGATCAATTTCATAATATTGTTCTGTTTATATCTGAAAATATGCATTTGTAATGTATCTCAACTCCTATTAGGTCGTGCAATTGCAGCCTTGATCAATTCAGAATGTGACAGCCATTTATTCTAGTATTTGTTGTAACTTTTGTTGAATACTGATGTATGTATTAGGCATTGTAATACACAAGCACTTATTTCTGACACTAGAGCGAGGGATTTGGTTAGAGAGTAATATTTACTTATATTATGCACACATGAATGTGAAAACCCCAAACTGAAGTCATTTACACACTTTTAATCAACATTTGTTGAACAGTGTAATCACAGCAACCCATACTCAAGCACATAACCATCAACAATTCCTTTTAAAAGTAACATCATTGCACTGTATGTAAGTCCATGTAACCACGGAAAACCATATCCAGGATGGCTGAGGTGGGGTTCGAACTCGCTTCTTGTCATTTTTAGCCTATTTTCAATTTTGAAAAAAAAAATAGGCTTATGAGATCACCTTTTGTCCGTGTGTGTGTGCGTGTGTGTGTGTGTGTGAGGTGTGTGTGTGTGTGTGTGTGTGTCCCTAATAAAATCTAAACGGCTGGAGCGATTTCAATGAAACTCGGTAAGGTCATAGCACTATTCCCGGCGACCTCGACTGTACCCTTCAAATTTTGCTACATCTCACCAATCCAACATGGCGGCTGTGCGAAATATTTCACTAGCATTCAATATCTCCGAAGCTATTACCGATATCGCCCTAAAATTGTGTACCATGATAAAGGACACTACTAGAAGTTCACCTATGAGACTTTCAAAAACGTGGTGACTACAAAACCAACATGGCGGTCAAGCGAAGTTGAGACTTTGAAATAGACTTTTCTCGCGATTTAACTACCCAAACGTAATTAAATTTGGTACAGAAAATGTTTATACACATTGCAATGCACTGGAGTCTAATTTAGTTCAATTGTTTACATAACCTCAAAATGGCGGCTGTGCGAAATATTTCACTGACATTCTATATCTCCGAAACTATTACAGATATCACCCTGCAATTTTGTACGGTGATAAAGGGTACTGATACAAGTTTACCTATGTATATTTCATAAACCTGTAAAGTACAAAACGAACATGGCGACCAAGCGAATTTGAAATGTTTTATTAGACTTTTCTCGTGATTTAACTCTCTGAGTGCAGTGAAATGAGGTACAGTAAATGATTTTGCAGATTGTAATGCACTGCCATCTAATTTAATTCAATTGTTTACATAACCTCAAGATGGCGGCTGTGCGAAATTTTAAAATTACGTTTTTATTTCTTGTGTCGTAATCATGCGATCGAGGTGAAAGTTTGAATAATGAACCTAGGCAATAATTGTCCTTGAATGGTGCATAACTCTATGGCCTATAAATATAACAATCCTAAATGGCGAGCTTCCGAAATATTTAGACAGTTCTCAATATCTATGAATCTTTTACAGCAACCAAACTGAAATTTTTATGTTCATAGAGACTATGAACATATGTTCACCTATAGAACTTTCAGTAACCTGGTGAGCACAAATCCAACATGGCGGCGACGCGAAGTATAAATATTTCAATGGACGTTTCTCGCGAATTAACTATCCGAATACCGTGAAACGTTGCACGTTAAATGCTTATACAAATGTTGATCCACTGGCATCTAATTTATTTCAATTGTTTGCATAATCACAAGATGGCTGCTGTGCGTAATTTTAAAATCTCGTTTTTAGCCTACTTTTCACATTTTGCAAAAATGAGGAAAAAGTAGACTTATGAGATCGATCCGGGAAAATGTGTGTGTGTCTGTCTGTCTGTCTGTCTGTCTGTCTGTCTGTCTGTCTGTCCGTCCGTCTGTCTGTCTGTCTGTCTGTCTGTCTGTCTGTCCTTCTGTCTGTCTGTCTGGCTGTGTGTGTGTCCCCCCCTATCAACTCCTAAACGGCTGCAGCAATCAAAACCAAATTTAGTATGAGTAAAGATGTGCACCGGAATATCTCACGTCCATATTTGAAAATGATGTCAGTGCTACCAACTGCTGACAATACGCACTAGAAATTTGAGCTCCATGTTGGATATCTTGCAAGGTATGCATGGGAGCTATTCCAAAATTAGCACACATGTAGATAAGACTATTTCAGTTTAATTCACAGGAGGCCAACTATGACAGTGTTGCCAAAATAATGTTAAGCCTTCTGATAAGTTCAATGTTTAAATGCATATAACTTCTACACTATCAATTAGATTTCAACCAAATTTTGTATGTAATATCTGTACATAAACAGATATGACTGAGCGTATTCTTAAGGCCACCAGGGCTGCCAACTGTTAATAATTGCTCGCTCTATTTTTTTCATCCAAATACCTATATATCAGAAAGTATGCAAGCCAACAGCTTTAAACTATGTACACGTATATTCTGACATTTTAGATTAATTTGGAGTAAATTATATACGTCAGTTCTACCAACATGATTATAAACCTGCTGATAGTACCAATTTTTAAATACATGTAACTTCTATACTATCAGTTGGATTTCAACCAAATTTCGTATGTGCTATGTGTACCATAACAGATATTACTATTAGTATTGTTAAGAGCAATCAGGGCTGCCAACTGTTAATAAATGCTGTCTATATTTTTTTATCCTAATATCAATATATCAGAAAGTATGCAAGCCAACAGCTCTATACTTTGCACACGTATAGCACCTGACATTCTAGATTAATTTGGAGTAATTAATACAAGACAGTGCTGCCAACATGATTCTATGCCTGCTGATATGTCCAATTTAAAATACATGTAACTTCTATACTAACAAATGTATTTTATCCAAAATTGGCACAAAAAGATATCATAATATTTCAGATTATTTCTGACCAGCACACGCATGACATTGTTGCCAACATGCTTTTACGCGTGCTGATAGATCCAATGTCTAACTGCATGTAACGTCCATTGGACTTCAACCAAATTTTGTATTCTGTACCTTAAGAGATGGAACTAAGAATATATTCAGTCACCAGGGCTGCCAACTGTAGTGCTCTATTAGGCTACATTATACCAGGTATATTTTGAACTAATTAGATATTTCGATATTACCAACTTAATTTCGTCATTATTCTAGATAGGTTCATATTCTGTAGAATAATCATTGGCATGAAAAGTAGGCTGTATAGTTCTTCACGGAACTTCTTGTTACTTCTTGTGTTCTAATCATGCGATTGAAGTTTGAATACCACACGTACACAATAATCTTAATGTAATAGCACAAAAATAAAAATCCAACCTGGCGACCATCTGAAATATTTTGACGGTTCTCAATATCTACGAATCTGTTACAGCAATTAAACTGAAATTTTGTATGTTGATAGAGGCAATTAACATTAGCAGGATATATGAAACTAGGCTGTATAGTTCTTCACGGAACTACTTGTTTTCTCACGAGTTTGAGTGTACCCAGTTCCATCCCTCAGATCAGAATTACATTTCTTGGCAGAACCGGGAATCAAATCCGGGCCATGCTGCACTACAAGACGAACAAATGTCAATAATAAAACTAGGACTAGATAATAAAGCACTCAAGGTTGCTTAGGCAACATATCATTGTTCCTTCCATCTATTGTTTTATAGAGTAGCCTAATAAAGAAATTGCATAACAAGAGAGTTTTCTAGGTCTACTGAATGTTCTTTATAAATTGACATGAAAAGAGACCAAATGTGTCAATTATTATTATCGCAAGCTATCGGCGTCTAGAAGTGTGTTCATTGTTTAATAACTTGAAAGTTTTAAAGCCTGAAGTTTGCGGACTGCTCCTAAGGGCTCCACTTGATACCCAGCCTGCTCTGGGGAAGCCACACAAAGGCGATGTTGATTCACCTCTAGCCAGCAATATGACCGGCATGTGGAGGGCCCCAGATGATCACCTGCTTCAGCTCAGAGCAACTCGGTAATCTTGCTAACCTTTTGTCTACCGATAAAAAATGTATGCTCAACAAGTAGTTCCGTGAGGAACTATACAGCCTATTTTCATATATCCTACTTATGTTAATTGCCACTATCAACATACACAATTTCAGTTTGATTGCTGTAATAGATTCGTAGATATTGAGAACCAACTAAATATTGCGGATGGTCGCCATGTTGGATTTTTATATATGTAGGTCTTAGAGTTATGTACTGTTACTTCAAGATTACTGTGTACGTGTAGTATTCAAACTTCAATCGCATGATTAGGACACAAGAAGTAACAAGGAGATTTTAAAATTTCGCACAGCTGCCATCTTGTGGTTATGGAAACAATTGAAATAAATTAGATGCCAGTGGATTAACATTCATATAAGGATTTACTGTACCAAGTTTTACTGCACTCCGATGGTTAAATTGCGAGAAACGTCCATGTGAATATGTATACTTCGCGTCGCTGCCATGTTGGATTTGAGATCACCAGGTTATTTAAAATCCTATAGGTGAACTTAAGTTCATAGCCCCCATGAATATAAAAAAAATCAGTTTGATTGCTATAATAGATTCGCAGATTTTCAAAGCCGTCTAAATAATTCGGATGGTCGCCATGTTGGATTGTTAAATGTATAGGCCATAGAGTCATGTACCATTAAAGGAAAATTATTGCTTAGGTTCATTATTCAAACTTTCACTTCGATCGCATGATTACGACACAAGAAATAAAAACTTAATTTTAAAATTCGCACAGCCGCCATCTTGAGGTTATGTAAACAATTGAACTAAATTAGATACCAGTGCATTACAATGTCTATAAACATTTCCTGTACCAGACTTCATTGCTTTTGGAACATTAAATCCCCAGAAAGGTCTATTTAAAATTTTCAAATTCGCTTGGCCGCCATGTTCGTTTTGTAGTTAACCGGTTTTTGAAAGTCTTATAGATGAACTTCCAGTAAATCCCTTTATCTCCGTACAAAATTTCAGGGTGATACCGCTAATAGTTTCAGAGATATAGAATGCCGGTGAAATATTTCGCTCAACCGCCATCTTGTGGTCATGTAAACAATTGAACGAAGTTAGATGTCGGTGCATTACCATGTGTATAAATATATACTGTACCAAGTTTTATTGCGTTTGTTTGGTTAAATCGCGAGAAACGTCTATTTAAAAGTCGCAAATTCGCGTGGCCGCCATGTTGGTTTTGTAGTTACCAGTTTTTCAAACGTCACATGGGTGAACTTCTAGTAGTTCCCTTCATCACCGTAAAAATTCCAGGGTTATATCGGGAATAGTTTAGGAGATGTTTGAATGCTGGTGAAATATTTCGCACAGCCGCCATGTTGGATTGGTGAGAAGTAACAAAATTTGAAGGGCACGGTCGGGGTCGTCCGGATTAGTGCTATGAACTTACCGAGTATCATTGAAATCGCTCCAGGCGTTTAGAATTTATTAGGGGACACACATGCACACACACACGGACAAAAGGTGATCTCATAAGCCTATTTTTTCAAAATTGAAAATAGACTAAAAATCTTGTGTATTCTTGGGAAAGTCGTCGCTTAATCTACACTTGGTGATCAAAAGTCACGTGAAGGAGAATATGTCGGCTCGTGAAGCCTATGGCTCCTTACAGTCCTGCTACAAGTGGGTTCCTGACGCCCAACATTCAACTGGGCGATGATCTGACTTACAGTAGCCTGTATGGTTCTACTGAGGCGACGTGACGTCCGTTCGTTAAACACCTGTGGTCGTTCCGTTCTCTGCGATATTGAAGATCCACCCTCGACACTGTTGAACTCGGAAACCCGAATGCGCGTGTATTCTCCGAAATTCCATGACCCATGCAGCGTGCGTTGATGATCATCCCACGTTCAACGTCGGTTAACTCGCAACGTGTTTCCAACTTCACTTCACTCGTATCAGTGACAAACTGCTCTGCCCCAGCGCAACGCTCAGGCACATTTTACCATTTCAAATGATCTTGTCGAATCCGTCGTTATGCTTGAGTCTAAAGTTATGCGTTACGGAGACGGAAGTGACGTCATGCAGCCGTGCGGGAAGTGACGTTATGCAGCCGCGCGGGAAGCAGAAGCAAATGGTTAATGCAGTCTGTTGAAAGAGTCCTGGGGCGTCGAGCGACCTGGGGCTTTCAGCGAAGCGAAAAGAATACAGGGTAACTCCTAAAGAGGTGTACAAGATGCCAGATAAGAATACAGGGTGACTCCTAAAGAGATATACAAGATGCCAGATAAGAATACAAGGTGACTCATAAAGAGGTGTAAAAGATGGCAGAGAAGAATACAGGGTGACTCCTAAAGAGGTGCACAAGATGGCAGACAAGAATACAGGGTACCTCCTAAAGAGGTGTGCAGGATGTCAGAGCAAAATACAGTACAAGATGCCAGATAACAATACAGGGTGACTCCTAAAGAGATATACAAGATGCCAGATAAGAATACAAGGTGACTCTTAAAGAGGTGTACAAAATGGCAGAAAAGAATACAGGGTGACTCCTAAAGAGGTGCACAAGATGTCAGAAAAGAATACAGGGTACCTCCTAAAGAGGTGTGCAGGATGTCAGAGCAAAATACAGTACAAGATGCCAGATAAGAATACAGGGTGACTCCTAAAGAGGTATGCAAGACGTCACACAAGAATACAGGGTGACTTCTAAAGAGATATACAAGATGCCAGATAAGAATACAGGTGCCTCCTAAAGAGGTGTGGAGGATGTCAGAGAAAATTACAGGGTGACACTTAACGAGGTGTACAGTATGTTAGATTCAATTCAAATACAGGGTCACCTATGTTTAAGATACCAGATTCAAATAATGGGTGACCCTTAAAGAGTTGTAAAAGATGTCAGACTCAAATACAGGGTGACCCTTAAAGAGGTGCCCACGCGGGAAACCTAAGTTAATGGGTAATGGAATCTGTTGAAAGAGTCCTGGGGTTTCGAGCGAAGCGAGAAGCCCTCCTGAGCCTTTCTAACATGTGTAGCATTTGTAGCATTCGTCATATGAAATGATATAACGTCTAGTCTTTTAGACTGACTGTAATTTTTTCTCATGGGACAATCCTGCCCGTGATGTTTGGCCACTAAGTGTATATTCTTTGAAAATCATTACATTGTATTTGCTCGTGTGTTATTGGGCACTGAGGTGCTGTGTGCTGTTTTGTTAGCACAACAGAACGGATAATTGCGGCTTGTACAATATATTAACACCTTTGAACACTTGGTTATGCAGAGCCAGATTATGTCTAGACAACACGAACGGGACTGTACTCGAGGTAGCCTATACAGTAGTTGATTGGTTGGTTCCTCAGTTTAGGGGCTGCGACAGCGCGGTCATGTAGCCCCGTGTACTTTGAGTGTGTGTTGAATCTGTCTGATAACCGGTGTTAATTGTGATCGCTGTATTAGTGTGTGTTATCTGTTTTAACTCAAGTAAGGACTGCAGACATTCAATTTTCAAATAGTTCTTACTTTTGCTACCAAACGCCACCGTTAACGACCAACTAGTCCTGAACTTGGTTACTAGATGCCACCGCAGTCAGCTCCTGGCGAAAAACGTTTGAACCTAAGAGCTAGTCAAATCTAACCTATAATTTAGCCTCACACAAGTGTAATTAGTGGAAGGTTCTTTAACATGCCAAGGGACCACCGGCTTTACTTCCCCTCCAAAGGAAGGCATACTGAGGGATTTTTAACGCTCTTAAAGAATCCGACGCCCTTGGCCGGGTTTGAACCCGCGATCTTGGGCATAGAAGCTCAACTACGTCACCGAAGCCGCTTAAAGCAGATGTTACGACCGCGTTGCGTCATCATTGAGAATCAACGACAACCGTCCATCATGCTTATTTCTTATAACTTGAGATAAAAGCAGGTGCACTGACGAGGATGAACAGTGTCGTGTGAAATGGGCTAAAGGACCACCGCAGATCAAGGAGTGGTCTAGGGAGACGTTGCAAGCCAGAGATTACGCTCGCCCTCTGACCTCGTCATGTGAGTGAAGTGACTTGCGAGGCAGCCTGTACTGGGAAGCTGTACAAGGCTCAGCTAATCGAGTTATTGTCGCCAATACAGCAGTCTGGACGAGATGGTGTGTGCCGTGCCTTAGATGGGGACTCGGTGCTACGAGCGTGTAGCAGTTGTTGTTGTTGTTGATTCATTTATGGGCTGTGGGGCATCGATCGCGGTCATGAAGCCCATGAAATCTGTCTGATAACCTGTGTCATTGAGACTTACAAGGGAAATATCCGGTGGAAACCTATAACTTTGTGAACGCAACCGTTGTATTATAAGAACCGCCAGATTGAACTGCAAGGCTCCGAAATCAAGTGGCGAATCTCTCATATAAATCAATGGGGGTTTTTATTCATTTATCGTATGGCTTTTAGTGCCGGGAGTGTCCGAGGACATGTTCGGCTCACCAGAGGCTGTTGCTGCTTCAAGCGGGCACCCATGGGGTGAGCTACAAGTTCCATTCAATTTCAAATAGCTCCAACGTTCGCTATCAGATGTCACTGATACCTAGCGGTGAACGTTGGAACTTTGATAGAGCGTTACAACGAATTCTAACCTAAAACTTTAGCTTCACACAAGTTTAGTTAGTGGAAGGATCTTTTACATGCCATAAATCTATGACATGGGACCGCCGGCTTTACTTCCCCTCCGAAGGAAGGCATACTGAAGTAATTTAACGCTCTTAAAAGATCCGACGACTTCGGATGGTTTTGAACCCGCGATCTTGGGTACAGCAGTTCAGCATGCTACCGACTACGGCACCGAAGCCGCTAAAAATAGGGGGTAGCGGTTACCGTACATGTTGGAATGGACAGCCCTGACCGCCCAAGCACTCAAAGCCGGTGGGAAGGAGTCGCACGCTACAGTCAACAAATACGCCCCGCCTCTCGCTACTCCGAGTGCTACAGGGATGTCCAGCTCCGCCAGCAGTCTTGCCTACGTACCAGGATGTCAGGTACAATTTCGGAGCCTTGCAGTTCAATCTGGTGGCTCTTATAGTACAACTATTACGCCCACAAAGTTACAAGATTGGTTTCCACCTGTCTTACCTAATACTTCCCTTGTAAGAACAGCCCATATAGATGAGTTCCGATACCCTTCTCGACCAAATGGATTTGTAGAAGAGATCGCTAGCTAGATCTTGTTTCTTTTCGAATTCCTTTCCGGGGAGAGCTTCATCCATGATGACCAGGCCAAGGACCGATGCGATTCAATACCTTAGTCACTTTGTGACCTCTTTGGCCGTACATGGATACCATCATAATATCTGCGAGAGAAATGAAACCTGTGTATGAGAACTTTGTGATAAACTGTGTGATCGCCATCTTGTTGTTGAGTGCAATAAGCAATCGACTACTGTACTGAATTCTCAATTATGTTCTCTTCTTCTTCTTCTTTCGATTCGGCCATCTAAGGACCACGTCATTTCAACTGCTTCTTGCTGCATCGAGCTTTAACATCCTCCCAGTACTTTCGCATTAGTCTGTTGTTTCCTTTGTGCAGTCCACTTCTTGCCAGTTGGAAGCTTTGGCTTTTCTTGGAAACATCGGTGTGCTGTCAGTTTTTGTTTAAGTGAGGCACGTTCCCAAATATCGTTGCCTGTAATTCCCAATTCTTGTAAATCTTTGTCCAACTCAGTGAACTAAGCTCCCTTGGTTTTCTTTTTGAGAAAGTAGGTGAAAATTCTATTTGTCAATCGTGCTGGGTTCATTCTTCTTATATGACAGTTTGCTCATGGTATCAGTTATTTTTCCACATGGGTATAAAGTTCGTGGTTGTGCCGTCTCCTATATTCCCCATTTTCTTTCACCGGACCCAAGATTTTTCTTAGAATTTTTCTTTCCTTCACTTCCAGATTCTCTGTTAGTCCCTTGCGATGCACTGCAAGGCACTCTGCAGCATACAAAGCCTCTGGATGGATGACAATTTGGTAGTGTCTTAACTTGGCATTTGTTGATATGGATTTCTTGTTATAAATGCCCTTAGATTATATGCCATTTCCATTTTCCTGATTCGTGACTCGAAAGCTGCCTTCTCGGAGAGATTGGGGTCTATCCACTCACCCAAATATTTGAACGCTTTCGTTTGCTTGATTTTCCCCCCAGCTCTTTTGGAGATGGCTTGATATTAGTGATGAATTCTGTTTCTTTCAAAGGAGATCTTAAGGACCGTTTTTGCTGTTTGAATCTGATGTTCATTAATTTGCGCTGCGGCTGCATCGAGGTAATCTGAAAAAATTGCGAGGTCATCTGCGAATGCTAGGCAGTCAACTATCAGGTTCTGTTTCTTGTAGCCCAACCTGTCTCCATTTTCAGACTTGTTAATGTTCATTACTTTTCACCACTGCCGGATGACTTTTTCGAGCACACAGTTGAAGAGCAAAGGTGATAGTCCATCTCCCTGTCTTACACCAGTCTTGATTTCGAGGGGCTCTGAAATTTCTGCCCTGAATTTCACTTTGGAAGCAGTGTTGGTTAAGGTTTTCTGAATAATTGCTCTTGTTTTGGTATCCAGTCCCAGTTCTTTCAGTATTTCAAATAGGGTGGGTCGATCGATAGAGTCATACGCCTTCCCTCCATATTATTATTATTATTATTATTATTATTATCATTATTATTATTATTCCAGATACACCCCCAGCTCTAAAGCATAGTCATACTAGAACAGAGGAAGATAAACCTAAGAAGGTTCCCAAGAGAAAAGCCTCTGTATAAGGAGCTTTGTTATGTACAACATGTAACATTATTATCAGATCGTGTCAGTTAGCGCCGCCGGGGAGATTGAAGCCATTCCAGGTGTGCTGTATAAAAGTAAATAACGCCTTGGGATTGTATGAAGCTGTCACATCACAGTTTAGGACCCATAAAATGGGTTCTGATCCATTTTATGGCAGTTTAAACAGAATGAAATACCTTTCACCAGCTCGACCCCATACGTCGTAACTGCCGTAAAGGAGTCGTAAAGCGAGTTACCCCTGCAAACAGATCAGAGACTCACAACATTAGACTGAAGTAGGTCGCGATGTTCATTGGCTCCATCTCAATACTAGTAGACCTATTTTACTGACATCAATGATCCCAATATTTCAAGATGCTTTTAAAGCCCCATTTGCACGTCCATAAGATAGATCCTCCTTTCTCTATTGGATTTGCCACTTATATTAAGTTTCCATGAATCTGAGGTCCTGAACACGGCACTCTGTTTCCCGAGGTCACGAAGGGTTCAAATACATGAAACCGTATAATAAAAGATACGTGTTGACAACTTGGATAATTGACTGAGTTTTCAGTCGAGTTAAACTCAGAGTTCCACTTCTGAGTATTGGTATATCAGCCGCCACTAACATGTGGAACCGTCGTGCCCGTAAAATTGATATATGGCAACCATATACCTTTTTCCCTTATTAACCTGAGCACTAGGTTGCCTCGTCCGCCATCTACACTGTTCCAGAGTCCACCCCTTCCACTGCAGATACCGTTGGGGACTTCACCGTAACCCTGGCAAGTGACCCTTACAAGGTACTACCAGCCGGGTCAGCTGGACCTAGGTTTTTTAAATAGGTGTTACTCCTCTATCACTCCCTACTTTGTTCTGGATAGTGACAGAGCCTGGCTTCCCAATAATGGGTCCAGGTTGGCGATCGAGAGGAAATTAGGAAAATTACTCATACACGGGGTTTCAAGGCAGAATAGAGAAGACCTACCAGACACGTCTGGTCGCAACAACGAAGACTAGCTCAATCGTTGCTCATGAAGAGTTATTGGGCAAACATCAAGGCCAAGAAGTGTTGATTCCGCGTGGTCCTAGGAGACCCATTCACGCAGAAGAAGAAGAAAAGATACGTGATAAAGCGAAACAAACCGCTTTAGTTACATTATTTAGTCTAAAATCACATCTAGCAAGAAAATCGTGTACTATATTATGCACGATAACAAAACAAAGAAATGTTGTCCGGGAGCGTTGCTTCTCGCAAAAATCCACGTTACTGTCATCAATTTGTGCGAGGCTGTTCTATGTTAGCAATTTGGCAACAATGTCTCAAGGGTCACGTGTCAATGGACTGAAACCAGTTGGACAGATTCCCTCCCTCTTTACGAGACCGAACGTGTGTGTGACCTTTACTAGCTGTTTCTCAGATCTGTTGACGCTTACATACAAAACTAGTTCGTCACGTTGCGCCTTCTGATTCCCGAGTTTACGCACAAGTGGTGTTGCCAAATGCTCCTGTTTCGTCCTAATCCACGCAGCTGTTGCAGCGATGTTCCCAGCTGCAGTGTAAAGTAGGTTGAATATACCTAGGCGCTTAGTTCCATGATGTAGTCTTGGGAAATTGTGTGTTGTACTATTGGCAGCACTGGAGTGAGAGGTTACACCAGCAGATGCACGAAGAGATGGCGTTCCTCATTTTGTTGAAACTGATGATATATAAATATGTCAACAGAATGCATTCTCAATTGATGATCACTGATTAAAGATTATTGGGTGTTGCAAATACGATGCGCGACGATATTGTAGGGGTTCTTTGTGTGAGCCCTCTAGAATGGGGTGTTTAGGGGATGTTGGGATTTTGTGTGGAGCGGATTGTGTAAGATTGAGCTGTTTGGGGGCGTGGACGTGGCTCGAAAGGAGAGCTTCCCGATTGTTCAGATTGTAGGGACGGCTTGGGGGTGCGTTTATGGAGAAAGAGTGTTTTTAAAGGATAGTAACTTAAAGTACTAGGGTGCTGCTCAACTGGCAGACAGCGCGTAGAGACTGGAGACGGCTGGGCAAATAAGCTGACGTGAGCTCTCGAGCGGAGCGCTAACTGGCGATTCAGCTGGAGCCTTAAGACACTTAAATAATCAACACATGCAGATCAAACTTGGATAAGGTTTTAGGGGTAGGATCTAATTAGCTAGTTAAATAATCTACAAGACCAGTGCTAAATAGTAGTGATTTTAATGGTTACCTCTAGGAAGAGGTACTGATAGCTCTCAGAGCAGCTTTGGTGCAATAGATGCGTCACAGTACAAGCCAAGGGGTTAAAAGTGTGGAAATGTGTGTAAGGGATGATACTCGCTACTACACTCACCAGGATGGCAGCCGGACGTGAAGTCTCTCTCCAAAGTTCAGGCACTGCAAGCGTCCTGAGGAATGTGCGCTTATCTCTTTTATAGTTTCAGAGTTGCTGATTCTGTGTAATTGCAAATTCCAGTCCGGTCGGCACACCCAGGGGGGTCGTTGGAATTCAAAAGGAAGCTCCCCGAGGTTAAATCAGTTCAAAGTCTTGTAGGGAATGAGTTTGTGAAATATTTGGATACTTGGGGACGAAAGTTGAATGTAATGGATGATGGTCATTTCCACCCCTGGGGTTGTGGTGTATGGGGTGATGTATCCATACGGATACAACAATATTTGAGCGTGACAACGTATCCTCGGACTGATTTGTTTAAACTGTCGCTCTTGCGAAATTTCAGCTTCGTATATTTTTTAACTATGTATTTTGCGGAACGAAAATTCACAGCCAAAATGAAGGAAAGCCAAGTTGCACTTCCAGGGAAACTCCAAACACAACCACTCTTCTCTGAAGTCTTAAATCAACAAGACTCGATAGTTTGCTGCTGGCTGTATCTGGGGAAATAGGCTCGCCTGCTAGCTAGGCTGTAACTGGGGTGAAAGGCTCGCCCCTAGCCAGCTCGTTAACTGTCGCCTCAGTATTTGAATGGAGACTGTTGGAAGAAATGAAAACGCAAAAACACTTATAGTGGGCGATGTATTGAAGATGGAGATATGCTCTCACGGACGTTTTTGTAGAACTTTTCATGCTGAACAATTCTTACACTCATAGTGTAGAGATATTTTTAACGGTTTGCCCAGCATAAGCTTAAAAAAAACGCACGGACGCCGTTTATTTCGACGTTTTCACTGAAATCGTTACTGTTCGGCTTCCTTGGATCATAAATAAATAATTTTCTGCAGAATTCTGTCTCGAGATATCCTTTACAGAATGGTAAAAACCGTATCAAAATCCATCCAGAGGTTCACCCGTGACATCCAAACACGACAGTAGCGACACTCGAGCGCAGCAACAGAAGAGAGAGAGAGCGTTGCAGCAGAAGAGAGATAAAACGATATCATCACCTTTCCTTGTAACATTGCTCGCCACGGTGGGTGAGTGGTTATCGTGTCGGATTACCAACCCCAGGCTTGCAAGTTCGCTCCTGGCCGTGGTAAGTGATTTTTGAAAGGCGACACAAATCACGACATGCATGTCATACGTTGTTGGCATGTTAAATAACACATTTGAATTCAGTAGACCGTATTCATAACGGCAAAATTATTCTCGGGATTTTCCGCCAACACAAAGTTCGCCCATTCTCTACTAGAAAGCGCTATAGTGTCAGGAACCTTAGATATCTAACCTCCTTGACTTTCATAACGTTCCAAGGAACGACGTAATTCGACAAGCAAGCTGCCCTCTGGGTGTCAATTAACAAAGCTTGCACCCGGCACCTGAGGCCATACAATATTATTATTATGACTGTAACACTGTATTCCAACAATGTTGTCACGTCAAAACACATTAGATCTTTTCGAGGCATTCATGAAGCATGTTCCTTTAAAAACAAAGTGAAGAGAGGATGAAAGGATTCCTACAGACGTCGCTGTAAATACTGGTTATCAGACAAGTTCCACACACAGCCAACTGCACGGGGGTAATAACCAAGATGTCATGCAAGCTTGAACCTTCCGCACAGTAGGAGAGTGCGCTGGCCACCACCTGATCTTCCGCTTATGTTCTTGTGTTGGTCAACACTTAAATCGCAACCGAAAGATCCTACACTTTGTGACTTGGGACATCTTCGTCATCGCCCAGGGTCTCACAACTTGTGGGACGTGGGGTGGCGACCACGGGGCCACAGCTGGCTTCGGCATTACTTCCAGTTACTTGTGCCGGGCTCCTCTCTACCATCTTTCCTATCGACCTCACTTGGTCAACTCTTATTCTTTTCCGACCCCGACGGCATTAGGGTATCCGAGGCATAGGGAGTCTCTTCATTTCCCGCCTTAATTGGCCTTTGTCTAATCTTTCCTTATACCCTCATTCTTTGAGGGATCAGCCTTCTTTTTCTTTTCATGTTATCTCCCGCCATCTGCTCAAGGCCCTCAAGGAGGCAGGGTGTGTGTAGTTCTACCACTTCTGGTGCACCCTGGATAGTGTTACAACTTCAAGGGTTCAGGTCTGGTGAGTTTGGGAGTTGACGACCCCGAGGGATTCCTGAGCTGGGTCCGGCTTTCCCCCCTTTTTCCATTTCTTCTGGGACGAACCATCTCCTCTTTCCCTATCATATCTGTCTTTCATGGCTCTCCTTGCTTCCAAGTCCCTCAATCCTCATTCTTCGAAGGTTGAGGGCATTTATTTTGCTCCTGTCCTATATTTGCCTTATCCTTCTTTTGTTTTCCATTTCTTATTCTAGTATGCAAGTCTGTTGTCAGTATTAGTTACAGTTTTCATTCTCATCCCATCTTTGACTATCACCTAAACCATTAGAGGCCGATAACCTAGATGTTAGGCCCCTTAAAAACAATTATCATCATCTTCGTCATCAGCCCCATGTACCTGGGTGTGTGTTCAATTTGTGCATTTAGGGTGACTGTAATGATTAAGGTTGGGAATGAGGTGCATTGCCTGTTGGGAGCGTGCAAAAAAATAATCCACAATCAGGATAAACCCTGTGAAGGCTGGGATTTGAACCTCCAACCTCCGGACTTGATGCAGTATACGACTATACTGTGGAGTGAATTAAAAGAAACTTTAACAAAGAAGTTATTAGGGGTGTGATGTATCATCGAATCGGCGTTAATATGAGCAGTCATGTGTACAAGGCAGCACTAAGTTTGTCTAGGCTTTAAATAAGTCAAAGTCTTCCACACTTGTGAGTGAACGAAACCACAAATGATTAAACTAACAAGATGTTCAGTAAACAACATATAGCCTACTTTCTCCTAAATGCATGGGTATTGTTATAACTCTTTGTCCTTTTCAAGGAGTATAATTGAATGTTGGTTGTAGTAACATGTTGAATATGAGGTGCCATAAGCTAGTGCTACCCCTGTCAAAAAATCATTCAATTCGGTTTCACCGTGTTTGAATTGATATGGGGAATCGATTTGCACACATATATGGCCGCTATCTGCGAACTATTGGGCTGATGAACTTGTAGTTCAATCAAAAGATGCTTCCCACAAAAAGATATGTTGTTGCAAAATTTGGTGCAGATCATAAGATTAGGTTGGTCGTAATTTGATTTAAGCTTTTAACATTTGGGTGGCCGTCATTACGTTTTAGTAAAGATGGAAGCGATATACAACATGACACTGAGGTGTCCTTTGCTAGTGCTACCACTGTACCAAATTTCGTTCATTTCAGTTTTACCGTGTTCGAATCGATAGGGGGGACAGACTTTCCGAGTACACACACTCATACACAGACTCACAGACACACAGACAGACACACAATTTTTGGCCCTGTGTAGATCTCATAAGTCTACTTTGATTTTTTGCAAAAATCGAAAGTAGGCTAAAAACAGAAGAACCAAACCAATTTCTCAAATGCTTCGTTAGTTTCTGCTACTTGTTGTAGTAAACCCTGTCCACTGGAGCTTGTGCGCTGAGCTATGTTTGCACTGCGCCTGCTAACCCGCTAGTTTATGGCCCGGAAGGCAAACACCCCACACGCAATAAAGCAGCACCTTTGAGACGCTGCTGTTTATGGCTTTACCACACTTCGAAAGTGCTCGTAAGTCCTGAATATTACCAGAGCTGATCAACGAGGATTGAGACTAATTTTGTCCATACCATCGCTTCTTGAACTAACGGCAGGAGCAGAGGGCAATATTGGCTTGTAGTTCGGGCTGTAAAGACAAGATAGCGACACATAGAGCAATGCGCCGGGATAAGCAGACTATGGGATGATGGCGTTTGCCCAATGCAGTAGTACACAGTTTCGTTCGTCCATAGAACATCGTCAGATAAGAGGTTAATCAAAGCAATCATACACAGGGCGAGGCACTTAAAACTGTTTCGGAATATTTGAAAAAATAGAAATCGGATTAAAACAAAGTTGCAAAAGTTGTTCACCTCGAAGAGGGACATCCATTAACATAAAGCTGCACCACCCCCACGGAACCCCTAATTGTTCACCTCGAAGAGGGACATCCATTAACATCAAGCTGCACCCCCCCCCCGCGGAACCCCTAATTGTTCACCTCGAAGAGGGACATCCATTAACATCAAGCTGCACCACCCCCGCGGAACCCCTAATTGTTCACCTCGAAGAGGGACATCCATTAACATAAAGCTGCACCACCCCCACGAAACCCCTAATTGTTAACCTCGAAGAGGGACATCCATTAACATAAAGCTGCACCACCCCCGCGGAACCCCTAATTGTTCACCTCGAAGAGGGACATCCATTAACATAAAGCTGCACCACCCCCACGAAACCCCTAATTGTTCACCTCGAAGAGGGACATCCATTAACATAAAGCTGCACCACCCCCGCGGAACCCCTAATTGTTCACCTCGAAGAGGGACATCCATTAACATAAAGCTGCACCACCCCCGCGGAACCCCTAATTGTTCACCTCGAAGAGGGACATCCATTAACATAAAGCTGCACCACCCCCGCGGAACCCCTAATTGTTCACCTCAAAGAGGGACATCCATTAACATCAAGCTGCACCACCCCCGCGGAACCCCTAATTGTTCACCTCGAAGAGGGACATCCATTAACATAAAGCTGCACCACCTCCGCGGAACCCCTAATTGTTCACCTCGAAGAGGGACATCCATGAACATAAAGCTGCACCACCCCCGCGGAACCCCTAATTGTTCACCTCGAAGAGGGACATCCATTAACATAAAGCTGCACCACCCCCGCGGAACCCCTAATTGTTCACCTCGAAGAGGGACATCCATTAACATAAAGCTGCACCACCCCCGCGGAACCCCTAATTGTTCACCTCGAAGAGGGACATCCATTAACATCAAGCTGCACCACCCCCGCGGAACCCCTAATTGTTCACCTCGAAGAGGGACATCCATTAACATAAAGCTGCACCACCTCCGCGGAACCCCTAATTGTTCACCTCGAAGAGGGACATCCATTAACATAAAGCTGCACCACCCCCGCGGAACCCCTAATTGTTCACCTCGAAGAGGGACTGTAATAGTTATAGGGTCTTGAGTTACCATGAAGTATTTATCTATGGATTGTTTTGTGTTCTTTGGTGGTGATGGAGCGCTAGAGTGGTGAGAACATGAACTTAGATATGAAGTGACAACTCTAGGAATAGCAAAGATGGTATGGACAAGAATGACAACAGAGAGTATGAAAGTGGGACATTGGATTCTTAGAGTTTATAGATGATACATGAAGTATCGAAACAAAATTAATGAACACATATGATTTACTGAGTGTATAATATTTGTTAAAGAAAGTAACAGTAAATTTATCCTATATTCTTCGCAGCATCTCTATGGTTATATGGCAGATATTTCAAATAAAGCTCTTCCGATTCTTTTAACGAATAATGGTGACTGGTGCTACGTGATTTGGAAGTTATATTTTATGGTGACTGGATTAATGTCACAATCTTTATACATTCCCTATTCATCATAAAAGTAAGTAGCAACCGTATGAAATATATGTATGTTACGGTGAAACATTATTGCCCTTATATACTGAAGTGTCTTGGTTGATGTCGGAGACATACCACACCTTGAGATGAATGAGTTCTTGTGTCTGTATTAAGATTATTTTCATTCGTAGTATTCTATCTATGAATTGGCGCCCTCCCGGAAACTTATATTTATATCACATTAAAGAAACAATTACAAATGACACCTCAACGTCGGGCACGAGAACCAGGACACATCAGTGTAGGGGTAGGAATGCTTATATATTGTGCGAGTGATTTTGGGGCTTGTGTTTAGAAGTGTAATTCAGTATGTCGGAGAAAGATATGAAGCTAAGAAGTGGTCTTGATAGTGAAGAGAGCGTAGATGATAATACTATGATGTCAGAGAGTAACCCGAATACTAGTAAAGAGAAAGGAATTTCGGAAGATTCATTAGCTGCGATCATGAGAATGCTGAGTGAAAGATTTGATGAAAGTAAGAAAGATAATCAGGAGATGCGAGAGGAAATAAGTAGGCAAAATCAGGAAATAAGTAGGCAAAATCAGGAGATGCGAGAGGAAGTAAGTAGGCAAAATCAGGAGATGCGAGAGGAAGTAAGTAGGCAAAATAAAGATATGAAAGAGGAAATAAGTAGGCAAAATCAAGATATGAGAGAGGAAATAAGTAGGCAAAATCAGAAGATGAGTGAGACGATAGATAAAAATAATAAGGAAATTCATCAAAGGTTAGACAATGTGGTCAAGGAAAATGAGGAATTAAATAGGAAGTATGGGACTCTGCAGGAGAGTATTCAGGAGGTGAAACAGGAGATCAGATGTGAAATTAAGGATATGTTAGAAGAAGAGGCTAAAAGTATTATAAAGGAAGAAAAGACTGTAGGTGAAAGTAGTTTGGAGTTAAAGGAGATGGTAGATGAAAGTAGCATAGAGTTAGAGGAAAATGTAAGTGAGAATGGAGTAGAGGAGAGGAAGAATTTGTTAGAGGAGACGTTACGCGAAAGTAGCATAGAGTTAGAGGAAATTGTAGAGGAGAATAGAGTAGATGAGAGGAAGATAGTTGTGCTTGAAGTAAAGTTACGATATAAGATAAGGCGATGTTGTAAAGGCATATATAGGAGAGGACGTAGTAGGTACCAAAGAGGAATTAGATTTGGAGGTAGACGCCGCGGTTGTATAGGCCGAAATCGCTTAGGTTATAGAGGTAGACGTGGGATAGGCCATTATAGGCAAAGAAGAAAGAAAAGTGGTGGAGGTAGACGTAGAGGTCGCCGCCGACACAGCAGAGGAGGACGCTTTAATGGAAATAGAGGGGATGGATATTGTAGGCGTGATAATGATGAAAATGGTACTGGGGATACGTCTCATTTTAGAATAAATGATACAGATAGGTCTAGAAGAGCAGTAGGAGTTCGCTGTATTAGAGCATGGACAAGACATACAGCCCAATGCTGTAATGAATCTAATGATGATGATGATGATGATAATGAGCCTAAATGTATTGGCAATGTTGATAAATTTGATGTAAAGAAAAGAGTTACGTTGGAAGTTAAAGCTGAGAAGAAAATCCATAGAGACACTGAATTAAGAGACAAAGAAGAAATGGAAGAATATTACTTAGATTTGGTTAAAGGAAGTTGTCAAGATCATTTTTTATCTGGACGTAAAATTAATGTGTTGGGGGCGCGTGCCGCTATGTGTTGTTCTAGTTATGAATTCAGTATTGGAGGCATATACAGTATATGTCTATTTTCTTAATTTTTGATACAGTTGCACAATGTATATGTATTCGTTTGTATGCTGTAATGTATATGTTTTTCATTGTGTGTGTTACCTAGTATCTTTCTTAATTTTGAGTTATGCTGTGGATATTTTTCGATATCTTCTATTTAACCTTTTGTCCATTCATATTATAGCAGCTTTTGTTTTTTTTACTTCATTTTGTGTAGTAATTCTGAACAATTAAAATATAATTTCCAAGTTTTCTAAGTCATCGAATTAAAGTTGGAACATTGTACAGAATACTTCAAGGAATGCCCTACATTGCATTCTAATGTGGTGAGCTTTGTCAAGTTTATGATGGAGGAGCAATATTTACATTCAGCTGATTGTCATTGGGAATTTGAAGTGTGCTATCTGAGGTTTCCGCTAAAAGATTATGACTGCTTGGAAGAGAAGAGGTCTTGGATCTATGGGAAGTCATTAGATATTGGAGGAATGCATTCTGAATGTTCGATCTTCAAGTCATAGGTTCCTTAAATACCTTTAATTTGTTCGATGTCTTGAGATCTGTACTTGTCCGAACATGATGGAAGAAGATATCGAAAGTGTTTAAAAAAAAATGTTTAAAGAAGAGTGAGTTATGAGATCGTCAGCAGATGGTTGTAGGAATTATTTGTGTACATGAGTGCAAGTCGTTGTATCGCTACAGCTTGATTGAGCCAGCCATACAAGGTGATGTGTGCATAAAAATGTGTGGACAGATTCTACATTTCCATGGAACGTACTGTATAGTTGTTTTTACATTTGAGCCAAATCTAGAGGGTAAATTTATTCTCTGTGAATTCATGGAGACAACAAAGAATATTCTGGAATAACGTGATGATGAGGAGGCCTTGGTACCTATGCACTTTATGACTCCAGAAAAAGCTGCAAATTTATGTAACCCATGGTGGATTAGAATACGTTAGGAAAGCTTGGATGGGAGACCAGGTCCCAATGGAACAAGATTTAATATGTTTTGTGTTGAATGTGTTTCATAAATCCCTCTAATGCAATACTATTATCAGGATTTCTGGGGGCGATGTAATAGTTATAGGGTCTTGAGTTACCATGAAGTATTTATCTATGGATTGTTTTGTGTTCTTTGGTGGTGATGGAGCGCTAGAGTGGTGAGAACATGAACTTAGATATGAAGTGACAACTCTAGGAATAGCAAAGATGGTATGGACAAGAATGACAACAGAGAGTATGAAAGTGGGACATTGGATTCTTAGAGGTTATAGATGATACATGAAGTATCGAAACAAAATTAATGAACACATATGATTTACTGAGTGTATAATATTTGTTAAAGAAAGTAACAGTAAATTTATCCTATATTCTTCGCAGCATCTCTATGGTTATATGGCAGATATTTCAAATAAAGCTCTTCCGATTCTTTTAACGAATAATGGTGAATGGTGCTACGTGATTTGGAAGTTATATTTTATGGTGACTGGATTAATGTCACAATCTTTATACATTCCCTATTCATCATAAAAGTAAGTAGCAACCGTATGAAATATATGTATGTTACGGTAAAACATTATTGCCCTTATATACTGAAGTGTCTTGGTTGATGTCGGAGACATACCACACCTTGAGATGAATGAGTTCTTGTGTCTGTATTAAGATTATTTTCATTCGTAGTATTCTATCTATGAATTGGCGCCCTCCCGGAAACTTATATTTATATCACATTAAAGAAACAATTACAGGACATCCATTAACATAAAGCTGCACCACCCCCGCGGAACCCCTAATTGTTCACCTCGAAGAGGGACATCCATTAACATAAAGCTGCACCACCCCCGCGGAACCCCTAATTGTTCACCTCGAAGAGGGACATCCATTAACATAAAGCTGCACCACCCCCGCGGAACCCCTAATTTTTATTGGAAATTTGGATTCTTCGTCAAAAAATATGTAACTTTTGTACAAAACATTTCTTTCATTTCATGATAGATGGGGCTGAAATCGTCAAAAATGAAACTGATATGAAAATTGTCTAAGTTCAGTCCTCGCTATCTCAGGACACATATTCCTCGCTATCTCAGGACACAAACACCTCGCTATCTCAGGACACATATTCCTCGCTATCTCAGGACACAAACACCTCGCTATCTCAGGACACATATTCCTCGCTATCTCAGGACACAAAGACCTCGCGTTCTGAACTGAACGTCGTTATGAGACTTGAAATGAGAATTAATTGCAGCCATTTGCATATTATGTGGAGATAATAGACGTTAGTCAGTAACATGGAGGATCGATCAAATAATGGAGACAAATGTTCAGGTCGACTTGGCTATATAACACACACTAGCGCTCTGAAATGATATCGGCGTTTTAACACGTGATCATAGGTGTATAGGGTGTTTTGTTAAACTGTAGTAGACATTACCCACTAAGCATTTTGGTGGAAGGTATTGTTGTTGATTCATTTGCGACATTGTGATCAGTCCCGTGTTTTTTCGGTGTGATTATATGGAATCTGTCTGATAACCCGTGTTATTGTGTTAGTTGTATTAGTAATAGGGTAGAAGGTGGCCGTGATACCATCCTGGCATATGTCTGAAGTAGAAGTGGAAAACCTAAACTACTACCAGCAAGGAGATAACAAAAGAATTGCAAAGAGCGTGCAAATCATCAGGGACAGATACCATCAAAGAACCTATGTCACAAAACGCAAAGTTATAACTTTACAACACAGTTATCAAACTAGAAGTATAAGGTGCGTTCAAAAAGTAACGAGCCGGAGGCTGGAATGCGCAAACTGGTGACGACATCGGCTAATCGTGGCGTGTGTAACGAGGTGTGGTTCTGACCAGAGCGTGGAAGGTCACAGCCCGTCGCTAGAGGGCACGCGTGCAAATCAGGTGACGATACAAAGCGAGCAGCAGCATACATCAATCATCCAACGCTCCAGTAATGCTGACGTTCTTCTTTGACCTAGATGGCCCCCTTCTGATACACTTCATGCAACACGGGACAACAGTGAATGCCCAGCGTTACTCGCAAACCTAGACCACCCTTCGCCAATCGATCAAATCGAAACGACCAGGCAATCTCACCCGTGGGGTCATTCTGCTCCACGACAATGCACGACCTCATACGGCCAACACAGTCGCCACCCTCCATACAGTCCAGACCTCTCTCCCTGTGATTAAGCCATGTTTGGTCCCCTGGAAAGGGCTCTGTGGGGACAACGATTCACCTCGGACGCCGACGTCCAGCTGTACGTGCGGAACTGGTTCACTTCGCAGCCCAGAGAATTTTATGAGACAGCTATTCACCTCCTCGTGACACAGTGGGACAAGTGCCTCAACAGCAGGTCCTGGTTTCTGTAATTATGCCTCCAGCTCGTTACTTTTTGAACGCACCTTATATTTAACGTATCAATAAGGCTGATACTGGGCGTAGATCATAAATAAGGAACATCGAAAAAAAAGACCAAAGCAAAATGCGGAACTGAATTTGGATGACAAAAAAATCAAACAAATCTCTAATACAAATTAAAGAATGCGATGTTCATTGATACAAAATGGATATCAATACGTTAAATAATAAGGTTCTGAACCCAACGCTTTCCCTCCTGCAAAGCACAACAATTGGCCACAGACTCCCTAGAAGCCATTCGAAATTACAACAATATTCTGCACTTTAAAATAAACAATGCCGAATTTGCAGAACAGCTTAAAAGAAGCGAAAACAATTAGTTCCGTGAAGAACTATACAGCCTATTTTCATATAACCTACTTATGTTAATTGCCTCTATCAATATACAAAATTTTAGTTTGGTTGCTGACATAAATTAACAGATATTGAGAACCGTCTAAGAATTTCGGATGATCGCCATGTTGTATTTTATATACATGTAGGATATACAGTAATGTTCTATTAGTTGACGATTATTGCGTATATTCATTATTCAAACGTTGACTTAGATCGTATGATTAGCACACAATAAATAAAAACTTAATTTTAAAATTTCGCACAGCCCCCATCTTGAGGTTATGAAAACAAATGAACTAAATTTGATTTCAGTGCATTACAATGTGTTTAAATATTTGCTGTACCAAATTGCACTGCGTTTGGATGGTTAAATCGCGAGAAAAGTCTATTCAAATGTTTCAGTTTTGCTTGGTGGCCATGTTCGTTGTGTACTTAATGGGTTTTTGAAAGTAACACAGTGGCCTTTATCGGCGTGCAAAATTTCAAGGTGATATTTGTAATAGTTTCGGAGATGTAGAATGCTGGTGAAATATTTCGCACGCCGCCGTGTTGGACTGGTGAGACGTAATAAAATTTGAAGGACACTTTCAGTGTCGGCCAAAATAGTACTATGATCTCACCGAGTTTCATTGAAATCGCCTCTGCCGTTTAGATGTTATTAGGGGGGAAATACACACATACGCACACACACACGAACAAAAGGTGATCTCATAAGCCTATTTTTTTTCATGAATAAATATAGGCTAAAATACCGTTTTCTGAGAAAATAAGCCTACGTGTTATAAAATATATATTTTTACAGTGTTGCCTTATTGACAATTGATTACGCAAAATTCCTGTTGGTCAACAAAATATAACACTTACCGAGACTTAGAACTGATGATGCTGGCATGCCGAGCGAAACATGTCCTTGCACCTCTTCTGTACTTCATAACATGTCCCAGTAATTGTAATGACCGACTGAAGAGTAGCAATTCCAACTGACAGTGAAAGAATGACGAGATACTAGGAATTAAAGATGAAACACTTCTAAATAAATTGAAGCTTGCTCCCTAATGAAGTCATAGGCCTATTCCTGTACACCGCAGTGAATAAGATAGATGTATAAGGTGTGTTCAAAAAGTAACGAGCCGGAGGCTGTCGCTGCCAGTCGCATTGCAAACAGTGACATGGAGGCGTCAAACGAAGAGCAAAGAGGTGTTGTTCGGTTTCTGACAGCGGAAGGAGTAGGGGGAACGGACATTCATCGCCGAATGTCACAAGTGTACGGCGAACACTGCATGTCCCTTGCAAGGGTCAAGGCGTGGCACAAGCGCTTCAGGGAAGGACGGGTGTCGTTAGCCGATGATGCCCGGTCTGGGGCACCCCCCTGCATTACCTATGATAACGTCCAGCTGGTTGATGCACTCATTACCCAGCACCGCCGAGTGACAGTAAACGCCATAGCCACCGTGGTCAGATTGAGCGTCGGAAGTGTGCACTCCATCATGAACGACTGCACTTGCGGAAAGTGTGTGCCCAATGGGAGCCCCACAATCTTCAACCACACCAGGAAGCATGTGCCCAATGGGAGCCTCACAGTCTTCAACCACACCAGGAAGCATGTCGAATGGCCTACTGTCTTGGTCTTGGTTGGACGATTGATGCATGCTGCTGCTCGCTTTGTATCGTCAAGTGACGTGCACGTGTGCCCTCTAGCGACGGGCTGTGACCTTCCACGTTCTGGTCGGAACCACACCTCGTTACACTCGCCACGATTAGCCGATGTCGTCACCGGTTTGCGCATTACAGCCTCTGGCTCGTTACTTTTTGAACGCACCTTATAGTGGGGTGGGATACGATCACACTTCCCGGATGTCGCAGATATCTGCTTGTCCGCCTGCGAGGCGCCACCCACACGAGCCAAATCGCTCGCCGACAGAGCGGGGCTGGAGGTTGCGGAGTTTTATTATCTTCAGGACCAATTTAATCGAGGAAATTGTTGTAAATGTCCTCCCATCACTTAAGCCATTTCTCTTGTTCCCCTTAGTTAGGCATCCCTCATATCTCGCTCCGAGCTCGCTTGCTGTTTTGCGGAACCACGCTCCGTGCTGACATTTACAAGGATGGACATAGTTCTAACCAAGGAGAACTTGTCGACATTTTGTATCCAACCGCTAATGAGTAAATGAATAAATAAATAATCAAAATAATTTTAGCACTGATATTTGCTGATGACCTTAGCCGACACTCCAGAGCATTTGAATTAGTTCTTAAAAGGTTTGGATTCTGTGTTGAGGAAAGAATTCATGTTGAAAATTAATAAATGTATAACCAAAATATTGGAATGCAGCCGAAATAAATCAGAAACCCCTATGGACGTCAAATTTAGAATGTAATTAGAATAAGCGATATTACATCCAGCAATACAAGAAAATAAATACATACAGGGTCTTTCATACAAAGTAAGAACGGGAAGCGGCAGTTATGTTATCCGCTGCTACGGTGGCCTTGGCCAAGCTTGTGGCGCGCCACGGCCCCCTGCTGTAGTATTGAAAGCGGGCGCATAGTATATACTTGGCCATGCAATAAGCATGCAGGTGTTCAGTCTCTAACATGGTGAGACAGTTATCATTGCAACATCTTTTTTTTTTAATGTAAAATTTATTTTAACAAAACTCAGCAATTTTTCTAGGTTTATGTCGTGTCTTGTGTGGGGATTGTGGGGTAAATGTTATCTGGATCAGGTGTACTATGTACTTTTATCTGCAATAAACCTAGGCCGGTATCCGCGGTAGTATTAAAGGAGCCGGGACGTCTTCAATAGACCGGGCAGCGCTTAGTTCGAATGGCTTTTTAGTCCACGCGTGGCGAAGACAGTTCCACGGTCTTTAATAGTTGCAGACCTTCCTGTATTCAATAACATACATTCTTATCTAGATTTGGCAACGTCACACAAATACACATTGCACTGACCGCAGACAGCACGTAGGAACAAAGGGGGGAGAAAGGAAAGACCAGTTTCGTCCAGTTAACACCCGGGTTCAGTCGACCACAACTGGTGCTAGAGTGAACACGAAACTGCTCGAAGTTCCAGCCAGGAAGACAACCGGATAAGTAGCAGCTTGTATTATTACAGTATAAACATATTTGATTTTTTACAACCATATAATCACCCCAAACAGACAAACTCCGGATTTCTATCACCATTTTAGCATTTCACCTAACATTAGATATACTACATGTAGCATACACCGACTGTTGCATTACCAATACTGCAACTAAATAATTGTACATATTGTAAATATTTTTCACCTGTATTCTCAAACATAGATGTTATAGCCTGAGTGTAATGGATCTGATGATGATCGCTTGACGATCGAAACTGGTCATCCTAGTGTATTTACTAATCTCATGTAATTTATTTCAGGATTAGGGCATACCCAGCTCTTTTTGGGTACATTCGTGTTGACCGACTGAAAAGCACCAAACTTTTGTTTTTTCTTGTGTGGGGTTTAGCGTAGGAACACCAAGTTGGTTCATCAGCGGGCTCTTGGCGTCCACGCCTAGAAAAATTGCTGAGTTTTAACGCACTGGCCATTAAAACCAATATACCATCCTTATTTTAACAAATTTAAACAAATCCTCACACATTGGAGGAACTGAAAGGAAACATTACAGTGGCAGAACTCACTCGCGTCAGCCATAATGTGGTTACCAGATACAATGCCTGTACAACTCAGGAAGGACGACACTTACAGCATCTTTTATAAGGTAATATTCCATATAGGATTGTACACACGCTTAAAGCAGGGGGCCACGGCGCGCCACAAGCTCGGCCTAGGCCAGCGCAGCATCGGATAACAATACTGCTGCTTGCCGTTCTTTCTTTATATGAAAAATCCTGTACATAGTTTTTTAAGTATGAGGACTTACCCGTACGTTGTTCAAGCAATCGTGTGTGCTATTTAGACATTGTCCTTGTCACCACAACACTGTATAATTCACTTGTTTTCTAGATCACGGGAGTCCCGTTATATTAAATACTAGCATTACCCGTCGCGGCTTCGCCCGCGAATATGGTAGTTGTAAAGAGTTGAATGCTATGACTGATGTATCGTATAATTTTGAATAATACTGATAATCATTTGGTAAAGACCGTGAACAATCACACTACACTATAGCACAACAATGGCACATAAATATCAAAATCTCCCCAACGTCATGTCGCATCGCATGTATGAAATTCGCCTCAAAATCACAACACGGTTTCCGACCACAATCGTAAATAGGAAATAAATGAGACTACATAAATACATTTAGGTTAGGTATCCTGCCAATGCCGCCGCGCTGCCCTGCGCTCTAGCGGCAGGTTCGCCTAGCAGTACGCCGCGGTACAAATTGTGTCAAGTCCTTGTTAAGCTATACTGGGTTGACAGTGCTGTATGAGCAGTAGAGTAACTAACTGGATTTCATGTAAAGAGCCTCATTTTCTTGATATATTGCTTTGAACGAAACATACAGGTTGATAAAAGGTTGCTTAAAACCTACCCCAACAGATAACCTCCACTGCCTGGCTGGAATAGCACCACAACTAGTCTGAAATGACATAGTGTTATGTGCCAGGTACCGGTGCGTCAAGCGCTCGTCTGCCTGGATTTGAATGTAATTTGGACTAAAAAGAAGTCTGGATTAATAAAAATATTTTTTATGAAGTGATTAATATTTATAAACTTATCGTTAGAATTTAATTTGACTTGGTTAAGGGGTTTGACAGTGGGGGATTTGAATTTATCATCGCATAATGACTTATAGGGATTCAATTATTTCGTGATTTGACTTAGCTATTGACCGTCATTCTTCACTCTTTAATTCACTGCAGTTTGGGATGATGTTCACTTATTATGCTAGATGGAGCATAGCTACTTATCATCCCCGCTCGCCATGGTGTGGACGGTTTGATAGTCGTTTACAGCGGCAGCGTCAGCTTGGTAATAATAATATAATAATGGAAAGATCTGAATCGGTTAATTGATTCTTTAGGAAGTAAGAAAGACCTCTAGTGGGTTGGTTTTTAAGTATGCAAGGAGAAGACAGACCTGTAGTAGGTTTTTGATTGAAATAATAGTTGCTTTTTGATTTGGGGAATAATATTTATGAAATAAATGGCTTGGTTGAATGTGTTGAATGCATGCTGTTTCAATCGAACCCACGGCCCACAGGGCACCATCCTGAGTAGGTCGGCCGTGGCTAACCTCACAGACAGGTACCCGCGAAGTCGCGAGACGAGTAAAACAATGAAGTTAGTTATCTGAGTGTGTTATTGCTTTGAGATGTGAAGTTTTGTAGCGGGGAGTTTGAATTTTGAAGCACTCTTCTCTGATTGGCTGCGCAGATCTTGAGGCAGCAATCAGTGCCTGGCTTTGAAATAGTTTTAAATGTATTTTCAAGTGAAATATGTGATTTGTGTACGCAGAGAGGTGTCTGCCAACAGGGAGAGAACAACGCCCTCCCACTGCATGGATATGATCCTCCTCAGCAACGGCTGAGGTCCCGAAAGAGCTTCCTGAGGACATCTGAGATGCTTACCATCTCACCGGAGAAGGCAAGGCTGGATATATGGAAGAAGACGACCCCTCACTCCTGCAGTTGGATGCCAGTAGCTGAAGAACTACCACCTGGACACAGCGAAAGCTGGTTGGAGTGGAAATCCCTAAACAGGCTACGATCAGGAGTTGGAAGATCCCGAGACAATCTGAGGAGATGTACATGTGACACGTCTTGGTGAATGTGGACAAGAACAAACCACAAGACACATGCTTCATTGCCCTCTGTGCCCTTCATCTTGTGCAGAGGAAGATCTCCTGCTAGCCACTCCGAGAGCCTTGGATGTTGCTCAGTATTGGGCACGTGCTATATAGACAATTTTACTCTCATATATATAGCAACTGTACATTTGTACGTTTCCGACACGAGAAAAATATAAATAAATAAATTAGCTTGATATTATTATTAATTATTAAGTTCCAGTTGCGCGTGCGCTCTATTGCATGCCATCATGAGGGAACATCTACAGCACTGAAAGAGATTGTGTGGGTGGTAAAAAAGATTGCTAAAGGAAATAAGGACTTAGAAGAAACAAGGGCACAACAAAATATGAGCTGGATATCTGCCAGGAGAATGAGATGGGATAGAACAGCTTACAAGGGGAGGAAATGCGAGTTTGGAGCTGGGTGGGCGGTGTGTATCTCAGTGGGGTTAACGTCCCTGTGACTTAACAGTTGTCAGAGTGTCAGTAAATCTGTTGGCATAAGGCTGTCGTATTTAATCACCCTTACGCCACTGAATGAGTCGGAATTGAATCCGTATCTTGAGTTTTGAAGACCAACAGCATCACGAGCAGTTTGATCAGTTTTCTTCAGGAACGTCTACCTCGTGGTGTACTGACTCTCACCCCAGAGGTTGGAGTTCGATTCCCCGCTCTGTGGTGTGAGGGCTGGACCGATGTCTCCACTGAGAAGAGCATGGTTCCCACCTTGACCATCCTGGAAGAAGTTCAGGCAAATGCTGGGATAGTAAAGCACATTAATACACGGCAGCCAAATCCGACCCCCAATTATAAATACTCACACTTGTACAGACATGACAGTGCCACAGGTTATCAGACAGATTCGACACACACACACACATGTCCACGATGTCACAAGGCCGCTAAGTGGAAACAAGTAGTTCCGTGAAAAACTATACAGTCTATTTTCATATATCCTACTTATGTTAATTGCCTCTATCAAGATAGAAACTTTCAGTTTGATTGCTCTCATATATTAATAGATATTGAGAACCGTCTAAATATACCGGATAGTCGCCATGTTGGATTGTAATATATGTAGGCCATAGAGTTCAGTACTATTAGATGAGGATTATTACGTACGTTAGCTTGCCACGATGGGTGAGTGGATAGCGTGTCGGTCTACTAACCCCAAGATTGCAGGTTCGCTCCTGGCCGTGGTAAGTGATTTTTTTTTGAAAGGCGGCAAAAATACGACACGCATGTCATACGATGTTGGCATGTCAAAGAACCTATTTGAATTCAGTAGGCCATGTTCATAATGGCAAAATTAATCTCGGGAGTTTCCGCCAACACAAAGTTCCTCATTTCTCTACTAGAAAGCGCTATAGTGTTCAAGGAGATTAGATATCTAACCTCATTGACTTTCATAGTGATTCAAGGAACAACGAAATTCGACATGCAAGCTACCCTCTGGGAGTCAAATTACAAAGCTTGCACCCGGCATCCGAGGCCATACGATATTATTATTATTATTATTATTATTATTATTATTATTATTATTATTATGTACGTACATTATTCAAACGTTGATTTCGATCGCATGATTAGAACACGAGATATAAAAACATAATTTTAAAATTTTGCACAGCCGGCATCTTGAGGTTATGTAAACAATTGAACTAAATTAGATGTCAGTGCATTGCAATGTGTATAGTCATTAGCTGAACCTAGTTTCACTGCGTTAAATCGCGAGAAAATTGTATTTAAATATTTCAAATTCGCTTGGCCGCCATGTTCGTTCAGTACTAAACAGGTTTCTGAAAGTCACATGGGCAAACGTCTAGTAGTGCCCTTTATCACTGTACAAATTTTCAAGGTGATATGTGTAATAGTTTCGGATAAATATTTTGTGCAGCCACCATATTGGATTGGTGTGACGTAGTGAAATTCGAAGGAACCTTTGGTCAGGGTTGGCCAAAATAGTACTATGACCTTACCGAGTTTCATTGAAATCTCTCCAGCCATTTAGAGTTTATTAGGGGGACACACGGACCCACACACTTACATACACACACAAACACACACACACGGACAAAAGGTGAACTCATTAGCCAATTTTTTCATAAATGAAAATAGACTATAAACATCGGCATTGAGGAACTTTACCAATCGTCATAGTCACAAGAAGAGAGAGATCTGGGTTGTAAGGGGGCTGTCACCAGCAACCAAGGGTTTAGGGGAGGTTGCTCAGCTTTGGGACGGGAGCCTGAACAGTGGAGGTATGTCCAGTTGGTCAACATGCTTTTACACATTTAGATTAGACGGGGTAAATTTTTATAGAGGTGTGTATATTATTATACTCAAATACAGAATGTAAATCTTTCACATTTCTTATTTCTAAATTGTTTTTCTCACATTTTTCAAAAATGGGGAAGAAGTGGACTTATGAGATCAATCCGGGAAAATGTCTGTCTGTCTGGCTGGCTGTGTGTGTGTGTCCCCCCTATCAACTCCTAAACGGCTGCAGCAATCGAAACCAAATTTAGTATGATTAAAGATGTATACCGGAATATCTCAAGCCCATATTTGAAAATGGTGTCAGTGCTACCAACTGCTGAAAAAACGAAATAGAAATTTGAGCTCCATGTTGGATATCATGGAAGGTATGCATGGGAGCTATTCCAAAATTGGCACACATGTAGATTTCCAGGAGGCCATACATGACAGTATTGCCAAAATAATTTTAAGCCTTCTGATAAGTCCGATTTTAAATGCACATAACTTCTACACTATTAATTGGATTTCAATCAAATTTTGTATGTAATATGTGTACATAAACAGATATGACTGAGCGTATTCTTAATAGCCACCAGGGCTGCCAACTGTTAATAATTGCCCTCTCTATTTGATTATCCAAATACCAATATATCACAAAGTATGCAAGCCGTCAGATTTAAACTATGCACACGTAGTATATAGTACCTGACCCTTTAGATTAATTTGGAGTAACTTATATACTTCAGTTCTACCAACATGATTTTCTAAGCCTGCTGATAGGACCAATTTTTAAAACATGTAACTCTTATACTATCAGTTGGATTTCACCGACAGTAGTGGCTACGCTGGCTAAAGCGCAGCGTTTGGTCATGGAGCCAAGCTCTCTGCTGACTCGGTAGACGCGTGGTTTCGAGCCCTACTGTCGGCTGTCCTTGAAATGGTTTTCCGTGGTTTCCCACTTTCAACACCAGGCAAATGCTGGGACAGTACCTTCTGACAGGCCACAGCCGTTTCCTTCCACATCCCTGCCCAGTTTCATTCATCTTCATCCATCCCATTCCTCACCCCGATGCGCAGGTCGCCCACGTGCGTCGACTAGAAAGACCTGCACTCGGCCTCTCAGGAGGCTACACGACAAAAAAAAGTTGGATTTCAACCAAATTTCGTATGTGCTATGTGTAACATAACAGATATGACTATACGTATTCTTAAGAGCAATCAGAGCTACCAACTGTTAATAAATGCTGTCTATATATTTTACCCTAATATCAATATATCAGAAAGTATGCAAGCCAACAGCTCTATACTTTGCACACGTATAGCACCTGATACTTTAGATTAATTTGGAGTAATTAATATAAGTCAGTGCTGCCAACATGATTATATGCCTGCTGATAGGTCCAATTTTAAAATACATATAACGTCTATACTAACAAATGGATTTCGTCCAAAATTGGCACAACAAGATATCTTAATATTTCCGATTATTTCTAACCAGCACACGCATGACATTGTTGCCAACATGCTTTTACGAGTGCTGATAGGTCCAATGTCAAACTGCATGTAACGTCCATTGGACTTCAACCAAATTTTGTATTCTGTATTTTTAGAGATGGAACTAAGAATATATTCAGTCACCAGGGCTGCCAACTGTAGTGCTCTATTAGGCTACATTATACCAGGAATATTCCGAATTAATTGGACATTTCGATATTACCAACTTAATTTCATTATTCTATATAGGTTCATATACTGTAGAATAATCATTGGCATGAAAAGTAGGCTCTTTAGTTCGTCACGGAACTTCTTGTTTTATATTATTGTCGATCTACTAGGAATAAACAATGTTATCGTCACACTCTATGGTATTTTAAAAATACATTTAGTTCACAATTTTACCACAATTTAAAATCCTACCTGTATAACGTCTATTTCATATCTACAGTGATACCTGCACTAGAGTTTCTGTATTCCTGGGATATAGAACACGGTGCAGACAATAAGATACTAACACACGAATATCTGTAGACTTTAGGAATACTACAAACATTGCAGTCACACCGGTTCACATCCATTCCTTTTGGAAACATTTCAAGATGACTGGGACTGTGCTAATCACACACGGAAGACCCACGCTGCCCCCTGGGGGAGAAGTATCGGATTAGTCCTTCACCCTGCAGGTCAGGCTTTAGCTGGTGTAACTTATCAACTCACTGGGGTCATCACCTTCAGCAACAAGAGCTGACTCTTTCTTAGCTTCAAACATTTCACTAAACACAAAGCTTAAATTAATGGACTTTCTCAACTGTTTCTAAAATAAGAACGTAAATGTATATAAAGATGGTATATTGGCTTACACGGCCAGTGAATGAATTAACACTCAGCAATTTTCTAGGTTTGTGCCGTGTCTTGTGTGGGGTATCACCTAGGACACCAAGAGCCCGCTGATGAGCCAGCTTTGTGTCCTAGGCGAAACTCCACACAAGACACGACAAAAAAAACTAGAAAAATGCTGAGTTTTAAATGTATATAAGATATTATTAGTATTTTACTTTACTCTGAGAACATTGTCTGGCAGATATACAGTTTATAAAAAAACAGAGCATAATCACCACCTTTAGAAAACTATTTCACTAGTTCACGAATTTTCGAACTGATCTGGTTTAGGGGTTGTGACAACGCGGGCATGTAGCCCCGAGTACTTTGGGTGTGTGTATAATCTGTCTGATAACCGGTGTTAATTGTGATGGCTGTATTAGTATGTGTTATCTGTTTAAAGGACTGAAAATAAATTATCTCGACATAACTATAGAACGTAAAGACAATGAGCATTCATATTCCATATTCCGTAAAGTCACACAAACCTCGCATGCAATCGACAATCAGTTCAGTCACCACAGTACGCATAAATTAGCGGGGCTCAATTGAATGGTGCACAGGGCTTTAAACATATCCAGGTCAAAAGACAATTATAATAAGGAAATACGAACCATTAAGCAAATAGCAAAGGAAAAAAAATCCCGCCAAGCAAAATAGACCAAATTGTAGCCAAAAATGAAAATAAAGATAAAACGATTCCAAAGCCGGACAATAATGAGAAAAGAACGCGCGTTTCAACTATGTGAATACCGACAGTAGTGGCTCAGCTGGCTAAAGCGCAGCATTAGGTCATGGGACCAAGCTTTCTGCTGACTCGGTAGACGCGTGGATTCGAGCCCCACCGTCGGCCGTCCTTGAAATGGTTTTCCGTGGTTTCCCATTTTCAACACCAGGCAAATGCTGGGACGGTACCTTCTGATAGGCCACGGCCGATTCCTTCCACATCCTTGCCCTGTTCATTCATTCACCTTCCTCCATTCCATCTCTCATCCCGACGCGCAGGTCGCCCACGGGCGTCGAATAGAAATACCTACACTCGGCCTCTGAGGAGGCCACACGACAAAAAAAAAACTATGTGAATGCGAACACATATAAAATCACTAATCTGTTCGAAAATCAAGGCATAAAAATAGCATTCACAACGAATAACACAACCGGTAGGCATCTGCAAAATAGTCATCTAAATAAACAAGACCCGTAATCAAAGTCAGGGGTATATTCTATTACGTGCCAAGGCACAGGTTGTCAAGCTAATTACATCGGACAGAGTGGAAGAAGAGTAGATACACGTTATCATGAACATAGAAATGCGATAAAATACGGGACACATTCAGCCGTATGCGAACACATGTGCGATGCGGGACACAATGTCACCAACATTGAAACCGACTTTAAAATAATTCGTCACGAACCGAAAGGCAGAGCTCTTGACATAAAGAAAGCAATCGAGATACACCGAGCCGAAAGAAACAACCCCAATAATCTAAATGAACACACTTTCATGGAGAGTTCACCCCTCTTCACTCTACTAAAAAAAACACACCCTGTCGGAAACAAGACACAACTTAGCGATACAGCCAAGCTAGATAAGAATGGGGGAAAATTATTATAATAGGAAAATGTTATTTGGATCAGGATGTACGATGTACTTTTTCTTCAATAAACCTAGGCCGGTATTCATGGCAGTATTAAAGGTGCCGGGATATTATAAGAGACCAGCAGCGCATATGTGCGTGGCGAGAATTGATCCACGGTCTTTAATAGTTGAAGACCATCCTGAATACGGTAACATACATCATGTCTAGGCTTGGCAACACACCACAGGTACGCATGCCCTTAGTACAGACAGCACATAGGAATGCGGTGACGGGGAAGGGGGAACTAGCTCAGCGAGATAACATACCACATCAGTCACCTGTTACCAGTATCCGAGTGAAGTTGATACTGCTCGCTGCTGTAGCGTGGAAGACACCTAATCAGATAAGTAGCCTGTACTATCAAAATTGACCATTCACAACAAACATAGAGTCACTCCAAACAGACAAATTCCTGAGTTCTATCACCACTTTTAGCATTTCACCAAACATCATATAGATGACAACTTACATATACCGACGAGTTGCATCACCAACACTGCAACTAAATAAGGGTACATATTGTTAATATTTTCACCCATATTTTCAAACATAGATGTTATAGGCTAAGTGTAATGGATCTGATGATGATCGCTTGACGATCGTTAAATGGTCTTCCTAGCGTATCTATTAATCTCATGTAGTATTTTTTCAGGATTAGGGCATAACCCAACTATTTTGGGTACATTCGTGTTGACCGACTGAAAAGCACCAGACTTTTGTTTACTTAGGCAACACTGAAAAATGGCTTCAAACCCCATAATATTATCGTTCGTTTTTATAAACAGGCTTAAGTGATTTATTTAAATTTGGAAGGAGATTGTGTTGTGGAATGGATTCAGGTTAAGAATATTCCTTTGATATGCCCCATTTGCCACGAGAACCGTAAGTTTCTCGTATTCTCCATTTATTTGAGAGGTTTGCCCAGTTTTTATTATTCCATAACACAATCGTAGCTCTTGCCGATTGGATATTCAGTTTTTTCTAGCCGGTGACCTTAAAGATTTTACAATCCAGCTGACTTTCGGATACGACGAGTGTCTTCACATGTTCGGTATTAGGGTATCCGAGGCCTAGAGAGTCTCTTCCCTTCCCGCCTTAATTGGCCCTTGTCTCATCTTTTCTGATTCCCTCCTTCTGCGAGAGGTCAGCCTTCTTTTTCTTTTCATGTTATCTCCTTCCTTCTGCTCAAGGCCCTCAAGGAGGCCGGGTGTATGTAGCCCCACCACTTTTGGTGCACTCTAGATATTGCTACACCCTCAGTGGCTCACGGCTGGTGAGTTCGGGTGTTGGCGACCCCGAGGGATTCCTGAGCTGGGTCCGTTTTCCCCTTATGTCCCTTACCTTTGGGGCGGACCCTCTCCTCTTTCACATTCCTATCTCCCTTTCATGGCTCTCCTTCCTTCCATGTCCCTCAATCCGCATACTTCGAGGGTTGAGGGCATTTCTTTTTCTTCCTGTCCTTTATTTGCCTTATTCTCCTTTAATTTTCCATTTCTTCTTCGTATATAAGTTAGTAGTTAGTTTTTAGTTTGCATTTCATTATCATCTTCACGATCACCCAAACCATCAGGGGCCGATAACCTAGATGTTAGGCCCCTTAACCCAACAATTATCATCATCATCATCATCATCTCCACATGTTTAAACAGGTACAGTGCGTACTGTAAGGCCACAGCCGCCTCCTTCCCTATTCCTTGCCTATCCATCCTAATCTTCCCCTCGCTTCCCTTCCCTCTTGTTCGCTTTGCAGGTGAGGCCGCCTGGGCGAGGTGCTGATCACAACCCCCAGTTGTATTCAATCCGACCAGATGTTCCCAGCTCCAGGACACCGTCTGTAGAGGCGGTAGAGGTGAGTTACCTCGCTGAGTCCGTGGGAAACATGAACCTGGGGGGTAAAATCGATTAAAAGAAATAAAAATAATAATAAAATTATAATTAAAAAATCAGATTAAAAGAGTATAACATTGAAATTTTTATAAATATATAAAAAATAAATTTTTGACTCAATTAAGCTAATTTTGAAGAATAATTAAAATAATTAATATCAAAATTAAAATTATAAAAACTCAAATCATACATACATAGATACATAAAAATGAAATTTAAAAAATAAAAAATTTCCGCCCAATAAAGAATAACAATGAACTTCAACTAATTTCGTGTTGGAATGACCTCGTCTTGTATAGCCACCATAAACCCTTCAGTTTCGGGAAAGGGCTTGACTTAATTTGTGTGGATGCTTCCCGTGCAGCTGTTTCGTCATCCTCGCATTCTTTTTCTGAAGATCGTTGGTTACATGATGGTCGATTTATTATTATTATTATTGATTTAAGTCTACCAATGAGCGCTTATGATGGTTCTTCTTCGATGCTCTCTTTCATACCCAATATCTCTTGAGCATGACTTTCTCTCCTGTGACAGGGATTTCCTACACTTAAACACTTTGGATGGTGGAGACCAATAGTCAACCATATCACAAAATTTGGAGCGATGTTGGACATCAAGGTGAGAAATACCAGATGAATCCACTACTTCCTGTCTCATAGCGTTTATTCTTCTTCTTTATTTGTTTCACCCAACTGTGGGGAACATGAAATCAATCACTTTTTATTGTTTCGAGCTTTCCTTTTGGCCCAGTATTGCCTCATCCTTTGAGATCTTGCTTCCTTCTCTTCGGCAGAGATGAGGATCGTACGCTTTTGTCTGAGTTTCACTTGGAACCGTTGCTTCTTATCCTTGCTGTCGGTTTTGGCTGTTATGTCCACGAGCATGGTGTCTGCAATTTGGAGTTCCACGAGGTCTTTCTCGGTTTCCTTAAACCAAAGAGGATTTGTTTTTAGCCTACTTTTCACATTTTGCAAAAATGAGGAAAAATTTGACTTATGAGATCGATCTGGGAAAATGTGTGTCTGTCTGTCCTTCTGTCTGTCTGTCTGTCTGTGTGTGTGTGTGTGTGTCCCCTATCAACTCCTAAACGGCTGCGGCAATCGAAGACAAATGTAGTATGAGTAAAGATATATACCGGAATATCTCAAGCTCATATTTGAAAATGATGTCAGTGATACCAACTGCTGAAAAAAACGCACTAGAAATTTGAGCTCCGTGTTGGATATCTTGGAAGGTATGCATGGGAGCTATTCCAAAATTGGCACACATGTAGATAATACTATTTCGGTTTAATTTCCAGGAGGCCATACATGACAGTGTTGCAAATATAATTTTAAGCCTTCTGATAGGTCCAATTATTAAATGCATATAACTTCTACACTATCAATTGGATTTCAACCAATTTTTTATGTAATAAGTGTACATAAACAGATATGACTGAGCGTATTCCTAAGAGCCACCAGGGCTGCCATCTGTTAATAATTGCTCTCTCTATTTGATTATCCAAATACCAATATATCAGAAAGTATGCCAGCCGAGAGCTTTAAACTATGCACATGTATAGTACCTGACATTTTAGATTAATTTTTAGTAACTTATATACGTCAGTTCTACCAACATGATTCTAAGCGGGCTGATAGGACCAATTTTTAAATACTTGTAACTTCAATAATATGAGTTGGATTTCAACCAAATTTCGTATGTGCTATGTGTAACAAAACATATATCACTATAAGTATTCATAAGAGCAATCAGGACTGCCAACTGTTAATAAATGCTGTCTATATGTTTTACCCTAATATCAATATATCAGAAAGTATGCAAGCCAACAGCTCTATACTTTGCACACGTACAGCACCTGCCATTCTAGATTAATTTGGACTAATTAATATAATTCAGTGCTGCCAACATGATTCTATGCTTGCTGATAGGTCCAATTTTAAAATACATTTAACTTATATACTAACAAAAGGATTTCATCCAAAATTGGCACAACAAGATATCATAATATTTCAGATTATTTCTGACTAGCACACGCATGACATTGTTGCCAACATGCATTTACGCGTGCTGATAGATCCGAAGTCTAACTGCATGGAACGTCCATTGGACTGCATCCAAATTTTGTATTATGTACCTTATGAGATGGAGCTAAGAATATATTCAGTCACCAGGGCTGCCAACTGTAGTGCTCTATTAGGCTACATTATAGCAGGTATATTTCGAACTAATTAGACATTTCGATATTACCAACTTAATTTCGTCATTATTCTAGATGAACCATACACTGTAGATTTGTGATTGGCATGAATCTTAATTTTAAGGAAAGTAGGCTCTTTAGTTCGTCACGGAAGTTCTTGATTTTATTACGAAAGTGGTCGAAGATCTTTTTGGTTAGTCTATTTGAAATCATTCGAGGATGTTTCCATAAAAATCAATCATGCATTTTCTTAGCTTTTATTATTACTATGACATCATTTTTGCCCTTATGGACAGTGTTTGAACTTAAATATCTCACGATGACACACAGTTTACTTATCTCCCTTCTTCCTCTTCCCTTCCTAAATTCTCCTCATCCTTGGGCTGTGCTCCTGTTTCCTTTGTTCCGTCCACAATGTTCTTGTCTTTATCTTTTCGTTTAGAAAATGTTTTCCTGTACCTTGTATATCTTGCATTATAGATAAGCAACACAGTACAAGTACCTGTGGTTGTTACTTCTTTCACTCAACGTCAAAACGTCTGCTAAAACCTAGTGACTTCTTGACGGAGTATTGGCAAGACTGCTGACAGGTCCTGATATCCGGCATGAGACTGCACTCCAGGGTTCAAAAAGTTGTAACTTCTCTGATTACTTTAGAGACTTGGCCAAAGTTTCCTGGCAATGTCTGTCGTCATCAGCGCTCTTGTCAGAAATTAGATCAACAATCAGAAAAGTGTCCTTCCTATTTCAATACGATCATAAAATTGTGACAAGAAAACAGACAGAAGCTATGAGATGTCCTTACTCCTCAAATAATAATATAATATCGTATGGCCTCGGATGCCGGGTGCAAGCTTTGTAATTTGACACCCAGTGGGTAGCTTGCATGTCGAATTTCCTTGAATCACTATGAAAGTCAGGTTAGATATATAAGCTCCTTGAACACTATAGCGTTTTCTAGTAGAGAAATGAGGAACTTTGTGTTGGCGGAAACTCCCGAGATAAATTTTGCCATTATGAACACGGCCTACTGATTCAAATGGGTTGTTTGACATGCCAACATCGTATGACATGCGTGTCGTATTTTTTCCGCCTTTCAAAAATCACTTACCACGGCCAGAAACGAACCAGCAATCTTGGGGTTAGTAGACCGACACGCTATCCACTCACCCACTACTCCTCGGGACAAAGGGCTCCAGTACCCTAACTACGGTAGTGGTGATTCGGGACTTAATATATGGTTTGACAATAATTTAAGCGGCTTCGGTGGCGTAGTGGTTAGCGTGCTGAGTTTCTATGCCCAAGGTTGCGGGTTCAAAGACGGCCGAAGTCGTCAGATTTTTTGTGAGCGTTAAAAATCCCTCAGTATGCCTGCCTTTGGAAGGAAAGTAAAGCCGGTGGGCCCATGTCATAGATTTATGGCATGTAAAAGAACCTTCCACTAACTACAATTGTGTGAAGTAAAAAAATTGAAGATTATAATTGATAACGCTATATTAGTTCCAACGTTCGCCGCCAGGAGCTGACTACGATGCTGTCTAGTAGCCAAGTCCGCAAGCTAGGTAACGTTGACGGTAGCGTTTGGTAGCAAAAGTAGGAACTACTTGAAATTGATCGTCTGCAGTCCTTCTGCCTGATTCACAGATAAGACACACTAATACAGCCATCACAATAACACCGGTTATCTGACAGATTCTACACACACACAAAGTACACGGGGCTACATGACCGCGTTGTCGCGGCCCCTAAATCGAGGAACCAACCATCAATAATGTAACCTGAAAAATCATAGAAATTGGCAAAATAATCCTCACAGAGGCTTGCAGACTGCACGATAAAAGGCATGTGTCTGTAATGATAATCATTCAATTAGCGTAAGATTAACAGGATAATGTGGTTGAAGCTTTGATAAGGGCATTCAAACATCTTCTTCATCAGCCCTGTATTGATTTAGTCTAGTAACCTGTGTTCCTCTGTGTGGGTCTGGGGTTCATGTAGGCACCTCCCCACTTGAAATATGACGCCGTCCTGACATTTTGCCTGGAGTAAGTTTGGAAAACCACACTCAGTATGGCCCCTGAATACACCTGGAGCTGAAACTAGACACATTCAGCGAGGATTATTAACTTTCTTGTTTCCTTGAAAATCATCAAAGTAAGAAAACTGCCCATCGAGGCGCAACCCTGCAGTCGACTGTTCTTGATATGTCTTTTAAATGTTTCTCTTTTTTCTACTGCAGTCAAATGCTGGGACAGTACCTTCTTCTTCCAACTCTTTGCTCTGGTTTCAAGATGACAACAGTCAGGTTTGACTGGCACACGCTAACCATGTTGCACCTTGACTGGCCCACATACTCTCCCAATATCAATCCTATAGAAAATGTGAGGTGCTACATGGAATAACAAATGTAACGCAGAAATCAGTATCCCTGCAATTCATCGCCCTACATGATCTAAATAAGGTTTTGAGTATTCCCGAAGGGATTAGGATGTAGTTTCTATTTGAGCGGATGAATTATCAATAAATTATTAAAAAATGGTCCGGTTAGCTCAAACAAAGCCAGCGTTTCGCCCCAGTGTGCCGTTGGGCTCGTCAGTTGGTACAGACACACCTACCAATACGCGTGGCTAGCACACACTCAAAACCTTATTTGGTTTGTTTTTATGAAAGGGAGTTTGACTGCCGTAGCACATTGGCATGCTCGTGACGTCAATACTGCTTGTATTTTGTGTCTTGCATGGCCTTCTCAGTATGTGCTGGGGTGAAACTCTGGCTTTGGTTGAGCTAACCGAACCATTTTTATCATTTATTGGTACTACAGGATCAAGTCATCAGTTAGTGACGTTAACTAGATATGGTGTAGCTGTAGAAACTTGTGGGCTGCCTTCCCCACTGAACCACGGTTAGAGACATTAGAACGATGTTTCCAGGAAGTACTGAACCCGAGGGGGTCATGCTGACTGATATCGAACGTGGATCTCAGAGACTGTGATCTCAGAATAAAGGTTCCACCAGGGAACGAACCCGAGGTCTGTTGAGGGAGTTTCATTGTAAAAACCCCTAGAGGAAAGTATATATTTAATCACTGGTGTGATTTCAGTTGATACTGACATTATTTAGTGAAATAATGCAGGGAAAATGTGCGGAATACAGCATTATTGGACTACATGGAGTAGGCTATGCTGGACTTAGAACGCAGAAGTAGAGAGTTTGACATTTTACTAATAGCCCCAGAATTGTGGGAGGAGACTCTTGGAGCCCTGTCAATCTCGCTGACCTAGTTAAGTCGTCTGGGAGAGGTCGGGGGGTTGAATAATGACCCAGTTCTTCCCCGTTTGAGAATAGGACTAAGAAGAGAGGGGAGAGATCCCAAGGAAAATCATTGATTACTCGTGATTGGAGTAACGCAATGACATGAGAGTTGCGCACAGGTGAATCTTTAGTCAGGAGGCTAATTTTAAAGCCTTTAATCTGCGAAATTGACGCATATTTAATGGAGTGCATAAGGACACAGGACTATGGATGTTCGCGGCTGGGTTTGACGATGTCGCCAGGGATTCCCACTGAAACCGCGTCCCCACGCCATAGAGAAAGCAATTAATATTAATTAATTGGCCGATCGATCCTTCAGCACGCAGATAGTTCTGGGATCAGTGAAGAAAAAGGAACCCGATGAGCATTGTTTCGAGACCAGAATCATGCTGGGAGAGGAGTTGATATAGCGCGGGAATTCTAGCTCTACTTTTTGTGTGAAGCCAATATAAAAGAGTCGACCCTTGGCAGAAGTCAGTTGTTGTCAGTTTTTGAAGAGACTCGAGCGCGGAGCGTATGTCGGTCCGGCTCAGGAAAGGACGCTCAAACAAAGACTTGAACATTTGAGTGTTAACCATTATATTCACCGCACATCGTAATGCACCAAGTGAGAAGATAATCATGCATGGTCATGAAATAATAAGAAGTACGGTAATCAACGAACTTTATTGTGTGAAATGCGTATTACCGAAGTCAAGGAAGGAGGCCCGGACTTCAACTTGGGAAGCCGCGCAGTAAAACCTTTAGAAGGCTTTTATTAAGGACAGTCATGCTATGCATGTGTGAAGTCAGCAGTACGAGCAATGGTTTGTGTTCACATAGGAAGTACCGTGTGATATAAGATGCAGAACTATTGAAAGTAATAATCTGTGTAAAAATTATGTACAATGTTAAGCGCAGTGTATAATATATTGACTGGTTATACATGACTTATTGCGCTGGACTGCGCTGGGAGAAACTTTATGAAGCATTTGGTAATGTCTTAAGAATACCTAATAGTAACGCTCAGGACGAAAGTAAGCATTTTTATGCAAAGCAGGAAGTTTACCGTAGGATTATTGATAGACTGTTGGTGATTCCGGAGGCAGATGAACCAGACTTTCAATCAGGAGTTGGTAGGAGCACGGAAGATGCCGTTGATACCTGTAATTCTGATATTTTGCCAGGGAAGTTCAACCAATGAAAAGTGTAAAAAGTTACGTGTGTTATGTATAAATCATATGTGAAATATCTTTTAAATTAATGGTATAATAAGTGTCATAAAGTGTCATGTGTATTGGAAGCAATAGCTTCTTAATAGAAGTGAAAAGTGCCGTGTGGTTGGCGAAAGAAATGTATTATAAAATGTGTATAGGCAAGATGCAAATGTCGCACTAATTCTGCAAATGGCAGGCGACCCGGAAGGATATAGGTGGTTGGAGCCACCATGATGAGCCTATATATGTGAGTACCCCACAAATTATGATTATGTAGAAGTATAGGCCACTGCATGTAATGTGATTTCAGAATTATAAAGATGCCAGTAAAAATCAGTATTAGGAGATAGACCCTCCAGGTTTAATTATTATTGTGTTGATTTTAGTAGAGTTGAGATGTTGTTTTGCATCAGTGAGTGGATTAATCGTTACCACTGTTAATGAAATGGCAAATCAGTTATGTAAACGTAACGTAACGAACACGGTTGTTCGATTTTTAAGATGGTTAAGTTGTGTCGGGATTTTGGTAATTTATGTCAGTAAGAATAATAATAATAATAATAATGAATAATAAAAGGTATGAATGAATGCATCAGGCAAAATGTGGTAAGCAAGAAATATTTACGCTAATTGGAAGACTTATCGATCTAAGCAGTAAGATTATACAGTAAGATTATACAGTAAGATTACATTAAGGGATTAAGAAACGAGTTTAATATCAGAATATATTGTATTAATGGGAATATAATTATGCAAGGAAATGGAAGAGCTTCTAGTGAATTGAATTTGCAGCTTGTGAAAAAGCTTATAGAGTATTTGATAGATTTCTCTTAATAATTATAGGACGAAGATCATAACATTAGGTCATGGAACCAGGTATTCTATTCGACGTATGAAATCTCGTATAGCCGTGGGCATACTGAGATATGTGCTTTGTGCCAGAGTGTAATTAGTGTTTGGACCCTAACTCTGATGATGGATATGGAATGTTCCGGGTTCGAATCCTGTGATAGGTGAGAGGAGAACGTTGGACACCTCTGCACTCTATCTGATCGCCCGAGAACTTATTATTGAGTGATTCGGCTCTTGTGAAGCGAATCTTATGAACGGCAGTATATGACTGACCGCAGCATTTATTAAGATACCGGTTATCCTGATAGACCAATGTTTTTATGAATCTCGTGCCTGCATGTTGTAATGGACCTATTTGGTGCCAGTTAATATTATTATCCTCAGGGTAGGAATAAATGTTAAGCTCATCCAGTACCTATTTGCATACCATTCAGTTTAAATCCATTGGGATATGTGTGTCATTGTGACCACGGTATTGTCTTTAAAAATCGTATTACTGCTTGGGGAGATAAGCCAAGTGGCAGGAAGCGAGGGTCGAGGTACTGTTGGGACCTCACTCCACCCCATTGTATACAGGCCGCTTGGAAGAGGGGCTGAGCTGTCAAGCGAACCGTGAAAGAAAGTTTAACAAAGGGCAGATTTTAGACCCTAGTTGTAATGTGAAATGAAATATTGTTATATTGAGTAATGAAGTCATGTGGTTTAAGAACACATTGGTAATTATAGATCACCCTGATGGTTTAAGATTTTAGCAATCTAACGAATGGTTGGAAGTTGCATTTTTACTGTCACTGACACCTTTTTCAGAAGTTGGTTACTTAACGCCACAGGCTACGCTCGCAAGGGTAGCTTAATAATACCATCCGACACAGCGATAACTTAAGTTTTTTAAGATGAAATCACAACGGCATGTAGTGGAGCTATATAAGTAGAGAGAAGTGTAGGGGTAGCTTTACATAATTATGGAGTTGCACGTAGATTTTGTTGTGCAACACCTGAATAGGCTAATGCATGTAAAGCATTTGGTGGGAAGAGCGAGATCAAACACACACGGTACACATAATTGTCGAATTAAGACGAGGTTTAAGGAATAAGTAATTTTGTGAAATTAAAGAAGTCACATTAGAGGACAGAAGAATCAAAGTACAGTTTTGTTTATGAAGTTGTATGTGCATCAGCGCACTAGGGTATATTGTGAAGTTAATATAAGGGTAAAGGTTTGAGTTATGATATGATTTTATTATGATGATATTATGTTAATATTAGTGGATTGTGGAAGTAATTTTTGTTTGATTTTGTTTTATGTTTGTTGGGATTGTTTTATTTGTTTGAAGCCATGATTTTATTACTGAATTAAAGTCTTAGAATAGAGTTGTGCCTTATCATTGTAGAGTTGATACCTTTTAGTCTCAAATCCAAAATATGCAACTGCTCAATGGGGGAACGGTACACGCCTGAGTCCTGACGCTAGCTGGAGGCGGAAGTATATGTTCCATGGAGATTACTCACATGGGTACATGGAAATTGATGTCCTGTACAGTGATTTGAGCTATAGGTACAACTAAAGTCGGTCTAGATTTAGTGCACACAACCCTATTAAAGTAACAATTAACATGAATTAGGGGATGACCGCGCCTAACCTTAGCTAAGCTCCGATACAAACAATATAAATTTTGATAAACACCTCCTATGCATCTCATATATTTATCATGGCGCTGGTATGTGGGCCAGTTTTAAACACAGGTCACCATAGGCGCAGAGGTGTACTTATTTATCATGGCGAGACCCAAGTGGGGCATTCGACAGTACAACTGAGACCTCGGATGGTTGCTGCAATGTCTTAACGAGGACCAACTCTACATGAACTTATTTATCATGGCGCCCAAGTTTGTGGAGCTTATGGGATTTAGGGAAACCCCATATATTTTTTATGGTATTTCATGGGGAAAACCATAGTAATTTATTTTGCCTCAAACTGTGTTTGAGTGTTTTTTGAGTTCAGTAGGCTTTTGATGTAACGCGGAATCTCTCTATTGAGAAGAGAATTACCCAAGGGTACGAGCGCTACATACCTAATCCACAATTTATCATAAAATTCATAGGTTTAGTACAATCTTACAATATGTGTACAGTGTTCGGTGTCTCTCTTCAAAACGTATCCACACATGTTTCCAGGAAGTCTGCCTGCATCTCAAAGTGTATTATTGTGAGAATGGCTACAGAGGAGATCCTGCAGGTGATTGCAAGGTTGAAACAGCATTTTGACGCTGTTAATGAACAAAATAGGCTGGAAGCTAAGGCTTTCCAGGATGAAATAAACACTCGGATAGATGCCAATCAGCTGGCAATTAATGCAAATCAGGTTGCAATGAATGAAAATCAGAGTGAATTGAATAATCGGTTAGATGCCAATCAGCTGGCAATTAATGTAAACCAGGTTGAATTGAGTAACCGTTTAGATACTCATCAGATTGCAATGAATGCCAATCAGGTTGAAATAAACAACCGATTGGATGCAAAAAAGGTTGAATTGAATGATAAGCTAGGTCAAATGCAGGAAACGATTAAAACCGAAGTAACAGAAACTGTTGTAAGCATTATATCAGAAATGCAGGTTAAGACAGATAAACGTTTCGAGGCTATAGAAGCCAAGCTTGAAAGTAATTTACAAGCGTGTAAGCATGCGCAGGATGAAACCAACAGTAGGTTAGATGCGCTGTCTAATGACATTAAGGATATTCAAATCCAAAATGAGGCGAATCTCGAACGCCAAGCGAAACAGTTTTCAGAATTTACGAGAACGGTAGATCAGAGGTTTGAAGAGAACGACTCTAAATGGGACCAGAAATTGAAAAGCTATGCTAGAGCAATTAACGGTGATCTAAAGAAACAGGATCAGAACATATTAGATCAATGTCAGGAAATAAGCGAGATTAAGGCTATCGCTAATGAAAGTAAAGAGCTGGTAAGCAACATGAAAGGTCAGATGAGCAAAGTTCATCAAGCAGTGGACCTAATTCACAGTGACATTATCATCGTTAACAAAAAGCAAGAGGAGAACAGAGGAGAAATTGTTAAGGTCCGGAATGAAATGTCAAAAATCAATGGACACATTCAAGAAGAAATTAAAGGGCTGAGAGAAGAACTCGAAGTGAGAGAAGGCCAGAAGACAGAGGCAAGCGACAAGACCCTTGCTCAAATAAAGGAAGATGTAGAGGATGAAATCTCCCATATCAAACAAAGCCTGAAAGAAGACAAGAAGAAAATATTTCAAGTGGCAGAGGAAAATCGAGATAGACTTACCAGAATCGAGAAGGAGGTAATTACTCGACTGGAAAGAGCAGACATGCGCCACAATCAAATGGAGACTAGGATAATCGCACAGGAGGAAACCCTTATGAAAGATCCTAAGTCAAGTGAAGGCAGCATGGAAGATATGAGGAAAGCAAGGTGGGCAGACTTAGAAACCCAACCTATAATAAGAAATGCTACAGGCCCAGGCGAAAGTACTTATATGACGCCAGGTGCACCAGTTGCAGCATCAACGCCGCATGAAAATGCTATGCACACCCAGGTGATAAACGAAATCAGGGCAAGCGAAGAGAAACCAAGGAAATTCTCAGGTAGCAACTGTAATATGACACCAAAATATTGGTTGAAGGAAGTGTCTGAATATTTGAATGATGCGCGGATACCACAAGAGCGCAGGCTACGAGCCATTGAGAAACTAACAGAGGGAGAATGTGCATTATGGTTTCGCAGTTTCCGGTATATTTTCGATGCTATTGAGGAGTTTCGGGAGGCATTTTTGAAACGGTACTGGGATCCAGCGACTCAGCAAAATTTGAGATTTGATTTGTATTCAAAAAGATACAGCACCAACAACCCAACGAATTACGCAGAGTTTTTCATATCTCAGATGTGTCGGTTCAAAGAACTTGATAAAAAACCTAGCGAGCTGGAACTATGTATTGCTATCGCCAAGCAGCTTCCATACGAGATCCAAAGACTGCTAATCTCGGCAAATGCGAAAACTGCTATGGAAATGGAGACAGTTCTTAGACAGCTGGACCTCACAACAGCCAATACGATGCGTCAGAATCGAACCGTGGAACAGGTACACGTGACCAACACGCAGACTGACCAACATCAAGCTCCAAGGAACAACAAAGCTACTAGCACTGAAACATTAGATTCCAACGGAAGTCAATGGGAACAGGAACCCAGAAGATGGCAGCCGAAGTACAAAGGGAATGCTGGTAGAGGAAGAAGAGGCCGAAATTCTTGGAATAAGCAGAATACCAGGGGTAGACCGTACCAAAACAATGGAGGTAACAATAGCCAAGAAGGCAACAATAGGAATTGGAGACCCCAGGAAAGAAGAAGTAACTTCGATGACGAGGTAGAGGAACGATATCACGCTTCATTGCGATACCTCGAGGAAAGGGGAGATGAGCCCCAGAAGCAACAAGTCCGCTGGCAAGAAGTTATGCAGAACAGGACGTCGCCAGACAGATATGGAGATGGAGCTAAGAGTTTGGAGTTACAGCGCAGCGAACAAGAGAGAAGAAATTCTAAGGGGACCGGCGCTATAGAAAAAAAAAACCTCCAAAATTAGAAGAGTTCGGAAATGATGGATGGAAGTCAGTTAACATCATCAATTGGATAGCCAAACCAGAAGAGCTAATCGAGGATACAGGAGGATCACAGGTCATGGTCAAGAGAGAATTGCCTATTATAATAGTAAGAGTGGCAGGGTTGAAAATAAGAAGTCTGTTAGACACGGGTTCAACAGTGTGCCTTATGACACAAGCTTTATATAATGAAATAGCCCAGAGGGAGAATGTTTTGAAAATACCGATCTCTAGTGTCAAAATAAAAGGGGTAATTCCAGACAGAACGGTGATATGTAAATATCAGGTATTCCTAGATTTACAGATAGGAGGCTCTATTTTCTCACAGAGTTTTCTATTAGTAAACAAACTGCCTTATAACGTACTTATTGGGGCAGAATTTATAAGGGAATACAGAGTGATAATAGATCTAGCACAGGACAGGGTTATGTTCTGTGTGAATGAGGAAGCCGAAGGCTTAGAGGTCTCACTCAATCAGAACGAACCAGGGTCAGATGAACAAGTATGGCATACATACAGAGACGTAGCGGAGGAAGAAGTGTTAGCTATTGAGCAGTTAGAAGAAGAACTGAAAACACTAGCCACAGACATGGAGAAAGATCTGGAACCCGAGCTGGAAGAATATATTTCGGAAAAACTAGAAGAGGCAAAAATTGGGCCAAAAGAGAAGGAAAATTTAAAGAAATTATTACTGGAACAGAAGGAAGTCTTTGATTCGAGACCTGGTCGTATAAAGAACTTCACTTATGCTTTTCAAGTCAGTGATTGGACACCATTTAGGCAGAAACCCTACCCTATAGCCGAAAAGCACTATGCTAAAGTGAAAGAGGCAATTCAGGAGATGTTGGTGGCCGGCGTTATTGAGAAAACACCTACGCCTTACGTAAGTCCATTGGTAATCGTACCTAAGACAGACGGGACTGTCAGAGTATGTCTGGACCTGAGACATTTAAATATGAAGGTTATTCCGGAGTTCGACCAAGTGCCACCTATTAAAGAAATCCTCAGGAAGTTCAAAGGGAAGACCATATTCACAAATTTAGATATTACTTCTGTCAGAGCGAAGTTAAATTCCTAGGGCATGTTATTGATGCAAATGGAGTTAAGCCTAATCCAGATAAATTAGAGGTAATTCGAAATTTCCCTCGACCCACGAAAGTTAAACACGTCCGACAGTATTTGGGAGTAATTGGATTCTTTTCGAACCACTGCCCAAACTATATTACGACTGTAGCACCCCTGCAGGATTTATTGAAGAAAGGCGGCAGATGGAATTGGACGGAGCAATGTCAGGAAGCATTCGTGAGGTCAAAACAAATGCTTTTGGAATATGTGAAGCTGGGATACCCGGATTATACCCAGAAATTCATCATACAGACGGATGCATCACTTATTGGTATAGGAGCGATGCTATTCCAGGAAAATGTAGATAAGCCCGAAAAGAAAGTTTTTATTGCCTTTTTAAGTAGGAGGTTGAAAGCCCATGAGAAAAATTACACGATTACAGAGATAGAGTTACTTGCAATTTTGTACGCGTTGCAATACTGGCGCAAACTCGTGTACGGCTTTCAAATAGTCCTCAGAACAGACCATAAAGCTTTAATATTTTTGTTAAAGACGGACTTGTCTAGCCAGCGGTTGACAAGATGGTCCCTGTATATTCAACAATTCAATGTGGAAATAGAATACTGTCCAGGGAAAGAGAATGTAATACCGGACATATTAAGCCGTTACCCTAGAGAAGAGGAAACTCTAGCTGTCCAGATTGAGAATCGAGATCAGAAGACGTTGGATTACTTGAGGAATCTTACCAACCTACAACGCGAAGACCCGTGGTTGAAGATGATGATCGATTACTTCGAGGGACGCTTAGCAAAGGGAACTGCAATGTACAGAGAGGCAGAGGCATTGGCAACAGATTGTGTATGGTATAATCAGATACTACACATGTGGGATGATGTAGATCATACACGTCAAAGGATTGTTATTCCTGCATCTTTGCAGAGGAGATTGGTGTGGCTAGCACACAGAGCATTTGGGCATCCCGGGATAGACAAGGTCACTGCTCTATTGAAAGAAGCATTTACTTGGCCAAAGTTGAGAGAAACGGTGAGAAATGCTATTAGGACATGCGATTTGTGCCAAAGGGTAAAGCCAAATCCCTTTTTAATGAGACAACGACCTATTCCGTTGTTACCAGAGAAGCCAAGGCAGCTAATGAGCATAGACAATTTTGGACCACTGCCTAGAGCACGTAGAGGCAATAGACACATTTTTGTAGCCATGGATGTATTCTCAAAAATGGTAGTATTATGCCCCATACGGAAAACCAGCACAAAGCAGGTATTGAAACGCCTGAAAGAGAGAGTTATTCCGATCCTTGGGAAACCGGATAATCTACTCTCAGACCATGGAAGCTGCTTCACTAGTGCAGAATTTCGTCGGGAACTGGAAAATCTAGGAATTATGCAGATTTTATCTACCATTCACCATCCTGAGGCAAGTCCAGTTGAAAGAGTAATGAGAGAGATCAGAAGTACATGAAGATCTACTGCTCTGAAGATAATTGGAGATGGATTGAGTTCCTAGAAATAATTGAATACTGCATAAATAATACTGTACATGAGGCGACAGGTCAGGTTCCCGTGACTCTACATTTGGATCAGAGACCGGAGAGACCGTGGACTGGTGTTATTCCATTACCAGTAGACGTGCAGCCAGGACGAGAATTGAGGATCCAACGAACCTTCGAATATCTCCAAGCACAGGCGGAGAGACGCCAGAGAAGAAATCGTGCGAAGAGATATCACAGACCGCTTCTCGTCGGAGAAAAAGTGTTAGTGCGGAAACCCGCCAGTTCAGATCCAGAAGCACGGAAGTATAAAAAGTTCAATTTCGGTTATCACGGCCCGTTCGAGGTGATCAGAGACCTACAAAACAATGCATACAGAATAAGGCATTTAGAAACAGGAAACGAGGTCGTTATGAATGCAGCCAATTTAAAAATTTACAATTCGCCAGAAGAATTTGACGAACAAGAAGAAGTATTAGCAGCGCACACCCAACTGAACGTGGATGGCAAAGTCAGCCAGGCAGTCAGACCTGAAGGTTCGCGTGGCGAGACGGAACGAGAAGCAGACAGCTTGCCCAGTGAAAGGGACAAACAGCAAGAGTGCCAGTGCCTGCAAGAACTTTACAAAGAAATGGTCGAAGCGGCAAGGGAAGTTGAGGCCATAAATGAAGCCCTCCGTCAAGAGAATGAATAGCTTAGAGCTGAGCGCAGTGTGGAAGGGGGAGCTAGACAAACCTACTCGCAGCCAGACGAGATGAACGACCCCGGATGTAAACACAGACAGTGGTAGACAGTCAGCTGATTACTTACAGAAAGTCACTTGCAATTGACTTCTATAAGTTTTGCAAGGGGAATATGAACCCGAGGGGGTCATGCTGACTGATATCGAACGTGGATCTCAGAGACTGTGATCTCAGAATAAAGGTTCCACCAGGGAACGAACCCGAGGTCTGTTGAGGGAGTTTCATTGTAAAAACCCCTAGAGGAAAGTATATATTTAATCACTGGTGTGATTTCAGTTGATACTGACATTATTTAGTGAAATAATGCAGGGAAAATGAGCGGAATACAACATTATTGGACTACATGGAGTAGGCTATGCTGGACTTAGAACGCAGAAGTAGAGAGTTTGACATTTTACTAATAGCCCCAGAATTGTGGGAGGAGACTCTTGGAGCCCTGTCAATCTCGCTGACCTAGTTAAGTCGTCTGGAAGAGGTCGGGGGTTTGAATAATGACCCAGTTCTTCCCCGTTTGAGAATAGGACTAAGAAGAGAGGGGAGAGATCCCAAGGAAAATCATTGATTACTCGTGATTGGAGTAACGCAATGACATGAGATTTGCGCACAGGTGAATCTTTAGCCAGGAGGCTAATTTTAAAGCCTTAAATCTGCGAAATTGACGCATATTTAATGGAGTGCGTAAGGACACAGGACTATGGATGTTCGCGGCTGGGTTTGACGATGTCGCCAGGGATTCCCACTGAAACCGCGTCCCCACGCCATAGAGAAAGCAATTAATATTAATTAATTGGCCGATCGATCCTTCAGCACGCAGATAGTTCTGGGATCAGTGAAGAAAAAGGAACCCGATGAGCATTGTTTCGAGACCAGAATCATGCTGGGAGAGGAGTTGATATAGCGAGGGAATTCTAGCTCTACTTTTTGTGTGAAGCCAATATAAGGGAGTCGACCCTTGGCAGAAGTCAGTTGTTGTCAGTTTTTGAAGAGACTCGAGCGCGGAACGTATGTCGGTCCGGCTCAGGAAAGGACGCTCAAACAAAGACTTGAACATTTGAGTGTTAACCATTATATTCACCGCACATCGTAATGCACCAAGTGAGAAGATAATCATGCATGGTCATGAAATAATAAGAATTACGGTAATCAACGAACTTTATTGTGTGAAATGCGTATTACCGAAGTCAAGGAAGGAGGCCCGGACTTCAACTTGGGAAGCCGCGCAGTAAAACCTTTAGAAGGCTTTTATTAAGGACAGTCGTGCTGCATGTGTGAAGTCAGCAGTACGAGCAATGGTTTGTGTTCACATAGGAAGTACCGTGTGATATAAGTTGCAGAACTATTGAAAGTAATAATCTGTGTAAAAATTATGTACAATGTTAAGCGCAGTGTATAATATATTGACTGGTTATACATGTCTTATTGCGCTGGACTGCGCTGGGAGAAACTTTATGAAGCATTTGGTAATGTCTTAAGAATACCAAATAGTAACGCTCAGGACGAAAGTAAGCATTTTTATGCAAAGCAGGAAGTTTACCGTAGGATTATTGATAGACTGTTGGTGATTCCGGAGGCAGATGAACCAGACTTTCAATCAGGAGTTGGTAGGAGCACGGAAGATGCCGTTGATACCTGCAATTCTGATATTTTGCCAGGGAAGTTCAACCAATGAAAAGTGTAAAAAGTTAAGTGTGTTATGTATAAATCATATGTGAAATATCTTTTAAATTAATGGTATAATAAGTGTCATAAAGTGTCATGTGTTTTGGAAGCAATAGCTTCTTAATAGAAGTGAAAAGTGCCGTGTGGTTGGTGAAAGAAATGTATTATAAAATGTGTATAGGCAAGATGCAAATGTCGCACTAATTCTGCAAATGGCAGGCGACCCGGAAGGATATAGGTGGTTGGAGCCACCATGATGAGCCTATATATGTGAGTACCCCACAAATTATGATTATGTAGAAGTATAGGCCACTGCATGTAATGTGATTTCAGAATTATAAAGATGCCAGTAAAAATCAGTATTAGGAGATAGACCCTCCAGGTTTAATTATTATTGTGTTGATTTTAGTAGAGTTGAGATGTTGTTTTGCATCAGTGAGTGGATTAATCGTTACCACTGTTAATGAAATGGCAAATCAGTTATGTAAACGTAACGTAACGAACACGGTTGTTCGATTTTTAAGATGGTTAAGTTGTGTCGGGATTTTGGTAATTAATGTCAGTAAGAATAATAATAATAATAATGAATAATAAAAGGTATGAATGAATGCATCAGGCAAAATGTGGTAAGCAAGAAATATTTACGCTAATTGGAAGACTTATCGATCTAAGCAGTAAGATTATACAGTAAGATTATACAGTAAGATTACATTAAGGGATTAAGAAAAGAGTTTAATATCAGAATATATTGTATTAATGGGAATATAATTATGCAAGGAAATGGAAGAGCTTTCTAGTGAATTGAATTTGCAGCTTGTGAAAAAGCTTATAGAGTATTTGATAGATTTCTCTTAATAATTATAGGACGAAGATCATAACATTAGGTCATGGAACCAGGTATTCTATTCGACGTATGAAATCTCGTATAGCCGTGGGCGTACTGAGATATGTGCTTTGTGCCAGAGTGTTATTAGTGTTTGGACCCTAACTCTGATGATGGATATGGAATGTTCCGGGTTCGTAGGTAGCTTGTAGTTTAACGTGACCGTTAATCTTGAGATCAAGAGCCACGGGACCTCCTTTTTACGTGGAATCCGAACCACAGGACATGGCATTTCACTTCGAAAATCTCACATGCATTGACCGGGAATCGAACCCGGACCGCCTTGGTGAGAGGCATACAGCTAGACCGCTGAGCCACCACGCCCCTGTTGTTCCGGGTTCGAATCCTGTGATAGGTGAGAGGAGAACGTTGGACACCTCTGCACTCTATCTGATCGCCCGAGAACTTATTATTGAGTGATTCGGCTCTTGTGAAGCGAATCTTATGAACGGTAGTATATGATTGACCGCAGCATTTATTAAGATACCGGTTATCCAGATAGACCAATGTTTTTATGAATCTCGTGCCTTCATGTTGTAATGGACCTATTTGGTGCCAGTTAATATTATTATCCTCAGGGTAGGAATACATGTTAAGCTCATCCAGTACCTATTTGCATACCATTCAGTTTAAATCCATTGGGATATGTGTGTCATTGTGACCACGGTATTGTCTTTAAAAATCGTATTACTGCTTGGGGAGATAAGCCAAGTGGCAGGAAGCGAGGGTCGAGGTACTGTTGGGACCTCACTCCACCCCATTGTATACAGGCCGCTCGGAAGAGGGGCTGAGCTGTCAAGCGAACCGTGAAAGAAAGTTTAACAAAGGGCAGATTTTAGACCCTAGTTGTAATGTGAAATGAAATATTGTTATATTGAGTAATGAAGTCATGTGGTTTAAGAACACATTGGTAATTATAGATCACCCTGATGGTTTAAGATTTTAGCAATCTAACGAATGGTTGGAAGTTGCATTTTTACTGTCGCTGACACCTTTTTCAGAAGTTGGTTACTTAACGCCACAGGCTACGCTCGCAAGGGTAGCTTAATAATACCATCCGACACAGCGATAACTAAAGTTTTTTAAGATGAAATCACAACGGCATGTAGTGGAGCTATATAAATAGAGAGAAGTGTAGGGGTAGCTTTACATAATTATGGAGTTGCACGTAGATTTTGTTGTGCAACACCTGAATAGGCTAATGCATGTAAAGCATTTGGTGGGAAGAGAGAGATCAAACACACACGGTACACATAATTGTCGAATTAAGACGAGGTTTAAGGAATAAGTAATTTTGTGAAATTAAAGAAGTCACATTAGAGGACAGAAGAATCAAAGTACAGTTTTGTTTATGAAGTTGCATGTGCATCTGCGCACTAGGGTATATTGTGAAGTTAATATAAGGGTAAAGGTTTGAGTTATGATATGATTTTATTATGATGATATTATGTTAATATTAGTGGATTGTGGAAGTAATTTTTGTTTGATTTTGTTTTATGTTTGTTGGGATTGTTTTATTTGTTTGAAGCCATGATTTTATTACTGAATTAAAGTCTTAGAATAGAGTTGTGCCTTATCATTGTAGAGTTGATACCTTTTAGTCTCAAATCCAAAATATGCAACTGCTCAATGGGGGAACGGTACACGCCTGAGTCCTGACGCTAGCTGGAGGCGGAAGTATATTTTCCATGGAGATTACTCACATGGGTACAGTACCTAATGTTTGACGGTGTCTTTATTCTTAAAAGAGCTGGGGATACTGTCCTAAGTAACCACCAACCTTCACAAAAAATCGAGGGCTGTTTCTTTTATCATTTTAAATGATGAAGATTTCAGTGCTTTTCAGTCGGTCAACACGAATGTACCCAAAAGAGCTGGGTCATGCCCTAATCCTGAAATAAATTACATGAGATTAATAAATACACTAGGATGACCAGTTTCGATCGTCAAGCGATCATCATCAGATACATTACACTTAGGCTATAAAATCTATGTTTGAAAATACAGGTGAAAATATTTACAATATGTACAATTATTTGGTTGCAGTATTGGTACTGCAACTGTTGGTGTAAGCTGTGTTGTTGTTTTAGTCTTCAGTCTTTTGACTGGTTTGATGCAGCTCTCCATGCCTCCCTGTCCTGAGCTAATTGTTTCATCTCTACATAGCTCTGACACCCTACATCGGAGGCAATCTGTTTAACATATTCTAACCTTGGTCTACCCCTACAGTTCTTGTCCTCGACCCTTCCTTCCATAACTAAGCTTGCTATTCCTGGGTGTCTTAGTATGTGTCCTACCAACATATCTCTTCTCTTCATTAGCAGTCGCCAGAAACATCTCTCCTCTCCCACTCGTCTTAATATCTATTTGTTTGTAACCCTATCTACCCTTCTGATCTTCATCATTCTCCTGTAACACCACATTTCAAATGCTTCAATTCTCCTCTTTTCTGCTGCACCAATAGTCCAAGTTTCACTTCCATAGAGCGCCACGCTCCAGACAAAGGCTTTCAAAAATGACTTCCTAATACCTAAATCTATATTCGATGTCAGCAGATTCCTTTTTTGTAGAAATGCTTTTCTTGCCTGAGCCAACCTACTTTTTATATCCTCTTTGCTTCGTCCATCACTGGTTATTCTGCTTCCTAAGTAACAGAAATCTCCTACTTCCTTCAACTTTTCACCTGCCAATTTGATCTCCATAGAGGTTTCTGATTTATTTCGGCTGCATTCCAGTATTTTTGTTTTACATTTATTAATTTTCATCATGAATTCTTTCCGTAAGACGGAATCCATACCATTCAAAAAATCATTCAAATCCTCAGGCTTGTTGGCCAAGATGACGATGTCATCAGCAAATCTCAGACTTGAAATTATTTCTCCTTGAATCTTCACTCCCACTTTAAATTTTTCTCTAATTTCCTTCATTGCTTGTTCAATGTAAAGATTGAAAAGTATGGGTGATAAGTTGCAGCTTCTCTCTCATGTCCTTCAACTCGAATGACTGCTGTCTGGTTTCTGTATAGATTGTATATCACCCTCCTATCCCTGTACTTTATTCCAATCGATTTCAAAATGTCAAACAATTTAGTCCAATCAACGTTATCAAAAGCCTTTTCTAAGTCTACAAAAGCCATGAACGTTCTCTTATCTTTCCTTATTCTACCTTCCAAAATCAGCCTAAGACTTAGTACAGCTTCCCTTGTTCCTACATTTCTCCTGAAACCAAACTGGTCTTCACCCAACTCCGTTTCTATCTGGCTCTCAATCCTCTTGTAAATTATTCTAGAAAGGATCTTTAAAGCATGAGTAATCAAGCTGATTGTACGGTAATCTTCACATCTGTCAGCTCCCACTTTCTTTGGTATAGGGATGATTACATTCTTCTTGAAATCAGGGGGTACCTCACCTGTCTCATAAATCCTACACACCAAGTGAAATAACCTGATCAGACCTTCCTCTCCTATGCAGCGTAGCAACTCAATCGGTAAATCATCTATGCCTGGTGCTTTGTTCCTGCTTAAGTCTTCCAAAGCTCTATCAAATTCTGATCTCAATATTAAATCTCCTTTCGCATCCTCATCAATTTCCTCCTCCCTTTCCATTACATGATTCTCAATCTCCTTTCCCTTATACAAACTCTCTATGTAAGCTTTCCATCTCTCAACCTTTTCTTCCCTATCTGTTAGAGGCTTTCCATTTGTGTCCTTAATATTACAGCACTTAGTCTTCTTTTCCCCAAAAGTATCCTTAATCCTTCGGTGTAAGCTAAATGCAGTATATATGATTTTAAATGATAAATAGTGATAGATATCTGGAGTTTGTAATATGGAGTGATTATATGGTTGTAAAAAACAACTATGGTTAAACTGTAATATTACAGGCTACTACTTATCTGGTTGTCTTCCTTGCTGGAGCTAAGCGCAGTTTTCGTGTTCACTGTTACTCCAGGCGTGGTCGACTGAGATGGGCTGTTATCTCAACGACACTGGTTTTTCCCTTTTGTCCCCCCTGTTCATATGTGCTGTGCGGAGTCAGTGCGATGTGTTTATGCCAACCTAGATAAGACGTATGTTATTGAATGAGGTGGGTCTACAACTATCAAATACCGTGGAACATTCCTCGCCAAGCCTGAACCATAAGCCATTCAAACTAAGCGCTGCCCGGTCTTAGGAGGACGTCCCGGGACCTTTAATACTGCCGCGAATACGGGCCTTGGTTTATTGCAGAAGAAACGTACATCGTACACCTGATCCAGATAACAATCCACAACATTTTAAATGATATAGGCGACTTCATCGTTGCGTTACGGCAACGTCACGAAATGTACCCAGAATGCACTGAGGTGTGTGACGTCATAGTACAGCTTGGTGCATGTGTACTGAGTTCACTGGTGAGCTCTGGCGTTACGAGACGGCAACGACACGGCGAGCGTGACGTCATCCAGCCAGCTCCCTCCTTTCACCGCGCTCGAGCTCCCTCATGACTTGTAACTTTCTTGATCATCTAACATGTCAGGAGTCTTTGGCTTCAAGCGAGAAGCCTCCAGCCTTTCTACCATTTTTCAGCATTTGTAGCATTTGAAATGATATAAAGTCCAGTCTTTCAGACCGACTGTCTCTTTTTTTCTCCAAGTTCCGATGAACTTTATAACAATAACAGATTGACTCACCAAACTGATTTTACTACTAAATGTTTGCTTGTTTTATTGTTATGTCTCAACATAATCGCCAAAACGATTGAAACATTTGTGGTATCGTTACACCAGCTTTCCAATGCCCTCGGCAAAATATTCTGCCGCCACTGAGGTGGGTTCGTCTGGACAGTCTCCTGAAGTGGTTCCTTTTTGGCGAGGCGTTGCCGCCCAACCATACCTTCAATTCTCGGAAAAGGTGAAAATCATTCAGTGCTGGTTTGGACTAAACGGCGGATGGTCCTAAACGTTACACTTGAATTCTTTGAAAAAGTCTATCGTAACGTTGGCACAGTGCGGTCGTGAATGATTTTCACCTTTTTCGAGAATTGAAGGTATGGTTGGGCGGCAACGCCTCGCCAAAAAGGAAACACTTCAGGAGACTGTCCAGACGTACCCACTTAAGTGGCGGCAGAATATTTTGCCGAGGACATTGGAAAGCTGGTGTAACGATACGACAAATGTTTCAATCGTTTTGGCGATTATGTTGAGACATAAGAATAAAAGAAGCAAACATTTAGTAGTAAAATCAGTTTGGTTATATTTATACAGTCCATCGGAACTTGAAAAAGAAACGGCCCTCGTAATAAAACACTCAACGTTGCTGGAGCTCCCAATCACTATTACAACGAAGTGATGCGATACCCCAGGAGGATCGGGCCAGCGTTTCTAATAAGAAACATTCCCACTGTCCGCTCTTTAGGAGGGAGGAATGCGCCAATCGGAGCGGAAAGACATTGTCAGCAGAAAGCAAACAAGACAAGAAAATGCGAGGAACCAGCAACGTCCATTCGAGCCAGAGTGTGGGCAGGCGAATATTTGCTAACTTTTCTCATCAAAGTTCCTATAATCAGTGATCCTGAATGTTGTATCAATTGGGTACAAGATCGCGTGTGCTCATGTCATTGGCTGTCACTCTCATGCGTGTTGTAGACAAGGAAACTAAACGCTCAGTGCGTAAATTATTAACGCTGTATAGGGCAGAATATTATTGAAGTTATTTTATTTGTATTAATTATAATTTAATTTTAATTGTTTTACACTAATATTAATTATTATTAGTTAAAATGCTTGTTTTCTTTAACATTATAATATTCTTAAAATTAAGATTATATAAGAATAGATTAGTTATTAATATTTTATGTTCCACGAAGTCGAAATGTAAATATTATATGTCAGAAAACTCTATCAAATGATGGTCATTAAAGTACTAGTTTTCATTATGATACAGTTTCTCCAACCAATCAGAGCTCAAGATGTATGATGTGTGACCAATTAGGTACCCGATAGCTTCGCACTTGAACACAGAGTCTAACATGTCGGACATGAATTAAATGATTTGAAAGTTGACAATGTAAAAGATATCCGATCAACCATTGTAGTTATAATGGCAAACACAAAGACAAATTCAGCACGAACCTTTAAGGTAATAAGAAAATACTATGACATATGCAAGAAATTTATGAATCTACGTCCAGACGATTACAACCCAGCATCCTTCTATATAAATTACCGACATGGAAAGTACACCATCCCATATTTTTGCGTGAATAAACTGGCGAATATGAGAAAAGAAATAGCACTGTAACTTAATATCCCGAAAGCCAATTTCTACACAGGGCATTCTTTCATACAACTTCGGCGACAGTTTAAGTGAATGCTGGTACAGATCGGCAGGGATATGGCATTTCAAAGCAGACAGAGCGCATGCGTGGGTTAGAGAACTTGTAAAGCACAGAGAGCAAATTCGGCGCTTGCACTCCGATCACTAAATTAAAGTGACTGAATCTCGACAGATATTTATGAATATTTCTCTTCAAACATAAAATTTAAAAAAATAAAGTTATAATTATCGTCCGTTAATACGAGGTATATTGACCATGAAAATGAAATGTGTGCGTCTCACTAAAACAGTCAAACCATTGGCTAAAGCACTTATGTACAACATTTCATATTTGGAGCAAATCACCTTGATGTTTTGCCCCTTACAAAACAATCACCAAGTCCAATTCGATAGGACAAAGCTTTTATAATTTCCTTGTCACGGAATCAGGGCGTACTTACTGCTGCTACCTGTTTGAGATACCGTGACGAGGAGACGTGATGGCGCTGTGGTCAGGCTGCTTGCCTCTCACTAAGGCGGACAGGGTTCAATTCCCGGTCAATATATGTTTGATTTTCGAAGTAGAATATTATGTCCTGTGGCTCGGATTCCACGAAAAAAGTGGTGGTCACGCGCTGTGATTTGTTTATCTTAGCGAGGACAATGCGCCGGCTGTAAACAAGGTTTAGTTTCTAACTACTGTAAGCCATCTGCAATCGCATTTCGAATGGGCAAACACTCTCCTGTCAGCCACGGGAGTGTCACGGACCATGACTATTGATATCACTTCCTACATTCTTCTGACTCGTTGAAGTCGCCTCCCAAATTGAAATTCCCAGATACAGTACATAGAAAGGTTTCCACGCATTTCCGATATATTTTCAAAAATCGAAGAAGAAAAAAAACAAGAAGTTCCGTGACGAACTAAAGAGCCTACTTTTCTTAAAATTAAGTTTCATGCCAATGATTAATCTACAGTATATGAACCTATCTAGAATAATGACGAAATTAAGTTGGTAATATAAAAATGTCTAATTAGTTCGAAATATACCTGGTATAATGTAGCCTAATAGAGCATTACAGTTGACAGCCCTGGTGACTGAATATATTCTTAGTTCCATCTCTTAAGGTACAGAATTAAAACAAGTAGTTCCGTGAAGAACTGTACAGCCTATTTTCATCCTGCTCATGTTAATTGCCTCTATCAACATACAAGATTTCAGTTTAATTGCTGTAACAGATTCGTAGATATTGAGAACCGTCTAAATATTTCAGATGGTCGCCAGGTTGGATCTTTATTTTTGTACTATTATATTAAGATTATTGTGTACGTGTGGTGTTCAAACTTCAATCGCATGATTAGAACACAAGAAGTAAAAACGAGATTTTTAAATTACGCACAGCAGCCATCTTGTGATTATGCAAACAATTGAAATAAATTAGATGCCAGTGGATCAACATTTGTGTAAGCATTTAACGTGCAACGTTTCACGGCACTCGGATAGTTAATTCGCGAGAAACGTCCATTTAAATATTTATATTTCGCGTCGCCGCCATGTTGGATTCGTGCTCACCAGGTTACTGAAAGTCCTATAGGTGAACATATGTTCATAGTCTCTATGAACATAAAAATTTCAGTTTGGTTGCTGTAAAAGATTCATAGATATTGAGAACCGTCTAAATATTACGGAAGCTTGCCATTTAGGATTGTTATATGTGTAGGCCATAGAGTTATGTACCATTCAAGGACACTTATTGCCTAGGTTCATTAATCAAACTTTCACTTCGATCGCATGATTACGACACAAGAAATAAAAACTTAATTTTAAAATTTCGCACAGCCGCCATCTTGAGGTTATGTAAACAATGGAATTAAATTAGATGGCAGTGCATTACAATCTGCAAAATCATTTACTGTACCACATTTCACTGCGCTCAGAGAGTTAACTCACGAGAAAAGTCTATTAAAATATTTCAAATTCGCTTGGTCGCCATGTTCGTTTTGTACTTTACAGGTTTATGAATTATACATAGGTAAACTTGTATCAGTACCCTTTATCACCGTACAAAATTGCAGGGTGATATCTGTAATAGTTTCGGGGATATAGAATGTCAGTGAAATATTTCGCACAGCCGCCATTTTGAGGTTATGTAAACAATTGAACTAAATTAGACTCCAGTGCATTGCAATGTGTATAAATATTTGCTGTACGAAGTTTCATTACGTTTGGATAGTTAAATCGCGAGAAAAGTCTATTTAAAAGTCTCCACTTCGCTTGGCCGCCATGTTGGTTATGTAGTAACCAGGTTTTTGAAAGTCTCATAGGTGAATTTTTAGTAGTACCCTTTATCACCGTACACAATTTCAGGGCGATATCCGCTATAGTTTCGGAGATACTGAATGCTAGTGAAATATTTCGCACAGCCGCCATGTTGGATTGGTGAGACGTAACAAAATTCGATGGGCACGGTCGAGGTCGCCGGGAAAAGTGCTATGAACTTACCGAGTTTCACTGAAATCGCTCCAGCCGTTTAGACTTTATTAGAGGGACACACACACACACACGCACACACACACACACACGGACAAAAGGTGATCTCATAAGCCTATTTTTTCAAAATTGAAAATAGGCTAAAAATGGTTGAAATCCAATGGACGTTACATGCAGTTAGACATTGGATCTATCAGCACGCATGTTGGCAACAATGTCATGCGTATGCTGGTCAGAAATAGCCTAATCTGAAATATTATGATATCTTGTTGCGCCAATTTTGGACGAAATCCATTTGTTAGTATAGAAATTACATGTATTTTAAAATTGGACATATCAGCAGGCATAGAATCATGTTGGCAACACTGACTTATATTAATTATTCCAAATTAACCTAGAATGTCAGGTGCTATACGTGTGCAAACTATAGGGCTGTTGGCTTGCATACTTTTTGATATATTATATATGATTTTATTAAACACAATGTGTACAATATATTTTGATATATTGATATTAGGTTAAAAAAATATAGACAGCATTTATTAACAGTTGGCAACCCTGATCGCTCCTAAGAATACTTATAGTCATATCTGTTATGTTACACATAGCACATAAGAAATTTGATTGAAATCCAACTGATAGTATAGAAGTGTTTAAAAAAAAGTCCTCTCGGCACGCCGGAAGGCGGAGGTAGATTTCACCGGACAAACTTGGAGATAGGCGAAAATAGGCAGAATATGCAGGTTTTCGTAGAAGGATCAGACCTCATTTATCGCGTGAAAGTATTTTATAATTGGAGCTTAATTAACTTTGTTTTTCTTCATTTTAAACATATTTTAAACATTTTATTGTCTTACGGGGACGGTAACCTTCTTGTCATTTGGAGTCCATTTTTAGCCTATTTTCAATTTTGAAAAAAAATAGGCTTATGAGATCACCTTTTGTCCGTGTGTGTGTGTGTGTGTGAGGTGTGGGTGTGAGTCCCCCCCTAATAAAATCTAAACGGCTGGAGCGATTTCAGTGAAACTCAGTAAGTTCATAGCACTATTCCCGGCGACGTCGACCGTGCCCATCGAATTTTGTTACGTATCACCAATCCAACATGGCGGCTGTGCGAAATATTTCACTAGCATTCAGTATCTCCGAAACTATAACGGATATCGCCCTGAAATTGTGTACGGTGATAAAGGGTACTACTAGAAGTTCACCTATGAAACTTTCAAAAACCTGGTTACTACATAACCAACATGGCGGCCAAGCGAAGTGGAGACTTTTAAATAGAATTTTCTCGCGATTTAACTATCCAAACGTAATGAAACTTGGTACAGCAAATATTTATACACATTGAAATGCACTGGAATCTAATTTAGTTCAATTGTTTACATAACCTCAAAATGGCGCCTGTGCGAAATATTTCACTGACATTCTATATCCCCGAAACTATTACAGATATCACCCTGCAATTTTGTACGGTGATAAAGGGTACTGATACAAGTTTACCTATGTATAATTCATAAACCAGTCAAGTACAAAACGAACATGGTGACCAAGCGAATTTGAAATATTTTAATAGACTTTTCTCGTGAGTTAACTCTCTGAGCGCAGTGAAATGTGGTACAGTAAATGATTTTGCAAATTGTAATGTACTGCCATCTAATTTAATTCAATTGTTTACATAACCTCAAGATGGCGGCTGTGCGAAATTTTAAAATTAAGTTTTTATTTCTTGTGTCGTAATCATGCGATCGAAGTGAAAGTTTGAATAATGAACCTAGGCAATAAGTGACCTTGAATGGTACATAACTCTATGGCCTATACATATAACAATCCTAAATGGCAAGCTTCCGTAATATTTAGACGGTTCTGAATATATATGAATCTTTTACAGCAACCAAACTGAAATTTTTATGTTCATAGAGACTATGAACATATGTTCACCTATAGGACTTTCAGTAACCTCGTGAGCACGAATCCAACATGGCGGCGACGCGAAGTATAAATATTTAAATGGACGTTTCTCGCGAATTAACTATCCGAGTGCCGTGAAACGTTGCACGTTTTAAATGCTTACACAAATGTTGATCCACTGGCATCTAATTTATTTCAATTGTTTGCATAATCACAAGATGGCTGCTGTGCGTAATTTTAAAATCTCGTTTTTACTTCTTGTGTTCTTATCATGCGATTGAAGTTTGAATACCACACTTACACAATAATCTTAATATAATAGTACAAAAATAAAAATCCAACCTGGCGACCGTCTGAAATATTTAGACGGTTTTCAATATCTACGAATCTGTTACAGCAATTAAACTGAAATTTTGTATGTTGATAGAGGCAATTAACATGAGCAGGATATATGAAAATGGCTGTACAGTTCTTCACGGAACTACTTGTTATACTTGTGGTCACACTGTCCTTATGCAAGGTTTCGACACTGATGTGTAACTATGTAACGGTCTGTTACTTCTTCACGCAAAATTATATCTCCCGCAGAGATGTTGGTTGGTTCCTCAGTTTAGGGGCTGCGACAACGCGGTCATATAACCCCGTGTACTTTGGGTGAGTGTAGAATCTGTCTGATAAACGGTGTGAATTGTGATGGCTGTATTAGTCTGTAATTCAGGTAAGGAATGCAGACGCTAAATTTCAAGCAGTAGTTCCTAATGTTTTGCTACCAGATACTATCGTCAACGCCACCCAGCTGTGAACTTGGCTACTGGATGCCACCTCAATCAGCAACTCGCAACGAACGTTGGAACTTCCCCTCCAAAGGAAAGCTTACTGAGGGATTTTTAGCGCTCTTAGAAAATCCGACGACTTTGGCCGGCTTTGAACCCGCGACCTTGGGCATAGAAGTTCAGCATGCTACCAGTTACGTCACCGAAGCCGCTTCACACTTAGTCAGATGGAAATCTGAATCTGATCTCGCGCAAGTGCGTTGTCATGGCAACGTCTGATGGCTCATCCCTCATCAATTTAGTAGTGTTGCCATGTCAACCACTGATAGCTCTTGGCATTTTCTTATAATTCCGAAATCATTTTACTCATCCCTTGGCGCAATGGTGGCTCATATCAAAAATTCTTTCAGACAAACGTTTTAGGTAATTATTAGGGGAATATTGTCCATTTTGTACGGTTTTGATATTGTGCCTATTAACAGAGATATGATTAATGTTTCCCGAAAAAAACACTTTTTCCCACCCCTTTGGTCAATGGTTGGTGCTATCAAAAAACGTTTCAAACATACATTTCTGAGCATTATCCGACACATAGTATGAACTTTGAACGGATTCGATATTTCACATATTAAGAGAGTTATAGCAATATTTCATTTTTTCGAAAAAAAAAAGTCCCCCATTTTCATCCCCTTCGACCGATTTAGCCCAGTAACGAACTCGTCCGAGATTTTATGGGTATACATATTCGGTAAAAAATTCAAAGTGATTGGTGCAAAATTACGGCAGTTATCGTGCCCACAAGAAACTGATATACATATATACATATATTACATAAATTATATATAAACTTTTGAACTGACGGTGGTTTTGGGGTCTGGGGGATGTGAAACGCGAAGATATGTCGAAATTTTCCGGAAATCGAAACATGGTACCCATTGCAATAGTTAGCTTTCTAATGAAATCTACCTAAAATACTGCCGTCAACGACGCCTAGCTGTGAACTTGGCTACTAGATGCCACCTCAATCAGCAACTCGCAACGAACGTTGGAACTTCCCCTCCGAAGGAAAGCAAACTCAGGTTTTTTAGCGCTCTTAGTAAATCCGACGACTTCAGCCGGGTTTGAACCCGCGACCTTCGGCATAGAAGTTCAGCATGCTACCAGTTCCGATACCGAAGTCGCTTCCCACTGACATATGAAAACTGAATGTGATCTCGTGCAGTGGCGTTGTCATAGCAACTGCTGATGGTCATCCCTTATCAATTAAAAGTAAAGTTGTCATGGCAACCTCTCTTGGCACTTGGCATTTTCTTATAATTTAAATCATTTTGTTCACCCCGTGGCGTAATGGTGGGTCATATCAAAAATTCTTTCAGACAAAAGTTTTAGGTAATTATTGGAGGAATATTGTCCATTTTGTGCGGTTTTGATATTGTGCCTATTAACAGAGATATGATTAATGTTTCCCGAAAAACCCACTTTTTCCCACCCCTTTGGTCAATGGTTGGTGCTATCAAAAAACGTATTTGACATAAATTTTTGGCACATATCCGACACATATTATGAACTTTGAAGGGATTCGATATTTCATGTATTAAGAGAGTTATAGCGATATTTCATTTTTTCGAAAAAAGCCCCCCATTTTTACCCCCTTTGACCGATTTTGCCCATTAACGAACTCGACCGAGATTTTATAGGGATACATATTATGTAAAAAATTTCAAAGTGATTGGTGCAAAATTACGGCAGTTATCGTGTCCACAAGAAACTGATATATATATATATATATATATATAGATAGATAGATAGATAGATACATATATACATAAATTATATATAAACTTTTGAACTGACGGTGGTTTTGGGGTCTGGGGGATGTGAAACGCGAAGATATATCGAAATTTTCCGGAAGTCGAAACATGGGACCCATTGCAATAGTTAGCTTTCTAAAGAAATCTACCTAATTGGCCCTATCAGCAGGCTTAGAATCATGTTGGTAGAACTGAAGTATATAAGTTACTCCAAAATTAATCTAAATTGTCAGGTACTATACGTGTGCATAGTTTAAATCTGTCGGCTTGCATATTTTCTGATATATGGTATTTGGATAAAATAATAGAGAGAGCAATTATTAACAGTTGGCAGCCCTGGTGCTCAGTCCTATCTGTTTATGTACACATATTACAGACAAAATTTGGTTGAAATCCAATTGATAGTGCAGAAAGTATAGGCATTTAAAAATTGGAGCTATCAGAAGGCTTAAAATTATTTTGGCAACACTGTCATATGTGGCCTCCTGGATATTAAACTGAAATAGTGTTATCTACATGTGTGCCAATTTTGGAACAGCTCCCATGCACATCTTCCGAGATATCCAACATGGAGCTCACATTTCTAGTGCGTTTTTTCAGCAGTTGGTAGCACTGACATCATTTTCAAATATGGGCTTGAGATATTCCGGTATACAGCTTTACTCATACTACATTTGGTTTCGACTTCTGCAACCATTTAGGGGTTGATAGGGGACACACACACACACAGCCAGGCAGACAGAAGGACGGACAGACAGACAGACAGACCGACAGAAGGACAGACAGACACACATTTTCCAGGATCGATCTCATAAGTCCACTTTTTTTCTCATTTTTAGCCTACTTTTCACATTTTGCAAAAATGAGGAAAAAGTAGTCTTATGAGATCGGGCAAATGTGTGTCTGTCTGTCTGTCTGTCTGTCTGTCTGTCCTTCTGTCTGTCTGTCTGGCTGTGTGTGTGTCCCCCCCTATCAACTCCTAAACGGCTGCAGCAATCAAAACCAAATTTAGTATGAGTAAAGATGTGCACCGGAATAGCTCACGTCCATATTCGAAAATGATGTCAGTGCTACCAACTGCCGAAAAAACGCACTAGAAATTTGAGCTCCATGTTGGATATCCTGCAAGGTATGCATAGGAGCTATTCCAAAATTGGCACACATGTAGATAATACTATTTCAGTTTAATTTCAAGGAGGCCAACCATGACAGTGTTGCCAAAATAATGTTAAGCCTTCTGATAGGTCCAATGTTTAAATGCATATAACTTCTACACTATCAACTGGATTTCAACCAAATTTTGTATGTAATATCTGTACATAAACAGATATGACTGAGCGTATTCTTAAGAGCCACCAGGGCTGCCAACTGTTAATAATTGCTCTGTCTATTTTTTTTATCCAAATACCAATATATCAGAATGTGTGCAAGCCGACAGCTTTAAACTATGCACACGTATAGTACCTGACATGTTTGATTAATTTTGGAGTGACTTATATACGTCAGTTCTACCAACATGATTCTAAGCCTGCTGATAGGGCCAATTTTAAATACATGTAACTTCTATACTATCAGTAGGATTTCATCCAAATTTCGCATGTACTATGTGTAACATATCAGATATGACTATAAGTATTCTTCAGTGCAATCAGGGCTGCCAACTGTTAATAAATGCTGTCTATATTTTTTACCCTAATATAAATATATCAGAAAGTATGCAAGCCAACAGCTCTATACTTTGCACACGTATAGCACCTGACATTCTAGATTAATTTGGAGTAATTAATACAAGGCAGTGCTGACAACATGATTCTATGCCTGCTGACATGTCCAATTTTAAAATACATGTAACTTCTATACTAACAAATGGATTTCATCCAAAATTGGCACAACAAGATATAATATTTCAGATTATTTCTGACCAGCACACGCATGGTATTGTTGGCAACATGCTTTTACGCGTGCTGATAGATCCAGAGTCTAACTGCAAGTAACGTCCATTGGACTTCAACCAAATTTTGTATTCTGTACCTTAAGAGATGGAACTAAGAATATATTCAGTCACCAGGGCTGCCAACTGTAGTGCTCTATTAGGCTACATTATACCAGGTATATTTTGAACTAATTAGATATTTCGATATTACCAACTTAATTTCGTCATTATTCTAGATAGGTTCATATTCTGTAGAATAATCATTGGCATGAAAAGTAGGCTGTATAGTTCTTAACGGAACTTCTTGTTGCAAAATGTGAAAAGTAGGCTAAAAACAACAAAAAGCCTCCCTCCCCACTTCTGGATACTGATCAGCCGTAACCATGGCTTCGTCAGCTCCAGAAGTCAGTCCCATTGAGTTTCTATCTAGAGACAGTTCACAGCTCCATGTATAACCCACACAAACATTATGCGTGTACGTTAAAGAACAACATAATTATTATTGTAAAATTCCGTTACTTAAATACTCTCAATAATTCTAATTATCCGCTTGCTTTTGGCTTCTCAACCATTTGAACATGGAACATCTGAACATCTGAACAGGGCTGGAGTCTATCTGTAATTAGCGTTGTTACCATGGCAACAAGTGTTCGTCATCTAGTTCAGTAGAGACACCTATATGTTGCTATAAGAACATTTTACTTACTATTATTGGAAGTTGTTAGTACGTCATTCGGCCGGGAGATAGTGTTGGACTAGAAGCCCCTAAAGTTACTAAAAGTCGTTCAGAAGTTCATTTGTTTCTTCTCCTAGGGTCTCCGAGTGTCATTTTAAATTTGAAACATCAATTCTAACAACAATAAAAAAACAAGAGATAACAAGTAGTTCCGTGAAGAACTATACAGCCTACTTTTCATGCCAATGATTATTCTACAGTATATGAACCTATCTAGAATAATGACAAAATTAAGTTGGTAATATCGAAATATCTAATTAGTTCAAAATATACCTGGTATAATTTATCCTAATAGAGCACTACAGTTGGCAGCCCTGGTGACTGAATATATTCATAGTTCAATCTCTTAAGGTACAGATTACAAAATTTGGTTGATGTCCAATGGACGTTACATGCAGTTACACACTGGATCTATCAGCACGCGAAAAAGCATGTTGCCAACAATACCATGCGTGTGATGGTCAAAAATAATCTGAAATATTATGATATCTTGTTGTGCAAATTTTGGATAAAATCCATTTGTTAGTATAGAAGTTACATGTATTTTAAAATTGGACATATCAGCAGGCATAGAATCATGTTGGCAGCACTGCCTTGTATTAATTACTCCAAATTAATCTAGAATGTCAGGTGCTATAAGTGTGCAAAGCATAGAGCTGTTGGCTTGCATACTTTCTGGTATATTGATATTAGTGTCAAATAAATATAGACAGCTTTTATTAACAGTTGGCAGCTCTGATTGCTCTTAACAATACTTATAGTCATATCTGTCATGGTACACATAGCACATACGAAATTTGGTTGAAATTCAACTGATAGTATAGAAGTTACATGTATTTAAAAATTGGTCGTATCAGCAGGCTTATAATCATGTTGGTAGAACTGACGTATATAAGTTACTCGAAATTAATCTAAAATGTCAGAATATACGTGTGCATAGTTTAAAGCTTTTGGCTTGCATACTTTCTGATATATTGGTATTTGGATAAAAATAAATAAAGAGAGCAATTATTAACAGTTGGCAGCCCTGTTGGCTCTTACGAATACGCTCAGTCATATCTGTTTATGTACAGATATTACATACAAAATTTGGTTGAAATCCAATTGATAGTGTAGAAGTTATATGCATTTAAACATTGGACCTATCAGAAGGCTTAAAATTATTTTGGCAACACTGTCATGGTTGGCCTCCTGGAAATTAAACTGAAATAGTGTTATCTACATGTGTGCCAATTTTGGAATTGCTCCCATGCATACCTTGCAAGATATCCAACATGGAGCTCAAATTTCTAGTGAGTTTTTTCAGCAGTTGGTAGCACTGACATCATTTTCAAATATGGACGAGAGATATTCCGGTGCACATCTTTACTCATAATAAATTTGGTTTTGATTGCTGCAGCCGTTTAGGAGTTGATAGGGGGGGGGGGGACACACACACAGCCAGACAGACAGACAGACACACATTTTCCCGGATCGATCTCATAAGTCTACTTTTTCCTCATTTTTGCAAAATGTGAAAAGTAGACTAAAAACCTAAAAGTTACTAAAATCATACTGAAGTGCACGAGTGAAGTAGGTCTATTTGGTTACCAAGGCAACAAGGCTTGCAAAATGGGCCATTACTATGAATTACATCAAATGTTTCCTCATAGTAATAATAATAATAATAATAATACCGTAACATATAATTTCCATCTAGCACGCAGTACAGCGAAGAGCGACCTCGTATGCCCTCGACGTAATGTATGGTCCAATAGAGGAACACCACGCTGGGTTGTATATTAGCTACCGCTAGAGTTACTGTGCAATAAGGTGTTCTTTGACGGCAGAGAAGGTTACATACGGTATTTGAGGAGAAAAACGTTCTATGAAATAATTCACAACAAAACGTAGGTTGTTAAACACAACAAATATACAGTAGGTAGTTCTTTGTAGAACTACACAGCCTATTTTTCTCAAAAATCAAGTCTCAACGCCTTCTATTCAGAATATCGCTATAATCTACGAAATGCTGGCATTCATTATTAAGGGCACAGTATTTCGGATGTGTTCGAGTGTGTGCATGTTAAAGATTGTTTCGTAGTTTACATTCTGAAATGTCGATAGTCTCGGAATCAAAAGTCCAATCACCCTTTACTTGAGAGTATTTATCACTCGGAAATTGAGCTCAATTATTACAAAAAGATGGTATATTGGCTTTCACGGCCGGTGAATTAAAACTCAGCAATTCTTCTAGGTTTGTGCCGTGTCTTGTGTGGGGTTTCGCCTAGGACACCAAGCTAGGCTCATCGGCGGGCTCTTGGTGTCCCCGCCCGGACCCCCACAGGAGTGACGAACTGCGCGCCACCTCCCTTTATATAAGGTGCAACTGCACCACTTGACTACGAAAACTAAAAGTTCAAGCAGCCTTAACCTCCCTATGAAGGCTTCCAAAAAGATGGTATATTGGCTTTCACGGCCGGTGAATTAAAACTCAGCAATTCTTCTAGGTTTGTGCCGTGTCTTGTGTGGGGTTTCGCCTAGGACACCAAGCTAGGCTCATCGGCGGGCTCTTGGTGTCCCCGCCCGGACCCCCACAGGAGTGACGAACTGCGCGCCACCTCCCTTTATATAAGGTGCAACTGCACCACTTGACTACGAAAACTAAAAGTTCAAGCTGCCTTAACCTCCCTATGAAGGCTTCCAAAAAGATGGTATATTGGCTTTCACGGCCGGTGAATTAAAACTCAGCAATTCTTCTAGGTTTGTGCCGTGTCTTGTGTGGGGTTTCGCCTAGGACACCAGGCTAGGCTCATCGACGGGCTCTTGGTGAGGTGGCGCGCAGTTCGTCACTCCTGTGGGGGTCCGGGCGGGGACACCAAGAGCCCGCCGATGAGCCTAGCTTGGTGTCCTAGGCGAAACCCCACACAAGACACGGCACAAACCTAGAAGAATTGCTGAGTTTTTATTCACCGGCCGTGAAAGCCAATATACCATCTTTTTGGAAGCCTTCATAGGGAGGTTAAGGCTGCTTGAACTTTTAGTTTTCGTAGTCAAGTGGTGCAGTTGCACCTTATATAAAGGGAGGTGGTGCGCAGTTCGTCATTCCTGTGGGGGTCCGGGCGGGGACACCAAGAGCCCGCCGATGAGCCTAGCTTGGTGTCCTAGGCGAAACCCCACACAAGACACGGCACAAACCTAGAAGAATTGCTGAGTTTTAATTCACCGGCCGTGAAAGCCAATATACCATCTTTTTTTTGGAAGCCTTCATAGGGAGGTTAAGGCTGCTTGAACTTTTAGTTTTCGTAGTCAAGTGGTGCAGTTGCACCTTATATAAAGGGAGGTGGCGCGCAGTTCGTCACTCCTGTGGGGGTCCGGGCGGGGACACCAAGAGCCCGCCGATGAGCCTAGCTTGGTGTCCTAGGCGAAACACCCACACAAGACACGGCACAAACCTAGAAGAATTTCTGAGTTTCAATTATTACACATTCAAAAATCATTTTAAATCCATTAATCGGTATGGGAGTTACTTGCAGTAAAAAATTGGAGCCATACGCGTGATAAGATTTATGTTTGTAACACTGGGAATGAGTAGTTGATCATAATGCATTTCTGACAGCACATATTCTATCATATTGAATGAAATATTAGGAGAACGTACTGGGCAGTTGGTACACTTGAAAAATCAGGTTAACATCACGGAAGTGACAAAGTGACAAAGAGGAAATCTGACATTCTACGGATCGGAGCGTGGAATGTTAGAAGTCTTCTAGGAAGTGGAAGGTTAGAAAACTTAGAAAGGGAAATGGATAGGTTGAGGTTGGATTTGGTTGGGATTAGTGAAATGCGCTGGCAGGAAGAACAGGACTTTTGGTCAGGAGACTATAGGGTCATTAGCACTAAATCAAACAATGGCCAAGCAGGGGTTGGCCTCATATTGAGTAGGAAACTTGGACAGCGGGTGGAATATTATGAGCAATATAGTGAACGGATTATTGTAGCAAAAATCAATACAAAACCTACCTGCACTACAGTGGTACAAGTCTATATGCCTACCAGTCAAGCTGATGATGAGGATGTTTAAAAGGTCTACGAAGAAATAGACGAAATTCTGAGGTATATCAAGGGTGATGAAAATGTTATAGTAATGGGAGATTGGAATGCTGTGGTAGGAAAAGGGAGAGAAGGGAAGATAGTAGGAGATTTCGGATTAGGTGAAAGGAATGATCGAGGAAGCAGGCTGGTAGAATTCTGCACCGAGCATGAGTTGGTCATAGCTAACACCTTATTCAATAACCACAATAGAAGAATATACACATGGATGAGACCAGGAGATACAGGGCGTTACCAAATCGACTTCATTATGGTCAAGCAGAGGTTTCGAAACCAGATTTTGGATTGTAAAACATATCCTGGTGCTGACATAAACTCTGATCACAATCTGGTTGTAATGAAATGCAGATTAAAGTTGAAGAAACTGAAGAAAAGTCAAAAGCCAAAAAGGTGGGCAATAGACAGACTGAAAGAAAAGGATGTAAACGAAAGATTCAAGAAGAGTATAAAGGAAGGACTAATGAAAAACCCTAAACAAACTTCAATTGCAGACGAATGGGCACTTTTGAAGAATGAAATAACAAAATCCGCAGAAGAAAACATTGGTAGGAAAGAAAGAATAGGTAGAAAACCGTGGATCACTCAGGATATACTAGAATTGATGGATGAAAGGCGGAAAAACAAGAATCTAAGAGATGAAAAGGGGAAAGCAGAATACAGACGTCTGAGAAATGAGGTTAACAAGAAGTGCAAGGAAGCGAAAGAAGAATGGTTGAAAGAGAAATGTGCAGGTATAGAAAATTGTCTGAAATTAGGAAAAGTAGACACAGCTTATCGAAGGATTAAGAATACTTTTGGGGAAAAGAAGACTAAGTGCTGTAATATTAAGGACACAAATGGAAAGCCTCTAACAGATAGGGAAGAAAAGGTTGAGAGATGGAAAGCTTACATAGAGAGTTTGTATAAGGGAAAGGAGATTGAGAATCATGTAATGGAAAGGGAGGAGGAAATTGATGAGGATGCGAAAGGAGATTTAATATTGAGATCAGAATTTGATAGAGCTTTGGAAGACTTAAGCCGGAACAAAGCACCAGGCATAGATGATATACCGATTGAGTTGCTACGCTGCATAGGAGATGAAGGTCTGATCAGGTTATTTCACTTGGTGTGTAGGATTTATGAGACAGGTGAGGTACCCCCTGATTTCAAGAAGAATGTAATCATCCCTATACCAAAGAAAGTGGGAGCTGACAGATGTGAAGATTACCGTACAATCAGCTTGATTACTCATGCTTCAAAAATCCTGTCTAGAATAATTTACAAGAGGATTGAAAGCCAGATAGAAACGGAGTTGGGTGAAGACCAGTTTGGTTTCAGGAGAAATGTAGGAACAAGGGAAGCTGTACTAAGTCTTAGGCTGATTTTAGAAGGTAGAATACGGAAAGATAAGAGAACGTTCATGGCTTTTGTAGACTTGGAAAAGGCTTTTGATAACGTTGATTGGACTAAATTGTTTGACATTTTGAAATCAATTGGAATAAAGTACAGGGATAGGAGGGTGATATACAATCTGTACAGAAACCAGACAGCAGTCATTCGAGTTGAAGGACATGAGAGAGAAGCTGGTATTCAGAAAGGTGTAAGGCAAGGCTGCAACTTATCACCCATACTTTTCAATATTTACATTGAACAAGCAATGAAGGAAATTAGAGAAAAATTTAAAGTGGGAGTGAAGATTCAAGGAGAAATAATTTCAACTCTGAGATTTGCTGATGACATCGTCATCTTGGCCGACAAGCCTGAGGATTTGAATGAGTTTTTGAATGGTATGGACTCCGTCTTACGGAAAGAATTGATGATGAAAATAAATAAATGTAAAACAAAAATACTGGAATGCAGCCGAAATAAATCAGAAACCTCTATGGAGATCAAATTGGCAGGTGAAAAGCTGAAGGAAGTAGGAGACTCCTGTTACTTAGGAAGCAGAATAACCAGTGATGGACGAAGCAAAGAGGATATTAAAAGTAGGTTGGCTCAGGCAAAGAAAGCATTTCTACAAAAAAGGAATCTGCTGACATCGAATATAGATTTAGGTATTAGGAAGTCATTTTTGAAAGCCTTTGTCTGGAGCGTGGCGCTCTATGGAAGTGAAACTTGGACTATTGGTGCAGCAGAAAAGAGGAGAATTGAAGCATTTGAAATGTGGTGTTACAGGAGAATGATGAAGATCAGAAGGGTAGATAGGGTTACAAACAAATAGATATTAAGACGAGTGGGAGAGGAGAGATGTTTCTGGCGACTGCTAATGAAGAGAAGAGATATGTTGGTAGGACACATACTAAGACACCCAGGAATAGCAAGCTTAGTTATGGAAGGAAGGGTCGAGGACAAGAACTGTAGGGGTAGACCAAGGTTAGAATATGTTAAACAGATTGCCTCCGATGTAGGGTGTCAGAGCTATGTAGAGATGAAACGATTAGCTCAGGACAGGGAGGCATGGAGTGCTGCATCCAACCAGTCAAAAGACTGAAGACTCAAACAACAACTTAAGTAGCCTATATCACTTACCCTTATAAGCAAAATGTGTTAGAGATCCTTGTAGTAATATGAGAGTTATAACTTAAACACGCGCAGGATCACGTTGGCATCATTGTCAGGTATGCGTTCCTCAAAATGAATATGCGATATTATGGTCTATATGCATGCCAAGTTTGGTGTTGTTTCCATGCATACTTTGTGAGATATTCAATGTTGAGTTCTAATTTCACTTGTATGCTTAGAACAGTTGGTAGCAATGATGTCATTCTACAATGTGGCTATTTGCGATATCATGGCATTGGTCTTCAGTGATACCAAATTTAGTTTTGATAGCCGCAACCGTTAAATTAAAAGGAAGATCACACATACAGACAGACCATCTTAGATTGATCTCATACAGTAAGTTTCATTTTTTAGCCTACTTTTCACATTTTGCAAAAATGAGGAAAAAGTAGACTTATGAGATCGATCCGGGAAAATGTGTGTCTGTCTGTCTGTCCTTCTGTCGGTCTGGCTGGGTGTATCCCCCCCCCTATCAACTCCTAAACGGCTGCAGTAATCATAACCAAATTAAGTATGAGTAAAGATGTATACCGGAATATCTCACGTCCATATTTGAAAATGATGTCAGTGCTACCAACTGCTGAAAAAACACACTAGAAATTTGAGCTCCGTGTTGGATATCATGGAAGGTATGCATGGGAGCTATTCCAAAATTGGCATATATGTAGACAATACTATTTCAGTTTAATTTCCAGGAGGCCAACCATGACAGTGTTGACAAAATGATTTTAAGCCTTCTGATAGGTCCACTTTTTAAATGCATATAACTTCTACACTATCAATTGGATTTCAACCACATTTTGTATGTAATATGTGTACATAAATAAACAGATATGACTGAGCGTATTCTTAAGGGCCATCAGGGCTGCCAACTCTTAATAATTGCACTCTATTTTTTATCCAAATACCAACATATCAAAAAGTATGCAAGTCGACAGCTTTAAACTATGAACACGTGTAGTACCTGACATTTTAGATTAATTTGGAGTAAATTATGTACGTCAGTTCTACCAACATGATTCTAAGCCTGCTGATAAGACCAATTTTTAAATACATGTAACTTTTATACTATCAGTAGGATTTCAACCAAATTTCGTATGTGCTATGTGTAACATACCAGATATGACTATAAGTATTCTTAGGTGCAATCAGGGCTGCCAACTGTTAATAAATGCTGTCTATATTTTTTACCCTAATATCAATATATCAGAAAGTATGCAAGCCAACAGCTCTGTACTTTGCACACGTATAGCACTTGACATTCTAGATTAATTTGGAGTAATTAATATAAGTCAGTGCTGCCAACATGATTCTATGTCTGCTGATAGGTCCAGTTTTAAAATACATGTAAGTTCTATACTAATAAATGGATTTCATCCAAAATTGGCACAACAAGATATCATAGTATTTCAGATTATTTCTGACCAGCACACGCATGACATTGTTGCCAACATGCTTTTATGCGTGCTGATAGATCCAATGTCTAACTGCATGTAACGTCCATTGGACTTCAACCTAATTTTTTATTCTGTACCTTATGAGACGGAACTAAGAATCTATTCAGTCACCAGGGCTGCCAACTGTAGTGCTATATTAGGCTACATTATACCATGTATATTTCGAACTAATTAGACATTTCGATATTACCAACTGAATTTCGTCATTATTGTAGATAGGTTCATATACTGTAGATTAATCATTGGCATGAAAAGTAGGCTCTTTAGTTCGTCACGGGACTTCTTGTTCTTTTTTTCAATATGTGAAAAGTAAAAACACAGCAATTCTTCTAGCTTTGTGCCGTGTCATGTGTGGGGTTTCGCCTAGGACACCAAGCTAGCTCATCAGCGGGCTCTCGGTGTCCCCGCTCGGAACCGCACAGGAGCAGCGTACCTCCCAAGGATGGGTTTGCTGCTTGAGCACTTGGTTCTCGCAGTGAAGAGGCGAATGTGCGCTTCATAAAAAGGGAGGTAGCACGCAGTTCACTACTCCTGTGGGGGTCCAGGCGGGGACACCAAGAGACGGCCGATGAGCCAGCTTGGTCTCCTAGGGGATACCCCACACATGACATGGCACAAACCTAGAAGAATTGCTGAGTCTAAATTCACCGGCCGTGAAAGCCAATATACCATCTTTCTGCTAAAAGTAAGTTAGTAAATACAGTAGTTTTCTTGGAGTGCATTTGTATGGAGCGAGGTCAGGTGTGCCTCAACCCTCATAAGACGATTTTATGAAGACATACGTTTTGGATGGAAGCGGTCGAGATTTATTGGTGGGGTAGGTACCGTCCCAGCATTTGCCTCGAGTTGAAAACAGGAAACCAGGGAAAACCCTTTCAAAAACGGCCGACAGTGGGCCTTGAACCCATTCGTCCTGAGCAGTGGCGTACACAGGGTTTCCTTCTGGGGGGGGGGGGGGGTCATTAATATAATTGGGTAATTGAGGCGGATGGCCTTGCTGTTCTGACCATTAAACCGATATTTCGATTAATATTCTTAAAATAAAATAAAACAAGTAGTTCCGTGAAGAACTATACAGCCTATTTTCATATATCCTACTTATGTTAATTGCCTCTAGCAACATACACAATTTCAGTTTGATTGCTGTAATAGATTCGTAGATATTGAGAACCGACTAAAAATTTCGGACGGTCGCCATGTTGGATTTCATATATGTAGGTCCTAGAGTTATGTACTGTTACATGCAGATTATTGTGTACGTGTAGTATTCAAACTTCAATCGCATAATTAGGACACAAGAAGTAACAAGGAGATTTTAAAATTTCGCACAGCTGCCATCTTGAGGTTATGGAAACAATTGAAATAAATTAGATACCAGTGGATTACCATTCGTGTAAGGATTTACTGTTCCAAGTTTCACTACACTCGGATGGTTAAATTGCGAGAAACGTCCATGTGAATTTTTATATTTCGCGTCGCCTCCATGTTGGATTTGTGAACACCAAGTTATTTAAAGTCCTATAGGTGAACTTAAGTTCATAGCCCCTATGAACATTAAGAAATTCAGTTTGATTGCTATAATAGATTCGTAGATATTCAGAGCCGACTAAATATTTTGGATGGTCGCCATGTTGAATTGTTAAATATATAGGCCATAGAGTCATGTACAATTAAAGGAAAATTATTGCGTAGGTTCAATATTCAAACTTTCAATTCGATCGCATGACTACATCACAAGAAATAAAAAATTAATTTTAAAATTCGCACATCCGCCATCTTGAGGTTATGTAAATAATTGAACTAAATTAGATACCAGTGCATTACAATGTGTATAAATATTTCCTGTACCAGATTTCAGTGCGTTTGGAACATTAAATCGCGAGAAAGGTCTATTTAAAATTTTCAACTTCGCTTGGCTGCCATATTCGTTTTGTAGTTAACCGGTTTCTGAAAGTCTTATAGATGGACTTCCGTAGTGCCCTTTATCTCCGTAAAAGATTTCAGGGAGATACCGCTAATAGTTTCACAGATATGGAATGCCGGTGAAATATTTCGCACATCCGCCATCTTGTGGTTATGTAAACAATTGAACGAAGTTAGATGTCGGTGCATTACAATGTATATAAGCATATACTGTACCAAGTTTCATTGTGTTTGGTTGGTTAAATCGCGAGAAACATCTATTTAAAAGTCGGAACTTCGCTTGGCCGCCATGTTCATTTTGTAGTTACCAGATTTTCAAAGCTCACATAAGTGAACTTATAGTTGTTCCCTTTATCACCATACAAAATATCAGGGTAATATCGGTAATAGTTTCGGAGATATTGAATGGTGGTGAAATATTCGCACAGCTGCCATGTTGGATTGGTGAGTCGTAACAAAATTTGAAGGGCATGGTCGGGGTCGCAGGGAATAGTGCTATGAACTTACCGAGTTTCATTGAAATCGCTCCAGCCGTTTAGATTTTATTAGGGGGGGACACACACACGAATCACACACACTCACACACACCCACACACACGCACACACACACGGACAAAAGGTGATCTCATAAGCCTATTTTTTTCAAAATTGAAAATAGGCTAAAAATAACCGTTCTCTTTGCATGAAAACTAATTTTGGCTTCATTATGTGTTTTACACAATAATAAAATGAAAAGAAATATCAGAAATATGGAAAACAGTAACTAAATATTAAAACTGAAACGATGCAGTGGGATCATCGCGACCATAGTTACGTGGTTGCTTAAAATATTGATAATATGTGAGTGAAAAATAATGTTTTGCTCTCCGTGTTCCTACTGACATTACTCTCAAAATCTGCCATCTTGATGACTTTATCGGTATCATTAATTGGAATAAATTGCAGAGACTCCCCGTGTACTGAATTATCTTTAACGAAACGGACACATGATTAAAGGAACCCGAAACGACGTAAAAAAGGCTATCGATCGCACACTTTAACAGCAAAACTGATCCAAGGCTCGCTCCAACACTGAAGGAGGAGTATCGCTGCGAGCAGAATGCAGGACATTTACCAAGTGAGGAACGTGACCCCATTTAAAATATATACAGGGCATTGTGAGGTTAGAAGCCATTTTTAGCCTATTTTCAATTTTGAGAAAATAGGCTTATGAGATCACCATTTGTCCGTGTGTGTGTGTGTGTGCGTGTGTGTGTGTGAGGAGTCTGTGTGTGTGTGTGTCCCCTAATAACTTTTAAACGGCTGGAGCTATTACAATGAAACTCGGTAAGTTCATAGCACTATTTCGGACGACCCCGACCGTGCCCTTCAAATTTTGTTACGTCTCACCAATCCAACATGGCGGCTGTGCGAAATATTTAACCAGCATTCAATATCTCCGAAACTATTCCTGGAAGCACCCTGGAATTTTTTACGGTGATAAAGGGAACAACTAGAAGTTCACCTATGTGACTTTTGAAAAACTGGTAACTACAAAACCAACATGGCGGCCACGCAAATTTGCGACTTTTAAATAGACGTTTCTCGCGATTTAACCAACCAAACGCAATAAAACACAGCACAGTATATGTTTATACACATTGTAATGCACCAACATCTAACTTGGTTCAATTGTTTACATAACCACAAGATGGCGGATGTGCGAAATATTTCACCGGAATTCTATACCTCTGAAACTATTAGCGGTATCACCCTGAAATTTTGTACGGAGATAAAGGGCACTACTGGAAGTTCATCTATATGACTTTCAAAAACCGGTTAACTACAAAACGAACATGGTGGCCAAGCGAATTAGACAATTTTAAATAGACCTTTCTCGCGATTTAATGTCTCAACCACAATGAAATCTGGTACAGGAAATGTTTATACACATTGTAATAAACTGGTATCTAATTTAGTTCAATTGTTTACATAACCTCAAGATGGCGGCTTTGTGAATTTTAAAATTAAGTTTTTATTTCTTGTGTCGTAATCATGCGATTGATGTGAAAGTTTGAATAATGAACCTACGCAATAATTTTCCTTTAATGGTACATGACTCTACGGCCTATACATTTAAAAATCCAACATGGCGACCATCCGAAATATTTAGACGGCTCTGAATATCTACGAATCTATTATAGCAATCAAACTGATTTTTTATGTTCGTAGGGGCTATGAACTTAAGTTCACCTATAGGACTTTAAATAACCTGGAGATCACACATCCAACATGGCGGCGACGCGAAGTATAAATATTCACATGGACGTTTCTCGCAATTTAACCATCCGAGTGCAGTGAAACTTGGTACAGTAAATCCTTATACGAATGTAAATCCACTGGCATGTAATTTATTTCAATTGTTTCCATAACCACAAGATGGCAGCTGTGCGAAATTTTAAAATCTCCTTGTTACTTCTCGTGTCCTAATCATGCGATTGAAGTTTGAATGCTACACTTACACAATAATCTTCATGTACAGCAGTACATAACTCGAGGAACTACATATTTATATAAAATCCAACATGGCGACCAACCGAAATATTTAATCGGTTCTCAATATCTGCGAATCTATTACAGCAATCATACTAAAATTTTGTTTGTAGATAGAGGCAATTAACATGAGTAGGATATATAAAAATAGGCTGCATAATTCTTCACGGAACTACTTGTTCAGTGTTGTCTTAGTAAACAAAAGTTTGGTGCTTTTCAGTCGGTCAACACGAATGTACCCAAATAGAGCTGGGTTATGCCCTAATCCTGAAATAAATTAAATATTAATCTCATGTAATTTATTTCAGGATTAGGGCATAACCCAGCTCTATTTGGGTACATTCGTGTTGACCGACTGATAAGCACCAAACTTTTGATATATACAGGAGTTAAGACGCCTCACTTGATGATAGATGAGACAGTATAAAGATTCAATTAAAAAATGACTCGGGGGGGGGGGGGGGTAACACCCCGCCTCCCGGTCAGCACACCACTGGTTCTGGCCGGTGGTGGAGTGTGAAGAGAACGAGGCTTGTGGAGTAACCTGCCATAAAGCCAGAATCCCGCGCCACGCAGAAGCTCTCGTTTGAAAGCGGTGGCTGGCCGTTATGTCGTGTCTTTGTTAATGGAGACAATAGAATACACCTGCGCGCACTCAGCCTCCAGGTGCGTTTTGCGATAATGTCGCTCTTCGGCTGGAGTGAGCACATATATCGTGTTCAGTCTACAATATAAAAATATTGGGCCTGTCTGTAGCGCTCACTGTTTACAAGAAAATCGTTACATTTCTAACATATACACGGTAACATTGTTATTACCGCCAGCTACCTCGCAAGCTCATGCACAGAGGCCAGCACTCACTTCCTATATTAACAATAGAGCATCGCCAATATTAATGTATTACATTCTTGGTTTCTCCGGAACCTCCTCGCCTGGCTGCATTTCCATCAGTGCACTTCCATGGCACGCGTCTATTCACAGCGTTACAGGACTTTCTGCGGCCAGGTTTCGTATTACTGTATTAATAACCCTGGCACTACAGCCCGTGAAGGGCCTAGGCCTACAAACCGACCGCTGCCCAGCCATTTGGAATGCAGATATTGGGGTGACGCGTGATCAGCGCATCAGGTCCCCTCGGCCGTTAATCTTGGTTTTCGTGATAGGGGCGCTGCCTCACTGTCAGACAGCTACTCAATTGTCCTCACGAGACTGAGTGCACCCCGTTCCAGCCCTCACCACAGTATATAAAAGCCCTGACGGAGCCGGGAATCGAACCCAGGGCCTCCGGGTGAGAGGCAGGCGTGCTACCCCAACACCACGGGGCCGGAGTGTTACTATATGACTCGTTTTATTTACAGCTTTTCGCTTCGATACACAATATTTTATAATTAAGTATTCTAATATTAATTTACGAGTCGCAAATATACAGAGATGAGAATGAAATCATTCATTACTTATGACATATGATATAGCCAACACATTTCCAAATCGTTTTGTTTTCCATATCACTGGAATGCACTGTCCCGTTGAAATCAAATGTGTGGAGAAACATTTCAAAGCCACGGTCATTCGAGATGCGTTTAAAACACTATGAGAACCTAAATACAGGGATAGTGTTATCCTTTAAGGTTTAGCAGATCATGGCTGCCCTCTGCCATCTGCTTCTTTGACTCAGGAAATCATAGAGTAGTAAATTATGTTTCAACATGGCCTCCTCTCTAATATCATGTTATCTATGGAGGCGACAGACCAATGTTGACACATTCCTTCACCTGATAGCTTCACGGCTACGGCAAGAGTTATTATTATTATTGAACAAGCTGTCAGTGGGGCTATTGTTCTTCTAATCCGACATGTGTCTGCATTTTAACTCGTGTGCCTTCGGAACCACCGCGCTGCAGATTTTATACTTCCCCTCGACTATTGTTGGGATATCAAAATGCTCACAGAGATTTTTGAGACGTGTGTATGAGAGAACTTGGCAACACCGCTGTTCACAATGAGGCCATAGCGTGAAATTGGATTGTTCATCTCGTGGCGATATTGTGCGTGGATAACAAACGCCGTAAACACATGCACCTTTGTTCTGCCGCACCAGCTGATGAGTTCCTTTACCGAGCAGTGGAGAGCTTTGAACCCCGGCCCCCACGTGCTAGAGCTAGTGCAATACGCTAGGCCATGGGGCCAGGCTATCAACGGACTCGGTAGAAGAGGGGTTTGAATTCCACCTTTATCATCCTTAATGTGGTTTTCATTTTAACTCTATTTGAACTAGTACAGTAATTTAACCCGGCGTCGCTCGGCTTGGACGTGTGCAATTGGTTATAAAAAAAACCTACTTGTTGCATGTGCATCATCGTTTGTTATTGCTATTTTTGTTGTTGATTTATCTAGGGACTTGCGACACCATGAACACGAGTGTATGCGAGTTTTATAATTTCCATACGAGTGTCTTAATTACCATTATAGGCGAGTTGCATACGACTGTTTATGTTCGACGATAATTATTATAACTATTTTACGTTCGAACATAAATATTCATAAATATCTGTCGAGATTTCGCCAGTTTTATGTGCTGAACAGAGCGCATGAGACGCAGAGAATGCATTGAATTTGACCATGGCCTCCTCCATTAGCCTACTATGACACTAGGCCAAGCAGTGAAATTTAAATTAGAAGGCCGTGGAACTCAGCATTGGTGCGATGCTATTCTTATCTAATTGGTAAAACAAATGTTGCTTGAGCTCTGATTGGTGGGAAAGACTGTTTCATAATGAAAAATAGTGTTATAATGAGCGTCATTATAGTACAGTTTTCTGACATATAATAGTCAGGGTCGAACTTAAAAGCAATTTATGTTTCAACATGGCCTCCTATCCTTTTTGTCTATTGAGCCAATATTGACTCAACGTTAAGATAGGGCAAGTTGCTGGCGATTATATCAAATTACAACTCGACGCAACAGACTCAAAGCTTACTAACTTCGGCGCTACTACCCTTGGACTTCCGGAAAATCTCCATCTATTCTTCCCTGCGATTCTCCATCTTCTGACTCCCATCCTTCTCAGATCGTCCTCCACGTTGTCCAGCCATCTGGTCATAGGTCTTCCCCTCACACGCCGTCCTTCTGGCTTCCCTTTGAAGACCTTCCTCACCACCCTGTTCTCTGTCATTCTTTCTACATGTCCCAACCAACGCAGTCTACTACTCTTTATTTCCACTACTATATCTGACTTACCATACAACTCTCCATCACCATATTATTTCTGATTCGCCAGAATTCACCCTCTTTTACTGGTCGATATACTTCCCTAAGTATTTTCCTTTCCTATCTCGTTAACAATTCCTCATCACCTTGTCTCATGGTCCAAGTCACTGCACCATACATCACCACAGGTCTCACTACCGTACGATATACAGCCAGCTTCATATTTCTACTAAGACTTCTTGCTTTAAAAACTTTGCTTAAAGCATAGTAACTCCTATTTCCAGCTGCTATCCTTGCATGCATTTCTTCTCTCGTATCATTGTTTTCAGCTATCATTGACTCTAAATATTTAAACTGTTTACAGCGTTCATATTCTTTCTCAATCAGTTTCACAATTTTTCTAATTCATTATATTTTTTCCTAGATGTTAGCATATACTTTGCTTTCGACTGAATAATCGTCAGTCCAATCTTTGCCCCGTCTTCCTCTAATTTCCTAGATAATAATAATAATAATAATAATAATAATAATAATAATAATAATAATAATAATAATAATAATAATAATAATAATATCGTATGGGCACGGATGCCGGGTGCAAGCGTTATTATTTGACACCCAGAGGGTAGCTTGCGTGTAGAATTTCGTTGTTCCTTGAAGCATTATGAAAGCCAAGGAAGTTAGATATCTAAGCTTCTTGAACACTATAGCGCTTTCTAGTAGAGAAATGAGGAACTTTGTGTTGGCGGAAACACCCGAAATTAATTTTTCCATTATGAACACGGCCTAATGAATTCAAATGGGTTCTTTGACATGCCAATATCGTATGACATGCGTGTCGTAATTTCTGACGCCTTTCAAAATTCACTTACCACGGCCGGGAGCGAACCTGCAAACTTGGCGTTAGTAGACCGACACGTTAACCAACCACCCCCCGTGGCAAGCATTTCCTAGATAATAAATATCAATATCATCTGCATAGTCAAGGTCACACGCGCTGCCCTCCTGTATCCTTCGCATTACATTCTCCAAGACAATGTTAAACAGTAACGTCACCCTGTCGTAATCCTTGGTTAACTTTACTTTACATGTTTTTCTCCCAGCCCCAAAGCTACGTTATGGATTGGTTGGTTGGTTCCTTAGTTTAGGGGCTGCGACAACGCGGTCATGTAGCCCCGTGTACTTTGGGTGTGTGTAGAATCTGTCTGATAACCGGTGTTAATTGTGATGACTGTATTAGTGTGTGTATCTGTTTTTGTTTTAAATTCAAGTAAGGACTGCAACTTTGAATTTTTCAAATAGTTCCTACTTTTGCCGCCAAACGCCACCGTCAACGACTACTAGGCCTAGTTCAGAACTTAGCTACTAGACGCCACCGCAGTCGGCTCTTGGCAACGAACGTAGGGACCTAAGAGCGTTGTTTACATTCTTAACCTATACAATTTAGTTTCACACAGGTGAAATTAGTGGAAGGTTCTTTAACATGCCATACATTTATGATATGGGACCGCCGGCTTTACTTCCCCTCCGAAGGAAGGCATACTGAGGGATTTTTAATGCTCTTAAAAATCCGACGGCTCCGGCCGGGTTTGAACCCACTATCTTGGGCATAGAAGCTCAGCATGCTACCAACAACGCCACCGAAGCCGCCGTTATGGATTGGTCGAGAAAGTTTACGTAACAGTGTTGTGTTGGCACTACTGCTTATGATAGATGGTGCGATAAAACACCTTGCCGACAGAGGAGGGCTTTAGATTCCTCCCACACTACGAGATGTATGGCCCCGTCCCCGAGCGGGACTGCCTGCACGCGCTAAATCTAAAGCGTCGCGTCGCTTCGTCCGGACCCCGGCGGACTAGGAATGTCTTCATAATGAGATACTACAACTATTGCCACTTCACTGTACACTTTCCGGGGTGGAGGGCTACCCAACTATAGAGCGTCTCCACCTTAAAAACAGTACGCATTAAATGGAGCGCGACGATGCCAGATCTGCTGCATATACCAAGTTCTGCAAGGCTGGGCACATGATGTAACATAACTCGTATACAGGCGTGTTTTTACGCAAAACTCGGGATATTCCCAAAATATTTGTTTGTTGTAGGGATAACTGTACCTCATGCCTTGGAGCGAACGACGGTACAATATTTAGATATGATACACCGAAGTTCAGAGCGCGATTTTAATGCACACATTAGAATAATTTATAATTTTCAATTATTCATGAATATGATAATATTATAACATGTTATAATATTAAATTTTCTCGAATATCATAGATTATAATAAATTTTAATATGGCATTATTTTTTTAATTTAATTTTATTTATTTATTAAATACTATGTATGTTACATTATTGTGATATGTCTCACGAATCTGATGACAGTACAGATTATCTGTGAGACATATTAATTATTATTTACAACATATATATAGATTATATTTCAATACAAGAGTGCATGCAATTTTTTTTATAATGATAATGATAATGATAAAATATTAATGTAAATAATTAAAGACACAAAAGGTTACACTATGGTAGTTATTTTAATAAATTTATGTTATGAGTTAATGTTTGGTTAAGTAATATTTTTAATGCGACTTATAGCTAGTTGTTTGCTGTTAATGTTCGTCAGTCCAGGTGGTAGTTCATTAAGTAGAGATGCTATAATATAATTTAGTCTCTTGAAACCAAAGCTATTTATACATAAAGGTTTAACATGTTTAGTACTTGTTATGGCTCTTGTTTGTATGTTGTGAGAGACTTTATGCCAGGTGGTAGAGATTCAGTACAGTAATTTGAAACAACTCTTTAATATTAAAATAAGGGATATCAGTGAAATATTTAAAGAACCTGTCTTGGCTATCTTGAAGATTATTAATTAAAGTTGTGTTTTGATTTCCCCAAGCTGCTATAGCATATCTTAATTTGCTTTCAATCAGAGCACTATAAATTGTTTTGTAAGTTTTCTTATCTACATAAAATCGGAGATTGTAGAAGGTGTAGAGGTTTGCTCTTAGGTTTTTTATTATGTTTACTGTGTCTGTTAATTTTAAAGTGTTCATCAAGGGTGATTCCTAGGTATTTTTGTGTCGAAGTACTATTTATGAAGGTGTTACATTTGCAACCTGCCAGGATGTTTTGGTGTATGCATGATATGCTGTGGTGCGTTAGTTTGTATTTTTCTTGTGTGAAGTGATCAACTCTGATGTGCATTATTTTAGATTTGGTTGTATTTATATACAAATTATTGTCATGACACCATCTTTTGATGATATTGAAGTCTATCAAAAGCTGTTTTCGAGTCTTTATGTATGGTATATATAGTGGTGTCATCAGCATAAATAAATATTTTACTGTGTTTAATGGCTTCATTCATGTCGTTTACGAACAGGTTATATAGTGTAGGTGAAATAATACTGCCTTGAGGGATACCCCGTGTTCCTTCTACTGCGTCACTGATAGTGTTATTGACCATAACTGCCATTTCCCTGTTTTTCAGATAGCTTTCAAATAGTTTGTAAGTCGTGCCTCTTATTCCAATATCGTGTAATTTAGCAAGTAATTTATTGTGATTTATTGTGTCAAATGCTTTAGAAAAGTCAAGAAAAAGTACTATTATGTGATTGTTCTTATTTAAGGCATTATTTATTACATTGGCAAATTCAGCCAGGAGTAGTTCAGTACTTTTTCCCTTCCTAAAACCGTATAGGTGTCCCTTTAAAATATCATCTTTATTTAGGAAATTGTTCAATCTCTTATCCAAGCATTTTTCCATTATTTTGTGTTGGATTGATAAAATGCATATTGGTCTGTAGTTGCCAAATTCTAAGTGATCGCCATTCTTATATATTGGTTTAATAATTGTGTATTTCAGATATTTTGGTATTATGCCTGATTCGAATATCTTGTTTATGAGGTGTATTATGATTGGTATAGTTTTTTTGGATGTTGCCTTTATGTCTTTCAAGCGTATATTGTCCGCCCCAGGCGATTTGTCTGTTTTCAATTCCTTAATTATGTTTTCTATTTCACATTCATCAGTTTCAAGTAATGTAAAGGAATTCATTAATGTGTTTCTATTTGATTGCCATATGTTGATACTACAGTTATGAGCTAGGCTGTTTATTTTTTCACTAAAGGTATTGTTGAATTTATTGACTATCACTTCGTTAGTATAATGAAATCTTAAATGTTTGTTTATGACTTCATTGACAGTTTGTGTTTTCCGACCTGTTATATCATAAACCCTTCAGTGGTTATGTGGGGGTGCTCACAACACCCCAGCAATATTATTTGTTATGTTGTTAAGTTACTAAGTTGGCTGTGATGGTGGCGGGCTCAGTAGCTTCTTACCGAACATTGTCATTTGAAATAAACTCATTGTTGGCCATAAGAAACAAACTGTTTGAATGCTATAAACGTTTATTGACACTGGGGTGCTGTATACACCCCACCTAACAACTTGCGTAATATCTTTGTTGGCTAAGTCCTTTTTAGATTATACACCCAGTTCTGTGTAGAAGCATTGTTTGCCTTACCATGTCTTCCGATAAGGAACAACAGCGTATAAGGAAAATGCTTGAAGAAGAAACTGAAGAAGTCAGACAAGAAAACCATACACTTCTGCTACAGATGTCAAGAGCTCATGTGCCTGAATCATGGACAGTACGGTATATGCCGCACGTGCTGCAATAATTCTTCCTCTGAAGACACTGATGACTGATAAGATTTCAGTAATGGTTTCGTGACATAAGTGTATTAAAAATATAATGTAATATTTACATTAGTGAGTGATTTTTACATGAACTTTGGTACTAAAGAAAGAAACTTTCCAATTTTTACTAATGATTATCAGTCTCCTTCTCTTTCAAAATTTCTCATTGTAAAACAGAATATCATTAATTTTGTGTTATTTTCTGGATGTGTGTTATGTTTAGATTAGTAAAACACAAAACTGAACATTTCTAAGAAATGAGCCAACGCAAAATGCTTGAAATAGCAACATGTAGAATCAAGCAACGAAAAAATATAGGTATATCTTCCAAAGGCTTTAATTTCTTTAGTGAATTAATTTATTGTTTTAAGGTAATTAAAACTGGCTTAAAAGGATGTGAATATTATGCAAAATAAGTAAGAAATTTTCAGAAAAATGTATGTCCGAGATATCCCAGCAAAACTTTGGGGTGATCTCAGCACCCCACCTAACCACTTATGTAATTTTAAACCACCTAACAACTTAAAGGTTAATGACTTTCCACATTCCTTTATTATCGTTTTTGGAACTATTTATCTTATTTTTATAATATTGATGTTTTGTTTTGTTTATAATAATAATTATAATAATAAGATTAAAATAATAATATATATTGTGGTCAACGTAATTTACCCAATGTTGTGTGGTCAAGTGGTGGTATGCAGCCGAAATTAAATTATTCATTTCTTGTTTCTTGAATGAGACGTTGTTCAATTTTATATAGGCTAGTTCTTTCCTTGCGCCCATCCCATTTCGATGGGATTAAGTTCACTGTGGCGTGGTGGCAAGCAACGAACATATTTCTGTGCTGTGATAGCTTACATTGTCTATTACTAGGCTAGATCCTTCTGGAACATTGGGCAACAATTGCTCGGCGAACCACTTTTCATACACTTCACCTGTCATTTCTTCGTGGGTGTCTGCCGTGTTCTTTTGGGACAGAAACGTTAGCTCTGCACCGATAACGAACCCTTGTTCATTCCCGGGACGAACAAAGGCGAACTATGGAAACTATGGATGGCTGAGTTAGGAATCGAACCCGCCTCTTCTCAGGTTTGTCTCATCAAGTTGAGTACACCCCGTTCCAGCCCTCAGACCAGAATTAAATTTCTTGGCAGAGCCGGGATCAAACCCGGGCCTCCACGGTGACAGCACAGTGACAGCCAAGAATGCTAGCCACTACGCAACTAGGCGGACAATTTATAAAGAACACAAGCTCCATTTCATTTCACAGTTTAACTTCACACCATCACTTTCCCTCCTTCAAACGCAGTCGGGCTGATAGCCTACGGGCCGCATTAGTAAACAAACTTCCGGTGCGTCAGCGCTGAGCGGGAGGACTAAGCTAAGTGCTGTAACTTATGAATGCTACCTGATATTGAGCTCTGGTTTGTTTTAAAAACTATTTCAGACATTAATGAACATTCATTCTCGCTTAGTCCCCAACGTTAAGTCAACAGCAAAAATGTTTCTCACTACGTAACTTTTGTGTGACACCATCCCAGATTTTTCAAGTAACATTTAAGAAAAAAAAACCACAGCTTTCTTATTATGAAAATAATTGCTGCCATGAGAAATAGGGTATCTTCTACCAACATCAGGCATTCTAAAAATAAATTCCTGATCTGTTGCGATCATTAGTTCATTATCTATGGCGTGATAAGTTTTATATCTGCAAAAATATAGATTAACGCTAAAATATCGTAATTGTGAAAATTGGGCAAAGTGTTAATAATTTATGGCTTCTATTTTTACATCATGATAAAGAGCGGAACATTCTCTATAAGACCACGCAAACATTTTCTTAGATTTGTCACTTTCATTTATTGGGGAATGGCAACATCGCCGGCGTAGAAGAGGACGGAGCTAATGCAGGACATAAGAGTACAAGTGAGAGGCAAATACTACATTTAATTCCATACTGTCTTTTAAGGGATACTATAGGGATATCTCCATAAATCCCCCTGCCAATTTTCGACAGGGTCATTCACAACACTCTCATACATAAATTAATTAATTTTGACATCCCCTCAACTTTCATTAAACTCATAAATCAATATCTCACAAATAGAACTTTCTATGTAAGCATAAATACCACAAAATCCTCCATTAAACAAGTACACGCGGGCGTGCCCCAAGGTAGTATATTAGGTCCGATTCTTTTCCTTATTGACATAAATGATATACCTATATTGAACACATTAACAGCAATATTCGCAGACGACACTGCAATAATGGCTAAGTCACGTGATCCAGAAATAGCAAGACGTCAGTTACAGGATCATATAACGCAATTGGAACCTTGGCTAAACCAAAATAAAATTAAAGTAAACCTAAACAAAACTAAAGTGGTCCATTTCACCTGGAGATTTAGACAACCCTTTCGCCCATTACAATTAAACAACACAGATATAGCATACACAAATTCCTATAAATATTTAGGCGTAACACTAGATCCCAGATTAACACTTAATAATCATAATAATAACACAATACATAAAGCTTGTGTGGAACTGGAGGGTTCTCAGGTGTTTCGCAAGATGGTTGGTTGGTTCCTCAGTTTAGGGGCTGCGACAACGCGGTCATGTAGCCCCGTGTACTTTGGGTGTGTGTAGAATCTGTCTGATAACCGGTGTTAATTGTGATGGCTGTACTAGTGTGTATTACCTGTTTTTAAATTCAAGCAAGGACTGCAGACATTCAATTTACAAGTAGTTCCTACTTTTGCTACCAAACACTACCGTCAATGACAACTAGATCTGAACGTGGTTACTAGATGCCCACGCAGTCAGCTCCTGGCGACAAACTTTGGAACCTAAGAGCGTTAGTCAAATCTAACCTATAATTTATCTTCACACAAGTGAAATTAGTGGAAGGTTCTTTTACATTCCATAAATCTATGACATGGAACCGCCGGCTTTACTTCCCCTCCGAAAGGCTTTTTAACGCTCTTAATAAATCCGACGACTTCAGCCGGGTTTGAACCCGCGATCTTGGGCATAGAAGCTCAGCATGCTACCGACTAAGCCACCGAAGCCACTTAATTACGCACAATGGCGGCCGATTGAAAATAATTCGGTTCAGAACTTTCTTATGTGCCCAACATAGTACTCCAGTTTTAGCACAGATTGGCAACCCTGCGTAAATCACGGTCCAAAACACCACATTTTATCTTTGCAGACCCGACCACAAGGTCGAGTGACGTCACGCGTCTGACGTCACGCACAGCTGTCTACTATCTCCGGCAGAGCACGCTGTCTTGGACCACGTGCTCAGCTCTGGTTTCCGGCAGCTGGTCACAGTGAGAGGCGCACACACATGCGTTTTGAGCGCGGACTGGACAGTACTCCGTTGTGCGGCAAGAGTTATTTTTATTTACATTCGATTTTGATCGTGGAGGGCCGTGTGTGCTATGCCACCACAGGTCTAAGTGTCGCTGTGGATCGGGTGTGATTTTATCGGAGTCCTGAGAGACCATATAATTACGAATCACCGCTGTTATGCCGGGCGCGATTGCTATATCAGACGGCCGAGTCCAGAGTGTATAATCCCGGTCGTGCAGGCCCATGCTTGGCTTGATAACGAGAGAACTAGCCCTTTGCGACTAGCTTTGGACGTGAGTTACAATACGGAATAGTTTGTGCAGTGAACATTCGAGAATAGACGAGGCTCTTATCATCGATGGAGGACTTGTAGATGCAACTGAACAGCTGTGAATGCTATTGAATTACTGCTTACGTAAAGCCGGTGGCAATTTGCTGAGAGAAAGAATTGTCTACATTGTTCGAGGCGCAGGAACTTATAATTTCCAGAATGGAACGAGGACATTTTATAACCTGTGCTGTTGAAGTGTCAATGAAGAATTTTGAAATGGAACTAGTCAGTGAAAATATGTGCCACTAAGCTTATACGTGAGGGGACTGGACAGAGTGACATTTACATCAAGATGAGGCCATGATGTTGCCATGACATAACCACACCGTGGGAGTCGGAGGACGCAGCCACCATGAAACGTGAGGGTCTCGGTTTTGATTCCTGGAGGAGGCGAGGAAGAAGATGGTGGAAGGTGCAATCCTGCCGGTTCTGGAATGGGAAGGAGATGGTCCTGAATGAAGATTGGTTCCAGAGGTTCTGCATTATATGAGCATGCTAGGCTTGTACCATATTTTCTTATTTCGGCCAGTTGGTGAGCTAAAACATTACTTCAATTTGTAGTTGTGAGTAGTTTGTACTACTCAGTAGTACTAGATGTCATGGGGTTGAACTAATTATTATTTATTTGTTGATCAATCATTTTATTATTATTATTAATATTAATGGCCACGCATTTTTTCCCTTCGTCTATTAAGTAATTATATGAGGAAGTGATTCTCATGGTAGGGTTGTCACACGAGACAAGGAACTATCCACCACGCTTGGCACCATGATCCAGTTAATATTTTCTTTTGGGAATTTTTGTAAATCCGTCACTACTTTGAATGATAAGATTTTTTTTTCTACGATGATAAGGTTGGAAATACGACGCGGATACTGAACTGAATCCATGATGGAATAAATGAAGGTGGTAGACTAGCTGTCGAGAGCTAGGGTGGAGTTCATGTTTGATTTTTTTTCTTTCGATTTTGACTTCAGCGTTTGGTGAATCTAATTATGAGAACTCTGAAGGATTATCACTTTATATATTCCCATTTTTTTTTCTTCGTCCACATTCATTGATACAGAGAATTTAATTATTAAAAGCATGCTCGTCATTATGCTTCGACACCTACCCATTTGACATTGCTACAGGTCATGCCTGCATTAGATAATTTATGCACACTAATCATGTGATGAAATGAAAGGTCATGATTATTAAAGGATAATGAGTTTATCTACAAAAAAGATTGATTGGTGTAGTTGTTTATAAAAAAGAGAAAGGAGAATGGAATGGAATGTAATAAAATAAATGTAGGATGATAGTTCACATATTCTGTGAACGTCTTATGGCAAATTTTCTGAGAATTAATCATGAAGAATCCCTTTGTGAATAAAAAAATAATAATGTAACAATAATTAGTAGTGTAATATCTTTCTAAATAAGCATGACCATGCAAAATGCAGTCATATGTTGGTGAATTAAGTATTCACAGGAGTAGGCAGGCGATAATGTAATCACTATGTAATTGATGGAGTGAAATACATTGCAAGCATACCATCGAATTGGGAAAGATGGGAACTTTTAGTTGTGATATAATGATCAGCCATGACTTTGAACTTTGCATAAATGTAGGATAATGGGTGCATGTTTGCCTGAAATATTTTGAGTAATTAGACTCTGAAATAACGTTGTACGATAAATATAAATCCTGATTGCAACTTTAATTGAGTGGTCAAGTAGGACCTATACTGTTGCAGCAATTATTTTTAATTAATAATTAATTAATAATTAGTTAGAACGGAGATCAATACTATTATTTTTTAGGCCAGCTATTTATTTAACCTTCATTATAAACTCAAGTGAGTGACAATATTACTAATCTAGGACACTACCTGATGGACATTTAGTGTGATTAGTTGATGTTGATAGTCAAATGTGACTGAATCTACTTTTTTATATTTTATATTATTTTCTTCGAATATCTCCTAATTTTATTTGTGTCTTAAGGATAGGACCAAGGAGATTCGTTGACCCTTTAAAACTTAATTATGTGTATTTGAACTCTAAATATTTTTCTTTTTCTTCGGTCCACATCAAGCTTTCATTTAGATCGAATCTCCGAGGCAAGATAGGCTTTTTGGGGGCTTCCTATATTTGTATTGGTCAATAAGTTGCCAATAAATGGATGCCTATTTTTATCTTTATAATTGTGCTTATCTTCTGACTTCTGTTGTGCTATTGCTTTGATTTAGGTTTGGGAGAGGGTTGATTTAACCTGTTACACCTACATCCTGTTAACCACCCCTGAGGCTACTTGAGTTCTCGTACCCACCGGCGCATTTTTTTTTAATATTCGAACCCAGACCTCAATCATTATTTTAAATTCTTTATCTGATATATGTCTTGTGTTATCGGCATGAATTGCGATGTTTTCGCCGGGTCATCCGATTCGATGCCGACTAACGGGGACACTAGCTTGTTTTGTAGTGGATATTGTTTTGTTGGTATTTAGGAATTATGCTTATATAATGCGAAATTCAAATTTAAATATAGGTACTGTATAAAAAAATGTACGTTACAGTAAATTTTGAAGAATACCGGTGTCCATTTTCTATACTTTTGTTTATTATGGCAATGCTTTGATGTTAAATGAAAATCCACAGCCTGCTTCCAGTCTCCGACCGGGTCAGGGAATGGAATGAATGAAGCCCCCATCTAGCGGCGAGGATATGAACTGTGCCGGCTGCCGAGGCCTGACGCACTTCTCTGGGGCAATGATTAAATTAATGACAGATGAAATGAAATGATAGTGGAGAGTGTTGCTGGAATGAAATTGTGACAGGGAAAACCGGAGTACCCGGAGAAAAACCTGTCTGCCTCCGTTTTGTCCAGCACATATCTCACATGGAGTGACCGGGATTTGAACCACGGACCCAGCGGTGAGAGGCCAGCGTACTGCCGCCTAAGCCACGGAGGCTCGTGCTTTGATGTTAAATAAATACATTAATTAATTAACTAAATTAAATAAAGAATGTTGCAATTACCTTGCTACTGAACGCATTCATTAACCGACGATTTTCTTCCAAAGGGTAGAGAATATGCTTATTAATAGATCACGGCCAGCGAGAAAGACAGGCCATGGCGCGTAAACCTAATCCTTCTGTGACGTAGGCACTGTAGTGTAGTGCTTGTACGTTTAAGTCGAGAGCAATATTCATGAGCAGCAGAAATGCGATATTTTATATCAATCTTCTTGAAATGGACCCAGTTTAAATGTTCCGTGTGTTTTCAAACACGATAAATGATACAGTATAGGTTTACAAAACTAAGCCAGCTATATTATTATTGGAATTAAACACAATGTGTACAGAATTATTACATAACAGATATCATTGACATTCATCCTTTGCATAGTGCGAGATTGGCATTGTTCTTTGTGTACATTCAAATAGGTGTGCAGGATTGGTTGCAGAGTTCACAGACGAATTGACTGTCGGCGTGGTGGTAACCTTTCCTTTTGCAGATTTTATGGTGGAAGCCGTGTATTGCTCCTCGGGTGTAGAGGTGTCGTAGTTCATAGCCGGCTGATCTCCATTCCCTCTCCTTCATGGCTGGAGTGCGGTAGAAATCGGGGTCTATTTCTGTTGATTTCCCGGCTCTTTCTTCCAGGAACTTGATGCATGCTTGTGTTTCAATCAGGTTTTGTTTTAATATTAGGTCTTCTATAAATGTTTTTGTTCCCACCAGTTGATAAACTAATCTGGTTGGGGCACATTTCTGCACGCACAGGACTTTCTTGAGGTATCTGGCTTTAACTCTATCCAGGTCTTCGATGTTTTTGTAGTTCATGTGTGACCAAATTAATTCAATTGCTTATGATGCTATTGGGGCGATTTTCAGATTGAACAGTGAAATTGCTGTTTCTAGTGAGAGGCTATGAAGTCTTTTGATTTCCATTGTGGATTTTATTGCGGAGATTGATCTTTCCTCAACATGTCTTGTGAAGGTGAATCCGGTGACCTGCAGAGTTACCCCTAAATATTTGTACGCCTTCGCTATGCCTAAAGTGTGATTCCCACATGTGAAGACATCCTTCGAAGATATTCGTCCGCCTTTGCGAAACTTCATTACTTTTGCCTTGCTCTGGTTTATTTTAAGTTCGTTTTCTTTCGACGATTCCTCTAACCTATTGGTGGCCTGCTGCATCGTTTCCCTGTTTTTGCTTAGGATCACCATGTCATCCGTTGTGATCTTTTGAACTACGTCGTTTGTGAGCATGTTGAAGTTACTCGTTACGAAAATCCACGCGAACTAGGATTCAAGGTTTCGTTGTGTCTTTAATAGCTGCAACGAGTACAGTAAGTTGAGTTGTAGAGCCTGTGACTTTCGTTGTGAGCTAAATTTTGTGCACATGAGTATAATTAGATCAAGGAATCTCGCTGTAAAATTCTTACTTAGTTATTGTTGTTTTACGGGACGGGACAGAAATTAATACGTTTATAGAAGAGATGTGTGGAATACATTCGCCACCCACTAACGGCTCATATCAATTCCTTCTATGAAGACAATGTTGGTGATAAATGAACACCAACGTTCATACCTATTCAATGTTGTAGACAAGACGACTACCACACCTCCCTTCCGGCAGTAAAACGAAGGCCATAGAACATTATGTTCGTGAATATCTTTCTATAATCAAAATATTCGATACATTTATGTATATCGTTCAATTAGAAGAGTTATACATGCTTATATTGTACAACGCCATTCATACATTTTAATAACCTTCCTGAACACTGTGTATCCGTCAAGTAATTCCACATAATTAACAAGCAAATGTCAGGGAAAATAACATTAGTTTATGTATCGAATATAAGTAGTACTGTAAATAATATCCTGTACATTATGCAACGAGCCTATAATGGCAATAATTAAGACACGAGTATGTTTATAAAACAAGCGTAGCGAGTTTTATAATTTCCATACGAGTGTCTTAATTACCATTATAGGCGAGTTGCATACGACTGTTTATGTTCGACGATAATTATAACTTTATTATTTGTTTTAACTTAATTTTGGGGATTAATGATAAGAAATTTTCTTTCCTTTGAGTTTTAGAAGTATGTTTCATTTAATATCTGTGGGATTCAGTAACTTCAGTTAGTGAACAGGGCGCGCTGGGTGGTTTGCTGACTGAACAGAGCGCATGCGTGGGTCAAAGCACTTCGAAAGCAGAGACCATTTACTTTGCTTGGCAATGCTATTGTTTACAGCCTGTATGATGACTAGTACCGTCCAGCTCTAGCGTTCACTAATATTGTCACCGAAGTCGTTTGAAAGCAATGCGCTGTGTAGAAATTGGAGTTGGGGATATTAAGGTACAGTGCTATTTCTTGTCTCATATTCGCCAGCTTATTTACGCGAACATATGGACGGTGCACTTTCCATGTCGGTAATTTATATAGAAGGATGCTGTGTTGCTAACTCCTGGACGTAGATTCATAAATTTCTTGCATATTTCATAGTATTTTCTTGTTACCGTAAAGGTTCGTGATGATTTTGTCTTTGTGTTGAGGATTGTAACTACAATGGTTGATCCGATATCCAATTTGAACTTTCAAATTCAGTAATTCATGTCCGACATGTTTGATTTTGAGCTCTGATTGGCTGGAGAAACTGTCTAATAATGAAAAACAGTGCTATAATGACCATCATTATGATACAGTTTTCTGACGTATAATATTTACATTTCGACATCGTCGAACATACAAGTATTACCTTGTGATCAACTACAACGATTAAAGATAAGTGATCTAATGGTTCTACTTAGAGTAATGAATAAATAAGTAAATTGTGGCTCAGTATTGGACTTCATAAGATTGATCAGTGTAAGACTTGAGTTGTAATATGTTTTGCCATAAGCCATGGTTATGTTGGTTCAATGCTTTTTACAGCGTGTTTTATGATATGATGTGGGTTAAGTACGATGTTCTAATTCCTTGATTCTCAGCATTTTATAGACAATACGGTTTATGTTCCCTACAGGAAATGGTGCAACAGGAGTACATTGCTGACGTCACGAAAGCGCACCACACGGCCAACGAAAAAGACAGGCCATGGCGCGTAAACCTAATCCTTTTGTGACGTAGACAATGTAGTGCTTGATGGTGCTTGTACGTTTAAGTCGAGAGCAAGTCATAAGCAGCAGAAAAGCGATATTTTATTACAATCTTCTTGAAATGGACCCAGTTTAGATGTTCCGTGTGTTTCCAAGCACGATAAATTATACTGTATAGGTTTACAAAACTACGCCAGCTATAGATAACCTATTTACATGTTGAAGTTACTCGTAACAAAAATCCACTCGAACTAGGATTCAAGGATTTGTTGTGTCTTTAATAGCTGAGTACAGTAAGTTGAGTTGTAGAGCCTGTGACCTTCGTTGTGAGTAACTTATGTGGACATGAGCAGTGACACGAGTATAATTAGATAAAAGAAACTTACAGTGAAAGTATTACTTAGTTATTGTTGTTTTAAGGGGCGGAACAGAAATTAATAGTCTACGTTTATAGAAGAGATCTGAGGATTACACTCGCCACCGACTAACGACTCATATCAATACCTTCTATGAAGATATAATACCAGCATTTATACAGATTCAATGATGAACCACACCGGCAGTAAGACGAAGACCATAGACTATTATGTTCGTGAATATATTTCTATTATAAAAACGTTTGATACATTTATGTTTATCGTCCAACTATAAGAGTTATATATGCATACATTGTCCGGCACTATTCATAGCTTTTCATAACCTTCCTGAACGCTTTGTACCCGTCAAGTAATTCCACATAATTAACAAGCAACCGCCAGGAAAAGATAACAATCTCCTGAAAGGTATTATCTTGTGATCAACTACAACGATTAAAGATAAGTGATCTAATGGTTCTACTTAGAGTAATGAATAAATAAGTTAATTGTGGCTCAGTATTGGACTTCATAAGATTGATCAGTATAAGACTTGAGTTGTAGTTACCATGTATGTTTTGCCAGAAGCCATGGTTGTGCTGGGTCAATGCTTTTTACAGCGTGTTTTCTGATATGATAAGGGTTAAGTATTATGTGAATACATCATCTTGGAGACAATACGGTTTATGTTCCCTACAGGAAGAGGTGCAACAGAACTACATTGCTGACGTCACGAAAGCGCACCAGGGCCAGTCTTTCTCGTATTTGGCCATGGGATCAACGAACGCCACAATATGGCCTCCGCTGCTTTCACTTACATCAGGTTGATAGGTGACTGAGCGGGAACATCCTGCAAGCGGAATATCTTGGTGACATAACATGCACTAATTTATTCAGAACTTTGGCGTTGCAATCGCTGCTTGTATTTGGTAAGCACTTTGTTCACCAGTATTTGTGGATGATATCAGAATTAGAAGTTCAGATTATTTGGACTGATCGCATCTTGTTTTGAGAAGACTTTCACTTTCTATCATACAACGCTTTTCAGTCGGTCTACACGATTTTCCGGGGAGTACAAATATTCACTATCCATCACTTAATTAATACATTTTCTTTCCGGTTAGGGTATAAAAGATTGTTTTCCCGTCTTATGTAGGCCTAATTGGGCACAATAATTTCCGATCAACTAGAAAGCTTTCTTTAATACGAGGGCAGATCAAAAAATAAGTTGCACTTCCCAGTTATGGCCATTTATTACACCACCTATACAACAGCAACACGCCTATAACGACACACAATGTAACATCACTTTTCCACATAGTTTCCAAGAGACTCCAAACATTTCTGCGAACGCACAACCAAGTTGTCGATGCCGGATGCATAGAAAGTTCCTCCAGCGTTCCGCAACCACACGGACACAGCGGCCTTCACCTCGTCATCGGTCTGGGAATGTCGACCACCGTTCTGTCCAATGATCGCATTCACACTGTTGACATTTGCACGGGTCCTGGACGTTTCGGGCCTGCCCTCGCGATATTTGTCCGTGATATCCGCGCGTCCGGCTTCGAATTGCTGACACCACTTTACGATCCTTTGCCGGGAAATGGCTCACTCCCTATACACAGCACTAATTTCACGATGAATGTCCGTGCAATTCTTCCTATCGGCCCATAGGAATCGGATTGTCGCACACACCTCATATTTGGAGTGAACGTCCAGTCGACGCGCCATTGTTTTGGCCACTATTCACACCATACAAGACGAGACACCACAGCGACCTGCCTAACAGACGTGTGGGCAGTGTCTGTCCCTTTCTCCCCTGTGCCCACGTTTTCGGCACACAGCGCGCTACTGCAGCGCGTTAGTGCAACTACCTTTTTGATCCACCTTCGTAGAACCAGGCTATATGGCTTCTATCGCTTCAAGATTTTTAAATGGATATGAGTCCGATGATGATTGTTTTAAGGGGTGGAACATCGATGGCATCTGCCCCACAAAACGACTAAAAGAAATAAAAAATCCCCGTATAAATCTCGTTCAGACTTTTCCGAGGACGAATAATTTTGCTATTCTTTCGTCTTTGATACTTTCAAATTGAAGTTTATTAACAGCCCCCTGTGACCCCCCTCCCCCTCCCTCCCTCCCCCCCCCCCCATATTGATGGTACCTTCATTCAAATGCCTGGGAATAACACTACAGACCACTGGAGCAACATTCAACAACCCAACCCCTGGCACTATCCAGCCCATGACGGGCTAAGGCCGAACAAGCGACCGCTGCCCAGCCATTTGGCCTGCAGATATTGGGGTGACGCGTGATGAGCGCGTCGGGTCCCCTCGGCCGTTAATCTTGGTATTCGTGATCGGGACGCTGTCTCACTGTCAGACAGCTACTCAATTGTCCTCACGAGGCTGAGTGCACCCCGTTCCAACCCTCACGTCAGTTTTAAAATCCCTGACGGAACCGGGGATCGAACCCGGAGCCTCCGGGTGAGAGGCAGGCGCGCTACCCCAACACCACGGGGCCATTCATATTAAGGAAAGAACAGCTGTCTCAACAAAAGCTATGTACGAGATACCAAAACCCCACCAGCTATCAATCAACATTGCAATGGCCCTTTTCAAACTCAACGTTGGCCCAGTGGAAACATACGGCATCCAACTAATATGGAAAAAGCTTAACATATCCAACATAAGCAAACTTGAAAGTCTGGAACGCATCCTCCAGATCTCCAAATTCACCGAAAACAGACTAGCATACGTAATAATAGCCAATGAATCATTCTTCCTGGATGACATCAAATCCACCTTCAACCTTCAGGACACACCTGGCTCTATCTTCGTCCTCAAAGAGAGAAGAGAAAAGGCACGCAGATTCCAGCGGATATTCACTCCACGGAAGCACTACAGACAGACACATGGATAGGTCCAATCGTTTTTAGATCAGACTTGTACAGGTATATACAAGATTCGCCCACGGCTTTCACTGGAAGATCTGCATGACTGAAGGTCACCGCACACCGGATGACATCTGCAAATGCCGGTGGTGGTGCGCACTTTCACACTTTTACCAAACATATTCAATAATGTGTACTTACAGTGCTCATAGGCGATGCTGAAAATGTCCTCCCTCTCTTGTAACACACACCTGATATCTTCTGATTAATGAATGTCTATCAACTCTGTTATTATTTACGGAGCCTGTGAATCGTTTAGCGAGCCTCCTAATTGTACTGGCATTAGGCACAGGTCTTACTGGAAACTTGATTCGAAATATTCGTCTTGTTTCAGAACAATATTTTATGCTTTCCATATACGAATTATGGATATACACGCGTTTGCGCAATGTGAATTGGTGTCTGGGCATGACCAACAATGACAGTAATCAGTATACTCACTAAATGTAGAACACTAATGTCTAAGCTTTGCAGATACACGTCCATATAAATGACAAAACACGTGTGAACTAACGATATGAGTCAGTGGATCGCGCCTACCACCGGCTGAATCGCGTACGCGCGCCCGCGATCTGCGCCAGTTACAGCTGGCTTAGCTTCCCGTGCTTATCTTGGCGCATATAGATAATGACGCCGTATATTTTCATATGACAATTCCACTTGTGAGTTGTATTTCACAGAGCTTCGCATTGTATGGGCTCAAACTGACGATGTCCTCGGATTAGTTCCTTGCCAGTAGATCAGAAGTTGCCGTGAGTCAGCAAGCCTCTGGAACTAGGTTATCCATTATTGTCGATAAGGAAAGTTTCAATAATGCTCGATATGTCAACAGATCCATAAAGAAGGATGAATGGCCACGTCACAGAAAAGAATGTTCCAAACCGCAGTACTTGGTTACAAAAGTAGTTGCAAGTCTAGCAATGTCATTCCCTCTCTGTCTCCATCTCGACAGTCTAATAAAGTCTTATTGAAGTTGTGGCCTTCATTCGTGATCGAGCTCGCTTGCTGGGAGATGGTGCACAAGACTCGATGAGCTGAGAGGCAATCATGCTCTGGTGACACATTTAGTATTCTTTGTAGAAGGTCTGGACATAATATAGCTGCCAAACACTTTGGATTTCGCGAATACACCACAACTTTAAGGAGTGTTTTCCTAGCTCAGCAATGCGCTGCGTCTATTTCAAGTTTTCATTTGTTTGAGAAGTGAGTGAATATGAACTCACGTTCTCTGAGCAAGAAAAAAAAAATAGCGTTATTGATGTTATTAAAAGAGGAAGAAGAGATCGAAGATGAAAGTAGTGGTTTTTGAAGGGTTCAGATGCCACCGCCACCGCCACCGCTGGAATACTAAAATGGCAATATCTCGCGAACCAATCAGGCTAGAGACTTGTACGAGGTGTCAAATTACTCAGGCGAACACCCCCTTTCCATTGGACAATATATTTCAACCCCAAAAATAAAACCTACCCTACTAGAGGGTGAAATTGAATTTTTTTTGAGAATCTCTCTTTCCAATTGCAACATGTGAGAGTTTGATTGCCGATATGGAATGTAACGTTGTTCTGCAAACCAATAATCAAAGAGGGGCATGTTAGGCCTTGAGGTGAGAGCCCCTGTTATTGTTGACGAGCCCCCTGCTGTCAGGCCCGTGTTGATGGGTTATTGTTGACAGGTCCTTGTGGACGAGTCCTTGTGGACAAGTCCTTGTGGACAGGTCCTTGTGGACGAGTCCTTGTGGACAAGTCTGTGTGGACAGGTCCTTGTGGACAAGTCCTTATGGACGAGTCCTTGTCCCTTTGGACTGATCCCTTTGGACGGGTCCCTTTGGCCTGGTTCCTACAGACTAACCCATGAATTTATTTAAATTATGTCAAAGGGCCTAACTACATTTGTGTGTGTGTTGAATTGACGTTGTTCACCACTACTATAATGGAATAACGATATGAAAGGAAAGTGACGAAATACATGTGAACACGTGTGAAATGACCTTATTACCGTCCTCCTTGTGAAACAAGTCACATCCTGTTTTGCTTCATACGTGAGAAAATGTGAGTTCGAACCCGTGGTCGGATTTTGACGAATGAGGTGTCATTGAACTCGGGCTGATACCCCCTTTCCAATGAACAACATATTTCCACCCCAAAATAAAACCTACCCCTACTAGGGGGTGAAATTGTATTTTTTTTTAGAGAATCTCTCTTTCCAATTACAACATGTGAGAGTTTGAATGCCGATATGGAATAAAACGTTGTTCCACACAAGAGACATGTGTTTGGTGGATAGCCACTATGAATTAACATGCTTGTTTTTCTTTTTTGTTTTTTACGCATGCCCACTCATAGCTTTTGTAAGAGGGCAGGCTTTTTAAAAGATGGCGGCTGTAGTGTAATCTAACCTAACCCAACCCACGAATGGTGATCAAAAAGTATTTTAAGTGACGCTTGTCGATTGGCAAACCAATAATCAAAGAGGGATATGTCAGGCCTTGAGGTGATAGCCCCTTTTGATTGATCCCTGTTGATTGATCTCTGTTGATTTGTCCCTTTGGACTGGTCTCTGTTGACTAGCCCCTTTTGGACGGGCCCATTTTGACAGGGGGTCATTTTTGATGGATCCTTTTTGACAGGTGCTTTTCGACGGGTCCCTGTTGACGAGTCATTGCTGACGGGTCCTTGTTGATGAGTCCCTGTAGACGGGTCATTGTTGACGGGTCCCTATTGACAGGTCATTGTTGACAGGTCATTGATGACAGGTCATTGTTGACGGGTCATTGTTGATGGGTCCTTGCTGACAAGTCCCTGTTGATGGGTCCCTGTGGAAGGGTCCCTTTAGACCGGCCCCTTTGGACTGGTCCCTATGGACCGGCCCATGAAATTTATCCAAATTATGTCAAAGGGCCTAACTACATTTGTGTGTAAAGCAGTGTGTTGAACTGACGTTGTTCACCAGTCCTTACTACTACAATTGGATAACGATATGAAAGGAATTGATTAACTAGACATGAGTTAACTACCAACGAAACACTTTGGCGACTCTGCTTGTTATTGACCAATGAGTAGGGTTTTAGAAAAACTGTTTGCTATTTTGGGTTATATACAAAAAATGCTTAGACCTTTTGAGTGACTATGTTTGCTAAACAAGACATTATACCAGACACGATTAGGATTCTTATGTAGTTCAGACAAGGAAAGAATTTCTACAGAATCTGTTGACATTGAATATAGATTTAGGTATTAGGAAGTCATTTTGAAGGCTTTTGTCTGGAGCGTGGCACTCTATGAAAGTAAAGATGCAATTGATAGTAGACGTGATTGATAGTAGGCGTGATTGATAGTAGACGCAATTGATACTAGGCGTGATTGATAGTAGGCGTGATTTGTAGTAAGCGCATTTCATAGTAGGCTCAATTGATAGTAGATGCAATTGATAGTAGACGTGATTGATAGTAGGCGCGATTGATAGTAGACGTGATTGATATGGACGCGACTTAGATCATTTTTGATATTACAAAGTTACAGTGTCAATGTTTATACAAAGTACAAGGCAGACAGGGGGTATTTTAAGACTTAACCTCAGCTCACCTAACATAACCTAACTTTACCTAACCTTACTTTGTCACGTGACATGTTCTACAAGTTTAGACTTGCTTTAAGGCTGACTATGACTATGACGTCACAGATTGATGAGAGGGGTGGGAGGCTGACAAAAAAGGAAATGTTTTGGTTTAATGAAAATTCGTGTCCTAGCAGGCGCGATTGGTAGTAGACGCAATTGATAGTAGACGCGATTAATGGTAGGTGCAATTGATAGTAGGTGTGATCAGGTACTTACTGCATATCAAAAGGCTGTACACTCGTGTGTTAGACACTCTATCTTGTTAAGGACCCCTATATATTCCCTATACAAGGCTATACATGTTAGTTCTAAACACTTAGTGGTTATTTGTATTTTAAATTTATATACACAGGTTATACAAGCACGTTTTTTCACACAGTAAAACTTTGTCAAATAGCCACATGCGACACGCAAAGTATGTTTCCGCTATCTAGCGGTGACTATGGAAACTACCTGAACATATCCTAATCTAATCCTAGCTAACTTCACCTGACGTGACCATACCGGTTTGTAAGCAACAACAACAACAACACACTAAGGTTCCATGAATTCCAGAGTACTTTTAGATTAATTATCGACTCTCAACTCTTATAACTATGTCTATCCCACTCTGTCAAAAACATGATATACTTTTTTTAAATTTTTGCTTGATGTCAATACTAAAGTGATAATGGGTTTTCCGATCCTATCACTATAAATTCATTACCCCCACTCTTATCTCGGTCTCGACAACAACCATGCCTATTTTTATTATGTCAGATGATGTAATGTTCGAGTGCAAAGTGGGTGTAAAAGTGAGTGCAAAGTGAGTGCAAAAGTGAGTGCAAAGTAAGTGTAAAAGTAGTTGTAAAAGTGAGTGCAAAGTGAGTGCAAAGGGGGGGGGGGTGTAAAAGTGGTACCCTATTTGTAATGGCTTATTTGACAAGTTATTTTGTGGTACCCTATTCGTAATGGCTTATTTTACAAGTTGTTTTTGCCAATGTATTTAGAGGATATTTCTCTTGTTCATGGAAAGCATCTCAGCCCTTTTTATGATAGCATAATGCTTACCGTCATGTTTGTAAGCAACAACAACACACTAAAATTCCAAGAATCCAAACTACTCTAAGGTTAATAATGGTCTCTCAAATCCATTCCACGCCTAGTCAAAAACATTATACATTTCAAATTTTTCAAAAAAGGTAAATTGAGAAAGTAGGCTATATATTTAAACTAAAAAGTCATATGCTAACTCCAACACCTACGTGTATCCCATTCTCAGTCAAAAAAAAAAAATATTCCTTAAATTTTTCCAAAAAATATTTGGAAAGTAGGCTATAATTTGAAAACTAATCATCCTAAAAAGTCATATATAGACTCAAACCAATGGCTTTTATGTCCTTAATCGTTAGAACAAAACATGGAATTTGACATTTTTCCAAATATTGATCATTTTTAAAAATGGGCTATATTTTGTAAACTATGAATTACACAAAAAATGTGTTTGACATAAAAATGACAGGTATTTACCCCCCTCTACCCACAAACCAAGTCCCAGGTCTCTGAGACAAAATCCAAAAAGGTTCAATTTTGAAAGTAGACGATATTTTGAAAACTAATCATCCTAAAAAGTCATATATAGACTCAAACAAATGTCCTTTAAGTCCCTTAACGTTAGAACAAAACTTAACATTTTTTCATTTTTTCAAAAAAAGTCCAATTTTCAAAATTGCCTATATTTTGGAAACTAAGAATTAGTTCCAAAATGGCTGTCGTAGCTTAACTCAACCTAACCTAACCCTACGAGGTGTGATCAAAAAGTTCCAAAATGGCTGCCGTAGCATAACTTAACCTTTGATTGATCCCTGTTGATTGACCCCTTTTGATTGATCTCTGTTGATGTATCCCTTTGGACTGGTCCCTGTTGACTAGCCCCTTTGGACGGGTCTTTTTTAAAGGGGGAGTCATTTTTTTACGGGTCCCGGAGGACGGGTCCTTGTTGACGGGTCCCTGTGGGCGGGGCCCTTTGATATAATTTGGATAAAATGCACGGGCCAGTCCATAAGGATCAGTCCAAAGGAACCGCCCACAGGGACCCGTCAACAAGGACCCGTCCTCCGGGACCCGTAAAAAAAATGACTCCCCCTTTAAAAAAGACCCGTCCAAAGGGGCTAGTCAACTGGGACCAGTCCAAAGGGATACATCAACAGAGATCAATCAAAAGGGGTCAATCAACAGGGATCAATCAAAGTTTAAGTTAAGCTACGGCAGCCATTTTGGAACTTTTTGATCACACCTCGTAGGGTTAGGTTAGGTTGAGTTAAGCTACAACCGCCATTTTGGAACTAATTCTTAGTTTCCAAAATATAGGCAATTTTGAAAATTGGACTTTTTTTGAAAAAATGAAAAAATGTTAAGTTTTGTTCTAACGTTAAGGGACTTAAAGGACATTTGTTTGAGTCTATATATGACTTTTTAGGATGATTAGTTTTCAAAATATCGTCTACTTTCAAAATTGAACCTTTTTGGATTTTGTCACAGAGACCTGGGACTTGGTTTGTGGGTAGAGGGGGGTAAATACCTGTCATTTTTATGTCAAACACATTTTTTGTGTAATTCATAGTTTACAAAATATAGCCCATTTTTAAAAATGATCAATATTTGGAAAAATGTCAAATTCCATGTTTTGTTCTAACGATTAAGGACATAAAAGCCATTGGTTTGAGTCTATATATGACTTTTTAGGATGATTAGTTTTCAAATTATAGCCTACTTTCCAAATATTTTTTGGAAAAATTTAAAGATATTTTTTTTTTTTTGACTGAGAATGGGATACACGTAGGTGTTGGAGTTAGCATATGATTTTTTAGTTTAAATATATAGCCTACTTTCTCAATTTACCTTTTTTGAAAAATTTGAAATGTATAATGTTTTTGACTAGGCGTGGAATGGATTTGAGAGACCATTATTAACCTTAGAGTAGTTTGGATTCTTGGAATTTTAGTGTGTTGTTGTTGCTTACAAACATGACGGTAAGCATTATGCTATCATAAAAAGGGCTGAGATACTTTCCATGAACAAGAGAAATATCCTCTAAATACATTGGCAAAAACAACTTGTAAAATAAGCCATTACGAATAGGGTACCACAAAATAACTTGTCAAATAAGCCATTACAAATAGGGTACCACTTTTACACCCCCCCCCCCCTTTGCACTCACTTTGCACTCACTTTAACAACTACTTTTACACTTACTTTGCACTCACTTTTGCACTCACTTTGCACTCACTTTTACACCCACTTTGCACTCGAACATTACATCATCTGACATAATAAAAATAGGCATGGTTGTTGTCGAGACCGAGATAAGAATGGGGGTAATGAATTTATAGTGATAGGATCGGAAAACCCATTATCACTTTAGTATTGACATCAAGCAAAAATTTAAAAAATATATATCATGTTTTTGAAAGAGTGGGATGGACCTAGTTATAAGAGTTGAGAGTCGATAATTAATCTAAAAGGACTCTGGAATTCATGGAATCTTAGTGTGTTGTTGTTTCTGTTTGCCATCTCTTGATGAATACAGTACATTTGCATTTGTCAGTTGGCACAGGCTAGAGTAAAAGGTGGCTTTTCACCGATGTCTCAGTCTCACTCATGGCTGTGATTATATGGAAGCTACTGAGGTATGAGTGGTGCTTAGTAATGGCATTCGGGGCACAGTCAGTGCCTGTGAATGCTGTGAAAGGTTCTACTCATAGGGTTAGGACTACTGTTCTGACTCAGTGAGGAAAGCAATGGCAAACTACCTCACTCCTCTTGCCTAGAACGCCTCAAAATAGCGCTGCCTTGGGTTTCTGTGGGTATTTACTCGCATAACGTAACGGCGGTACTTTTTGAGGATCCAACCAGCCTTTGGGCTGACTACCTAACAGACAGACAGTTGTTGCTTACAAACCGGTATGGTCACGTCAGGTGAAGTTAGCTAGGATTAGATTAGGATATGTTCAGGTAGTTTCCATAGTCACCGCTAGATAGCGGAAACATACTTTGCGTGTCGCATGTGGCTATTTGACAAAGTTTTACTGTGTGAAAAAACGTGCTTGTATAACCTGTGTATATAAATTTAAAATACAAATAACCACTAAGTGTTTAGAACTAACATGTATAGCCTTGTATAGGGAATATATAGGGGTCCTTAACAAGATAGAGTGTCTAACACACGAGTGTACAGCCTTTTGATATGCAGTAAGTACCTGATCACACCTACTATCAATTGCGCCTACCATTAATCGCGTCTACTATCAATTGCGTCTACTACCAATCTTGCCTGCTAGGACATGACTTTTCATTAAACCAAAACATTTCCTTTTTTGTCAGCCTCCCACCCCTCTCATCAATCTATGACGTCATAGTCATAGTCAGCCTTAAAGCAAGTCTAAACTTGTAGAACATGTCACGTGACAAAGTAAGGTTAGGTAAAGTTAGGTTATGTTAGGTGAGCTGAGGTTAAGTCTTAAAATACCCCCTCTCTGCCTTGTACTTTGTATAAACATTGACACTGTAACTTTGTAATATCAAAAATGATCTAAGTCGCGTCCATATCAATCACGTCTACTATCAATCGCGCCTACTATCAATCACGTCTACTATCAATTGCATCTACTATCAATTGAGCCTACTATGAAATGCGCTTACTACAAATCACGCCTACTATCAATCACGCCTAGTATCAATTGCGTCTACTATCAATCACGCCTACTATCATTTGCGTCTACTATAAATCGCGCTCATGTCAAATCGCGCCTACTACCAATTACACCTATCAATCGCGCCTACTATCAATCAGGTCTACTATCAATTGCATCTACTATCAATTGAGCCTACTATGAAATGCGCTTACTACAAATCACGCCTACTATCAATCACGCCTAGTATCAATTGCGTCTACTATCAATCACGCCTACTATCATTTGCGTCTACTATAAATCGCGCTCATGTCAAATCGCGCCTACTACCAATTACACCTACTATCAATCGCGCCTACTATCAATTGCGTCTACTATAAATCTCGCCCATGTCTAATTACGCCTACTATCAATCGCGCCTACTATCTTTCGCGTCTACTATAAATCGCGCTCATGTCAAATCACGCCTACTATCAATCACGTCTACTATCAATTGCGTCTACTATTAATCGCGCCTACTATCAATTGCGTCTACTATAAATCGCGCCTACTAGGACATGACGTTTCATTAAACCAGAACATTTCCTTTTTTGTCAGTCTCTCACCCCTCCCATCAATCTATGACGTCATAATCAGTCTTAAAGCAAGTCTAAACTTGTAGAACATGTCACGTGACAAAGTTAGGTTAGGTAAAGTTAGGTTATGTTAAGTGAGCTGAGGTTATGTCTTAAAATACCCTCTACCTTGTACTTTGTATAAACATTGACCCTGTAACTTTATAATATCAAAAATGATCTGAGTCGCGCCCATGTCAAATTGCGCCTACTATCAATCGCGTCTACTATCAATCACGCCTACTATCAATCGCGCCTACTATCATTTGCGTCTACTATAAATCGCGCTTACTACAAATCACGCCTACTATCAATCACGCCTAGTATCAATTGCGACTACTATTAATCACGTCTAGTATCGATTACACCTACTATCAATTACATCTACTATCAATTGCGTCTACTATAAATCACGCCTACTAGGAATGACGTTTCATTAAACTAAAACAATTCCTTTTTTGCCAGCCTCTCACCCCTCCCATCCGCAAAACGTGCTTGTATGAGCTGTGTATTTAAATTCAATATATACAATTAACCACTAAGTGTTCAGAACTAACATGTCTAGGGTATATAAGGGATCCTTAACAACAAACAAAAAATACGGTCTAACCTACGTGTGTACGGTCTCGTCATACGCAGTAAGTACCTGTTAACCTTGACTAGGGTATAAGAATATTGTCAGTTGACTACTGCCTGTTACAGTGTTCACATCGTGAAAGACCGTCTCACCTACCAGTCTCCAGCCTTGTCATACGCAGTAAGCAGCTGTTGGCGGAAAACAACATCCATAAATCTTGACATTTAGGAAAGTGTGTGTGTGTGTAAATCACTTGTAATCTAAAGATTGTTCATGTGACTTTACTAAAATTTAATTCATATGTATTAGTTGATATGGAAGTCTCAACAACCAGTCATGGCAAGCCATGTGTCTTCTATAAAGGATATACATATATTGTAAAAACAACCAATAAAGATGGAACTGTTATTTGGCGATGTTCAAAACAACGATCCAAAAAGTGTCGAGGAATGATTAAAACAAAGACTCCAACGTACTTACTTCAAAAGAACATCATTGTGAATCTCAAATTAATACACATTTAAATACGCAAAATACTCTAACCCAGGTAAAAAAGCAAGTCCAAGAAAAATATATTGCTGCTCAAGATAGTGCATTGTTTGTTAAAAAGTATTCATCATCACCTCAAAAAGACATGTTAGGACAAATACCATCGTTCAAAAAACCCTTAACACTATCAAAAGCAACGCAGACTCTACAAGAGGTCCCTGTGGAAAACAAACAAGAGGAATTGGATAGTTCTAGTGATGTTGAGAATGATGATGATGATGATAATGATGGTGACAATGACTATAATAATTTTGATGATAATATTCATAATGATGATGATGATGATGATAATTATGAAAAAGAAGAGGATGAGGGTTTTATGTTTATAAAACCATTGCGGCTTCCCCAGTTTTTAAGAGCAAGAGTACCTGGAGAAAGTTGTAAAAGGATCTACAACAAGCGTTGTGTTTAAAAATCTATATAGAACAATGGTAAAGAGATAGAGTTGAATTCAGTGTGTAACTATTATAAAATGAATTTAATAAAAATATTGTATGGGTATTGTCTGTTTTTCTTAATTACTATCCCCATGTCCCACTATTAATACAATTGTTAACCATCAACAGTCTCTGACTATGTTCAGAAAGAGAGTGGCCTTAAACAATACACTATATCTATGGTTTGTGTACCGAGTGTCATAATAATGCAGTGTGGCCAAGCCATGTCAAGGCAATAGTTATGTCAGGTAAGGGATTCGAACCCTTGCTTCCTTATACAGAAAATTTGATCTTAAGTCAAACACCTTAACCACTCGGTCAACCTGACAGTTACTAATTTAATTAGCCTTGAGGACTTGAGCGTTTACAAAACGTTTTCCAGTATACATTGACTAAACCACTTGCTTGTTTTGAAATATAGATTTTGTTTTGTTTTACCATAACATTGCAGTTATGAGTCTTGTGAACTGGGTGTTCAATATAGGGTTAAAGGCATTTTAAAATCATTTTAGAAAAGCTCTTAGGTATCGTGTCATGGGTTTTAGTAATGCATTACTGTTTGTTGACTAACATATACCGTTACACAAAATTATTTTAGTGAACTTACATGTTGTTGTTTGAGTCTTTAGTCCTTTGACTGGTTTGATGCAGATCTCAGCGCCCATCTGTCCCGAGCTAATCGTTTCATCTATATATAGCTACCACACCCTACATTCAAGGCTATCTGTTTAACATATTCTAAACTTGGTCTACCCCTACATTTCTCGTCCTCGAACCTTTCTTCCTTAACTAAGTTTGCTATTCTTGGGTGTCTTAGTACGTGTTCTACCAACCTATCTCTTTACTTCATTAACAGTCGCCAGATACATCTCTTCTCCCCCACTCGTCTTAATACCTCTTTGTTAGTAACCCTATTTACCCATCTAATCTTCATTATTCTCCTGTAACACTACATTTCAAACACTTTAATTCTCTACTTTTCTGCTACACCAATTGTCTAAGTTTTACTTTCATAGAGTGCCACGCTCCAGACAAAAGCCTTCAAAATGACTTCCTAATACCTAAATCTATATTCAATGTCAACAGATTCTGTAGAAATTCTTTCCTTGTCTGAACTACATAAGAATCCTAATCGTGTCTGGTATAATGTCTTGTTTAGCAAACATAGTCACTCAAAAGGTCTAAGCATTTTTTGTATATAACCCAAAATAGCAAACAGTTTTTCTAAAACCCTACTCATTGGTCAATAACAAGCAGAGTCGCCAAAGTGTTTCGTTGGTAGTTAACTCATGTCTGGTTAATCAATTCCTTTCATATCGTTATCCAATTGTAGTAGTAAGGACAGGTGAACAACGTCAGTTCAACACACTGCTTTACACACAAATGTAGTTAGGCCCTTTGACATAATTTGGATAAATTTCATGGGCCGGTCCATAGGGACCAGTCCAAAGGGGCCGGTCTAAAGGGACCCTTCCACAGGGACCCATCAACAGGGACTTGTCAGCAAGGACCCATCAACAATGACCCGTCAACAATGACCTGTCATCAATGACCTGTCAACAATGACCTGTCAATAGGGACCCGTCAACAATGACCCGTCCACAGGGACTCATCAACAAGGACCCGTCAGCAATGACTCGTCAACAGGGACCCGTCGAAAAGCACCTGTCAAAAAGGATCCATCAAAAATGACCCCCTGTCAAAAAGGGCCCGTCCAAAAGGGGCTAGTCAACAGAGACCAGTCCAAAGGGACAAATCAACAGAGATCAATCAAAAGGGGCTATCACCTCAAGGCCTGACATATCCCTCTTTGATTATTGGTTTGCCAATCGACAAGCGTCACTTAAAATACTTTTTGATCACCATTCGTGGGTTGGGTTAGGTTAGGTTACACTACAGCCGCCATCTTTTAAAAAGCCTGCCCTCTTACAAAAGCTATGAGTGGGCATGCGTAAAAAACAAAAAACAAAAACAAGCATGTTAATTCATAGTGGCTATCCACCAAACACATGTCTCTTGTGTGGAACAACGTTTTATTCCATATCGGCATTCAAATTCTCACATGTTGTAATTGGAAAGAGAGATTCTCTAAAAAAAATACAATTTCACCCCCCTAGTAGGGGTAGGTTTTATTTTGGGGTGGAAATATGTTGTTCATTGGAAAGGGGGTATCAGCGCGAGTTCAATGACACCTCATTCGTCAAAATCCGACCACGGGTTCGAACTCACATTTTCTCACGTATGAAGCAAAACAGGATGTGACTTGTTTCACAAGGAGGACGGTAATAAGGTCATTTCACACGTATTCACATGTATTTCGTCACTTTCCTTTCATATCGTTATTCCATTATAGTAGTGGGGGGATTTGTGAACAACGTCAATTCAACACACACAAATGTAGTTAGGCCCTTTGACATAATTTAAATAAATTCATGGGTTAGTCCGTAGGAACCAGGCCAAAGGGACCCGTCCAAAGGGATCAGTCCAAAGGGACAAGGACTCGTCCACAAGGACTTGTCCACAAGGACCTGTCCACACAGACTTGTCCACAAGGACTCGTCCACAAGGACCTGTCCACAAGGACTTGTCCACAAGGACTCGTCCACAAGGACCTGTCAACAATAACCGATCAACACAGGCCTGACAGCAGGGGGCTCGTCAACAATAACAGGGGCTCTCACCTCAAGGCCTAACATGCCCCTCTTTGATTATTGGTTTGCAGAACAACGTTACATTCCATATCGGCATTCAAACTCTCACATGTTGCAATTGGAAAGAGAGATTCTCAAAAAAATTCAATTTCACCCTCTAGTAGGGTAGGTTTTATTTTCGGGGTTGAAATATATTGTCCAATGGAAAGGGGATGTTCGCCTGAGTAATTTGACACCTCGTACAAGTCTCTAGCCTGATTGGTTCGCGACATATTGCCATTTTAGTATTCCAGCGGTGGCGGTGGCGGTGGCATCTGAACCCCTCAAAAACCACTACTGATGAAATTTACTTAATTGTTGGTCGTCTTTATAAAGTGCGGAAATATATCAGTTCCATGTACACATCTAGAGAGCAAGAAAGAATGTTTAAACTTTTAATCCACAGACATTTGCTCGATGACGAAGTGAAGTTCAAATCTTACTTCAGAGTTACTAGGTGTCAGTTTGAATACTTGCTTAGTTTGGTAGAAAATGATCTTGCAAGCGAGTCCTGCAACAGGATTAGAAGACCGATATCAGCGGCGGAGAAGCTGGCGTTTACATTGAGGTAAGTTTGTAGAATTTATTTATTGAAAAATTTAAACAAGCTAATGTATTAGGCCTACGTCTAATCTATTAACTAAATTTGTCAAATTGAATTAAATTAATGCATTTTTCTATGAAAAATAGTTAATATAGCGAATCATTCTAGAAAATATTTCTTTATGTAATAAAAATCGATAGTAAATTTAAAAAAATGGGTAAAAAAATGTAGTTTCTTTGGACAAAGTTAAGCTGAACTTAACTTAGAAGTACTGTACACACTCAATTAGTTCTTTTTTGAATTTTGTGGCAAAGAAGGAAATCTACAGAAAACTGCCCAAATACTCGTCTGTTGCGTAGCGCGGTCCGCACTTGACTGCTCTCAAAGGAGTCGTCCAGTTGCGCAGTGCGCTCCGCACAAAATGCTGCTGCTGATGATAATTGATGTTTTAAGGGGCCTAACATCTAGGTTATCGGCCTAATGGTTTGGGTGATCGTGAAGATGAAAATGAAATGCAAACTATAACTAAAAATTAACCACTAACTTATAGACTAGAAAAAGAATTGGAAAACAAAAGGAGAATAAGCCACATAAAGGGCACGAAGAAAAAAAATGCCCTCAACCCTCGAAGAATGAGGATTGAGGGACTTGGAAGGAAGGAGAGCCATGAAAGGCAGATCGTAAAGTGAAAGAGGAGAGGGTCTACCCCACAGGTAAGGGACAAAAGGGGTAAACCGGACCCAGCTCAGGAATCCCTCGGGGTCGCCAACTCCCAAACTCACCAGCCGATAGCTCCTGAGGGTGTAGCAATATCTAGGGTGCACCAGAAGTGGTGGGGCTACACACACCCTGCCTCCTTGAGGGCCTTGAGCAGAAGGCAGGAGATAACAGGAAATGGAAAAGCAGGCTGACCCCTCGCAGAAGGAGGGGTATCAGAAAAGATGAGACAAGGGCCAATTAATGCGGGAAAGGAAGAGACTCCCTAGGCCTCGGATACCCTCATACCGTCGGGGTCGGAAGAGAACAAGAGTTGACCAAGGGAGGTCGACAGGAAAGAAGACAGGGAGGAGCCCGGCACAAGTAAGTGGAAGCAATGCCGGACTCAGCTGGGGTCCCGTGGTCGCCAACCCATGTCCCACTAGATGTGAGCCCCTGGGGGGCGCACAAAATGCGGAGCTAGGAAAACCCAGCTTTAGGAAATTACGTAATGTTCAGGCAAAACGGACACAAATCCGAGAAGTTGAACGCAGACTTTTAAGTGGTTAGTCAATTTAAGTTTTAGCTAATTTTAGTTACAAACAGCGTCGGAACTAGGAGGACCGGGCGGCATGTCTCGGGGACAGCTAAATTAATCTCAAGACTCCAGTGTTATAGGCCTAACAGCTAGGTTATCGCCTCCTAACACATACAACTACCCTCCAAACTGTACTTTCTACAAACTAAACAAAGTTATATGCCTGAGATGATCCTGGCAATTTCTTTCTTTAAAACACAATTCGTTTGTTTCTTCATTTCTCCACGCCATGTATGGGAATAATTTATTTTCTGACTGCTGTGAAATAATTTGGAAACTCTATTGAATTCTGTCTCTTTTTCCCCATTTTAATATCATCTTATTTGGCAAGGAATTCGGCTTCTGTCCCTTCTCAGTTCGGTCCTCATAGAAGCATCTCGGCGGAGATGAGTACTTCTTGTATTAAACCAGTCTCATATATTTTCCAACCGAGATGTGCTCCGCCTTCTTTCTGTATTTCCTTTATTAACTCAATATATTATATTGCTGTACTTTTCGTTCCACGTCTCCTATACACACTATTTGGTGGTGAACTTCCTCAATGGGATATTTGGTCTTCATCCCGGTGTAATTGAATTTTGTCCGATAACCTCCGTTATTACAGGAGTCTGTCATCTTCTAGGCTACCTCACTAATGATTGTAGACGGCTCGGAACACATAGGCTATTAAGCGAACTACATAACGGAGCGTCAGGGCACAGGGCGTTTCTCTAAACTATTAACACTTACCCTGCTGATGCCTTAAATGATGCTCCTCATCCGTGTGCTGACTGATTTCCAGAATTTATGGCTGTGTTCAGAATGGCACAAACTGAATGTGGTTTGAGTTACAAATGAATTGAAAAGTCAGTTCGATTTCCGAATCCTTACACTAGAAATTTAATAAAAATCCGACACGATCGAAAAAAAAAACTATATTGTAAAAAAAATGCCGTAAAATTGCACACTTCTTTGAGGAAGAAAAAATAAAAATTGTAAAATCAAATGTGCATGCACTACACTGTTGAAATATAGTACATTATGCAACGAGCCTATAATTGCAATAATTAAGACACGAGTATTTTTTTATAAAACGAGCGTATGCGAGTTTTATAATTTCCATACGAGTGCCTTAATTACCATTATAGGCGAGTTGCATACGACTGTTTATGTTCGACGATAATTATAACTTTATTATATGTTTTAACATAAATATTCATAAATATCTGTTGAGAGTCAGCTACTTGAATGTTGTGATCGCAGAGCGAGCGTTGGGTGTTATATCTCTGTCTTTCAATATCACTGGACGACCGACGCATGCGCTCTGTGTGCTTGCAATGCCATATGCAGGCCATATGTTGACATCTGTCGCCTCTCAGTAATATTGTCACTGGAGTTGTTTGAAGACAATGAATGCGCTGCGTAGAAATTATATTAAGGTACAGTGCTATTTCTTGACTAATATTCGCCAGTTTATTTACGCGAACATATGGACGGTGCGTATTCCATGTCGGTAATTTATTATAGTTCGATGTTGTGTTTATGTCCGACATGTTGGATTTTGAGCGCACGCGTGAAGGTATCGTTACCTAATTGGTCAATGAACGAGCTCTGATTGGCTGGAGAAACTGTATCATAATGAAAAAGAGTGTTATAATGACCATCATTATGATACAGTTTTCTGACACATAATAGTGAGGGTCGAACATAAAATCTCTATAATCATTTCCATTGACATAACACCCAACTTTGAACTTGAAACCAACAAGAAGTTCCGTGACGAACTAAAGAGCCTACTTTTCTTAAAATGTAAGATCCATTCCAATGATTATTCTATATGGATCTATCTAGAATAATGACAAAATTATGTTGGTCATATCGAAATTTCTAATTAGTTCGAAATACTGTGTACCTGGCATAATGTAGCCTAGTAGATAACTACAGTTGGCAGCCCTGGTGACTGAGTATATTCTTATTTCCATTACTTAAGGTACAGAATACAAAATTTCGTTGAAGTCCAATGGATAGCATGGACGTTACATGCAGTTAAACATTGGATCTAACAGCGCGCACGTAAAATCATGTTGGCAACAATGACATACATGTATTGGTCAGAAATAATCTGAAATAATATGATCTATTGTTGTGTCTATTTTGAATGAAATCCATTAGTTAGTATAGAAGTTACATACAGTTTGAAATTGGACCTATCAGCAGGCTTAGAATCATGTTGGCAGCACTGGCGTAGGCCTATATTAATTACTCCAAATTAATCTAGAATGCCAGGTACTATACGTGTGCAAAGTTTAGAGCTATTGGTTTGCATACTTTCTGATATATTGATATTAGGGTAACAAAAATAGAGACAGTATTTATTAATAGTTGGTAGCCCTGGTTACTCTTAAGAATCGGTATAGTCATATCTGTTATGGTACACATAGCACACACGAAATTTGGTTGAATTCCAAATGATATTATAGAAGGCACATGTACTTAAAGTTGGACTTCTCAGCAGGCTTAGAATCATGTTGGTAGCACTGACGTATATAAGTTACTCCAAATTAATATAGAATGTCAGGTACTATGCGTGTGCATAGTTTAAAGTTGTCGGCTTGCATACTTTCTGATATATGGGTATTTGGATTAAAGAAATTGAGAGAATTTATTTACAGTTGGCAGCCCTGGTGGCTTTTAAGAATACGCTCAGTCATATCTGTTTATGTACACATAGCACATACAAAGTTTCGTTGAAATCCAATTGATAGTGTAGAAATTATAAGCATTTAAAATTTGGACCTATCAGCAGGCTTATAATCATTTTGGCAACACTGCCATGTATGGCCTCCAGGAAATTAAACTGCAATATTATTATCTATACGTGTGCCTATTTTGAAATAGCTTCCATTCATACCATCCAAGATATCCAACATGGAGCTCAAATTTCAATTGCGATTTTTCAGCAGTTGGTCGCACTGAGATCATTTTCAAATATGGGCGTGAGATATTCAGGTAATGATCTTTACTCCGACCAAATTTTGTTTCGAGTTCTGCAGCCGTTTAGGAGTTGATAGGGGGGGGGGGACACACAACCAGACAGACAGACAGACAGACAGACAGACACACATTTGCCCGATTTCATTAGTCTACTTTTTCCTCATTTTTGCAAAATGTGAAAAGTAGGCTAAAAATGACACTTCTCATAATGCTCTATGGTATGGTAAATTTTGAAACAAGGGGTGACACAAAGTCCAACGAGGGGAGCTCCTTCGCTTGCCTTCGAACAGATCGATATTCTTCCGCTGAACAGTGGCGTGGTGCTATCTAGCGATAGTATGTGCAACTTCATGCTTACTGGCACCCACACGCGAGTGCTGGAGCTGTAATATTACGTTCGCCGCAGTTTTAAAACGTTACCTTCACATGTAATAGTTCGGCGCCCACGCTCTAAGTCTTTTTTTCAGTCGGTCAACACAAAAGGATCAAATATATGAAAAAATAATTATTTGTGGTTAAGATGTAGGTAGATTTCATTAGAAAGCTAACTATTGCAATGGGTTCCATGTTTCGACTTCCGGAAAATTTCGACATATCTTCGTGTTTCACATCCCCCAGACCCCAAAACCACCGTCAGTTCAAAAGTTTATATATAATTTATGTAATATATTATACCCTTCCAGGGCCTTCTAGGATGTTGAATCTTATCTCGGGCGCGGCTCGTTCGGTGGCTAATTAACACTTTACATCCTAGGAATTCGAAATTTTGGATCATGGGAACTTAAAACTATAAATCATATGCCAGGGGAACAAGGAAACAAAATTTATTCTTAGAAGACTACAAAACAGAAGAAACAATCCCTTAATAAAACGTAGAACCACAACAAAATAAACTGTGTCATCACTGTCCTTCTCTGCCATAAAGTCCACAGAGATGGTACGACCAGGGTACCTTAAATCTAATTAGTTCGGGCAAGCCTCAGCTTCCCCCTGATCAACACTGCAGGATCATGGAACTCCACAAAAATTAAAAAAATCCAAATAAAATAAAATCCCAAAAAAATCCAAGTGGCGCGCTCTCACCCCAGGTGAGTTCAAATGGAACAACAAAGGACTAAATTAATGCCACAAGAAATGAATCATTACGTTAATCAGATCATAACACTAATACACCAACGGAGCATCAAATCAACTGAATTTTACAAGCTGGAACCTCATTTTAACGCTCTTATATTGGAAAAGTGAATCGTACAGACGAGACCGTTCCGTTTGGCAAACAGACCTCCCTTCACGACCTCCGTTAGAGTCGTGTACGGTCAGCATGCAGTGCGGCCACACAAACACTACATTAAGCTACAACGTGCCTATCTCATTCACATACAACAGTTCCCGTGTGAAACATTTATCAAGACAATCATTAATACCGACTAGCGGCCACCCGGAAGGTACAAATCTGATACACTAGTAACGTGGGTCCACAAAATAAAATCAAAACACAACAAACCAGAATCCCAGAATTAACAATAAAATATGTAAACAAACCAGCCATTTTAACTTTGACCAATTAACCTCGGACAGACTCAAGGCCAAGCAAAGCACCCCGTGGCGAGGAGTGGCTACCAGCTTTCACCCCCTCCACAGCTGATGTATACTGACTGCAGCATGAGCTCACAATAGCCCAATTCAACAAGCCCCGCAGAATCATCACTTAGCACGCTGCCTACGGGCGTCAGATCGACCCCAGCATCACGGCCGTGATTTTACCTCGTGGGAATTACCCGTCCACGGAATTACCAAAAATACTTACGTGGTTCTGAACATCCACGACTTACCAATATGCATCAGTACATCCAGCCATACTCCAATTAAATTACCTCAAATCGCCGGGTTTGCCTGCCTTGTCCGTCACCAATCGAAGATTGCAACACAACCATTACCTGGTAGAACTTACCACAGTCGATCCACGAACCTGATTTACCACAAAATATTCAATATGCTCTGGTTTGCTTACGACCACTGTACAAACTCTCACCCCACCTGATCAACTGAAAAATGTATCTACAGTGACAGTAGCTGATGGCCAGATTTCCCCTGAATGATAATCTCCCCAAACTACATTGAAAACCATGACCACACGATACATATTTACACGCACGTTGCAGCAACAAACACAACAACAAAAACACAACTAACATTAAGAAATTGAATATGTACACAGCCATTGCACTTATGCTGATCCGTACACCCCTAACTAAATTATGCAAGATAATTTGCTGTACTTATCACTATTCCTGGGTCCCAGACTGTCTCCATCATCGCGGCGTGCCCCAAGGTTTTGGGTTTACGCCCTCATTCCTCGCATGACGAATTCCATAGTTGAAGATCCTCCCATTGTTCCAATCTCGGCATCAGCTTCCTCTTGCTTCAGGTACCTCGTGGTAACGAAGAACACAGAAATACACAATTTTTTTAATGCGACATTCAAGAAAGTAACACGCACTCACTGTTCCGGACCGATAATCCTATCATTCTCCTAAATGCTACCATCTGAACTACTCAATTCATCCAGATCGTCCACCGTAGCTCCTATCGACACAACTTATATGTTTATCTAGCGCAATGGCTAGCCTATTTCTCAGCCACTAACAAAAACTCGCACTCGTATGCTATAGTATCTAGACATAGTTTCAAAAAAAACCGCCACGCTATCTCAATTTACCATCTGACGTGAAAATTAACAGAGTCCAAATCACGAACTCGACTGACGTGGAGCGTCCGTGACAGAATCACAAAATTGACTGACTCCACTCTCCCATTTGGAGCTATTTAAGTTTTTGAGGCATAACCTGCCGTAGGAGGGGGAAATATGAGATTTATTTCCAAAAATAATAGCTCTGTCCCAAATTGACTTATATCACTGCACTCATCGCAATCTCAATGTCTCATTGGTGATATCCTTTCCAAGAATCGATCGTGGACTCCTTATCAAATAACCTCCGTAATCATCCCTCATTGTCTGCCAATTTACGCGCCAAACACGGCTTGGTGACGCTTATCCCCTCATTGGCTGATGCTGAAACGCCCCCATATCAGGCATTTTATACTGAATTAAATCAGCCTTACATCCAAATTGCATCAAATTACATTTCTGGGAGGCTGAGAGTCTCCCGCTTCCATACATGCAACTCTCATTGCTCTCCGGTCATTAATTCTTAAGTAGGTCACATTTGGGCGGCACCAAAACTTGGAGCTGTGACCTTGCCAAACTGCAATTTTCCCACACAAATTCCTGCGTTCAACGACCTGCCTGTCCTACCCTCGCTCGTCTTCTCATGGTACAATGTCCTCCCTCGGCACACCCTGGAAACCTGCTAAGTGCATTTATGACCACTCAACCCTCCTGCTATTCTTCGTACACGTCTCTGCACACATCCAATAAAAGTATTCGCCGCCTCTGTACTCTGCATCTGCTGTGCCGGTCTGCGTATAGAATTAATGTTGGAAATACAAACTTGAGACTAGATGGATATGCAATATGCCATAAGGTCTCATTACTCCCTCACAAGGTTAAAAATCAGGGTAAGCATTACATGATTTTTAGCACTCCACACGGCTGCTACGAGGTTCCTTTCCTCCGTCTCTACTTTGGACCCCCCTTCCTGGGTTGCTCTGAAATGACAGGGTGTCTCACTCCCTTCTCTAGCATGCCGGCCGGATTACGTCAGACCTCTGGCTCCTTTGGACTACCTGCGTGCGCTAGACAATGTCTCTCCCCTCTCTCTCCTTCTCCGAGCAATGTCCTCCACTTGCCTGAAGCAATCAGGTGCTTGTTGTAAACATCGGCCCGTGTTTACATCTGAGGACCGCCCCATGTCCTGTCCTATTCTTCCAGAGTTTTTTTTTTTTTTTTTTTTGTGCACGGCACCCTGCTGTCCGGTACCATTGTGCTCCTCTCTCTCCTGCATTACCAGCTCGCTTTCTGCCCCCTGTATATCTGGGTTATGCCTGTTCTCCATGGTGTGTTTCCATTTTTCTCTCTGTGCTTCCTGTTCCTGGTGCAACTCGCTTAAATATCGCTGAGTCTCCTCGTACCGACTATTCCAATCCTGTCTATAGTCTTGCGTGGGCTCCTGCCTTTCTTCTCGCCTTCCGGGCCACGGCCGCCTCCCATCTCTCTCATGTTCGTAAGGGCCGTTCCTTCTTCGCCATTCATCTCTTCTCTGTTGGTACGGCTGCCAGTTCCTTCCGCGGTGCTGTCCCCATTTTCCTCGTTCAAGTCCTTGGTATCCGTTCCGCACATTATTTTCATCCCTGCGCTCGTATGCTGGCGGTCCGGTGTTCGTACCCTGACTTCGCTTGCTGGCACCAGTGTCTTGCTGTAACACAGCCGTGTTAACCTGTCCTATGGCTCGCACGTTCCGCATCTGAGGTTGCATAGAAGTGTCATCAAGCTGTCGGAGCACTTCCTCAGCTTGTACCGCGTTATTGACGCTTGCGGCCACTAGTATCTGCTGGACGCTGGCGGGTAATTGCTTGCCGATGGTCATTATCATGTCTGCTTCCCCGGGAGCGACATCCAGATCCCTCATCAATAACATCTGTTTTGTGAAATAATCCGCGTAACGTGTGGGCTGCGTAGCATGGTACTTTCTACTGTACAGCTCCATCCTGAGGCTTAGCTGTGCCGACTGCCCCCAATATTTTCTTAGGAACGCCGATTTGAACCCTTCAAAGTCCTCGAAAGTGTACCTGAAGCTCTGGTACCAGGTCAATACTTCATTCCCTAACATTTTTTCTAAAGCTCTGAGCTGTCTATTTGACGGTACTGCGTGATCGGCAAAAAATGATTCCACCTCCTTAATGAAAGATTTTGGTGTTACTGATCCATCATTTGTGTATCTCCGAGGTCTGTCCTCCTGCATTCTTATAACCTGTACGTATTGCGTGGTTAGTTTATTCTCCATTGGTGTCGATGCTTGTCCGCGAAATTGGTGGAATCCCTCTGTAGTCTCACCTACCGTAGCCTTCTCGACCGCCCCCTGGCTTGCTTCTCTTTCGCTACGTACTGTGGCTGCGGTAATCCCATCGCTTTTATTCGTTCGCATTTCCAACATGAAATCGTCATGTTCCAGAGTTCGTATCTCAGCTTTGATAATTTTCCTATCTTGCTCATCCATTCTGGCTAGGAATTGTTTCTCGACCTCTCTGATCCGTTCTTGGTTCTCTTCCATCTGTTTAAATATTTTCTGTCTATCTTCTTTCCCTTCGACTCCTATCTGCAGGCACGTCTTATTTATTTCCTCTTTCATTCTCAAGTATCTCTCTTCGTCTTTCTTCCCTCCTGCTCCGTTATTTTCTTCCAACCGATTTAGCCTCTCACCAATTAAAGCGTTACTCTCCCGCAGGTCCCCTCTTATTGCCGCCTGCTCTGCTTCTAACTCGCTCCATTTCTCTGCTGCTTGCAATTCCCCCCTTTCTACGTCTTCGTGCATGTCTCGCACGGCTTTATTTAGCTCTGCTATCTGCCCCTGAGCCATGATATTTCCCTCTTCGAGTATGTCTAGCCTGCCTTTCATCTCCTCCTGTGTCAGTTTTAGTCCTTCCGCGCTCAAATTGCATGCTAACTCTATTTGGTTTAGTTTAGCGAATGTCTTCTCCTCGCTAAGCGCGATCGCCTCTCTCAATGTTCCCTCCATGCGCTCTAATTGTATGCCCGCGTCTGCTTTAATGTCTAGCGTAAGCTTCGCGAATTGTTCCGATAATTGTCCGCTAGTGTCTGCCTTCAAATCTGCCTTTAAATGTTCATTGTTCTCGGCTATAATTTGATTTAATTGTTCGCTGGTGTCAGCTTTCAAGTCTGCTTTTAAGAGTTCATTGTTCTCGGCTATAATTTGATTTAATTGTTCGCTATTGTCTGTTTTCATGCGCTCTAATTGTTCGCTGGTGTCAGCTTTCAAGTCTGCCTTTAATTGGGCACACATCGCTTCCATAATGGCTCGCACTTCCTCTGAAGAAGCCATCTCCTCCACCACACAAAATACACTTATCTGAGAAATAGGGGCATGCCTTAATGAGGAGACAATCTGTTAGCGCTAAAATGAGTTCCTTTTTGTTCCATGTTCTGCCTCCCCCAATTACTTTAGTCAGCTCAATTATTTACGTTATTCTAACCCATAAGCAAATAGCTATCCAAGCTGCATATTGAGCTTCCTACGTGATGCACACTCCCTTAAAGTTTCCTTGAATAAATTCTTTCATCCTTACACTCGCGGTTTTTACGTTAATTTATCCCAGACTTGCTAATAAAGATATTAACAATCTATAGGCTACCAGCCTTCCTATTTCATTTTCACTGGAGTTTGTTACTATCAAAATTCAAATCGGGCGCCCAGCTGACATGTCTCTACTTTACATTTGCAATAAAAATGTCAACTGTATTTCTAATACAAACTCCATGATTTTACACCCCTTTTATTTACAATAAATCAGCCACACGCTCTTGGCGCGCCATCATAGACTAACCCTAGTCGTACGAATCATACGCAAAATCCACCACGGATGGCAGATTTTACGATGTGCACCGACTAGCTCAAACAGGCATATGACTTTCCACATGATCCAATGAATTAGGTATCAAAACAACAATGCAATCAACTAGGGACGAATGGCTAATGCACCATCACATAACCCCTATATACCCTTCCAGGGCCTTCTAGGATGTTGAATCTTATCTCGGGCGCGGCTCGTTCGGTGGCTAATTAACACTTTACATCCTAGGAATTCGAAATTTTGGATCATGGGAACTTAAAACTATAAATCATATGCCAGGGGAACAAGGAAACAAAATTTATTCTTAGAAGACTACAAAACAGAAGAAACAATCCCTTAATAAAACGTAGAACCACAACAAAATAAACTGTGTCATCACTGTCCTTCTCTGCCATAAAGTCCACAGAGATGGTACGACCAGGGTACCTTAAATCTAATTAGTTCGGGCAAGCCTCAGCTTCCCCCTGATCAACACTGCAGGATCATGGAACTCCACAAAAATTAAAAAAATCCAAATAAAATAAAATCCCAAAAAAATCCAAGTGGCGCGCTCTCACCCCAGGTGAGTTCAAATGGAACAACAAAGGACTAAATTAATGCCACAAGAAATGAATCATTACGTTAATCAGATCATAACACTAATACACCAACGGAGCATCAAATCAACTGAATTTTACAAGCTGGAACCTCAATTTAACGCTCTTATATTGGAAAAGTGAATCGTACAGACGAGACCGTTCCGTTTGGCAAACAGACCTCCCTTCACGACCTCCGTTAGAGTCGTGTACGGTCAGCATGCAGTGCGGCCACACAAACACTACATTAAGCTACAACGTGCCTATCTCATTCACATACAACAGTTCCCGTGTGAAACATTTATCAAGACAATCATTAATACCGACTAGCGGCCACCCGGAAGGTACAAATCTGATACACTAGTAACGTGGGTCCACAAAATAAAATCAAAACACAACAAACCAGAATCCCAGAATTAACAATAAAATATGTAAACAAACCAGCCATTTTAACTTTGACCAATTAACCTCGGACAGACTCAAGGCCAAGCAAAGCACCCCGTGGCGAGGAGTGGCTACCAGCTTTCACCCCCTCCACAGCTGATGTATACTGACTGCAGCATGAGCTCACAATAGCCCAATTCAACAAGCCCCGCAGAATCATCACTTAGCACGCTGCCTACGGGCGTCAGATCGACCCCAGCATCACGGCCGTGATTTTACCTCGTGGGAATTACCCGTCCACGGAATTACCAAAAATACTTACGTGGTTCTGAACATCCACGACTTACCAATATGCATCAGTACATCCAGCCATACTCCAATTAAATTACCTCAAATCGCCGGGTTTGCCTGCCTTGTCCGTCACCAATCGAAGATTGCAACACAACCATTACCTGGTAGAACTTACCACAGTCGATCCACGAACCTGATTTACCACAAAATATTCAATATGCTCTGGTTTGCTTACGACCACTGTACAAACTCTCACCCCACCTGATCAACTGAAAAATGTATCTACAGTGACAGTAGCTGATGGCCAGATTTCCCCTGAATGATAATCTCCCCAAACTACATTGAAAACCATGACCACACGATACATATTTACACGCACGTTGCAGCAACAAACACAACAACAAAAACACAACTAACATTAAGAAATTGAATATGTACACAGCCATTGCACTTATGCTGATCCGTACACCCCTAACTAAATTATGCAAGATAATTTGCTGTACTTATCACTATTCCTGGGTCCCAGACTGTCTCCATCATCGCGGCGTGCCCCAAGGTTTTGGGTTTACGCCCTCATTCCTCGCATGACGAATTCCATAGTTGAAGATCCTCCCATTGTTCCAATCTCGGCATCAGCTTCCTCTTGCTTCAGGTACCTCGTGGTAACGAAGAACACAGAAATACACAATTTTTTTAATGCGACATTCAAGAAAGTAACACGCACTCACTGTTCCGGACCGATAATCCTATCATTCTCCTAAATGCTACCATCTGAACTACTCAATTCATCCAGATCGTCCACCGTAGCTCCTATCGACACAACTTATATGTTTATCTAGCGCAATGGCTAGCCTATTTCTCAGCCACTAACAAAAACTCGCACTCGTATGCTATAGTATCTAGACATAGTTTCAAAAACAACCGCCACGCTATCTCAATTTACCATCTGACGTGAAAATTAACAGAGTCCAAATCACGAACTCGACTGACGTGGAGCGTCCGTGACAGAATCACAAAATTGACTGACTCCACTCTCCCATTTGGAGCTATTTAAGTTTTTGAGGCATAACCTGCCGTAGGAGGGGGAAATATGAGATTTATTTCCAAAAATAATAGCTCTGTCCCAAATTGACTTATATCACTGCACTCATCGCAATCTCAATGTCTCATTGGTGATATCCTTTCCAAGAATCGATCGTGGACTCCTTATCAAATAACCTCCGTAATCATCCCTCATTGTCTGCCAATTTACGCGCCAAACACGGCTTGGTGACGCTTATCCCCTCATTGGCTGATGCTGAAACGCCCCCATATCAGGCATTTTATACTGAATTAAATCAGCCTTACATCCAAATTGCATCAAATTACATTTCTGGGAGGCTGAGAGTCTCCCGCTTCCATACATGCAACTCTCATTGCTCTCCGGTCATTAATTCTTAAGTAGGTCACATTTGGGCGGCACCAAAACTTGGAGCTGTGACCTTGCCAAACTGCAATTTTCCCACACAAATTCCTGCGTTCAACGACCTGCCTGTCCTACCCTCGCTCGTCTTCTCATGGTACAATGTCCTCCCTCGGCACACCCTGGAAACCTGCTAAGTGCATTTATGACCACTCAACCCTCCTGCTATTCTTCGTACACGTCTCTGCACACATCCAATAAAAGTATTCGCCGCCTCTGTACTCTGCATCTGCTGTGCCGGTCTGCGTATAGAATTAATGTTGGAAATACAAACTTGAGACTAGATGGATATGCAATATGCCATAAGGTCTCAATATGTATTGTACCCGATACCTAGTTGAGGATATCGGCTACGCCAGCAGACATTAAGCCGTAGTTGAGGTTTTGGGAAGAGTTAAGAAAGATAGCGCTCAGATCGAGTCAAGAGGAATGTCAGGATGACGTAGTAGGTCTAGGATCAAGAAGGCACTGACATCTGTAAGAAGATGGAATTATGGATAGAATTATGAAGCTTTATTAAGAGCTATATGGAACATGGTATTTAAACATCTTAGAAGAGAAGATATAACATGCATTATATATGGTAATAATTTTAAGGAAGTTAGATAACCCTTAAGTTATTTTATAACGTAATAGCCGAGATGATGAGGGTTCGAGATTATAATTGTGACGCGAGAGCATAGTGGTGGGGTGAACGGCACGTGTCTGCGCCAGGCAGATAAGGGAAATGACAGTGCGGACACATTCAGTGGAGCTCTGTCAGCCGAGCCAGCAGGGTCGAGCAGTAGCGCAAGCCAAACGCATGGTGAAGGTCGCGTAGCGAACCGAAACTGTCACGGCAAAGTGTAGGCGACAGTTTCAACATCACCGAGCAGCGAACGACAAGCAGGTCAATAAACCGGGCGGACTTGCCGAGCAAGCAAGCATAGGCGGCCGGGATGTTAGAACAGCATTGCGAGTAGTTGGAGACTTTATTCTAAGCTGCATTTCAACGCAGTCTGAACACAGTTTTTCTGAATAACATTACGACTATGCATGTCATAACGCATTCCAAGTAACATTGACAATTTCAAGCAAACGGAATGTTGTAAGCATATGCACTGATGAACATTAGCTCGTGCGTTAATGAAATTATTTCTTATGCAGTTTTGTAAATTACCGAATATGAACACAACTACAGGGTGTTTCATAAACTTAGACACTCTCACATAAAATTTTATTTTACGAAAGTGAGACTTATCAGTTATTGGAGATTGAACTTTCGACACTCAAACTGAACATTTTAATGGAACAGTGGCGTAACGTAGAAGAGGAATAGGGGGTCCGCTGTTTCCATGAACTTTTACGAGAGGATTTGGACAATATCCGCTATGGATAATCATAAGTTCATCATGTCAGAGTAAACGCAGATAGAGACGCGATGGCACCGCAGAGCGATGGATTCGATTCCTGACGAGAGGAGGTCTACCAGCTGATTCACTTGGGATTTCGAATGCAATCGTCATTTCATGGATGGAATGATATTCACGCCGATCTTTCGAGAAATTCATTATGTAGGGAAAATCGACGATCTTGGAAATTTAATAACAGCTGATTATGAAAAGGTACTGTAAGAGTCATAACTACCTGATACGATTATTTTCATGAATACTGGGCACACATGTATATTTTTCTAATAGGAGTGATACGATTATTTAAACATGGTTTGACTTTATATGCTTCGAATTTTTGCTAGAATATGGCATGACCATATGATATGGCAGGCATCATTATACGAAATTCTCACCATTGGTTGGCTTTATTAAGCAGATGTTTGGTCTTTTAGACATTTTTCCAGCAAGGATATTTTTCATGAATAGTTTTGTTGTGTAACGAGTATTTCGAACTCGTGATCTGCAATTGATTATCTAAAATTACTTCGTCAGTTCATTGCATACTAGCGAGTGTGTATTATTCATCAGTAGGGATTTTTATCCATTGGATTGTTTGGAGATATTAAGAAGTTATTCACTTTAGTGAATGAATATCGCTTTTATATGACAACTAGAGACTTGTTGATTCCTATCTGGTACATTCACTCATATAGTCTACGAGATGGGGTCTTTCGTATTTATACGATTGTATGGTGGCTACTCATCTTACCCATCGCTCAGGGCACTATCATCTTAGTCGACGGGGCGAGGTCTTTCGTATTTATACGACTGTACGGTGGTTACTCATCTTACTTGCCATAGAGGGACTCATTTTTATCATCCGAGTGTACATGAGATTGTAAGTGAATCAAACAAGGAACTACTAGTCACATATCAGTCGAAATTTTGTTAAATAAAGTAACGATAAATGTCAGCAGGGTTACGTTTAGTAATTCTTGTTTGCCAATCCAATATTTTGTTGCTATACTCTTTTGAGAGTTATTTCAGTTTAACAGCTGTTACAGCTGATGCTTTTGATGATTTTTATATTGTGTTTGATACCTTTGAGAAGGATTTAAAGTAATTGAATCTTGTAAGATGAATCATTAATGGTCAGATTTATTTTAAGGCAGATCAGTATTGCAGATTTTGATATGAGAAATTATAGCACATTGGTGTTTTTCAGTGATGTGAATTATGAGAATTGTAAGAGAATTTATGCTATTTGAAATCAAATCTTGAATTACTAAGGTAATATTTTTCCAATTGTTTAAGAAGTTGTCTAGATGTGATCAGAGTAATTACAGTTATTGGAGATTGTGTGCGTTGATAATTTGAAGCCAGTTATATATTTTTTGTAGATCATGCAACATGGTTAAGTGGAGTTTGTGATAGGCATTTTGTGGAAGTTGCCATGTGATAGTTGCAACGTTGCTAATGTATTTTGAAGCAGACATGAGGTCGTCGTACCCAGTCTAGCGTAATTGTTGAGATTCATGCTGTATGTGCTGAATATTTATGGAGTTTTGTGGAATAATTGTTGTATTCAAATGTGATATTTGAAGAATTGAGGATATATAATGTAGTTGTGGATAGTTAGATCCAACGTGATGTCGTGAAGGCAATAATATTTTTTGGCATGATAAATTAAATACGAGATATAACTTGGAAGTGATAAAACTGTAAGACAACGTTCTATAAACCATATTAAACAATTTGTTAGGAAATTAAACAAATAAATAAAGTTGATAATACAAGATTTTCTGAGAATAATAATTAATGAAACAATAATCTGAAATTTGAGCATATTAATGATCTGACCTAATGAAATAAAAATCAGAATGACTAGATGAAATAATAAAAATCTAAATAACCAGAAGAATGAAATTTAAATAAGTTGATAAATTACATTTTGGAATAAATCAATGAATTAAATAAATGGATGAATTAAAGATTGAATAAATAAACTGATTTAAATAAATTAATAGACGATTGTAATGATGATGAATAACTGAATTAGAAGGTGATAATTATTTAAAGAAGCTGATGAATAATGAATTTATATGGAATTAAATAAATTTAATTGAGATATAATTTGAAGGGATTGCAACTTGAGTTGAGGATTTAAATGATGTAATGGTGATGAATTAATGATTCTGACAGGAATATGTAGAATTTTGAGATAAGAATTAATGTGAGAAATATTTAATTTTGATGATGATGATAACGATGACCAATAAGCCGTAAATTTTCTGTAATTCACGAACAAGAGATTATTAATGACGATGTAAATAGTGTAAATTAATTATTCGATGTTTAGGAGCATTTGACTAACATGTTCAACATTTAAATTATGCCATGCAAGCCATAAATTACGTGATATTTAATATATGTGATTATTATATGTGTATGTTTAGACAGATTAATAACTTTTTCAAATCCACATTTATGATGTTAAATTAAAGAGAAATTAGGTCTCATGTTTCACAAATGTCAGTGACGAAAGACATAGTGCTACAGTGATCCTGAGAACCCAAGAGAACTTTGGAGATTTTTCTGTTTTATGTGGATGAAATATTTTTGATTAGAAAAGAGATGGTTCGATATTTGGACAATGACAATTTAACGTTGGCATTCGACCATACTCTCAGGTAGGATGAATATTTAAAATGTCTGTCTGACTATCAAAGTGAAATAAATTTGTTTTTATCTTAGTTGTGATCTGATGATGGTGTGATTTTCCTTTTTCTTTCCTTGTCTTGAGTAAGGCTTAACCGGAAAGGAGGTGGTTTGCTAGGAATTCAGTTGATGGCGCCCATTTATATTTGCATTATTTCTATTAAACTTAAGCCCGTAACGACCCTAGAAATACTTTGTCTCGTGTTACCCACTGCTTTTTCGATAACTCAGCTGAATTTCCGACACATTCCTTATTTGACTAGAGGTTCATTTAACTCCGCTCTGTCCTGGAACTCCAGGAATGCGATGTAATAGCAGATGGGTCATCGCATCCCCAGGACGAACGGGTACAGTATATATGTATATCAGTTTCTTGTGGACACGATAACTGCCGTAATTTTGCACCAATCACTTTGAATTTTTTATCGAATATGTATACCCTTAAAATCTCGGACGAGTTCGTTACTGTGATAAATCGGTCGAAGGGGATGAAAATGGGGGACTTTTTTTTCTTCGAAAAAATGAAATATTGCTATAACTCTCTTAATATGTGAAATATCGAATCCGTTCAAAGTTCATTCTATGTGTCGGATAAAGCTCAGCAATTTATGTTTGAAACGTTTTTTGATAGCACCAACCATTGACCAAAGGGGTGGGAAAAAGTGTTTTCTTCGGGAAACATTAATCATATCTCTGTTAATAGGCACAATATCAAAACCGTACATAATGGACAATATTCCCCTAATAATTACCTAAAACGTTTGTCTGAAAGAATTTTTGATATGAGCCACCATTGCGCCAAGGGATGAGAAAAATGATTTCGGAATTATAAGAAAATGCCAAGAGCTATCAGTGGTTGACATGGCAACACTACTAAATTGATGAGGGATGAGCCATCAGACGTTGCCATGACAACGCACTTGCGCGAGATCTGATTCAGATTTCCATCTGACTAAGTGTGAAGCGGCTTCGGTGACGTAACTGGTAGCATGCTGAACTTCTATGCCCAAGGTCGCGGGTTCAAAGCCGGCCAAAGTCGTCGGATTTTCTAAGAGCGCTAAAAATCCCTCAGTAAGCTTTCCTTTGGAGGGGAAGTTCCAACGTTTGTTGCGAGTTGCTGATTGAGGTGGCTTCTAGTAGCCAAGTTCACAGCTAGGTGGCGTTGACGTTAGTATCTGGTAGCAACATTAGGAACTACTGCTTGAAATTTAGCGTCTGCATTCCTTACCTGAATTACAGACTAATACAGCCATCACAATTCACACCGTTTATCAGACAGATTCTACACTCACCCAAAGTACACGGGTTATATGACCGCGTTGTCGCAGCCCCTAAACTGAGGAACCAACCAACATCTCTGCGGGAGATATAATTTTGCGTGAAGAAGTAACAGACCGTTACATAGTTACATATCAGTGTCGAAACCTTGCATAAGGACAGTGTGACCACAAGTATAACAAGTAGTTCCGTGAAGCACTGTACAGCCTATTTTCATATATCCTGCTCATGTTAATTGCCTCTATCAACATACAAAATTTCAGTTTAATTGCTGTAACAGATTCGTAGATATTGAGAACCGTCTAAATATTTCAGATGGTCGCCAGGTTGGATTTTTATTTTTGTACTATTATATTAAGATTATTGTGTACGTGTGGTATTCAAACTTCAATCGCATGATTAGAACACAAGATGAAAAACGAGATTTTAAAATTACGCACAGCAGCCATCTTGTGATTATGCAAACAATTGAAATAAATTAGATGCCAGGGGATCAACATTTGTGTAAGCATTTAACGTGCAACGTTTCACGGCACTCGGATAGTTAATTCGCGAGAAACGTCCATTTAAATATTTATACTTCGCGTCGCCGCCATGTTGGATTCGTGCTCACCAGGTTACTGAAAGTCCTATAGGTGAACATATGTTCATAGTCTCTATTGTGCCCGTTCGTCCTGGGGATGCGATGACCCATCTGCTATAACATCACATCCCTGGAGTTCCAGGACAGAGCGGAGTTAAATGAACCTCTAGTCAAATAAGGAATGTGTCGGAAATTCAGCTGAGTTCTTGAAAAAGCAGTGGGTTTCACGAGACAAAGTATCTCTAGGGTCGTTACGGGCTTAAGTTAATAAAAATAATTCAAATATAAATGGGCGCCATCAACTGAATTCCTAGCAAAACCACTTCCTTTCCGGATAAGCCTTACTCAAGACAAGGAAAGAAAAAGGAACATCACACCATCATCAGATCACAACTAAGATAAAAACAAATTTATTTTACTTTGATAGTCAGACAGACATTTTAAATATAATTCCTACCTAAGAGTATGGTCGAATGCAAAGTTAAATTGTCATTGTCCAAAAATCGAACCATCTCCTTTCTAATGCAAAATTTATTTCAATCCACTTATCAAGAAAAATGTATAAAGTTCTCTTGGGTTCTCAGGATCACTGTATCACTATGTCTTTCGTCACTGACATTTGTGAAACCTGAGACCTAATTCTCTTTAATTTAACATCAATGTGGATTTAATTAAGTTACTAATCTGCCTAAACATACACATATAATAATCACTCATGTTAAATATCACATAAATTATGGTTTGCATGGTATAATTTGAACGTAGAACATGTTAATCAAATGTTCCTAAACATTGACTAATTAATTTACATTATTTACATCGTCATTAATCTCTTATCTGTGAATTACAGAAAATTCAAATTCTCATTGGTCATCCTCATCATTATTATCAAATTAAATATTTCTCACATTAATTCTCACTTCAAAATTCCAAATATTCCTGTCAGAATCGTTAATTCATCACCATTACCTCATTTAAATTCACATTTTAAGTTGCAATTCCTTCGAATCATCTCTCAATTAAATTTATTTAATTCCATAAACATTCATTAATCATCAGCTTCTTTAATTAATCATCACCTTCTAATTCAGTTATTCATCATCATTACAATCGTCTAATAATTCATTTCAATCAGTTTAATTAATTCAATCTTTAATTCATCCACTTATTTAATTCATCGATTTATTTCAAAATTTAATTTATCAACTTATTTAAATTTCAATCATCTGGTTATTTAGTTTATTATTTCATCTAGTCATTCTGATTTTTATTTCATTAGGTCAGATCGTTAATATGCTTAAATCTCAGATTATTATTTCATTAATTATTATTTTCAGAAAATCTTGTATTATCAACTTTATTTATTTGTTTAATTTCCTAACAAATTGTTTAATATGGTTTATAGAACGTTGTCTTACTGTTTTATTACTTCCAAGTTATATCTCGTATTTAATTATCATGCCAAAAATATTATTGTCTCCACGACATCACGTTGGATCTAACTATCCACAACGACATTATATTTCTTCAATATTCCAAATATCACATTTGAATATAAGAATTGCTACAAAAACTCCATAAATATTCAGCACATACAGCATGAATCTCAACAAATACGCTAGACTGGGTATGACGACCTCATGTCCGCTTCAAAATACATTATCAACGTTGCAACTATCAAATGGCAAATTCCACAAAATGCCTATCACCAACTTCATTTAACCACGTTGCATGATCTACAAAAATATATAAATGGCTTCAAATTATTAACGCACATAATCTCCAATGACTGTAATTACTCTGATCATATCTAGACAACTTCTTAAACAATTGGAAAAACATTACTTCAGTAATTTAATATTTGCTTTCAAATAGCATAAATTCTCTTTCACAAGTTTCATAATTCACATCGTAGAAAAACACCAATGTGCTATAATCTCTCACATCAAAATCTGCAATACTGATCTGCCTTAAAATAATCATGACCATTAATGATTAATCTTACAAGATTAAATTACTTTAAATCCTTCTCAAAGGTATCAAACACAATTATAAAAAATCATCAAAGCATCAGCTGTGACAGCTGTTAAATTGAAATTACTCTCAAAAGAGTATAGCAACAAAATATTGGATTGGCAAACAAGAATTACTAAATGCAATCCTGTTGACATTTATCGTTACTTTATTTAACAAAATTTCGACTGATATGTGACTAGTAGTTCCTTGTTTAATTCACTTACATCTCGTGTACATTCGGATGATAAAATGAGTTCCTCAATGGCGAGTAAGATGTGTAACCACCGTGCAATCGTATAAATACGAAGGACCTCGCCCCGTCGACTTGGATGATAGTTCCCTAAACGGTGGGTAAGGTGAGTAGCCACCATACAATCGTATAAATACGAAGGACCCCACCTCGTGGACTATATGAATGAATGTACTAGAAAGGAATCAACAAGTTTCTAGTTGTCATATAAAAGCGACGTTCATTCACTAAAGTGAATAACTTCTTAATATCTCCAAACAATCCAATGAAAAAAAAAACTCCCTACTGATGAATAATACACACTCGCTAGTATGTAATGAACTGACGAAGTAGTTTCTGATAATCAACTGCAGATCACGAGTTCGAAATACTCGTTACTCAAAAAAAACTATTCATGAAAAATATCCTAGCTGGAAAAATGTCTATAAGACCAAACATCTTCTTAATAAAGTCAAACAACGGTGAGAATTTCGATTAATGATGCCTGCCATATCATATGGTCACTCCATATTCTAGCAAATTCGAAGTATATAAATTCAAACCATGTCTTAATAATCAAATCACTCCTATTAGAAAAATATACATGTGTGCCCAGTATTCATGAAAATAATCGTATCAGGTAGATAGAACTCTTACAATACCTTTCATTATCAGTTGTAATATAATTTCCAAGATCGTCGATTTTCCCTACCTAAAGATTTCTCGTAAGATCGGCGTGAATATCATTTCATCCATGAAATGACGCTTTCCTTCGAAATCCCAAGCGAATCAGCTGTTGGACTCCTCTCGTCAGGAACCGAATCCATCGCTCTGTGGTGCCATCTTGTCTCTATTCACGTTTACTCGATCATGTTGAACCTCGAATTACCCATAGCGGATATCGTCCAACTCCTTCTCGAAAAGTTCATGGTAACAGCGGACCCCCTACTCTTCTTCTCATATACGCCACTGTTCCGATAAATGTTCAGTTTGAGAATTGTAAGTCCACTCTCAACTTACTGCAAAGTTCTATTTGAGTAAAATAAAAATTTTACTAGATAGTGTTCAAGATTACGATACACCCTGTATCTGTCTATAATTTGTAATCCATGAAAATGGCATAAGATAAAATTCTTATATATGCACGCTGTAATGTTCATCAGAGCCTATGCTAAACATTCAGTTTACTTGAAATAGTAAAAAGTCGTTTGAATGTATTATATAACAGCATGGTTATAAGGTTATATGTGAAAGCCTGTGTTCGAACAGCGTCGAAATGAAGCTTGAAACAAAGTCTTCATATGCGATCAGTGTGGTTTTGAAATACCCCGGCTATCTACAATTGTCTTCTCGGCTAGCCCGGCTGTATCAACGACCCGCTCGGCCTCTGTTGCTCGGTGATGCGAGAAATGTCGCCTACACTTGCCGTGACGGTTTACGTGTGTTGCGTGACCTTCAATGCCCGTCTCGCTGTGCTATAGAGCTGCTCTGTACTGCTCGTCTCATAGAGCCCAACTGAATTGCCTAGCGCTGTGTTCCAGCTTATGAGCTCCGTGCGGCACGTGGCTAATTCTCCCCACTACAGTGCTCCCACGTCACGAAGATAGTCTCGAACCCGAATCCTCTCGGCTGTTCTGTTATACAATAACTTATTTCCATAAAATTATTTCCACATATAATGCATGTCATATATACTCTTCTAAGTTGTTTTAACTTATTATAATCCCATATATATTTCAATAAAGCTTCACATCTTTATTAATAATTCTATCTTCTTACAGATTTCAATGCCTCCTTGATTCTTGATCTCCTACGTCATCTTGGCTTTCTTCTTGACGCGATCGATGCGCTATCATATCAGCTTGCCTTCCAAAACCTCAACTATAGCTTAATGTCAGCTGGCGTAGCCGATAGCCTAAAATAGGTATCGGGTACATCTCTCCCGTACATCTCCTTTTTTTATCAGGATTGAGAAAAAAAAATACACTCTCAGGCATTCAATATATTATACATGTACACGATAGCTCTACAATTTCCTTTACTCAGCATGATGGTATTTCCTGATGCTAGCTGCATTAAAAGTTCCTACAACTTCATCGGTATCCATTCTGACAATCTTATAGCTATTATTCTGGTATGTTTGTTCAATACGGAACGGTCCAGCGTACAATGGAGCGAATTTATGGTAGATCTTCAGCTGTAGGTTCGAAGTGACTGGCTTCCTAATCAGCACCTCATCATTTTCTTGAAATGGCTCGTGGAACCTCCTTCCTGCCTGTCTCCTGGCTCTCTTCTCCGCCTGTCTTCTGAGCCTCTCTCCTGCCATCTCGACTCTTCTTTCTTGTGTGGGTTGAGGATCTACTGGTGCCCTCACGACTCTATCCCATGGTCTATCTGGTTTCAATCCATGATGAAGCATGGACGGAATCTGTCCTGTGCTTTCATGTACTGTGGAATTCAAGCATTGGCTAATGATGGGTATCACTTCCATCCATCTATGGTGTTGCCTTGACACATATAAGCGACACAGCTTACTTATCTCCGGCATAATTCTTTCGGCGGGATTTCCCTCTGGATACCGTACAGAATTAAACACATGCCTGACTCCTAAACGTTCCATAGCAGTAGAAAATTCCATGCTAGTAAATTGCGATCCATGGTCACTCAACAAAACTTCAGGTTTCCCCATGCTCGGAATAACTGTTTTCTCAAGTCGATTTATTACGTACTTGGACGTAGCTTTCTGTATAGGGCATAGAGATACGTACTTCGAAAATACATCGACTGTTACTAAAACGAATTGATTGCCTTTCGTCGAACGAGGAATCGGACCAAAAATGTCCGTCGCGAAAAGTTCTCTTGGCTTGCTGGGTAATATTGATCTGGGAACTTCTTTCATTAACTTAGATGAGTATTTACTTCGCTGACAACTGTCACAGGTCTTTATGACGTCGCGAATCGTTTGTCCCATTTGTTTCCAAACAAAAGTTTCTTGAGCGAGAGCCAAAGTCTTGTCTACACCTACATGAGCTGCAGTTCGGTGTATCATCCAAATAACTGGTTTGACAAGCTTGGGTGGGATCACTACTCTAAGTCTAGTATGATCCTGGTCAATATATTGGCATATAACACCTCCCATAATATGATGTCTTCTAGCCTCTATCTCAGTTCTTTGAAAATCTGGATCAGTGTTATCCATCCTACGTGTCAGAAAACGGTAAATTCTTCGCAAAGGTGCATATCTCTTCTGAGTTTGCGATAACAACTTCAACTTTTCTAGAGTACCACTATCCTCTTGAATCAAATTTATATGGTTGACTATTACTTCTTCACAAGGGTTTCTGCTCAGCACATCTGCTAACAGATTTAACTTCCCCGGTCTATGTACAAGAGTTGGGTTAAATTGCTGTAAGAACAGAGCCCATCTGGTGATGCGGTCACTCGCTAAGTCTGTCTTCATAATAAATTGGAGGGCTTTATGATCTGTGATCACTGTTATGTCATGTCCAAACAACACCTTCTTCCACGTTTTGAGAGCATGAACCACTGCTAATGCCTCTAACTCAGTTGCATAGTAATTCTTCTCACAATTCCTAAGCTTGCGACTGGTGAAAGCTAAATATCTATGTTTCTTGTCATCATCCAGCTGATATAGGATTCCACTAATGCCTATTTTGGATGCGTCTGTCTCTACAAAGAATCGTCTTGTAAAATCAGGATACTCAAGCTTGATATTTTGGATTAGCATTTTCTTGGCCGCTAAAAATGCTTGATTGCATTTATCGTCCCATTTCCATCGATTTCCCTTCCTTAATAAATCCTGCAGAGGTGCCATTGTCTCAGTATATTCAGGACAATGTGTTGAAAAGAACTGACACATGCCTAAAAACTGCCGTACCTCTTTAATCTTTCGTGGTGTTGGAAACTCTGAAATTGCCATTATCTTCTTGGGATTGGGCCTATAACCATCTCCATCGATTCTATGTCCAAGAAATTCAATTTCTTCATGAAAGAATTGATATTTATTGAAGTTCACCTTGAAGTTCGTTCTTCTAAGATCTTCAAAAAGCATTTGAAGGTGTCTGATATGTTCTTCCGCTGTCTCAGACGCTATAATCAGGTCATCAATATAGCTTACAACATGCTCTTTAACTGCATCTGACAAATTTTGATCTAGTGCTCGGATCATCACCGGACCACTATTTTTCACACCAAAAGGTAACCTATTGAATACGTATGTTTTATGGTCAAACAAGAACCCTGTGTACTGTTTGCACTCTTCTGCTAGCTCAACATGATAATATGAACTAGTCAGATCGATTGTCGAGAAGACACTCTTTCCTCTAAATCGGCGTAACAATTCACGAATAACAGGTGGTCTATCGTGTTCAGGAAGAACTCTTTCGTTAAGGGATCTGGCGTCTAGACATATCCTCAGCCTACCGTTAGGTTTCTTGACAACAGCTAAAGGATTCAAATAAGCAGTTGGCATTTTCTTAATTATTCCATCTGTTTCCATGTCGCTTATCATTATGCTAACTTCCTCCTTCCATTTATCCGGAATGGGATATAAATTTTTATGGTATGGTTTGTCATCCATCAACTTGATGCTGTATGTAAAATTTTCTATGAGACCTGGTTTGTCATTGAATATATCCTCATATTCTGAAATTACTTGATCAAACCGCCCCTTAATTTCTGGATTTATTTTACTAGTTATGCCAATTTTATCTTCTATAGACCTTTCAACGCTGCATACAATTTCATCCAATATATCCTCTCTAAAGAATGTCATCTCCGATTCTTGATTTTCCATAACCCCTTCTTGAAAGTACATGCGTCTACTCTGCATATCTATGATCAAGCCACTCTCACTTAGGAAATCCACTCCTAGGATCATGTCAAAATGTAGTTGACCCACCACTAGGAACATCTGTTCAAAACTTCTGGTTCCAATCTCAACATCTAAAAGTACCTGACTTTTACATTTCATACTCTTGTCTGGAATCACCCCTTGAATTTTGCTAACAACAGTTGGCAACATTGTAATTCTTCCTAATAATTTTAATTCATCCAGGCAACCTATGGATATCAAGCTCACCATAGCTCTTGTGTCTACAAGTGTCTTTATTTCTTTTCCCATGACTTCCACACTAATAACTGGCAATTCATGTCTATTTTCCCGTTGTACTATGTCTTCTTCCTCGATTAAATCCTAGTCCTTGACCTGATATGTTTCTACGATGACGATTGATTCCCAATGATTTTCATTTTCCTCTGGAGTTAATTTGACGTTTTTTTTTTCCTTCGCCACTCGTGCTGGCTCGATTGACATCTCTCATTGTCTCCTCGAGTGGTGCACTAGGCTGTCTATCCTCTTGTCTTGACCTTTCATGTCCACGATTATCCCTTCTGTCGTTAGGATCGTTTCTTCGGCCTTCCTGTCGGTCGTTTCCATTAAAATGTTGACCTTGGTTCCAGTTATTCCTTCCCCGATATCTGTTATTATACCGATTCCTGTCCTGATACCTGGAATTTTGGTTATAATTCCTATACCGGCTATCTCTCGCTTCTTGATCGTATGGCCTTTCATATGGTCCTCTATATCGATCATTTCCTCTTGCGTTACGGATGTTTCCTCGATTCCCATCGTTCCGTCGGTTTTCCCAGGAATCCCTTCTGTCCGTTTGAGCTGCATTGTCCACGACTACCGCATTTACTTCTTGCGTGTTTCTGTTGTCGTTTCGATTACTTCTCGGTGTAACCTGTGCGCTCGTATAATCCAACCGCCGCAATATGTCATCATAATGTTCCAGCGTATTGGCTCCTGATGCTATCAGAGATCGCTGTACCTCTATCGGTAACTGTCGCGCTATAGCTTGCAAAAGCTCTTCTTCTGGCAATGGAGGAATAAGGAACTGTAATTTAGCCAGCTGTGACGTGAAGTAGTTGGCGTAATGCGTCGGATGTGACGTAGAATAGCGTTTAGAGTACATCTCCGCTCTTACGTTGAGTTGATCCTCGGCACTCCAGAATCTCCTCAAGAAAGCCATGGCAAATTGCTCCATGTTCGCAAAGTTGCTTCTGAACGCTCTAAACCACGTAAGTGCAGATCCATCTAAGGCGCGTTCTACTATCCTTAGCTCTCTTTCTTTGGCTACCCTGTGTTCCGCCATGTAGTCTCGAATATCTCGCAGAAATTCTACTGGTGTAACTCCTGTATTTCCCGAAAATTTTCTCGGTTTGTCATCTAGGTTCCTTATAATTGTGACTGGACCTGAGTATCGTTCACTTGGACCTAACGTACTCCTACTCGAACTTGGATTCTCCTGAGGGGTTGAACTGACCCTTTCGAATGTCACATTCGGTTGCATTTGACGGTCTTCTACCATGCTCGTGTCTTGATTCGTCATACTGCGGTCTATCGCTGTTTGATTCATCAATGTTTCCCCTGATGTTACATTCTGACTGGTAAAACTGTTAACTATGGATTCTAGTTTAGTCACCCTGTCTTCTGCTAATCTCTTGACCTGAGTCTTCAACTCATCTAACGATGTAACATCCTGCGTCCTGTTACTTTCGTCTAGATCGTTCCTCAACTTGTCAATCTTTCCTTCGCACGTGTTCTTCACTAACGCGACTTGTTCTTTCAACAGATCAACATCTGTTCTAAATAGTGTTGAATCTAATTTCATCGCTTCCTTGCTTTCCGTAAACCTAGCTTCTAAGTTTGCCATACCTGCGATTAATTTTTCATCTAACCCGTCACGTTTCTCTTTTGCTTCGGCATCGACCTCATTATATCGTTCTTCAACGATTGCTCCGACTCTATTTTTAAATAAAGTTAAGTTTTCGTTAACCTTTTGCTCTATATCGTCGTCTATCTTCCTAATATCCTTCTGCAATTGATTTTCTAACGACTTTATATTAGAATTGACCTCTCCCAAGACTTCATCTTTAATGGTCCCAATTACTGTCTTCAAATCTTTTATTTCGTTACCTAGATTTGTTTCTAGACCCTTAATCTTAGTCTCGAAAGATACTTCGGTAGACCAATCTTGAATTTTTCCTACATCTGCCACTAAACCATCGATGTCGAATCTCAACTTCGATACATCTGACTTAATGTCTTTCTGTATGGTCATAACGTCTGTTCTTAAAGTAAAAATATTTTCTTCCCCTCTATTTTCCAACTCGATAATATTTTTCCTTAATATCTGAACATTTTCCTCTCCTTTCATGTTTACTGCAATTATGTCTAATTGTAAAGTTTTCAACATCTCATTATTCTTTAAAGTTAAACTATTCTCTAATCTGGTTAACTTATTTTCTAATTCAGTATTAGTTTCTTCACTAAGAGACTGTAACTTCTCTTCCAATAATTTGAAATTGTCCTCACTATTTGACTGTAATTTCTTTTCTAATGATTTAAAATTGTCTTCACTATTTGACTGTAGCCTAGTCTCTAATAACATCAACTCATCTTTGCTATTTGACTGTAACCTAGTCTCTAACGATTTTAAATTATCTTCACTAGTTGACTGCAATAATTTCAAATTTTCTTCAGTACTAGATTGTGATGCTTGTACATTCTCTTTACATTTAGCTTCTAATCTAGCTTCTGACTTATTAATTTGTTCTTTAACTTCAGTTTCCATCTTAGAAATGGTTTCTGCAATTCCAGACATACCCGTCTGTAACTCTCCTAACACCTTCGCTAAATCCTCCGGCAACATAATTATATTTCAATATAGAATTATATAGAGACGTTAGACAACAACACATCACAATGTCTCAATTGCTGCATTCACTTGGGTATAGGGAAAAATATCTTATAACTAACATGATATTACTAATACGATTAACATGAACACTGGATTGGGCACACAAGTACATTGTCTGACTAAGTATAATAAATTTTGTAACACACTTAAATGAACTTGAGATCAATCTCTCAGTAATCTAAATCTGATGTGATTCCATCGAATTAACAAAATCGAAAAGCCCCACTAGTTGGATAAAGCCAATTCTCCCTCTCTCTCTGTGCCCGTTCGTCCTGGGGATGCGATGACCCATCTGCTATAACATCACATCCCTGGAGTTCCAGGACAGAGCGGAGTTAAATGAACCTCTAGTCAAATAAGGAATGTGTCGGAAATTCAGCTGAGTTCTTGAAAAAGCAGTGGGTTTCACGAGACAAAGTATCTCTAGGGTCGTTACGGGCTTAAGTTAATAAAAATAATTCAAATATAAATGGGCGCCATCAACTGAATTCCTAGCAAAACCACTTCCTTTCCGGATAAGCCTTACTCAAGACAAGGAAAGAAAAAGGAACATCACACCATCATCAGATCACAACTAAGATAAAAACAAATTTATTTTACTTTGATAGTCAGACAGACATTTTAAATATAATTCCTACCTAAGAGTATGGTCGAATGCAAAGTTAAATTGTCATTGTCCAAAAATCGAACCATCTCCTTTCTAATGCAAAATTTATTTCAATCCACTTATCAAGAAAAATGTATAAAGTTCTCTTGGGTTCTCAGGATCACTGTATCACTATGTCTTTCGTCACTGACATTTGTGAAACCTGAGACCTAATTCTCTTTAATTTAACATCAATGTGGATTTAATTAAGTTACTAATCTGCCTAAACATACACATATAATAATCACTCATGTTAAATATCACATAAATTATGGTTTGCATGGTATAATTTGAACGTAGAACATGTTAATCAAATGTTCCTAAACATTGACTAATTAATTTACATTATTTACATCGTCATTAATCTCTTATCTGTGAATTACAGAAAATTCAAATTCTCATTGGTCATCCTCATCATTATTATCAAATTAAATATTTCTCACATTAATTCTCACTTCAAAATTCCAAATATTCCTGTCAGAATCGTTAATTCATCACCATTACCTCATTTAAATTCACATTTTAAGTTGCAATTCCTTCGAATCATCTCTCAATTAAATTTATTTAATTCCATAAACATTCATTAATCATCAGCTTCTTTAATTAATCATCACCTTCTAATTCAGTTATTCATCATCATTACAATCGTCTAATAATTCATTTCAATCAGTTTAATTAATTCAATCTTTAATTCATCCACTTATTTAATTCATCGATTTATTTCAAAATTTAATTTATCAACTTATTTAAATTTCAATCATCTGGTTATTTAGTTTATTATTTCATCTAGTCATTCTGATTTTTATTTCATTAGGTCAGATCGTTAATATGCTTAAATCTCAGATTATTATTTCATTAATTATTATTTTCAGAAAATCTTGTATTATCAACTTTATTTATTTGTTTAATTTCCTAACAAATTGTTTAATATGGTTTATAGAACGTTGTCTTACTGTTTTATTACTTCCAAGTTATATCTCGTATTTAATTATCATGCCAAAAATATTATTGTCTCCACGACATCACGTTGGATCTAACTATCCACAACGACATTATATTTCTTCAATATTCCAAATATCACATTTGAATATAAGAATTGCTACAAAAACTCCATAAATATTCAGCACATACAGCATGAATCTCAACAAATACGCTAGACTGGGTATGACGACCTCATGTCCGCTTCAAAATACATTATCAACGTTGCAACTATCAAATGGCAAATTCCACAAAATGCCTATCACCAACTTCATTTAACCACGTTGCATGATCTACAAAAATATATAAATGGCTTCAAATTATTAACGCACATAATCTCCAATGACTGTAATTACTCTGATCATATCTAGACAACTTCTTAAACAATTGGAAAAACATTACTTCAGTAATTTAATATTTGCTTTCAAATAGCATAAATTCTCTTTCACAAGTTTCATAATTCACATCGTAGAAAAACACCAATGTGCTATAATCTCTCACATCAAAATCTGCAATACTGATCTGCCTTAAAATAATCATGACCATTAATGATTAATCTTACAAGATTAAATTACTTTAAATCCTTCTCAAAGGTATCAAACACAATTATAAAAAATCATCAAAGCATCAGCTGTGACAGCTGTTAAATTGAAATTACTCTCAAAAGAGTATAGCAACAAAATATTGGATTGGCAAACAAGAATTACTAAATGCAATCCTGTTGACATTTATCGTTACTTTATTTAACAAAATTTCGACTGATATGTGACTAGTAGTTCCTTGTTTAATTCACTTACATCTCGTGTACATTCGGATGATAAAATGAGTTCCTCAATGGCGAGTAAGATGTGTAACCACCGTGCAATCGTATAAATACGAAGGACCTCGCCCCGTCGACTTGGATGATAGTTCCCTAAACGGTGGGTAAGGTGAGTAGCCACCATACAATCGTATAAATACGAAGGACCCCACCTCGTGGACTATATGAATGAATGTACTAGAAAGGAATCAACAAGTTTCTAGTTGTCATATAAAAGCGACGTTCATTCACTAAAGTGAATAACTTCTTAATATCTCCAAACAATCCAATGGAAAAAAAACTCCCTACTGATGAATAATACACACTCGCTAGTATGTAATGAACTGACGAAGTAGTTTCTGATAATCAACTGCAGATCACGAGTTCGAAATACTCGTTACTCAAAAAAAACTATTCATGAAAAATATCCTAGCTGGAAAAATGTCTATAAGACCAAACATCTTCTTAATAAAGTCAAACAACGGTGAGAATTTCGATTAATGATGCCTGCCATATCATATGGTCACTCCATATTCTAGCAAATTCGAAGTATATAAATTCAAACCATGTCTTAATAATCAAATCACTCCTATTAGAAAAATATACATGTGTGCCCAGTATTCATGAAAATAATCGTATCAGGTAGATAGAACTCTTACAATACCTTTCATTATCAGTTGTAATATAATTTCCAAGATCGTCGATTTTCCCTACCTAAAGATTTCTCGTAAGATCGGCGTGAATATCATTTCATCCATGAAATGACGCTTTCCTTCGAAATCCCAAGCGAATCAGCTGTTGGACTCCTCTCGTCAGGAACCGAATCCATCGCTCTGTGGTGCCATCTTGTCTCTATTCACGTTTACTCGATCATGTTGAACCTCGAATTACCCATAGCGGATATCGTCCAACTCCTTCTCGAAAAGTTCATGGTAACAGCGGACCCCCTACTCTTCTTCTCATATACGCCACTGTTCCGATAAATGTTCAGTTTGAGAATTGTAAGTCCACTCTCAACTTACTGCAAAGTTCTATTTGAGTAAAATAAAAATTTTACTAGATAGTGTTCAAGATTACGATACACCCTGTATCTGTCTATAATTTGTAATCCATGAAAATGGCATAAGATAAAATTCTTATATATGCACGCTGTAATGTTCATCAGAGCCTATGCTAAACATTCAGTTTACTTGAAATAGTAAAAAGTCGTTTGAATGTATTATATAACAGCATGGTTATAAGGTTATATGTGAAAGCCTGTGTTCGAACAGCGTCGAAATGAAGCTTGAAACAAAGTCTTCATATGCGATCAGTGTGGTTTTGAAATACCCCGGCTATCTACAATTGTCTTCTCGGCTAGCCCGGCTGTATCAACGACCCGCTCGGCCTCTGTTGCTCGGTGATGCGAGAAATGTCGCCTACACTTGCCGTGACGGTTTACGTGTGTTGCGTGACCTTCAATGCCCGTCTCGCTGTGCTATAGAGCTGCTCTGTACTGCTCGTCTCATAGAGCCCAACTGAATTGCCTAGCGCTGTGTTCCAGCTTATGAGCTCCGTGCGGCACGTGGCTAATTCTCCCCACTACAGTGCTCCCACGTCACGAAGATAGTCTCGAACCCGAATCCTCTCGGCTGTTCTGTTATACAATAACTTATTTCCATAAAATTATTTCCACATATAATGCATGTCATATATACTCTTCTAAGTTGTTTTAACTTATTATAATCCCATATATATTTCAATAAAGCTTCACATCTTTATTAATAATTCTATCTTCTTACAGATTTCAATGCCTCCTTGATTCTTGATCTCCTACGTCATCTTGGCTTTCTTCTTGACGCGATCGATGCGCTATCATATCAGCTTGCCTTCCAAAACCTCAACTATAGCTTAATGTCAGCTGGCGTAGCCGATAGCCTAAAATAGGTATCGGGTACACTATGAACATAAAAATTTCAGTTTGGTTGCTGTAAAAGATTCATAGATATTGAGAACCGTCTAAATATTACGGAAGCTTGCCATTTAGGATTGTTATATGTATAGGCCATAGAGTTATGTACCATTCAAGGACACTTATTGCCTAGGTTCATTATTCAAACTTTCACTTCGATCGCATGATTACGACACAAGAAATAAAAACTTAATTTTAAAATTTCGCACAGCCGCCATCTTGAGGTTATGTAAACAATTGAATTAAATTAGATGGCAGTACATTACAATCTGCAAAATCATTTACTGTACCACATTTCACTGCGCTCAGAGAGTTGACTCACGAGAAAAGTCTATTAAAATATTTCAAATTCGCTTGGTCGCCATGTTCGTTTTGTATTTTACAGGTTTATGAATTATACATAGGTAAACTTGTATCAGTACCCTTTATCACCGTACAAAATTGCAGGGTGATATCTGTAATAGTTTCGGGGATATAGAATGTCAGTGAAATATTTCGCACAGCCGCCATTTTGAGGTTATGTAAACAATTGAACTAAATTAGACTCCAGTGCATTGCAATGTGTATAGATATTTGCTGTACCAAGTTTCATTACGTTTGGATAGTTAAATCGCGAGAAAAGTCTATTTAAAAGTCTCCACTTCGCTTGGCCGCCATGTTGGTTATGTAGTAACCAGGTTTTTGAAAGTCTCATAGGTGAACTTCTAGTAGTACCCTTTATCACCGTACACAATTTCAGGGCGATATCCGTTATAGTTTCGGAGATACTGAATGCTAGTGAAATATTTCGCACAGCCGCCATGTTGGATTGGTGAGACGTAACAAAATTCGATGGGCACGGTCGAGGTCGCCGGGTATAGTGCTATGAACTTACTGAGTTTTACTGAAATCGCTCCAGCCGTTTAGATTTTATTGGGGGGGGGGGACACACACACACCTCACACACACACACACACACACACACACGCACACACACACGGACAAAAGGTGATCTCATAAGCCTATTTTTTCAAAATTGAAAATAGGCTAAAAATGGACTCCAAATGACAAGAAGGTTACCGTCCCCATAAGACAATAAAATGTTTAAAATATGTTTAAAATGAAGAAAAACAAAGTTAATTAAGCTCCAATTATAAAATACTTTCACGCGATAAATGAGGTCTGATCCTTCTACGAAAACCTGCATATTCTGCCTATTTTCGCCTATCTCCAAGTTTGTCCGGTGAAATCTACCTCCGCCTTCCGGCGTGCCGGGAGGACTTTTTTTTATATTGTTACGGGAAGGAGAAAACAACTACGGGATGACATGTTTCACTCAGCACGTGAATATCATCAGATCCAAATATGCAAGACAAATAGCTCTACAAAAACCTGCAGTGACACCCACACAGTCTCTGTCCTCTAAAAACAAAATACAAGAAAACCTGTCGGAAGACTTAGTGTTGGCAACTCTGGCACTGTACAGCGTGTTTCGATTCAACACGGAACTGTAAAAATGGGTTGCCTACCCCCCCCCCCCCCCCCCCCCCCCCCCCGCCCACCACCCCGCAATTGGCTTGAAATCTGCTCGCAGCTCGCTGGACATCGAAATCTAGGGGGACAAAATTATTTTTACGTTTTAATCACGAATGTAGAGTGAAAGCAACGTATATAATTTGTTTACTTCATAATAAACACCCGTTAAGACCTTTTTAAGCTACGTCTACACATGCAAGAAATTGTTTATTACTAGGAGTTGGATAGAGCATTCAGTTATCTCTTCAGAACAAATATCTACCCATAATTTACTTTTAACGAAGTCACAAAGTTCCACTTTTGACATAATCGTCGAACCCAGTGCTTCAAACAGTTGTAAACGTATGAGAAATGGTGGCGCGGCATCTTCTAAGACGTAAAATAACTAAGTAAGTTGCAAAATGATGCAGGAAATCTTCTAACAGGCGTAAACTACAAGACTTTATGTACATTTTAACATTAAATAGAAAGTGACGCAGAATGACGCGACATACTAAAAATCTAAGTGAAAATATAATTTTAAAAATAATAGTTAAATATTATATAATGCAAATATAGCTAAAATTACGTAACAATTACCCCCATTAATAACTGAAACACGTTACAAAGATCATACCTTCAGCTGCATGTTCCATCTTAAAGCATCCCACTAACCACAAAGACAACCAAACCACAGCCACTAACATTCACCCTCTAATTCAGACTGCTCGAACAGTGGTGACAGATTTACACTAAGATGCGTTTATATCCCAGAATAGTGAGCGGCAATTGTATGAGAATGCTGTAGACGTAATACATTTTTATTTTTTAATTATGAAAATAAATAATTTTGTCCTCCTAGATTTTGACTTGGACCCACTGTGCGACGGGGCGGGATTCGATTTCACTGATTGCCGCCTTCTTATGCAGCATTGCAAAGTATTGTGCTCTTTCAAAATATATTTACACAGGCTTCACGATAAGTTTGAACGATTTCTGTTTCAGAACTTGATATTTTACGCTTCTGTAGAGCATTTCTATGAAATGAAACTTTATTTTACAACATAGTTTATTACAACACAATGTATTTTTGTGTTGTATTTTATTTACAACACAATGTATTGCTTTGTAACCCAATACCACAAAACGAGGTACAATTTTGAAATGATTTGTTACAAAAGGGTAATCAGTCTTCGATGCGACTAAAATGTTAATTTATCACAGACGTTACATCCACTGCAAATGGACATTTACATAAGGTGTTCGAAGTCGCGTCCATCATTTTCCAAGCAGAGGGCCACTCGTCGCATGAAGTTCTCTCTTGCGTTCGACAACATCTGGGGATTAATTTCCGCAAAGGCTTCGGTAATGACAAGCTCCATTTCTTTGGGTGTTATTGGTCATCTTAAAAATACTCTCGACTTGACGTAGCCCCCAATGAAGAAATCCAGGACGGTCAGATCAAGTGAACGTGGTGGGAATTCTATAAAGCCACCATTCCTATCCACCGGACAGGAAACAAACTGTTTAAAACTTCTCTCGCCAGTCTGAGGAGTGCGCTGGATGACCATCTTGTTGAAAAAGCAAGTTGTTCAACTGCGCCAAAGTAAAATCATTCAAGATGTCCTGGAGTATGAAGTAAGACTAAACTGCCTGTGATCGTCGTTCTATCATTTTACATTGTTGCAGGTAAATAGTTCTGAAACAAAAATCGTTCAAACTTATTGTGAAGCCTGTGTAAATATATTTTGAAACAGCAAAATACTTTGCAATGCTGCATATGAAGGCGGCAATCAGTGAAATCGAACCCCGCCCCGTCGCTAGCGAGCTGCGAGCAGATTTCAAGTCGATTGCGGGTTGATAGGCAACCCATTTACAGTTCCGTGTTGAATCGGGACACGCTGTACATACTCTGCTGGCAGTTGGTACCCCTGCTGAAAGGGTTGTTGACCCAAAGGGTCGTGTTCTCACTAGCTTCCAGGCAGCAGTGGCTACAGAACATGGTGTCGGCGCATGTAATATGCACTTAAACAGTGTTTAATCATGTACATACAATGTCAAATATAATTCGTTATACAGTCCATCTTATTCTATTTATTCGAATACATAGAATAAGATAGCTGCTTCGGTGGCGTAGTGGGTAGCTTGCTGAGCTTCTATGCCCAAGATAGCGGGTTCAAACTCAACCGAAGTCGTCGGATTTTTTAGAGCGTAAAAATCCCTCAGAATGCCTTCCTTTGGAGGGGAAGTAAAGCCGGCGGTCCCATGTCATAGATTTATGGCATGTTAAAGAACCTTCCAGTAATTACACCTGTGTGAAGCTAAATTGGATGGGTTAAGAATGTAAAAAACGCTCTTAGGTTTCTCCGTTCGTTGCGGTGGCGTCTAGTAGCTAAGTTCTGAACTTGGCCTAGTAGTCGTTGACGGTGGCGCTTGGCGACAAAAGTAGGAACTATTTGAAAAATTCTAAGTTGCAGTCTGTACTTAAATTAAAAAATAAACAGATAACACACACTAATACAGTCATCACAATTAACACCGGTTATCAGACAGATTCTACACACACCCAAAGTACACGGGGCTACACGACCGCGTTGTCGCAGCCCCTAAATTTAAGAACCAACCAACCAACATAGAATAAGATGTGGTGGACTCTCAGTAAGTGTGGTATTTATCTATTATCTATATAAAAATGAATGTTTGTTTGTTCGTCTTTTATGCGTTCATATACCATACATCTCATTGCGATGAAATTTTGGCGAATTGTTGTGTATACTCCCATGTAGGTTTCTGAATTATTAAATCCATTCTACAGTTGGTAGCGCACGAGTAGATTCAACGAATGAGCAACAGCGCGCGAATCGTTTCAAAAAGTCCCGTATGCGTTCATATACCATTCATCCGATTGCGATGAAATTTGGTGAATTGTTGTTTCCACTCCCGCGAAGGTTTCTGATTTAGTAAATCCATTTTACAATTGGTAGCGCACGAGTAGATTCAACTAACGAGCGACAGCGCGTGTATCGTTTTAACAAACTCTCGTATACGTTCATAAACCATTCATACGATTGTGCACGCTCCCTCGAATGTTTCTGAATTATGAAGTCCATTTTACAAAAGTTTAGAGGCAGTTAACGAAAGACGAAAAAATAATTGAAAAGCACTTCAACAAACAAAGTTACAACGCCAACACTTTCTTTGATTGGCGTTGCAACGCATTGCATGCCGGGTACAGCTTGTTGCTGATAAATATTAGGGCATTAAGAACCGAAAAGAGAACTATAAATTTTAATGTTGTAAACGTTAGAAAATAACAATCCCATCAACAACAAGATGTTCAGTAAAGGACATATAGCCTACTTTCTCCTAACTCTTTGTCCTTTTCAAGGAGTATAATTGAATGTCGGTTGTTGTGCTATACGGATATTATACATAGCTTTATTGAATCCTCACCTGAATTATATAAGGTGCATTCAAAAAGTAACAAGCCGGAGGCTGTAATGCGCTAACCGGTGACGACATAGGCTAATCGTGGCGTGTGTAACGAGGTGTGGTTCCGACCAGATCGTGGAAGGACACAGCCCGTCGCTAGAGGGCACGCTTGCACGTCACGTGACGATACAAAGCGAGCAGCAGCATGCATCAATCGTCCAACCAAGACCAAGACAGTGGGCCATTCGACATGCTTCCTGGTGTGGTTGAAGACTGTGGGGCACCCATTGGGCACACACTTTCCACAAGTGCAGTCGTTCCTTCATGATGGTGAGCACACTTCCGACGCTCAATCCGACCACGGCGGCTATGGCGTTCACTGTCACTTGGCGGTCCTGGGTAATGAGTGCATCAACCAGCTGGACGTTGTCATCGGTAATGCAGGGGGTGCCCCAGATCGGGAATCATCGGCTAACGACATCCGTCCTTCCCTGAAGCGCTTGTGCCACGCCTTGACCCTTGCAAGGGACATGCAGTGTTCGCCGTACACTTGTGACATTCGGCGATGAATGTCCGTTCCCCCTACTCCTTCCGTTACCAGAAACCAAACAACACCTCTTTGCTCTTCGTTTGACGCCTCCATGTCACTGTTTGCAATGCGACTGGCAGCGTTGGACAATTGATGCATGCTGCTGCTCGCTTTGTATCGTCACGTGACGTGCACGCGTGCCCTCTAGCGGTGGGATGTGTGACCTTCCACGCTCTGGTCGGAACCACACCTCGTTACATACGCCACGATTAGCCGATGTCGTCACCGGTTTGCGCATTACAGCCTCCGGCTCGTTACTTTTTGAACGCACCTTATATACACACACACTTATACAGCCATCGCAAATACACTAGTTATCAGGCAAAATTCAGCACTCATCCAAGTACATGGGGCTAAATGACCAGGATGCCCATGCATCTCAAATGAAACAACAGCTTCCTACCCAAATCCTTCTTTGTATAAAAGTACACACACAAATACACGGGGCTACAAGACCATGATGCCAAAAAACTCCTAATGAATCAACAACAATAGTCTCTACCGCGGATCAAGGTCAACGAATGTTAATCTCTACAGTCGCGTGTTGGAATATGTGGTGTTATATGCATATATATAATATTTTCTATTGGAATTACACACTATATATGATTAACATTATAACGTTTGAGTAGTTATCAATCAGTAAATACTAACAACAAAAAATTGGACCAGCTGAGAATTGATCCACGAACCTCCAGAGTATGAGTCCAGGACGCTGTCACTACGCCACACACTCTCTAAACTAGAACATGAATAATAACTGGTTTAGTATAACTCCATGATATTTTCTCTTGCAATCAACGATTTCATTAGCGTTTTCTGCCGTTTCTATGAACCTTTTGATACTAAATGTGTATCACTTTGTTCAGTACATTCCTAAAAGGAAATATATGGATTTACGAGGAAATAATAGCGGCCATGTTTTTGGGATCATCCCCATATACGGCTACATCCTTTCCTTCATTTTAAAGATAACTCGATGATTTTAGACCCGAAATTGTTTGCCTTAAATTCCTACAAATTTAGGAATATGGACAAGACTCGTCGTACTGACTGCACGTGCTACAATCTTGGCCCGGTGCAAAAAGCGTCACCCTCTAGTCAAGTTATGCAACTTACTTGCTATGCTAAGTACCTTGCGGCTGTGCCTCTGGCAGCTGCACAATAAATGAGATCAGTCTGGCTCGGATATGTCGAGAGAACGTGCTCCATCCCTCACCAATCGCTCGTGACAAATATGGCCTCATACAATACATATGCTGTGGGCAGTTCAATTACAAGAGCATATGAATCACGACCAAGCTCACTAGAGCATTATTACCTCTGTAATTTACTATAAGCACTATCATAGAGAATAGTTATAGCAGCAATCATCGCCACACAACGTTGTTAAGTAGCTGGGGACTTAGGATTTGGCGTGCGGTTAGTTTTAAGTGTCTGCTTACCATAGTATAAAACAAACTCCCCGATACTTATGTCACGGGTAATTACGAGAACCACTGGATGGATTTTGATGCGCTTTTCACCATTCTGTAAAGGATATCTCGAGGAATGTTTCTGTAGGAAATACTATATATATATATATATATATATATATATATATGTTCGAAGGAAGCCAAGCAGTAACGATTTCAGTGAATAAGTCGAAGGAAAAAAATGACCTGGCGTCCGTCCGCTGTTTAAGCTTACGCTGGGAAAACCGTGAAAAATATCTATAGTATATACTATGAGTGTAAGAATTTTTCAGCATGAAAAGTTCGACAAAAATAGTCCGCGAGAGCATATCTCTATCTTAAATACATCGCCCATTACAAGCTTTTTTACTGTTTCATTTCTTCCAACAATCTCCATTCAATTACTGAGGCGACAGTTGATGAGCTAGCTAAGGGCGAGCCTATGACCCGAGGTACAGCCTAGTTAGCGGGCGAGCCTATTACCCCATATACAGCCTGCAGCAAACTGTCGAGTCGTGTTGGGTTAAGACTTCAGAGAAGAGTGGTTGTGTTTGGAGTTTCCCTGGAAGTGCAACTCGGCTTTTCTTCATTTCGCCTGTGAACTTTTCGTTCCGCAAACTACACAGTCAAGTTATGATTGGACGGAAGGGGGATTTATGTTTCATGCACCTTCCCATTCTTAAATTACGTCTGACAAGAATTCGTTGCACATGCATCTCCATGATAATATAATTAACAGTCCAGTCAGTGATTTTCACCCATCATGCCGAGACGTAAATCGGATATAGGTCATAGTTCATTGACATTGGAAAAAAAACGCTTTTCACGTAATGCATTCATAACTGTTCCCGGGTGAAGCCAGGATGGGTTGCTAGTTAAATATAAACAGTAGCAATGAAACTGAAATCCTCGAAGTAACTTTACTCGCAAAAAAGTTAGTTTTGGACAATTTCATGTGTGCCGTAACCCTTAGTTATTAGTTATTGTTATTTTGAGGGGCGTAACAGCGAGGTCATCTTGCCCCTATCGTGACACTTAACTCAATGCCGTATGTATGGAGCAATCCCTCCCTATATTATTGTGCTAAGGTACCATTCGAGTTTTGTACCGAAAATAAGGTCCCATTAACACCAACCTACACATATAGGGTACCTACAGGTTCAGCATAACCCAATGCGTAAGCGAAACGCACTCACTTACTCTTTAAATGCTTCACAATTAAATAAATACCTTAAAACATTTATATTTACTATGAAATAATGAAAGAATGCAACACGGTAACCATGGTAACAGAATCTCACAGGTCCATCTATTTCTGTAAGACGCAATGCAATTCCAATTATTACATTACTGTGAAAGTTTCCAGACGGTTATAAGGTTATCACTGAACCATATTAAGCTCTAAAATTCATCTATACATACAATATAATGCGCTTAAGGGGGTCAAGGGGCACTCTAGAATTTTTTCACGCAATTTTCACGTGTGCGTGGGGTACGAAATGTCTTTTTAACCCGACTATAAAGGGTCTCCGAAAACTACATTTAAGGGCCCTTAAATTAACAGTGTCTGTGATATTCCCAGAAAACTAACTTCGCTCTGATATACCTATGAAGGAATGACAAACCCCTAACCACTGCACCAGTAGCTGAATTGATAAAGTCTGATTATTCATACCAAGGATAAATCAGTCATAGCATTCATGATTGAGATTTTGCTAAGTGTACTCTTTACAACTAGAATATTCGCGGGCGAAGCCGCGACGGGTAATGCTAGTAGAAGTTATTCCAGTATCTTGCATTGACTGTAAACTGTAATTCGTTGTATTTTCCCTAAATTTTATTCCCTTTCAAAAGCGAGAATAAGTTGGTTGGTTGGTTCCTTTGTTTAGGGGCTGCGACAACGTGGTCATGTAGTCCCGTGTACTTTGGGTGTGTGTAGAATGTGTCTGATAACCGGTGTTAATTGTGATGGCTGTATTAGTGTGTGTTATCTGTTTTTAATTCAAGTAAGGACTGCAGACAATAATTTCAAGTTGTTCCTACGTTCGCTACCAAATGCTACCGTCCACGACACCTAGCTGTGAACTTCGCTAATACTAGATGCCATCGCAACCAGCCCCTGGTGACGAACGTTGGAACTTAAGAGCATTAATCAAACCTAGCCGACAAATTTTGCTTCACCGAAGTTTAGTTAGCGGAAGGTTCTGTTACATGGCATAAATCTATGACATGGGCCAGCCGTCTTTACTTTCCCTGCCAAGGAAGGCATACTGAGGGATTTTGACGCTCTTAAAACATCCGTCGCCTTCGGCCCGGTTTGAACCCGTGACTTTGGGCATAGAAGCTCAGAATGCTACCAACTACGCCACAGAAGCGAAAATAAAACTCAAAAGTTGCGAAATGCGATGAACTGTTTTAGAAGAACCGGAGAAGAGTTGAAGCTCATTCATAATTCTAAGCAGTCGTCATCCTACAAAAGGAAAGATCTCCCCATGGGCTCACAAATTGTGTGAACCTCCCTTTGTTCTCTTCCAATACCGACGTTTATAGGTGCTTTTCATTATCCCGCCGCTTGCCGCTGTAGGTGAGTGGTTATCGTGTCGGTCTACCAACCCCAAGCTTTCAGGTTCGCTCCTGGCCATGGTAAGTGATTTTTGAGGGCGACAAAAATTACGACACCATGTCATACGTTGTTGGCATGTTAAAGAACCCATTTGAATTCAGTAGGCCGTGTTCATAATGGCAAAATTAATATCAGGAGTTTTCGCCAACACAAAAAGTTCCTCCTTTCTCGACTAGAAAGCGCTGTAGTGTCAAGGAGCTTAGATATCTAACCTCCTTGACTTTCATAGCGCTCCAAGGAACAACAAAGGAAATTCGATATGTAAGCTGCCCTCTGGGCGACAAATAACAAAGATTTCACACGGCACCCGAGCCCATACGATATTATTATTATTTCTTTCTTTCTTTCTTTCTTGGAATGAGCCAACTATGGACTACGAAGGTTAACCAAAATGGTTGAAGAGTTGGGATTGGTGTCTTCTTCATTTTCTGACTTTGTAGTTGTTTAGTTGCTTTGGTCTCTGCGCTTTCTCAAGTTTTAACATTTTCCGGAAAGCTTGTCTCTCTTGTGTAACGGATTCAGAGATGTTAAAGGTTTGCAGATCTTGTTTAACTCGCTGGTACCACAGTGATGGAGGCTCTGGTCAATCTTGACTCGATTATTCTCTCAAGGTGTCCGTAGAATTATTATCATTATTATTATCCTGTATTTTCCTTTTGTTTCCCCGATAGCCTCATTTCTCGAGGATTAACACTATCAGTTTTAAGTCGATCAGCTCAACATGGCGGAAGTACAATATATACAAAAATAAATAGGCCTACTCCTAAAAAAATGCATGTACGGTATTAGTAATAATCACGGGCAATTGAGGAATACGCATTTCAACCGTTAAGAGGTCATCCTCGCATCGTGTTCAGCGGCGTTGATGTTTAAATTTATATGTTTGTTGATTGACTCTTCAGTCTTTTGACTAGTTTGATGCAGCTCTCAATTCCTCCCTGTCCTGAGATAATAGTTTCATCTCTACATACCTTCCACACCCTACATCCGAGGTAATCTGTTTAACATATTCTAACCTTGGTCCATGCCTACAGTTCTTGTCCTCGACTCTTCCTTCCATAACTAAGCTTGCTATTCCTGGGTGTCTTAGTATGTGTCCTACCAACCTATCTCTTCTCTTTATTAGTAGTCGCCAGAAACATCTCTCCTCTCCCACTCGTCTTAATACCTATTCATGTTTTCTCTTATATTCATCATTCTCCTGTAACACCACATTTCAAACGCTTCTATTCTCCTATTTTTTGCTGCTCCAACAGTCCAAGTTTCACTTCCATAGAGCGCCACACTCTAGACAAAGGCTTTCAAAAATCACTTTCTAATATCTAAATCTATATTCGATGTCAACAGATTCCTATATTGTAGAAATGCTTCCCTTGCCTCAGCCAACCTACTTTTTATATCCTCTTTGCTTCGTCCATCCCTGGTTATTTTGCTTCCTAAGTAACACAAGTCTCCTACTTTCCTTAGCTTTTCACCTGCCAATTTGGTGTCGATAGAGGTTTCTGATTTACTTCGGCTGCATTCCATTTTTTTTTTTACATTTGTGGATTTTCATCAAGAAATCTTTCCTCAAGACGGAGTCCACACCCTTCAAAACGCATTAAAATATTAACAGATGTGGTCTTGAGTCTTGTTAATGTTTATATTCCGATTCGCCGTTAGTGTTGTATAGGTTTGTCAGAACAGCAGTACTAACCCTATGAGCAGAACCTATCACAACATCCACAGGCACTGACTGTGCCCTGAATGTCATTACTAAGAACCACCCATACCTCAGTAGCTTCCATATAATCACAGCCATGAGTGAGACCGAGACATCGGTGATATTCTAGCCTGTGCCAACAGACACTGACTGTGCCCTGAATGTCATTACTAAGCACACCCATATCTCAGTATCTTCCATTTAATCACAGCCATGAGTGAGACTGAGACATCGGCGATACTCTAGCCTGTGCCAACAGACACTGACTGTGCCCTGAATGTCATAATAAAGCACCAACCATACCTCAGTAGCTTCCATATAATCGCAGCCATGAGTGAGTGAGACTTCGGTGATGCTTTAGCTTGTGCCAACAGACACTGACTGTGCCCTGAATGGCATTACTAAGCATCACTCATACCTCAGTAGCTTCCATACAATCACAGCCATGAGTGAGTGAGACATCGGTGATACTCTAGCTTGTGCCAACAGACACTGACTGTGCCCTGAATGGCATTACTAAGCACCACTCATACCTCAGTAGCTTCCATATAACCACAGCCATGAGTGAGACTGAGACATCGGTGATACTCTAGCCTGTGCCAACAGGCACTGACTGTGCCCTGAATGTCATTACTAAGCACCACTCATACCTCAGTAGCTTCCATATAATCACAGCCATGAGTGAGTGAGACATCGGTGATACTCGAGCCTGTGCCAACAGACACTGTCTGTGCCCTGAATGACATTACTAAGCACCACTCATACCTCAGTAGCTTCCATATAATCACAGCCATGAGTGAGACTGAGACATCGGTGATACTCTAGCCTGTGCCAACAGGCACTGACTGTGCCCTGAATGTCATTACTAAGCACCACTCATACCTCAGTAGCGTCCATATAATCACAGCCATGAGTGAGACTGAGACATCGGTGATACTCTAGCCTGTGCCAACAGGCACTGACTGTGCCCGGAATGTCATTACTAAGCACCACTCATACCTCAGTAGCTTCCATATAATCACAGCCATGAGTGAGACTGAGACATCGGTGATACTCTAGCCTGTGCCAACAGGCACTGACTGTGCCCTGAATGTCATTACTAAGCACCACCCATACCTCAGTAGCTTCCATATAATCACAGCCATGAGTGAGACTGAGACAGCGGTGATACTCTAGCCTGTGCCAACAGGCACTGACTGTGCCCTGAATGTCATTACTAAGCACCACTCATACCTCAGTAGCTTCCATATAATCACAGCCATGAGTGAGTGAGACATCGGTGATACTCTAGCCTGTGCCAACAGACACTGTCTGTGCCCTGAATGACATTACTAAGCACCACTCATACCTCAGTAGCTTCCATATAATCACAGCCATTAGTGAGACTGAGACAGCGGTGATACTCTAGCCTGTGCCAACAGGCACTGACTGTGCCCTGAATGTCATTACTAAACACCACCCATACCTCAGTAGCTTCCATATAATCACAGCCATGAGTGAGACTGAGACAGCGGTGATACTCTAGCCTGTGCCAACAGGCACTGACTGTGCCCTGAATGTCATTACTAAGCACCACTCATACCTCAGTAGCTTCCATATAATCACAGCCATGAGTGAGACTGAGACATCGGTGATACTCTAGCCTGTGCCAACAGGCACTGACTGTGCCCTGAATGCCATTACTAAGCACCACTCATACCTCAGTAGCTTCCATATAATCACAGCCATGAGTGAGACTGAGACATCGGTGATACTCTAGCCTGTGTCAACAGGCACTGACTGTGCCCTGAATGTCATTACTAAACACCAACCATACCTCAGTAGCTTCCATATAATCACAGCCATGAGTGAGACTGAGACATTGGTGAAAAGCCACATTTTACTCTGCCCTGTGCCAACACACAAATGCGAATGTACTGCATTCAACAAGAGATGGCACCGGGTGAGTTAGCCGTGGTCGTTACGGCATGACTGTTGGCAGTCGCTCACATCCGGGAGGCGAGGAGTTTCGAATCCCCCCGCCGGCAACCTTGAAGATGGTCTTCTGTGGTTTCCCATCTTCCTTCCAGGCAAATGCCGGGGTTGGTCCCTAACTATAGGCCACAGCCGCTACCTTCCAACTCCTCGACCTTCCCTTCCAACTTTCCTCCCCCGCGGTACTTGTAGCTCACCCATTGGGTGTCCGTCTCGAAGCAGCTACAAAACTGGCAGGCTGAACATGTCCTCGGACACTCCCGGCACCAATAGCCATACGCTAAAAAATAATAATAATAATCAAGAGATGGCAAACAGGCAGTTTTATAACCTATAGTCTACTAATATAACTGGAAAGTCTTGTAGTATCTGTTGTTACTTTTTCCCGCGAAATTTCAGCAAAATCGGCAGAGAAACCGATTCACCTTTGACCACGTCCCTCGCTGCCAAATGTTCGCTTTCGATTCAGAGTATAGTTAGAACAATAACAGTGTTGGGACGATAACCATCTACTCAATAATATTTATACTAACAAGAAAAGCTAATCAATTATATTTCTTTTCTGACCACATAGCTCCACTTTAGTGAATCCATTTCTTAATAGCTCTCTTTGAAGGAAGGGGCAGATGACCTCGTAGTTCCTCCCTTTAAAACCTCAATAAGTACAGAGATGTGTATCATTTACACTTTTCACGGCTCAATGCACTAAATATGTTTACAAGGCGGTGAAATTACTTCCAATGTTTAACTAAGAGCCTTAATTATATTTTCTTTTAAAAAATTCAGAGTAAAACGATGGTTTGCAATTTCCACGAACAGAGCAGCCTTGCTACTGCAAAATGCCACAGGGTTTGTTTTGATTACTTCACTCTAATTTCCGTGTGAATTTAGAGCTCAGGGATTTGAAGTCTGATTTACTGATGATCCGCTCTTGAACTATTCGAAGATTCATCAACCATGGATTGAAATCACCTGACTTAGAGAGTAAATTCCAAAGTCAACGAAAAATAGGAAACCGCCAAGCTCAGGTATCACTTGGAATCTCCTTTTCTAAAAGTTTCCAGACGCAATTCCTTAAGCGAAAAGGTGCAAGTCCACCGGGCTGAAAACATTACTAAGTAGGGTAACAAAAGATACCAGCAGTTGGTCAGTAAAATGATTTTTAATAATAAATTGTGATTGGTTTAAATTCCTTACTTGCTTTTAATAATTTGGACACCCCTCTAACTCTTGGAAGGAACTGTTCCAGCTTTGCGGTCCTTCCAGTATGTTTATTTCTTCTTGTGTATGGATCTTGTGTTGAAAATATGAGTTGTGATTTTCTCTCTGGAACTTATGTTCCTTGAGACGCTGCTCTATATTAACAAGTGTTGCCTCTCCCATAACGAGATTGGCGCGACCAGCAGACATCTCGTAATCGGCAAACATGAGATTAAGGGAAACATTATCATGTATCTTCAACCAAATCAGTCTGGTTATTGTTAAACACGTGAAACTTTCATTGCACCTCGAACCAGTAATTTTACATCATTAATAAATTGAAGGCTGCCATTTTACGACTAAGATACTTTTCAATACTCTCCAGGATTTCTAAATGTTGTTTTTTCTTTACATGACAGAGAGTCGTCAAACTAAATAACCTTCAACAAAGTAATCCCCGTCAGACACGTTAATATAGCTTATTTAAGACGTCTAGTGCTTAGAGCCTATTAACAAGAAGTTATGGAGGAGCGAAGTAGCCTCCGTGGCTTAGGTGACAGCACGCCGGCCTCTCACCGCTGGGTCCGTGGTTCAAATCCCGGTCACTCCATGTGAGAAATGTGCTGGACCAAACGGAGACAGACAGGTTTTTCACCGGGTACTCCGGTTTTCCCTGTCATAACTTCATTCCAGCAACACTCCCCACTATCATTTCATTTCATCTGTCATTCATTTAATCATTACCACAGGGGAGGGCGACAGGCTTCGGCAGTCGGCACAGTTCATATCCTCGCCGCTAGATGGGGGATTCATTCATTCCATCCCCGACCCGGTCAGAGACTGGAACAGGCTGTGGTTATAGGGGAGCGAGAATAATATTATCTTTGTGTACATTGGTTCCAAAAGCAATGGAGAGATTTAGTTACTGCGACTATTGGCCTGCTTATAACACATTGGACCTGCTCCAGAATGTTAACTATAAGGGGCATTCAAATGAAACCCGGTCACTTGAGTAAAATAATGGTAACTATTTTATTAACTCAAAAATAAATACACAAATAGTCGCCAAAACCATTGGTGCAGTTATCCCATTGCGACACTTGCCGGTCGATTCCATCTTTGAAGAAGCTAGTAGGCTGCTGTCGGAACCAGGCCTGGACCCATTCTCACACTTCGGCGTCCGTTGTGAATCGATGCCCGCGAATGGCTTGTTTGAGAGGTCCATAAACATGGAAGTTACACGGTGAAAGGTCTGGACTGTACGGGGGATGTTCCAGCGTTTCCCATCAAAACTGCTGCAATGTCGTCTTCAGCACATTGGCCGGGCATTATCATGCAGGAGAATAACGCCATTGGACAACAACGAGCATCGTCTTCCAGTAACTCACACCCCTCAAGGAATCTTTTGCGCCATTCCACAAAACCTGAACGACACAGACTGTACTCAGTCTTCATCCGTCGATACGTTTCACAGCCTCCAACTCCCTCCGCCGCTAAAAATCGAATCACTCCTCGTTGTTCCTGCCTACTCGCCTTCATGCTCAGTGGCGGACGATAACTTGTGTGACCACTTTCTCTTCGGCGCAAGGATCTTGTAAACTATAAGAGATTCGTCACTTTTGGTTATAGAATTTCCGAGAAAGAGCAACGCCTAGGGCTATGTACTGCTCCGGCAAGTCTGGCAACATAATAAGTAAAAAGACATATGAAAGTAGCCTTTATTACACGTAATTGAACAGTATGTTCTGCGATGAGTTATTGATTATTGATGAAAATAACCCAAACATAACTGCGCCTTTCGCTAGGCGCTGAAATATACGTCCGGATAGGAAAATAATACATTTTGATATATATCAATGTTGGCAATAGATTTGTCACGAAGGACACGGTTATGCCGTTCTAGAGCTTAATTCACCTTTAGACTAATTAAACATTGCTCTCCTACTCTACAGAATTGTTGGGATATTCGATGAATATAAAGAAAACTGTCCAAATGCCATAACCTCACTTTTTGCCTAGCATGCCCGCTGCCACCCACCCCTCCCCGTAGCCCTAAACCACAAATTTTATTGCAATGCAAAGGAGAATGGGTAAGAAAACAAACAAGAGATGAAATGCACACATTTATTCTCTATATATTTTTATTCGAGAGTAGTCCATATTGCCCACTAGTTTTACACATGGTCAACACCAAGAAGATGAAAATTGCCGTATTGTTCTTACTATCATTATAATTCTTACATCCCGGTGCTTAGCAATTTTTCCTCCCTTGCAGTGGCATGAATGACTCTCAATTCAATTCAAATAAATAATCAAAATACCGAACAAATCAAAACAACCAACAACACCACGAGGAAAATCAGACTATTCCCGCTTCCGCCAGTCGGTTTGATGTCGGCGTTCATGAGTGCCAACTACGGAACCTTAGTGCTAAAATTAATTCTTCATTGGTTGGCAGAACATCCAGAGCAGAGCTTTACCCCTACCCACGCGCTCCCTATGAACTGTCATCCCCTTGCTTCGGCGTGAGACCACACTGTCGCTAAGCAATGTCGAACATTGCGAACGCTGCAGTCGCTCTATCTATAGATGGCGCCACCGTACGACTAATGCAACGTTAGACGCACTGACCGGGTTTCATTTGAATGCCCCTCATACATTCATAAGGAACTCAAACATGACCTTCTAATCCACAGCCCACATAACGACAAGTACAACTTGAACCTCAGCATGGTTTCCATGGACACACAGGGAGTATTATTATTGGGAACGAAAGAGCAGATGAACTAGCTAAAAAGGCTGCACAATCAACAAATTTCAAGTTTCACATACTACAACTCCAATATGTCACCTAAAAATAATGACCAAACACTACATAAATCACCAATGGAAGAACATTTGAAAAGATCTCTTACGAGTGAAAATATTTTTTCCTGAGATTCAGGATCGACTTTAAAGAGAAATAGCGTATGCCACTTGAACTACTGCAATAAAAAAACTCTGTATCGTATGATTAAAAATGCTGTATTGTTATTAAGTTAGTTATACTTATTTTTTACGACATTCATCCATCCAACATATCTTCCATAAGTTGTCACAGTACTGTATGCATTATCAGTAATGAATGTTCTGTAATTGTCCAACTATTAATAACCCTGGCTGGTTGCTTTCCCAGTTTAGGGGCTGAGACAACGCGGTCATGCAGCCCCGTGTTCTTTGGGTGTGTGTAGAATCTGTCTGATAACCCGTGTAAATTGTGATTGTAATTCTGGTATGGACTGCAGACGATCAATTTCTAGTAGTTCTTACTTTTGCTACCAAATGCTATCCTCTACGGTACCTAGCTGCAAACATGGCTACTAGACACCACCGCAACTGGCACCTCGCGATGAACATTGTAACTTAATAGAGCATTAATCAAATCTAACCTACACATTTTCCTTCACACAGTTGTAGTTAGTGGAAGGCTCTTTTACATGTCATAAATCTATGATATGGGCCTACCGGCTTTACTTCCCCTCCAAAGGAAGGCATAATGAGGGACTTTTAAAGCTCTTAAACATTCTGAAGACTTCAGCCGGGTATGAACCCGTGATCTCGGGCATAGCAGCTCAACGTGCTACCAACTACGCCCCTGAAGCCTCCGAACTGTAATCCTAATGTGCTGGGCAAGATAGGAAACTGCAGCACATTTACACCGCCATAGTCACAACAGAGACGCGGATTATCAGTCAAGCATTTGTAATAATAATAATAATAATAATAATAATAATAATAATAATAACCTTTTCACATTAGAACAGGCGTAAGACAGGGTGATGGGTTGTCCCCACTCCTATTCAACCTGGTACTAGATAAGATCATCAGAACATGGGAGAAAGAAATACCTGGAATAAGTATGGGAACAAAAGAACAACGAATCAACATAAAATGCTTCGCCTTTGCTGACGACCTAGCAATAAATACCCGTACTCCAGAAGAAGCCAGACATGCCATCGAGAAGCTTCATGAGATATCAATCAGAACCGGCCTCCATATCTCTTACGAGAAAACACAGTACATGGATTCCAAGAGCACAAACCTGGCATCAATTACAACCAAATATGGCGACATCACACAAGTTAAGCACATCAAGTACCTAGGTGAAATTATCGGGAACACTGGTAACGAAAGAATGGCTAACAAAACACGTGCAGAAAAATTACGCAAAGCTTACACAATCACTTGGAATATTTACAACAAGAAATCACTTTCCACTAAAACCAAAATGGCTAACAAAACACGTGCAGAAAAATTACGCAAAGCTTACACAATCACTTGGAATATTTACAACAAGAAATCACTTTCCACTAAAACCAAACTCCATCACTACCACACAGTCATCCTCCCAGAGGCACTCTATGCGATTGAGACGTGATCGTTAACCATCAACATCAAATACATTGAGAAGATAGAACGACAAATACTGACAAAAATCTTTGGACCAAAGCTTCAGGACGGTATCTGGATGAGGAAAAGCTCAGATGAACTGTATTCACGGACTGAACGATTCGCCTCACTCGCACGTAAAAGACGCATGAAATTCTATGGACATATAGCTCGAATGGACAACTCCCGACTGACCAAGAAAATCTTCCTCGTAGTCAATGGAAACCGACAAACTAAAGTACGCTGGCTAGCAGACACCCAAAAGGACCTCACTGAAATCAATATTGACCCACTGACAACGACGCGGACTGCATATAGACAAAAAGTAAATTCGTATAAGTTTCCACCCAAGATCCCTACGGGACAGAGTTTGAAACTTAAAGCTGCTTGGACACAAGAAGGAAGACAGGCACATAGCGAAAGGATGAGGAAGTTTTGGGAAGATAAGAAGAACAAGAAGACCAATGTTAACTAATGGTTCTACGTGCTCCTTAGAGGGCCAAACGCATTATATATATATATATATATATATATAATAATCATTATAATAATAATCATACAGTCCTCGGGACTATACCGAATCATCAGTGAACAAAGAATCACCAACCTACAGAAGACCTACAAGCTAACGTGGGCTCACTACAGCAAGACGTCCATCTCTCTAGGCGCATAATTAAGGCACTATACAACGGTGATTCTTTCGGAAGCAACTTACGCAGCCGAAACAATGGTGATCGACGGTCATTCCAAAATTAAGGATATAGAAAAACAGGAAAGAATAATTCTCAGAAAGATTTACGGGACAGTTAATAATAACGGTATTTGGATGATCAGACCTCAAAACGAATTCTACCAAAACATCCACACGATAACCGACGTACAGTAATCAGAAAACGCCGAGCACAGTTTTATACACACATTTACAGGATGGAAAACTTCAGAACGGTGAAGAAATTGCTCAACGTTATAACACAGAGTAAGTGTGGCACGGAGTGGCTGACTGAGGTTCAGAGGGACTTCAGGTCAACATTGAAAATCTCGAGGACCGCACTGAGTGCCGGAATATAATAAAAAATGTTAAAACTCAGCAATTCTTCTAGGTTTGTGCCGTGTCTTGTGTGGGGTTTTGCCTAGGACACCAAGCTGGCTCATCGGAGGGCTCTTGGTGTCCCCGCCCGGACCCCCAAATGAGTAACGAGCTGCGTGCCACCTCCCTTTATATTAGGTGCAACTGCACCACTTGACTGCGAGAACTAAAAGCTCAAGCAGCCATAACCTCCCTATGAAGGCTTCCAAAAAGACGGTATATTGGCTTTCACGGCCGGTGAATTAAAACTCAGCAATTCTTCTAGGTTTGTGCCGTGTCTTGTGTGGGGCCTCGCCTAGGACACCAAGCTGGCTCATCGGAGGGCTCTTGGTGTCCCCGCCCAGACCCCCACAGGAGTGACGAACTGCGCGCCACCCCCCTTTATATTAGGAGCAACTGCACCACTTGACTACGGGAACTAAAAGCTCAAGCAGCCATAACCTCCCTATGAAGGCTTCCAAAAAGATGGTATATTGGCTTTCACGGCAGTCACCCCTGTGGGGGTCCGGGCGGGGACACCAAGAGTCCGCCGATGAGCCAGCTTGGTGTCCTAGGCGAAACCCCACACAAGACACGGCACAAACCTAGAAGAATTGCTGAGTTTTAATTCACCGGCCGTGAAAGCCAATATACCAAAACATGTTAAGTTGGAGCATAGACTATCACGACAGCCTGGAAGAAAATGGACAGCTGAGCGGAAGAATGAGCATTTTGAGAGGATGAAGAGATTTTGGGAAGAGAAGCGGGAAAACGCCAGAAGATATATTAATCATGTATTAAAGTTCAATCGCTCTCCTAAAGGGGAACAATCGATTAAATAAATAAATAACAATAATATTATAATGGCAGCAAAAATGGGAACAAACTTCAAAAGGCACACTTACAAAAGAATTCTTTCCAACAGTTGCAGGTAGATTAAAATCCAAAATGACCTTAACACCTAATATGACTATTGCTTCGTACTTACACAGACTTAAAATTATACGTAATCCCGAGTGTTCCTGTGAAATCAGCCCTCAGACTATACATCATATAATTTTCGTGTGCAGTGAAGTGAAAAATATTAGGCAATCCCTCCCTATATTATTTTTCTAAGGTCCCATTCCAGTTTTGTACCGAGAATAAGGTCCCATTAACACCAACCTACACATAAGGGGTACCTACAGGTTCAGCATAACCCAATGCGTAAGCGAAACGCACTCGCTTACTCTTTAAATGACTCACAATTAAATAAATACCTTAAAACATGTATATTTACAATGAAATGATGAAAGAATGCAACACGGTAACCATGGTAACAGAATTTAACAGGTCCATCTATTTCTGTAAGACGCAAGTTTCCAGACGGTTATAAGGTTATCACTGAACCAAATTAAGCTGTAAAATTCATCAATACATACAATATAATGGGCTTAAGGGGGTCAAGGGGTATTCTAGAACTTTTTCACGCAATTTTCACGTGTGAGTGTGGTACGAAAGGTCTTTTTCACCCGACTATAAAGGCCCTTAAATTAACAGTGTCTGTGATATTCCCAGAAAACTAACTTTGCTCTGATATACCTATGAAGGAATGACAAACCCCTAACCACTGCACCAGTAGCTGAATTGATAAAGTCTGATTATTCATACCAAGGATAAATAAGTCATAGCATTCATGATTGAGATTTTGCGAAGTGAACTCTTTACAAGTAGAATATTCTCGGGCGAAGCCGCAACGGGTAATGCTAGTTCTTGATTAGTAGTGTTAATAGAGACGATAAGTGGGCAATGCAGAAATCTGTGCTATTAAAAAAGTATTTAAAGGAATTTCCTAAATTTTTTAATGCTCTGGATTTTCAAGCTCTTAGGAAAAACGAAGATATTGATAAGATTGATAGTCATCTAGAAATGTAATTAATAAGATGTAATTTATTTTGTTCATGTATTGTAAGTGCATGTAGTACTGCCACGTCCTCCTCCAGCAATACTATGTGACTTGTGTGGTCGCTTGTTCCATGCCAGGATTGGACTCTTTAGTCTCCGTAAACACATCCACAAACTGGACTGAAGGAAGAAGATTTATACTCGGATTCGAGTTAAAGCCGATGATGATGACTACTTATGTAGGGAGCATGCACAGAGTATGTATGACCAGTAAATAAAAAATGTAAACAAGATGTTCAGTAAAGAACATATAGCCTACTTTCTCCTAAATGCATGGATATTGTTATAACTCTTTGTCCTTTTCAAGGAGTATAATTGAATGTTGGTTGTAGTAGCTTGTTGAAATACAACGTGCTATACGGATATTAAACATGAATATGAGGTACCCTTTGCTAGTGCTACCCCTGTAAACAATTTCATTCAATTCGGTGTCACCGTGTTTGAATTGATATGGGGAATCGATTTGCACATATACATGTTCGCTATCTGCAAACTATTAGGTTGAAGATCTTGTAGTTTGGTCAAAATATGCTCCCGCATGAAGGTATATTGGTACAAAATTAGGTAGAGATGAGATGATTAGGTTGGTCGTAATTAGATTTAGGCTTTTAACATTTGGGTGGCCGCCATTACATTTCCGTCAAGATGGCGGCGATATAATACATGACACTGAGGTGCGCTTTGCTAGTGCTATCTCTGTACCAAATTTTGTTCAATTCGGTTTCACCGTATTTGAATTGATGGGAGGAATCGATTTGCACACATACATGGCCGCCATCAGCAAAGTATTGGGCTTATGACCTTGTAGTTTGCTCAAAATATTCTTCATACATAAAGGTATAAAGTTACAAAATTTGGTAGATATCAACTTATTAGGTTGGACGTAATTTGATTTAAACTTTTAACATTTGGGTGGCCGCCATTACTTTTTCGTCAAGATGGCGGCGATATAAAACATGGCACTGAGGTGACCTTTGCTAGTGCTACCTCTGTACCAAATGTCGTTCAATTCGATTTCACCGTGTTTGAATTGATAGGGGGAATCGATTTGCACACATACATGGCCGCCATCCGCAAAGTATTGGGTTGATGATCTTGTAGTTTGGTCAAAATATGAGCCCACATAAATAAATGTTGTTGCAAAATTTGGTAGAGATCGGATGATTAGGTTAGTCGTAATTTGACTTAAGCTCTGAACATTTCGGTGGCCGCCATTTCGTATCCGTCAAGATGGCGGCAATATAAATCATGACACTGAGGTGCCCTTTGCTGGTTCTACCTCTGTGTCAAATTTCCTTCAATTCAGTTTCGGTTTGAATTGATAGGGGGGATAGACATTCAGAGTACTCACACACACTCACATACACACTCACACACACACACACACAGGCACACAGACACAGAGACAGACAGACAGACACACAATGTTTGGCCCCGTGTTGATCTCATAAGTCTAATTGCATTTTTTGCAAAAATCGAAAGTAGGCTAAAAAATTAAACAATAATATTGATTTTACGTCAATTTTATACTACGGATTTTAGAGACGCTGGGGTGCCGGAACGTTTCCTCAAAGGCAGCTTTAACGTGTCATGGCTTCCTCACATTTGCCCACCTCCAACGCCATCCTGAAATGTTGGGCATAGCAAGAGAAAACGATACCACGCAGCCAGTCGATATCATAATTGAGTTTCACCAGTTTACAAAGATTAACGGCAGCGGAGAGGGAGACTGGAGATGCCAGCAGCTATGTTCGCCGTCTTGTAAGCAGCGAGATGAAGACCCTAATAGTCTTAGACAGGATTAAGCGAGCCAACTGTAAGTTAATATATATAACACGTCACTTCTCAGCGCCCCAACCACATTACAAGCTATGCTGTAGTACGAGGGATCGCCAAAAAGAGCGGTTATTGTTGCTTGACTGCAATGTGCATAGTCATTCAGACTACCCATAGATGGCAGTAGTGTTGCTACAACCAAGTAACGAATGATCGAAGAAGATAAAATATATTTGTTTCCAGGTTTTGAAACGGTAATTTATTAACCTTTTAAATGCTGAGTTTTTCATTCGCTTTTTAAAACATTTGTATAAATAATACTTTTTAACTTATTAGGAGGGGGTTCTTAAAATGTATATAGATTTTTGGAATTTATTTATCTAAATCTAAATTGAAAATCCTGCGTTTATTTTGAGAGGAAACAGAATAAAAATTCTTGCACCAATGCTTGCATCAGGTAATAACGGACAGAGAGATACCGTTAACGCAACCCAGAACAACCAGACCAGTGCAGTAGTGAGTAGTACTACACCAAGCGGTAGCAATACTTTAAACACGAACCAGGCTGCGATGTAAGGCCTGAATCTCAGTCTGTAACATGCCCTGTCCATACACTTATACAGGAACCCTATGACCTAAATGTAAGAAATGAATTATTACGTGAACTAAATGATGAAGGTATTATTCAGGAGGTGGCTAGTAAGAGCCCCATAGTTAAATTTAACGTGTCCGAGGCATACACAGATGTTTTAATTGATAGTGGTTGTATGAAGAGTTGCATAAGTAGTGCATTTTATGATAAAATGAAAAGAACTGGAGTAAATATTGAGGAGATGCCAATTAAAAGCACTTTTGTTATCACAGCTGTTGGGAAGAGGCCTTAAGTAATTTCTAAGCAAGTTTTAGTAGACATTAAAATTAATAATCATGTAGAAAAGCAGATTTGTCTTGTAATTCCAAATTTAGTATTCAGTGTTATCTTGGGTTCAGAGTGGCTAAGTAGAGTGTCTGGTAACTTATGTTATGATGTAGGGAGTTTGAAATTTAAATGGGGTGATTCTGAAGTAGAAGTAGCGTTCATTGACCATATTCAGAGAAGTAGTGTTGTAGGTGTGATTTGTACTTTAAATGAGATATCTCCAGCCATAGAGCGGGGTTCTCCATGTTTTGTGGGCAGTGTGATTACGAACGGTAGTCTAGAGGACTCGTTACGTGATGCTGCATTTCAGGGAAATATAGAGGTGGAACATTGTGTTCGGCTCTATGAAGTGTTATTGTGTAATAGGAGAGTTTTTGAGGATCGCATTGGTATGGCCAATTGCTATACACATTCTTTGAACGTTATTGATAGTTCAGTATTCACAGGACATAGATATCCTGTACCTTTCCCTTATCAGAGTGCAGTTGAGGCACAAATTAACCAGATGCTTGAAGATGGGATTATTGAGCACTCTAACAGTCCATATTTTAATTCTTTGATCACGGTACCCAAGGCCGACGGCACAGTTCGTATTTGTTTAGACGCTCGTTTTGTTAACAGTAGAATTAGTTCAGATCAGCTGAAATCTATGTCAATAGAGGAATTAATGCAAAAATTTGAGGGGAGGAAGTATTTCACTTGTGTAGATTTGAGTTCCAGTTTTTGGCAAGTGCCACTTATGTACGAAGATAGACCATTTACAGCTTTTAGTCATAAATATAACCTTTATCAATTTTGTAAAACACCTTATGGGTTAAAGAGTAGTTCAGCAGCTTTAATTAGGGCTTTAAACATCGCATTAGGGGATGACACAGGAGAGTTTGTAACCATTTACATTTATGATATGGTAATTAGTTCACGCAGTTTTGAGGAGCATCTACGTCATTTAGATATAGTTTTTCAGAAGTTAGATCAGGCAGGGTTCACTTTGAAGCTGTCTAAGTCGTCATTCTGTCAGTCAGAAGTGACATTTTTAGGTCATAGAGTGTCGAGTAGAGGTGTGACACCAGAGGAAAGTAGGGTTAACATGTGTGGACAGTAGCAACAGGGCATCGTTACAGACACTCAGAAATATGTTAGTGGAGCAACGTGATGACATTAAGGATGTGTCATAAAGTGAGTGTGTTTAGCTGGCGAGCCAGCCTATCAAATGAGTAAGTGTGGTATTTGGTGCGTGGAAGATCTGGTCTTACAGGCAGGCGTATCAGAAGTCATAAAGGGGGGTAGTTTGTAAGTAATTGAGAGTTTTTAAGGTACAGGGAAATATGACGGGATTGTCGGATGCTCTTGAGCACTAAAATGTCTCGATACACCAAGGCCAGAATTTGGTAGCGCTGGTGAATTCCCATTTGTCTCCTAGAGATGGGTGAGCGCTTGAACAGGGTATTTTTGCTTAAGGCGTCCACGAGACAAAAGATGGGCCACCAGAAGGCGACACAGTCCTTCATGAAACTCATACATAACAGCACACGTGAATTCTGTTTACGGCCTCGCCATGTAAGAATTATAAGTGTGTAATTTAAGGTAATTAATCCAAAGGTATTATTTGAGTGAGGAGAACTGGCCTGAGTTGAGAACTAGTATTAAGTAGAATATGGTCTACGGGAACTTAAGAAGCATGGGCGATTACGGCACAGAAATATTTGGTGTTATATGTAATGCGCACTTACTGTTTATTTTTCAGAAGTCAATATTAATTTTTGTCTTATTATACAGAGAGATTAAGTATGATGGTCACGAGGCGCAGCCACAACAGTGTGATCGTGTGCTCAGTGAGATCAGTGAGATTAAGTTTCACCAGAACGAAGCGACCTCCAGTGAAATTAGTAAGTTCTGTGGTGATATATATATATGTATATATATATATATATATATATATATATATATATATATATATATATATATCAGAACACCTTTGATGCGTGTGTTGTGACATCCTATATACACAGTGCTCACACATTATTTATGTATATCATTCCCAACATAGAGATATTTGAGAGGCGGAAATATCCGAGGAACATTAATCTAAATGAAAAACATTGGACTGATTGCATAGGGCAATCCCAAATGACTACAGACTTAGACGCAAAGTGCGTAAAGAAATTTATGAGTGTATATATATGTGATTTAGGGTGATTTAATTTATGTAATATGTATTTTGGATGGGGATTTATTAACGTGTCTGGGATAATCGCATGATGGACCGTCGTCACGGTAAATCATCCGATGATCCGAGGCGAATATGTAACGTGTTTTTCGAGGTTATTTTACGCCACTGACATAAGTCAGTAGGAAGCCATTATTTATTTACGCGGCAAATTGTTGAGCCAAGAGAAGTTTTCATATAACTTATTATTATTATAAGGGTTGTTTTTGGAGCGTTTTTTATAGGATTATAAGTATACAGATAGGTTTTCAATGTTATAGAAAACACTATCAAGCGAATTATTACGAACAACATTATCGCGGAAAATTATATGATTACGGAATTTTACGGATTGTTGTCAGTTAGAGTTTGATGAGAGAGATGAGTCACTGGGAATTCGGCTACAGGCTTATTCTTGTCGAGAAGCATGACGCAAGCGGGGTTGCTGCTTCAAGAAAAGGCGAAATGGCCTGGACCGGTAATCGACATCATCGTCGCGCCGAGTGTAATGACCCTGAGGTAGGGAGGATCACGTGGTAGCGCAGCCAATCAGAGAAGAGCGGGCGAGGAGAAGAAGGCACCAGAGAGGGGAGGCGAGGAGTGCATATATGGTTTGCGCGCCGAGGAGGCAGGGCAATGATCTTTGTGAAACTTGACCGTTGTCGTTGCACGTGTGGTTGGCTCCGAGGTGATCGGACCATAAATTAACATATCTACAAGTATCTCTCCAACTAACGAAGATGATGACGACGTCCAGCAGGCTGTGGGAAGCTCTCTTCAGCATCCAGTATGAGGGAAATGCTACGGCAATTTCCAATGGTAAGCGCGAATGACTCAGAACTACATAATCTCTCGTTTCTTTGTTTCATATTCAGTATTTCAGTAACTTCATAGCTTGGGAATAATAGTAAAATCAGTAATTCATCCGACTCCGTTTTCACGTAATTCTCTACCGGTAATATTCAAATCGCAACGCTCAAATTTAAATTGAAAATATATTATTATTATTATTATTATTAATATTGCCATACTTGTTTTATAGAATAAATTTATTTCTTTTAACCATGCAATCTTTGCTTTCAGTAGGTAGCATTAGATATAGACCAAATTCCTTCTCCTGATACAATTGTTAGTTGGGTTAATGATCAAATCTTACCACGATCTGAGAGTAAAGATTCTTGAAGGTGTTCTACCAGAGCTAGGTGTTGTTAAATATAAATTTAGATTTCGACATAGCGTTGAGGTCTTGGCGCCCATTAAAACAACGTGTCTTAGTCAGAGTAAACATTACATTTGTACACCCCAACAGGAAGGGCTAGTAAAACCGTTACATCATCTCCATTAAGAGGTAAAAAATTAAATTATTTCGAAAAATCAGTAAGCAAATAGGCCTAATACTTGTTCACCCTTACAAGTACAAAAATTGATATTTTTTTACCGGAAATCACAACGTGGTGAGAAGGATTTGCTTCTTATTCAACCATGCCTGTTCACATCTCATGGGAACTCCATCTGTAGAGCACAGACAACTACAAAATGCTGTGTTAGTTACTTCCGGAAGCAAAATTAATATTTCAAGTAGATCTACATAATGCCCAATAGATTGCAGAACATACCAGATATCGACTCATCACTCGAAAGCGAACGGGGAATATGACAGAAAAAAAACTTTATTTTGCAACGTTTATAGACGGGTGAAGCACTCAACGGGTTAACAAGCTTATGAAGCAAGATCAATAACTTGCTGAAATACTCATTTTTCGAATGGCTTTTGGTACTTGCTGGCCAGAAACATTCAAACAATCATCCACTCGTTATTGCAATGTCATCAATTAAATCCAATGTTGAGCAAACCTAAATCTTAGCCATGAGGTCAAAACATTTCCCCTTCTCCAATGTATCCAATACTCCACCACCCTTCTCCTATAACTCTATAACTTCCAATACACTCCCCTCCTCTGGCCCAAGAGAAGGTGCGGCCATCTATAGGGGCCCGCCCACCCTTTTCCTTGGTCGGAATGAAATGACCCATTATACAGTGTGGTCCACCAGCCCTTATTAATTAGTTTTATGAAACCCAACGAACATTACATTTCTCCCGATGGTCGATATTGCTCTGCGCTCTGTCTGTGTGACAGCAATGTAATTTGGTCATGAGTCTTGCAAAGAAAACCGACCGTAAACTTTCCCCGCCAATTACTACGGCCCATTATGACTTATTGCTCATTGAAATAACACACATACACGTAATACGATCGAATTAATAGCTTACGCCACGTGATCGGTAATAGTAGAAAGTTAAATCAACCCCATAAACCATGATTTAAGACTTTGACATGGACTTAAACGTTTGAGGTGGGACGGCTACAGTAACTATATCACGTTTAGCGTGCGGTATCTGCAATGTGTTGGTGGCTGAGAGGGTTAAAGCCTGAACGTACGTGGCGGGCGCGAGCGGGTAGAACGGTGCTTCGAATCCAGCAGTAGTAGTATACTTCTTTGAACGAAAGCCCACATTCCATTTTAGTCGGGATGTTACTACATTGCCACATTTATTGCCTTACGACGTATTTTTGTGAAGAGTAAGTTGAATTTTGCTGATTTATAAAGAGAATACGATCGAATTGGTATGTTATGCCACGAGAGATGTAATGGCAGAAAATTAAAAAACTGGCATGAATATTAACATGACATATCGAAATGTCGCTCTGGAGGTCCGGGTTCGATTCCCAGCTCGGCCAAGAAATGTAATACTTGTCTGAGGGCTGAAATTGGGTACACTTAGCCTCGTGAAGCAAATATGTGAAGAGATGGGTTCATTTCCCACCTCGGCCACCCTGGAAATAGTTTTCCGTGGTTTCCCACTTCTAATACGGCCAAATTCCGGGACTATTCTATCTTAAGGCCACGGCCGCCTCCTTCCCAATCCTTAATTGCAAATACACACATCATTACAAGCCCGCAATAACTAAGGTTAACAGACAAATTCTACACCCACACACAAGTAAACGGGGCTAAATGAACGCTATGTACTAGCCCATCAAATGAAACAAAGCAACAACATATCGAAGGATATTCTGATCGGCAGTGCTTGCATCGAAGTACAGTATACGTATTCCTTAGAATTTCCCATAGTATTATTAGCCTACTTTCGATTTTTGCAAAAAATGAAAGTAAACTTATGAGATCTACACAGGGCCAAAAATTGTGTGTGTGTGTCTGTGTGTGTGTGTGTGTTTACTCTGAATGTCTGTCCCCCCCCCCCCTATCAATTCGAACACGGTCAAACCGAATTGAACAAAATTTGGTACAGAGGTAGAACTAGCAAAGATAACCTCAGTGTCATGTTTTATATCGCCGCCATCTTGACGGAAACGTAATGGCGGCCACCCTAATGTTAAATGCTTGAATCAAACTTCGACCAACCTAATAATCTGATCTCTACCAAATTTTGCAGCAACATACCTTTATGTATAGGGAATCTTTTGATCAAACTACAAGGTCATCAGGCCAATAATGAGCGGATAGCGGCCATGTATGTGTGCAAATCGATTCCCCCTATCTTTTCAAACACGGTGAAACCGAATGGAACGAAGTTTGGTACAGAGGTAGCACTAGCAAAGGCCACCTCAGTGTTATGTTTAATATTGCCGCCGTCTTGATGGAAACGGAATGGCGGCCACCCAAATGTTACAACCAACCTAATCATTTGATCTCTAACAAATTTTTCAACAACATACCTTTTTGTGGGAAGCATCTTTTGACTGAACTACAAGGTCATCCGCCCAATAGTTTGCAGCTAGTGGCCATGTGTGTGTGCAAATCGAATCCCTATATCAATTCAAACACGGTGAAACCGAATTGAATGAAATTTTTTACAGAGGTAGCACTAGCAAAGGGCACCTCATATTCATGTATAATATCCGTATAGCACGTTGTATTTCAAGAAGCTACTACAACCAACATTCAATTATATTCCTTGAAAAGGACAAAGAGTTATAACAATACCCATGCATTTAGGAGAAAGTACACTATACGTTCTTTACCGAACATCTTGTTTTGTTATTACATTTTAACAAAAAGTCTTAGCATATCTTTAGGCCCGTATCACACGACACTCGCTGGCAAAGAAGCTGCTGTGATCGCTGGTACAAAATCCTGTATGATTCTGTTCTCTTCGTCAGTACACCTGCTTGTATGAACGAAGTGTATCACACGCTTGCATTTCGTACACTAAGTTGTATGAAATAAAACCGAAGGGCTGTCGTTTGAGGGCATTATTTGCAGTTCTGTCGCCTTATTAACGCAAAGCGGTCGCGAAACTCACTTTAAGTAAATTAGAAAACATGCCAGGTACTGAATGAATGCAATCCAATCAATATTTAAGATCTAACTGTAATAATTGAATATTTTACCATACGCGTTAATAAGAAGCGCAACAAAATCCGCCAGAGTGTGTAGGAAATGTGTGCAAGTGTTATTGCGCCCGCTCGCTCTATCGAAGATCCCGGGTTCAAGACTATCCAACGGCATATTTTTTAAATTCTTTTTAACTATTTTATTATACCCTCCCTACCTCGTACAGGAAGATTTCAACTTGGTTTTCTTCACATTATCTACGAAGGCGATAGGGGAAGTTATTTTCTTGTCTCATTTAAATAGTTATTTTCCCTAAATACTGTTCAAAAGCCATGGATGGATACTATTCGATAAAATTATTATTTTTAGTCGATTTTACCCTCCAGGTTGGGTTTTCCCACGAATTCAGCGAGGGATCCCATCATTACCACCTCTACGGGCAGTGTCCTGGAGCTTGAAACATCTCGTCTGGGGGATACACCTCGGGAGATGGGATCAGCACTTGCCCAGGCGGCCTTACCTGCAAAGCGAAAAGGTCCTCTCGAGGGATGGAAAGTGAGGGGAAGATCGGGAGGGATAGGCAAGGAAGTGAGAAGGAGGCGACCGTGGCCGTACGGTAGGTAACATCCCGGAATTTGCCTGAAGGAGAAGTGGGAAACCATGGAAAACCACTTAGAGGATGGCTGAGGTGGGAGTTGAGCCCCCTCTTCTCATTTGGACCACCCGAGGCTGAGTAGACCCCGTCCCAGTCCCAGTCCTCATACCACTTTTCAAATTTTGTGGCAGAGCCCGGAATCGAACCCAGGACGTCCGGAGTGGCAGCTAATCACGCTGACCTCGACGCAACGGAGGCGACTCTATTCGTGATAATTAGAATTTTAATAGTTTAATATTTTTCCCAGAATCATAATATGACACGTTCTGTAATTACTGCCTTGCTGCGAGGCTCAGTGGTAACGTTCTCGCTTGTTGTGCCCAAGGTTGCTGGTTCGTATCCTGGCGCAGTCAGCTGGCATTTTAGGGTGCGCAAATGCGAGGGAGCCGTGTCAGTGTATTTACTGGCACGTTGAAGATCCCCTTCGGAGTAAAATTCCGGCACCCCGGCGTATCTAAAAGCCAGAGCAGTTAAAAGGCACGTAAAACCATTAATGTTATAATTATCTGTATTGTGCCCATTTCTACAATGAAATATGCCAATCACAGTTTGCCAGCAATGCTCAATCGGGAGTATCGGAGTTCATGGTTTGTTCTCCCACTCTGTGACTTACACACTTTGGATTAAGCAGAGGATACACTTCCAAAAATAAACAAAAATCAAATCCTACTATCAAACATTTAATTATCCAAATTATGGCGCTACAAAAATTAAACAAATAAAAATACTGACACTCCACTTCACACTTGTCCAAAGTTGAACAAGGAATTCATATTAAACAATTACAACATCATAATGACTGGTTTTCCAAAAACCAACAAAACTTCAACTTTCACTCCCATATGGTGTCAGTTCAAATTCTTTAAAATAACGAGCTCTAAATGGCTTGGTAAAGTTTACATACACTGTGTTATCAATTTAATACACATCAATTACTATTTACATGAGTATATCTTTTTTTAATCATAAATATCAAAGTATGGCTAATCATCAATTAATATTTGGGCTCTCACAATGCTCATATGTTACCATCACTCTCTCTCAAGCCCCCAACTCACTACCGTGATTGGGAAAAATTGGCGTATTCCCGAGCAAGTCAAACTTAAGATTACTCCCGGAGTCTAATGTCTTCAATAGAACTCGTGAATCACTGAATTATAGAATAATAAAGTTAGGGATTTATCATTTTGTCTTCAAAGACCATTATATTTTAAGAAAGCAACGATCTGAACTCTGCAAGCGATAATAATGGATATAAAGGGACCTCGGTTTAACTACCGGGTCGTTAAATTCTCGTAAACACATCCGTGTATTGGGACTCAGACAATCCCGTTCCCCAACCTACCGCAATACCAGAGGGCAGGGGCCTGTCTTACTACTTGGCTTGATTTATTGCAGGGAGAAGAGAGCCCACAGTATCGCTTTCACAAGGGACTGGCTACTTCAGCTTTACACACAGCTGTTTCAAATGCAATTCTCTCATTGACAAGGCTTCCGATACAAATTAACCATAAAACAACATATTTAGGTTCTACAGACCTTCTTCTCTTAGCTTCGGTATATAATAATTATGAAGTGTCCTCATTAGCGGGTAAGAAAAATTCAATAATACAACCAATATTAAGGGGCTTCAACACGGACGACTCTGAGTTCGATCCTTTCAAATGCCTCGGGAGCAGTATCCCAATTTTGAGGACTTATAACATTAGCGACTTAGGGTAGGCCTCGCCTATTACCAGCGCTCATAATACAACATAAATAGCACCCTTTTCAACATACAACACACAATGCCTCGTGATCACTATCACAGCTTTGAGGACTTATAACAGTTCATTTACCACGACTAACTGTCCCTCATAATTACTTTTACCGAGCATTTCAACGCATTCCTAGCGTGATAAATTACTTCAATGCGCGACATGGCGCTCATACATTAATTAGCCAAGTTGCCTTCAAAGAACTAAATAAATTCAAATCAACGTTTGATCTACATCTCAAAATATATATTTCTCTTCCTCCCTTAACAATAATCAATTTTACCGTAAGGAACATGTATTCATTACATGTATTAATTCATCTAAAGGAGCTCGGAAGCTACCACTTTCAATATAAAATTCATCACAATCTTCATTCATTTTTATAATTATAATTATTATTATTACGCTTGCTTTACCATATTTATATCATTTACCGTTTAAACTGATATTTTACTGAATATTTTCTACAGAGCATTCATTTATATTTCACATATTTATTATATTTCTCTCAAATTAATCGTTCAGATCGCGCAATCTTTCTTTCACCTGTTATTAAACACCCCTACTCTCACTCATTAGGATTATACGCAAATCCTCCCAAACACATAATAATGAAATAATTACTCACATGACTGTACGGTCAGCGACCGAATTCTCCAACGATGGAACATTTTTCACCCACCAACTTCTTCTTAAGCCATTGTCATGGTTATATTTACACTCAATGACACTTTCTTAACAGCACATAAAATATATACCCTAATCACTTGGTATATAATGAATACCATTTTGTATTCGTTTTCACTTAACACAATACAATTTCACTAAAAATATTACTCTAAAAAATTTCACTATATTTACATTACATAAAAATGTTATCACTCTGGCGTTAATTATTCGCCTTACACACGTGATTTCTTTTTCTTTCCCGTTTCCAAGAGTTGCACTATAGCACGTCGGCTTCCTACTCTGAAGAGATGACAGAAAGTCTCGATAGAACTAACCTCACTGGAACGGCTGATCTTCTAATCCTGGGTTTGACTATCGGCTTCTATAACTTTCCTGCACGATGTCGTATCTTGCTAGACGCTAACTTGTTCGTCTAATAAAAGTCTGCCCTTGATGTATTATTATTACGATCGATCGAACTGTTTATCGGTGACCTAGTAATTTCCTTGTATTACTTTCTGTTACTTTGATTCGTGGCTTATTGGAGTCCTCCCCAATGTTTAATGTTCATTTGTCCTCCTAGACAAAGCCTGGAACTACAATTCCTAATTTTTATCGTCCTTCGCTCTAGCCCCTAAATTCAGGAACACTAGGCGTTACTATTTCGTTCTACCCTGATCTGGTTCCTTAACGTAGATAGAACTGTCTATTTCACTTTCCTTGGGTACTTCGAAACCTTATGATGCGTCGGTTCTTTAACTGAACTATTATATTCAAGTACCTATCGCCTGTTATTTCTTAAGTCCACAGCCTAAACTTTGACTGTACTGGTGAACTTTAACGATAATTGTTCCTGCGTGCAGCGTCTAAGCGCTCACTAAAATAATTTGTTGTACTTCGCGACACAATATCACGCTCTCTGGCGTCTTTTATAACTGAATGTACTTTGATGCAGCTCTCCTGCACTAGGAGTTTACTTGTAGCTTGTCTTGTAGTTAATGCTTCAACGTCACGCTCCTCTTTGGGCTGACTGATATTTTGCGAAACAGTACCATGCGCTCCCGCGCCCTTGGTAAACTGACTAATTGTTGGATGATCCAGCACGGCCTCTCCCTGAGGTCCGCTTTGAATGTTACTTGATACAGCCGGACGCCCCCTCTCGGACTCTCGGAATAACTGCATTTGCTGTGATCCAGCACCTCCGTACGAGGTCTGTTGTAAACTGCATGCTCTTCCTGGCTCATCCAGGGTTTATATCGAAATCGGCGGCAAAAAGATCAAATCCGCTTCTTCTCCATCACTAACTTCTGAAGTAATTGTCGTATAATTTTGAAAAATATATCTCTGGAAAGCTCTTGTTTTAAACGTAAACTGGTTTCTTTGATCATGAAAATCGATCACACAATTCCAAGATATTAAATAATTTGGCTCCTCAGATATGTGGGTGGTGAGGTTTATTTTTCCATCTCTACCAACTCTGGGCTCGGGGAATCACTAACTACGTCATGCCACGTCTGCAGTTCTTTCCTGTGCAGATTTTATAAAAAAAATTCCCCACACAAAAATCTCTTTTCCAGAATGATCAACAATGATGTGTTTCTTTCATTAATTAAATGCTCGCAAATGGCTTAATTCTAATTATTTCTCTTCTTGCACCATTGCAAGGTTGCCATTTTATAGCTGAGTAAGGTCTATTTCCGAAACTCATTCTCTCTTACTCGTCGTGGAAAGTTTTTCTCGTTCTATTAATAATCATGCGCCAGCTCCTTATCGATGCGTCAAGCATGATCTCACGTCCGCATGACTCGTGGTCACCCATTCTTGCGCCACATTATAACAGTCCACTTCTTAAAATCTTTCCAAGTCATTCTAAAGACTGTATTATTTCCTCTCTTCTTTTGAAAATATTATATGGATTCGACGCTTGAACCAATTGCAGATGGGTTCAGTATTTACGGTATGTTTGGGGCAGATGATCTCGTAGTTCCGCCCCTTAAAACCTCACTAACTAACTATTACTGTAAGTGTATAGCAAGCGCTTTTCGCACAGACGCCGTTGAAAGAAATTATAGTTTCGGTCTGATGTATTTATTCGTGAGCCTACCCACATAACAAATCTATTTGTCATGTGGGTCGTCTGAGTGAGTCGGAGTTTTCCTTTAAACAAAGGTGGTCACAATTTCGAACACTTGCTACCTTGAATATACAAGATACCTTGCTTTCGTTCTACAGATCACTATGTCGTCGTCCAATCTGGCTGCGTACCATCGGATAAGTACGGTCCTTTTGAGGACCAAATAAAAATCACTCGTTGGAACAGATAGATCTTTTTCTTATTTTTCTTAGTCGTTTACCCTCCAGGTTGGTGGAACCCACGGACTCAGCGAGGGAGCTCACCACTACCGCCTCTACGGGCAGTGTCCTAGAGCTGGGAACATCTAATCGGAAGGGATACAACTGGTGAGGTGTGATTGGCACCTCGCCCAGGCGGCCTCACCTGCAAAGCGAACAGGGGCCTCATGAGGGAAGGTAATGGAAGCGCAGGATGGATAAGCAAGGAAGAGGGAAGGAGGCGGCCGTGGCCTTGATAAAGGTACCATCCCGGCATTTGCCCGAAGACGAAGTGGGAAACCACGGAAAACCACTTCGAGGATGGCTGAGGTGGGAATCGACCCCCTCTACTCATTTGGAACATCCGAGGCTGAGTAGACCCCGTTCCAGTCCTCATACTACTTTTCAAATTGCGTGGCAGAGCCGGGAATTGAACCCAGGACCTCCGGGGTGGCAGCTAACCATGCTGACCGCTACGCTACGGAGGCGACAGGAACAGATAGATATGCGTCCATAATACGTCCACAATAAACGACATTAAGAAAAAAATGTACTAGTTCAAGGTTAGAACTACTACAATGCGACTTCGTTGACGCTATTCTAGCAATTCTTGATTTAGCCACCATAGCTCCCGAGAACCATGATGTATTGCTGGCACGTATTGAATCTATTCGTAGACACTTCCTGTCCAAACCTAAGAAGGTGTTATTCGGAGCTCTGATCGTTTCAATCATGCTTTATATTTGAGGTCATTGAAAGAACACTGCCGCTATTGATTTCTACTATATTCGCGAGGATGTACTCAACGGTAAAGTTGTACAATGGACGTAAAGAGCAGGTACTAATGGTTTTAGGATGGCTGTGATATACGCGTTAGTTGGGTTGCCTTCCGCCAAAAGGTAAGGGGCTGGTGGACCACACACTATATATATAGCTTAGTTCGCTTACTCGTTTTAATAACACACAGCATTCATAAAACTATAAGAAGAGATTTAAAATACCAAACCAAATACAGTTTATGAACTTTAATAAAATTACAATTTGTATGTAAATATTATCCTATATAAAATATTACTGTCTCGAATTTCCATATCATGTCGAGTGGATTTGGTTGTGAGGTGGTCCTGGTTTGAAGTCTATTGAATTGGATATTTGTGAAGTCTATGTAAGTGGTTATTAAATTCAGCTTCTAACAGTAAGTGCTTAGCTTGATACCTGAACAATGACGTCCATTACAAAAGCGTAATTTAATACAAATTGCCATATCCTATGTGTGTTTAGCTGAAGATGACCCCTTCGAGATGTCAACCATTACTCACCCACGCAGAACTGCCACGACAGCGTATGGCATGAATGAAACCATAATACGCACTTATTTTAGGGTTACTGACTTCGGGCAGAATTCAGTTGGTTATAGGCAACGCTTACATTCTGAATTTCGGTTGCATTACCCTCAACTAACTGTGACTGAACGGAGAGTACCTGATCAATACAGGGCTATTCTCCGAAATAATATTATCCCTGAAGCCAGAATGAACAGCATTAAAGAAGAGGTACGGCGTGTGAAGGAAGGTGTGAATGGAGATACTCAGAACAGTTTTCCTGAAGAGCTGGAGTCGGCACAAGGTGATAGCTAGAATCCTCAAGAAGTAGATCCAGTTTCCATGCAAATTATCGATCATCACCAAATTGGAAAGTTGAAGAATGAAATGAAGATTACAGTGACAGAGTTTAATGGAACTGAAGCAAATTGCAGGCCGAAAATACCGAAAGTTATTGGTTCAAGAAAGGTGGCAAAGATACTGAGTATCCTGAATCGGGATGTTTTGCCGGAACATGTTGAAGCATCTGCCAATCTAGAATCCCTTCATACTATTTTTTACTGTGGTGCAGTAACTGTTGTGAGAGCTATGGGTATTGGACAACACGAACGGAAAAACAAATGACATCGATGCCAAATTGGGAAAGAAGACTTGTTGGAAGGATTGAACAGCTCAGGGCAGATATTGCAAGAATGACATAATATGTTCGTGGTACAAGAACAAGAAAAGTACTGAGGAAAGCTGAGAATATAATGAGACAAAACACAGACCACACAAAGCGAGATGTACCGAATTCAACACCTGAAGAGTGCTTAGATACCTTGAAACAAAGGCTGTCTGTTTTATCCGCCAGATTTTCAAAGTATAGGGAGAGTATGAAGAGGAAGAAAGATAACATCCTTTTCGCCAACTCAGAGAGAAGATTCTATCAGACTCTGTGTAAGATAAAGCTTCCTCCGGAAAAAAACTATCCGACTAAAGAAGAAGTTCAAGAATTTTGGGGCAAACATCTGTCTACACCATCTCATCATGACACTCAATCAAGTTGGGTAAGAGAAGAACAGCAAGCTTCCCAAAGATTTGAGCAAATGCAGCACGAGAAATTCACCACAAATGATATTAAGGAGGTTATCAACAACTTAGCGAATTGGAAAGCACCTGGCCCTGACCAGATCCCGAAATTTTGGTATAAGAAGTTCTGGAGCATCCATGATCGACTAGGTGAGTTCATTAATGATGCCATCCTTCATCCTGATAGCTTGCCCAAATTTCTCACACGTGGCATCACATATTTGCTTCCAAAAGACCTTCAGAATACATGGGATCCTACAAAATATCGTCCCATCACATGTCTGCCCACATTGTTTAATATCATTACATCATGCCTGGCTAACAGGATATATACACACTGTGAAAGAAACAACATTATTGCCGAGCAATAGAAAGGTTGTAAACGGGGTTCAAAAGTGTGCAAAGAACAAGAAATAATTGATTCAGTTGTGTGTGGCCAGGCACACTTAAATCACCGAAACCTTCATATGGCGTACATCGATTATAAGAAGGCCTTTGATTCTGTGCCCCATGACTGGCTAGTAGTAGTGCTGTGATTGTATGCGATCAATGAGATATTTGTCAGTTTCTTGGAAAGGGTTATGTCGGATTGGCAAACTAGATTGTGTCTCAGTACACCACCTTGAGACATACGAACAGATGAGATATCTGTTCGGAGAGGAATCTTTCAAGGAGTCTCACTTAGCCCCTTATGGTTTGTCCTGGCAATGAATTCTTTATCTACCCAGCTTAACTCTACTCACTACGACTTTTCTATCAAGTTTGGAAAGAGAGTTGGTACGCGGCTAAATCATCTGCTATACATGGACGACCTTAAACTCTATGCCGAAACAGAGTCGCATCTGGAAAACTTGCTGAGAATAGTTGAAGCATTCTCACGAGACATACAAATGGGATTTGGTTTTGACAAGTGTCGGACACTAAAGGTGGTGAGAGGAAAAATACAGAAATCCGGGTATGAGCTGGAAGATGCCCAGCATATTAAGGCTATATTGGCAGAAGACACCTACAAATACTTAGGAGTAAACCAAGCTAGGCATATTGACCATGTGTCAATAAAGAAAGATCTGTCCTGTGAATTTGTCAAAAGATTAAAACAAATCATAAAAACGCTACTCCTTTGGCATAATCAAATGTTGTAAAACGGTCATCGAAGGTCTTGAGCGAAAAATGAGAACGATGCTCACAAAAGGATGGAAACACCACCCACGATCTTCAATAGAGCGATTGACTCTACCCAGAAGCCTAGGTGGACGTGGGTTCGTTGACATTGATAACCAGATGAAACGACAGATAGACAGCCCTAGGGAGTACTTCTACGCAGAAGCGAGGTCATCTGTATTTCACAGAGCCATCAGTGAGACGGACAGATCAACGCCACTGGTCTTGTGTCAACAAGAGATTCAACTCCTCCTACATACTGACCTTCAGAAGATGGAAGCATGGAAAGCAAAACCTTTGCATCGAAGACATCCAAATGAAGTGAGTCAAGAAAATGTTGATATAACTGCGTCAAACTACAGGCTCACTTCATGACAGATCTTTCCAGAAACTGAAGGTTTTATGCTTGCAATTCAAGACCAAGTCATACCTACAAAGAACTACCGCAAGTCCATTGTAATAGATCACGCTGTACCAGATGATAAGTGCCGCTACGGCTGTCAACAGTCAGAAACAATACAGCATATTACATCTGCATGTAGATATTTCCTGGCGACGGAGCACAAACAAAGGCATGATGCAGTTGCTAAAATCTTGCATCAGGAGTTGGCTGATAAGTTTCAGCTTCTAAAGGAAAGAAAGTTCCGTACCGCCAATATCAGCCAGAGTGTGTTCTAGAAAACAAGGAATGCTAATTGTATTGGGACCGAACTATTTTGACTGATCAATCGGTATCACACAACAGGACGGATCCGGTGGTTGTCAACAAGAAAGCCAAGCATACTACCTGGATTGATGTTGCGATTCCTAACAATAAGAATCTCCAGTCAAAATACATAGAAAATATCAGCAAATACAGCGAGTTGGTCGACCCTATCAAAATACAATGGCATGTAGATCGGGTAAAGACCATACCTATCATTGTCTCAAGTACCTTGCTCCAAGGCCTTAAAGAACTGGATCTGGGTACGCAACTGTACAAACTAATGCAGAAGGCAGTAGTTCTATCAACAACCCGAATCGTCCGGAATTTCATTGGTAGCGATATTCCAGCTTCGAAGTTGCTGTTTCAGTAACTATACTTTGGTTCCCTGAAGCCCGTCTAGTTATGTTGTAATGTACCAGCAATGTGTTATATGTACTGTATAAACTGATAATAATAATAATTTCTTTTGAGAAGACTGTGCTCATGATCAACATCAAAGACGCTCCTCTCCACTTGGAGTTGAGAGAAGCCAAGATAAAGCGAGTTAAGTGTTTTAAGTACTTGGGAGAAATATTGCAGGACAATGGGTCGGAATCAAAGAGCGGGCGAGGAGAATGGAAATAGCTTATCAACTTACGAAGGATACATACAATTAAAAGGGTCAAGCTAAATTCCGACACTTAGATACTGTTGTCAGACCTGAATGTCTGTATGTAGCAGAAACACTAGACTTGATTGGGAAGGGTGGCGTCGAAGACATCCGGAAGAGAGCAAGAAAAATGCTCCGAAAAATCCTATACCCAAACCTCAAGGATGGAGAGAGGAGACTCGAACCTAACAAAGAACTATACCTGAAGACATAAGGAGTCGTAGCCCTAATGAGAAAAAGGAGAATACAGTTTCATGGACACTTGGTGAGGATGAACAATGCCAGATTGACGAAGAGGATTTTTGAATTCTTCAGGAAGAGGTAGACGGAGCCGAAATGGTTTCGGGAAGTGAGATTGGTCTTGGATCGGATGAGGGTGAAAGAAGAAGACATAATGGACAGAGAGTGATTTAGACGACTGGTTAAGGAGTTTACAGGTTTCCAGGAGACAGGGGAGTTGTCAGTGAGGAGAGGAAGATCTTAACGGAGGTGGGAGAGAGGATGAAGCAGAGAGTTAAACAACAACTGTCAAATGGGGTCCATAGTTGGCCGTAACGAATAAATATCTCTCAAAAATACTCAGAGAGAACAACATAGATGTTGTTGTCCTTCAAGAAACGCATGCTGCTAATGAAGAACAACTCCGTGCTAGAGGTCGTATTGCTGGGTACACGGCACAAGGAGCAACTTACCATGAAGCATATGGAGTGGCCACATATGTCCGTAATAACATCAAAGAAGCTGAGCTACTATCTCAAAGCACAGAAGCAAACGTTCATCAGGTTGTCATCCAACTGAATAATGTCTCAATAGCTAACATCTACAAACCGCCGTGCATTTTATGGCCTCAGTATGATGTACCAACTGCAGAACATCCTGCAATTTATGTGGGGGATATCAATAGTCATCATGAACTCTGGAAGTATTCTAAAACAGATGATTGTGGACTTAAATTAATGGACTGGTGCGAAAGTAACAACCTCCATCTAGTATTTGACGCTAAAGATCAAGGAACTTTTCGGTCAGCTGCATGGGGTAGAGATTCGAATCCAGATTTATGCTTTGTCAGCTCCAATATAAATGGAAATCCATTGCAGACCACACGCAAAGTGATGGGAGATTTCCCTCATAGCCAGCATAGACCAGTAATACTCGAATTTGGTGTCACAGTTCCCATTATACGATCAACGACACGTCCCCGGTGCAATTTCCAGAAAGCCGATTGGTCTGCATTCTCTGTGGAGCTCGATAAATGCATTCGTCGGATTCCCCCAAATCACCAAAGCTATCAAGTCTTGTTGGCGCAGTTATATCTACTGCTAAGAAATGTATGCCCAGGGGCTATCGGAAAGAATATTTTCCTGGCTGGAATACCGAGAGTTTGTTTAAGAATTTCGAACAAAACAGAGATGCAGAAACGGCTGACCTACTTCTGGCTAGCTTGGATGACTGCCGAAGACAAAGATGGGTTGAAACAGTCGAAAGCTTAGATTTCACTCATTCTAGCAGAAAAGCCTGGGGCCTCCCTAGAAGGCTAGGAGGAGATACACCAGTAGTAAAGAGTCAACCTCAGGTGACACCAGACCAAATAGCTTCCCATATTGTAACAACTTCCCGAGCTCCATCTGATAAGAAGCATACGAAGTATGTTAGATACCAGCTTCGTGCTCTGAAATCATCAACACCTCGCATGTCTAGCTATTCACGTCCCTTTACAGCCCTTGATGTTCAAGAGGCCCTCAAAGAACTAAATCCTGGCAAGGCACCTGGTTTTGATGGAATTCATCAAGAATTCCTCATACATATGGGAAACAATGCAAAGAGTTGGATGGCACAGTTCTTTACAGATATTCTCCAGACTGGACAAATCCCACCCGACTTCAAGAAAGCTAAAATCATTTCCATATTGAAGCCTGGAAAACCTGCAAATAGACCTGAAAGTTACAGACCAATAGCCCTCCTTAGCTGTTGCTACAAACTCTTTGAAAGGCTTATCTACAACAGAATTGGGCCAACCACTTTATAACTCATTCCTGTGGATCAGGCAAGCTTCAGACCTAACCGAAACTGCTGTGATCAAGAACTTTCATTAACATCTTACATTGAGGCCGGATTCCAGCAAAAGCTTAAAACATCTGCTGTCTTTGTGGATCTCACTGCTGCCTTTGATACCGTATGGAACGAAGGATTGATTTATAAATTACTCAGAGCTATACCCTGCAGAACAATTGCACAGCTTATCAACAACATGCTCAATGACAGGAAATTTCAGGTCTGTTTAGGTGAAAAGAAAAGCTCAGTGAGAAAACTGCATAATGGTTTGCCTCAGGTATCAGTTTTGTCGCCACTACTGTTTAATCTATACATCTCTGATCTTCCAGAAACAATATCCAGAAAGTTCTGCTATGCTGATGACTTGACCCTGGCCACACAACACAAGATTATTGAGAAAACTGAAGACATTTTGATTAAGGACTTATCCACCCTGACAGAATATTTCAGGAACTGGAGACTCAGACAGCCAAGACGGAGATCTCTTGCTTCCATTTGAGTAACCGGCTTGCTAACTTCGAACTAAATATTACCTTTTCCAATAGAGTACCTAATCACAATAGGTTTTCGAAATATCTTGGTGATACCTTGGATCGGACTGTATCCTTCAAGCAACATCTTTTGAACTTGTCGAAGAAACTGAAAACCCGAAACAATATTATTCACAAGCTAACTGGTACTAAGTAAAAATTTAGACTTTCACGACCGGCGTTGAAATAGGAATCTCTGTTTCGCGGATAGGCCGTGTTCTAAGGACATTTTGTCGTCCTGACGTTTCGCTGAAGACTGCGTTCAGGATGTTCACAGGTTGCATTAAGCGAGGTTTTTTTTTTTTAGCGTATGGCTTTTATGCCGGGAGTGTCCGAGGACATGTTCGGCTCGCCAGTTTTGTAGCTGCTTCGAGACGGACACCCAGTGGGTGAGCTACAAGTACCGTTGGGGAGGGAAGGAGGGAAGTTGGAATGTAAGGACGAGGAGTTGGAAGGTAGCGGCTGTGGCCTATAGTTAGGGACCAACCCCGGCATTTGCCTGGAAGAAAGATGGGAAACCACAGAAGACCATCTTCAAGGTTGCCGGCGGGGGGATTCGAACCTCCTCGCCTCCCGGATGTGAGCGACTGCCATCAGTCATGCCGTAACCACCACGGCTAACTCACCTGGTATTAAGCGAGGTAAAACAAGTCAACAGAAGATATATAAATAGTCAACAACCCATACTTAGAGGCTACCATAGCAACGGCGTACCACATAAAAGTAATGCATCAAGGACAGGGCTGCTCGTCTGTTGCATCTTCTCGTCTACGACGGTCAATAAGGGCAGGCTTGATGGGATTAAGTACTGGAAGTCAAGCTCTGTTCACACGTTCTGCTTCCTCCTTAAGATTGAAGCTGTTAGTATGCTTCAGGATTTCAATGGCCTCCCTTTGTAGCCTGGCATGATAAGGCACCGTGGTGGACAGAACTTCGGTATCTCCATATCTTATGTCGTGACCTGCGAGTAGTGAGTGTGCTGCTACAGTGGATTTATCTGTTTGTCTCAGCCGGCTGTGTCGTTCGTGTTCCTTGAGGCGAGTGGCAATTGAAACAACGAAAAGAAGTATTGCCACTCGCCTCAAGGAGCACGAACGACACAGCCGGCTGGGACAAACAGATAAATCCACTGTAGCAGCACACTCACTACTCGCAGGTGACGATATAAGATATGGAGACACCGAAGTAGCCTCCCTATTCTGTCCGTGACCTTTTTTATATATATGGAAGAAAAGCTCTAGCCAGGGGCTGTTTGTCTCCAATTACCCTTGTAGTTGGACGTCTCGGATGGAGTGCTCGTTGGATATCTTGGTACTACTTGGGGATCTGCTACGAACATCCTGCGCTCTTCAGCCTTAGCACTGGTTTTCTCTACTGCCGACTATTGTGCTCCAGTGTGGCTTAATAGCCCGTATACGAAGTATATTGACCCACGATTGAATACCAGCATGCGTCTTATATCTGGCACCATCAGACCAACTCCAGTCGACTGGCTCCCACTGTTGTCTGGTATAATGCCACCTGACTTACGAAGATCCAGTGATCTTGTTCGACAGTACAACAAGATCTGCAATAATCCTCTGCTATCTGTTCTAGGCGACATACCAGCTCTTAGTCTCCAAATATTGAAATCACGACATCCACCTCTTTGTGATGCTGCTCTGAAGACATCCACCAACTTCGATGCTTTGGAAGAATGGAAATGCCGCTGGAATAACTCCACTGACTTGCCCCAACATAACATCTTCAGAGGGGAAAAATTGCTAACGGATTCCAACTACCGCGTGCAACTTGGTCCAGACTGAACAGGATCAGGACAGGTCATGGAAGGTGCAGGGATTCCCTCTATAAGTGGAACTTTGTACCTTCTCCAGAATGTGATTGTGGAGCCCCTCGCCAGACCATTCCCCACATTTTAAGTGAGTGTCAACTACGGGCTTATCCAGGTAGATTGGAAGACATTGTATCACCAACAGCGGAGGCACTGCAGTGGGTTCAAAAGTTGGACATTCAGCTATAAGGGATAACACTAATGCCTGGAGTGAATCGATGTTTTTTTTTTGTTATTGTGTATATATTGTATATATTATGTATATAATTTCCTTGCCATACGATAATAATAATAATATATAATAATAATAATAATAATAATAATAATAATAATAATAATAATAATAATAATAATAATGGCACAAGTCAGGACAGTTCCCATTATCAACTCCAGCACTGGCGTGATTCCCAACAATTTAAAGGAATCGCTCACGGAGTTGAAATTAGTTCCTGGCCTTTTCAAACTGATGCAGAAACAGTCATACTTTCTGCGTGTCGCGTAGTAAGGCTGTTCTTTGGCAATCAGGCCTGAAGCAGTGAGGGAAAAGTATAAAGCTACTAGTCAATACAGTCACCAAGAATTTGCTCCTTAAGGTATGTACGGTATCGGGGAGTGTAAATGTTTTCTTTCCAGCAAATATGCAGAGAATGTGTAACCACATTTGAAAAATAAATAATAATAATATTATTATTAATAATAATAATAATAATAATAATAATAATAAGTTCTGCGAAGAGCTATCACAAAACTCAATCTCCTAAACCAGAGGGAGTTAGAAGGTGTGGTTTGTACCAAAATCTGACAAATCGTCTCAATAGTACAGGAAAAATGTTGCATTTCTAGAAACGTCAACCGAAAGTTATTTATTTGTTTATAAAGTGCTTTTAAACCAATAAACAAGACGATAGTCCCTGCCTAAAGAGTATCGCGTACAGCCCGCATAGCACTAGTGCCACGCGGGTAGTCTGTACACATGGGGCGCACACAACCCATTATGCGAGAGTTCTCGCACGGGTCTGCTAGTAGAGCCTATTTTCAAATTTCCTACTTATATTAATTGCCACTATCAACATACAACATTTCAGTTTGATTGCTGTAATAGATTCGTAGATATTGAGAACCGTCTCTCGTATTTCATATGATCACCATGTTGGCCATAGAGTTATGTATTATTACATGAAGATTATTGCGTAGGTGTATTATTCAAACTTCAATCGCGTGATTAGGACCCAAGAAGTAAAAAAAAAAAACGATATTTCAAAATTTCGCACAACCGGCATCTTGTGGTTATGAAAACAATTGAAATAAATTAAATATCAGTGGATTAAAATTTGTATAAGCATTTACTGTACCAAGTTTCACTGCGCTCGGATGGTTAAATCGCGAGAATCGTCCATTTAAATGTTTCAAATTCGCTTGGCCACCATGTTCGTTTTGTACTTGACAGGTTTTTAGAGACACATAGCTGAACTTCTACTAATGCCTTTTTATCACCGTACAAAATTTCTGGGCTATATCAGTAATAGTTTCGGAGATATGGAATGTCGGTGAAATAATTCACACATCCACCATGTTCGATTGGTGAGACGTAGGCTAATACAATTTGAAGGTGATGGTCTGGGTGGGACGAAAGAGTATTATGACCTCACTGAATTTCATTGAATTCGCTCCAACCGTTTAGGGGACACAGACACACACGGACGAAAGGTGATCTCATAAGTTTATTTCCTCATAAACGAAAATAGGCTAAAAACATATCCAAGATTCGTAATGTAGCGGAAGACCAACGGACTATGGAAATACTCGTATTACAGTTGCATGATTGGGGCGTATTGTACGTGGCCATTTGTCTGTAATCGGCAGAAAATCAATGGGCCGTACTTTCCTGAAGTTTAATCGTCCGTTGCTTGGCCAAGTCGAGGGTCTCCCAGGAGACGAGTCGTGGGCGACCCGCTGTTCCGAGAGGACCAGACCACACGACCTCCGTGCTACAGGGTGCACAACAATACGGAGAGATTGGTACTGTCATCACTCCAATAAACAAACAAAAACTTGCAGAACACCCTAAAACAAAAATATAGAATGGACAGAAGAATGCAAGAAGAAAGTCAATAAAGAGGTGAAGAAACAGTCTGGTGAATAAGTTCAAAGCTTCTATAATAGGAGTTACTTATGATAAAAACAAGATGTTCAGTAAAGATCATATAGCCCACTTTCTCCTAAAAGCATGGGTATTGTTATAACTCTTTGTCCTTTTCAAGGAGTATAATTGAATGTTGGTTGTAGTAGCTTGTTGAAATACAACGTGTTATACGGATATTAAACATGAATATGAGGTGCCCTTTGCTAGTGCTACTTCTGTACCAAATTTCCTTCAATTCGATTTCAGCGTGTTTGAATTGATATGGTGAATCAATTTGCGCACACATACATGGCCGCTATCTGCAAACTATTGGGCTTATGACCTTGTCGTTGGTCAAAAGATACTTACTACATAAAGGTATACTGTTGCAAAATTTATTAGAGATCAGATGATTAGATTGGTCGTAATTTGATTTAAGCTTTTAACATTTGGGTGGCCACCATTACGTTTCCGTAAAGATGGCGGCGATATAAAACATGACAATGAGGTGCCCTTTGCTAGTTATTATTATTATTATTATTCTCTAATCAGAAACAAACATTGTAAATATATAACACAGTTATTATATTATCTTTGCCCAAAACTTGGCCACTTCCAATGCACTCTGTGTCCCCCGACGAAGATCTTCTTCCGTGCAGGATGCTGGGCACAGTCGACACTCAGTCATATGCTGAACAGTGTGGTCTTCTCCACAATCACATTGAATATCATCCTGGTCAATGTAACCCCATCTTGCCATATTAACCTTTGAACTGCCTACTCTAGAGCGCAGTCTATTCAGGGACTTCCAAGTCGTCCATTCCTCGTCATAGCCAGGAGGTAGAGTTTCAGAAACATTTTCCCAACCAGGAGGGAGGTTGGTCGAAGCCCTCCACATTTGCAACCTACCTTTTTCAGCAGTGGTTCTAAGTTCCTTTGATATTCTAAGGAAACTCTTCCTCGACTTCAGTCGTTGTGGTTGCGGTTCGTGTCCATATAGAGGATGAGTTCTTTCATGCTCCATTGTCTTTCGTTCCTTGTTCGCAGCTATTTCTCTTCGAACAGGGGGTGGTGCTATTCCTGCGAGGAGATAAAGCCATTCGACTCGAGTTGATTTCAAGCAACCTGTTATAATCCTGCAGGTCTCGTTGAGAGCTACATCCACCTGTTTGGCATGTGTTGAATTATACCAAACAGGAGAAGCATACTCTGCTGCAGAATAGCCTAGTGCCATTGCTGAAGTTCGGATCGTTTCAGGTTGACTACCCCACTGTGATCCAGCCAGTTTTCGTAGTAGATTGTTCCTGGAAGAGACTTTCGACTTGGAGTTCATGCAGTGCTTCTTGAAAGTAAGAGATCTGTCAAGTGTCACTCCTAGATATTTTGGAGTCTCACAGTGTTCCAGTTCGACCTCTGACCATACGATCTTTAACTTGCGAGTAGCTTCCCTATTTCTCAAATGAAAAGCACACACTTGTGCTAGTGCTACCTCTGTACCAAATTTCTTTCAATTCGTTTTCACCGTGTTTGAATTGACAGGGGGAATCGATTTGCACACATACATGGCCGCCATCCGCAAATTATCGGGCTGATGACCTTGTAGGTCGGTCGAAAGGTGTTTCGTACATAAAGGTATAAGGTTGCAAAATTTGGTGGAGATCAGATGATTAGATTGGTCGTAATGTGATTTAAGCTTTTAACATTTGGGTGGCCCCCATTACGTTTCCGTCAAGATGGTGGCAAAATTAAACTTGACACTGAGATGCCCTTTACTAGTGCTACCTCTGTACCAAATTTCGTTCAATTAGTTTTCACCACGTTTGAATAGATAGGGGGAATCGATTTTCAGACAAACGTGGCCGCCATCCTCAAATTATTGGGTTGATGACCTTGTAGTTTGGTCAAAAGATTTTCATACATAAAGGTATAATGATGCAAAAATTGGTAGGGATCAGATGATTAGGTTGGTCGTGATTTGATTTAAGCTTTTAACATTTCGGTGGCCGCCATTACATTTTCGTCAAAATGGTGGCGATATAAAACATGACACTGAGGTGCCCTTTGCTAGTGCTACCTCTGTACTGAATTTCGTTCAATTAGGTTTTACCGTGTTCGAATTGCTAGTGGGGGACAGACATTCAGAGTACACACACAGACAGACACACAATTTTTCGCCCTGTGTTGATCTCATAAGTCTACTTTCATTTTTTGAAAAAATCGAAAGTAGGCTAAAAATAAGCATTTGTGGAGCGAGCCGGACGCGACACAGTTCTGACATGGGCATATTCATTTAATATTTATTTGATTAAACGCACTTTATAAACAAATAAATATATTTCCGTTGGCTTATCAAGAAATGCAAGATTATTCCTGTACTATTGAGACGATTTGTAAGATTTTGGTACAAACGACACCTTCTAACTCCCTCTTGTTTAGGAGCATGGGCTTTGTGTGACATACACCTTAGCGTATTATATATACGGCTTCGGTGGCGTAGTGGGTAGCATTCTGAACTGCTAAGGAGAAGATCGCGGGTTCAAACCCGGCTGAAGTCGTTGGATGTTTAAGAGCGTTAAAATCCTTTAGTATGCCTTTCTTCGGAGGGGAAGTAAAGCCGGTAGGCCCATGTCATAGATTTATGACATGTAAAAGAACCTACCACTACAATTGGTAGTGTTTAGCCAAATTTGTTTGGTTAGAAACACTCTATCAAGCTCCAAAGTTCACCGCTAGGCACAGTGTGTCGAATCCCATATCTAGGTGGAAAAAATTCACTGTCGCAATTGAAAGCGAAAACTGGCTCATTCGATAGTGAACAAACCAGATGGTGACCTTCGGTCTTCCTTTCTGCTCTCTGGTGCGTAGGAGGGAGGGTATAGGTGCTGAAAAGTCTTCCTGGCAGTTATCAGGTCATTTGATAGGAGGTGTCTTAGTGAACCGAACGTTGTGATTCTAGTGAGTTCAACGAGGTGTTGTCTTCTGCGGCTCATGGAATAGTGAAAAGCGGTATGTGTTCGCCTTTTTATGCGTAATACAAGCTTTCTGCATTAAATAAATTATTTACTTTATGAGTGCCTCATAGTGCCACTTTACTTTAAACGTCATTCGATAGATTCAGGATCTGTAGTGGTTTGGTTGCGCACGAATGTGCATGATGGTTTATTTTCTTATTTTCAGTGACTAAGTGGGCATTACCGCGAGAAGAATTTTTCAACGCGTTGCGGTCGTGCCATAAATAGGGGCGTACAGACGTCATATTTCAATATGTTATGAATAAATTTGATCCTACAACTCTTACTGACACTCAGGAGCAGGAGCTAAGAAACAAAATTAAGTTGATATCCCATAATGTTAACAAAAATGGGAGAGTGCAGGAAGAACAATGCCACATACATAGGTAACCTACCTATGGAAGCTACTGAGTTACTTAATGACCCCCAAGGAACTCTGACATCAAATGATGAAGATCAGTATAGGAATGACTACGATGCTCTGGACTCTACAGAAGAATCAGGTGACGAATGGAGATTAGACATTTTGTTATTATTAAGGGGAATGAGATTAATGAGAACATTACTTGACGAATGGACATTTTCTTTTCATTTGCAATGGGAGAAATAGGCCTAATATTCAATATATGTTGTCTTTACTTCCATGCTTTTCTAGAGAAATAATATTGTTTTCGTGTGCGAAGTGTGATTACTAAAACTACGTCATTAACAGGATTCTAAAATGACATTTTCTTATAAAGAAATTGTTTGTATGATTTTGAGGAATATTTTATATTTATAGAAAATAAGTATATTTTTGTGCATGTTTGGTTGTTCTATGTTTAATAACAATTTAATATACGTTTTTAATCTGGATGATTTTACATGCAGTGACTTCGTATATTTCCCTCAAATAAGATGTAATAAGAGTACTTGACTGAAAGTCTCATTGTTATTCATATTTTATCCAGTTTTAAATAGTATGTTTACCACTGTCATAAACTATCATATACACATCCAAATCATGATATTTACTACCAAAAATGGATGATTCTTGTGTTGCTTTCGGTCAATTTTTACACCTCACCTTACCCCTCATCCATATATATTTATCCCCGAAAATCGTACACTTTAGACGATGCCAGAAATGACTTCAGCGACCTCGAGAACGGTATATTGCCAACTTTTAATAGAATCCCAGCATTATTAACGAAGTTTTTAATTTTTTCCACCTAGAATTGGGATTCGACACACTGTGCTAGGTGACAGTGATTGTGGCATCTCTGGAGGCCAAAGTTGGAACTATTTGGTAGGGATCTTTCGGGCGTTCAATTAAGATACCCTGCTATGGACATTGGTTGCAATTGAGATATGGTGATACAAATATAATAATATCGTATGGACTCGAGTGCAGGGTGCAAGCTTTGTTATTTGACACCCAAAGGGTAGCTTGAATGTCGAATTTCGTTCTTTCTTAAAGCACTATGAAAGTCACGGGGGTTAGATATCTAAGCTTCTTGAACACTATAGCGCTTTCTAGTAGAGAAATGAGGAACTTTGTATTGGCGGAAACTCCCGAGATTAATTTTGCCATTATAAACAAGGCCCAGTGAATTCAAAGTTTTTTTTGACATGCCAACATCGTATGACATGGTGTCGTAATTTTTGCCGCCTTCCAACAATCACTTACCACGGCCAGGAGCGAACCTGCAAGCTTGGGGTTAGTAGAACGACAGGTTAACCACTTACCCACCGTGGCAAGCAATATGGTGATGATTGCCCCTTAGTAAGAGTCAAGCGGGGTCCACACAAATTCTCGAAAACGAAATAGACATACCAAACGGATGAGGAAATATACAAGGTGAAAGAAACCCAAGGTTGACGGCGCAAAACGGCCGAGGGGATCCGATGTGCTGACCACGCGTCACCCCCACAATATGTAGCGCAACGAGTGTGGACAGCGGCGATATATTTATTGCTCAATTCTTTAAATAGGTTGGTTGGTTCCTTAGTTTAGGGGCTGCGACAACGCGGTCATATAGCCCCGTGTACTTTGGGTGTGTGTGTAGAATCTGTCTGATAACCGGTGTTATTGTGATGGCTGTATTAGTGTGTGTATCTGTTTTATCATTTCAAATGATCTTGTCGACTTCATCGTTATGCGTTACGGTTACGGCGTGTATGACGTCATCATGTTGTTTAGTGCATATGCACCGAGTCTGAGTTTACTCCTGGGGTCTGGCGTTATGCGAACGGAGATGGCGAGTGCGTGACGTAATGCAGCCCCAGCGCGGGAAGCCTAAGTTAAAGGCTAATGGAGTCTGTTGAGTCTGAGTTTACTCCTGGGATCTGGCGTTATGCGATACGGAGACGGCGAGTGCGTGACGTCATGAAGCCCCAGCGCGGGAAGCCTAAGTTAAAGGCTAATGGAGTCTGTTGAGTCTGAGTTTACTCCTGGGATCTGGCGTTATGCGAACGGAGATGGCGAGTGCGTGACGTAATGCAGCCCCAGCGCGGGAAGCCTAAGTTAAAGGGTAATGGAGTCTGTTGAGTCTGTGTTTACTCCTGGCGTTATGCGATACGGAGACGGCGAGTGCGTGACGTCATGCAGCCCCAGCGCGGGAAGCCTAAGTTAAAGGCTAATGGAGTCTGTTGAGTCTGAGTTTACTCCTGGGGTCTGGCGTTATGCGAACGGAGATGGCGAGTGCGTGACGTCATGCAGCCCCAGCGCGGGAAGCCTAAGTTAAAGGCTAATGGAGTCTGTTGAGTCTGAGTTTACTCCTGGGATCTGGCGTTATGCGAACGGAGATGGCGAGTGCGTGACGTCATGCAGCCCCAGCGCGGGAAGCCTAAGTTAAAGGGTAATGGAGTCTGTTGAGTCTGTGTTTACTCCTGGCGTTATGCGATACGGAGACGGCGAGTGCGTGACGTCATGCAGCCCCCGCGCGGGAAGCCTAAGTTAAAGGCTAATGGAGTCTGTTGAGTCTGAGTTTACTCCTGGCGTTATGCGATACGGAGATGGCGAGTGCGTGACGTCATGCAGCCCCCGCGCGGGAAGCCTAAGTTAAAGGCTAATGGAGTCTGTTGAGTCTGAGTTTACTCCTGGCGTTATGCGATACGGAGATGGCGAGTGCGTGACGTCATTCAGCCCCAGCGCGGGAAGCCTAAGTTAAAGGGTAATGGAGTTTGTTGAGTCTGAGTTTACTCCTGGGGTCTGGCGTTATGCGAACGGAGATGGCGAGTGCGTGACGTCATCCACCAGAGTGGACGGGAAGCCTAAGTTAATGGGTATTGGAGTCTGTTGAAAGAGTCCTGGGGCTTTGATCGAAGCGAGAAGCCCTCCTGAGCCGTTCTAACATGTGTAGCATTTGTAGCATGTGTCATTTGGAATGATATAACGTCTAGTCTCTCAGACTGACTCTATCTTTTTAATTCAAGTATGGACTGCAGACATTCGATTTTCAATTAGTTCCAACTTCTGCTATCAAACGCTACCGTCACGATCAACTAGCTCTGAACTTAGTTACTACAGTAGATGCCACCCCAGTGGGATCCTGAGGATGAACGTTGGAACCTAAGAGCGTTAGTCAAATCTACGTAATTTAGCCTCACACAAGTGTAATTAGAGGAAGGTTCTTCATCATGCCATAAATCTATGACATGGGCCCGCCTGCACTCATTAAATAGGTACTGGTAATTAAAACTATTGTACCTTAAAATACCTTATTTTCTTTAAATATTGGGGTTGCGGCTGCCAATGGACACCTCTACTTTAGAGCAATACATTTAGCATCCAATTTCCCTGTCTGCTAAAGGCGGAACAGCGATCCATTATTTAGGTCTGTAGAGAGAATCCCAGAAACATGCCTTTTTACTCCCCCTTAATCTGATCCTCTTGTAGGGTGCGGTGTACCAGTCGCTTCACAAAGCTTCTTTGCTCTCTCCCCGTGAGTTTCATGTTCCTCGTGTGGGGCTCAAGTCTTCGTAACTCATCTGTTTAGCCTGCGCCAGGCACCGTAGCTTAGCATCTAAGTTCAAAGATACGAGCTTCGATTCCTGGTGCAAACATTACTCTTCACAGCAAATACCGGGATTAATTCAAGTCCCTGGGTATCTACCCTTATATCGATACTACAGTCACAATGGAAGCACAGGTTATAACATTCAACACACACTATTGCATCAGGAGGCTTCGGTGGCGTAGTGGGTAGCATGCTGAACTTCTATGCCCAAGGTCCCGGGTTCAAACCCGGCCGAAGTTATCGGATTTTTAAGAGCGTTAAAAATCCCTCAGTATGCCTTCCTTCGGAGGTGAAGTAAAGCCGGCGGGCCAATGTCATAGATTTATGGCATGAAAAAGAACCTTCCACTAACTACACTTGTGTGAAGCCAAAATTTGTAGGTTAGAATTGATAACGCTCTATTACTTCCAAGGTTCGCCGCCAGGTGCTGACTGCGATGACATCTAGTAGTAGCCAAGTTCACAGCTAGGTGACGTGGACGGTAGCATTTGGTAGCGAAAGTAGGAACTACTTGAGTCCTTACTTGAATTAAAAACAGATAACACACACTAATACAGTCATCACAATTAACACCGGTTATCAGACAGATTCAACACACACCCACAGTACACGGGGCTACATGGCCGCGTTGTCGCAGCCTCTAAACTAAGGAACCAACCAACTCCGTGCTGTATTTCATCTTCCCATGATTTAGCGTCAGGAACGGTATTGGGCAGTAAAAACTATTGTAAAATTCTTTCTCATCTTATCCTCGTGGAAACGTCTATTCCAAATACTCTCGGATTACTTGAATGTACAATCAGATCAAGCTCCAAAGACTAGATTAATTTAATTTAATTTAATTTACAAGATGGAAACAGAGGTGGGTCAAGACCAATTTGGTTTCATGGAGAAACTTAGGAACAAGGGAAGCTGTGCTACGTCTTGGGCTGATCTTGGAAAGTAGAATCAGGAATGATAAGAGAACGTTCATGGGACTTGTAGACTTAGAAATGCGTTTGATAACGTTGATTGGATTGGTTGCTTGACATTTTGAAAACGACTGTAATAAAGTACAGGGATAGGAGGATGATCTACAATCTATACAGAAACCAGACAGCAGTTATTCAAGCGGAAGGACATGAAATAGGAGCTGGTATTAGAGAAAGGTGTAAGGCAAGGCTGCAACTTATCACACATACTTTTCAATTTAAACACAGAGTAAATATTCAAGGAGAAATAATTTCAACTTTGAGATTTACTGATGACGTCATCTTAGCCGACACACAAGAGAATTTGAATTTAAATGGTGTGGATCCTGTCTTGAAGAAAGAATTCATGATGAAAATCAATAAATGTAAAACAAGAATATTGAATGCACCTGAAAGAAATCAGAAACCCCTGTTGACATCAAATATCCAGGTAAAAATCTAAAGGAAGTAGGAGACTTCTGTTAATTCAACAGCCAAATAACCAGTGATCGACGAAGCAAAGACGATATAAAAAATAGGTTGGCACAGACAAGGAAGGCTTTTCTTCAGAAATGAAATCTGTTGACATGTATGGAACGTGGTGCTCTATGGAAGTGAATCTTGGACTGATGGCGCAGCAGAAAAGAAGAGCATTGAGCAGATGATACAGGAGAATGATAAAGATCGGATGAATAATTATTAAGACGAGTGGGAGAGGAGATACGTTGACGACTGCTAATGAAGAGAAGATAAGGGATAGGTTGGTAGGACTCACACTAAGACTCCCAGAAATAGCAAACTTAGTTCTGGAAGGAAGGGTTGAGGACAAGAATTGTACAGGTAGGTCCCACATATAGGGTGTGGTAGCTACGTAGAAATGAAACGATAAGGTCAGGGCAGGGGACTATGGAGCGCTGCATCAAACCATTCAGGGAATTGATGACCCAAAGAATAACATCCGATAACCACTATTTGCTGACGCCCTGGAGGTCCGGTTTCGATTCCTGGCGCTGTCATCTAGGAAGGGGTTTCCATGGTTTGCCAATTCCACTCCAGACAAATGCCGGGATGGTTCTGAACCGAACGTCACGGCCGCCTCCTTCCCTAACCCCAACTGAATTGCAAATACACACACAGATACAACGATGACAATAACACAGGTTATCAGACAAAACTCCAAACACACCCAACTACACGGGGCTGAATGACCACAATGGCCAAGCCCCTCAAATGAAACCATTAGGGGCTCACAACGAGTGGAACGTGGGTTGGTGACCTCGGGACCCCAGCTGAGTCCGGCATTGCTTCCACTTATGCCATCTTTCTTTGACCTTCCTTGGTGAACTCTTGTTCTCTGCCGTCCCCGACTGTATGTGAGGTATAGGGGAGGGCCATCCAGACAGCGCTAAGCCAGTGCTCCGAGCGCTTTTGTGGAAGGTAGTTTCAGAAGTGGTGGGAGGAGCCTGGATGGCTGAGCACGCTGAAGTGTGCAGCCGATCCATCAGTCGCTAGTATAGTCCAATGCGCTTTGTTGACAGCGTGTAAGTAAAATAATTTCGCAGTAGTCATGACTGAACAGCACACAAAAAAGGAGTGGTGAAGCAGCAGTCTTTAAAGCAGAATGGGAAATATCATTCATTTGTACAGCTTATAAAGGGCATGACAAATGTTTAGTGTGCAACAGAGATTATAACGTGTTAAAGAGAACACAATTTGTTGTTGAATTTTCCTCTCTAATGTGTTCACATTTCAGTTTGGAATAAATCACAATATTCTTTACTTAACACTTGCGTTCGTTACCTGCACATTCCATACACCGGAGTACCATTCGATTTGTATATGCGGAATATTTGTTATGGCAAAACAGCTCTATTAATATGTCAACAATCCCACAAGAGCCGTCGGCCGCTCGACTGTACGTACTGTATCCAGTCAGCGTGGTCCGAACATCGTCCGTCTCCTCGGTAGGTAGGAGAAGGAGCGCTAGTCTGACTGCCCAGTGCTCTCCTCACTACCACAGTGTAGTGGTGGTAGGGGAAGGAGCGCTAGTCTGACTGCCCAGTGCTCTCCTCGCTACCACAGTGTAGTGGTGGTAGGGGAAGGAGCGCTAGTCTGACTGCCCGGTGCTCTCCTCGCTACCAGAGTGTAGTGGTGGTTGGGGAAGGAGCGCTAGTCTGACTGCCCAGTGCTCTCCTCGCTACCACAGTGTAGTGGTGGTAGGAGAAGGAGCGCTAGTCTGACTGCCCAGTGCTCTCCTCGCTACCACAGTGTAGTGGTGGTAGGGGAAGGAGCGCTAGTCTGACTGCCTAGTGCTCTCCTCGCTACCACAGTGTAATGGTGGTAGGGGAAGGAGCGCTAGTCTGACTGCCACAGTGTAGTGGTGGTAGGGGAAGGAGCGCTAGTCTGACTGCCCAGTGCTCTCCTCGCTACCACAGTGTAGTGGTGGTAGGGGAAGGAGCGCTAGTCTGACTGCCAAGTGCTCTCCTCGCTACCACAGTGTAGTGGTGGTAGGGGAAGGAGCGCTAGTCTGACTGCCCAGTGCTCTCCTCGCTACCACAGTGTAATGGTGGTAGGGGAAGGAGCGCTAGTCTGACTGCCAAGTGCTCTCCTGGCTACCACAGTGTAGTGGTGGTAGGGGAAGGAGCGCTAGTCTGACTGCCCAGTGCTCTCCTCACTACCACAGTGTAGTGGTGGTAGGGGAAGGAGCGCTAGCCTGACTGCCCAGTGCTCTCCTCGCTACCACAGTGTAGTGGTGGTAGGGGAAGGAGCGCTAGTCTGACTGCCCAGTGCTCTCCTCGCTACCACAGTGTAGTGAAGGTAGGGGAAGGAGCGCTAGCCTGACTGCCCAGTGCTCTCCTCGCTACCACAGTGTAGTGGTGGTAGGGGAAGGAGCGCTAGTCTGACTGCCCAGTGCTCTCCTCGCTACCACAGTGTAGTGAAGGTAGGGGAAGGAGCGCTAGTCTGACTGCCCGGTGCTCTCCTCGCTACCACAGTGTAGTGGTGGTAGGGGAAGGAGCGCTAGCCTGACTGCCAAGTGCTCTCCTCGCTACCACAGTGTAGGGGTGGTAGGGGAAGGAGCGCTAGTCTGACTGCCCAGTGCTCTCCTCGCTACCACAGTGTAGTGGTGGTAGGGGAAGGAGCGCTAGTCTGACTGCCCAGTGCTCTCCTCACTACCACAGTGTAGTGGTGGTAGGGGAAGGAGCGCTAGTCTGACTGCCCAGTGCTCTCCTCGCTACCACAGTGTAGTGGTGGTAGGGGAAGGAGCGCTAGTCTGACTGCCCAGTGCTCTCCTCACTACCACAGTGTAGTGGTGGTAGGGGAAGGAGCGCTAGTCTGACTGTCCAGTGCTCTCCTCTCTACCACAGTGTAGTGGTGGTAGGGGAAGGAGCGCTAGTCTGACTGCCCAGTGCTCTCCTCGCTACCACACTGTAGTGGTGGTAGGGGAAGGAGCGCTAGTCTGACTGCCCAGTGCTCTCCTCGCTACCACAGTGTAGTGGTGGTAGGGGAAGGAGCGCTAGTCTGACTGCCCAGTGCTCTCCTCGCTACCACAGTGTAGTGGTGGCAGGGGAAGGAGCGCTAGTCTGACTGCCCAGTGATCTCCTCGCTACCACACTGTAGTGGTGGTAGGGGAAGGAGCGCTAGTCTGACTGCCCAGTGCTCTCCTCACTACCACAGTGTAGTGGTGGTAGGGGAAGGAGCGCTAGTCTGACTGCCCAGTGCTCTCCTCACTACCACAGTGTAGTGGTGGTAGGGGAAGGAGCGCTAGTCTGACTGCCCAGTGCTCTCCTCGCTACCGCAGTGTAGTGGTGGTAGGGGAAGGAGCGCTAGCCTGACTGTCCAGTGCTCTCCTCGCTACCACAGTATAGTAGTGGTAGGGGAAGGAGGGCTAGTCTGACTGCCCCGTGCTCTCCTCGCTACCACAGTATAGTGGTGGTAGGGGAAGGAGCGCTAGTCTGACTGCCCAGTGCTCTCCTGGCTACCACTGTGAAGTGGTGGTAGGGGAAGGAGCGCTAGTCTGACTGCCCAGTGCTCTCCTCGCTACCACAGTGTAGTGGTGGTAGTGGAAGGAGCGCTAGTCTGACTGCCAAGTGCTCTCCTCGCTAGCACAGTGTAGTGGTGGTTGGGGAAGGAGCGCTAGTCTGACTGCCCAGTGCTCTCCTCGCTACCACAGTGTAGAGAAGGTAGGGGAAGGAGCGCTAGCCTGACTGCCCAGTGCTCTCCTCGCTACCACAGTGTAGTGGTGGCAGGGGAAGGAGCGCTAGTCTGACTGCCCAGTGATCTCCTCGCTACCACAGTGTAATGGTGGTAGGGGAAGGAGCGCTAGTCTGACTGCCCAGTGCTCTCCTCGCTACCACAGTGTAGTGGTGGTAGGGGAAGGAGCGCTAGTCTGACTGCCCAGTGCTCTCCTCGCTACCACAGTGTAGTGGTGGTAGGGGAAGTAGCGCTAGTCTGACTGCCCAGTGCTCTCCTCGCTACCACAGTGTAGTGGTGGTAGGGGAAGGAGCGCTAGTCTGACTGCCAAGTGCTCTCCTCGCTACCACAGTGTAGTGGTGGTAGGGGAAGGAGCGCTAGTCTGACTGCCCAGTGCTCTCCTCGCTACCACAGTGTAGTGAAGGTAGGGGAAGGAGCGCTAGCCTGACTGCCAAGTGCTCTCCTCGCTTCCACAGTGTAGTGGTGGTAGGGGAAGGAGCGCTAGTCTGACTGCCCAGTGCTCTCCTCACTACCACAGTGTAGTGGTGGTAGGGGAAGGAGCGCTAGTCTGACTGCCCAGTGCTCTCCTCGCTACCGCAGTGTAGTGGTGGTAGGGGAAGGAGCGCTAGCCTGACTGTCCAGTGCTCTCCTCGCTACCACAGTATAGTGGTGGTAGGGGAAGGAGCGCTAGTCTGACTGCCCCTTGCTCTCCTCGCTACCACAGTGTAGTAGTGGTAGGGGAAGGAGCGCTAGTCGGACTGCCAAGTGCTCTCCTCGCTAGCACAGTGTAGTGGTGGTTGGGGAAGGAGCGCTAGTCTGACTGCCCAGTGCTCTCCTCGCTACCACAGTATAGTGGTGGTAGGGGAAGGAGCGCTAGCCTGACTGCCCAGTGCTCTCCTCGCTACCACAGTGTAGTAGTGGTAGGGGAAGGAGCGCTAGTCTGACTGCCCAGTGCTCTCCTCGCTACCACAGTGTAGTGGTGGTAGGGGAAGGAGCGCTAGTCTGACAGCCAAGTGCTCTCCTCGCTACCGCAGTGTAGTGGTGGTAGGGGAAGGAGCGCTAGTCTGACTGCCAAGTGCTCTCCTCGCTACCGCAGTGTAGTGGTGGTAGGGGAAGGAGCGCTAGTCTGACTGCCCAGTGCTCTCCTCACTACCACAGTATAGTGGTGGTAGGGGAAGGAGCGCTAGTCTGACTGCCCAGTGCTCTCCTCGCTGCCACAGTGTAGTGGTGGTAGGGGAAGGAGCGCTAGTCTGACTGTCCAGTGCTCTCCTCTCTACCACAGTGTAGTGGTGGTAGGGGAAGGAGCGCTAGTCTGACTGCCCAGTGCTCTCCTCGCTACCACACTGTAGTGGTGGTAGGGGAAGGAGCGCTAGTCTGACTGCCCAGTGCTCTCCTCGCTACCACAGTGTAGTGGTGGTAGGGGAAGGAGCGCTAGTCTGACTGCCCAGTGCTCTCCTCGCTGCCACAGTGTAGTGGTGGTAGGGGAAGGAGCGCTAGTCTGACTGTCCAGTGCTTTCCTCACTACCACAGTGTAGTGGTGGTAGGGGAAGGAGCGCTAGTCTGACTGCCCAGTGCTCTCCTCACTACCACAGTGTAGTGGTGGTAGGGGAAGGAGCGCTAGTCTGACTGCCCAGTGCTCTCCTCGCTACCACAGTGTAGTGGTGGTAGGGGAAGGAGCGCTAGTCTGACTGCCCAGTGCTCTCCTCGCTACCACAGTGTAGTGGTGGTAGGGGAAGGAGCGCTAGTCTGACTGCCCAGTGCTCTCCTCGCTACCACAGTGTAGTGGTGGTAGGGGAAGGAGCGCTAGTCTGACTGCCAAGTGCTCTCCTCGCTACCGCAGTGTAGTGGTGGTAGGGGAAGGAGCGCTAGTCTAACTGCCAAGTGCTCTCCTCGCTACCGCAGTGTAGTGGTGGTAGGGGAAGGAGCGCTAGCCTGACTGCCCAGTGCTCTCCTCGCTACCACAGTGTAGTGGTGGTAGGGGAAGGAGCGCTAGTCTGACTGCCAAGTGCTCTCCTCGCTACCGCAGTGTAGTGGTGGTAGGGGAAGGAGCGCTAGTCTGACTGCCAAGTGCTCTCCTCGCTACCGCAGTGTAGTGGTGGTAGGGGAAGGAGCGCTAGCCTGACTGCCCAGTGCTCTCCTCGCTACCACAGTGTAGTGGTGGTAGGGGAAGGAGCGCTATTCTGACTGCCCAGTGCTCTCCTCACTACCACACTGTAGTGGTGGTAGGGGAAGGAGCGCTAGTCAGACTGCCCAGTGCTCTCCTCACTACCACAGTGTAGTGGTGGTAGGGGAAGGAGCGCTAGTCTGACTGCCCAGTACTCTCCTCGCTACCACAGTGTAGTGGTGGTAGGGGAAGGAGCGCTAGTCTGACTGCCCGGTGCTCTCCTCGCTACCACAGTGTAGTAGTGGTAGGGGAAGGAGCGCTAGTCTGACTGCCCAGTGCTCTCCTCGCTACCTCAGTGTAGTGGTGGTAGGGGAAGGAGCGCTAGTCTGACTGCCCAGTGCTCTCCTCGCTACCACAGTGTAGTGGTGGTAGGGGAAGGAGCGCTAGTCTGTCTGCCCAGTGCTTTCCTCGCTACCACAGTGTAGTGGTGGTAGGGGAAGGAACACTAGTCCGACTGCCCAGTGCTCTCCTCGCTACCACAGTGTAGTGGTGGTAGGGGAAGGAGCGCTAGTCTGACTGCCCAGTGCTTTCCTCGCTGCCACAGTGTAGTGGTGGTAGGGGAAGGAGCGCTAGTCTGACTGCCCAGTGCTCTCCTCGCTGCCACAGTGTAGTGGTGGTAGGGGAAGGAGCGCTAGTCTGACTGCCCAGTGCTCTCCTCACTACCACAGTGTAGTGGTGGTAGGGGAAGGAGCGCTAGTCTGACTGCCCAGTGCTCTCCTCGCTGCCACAGTGTAGTGGTGGTAGGGGAAGGAGCGCTAGTCTGACTGCCCAGTGCTCCCGGGGCGCAATGAGTGGATGGCCCTGGTCTAGGGAATCTTTCACCTTCCCACTATAATTGGTCCTTGAGACCCTAATTCTTCGAGGGTATCTCCTGCCTTCTGCTCAAGTGTGTGTAGTGCTAAGGGCTCACCACCACACTGGAGAGTTCGGGAGTTGGCGAAGGATTTCTGAGTTGAGTCCGGTTTCACCCATTTTCCATTGCCTTTGAGGCGAAACCGCTTCTCTTTCCCGTTTTCTTATCTGCCTTTCATGACTCTCCTTCTTTCAAAGTCTCTCTTCGAGGGTGGAGATCATTTGTATTCCCTCAGTTATTTTCCCTTCTTCCTGTTATTAGTAACGGCGTAATCACCAAAGTAACGGTAATTAGTAACATCGTCACTCTATTATTTATTTAGCGCATGGCTTTTAGTGCCGGGAATGTCCGAGGACATGTATGGCTTGCCAGGGGCTGTAGCTGCTTCTAGCGGACACCCATAGGGTGAGCTACAAGTTCCGTTCAATTTCAAGTTGTTCCAACTTCCGCTACCAGATGTCACTGATACCTAGTGGTGAACGTTGGAACTTTGATGGAGCGTTTCAGCGAAATCTAACCTAGAAATTTAGCTTCACACAAGTTTAGTCTGTGGAAGGATCTTTTACATGCCAGAAATCTATGACATGGGACCACCGCGCCGGCTTTACTTCCCCTCCGAAGGAAGGCATACTGAAGGATTTTAACGCTCTTAAAAAATCTGACGACTTCGGCCGGGTTTGAACCCGCGATCTTGGGCACAGCAGTTCAGCATGCTACCGACTATTCACCGAAGCCGCTATCGTTACTGTAAATTAACGGTTATAAGTAAATTATTTAAGTCAGGGGTTAGTTTCAGTTCTGGGTTTCATTTCACCTTCACCTAGACCATTAGGGGCGGATAACAACAACAACAACAGCAACAACAACAACAACAACAACAAAGCTTTCTTTCGCCTACTTTTTGAGCTCACTGCTGAGAATATCATTAATTCAGAACTATGTAGCCTGTTATACCTTTATCGAGCTCTGGATGAAATCATAAGACCTTGTACAAGCATAGGAGATTAATAAGAAACGCCACTCACCCCTGAAGAGCCTTGCCCCACCAAGGAGCCGCTGCCCAGCCTCATTGGCCTACATATCATGGATTGACGCGTGGTCAGCACATCGGGTCCCCTCTACCGTTAATCTTGGATTTCTTGAACGGGGAGCAGTATCACTGTCAAACAGCTACTCAATTGTCCTCCCAAGGCTGCTTGCGACCCGTTCAGCCCTCACGTCAGTTTCTGAATCCCCTGATGGAGCCCGGAATCGAACCCAGGGCCTCTAGGTGAGAGCCAGAAGGCTGCTCCAAACAACACGAGACCAACGGAGATTTCACTGGATCTTCCCATTAACACTTGCTCAACAGTTCGAAAGTTTATAAACCTTCCCCAAGCCCCTACTAGAAACAACAACAACACATGAATGAAATTAAAGTGCCATTGGTGATCGTTCCCGCCTTTTGTAACAATAGGAGTGTATACAAGAGATAATAATAATAGGGGCAGATGACCTCGTAGTTCCGCCCCTTAAAACCTCAATAACTAACTAACTAGAAATTATTAATAATAATAATAATTTGCAGATGATTTCGCCATACTTTCTGAAAATCTGGCACATTCAGCAATACAGGTCAATCAATCTCTTAGAAAAGAAAGCAAACAAAACAGGTTTAAGAATTTCTGTAGAAAAAAACAAATTTGTGACAAACATAAATAAAAAATGCCCCAGAAATCCTAGTAACAGAAATTGGTCCAATAAAGATGGTAAGGAAGTTCAAATATTTGCGGGAAATTATTCAAGAAAATGGTTTGTAAAAATCTGCTGTAGAGGAAAGAATATGAAAGATGGAAAGAGCGTATGGCATAACTAGGAATACCTACAACAAGGAGGTTTGTCTACAGATCTTAAAATACAGCACTGCAACACCTTAGTCAAACCGCAATGTCTCGTACTGAACTACACATTGGATACATTACAGGTAGTAGAAAGAAGAAATATAAGCAAAATACTCGGTCCTTTAAAAACTGCAGAATTCTGGAAATTAAGAAGTAATGATGAAATATATCGAAAAATAGGAAACACATCAGAAACAAGTAGTTCCGTGAAGAACTATACAGCCTATTTTCATATATCCTGCTCATGTTAATTGTCTCTATCAACATACAAAATTTCAGTTGATTGCTGTAACAGATTCATAGATATTGAGAACGGTCTAAATATTTCAGATGGTCACCAGGATGGATTTTTAGCCTATTTTCAATTTTGAAAAAATAGGCCTATGAGATCACCTTTTGTCCGTGTGTGTGTGCGTGTGTGTGTGTGTGTGTGTGATTCGTGTGTGTGTCCCCCCCTAATAAAATCTAAACGGCAGGAGCGATTTCAAAGAAACTCGGAAAGTTCATAGCACTATTGCTGGCGACCTCGACCGTGCCCTTCAAATTTTGTTACGACTCACCAATCCAACATGGCGGTTGTGCGAAATATTTCACCAGCATTCAATATCTCCGAAACTATTACCGATATTACCCTGACATTTTCTATGGTGATAGAGGAAACTACTATAAGTTCACTTATGTGACTTTTGAAAACCTGGTAACTACTAAACCAACATGGCGGCCAAGCGAATTTGCGACTTTTAAATAGACGTTTCTCGCGATTTGACCAACCAAACGCAATGAAACTTGGTACAGTATATGTTTATATACATTGTAATGCACCGACATCAAACTTCGTTCAATTGTTTACATAATCACAAGATGGCGGATGTGCGAAATATTTCACCGGCATTCTATATCTCTGAAACTATTAGCGGTATCTCCCTAAAATTTTGTGCGGAGACAAAGGGCACTACTGGAAGTCCATCTATAAGATTTTCAAAAACCGGTTAACTACAAAACGAACATGGCGGCCAAGGGAATTTGAAAATTTTAAATAGACCTTTCTCGCGATTTAATGTACCAAGCACACTGAAACCTGGTACAGGAAATATTTATACACATTGTAATCCACTGGTATCTAATTTAGTTCAATTGTTTACATAACCTCAAGATGGCGGCAGTGCGAATTTTAAAATTAAGTTTTTATTTCTTGTGATGTAGTCATGCGATCGAAGTGAAAGTTCGAATAACGAACCTACGCAATAATTTTCCTTTAATGGTACATGACTCTATGGCCTATACATTTAACAATCCAACATGGCGACCATCCGAAATATTTAGACGATACTGAATAGCTACGAATCTATTTTAGCAATCAAACTAAATTTTTTAATGTTCATAGGGGCTATGAACTTAAGTTCACCTATAGGACTTTAAATAACCTGGTGATCACAAATCCAACATGGCGGTGATGCGAATTATAAATATTCACATGGACGTTTCTCGCAATTTAACCATCCGCGTGCAGTGAAACTTGGTACAGTAAATCTTTATCCGAATGTTAATCCACTGGCATCTAATTTATTTCAATTGTTTCCATAACCTCAAGATGGCAGCTGTGAATTTTTTTTAAATCTCCTTGTTTTTTTTTGTGTCCTAATTATGCGATTGAAGTTTGAATACTACACGTTCACAATAATCTGCATGTAACAGTACATAACTCTAGGACCTACATATATAAAATCCAACATGGCGACCATCCGAAATATTTAGTCGTTTCTCAATATCTACGAATCTATTACAGCAATCAAACTGAAATTGTGTATGTTGATAGTGGCAATTAACATAAGTAGGATATATGAAAATAGGCTGTATAGTTCTTCACGGAACTACTTGTTATTTTTGTACTATTACATTAAGATTATTGTGTACGTGTGGTATTCAAACTTAAATCGCATGATTAGAACACAAGAAATAAAAACGAGATTTTAAAAGTACGCACACCAGCCATCTTGTGATTATGCAAACAATTGAAATAAATTAGATGCCAGTGGATCAACATTTGTATAAGCATTTAACGTGCAACGTTTCACGGCACTCGGAGAGTTAATTCGCGAGAAACGTCCATTTAAATATTTATACTTCGCGTCGCCACCATGTTGGATTTGTGCTCACCAGGATACTGAAAGTCCTATAGGTGAACATATGTTCATAGTCTCTATGAACATTTAAAAAAATCAGTTTGGTTGCTGTAAAAGATTCATAGATATTGAGAACCGTCTAAATATTTCGGAAGCTCGCCATTTAGGATTGTTATATATATAGGCCATAGAGTTATGTACCATTCAAGGACAATTATTGCCTAGCTTCATTATTCAAACTTTCACTTCGATCGCATGATTACGACACAAGAATAAAAACTTAATTTTAAAATTTCGCACAGCCGCCATCTTGAGGTTATGTAAACAAGTGAATTAAATTAGATGGCAGTGCATTACAATCTGCAAAATCATTTACTGTACCACATTTCACTGCGCTCAGAGAGTTAAATCACGAGAAAAGTCTATTAAAATATTTCAAATTCGCTTGGTCGCCATGTTCGTTTTGTACTTTACAGGTTTATAAAATATACATAGGTAAACTTGTATCAGTACCCTTTATCACCGTACAAAATTGCATGATGATATCTGTAATAGTTTCGGAGATATAGAATGTCAGTGAAATATTTCGCACAGCCGCCATTTTGAGGTTATGTAAACAATTGAACTAAATTAGACTCCAATGCATTACAATGTGTATAAACATTTGCTGTGCCAAGTTTCATTATGTTTAGATAGTTAAATCGCGAGAAATGTCTATTTAAAAGTCTCAATTTCGCTTGACCGCCACGTTGGTTTTGTAGTCACCAGGTTTTTGAAAGTCTCATAGGTGAACTTCTAGTAGTGCCCTTTATCACCGTTCACAATTTCAGGGCGATATCGGTAATAGTTTCGGAGATATTGAATGATAGTGAAATATTTCGCACAGCCGCCATGTTGGATTGGTGAGACGTAACAAAATTTGAAGGGCACGGTCGAAGTTGCCGGGAATAGTGCTATGAACTTACCGAGTTTCATTGTAATCGCTCCAGCTGTTTAGATTTTATTAGGGACACACACACACACACCTCACACACACACACACACACACACACACACACACACGGACAAAAGGTGATCTCATAAGCCTATTTTTTTCAAAATTGAAAATAGGCTAACAATACGGAAGAGGAGATTGCTATTTTTTGGACAAACTGGATACAAGAAGTCAAAACGAATTTGGAAAGAAACAATATCAGAGAAGAAGATACACCACAGAGAGATATTTTTAGGCAAAACGAGCTAAAATTGGAAGGATTCCAAGGGAGAAAGGGAAATAAAGCCGACCCGAAATGGTCCGAGGAAGGGAAGAGGAAACATAGTGATATGATGAAGGGAGACTGAAGGAAGAATAAGGAACAGCAAAGGACAACGCATTGAAATTGGCTCGTGGTCCCTAGAGGACCGAAACGATAATAATAATAATAATAATAATAATAATAATAATAATAATAATAATAATAATAATAATAATAATATTAATAATGTTTGCCAACAGGGAAACAGAAAAGACCATCGGGATTTAGAAAAGTGTGAGACTAAGACAGAAACATTTTCAGGTGGAAAGTTGCAGGACCGAAGGACCTGTCCGACGGGAAAACGTGAAAGAACAAGGTGGGCTAATCTTGGCTGAAGAACGAGCACGAGCAAGTCAAAGGATGAAGGAGAATTGACGAAAGAGGAGAGAAAGAAATAACTTGCGAAAGTCATGGAAATAGTGTAATCGCAGCCCATAGGGGGTTGAAACGATGATAATAATAATAATAAAAATAATAATTTAAAAAGTGCACCCACTAAAACCCAATATGGAAAAATAACACAAGTGGCAAGTTTCAAATACCTAGGAGAAATTATACAGAAAACAGGACTGGACTTGGCATACTATGAAGACAGGCTCGCTAAATTGCCGAAAGCATACATGGAACCACTACAATAAAAAAAGCATTTTCATCAATGCCAAATTACGACACTATCGTACAGTAGTCTTACCAGAGGCCTTATACGCTTCAGAAACGACAGCAATCAAGGGACGAACAAATATCAAAGAATTAGTAAAACAAGAGAGAAAAATTCTGAGAAAGTTCTACGGGCCAGTTCAGAAAGAGGGAATATGGATGAAGAGACTGACAATAGAACTGTACAAACAGACAGAGATGATTACAAACAGCATAAGGAAAAGGAGGGAAATATTTTATGGACATAGCCTATACATAGGATGACCGAAGACTGATCAAGATCATTTTTAATATAGTTACGAATAGTACACTAAAAACCAATTGGGTCAAGGAAACCGTGGAAGAGCTCAAGAAACTAAACATCTCTACACAAGACAGGAGCACATACAGAGAAAAACTTAGACAACAGAAGTTTTTGGAAAAAAAAAGAGGGCCAGAATAAACCATGAAAATTGATTGTGTTTTAACGCTCTCCTTATAGGGAATTAACGACTATATAAATAATAATAATAATAATATAATAAAATGTTCGCCAAAACTGAGCATTTCAAGTAAAACACTATCTGATTTGTTGTTTGTTATCCTCGCACTTTGCCTCTCCTTTTAGCCGTCAAATAATTACCGCAGGGTACTTTTAAATATTAAAACATTGACTAACTATTCCCACAATTTCCGATTTTTCTAGTAACAAGTTGACCTTAATCTTCAAGGGAATTAGCGTTCGTATTTTGGACTGATCTTCCTGTGAGTACCCTTTTGTTAGTAGGCCTACTCCTAAGTTTATTGGCTCCAATTTCATAAACTCTCTTCCAGATTATGAAATTAAACGTTGAATCTCAAGCGGATATCACTCTCTTATTGTCACAAGTAAAATACCAGGAGTATTTATTAAATGTATACACCATAGTAGGCCTGTTTGCCATCTCTTGATGAATGTAGTACATTTGCATTTATCTGTTGGCACAGGCTATAGTATCGCCGATGTCTCAGTCTCACTCATGGCAGTGATTATATGGAAGCTACTGAGGTATGGGTGGTGCTTAGTAATGCCATTCAGGGCACTGTCAGTGTCTGTTGGCACAGGCTAGAGTATCACTGCTGTCTCAGTCTCACTCATGGCTGTGATTAAATGGAAGCTACTGAGGTATGGGTGGTGCTTAGTAATGACATTCAGGGCACAGTCAGTGTCTGCTGGCACAGGCTAGAGTATCACCGATGTCTCAGTATCACTCATGGCTGTGATTATATGGAAGCTACTGAGGTATGGGTGGTGCTTAGTAATGACATTCAGGGCACAGTCAGTGACTGTTGGCAGAGGCTAGAGTATCACCGCTGTCTCAGTCTCGCTCATGGCTGTGATTAAATGGAAGCTACTGAGGTATGGGTGGTGCTTAGTAATGACATTCAGGGCACAGTCAGTGTCTGCTGGCACAGGCTAGAGTATCACCGATGTCTCAGTATCACTCATGGCTGTGATTATATGGAAGCTACTGAGGTATGGGTGGTGCTTAGTAATGACATTCAGGGCACAGTCAGTGACTGTTGGCAGAGGCTAGAGTATCACCGCTGTCTCAGTCTCGCTCATGGCTGTGATTATATGGAAGCTACTGAGGTATGGGTGGTGTTTAGTAATGACATTCAGGGCACAGTCAGTGTCTGTTGGCACAGGCTAGAGTATCACCGCTGTCTCAGTCTCACTCATGGCAGTGATTATATGGAAGCTACTGAGGTATGGGTGGTGCTTAGTAATGACATTCAGAGCACACGCTAGAGTATCACCGATGTCTCAGTCCCACTCATGGCTGTGATTATAAGGAAGCTACTGAGGTATGGGTGGTGTTTAGTAATGACATTCAGGGCACAGTCAGTATCTGTTGCCAGAGGCTAGAGTATCACCGCTGTCACAGTCTCACTCATGGCTGTGATTATATGGAAGCTACTGAGGAATGGGCGGTGGTTAGTAATGACATTCAGGGCACAGTCAGTGTCTGTTGGCACATGCTAGAGTATCACCGATGTCTCAGTCTCACTCATGGATGTGATTATATGGAAGGTACTGAGGTATGGGTGGTGCTTAGTAATGCCATTCAGGGCACAGTCAGTGTCTGTTGGCACAGGCTAGAGTATCACCGATGTCTCAGTCTCACTCATGGCTGTGATTATAAGGAAGCTACTGAGGTATGGGTGGTGCTTAGTAATGACATTCAGGGCACAGTCAGTGTCTGTTGGCACAGGCTAGAGTATCACCGATGTCTCAGTATCACTCATGGCTGTGATTATATGGAAGCTACTGAGGTATGGGTGGTGCTTAGTAATGACATTCAGGGCACAGTCAGTGTCTGTTGGCACAGGCTAGAGTATCACCGATGTCTCAGTCTCACTCATGGCTGTGATTATAAGGAAGCTACTGAGGTATGGGTGGTGCTTAGTAATGACATTCAGGGCACAGTCAGTGTCTGTTGGCACAGGCTAGAGTATCACCGATGTCTCAGTATCACTCATGGCTGTGATTATATGGAAGCTACTGAGGTATGGGTGGTGCTTAGTAATGACATTCAGGGCACAGTCAGTGTCTGTTGGCACAGGCTAGAGTATCACCGATGTCTCAGTCTCACACATGGCTGTGATTATAAGGAAGCTACTGAGGTATTGGTGGTGCTTAGTAATGACATTCAGGGCACAGTCAGTGTCTGTTGGCACAGGCTAGAGTATCACCGATGTCTCAGTCTCACTCATGGCTGTGATTATATGGAAGCTACTGAGGTATGGGTGGTGCTTAGTAATGACATTCAGGGCACAGTCAGTACCTGTGCATGTTGTGAGAGGTTCTACTCATAGGGTTAGTACTGCTGTATGGAATCAGTGAGGAAAGCAATGGCAAACTACCTCACTCCTCATCTTGCCTAGTACGCCTCAATATAATGCTGGCTTGTGTTTTTGTGGATATGTACCCACATACCCTAACGGTGGTACTTTTCGAGGATCCAACCAGCCTTCGGGCTGACTACCTAACAGACAGACACCTTAGTCAAGAAATAGTGAAAATAGAATATACTATACCTGTTTCGGCTGTATAGTGGCCCTCTTTAGTAACTCTCTTCCAAAATTATTTAAAACTAATTGAATTACGAGCAAAGTTGATTAATATTTACCTTGGGTTTTCTCTTTCCTTGATAATAATTTTTGAAAACAAAGTATTCAAAGAAACAGATCTTTAACTATGTGTGTTTAAATAAAATTGATGATACTATAAAATAATTTTCTGAAAAATACGTATAACTAAAATAGCTGGTGATGGTAAGAACTATTTTATAATAGTACATTATGCAACGAGCCTATAATGGCAATAAATAAGACATGTTTATAAAACAAGCGTATGCGAGTTTTATAATTTCCATACGAGTGTCTTAATTACCATTATAGGCGAGTTGCATACGACTGTTTATGTTCGACGATAATTATTATAACTATTTTATGTTCGAACATAAATATTCATAAATATCTGTCGAGATTTCGCCAGTTTTATGTACTGGACAGAGCACATGAGACGCAGAGAATGCCTTGTATTTGGCCATGGCCTCCTCGATTACCCTACTATGACATTAGGCTACGCAGTGAAATTGAAATTAGAGGGCCGTGGAACTGAGCGCATGTGCGATGTACCCTTATCTAATTGGTCGAACAACTGTTTCTTGAGCTCGGATTGGTGGGAAAAACTGTTTCATAATGAAAAATAGTGTTATAATGAGCCTCATTATAGAACAGTTTTCTGACATATAATAGTCAGGGTCGAACATAAATGTTATTATAATTACATCGTCAATAAGGGATCGGGCTATCTTTTTCATTTTTATGTCATCTCTACTTAGTATAAAACAAACTCCCCGATTCTTGGATGTCACGGGTGATCTCGAGAACCACTGCATGGAATTTAATGCGGTTTTCACCATTCTGTAAAGGATACCTCGAGGACGGTTTCTGTAGAAAATAATTTATTTATGTTCAAAGGAAGCCAAGCAGTAACGATTTCAGAGAAAAAGTCGGGGGAAAAATCCTGGCGTCCGTGCGCTTTTTAAGTTTACGCTGGGCAAACCGTTAAAAATATCAATATACAATGAGTGTAAGAATTGTTCAGCATGAAAAGATCCTCAAAAACGTACGCGAGGGCACATCTCTATATTCAATATATCGTCCACTATAAGTGTTTTAGATTGGACGGAAGGGGGATTTGTCTATCATGCATCTCGCCATTCTTAAATTACGTCTGACAAGAATTTGTTGCACATGCATCTCCTGATAATATAGTTAATAATCCAGTCAGTGATTTTAACCGATCATGCCGAGACGTTAAACGGATACAGATCGTAGTTCATTGACATCGTAAAGAAGCGCTTATCACGTAATGCATTCTTAACTGTTTCCGGGCGAAGCTGGGCCGGGTTGCTAGTTTTATATAATTATTGATACATGAACATTTGGCACGGAATTGTTTTTAGATCGTCATGTCTCCAGATTATTGTCAAAGATGTTTTGCTGATTGTTCTTGACGCTTTTTGGGTGAACCATGGAGACTTAAAATTTCTGAAACATCGAGGACTTATGGAAGGAATTAGGCTGCCCGTTGTCAGCCTGTTACTAGTATCTCGTTATGGGTGCTTTCTTATCACATACATTTTGTAAATACATTTAATTACACTGGTCAAAAATAGTTTTGCATATTTCATGATGTTGTATGACGACATTTCGTTTTGCACATTGACTCATGTGTTAACTAACTCTAAGGTAACATGTTTGTTTGTTTGTGCCGTATACTGTTTTCGGACATGGAGTTTGTGCATACAACCTGCACAAATTGGGGAAGTGGCCAGACCCCTGCTGTGATTGCGCTACATTGAACCAGACCATCAGGCACATTGTGGAAGATTGTAAACTACGAGCGTACTTAGGTGAACCTAACAGTGCTACACCATCGAGCCTGGACTGGAGAAAATAGCCTGGACATACATTTTATATTAAGGTTTATATCTGTGCTAGTATGTACTTATTATTATTATTGTGTAACATCTTTCCACTCGGTTGCTGGATATTTTTGTGGGAGTGATTTTGAAAAATGGGACGGAAGTGGGTCGGAACGATCGAGGTGGCACCAGCTGGGGGATCGAACGGAAGTGTAAGACGCACTGCCAACTTGATCGATCGATCCAGCTGGCAGTGGTAAGATCCAGCTGGCAGGGGTAAGTTAATCAATGATCGCGCGGTGTCGGAAATAGATACCATGACGTACTCTCGGCCATGTGGAATGTAAATGACATACTGAACGGTAAACGCTCATGTGAACACTGGTGTCAAGTGATTGAAAGAAAGCACATGGTACATGTTCGAAGTCTTCGTATCAGTATTTAAATGGTAAAATGCCTTAATATCATACATTGTAAGTAGTCGGCATTGCCGGTATTATGTTTCTGCACAATGGCTATTCAAATATTAACCCACATTACGGTAATGCAGTCATCAATATAATATAATCGTTGTCGTTATACGAGAATTGAGCAAGCCTTCATGAACTATTGCTGAATACATACTCTTTACTCACAAGAGGGCCCATTCATAAGGCATTTTAAACTCAATTTCACGAAGGAACATTATCGAAACAAGCAAAATATAAATGATACTTAATTCCGTAATGCAGTATTATTGGAACGCGGAAATAAGTCGCCATCTTGTGCACAATATTTGCGTAGTCGAAATAGCCGTGGGGTTGGCGCCTATGACTGTGAATCTAGAGCTCTCGGGTTCGAATCCCGAACGGGGTAGATATTTTTGCTACCAGATTATCATTTTAAACGATATTTATCATATCAATATGACTCATTTTAACAGAATCCATATGAAATTACGTCTTGGTCCGTGAATCAAGAGGTCCTGTTTATAAGGAATTTAAGGTTATGAGCGGTGTCGCGTCTATTAATCTAGTTGATCCATATCGTATTCTTTATTTAGGCTAGTGCTGGTGGAAGCTACAAATCATCTAATAAAATGAGTTCCGTTTTATAAACTACAATATCTGTAAAACACTCCATTCTACAATAGATTAATATTTGTGCCAATAATAGTATAAAATACCGGTGCATCAGCAATTTCACGTGAGGTTTTTTCCATGTCAGATGTTACACATCATATGCGACTGCTGTAAGGCTCGTAATTTATTATTATTACTATTATTATTATTATTATTATTATTATTATTGTGTTTCATGTGTAATGACATACGTTACGCAAATAAATAAAAACAGTTATCGGATAAACCACGTGTATTATATTTGGTCCTCAAATACATAAGCTTGCTATATGCAAAACTTCTTTTGACCAGTGTATTATGGTTTGAGAACATGACCGAAGTTCATTTAACATTAAGAGGAATAAGATGCTGTTGGTTCGTTCTCCACACTAGAGATCTTAGAAGTAGTTTTCCAATTTAACTGGGGCCGATAACCTAGAGGTTAGGCCCTTAAAACAAAAATTATCATCTTCCAATTTAACTACAGTAGAAAGAAATGGCCGATCTTTGCCAATTCTAGCTGCCAATACAAATACTGGACCCCGAGCACAGACAGCACATTAAATAAGGATATGTATATCTATGACTTTCGTCGGAATTGAAGTGAACTAGCTTGCCGAGACATTTTCAGTAAAGCTTTTATTCATGTTGTAATGGGGTTCATTTATTTTTGTCTTCCACAGTTCTGGAAAAATAGCAGTTTCTAGAAGAAGCTAGTCATCAAGGATTTTAAAGACGAAGGAGAGTAACTCCGGATTTTAATAAAGGAACTGCATTTGAAGAATTTTATATCTAACGCTAGTCATGAAAAAAATTCGATATTTTATGTATATATTTTAGTTAGTGTTAAAGGATGTTGTCAAATGTGAATGTTATATTTTAGCAAACTATGAACGACTGATGAAGGCATACAAATGCCGAAACCTGTATCGTGTAATTTAAAGTAAAACAGTGAAACCAAATTTGTATTGAAAGGTGGAAACCATAATTAGCAGATGACTCACCTATCTTGACGACGGGCGGCAGGCAGGACGCCACTAGGAACAGCGCACTCAGAATGACGCCTAGTGAAGCCCACGAACGCGTCATCGTGCAACTCGTCATGGGTCATGTCGTCTCTTCCCGGACATCGCCACGACAGCGAGCCAAGCCTAGCGGTGGCCGACACGCGACTGAGGCGCCCTACCGCTCACGGCGCTGGACGTCGCGTCGGGGTGCCTCGGATATGATCGGCAGTCCTCGGCACTCTCATTGTTGTGCGCTATCTCAGCTGAGTCCTCATTAGTGGACACGTGATCACAACAATAGCTCAAACACTCTTCATGTGCTACCGGCGACCATCCTTGAAATGGTTCTCCGACGTTTCCCATTTGATGAGCCTTTTCTCAAGACAAACAAAGCTCTATTTTAGGAGGCAAAGATTTCTTGTAAACGCAAAAGAGTGTCGACACTCGTGAAGCACAACGAACAGTGGAAATTAGCGCTGTTTTCAAAATTATAATGGTTCATGTTTTGTTGTGTGTTTCCGTTGTTGCTGTGTTATTGTCCCGCTCCGTGGCTAAATAGTTAGCGAGCTAGGCTTTGGCCCGCCATGTCCCGGGTTCGAATCCTGGCCAGGCCATCAGGGATTTTAATCTCCTGGGGTTAATTCCCGTGGCTTGGGGACTGGGTGTATGTGACGTCATCATCATCACTTCATCCTCATTACGACGCGCAGGTCGCCCACGGGCGTCAACTAGAAAGACCTGCACTCGGCCTCCCAGGAGGCCACAATTATTTATTTATTTATCTACCTATCCTATTTATCTTATTCGTTAATTTATTTATCCATCTATCCTATTTATATTATTCATTAATTTATTAGCTTGTCACGGTGGGTGAGTGGATAGCGTGTCGGTCTACTAACCCCAAGATTGCAGGTTCGCCCCTGGCCGTCGTAAGTGATTTTTGAAAGGCGGCAAAAATACGATACGCATATCATACGATATTGGCATGTCAAAGAACCCATTTGAATTCAGTAGGCCGTGTTCATAATGGCAAAATTAATCTCGGGAGTTTCCGCCAATACAAAGTTCCTCATTTCTTTACTAGAAAGCGCTAAAGTGTTTAAGGATCTTAGATATCTATTAACTAACCTCCTTGACTATCATAGTGATTCAAGGAACAACGAAATTCGACATGTAAGCTACCCTGTGGGTGTCAAATTACAAAGCTTGCACCCGGCACCCGAGGCCGTACGATATTATTATTATTATTATTATTATTATTAATAATAATTTATTTATCTACCTATCCTTTATTAATTTATAGAGGGCATGTTCGATCCTTTCGTGGAGCAGATATGAATTCTGACCATTTTTTGGTGATAGTCAAACTACGTCTGAAACTGTCTACCAGGTGGCGAAGTAAGGCTGAAAGGATGGTCCGTTTTGACAAGGATAAATTGGAAAATGTAGATGTAAGGCAGTGATACCAAGATAGAATTGCAGAATATTTCTAAATGTCAGAGAATCCTACGACCGTGGAAGGTACATGGTTAGCGTTGCGGAATGCCGTGTCCGTGAGTGCAAATGAAGAGATAGTTTGCCATCCAAAACGCAGAAGTAAACCTTGGTTTGATTAAGAGTGCCGAGTTTCTGTAGAAATCCATTCAGCGAGGAGGCTAAAATGACTAGAAAAACGCTCAGAAGATGCACGGATTGCCTATTATGAGGCGAGGCGTACCAGAGATTGTCTCATAAAGAGGAACAAACGGGAACATCATAAACGACTGTTGAGAGCAGTTGAAGAATCAAAGACATGACGCAATTTTTTTCAGTTCGCAAAATTTGCCAGATGTGTCTATCGACAATATACCCTGGTTCTAACACATGAGATTGGTGAAGTGGTACCACCATTAGAACAGGAAACCCTATTTCAAAAGCATTTTGAGACCTTACTGAATATTGGCCCTCCAACAGCGGAGATAAATCGGTTGCGGGCCTTTTCTGATAGTGTGCAAGTTCCTCAACCGTCACAGGAGGAAATCGGCGTCGTACTAAAGGCCCTCAAGAACAACAAAGCTCCAAGAGGTAGTGGTATCTCAGCTGGGATGCTCCGTTTGGGAGGTGAGACGCTGATGGTTGCATTGAAGAGGTTGCTATGTACCATTTGGATAACAAAAATAATTCCTGACGACAAGGGTGATGCTACACTGGTATCAAACTATCGAGGGATTTCATTGCCTGAAATTGACTTAAAAGCCTTTACAACGCTCCTGCTCAACCGCGTGAAACCTGTGGCTGAAGGAATTATAGGCCCGTATCAATGTGGCGGACGGTCGACCCTTAATCACATATTTACCTTGAGGCAACTGATAAAGAAATTTTATGAGTTTGATCGGTAATTGCAGCTCATCTTCATTGATTATCGGCAAGATTATGGCAGTATTAATCGCTCCAAGTTATGGAGAACATTGGAGGAATGACATCCCATCCGACTAATTGCAGCGTGCTATTCTCAAACAACTTGTCAAATACGGTTCGACAACCAACTGTCGTTACCTTTTGGCATTCGGAGTGGTTTGAGACAAGGAGATTCATTAGCGTCACAACTATTCAATTTGGCCTTGGAAAAGTTAGTCGTGACACTGGTCGAATCAGAGAAATGGAGATGGGAGCAGACACAATCCTGGCATTTTCTGACGATGTTGTGTTTCTTGGCGATACCTTGGAGCAAGTATGCACTGATACTTCCCGATTTCTTCACAATGCGAAGGATATTGGGCTGGTGGTGAATTAGGATAAAACAAAATATCTCGTATCGCGCCGTCAAACTCTCCTTCCTTCCATTATTGTTGACGGACATACTTTTGAACGGGTTCAAGAATTCAGGTATCTGGGATCCATACTAACTAACAGAAGTGAAGTGTCGAAAGAAGTGCGTCAGCAAATAATAATCGCTAATCGCATGTTCTATAGTCTGAATAAACTATTTAGATCTCGTCTATTATCGCAGAAGAATAAGATTCAGCTCTACATGACACAAATACGGCAAGTGGTTGTGAAACCTGGGTGACGTCAGCAACAACCGAAGAAGCCATCCTTGCCTTCGAGAGGAAGATACGGTACTTCGAATGATGTATGGACCCGTTTTCAATGCCATGGAAGGTAAATGGAAACTAAGACCGAAGGATGACCTGTATCAGCGGTTTGGAAAACCACAAATTGGCCGAGTACTAGGACAGAAGAGACTACAGTGGTTTGGCCACATCATTCGAGCTGATGAATCCATCCAAAGCCGAGTCCTCCATTCACAACCTGCTGGAAGACACCCAAGGGGACGTCCCAGGAGGCGATGGAAGGATCGAGTATTGACAGCACTTCAGCAAGTGGAGACGAATGCAGTGGAAGATGATGCTAGGGACCGGCAGCTGTCTGCAGTAGATACCTTCTCCTTCGTGACTAATTCCTTTCTTATCACTTTTTATCTTCTTTTTCTTTCTTTTGTTCTTCTGCTGTAGGCCTTAAAGACCCTTAAGTGCAATAAATGATGATGATGATGACTTATCCTATTTATCTTATTATTTACTGTATTTATCTACCTATCCTATTCATCATATTCATTTATTTATCTATCTATTGAACCCGAGGGGCTTATGCTGACTGATATCGAACGTGGTTCTCAGAGACTGTGATCTCAGTATAAAGGTTCCACCAGGGAACGAACCCGAGGTCTGTGGAGGGAGTTTCATTGTAAAAACCCCTAGAGAGAAGTGTATATTTAATCACTGGTATGATTTCAGTTGACAATGACATTATTTATTAAAATAATGCAGGGAAATTGAGCAGAATACAGCATTATTAGACTAATTGGTGTAGGCTATACGGGGCTTGGAACACAGCTAGTGCAGAGTTTGACATTTTACAAATAGGCCCAGAATTGTGGGAGGTGTTCCTTGGAGCCACGTCAATCTTTCTGACCTCGTTATGTCGTCTGGAGGAGGTTGGGGGCGTGAATAATGACCCAGTTTTTCCCCGACGGAGAATAGGATGGAGAAGGGTGGGGAGAGATCCCAAGGAAAATCATTGATTACTCGTGATTGGAGTAACGAAATGACATGAGAGTTGCCCACAGGTGAATCTTTAGACAGGAGGCTAATTTTAGAGCCTTTAATCTGCGAAATTGACGCATATTTAATGGAGTGCGGAAGGACCGTAGGACTATGGTTGTTCGCGGCTTGATTTGAGGAGGTTGCCAGGGATTCCCAGGGAGATAGCATCCCCACGCCATGGAAGAAGGAAGTAATATTAATTAATTGGCCGAGCGATTCTTTAGCACACAGAAAGTCTGGGATCAGAGAAGAAAAAGGAACCCGATGAACATGGTTTCGAGACCAGAATCATGCTGGGAGAGGAGCCGAGATAACGCGGGAAAATTTTGCTCTACTTTTCGTGTGAATCCGATATAAGGGAGTCGACCCTTGACAGAGCAGTCAGTCGTAGCCAGTTGCAGCCAGTCTTACCCAGTTGGAGCTAGTAGCCCGTTGCAGCCAGTCTTACGCAGTTTACACAGTTTGTCAAGAGAGTCGCAGACAGTCGTCAAGGTGGAACGATGGCGGTCCTGCTCATGAAAGGACGCCCGAACAAAGACTTGTACCTTTGAGTGAAACATTTAATAAGCTTTTATTAATAATAATCGCGCTGCAGGTATACTCAGCAGTACGAACAACGGCGTGTTCACTTAGGAAGCACCGTGTAAGATAAGTGGCAGAACTATTGTAAATAATAATTTGTGTAAAGTTATGGACAGTGTAAAGCGCAATGTATAATACAGTGACTGATCATATAGGTCTAATTACGCTGGAATGCGCTGGGAGAAACTTTACGAAGCATTTGGTAATGTTCTAAGAATACCAAATAGTAACGCTCAGGACGGAAAGAGCATATTTATGCAAATCAGGAAGCTTACCGTAGGAGTATGGATAAAAACTGTTGGTGAATTCCGAGGGCAGGTGAACCAGACTTTCAATCAGGAGTTGGTAGGAGCACGGGAGATGCCGTCGACACCTGCAATTTTGATACCTTTGCTAGGGAATTTCAACCAATGAAAAGTGTACAGAGTGACGTGTGTTATGTATAAAGCATATGTGAATTATCTTTTAAATTAATGGTTTAATAAGTGTTATAAAGTGTCATGTGTTTTGGGAGCAATAGCTTCTTTATAGAAATGCAAAGTGTCGTGTGGTTAACGGAAGATATGTATCATAAAATGTGTGTATTCAAGATGGAAATGTCGCGCTAAACCTGCATATGGCAGGCGACTTGGAAGGATATGATTGGTTGAAGCCACCATGAGGAGCCTAGAGATATGTGAGTACCCCACAAATTATGTTTAAGTAGAGAATATAGGCCACTGCATGTTATGTGGTTTCAGTAAAGATGCCAGTAAGAATCAGATTAGGAGGTAGACCCTCCAGGTTTAATCATTATTGTATTGATTTTTATAGAGTTGAGATGTTAATTTGCATCAATAAGTGGATTAATCGTTACCACTATTAATTAAAAATGGCAAACAGTTATGAAAATGAAACGAACACGGTTGTTCGATTTTTATGATGTTTAGTTGTGTCGGATTTTGGTTATTTATGTCAGTGAGAATAATAATAATAATAATAAGGAATGATTTTGGTAATTTATGTCAGTGAGAATAATAATAATGAATATTATAGGTATGAATGAACGCATCAGGTAAATGTTGTAAGCAAGAAATAGTTACGCTAATTGCAAGACTTATCGATCTAAGCAGTAAGATTATACAGTAAGATTACATTACGGGATTAAGGAAAGAGTTTTATATCAGTATATTGTATTCCTGGGAATATAATTATGCCAGGAATGGAAGAGCTTTTAGTGAATTGAATTTGCAGCTTATGTGAGAAGCTTATAGAGTAATTGATAGATTTCTCTTAATATTATAGGACGAAGGTCGTGGCATTAGGTCAGGAACTAGGTGGTCTATTCTTCGTATGAAATCTCGTATGCCATGGGCATAATTGGAGATATACTTTGTGCCAGAGTGTTTAGTGTTGGACCCTAACTCTGATGATGGATATGAAATGTTCCGGGTTGGAATCCCGTGATAGGTGAGAGGCAAACGATGGACATCTCTACACTCTATCTGATTCCCCGAGAACTTATTGTTGAGTGATTCGGCTTGTTGGAGCAAACCTCATGTCGGCAGCGTGGGCTGAACGCATCATTTATTTAAGACACCGGTTGCCTACTAGACCAATGTTTTATGAACCTCGTACCTTCATGTTGAAATGGGCCTGATTGGTGCCAGTTAGTATTATCCTCGGGGTAGGAATAAATGTAAAGCTCATTCACTACCTGTTTGCATAATATTCAGTTAAAATCCATTGGGATATGTGTGTCATTGGGAGCACAGTATTTGTCTTGTAAAATCTTATACTGCTTAAGTGAGAGAAAGCCTTCAGACAGGAAGCGAGGGTCGAGCTAATGGTGGAACCCCATCCCACTGCTATTGTGTGCAGACCGCTCGGGAAGAGGGTCCGGACGGTCATTCGAACCGTGAAAGCAAGTTTGAAAAGAACAGATTTTAGACCCTGTTAATGACATGAAATGAAATATTGTTATGTTGAGTAATGGAGCTATGTGGTTTAAGAACACATTGATAATTATAGATCACCCTGATGGTTCATGATTTTAGCTATCTAACGAATGGTTAGACGTTGCATTTGTACTGTCACTGACAACTTTTTCAGAAGTTGGTTACTAGATTCCACAGGCTACGCGCGCAAGGTAGTTTAATTGGACCATCCGACACAGCAATAACTTAACGTTTTTAAGATGAAATCACAAACGGCATGCAGTGGAACTATATAAATAGTGGGAGTGTAGGGGTAGCTTACAAAATTATGGAGTTAAACGTTGACTGCTGTGCAACACCAGAATAGGCTAATGCATGCAAAGCATTTGGTAGGAAGAGAAAGATCAAAACACACACGGTACACATAATTGTCAAATTAAGAAGGTTTAATGAGTAAGTAATTTTGTGAAATTAAAGAAGTCACATTGTATGACAGAAGTATCAATGTACAGTTTGTTTCTGAAGTTGTATGTGCATCAGCGCACTAGAGTATTTTGTGAAACTCATATAAGGGTAAAGGTTTGTGTTATGATATGATTTTATTATGATCATATTTTGTTCATATTAGTGGATTGTGGAAGTAATTTTTGTTTGCTTTTGTTTTATGGTTATGGGGATTGTTTTGTTTGTTTGAAGCCATGATTTTATTTACTGAATTAAAGTTTTAGAATAGAGTTGTGCCTGATCATTGTAGAGTTGATACCTTTTAGCCTCAAATCCAAAGTATGCAACTGCTCTGTGGGAGAACGGTACACGCTCGAGTCCTGATGCTAGCTGGAGGCAGAAGCATATTTTCCATCGAGATTGCTCACATGGGTACATGGAAAGTGATGTCCTGTACAGTGATTTGAGCTATAGGTACAACTAAAGTCGGTCTAGATCTAACGCACACAACTCCATTAAAGTAACAATTAACGAAGTAAGGGATGACCGCTCCTAACCCTAGCTAAGCTCCGATACGAACAATATAAATTTTGATAAACACCTTCTATACGTATAATATAGTATGCAATTCTTTTATCATGGCGCTGGTATGTGGGCCGGTTTGAAATACAGGTCACCGTATGCGCAGAGGTGTATTAAATTATCATGGCGCCCAGATTTCGTGGAGCTTATGGGATTTAGGGAAAACCCATAGATTTTTTATGGTATTTCATGGGGAAAACCATAGTAATTGTTTTTTTTTGCCTCAAACTGTGTTTGAGTGATTTTTGAGTTCAGTAGGCTTTTTATGTAACGCAGAATCTCTCTATTGAGAAGAGGATTACCCAAGGGTATGAGCGCTACATACCAGATCCACAATTTATCATAATATTGACAGGTTTTGTACGACTTTACAATATGTGTACAGTGTTTGATGTTTCTCTTCAAAACATATCCACACATTTTTCCAGGAAGCCTGCCTGCATATCTAAGTGTATTATTGTAAAAATGTCAGGTACAGAGGAAATCTTGCAGGTTATTGCAGGGTTGAAACAGCATTTTGATGCTGTTAACGAGCAAAATAAGCTGGAAGCTAAGGCTTTCCAGGATGGAATAAACACTCGTTTAGATGCCAATCAGGAGGCAATTAATCATAATCAGAGTGAATTGATTAAGAGGTTAGATGCCAATCAGGAGGCAATTAATCATAATCAGAGTGAATTGAGTAAGAGGTTAGATGCAAATGCGGTTGAATTAAACAATAAGTTAGGTCAAATGCAAGAGGTTATTAAGACCGAAGTAACAGAAACTGTTGTAAGCATTGTATCAGAAATGCAGGTTAAAACAGATAAACGTTTCGAGGCTATAGAAGCCAAGCTCGAAAGTAATTTACAAGCGTGTAAGCATGCTCAGGATGAAACCAACAGTAGGTTAGTTGCGTTATCTAATGACATTAAGGATATTCAAATCCAGAATGAGGCGAATCTCGAACGCCAAGCGAAACAATTTTCAGAGTTTACGAGAACGGTAGATCAGAAGTTAGAGGAGAACGACTCTAAATTGGACCAGAAATTGAAGAGCTATGCTAGAGCAATTAACGGTGATCTAAAGAAACAGGATCAGAATATCTTAGGTCAATGCCAGGAAATAGGTGAAATTAAAGCCGTCGTTAACGAGAGTAAAGAGCTGGTAGGAAATCTGAAGGGTCAGATGTGCAAAGTTCATCAAGAACTGGACCAAGTTCAAAGTGACATTGTTGTAGTCAACAAAAGGCAAGAGGAGAATAGAGGTGAAATTGTTAAGGTCCAGAAGGAAATGTCAAAGATCAATGGACACATTCGAGAGGAAATCAAAGGATTGAGAGAAGAACTCGAAGTGAGAGAAGGCCAGAAGACAGAGGCAAGCGACAAGACCCTTGCTCAGATAAAGGAAGATGTAGAGGATGAAATCTCCCATATCAAACAAAGCCTAAAGGAAGACAAGAAGAAAATATTTCAAGTTGCCGAGGAAAATCGAGATAGGCTTACCAGAATCGAGAAGGAGGTAATTACTCGACTGGAAAGAGCGGAGATGCGCCACAATCAAATTGAGACTAGGATAATCGCACAGGAAGAAACCCTTCTGAAAGATCCTAAGTCAAGCGAAGGCAGCATGGAAGATATGAGGAAAACAAGGTGGGCAGACTTAGAAACCCAACCTATAATCAGGAATGCTACAGGCCCAGGCGAAAGTCCTTATATGACGCCTGGAGCACCAGTTGCAGCATCAACGCCACATGAAAATGCTATGCACACCCTGGTGATAAACGTAATCAGGGCAAGCGAAGAGAAACCAAGGAAATTCTCAGGTAGCCACTGTAACATGACACCACAATATTGGTTGAAGGAAGTGACTGAATATCTGAATGATGCACGGATACCGCCAGAGCGCAGGCAACGAGCCATTGAGAAACTAACAGACGGAGAATGTGCATTATGGTTTCGCAGTTTCCGGTATACTTTCGATACTGTTGAGGAGTTTCGAGAGGCATTTTTGAAGAGATACTGGGATCCAGCGGTCCAACAGAATTTACGGTTGGATTTATATTCAAAAAATACAGTACTAACAACCCAACGAAGTACGCAGAATTTTTTATATCGCAGATGTGTCGCTTCAAAGAACTGGATCAAAAACCGAGCGAGCTGGAATTATGTATTGCTATTGCCAAGCAGCTTCCATACGAGGTCCAAAGACTGCTAATCTCGGCTAATGCGAAAACTGCTATAGAAATGGAGACAGTTCTTAGACAACTGGACCTCACAACAGCCAATACGATGCGTCAAAGTCGAACCGTGGAACAGGTACACGTGACCAACACGCAGGATGATCAACATCAAGCTCCAAGGAACAACAAAGCTACGAGCACGGAAACATTAGATTCCTACGGACGGCAATGGGAACAGGAACCCAGAAGATGGCAGTCAAAGTACAAAGGGAATGCTAATAGAGGAGGAAGAGGTCGAAATTCGTGGAATAAGCAGAATACCAGGGGTAGACCGTACCAAAGCAATGGAGGTAACAATGGCCAAGAAGGCAACAATAGAAATTGGAGACCCCAAGAAAGAAGAAGTAACTTCGATGACGATGTAGAAGAACGATATCACGCTTCATTGCGATACCTCGAGGAAAGGGGAGATGAGCCCCAAAAACAACAAGTCCGCTGGCAAGAAGTTATGCAGAACAGGACATCGCCAGACAGATATGGAGATGGAGCAAAGAGTTTGGAGCTACAGCGCAGCGAACAGGAGAGAAGAAACTCCAAGGGGACGGGCGCTGAAGAAAAAAAAACGCCAAAATTAGAAGAGTTCGAGACTGAGGGATGGAAGTCTGTTAACATCATCAATTTGATAGCCAAACCGGAAGAGCTAATCGAGGATACAGGAGGACCACAGGTCAGGGTCAAGAGAGAATTGCCTATTATAATAGTAAGAGTGGCAGGATTGAAAATAAGAAGTCTGTTAGACACTGGGTCAACAGTGAGCCTTATGACACAAGCTTTATATAATGAAATAGCCAGGAGAGAGAATATTTTGAAAATACCGATCTCTTGTGTCAAAATAAAAGGGGTAATTCCAGACAGAACGATGATATGTACATATCAGGTATTCCTAGATTTACAGATAGGAGGCTCTATTTTCTCACAGAGTTTTCTGTTAGTAAACAGACTGCCTTATAACCTATTGATTGGGGCAGAATTTATAAGGGAATACAGAGTGATAATCGACCTAGCACAGGACAGGGTTATGTTCCATGTGAATGAGGAAGCCGAAGGCTTGGAGGTCACACTCAATGAGATTGAACCAGGGTCAAGTGAACAAGTATGGCATACATACAGAGACGTGGCGGAGGAAGAAGTGTTAGCTATGGAGCAGTTAGAAGAAGAACTGAAAACACTAGCCACAGACTTGGAGAAAGATTTGGAACCCGAATTGGAAGAATATATTTCGGAAAAACTAGAAGATGCGAAAATTGGGCTAAAAGAGAAGGAAAATTTAAAGCAGTTATTACTGGAACAAAAGGAAGTCTTTGATTCGAGACCTGGTCGTATAAAGAACTTCACTTATGCTTTTCAAGTCAGTGATTGGACACCATTTAGGCAGAAACCCTACCCTATAGCCGAAAAGCATTATGCTAAAGTGAAAGAGGCAATTCAGGAGATGCTGGAGGCCGGTGTTATTGAGAAGACACCTACGCCTTATGTAAGTCCATTGGTAATTGTACCGAAGACAGACGGAACTGTCAGAGTATGTCTGGACCTGAGACATTTAAATTTGAAGGTTATTCCGGAGTTTGACCAAGTGCCACCTATTAAAGAGATCCTCAGGAAGTTCAAAGGGAAAACTGTATTCACAAACTTGGACATCACATCCAGTTTCCACCATCTTGAGTTAGAGAAGAAAACTAGTCTGTTGACAGGATTCATGTTTGATCAACACACATACACATTTTTAAGGCTACCTTTTGGGTTGAAAACAGCTGGTTCAGCACTGATAAGAGCGTTAGATCGCAATCTATCAGATGAGGTGAAAGAGAGTACTATCAGATATGTAGACGACATTCTACTCACGTCAGAATCTCTGGAGGAGCACATGAGAGACCTGAAGAAGTTGCTAGATGACCTTCGAGAAGCTAACTTTAAGGTTAATATCAAGAAATCGCACTTCTGTCAGAGGGAAGTTAAATTCCTAGGGCATGTCATTGATGCAAATGGAGTGAAGCCTAATCCAGATAAATTGGAGGTAATTCGAAATTTCCCTCGACCCACGAAAGTAAAGCACGTCCGACAGTACTTGGGAGTAATTGGATTCTTTTCGAACCACTGCCCAAATTATACTACGACAGTAGCACCCCTGCAGGACCTATTGAAGAAAGGCGGCAGATGGAATTGGACGGAGCAATGTCAGGAAGCATTCGTGAGATCAAAACAAATGCTTTTGGAATATGTGAAACTGGGATACCCGGATTATACCCAGAAGTTCATCATACAGACGGATGCATCACTTGTTGGTATAGGAGCGATGCTATTCCAGGAAAATGCTGACCAGCCTGAGAAGAAAGTCTTTATTGCCTTTATAAGTAGGAGGCTGAAAGCCCATGAGAAAAACTACACGATTACAGAGATAGAGTTGCTCGCAATTTTGTACGCGTTGCAATCATGGCATAAACTCGTGTATGGCTTTCAAATGGTCCTCAGAACTGACCATAAAGCTTTAACATTTTTGTTAAAGACAGACTTGTCTAGCCAGAGATTGACAAGATGGTCCCTGTATATTCAGCAATTTAATGTGGAAATAGAAACTGTACAGGGAAAGAGAATGTAATACCGGACATATTAAGCCGTTAACCTAGAGAAGAGGAAGCGCTAGCTGTCCAGATTGAGAATCGAGATCAGAAGACGTTGGATGACTTGAGGAACCTTACCAACCTAAAACGCGAAGACCCGTGGTTGAAGATGATGATCGATTACTTCGAGGGACGTTTAGCAAGGGGAACTGCAATATACAGAGAGGCAGAGGCATTGGCAACAGATTATGTATGGTATAATCATATACTACACAAGTGGGATGATGTAGATCATACACGTCAAAGGATTGTGATTCCTGCATCTTTGCAGAGGAGATTGGTGTGGCTAGCACACAGAGCATTTGGACATCCAGGGATAGACAAAATTTGTGCTCTGTTGAAAGAAGCATTTACTTGGCCAAAGTTGAGAGAAACGGTGAGAAATGCTATTAGGACATGTGATCTATGCCAAAGGGTAAAGCCAAATCCCTTTTTAATGAGGCAACGACCTGTCCCGTTGTTACCGGAGAAGCCAAGGCAGCTATTGAGCATAGACAACTTTGGACCACTGCCTAGAGCACGTAGAGGCAATAGACACATTTTTGTAGCCATGGATGTATTTTCAAAAATGGTGGTATTATGCCCCATACAGAAGACAAGCTCAAAGCAGGTATTGAAACGCCTGAAAGAGAGAGTTATTCCGATTCTTGGGAAGCCGGATAACATTCTCTCAGACCACGGAAGTTGCTTCACAAGTGCAGAATTTCGTCGAGAAGTGGAAACTCTAGGAATTAGGCAGATTTTATCTACCATTCGCCATCCTGAGGCAAGTCCAGTTGAAAGAGTAATGAGAGAGATCCATAAATACATGAAGATCTACTGCTCTGAAGCGAATTGGCGATGGATGGAATTCCTAGAAGTGATTGAATACTGTATAAATAATACCGTACATGAGGCGACAGGTCAGGTTCCCGTGACTCTACATTTGGATCAGAGACCGGAGAGACCGTGGACTGGTGTCATTCCATTACCAGTAGACGCACAGCCAGGACGAGAATTGAGGATCCAACGGACCTTCGAATATCTCAAAGCTCAGGCGGAGAGACGTCAGAGAAGAAATCGTGCGAAGAGGTATCACAGACCGCTTCTCGTCGGAGAGAAAGTTTTAATCAGGAAACCAGCCAGTTCAGATCCAGAGGCACGGAAGTATAAGAAGTTCATTTTTTCTTATCACGGCCCGTTCGAGGTGATAAGAGACCTACAAAACAATGCATACAAGTTAAAGCATTTAGAAACTGGAAACGAGGTCGTTATGAATGTAGCCAATTTAAAAGTTTATTATTCGCCAGAAGAATTCGACGAACAAGAAGAAGTATTAACTGTGCACACACAACTCAACGTGGATAGAGAAGTCAGCCAGGCAGTCAGACCTGAAAGTTCGAGCGGCAAGACGGAACGAGAAGCAGACAGCTTGCCCAGTGGAAGGGACATACAGCAAGGATGCCAGTGCCTGCGAGAATTCTGCAAAGAAATGGTTGAAGTAGCGAGGGAAGTTGAGGCCATAAATACGACCCTCCGCTTGGAGAATGAACAGCTTAGAGAGAGCGCAGTGTGGAAGGGGGGAGCTGTACTAACCTACGCGCAGCCAGACGAGGTGAAGGACCCCACATGTAAACACAGACAGTGGTAGACAGTCAGCTGGTTACTTATAGAGAGTCATTTGCAATCGACTCCTATAAGTTTTGCAAGGGGAATATGAACCCGAGGGGCTTATGCTGACTGATATCGAACGTGGTTCTCAGAGACTGTGATCTCAGTATAAAGGTTCCACCAGGGAACGAACCCGAGGTCTGTGGAGGGAGTTTCATTGTAAAAACCCCTAGAGAGTAGTGTATATTTAATCACTGGTATGATTTCAGTTGACAATGACATTATTTATTAAAATAATGCAGGGAAATTGAGCAGAATACAGCATTATTAGACTAATTGGTGTAGGCTATACGGGGCTTGGAACACAGCTAGTGCAGAGTTTGACATTTTACAAATAGGCCCAGAATTGTGGGAGGTGTTCCTTGGAGCCACGTCAATCTTTCTGACCTCGTTATGTCGTCTGGAGGAGGTTGGGGGCGTGAATAATGACCCAGTTTTTCCCCGACGGAGAATAGGATGGAGAAGGGTGGGGAGAGATCCCAAGGAAAATCATTGATTACTCGTGATTGGAGTAACGAAATGACATGAGAGTTGCCCACAGGTGAATCTTTAGACAGGAGGCTAATTTTAGAGCCTTTAATCTGCGAAATTGACGCATATTTAATGGAGTGCGGAAGGACCGTAGGACTATGGTTGTTCGCGGCTTGATTTGAGGAGGTTGCCAGGGATTCCCAGGGAGATAGCATCCCCACGCCATGGAAGAAGGAAGTAATATTAATTAATTGGCCGAGCGATTCTTTAGCACACAGAAAGTCTGGGATCAGAGAAGAAAAAGGAACCCGATGAACATGGTTTCGAGACCAGAATCATGCTGGGAGAGGAGCCGAGATAACGCGGGAAAATTTTGCTCTACTTTTCGTGTGAATCCGATATAAGGGAGTCGACCCTTGGCAGAGCAGTCAGTCGTAACCAGTTGCAGCCAGTCTTACCCAGTTGGAGCTAGTAGCCCGTTGCAGCCAGTCTTACGCAGTTTACACAGTTTGTCAAGAGAGTCGCAGACAGTCATCAAGGCGGAACGATGGCGGTCCTGCTCATGAAAGGACGCCCGAACAAAGACTTGTACCTTTGAGTGAAACATTTAATAAGTTTTTATTAATAATAATCGCGCTGCAGGTATACTCAGCAGTACGAACAACGGCGTGTTCACTTAGGAAGCACCGTGTAAGATAAGTGGCAGAACTATTGTAAATAATAATTTGTGTAAAGTTATGGACAGTGTAAAGCGCAATGTATAATACAGTGACTGATCATATAGGTCTAATTACGCTGGAATGCGCTGGGAGAAACTTTACGAAGCATTTGGTAATGTTCTAAGAATACCAAATAGTAACGCTCAGGACGGAAAGAGCATATTTATGCAAATCAGGAAGCTTACCGTAGGAGTATGGATAAACTGTTGGTGAATTCCGAGGGCAGGTGAACCAGACTTTCAATCAGGAGTTGGTAGGAGCACGGGATATGCCGTCGACACCTGCAATTTTGATACCATTGCTAGGGAATTTCAACCAATGAAAAGTGTACAGAGTGACGTGTGTTATGTATAAATCATATGTGAATTATCTTTTAAATTAATGGTTTAATAAGTGTTATAAAGTGTCATGTGTTTTGGGAGCAATAGCTTCTTTATAGAAATGCAAAGTGTCGTGTGGTTAACGGAAGATATGTATCATAAAATGTGTGTATTCAAGATGGAAATGTCGCGCTAAACCTGCATATGGCAGGCGACTTGGAAGGATATGATTGGTTGAAGCCACCATGAGGAGCCTAGAGATATGTGAGTACCCCACAAATTATGTTGAAGTAGAGAATATAGGCCACTGCATGTTATGTGGTTTCAGTAAAGATGCCAGTAAGAATCAGATTAGGAGGTAGACCCTCCAGGTTTAATCATTATTGTATTGATTTTTATAGAGTTGAGATGTTAATTTGCATCAATAAGTGGATTAATCGTTACCACTATTAATTAACAAGATGTTCAGTAAAGAACATATAGCCTACTTTCTCCTAAATGCATGGATATTGTTATAACTCTTTGTCCTTTTCAAGGAGTATGATTGAATGTTGGTTGTAGTAGCTTGTTGAAATGCAACGTGCTATAGGGATATTAAACATGAATATGAGGTGCCCTTTGCTGGTGCTACCTCTGTACCAAATTTCGTTCCATTCGGTTTCACCGTGTTTGAATTAATAGGGGGAATTGATTTTCACACAAAGATGGCCACCATCCGCAAACTATTAGGCTAATAACCTATTAGATTGGTCAAAGGATGCTCCCTCCATAAAGGAATGTTGTTGCAAAGTTTGGTAGAGATCGGATGGTTATGTTAGTCGTAATTTAACTTAAGCTTTGAACATTTGTGTGGCCGCCATTACGTTTCTGTCAATATGGCGGCGATATAAAACATGACACTGAGATGCCCTTTGCTAGTGCTACCTCTGTACCAAATTTCGTTCCATTCGGTTACACCGTGATTGAATTAATAGAGGGAATTAATTTTCACACAAAGATGGCCGCCATCCGCAAACTATTAGGCTAATGACCTAGTCATTTGGTCAAATGATGCTTCCTCTATAAAGGTATGTTGTTGCAAAATTTGGTAGAGATCGGATGATTAGGTTAATCGTAATTTGATTTAAGCTTTGAACATTTGTGTGGCCGCCATTACGTTTCCGTCAAGATGGCGGCGATATAAAACATGACACTGAGGTGCCTTTTGTTAGTACTACCTCTGTACCAACTTTCGTTCCATTCGGTTGCACCGTGTTCGAATTAATAGGGGGAATCGATTTTCACACAAAGATGGCCGCCATCCGCAGACTATTACGCTGATGACCTATTGGTTTGGTCAAAGGATGCTCCCCCATAGAGGTATGTTGTTGCAAAATTTGGTAGAGATCGGATGATTAGGTTAGTCATAATTTGATTTAAGCTTTGAACATTTGTGTGGCCGCCATTACGTTTCCGTCAAGATGGCGGCGATATATAACATGACACTGAGGTGCCCTTTTTAGTACTACCTCTGTACCAAATTTCGTTCCATTCGGTTGCACCGTGTTCGAATTAATAGTGGGAATCGATTTTCACACAAAGATGGCCGCCATCCGCAAACTATTACGCTGATGGCCTATTGGTTCGGTCAAAGGATGCTCCCTCCATAAAGGTATGTTGTTGCAAAATTTGGTAGAGATCGGATGATTAGGTTAGTCGTAATTTGATTTAAGCTTTGAACATTTGTGTGGCCGCCATTACGTTTCCGTCAAGATGGCGGCGATATAAACCATGACACTGAGGTGCCTTTTTCTAGTACTACCTCTGTACCAAATTTCGTTCCATTCGGTTGCACCGTGTTCGAATTAATAGGGGGAATCGATTTTCACACAAAGATGGCCGCCATCCGCAAACTATTACGCTGATGGCCTATTGGTTTGGTCAAAGTATGCTCCCCCCCCCCCATAAAGGTATGTTGTTGCAAAATTTGGTAGAGATCGGATGATTAGGTTAGTCGTAATTTGATTTAAGCTTTGAACATTTGTGGGGCCGCCATTACGTTTCCGTCAAGATGGCGGCGATATAAAACATGACACTGAGGTGCCCTTTGCTAGTGCTACCTTTGTACCAAATTTCGTTCAATTCGCATTCACCGTGTTCGAATTGATAGGGGGGACAGACATTCAGAGTACACACACTCACACACACACAGACACACACACACACACACAGACTCACACACACACATACACACACACACACACTGACTCACACACACACATACACACACACAGACAGACACACTTTTTTCGCCCTGTGTTGATCTCATAAATCTACTTTCATTTTTTGCAAAAATCGAAAGTAGGCTAAAAATGGCAATCAGTTATGAAAATGAAACGAACACGGTTGTTCGATTTTAATGATGTTTAGTTGTGTCGGATTTTGGTTATTTATGTCAGTGAGAATAATAATAATAATAATAATAAGGAATGATTTTAGTAAATTATGTCAGTGAGAATAATAATAATAATGAATATTAAAGGTATGAATGAACGCATCAGGTAAATGTTGTAAGCAAGAAATAGTTACGCTAATTGCAAGACTTATCGATCTAAGCAGTAAGATTATACAGTAAGATTACATTACGGGATTAAGGAAAGAGTTTTATATCAGTACTAGCAGGTACCCGCGGCTTCGCTCGCGTCATAGTCGTGTCATATTTTTAGCCTACTTTTCACATTTTGCAAAAATGAGAAAAAAGTAGACTTATGAGATCGGGCAAATGTGTGTCTGTCTGTCTGTCTGTCTGTCTGTCTGTCTGTCCTTCTGTCTGTCTGTCTGTCTGTCTGGCTGTGTGTGTGTACCCCTCTATCAACTCCTAAACGGCTGCAGCAATCGAAACAAAATTTGGTAGGAGTAAAGATCTACACCTGAATATCTCACGGCCATATTTGAAAATGATGTCAGTGCTACCAACTGCTAAAAAATCGCAATTGAAATTTGAGCTCCATGTTGGATATCTTGGAAAGTATGAATGGGAGCTATTTCAAAATTGGCACACGTACAGACCATAATATTTCAGTTTAATTTCCAGGAGGCCAAACATGGCAGTGTTGCCAAAATGATTATAAGCCTCCTGATAGGTCCAATTTTTAAATGCATATAACTTCTACACTATCAATTGGAATTCAACCAAATTTCGTATGTTGTATGTGTACATAACCAGATATGACTGAGCGTATTCTTAAGACCTACCAGGGCTGCCAACTGTTAATAAATGCTCCTAATCTATTTTATCCAATTACCAATATATCAGAAAGTATGCAAGCCGACAGCTTTAAACTATGCACACATATAGTACCTGACATTCTATATTAATTTGGAGTAACTTATATACGTCAGTGCTACCAACATGATTCTAAGCCTGCTGACAGGTCCAAATTTAAATACATGCAACTTCCATACTATCATTTGGATTTCAACCAAATTTCGTATGTGTTATGTGTACCATAACAGATATGACTATGCGTATTCTAAGGAGCAACCAGGGCTGCCAACTGTTAATATGTGATGTCCCTATTTTTGTTACCCTAATATCAATATATCAGAAAGTATGCAAGCCAATAGCTCTAAAATTTGCACACGTATAGTACCTGGCATTCTAGACGAATTTGGAGTAACTAATATACGTCAGTGCTGCCAGCATGATTCTAAGCCTGCTGATAGGTCCAATTTTAAAATGCATGTAACTTCTATACTAACTAATGGATTTCATTCAAAATTGGCACAACAATAGATCATATTATTTCAGATTATTTCTGACCAATACATACATGACATTGTTGCCAACATCATTTTACGCGCGCTGTTAGATCCAATGTTTAACTGCATGTAACGTCCATGCGATTCATTGGACTTCAACCAAATTTTGTATTTTGTACCTTAAGAGATGGAACTAAGAATATATTCAGTCATCAGGGCTCCCAACTGTAGTGCTCTATTAGGATACATTATGCCAGGTATACAGTATTTCGAACTAATTGGAAATTTCGATATTAGCAACTTAATTTCGTCATTATTCTAGATAGGTTCATATTCTGTAGAATAATCATTGGCATGAAAAGTAGGCTGTATAGTTCTTAACGGAACTTCTTGTTATTCAATGAAATGCAGGTTTAACCCCGTTAACACCACTTTAGAACCTGAATATCCAAAAATCCCTCCTTAATGGACGTTTTCTTCACACAACAAACATATCCCCAAAATATCATTCTTCTAACTTTAATAGTTTTGGTTGGTCGATGTGAGTGAATATCCAATAATCCCTCCTTAGTGGACGTTTTTCATCCAGAATTTCGCCCCTCCCCATGAACCCCTTAAATAGTTTTATGAAAAAAAATCCCGGTCGAACACCTATTTACTTATTTTTAAGTGGATTTTTTCCGCTGAATTTCAAACTTCTCGCTTGGTCAGGTCATTTTCTTTCAATTATTTTTACCAGAATTTTACGCCCTCCCCATGAGCCCCTAAAATGGATTTATGAAGAAACCCTCGAACACCTATTAACTTATATTTTAAGCTGTCTTTTTCCCCTGAGTTTGATGAGTGAGTGAGTTAGTCAGTCAGTCAGGACACTTTCTCTCCTTTATTTTCTAGAATTTCACCCCACCCCATTGGTCCCTTAAATTGAATTTATGAAAAAAAAAACGGTCGAACACCGATTTACTTATTTTTAAGCTGTTTTTTTTCCGCTGAGTTTCAAACTTCTCGCGTATGTCGTTTATGAGATACACGCTCCGTTAGGAATCCTTCAACCCCCACTTTTCACCCCTTTCACCTTATAATATACACCACATCGAAAAACCCTTGGACACATGTCTGCTTATTTTTAATGATTAGTTTATATGCCGAGTATCACATCCACACATGAAACCACTCGTGAGATATTGTTATTCAATGAAATGCTGGTTTAACCCCCTTAAGACAACTTTAGAACCTGAATATCCGAAATTCCTCCCTTAGTGTACGGTTTTGACATACAACGAACATATCCCAAAAATGTCATGTTTCTAACTTCAATAATTTTGGAAGGACGATGATGAGTGAGTGAGTGAGTGAGTGAGTCAGGACATTTTCTTTCAATTTTTTTCAGAATTTGCCCCGTCGCCATGAACCCCTTAAATTTGATTTATGAAAAATAAACTGTCGAACACTTATTTACTTATTTTGAAGCAGTTTTCTCTCCCAGAGTTTGGAGAGTGTGTGAGTGAGTCAATCAGTTAGGACACTTTCTTTCTTGTACACCCCCCCCCCCGAATTTCACCCATCCGCATGGGCCCCTTAAATTGAATTTATGAAAAAACGATCGATCATCTATCTACTTATCTTTTAAGCTGTTTTTTTCCCGTTGAGTTTCAAACTCCTCGCCCATGTCTTTTAAGAGATGCACGCTCCGTTAGGAATCCTTCAACCCCCACTTTTATCCCTTTTACCTGATACACCACATCGAAAAATCCTTAGACACGTGTCTGCTTGTTTTTAATGATTAGTTTATATGCCGAGTATTACATCCCGAAATGAAACCACTCGTGATATATTGTTATTCAATAAAATGCAGGTTTAACCCCCTTAACACCCCTTGAGAACCTGGATATCCAAAAATCCTTCCTTAGTGAATGTTTTTGACTTACAATGAACATATCCCCAAAATGTAATTTGTCTAACTTCAATAGTTTTGGCTGGGCCATGATGAGTGAGTGAGACAGTCAGAACATTTTCTTTCATTCTTTTTTCAGAATTTCACCCCTCCCCAATGGCCCCATAAATTGGATTTATGAAAGAACGGTCAAACATCTATTTACTTATTTTATAAGCTGTTTTACCCCTGAGTTTGATGAGTTAGTGAGTCAGTCAGTCAGTTAGGACACTTTCTTTCCTTTTTTTTCTCTCCAGAATTTCACCCCTCCCTATGGGCCCCGTAAATAGGATTGATGAAAAAACGGTTGAACTCCTATTCACTTATTTTTAAGCAACTTTCAATCTTCTTGCCTATGACGTTTAAGAGATACACGCTCCGTTAAGAATCCTTCAACCCCCACGTTTCACCCCTTTCACCTCATAATATACACCACATCGAAAAACCCTCAGAAACATGTCTTCTTATTTTTAATGATGTGTTTATATGCCGAGTATCACATCTCCCAATGAAACCAATCGGGAGTTATTGTTATTCAATGAAATGCAGGTTTAACCCCCTTAAGACCCCCTGAATATCCGAAAATCCTCCCTTAGTGGACGGTTTTGACATACAATGATCATATTCCCCAAAATGTCATGTGTCTAACTTCAATAATTTTGGCTGGGCGGTAGTGAGTGAGTCGGGATTTTTTCTCACAATTTCCTTTTTTCAGAATTTCACCCCTCCCCATGAACCCCTTAAATTGGGTTTATGAAAAAAAACTGTCGAGCACCTATTTACTTATTTTTAAGCAGATTTTTTCCCCCTGAGTTTGATGAGTGAGTCTGTCAGTCAATCAGTTAGGACACTTTCTTTCCTGTTTTTTCACCCCAGAATTTCACCCCTCCCAATGGGCCCCTTAAATTGGATTTATGAAAAAAACGGTCAAACACCTATTTACTTATTTTTTAAGCTGATTTTTTTCCACTGAGTTTCAAACTCCTCGCCTATGTCGTTTAAGAGACACACGCTCCGTTAAGAATCCTTCAACCCCCACTTTTCACCCCTTTCACCTCATAATATACACCACATCGAAAAACCCTCAGACACGTGTCTTCTTATTTTTAATGATGAGTGTATTTGCCGAGTATTACATCTCCCAATGAAACCAATTGGGAGATATTGTTATTCAATGAAATGCAGGTCTACCCCCTTAACACCCCTTTAGAACCTTAATATCCAAAAATCCTTCCTTAGTGCGCGTTTTCGACTTACCACGAACATATCCCCAAAATTTCATGTTTCTCACTTAAATAATTTTGGCTGGGCGATGATGAGTCAGTCAGTCAGTCAGTCAGTCAGGACACTTGTTTTTATATAAGAGATATTGTATTCCTGGGAATATAATTATGCCAGGAATGGAAGAGCTTTTAGTGAATTGAATTTGCAGCTTATGTGAGAAGCTTATAGAGTAATTGATAGATTTCTCTTAATATTATAGGACGAAGGTCGTGGCATTTGGTCAGGAACTAGGTGGTCTATTCTTCGTATGAAATCTCGTATGCCATGGGCATAATTGGAGATATACTTTGTGCCAGAGTGTTTAGTGTTGGACCCTAACTCTGATGATGGATATGAAATGTTCCGGGTTGGAATCCCGTGATAGGTGAGAGGCAAACGATGGACATCTCTACACTCTATCTGATTCCCCGAGAACTTATTGTTGAGTGATTCGGCTTGTTGGAGCGAACCTCATGTCGGCAGCGTGGGCTGACCGCATCATTTATTTAAGACACCGGTTGCCTACTAGACCAATGTTTTATGAACCTCGTACCTTCATGTTGAAATGGGCCTGATTGGTGCCAGTTAGTATTATCCTCGGGGTAGGAATAAATGTAAAGCTCATTCACTACCTGTTTGCATAATATTCAGTTAAAATCCATTGGGATATGTGTGTCATTGGGAGCACAGTATTTGTCTTGTAAAATCTTATACTGCTTAAGTGAGAGAAAGCCTTCAGACAGGAAGCGAGGGTCGAGCTAATGGTGGAACCCCATCCCACTGCTATTGTGTGCAGACCGCTCGGGAAGAGGGTCCGGACGGTCATTCGAACCGTGAAAGCTAGTTTGAAAAGAACAGATTTTAGACCCTGTTAATGACATGAAATGAAATATTGTTATGTTGAGTAATGGAGCTATGTGGTTTAAGAACACATTGATAATTATAGATCACCCTGATGGTTCATGATTTTAGCTATCTAACGAATGGTTAGACGTTGCATTTGTACTGTCACTGACAACTTTTTCAGAAGTTGGTTACTAGATTCCACAGGCTACGCGCGCAAGGTAGTTTAATTGGACCATCCGACACAGCAATAACTTAACGTTTTTAAGATGAAATCACAAACGGCATGCAGTGGAACTATATAAATAGTGGGAGTGTAGGGGTAGCTTACATAATTATGGAGTTAAACGTTGACTGCTGTGCAACACCAGAATAGGCTAATGCATGCAAAGCATTTGGTGGGAAGAGAAAGATCAAAACACACACGGTACACATAATTGTCAAATTAAGAAGGTTTAATGAGTAAGTAATTTTGTGAAATTAAAGAAGTCACATTGGATGACAGAAGTATCAATGTACAGTTTGTTTCTGAAGTTGTATGTGCATCAGCGCACTAGAGTATTTTGTGAAACTCACATAAGGGTAAAGGTTTGTGTTATGATATGATTTTATTATGATCATATTTTGTTCATATTAGTGGATTGTGGAAGTAATTTTTGTTTGCTTTTGTTTTATGGTTATGGGGATTGTTTTGTTTGTTTGAAGCCATGATTTTATTTACTGAATTAAAGTTTTAGAATAGAGTTGTGCCTTATCATTGTAGAGTTGATACCTTTTAGCCTCAAATCCAAAGTATGCAACTGCTCTGTGGGAGAACGGTACACGCTCGAGTCCTGATGCTAGCTGGAGGCAGAAGCATATTTTCCATCGAGATTACTCACATGGGTACACTATCTATCTTATTTATCTTATTTATTAGTATATATTCCTATAGAATGAAAACACATTTGCCATTGAAAACAAATGTTATGCTGTTATGTAACGTTGTGTTGTTGGCACCTCGGAAAACTTTCCTGTAAATGTCGGCGTCCACCAAGGCTCAGCATTATCACCATCCCTTTTTAGCCTATTTTCAATTTTGAAAAAATTAGGCTTATGAGATCACCTTTTGTCCGTGTGTGTGTGCGCGCGTGTGTGTGTGTGTGTGTGTGTGTGTGTGAGGTGTGTGTGTGTGTCCCCCTAATAAAATCTAAACGGCTGGAGCGATTTCAATGAAACTCCTTAAGTTCATAGCACTATTCCCGGCGACCTCGACCGTGCCCTTCAAATTTTGTTCCGTCTCACCAATCCAACATGGCGGCTGTGCGAAATATTTCACTAGCATTCAATATCTCCGAAACTATTACCGATATCACCCTGAAATTGTGTACGGTGATAAAGCACACTACTAGAAGGTCACCTATGAGACTTTCAAAAACCTGGTGACTACAAAACCAACATGGCGGCCAAGCGAAGTTGAGACTTTTAAATAGACTTTTCTCGCGATTTAACTATCCAAACCTAACGGAACTTGGTACAGCAAATGTTTATACACATTTTAATGCACTGGAGTCTAACTTAGTTCAATTGTTTACATAACCTCAAAATGGCGGCTGTGCGAAATATTTCACTGACATTATATATCTCCGAAACTATTACAGATATCACCCTGCAATTTTGTACGTTTATAAAGGGTACTTATACAAGTTTACCTATGTATATTTCATAAACCTGTAAAGTACAAAACGAACATGGTGACCAAGCGAATTTGAAATATTTTAATAGACTTTTCTCGTGATTTAACTCTCTGAGCGCAGTGAAATGTGGTACAGTAAATGATTTTGCAGATTGTAATGCACTGCCATCTAATTTAATACAATTGTTTACATAACCTCAAGATGGCGGCTGTGCAAAATTTTAAAATTAAGTTTTTATTTCTTGTGTCGTAATCACGCGATCGAAGTGAAAGTTTGAATAATGAACCTAGGCAATAATTGTCCTTGAATGGTACATAACTCTATGGCCTATACATATAACAATCCTAAATGGCGAGCTTCCGAAATATTTAGACGGTTCTCAATATCTATGAATGTTTTACAGCAACCAAACTGATTTTTTTATGTTCATAGAGACTATGAACATATGTTCACCTATAGGACTTTCAGTAACCTGGTGAGCACAAATCCAACATGGCGGCGACGCGAATTATAAATATTTAAATGGACGTTTCTCGCGAATTAACTATCCGAGTGCCATGAAACGTTGCACGTTAAATGCTGATACAAATGTTGATCCACTGGCATCTAATTTATTTCAATTGCATAATCACAAGATGGCTGCTGTGCGTAATTTTAAAATCTCGTTTTTACTTCTTGTGTTCTAATCATGCGATTGCAGTTTGAATATCTCACGTACACAATAATCTTAATGTAATAGTACAAAAATAAATATCCAACCTGGCGACCATCTGAAATATTTAGACGGTTCTCAATATCTACGAATCTGTTACAGCAATTAATCTGAAATTTTGTATTTTGATAGAGGCAATTAACATGAGCAGGATATATGAAAATAGGCTGTATAGTTCTTCACGGAACTACTCGTTGTTCTTGTGATGGACACCATCACTCGTGACCTGCAACGGAATGTTCCTTGGACCCTTCTGTATGCAGATGATGTAATGGTTGCAGATGATACCCGAGACGGGAATAACCGCATCTCCCAGTAAGGCCTATGTATGAATGTGAAAATGACTGAGAATTTGGAGTATTTGGAGTTAAACCCAAACGCCGCACAGTGTGTCGAATCCCATATCTAGGTGGAAGAAATTCACTGTCGCAAATGAAAGCGAAAACTGGCTCATTCGATAGTGAACAAACCAGATGGTAACCCTCGGTCTTCCTTTCCGCTCTCTGGTGCGTAGGAGGGAGGTTATGGGTGCTGAAACGTCTTCCTGACAATTATCAGGTCATTTGATAGGGGCTGTCTTAGTGAACCGAACGTTGTGATTCTAGTGAGTTCAACGAGGTGTTGTCTTCTGCGGCTCATGGAATAGTGAAAAGCGGTATGTGTTCGCCTTTTTATGCGTAATACAAGCTTTCTGCACTAAATAAATTATTTACTTTATGAGTTCCTCATAGTGCCACTTTACTTTAAACGTCATTCGAAAGGAAATTTAATGTAGATTCAGGATCTGTAGTGGTTTGGTTGCGCACGAATATGCATGATAGTTTATTTTCTTATTTTCAGTGACTATGTGGGCATTACCGCGAGAAGAATTCTTCAACGCGTGGCGGTCGTGTCGTAAATAGGGGCGTACAGACGTCATATTTCAATAAGTTATGAATAAATTTGATTCTACAACTCTTACTGACACTCAAGTGTAGGAGCTAAGAAACAAAATTAAGTTGATATCCCATAATATTAACAAAAGAAAAATAGGAGAGTGCAGGAATAACAATGCCACCTACATAGGTAATCTACCTATGGAATCTATTGAGTTACTTAATGACCCCCAAGGAACTTTGACATCAAATTATGAATACCAGTATAGCAATGACTACGATGCTCTGGACTCCAGAGAAGAATCAGGTGGAGAATGAACATTAGACATTTTGTTATTATTAAGGGGAGTGAGATTAATGAGAACATTACTTGACGAATGGACGTTTTCTTTTCATTTGCAATGGGAGAAATAGGCCTAATATTCAATATATGTTGTCTTCATTTCCATGCTTTTCTAGAGAAATAATATTGTTTTCGTGTGTGAAGTGTGTTTACTAAAACTACGTCATTAACAGGACTGTAAAATGACATTTTGTTATACAGAAATTGATTGTATGATTTTGACGAATATTTTTAGCCTAATATCAATTTTGAAAAAATAGGCTTATGAGATCACCTTTTGTCCGTGTGTGTGTGCGTGTGTGTGTGTGTGTGTGTGTGTGTCCTAATAACTTTTGAACGGCTGGAGCGATTTCAATGAAACTCGGTAAGATCATAGCCCCATTCTGGCCGACCTCGACCGTTTCCTTCAAATTTTATTCTGTCTCACCAATCCAACATGGCGGCTGTGCGAATTATTTCACCAGCATTCAGTATCTCAGAAACTATTACAGATATCACCCTGAAATTTTGTACTGTGATAAAGGGCACTACTAGACGTTCACCTAAGAAACCTTCATAAACCTGATAACTACAAAACCAACATGGCTGCCAAGCGAATTTGAGACTTTTAAATAGACTTTTCTCGCGATTTAGCCATCCAAACATAATGAAACTTGGTACAGAAAATATTTATACACATTATAATGCACTGGCGTCTAATTTAGTTCAATTGTTTACATAACCTCAAAATGGCGGCTGTGCGAAATATTTCACTGGCATTCTATATCTCCGAAACTATTAAAGATATCACCTTGAAATGTTTTACGATGATAAAGGGCTTTGCTACAAGTTTATCTATGTATTTTTCAAAAACCTGTAAAGTATAAAACGAACATGGCGGCCAAGCGAAGTTGAAACATTTTAATAGACTTTTCTCATGATTTAACCCTCTGAGCGCAGAGAAATGTGGTACAGTAAATAATTATACATATTGTAATGCACTGGCATCGAATTTAGTTCAATTGTTTACATAACCTCAAGATGGCAGCTATGCGAAATTTTAAAATTAAGTTATTATTTCTTGTGTCGTAATCATGCGATCGAAGTGAAAGTTTGAATAGTGAAGCTACGCTATAATTTTTCTTTAATGGTACATAACCCTACGGCCTATACATATAACTATCCAAAATTGCGAGCATCCGAAATATGTTGACGATTCTCAATATCTACGAATCATTTACAGCAATCAAACTGATATTTTTTATGTTCATAGAGGCTATGAACATAAGTTCACCTATAGGACTTTCAGTAACCTGGTGAGCAAAAATCCAACATGGCGGCGACGCGAAGTATAAATATTTAAATGGATGTTTCCCGCGATTTAACCATCTGAGTTCAGAATATATGAAAATAGGCTGTATAGTTCTTCACGGAACTTCTTGTTTATTTTTAGATAATAAATGTTATATTTTGTGCATATTTCGTTGTTCTATGTTTAATAACAATTTAATATACGTTTTTAATCTGGATGATTTTACATACTGTGACTTCGTATATTCCCTCAAATAAGGTGTAACAAGAATACTTGACTGAAAGTCTCATTGTTATTCATATTTTATCCAGTTTTAAATAGTATGTTCACCACTGTCATAAACTATCATATACACATCCAAATCATGATTTTTACTACCAAAAATGGATGATTCGTGTGTTGCTTTCGGTCAATTTTTACACCTCACCTTACCCCTCACCCCTATATATTTATCCCAGAAATGAATTCAGCGACCTCGAAAAAGGTATATTGCCAACTTTTAATAGAATCCCAGCACTATTAACGAAGTTATTAACTTTTTCCACCTAGAATTGGGATTCGACACACTGTGCGACGCGACGGTACCATTCAAGTCCCTGGACAAAATCTAGTCAAGACAGACTGCTTCAGGTACCTTGGATCTCGACTTCAGAGTGATGGCAACTTCAATAATGAAGTAAGAGCCAGGGTAAACGCAACCTGGTTGCGGTGGAAGGAGATCACGGGTGTGCTTTGCGACATGAAAATGCCACTTCGTCTCAAATCGAAGATATATCGGACTGTGGTACGGCCAGTTGCGCTGTATGGAGTTGAATGTCGACCATCCGACAAAATTTCAGAACGTCGCCTGCACGCCATGGAAATGAGAATGCTCCGTTGGACAATGGGTTTCTCCCTTATTGACCATGTCAGAAACGACACAATTCGGGAACAAATGGGTGTCGCCCAATGAGGGAGAGACGGCTCCGAAGGTATGGCCATGCCCTGCGTGCAGCGCCTGATACTGTTACTAACTATGTCCTTCATTTTGAGTTTGAAGGCCTACGCCCCAGAGGACAACCGAAGCAGCGTTGGCAAGACACAATAAATGGTGACTTAAAAATTACCGGCCTAAATCCAGCTAACGCACGAAACCGGACAAAATGGAGGTCAATGACCAAAAAAGCGGACCCTGCACCAGCGGGACAACGCTAGGAAGCAGAGGAAGAAGAAGAAGTTATAAATACCCGTATTGATAGTAGAATTAAAAGTTTAAAATTATTCGGCGTATTAATTTTAAACTTTTAATAACTACCTGTCTATTTATCATATTCATTTATTTATCTACCTATCCTTTTATCTTATTTATTTATTGACAATACTGTAATTCAGAGTAAACAAGTTCGTCAAAATATTCTACACTTGATTGTGTTTGGTCATTCTTCAAGAGTTTAGGAGTAAGATTCTTTGACAATATTCGAAAGAGCTCACCTATATCCTGTGCCATCTTAACACCTAAATAGCTTTTCCCAGTTGTTTTACTAACGATAGCAAGTGTATAAGTTTAGAAATGAATCTTTGTATTGTCTTGAACGTAAATGCCTTTCTTATGACACCTGAAATGATCCTTCCTATTTGAACATCTTAGTATATAGGTTGATTAGACCTAACAGTCCTTGTACAGATCAACACATGTCTGTTTGTAGAATACTCGAGTTTGAGAAGTTAAAATGTCTTGAAATTTCGCAAATTTATAATCATTGAGGAGATAAATTGCAACGTGAGGTTGCTTGCTTTACTAGCCCTAGTTTGTCTTGAACTAGCTTTCATCGTACAATACCATTCTAGAGACAAAAGGAGAGTGCATTATTTTTATTGCATCTGGTTACCCAGATATAGCATCTTCCTCTCATGGCCTCCTTGATCCTACCTCCCTGAATTCAGATCGGAAGTCATATAAGAGGTGCTGCGCTCTGGATTCCTGCAGCGGAGAAGTGTTGTGGTCTCACCACATCTTGTTGAGCAGTTCATGCAACTGGCTTGGCTATTCTAAAGATCATACCTCATAGTTTATAGCTTACTTTCGATTTTTTGAAAAAAATGAAAGTAGACTTATGAGATCTACATAGGGCCCAAAATTGTGTGTCTGTCTGTGTGAGTCAGTGTTCAGTGTGTGTGCTCTGAATGTCTGTCCCCCCCTATCAATTCGAACACGGTGAAACCGAATTGAACAAAATTTGGTACAGAGGTAGAACTAGCAAAGGGCACCTCAGTGTCATGTTTTATATCGCCGCCATCTTGACAAAAACGTAATGGCGGCCACGCAAATGATCAAAGTCTAAATCAAATTACGATTAACCTAATCATCAGATCTCTACCAAATTGTGCAAAACATATATTCATACAGCTAGCGTCTTTTGACAAAACTACAAGGTAATCAGCCCAAAAGTTTGCAGAAAGCTGCCATGTATGTGTGCAAATTGATTCCCCTATGAATTCAAACACGGTGAAACCAAATTGAACGACATTTGGTACATAGATAGCAGTAGCAAAGACCACCCCAGTGTCATGTTTTAGATCGCCGCCATCTTGACGAAAACGTAATGGCGGACACCCAAATAACGACCAACCAAATCATTTGATTTCTACCAAATTTTGAAACAACATACTTTTTTGCGGGAAGCAACTTTTAACTGAAATACAAGGTCATCAGCCAAATAGTTTGCAGATAGCGGCCATGTATATGTGCAAATCGATTCCCCATATCAATTCAAACACGGTGAAACTGAATTGAATGAATTTTTTTTACGGAGGTAGCACTAGCAAAGGGCACCTGATATTCATGTTTTATATCCGTATAGCACGTTGTATTTCAACAAGCTACTACAACCAACATTCAATTGTACTCCTTGAAAAGGACAAAGAGTTATAACAATGCCCATGCATTTAGGAGAATGTAGGCTATATGTTCTTTACTGAACATCTTGTTAAAAATAAACACCAGTCGTCTTGTTTTTCGCTGACAAGGAGAGGATAGGATGCATGGGTCAACGATTCGAACCATCTATAGTACACGTGTAGGACATGGCCAGGCGTATACCAGGTGCAAGTAGTAAGGTGCGCTTCTCAGCCGTTTCCGAGAAATTAATTATTCGCATTTGCATTGTGACGTCCATGTGCGTTGTACGCTAGAAAGAAACCAGCGATCACGTGGTGCAGCGGTAAGAGCCCTGCTTCGTAAGTGCGAGATCGCGGGATCGCATCCCACCGATGAGCCGTTGCAGTGTGTTGTGATTTTCCATTCTTTTTTTAGCCTATTTTCATTATGAAACAAGATGTTCAGTAAAGAACATATAGCCTACTTTCTCCTAAATGTATGAGTATAGTTATAACTCGTTGTTATTATCAAAAAGTATAATAGAACTATTCTTTGTTGAAGACCTTAGAAACGATTTACCTCTACCAAACGCCACAACCTAGATAAAAACTGCTACCATCATTGAAGAAAGAAAGATAAGAAGTATCTAAAGAATGTTATGGATCTGGAGACATAATCGACCGGACTGGCGGCGTGGCTCAGCGGTAACGTTCTCGCTTGCTGAACCGTATGTTTCAGGTTCGTATCCTGGCGCAGTCAGCTGGCATTTGAGGGTGCACAAATGCGAGGGAGCCGTGTTAGTAGATTTACTGGCACGTTAAAGATCCCCTTCGGGACAAAATTCTGGCACCCCGGCGTCTCTAAAAGCAACAGTAGTTAAAAGGGACGTAAAACCAATAACATTATTATTATTATTATTATTACATAATCGGCCTGACGCGGGCAGCATCCAACTTTGAGTTGAGGCATGTCTTTACACGTCTGGCTGCGTATGACTTTCACAACCCTAATTGAATTAACAAATCTTTCCATGACCCTACAGAGACGTGTGTATACCAACTATGTGGATATTTTCGATTGCTATTTGGCTGAAATAGAAGTATTAATTAATATCCTGAACTAGCACCAACGGTAGAGTTCAGATACTATGTGAAATCGTTTTGTTCTTTACTTCAATTAACATTTTCAAATAACGCACAATAGGCTGTTACAAACCCTTTAAAATAGAAAGTAAAAATGTATCGTAGTATCATCTTGTCATTCTTCAAATTCGATGCGCATAGAATGCAAATGGTATAGTAATCAATGGAGCCCCACGTAGACTAGTCGAGATATCTAGTGGTGAAATATCTAACAATATAATCCTAACAGAGCGAGTGCATTCTAGCGGCCAGAAGAAGAAACTTTTCAATAAAATCTGGTCGGCGTGCAGTTACCTTTTTGGCAGCTAGATGTCTCGAGTAAATCTGCTGGCGAATTATGTTTTAATTAAATATATATTTTACACCATAATATGCACAATATAACGCTTAATTTTAAAACATCTGAGTCATTACAAAACAATAAACATATAAAATTCCAAGCAAAAAAACTAGCTCTGATCGAGTTTGAACCATAGGCATTTGAGCGATAGGCTAACGCTCTACCACTGAGCTAATCGTGTGAACGAATATCGTTCTATATAAAATGACTTACATAGAACTTGTTAGCAAATAGTGATTTATACTAAACGATTTCATCACTGGAGTATATTATTTATATATAAAGCATTTCATACAAAGTTTATTTATTTTATATCAGTACGCTATATAGCATGCAATACTCAAATTAGTGAAATATAAGTCAGGCACAAGATATCCGCTGCCATCTTGTCTTATTACTAAATCAGCTCAGCTTTTAAAAATCACGTCTGCACTATAGTATTACAAAATAAACTTTTAATTTCGAACGTGCCTCTTCCTTTAGAACAGTTAAAACGATTCTCGGCTCGATAATCGGAACTGGTGGGTCCCATGATATGGATTATAAAGTTTGCATAATTCGCACGGCCGCCATCCTGAAATGGTGTGGCGGACGACCTTGTAGTTTGGTCACAAGACGCATCCTATACGAAGGTATGTTGTTACCAAATTTGGTAGAGATCGGATGATTTGGTTAGTCGTTATTTGATTTTACGTTTTGAACGTTTGAGTGGCCGCCATTCAGTTTTAGTAAATATGGCGGCGATATAAAACATGACACTGAGGTGTCCTTTGCTAGTGCTACCTTTGTACCAAATTTCGTTCAATTCGCATTCACCGTGTTCGAATTGATAGGGGGGGGGGACAGACATTCAGGGTACACACACTCACACACACACACACACACAGACACACAGACACACACACACAGACTCACACACACACATACACACACACACACACACACACAGACAGACACACTTTTTTTCGCCCTGTGTTGATCTCATAAGTCTACTTTCATTTTTTGCAAAAATCGAAAGTAGGCTAAAAATAGGCTTATGAGATCCCCTTTTGTCCGTGTGCCTGGCTGTGTGTGCGCGTATGTGTGTGATTCGTGTGTGTGTGTCCCTCCCGCCTCGTAAAATCTTAACGGATAGAGCGATTTCAATGAAATTCGGTAAGTTCATAGCACTATTCCGGACGACCCCGACCGCGCCCTTCAAAGTTTGTTACGTCACACCAATCCAACATGGCGGCTGTGCGAAATGTTTAACCAGCATTCATTATCGCCGAAACTATTACCGATATCACCCTGGAATATTTTAGGGTGATAAAGAGAACTACTAGAAGTTCACCTAAGTGACTTTTGAAACCTTGGTAGCTACTAAACCAACATGGCGGCCAAGCGAAGTTGCGACTTTTAAATAGACGTTTCTCGCGATTTAACCAAACAAACGCAATGAAACTTGGTACAGTATATGTTAATACACATTGTAATGCACCGACATCCAACTTCGTTCAATTGTTTACATAACCTCAAGATGGCGGCTGTGCGAATTATTTCAACGGCTTTCTATATCTCTGAAACTATTACCGGTAACACCCTGAAATTTTGTACGGAGATAGAAGGCACTACTGGAAGTTCATCTATGAGACATTCAAAAACCGATTATCTAAAAAACGAACATGGCGGCCAAGCGGATTTGAAAATTTTAAATAGACTTTACTCGCGATTTAATGATCCAAACGCAAAGAAACTTGGTACAGCAAATGTTTATACAAATTGTATTGAACTGGGATCTAATTTAGTTCAATTGTTTACATAACTCCAAGATGGCGGCTGTTCGAATTTTAAAATTAAGTTTTTATTCCTTTTGTCGTAATCTTGTGATCGAAATGAAATTTTGAATAATGAACCTACGCAATAATTTTCCTTTAATGGCACATGACTCAATGGTCTATACATATAACAATCCAACATGGCGACCAACCGAAATATTTAGACGGTTCTCAATATCCAAGAATCTATTACAGCAATCAAACTGAAATTTTGTATGTTGATAGAGGCATTTAACATAAGTAGGATATATGAAAATAGGCTTTAGTTCTTCACGGATCTACTTGGTTTTTTTTTGTAACCATTGGCAATTTCCAACCCATTCGCATAGCATGAGTCACTGCTTGCGGGGTTCAGGGTGGTCTGATGGTTCACAGACGTTCAATGAACAGTACAGACTGGGCCTTCAATGTAGAAATGTATACCGGTACATATGAATAGAAGACACCTCACCGTGTATAATACCAATGTATTTGCAATGCCGATACTGTACTTCATGTAAGGTCACAAACGTTGAACCCCATACGATGATTTCAGAATCACTTTTCCCGCTCACATAACACGTTATTACAAGTGACTGCAAAATAAACATAGTTTATTTGTACATTTGTACGAATTACCAATGATTTCAATAAAAACACAACATACTGCAAAAGTTCACCGGAGGGATTCGATCCAGCCATCCCGCGATTACGAAGCAAGGCTCTTACCGCTGCTCCACGCGCTCATTGGCTTCTTGAGAGCTAAAAGGATCAGTTTCTAAAACCAGATAACTTGGCATGAACTTATTCCATTTATTAGTGCAGTGAACTATGGCATGTACTTCATATATTAACTGAAGAGTGTGTACACCGCATCTAAAAGAGAATATTAAAATAGCCGTTCAACCTTCAAATACTAACACAGTAGATCCTATAACCCTTACTGGATAGTAGTCTATATTCCGCCCACAACGTTGTGCGCCATTTTATGAGACCGTTTAGTTGATGTCAACAACCACGATGACTCAACTAACGACACATAAATCGAATAAGAAGTACCGTGAGGATCAGGTGACCTTCCATAAAGGCTAAAGCGGCACGAGAGTCCGTAGTCCACAGGGATCGTGGTACATGGTGACGATGGTCATAGACCGCCTAAGGAAAGGTTCACCTTAAAACTAGACTGAGAAAATAAACATCCATACTCATGTAAAACACCGTGAAAATTTATTAGAATTCACAAGCCCCTAGCCTAGTTCGGAGGGTTATAATCGGCTAGTCCGCAAATTAATAAATAAACTAAGATAAAGAACAGGTCCCCTACCTGAGAAGTTACTGAAAACCCTCGCGAAAGATCTAACTCACAATGATAAAGCAACAACAGCAACGCTAGGAATATGGCACGACGCAAGTCCCTAGTTCAAGTTACAAGATCAAGCTAATATCTGAATTTACATTTAACAGGGTAGCAAAACAAATCTAGGTTAGGATGGTACCATTTCGACATTTAAATTTAACATTAATTCAACTAGCTAAGTCCTATCAATTAACAAAATTTACGGCGATGACGACCGTAAAAGAAAACAATTACATCCAAAAGCTAAGTGTACAGCCATGAAAAACAAACAATTTAATTATGCCTAATAACTATGTGCTAACAGCACACAATAAAGTAACATGTAGGGTTTAATACACTTGACATCATAAATTAATAACGAAATAGACACAGTAGTTTTATTAAAAATTCCTGCCTACACCTTGGTTTACTCTTTGTAAACCATAGTCATCTAATGTGTATAGTTACGGTGACGAATGCGCAGTTGAGACCACGTCTGACATCGCATGGCCTGAGCTCCACAAGCTACGAACTCTAGGTTCGCACATGCTTCAGGTCGCTACAAAAATGTCAACTGTCCTAGTCATTTCCTCACAAGGAAATTATCTTCAACTGCACGGCTATGTCAACAGTTCCAGAATGCAAAGAACAAAGTTAGATAGAAAGAATAGTTAGTTAGGCTTGTTTTACAACAATTATGCATTTTATTATTAGAATGTCGGTTTATAGGTTTATCGTAGGTTTATGGCGAATAACATTGACAATAGCCTGGGCACGGAGTGTCTCCAACTGAGATCATTCTCCACCAAAAAGCCTCGACTCAACAGTCGGAATATAATCAACGAGTATAACAACTCGGACACACAATAACACGGGTTACCAGCGGCGCTAAGCTCGCGTTCAATAACACTGGGATAGGCCTGTACAACAGTTACCTTCCAAAAACATCTGGTCAACGGGATCATCCCCGGACAAAGCATACAATAACATCCTGCTACAACAGGGTAGACTTCACCATCCTATAGAAAACCTTACATAACTGTACCTGTCATACGACAATACACGCAACAGAGCGCTAAACTAACAAAAACCGATCCATAAAACAAGTGATCAAATACAAGAGTGGAAACTGGTTTCCATAAGCAAAATAGCAATGAAAGGAAAAGCGAATACGAATTGTACTCTGTCCTCGTCTATAGTAGTTTTGTCTCACAATGAAGCAGGCGTGCTCTAGGTCACTGGGTTACATAACCAGTTTATTCAAGGCCGGCGATTTAATCAATACAAAACCTGCACTTGGCCGGTTCATAAAAAACATTACCATGTGGGTTACGGATCTCTACAGAGTCCGTGTATCAAACGCACGCTATGAATCTGAGTATAGTAATACACTTCCGTCTTTCTACCAAAGACGTCTAAATGAAAGTAAACTTACAATAACTGAAGCTCTTTGCTTTAAAAATTGCAACTCAGTAGTTGCTAGAACATCAAATAAAAACGTGTCTCACACGACACAAGGAAAATATGATAAATGTGGCACAGATTCACACACTAGATCTGCTTAATGATACGTTGGGATCCGCGTTCGATGCTAGGCAACGAAACATTCCTTCTAGTTGTTAGGTTCAAACATGACCAAGAATAGCTTCTGAGCTTATTCAAAATGAAATATAATGCAATTACAAACTGGTAGTTACTGTCGACTACCTAAATGATACGACCGTTCTAACGACAGTCAGGGGTGTAACAAAGGATGGCTGCGAAGAATGCAGTCAATTAATAACCAAGGCATCTGATTGCCATAACTACAGTCAGCAAAGACTTGAAAATTACCCCAAGTAGGGTTGAACAAAATAGCCTCAAAATGACTACGATCAGGTTCAGCAAAAGGTAGGCATTGATGTTCCACGACGTTCACCAAGCTGCACCAGGGCTGACCAAAATGTCTGACCCCAAAGGTGTCTCATTCTAAACTGAAATAAATGACATCTAACTAATCTAGTTACATCCCTACCTAGAAAAATGGCTGACACTGAGTGTGGTTGATTCACAAACTACATTAAAACTACTATACCACCAGAAACTAGAACAAAGAAGGGGTGTGACAAAAACTCACGAAATGGAGGAGCTCTCACTCAGCTCTCTATTCCACAACAAGGGTTGTACATAAACCTCTCTGGCTCTCTGGATCGGTATCCTCCTCATCAGGATTCCCATCTGGACTCCCCCAAAGACCAGGGTTCGATTTGTCCCTGTCGACATCTTCGTGGATATGCCTGGAAATGGCATTTTGGCTCCTTCCCTCTCGTTCATCGTTCTGGAAGTTCCTCCATCATGCTGGTTCCTGTAGAAACGTCACCCCCCCATACTGGGATGGTATTAGCCCATGGTGACTGCTTCAACCATGGTGAATAAAAGTCCAATCACGTGGGTAGCGAAATAAGTTGCGTGATTATTCATCCTCTCACTTCCAAAATTATAATGTCCGTCGTGACTATTATAGGCTTCAATTATAAAATACGACACAGCCTTAATCTTGCAGATGTGGATTAGCATGAGAGCTAATACTATTTTATAATGCTGCACGTGCTAGTGACGCTACTTTTGTATCACGCAGCATCCGTGAATTATACGACGTTTCAAAGATAAAATTTCCACTTTGACAATTTAAATATCTCATACAATTATAATCACACTTATTCAGGATAATTGTAACACTATTACCTGTATATTTCCACTAGGCATCTGCCCTCCACATACGCGTGGGTAATATGTGATGTCACAGCAATGTTGTGCAATACACTATACTTGCCAATAATTATTTCCCAAGCTTCTTATTTAATTCACTGGACTTCATCGACAGTGAATATTAGTATTTGCTTACTCGATGGCAGTTTATAATCACTTTTAACGCTAAACAGCGGATATTCTTCTACGTCTCGTAGGACAAATGTAATTCCACGCCTACACAAGGCGGATTCTCAAGACGCAGTGCTCCGGTACTGGGTGTCTCTAGAAAGTAGGTCGTCAAAACGAAAACGTTGAGCGACTACTTACGTTCCTTTTTGCGTATCTGCAAGGGTATTACCTTACCTAAAGTAAAAATAAACATTCTCCAAAATGTTTTAATAATGCAGCATGACGAAATGGAATATTCTGAGTCTCGTAGGAAAGATAAAAATAATTAATAAGACCTCAGATAATAATGAGCAGTTTACACCAAAGTCAAAAGTGCGATTCACCGCTACTTCAAAGTATCGCGTGATCTCTCAGCTTCACGTGGCTTCCTGGGTGTGTTCAAAAGTACAACATCCCATCATAAATGCTCTGTCATAAAAATAATATCACATGAACCATAGCTCAGCGGGTTCAATATATTGAAAGAGTTTGTATTCTATTATCAAAGGTGCTGATAGTTGAAACTTTCAGCATAATTACAACAACATTTCTTGTAGTCGTAATATTTCTGATAAGCAAATATTATAATTAAATCAAGAAGTTCCGTGACGAACTAAAGAGCCTACTTTTCTTAAAATTTAAGATTCATGCCAATCTATATAGACCTATCCAGAATAATGACGAAATTAATTTAGTAATATGGAAATTTCTAATTATTTCGAAATATAACTCGTATAATGTAGCCTAATAGAGCACTACAGTTGGCAGCCCTGGTGACTGAATATATTGTTAGTTCCATCTCTTAAGGTACAGAATACAAAATTTGGTTGAAGTCCAATGGATAGCATGGACGTTACATGCAGTTAGACATTGGATCTATCAGCGCGAGTAAAATCATGTTGGCGACAATGTCATGTATGTGTTAGAAATAATCTGAAATATTATGGTCTCTTGTTGTGCCAATTTTGGATCAAATCCATTTGTTAGTATAGAAGTTACATGTATTTTCAAATTGGAACTATCAGCAGGCTTAGAGTCATGTTGGCAGCACTGACATATTCAGTTTCTCCAAATTAATCTGGAGTACGACAAGGATGTATACTTTCTCCCACTTTGTTCCTGATTGTTCTTGATAATACTCTTAGGAAGGTGGGGAGAGGAAGGAAGAGAGGGATACAGTGGGTACTTCGAGACAGGTTGGAGGATCTTGATTTTGCTGATGACATCTGTATGCTAGCACAGCGCTTTAGAGACATAGAGGGAAAACTGGCAAACTTTGAACTTGAAGCTGCTAAGGTTGGACTTAAGATAAACCCAAAGAAGACAAAGGAGCTGAGAGTGAACTCCACAGTACAGGCTGGTCTCACTGTGGGAGGTGTAGATGTAGAACAGGTGGATACATTTGTTTACTTGGGAAGCGTGGTAACGAGAAGTGGAGGGGCTGAGGAGGATGTCAAGAGCAGAATAAGAAAGGCAAATGGGGCGTTTGTGCAGCTCTATCCAGTATGGAGAAACCGTAACATATCCAGGAAGACGAAAATCAGACTTTTTAATACCAATGTGAAAGCTGTCCTATTGTATGCATGTGAAACATGGAAAGTTACCAATCCTATCAGCCACCAACTTCAAGTATTCATCAATCGTTGTCTGCGTCGAATTCTGGGTATACGATGGCCAGATATAATCCCAAACGAAGAGCTGTGGCAAAGGGCTAACCAACAACCTATAGAAGTCCAAATTAAACGGAGGAAATGGGGCTGGATTGGGCATATTCTGCGGAAACAGAATGATGCAGTAGAAAGGAGAGCTCTGGACTGGAATCCTCAAGGGGCTCGGAGACGGGGAAGACCAAGGAACACCTGGAAACGCACCATTGAAGAGGAGGCCAGAAAAGCGGGAAAGACTTGGATGGAAGTGAAGAACTTGGCAACACACAGAGCCCGATGGAAATCATTCTTGGATGCCCTATGCTACGCACGGAGCGAAAGGAAATAAGTAAGTAAGTAAGTAAATTAATCTAGAATGCCAGGTACTATACGTGTGCAAATTTTAAAGCTGTTGGCTTACATACTTTCTGATATATTAATGTTAGGGTAAAAAATAGAGACGGCATTTATTAACAGTTGGCAGCCCTGGTTGCTTTTAAGAATATGCATAGTCATATCTGTTATGGTACACATCGCACATACGAAATTTGGTTCAAATCCAATTGATAGTATAGAAGTTACATGCATTTAAAATTGGTCATATCAGCAAGCTTAGGATCGTGTTGGTAGCACTGACGTACATCAGTTACTCCAAGTTAATCTAGAATGTCAGGTACTATACGTGTGCATAGTTTAAAGCTGTCGGCTTGCATACTTTCCGATATATTGGTATTTTGATAAAAGTAATTGAGAGCATTCATTAACAGTTGGCAGCCCTGGTGGCTCTTATGAATACGCTCAGTCATATCAGTTTATGTACACATAGTATATACGAAATTTAGTCGAAATCGAATTGCTAGTGTAGAATTTATATGCATTTAAAAATTGAACTTATCAGCAGGCTTAGAATCATTTTGGCAAAACTGCCATGTATGGCCTCCTGGAAATTAAACTGAAATATTATTATCCATACGTGTGGCAATTTTGAAATAGCTCCCATTTATACCTTCCAAGATATCCAACATGGAGCTCAAAATTTAATTGCGGTTTTTCAGCAGTTGGTAGCACTGACATAATTTTCAAACGTGGGCTCGAGATATTCAGGTATAGATCTTTACTTCTACCAAATTTGGATTTGATTGCTGCAGCCGTTTAGGAGTTGATAGCGTGGGGGAGGGGACACACACACAGCCAGACAGACAGAAATTTGCCCGGATCGATCTCATAAGTCTACTTTTCCCTCATGTTTGAAAAATGTGCAAAGTGGCTAAATATTAAAATAAAAAATAAATAGAACATAAATATACAAATTAAAATAAAACAACTAAATATTTAAAAATTAAGATTATAAAACGCTGTCGCCTCCGTAGCGTAGCGGTCAGCATGGTTAGCTGCCGCCCTGGAGGTCCTAGGTTCGATTCCCGGCTCTTCCACGAAATTTGAAAAGTTGTATGAGGACTGGAACGGGGTCTACTCAGCTTCGGGTGGTCCAAATGAGTAGAGGGGGTTCGATTCCCACCTCAGCCATCCTCGAAGTGGTTTTCCGTGGTTTCCCACTTCGTCTTCGGGCAAATGCCGGGATGGTACTGCCCCCGTAAATTGAATTATATTGAGACCACGGTGGCTGTATTGGCAAATATGAATTATGTTATGGCTGTCATAGTTGTGAAGTGGATACTCATGACGTAAGCACGGATGACGCAGACTTCACGCAAGTAGGCTGATTGGGCTGAGATTCTTGGTGACGTCATGATTTTGTTCGAGAAAGATCTGAGATTTACGACGCAGTCGCAGGGAAACATGGAATTGTGCTGAGGAAGAAGTTACGCGATTGGAGGAAAGACTCGAACCAATGAACGATAGTTTGGAGGGAGACGGAGATTACTGAAACTATCATATTTAGTTACTTTTGGAATGCAGAATTGTGGAAACCCATTTTCAGTTATGGCATTGATTTGGAATTTTGAAGAAATTATTTTTGAGTTTTTGAAATTTGAAAATCCGTCAAGTATTGCCAAAGTTAGAAATTCTAGCAATGACGGAGAAACAAGCTATGGAAGGGATGGATACGCCCCTTAAGAAGTTGATAAAAGGTCTTGCACAGCAGAGAGGAGCTCTCATATCGCATATATATCTCATACCGCATATATATTTCTGATGTCATAGTCGTTTTCGAGTGAATAAGTGAAACAAGTCGTCTTTAGCGTGTGGTAAAGCCAACCGCATCGAACGAGCTTCGAGCCTGCCGCAGTTCCATTTTACGGTGTTTGAAACTAGGCGAAGTTGAAACGCACACATTAACGAGTCTACAAGATAATATATCAAGAGTTGACTAATGCCTTTAAGCTAATTCGATTGTGCAGTACTATATTAAAGTGTGTAGAAAGGTTGAACATTTTCAAGATTATAATTTGGAAGATATTGGCATTTTAAGACGGCAGACAAAAGTGATTTTCTCGCCGCCTGAGAAGCACTTTTATACCATCACATTTTACGCTACGGCTGACACATGTAGTGCAACCGTGATATTACATATTGCTTTTGATGATATAACGCTGCATTCTAACATGGACCAATATAATATGGCAGTTCTTTCAACTATTATAACGCAAATGGAGATGGAAGGCTAAGGACTTTAATGCAATTGGGACATATATCAATGGAGTGAAATAGCAGCATGGAACTTCGCTAATCGCCATTCTACACAAAAGCGAGCATGTAGTGAATATCCAACTACACTCATGCATCGTAGTCCAACGCTGAATTATATCAAATGGCAGTGGAAATATATTCATACTCCACGATTATGAATATTTCTGCGGAAATAACTGCAATAAACTTCATGGCGAATTTCTGCCAGAACTTCAGGGAACTATCAAGAGAGGCCAGGGTAGACCCGGCTCACAAAGAAGAGTTTTGCCAGAAGGATGTCTATCGTATACACGGAGCAGTGCAATTTCCGGAGGAGAAAGCAGTTCTATTCTCCGAGGGCGCTGGTTCCAGGTTCGAGGTCGGAGCACATCTTTTTGGTGAAATGGAACCATCACCAGTCTTCTTTGGAAGATTTTCCTTTAGAACTTCAATCAACAGATAAGGTAGTCGTGAACGTTTCTTGTTTTATTTGAGCCATTTAGCAATATCTGAGCAACCATTTTTCCCATATGTTCTGTCCTATATTTTGCCCCATATTCTTGCTTGATATTTCTGTACTCAGTACACTTCGATGAGTTATGCCTTTTTCTACGATTTATTAAGACATTGTTATGTCATTGGCAGATTTAAATAATTTTGGATCAGTTGAAACTGATAATATATATTCTTCCAGTAATTTGCATATTTTTGTAGTCACGATTTGACTGTAAAGTTAACGATTTTCTTTGGCAGATTTGAATTCAGACAGCGTGTCATTTTATTAAAGTAATTCTTTTCAGTAAATTACTTTGACCAATTTTCTGTCATCATCAAGAAAGAAGAATAATTAAAAGATTGGATCTTGGAAATACTAGTCGTTTTATGAACATGATTGCAACATAGACATTTATCGTCAGTTATGAATTACCATTGCATTACAGACAATTTTATGAAATATGAACTTTGATTACGATTTATTGAATACACGATAGTAATGAACATTTGATAGGAATTTTTCTCAATACTAGATTGGAACAATAATGTTTGCATTCCAAAGTCTAATTGTATTCTATTCGACTATTTATGCAGTTTAGATGAACTTTGTTTGAAGATAGTATTTTTATACTACTATACTTAGGAGATATTAATCTCAATTTTGATAGACCGGAGAGGCGTGTATAATCGTATTTGCTATTAAATTTATTTGTGATTGGCAAATTTTTACTTCATATCGATTCATGAATGAAACCCACGAAGGTTAAATAAATAACAGTTTGATACAATGAATGAATATAAGAATTTTTAAAGTGGAATTATGGATGTATAATCGTTAGTTCAGTGGACGTGTAAAAGTCGCTGATGAATAATGCCCTTGAATAAGTGAAGGAGATTCCCACAGTAATATTAATGATGTTGAAGAATTTATAAGTGGAGGTTTTTTTGTATGGATTGTGGAAGATTTTTATGCCATATATATGGAGATACATGATGAATTCTGGGCCTATTTTATGCAATTTGTGCGTTGAGCGAAGTATTTTTCCGCAGAGTTTATTGTCCAGGTCCTTTGCAAATTAGTGAAGTTACTGTTATAATTAACAAGAGTGTTAAATAATTTGAGATAACGATTTTGAATGGAGGTTACCGTCACAAATAATAATAATAATTATTAAAACTTATTAAACCTGGATTTATAAGCTTAAATATAACTAACCTTCATTGGTCGATTATATTAACCTGATTTGAGTAATTATCAACCGGATAGACGTGTGGTTTAATGTATTAATAAAATAAATAATATAAATATTGTAAATAAATTGTGTAAATATCTGTAATAATAATTGGAAATGAAAGGGATTAAGAGAGGCGTGTATAGATTTTTCAATTGTCATTTGACAATATTATAAACAATTTATAATTGTTAAAAAACAATTAATGAGCATTTGTTATAAACATTAAGAGTTTTGTTAATATACTCTAAACAACGCTAATGAAACATATGGATTATGTAATTAAACAAGTTTTGGGATTATTAGAGTAATCCAGTAACATTTGATTGGAGCATTTAAAAGATTTGCGTGATAATATTTGAGTTGAGTTGAGGACATTTAAAGTGTTTGAAAAGGAGCTAGGCTCTGAGTTTACGAGCATATGCGAACACTGACTGGACAGGTGGGTCCATTTAACGATGCGAGCATGCGACATATTGTAGGGTGGATCGCAGCTGGCCTGACAACTGTATGTTAGAGGCCAAGGTTGACTTCATAACAGGCTTGCAGTTATAAATAAAGTGTGATGTTTATGAAAGAGGAAAACAATTGCTACATGTCTCGTTCCAATTCCCTCATCCATTCCAAGTGTATTACTATTATTACGTTCTTATAAGCTAGTAAAGCTGAGATTTTGTATGTAACGTCTACAAGTCCTACAGGAGGACATGATTATATTGACAATGGCTTCTGATTGCCACGTGTATTTTGTTGAATTTTTGTTAGAATCATTCCCTTTCTGTGAAATAAATTATTGTACAGTTTAAAGTTTCTTGTTTCCGTTTTGGTTCATTTTAAATATCATGGTGGAGGTTATTGTGAGGGCATACTTTAAGTGATCCAGTTGGCAACCCATACCCGAGATTAATTTGAATAGGTAAGTAAAGGTAAGTATGAACCCCCGTATATTTTGGTGTGTTCCACAATAATTTCTTGTTAACTGCTGTGCTCTAATCTCGGTAGTATCTGTCAGTGCCATTTTCATTGATGTAGCTGTGCCGGTGCGTTTGATTTTTGGCAATCCGATTGAGGGGGCGGATATCTGACAGCCTACTATCCGGATTTACGGGGACAGTACCTACTGTAAGGTCACGGCCGCCTCCTTCCCTCTTCCTAGCCTATCCATCCCAATCTTCCATCCCTTCCCATCCCTCATAAGGCCCCTGTTCGATTTGCAGGTGAGGCCGCCTGGGCGAAGTGCTGATCACACATCCCCAGTTGTATCCATCCCGACCAGATGTTCCAAGCTCCAGGACACTGCTCATAGAGGCGGTAGTGGTGAGTTCCCTCGCTGAGTCGGTGGGAACCACCAACCTAGAGGGTAAATTGACTAAATAGAATAAAATAAAAAAAGATTATAAAATTAAATTCATAAATAATTAGATAATTTAAAAAAAAAAATTAATCATAAATAATATTGAATATTTAAAATCAAAATAAAGATTAAAGCTGAAATAAAAATTTAAATAAAAGAAAATAAGGTAAAATGGGGAAAAATAGTCCAAAAACAACAAGCACCTAATTATCCAAAAAGAACAAACTCCCTATAGAGGGTTACGGGCTGTGGTGTATCTTAACCACATGTAATTTATTTCAGGTAATTTTACATTTCCACACATTCCAGTCACTGCACAGTGGGTCAAAACCGAAATCTAGGAGGACAAAATTATTTATTTTCATAATTAAAAAATCAAAATTTATTACTTCTACAGCACTCTCATATAATTGCCGCTCACTATTCTGGGATATAAACGAATCTTAGTGTAAATCTGTCACCAATGTTCGAGCAGTCTGAATTGGAGGGTGAATGTAAGTGGCTGTGGTTTGGTTGTTTTTGTGGTTAGTGTGATGCTTTAAGATGGAACATGCAGCTGAAGGTATGATCTTTGTAACGTGTTTCAGTTATTAATGGGCGTAATTGATACGTAATTTTAGCTATATTTGTGTTATATAATATTTAACTATTGTTTTTAAAATATATTTTCACTTAGATTTTTAGTATGCCGCGTCACTCTGCGTCACTTTCTACTTAATGTTAAAATGTAGACAAAGTCTTGTATTTTACGCCTGTTATAAGATTTTTTGCATCTTTTTGCAACTTACTTAGTTATTTTACGTTTTAGAAGATGCCGCGCAACCAGTTCTCACACGTTTACAACTGTTTGAAGCACTGGGTTAGACGATTATGTCAAAAGTGGAACTTGGTGACTTTGTTAGAAGTAAATTAGGGGTAGGAAATTGTTCTGAAGAGATAACTGAATGTTCTATCCAACTCCTAGTCATAGACAATTTCTTGAATGTGTAGACGTAGCTTAAAAAAGGTCTTAACTGATGTTTATTACGAAGTAAACAAAATATATACTTTGCTTTCACTCTAAATTCATGATTAAAACGTAAAAATAATTATGTCCCCCTAGATTTCGATTTTGACCCACTGTGCACTGGAATGATTTTATGTTGACCGACTGCAAATTAAAATGAAATTGTTAATAGGGCAACACTGTAAAATGGCTACAAAGCTATCTTTCAGCTCGGGAACATTATTGTTATACGTTCTGTGGCGAAACATCTTTAAACGCCATACAATAATAAACGCCATTAAAGTAGTCGGGAGTAAGCTTATGAAATGCTTGTCAAGTTAATTGCCAGGAAAGAGGAGTGACGTTGGCCTGCGACAAAGATTATAATTATGTGCTCAAAGAAGATAATGAAAAAATAAAAAAGCAGAGAGTTGTATAGCATAAAGTAATTGGTAAGACTTTGTGCCAAAGGGGTGAGTAATTGGTCACGTAAACATCGCGAGCACGAGTCAAGTCTCTGAGGCGATTGCAGGATTGACTGGACGCTGCATCTCAAAGCTACTTGCTCACATTTTAAGCGACTCTTGACTAAGATTATTAAAGCTTTCCAGTCAGGCATAAGTTGCCACGGTGGGTGAGTGGTTATCGCGTCGGACTACCAACCTCAAGCTTGCAGGTTCGCTCCTGGCCGTGGTAAGTTTTTTTATTTTTTAAGACGACAAAAATCATGTCACGTTGAATACGTTGAATTCAGTAGGCCGTGTTCATAATGGCAGAATTAATCTCGGGATTTTCCGCCAACACAAAGTTCCTCCTTTCTCCACTAGAAAGCGCTATAGTGCCAAGGATATCTGATCTCCCTGACTTTCATGGTGCTCCAAGGAACAACAACATTCGGCATGCAAGCTGCGCTCTGGGCATCAAATAACAACGCTTGCTCCCAGCACCCTAGGGCATACGATATTATTATTATCATAACACAAATTGTGCCGGAGAGTGCCTGCATCGAGACCGGACACTACAAGGATCAGTTCCTAAAACCAGATTTAGTGCAGTGTATTCGCTACATTGAGATATAACCACACAATAGGCTACCAATGTAAATAGAACATAAATAACAAAAAACTGAAGATATTCACAATAACAATTGAATAGATCACAGGCTAGCATACTTAAACTACAATAATAATAATAATAATAATAATAATAATAATATTAATAAGATATAGGAAACATATCATGAATGATCAGACTGTTATAGATGACGAATGCAGGAAGTGCAATACCGGCCCAGAAACCATAGAGCATATTACCAGCAGCTGCAGAATTCTAGCGCCAACATCTTACACTGAGAGGCATAACGATGTTGCCAAAGTCATTCATCAAGAACTCGCACTAACCCGATCTCTCATACACGACAGGACGCCTTATTACAAATACTCTCCAGAAAGTGTGGTGGAAAACAAAGATTACAAGCTCTATTGGGATCGCACTATTCAAACAGACAAAACAACTCCTCATAATAGACCAGACATAATTTTAACTGATAAGAAGAACCATCACACATACTTGATTGACATATCTGTTCCGAATGACCTTAATATCCACCATAAATACCGAGAGAAGGTTGATAAATATACTCCTCTAGCTATGGAGGTCGCTAGAATCTGGAGACAAAAAAATGTGACGATTCTTCCTTTCCTCCTTTCTCCCACTGGCCTGACACCTAACTCCCTTTCAGTAAATCTAGCCACACTAAATTTTTCGTCGCCTCCGTAGCGTAGCGGTCAGCATGGTTAGCTGCCGCCCCGGAGGTCCTGGGTTCGATTCCCGGCTCTGCCACGAAATTTGAAAAGTGGTATGAGGACTGGAACGGGGTCTACTCAGCCTCGGGTGGCCCAAATGAGTGGAGGGGGTTCGATTCCCACCTCAGCCATCCTCGAAGTGGTTTTCCGTGGTTTCCCACTTCGTCTTCGGGCAAATATCGGGATGGTACCTACTGTAAGGCCACGGCCGCCTCCTTCCCTCTTCCTAGCCTATCCATCCCAATCTTCCATCCCTTCCAATCCCTCATGAGGCCCCTGTTCGCTTTGCAGGTGAGGCCGCCTGGGCGAAGTGCTGATCCCACCTCCCCAGTTGTATCCAACCCGACCAGATGTTCCAAGCTCCAGGACACTGCCCATAGAGGCGGTAGTGGTGAGTTCCCTCGCTGAGTCCGTGGGAACCACCAACCTAGAGGGTAAATTGACTAAATAAAAAAAAAGCTAAATCTTTCCCTATACACTCACACTATTGCACAAAAGGCTGCAATTCTGAAGACCTGCAGCATCGTTAGAGGGTTTAAGAATACACATTAGTTAAAAGGGACGTTAAACCAATGACATTATTATCATTGAATACACATTAGGATTTTTCTTTGGACTCTCTTGTGAAAATGGTCTATGTTATACCGTATAGTTCGGAAATGTATGCTATAGGCTTAAGTGTTACTTTACTCATTATCTTGTACGTAATGTGACGACATGTGTCATGGTACCGACTGTAAGTTGGGTAAATAAAGAAGATAATAATAATAAAACAACCATAGAAGTGAAATACTTTTTTTTTATTTATTCAATTTACCCTCTAGGTTGGTGGAACCCACGGACTCAGCGAGGGAACCCACCACTACCGCCTCTATGGGCAGTGTCCTGGAGCTCGGAACATCTGGTCGGGATGGATACAACTTGGGAGGTGTGATCAACACTACGCCCAGCCGGCCTCACCTGCAAAGCGAACAGGGGCCTCATGGGGGAATGGAAGGGATGGAAGATTGGGATGGAGAGGCTAGGAAGAGGGAAGGAGGCGGCCGTGGCCTTACAGAAGGTACCATCCCGACATTTGCCCGAAGACGCAGTGGGAAACCACGGAAAACCACTTCGAGGATGGCTGAGATGGGAGGCTGAGTAGAACCCGTTCCAATCCTCATACCACTTTTCAAATTTGTGGCAGAGCCGGGAATCGAACCCAGGACCTCCGGGGCGGCAGCTAACCATGTAAATAGGTTTAACGAGTTACTCAAGTTTATACAAACTTATGTAATCTAAACATTGTATACAGGGTGAACGTAAAATGCCACACTTGGAGGTCGGCAAGCGGTTCCTCGTCGAAATTCACGACAAAAGTTTATCTTGGTACTACCAATAGGTTTAACATAAATGCGTGTTTAGAAACGAGGATCTGGCAACGCTGTAACTGCTTGCAGCGTGGCCAAAAACTGGTCGCAGGAACTCGGCACTCTGCCGGAGCTCTCTCATTAGCTCAGTGAAACGAGGTGATGGCATAAATGCCGGTTGTGCGGACGCGCCGATGTTCGAGTCGCGTTCGTGCCATTTTTTTTTAGGTAATGTATCAAATTGCATACAATGTACACCTCCACTATGCAATACACTATGTCTTACCGTTGTAGTTACCTGTATTTAATCATTCAAGCGTAACATGAACTTCTTCTTTTTTATTTAGTCAATTTACCCTCTAGGTTGGTGGTTCCCACGGACTCAGCGAGGGAACTCACCACTACCGCCTCTATGGGCAGTGTCCTGGAGCTTGGAACATCTGGTTGGCATGGATACAACTGGGGAGGTGTGATCAGCACTTCGCCCAGGCGGCCTCTCCTGCAAAGCGAACAGGGGCCTCATGAGGGAGGGGAAGGGATGAAAGACAGGGATGGATAGGCTAGGAAGAGGGAAGGAGGCGGCCGTGGTCTTACAGAAGGTACCATCCCGGCATTTGCCCGAAGAGGAAGTGGGAAACCACGGAAAACCACTTCGAGGATGGCTGAGGTGGGAATTGAACCCCCTCGACTCATTTGGGCCATCCGAGGCTGAGTAGACCCCGTTCCAGTCCTCATACCACTATTCAAATTTCGTGGCAGAGCCGGGAATCGAACCCAGGACCTCCGGGGCGGCAGCTAACCATGCTGACCGCTACGCTACGGAGGCGACTAACATGAACTTCTTACAGAGTTAAACGACCCCTTGTTTCGTCCATGGCACAAATAAAGCCAATAGAATATAATAGTGGATACAGTAACATCGTCTCTATTCAATGCGGTACAAAGAAGCACAATATTGTAGGTAGCCCACACTAGATTGCCCATTATGCTACGTTGACGTCCAGTCTTATCTTCACAGAGCCGGTACGTACACGTAGGAGAAACGCCTTCACTTCACAGCAGATGTTCAAAGCGACCTCCTTGCGTTTGCAAACACTTCGCCACTCGCTGGAGCATACTTTGCCGGGCCCTATGCAACACACCAGCATCCACCATTACCGATGCAGCATGCACTCGAGCTATTAGGTCTTGTACATCCATGGGTGGAGTACTATAAACTTCTTCCTTTAAGTGTCCCCACAAATAAAAATCTAGTGGATTAAGGTCCGTGGAACGTGGCGGCCAGAACATTGGACCTCCACGACCAATCCATTACCCTGAACACGCTTCATTTAAACAGTTACGCACAGTCATTCCAAAGTGTGGCGGTGCAACATCATGCTGAAACCAAAGCTGTCGCCGAACACCAAGTGGAACGTACGATAGAGGGGGTAATTTGTCTGGCAATAGGTAAGGGCCTAAAAGCACTCCTCTCACGATTTCAACCCACAGGATTATGCCAAAGCGTGCCTGAAAGCCACGTTCACGGTTGACATGTGGGTTGTGGTCAGACCAATAATGACTGTTGTGATGGTTGAAAATACCTTCCCGAGTGAAGCTACATTCGTCACTCCATAGCACATTCTTGATAAAATATTCGATATCTTTAACTTATTGCAAATGGAATTCACAGAACTGTACTCGTTGAATGTGGTCTTCTGGCCGCTGGTGTTGAGTTAAAGTGTAAAGATATGGATTCAGTTCTTCATCGTGCAACACGTCAACAACCAGTGTTGGAGATACCTGGAACTGCCTTGCAATATCACGGGTACTTCGCCGAGGTAATTGGTGAGCGGTTTCAAGAATTGCGTCCTCCGTTTGTGGAGTAGGCTACGTCTAGTCCTTGGACGACCTCTGTCCACTACTTGTGGGCGAAGATTACCGGTTTCCCACAGGCGCTGCTCAAGGCGACGAAAAGCATTCTTATCGGTTTGGCGCCTTTGAGGTTACCGTGCCGCATACTCACGAGCAGCACCCAACACTAAAAGCATATCGACGTATTCACCATTTGTGAACTCCATCATGAAGCCACCGTACATGAACTTGACAGCACCAGTTATGGTTGTGCAATGCGTGGTTAGTCGACTCGTGCATGCCGTTTAATTAATGGATCACACCGTTCGTTATTTTTTCCGTTAACGTTTTAAGGACTAAACTAGAATCCCACCATTACCGCCACTGAGGGAAGTGTCCTGGAGCTTGGGACTATAAGTCGAGGATACAACTGGGGAGTGTGACTAGCACTTTGCTCAGGCGGCCTCACCTGCAAAGCGAATGGGGGCCTGATAAAGGGATGGGAACAGTGAGAGGGTTAGGCAAGGAAAGGGGAAGGAGGCAGCCGTGGCTTTACGGTAGGTACTGTCCCCGATAATCCGGATAGTAGGCTGTCAGATATCCGCCCCCTCAATCGGATTGCCAATAATCAAACGCACCGGCACAACTACATCAATGAAAATGGCACTGACAGATACTACCGAGATTAGAAGACAGTAGTTAACATGAAATTATTGTGGAACACACCAAAATATACGGGGGTTCATACTTACCTTTTACTTACCTATTCAATTTAATCCTGGGTCTGGGTTTTCAACTGGATCACTTAATAGTATTCCCTCACAATAACCTCCACCACGATATTTAAAATGAACCAAGTCGAAACAAGAAAATTTAAACTGCACAATAATTTATTTCACATAAAGAAAATAATTTAACAAAATTTAACAACAAAATATACGTGGCAATCAGAAGCCATTGTCAATGCAATCATGTCCTCCTGTAGGACTAGTAGACTTCACATACAAAAATTCAGCTTTCTCTAGCTCAAAAGAACGTAATAATAATAATGCACTTTGGAATGGATAAGGGAGCTGGGACGAGACATAAAGCATTTGTTTCCTTGTTCATGAACTTCACATTTTATTTATAACCGCAAGGCTGCTATGTAGATGACCTTGGCCTCTATCATACAGTTATCTGGCCACCTGCGATACACCCTGCACCATGTCGCATGCTAGCATCGTCAAATGGACCCACCTGTCCAGCCAATGTTAGCATATGCTAGTTACCTCAGAGCCTAGCTCCTTTTCAAAACACTTTAAATGTTCACATCTCAACTCAAATATTATCACGCAAATCTTTTAAATGCTCCGTTCAAATATCAATGGATTACTCTAATAATCCCAAATCTTGTTTAATTGTATAATCCAATTGTTTAACTAGCATTGTTTAAAGTATAATAACGAAAACGCTTAATGTTTATAACAAAATGTTCATTAATTATTTATAACACTTTAAATTGTTTATAACATTGTCAAACGACAATTGAAAAAATTTATACACGCCTCTATTAATCCCGTTCGTTTCAAATTATTATTAAAGATATTTACATAGTTATATACATTATTTATATTATTTATATTAGAAATACATTAAACCACACGTTTATCCGGTTGATAATTACTCAAATCGTGGTGATATAATCGACCAATGAAGGTTAGTTATATTTAAATTTTAGATTCAGGTTTAATAAGATTTCATAATTATTTTCATTTGTGACGGTAACCTCCATTCAAAATCGTTATCTCAAATTATTTAAACACTCTTGTTAATTTTAACAGTCACTTCACATTAATAATTTTCAATGGACGTGAACAATCCACTCAGCGGAAAAATACCTCGCTCAAAACGCACAAAATTGCACAAAAATTGGCCCATAATTCATCATATATCTCAATATATATGGCATCAAAATCTTCCACAATACACACAAAAAACCTCCACTTATTAATTCATCATCTTCATCAATATTACTGTGGGAACCTCCTTCACTTATTACAGGGCATTATTCATCAGCGACTTTTACACGTCCACTGAACTAACGATTATACATCCATAGTTCCTCTTTAAAAATTCTTATATTCATCAATTGTATCGAAAACTGTTATTATATTTAACCTTCGTGGGTTTCATTCATGAATCGATATGAAGTAAAAATTTGCCAATCACAAATAAATTTAATAGCAAATACGATTAGACACGCCTCCCTGGTCTATCAAAATTGAGATTAATATCATCAAAGTATCGCAGTATAAAAATACTATCTTCAAACAAAGTTCATCTAAACTGCATAAATAGTCGAATAGAATACAATTGGACTGTGGACTACAAACATTATTGTTCCAATCTAGAATTGAGAAAAACTCCTATCAAATGTTCATTACTATAGTGTACTCAATAAATCGTACTCAAAGTTCATATTTCATAAAATTGTCTATAATGCAATGGTATTTCAGAATTGACGATAAATGTCTATGTTGCAATCATGTTCATAAAACAACTAGTATTTCCAAGATCGTCGATAAAGTAGTAGATTTTAACGCTCTAAAATCTTTTAATCATTCTTCTTTCTTGAGGATGACAGAAAATTGGTCAAAGTAATTTACTGAATAGAATTACTTTAATAAAATGACACGCTGTCTGAATTCAAATTTGCCATAGAAAATCGTTAACTTTACAGTCAAATCGTGACTATAAAAATATGCAAATTACTGAAAGAATATATATTATCAGTCTCAACTGATCCAAAATTATTTAAATATGCCAATGACATAATAATGTCTCAATAAATCGTAGAAAAAGGCATAAATCAGCAAAGTGTACAGAGTACAGAAATATCAAGCAAGAATATGGGGCAAAATATATGGGACGGAAAATATGGGAAAAATGGTTGCTCAGATATCGCTAAATGGCTCAAATAAATCAAGAAACGTTCACGACTACCTTATCTGTTGATTGAAGTTCTAGAGGAAAATTTCCAAAGAAGACTGCTGTTGGTTCCATTTCACCACCGTAAAGATGTGCTCCGACCTCGAACCTGGAACCTGCGCCCTCGGAGAATAGAATAATTTCCTCCTCCGGAAATAGCACTGCTCCGTGTAGACGATAGACATCCTTCTGGCAAAACTCTTCTTTGTGAGCCGGGTCCACCCTGGCCTCTCTTGAAAGTTCCCTGAAGTTCTGGTAGAAATTCGCCATGAAGTTTATTGCAATTATTTCCGCAGAAATGTTCATAATTGTGGAGTATGAAGATATTTCCACTGCCATTTGATGTAATTCAGCGATGGATTACGATGCATGAGTGTAGTTGGATGTTCACTACATGCTCGCTTTTGTAGAATGACGATTAACGAAGCTCCATGCTGCAATTTCACTCCATTGATATATGTCCCAATTGCATTAAAGTTTTAGTCTTCCATCTCCACTTCCGTTATAATAATAGTCGAAAGTACTGCCAGATTATATAGTTCCATTGTAGAATGTAGCGTTGTATCACCAAATGTAATCTTCAGTATCACGGTTGCAATACATGTGTCAGCCGTAGCGTAGAATGTGGTATTATAAAAGTGCTTCTCAGGTGTCGAGAAAATCACTTTTGTCTGCAGTCTTAAAATGCGAATATCTTCCAAAGTATAATAGTGAAAATGTTCAACTTTCGTACACGCCTCAATATTGTAATGCACAATTGAATTAGCATAAATGCAGTCGCTAACTCTTGATAGATAATCTTGTAGACTCGTTTATGTGTGCGCTCCAACTTCGCCTAGTTTTAGTAACCGTAAAATTGTACTGCTGCACGCTCAGTGCTTGTTCGATGCTGTGGGCTCTACCACACTTGCTAATGACGACTTGCTTCACTTAAGACCTCGAAGTCTGACAATATGAGAATCAGAAAAATGAGCCATGAGAACCTGAGACATGAGAACTTCCTCTCTGCTGTGCAAGGCCTTTTATCAACTTCTTAAGGGGCGTATCCATCCCTACCATAGCTTGTTCCTCCGTCATTGCTAGAAGTTCTAACTTTGGCTATACTTGACGGATTTTCAAATTTCAAAAAACTCATAATGAATTTCTTCAAAATTCCAAATCGATGCCATAACTGAAAATAGATTTCCACAATTCTGCATGCCAAAAGTAATTAAATATGGTAGTTTCAGTAATCTCCGCCTCCCTCCAAACTATCATTCATTGGTTCGAGCCTCTCCTCCAATAGCGTAACTTCTTCCTCAGCACAATTCCATGCTTCCCTGCGACTGCGTCGTAAATCTCAGATCCTTCTCGAACAAAATCCTGACGTTACCAAGAATCTCTACTCATCCAGCCTACTTGTATGAAGTCTGCGTCATCCGTGCCTACGTTATGAATATACACGTCACAACTATGACGGCCATAACTATATTCACATATGCCAATACAGCCACCGTGGTCTCAGTATAATTCAATTTACGGGGGCATTCTCCCTTCACCACGTTTTAAAAACAGTTGCAAATTGTTTTTAAACTCTGTGTTATAAATATCTGAATTCACTTGAACACGAAATTGAATTATAATTCTACTCTTGTATGATATTTCCTCTATGTTCCTTAATCATCAGTCTCTTCTTTTCTGGGTTGTGTGTGGCTAATGCATTCTTTTCCTCTCTACTTTCTCTTCTGTCCTGTATTCCTGTTTTCCAAATTCTGCTGGCTTGTCGAAGGACCAGGATCGATCACTAAATCCTGTCTTTTCTTCTGGTTTTCAAGTTCCTTCTCTCGTAATTCCTTCAAATACTGCTGACTTTCCTTCTCTCTCTCTTGATACTTGTCCGGTGTCATAACCTGACCTTGAGAAATTTGATTCCGATTCTGGTACTGGTTATTTCTGTTGTAGTTCCTATTGTACCCATTGTTATTATAATATCTACCTCTTCCGTTATTATAGTTCCCTCTATTGTTATTCCAGCCTCGTCTTTGCTGATATGGACGGTAACCTTGTGATCTGTTGTTGCGAAAATAATTGTTCCTGTGAGGACCTACATTTTCAGTTTTCTCTTCAGCAGGCGTATCAGTTTGCTGAACTTGATCCATGTAGACTGTATTAATATCTTTGAATTCGTGCCTCTGACCTTTTTGAACCAAATTTGGCATCGGACTCGTGTAGTCAAGCCTTCTCAATAGTTCGTCCATACTGGTCAAATCCCTGATATTTGACGATATAATAAGCCTTCTCACCTCCACAGGCAGCATACGAGAAATAGCATCTATCAACTGCTCTGTCGACAATGGGGGTTGTAAGAATCTCAAGCGCGATAACTGGCTCGTGAAGAAATCAGCGTACCGTGTTGGAAGAGTACCCGAATATTTCCTTGAGTATACCTCAGCTCTTAATGAATTTTGTGCTTCTATTGACCAGAATCGTTTTATCAGTGCCTCTGCAAATTCATCGAAATTACTAAAAGTGTACCGAAATGCTGTGAACCACTCAAGGGGTCCTCCAGCTAGAAATCTTTCTACGATTCTCATTTCTCTTTCTCTAGGAATATGGGCTTCAATAAAATAGTCTTTCAGGTTTCTGATATACTCTATCGGTGTTAGACTATCTGTATTACTAAATTTCTGAGGCTTGTCCTCAAAGTTTCGGATGACTGTCACATTTCTTGGATATGAATCCATGTAATTCTTCCCACTATCACGATATTTCCATTCAGGTTCAATGTTCCTATCCTCTTCTTCTTCTCGGAATCTGAATATACGTTCCCCAGGACTAATATCTCTCTCTTCAGTAGCGAGGTTACATCTTCTCACGTAATTCCTATTATCTTCACAAGTCAACCCTTCTGGATCCTTATCTGTGATTTCCGTGATGACTTTCCTAATCAACTCCTCATTATACGTTTCCATCATGCTAGCTTCTCCTAGTTTCAAATTCTGAAGTTTGCTCGTAGTTTCATTGACATCAGAGACAACCTTATGAATTTGTTCCTCTAACGCGGTTTTTAATGCTTGCACGTCCTGGCCTATTTGAGTTCTATCCTCTACCTGCTTTTCGGATAGCGAATCCATCCTTATATTCAAATCCTTTCTAATTTGAACTACCTCATTATTTATATCTACTTGTGTACTGGCAAGTTTTCGTTCAATTTGCTCTTGTACCTGATTGACATGTTCCCCACTTGACCTGTTCCATTCATCTTTCCAAACCGTTACATTTGCAGTTAACATTTCAGCAATATCTACTTCAATGTCTTCCTTAAGTAAACGATTATGATCTAAGACTTGGGTTCTCATGACCTCTACATCATATTTTAATCCAGCTAGAGAAGCTGTTGTCCTAACAGACTCGTCAACCTACCTAGTTGTTAAAGCACTAATGTTACGAGTACAAAGCGTTTTTGAAGTGTCAATTTCTTCTCTAACCTTATTAACATCAGTTTGAACTTTGGCAATGTCTACAAAAACTGTATTAACTTCTATTTGCATCTTATTGATATCGCTTTGCATATCATTAACATCAGACTGAATATTATTTATGTCTACTTGAACGTTTGACACATCGGTTCGAACATTTCTAATCTCTCTTTGAACTTCTTCTACCTTGTCTTGTACAGTAGCAACATCATTCCTAACAACGATTACTTCTGCTCTAGCACATGAAATATCACCCCGGACATTAGCAACATCAAGATTCAACATAGTAAGGTCTTTCTGGACTGAATCAACTTTTCCCTGTACATTGGAAACATCAATCTTAACATCTGAGACATCTTTATGGACATTGGATAAATCTACTTTAACATCCGAGACATCCTTGTGAATGTCAGTCACGGCATTCTGGATTCCCAGGGTACTGGTCTGTAAACGCGACACATTATTTTCCAAGTTTGCAGAACTGGTCTGAAGAACTTTCATATTCTCCTCCATTCCACTAGTATTCCGAGCTTCCATCTCCCTCACACTTTCATCCAGCCTAATAGACAAATTACTAGCATTCTCCGCCATCATCTGCTTCATTCGACTAGCATTCCTAGCTTCCATCTCCTCCAACATCTTTCTCATACTCTCATCAGCCATCTCAATAATATTTCAATAATAGACTGCTTAAGGGACATACATCAAACAGAGCAAGATAACAACATCTGAGCAACATCTTTCACCATATATAAGTTTGAGCAATTTTCTGTCTTAATTCTAACTTATAATTACCTTATAATTAACTTTCGTAGACACTTCATGTTGAAACAAACTCAAGCACATGTTCAAATTTCTTTGGTTCATTTTAAATATCCTAACACAAATAATTTACATTTACAATCCAAATATTTTAATTTTATCTTTAATATGACTAAACATGTCATAAGCCGGTCAAACAAAATAAGATTCCAGATCATAGGCGATTTTTCTAAGTTTCCAGCCTATTTAACCTCCCTCAGGTTGTATAAGATCTGATCTTTTCTGAGTGTAATTTTCCTAATACAATACAACATTTAATCCCTATATAATCACACACTCAAATTCTACAATTGGCCAAGACTTCTAACAAAGAATCAACCTCTTTATTTGAGTCTTCACAATCCCATAGACATCGATAACGTGGTAATCCAATGTTATTCGAACACTCCACACGTTGATTGCACCAATCCAACTGGCGTTCAACCTGGTAATCCAGTTTTGTCGAGCCCCACGAAATTGCGGCGCCAATCCTACTGTCCCCGATAATCCGGATAGTAGGCTGTCAGATATCCGCCCCCTCAATCGGATTGCCAATAATCAAACGCACAGGCACAGCTACATCAATGAAAATGGCACTGACAGATACTACCGAGATTAGAAGACAGTAGTTAACATGAAATTATTGTGGAACACACCAAAATATACGGGGGTTCATACTTACCTTTTACTTACCTATACAATTTAATCTCGGGTCTGGGTTTTCAACTGGATCACTTAATAGTATGCCCTCACAATAACCTCCACCACGATATTTAAAATGGACCAAGTCGAATCAAGAACATTTAAACTGCACAATAATTTATTTCACATAAAGAAAATACTTTAACAAAATTTAACAACAAGATATACGTGGCAATCAGAAGCCATTGTCAATGCAATCATGTCCTCCTGTAGGACTAGTAGACTTCACATACAAAAATTCAGCTTTCTCTAGCTCAAAAGAACGTAATAATAATAATGCACTTTGGAATGGATAAGGGAGCTGGGACGAGACGTATAGCATTTGTTTCCTTGTTCATAAACTTCACATTTTATTTATAACCGCAAGGCTGCTATGTAGATGACCTTGGCCTCTATCATACAGTTATCTGGCCACCTGCGATACACCCTGCACCGTGTCGCATGCTTGCTTCGTCAAATGGACGCACCTGTCCAGCCAATGTTAGCATATGCTAGTTACCTCAGAGCCTAGCTCCTTTTCAAAACACTTTAAATGTTCACATCTCAACTCAAATATTATCACGCAAATCTTTTAAATGCTCCGTTCAAATATCAATGGATTACTCTAATAATCCCAAATCTTGTTTAATTGTATAATCCAATTGTTTAACTAGCGTTGTTTAAAGTATAATAACGAAAACGCTTAATGTTTATAACAAAATGTTCATTAATTATTTATAACATTTTAAATTGTTTATAACATTGTCAAACGACAATTGAAAAAATTTATACACGCCTCTATTAATCCCGTTCGTTTCAAATTATTATTAAAGATATTTACATAGTTATATACATTATTTATATTATTTATATTAGAAATACATTAAACCACACGTTTATCCGGTTGATAATTACTCAAATCGTGGTGATATAATCGACCAATGAAGGTTAGTTATATTTAAATTTTAGATTCAGGTTTAATAAGATTTCATAATTATTTTCATTTGTGACGGTAACCTCCATTCAAAATCGTTATCTCAAATTATTTAAACACTCTTGTTAATTTTAACAGTCACTTCACATTAATAATTTTCAATGGACCGGAACAATCCAATCAGCGGAAAAATACCTCGCTCAAAACGCACAAAATTGCACAAAAATTGGCCCATAATTCATCATATATCTCAATATATATGGCATCAAAATCTTCCACAATACACACAAAAAACCTCCACTTATTAATTCATCATCTTCATCAATATTACTGTGGGAACCTCCTTCACTTATTACAGGGCATTATTCATCAGCGACTTTTACACGTCCACTGAACTAACAATTATACATCCATAGTTACTCTTTAAAAATTTTTATATTCATCAATTGTATCGAAAACTGTTATTATATTTAATCTTCGTGGGTTTCATTCATGAATCGATATGAAGTAAAAATTTTCCAATCACAAATAAATTTAACAGCAAATACGATTAGACACGCCTCCCTGGTCTATCAAAATTGAGATTAATATCATCAAAGTATCGCAGTATAAAAATACTATCTTCAATCAAAGTTCATCTAAACTGCATAAATAGTCGAATAGAATACAATTAGACTGTGGACTACAAACATTATTGTTCCAATCTAGAATTGAGAAAAACTCCTATCAAATGTTCATTACTATAGTGTACTCAATAAATCGTACTCAAAGTTCATATTTCATAAAATTGTCTATAATGCAATGGTATTTCAGAATTGACGATAAATGTCTATGTTGCAATCATGTTCATAAAACGACTAGTATTTCCAAGATCGTCGATAAAGTAGTAGATTTTAACGCTCTAAAATCTTTTAATCATTCTTCTTTCTTGAGGATGACAGAAAATTGGTCAAAGTAATTTACTGAATAGAATTACTTTAATAAAATGACACGCTGTCTGAATTCAAATTTGCCATAGAAAATCGTTAACTTTACAGTCAAATCGTGACTATAAAAATATGCAAATTACTGAAAGAATATATATTATCAGTCTCAACTGATCCAAAATTATTTAAATATGCCAATGACATAATAATGTCTCAATAAATCGTAGAAAAAGGCATAAATCAGCAAAGTGTACAGAGTACAGAAATATCAAGCAAGAATATGGGGCAAAATATATGGGACAGAAAATATGGGAAAAATGGTTGCTCAGATATCGCTAAATGGCTCAAATAAATCAAGAAACGTTCACGACTACCTTATCTGTTGATTGAAGTTCTAGAGGAAAATTTCCAAAGAAGACTGCTGTTGGTTCCATTTCACCACCGTAAAGATGTGCTCCGACCTCGAACCTGGAACCTGCGCCCTCGGAGAATAGAATAATTTCCTCCTCCGGAAATAGCACTGCTCCGTGTAGACGATAGACATCCTTCTGGCAAAAGTCTTCTTTGTGAGCCGGGTCCACCCTGGTCTCTCTTGAAAGTTCCCTGAAGTTCTGGTAGAAATTCGCCATGAAGTTTATTGCAATTATTTCCGCAGAAATGTTCATAATTGTGGAGTATGAAGATATTTCCACTGCCATTTGATGTAATTCAGCGATGGATTACGATGCATGAGTGTAGTTGGATGTTCACTACATGCTCGCTTTTGTAGAATGACGATTAACGAAGCTCCATGCTGCTATTTCACTCCATTGATATATGTCCCAATTGGATTAAAGTTTTAGTCTTCCATCTCCACTTCCGTTATAATAATAGTCGTAAGTACTGCCAGATTATATAGTTCCATTGTAGAATGTAGCGTTGTATCACCAAATGTAATCTTCAGTATCACGGTTGCAATACATGTGTCAGCCGTAGCGTAGAATGTGGTATTATAAAAGTGCTTCTCAGGTGTCGAGAAAATCACTTTTGTCTGCAGTCTTAAAATGCGAATATCTTCCAAAGTATAATAGTGAAAATGTTCAACTTTCGTACACGCCTCAATATTGTAATGCACAATTGAATTAGCATAAATGCAGTCGCTAACTCTTGATAGATAATCTTGTAGACTCGTTTATGTGTGCGCTCCAACTTCGCCTAGTTTTAGTAACCGTAAAATTTTACTGCTGCACGCTCAGTGCTTGTTCGATGCTGTGGGCTCTACCACACTTGCTAATGACGACTTGCTTCACTTAAGACCTCGAAGTCTGACAATATGAGAATCAGAAAAATGAGCCATGAGAGCCTGAGACATGAGAACTTCCTCTCTGCTGTGCAAGGCCTTTTATCAACTTCTTAAGGGGCGTATCCATCCCTACCATAGCTTGTTCCTCCGTCATTACTAGAAGTTCTAACTTTGGCTATACTTGACGGATTTTCAAATTTCAAATACTCATAATTAATTTCTTCAAAATTCCAAATCAATGCCATAACTGAAAATAGATTTCCACAATTCTGCATGCCAAAAGTTATTAAATATGGTAGTTTCAGTAATCTCCGTCTCCCTCCAAACTATCATTCATTGGTTCGAGCCTCTCCTCCAATAGCGTAACTTCTTCCTCAGCACAATTCCATGCTTCCCTGCGACTGCGTCGTAAATCTCAGATCCTTCTCGAACAAAATCCTGACGTCACCAAGAATCTCAACTCATCCAGCCTACTTGCATGAAGTCTGCGTCATCCGTGCCTACGTCATGAATATACACGTCACAACTATGACGGCCATAACTATATTCACATATGCCAATACAGCCACCGTGGTCTCAGTATAATTCAATTTACGGGGGCAGTACCATCCCGGCATTTGCCCGAAGACGAAGTGGGAAACCACGGAAAACCACTTCGAGGATTGCTGAGGTGGGAATCAAGCCCCCTCTACTCATTTGGACCACCCGAGACTGAGTAGACCCCGTACCAGTCCTCAGACCACCTTTCAAATTTCATAATAATAATAATAATAATAATAATAATGTTATTGGTTTTACGTCCCTTTTAACTACTCTGGCTTTGAGAGACGCCGGGGTGCCAGAATTTGGCCCCGAAGGGGATCTTTAACGTGCCAGTAAATCTACTGACACGGCTCCCTCGCATTTGCGCACCCTCAAATGCCAGCTGACTGCGCCAGGATACGAACCTGCAACCTTGGGTTCAGCAAGCGAGAACGTTACCGCTGAGCCAAGCAGCCAGCTTTTCAAATTTCGTGGCAGAGTCAGGAATCGAACCGCGGACCTCCGGGGTGGGAGTTCCTCGCTTTCTTACTTGTGGTTTTAAACAGCACCCGATCCGAATTTGCTATAGAAACTTTTGTCTTGCAATTGGATGAGGAATCGCATGCCCACCCTGTATAGGCTACTCTATATATGTATTTGGTTTAAGTGTAATTCATAAACATCATACTGGTTGGTTCCTCAGTTTAGGGGCTGCGACAACGCGGTCATGTAGCCCCGTGTACTTTGGGCGTGTGTAGAATCTGTCTGGTAACCGGTGTTAATTGTTATGACTGTAATAGTGGGTGTTATCTGTTTTTAATTGAAGTAAGGACTGTAGACGTTGAATTTTCAAGTAGTTCCTACTTTTGCTACCAAAAGCCACCGTCAACGACAACTAGTTCTGAACTTGGTTACTAGATGCCACCACAGTCGGCTCCTGGCGACGAACGTTGGAATCTAAGAGCGTTAGTCAAATCTAACCTATAATTTAGCTTCACACAAGTGTAATTAGAGAAGGTTCTTTTACATGCCATAAATTTATGACATGGGACCGCGGGCTTTACTTCCCCTCCGAAGGAAGCCATACTGAGGGATTTTTAACGCTCTTAAAAAATCTGACGACTTTGGCCGGGTTTGAACCCGCATCTTAGGGATAGAAGCTCAGCATGCTACCAACTACGCCACCGAAGCCGCCAACATCGTATACTAATTTAAGGCTAAGTGATCAAGATCTGAAGATGAGCGCTTTACGTTCGAAACATGTCATCCAATTGAATACCCTATTTTGTATTATAAAGAGTGTTAAGTTGTGATAATTTCTCGGTTTCTTTAGGTTAGGGCATGTAAACATCTCATTCCCGCCCACCTGGAGGATAAACTCGATTTAAAAAATTGTGTTGACCGACTGAAAAGCACTAAACTCTTGTTTACTAAGGCAACACTGAAAATATGGCTTCAAACACCACAATGTTCACGGCTAGTCAGGCAAATCGTGAAGCCAAGAAATTCAAATCACTCAGGCTTAAACTCATGAATTTAGACAAGTCAATTTGGTTCAACAAAAAATGTATAGAACTAAACCTCACCCCTAAATACGTACCAATTAAAACCGTACCGAACACACCAGCCTCGATCATTTCAACCAAACAAGCCAAAGTGCTTTGGATAAAAAACGAATTAAGATTTGCATACATAAGAAAGCAAAAAATTAACCAACAATTGTACGACATTCAATTGCAACTAAGTAATTTCTGGCACGCAGCTCAATGGGATAGCTTCACCAAGCACCTACATGACACCATCAAAATCAGAGCAACGAGGAAGCATGAAACGTTAGAAAATAAATTAAGAAAACTAGGAGAAACACAGAACCATCAATCTAACGAACAACACACGAATAACAATGAATTCAATTTCCACAGCAGAGTAAACAACAGAACGAACGTAACCTTTTCTCAAGGTGAAATGAATATGTTAGACAAAGGTTTGAAATACAACTGCACAGACGCACACACGAACCACAATATAAAACAGTTAATCACAGATATTGAGATAGCCAATCACAATCTCCCAGCAGAAGACAGGTAATTAACCAAAAATCTCGCCACCAACGAAGCCAAAAAAAATCCTCAAACGAGAGGGCGATAGCAATAACATTCAAAACAACAAACAACTAAAAGAAATAAAGTCGTTGAAACAAAAAATAAAAGAACATGACTTAATCATCACAATAGCAGATAAGGGAAACACTACAGTAATTTTGAACAAAACAGAATACATTGAAAAAACAGTCGAATTCCTAAACAACAACGAAATCAAGGAATTAACAAAAGACCCCACCAACAAATTCCAAAAACAAATAAAAAGTACGCTAAAAGAAACAGAATACATACTGACCAAAGCCGAAAAATCAAAACTAATAAACATGAACCCGAAAATACCGTCATTGAGGGGACAACCAAAAATACACAAAAAGGAATGCCCAATGAGACCAATAGTCAATTGTAGGAATGCCCCTAATTACAAAATCAGTAAAGAGTTACTAAAAATCTTAAAATGCCGTCTTTCCAACGACAAAAACAACTCTGTAAAGAACACAACAGAACTAGTAACAGCATTGAACACCCTACAAATGAAACCTAGCTCAGGCTAGTATCCTTCGACGTAACTAACATGTACACCAATATTCCGATTATTGAAGCAATCAACACTATCGAAAACAACTTAAAATCCAACAATTCGGTAAAAGAAATTGAAGAGATTGTGAGATTACTGAGGGTCGTTCTCACCCAAAACGTGTTTCAATTCGACAATAAAATATACACACAGAGAGAAGGCCTAGCAATGGGATCGCCACTAAGTGGGTTAATCGCTGACATCTTCATCAATGCACTAGAAAATGCGTTCTTAGAAAAGACTTCAACAAAGGGAATAGTAATATGGAAAAGATACGTAGATGATGTAATTTGCATCTACGATACTGAACTAACAAACGAAGAAACAATTCTCCAATCCATTAATAGCCTTCACCACTCTATCAAATTCACTAAGGAATCCGAAATAGACCGGAAAATAAATTATCTCGATATAACTATTGAACGTAAAGACAACGACCTTTCATATTCCATATTCCGGAAAGCAACACAAACCTCGCATGCAATCGACAATCAGTCTAATCACCCCAGTACGCACAAACTAGCGGGTTTCAATTCAATGGTGCACAGAGCTTTAAACATACCCATGTCAAAAGACAACTATAATAAGGAAATAAGAACTATTATGCAAATAGCAAAGGAAAACAACTTCTCGCCAAGCAAAATAAATCAAATTATAGCCAAACATAAAAATAAAGATAAAACGATTCCCAAACCGGACAGTAATGAGAAAAAATTTGCGCGTTTCAACTATGTGAATGCGAATACATATAAAATCACTAACCTATTCAAAAAGCAAGGCATAAAGATAGCTTTCACGACGAAAAACACAACCGCTAGGCACCTCCTAAATAGTAATCTAAATAAACGTGACCCGTATTCAAGGTCAGGGGTATATTCTATAACGTGCCAAGACACCGATTGTCAAGCTAATTACATCGGGCAGAGTGGAAGGCGAGTAGACACACGTTATAATGAACATAGGAATTCGATAAGATACGGAACACATTCAGCCGTGTGCGAACATATGTGTGACGCAGGGCATAGCTTTACCAACATCGAGTCGGACCTTAAAATAATCCATCACGAATCGAAAGGCAGAGCTCTTGACATAAAGGAAGCAATCGAGATACACCTAGCCAAACGAAACAATCCCAACAATCTAAATGAACACACGTTCATGGAGAGCTCACCCCTCTTCACGCTACTAAAAAACACACCCTGTCGGAAACAAAACACAATTTAGCGACACAGCCAAGCTAGATAAAAAAGGGGGGAAATTAGGGGGTTATTAATAGGTAAATGTTATCTGGATCAGGTGTACGATGTACTTTTCTTCTGCAATAAACCAAGGCCCATATTCGCGGCAGTATTAAAGGTGCCGGGACGTCCTCATAAGACCGTCAACGCTTAGTTCGAATGGGTTATGCTCCACGCGTGGCGAGGGCCAATCCACGGTCTTTAATAGTTGCAGACCCACCTCATTCAATAACTTACATCTAGGTTGGCAACACCTCACATAAACACATCGCTATCACTCCCCACAGCACGTAGGAGCAGGGGGGAAGAAAGCAGGAAAAAACCAGTCGTTAAGATAACCACCGCAGTCGACCGCACAGTGAGTTCAAGTGAGCACAAAAACTGCGAGTAGCTGTTGTACGGAAGACAATCAGGTAAGTAGTTAGCCTAAAATTTTATAGTTTAACCATAGTTTACAACCATATAATCTCTCTAAAGTACAATCTACGGATAGATATCACCATTTAGCATTTCACCGAACATATATACTGCATTTAGCATACACTGACAGTTACAGTACCAATACTGCAACTAAATAATTGTACATATTGTAAATATTTTCACCTGTATTTCAAACATAGATTTTGTAGCCTAAGTGTAATGGATCTGATGATGATCGCTTGACGATCGAAACTGGTCATCCTAGTGTTTTATTAATCTCATGTAATTTATTTCAGGATTAGGGCATAACCCATCTCTTTTGGGTACATTCGTGTTGACCGACTGAAAAGCACTAAACTCTTGTTTACTAAGGCAACACTGAAAATATGGCTTCAAACACCACAATGTTGTATACAAATGAAGACCCCACAAAAAGAACGGGGTTAGTCCATTTTTTCTTCAGAAATAAGGTTATGGTGCATTCAGGTGGCCAACCATCGTCACTACAGATCAGTTGAAATTAATTTCTAATAAAGCCGTAAGTCACGGAGATGCCGAGGTTTTTATTTTAGTGGAAACAGAAAGAACGTCCCATATCCTCTCACTTTCTCATAATTTAACTTTAGTTTTACATGTACTTCCTTTATAAGAAATGAATTTGAAAAAAAAAACGAGCCTTACAGTAGTCGCGTATGATGTGTAACATCTGACATAGAAGAAACCTCACGTGAAATTGTTGATACACCGGTATTTTATACTATTATTGGCACAAATATTAATCTATTGTAAAAGGGAGTGATCTATAGATATTGTAGTTTATAATACGGAACTCATTTTATTAGAAGATTTGTAGCTTCCACCAGCACTAGCCTAAATAAAGAATACGATATGGATCAACTAGATTAATAGACACGACACCGCTCATAGCCTTAAATTCCTTATAAACAGGATCTCTTGATTCACAGACCTACACGTAATTTCATATGGATTCTGTAGAAATGAGTCATATTGGTATGATAAATATCGTTTAAAATGATAATCTGGTAGCAAAAATATCCACCCCGTTCGGGATTCGAACCCGAGATCTCTAGATTCACAGTCATAGGCGCTAACCCCACGGCTATTTCGACTACGAAGATATTGTGCCAAGATGGTGACTTATTTCCACGTTCCAATAATTCTGCATTACGGAATTAAGTTTCATTTATAATTTGCTAGTTTCGATAATGTTCTGCGTGAAATTGAATTTAAAATGCCTTATGAATAGGCCCTCTTGTGAGTAAAGAGTATGTATTCAGCAATAGTTCATGAAGGCTTGCTCAATTCTCGTATAACCACAACGATTATATTATATTGATGACTGCATTACCGTTATGTGGGTTAATATTTGAATAGCCATTGTGCAGAAACATAATACCGGCAATGCCGACTACTTACAATGTTTGATATTAAGGCATTTTACCATTTAAATACTGACACGAAGACTTCGAACATGTACCATGTGCTTTGTTTCAATCACTTGACACCAGAGTTCGCATGAGTGTTTTCCGTTCAGTATGTCATATACATTCCACATGGCCGAGAATACGTCATGGTATCAATTTCCGACACCGCACGCTCATTCTTTCTCTTACCACTGCCAGCTGGATCGATCGATCGAGTTGGCAGTGCGTCTTACACTTCCGTTCGATCCACCACTGCCAGCTAACACACTTCCGTCCCATTTTTCAAAATGACTCCCACAAAAATATCCAGCAACTGAGTGGAAAAATGTTACACATAAAAAACCGAGTTGTTCTGTGAAGAACTAAAGCCAATTTTCACGGCCGGTGAATTAAAACTCAGCAATTCTTCTAGGTTTGTGCCGTGTCTTGTGTGGGGTTTCGCCTAGGACACCAAGCTGGCTCATTGGCGGGCTCTTGGTGTCTTCGCCCAGACCCCCACAGGCGTAGCGAACTGCGCGCTACCTCTCTTTATATAGAGTGCAACTGCACCATTTTACTGCGAGAACTAAAAGCTCAAGCAGCCTCAACCTCCCTATGAAGGCTACCAAAAAGATGGTATATTGGCTTTCACGGCCGGTGAATTTTCATTATCCTACTTATGTTAATTGCCTCTATCAAAATGCAAAATTTCAGTTTGATTGCTGTAATAGATTCGTAGATATTGAGAGCCGTCTAATATTACGGATGGTCGCCATATTGGATTTTTATTTATGTAGGTCTTAAGTTATGTGTTATTACATGCAGATTATTGTGTACGTGTAGTAATCAAATTTCAATCGCATGATTAGGACACAAGCCGTAAGAACGAGCTTTTAAAATTTTGCACAGCGGCCATCTTGTGGTTATTAAAACAATTTGCATAAATTGGATGCCAGTGGATTAACATTTGTATAAGCACTTACCGTACCAAGTTTCACTGTACTCAGATAGTTAAATCGCGAGATACGTCCATTTAAATATATACACTTCGTGTCTCCGCCATGATGGATTTGTGTCCACCAGGTTATTGAAAGTCCTATAGGTGAAGGTATATGCATTGTCTCTATGAACATAAAAACTTTCAGTTTGATTTCTGTAAAAGATTCGTAGATAATGAGAACGGTCTAAATATTTCTGATGGTCGCTATTTTGGATTGTTATACGTATAGCCCATATAGTTATGTACCATTAAAGGAAAATTATTGCGTAGCTTCATTATGCAAACTTTCACTTCGATCGCATGTCGCATGATTACGACACAAGAAATAAAAATTAATTTTAAAATTTCGCACAGCCGCCATCCTGAGTTCATGTAAACAAATGAACTAAATTAGATGCCAGTGCATTACAATATGTATAGTCATATACTGTACCATATTTCACTTTGTTCAGATGGTTAAATCGCGAGGTAAATCTATTAAAACGTTTCAACTTCGCTTGGCCGCCATGTTCGTTTTGTACTTTACAGGTTTTTGAAAGTTACATAAATAAACGTGCAGTAGTGTCCTTTATCATCGTGCAAAATTACAGGGTGATATCAGTAATAGTTTCGGAGATACTGAATGCTGGTGAAATATTTCGCACAGCCGTGATGTTGGATTGCTGAGACGTTGTAAAATTTGAAGGCCACGGTCGGAGTCGACCACAATGGTACTATGACCTTACCGAGTTTCATTAAAATCGCTCCAGGCGTTTAGAAGTTATTAGGGGCGACACACACACACACACACCACACACATCACACAGACACACATACACATACACATTCACGGACAAGAGGTGATCTCATAAGACTATTTTTTCATAAAATGAAAATACGCTATTGATATTGCTTACCCTCAATTGGGGTGTATTAAGTATTTCGTTTTTAGTGTTGAAAGTTTAAATTCGCTCTCCTGAAATATTTACGTAATGTGACTTATCCCGTTTTTCCAGTGGAGTCTTCAATTTTTAAGGGCTGGCCTGATAATGCTCTTTATAAATGATATTAGTTAACGATGGGTGAAGAATGTAGAAGAAAGTGAACGTTCTGTGACCTAAACTGATTGTGAGCCTAAGGTTATTGCAGATCCCAGTTTTAGCGATACAGACTCTTTAGATCTCAGTGAGGTATCCACCCCTCGTTCTGATAGGCTTATGAGATCACCTTTTGTCCGTGTGTCTGTGTGTGCGTGCGTGTGTGTGTGATGGTGTGTGTGTCCCCATAATAACTTCTAAACGGCTGGAGCGATTACAATGAAACTCGGTAAGATCATAGCACTATTCGGGTCGACCCCGACCGTGCTCTCCAAATGTTATTGTATCTCACCAATCCAACATGGCGGGTGTGTGAAATATTTCACCAGCATTCAGTATCTCCGAAACTATTACCGAAATCACCCTGAAATTTTGTACGGGGGTAAAGGAAACTACTAGAAGTTCACCTGTGAGACTTTCAAAAACCTGGTAACTACAAAACTAACATGGCGGTCAAGCGAATTTGAGACTTTTAAATAGACATTTCTCGCGATTTAACCATACAAACGTAATGAAACATGGTACAGCAAATGATTATACACATTGTACTGCACTGGAGTCTAATTTGGTTCAATTATTTACATAACCTCAATATGGCGGCTGTGCCAAAATTTAAAATTAAGTTTTATTTCTTGTGTCGTAATCATGCGATCGAAGTGAAAGTTTCAATAATGAATCTACGCTATAATTTTCCTTTAATGATACATAACTCTATGGCCTATAAATATAACAATCCAAAATGGCGAGCGTCCGGAATATTTTGACGGTTCTCAAAATCTACGAATCGTTTACAAAAATCAAACTGAATTCTTTTATGATCATAGAGGCTATGAACATAAGTTCACCTATAAGACTTTCAGTAACCTGGTGAGCACAAATACAACATGGTGGCTACGCGAAGTATAAATATTTAAATGGACGTTTCTCGTGATTTAACCATCCGAGAGCAGTGAAACTTTGCACGTTAAATGCTTATACAAAAGGTAATCCACTGAAATCTTATTTATTTCAATTGTTTTCATAACCACAAGATGGCAGCTGTCCGAAATTTTAAAATCTCGTTTTTACTTATTTTGTCCTAATCATGCGATTGAAGTTTGAATACCACACGTACACAATAATCTTCATGAAATAGTACATAAATAAAAATCCAACCTGGCGACCATCTGATATATTTAGACGGTTCTCAATATCTACGAATCTATCACAACAATCAAACTGAAATTTTGTATGTAGATAGAGACAATTAACATGAGTAGGAAATATGAAAATAAGCTGTATAGTTCTTCATGGAACTACTTATTTATATCTCGATCGCATAGGGAGGTGGAATGAGGGACGATCTCAATTACCATCAAGATAGTTCTGAGGCAGCATAGCTATGATCAACCAAAGGCCTTTGATAGCGTCATTACAGACATTAAAGATGGACTGGACAAGGGATTATTCTGATAGGTTCAGTTTCTTGAGGGATGGATATCAAAGGGTTCACGTTGGGGGGCCGTTATCAGAGCAAGTTAGGGGACGTACCTGAGGGCAGTAAATTGGGGTCTTTGTGGTTTCCAATGTACAGTATGTAAATGATATACGAGTAAACACATTATCTAAAATAACGTTATTTGATGATAATCTATCTTATATATAAAAGAGAAAGTCTGTATGTATGTATGTGGGTATGTGGGTGGGTCTGTTCCGTATACAAATCTACACCGTTCCACCAATCTCAACCAAATTTTGCATACATACAGTTTAGGATCGAGAAGGAACCGCTGGCTACATGAATTTTCGATAGTCTTTCTCATTCTTCTGATTTCGGCCCTTTTGCACTCAAGCACAGGCTAATCAAATCATAAAATATACTCATGAAGGAATGGCAAGGCAGATAGTTTCCATGGCACCATAGCTCAAGTCGAGACACGGCCGACTGGATGCCATTTGCGCTCTGCACTACCGGTATAGAAAATGAGGATCTTTACTTGAAATCCCGTTAGTTACTAAACTACTCGCACAGCGCTGTCAACCGAGTTTTGCATAACAAAGACTTGGCACTATCTTCTACTATATATTGGTCAAATACCACTCACTCACTCATTCATTCATCACGAAATCTCAGAAAGTATCTAACGGATTGGAATGAAATTTGGTATGCAGCTTCCCCAAGGGCCGCAAATGCCCACTAAGAGAGGTTGGTTGGTTGGTTCCTTAGTTTAGGGGCTGCGACAACGCGGTCATGTAGCCCCGTGTACTTTGGGTGTGTGTAGAATCTGTCTGATAACCGGTGTTAATTGTGATGACTGTATTAGTGTGTGTATCTGTTTTTTAATACTAAGAGAGGATTTTTGGATATTCTGGTTCTAAAGGGGTGTTAAGGGGGTAGACCTGCATTTCATTGAACAGCAATATCTCCCGATTGGTTTCAATGGGGGATGTGATACTCGGCACATAAACTCATCATTAAAAATAAGAAGACACGAGTCGGAGTGTTTTTCGATGTGGTGTATATTATGAGGTGAAAGGGGTGAAAATTGGGGATTGAAAGATTCCTAACTGAGCGTGTATCTCTTAAACGACATAGGCGAGGAGTTTGAAACTCAGCGGGAAAAAATCAGCATAAAAATAAGTAAATATGTGTTTGACCGTTTTATCATAAATCCAATTTAAGGGGCCCATGGGGAGGGGTTAAATTCTGGAGGGGGGGGAGAAACAGGAAAGAAAGTGTCCTAACTGATTGACTGACTGACTCACTCATCAAACTCAGGGGGAAAAACTGCTTTAAAGTAAGTAAATAGCTGTTCGACAGTTATTTTTTCATAAATCAAATTTAAGGGGTTCATGGGGAGGGGTGAAATTCTGAAAAAAGAAAATTGAAAGAAAATGTCCTGACTCACTCACTCACTCACTCACTCATCATCGCCCAGCCAAAATTATTGAAGTTAGAAACATGACAGTTTGGGGATATGTTCATTGTATTTCAAAACAGTCTACTAAGGGAGGATTTTAGGATATCCAGGTTCTAAAGGGGTCTTAATGGGGTTAAACCTGCATTTCATTGAATAACAATAGCTCACGAGTGGTTTCATTTGTGGATGTGATACTCGGCATATAAACTAATCATTAAAAACAAGATGTTCAGTAAAGAACATATAGCCTACTTTCTCCTAAATCTATGAGTATAGTTATAACTCGTTGTTATTATCAAAGAGTATAATAGAACTATTCTTTGTTGAAGGCCATAGAAACGATTTACCTCTACCAAACGCCACAATCTAGATAAAAACTGCTACCATCATTGAAGAAAGAAAGATAAGAAGTATCTCAAGAATGTTATGGATCTGGAGACATAATCGACCGGACTGGCTGCGTGGCTCGGCGGTAACGTTCTCGCTTGCTGGGCCCTAGGTTGCAGGTTCGTATCCTGGCGCAGTCAGCTGGCATTTGAGGGTGCACAAATGCGAGGGAGCCGTGTCAGTACATTTACTGGCACGTTAAAGATCCCCTTCGGGCCAAAATTCCGGCACCCCGGTGTCTCTAAAAGCAGCAGTAGTTAAAAGGGATGTAAAACCAATAACATTATTATTATTATTATTGTTTTAATGTGCTAAACGGTTCCAGGCTATTGTTCAGAAGTAAAGGGGGAGTTTTAGTCGGTAGTCTGCTACTCAGCAGCAGGAGCCCGACACTCTGTGCGTAAATGCATTTCTTCCCCTAAAATATATATATATATATATATATATATATATATATATTATTATTATTATTATTATTATTATTATTATTATTATTATTACATATATGACCTGCCGTGGGCAACATCCAACTTTGAGTTGAGGCATGTCTTTACACGTCTAGTTGCGCAGGACTTTCACAACCCTAATTGAAAAAAAAGGAACGAAGATTGTAGTTTTACGTGGCCGTGAATCTTGTGATTATGAGCCATGGGACCTCCTTTTTACGTGGAATCCGAACCACAGGACATGGCATTTCACTTCAAAAATCTCACATGCATTGACCGGGAATCGAAAACCCTAATTGAATTAACAAATCTTTCCATGACCCTACAGAGACGTGTGTATACAAACTATGTGGATATTTTCGATTGCTATTTGCCTGAAATAAAAGTAGTAATTAATACCTGAACTAACACCAATGGCTTGAACTCAGTTACTATGTGAAATCGTTTTGTTCTTTACTTCAAATAACATTTTCAAGTAACGCAAAATAGGCTGTTACAAACCCTTTAAAATAAAAAGTAAAAATGTATCGTAGTATCATCTTGTCATTCTTCAAATTCGATGCGCATAGAATGCCAATGGTATATTAATCAATGGAGCCCCACGTAGACTAGTCGTGACTTCTAGTGGTGAAATATCGAACAATATAATCCTAACAGAGCGAGTGCATTCTAGCGGCCAGAAGAAGAAACTTTTCAATTAAATCTGGAAGTTAATAAGTATGTCGGCGTGCAGTTACCTTTTTGGCAGCTAGATGTCTCGAGTAAATCTGCTGGCGAATTATGTTTTAATTAAATATATATTTTACACCATAATATGCACAATATAACGCTTAATTTTAAAACATCTGAGTCATTACAAAACAATAAACATATAACATTTCAAGCAAAAAATCTAGCTCTGATCGTGTTTGAACCATAGGCATTTGAGCGATAGGCTAACGTTCTACCACTGAGCTAATTGTGTCAACGAATATCGTTTTATATAAAATGACTTACATAGAACTTGTTAGTAAATAATGATTTATACTAAACGATTTCATCACTGGATTATATTATTTATATATAAAGCATTTCATACAAAGTTTATTTATTTTGTATCAGTACGCTATATTGCATTCAATACTCAAATTAGGGAAATATAAGTCAGGCACAATATATCCGCTGCCACCTTGTCTTATTACTGAATCAGCTCAGCCTTTTAAAATCACGTCTGCACTATAGTATTACAAAATAAACTTTTAATTTCGAACGTGCCTCTTCCTTTAGAACAGTTAAAACGATTCTCGGCTCGATAATCGGAACTGGTGGGTCCCATGATATGGATTATAAAGTTTGCATAATTCGCACGGCCGCCATCCTGAAATGGTATGGCGGACGACCTTGTAGTTTGGTCACAAGACGCATCCTATACGAAGGTATGTTGTTACCAAATTTGGTAGAGATCGGATGATTTGGTTAGTCGTTATTTGATTTTACGTTTTGAACGTTTGAGTGGCCGCCATTCAGTTTTAGTAAATATGGCGGCGATATAAAACATGACACTGAGGTGTCCTTACTAGTGCTACCTTTGTACCAAATTTCGTTCAATTCGCATTCACCGTGTTCGAATTGATAGGGGGGGACAGACATTCAGAGTACACACACTCACACACACACACACACAGACACACACACACACACAGACTCACACACACACATACACACACACACACAGACTCACACACACACATACACACACACAGACAGACACACTTTTTTCGCCCTGTGTTGATCTCATAAGTCTACTTTCATTTTTTGCAAAAATCGAAAGTAGGCTAAAAAATGAAAGAAAATGTCCTGACTCATTCACTCAATCATCATCGCCCAGCCAAAAATATTGAAGTTGGAAACATGGCATTTTGGGGATATGTTCGTTGTATGTCAAAACCGTACACTAAGGGAGGATTTTTGGATATTCAGGCTCTAAAGGGGTCTTAAGGGGGTTAAACCTGAATTTCATTGAATAACAATAGCTCACGAGTGGTTTCATTTGTGGATGTGATACTCGGCATATAAACTAATCATTAAAAACAAGATGTTCAGTAAAGAACATATAGCCTACTTTCTCCTAAATCTATGAGTATAGTTATAACTCGTTGTTATTATCAAAGAGTATAATAGAACTATTCTTTGTTGAAGGCCATAGAAACGATTTACCTCTACCAAACGCCACAATCTAGATAAAAACTGCTACCATCATTGAAGAAAGATAGAAAGAAAGATAAGAAGTATCTCAAGAATGTTATGGATCTGGAGACATAATCGACCGGACTGGCTGCGTGGCTCGGCGGTAACGTTCTCGCTTGCTGGGCCCTAGGTTGCAGGTTCGTATCCTGGCGCAGTCAGCTGGCATTTGAGGGTGCACAAATGCGAGGGAGCCGTGTCAGTACATTTACTGGCACGTTAAAGATCCCCTTCGGGCCAAAATTCCGGCACCCCGGTGTCTCTAAAAGCAGCAGTAGTTAAAAGGGATGTAAAACCAATAACATTATTATTATTATTATTGTTTTAATGTGCTAAACGGTTCCAGGCTATTGTTCAGAAGTAAAGGGGGAGTTTTAGTCGGTAGTCTGCTACTCAGCAGCAGGAGCCCGACACTCTGTGCGTAAATGCATTTCTTCCCCTAAATATATATATATATATATATATATATTATTATTATTATTATTATTATTATTATTATTATTATTATTATTATTACATATATGACCTGCCGTGGGCAACATCCAACTTTGAGTTGAGGCATGTCTTTACACGTCTGGTTGCGCAGGGCTTTCACAACCCTAATTGAAAAAAAAAGGAAGGAAGATTGTAGTTTTACGTGGCCGTGAATCTTGTGATTATGAGCCACGGGACCTCCTTTTTACGTGGAATCCGAACCACAGGACATGGCATTTCACTTCAAAAATCTCACATGCATTGACCGGGAATCGAAAACCCTAATTGAATTAACAAATCTTTCCATGACCCTACAGAGACGTGTGTATACAAACTATGTGGATATTTTCGATTGCTATTTGCCTGAAATAAAAGTAGTAATTAATACCTGAACTAACACCAATGGCTTGAACTCAGTTACTATGTGAAATCGTTTTGTTCTTTACTTCAAATAACATTTTCAAGTAACGCAAAATAGGCTGTTACAAACCCTTTAAAATAAAAAGTAAAAATGTATCGTAGTATCATCTTGTCATTCTTCAAATTCGATGCGCATAGAATGCCAATGGTATATTAATCAATGGAGCCCCACGTAGACTAGTCGTGACTTCTAGTGGTGAAATATCGAACAATATAATCCTAACAGAGCGAGTGCATTCTAGCGGCCAGAAGAAGAAATTTTTCAATAAAATCTGGAAGTTAATAAGTATGTCGGCGTGCAGTTACCTTTTTGGCAGCTAGATGTCTCGAGTAAATCTGCTGGCGAATTATGTTTTAATTAAATATATATATTACACCATAATATGCACAATATAACGCTTAATTTTAAAACATCTGAGTCATTACAAAACAATAAACATATAACATTTCAAGCAAAAAATCCAGCTCTGATCGGGTTTGAACCATAGGCATTTGAGCGATAGGCTAACGCTCTACCACTGAGCTAATTGTGTCAACGAATATCGTTTTATATAAAATGACTTACATAGAACTTGTTAGCAAATAATGATTTATACTTAACGATTTCATCACTGGAGTATATTATTTATATATGAAGCATTTCATACAAAGTTTATTTATTTTGTATCAGTACGCTATATTGCATTCAATACTCAAATTAGTGAAATATAAGTCAGGCACAAGATATCCGCTGCCATCTTGTCTTATTACTGAATCAGCTCAGCTTTTTAAAATCACGTCTGCACTATAGTATTACAAAATAAACTTTTAATTTCGAACGTGCCTCTTCCTTTAGAACAGTTAAAACGATTCTCGGCTCGATAATCGGAACTGGTGGGTCCCATGATATGGATTATAAAGTATGCATAATTCGCACGGCCGCCATCCTGAAATGGTATGGCGGACGACCTTGTAGTTTGGTCACAAGACGCATCCTATACGAAGGTATGTTGTTACCAAATTTGGTAGAGATCGGATGATGTGGTTAGTCGTTATTTGATTTTACGTTTTGAACGTTTGAGTGGCCGCCATTCATTTTAGTAAAGATGGCGGCGATATAAAACATGACAATGAGGTGTCCTTTGCTAGTGCTACCTTTGTACCAAATTTCGTTCAATTCGCATTCACCGTGTTCGAATTGATAGGGGGGACAGACATTCAGAGTACACACACTCACACACACACACACACACACAGACACACACACACACACACAGACTCACACACACACACATACACACATACACACACACACAGACTCACACACACACATACACACACACAGACCGACACACTTTTTTCGCCCTGTGTTGATCTCATAAGTCTACTTTCATTTTTTGCAAAAATCGAAAGTAGGCTAATAAGCAGACATGTGTCTAAGGGTTTTTCGATGTGGTGTATTATTATGAGGTGAAAGGGGTGAAAAGTGGGGGTTGAAGGATTCCTAACGGAGCGTGTAGGCCTATCTCTTAAACGACATAGGCGAGAAATTTGAAACGCAGCGAAAAAACATCAGCTAAAAAGATAAGTAAATCGGTGTTCGACCGTTTTTTCATACATTAATTTAAGGGGCCAATGGAGTTTGGTGAAATTCTGGGGGGAAAAGGGGAGAGAACGTGTCCTAACTGACTAACTCACTCACTCACCAAACTCAGGGGAAAAAGACAGCTTTAAAAATAAGTTAATAGGTGTTCAAGCGTTTTTTCATCAATCCAATTTAAGGGACCCATGGGGAGGGGTGAAATTCTGGTAAAAATAATTGAAAGAAAATGTCCTGTCTGACTCACTCACTCATCACGCCCAGAAAAAACTATTAAAGTTGGAAAAATGAAATTTTGGGAATATGTTCACTGTATGTCGAAAACGTCAACTAAGGAATGAGTTTTGTTTATTCGGGTTTTAAAGAGATGTTAAGGGGGTAAACGTGCATTTCATTGAATAACGATATGCCATGAGTTGTTTCTTAGGGGATGTGATATTCGGTATATAAACTAATCATTAAAAATAATCAGACATATGTCTAAGGGTTTATTGATGTGGTGTATATTATGAGGTGATAGGTGTGAAAATTGGGGGTTGAGGGATTCTTGACGGAGCGTGTATCTCTTAAAGGACATAGGCGAGAAGTTTGAAATTCGGCGGGAAAAGAACAGCTTAAAATACAAGTAAATAGGTGTTCTACTGTTGTTTTCATAAATCCAATTTAAGGGGCCCTTGGAGAGAGGTGAAATTCTGGGGGGGAAAAAAAAGGAAAGAAAGTGTCCTAACTGATTGACTCACTTACTCACTCATCAAACTCAGGGGGAAAACAGCTTTAAATAAGTAAATAGGTGTTCGACCGTTTGTTTCATAAATCCAATTTAAGGGGTTCATGGGGAGGGGTGAAATTATCAAAAATAAATGAAAGGAAATGTCCTGACTGACTCACTCACTCATCATAGCCCAGCCAAAATTATTAAAGTTAGAAACATGAAATTTTGTGGATATGTTCGTTGTATGTCGAAAACGTCCACTAAGGAAAGAGTTTTGAATATTCAGGTTCTAAATAGGTGTTAAGGGGGGTAAACGTGCATTTCATTGAATAACAATATCTCACGAGTGGTTTCATTTGGGGATGTGATACTTGGCATATATACTAATCATTAAAAATAAGCTGACACATCTCTAATGGTTTTTCGATGTAGTGTATATTATGAGGTGAAAGGGATGAAAAGTGGGGGTTGAAAGATTCCTAACGGACCGTGTATCTCTTAAACGACATAGGCGAGGAGTTTGAAACTCGGAGGAAATCAACCAGCTTAAAAATAAATAAATAAATAAATAAATAAATAAATAAATAAATAAATAAATAAATAAATAAATAAATAAATAAATAAATAAATAAATAAATAAAATAAATATGTGTTCGACCGTTTTTTCATAAATCCAATTTAAGGGGCCTATGGGGAGGGGTGAAATTCTGGAAGAAAAACGTCCCCTAAGGAAGGATTTTTGGATGTTCACTCTCATCGACCAACCCAAACGATTAAAGTTAGAAGAATGATATTTTGGGGATATGTTTGTTGTGTGTCGAAAACGTCTACCAAGGAGGGATTTTTGGATATTCAGGTTCTAAAGGGGGATAATGGGGTTAAACCTGCATTTCATTGAAAAACAATATAACACGACTATGACGCGAGCGAAGCGAGGCTACAAATCAGATGATGTGCGTCTATGTATTACTCAATCACGCAAGTACCAATGGTCCGATTTACATGAATTTTACATTGAAGTAGCTGATTTACCTGGTTAACATATAGGTTACTTTTGATTTCAATATTTTGTACTATTTAAAGATGGCGACCATTTTAGTGACTTCACTACACCCTTTGGTTTAAAACTCTCATATTTCCATTTCAAATAAAAAGAGAACGCTAAGAAATAGGAAACTTTTGATGGTATATACGAGGTTAAAAATTACATTTTCTATCCGAAAGGTATCTCCAACCGTTAGCGAGTAAAACCTAAATTTGTGCTATAAAACACGGTCAACGCCGAGCGGTGTAGTTGGACAAAATGTTCCATCCTTAGTCTCCCTCAGCGCAGCACCTCGCCTATCCCCTGTTTTAACTGTCACCTTCATATTTTAATTTATTTATGACGCGTAGCGAAGCACGGGTACTTCAGCTAGTATATATATATAAATGAAAGCTGTTCGTTAGTCTCGCTAAAACTCGAGAACGGCTGGACCAATTTCGCTAATTTTGGTCTTGAATTATTTGTGGAAGTCCAGAGAAGGTTTAAAAGGTGAATAAATATGAAAGTTGTAGCGCACGAGTAGATTCAAAAAATGAGTGTCGGCACGCGAATCGCTTAAACATAGTCCCGTATGCGTTCATATACCATTCCTCCCAATGCGATGAAACTTGGGTGAGGTGTTCTGTACACTTCAGGTAAGTTTTCTGGCTGAGTAAATCCACTCAACAATAGGTAGTGCACGAGTAGATTCAACAAATGAGCGACGACGGGCGAAGCGTTTCAACAAAGTCCAGTATGCGTTCACATACCATTCGTACGATAGCGATGCAACTGGGTGAGAGGTTGTGTACACAACAGCCAAGGTTTCTGGCTTAGTAAATCCATGTTATAATAGGTAGCGCACGAGTAGGTTCAACAAATGGGCAACGACGCGCGAAGCTTTTCAAAAAAGTATCGTGCGCGTTCATTTAGTATTCGTCTGATAGCGATGAAACCTGGGTGAGATGTTGTGTACACTTCAGGGAATGTTTCTGGCTTAGTAAATCCACTTAACTATAGGTAGCGCACGAGTTGATTCAACAAATGAGCGACGACGGGTGAAGTGTTTCAACAAAGTCCTGTATGCGTTCACATACCATTCCTCCGATAGTGGTGAAACTTGGGTGAGAGGTTGTGTACACTACAAGCAAGGTTTCAGGCTTAGTAAATCCATGTTATAATAGGTAGCGCACGAGTAGATTCAACAAATGAGCAACGACGCGCGATGCGTTTCAACAAAGTCCCGTATGCGTTTATATACTATTCGTCTGATAGCGATGAAACTTGGGTGAGATGTTGTACACACTTCAGGGAAGGTTTCTGGTTTACTAAATCCACTTTACAATAGGTATTGCACAAGTAGATTAAACAAATGAGTGACGACGCGCGAAGTGTTTCAACATAGTCCCGTATGCGTTCATATACCATTCGTCCGATAGCGACTAAACTTGGGTGAGTTGTTGTGTACACTCCAGGGAAAGTTTCAGGCTTAGTAAATCCATTTTACAATAAGTAGCGCACAAGTAGATTCAACAAATGAGCGAAGATGCGCGAAGCGTTTCAAAAGAGTCCCGTATGCGTTCATATACCATTCGTCTGATAGCGATGAAACTTGGGTGAGATGTTGTGTACACTTCAGGGAAGGTTTCTGGCTTAGTAAATCCACTTTACAATAGGTATCGCACAAGTAGATTCAACAAATGAGCGACGGCACGCGAATCGTTTAAACAAAGTCCCGTATGCGTTCATTTACCATTTATCCGATTGCTATGAAACTTTGGTGAATTGGTGTGTACGCTCCAGGAAAGGTTTCTGACTTAGTAAATCCTTTTTACAATATGTAGCGCACGAGTACATTCATCAAATGAGTAACGGCGCACGTATCGTTTTAAAAAAGTTCCGTATGCGTTCATTTACCTTTCATGCGATTTTAATAAAATTTGGTGAAATGTTGTTTCCACTCCTGCGAAGATTTCTGATTTAGTAAATCAATTTTACAATATGGTATCACAGGAGTATATTCTACTAATAAGCGACAGCGCATGAATCGTTTCAACCAAGTCCCGTATGCGTTCATATACCATTCATCCGATTGTGATAAAACTTTGGTGAGTTGAGTATAGTCATGTGAGGGTGTATGAATTAGTAAATCCGTTTTTCAATGGGTGGCGCACAAGTTGATTCAACAAATGAGTGACAGCGCGCGAATCATTTATACAAAATCCCGTATGCGTTCATATGCCATTCATCTGATTGCGAAGAAACGTTGATGAGTTGTTGTGTACACGCCAGGGAAGGTTTCGACTTAGTAAATCCATTTTACAATAGGTAGCGTACGAGTATATTCAACAAATGGGTGACGGCGCATAATCGGTTCAACAATGTCCCGTATCCGTTCATATGCCAATAATTTCACTGCGAAGAAACTTTGGGCGAGTTGTTGAGCACGCTCCCATGATTTTTTTGAGATAGTAAATCAATTTTACAATAGTTTAGAGGTGGTTAACGGAGAAAGAAAAAAAATTGGGAATCCAAAAACACTTCAACAAACAAAGTTACAACGCCAACTCTTTCTTTGATTGCCATTGCAACGCATGTCGGGTACAGCTAGTATTGTTATATATGGAGTGAGTAGGGATATTAATCCGTGTGACGCATTGCAAAGGAATTTGGTTATGATCCAAAACTGGACAGTCAGAAATGGAATGGAGATAACAATGCGACTAAATGTATTGTTGAAATATGTGACCATGGATTGTAGTAGTCACACTAGTTATGTTTCTCTTTTGTTTTTTGGTTAACATTGTTTAAAAAAATCTTGTATCGTGTGTGTTGTTTAATAAAATGTATTGTCCATTTGAATTGCCTGGTCGCCTTATGTCAAGCAGTTAGGTTATTCAGTATGAGGAACTCGTGTTAAGTTTGGTGGATATTGTAGGTATTTATGGGTTACTATTCGAGGAAGTCATTTTCATTGGGGGAAGCAATAGGGGAGATATTTAATAATACATGTTTTGCAGCCAAATGGCCATCTCAATTAACTTATATACATTGAATTTGCACTTTATGTTTTGCGTATGCACTTAATGATTTTGTCCTTATGTTACATAGTTCTTTGTGGTAGAGTTCACACTTTTTGTTGCACAATGAACACTCACACGATTCATTTGGATCGTGATATACTGTGCTTTTGCAGATAAGATGGTGAAACTCAAGAACTGCAAGTCTGGTTATCACATGCCGTAGTTCAAAATTCTCCTTTGTCCATTCTCGATCTATCATGGCTCCTGTGCCATAAAATTATTTTTGAATATCTTCTCTCTTCTTTCTGGGTGCTGTTAAAATTCGTTCTGAGGCATCCGTTTTGGTTAGGAGTAAGTTTGTCCTTAGATTGTGCGAGGAGGTGTATAGGGGCCGATTTGATCATTACAGTTAATCTAAGTCAGTGGAATGATAACTGGGACAATGGGAGGAGAGGGGAAATAGAATGGAACCATTTACCACAGGACATTTCCAGCCTTATGACTCCAAATGTTCGGAGTTTTAAGCATCGAATCAGGGACTGTCAACTAAACAAGAAGTTGTGATTAGATTAGCAGTGATTTTATGATCTGTGCTGAATGAGGCAAGGATGATGTAACCATCTGCGCTATAACTATCCCCCTATTCGTCTCCTCTACCTCTGCAGTTTCTGCAGCATTGTTACCATCTGATCTAACCATTGCGACTTCAAGAAAGGTCACGGGACAACCCATGATATCCGCACAATGCGTCTTCTGATGGAGAATTATACGGGGAATAGGAAGACCATATACACGAGCTTATCTGGTATTCCCTTCAGTCTCATAGTGTAGCAGAATCTTACATTCCCTTGGTCCAGTTCTTCAACAGTAACACAACTAGTTCTGTACGCAGTGGCTATGCCACGGCCCCCTGCTTTAAGCGTGTGTTCAATCCTGTATGAAATGTTACCTTATAAAAGATGCTGGAAGTGTCGTCCTTCCTGAGTTGTACAGGCATTGTATCTGGTAACCACATTCTGGCTGACGCGACTGAGTTCTGCCACTGTAATTTTTCTGATTTTTAATTGTATGCTTTTTATTGAGTACTGAGTCAGTAGTGTCAAACTTATTTACAATTACGTGAATCTGCTAGTGAAGGAAATTACTGAACAAATGCCGAGCCGACTCGTACTTAAAATAAGTTTTACATACAAAAATACGATGTTGTAATGATAACTGCCTCAAGTTAACATTTGAGGTTCAGACTGATGACTGAACACCTGCACGTTTATTGCAAGGTCAAGTACAGTATGTGCGCCAATGCGCGCGCTTTCAATACTACAGCAGGGGGCCGTGGCACGCCACAAGCTCGGCCAAGGTCACTGTAGCAGCGGATAACAAAGCCGCCGCTCGCCGTTCTTATTTTATATGAAAGAACCTGTAGTGGTCGATGGCTGCAACCACCATGAACTTTACTGTACGCTGACAAACGAGACCCGTAACGATCCAGAACATTCGGTCAACTTCCGGAATGCGAGACTCTCTGAAGCTTACTAAGACCGGCTACTTTGTGTGTGGTATCCAGACAGATAGAACCATCATAGTAGATGGTTCCCCACAACTGAAACATTGGCTCTCGAATGGTGACACACTCAAGAGTGAATGCTGCGTGGTTCACCGAGTATTAAGGAGACTCCCTAACACCCAGAGAGTGAAGCCAGCGATCACGGCCACTGAGTTGTTCAAAACTTTGCTGGAAAGTGTTAGGAATCGAACTGTTATCCGACCAGAACGTGCCTACTTTTGACGTGGACAACATTCGGAACGGAGGTGTTTCCTACGTAAAATTACACTGTAAACCGGAAAACTGCCTGACGCGGACACGGAAAGAAATTCCAGAACTGTAGGCGTAAATAACCTGACTAAGACGGATTATCTTATCCATAATACAAAGCTATGTATAGTACTAAAATTTGAGCATGACTGTACTTGCACCAAAGTTCTAGGGAACATTAACTACAAGACATTCAAACTGCAGCTGATATTGCTGCCGAAAACAGCAGGTGCGAAGTTATGGAAGACAATGACGATGAAGGCAACGAAAGGGAGCTTAAATACACACTTTAGGAGAAGCACTCTTTGTTGTGAGCGACCTTCAGGAATTTGCAGCTTTCAAGAATGTTCCAGAACTCCTGAAGTTAATGCAGGATGCAAAGGAGATCATACAACGTTATCTTGTAAAGAAGTCGCGACAATGCGCTTTGAAAGACTCGTGGAAATAAAGAAACGAGCAGAGAAACTGAAATGTTTGTACGTAAGTTGAAAATACAGTGTGATACATGTGAATCTATTTACTTTTTATTTACAGACCTACATTTTAAATTATTATTTCATAGTAATACTAAGCGATAATACAGTATTTTGTCTTACTAACACTCAACCCTTTGTAAAACGAAAAAATAAATCCGGAACGAATGCGTTCCGCCCTAGGCAGGGTTTACTGTATTTCTAAGTACTTCTAGCCCCCAATCCAGCAATGAACGCACTGAGTGAACCCGTTTTGGGTATTGCGCTAGGTTATCTTATTAGTTACTGTTCATTATGGCTACTGAAATATGTAAATATAATATGACGGAATATTTACAGCGAAAATTCACCCTTGTGAAGCAAGTGATCACTGATATTGCTTGATCAGTCTATCGTCCACGGAGATGCATAATTTTAATGACCATATCTGTAAATTATTCATAACAATACTTTCAAGCATTTGTTAGAGTGGCTAGAAAAATAACGGGAGCGTGGACAATGCATGGACGCCAAGCCACAGGTGTGTATGTGAACGCAAGATCCATCGAACAACATTATTGAAGATATTACATGAGGGGCCTAGAATCAAAACCCGCCAAATCCATTCCTTCACTTTGTCGGCAAAGTGGCAAAAACTGTCACAAACGAACCAATACCCAAAACGAAATACTTTTTTCACTAAAAAATGAATGAATTATTTTTAAAAACAGTGACGTAGTACGAAGCTGATCCCCGATATAGTTCAAATGTTTGTATAACAAGATGTTTAGTAAAGAACATATAGCCTACTTTCTCCTAAATGCATGGGTATTTCTCTTTGTCCTTTTCAAGGCGTATAATTGCATGTTGGTTGTAGTAGCTTGTTGAAATACAACGTGCTATACGGATATTAAACATGAATATGACGTGCCCTTTGCTAGTGCTACTTCTGTAAAAAAAAAATCATTCAATTCCCTTTCACCGTGTTTGAATTGATATGGGGAATGGATTTACACATACTTGGCCGCCATCCGCAAACTATTAGGCTAATGACCTATTAATTTGGTCAAAGAATGCTTCCTCCATAAAGGTATGTTGTTGCAAAATTTGGTAGAGATCGGATGATTAGGTTAGTCGTAATTTGATTTAAGCTTTGAACATTTGTGTGGCCGCTATTACGTTTCCGTCAAGATGGCGGCGATATAAAATATGACACTGAGGAGCCCTCTGCTAGTACTACCTCTGTACCAAATTTCGTTCCATTCGGTTTCACCGTCTTCAAATTAATAGGGGGAATCGTTTTTCACACAAAGATGGCCGCCATCCGCAAACTATTACGCTGATGACCTATTAGTACAGTCAAAGGATGCTCCCCCCATAAAGGTATGTTGTTGCAAAATTTGGTAGAGATCGGATGATTAGGTTAGTCGTAATTTGATTTAAGCTTTGAACATTTGTGTGGCCGCCATTACGTTTTAGTCAAGATGGCGGCGATATAAAACATGACACTGAGGTGTCCTTTGCTAGTGCTACCTTTGTACCAAATTTCGTTCAATTCGCGTTTACCGTGTTCGAATTGATAGGGGGGGGACATACATTCAGAGTCCACACACTCACACACACACACACACACACACAGACTCACACACATACACACACACAGACAGACACACTTTTTTTCGCCCTGTGTTGATCTCATAAGTCTACTTCCATTTTTTGCAAAAATCGAAAGTAGGCTAAAAATATAAAGCAATAATTCGGATTTGTCGGGGTTTGTTACTAAGATTTGGATTTGGCAGGTTTTGATACCAAAGAGCCCTAATACATTTGACGTTGCGAAGAGATTGTAGAAACTGCGTAAGCATTATCCAGAAATTAATATTTGAATGAAAGTTAACTAAATATAGGTTATAAAATAAAAAAAACGTATAATTTTTGTGTTTAGTTGTTGTTGTTGTTGTTGTTGTTATTGTTGTTTTAAGGGGCGGTTGTGTTTTATTAGAATAAACAGAAAAAGAATAAAACTCATATTATGCATTCAAGATTTGATTGCCGCTGAGTGTGGCTGTGCCAGCGTTTATGTTAATTGTAGCATGAGCTCTGCAGGGCGAGGCGGAGGACACAGCGATGACAGAGTGCAATCTGCACATAGGTCACGATACATTGCGTCAGATAAGCGTTACAGGAGCTCATGTCACCATAGACAGTTAAATCCAAAACTGGAGCTGAGTCATATCCTACACGCGCAACTGTACCTGTCAACGAAGCAAGCTGACGTGTGACACAATTACATAAAGAGTAGTTCCCATCTACACCGCCGGCAATCAATTCCTGAAAGGGTAATAATACTGTACAGTAAATAACCCCTGGCACTACAGCCGGTGAAGGGCCTAATCTCCAGCCATTTGGCCGGCAGATATTGGGGTGCCGCATGACCAGCGCATCGGGTCCCCTCGGCCGTTAATCTTGGTTTTCGTGATCGGGGCGCTGCCTCACTGTCAGTTACTCAATTGTCCTCGCGAGGCTGAGTGCACTCCGTTCCAGCCCTCACGTCAGTTTCCAAAATCCCTGACGGAGCCGGGAAACGAACCCGGTGCCTCCGGGTGAGAGGCAGGTGCGCTACCCCAACACCACGGGGCCAGCAATACTCTAGCCTACAGTACTGAACAATAATAAGGAAAAGCGTCAAATTAAATTAATATTCAATTACTATGGTCCAGGCCTTTAGAGACAAAACTATCGTCATTCAACTATTAAATCACATTCTTTACTGGAAGTTATAGCTACACAATTTCTGTTTCTACCTCATCCTCAATAGTAGTTTCTCTACATTTTCCCTCCATCTTTCTCCAGAATGCTTCGAAAGCAGTCTCGAAACATCTTTCACTTCTTGTGCCTGAAGGACAATCCCTCTGTTTATGGCTTCTGGCTTTACGTGAGTCATATCAAAATCAGGTTTCGTGACACGTTTGTGTTCGCGAATGTCAGTTCTGTGGAAAACATCACCCAGACAAGAATGTTATTGTTCTTCTCGTTCTTTGTCAAAATTATCCAAAACAAATTATTATCAGAAAGTACAACAACATAAACCATTCTAATCACGTCAGGCAGGGGTACATTCTCCGACTAATGCATGTAGGTAAAGAGTACACACTTCGCAAAGCATCATGGAAGGTAAGATGGCGGATCTGGGTGCTCCTATTGGCTGATGTGGATGTGGCGGGTTTTGTGACCAAAAATGGCGAAACTGTCGTTGGACTTGGCGGATATTGCAACTAAGCCTCAACTTTGACTTCGTTTTACAGTAGGATGTAGCGGGTTTTGTAACAAAATAATAGTTTTAATGAATTCAGCGCAGCAAAAGCTATATGAAACAATGCTTATCTCAATTTTCATAAAATATGGATTTGGCGGGTTTTGATTCTAGGCGCCTCACATAGTCTGTTCAGCGGTGAATGTTTGTGGGCAGATGTCCTGGATGTTTTAATTTCAAATGTGATATTGTTCCTAGAATTGATGCGTGCTACATGGAAAGTTGAGAGAGGGAGGAATTCGGAATCATCAATTCAATTTTTTATAAATTTGAAAAGGAATTTTATAGCATCTATTTTTCTTCGTATTTATGAACTGTCTACATCAAAAATTATTAGCAGTTCCTGATATGATGTCAAGTGAGGAGAGTTGGCTGTTCTTTTAAAATGTAGATATTTTAGGAATTCCTTTTGTGTGTTTTCAAGTTTCGGTCTGACTAGTGTGTTGTACACGTGCTTATGTTTTTGAATGGTTTTGTATTCCTGATAACAAATCCCAGTGTCTTGTTTGAGTCAGCTATCATTTTCAGTATAAGAGGAGTAAACGTTAGTTCTCTAGATCTTTGTTTTCGTTAACGTATTTCACGACACTGCAACCTTGCGTGTAATTAAAAGCGATAGGGTTTATATTTTGGTTGAACGACGTAGTCCTACGTTTAATCCTAATAGCTTATATTCCTGTAGTCCATTCTATAATACTGTTCAGGTAATTTTGAAGTAAGTCGCAGTTCGTAGATATAGGTAGTCTACTGTTCTATATACCTTTGATTGGTTGTTTCCTTAGTTTAGGGGCTGCGTCAACGCGGTCATGTAGCCCCGTGTACTTTGGGTGTGTGTAGAATCTGTCTGATAACCGGTGTTAATTGTGATGACTGTACTAGTGTGTGTATCTGTAATTCAGGTAAGGACTGCAAACGATCAATTTCAAGTAGAAATTTCACCACCAAATGCTGCCGTCTATGACACCTGGATGTGAACGTCGCTACTACTAGATGCCATCGCAACCAGTTCCCGGTGACGATCGTTGGAACTTAGAGCATTAATCAAACCTAACCTACTAATTTAGCTTCACACAAGTGTAGTTAGTGGAAGGTTCTTTTTATGCCATAAATCTATGACACGGGACCGCCGGCTTTACATCCCCTCCGAAGGAAGGCATACTGAGGGATTTTTAATGCTCTTAAAATCTGACGACTTCGGCCGGGATTGAACCTGCGACCTTGGGCGTAGAAGCTCAGCATGCTACCCACTACGCCACCGAAGATGCCACCCTATTTACCTTTAAGGCATTAGTTTACAGCATACAATTAGAATGCTTTATTCTCTGCGGTAGATCGTTTATGAAGATTAGAAAAACCAAAGGTCCAAGGTTCGATCCCTGAACAATTCGCGAATTAGTTGCAAAATCTCCAGAGTTCTTTCTATGAAAAGACACATATTGCTTCCTGCCTTTAAGGTAAGAGCTGAAGCGGCATATAAGTAAATCAGAGAATTGTATCTTTCTATGATGAATTGTTGTCAAGGAAGCAATATAAATGAACGGCTTGTTCTAGGAGCGGGTGGATATGTTCATGGAGCAATAAAGGCTACTGTAATCCACCGAACGATGACCTGTACTATGTTAACTGTCTCGGTCTTCTATTTGCCTTCCAGAAAGTCTGTGTGTTTGTGGGCTGCGGAATTTCACCCACGCTTCTTTTTGCCTGTCTTATCTCCACGACCAACTTCTACTTCGTTTAGCGACTCCGGTAGTTACACAACACGAATTCTGAGAACTGGGAGGAAATCGGAAGCCCGTCTCCCATTATAAGTTTGCTGGCTGTTATCGAAGAGTTAGGCTTTTGCTAGACTCTGTTTCATAACATTCTAACTTCCTTGGAAGGGGACTCTTGGCTCGTGTCGGAACTGGAATATGAAATAATTGTCGTCATGGCGTTAGAAAAAATTGTACACCCCTAACAACTTTAAAAACGAGCTTTTAAATATTATCTCGAATTTTTAGGCTAACTACAACAATTATGTAAAGTTTTAAAGCCATATTTTCCATTGTTGCCGAAACAATGTCTTAATTCGGTGAACACGAATTTTCCCAATGACTGGGCAAGGGCACAATCAGGGCCGTATTTCTAAATTGGCTAAGTAGGCTGTAGCCTAGAGCGGCAAATTTTCAGGGGCGGCAGTTTGGCAATTTATTCAAAATACTAATATTTTCCGTACGAATTAAAGAATACAAGTTACATAAAAATATGTTTTAGTCCTTCTACAGTTCTTCCTGCCTTAGAAGAGTTAAGAACTATCTGCGAACTAGTATTTCTGAAATACGGTTAAACTCACTTTCATTACTTTGTATTGAGGCAAATACAACAAAAACACTTTCATATGAGGACCATAAGAAAATTATGTAAATTCGAACACGAAGATTACGTGGGGTGAGTTGTTTTAGAGAAGTTTGTATATTTTTCAACAAATAAACCAGTAATTAGCTACATTTTGTGTAATATCATTTCACCGTGTAGGATAAGCTAATTCAAATTGAACACAGTTCTTCAATTGCGCTAAAGATAGTTATTAGCATTAAAATATAAAATATGTGTAAAATAGTGATCACTGATCTCCAAGAACAAATTAATTAATGGGTTTCGAACTTAACGAATCTTTAAAGAAGTAAGTAAAAAACCAAGTAGATAACTAATTTCATTATAACATTTATTATGTAAGCCATTACATTTGTAGTTTCATCTAAACTAAATGAACTTCATGTTTAAACAAGAAGTTCCCTGAAGAACTATAGCCTATTTTCATACATCCTACTTATGTTAATTGCCGCTATCAACATACAAAATTTCAGTTTGATTGCTGTAATAGATTTGTAGATATTGAGAACCGACTAAATATTTCGGATGGTCGCCATGTTGGATTTTATATATGTAGGTCCTAGAGTTATGTACTGTTACATGAAGATTATTGTGTAAGTGTAGCATTCAAACTTCAATCGCATGATTATGACACAAGAAGTAACAAGGAGATTTTAAACTTTCGCCCAGCTGCCATCTTGTGGTTATGGAAACAATTGAAATAAATTAGATGCCAGTGGATTAACATTCGTATAAGGATTTACTGTACCAAGTTTCACTGCACTCGGATGGTTAAATTGTGAGAAACGTCCATGTGCATATTTATACTTCGCGTCGCCGCCATGTTGAATTTGCGATCACCAGGTTATTTAAAGTCCTATAGGTGAACTTAAGTTCATTGCCCCAATGATCACAAAAAAAATCAGTTTGATTGCTATAACAGATTCTTAGATATTCAGAGCTGTCTAAATATTTCAGATGGTCGCCATGTTGGATTGTTAAATGTATAGGCCATAGAGTCATGTACCATTAATGTAAAATTATTGCGTAGGTTCATTATTCAAACTTTCACATCAATCGCATGATTACGACACAAGAAAAAAAAATTTATATTAAAATTCGCACAGCAGCCATCTTGAGGTTATGTAAACAATTGAACTAAATTAGATACCAGTGCATTACAATGTGTATAAACATTTCCTGTACCAGATTTCATTGCGTTAGGAACCTTAAATCGCGAGAAAGTTCTATTTAAAATTTTGAAATTCGCTAGGCCGCCATGTTCGTTTTGTAGTTAACGGGTTTTTGAAAATCTTATAGATGGACTTCCAGTAGTGCCCTTTATCTCAGTACAAAATTTTAGGGAGATACCGCTAATAGTTTCAGAGATATAGAATGCCGGTGAAATATTTCGCACATCCGCCATCTTGTGATTATGTAAACAATTGAACGAAGTTAGATGTGGGTGCATTACAATGTATATAAACATATACTGTACCAAGTTTCATTGCGTTTGGTTGGTCAAATCGGGAGAAACGTCTATTTAAAAGTCGCAAATTCGCTTGGCCGCCATGTTCGTTTTGTAGTTACCAGGTTTTCAGAAGTCACATAAGTGAACTTATAGTAGTTCCCTCTATCACTATACAAAATGTCAGGGTAATATCGGTAATAGTTTCGGAGATATTGAATGCTGGTGAAATATTTCGCACAGCCGCCATGTTGGATTGGTGAGACGTAACAAAATTTGAAGGGCACGGTCGGGGTCGCCCGGAATAGTGCTATGAACTTACCGAATTTCATTGAAATTGCTCTTGCCGTTTAGAATTTATTAGGGGGGGGGGGACACACACACACGCACACACACACGGACAAAAGGTGATCTCATAAGCCTATTTTTTCAAAATTGAAAATAGGCTAAAAAGATGAAAACGCCAATGAACTCTATCCTTTTGTTGTATAAAACAAATGTATTAAGCAAATAGGAACTATTGAGGGGGCGGCAAATGGACTTTAGCCTATAGGCGGCATACTCTTAAATCCGGCCTTGGGTACAATGCAGGTTATATAATAACACTCCCTAAAAAATGGCATGTAAGGCCTATTGATTGTGATCACTGTTAATAATGGAGTAATGCGAAGGCCGTGCTCTACTGTTTTACAGTTTATGTGTCTCTACCCAAATGAAGTACATCACACATCAGTTGTTACGTCCACCTTCTCAACATAATCTCCTGTAACTTTACGCACTTTTGCCATCGATGTGTCAGTCTCTCCAGAGCTTCCTGAAACCATTCTTTCGGAGTGCTGCGCACCCTCGCCTTGACAGCTGTGTCCAGAGGTTTCTTCATGTTCCCGAACAGGTGATAATGACTCGGTGCCAAGTCGGGAGAGTATGGTGGATATGGCAGCAACGTGAATCCCATTTGATCAATGGCACAGGTGGTCTCTCGGCTAGTGTGGAGACGGGCATTGTCTTGTTGCAGAAGCACACCTTTAGAACATTTTCCTGGCCGCTTAGTTTGAATGGCATGACGTGAGCGCTTAAGGGTTGCCACATTGCTGCACTGTTAATCGTGGCCCCCAATTTTAGCGAGTCATTGCGGATGATGCTCTTTGTGTCGCAGAACACTGTCGCCATTCGCTTGCACACTGATGGCGCTGTTCCATATTTGTTTGGCTTCCATTGCACCGATTGTTGTTTCGCTTGTGGCTCATAGTAACGGAGCCATTTCTCATCATCAGTCACAAGCCTAGCCATGAAGTCGGCTATGACTAGTGCTTTCGTTGGCCCCTAGCGTGTGCTGCTACCAAACGGTGGAATAAGACACTAGTTACAAAAAATATATAAGGTGCGTTCAAAAAGTAACGAGCCGGAGGCATAATTACAGAAACCAGTACCTGTATGTTAGAAGTATTGGCCCTGGATGTTGAGGCACTTGTCCCACTGTGACACGAGGCGGTGAATGGCTGTCTCATAAAATTCCCTGGGCTGCGATGTGAACCAGTTCCGCACGTACAGCTGGACGTCGGCGTCCGAGGTGAATCGTTGCCCCGCAGACCCCTTTTCAGGGGACCAAACATGGCGTAATCACAGGGACAGAGGTCTGGACTGTATGGAGGGTGACCGAGAACCTCCCATTGGAATTTCTGCAGGAGTGCCGCGACTGAGTTGGCCGTATGAGGTCGTGCATTGTCGTGGAGCGACCACTGCGGCTATGGCGTTCACTGTCACTCGGCGGTCCTGGGTAATGAGTGTTGGACGTTGTCATCGGTAATGCAGGGGGGGGGGGGGTGCCCCAGACCGGGCATCATCGGCTAACGAAGCGCTTGTGCCACGCCTTGACCCTTGCAAGGGACACGCATTGTTCGCCGTACACTTGTGACATTCGGCGATGAATGTCCGTTCCCCCTAATCCTTCCGCTGTCAGAAACCGAACAACACCTCTTTGCTCTTTGGTTGACACACCTCGTTACACACGCCACGATTAGCCGATGTCGTCACCGTTTTGCGTATTCCAGCCTCCGGCTCGTTACTTTTTGAACGCACCTTATAATACACAATTCCGTGTTTCGACCGTCAAGTGGTCATCTTCAGATCATGATCACTGGGGTGGAGGTTTACATTTATAAGTAAATGGCCTCGTGAAATGCATCAACGATAACCAAGCATTACGTCTCCTATTTAAGTTAAATAGACATTAACTAACTCATCGTTAGTAAAGAGTTGGTGATGGCGATGATGATAATTGTTGTTTTAAGCCGCCTAACATCGAGGTTATCGACCCCCTAATGGTGTGGGTGATAGTGGAAGATGAGATGAGAATGTAAACTATAACTAATACTAACTACAGACTTACAAACTAGAAGAAGAAATGGTAAACAAAGAAAGGATAAGGCAAATAAAGGACAGGAAGAAAAGAAATGCCCTCAACCCTCGAATAATTAAGATTGAGGGACTTGGAAGGAATGAGAGCCATGAAAGGCAGATAGGAAAGGGAAAGAGGAGAGGGCCCGCCCCAAAGTCAGTGGAAAAAGGGGTAAAAACGGACCCAGCTCAGGAATCCTCCCCCAGATCGCCAACTGCCAAACTCACCAGCCGTGAGCATCATAAGTGGTGGGGCTACACACACCCTGTCTCCTTGAGGGCCTTGAGCAGGAGACAGGAGATAACCTGAAAAGAAAATGAAGGATAAGGGTATCAGGAGAGTTGAGAAAAGGGTCAATTAAGGTGGGAAATTGAAAGGCTCCCTATGCCTCGGATACTCTAACACCGTCTGGGTAGGAAGAAAATGACAGTTGTCCAAGAGAGGTCGAAAGGAAAGAAGATGGAAAGGAGCTCGGCACAAGTAAGTGGAAGCAATGCTGGACTCAGTTGGGGTCTCGTGGTAGCCAACCCACGTCCCACTACATGTGAGCCCCTGGCGGTGGGGGGGGGGGGCGTATTGTTGAAAAGGGCCCCGAGTATTAATATCTTATTTGTGCTCTGGGAGATGGAGTTAGACTTAGTTCCTTGTCACTAATCTCTGTTTCCATATTCCTCAGGAAACTATGTCATCCGTATCGCCTTCAGTAGAAGTTACTAATTATGGAGTCTAATTATTGCGGCGGTTATATTGTGCAGCCTGACTTCAGGCCTGACTCCAGGACAAGCCATTAGTTACGCTATGTTGTCTAACGTGCTTCATCTAGCCGCATTATTAAAATATCACTTCATAAAGCCTGTCATTTTTGTGTGTTCGCCGCGGGTCAGAAATCACCTCTAATTCAATGTCAGCTGCAGTGGCTTTTTGAAATACAAATCGCCTCCGGTGAATAATTGGCAGATGTTGGTAGACCACTGACATGATGAGGTATCTGCAGTGGCGACATTCCTAACCTAGTTGCTGGTTGTTTAGTATACTTCATTTGGTGGTGTTGCCCAGGGCAAACGTTGGAACTGTATTGACTGATGGAGCTCCCCGCTATTGTACAAGCCACGTTGATGGTAGGTAATTACAAGTAGTTACTGAAAGAACAACAGGTAGTTGCATGAAGAACTAATGAGCTTAATTGCCACTATCAACATACAACATTTCAGTTTGATTGCTGTAACAGATTCCTAGATATTGAGAACCGTCTAAATATTTCGGATAGCTGCCATGTTGGATATTTATATATGTAAACCATAGAGTTGTGTAGGTAATTAAATGAAGATTATTGCGTAGGTTTATTATTCAAATTTCAATCGCATGATTAAGATACAAGAAATAAAATTTAAAAAAATAAAAAAAATCGCACAGCCGCCATCTTGAGGTTATGAAAACAATTGAAATAAATTAGATGTCAGTGGATTAAAATTTGTATAAGCATTTACTGTACCAAGTTTCACTGCGCTCGGATGGTTAAATCACGAGAAACGTCCATTTAAATATTTACATTTCGCGTCACCGCCATGTTGGATTTGTGCTCACCAGGCTAATGAAAGTCTCTTAGTTTAACTTATGTTAAGAGTCTTAATCAAAATACCAAATTTCAGTTTGATTGCTATCATAGATTAGTAGATATTGACAACCGTTTAAATATGTTGGATGGTCGCCATGTTGGATTTTTATATTATGTAGGCCATAGAGTTACGTACTACAGGGTGCCCGAGAATGTTCTCCGCAGAGGCTACGTGCAGCTGCGAGTGGTTGCGTCATCAGTTTAGTTGGCAACACTGTGTCCTTGATAGGGGACTCCCACGTGTGAGCTGTAGGCTGTCGAAATAAGCGAGCGTTCAGATAGATCATTGGAAGAGTGCATCACTAGGCGGTAATGTTTACTACTAAAGAGAGAGTTTTTTTTTTGTTGGTAGAATACGTTTATCGCGAAGGCGATCGGTTTACAGAAAATGTTAAGTTAAGATTTCAGGCACGGTTTCCTAATTCATAGTGTCCAAACCGTGATGCCATTCGGGATTTGATAAGTAAATTTCGTGTGACTGGCTCAGTTCACGATGTACCGGGAACAGGCAGGCCTACGCTTTTAAACAGACGAAAAACTTGATAAAATCTCCGATATAATTCTGCGTAGTCCAAGAAAATCAACTTGAAATTAGCTCAACAAACAGGAATCTCCAAGTCGACAGCACATAAACCTGTAAGAGACAAGCTTCAGTTGTTCCCTTATAAAGTTACCGTGGTTCACGAATTAAAACAAACTGATTACGGAAAAAGAGTGATGTACTGTGAATGGTTCCAATGATTCATAAATCGACATGGATTTGACGTTTTAAATAAAAGTTTTTTTTTCTCAGATGAAGCATGGTTTCACTTATTTATCCGGCTATGTAAATTCCCAAAATTCACGAATTTGGTCTTCAGACAATCGCAATGCACTACGGCAATTACCATTGCATTCGCAGAAAATTGGTGTATGGGTTGCCATATCACGAGCACGCGTAATAGGGCCAATCTTCTTTGACAGTTCGGTGAATTCTGATGTCTACGGCTCTGAGATAATTTACAAGTTTATTGCTCCCTTTAATGAAGACGAAATTGAATGCTGTTTCTTTCAACAGGACAATGCTACAGCACATACGTTCCACCAGTCGCTTCGCCTTTTAAATCAATGTTTTGGGGATAGAATATTAACTAAAGGCCACCATGGTCTCCTGATTTAACCCCTCCAGATTATTTCCTTTGGGGTGCGGCGAAATAAAAGGTATACCAAACTAATCCAAAAACGATTGAGGAACTTAAAGTGAATATCATTAAATATATGAAGTCCATTCCGCAAGAAACTTTAGTGAAAGTCTTCGACAATATGTGTAGACGTGCTGATGTCTGTCTTCGAACACAAGGACAACACTTCCAGCATCTGTTATGAATGGCGGTGGTGAGTACAAAGTTTACTGTTTGTTTGTTATGATGCAAGCCAACATAACTGCTGTAGCTAGCTCTCGCAGACGCATGTAGGCTCTGCGGAGAACATTCCCGGACTCACTTTATTAGATAAAGATTATTGCATAGGTTTATTATTCAAATTTCAATCGCATGATTAGGACACAAAAATTAAAATCTTAATTATAAAACTTCGCATAGCCGCCATTTTGAGATTATGAAAACAATTGAATTATAGTAGATGCCAATGGATTAAAATTTGTATAAGCATTTACCATACCAAGTTTCACTGGACTCGGATGGATAAATCACGAGAAACGCCCATTTAAAAATTAATATTTCGCGTCACCGCCATGTTGGAATTGTGCTCACAAGGCTATTGAAAGTCTCATAGTTGAACTTATGTTAACAGCCTCTATCAACATACAAAATTTCCGTTTGAGTGCTGTCATAGATTAGTAGATATTGAGAACCGTTTAAATATGTCGGATAGTCACCATGTTGGATTTTTATATATGTAGGTCATAGAGTTATGTACTATTAGATGAAGATTACTGCATAGGTTTATTATTCAAATTTCAATCGTATGATTAGGAGACAAAAATTAAAAACTTAATTTTAAAATTTCGCACAGCCGCCATCTTGAGGTTATGTAGACAATTGAACTAAATTAAAATAAATTAAATAAATGAAAATAGGCTAAAATAGCCTAGTTGCAATTCATCAGCACATTTATATAATACTCAAGCTCCTAAACCAGAGGGAGTTAGGAGGTGAGGTTTGTAAAATAATCTTCCTATTCTTGCAATTCTCGAAAAATCAACGGAAATAAATGTACAGTTTATTCAAGATTAAATATATCCCTTGTGCACATAAATATTTGACTGTTGCCATTCAGGCATGGCCGAGGCACTACCCTACAAATATCTACACGTCCGTTCATAGCGCTTCCGTGAATGGGAAGGGTCGAACGTGCGGTATTTAAGGCATGAGTTTCCAGACTGCAAGAGCCAAGGTTCGATCCCACCACACTGCGGCTCCTTTTTTATCACTGGAATATTGTTTTAACGGACAAGGATTTAGGAGAGATACGAGGGAAGAGAGTAGAGGATGTAAAATTTAAAAAGGAGCTGCGTTATGGAGTGAACATGAAGCTCCTCTAGACAGTGAGATGAGATTACATGTTATGAGGAAGAGGATTGAACATGTTTGGAAAAGGAAATAACATGACGCATGGGAAAAGATAAAACTCATGAAATGAGATTTTGGAAAACCCGTGATTTGAAATGACCTGGCACAGGAATCAAATAATTCACAGCTCAAGATTACTATTGAAGAACATTCGTGTATTTCTTTATATCTTAAACCAGCAACCCGCTCCGGCTTTGCCCGGGAACAGTTATGAATGCAAGGCTACGTTCAACCGAGGTCTTATAAGATTTCCTTGTACACGACATTAGTCGTTTTCCTTCCAGCAGTGAACACGAAAGCCAGCTCGTAAACTATCGCCTCAGTAATTTAATGGAGATTGTTGGAAGAAATAAAAACCTAAAAACACTTATAGTGGGCGATGTATTGAAGATAGAGATATTACAGCAAAATACTCTCCTTACGGTGCAAGATCTTGTCTCGTCTTAATTGTAAAACACTTTCGAGTTGGTCAACGGTCAAAACATTTCTCTGTGTATTAGCGGTCGATCCCCAAAGGGTGGAAATTTAGTTGGGCCCCTGGTCAGAAGGGTGTTCGGTGGGTCGTTTTTATTTGATTGTTCTCCTTGATATTAACAAGTATCAAATGTCAAAGGCAATTATTGTAATTATTACATCTCCATTTTTACAGACTGCGTGGCTCAGCGGTCACCTTCTCGCCTGCTGTTCCCAGGTTTGCAGGATCGAATCCTAGCGTAGTCAATTGGTGGGGAGGGAGCCGTGTCTGTAGATTTACTGGCACGTTAAAGATCCCCTTCGGGGCAAATTTCCGACACCCCGGCGCGGCGTCTCTAAAAGCTCAGTAGTCAAAAGGGACGTAAAACCCATAACATTATTATTATTATTATTATTATTATTATTATTAGTCAATAATTCCCATGAAAGTTGGAGAGGTGGTCGTTCGAACTGGAGCCACTGCGAAGTACTTAGGATTTACTCTTGACACGAAACTGACATACTGGTCTCATATACGGAAGGCAGCAGACAAGGCGGAAGTAGTAACAGCTGCCATTAGTAGACACATGGCTAATGTGCATGGTCCTAGACAAAGCAAGCGTCGACTACTGTTTTCCACAGCGCAGTCGATTCTCCTGCATGGAGCAGAGATTTGGTCTGATCCGCTGAGGATAGAGAAGTATAGGAAACGCCTAGCTGCAATTCTGAGGAGAGGAGCTCTGAGGGTGGCGTGTGCTTAACGTACAGTTTCGGAACCTGCAGTTCTGCTTGTCTCAGGTGTTGCGCCAATAGACTTACTCGCGCAAGAACGTAAAGACGTATACTTCCGACGAGTAGAACTGGGCAAGGCTCAAGCCCGGAAGGAAGCCGTAGCACGCAAGATGGTGCTTTGGCAGCAGAGGTGGAATGACGATCTCAGAGCAAGATGGACAGCTCGGCTGATACCGAGTCTGGTCGAGTGGACGTGTAGGAAACACGGAGAAACTAATTACTTTCTGATTCAGATGTTGACAGGTCATGGCTACTTTCGGTATTACCTTCATCGTATGGCCAAAATGAAGGGGTCCAGTTTGTATTTACTGCGAGAACGAATGAGATGACGTATATCATACGTTCTTCGTCTGCGATCGTTGGGCAGCGGAAAAACAACGACTTGAAGCTGAGGTTGGTCCAATAACGCCGGAAAATATAGTTGGAATTATGCTGAGGAACGAGCTCAGCTGGGATACGGTCGCTTTCTTTGTTGAGGTGGTCCTTCGTCAGAAGAAGTCGAATGGGGACTTGCACGATTTAGTTGATTAAGTCTGTGATCCGCGGACTATGAATTGAGAAGTAAGATGGTGCTTGTGAAGCAAAGAAAATGGCTCCATCCTGAAGTAATACGAAAGTGGTCCCGGGATGGGTTTTGTCAAGAGGACAGGTTGTGGTTTTTTAGTGGGTAAGAATCCCACACTCTTGAGGAGTGCGGACCTTTCTCAAGGTCTTATGCAAGATTTTTCCACTTCCCTCGTAAAAATAAAAATAATAATATTATTATTATTAGATTATTATTATTACATCTCCATTGCTGTAATAGGTTGCTTCTTTTAGAGGTTGCGGCATATAGCCCCGTGCATTTTGTGTGCGTAGAAGTTAATAATAATAATGTTATTGGTTTTACGTCCCTTTTAACTACACTGGCTTTTAGAGACACCGGGGTGCCGGAATTTTGCCCCGAAGGGGATCTTTAACGTGCCAGTAAATCTACTGACACGGCTCCCTCGCATATGCGCACCCTCACATGCCAGCTGACTGCGCCAGGTTTCGAACCTGCAACCTTGGGCTCAGCAAGCGAGAACGTTACCCCTGAGCCACGCAGCCAGACAGTGTAGAAGTTGTGTGATAACCTGTGTTAATGAGCTGGCTGTACTAGTGTACAGAAATAAATCAGAAACCGCTATGGACATCAAATCGGCATGCGAAAAGCTAGAGGAAGTTACTTAGGAAGCGAAATAAGCAGTGATGGACGAAGCAAAGAGGATATAAAAAGTAGGTTGGCTCAGGCAAGGAAAGCATTTCTACAGAAAAAGAATCTGTTGACATCGAATATAGATTTAGGTATTAGGAAGTCATTTTTGAAAGCCTTTGTCTGGAGCGTGGCGCTCTATGGAAGTGAAACATGGACTATTGGTGCAGTATGTGGTGTTACAGGAGAATGATGAAGATCAGATGGGTAGATAGAGTTACAAATGAAGAGGTATTAAGACTAGTGGGAGAGGAGAGGTGTTTCTGGCGACTGCTGATGAAGAGAAGAGATAGGTTGGTAGGACACATACTAAGACCCCAGGAATAGCAAGCTTAGTTATGGACGAAGGGAAGAGGACAAGAACTGTAGGGGTAGACCAAGGTTACAATATGTTAAACAGATTGTAGGGTGTGGTAGCTATGTAGAGATGAAACGATTATCTTACGACAGAGAGACATGGAGAACTGCATCAAACCATTCAATAGACTGGAGACTCAGATAACAACTAGTGTCTGTATATCTAATTCAGGTGAGGATTGGGAAGGAGACGACCGTGGCCTAAAATTAGGAACCATCCCAGCATTTGCCTGGAGTAGAAGTTGGGCCGAAAAGGGCTTCTCAGTGTTGCTTCACGAGGCTGAGTGTTCCCCTCGTTCCAGCCCTCACACCAGAATTAAAATTTCTTGGCATTACTGCTACACCACGAGGTCTCCTAACCTAGGATTGTTTTGTCCGTGCTCCAAACGTGCCCGTGACTACTGGGGGGGTTGTTCCTTGGTCGGCACTCAACACCACCCGCTGCCAACGTTGTTACAAGATTCGAATCATGTTGTGGCGTTATCTACAGTTACTTTATGTGCCAGAATATTTAGTTCATCGCAGCCTCCTGATTCATTTTATCAAATTCAAATTTTCCAGTGGCAGTCTCAATAGAATGTACGGAGGTGTGCAAACTATTTGAATCAAATAAAAGAATTTAAATCAGTCACAATTATTTATTTGAGCCTCCGTGGCTTAGGCGGCAGCACACCGGCTCCTCACCGCTGGGTCCGTGGTTCAAATCGCACGCACTCCATATGAGATTTGTGCTGGACAAAGCGGAGGCAGACAGGTTTTTCTCCGGATACTCCGGTTTTCCGTGTCAAATATTTCATTCCAGCAACACTCTCCACTGTCATTTCATTTCATCTGTCATTCATTTACTAATTTCCTCAGAGGAGTGCGACAGGCTTCGGCAGCCGGCACAGTTCATATCCTCGCCGCTAGATGGGGGCTTCATTCATTCCATTCCCTGACCCGGTCGGTCGACTGGAAGCAGGCTGGGGATTTTCATTTAATTTCACAGCTATTTATTCAAAATCATTGTATTGACCGTCTGCTGGCATCTTTTGTTACCCAACTTGGTAACGTTTTCTCCCCCGTGGACTTACACCTTTTCCCATAAGGAATTGCGTCTGGAAACTTTCAGAATAATGCCCGTTGCTCACGGTAAAATTGTCCTTCAAATTTATTGTACAATAATTTAATTTTATAAAATTTCTGTTGCTCACGGTCAAATTCAAGTTTTATAAAACCTTTGATAAAACTTTCCATAAAATAGGACATGTTCTATTCCGTAAAATTAATTTTGCGAAACCAACCAATCAGGGAAGCTGACATGATGATGCTGGCGCCGCGTGGTGAGAAGATTGTGAAGCTCGCTTGTATACAAACACTTCGAAAATGGCAGGCTCCTGCTGGACTAAGGAAGTTGTTAGTGTTTTACTGGACGAGTACCAGAAATATCCGTGTTTGTGTGAGGTTAAAACGCCCATATACCACAATAGAAATGCAAGAAGGGAGGCAGAAATCTCAATCGCCGAATATGTTTCACAAATTCGACCGAACACAAGCCAGGCTGATGTGAAGGCGAAGATAAACGGGCTTCGAACTCACTTGCAATCTCATTTCAGGAGAAATGGCTTGCCTCATGTTAGTGTCCTGTCGAATAATTTTGGGACCAACAATATCTAGGAGTTTTTTAAAACTGCTTTCCTCCATTCTTAGAAAATTCCGATATGAATTCTGATCTTCTAACCTCAAGTCATTTTCGACCAAGGACAGCATTCCTCTACTCTTCTCTTCTTTGTATCCATTCCCGAGTCCAGCACTTCCTAACATTTCTTTTTTTCCTTTTTACCACTGTACGACATATCATTGTAGCTAAAGCAGCAATTTTTGCATTGTTTGTTGGAGCCATACTCCAAACCAATGTGTGTTGAACAGCTGATTCTTGGTTCTGAAGTTTGTCGGTAGATGGCGATCCTGATGCATCCACGGACTTTATAAAATAATTTTACCGTGAACAACACAGCTTGCTTTCGTCAAATTTTATAAAATCAGTTGTAAAATAAATTTTAAGAAACATTTTACCGTGAGCAACGGGCATTAAGGGATTCCGAGGGATGCCTGAGCTCGGCCCGATTTCTATATTCTCATTAACTTTGGAATATGCCCTCTATGTCAGGTGATTTAAATCCATTGTTCATGACTCTTTGAATAGTTCAAGAGCGGATCATCAGTAAAATGACTCCAAACCCCTCAGCTCTAAATTCACACGGAAAGTAGAGTGAGTAATCACAACAAAACGTGTGGCATTTTGCAGTAGCAAAGCTTCTCTGTTGGTGGAAATTCTAAACAATCATTTTTACTTCGAGTTTGTTAAATGAAAATATAATTAAGACCCTTGGTTAAACATTGGAAGTAATTTCATCGCTGTCCTCTACTTACTAACGAATTGTCACTCTGACCCATAACATTAAACTCCGGGTATATTTGGTCATTATACAACTCATTCGGATTAAATACAAAATGTTAGCCGGAAATTCAACAAGTTCAGACAGAAAGCTTATTTATTTGTAGAGATACAAGATATTTACCATCTTCAACTTGCGTAGGCTAGTGTCCTGGGCGAAACATCGGTTAACACGGCAAGTGTTTCCAGATATGAAATAAATTTATGTATGTAATATGCACTAATTTAGTCATTTGTTTATTTATTTATTTTATTATTTCTTTGGTCGCCTCCGTAGCGTAGCGGTCAGCATGGTTAGCTGCCGCCCCGGAGGTCCTGGGTTCGATTCCCGGCTCTGCCACGAAATTTGAAAATTGGTATGAGGACTGGAACGGGGTCTACTCACCAGGGCCCTGCATAGCTAGTGCCTGTAGTATGTTCTATTCTGCTGCACCCTTACGGGCAGTCTAAGAAGTAAGCCACAAGCGCGTGACGTCATGTCCTTGCCTCTCCCCACCTGCCGCTCGCTACATGTGCGAGCGAGCTGTGTGTAGTATGGCGTAGTGCCTTGCAAGCCTGGCAAGTGCTTTTAGGGCTGTATTACCTAGCCTCACACTGTCAGCACTGTCTACGCTGGAACTCGTCAGTTCAGGCGCGCACGGCCAGCCCGTCCCGACAGGGTTTCGTAAAGCCGTTCCTCTCTTCTCTTCATATTATTATTATTATTATTATTATTATTATTATTATTATTATTATTATTATAACACTATTAATATTAGCAATGAAATGTTATTGGGTACCAATAGACTACGTCTCATACTGTTCCTAAGTACATTGAAGATGAATTCTCTATTATTGAATGGATTCATTGATAGCAAAATTTGGTCATTTATACTTAGGCATATAGGGGGCGTGGTGGCGCAGCGGTCAAGCTGTTGGCCTCTCACCACAGCAGACCTGGTTCGATTCCCGGTCAATGCATGTGAGATTTTCAAAGTGAAATGCCATGTCCTGTGGTTCGGATTCCACGTAAAAAGGAGGTCCCGTGGCTTATGATCTCGCGATTAACAGTCACTTAAAACTACAATCTTCCTTCTTCCTTATACTTAGGCATACGGTACCCAAACTTGATGAGTGATTTAAAAATGTTGATGTTGTTCCTCTCCCTTATTCGAAACGTACCACAAGCTTTCACTTCTTTTTGAAGCCTATCGTTTTCTCTAAACGACCTGATTTGTTATGCCGAAGGTTAATTCACATCTGATGGTGGGGTCCAGCATAAATCTTGCATCCTTCTTATGGCCAATAACAATTATTATGCCCATTGTATATTTGCTTCTAACACGAGAAAGACACGAAAACATGGATCGCGGAACATTTCTGAAATGTTACAGCTGCATCTTAGATCTACTTCGGTGATTCCCAACGTTTGTAGTAAATCCCCTTCTTAATTATGTTTTTTGAACGTGAACTAGGGTATCAGGCACTCCACAGTGTTTGCAGCATACTGTCCTGGCTACGCCCATGGAGGTCTCACACAAGAGCAACCTTTGCTTCCACCTATTTGTACTAGGCTACTCCATTTCATGTCGATTTCTGGATTAGTCAATCTCCATAAAATATGGTGATTGGGTAGTTTCTGCATTTTCTCAATCAACTTGCAAGTTCATTTTGTGTTTACCATAGATCCGCTTCAGTCTTAAGTATCAGCTATTTATATTCCCTTGGTTCCTAACTAGTAAATCACCGTCTTCATCGTTATCACCATCTTCATCATCATCATCATCACCGACCTGACAAGCTCATTCGTTGTACGAGCACAAATTACGCACTATGTCGCCATGCCTTCAAGCAATTCTTGTTCCCTCTGGTACAGTCTCCCTGCATGATGCTTACTATACTTTGGATGTTCATTCACTGAAAATTGTAAAATTAGCTTCGAGGTTTTCCTATGCCCAGAACTTACAATGCAATGAAAATCAAAAGTCTTAAATACCATATCTGGATTAGCCTACATATACATATGCAATTGGATTAACTCATGAGGGCTACTTGTAGCATAGGCATTTGTGAATATTTTACGGAAGCTATTCTAACAACTCTACGGAGTGATGTGCTCTCAATTCGAATTGCAGAGTAAAATGTAGAAAAAAGGGAACTCGTGCCCACTGGCCTGGCGCAAGTCCTCGAAATGAGCACCGCTTGGATGACTTAAGTATCATCGATACAATTTCAGTACCCCAAACCGAAATTTAATTTCGTGGCAGGGCAGGGAATCAAACCCGGACCACCGGGGCGACAGCCAAGAATGTGAGCCGCTACACCACAAGGTGGTCTCTTTCATTGTCAGCGCAATCAATTGCACGATACCATGTAATTTCTACACTGGGCGAACTATAATAGTACACATTTCTTCTTATTTTTGGCATTACATAGGCCCTGGTAAGTTAGGAAGGCGGCCCGCGTACCTTAACCCTAAAGTCGAATAGTTCCAAGAACTAACAAACAAAACAGTTTTAGGCACTCCACCGAAAGAAATACAGACAAGCTGGTAGAGAGACAGACAACATATTTTGTAATTTTCAGAGCGAAATAATTGTTTTATAATGAATAGCACTCTTGGTCTCGATAGCGTAGAAATAATGAATATCATCCTAAAACTTCAAAGGTTTGAACGATTTCGTGTCTTCTTACTTATTTTGCCGTATATCTTATGTGTAGGTAAATTCCACGAGGCATTGTTTCAGGCCATGTTGAATATAAGAAGTCTTTCTTTTTTATCGTTTACCCTCCAGGGTTGGCTTTTCCCACGGACTAAGCGAGGGATCCCACCTTTACCGCCACTGGTAGTGTCCTGGAGTTTGAGACTCTGAGTCGGGGATACAACTGGGGAGTGTGACTAGCACGTCACCCAGGTGGCCTCACCTGCAAAGCGAACAGGGGCCTGATGAAGAGATGGGAAAAGTGGGAGGGTTAGGCAAGGAAGAGGGAAGGAGGCGGCCGTGGCCTTACGGAAGGTACCACCCCGGCAATTGCCCGAAGACGAAGTGGTAAACCACGGAAAACCACTTCGAGGATGGTTGAGGTGGGAGTCGAACCCCCTCTACTCATTTGGACCACCCGAGGCTGAGTAGACCCCAATCCAGTCCTCATACCACTTTTCAAATTTCGTGGCAGAACCGCGGACCTCCTGGGCGGCAGCTAATCATGCTGACCACTGCACCACGGATGACCTTAGATTGCGACGGAATATCTTTCATTTTAAAATCCTGATGAATTTACTAACGCATGTTTCTCGAACTCACATATCCCTGAAGAGCATCAATCTAGTCATTTGGCGAATTCAGAATCTTGTTATTGAAATACATGTTTATAGTCCTAATGTAGATTTTTTGGTTCTACCCATAATTATTCCGGTTTCTATGAGGTAGGGGATGTGGTGAGACAGTTTCCTTGTGGGAATGAAATACGGATAGATGCCTTCATGACGCCAATCTCATGAGAGGAGTTAATGACGAATGAAATTAATGAGGTAATGTATGGAGTGGCTGAGTGTAGTCTTTCGAGTTTGGTGTAGTCTGACCATGCATGTTAACGTGTTTAGCTACCTCGGTTGGTTTGTGACATTATATAAAAAAATTGAAAATCCACAGCCTGCTTCCAGTCAACCGACCGGGTCAGGAATGGAATGAATGAAGCCCCCGTCTAGCGGCGAGGATATGAACTGTGCCGGCTGCCAAAGCCTGTCGCACTCTCCTGGGACAATGATTAAATGAATTTCAGATGCAATGAAATGATAGTGGAGAGTGTTGCTGGAATGAAATTGTGACAGGGAAAACCGGAGTACCCGGAGAATAACCTGTCTGCCTCCGTTTTGTCGAGAACAGATCTCACATGGAGTGACCGGGATTTGAACCACGGACCCAGCGGTGAGAGGCCGGCATGCTGCCGCCTAGGCCACGGAGGCTCAATGTTAACAAATATATTTAAAAAAATGTATTTTAACTCTTCTGATTTCATACCGGCCCTGTTACTGTCACATGCATGATTACCAATATGCTTGATTCTATTTTCGGACTATTATATCTCGCTGCACCTGCTACATCACCCAAAAAGTGTGCAAATTCCTGTATCCTTGCTGCAGAACTGGTTCATGTGCGTCCAAATATCATGTTTTATACGTCTTCGGTTTGTTTCACTAATGTGTGACTCTCCCACTATGCTAATTTCGTCCTGCCCCTGCACAAAAGACGCTATGAGCACGGCAGACCACACGCATATGACAAAATGTTGGCTCTAGTGCGCCTAGTGTCCCGGCTCTGCGCTCAGTACTGGACGTACTGCAGTACCCGGTCAAATGGACAGTGCTTGTGCGACTAAGCGCTGCAGTGCTAGTGTGCTGTCGTGCTGCACTACTCAGAAATGGACAGGGTAGGGCTGCGCTCCGCCAGCACGAGTAAATTTCTCACTAGCACTGCTTCACCTTGCCCATTGCACGGCCCTGCTACTCACCCTCGGGTGTTCCAAATGAGTAGAGGGGGTTCGATTCCCACCTCAGCCATCCTCGAAGTGGTTTTCCGTGGTTTCCCACTTCGTCTTCGGGCAAATGCCGGGATGGTACTGTACCCTTTTACCTACCAATACCTGTTGAATCCCTGGATAGCAGCTGGATCGTAGAACCTGAAAATGCCCCGGCTCTAAAGACCCCCAAGTTCTACCAACAGACACAGGGATAATAGGGCCACTCGAATACCTAACAGGATGTATTAAGACTGACCAAAGCTCAGAAAAAGAAAAGACTAGCTCAAAACACAAGAATTCTTCAAGAGGAAGAAAGAATCTCAAAGGTGTGGTAAACACTAAAATACCTAGCGATGGCCCCCTTAATACACCCTTCCATCACCTCTATAAAGCATCACGCAATAATTAAAACCAAGTAATAAATTAGTTTATTGTAAGAATAAACAAGACAGAAAAACAATCAATTTTGTCGATACCACGACCAATCAAAAAAACTCTCATTGATTATACTGGATTGTCTTTCAAAATAATTTCCCATTATCTCAACTAACTTCTAATTGATTAAAATATAAGGCATATTAATAATAATAATGATCAATCCCATAAGCTAAGCATTTACAAAAGAAAAATATTATAAGACTCGAATACATTAAATTCATTTCGGTTCTTTAACTGAAATAACATCTTATACAAAAATATCCTGATTAAAACTAATAATCCTACACTACATCTTCAGTAACATTATATGTTCTTGTTATTAAATGAAGAAATTCATATGGCATATTTACAGAATATAATTTACACAAAATTCCAGAATAATTTCAATTATTCTTTTCCCACTGACTTAATGTCACGACATTCATTTCTGCTTAATATTGTTTCATTTCTAGTTTTAGGGTAATTCTGCCGAACAGTTAAGCTAAGCAAAAATTAATCATAAATTCAGCATTAAATAGTTATCAGTTTCCTTGTTAAACATACATCCTATGGCAAAATCGTTATATTAATTTTACTGGAAATATTGATCCGGATATCCACTCAAGATTCTCAATAATACTGATCAGAAAAATATTAATCTTCACACAGGCATTTTCACGATAACAGCGATAAAGTCAACTATGACCAAATATTAACCATACTAGGTTAAAAGCAACACCTCTCTAGGTTAAAACCCCAATCAATCTAATCCTGATTGGCACACCTGGCTCAATCCTCAACAAGAAAACTTTGCTTTACAAAGCACTGTATCAATATACTTAAACACAAAGACATTACTCATAGTACATGCCTCTCTAAAGTCGAACATGCACCTATAATAGGAGCCTTACTGTTATAAATCCACAATCATGAAAATCAGCTGTTTATAGAAAAATCCTGAACTCGAGTGCGAAAGAATAATATGATTCTGTAACAGATTACCAACAAAGCCCAGTGGATTTCAGAAATATTCCACCTATCTTTAAAAACTTGCCTTACATTGATGTATTACATGATCCATAATTCTTAAACGTATGACTTATAGTAAGTCGTCCCTGGGATTATCCTCGCAAATTTGGATGTCGCTCAAATACCCTCTTAATAGAGAAAAACTATTGCACCAAAGGCAATGATATCAATTTAATCCAGTGTTAACTTCACAAGAAAAGAAAAGTATAACACTCCCCAACCACACAAACTGAGGTTGTAAAAGCGATCTATAAAGATAAATTCAATCACAAAATAAGATCTTCCCTGAATTTCCCGAACGCGAAAATGTCGATGGATTAGTCCTACAGCATGAATCTAGGTTAGCAACAAAGGCTAAGCGACTAATGACCCATTAGGCAATCCATTTCGAAAATCACGCTCAGAAAATGCAAGTTAAATCTGTTAATAAACTGCAGAAAAAATAGTCAAAGGACTCGAAGTAACATTCAGAATAACAGGATCCGAAAACTTCCTAATATCGTAATAAGAATACGAAAAGGAATATCCCCTCAAAGAATACGATGATCCAAGCGAAAGTGCTTAAAGCACAATACACTAGAATATGAAAAACTCAATCAAAGTTCTCAAAAGAAAATTGTGTTACTAAAATGTTCTTACACAAAAAAACTGTAGATCTTCTTCCTACATTTATTTCTCGACAAATAAGAATGAGCATATTAGTTTAAATACTGTAAAATACTACTGAAATTTTTAATTTATTCATTAAATTACACAAAGGATGCACTCATTTTTATGAGTCAAAATCCTGGCATCATAGAAGGTCAGTTTCGAAATAAACATCGAACCTGCACTTTCTACTCAACCATTTAATCTACAAAATCAAATATGGCAATATGTGGTAGTTCAAAATGTCCACGCTACGCTACTGTAACAAGTTGAAGTGATCTGTACCTTTGGCGAATCTAGATGAGGAAAAAAGGATAACGTTGGCCATACTAAGCTCCAGACCAACAGAACACATGCCGGACTCCAACTGGGTTTCCAGAGAACGAACCAAAGTCCTCCCAGGCTCGAACAACACCCGGTCGGTCGAAATAGTTCCAACATATCCTGGCGATATCTTCCCATACATATTCGAATACCGACGGACGGACCGCACACAGTTTATCAACTCGTCACGAAGCGAGGGTGAACTCGAACAGTCGCTAAATAGTTCCAATATATGAACGCGAATGCTAGCAAGTTCACAAGGGTCGACGCGGCCCCTTGCATCACGAGAGTCGCTTGCACACTTCATGCTAAATGAAAGTTGCTGCCAACATGTCCCCGCTACACCCTGCTAATGCAGTATTCTTATATCAATCTAGCCTACCATCGTAATGGATATAAGCTTCATAGTGTTCCTTCCCTCTGACACCTTGCTTGAGAATGTGCTCTTTTCAAAAAGTATAAGCACTGTGAAGAGTGAATCAAGTCTAGGCTGCATTTCCACGACGGTTTATATGCAGAGTTTTGTGACACATTACAGCTGAGCTCGCGGTCGGGATTATGAAAGTATTCATCCGCATGGCCCGTTAGTTGCTGTAGATACACGGTCGCAAAGATAAACTATTACATGTTTAAGACCATGTCTGAACCTTATTAAACACGTGTATACTTCACGTAGAATGCTGAACGAACTAGCGTATACACTCCAGCGCGGTCACACGTTTTTAAAACTACCGTTAGCTGGCGACTTCACTTTCACTGTTTTCAGGCTCAAACCTCTACGCTGTCGGTTTCTCTACTCATTGCTCTCTGCAGGAGGTCGTCTCGGTCTCACATCCGCTCCCCCACTCCTTCACACGTCACGACTCGATACGAAATATATCGCAGTCGAAAGGTAATCAGCAGTGAGTTAACAGATCATCTTCTGTTCTTCATACTTTCTTAATAATAGCTTTCTGCCATGGAAATATACATACAGACGTATGTAGCTGCTTACATACAACGCCAAATATAATTTGTATTAATCACTCTCAGGTGAATCGATCGATATAGTGTTAGACACAGTCAACATGGTTATTATCGATGACCTTCGGGTTTCTCGTCGGAAACACGAGCTCTGCCGATCTCTTTCTTGATAGCATGACTTTTGCTCGCTGTAGACCAGCTGTAATTATAGACTTCAGAGGCTAGTTAGGAAGTTACAGGGTGTTCCCAAAATACTGTAACCATGTCTGTACTTAAGACCTTTATGAATAATGGTGCAGTACCTTCTTCAGGGCCACGGCCGCCTCCTTCCCTCTTCCTTGCCTATCCATCCTGACCATCCATTACCTTCCCTCATGAGGCCCCTGTTCGCTTTGCAGGTGAGGCCACCTGGGCGAGGTGCCAATCCCACCTCACCAGTTGTATCCACTCCGATTAGATGTTCCCAGCTCTAGGACACTGCCCGTAGAGGCGGTAGTGGTGAGTTCCCTCGCTGAGTCTGTGGTTTCCACCAACCTGGAGGGTAAACGACTAAAAAAAAAAAAGAAAGGAGAAGAATTATTTCTTTGTTAATTTATTTTCATTTATTTAATTAGTTGACTTGTTCATTAGTTTATTTAATTAATTCTGCTTAGTTATTTATTCATGTTCTAATTTATTTAATTTACATAATTAATGGTTTGTTTGTTCAAAGCCTCCGTGGCTTAGGCGGCAGCACGCCGGCCTCTCACCACTGGGTCCGTGGTCCAAATCCCGGTCACTCCATGTGAGATCTGTGCTGGACAAAACGGAGGCAGACAGGTTATTCTCCGGGTACTCCGGTTTTCCCTGTCAAAATTTCATTCCAGCAACACTCTCCACTATCATTTCATTTCATCTGTCATTCATTTAATCATTGCCTCAGAGGAGTGCGACAGGTCTCGGCAGCCGGCACAGTTCATATCCTCGCCACTAGATGGGGGATTCATTCATTCCATTCCTGACCCGGTCGGAGACTGGAAGCAGGCTGTGGATTTTCAATGGTTTGTTTGTTCACAGTGGCGGCTGGTGACATTGTTGCAGCGTTGCACAACTCCCAATAATTTTACACCTAATTCGTAGTTTCTTTTCCTTTAATGTTTTAGTTTTATAGATCTAATGCACTCAAAAATGTGTTAAATTCATCTATATTTTGATATTATTTATCCAAATGCTTCACACTGTACATATAAAAGCTGCCGCCTTCAAATCAAACTCCAGGGGGTTAGCTCTCTTGTGGCAACTCCCAAGCAGACAACGCGGCGTACAGGACGAGGCTGGACGAGGCCAAGCTTGTGCATAGCATGCCGACCAGCATGGGTAGCAGGGAGTTGCAGACGAGCTGCCAGCCCCCTGGCAACACTCAGTTCCAAATGGCCCCGTTAGACTGCACCACTCTTTGGAAATGACAACACCCTCGATTTCTCTTACCCCGCGAAGGGTAGTTTAGTTAGTTATTTAGTTAGTTATTGTTGTTTTAAGGGGCGGAACTACGAGGTCATCTACCCCTGAAGGGTAGTTTCTTTCCCACACCACTAGAGAATGCTATACCACCCACAACGGTACAAATATCGGAATTTCATAGGGAGACATTAGTTGGTTCACACCCAATTATTTTTAGATGTTTTCTCATCATAACTTCATTTAATATTTTTGTCAATTGTTCTGTGAAGCGAGCCTAAGAACGCCACCGTGCTATAAGTACAGTAGATAAGTGGCTGAACTATTTTGCGACGTATTGTTGGTGTACTTTAGCGGTTTATGTTTGCTTTTACCTCTCTTGTTCTTGCGGTATTTGGGTAGCGATTAGTTCTGTATTTAGTTGATTTGAGTATTTTGGTTCCAGGCAGATACTTAACTGTGCATTTTTATTATTATTATTATTATTATTATTATTATTATTATTATTATTATTATTATTATTATTATTGTTTGGTTGATTGTGAGTAGACCTATGCATTCACTACGAAATTTCTTGGCTAGCAAAATTCAGTGTTTTGTTAGTTTGCTTTTCGCGCCACTTTCCGATGTAGCACCCAGATTTATCATCTGTGCATCTTGTAAGTTACCGTAGTATTTTATTTTAACGGAATGTTTAGTTTGAAACATTAATTGTATTGTGGAGTGTGAGTGAAAATGAATAGAGTAAGTAATTTGCTAGTCAGACAGTTTTTCCTCGTATACGAGGGCGTTTAAAGGAGATATTTAAGGCAATAATAATTGGTTATGTGAATGCGATATTAAAAACGCTTTATTCTGTTTTACATGTTTGTTGGTGGAGAATTCGCGTGGACCAAAATAGGAGTTATGGAAAATAATCCCTAAAATAAAGAAACATGAATCTTCAGCTGAGCGGCTTCGGTGCCGTAGTTGGTAGCATGCTGAGCCTCTATGCACAAGATCGCGGGTTCAAACCCGCCGAAGTCATCGGATTTTTTTAAGAGCGTTAAAAATCCCTCAGTATGCATTCCTTCGGAGGGGAAGTAAAGCCGGCGGTCCCATGTCATAGATTTATGGCATGTTAAAGAACCTTCCACTTATTACACCTGTGTGAAGCTAAATTATAGGTTAAAAATTTGAACAACGCTCTTATGTTCCAACGTTCGTCGCCAGGAGCCGACTGCGGTGGCGTGTAGTAACCAAGTTCTGAACTAGTAGTCGTTTACGGTGGCCTTTGGCGGCAAAAGTAGGAACTGCTTGAAATTTAATGTCTGTAGTCCTCACTTGAATTAAAAACAGATAACACTCACTAATACAGCCATCACAATTAACACCGGTTATCAGACAGATTCTCCACACACCCAAAGTACAGGGGGCTACATGACTGCCTTGTCGCAGCTCCTAAACTGAGGAACCAACCGACCAATCTTCAGCTGTTTGAAATTGACACTTTTTGGAACTGTTAACGAAGATGCACAATTGGACAGTGCCTATAGAAGGTAAATTGCGGAATATAACGAAGATGTTAGGCACAATAGATATGTGTTAAATATTGTAATAAACTGTATTCGTTTCTGTGGTTCTTTCGGACTGGCCTTGCGTGATCATGATGAAAGTGTAACATCAACAAATCCATGTGTTTTGAGAGAACTAATTAATTTTACCGCTGAGTTGGATGCTGTGTTAAAGGTCATTTGGTAAGGGCAACTGTTTTCAAAGGAACGTCCAAAACAATTCAAAATTAATTTTTACAGATTATGATGGAGGTTCGCCAAGAAGAAGAATCAAAGCAAATAAAGGAATCGGAAATTTTTGCCATTATAGCAGATGAAACTAGTGATATTTCAAACATATTTCAGATGGCTGTTGTGCACCGATACGTAGTAAGAGGCAAACAAAACATGATGCACACACATTAGCAGCGTGTTTACTGGATGAATTAAAGAAGCAGAAATTGAACGAAACTCCGCAAAAATGAATTGCGCCGACGTATGACAGAGCGCACTTCATGGCTGGTTTCTCTGATGGGGTTCAAGCTATAGTAAAAAAAAAAAAAGACTGATAGTCAGTCTGAAAGACTAGACTTTATATCATTTTAAATGCTACAAATGCTGCGTGAACTCAAAGTCCGTTAGCAAGTGCAAACCAAGGTCAAAGGAGGTAGCTGGCTGGATGACGTCACGCTCACTGGAGCGCGCGGGGAAAGGAGGAAGCTCAAGCAGTATTATGACGTCACACACCTCAGTGCATGCTCGGTACATTTTGCCCCGTCACCGTAACGTAACGCCAGACCCCAGCGTAACTACGAAGTCGACAAGATCATTTAAAATGATAACAATCCTATCCTTATGCAGAATATGTGCCCGTCTTTGTTAGTAATAACATTTTTCGTTAACGTACTAACTTTTTGGTTGCCTTGTTTTTATGTTGAGAATGTTTATTATCCCGGAGATTGAGACCCAACCTTAGACAACCTGCTGTGTTTAAAATTCTTCCCATGAACTCAGGCATAGGGCTTAAATACATAAATCTGATTTTTTTTTATGAATTCCTATAGGAAGAAGCCCAAAAGAGCCATTAAAATTTGTATATTTGTCGAACGTATAGTTATTTTGGAAAACCCATGTATTTCAGTTTATATAGAACTGTAGTTTATCTAACGTTAATTAATTTTTGTCACATGTGTAAACTTCCCATATAAAATTGCGACATCAGAAATTTTGGTGCAACACCCAGCTTTACTTACCACCGGCCGCCACTGTTTGGTCATCTTTTTTAATTGATTTATTTGTTAGTTGTTTATGTATTTATTTATTGATCGTTTGTTTCTTTATTTATATTTAATCAAGTTTTTATTTTTTATTTATTTCATTTCTTTGATAATGTAATTTATTTATTTATTTATTTATTTATTTATTTATTTATTTAATTATTTAATTAGTTTCTTTGTTAATTTAATTAGTTTACAAATTCATTAATTTATTTAATTGGTGTTTAATTTGATTATGCATTAATTCATTTATTTATATAGTTTTGGCTTATTTATTTATTTAACAAGAGTTTAGTGCTTTTCAATCGGTCAACACGAATGCACTCAAAAGAGCTGGGTTATGTCCTAATCCTGAAATAAATTACATGAGATTAATAAAACACTAGGATGACCAGTTTCGATCGTCAAGCGATCATCATCAGATCCATTACACCTAGGCTATAAAATCTATGTTTGAAATACAGGTGAATACATTTACAATATGTACAATTATTTAGTTGCAGTATTGGTACTGCAACTGTCGGTGTATGCTAAAGCAGCTTATATGATGTTAGGTGAAATGCTAAATGGTGATAGATGTCCGGAGTTTGTATATTTGGAGAGATTATATGGTTGTAAAAATCAATTACGGTTAAACTATAATATTATAGGCTAACTACTTATCTGATTGTCTTCGTTACTAGAGCTACTCGCAGTTTTCGTGCTCACTGTAACTCACGGTGCGGTCGACTGCGGTAGGTTGTTATCTTAACGACTGGTTTTCCCTGCCTTCTCCCCCTTGCCCATACGTGCTGTGGGGAGTGATAGCGATGTGTTTATGTGAGGTGTTGCCAACCTAGATAAGATGTATGTTATTGAATGAGGTGGGTCTACAACTATTAAACACCGTGGATTAGCCCTCGCCACGCGTGGACCATAAGCCATTCAAGTAAGCGCTGCCCGGTCATGTAATTTATTTCAGGATTAGGGCATAACCCATCTCTTTTGGGTACATTTGTGTTGACCGACTGAAAAGCACTAAACTCTTGTTTACTAAGGCTACACTGAAAAAATGGCTTCAAACACCACAATGTTATTTATTTAAATTAATTTATTTGTTAGTTGTTTACATATTTATTTACAGAAATGTTTATATATTTTATTTTACCAAGTTCGATTTATTTTCTCTTTATTTATTTTGTGTCTTTGATAATATATTATTATTTCTTTATTTGATTTATTTTACTTGTTTATTTATTCATTTATGTATATGTGTTTTATTTATTTCGTATTTATGTTTAGTGCTTTGTTTGTTTACTTTTAAAATTAATTTATGTGATAGTTGTTTATGTATTTATTTATTTATTTACATATCTATTTATTTATCTTATCCGGCCTTCACCTTCGGTCGATAACATATTTGTTCCTCAAACACACCCAAATATGAGCACGATGTCGCAGCCCCTAAAATAAGCAACAACTACCTCAGTTCGGATTGAATGCCCGAGCTGTGGCGCCGAGGATCAGCTGTTGTATACCAATCAGCTGATTGTAGCTGTCACGTGACGCGAACCATAATCAATAGCTTCTCAGTGAGCGACTGAACAAAATGTCTATAAATATTTCATACGATCTCTCGGGGATTCCCTCGCTGCGGACGTGGTATGGTGGCTGTGATAACAGAGCGTGCCGCTAGGGGCGCTAAGTTCGCGTGACAGCGAGGAAGACGTGGAAAGACTTTCAACGAGCTAAAAATGTAAATCCTGGGAATTTGCTCTCAAATGACGAGGTTATCTCTGAGAAGGGGTTAGAAGCTCTCTTATGGGGTTACGAGGTTATATAATTGCCACTCTTCTTCCCCAATAGATACAGGCTCTGAAAGTTTACTGGAGCTATGGAATAAATATGTAACGTGTCACCATTGAACTCGAGAAAGACGGACATTTATTTGATAAGTACCTATAATGTACACCGCGGAAGAGGACAACGACCGATGGAGGATTTCAAAGTTGAGCAGATGGTAGTATTGTGGACGTAACATCGAGGTTATCTGATCGCTACTACTATTGTTGCTGTTGGTTCATAGGTCACTGGGTCGTGACAATGGATTAGTGTACACAACAACAAATTTATGTTATCTCCGTTTGGTCAATGGTTGTTAATTTAACAGTAAACAAAAATGTAACCTTTTCAAACCACTTGCTAACAATAAATATGAAATATTATTATCTGATTTTATACAGGCTGTTCAAAATCATGATTCTGGTACACTTTTCTCAGGAATTACTTATACTAAGTTAAAAGGCAGATCTTCGGTGATGTGTTGGTAACCATGTAGTTTTATAGAAGGAACCGAAAGATCTTTAACCCTTTATAGGGCAAAACTATGTTGTTGTTTTTTTCATTTTTTTTCATTTTAATTCATTTTGATTATTATAATTGTTAATAATGTTATATTTTGTTTCTCAAATTTTAATGTTTATATCTTTATTATCAATTTTAAATGTATGTTCTTATTATTTAATTTTGATATTTTTCTTTGATTTAATTAATTAACCAATTTCCAATTGAGTTTACAATTATTTTCATAATTCTTTTATAGTTACGTTTCTTATGTAAATTTTTATATTTCTTTTATTATTGTTATTTAATTCTTATTATTTTTATTTCTATATTTATATTTTAATTTAACACTTTAATTGTTAAAGTTTATAGTTTTATTTTCCAACACATTACGTCAAGTAGATCCATCATACTATTATATAACAAGAAGTTCCGTGAAGAACTATAGGCCTACAGCCTACTTTTCATGCCAATGATTATTCTACAGTATATGAACCTATCTAGAATAATGACGAAATTAAGTTGGTAATATCGAAATAACTAATTAGATCAAAATATACCTGGTATAATGTAGCCTAATAGAGCTCTACAGTTGGCAGCCCTGGTGACTGAATATATTCTTAGTTCCATCTCTTAAGGTACAGAATACAAAATTAGGTTGAAGTCCAATGGACGTTACATGCAGTTAGACACTGGATCTATCGGCAGGCGTAAAAGCATGTTGCCAACAATACCATGCGTGTGCTGGTTAGAAATAATCTGAAAAATTATGATATCTTGTTGTGCCAAATTTGGATGAAATCCATTTGTTAGTATAGAAGTTACATGTATTTTAATATAGGACCTATCAGCAGGCATAAAATCATGTTGGCAGCACTGCCTTGTATTAATTACTCCAAATTAATCTAGAATGTCAGGTGCTATACGTGTGCAAAGTATAGAGCTGTTGGCTTGCATACTTTCTGATATATTGATATTAGGGTAAAACAAATATAGACAGCATTTATTAATAGTTGGCAGCCCTGATTGCTCTTAAGAATACTTATAATCATATCTGTTATGTTACACATAGCACATACGAAATTTGATTGAAATCCAACTGATGGTAGTCTAAAGAAATTACATGTATTTAAAAATGTGTCCTATCAGCAGGCTTAGAATTATGTTGGTAGAACTGAAGTATATAAGTTACTCCAAATTAATCTAAAATGTCAGGTACTATACGTGTGCATTGTTTAAAGCTGTCGGCTTGCATACTTTCTGATATATTGGTATATGGATAAAAATAGAGACAGCAATTATTAACAGTTGGCAGCCCTGATGGTTCTTAAGAATACACTCAGCCATATCAGTTTGTGTACACATATTACATACAAAATTTGGTTGAAATCCACTTGATAGTGTAGAAGTTATATGCATTTAAAAATTGGACCTATCAGAATTTTTAAAATTATTTTGGCAACACTGTCATGTATGGCCTGCTGGAAATTAAACTGAAATATTATTATCTACAAGTGTGCCAATTTTGGAATAGCTCCCATGCATACCTTCCATGATATCCAACATGGAGCTCAAATTTATAATGCGTTTTTTCATCAGAAGGTAGCACTGACATCATTTTCAAATATGGGCTTGAGATATCCAGGTATAGATCTTTACTAAGACCAAATTTTGTTTCGATTGCTGCAGCCGTTTAGGAGTTGATAGGGGGGGGGACACACACACACAGCCAGACAGACAAACAGACAGACAGACAGACACACATTTACCCGGATCGATCTCATAAGTCTACTTAACCCTCATTTGTGCAAAATGTGAAAAGTAGGCTAATAAGAATGCTCGACAAGAAAGTTTCAAGAAAAGTGAACCAAACTTGAGAAATGTATAAACTAGAATTGTTTTGTGTGACCTTGTTTGTGAACACCCTGTACCAACTCAGATAATAATATTTCATAGTCATTGTTAGCAGGAGGCTAGTGTAAAATTAACAAAAATTGACCAAACGGAAATAACAGAAATTTGTCTTGATGGTTTGTTCATTTAATTGCCTAAAACAAGCCATTTTCTCAACCCAGTGTCCTTAAAATGGGAGTTCCAATGGCCTATCTTCTTAAAGTTAATATTTAATAAATTCATGTTCCTATTTCGTAGAAACTACTGGGTAGATTTAGATGAAATTTTATTGCCGTAGTTAGTGATCAATTCCTAGTACTTTAACACGGGCGTTTGGTGTTTCTACTATTGTGACAATAATAATAATACTTTTTTTCTCTATTTTTCGTTTAAAAATCTAGATATATCCATTTTTTTTCTTAATGTATTTGAGCTAGAACAAAATCCCTGTGTTAAAATCTCATTTACAAGCCAAGCTACAGGTGGTAAAAAATTGAGACTTTTGTGATAAGTAACAACTGAAAATATGGAACATTTATGTGCAAAAAGTAATTTCTGAGAAAATGCCTTTGTATGTTCTAATTATCAATGTTTTCTAACGGGCACTGCATTGTTTAAATAAATATTAGACATGTTTTGCAAATAACGAATATCAAGTGTTATACATCATTTAAAACGTCAAAGTGCCAGCTTTTACATCGTATACAAATCTGAAAATTGATATTTGTTCATATTTTATCCATAGGAACTCCCCTTGGTCATTGCGACAGCATGATCATCTAGCCCCGTGTACTTGGGTGTGTATGGCTGTACTCGTGTGTGGATTTGTAAATGAAGCTAGCATTTGCGTATGAGGCGACCATGGCTTTAATTGAGTTACCATCCCAGCATTCGTCTGAAGTAGAAATGCAGAAACCACGGAAAGTTACTACCAGTATGGCTCCGCTAGGAAGTGTGATCTCACGAGGCTGAGTGAACACCGTTCCAGCCCTCAGACCAGAATTGAATTTCTTGGCAGAGCCGGAAATCGAATCCGCACATCCACGGTGACTGGTGTTGCCAATAGTAACCAAGAAGAATAATAGAGGAGGGGTGATGAAAGTAGAAAAAGAAAGGTCAATAAATAAGAAAGATTATGGTGTTTGAAGCCATTTTACAATGCTGCCTTAGTAAACAAAAGTGTGGTGCTTTTCAGTCGGTCAACACGATGAGATGGGTTATTCCCAAATCCTGAAAAAAAAATACATGAGATTAATAAATACACTTGGATGACCAGTTTCGATCGTCAAGCGATCATCATCAGATTCATTACGCTTAGGCTATAAAATCTATGTCTGAAAATATGGGTAAAAATATTTATGTTCGACCCTGACTATTTTATGTCAGAAAACTGTACCATAATGACGGTCATTATAACACTATTTTATCCTATTTTCAATTTTGAAAAAACTAGGCTTATGAGATCACCTTTTGTCCGTGTGTGTGTGTGTGCGTGTGTGTGTGTGAGGTGTGTGTGTGTGTCCCCTAATAAAATCTAAACGGCTGGAGCGATTTCAATGAAACTCGGTAAGTTCATAGCACTATTCCCGGCGACCTCGACCGTGCCCTTCAAATTTTGTTATTTCTCACCAATCCAACATGGCGGCTGTGCGAAATATTTCACTAGCATTCAATATCTCCGAAACTATTACCGATATCGCCCTGAAATTGTGTACGGTGATAAAGGGCACTACTAGAAGTTCACCTATGAGACTTGCAAAAACCTGGTAACTACAAAACCAACATGGCGGTCAAGCGAAGTTGAGACTTTTAAATAGACTTTTCTCGCGATTTAACTATCGAAACGTAATGAAACTTGGTACAGAAAATGTGTATACACATTGTAATGCACTGGAGTCTAATTTAGTTCAATTGTTTACATAACCTCAAAATGGCGGCTGTGCGAAATATTTTACTGACATTCTATATCTCCGAAACTATTACAGATATCACCCTGCAATTTTGTACGGTGATGAAGGGTACTGATACAAGTTCACCTATGTATATTTCATAAACCTGTAAAGTACAAAATGAACATGGCCACCAAGCGAATTTGAAATATTTTAATATACTTTTCTCGTTATTTAACTCTCTGAGCGCAGTGAAATGTGGTACAGTAAATGATTTTGCAGATTGTAATGCACTTCCATCTAATTTAATTCAATTGCTTATATAACCTCAAGATGGCGGCTGTGCGAAATTTTAAAATTACGTTTTTATTTCTTGTGTCGTAATCATGCGATCGAAGTGAAAGTTTGAATAATGAACCTAGGCAATAATTGTCCTTGAATGATACATAACTCTATGGCCTTTACATATAACAATCCTAAATGGCGAGCTTCCGAAATATTTAGACGGTTCTCAATATCTATGAATCTTTTACAGCAACCAAACTGATATTTTTATGTTCATAGAGACTATGAACATATGTTCACCTATTTGACTTTTAGTAACCTGGTGAGCACAAATCCAACATGGCGGCGACGCGAAGTATAAATCTTTAAATGGACGTTTCTCGCGAATTAACTCTCCGAGTGCCGAGAAACGTTGCACATTAAATGCTTATACAAATGTTGATACACTGGCATCTAATTTATTTCAATTGTTTGCATAATGACAAGATGGCTGCTGTGCGTAATTTTAAAATCTCGTTTTTACTTCTTGTGTTCTAATCATGCGATTGAAGTTTGAATACCACACGTACACAATAATCTTAATGTAATAGTACAAAAATAAAAATCCAACCTGGCGACCATCTGAAATATTTAGGCGGTTCTCAATATCTACGAATCTGTTACAGAAATTAAACTGAAATTTTGTATGTTGATAGAGGCAATTAACATGAGCAGGATATATGAAAATAGGCTGTATAGTTCTTCACGGAACTACTTGTTCATTATGAAACAGTTTCTCCCACCAATCAGAGCTCAAGAAACAGTTGTTTGACCAGTTAGGTGAGGATAGCAACGTATCTGCGCTAAGTTCCAAGGCCTTCTAATTTAAATTTCACTGCCTGGCCTAGTGTCATAGTGGGGTAATCGAGGAGGCCATGGTCGAATACAAGGCATTCTCTGCGTCTCATGCGCTCTGTTCAGTGCATAAAACGGGCGCAATCTCGACAGATATTTATGAATATTTATGTTCGAACATAAAATAGTTATAATAATTATCGTCGAATATAAACAGTCGTATGCAACTCGCCTATAATGGTAATTAAGACACTCGTATGGAAATTATAAAACATATTAGATACGTTACGAAAAATATAAAATATGAAATTTAAAAATATATAAACATTGATATATTGCCGGAGGACTTGAAGGCCAAAGACAAGGAGCAGTTTTATGAATGGAATTGTGATACAGAACTAAGGCAAACTTTTTCACAAATGGCTGTTGTGAACGTTTGGGTTAAGAGGCGTGCATACTATGCAGACAAAGCTGACAAAGCAGTTAGAACTTTACTGCCTTTCACTACTTCGTACTTGTGTGAGACTGCATATTCTTCACTTGTTTATCTCAAGAATAAATACCGGAATAGACTCCTTACAGTGGAAGACGATCTTCGTTTGAGACTCGGCAATCTTAAACCAGACAATCCTAAGTTGGCTTCTAATCTTCAAGCTCACCCTTCACATTGAAGTTGTTAATTGAACTTTGGTTTTTATGTTTAATTATTAAGAGTTTTTTATTAATATTATTTGTACAGTGACATTTCTGAATGTTTGAACTGAGTACTTATTGTAATAAATAATGTAAAACAACTGGACACACTTCTTATTATTTGAACTTTAACTCTAACAGTCTAACTCTAACAAACACAATATACAATCCGTCTTTTGGTCTGCTACGTAGTGGTGGTGGGGGTTATAGTTACTATATCTCCCAACCATTGGGTGGCACTCGAGAGATTATCATCTCTTAAAGTGGTACACACACAAAAAAGTTTGGGAAACACTGATCTACGTGATGTTTTGTTGAGATACTGGAAGTGGTGATTGACCTCCGGAATTTGCTTGTTTGGAGTGAATATGTGGTTTTGTAAATGGTCAATTCAGATTGTATTGTACAGGCTACTTATCCGGTTAAGTCTTGCGCGGTCCTGTTGTGAGCAGTTTACTTAGTCACTGTCTGCACTGGACTGACGGGATATTCCTGTGTGTGAGGGTCTGTTATCTCGTTGGGCTGTTCCCCCTCTCGCATTACTAAGTGCTATGTGTTCCTCGTACAAATGTACCTGTAAGTTGCCAAGTCTAGTCTCTAATGAGGTATATTAAAGACCTGGTTCCAAACTCTCCACGCATAAGCTAGAAAGCCCTCTTTATGTGCAAACGGACTAATGACAATGTCCCGGCACCTTTAATACTGCCTTTAATACCGGCCTAGCTAGCTTGCCACGGTGGGTAAGTGGTTAACGTGTCGGTCTACTAACCCCAAGCTTGCAGGTTCGCTTCTGGCCGTGGTAAGTGAATTTTGAAAGGCGGAAAAAATTACGACACCATGTCATACGATGTTGGCATGTCAAAGAACCCATTTGCATTCAGTAGGCCGTGTTCATAATGGCAATTAATCTCGGGAGTTTCCGCCAACACAAAGTTTCTCATTTCTCTACTAGAAAGTGCTATGGTGTTCAAGGAGCTTAGATATATAACCTTCTTGACTTTCATAGTGCTTCAAGAAACAACGAAATTCGACATGCAAGCTACCCTCTGGGTGCAAATAACAAGGCTTGCACCCGGTACCGAGGCCATACGATATTATTATTATTATTATTATGATTATCGACCTAGGTTTATTGAAGAAAAAGATACATCGTATTTATTAATCTCATCTAATTTCTTTCAGGATCAGGGAATAACCCATCTCATCGTGTTGCCCGACTGAAAAGCACCACACTTTTGTTAAATAAGAAAGATAAGAATTGCACTCAATTGATGAGGAAATCAGGGTTGTGTGACTTGTAGAGCCATGAAAGGCAGAGGAGGAGAGTGAATGTCAATTAAACGGACCCAGCTCAGGAACCCCTCATCATCTCCCGAGCTATCAGGATGCACCATACGATGTGGGCTATAAAAGCAGGGATCGGCTCCAGTGAACGAAACGACGACGGCTAAATAAGGGAGAGAACAGGATCGCAAGAGAACAATATTGTTGACCAAGGAAGGGCGTTAGGAAAAGTGGTGGTTGATTGGTTGGTTCCTTAGTTTAGGGGCTGCGACAACGCGATCATGTAGCCCCGTGCACTTTGGGTGTGTGTAGAATCCTTCTAGGATAATTTTTATATTTCGCCTATTTTAGCATGTATGTTAAAATGTGTTCTCAAACTAAATTCACCTAACGTGTAATTCCTAACGTGAAATAGAATTGAAACCCTTGTAGACGAAAGGCAATACACGTCACATAAAAACTTACCCTCTACGTTGTGTTAGGTCCCCATACACAGGAAGACCCCTTTCATATTGAACCCAACGGTGTTGTGGGGCATGAAAATTCAGGTTTTTAGCCTCAAATGGCCCAAATTCCTAAAAACCGCAAAAAAAATGTTTCAATTCAGGAATTTTTCATAATAATGTTGCTGTTTGGAGATATAATAGACCTTCTGTACTATATGTCGCACGCAAAAATTGCGTGAAAAAATTCTAGGTTACCCCTTGACTCCCTTAATTGCATTGATGAATTATACAGTCTAAGTTGGTTCCGTGATAACCTTATAGCCATTTGCAAACGTTCACAGAAATATAATAAATGGAGTGACATTGCTTCTTACAGAAATAGATGGAAAGTTGGATGTCATCCCTTGAGATAATGTTGTCATAGTTACCGACTTGCATTCCTTCATTAGTTAGTTAAATAAAATTAAATAATTTTCTGGTAATATCTCAGGAACTGTTGGTTTTAGAGCCTTATAATGTAGTTTTCAAGGACCAGTTAGGGCCCCCAAGTTTTGTTTCTGGCAGCGAGGGGCTCTGTCTCGTCATTGTACAACATATAATAATAATAATAATAATAATAATAATAATAATAATAATAATAATAATAATAATAATAATAAGAATATAACATAGGGATAGGAATATAATAGACCTGCCGTACCACACCCGCAAGTGCAAATCGCGTGAAAAATTCTAGAGAACCCCTTGACCCCCTTAAGCGTATTATACGTATTGATGAATGTTACAGCTTAATTTGATTCCGTGATAACCTTCTAGCCGTTTGCAAACTTTCACAGTAATGTAATTAATGGAATTACATTGCGTCTTACAGCAATAGATGGACCTCTGAGATTCTGTTGCCATGGTTACCGGCTTTCAATCTTTCATTAGTTTATTAAATGAAATTAGTTTTCTGGGAATATCTCAAAAACGGTTGGTTTTAGGACTTGAAAATCTGGTTTTAGTTTTGTCTCTTACATTGAGGGGCTGAAAATGAGTTCTATCTCGTCCTTCTACGCCTATTTCAGCATGTATTTTAAGGGGGTAGGCCCCCTTATTGAGAGGTACGGAGAAGAGTTACATCAATGATTAGTGTCGTGCCTCTGATGGATATGTGTACCAAATTTTATGTTGATACACCCAGCCGTTCTCGAGTTATAAGGGAACAACCACTTTGTCCACAGACAGACAAACAAATAAACAAACAAACATACTCACAAACATTTTATTTTCGCGCGCATCCATCATAAAACAGTCTGAAACGCGTAAATAGCTCAAATTTCCGTAGAAATTCAAAAGAAACAGACAAACAGCCTACTGCACCGCTCGGCGTTGTCTGTTTTATAAGTTTTACTCGCTAAACGTAGGAGATACACGAAAAGTGATCAGGACCTTTCGGATAAAAAATTAAAATTTAAAGCTCCTATGTGCCATCAAAAGTTTGCTATTTCTTAGCGTTCTCTTTTTATTTGAAATGGAAATATGAAATTTTGATACCAAAGGGTGTAGTGACGTCACTAAAATGGTCTCCATTTTTAGCCAATTTTCAATTTTGAAAAACTAGGCTTATAGTCCAGTGAAATTAGTTTTAACCTGGACAAAATTAATAACAAGCTGAAGATTGGTGGAAACGTTAAGAACCATGTCCTAAACGAAATCCCAAAAGTCCCAAAAAATCCGAGCTGGGGAAAAGCCGCCATCTTGGAAAAACTGCCACCATCTTGGATTTTTCCGTTTTCGGCCATATCTTTCAAACAAGTGGTCCTAGCGAGGTCAGACTGGTGTCAAATTGACCGGATTTTACTGCCAAAGTCTCAGGATGATTAATAAAATACGTTAGACGCGTTCTTACAGCTATTTTATTCAATTAAGTACTATTAACAAAAATAGAGTGCTTAAAGTTCGATTTTGACCGTTCCTGTCACAATAGCTAAAACTGCCAATGCAAATAATGTATTTAAACCTAAAATTATAAATCATATTCTTGAAATTGTGAGTATCACATCTAAAATGCTTAAATTATTGTCAGTATTAAATACAGAGACACTATGAGAGATGTAAGCTTTGACTTGTAATGCTTAGCGGCTTCCGTCGTTTGGTGGTTCCATGAGATCTGTAAAAAAGGAACAGTGAGAATCTTATCTTTTGTGCAGATAATGTCTATATATATTTCGAAATAACTTGCCCTCGTATTAAAGCACAGGGTCGTCAACGTCGATGCTCTCCTCTGGGCGGTTCGCACATCCGTGACCAGCGCAGTATCCGCACATTGTTGTGCAGCGTAGGCCACTCTGTAGGCAAGCGCAATTGCACTCACATCCGGATCTGCAGTTGTGGTGTCCAATCGGCTAGTTATGGGGCATCCATATAAGGAAAGAAAGAAAGCCTCTCCTGCTGCAGCGATTTCTTTGTGCGATGCACCTGGCTTGTTGAAAACATGGACCTCACTGCGCAATTTAGCGTTTTCTTTAAGCTGCTTGAAGGACCTGAGTTGTTCCTTTCTAAAGGGGGCGAATGTGGTGTCACAACCAGTAGCAGCGTGGAAGAAAGGGAGAAATGGAAGCAAGCTTCCAAGGTCAGACTTGAGTTTTCCGCTTTTGAAAATCTTGCCTTTTCCATTCTTCTTTCCGGCATAAACATGGAAATGCCTTCATGAACATCAGGAACAGAAACCATCAAGACGAGCAGATCAGTATCTTCTCCCACAATCACAGAATTGACTTCTGTTGCCCTTGAAGATTCGGCTGCCGTTGAAACAATCAGGGTATCAGCGTCGTCTTCAGCTTGAATAATCTCAATGCCTGCTGTTGTAAGGTGTTTTGATTGGAGAGCAATGAAACGCGTCTTGTTGTTATCGTTTGATAAAAACACTCCTTGTGGTACAGTAGTTGGCGTGAAATCTTCCATAACTGCGTCTGGTGCCTCCATGCCAGTTATCCTGGCATGTTCTGCATCTTTGGTTGTCGGGGCACCATAGGCATCAAACACAACGGTTGTCTTTTTGCCAAAATGGATTTCAATATAATTGACGTTTTGCTGGCAAATTTGGGAGTAGGTTGCAGGACAGGTCCAAACAACTCGATGCAGAAGGAAACCTCCGTCGACCGTGAACACAGGGTTTGATGGCAAAGCTTCTTCGCAGCTTGAAATCTCTTCTTGGACTTTGTGCCTTTCCGCAGAAGTGTGCCATCAAATAGAGCTGGTGGTCTTGCGGCCAACTCGTAAGTCAAGTACGTTGAAAGCTCTTCTTTACTTCGTATTTTGCAAAGGAGGCGATGAAACAGTAGGTTCGGGTCTATTTCCACTGTGGTGTCCTTAATTTAATGATCTTGGCCATACTTCCAAGGGAACGAAATTTGTCCTTCTTCTTCAATTGGATGTCGCTGAGGCATTGAGCTACGATTGACTTCATGGCTTGCAAACCAAGGGCGTGGGCTTCGTCGCAGTTCACGGTGTCGTCGGCAACCACACGTGTATGCAGAGACAATAGAAGAGGAAGTTCCACGAAAGGGTTGTGAGAATGCAGCCACTCTGTCATCTTGTCAACATCCCCTTTGTCTCTGCCTTGTCGTGTCTCTCGAAGTTCGACGTGTTGATCGCAAGTTTCAGAGAAAACACCACTGAAGCGTTCCATTGCATCGACAATACCAGACGTTGCAGGCATGGCGGTCACCCATCGAGCTGTCACCTCTTCAGACATTCCACGGCCGTGTGTCAGTCCTCCCGCTGACTTCATAGTACGCATTATCACCTGTTCGATTGCCATATCCATCCAAACTCCACACCAGAATTTGTCGAATCTTCGGACGGTGAAGAAGCCTTTCGTCAAAAATTGTTCGATTTCGGACGCAGTCATGGTTTCATTTATCCTCAACATTTGCAGGAGATAAATGTGAGCGTATTTGATATAATTAAAATGCCCTGCAGCATGTAAGTATGGAATCATGCTCTGCACACAATACAGGTGAAGATTCCATTCCCCGGAACGTTCGGCTCTCACGAAAAGACGCCTAATGGTTACCATTTTGAAATACTCAGTCCACAATTTCGCTGTGCAACCTGATTTGGCGACTTCGTCGAACTTGGTGTAAAACCGACTGGAGGCGTCAGCGAGACATGCAGTGTTGCGGATGCTTGCAACTGTTTCTTCCCCTAAAAGTACCTTTCGGTGAACTGCATTAAGTTCTTCGGTTAAAATCGTATCTCCTTTTATGTCGTCGATGAGGACACTGGCGAGAGCAACTTGAGTCAGGAAGTGGGCACGGATTGCTCGAGCATACGCGTGTCCAGACATCATGTGAATTACCGAATTCTTTGCATAACTTTCCACCCACAAGTCCTATAAGCCACTTCCAGCCATTAAAGATCCTATAGCCCCCATAAAGGACATCAAGAGGTGGAAACCTCTAAGCCGCAAAGTAATATTTGATAAGGGGTTATTTTCTTCGGCCGAGAGCACGATATCCAAAGCTTTTGCATAGAGCGGTTGGTCAAACGTTACCACACAGGACTGGTTTCTCGCTTCGCTCTGCTCTGCTGCATAAAGGAGGCAAGTGTGAATCGTCGACGGATTTGAAGGCGATAAGTTTGTATATTCATTTTATCTTTAGAATTACTCTTATTCCACCAATTCAGGTAACTTTACTAAGTTAGTGCGTAAAAACAGGTCAACATCGAACTTTGAACACACTATTTATATTATTAACAGTACTAAAATAATTTAAAAAGCTGTAAGAATGCGTCTAGCATATCTTATTAATGTTTCCGAGACTTCGACAGTAATATCTGGTCAATTTGACACCAGTCTGATCTCGCTAGAACCGCTAGTTAGAAATATATTGCCAAGAACCGAAAAATCCAAGATGGCGGCGGTTTTTTCAAGATGGCGGCTTTTCCCCGACTCGAATTTTTTGGGACTTTTGGGATTTCGTTTAGGACATTGTTCTTAACGTTTACACCAATTTTCAGCTTGTTATTAATTTTTTCCGAGTCAGAGGTCAATTTTGTCTGCCTGAACCCAAGCAAGCGAAGCCGGCCTAGCCGGCTTCACTGCGTGCATTTTTAGCCAGTCGGCACCCACTTTGGGGCCATAAGAGCTTTATCAAGGGGAGTTTGGACCTGGAGCTTAATAATTTAGGGTGTGGGTTAGGTACATTTGCGTCAAATTGGGCAGAATATGACCTGGGGTTGGGTGGTGGGAAGGAGTAGGAATTTTGGGAATGGGTAAGGTTAGGAGAGGTAGAATGCAGCTAGCATATAGAATCAGGGGAGCATGAGCTCGTTTCCAAGGCTTAGAAGAAGAAAACAGAAGGACAGCTGTAATCGCATCTAGTGGCTTGCAGAGGGCCCGCGGGCCACTGGGCACCATCCCGGAAGGGGTCGGCCGAGGCTGTCCACCCGAGCAGATGCTCAGTGGAGCCGCGGGGCAAGTGGGGTTGTGAGTGTATTCCTGGAGTGTGGAGGGGGCTAATTAGCAGGTAATTAGCTGCTGGAGGATGTGTAGAATGCTAGTGAGGGCAGGGTTATTGAGTTTACTTGGGCCTGGTGGGGGAATTTGCATGTCGAGAAGGGAGGGAATGTTTCTTGGCTTGTTTGTGCGCTGCCGTTGCCAGTGTTGATGTTTTAGCACGTCCTTGATGTATTTGCATCCTAAATAGGACGCGGCGTGGGATCCCCTACAGTTTACACACGTGGGGGATTCCCTAGGCACTAAACATTCACTATGCCGGTGCGGCCCGCCGCAGCGGTTACACCTGACATCGTGTGTACACTCGTGAGCAGAGTGATTGAGCCTTTGGCAACGGAAGCATTGAATAATGAGGGTAGAATGTTGTCTGGGCGGAGGCGTCGCGACGCCGGAGTTAATGAGGGTCTAGTAGAGGGGGGGGGGCGTAGAGGGGGCGGATGCTGAGGGCACAGATGTAACAGAGCTATCTGAGGGATTAGCCGCTGCTGTAGTGTCAGAATGTGTGTGCTGGCCCACTGAAGTCTGGATGCACTTATTCTTTCTCCTAGGTTTGCTAGGAGGCCGAATAAGGGCCTTAGAGGTTTGAGTCCAGTGGTCGCTAATCTCCGGGACTGTTTTCGTGGACTCGTGGGGAGGTTCCTCTTCTTCTGAGTCAGAATCGTCCTCTACGGACACTTCGAACTCAGAGTCATCCAGGTTGTGCACTGTGGAGTAAGTTTCAGTGGGTCTGAACTTAATTAAAGAATAGGGGGGAATGGCAGGGTGGCTCACAAGTGCATCAGTGATTTGGCTAAGGCAGCTCTCTTTCATAGCGTTGATGCCAATTTGCGAATGCGCAAGTTCCTCGATAGTAGAGACAGACTTGGCTACGGGGGTGAGAACGCTGATTAAGGCTTCTCTGACTGAGGGCATGCGCTCAAGGCCATCAGGGGGATGAATTAAGATCAGAGTTCTTTTTAAGTTCCTGTATTTGCTCAGGGGGGAGGTGAAAAGCAGCTCCTCCTCGAAATCAAATTCCGGGAAGGGGCCGCAATCCGTCTCCGGTTCCTGTGCAGGGGAAGATGGGCAGGGGCTAGAGCAGCCAGACGAAGTTGAGGGGGGCGATATGTTTGAAAAGTGTTATGGAGTGAATGCGTAAAGGGGGGAAACTGAAGTGGTCAAATACTTGGTAGACCAGTGAAAAAGAAAGAATGAATAAAAAACAAACGTACCAGTCACTCAAAGTTCCCAGATTTAACAGTTGGAGCTGTGACGATGAGTGAGTTGATAAGTCTGTATTAGAATTAGTTAAGTGACTGCTTGGCGGGATGTGGGCGGGGGCAGGAAGGGATTGTGAGCGAAGGAAGGGGCCGACAGGCTCGACGTTACCTCGACAGCGATGTTAGAAAGACTGAGACGAGACTACTATTCTCAGGCAGTGACATGCAGTACACCTTTGGAAGGTGACTGCAGGAAGAGGCAGAGTCTGGTGCCCGTAAACCGGGCTCCTTTTACTCTAGTTTGAGGGGGAGAATTTTGAGGATGATTGTAATAGAAAATGAATTAAGTAATTTACTCTGGCTATGGTTTAATGAGTAACCGATAGCCAGAGTTTTTGCAGTGAATGGGTTTTAGTTGTGCAAGGGGTAAAGTTATATATTTAATTACTTGTTGCCAGAGCAACCAGTTAATTATAGGGGCAGTGCAAATTGAAAAAGAGAATAGCAGAGTTTATCAGCTTTCGTTCAAGTCAGGATGTGCCTGTTGGTCATTGTAGGCCAGTGCACACTCCTGCCGATGCTGTAGATGTTAATTGACAGATTCGCTCGCCATGGTTTTTAATGTGTTTGATTTGTAGTGTGAATTGTTTGCAATTGAGCAGCAGCTTCGTAGATTTAATTGAAAAAGTAGCAGACCTTTAGTAGGTAGAAGTTATGTAGTGCTTTAGAGAAGTGAAAAATAAAGACCTGTAGTAGGTTATTGCATTGTTATAGCAATGCATAGCGTAGTAAAAAGCCTCAGCTACCACCTCATAGTGTTAAAAATTGTGTAATGTGTATGTAACTGGTGTTATTGTAGTGTAAAGACTGACACTGGAGCGGGGAATTTGATTTTTGAGCAGCTGCTCGCTGATTGGCTGGAGGTGTGATCTGATTGGCTGATGGCTGAATGAAGTTTAAATGCATTTATATGTAAAAATTATGATATATTGTAATTAATTATTGTTGAATTTGTCTGTTAATGGTATAATTTGATGTTTTGAAGGTATGAAAGCCATTATAGCGTAGGCCAATCGGAGGGATCGGCCCCGCTAGTCCGGGCCTCATAGTAGGTGCTTGGTTCGAATCTTGTAATACGCTCCAGTGCAGTTTGGTGTGTTTGGTTGCTCCGAGGGCCGTGGTTCGTCACCCCAGGCGGGCTGGCAGGGCCTTACCCCCCAGGCAGATTTCGCCACGGCTCCCGGAATGGTGTGTTTTGTAGGGATTGTGAAGTTTAAAGTGTCGTGGAAGCTAATTGCGTGAGGAACTGTAGTAAGTGAGTGAGGGCTGAATTCTGTGTTTGAACTGGCGGAGATGGGATTGTGATAGACATGAGGGAGGGGAGGTTGGAAGTAGCGCGTTGTCTGAGTTCCAACTGCCTGTGTCTTATGGCTTTTTTGATATAACTGCAGCCACCATAGGACGCTGCATGATTGCCCTTGCAGTTGCAGCACTTAGGACTGTCAACTGGAGTCGCACAGGTCTTATGGTGATGTGGATCACCACACCTGTTGCAGCGAGCCTCGTGAGGGCAATCAGAAGCGTTGTGGCCCAGTCTTTGGCAGTTGAAGCACTGGTAGATGAGTGTAGAATGTTGTTCGGTTTGTGGACGATGTTTCGCCCGTGTTCTTGTTTTAGGGGTTGAATTTACTGTGTTAGAGGGAGGCGAAGAAGGGGATTCAGTGGCGTGAATGCTGAGGGCAGGCTGGGGAGAGTCTGTTTGAGTAGTTGTTTCAACGGGGCTTTGTGGAACTGTTTTAGTGTTTTTTGTTTTGTTTTTTTTTGTTTCTTTTGCCCGTTTGGGTCCAGACTTGTGTCCATCTTTCTCCTGTCTCCGTGTGGGTTTGAGTTTGTTCGTGGAAGTGTTCGATTGTGTCTGTTTGAGCGTGTTTCTTGCTGGTGTAGATGGGCATGGGAGGAGGAGTGGGAATGGTTTGAGTGGCTTTAGGGCGGGTTTCTGGTGCGCAGTCGGTTGACTGATCTGTTTGAGTTTGGACTGTGTGGAGTTCTGTGTGAATGTACGGGATGAAAGTGTATGGGGGAATGTAGGGATGGCTCCGAAGAGCCCTTAAAATTGCGTGGATGCGGTAGTCCCTGGTAGGTGTGATAATGAGTTGGTGATTTACCAGTTCCTCAATGTTGGTGATGTAGTGAGCAATAGGTGTAAGCACACTGATTATTGCTTCGCGAGTAGCGGGCAATTGTCTGTAGCCCGGCGGGCGGACTACAATCAGCGTGCTTTTGGGTGAACGGCGTGTAGGGGATTCGTACCATAGCCTCTCTCCGTAGTCAAAGTACGGGAAGGTGCCATGGCGCGGTGTAGGTGCAGGCTCGGAGCCAGAGTGTTGTGTGGAAGCCCATGACTGGTTGCTTTCCTCAGACAGTGACTGTGCGAGTTCGGCAAACGCAGTCACGTGATCAACTTGATCCGTTGGGTCCATGAGTGTAGCTGTGTGAACGTGGATGTGAGTAAGTTGTTTGTTTTAAGGGGTCAAATACCGTGGTAGACCCTTGTGTTGAAGTTGGCTTGCCAAGAAGTTAATGCCTGTCGCACAAGGTTAACAGTTGATCGGTTGTAGCCGTGACAATGTGCGCGCAGGCAGAAAAATTTAAATAATTAATTAATTTAATTAATTATTTGGCTGCTGCAGGGTTGGAGGGAGGAGTTTAGCTTGGCTGTAACTCGAGGGTGATAGGATTTGCTTGACGTGGAACGGGGCGGTAGGTGGGAAGGCGACAATGGCTTGAATGTGACAATGGGTAACGGTTGAAGGGAAGGAAGGGGGATTGTTGACTTGAAATTGGGAGAGGGTATTGGTTAATGGCTAAGGCAGGTTTAGAGTCTCGATGGAAGTGGCGAAGAATCGGCGTGGGTGATGGACCATCAATTAGGCATCGCTTGGCTCGGAGCTCGTGGCAGCAACGTCTGACCTGTGTCGTGGCTACTGAGACGAGATATGGTCTCAGCCCTCTTAAATGCTGTAGAGGTCGGACCGCGCAGAGATCAGTCGTTCAAGCAGCAGCAGTGGGCGGCACGGTGGGGCTTCTCGAAGGAGCTATCGAAGGCACGGCAAGCAGGGCTGGTGGAGCATCAATTGCATCAATTGACGATGGAAGTAGGAGCTTGGAGCAGTGGCGAACAGCTGGCTTGGATGCTGAACTCGGTCGTCTGTCCCGTCCTGTCGTTGTGTGTGTGATGATCGCTGTATGTATCCTGTGGGTCAATTTTGTCTAATTGCACTGGACTATTATGAGATCACCTTTTGTCCGTGTGTGTGTGTGTGTCCCCTAATAACTTCTAAATGGCTGGAGCTACTTCAATGAAACTCGGTAAGTTCATAGCACTACTCCGGGATACCCCGACCGTGCCCATCAAATTTTGTAATATCTCACCAATCCAACATGGCGGCTGTGCGAAATATTTCACCAGCATTCAATATCTCCGAAACTATTCCCGATATCTCCCTGGATTTTTTACGGTGATAAATGGAACTACTAGAAGTTAACCAATGTGACTTTTGAAAAACTGGTAACAACAAAACCAACATGGCAGCCACGCGATTTGCGACTTTCAAATAGACGTTTCTGGCGATTTAACCAACCAAACGCAATAAAACTTGGTACAGTATATGTTTATACACATTGTAATGCACTGATATCTAATTTAGTTCAATTGTTTACATAACCTCAAGATGGCGGCTGTGCTAATTATAAAATTAAGTTTTTATTTCTTGTGTCGTAGTCATGCGATCGAAGTGAATGTTTGAATAATGAACCTACGCAATAATTTTCCTTTAATGGTACATGACTCTATGGCCTATACATTTAACAATCCAACATGGCGACCATCCGAAATATTTAGACGGCTCTGAATATCTGCGAATCTATTATATCAATCAAACTGAATTTTTTATGTTCATAGGGGCTATGAACTTAAGTTCACCTATAGGACTTGAAATAACCTGGTGATCACAAATCCAACATGGCGGCGACGCGAAATATAAATATTCACATGGATGTTTCTCGCAATTTAACCATCCGAGTGCAGTGAAACTTGGTACAGTAAATCCTTATACGAATGTTAATCCACTGGCATCTAATTTATTTCAATTGTTTCCATAATCACAAGATGGCAGCTCTGCGAAATTTTTAAATCTCCTTGTTACTTCTTGTGTCATAATCATGCGATTGAAGTTTGAATGCTACACTTACACAATAATCTTCATGTAACAGTACATAACTCTAGGACCTACATATATAAAATCCAACATGGCGACCATCCGAAATATTTAGTCGGTTCACAATATCTACGAATACATTACAGCAATCAAACTGAAATTTTGTATGTTGATAGTGGCAATTAACATAAGAAGGATATATAAAAATAGGCTGTATAGTTCTTCACGGAACTACTTGTTAAATAGTGCAAAATATCGAAATAAAAAGTATCCTATATGTAAACCTGGTAAATCAGCTACACCCATGCAAAATTTCAATCGAACCAGTGGTTCTTGCGTGATTGAGTAACGGACAGGACACACACCATCTCTTTAGCATATTTTCCATTTATGACAAACTAGGCTTATGTGATCATGTTTTGCCCGTGTGTGTGATGGTGTGTGTGTGTGTGTCCCTAATAACTTCTAAACGGCTGGAGCGATTTAAATGAAACTCGGTTAGATCGTAGCACCGCGCCCTTCAAATTTTATTGTGTCTCACCAATCCAACATGCGAAATATTTCACAAGCATTCAGTAACTCCGAAACTATTACCGATATCACCCTGAAAATGTGTACGGTGATAAAGGGGACAACTAGAAGTTCACCTATGAGACTTTCAAACACCTGGTAACTATAAAACCAACATGGCGCAAATGAGACATTTAATAGACTTTTCTCGCGATTTAACCATCCAAACGTAATGAAACTTGGTACAGCAAAAGTTTATACACATTGTAATTCACTGGTATCTAATTTAGTTCAATTGTTTACATAACCTCAAAATGGCGGCTGTGCGAAATATTTCACCGGCGTTCTATATCTCTGAAACTATTACCGATATCACCCTGAAATTTTGTACGGTGATAAAGGGAATTGGTACAAGTTTATGTATGTAACTTTCAAACACCGTAAAGTACAAAATATGGCGGCCAAGCAATTTTACATTTTAATAGACTTTTCTCAGATTTAACTCTCTGAGCGCAGTGAAATGTGGTACAGTAAATGATTATACATATTGTAATACACTGACATCTAATTTAGTTCAATTTTTTACATAACCTCAAGATGGCGGCTGTGCGTAATTTTAAAATTAAGTTTCTATTTCTTGTGTCGTAATCATGCAATTGAAGTGAAAGTTTGTATAATGAAGCTACGCAATAATTTTACCTTAATGGTACATAACTCTATGGCCGATACATACAACAATCCAAAATGGCGACCATCCGAAATATTTAGACGGTTCTCAGTATCTGCGAATCATCTGCAGCAATCACACTGATTTCTCTAATGTTCATAGAGACTATTAAATAAGTTCATCTATAGGACTTTCAAAAACCTGGTGAGCACCAATCCAACATGGCGGCGACGCGAAGTATACATATTTAAATGGACGTTTCTCGCGATATAAACATCTGAGTGCAGTGGAACTTTGTACAGTAGATGCGTATGAAAATCCACAGCTTGCTTCCAGTCTCCGACCGGGTCAGGAATGGAATGAATGAAGCCCCCATCTAGCGGCGAGGATATGAACTGTGCCGGCTGCCGAGGCCTGACGCACGCCTCTGGGGCAGTGATTAAATGAATGTCAGATGAAATGAAATGATAGTGGAGAGTGTTGCTGGAATGAAATGTTGACAGGGAAAACCGGAGTGCCCGGAGAAAAACCTCAAATGTTAATCCACTGGCATCTAGTTTATTTCAATTGTTTTCATAACCAAAAGATGGCAGCTCTGAGAAATTTTAAAATCTCGTTTTTACTTCATGTGTCCTAATCATGCGATTGAATTCTGAATACACAATAAACTGCATGTAATAGTACATAAATAACAAGAAGTTCCGTGAAGAACTATACAGCCTACTTTTGATGCCAATGATTATTCTACAGTATATGAGCCTATCTAGAATAATTACGAAATTAAGTTGGTAATATCGAAATATCTAATTAGTACAAAATATACCTGGTATAATGTAGCCTAATAGAGTACTTCAGTTGGCAGTCCTGGTGACTGAATATATTCTTAGTTCCATCTCTTAAGGTACAGAATACAAAATTTGGTAGAAGTCCAATGGACGTTTATCAGCACGCGTAAAAGCATGTTGCCAACAATACCATGCGTGTGCTGGTCAGAAATAATCTGAAATATTATGATATCTTGTTGTGCCAATTTTGGATAAAATCTATTTGTTAGTATAGAAGTTACATTTATTTTAAAATTGGACATATCAGCAGGCATAGAATCATGTTGGCAGCACTGCCTTGTATTAATTACTCCAAATTAATCTAGAATGTCAGGTGCTATATGTGTGCAAAATATAGAGCTGTTGGCTTGCATACTTTCTGATATATTGATATTAGGGTAAAAAATATAGACAGCATTTATTAATAGTTGGCAGCCCTGATTGCTCTTAACAATACTTATAGTCATATCTGTTATGGTACGCATAGCACATACGAAATTTGGTTGAACTGATAGTATAGAAGTTACTTGTATTTAAAAATTGGTACTATCAGCACGCTTATAATCATGTTGGTAGAACTGACGTATATAAGTTACTCCAAATTAATCTAAAATGTCAGAATATACGTGTGCATAGTTTAATGCAAGTTGGCTTGCATACTTTCTGATATATTGGTATTTTGATTAAAAAAAATAGAGAGCAATTATTAACAGTTGGCTGCCCTGGTGGCTCTTAAGAATACGCTCAGTCATATCTGTTTATGTACAGATATTACATACAAAATTTGGTTGAATTCCAATTGATAGTGTAGAAGTTATATGCATTTAAACATTAGACCTCTCAGAAGGCTTAAAATTATTTTGGCAACACTGTCATGGTTGGCCTCCTGGAAATTAAACTGAAATACACACATCAAAAAAAGTTTTGCATCACCTCGGTTCCAAGAGTTCCGGAACCGTTAAATACAAAGGGAATAGAGATCAACACAAACAACATTTCAGCTCGTTTTATTGCTCATGAGACCCACACATTGCATGTTGTACCATCATACAGCTAGACTTTCAGCATTTGTGGTCCAGATTGCAGTACACACCACTACCTCTAATACCCAGTAGCACGTCCTCTTGCATTGATGCATGCCTGTATTCGCCGTGGCATACTATCCACAAGTTCATCAAGACACTGTCGGTCCAAATTGTCCCACTCCTCAACGACAATTCGGCGTAAATCTCTCAGAGTGGTTGGTGGGTCAAGACGTCCATAAACAGCCCTTTTCAACATATCCCAGGCATGTTCGATAGGGTTCATGTCTGGCGAACATGCTGGCCACTGTAGTCGAGCGATGTCGTTATCTTGAAGGAACGCATTCACAAGATGTGCACGATGAGGTCGAGAATTGTCGTCCATGAAGACAAATGCCTCTCCAATATTCTGCCGATATGGTTGCACTATGGGTCGGAGGATGTCATTCAGGTATCGTGAAGCCGTTTCGGAGCCTTCCATGACCACCAGTGGCGTACGTCGGCCCCACATAATGCCACCCCAAAACATCAGGGAACCACCACCTTGCTGCACTCGCTGGACAGTGTGTCTAAGACGTTCAGCCTGACCAGGGTGCCTCCAAACAGGTCTCCGACGATTGTCTGGTTGAAGGCATATGCGACACTCATCGGTGAAGAGAACGTGATGCCAATTCCGTGGGGTCCATTCAGCATGTTGTTGGGCCCATCTGTACCGCGCTGCATGGTGTCGGGGTTGCAAAGCTGGACCTCGCCATGGACGTCGGGAGTGAAGTTGCGCATCATGCAGCCTATTGCGCACAGTTTGAGTTGAAACACGACGTCCTGTGGCTGAACGAAACGCATTATTCAACATGGTGGCATTGCTGTCAGGGTTCCTCCGAGCGGCAATCCGTAAGTAGCGGTCATCCACTACAGTAGTAGCCCTTGGGCGGCCTGAGCGAGGCCAGTCATCGACAGTTCCTGTATCTCTGTACCTCCTCCATGTCCGAACAACATCGCTTTGGTTCACTCTGAGACGCCTGGAAACTTCCCTTGTTGAGAGCCCTTCTTGACACAAAGTAACAATGCGGACGCGATCGAACTGCGGTATTGACCTTCTAGGCATGGTAGAACTACAGACAACATGAGCAGCGTACCTTCGTCCTGGTGGAATGACTGGAACTGATCGGCTGTCGTACCCCCTCCGTCTAATAGGCCCTGCTCATGCATGGTTGTTTACATCTTTGAGCAGTTTTAGTGACATCTATGAACAGTCAAAGGGACTGTATCTTGGATACAATATACACAGTCAACGTCTATATGCCGGAGATCTGGGAACCGAGGTGATGCAAAACCTTTTTTGATGTGTGTAGTATTATCTACATGTGTGCCAATTTTGGAATAGCTCCCATGCATACCTTGCTTGATATCCAACATGGAGCTCAAATTTCTAGTGTTTTTTTTCAGCAGTTGGTAGCACAGACATCATTTTCAAATATGGACGTGAGATATTCCGGTGCACATCTTTACTCATACTAAATTTGGTTTTGATTGCTGCAGCCGTTTAGGAGTTGATAGGGGGGGACACACACACAGCCAGACAGACAGACACACATTTTCCCGGATCGATCTCATAAGTCTACTTTTTCCTCATTTTTGCAAAATGTGAAAAGTAGGCTAAAAATCTGAAATATTTAGATGGTTCTCAATATCTACGAATCTATTAGGCCTACAACATTCAAACTGATATTTTGTTTGTTGATAGAGGCAATTGACATGAGTAGGATATATGAAAATAGGCTGTATAGTTCTTCACGGAACTACTTGTTATATATTAGTATGACTAGAACACCCAAATACTCAAAATTTACAACATTTTCAAATGTGCAGGAGTTTCTTCTTCTTTCAACAGATGTTAGGTGCATGTACTTGGTTTTGGTCGCGTTCACATTTAGACCCATTTTTAGCCTACTTCCGATTTTTGCAAAAAATTAAAGTAGACTTATGAGATCTATAAAGGAGAAAAAAATTGTGTGTCTTTCTGTGTGTGTGTCTGTGTGTCTGTGTGTGTGTGAGTGTGTGAGTGTGTGTACTCTGAATGTCTGTCCCCCCTATCAATTCTAACACGGTGGGATCGAATTGAACGAAAGTTGGTACAGAGGTAGCACTAGCAAAGAGCACCTCACTGTCATGTTTTATATCGCCGCTCTCTTGCCGCAAACGTAATGGCGGCCACCCAAATGTTCAAACCTTATAACAAATTACGACTAACTTAATTATCTGATCTCAACCAAGTTTTTCAACATCATACCTTTGCGTGTGAAGCGTTCTTTGACTGAGCTACAAGGTCATCAGTCCAATAGTTTGCATATGGCGGCTATGTATGTGTGCAAATCGATTCCCCATATCAATTCAAACACGGTAAAACTGAATTGAACGAAATTTGGTATTGAGGTAGCACTAGCAATGGGCACCTCAGTGTCATGTCTTATATCGCCACCATCTTGAAGGAAACGGAAAGGCGGCCACCCAAATGTTAAAAGCTTAAATCAAATTACGACCAACCTAATCATTTGATCTCTACCAAATTATGCAACAACATACCTTTTTATGGGAAGCATCTTTTGGCTGAACTACAAGGTCATCAGCCCAATAGTTTGCAGATAGTGGCCATGTATGTTTGCAAATCGATTCACCGTATCAATTCATACACGGTGAAACCGAATTGAATGCAATTTTGTACAGAGGTAGCACTAGGAACGGGCACCTCATATTTATGTTTAATATCCGTATAGCACGTTGTATTTCAACAAGCTACTACAACCAACGTTCAATTATACTCCTTGAAAAGGACAAAGAGTTATAACAATGCCCATGCATTTAGGAGAAAGAAGGCTATATGTTCTTTAGCGAACATCTTGTTTTCCTTTCCTTCTTCATCTCTTCAAACAACTCCTTTAAATAGTCTATTCTCGCTATCAACATCAGCATAGGCACACATTTGGGTTGATTTGTATACTATATTATTTGTTCCTTCCAATGTTTCCAATACTGTAATTAAAGCCAAGTTCAATAGCGAAGCGGACATGGCATCACCCTGTCGTACACCTATTTCCAAGGAAAATTCAACACTAAGTTTACCCTCCACCATAACTTTGGCTTTGACATTTTCTGCAGTTATAGGAAGATCTTCTTGAATAATCTATGCTTATGAAACGGAATGTGTTTCCCTCAGTTAGAACACTTGGATTCATCAGGTGTCTCCACTGGCAAGCCTATCGTACTATACCCTCATTATCATGACTGGAATGCCTTTATGGGAAGGTAATATGTAATTACTTGTGAAAATGAAGGGAGAGTCAGTATCATATGTTTCGCGACCCACAAGTTGACTTTGGATAGCGATCTCGACGAGAGAAGCGGGGCGCATGCGTTGCAAGTACTGTTGTCACAGCTGATTGGTTAGGGGTATTGATTATTTTTATCGACCAGCAACAAGATATAAACTATGCTTTTTGGATGGGTATTCAAGTTTTTTATACGTTCTGGCATATTTTAACATGTCTGTAATTATAGCAGGTGTTGGATTTTTAACTACTTTCACATAATTGAATTCATAGGAACACGGAAATAAGATATTTGCTTCTTATCAATTCCAGTTTTGAACACTCGTGGCGCGACGGTAGGTGACCTCGCAGTCGCGTTCTGGCTTGAACAACGGAGAGGGTAGATTGGATTATACCACACACGTTTACACATGTATCGAGTTATACCGGTGACCGGCGGCGAAATGTCACGTGCACCGTGAGTGAAAGTTCGTTTGAGTAGTGTACGATTACTATACAGCAGGGAGTTTTCCTTAGTGCCGTGAAGGACTCCAGTATCAGTTCCGATTAGGCCATTGCGAACGAAATGAAAATGCAGCTTGTCTTGCTAGATAACTGTTCATTATAGGCCAGCCGTATAGTGTTCGTGAAAGGTGAATACTTGCTTTTGACAAGCATACAATCATAATGTTCTTTCAGTAGACATTCTTCGCTTTGGAACTGGCCGTATCGATACACTCATTTCGTGAGTGTTGACAGAACAATTAGCACCTCCATTTGAGAAGCATTTCTCAATACGAGTGCTTGGATTTTGAATATACTTTTTATATATTTAGGGCCTAACTCATATGTCTGTGATCTTGCAACTATGTTGAGCAATTTCATGTCGAGAGGAAAGGTTGGTTTTGGTTGGTTCCTTAGTTTAGGGGCTGCGACAACGCGGTCATGTAGCCCCGTGTACTTTGGGTGAGTGTAGAATATGTCTGATAACCGGTGTTAATTGTGATGACTGTATTAGTGTGTGTATCTGTTTTTTAATTCAAGTAGAGACTGCAACTTTGAATTTTCAAATAGTTCCTACTTTTGCCGCCAAACGCCACCGTCAACGACTACTAGGCCTAGTTCAGAACTAGCTACTAGACGCCACCGCAGTCGGCTCTTGGCAACGAACGTAGCAACCTAAGAGCGTTGTTTACATTCTTAACCTATCCAATTTAGTTTCACACAGGTGTAATTAGTGGAAAGATCTTTAACATGCCATAAATCTATGACATGGGACCGCCGGCTTTACTTCCCCTCCGAAGGAAGGCATATTGAGGGATTTTAACGCTCTTAAAAAATCCGACTGCTTCGGCCGGGTTTGAACCCGCTATCTTGGGCATAGAAGCTCAGCATGCTACCGACTACGCCACCGAAGCCGCTAGAGGAAAGGTTGCTATGTGCCTCAATGACTTAACCATGTGCGGCTAGGCGATATAAACACATGAGTGTCACTGTGCGAGCGAAGTTACGTTCATTCTGATGCTATACGTCGCGCGGCCCGTCCTGGTGAGTGCGAACACAGCTGTTGTATTGCAATACAGTGTGTTTCGCAATGAACCGATTGCGCGAGGCCAGTGAACTTTGGTGTTCGGGCCGATATAGACATCATTGCGTGCTGCGGTTGATAGGACGTTATCCGAAGATGAAAGAAACTGTCGTTGGTATTAGAGTGGAACATTCAGTCAGGATGGGAGATGTCTGGAGATCCAGGGTTCGTTTCTCGCTTTCCTGGACAGTGAAGACTTCTATTGCATACATGGAGGGAACAGTCATAAAGGACATGACTGTGTTCTTTCGTGGTCTACAAGAATCATCTAAGGTACTGAATTAACCATCTTCAATCGTAGCTAAGCATGTTTATTCTAACGTTGTCACCCTGCCACATATACATTTTTTTAAAGGATTTTTCGTAGAACGTCTAAGAATGGAGTTTAGGTTTGATCCTAGTGTCAAGGCTGATTCTATTCTGGACAGGGTTTTGATTCTACTAAAAGAATGCACCCATTGTAATTAAATGTATTATAGTTTAATTTTCTTTTGATTACTGTAGATTCAAGTTCATTTTTATGGGGAATTTATTTAATGCAGAGAAGAGGAACTTTAGGCCACTCAAGATTCATCATTTTTCGTGTTTGATATATATTGTAAATGAACACTAGTTTTATGCCTTCATATGACATTACTCGAGATTGGGTAGACTCAATTTGGAGTTTCTACTTCCGTAAGTCTACTTAGAAGACTGTTATGCACTCGAAAGTGAAATTCAGATTGATTTTCGAATACTGCAGTAAGCTTTATGAAGCAGGTTCAGTGAAGAAAGCGGATTTGTTTTGATTTGCTAGGAATTTATTCCGAATTTTGACTTGATCCAGGTTCTTTCTAGCGTAATTTTTTGTGAGATTCTGCATTACGTTTGCTTTATTAGATTCGATCAAGATCCATTATTGATGGACTAGACAGATGTTCTAAACACAGTTTGAAGACATTTGAATACATTCACCCTATGTTATTAACGCGAATCCCAGACTAGATTTATGTGGAAGCAGATATATCGCCAAAGCTGCAATTGTTATTTAACACTTATTGAAAGCTATGCATATTGATCGTGAATAATAATAACATAAGAGCAAATGAAATAATAATTTAACAGTGATTAATTGAACTGTAAAGAAACTTGTATAATTTTAGCAACAATATTTCATTGTGAATGTTATCTGTCAACTAAGCCGAATTCATTGTTCACTAAGAAAGATAACTAATTGAAGCGCTAAAGAGATAGTAGTAATGCCTGATATTATAAATGATATGAATGCTTAGTGTAGCATGATATTTAATGGCAAAGCCATGTAAAGGCTAATGTCCTTGATTATTAAAAGGGTATTCAATGGAATATTCCAAGTTGTAGTATGGAAAATAATCCACTCAGATAGATTGTGAAATTAGGGCAGTTTACTTCAGTATCAGTTCAAGTAAATAATCTGTTGTGAAAATCATGCATTTTAGGCATGTTGAATTAAACCTACCTGGTAAAATTTTCGACCATTTGTATCAATGCAATGCTTAACAGGCGTTTTAACAATCACTAATTCCGGTCTGGTGAGGACAGTTCATTTAAAGGGGTGTTAAAATTAAATTAAAGAAGTTAATTTTTGACTTAGCTTTATTGCTCGGTCAGAAGAGATAAATAAATTCAGAAAAACCCAGCAAACATAAATATAATAAACCACATGGAAGATGTCACTTCTGAATCCTATAAAAAGATACACACTAAGAAAGTGTTACAAAATGACTGTACATTTGTATTATAGCTTTAAATAATTTTTTTTTCAGGGTATAAATTGATATATTGTGCCCAACTCTAGGAATGGGTATTCCAAGATTCAGACACCTAGATATCAAGGGAAAGGCTACAGCCGCTTTTGAAAGTTAAGATATTTGAATATCGCGCTCCATTACTTCCAGAAGGGAATGGAAACTTTATGCAGCCAAGAGCATGTCAAGTGACGTAGCAAGTAGTAGCAGAGGTCGAGACTATTTGTTGATTAAATAGTTAGCCATGGAGTACAGACTTGAGACTTGGATCAGATTACTGGCACGGCCAAATGAAAGAGAATGCACTTAGTATCAAGTAAATCGGACCAGGGAGACCAGAGATATGAGGTTTTCCATATTTCAGCGTGATGCAGCGTGGACCTGACCGTTTTGAATAAAAGCCGGCCGGCCCAAGCAACATCAGCTCACTTCGAACCAAGCTCTTGCATGACAAGGTGCTGCCACGTTGAGCCAAGGCACATGGTTGCTGGATCTACGCAGAAGTTATCTTTAAATTGTGATAGTCACAAAAGTGCTGCGATACATGTGGAACTTAGTAAGTTTCGGCAGAGAGAATCACTAAGGTGATTGTTACTTTTCTACGGACACTGGTGAAATATTTTATTTCTATATGGACATATGCTTGACTTTGTCTAGAAAGTACTTTGTCACAGTCCAGTAATAATCATTTAATACTTGGATATTTTAGTCCAATTAGTCAGTTTCATAATTGTAACTTGATAACCACTTCGATCTATCAGTATATTGAAGGCCAGTCTATCACGGTGTTGTTCATTAGCCGACGAAGGGAAACAATATGTTGCTTCGCGCATGATAGATGGTGATAAGCCATACCCAGGGAACGATCTTCAGAACAGCCGTTGATTGGTTTAGACTGTCAGTGTTTTCTTGTACTGAAAAGATTACCGTGAGTTATGTTACAACTGACATATTTGAGAATAGATCACTTAGATCTGACCCCATTTAAGCAAACTGCTATGGACTTAATAGAAGTCAATATTAGAATAGATCAGCAGTTACTTCAAACTTCAAGAAATATCTCCACTATGTCGTGTTAGACAGATAATAATAATTGTGGGTATATAATGGCGGCCGATACAAGGATTAGACGTGCGTGTCCGATAGGGCATGTATCTGGATAAATCTGGTACAGACCAGGTTCACCACGCTTCAAGACCAACGAGAAATGTAAGCCACTTTTGACTTTATATTATGCCTAGCTAATTGGAACAAACTCATTTTCTGCAGATGACCAACACATTTGTTTTTCTTCGTATTCAAATCTTGCAATGATTTACGCAAGACATATTAGAGTTATTCTGAGTATTTTCAGCACTCAGAACAGTTTAGGATCGATGACCGAGCAGAACGAGCATTTATTTGAATGTTTCATATTTTTTGATAATCACGGTAATCAGCCGATGTAACTGTAAAAGTTAATAATTATTTTTGTTGAGAAATGGATCTTTTATCCATATTCGAAGAATCGAACATGTGGATTCTCACATAATGAAACAATAATTAAACACATTTACAATAATATAACTAATAATAATAATAATAATAATAATCCACTAATAATAATAATAATGATTTTCATAACTTTTCTAAATAATTCTTGGATCTTATATTTTCTAATAATCACATTTATTGAGAGAGAGCCTATGAAGTAGTTTAATCATTTCTAGATTGGAACAGGTGATTTTCCGAAGGAGAGTGGTTAGCGCAAGCCCGCATTCAACCAACATTACAGTTCTGGTTGAACAGTTAATATACTGCTCAAAAAAATTAAAGCACCACTTTTTTCAAAGGCCACCAAATTTGGAAAGTTGACTGCACAAGGTCGAAATCTCAGTATGACGTTTGCCCCGACGCCTACCAAGCACATGCTTCAGCACAACTCCCCAACTTGTGTAGTTTCGGGATAGCGCCCCCAAAACCAGCCCATTTTTGCAAATCGTAAATTGAAGTTTGCGAAAAACGCTGTAGGACTTGTCGCAGATTGCCAAAGCAGTCGAAAATGAATGAGTCTTGCTCTTAAGGTTCCACGAACACGTTGAAATAGTTACATTTGACGTTTGGGCGTTTTCAACCCCCTTCATTATCCCCTAAACATGGACTACCATTGGGGGCGCCTGAGAAGGTACAGGGTGTGTTTAACCCCCTGAAAACCTGCACACCGTCCTCAGTTGCTGATTGCAGTAAGTTCTTAATGCCTCCGGCAATGTTCACCCCTCCTAACACCCTCAACTGGCAAGGGACCAAACCACCCCGTCTTGATTCACCCCTAAGGAAGGTTTAAATCGAGATTTTTATCAGTGCTGCTAATGGGGGGGGTCTTCTCCTAACGTTTCAAAAGAGGACCTGCGCCTGTGTCGCCACCCCTTCCCTTGCTATCCCCTTTTGTATGATTTTTCGAATCAGGCCCTTTTTAAGGGCTGAAATGAGGTCTTAATCGCTGAAAGGGCTGTAAAGGTCCTTAGAAGTAGTGGTGACACGAAATCAACCCCTTCCGATGTTTGATTGACATTCCATCCCCCAAAGTTGACATTTTTGCACCCTCAACCCTCCCTGTCTGGACGCGTAACGCGTCATTGCAGAGTTTTCAGAGTTGGATCAAAATGAAGCTTATGGCCTGAAATGGAGCCCAAAACAGCAGGTTGGATGAAAATTCATCGGAAGGGTGGGAAACGGGACCAAAAAGTTTTCAAAAAAGTTAACAGCCTCTAGTAAGTACACCAATGCATAGGCAACCCACATCACGTCATTTTTCTCCCATTGCCAAACTTTGTAACCTATTGCCGATCATAGACAACCCACACGCACGGACCTATGTGCCAAAAATCAGTAAAGCATTTTTTTTCATTTGATGTCGTTTTTGCGATTAGCTTTAACCCATCTGGCGCCCCGGGATATTTTGACTCTCGTGCTGACTGATTCTTGGTAAAATGCATATGTGGTCGTGCGGACTCCGGTCTAAACGGGCACAATATGTCTTGTAAATATGAAGATTTCCAGGGTTTATATTTAAATGTTCCAATTGCTGTCAACAACATTGATGAATGTGGGGGCTGGCATTTTCTCCCATGTTCATGAAACTTCGGATGGAAATTGGGCACTCTGCCTTGAAGTATAATATAGTGACTTACACTATATTTTCCTTTCCTGAATAAATTTTCTTTTTGATCAATTTAAAATCTTCGAAGTGTGGTACTTTATAGAAACGATAAGAGAACACGTTAAGAAGGCCAGCGGTGGGTATTTCAGTGGTTTTCCCACACACCAGAGATTGCGTTCATTGTTATTCTTGTGCTTTTGAGCTTTCTCATGTCGTTCACCATGGTTTTTCTTAACGTAGTCTCAGTTAGGAATTCCTGTACCCCATTTCCTCGTCTTATGTAGGGTAGAATCTGGTAAATTTTATAGCCGGGGTTTCCAGGCTCTACGATCCAGCTGTCTTCGTGGGATTCCAACATGCTGATGGTAGGTATTTCGGGTACAGTACGAACAAGGAACTCTTCTTGTCTTGTGGAATATTGGTGCACTAAAGTTAATGTGGCCGGAGTCATGTTTCTTTCACACCAGTGTTTTGGGTAAACATTCCTTGATTCCTCTGAATGTGATATCAATAGTCAACATCATCATCTTCATTTCCCCGTTTCCAGTTGACACTGGGTGGAGGAAAATATGGTTCCTCTCCACTTTGTTCTGTCGTTCCACCGTTCCTCTTCCGACACTGTGTTCCAATCCAGGTTCCGTTTTCTAATACTATTCTCCACCGAGTCAATCCAACGCATTATTGGTCTTCCTCGTCCTTTTCCCTATCATCGGTCGTTCCAGTGCTCGTCTTGGTAGCCTTACTTCATTCATCCGTTTAACAAGTACAAACCATCTCAATCGGTTTTGCTTCAGTTTGTCATTTAGTTTCTGTACTCCCAGTTCTTTCCGTATATCTTCATTTCTCACTCTGTCCCTCCTCGTTTTCTGGACCATACTTCTCGGGAATCTCATCTCAGCTGCTTGTACTCTGCTCTCATCCCTCTTAGTCATTGTCCAAGTTTCTGCTGCATATGTCATTATAGAAACATAATATGCTTTGTACATAACTTATTTAGCCTTAATTGGTACATCCTTGTTCCATATTAGTCCCCGTACCTGTTGGTAGAAAGCACTCCCGGGTTGTATTCTTCTTCTAATTTCCAAATCTAGTCTTCCATCTTCAGTCAGTTCGCTTCCCAAGTATTTGAAGTGTTTCACCACTTCCAATTCCTTATCTCCTGCTTTGATTGCTCCTTTTCCTTCTTTCTTATCTCTACCCTTCACCACTGTTTTACCCTTCTCCAAATTTATCTTCAATGCCCATTGCTCAATCTTTTCATTTATTACGTCTAATAGTATTATCTACATGTGTGCCAATTTTGGAATAGCTCCAATGCATACCTTGCTTGATATCCAACATGGAGCTCAAAAATTTCTAGTGTTTTTTTCAGCAGTTGGTAGCACAGACATCATTTTCAAATATGGACGTGAGATATTGCGGTGCACATCTTTACTCATACTAAATTTGATTTTGATTGCTGCAGCCGTTTAGGAGTTGATAGGGGGGGACACACACACAGCCAGACAGACAGACACACATTTTCCAGGATCGATCTCATAAGTCTACTTTTTCCTCATTTTTGCAAAATGTGAAAAGTAGGCTAAAAATCCAACATGGCGACCTTCTAAAATATTTAGATGGTTCTCAATATCTACGAATCTATTAGGCTTACAACATTCAAACTGATATTTTGTTTGTTGATAAAGGCAATTGACATGAGTAGGATATATGAAAATAGGCTGTATAGTTCTTCACGGAACTACTTGTTATATATTAGTATGACTAGAACACCCAAATACTCAAAATTTACAACATTTTCAAATGTGCAGGAGTTTCTTCTTCTTTCAACAGATGTTAGGTGCATGTACTTGGTTTTGGTCGCGATCACATTTAGACCCATTTTTAGCCTACTTCCGAATTTTGCAAAAAATTAAAGTAGATTTATGAGATCTATACAGGAGAAAAAAAATCCAATTGGGTAAAGGAAACCGTGGAAGAGCACAAGTAACTAAACATCTCTACAGAAGACAGGAGCACATACAGAGGAACACTTGACCCAATTGGTTTTTAGTGTGCTATTCGTAACTATATTAAACATTTTCTTGGTCAGTCTGTCCTCGGACATCCTATGTATTGAACACGAGGGGGTCATGCTGACTGATATCGAACGTCGATCTCGGAGATAAGTTGAGCTCAGAAGGAAGGTTCCACCAGGGAACAAACCCGAGATGTGTTGAGGGAATTCCGTTGTAAAAACCCCTAGAGGAAATTATATGTTTAATCACTGGTGTGATATCAGTTGATACTGGCATTATTTAATGAAATAATGCAGGGAAAATGAGTGGATTACAGCATTATTGGACTACATGGAGTAGGCTATGCTGGACTTGGAACACAGAAGTGCAGAGTTTGACAGTTTACTAATAGCCCCAGAATTGTGGGAGGAGACCCTTGGAGCCCTGTCAATCTCATTGACCTAGTTAAGTCGTCTGGAAGAGGTCGGGGGGTTGAATAATGACCCAGTTCTTCCCCGTTTGGGAATAAAACCGAGAAGAGAGGGGAGAGATGCCAAGGAAAATCATTGATTACTCGTGATTGGAGCAACGCAATGATATGAGAGTTGCACACAGGTGAATCTTTAGCCAGGAGGCTAATTTTAGAGCCATTAAACTGCGAAATCAAGGCATATTTAATGGAGTGCGTAAGAACACAGGAATATGGATGTTCGCGGCAGGGTTTGACTATGTCACCGGGGATTTCCACTGGAAACCGCGTCCCCACGCCTTGGAAAAGGCAATTAATATTAATTAATTGGCCGATCGATCCTTCAGCACGCAGATAGTTCTGGGATCAGTGAAGAAAAAGGAACCCGATGAGCATTGTTTCGAGACCAGAATCATCCTGGGAGAGGAGATGATATTGCGCGGGAATTCTAGGTCTACTTTTTTTGTGTGAAACGGATATAAGGGAGTAGACCCTTGGCAGAAGACAGTTGTCGGCAGTTTTGGAACAGACTCGAGCGCGGAACGTATGTCGCTCAGGCTCAAGAAAGGACGCTCAAACAAAGACTTGAACACTTTAGTGTTAATAATTATATTCGCCGTGCAGTGTAATGCACCAAGTGATAAGATGATAATGCATAGTCAGGAAGTAATAAGAAGTACGGTAATCAACGAACTTTATTGTGTGAAATGCGTATTACCGAAGTCAAGGGAGGAGGCCCGGACTTCAACTTGGGAAGCCGTGCAGTAAAACTTTTAGTAGGCTTTTATTAAGGACTGTCGTGCTGCATGTGTAGGCGGCAGTACGAGCAATGGTTTGTGTTCACATAGGAAGTACCGTGTGATATAAGTTGCAGAACTATTGAAAGTAATAATCTGGGTAAAGACTATGTACAATATATTGACTGGTTATACATGTCTTATTACGCCGGACTGCGCTGGGAGAAACTATATGAAGCATTTGGTGAAATGTCTTAAGAATACCAAATAGTAACGCTCAGGACGAAAGTAAGCATATTTATGCAAAGCAGGAAGTTTATCGTAGGATAATTGATAGACTGTTGGTGAATCCGTAGGCAGATGAACCAGACTTTCAATCAGGAGTTGGTAGGAGCATGGAGGATGCCGTCAATACCGGCAATTCTGATATTTTGCCAGGGAATTTCAACCAATGAAAAGTGTAAAAAGTGACGTGTGTTATGTATAAATCATATGTGAAATATCTTTTAAATTAATGGTATAATAAGTGTCATAAAGTGTCATGTGTTTTGGAAGCAATAGCTTCATCATAGAAATGGAAAGTGCCGTGTGCTTGGTGGAAGAAATTTATTATAAAATCTGTATATTCAGTATGCAAATGTCGCGCTAACTCTACAAATGGCAGGCGACATGGGAGTATATGAGTGGTTGGAGCCACCAGGATAAGCCTTTATGTGAGTACCCCACAAATTATGATTATATAGAAGTATAGCCCACTGCATGTAATGTGATTTCAGAATTATAAATATGCCAGTAAGAATCAGTATTAGGAGATAGACCCTCCAGGTTTAATTGTTGTTGTGTTGATTTCAGTAAAGTTAAGATGTTGTTATACATCAGTGAGTGGATTAATCGTTACCACTATTAATAAAATGGCAAATCAGGTATGTGAACTTAACGTAACGAACACGGATGTTCGATTTTTAAGATGGGTATGTTGTGTCGGATTATGGTAATTTATGTCAGTGAGAATAATAATAATTATAATAATAAATAATAAAAGGTATGAATGAATACATCAGGTAAAATGTTGTAAGCAAGAACTATTTACTCTCATTGGAAGACTTATCGATCTAAGCAGTAAGATTACATTAAGGGATGAAAAAAAAGTTTAATATCAGAATATATTGTATTAATGGGAATATAATTATGCAAGGAATTGAATTTGCAGCTTGTGTAAAAGCTTATAGAGTAATTGATAGATTTCTCTTAATAATTAAAGGACGAAGATCATAACATTAGGTCAGGGAGCCAGGTAATCTATTCGACGTATGAAATCTCGTATAGCCGTGGGCATACTGAGATATGTGCTTTGTGCCAGAGTGTATTTAGTGATTGGACCCTAACTCTGATGATGGATATGGAATGTTCCGGGTTCGAATCCTGTGATAGGTGAGAGGAGAACAATGGACACCTCTGCACCCTATCTGATCGCCCGAGAACTTATTATTGAGTGATTCGGCTCTTGTGAAGCGAATCTTATGGACGGCAGCATGCGGCTGGCCGCAGCATTTATTAAGATACCGGTTATCCAGATCGACCAATGTTTTTATGAATCTCGTGCCTTCATGTTGAAATGGACCTATTGGTGCCAGTTATTATTATATCCTCAGGGTAGGAATAAATGTTAAGCTCATCCAGTACCTATTTGCGTACCATTCAGTTTAAATCCATTGGGATATGTGCGTCATTGTGACCACGGTATTGTCTTTTAGAATCTTATACTGCTTGGGGAGATAAAGCCATGAGACAGGAAGGCGGGGGACGGTTTACTGCGGTAACCTCACTCCACTCCATTGTATACGAGCCGCTCGGAAAGGGGGCTGAGCTGTCAAGCGAACCGTGAATGTTAAGGTTTTAGAAAAGGGCGGATTTTAGACCCTGTTAGTAACATGAAAGGAAACATTGTTATATTGAGTAATGAAGTCATGTGGTTTAAGAACACATTGGTAATTATAGATCACCCTGATGGTTCATGATTTTAGCAATCTAACGAATGGTTGGAAGTTGCATTTTTACTGTCACTGACGCCTATTTCAGAAGTTGGTTACTTGACGCCACAGGCTACGCTCGCAAGGGTAGCTTAATAATACCATCCGACACAGCGATAACGAAAGTTTTGACGATGAAATCACAACGGCATGCAGTGGAACTATAAATAGAGAGAAGTGTAGGGGATATTTACATAATTATGGAGTTGCACGTAGATTTGATGTGCAACACCTGAATAGGCTAATGCATGATAAGCATTTGGTGGGAAGAGAGAGATCAAACACACACGGTACACATAATTGTCAAAGTAAGATGAGGTTTAAGAAACAAGTAATTTTGTGAAATTAAAGAAGTCACATTAGATGACAGAAGAGTAAAAGTACAGTTTTGTTTATGAAAGTTGTATGTGCATCAGCGCACTAGAGTGAAGTGTGAAGTCAATATAAGGGTAAAGGCTTGAGTTATGATATGAGTTTATTATGATAATATTTTGTTAATATTAGTGGATTGTGGAAGTAATTTTTGTTTGATTTTGTTTTATGTTTGTCGGGATTGTTTTTATATGTTTGAAGCCATGATTTTAGTACTGAATTAAAATCCTTAGAATAGAGTTGTGCCTTGTCATTGTAGAGTTGATACCTTTTAGTCTCAAATCCAAAATATGCAACTGCTCAACGGGGGAACGGTACACGCCTGAGACCTGACGCTAGCTGGAGGCGGAAGCATATTTTCCATGGAGATTACTCACATGGGTACATGGAAATTGATGTCCTGTACAGTGATTTGAGCTATAGGTACAACTAAAGTCCGTCTAGATTTAGTGCACACAACTCTATTAAAGTAACAGTTAACATGAATTAGGGGATGACCGCGCCTAACCCTAGCTAAGCTCCGATACAAACAATATAAATTTTGATAAACACCTTAATTACCATGATCCAGGTAACATGCGGCGGTATTATTCTTTCGTGGAATCGCCTCAGTAGTGCAATATGTATATCTTGGCATTGCAAGACCTGATCTCTATTTAATTTATCATAGGACACTCTCACCTCCTATACAATTAATTTATCATGGCGCTGGTATGTGGACCGGTTTTAAATACAGGTCACCATAGGCGCAGAGGTGTATTCATTTATCTTGTCGCCCGTCTGTGGGGATAAGCATGTGTTCTCTATACAATTAATTTATCATGGCGCCCAAATTTGTGGAGCTTATGGGATTTAGGGAAACCCCATAGATTTTTATGGTATTTCATGGGGAAAACCATAGTAATTATTTTCTTTGCCTCAAACTGTGTTTGAGTGAATATTGAGTTCAGTAGGCTTTTGATGTAACGCAGAATCTCTCTATTGGGAAGAGAATTACCCAAGGGTACGAGCGCTACATACCCAATCCACAATTTATCATAACATTCATAGGTCTAGTGCAATCTTACAATATGTGTACAGAGTTTTGTGTCTCTCTTCAAAACGTATCCACACATGTTTCCAGGAAGATTGCCTGCATCTCAAAGTGTATTATTGTGAGAATGTCAGGTACAGAGGAGATTCTGCAGGTGATTGCAGGGTTGAAACAGCATTTTGATGCTGTGAATGAACAGAATAAGCTGGAAGCCAAGGCTTTCGAGGATGGAATAAACACTCGTCTAGATGCCAATCAGGAGGCAATTAATGCAAATCGGGTTGAATTGAGTAATCGGTTAGATGCCAATCAGCTGGCAATTAATGCAAATCAGGTTGCAATGAATGCCAATCAGGTTGAAATAAACAACCGATTGGATGCAAATAAGGTTGAATTAAATGATAAGCTAGGTCAAATGCAGGAAACGATTAAGACCGAAGTAACAGAAACTGTTGTAAGCATTATATCAGAAATGCAGGTTAAGACAGATAAACGTTTCGAGGCTATAGAAGCCAAGCTTGAAAGTTATTTACAGGCGTGTAAGCATGCGCAGGATGAAACCAACACTAGGTTAGATGCGTTGTCTAATGACATTAAGGATATTCAAATCCAAAATGAGGCGAATCTCGAACGCCAAGCGAAACAGTTTTCAGAATTTACGAGAACGGTAGATCAGAGGTTAGAAGAGAACGACAATAAATGGGACGAGAAATTGAAAAGCTATGCTAGAGCAATTAACGGTGATCTTAAGAAACAGGATCAGAACATATTAGATCAATGTCAGGAAATAGGCGAGATTAAGGCTATCGCTAATGAAAGTAAAGGGCTGGTAGGCAACATGAAAGGTCAGATGAGCAAAGTTCATCAAGAATTGGACCAAATTCACAGTGACATTATTATCGTTAATAAAAGGCAAGAGGAGAACAGAGGAGAAATTGTTAAGGTCCGGAATGAAATGCCAAAAGTCAATGGACACATTCAAGAGGAAATTAAAGGACTGAGAGAAGAACTCGAAGTGAGAGAAGGCCAGAAGACAGAGGCAAGCGACAAGACCCTTGCTCAAATTAAGGAAGATGTAGAGGATGAAGTCTCCCATATCAAACAAAGCCTGAAAGAAGACAAGAAGAAAATATTTCAAGTGACCGAGGAAAATAGAGATAGGCTTACCAGAATCGAGAAGGAGGTAATTACTCGACTGGAAAGAACAGAGATCCGCCACAATCAAATGGAGACTAGGATAATCGCACAGGAGGAAACCCTTATGAAAGATACTAAGTCTAGTGAAGGCAGCATGGAAGATATGAGGAAAACAAGGTGGGCAGACTTAGAAACCCAACCTATAATAAGAAATGCCACAGGCCCAGGCGAAAGTACTTATATGACGCCAGGTGCACCAGTTGCAGCCTCTACGCCGCATGAAAATGCTATGCACACCCAGGTGATAAACGTAATCAGGGCAAGCGAAGAGAAACCAAGGAAATTTTCAGGTAGCCACTGTAATATGACACCAAAATATTGGTTGAAGGAAGTGTCTGAATATTTGAATGATGCGCGGATACCACAAGAGCGCAGGCTACGAGCCATAGAGAAACTAACAGAGGGAGAATGTGCATTATGGTTTCGCAGTTTCCGCTACACTTTCGATACTGTTGAGGAGTTTCGGGAGGCATTTTTGAAACGGTACTGGGATCCCGCAACCCAACAGAATTTACGATTGGATTTGTATTCAAAAAGATACAGCACCAACAATCCAACGAAGTACGCAGAATTCTTCATCTCTCTAATGTGTCGGTTCAAAGAACTGGACCAAAAACCGAGCGAGCTGGAGCTATGTATTGCTATCGCCAAGCAGCTTCCATACGAAATCCAAAGACTGCTAATCTCGGCAAATACAAAAACTGCTATGGAAATGGAGACAGTTCTTAGACAACTGGACTTCACAACAGCCAATACTATGCGTCAGAATCGAACCGTGGAACAGGTACACGTGACCAACACGCAGACTGACCAGTACAAAGCTCAAAAGAACAACAAAGCTACTAGCACTGAAACATTAGATTCCAACGGACGTCAATGGGAACTGGAACCCAGAAGATGGCAGCCGAAGTACAAAGGGAATGCTGGTAGAGGAGGAAGAGGCCGAAATTCGTGGAATAAGCAGAATACCAGGGGTAGACCGTACCAAAATAATGGAGGTAACAATGGCCAAGAAGGCAACAATAGGAATTGGAGACCCCAGGAGAGAAGAAGTAACTTCGATGACGAGGTAGAGGAACGATATCACGCTTCATTGCGATACCTCGAGGAAAGGGGAGATGAGCCCCAGAAGCAACAAGTCCGTTGGCAAGAAGTTATGCAGAACAGGACGTCGCCAGACAGATATGGGGACGGAGCTAAGAGTTTGGAGTTACAGCGCAGCGAACAAGAGAGAAGAAATTCTAAGGGGACTAGCGCTATAGACAAAATAACTCCAAAATTAGAAGAGTTCGAAAATGATGGATGGAAGTCAGTTAACATCATCAATTGGATAGCCAAACCAGAAGAGCTAATCGAGGATACAGGAGGATCACAGGTCATGGTCAAGAGAGAATTGCCTATTATAATAGTAAGAGTGGCAGGATTGAAAATAAGAAGTCTGTTAGACACGGGTTCAAAAGTGTGCCTTATGACACAAGCTCTATATAATGAAATAGCCCAGAGAGAGAATGTTTTGAAAATACCGATCTCTAGTGTCAGAATAAAAGGTGTAATTCCAGACAGAACGATGATATGTAAATATCAGGTATTCCTAGATTTACAGATAGGAGGCTCTAATTTCTCACAGAGTTTTCTACTAGTAAACAAACTACCCTTTAACCTACTTATTGGGGCAGAATTTATAAGGGAATACAGAGTGATAATAGACCTATCACAGGACAGAGTTATGTTCCGTGTGAATGAGGAAGCCGAAGGCTTAGAGGTCTCACTCAATCAGAATGAACCAGGTCAGATGAACAAGTATGGCATACATACAGAGACGTGGCGGAGGAAGAAGTGTTAGCTATTGAGCAGTTAGAAGAAGAACTGAAAACACTAGCCACAGACATGGAGAAAGATCTGGAACCCGAACTGGAAGAACATATTTCGGAAAAACTAGAAGAAGCAAAAATTGGGCCAATAGAGAAAGAAAATTTAAAGAAAGTATTACTGAAACAGAAGGAAGTCTTTGACTCGAGGCCTGGTCGTATAAAGAACTTCACTTATGCTTTTCAAGTCAGTGATTGGACACCATTTAGGCAGAAACCCTACCCTATAGCCGAAAAGCACTATGCTAAGGTGAAAGAGGCAATTCAGGAGATGTTGGAGGCCGGTGTTATTGAGAAAACGCCTACGCCGTATGTAAGTCCATTGGTAATTGTACCTAAGACAGACGGGACTGTCAGAGTATGTCTGGACCTGAGACACTTAAATTTGAAGGTTATTCCGTAGTTCGACCAAGTGCCACCTATTAAAGAAATCCTCAGGAAGTTTAAAGGGAAGACCATATTCACAAATTTAGATATTACTTCAAGTTTCCACATCTTGAATTAGAGAAGAAAACTAGTCTGTTGACAGGATTCATGTTTGATCAACATACATACACGTTTTTAAGGCTACCTTTTGGGTTGAAACCAGCTGGTTCAGCCCTGATAAGAGCGTTAGATCGCAATCTATCAGATGATGTTAAAGAGAGTACCATCAGATATGTAGACGACATTCTACTCACATCAGAATCTCTGGAGGAGCACATGAGAGACCAAAAGAAGTTGCTAGATGACCTTCGAGAAGCTAATTTTAAGGTTAATATCAAGAAATCGCACTTCTGTCAGAGGGAAGTTAAATTCCTAGGGCATGTTATTGATGAGAATGGAGTTAAGCCAAACCCAGATAAATTAGAGGTAATTCGAAATTTCCCTCAACCCACGAAAGTTAAGCACGTCCGACAGTATTTGGGAGTAATTGGATTCTTTTCGAACCACTGCCCAAACTATACTACGACAGTAGCACCCCTACAGGACCTATTGAGAAAGGCGGCAGATGGAATTGGACGGAGCAATGTCAGGAAGCATTCGTGAGGTCAAAACAAATGCTTTTGGAATATGTGAAACTGGGATACCCTGATTATGCCCAGAACTTCATCATACAGACGGATGCATCACTTGTTGGGATAGGAGCGATGCTATTCCAAGAAAATGTTGACAAGCCTGAAGAGAAAGTTTTTATTGCCTTTATAAGCAGGAGGTTGAAAGCCCATGAGAAAAATTACACGATTACAGAGATAGAGTTACTTGCAATTTTGTACGCGTTGCAATACTGGCGTAAACTCGTGTATGGCTTTCAAATAGTCCTCAGAACAGACCACAAAGCTTTAACATTTTTGTTAAAGACGGACTTGTCGAGCCAGAGGTTGACAAGATGGTCCCTGTATATTCAGCAATTCAACGTGGAAATAGAATACTGTCCAGGGAAAGAGAATGTATTACCGGACATATCAAGCCGTTACCCAAGAGAAGAGGAAACGCTAGCTGTCCAGATTGAGAATCGAGATCAGAAGACATTGGATGACTTGAGGAATCTTACCAACCTACAACGCGAAGACCCGTGCTTGAAGATGATGATCGATTACTTCGAGGGATGCTTAGCAAGGGGAACTGCAATATACAGAGAGGCAAAGGCATTGGCAACAGATTATGTATGGTACAATCGGATGCTACACAAGTGGGATGATGTAGATCATACACGTCAAAGGATTGTTATTCCTGCATCCTTGCAGAGGAGATTGGTGTGGCTAGCACACAGAGCGTTTGGACATCCCGGAATAGACAAGATCACTGCTCTATTGAAAGAAGCATTCACTTGGCCAAAGTTGAGAGAAACGGTGAGAAATGCTATTAGGACATGCGATTTGTGCCAAAGGGTAAAGCCAAATCCCTTTTTAATGAGGCAACCACCTATTCCGTTGTTACCAGAGAAGCCAAGGCAGCTAATGAGCGTAGACAATTTTGGACCACTGCCTAGAGCACGTAGAGGCAATAGACACATTTTTGTAGCCATGGATGTATTCTCAAAAATGGTAGTATTATGCCCCATACAGAAAACCAGCTCAAAGCTGGTATTGAAACGCTTGAAAGAGAGAGTTATTCCGACTCTTGGGAAACCGGATAATCTACTCTCAGACCATGGAAGCTGCTTCACAAGCGCAGAATTTCGTCGGAAACTGGAAAATCTAGGAATTAGGCAGATTTTATCTACCATTCGCCATCCTGAGGCAAGTCCAGTTGAAAGAGTAATGAGAGAGATCCAGAAGTACATGAAGATCTACTGCTCTGAAGAGAATTGAAGACGGATTGAGTTCCTGGAAGTAATAGAATACTGCATAAATAATACTGTGCATGAGGCAACAGGTCAGGTGCCCGTGACTCTACATTTGGATCAGAGACCGGAGAGACCGTGGACTGGTGTCATTCCATTACCAGTAGACACACAGCCAGGACGAGAATTGAGGATCCAACGAACCTTCGAATATCTCCAAGCACAGGCGGAGACGCCAGAGAAGAAATCGTGCGAAGCGATATCACAGACCGCTTCTCGTCGGAGAAAAAGTGTTAGTGCGGAAACCCGCCAGTTCAGATCCAGAAGCACGGAAGCATAAACAGTTCAAATTCGGTTATCACGGCCCGTTCGAGGGGATCAGAGACCTACAGAACAATGCATACAGAATAAGGCATTTAGAAACAGGAAACGAGGTCGTTATGAATGCAGCCAATTTAAAAATTCTTCGCCAGAAGAATTTGATGAACAAGAAGAAGTATTAACAGCGCACACCCAACTGAACGTGGATGGCAAAGTCAGCCAGGCAGTCAGACCTGAAAGTTCGCGTAGCGAGACGGAACGGGGAACAAGCAGTTTACCCAGTGAAAGCAAAGGACGGACAGCATGTCGGTGCCTGCAATAACTTTACAAAGAAATGGTCGAAGCGGCCAGGGAGGCCGAAGCATTAAATGTAACCCTCCGTCAAGAGAATGCACAGCTTAGAGCTGAGCGCAGTGTGGAAGGGGGAAGGCAGACTAACCTACTCGCAGCCAGACGAGGTGAAGAACCCCTAATGTAAACACAGACAGTTGTAGACAGTCAGCTGATTACTTAAAGAAAGTCACTTGCAATTGACTTGTATAAGTTTCGCAAGGGGAATATGAACCCGAGGGGGTCATGCTGACTGATATCGAACGTGGATCTCGGTGATAAGTTGAGCTCAGAAGGAAGGTTCCACCAGGGAACGAACCCGAGATCTGTTGAGGGAGTTCCGTTGTAAAAACCCCTAGAGGAAAGTATATGTTTAATCACTGGTGTGATATCAGTTGATACTGGCATTATTTAGTGAGATAATGCAGGGAAAATGAGTGGATTACAGAATTATTGGACTACATGGAGTAGGCTATGCTGGACTTGGAACACAGAAGTGCAGAGTTTGACAGTTTACTAATAGCCCCAGAAATGTGGGAGGAGACCCTTGGAGCCCTGTCAATCTCGTTGACCTAGTTAAGTCGTCTGGAACAGGTCGGGGGGTTGAATAATGACCCAGTTCTTCCCCGTTTGAGAATAAAACCGATAAGAGAGGGGAGAGATCCCAAGGAAAATCATTGATTACTCGTGATTGGAGCAACGCAATGATATGAGAGTTGCACACAGGTGAATCTTTAGCCAGGAGACTAATTTTAGAGCCATTAAACTGCGAAATCAAGGCATATTTAATGGAGTGCGTAAGAACACAGGAATATGGATGTTCGCGGCAGGGTTTGACTATGTCATCGGGGATTTCCACTGGAAACCGCGTCCCCACGCCATGGAAACGGAAATTAATATTAATTAATTGGCCGATCGATCCTTCAGCACGCAGATAGTTCTGGGATCAGTGAAGAAAAAGGAACCCGATGAGCATTGTTTCGAGACCAGAATCATCCTGGGAGAGGAGATGATATAGCGCGGGAATTCTAGGTCTACTTTTTTGTGTGAAACGGATATAAGGGAGTAGACCCTTGGCAGAAGACAGTTGTCGGCAGTTTTGGAACAGACTCGAGCGCGGAACGTATGTCGCTCAGGCTCAAGAAAGGACGCTCAAACAAAGACTTGAACACTTTAGTGTTAATAATTATATTCGCCATGCAGTGTAATGCACCAAGTGATAAGATGATAATGCATAGTCAGGAAGTAATAAGAAGTACGGTAATCAACGAACTTTATTGTGTGAAATGCGTATTACCGAAGTCAAGGGAGGAGGCCCGGACTTCAACTTGGGAAGCCGTGCAGTAAAACTTTAAGTAGGCTTTTATTAAGGACTGTCGTGCTGCATGTGTAGGCGGCAGTACGAGCAATGGTTTGTGTTCACATAGGAAGTACCGTGTGATATAAGTTGCAGAACTATTGAAAGTAATAATCTGGGTAAAGACTATGTACAATATATTGACTGGTTATACATGTCTTATTACGCCGGACTGCGCTGGGAGAAACTATATGAAGCATTTGGTGAAATGTCTTAAGAATACCAAATAGTAACGCTCAGGACGAAAGTAAGCATATTTATGCAAAGCAGGAAGTTTATCGTAGGATAATTAATAGACTGTCGGTGAATCCGTAGGCAGATGAACCAGACTTTCAATCAGGAGTTGGTAGGAGCATGGAGGATGCCGTCAATACCGGCAATTCTGATATTTTGCCAGGGAATTTCAACCAATGAAAAGTGTAAAAAGTGACGTGTGTTATGTATAAATCATATGTGAAATATCTTTTAAATTAATGGTATAATAAGTGTCATAAAGTGTCATGTGTTTTGGAAGCAATAGCTTCATCATAGAAATGGAAAGTGCCGTGTGCTTGGTGGAAGAAATTTATTATAAAATCTGTATATTCAGTATGCAAATGTCGCGCTAACTCTACAAATGGCAGGCGACATGGGAGTATATGAGTGGTTGGAGCCACCAGGATAAGCCTTTATGTGAGTACCCCACAAATTATGATTATATAGAAGTATAGCCCACTGCATTTAATGTGATTTGAGAATTATAAATATGCCAGTAAGAATCAGTATTAGGAGATAGACCCTCCAGGTTTAATTGTTATTGTGTTGATTTCAGTAAAGTTAAGATGTTGTTATACATCAGTGAGTGGATTAATCGTTACCACTATTAATAAAATGGCAAATCAGGTATATAAACTTAACGTAACGAACACGGATGTTCGATTTTTAAGATGGGTATGTTGTGTCGGATTATGGTAATTTATGTCAGTGAGAATAATAATAATTATAATAATAAATAATAAAAGGTATGAATGAATACATCAGGTAAAATGTTGTAAGCAAGAACTATTTACTCTCATTGGAAGACTTATCGATCTAAGCAGTAAGATTACATTAAGGGATGAAAAAAGAGTTTAATATCAGCATATATTGTATTAATGGGAATATAATTATGCAAGGAATTGAATTTGCAGCTTGTGTAAAAGCTTATAGAGTAATTGATAGATTTCTCTTAATAATTAAAGGACGAAGATCATAACATTAGGTCAGGGAGCCAGGTAATCTATTCGACGTATGAAATCTCGTATAGCCGTGGGCATACTGAGATATGTGCTTTGTGCCAGAGTGTATTTAGTGATTGGACCCTAACTCTGATGATGGATATGGAATGTTCCGGGTTCGAATCCTGTGATAGGTGAGAGGAGAACAATGGACACCTCTGCACCCTATCTGATCGCCCGAGAACTTATTATTGAGTGATTCGGCTCTTGTGAAGCGAATCTTATGGACGGCAGCATGCGGCTGGCCGCAGCATTTATTAAGATACCGGTTATCCAGATCGACCAATGTTTTTATGAATCTCGTGCCTTCATGTTGAAATGGACCTATTGGTGCCAGTTATTATTATATCCTCAGGGTAGGAATAAATGTTAAGCTCATCCAGTACCTATTTGCGTACCATTCAGTTTAAATCCATTGGGATATGTGCGTCATTGTGACCACGGTATTGTCTTTTAGAATCTTATACTGCTTGGGGAGATAAAGCCATGAGACAGGAAGGCGGGGGACGGTTTACTGCGGTAACCTCACTCCACTCCATTGTATACGAGCCGCTCAGAAAGGGGGCTGAGCTGTCAAGCGAACCGTGAATGTTAAGGTTTTAGAAAAGGGCGGATTTTAGACCCTGTTAGTAACATGAAAGGAAACATTGTTATATTGAGTAATGAAGGCATGTGGTTTAAGAACACATTGGTAATTATAGATCACCCTGATGGTTCATGATTTTAGCAATCTAACGAATGGTTGGAAGTTGCATTTTTACTGTCACTGACGCCTATTTCAGAAGTTGGTTACTTGACGCCACAGGCTACGCTCGCAAGGGTAGCTTAATAATACCATCCGACACAGCGATAACGAAAGTTTTGAAGATGAAATCACAACGGCATGCAGTGGAACTATAAATAGAGAGAAGTGTAGGGGATATTTACATAATTATGGAGTTGCACGAAGATTTGATGTGCAACACCTGAATAGGCTAATGCATGATAAGCATTTGGTGGGAAGAGAGAGATCAAACACACACGGTACACATAATTGTCAAAGTAAGATGAGGTTTAAGAAACAAGTAATTTTGTGAAATTAAAGAAGTCACATTAGATGACAGAAGAGTAAAAGTACAGTTTTGTTTATGAAAGTTGTATGTGCATCAGCGCACTAGAGTGAAGTGTGAAGTCAATATAAGGGTAAAGGTTTGAGTTATGATATGAGTTTATTATGATAATATTTTGTTAATATTAGTGGATTGTGGAAGTAATTTTTGTTTGATTTTGTTTTATGTTTGTCGGGATTGTTTTTATATGTTTGAAGCCATGATTTTAGTACTGAATTAAAATACTTAGAATAGAGTTGTGCCTTGTCATTGTAGAGTTGATACCTTTTAGTCTCAAATCCAAAATATGCAACTGCTCAATGGGGGAACGGTACACGCCTGCGACCTGACGCTAGCTGGAGGCGGAAGCATATTTTCCATGGAGATTACTCACATGGGTACAGTATATGTTCATAGAATGTTGCCCTCCTTTTCCTTATGTTGTTTGTAATCGTCTCTGTCTGTACAGTTCTATTGTCGGTCACTTTATCCATATTCCCTCTTTCTGAACTGGCCCGTAGATCTTTCACAGACTTTTTCTCTCTTGTTTTTCTAATTCCTCTATTTTTGTTCGTCCCTTGATTGCTGTCGTTTCTGAAGCGTATAAGGCCTCTTGTAAGACTACTGTACGATAGTGTCGTATTATTCCTCCCTATATTATTCTGCTAAGGTCCCATTCCAGTTTTGTACCGGAAATAAGGTCCCATTAACACCAACCTACACATATGGGGTAACTACAGGTTCAGCATAACCCAATGCGTAAGCAAAACGCACTCACTTACCCTTTAAATGCCTCACAATTAAATAAATACCTTAAAACATGTATATTTACAATTAACGAGTGCAACACGGTAACCATGGTAACAGAATCTCACAGGTCCATCTATTTCTGTAAGACGCAATGCAATTCCAATTATTACATTACTGTGAAAGTTTCCAGACGGTTATAAGGTTATCACTGAACCAAATAAAGCTGTAAAATTCAGCAATACATACAGTATAATGCGCTTAAGGGAGTCAAGGGGCACTCTAGAATTTTGTCACGCAATTTTCACGTGTGAGTGTGGTACGAAAGGTCTTTTTCACCCTACTATAAAGGGTCTCCGATAACCACATTTAAAGGCCCTTAAATTAACAGTGTCTGTGATATTCCCAGAAAACTAACTTCGCTCTGATATACCTATGAAGGAATGACAAACCCCTAACCACTGCACCGGTAGCTGAATTGATAAAGTCTGATTATTCATACCAAGGATAAATCAGTCATAGCATTCATGATTGAGATTTTGCTAAGTGTACTCTTTACAACTAGAATATTCGCGGGCGAAGCTGCGACGGGTAATGCTAGTTATTATTATTGTTTTCCTGATTGGGTACTTAATCTGATTGTCAAACTCATGAATGAATAACTGAGAATTGTTGGCTGTCAAATATCAACCACCGTCTTCATTGTGCCTATTGAGACTCCAGTTGTAAAGGTCGTATGTTCGATACCCGACTCTGCCAAAAGCCAAATGTCATCTGAAGGTAGTCGGTAGCATGCTGAACTGCTATGCCCAAGATAGCGGGTTCAAACCCGGCCGAAGTCGTCGGATTTTTTTAAGAGCGTTAAAAATCCTTCAGTATGCCTTCCTTCGGAGTGGAAGTAAAGCCGGCGGTCCCATGTCATAGATTTATGGCATGTAAAAGATCCTTTCACAGACTAAACTTGTGTAAAGCAAAATTTGTTAGGTTAGATTTCGTCAGAACCCTCTATCAAAGTTCCAACGTTCAGCACTAGGTATCATTGATATCTGGTGGCGAAAATTGGAACTACTTGAAATTGAACGGAACTTGTAGCTCACCCTTTAGGGTATCCGTTGGAGGCAGCTACGGACTCAGGCGAGCCGAACATGTCCTCGGACCCTCCCGGCACTAAAAGCCATACGATAAATAAATAAATAATCTGAAGGTTGGTGGTCCTGAATCCCTGGCAAATGCCAAGCTTCTACAACGAATAAATATAAACAAAGCATTGTCGCGAGGGCTTTGTGCATATTTGGTTGCCCTTTCCACCGCATGAGAGCGTCAGTGTTGTGGTCACATTTGTGTGATAATGAAACACTGTGTCCGTGTAATCACCGTACACGCTAACGTGAGCCTGTAATCAAGTTACTGGCGAGTGAACACTGTCAATAATAGCTATCACCAGGGACTAACAACAAATGGGACGGGGGCTCCTCTCTTTAATATCTCCTTTTAACATATCTTAGTCATGATTGCCTCATCCAAATGCTCCAGAATAAGAACATGGATGTGAAGGACATTTGAATCACCAGCAATATTTATTACAAACAGACTGCGGTCATAAAGGAAGGTAGGGAGTTATCTGAAGAGGTGGAAATAAAACGCGGTGTTAGACAAGTTTGTGTCTTGTCTCCTATGCTGTTTAATCAATACTCAGAAGAAATATTACAAGCAGCTTTAGAGGAAGAAACATCAGGAATTAAAGTGAATCGAAAAATAATTAACAACTTAAGATTTGCAGATGACACGTTGTTATTCGCAGAAAGTCTACAAGATTTACAGAGACTTACTAACAAAGTCGTGGAGGCAAGTGAACACTTAATGCCAGTAAGACACGTTTTATGTTAGTACCACGATCACATCAAGAGAGCTTGATACTCAATGGGGAGACAGTACAGCAAGTGACAAAGTACAAGTATTTAGGAACAAATGTGAACTGCTACATTGACTGTATTGAGGAGATAAAGTCCAGGATCGGTCAAGCCAGAAATACATTCAATAAAATGAAGAAAGTGTTCTGTAGCAGAGACCTCAATTTACATCTAAAAATTAGACTTCTGAGATGTTATGTCTTCTCCACCTTGTTCTATGGAGTTGAGAACTGGACCATAAAGAAAAGAGAAATGGACAGATTGGAGGCATTTGAGCTATGGACGTACAGAAGGATACTGAGGCTGAGTTGGAAAGATAATGTCACCAACGATGAGGTGATGAGGCGGATGGGAAAGAGAAAGGAATTATTAAATACTGTCAAAATTAGAAAACTGCAGTATCTGGGTCATGTGATGAGAGGAGAGAAACATCATCTGCTGCAGCTGGTCATTCAAGGAAAGCTTCAAGGCAAAAGAAGACCAGGAAGAAGACGCATTTCTTGGATCGATAATCTGAAAACTTGGTTCAATTGTTCCACTAATGAGCTGTTTCGTGCTGCTTCGTCCATTGCCTACGAACATTCCTGCCTTAATTGCTCCTAGAACATAGAACATAACTACATAGCAAAATACTGGTTTTCAGTCGGCAAACACGTTATTATCGCCAATTACTAACCTGGAAAACATTGCATGGATTATATTTGCACATTTCTGGGAAAGGGGGTTAATCGCATGAGATGTTTCGTTCATAAGATCAACATCATCTTAATTAAATACCAGTTTTTCGGGCTTGTAGGCCGTGGTCCAGACAGGATATCTCCCGACGTTTCACCGGAAACTGCGTCCGGCATTATCAATGGTTCCGCTTCTTTCCTTGGTCAGCAGTGGAATGAGGAAGAGGCTTGAAATAAGGAAAATAACAGACACAGCCGCCTGGGTCAAACTGAGAAATCGTCAGTTGCTGAGCATTCTCTCTTGCCCCGTCACGATGTACAGTACGGGGACACGGAGATACTCTCCACGACCACTCACTACCACGCCAGGCTGCAGCGGTCAGCCATAGAAATCTTCAAACCCCCGACAATTTCAATCGGAAGGAAGAAATTGAACGTGTGCGTAATACATGGACCCCGGCTCTTAGGAACACCAAGGCCAAGAAATCACTAACTCGTCAACCTGAATAACCTCCCCGCTACAGCCCGGCAGTCGCGCAGGGAACACCTGACCCTCACAAGCTCGGTCGCCGAAGCCGGAGCACGCACCGCACCCCGCAACATGTACGTGAGATCAGACGGTCCAGCCGGAATGCGAAGAGAACGCTCGGCTCACCATGCTAATTTGAAGATCCAAACTACCTTCCAGCCATTAGTTCATCGCCAAGATCCACCCAACCAACAGTCATATTCAAACAACAATACCCCACTTCACTCCGTTACCCATTATTTCAAGCCTCTTCCTCATTCCACTGCTGACCAAGGAAAGAAGCGGAACCCTTGATAATGCCGGACGCAGTTTCCGGTGAAACGTCGGGAGATATCCTGTCTGGACCACGGCCTACAAGCCCGGAAAACTGGTATTTAATTATGAACGCGGGCCGTGAAAGCCTAAGCTGTTATATCAACATCATCTGTGGACTGTCTGACGAAATGAACCAGTGATACTCACAGTAAAACAAGATGTTCAGTAAAGAACATCTAGCCTACTTTCTCCTAAATGCAGGGGTATTGTTATAACTCTTTGTCCTTTTCAAGGAATATAATTGAATGTTGGTTGTAGTAGCTTGTTGAAATACAATGTGCTATACGGATATTAAACATGAATATGAAGTGCTCTTTGCTAGTGCTACCTCTGTAAAAAATTTCACCGTGTTTGAATTGATATGATGAATTGATTTGCGCACATACATGGCCACTATCTGCAAACTAATGGGCTGATGACCTTGTAGTTCAGTCAAAAGATGCATCCCATAAAAAGGTATGTTGTTGCATAATTTGGTAGAGATCAAATGATTAGGTTGGTAATAATTTGATTTAAGCTTTGAACATTTGGGTGGCCGCCATTACGTTTCCGTAAAGATGGCGGCGGTATAAAACATGACACCGAGGTGTCCTTTGCTAGTGCTACTTCTGTACCAAATTTCGCTCAATTCGGTTTTACCGTGTTTGAATTGATAGGGGGAATCGATTTGCACACATACATGGCCGCCATATGCAAACTATTGGACTGATGACCTTGTAGCTTGTTAAAAGAACGCTTCGCACAAAAAGGTATGTTGTTGCAAAATTTGGTAGAGATCAGATGATTAGGTTGGTCGTAATTTGATTTAAGCTTTTAACATTTGGGTGGCCACCAGTACGTTTTCGTCAAGATGGCGGCGATATAAAACATGACACTGGAGTGCCCTTTGATAGTGATACCTCTGTACCAAATTTCGTTCAATTCGGTTTCACCGTGTTTGAATTGATAGGGGGAATCGATTTGCACACATACATGGCCCCCATCTTCATAGTATTGGGCTGATGACCTTGTAATTTAGTCAGAAGATTCCCCATACATAAAGGTATAATGTTGCAAAACTTGGTAGGGATCAGATGATTAGGTTGGTCGTAATTTGATTTAAGCTTTTAACATTTGGGTGGCCGCCATTACGTTTTCGTCCAGATGTTGGCGATATAAAACATGACACTGAGGTGCCCTTTGCTAGTTCCACCTCTGTACCAAATTTTGTTCAATTCGGTTTCACCGTGTTCGAATTGATCGGGGGCGGACCGATATTCAGAGTACACACACTCACACACAGACAGACACACGCTTTTTGGCCCTGTGTAGATCTCATAAGTCTACTTTCATTTTTTGCAAAAATCGAATGTAGGCTTGATCATTAAAAAACACAAGAAGATAAAAAATGATGGAGAGCCAACACAAATGTTTCTCTGAGTGACCAACATGACAGTCAAACAATACCTATTGTGTACATTCCGCCCACCTTGGCAGAATAATAATCTGTCAAATTATGAACCAAAGTAATGTAACACAATAGTTCACACAATTATGATGTGACATGGTTTTGCACTGGAAATGCACAAAGTTTATTGACGTGTCTTTTAAGCAGTCCAGTTTCAGTTAACACTGTCACCACTCTTACCAACTTGTCATTTCCAGGATGAAGAGTTACCACTCTCCCCGAGTTCACTAACGTAGGCTACAGTAATATACAGTGCGGTACTAGCCCTATTCAGAACACCATAACACCCAGATGACCAAATCTGGACCCAGGTCCATGATGACGAGCTTTGACGACAAAAATTAGAAGATTAGTAACAAATCAACTTTGAAGCTATATTTACCAAAAATCTCCTTCTTCAGACAAAGACAATATTGAAACACTCGTAGACTAAAAGCAACAAACGTAGTATAAAAAGACAATTAAAAATATAAAAAAGTATGCATAAAGGCAAGAAAAAGTAACATCTTCTCCGCTCATACTGTAAAATAACGAACCCTCACCAATGATGTACCGGTAAGTCCCCATCCTCGTGATGACGCCCTTAAATAAAATTATAAAGCTTGTGGGGCATGGAAAATCAGTATTTGTGCCAAAGGGACTAAATGAAGGGAATGGAGATGGCTGTCCGAATTTTCAAGTAGACAGTATTACTCGTCTTGTTCCAACTAGTAAGTACGTAAAATTCAGTTCAGATCGCTGAAACGATGTAGATTTGAGCCAAAGGGCATAAATGAAATGAATGGAGAGGGCTATCTAAAATTATTGTTGCCAGAAACCTTCCCTGGGGTGTTCACTACAACCCTACAAATATCAATGAAATCGATTAAATGGTGTCGGAGTCTACTAACGTCGGACAGATACTGTATACATTTCCATTTGTATATACAGTGTGGTCCACCCGCCCCTTATTATTTAGTTTAATGAAACCCAACTAACATCGCATTTCTCCCGATGGTCGATATTGCTCTTCGCTCTGACTGTGTGACAGCAATGTAATTGGGTCATGGGTCTAGCAAGGAAAAAACGACCTTAAAATTTTCCCCGCCAAATACTATGGCCCATTCTACTAACATATGACTTACTGCTCCTTTAAATAATACACATACACGTAATACGATCGAATTAATAGCTTACGCCACGTGATCTGTATTAGTAGAAGGTTAAATCAACACCATAAACCGTGATTGAAGACTTTGAGATGGACTTAAACGTTTGAGGTGGGACGGTTACAGTAACTACACCACGTTTAGCGTGCAGCATCTACCATGTGTTGGTGGCTGAGAAGTTGGTCACTAGTCGTGGCCGAGTGAGGTGCGTGTGAGCGCGCTGTGTGACCGCATTGGAAGAGTGTACGTTTCCTAATACCGGTGCTTCCGATAGTTTGAGCCATTTTTATGAGATATATAAGTTACTCCTTTGTGCCATTTTTATCTGACGTGATCAATGCACGCCTTTGTGAAACCTTGGCTGTGAAGCTATTAATAGCCCTCTGATGTCTTAATACCATATATGGACATATCTGCATCTTGTCCCCTTATTGGCCAGTGATTTATATTTTGGAAGGGGTCGTGACCAATCAAATTTTAGCACGCAGTTACCTTTGTGTTGCGTCGTCATTTGCTTTGTTTCGAGGCATTTCTTCCTTGCAGCCAAGTAGGCTAGACGTATTCCGATATTCTAGGGAAAGTGCCCGCGTTCAAGGTGAAACCATGGCGAGGTGTCTGTATGTCGTAAACTATATTGCTTTACTATAGTTCAGTTTCATATTTCGGCAATTTAAAACTCTTTTTCTGTGTTATTTTCTTTTGGTCACGTGTACTCGCCCCCTCCCGATATTTTCCCTCCGCCCTTTGTGTGCGTGTAATTGCCTCCGCGTCTTTCTTCCTCATTCCTCCCCTCCCTCTCACCCCTCTCCACCCCGTTCTGAACCATTGTACCCCCCTCCTATTTTACACGCTTTGTCTAAATTTTTAGAAGGTATCTTGACTTCGTAGAGTGTAGTCGTTTCTGAGTTTTGTCTTTTTTATCTAATTGCGACATACTTACATTTAGTCATCGTTTCATCTTGCCTTGAACACGTTACCTTAACTTATCTTATTTTATTTCATTTTAATATAATTTAATTTAGTATATTTTCGATTTTCTTCCTAATTTGTATTTTTTTCTTGCGGTAAATTAATTTTGTGTTTAATTTGTTGGTCATTTCTCTTCTTGCTTTTAATATCTCTGGAATCGTTGTACATTGTGGTTCTTATTTAAATACATTTTATCTTTGCCTAAGTATCTCTGCTTTTGCGTCTCGCCTTATTTTAATTTTAGTTACCTTCTTCGAGTTTTGTCTGGTTTTTACTACATTTTGGTTTGTCGGTCTTATTAGCGTACTTGTGACGTTAATACGACCTACACGGCCTCTGATTTAAATTTGTTCATCTTTGGATTTTACCGTAGTTTAATTTTAATTAGCTTTCCCCCTTCCTTTTGGGATTGCTTTCTGGTTTGCCTTTTAAAATTTGGGCCCAGCGAAAGCCAAACAAGACTGCGATCTCCCCGTTTTTCTTTCTTCTATTTTATTTTATTTTATATTTCTTCGGGGATAGGGGAAGAGCTTCAGCTACGTTTCCACTGACGTCTGCTGCGTACGTAAGTATATGTTTATTTCTATTACTACATCTTAAGTTGCGTACAAATGGTAGCAGAGCGTGGTTTTGAGACAAAATCACCTTTCTAATTTAACAATTTTTTTCCAGCTGATCGTTCCTGAGACTTCGAGCTGAATTGCATTGTAAAACGTTTCCATCCTTTTCGTACCTATAGTATAATGTTGTCTTTCTGAGTTTTAAGGTGCTGAGAATTTCATGAAAGAGGAGAAAGGTCTGGTATGGTCTATCAACATTTGAAAAACACACAGCCGCAAACAGTATGTTTCGTGTGAGGATGACGACTTGGTGCCCGTGAGTAAATTACCACGTGGGAAAGCAACATCTTACGGTAATGTGATGTGCACTTATTTATTTCTTCTCGTAATACTGTTTAGATACCTTTTATATTTTTGAAGTAGTTTGAAATTAGTAGTCTTTGTAGTCCTTTTTCTTATCTCGTTGGTGTGTACCGTGCTGTGTTTTTAATATTTTTCGTCATGGATAAATCTATTAAGCAGGAAGTTCGTTTACCGTCCTATAATTTTGAGTCGTTGACTGCACCTATTTCTTCAAGTAAGGCTATTCCAGAACCCCAATTTTTTAGTGTACCGAGGGACTTACTTATGTTTGACCCGTTGTCTAGTGGCTACGTTTCTAATCCTACCAGTGGTGGTCATTCTGACAACGTTGCATCCATTGTGAGCAGGTGGAATCTTACTTTTTCCGGGGAAAACAACACATCTTCAGTTTTTTGGTTCATTCAGAGGATTGAGGAACTGTGTCAGTGCCATGACATAAGTCCCGATAAGATAGTTCGTTGCCTACCAATTTTACTTTCTGGTAAAGCGTTGCAGTGGTACAGGGTGTCACCATTCCATTACACTTCATGGAACGAATTTGTGTGCAACATAAAAGCCCGTTTCACTCCCCAAGATTTCGCGTATGCTTTGAAACAGGAAATCTACGCTCGAACTCAAGGCCCCTCCGAGAAGATTGACGATTATGTCACGGCTGTACGCCTCCTCACAGCCAATTTGCCTCAGCCATTCCACCCACAGGAACTTTTCGAAATTATTTATAGGAATTTAAATCCTATATATAAGTACTTCATACGTCGCATTTCGGTACGCTGTATTGAGGACATAATTCTACATGGACGCGAATATGAGAATAATTCTCGGTCGAGTTTGAGTTATGTTCCACCCCCTATTTCCCACGAAGTCATGTTTCCTGAACTAGCTTGTGCGACTAGCACACAGCATGCGTTTACTTCTGTGGCCCGTCCCGTTATCTCAAACAAGACTGTCTCTTTTAATCTCCCCTCTCGTCCTCCCATAAATCACGTCCAAAGTGATAGTCACGCTGCCAGCCAAACTCATTCTACCTCCCGTGTCCACAATAATCCTCCAGATACCAAACGTGTCTCCGCAAATATCTTATGTTGGAATTGCAACAATCACGGTCATAACTTCCGTGAATGTGCCGCTAGATCCCGTAAGTTCTGCTACGGTTGTGGGATGTCAGATGTGACTAAATTGACCTGTCCAAATTGTAATTTCAACCAGGAAAACTGTTGAAGTGCTGTCCTGAGTTCGACCCGTCGGGCAGCCCTAAAAGCAGGTATCGCGATCCTTATCTTTGTTTTGCTTCTGTATCGCAACCTTGGGTCACATTATCTTTTCATCATGTCACAACTCAAGCCATTTTGGATTCTGGAGCCACGGAGAGCTTTATCCTTCGCTCTGTGGCGGAACAAATTCTAGCGCTGCGCATCTGTCCTCACGAGGATGGACGTGAGCGAAAGTTCGTGTCAGCTGGTTCATCTACTATCAACGTTACCGGTACTGTTTTATGTCATCTCAAGATCCATGGTTTTTCATGGGATCACCAGTTCCACGTAGTTGATAATTTATCCACCCAAGTCCTTTTAGGGACAGATTTCATGCGCAAAACAGGTTTACAATTAGATTTTGCGAGTAATTCATTTAGCTTTCTGTTTCATTCCAACAAGCAATTCCCGTTCGAAGAATGTACCTCTCGTGTTAGTGAAGTGTCCACAGTGCATTCTGTCCAGCTGCCTCTGTCTTTATTTTCGGAAGAGCGTGATGTGCTGAGTGATTTGGTGAACGAATTCTCGGATGTCCTCACAGATAAATTAGGTTCAGCGGTAGGTCACGAATGTCATATCGATCTCACAGATAATGTCCCGGTTCGATCCCCGCCATTTGCATGTTCACCTCCAAAGCTGTTGGCTATGAGAAAATATGTCAAAGAGCTACAAGATAAAGGAGTAGTCGTTCCTTCCAAGTCGGCGTATGGTTCTCCAGCTTTTCTGATTCCCAAGAAAGACGGCGAATATAGATTAGTTGTCGACTACAGGAAGCTGAATAAGAAGGTTGTTTTTGACAATTTTCCGTTACCTACACTCGACAGCGCTTTTCAGCATTTTCATGGAGCTAACTATTATTCTATTATTGATCTCAATTCCGCATATCATCAAATTCCGTTGGACGCCGAGAGCCGTGATTTTACCGCCTTTTCCACACCTTTTGGGTTATTCACATTCAATAGATTGCCTATGGGTATCGCTGTCGGAGCACAAATTCTTAGTCGTGTGTTAGATGATCTCTTGAGTGACTTGAAATTTAAGTTTGTCTTCAATTATTTAGATGACCTTGTTGTTTATAGCAAATCTTTCGAGGAGCACGTAACTCATCTCCGTGAAGTTTTCTCTCGCCTCAGAAAAGCGGGACTCACTATCAATCCCGAAAAGACCTCTTTGGCCCGCACGCAGATCAAGTTTTTAGGACATGTTCTGTCGACTAACGGTATTAGCGTCATGCCTGATAGAGTTGAATGTATTAAGAATCTACCGGTGCCTACCTCTGTGAAAGCTCTACGCCGTGCCATGGGCATGTTTGGGTTTTATTCCAGGTTTATCAGACATTTCTCAGATATTTCGGCTCCATTGAATGCCCTCAAAAAGAAGAACGCTAAATTTATATGGGGTCCAGAGCAAGATAAAGCTTTTAACACTTTAAAAGAGAGTCTTATATCTGCCCCTGTGTTGCAAGCTCCAGATTTCGAGTCTAGGTTCTTCCTACATTGCGACGCTAGTGATCTAGCTGTGTCAAGCGTTTTAAGTCAACACGTGGACGGGAAGTTTGCGCCTGTAGCTTTTGCTAGTCGCATGCTTAATGAACATGAACGTCGCTATTCCATCTTTGAAAAGGAGTCCCTTGCTGTTGTCTTTGGCTGCGAGAAATTCAGGAGTTTCCTAGAACATCGCCATTTCACTGTCTACACCGATAATGAAGCTCTGAGATGGAGCATGTCGCATGTAAAGAAACTTGGTCGTATCAATCGGTGGATTTTGAGACTATCGTCGTTCAAGTTCGACATTGTACACGTGAAAGGTAGTGAAAACTCTGTGGCTGATTGTCTCCCGCGCATGTTCGAGGATTCCACTATTTCCGCTCCTAGTCAGATTGTTCCTCCTTCTGTCGAAACTTCACCTCAGGAAATGCCTGAAAATGTGTTTTTATTACAGTTTAGTCCATGGTCCTTCGTAGATATACGTAAGTTTCAGGCAGATGATCTTTATTGTCGTGACGTTCATGTTCATTAAGCATGCGACTAGCAAAAGCTACAGGCGCAAACTTCCCGTCCACGTGTTGACTTAAAACGCTTGACACAGCTAGATCACTAGCGTCGCAATGTAGGAAGAACCTAGACTCGAAATCTGGAGCTTGCAACACAGGGGCAGATATGAGACTCTCTTTTAAAGTGTTAAAAGCTTTATCTTGCTCTGGACCCCATATAAATTTAGCGTTCTTCTTTTTGAGGGCATTCAATGGAGCCGAAATATCTGAGAAATGTCTGATAAACCTGGAATAAAACCCAAACATGCCCATGGCACGGCGTAGAGCTTTCACAGAGGTAGGCACCGGTAGATTCTTAATACATTCAACTCTATCAGGCATGACGCTAATACCGTTAGTCGACAGAACATGTCCTAAAAACTTGATCTGCGTGCGGGCCAAAGAGGTCTTTTCGGGATTGATAGTGAGTCCCGCTTTTCTGAGGCGAGAGAAAACTTCACGGAGATGAGTTACGTGCTCCTCGAAAGATTTGCTATAAACAACAAGGTCATCTAAATAATTGAAGACAAACTTAAATTTCAAGTCACCCAAGAGATCATCTAACACACGACTAAGAATTTGTGCTCCGACAGCGATACCCATAGGCAATCTATTGAATGTGAATAACCCAAAAGGTGTGGAAAAGGCGGTAAAATCACGGCTCTCGGCGTCCAACGGAATTTGATGATATGCGGAATTGAGATCAATAATAGAATAATAGTTAGCTCCATGAAAATGCTGAAAAGCGCTGTCGAGTGTAGGTAACGGAAAATTGTCAAAAACAACCTTCTTATTCAGCTTCCTGTAGTCGACAACTAATCTATATTCGCCGTCTTTCTTGGGAATCAGAAAAGCTGGAGAACCATACGCCGACTTGGAAGGAACGACTACTCCTTTATCTTGTAGCTCTTTGACATATTTTCTCATAGCCAACAGCTTTGGAGGTGAACATGCAAATGGCGGGGATCGAACCGGGACATTATCTGTGAGATCGATATGACATTCGTGACCTACCGCTGAACCTAATTTATCTGTGAGGACATCCGAGAATTCGTTCACCAAATCACTCAGCACATCACGCTCTTCCGAAAATAAAGACAGAGGCAGCTGGACAGAATGCACTGTGGACACTTCACTAACACGAGAGGTACATTCTTCGAACGGGAATTGCTTGTTGGAATGAAACAGAAAGCTAAATGAATTACTCGCAAAATCTAATTGTAAACCTGTTTTGCGCATGAAATCTGTCCCTAAAAGGACTTGGGTGGATAAATTATCAACTACGTGGAACTGGTGATCCCATGAAAAACCATGGATCTTGAGATGACATAAAACAGTACCGGTAACGTTGATAGTAGATGAACCAGCTGACACGAACTTTCGCTCACGTCCATCCTCGTGAGGACAGATGCGCAGCGCTGGAATTTGTTCCGCCACAGAGCGAAGGATAAAGCTCTCCGTGGCTCCAGAATCCAAAATGGTTTGAGTTGTGACATGATGAAAAGATAATGTGACCCAAGGTTGCGATACAGAAGCAAAACAAAGATAAGGATCGCGATACCTGCTTTTAGGGCTGCCCGACGGGTCGAACTCAGGACAGCACTTCAACAGTTTTCCTGGTTGAAATTACAATTTGGACAGGTCAATTTAGTCACATCTGACATCCCACAACCGTAGCAGAACTTACGGGATCTAGCGGCACATTCACGGAAGTTATGACCGTGATTGTTGCAATTCCAACATAAGATATTTGCGGAGACACGTTTGGTATCTGGAGGATTATTGTGGACACGGGAGGTAGAATGAGTTTGGCTGGCAGCGTGACTATCGTTTTGGACGTGATTTATGGGAGGACGAGAGGGGAGATTAAAAGAGACAGTCTTGTTTGAGATAACGGGACGGGCCACAGAAGTAAACGCATGCTGTGTGCTAGTCGCACAAGCTAGTTCAGGAAACATGACTTCGTGGGAAATAGGGGGTGGAACATAACTCAAACTCGACCGAGAATTATTCTCATATTCGCGTCCATGTAGAATTATGTCCTCAATACAGCGTACCGAAATGCGACGTATGAAGTACTTATATATAGGATTTAAATTCCTATAAATAATTTCGAAAAGTTCCTGTGGGTGGAATGGCTGAGGCAAATTGGCTGTGAGGAGGCGTACAGCCGTGACATAATCGTCAATCTTCTCGGAGGGGCCTTGAGTTCGAGCGTAGATTTCCTGTTTCAAAGCATACGCGAAATCTTGGGGAGTGAAACGGGCTTTTATGTTGCACACAAATTCGTTCCATGAAGTGTAATGGAATGATGACACCCTGTACCACTGCAACGCTTTACCAGAAAGTAAAATTGGTAGGCAACGAACTATCTTATCGGGACTTATGTCATGGCACTGACACAGTTCCTCAATCCTCTGAATGAACCAAAAAACTGAAGATGTGTTGTTTTCCCCGGAAAAAGTAAGATTCCACCTGCTCACAATGGATGCAACGTTGTCAGAATGACCACCACTGGTAGGATTAGAAACGTAGCCCCTAGACAACGGGTCAAACATAAGTAAGTCCCTCGGTACACTAAAAAATTGGGGTTCTGGAATAGCCTTACTTGAAGAAATAGGTGCAGTCAACGACTCAAAATTATAGGACGGTAAACGAACTTCCTGCTTAATAGATTTATCCATGACGAAAAATATTAAAAACACAGCACGGTACACACCAACGAGATAAGAAAAAGGACTACAAAGACTACTAATTTCAAACTACTTCAAAAATATAAAAGGTATCTAAACAGTATTACGAGAAGAAATAAATAAGTGCACATCACATTACCGTAAGATGTTGCTTTCCCACGTGGTAATTTACTCACGGGCACCAAGTCGTCATCCTCACACGAAACATACTGTTTGCGGCTGTGTGTTTTTCAAATGTTGATAGACCATACCAGACCTTTCTCCTCTTTCATGAAATTCTCAGCACCTTAAAACTCAGAAAGACAACATTATACTATAGGTACGAAAAGGATGGAAACGTTTTACAATGCAATTCAGCTCGAAGTCTCAGGAACGATCAGCTGGAAAAAAATTGTTAAATTAGAAAGGTGATTTTGTCTCAAAACCACGCTCTGCTACCATTTGTACGCAACTTAAGATGTAGTAATAGAAATAAACATATACTTACGTACGCAGCAGACGTCAGTGGAAACGTAGCTGAAGCTCTTCCCCTATCCCCGAAGAAATATAAAATAAAATAGAAGAAAGAAAAACGGGGAGATCGCAGTCTTGTTTGGCTTTCGCTGGGCCCAAATTTTAAAAGGCAAACCAGAAAGCAATCCCAAAAGGAAGGGGGAAAGCTAATTAAAATTAAACTACGGTAAAATCCAAAGATGAACAAATTTAAATCAGAGGCCGTGTAGGTCGTATTAACGTCACAAGTACGCTAATAAGACCGACAAACCAAAATGTAGTAAAAACCAGACAAAACTCGAAGAAGGTAACTAAAATTAAAATAAGGCGAGACGCAAAAGCAGAGATACTTAGGCAAAGATAAAATGTATTTAAATAAGAACCACAATGTACAACGATTCCAGAGATATTAAAAGCAAGAAGAGAAATGACCAACAAATTAAACACAAAATTAATTTACCGCAAGAAAAAAATACAAATTAGGAAGAAAATCGAAAATATACTAAATTAAATTATATTAAAATGAAATAAAATAAGATAAGTTAAGGTAACGTGTTCAAGGCAAGATGAAACGATGACTAAATGTAAGTATGTCGCAATTAGATAAAAAAGACAAAACTCAGAAACGACTACACTCTACGAAGTCAAGATACCTTCTAAAAATTTAGACAAAGCGTGTAAAATAGGAGGGGGGTACAATGGTTCAGAACGGGGTGGAGAGGGGTGAGAGGGAGGGGAGGAATGAGGAAGAAAGACGCGGAGGCAATTACACGCACACAAAGGGCGGAGGGAAAATATCGGGAGGGGGCGAGTACACGTGACCAAAAGAAAATAACACAGAAAAAGAGTTTTAAATTGCCGAAATATGAAACTGAACTATAGTAAAGCAATATAGTTTACGACATACAGACACCTCGCCATGGTTTCACCTTGAACGCGGGCACTTTCCCTAGAATATCGGAATACGTCTAGCCTACTTGGCTGCAAGGAAGAAATGCCTCGAAACAAAGAAAATGACGACGCAACACAAAGGTAACTGCGTGCTAAAATTTGATTGGTCACGACCCCTTCCAAAATATAAATCACTGGCCAATAAGTGGACAAGATGCAGATATGTCCATATATGGTATTAAGACATCAGAGGGCTATTAATAGCTTCACAGCCAAGGTTTCACAAAGGCGTGCATTGATCACGTCAGATAAAAATGGCACAAAGGAGTAACTTATATATCTCATAAAAATGGCTCAAGTTCCACGGGTGAACTGACCTTCCGTGTGTCATTCAGACAATACTTTTACAAGTAGTGTTCCAGATAGGACAACAAAACCAGAAAACCCAGAAAACCCCGCTGAAAATCATGTCCGGATACCAGAGGAAAAACACCGTACGCTGCCAATGGGACAGGCAGAGTTCTCGCCCCTCACCAGGAGAAATTCACCGCTGGATTGGCGATACCCTCCGGTTGACTGTCGACCAAGTAGAAGCCATCCAGTTAAATGCGCAAGAAAAAACCATGTACATCAAGGTAATCAGCATATCTACTTATCAGAAATTGTTAAATAATTTTGCAGATCCTATTAAATTTCAGTATGACTCAGGCGAAATGACTAATGTTAAGCTCTCCCCAGCGGATTCCAATTTTACCACAGTGCGTATATTTAATGTCCCACTTGAAGTTCCCCCTGAAATTTTCAAATCCGTCCTGTCGAAATATGGCACTGTGAGTGAAGTCAGGAAAGAACAATGGTCTTCTGCTTATCAGTTCCCGGTGTATAATGGAATACGCGCAATCACTATGGAAATCAAACAAGATATCCCCTCCACTGAGACTCTTTGTGGCCATTCTGGCTACATATCTTATAATGGACAGAAACAGACCTGTTTAATTTGCAATGCTAACACACATCTACGTATCAACTGCCCACAGAAAATGATTCCCCTCGGTATAACTCCTACACAACAGCGACGTGTCCAATACTCGGAAGTTGTGACACAGCAAACGTCACATGAACACATGCTTATTGATCAGTCAGCTGGGACAACACCAGAAGTGGCCTTGGATACACACGACGCAGAACTGGTACCTTACACTGACCAGCTCAGCGAGCCACAGAGTGCCCCTGTGCTATCGGCAACCTGTATCGCAGCCTTAGAACCAATTATGCCTTCACTACAGGCTGCCACAGAAATTTTCTCTTCACTGCCCCCACCTTCTCTGGTACCTACCGACTCACTTAAGCAGGTTGATCGGGGATCCGAGAACGTATCTAAGAAGATTAAAACAAATGCCTCGATTGCCGTACCAGCCCAGAAGAATCAAACTGGCTCTACAAACGTTCCCGCAGCTGTGAAAAAGAAACAAAATCTTCATTCTACGTCATCTAGGGACCCACGAACGCTCTCAAACGCCGACAGCCGGCCTATGAATGGCAATCATAAGGAACTATCTCAACCTAATTTGACATAGTGCACCAGGATAATTCTCACCTGTGTCTTCTTTCGAGTCCACCTTACAGTATGTCTAGCACAGCTTTTATACTTCTCTTAATGGCGCAATTTCTCACTGTGGCCACTGTGAATATCAATGTAATAGAATGCCCTCTGAAATTTCAACTGTTGGAGAGATTCCTTCGAGATGCAGACATTGACATTGCCTTCATTCAAGAAGTTGCTATAACGTGTTTGCCCATATCTGCCTTCTACAAACAATACATCAATACCGGTAATACGAATAGAGGGACCGGATTCCTCATAAGACATGATATCCCACTCGATGGTGTGCTATGTCATCCATCAGGACGCATAATATCTGGACACATAAACAATACCACCCTGATAAATGTATATGCCCCATCCGGGTCCAATAAACGTGTGGAACGGAAAATGTTCTTTCAACAGAGTATACTGCCTCATCTGCACGACGTTAAGGAAAAACTTATTCTTGCAGGGGATTTCAATTGTATTCAACGCCCAGAGGATTCCACTAGTCCATACAAAGGTGTCAACCCGGCTCTCAGGACCCTTCTTACCTCCCTACACCTCATTGATGCTGTGGATAGTTTAAGGGTGCCCCTGCCCCATTACACCTGTATAAGTCACAACTCCTCATCACGAATTGACCGCATCTACTTTTCACAGGAACTTATCCAGCCTAGACGATATGAAGTGATACCTGCCAGTTTCACTAACCATCATGCTGTCGTATGTACAATCTCTTACCCCCATCCCATATTTCACATAGGAAGAGGTTATTGGAAACTGAATTGCTCGCTGTTACTGGAGGAGGAATGCCAAGATATTTTCAGACAACACTGGACTCGATGGGTCCAACAAAAATGCAAATTTCGCGACTGCGCAGACTGGTGGGATATTTTGGTTAAACCAGGTATCCGCCGCGTCTTTAAGAACATATCCTACCAACGAGGTCGGGAAAGACGGGATACAGTTTAATTTTACTATCGAGTTCTTCGCCAGCTCCAGCAAAGATCTGATGCTGGGGAGCGTATATATGACCAGATCCGGGAAGTTAAAACCAAGCTCCTGTCTCTACAGCAACGAACGCTCGCTCATATCAACGTGGCTTTAAAAGATCGTACAGTGCTCCCGGACGAAAGTGCAAGTGTATACCATATCGCCAAAGGACAACGTGAGCGGCAACGTAAATAAATCCACCGCCTCCGCACCAGTACTGGAAGTGTCGTCACCTCCCCTGACGCTATACGTAGTGAAATATCACTATTTTATCAACGGTTCTACGCTCAGGCTCCAATTGATCCACAGCAGGTGACCTTATTGCTTTCATCTTGCAGTACCCATCTATCTCCGGACAACAAAACTCGGCTCAGCGCGGATATTACGGATGAAGAGATTCACTCTGTGGTTAAGCACCTCCCAAACAACCGCTCACCTGGCATTGATGGACTGCCATATGAAATGTATAAACACTTCTGGCCTCTCATTGGCAAAGAATTTTGTCATGTCCTGCGTACCATACTCCAACGTCGTGCTCTTTGTCAATCACATCACGAGGGTACCATAGTCCTCATACCAAAAACATCCTCTCCCATGGCAGTTGGTGACTTCCGACCAGTTACTCTGCTCTGCAGTGATTATAAAGTCCTTACCAAAGTACTTGCATGCCGATTGAAGACTGTTCTACATGATATCATTGGTGATGAACAATGTTGCAGTATTCCTGGAAGAACTCTGTTAACAAACTTAGCGATACTACGGGACCTACACCTAAAAGCCGAAATGCTCCCCACTGAGCCAATGAGTTTTCTCACCTTGGATCTTGATAAAGCTTTCGATTGCATCAGTCATGAATACTTGTACATGGTCTTGCAGCACTTTGAATTTCCTGCAATCCATATTGACTACATTCATATGATAAATTGTAATGCTACGTCTCGAGTGCTCGTCAACGGTTTTCTTTCCCCTCTGATTCCAATACAACGATCAGTTAGGCAAGGATGTCCCCTCTCCATGCTACTTTTTGTCATTGGCCTTGAACCGTTCATTCGGACTACCCAGGTGAAGCTACAGGGTTACAAACTGTCCACACATGTTTTTGGCATGTGCGCCTATGCTGATGACGTATCCATATTGATCCGCAATAATGAAGACATCTCCCACATCGATAGCGTCCTTCAGCTCTACCATATCGCCTCTGGAGCACAATCGAACCCCCAGAAAACTGCTTTGCTTCCGCTCAATAATAACTCAGTGATTACCCAACAGCCCTGGTTCCGGATAGTAAATGAGGTGAAAATTCTTGGCATTACCTGGAAGCAATCGCTTCTGGACACGGTGCAAGCAAACTGGACTAAGGTCATTGCCAAAGTTAGGGGAGTGCTGATCCAATTTGGTCAAAGAAACCTCAATATAGTGCAACGGGTCATAGTCCTCAACGTATTTGCGCTCTCTAAAATATGGTATGTCGCACAACTTTTCCCACTTCCCAAAATGTTTGAGAGCCAATTGGCAAAATATACAGGTTGCTTTCTATGGCAAGGATTTTTGTTCCGAGTACAACGGGAACAGTTGTATCTCCCATCCCGGCAAGGCGGGCTAGGGCTAACCGCTCATGGCATGAAATGCCGTGCACTCCTCTGCAAGAACGATATCACCATTCTTTCCCAACATGACACTTTTACGAAAGCGCTATACAAAGATATTCGAAACACAGCCCGTGGTTGTGAGAGAGCTTTGCCGAAGATATTTAGGGACCATCAACAGCACCTTCTGGAAACTGTTCGCCAAATGCCTTCAGGGACTGTTCCAACGACGAAAAGTATTTATAACATGTTGCGGCAAGTGGTACACTCCAAACCGCGAATCAAGGCCACCACCCTCTACGTCCATTGGCCCACTGTTTGGAAAAATTTTGGGGCTATGACCATTTCTTCTGCTGTACACTCCCGGGTTTTTATCTTCCTCAACGATCTCATCCCAACCGCTCTACGGCGATATACCATCTGTCTTGAAGCTTACCCATGGTGTACTATATGTGGTCAAACTGATACGGCGATACACCGCTTCACATCATGCACGCGAGTTGCCTCCACGTGAGTAGGGGGCTACTAGGAGTTCTGCTTAGTGTCATGGCCGCCGCGTGAGTCCAAGCCAATATTTCGCGAACCCATGGTCGAATGTTGACATATAAGGTGTCGTTGAACTCGAGCTGACGTCCTCTTTCCTATTGACCATGTATTATATTTTTCAAAAATTCTTTGTTTTTTTTTGTTTTCGAAAATAGGCGATAGTTTGAAAACCAAACAGGATAGAACGTTGTGCCATGGCTCAAACGAATGGTCTTTATGACCTTTATTTTTTGTGATGAAACTTTTTTACTTTTATGTTTTTTTTGAAAACACTCGAATTTTGAAAATCCTATATTTTGGAAACTAGGAACTCTACAAAAAAAATTGTTTGACATAAATGAAAGGTCCCTATGCCCTCTACCCCCAAAATAAATTTCAAGTCTCTAGAGAAAAAATTGTGTGTAGTAGTGTGGTAAGGAGAGAGCTGCCTCACGTAGCAAGTGGTGAGCCCCTGCGACCTTGGAATGGAAGGAGCCATGCTAGGAGGGCGTGCTTGGATTCGTTTTTTTCGTCTCGTCGTGCTCTTTACTGGAATGTCGGTGTCGAAAATGTGAAAATCTGGAAACACAGTCTTTTTGGGGTAAAAACGTGATTTTAGACTTTTTGCTATATCTCGCGAACCAAGTATGCTAGAGGCATGTTCGACAGGTCCAAGGACTCGGGGTGACGTCCTCTCTGCTATGGACCACTCGTTATAATTTTTAAAAAATTTTGGAAACTCGATTTTGGGGTAAACACGTGTTTTTTTTGTGATTTTGCCGATATCTCACGAACCAATAACGCTAGAGGCATGTACGATGGGTCCAAGGATTCGGGAAGACGTCCTCTTTGCTATGGACCACTCGTTGTAATTTTAAAAAATTTTGGAAACGCGATTTTGAGGTAAACACGTGTTTTTTGTGATTTTTGCCGATATCTCACGAACCAATAACGCTAGAGACGTGTACGAGGTGTCCTAGGACTCGGGCTAACACTCCCTTTCAAATGTGGTGGATTTTTTTTTCCAAAAAGATAATTCACAAAGGGCCTAACGCCATACATGTTGAAAAAACGTTTTCTTTTTCTTTGCCTGTTTATAATGTCCATGAAGCGTGGCGGTTGAGAGAGACGATACGGCTGGGTGTGTGTGTTTCAACGAACCTGTCGCTGACCACGGTGGCTGTGTTCAATAGATTAATTGATATTTCGACGAGTCGGTGTATGACAGAGCGAGCGTGCGTTTTCTGATATTTTACCTTTAACGTGTAAACGGTGATGAGAACTAGGTTCTATGTTGGTCGAAGCGAGTACCGAAAACAAACGAGCAGGAGGTGAATGCCATTTGAGCTTATTGGATGGCGTTGATCTGACTTGACAACAGGTGACGCTTGATAGTGAAATAATCTGACCATCGTGGTGGCAGGGGAGTGTGAAAGGCATGCACACACATGTGTGAAACCACAGGCACGCTAAACCAGTGACATCCTGTTTTGCTTCGTACGTGACAAAATGCAAGTTCATGTGAAATTTGATCTACCGCAGGTGTTCGCTTGGGACGTTATCTGTCCACGTGCGCGATAACTGTTAACAAGTTACATCCTGTCTTGCTTCGTACGTGACAAAATGCAAGTTGACGTGAAATTTGATCCGGCACAGGTGTTCGCCTGGGACGTTATCTGTCCACGTGCACGATAAGAGAATGTTCAAAGCGTGGGAAAAAAAAGATTATACATGCAACGTAGCATATATAAAGACATGTCGTTATCATTTCCACGCTCACTTAGGTGACTACCTTTGAACACATTGCGTTGCATGAAACACTTGGTCTTGTTTAACAGTTTTGGTGTTGGTGGAAAATACTTAACCTTGTTGTGGGGTAGGTATATATTTATTCATTTATACATTTATTGATTTATATATAAATACATGCAATTATTTATTGATTAGGTAATTAATGATTTTATTTATTTATTTGTTTGCAGATAACCGGTATAGCCTACTTGTCGTGTGTGTGTGTGAACGATATTAAAGAAAGAGAGAAAAACGGACAACTAGAGAAGGAAACCATTTCCACACTAGTCCGTGAGACGGGAATATAGCAAAGCATTATACGTCAAGGTGAGATCTGTTTTATTATATAATATAACCTGTTTGATTTTGTTTTTGTTTATGAAATGCATAAACTATATGGAATGGATATACTTATGGTGGTTTATTTTATTTCTTTTTAGATATTTGGAAAACAAAAGGTTCACTGCTATTGCAAATACAGTTGAAAACCAAGTGGCTTTAGAGTGGAATCATTGTCAAGCAGTCTACAGCTGAAAACTCAGGTGAGAGTGTTCTTTCAAAATAATGTATTTTGCCACTGCTACCGATAGCCTAACTTGGGAACCCTTAAACAGTTGTTTCAAATCACGTGTGTGCTCTGGCCGCGTGGTCAATGTTAGAAAAAGTTTGATTCCCAAAGAATTTTTACAATCTTGTTTTGAAATTTTTAAAATTGAAATTTGTACAGCGCAAAGGTTGCATACGGCTTTAAAAGTGAATACAGAACTGGTGTGCGATTTCATATATAAAAAGAAGGACGTGGAGCATAAAGAGACATTTTATATTTGCAGTAAAATGCAAGAGCTATTCATAGCCCATAATTTGGAACAGTGGTATGAAACCCACGTGGTGAATCCCTTGCTATCAAAATTTGATAAACTGCAACAAGGACCGAGTGGCCTTGCCTTAGACAAAATTCATCATCTACAAATCAACATTTGTCAATTCAACCCGTTGAATGCTGGGTCTAGCTATATTAAAACACCACTAGCCATAGCTTTGAAAAAGGCTGTGGTGAATATTAAGAATCGTGACAATGATTGCTTTCTGTGGGCTGTGGCTGCGTACTTGCAGCCAGCTCAAGACCGTAATGGTTGTTGGCCGGGAAAGTACAAGGCCAAGTTTGATGAATTAAAACAAACTTTAAATTTAACTCGAGTATCGTTCCCTATGGACTTAACCGAGATCCATAGGTTTGAACAAGATAACCAAGACTTTTCGTTCATGGTGTATGGCCTTAATGATAATGAGATTGTGGGTCCTCTTTATGCCACAAAAGAACCGAAACGACACCACATTCATCTTTTATATTTATCTTATGGAGAGGTGAATCACTATTGCCTGATTAAAAGCCTGAGTAGATTGCTAAGCAGCCAAATGTCCAAAGCACATGGTATAAAGCATATTTGTGACCGTTGTCTCCAATACTTTTGGACGCCTACTTCTTTGGAACGTCATAGGGTAGATTGTGTTACTCAGGAAGCGGTGAGACTGATATTGCCACAAGGGGACAAGGCTGTGTTAAAGTATAAGGACATTCATAAGCGTGACACTGTTCCCTATGTGGTATATGCAGATTTCGAAGCTCTCACTACACCCATGGCGGGGTGTGAACCAGATCCCTCCATGAGCTCAACCACACTCATTCAAAAACATGAACCCTTTGCCATAGGATTTAATGTGGTGTGTGCCTATGACCCCACACAATCCGTTTACAAATACCGTGAGGGGCCAGATTGTGCCAAATGGTTCTTGGATGAACTTGTGAAGTTGGCTCATGATGTACAGGAAATACTGGACCACCCAGTACCCATGAGTCTATCTCCAGAACAACAGCAGCAGTATGAGCATGCCACGACATGCCATATTTGCGAAAAGCCACTGATCAGTGCTGAAGACACCGTTCGTGATCACTCGCACTTTACGGGGGAGTTTCGTGGAGCTGCGCATAGTAAATGCAACTTGAACTTTCCAGCTCCTCGCTTCATCAGTGTCTTTTTCCACAATCTGGCAAATTATGACATTCAGTTTTTGATTCGTGAATTGGGCTATGTCAACAAGGGCTCGTTTACCATTATTCCTCAAAACCATGAGCGTTTTACAGCCCTGACATGGAGGTTGGGCGACTTTAGCATTCGATTTTTGGATTCCTTTAAGTTTATGGCATCCTCGCTAGACAGCCTTGTGAATGGCTTGAATGAGGAGGAATTAAAAAATACTAGAATACATTTTAACGATCCAGAGCAATTTCAGTTGTGCATTCGGAAAGGTATATTCCCGTATGATTTCTGCAATAGCTGGGACGTGTTAAAGCAAAGAAAACTCCCTCCACAAGAGAAATTTTACTCGAAACTAACACGCAGTACCGTTTCCGATGAAGACTATGCACATGCATGTCAAGTTTGGCGAGTGTTTGGCATGAACACGCTAAGTGAATATGCTTTGCATTACCTAAAACTGGATGTATTGCTTCTCACTGATGTGTTTGAAAAATTCCGTAACTTGTGTCAACACATTTACGGTCTTGACCCGGCTCACTATTACACGAGTCCTGGACTCTCGTTCGATGCCGCTTTGAAATACACTCAAGTGGAATTGGATTTACTCACTGATGTAGACATGGTTCTATTTTTTGAAAAGGGCATTCGTGGCGGCTTTGTGTCACTTAACCAGCGCCATGCTGAAGCGAACAATGTCTACATGCCTGATTATTCACCAGACAAACCAGAATCGTACTTAATGTACTATGACGTGAATAATTTGTACGGTTACGCCATGAGTCAGCCTTTGCCCTATGGGAAGTTTGCTTGGCTGACAGACAAACAAGTGTCAGAATTTGATGTGAACATGGCTAGCCAAGAAACAGGCCGTGGATATGTGCTAGAAGTGGATATTGAATATCCCTCATCCTTGTATGATGAACATGCCGATTTCCCATTCTGTCTTGAGAAAATGGTTCCCCCTGACAGTAAAGTGAAAATTGAAAAACTCATGGGCACACTTTACAACAAAAATCGGTATGTGCTACATATCCAAATGTTGATGCAATGCCTCGCCCAAGGCTTAGTGTTGAAGAAAATCCACAGGGGTATTTCTTTTGCTCAAAAAGCATGGCTTGAGCCATACATGCGACTCAACACAGAGCACCGACAAATGGCAACACAGCAGTTTGAAATTAATTTTTTTAAATTAATGAACAACTGCATCTATGGCAAGTCCATGGAGAATGTCCGCAAATACCGTGACATTAAATTGGTCAATGTCTGGGAGGGACGGTGGGGTGCCCGGCGGTACATTGCCAAGCCAAATTTCAAATCGATCAAAATTATCGATGAGGATTTGGCTACTATTGAAATGAGTAAGACCAGCGTGACCATGGATAAGCCCATTTACTTGGGTCAAGTCATTTTAGACCTTTCTAAATCGGTCATGTATCGATTCCACTATGAGTTTGCCAAACGCCATTTTGAGGACGTCTCTCTTTTGTATATGGACACGGACTCATTCATTTACCACATTCGCCACTGCAACCCCTATGACGTCATGAGGCAACATAGTGACTGGTTCGACACCTCTTGCTATAGCGCTGACAACGTGTTTCAGCTGCCCATAAAAAACAAGAAGGAAATGGGCGTTTTAAAAGATGAATGCGGTGATTCCATTATGACGGAATTCGTAGGTTTGGCTTCGAAAATGTATGCTTACCGCACACTCGATTGTAAGGAAGCCAAAAGAGCAAAAGGTGTAGGTAGGGCAGTGGTAAAATCGCTACGTGTAGACGATTACTTAGCGGTTTTACGCACTGGCAAAGCTATGTCTCATACACAGTGCAGGATACAATCCAGCAACCATCATTTGTATCTTGTGGAACAGAGAAAACGCACCCTCGCCTCCATGGATAACAAGCGTGTGTGGGTTGATGACCTGCTCACTAGCCTGCCCTGGGGTTATGATCGCAACGAGGAGGAGGTGTGATTTCACTGTTTAATCGTTTATGGGACATGGCTTTTTGTAACTTGTAGATTTAGAATTTTGTAAATATTGGTTTCTGTCATTGTAAATAGTAGATTTTGTAAATAGTGACAATTCACTTGGACCTTTTGCTCTTAAAAAGTTGTGTGCAACCTTATTTTTTTTAAATTTTTTGATTGGTAAATAGTGTGATTCTTTTAACGCTGTACAAAATTGATTTTTTTGTAAATATGAAATAAGTAAGATTTTTAGTAACTTTAATAACTAGTATTTAATTATTTTTTGAAATAGTAAAATGGTAAACTAAAAAAAGTTCTTTCGGGATGAGTGTACATGTCAAGAATGTGCTTTTGGGAATAAATAAAGTGGTTGTGTTTGTTCCCAAAGACAGGTGTGAATGTATGACTGGAGAGAGAAAACTGGTGTGTATGATTGACCAGAGCAAACACGGTGAGGTAGGGTGGGTGGGTGGGGAGTGGGTAAATGGTCACTTATATAGTCATTTTGTTTTCAATAGTTTTGTTTTTTCATTGAAATGTGGCAGACAATAGACATTATTTTTTAAAAACAGTCTTACCTGCAGTAGTCGTAGACCTCGACGTTTCTCCAAACACGCATCAGCACATTGCAGTATTATCAAGGTCAAGCACTTGCATCAACATCATTGTCAAATCTCAACTTTCGACATACACCAAATGGAAAAATGTGAAAACAGCAAAATGGAAATTCCATGTTTCCATATCACCAAAACAGCAAAACTTAAAATGGACATTTTAAAAAACTGGAAATGGGCATGTGTGAAATTTGAAAATTCAAAAACTTTAAACGGTCATTGTTTAAAAAGTGTCATCAGCAAAATGGAAAAATCCATATCATCAAAATGAACGTTTTCAAAAACTGTAAATTGCAAATTAGCAAAATGGCAATGTGTGAAATGTGAAAATGAGAAATCAGCCATCAACATCATGGTTTTTTATAAATAAAAACACAAAACATCGTGCTCTGGAAAACTTTTGTTTTTATTTCATAGTCATAGTGAATTGACAAAAGAAAAATAGAATACAAACAAATCCCAATTCCTCACTCCTCAATGTTTATGTCCATGCATCATCAACTTTCCTTTCATAGCACTCATGACAATTAGGGCTGCCATCCTTTCACCCACTGAGGCATCATTGGATGTGAAACGTTGTTTAGCTTTCTTCAATAACAATTTATCTGCCACATGTCTTAAACCAGGATGACTATGGCGATAAGAAAGGTCATGTTCCTTGCATGCTTGATTCAAAAGATTAATGGGTACATCACCACGTTGTAAACGTTTTACGAGACGAGTTCCAGGGCCGCAAAAACGATAACCTGGAAGATGGATTTCGAAAGGTAAGTATTGAATCACTTTGTCAATGACGCCATTGCCAGTACAGGTCTGGCATATCCTTTTCCATCGATGGTAAGAAGGTTTGGTCTTCCTCCTCCTCTGTGGACGATGTTTGTGTTTGTTGTTGTTGTTGCTTTTTCTCGCCATGACACCCGTGGAATGATTCAACAAAGTCTTTACATGGACTCTTATGACCGTGATACAGTTTCACTAGCTGGCAAGTCGCACACTGACGCATAGACGGTATTTTTGCCATGGCCACTTGCTTATGGTGATCGTAATCCGTACAGGGTTGCAATTCACTCAACACAGGGTCTTGAGTCCATGATTTTGGTACATGTTGCCAGATTTCTTTCACTGCGTTGGCGGCCACATAATAAATGAACGACTTGGGCAGCGCCAAGAGTTCCTCTTTGGTAAAACTGTCTAGTTTCTTTTTGCACACAAAGAACTTGCCGATGGCTTTGTCCGTAGCATTGCCTTTCTCCATGGTATCACGTGCTGTAGATGTTTACACGTCGCTTGTAGAAATCTCACTGACGTCATTCACAGGTAAATCTCGAGTTATAATTTTGTTCAACAACTCCCAGCAGGCATGAGTGGTTAACCAATGAAAGAGATGCCACGCATGCGATAGGGCTGTATGGGTAATGTTGCCACAGGAACAAGTATCCATGAGCGTTTGCAGGGAGGGGCAGCCCAACTCCATGAGGTCGATACATTGACAGTAAGACGCCAAAAATGGTTGCAACCATTGACGTTTTTCATTACCTTTCACAAATACCACATTGGCCGAGGACAAGTGTGCTTTCATGACCACGTCCAAATATTTATAGGAAATGGTTCCCTGATTCCAGTCTAGTTGCCTATGATTTTCAATCCACTGGGTTTGTTTACGGTCTTTTTCACACAACAAATCAAAAGCATGGGGTGGTTTAAATAGCAAATGCGTAGCTTGTGATATCCAAAACGTGGTACAATCGATCACGGCCACTTGTTTAAATATAAATTTGTTGTCACCAATTTTAAACCCTTGGCAATCCACAATGAGTGTGCGCAACATGTTGACGCTTGTCTGGACCAAGTTCAACTGACGACTGACTGACGATCAGGTGTGATCATGGCATGGACTTACCTGCCATGCTAGTTCCAAAAAAGAAGGTTAGGGTAGGACAGAGGCAAAAGCAAAAAAATAAGAATTTAAGAATTATATCATTTTATTATCATTACACGTCTTACAGGCTTTTCTCATTTTAGGATATGGACGATAGCAACTGATACAACAATATAGTCTCTTGTGTTTGTAACGTCCATAACACCGATGATGTCCCAATGTCTCTAAACTAGGCGTTTTTGATGGTGAGCTGCTCACTGAAGCACCATGGATACCATACGGCCCACATGTATCGTAACTTGTTTTTTTTTCATTACCCAGAGACACAAGTGAGGGATAGCTTGAATGACAGGGTAAATTTCCCACTTTCATTCTGCACAGGTAGGGGCAGGTGGGTGACCAGCGTTGATGTTCCTGCATGGGTTCATCGCCCTCCTGCCATTGGTCTATGATGATGGGACAAAAGGCACATTTCACTTCATCTCTTGTTTTTAAATAGTAGAATCCAGCGGCCGCCAAGGCTTGAGGGTTTATGAAAGGCACTGGCCATGTGGCAAAAGTCTTGAAACGTTGTTCCTCAGAGTTTACATTCATGGATGTAACGTCTCTTGAGGCTTTAAAGCAAGACATGACTGAGCGGCTTGACGTGGGATGACCTGTTATTTATACACTCGTCACTTGGTTGGACAGTGGATAATAGTTGACTTGTTTGTGATGAATAATCAAACAGTAGGCCGTGGTATTGGCTGGTACATTGTCATGCGTTTCAAAATCTAGTCGAATGTCGATATTGGATGGCTTGACAGACTCTTCCAGGTAAGAACAGTCAAAGACAATCAGTGGTGCTCTTGCCTTAAACGCTTGGGGTAGTAGCATGGGGCCGTTCTCTTTTTGATAATACGACCATCGAAATTTAGAAAACAAGTCGTACAGGGGGCCAAACTTATTTTTTGAAAAATCCAAATCCAGTCCTTCATAGGGAAACACGGCTCCGTTGAGGAAAAGGCGTGCATTTCTCAATTGCAAATGATCAAATTGCGTGGCATCTTTGGTTTGTTGATACTTGCGATTCGTTTGAAAACCCACGATCAGGTAGAGAGGTCTCTCTGTATAGCGAGCTGTTTTTACAGACCAACTGTGTGTGTTGGTGGTGGGCAATAGCGGATACTCATGGAGTGCCCAGCTTCTAAATTCCATGGGTAGAGGCATATCTCTCTTTACCATTTTGAGTATGTCCAGTTTTTTGCTATCGTTAAGGGTCACATGAGGCACTTTCCATAGCAAGCGTTGTAGTTGAACTTTTGAATCGATGGGGGCATTGTCGGCTCCCTTGAGTGCATTATTATCACTCCTGTCTCTCACCAGATAAAGCACTTGCCTTGCGTTGACCACAATGCGTTGGTGATCTTCAGCAAAGCCTAGAATCAGTTTAAGAGGTAAATATCCAGTAAAGGTCCCATCGGTGTGTACCATCCAGTCATTGGTCAAGTCAGGACACCAACCTGCCATGCAAAGTGTTTTACCTTCTTCCTCACTATAAGAGGGGTATAGTTTCATGACACTGGAAATGCCCACATTTCGAGTGCTATCCACCACGATATCGTTAATGACATACCGCACTTCAGAAAACAGAAAGGCTAAACCATGGTTGGCCAACTTGGATGTGGTAGGTGTAGAGCCATCGGCTTTGGTGAGCCGACCTTCAATTTGAATGACACTTTCATGCGGTAGGGTGTAAATATCTTGGTTGTTGATAACAAATTGAATTTCATCATTGTTATTGAGTCCAGGTGTTTGAGCTTGATAGGAATGGAGATCAATTCTTACCACTCCTGGTTGCTCCTCGATGCGGTTCGCTATCTCTAGGATAGAATTCATCATGAGGGTTGACGTGGTAACCCAAATGCAGTAAAATCTGCTTGTTCTGAGATGTTAACGTGTATTCACGTGGCAAACAACTAACACCATTCCTAGACGGTGTTGTTGCTTTATACACAAACTTCATAGTGGCTTTAGCACCAACTTGTAAGTCACTGGTGTGGTAGAATCTAGATCAATGAGTTGTTGATCTCTATTGATCAGTCTTAATGTTATATTACTAATACTATCAACAGCCACAGCATGAAAAAGCACCACTGGAGGGTTTTCACGAATAATATAGCCATTGGGCGATGTCACAATAAAGTCATAAAGTGAATGCGATGGTTCTTGATTGGTGTACACTTGGCTAATAATATTACACGTCACCGACACATGATGGTCCTCAATGAATTTCACTTCATGGTCTGATTCATGTTTTTTGTTGGGCTCCAACACACGTGGTTTAAATCCTAGTAATGGACCAATGGAATCGGGGTGTGTTTTAAAGTCAATGTTGAATGAAGAGAAAATACTGCAGCGATGAGTGTTGGTATTGCCTACAAGTTCAAACTTGTGCGTTCCGTCGAGAAATGACTTTAAACCATATTGATTGATCAACACCACATAAATGTGTTCATAAATATCATCGATCGTGTATCCACCAGAGTTCAAGGTGAGCACAGAATCATCATAGTAAAACTTGTTGTTCACATTTTCACGTATGTTGTATATTCGATTGTACGTTTCAAGAGAAACAAGTCCTAAACCATAGGGTTTTTCACTCAATTCGATAGGCGGGTAAAAGTCTAGGCTGACTTCAGGTCCACGTCCATGCACTGTAAACGTTTTACTTTCTGCCGACATACTGGTGGCGTTTTTGCTTATGCTGCGTCTTATATAAAAAAATTAAACACAAACGTCCACACTGTTGGCTGTTAAACGTTTGCTCTCGTTTCACATTATAATATATCTTGATCCTGTTTCCAAAATAGGTCACTAGTTCCATGGGCGGGGGCAAATTCCCAAAACTGTCAAAGTACCATACCGTGGATCCCTCTTTGACATAAGCTACATAATGCGTTCCTGGTCCTCGGTGATCATCCAAATTGACAACAGCACATTCCTGTTTCCAAGGTCGTGGGGGTAATTGGTTTCGCATAAACACACCTCGAAAATGAGAAAGCTTTAGTTGTTTAGCATAGCTTTCCACTTGTTGATGCGTCAGGGCATGTCTCGCTATGGCAGAGGTTAATTTTTTTTTTTTTTAATATTTCGAAATGGTGAAATCCCAAATCCTTGTTGATAAAAGGCTGGCTTTAAATTGGCATTTCTAGCCCCCATGGCAATCGCTTCCATCGTTTCATTGTGTCGCTGACTTTCTTTGAGTTGTTGCTTGCCCTGCTGCGCGGCTTTAATGGTTTTCGCCACTGCACTGGCACCGCCCAAAAGTGAGCCCAGAGCAGCCAAACCAGCAAATAATGCAGGTAAAAATCCCGCTCGTTTGGGGACGGGAATCACTCGCCCTTGGTTTGAAACCTGTCGCCGACGTTTTGGAATAACCTGTCTCTGTGCTGCTCGAAGGGCTTTCCTTATGGTCAATACATTATTTTTTCTTTTTTTCTTTCGCAAGGGCTTGGCCACGAATGTTGAAAACCCTGGCTTTGCCAAGGACAATGTCCTTTTTTTAGTCTTTCTCACCACATACCTTTGTTTCACCATGATGATAATGACCCACAACCTTTCACAAGAAAGTTTAAATCACAACTAACGTCAGATGGTTATTTCATGGCTGTATATTCCAATTCCACATAAAGTGGGAAGTCGTTTATGGTTTTTCCCGCTTGCTTTTCATCCCATGTCAACATGAGATAAAAGGATAATTCGTCCCCTGCATTGACCATTTCATGGTCATGGACCAACATCCTATGACCATTTATCTTTATTTGTAAATGGTTCTCATCAGGTATGGCATATTTGATGTGAATGGTTCCATCATAGTGTAATCGATAGTGGCTTAAACCCGAAGCAAGCACATAGGTCAAGTGCTGATCATGGACTAGCGGTAAATGGTTTCTATCATTCACAGGTTTTTCATTTGTCAGATACACTAAAAACACAGATGGGATAAATTTATAAAGCCTTTTCATTTCATGGGTCACGTAACGCTTGGTACAAACATCGTCTTCGTCTTGTGGGTCTTCCACGTGAATAATCCGATGGTGATTAGCGCTATAGCCATTCACCGTAAGCTGGGGCACTTTGTCATAAAACTCATACACTTTGTTATCCACATACTTTTTCGTAGTAACGTCTGTAGACACTTGAGGATGTTTTACATGGGTTAACCGCTTTCCCTTAAAGTCATAATCTCCCTGTTTTGTGCGTGGCACTACTGACGTATCCACATAGTGTTTATTAGCAGGATCTGTTTCCTGTTTAGGATCATGTATGGGGACAGACCTATCTTTGGCCATCAACGCACGTCCAAAGACATCCATCGTCAACCTGTAGTAGCAGTCTACTGTTTTTATGACAAGGCTCGGTGTCCTGTATATAGACAGCCGGCTAGCCTGTCTAAGCCTTAGTTGACATGAAGATTATTAAGCAGCAAGAGTCATTCCCCGTGGGGGACATGGTTTCCCATCTCTGTCCCACATCACGTGAACAACGCCATGGTTCACTGTTTCCATCTTCCATTCGCTGCATCATTGTGGGGCCTTCCGGCTGTGGAAAGACTAATCTTTTGCTAACGCTCATCACAGCGCCCAATGGTCTGCGTTTTCAAAATATTTATATTTTTGTAAAATCTCTCTACCAACCCCTCTACGTGTTTCTGGATCAAGTCATGTCTGGATTACAAAAAGAGAATATGGGTTATTTTACATTTTCCATGCAAGAAAATGTGATTTCACCGGATGAGGTAAAGCCTGATTCACTCATGATTTTCGATGATGTATCCACTGAACGTCAAGGCATTATTCAAAGCTATTTCAGCATGGGTCGTCATAAACATATCGATTGCTTCTATCTTGGACAAACGTATTCAAAAATGTCCAAACAGTTGATTCGTGACAATGCCAATGTCATTGTTTTATTTCGCCAGGACGAGAGGAACAGTCGTCACATTTATAATGAACATGTGAATCCGGATATGACCTTTCAAATGTTTACAGAATTGTGTGCCAAGTGCTGGAACACTCAACGTCATGCCTGTTTAGTGATTGACAAACAAAGTGAACTCAACCAAGGACGGTATCGCTTAGGGTTTGATCATTTTATTGCTATTTAAGGCCCTGTCTCATTCCCCATCAAGTCATTTGTCAAGACACCATGGCGTTAGCAGAGAGTCAATTGAAAAAGCATATTATTAAAGCAAAAAATACTATTCGCCAAAAGTTTCGTCAATTGAAACAATCACGTGCCAATCATGCTTTGTTTATTCAGCAACATTTAGCACCTCCACTAAAAGCCATGTTGAAACCCTCTTTCAAGCCATCTGAAACGCTACCCACCGTTTCACAAGCCACGCAGACGCTGCACGAGGACCCTGAGGAAGAGGAAGAGGAACAGGAAGATTTGACTAGTGTTAGTGAAGTTGAGGATGAAGAGGAACAAGTGTTTACGCCTCAAAAAAAGGCTGCACCCCTTGCAGAGTTTTTGAGAAAAAAGAAATCCTTGGCCATGGTCGAAACACCTTGCCCTTCCAAAGCGTCTCCGTTTTCACAACTCTTGGCCACCCCTCAACATAAAGCTCAACTGAAAACCATTTTAATAAAATATTATGGATCAACATTGGAACCCTATTTCACCGATCTATTTATTGGAAACACAGATACCACGTATGGTGTTCGCTATGAGGATGATAGTTTTAAAATTGGCGATTCATCCATTAAATTTGCTCGTACTAAAGCTGTCATTAAAAACATCAACTATAAATTAACGCCAGGACTGTTAAAGCTGCTCTTTTCTCGGACCCCCTCTTCCCATGATTATACATCAGAGGATCTTGACAAATATAAATCCATTTTAATGGATACCCATGCCCACAAAAGACAGTATGATCCCACGCAACAAGTGAATGCCAATATATCTCAAAAATATAAAACCATCATTGCAAAAATGTTTCCCACTAGTCAAAGTACTCGTCGTAAAGCGTCCGCTTCGGGAGTGACATTTAAACCATTAAAACCCCTTGTGGATGTTACCTACTGGCACAATCCCAATAAGCTCGTCCAGCGGCTACAGTTGTTGCATGCTTCACGTCAAGCTGGCCATACCGGTCACGATTGGGAAATTCAAGAAATTGAACAAGAACTTCGAAATGCCAAAATTATTGTTTAAGCCCTCACCCATTAAAATGGGTATTGCTCACGAGTTGCATCGCCCAGCTAGGCGTCATTATCCGCGACTCAAGGTGATTTCACGAGGTGTGGATGAACTTTGGCAGGCTGACTTGGTTGAAATGATACCCTATGCTGGCGTTAACGACGGTGTACGCTATATGTTGACCGTCATTGATGTCTATTCCAAAATGGCCTTTGTTGAACCTGTGCGTCGCAAGTCTGGTCCACTAGTTACCAAGGCCTTTCAACATATTATTCAACACTCCCAACGTCAACCTCAGCTGCTACAAACCGACCAGGGGAAAGAATTTTTCAACAAGGATTTCTCCAGTTTTCTCAAATCTAATCAAACCATTACACCACGTACAGCAATCTCAAAGCCAGTGTGGTCGAGCGGTTCAACCGAACATTGAAAACCCATATGTGGAAAGCGTTTACCGCTCAGGGCAGTTATCGCTGGTTGGACATGTTACCTGAGCTAGTGTCACGTTACAATGACACCAACCATAGAACGATTGGGACCAAGCCACGCCTCGTGACTAAAAATATTCAGCGATTGGATAAACTGTTTAACCCCATAAAAACAGCCGATCCTAAACGTCACCGACTGAACATTGGGGATTTTGTTCGTGTGAGCAAATTTAAGTCTGCCTTCAATAAGGGCTACACACCTCAGTGGGGGACTGAACTATTTCGAATTCGTCGAGTCTACTTGGACAGTCCAGTCACCTATTTACTCGAGGACCTCAATCATCAACCCATAAAAGGTAGATTTTATCTCCATGAACTTCAGAAAACAGCATTTCCTCAGCATTATCTTGTGGAAAAAGTGTTGAAACAAAAAGGAAATAAACTCTACGTCAAATGGTTAGGGTTTAACTCTACGTTTAATTCTTGGATCAATAAACTACATGTTGTGTGAACCTGTGTACGTTTTATTTATTCACCCATGTTGTACACTACCTATAGCTCTATGTATACAGCGCTCCGCGCTTCATGCATGTTCATACATGTTTGTCTTTCCCTTTCCTCCTGTGTTCTCTCATACATTACCCCCTCCCCTCTCCCTCCCTTCACCTCCCACCACTGCTGTTTGCAGTTCTTGCCTGTCTATTGGTTGTGACATCATTCCCACAAGTTGCATCATACTTTTTACTGATTCAGCGATTCCCACGCTTTGACCATTCTGTTATCAGGCACGTGGACAGCTAACGTCCCAGGCGAACACCTGTGCCGGATCAAATTTCACGTCAACTTGCATTTTGTCACGTACGAAGCAAGACAGGATGTAACTTGTTAACAGTTATCGCGCATGTGGACAGATAACGTCCCAAGTGAACACCTGCGGTAGATCAAATTTCACGTCAACTTACATTTTGTCACGTACGAAGCAAAACAGGATGTCACTGGTTTAGCCTACATGTGGTTTCACAAATGTGTGTGCATGCCTTTCACACTCCCCTGCCACCACGATGGTCAGATTATTTCACCTTCAAGCGTCACCTGTTGTCAAGTCAGATCGGAGCCTTCCAATAATCTCAAATGACATTCACATCCTGCTCGTCGGCAAGTTTATTTTCTCTACTCGCTTCGACCAACATAGAACCTAGTTCTCATCACCGTTTACACGTTAAAGGTAAAATATCAGAAAACGCACGCTCGCTCTGTCATACACCGACTCGTCGAAATATCAATTAATCTATTGAACACAGCCACCGTGGTCAGCGACAATTTCGTTGAAACACACACACCCAGCAGTATCGTCTCTCTCAACCACCACGCTCCATGAAAATTATAAACATGTAAAGAAAAAGAAAACGTTTTTTCAACATGTATGGCGTTAGGCCCTTTGTAAATTATCTTTTTGGAAAAAAAATATCTACCACATTTGAAAGGGGGCGTTAGCCCGAGTCCTAGGACACCTCGTACACGTCTCTAGCGTTATTGGTTCGTGACATATCGGCAAAAATTATAAAAAAACACGTGTTTACCCCAAAATCGCGTTTCCCAATTTTTTTAAAATTACAACGAGTGGTCCATAGCAAAGAGGACGTCTTCCCGAATCCTTGGACCTATCGTACATGCCTCTAGCGTTATTGCTTCGTGAGATATCGGCAAAATCACAAAAAACATGTGTTTACCCCAAAATCGAGTTTCCAATTTTATTAAAAATTATAACGAGTAGTCCATAGCAGAGAGGACGTTACCCCGAGTCCTTGGACCTGTCGAACATGCCTCTAGCATACTTGGTTCGCGAGATATAGCAAAAAGTCTAAAATCACGTTTTTACCCCAAAAAGACTGTGTTTCCAGATTTTCACATTTTCGACACCGACATTCCAGTAAAGAGCACGACGAGACGAAAAAAACGAATCCAAGCACGCCCTCCTAGCATGGCTCCTTCCATTCCAAGGTCGCAGGGGCTCACCACTTGCTAAGTGAGGCAGCTCTCTCCTTACCACACTACTACACACAATTTTTTCTCTAGAGACTTGAAATTTATTTTGGGGGTAGAGGGCATAGGGACCTTTCATTTATGTCAAACAATTTTTTTTGTAGAGTTCCTAGTTTCCAAAATATAGGATTTTCAAAATTCGAGTGTTTTCAAAAAAAACATAAAAGTAAAAAAGTTTCATCACAAAAAATAAAGGTCATAAAGACCATTCGTTTGAGCCATGGCACAACGTTCTATCCTGTTTGGTTTTCAAACTATCGCCTATTTTCGAAAACAAAAAAAAACAAAGAATTTTTGAAAAATATAATACATGGTCAATAGGAAAGAGGACGTCAGCTCGAGTTCAACGACACCTTATATGTCAACATTCGACCATGGGTTCGCGAAATATTGGCTTGGACTCACGCGGCGGCCATGACACTAAGCAGAACTCCTAGTAGCCCCCTACTCACGTGGCTGTGGTGTAAGGGAAAAGTATGTCAACTATTAAACGTGCCCACGGATGACCTTGATGACAGGAAGTTGATTCGCTTGTCGGTGACCGCCTTCCCCCAAATTCAACAGACTGCTATTGTGTGGATAATGGGCCAATATGTACACTTCGTGATGGACAATGATCAACATTTCTCGTTCCTGGATCTCAGGTATCACCTGCAGAAAGAGCGTTTGAAGCTTAGTGAATGTGGACAATTGTACGATAAATATGGACACTATCTGGATTTTCTTGTGATGTAATAGTATGGTAATTATCATATCTGAAAATTCTGTAATTCTGTAAAGAGCTATTAAAAAAAGAAAAAAAGAATGTTAAAGACTGACCGAACGTGGTGGGCGCGAGCGGGTAGAGTGCTGCTTCGAGTCCAGTAGTAGTATACTTCTTTGAACGAAAGCCCACATTCCATTTTAGTCGGGATGTAACTACATTGCCACATTTATTGCCTTACGACGTATTTTTGTGAAGAGTACGTTGAATTTTGATGATTTATAAAGAGAATACGATCGAATTGGTACGTTATGCCACGTGACCTGTAATGGCAAAAAATTAAAAAACTGGTATGAATATTAACATAACATATCGAAGTATTGCTCCGGAGGTCTGGGTTCGATTCCCAGCATTGCCAAGAAATATAATACTTGTCTGAGGGCTGAAATTGGGTACACGTTGCCTCGTGAAGCAAATATGAGAAGGAGTGGGCTCGATTCCCACCTCAGCCACCCTGGAAATGGTTTTCCGTGGTTTCCCACTTCTACTCCGGCCAAATTCCAGGTCGGATTCTATCTTAAGGCCACGGCCGCCTCCTTCCCAATCCTTAATTGCAAATACACACATCATTACAAGCCCGCAATAACTCAGGTTATCAGACAAATTCCACACACACACAAGTAAACGGGGCTAAATGACCGCGATGTTCTAGCCCCTCAAATGAAACAAAACAACAACATATCGAAGGATATTCTGATCGCCAGTGCTTGCATCGACGTATACGTATTCCTTAGAAATTCCCATGGTATTATTAGCATACTTTCGATTTTTGCAAAAAATGAAAATAGATTTATGAGATCTACACAGGGCCAAAAATTTTGTGTCTGTCTGTGTGTGTACTCTGAATGTCTGCCACCCCCCACCCCCCCCCCCCTCCTATCAATTCGAACACGGTGAAACTGAATTGAACGAAATTTGGTACAGACATAGAACTAGCAAAGGGCACCTCAGTGTCATGTTTTATATCGCCGCCATCTTGACGGAAACGTAATGGCGGCCACCCAAATGTTCAAAGCTTAAATCAAATTAAGAATTACCTAATAATCCGATCTCTACAAAATTTTGCAACAACATATGTTTATATGGCGAGCGTCTTTTGACTAAAGTACAAGGTAATCAGCCCAATAGTTTGCAGATGGCGGCCATGTATGTGTGCAAATCGATTCCCCCTATCAATTCAAACACGGTGAAACCGAATTGAACGATATTTGGTACAGAGGTAGCACTAGCAAAGGACACCTCAGTGTCATGTTTTTTATGGCCACCATCTTTACAAAAACGTAATGGCGGCCTCCCAAATGCTAAATGCTTAAATAAATTATGACCAACCTAATGATCTGATCTCTACCAAATTTTGCAACAACATACCGTTATGTGGGAAGCATATTTTGTCCGAACTACAAGATCATCAGCCCAACAGTTTGCATATGGCGGCCATGTATGTGTGCAAATCGAATCCCCCTATCAATTCAAGCACGGTGAAACCGAATTGAACGAAGTTTGGTACAGAGGTAGCACTAGCAGAGGCCACCTCAGTGTCATGTTTTATATCGCTGCCATCTTGACGGAAACGGAATGACGGCCACCCAAATGTTAAAAGCTTAAATCAAATTACGACCAACCTAATCATTTGATCTCTACCAAATTTTTCAACAACATACCTTTTTGTGGGAAGCATCTTTTGACTGAACTACAAGGTCATCAGCCCAATAGTTTGCAGATAGCGGCCATGTATGTGTGCAAATCGATTCCCCATATCAATTCAAACACGGTGAAACCGAATTGAATGGATATTTTTTACAGAGGTAGCACTAGCAAAGGGCACCTCATATTCATGTATAATATCCGTATAGCTCGTTGTATTTCAAGAAGCTATTACAACCAACATTCAATTATACTCCTTGAAAAGGACAAAGAGTTATAACAATACCCATGCATTTAGGAGAAAGTAGGCTATACGTTCTTTACCGAACATATGGTTTTGTTATTAAATTTTAACAAAAAGTCTTAGCATATCTTTAGGCCCATATCACACGACACTCGCTGGCAAGGAAGCTGCTGTGATCGCTGGTACAAAGTCCTGTATGATTCTGTTCTCTTTGTCAGTACACCTGCTTGTATAACCGAAGTGTATCAAACACCAGCATTTTGTACGCTAAGTTGTATGAAATAAAACCGAAGGGCTGTCGTTTGAGGGCATTATTTGCAGTTCTTTCGTCTTATTAACGCAAAGCGGTCGCAAAACTTGCTTTAAGTTAGTTAGAAAACATGTCAGGTACTGAATGAATGCATTCCAATCAATATTTGGGATCTAACTGTAATAATTGAATATTTTACCATACGCGTTAATAAGAAGCGCAACAAAATCCTCCATAGTGTGTTGGAAATGTGTGCAAGTGTTGTTGCGCCTGATCACTCTTTCGAAGATCCTGGGTTCAAGACCATCCAACGGCAGATATTTTAAATTCTTTTTAACTATTTTATTATACCCTCCCTACCTCGTACAGCAAGATTTCAACTTGGTTTTCTTCACATTATCTACGAAGACGATAGGGAAAGTTATTTTCTTGTCTCATTTAAATGGTTATTTTCCCTAAATACTGTTCAAAACCATGGATGGATACTATTCGTTATAATTATTATTTTTAGTCGATTTTACCCTCCAGGTTAGGTTTTCCCACGGACTCAGTGAGGGATCCCATCATTACCGCCTCTACGGGCAGTGTCCTGGAGCTTGAACCATCTCGACTGGGGAGGTAGGATCAGCAACTCACCCAGACAGCCTCACTTGCAAAGCGAACAGGGTCCTCTTGAGGGATGGGAAGAGAGGGGAAGATCGGGAGGGATAGGCAAGGAAGAGGGAAGGAGGCGGCCGTGGCCGTACGGTAGGTAACATCCCAGCATTTGCCCGAAAGCGAAGTGGGAAAGCACGGAAAACCGCTTTGAGGATGGCTGAGGTGGGAATCGAACCCCCTCTACTCATTTGGACCACCCTAGGCTGAGTAGACCCCGTCCCAGTCCTCATACCACTTTTCAAATTTCGTGGCAGAGCTGGGAATCGAACCCAGGACGTCCGGGGTGGCAGCTAATCACGCTGACTACTACGCAACGGAGGCGACTCTATTCGTGATAATTAGAATTTTAATAGTTCAATATTTATATGGCACGTTCTGTAATTACTGCCTTGCTGCGAGGCTCAGCGGTAACGTTCTCGCTTGCTGTGCCCGAGGTTGCAGATTCGTATCCTGGCGCAGTCAGCTGGTATTTGAGGGTGTGCAAATGCGAGGGAGCCGTGTCAGTAGATTTACTGGCACGTTGAAGATCCCCTTCGGAGCAAAATTCCGGCACCCCGGCGTATCTAAAAGCCAGAGCAGTTAAAAGGGACGTTAAACCAATAATGTTATAATTATCTGTATTTACTGTATGTTTGGGTCAGATGATCTCGTAGTTCCTCCCCTTAAAACCTCACTAACTAACTATTACTGTAAGTGTATAGCAAGCGCTTTTCGCACAGACGCCGTTGAAAGAAATTATAGTTTCGGTCTGATGTATTTATTCGTGTGCCTACCCACATAACAAATCTATTTGTTATGTGGGTCATCTGAGTAAGTCGGAGTTTTCCTTTAAACAAAGGTGGTCAAAATTTTGAACACTTTCTACCTTGAATATACAGGATACCTTGCTTTCGTTCTACAGATCATTATGTCGTCGTCCAATCTGGCTGCGTACCATCGGATGAGTACGGTCCTTTTGAGGACCAAATAAAAAATCACTGGTTGGAACAGATAGATATGCGTCCACAATACATCCACAATAAACGACATTAAGTAAAAAATAAAATAAAAATGTACTAGTTCAAGGTTCGAACCTACTACAATTGGACTTCGTTGACGCTACTCAAGCGATTCTTGATTAAGCCACCATAGTTACCGAGAACCATGGTGTATTGTTGGCACGTATTGAATCTATTCGTAGACACTTCCTGTCCAAACGTAAGAAGGTGTTATTCGGAGCTCTGATCGTTTCAATCATGCATTATATTTAAGGTTTTTGAAAGAACACTGCCACTATTGATTTCTACTATATTCGCTAGGATGTACAATGGACGTCAAGGAGCAGGCACTAATGTTTTTAGAATGACTGTGATATACGCGTTAGTTGGGTTGCCTTCCTCCAAAAAAAATAAGGGGCTGGTGGACCACACTGTATAAGATATATCTTAGAGTTATCTAGTTATAAAAATATTTTATGACGTGCATTTTTATTTGTGAATCATTAGCTTCTTGACAATCCTGTAAATATTGCGTTGTTTGCATGTCTAACATGTCGTACCAACATAACAAGGGAAACCGAATAATTACAAGAGCGCCAACCAACTAACCGAACACAAATAAACAAAATGTGTCGTTTCGAAACAAGTTAACTATGATATAATTGTGTATATTGTTGTTATCCAGCAAACTAAAACATAAAGGCTTTACGAGGACTAGATCTGATGATGTCCGCCAGATGAACGAAACATCTCATCGAACCAATAATTAATCCATGTAATTTAGCAGATGTGAATAGTCTCATTCCTCGCCATATTTCGTTGCCTGACTGTAAAGCGATTCCCTTACAAAATTGGCTCCTGTCTGTTCTGACAAACTAATTTGTCTAGGGAACACACCACTTCCATTGTAAGAGGCTCTAAAGCGGCAGGGTGCGTGTAGCCCACCAAGTATGGTGCAGCTGCCTGCCACCCCTGTTTCCCATTTACGGAAAACGTCTCGCTTTTCTTTACTTATCTCCCATTCATGGCTAAAGGAAGTAGGAGAATTCTGTTTCTTAGGAAGCAAAATAACCAGTGATCGACGAAGCAAAGAGGATATAAAGAGTAGGTTGGCTCAGGCAAGGAAAGTATTTCTACAGAAAAAGAACCTGTTGACATCGAATATACATTTAGGTATTAGGAAGTCATTTTTGAAAGCTTTTGTCTGGAGCGTGGCGCTCTATGGAAGTGAAACTTGGAGTATTGGTGCAGCAGAAAAGAGGAGAATTGAAGCGTTTGAAATGTGGTGTTACAGGAGAATGATGAAGATCAGATGGGTAGATAGGGTTACAAACGAAGAGGTATTAAGACGAGTGGGAGAGGAGAGATGTTTCTGGCGACTGCCAATGAAGAGAAGAGATAGGTTGGTAGGACACTTACTAAGACACCCAGGAATAACAAGCTTAGTTATGGAAGGAAGGGTCGAGGGCAAACACTGGAGGGGTAGTCTAAGGTTAGAATATGTTAAACAGATTGCCTCGGATGTAGGGTGTGGTAGCTGAAACGATGGAGACATGGAGGGCTGCATCAAACCAGTCAAAAGACTGAAGACTCAAATAACAACATATTTCAACAGTCTCCTGCGCACAGTGTCGGTGAGATTATGGAGGTCTGCAGTTAGTCTCTTGACCCAAATACCATTTTCTTGTGCAGGGCCGAATATTCTTCTAAGAATTTTGCGGTCTTGCTTTTCAATGTCTGCAATTTTTGTATGGCCTCCTAACTTTATGGTTCCTGATCCACATAGAGCTTCTGGGAGAACAATGGTTCTGTAATGTTTCATTTTGTATTCCGTGACATCACTCACTTTAGTCTGAACGCCCTTTGAAGACTTGTGGTTCTTTTTGCATGGGATGTTGCTTCCAGCCAGGTATAATGATATAACACATGCACTCAGCATTAACTTTAATCTTCTTTCTTTTATGCATTTTATAAAACATTTTTGTGACCTTTCATTTATTTAAAGTCTAATGATTTTGTCCATTTTCTCTTTGGTATTTGTTAACAAAGTTTTTAAGATTCTTTATGTTCGACCCTGACTATTATATGTCAGAAAACTGTACTATAATGAGGCTCATTATAGTACAGTTTTTGTTTTCATTATGAAACAGTTTCTCCACCAATCACAGCTCAAGAAACAGTTGTTTGACCAATTAGATAACGAGTTCCAAGGCCTTCTAATTTAAATTTCACTGCCTGGCCTAGTGTCATAGTGGGGTAATCGACAAGGCCATGGTCAAATACAAGGCATTCTCTGCGTCTCATTCGCTCTGTTGAGTACATACAACTGGCGAAATCTCGACAGATATTTATGAATATTTATGTTCGAACATAAAATAGTTATAATAATTATCGTGGAACATAAACAGTCGTATGCAACTCGCCTATAATGGTAATTAAGAGACTCGCTACGCTCGTTTTATACACAACCTCGTGTGTTAATTATTGTCATTATAGGCTCGTAGCATAATGTACTATTATATTATTCAATCTACGCTGAAGAAGGTATCATTGTATACCGAAACATGTACGTTTCAATTTAATTATTAATCTTCTTAGTGTTTGACGAGGCGGCTTTTATAATTGGAGATTGAGGTTCTTTGTATATTGGTCAAACTGTCCAATCCCGAAGGGAGGATTATTTCTCCAAGGTATTTAACTTTATTATTATTATTATTATTACTATTCTTTTACAGCGTTATGCCCAACTATGAAGCGGGATTGAACCAATTTGAATTAGCTCTCCTCTCTTCCCTAAGTCTCTTCATTCTCTCACTATGACTTTTCTTCCGTCCTTTGTCCATTCTTCTTCTACTTTCGACTCGGCCTTCTAAGGACCACGTCATTTCAACTGCTTCTTGCTGCATCGAGCTTTAACGTCCTCCCAGTACTTTCGCATTAGTCTGTTGTGTCCTTTGTGCAGTCCACTTCTTGCCAGTTGGAAGCTTTGGCTTTTCTTGGAAACATCGGTATGCTGTCAGTTTTTGCTTAAGGGGGGCACGTTCCCAAATATCGTTGCCTGTAATTCCCACTTCTTTTAAATCTTTGTCCAACTCAGTGAACTAAGCTCCCTTGGTTTTAGGTAGATTTCATTAGAAAGCTAACTATTGCAATGGGTACCATGTTTCGACTTCCGGAAAATTTCGACATATCTTCGCGTTTCACATCCCCCAGACCCCAAAACCACCGTCAGTTCAAAAGTTTATATATAATTTATGTATGTATGTATATATATATATATATATATATATATATATATATATATATATATATATATCAGTTTCTTGTGGACACGATAACTGCCGTAATTGTGCACCAATCACTTTGAATTTTTTACATAACATGTATCCCTATAAAATCTCGGTCGAGTTCGTTAATGGGCAAAATCGGTCGAAGGGGGTGAAAATGGGGGGCTTTTTTCGAAAAAGTGAAATTTCGCTATAACTCTCTTAATACGTGAAATATCGAATCCATTCAAAGTTCATAATATGTGTCGTATAAGTGCCAAAAAGTTATGTCAAATAAGTTTTTTGATAGCACCAACCATTGACCAAAGGGGTGGAAAAAAGTGGGTTTTTCGGGAAACATTAATCATATCTCTCTTAATAGGCACAATATCAAAACCGTACAAAATGGACAATATTCCTCCAATAATTACCTAAAACTTTTGTCTGAAAGAATTTTCGATATGACCCACCATTACGCCACGGAGTGAGCAAAATGATTTAAATTATAAGAAAATTCCAAGTGGCAAGAGTGGTTGCCATGACAACTTTACTTTCAATTGATACGGGTTGAGCCATCAGCAGTTGCTATGACAACGCCACTGCACGAGATAACATTCTGTTTTCATATGTCTGTGGGAAGCGACTTCGGTATCGGAACTGGTAGCATGCTGAACTTCTATGCCCAAGGTCGCGGGTTCAAACCCGTCTGAAGTCGTCGGATTTACTAAGAGCGCCAAAATACCCTGAGTATGCTTTCCTTCGGAGGGGAAGTTCCAACGTTCGTTGCGAGTTGATGGTTCCGGTGGCATCTAGTAGCCAAGTTCACAGCTAGGTGTCGTTGATGGTAGTATTTTAAATTATGTAGCCTATTTTAGGTAGATTTCATCAGAAAGCTAACTATTGCAATGGGTGCCATGTTTCGACTTCCGGAAAATTTCGACATATCTTCGTGTTTCACATCCCCCAAACCACCGTCAGTTCAAAAGTTTATATATATGTGTGTATATATATATGCATATATATCAGTTTGTTGTGGACACGATAACTGCCGTAATTTTGCACCAATCACTTTAATGTTTTACATAATATGTAACCCCTTAAAAAATCGGTCGAGTTCGTTAATGGGCAAAATCGGTTAAAGGGGGTGAAAATGGGGGGGGGGGCTTTTTTTTTCGAAAAAGTGAAATGTCGCTATAACTCTCTTAATACGTGAAATATCAAATCAATTCAAACTTCATAATATTTGTCGGATAAGTGCCAAAAATGTATGTCAAATAGGTTTTTTGATAGCACCAACCATTGACCAAAGGGGTGGAAAAAAGTGTTTTTTTCGGGAAACATTAATCATATCTCTCTTAATAGGCACAATATCAAACCCGTACATAATGGAAAATATTCCCCTAATAATTACCTAAAACTTTGTCTGAAAGAATTTTTGATCTGACCTACCATTACGCCAAGGGATGAGAAAAATGATTTCGGAATTAAAGAACATGCCAAGTGCCATCAGAGGTTACCGTGACAACGCTTCTAAATTGATGAGGGATGAGCTATCAGAGGTTGCCAAGACAACGCCATTGCACGAGATCACATTCATTTTTCCATCTGACTGTGGGAAGTGGCTAACTGGTAGCATGCTGAACTTATATGCCCAAGGTCGCTGGTTCAAAGCCGGCCAAAGTCGTCGGATTTTCTAAGAGCGCTAAAAAAAACCTCAGCATTCTTTCCTTTGGAGGAGAAGTTCCAACGTTCGTTGCAAGTTGCTGGTTGCGGTGGCATCTAGTAGCCAAGTTCACAGCTAGGTGTCGTTCACGTTAGGATATGGTACAAAATTAGGAACTACTACTTAAAATTGACCGTCTGCAGACCTTACCTGAATTACACACTAAAACAGTCATCAAAATTAACACCGTTTATCAGATTCTACACACCCGGGGTTACATGACCACGTTGTCGCAGCCCCTAAACTGAGGAACCAACAAAAATCTCTGCGGGAGATAAAATTTTGCAAGAAGAAGTAACAGACTGTCAGATAGTTACACATCAGTTCCAAACCTTGCATAAGGACAGTGTTATCAGAAGTATAAAAATGAACCCCGAATGACAAGAAGGTTACCATCCCCATAGACAATAAAATGATAAAAATGTGCATACAAAAACGAAAAAAAGTTGATTTTTAACCTCCAAATGTAAAATACTTTCTTGCAATCAATGAGGTCTGATCCTCCTACGAAAACCTGCATATTTTGCCTATTATAGCCAATCCCCTAGTTTGCCCGGTGAAATCTACCTCCGCCTTCCGGCGTGCCGAGAGGATTTTTTCTTTTTGAGGAAGTAGGTGAAAATTCTATTTGTCAATCGAGCTGGGTTCATTCTTGTTATATGACAGTTTGCTCGTGGTATCAGTTATTTTTCCATAAGGGTATAAAGTTCGTGGTTGTGCCGTCTCCTATATTCCCCATTTTCTTTTACCGGACCCAAGATGTTTCTTAGAATTTTTCTTTCCTTCACTTCCAGCTTCTCTGTTAGTCCCTTGCGATGCATTGCAAGGCACTCTGCAGCATACAAAGCCTCTGGACGGATGACTGTTTGGTAGTGTCTTAACTTGGCATTTGTTCATATGGATTTATTGTTATAAATGACTTTTGTTAGATTATATGCCATTTCCATTTTCCTGATTCCTGACTCGAAGCTGCCTTCTCGGAGAGATTGAGGTCTAACCACTCACCCAAATATTTGAACGCTTTCGTTTGCTTGATTTTCGCCTGTCCTACATCCAGCTCTTTTGGCGCTAGCTTCTGTCCATTATTATTATTATTATTATTATCTATATGAAATGAAAAAGAAAGAATAATAAAACATCACAAAAAATAATCAATAATTATGACTAAAATATATACATTCTTACAAAATAGGAAACATCATATTTTTTTGCATGCACACTTGTATTGAAATACAATCTGTATGTATGTTGTAAATAATGGTTAATATGTCTCACAGCTAATCTGTACTGTATTTGCCGTCAGATTCGTGAGGCATATCCCATTAGAATCAATAGTATTTAATAAATAAATAAAATTATCATCATCATTAAGGATACAACATTTATAGCAGTTAGGGAAGGAGATAAATTCTATTACTAATGCAAAATGCAGCATAAAATTTCCAAACTGACTGGCGATCGATCGAGATAAAGATACTGCTTGAAGAACATATTTGGTGTCAGAGCAACCAGGACAAACCCTTTACATTGTGGAAGCTTGAATATAGGTAAGTATGACGAAAACAATCATTATTTTGGTATATTGGCTTTCACGGCCAGTGAATTAAATCTCAGCAATTCTTCTAGGTTTGTGCCGTGTCTTGTGTGAGGTTTCGCCTAGGACACCAAGCTGGCTCATCGGCGGGCTCTTGGTGTCCCCGCCCGGACCCCCACAGGAGTAACGAATTGCGCGCTACCTCCCTTTATATTAGGTGCAACTGCACCACTTGACTGCGAGAACTAAAAGCTCAAGAAGCCTCGACCTCCCTATGAAGGCTTCCAAAATGATGGTATATTGGCTTTCACGGCCGGTGAATTAGAACTCAGCAATTCTTCTAAGTTTGTGCCGTGTCTTGTGTGGGGTTTCGCCTAGGAGGTCCGTGCGGGGACACCAAGAGCCCGCCGACGAGCCAGCTTGGTTTCCTAGGCGAAACCCCACACAAGACACGGCACAAACCTAGAAGAATTGCTGAGTTTTAAGAATTCTTTTCCTTATTATAATTGCAGATTCTAATTTTTCAAAACCCTTCGTAATTGACAACCTTCTAAGGGGAATATCTCCCTCGTGTATCCCGTTAATTAACACCTTGGCTACTTGTATTCACTTCTCCCTACACTCTGAAGATTTAATATATCCCTGAATGAACTAGGATAAAGAGACAGCGTTGGGTTTATCCCCGTCCTGTCACAAACACAGAGGGGTCCCAGGGTCATATCCCGACACAGTCCTTTCTCCAAGTTTATCTCCATTCTAAACTACTATGTTCAGGTCGACCCGGCGCTGGGAGTATATCGTTCGATCTGAGCGGCGCCACCGCTCGACGCTGCTGGTTCCTGTTGCTGCCAACAGATGGCAGACACTGTATCAAGCTTTGCGGCGTCAGGGAACATTCCTTGCACTAACATTGTCCATAAAATGATCACGGAACTGAAGAGAAAACAGCAGTGCTACAAAGGACGCTATATAATATGTAGCAAGGATTTATTTATTTTATTTATACATTTATTTATTTATTTATTTATTTATTTATTTATTTATTTATTTATTTATTTATTTTAATAAGCAAAAATATTTGCCATTATAGCAAATTGTTTAGATCCGTATTGATAGAATTAAGAAGTAAATATCTCTGATTATTGATGCTATTTCATTCTTAATTATCTAAATTTGTTTCATTCTTTGTAAACCTGGCTGGCTCCATCATTAATTATTTATTCATTTATCTATTTATTTATTTAATTTCATTTGTTAACTTAATTCTTATATTGGTTCGAAATTAATCATATTTAATATGGGTACTTATTGACAAATATGGAGGTTAAATTAAATTAAATATCAATGACATTAAAAATAATCCACCAAAAGTCAATTAAATAAAATCCTAGCTTTCAAAGTGGCTTATAGAACTTGAAACTTAAAATTGCGAGTACTATAAGGATAATATTGAATTTTTAATGAAATGTATACACGCGACTGCGTATTTTATATACTTTTGAAGTCTTTCCAAAGATGACGACACCACTAATATACTCGCAATTATCAATTGTTTCTTAAGATATGCTGATGAAGACCGCAATGTAGTCGAAACTAGTTCAATAAACATCCGCTAATAGTTTATTGTATTGGCTTTTGGTGGAATACTTTTAAAGACATTGGTATTTAATTTAGTTAATCCATTTATGTAGTCCTTCATTTGTTTATTAATTTCTTTATTAATTAATATATTATTTATTTATTCAATCAGTTATGAATTTATGATTATTTACTTATCTATTTATTTATTTTTTATTTACCCATTTATTTATGTGGAACTAGCAACCCCACCCGGCTTCGCCCGGGAACAGTTATGAATGCATTACGTGATAAGCGCGTCTCGGCATGATGCGTTAAAATCACTGACTGGACTATTAATTATATTACCATGGAGATGCATGACCAAAAATTCTTGTCAGACGTAATTTAAGAATGGCGAGGTGCATGAAACACAAATCCCCCTTCCGTCCAATCTTAACTTGACTGTGAATTTTGCGAAACGAAAAGTTCACAGGCGAAATGAAGAAAAGCCGAGTTTCACTTCCAAGGAGACTCCAAACACAACCACTCTTCTCTAAAGGTTTTAACTCAACACGACTCGACAGTTTGCTGCTGGCTGTACTGGGGCAATAAGCTCGTCCGCTAGCTAAGCTGTAACTGGGGTGATAGACTCGCGTCTAGCTAGCTCGTAAACTGTCGCCTCAGTCACTGAACGGAGATTATTGGAAGAAATTAAAACATAAGAACACTTATAGTAGGCGATGTATTGAAGATAGAGATGTGCTCTCCCGGGCTCCTTTTTTAGAACTCGTCATGCTGAACAATTCTTACACTCGTAGTATTTAGATATTTTTAACGGTTTGCCCAGCGCAAGCTTAAAAAGCGCACGGACGCCAGGTTTTTTTTTTCGACCTTTTCACTGAAATCGTGACTGCTCGGCTTCCTTTGGTCATAAATAAATTATTTTCTACAGATACCTTCCTCGAGATATCCTTTACAGAATGGTGAAAACCGCATCAAAATCCATTCAGTGGTTCTCGAGATTACCCGTGACATCCAAGAATCGGAGACTTTGTTTTATACTAAATAGAGATTAAACGCCAATCAGTATAATTTAATATAATATAATCCCCCTTCCATCCAATCTTAAATTGACTGTGAATTTTGCGGAACGAAAAGTTCACAGGCGAAATGAGAGTTGCACTTCCAGGGAATGGCGAGGGGAATGAAACTAAAATCCCCTTTCCGTCCAATCTTAACTTGACAGTGTTTCACAGGCGAAATGAAGAAAACCCGAGTTGCACTTCCAGGGAAACTCCAAACACCACCACCCTACTCAGAAGTCTTAACTCAACACGACTCAACGGTTTGCTGCTGGCTGCCCGCTAGCTAGGCTGTAACAGGTATGGTAGACTCGACCTTAGCTAGCTCGTAAACTATCGCTTCAGTAGTTGAATGGACACGGTTGGAAGGAATTAAAACGTAAAAACACTTATAGTAGGCGATGTATTGAAGATAGACATATGCTCTCGCGGACTCTTTTTGTAGAACTTTTCATGCTGCACAATTCTTATCAGGGCTAGATAACTTAACCGTAACCATAACGTAACGTAATTAGCGAATGTACCGGAAAACTCCATGAGTGCATTTAGGTAAATGCGTTACAGAACGAATTACTTCGTTTCGACAAGAATACCGTATTTATCATATACTATCACAATAACGTTAAATTCAGTAACCGAATTGAAGAACGCTATTATTCCGGTCCCTACCAATAACGTTATTGGGAGGGTGGCTCACATAGTGAATAACTGAATAACGTTATTGGCATCATTTCGTTATTAGCTCAACCTGATGTCGAAGAACGAAATTGAACGAACTGCTGACAATAACGTTATTCGAAAGGCGGGTAAAGGAAGTTCCTCATAAAAACGTTATTCGCCGGTTTTCGTTATTTGTCTTACCCAATCTTTAAGGAACAAAATTGTGAGTGCTACCGACGATAACGTTGTTTAAAAGATGGCTAAAATTGAGTTCTACAAATTAATGTTATTCCCATTTCTTGTTTATTATTAATCAAATCCAATCTTAATGACAAGAAATTATGTATATTCCGTCAAGAACGTTATTAAGGAAACAGCTCGAACAGAGGGCCATAACGTTGTTACTAAATGTGATGTAGAAAGAGCGACGTTGTGTGGGATTAGTCACATTATACAAAGAAGGGTCATATGAAATATTTGAGCACATTGCAATAATAAAGTAGGTGCCTTTTCCCATGACAAAATTTAATAGGTAATAGGCCTACTAACATTTCTAATTAGATTGGAATATACCTGAAATATTCTAATACAGCACTACAGTTGGTAGCCTAGGTGATTGAATATATCCTTAGTTCCATCTCTTAAGGTACATAATGCACATATAACATTCGGTTAAAGTCCAATGGATAGTATGGTTTTTGGTTGGTTGGCTCCTTAGTTTAGGGGCTGCGACAACGCGGTCATGTAGCCCCGTGTACTTTGGGTGTGTGTAGAATCTGTCTGTTAACTGGTGTTAATTGTGATGACTGTATTAGTGTGTGTATCTGTTTTTTAATTCAAGTAGAGACTGCAACTTTGAATTTTCAAATAGTTCCTACTTTTGCCGCCAAACGCCACCGTCAACGACTACTAGGCCTAGTTCAGAACTAGCTACTAGACGCCACCGCAGTCGGCTCTTGGCAACGAACGTAGCAACCTAAGAGCGTTGTTTACATTCTTAACCTATCCAATTTAGTTTCACACAGGTGTAATTAGTGGAAAGATCTTTAACATGCCATAAATCTATGACATGGGACCGCCGGCTTTACTTCCCCTCCGAAGGAAGGCATACTGAGGGATTTTTAACGCTCTTAAAAAATCCGACGGGGATAGTATGGACGTTGCATGTTATGAAATATTGGATCTACCAGTGTATGTAAAATCATATTGGCAACAAGGTCATGCACGTGTGCTCAGAATTAATCTGAAATAATACTATATTTTATAGTGCCAATTTTGGATAACATCCATTTGTTGGTATAGAAGTTACATGCATTTTCAGCAGGCTTAGACTTATGTTGGCAGCACTGACGTACATTAGTTACTCGAAATTAATCTGAAATTTCAGGTATCATACGTGTGCAAAATTTAGAGCTGTTGGCTTGCATACTTTATTATATATATATATGTATTAGGACAAAGAAAGAGAATGAGCATTCATTAGAAGTTGGCAGCCCTGCTGGCTCTCAAGTATGAGCATAGTCATATCTGTTATAGTAACAATAGCGCATACGAAATTTGGATAAAATACAATTGATAGTTAGAAGTTAGATGCACTTAAACATTGGACTTATCCGCTGGCTTAAAATCATGTTTGCACCACTGTCATATACGCGCTACCTAAAATATATATCTGGAATGTTATTATCTCTATCTGTACTAATTTTGGAAGGGTTCGCATGCATAACGTCTGATAAATCCAACATAGAGCTCAAAAGTGAATTGTGAATTTTCAGCAGTTACTAGCACTAAAATAATTTTCAAAAATGCCCGTGAGATATTCAAATATAGGTCTTTACTTATACCAAATTGGGTTTCAATAACTGCAGCCGTATAGGAGGGACAGACAGACATTTGCCTGGACCGATGCCATAAGTCTACTTTTCCCTCATTTTTACAAAATGTGAAAAGTAGGCTAAAATATTACGAAGAATATACGATAGCTACTGTATAACATCCAACCTTAGGTGTTTCGATACTGTGCTGATCAGTACCCTCTGCTTATGGACATAGCACATGTGTTGTACCGCAATCATTAACCATCAGAGTACAAATGGTACAGATTATAACGTTAAAGCTTGTATACAGGCACAATTCCGGTATAGGCTTGAATAACGTTATTCGCAGCAGCATTCCGTGTTCCGATTGGCTAAGCTGCAAGAAATCAAACATGGAGGAAAGTTGTGGATTGAGAGTAATATTTGCAGTTCATTGGCATTATTAATGCAAACCAGTCATTAAGATGCGTTACGTTGAATACATGAAGGGGCACTGACTGATTGAACGCATTACTGTCAGTATTTACGATTTAACTGAAATAATTCGACATTTAGCTATACGCATGAAGTTACGTAACTATGAGCTAGGCTACAAAGTGAGAAGTGTACGAGTGCTATAGCTGCAACTTAGTGTCCAATGAGTCTCGGGTTCGAGACGCACTAGGGCCAAATTTTTTATTCTTTTTGAATTATTATGTTAAGGAAGCTTGTAGTTTAACGTGACCGTTAATCTTGAGATCATGAGCCACGGGACCTCCTTTTTACGTGGAATCCGAACCACAGGACATGGTATTTCACTTCGAAAATCTCACATGCATTGACCGGGAATCGAACCCGGACCGCCTTGGTGAGAGGCATACAGCTAGACCGCTGAGCCACCACGCCCCCCGAATTATTATGTTGCATTCACACTACTTTCCTTGTGAGTTTCCAACTACGATTTATTCGCATAATCTACGGAGATGATGTTAATAAAGGATATTGGAAGGGAAAATTAATCTATTCTATCATTGAAATTTGTACTTCCCCATACAAAACAATGAATATTTGTACTATTCGTGAAAGTATACTAATATTTTCATACCTCAATAATAGTCTATGTTTACTCCACAATAGATAATAATATTAAGAATAAGGAGAAATAGTTTCGTGACGATCTAAAGAGCATACTTTTCTTTATATTTAAGATTCACGCCAATTTTTATTTTATTTTTAGTCGTTTACCCTCCAGGTTGGTGGAATCCACGGACTCAGGGAGGGAACTCACCACTACCGCCTCTATGGGCAGTGTCCTAGAGCTAGGAACATCGAATCGGAAGGGATACAACTGGTGAGGTGGGATTGGCACCTCGCCCAGGCGGCCTCACCTGCAAAGCGAACAGGGGCCTCATGAGGGATCGTAAGGGATGGGTAGGATGGATAGGCAAGGAAGAGGGAAGGAGGCGGCCGTGGCCTTGAAGAATGTACCATCCCGGCCTTTTCCCGAAGACAAAGTGGGAAACCACGGAAAACCACTTCGAGGATGGCTGAAGGGGAATCGAACACCCTCTACTCATTTGGGCCACTCGAGGCTGAGTAGATCCCGTTCCAGTCCTCGTACCACTTTTCAAATTTCGTGGCAGAGCCGGGAATCGAACCCAGGACCTCCGGGGCGGCAGCTAACCATGCTGACCGCTACGCTACGGAGGCGATATCTGAAATATGACATGGGACCGCCGGCTTTACTTCCCCTCCGAAGGAAGGCATACTGAATTTTGGTTAACATCCATTTGTTGGTATAGAAGTTACATGCATTTTCAGCAGGCTTAGAATTATGTTGGCAGCACTGATGTAGAATAGTTACTCGAAGTTAATCTGAAATTTTAGGTACCATACGTGTGCAACATTCAGAGGTGCTGGCTAGCATACTTTCTGATATATTTATTGGTATTAGGATAAAGATAGAGAATGAGCATTCATTAGCAGTTGGCAGCCCTGCTGACTATCAAGTATAAGCATAGTCATATCTGTTATAGTACACAAAGCACGTACGAAATTTGGTTAAAATCCAATTGATAGTATAGATGTTAGATGTACTTAAACATTGGACTTATCAGCAGGCTTAGAATCATCTTGGCAACACTGTCATATATGGGCTCCTTAAAATGTATCTGGAATGTTATTATCCCTGTGTGTGCTAATTTTGGAAAATTTCGCATGCATAACGTCTGAGATATCCAACTGAGAGCTTAAAAGTGAATTGTGATTTTTAGCAGTTGGTAACTCTGAAATCATTTTCAATTATGTACCTGAGATATTCAGATATAGATATTTCCTTAAACCGAATTTGGTTTCGATAACTGCAGTCATTTAGGGGTTGATAGGGGGAGACACACAAAGACAGACAGACAGACAGACAGACAGACAGACATTTGCCTGGATCGATGCCATAAGTCTATCTCATCATCATTAAAAAAAAGTGAAAAGTAAGCTAAAAATAGCACGTAGAATATACGATAGCTAATGAATAACATCCTACCTTAGGTGCTTTGATACTGTGCTGACCAGTACCCTCTGCTTATGGACATATCACATGTGTTGTACCGCAATCATTGGCCATCAGCGTACAGATGTTACAGATCGTAACGTAAAAGCTTGTATACAAGCACAATTCCGGTATAGGCTTCAATAACGTTATTCGTACCTGCATTACGAGTTCTTATTGGCTCAGCTGCAGGAAATCAAAGATGGAGGAAACTTGTGGATTGAGATTAATAGTTGCAGTTCATTGGCATTATTAATGCAAATCAGTCATTTAGTTCCGTTACGTTGAATACAGGGAAAGGCACTGACTGATTAAACGCATTTCTAACAGTACTTAAGATTTAACTGAAATCATTCGACATTTAGCCATATGGATGAAGCTGTGAACCTCCATAGGACGTGAAATGTGTACGAGTGCTAAGGCGTTAACTTGGTACCTAATGGGTCCCGGGTTCGAGACGCTCCATGGCCAGAATTTTTATTCTTTTTGAATTATTTCGTTGTGTAAACACTACTGTGTGATGCAACTTTTCAACTTCGATTTACTCGCATGATCTAGGGGGGCGATGTTAATAATGGATATTGGTAAGGAAAAATCATTCTATTTCATCATTCGAATTTGTACTTTCCCAATCAAAACCATGAATATTTGTACTATTCGTGAAACTAATATAATTAACACAGCACTGATTACTCCACAGTACAATAATAATAATAATAATAATAATAATAATAATATTAACAATAATATCAAGTAGTTCCGTGACGATCTAAAGAGCCTAATTTTCTTTTTATTTATGGTTCATGACAATGATTAATCCACATAGACCTATCTAGAATAATGTCGAGATTAAGTTGGTAATACTAACTTTTCTATTTAGATTGGAATATATCTGAAGTAATGTATTCCAATACAGCTCTACAGTTGGCAGCCTTGGTGACTATAAATATATTCTTAGTTCCATATCTTAAGGTACAGAATGCACATACAAAATTTGGTTGAAGTCCAATGGATAGTCTGAACGTTGCATGCTGTGAAATATTGGATGTATCAGTGCGAGTAAAATCATATTGGCAACAACGTCAAGAAGGCGTGCTCAGAATTAATCTGAATTATTCCTATATGTTATAGTGCCAATTTTGGATAAAATCCATTTCTTAGTATAGAAGTTACATGCATTTAAAAATTGGCCCTATAAACAGGCTTATAATTATGTTGGCAGCACTGATGTGCATTAGTTGCTCCCAAATAACCTAACATTTCAGAAACTATTCGTGCGCAAAATTTAGAGCTGTTGGCTTGCATATTTTCTGATATATTAGTATTAGGATAAAGAGAGTGAGCATTTATTAACAAATAATAATAATGTTATTGGTTTTACGTCCCTTTTAACTACTATGGCTTTTAGAGACTCCGGGGTGCCGTAATTTTGCCCAGAAGGGGATCTTAAACGTGCCAGTAAATCTACTGACACGGCTCTCTCGCATTTGCGCACCCTCAAATGCCAGCTGACTGCGCCAGGATACGAACCTGCAACCTTGGGCCCAGCAAGCGAGAACGTTACCCCTGAGCCACGCAGCCAGCCGCATTAATTAACAGTTGGCAGCCCTAATGGCTCTCAAGTATAAGCATAGTCATATCTGTTATAGTACACAAAGCACGTACGAAATTTGGTTAAAATCCAATTGATAGTATAGATGTTAGATGTACTTAAACATTGGACTTATCAGCAGGCTTAGAATCATCTTAGCAACACTGTCATATATGGGCTCCTTAAAATGTATCTGGAATGTTATTATCCCTGTGTGTGCTAATTTTTGAAAATTTCGCATGCATAACGTCTGTGATATCCAACGTAGAGTTTAAAAATGAATTGTGATTTTTAGCAGTTGGTAACTCTGAAATCATTTACAATTATGTCCCTGAGATATTCAGATATAGATATTTCCTTAGCCGAGTTTGGTTTCGATAACTGCAGTCTTTTAGGGGTTGATAGGGGGAGACACACAAAGACAGACAGACATTTGCCTGGATCGATGCCATAAGTCTATCTCATCATCATTTAAATAAAAAGTGAAAATTAAGCTAAAAATAGCACGTCGAATATACGATAGCTAATGTATAACATCCTACCTTAGGTGCTTCGATACTGTGCTGACCAGTACCCTCTGCTTATGGACATTTCACTTGTGTTGAACCGCAATCATTAGCCATCAGCGTACAGATGTTACAGATCGTAACGTAAAAGCTTGTATACAAGCACAATTCCGGTATAGGCTTTAATAACGTTATTCGTACCTGCATTACGAGTTCTTATTGGCTCAGCTGCAAGAAATCAAAGATGGAGGAAACTTGTGGATTGAGATTAATAGTTGCAGTTCATTGGCATTATTAATGCAAATCAGTCATTTAGTTCCGTTACGTTGAATACAGGAAAAGGCACTGACTGATTAAACGCATTTCTGACAGTATTTAAGATTTAACTGAAAACATTCGACATTTAGCCATATGGATGAAGCTGTGATTCTGCTCAGTACGTGAAATGTGTACGAGTGCTAAGGTGTTAACTTGGTACCGAATGGGTCCTGGGTTCGAGACGCTCCTTGGGCGGAATTTTTATTCTTTTTGAATTATTTCGTTGTGTCAACACTATTGTGTGATGCAACTTTTCAACTTCGATTTACTCGCATGTTCTAGTGGGGCGATGTTAATAATGGATATTGGTAGGGAAAAATCATTCTATTTTATCATTCGTATTTGTACTTTCCAAATCAAAACCATGAATATTTGTACTATTCGTAAAACTAATATAATTTTCACAGCACTGATTACTCCACAGTAAAATAATAATAATAATAATATTAACAATAATATGAAGTAGTTCCGTGACGATCTAAAGGACCTAATTTTCTTTATATTTAAGATTCATGCCAATGATTAATCTACATAGACCTATCTAGAATAATTACGAGATTAAGTTGGTAATACTAACTTTTCTATTTAGATTGAAATATATCTGAAGTAATGTATTCCAATACAGCTCTACAGTTGGCACCTTGGTGACTCTGACTATATTCTTAGTTCCATATCTTAAGGTACAGAATGCGCATACAAAATTTGGTTGAAGTCCAATGGATAGTATGGACGTTGCATGCTGTGAAATATTGGATGTATCAGTGCGAGTAAAATCATATTGGCAACAACGTCAAGAATGCGTGCTCAGATTTAATCTGAATTATTCCTATACTTTATAGTGCCAATTTTTGGATAAAATACATTTCTTAGTATAGAAGTTAAATGCATTTAAAAATTGGCCCTATAAACAGGCTTAGAATTATGTTGGCAGCACTGATGTGCATTAGTTGCTCCCAAATAATCTAAAATTTCAGGAACTATTCGTGCGCAAAATTTAGAGCTGTTGGATTGCATACTTTCTGATATATTGGTATTAGGATAAAGAGAATGAGCATTTATTAACAAATAATAATAATGTTATTGGTTTTACGTCCCTTTTAACTTCTCTGGCTTTTAGAGACTCCGGGGTGCCGTAATTTTGCCCAGAAGGGGATCTTCAACGTGCCAGTAAATGTACTGGCACGGCTATCTCGCATTTGCGCACCTTCAAATGCCAGCTAACTGCGCCAGGATACGAAGCTGCAACCTTGGGTTCAGCAAGCGAGACCGTTACTCCTGAGCCACGCAGCCAGCCGCATTTATTAACAGCTGGCAGCGCTAATGGCTCTCAAGTATAAACATAGTCATATCTGTTATAGTACACAAAGCACGTACGAAATTTGGTTAAAATCCAATTGATAGTATAGATGTTGGATGTACTTAAACATTGGACTTATCAGCAGGCTTAGAATCATCTTGGCAACACTGTCATATATGGGCTCCTTAAAATGTATCTGGAATTTTATTATCCCTGTGTGTGCTAATTTTGGAAAATTTCGCATGCATAACGTCTGAGATATCCAACGTAGAGCTTAAAAGTGAATTGTGATTTTTAGCAGTTGGTAACAATGAAATAATTTTCAATTATGTCCCTGAGATATTCAGATATAGATATTTCCTTAAACCGAATTTGGTTTCGATAACTGCAGTCTTTTAGGGGTTGATGGGGGAGACACACAAAGTCAGCCAGCCAGACATTTGCCTGGATCGATGCCATAAGTCTATCTCATCATCATTTAAAAAAAGTGAAAAGTAAGCTAAAAATAGCACGTCGAATATACGATAGCTAATGTATAACATCCTACCTTAGGTGCTTCGTTACATTTCACATGTGTTGTACCGCAATCATTGGCCATCAGCGTTCAGATGTTACAGATCGTAACGTAAAAGCTTGTATACACGCACAATTCCGGTATAGGCTTCAATAACGTTATTCGTACCTGCATTACGAGTTCTTATTGGCTCAGCTGCAAGAAATCAAAGATGGAGGAAACTTGTGGATTGAGATTAATAGTTGCAGTTCATTGGCATTATTAATGCAAATCAGTCATGTAGTTCCGTTACGTTGAATACAGGAAAAGGCACTGACTGATTAAAGGAATTCCTCTGAGTGTTTACGATTTAACTGAAAAAATTCGACATTTAGCTATACGCATGAAGTTACGTAACTATGAGCTAGACTACAAAGTGAGAAGTGTACGAGTGCTATAGCTGCAACTTAGTGCCTAATGGATCTCGGGTTCGAGACGCCCTAAGGCCAAATTTTTTATTCTTTCGAATTATTATGTTGCATTCACACTTCTTTTCTAGATTAATTTGAAGTAACTAATCTACATCAGTGCTGTCAACATGATTCTAAGCCTGCTGATAGGTCCACTTTTGAAATACATGTCACTTCTATACTAACAAATGGATTTCATCCAAAATTGCCACAACAAGAGATCATAATATTTCAGATTATTTCTGACCAACACATGCATTACATTGTTGCTAACATGATTTCACGCGTGCTGATATATTCAATGTCTAACTGCAAGTGACGTCCTTGCTATCCATTGGACTTCAAACAAATGTTGTATTCTGTACCTTAGGAGATGGAACTAAGAATATATTCTGTCACTGGGGCTGCCAACTGTAGGCTACATTATACCAGGTATATTTCGAACTAATTAGAATTTCGATATTACCATTTCAATTTCGTCATTATTCTGGATAGGTCCATATAGATTAATCATTGACATGAATCTTACATTTTAAGAAAAGTAGTCTCTTTAGTTCGGCACGGAACTTCTTCTTGAAATCCAAAATTACCCTTTTTGATGAGAATAATGAATCGCGGAGTTCCAATAGCTTCTGGAGAAATTTCATCATAAACGTATCGATATAACCTATAGGAAAGATAGGAAGGAAATTTGTAAGAAATAGGAACGTCCTAAATCCACTAGAGACGTTACTATTGATTTGTCTCAAATTTAAATCGGTAAGTTCCACTTATAGTTGATCTGTCTACTACGCAGACCGCCTGGTGGCGCAGTAACAAGTATTCTTGGCTCTTGCCCCTGAGGTCCGGACTCGATTCCCAGCCCCACCAAGAAATCTCTGGTCTGAGGGCTGAAACGGGGTACACTCAGTCTCATGAGGTAAAGCTGACAGGAGCTGGGTTTGATTCCCATCTCAGCCAACTTATAATTGACCTTCCGTGATTTCACACGTCTACTTTAGGCAAAGGCTGCCTCCTTCCCAATCCTAACTTTAGTAACAGACACCAGAATAACACAGGTTGTGAACAAAAATTAGCCTTGTTGAGGAGAAATATGAGCCACAGATTCCCAACAGTTTCCAGAGAAATTGCTGGCTCCGCCAAGAAATTTAACTCTGGTATGAGGGCTGGAACGGCGTACACAGCCTCATAAAGCAAAGTTGACAGGAGGTGAGTTCCATTTCCATCTCATCTAACTTAAAAGTGGTCTTCCGTGGACTTACTCGTCTACTCTACTAATTTTAGGCCACAGCCGCCTCCTTCCTAAACCTAACTTTAATTACAGACAGTTTAACAGAAATATTCATTTTCATTTAGTTCTTCACACACACCCTAGTACACGGAGCTAAATGACCACGATGTCACTGACGCCGAAATGAAACAACAACAGGTCTACCATGTACCACCATAGCATTTGAACATCAATATTTGTATGTAGAAGTGGGTAACCATTGAAAATCACTTCCAGGAGGGCTGTGTTCAGTGCCTCCTATTGCTGCTTATTGAGGTAGTAAATTTCGTGTGGGCTTCTGGAAGGCCGAGTGCGTCTAATTGACACCCGTGGATGAATTGATGATGAGGACGCCACATGTACCCCTTCTCCATGCCAGGGGAATTAACCAAAAGAGATAAAAATCGTCAATGTCCCATCGGGGAATCGAACCCGGGACTCTTCAGGTCAAAGCCTAGCATGCTGGGCAATTCTCCAGTGGGCCGGATGCTTATTATGATGAAAATCCCGTTAGTTCGCCAACATCGACATGGCTAGACCATTTTGAAGAATGTTTACCCCATTCTGCTCATTTCCTCTTCGTCTCCTCCTCCACCCATACCCCACGTGAGCTGTTTAAACGAATCAGCAGTGACATATTTTTGTGTGTGTGGATTGTCAGCTGTTTAAAGACAATCATCTATAAGTGCGGTCACAGAATAATCTGTTCCATTCCCACACTGACCTGACGTAGCAAGTGTCATTCATACATCATGGAGCAACGAAAACGTGGCCGAAAGTCATCGAGTCTTGTTCTGGAGTTGTTCTCTTATCACGAAGATCTGAACGAGTCGAAGTGTTTGGTTTCTGGATGCAACGCCAAAATGCCGGTGAGTAAACAACCCCACTTTACGCTTTTGTAACAGTGTTATTATAACACACTTTTGAATGAGTCACTCCAACAGTTCCCGCTTTAGATCTCTGGCCCCAGTACTTCAATAGTATATGACAACCAAATATAGCTTTTTCTTACGAGGTCATATCGTGATGTTTGGCTCACCAATTGAGGATTTAGGTGGCCTATGACTCACATTTGCAACTTCTACGTACAGTACATGTTTGAAGATATCAGAACAAATTTTATCAACACATCAGTGCATTAAATATTAGTTATTATACCAACGCTGAAAACAATATTGGATGATTCAGTCTTCCTTAATAAAATGTTAAGTTAAGTGATAATGAGGTACGCCACATACTAAAGCTCCATGTGCTATAATGGTCACATGTCTAACGTTTTAATTCGTCATTCCGATTGATATTCATAATTGAACAGAGCTCACCTCAAAAACATACTTTTTTAATTATGTATGACACTGAAAAATGTTTATTCCTAAATTTCTAATTTCTGTAGAGAAAATTATATTGCCATATTCAGGCGCTTGCATTCCAATCAACCAAATGAAAACCATAGAACTATGTTTCATTTGTTCATTATAACTACAGAAAATTTCATAGCCATTAAATAAACACTGTTGCAGAAATGTTCTTTATAGAAAGCAAAGTGGTACGAAAACGATACAAGTGGTATGGCGCAACTAGAAAAATCCATCGTTTTCTAATAGTGGAAGGATGGGGACATTTCTAACAGAACCAAAATAAGCTTTTTTTATCGTAAAGTTTCAGTCATATGTCATCTTGAGTTACAATGGTAACACTGGAGGAGACCACATAGTGGGGGGAGTCTTAAACTATTGAAATTAGCAAAAATACCTCTGGTAAAGATGAAATAGTCTGGTTTTAATGTAGTAATGGGCGTTAACTTCTCCGCTGTCTACAACCCACCCACCATCCCCTCTTTAGATCACGACATGCATATAAGAGTATATAAAATTCCAGCTGAGTCCGCCAATATACGCGTGAATTACGATAAAATACAACATTGCCAACCATTCAATAGTTTTTGCTTATTTTGCTTAGTTTTTGCTTATTAATGCTTTTTCACATAATTACAACATTAAGTGAATCTTTAGTACGTGTGATCTGTGGTGTAGGCTATTTTTATTAGACAAGTGGAAACAGTATTACGACGTCAATGTGTGTGCCTGAGTAACATGGCTGCCGTCGTTGAATTAGCGAGAAATTAAAACATATATTTACGTAATTAAGCACATATTTTAGGTGCAGTTGTAATAATGGACAGGAATTTCAATTACAAATGACTCCCAGAAAGGTATGATAATCATCCATTATCAATAATGAGCCAAGTACAAGTTTTGATCGCCTGCAGAAATAATGTTTCAATTACTCACATTGATAGTATTGTGTCAAACCTAGAAAAGGGCAAAATAGTATGGAACAGTTTGCAACTATTAACGTCATGTTTTACCTCGAAGTACTTAGTGTACAACACAGATCCCACTAATACTCCCGAGATACACTTTGTGATCGCCTCACGTTGTGGCATCAATGCTAGCAATGGAAAGTGCCCATTTCAGAGCAGTCCAGCACCACAGGACACTAGCACTGCAGCGCTTAGTCGCACGAGCACTGTCCATTGGGGTGGAACGTTGGTATAGGGCAAAAAAAAAGTTTTCTTTATTACCCATTCTAATAGTGATTAAGATTTGTCTTTTTATGTGAGAAGTTATTCTACAAAGTTTTATTGTGATAGAACCACATCTTAAGGTGCCGCAAAAGCGTTGAACAAAATTTTTGGTCTTGAAATTTTCAAATTTTCTAGAATTTCATTTTTTATTTTATTGATGTTTTTTATGGTTATTATTTCAATTGCATTAAAACTATGGCTAAAATAGTGCAAAAAATAAAATTTGTTGTCCATCATCATTTTATAGGCCCACTTAGTAGGTTTTTTTTTCTTTTCGTATGGCTTTTAGTGCCGGGAGTGTCCAAGGACATGTTCGGCTCGCCAGTTTTGTAGCTGCTTCGAAACGGACACCCAATGGGTGAGCTACAAGTACCGTTGGGGAGGAAAGTTGGAAGGGAGGGTCGAGGAGGCCAGTTTTGTAGCTGCTTCGAGACGGACACCCAATGGGTGAGCTACAAGTACCGTTGGGGAGGAAAGTTGGAAGGGAGGGTCGAGGAGTTGGAAGGTAGCGGCTGTGGCCTATAGTTAGGGACCAACCCCGGCATTTGCCTGGAAGGAAGATGGGAAACCACAGAAGACCATCTTCAAGGTTGCCGGCGGGGGGATTCGAACCTCCTCGCCTCCCAGATGTGAGCGACTGCCAACAGTCATGCCGCAACGACCTCGGCTAACTCACCAGGTATTAAAACATGAATAAATAAAGGTTCTTCTTTTAAAAATCTACTTTGTTGGTTTTGTCACAGTAAGATAGGGATAGATATGACAATGTAATGATTTTTTCTTTGACTAACACTTATTTAAGTTACTTAGAATGTCTCCTTTCATTTTTATAATACAGTGAAAATAATGAACCAAATCGGAGAGAACAAAAAGTACTTAAACTAAGCAATAATGTCATAACCATTGAGATAAGAACACACATTTATTCATAAAATGCAAATAATAGACAAATAAAACATTCTAACAAAGCTAAATCAATATTCAATGTTCAATGTTCTCAAATACATTTTAGGTAAAGTGTTACTTTGTTTCAAATTTTGGCATCATCTTGTGTGAAGCAATTCTGGCTTTGACAAATCCATTTCTTTCTTCTAGACCACAAACACAAGACTGACGATTCTGTTACAAGCTTGATTACTCTTTCCACTGCTTATGTATGACAGGGAAAATGTGGAAAATCAATTGAATGCAACAGGCCATCTTCTCTTGCTTCACCTATGTACTTGGCTAAGTCCTCATCATGTACGTGCTTTGTCATCGTTGGTTCCGTGATTGTTACATCAGCCCAATTGATCATGTCGATGTACTATTCAGCTTTGAAGTTTAGTTTAGGTCTCACAAACTTCCGTACCTCATTTTTCTTTTCTGACCTTGCCTTCAAAAGTCGTCGGAAGCCTAACTCTCTTATGTGTTTTCTCTCATCGCTTAGTCTGGCTGCGTGGCTCAGGGGTAACGTTCTCGCTTGCTGAGCCCAAGGTTGCAGGTTTGAAACCTGGTGCAGTAAGCTGGTTTTTGAGGGTGCGCAAATGCGAGGGAGCCGTGGCACGTTAAAGGTCCCCTTCGGGGCAAAATTCCGGCACCCAGGCGTCTCTAAAAGCCAGTGTAGTTAAAAGGGACGTAAAACCAATAACATTTATCTCATCACTTAACATACAGACAAGCATGTTTTCAGGGTGAGCGTAGTAGCCATTTCTTTGAATAACCGGGTCGATTACTTTGAGATGTTCGTTGCAAAGGTAACGTGAAAACGAAATCAGTCTCCATAAGTGTTTGGCTCTTTTTACACAAAAGGGCTTCATCTTAATGTAAAACCAGATGGGAGCATACACCTTAACTACATACTCTGTTAAGGTTTTCAGGTTTTCTGAAGGGTTCTCTGTTCCAACATACAACCGGAGAATGCGACTGGCCAACGTCAGGCATCGTGAATGTGCCAACATTCCTGGTTTCTTCATGGCTAGATCAGAGAGGTAGATTCCACTTGAGATTGATTTACACATTTCAAGTAAATACTTTTGATCGGTACTTAGATCTTGCTTCATTTCGAGGTCTGGAAGGTTGTCCTTAATCGGTGAGTACGTAACTACTGGAAGCTCATAACATTTTTCAAGTGGTTTGCCTAATACTCCCCCGAACTCATTAGGTCATTTTGGATTTCCATCCAATGCACAAAACAGGTGGCGCAACGGCAACTCGTTGCAATGAAATAAACATATTAGCCACTGCAAAGACTTATGAATATTCTTTTCTAATTGAGCGATAACACCATTATAAGCTCCAGTGTTTGTAGCAGTGCCATCACATCCAATTGCAGTTACACTGTTCAAGTTCAAATCACAGTTACTATTGAAATACCCAATAATACTATCTTTAATGCCTTTACCTGTACCAGAGTCAGGAGCAAAGTGCGCCAGAAAAAGAGAACCAGGCTCTTCAACTAACGAAACGTGTTCTTCAACGACAGTCTTTCTGTAAAATTTGTTCCCTTTTTTCTCTTTTACAATTGTCTTATCCTTTCTGCCATCAAAAAACAACCCTTTGTTCTCTCCAACTTGATTGTTGACACTGGTTGCAACTGCTTTTTTTTCTCGATTACTGGCTCTAGCTCTTCGAATTTTCATCCTGTCAATGACGTTAGTTTTATTCTCCTCTTAAATCATTCCCACATCTTTAAGAACGGCACTTGCTATGGCTTCTGCAACCCTGTTTGGACCCCCGTTCTGTTAGTTAGTGCATCTTAGTCACATATAACTGCCATTTTTAAGCAGAAATTGATAAATACAACAATATTTTTTGATGATCCAAATGTATTAAAATTTCATAAATTTTACTAAAAAATCATAATTTCTAACCCTTTGCGGCACCTCTTACCCTACTCCAATCGTGTTCAAACATTACAATTGATTTATTAATAGCAAAAGGCAACTTTTTATCACTATTACGTATTGAAATTGAAAATAATATTTTTTCGTTCAACCCTACTGTCCATTTGACCGGGTACAGCAGTACGTTTAGTAGGCTACTGAGCGCAGAGCCTGGACACTAGGGGCACTAGAGCCCACATCTTGTCATATGTGTGTGGTCTGCCATGCTCATAACGTCTTTTGTGCATGGGGAGGAAGAATAAAAGCATAGTAGCAAAGTCACACATTAAAGAAACACACCGAAGACGTACGTATAAAACATGATATTTGGACGTACATGAACCAGATCTGCAACAAGGATACAGCAATTTGCATACTTCTTGGGTGATGCTGCAGGTGCATTGAGATATAATAATGCTAAAAATGGAATCAAGGATATTTGTAATATTGCATGTGACAGTAAGAGTGTCCGGTATGGAATCAGCCACACAGCCACTTCATGCCTTACCTCATTAATTTCATTTGTTAGTAACTCCTCTCGTGAGATTGGCATCACGAAGGGCATCTATCCGTAATATCATTCCCACAAGGAAACTGTCTCACCACATCCCCTACCTCATAGCAACCGGAATAATTACGAGTAGAACCAAAAACTGTAGGCTACATGAGGACTATAAAGCTGTATTTAAATAACGAGAATTTCAATTCACCAACTAACTAGATTGATGCTGTTCATGAATATGTGAGTTCAAAAAACATGCGTTAGTAAATTTATGAGGATTTTAAAATGAACAATATTCCGTCGCAATCGAAGGTAATTTATGATTTTTATTCTCATTTTCAACATCGCCTGAAACAATACCTCATAGAATTTACCTACACATAAGAAATACAACAAAATAAGCAAGATGACACGAAATCCTTCTAACATTTGAAGTTTTAGGACAATTTTCATTATTTCAACAGTATGGAGACCAATAGTGGTATTCATTGTAAAACATTTTTGCTCTGAAAATTACAAAAAAAATTGTCTGACTTTCTACCAGCTTGTCGGTATTTCTTTTGGTGGAGTGCCTAAAACTGCTTCGTTTCTTAGTTTTTGGAACTATTCGGCTCCAGAGGTATGGTATGCGAACCGTCTCCCTGACTTACCAGGGGCTATGTAATGCCAATAATACGAAGAAATGTGTAGCCTTTTATTATAGTTCGTGTAGTGTAAAAATGACATGGTGTCGTGCAATCGATTGCACTGACAATGAAGGATACCACCTTGTGGTGTAGCGGCTAACGTTCTTGGCTGTCGCCCTGGTGGTCCGGGTTTGATTACCTGCCCTGCCAAGAAATTTAATTTCGGTTTGAGGTACTGAAATGGTATCGATGATACGTAAGTCATCCAAGCGGTGTTCATTTCGAGGACTTGCACCAGGCCAGTGGGCACGTGTTTCCTTTTTTCTGCGTTCTTATTCTGCAATTCCAACATTGATATGGGATCCCTGAGAGCAAATCAATTCGTAGAGTTGTTGGAATATTTATTGTTTTAAATCGATTTTACCCTCCAGGTTAGTGGTTCCCACGGACTCAGCGAGGGATCTCACCACTACCGCATCTACGGGCAGTGTCCAAGAGCTGGGAACATCTGGTATGAGTAGATACAATTAAGGAGGTGTGATAAGCACCTCGCCCAGGCGGCCTCACATGCAAAGCGAACAGGGGCCTCATGGGGGATGGGAAGATGGGGATGGATAGGCAAGGAAGCGGGAAGGAGGCGGCCGTGGCCTTACAGTAGGTACCATCCTGGCATTTGCCCGAAGACGAAGTGGGAAACCACGGAAAACCACTTCGAGAATGGCTGAGGTGGGAATCGAACCCCCTCTACTCATTTGGGCCACCCGAGGCTAAGTAGACCCCGTTACAGTCCTCATACAACTTTTCAAATTTCGTGGCAGAGCCGGGAATCGAACCCTGGACCTCCGGGGTGGTTGTTAGAATAGCTTCCTTAAAATATTTTCAAGGGTCAATGCTGTAAGTAGCCCTCGTGAGTTAATCCAATTGCATATTTATATGTAATACACATATCGTATTTAAGACATTGGATTTTCATTGCATTCCAAGTTCTTGGAATATGAAAACCTCGAAACTAATTTCGTAGTTTTCAGTGAATGAACTTCTAAAGTACAAGCATCATGTAGGGAGACTGTGCCACTTATATATAGAGAGTGTAAGAATTGCTTGAAGGCATAGTGACATGGTGCGTAATGTGTTTGTACAACGAAGGAGGTTGCCATGACGGTGATTATGATGAAGATGGTGATAACGATGAGGACGGTGATTTACTAGGTAGGTACCAAAGGAAGACTTAAGACTGAAGCGGATATATGGAAAAAAGGAAATGAACTTGCAGGTTGATTGCGAAAGTATTTAATCACCATATGGAGAACGACTAATCCAGAAGTAGACATGAAATGGAGTAGCCAAGCACAAATAGGAGGAAGGAAAGTTTGTTTTTCTGTGAGACTCTGTATGCTGCAAACACTGCGGAGTACCTGATTCCCTAGCTCACGTTCAAAAACCATAATTAAAAAGGGGATTCACTACAAACGTTAGGAATCGCTGACATAGATCTAGGATGAAGCTGTAACATTTCAGAAATGTTACGCGACCCTTGTTTTCGTGTCTACCTCGTGTTAGAAGCAAAAATACAATGGACATAGTAATTGTTATTGGCTGTAAGAAGGATACAAGATTTATGCTGGACCCCACCATCAGATGTGAAGTAACCATCGGCATAATAATAATAATAATAATAATAATAATAATAATATCGTATGCCCTCGGGTGCCGGGTGCAAGCTTTGTTATTTGACACCCAGAGGGTAGCTTGCATGTCGAATTGTTCCTTGAAGCACTATGGAAGTCAAGGAGGTTAGATATCTAAGCTCCTTGAACTCCAGCCGAGTAGAGAAATGAGGAACTTTGTGTTGGCGGAAACTCCCGAGATTAATTTTGCCATTATGAACATGGCCTACTGAATTCAAATGGGTTCTTTAACATGCCAACATCGTATGACATGGTGTCGTAATTTTCGACGCCTTTCAAAAAATCACTTATCACGGCCAGGAGCGAACCTGCAAGCTTGGGGTTAGTAGACCGACACGTTGACCACTCACTCACCATCGGCATAACAAGACAAGTCGTTTAGAGCAAACGATAGTCTTCACAGAGGAGTGAAAGTTTGTGGTACGTTTGGAATAAGCGAAAGGAACAACAACAACACTTTTTTATCACTTATCAAGTTTGGGTATGCCCAAGTATAAATCGCCAAATTTTGCTATCAATGAATCCATTCAATAGATAATTCATCTACAATGTACTCAGGAACAGTATGAGACGTAGTCTATTGGTACCCAATAACATTTTATTGCTAATACTAACAGTCTAATAATATATATATTTCGTATGGCATAAAGATGCAATATAGGCTACAATTATTTACATTATACAGTATTTACAAATATATACAGATTGAGACCTTGATCTGCAAGTAGCTTCAGTGTTGTTAGACCTGGATATCTAATTTCTCGAACCATTCTAAAGCTCCATCACTAGCTTGATGAATCTCCTTCATTGGACCATTGAACCTTCGGAGTGGGCAATCCATAGCGATGTGACTGATGGTCTGAGGCACATCTCACAGTTGCAGAAAGGATTCTCAGCAATTTTCCATTTGTGCTTCTGGAACTGACATCTACCGTGTTGAGTTCTTATACGGTTCAGCGACGTCCAGATTTTCCTGGGAAGGTCGAAACCAGGGGGCTGCTAAACTGGATCCGAGATAAGAGCTAATCTGTCTGGATTTGAAGTCGGCCACTCGTTGCGCCAAGCTTCATCCACTTGAAACTGCTCTTGGACCAACTTCCTTCCTTGTCTCCAAGGAGGATTCCGGGATTTCAGCCTGAGATCTTTAGGTGAGCAGGAGAGGGTTGTCACAACATTTAAGCCATTCTCTCTTCAGATAATAATAATGAAAAGAAAATCCACAGCCTGCTTCCAGTCTCCGACCGGGTCAGGAATGGAATGGAATGAAGCCCCCATCTAGCGGCGAGGATATGGACTGTGCCGGCTGCCGAGGCCTGACGCACTCCTCTGGGGCAATGATTAAATGAATGACAGATGAAATAAAATGATAGTGGAGAGTGTTGCTGGAATGAAATTTTGACAGGGAAAACCGGAGTACCCGGAGAAAAACCTGTCTGCCTCCGTTTTGTCCAGCACAGATCTCACATGGAGTGGCCGGGATTTGAACCACGGACCCAGCGGTGAGAGGCCGGCGTGCTGCCGCCTAAGCCACGGAGGCTCTCAGATAATAATAATAATATGAAGAAAAGAAAAATGACAATGCCATGGTACGTTAACGTCCAGAAAGATCTTAAAATAAATGGGGATACGAGCAGAAGTTGCAAAAGACCGAAATCTTTATAAAGCAGCCATCAAGACGTTTTGGACTTTGCGGGACGAAAAACTGACAACTCGTGCGAAATGGACAGAAGAACGTCGTGTTAAACACAGTGAGCTCATGAAGACAATGTGGATCAAGCGAAAAGTGAACAAATGCCAGAACGTAAAATGAGGCTTATCGTGGTCCTTAGTTGGCCGATTAGCGAAATTGAATGAAGATTATGAAGATAACCGCTTTGAGAAATCTATCCGGGACAGTCTGGCCGCGTGCGCCTGAACTGGTGAGTTCCAGCATAGACGGTGTATCAGGATAAGGTTGGATCGTGAGGCACTAAAAGCACTATACTCTGTGAGCTGCCAGAATGGGATTGACAGGTTTCGCCTTCCCATGTGGTCAGGGAACGAGGTTGCCAAACTGTTCGCTCCTACCGCGTGCACTAACCAGTCACTGACGCACGTGGCCTGTGATATTGCACCGCAGAGTATTATGACATCAACTATGCGAACATGGATTGGTCAAGATTAGATTCGATTCGATTTTTATTTATCTATTTGATCAATTACATGTATACAATACATTTTTGATAAAGGACAGAGGCAGAGGGGTGATTACTGACGTGGAATTTCAGGCCAAATGTCAATACCATTCAAGCAGCTCACAGAGTATAGCCTGGCTCGCAGGGTACCACACTATAAGTTACTATACACAGCTCGCTCGCACACGTAGCTAGCGGCAGGTGGGGAGGACAAGGTCATGACGTCACGCGCTTGTGGCTTACTTCATAAATTAAAGACTGTCCGTAAGTGTGCAGCAGGATCGAAAATACTACAAGCTCTAGCAACGCAGGGCCTTGCGTGTGAAGTCCAATTTCCGGAGCTCTTTTAGGCCTAATGATCCACAAACCAAATTGACCCATGCTCACGTCACACTATAAACATATCATGCTGTATCAACACATTTCGCGGTTAGGTATATTCCTATCATACTACCTGAGTTGACTCTAACAATGAGAACTATTTTGTATCCTTGCACAGAAACAAAATGACCATACGAGGAATTGAATTGTTCCCTTAACAATCGAATTTAGTAGGAAGAAAGTCTACTTCGCATTTTTTTACATTCGAATTTAGCCACTATGGACTACGGAGTAACAATCAAAATCAATGTTACGTTCTAGATCGTCTGCCAGCTTTGATGTCCTGCCAGTATCTCTTGAGCCCATCACTCTGCGCCTTCTTCCCATCTTCTGAAAGAGGTCCCCTCCGTCTTTTGGGTTCTGCCCCTACCTTAAATCCCTGGTAATTTTCGATTAGATGTCTGAATTCACACCTGTTCATAATTTTGCAGTACGGAATACCAATTTTTATAACGTCTTTGTTACATTCTTAAAACCATGACAATTTCTTCATCTTTGGTTTCACGAAATTCCAAATTTTCTTCGTTAGACTATCATTGGACATTCTGAAAATGTGTTCATAGAACAACAACCTTTTCCTTTTTATTGTTGACGTCACTGGTTCTATCTTTCTATAACTCTTCGTTTGACTTCAAACGTAAGTGACCGTCAACCCATCTGTTGCCTAAAATATTTCTCAATACCCTGCGTTCTCTTTTGACTAACTGGTCGACTACTCCCCGCCTGTTCATAGTCAAAGTCTCCGAAGCATATAATGCTTCCAGTTTGACAACCGTGCTGTAGTGTCTTAATTTTCCTCCAATGCTCAGCGACTTCTTATCATAGAGATTTTTCGTCAGGTGATAAGATTAATTGCTTCCTGTTCTAGGCCATTTTGTTGGATTACCTCACTCAGGTATTTACATTTCTTTACACGTTTAATCTTCCCTTAGCTTGTTTTCATCCATTCGGGCTTATTAACATAGCAATGTACATTTCTCTACGCACATAAGGATTTACCAATTAATGGTCAGCATATAGGCCTAATCATCGGTTTAAATAATCGTAATGGTAAAGCAACAATCTTCCTATCTTTATCGCTATCAATTGAATACTAATACCTTTTACTCTATATAAGTTTCACTTTTGTGTAGGTACTTGTTTGTCAGGTCTAATTTGTGCATTTACTGTGTTGAAACAATGAGGTAAAGTGATATGAAGTTACCAAAAAAAGACTTCTGAATCTGTTTAATATTTTAATTATTAAGGATAAAGTCTTTAGGTATTAAGGATAAAGTTAAATGTATGACACTCTTTAGGTGGTTGGTTTTCAGTTCTGATAACATATGTCATTACTTTTGTATTGCAGGGACGACATTCTGGCAACTTGAAAAAGCATGTACAAAATCATCACACAGACCTCTTCAACACTGTGGCCAAGAAGGAATCATTGAGGTCTTTGGAATCAAAATGTACGAAACGTGCAAAAGTCAGTACACTAAACGGAGTCAAGATGACTGCATCGGAACTCCAGTTACAGAGTCTGCGCCTCATCACTGAGCATGGGCATGCATTCAAGCTTTTGGACGACGATGCATTTCAGAAAATCATTCAACCTATGATCGTTGCCATGCCTGCCTCAAATAAGTAAGCTTTCATATTTTGGCGACGTTTCATGTTGTTTCATGTTTTACTACAACATTTAAAATTCATACGTTTAATAATTTGTATGGTTCCAATAAAATACACGGAATCTGTACTACTTTCATAGATCGACTTAAATTTTAAGATTTTTTATCCAGAAATGGCTCACATTTCACCTTCCAATTTCATCGTTGACGCTTTACAGTGAATTTTAACTCGATAGCTCCAGTTATTCCGGAGACAACTAGCTATAACAGTCAGATAGACATACAGTTGAACGTTGGAGTAACATTAAAACACTCCTCGTAAGACTAAACGACTGGCTTCGAATAGCCTTTCGTGCTTACCGAACCAGCCAAAGATTATTACACAATTAGGCCTATATATCTTTGATGTTGTTATGTTTTTACCTCTCTATCGATACCATTCATATCTAAACTAAGGATACATAATTAAATGTTATTAAGATAGCTCAATGGCAGTGGTTTGATAACTGTTTGTAAAATTGAAGCTAATGACAGAGAACAAAGTTAATCTTCAAACAAATATGATCGTCCAAACCAAATAACAAGGAGTTGCTTTGCCTAATATGAAGACCTTTAGCATAAAACTGAAGTGCCAGTTAGATTATAATACCTTCGAAATAACATATTGCACAGCTATAAAATTTGACTGATATAATTGAAAATTTGGGGGAAAGAATTAGGGTCGAGGTGCAAAACAGCCAATCCAATGAATTCTCAGTTGAAATATACTGCAATCTGCAAGAAACAAGTTAGAGTAGCGACTCTCATCGCTTAGTATTTAGACCGATCTTGCTGCATGGAAATGAGAACTGGATAGATTTAGGAAATCTGATAAATTTCCAAAAGAAAATCAGGGAGCAACTTGTAGATAAATTAGGAACACCAGGTTAATCGGCAGGGAAGCCTTCTTGGAGTGTTTTAAGGAATAATAGAAATGGAGAGTTTTTGTACAATTCTGGTAAATTAGTAGATGCCACAAAAATACAATGCTTCGAAAACTAGGTATGTGCACTCACCTATCTGGCAATGTGGTAGGTTTAAAGATTATGCAGGAGGAGAATGATGATGGGAACTGGATCATGGTTGAGGAAGTAGAGAGGGTGGTAAATAAACTACAGTGTCACAAAGCGTCTGGGAGTAGATGAAATGTAACCAGAAATTGTCAAGTATAGGGAGAAGCCAGGGCTGAAGTGGTTGCATAGGACAATCTAATTGGCATGGGTTTTATAGAGAAGGTACCCTCTGACTGGACAAAAACACGTAGCGCTAGTGCTACAAATCAAATGTTAATTTTATTGACTAAATCTCTGTATAAACATTGAATAACTGCAATATCGCCTATTCCATCGAAGCTTTCTTCAAAAACACTACACAGCCAATCGTGGGAAGTGGTGTATAATATTAACACTTTCGTGAAAAGTGAGGCAGTGGCTGGTACTGTGTCCATACCTTTAAAAAAGGTACAAGAGCGAGTGGCAAAAGCGACTGGTATATCGAAAATGACTGTTATGGCAATCATCAAAGAAGGTTCTCGGTGCGAGGAGGAAGGTAACACCTGGTAAACATCAGCACGTTCTTAAACCCGTGACAGGCGTAAATGACTTTGACAGGTGTGTGATTCGGCGGACTGTGTATGACTTTTACAATTTTTACAGTACCTACAATTCATAATCTAGTCCCGAAATTTCGGGAAAGTATTACTTTCAAGGGGAGAGGAGGCGGAGGGAGGAGGGCGGGGGAAAGGGGGGGGGGGGGAGGAGCACCAGTCTTAAATTAATATTGAATAATATGGGATTTAGGTGGAAGAAACACGAAACAACGGATACACTTTCATAGAGAGGGAAATTGTTAGATCTCAGCGTGTAGCGTATTTGCTAACAGTTAAGAAATACAGGGAGTCAGGGCGTCCTATAATTTACGAAGATCAGACATATTCACAGCACTCATACTGAACCATAGAACTTGGCTGATGATTCCACAGCAGGTCACACAGCGCTGATTTCGAAGGGTTATAGACTAATTATAGTTCATGCAGGAGGTCGAATTGGTTTGTTCCTTGAGAATTGCTAGTGTTCACATCCCAAATTAAAACAGGAGACTACTACGGAAAAATGAACGCCAATAATTACCAAAAATGGCTAACTACGAGATGCATTCCAAGCCTGCCTCCCAATTCAGTCCTGGTGTTAGACAATGCCTCTTATCACAATGTGAAGTTGAATTAGGTGCCGACCAGCAACAGCATCAAGACTGTGATGAAAGAGTTGCTGGTGCGAAATAGCATTCCTTTCTGTGATGAAATGCTCAAAATCCAACTTTATGATTTAGTTTCAAATAATGAGCCAAATGGAAATAATTGCAGAATTGACAATATCATGGCATGGTCATAGGCGTCGTCATATTGTACTGCGCCTCCCTCCGTACCACCCTGATTGAAAGGCAATAGAACTTATCTGGGGAGACTTAAACAGTGGGTAGGTGGAAACAACACTTCATTTCAGTTAAATGACGTTGAACGATTGTTAGAAGAGAGAGAAAGTGCGATTGGTGTTAAAGGAGGGAATCATAGACTAGCGCTTAGAGACAGACCAGCGGGGCTAACGAAGCGACCCTAATATTCACGACCGCAAGCGATCATCCATCCCCCTCGAGATAAACCAGCGGGACAGTCATCTGTTCCTCGTTGAGACAGATCAGCGCAGCGGGGCAATAAGAACGTACCCGAAACTTCACAACCTAGACCGATCATTATGTAAATACATATTCTTTCCCTTTGCTTATACATAACTAAAAATGATACATGTCCATGAAGTAGAAACTCGGCTATCATAAAATTACACTTTATTGTTTCATATATGACCATAATGACATTTGTTTCACATATTTTTAGCCTATTTTCGATTTTTGCAAAAAATGAAAGTAGACTTATGAGATCAACGCAGGGCGAAAAAATGTGTGTCTGTCTGTCTGTGTGTGTGTGTGTCTGTGTGTCTGTGAGTGTGTGTACTCTGAATGTCTGTCCCCCCTATCAATTCGAACACGGTGAAACCGAATTGAACGCCATCTAGACGGAAACGTAATGGCGGCCACCCAAATTTTCAAAGCTTAAATCAAATTACGACTAACCTAAACATCCGATCTCTACCAAATTTTGCAACAACATATATTTATATGGCGGGCGTCTTTTGACTAAACTACAAGGTCATCAGCTCAATAGTTTTCAGATAGCAGCCATGTATGTGTGCAAATCGATTCCCCCTATGAATTCAAACACGGTGAAACCGAATTGAACAAAATTTGCTACAGAGGTAGCACTCTCAAATGGCAACTCAGTGTCATGTTTTATATCGCCGCCATCTTGACGGAAACTAAATGGCGGCCACCCAAATGTTAAAAGCTTAAATCAAATTACGACCAACCTAATCATTACATCTCTACCAAAATTTGCAACAACATACCTTTTTGTCGGAAGCATTGTTTGACTGAACTACAAGGTCATCAGCCCAATAGTTTGCAGATAGCGGCCATGTATGTGTGCAAATCGATTCACCATAAAAAATTCAAACACGGTGAAACCGAATTGAATGATTTTTTTTACAGAGTTAGCACTAGCAAAGGCACCTCATATTCATGTTTTATATCCGTAACACGTTGTATTTCAACAAGCTATTACAACCAATATTTAATGATACTCCTTGAAGGGGACAAAGAATAATACCAATACCCATGTATTTAGTAGAAAGTAGGCTGTATGTTCTTTTCTGAACATCTTGTTAATTTTTAATTTAAAATTTCGTATTCTGTATCTTACTGTAAAATAGCAATTTTTCGCAAGTGAATTATTCGGTGATTCTAAAAATTGTTTGTTGTCAATAAGAGACTGAATACGTTATTTTAAATTAAAATTAAAAATATGTGAAACAAATGACATTATGAACATATTTATGTAACAATAAAGTGTAATTATATGATAGCCGAGGTTCTAATTCATGGACATTTATCATTTTTAGCCTATTTTCAATTTTGAAAAAATAGGCTTATGAGATCACCTTTTGTCCTTGTGTGTGTGTGTGTGTGTGTGTGTGTGTGTGTGTCCTAATAACTTCCAAACGGCCGGAGCGATTTCAATGAAACTCGGTAAGATCATAGCACTATTCCGAACGACCCCGACCGTGCCCTTCAAAATTTGTTACGTCTCACCAATCCAACATGGCGGCTGTGCAAATTATTACACAGCATTCAATATCTCCGAAACTATTCCCGAGATCACCCTGGAATTTTGTACGGAAATAAAGGGTACTACTGGAAATTCATCCAAAAGACTTTCAAAAACCGGTTAACTACAAAACGAACATGGCGGCCAAGCGTATTTGAAAATTTAAATAGACCTTTCTCGCGATTTAATGTTCCAAACACAATTAAATCTGGTACAGGAAAGGTTTATACACATTGTAATGCACTGGTATCTAATTCAGTTCAATTGTTTGCATAACCTCAAGATGGCGGCTGTGCGAATTTTATAATTACGTTTTTATTTCTTGTGTCGTAATTATGCGATCGAAGTTTAAGTTTGAATAATGAACCTAAGCAATAATTTTCCTTTAATGGTACATGACTCTATGGCCTATACATTTAACAATCCAACATGGCGACCATCCGAAATATTTAGACGGCTCTGAATATCTACGAATCTATTATAGCAATCAAACTGTTTTTTTAAGGTTCATAGGGGCTATGAACTTCAGTTCACCTATAGGACTTTAAATAACATGGTGATCACAAATACAACATGGCGGCTACGCGAAGTATAAATATTCACATGGACGTTTCTCGCAATTTAACCATACGAGTGCAGTGAAACTTGGTATAGTAAATCCTTATACAAATGTTAATCCACTGGCATCTAATGTTTTTCAATTGTTTCCATAACCACAAGATGGCAGCTGTGCGAAATTTTAAAATCTCCTTGTTACTTTTTGTGTCCTAATCATGCGATTGAAGTTTGAATGCTACACGTACACAATAATCTTCATGTAACAGTACATAACTCTAGGACGTACATATATAAAATCCAACATGGCGACCATCCGACATATTTTGTCGGTTCTCAATATCTACGAATCTATTACAGCAATCAAACTGAAATTTTGTATGTTGAGAGTGACAGTAAACATAAGTAGGATATATGAAAATAGGCTGTATAGTTCATCACGGAACTACTTGTTAGTTATGTATAAGCAAATGGAAAGAATATGAATTTGCATAATGATCGGTCTAATTAGTTGTGAAGTTTTGGGTACGTTGTTCTTGCCCCGCTGGTCTGCCTCGAGGGGGATGGATGATCGGTTGTGGTCGTGAGTATTCGGATCGCTTCGTTAGCCCCGCTGGTCTGTCTCTAAACGCTAGTAATCATGACGATGCTCTAGATGAAAAATTGCTGATTTTTTATATCATGTGTGTCAGAAGATAGTGATGAAGATGTGGCTGATTATTTAGGGGCTTTGCTACATCGTGTTCTTGGGTGTGTTTAGAAGCTGTCTGATAACCTGTGTCACTGTGATGTCTCTATGTGTGTATTTATAGTCGAGGTAGGATTTGGGTAGGAATCGGAAGGGGCTTGGACAATGTGGTCATTAAATCCGATGTACTTGGGCATGTATATTTGTAATTCAGGTGAGGATCGGAAAGGATACAGCTGTGGCCTTAAGTTAGGTACCATCCCCGCATTTGCCTGGAGTAGAGTTGGGAAACCAGTTCCAGGAATCAAACCCGCTTCCGTCACCTTTTCCTCACGAGGCTGAGTGTACCCCGTTTCACGCCTCAGAGTAGAATTTAATTCCTTGGCAGAGGCGGGAATCGAACCCGGGCCTCTGCGGTGACAGCCAAGAATGCTAGCCACTACGGAAGGAGGCAGACGCCAGTAATGTAAAGCATAATTCTTAACAAATCTTACATTTTATATTATTGAACATCATTTCATTTTTTGATAACTTTCGATGTTAATGTTTTTAATTATAGCCTATTTTAAGATGAATTATTACAATTCGTATCTGGATGAACAAGAAAAAAACACTGATTGTAGTTACTAATTCACTAATTTTCACCTCCATAAACTGATGTTTCATAACCTGTTTAATTCTGTAGGGTTAGGGGCATAATTATTAGTAACTTCATTGGAGAAGTGAGACTTTTAGTGTGCCTTCTTGACGTTTCCGCGAAATGCAGCGTTATTTGATATAGGGGACTGGATAGTAGCAATATGTATTAAATGCACAGAATAATGACCGGCGCTTATTCAGCACATTCAGGCATGTACAGGTAATCCAGAGTACTCGTATTTATGTTGATAATCAGGCAGCAGTGAGAGTTGATGGTAGGATGAGTTCTTGATTCTCGGTTGTTCCAGGATTGAGGCAAGGCTGTTACCTCGCACCACTACTGTTTATTTTATGTGTGTACCATTTGATGAAGGGCATAAACTGGCTGGGTGGAAACTAGGTAAGCAGTCTGGCCTACCAGAATGCTGAGCTTCTATGCTCATGATCGCGGGTTCAAACCCGGCCGAAGTCGACGGATTTTTTAAGAGCTTTAAAAATCCCTCAGTATGCCTTCCTTCGGAGGAGAAGTAAAGCCGGCGGTCGCATGTCATAGATTTAGGGCATGAAAAAGAACCTTCCACTAATTACACTGTGGAAGCTGAAATGTGTAGGTTAGTTTGGTAACGCTATATTAGTTTCAAAGTTCGCCGCCAGGTGCTGACTGCGATGACATTTAGTAGCCACGTCCGCAGCTAGGCGTCGTGCCCGGTAGCATTTGGTAGGAAAAGTAGGAACTTCTTGAAGAAATTAATCGTCTGCAGTCCTTCTACCTGAATCACAGATAACACACACGAATACAGCCATCACAATTAACACCGGTTATCAGACAGATTCTACACACACCCAATGTACATGGGGCTACATAACCGCGTTGTCGCAGCCCCTAAACTAAGGATTCAACCAACCAGTCTGGCCTACGCTGATGACCTGGTTGTAATGACGGATTCCGTCTAAAGCTTACAAACCAATATTTTAAAGCCTGAACAGAAATGGAGGGAGTATGGTATGTTAATTAGCATTTTAATAACGAAGGCCATGTCGGTAGGTAAGAAACGCAAGAACGTTGAATGCCAGATAGAAGGAAATAAATTGGAGCAGGTGTAACAGTTTAAGTACTCAAGCTGTGTATTCTTCCAGAATAGTAGTACCGTATGGGAAAATAAATAGAGTCGAGGGGCATAAAAGGCTATGCAACCAGTTCTCAGTTGAATTCTGAACTCAGAATATTGAATTCTGCAACAATTTGCGACGAAACTCTCCACACATCGCTCTGTATTTAGAACGACCTTGCTGTATGGAAGTGAGAGCTGGGTGTATTCACTATATTTCATATATAAGGCAGAGGTAACTGATATGAGGATAACAAGAATGATTTCTGGGACAAATAGATGAGAGAAATGACAGGAAGGTACTCGTAATGGAGATATATAGCCTAAGTTAGAAACTAATACACTACATGAAGTTTTTCACATGAGCCTACTCAGATGGTTTCGTCATGTGATGAAAATGGCGGTATAGAGGTTACCTAAGAAGTTGACGAGAAGCGTAGGTAGACCTAGGAGGCAATTCTTACTTTTAACTGTTGAACGATTTCAAGTGAGAGGTATTCAAGCAGAGGAGGTAGAGTGCTAACTGGTAATAGGGGAACATGGTGGCGATTTATTTTCATACAGAGGCTTGCCCAATATGACCTAATAGCTGGAAACCCACGTTTGCTATTGAAACTGCCGTGACAGATATATATTTGAAAAAGAAGTTTATTTGTTTCATAGTGTTGAAATTGTACTTTTTATTCCATTCAGACTTCAATTAAGAAAACGTGTGTGTATAATAAAACTGATCATAGTAATAAGGAATGAGAATTTTTTACGGATTCAGTACATCCTATATTTTTGCTTCTTTCCCATAGCTTTACGCTGCTGGACAAAACATAAAAGACATGGATGTTCTTGTTTCAGATGTGCTGTTAACTCCAAATCGATTCCAGCCCTTATACCGGCGTACGCAGACATGGTACGACAAACGATTGCTGATCAGCTGAAAGAAAAGCTATTATGTTTGAAAGTTGACTCCACCTCCAGAAATAATCGTCACTTCCTCGGTGTGAACGTACAGTTTGTGGAGAAAGGAAAGTTAATAGTCCGGACACTAGGTGTTGTCGAGCTTTTCAATCGACATACCGCGTCAAACATTAAAGTCGAGATTACTCTCTTACTTGAGAAATATGACATATCTGTTGCCAACATTCTAACTTTCACCACAGACAATGCACCAAATATGACAAAAGTGTCTCAACTCCTCCAGGAAGAGGAACTTGATCTAACAGCAGTGGACGATGAAGAGGAAGATATTCCCTAATGTGAACTCGTGGCTGACATGTACCACGTTCAAAGTGTGAGATGTGCTGCTCACACCCTCCAGCTGGCTGTCGACGATGCGGTAAAGGCAACGTCCACCTTGCCGTGGAGGGCCCTCACGGATGGCGTCAGGACCCTCGCGAAATATCTGAGGACACCGACAATGGCCCGCCAAATAAAACGCGAGAAAGTCGCTCTGCCAACACTCGACGTCGCTACCCGCTGGGGATCAACATTTGATATGTTCAAGTCAGTCAAATGCTTGAAAATGTTTGTGGAAGACTTGTGTCCAGACAAAAGCCTTACAAGTGAGCAGTGGAAGGACGTAGATAATGCCTTAGAATCTCTGGAACCAGTTCGAGTGGCCACTATCGCTTTGCAAGAAGAGGGTTTGCTACTCGGTGATTTCTTCGCCATTTGGACGAAGTGCAAACTTTCTCTTCAGCGAGTAGCCCACTCTAGAAATATGGAACTTGCAGCGAACTTGCTGCAGTGCATGGAGAAGCGAGAGCGAGGCCTAAAAAACAAGAGGGGTGGAGTGAAATGGACCCCTTTGTTTGATTACCCAGGATTCAAAGCGGCTCTCTTCATGGACCCGCGGTATTTTTCGTTTTTGGAGGCCGGAGATGTTGAGAGTGCCCAGGTGTATCTGGTTAACCTAGGGGCACGATTGGATCGGCTTCGCAGCATACCTACAATGGCCGAGGAAGCATCTGAAGAAAGGGAAGCTGAAGAAACGGCATCGGCGTCTGACGATGACGATGAACTGCAACAGCTTCTAGCCCAAAAGGATCGAAGAAGATACCAGGTGAACGCTGCAATTGGGTGCATAAAGAAAGACCTTCGTCCAATAATGGACAAATACTATAGGACGACACGAAAACTGAAGAGCAAGATGGACGTCTTGCAGTACTGGGAAGGCCAGAGTCTGCTGCAGCCGGAGCTATATGATTTGGCGACCGTGGTCTTGGCCATCCCCGCTACGCAAGTGAGCGTGGAGAGACTCTTTTCTGCTCTACGCTATGTCATGAACCCCCTGCGCTATAGTTTGACGCCAGAGAATGTAGGCAACGTGATGCTGCTTCATAGCAACGCCGATGTTGTTAGAGAACTCGGCATACATCCACCAAGCTCTACTGTGCTGTCACCGTCAACCTCGAGCACTTCCTTCTCTACGGATCTCGACCACACTGCACCTTCATCGTCCATAGGTTAGGATCAATACCGATCAATACTGCCGTGACGCAAAGAATAAAAGAATATCCAGATATCCAATCTAATAGCCATAGACAACAATACGTTTATACGACAAGAAATTGTAATTCAGTTTTCAAGTTGTGATTTCAATGTTTCGAAACAAAAATACGTGGCAAAAATAGAATTTAGATCGGGGTTTCAAACAAAACATAACACTTAAAGTAACTTACATCGCATTATTGAAGCAACTTGTAAAGTTGGTTATCAAAATGACGTCACTGTAACAAAGTTCGTAACCAAAGTATTATCACGTTTGTCTCGGGAATTTCGTGTTAGGACGCTGATGTAACTTTCCTAATGAAAAGAATGTACGTATCTTCAGCCTTACAGTTTATTCGGTGTTGTAGCATCATTAGATTGAATGTCTTCTTTTTTGCGCAACGACGCTGGGACGACTGTATGTTAACATACCATGATGGAAATAACACCTGGAGTAGAGCCTTCCTGAAAATTCACACGAGCTATCTGACCGTATGATCACCGCCTTCTTTGCCATAATTTCTGTCTATTTCAGTATTTACTGTGTGATATGCGGTATTCACTACGTAATTTTCCTTTAGGACTTAGCCAAAGTCTTAAACAAGCGTACTCTTTCAGCGCTGTCAACCTGCTCGTGACTTGCTATAAGTAATCTTGTGTTAGACGTGGAGTTATTTGTGGATAAGATACAATATTCTGTCCTGTACGAATATCCAGAATTTGATTAGGAATTGATTGCATTGGGTGTATCCGGATATTCACACTAGATATCGGGGATTTTTCAACTACGCTTCACGTTGTGGAAGACCATGAGGTGGCAAGAAGTATTCGATAATTCGAGGTCAGAGAGGTAGTGATTGGCCGATGTTATGACCTTATGTGATGTATCTTAAAATACGCTCTGATCACGTAATTAATTCAGCACTTATGCGCTATGTGATTCTATGCCAGAGAAACTATCGATTATTTACACGTTAATTTTCTTTCGGATACAAGGTCCTCATTTAAAAACCTTTACACCATGTATTCTTTCCTCCATGATATTACGATACATCTTTAAGTTAGTAATGCTTGCAATGTATAAATATGAAGTAAATACAAGAAATGTGCGTCATTTCACACCACAGTCAATGGATCGTCCCAATTAAGCATCACGGATATCGCTGCCATATAGCCTAATTACATTTCCAACAATCTCAATGTAGACTACTTAGGGTAGAACTTCTATAGTGGCAACTAATTATTTACTACTAAGTGAACAATGATACCTGCTTGAAACGTACACAGTCCTTCAGCATTGTCTATAACTCATTGACCGCGTGGTGGAATCCTTGTAGCAAGACTTTCCTCTTGATGGAGCAATCCACTGCCTACAGAATCTCGAGAATAGACCGGAAACGAATGTCACAAAGTGATTCCTTAAAATTTGGGATCAAGTCATAATCACAGGCGTTGAAGTCCGGTGAATTTGGTCGATGGAAATATACATCCCAACCCCAGCCTTCCCGCAAATCGGTTACAGGGTGTGCCACGTGCGTACGCACACATTATCTTGTGGCACGATGAAAGGGTTATACGAAAAAAAATCCCCTTTCATCGCAACGCTGGTCTCAGATTATACAAAAAAAAAGAAACACTGAGGAGGGGTTAGGCTATGACCCGCATTATCGCTACTCATTAAATTGGCGTTTAAGTTGAAGTTCGCACGGCCTGGCGCATGTCTCATCAAGCGCGAGGATGCACGTCTCCTTTGGGAATATACTGTAGCACTCTAAGTGACTTTGAGCGGTAACTTATAATAATCCTCGTTGAACTCCAACTCTTGGGAAACCCATCGATTTTCAATTTTCTGCATTATAAGGCGTTTCTTTAGAATGCGCAACAAAGTATTATGCAACAATCTTGTCTATTTACCGGGATTTTCGTTTCACTTTTTATGCCGTAGGGATGTCGTACATTATGGGATATACTCCACAACACGAAACAAAATGGGCAGTGAAATCTGTGATAGTAACATAGGACGACCGGGCGAAGTTGCATTCAATGACTTGTCTTCGTACGCCGTTCGTTACACCAGAATTCTTTGAATACAGTACAAACATATGTTCTTTTGTTTACTTGTATCACTCTAACAATCAACATGACTATTGTAGATTTAAATTTTCGATACTGTTTCATTGTTATAAATGTACAATGATATCATAGACCAATTGGGGAGAACGGTGTTGTGCAATTGGTATCGCAAATAAATCAAGAAACTGAAACCCATTACCACGTAGCATCAAATTACATTTGGTGTAATATGAATTGGGAACTTAATGTACCTGGGTCATTCATGCAAGGTGACAAGTAATTCACACTCATTGTGAGTTAGAATTTCGGTTTTGATTCTTCCAAATGAAATATTGATATATTTGTTAGAATGAATTGTTGCAACGCATTTGTGGTATGACAATGCAATCTATCTAGAATTAAACCTACCTGTAAACATGCTTGTAATTATTGAAACTTATTTGTTCTCATAATAATTCTGTACCATATTGCACCTGTTCAATAAACTCTCATCTTTGCACCTAGTGTTCTTAAGGTCGAAGGTGAATCCCACCTATAGGATTTTTCATTATGGATACCCGAGTTAAGGCCATAATTACAAACAAACCGACAGACCTATAGACAAATGAGTTTTGCCAATATTTCACTTGTTTAGTTCGGCGTTAGAATACATATGTCAATTATTCACAAGTTTAATCATTATGTTTTTATTTCTGATTGTATGAAATATTGTCTTGGCGTCTTTTCTAGGAACCGCTTACTTAAAACTCTATACATGGAGAACTACTTGTCTGAGGGTAATCACATGTTTATACGTTATAGGCACAAGTAGTGGTAGTGTAAGTATCAAGTTTAAATTTCTTTCAACTATCCTAATAAGTAGTTCTATACTTTTTCTAAAGTAACTTTTTTCAGCCCACGATAAAGGTACAGCAGGAAACCTGGGGTCATTTTGAAGCTCTTATTTGTAATTTACAGAAACTACAACCACTGCGAACGTACAGAGTGATATTGAATGTATGAATAGTGTTATTGAAGGGAGGTTTTGTGCGCGCTGGCTCGTGCAATTAATAAAAGCAGACGGACTGGTGAAGCGTTGCCGCGTAAAGTTGCAGTGGTCGCGGCAAAATACGAACGAACACAGCTTTAAGTTTACTTTCAACCTTTGATTTTCTTCACACGTAGAAATGTCATTTTCCATCACATTTGCACATACGGGCTTTAGACTTCCAATGGCAGGTTCAAAAATGGTTAGCTTCTTAATTTGGAAATGCCATTCTACACAAATTTTGCATGGGCTATTTACATTATTTATATAACTGTACAATATTTAATTCAGTCAGTACTCTTCGTCTGAATAAACGCTCTGTTCCTATGAATCTGAACGGCTGTCATTCATGTTAATTATGACTGGTTCGAAATGAGGGACATTTTCAGACAGTCCATCTTTCTCCCAGTAGTGGTCTTCAATACCTTTAGCTTGTTTAATACATTGTTTCCAGAGTTCGGGAGTAACGGTGCGCAAGGCTTCTCTGCATTAAACAGTCATTGCTTCCATACTTCTACCATTTTTTAATATGTTAGCCAGATTTCTTTTTAGCTATTATTCCTTTAAAGTAAGCCAAATTAAGTTCGATTGGATTGAGCTCGCAAAGAGCCACTGGTAAACAAACAAGCTTTACATCTGGTCAAAGTCGTTCCGTTAGTTGTTCCAGCTTCTTCACTGGAGTTTGAAAATAAGGCCTGGCAAGGACAATCAACTCTGATTTAGTCAGATAGTTGTAATTGCCAACTCCAAGTGGTAGCGAGATATTCTTGATGTTATCCAGGTTATAAGTTCAGGTTTCAGCCACGACATGTTCGGGTTTTTAATTGCAGGATTCACCAACGTATCATTGGCACTTTATCTATAATGACTGCCGACCTTTGAGGCAATAAACTCAGCACTTTCGTGAATCATTCTTCGTAATTCGTCGAGTTCATTTCGTTGTGGTAATCACCACTCCCTTTCTCGCCGATAAAACAAAGTTCTGCGCCGTAAAGAAATCCTTCTTCTTTACTTCCCGTGTGGAAAATTATGATGCGTTCCCAGCTCTAGACGGTGTCTTTGAACCTCCACGCCATCCATAAATTTCCTGAATGTACCCTCCGTATTGATCATAATTGTCGAAGTTTTTCCGAAGCATCAACCACGTTTTTTTGCCACCCATATTTAATGGTGTGGTTCTGTCCGCAACAGGTCTCGTCCTTAAAGATGATCTTGTAGCCCTGTGTCGAACTACTCTCATTCTTCTCATGAATGTATGTCGGGATGCAGCAACTTTCACAGATAACATTAACACTGGTTTCCTGTTAATTTTTTTTTGATTCGGAATCTGAAGCTTTTGACTACCTACTTTCAAAAGCGTAGCCTAGAAATTGACATAATCAGGTAAATCGTACATATTTTCTGCCAGTTTCTCGCGGAGGTTTTTAATTGTGGGAAATACCTTATTCATGTAAAACTCATGTATAATTCTTATTATTGTGCCCAAAGTAAAATCATCGAGTTGAATGTTCGGACGACCTATCCCGGCCTCACACACTGCTTCTTTCTTGACCTGGATGACAGATTTTCATCATTCTCCCTTGAATTGGCTCCTATTCTCTTCACTGATGACACTGATAATCCAAGACAATATGCCACTTTCTGATACACAGGAAACCTCTTATCCCCTAATTGTCCCCCTCACTTCGAAATAAACAAATGTCACTGAAAACTAGTGCAAGTTCGCCCTCAGACAATGGTGGACTCAGAGGCATCTGGAAGTGATGTGATGTGGCTAATATGCAGTAAACAGGAAGAAAGAAAATAGCATATGGACATAGCCAGGTCACTCGCACTCCATTACACAACTGCCCGGGACGATAATCCAGTGAATACAGGTCTGTTAGCTTACAAACGGTCCGGTAGTTCTAAATTTTTTATATGTTGTCTAGGACGGCTAGTAGGTGTTTAAAATGTAAAATGCACAATTTTTCCCCCTCCGCGCCCGCCGCCATATTGGAAAAATCGCAAAAATTTGGCACTTTCTTGATATGTTCACCTATATTTCCGTTTCGGTGCATTTTAGTGAAAATAGAGTTCTAGTCAATCTTGTAGACAATTAAATTTCCTACAATTTACGTTCAATATTTTGTTTCTAGGACTTATGGTTACGGAAATATTTACTTTTTTAAACAATAAAAAATCACATTTTTCGGATATTTTGCCAAAATTCTAACTTTAGAAAGCTGTAATTCAGTTATGGCCTATTCTAGAAAAACAAGTATCACAATATAATTGTAGAGAATTTAATTACCTACAGTATGCATGTAATTCTTTAGCCAACCATATGAAGTGGGGGTAAGTATAAAAATTAAAACAATGGGTATATTGCTTTTTTCGCTTTTGTGACTCCACATTTAATCTAAAGAAAATGCACAAACTATTTCCCAGTTATGGCTTGAATTTTTAGTTAATACCGACCTTATTTGAGCTTCTTACATGTAACAGCGCAATTCTAATGAGGCAGGTACTATATTTCACTTAAATATCCACTGGTGAGAGGAGATGTTCAATTTCAAACAATCCACCAACACAGAAAGTACATTTTTAAAGATTCATTTATTTAAACAAAATAAGATCAAAATACAGCAATAATCTTACAAAAATCAGTAGTGAATAAACTAAGAACATAAAAGAAAACTGATTTACTGGAGCTTCGCTCGTTTTGTAGGGGGTGAGTGAATGAAGTCTGAGTCTTCATTGTCCTCCTCAAATAGTGAAGTTAGTAGATCGGCGTCGTCTTCGTCGTCGATGGTGACTTCCTCCCTGTTATTACATTCTTCTCTACTACATACTTTTCAAAGGGCGAAACAACTTAGGCTCGCCTTTCTACAGCCACACGCCCCCATACAGCCAGTTGTGCATCTGCATGAGATGGTGTTAAGCAGGTTTGGGGGAGCAGCGTCTCTACTTATCCTGATGGGCTCCAGTCGTCCAGCTTTTCTACACCAGCCCAAATCGATATGGTCCTTGTCAATCCGCCATCCACTGCATGATCTGGTGATATGTCCTCAGGAAGTGGAAATGTGCTGCGTCAGTAGTTGGAGGTAGTTTAGCCAGGTTGAGTTTAATGGCACTAGTCTTCAATTTGCTATAGCGAAGAGAGTTCAACGACTGGTCTCCACTGCCACCATACAGGGATACCAAGATTTTCTCCTCTGCTGCTGAAATTTCTTGGGGTCTGGCAGTTGGGTCCTCGAACCTCTTAGCCTGCTCCAGCAATGATGGGTCTTTCGTAAAAAGTTGGCAGAATTTATTCTTTCCAAACCCAAAAATGTTTGAAGTGGTGTCACAGCCCGATATTGCGTGCAGGAGCAAGATACAGCAGTTGGAGTTGTACTTGTAGGAGGAGGCGGAGTAGATTGCTTCTGGATGTTTTTCCCTCGCTGGTTTTTTGAGGTAAACATTATTTACCGCAGGTGTTGTGCCAGTTAGCAGTACAAGTAGGTCAATGTCTTCCCCGACAAAGATAACGGCGTCGTACGTGGGGGAGAGGTGTTTAGCTTTGACAACTATCAACCTGTCAGCATCTTCGGAAGCTTGGTCTGTATATATGTTTGACGCTTGCAATTCACTGGAGAGCAGCTTCACAAATCGGTCCTTGTTCCCCTCATTGGCCAGGAACTTATCCTGAGGTGTGGTGTTAACAGTTGCTTTGTTAAACACCACGTCTGGTGATGAGTTTGCCTTGTACCTTCTTGCTCGTTCTGCAGTCTTGGTCCCTTGATGAGAAGGATCTGTAATGTAATGTAGCCATCAAAAATCACCATCACATCGGTGCCATAATGACGTAGAACGTACTTGACGTAACACTGGCAAATTCCTCCAAAGGTCAAGCTGCTGTTCCATACAACTTTGTGCAGAAGGTACCCTCCATCAATAACGACCATGGAACGTTGAGGTAGTTGGAAGTCTTGTGGAAGTGGCGAGAAAGCTGTGTATAATAATGATTTCGTCCCTTCACGCATACCGTCCTCACTAAACAAAGACATAGGGAATGGTGCCAGTTCATACGATAGGTAGTTCTGCAGATCTTCTTCTGATTGTTTCGCTATACACATGAGGTTAAACAGTGTGAGTGGGTCAACAGATAACTTCTTGTCTCCCACCTTCATTGAGTTTTTATCGAACATCAGTGTGATCACTTTGTCATTTTTCTTAAAATACGGCTCTCCGAATGTTCTGGCTTGGCCGCTAGGTACCACCACTTACCGGGTTAAAACTGACATACCCTAAAACATCCCAAGTACCTGGTTTTACCACACTCTCCAGGCCATAACTGAATTTCAGCGTTCCAAAGTTAAAATTTTGACAAAATATCCAAAAAATGTGATTTTTTATTGTTTAAGAAAGTACATATTTCCCTAACCATAAGTCCTAGAAACAAAATATAAAACGTAAATTATAGGAAATTTAATTGTCTACAACATTGACGAGAACTCTTTCTTCGCTAAAATGCACCGAAACGGAGATAGAGGCGAGAATCTCAAGAAAAGGCCGATTATTGGCGATTTTAGCCTACTTTTCACATTTTGCAAAAATGAGGAAAAAGTAGACTTATGAGATCGGGCAAATGTGTGTCTGTCTGTCTGTCTGTCCTTCTGTCTGTCTGTCTGTCTGTCTGTCTGGCTGGCTGGCTGTGTATGTGTCCCCCCCCCCCCTTCCTATCAACTCCTTAACGGCTGCAGCAATCGAAACGAAATTTGGTAGGAGGAAAGATCTATAGCTGAATATCTCACGGCCATATTTGAAAAAGATGTCAGTGCTACCAATTGCTGAAAAATCGCAATTGAAATTTGAGCTCCATGTTGGATATCTTGGAAGGTATGAGCGGGAGCTATTTCAAAATTGGCACACGTATAGATAATAATATTGCAGTTTAATTTCCAGGAGGCCATACATGTCAGTGTTGCCAAAATGATTATAAGCCAGCTGATAGGTCCAAATTTTAAATGCATATAATTTCTACACTATCAATTGGATTTCAACCAAATTTCGTATGTGCCATGTGTACATAAACAGATATGACTGAGCGTATTATTAAGAGCCACCAGGGCTGTCAACTGTTAATAAATGCTCTCAATTTATTTTATCCAAGTACCCATATATCAGAAAGTATGCAATCCGACAGCTTTAAACTATACACATGTATAGTACCTGACATTCTATGTTAATTTGGATTAACTTATATACGTCAGTGCTACCAACATGATTCTAAGCCTGCTGAGCGGTCCAACTTTAAATACATGTAACTTCTATACTATCATTTGGATTTCAACCAAATTTTGTGTGTGCTATGTGTACCTAACAGATATGATTATGCGTATTCTTAAGAGTAACCAGGGATGCCAACTGTTAATAAATACTGTCTCTATTCTTGTTACTCTAATATCAATATATCAGAAAGTATGCAATCCAATAGCTCTATACTTTGCACATGTATAGTACCTGGTATTCTATATTAGTAACTAATATAGGCCTACGCCAGTGCTGCCAACATGATTCTAAGCCTGCTGATAGGTCCAGTTATAAAATGCATGTAACTTCTATACTAACTAATGGATTTCATTCAAAATTGACACAACAATAGATCATATTATTTCAGATTATTTCTGACCAATACATGTATGTCATTGTTGCCAACATGATTTTACGCGCGCTGTTTGATCCAATGTTTAACTGCATGTAACGTCCATGCTATCCATTCGAATTCAACCAAATTTTGTATTCTGTACCTTAAGAGATGGAACTGAGAATATATTCAGTCATCAGGGCTGCCAGCTGTAGTTCTCTATTAGGCTACATTATGCCAGGTATATAGTATTTCGAACTAATTTAAAAAAATCGATATTACCAACTTAATTTCGTCATTATTCTAGATAGATCCATATAGATTAATCATTGGCATGAATCTTAAATTTTAAGAAAAGTAGGCTCTTTAGTTCGTCACGGAACCTCTTGTTCCAGTATGGCGGCGGGCGCGGAAGGGGGAAATTGTGCATTTTCCATTTTAAACACATACTAACCATCCTAGACAACATACAAAAAATTTAGAACTACCGGACCGTTTGTAAGGTAACCCCCCATTTTTTGCTCTATTCACTGGACTACGATGGTAGCCGGCAAGGCTGCACTCGATTTCACCAGTAAGCCCGCTTTTAATCGCACGAGCTAGAACGCACAAGAACTCCCATTAATATTACTCTTCATAAATTCGCACGCTGTATATTTACAGTGGTCGTAGTTTACGATAATCACGAATAAGAGCTTCAAAATGAGGCCACGTTTCCTGATATACGTTTTTCCTGTGCTGAGAAAACGTTAATAAGGAAAAAGTATAAGAAATTTTTATTGGGTGCTTCAAATAAATTCATCTTGATATTTACACTACCGAAGCCTCCGTGGCTTAGGCGGCAGCACGCTGGCCTCTCACCGCTGGGTCCGTGGTTCAAATCCCGGTCACTCCATGTGAGATATGTGCTGGACAAAACGGAGGCAGACAGGTTTTTCTCCGGGTACTCCGGTTTTCCCTGTCAAAATTTCATTCCAGCAACACTCTCCACTATCATTTCATTTCATCTGTCATTCATTTAATCATTGCCCCAGAGGAGTGCGTCAGGCCTCGGCAGCCGGCACAGTTCATATCCTCGCCGCTAGTTGGGGGCTTCATTCATTCCATTCCTGACCCGGTCGGAGACTGGAAGCAGGCTGTGGATTTTCATTCATTTCATTTACACTACCAATACTTGTGCTTATAACATATACAAATTTCAATATCCTCGGCCAAGTTGTTTTCCATGTATATAGCTTTAAGTGAGCAGTTCCTAGAAAAGACGCGATAAACCCAGACAATTTTGCATACAACCACAAATATAAAAAATAGTTATTGAACTTGAGAATAATTGGCATATGTATCCTAAGCCCGCTTTTAATCGCACGAGCTAGAACGCAGAATTAAACAAGAACAATATTGGTATATCCCATTTGTCGAAAGTTCTGTCGGTTTGTTTGTAATTAAGGCCAAAAATCTAGTATCCATATTTAAAAAATCCGATTGTAATTGTTCACTTGCTAGAATCTCTGACTGATGGAAATTAATTCTTGCTTTGTTACTTAGCCTGAGAATATGTTTCAACACATTATGCCTATTATATGGTGATTGATATTACATGTTAGAATTTATTAACAAACCACTTAATACTGTGGGCAATTAAAATATGTGTTCAACCTTCAGGTTTTGAATGATAGCTCAGGTTGAGAGATCATGTATTACATTTGGTATTAAAAATTTTGTTACTGATGGCATTTTACACATTTCTTTATATTATGCAATATGTTCCCGAGATACTGAAGACTGGACACAATGAGAAGGTGTAAATGCAACGTCCCTATTAACGCAAACCGTATGCAATTTGAACTCCAGACTGTCGTTGACAGTTAACAGATTCCGAAACAAGCTGATTTTATGAATTTGTGTTGTTGGACGCACATGGTGGCTTGTCAGAGGCAGATGACCTCGTAGTTCCGCCCCTTAAAACAACAGTAACTAACTAACTAACTATGGTGGCTTCTATGAGTGTCAACGGAAAGATGTCAGTGGGAAAGGAAGGTGGAAGATAAGTTAAGTTTTATTTTACCTCCAGTGGATATAACTGTTCCCTATAGTATAAGAAAACACAAACTTTGACATTCTCTACAGTAAGCATCTCCCGCAATCTGGACCTTGAATGACAGTGTCTTGCGTTCATGGGCAAGATGCACTAATACTCTTCGAAGGCGTGTGGACCTGTGGACCAATGAACCACAGAATAACATTGTTTATCGCTCACCAGGCGTGGCTACGAGTCTCCTGTTCCTGTCTTGCTGGAAGCGGGTGTAGTTCTTAATAGGTTCTCTGCGCCAGCCATTGGCATCTCGCTATCAGGCGAGAATGCTTCAGTTACAGTCAACTCTCTCTCTCTGTGATAGCTGTGGAAGCACATATAGCCTATTCCATTGAAACGTACCCGAACATAATTCAGCTTGAAGGAAGCAATACATGTGCTCCAATTATCAAAGAAGCAGATATTTATGGCAACAGCGAGTGTTAATCCCAGCAATCACGAACAAAACAGCATATAGTTTGTTATTCATTTCACAATAGGCTATACGAAGATCCTATTAACCTTTCTCAGTTTGTTGTATTCAAAATTATGATTCAGCATATGGAATGTAGGCCTACATATATATATATATATATATATTTTTTGCATGCCTTTTGTACAGCCTGCTTATGGTTCGTGCAAAACAGCTGAACCATTTTTCATGGAATTATTAGTCAGACTTTGGGTTTGCTCAGGACACATACTAGATTGAAACTCAGCGGTCGTGACTGGTGAACTTTCCTGGATATTTGATTCCACACTACAGTGTCGAACATATCTTTCTCATTCAAAGCCAAGTCTATAGACCTTTCATCATCAGAATTTTACTTTAGTTGAAGGGATAGTGCGCAGAAATATACCATTGTTTGAAATCATATTAATGGTATTTCGGAACAGAGTTTTGATTAAAGTACCTTTGGAATGTTTAGATCGTAGGCATTCGCGGCTGGTGTCTACTTTATCATCTAGATTTACAGGATGGAGCCACGTCTTATATCGGTGATTGTTTCCCAACGGTACGGCTGTCATTGCAGCAGCCTCAATCATGGGTAGGTACGAGTTGGTGTCCGTACTTGTCTTGTCTTGAACCCGGGGCCTTTAGAGATTTATCAAGGTGTGGGGACAGGTTTCTATTTTACTTAATCAAAGTCAAACTAACGGTTATTTACAGTCAGAGGTGCTGGCTTGTCGTCACGCTGCTCCCTGATTGGTCCGCGTCCCTGGCAGTCACGCGCTAGGAGAACTTTCCAAGTGTTGCTATGTCTGAAACTATCAGCGCAATTGAAATTATTGGGATACCTCACGTGCTCTATTGCCTGTCTAATTAACCTGTTTTGATATCCGGGAAATTTAGCAACAGTTTAGGCCTTATCAAATTCGATGGCGTGTCTCGTGACGTCAGCATGTTGAGCTATTGCAGATCTGTAGCTTATCTGTTTCGAGTCTCGAATATGCTCTGAAATCCTAATGGAAACGCGTCTTTTTGTTTGCCGTATGAAAAACAATCCTCAGGAGCAAGGCACTTTGTGAACTCCTGCGTCCTGGTTCGGCTGCTTTATCTCGGTTGCTTTCGCACCACTTTCGTCAGCTTGTTTATTGGATGCATCACCGTTGACACACTGCGTTTCTTTGGCAGCCTGGACATTCCGTGTGGCCCTATTTATCTGTCCTTTGCTGTAACCATTAGCTAGGAGCGTGTTCCAAAATCGTTTGTTCTCTTCATTTGCGCTGTCCTTATCGCAAATGTGGTTGGCTCTGTTGAGGAGTATCCTAGCACCATTTCTTTCTGCGATGGAGCATGACTTGAGTTTGCATGTAGGTACCGATCTATGTGAGTGTCTTTCCTATAGACTCTGTGTCCCAGCTTGTTATCTGCTCGTTTATAGAGCAGAACGTCTACGAAGGCCAGCTGGTTATTTTCCCTCTACTTCCATTGTAAAGTCGATGCTCGGATGTCTGGAGCACATGAAGTCTAGCAAGTCCTGAAGTGGGTGCGTACATGTTCCCATATAAAAAGACGTCGTCTACGTAACTGAACCGACACTTAGCCTTCAATGGGCTCTCCTTTATAGCTTCTTCTTCGAAGTTTGCCATAAACAGGTTAGCCAATAGTGGAGAGAGGAGGGATCCCATGACTTCTCCCTCCGTTTGCTAAAACATGTGCTCATTGAACACGAAGACTGTGGAGTTAACGCAGTGTTCAGCCAAGTCCACGTTGCACCTCCGGTGGCTGTAAGCTTTTCCATGATTAACTGTGTGGCGTCCGGTACAGGAACCCTGGTAAATAGGGACTCCACATCGAAACTTGCCGGTAGATCACCAACACTCAGGTTTATACTCGCTGAGATCTCTATAAAGTACTGGGAGTTTCTCACGTGAGAGGCTGGCGGAGGGAATAATGGATTCTGGACCTGGTTTCTAATATTTCACCAGTCCGTGATTTGGGGTGCTATGGCGCTAACTATAGGCCTCAGAGGCACATCGGGCTTGTGTATCTTAGGTAGGCCATAGAACCTGGCAGATCTTCAGTCGCGAGGTTGCGCCACTACAGGTCTGGGTAATAATAATAATAATGCGCGTCAGAGTAGCAGCGGAAGATACAATCAACGAGGTCGCAAATGGACGGGGGAAAAAGACGTCTTGCTCAACCCGGTGCTGGGCCCAAGGTTTTCGGAGCGAGCAAAAGATGATTTCCAAAAAACCAAATGGAAACAAATAATTGCTTAATGCAACAATCAAAAGTGCAACAACGAGATTCCCATAAAATTAATTAAAGAAATCCCAGAAGCGTGTTAATCGTGCCTTTGTTACATCACAAAGACAAGATTGACGAAATCGAGATGAAGATAAGGAAGGGGAACTTAAATATAAGAAATGAAAAGACAAGGGAGCTGTATTACTTAAAATATAAAAATGTATTAAAGATAAAAGAAAGATCGTGTACACGAAATAAACAAATTATTTAAAACAAAGAAAAAGGCAAGCTAAGACAAGATCAATAATACAAAAGAAACCCAATACCAAGAATAAAGACTTAAAAACTAAAAAGCATGACAGAACCTGAGTGCAGCTCAACAACATGAATATAACGAAAAGATACGAACATGGAATAAAATAAAATGAAACTTACGAAAGCCAGAGAGAAACGGCAAACTTGCAAAAATTCAAAAATTGAACGTTAACGAGACGCGAAGCTTTTCATGATGTTATGTAAACATACCGGAGGGGGAGGGGGAGGAGTGAGAGGGAGTAAAACAAAGGGGAGAGAGATCTCACGGAGATAGGAAGAAGGTGAAGACAGGGGAATTATTATTAAGTTATGTAATACGGCGAAAATCAAAAGAGGAAAACAAAACAAAAGGAAAATGAAATATACAGAGATACATTACATTACAATTGATTTGGGACGAAAGAGACCGGTAAAAATCGAAAGCACGCTATAAAACAAGTAGTTCCGTGAAGAACTATACAGCCTATTTTCATATATCCTACTTATGTTAATTGCCTCTAGCAACATACACAATTTCAGTTTGATTGCTGTAATAGATTCGTAGATATTGAGAACCGACTAAAAATTTCGGACGGTCGCCATGTTGGATTTCATATATGTAGGTCCTAGAGTTATGTACTGTTACATGCAGATTATTGTGTACGTGTAGTATTCAAACTTCAATCGCATAATTAGGACACAAGAAGTAACAAGGGAGATTTTAAAATTTCGCACAGCTGCCATCTTGAGGTTATGGAAACAATTGAAATAAATTAGATACCAGTGGATTACCATTCGTATAAGGATTTACTGTTCCAAGTTTCACTACACTCGGATGGTTAAATTGCGAGAAACGTCCATGTGAATTTTTATATTTCGCGTCGCCTCCATGTTGGATTTGTGATCACCAGGTTATTTAAAGTCCTATAGGTGAACTTAAGTTCATAGCCCCTATGAACATTAAGAAATTCAGTTTGATTGCTATAATAGATTCGTAGATATTCAGAGCCGACTAAATATTTTGGATGGTCGCCATGTTGAATTGTTAAATGTATAGGCCATAGAGTCATGTACCATTAAAGGAAAATTATTGCGTAGGCTCAATATTCAAACTTTCAATTCGATCGCATGACTACATCACAAGAAATAAAAATTTAATTTTAAAATTCGCACATCCGCCATCTTGAGGTTATGTAAATAATTGAACTAAATTAGATACCAGTGCATTACAATGTGTATAAATATTTCCTGTACCAGATTTCAGTGCGTTTGGAACATTAAATCGCGAGAAAGGTCTATTTAAAATTTTCAACTTCGCTTGGCTGCCATGTTCGTTTAGTAGTTAACCGGTTTCTGAAAGTCTTATAGATGGACTTCCGTAGTGCCCTTTATCTCCGTAAAAGATTTCAGGGAGATACCGCTAATACTTTCACAGATATGGAATGCCGGTGAAATATTTCGCGCATCCGCCATCTTGTGGTTATGTAAACAATTGAACGAAGTTAGATGTCGGTGCATTACAATGTATGTAAACATATACTGTACCAAGTTTCATTGCGTTTGGTTGGTTAAATCGCGAGAAACGTCTATTTAAAAGTCACAACTTCGCTTGTCCGCCATGTTCGTTTTGTAGTTACCAGATTTTCATAGGTCACATAAGTGAACTTATAGTTGTTCCCTTTATCACCATACAAAATATCAGGGCAATATCGGTAATAGTTTCGGAGATATTGAATGCTGGTGAAATATTTCGCACAGCTGCCATGTTGGATTGGTGAGTCGTAACAAAATTTGAAGGGCACGGTCGGGGTCGCAGGGAATAGTGCTATGAACTTACCGAGTTTCATTGAAATCGCTCCAGCCGTTTAGATTTTATTAGGGGGGGACACACACACGAATCACACACACACACACACACACACGCACACACACACGGACAAAAGGTGATCTCATAAGCCTATTTTTTCAAAATTGAAAATAGGCTAAAAATAGGCTTATACTCTAACATAATGCCGCACCAACGCGACATATAAAAAAAGAATAATATGACATCGGAGCAGGAGAAATCCCAGTTAACCACCGTCACATATATTCTATAAACAAAAGGGACATGTATTAGTGGGACGTTGGACATAAGTCCCGTTACCTCACACATACTGTCCGCAAACAAAGGTCCAATTGCTACCAATCAAACGAAACATTTGTGGTACAAAAGAGACACCGACGCAAAAGACGAGCACCAAGGCCCCACAGGAAATATACATAAGCCAAGACGTAGAAACGCAATACTTTCGAATCTTACAGGTATTAACCAAAATAATAAAACTGTGAGGAGGGTACATAACAAAAGCAACAAAAAGAACTCCACCGTATGACATTACGCAAGATCCCGGAGATCTGGTTCAAGGATTAAAATACTAACAGTAACATCTTGAAAAGGAAAGAGAATTAAGCAAAAGAAGGAACATTGAACAAAAACAATTAAATTGCGTTAGATAGAAATACATTGTGCCGTACTCACATTCCGCTGCGCCATGAGGGCGGGTCTCTGCCTGAATACACACGTTCGCCCTACATCTCGGCACATCCAAGACTGAATAAGCTTCTGTCCCTCAGAGAGGAGAGAAGCCTCTCAGAAATATAAAATGCGTAGTTTGGGAGTGGCTCCAAACTCGCGTCAAATATTGGCAGAGCCAATAGCAGAATAAATTGCACAACAAAATGCAAGGTAGCAACAACACTAGCCAATACGAGAGAACTAGGTAGTATGTAGCCAGGTGTTGCACAACGTTAGACAGAGAGATACATACAGACAATCTGCGCACTTTTAAACACTCGAGGCGTAATGTAGAGATGTCACAACACATGACAATAATTATAATAATAACTATAGATTCATGAAGAGTGGTTCAAGGTACTAGGGATTATTGCTTCTCTTGTGGAATAGATGACTCCTTAATTAGTCGTGTCATCGTTAGTTCCATCTTCCTTATGGGGTTCTTCGGGATCGCCTTATATGCTGGGTCTGAAAGGAGTCTGTGAACTTTATGCACGTAGACTTGCGTGTCTAATACAACCGTAGCATTCCCTTTGAGGATAAAATCGTATTGCTTTCATTTCTTCGTAGTTCTTTAAGGGCCTGATGTTCCTCTCTGCTAATGTTGCTTGAAATGGGCCTGGCATGTTTGATAATCTGAGAGGTCTCTGCTCTCATTTCGTCTGCTTCTAAGGCTGGTAGATGACGGATGGAAGCTTCTACACCACAGATAATATCTTCCGTATTAGGACGTCTCAGCGTGATTGCGTAATTAAGTCAATTGGCTAACAGGTTCTTACTTGGCTTGATCAGTGGCAGGGATGACATGTTGTTAACTATGCGCTTCCTATCTATTGCATAAGTTGGAGGTGGTTTCTGCCTTTGTGGCAGCAAAGTCAAATTTCTTTATATGTGTAGCTGTTGTTTTCTGTGATATGGTATCTGCTTGCCTTGCTGTTATGTTATCCAACATCGCCCAATCGTCAGGAGTTCCACGGCAATGACGTCTGAACATTATGATAAAGATCGGGAATGTAGTAATTTGACTTTTTTCTGGAAGGTTCAAGAATTTATGTTATGTAGAAAAGTGAGACTTGGCTTTTGTTATGCACATATCACATGAAGTAATCGGATATCATGTTTGAAACTGTTATTTCAGTATAACCCTTTCTTTTATCAGAGTGAAGAATTCTGCTGCCTTTCTGAATCGCTCTTCTGTTGGTCAGGATATGGACGTGTGCAATTACATGAGGTGGGGAATAACAAGTATTTAGCCCACTTACCAACATGGATGAATTACATATTTCTACACTGTACATTTTTCCAATATTTGTTGAATATTATTTAGAACATTTCAGTAATATTAGTATATTGTTGTTCTAAGGGGCGGAACAGTGAGGCCATCTGCCCCTTTGAAACATAGCATTAGCTTGAAGTGTGTGTCCTGCAGACTAGTGTCCAAAGGTTAAACATAATCACTAAAGGAGCCCATGCCGCCTGATAGGAATGTCAGACGGATTGGTGAACTAACGGAAGCTGAAGCACACACCATATGTCACACAACTTGTCAAAAAAAACAGTGTCAGAAAGGTTCTGATAGCTAAGGTACACCTTTGACAACATCCAACAATTCTTGGCAATGTCTTCCACAATGAAATATGCTGTTAATAGGGTGTATAGTTACCCCTAATGGCCACACGTGCTTCGCAGCGACGCGACGTGGCATGCTCTCTATCAGATGGTCCACCCATGAAGATGTACAGGTCCGTACGGCCATTCAACATGATGCCGCCCCACACCATGACGCCACCACCACCGCCACCATACTGGTCTCGTTCTACGATGTTCCTGTGGTTGTATCGGCTCCCCGGGTCCATCCAGATTAATGTGCGACGGGAATCGTTCTGCAAACTGAAGCGGGATGCATCTGTGATGCGCACATGCCTCCTTTCATTCATTGTCCATTTAAGGACGTTGACGACTCCACAGTAAAATAATTACTGGCCCGTCTCTGTGCGGGAGTGAGTGGGACGCACTCCGCTGGACGTCTGGCAAACAGCCCTGCTGTTCTGATCCTCCGGTACACAGTTTGCCGGCAAACAGCAACCCCTGAGACGGCTGCAAACTCCGCCGACAATTGTTTTGCAGGTGCACTCCGATTTCGTCGGGCGGTTAAGGTCAGATATCTGTCCTGCTGTGGGGTGGTTACTCTTGGTTGACCTGGTACTGGCCTACGACTAACATCTCCTATGTCTCGAAATCGTCTCCAAAGACTACAAATGGCACTTTGTGGCACATTCAAGGATTCAAGGATACGGTGACTTCGGTCTGTGTCTAGCCTGCTTCAAGGCGGCCAAGTATTCTACCCTGCAAAACGGGATCCAAATGGCGTCGTTGTGTCACGTTCACCACGAGGCTACACTCCGCACACTATAACAGGGCAAACACGACTGAGGGAATATAGGGCGCAGGCACTGGATGTGTTTACCGTGCGGTTACGCCGCTAGTCAAAGCAGGGAATACTCTTTTCCTATACAGAGCGAATACGTGAGGTCGGTAGGTGCATATGTTGTGCGATTTGCGGTCTATTTCCTGTTGCCCTGCTTATTCCTAACTTATGCTTAACTCTTGGACACTAGTGTAGTTCTCGCGTCACCATATCTAGTTCACGATGGCAGTTACGGACTCGTTCACGAAACAGGGCACTTTCAGTTCGGAGTAAAATTCTCCTATCTGCAGGAGAAGATATATGATGTTTGACCTTGATAAACTTAGGTGAAATGTCGTAGTCTCTGCAGCGTTTCAAAAAGGCAAGTGAGCTTAGCAAACACGACCGTTTCTGGCGAAGAACGTCCAATTTACTGCTTAGGAGTGAGTTTCCTCCCCGTAGAGGCGTACAAATTTAGATCGTAGGCTTTCGCGACCGGTGTCTAGTTTATCATCTAGGCCAGGGCCATCCAAACAGCGCTCCCCGAGCGCCAGCGCTCCGGCCGCGAAGCCAGTGCACCGAGCTCGTGGCTTGTTTCAGTAGAGGAGGGAGGAGCTTGGCTAGCTGAGCACGTGGTCTGCCCGCCGCACCGAAGTGGGCACCTGACCCATCAGTCGCTAGTCTTGTCCAATGCGCTTTGTTGACAGCGTATATCAGTATATCAGTTTCGCAGTGGTCATGACTGAACATCATACAAAAAAAAAAAGCAGTTCTGTGACGAACTAAAGAGCCTACTTTCCTTAAAATTAAGTGTCATGCCAATGATTAATCTGCAGTATATGAACCTATCTATAATAATGACGAAATTAAGTTGGTAATATCGAAATGTCTAATTAGTTCGAAATATACCTGGTAAAATGTAGCCTCATAGAGCATTACAGTTGGCAGCCCCGGTGACTGAATATATTCTTAGTTCCATCTCTTAAGGTAAATTACATGTGATGATGGCCTCCTCCCTTTTAAAATTTCAATCCGGAGGTAAACTAGTCCCCCCGTTCGGATCTCCGGGTGGGGACTACTCGAGAGGGGGTTAACATCACAGAAGTGACAGAGGAAATCTGACATTCTACGGATCGGAGCGTGGAATGTTAGAAGTCTGCTAGGAAGTGGAAAGTTAGAAAACTTAGAAAGGGAAATGGATAGGTTGAGGTTGGATTTGGTTGGGATTAGTGAAATGCGCTGGCAGGAAGAGCAGGACTTTTGGTCAGGAGACTATAGGGTCCTTAGCACTAAATCAAACAATGGCCAAGCAGGGGTTGGTCTCATATTGAGTAGGAAACTTGGACAGCGGGTGGAATATTATGAGCAATACAGTGAACGGATTATTGTAGCAAAAATCAATACTAAACCTACGTGCACCACAGTGGTACAAGTCTATATGCCTACCAGTCAAGCTGATGATGAGGATGTTGAAAAGGTCTACGACGAAATAGATGACATTCTGAGGTATATCAAAGGTGATGAAAATGTTATAGTAATGGGAGATTGGAATGCTGTGGTAGGAAAAGGGAGAGAAGGGAAGATAGTAGGAGATTTCGGATTAGGTGAAAGGAATGATCGAGGAAGCAGGCTGATGGAATTCTGCACCGAACATGAGCTGCTTATAGCTAACACCTTATTCAATAACCACAATAGAAGAATATACACATGGATGAGACCAGGAGATAAAGGGCGTTACCAAATCGACTTCATTATGGTCAAGCAGAGGTTTCGAAACCAGATTTTGGATTGTAAAACATATCCTGGTGCTGACATAAACTCTGACCACAATCTGGTTGTAATGAAATGCAGATTAAAGTTGAAGAAACTGAAGAAAAGTCAAAAGCCAAAAAGGTGGGCAATAGACAGACTGAAAGTAAAGGATGTAAGCGAAAGATTCAAGAAGAGTATAAAGGAAGGACTAATCAAAACCCCTAAACAAACTTCAATTGCAGACGAATGGGCACTTTTGAAGAATGAAATAACAAAATACGCAGAAGAAAACATTGGTAGGAAAGAAAGAATAGGTAGAAAACCGTGGATCACTCAGGATATACTATACTTGATGGATGAAAGGCGGAAACACAAGAATCTAAGAGATGAAACGGGGAAAGCAGAATACAGACGTCTGAGAAATGAGGTTAACAAGAAGTGCAAGGAAGCGAAAGAAGAATGGTTGAAAGAGAAATGTGCAGTTATAGAAAATTGTCTGAAATTAGGAAGAGTAGACACAGCTTATCGAAGGATTAAGAATACATTTGGGGAAAAGAAGACTAAGTGCTGTAATATTAGGGACACAAATGGAAATCCTCTAACAGATAGGGAAGAAAAGGTTGAGAGATGGAAAGCTTACATAGAGTGCTTGTATAAGGGAAAGGAGATCGAGAATCATGTAATGGAAAGGAAGGAGGAAATTGATGAGGATGCAAAAGGAGATTTAATATTGAGATCAGAATTTGACAGAGCATTAGAGGACTTAGGCAGGAACAAAGCACCAGGCATAGATGATATACCGATTGAGTTGCTACGCTGCATAGGAGATGAAGGTCTGATCAGGTTATTTCACTTGGTGTGTAGGATTTATGAGACAGGTGAGGTACTCCCTGATTTCAAGAAGAATGTTATCATCCCTATACCAAAGAAAGTGGGAGCTGACAGATGTGAAGATTACCGTACAATCAGCTTGATTACTCATGCTTCAAAGATCCTGTCTAGAATAATTTACAAGAGGATTGAAAGCCAGATAGAAACGGAGTTGGGTGAAGACCAGTTTGGTTTCAGGAGAAATGTAGGAACAAGGGAAGCTGCACTAAGTCTTAGGCTGATTTTGGAAGGTAGAATAAGGAAAGATAAGAGAACGTTCATGGCTTTTGTAGACTTAGAAAAGGCTTTTGATAACGTTGATTGGACTAAATTGTTTGACATTTTGAAATCTATTGGAATAAAGTACAGGGATAGGAGGGTGATATACAATCTCTACGGAAACCAGACAGCAGTCATTCGAGCTGAAGGACATGAGAGAGAAGCTGGTATTCAGAAAGGTGTAAGGCAAGGCTGCAACTTATCACCCATACTTTTCAATCTTTACATTGAACAAGCAATGAAGGAAATTGGAGAAAAATTTAAAGTGGGAGTGAAGGTTCACGGAGAAATAATTTCTACTCTGAGATTTGCTGATGACATCGTCATCTTGGCCGACAAGCCTGAGGATTTGGATGAGTTTTTGAATGGTATGGATTCCGTCTTACGGAAGGAATTCATGATGAAAATGAATACATGTAAAACAAAAATACTGGAATGCAGCCGAATTAAATCAGAAACCTCTATGGAGATCAAATTGGCCGGTGAAAAGCTGAAGGAAGTAGGAGACTTCTGTTACTTAGGAATCAGAATAACCAGTGATGGACGAAGCAAAGAGGATATAAAAAGTAGGTTGGCTCAGGCAAGGAAAGCCTTTCTACAAAAAAGGAATCTGTTGACATCGAATATAGATTTAGGTATTAGGAAGTCATTTTTGAAAGCCTTTGTCTGGAGCGTGGCGCTCTATGGAAGTGAAACTTGGACTATTGGTGCAGCAGAAAAGAGGAGAATTGAAGCATTTGAAATGTGGTGTTACAGGAGAATGATGAAGATCAGATGGGTGGATAGGGTTACAAACGAAGAGGTATTAAGGCGAGTGGGAGAGGAGAGATGTTTCTGGCGACTGCTAATGAAGAGAAGAGATAGGTTGGTAGGACACATACTAAGACACCCAGGAATAGCAAGCTTAGTTATGGAAGGAAGGGTCGAGGATAACAACTGCAGGGGTAGACCAAGGTTAGAATATGTTAAATAGATTGCCTCGGATGTAGGGTGTGGTAGCTTTGTAGAAATGAAACGATTAGCTCAGGACAGGGAGGCATGGAGAGCTGCATCAAACCAGTCAAAAGACTGAAGACTCAAACAAAAGGTAAAGAATAAAAAATTGGTTGAAGTCCAATGGACGTAACATGCAGTTAGACTTTGGATTTATCAGCACGCGTAAAAGCATGTTGGCAACAATGTCATGCGTGTGCTGGTCAGAAATAGCCTAATCTGAAATATTATGATATCTTTTTGTGCCAGACTTGGACGAAATCCATTTTTAGTATAGAAGTTACATGTATTTTAAAATTGGACTTATTAGCAGGCATAGAATCATGTTGGCAGCACTGAATTATATTAATTATTCCAAATTAATCTAGAATGTCAGGTGCTATACGTGTGCAAAGTATAGGACTGTTGGCTTGAATACTTCCTGATATATTGATATTAGGTTAAAACAATATATACAGCATTTATTAACAGTTGGCAGCCCTGCTTGCTCTTAAGAATACTTATAGTCATACCTGTTATGTCACACATAGCACATACGAAATTCGGTTGAAATCCAACTGATAGTATAGAAGTTACATGAATTTTAAAATTGGCTCTATCAGCAGGCTTTGAATCATGTTGGTAGAACTGAAGTATATAAGTTACTCCAAAATTAATCTAAAATGTCAGGTACTATACGTGTGCATAGTTTAAAGCTGTCGGTTTGCATACTTTCTGATATATTGATATATGGATAAAAGAATAGAGAGAGCAATTATTAACAGTTGGCAGCCCTGGTGGCTCTTAAGAATACGCTCAGTCATATCTGTTTATGTACACATATTACATACAAAATTTGGTTGAAATCCAATTGATAGTGTAGAAGTTATATGCATTTTAAAATTGGACCTATCAGAAGGCTTAAAATTATTTTGGCAACACTGTCATGTATGGCCTCCTGGTAATTAAACTGAAATAGTGTTATCTACATGTGTGCCAATTTTGGAATAGCTCCCATGCATACCTTACAAAATATCCAACATGGAGCTCAAATTTCTAGTGCGTTTTTTCAGCAGTTGGTAGCACTGACATCATTTTGAAATATGGGCGTGAGATATTCCGGTATACATCTTTACTCATACTAAATTTGGTTTCGATGGGGGGGGGGGGGGGACACACACACACAGCCTGACAGACAGAAGGACAGACAGACAGACAGAAGGACAGACAGACAGACTCACATTCTCCCGGATCGATCTCATAAGTCTACTTTTTCCTCATTTTTGCAAAATGTGAAAAGTAGGCTAATAAGGAGTGGTGAAGCAGCAGCCTTTAAAGCAGAATGGGAAAAATTATTTTTCTGTACAGCTTATAAAGGGCATGCCAAATGTTTAGTGTGCCACCGAGATTTAATGAGTAAAAAAAACACAATTTGGAACGGCACTGCAGTGCCAACCACAGGGATGATTACGGTGACTTGACAGACGCCAGTCGGCAATCGAAGTTGGAAGAATTGAAAGAAAATTTCAAGCAGCACTTTCCTGTAAGTATTATTGCCTTAATTTTAAAATGCTTGCTTACAAATGGGAATGAACAAATGATTTAATTATCTGAATAACACTAAAATTGTGACTTGCCGTATTTTTGTCTGACAGGAGATAGAGGAGAGTGAGGTTGGTGGACCCATTTTACGAGCAAGCTACAAATGTTCGATGCGAATTGCCGAAGCTGGGAAGCCCTTCGCGGAAGGGAATTTCATCAAGGAGTGCCTAATGGACGTGGCGGCATGTATTTGTCTTACGGAGGTAGTTGAGAAATTTGAAAACATCTCTCTTTCTCCTCAAACTGTGGCTCGCAGAATAGACGATATGTCCGTTGATATGGAACAGCAATTAATGGAGAAGGCAGCAAAATTTGTATAATTTTCCATCGCCCTCGACGAATCAACCGACATTGCGGACATAGCATAGCTCGTTATTTTTATTCGAGGGGTGGATGACGATCTTCGGGTCACCGAGAATTTCCTCGCCTTGGTAACACTCAAAGTCACCACTACCGGTTTCGATATTTTCCAAGCTGTGGAGGGTGCTTTTGAATCAATGGGATTAAAATGGGAGCGGTTGACGAGTATAACGACGGATGGAGCTCCTGCTTTACGATGTGTACGCACGGGGTTCCTCAGATATGTAAAGTTAAAAATGGCTGAGAACGGTAGTACCCTAATGGCAGCGATCCATTGCTTCATACACCAGGAGGAAATCTGTGCAAAAGTCGCCAAGCGCAAAGATGTAATGGGAACAGTTGTGCGAATGGTAAATTATCTTCACTCCCATGAACTCACGCACCGTCAATTCAAAGAGTTCTTGGATGACATCGAAGCGGAGTGTCCGGATATCCCGTACCATGCAGAAGTAAGATGGCTGAGCAAGGCGAAGGTGCTGAATCGTGTGTTTTTCTTGCGGAACGCAATACATACATTCTGTGACATGAAAGGGCGGCCCGAAGTTCTTTTGCGTGACCCTAAGTGGGTGGCGGACTTGGATTTTTATGTGACATTACTGCCCATCTGAATAATTTGAACACTTCGCTTCAGGGCGAAAAGCACAACATCTGCGATTTGGTGGAAAAAATTGAAGCGTTCACAAGAAAATTGATTTTGCGGGAAAACCAGTTACGTGCAAGGAACACAGGACATTTTCCATCGTTTGAAACAGTGAAAGGTGTCGACTTTGATGAGTACTTGCAGGTAATTCGCCAATTACAAGACGAGTTTGACAAGCGATTTTCAGAATTATCAGAACTCCAAGCGGTGTTAGATGTATTTGTTCGACCATTTTCTATTAGTGCAGACAGTGTTCCACAGCTATTTCAATTAGAGCTGATTGAACTGCAATGCAATGTTCGTCTTAAAGACCTCTTTCTAAATGTCACGAAGTTAAGAAAACTGCAATGCAATGTTCGTCTTAATGACCGCTTTCTAATGTCACGAAGTTTAGAAGAATTTTACAGTGGCTTTCCGCAAGAAGAATATCCCCTTTTGTAAAGACATGCAAGTGAAGTTCTGTCAATGTTCGACTGAACGTACATTTGTGAGCGCTTCTCTTCAGTTCTTAAGCTTACCAAAAGTAAACATCGTGCAATGATGAGTGATAGAAACTTGCGCAATTGTTTACGACTAGCTGTGTCCAGAAATATTGTACCCAATTTGGAGAAGATTGTTTCCTCCAAAACTAGAAATTCGTAAAACCGACGGAGAAAAAGTCACTCAAGGCCTGTACTATCTGTTCATATTGGTAAAATGTTGTTGAATTTTCCTCTCTAATATGTTCTCATTTCATTTTGTAATAAAGCACAATATTCCTTACTTAACACTTGCGTTCGTTTCCTACACATTCCATGCATCGGAGTACCATTCGATTTGTATACATATATATTATGGCAGTATATATCCTATTATGGTAAAACAGCCCTATCAGTATGATGTCAACAATGCCACAAAAGCCGTCGCCTGCATCTGTGCGTACGTATCTAGTTATTGCGGTACGAACATAGTCCGTGTGTCTCAGATCTCCTCGCTGCCACAGTGTAGTGGTGGTGGGGGAGAGAGCGCTAGTCTGACTGCCCAGTGCTCCCCGAACGCGGCCGCGCTCTCGGAGCGCAATGACTGGATGGTCCTGATCTAGGCTTACAGGATAGAGCCACATCGGTGAAGTGGGATACATACTTGTTATTCCCCACCCCATTTAATTGCGCACGTTAATGTGCTGACCCACTAAAAAGCGATTCGTTTATCAGATGTGAAAAGAAAGGCAGCAGAAATCTTCACTCAGATAAAAGAAAGGGTTATACTGAGATTACAGTTTCAAACATGATATCTGATTACTTCATGTTATATTGGCATAACAAATGCCAAGTCTCACTTTTCTAAACAACATACTTCTTGAACCTTCCAACACAAAATTCTAATCACTAGTCTACATTCCCGATCTTTATCATAATGTTCAGACGTCACTGCCGTGGAACTCCCAATCGTCCTCTTTAATAAACATGAATAAATGTAGTGAATTATCCCCTGGAATAAGCTGTAAAATATAGTTATTAGAGAGTAAACCGCATTTGAAATAGTAAGTAGGCTAATGCAATGTGTCCGGTCCTAATCTTGAACTCCTCCTGTTTAGTCTCTATCTTGCCATTTCAGCAATTTGTCTTCAACTTGGGTCGAGCTTCTACAGATATATTTTTGTACTTTTTTTAAATATTTAAAAATGTTTGGCCATATCTCAGAAAATCTTTCACACTTGCAATGGAGATGGATCGTATATCATGGACACATACCCCCACACTGATTTTACGATGATTTTGTCACAAATACATCAATATAATTTCACCTTCTGGTCATGAACATCTGTGCCTAATCATATACTACGTACTCTTCCTCTTGAAAATTAACTATTAACATTGAACACAATCAACAACCCATTTGTCTAATACAATATTAAAACCTATGTGTCACCCCTTCCATTTGCTATTTCTCTTATGAATGCTGTTCTCTATTTCCTCCTCCCTTTATTTAAAATTGAAATCCATTGGCAGATTAATCACTCCCGCACCTGGGCACAACACTACTGTGAGCGAGGCTCCGCTTGGACAGAACGTGCTCATGAGATGACTCAATTCAAGAAGTCTCGTCATAACAGGTGGGACACCTCAAGTCTCTCTATCGCTTTAACTGTAGAAAGTGCCGGGTGGGTTGTCGTATTCATTAATAGCAGTGTAATTCTGGTTTAAAAGTAAATAATGCCATTCATACCGTTGACGACAAATCGCAGCGTAAATTTAAACGTACCACCACATCAAACAACATGGAGTAGTGGGCTACGCGTTGGAGCAACTTAGCCATTTTCCGTCTTGTCTTTAAATGAATAATGGCATTTGCTCTTTGTTCCCTTTCATTTCACACAGTACATTTATTGTTACAAGAAAAATTATTTCGTATTGGAATGCTGTGAATGATACACAACCCGTTGCTGATATGATCTCTAAAGCCTAAACATACCGTACTGAAAAATCAATTATGTCGAAGAAGAAGTTAAAATATTGTTTACTAATTATCATATACTGTACTAACATACGCTCTACCAGTAGCATACCAGTAATCCTATCATAACCAACCAGAGGTTTCCTCTGAAATATCAAAAACTTTGATTGCGTCAAATATTATACATAATGTTGTATATACTATATACAGGATGAAGAACAAATCCCGTACTTGGAGGTCAGCATGCGGTTCCTCGTCGAAATTCATGGCAAAGGCTTTTCTAGGAAGGCCTGGTCCCGCCAATACGTTTAATAGAAATGCGAGATAAGAAACGAGGCTCTGGCAACGCTGTAACTGCGTGCAGCATGGCCAAGAGAACAGCACGCATGAAGTCTGCGCTGTGCCGGTGCTGTCTCATTAGCTCAGTGCGAAAAGGTATGCCGTGAAGGTCGGTTATGGTCCAATGGCGTTCGCGTCAAAGAGTTCTTCAGTTAAAGTCTCAAATTGTATCCAATGTACACCTCCACAATGCAATCAATACATTATGTTGTGTACTGTGTCTTACCATTGCTGTTACTTCTCTACTTCTTTCTTATTTCGTTGAGACCCGCTACGGACCACGCACCAATTTCAATTCTTCACTCTTTGTTGTTCTCTTCCCAATATTTCTTCGTTCTTAGACTATGTTGCTTCTTTCTGTCCTCAGACCACTTCGCCCCAGGTTTCCTTTCCACTCTACCCTGGCGTACTTCCAAACATAACACCTTCTCTGTCCAAAGTGTCTTCATCTCTTATATTATTTCCTTCAGTTACCTTTATTTAAACATTAAAACATAACATGAGCCTCTTACAAACGTAAACGACCACTTAGTTTCGTCCATGGCACAAATAAAGCCAGTAACATCGTCTGCATCCAATGATATACACTAGATTGCCCATTATGATACGCACAATAATTCCATTCCGTACGCTGCCACGAAATTTGAAAAGTGGTATGAGGACTGGAACAGGATCTACTCAGCCTCGGGTAGTCCAAATGAGTAGATGGGGTTCGATTCCCACCACATCCATCCTCGAAGTGGTTTTTCGTGGTTGCCCACTTCGTCTTCGGGCAAATGCCGGGATGGTCCCTACCGTCAGGCCACGGCCGCCTCCTTCCCTCTTCCTGGTCTATCCTTTCTATTCTTCCCATCCCGTCCCATCCCATATGAGGCCCCCTGTTCGCTTTGCAGGTGAGGCCGCATTGGGTGAGGTGCTAGTCCCGCCTCCCCAGTTGGATCCCCCGACCCACTCTCAAGCGCCAGGACACTGCCCGTAGAGGAGGTAAAGGTGGGATCTCTCGCTGAGTCCGTGGGAAAAGCCTACTTGGAGGGTAAACTGACTACGAAAGAAAAATCGTTTGAAGTCCAGTCTTATCTTCACAGAGCCACGAACTGACGTCACACAAAACGACGACCTGACGTAGATTCGAACCGTAGTTCGTTGGTGGTTGTGGTTTGGATAATACAGCAGCCTACTCAGTGAGATACGACGGCTGGTACGGTGATATGTTACACATACCGCCGCAGGATGCGACAGTGTTGCCGGCTTCTCATTTTCATACTCGTCTTTTCAAAAAACACCCGCTCCGATTTTGCTATAGAAACTTTTGTCTTGCATTTGGATGAGAAGTCGCATGACGACCTCCAAGTACGGCATATTTCTTCACCCTGTATTACTTCAATAAGGGGCTTCGGTGGCGTGGTCGATAGCATGCTGAACTGCTAATCCCAAGATGGCGTGTTCAAACCCGGCCGAAGTCGTCGGATTGGTTAGGAGCGTTAAAATCCTTCAGTATGCCTTTCTTCGAAGGGGAAATAAAGCAGGCGTGCCCATGTCATAGATTTATGGCACGTAAAAGCACCTACCATTACAATTGGTAGTGTGTAGAAAAGTTTTTAGGTTATATTTGGCGAGTTAGAAACGCTCTATCAAGTTCCAACGTTCTCCGCCAGTGTTAGTGACAGAAGCATCTGGTAGGCACAGTTTGAAATAGTTGAAATTGAACTTCTATACTAAGAAATGGATTTTATCCAAAATTGGCACTATAAAATACAGGAATAATTCAGATTAATTCTGAAAACGCCTTCTTGACATGTTGCCAATATGATTTTACTCGCACTGATACATCCAATATTTCACAGCATGCAACGTCCATACTATCCATTGGACTTCAACCCAATTTTGTATGTGCATTCTGTACCTTAAAATATGGAACTAAGAATATATTCAGAGTCACCAAGGCTGCCAACTGTAGAGCTGTATTGGAATACATTACTTCAGATATATTCCAATCTAAATAGAAAAGTTAGTATTACCAACTTAATCTCGTCATTATTCTAGATAGGTCTATGTAGATTAATCATTGGCATGAATCTTAAATATAAAGAAAATTAGGCTCTTTAGATCGTCACTGAACTACTTTCATATTATTGTTATTATTATTATTATTATTATTATTATTATTATTTTACTGTGGAGTAAACAGTGCTGTGAAAATAATATTAGTTTCAAGAATAGTACAAATATTCATGGTTTTGATTGGGAAAGTACAAATTCCAATTATAAAATAGAAAGATGTTTGTTTCCCTACCAATATCCATTATTAACATCGCCCCCTAGATCATGCGAGTAAATCGAAGTTGAAAAGTTGCATCACACAGTAGAGTTGACACAACGGAATAATTCAAAAAGAATAAAAAATCTGGCCATGGAGCGTCTCGAACCCAGGACCCATTAGGTACCAAGTCAACGTCTTAGCACTCGTACACATTTCACGTACTGTGAAGAATCACAGCTTCATCCATATGGCTAAATGTCGAATGATTTCAGTTAAATCTTAAATACTGACAGAAATGCGTTTAATCAGTCAGTGCCTTTCCCTGTATTCAACGTAACGGAACTAAATGACTGATTTGCATTAATAATGCCAATGAACTGCAACTATTAATCTCAATCAACAAGTTTCCTCCATCTTTGATTTCTTGCAGCTGAGCCAATAAGAACTCGTAATGCAGGTACGAATAACGTTATTGAAGCCTATACCGGAATTGTGCTTGTATACAAGCTTTTACGTTACGATCTGTAACATCTATACGCTGATGGCCAATGATTGCGGTACAACACATGTGAAATGTCCATAAGCAGAGGGTACTAGTCAGCACAGTATCGAAGCACCTAAGGTAGGATGTTATACATTAGCTACCGTATATTCGACGTGCTATTTTTAGCTTACTTTTCACTTTCTTTTAATGATGATGTGATAGACTTATGGCATCGATCCAGACAAATGTCTGTCTGTCTGTCTTTGTGTGCCTCCCCCTATCAACCCCTAAAAGACTGCAGTTATGGAAACCAAATTCGGTTTAAGGAAATATCTATATCTGAATATCTCAGGGACATAATTGAAAATGATTTCAGAGTTACCAACTGCTAAAAATCACAATTCACTTTTAAGCTCTACGTTGGATATCTCAGACGTTATGCATGCGAAATTTTCCAAAATTAGCACACACAGGGATAATAAAATTCCAGATATATTTTAAGGAGCCCATATATGACAGTGTTGCCAAGATGATTATAAGCCTGCTGATAAGTCCAATGTTTAAGTACATCTAACATCTATACTATCAATTGGATTTCAACAAAATTTCGTACGTGCTTTGTGTACTATAACAGATATGACTATGCTTATACTTGAGAGCCATTGGGGCTGCCAACTGTTAATTAATGCGGCTGGCTTCGTGGCTCAGGGGTAACGTTCTCGCTTGCTGGGCCCAAGGTTGCAGGTTCGTATCCTGGCGCAGTCAGCTGTCATTTGAGTGTGCGCAAATGCGAGAGAGCCGTGTCAGTAGATTTACTGGCACGTTGAAGATCCCCTTTTGGACCAAATTACGGCACCCCGGAGTCTCTAAAAGCCAGAGTAGTTAAAAGGGACGTAAAACCATTAACATTATTATTATTATTTGTTAATAAATGCTCACTCTCTTTATCCTAATACCAATATATAAGAAAGTATGCAAGCCACAGCTCTAAATTTTGCGCACGGATAGTTCCGGAAATTTTAGATTATTTGGGAGCAACTAATGCACATCAGTGCTGCCAACATAATTCTAAGCCTGTTTATAGGGCCAATTTTTAAATGCATGTAACTTGTATACTAAGAAATGGATTTTATCCAAAATTGGCACTATAAAATATAGGAATAATTCAGATTAATTCTGAGCACGCCTTCTTGACGTTGTTGCCAATATGAATTTACTCGCACTGATACATCCAATATTTCACAGCATGCAATGTTCATACTATCCATTGGACTTCATCCAAATTTTGTATGTGCATTATGTACCTTAAGATATGGAACTAAGAATATATTCCGAGTCACCAAGGCTGCCAACTGTAGAGCTGTATTGGAATACATTACTTCAGATATATTCCAATCTAAATAGAAAAGTTAGTACTACCAACTTAATCTCGTCATTATTCTAGATAGGTCTATGTAGATTAATCATTGGCATGAGTCTTAAATATAAAGAAAATTACGCTCTTTAGATCGTCACGGAACTACTTCATATTATTGTTAATATTATTATTATTATTATTATTATTATTATTTTACTGTGGAGTAATCAGTGCTGTGAAACTTATATTAGTTTCAAGAATAGTACAAATATTCATGGTTTTGATTGGGAATGTACAAATTCGAAAGATAAAATAGAATGATTTTTCCCTACCAATATCCATTATTATCATCGCCCCCCTAGATCATGCGAGTAAATCGAAGTTGAAAAGTTGCATCACACAGTAGTGTTTACACAACGAAATAATTCAAAAAGAATAAAAATTCTGGCCATGGAGCGTCTCGAACCAGGGACCCATTAGGTACCAAGTTAACGCCTTAGCACTCGTACACATTTCACGGTATATGGAGCTTCACAGCTTCATCCATATGGCTAAATGTCGATTGATTTCAGTCAAATCTTAAATACTGACAGGAATGCGTTTAATCAGTCAGTGCCTTTCCCTGTATTCAACGTAACGGAACTAAATGACTGATTTGCATTAATAATGCCAATGAACTGCAACTATTAATATCAATCCACAAGTTTCCTCCATCTTTGATTTCTTGCAGCTGAGCCAATGAGAACTCGTAATGCAGGTACGAATAACGTTATTGAAGCCTATACCGGAATTGTGCTTGTATACAAGCTTTTACGTTACGATCTGTAACATTTGTACGCTGATGGCCAATGATTGCGGTTCAACACATGTGAAATGTCCATAAGCAGAGGGTACTAGTCAGCACAGTATCGAAGCACCTAAGGTAGGATGTTATACATTAGCTATGGTATATTCTACGTGCTATTTTTAGCTTACTTTTCACTTTTTTTTATGATGATGATGAGATAGACTAATGGCATCGATCCAGGCAATTGTCTGTCTGTCTGTCTTTGTGTGTCTCCCGCTATCAGCCCCTAAAAGATTGCAGTTATCGAAAACAACTTCGGTTTAAGGAAATATATATCTGAATATCTCAGGGACATAATTGAAAATGATTTCAGAGTTACCAACTGCTAAAAATCACAATTCACTTTTAAGCTCTACGATGGATATCTCAGACGTTATGCATGCGAAATTTTCCAAAATTAGCACACACAGGGATAATAACATTCCAGATATATTTTAAGGAGCCCATATATGACAGTGTTGCCAAGATGATTCTAAGCCTGCTGATAAGTCCAATGTTTAAGTACATCTAACATCTATACTATCAATTGGATTTTAACCAAATTTCGTACATGCTTTGTGTACTATAACAGATATGACTATGCTTATACTTGAGAGCCATTAGGGCTGCCAACTGTTAATTAATGCGGCTGGCTGCGTGGCTCAGGGGTAACGTTCTCGCTTGCTGGGCCCAAGGTTGCAGGTTCGTATCCTGGCGCAGTCAGCTGGCATTTGAGTGTGCGCAAATGCGAGAGAGCCGTGTCAGTAGATTTACTGGCACGTTGAAGATCCCCTTCTGGACAAAATTACGGCACCCCGGAGTGTCTAAAAGCCAGATTAGTTAAAAGGGACGTAAAACCAATAACATTTTTATTATTTGTTAATAAATGCTCACTCTCTTTATCCTAATACCAATATATAAGAAAGTATGCAAGCCACAGCTCTAAATTTTGCGCACGGATAGTTCCGGAAATTTTAGATTATTTGGGAGCAACTATTGCACATCAGTGCTGCCAACATAATTCTAAGCCTGTTTATAGGGCCAATTTTTAAATGCTTGTAACTTCTATACTAAGAAATGGATTTTATCCAAAATTGGCACTATAAAATATAGGAATAATTCAGATTAATTCTGAGCACGCCTTCTTGACGTTGTTGCCAATATGAATTTACTCGCACTGATACATCCAATATTTCACAGCATGCAACGTTCATACTATCCATTGGACTTCATCCAAATTTTGTATGTGCATTATGTACCTTAAGATATGGAACTAAGAATATATTCCGAGTCACCTTGGTTGCCAACTGTAGAGCTGTATTGGAATACATTACTTCAGATATATTCCAATCTAAATAGAAAAGTTAGTATTACCAACTTAATCTCGTCATTATTCTAGATAGGTCTATGTAGATTAATCATTGGCATGAATATTAAATATAAAGAAAATTAGGTCCTTTAGATCGTCACGGAACTACTTCATATTATTGTTAATATTATTATTATTATTATTATTATTATTACTATTGTACTGTGGAGTAATCAGTGCTGTGAAAATTATATTAGTTTCACGAATAGTACAAATATTCATGGTTTTGATTGGGAAAGTACAAATTCGAATGATAAAATAGAATGATTTTTCCCTACCAATATCCATTATTAACATCGCCCCCCTAGATCATGCGAGTAAATCGAAGTTGAAAAGTTGCATCGCACAGTAGTGTTGACACAACGAAATAATTCAAAAAGAATAAAAATTCTAGCCATGGAGCGTCTCGAACCCGGGACCCATTAGGTACCAAGTTAACGCCTTAGCACTTTTTTTTTTATTAGCTCTTTACAGAATTACAGAATTTTCAGATATGATAAATACCAGACTAATACATCACAAGAAATCCAGATAGTGTCCATATTTATCGTATAATTGTCCACTTTCACTAAGCTTCCAACGCTCTTTTTGCAGGTGATACCTGAGATCCAGGAAAGAGAAATGTTGATCATTGTCCATCACGAAGTGTACATATTGGCCCATTATCCACACAATGGCAGTCTGTTTAATTTGGGGGAAGGCGGTCACCGACAAACGAACCAACTTCCTGTCATCAAGGTCATTCGAGGGCACATTTAATAGTTGACATACTTTTCCCTTACACCACAGCCACGTGGAGGCAACTCGCGTGCATGATGTGAAGCGGTGTATCGCCGTATCAGTTTGACCACATATAGTACACCATGGGTAAGCTTCAAGATGGATGGTATATCGCCGTAGAGCGGTTGGGATGAGATCGTTGAGGAAGATAAAAACTTGGGAGTGTACAGCAGAAGAATTGGACATAGCCCCAAAATTTTTCCAAACAGTGGGCCAATGGACATAGAGGGTGGTGGCCTCTATTCGCGGTTTGGAGTGTACCACTTGCCGCAACATGTTATAGATACTTTTCGTCGTTGGAACAATCCCTGATGGCATTTGGCGAACAGTTTCCAGAAGGTGCTGTTGATGGTCCCTAAATATCTTCGGCAAAGTTCTATCACAACCACGGGCTGCGTTTCGAATATCTTTGTATAGCGCTTTCGTAAAAGTGTCATGTTGGGAAAGAATGGTGATATCGTTCTTGCAGAGGAGTGCACGGCATTTCATGCCATGAGCTGTTAGCCCTAGCCCGCCTTGCCGGGATGGGAGATACAACTGTTCCCGTTGTACTCGGAACAAAAATCCTTGCCATATAAACCAACCTGTATATTTTGCCAATTGGCTCTCAAACATTTTGGGAAGTGGGAAAAGTTGTGCGACATGCCATATTTTAGAGAGCGCAAACACGTTGAGGACCATGACCCGTTGCACTATATTGAGGTTTCTTTGACCAAATTGGATCAGGACTCCCCTAACTTTGGCAATGACCTTAGTCCAGTTAACTTGCACTGTGTCCAGAAGCGATTGCTTCCAGGTAATGCCAAGAATTTTCACCTCATTTACTATCCGGAACCAGGGCTGTGGGGTAATCACTGAGTTAGTATTGAGCGGAAGCAAAGCAGTTTTCTGGGGGTTCGATTGTGCTCCAGAGGCGATATGGTAGAGCTGAAGGACGCTATCGATGTGGGAGATGTCTTCTTCATTGCGGATCAATATTGATACGTCATCAGCATAGGCGCACATTCCAAAAACATGTGTGGACAGTTTGTAACCCTGTAGCTTCACCTGGGTAGTCCGAATGAACGGTTCAAGGCCAATGACAAAAAGTAGCATAGAAAGGGGACATCCTTGCCTAACTGATCGTTGTATTGGAATCAGAGGGGAAAGAAAACCGTTGACGAGCACTCTAGACGTAGCATTACAATTTATCATACGAATGTAGTCAATAAGGATTTCAGGAAATTCGTAGTGTTGCAAGACCATGTACAAGTATTCATGACTGATGCGGTCGAAAGCTTTATCAAGATCTAAGGTGAGAAAACTCATTGGCTCAGTGGGGAGCATTTCGGCTTTTAGGTGTAGGTCCCGTAGTATCGCTAAGTTTGTTAACAGAGTTCTTCCAGGAATACTGCAACATTGTTCATCACCAATGATATCAGGTAGAACAGTCTTCAATCGGCATGCAAGTACTTTGGTAAGGACTTTATAGTCACTGCAGAGCAGAGTAACTGGTCGGAAGTCACCAACTGCCATGGGAGAGGATGTTTTTGGTATGAGGACTATGGTACCCTCGTGATGTGATTTACAAAGAGCACGACGTTGGAGAATGGTACGCAGGACATGACAAAATTCTTTGCCAATGAGAGGCCAGAAGTGTTTATACATTTCATATGGCAGTCCATCAATGCCAGGTGAGCGGTTGTTTGGGAGTCGTTTAACCACAGAGTGAATCTCTTCATCCGTAATATCCGCGCTGAGCAGAGTTTTGTTGTCCGGAGATAGTTTGGTACTGCAAGATGACAGCAATAGGGTCACCTGCTGTGGATCAATGGGAGCCTTAGCGTAGAACCGTTGATAAAATAATGATATTTCACTACGTATAGCGTCAGGGGAGGTGACGACACTTCCAGTACTGGTGCGGAGGCGGTGGATATATTTACGTTGCCGCTCACGTTGTCCTTTGGCGATATGGTATACACTTGCACTTTCGTCCGGGAGCACTGTACGATCTTTTAAAGCCACGTTGATATGAGCGAGCGTTCGTTGCTGTAGAGACAGGAGCTTGGTTTTAACTTCCCGGATCTGGTCATATATACGCTCCCCAGCATCAGATCTTTGCTGGAGCTGGCGAAGAACTCGATAGTAAAATTCAACTGTATCCCGTCTTTCCCGACCTCGTTGGTAAGATATGTTCTTAAAGACGCGGCGGATCCCTGGTTTAACTAAAATATCCCACCAGTCTGTGCAGTCGCGAAATTTGCCTTTTTGTTGGACCCATCGAATCCAGTGTTGTCTGAAAATATCTTGGCATTCCTCCTCCAGTAACAGCGAGCAATTCAGCTTCCAATAACCTCTTCCTATGTGAAATATGGGATGGGGGTAAGAGATTGTACATACGACAGCATGATGGTTAGTGAAACTGGCAGGAATCACTTCATATCGTCTAGGCTGGATGAGTTCCTGTGAAAAGTAGATGCGGTCAAGTCGTGATGAGGAGTTGTGACTTATACAGGTGTAATGGGGCAGGGGCACCCTTAAACTATCCACAGCATCAATGAGGTGTAGGGAGGTAAGAAGGGTCCTGAGAGCCGGGTTGACACCTCTGTATGGACTAGTGGAATCCTCTGGGCGTTGAATACAATTGAAATCCCCTGCAAGAATAAGTTTTTCCTTAACGTCGTGCAGATGAGGCAGTATACTCTGTTGAAAGAACATTTTCCGTTCCACACGTTTATTAGACCCGGATTGGGCATATACATTTATCAGGGTGGTATTGTTTATGTGTCCAGATATTATGCGTCCTGATGGATGACATAGCACACCTGCGAGTGGGATATCATGTCTTATGAGGAATCCGGTCCCTCTATTCGTATTACCGGTATTGATGTATTGTTTGTAGAAGGCAGATATGGGTAAACACGGTATAGCAACTTCTTGAAGGAAAGCAATGTCAATGTCAGCATCTCGAAGGAATCTCTCCAACAGTTGAAATTTCAGAGGGAATTCTATTACATTGATATTCACAGTGGCCACAGTGAGAAATTGCGCCATTACGAGAAGTATAAAAGCTGTGCTAGACATACTGGAAGGTGGACTCGAAAGAAGACACAGGTGAGAATTATCCTGGTGCACTATGTCAAATTAGGTTGAGATAGTTCCTTTTGACTGCCATTCATAGGCCGGCTGTCAGCGGGTGAGAGCGTTCGTGGGTCCCTAGATGACGTAGAAAGAAGATTTTGTTTCTTTTTCACAGCTGCGGAAACGTTTGTGGAGCCAGTTTTATTCTTCGGGGCTGGTACGGCAATCGAGGCATTTGTTTTAATCTTCTTAGAGACGTTCTCGGATCCCCGATCAACAGTCTTAAGTGAGTCGGTAGGGACCAGCGAAGTCTGGGGCAGTGAAGACAAAATTTCTGTGGCAGCCTGTAGTAACGGCAGAGTTGGTTCTGAGGCTGCGATACAGGTTGCCGAGAGCACAGGGGCACTCTGTGTCTCGCAGCTCTGGTCAGGGCATGGTATCAGTTCTGCGTCAGATGTATCCGAGGTCACTCCTGGTGTTGTCCCAGCTGACTGATCAATGATCATGTTTTCATATGACGTTTGCTGCGTCACAACTTCCGAGTATTGAACACGTCGTTGTTGTGTAGGAGTTATACCGAGGGGAATCATTTTCTTTGGGCAGTTAATACGGAGATGTGTGGTAGCATTGCAAATTAAACAGGTCTGTTTCTGTCCATTATACGTTATATAGCCAGAATGGCCACCAAAAGCCTCAGTGGAGGGGATATCTTGCTTGATTTCCATAGTTACGGCACGTATTCCATTATACACCGGGAACTGATAAGCAGAAGACCATTGTTCTTTCCTGACGTCACTCACAGTGCCATATTTCGACAGGACGGATTTGAAAATTTCAGGGGGTACTTCGAGTGGGACATTAAATATACGCACTGTGGTAAAATTGGAATCCGCTGTGGAGAGCTTAACATTGGTCATTTCGCCGGAATCATACTGAAATTTAATAGGATCTGCAAAAGTATTTAACAATTTCTGATAAATAGATATGGTGATTACCTTGATGTACATGGTTTTTTCGTGCGCATTTAACTGGATGGCTTCTACTTGGTCGACAGTCAACCGGAGGGTATCGCCAATCCAGCGGTGAATTTCTCCTGGTGAGGGGCGAGAACTCTGCCTGTCCCATTGGCAGCGAACGGTGTTTTTTCTCTGGTATCCGGACATGATTTTCAGCGGGGTTTTCTGGGTTTCTGGTTTTGTTGTCCTATCTGGAACACTACTTAAAAAAATATTGTCCGAATGACACACGGAAGGTCAGTACACACGTGGAACTAAGGAAGCACCGGTATTAGGAACCGTAACCTCTTCCAATGCGGTCACACAGCGCGCACACACGTACCGCACTCGGCCACGACCAGTGACCAACTGAGCACTCGTTCACATATCACGTTCTATGGAGGTTCACAGCTTCATCCATATGGCTAAATGTCGAATGATTTCAGTTAAATCTTAAATACTGACAGAAATGCGTTTAATCAGTCAGTGCCTTTCCCTGTATTCAACGTAACGGAACTAAATGACTGATTTGCATTAATAATGCCAATGAACTGCAACTATTAATCTCAATCCACAAGTTTCCTCCATCTTTGATTTCTTGCAGCTGAGCCAATGAGAACTCGTAATGCAGGTACGAATAACGTTATTGAAGCCTATACCGGAATTGTGCTTGTATACAAGCTTTTACGTTACGATCTGTAACATTTGTAGGCTGATGACCAATGATTGCGGTACAACACATGTGAAATGTCCATAAGCAGAGGGTACTAATCAGCACAGTATCGAAGCACCTAAGGTAGGATGTTATTCATTAGCTATCGTATATTCGACGTGCTATTTTTAGCTTACTTTTCACTTTTTTTTAAATGATGATGAGATAGACTTATGGCATCGATCCAGGCAAATGTCTGTCTGTCTTTGTGTGTCTTCCCCTATCAACCCCTAAAAGACTGTAGTTATCGAAACCAAATTCGGTTTAAGGAAATATCTATATCTGAATATCTCAGGGACATAATTGAAAATGATTTCAGAGTTACCAACTGCTAAAAATCACAATTCACTTTTAAGCTCTACGTTGGATAACTCAGACGTTATGCATGCGAAATTTTCCAAAATTAGCACACACAGGGATAATAAAATTCCAGATACATTTTAAGGAGCCCATATATGACAGTGTTGCCAAGATGATTCTAAGCCTGCTGATAAGTCCAATGTTAAGGTACATCTAACATCTATACTATCAATTGGATTTTAACCAAATTTTGTACGTGCTTTGTGTATTATAACAGATATGACTATGCTTATACTTGAGAGCCATTAGGGCTGCCAACTGTTAATTAATGCGGCTGGCTGCGTGGCTCATGGGTAACGTTCTCGCTTGCTGGGCCCAAGGTTAGTATCCTGGCGCAGTCAGCTGGCATTTGAGGGTGCGCAAATGCCACAGAGCCGTGTCAGTAGATTTGCTGGCACGTTGAAGATCCCCTTCTGGACCAAATTACGGCACCCCTGGGTCTCTAAAAGCCAGAGTAGTTAAAAGGGACGTAAAACCAATAACATTATTATTATTTGTTAATAAATGCTCACTCTCTTTATCCTAATACCAATATAATAGAAAGTATGTAAGCCAACAGATCTAAATTTTGCGCACGAATAGTTCCGGAAATTTTAGATTATTTGGGAGCAACTAATGCACATCAGTGCTGCCAACATAATTCTAAGCCTGTTTATAGGGCCAATTTTTAATTGCATGTAACTTCTATACTAAGAAATGGATTTTATCCAAAATTGGCACTATAAAATATAGGAATAATTCAGATTAATTCTGAGCACGCCTTCTTGACGTTGTTGCCAATATGATTTTACTCGCACTGATACATCCAATATTTCACAGCATGCAACGTTCATACTATCCATTGGACTTCAACCAAATTTTGTATGTGCGTTCTGTACCTTAAGATATGGAACTAAGAATATATTACGAGTCACCATGGTTGCCAACTGTAGAGCTGTATTGGAATACATTACTTCAGATATATTCCAATCTAAATAGAAAAGTTAGTATTACCAACTTAATATCGTCATTATTCTAGATAGTTCTATAAAGATTAATCATTGGCATGAATCATAAATATAAAGAAAATTAGGTTCATTAGATCGTCACGGAACTACTTCATACTATTGTTATTATTATTATTATTATTTTACTGTGGAGCAATCAGTGCTGTGAAAATTATATTAGTTTCACGAATAGTACAAATATTCATGGTTTTGATTGGGAAAGTACAAATTCGAATGATAAAATAGAATGATTTTTCCCTACCAATATCCATTATTAACATCGCCCCCCTAGATCATGCGAGTAAATCGAAGTTGAAAAGTTGCATCACACAGTATAGTTGACACAACGAAATAATTCAAAAAGAATAAAAATTCTGGCCATAGAGCGTCTCGAACCCAGGACCCATTAGGTACCAAGTTAACGCCTTAGCACTCGTACACATTTCACGTTCAATGTAGGTTCACAGCTTCATCCATATGGCTAAATGTCGAATGAAGTCAGTTAAATCTTAAATACTGTCAGAAATGCGTTTAATCAGTCAGTGCCTTTTCCTGTATTCAACGTAACGGAACTAAATGACTGATTTGCATTAATAATGCCAATGAACTGCAACTATTAATCTCAATCAACAAGTTTCCTCCATCTTTGATTTCTTGCAGCTGAGCCAATAAGAACTCGTAATGCAGGTACGAATAACGTTATTGAAGCCTATACCGGAATTGTGCTTGTATACAAGCTTTTACGTTACGATCTGTAACATCTGAACGCTGATGGCCAATGATTGCGGTACAACACATGTGAAATGTCCATAAGCAGAGGGTACTGGTCAGCACAGTATCGAAGCACCTAAGGTAGGATGTTATACATTAGCTATCGTATATTCTACGTCCTATTAGCCTACTTTCGATTTTTGCAAAAAATGAAAGTAGACTTATGAGATCAACACAGGGCGAAAAAAGTGTGTCTGTCTGTGTGTGTGTATGTGTGTGTGTGAGTTTGTGTGTGTGTGTGTATGTGTGTGTGTGAGTCTGTGTGTGTGTGTGTGTGTGTGTCTGTGTGTGTGTGAGTGTGTGTACTCTGAATGTCTGTCCCCCCCTATCAATTCGAACACGGTGAATGCGAATTGAACGAAATTTGGTACAAAGGTAGCACTAGCAAAGGACACCTCAGTGTCATGTTTTATATCGCCGCCATCTTGACGGAAACGTAATGGCGGCCACACAAATGTTCAAAGCTTAAATCAAATTACGACTAACCTAATCATCCGATCTCTACCAAATTTTGCAACAACATACCTTTATGGGGGGAGCATCCTTTGACCAAACTAATAGGTCATCAGCGTAATAGTTTGTGGATGGAGGCCATCTTTGTGTGAAAATCGATTCCCCCTATTAATTCGAACACAGTGCAACCGAATGGAACGAAATTTGGTACAGAGGTAGTACTAACAAAAGGCACCTCAGTGTCATGTTTTATATCGCCGCCATCTTGACGGAAACGTAATGGCGGCCACACAAATGTTCAAAGCTTAAATCAAATTACGATTAACCTAATCATCCGATCTCTACCAAATTTTGCAACAACATACCTTTATAGAGGAAGCATCCTTTGACCAAATGACTAGGTCATTAGCCTAATAGTTTGCGGATGGCGGCCATCTTTGTGTGAAAATCAATTTCCCCTATTAATTCAAACACGGTGGAACCGAATGAACGAAATTTGGTACAGAGGTAGCACTAGCAAAGGGCACCTCAGTGTCATGTTTTATATCGCCGCCATCTTGACAGAAACGTAATGGCGGCCACACAAATGTTCAAAGCTTAAGTTAAATTACGACTAACATAACCATCCGATCTCTACCAAACTTTGCAACAACATTCCTTTATGGAGGGAGCATCCTTTAACCAATCTAATAGGTTATTAGCCTAATAGTTTGCGTGTGGCGGCCATCTTTATGTCAAAATTGATTCCCCCTATTAATTCGAACACGGTGGAACCGAATGGAACGAAATTTGGTACAGAGGTAGCACTAGCAAAGGGCACCTCAGTGTCATGTTTTATATCACCGCCATCTTGACGGAAACGTAATGGCGGCCACACAAATGTTCAAAGCTTAAATCAAATTACGATTAGCCTAATCATCCGATCTCTAGCAAATTTAGCAACAACATACCTTTATGGAGGGAGCATCCTTTGACCAAACTAATAGGTCATCAGCCTAACATTTTGCGGATGGCGGCCATCTTTGTGTGAAAATCGATTTCCCTTATCAATTCGAACACGGTGAAACCGAATGGAACGAAATATGGTACAGAGGTAGCACTAGCAAAGGGCACCTCAGTGTCATGTTTTATATCACCGCTATCTTGACGGAAACGTAATCGCGGCCACCCAAATGTTAAAAGCTAAAATGTAATTACGACCAACCTAATAATCTAGTCTCCACCAAATTTTGCAACACCATATCTTTATGTGGGAAACATATTCAGACCAAACTGCAAGAACATCAGCCCAATAGTTTGCAGATGGTGGCCAAGTATGTGTGCAAATCGATTCCCCCTATCAATTCAAACACGGTGAAACCGAATTGCACGAAATTTGGTAGAGAGTTAGCACTAGCAAAGGGCACCTCATATTCATGTTTAATATCCCTATAGCACGTTGTATTTCAACAAGCTACTACAACCAACATTCAATCATACTACTTGAAAAGGACAAAGAGTTATAACAATACCCGTGCATTTAGGAGAAAGTAGGCTATATGTTCTTTACCGAACATCTTGTTTTTAGCTTACTTTTCACTTTTTTTTAATGATGATGTGATAGACTTACGGCATCGATCCAGGCAAATGTCTGTCTGTCTGTCTTTGTGTGTCTCCCCCTATCAACCCCTAAAAGATTGCAGTTATCGAAACCAAATTCGGTTTAAGGAAATATATATCTGAATATCTCAGGGACATAATTGAAAATGATTTCAGAGCTACCAACTGCTAAAAATCACAATTCACTTTTAAGCTCTACGATGGATATCTCAGACGTTATGCATGCAAAATTTTCCAAAATTAGCTCACACAGGGATAATAACATTCCAGATATATTTTAAGGAGCCCATATATGACAGTGTTGCCAAGATGATTCTAAGCCTGCTGATAAGTCCAATGTTTAAGTACATCTAACATCTATACTATCAATTGGATTTTAACCAAATTTCGTACGTGCTTTGTGTACTATAACAGATATGACTATGCTTATAATTGAGAGCCATTAGGGCTGCCAACTGTTAATTAATGCGGCTGGCTGCGTGGCTCAGGGGTAACGTTCTCGCTTGCTGGGCCCAAGGTTGCAGGTTCATATCCTGGCGCAGTCAGCTGGCATTTGAATGTGCGAAAATGCGAGAGAGCTGTGTCAGTAGATTTACTGGCACGTTGAAGATCCCCTTCTGGACAAAATTACGGCACCCCGCAGTCTCTAAAAGCCAGAGTAGTTAAAAGGGACGTAAAACCAATAACATTTTTATTATTTGTTAATAAATGCTCACTCTCTTTATCCTAATACCAATATATAAGAAAGTATGCAAGCCACAGCTCTAAATTTTGCGCACGGATAGTTCCGGAAATTTTAGATTATTTGGGAGCAACTAATGCACATCAGTGCTGCCAACATAATTCTAAGCCTGTTTATAGGGCCAATTTTTAATTGCATGTAACTTCTATACTAAGAAATGGATTTTATCCAAAATTGGCACTATAAAATATAGGAATAATTCAGATTAATTCTGAGCACGCCTTCTTGACGTTGTTGCCAATATGATTTTACTCGCACTGATACATCCAATATTTCACAGCATGCAACGTTCATGCTATCCATTGGACTTCAACCAAATTTTGTATGTGCGTTCTGTACCTTAAGATATGGAACTAAGAATATATTCCGAGTCACCATGGTTGCCAACTGTAGAGCTGTATTGGAATACATTACTTCGGATATATTCCAATCTAAATAGAAAAGTTAGTATTACCAACTTAATCTCGTCATTATTCTAGATAGGTCTATGTAGATTAATCATTGGCATGAATCTTAAATATAAAGAAAATTAGGTCCTTTAGATCGTCACGGAACTACTTCATATTATTGTTAATATTATTATTATTATTATTATTATTACTATTGTACTGTGGAGTAATCAGTGCTGTGAAAATTATATTAGTTTCACGAATAGTACAAATATTCATGGTTTTGATTGGGAAAGTACAAATTCGAATGATAAAATAGAATGATTTTTCCCTACCAATATCCATTATTAACATCGCCCCCCTAGATCATGCGAGTAAATCGAAGTTGAAAAGTTGCATCGCACAGTAGTGTTGACACAACGAAATAATTCAAAAAGAATAAAAATTCTAGCCATGGAGCGTCTCGAACCCGGGACCCATTAGGTACCAAGTTAACGCCTTAGCACTCGTACAGATTTCACGTTCTATGGAGGTTCACAGCTTCATCCATATGGCTAAATGTCGAATGATTTCAGTTAAATCTTAAATACTGACAGAAATGCGTTTAATCAGTCAGTGCCTTTCCCTGTATTCAACGTAACGGAACTAAATGACTGATTTGCATTAATAATGCCAATGAACTGCAACTATTAATCTCAATCCACAAGTTTCCTCCATCTTTGATTTCTTGCAGCTGAGCCAATGAGAACTCGTAATGCAGGTACGAATAACGTTATTGAAGCCTATACCGGAATTGTGCTTGTATACAAGCTTTTACGATACGATCTGTAACATTTGTACGCTGATGGCCAATGATTGCGGTACAACACATGTGAAATGTCCATAAGCAGAGGGTACTAGTCAGCACAGTATCGAAGCACCTAAGGTAGGATGTTATACATTAGCTATCGTATATTCGACGTGCTATTTTTAGCTTACTTTTCACTTTTTTTAAAATGATGATGAGATAGACTTATGGCATCGATCTGTCTGTCTTTGTGTGTCTTCCCCTATCAACCCCTAAAAGACTGCAGTTATCGAAACCAAATTCGGTTTAAGGAAATATCTATATCTGAATATCTCAGGGACATAATTGAAAATGATTTCAGAGTTACCAACTGCTAAAAATCACAATTCACTTTTAAGCTCTACGTTGGATATCTCAGACGTTATGCATGCGAAATTTTCCAAAATTAGCACACACAGGGGTAATAAAATTCCAGATACATTTTAAGGAGCCCATATATGACAGTGTTGCCAAGATGATTCTAAGCCTGCTGATAAGTCCAATGTTAAGGTACATCTAACATCTATACTATCAATTGGATTTTAACCAAATTTCGTACGTGCTTTGTGTACTATAACAGTTATGACTATGCTTATACTTGAGAGCCATTAGGGCTGCCAACTGTTAATTAATGCGGCTGGCTGCGTGGCTCAGGGGTAACGTTCTCGCTTGCTGGGCCCAAGGTTCGTATCCTGGCGCAGTCAGCTGGCATTTGAGGGTGCGCAAATGCCACAGAGCCGTGTCAGTAGATTTGCTGGCACGTTGAAGATCCCCTTCTGGACCAAATTACGGCACCCCGGAGTCTCTAAAAGCCAGAGTAGTTAAAAGGGTCGTAAAACCAATAACATTATTATTATTTGTTAATAAATGCTCACTCTCTTTATCCTAATACCAATATAATAGAAAGTATGTAAGCCAACAGCTCTAAATTTTGCGCACGAATAGTTCCGGAAATTTTAGATTATTTGGGAGCAACTAATGCACATCAGTGCTGCCAACATAATTCTAAGCCTGTTTATAGGGCCAATTTTTAATTGCATGTAACTTCTATACTAAGAAATGGATTTTATCCAAAATTGGCACTATAAAATATAGGAATAATTCAGATTAATTCTGAGCACGCCTTCTTGACGTTGTTGCCAATATGATTTTACTCGCACTGATACATCCAATATTTCACAGCATGCAACGTTCATACTATCCATTGGACTTCAACCAAATTTTGTATGTGCATTCTGTACCTTAAAATATGGAACTAAGAATTTATTCAGAGTCACCAAGGCTGCCAACTGTAGAGCTGTATTGGAATACATTACTTCAGATATATTCCAATCTAAATAGAAAAGTTAGTATTACCAACTTAATATCGTCATTATTCTAGATAGTTCTATAAAGATTAATCATTGGCATGAATCATAAATATAAAGAAAATTAGGTTCATTAGATCGTCACGGAACTACTTCATACTATTGTTATTATTATTATTATTATTTTACTGTGGAGTAATCAGTGCTGTGAAAATTATATTAGTTTCACGAATAGTACAAATATTCATGGTTTTGATTGGGAAAGTACAAATTCGAATGATAAAATAGAATGATTTTTCCCTACCAATATCCATTATTAACATCGCCCCCCTAGATCATGCGAGTAAATCGAAGTTGAAAAGTTGCATCACACAGTATAGTTGACACAACGAAATAATTCAAAAAGAATAAAAATTCTGGCCATAGAGCGTCTCGAACCCAGGACCCATTAGGTACCAAGTCAACGCCTTAGCACTCGTACACATTTCAAGTTCAATGTAGGTTCACAGCTTCATCCATATGGCTAAATGTCGAATGAAGTCAGTTAAATCTTATATACTGTCAGAAATGCGTTTAATCAGTCAGTGCCTTTTCCTGTATTCAACGTAACGGAACTAAATGACTGATTTGCATTAATAATGCCAATGAACTGCAACTATTAATCTCAATCAACAAGTTTCCTCCATCTTTGATTTCTTGCAGCTGAGCCAATAAGAACTCGTAATGCAGGTACGAATAACGTTATTGAAGCCTATACCGGAATTGTGCTTGTATACAAGCTTTTACGTTACGATCTGTAACATCTGAACGCTGATGGCCAATGATTGCGGTACAACACATGTGAAATGTCCATAAGCAGAGGGTACTGGTCAGCACAGTATCGAAGCACCTAAGGTAGGATGTTATACATTAGCTATCGTATATTCTACGTCCTATTTTTAGCTTACTTTTCACTTTTTTTTAATGATGATGTGATAGACTTACGGCATCGATCCAGGCAAATGTCTGTCTGTCTGTCTTTGTGTGTCTCCCCCTATCAACCCCTAAAAGATTGCAGTTATCGAAACCAAATTCGGTTTAAGGAAATATATATCTGAATATCTCAGGGACATAATTGAAAATGATTTCAGAGTTACCAACTGCTAAAAATCACAATTCACTTTTAAGCTCTACGATGGATATCTCAGACGTTATGCATGCGAAATTTTCCAAAATTAGCTCACACAGGGATAATAACATTCCAGATATATTTTAAGGAGCCCATATATGACAGTGTTGCCAAGATGATTCTAAGCCTGCTGATAAGTCCAATGTTTAAGTACATCTAACATCTATACTATCAATTGGATTTTAACCAAATTTCGTACGTGCTTTGTGTACTATAACAGATATGACTATGCTTATAATTGAGAGCCATTAGGGCTGCCAACTGTTAATTAATGCGGCTGGCTGCGTGGCTCAGGGGTAACGTTCTCGCTTGCTGGGCCCAAGGTTGCAGGTTCATATCCTGGCGCAGTCAGCTGGCATTTGAGTGTGCGAAAATGCGAGAGAGCCGTGTCAGTAGATTTACTGGCACGTTGAAGATCCCCTTCTGGACAAAATTACGGCACCCCGGAGTCTCTAAAAGCCAGAGTAGTTAAATGGGACGTAAAACCAATAACATTTTTATTATTTGTTAATAAATGCTCACTCTCTTTATCCTAATACCAATATATAAGAAAGTATGCAAGCCACAGCTCTAAATTTTGCGCACGGATAGTTCCGGAAATTTTAGATTATTTGGGAGCAACTAATGCACATCAGTGCTGCCAACATAATTCTAAGCCTGTTTATAGGGCCAATTTTTAATTGCATGTAACTTCTATACTAAGAAATGGATTTTATCCAAAATTGGCACTATAAAATATAGGAATAATTCAGATTAATTCTGAGCACGCCTTCTTGACGTTGTTGCCAATATGATTTTACTCGCACTGATACATCCAATATTTCACAGCATGCAACGTTCATGCTATCCATTGGACTTCAACCAAATTTTGTATGTGCGTTCTGTACCTTAAGATATGGAACTAAGAATATATTCCGAGTCACCATGGTTGCCAACTGTAGAGCTGTATTGGAATACATTACTTCAGATATATTCCAATCTAAATAGAAAAGTTAGTATTACCAACTTAATCTCGTCATTATTCTAGATAGGTCTATGTAGATTAATCATTGGCATGAATCTTAAATATAAAGAAAATTAGGTCCTTTAGATCGTCACGGAACTACTTCATATTATTGTTAATATTATTATTATTATTATTACTATTGTACTGTGGAGTAATCAGTGCTGTGAAAATTATATTAGTTTCACGAATAGTACAAATATTCATGGTTTTGATTGGGAAAGTACAAATTCGAATGATAAAATAGAATGATTTTTCCCTACCAATATCCATTATTAACATCGCCCCCCTAGATCATGCGACTAAATCGAAGTTGAAAAGTTGCATCGCACAGTAGTGTTGACACAACGAAATAATTCAAAAAGAATAAAAATTCTGGCCATGGAGTGTCTCGAACCCGGGACCAAATTAGGTACCAAGTTAACGCCTTAGCACTCGTACACATTTCACGTTGTATGGAGATTCACAGCTTCATCCATATTGCTAAATGTCGAATGATTTCAGTTAAATCTTAAATACTGACAGAAATGCGTTTAATCAGTCAGTGCCTTTCCCTGTATTCAACCTAACAGAACTAAATGACTGATTTGCATTAATAATGCCAATGAACTGCAACTATTAATCTCAATCCACAAGTTTCCTCCATCTTTGATTTCTTGCAGCTGAGCCAATGAGAACTCGTAATGCAGGTACGAATAACGTTATTGAAGCCTATACCGGAATTGTGCTTGTATACAACTTTTACGTTATGATCTGTAACATTTGTACGCTGATGGCCAATTATTGCGGTACAACACATGTGAAATGTCCATAAGCAGAGGGTACTAATCAGCACAGTATCGAAACACCTAAGGTAGGATGTTATACATTAGCTATCGTATATTCGACGTGCTATTTTTAGCTTACTTTTCACTTTTTTTAAAATGATGATGAGATAGACTTATGGCATCGATCCAGGCAAATGTCTGTCTGTCTTTGTGTGTCTTCCCCTATCAACCCCTAAAAGACTGCAGTTATCGAAACCAAATTCGGTTTAAGGAAATATCTATATCTGAATATCTCAGGGACATAATTGAAAATGATTTCAGAGTTACCAACTGCTAAAAATCACAATTCACTTTTAAGCTCTACGTTGGATATCTCAGACGTTATGCATGCGAAATTTTCCAAAATTAGCACACACAGGGATAATAAAATTCCAGATACATTTTAAGGAGCCCATATATGACAGTGTTGCCAAGATGATTCTAAGCCTGCTGATAAGTCCAATGTTAAGGTACATCTAACATCTATACTATCAATTGGATTTTAACCAAATTTCGTACGTGCTTTGTGTACTATAACAGATATGACTATGCTTATACTTGAGAGCCATTAGGGCTGCCAACTGTTAATTAATGCGGCTGGCTGCGTGGCTCAGGGGTAACGTTCTCGCTTGCTGGGCCCAAGGTTCGTATCCGTGCGCAGTCAGCTGGCATTTGAGGGTGCGCAAATGCCACAGAGCCGTGTCAGTAGATTTGCTGGCACGTTGAAGATCCCCTTCTGGACCAAATTACGGCACCCCGGAGTCTCTAAAAGCCAGAGTAGTTAAAAGGGACGTAAAACCAATAACATTTTTATTATTTGTTAATAAATGCTCACTCTCTTTATCCTAATACCAATATAATAGAAAGTATGTAAACCAACAGATCTAAATTTTGCGCACGAATAGTTCCGGAAATTTTAGATTATTTGGGAGCAACTAATGCACATCAGTGCTGCCAACATAATTCTAAGCCTGTTTATAGGGCCAATTTTTAATTGCATGTAACTTCTATACTAAGAAATGGATTTTATCCAAAATTGGCACTATAAAATATAGGAATAATTCAGATTAATTCTGAGCACGCCTTCTTGACGTTGTTGCCAATATGATTTTACTCGCGCTGATACATCCAATATTTCACAGCATGCAACGTTCATACTATCCATTGGACTTCAACCAAATTTGGTATGTGCGTTCTGTACCTTAAGATATGGAACTAAGAATATATTCCGAGTCACCATGGTTGCCAACTGTAGAGCTGTATTGGAATACATTACTTCAGATATATTCCAATCTAAATAGAAACGTTAGTATTACCAACTTAATCTCGTCATTATTCTAGATAGGTCTATGTAGATTAATCATTGGCATGAATCTTAAATATAAAGAAAATTAGGTCCTTTAGATCGTCACGGAACTACTTCATATTATTGTTAATATTATTATTATTATTATTATTATTACTATTGTACTGTGGAGTAATCAGTGCTGTGAAAATTATGTTAGTTTCACGAATAGTACAAATATTCATGGTTTTGATTGGGAAAGTACAAATTCGAATGATAAAATAGAATGATTTTTCCCTACCAATATCCATTATTAACATCGCCCCCCTAGATCATGCGAGTAAATCGAAGTTGAAAAGTTGCATCGCACAGTAGTGTTGACACAACGAAATAATTCAAAAAGAATAAAAATTCTGGCCATGGAGCGTCTCGAACCCGGGACCCATTAGGTACCAAGTTAACGCCTTAGCACTCGTACAGATTTCACGTTCTATGGAGGTTCACAGCTTCATCCATATGGCTAAATGTCGAATGATTTCAGTTAAATCTTAAATACTGACAGAAATGCGTTTAATCAGTCAGTGCCTTTCCCTGTATTCAACGTAACGGAACTAAATGACTGATTTGCATTAATAATGCCAATGAACTGCAACTATTAATCTCAATCCACAAGTTTCCTCCATCTTTGATTTCTTGCAGCTGAGCCAATGAGAACTCGTAATGCAGGTACGAATAACGTTATTGAAGCCTATACCGGAATTGTGCTTGTATACAAGCTTTTACGATACGATCTGTAACATTTGTACGCTGATGGCCAATGATTGCGGTACAACACATGTGAAATGTCCATAAGCAGAGGGTACTAGTCAGCACAGTATCGAAGCACCTAAGGTAGGATGTTATACATTAGCTATCGTATATTCGACGTGCTATTTTTAGCTTACTTTTCACTTTTTTTTTAATGATGATGAGATAGACTTATGGCATCGATCCAGGCAAATGTCTGTCTGTCTTTGTGTGTCTTCCCCTATCAACCCCTAAAAGACTGCAGTTATCGAAACCAAATTCGGTTTAAGGAAATATATATCTGAATATCTCAGGGACATAATTGAAAATGATTTCAGAGTTACCAACTGCTAAAAATCACAATTCACTTTTAAGCTCTACGATGGATATCTCAGACGTTATGCATGCGAAATTTTCCAAAATTAGCTCACACAGGGATAATAACATTCCAGATATATTTTAAGGAGCCCATATATGACAGTGTTGCCAAGATGATTCTAAGCCTGCTGATAAGTCCAATGTTTAAGTACATCTAACATCTATACTATCAATTGGATTTTAACCAAATTTCGTACGTGCTTTGTGTACTATAACAGATATGACTATGCTTATAATTGAGAGCCATTAGGGCTGCCAACTGTTAATTAATGCGGCTGGCTGCGTGGCTCAGGGGTAACGTTCTCGCTTGCTGGGCCCAAGGTTCGTATCCTGGCGCAGTCAGCTGGCATTTGAGTGTGCGAAAATGCGAGAGAGCCGTGTCAGTAGATTTACTGGCACGTTGAAGATCCCCTTCTGGACAAAATTACGGCACCCCGGAGTCTCTAAAAGCCAGAGTAGTTAAAAGGGTCGTAAAACCAATAACATTATTATTATTTGTTAATAAATGCTCACTCTCTTTATCCTAATACCAATATAATAGAAAGTATGTAAGCCAACAGCTCTAAATTTTGCGCACGAATAGTTCCGGAAATTTTAGATTATTTGGGAGCAACTAATGCACATCAGTGCTGCCAACATAATTCTAAGCCTGTTTATAGGGCCAATTTTTAATTGCATGTAACTTCTATACTAAGAAATGGATTTTATCCAAAATTGGCACTATAAAATATAGGAATAATTCAGATTAATTCTGAGCACGCCTTCTTGACGTTGTTGCCAATATGATTTTACTCGCACTGATACATCCAATATTTCACAGCATGCAACGTTCATACTATCCATTGGACTTCAACCAAATTTTGTATGTGCATTCTGTACCTTAAAATATGGAACTAAGAATTTATTCAGAGTCACCAAGGCTGCCAACTGTAGAGCTGTATTGGAATACATTACTTCAGATATATTCCAATCTAAATAGAAAAGTTAGTATTACCAACTTAATATCGTCATTATTCTAGATAGTTCTATAAAGATTAATCATTGGCATGAATCATAAATATAAAGAAAATTAGGTTCATTAGATCGTCACGGAACTACTTCATACTATTGTTATTATTATTATTATTATTTTACTGTGGAGTAATCAGTGCTGTGAAAATTATATTAGTTTCACGAATAGTACAAATACTCATGGTTTTGATTGGGAAAGTACAAATTCGAATGATAAAATAGAATGATTTTTCCCTACCAATATCCATTATTAACATCGCCCCCCTAGATCATGCGAGTAAATCGAAGTTGAAAAGTTGCATCACACAGTATAGTTGACACAACGAAATAATTCAAAAAGAATAAAAATTCTGGCCATAGAGCGTCTCGAACCCAGGACCCATTAGGTACCAAGTTAACGCCTTAGCACTCGTACACATTTCACGTTCAATGTAGGTTCACAGCTTCATCCATATGGCTAAATGTCGAATGAAGTCAGTTAAATCTTAAATACTGTCAGAAATGCGTTTAATCAGTCAGTGCCTTTTCCTGTATTCAACGTAACGGAACTAAATGACTGATTTGCATTAATAATGCCAATGAACTGCAACTATTAATCTCAATCAACAAGTTTCCTCCATCTTTGATTTCTTGCAGCTGAGCCAATAAGAACTCGTAATGCAGGTACGAATAACGTTATTGAAGCCTATACCGGAATTGTGCTTGTATACAAGCTTTTACGTTACGATCTGTAACATCTGAACGCTGATGGCCAATGATTGCGGTACAACACATGTGAAATGTCCATAAGCAGAGGGTACTGGTCAGCACAGTATCGAAGCACCTAAGGTAGGATGTTATACATTAGCTATCGTATATTCTACGTGCTATTTTTAGCTTACTTTTCACTTTTTTTTTAATGATGATGTGATAGACTTACGGCATCGATCCAGGCAAATGTCTGTCTGTCTGTCTTTGTGTGTCTCCCCCTATCAACCCCTAAAAGATTGCAGTTATCGAAACCAAATTCGGTTTAAGGAAATATATATCTGAATATCTCAGGGACATAATTGAAAATGATTTCAGAGTTACCAACTGCTAAAAATCACAATTCACTTTTAAGCTCTACGATGGATATCTCAGACGTTATGCATGCGAAATTTTCCAAAATTAGCTCACACAGGGATAATAACATTCCAGATATATTTTAAGGAGCCCATATATGACAGTGTTGCCAAGATGATTCTAAGCCTGCTGATAAGTCCAATGTTTAAGTACATCTAACATCTATACTATCAATTGGATTTTAACCAAATTTCGTACGTGCTTTGTGTACTATAACAGATATGACTATGCTTATAATTGAGAGCCATTAGGGCTGCCAACTGTTAATTAATGCGGCTGGCTGCGTGGCTCAGGGGTAACGTTCTCGCTTGCTGGGCCCAAGGTTGCAGGTTCATATCCTGGCGCAGTCAGCTGGCATTTGAGTGTGCGAAAATGCGAGAGAGCCGTGTCAGTAGATTTACTGGCACGTTGAAGATCCCCTTCTGGACAAAATTACGGCACCCCGGAGTCTCTAAAAGCCAGAGTAGTTAAAAGGGACGTAAAACCAATAACATTTTTATTATTTGTTAATAAATGCTCACTCTCTTTATCCTAATACCAATATATAAGAAAGTATGCAAGCCACAGCTCTAAATTTTGCGCACGGATAGTTCCGGAAATTTTAGATTATTTGGGAGCAACTAATGCACATCAGTGCTGCCAACATAATTCTAAGCCTGTTTATAGGGCCAATTTTTAATTGCATGTAACTTCTATACTAAGAAATGGATTTTATCCAAAATTGGCACTATAAAATATAGGAATAATTCAGATTAATTCTGAGCACGCCTTCTTGACGTTGTTGCCAATATGATTTTACTCGCACTGATACATCCAATATTTCACAGCATGCAACGTTCATGCTATCCATTGGACTTCAACCAAATTTTGTATGTGCGTTCTGTACCTTAAGATATGGAACTAAGAATATATTCCGAGTCACCATGGTTGCCAACTGTAGAGCTGTATTGGAATACATTACTTCAGATATATTCCAATCTAAATAGAAAAGTTAGTATTACCAACTTAATCTCGTCATTATTCTAGATAGGTCTATGTAGATTAATCATTGGCATGAATCTTAAATATAAAGAAAATTAGGTCCTTTAGATCGTCACGGAACTACTTCATATTATTGTTAATATTATTATTATTATTATTACTATTGTACTGTGGATAATCAGTGCTGTGAAAATTATATTAGTTTCACGAATAGTACAAATATTCATGGTTTTGATTGGGAAAGTACAAATTCGAATGATAAAATAGAATGATTTTTCCCTACCAATATCCATTATTAACATCGCCCCCCTAGATCATGCGAGTAAATCGAAGTTGAAAAGTTGCATCGCACAGTAGTGTTGACACAACGAAATAATTCAAAAAGAATAAAAATTCTGGCCATGGAGTGTCTCGAACCCGGGACCCATTAGGTACCAAGTTAACGCCTTAGCACTCATACACATTTAACGTTGTATAGAGATTCACAGCTTCATCCATATTGCTAAATGTCGAATGATTTCAGTTAAATCTTAAATACTGACAGAAATGCGTTTAATCAGTCAGTGCCTTTCTCTGTATTCAACCTAACAGAACTAAATGACTGATTTGCATTAATAATGCCAATGAACTGCAACTATTAATCTCAATCCACAAGTTTCCTCCATCTTTGATTTCTTGCAGCTGAGCCAATGAGAACTCGTAATGCAGGTACGAATAACGTTATTGAAGCCTATACCGGAATTGTGCTTGTATACAACTTTTACGTTATGATCTGTAACATTTGTACGCTGATGGCCAATTATTGCGGTACAACACATGTGAAATGTCCATAAGCAGAGGGTACTAATCAGCACAGTATCGAAACACCTAAGGTAGGATGTTATACATTAGCTATCGTATATTCGACGTGCTATTTTAGCTTACTTTTCACTTTTTTTAAAATGATGATGAGATAGACTTATGGCATCGATCCAGGCAAATGTCTGTCTGTCTTTGTGTGTCTTCCCCTATCAACCCCTAAAAGACTGCAGTTATCGAAACCAAATTCGGTTTAAGGAAATATCTATATCTGAATATCTCAGGGACATAATTGAAAATGATTTCAGAGTTACCAACTGCTAAAAATCACAATTCACTTTTAAGCTCTACGTTGGATATCTCAGACGTTATGCATGCGAAATTTTCCAAAATTAGCACACACAGGGATAATAAAATTCCAGATACATTTTAAGGAGCCCATATATGACAGTGTTGCCAAGATGATTCTAAGCCTGCTGATAAGTCCAATGTTAAGGTACATCTAACATCTATACTATCAATTGGATTTTAACCAAATTTCGTACGTGCTTTGTGTACTATAACAGATATGACTATGCTTATACTTGAGAGCCATTAGGGCTGCCAACTGTTAATTAATGCGGCTGGCTGCGTGGCTCAGGGGTAACGTTCTCGCTTGCTGGGCCCAAGGTTCGTATCCTGGCGCAGTCAGCTGGCATTTGAGGGTGCGCAAATGCCACAGAGCCGTGTCAGTAGATTTGCTGGCACGTTGAAGATCCCCTTCTGGACCAAATTACGGCACCCCGGAGTCTCTAAAAGCCAGAGTAGTTAAAAGGGACGTAAAACCAATAACATTATTATTATTTGTTAATAAATGCTCACTCTGTTTATCCTAATACCAATATAATAGAAAGTATGTAAACCAACAGATCTAAATTTTGCGCACGAATAGTTCCAGAAATTTTAGATTATTTGGGAGCAACTAATGCACATCAGTGCTGCCAACATAATTCTAAGCCTGTTTATAGGGCCAATTTTTAATTGCATGTAACTTCTATACTAAGAAATGGATTTTATCCAAAATTGGCACTATAAAATATAGGAATAATTCAGATTAATTCTGAGCACGCCTTCTTGACGTTGTTGCCAATATGATTTTACTCGCACTGATACATCCAATATTTCACAGCATGCAACGTTCATACTATCCATTGGACTTCAACCAAATTTGGTATGTGCGTTCTGTACCTTAAGATATGGAACTAAGAATATATTCCGAGTCACCATGGTTGCCAACTGTAGAGCTGTATTGGAATACATTACTTCAGATATATTCCAATCTAAATAGAAACGTTAGTATTACCAACTTAATCTCGTCATTATTCTAGATAGGTCTATGTAGATTAATCATTGGCATGAATCTTAAATATAAAGAAAATTAGGTCCTTTAGATCGTCACGGAACTACTTCATATTATTGTTAATATTATTATTATTATTATTATTATTACTATTGTACTGTGGAGTAATCAGTGCTGTGAAAATTATATTAGTTTCACGAATAGTACAAATATTCATGGTTTTGATTGGGAAAGTACAAATTCGAATGATAAAATAGAATGATTTTTCCCTACCAATATCCATTATTAACATCGCCCCCCCAGATCATGCGAGTAAATCGAAGTTGAAAAGTTGCATCGCACAGTAGTGTTGACACAACGAAATAAATCAAAAAGAATAAAAATTCTGGCCATGGAGCGTCTCGAACCCGGGACCCATTAGGTACCAAGTTAACGCCTTAGCACTCGTACATATTTCACGTTCTATGGAGGTTCACAGCTTCATCCATATGGCTAAATGTCGAATGATTTCAGTTAAATCTTAAATACTGACAGAAATGCGTTTAATCAGTCAGTGCCTTTCCCTGTATTCAACGTAACGTAACTAAATGACTGATTTGCATTAATAATGCCAATGAACTGCAACTATTAATCTCAATCCACAAGTTTCCTCCATCTTTGATTTCTTGCAGCTGAGCCAATGAGAACTCGTAATGCAGGTACGAATAACGTTATTGAAGCCTATACCGGAATTGTGCTTGTATACAAGCTTTTACGATACGATCTGTAACATTTGTACGCTGATGGCCAATGATTGCGGTACAACACATGTGAAATGTCCATAAGCAGAGGGTACTAGTCAGCACAGTATCGAAGCACCTAAGGTAGGATGTTATATATTAGCTATCGTATATTCGACGTGCTATTTTTAGCTTACTTTTCACTTTTTTTTTAATGATGATGAGATAGACTTATGGCATCGATCCAGGCAAATGTCTGTCTGTCTTTGTGTGTCTTCCCCTATCAACCCCTAAAAGACAGCAGTTATCGAAACCAAATTCGGTTTAAGGAAATATCTATATCTGAATATCTCAGGGACATAATTGAAAATGATTTCAGAGTTACCAACTGCTAAAAATCACAATTCACTTTTAAGCTCTACGTTGGATATCTCAGACGTTATGCATGCGAAATTTTCCAAAATTAGCACACACAGGGGTAATAAAATTCCAGATACATTTTAAGGAGCCCATTTATGACAGTGTTGCCAAGATGATTCTAAGCCTGCTGATAAGTCCAATGTTAAGGTACATCTAACATCTATACTATCAATTGGATTTTAACCAAATTTCGTACGTGCTTTGTGTACTATAACAGATATGACTATGCTTATACTTGAGAGCCATTAGGGCTGCCAACTGTTAATTAATGCGGCTGGCTGCGTGGCTCAGGGGTAACGTTCTCGCTTGCTGGGCCCAAGGTTCGTATCCTGGCGCAGTCAGCTGGCATTTGAGGGTGCGCAATTGCCACAGAGCCGTGTCAGTAGATTTGCTGGCACGTTGAAGATCCCCTTCTGGACCAAATTACGGCACCCCGGAGTCTCTAAAAGCCAGAGTAGTTAAAAGGGTCGTAAAACCAATAACATTATTATTATTTGTTAATAAATGCTCACTCTCATTATCCTAATACCAATATAATAGAAAGTATGTAAGCCAACAGCTCTAAATTTTGCGCACGAATAGTTCCGGAAATTTTAGATTATTTGGGAGCAACTAATGCACATCAGTGCTGCCAACATAATTCTAAGCCTGTTTATAGGGCCAATTTTTAATTGCATGTAACTTCTATACTAAGAAATGGATTTTATCCAAAATTGGCACTATAAAATATAGGAATAATTCAGATTAATTCTGAGCACGCCTTCTTGACGTTGTTGCCAATATGATTTTACTCGCACTGATACATCCAATATTTCACAGCATGCAACGTTCATACTATCCATTGGACTTCAACCAAATTTTGTATGTGCATTCTGTACCTTAAAATATGGAACTAAGAATTTATTCAGAGTCACCAAGGCTGCCAACTGTAGAGCTGTATTGGAATACATTACTTCAGATATATTCCAATCTAAATAGAAAAGTTAGTATTACCAACTTAATATCGTCATTATTCTAGATAGTTCTATAAAGATTAATCATTGGCATGAATCATAAATATAAAGAAAATTAGGTTCATTAGATCGTCACGGAACTACTTCATACTATTGTTATTATTATTATTATTTTACTGTGGAGTATTCAGTGCTGTGAAAATTATATTAGTTTCACGAATAGTACAAATATTCATGGTTTTGATTGGGAAAGTACAAATTCGAATGATAAAATAGAATGATTTTTCCCTACCAATATCCATTATTAACATCGCCCCCCTAGATCATGCGAGTAAATCGAAGTTGAAAAGTTGCATCACACAGTATAGTTGACACAACGAAATAATTCAAAAAGAATAAAAATTCTGGCCATAGAGCGTCTCGAACCCAGGACCCATTAGGTACCAAGTTAACGCCTTAGCACTCGTACACATTTCACGTTCAATGTAGGTTCACAGCTTCATCCATATGGCTAAATGTCGAATGAAGTCAGTTAAATCTTAAATACTGTCAGAAATGCGTTTAATCAGTCAGTGCCTTTTCCTGTATTCAACGTAACGGAACTAAATGACTGATTTGCATTAATAATGCCAATGAACTGCAACTATTAATCTCAATCAACAAGTTTCCTCCATCTTTGATTTCTTGCAGCTGAGCCAATAAGAACTCGTAATGCAGGTACGAATAACGTTATTGAAGCCTATACCGGAATTGTGCTTGTATACAAGCTTTTACGTTACGATCTGTAACATCTGAACGCTGATGGCCAATGATTGCGGTACAACAGATGTGAAATGTCCATAAGCAGAGGGTACTGGTCAGCACAGTATCGAAGCACCTAAGGTAGGATGTTATACATTAGCTATCGTATATTCTACGTGCTATTTTTAGCTTACTTTTCACTTTTTTTTTAATGATGATGTGATAGACTTACGGCATCGATCCAGGCAAATGTCTGTCTGTCTGTCTTTGTGTGTCTCCCCCTATCAACCCCTAAAAGATTGCAGTTATCGAAACCAAATTCGGTTTAAGGAAATATATATCTGAATATCTCAGGGACATAATTGAAAATGATTTCAGAGTTACCAACTGCTAAAAATCACAATTCACTTTTAAGCTCTACGATGGATATCTCAGACGTTATGCATGCGAAATTTTCCAAAATTAGCTCACACAGGGATAATAACATTCCAGATATATTTTAAGGAGCCCATATATGACAGTGTTGCCAAGATGATTCTAAGCCTGCTGATAAGTCCAATGTTTAAGTACATCTAACATCTATACTATCAATTGGATTTTAACCAAATTTCGTACGTGCTTTGTGTACTATAACAGATATGACTATGCTTATAATTGAGAGCCATTAGGGCTGCCAACTGTTAATTAATGCAGCTGGCTGCGTGGCTCAGGGGTAACGTTCTCGCTTGCCGTGCCCAAGGTTGCAGGTTCATATCCTGGCGCAGTCAGCTGGCATTTGAGTGTGCGAAAATGCGAGAGAGCCGTGTCAGTAGATTTACTGGCACGTTGAAGATCCCCTTCTGGACAAAATTACGGCACCCCGGAGTCTCTAAAAGCCAGAGTAGTTAAAAGGGACGTAAAACCAATAACATTTTTATTATTTGTTAATAAATGCTCACTCTCTTTATCCTAATACCAATATATAAGAAAGTATGCAAGCCACAGCTCTAAATTTTGCGCATGGATAGTTCCGGAAATTTTAGATTATTTGGGAGCAACTAATGCACATCAGTGCTGCCAACATAATTCTAAGCCTGTTTATGGGGCCAATTTTTAAATGCATGTAACTTCTATACTAAGAAATGAATTTTATCCAAAATTGGCACTATAGAATATAGGAATAATTCAGATTAATTCTGAGCACGCCTTCTTGACGTTGTTGCCAATATGAATTTACTCGCACTGATACATCCAATATTTCACAGCATGCAACGTTCATGCTATCCATTGGACTTCAACCAAATTTTGTATGTGCATTATGTACCTTAAGATATGGAACTAAGAATATATTCCGAGTCACCATGGTTGCCAACTGTAGAGCTGTATTGGAATACATTAATTCAGATATATTCCAATCTAAATAGAAAAGTTAGTATTACCAACTTAATCTCGTCATTATTCTAGATAGTTCTATGTAGATTAATCATTGGCATGAATCTTGAATATAAAGAAAATTAGGTTCATTAGATCGTCACGGAACTACTTCATATTATTGTTATTATTATTATTATTATTATTATTATTATTATTTTACTGTGGAGTAATCAGTGCTGTGAAAATTATATTAGTTTCACGAATAGTACAAATATTCATGGTTTTGATTGGGAATGTACAAATTCGACTGATAATATAGAATGATTTTTCCCTACCAATATCCATTATTAACATCGCCCCCCTAGATCATGCGAGTAAATCGAAGTTGAAAAGTTGCATCGCACAGTAGTGTTGACACAACGAAATAATTCAAAAAGAATAAAAATTCTCGCCATGGAGCGTCTCGAACCCAGGACCCATTAAGTACCACGTTAACGCCTTAGCACTCGTACACATTTCACGTTCTATGGAAGTTCACAGCTTCATCCATATGGCTAAATGTCGAATGATTTCAGTTAAATCTTAAATACTGACAGAAATGCGTTTAATCAGTCAGTGCCTTTCCCTGTATTCAACGTAACGGAACTAAATGACTGATTTGCATTTAATAATACCAATGAACTGCAACTATTACTCTCAATCCACAAGTTTCCTCCATCTTTGATTTCTTGCAGCTGAGCCAATGAGAACTCATAATGCAGGTACGAATAACGTTATTGAAGCCTATACCGGAATTGTGCTTGTATACAAGCTTTTACGTTACGATCTGTAACATCTGTACGCTGATGGCCAATGATTGCGGTACAACACATGTGATATGTCCATAAGCAGAGGGTACTAGTCAGCTCAGTATCGAAGCACCAAGGTAGGATGTTATACATTAGCTATCGTATATTCGACGTGCTATTTTTAGCTTACTTTTCACTTTTTTTTTTAATGATGATGAGATAGACTTATGGCATCCATCCAGGCAAATATCTGTCTGTCTGTCTTTGTGTCTCTCCCCCTATCAACCCCTAAAAGACTGCAGTTATCGAAACCAAATTCGGTTTAAGGAAATATCTATATCTGAATATCTCAGGGACATAATTGAAAATGATTTCAGAGTTACCAACTGCTAAAAATCACAATTCACTTTTAAGCTCTACGTTGGATATCTCAGACGTTATGCATGCGAAATTTTCCAAAATTAGCACACACAGGGATAATAAAATTCCAGATACATTTTAAGGAGCCCATATATGACAGTGTTGCCAAGATGATTCTAAGCCTGCTGGTAAGTCCAATGTTTAAGTATATCCAACATCTATACTATCAATTGGATTGTAACAAAATTTCGTACGTGCTTTGTGTACTATAACAGATATGACTATGCTTATGCTTGAGAGCAATTAGGGCTGCCAACTGTTAATAAATGCGGCTGGCTGCGTGGCTCGGGGGTAACGTTCTCGCTTGCTGGGCCCAAGGTTGCTCGTTCGTATCGTGGCGCTGTCAGCTGGCATTTGAGGGTGCGCAAATGCCAGAGAGCCGTGTCAGTAGATTTACAGGCACGTTCAAGATCCCCTTCTGGACAAAATTACGGCACCCCGGAGTCTCTAAAAGCCAGAGTAGTTGAAATGGACGTAAAACCAATAACATTATTATTATTTGTTAATAAATGCTCGCTCTCTTTATCCTAATACCAATATATCAGAAAGTATGCAAGCCAACAGCTCTAAATTTTGCGCACGAATAGTTCCGGAAATTTTAGATTATTTGGGAGCAACTAATGCACATCAGTGCTGCCAACATAATTCTAAGCCTGTTTATAGGGCCAATTTTTAAATGCATGTAACTTGTATACTAAGAAATGGATTTTATCCAAAATTGGCACTATAAAATATAGGAATAATTCAGATTAATTCTGAGCACGCCTTCTTGACGTTGTTGCCAATATGATTTTACTCGCACTGATACATCCAATATTTCACAGCATGCAATGTCCATACTATCCATTGGACTTTACCAAATTTTGCATGAGCATTCTTTACCTTAAGATATGGAACTAAGAATATAGTCAGAGTCACCAAGGTGCCAACTGTAGAGCTGTATTGGAATACATTACTTCAGATATATTTCAATCGAAATAGAAATGTTTATTATTACCAACCTAAGTTCGTCTATATTCTCGATAGGCCCATCATAAATAGATTAACTTAATCGTTGGCTTGAATCTTAAATTTTATGGAAAATTAAGCTTTTTAGTCGGTCTCGGAGCTACTTGTTTGTCACCTGGCAGCACTACGAATTCGAATTCATTTATAGTTAACTTTCTATTCGTACACTAGTAGGAGAATACCGTTATTGAAATTTGGATCCTAGTACGAGGCTAAAAACGTTATTCAACCCGGGACCCATACAACAGAACACGACGTTAATAACGTTATTCGACCTGCGAGGCATGCAGCATAACACAATGCTATCCGGTCTAGTGAATAACGTTATTTGAAGTTCGGAATGAGTTGTAGTTGTTCGCGACGTGTTAGAGCACGAATAACGTTATTCGACCTGCGAGGCATGCAGCATAACACAATGCTATCCGGTCTTGTCAATAACGTTATTTAAAACAACTGAGTGAATGGGGTACATTTGATTGTGTTACAACGCCAATAACGTTATTCGACTTGTGTCTCCTGCGATAACTAAAATGCTATCCGGTATGATAATAAAATATTTAAAATAACGGTATATATACAGTATCCGTTTATTCGTTCTTCGTATGAATAACGTTACAACAAACTTTCTGTTATACGTTACGCGATGTATACCGTAACGCCAAACAATTCGTTATTCAAGGCCATTATGTTAAGTTATCCAGCCCTGGCTTACACTCATAGTGTTTAGATATTGTTAACGGTTTGCCCAGCGTAAGCTTACAAAGCGCTCGGACTCCAGGTTTTTCTTCGACTTTTCTACTGAAATCGTGACTGCTCGGCTTCCTTTGGTCATAAATAAATTATTTTCTACAGATACCTTCCTCGAGATATCCTTTACAAAATGGTGAAAACCGCATCAAAATCCATCCAGTGGTCCTCGAAATTACCCGTGACATCCATGAATTGGGGACTTTGTTTTATACACACATCAAAAAAAGTTTTGCATCACCTCGGTTCCCAGATCTCCGGCATATAGACGTTGACTGTGTGTATTGTATCCAAGATACAGTCCCTTTGACTGTTCATAGATGTCACTAAAACTGCTCAAAGATGTAAACAACCATGCATGAGCAGGGCCTATTAGACGGAGGGGGTACGACAGCCGATCAGTTCCAGTCATTCCACCAGGACGAAGGTACGCTGCTCATGTTGTCTGTAGTTCTACCATGCCTAGAAGGTCAATACCGCAGTTCGATCGCGTCCGCATTGTTACTTTGTGTCAAGAAGGGCTCTCAACAAGGGAAGTTTCCAGGCGTCTCAGAGTGAACCAAAGCGATGTTGTTCGGACATGGAGGAGGTACAGAGATACAGGAACTGTCGATGACAGGCCTCGCTCAGGCCGCCCAAGGGCTACTACTGTAGTGGATGACCGCTACTTACGGATTGCCGCTCGGAGGAACCCTGACAGCAATGCCACCATGTTGAATAATGCGTTTCGTTCAGCCACAGGACGTCGTGTTTCAACTCAAACTGTGCGCAATAGGCTGCATGATGCGCAACTTCACTCCCGACGTCCATGGCGAGGTCCAGCTTTGCAACCCCGACACCATGCAGCGCGGTACAGATGGGCCCAACAACATGCTGAATGGACCCCACGGAATTGGCATCACGTTCTCTTCGCCGATGAGTGTCGCATATGCCTTCAACCAGACAATCGTCGGAGACGTGTTTGGAGGCACCCTGGTCAGGCTGAACGTCTTAGACACACTGTCCAGCGAGTGCAGCAAGGTGGTGGTTTCCTGATGTTTTGGGGTGGCATTATGTGGGGCCGACGTACGCCACTGGTGGTCATGGAAGGCTCCGAAACGGCTTTACGATACCTGAATGACATCCTCCGACCCATAGTGCAACCATATCGGCAGAATATTGGAGAGGCATTTGTCTTCATGGACGACAATTCTCGACCTCATCGTGCACATCTTGTGAATGCGTTCCTTCAAGATAACGACATCGCTCGACTACAGTGGCCAGCATGTTCGCCAGACATGAACCCTATCGAACATGCCTGGGATATGTTGAAAAGGGCTGTTTATGGACGTCTTGACCCACCAACCACTCTGAGAGATTTACGCCGAATTGTCGTTGAGGAGTGGGACAATTTGGACCAACAGTGTCTTGATGAACTTGTGGATAGTATGCCACGGCGAATACAGGCATGCATCAATGCAAGAGGACGTGCTACTGGGTATTAGAGGTAGTGGTGTGTACTGCAATCTGGACCACAAATGCTGAAAGTCTAGCTGTATGATGGTACAACATGCAATGTGTGGGTCTCATGAGCAATAAAACGAGCTGAAATGTTGTTTGTGTTGATCTCTATTCCCTTTGTATTTAACGGTTCCGGAACTCTTGGAACCGAGGTGATGCAAAACTTTTTTTGATGTGTGTACTAAGTAGAGATATGTAGCCTATATATCTATTTATTTATCAATTTATGAATATATCTATTTATCTATTTAATTATTTAATTATTTATCTTATTATTCATTTTCTTTTTTTTATTTATTTATTTATATTTTATTTTCATTCTCATTTTTTTCTTTCATTTTTATTTTTTATTTTATAATGGTTTAACAACTTAGAATAATGCCAGTGAGATGCGCACTACGTATTGTTAACAGTGACGGATTATCCAGGACTTCTGCCCCTGCAATGCTACTAATTGGAGCCCCCTTGTGTGATCCCGGGTTACAAAACTGAAAGGTGATAGGTCCAGTCCCGACCGCAGCCATCTTACAAGTGGTTTTCCGTCCCCATCCACTTCTACTCCAGGCGAATGCTGAGATGTTCCTAACTGAAGGCCACGGTCACCTCCTTTCCAATCCTTGCCTCAAATTACACGGGGATAAATGTCCATGTCCCCAAATGAAACAACAGAAGCAAGAAAATGGGAATTAGAATTACAATATAAGACCTTTGCTGGCTACTCGTCCTTGTGTATGTGTCGAAAGTGAACAGTTAGCAGCGAGAAGCGTAGGCAAGGATGAAGGTATGCAACCTGCCATGGATACGTGTTCGCCGGGCAGGACACGACAGCACCAGCTACAGAGGTTAAACGTAACTTTTGTCTACCCATTTTGCCGCCATACTGAAACGGTGAAACATATCGAATGGACAATAGTCCTATGTTTTGCTCTGATGTATAAACTGTGTTCATGAAAACATTGAGTTTCATCAGTTAATGTTTCTGTGTGAAAGAGTAACAGACAGACACCACTAGACATTATTATTATTATTATTATTATTATTATTATTATTATTATTATTATATCAGTTTTGCCCTTATGGACAGTGTTTGAACTTAAATATCTCATAATGACACAAATTTCACTTCTCTCCCTTCTTCCTCTTCTCTTCCCAAAATCTCTTCATCCTTTGACTGTGCTCCTGATCTGTCCACAATGTTCCAGGTCTTCTTCTTTTCATTTACTTTACATTTTGTATTCTTAATTTATTTGGAGGGAGCAAAACTAGAATCCGTTTCTCACTTCCAGTATCTTGGAAATACACCCTCAAACAAGAAATTCTAAATAGGACACAGATAGCATCACATTCCTATAACCAAGTTCGGCACTTACTTTGGGACAAAAACATACTCTTGGCAGCAAAGGCAACGTTGTATCACACCTACTTAGTTCCAATCCTTAATTATGGTATGGAAACATGTACATTGCTAAGTAAGGATTACAGTAGAATCCAAGGCACGGAAATGAGATTTATTAGGACTATGAATCAAAGTACCAGGAGAGACACGATCAGAAATGAGGTACACAGAGCAACAGCTGGCATCAGGTATGGCCATGTAATGAGGAAGGATAGCTCTAAAACCGCTAAGAAGTACTTCAACCTGGATGTCAGAGGGAAGAGACCAAGGAGACGATGGATAGAGACAGTTCGATCAGAGGTGGAGAAGAATGGTTTTAACTGGGACGATGTCCAAGAACAAATGGTGTACCAAGATCGGGCAAGATGGAGAGTGCTTGTTTGCCACACCCGGGAAACTGGAGATGGAAAATGATGATGAATTTTGTTTCTGAATTCTTCTCTGTCTCCAATCATTCGCCTGTCGATCCCCACCTCCCTTAAGTCTTTCTGATACCAATTAGTTTTCTCACCAAGAGCCCGCTGATGAGCCAGCTTGCTGTCCTACGTTAAGACACGGCACAAATTGCTGAGTTTAATCATTTCAAATGATCTTGTCGACTTCATCGTTATGCGTTACGGACACGGACACGGAGACGGACGTGAAGTCATGCAGCCGCGCAGGAAGTGACGTCATGCAGCTGCGCGGGAACGTGACGTCATGCTCACGCGGGGAGCGAGAAGCAGACGCTAATGATTATTTGAGTCTGTTGAAAGAGGCCTGGCGTCGAGCGACCTGGGGCTTTGAGCGAAGCGAACACAAGAATACAGGGTGACTTCTAAAGAGATATACAAGATGCCATATACTGTGCCCTTTTAGCAGGAAATATGCCAATCACAGTATACCAGCGTAGCTCAATTCGGAATTTTCGGGGCGGCGGTAAGTTCCCCCACTCTGTGACTCACATATTTTGGATTAATTAGAGGATACACTTGCAAAAATAACAACAAAATCAACTCCTATTTAAACACATTTAATTAATAAAATTAATGGCGCTACAAACACTTTAACAATTTAATTACTGACCCATAATCATCTACTTGCTCCAAATGAACAAGGAATCACAAATATAATAAAACAAATATTGTATTTAAAACATGTGGTTTCCACATAAACCAACAATTCCTACTTAGTCTTACTTCCATAAAGCATTAACTGTAAGTTTTATATAACTCCGAGCTCTTTTGGCTCCATGCTTTACATAAAAATGGTGTCATTCTGGTACACCTCAAATACTATCCTTTATATTTTCTTATTTCTCAAAAACAAATATATAATTACATTTAAAAATCTATGTTAATTATCTAACTCAATATTTTGGGCATGTCCACACATTCAGTTGTTATCATCTCTCTTTATTTTCACAAATATATTAAGGTAATCAGGAAATCAATTGTGTACTCCAGAGCGTGAAGATACTTGACACAGTCAAAAACTATAGTTACTCCCGAAACTTAGTTGCCTTCAATTAACTCATGGAATCCTACGTCCATACATCATTACAATAGGGATTGTTATTTATCTCTTATATTTTATAAGACCATTATCATATAAGAAACTACGATCTGAACAGGCAAACGAAAATATCAATCTACAAGGACCTCGGTTCAACGCCCGGGTCGTTAACAACTTTAAACACTCCTGGTGTATTCATTTCTCTTTACAACATCTTACGAGACGGTTTCTGGCCACTCTCACTCTAAGAAAGCTAGACCCTTCAACTCGGGCGCGATTTATGACACGGAGGGTGACGGCGACTCCCTGTCTAACCCACGTTAATAGCTTATTTCCAAGGCTTTCAAAACAGACCTTCACATTATATTCAGTTCTGGGGAGAGACCGGGCTTTACTGTACCGTACTCATTCAAACTACTATTCCTTTGGTTCAAAGACCACTTTCGTAACCTTGGCATTTATTAATTATGAGAGGGTCCTCATTGAATGGGAAGATTAATACACATTCAACGACGAAGAATTAAGGGGCTTTTATCATCAGAAGATTCTGCGTTCGAATCTCTACACATGCCTCGGGAACCATTCCCTTACAGAGGACTTATACAAAATGCGATTTAGAGTCGGCCGTGGCCCATATGACATACGCTCAATAATACCATATTTTAGCTCCCTTTCAAATACATACACAATGCCTCGTGATACTACGTCACAAATAGAGGACTTATACAATTATCAATTCACTGCAATCAACTACCCTCCATAAGTAATTTACCAAGTATTTTAACCTCTACGCGTTCCTAGCGTGACATTTTAATATTATTGGCGCTCTTTTGCGCTATGCATTATTTTAAGCCGAATTGTCTTCCCAAGAACTGATAAATCTCATTAGTAACAATTCATATTATTTTAATTCTTATATTAATCTTTTCCGTTGCCGATAAATCGCTCCCTTTTAAAAATATTCCATTGAACATTATATCTTACACATACATTAAGGCTTTAACGCTCTTATGTTCACATCAATTTATTTGATCTTTATTTAATATTTCCATATTTAATTATTATTATTATCTTTATTCTTTACACAAGCTCAAAAGCTCTTTCTTTCATATTTCAACATTACTTTATTTGAATATCTTTCATGATAATCATTGATATTTCGCTTGCTCTTATTACATGTGTTAAATACATTAACATTTTATTCAATTATTTCCTCTACGGGATTTATTCTTTACATAATCATTTATAATTTCTCAAATTTCTATTGTTACGGCTGTGAGTTTGTGTCATCGCTCGCCGCTTGAGTCACAACTGCCCCAGGGGCTGGGCTGTGGCTTGCCTCCTGTATTGCGCGCGCCTTATGCAACAGGGCTACTACAGACAAAGGGATAGTCCAGAAGATTCGTGACTGGACCAGCGGTGGAAACCTCGAGAAGCCGTGGACTCTGGATGGATCTAGAACCATTTATTGAGTCACCGGCCTGCTATATAAGAGTGACCCGTGAAGCAGTTGTTGGTGTGTTTTACGAGCTAGTGTGAGCGTTTATTCTGAGCGACAGAAGTGTGGTGACTTGACGAAACTGGAGTAAGGCTCCTAATTGCTTGTATTTGCTGATTCGTATAATTTTCTGGCCGCAATAAAGTTAATTATTTCTTTAAGCAGTAATTGGTATTGTGCTTCGTACCCCACCGTAATCCAGTTAACAAAAGTGCCACTAGGGGGGTGGCACGTAACAACTGGTGTCAGAAGCCGGATTACGAACTCAAGCACAACACCTGACGGTCCTGGTTTCAAAACCCGAGCAGGTCAATTTTTTTAAAATTTTCCTGTGAGTGCATGCCCTTTACAAGGCAAACAACTAAAATGGAGGCGCAATTGGCAGCATTGCTAGAAAAGTTAAATGGCATAGAAGACGGCCAGAAGAATTTAACTAAGGAGCTAACTTGCAAATTAGAAGACGGCCAGAAGAAGATGGAAGACGGTCAAAATAAGTTAGCGGAGGACCTGAAGAAGATGGAGGACGGCCAGAAGAAGATGGAGGACGGCCAGAAGAAGTTAGCCGAGGACCTAACTGCTAAATTAGAAGATGGCCAGAAGAAGTTAACCAAGAAGATAGAGGACGGCCAGAAGAAGATGGAAGACGGGCAGAATAAGTTAGCACAGGACTTGAAGAAATTAGAACTGGGTCTGCGTGAGGAAGTCACGGCAGTGGAAAAGAAGTTCGACGCCTTAAAAGAAGAAGTTGCTGAGCTACGCCGACGCCCGCTGACGGGGGTGGAAGAGAGATTTAACGCTCTACAAAAGGAATTTGCTGAGCTGCGCCGACACCCGCCGACAGGGATGGAAGATAGATTCAAAGCCCTACAAGAGGAAGTCGCCGAGCTGCGCCGACGCCCGCCGACCGGGGTGGATGAGAGAGTCAAAGCCCTACAAGAGGAAGTAGCCGAACTGCGCCAACGCCCACTCACGGGGGTGGAAGAGAAAGTCAACGCTCTTCAAGAGGAAGTTGCCGAGCTGCGCCGACGCCCGCCCACAGGTACACCGGGGACACCAGGAACGGGACAGAGCAGAGTGACGCCCCCAACCTTCGACGGAAAGGTCCCGTGGAGCACCTATTTACGTCAGTTCGAGGCAGCCTGTTCCATAAACAACTGGAACAGCACGGAAAAGGCTACAGCTCTCATTGTAGCGCTGAGAGGGGACGCCCTTAACGTCCTTCAGGCCATCCCGACTGGATCCCAGGACTACGCCGCACTGATCGCCCATATGGAGTCCCGATATGGAGATAGCCATCTTCAGCAGGCCTACCAGATGCAGCTCCGGACCCGGGTACAGAAGAACGCGGAAACCCTGCAGGAGTTCGAGATGGACATCGCACGCCTCGTAAGGCTTGCCTACCCAACAGCGCCGGCCGACTTTCTGGAGCAGATAGCGACGCAGACCTTCACCGACGGGCTACGGGACTCGGACACTCAACAGGCGCTGCGTCTCGCGCGCAATAAGACCCTGGCAGATGCGCTGAGCCACGCACTTGAATTCGAGACGGCAAAGCAGGTATCTAGAATGTGCGCGCGGGTGCGTCAGGTGGACGTTGACGAACCAGCCCAAGCCAACAAGACCAAGCCCCTGGCCGATGAACTGATGGAGGTGCTAGGCCGGTTCTTCAAGAGTCGCAGTACCACCAACAAAAACTTAGCCGAAGGACATCTGGTGAGGCGGCCCGGAAGAGGACTACCAACCTGCTGGACCTGCCGTAAGAGAGGCCACCTGAGCAAGGACTGCGGTGATCGCCGCCGCCAAGAGTTTCCGTCGGGACAGTCAGTCGTAGGGAAACCGCGCGGCCCAGGAAAGCAAGTATCAGCCAGCCATGAGGGGCGAAGGTTGGCTCGTGACAGTCGTCAAGCCCCGGCAGTCCAAGTTCGTGTGACGCAGTTACGGAGGGATAAAAGCAGCCTGATGGTCGACGGAGTCATCAACGGAGTGAGCTGGCCCATGCTAATCGACACGGGAGCATCGAGGACCATCGTCAGCCCCACCGTGATCCCGAAGTGGAGAGTGCAACCCACACAAAGGAACCTCCAGCTAATAACCGCGACCGGAGAGACCGCGCCGGTACATGGCGAAGCATCACTGGAGTTCGTCATTGGTCGACGGGCGATAAAGCATCCAGTGCTTGTGGCTGACGTATCAAATGAAGTGATCATCGGACTGGACTTCCTGGACCAGAACAACATCATCTTGGATCTGAGTACCAACACTCTGCACTTCGGAAGGGAGGAACTTGCTTTGCGACCAGCACACGAGGCCGTCACCGCACGACGAGTAAGGCTGAGAGAAGACGTCATCGTTCCCGCCAGGACGGAAGTCAGCGCTGCCGTAATTGTCGACGGAACTGCTGAGGGAGTGGCGGCTGTCATCGAGCCAAAATATGAGGACATCCAGACAAAAGGGTTGCTAGTTGCCAAGACCCTCATCAACACGACGTCTCGGCCGTACGTCCGCCTGTCCAACCTGAACGAATACGATATTACGGTTCACCGGGACACCAACCTAGGAGTCTGCGAGCCCGTTACCTGGATTGCCCGCATCACAGAAACGACGGACGGACACCTGCAGACGGACAACCGAAGAAGACGCGCCCTGCCAGAAGAACTACAGAAGCTGTACCAAGGACCCCAGGACCATTTAGACGAAGAGCAATCACGCCAACTTCAGGACCTGCTACGCGAATTCCAGGATGTCTTCTCCGTGGGGAGCAAAGACTTCGGCAGGACAAGCTTGGTCCAGCACAGAATCGACGTTGGGGACAGCGCACCGATTAGGGCCCCATTCCGACGTGTCCCGCTCGCCAAGCAAGCCGAAGTCGACCGGATGGTAGAAGAGATGAAGGAGCAAGGGGTGATCGAGCCATCACATAGTCCTTGGAGTTCTCCGGTCGTGCTAGTGAAGAAGAAGGACGGTTCCACCAGGTTCAGCGTGGACTACAGGCGGGTGAACGACGTCACGAAAAAGGACAGCTACCCTCTACCCCGGATCGACGACACGCTGGACACCATATCAGGATCAAGATGGTTCTCCACCTTGGATTTGAAGAGTGGCTACTGGCAGGTGGAGGTCCACCCTAAGGACCGCGAGAAAACGGCGTTCTCTGTGGGCAGCGGGCTCTGGCAGTTCACCGTCATGCCATTCGGTCTGTGCAACGCCCCTGCAACCTTCGAAAGGCTAATGGAGTCCATTCTGAGGGGACTACACTGGAAGACCTGCCTGGTATACCTAGACGACGTCATCGTTCTGGGGAGGAGCTTCGAGGAGCACTACAGCAACCTGAAGGAGATCTTGTTGAAGCTACGGGCTGCCCAGCTGAAGTTGAGCCCCAAGAAGTGTCAGCTCTTCCAGAAGCGGGTCCAGTACCTTGGGCATATCGTCTCCGAGGAAGGGGTGCGCACCGACCCAGAGAAGACCGCAGCTGTGAGGGAGTGGCCAGTTCCGAAGGACAAGTCGCAACTACGAAGCTTCCTGGGACTCTGCACTTATTATCGTCGCTTCGTGAGAGGATTCGCCGACATCGCCAAACCTTTACATCGACTGACTGAAAAGGACCAACTCTTCACGTGGACAGCAGAATGCCACAGTGCCTTCGAACAACTCAAGCAGGCTCTGTGCACCGCGCCTATTCTGGCCTACCCCAGACCTGGAACAAGGTTCATCGTCGATACCGATGCCAGCGACTTTGGCATAGGGGGGATCCTGTCGCAAGTAGTGGACGGCGAGGAGAGAGTAGTGGCCTACTTCAGCAAGGCCTTGTCAAAGCCAGAAAGGAACTACTGCGTCACCAGGAAGGAGCTGCTCGCCATCGTGAAGACCATTGAACACTTCCACAAGTACCTGTACGGGAAAGAATTTCTCATCAGGACCGACCATGCATCCCTGCGGTGGCTCCTGAACTTCAAGCAGCCCGAGGGTCAACTCGCGCGGTGGTTAGAGAGACTTCAACAGTACAACTTTGAGATTCAGCACAGGAAAGGCCAACTGCATTCTAACGCCGACGCCCTGTCACGAAGACCGTGCCCCGAAGACTGCACCTTCTGTGCCCGAAGGGAGGAGAACACCGGGATACTGTGCCGACGGACTACTGTGGAACTTCAAGGGAACTGGAGCCGCGAATCTTTCACGCGGGCACAAGCAGAGGATGATGACCTGGGACTGATAGCCGAATGGAAGAGGGCCTGTGTCCCCAGACCCGGGTGGAACATTGTGAGTGACTGCAGCCCAAAGTTTAAGTCCTATTGGGCACAGTGGGACTCGCTGATTGTAAGGGATGGCCTCATCTGCCGTACCTGGGAGAGCACCGACGGGAAGACATCTCGGGAACAAGTCGTCGTTCCAAAGGCTATGACGGAGGAAGTTCTGAAGGAAGTTCATGGAGGATCATCTGGTGGACACCTAGGGATAAAGAAGACCCTGGAGAAGCTGAGAGAGCGGTTCTACTGGATCGGATGCCGAACAGACGTGGAGAACCACTGCGCGAGGTGCCACGATTGCGCAGCCAGCAAGGGCCCAGGACGAAGACGACGGGGTCCACTGAAGACTTACAACGTGGGCGGCCCCATGGAGAGAGTGGCCATCGATGTTGCTGGGCCATTCCCGTTAAGCGAGGCAGGGAACCGCTACATATTAGTCGTCAGCGACTACTTTACCAAATGGCCGGAGGCGTATGCGCTCCCTAACCAAGAAGCCGCGACGATTGCAGAGACCCTGGTGAAGGAATTCGTCAGCCGGTACGGAGTACCCCTGGAGCTGCACTCCGACCAAGGGAGGAACTTCGAGTCGCAGGTGTTCCAGAACCTATGCCAGCTGCTGGGAATCCGGAAGACAAGGACAACGCCACTACACCCTCAGTCCGACGGGATGGTAGAGCGATTCAATCGCACCATCGAGAACCATCTTCGAATAGTCGTCAGCGAGCACCAGAGGGATTGGGACAAACATCTTCCACTATTTCTCCTGGCCTACCGCGCCGCCGTGCATGAAGCCACCGGGTGCACACCAGCCCGGGCCATGTTTGGGAGGGAGCTCCGTCTACCTGTCGATATTGCCTTTGGCCGACCTGGGAATGATCCGATCCCGGTAAGCCAGTATTGTCAAGAACTGGTCGACCAACTGGAGGACGTGCACGCGTTCGCGAGGAGGAAACTGCGGATCGAGACCGACAGAATCAAGACCCGATACGACCAGCAGACGGATGCCGGCGGATTCCACGAGGACGACCTGGTCTGTCTCTTCAACCCATTACGGAAGAAAGGCCTGTCACCCAAACTGCAGAAGTCCTGGGAGGGCCCGTACCGAGTCGTGAAACGGATCAACGATGTCGTCTACAGGATCCAGCGGAGCCCGAGGGCGAAGATGAAGATCGAGCATCGAGATCGCCTGGCAGCCTACGGAGGGACACAGACGGACCAATGATTGATCGGGACGATCAGCCTTTTTAGGAAGGGGGTGGTGTTACGGCTGTGAGTTTGTGTCATCGCTCGCCGCTTGAGTCACAACTGCCCCAGGGGCTGGGCTGTGGCTTGCCTCCTGTATTGCGCGCGCCTTATGCAACAGGGCTACTACAGACAAAGGGATAGTCCAGAAGATTCGTGACTGGACCAGCGGTGGAAACCTCGAGAAGCCGTGGACTCTGGATGGATCTAGAACCATTTATTGAGTCACCGGCCTGCTATATAAGAGTGACCCGTGAAGCAGTTGTTGGTGTGTTTTACGAGCTAGTGTGAGCGTTTATTCTGAGCGACAGAAGTGTGGTGACTTGCGAAACCCCTAGTGTAGCGGCGAAGTGAGGAACATACAGGGGACTGCCGTGTTCTGAGTAAGTGTGCTTTCACTGAGTGTCAGATATTGTGGTGTCGAAATTAAGTGACATTGTTTCTCCCAGCTGGTGAACAGCGCGCAGCAAGTGCTCGTAAGTACTGTAGTAGGCGCACATTAGAAAGAAGTTGCATGTAGTTCTGTCAAGGCCACTAGGCTCATTTGCGGCAGGATTAACTTCTGTGGTTTGTTGACAAGTGGAAGGGCCAAGAGCGCTCAAGGAAGAGACTTGACGAAACTGGAGTAAGGCTCCTAATTGCTTGTATTTGCTGATTCGTGTAATTTTCTGGCCGCAATAAAGTTAATTATTTCTTTAAGCAGTAATTGGTGTTGTGCTTCGTACCCCACCGTAATCCAGTTAACAAAAGTGCCACTAGGGGGGTGGCACGTAACACTATTATTGTTCAGACCGCGTTCTTGCTTATTCAGTATTTATTTATTAAAACACATCCCTTTTACTCAAAAACTCCGGTGGATTTGTACACAACCAATTTCTGACACCAAAATAGAATGAAATTCAGTACTCACATGTTATTAAGATCGTCCCATGATCTTTATTCTTGTGCGGTGCTTCATTTTGGGCCCACTTTGAACTTTTTACTCCATATTAAAAGAATTCATCTTATGGATAAACACTACTTGACATATATTTAAAACACTTAACATTGACGACATTTTTATACACTGATGTGTCCCTTTTGAACACATAATAAACACTAAAAAGATTAATTTAACACACAATCTTGATAATTTTTACACTTCACAATTCTTGATCACTAGGCCGTATTTCTGAGCCTATCACACGTGACCTTCTTAATTTCCCGTTTCCAAGGGTGAAATTTATTCGATGTCGGCTTCCTATCCTGCAGAATATGAAAGTCTCGAAACATCTATTGTTCCCTGGAACCCAAATTCTTCTACTCCTATCCTGGATGACCGGCTATTTATCTAGCTTAAACGGCTTCTTTGTAGATCTGTTTATCGATCCTAGCGAAAGTCTATTCGGATCGAGGTCTCCTCAATGACCTATAGATTTTGTTTATAGCAGCTAGTACTTCTCGATTCTAGTACTTTTAGAATAGTTCGCCTGCTTTCTGGAGATAATGTTTATAGTCTCCTATCTTCTTTATTAAATCGGTTCTAACACTCCTACGTTTCTGATGTACGTTCCGAACCTTATTCTGTTCTTCCCTTTGTGGGTTCTTTAATTTAAATAACAGTTTATCTTTCTGGTACGGTACTTCCGTACGTTATGATCTATTCGTTCGTCTGTTTAACGACCTATCGCCTTTAAGTCCGACGTTCGCGGCCTGCTCTGACTATATCTTACGAACTTTCACTATAACTTGTATACAGTCGGGCCTAAATCCTGTAACTAGGATTTTCCTAATATTTCAATACGGCGATACTTTAAATTTCTTCTTGACCACTCCTTATGGAGGCAAGCAAGTCGTTAATACTGCGACGCCTATGGCTATCGGATATTACTTCTGCGGTGTAACACAGCGTTTCTCCCCTCAAGGAGTGCTGGTAACTGTCTTCGAGGTGACGCAGAGTTATGCCCCTCACGGACTGTCGAACTGCATTCGGTGTTTGATGTAGCCTAGTGACGTGCCCTCAGGCCGTTTGTAACTGCATGTGCTGATGATCCAGCGTTACGTCCCCCTGGACGGACTTGTACTGCGTGATGCGTGATTATACCCCTCACGGGCTGTTCGAGACTGCATGATTGGCTTGGTGAAGCCCGAAGCTTTATACTATTTCACTACAAAAAAATAAGACTCTAGCCTTTTCTGTGGTCAACTTCTAAAATAATGGTGCCACAAATATAAAAATTATACCTTCCGAAAGCCCGTCTTCTCAATGTCAAATAATCTCATTGCCCCTAAGAATCGATCGTGCAATTCGGAGATATTAATTAATTTCTCGTCCTCAAATGTGTGGGTGTTGCATTTCTTTTGCTCTCTCCCCTCCACACAGGCTTTGGTACTTCCCCAATGACGTCGTCTTGCGTTGGCAGTTTTTTTCTGCGCAATTATTAAATGGTTTCTCTTTACTGAAAAATCTCTCATTCAAAATGATTCACTGTACTGTACTTGTTTACTCATTATTATACTTGTAAATGGGTTAAATTTAATTATTCCTCTCCTGGCGCATATGCGGTGTTGTCAATTTCCAGCAACGTCAGCTCGAATTCCGATTCAGGTCTCCTTGTCTAATCGTTGGAAAGTTCCACTCGGTTATTAATACTCGTGACTCGCTCCCTTCAGAATGTCAAGAGGGATGATATCATCCTCTCGAACACCTGGTCCACGTTAGTTGCACAACCTTATACTGGCCTCCTAGCTTGATCTTTCTTAAAGTTACATTAGAAACTATATGCTCCTTTGATTTCTTCCTCAAATGCATGGATTCGACCATCCATGGACCTGATGGCACATGGGTTCAATACGAATAAGAATACAGGGTGCCTCACCAAGAGGTGTGCAGGATGTCAGAGCAAAGCATCGAACCAGTCCCAATATTCAGTCCGCCAGTGCTCGCCCCCAGGTTCTACAACTCATCTCCCAACTCTCTACCGTTACACTAGTCTAGCCAGATCGAACACAGGCCTGCCTGGGGCAAAAACTCTCCTTTCCAGAGAAATAACAACTCCGCAACAAGCTTCACGAAAACCCAAATTAAAATCGAAAATTACATTCTACAAACACCAAATTCAGTAAACTTACCTCATTTCAGTTACTCTATACTTTAAACGGACACAGAAGGCTTACTCATGACTCCTTCATGGAGTAGGCTATTGTCTAATCATGTTCACATCTCCTTCACCTTTACCATAATATTCATAAACTCTATTTAGAAATCAGAAACTCACTCCACAAATCTGTAAATCAGTATTCTTCCCTTATTTCAGATACACTATTCATTAAACAAACATATTAGGCATAGTCATGACCCCTTCAGGGAGTAGGCTATTGTCAAAATCTGGACACTCATACTACATCCTTACACTAATTCAAATTTACGGCCAAATGATCCTTCTGACAGGGAGGCAAAGGTTTCCGCTGGCTTGCCTGGGATGATGGGCCACAAAACCGCTATCAAAAAGTACATAATTTACGCTTTATTCAACCAAACACATCTCTAATACAAGTACAGTACAAGAAACACATTTCTTCCCGTGACCCTTAAAGAGGTGCCCGCGCGGGAAGCCTAAGTTAATGGGTAATGCAGTCTGTTGAAAGAGTCCTGGGGCTTCGAGCAAATCGAGAAGCCCTCCTGAGCCTTTCTAACATGAGTAGCATTTGTAGCATGCGTCATTTGAAATGATACAACGTCTAGTCTTTCAGACTGACTGTGATTTTTTTATTTATTTTAATGTTGGACAACTTAGAAATGACGATCACATCCTCCCCCAAACTAGGTGTAGCTACTAAACTACAGTAGAATTGTAAACTAATGAACAACAAGAACTCTGCTTTGATTATAGTAAATAATAACAATGATCGTGTGGCCTCCGTAGAGGCGGAGTGCAGGTCTCTCTAGTTGACGCCCGTGGTCGTCGTAATGAGAATGAAGTGATGATGAAGACGGCACATACACCCAGCCCCGAGCCACGGGAATTAACCCCAGGAGATTAAAATCCCTGACGGCTCGGTCGGGATTCGAACCCGGGGCACTTCGGACCAGAGCCTAGAGCGCTAACCAATTAGCAACGGAGCCGGAATGTGACGATAGTAAATAACTATAACTACAACATAGGAAATAGTGTTTGGCCACTAGGACTATTAGTGTTTTGTAGAGCCATTTGGGTTTTTCATCGTATCTGATGATGCTCGCTTGACGACCGAAACATGTCATCCCTTAGTTTCCCAGTTTTCCAATTGTCCATAACAAAATATAAGCTGTGTTCAAAAAGTATCGAGCCGGAGGCAAAATTACAGAAACCAGTAGGCCTACCTGTATGTTAGAAGTATTGGCCCAGGCTGTTGAGGCACTAGTCCCACTGTGACACGAGGCGGTGAATGGCTGTCTCATAAAATTCTCTGGGCTGCGATGTGAACCAGTTCCGCACGTACAGCTGGACGTCAGCGTCCGAGATGAATCGTTGGCCCCGCAGAGCCCTTTTCATGGGACCAAACATGGCGTAATCACAGGGAGAGAGGTCTGGACTGTATGGAGGGAGGCCGAGAACCTCCCATTTGAATTTCTGCAGGAGTGCCCCAACTGTGTTGGCCGTATGAGGTCGTGCATTGTCGTGGAGCGACCACGGCGGCTATGGCATTCACTGTCACTCGGCGGTCCTGGGTAATGAGTGCTGGACGTTGTCATCGGTAATGCAGCAGGGTACCCCAGACCGGGCATCATCGGCTAACGACACCCGTCCTTCCCTGAAGCCCTTGTGCCACGCCTTGAACCTTGCAAGGGACATGCAGTGTTCGCCGTACACTTGTGACATTCGGCGATGAATGTCCGTTCCCCCTACTCCTTCCGCTGTCAGAAACCGAACAACACCTCTTTGCTTTTCGGTTGACGCCTCCATGTCACTGTTTGCAATGCGACTGGCATCGTTGGACGATTGATGCATGCTGCTGCTCACTTTGTATCGTCACGTGACGTGCACGCGTGCCCTCTAGCGACGGGCTGTGCCCTTCCACGCTCTGGTCGGAACCACACCTCGTTACACACGCCACGATTAGCCGATGTAGTCACCAGTTTGCTCATTCCAGCCTCCGGCTCGTTACTTTTTGAACGCACCTTATATATCTTAATCACATGTTTATGTTTACACATATTCCAGTAATTGAATGTTGAACGACTGATAACTATAATGCCAAGCCTCAGGATGCCCGCTGTTAGCACCGGGGTTCGAAGCTCTAATCTCCTGGCTTAAGGTAGCTCCCCATGGCGAAACAATTTGTCGCGCACCGAGTTGAGTGTGTTAGCCACAATCAGTGGATTCTAAAAGGGACGTTGTGAAGGAAATCCTCACACAATTCCCTTGCCTTTGTGAATAGCTTTAAACGCGACGAAAATCGCATTACATTCGCCCAATAATTGAACGAGTCGTTATGAAGTGTAATAACTCTGCTAAATGAAGCCTTCTGACAATAAAAACCGCAGCGCTTTCATCTCAGATCCCATCTTTGTGAATTAAGCTCGGAGTAATTAATTGCATCCTATTCTATTCAGTGGACGGTGAGAGAGAGAGAAATGTGTCTGTAATCCAGTGAGCGTTGAGATGTGGAATATTGAGGTTATTTTCCTCTAGCAATATGCAATTTCCTTCTAGAATGAGCATTGTATTGCTCGGAAACAAGAATATTCCTTCTTAATAATTGAAAAACTTATTTAATAGGCCGAGGAAGTTGGACGTGACAATGTGAGATTAAAAACAAAAGACAGCAAACATCTCCAGAGAATAAGCGGGGAACAATGTGATATGTTCTTTGGTTCACAGATATAACACTCTCACCCCACCTCAGGGACTCACATCTAGTGGGACGTGGGTTGGCGACCACGGGACCCCAGCTGAGTCTGGCATTGCTTCCACTTACTTGTGCCGGGCTCCTCTCTGTTATATTTCCTCTCGTCCTCTCCTGGTCAACTCTTGTTCTCTTCCGACCCCGACGGTATTAGGGTATCTGAGGCCTAGCGAGTCTTTCACTTTCCCGCCTTAATTGGCCCTTGTCTCATCTTTCCTGCTCCCTCATTCTTCGAGTTTTCTTTTCACGTTATCTCCTGCCTTCTGCTCAAGGCCCTCAAGGAGGCAGGGTGTGTGTAGCCCCACCACTTATGCTACATCCTGGATTGTGCTACACCCTCAAGGGCTCACGTCTAGTGAGTTCCAGCGTTGGCGACCTCGAGGGCTTCCTGAGCTGGGTCCAGGTTTTCTCCTCCTTCCATTGCCTTTGGGGCGGTCCCTCTCCTCTTTATCTTCCCTATCTGCCTTTCCTGGCTCTCCTTCCTTCCAAGTCCCTTAATTCTTATTCTTCGAGCGTTGAGGGCATTTCCTTTCCTCCTGTCTTTTGTTTCCCTTATTCTTATTTTTGTTTTCCATGTATGCGTTTACTCATGAAAAAAAAACATTCCATTCAGACTAGTAGTTCTTGTTAAATCGTGTTTCGCGGAGTTAAAGAAAAACACGAATATGATCCTATCGATAAATCAGAAAATAGTTTATACTAGCATTACCCGTCGCGGCTTCGCCCGCGAATATTCTAGTTGTGAAGAGTCAATTATCAAAATCTCAATCATGAATGCTATGACTGATTTATCCTTGGTATGAATAATCAGACTTTATCAATTCAGCTACTGGTGCAGTGGTTAGGGGTTTGTCATTCCTTCATAGGTATATCAGAGCGAAGTTAGTTTTCTTGGAATATCTCAAACACTGTTAATTTAAGGGCCTTTAAATGTGGTTTTCGGAGACCCTTTATAGTCTGGAGAAAAAGACCTTTCGTACCACACTCACACGAGAACATTACGTGAAATAATTCTAGAGTGCCCCTTGACCCCCTTAAGTGCATTATACTGTATATATTGATGAGTTTTACAGCTTAATTTGGTTCAGTGATAACCTTATAACCGTCTGGAAACTTTCACAGTAATGTAATAATTGGAATTGCATCGCGTCTTACAGAAATAGATGGACCTGTGAGATTGTGTTACCATGGTTACCGTGTTGCATTCTTTCATTATTTCATTGTAAATATACCTGTAGGTACCCCATATGTGTAGGTTGGTGTTAATGGGACCTTATTTTCGGTACAAAACTGGAATGGGACCTTAGCAGAATAATATAGGGAGGGATACTGTTCCTCTCTCTGAACTAGATGAAAGCTCTATGTATTTACTGTACATATGTCAGTTTTGATAACTCTATGTTACATATTAGTGAAGCTATGATATGATTCCCACTGACGGTGTACGAGCCATCTTAGTTCTACATTAAACATTTTGTTACAGGACGTTGTGGTATTAATTAAGCACCGCCTAACTATAAGATGGAATTTGAAAAATTGAATAACTCTTTAGATAAAACGCAATTTGTTCTGTTATGTCACAATGTTATTTACCTTTTCCAAAACGGCCGTACATAGCCCACAATAAAATAGACAATTTGCAATAGTTTTCCCCCATAATGTTCTCCCTATCTTAGATTTCTCTTCTCCAATTTGGTCTACTTCGGCTATAACCAATATTTCTAAATTGAACAGTGTCTTAAATTTCTTCATATCAATAATCAAAGCTCGCAATCCTTCACTAAGGCACTTTGCCAAATCCGATATTCTAAATCAGCTCAATGGACTCGACATGAGAATCCGTCTACAATTTACTGACCAGTGTTTCCTACATTAAGTTATGAATGGTTACACAAAATTCAACATGCTCTTAAGCTATTTCCCACTCCAAGTTCCCTCCCGTTCAACACGTCAGCACCATTTACACCACATACCTCGCCCACGTCTTGAAGTACAGAAGCGCTCTATCTTCCACCGTCTACCTACCCTTAGCAACTCCCTTCCAAATATTGACATATTCTCTCTCTATCGAACATTCAAACATAACATTAGAAGATGCCTTCCATCCTCAATTCCGACCTCCTCACCCTCCTAATCACCCACTACGCCAATCACTGCCATCACTGCCATTTGTTACCTGTTATTGTTGTTGTTAATATTATTTGAAATTGTTAAAATATTAGTGTAAAATGACCTTTTCATGGTTGTATCTAATACTTATTAAATAAATAAATAAATAAATAAATGTGTTTATCATCCGGTGATTTCTGGTGTTTTTTCTAACTGAGATCTGGTGAAGATTTTGTACCATAGAGTTGGCAACCCTGATTCTGTACAAGTGGATTGCAGAAGTAACCTGGGTGTATATCGCCTCATCTACCAGGTGAAGATTTATTGAGCTGAATTTATCTAGACGACATTCCGTTTTGCACTGCCACCTAGCGGTGACCTGTGTCTTGATAGAAACACAGCACTTCCCGCCCTTATAGAGGCGACCTACTCAGCTGGGGATCGAATGTAGAAAAATAACTGTATTAGGGAGAAAAGGGAAATATTCAACAAAATTTTAGTGCTTTTCAGTCGGTCAACACGATTGTACCAACTGAGATGACTTATTCCCTAAACCTGAAAAAAATACATGAAATAAATGAAATAATACACTAGGATGACCAGTTTCGATCATTATCAGATTCATTACACTTAGGCTATATAATCTATGTCTGAAAATATGGGTGAAAATATTTACAATATATACATTTATTTAGTTGCAGTATTAGTTGAGATTAGCACTACCCGTCGCGAATATTCTAGTTGTAAAGAGTACACTTAGCAAAATCTCAATCATGAATGCTCTGACTGATTTATTCTTGGTATGAATAATCAGACTTGATCAATTCAGCTACTGGTGCAGTGGTTAGGGGTTTGTCATTCCTTCATAGGTATATCAGAGCGAAGTTAGTTTTCTGGGAATATCACAGACACTGTTAATTTAAGGGCCTTTAAATGTGGTTTTCGGAGACCCTTTATAGTAGGGTGAAAAAGACCTTTCGCACCACACTCACACGTGAAAATTGCGTGACAAAATTCTAGAGTGCCCCTTGACTCCCTTAAGCGCATTATACTGTATGTATTGCTGAATTTTACAGCTCAATTTGGTACAGTGATAACCTTATAACCGTCTGGAAACTTTCACAGTAATGTAATAATTGGAATTGCATTGCGTCTTACAGAAATAGATGGACCTGTGAGATTCTGTTACCATGGTTACCGTGTTGCATTCTTTAATTGTAAATATACATGTTTTAAGGTATTTATTTAATGGTGAGGCATTTAAAGAGTAAGTGAGTGCGTTATGCTGAACCTGTAGGTACCCCATATGTGTAGGTTGGTGTTAATGGGACCTTAGCAGACTAATATAGGGAGGGATAATGCAACTCATCAATATTTGTTAGTTGTGGTCTGTGTGATGTTTTGTTGAGATACTGGAAGTGGTGATTGACCTCCGGAATTTGCCTGTTTGGAGTGAATATGTGGTTGATGTTAATGGTGAATTCAGATTGTATTGTACAGGCTACGTATCTGGTTGAGTCTTGCGCGGTCCTGTTGAGAGCAGTTCTCTTGGTCACTAATAATAATAATAATATCGTATGGCCTCGGGTGTCTGGTGCAAGCTTTGTTAATTGGCATCCAGAGGGTAGCTTGCATGTCGAATTTCGTCATTCCTTTGAACGCTATGAAAGTCAAGGGGGTTAGATATCTAAACTCCTTGACAATACAGCGCTTTCAAGTAGAGAATGGAGAAACTTTGTGTTGGCGGAAAATCCCGAGATTAATTTTGCCATTATGAACACGGCGATCACTGTTTGCACTCGACTCAAGGACGAGTTGCATCACCAATACTGCAACTAAATAAGTGCACATATTGTAAATATTTTCACCCGCATTTTCAGGCAGATTTTAAAGCCTAGGCTAAGTGTAATGGATCTGATGATGATCGCTTGACGATGGAAACTGCTTATCCAAGTGTATTTATTTGTCTCATGTATTTTGTTTTTCAGGATTAGGGAATAATCCATCTCATTAGGCACCATCGTGTTGACCGACTGAGAAGCATCCCACTTTTGTTTACTAAGGCAGCACTGAACAAGTAGTTCCGTGAAGAACTATACAGCCTATTTTCATATATCCTACTTATGTTAATTGCCTCTAGCAACATACACAATTTCAGTTTGATTGCTGTAATAGATTCGTAGATATTGAGAACCGACTACAAATTTCGGATGGTCGCCATGTTGGATTTTATATATGTAGGTCCTAGAGTTATGTACTGTTACATGCAGATTATTGTGAACGTGTAGTATTCAAACTACAATCGCATAATTAGGACACAAGAAGTAACAAGGAGATTTTAAAATTTCGCACAGCTGCCATCTTGAGGTTATGGAAACAATTGAAATAAATTAGATGCCGGTGGATTACCATTCGTATAAGGATTTACTGTTCCAAGTTTCACTACACTCGGATGGTTAAATTGCGAGAAACGTCCATGTGAATTTTTATATTTCGCGTCGCCTCCATGTTGGATTTGTGAACACCAAGTTATTTAAAGTCCTATAGGTGAACTTAAGTTCATAGCCGCTATGAACAATAAGAAATTCAGTTTGATTGCTATAATAAATTCGTAGATATTCAGAGCCGACTAAATATTTTGGATGGTCGCCATGTTGAATTGTTAATTGTATATGCCATAGAGTCGTGTACCAATAAAGGAAAATTATTGCGTAGGTTCAATATTCAAACTTTCAATTCGATCGCATGACTACATCACAAGAAATAAAAACTTAATTTTAAAATTCGCACATCCGCCATCTTGAGGTTATGTAAACAATTGAACTAAATTAGATACCAGTGCATTACAATGTGTATAAATATTTCCTGTACCAGATTTCAGTGCGTTTGGAACATTAAATCGCCAGAAAGGTCTATTTAAATTTTTCAACTTCGCTTGGCTGCCATGTTCGTTTTGTAGTTAACCGGTTTCTGAAAGTCTTATAGATGGACTTCCGTAGTGCCCTTTATCCCCGTAAAAAATTTCAGGGAGATACCGCTAATAGTTTCACAGATATGGAATGCCGGTGGAATATTTCGCACATCCGCCATCTTGTGGTTATGTAAACAATTGAACGAAGTTAGATGTCGGTGCATTACAATGTATATAAACATATACTGTACCAAGTTTCATTGCGTTTGGTTGGTTAAATCGCGAGAAACGTCTATTTAAAAGTTGCAACTTCGCTTGTCCGCCATGTTCGTTTTGTTGTTACCAGATTTTCAAAGGTCACATAAATGAACTTATAGTTGTTCCCTTTATCACCATACAAAATGTCAGGGTAATATCGGTAATAGTTTCGGAGATATTGAATGCTGGTGAAATATTTCGCACAGCTGCCATGCTGGATTGGTGAGTCGTAACAAAATTTGAAGGGCACGGTCGGGGTCGCAGGGAATAGTGCTATGAACTAACCGAGTTTCATTGAAATCGCTCCAGCCGTTTAGATTTTATTAGGGGGGGACACACACACGAATCACACACACACACACACACGCACACACACACGGACAAAAGGTGATCTCATAAGCCTATTTTTTCATAATTGAAAATAGGCTAAAAATGGCTTCAAACACCATAAAGGAAAGAGTCATGCAAAGCGCAGACTCCTCGCAGTGTTTAGAGTCGTGAACATTGTGGTCATCAGCGCCGTGTGTATTTCAGTACGAGTCCACCTCATGGAAGTCCAGGATCATTTTCCACCTCAGGCATTCTAGAAGTGATTTTCCATGGTTTTCCCCACTTCTGCTCCAGGTGAATGCCGGGATAATACCGACCACGGCGACAGCCACCTCCTACTGAAATCCTAGACCAAACTAGTACAGCCATCACAATCACACAGGTTATCAGATTCCACACACACACTCACAAATAGACAGAGCAACTTATACTGTATAACCACGTTAATGCCGGCGCCTGCCTCTCACCCGGAGTCCCCAGGGTTCGATTCCTGGCTCCATCAGGGATTTTAGGAACTGACGTAAGGGGGCTTCGGGGGCGTAGTTGGTAGCATGCGGAGCCTCTAAGCCCAAGACCACGGGCACAAATTTGGCCGAGCGTTAAAAATCTCTCAGTATGTCTTCCTTCGGAGGGGAAGTAAAGCCGGCGGGCCCATGTCATAGATTTATGGCATGTAAAAGAACCTTCCAATAACTAGACGTGTTTGAAGCTAAATTTGTACGTTAGATCCGATTAACGCTCTATTAAATTCCAACGTTCGCCGACAGGTGCCGGTTGCGATGGCATATAGCAGTCAAGTTCACAGCTAAGTGTAGTTGATGGTAGCGTTTGGTAGCAAAAGTAGGAACTACTTTAAATTGATCGTTTGCAGTCCTTTCTTGAATCACAGATAACACACACTAATACAGCCATCAAAATTAGCACCGGTTATCAGACATATTCTACACACACCCAAAGTACACGGGGCTACATCACCGCGTTGTCGCAGCCCCTAAACTGAAGAACCAACCAACCGACGATGGTACAACTTAGGGAATCACTTCAAGTGGAATGTGACGAGATTGAATATCGTCTGGTTAGTTAACGTGCATAGCTAACCCGGTCGGTGAATAGCAGCCATTAACCTCTTCACCCAGCTCCATTTAGCGCGCTCCAGTTGTTTTATGAACGCGAGACGCTGCCCTGGCGCGGGGAAGTCCCTGTTTATCTCTGACTCGACCCGTGCACTGCAGTCGCAAGTCTGTCGCGATAATTCTACCTGCAAGACAAAGACTTCAATGCTCCCTTACTTAATGTTTTACGACGCCCCTGTTTTACGATGAAACACGCCACAATGAGACTCGTATTGCTATTGTGAACTTTATATGTACTCGCTGACTTCAGACGAGCAAACTAATGTTGAAATTATCGCACTGGTTCCGGGAAGTTCGTACCTTACTACAGAGACCACGCCACCTTATTGTTCGTCCCCCATAATTACAAGCTTATAGTGTAATTTCGAACTGTCGGTATGAAACAGGGTAGCAGTCATTGCTACCACGCTGTTTTTAAAGTCACTATTTTTTGAGATGACTCGTAAATTAGCCTCACTCATTCATCATTCTGTGAGTTGAAATGGGAGACTTTAGAGAGGTTAGAGCAGGGGTTCCCAACCTGGGGGCGAGGGGCTTAATCAAGGGGGGCGTGAAGTGATTTCCGAATTAAGTTTACTTTAACTCGAATATTAGACTGCAAATTTGTAAAATAAACATATTTCGAAATCTCTCCAAGTGTTTGTCGCACCAAGTCAATCTTTCAAAAGCACTGGTAATTGACACTGTCGGCACGAACCTCTACGGAGCCGCGAGGTTGGAGGTGAAATAAGGAATTTGCTGTGTTGTAAGGAGCAAAATCAATGCCAATTTTATCGTCTCGTTGGCATATCTTTGTGATTTGTTTGAAGCTTTGAACAGTTTGAACTTAAAGCTCCAAGGCAAAAACTCCAATATTATGCATTCCTGAAAAAAAATACAGTTATGGAAACGCCGGCTTCAGTTGAACAACTTCTCATCCTTTCACCGCCTTAATGACATTTTTCCGGAAAATGAACGTGATCGTAATAAACTTAGGTGCAAATTCAGTGACATTCGGATTCCCTGGCAGAAGAATTCAACTTCTACTTTCCTGATATCTCGTCGGAAGAATGGTCCTGGATGTTAACAAGGCATTCGTTTGTTATTGACATTGAAGCACTGCCAGCACAGCTTCAAGAAGAAGCCATAAATTTGAAGTGTGAATGAAAGCTAAAAGGTGATTCAAAAATATTAGTACTGGGTGACTTTTGGGTAAACTGTCTGGCAGTGTATCCTGTAAAAGCCAAATGTGCATTGCGTGTCATTGTCCCATTTTCAGACATATTTATGCGAGTCAGGATTTTCAACGCTGAGTGTCATAGAAACAAAGCAGCGCTGTCGGCTCGATGTTGCAAGTGATCTCCGCTCTGCTCTGTCAAATATCAAACCAAACATACAGAATCTTACCAAGACAAAACAGTGGCAACCCTCTCACTGACATTTGTTGACTAATTTAAGGATGTGTTGTGAAAGTGTGTTCTTCGTATTGAAGTTAGTATGTAATAGATAGGCCTATTCCATTATGTAGTGTTATTAGGTTAGGTCTATATCCTCCTCGTCAATCGAAGAGGTTATAGAAGCCATGAGTGGGGGATGGGGGGAGGGGGGGGGGGAGGAGGAGGGTGCGATTAACTCCCGTATCTGGAAAGGGAGACGTCAGCTGACAAAGGTTGGGAACCACTGGGTTAGAATATGGAGAGATAATTACCGTAGTATCATACGAGATCACATCACGGAACGGTTTAATGAATCTTCAACGACTAAAATCACGTTGCATCCTGAGAGAAAAAAGACATTTATGACAGTAAGTGTGAATAATTGACCGAGAAATGGAAGAAAGAAGATATGTCCTAAAGTTGAGGCGTCCCCCGCAAAATCCATTCGTAAACGGGCTGCTGAGTTTGACGTCCCACGATTGACTTGACGCATGTCGGTCTGTCTAGCAGCATTCCAAACCGACAAATCAAGGTCTGAGTTTAAGTTCACAGATGAGTGTGTCTTATATCGCAGCACGCGAAATAGCCTACATACCCATTCGACACTGAACACAGCCCACCGCATCTTATAATATGGACAAGAAAGAAAGAAAGAAAGAAAGAAATACAGAAGGGTGAAAAGTAATTCACGTGCACGGGGCAACCAACAAAGGTAAAGGTGAATACAGAGTTCGGGGACTCAGGGCCGGATTTAAGAGTATGCCGCCTATAGGCTTAAGTCCATTTGCCGCCCCCTCTATGGTTCACATTTACTTAATACATTTGTTTTATAAAACAAAAGGATAGAGTTCGTTGGCGTTTTCATCTTTTTAAACATGAATTTCATTTAGTTTAGATAAAACTACAATTTTAATGGTTTACATAATAAATTATATAATAAAATTAGTTTTCTAGTAGTTTTTCACTTAATTCATTTAAGATTCGTTAAACAAGTGAAATGGGTTTCGAACCTAATTAATTAATTTGTTCTTGGAGATCAGTGATCACTATTTTACACATATTGTTATAGTTTAATACTAATGACTATCTTTTGTGTAATTGAAGAACTGTGTTCAATTTGAATTAAGTTTTCCTACAGGTGAAATGATAATACACAAAATGTAGTTAATTAATGGTTTATTTGTTGATAAATATTCAAACTTCTCTAAAACAACTCACCCCAGGCAATCCTGATGTTCAAAATTACATAGCTTTCTTAAGAGATTTCTTAATGGTGAACTCGTTAATAATGACCTCACGTGAAAGTGTTTTGTTGTATTTGCCTCAATACAAAGTAATGAAAGTGAGTTTAACCGTATTTCAGAAATACTAGTTCTGAACTCTTCTAAGGCAGGAAGAACTGTACAAGGACTAAAACATATTTTTAAGTAACTTGTATTCTTAAATTCGCACGGAAAATATTATTAACGTGTGAAATACTTCATTTTAAGTTTTGAATGAATTGCCACACTGCCGCCCTTCTGCTCTAGGCTGCAGCCTACTTAGCCTATTTAGAAATACGGCCCTGCTGGGACTTATTGTATATGAATCGTTTATTTCAGAACAACACTTGTCCGCGGTATAGGAGTGATTATTGAGGCAAAAGCAACTGTTTTACCTCGTTCTTAGTCTCTGATACGATTGAAGGTTTCTGTTACAGAAGAATTTATGTATTTTATCACACTATTGAGTCGTCTTCAATTACTGGCAATTTTGGAATTTTCTGTATAATAGGAACTAAACTCACTTCAGCTATATCCTAACATGTAATATAATCAGCGAGAAGCTGTGATTAATAGCTAAGTTTTTTCGTCGAGGTCAGTGCAGCGGGGCCCACAGCAGCATTACCTTGGTTTTACGCCAAGAGTAACAGCTATGTATTTATCCTCACGAGAATGAGTGAATACCATGAGTTTCGTCTTCTGAGGTGAAATTACTAATCCCTTTCTTATTAAAACAGGGGTCAGACACGTTGGCTTATCTTGATTATTGTTCAATATTGTGCTAGTGTTCGGAACCTGCAAAAATACTTATAAAAGGGATTAATATCAGCAAGCGTAAAGATAACATTCATCTGAAATCTTTGACCTTCACAGAAGATCTCGTAAGAGACCCAAAAGGGCAAAAGTAGAACAACAAACACAAAAGATACGCGAGGCAAAGTCCAGAGGAACGTTTCTCATGAAAATTATTCTTATTCTCAAGTGGATTAAACCAGGTTTGTAACTTGATGACTCACGTGATAATAAATAAATTAGCTTCCTTGTCTCCCCCAAAATCTGTTCATTCTCTCACTATGACCTTGTCCGTGCAGTTGGGGGGGGGGGGGGGGGTTGCAGCAAAATGGTGTTTGTTCACCAACGATCTGACCTTCTCAATAATAGTTAGGAGCATCTCAGTTTGTGACGCTGCTAGTATTAGTGTAAGAAGAATAGGGTAAAGTGAGGAAAATTAGTTTATCAAGCTAAAAATTGGTGGAGAGGTTCCTTGAATAGCCTGAATAAAAATACTAAAAGTCCCAAAAAATCCCTCTTGGGGAACATGTCGCCATCTTGGAAAAATGGCCGGCATCTTGGATTTCGTATCCAGCATCGCATTGAACGTCATAACTCGGTACCTAAGGGTGATAGGGACATGCGGTTTGGTCAGGACAACTTACCAGAATGCAGGCTATCATTTTGACACTACTTAACCTATACAACATTGTTGTTTTGATGTGCTTAACAACATTTATTCAGTACTTTTTCCAATCCCATGTCAGTAAAAGGGGAAAAATCGACATTGAACATCAAGATGAATTTAAACGCTACCCTATGAGAGTTTGTTTAAGTGATTTATAATAACTATTTCGATTGTTGTATAGGTTAAGTAGTGTCAAAATGATAGCCTGCATTCTGGTAAGTTGTCCTGACCAAACCGCATGTCCCTATCACACTTAGGTACCGACTTATGACGTTCAATGCGATGCTGGATACGAAATCCAAGATGCCGGCCATTTTTTCAAGATGGCGGCATGTTCCCCAAGAGGGATTTTTTGGGACTTTTAGTATTTTTATCCAGGCTATTCAAGGAACCTCTTCACCAATTTTTAGCTTGATAAACTAATTTTCCTCACTTTGACCATATTCTGTCTAATATGCCTGCACTATATTCCTTGTAACCATTGTGTGTATTGTTACATTTGTTCTATAGTTAGCCACTAGATGGCATTCAGATCTCTGCTTTCTCGAGAATTATCAAGAGTCACGATGTGAGTCTCCATCTTCCTGTTAAGGAAATAGCACAGAAAAGCTCGCGGCTTGTTAAAACAAAAATGGAATGTCTCATACACAGACACGTGTGCAATAACTTCCTATATAAATAAACATGATATTTATCAGTTGGTTAATCAAATATCTAAGTGAACAAAACCCCGCCATATTAACGTACAGTCCACTTGAATAAACATCAATATTATTCTTTCAGAAGCCTCCGTGGCTTAGGCGGCAGCACGCTGGCCTCGCACCGCTGGGTCCGTGGTTCAAATCCCGGTCACTCCATGTGAGATCTGTGCTGGACAAAATGGAGGCTGAAAGGTTTTTCTCCGGGTACTCCGGTTTACCCTGTCAAAATTTCATTCCAGCAACACTCTCCACTATCATTTCATTTCATCTGCCATTCATTTAATCATTGCCCCAGAGGAGTGCGTCAGGCTTCGGCAGCCGGCACAGTTTGTATCCTCGCCGCTAGATGGGGGCTTCATTCATTCCATTCCTGACCCGATCGGAGACTGAAAGCAGGCTGTGGATTTTTCATTATTCTTTCACGCTGGAACTCCATTTCATCCCGGGGCCTTCTAGGCGGCGCATATTGGAGCATGTATTTAAAAGAATACCAAAACACACGATCCAAATAGGGCTTCTCCAATGTTGCGAATTACGGCATTTACGTGCCCACAATTGACTTTTCCCGTTTTATTTTCATAATAATAATGAAAATAATATCAATAACCCGTCAAAATTAAGTTAAGCTAGACCTGTCCCATAAAATTTCGCCTGTTATTACTTGAAGATAATAATAATAATATCATATGGCCTCGGGTGCCGGGTGCAAGCTTTGTTATTTGACACCCAGAGGGCAGCTTGCATGCCAAATTTCGTCGTTCCTTGGAACGCTACGAAAGTCAAGAAGGTTAGATATCCTTGGGCGTGGTAGGTGATTTTTGAATGGGGACAAAACTCACGTCATGCATGTCTTACGTTGTTGGCATGTTAAAGAACCCATTTGAATTCAGTAAGCCGTGTTCATAATAGCAAAATTAATCTCGGGATTTTCCGCCAACACAAAGTTCCTCATTTCTCTACTAGAAGGCGCTATAGTGGAAGTGGCTGTGCTCGAAATTAGGCCTAAAAACTGATGAATGCCTCAACACCAATAAGAACTTAAAACTCAATTTGGTGTAAATACCGCAATTAGTTCGGCATGATTAGTTCCCAAGTCGTTCCTTCTTTGGTATAACTCGTACCTTCCGACACCTGTATTCCATTTAATCAGTGTTTCAGCGTATTGTTACGTTTTGCCGCGTCTTTCTTACAAAGCTAGCCTCGCAAAGGTGCTCTCATATTTGTATTTAAATTGGCTTTTAAAACGATAACGCAGCTTATTTGTGCCAAGTACCGTGATGTACCGAGTGTATTCTGCCTATCCAAGAAAAGAAACTTGACTTGTCATTGCAGTTTTATGTCACTAAAATCCAAGACTAGTTGCAGTGGTTTGCGGCTTTAAGCGTAGGAACAGCCATTTTCTTGCTACCCAAAGTGGGCGGGCCGTTTGGCTTCAGCAGCTTGCACTAGGCAGCGCAGCGAAGCCATCTCCTTCCTTTCTTTCCTCCATGTGCTACAGACATTGCTGCCAACTACATCCTTTGTGTTTAAAAATGGAAAGCAATTCACTGGAGTTAAAGAGATGTTCCATTTCAGCACTTGGACATTGTGGTCATTAAGCCCCGTGAACTTGGCTGTGTGTGGAATTCTTTTCTGATATCCTGTATCATTGTGATGGCTGTATTAGTGTGAATTTGTAACTCCGGGGAGGATTAGGAAGGAGGCGGCCGTGGCTTTAGGTTAGTAACCATCGCGGCATTTGCGTGAAGTACAAGCTGGCAACAACGGAAAACCACTTCCAGGATGGATGAGGTGGGAATCGAACTCACTTCTTGATCACGATGCTGCGAGTGCCCCGTTCCAACTCTCAGACCAAAATTAAATGTCTTGCCAGAGCCGGAAATAGCGTCCGGATCCCCGGGACGACAGCCAAGAATGCTAGCCACTACACCAAAAGGTGGTACGCTTTAAAATGCAAGTACCTAAGGTAGAGAGGAGCAGACATGAATCAAAATTGGTATTTTAAACACCATATCGGTAGAAATTATAGCAGTTGCCATTTGCAGCTATACATATAGAGCCTTTCTTCGTATTTCACAGAGGGGGCAGGAGGGGGGTAGCACCTCTCTCCAAAATGCTCCGGAAATTCTATGAATAATGAGACATCGAAAACCGCGGTAATGTTTGGCGTTATTTTGCAATAATTTAGTTTCAGCCCTACACAGCTAAATATTGTTTGAAGCTGAGGGAACCGGATAATTTTGGGCGATCAAAATTATCAATTTTCACTTTTGTCAGCAATTCTTCTAGGTTTATGCCGTGTTTTGTATGGGTTTCATCTAGGGCACCAAGCTGACTCATCAGCGAGCTCCCGGTGTCCGAGGCCAGACCTCCACAGGACTAGTGCACTGCGCGCCTCTTTTCTGCGAGAACTAAAAGCTCAAGCAGCCTTAAACTCCCAATGAAGGCTTCCCCAAAGGTGGTCTATTGGCATTGTTCACGGCACAAACTTAGAAAACAAATGCTGAGTTTTAATTCACTGGCCGTGAAAGCCAATAGACCACCTTTTCACTTTTGTGTTTACGACATTCTCCTCTCTCTCCCGATTACAGCGATATATAAAACATTGGCATGTTTAAGGTCAGTACCCATATTTTAAAGGGAGGCGGTGTGAAAAATACTTTTGTACATGTAGTATTTGCACTGTTCATTTTATTAACCTTCCGTGTTAGCCAATTGACACAAAAGTCCTATAACAAAGACTATGATTGATATTGTTGTTGCTTTATAGCGCGGAATATTTCATTAGTAAATGTATCTTATTTGTATTTATTTACATTTAATTATTTTAGCTCAATTATTATTATTATTTTTGTATTCTTTAACATTTTAATGCTCATAATTACTTTTATAATTTTACAAGATTAAGATGGTAAAAATATTAGAAATTTCATTTTTAAAAATTCATTTATTTTCAAATTTTGGAGGCATATTAAACAATTAACAAGTAGTTCCGTGAAGAACTAAAGAGCCTATTTTCATATATCCTACTTATGTTAACTGCCACTATCAACATACAAAATTTCAGTTTGATTGCTGTAATAGATTCGTAGATATTGAGAACTGACTAAATGTTTCGGATGGTCGCCATGCTGGACTTTATATATGTAGGTCGTAGAGTTATGGACTGTTACATGAAGATTATTGTGTGCGTGTAGTATTCAAACTTCAATCGCATGATTAGTACGCGAAAAGTAACAAGGAGATTTTAAAATTTCGCACAGCTGCCATCTTGTGTTTATGGAAACAATTGAAATACATTAGATGCCAGTGGTTTAACATTCGTATAAGGATTTACTGTACTAAGTTTCACTGTACTCGGATGGTTAAATTGCGAGAAACGTCCATGTGAATATTTATACTTCGCGTCGCCGCCATGTTGGATTTGTGATCACCAGGTTATTTAAAGTCCTATAGGTGAACTTTGTTCTTAGCCCCTATGAACATAAAGAAATTCAGTTTGATTGCTATAATAGATTCGTAGATATTCAGAGCCGTCTAAATATTTCGGATGGTTGCCATGTTGGATTGTTAAATGTATAGGCCATAGAGTCATGTACAAATAAAGGAAAATTATTGCGTAGGTTCATTATTCAATCTTTCACTTCGATCGCATGATTACGACACAAGATATAAAAACTTCATTTTAAAATTCGCACAGCCGCCATCTTGTGGTTATGTAAACAATTGAACCAAGTTAGATGTCGGTGCATTACAATGTATATAAACATATACTGTACCAACGTTTATTGAGTTTGGTTTGTTAAATCGCGAGAAACGTCTATTTAAAGTCGCAAATTCGCGTGGCCACCATGTTGGTTTTGTAATTACCAGTTTTTCAAAAGTCACATAGGTGAACTTCTAGTAGTTCCCTTTATCTCCGTAATAAATTCCAGGGTGATATCGGGAATACTTTCGGAGATATTGAATGCTGGTGAAATATTTCGCATAGCCGCCATGTTGGATTTGTGAGACGTAACAAAATTTGAAGGGCACGGTAGTGCTATGAACTTACCGAGATTCATTGAAATCACTCCAGCCGTTTAAATGTTATTAGGGGGTGGGGAGCACACACACACACGCACACACAGACACACGGACAAAAGGTGATCTCATAAGCCTAATTTTTCAAATTTGAAAATAGGCTAAAAATAGTAAACAATTAAAATTAAAATGTAAAGGAAGCTAGGATAATAAAAGTAAAAAATAAAAATTCATTATTTTTATTACAATTTTTTATTTTTTACTTTTTATTTTAATTGTTTTTATTAAAACATGTATCTATCACTCCAGGTCAAGGAGATAAACGAATAATATTTGGTTTACAGAATCATTAACTCTTCCACAAAAATTAGTTGAAATATGAGTGAAAGATTCAACCACCTGCATCTCTGGCAATATAAATTGTCCTTTTGGTAGGTGGTTAACACACCGCCCACGAACCTATAAGAAGAACAGGGAGGGGGGGGGGGGGACAGCAAGGTCATCTGATAGAACTTGTGTTTTCTTAAAATAAAAGAACTATTTCTAAGTTATGTACGGTAACGTTTTCTCCCAAACCGCGAGCCCAATCTAGTTCAAGTTGTTCACACTTCTGGGCGTTTATGATCCAAAAGTTGTGAAGCCAAACGAAAGGAATCTAAATAAAATAAAATGATAATAAAAGTAACTTATTTATTTAATCGTGTCAGAAACATACATTATAACTCACAAGATATAACTTCAAACCTGGTACTATTAGCATTAATCATTTTTGATGGCAGGTAGAAATGCGATTAAGCTCTACACAAGTACAAATTTAATCAAATGTGGCTTGACCAATATGCAGCTAGTTCACATGCTTCTTTAGTAGCGTCAATCACGTTCTGGGGAGAGCATGTAGTTGGACACAAGTTGCATACAAGGAGATGGTTCATTGTCTGTTCTTCACCGCATTCGCATAGTGTAGATTCGCAGACAAATCCCCACTTTCTCATGTTGGTCGTTCTTCCAACTCCTGAGCGCAACCTGTTGAGTGTCTTCCATGTTGACCAACTTTACTCGTGGTCTGAAGGAAGGCTTTCGGAAGGCATCATCCATCCTGCAAGGTGGCTGGATCTTGAACGCCATGAATTCATTCTAAAGTTCGATGGTGGTTCAGTGAGGCTTTCTGTTGCATGAAGAAAGCTTCTTCTTGACTTTAGCCTTTGGGTTGCTGGTTGATACCCATATAAAGTATGGGTCCTCAGGTTCAGTGCTTTAGATTTCTCCAGTCTGGATGCACACTCACGGCGAATAACTGGGGATGGGATACCTGCTAGACAATAAACTTTATCAAGTGGTGTAGATCTCAAACATCCTGTAATGAGTCTGCAGGTCTCATTTAAGGCAACATCCACTTGATTAGCATAACTAGATCTACACCAGACAGGGCAGGCGTATTCTGCAGCTGAATAACAAAGGGCAATTGCCGAAGTTCTCAAGAGGGAAGGATGCGTCCCCCAGGTTGAACCCGATAATTTCCGGAGAATATTGTTCCGTGCAGATACTTTTCTTTTGGTGTTCAGACAGTGTGTTCTATAGGTTAGTGATCGGTCAAGAGTTACTCCTAGATATTTGGGAGTGAAGCAGTGTTCTAATTGTTTACCTTCCCAAATTACTTGCAATTTTCTAGCTGCCTGTCGATTTTTGAGGTGGAAGGCACGGCCTTGTGTTTTTGATGGATTTGGCTGTAGTTGGTTCTCTTGGTAATAACCACTTAGAATTTGTAAAGCATGGGAGAGCTTTTCTTCAGCAAGTTCAAACGTTTCCTCTTGAGCTGCTAAAGCGACATCATCTGCATAAATAAAGCTCTTTGTCCCTTGCGGGCGAGGCTGATCATTGGTGTAGATGTTGAAAAGTATAGGAGCTAGCACACTCCCTTGTGGAAGGCGGTACTTCAAATTCCTCCATCTACTCCTCTGACCTTGGAATTCAACAAAAAACCTTCTGTTCTGAAGAAAGCACTCAATCATTTGGGTGAGTTTATAGTCCTTAGTTATACTGTGCACTTTACGAAGCAGTATACGGTGGTTAACTGTGCCGTAGGCTGATGTCAAGTCAACGAAAACTACTCCAGTGACTTTGTTGTTTTCATAGCCGTCTTCTATATATTGTGTGAGGTGCAGTACTTGGGAAGTACAACTTCTCCCTGGTCGAAAGCCGGCTTGTTCTGGTATGAGTAATGGGTCTACCACGTCAGATAGTCTGTCCAAAATCATTCTTTCTAAGATTTTGTATAAATGACACAACAAAGAGATTGGTCGGTAGTTCTTCGGATCACCTGCACTCTTTCCAGGTTTAAGTATTGCTATAACTCTTGCTTTTCTCCACAGTTTAGGAATTGTGCAGTAGTTGATGCAGTTGTTGAATAAGTCCAAGAGCCACTGCTTACTGACAGGACCAAATCTTTTCAGTTGCTCAACACAAATGTCATCAAGACCTGCCGCCTTACCATTTTTGCATTTATTCAGCGCTATATTTAGATCTTCTACAGCAAAGTGGTTAGAGAGAATGCTGTTCTCCTCATTAGTCGGCTTTTCTGCTTTTTGTTTTGATCCTCTTCCAGCTTTATTTGGTTTGCCGCTCTCCACGAGCTGACTAGCTATTTGATTTGCAGAAACGTTGCTGTGTACTGAGGTCTTAGTTGTGTCATTACTGAGGTGTCTAAGTAACCTCCACGCGTTGTAACTGTTTCTTCCCATATCCAGCTCTTCCATTAATTTAATCCACTGGTTACGTTTGGATTCTGAGATGGAGGAAATAACACGCTGCCCGCTGTGGATAGTTTCGTCACTGAAAGGATCTTTTTTGAATAGGTCTTGATATTCTTTCAACAGAGTGGATGTTTCAGAAGTAAGACCTTGAATGTAACTAGTCCTACATCCTCTAGGAATAGTTTTTCTGGAGCAATACTGAACGACTTCCAGGAACTCTTCATATGCCTCTGGGATGGGATCAATTGTTGTAATCCTCTCATCAAGCATTGTGGTGAATTTTTGCCAGTCTGCCTTCTTGAAATTGTACCTTCGCCTAAAGTGCGTGGTGCGTGGGCGGATTGCTGCTACCAGTTGACACATAATTGGGCGGTGTTGAGTGTGAGGAATTGGTGTACAAATTGATTTTATGCTTTGATTAGCTAATATCTCACTCACAAAAATAAGATCAGGATTGTATCCACGTTGCCATCTACCACTGTTAAAAGATGGAGGAAGTTTGTTATCGTGGATCAAGGATAGTCTATGCAGTTCTGCCCACTCTAATACGGCTTCTCCATTTGAATCATCTTGAGAGTAGCCCCAAACAGTGCTATGACTATTGAAATCACCAACAATAACAGATGGTTTCCGACTGTTGAAATTAGCGGGAGGATTAAATGAGAACACCTCATTGGGAGGCTTGTAGACAGAAGAAATTACAAGGTTACTAACTTCTACAGTAATGATTTCGATGTTATTTTGCTCTGTGAAGGAAGTCGTAAGAATCTTGAGATCTGGTTTGGCAAAGATGGCACTGCCATACTGGCCATGACGTCTTTCGGCTACTAATTTCATTCCTCGGATCTTAGGGCGCCGTTGGTGATTGTCCCTATGTGTTTCCTGAACACATAATAAATCACATTTATGGGTATAACAAAGGTTGTGTAAGAGCTCTTCTTTACACGTTGATAAGCCTTCTATGTTTACAGAAATGACTGTAATGCTTGGCTCTGATACGAGCCTTTCCCGATTTGAAAAAATCTTACTCATCTTATATGTTTCTGGAATGCTGCTGCTCAGTTCAGTAATGGAACTCGATTCCAAGTACCTATGCAGGGGCACCACGAGCAGGAATAACTTAACAATATTGACGAAATCAACATTCCATGAAATCTACACCAAATGCTTATCAACAATATGTTCGCTTTACAAGCTGTAACACTTATCTATTAGGTATATAAAACAAAGTGTTCTGACTGGCTCATCGTCGCCCAGCCAAAACTATTGAAGTTAGAAACATGAAATTTTGGGGATATGTTCGCTTTACGTCGAAAATGTCCACTAAGGAAGATTCTTGGATATTCAGGTTCTAAAGGGGTGTTAATGGAGTTAAACCTGCATTTCATTGAATAACAATATCTCACGAGTGGTTTCATTTGGGGATGTGATACTCGGCATATAAAATTATCATGAAAATAAGTAGACACGTGTGTAAGGTTTTTTTGATGTGGTGCATAATATGAGGTGAAAGTGGGTGAAAAGTAGGGGTTGAAGGATTCCTAACGGAGCGTGTATCTCTTAAACAACTTAGGCCAGAAATTTAAAACTCAGGGGAAAAAATCAACTTAAGAAATAAGTAAATAGGTGTTCGACAGTTTTATTCATAAATCCAATTTAAGGGGCCCATGGGGAGGGGTGAAATTCTGAAGAAAAAAATCCGTCCTCTAAGGACAGATTCTTGGATAAGATATTGAGGTTCAAAAGGGGTGTTAAAGGGTGAAACCTATAATTCACTGAATAACAATATCTCACGAGTGGCTTTATTTGGGGATGTGATACTAGGTTTATAAACTTATCGTTACACATAAGCAGATACGAGTTAGTTAGTTAGTTATTGTTGTTTTAAGGGGCGGAACTACGAGGTCATCTGCCCCTAAAGCAGAGACGTTTCTAAGGGGTTTCGATATGGTGTATTTTGTAAGGTGAAAGAGAGAAAATGTGAGCGTAGACGATTTTGATTTGTGTAATTTTATGATATGTAGGCTACTTTTTTTTACAAAGGAATTTAGGTAAATGGATATTGTGTTTAGTCAGTGTGTTAAATATAGCCTATCTCATTTATTTTATATTTACGTTTGTGGCCGGAAACCGTGTTGTGATTTTGAGTCGAATGTTATAAATGTGATGCGACGTGACGTTCGATATATGTGCCATTGTTGAGTTAAATTGTCTTTATTGTCTGATTGTTTACGGTCCTTACCAAATTATTATCATTATTATTCAAAATTAAACGATAAATCAGCCATAGAATTCATGATTGAGACGTTGCTAAGTTTACTCTTTACAACTACAACATTCGAGGGCGAAGCCGCGACGTGTAATGCTTGTGTTTATATATTATAGTTATCTACAGTGACATCACAGAAAAGGTACCGTACAGTATATAACTAGGAGTTAGTTCTTTAACATTTTTACTTTTTTACATGTCTATATTAAATTTTATGTTCGACCCTCACTATTATATGTCTGGAAACTGTATCATATTGATCATCATTATAACACTATTTTACATTATGAAACAGTTTCTCCCACCAATCACAGCTCAAGAAACAGTTGTTTGACCAATTAGATAAGGATACCTTCGCGCATGCGCTCAAAATCCGACATGTCTATATACATTACCGAAAGTGCACCGTACATATGTTCGCGTAAATAAACTGGTGAATATGAGACAAGAAATAGCACTGTACCTTAATATCCTCAAATCCAATTTCTACACAGCGGGTGTTTTCAATCGACTTCGGTGACAGTTTTACTGAATACTGGAGCACAATCTGAACATATGGCATTGGAGCACGCAGAGCGCATGCGTCGGTCGACCAGAGAGCTTGGAAAACAGCGCAGCACCCGATCAAAAATTTTTAGTGACTGAACAGATATTTATGAATATTTATGTTAAAACATATAATAAAGTTATAATTATCGTCGAACATTAACAGTCATATGCAACTCGCCTATAATGGTAATTAAGACACTCTTATGGAAATTATAAAACTGGCATATGCTCGTTTTATAAACATACTCGCGTCTTAATTATAGCCATTATAGGTTCGTTGCATAATGTACTATTAATGAACTATCGTATAAGTGTATATAACAAATTATCAGCACACGGCCATGAATGTTATTGAAAGCCTCTGAAGATTACAAGTTCCTAACAATGCATCATTGTTGGTTTGTACCCGGTTAACACTGGAATATATTCTGGGCTAGAAGCCGGAACGCACACCACTCTGTCTTGAAGACTAACTGTGCGAGTGGTTCGAGGCTGATTATCGATAAAATCAAGGAAGAAGAAGGGGGTGGACATTACCATGAGACGAACTTCAAAGGAAAGTTGTCGGAGATCTTCCATAATTAATTTAAATATATTAGCTGTTTTAGAGTGAACTCAGAGATCGGAATATCTTTGGTCAGAGCTTTGCGCTGGCACAAACCAATGGAGTTCATTAGGGAATTACTCAAGCTTTGGGAAAGACTTTTAATCTGAGAGCAAGACTCTCCCCATATAACTACATTCCTCAATGGAATGATAGCCTAGACCAGGGGTCTCCAAACTTTCCAGCTTAGGGCCATACTGATTACTCCAGTAAGTTCCGAGGGCCAAAACCATATTATCATTGTTGCCGGTGGTAAAAAGTGAAATAGTCCACTGATGAAAAAAAAAGTCCGAAAAAGTACGCAACGTTGAAAAAAGGCTGCAAATCGGACTAAAGTCCGCAAAACGGCAACACTGCATATTATTAATTTTCCTGTCATTATCTGTAATTTCTAGATTAGTCGTAGAGTACGAGCCATGAGGAGTAACGTGACACGACATCTGGTGGACACAAGCGGAAATAGGTAGTACCTTCTATCGCTAACAGGTGGCGCTAATAGCACGTACAGAGTAATCTCGTTGGTTCGAGAGAGTTCTGGTGTCATCCACTCACTTCTAGATGGCAGTAATTGGAATATATAAGAAGGTTAGTTGCGCAACCACAAGTCAGTTCCTATGACACTGTTGTGAAATAAAATAGTGCGTACCTCCTTAAAACGTGTTTGTGCGTGTTTAAGTTTAATACATCTTTGTAACAGTATTTTGATTTGAATTGTTGCTTTTGTGTGTGATTTAGTAGTATGGAAAAGAAGCGAAAAATTGATAGTGAATGCAGAAAATTCAAAGATGAGTGGAACATTCAGTATTTCGTAATTGAGTCCAGTAACAAGGCGCTATGTTTGATTTGCAATGAAAGCATAGCCGTTCTCAAGGAATATAACATTAAACGTCATTATGAAACAAAACATTTTCAAAATTACTCAAAATATACAGGAAGTTTGCGGACAGAAAAATTCGAAGCTATGAAGCGCGGATTGAAATCGCAGCAATCTTCATTTACAAAACTCAAAACCGAACAAGAGCCTGCAACTCGTGCCAGCTTTCGTGTGGCTCTTGAAATTGCAAAACGTGGAAAACCATTCACCGATGGAGAAATGATCAAAGAATGCATAATTGCAGCAGCCGAAGAAATGTGCCCTGAAAAGGTAAATTTATTAAAAACTTTCAGTATGTCAGCAAACACTGTGGCTCGAAGGGTAGAAAACATCGCTGAAAATATATCCTCTCAACTGTTCGACAAAAATGGAGATGTTGAGTGGTTTTCTTTGGCCTTGGATGAGTCAACGGATGTGTCAGATACTGCTCAGGTGTTGATTTATATTCGAGGAGTAGATAAAAGCTATGAAGTGCATGAAGAACTTCTTGATATGTATAGTATTCATGGCACAACTACTGGTACAGATATTTTTAAAGGAGTTGAAATGGCCATTAATCAAAAGAACCTTCGATGGAAAAACTTGAAATGTATTACAACTGATGGAGGCAAAAACATGAGTGGGAATGATAAAGGAGTGGTCGCTCTTGTGTCAAAGTCTGTAGAAAATGACGGTGGTTCAAAACCATTAGTCTTACATTATATCATTCATCAACAGTCTTTGTGCGGAAATTGTTTGGATATGTCTGAAGTTCTGAAACCAGTCATATCAACTGTTAATTTTATGAGATCTTTTGGGCTGAATCACCGACAATTCCGACAATTTATTGAAGAGATTGGAGAAAATGACTTACCTTATCATACTGCCGTACGTTGGCTTAGTTGTGGGAAAGTCCTTCAGCGCTTTTTTGAACTTCGAGCAGTGATCGAAATATTTTTGAATGAAAAGCATCGCCCTCTTACTGAATTACAAAACAACGCATGGCTGTGGAAGTTAGCATTCTATGTTGATTTGACAAAACAAGTGAACGAACTGAATTTGAGATTGCGAGGAGAAAACAAGCATCTTCCTGATTTATACACTAATATCAAATCATTCCGGAAGAAATTGATACTGTTTCAATCACAACTACGAAGTAAATGTTTTTCACATTTTAAAACATGTGAAATATTCAGCCACACCACTGAGACTGAGTTTCCTATAGATTTTGTAATCGAAACTTTGAGTGCTTTGAAAATAAATTTTGATACTCGTTTCTCGGACTTCGAAGCCTTTGCGAATCAAATTAAGATTTTTCAGGATCCTTTTGATACTGACATTGAAACCCTAGCCCCGGAACTTCAAATGGAAATGATTGAACTACAGTGCAGTGAAATAATTAAGAACAAATATCAAAACTCATCTTTATTGGAATTTTATAAGAGTCTTCCACTGACACAATTTGATAATTTGCATAAATTTGCTCGTGGGCTGTTTTCTGTTTTTGGTACTACTTATTTGTGTGAGAAGACCTTCTCCAAAATGAAGTACACAAAAAATGTTTACAGATCTAAATTAACTGATGAGCATCTTAAATCTCTTTTAATAATTGGTACAAGTAAAATTAGTCCACAACTACAAACTATTGTCAGTGGAAAATCTCAATTACATAAATCTCATATGTCTGCATGTTATACATGTCTTAACTCATTACAATTCTGTGTTTCTTTATCCAACTTATCACAAAAACAATAACAATTAGCCTACAACAATGTTATGAGTAGTTAGCCCATGACCATATCAATGTAGATGTCATTGTCATATTAATAATTATTCAACATAAAATTAGAATACTTCAGTAAACTAAATTTAATTTGCTATAAAAAAAATATGTTCTCTAAAAGGAGTTTTCAAGTATGCTAGCTCTCCGCGGGCCGGACAAAATCTGTCCGCGGGCCGGATGTGGCCACCGGGCCGTAGTTTGGAGACCCCTGGCCTAGACTATCAGTCGGGTCACAATATGCAGTCTGCGCCTTTACAACAGCTTCACTGTAGCCTCGCACTGAGACAATTGTGATAGCGTATTGTGGGCTTCGTATGAAGAAAGGAAGAAAGAAAGAAAGAAACAAACAAACAAACAAAGAACCAAATAAAGAAACAAATGAAGAAACAAATAAAGAAATAAAAAAACAAAGAAACGAACAAAGATACAAATAAAGGAGGAAATAAAGAAATAAAGAAAGAGAGAAAGAAAGAAAGAAAGAAATAGAGAAAGAAAGAATGAAAGAAATGAAGAAAGAAACAGAGAAAGAAAGAAAGAGAGAGAGAGAAAGAAAAAAGAAAGAGAGAAAGAAAGAAAGAAAGATAAAAAGAGAGAAAGCAAAAAAAAGAGAAAGGAAGAAAGAAACAGAGAAAGAAAGAAAGAGAGAGAAAGAAAAAAGAAAGAAAGAAAGAGAGAAAGAAAGAATGAAAGAGAGAAAGAAAGAAAGAAAGAAAGAAAGAAAGAAAGAAAGAAAGAAAGAATGAAAGAAAGGAGGGAAGAAAGAAACAGAGAAAGAAAGAAAGAGGGAGAGAAAGAAAAAAGAAAGAAAGAAAGAGAGAAAGAAAGAATGAAAGAAAGGAAGAAAGAAACAAAGAAAGAAAGAAAGAAAGAGAGAGAGAAAGAAAAAAGAAAGAAAGAAAGAAAGAGAGAAAGAAAGAATGAAAGAGAGAAAGAGAAAGAAAGAGAGAAAGAAAGAAAGAAAGATAAAAAGAGAGAAAGAAAAAAGAGAGAAAGAAAGAAAGAGAAAAAGAGATAGAAAAGAGAGAGAAAGAAAGAAAAAAAGAGAGAAAGAAAGAGAAAGAGAGAGAAAGAGAAAGAAAGAAAGAGAGAAAGAAAGAGAGAACGAAAAAAGAAAGAAAGAAAGAAAGAAAGAAAGAAATAGAAAGAAACAATAATAATAATAATAGACCTAATAGTAATAATAATAATAATAAAAAAGCTGTTTAAATTATTTGCTTAACGTCTTCCATTTATTGGTGGAATTCACTTAAAATTAATAAATAAAAATAAATAATATTAGACTAATATTTCTGGTCTTACATCCCTTTTAACAACTGCGGCTGGATCTTTAACGTGTCGGTAAATTTACTGACACGGCTCCCTCTTATTTGCGCCTCAAATCCCGCAACCTTGGCCACAGCAGGCGAGAAGTAACAAATAAATAAATAAAATATAATTGCAGAAACAAAAATACTGGAATGCAGCCGAAATAAATCAGAAGCCTCTATGGACATCCCATTGGCAGGTGAAAAACTAAAGGATTTAGGAGTCATCTGTTACTTAGGAAGCGAAATAACCAGTGATGGACGAAGCAAAGAGGATATAAAGAGTAGGTTAGCTCAGTGAAGGAAAGCATTTCCACAGAAAAGGAATCTGTTGATATCGAATATAGATTTAGGTATTAGGAAGTCATTTTTGAAGGCCTTTGTCTGGAGCGTGGCGCTCTATGGAAGTGAAACTTGGTCTGTTGGTGCAGCAGAAATGAGGAGAATTGAAGCATTTGAAATGTGGTGTTACAGGAAAATGATGAAGATCAGACGGGTAGATAGGGTTACAAACGAAGAAGTATTAAGACTAGTGGGAGAGGAGGGATGTTTCTGGCGACTGCTACTGAAGAGAAGAGATAGGTTGGTAGGACACGTACTGAGACACACAGGAATAGCAAACTTAGTTATGGAATGACGGGGTCGAGGGCAAGAACTGTAGGGGTAGACCAAGGTTAGAATATGTTCAACAGATTGCGTCAGATGTAGGGTGTGGTACCTATGTAGAGATGAAATGATTAGCTCAGGACAGGGAGGTATGGAGAGCTGCATCAAACCAGTCAAAAGACTGACGACTCAAACAACAGCAATTGCATAAAAAAGATAAATTAAACGAGAACTTGATGCTGGAAAGACTAAGCTTACAGGTGTGGATGTGGCCCGCATTGTTCCACACAGCGGCAATAACAGTTCATTATATCTGAGCCCCGCTGTGCGTGATATGCAAATGTAGCTCTTTTATTCCGCTGTGAGGGGAAACTCATCTTCGATAACCATAATCGGCTAAGCCTCTCTACCATTCGCCTTTGAAATCATTTGACCATCATAAGCATTCACGAGTGTCCTTCATTGAGTCCCGGTACCAAAATAAATATCCTTAAGCTAGAACAGATACAAAATCGTGCCACTAAATTCATTCTTTCGAAAAACTCCGACGTAGACTCTAAAATCAGACGCCAAAAATGTATCCTTCCATCTATTGAGAACCTATTTACCCAAATTGATGTGTTATACCTGAGAAAACTTTTTAATAATACAGACTCATCTGCTATTTTAGACAAAATTTCCCTTGGCTACCGATCAGTTCAGAAGGGCCGCGGAGTTACGCTGTACTGAGTCGTACAAACTGGGTTTTGTAAATAGATCGGTCTGTGCATGGAACAGCCTACCGTGTTCCCTGAAGGCCAGCAACAATAATGCCGTTCAGTTCAAGAGTAAGCTGCGGCATTATTTGTTCAACACGTAGGTTGTTCCTCATAAATTATGCCCCAATTCTTTGTTGTGCAAGTGTTTCACGTGTTGCTCCTTTTGCAATATTTATTTGATCACTTCTCTTGCTGTTCCTCCCTTATCCTATATAAATGTGAATTTACCATCCCCCTAATGCACGCTGTAAATAATGTAATCATTGCTTGGTTCTCACTAATTGCCTTCTTGTGTACATATGTAAATATAACCCAGTGTATATATATTGGGGGCTCTGATGGATCCCGAATGCGAAGTGGGGCTTTGCTCTTTTCAGAGACTCCCTTCAGTGTACTGTAAATATAGTGTAAGGCACTGATAAATAAATATGAAATGAAATGAAAAATTCCAAAGCTTTCACTGGTTTGCCTCTACAAACGAGTTCAGTCCTCTGCAGGACGTTTCACGTCTTGACATCTGCGCAGCCCTGGATGGCCAAGAAAGGTCTTGACAAGATGTCTCTCTCAGCCTTCTTCCAGGTTGTTTCACAACTACTTTAACCTCCATCACGTCCATAATTTAGGGGCAGATGACCTTGCTGTTCCGCCACTTAAAACAACAACAACTAACTAACACTTAGAGCGCGGGCGCCGTAATATTACGTTGATGAATTTCTCGCGCTTTGTGTTGGAGACGATCGTAATATTATAACTGTGGTACTCGCGTGTGGGTGCCAGTAAGCATGAAGTTGCACATGCTATCGCTAGATAGCACCACGTCACTGTTCAGCGGAAGAATATCGATCTGTTCGAAGACAAGCGATGCAAGTTCAGGTAGGTCAAATCTGTTTTCCTTTCCTTTGTTTTTATTCTTTGTGGACAGATTTTTGTGTCGCAAAATCGTTGAGTTTATTCTATGACTAATATATACATTAATTTTGGGTTATAATTCGCATTACAGATTCTGAATCTGACGCAGCCGAAGGGGCAGTTCTACCTTCTACTTCTGCCAGTGGGGCAGATGACCTCGTAGTTCTGCCCCTTAAAACAACAATAACTTACTAACTAACTTCTGCCAGCGCCCCGCTCGTTCCGGGACGAGAGCGCGCGCAACAGCTGTTTACGGCATTTTTTTTACATTATAGTTTTATTTTCAATCGTGTCGGATTTTTATTTAATTTTTTAGTGTAAGGGTTCAGAAATCGAACGGACTTTTCAATTTATTTGTTACTCAAACCACATTCAGTTTTAGCCATTCTGAACATTGCCATAAATTCTGGAAATGAGGCAGCGCACGGGAGAGGAACAATATTTAAGGCATCAGGAGCTAACATGTCCATGCCGAAGCCCATTAGCCTTGCATTGCTATGAGACTCATAACAAGCCATATTTCATACTGCTACGACCACCCAGGACCGAGAAAAAGTTGGTTTACACAATTAATTAACAACTATTTTTAGAACCGTTAGATCACTTTAAAACTCCGTACACATGTTAACAATAAGTTCCTTCAAGACGTATTACAGTTTCATTACGATCTGATTAATACTTTTAATGTACGGTAATGATCTTTCTAAGTGACCGCTCCATGAGACTTGGTAAAAAAATACGGCACTTTGTTTTGTTCAGAGAGCTATACAATTTTAACGGGTTACAATAAAAAAAATTACAGTTAGTCTGAAAGACAAGACGTTATATCATTACAAATGACGCATGCTACAAATGCTACACATGTTAGAAAGGCTCAGGAGGACTCCTCGCTTCGCTCGAAGCCCCAGGACTCTTTCAACAAACTCCATTACCCATTAACTTAGGCTTCCCGCGCTGGCACCTCTTTAAGGGTCACCCATTATTTGAATCTTATATCTTGCAAACCTCTTTAAGGGTTACCCTGTATTTGAGTTGAATCTAACATACTGTACACCTCGTTAAGTGTCACCCTGCATTTTGCTCTGACATCCTGCACACCTCTTTAGGAGGCACCCTGTATTCTTGTCTGGCACCCTGTATTCTTGTGTGACATCTTGTTCACCTCTTTAGGAGACACTCTGTATTCTTGTCTGACATCTTGTGCACCTCTTTAGGAGTCACCCTGTATTATACTCTGCCATCTTGTACACCTCTTTAAGAGTCACCTTGTATTCTTATCTGGCATCTTGTATATCTCTTTAGGAGTCACCCTGTATTATTCTCTGCCACCTTGTACACCTCTTTAGGAGTCACCCTGTATTATTCTCTGTCATCTTGTACACCTCATTAGGAGTCACCCTGTATTCTTTTCGCTTCGCTCGAAGCCCCAGGACTCTTTCAACAGACTCCATTACCCATTAGCTTAGGCTTCCCGCGCGGCTGCATGACGTCACCGTCACCGTCTCCGTAACGCATAACTTTTGACTCAAGCATAACGATGAAGTCGACAAGATTATTTGAAATGATAAAATGTTTGCTCTACATAGCTAAACGCAGAATAAAATAAGGAAAAGTTTGGTGTAGCTTGTTTCTATGTAAGGCTACGGGTAACGTTTATATTGACTTCTGAACTCGAGTATCTATACTTTATCCCAGGCAAGCAAGTTATCTCTTCCTGATGAAGCATTTGCCTTTTTTCTTGAACAATTCCCAGCACCGCAGTGTTGGTCTTTCTCTCAACCCAGCTGATGCCAACACCATATCTCGAATGCCTCTTGATGTCTCTCTTGTTCAGTGTCCAAACCGCCGCACAGTACACCCCTACTGACCATACATAATATGACTGCACGATCCGTTTTCGTAATCTGAGGGAAATTGAACGCTTAGCTCTCCGGGATCTAAGTTACATTGTAGTCTTTCTGCTATGCTCTGTGGCTCAATCCTCACACTCAGTGGATGTGGGTTCTTGCTCATCATCATTACTTTTGTTTAGCTTATGACCAAGATGCCCCAAGCCTCTAAAATGAGTTAACAATAGTCCATATCAATTTTAGGAAGGTCTCTGTACCTGATGGTATGTGATTTGATCTTCCTGCAATCGTGGGCCGAAATCCTTAGAACAGTTGTCTGCCCATGATGAAGCACTTTTTTTTGTGTGTTCTTCACTAATTGTGGTGTGTGATGTGTTGGTAGTAACTGGAATATTATGCACGTGTAAATACACAACAATATAATACAATAATTAGAGCATGAACACTTAACCGTCAGAGTATCCTATTCAAGCACAGTCGTCGCACAGGTGTTCTAGCTTGCACCTGACTGATGATCTCGACTCCCTGTCCTAACCTGCATCCAATAACCGGTCTCACTTGATGACATTTTTAACTACTCCTAACTTAGATGATATTGTTGACAATAATTTAAGGCTAGAATTTGGTATTTGTTATCGATTCTGGAACCTTCTCATCACTGTTAAATCACTGGGCACAGCGTAGACAAAAGTCCATATAAGCATAATATTGTTTTGGGATGATGTCCCTTTTTAGCCTATTTTTAGCCTACTTTTAGCCTACTTTTCACATTTTGCAAAAATGAGGAAAACGTAGTCTTATGAGATCGATCCGGGAAAATGTGTGTCTGTCTGTCTGTCTGTCTGTCCGTCCTTCTGTCTGTCTGTCTGTCTGTCTGGCTGTGTGTGTGTCCCCCCCCCCCCCTATCAACTCCTAAACGGCTGGAGCAATCGAAATAAAATTTGGTAGGAGTAAAGATCTATACCTGAATATCTCACGCCCATATTTGAAAATGATGTCAGTTCTACCAACTGCTGAAAAATCGCAATTGAAATCTGAGCTCCATGTTGGATATCTTGGAAGGTATGAATGTGAGCTATTTCAAAATCGGCACACATACAGATAATAATATTGCAGTTTAATTTCCAGAAGGCCATACATGGCAGTGTTGCCAAAATGATTATAAGCCTACTGATATGTCCAATATTTAAAGGCATATAACTTCTACAATATCAATTGGAATTCAACCAAATTTCGTATGTTGTATGTGTACATAACCAGATATGACTGAGCGTATTCTCATGAACCACCAGTGCTGCAAACTGTTAAAAAATGCTCTTAATTTCTTTTATCCAAATACCAATATATATGAGAAAGTATGCAAACCGACAGCTTGAAACTATGCACACGTATAGTACATGACATTCTATATTAATTTGGGGTAACTTATATACGTCAGTGCTACCAACATGATTCTAAGCCTGCTGAGAGTTCCAACTTTAAATACATGTAACTTCCATACTATCATTTGGATTTCAACCAAATTTCGTATGTCCTATGTGTACCATAACAGCTATGACTATGCGTATTCTTAAGAGCAACCAGGGCTGCCAACTGTTAATAAATGCTGTCTCTATTTTTGTTACCCTAATATCAATATATCAGAAAGAATGCAAGCCAATAGCTCTAAACTTTGCACACGTATAGTACCTGGCATTCTAGATTACTTTGGAGTACTAATATACGTCAGTGCTGCCAACATGATTCTATGCCTGCTGATAGGTCCAATTTTAAAATGCATGTAACTTCTATACTAACTAATGGATTTCATTCAAAATTGGCACAACAATAGATCATATTATTTCAGATTATTTCTGACCAATACATGCATGACACTGTTGCCAACATGATTTTACGCGCGCTGTTAGATCCAATATTTAACTGCATGTAACGTCCATGCTATTCATTGGACTCCAACCAAATTTTGTATTCTGTACCTTAAGAGATGGAACTAAGAATATATTCAGTCACCAGGGCTGCCAACTGTAGTGCTCTATTAGGCTACATTATGCCAAGTATACAGTATTTCGAACTAATTAGAAATTTCGATATTACCAACTTAATTTCGTCATTATTCTAGATAGATCCATATCGATTTATCATTGGCATGAATCTTAAATTTTAAGAAAAGTAGGCTCTTTAGTTCGTCACGGAACTTCTTGTTTTAGCCTATATGTGATCACCTTTTGTCCGTGTGCCTGTCTTTGTGTGCGTGTGTGATTCGTGTCTGTGTGTGTGTGTCCCCTAATAAAATCTAAATGGCTGGAGCGATTTCAATGAAACTCGGTACGTTCATAGCACTATTCCGGAAGACCCCGATCGTGCCCTTCAAATTTTGTTACGTCTCACCAATCCAACATGGCGGCGGTGCGAAATATTTCACCAGCATTCAATATCTCCGAAACTATTACTGATATCACCCTGCAATTTTGTACGGTGATAAATGGATCTACTAGAATTTTACCTATGTGACGTTTGAAAACCTGGTGAATACAAAACCAACATGGCGGCCAAGCAAAGTTTTGACTTTTAAATAGACGTTTCTCGTGATTTAACCAACCAAGCGCAATGAAACTTGGTACGGTAAATGTTTATACACATTGTAATGCATTGACATCTAACTTCGTTCAATTGTTTACATAACTTCAAGATGGCGGCAGTGCGAAATATTTGACCGCGCATTCTATATCTCTGAAACTGTTACCGGTATCACCCTGAAATCTTGTACGGAGATAAAGGGCACTACTGGAGGTACGTCTATGAGACTTTCAAAAACCGGTTAACTACAAAACGAACATGGCAGCCAAGTGAAGTTGAAAGTTTAAATAGACCTTTCTCACGATTTAATGATCCAAATGCAATGAAACTTGGTACAGCAAATGTTTATACACATTGTAATGCACTGGTATTTAATTTAGTTCAACTGTTTAAATAACCTCAAGATGGCGGCTGTGCGAATTTTAAAATTAAGTTTTTATTTCTTTTGTCGTAATCATGCGATCGAAGTGAAAGTTTGAATAAAGATCCTACGCAATAATTTTCCTTTAATGGTACATGACCCTATGGCCTATACATATAACAATCCAACATGGCGACCATCCGAAATAGTGTGAAAGCGCTGAGCCGGGTACGCGTGCCCGCGATCTGCACCAGTCACAGCCGGCTTAGCTTGCGCACAATCGTATTGACTGTCTGAATAGCTACAAATTACTATACAGTACTTGTATAGGCAACACTATAAAAGAATGGATTCAAATACATTAGTGGAATATGGAGTCTGTAGCTATTGCGTCGCGGTAAAGCAATATCGTACCAGAATCATCAGGGAGGCGGTTGAAATACGTAAACACTCAGATAATTTCAACCGCGACACCGGCTACAATCTCAGTGAGTCCTTGCTACCTATTATCAGAACCCTGAGAAAGTAATACAATGCTGCTTTTCGTTGTCCCTACATGGGGCTATAATAGCGTCCATCTTTGGGCACCTTTTATATGTTCTTTGTTGCTTTCACTTAGCAATCTTTTGTCGTATTTCAGATTAATCCTGACGAAGAAAGACATGGTTTCTTTCGAAACGCGTCGAATTTTAATAAAATAATACACGGCATAAACCCAAAATTCAAGATTATGAATAGTATAACGGGCCGTGAACACACCGACTGAAAAGCTACAAATGATGGTGATGATGATGACAATTGTTGCTTTATGGGGCCTAACATCGAGGTTATCGGCCCCTAATGGTTTGGGTGATAGTGAAAGATGAGATGAGAATGGAAACTATAACTAATACTAACTACAGACTTACAAACTAGAAGAAGAAATGGTAAACAAATAAAGGATAAGGCAAATGAAGGACAGGAAGAAAAGAAATGCCCTCAACCCTCGAAGAATGAGTATTGAGGGTCTTGGAAGGAAGGAGAGCCATGAAAGGCGATAGAAAAGGGTAAGAGGAGAGGTTTCGTCTCAAAGTCAGGAGAAAAGAGGAGACAAAACGGATCCAGATCAGGAATCCCCCGGGTCACCAACTCCCGACTCACCAGCCGTGAGCCCTTGAGGGTGTAGCACAATCCAGGGTGCACCAGAAGTGGTGGGGCTACATACACCCTGTCTCCTTGAGGGCCTTGTGCACAAGGCAGGAGATAACATGAAAAGAAAAAGAAGGCTGACCCCTCGAAGAATGAGGGAGCAGGAAAGATGAGACAAGGGCCAATTAAGGCCGGAAAGTGAAAGTCTCCCTAGGCCTCGGATACCCTAATACCGTCGAGGTCAGAAGAGAACAAGAGTTGACCAAGAGATGTCGACAGGAAAGAAGACGGAGAGGAGCCCGGCACAAGTAAGTGGAAGCAATGCCAGACTCAGCTGGGGCCTAGTGGTCGCCAACCCACGTCCCACAAGTTGTGTGCCCCTGAGGGCCTCCAGTATCTACTACGTATTATATATTATTGTGATGTGACTGGCACACCATCTATAATTCAGCGTGAATTACGACAGTCGCGAATGTTGGCGACATTGATCCAGACCGACAAATAGTGAGTGCACATTATTCCACAATCGAAGTATAAAATTCAGATTCCGCGCGAGCACAACACTTCTCTCATCCAGACATCTTAAATTCAAGTCTCGCCCAATCCATTTCTACTAATGCAGATGGAGTAGCGAGTTTTACATACTTGATGCCGATAGCAGGTGCATGAGATGGATGAAAGCTGATCAGAATTCTCTCGCGAGCTCCAATGTATGTGAGTAACTGCACTCTCGCGGTACTCTGGTGAACTACTGCTCTACTTGGCAAATGTCCCAGGAATAATTCACACTAGATACATGCGAAATATGGGCTACGGCCGCCTTTTCTCGAGAACAACTGACCTTGTTCAAACAGGGTTACCAACTGAAACTTTTAAAATGCCGGTGTTTGTCTGGTAAAATGCAAGATGCTCGTACAAATCGACTGACACATTCAGTGGATACCAGAGCAATTACTATATTGAATTTAACATAATTAGTTACTCTTGTGGGGGTCCGGGCGGGGGCATTAAGAGCCCGCCGATGAGCCAGCTTGGTGTCCTAGGCGAAACCCCACACAAGTCTCGGCGAGTTTTAATTCACTGGTCGTGAAAGCCAATATACCTTTTTGGAAGCCTTCATAGGGAGGTTAAGGCTGCTTGAGCTTTTAGTTCTCGCAGTCAAGAGGTGCAGTTACACCTTATATAAAGGGAGGTGGCGCGCAGTTCGCTACTCCTGTGGGGATCCGGGCGTGGACATTAAGAGCCCGCCGATGAGCCAGCTTGGTGTCCTAGGCGAAACCCCACACAAGACACGGCACAAACCTAGAAGAATTGCTGAGTTATAATTTGTTAATGCTCAGTCCTTGTTGTAATTATTTTACTAGAAGTTGCACTTGTCAACAGGATCTAATGAAATTCTTATCAAATGCCTATGTTGTTGTTGTTTGAGTCTTCAGTCTTTCGACTGGTTTGATGCAGCCCTCCATGCTTCCCTGTCCTGAACTAATCGTTTCATCTCTACATACCTTCCACACCCTACATCCGAGGCAATCTGTTAAACATATTCTAACCTTGGTCTACCCCTACAGTTCTTATCCTCGACTCTTTCATCTATAACTAATTTTGCTATTCCCGGGTGTCTTAGTATGTGTCCTATCAATCTATCTCTTCTCTTCATTGGTAGTCGCAAGAAACATCTCTCCTCCCCCACCCATCTGAACTTCATCATTCTCATGTAAAACCACATTTCAATGCTTCAATTCTCCTCTTCCCTGCTGCACCAATAGTCCAAGTTTCACTTTCATAGAGCGCCACGCTCCAGACAAAGGCTTTTAAAAAACTTCCTAATACCTAAATGTATATTCGATGTCAACAGATTCCTTTTCTGTAGAAATGCTTTCCTTGCCTGTGCTAACCTACTTTTTATATTCTCTTTGCTTCGTCCATCACTGGTTATTTTGATTCCCAAGTAACAGAAGTCACCAACTTCCTTTAGCTGTTCACCTGCCAATTCCTAGATATCTGTAAATATACTTTTACGTTCACATTAAAAGCACATTAATTTCAGGCTGGCTGCGTGGCTCACAGGTAACGTTTTCGCCTGCTTTTCCCATGGTTGCAGGATCGAATCCTGGCGCAGTCAGTTGGCATTTGAAGATGCGCAAATGCGAGGTAGCCCTGTGAGTAAATTTACTGGCACGTTAAAGATCCCCTTCCGAGTGAAATTCCGGCAACCTGACATCTCTAATAGCCGCAGTAGTTACAAGGGACGTGAAACTAATAACATCATAATTATCACAATGCCTTAGCAGTAGCAACAAGCCTGTAATGGCAATATTAAGACACGAGTATGTTTATAAATTGAGCGAAGTGAGTTTTATAATTTCCATACGAGTGTTTTAATTACCATTATAGGTGAATTACATACGACTGTTTATGTTCGACGATAATTATAACTTTATTATATGTTTTAACATAAATATTCATAAATATCTGTCGAGATTCTGTCAGCTGACGTCTTCATCTTGGGAATTGTGTGGGCTCGGCATTTGATCTCTACACAATAACGAATCCCAAAGCTTTGAAACATTGCATATTGGCTTTCACGGCCAGTGAATTAAAAAAAAACCTCAGCAATTCTTCTAGGTTTGTGCCGTGTCTTGTGTGGGGTTACACCTAGGACACCAAGCTGGCTTCATCGGCGAGCTTCCTGCTTATGATAGGTTCATGGATATGAGGATAGGAATCACGGGCGTTTATAACGGGGGTATTAATAAACGGTAACATAAAATGGTCTTAGTTGTATTTGACATTAACCAAACATAAAATATCACAACAAATTGGTTGAAAAAAAACCTGTCACGGAAGTAAAGTATTAGCCTACATTTTCGAATGCTGTAGTTTGTTAAGTTTGAGCAACAATTTCAAGTTTACCCTTGTTGTTGTTGTTGTTGTTGTTTGAGTCTTCAGTCTTTTGACTGGTTTGATGCAGCTCTCCATGCCTCCGTGTCCTGAGCTGATCGTTTCATCTCCACATAGCTACCACACCCTACGTCCGAGGCAATCTGTTTAACATATTTCAACCGTGGTCTACCCCTACAGTTCTTGTCCTCAACCCTTCCTTCCATAATTAAGCTTGCTATTCCTGGGTGTCTTAGTATCAGTCCTACCAACCTATCCCTTCTCTTCAAGAGCAGTCGCCAGAAACATATCTGCTCTCCCACTAGTCTTAATACCTCTTCGTTTGTATCCCTTATTCTATTCTATTGGCGTAAATATATTTTTATTCAGATCAATAGAGAGGGTGACGAGCTATATTACCTCCTTTTCCCTAAAATACGGGGCTGCTTTAGGGGTGGGAAAACAAATTTCGGTAGGCAGCACTCAGTAGCCTACTGCTACGCGCCCGCTTGATAGAGTTTCCAGAGGCGCACCCGACTGGATCCCTCAGAGCGATGATATTGCTCATTTGATGTACATTGTCATGTAACACGCCAGTCAGTCTCCCCGGACAATCAGATCTGTTATTGAAACACAAGTTCATTGTCATTTAAAATTTGTCCATCATTTGATAGAGATTCATCCATGCAAAGTCTCGGTTAGCGGAACAAAGCGCTTTTATTTCCAGTAAATGTGGCGTGTTTCCAGTCACGCAAAATACTTGACAGATTATATTCAACTCTCTGTGATATCGTTAGTGGCCTCTGCTATCCACATTCTGTTTGCTCTCTTAGTGGCGTAGTCGGTAGCATGCTGACCTTCTATGCCCAAGATCGCGGGTTCAAATCCGGGCGAAGACGTCGGATTTTTTAAGAGCGTCAAAAAACCTTCAGTATGCCTTCCTTTGCAGGGGAAGTAAAGCCGGCGGTCCCATGTCATAGATTTACGGCATGGGAAAGAACCTTCCACTAACTACACTTGTGGAAACTAAAATTTGTAGGTTAGCTTGATAACGCTATATTAGTCCAACGTTCGCCGCCAGGTGCTGACTGAGAATGCATTTAGTAGCCACGTCTGCAGCTAGGTGTCGTGGACTGTAGCATTTGGTAGCAAAGATAGGAACTACTTGAAGAAATTATTCGTCTGCAGTCCTTACCTTCTTCTTCTTCTTCTCCTTCCTAGCGTTGTCCCGCTAGTGCAGGGTCCGCTTTTTTGGTCACTGACCTCCATTTTGTCCGGTTTTGTGCGTCAGCTGGATTTAGGACGGTAATTCTTAAATCACCATTTATTGTGTCTTGCCAACGCTGCTTCGGTCGTCCTCTGGGGCGTAGGCCTTCAACCTCAAAATGAAGGACAGAGTTAGTAACAGTATCAGGCGCTGCACGCAGGGCATGGCCATACCATCGGAACCGTTTCTCTCTCATCTTGTCCACAATTGGGGCGACAGCCATTTGCTTCCGAATTGTGTCGTTTGGGACCTGGTCAATAAGGAGATGGAGTCCTTACCTGAATCACAGATAACACACACTAATACAGACATCACAATACCAGTTATCAGACAGATTCTACACACACCCAAAGTACACGGGGCTATATGACCACGTTGTCGCAGCCCCTAAATTAAGGAACCAACCAACACTTTAACAATGGAAATAAGTGCAACAGCTACGTCACATCAGTGTGATGTCACTCTGAGAACGAGCGATGGCCATTGTCTGGGACACCTTAGTATTTGGTTATCATACACGGTGTATTATACAGTATATTTTATGAATTCAAATAGAGCGCCTCTTGTTGGTTAATCTATTGGCCGCTAGTAAGAGCCACTCTCTGCCTGTCTTGTCCTATTGGGTGACAGATCGGGACATATTGTAGTCAACTGCGCTGAACCAACAGCTGAACGCGTCACCCTTGCTATTGTTGCAACAGCTGGCTGAGAGCATTGTTGTTCTGTGGAGCATAGCCTGTGTTTTCATGCCTCGGGTGTCTACAAGCAAACATCAATCACCATCATTATGATACACATGGCATTATCTCTACTTAGTATAAAACAAGGTCCCCGATTCTTGGATGTCACGGGTCATCTCGGGAACCACTGGATGGATTTTGATGCGGTGTTCACCATTCTGTAAAGAATATATCGAGGAAGGCTTCTGTAGAAAATAATTTATTTATGATCAAAGAAAGCCAAGCAGTAACGATTTCAGTGAAAAAGTCGAAAAAAAAGAACGCTGACGACCGTGCGATTTTTAAGCTTACGCTGGGCAAACAGTTAAAAAATATCAATATACTATGAGTGTGAATTGTTCAGCTTGAAACGTTCTACAAAAATCTCCGGTAGATCATATCTCTATCTTCAATACATCGCCCACTATAAGTGTTTTTACGTTTTCTTACCAAAATCTCCATTCAATTACTGAGGCGACAGCTTACAAGCTAGCTAGGGGCGAGCCAATCACCCCAGTTACAGTCTAGCTAGCGGGCGAGCCTATTACCCCTGATACTGCCTCCAGCAAACTGTCAAGTAGTGATCAGTTAAGATAAGACTTCAGAGAGGAGTGGTTGTGTTTGGAGTTTCCCTGGAAGTGCAACTTGGCTTTTCTTACTTTCGCCTGTGAAATTTTCGTTCCGCAAAATACACAGTCAAGTTAAGATTGAACGGAAGGGGGATTTGTGTTTCATGCACCTTGCCTTTCTTAAATTACGTCTGACAAGAATTATTTGCACATGCATCTCCATGATAATATAATTAATAGTCCAGTCAGTGACTTTAACCGGGACGGGAAACGGATATAGGTCCTAGTTCATTGAGATCGAATAAAAAAGTGCTTATCACGTTATGCATCCATAACTGTACCCGGGCGAAGCCGTGGCGTGTTGCTAGTTGTATATATATTTATGTGCGGTACAAGAAAATGGTTCACATGCTTTAACCGCGCAGACTTAAAAACTCAATTACTAACAATTAAGGACACCACGTACTCTTGCATGATGAAAAAATCGATTTTTTGATTTTGGCGCCATAAAATTCTTCATTCTTTTCTGAATCCCAATATATATAGTTTGTTGGGGTTTTGATGTCTACAACTACCTTAAGTTCGTTTTTTAAAATTAGCGTCCCATGCTCTGAATAATACAGTTTTAACTTTGCCAGCTGTTTTCCGTTAATACTCATTTGTCACGTATAGGTACCAATAACTAGGAAACCATTTAAGATAGAGGGATATTTTTAGCCTACTTTCGATTTTTGCAAAAAATTAAAGTAGACATGAGATCACTACAGGGCCAAAAATTGTGTGTCTGTCTGTGTGTGTGTGTGTATGTGTGTGTGTGTGTGTGTGAGTGTGTGTGTGTGTGAGTGTGTGTACTCTGAATGTCTGTCCCCCCTATCAATTCGAACACAGTGAAACCGAATTGAACGAAATTTGGTACAGAAGTAGGACAAGCAAAGGGCACCTCAGTGTCATGTTTTATATCGCCGCCATCTTTACCAAAACTGAATGGCGGCCACTCAAACGTTCAAAACGTAAAATCAAATAGCGACTAACCAAATTATCCGATCTCTACCAAATTTGGTAATAACATACCTTCATATAGGACGCATCTTGTGACCAAACTACAAGGTCATCCGCCGTACAATTTCAGGATGGCGGCCGTGCGAATTATGCTAACTTTATAATCCATATCATGGGACCCACCAGTTCCGATTATCGAGCCGAGAATCGATTTAACTGTTCTAAAGGAATAGGTACGTTCGAAATTAAGAGTTTATTTTGTAATACTATAGTGCACAAGTGATTTTAAAAAGCTGAGCCGTCTTGGTAAGAAGACAAGATGGCAGCGGATATCTTGTGCCTGACTTATATTTCACTAATTTGAGTATTGCATGCAATATAGCGTACTGATACAAAATAAATAAACTTTGTATGAAATGCTTTATAAATAAATAATATACTCCACTGATGAAATCGTTTAGTCTAAATCATTATTTGCTAACAAGTTATATGTAAGTCATTTTATATCGAACTATGATCGTTGGCACAAATGGCTCCGTGGTAAAGCGTTGGCCTATCACTCATTTGCCTATGGTTCAAACCCCATCAGAGTTTTTTTTTTTTTTGCTTGAAATTTTACATAAATTGTTTTGTAATGATTCAGACGTTTTAAAATTAAGCGTTATATTTTGCATATTACGGTGGAAAATATATATTTAATTAAAGCATAATTCGCCAGTAGATTTGTTCGAGACGTCTAGCAGCCAAAAAGGTAACTGCACGCCGGCCTACTTATTAACTTCAAGATTTTATTGAAAAGTTTCTTCTTATGGCCACTAGAATGCACTCGCCCTGTTAGGGTTATATTGTTCGATACTTCTCCACTAGATGTCACGACTGGTCTACGTGGGACTCCATTGGTTAGTACCGTATACCATTGGCATTCTATGCGCATCGAACTTGAAGAAAGGCAAGATGATACTACGATAAATTTTTACTTTTTATTTTAAAGGGTTCGTAACAGCCTATAGTGCGTTATTTGAAAATGTTATTTGAAGTAAAGAACAAAACGATTTCACATAGTAACTGAATTCTAGCCGTTGGTGCTAGTTCAGGTTATTAATTAATACTTTTATTTCAGGCAAATAGCAATCGAAAATATCCACATAGTTTGTATACACACGTCTCTGTAGGGTCATGGAAAGATTTGTTAATTCAATTAGGGTTGTGAAAGCCATGCACAACCAGACGTGTAAAGACATGCCTCAGCTCAAAGTTGGATGTTGCCCACGGCAGGTCGATTTTGTAATAATAACAATAATAATAATGTTATTTGTTTTACGTCTCTTTTAACTACTGCTGCTTTTAGATACGCCGGGGTGCCGGAATTTTGGCCCGAAGGGGATCTTTAACGTGCCAGTAAATCTACTGACACGGCTCCCTCGCATTTGTGCACCCTCAAATGCCAGCTGACTGCGCCAGGATACGAACGTGCAACCTAGGGCCCAGCAAGCGAGAGCGTTACCGCTGAGCCACGCCGCCAGTCCGGTCGATTATGTCTCCAGATCCATAACATTCTTGAGATACTTCTTATCTTTCTTCAATGATGGTAGTAGTTTTATTCTAGGTTGTGGCGTTTGGTAGAGGTAAATAGTTTCTAAGGTCTTCAACCAAGAAATGATTCTATTAGGCCTATACTCTTTGATAATAACAACGAGTTATAACTATACTCATACATTTAGGAGAAAGTAGGCTAAATGTTCTTCACTGAACATCTTGTTTTACATTAACTTTCCTAATGGAGTACTTGAATGTTAACCTATTTTCACTTCCAAAACATAGTAGGCATGGATTGGGAAGAGAAAAATTGATACATATTTTTGAATAAATTTAAAAAGAAAGAGTTCGTTTTTTTTATTGCATTCTGTCCCAATAATAATGAAACAAAGTGGTTACTCATCTGCCATGATCCATTCCAAGTATGTGAACAAAATTTGAGAATATTTGATTGGAAAACATCTGAGAAATGCGTACCTGAAGCAACTTATACAACGTTTTTTTTGAAAATGTATCTATCCAAATTTGTATTCATTTTACACATCCTATAAAAGCAAAGTAGCACTACATGGTCAAAAACAGCTCAGAATATACCGCTTCTTATATGTGGCAAGAATCATATCTGTACCTTTAGCATAAACCCAGAAAATACTTATTAAAGTGATGCCACAAAAATAGACTTTTTCATCGTGTAAGAGTACGTGGTGACCTTAATATGAGAGATTTCGGCAAGCACTTCGGATTTGGCAAGTAATAAAATTTAGTTCCGGCAAACTTGAGCTCCATTGGCCATTTAGGTTAACTATTTGATGTTCAGCACTAACATTTTGATTAAATGATTGATGTTTATGGAGAGGACTTCTGGATTATATATCCGAAACTAGCTTTGTAGGTTATAATAACACTCACATTTTAAGGAACATTTAACCCTAGAACCCTACACTTCCTTATTACAAACACTAATCCTAAGCCCGATTTACATATTACAAATCAATATTAATTGAATTTAGTGTAACAACTGGTTAGTTTGGTTGATTAACGAAAAAGTTATTTTATATTACACTTAAACATTCTATACTAAAATAAAGTAATATTAAAGTACTTATACTTTTTACAACATTTGCAACACCTCACGTTTTAGAGTGTTTTACTAAATGTTATCTCTACATTGACACGAACAGATAAGATATGACCTTCGCATTCAAACATCTTACACTCTGTACACTTCATAGTGGTTTGGTGTCCTTTGTTCGCGGAAAGTACACAACACTAATCCTACACTGGGGTACTCAGTGCTCCAAAACCGATTTATAGCAAAGAAGCGATGCGTTACAACTGTGACTAACACGGCAACTGAATGACTGTCAAGGACAAAGAAAAGCCACGGCGGCTTCAGGCTGTAAAGGTTGCCATCACAAACGCAGAGCGAAACGAAAATTCTCTGGGGCACCCAGTGCCCCAGTGTAGGGTTCCAGGATTAATAATATTTCGTCATTTGCGAAGAGGATACGTTTTAATACCCAACAAGAGTCATATATTTAGGGGAGGGGAACTAAAGAGTCATATACGAGGCAAGTCCAGAAAGTAAGTTCCGTTTGGTAATAAAATTAAATTGTGTACAGATACAGAAAAATTATTTATTGCACAACATTCTATACCTCTTAAACTACTTTTCCACATAACTGAAGAACTTTTGCAGGCATTTGTCATAGCGTGGCACAAGTTTTTGGATACCTTCTTCATAGAAGTTCGCCGCCGATATTAGACGAGAGTGAAGACTCCCCTGTAAGATATCCTACTGTTTGGCCACCACTGTTAGGCAAATTGCGTGCTTACCAGGAGAACTGCGTATGTTTAGGAGTTCTCCTGACCACATACGCAATTTGCCTAACAGTGGAGGCTAAACCGTAGGATATCTTACAGGGGAGTCTTCACTCTCGTCTACGGTCGGCGGCAAACTTCTATGAAGAAGGTATCCAACAACTTGTGCCACACTATGACAAATGCCTGCAAAAGTTCGGCAGTTATTTGGAAAAGTAGTTTAAGAGGTGAAGAATGTTGTTCAATAAATAATTTTTCTGTATCTGTACACAATTCAATTTTATTACCAAACGGAACTTACTTTCTGGACGTGCCTCGTAGAACATCGCATTCAACAAAAGTCCTCGTAGGTTACAAGGCCGATTAGAATCCTCATAACTTTATGCAGGTATCCAAAGTGTGAAAATGGTGGGTGTGGTGGTTTGTTTGCAGGTGACGAATTGGGGTAAAAATTAGAAATATTTGAAAACCTAAACTACAACCTTAATTCTCTTTAGACCAGAAGATATTCACTTGAACATGTCACCCCCGCTATTTTAACCCTACAATACTAATATACGTAAAATGTACGTGTAAGAATAATTTAACTGCTTAGAATTCCCTCCATATCTGTCCCCTCCCTACCTTCTTCCAACAGTGCTTCTACAGGTCTATGGTGGTGATGTCAATGCTTTTGTTATTAATGCCAATCAGTTCTAGAGGCATAATCATGGAGCAAAGAATTGCCTGGAAACTATCCTTGAATTTTTCAACATTATTGGTTTCTCCCTGGCAATAACAAAGAGGTGGGGAATATGATGTAGATATGTCACACCATTTCAGGGGGATTATAAAAACAACCTAAAAAAAACCAGAGACGTATAAGAGGCTGGGGAGATTACGTACTGCTATTTACGTCAAAGTCAACGATTTACGTATTTGTTGTATTTACTATGGAACTTAGCGTATTAAAGACCACAGAGGATTCAGTGTATATAAATAGTACTGCATATGTAATATATATTAATTTCTACCATTCAACTTATTGGTGCCTTAGCACAAAGTTCGTAATGTACGTAAATTGAACGTATTGTTAGACTTAAGCATCAATTGAATAATGTTAGCGTCAATACTTGATGAACGCCCAAATCGTTATTCTTCTCGGCTGAGCCGCCGCGCCGGCTGTTTCAAGTTCAAGAGACGCATGGACATACATTACTGCAATATAATATTAATGGTACGTTATGAGATTGAAATAAATCCAACTTTTCAATCCGCAGTTGCTGTTTTAATATTATGTTAAGGGTATCCCATTAGGCTATTATTCCTGACTCGCTCATACATACAACAAAAGCTCTCCAATATCCAGTTCATTTGGCGATAATTTATTCATATCCGCGCATGTTTCACCATTGAGCGCTTCCATTTACGCTCATACATTTTTAATAACTGGGAAATACAACAGAATAAAGCATACCTTATTAAAATAATGGTAAAACTACAATAATGCATGAGTAAGTTAAGTGATACTGGATCAACAGAGATGGAAATACAACTACATATCAGTCGTTGTGTTTCCTGTTTTGGATTACCCTGAGGGAAATGTATCCCTTTATAGGATAGGAGTCTATATATTAACCAGTTTGTAGGCTATTATCAAAGGTGCAAATAGTTGAAACTTTCACCTTAATTACAACAACATTTCTTGTCGGTGTAATATTTCTGATAAGCAAATATTATGCTTCTCTAGTTTTATGGTGCTGGATAAAATTTCAACTAGCAAATATAGGCCATTAAAAATATTAAAATTGAACAATAAAAAAACATAAATAAACAAATTAAAATAAAACACACTAAATATTTAAATAAAACACACTAAATATTAAAATAAAACGACACAATTCTTTAGCTGGACGTTTGTTTTTCTCGTGCTCTCGAATAACTCTCCTCCAGTGTAAGGGTCTTATGTTTAGAAGTCATTGTCACTGAATTGAAAAATGAAAATCCACAGCCTGCTTCCAGTCTCCGACCGGGTCAGGAATGGAATGAATGAAGCCCCTATCTAGCGGCGAGGATATGAACTGTGCCGGCTGCCGAGGCCTGACGCACTCCTCTGGGGCAATGATTAAATGAATGATAGATGAAATGAAATGATAGTGGAGAGTGTTGCTGGAATGACATTTTGACAGGGAAAACCGGAGTACCCGGAGAAAAACCTGTCTGCCTCCGTTCTGTCCAGCACAGATCTCACATGGAGTGACCGGGATTTGAACCACGGACTCAGCGGTGAGAGGCCGGCGTGCTGCTGCCTAAGCCACGGAGGCTTTGTCACTGAATTACAGTACGTAAATAAATGCGGTGCACAGTAAAAGGAACCCCTTTGAAGATCACTCCAGTTTTAGTGACATGAAATCCATGCTAGAGATTAACATTATAACTAAACAGAATTCTCATCAAGAGGTTATTGAGGTTAGCCAAAATGATTGTATAGAAACGTCAGACATAATGACTACAGAACAGGTGGCTCCATCTTACGGCAATTTCCTTGAAATACTTAGTAATACGGAGACCCATGATGGGCCACAGAGAAGTCAAGTGAACAACGGAATTATTCCACAGACGACATCTAGCGACCAACGAGTCGAGGCAATGAATACATACCATCGAGGTCATTGTCAGATACCATCTAGCGGACTTGTACGGAACAGCTCTCGGAGAAATAGAGATGAAACGGAAAGTCTACTTCGTGAGGGGACTGATGAGGCCATGATTTCAACGCAGCGTGATCAGGGCCGGTTGCCATCTAGTGGGCAACCGGATAATCTTCAGCTGGGCAACAGAGACATTCACACAGAACAAGCAACGGAGGAAAGAATTACACGGAAAATAACACAGAATATGCAATTCATGTTGGAGGCCTTATCAGCCAATCTCAAGAAGATGGTACGAGAGGAAATGAACATAAGATCCTCAATACAAGGTGGTGATCGTATCAATCAAAATAGTATAGACGATTTGCGAGAATATAACCCGCTCATAAAGAATTCTGACGCGGATCATGCAACAACCTCAAATATGATGCCCATGGAAAACCGCACATACAACGATGTGATTGAAGACTCTCGAACTGCACAATTGAAACCCACGTACTCCAACTCGCAACGAACAACCTTGAGAACAGTAGACACACACATGATCAGCTCTGTAAATGGTAGTACGACGAACATAACAGAACTACAAGCAGCAGAACCAAGAGCATGGCTATACATAGGGCGACTCCACCATAACACCACGGTAGAAATGGTACAGCGCCATCTAACCAACCTAAATGTAACAGATATCATAGAATGTGAAGAACTTCCTACCAGCCCCACACAAAAAGCACTACGAGTAGTTATACCTTTCCAAGATCTGTCAAAGGTTTACGTCCCAGGAGCGTGGCCCAATGGTGTCTTCGTGAGACGATACCGGCTTTTTCGCTCCCGTAAAACAGGAATTTCCCTCACAGCCTAACCAGCTGCGCATCTTGCTTTGGAATATAGAGGGCTTAAAGAGCGTCTTAGCATTGACAAACAATAACCTTCTGCATTCACATGATATACTCATACTATTAGAGACTCTATCGACCAAACCTATAGACATTGATGGATTCTACGCACAGCATATTACAGCAACGCAAGGGCCAAGAGGGAGACCAATGCGTGGCACCTCATGTTACTACAAACCAAGCATTGGTAAAATTCTAAGTACATACCAAGACCAAGACACAATGATAATAAACTTTGTATGGATCTCTGTGATAGCCATATATTCAGGGCCACTGACACCTATTGAAGATCTGATAGCAACAATCATGTTCTCCATAGGACATGTACCTCAGGACAGAGACATTATATTGTCCGGAGACTTTAACTGCAGACTAGACGTCGATAACCATAGAGCGAAAGAACTCCTCGAACTAATGACGGAGGAAGGATTCAACCTCGTCAACAAGGTTGAAGATAGAACGTACTTTGCACATTCAGGGAGCAGCACTATAGATTTAGTTTTCTATAAAGGCCGTACCATTAAGTTACTAAATTACACTATATGTCTCACTTCAGAGGAGGCGATGATAAAGAAACACTGCCCAATCTCGACACAATTTAACGTCTCAAAAATGGACAAGAGAGAAAAACGTAAAGATACCAACCCTTCACGACAGATAGACAAAGATGTTCTTAGGCAGGAATCGGAGGAATGGAAAAGTTTTGATAAACATATAAAGAGAAAAGACATAGACGCAGCCGCGCTATCCCTGGAAAAAACTATCAAATCAGCACTTGTGTAAAAGCCGGAAAGAAGATTGCGAATATGGTTCGACAAAGAATGCTATCTGAGGAGAAAAAGAGTCATCAAGGCCATGCATGTCGCAAAATTTACTATGGACCAGGGGGCATTACTACAATACAGCATCATCAAGAAGGATTACAAAAGACTACTATCGGTAAAACGTAAGAAGCATTTGGAAAAAGAGGCGATAAGAATAGTAGAGGAAGCCATCAATGACCCATTTGTAGCATTGAATCATAGAAAAACACATGGCTTTGGAAAAATAGAAATGGCTGAATGGGAAAAACACTTCCAGAACATATTAAATGTAGACGGAGATGTCAGCAATCTTGAACCAACTATAATGGGAACATACCAAAATGAAACCAACCCGTTCACATCGGAGGAGGTAGAAGAAGCTATCATGTCACTCAAAAACAATAAGGCCATAGGACCTGACGGGATTTGTAACGAACACGTGAAAGACTCAACAGAAATGTTGCTTCCGGCAATCTCAGAATTAATGAACCTCTGTCTACATGAATGTAGCATCCCCACAGCATGGAGAATCTCAACTATTAAAGTGCTGTTCAAGGGTAAAGGCGATCAATCAGATCCAAACTCCTACAGAGGGATCGCTATCGAAAAGAACATGATGAAGATACTGACAAAACTCCTCGCTAAAAGGATCACAGATGCAGTGGACCATAAACTCCCAGATGAACAGTTTGGATTCCGTAAAGGACGAAGCACTCTCCACGCCATTAGCAACCTACTCAACGACATTGAAGAAACCCTAAGACATCCCAGTGGCAAATTTCACGTAGTGTTTGTCGATTACGCGAAAGCCTTTGACTCGTTAAGCAGGTCGCTAATAATTGCGAAAATGGTAGCCATAATGGGCGAAAACAACAAGCTCACGACACTGATAAGCAACATTCTGACCACAAATTACATACAAATTGATGACCGTGTCGCAACTTCGAATTTGATAACACAAACCAACGGTGTATTGCAAGGAGACCCACTCAGCCCCCTACTGTTCAACATTGCAACATACGATGTGGTGACGGCAACTAAGCTAGGAACGGAAAATGTTAAAATATACCTCTACGCTGACGATATGGTCATTGGTTCAAGTTCCGTACATGAAGTGCAAAAAGCCATAACAAATCTCGACATTTGGGCAAAGGAAAACAAGATGAAAATTAACACAGAGAAGCAGGCCCGACGAGAGGGGGGGGGGGGGGGGTCAGACAGGGCTGGTGCCCGGGGCCCGACCCTCCCAGGGGGGCCCGGCGTCCTAGGAGGATGGGCCCGATCGGGCATTGATTATTGCCTTTATGTGACTTGAATTTGGTACTGGCAATCATTTACTGAATGCAATGAACTGTCTGTGAACAAAGTTACAAGGATTGAAAAACTTATTATGTCAAGTGGACAATATTTTCCTGTACAAAGCACTTGTGGGAAGAACAACTTTTCTGTCTCAAAGTGGTCAACTTAGGCGATTGGGCTTCGCTATGTATTGTTCTAAGAATATACCTGAAGACAGAGAGAGCTTTCCATTAGTCTAAATTTAGCTTATTCGGCGTATGCACCAATCCTTCAAATAACTTTCTCATCTCTTCACTTATTTCGCCAAGGCCACGAGAGCCTCGACTGCCCTGGTGTGTTTGGTCAGCTAGCTCGAGAGTTTCAAGTTTGGTGCGTCACATCAAGCTTAGATATTTAGAGGTGTTGGTGTCTGAAATGAATATATTGCTTAGCTAGACGAATCAATTCGTATGCCGAGCAGGCAGGTAAGTAAATTGCATTTTAAAGTAGCGTCCACACAGTAATTCACTTTATAGTTGATTTAAGGGGCAGAGCAGCGAGCTCATCGTTCCCTAGTAATTCACATTCGCACTAAGTAGTGGAGTACTAGGAGTTCTGCCCCACTTCAAAACCCCCCTTGCTCTACTACTAAGCCTCAGCCATGTTAAATATCTCTTGAACGCATGGTCCGATTTTGACAAATGAGGTATTGTTGGACTCGGGCTGACGTCCTCTTTGCTATGGACCACTCATTATATTTTTCAAAATTTTTTTGAAAATTTTTGTTTTCGAAAATAGGCGATAGTTTGAAAACCAAACAGGATAGAACGTTGTGCCATGGCTCAAACGAACAGTCTTTATGACCTTTATTTTTTGTAATAAAAAATTTTTATTTTTTATATTTTTTTGAAAACACTCGAATTTTGAAAATCCTATATTTTGGAAACTAGGAACTCTACAAAAAAAATTGTTTAACGTAAATCAATTGTCCCTACCCCCTCTACCCCCAAAATAAATTTAAAGTCTCTAGAATGAAAACCTGCAGTAGTGTGGTAAGGACAGAGCTGCTTATAAAAGCAAGTGGTGAGCCCCTGCGACCTTGGAATGGAAGGAGCCATGCTAGGAGGGCGTGCTTGGATTCGTTTTTTTCGTCTCGTTGTGCTCTTTACGGGAATGTCGGTGTCGAAAAGGTGAAAATCTGGAAACACAGTCTTTTTGGGGTAAAAACGTGATTTTAGACTTTTTGCTATATCTCGCGAACCAATCATGCTAGAGGCATGTTCGACAGGTCCAAGGACTCGGGGTGACGTCCTCTCTGCTATGGACCACTCGTTATAATTTTTAATAAAATTGGAAACTCGATTTTGGGGTAAACACATGCTTTTTGTGATTTTGCCGATATCTAACGAACCAATAACGTTAGAGGCATGTACGACGGGTCCAAGGACTCGGGGTGACGTCCTCTCTGCTATGGACCACTCGTTATAATTTTTAATAAAATTGGAAACTCGATTTTGGGGTAAACACATGCTTTTTGTGATTTTGCCGATATCTAACGAACCAATAACGTTAGAGGCATGTACGACGGGTCCAAGGACTCGGGGTGACGTCCTCTTTGCTATGGACCACTCGTTGTAATTAAAAAAAAATGGGAAATGCGATTTTGGGGTAAACACGTGTTTTTTATGATTTTTGCCGATATGTCACGAACCAATAACGCTAGAGACGTGTACGAGGTGTCCTAGGACTCGGGCTAACGCCCCCTTTCAAATGTGGTAGATATTTTTTTTCCAAAAAGATAATTCACAAAGGGCCTAACGCCATACATGTTGAAAAAACGTTTTCTTTTTCTTTACCTGTTTATAATTTTCATGGAGCGTGGTGGTTGAGAGAGACGATACTGCTGGATGTGTGTGTTTCAACGAACTTGTCGCTGACCAAGGTGGCTGTGTTCAATAGATCAATTGATATTTCGACGAGTCGGTGTATGACAGAGCGAGCGTGCGTTTTCTGATATTTTACCTTTAACGTGTAAACGGTGATGAGAACTAGGTTCTATGTTGGTCGAAGCGAGTAGAGAAAACAAACTTACAGGAGGTGAATGTCATTTGAGCTTATTGGAAGGCTCCGATCTGACTTGACAATAGGTGACGCTTGAAGGTGAAATAATCTGACCATCGTGGTGGCAGGGGAGTGTGAAAGGCATGCACACACATTTGTGAAACCACATGTAGGCTAAACCAGTGACATCCTGTCTTGCTTCGTACGTGACAAAATGCAAGTTCAGGTGACATTTGATCTACCTCAGGTGTTCGCTTGGGACGTTATCTATCTACATGCGCGATAACTGTTAACAAGTTACATCCTGTCTTGCTTCGTACGTGACAAAATGCAAGTTCAGGTGAAATTTGATCCGGCACAGGTGTTCGCTTGGGTGTTATCTGTCCACGTGCACGATAAGAGAATGTTCAAAGCGTGGGAATCGCTGAATCAGTAAAAAGTATAATGCAACTTGTCGGAATAATGTCACAACCAATAGATAGGCAAGAGCTGCAAACAGCAGTGGTGGGAGGTGAAGGGAGGGAGAGGGGAGGGGGTGATGTATGAGAGAACACAGGAGGAAAGGGAAAGACAAACATGTATGAACATGCATGAAGCGCGGAGCGCTGTACACATAGAGCTATAGGTGGTGTACAACATGTGTGAATAAATAAAAAGTACACAGGTTCACACAACATGTAATTTATTGATCCAGGAATTAAACGTAGAGTTAAACCCTAACCATTTGACGTAGAGTTTATTTCCTTTTTGTTTCAACACTTTTTCCACAAGATAATGCTGAGGAAATGCTGTTTTCTGAAGTTCATGGAGATAAAATCTACCTTTTATGGGTTGATGGTTGAGGTCCTCGAGTAAATAGGTGACTGGACTGTCCAAGTAGACTCGACGAATTCGAAATAGTTCAGTCCCCCACTGAGGCGTGTAGCCCTTATTGAAGACAGACTTAAATTTGCTCACACGAACAAAATCCCCAATGTTCAGTCGGTGACGTTTAGGATCAGCTGTTTTTATGGGGTTAAACAGTTTATCCAATCGCTGAATATTTTTAGTTACGAGACGTGGCTTGGTCCCAATCGTTCTATGTTTGGTGTCATTGTAACGTGATACTAGCTCAGGTAACATGTCCAACCAGCGATACGTGCCCTGAGCGGTAAACGCTTTCCACATATGGGTTTTCAATGTTCGGTTGAACCGCTCGACCACACTGGCTTTCAGATTGCTGTACGTGGTGTAATGGTGAATATCCTTAGATTTGAGAAAACTGGAGAAATCCTTGTTGAAAAATTCTTTCCCCTGGTCGGTTTGTAGCAGCTGAGGTTGACGTTTGGAGTGTTGAATAATATGTTGAAAGGCCTTGGTAACTAGTGGGCCAGACTTGCGACGCACAGGTTCAACAAAGGCCATTTTGGAATAGACATCAATGACGGTCAACATATAGCGTACACCGTCGTTAACGCCAGCATAGGGTATCATTTCAACCAAGTCAGCCTGCCAAAGTTCATCCACACCTCGTGAAATCACCTTGAGTCGCGGATAGTGACGCCTAGCTGGGCGATGCAACTCGTGAGCAATACCCATTTTAATGGGTGAGGGCTTAAACAATAATTTTGGCATTTCGAAGTTCTTGTTCAATTTCTTGAATTTCCCAATCGTGACCGGTATGGCCAGCTTGACGTGAGGCATGCAACAACTGTAGCCGCTGGACGAGCTTATTGGGATTGTGCCAGTAGGTAACATCCACAAGGGGTTTTAATGGTTTAAAAGTCACTCCCGAAGCGGACACTTTACGACGAGTACTTTGACTGGTGGGAAACATTTTTGCAATGATGGTTTTATATTTTTGAGATATATTGGCATTCACTTGTTGCGTGGGATCATACTGTCTTTTGTGAGCATGGGTATCCAATAAAATGGATTTATATTTGTCAAGGTCCTCTGACGTATAATCATGGTAAGAGGGGGTCCGAGAAAAGAGCAGCTTTAACAGTCCTGGCGTTAATTTATAGTTGATGTTTTTAATGACAGCTTTAGTACGAGCAAATTTAATGGATGAATCGCCAATTTTAAAACTATCATCCTCATAGCGAACACCATACGTGGTATCTGTGTTTCCAATAAATAGATCGGTGAAATAGGATTCCAATGTTGATCCATAATATTTTATTAAAATGGTTTTCAGTTGAGCTTTATGTTGAGGGGTGGCCAAGAGTTGTGAAAACGGAGACGCTCTGGAAGGGCAAGGTGTTTCGACCATGGCCAAGGATTTCTTTTTTCTCAAAAACTCTGCAAGGGGTGCGGCCTTTTTTTGAGGCGTAAACACTTGTTCCTCCTCATCCTCAACTTCACTATCACTAGTCAAATCTTCCACTTCCTCTTCCTCAGGGTCCTCGTGCAGCGTCTGCGTGGCTTGTGAAACGGTGGGTAGCGTTTCAGATGGCTTGAAAGAGGGTTTCAACATGGCTTTTAGTGGAGGTGCTAAATGTTGCTGAATAAACAAAGCATGATTGGCACGTGATTGTTTCAATTGACGAAACTTTTGGCGAATAGTATTTTTTGCTCTAATAATATGCTTTTTCAATTGACTCTCTGCTAACGCCATGGTGTCTTGACAAATGACTTGATGGCGAATGAGACAGGGCCTTAAATAGCAATAAAATGATCAAACCCTAAGCGATACCGTCCTTGGTTGAGTTCACTTTGTTTGTCAATCACTAAACAGGCATGACGTTGAGTGTTCCAGCACTTGGCACACAATTCTGTAAACATTTGAAAGGTCATATCCGGATTCACATGTTCATTATAAATGTGACGACTGTTCCTCTCGTCCTGACGAAATAAAACAATGACATTGGCATTGTCACGAATCAACTGTTTGGACATTTTAGAATACGTTTGCCCAAGATAGAAGCAATCGATATGTTTGTGTCGACCCATGCTGAAATAGCTTTGAATGATGCCTTGACGTTCAGTGGATACATCATCGAAAATCATGAGTGAATCAGGCTTTACCTCATCCGGTGAAATCACATTTTCTTGCATGGAAAATGTAAAATAACCCATATTCTCTTTTTGTAATCCAGACATGACTTGATCCAGAAACACGTAGAGGGGTTGGTAGAGAGATTTTGCAAAAATATAAATATTTTGAAAACGCAGACCATTGGGCGCTGTAATGAGCGTTAGCAAAAGATTAGTCTTTCCACAGCCGGAAGGCCCCACAATGATGCAGCGAATGGAAGATGGAAACAGTGAACCATGGCGTTGTTCACGTGATGTGGGACAGAGATGGGAAACCATGTCCCCCACGGGGAATGACTCTTGCTGCTTAATAATCTTCATTTCAACTAAGGCTTAGAAAGGCTAGCAGGCTGTCTATATACAGGACACCGAGCCTTGTCATAGAAACAGTAGACTGGTACTACAGGTTGACGATGGATGTCTTTGGACGTGCGTTGATGGCCAAAGCTAGGCCTGTCCCCATACATGATCCTAAACAGGAAACAGATCCTGCTAATAAACACTATGTGGATAGGTCAGTAGTGCCACGCACAAAACAGGGAGATTATGACTTTAAGGGAAAGCGGTTAACCCATGTAAAACATCCTCAAGTGTCTACAGACGTTACTACGAAAAAGTATGTGGATAACAAAGTGTATGAGTTTTATGACAAAGTGCCCCAGCTTATGGTGAATGGCTATAGCGCTAATCACCATCGGATTATTCACGTGGAAGACCCACAAGACGAAGACGATGTTTGTACCAAGCGTTACGTGACCCATGAAATGAAAAGGCTTTATAAATTTATCCCATCTGTGTTTTTAGTGTATCTGACAAATGAAAAACCTGTGAATGACAGAAACCATTTACCACTAGTCCATGATCAGCACTTGACCTATGCGCTTGCTTCGGGTTTAAGCCACTATCGATTACACTATGATGGAACCATTCACATCAAATATGCCATACCTGATGAGAACCATTTACAAATAAAGATAAATGGTCATAGGATGTTGCTTCATAACCATGAAATGGTCAATGCAGGTGACGAATTATCCTTTTATCTCATGTTGACATGGGATGAAAAGCAAGCGGGAAAAACCATAAACGACTTCCCACTTTATGTGGAATTGGAATATACAGCCATGAAATAACCATCTGACGTTAGTTGTGATTTAAACTTTCTTGTGAAAGGTTGTGGGTCATTATCATCATGGTGAAACAAAGGTATGCAGTGAGAAAGACTAAAAAAAAGGACTTTGTCCTTGGCAAAGCCAGGGCTTACAACATTCGAGGACAAGCCCTTGCGAAAGAAAAAAAGAAAAAATAATGTATTGACCATAAGGAAAGCCCTTCGAGCAGCACAGAGACAGGTTATTCCAAAACGTCGGCGACAGGTTTCAAACCAAGGGCGAGTGATTCCCGTTCCCAAACGAGCGGGATTTTTACCTGCATTATTTGCTGGTTTGGCTGCTCTGGGCTCACTTTTGGGCGGTGCCAGTGCAGTGGCGAAAACCATTAAAGCCGCGCAGCAGGGCAAGCAACAACTCAAAGAAAGTCAGCGACACAATGAAACGATGGAAGCGATTGCCATGGGGGCTAGAAATGCCAATTTAAAGCCAGCCTTTTATCAACAAGGATTTGGGATTTCACCATTTCGAAATATTAAAAAAAAAAAAATTTAACCTCAGCCATAGCGAGACATGCCCTGACGCATCAACAAGTGGAAAGCTATGCTAAACAACTAAAGCTTTCTCATTTTCGAGGTGTGTTTATGCGAAACCAATTACCCCCACGACCCTGGAAACAGGAATGTGCTGTTGTCAATTTGGATGATCACCGAGGACCAGGAACGCATTATGTAGCTTATGTCAAAGAGGGATCCACGGTATGGTACTTTGACAGTTTTGGGAATTTGCCCCCGCCCATGGAACTAGTGACCTATTTTGGAAACAGGATCAAGATATATTATAATGTGAAACGTGAGCAAACGTTTAACAGCCAACAGTGTGGACGTTTGTGTTTAATTTTTTTATATAAGACGCAGCATAAGCAAAAACGCCACCAGTATGTCGGTAGAAAGTAAAACGTTTACAGTGCATGGACGTGGACCTGAAGTCAGCCTAGACTTTTACCCGCCTATCGAATTGAGTGAAAAACCCTATGGTTTAGGACTTGTTTCTCTTGAAACGTACAATCGAATATACAACATACGTGAAAATGTGAACAACAAGTTTTACTATGATGATTCTGTGCTCACCCTGAACTCTGGTGGATACACGATCGATGATATTTATGAACACATTTATGTGGTGTTGATCAATCAGTATGGTTTAAAGTCATTTCTCGACGGAACGCACAAGTTTGAACTTGTAGGCAATACTAACACTCATCGCTGCAGTATTTTCTCTACCTTCAACATTGACTTTAAAACACACCCCGATTCCATTGGCCCATTACTCGGATTTAAACCACGTGTGTTGGAGCCCAACAAAAAACATGAATCGGACCATGAAGTGAAATTCATTGAGGACCATCATGTGTCGGTGACGTGTAATATTATTAGCCAAGTGTACACCAATCAAGAACCATCGCATTCGCTTTATGACTTTATTGTGACATCGCCCAATGGGTATATTATTCGTGAAAACCCTCCAGTGGTGCTTTTTCATGCTGTGGCTGTTGATAGTATTAGTAATATAACATTAAGACTGATCAATAGAGATCAACAACTCATTGATCTAGATTCCACTACACCAGTGACTTACAAGTTGGTGCTAAAGCCACTATGAAATTTGTGTATAAAGCAACAACACCGTCTAGGAATGGTGTTAGTTGTTTGCCGCGTGAATACACGTTAACATCTCAAGGCAAGCAGATTTTACAGCATTTGGGTTACCACGTCAACCCTTATAATGAATTCTATCCTAGAGATAGCGAACCACATCGAGGAGCAACCAGGAGTGGTAAGAATTGATCTCCATTCCTATCAAGCTCAAACACCTGGACTCAATAACAATGATGAAATTCAATTTGTTATCAACAACCAAGATATTTACACCCTACCGCATGAAAGTGTTATTCAGATTGAAGGTCGGCTCACCAAAGCCGATGGCTCTACACCCACTACATCCAAGTTGGCCAACCATGGTTTAGCCTTTCTGTTTTCTGAAGTACGTTATGTCATTAACGATATCGTGGTGGATAGCACTCGAAATGTGGGTATTTCCAGTGTCATGAAACTATACCCCTCTTATAGTGAGGAAGAAGGTAAAACACTTTGCATGGCAGCTTGGTGCCCTGACTCGACCAATGACTGGATGGTACACACCGATGGGACCTTTACTGGATATTTACCTCTTAAACTGGTTCTAGGCTTTGCCGAAGATCACCAACGCATTGTGGTTAACGCAAGGCAAGTGCTTTATCTAGTGAGAGACAGGAGTGATAACAATGCACTCAAGGGGGCCGACAATGCCCCCATCGATTCAAAAATTCAACTACAACGCTTGCTATGGAAAGTGCCTCATGTGACCCTTAACGATAGCAAAAAACTGGACATACTCAAAATGGTAAAGAGAGATATGCCTCTACCCATGGAATTTAGAAGCTGGGCACTCCATGAGTATCCGCTATTGCCCACCACCAACACACACAGTTGGTCTGTAAAAACAGCTCGCTATACAGAGAGACCTCTCTACCTGATCGTGGGTTTTCAAACGAATCGCAAGTATCAACAAACCAAAGATGCCACGCAATTTGATCACCTGCAATTGAGAAATGCACGTCTTTTCCTCAACGGAGCTGTGTTTCCCTATGAAGGACTGGATTTGGATTTTTCAAAAAATAAGTTTGGCCCCCTGTACGACTTGTTTTCTAAATTTCGATGGTCGTATTATCAAAAAGAGAACGGTCCCATGCTACTACCCCAAGCGTTTAAGGCAAGAGCACCACTGATTGTTTTTGACTGTTCTTACCTGGAAGAGTCTGTCAAGCCATCCAATATCGACATTCGACTAGATTTTGAAACGCATGACAATGTACCAGCCAATACGACAGCCTACTGTCTGATTATTCATCACAAACAAGTCAACTATTATCCACTGTCCAACCAAGTGACGAGTGTATAAATAACAGCTCAACCCACGTTAAGTCGCTCAGTCATGTCTTGCTTTCAAGCCTCAAGAGAAGTTACATCCATGAATTTAAACTCTGAGGAACAACGTTTCAAGACTTTTGCCACATGGCCAGTGCCTTTCATAAACCCTCAAGCCTTGGCGGCTGCTGGATTCTACTATTTAAAAACAAGAGATGAAGTGAAATGTGCCTTTTGTCCCATCATCATAGACCAATGGCAGGAGGGCGATGAACCCATGCAGGAACATCAGCGCTGGTCACCCACCTGCCCCTACCTGTGCAGAATGAAAGTGGGAAATATACCCTGTCATTCAAGCTATCCCTCACTTGTGTCTCTGGGTGATGAAAAAAATACAAGTTATGATACATGTGGGCCGTATGGTATCCATGGTGCTTCGGTGAGCAGATCACCATCAAAAACGCCTAGTTTAGAGACATTGGGACATCATCGGTGTTATGGACGTTACAAACACAAGAGACTATATTGTTGTATCAGTTGCTATCGTCCTTATCCTAAAATGAGAAAAGCCTGTAAGACGTGTTATGATAATAAAATGATGTAATTCTTAAATTCTAATTTTTGCAGGTCCCCCTGTCCTACCCTAACCTTTTTTTTTGAAACTAGCATGGCAGGTAAGTCCATGTCATGATCACACCTGATCGTCAGTCAGTCGTCAGTTGAACTTGGTCCAGGCAAGCGTCAACATGTTGCGCACACTCATTGTGGATTGCCAAGGGTTTAAAATTGGTGACAACAAATTTATATTTAAACAAGTGGCCATAATCGATTGTACCACGTTTTGGATATCGCAAGCTACGCATTTGCTATTTAAACCACCCCATGCTTTTGATTTGTTGTGTGAAAAAGACCGTAAACAAACCCAGTGGATTGAAAATCATAGGCAACTAGACTGGAATCAGGGAACCATTTCCTATAAATATTTGGACGTGGTCATGAAAGCACACTTGTCCTCGGCCAATGTGGTATTTGTGAAAGGTAATGAAAAACGTCAATGGTTGCAACCATTTTTGGCGTCTTACTGTCAATGTATCGACCTCATGGAGTTGGGCTGCCCCTCCCTGCAAACGCTCATGGATACTTGTTCCTGTGGCAACATTACCCATACAGCCCTATCGCATGCGTGGCATCTCTTTCATTGGTTAACCACTCATGCCTGCTGGGAGTTGTTGAACAAAATTATAACTCAAGATTTACCTGTGAATGACGTCAGTGAGATTTCTACTAGCGACGTGTAAACATCTACAGCACATGATACCATGGAGAAAGGCAATGCTACGGACAAAGCCATCGGCAAGTTCTTTGTGTGCAAAAAGAAACTAGACAGTTTTACCAAAGAGGAACTCTTGGCACTGCCCAAGTCGTTCATTTATTATGTGGCCGCCAACGCGGTCAAAGAAATCTGGCAACATGTACCAAAATCATGGACTCAAGACCCTGTGTTGAGTGAATTGCAACCCTGTACGGATTACGATCACCATAAGCAAGTGGCCATGGCAAAAATACCGTCTATGCGTCAGTGTGCGACTTGCCAGCTAGTGAAACTGTATCACGGTCATAAAAGTCCGTGTAAAGACTTTGTTGAATCATTCCACGAGTGTCATGGCGAGAAAAAGCAACAACAACAACAACAAACACAAACATCGTCCACAGAGGAGGAGGAAGACCAAACCTTTTTACCATCGATGGAAAAGGATATGCCAGACCTGTACTGGCAATGGCGTCATTGACAAAGTGATTCAATACTTACCTTACGAAATCCATCTTCCAGGTTATCGTTTTTGCGGCCCTGGAACTCGTCTCGAAAAACGTTTACAACGTGGTGATGTACCCATTAATCTTTTGGATCAAGCATGCAAGGAACATGACCTTTCTTATCGCCATAGTCATTCTGGTTTAAGACATGTGGCAGATAAATTGTTATTGAAGAAAGCTAAACAACGTTTCACATCCAGTGATGCCTCAGTAGGTGAAAGGATGGCAGCCCTAATTGTCATGAGTGCTATGAAAGGAAAGTTGATGATGCATGGACATAAACATTGAGGAGTGAGGAATTGGGATTTGTTTGTATTCTATTTTTCTTTTGTCAATTCACTATGACTATGAAATAAAAACAAAAGTTTTCCAGAGCACGATGTTTTGTTATTTTTAATTTTAAGAAATCGTGATGTTGATGGCTGATTTTTTCATTTTACACATTTCACACATGATGAATTCCACACACTGTCATTTATCATTTTGCAATTTACAGTTTTTGAAAACGTTCGTTTCAAGTTTAACGTTTTTGATGATATGGATTTTTCCATTTTGCTGATGACACATTTTAAACAATGTCCGTTTGAAGTTTTTGAATTTTCAAATTTCACACATGGCCATTTCCAGTTTTTAAAAATGTCCGTTTTAAGTTTTGCTGTTTTGGTGATATGGAAACATGGAATTTCCATTTTGCTGTTTTCATATTTTTTCCATTTGGTGTATGTCGAAAGTTGAGATTTGACAATGATGTTGATGCGAGTGCTTGACCTTGATAATACTGCAATGTGTTGATGTGTGTTTGGAGAAACGTCGAGGTCTACGACTACTGCAGGTAAGACTGTTTTTACAAAAATAATGTCTTTTGACTGTCACATTTCAATGAAAAAACGAAACTATTTAAAACAAAATGAATATATAAGTGACCATTTACCCCCACCCCACCCACCCACTCTACCTCATCGTGTTTGCTCTGGTCAATCATACACACCAGTTTTCTCTCTCCACTCATACATTCACACCTGTCTTTGGGAACAAACACAACCACTTTATTTATTCCCAAAAGCACATTCTCGACATGCACACTCATTCCAAAAGAACTTTTTAGTTTATCATTTACATTACGAAAAATAATTAAATACTAGTTATTAAAGTTACTAAAAATCTTACTTATTTCATATTTACAAAAAAACTCAACTTTGTACAGCGTTAAAAGAATCACACTATTTACCAATCAAAAAAATTTTAAAAAATAAGGTTGCACACAACTTTTTAAAGAGCAAAAGGTCCAAGTGAATTGTCACTATTTACAAAATCTACTATTTACAATGACAGAAACCAATATTTACAAAATTCTAAATCTACAAGTTACAAAAAGCCATGCCCCATAAACGATTAAACAGTGAAATCACACCTCCTCCTCGTTGCGATCATAACCCCAGGGCAGGCTAGTGAGCAGGTCATCAGCCCACACACGCTTGTTATCCATGGAGGCGAGGGTGCGTTTTCTCTGTTCCACAAGATACAAATGATGGTTGCTGGATTGTATCCTGCACTGTGTATGAGACATAGCTTTGCCAGTGCGTAAAACCGCTAAGTAATCGTCTACACGTAGCGATTTTACCACTGCCCTACCTACACCTTTTGCTCTCTTGGCTTCCTTACAGTCGAGTGTGCGGTAAGCATACATTTTTGAAGCCAAACCTACGAATTCCGTCATAATGGAATCACCGCATTCATCTTTTAAAACGCCCATTTCCTTCTTGTTCTTTATGGGCAGCTGAAACACGTTGTCAGCACTATAGCAAGAGGTGTCGAACCAGTCACTATGTTGCCTCATGACGTCATAGGGGTTGCAGTGGCGAATGTGGTAAATGAATGAGTCCGTGTCCATATACAAAAGAGAGACGTCCTCAAAATGGCGTTTCGCAAACTCATAGTGGAATCGATACATGACCGATTTAGAAAAGTCTAAAATGACTTGACCCAAGTAAATGGGCTTATCCATGGTCACGCTGGTCTTACTCATTTCAATAGTAGCCAAATCCTCATCGATAATTTTGATCGATTTGAAATTTGGCTTGGCAATGTACCGCCGGGCACCCCACCGCCCCTCCCAGACATTCATCAATTTAATGTCACGGTATTTGCGGACATTCTCCATAGACTTGCCATAGATGCAGTTGTTCATTAATTTAAAAAAATTAATTTCAAACTGCTGTGTTGCCATTTGTCGGTGCTCTGTGTTGAGTCGCATGTATGGCTCAAGCCATGCTTTTTGAGCAAAAGAAATACCCCTGTGGACTTTCTTCAACACCAAGCCTTGGGCGAGGCATTGCACCAACATTTGGATATGTAGCACATACCGATTTTTGTTGTAAAGTGTGCCCATGAGTTTTTCAGTTTTCACTTTACTGTCAGGGGGAACCATTTGCTCAAGACAGAATGGGAAATCGGCATGTTCATCATACAAGGATGATGGATATTCAATATCCACTTCTAGCACATATCCACGGCCTGTTTCTTGGCTAGCCATGTTCACATGAAATTCTGACACTTGTTTCTCTGTCAGCCAAGCAAACTTCCCATAGGGCAAAGGCTGACTCATGGCGTAACCGTACAAATTATTCACGTCATAGTACATTAAGTACGATTCTGGTTTGTCTGGTGAATAATCAGACATGTAGACATTGTTCGCTTCAGCATGGCGTTGGTTAAGTGACACAAAGCCGCCACGAATGCCCTTTTCAAAAAATAGAACCATGTCTACGTCAGTGAGTAAATCCAATTCCACTTGAGTGTATTTCAAAGCGGCATCGAACGAGAGTCCAGGACTCGTGTAATAGTGAGCCGGATCAAGACCATAAATGTGTTGACACAAGTTACGGAATTTTTCAAACACATCAGTGAGCAGCAATACATCCAGTTTTAGGTAATGCAAAGCATATTCACTTAGCGTCTTCATGCCAAACACTCGCCAAACTTGACATGCATGTGCATAGTCTTCATCGGAAACGGTACTGCGTGTTAGTTTCGAGTAAAATTTCTCTTGTGGAGGGAGTTTTCTTTGCTTTAACACGTCCCAGCTGTTGCAGAAATCATACGGGAATATACCTTTCCGAATGCACAATTGAAATTGCTCAGGATCATTAAAATGCATTCTAGTATTTTTTAATTCCTCCTCATTCAAGCCATTCACAAGGCTGTCTAGCGAGGATGCCATAAACTTAAAGGAATCCAAAAATCGAATGCTAAAGTTGCTCAACCACCATGTCAGGGCTGTAAAACGCTCATGGTTTTGGGGAATAATGGTAAACGAGCCCTTGTTAACATGGCCCAATTCACGAATCAAAAACTGAATGTCATAATTCGCCAGATTGTGGAAAAAGACACCGATGAAACGAGGAGCTGGAAAGTTCAAGTTGCATTTACTATGCGCAGCTCCACGAAACTCCCCCGTAAAGTGCGAGTGATCACGAACGGTGTCTTCAGCATTGATCAGTGGCTTTTCGCAAATATGGCATGTCATGGCATGCTCATACTGCTGCTGTTGTTCTGGAGATAGGCTCATGGGTACTGGGTGGTCCAGTAATTCCTGTACATGGTCGGCCAACTTGACAAGTTCATCCAAGAACCATTTGGCACAATCTGGCCCCTCACGGTATTTGTAAACGGATTGTGTGGGGTCATGGGCACACACCACATTAAATCCTATGGCAAAGGGTTCATGTTTTTGAATGGGTGTGGTTGAGCTCATGGAGGGATCTGGTTCACATCCCGCCATGGGTGTGGTGAGAGCTTCGAAATCTGCATATACCACATAGGGAACAGTGTCACGCTTATGAATGTCCTTAAACTTTAACACAGCCTTGTCCCCTTGTGGCAATATCAATCTCACCGCTTCCTGAGTAACACAATCTACCCTATGACGTTCCAAAGAAGTAGGCGTCCAAAAGTATTGGAGACAACGGTCACAAATATGCTTTATACCATGTGCTTTGGACATTTGACTGCTTAGCAATCTACTCAGGCTTTTAATGAGGCAATAGTGATTCACTTCTCCTACAGATAAATATAAAAGATGAATGTGATGTCGTTTCGGTTCTTTTGTGGCATAAAGAGGACCCACAATCTCATCACCGTCAAGGCCATACACCATGAACGAAAAGTCCTGGTTGTCTCGTTCAAACCTATGGATCTCGGTTAAGTCCATAGGGAACGTCACTCGAGTTAAATTTAAAGTATGTTTCAATTCAACAAACTTGGCCTTGTACATTCCTGGTCTGTTAACATGACGATCTTGAGCTGGCTGCAAGTACGCAGCCACAGCCCACAGAAAGCAATCATTGTCATGGTTCTCAATATTCACCACAGCCTTTTTCGAAGCTATTGCTGGAGGTGTTTTAATATAGCTAGACCCAGCATTCAACGGGTTGAAATGACAAATGTTGATTTGTAAATGATGAATTTTGTCTAAGGCTAGACCACTCGGTCCTTGTTGCAGTTTATCAAATTTTGACAGCAAGGCATTCACCACGTGGGTTTCATACCACTGTTCCAAATTATGGGCTATGAATAGCTCTTGCATTTTACTGCAAATATAGAATGTCTCTTTATGCTCTACATCCTTCTTTTTATATACGAAATCGCACACTAGTTCTGTATTCACCTTTAAAGCCATATGCAACCTTTGCGCTGTACAAATTTCAATTTTAAAAATTTCAAAACAAGATTCTAAAAATTCTTTGGGAATCGAACTTTTTCTAACATTCACTATGCGGCCAGAGCACACACGCGATTTGAAACAACTGTTTAGGGTTTCCCAAGTTAACGTATCCGCAGCAGTAAAAGACATTATTTTGAAAGAACACACTCACCTGAGTTTAGAAATGTAGACTGTCTGACAATAATCCAAAAAACACACACGTTCCTGGTTATTCACAGAGGTCAAGCGTTTTCCAACACTCTAAAAAGAAATAAAATAAACCACCATAAGTATATCCATTCCATATAGTTTATGCATTTCATAAACAAAACAAAATCAAACAGGTTATATATTTAAAAAAACAAATCTCACCTTGACGTGTAATGCTTTTCTATATTCCCGTCTCGTGGGCTAGTATGGAAATGGTTTTCTTTTCTAGTTGTCTGTCTTTCTCTTTCTTTAATATATTTCCCACAGACACACGACAGGTAGGCTATACACGTTATCTGCAAACAAATAAATAAATAAAATCATTAATTATCTAATCAATAAATAATTGCATGTATTTATATAAAATCAATAAATATATAAATGAATAAATATATACCTACCCCACAACAAGGTTAAGTATTTTCCACCAACACCAAAACTGATAAACGCAGTGTGTTCAAAGGTAGTCACCTAAGTGAGCGTGGAAATGATAACGACATGTCTTTATATATGCTACATTGCATGTATAATCTTTTTTTTTTTTCCACGCTTTGACCATTCTGTTATCAGGCACGTGGACAGCTAACGTCCCAGGCGAACACCTGCGATAGATCAAATTTCACGTCAACTTGCATTTTGTCACGTACGAAGCAAAACAGGATGTCACTGGTTTAGCCTACATGTGGTTTCACAAATGTGTGTGTGCATGCCTTTCACACTCCCCTGCAACCACGATGGTCAGATTATTTCACCTTCAAGCGTCACCTGTTGTCAAGTCAGATCGGAGCCTTCCAATAATCTCAAATGGCATTCACCTCCTGTAAGTTTGTTTTCTCTACTCGCTTCGACCAACATAGAACCTAGTTCTCATCACCGTTTACACGTTAAAGGTAAAATATCAGAAAACGCACGCTCGCTCTGTCATACACCGACTCGTCGAAATATCAATTAATCTATTGAACACAGCCACCGTGGTCAGCGACAAGTTCGTTGAAACACACACACCCAGCCGTATCGTCTCTCTCAACCACCACGCTTCATGAACATTATAAACAGGTAAAGAAAAAGAAAACGTTTTTTCAACATGTATGGCGTTAGACCCATGTGAATTATTTTTTGAAAAAAAATATCTACCACATTTGAAAGGGGGCGTTAGCCCGAGTCCTAGGACACCTCGTACACGTCTCTAGCGTTATTGGTTCGTGACATATCGGCAAAAATCATAAAAAACACGTGTTTACCCCAAAATCGCATTTCCCATTTTTTTTTAATTACAACGAGTGGTCCATAGCAAAGAGGACGTCACCCCGAGTCCTTGGACCCGTCGTACATGCCTCTAACGTTATTGGTTCGTTAGATATCGGCAAAATCACAAAAAGCATGTGTTTACCCCAAAATCGAGTTTCCAATTTTATTAAAAATTATAACGAGTGGTCCATAGCAGAGAGGACGTCACCCCGAGTCCTTGGACCTGTCGAACATGCCTCTAGCATGATTGGTTCGCGAGATATAGCAAAAAGTCTAAAATCACGTTTTTACCCCAAAAAGACTGTGTTTCCAGATTTTCACCTTTTCGACACCGACATTCCCGTAAAGAGCACAACGAGACGAAAAAAACGAATCCAAGCACGCCCTCCTAGCATGGCTCCTTCCATTCCAAGGTCGCAGGGGCTCACCACTTGCTTTTATAAGCAGCTCTGTCCTTACCACACTACTGCAGGTTTTCATTCTAGAGACTTTAAATTTATTTTGGGGGTAGAGGGGGTAGGGACAATTGATTTACGTTAAACAATTTTTTTTGTAGAGTTCCTAGTTTCCAAAATATAGGATTTTCAAAATTCGAGTGTTTTCAAAAAAATATAAAAAATAAAAATTTTTTATTACAAAAAATAAAGGTCATAAAGACTGTTCGTTTGAGCCATGGCACAACGTTCTATCCTGTTTGGTTTTCAAACTATCGCCTATTTTCGAAAACAAAAATTTTCAAAAAAATTTTGAAAAATATAATGAGTGGTCCATAGCAAAGAGGACGTCAGCCCGAGTCCAACAATACCTCATTTGTCAAAATCGGACCATGCGTTCAAGAGATATTTAACATGGCTGAGGCTTAGTAGTAGAGCAAGGGGGGTTTTGAAGTGGGGCAGAACTCCTAGTACTCCACTACTGCACTATGTAAAAAATTATCATTGCTGGCTAAATATCTTGCGAAAGGGTGGGATGATTCTGCTGTCAAACGTAGATAGAAGAAATGCATACGGAATTGTTCATCTTCTCGTATACTGAATTGAAAAAACAGTTGAATAATCTGTATGCTTAGGTGCAATATAATTATTATTATAACTGGTTCATTCAATACGATCAACAATCCTAGGTACTTGGGTTCGTGCGCAAATCATTTATAATTAAGGGATTTATTGAAAACCTATATTACTTTTGGTATTAGAGTTGGGAAATTTATCCAAAGACTGAAACTAAAGTAACATTCCAATATTTTTCGGTACTGAGTGTTTAATTAACCAGGAGAAAATGACCATTAAGCTAGGGCACTGAACCACTCAGCTTTGTTTTCCAATTCCTCTCATGGGACGTCAGTGGTAAGGACAGATGACCTACAGCAGCTGTTCCCCCCCCCCCCTTAAAACAACAATAAGTAACGTCAGTGGTGTGCATGGCGATGGATACATTAATATAGTGCATGCAGGCAACCGCGCAGACTTTTAAAGACCAAATATTGAACTCTGCTTAATTTAGAAGAAAATTAAGATGAAGTATTGTCGAATATTAATATAAATACAATTTTGTTTTGAGCTGGTGCAGTGGCTGTTATTATTATTGGACATTTCTACGCCGTTTATTCCAAAGGGCAGCATCGATCCGCAAAGCAGTTATTTTTGAGGACGCGAAGAGATATTTTCCCTTGCGAATACAAGCCCTTTCATGATACGCTTTAAAGTCTGAGTACCGTTAAACATAAAATGAGTTGCTCCCTTTATCTATGAATTGGAAATGACTCCGGGATCTGACGAAGCCGCCACAGGAATGCAGGATTCGGCTTCCCGACTGCGGTGTCATTCGTAGTCTTACTCAACATTTAATAATAGGCCTATTTGTCGTTACAGTTGTTGATTCATTTAGGGGCTTGCGACATTTAACCCGTGTACTTGGTAGCTAGTAGGTCTAGTATTACTGGCGGGCAATGAACCATTGGCGCTCGGTTGTGAATCGTTTGCATCAACTAGTACTGTAGATAGCCTACAATTCAGTATATGCTGACACGTTAATTTTCCGGTTTGTTTCTGAAGGCCACCACATTATTGAATGAAGTTGACTGTAAAACAGTAGTTTTCACAAATATTAATGAAGTAAATTATAAGATTCTCAAACAGCGAACAAAATAGAAAACCAATAAACGTGCGAATTGCGCAGACTGAAGGGAAGGCTGGTGGTTGTATAATAAGAGAGATGTATTGGCAACATTGTCTTGGAGAGTAGAAACTTAGACCCGCTTAAAACCACCCACTGCTGGACGAAACGCAGGGTATTCGCTGTGCTATGGCCTGTGTGATATGATCAATCGCATGCCGTATACTTAGTTGTCGACTGGGAAAAGTGGGAATGCGGTGCCCGTCGCGACTATTACTGTAATTATTAGGGATAAGAGTAGGGTAGGTGTCCCTGGACTTGAAATAAGGTACTACCCTGGTATTTGTCTGGAGGGAGTGTGAAAAACCATACTCAGGATAGCTGCTGTCGGCACCGGGATTCGAACCTCTGATCTGCAGACTTGCTGTAGACCCCCATCACGGTAATTGGTGAGCTACACCGCGGGGTCTTACTTGAAGGTTCGGAAGCTTTTACTTCAATAACGGAGAGTCTTTTCTATAGCCACTAATTGTCAATGGTCACAAATTCTTACTTTAAAATATCACAAAAATGATCACCAAAATGGCCTATAACTCAATAATTAGGACCTAATTTTTGCAAAATTTTCCCGAGGAGGGCCCCCGGACCCCACTCTGAGCTTGGTGATATTTCATACCCTCATATCCCCGGTGTGTTCACTCCCCCATAATCTTGGCTTAAATCCGCCCCCGATGGTCACCAGTCATAGATAGGATAGGGGATTTTTAGGAGAACCTGGCTCTAAGTTTGCTTACTGCAAAGCAATATTAAATTATAAGAAGTCCACTGACTGAAAATTACAAAATATAGTTCAAATTCACATTTTCTTATTTTGTGAAAAAATACACTGATCAGCTGCAATCTACTGATATAACATAATAAAAAACTTGACTTACGTATGAGTAACTTATACCTGTGGTTAATTATGAAAATATATTTTGCTTTGTTTAATGTACAATGATGTGTGATCGCCGTTCAACCAAAACACTTACTAGTGTTTAGGCTTAGACCCAAGGGCGTGATTCTTCAAGGACAGCAAGTTTTAAGTATGTCAACATAAAAACCCTATATATAAAACGTATTTTAAAATACGTCTTGACTTTGTGTAAAAATCATGTTTCATTATGAAAAGAGATTACGTCATATGTCACAGAGGCCGTAGTACTGCACAGTGTACAGTATACCCTTTCCACCTCTTTTAACAAGCAGTTTAGTGAGCTGAACTTCCTGTTGATTAATTTTTGGGTCTTCGGGGCACGGGAGATTCCAGCCCGGGGCCCGTCGCCGCTCTCCACGGCCCTGCAGAGAAGACAGTAAAAATGACGTTTCGGAAAGGTGGAGGCCTCGGGAGACAAAATATACCTAGGATTGAATCCCCTCAAGACAGTAAATACATTCACATACTTAGGATTGACAATGCAAACAACAGCTAGAGCCTACAGAGTCCACATCAAGTATCGTGCAACGGCAGCAACTAAAGCCATGTATGACATGAAGCTCTCTTTGGGAACTGCTATGAGATTATTCGACGGGAAAATAGCGCCCATCGCCACATACGGGATAGAAATCATCTGGGAGAAACTGACCCTGGTGGACTTGAGGACGCTCGAGGCTGTGAAGTGGCGCTTCCTAAAAGCAACCCTGGGATTATCAAAATATGCAAAATCTAGACTAGTGTACGAAGTTGCCAAGGAGAACTTTTTCATTGAGGACCTACGGACGAAGAGAGGACTACCATCTACGGACGCCTGGAAAAGACTAATGCAAGAGAGAGTGAAGAAGAGACATGAAATCTGGCCTGAATTTTACATAACGGAAGCCATGACGAATAGGGTATGGACTGACACCAATCAAGACCTACGACAATTCGTTAACTCGATGGCGGTACATGGGTACCACCATAAACTGTGCGTCACCGAGTACTTTCATGACATAGACGTATCCTGTACTTGTAAATTATGTGGTAAACAATGTAGTCGGTACCACGTAATCACATGTAAGAACCGGGTTCCTTCCATTGTGAAATTTTGTGAAGGTGGAAAGTGAAAACATTAATGTATATTCACATTTATTAACCCTATGCACAATTAGTGCTCTGTATTTTCAATATTGGAAACAGACCACTATTTATTAGTTGCTCCTATTCGTTTAAAACCACGGTGGTTCGAGAAAAAGAAACAAAGAACACAGGAAAACGAAACTTTATATAAGGTTACCCTTTTAAATGATCCCAGTATAAAATGGCTATACCAAAACAGGCTTGATAATCACATTCAGATGTTTCCACTTTCTGACGATGTGGAAGACGAGTGGTCCAATTTGAGTTCAGCTCTAAATCAGTCAGCATTTGAAAGTTTGGGATAAAAAAGAAGATGGCAAAAGAAAAAGGGCTTAAGAATTTGGGACGAAGAAATTAAAAAAGTAATCTCCGAAAAAACAAATTCATATAAAAAGTTTCTGTCAACTGGTAAATTAGAAGATAAAATTGAATACCATCATAAGAGAGCAATAGCAAAAAGAGAAGTTCGAAAGAAACACAGGGAAAGTTGGGAAAACTTTGTCTCGTACCTGGAGACTGACATAACAAGACCACAACCACAAACCTATAAAATTTTGAAAAAACTAAATAGGGAAGCAAAAGAAGATGTAAAAATTAATGCAATATCTCACAAAGAATGGCTTGAGTATTTTCAGAGCCTTTGGTTGAGTCCAAATATTGAACAACTTGTTTTACAAGCATCTAACAACAAGTCATCGGAAAATATTACACTCGAAGAATTAGAACAGGTCTTGAGGAAACTTCGAAATGGGAAAACACCTGGAGAAGATTCGATAAATGCAGAAATGTTGAAATATTCAGGCGATGCCTTCAAGAAAAGATTTCTCAGATTATTGAATTTAATCTGGATGGGTAACAGGCCTCCAGAAGATTGGCAAAAGGCAATAGTAGTTCCTCTTCATAAGAAGGGAAATATGAAAGTTTTGGAAAATTATAGAGGAATAAGTATACTTAACTCTGGATACAAAATTTTTGCAAACATTGTTAAAGAAAAATTACTGAAACATTACTCTGAGGTGATAGGGAACGAACAACATGGGTTTAGAAAAGGTCGCACATGTGCAGATGCCTACTTCACCTTAAAAATTTTGATCGAAAAACGCAGGGAGTTCAATTTGGAAACACACATATCATTTGTTGATTTTAAGAAAGCTTTTGATTTTGTTGACAGATACAGACTTATTGACATATTGGCCAGAGATGGTGTCCCCCAACAGTTAATTGATAACATTTCCAACATGTATAGTGGTACTCTTATTTCAGTAAGGTTAAGTAATCATAAATCCGAGTGGAAGCCTATAAGCAGAGGGGTAAGACAAGGCTGTGGACTCTCTCCATTGCTATTCATAATCTACATGAATGCTATAATAAAGGAATGGAGGTGTGAAAGACATGGTTCAATACCTATCAGCAGGCATCTAAAAAATTTAGATGCTATACTATTTGCTGATGATGTTGCATTGGTAGCAGCATCTGAAGATGATCTGCAGTGGTCAGTTTTCAACCTCCAGAAAGTGGCATCAAAATTCAGCATGTGCATTTCTACTGAAAAGACTAAAGTAATGGCCTTTAAGGGTAAGGACCCTATCCCCAGTAAAATTTGTCTGGATGGTAAAATTTTAGAAAGAGTTAACGAATTCAAGTATTTAGGATATCATTTATCTTTTCAAGAAGAACGAGACATAACTGCAAAAATAACTAATTATACCAGAACAACAGGAATCATTAATCATGTCATGAAGCCATCTCTTGTCCAAAGGCATACACGCTTGCGTTTGTATAACACATTAGCCAGACCAACCCTGTGCTACGGCAGCGAGGCATGGACAATAAGATCTCAGGACATCTCCAGACTCACAGCACGAGAAATGACCTTCATGCGCCGAACAGCAGGCTATACTAAATGGGATCATAAGAGAAACGAGGATGTGCTGAAGGAACTAAAAGTGAAACCAATAACTGCATACATTTGTGACTACCAAGAGAACTGGAAGCATCATGTCCAAAGGATGGAACCTGGAAGATTTCCAAAGGCGATCCTTCGCTACCAGCCTCGGGGAAATAGATCGATAGGACGTCCGATGAAGAGATGGAGGGAAAGTGCAAGACCGTAACGGGACATTTGGCCCAATACTTGGAAGGAAGATGATGATGATGATGATTTTCAATAATAATAAAATAAAACATAAAAGGACACTAAATATTAAATTAAAACACATTAAAAATTAAAATAAAATTATAAAATTAAAAAGTTAAAATATTTATAAAATTAAAAATAATAAATTAATAAGTTACATGATGTTTAAAATTTATTTTAAAAAATAATATTGAATATTAAAAATCACAATTAAATTAGAGCTGAAATGAAAATTTAAATTTAAAAAATTAAAGTAAAAATTAGAAAAAATAGCCTGTCCTATCAAGGATTAAGAACTTCCAACGAAGGCAACCTTTCTTCAGAAGGGCTCACAGTATCTGGTTGTCAGGCTGTGTATAATGTTTCCTGATATCTTGTGACGTTTCACCAACAAGTCCGATTGGCATTTTTAAGGATTTCTTCTGGGGTTAGTGGGGAGTGTTTTCGAAAAACCATGAGGCGTGAGTGGTTTCTGGTTGACAGCTCTATTGTTATCGTTTCCGCGAGACTATGTCAGTGATTTAAAATAGTCCGCCTCGCTGCGTAGTGGCTAGCATTCTTGGATGTCACCGCGGAAACCAGAGACATTAATATCGGTATTCCACTATTTCTTAAAGTTACGATGGTGAACCGCAGCAAATATGTAGTCTCACATTAAAGGCTTTCTCTGCAAAAGGCGAAAAATAAGCTATTCTAAACATTCATGTTCAATGTTCCAATCAATTTTTCTGGATTCAAAAGTGGAATTACAACGAATCTTATGTAGGGTAGAACTCATAATATTCATCACAAGAACATTCAATTACACTCCTTGATAATGACAAACAGTCATAACTATACCCACACATTTAAGAGGACGTAGGGTACATGTTCTTCACTGAGCATCTTGTTGAGAAATATAATGTAAAATCACTTTTGACGGTTTTTGCGTATAAAATAAATCAGACTTTGCTATGTTTATAAACTCCATCATCTGTTTCTTGTCTCTACTGCGTGTTCAAATATCCCTCAGATCCTAAAACTCTATGTCGCCACTTTTCATGGCTGAAAAAAATCATTCGGTTTAAGCATTCAACTGCTGAAGATTTTACATGCCGAGGTGATACTGATATTCGAAGGTCGGAACGTGAATGTTATTTGAAGGCATTCAAAATGTATACTTTGAATAATTATTTATGTAAGCCATTTGCACATGACACAGGATAAATCGATTATATGAGAGTCGAGTATTCTGTAGTACAGTAAAACCTGCCTAAACCGGAACCTTTATGTACCGGAAACTGAGGTATTTCCTATGTAAAATGACACCGGAAAACGGCCAAACGCGGAAACGGAAATAAATTCTGGAACTGTAGGCGTAAATAACCTGAGTAAGACGGATTATCTGATCCATAATACAAAGCTATGCACAAAATTTTGAGCGTGACTGCACTTGCACCAAAGTCCTAGGAAACATTTACTCTAATTTTTCCTCAAGGATGCAGCAGGTTTGCTACATTTCACAACATCTGTACCATTACTTCCCCCAACCCTCTTGTAATAAACACAGCTTCCTTCTAACAAATGAGAGTAGAGGAAAACAGTGAACTGGAGTGATCTTTAAAGGTGTTCTTTTTACTGTGCATTGCATTTATTTATGAACTGTAATTGAGTGACAATGACTTCTAAACATAAGACCCTTACACTGGAGAAGAGTTATTCGAGAGCACGAGCTAAAGAATTGTGTCGTTTAAAATGGAAAACAATCAAATTATTTATTTATTTATCGAATAATGAATATAAACAAAGAAAATGTGCACACACAAGTTCATACAATCTTACAGTTCAAGGTCAAGATCCCTGACCCATTCAACTGCTTCAACTGATGCTTGATGGACATCCGTCAACGTTTCATGGAAAGCTCGGAGACAATCTGATGGATTGACTGTGAGGAGGCACCACAGTCACAATACAGAGCTAGACCAGCCCCATTTATGCTGTGAATAAGCACATCTGCCTTGTCCTGTGCGCATCCGATTTAAGATCATCCATTGGCGGCTCCGTGGCTTAGGCGGCAGCACGCCGGCCTCTCACCGCTGGGTCCGTGGTTCAAAATCCCGGTCACTCCATGTGAGATCTGTGCTGGAAAAAACGGAGGCAGACAGGTTTTTCTCCGGGTACTCCGGTTTTCCCTGTCAAAATTTCATTCCAGCAACACTCTCCACTATCATTTCATTTCATCTGTCATTCATTTAATCATTGCCCCAGAGGTGTGCGTCAGGCCTCGGCAGCCGGCACGTTCATATCCTCGCCGCTAGATGAGGGCTTCATTCATTCCATTCCTGACCCGGTCGGAGACTGGAAGCAGGCTGTGGATTTTTCATTTCCATTGGCGGCTGGGAAGATCAAATTCATGTACCCTATTAGATGTTTGTTGGTTACTGAAGAACGCTCCCACTGGACCTTCCAAGAGTCATTCAAATTAAACCATGATCCCTCAAGGCTAACTGCTGTGCGCCATGGTGGTCTCCTTGACTTCAAACGTTGGTGTACAATTCGTGCAATATCTTGACGAATGGGCAAATAGGGATTCGGCTGGATTTTCTTCCATGTTTTTAAGAGTGCCTCTGATCTTCTCAAGGCTGGAGGAGGGATGTTCCTGAGGACAGGCAGCCAAAGTGTGTTCGTACTCCGAATACGACCTGTAATTATACGCATTGCTTGATTGGGCAGAACATCTACGAGGGCTATTCCAAAGTTAAGGTTCGGTTTAAAAAAAATCCAATATAAAAATTGTTTCAAAAACAATTGACATTCCTTACGTCTTTCTCTATTTTTCTACATAATTTCCATACTTATTTACACATTTGTCACATCGTTCCGCAAGCTTTTGAATGCCTAAGTCGTTGAACTCGGCCGCGAAGCTAACCAGTCTTTATCTGCTTCTTTTACTTCATCATCTGTGTCGAAGCGCTTGCCGCCAAGAAACTCCTTAGGTTGCGGAACAGGTGGAAATCACTTGGCGCCAAGTCCGGACTGTACGGTGGGTCGTCCATCTGTTCGCAGCCAAATTTCTTGATTAGAGTATGCGTGTCATTCGCAGTATGGGGTCTGGCATTGTCATGCAACAACAACACTCCGTACACTTCAGTAATCTGCCGATGAATTTCTGCCGCAGAAATGTTTCTTTCAGACAGAAACCGTATCACTGCCCTTACTTCACAATCGGCGGGCTGATTAATTGTCTTAATCATTGTGAACTGACACTATCAACAGCACACAGCAACAGTAGCAACGCTACTGGCTTTTGCCGCGCAAGGCATGCCAGGAGTCGGCGCGCATGCGTGTTTTGCCCTTGGCGCCGCTTTCAAATATTTACGGCGAATCGGACCTTACTTTAGGAATTACCTTCGTATTTCCTTTGTGTGAGTGCTATTAATCCAGGTTGAACAGCAGTATTCAGCAACAGAATACGATAGGGCTAAAGCAGTGGTTCTTAGGATTTGAGCGTTAGCTCCCCGTGATGTGCCAGCAAGTTTCTGCAGGATATTATTTCTAGTTTTGATTTTAGCAGCCACATTTGAGAGATGTTGTTTGAAAGTGAGGGATCTATCCCATGAGATAATGCAGTATCTCATTGTGTTGTATTTTGTCTTATTAAAACTCAACCCTTTGTAAAACTGAAACCTGTGAAAACGGAAAAATAAATCCTTAACGATTACGCAGTTTTTACTCTATTTGGTTGCATCACGTAAAGTCAATAATCTTCTCACTTGGTAATGAATACAATGACACTATTGCCCCATTGTCCGGACCATTAGCATTCAAAAGGTGGCAGCATTGTGACTTCCTGTCATTCCCAACAGGGGCGCCAACATTAGTGAATCAATCAGCGCTCGCAATAAAACACAGTAACGATCAGCAAATGAACCGTACCGCACATAACCTTAAAGTTAACGACTGAAGCAGGGGAAGCAATCACACCACTGCTGCCAATTACTCACTTGGAAAAGTAATAAAAACGGAAAGCAATGTAATGATGCGTTCGGTGGCTTTGTTTGCGAGTCAGATTAAATTGTAATGTCGCCACACAAGTAATTTGCATGTAGTTTGTCCCGACCAATGTTGGCACCATTCCGATAAAAAGAAAAAGCATTGCTTATAAAACACCACTGACTGACTCGCTGTAACTGTGTCCTTTCACGATTCGTAAAGACAGGATTCCTCTTCGGTTTATTGTGCATACACGTCATGTAGTCTACCGACATTCATTAGAGATCTGTTGATATCGTGAATATGCAACATGGCTTCCGTCAATTAATCAAATTTCATAGAGTTTTTTTTTCAATTTACTTGTGTCTCCTGGTGATATGTTATCACTACGGACCGGATTTTTTGAAAATGCATATGCGCATATAATAATAATATTATTAATAATAATAATAATTATTATTCTCGTATCAGAAACGTACACTGTAAATATATAACACAGTTATTATATTATCTTTGCCCAAAACTTGGCCACTTCCATTGCTCTCTGTGTTCCCCAACGAAGATCTTCTTCCGTGCAGGATGCTGGGCACAGTCGACACTCAGTCATATGCTGAACAGTGTGGTCTTCTCCACAATCACATTGAATATCATCCTGGTCAATGTAACCCCATCTTGCCATATTAACCTTTGATCTGCCTACTCTAGAGCGCAGTCTATTCAGTGACTTCCAAGTCGTCCATTCCTCGTCGTAGCCAGGAGGTAGAGTTTCAGACACATTTTCCCAACCAGGGGGAAGGTTGGTCGTAGCCCTCCACATTTGCAACCTAGCTTTTTCAGCAGTGGTTCTAAGTTCCTTTGATATTCTAAGGAAACTCTTCCTCGACTTCAGTGGTTGCGGCTGCGGTTCGTGTCCATATAGAGGATGAGTTCTTTCATGCTCCACTGTCTTTCGTTCCTTGTTCGCAGCTATTTCTCTTCGAACAGGGGGTGGTGCTATTCCTGCGAGGAGATAAAGCCATTCGACTGGAGTTGATTTCAAGCAACCTGTTATAATCCTGCAGGTATCGTTGAGAGCTACATCCACCTGTTTGGCATGTGTTGAATTATACCAAACAGGAGAAGCATACTCTGCTGCAGAATAGCATAGTGCCATTGCTGAAGTTCGGATCGTTTCAGGTTGACTACCCCACTGAGATCCAGCCAGTTTGCGTAGGAGATTGTTCCTGGAAGAAACTTTCGACTTGGAGTTCATGCAGTGCTTCTTGAAAGTAAGAGATCTGTCAAGTGTCACTCCTAGATATTTTGGAGCCTCACAGTGTTCCAGTTCGACCCCTGACCATACAATCTTTAACTTGCGAGCAGCTTCCCTATTTCTCAAATGAAAAGCATAATAATAATAATAATAATAATAATAATAATAATAATAGTAATAATAATAATTATCTATAAACTAAAAATATTTATGAAAACTTATCCGAGTTCGTGCGGCCATTCTACCCGGTCGATTTCCTTCATTCTTTTTTTAATGAAAGGTATTCATGCACAGATTTGTCATCAAGTATTACAAATCACTTAAATTCCGCCTTTCTCAATTTATTTGACTTTTTCCAACTTTTTCCAACTTTGAAGCAATCATATCTTTGGTTTTAATTGAGGTACGCAGGTCGTTTTGGTTTAAGAACACTCAGTGAATCAAGCGCTTTCATTGGAGCTCTTAACTATTCAAATCAGCTGATTCTGAGGAAAGTTATGAGTGAACATTCGATATTACATCTCATTTTTTCTCATTGTAGCAATCATATCTTTGGTTCTAATGACGGAAATTTTCTATTACACTAGCGTTTTGTATTACAATCAACAAAGCGCAGGGTCAAACGCTTCATCGAGTTGGAATCTACTTGCCTGATCCTGTTTTAGGCCATGGAATGTTCTATGTTGCCTTATCCCGAGGAAAATCATTTAAATATGTAGACGTAGAAATTAAACCCAAGGGTCGACGCACAGCGAACATTGTCTGGAAGAAAGTATTGTGAGATAAAGGTTATAAACTATTACATAATGTCGTCATTTTTTAATTCCAATACTGAAAAATACTGCTGCGGAGCAATATGGGCGCCCAAGTAATAATACTAATAATATCGTATGGCCTCGGTACCGGGTGCAAGCTTTGTTATTTGACACCCAAAGGGTAGTTTGCAGGTCGAATTTCGTTGTTCCTAGAAGCACTATGAAAGTCAAGGAGGTTAGATAACTAAGCTCCTTGAACACTATAGCGCTTTGAACACTACAGCGCTTTCTAGTAGAGAAATGAGGAACTTTGTGTTGGCGGAAACTCCCGAGATTAATTTTGCCATTATGTGTTGGGGGGGTGTTGGGGTAGAGCGCCTACCACTCACTCGGAGGCCGCGGGTTCGATTCCCGGCTCCGTCAGGGATTTTAAAACTGACGTGACGGTTGGAACGGGGTACACCCAGCCCCGTGAGGACAATTTAGTAGCTGCCTGACAGTGAGGCAGCACCCCGATCACAAAAACCAAGATTTACGGCTGAGGGGACCCGATGCGCTGATCACGCGTCACTCCAATATCTGCAGGCCAAATGGCTGGGCAGCGGTCGCTTGGTCGGCCTAGGCCCTTCATGGGCTGTATAGTGCCAGGGGTTGACTTTTTTTTTGGTTGACTATTATAAACACGGCCTACAGAATTCAAATGGGTTCTTTGACATGCCAACATCGTATGACATGGTGTCGTAATTTTTGCCGCCTTTCAAGAATCACTTCCACGGCCAGGAGCGAACCTGCAAGCTTGGGATTAGTAGACCGACACGTTGACCACTCACCCACCGTGGCGAGGTTTAAGCGCATATGCAAATGCATATATTGAGGGTTTATTGGATATTTTGGGGTACTCGAAAGGGGCCTCACCGAAGATTGCGATGATGATGATGAATGATTAAAAAAAAGCAATCGGGCGTACCCTGGGCAACGGCAGAGAATTAATCAACACTAGCATTACCCGTCGCGGCTTCGCCCGCGAATATTTTATTTGTAAAGAGTACTTAGCAAAATCTCAATCATGAATGCTCCGACTGATTTATCCTTGGTATGAATAATCAGACTTTATCAATTCAGCTACTGGTGCAGTGGTTAGGGGTTTGTCATTCCTTCATAGGTATATCGGAGCGAAGTTAAATATTTTTTTCGGAGACCCTTTATAGTCGGGAGAAAAATACCTTTCGTACCACACATACACACACACACGAATATTGCGTGAAAAAATTCTAGAGTGCCTCTTGACCCCCTTAAGCGCATTATACTCTATGTATTGATGAATTTTACAGCTTAATTTGGTTCCATGATAACCTTATAACCGTCTGGAAACTTTCACAGTAATGTAATAATTGGAATTGCATTGCGTCTTACAACAAGTAGTTCCGTGAAGAACTATACAGCCTATTTTCATATATCCTACTTATGTTAACTGCCACTATCAACATACAAAATTTCAGTTTGATTGCTGTAATAGATTCGTAGATATTGAGAACCGACTAAATATTTCGAATGGTCGCCATGTTGGATTTTATATATGTAGGTCCTAGTGTTATGTTCCGTTACATGAAGATTATTGTGTACGTGTAGCATTCAAACTTCAATCGCATGATTAGGACACAAACAGTAACAAGGAGATTTTAAAATTTCGCACAGCTGCCATTTTGTGGTTACGGAAACAATTGAACTAAATTAGATACCAGTGCATTACATTGTGTATAAACATTCGCTGTACCAAGTTTCATTGCGTTTGGATCATTAAATCGCGAGAAAGGTCTATTTAACATTTTCAAATTCGCTTGGCCACCATGTTCGTTTTGTAGTTAACCGGTTTTTGAAAGTCTTATAGATGAACTTCCAGTAGTGCCCTTTATCTCGGTACAAAATTTCAGGGTGATACCGCCTATAGTTTCAGAGATATAGAATGCCAGTGAAATCTTTCGCACATTCGCCATATTGTGGTTATGTAAACAATTGAACGAATTTAGATGTCGGTGCATTGCAATGTGTATGAACATTTACTGCACCAAGTTTTATTGGGTTTGGTTGGTTAAATCGCGAGAAACGTCTATTTAAAAGTCGCAAATTCGCGTGGCCGCCATGTTGGTTTTGTAGTTACCAGTTTTTCAAAAGTCACACAGGTGAACTTCTAGTAGTTCCCTTTATCACCTTAAAAAATTCCAGGGTGATATAGGGAATAGGTTAGGAGATATTGAATGCTGGTGAAATATTTCGCACAGCCGCCATGTTGGATTGGTGAGACGTAACAAAATTTGAAGGGCACGGTCGGGGTCGTCCGGAATAGTGCTATGAACTTACCGAGTTTCATTGAAATCACTCCAGCTGTTTAGAATTTATTAGGGGGACACACACACACACCTCACACACACACACGCACACACACACACGGACAATAGGTGATCTCATAAGCCTATTTTTTTCAAAATTGAAAATAGGCTAAAAATGGATGGACCTGTGAGATTCTGTTACCATCGTTACCGTGGTGCATTCTTTAATTATTTTATTGTAAATATACATGTTTTAAGGTATTTATTTAATTGTGAGGCGAAGCCTCCGTGGCTTAGGCGGCAGCACGCTGGCCTCTCACCGCTGGGTCCGTGGTTCAAATCCCGGTCACTCCATGTGAGATCTGTGCTGGACAAAACGGAGGCAGACAGGTTTTTCTCCGGGTACTCCGGTTTTCCCTGTCATAATTTCATTCCAGCAACACTCTCCACTATCATTTCATTTCATCTGTCATTCATTTAATCATTGCCCCAGAGGAGTGCGTCAGGCCTCGGCAGCCGGCACAGTTCATATCCTCGCCGCTAGATGGGGGCTTCATTCATTCCATTCCTGACCCGGTCGGAGACTGGAAGCAGGCTGTGGATTTTTCATTTAATTGTGAGGCATTTAAAGAGTAAGTGACTGCGTTTCACTTACGCATTGGGTTATGCTGAACCTGTAGGTACCCCATATGTGTAGGTTGGTGTTAATGGGACCTTATTTTCGGTACAAAACTGGAATAGGACCTTACCAGAATAATATAGGGAGGGATTCTCTGACGGCTGATCCTTTCACACCAGAAACATCAACCGAGTCCTTTCCAGAGCCACAGTTAACAATTACCGGTATCTCTGCAAATATAGAGGTCATATCATCAGCCAAAGAAGAACTACTGCAAAACTTTTGTATTGTGACGGAAATCCACCATGTTGTTCGGCTACGCCGGTTGTGGGTAATTTAGTTGCCGAGATTCGCGAGCCAGCAGTCTAGTATTAACCTCAGAGCGACCTTGAAAACATCTGATTTAAGCAACTCTATTGAGACGCATTCAAGCAAGCATTCTAGCAAGTGAATTTAATACTTTTATTTATGAAGCTGAAAGTGAAAGTGAAGTTTTTTTATTTAATTATTATAGAATTCAGCTTATCATCGAACACTCGAACTCTTATTTACTTTTGCGCGTATGTCCCAAATAATTCAAATAGGGTAGCTCAATGGCATATGTGGACATTACGGATTTTAGAATCCCAACCTAATGAATTGCATTGAGTTATAGAAGTGTTTTTTTTTGTACGTCTGCTATAAAATAAATTAAGGACATTGATTTTAAAGCTCTCCTATTATTCCTGAAGTTATTTGAACTTCTCCCGAATCAATGAAAAATGAAAATCCACAGCCTACTTCCAGTCTCCGACCGGGTCAGGAATGGAATGAATGAAGCCCCCATATAGCGGCGAGGATATGAACTGTGCCGGCTGCCGAGGCCTGACGCACTCCCCTGGGGCAATGATTAAATGAATGACATGAAATGAAATGATAGTGGAGAGTGTTGCTGGAATGAAATGTTGACAGGGAAAACCGGAGTACCCGGAGAAAAACCTGTCTGCCTCCGTTTTGTCCAGCACAGATCTCACATGGAGTGACCGGGATTTGAACCACGGACCCAGCGGTGAGAGGCCGGCGTTCTGCCGCCTAAGCCACGGAGGCTTCCCCGAATCAATGATATTTTCCTATTTTCATTTTGCGAAATAATTGTCCTGTTAAATCTTACGTGCCTATCCATTTAATCGACCCGAGATAATCCATCTCTTGCCTCCACGAGCTATATTCTGTTTTAGCCTATTTTCAATTTTGAAAACATAGGCTTATGAGATCACCTTTTGTCCGTGTGTGTGCGTGAGTGTGTGTGTGAGGTGTGTGTACTGTGTATGTCCCCCCTAATAACTTCTAAATGGCTGGAGTTATTTCAATGAAACTTGGTAAGTTCATAGCACTATTGCGGACGACCCCGACCGTGCCCTTCAAATTTTGTGACGTCTCACCAATCCAACATGGCGGCTGTGCGAAATATTTCACCAGCATTCAATATCTCCGAAACTATTCCCGATATCACCCTGGATTTTTTTACGGTGAAAAGGGAACTACTAGAAGTTCACCTATGTGAATTTTGAAAAACTGGTAACTACAAAACCAACATGGCGGCCACAGAAATTTGCGACTTTTAAATAGACGTTTCTCGCGTTTTAACCAACCAAACGCAATAAAACTTGGTGCAGTATATGTTTATACACATTGTAATGCACCGACATCTAACTTCGTTCAATTGTTTACATAACCACAAGATGGCGGATATGCGAAATTTAACCGGCATTCTATATCTCTGAAACTATTAGCGGTATCACCCTGAAATTTTGTACGGAAATAAAGGGCACTACCGGAAGTTCATCTATAAGTCTTTGAAAAACCGGTTAACTACAAAACGAACATGGCGGCCAAGCGAATTTGAAAATTTTAAATAGACCTTTCTCGCGATTTAAGGATCCAAACGCAATGAAATCTGGTAAAAGAAATGTTTATACACATTGTAATGCACAGGTATCTAATTTAGTTCAATTGTTTACATAACCTCAAGATGGCGGCTGTGCGAATTTTAAAATTAAGTTTTTATTTCTTGTGTCGTAATCATGTGATCGAAGTGAAAGTTTGAATAATGAACCTACGCAATAGTTTTCCTTTAATGGTACATGACTCTATGGCCTATACATTTAACAATCCAACATGGCGACCATCCAAAATATTTAGACGGCTTTGAATATCTACGAATCTATTATAGCAATCAAACTGATGTTTTATGTTCATAGGGGCTATGAACTTAAGTTCACCTATAGGACTTTAAATAACCTGGTGATCACAAATCCAACATGGCGGCGACGCGAAATATAAATATTCACATGGACGTTTCTCGCAATTTAACCATCCGAGTGCAGTGAAAGTTGGTACAGTAAATCCTTATACGAATATTAATCCACTGGCATCTAATATATTTCAATTGTTTTCATAACCACAAGATTGCAGCTGTGCGAAATTTTAAAATCTCCTTGTTACTTCATGTGTCCTAATCATGCGATTGAAGTTTGAATGCTACATGTACACAATAATCTTCATGTAACATTACATAACTCTAGGAAGTACATATATAAAATCCAACATGGCCACAATCCGAAATATTTAGTCGGTCTCAATATCTACGAATCTATTACAGCAATCAAACTGAAATTTTTGTATGTTGATACTGGCAATTAACATAAGTAGGATATATGAAAATAGGCTGTATAGTTCTTCACGGAACTTTTTTTGGGACAAATATTTCCGGGACTTTATTTTTTATTTATCGCTTGTGTCCTTTCTTCGGTTTCACGTTGAAATCGCCGGGCCAACGTGACGTCGGGGAAACGGGCACAGTACCCAGCATGGATGCCATGTGCTATGCATACAGGAGAGACATAGAAGCCATAATATGCACAGACCAAAATTATAGGGAATTGTCCTTGCAATAGAAAGACCTCATGATAAGTATGGAAGTGCCATATTTGTCCATCCAAATGTTCAAGTCCTCTCCACGTCTCTCACGGAGGAAAATAACATTGAAGTTCTTACCCTAGAAACAGCCTACTGTACGATTTCATCTCTTTATAAGGCGCTGATTTCATCATCACCAAACCATCCAATTTCCAAAATAAAAGTACACAGATTGTGATTGTGCAATTTTAACAGCCAAAGCTGCGCATGGGGCTACGATCATGAAGATGAGAATGGAATAGCAGTGCAAGAATGGGCATTCATAAATCACCTTACCCTGATCAATGATGGAAGATAGCCTACATCATTCAATAGTGGTAGATGGAAACGAGTTTACCTCATTTTCAGTAGTAACAAATCAGCGAACTATGTGTAAAAACTGTCTGCTCTCCAATACTTAATACACAGCATCGGCCAATAATGTGCCTAATATTTGCTGCCGTCAGACCTCAGAAAATACCTTTCAAGAAAGCTGATTGGCCAAAATTTGCAGATATGTTGGAGGACATCGAAGTGTATAGAACCTACACCAGCATCCTACGACATCTTCACCACAACTGTAAAGAAGTGCTCCAGAAAGTCTATACCTCGCGACCGCCGGACTTCATTTATCTCTGGTCTCACATCAGACGATGTCGCCCTACTAACAGAAGAAAGGAAGGAATTTGAAGAAAACCCTTTCAGCGAATCAACAGTAGAAGATAGGAACATACTCATTTCCGCCATTAGAGAAACAAAACGGGATCATTGGGTTAGAACTGTAGAAGACTTGGATCTGAGAAGAGACAGCCATAAGACATGGAGACTTTTAAGACGTTTAAGCAATGATCCGACAAAGACCTCTTTACATTACAACATCACTGCCAACCAAATACCTCTTCAGCTTTTGATGAACGGGAAGCCCATCTATAAGCACAGAGAACCCAGACATCAAAGAGAATTTCAAGAGGAAAGTAACGATCTTACAATACTATTCAGTATGGCAGAACTGGAGAAGACTATCAATCAGACTAACAAGTAGTTCCGTGAAGAACTATACAGCCTATTTTCATATATCCTACTTATGTTAATTGCCTCTATTGTGTCCAATTAGACACAGCAGTCTGGCATCGAACTCGGGTCTTACCAAAGAAGACCAGGCCCATGATTCTGCCCAGAATCGAATCATTGACCTCTGAGGGGGAACAGCTACAGGGAACCCGAAGAGCAATGAGTTATATCTGCATATAATCATGATAGCAGGATTTTACGGCCAGAATGGGAATATCATAGCTTTTTAAGGTGGATAATTGCAAGAAAATGCAGGCCTATGTACGTTTTAGAAGCCCGAATTCATGAAAGCAAACCAGCTTGACAGTTGACAAATCGGAGCTAGCGAAGGGGCGTATTTAAGTGACGCCAGGGAACTCATTTTCGTCTGGACCACACGAACAGCTCAAGATTAATGACTCTGGGATCCACCAGTTCACAAGGCCTGAGAGTAGAGAGGGGGCAGCCGCCCACGGAAATTAATTGATTACAGCCAATTGGAGCATTGAAATGAAATAAAATTTACACCCAGGTGAATATATAGGAAATAAAATTTAGGAGTGTTCTGACGCCTAAATTAAAGCCTACGTCTATAAATGAGCCTCTGAACACACTGCTTCCGCTCGGGAGGAAGGTTTGGAGACCAGCAGAAGGGGAAGTACCAGGATAGCGTTATGACGCCATGGTAGAAGGCAATTAATTGTAATTAATTGGCCGAAGCGATCGCTTGCACGCGAGTGATTTTGGGACTTCCACACCTAGACAAACGAGGATTATACTTCACTTTGTCTGGAAATGTATTATTCCAGGAAGGCAGTCGGTCCTGAGTGTCCAGTGGACTATGCTTCACAAGAAAGCTTTATATAGGGGAAGCTTCGCAGGGGAGTTAGTTCGTCTTCAGTTCGTCTTGACTCAACACGTAAACTAACGCGCTGCCAGATCACGCAAGAAAGTGCGCGAATTTATAAAGTATCGACGCTCAAGTATATTTGGAGAACAATGAAAGTGCACCATGCAGCTCCACAATAGTAATTATGCATCGTGTAAGATTTAGTCTACAGCAGATATTTAACCAAGAACATACGCAAGTATAAATTTTATACAGCGTAGGGATAATTTAGGATGTTTATAGATAGTGAACATACCAGGAGGTGTTGTCATAGTTAAAAAATGACACATTGTTGTCAGGATCACTACAGTTATGGGAGCCTGGAAGGCGTCACAAACAGTCGTGACAGAGGACTGATCAGAATTGCAGTAGAGGTGATATGAATTGTAGGTGACGGGAATCGAACGCACGCACACGCAGGATAGACTTTCACGGAGACCAGCGGTTGTCAGGAGTTAGCTGCATCGCATCTGTGAGGTCAGGCGTTAGTAGGAGTCCAATTAAGGATCCACAAGTGAAATAGTGCGGGAATTGTATATAAGTTATATTACAGTGATTTTTAAAAGTGTTTATGTATGTGGTAAAATAATATGTATTGTGTCAAAGTGAGAAAAGCCACTGATGAAAATATGATTATCATGTGTGAAGTGTATACCATGTGTCGTGTGATAAATATCATGATGGCTTAAACCAAGCATCATGGTAGGTTCATGGCTGGCGTGCTGGACTAATCCAGCAAAAATGAAAAGTGAGTACAAATTTAATATGTTGATATGATTAAATAGTTCACCATACAACGAAGCATCACTCTAAGACTAAGATTTGACAGTCATTTATGTACGAGCTTACATCCCTCGTATTTTGGTAAAATATGGCTTGGATGGTGATTTGTTTACGGCCATTTAGGCCTAAGATATTGATGAAAGTAATGGTAACGTTAAACAATAATAATAATAATAATAATCTGGGGTCGGTAACAGTAATAAATAAAATAAATACGCATGTCAGGCCTAGAGTACGTGCAAAGTGTGTCCTGTCTAACGTAAAAATACTGTATTATTGTAAACAGTAAGAAAGAAACGTAAAGTATCGAGATAATGGGAGTTTTTCAGTTTCATTGAATTGTTGAATGAATGTTTATTATGGTAAATTCTACAGGGTTGTATCTGAGAACCATTAAGGTAGTTAATGTAAGCCAGTAAACTTATGCTTGTTTTGGGAGCTACATAAAGCTTTGGCTTAAGAGTAATTTCAGAGAGGACGCGAGTGCTTTAATAATTGAGTCATCTATGAGAAGTATTGTTTGAGCCGCGTACAGCGAGCAAGTAACGTAGAATCAAGAGATTTACGTCAATAAGTTGCGGGGATCATCCAAACATAGCTTGCGCGTTAGGCGAAAAGTCGGCTAATCTACGAGATTGTATCGCCTTGGAGCATACTTGTATTATTTGCAGCGAGGTGGGACGGAGGCCGTCTTTATCCCCCGCTTGCAGAATTGTTGCCAGCAGGGATAACTGTTCGAGACCCTGTGTGAGCCCATGTATTAATTGATCTGCCCTTAGAGGTAAGACTAATGGTTCGTCGTATAGGAAACGCCAATTTCCTTATTTTAGGCAGCTGCACCGGTGAGAGAACTTGGATACTCACTCGAGATGCGTGCCAGAAGCCACTAATGTCGCCACAGAACGGCAAAGCTATACATGATCCATCCCCTGCCATGAATATTAATAAATTAGGAGCCGAGTTGAGCCCATTACACTCTAAATGTCGGTGTTAAATAATTAGAATGACTCAATTACTAGGGACACAACACTCAGGGTACCTCCAGCATACTGCACCAGTAAATAAACTTGACCTTGTGAGAAGCCAGATGGGGTGGTAGTTGGCCACTTGACCGGCGGCCATCTTTCTCAGTCAGCCGAAACTAATTTATTGTCCGCTTGGAAAGGAGGTCCGTTGACCTGATCCTTTTATTTTAAAAAGCGTAGTGGGACACTGAAGAATCTCGATATTTCGAAAAGTAATTAAGATAGGATTGATGTGATGATGCCAATTGAATTAAAAGCTTTATTTCCACACACATACCATGTCGGATCGCTGTGATTGGATAATATTTGGCCAAGTTATTCTATGAGGAGGAATACTGCACCAAATAAATATAGGCATCTTTGTAAAGTGTATTTTGCCCAGTTTACACTAATTTATTCATACGGGTAAAGTAATTTCAATGACATGACACGTTTGTAACGATAATGTTTTGACCAGACCCAGAAAATCGTTGTATGGTGAAGCTATAAAACATTTCTATCCATGTGAATTTTTGAAGGGAAAACGTACGGTACCACTTTATCGTTTCAAATTGATGCGAAAAAGATTACGAGTTGCACGACACAACACTTATTAATTAAGGCATAAGATAATGAATTAATGTTACTGAAAGTAAATGCCCCGTGTAAAACGGATAAATGTTTAATAATTGCAGATTAATGTCATGAAAAGATAAATTGTGATTAGTGTGTTGTGATATTCCAGTTTGTGTTAAATTGTGCCACGTGAAGAACACCATGGGCACTCGCAAATGTCAGAGAGTATCAATAATAGGATGTTTGGAATAGGCTTGAGTGCGGTGAAGCACTAATTTTAAGGAGAGCCTCACAGATAACTTTGATTTTTGTTGTTGGAAGTAAATGTAAACTATCCTTTGCTTGTGTTTTATGTTGTATAGCCATGATTTTCTATCATTAAATGTTATATTTAGGAATATGTTGTTTCTTTCAATTAGAGTAGTCACCTGACAGCAGGGGCGGTTCGAGTGTGGGGGAGGGGGGTGTCTCACCCCCTCAGGTGTTTTCTCAGTCGGCAAATACGACATCAGTCGGCAGTCGGCAAATCCTAAAGAAGTCATAACATTTCCCAATACAGCATTTAAAAAAGCAAATCGGGGCATGGCCATATACGATTTGGTCCGATTTCTTAAAAAAATATTTATTATACTGACAGTCAGCATTTTTACCGACAGTCAACACAAACGGACGCATCAATAATTTCGTGCAGCCAGGCAATAGCCCAGTGCGGCAAGAGAAAGAGTCGGCAAAGTAACCATTTTAAAAGTTTCACTTCCAGTCCTCTGTGCACCGGCTGCCACTTGCCATTTCGTTTCTGTGTATGGAAACTGAAGAAAGAATGACAGATGAGCAATATGGGACCAAGGACAAGGGATGAACTCATCGGCACGTTCCTGGGTGGGAGTAATATCCCGCGTTCTTTATGCAGACCGACTCAGCTTCACAGCGAAGCGAGCCCAGCATCTGTGCCATGTGGCTAGACAAAAGGTGTTGGTGAGCGCATTGATAACTTCAGGTCAAGCCAACTCATTGTGATGTTGTCGGAGGAATGTTATGACCTGCTACCGCTTGTCTCGGCGCGTCCTCACATATCCGCGCTATTGTGACAAAATTGACAGGTTTATGGTTCCTAGGTTCCTCAAGGGGTGGTGTGCTCACTCTGATCAGTGCAGTGGTCACTGAGAATGAGCGAAAGCAGTCGTTCCTGAACCAGCAAATTTTACAGTGATAACTAGGTGCAAATACAGTGGCAGTGGGCACGTGAGTTTTTGCCGGCATGGAACATTTTCACGGAGCATCGCGTACCCATGAAACGTACGTAATAATACAATAAATACATGCATATTTTCAGCCATGTTTATGTTTAATGGTGTTATCAAGAAAAAATGCCCGATAAATCCATAAAAGTCTACCTTTATGGAGGGGAGTTGTTTTCTTTTAACCCATCTTTTTTTATTTAAATTAAACCTACAGAGTGTTTTAAAACCCAGTGACAAGAAAGCCGGGGCGGGGTGGAGGAGACAAGTCTAAGTAACTTTGTCGATGGAACGAGTATCAGGAAAAGCACCCCTGCGACGCTCGACGTCTTCAAAGGCTTGAACGTAATGACCATCGGGTAGCTAAGGTACAATTAAAATCAAAATCTACCGTTGAGCCTTCGTCTACCGTTGAGCCATCGCCTACCGTTGAGCCATCGTCCACCGTTCCGCCATTTACCACCGTTCAGCCATCGCCCATCGTTAGCCATCATCTACCGTTGAGCCATTGACCACCGTTGCTCATCGCGAACCACCACTATCCCCCAACACATCTGACGTTCGCAAGTTACGGGCAGCTGTAACTTCTTCGGATGCCGGTTGTAGTGGTGACGATTCTACACCGCGTAGTAGCGAATTTTCGTGGATTGTTTTTTCTGGCCAAGTTAGTGAGTTTATAACGCGTTTCAAAATAATTGAAGGTATTTTGAAAACAATAAAATAAGACGCTATTCCGAACACAAAACCTTTTATGGTAGAAATGATAAGACTGCTTATCCAGAATCCACGATGAAAGCGGTCAGTTGCTTCAACGAGCAAGAGAGGAGGAAAATAAAATGCGTGCAGACGCAGTACCCATTCAAGCGGGCGATTTACCTGTTTATCGCGGTCCTGCAAAACGGAAAAAGAATTATCACGGCAAACGAATGACTGTACCTGACTTCACTTGGGGCCTTTAAGCCAAAACTTAGTGTATTTCCTAGCTTCTATGCCCAAGATAGCGGGTTCAAACCCGGCCGAAGCCGTCGGATTTTTTAAGAGCGTTAAAAATCCCTCAGTATGCCTTCCTTCGGAGGGGAAGTAAAGCCGGCGGTCCCATGTCATAGATTTATGGCATGTTAAAGAACTTTCCACTAATTACACCTGTGTGAAACTAAATTGTATAGGTTAGGAATGTAAACAACGCTCTTAGGTTGCTACGTTCGTTGCCAAGAGCCGACTGCGGTGGCGTCTAGTAGCTAAGTTCTGAATTAGTCCTAGTAGTCGTTGACGGTGGCGTTTGGCGGCAAAAGTAGGAACTACTTGAAATTAAATGTCTGCAGTCCTCACTTGAATTGAAAACAGATAACACACACTAATACAGTCATCACAATTAACACCGGTTATCAGACAGATTCTACACACACCCAAAGTACACGGGGCTACATGACCGCGTTGTCGCAGCCCCTAAACTAAGGAACCAACCAACCAACCAGTGTATTTCCAGCAAATCCAGACATACCAGAAAATGAGCAGCATCGATTTAATCCGGCCTGGTATACGGATTTTCCCATGTTGAAGTACAGCATTGAAAAAGACGCGGTGTTTTGTTTTGCCTGTGGGTTATTTCCAAACGGACGAGGAAGGGCGTCCGCAAGCGAAGAATGGTCGTACGCTGGAGTACGTCAGTGGCACAAATTGAAAAGTCGCGGAAAGAAGATAAAGGGCAAATTACAAGAACACTTAACTTCAGAAGCTCATCAAACAGCTATGACAGATGTGTGCCACTTTGTCAATGCAAAAGGCCACGTAGACGTTCTCCTTGATAAACATTTACGAACGACCAGAATTGAGGAAGAACAAGAAAAGGAGTTCCACAAAAAAGTTATCCAGATACTTATTGACACAGCAAGAACCCTTTGTCGGCAAGGTTTGGCTTTCCGAGGTCACGAGGATGGAATCAATCACGATAATGCAAACTTCACGCGAATTGTGAAGTTACTTTCACGGCATAGTCCGGTCATGAATAGGTGGTTGGAAGAAGTGAATACGCGGAAGCACAACGTTACGTATATGAGCAAGGACTCTCAAAATGAATTCATCCGTCTACTTGGAGGGAAAACTCGTGAAATATTTGCAGAAAAGATCAAGAACGCCGGTATGTTCTCCGTTATAGCAGATACTACATAAAGACCTCCTCGCGTTGAATATCCGATACGTCGTCGAAAAAGATGAAGAGCTCGTTCCTGTGGAGAATCTTTTAAAAATAGACGCTGTTTTCATAAAAAAAAAAAGACTGGAGAGGAGTTGGCTGAAAAAAATATTTTTAATTTTAAATTCGGAAGAACATTTTCTTCCACTCGATAAACCAGCGTGTCAATCGTACGACTTTGCTAGTAACATGTCTGGCATATACAACGGCACTCAGAAAAAGCTATCAGAGAAGTGCAAAATGTATATTCCGTACGATCCATGCCAAGCTCACAGATTAAACATTTTCGTAGAGCCAGTTTGTAATGCTAACACACTTATCAGAGAGTTTTTTGACACTCTTGAAGCATAGTAGGTTTTTTTCGGGTAGCACGAAACAACATTTAAGCTTGCAGAAAGAGCTGGATAAAATTGAACATTCACTTCAACATAATAATTTATCAAAAACAAGGTGGACTGCGCGTGCCGAATCGATGAGAGTTGTTTCTACGTCTTATGAAGAGATAGTCACAGCATTGGAAACAATGAAAACCTAATTCGATTCTGAATTTGACAGTAAAACCCGAAATTTTGCGTCAGGCTTGCACAAAAAGCTTCTACTTTGATTTTATCTTAGGCATGCACTTTACCAAACACATCATGTTTAAAATTAAGAACGTAAGCGAGCTTTTAGAAGCGGAGAAGCTGAATTTAGTAGACGCGATGCAGCTGATTTAGAGCGCTTTGAAGTCTTTTGAAGATATCAACGACGACGGCAAAATGAACGCATCGTCATTTGCGAAAAGTACGCTAGTAAATGCGAAGGAAAACTTCTTAAAGCACCACAGGACCCGGCAGGGGCGTATTCTTAGGGCTACCGGGGCTACCGGCGCTAGCCCAAGAAAATTACATTAAAAGTAAATAACACTTTATTACAGTTTCAACAAAGCATTCAAACAATTGTGACTGTCATGCACATTATTCTTTATCGAAAGAAATAATTGTTGGTGGGTAGTCAACGCGGCAACGCAGTAGAAACTGACCAAGAAAGCGGCAGCCTTACGCCGCTCTCCCCATCTCTCCTCACCCACCCTTGTTCCGTTCAGGCACAGCGCTCATAGCGAGCGAGTTGCCGCTACAGCCAGCGGTTTCTTTAAAGTTAAAAGCGTGTAAAGCAACAGATAGCCTACAATAAATATACATTATCGCGCGCATAGATGTGAATATGTTTTAGAAGTTGTAGTATTTTCGATGTATGATTTATTTAAGTGTGTGTATGCTGAAGAATCTTTATGTAGTGTTTTGTTTTAACTGTGGCAGTTGTGATTTTGTAAGCAGATTATGGAACAAACACCTGTGGGGGGCTTAAAATGCCAATGACTGTATAATAAAGAGTATGTTAGAAGTTCCTTTCAGCCGTAGTCCATACAGTGAGAAAGTCCCTATCATACATATGACAAGGCCTACACCTGAACTGCCAATGTATACACGTCATTTCACATCATCTACATAAATGCTAGGTGGAATAGGTTATCTAACTGTCTAAATTGTATTGCTGGCCGTGTTTGTTATTTAGTCGTGAAGTTAATGTATGGTCAAATTAAGGGTTTTCAAATGAACTCTTTTCGCACGGCAGTTCAAAAGCATGTTTTGTGTAATATTAAGCTCAGTGGTAGCCCAGATCTTCAGACCAGTATACGCCACTGGGACCCGGCGACTCTCAAAGAAGTATGACGCGCATGCTGAAACGACACTAGAAATTTCTTTTCTTACATTCTACAGAAAGGATGTGGATGTACTTGCTACAAGCATGCAAGACAAGCTCGCAAAACTAATTGCTTTGCTAGAGCCATTCCACATAATTTTCAAGATACCCGCTGATAGAAAAAACTGCACCATCGAGCACGTCCGACCTATAAAGCAATCACACTCGAAAATCATCCAAGATGAAGAGCTTGTGCTGGCTGAGCTTGAAATCCTGCTCGATGCCAGTAAACAGTGCTCATCTTTTAAAGAAATCGCAAAAGTTGCTGTTAGATTAATGAGGATTATCCCGTGTGGTTAACAACTAGTCCGACTGATTTTAACTTCCCCAGTGTCTTCTGCTTCTTCCGAACGGTTCTTCAGCAAGTTGAAGCTCATTTACAATCATTTGCGGACGTCGATGGTTGACGACCGCTTAGACTCGCTCATGATGTTGTTTTCAACGAAAGATATGGTCGACGACATTGAAATTACGGAGATAGTGGAGAAGAAGTCCTTATTAAAACATCGTAGAGTAGGGTTTTAGAAAGAATAACTAAATTTTCTTTAATTCTTGTAATATTTAAACACTTATTTTTTTCATTTATAAAAAATTTCTGCGATTCAAAATTCTGGAACTAATAAAATACATTTTAAAAGAAAGCCTTTAATTAAGTATATTTGTCTTGTGTATCGTTTGCCGCCACTGCCCCACCCCTTCCTTCCCTTTCCCTCCCGTTGCTCAGTTTTTAAGCGTATAGTCGGCTATGTTAAACAGTCAGTCGGCATTTTTTAAATTCTCACCCCCCCTAGATGTACAAGGTCGAACCGCCCCTGCCTGACAGACTCAAATCCTGAGCATGTGATCGTATGGTGGGCATGAACGTCCCATACCTCGAAAGACCGTGAGTTAGCTGGGATACGAACACATGTTCCATATGATGACGATTGGGTACACTATCAACATACAAAATTTCAGTTTGATTCCTATAGTTGATTCGTAGATATTGAGGACCGTCTAAATATTACGCATGGTCACCATGTTGGATTTTTATGTATGTAAGGCTTACAGTTATGTACTAATACATGAAGATTATTGTGTAAATGTAGTATTCAAACTTCAATCGCATGATTAGGATACAGGAAATAAATACGGGTTATAAAATTTCCTACAGCTGCCATCTTGTGGCTATGAAATCAGTTGAAATAATTTAGATGCCAGTGGATTAACATTTGTATAAGCATTTACCTTACTACGTTTCTCTGCGCTCGGATGGTTAAATCGCGAGAAACATCATTTTAAATATTTATATTTCGCGTCGCCGCCATGTTGAATTTGTGCTCACCAGGTTATTGAAAGTCCCATAGGTGAACGTATGTTTATAGCCTCTATCATCATGCTAAAGTTCAGTTGGATTGATATCACAGATTAGTAGATATTGAGAACCGTCTAAATATTTCGTATGGCCGCCAAGTTGGATTTTTATGTATGTACTATTAGATGACGATTTGTGCGTAGGTTCATTGTTCAAACGTTCACTTCGATTGCATGGTTAATACACAAGAAATAAAAACTTAGTTTTAAAATTTCGCTCAGCTGCCACCCTGAGGTTATGTAAACAATGTAACTGAATTAGATGCCAGTGCATTACAAAGTGTATAACCATTTACTGTACCACATTTCACTGCGCTCAGATGGATAAATCGCGAGAAAAGTATCTTTAAAAGTTTCAACTTTGCTTGGCCGCCAGGTTCGTCTTGTATTTAACTGGCTTTTGAACGTCACACAAATAAATAAGTAGTAAGGCCTTTTATCACCGTACAAAGTTCCAGTGTGATATCAGTAATAGTTTCGGAGATATAGAATGCCGGTGAAATATTTTGCACAGCCGCCATGTTGGATCGGTGAGAAGTAATACAATTTGAAGGGCACGGTTGGGGTCGGCCAAAATGGAACTGTGACCTTACCGAGTTTCATTGAAATCGCTCCTGCCGTTTATAAGTTACTAGCAGTAGTACCCGGCTTCGCCCGGTGGAATGATGATAATATTTCAGTCTCCTTAACACTCAACGTCATTGATGAAGATGATACTGACGACGACTGCTATTGAACGGGTATAATAAACTTACAGTCTAATAGAAATACATATTTTAAATTACCGGCGAGTAAGACTGTGGTGTTGCCTAGTAGTATAATGTGCGTAACATCAAGGTCATTTTCCCTTTTGATGAGGATGACAATGAAGACTACTACTACTGAACGGGTATATTAAACTTACAAACTAATGGAAATACACATTTTATAAATCACAGGCAATGAAGACTGTGGTGTTGCTTAGTAGTACTGTATAATGGACGTAACATCTAGGTCATTTGCCCTTTTGATGAGAATGAAGACGACTACTACTGAACGGGTATATCAACCTTACAAATTAATGCAAATACATATTTTTAAAATCTCAGGCTAGGTAGACTCTGGTGTTGTTTAGTAGTATAATGGACGTAACATCTAGGTCATTTGCTCTTTTGATGAGGATGATAATGAAGACGACTACTACTGAACGGGTATATCAAACTTACAAATTAATGCAAATACATATTTTTAAAATCACAGGCCATGAAGACTGTGGTGTTACTTAGTAGTATAATGGACGTAACATTTAGGCCATTAGCCCTTTTGATGAGGATGATAATGAAAACTACTGTTGAATTGACACGACAAACTTACAAACTACCGTGATAGAAATATTTCAAAATTCACAGGCGATGAAGACTTATTGTGTGTGGTGATTAGTGGTATAATGGGCGTAACATCTAGGTCATTTGCCCTTATGATAATAATAAGGTAATGAAAAATGACTACTAAACGAACATGGTGTAATTTTAAATCTGATATAGGTAATTTAGATTTCTACCTTCGATGTCTTCCAATGAATCAGCAAGCTATTCTCACACCTGGCCCCCTCCTCCTCCCTCCACCCGCCAAGGTCACTCAACTTGTGGGACGTGGGTTTGCGACCACGGGACCCCAACTGAGTCCGGCATTGCTTCTACTTACTGGTGCCGGGCTCCTTTCAGTTCTCTTTCCTGTCAGCCTCCCTTGGTCAAACTCTTGTTCTCTTCCGACCCCGATGGTATCAGGGTATCCGAGGCCTAGCGACTCTTTCACTTTCCCGCCTTAATTTGCCCTTGTCTAATCATTCCTGATAGCCTCATTCTTCGAGGTGTCAGCCTTCTTTTTCTTTTCTTAATATCTCATGTCTTCTGCTCAAGACCCTCAAGGAGGCAGGGTGTGTGTAGCCCCACCACGTCTGGTGCACCCTGGATAGTGCTACATCCTCAAGGGCTCATGGCTGGTGAGTTCGGGAGATGGCAACCCTGAGGGTTTCCTGAGCGGGTCCGGTTTTACCCCTTTTTTCCATTGCCTTTGGGACGGACCCTGTCCTCTTTCCGGGAATGGAGTGGTCTGTCCGCAATTTCAAGCAGACAATGTTACTCGCAGGGTACCAAAGGGTAAGTATACAAATTTTGGTTCTGATCGGTGAAACGGTGTAGATTTGGGTCAAAGGGCCTAAATGCAGAGAATGGGGTGGTCTGTCCGAAATTTCAAGTGGACAGGGTTACCCGCAGGGTTGCAAAGGGTAAGTATACAAATTTTGGTTCTGAACGGTGAAACGGTGTAGATTTGTGCCAAAGGGCCTAAATGCAGGGAATGGGGTGATCTGTCCGCAATTTCAAGTGGACAGGGTTACCCGCAGGGTTCGAAAGGGTAAGTATACAAATTTTGTTCCGGATCGGTGAAACGATATAGATTTTTGCCAAAGGGCCTATGTGCAGGAAATGGGGTGGTCTGTCCGAAATTTTAGGTGGACAGTGATATTCACAGATTTACAAAGGGTAAGTATACACATTTTGGTTCAGATTGGTGAAACGGTGTAGATTTTAGCCAAGGGGCCTAAATGCAGGGAATGGAGTGGTCTGTCCGCAATTTCAAGCAAACAGTGTTACTCGCAGGGTACCAAAGGGTAAGTATACAAATTTTGGTTCTGATCGGTGAAACGGTGTAGATTTGGGTCAAAGGGCCTAAATGCAGAGAATGGGATGGTCTGTCCGAAATTTCAAGTGGACAGGGTTACCCGCAGGGTTGCAAAGGGTAAGTATACAAATTTTGGTTCGGATCGGTCAAACGGTGTAGATGTTTGCCAAAGGGCCTAAATGCAGGAAATAGGGTGGTCTGTCCGAAATTTTAAATGGACAGTGTTATTCACAGGGTTACATAGGGTAAGTATACAAATTTTGGTTGAGATCGATGAAACGGTGTAGATTTGGGCCAAAGGGCCTAAATGCAGGGAATGGGTTGGTCTGTCGGAAATTTCAAGTGGACAGGGTTACCCGCAGGGTTCCGAAGGGTAAGTATACAAATTTTGGTTCAGATCGGTGAAACAGTGAGGATTTGTATTGAACCCATGGGCCATAGGGTCCATGACGGTCGAACCCATGTCCTTAAGGAAGAAATGAAAGAAACGTATAGTTTCCTAAAGGAACGGAGAGAGATTTTAAGCCAGGATTATAGCTTAACGTTGTGCAAGCGACTAGGGACAGATGTTTCTTAAATGAGATCACCCCACTCGACATTCAAGAGAGGGCTGGTCACGAGTATTAATAACTGAATGGAAATTTCCACCGTGTTAGACAAGGAAGCCTGAATCGGAATTCGAGCTGATGTTGCTGGAAATTGACAACGTCGCTTATGCACCAGAAGAGGAATAATTAAAATTAACACGTTTACGAGCATAATAATGAGTAAACAAGCACAGTACAGTGAATCATTTTGAATGAGAGATTTTTCAGTAACGAGAAACCATTTAAATATTGTGCAGAAAAAAACTGCCGACGTAAGACGACGTCATTGGGGAATTACCTAAGCCTCTGTGGAGGGGAGAGAGCAAAAGGAATGCAACACCCACACAATTGAGGACGAGAAATTAATTAATATCTCCGAATTGCACGATCGATTCTTAGGTGCAATGAGATTATGTGACATTGAGAAGAAGAGCTTTCGGAAGGTATAATTTTTACATTTGTGGCACCATTATTTTAGAAGTTGACCACAGAAAAGGCTAGAATCTTATTTTTTTGTAGTAAAACAGTATAAAGCTTCGGGCGTTTCCAAGCCAATCATGCAGTCCTACGAGCATTCCGTGAGGGGAAGTGCTGCTCCACGACGTAGAAGTAGTCATTCCGACAGTCCGTGAGGGGACGTAACTCTGCGTTACATCGAAAACAGCTACCAGTACTCCTTGTGGGGAGGAACGCTGTGTTACACCGCAGAAGTAAGATCCGATAGCCACAGGCGTCATAGTATTAACGACTTGCTTGCCTCCATAGGAGTGGTCAAGACGAAATTTTAAAGTATCGCCGTAGTGAAATATTAGGAAAATCCTAATTATAGGATTTAGGCCCGACTGTATACAAGTTAAAGTGAAAATTCGTAAGATATAGTCAGAGCAGGCCGCGAACATCGGACTTAAAGGCGATAGGTCGTTAAATGTACGAACGAATAGATCATAACGTACGGAAGTATCGTACCAGACAGATAAACTGTTATTTAAAATAAAGAAACCTAAAAGGGAAGAACAGAATAATAAAACAGTTCAAATAAAGACGATAGGAGACTATAAACATTAGCTCCAGAAAGCAGGCGAACTATTCTAAAAATACTAAAATTGAGAAGTGCGAGCTGCTATAAACTGAATCTATAGGTCTTAGAGGAGACCTCGATCCGCATAGACTTTCGTTAGTATCGATAGACAGATCTACAAAGAAGCCGTTCAAGCTAGATAAATAGCCGGTTATCCAGGATAGAAGTAGCAGAATTGGACTCCAGGGAACAGTAGATGTTTCGGGACTTTCGCATTCTGCAGGATAGGAAGCCGACATCGAATACATTTCACCCTTGGAAACGGGAATTTAAGAAGATCACGTGTGATAGGCTCAGAAATACGGCCTAGTGATCGAGAATTGTGAAGTGTAAAATAATCAAGATTGTGTGTTAAATTAATATTTTTAGTGTTTATTATGTGTTCAAAAGGGACACATCAGTATATAAAAATGTCGTCAATATTAAGTGTTTTAAATGTATATCAAAAAGTGTTTTTAAGTAAGATGAATTCCTTTAATATGGAGTAAAAAGGTCAAAGTGGGCCCAAAAATGCAGCACCGCACCAGATTAAAGATCATGGGATGATCTGGAAACATGTGAGTACTAAATTCATTCTATTTTGGTGTCAGAGATTAGTTGTGTACAAAACCACCGGAGTTTTTGAGTGAAAGGGATGTGTTTTAATAAATAAATACTGAATAATCAAGAACACGGTCTGAACAATAATAAAATAATATTTGAGAAATTATAAATAATTATGTAAAGAATAAATCCCGTAGAGGAAATATGTGAATAAAGGGTTAATGCATTTAACAAATGTCATAAGAGCAAGCGAAATATCATTAATTATCATGAAAGATATTGAAATAAAGTAAAGTTGAGATATGAAAGAAATAGCTTTTGAGCTTGTATAAAGAATAAAGATAATAATAATAATTAAATATGGAAATGTTAAATAAAAATCAAATAAATTGATATGAATATAAGAACGTTAAGCCTTAGCGTATGTGTAAGAGATGAGGTTCAATGGAATATTTTAAAACAGGGAGCGATTTATCGACAACGAAAGGATTAAATTGTGAATTAAAATAATATGAATTGTTACTAAAGAGATTTTATCAGTTCTTGGGAAGACATTTTCGGCTTAAATAATGCATAGCGCATAATGAGCGCAAATATAATATTAAAGTGTCACGCTAGGAACGCGTAGTGGTTAAATACTTGGTACATTACTTATGGAGGGTAGTTGATTGCAGTGAATTGATAATTGTATAAGTCCTCTATTTGTGACATGGTATCACGAGGCATTGTGTATGTATTTAAAAAGGGAGCTAATATATGGTATTATTGAGCGTATGTCATATGGGCCACGGCCGACTCTAAATCGCATTTTGTATAAGTCCTCTATAAGGGATTGGTTCCCGAGGCACATGAAGAGATTCGAATGCAGGATCTTCTTATGATAAAAGCCCCTGTAATTCTCCGTCGTCGTATGTGTATTAATCTTCCCAATCAATGAGGACCCTCTCATAATTAATAAATGCCAAGGATACGAAAATGGTCTGTGAACCAAAGAATAGTTGTTTGAATGTATACGGTACAATAAAGCCCGGTCTCCCCAGAACTGGATATAATGGGAAGTTTTTTTTTTTTGAAAGCCTTGGAAATAGCTACTAACGTTGGGTCAGACAGGGAGTCGCCGTCACCCTAACGTGTCATAAATCGCACCCCAAGTAGTAGAGTCTAGCTTTCTTAAAGCGAGAAGGAACAGAGACAGTCTCGTAAGCTGTTGTAAAAGAGAAATGAATACACCAGGAGTGTTTAAAGTTGTTAACGACCCGGGCGTTGAACCGAGGTCCTTAAAGATGGATATTTCGTTTGCCGGTTCAGATCGTAGTTTCTTATATGATAATGGTCTATTAAGACATAAGAGATAAATAACAATCCCTATTGTAATGATGTAAGGACGTGGGATTCCACGAGTTGATTGAAGGCAACTGAGTTCGGGAGTAACTATAGTTTTTTGACTGTGTCAAGTACCTTCACGCTCTGGAGTACACAATTGATTTTCTGATTACCTTAATATATTTGTGAAATAAAGAGAGATGATAACAACTGAATGTGTGGACATGCCCAAAATATTGAGTTAGATAATTAACCTAGATTTTTAAATATAATTATATATTTGTTTTTTGAGAAATAAGAAAATATAAAGGATAGTGTTTGAGGTGTACAAGAATGACACCTTAATAATGTAAATGCATGGAGCCAAAGAGCTCGGAGTTATGTAAACTTAATGTTAGTGCTTTATGGAAGTGAGACTAAGTAAGAATTGTTGGTTTATGTGGAAACCACAGGTTTTGAATACAATATTTGTTTATATTTGTGATCCCTTGTTCATTTGGAACAAGCAGTTGATATTTGGGTCAGTAATTAAATTGTTAAAATGTTTGTAGCGCCATTAATTTTATTAATTAAATGTGTTTAAATAGGAGTTGATTTTGTTGTTATTTTTGCAAGTGTATCCTCTAATTAATCCAAAATATGTGAGTCACAGAGTGGGGGAACTTACCACTGCCCCGAAATCCCGAATTGAGCTACGCTGGTATACTGTGATTGGCATATTTCTTGCTAAATGGGCACATGGGGATATATAAATAATGTGCTGGATTAATAACTAGAGGAACACTTAAGTCGGTCATATCATGTAAAATTAAAGTAATGACAGGAATAGCTACAACGTAAAATATTAACTGACCGCATGGGTCCCTGGAAACTCATACCGAGCAGCCCTGAATTATTATATTATAAACCCCCTAGCAAAATCATACTGATTTTTGGCGCCCAGTACGCAGGGATGAGTTTTCCTAGGGAAAACCCGAGTTTTCTCGAAAAATCAAAATTTTCATTTTTGAAAAAAAAAATGGTTTTTCGAAATTTTGAATTTTAAATACTTCCATAAAGGTTTTATGAAATTGAATAAAAGTAGTAAAAGGGTACGTTGTAAGTGAATACCCGTACCAAAGCAATATTTTAAAAGAAATTGGGACACACTAATTCAGAGTATCATCTCTCAAACATGTACTAGTGTGGTGGCATTTGTGGCCCACTGTATTCTCATAAGATGGCATTTAGTGAAGAGATGCAACGGCTCTTGGAGGCCATAAACAGTAAGTTGGATAGCCAACAGACTGAAAATAAAGAAGGGTTAGGAGCTATAAACAATACATTGAGTCTCCAAAAGGATGAAAATAACAAAGTGTTCGAATCCATAAATGAGAGTTTGAATAAGTTGGATAGCCAACAGACTGAACATAAAGAAGAGTTAGGATCTATAAATCAAAGTTTAGAGTCAATAAAAACTGATAGTGCTAACATGGGGATTAAATTAGAAGCTATCGGAGTTAAAAGTAATACCATGGAAACTAAGTTAGAAGCTATCGAGGCTAACTGTGTAACAATGAACAATGAAGTAAAGGCTGAGATAGATAAAATAAATAACAAATTCCAAGGTTTTGATACTGATTTTGGGAATAAGTTAAATGAATTAAAAGGGGGAATAAAACAGGGGTCAGATGAACTCCGAGAAAGTATAGAAGGAAACATAGATTCCAAATTTCAAATATTGGATAAAGCATTTGGGGACAAGTTAAAGGCATTGCAAACTGAGAGTAACACGTTTAATGCAGGATTGAGAACCCAGATAAGTACTATAGAAAAAAATAGTATAGAATCCAAAAAGGAGTGCCAAGATAATTTTAAAAGGATAGGGAATAAAATTGATACCATGGAAAATAAATTTGGTTCTATAGAAACTAAATTAAATAGCATGGAAGAATCTTGTAAAAAAAATGTAAAGGCATGTGAGGAAAAACTTGTAACCCAGATCCAAGGTGTGCAGAAAGCATTGAAAGCTCAGATAAAATTTAACAGCGATATTTGTGAGGCCTCCCGGGAGGAAATAAAACAAAGCGTGAATAAGCTAGGAGATAGATTTGAAGGGGTTGAGGAGAAAGTAGGGACCCTCGAGGACAAAATCAGTGCAGTTCAGACTGAGGTAACTGAGATGAAAAATCAAAATATAAAGGATGCGCGGGATATGAAAGGTCAATTTGAGCTGTTTACCGGGAAGGTAGATGATAACTTAAAGAAGTATGAGGGTGAAATAAATCGAAGATTAGGTATCTACGAGGGGCATCTCCAGGGTGAAAGAAAACAACGAGAGGACGAAAATAAGGATAACACCCATAAAATAAATGAAATAAGTCAGGGTATTAATGAGGTTCAGGAAACCATCGGAACATTAAAGGATCACGTAGGAAAAACCAATAAGGAAGTAAATCAGGTCCAAGATGAAATGATGAAATTGTATAAGAGTCAAGAGAAAACTGAGGGAAGGCTTGAAGGAATGAAAATAGATATGGTCAAAGGACGAAAAGACGTGGAGAAGCAAATAAAGGAGATACGAGAGGGCCTGGAGACCATAGGTGACATTAAGCCAGAAATTATAGACCAAAGGGTCATGATCTTTAAGAAAGAGGTAGAAGAAAAACTAAATGAATTCAGGGATAGTTACAGGGATGAGAAATTCCAATCCAAAAAGGTAGAGGAAGATATTAAAAGGAATCAAGAAAGAATTCAGAATGAATTAAGATCCCGATTGGAGAGGACTGAACATAAGAACAGTCAAATGGAAATCCAACTCATGGCAAATGAAGAAAGTGCCCTAAGAGAAAGGAAGTTAGAATTCGAAAATCAGGAGGAGTTTCCAAAGACAGGATGGGTAGATTCCCGTGAACAAGGCACAGATACGGAGAGGGACTTAGGAGGGGAGAGCCCTTATAAGAACCCAGGATATCCAATGGCGATGTCAACCCCATACACGAATCAGACAAATGGCCAAATAATAAACATTATTAAATCCAATGAGGATAGACCAGTAAAGTTTACGGGTAATAACATGTCTATTACTCCAAAATACTGGCTAAAAGAAGTGGCAGAGTATCTAAATGAAATGAAGGTTCCTCAGGATCGGAGACTGAGAGCTATTGAAAAGCTGTTGGCAGGTGATTGTCTCACCTGGTTCAGAAGCTTCAGATACACTTTTGATACGGTGGAAGGCTTTAGGGAAGCATTTTTAAAGCGATATTGGGCAGCAGATGTCCAAGAAAATTTAAGGCTAGATCTGTACTCTAGGAAGTACAGCACCAATGCACCGACTAAATACTCGGAATTTTTCACCGCTCAGCTGTGTAAATTCCGCGAACTGGATATTGCTCCGGCAGAAAACGACCTGTGTGCCGCCATTGCAAGACAGCTTCCATATGAGATTCAGAGGCTGCTAATCTCATCCAAAGCCAGAAGTGCTGTGGAAGTGGAAAGCGTATTACGTCAGTTAGATATGACGACTTCGCACTTAACACCTCGGCATCAAAGACAAACTGAGCAAGTACACATGGCCAGCAGTCAGGAAACTGGAGAAAAACCAGTGACTAGGAATCAGTCCACCAGTACGGATACTCAAGGACGAGATCGAGAGTATGGGCACCAGGAGCCTAGAAGGATACAGCCATATTACCGGGGAGGATATCGAGGAAGAAATCCTAGAATGACGGGTTATAGGCAACAGGAAAGCCGACCCTATAATAATAACCAGCAAAGGCCGGACAACAGAAAGAAATGGGAGAATTATCCCAGGAGAAATGTAAGGCCAGACGATAGGGATGATGAATATCGGGCCGAAATAGAAGAAAGATATCAGGAGAGTCTTCGTTATATGAACGAAAGACCAGATGAACCTGATAGGCAAAAAGTCCGTTGGAGTGAGGCAATCAAGAACCGGAAATCACCCGACCGACTAGACGGAGCTCAAAGCTTGGAACTACAAGCTCAGTTAAAGAATGAGGGAAAAGGGAGCCCTCAGGATAAAAAAAACTCCAAATTTAAATTGTCAAAAGTGGAAACATACCAGGAGCTGGGAGGAGGTAGAAATTGTAAATTGGATAGCCAGACCAGATGAACTAATTAACGAGGATGTGGAAGGAATCCCACCTGTTAAAAGAGAACTACCTATAATTATGCTTAGGATAGAAGGATTACTGGTCAGAGCATTGATTGATACTGGATCCACAATAAGTTTAATTACACAAACCCTTTTAAATGAATTGGAAACAAGGGGCCGAGTACTAAAGATTCCCACATCAAGTGTAAAGATTAAGGGAATTATCCCTGAAAAATCTTTGACATGTAAATTTCAGGTATACATTGATTTAATCATGGGTAACGCTGAAATTTCGCAGTGCTTTTTGCTGGTAAATCAATTACCGTATAATGTCATATTAGGTATTGATTTTATCCGTGAGAACAAGGTCATTATAGACCTAGCGCAAAATTGCATTAGAATTCAAAGAGAGGATGTGGATGAGCAAAACATTAACCTACAGGATCAGGAGGTGAAAATAGCAGAACAGGTATGGCCTATGGAAGAAGTGATTGAGGAAGATTATAAGGACATAGAAAGATATTTGAAGTCCTCAACATAGAACTCGAAGATAATGTGGAAAATGAGTTCGAGACCAACCTGTCAGGAAAAGTGGAGGAAGCTAAAGTCAGCCTCGAAATTAAGGAACAGTTAAAGAAATTATTATTGGATTATAGGGACGTATTTGATTCCAAGCCAGGGAAGATTGAAAATTTTAAATACGCGTTCCAAGTCAACGATTGGGCACCGTTCAAACAAAAACCATACCCGGTTGCGGAAAAACATTACCCACAAACCAAGAAAACACTGCAGGAGATGATAAATGCAGGTGTTATAGAAAAGATGGCGACACCATATGTTAGTCCATTAGTGATTGTGAGTAAACCGGATGGCTCAGTAAGGGTGTGCTTAGATGCCAGAAATCTAAATGCAAAAATCATACCTGAAAATGATTCGGCACCACCCATAAAAGAAATACTGAGGAAATTTAAAGGCAAGAAGATTTTTACAAATATTGACATGACTTCTTCGTATCATCACCTCGAACTGGAAGAGAAAACCAGCCTGTTGACTGGATTTCAGTTCGATCAACAAACATACTGCTTTAGAAGATGTCCGTTTGGATTAAAGACTGCAGGATCCGCATTAATAAGAGCGCTGGATCGAAACCTGTCAGAGGAAGTGAAAGATTGCACTATCCGATACGTAGATGACATTTTGCTTACCTCGGAGAGCATGGAGGAACATTTAGAAAATTTGAAGAAATTATTGGAAGACCTAAGAAGGGCAAATTTTAAGATAAATTTAAAGAAGTCGAATTTCTGTCAAAGGCAAGTGACATTTTTAGGGCATGTGATTGACAAGGATGGTGTTAAACCAAATCCATGCAAATTGGAATCAATAAGGGATTTTCCAAGGCCTTTGAAAGTGAAGAACGTTCGCCAGTTTTTGGGATTGATTGGGTTCTTCTCAGGACATTGTCCATCATACACCAAAACTGTTGCAGTATACATAACAGACAGACAGACAGACAGACAGACAAACAAACATTGAGCTTTATATATATAGATTGGGGTACACACATACACACACACACAGGGACGAAAGGTGATCTCATAAGCTTATTTTTTCATAAATGAAAATAGGCTAAAAATGGCATTTCTGCGCGTGTCGAACCAGGAAACTGGTACATTCACGCCGAGTATTATCTCTGTAGCTTCCTTGGAACGCTGGTGTCAGTGACAGTGGCATCTCTGGTGGCCCAAGGTGGAACTACTTGAAATTGAACTTGATGCGAGCCTACGGGCGGCAATTAAAATGGTCATTGGCTGCTAATATTCATAAAGAACATACGCTTAAAGACAACACCAACACCACATCTCTCACTCAGCTCTGAGCTACATTATTGCCACTATTGCAATGATGACGGTCATCTTTGTAATATTGAGCGGACGGTTGGTATCTGTCCTCTCGCAAGTTCCCCGATCCCACGTCATATAGCGTCATAGACCCTAAAATGACGCCTTATGATTGACGGAAGCTTGAACTACGTCTGATTCGCGCTCTCGTCTACAGATAGCGGGCCACTCGCAACTACAGAGAATGAGTGGATACTGCAGATGTACTAATGTTGATATCAGGTTTATAGGTTACATTTATGTTATCAGTATAAGAACTACTTCCAGAGGTTCGAAATTCACGTAGAAAGGAGGTATCGTAGTTTACAATTGCAGGATTTAACTGCTCTGCCGTGGGGAACCGCGAGTAACTACACGTAGAAATAGTTCATAAGAGTACTAGCATCCTATGAAGTTATAATTTATTAATAATGACTCCTGTGTGCTAGCGTTGGGACTATCGACTGACTAGTCATTCGTTGGAAGAAACTGCCGATTAGATAGTCGACTACTTTCAGTCGAATGGTTACCTGAATACGCATAGCTCTTAAAAGCGTGTCGTTTCATGTATTCGACTGAAAGTAGTCGCTTCTAGGCGGCGTACAAAGCACTGTAATCCGTTACCCGCGGAGTTCTGTTGTACCAACAGATCAAAAACAAACTTCTCCCTAACCTACCTATTTTTGCAGACGTTAGTTTGGACTACGCGACACTCGGCAACATGCGATTGATCCAAGTTATTTATTTTTACTGTGCTTCGAATGGAGGTTGCCGCGTTGTGTATAGTGCAGCCATTATATCCAATGTTGCAATGAGTAAATGTTCCCCGATATTGGTATTGGCAACTCCAGCTATCTGATATGACATCTAGCGGTAAAAATGAGAAACTTACCAAGTAGGGTACATTTGTCACGTGGTGACTGTTTGTATATGGTTTCTTGTATTGGTAAACAGATCGTGGTAAATTGTTCGTGTCTTTATACATAAGTAATAAGTTTTACTCGTTGATAGAGTGAAAAATGAGTAAAAGCAAAGTGTATTGCTCAGTTTACGGCTGTAAGTCGATGTATAAGAGGGCTGCGGATATACGTTTTCATCACTTTCCAAAAGATGCAAATAGCAATAGCCGAAATGTGATGATACCTAATAATAATACCTTTCCACCCCGGGAAGGATCTAACACTTGTCGAGGTAGACAGACAGAAGACCTGCGACGTAAAGCCAGCGAAGGTTATTCAGTTTAAAAACAGCTGCTACGATGGGCGCGCTGGTAAGATTGAAGTTACTTGAATAATTAATTAAATAATTAATTATTGGCTGCTTGGTAGGGAGAAGGGATGAGTTTAACTTGTATTAAAACTCGGGGGGCGACAGGAATTGCTTGATATGGATGGTTAAAAGGTGGGTTTGGTGTTGAATATTTGAATGGTAGCGGAATCACTCATTCTACAGTGCCCACGGGGAGGCAAATTAGGCCTATATGACTCGTAGTGGAATAGCTCGAATATCGAAGAACTTAGCGATTACGAGGTGTAGGCTTGGCGGAAAGGCTGGCGGATCATCAGTTTGACATCAATTCACGATATAAGTCGGAGCTTGGAACAGTGGCGTCTGGTTTGCGTGGATGCTAGTCTCGGAATGATAAAAGTAGCACAGCTTCGGTGTGTTATTTATTTGTTTATGTACCGTATTTCTCTATTTGAATGTCCTCGGCGTTGACTCAGGATCGATATTTACATTATATTGCGCATAATAGTACCAAAATAATGTCCGAAATGTAGCCCTGTGTAAATTTGAATCAGCTGATCTACATCACCCATAAAAACTGATGCTTGATAATATGCAAATGACACCAAAAAATCCAGTGGAACACACAAATTAGATCACGTGTATCGCACAGTTATACATATATACAATTAAAAATAACACTGTCATTACTTTAGAGGCCATATTTACTGATTATAACCGAAAAATAAAAAGTGTTCCATATCAAACGCGTGTTATTGAGTATTTTAAACCCTACTTATCCAGACCGACCGCAGCGCCCCAAGTGTTAGTTTGAGTTGCCAATAGGACACATTACCTGTATGTACTCTGAATAAGTGAAGCAATAGAGCAATACTTAATTAAATTACTAGAACTGAAAGGGAGTTCGTAAGTACCGGTAACAATTCCATAGCCAAAATAGTGACGTACCTTTTATTTCTTAGTTGTTTTGCAGAAAATACTAAGAATGCCGAGTTGAATACAACTTGAACAAGAACACGACAGCCTAGAATAAATACACACGAGACACGACAATAGAGCACTTTAGAACAGTAACGAGAGCGAAATTTCAGTGGAGATGTTGGCAACCATGTGAATACAAACAATTTATGACCAGAACGTAAAACTATGCCAGCGCTCAGAACATGTTAAAACAATTGGGATCAGTTCAGTCGTTTGCAAACGACTTGTTTATGTTACGGTAAGTAGTCGTTGAATTCATTCGACTGTTTTCTAAAAGCAGTCAAACAAGTCGATGGTTTTAACTTTTGTCAGTCGACTGCTGATGCCCATCTCTACAAAACAATTGACGACCAGAATCAAATTGAGCGTACACGCCCTCCGACTTGCTAAAATGCTATTAATATTGGATCCCAATATAAAATATTTCCTGATTTAATTTTCCTGGAAAATCTAATCTATGTTTGCATCGATCATTACCATCACGCTATGGGGAGAATTTCATAATAGTTTTCTTGTAATTCATTTATCACGCGGTAGAATAAATGAATTCGATTCCCGGTCAATGCATGTGAGATTTTCGAAGTGAAATGCCATGTCCTGTGGTTCGGATTCCACGTAAAAAGGAGGTCCCGTGGCTCATGATCTCGAAATTAACGGTCACGTTAAACTACAAGCTTGCTTTAGAATAAATGAATGAAATTCAATCATAAAATAAATAGAACTCTAAGCCATAATTGGTAAGCCCATGTTCAAGTTGTGTAATAATTCAAGACTGCACCCAATTCTCATTAAAAGAGTATAGACTGTGTTAAGGAGTTCAAACATAACCTAAATATTGAATGCTTAACATTTCCAATTAAATGACATACATGTATATTTGGACAACTGGACGTAGGCTATTTCATTGAAAGAATCTACGAACAAGAAACTGTATAAAACTATAGGCACCTACGGCCGTCAAGCTGTCCTCACAGTACCCGCTGGAGATTCACATCACCACTTTATCTGTACGGTACCTCGAGATAAGCCTAAGTGCGCCATCTGTGAGGGAACACATAAACTCTTCCATCCCTGCTCTCATGTCTTTGCCACTAAACCGCCCTCCCACACAGCACGCCACTGCTCTGACACAGTTGTTAGGCCTGCTCAACAACTCTCAGCCATAATCCTGTAAACTACAGCTAAACCAAACCCAGAACCCCCTAATACGCTTCATTTGCAGAGCAATAAAATCCATAAAACAACTCCGCAACAAGCTTCACAAAACCTAAATTATAAACGAAAAGACTACTCCATAAACACCAAAATCAGTGAACCTCCCTCATTTCAGCCACACTACACCTTAAATAGGCATAGAAAGCATAGTCATGACCCCTTCATGGAGTAGGCTATTGTCTAAACACGACCATGTCTCCTTCAACTTTACCGAAGACTTCATTAAATTCTATTAAAAATTCATAAACTCATTCCACAAATCTTAAAATCAGTATACATCCCTCATTTCAGTTACTCTATTCATTAAACAAACATAGAAGGCGCCGCATGACCCCTTCATGGAGTAGGCTATTGTCTAAATCTGACCACGCATACTACAACCTTACTCTAATTCAAAATTACGGCCAAATGATCCATCTGACTGGGAGGCAAAGGTATTTACCGGCTTGCCTGGGATCATGGGCCACAAAACCGGTATCTGGAGTTCAAACATAACCTAAATATTGAATGCTTAACGTTTCCAATAACTTGGACAACTGGATTTAGGCTATTTCATTGACAGAATCAACGAACTGTATAAAACTATAGGCACCTACAGGTATACTTAACTTATTAATTAAAGCTCTCCAATAAACATACAGCACAATCAATTGTAGCATCAAGTTATCCTAAAGAAGTCGTTTGATTAGAACGACTACTTAAATTCGAATGATTCCATTCGCTTGGAACTAGTCGTTTGCCAATGACTTGTTTCATTCGAATGATTTCCAACGATTGTTTTGGGATCAGTCGTTTGCAACCGACTTGTTTATGGTACGGTGAGTAGTCGTTGAATTCATTCGACTGCTGCCCATCTCTACTCCCTGCACGCCAGTGGGAATGCTCCTTACTTCTTTGGTTGTTAAACCATTCAATTACCCGATGATGTTTTATGTTTAATTCTGGAGATGGGGCTATCGACTACTTTTAACCATCGACTGACTAGCCATTCATTGGAAGAAACTGTCGACTACTTTCAGTCGAAAGGTTACCTGAATTCGCATAGCCCCTAAGCATGTTGTTTCATGTATTCGACTGAAAGCAGTCGCTTCTAGGCAGCGTACAAAACCCTGAAAGCCGTTACCCCCGGAGTTGAGTCGTACCAACAGATGAAAATCAAACTTCTCCTTAACCCACGTATTTTTGCAGACGTTAGTTTGGACTACGCGACACTCGGCAACATGCAATTGGTCAGAGTTATTTATTTATTAGCCTATTTTCAATTTTGAAAAAATAGGCTTATGAGATCACCTTTTGTCCGCGCGCGCGTGTGTGTGTGTGTGTGAGGTGTGTGTGTGTGTCCCCTAATAAAATCTAAACGACTGGAGCGATTTCAATGAAACTCGGCAGGATCATAGCACCATTCTGGCCAACCTCGACCGTGCCCTTCAAATTTTATTGTCACACCACTCCAACATGGCGGCTGTGCGAAATATTTCATCAGCATTCAGTATCTCCGAAACTATTACCGATATCACCCTGAAATTTTCTACGGTGATAAAGGGTACTACTAGAAGTTCACCTATGTGACGTTCAGAAACCTGGTGAATACAAAAACAACATGGCGGCCAAGCGAATTTGAGACTTTAAATAGGCTTTTTTTCGCGATTTAACAATCCAAACGTAATGAAACTTGGTACTGCAAATGATTATACACATTGTAATGCACTGGCGTCCAATTTAGTTCAATTGTTCACATAACCTCAAAATGGCGGCTGTGCAAAATATTTCATTGCCATTCTATATCTCCGAAACCATTACAGTCATCTCCCTGAAATTATGTACGATGATAAAGGGCACTGCTACACGTTTATCTATGTAACTTTCAAAAACCTGTTAAGTACAAAACAAACATGGCGGCCAAGCGAAGTTGAAACATTTTAATATACTTTTCTCTTGATTTAACAATCTGAGCGCAGTGAAATGTAGTACAATAAATGATTATACATATTGTAATGAAATGGCATCTAATTTAGTTCAATTGTTTATCTAACCTCAAGATGGCGGCTGTGCGAAATTTTAAAATTAAGTTTTTATTTCTTGTGTCGTAATCATGCGATCGAAGTGAAAGTTTGAATAATGAAGCTACGCATTATTTTTCCTTTAATGGTATATAACTCTATGGCCTATACATAAAACAATCCAAAATGGCGAGCATCCGAAATATTTCGGCGGTTCTCAATATCTACGAATCCTTTACAGAAATCAAACTGATTTTTTTATGTTCATAGAGGCTATAAACATAAGTTCACCTATAGGTCATTCAGTAACCTGGTGAGCACAAATCCAACATGGCGGCGACGCGAAGTATAAATACTCAATTGGACGTTTCTCGTGATTTAACCATCCGAGTGCAGTGAAACTTTGCACGTTAAATGATTATACAAATATTAATCCATTGGCATCTAATTAATTTCAACTGTTTTGATAACCACAAGATGGCAGCTGTGCGAAATTTTAAAATCTCGTTTTTACTTCTTGTGTCCTAATCATGCGATTGAAGTTTGAATACCACATGTACACAATAATCTTCATGTAATCTATATATATAAAAATCAATGTAACGTGATAGTTTGTCTGTGGGTATGTCTGTGGGTATGTCTCCTATGCGTTCATATACCATCCGTCCGATTGCGATGAAACTTGGGTGAGATATTGAGTACACTCGAAGGAAGGTTTCTGACTTAGTAATTCCATTTTACAATAGGTAGCGCTCGCGTAGATTCAACAAATGAGCGACGATGCGCGAAGCATTTCAACAAAGTCCCGTATGTGTTCATATACCATTCGTCCGATAGCGATGAAACTTGGGTGAGATGTTGTGTACACTTACGTGAAGGTTTCAAAATTAGTGAATACATTTCACAGTAGATAGCGCACAAGTAGATTCAACAAATGAGCGACGACACGCAATGCGTTTCAACAAAATCCCGTACGCATTCATATATCATTCGTCCGATAGCTATGAAACTTGCGTAAAATGTTGTGTACACTGCAGGGAAATTGTCTGGCTTAGTACATCCACTTTACAATAGGCAGCGCACGAGTAGATTCAACAAATGAGCTACGACGCGCGAAGCATTTCAACAAAGTCACGTTTGCGTTCATATACCATTCGTCCGATAGCGATGAAACTAGGCTGAGATTTTGTGTGCACTCCAGGGAAGGTTTCTAGCTCAGTAAATCCCTTTAAAAATAGGTAGAGCACGAGTAGAATCAACAAATGAGCAACGGCGCGCGAAGCGTTTCAACAAAGTCCCATATAATTTCATATACCATTCATCCGATAGCGATGAAACTTGGGTGAGTTGTTGTGTACACTCCAGAGAAGGTTTCTGGCTTAGTACATACATTTTACAATAGGTATCGCACCAGTAGATTCAACAAATGAGCGATGACACGCGAAGCGTTTCAACAAAGTCCCGTATAAAGTCATATACCAGTCGTCTGATAGTGATAAATGTTTGGTGAATTGTTGTGTACACTCCAGGAAAGGTTTCTGGCTAAGTAAATCCATTTTACAATACGAAGCGCACGTTTATATTCAACAAATGAGTGACTACGCGCGAAGCGTTTCGACAACGTCCCGTATACGTTCACATACCATTCATCCGATTGCGATGAAACTTGGGTGAGATGTTGTGTACACTCCAGGGAAGGTTTCTGGCTGAGTACATCCATATTGCAATATGTAGCGCAAGAGTAGAATCAACAAATGAGCGACGACACGCGAAGCGTTTCAACCAAGTCCCGTATGCATTCATTTACCATTCGTCCGTAGCTATGAAACTTGGGTGAGATGTTGTGTACACGTCATGGAAAATTTCTGGCTTAGTAAATCCACTATACAATATGCAGCGCACAAGTTGATTCAACAAATGAGGGACGACGCGCGAAGCGTTTCAACAAAGTCCCGTATAAGGTCATATACCATTCTGCTGTTAGCGGTGAAACTTGGGTGAAATATGGTGGACACTCCAAGGAAGGTTTCTGGCTTAGTAAATACATTTCACAGTAGGTAGCACACGAGTAGATTCGACAAATGAACGACGACATGCGGAGCGTTTCAATACAGTCCCCTATGTCTTCATATCCCATTAGTCCAATAGCGATGAAACTTGGGTGAGATGTTGTGGACACTTACGTGACGGTTTATAACTTAGTAAATACATTTTACAGTAGGTAGCGCACGAGTAGATTCAACAAATGAGTGACGGAGCGCGAATCGTTTAAACAAAATCAGGTATGCGTTCATATACTATTCATCCGATTGCGATGAAACATTGATCAGTTATTGTGTACCCGCCAGGGAAGGGGACTTAGTAAATCCATTTCACAATAAGTATCGCAAGAGTAGATGCAACAAATGGGTGACGACGCGCGAAGCGTTTCAACAAAATCCCCTATTGCGTTCATATAACATTCTTCGATTGCGATGAAAACTTGATGAGTTATTGTGTACACGCCAGGGAAGGGCTTCGACTTAGTAATACATTTCTCAATAGGTAGCGCACGAGTAGATTCAATAAATGAGTGACAGCGCACGAATCGTTTAAACAAAACCCCGTATACGTGCATATACAATTCATCCGATTGCGATGAATCATTGATGAGTTATTGTGTACACGCCAAGAAAGGGTTTCGACTTAGTAAATCCATTTCACAACAGGTAGCGTACGAGTAGATTCAACAAATGAGTGACAGCGATGAAACTTTTGAAAGTTGTTGTGCACGCTTCCACGAATGGTTCTAAATTAGAAAATCCATTTTACGATAGCTTAGAGGCAGTTAACATGTTGTGTATCCAAAAGCACTTCAAGAAACAGAATTTCAACGCCAACACTTTCTTTGATTGGCATTGCAACGCATGCCGGGTACAGCTTGTAGTACATAAATATGAATCCATCCTGTCTATCATCTGAAATATTTAGACGGTTCTCTATATCTACGAATCTATCACAACAATCAAACTGAAATTTTGTATGTTGATAGAGGCAATTGACATGAGTAGGATATATGAAAATAGGCTGTATAGTTCTTCACGGAACTACATGTTTTTACTGTGTTTCGAAATGGTAATTTACGTCGTGTAGAGTGCAGCCATTATTTGCGATGTTGCACATTTCATTTAATGCAAAATGTGTCTGAGTAAATGTTCCCCGATATTGGTAGGCCTACAGGGTACATTACCTGTATTAACTGCTGATAAGTGAAGTAAAAGAGCAATACTTAATTAACCTAAGAGTAAATTAAATCACTATAATTGAAAGGGAATTCTTAAGTACCGGCAACAATTCCATAGCCAGAATTGAAATAATCACCCTTCATCTTCTTAATGCCAAAAAGTGAATGCAAATTATTTCCAAGTTATGTGTTCACTAATTTAATCTTCTCTGAAATAGGCTACTAAGAACGTCGAGTTGAAATACGACTTGAACAAGAAAACTACGGCCTACAGTAAATACACACGAAAATAGAGCACTTTAGAACAGCAACGAGAGCGAACGTTCAGTGGAGATGTTGGCAACCATGTAAATACAAAGTTTCTTTAATGCGCGCGCTATCCATGTGCTGAAACAATTGACGATCAGAGCGTAAAACTATCCGAGTGCTTTCTACATGATAAAACAATTGGGATCAGTCGTTTATGTTACGGTGAGTAGTCGTTGAATTCATTCGACTGTTTTTTATAAGCAGTCAAACAAGTTGATGGATTTAACTTTTTTCAGTCGACTGCTGTGGTGCTGCCCATCTCTACTGAAACAATTGACGACCAGAATCAATTTGATCGTACACGCCCTCCGACTTGCTATCATGCTATTTATTTTGGATCCCAACATAAAATATTTTCTGATTCAATTTTCCTGGAAAATCTATTCTATGTTTGCATCGATGTTTACCAGCACGCTATGGGGAGAATTTCATAATAGTTTTCTTGTAATTCATTTATCCCATGGCACAATATGAAAAAATGAAAATCCACAGCCTGCTTCCAGTCTCCGACCGGGTCAGGAATGGAATGAATGAAGCCCCCATCTAGCGGCGAGGATATGAACTGTGCCGGCTGCCGAAGCCTGACGCACTCTTCTGGGGCAATGATTAAATGAATGACAGATGAAATGAAATGATAGTGGAGAGTGTTGCTGGAATGAAATTGTGACAGGGAAAACCGGAGTACCCGGAGAAAAACCTGTCTGCGTCCGTTTTGTCCAGCACAGATCTCACATGGAGTGACCGGGATTTGAACCACGGACCCAGCGGTGAGAGGCCGGCGTGCTGCCGCCTAAGCCACGGAGGCTTTTCCCATGGCACAATAAATGAATGAAATTCAATCATAAAAAATAGAACTCTTATCCATAATTGGTAAGCCCATGTTCAAGCCGTGTAATAATTCAGGATTGCACCCAATTCTCATTAACGGTTTATATACTGGGTTAAGGAGTTCAAACATAACCTAAATATTGAATGCTTAACATTTCCAATAACATGCCGGTACATATATATTTGGACAACTGGATGCAGGCTATTTCATTGAAAGAATCTACGAACTGTATAAAACTATAGGCACCTACTGGTATATGTATCTTATTAATTAAAGCACTACAATAAATATACAACACAATTGTAGCCTAAAGGTGTCCTGAAGAAGTCGTCCTGAAGAAGTCGTTTGATGAGAACGACTAGGCCTACTTGAATTCGAATGATTCCATTCGCTTAGAATTATTCATTTGCAAACGACTTGATTAATTCGAATGATTCCAACGATTGCTTTGGGTTCAGTCGTTTGCAAACGACTTGTTTATGATACGGCGCAGATACGGTGAGTAGTCCTTGAATTTATTCGACTGTTTTTTAAAAGCAGTCGAATAAGTGGATGGTTTTAACTATCGACTACTTGGACTGTTTTCAGTCTATTGCTGCCCATCTCTATTTAATTCCTCGGCAATATTCGTGTACACCTGGGGGGTCGGGTTTGGCTTTTCTTGAAATCGACCCCTCACTGCCGTTTCTTCTTCCGGAGTGAATTTTACCCTTTGCTTTGCGTCCATGGTGTCGATAATGGACAGTTGTTTGTAGCCCTCGGTAGAAATAGTCCTTCTAAGTTTATATACTGCCAATAGTACTTGTTCCTGGTCACGTGAGAAACTCATGACCGTCTGTGTCCCGCGGCTTTTCAGGTGACAATGCTTAGTTCTCATTCTTTGAGGGTTGAGGGCATTTCCTTTCCCCCTGTCTTTTGTTTCCCTTACTCTTATTTCTGTTTTCCATTTTAGATTCAAGAAGAGTATAAAGGAAGAGTAGTGGTTTTTGAGGGGTTCAGATCCCACCACCACCGCTCCACCGCTGGAATACTAAAATGGCAATATCTCGCGATCCAATCAGGCTAGAGACTTGTACGAGGTGTCATTGAACTCGGGCTGACACCCCCTTTCCAATGGACAACATATTTCCACTACTAAAATAAAACATACCCCTACTAGAGGGTGAAATTGTAATTTTTTAGAGAATCTCTCTTTCCAATTGCAACATGTGAGAGTTTGAATGCCGATATGGAATGAAACGTTGTTCTACATAAAGTGCATGTGTTCGGTGGATAGCCACTATGAATTAACATGCTTGTTTTTTGTTTTTTACGCATGCCCACTCAGGGCTTTTGTAAGAGGGTGGGGGAGTGGATCCCTATGGATGGGTTATTGTTGACAGGTCATTGTTGAGAAGTCATTGATGACAGGTCCTTGTGTACGAGTCCTTGTGGACGAGTCCTTGTGGACGAGTTCTTGTTGACAGGTCCCTGTGGACGAGTCCTTGTCCCTTTAGACTGATCCCTTTGGCCTGGTTCCTACGGACGAGCCCATGAATTTATTTAAATTATGTCAAAGGGCCTGACTACATTTGTGTGTGTTGAATTGACGTTGTTCACCACTACTATAATGGGATAACGATATGAAAGGAAAGTGACGAAATACATGTGAACATACAAGGGATCTAACTTAGAGAATGAATGTGTTCTAACGAGTCATTTGTAGTTGAAAGAGAATAATACATGTTCTTAACATGTTAAAACTGAGGAGATGGCATGTACAGTAAGACGTCTTGTTACTTCCTGTGTCATATTACAGACATGACAGAGAGCGCACAGATCTGTTGCTATGACTAACGATGCAGTAATTTGAAACCGCAAGTGTTCATTAAGACAATGGGTGATGATCATGCAAAGTTAGCAGTTATTGGATATTACACAGGTGTTCCTTCCGGTGTCATGTTGCTGACATTGCAGGGAGCGCACACTGCTATTGCTATGACTGACGCTGCAGTAATTTGAAACCTCAGGTGTTGATTAAGACAATGGGTGATTATCATGCAAAGTCAGCAGTCATTGGATACCACACAGGTGTTCCTAGTGTACTTTGGACTCTCAGCTGTATTGGGAAAGGAATTGCAATGATCTGCAAAAAACTGCTGACACGAGCGATGAGAGTTTATATAAGAGGGGTGTCATATATTTCCCTACTGCCAGTCTTTATTACTCGCTTTGAGTGAACAGTGCTCTATTACTGCTCAAGAGTTGTAAAAAAGTCTTTTTGGTAGAAAATCATTAAATTATTTTGCAAGGTAAGTACTTATTATTATTAATGGATTGTAGTCTTTTATTACTAATTGATGTTGAAGTTATTGATTGGAATGTATTTATTGATTGATTGATTGATTTGTTTACAGATAATTGGGTACCTGTAGGTTACCAGATTCCTACAATCTGTTCATTCAGTGGCAGCAGTTGATAAATTATAAAAAGGTAAGTGCCCCTCTAATAACTTTTAAACAGTTAGAGTGATATTTTCCAATGTTCACCACTACATGTCAGTGAAAATGGTATATTTGGCAGTCAAAAGTTGGATCTACTTGACCATGGTGTGTAAAGCTAATTTTGTAGGTTAAATTTTGATTACCGCTCTATTAAGTCTGAATGTTCATTGCTAGGTGTCAGTGACAGAGGGAATATTTAAAGACTTAACCTCAGTTAACCTAACATAACCTAACTTTACCTAACTTAACCTTGTCACGTGACATGTTTTACAAGTTTAAACTTGTTTTAAGACTGGCTATGACGTCACACTTAGCTCACTTAACTGACGATCGCTGGTTTCTATCACGTGATATGTTCTACAAGTTTAGACTTGTTTTAAGACTGGCTATGACGTCACACTTAGCTCACTTAACTGGCGATCGCTGGTTTCTATCACGTGACATGTTCTACAAGTTTAGACTTGTTTTAAGACTGGCTATGACGTCACACTTAGCTCACTTAACTGGTGATCGCTAGTTTCTATCACGTGACATGTTCTACAAGTTTAGACTTGTTTTAAGACTGGCTATGACGTCACACTTAGCTCACTTAAATGGTGAACGCTGGTTTCTATCACGTGACATGTTCTACAAGTTTAGACTTGTTTTAAGACTGGCTATGACGTCACACTTAGCTCACTTAACTGGTGAAAGCTGGTTTTTATTACGTGACATGTTCTACAAGTTTAGACTTGTTTTAAGACTGGCTATGACGTCATACTTAGCTCACTTAAATGGCGACTGCTGGTTTCTACCACTCTATCAAGTTCCAATGTTCATCGCTAGGTGTCAGTGACAGTGGTATATAGTAACCTCAGTTAGAACTACATGAAGTTAGACTTGCTAGGAGTTCACAGATCGATTTAAATACCCTGCTATAACCATTGACTGGAATATAATTAAACTATTTATATTGTACTTTTGTTTATCATTTATTAACATTTATGATTTCTTTCTTTTATAGATAACTTGGAAAGTAATAATCATGTTCAAGTGTGGTGACTGTAAGAAACAGTTCTCAAGACCTGACAGCCTTCAACGACACGCAAATGCTAAACATGACATTAAAATGTTTGTGTGCAGTCATTGTGCTACAACATTTAACAGACAGGATAGTCTTGGACGGCATGTAAATCTAAAGCATGTCAGTTCAGCACCATTTTCGTGTTCATTTTGCGATCTTGGATTTTCTGCTGTAAAGCGATAACAATCCCACATGGTTGAAGTGCATGGAGAACAACAGGAATTGAAATCTGTAAAACCATTAACTAGCACAGAACCTTTAAATGAATGTGATGCTCAAAAGTGTAAACGTTCTCAAGATTGTGAAAATAGTTATGCATCAAAAAGAAAGAAGAATGGTGAACCTTCAATAACACATTGTGATGTATGTAATATTGATATACCTTCTTCAATCATTCATGGACATTTACGCAGTATTCAACATAAAAATAACGCTTGCCATGAAAGAAATTCTGGAAATGTTCAACAAATTGGTAGTGCATTTAAAAGTCGAATTGCTAGTTATAGACTTCATAGTGAAGAAAAAACTCAAAGTATTGAATCATTTTTAAAAAATGTTCAACCTACTGTGTTTGGCTAGGTAGGTAATGTTTTATTAGAGCATAAAACAATTAAAATGAATTTTGAACTTTTTGGACTCTCTGTAAAAACTGGGAGCGAAGGTGAAATTACGGATATCAAATCTTTTAATACAAAAACGTAATTGTTAGTGAATCAACTAATATTAGTGATATATATCAAAATATTTCAAGTGCTATCATTGTGAAGAGTGAAGAGTTCCAGGAAAGGGAGTCAGGCTGGGCGTTAGTTGAAGTACTTTATTTAGAAACCAACATGAATAAATATAATCCCCTTCGAGCATCATCATACGTTGATTTGCCAGGATGGATCAAACGTAAGCATGCTTGTGTAAACGTTATGAATAATGATGACGCATGCTTTGCATGGGCTGTAACCTCAGCTCTCCATCCAGCAGTGGGACATGTGGAGAGAACATCATCTTATCCTCACTATTCTTCAGTGTTAGATTTAAAAGAAATAGAATTTCCTATGGCGATAAAAGACATTCAACGTTTTGAAGAGCTGAACAATGTAAGTATTATTGTTTATGAAATTGAAAATAAGAGTATAGTTGGTCCTCTATATTATACTCAGGAAAAAAAGGATGCTCATGTAAATTTACTATACATAACCGAAGGTGAAAATGCTCACTATTGTTGGATAAAACATTTAAGTAGACTTGTTGGTAGTCAACTATCAAAATACAAAGGTAAGAAGTGGTTGTGCGATGGCTGTTTGCTATATTTCAGAAAAGAGGACCAACTAACTCAACATCAAAAATGGGGGTATAATCATGTATGTACGGTATTACCAACTCCTAAAAGTAACATTCTAAAATTTAAGGATTATGAGAAACATCTTTGAGTACCATTTGTTATATATGCTGACTTCGAGGCTTTGCTAAAACCATTTAATACATGTTCATCAAATCCAGCCCAACCTTTCACCAACACAACTCACATTCATGAACCTTTTAGCTTTGCATATTATATTAAATGTAGTTATGATGACTCTTTAAATAAGTTTGAGCTCTATAGAGGACCTGATGCACCTAAAGTTTTTATGGAAAGGCTTGAGAAAGATGCCATTCGTATATCCTCTATTTTAAATACGATCATTCCAATGGAGCCACTAACTTCCTCAGAGCAAATGAATTTTGAAACTGAAACTAATTGTTTTATATGTGGTGAATGTTTATATTCAGACAGGGTTCGCGATCATGACCATTTAACAGGAAAATATCGTGGTGCTGCTCACCAAGAATGTAATTTAAATTATAGAGTAAGTAAATTCATTCCGGTCATTCTACATAACGGTAGCAAATACGATAACCACTTTATTGTTAAAGAATTTGGAGCTTCAGATGTGAAAATTGATGTGATTGCAAATAATAAGGAACAATACATATCGTTCACAAAATACATCAAAACTAGCAATAAAAAAACCATTAAACAGCGATTTTTAGATTCATTCCGCTTTATGCCGAGTAGTCTTGATAAGCTGGCTAGTAATTTAAAATCAGATCAGTTTCATGAAATTCATCGTGTCTTTCCTAAAGAAGATGATTTTAATTTGATTCGTCAAAAGGGTATATTCCCTTATGAATATATTAACTGTGTGGAACGTCTTGAGGAGTGTTGTTTACCACCGAAAGATGCATTTTACAGTTCCTTAAACACAAGTCATATCAGTGATCAGGAATATTTACATGCACAACGTGTATGGACACAGTTCCACATTCAAACTTTAGGAGAATTTTCAGACATATATTTGAAGACAGATGTGTTATTATTAGCAGATGTTTTTGAAAATTTTCGAAATGTTTGTATGAAAACTTATGACCTTGATCCTTGTCAGTATTTCACTGCTCCTGGGTTAAGTTTCAGTTCAATGTTGAAAAAAACGAAAGTAAATTTAGAATTAATGACTGATATAGACATGATCAATTTTATAAAATCATCAATTCGAGGTGGATTAAGCCAATGTAGTGGACGGTACTCTAAAGCGAATAATAAATACATGCCTAGCTACAACCCTTGTGAAGAGTCAAAGTATATTGTCTACCTCGATGCAAATAACCAATATGGTTGGGCTATGAGTCAATATCTACCACTGAAAGATTTTCGCTGGCTGACACAACCTGAAATTGATGTCTTACATGTTGACACTCTTAATGATAACGATGATAAAGGATATATTTTAGAGGTAAATCTTGAGTACCCTAAAGAGTTACATGATGATCATAATGATTTACCATTTTGTCCTGAGAATATGAAATCTCCATACATCTCATCACGAACAAAAATGTTAATTGCTAATGTAAATGATAAATGTAAATATGTAATACATTATCAAAACTTGAAACAGTGTCTACAGCATGGATTAAAATTAACTAAAATTCATCGCGTATTGCAATTTCATCAGTCAGCATGGCTCAAACCGTATATTGATCTAAACAATAATTTAAGAACACAGTCAACAAACGCGTTTGAAAAGGATTTTTATAAACTCATGAATAATAGTGTTTTGGAAAGACTGTGGAGAATGTTGATAAACGAGTTGATGTAAAGCTGATAACAAAGTGGGAGAATGATGGTAAAAGGTATTGTTTTAGATCCCTTTATTTGGGGGGTGGTTGGATCTAAAAGGAAGAGTTATTGTGTTAATTTATAAAGCAGTGCCTAAAAGGGGGTAGCTTCCCGTAGCAGGGTAAGCTGACCAGTGTAGAGTGTTGTTTAGTGTTAGTAACTAGGGGGCGCTCCTATAAAGGATGTAGATGTATCTTAGGGGATGGAGTTTGGTGTATAGGTCAACGTGCTGGTCGTCCAGCTGGCTGCTTGTTATATAACTGAACGTGCTCGTGTCAGCTATGTGGCGCGCGCTGCTCTTGGCAGTCGGGCCGCCGCGAGAAATACAATGATACCTGAGCTAGCACTGTTGGGCTACCGTATGTCACGTCTAACCGTGACGGGAATAAGGAAGGGCGTTGGGACGTAAAGAGGCGTATAAATAGTAAGACGAATGTAGTGTACTGACCAAGTGTTTATTGGTCAGTGATGTTGAATTATGAGCCCCTTTTAGGGAATGTAATAATGGTCACAATGTAAAGGTACAATCTGTGGGTAAAGGTTACAAATACAGGAGATCTGAACACGTCTGACTCACCTCTGATGATAACGTCGATAGCCTGCGGCCGCTGCACTGTAAGACTGGTAATTGAGAGAGCTTGTCCTACATAAGGCTCCCTTTTATAGCTTTCGGCGTTGTTCTGTCAGCGTTCTGCTGCCTAGATGACCTAGTTAATTTGTGTGTTGCTGTTTGTGGTAGTGATGCAATTATTGGTTAAGCTTTCCATACTGGCTAGCTGCCATTGCGGTGTTAATAGATATGTTCTGGACTTACAAGATTTGCCAGTTAAGGGTGATTTAAATAGATGATGGGGGGGATGTCCTCCAGGGGATGCAGAACCCTGGGGGGCTGTACAAGCGTCTTCCTCCATTTAGTTCGCGTCCTCGCGAACGGGAACGGAACTTGAGGTTGGGATGTTGATGTACAGTGTAGTTGATGTGGTTGTTCTTGAAGTCCCCTCGTACCTTCTGTTGGTGTCTTCCTCGTCGTCGTCGTCGTCGTATAGAATGGGTGATGTCGTGTTGAAGTGTAGGTGTGAGATCAGCCCGTGTTCAGAGGGGAGGGTTATGGGATGTACAGATATATATATATAACAGTGGCATTGACATTGTAAAAATGGAAATTGACATTGAAAAAAATTGACATTGCCATTGTTGGCATATTGCAAGTTTCAAAAAGAAGGAAAAAAAACATGGTTTTGATACTTATCCGTTACATTGTTGTGCAGGGAGGAAAAACCCAGCTAGACGAGGAATTGTGCCGTCTGGCTTTATTTTGGGGAAAAAGTGCTCCCTGCTAAGAGAAAGATAGAAGAGAATAGAAAAAATGGGTGTTCCAGGGTATAATTTAAGGGAAATATTCAGAATGCATTTATTGATTTGGGATAAAACGGAACACCCTGACAAATGGGGAAGTTAGAAGAAAGAAAAATGAAAGATAACAAATCATAGACATTATTTACGTGTGATATTAACAAACGAACAAAAAAGTATAGACATCGTGTACATGTGATTTTAACAATGTGAGGTTGCAAAGTATTATATATTCGTTAATTTTTCTAGTGGACTAGTTGCCCGTGGGCGCATGAATATGTACTAAGTTACCCTTTAAAATTATCAATTACAATGCCTTATATTTAACTTAAGCGCGCTAATCTCTTATTATTCTAGTCGTTGGTACCTCGCGTGCACGCTACTCGCTTGTTCGTACGCGCCGTCTCACGGCTAATCCTTCACGGCCACTACCTGGTACGGTTTAGTGGTCGTACCGCTTGTAATGTATGTTTACTCTGTGAAGCATTCCCTGTGGGCGAATGCTTTCACACTTGGCCATGTGAGTCGCCGCCACAAGTCGGTTGCGCCCTCATCGCCGTAAGTTGCGTCGCATTTTGACGCTTTATGTGTTTCTGTTTATGCTGATCTGCCAGCAAGCCTGATACCCCACAGGCACCATTCCTGCTGTGCAGATTTTTGAAGTGTAGCTGTGAAAAAAAATGTGGTGAGTGTGTAAGTGGAGATGGATATTAAATATAAATTAGTGCGCACAGGTGTAATACAATAGTAAGAGGTCATTAATAGCATGCTGCTTGCTATATGGCAGCAAAATCATAATTACCCGTGTCATATTCTTGGTGACAATGCCTGAAAAAAATGGAGAGGTTAATAAAACATTTAAATTGCCTATTTTCTATGTCGCTTCCTGTGGTAGTGTATTCACAGTCTGAAGCTCTTTTGACCTGTGAAAAAAATGGCATGGTTAGTATTAATCGGTGTATGGCCGGGCTTACCCTATACGGTGCCGTAATGCCGTTTCTTAATGTGTTGTCGGTCTTACCCCGGTAGCGGAATTGTGGTTACCGGGTGCCGAAATTTTACCTTAATATATATATATAAATTGTCTTAAATGTAAAACTATGCTGTATTATAATGAATTATCATGAGTTATCGTGAGTTGTCATGAGTTGTCGGACTTACCCTGATGACGGGTTTGTGGGTCATCAGGCGCCGAACGGCGTTACTTAACGCTATCTATCTTAATTATGGTCTAAAAAAATGCTATTTCTAAGCCGAAAGGGTGGCCTTAATCTACTGCCGAAAGATGCTGTGCTATTATTAGCAACAGAGTTCAGTAAATTTTCTTATCCTAAGTTGCGTACCAAAGTGCAACTGTGTTATAACTAAAATTTCGACCAGGGCGATCGCCTGAGGCAATTTACTTCCTCAGGGCACCACTCGTACGAGTCCTAGAAACACCGGTTGTCTCTAGGGTCGCCGAATTCCGCCCCCTTAATTCTAGATGTCGACACTTATCATTAGTACTAACCTAGTCACAGGCGGCTTACGGTGCCACTAAGCAAACCGTTTCGCCCGCTGTACCTTCCTGCTCATTACCGTTATCGTTCATCGTTGTCGTAGTTGGGCCGCCCACTTAACCCTTATGAGGTGCTCGCAATGCCCCTCTCTTAATGCCCATTGGCTGCCCGATGCGTCGCCATTTATGTGGGCATTGGACATTGTCGTCCAATGGCATAATATTATCTTTGCCTTTATTGGCAATCGTAGTCTGCTTTTCGCAGTATAAGAATCTCTTCGCCTTTGTCGGCCGCAGTAGTATGCTTTCCGCAGTATAAGAATCTCTTCGCCTTTATCGGCCGCAGTAGTATTTCACTCCAACGCACAGGAGCCTTGCTTCCCGCTATGGAAGCCGTACTTACTTAATTTTAACTAAAGTCTAGTCATAATTGGGTCGTCTCTAGGGACAGCTCTCGAGTCCGGCGCTGAGTGAGCTATTTCTCCCGCCATTCTCCGAAAGTCTCCCTGCAGGTCTTGGCGTCGCTGACCGTGGCACAGAGTGGGTGTAGCATCCCTTCCTCCCAGGGGCAGTTTAGGTGCACCTAGGATTCCAGAGCTTGCCCGGCAAGGCCGCGAGTGCCTCAACCTTACGTGGTTCGTCTGTTTGGTCTAGCCGTCAAGTTAAGTGAGGTCGCTGCGCTGTTGAGCCAACTGGGGTAAGGGTCATCATCACCTACCCCAGCTCTGCCCCCAGTGTGGTGCCTCTGGCCTTCGGCTTACGCCGCTATCACCAATCAGAGTGTTTCAGATTCCTTTTTATGGAGAAAAAAAAATATATATAGGCGTAACCTGTGTAAACAATGTATTTTTATGTAAAAATGTAAAATTTTCTCAAGTGTTGTGGGGTGGTGGAACTTCTAAGTGCGTGGACTACTTTAGGTCCCTTGTGCTACATCAGCTTTCCAGCGATAATGCTCTTTTTACCTTAATGGAGGTGTTAGTAGGGTCTGTGGCGTCAGGTACCCTGTTATTAGGATCTGGGGGTAGTTATTCGTAGAGTGGGCTGAAAGCATGGTAGGAAGAGGTTGCGCATCATTGGGCTCAAATAAATGGTGGCCTTGAGCCGGTGATGGCGCTGGGATGCTCCTACAATGAGTGGACTGGGGCAGGTATCCCCTGGATTGCAATAATATAAAAATTCCATGCAGGTTTGATAGTAATAGCCCTGGTAAATGGGTGGGATACTCATGCATGTACCTGGATATGAGGCATCCGCCCTCATGTTGGGATAGGTATATAGTGAGGTGTAATAATATTATTTCCCTTTCATGCGGGATTATTTAATTAACAAAAAATGGTTAATATATATATATTTGTGGCCTCATCTCTCATTTGGAGATGCGCATTATGCTTAATTGATGTTTGCTGATACACCCCTCTCATTCAGGTGTTAGCGTTGAAATCCAAGGCGTAGCAAGCCTTTTCTGTAAACTCATGAAGTTTACCAACCCCGCTGTATACTCTGTAATGCAGTGTAGCTGTTTTCATTGTGTTCATGTGTCTGCGTTGGTTATGTTGGACGTGGGAAGGTTATGGTAGGGAATTGGGTATTAACCATGGTAGCCTGCTGTAGTATGTCGGTAATCCCTCTGGGATTATCCACCTATGCTTTTTCATCCTCCCTTGGTCCATGCTTGCTTTCTACCCGCTCCTTGGGATATTAAAGCGTCGCTGTGTCGTCACGACTTAATCTAGTCTGTCATTTGTAGTGTCAGTGCAACCCATGGTCGCAGTATGCCTGGTCATGTCCTAATCGCTTGTAATGATTCCTATGACTTACAATCGAGAAAAGAAGTTATTAGAGGGGAGGTCTTGTTTCCTCAGAGCCCCTGTCTGTGTTCGCTCCTAATTGGTGAGCGCGTGTGTGTGTGTGTGACTATGTTCCGCTACACCACGCTGACGGTTGGTCTGTTATAGACTAAGTCCTAATATGCATCGCGTGTATGGGCAAGAGGCGCCCGTGGCCTGTCAACGTGGACTCCTGTGGGTCCACGATAAGTTTCGGTCTGTCACGTCTGTCTATTGCTAAATGTCATAAATGTTTTAGCAGTGTTAAAAATGTGTTGGCATCATGATTGCTTAATGCTTGTAATGTCATGGTCAATGCCGATACTACATACAATGTCTGTCACCAGCAATATTGCCATGTGACGAAATCTGCACATCAGCAGTTTGTATGTGTAATGGCTCGGACGTTATGTATGTCAGCTGTCGCCATGTGCCTTCTTGCACGTATGCCATGTTGTTATTGTTCTAAATTCCTGCCGGACTAATGTGGCAATCCGCCCTAATTAGCTAGTGGTGTTGTGTGGCCCTTATTTCATAAGACTTGTGTCTTAGGAAATTTCTATGCCTGTGTCTGGGAAATGTATTTTCCATGTCTGGTGTAATTTGAATTTTTATACCTGGTTTTTGGCGGGAGGAAATGTGGTATTCCCTGTTCATATATTTGTATGGGCCAATTTCGGTGTGGTTGGCAACCTGGATAATTGTTTTCCCTGGTGTCTAATTTTTACTGGGATTGGAACCCGTGATCTCATGTCATTCTCTGTGTTCTATGTCTGCGTTGTTCATGTTTTGTGCGCTCCTTGTATGTATTTTGATTGTGTTTCCCGTACCAAAAATACCGTTGGTTTGTTAGTTTTTGGTACGAGCTTGTTGTGTGGTCATGGGTTCGGACCCGGTTGCCTGTAAAGACTTGGTGTGACCCTCTCTGTGCCGCATATATTATGGCACATGTACTGTGTATTTGCAATGCGCAAACGAAAGTACGCATTCCTGTGAGGAGTTTGCGTATTTTTGAACTCTCCTCGTAGTGTAATTTTGAAAGTTATAGGGTCCTTGGATAGGACGTGAATGATGCGTTTGTTCCTGTTCACTAGGAGTTGGCTTAGTTCGTCTGTACCGACCAGTCTTGCCCATTGAGGAGTGTGTTATCGCTGACGCGATAGTGTTGAATTACGATGTCGTGGGCTTTCATTTGTTACTTGCTTAATCTCATGTTCCCGGCACGTGTATGTGTGAACCTGCTTGCTCTCTGTGTAATTGTGATTGCGGGTAGTGCTTTTCGTACTGTAAAAAAAAGAAGGAAACTTGTAGTTTAACGTGACCGTAATCTGTAGATCATGAGCCACGGGATTTACGTTTTACGTGGAATCCAAACCACAGGCCATGGCATTTCACTTCGGAAATCTCACATGCATTGGCCGCATTGTAAAAGAACCTCTCATTAACTACATTTGTGTCCCCAAATTTTGTGTTACTGTGACGTGGTTCGAGTATGTCCCTATCCGTTGTTCAAAATGTCGTTATACACGAGTGTCTCCTGGCCGCTAGTCGCCTGTTTGGTGACTATGTGCCGGAGGTGATTTTGTTGTTTTTCATTTATAACCATCTGTTAGTGGAACTGTCCCAATCTGTTTTAGCTTCCTATTTTTCTATTCTAGAACTGGATAGCTACCCGACCTTATGTTCCTGGTATTCAGAAGGTTGCGGGTATTGAGACCGTCTTTTACCCAGAGTAATTGTTTCTGGCACTATTCAGGTTGTGTCTCCGGGACAGTTTGGTAGTGTTAGGATCGTATCCCGGTGCGGTCAGTGAGGTTTGAAGGCTATTTCTTGGCCTTCTTTCCACGTCTGCCAGTGGGATTACTTCCCTTCCTTTTGGCAGTGTTTCCGCCTTTACGTGTGGGTGTGGGAGCTTTACGTGTATGATATGCCTTCATCCGGCGGGCGTGAATAGTGTCTTTAATGAGTTTCCTCCCATGGCGCACGCTGACTATGTAATTTAAGTCAGATACCTTCCTGCTGACTTTGAAGGGACCTGACCAGCGTGGCAGAGGGAACTCGGACACGTTTTTCTTACGGGCAGAATTGGAGACCATAACCAATTGCCCGGGTGTGTATTCCACGGTCTTCCTATTCCGATCGTACCGCTCTTTTTGTATCTTCTGAGCCGCGGCTATGTTCTTCCTAGCGTTCATTCGAGCTATCTGTAAGTGCTCTAGCCGGGCAGCATTGTCCGTGTAGGCGTCCTGTGGGATACATATATTGTCTATGGGACTTCTGGGTGTGTATCCGTGCAGTAGGAAGTGTGGAGAGTGTTTCGTAGCCGTGGATACAGAGGTATTATAACTAAAAGTAATGGGTTGGAGGTATTCATCCCAGTCTGTTCCTGCGTCCTCTGTGAATTTAGCCAACGCTATTCCAAGTATTTTGTTCATACTCTCCGTGAGTCCGTTGGTTTGCGGGGAAAAACTCGTGGTAGTGTATGCCTTAATCCTGAGTATCTCCAGAAACTGTTGGAGCACTCTTGAGGTGAAAGGTAATAAGGTTTGGAATAGGCGGTATCGTGTAACTATATCAAATAGGAATTCGGCTATGCTGTTCGTGTCTGCTTTGGGAACAGCCTTTGTAATCATGTATCGTGTGAGATACTCGGTGGCCACCAGGATATATTTATTACCTTTCTGACTTGTTGTAATGGGGCCTTTCACATCTATCCCGACTCTGTGAAATAACTCTCCCACGGGAATTGGGTTGAGTAGTCCATGAGGCTTGCCAGGTCTTGTTTTGAATCGTTGGCAAGTGTGACATGTCTTTACAAAGGTATCTATGTCGGCCTTCATGTTTACCCAATAGTACTTGTCACGGATTCTAAGGTATGTTTTATGCGTGCCTAGATGTGCCCCTGCCAGTGGGCTATTGTGGTGTCCGATCATGATATTTTCTTTCAATGATACCGGAACCGCTATAGGTGCGTTATCGTGCATGGCTGTGGGCTTAAATTTCAGTACTCCGTCTTTGTCTAGGAAAAATCTCCTAGACAGCCGTGCTGTCTTGGAGTCCACTTTATCCAAGTCTTCTAGTGCCACTAGAATCTGTTTCAAGTACGGATCACTTTCTTGCTCCTGTTTGATGTTAATCACCGTCAGGGCAAAGGTGGGCATATCGTCCCAGTCGTGGTCCTTACTGTCATCCGGGGGATCGGCTACTGGCAGCCTAGACAACCCATCTGCGTCTAGGTGTGTAGCGCCTTTCTTGTGTTTGACCACGAAGTCATATTCATACAGGCGGAATATAAACCTGTTGAGCCGCGAATTTGGGTTTTTAAATTTGTCCCAAAAAAGCAAGCTCGCGTGGTTAGTCACTACCGTGAACTTGATACCATAGAGGTATACCCTGAAATAGTTCACTCCCCACGAAAATGCCAGCATTTCCCGCTCTGTGGCAGAGTATCTAGTTTCAACGGCCGTTAGTTTCCTGCTAGCGTAAGCGACGGGCCGTATGCGCCCTTCTGCGTCTTCCTGCAATAGGACCGCCCCCAGCCCATACAGGCTGGCATCCACGTGTAAAAATGTGGGCCTATCACTGTGGAAGTGTTGCAGTAATGGAGGTGAGGTCAATAGTTGCTTCAGTGTGTTGAAGGCATCTATGTGTTCCTGCTTGATGCTGAAGGGTGTTTTTTCACGTGTGAGCTCAGTTAGGGGATGGGCGATGTGTGCAAACCTGTAGATATACTTCCGGTAATACGAAGCCAGCCCAATAAAACTGCGCAACTGTTTCAAATTTGTGGGCATTGGGATGCCCGTAATTGCGTCAGTCTTAGCTGGGTCGGGAATAATGCCCTCTCTATTGACAATGTGGCCCAATATGTTAATTTGCTGTCTGAAAAATTGACATTTCGCAGGTTTAAGCCTAAACTTGGCCTCTCTGATCCTTGCGAAAGCCTCCTCCAAATGTACGATATGTTCGTCGAAAGTATTGGAGAAAACTGTTATATCGTCCACGTATACTAATACGGAACGCCACTTAAGCCCTGAAAATGTCTTATCCACTAGCTTTTGGAAGGTTTGACTGGCGTTACGGAGACCCATCGGTAAACGGGTGTAGGTATATAGCCCGTTCTCTGTAACGAACGCCAGTTTGTGCCTATCTGGTTCATAGACGGGAATTGAATAGAATCCACTATAGCAATCCATCGAACTGAACCAGCTAGCTCCGCCAAGGGCGTCCAAATAGGTGTCCGCCCTTGGTAGTGGATAACTACCATTTTCGACTAACTTATTGAGCCTCCTGTAGTCAGTACAAAATCTGTGCGATCCGTCTCTTTTTTGGTCAGCAGAACTGGTGAGCTGTAGTTAAAAATAACGGGAACAATGACCCCTGCCTCGAGCATCTCTGAGATCTGAGCGTCGATGGCGTGTCTCTCCTTCTGGCTCACTCTGAAGGGAGGCTGGTGTACTGGCCGGTCACTAGTGAGTGTGACATGGTGTTCAATGAGGTCTGTCACAGCGAGATCCTTCATTGAATGGGCAAAAATATCTCTGTTGGTCTCCAGGAGCTCCGTGAGCCTTTTATTTTGCTCCGGAGTCAGGTCCGCCTGTGGTTCTGGTTGGCCGCCTTATCTGTGTGTGTGTGTGTTGGCTGATAGTATGCAGTACAGAGGCCTGGTGCTCGTGATTTTCTCGCTCCGCTCGAATCCCATCTCTGTTCCTGGTGTATATCATGGGATGTGTGGTGAGCCTCTGGTCGTGCTTTAAAAGCATCTGACCACTAGCGAAATTTATGCTAGCCTCATATCTAGCGAGAAAATCCATGCCAATTATGGCTGATGCAGAAAGGTGTTCGATAACGAACATGGGGTGCGTTGTGGCAAAATGGTCTATCCTAAGATGTATGTTTGCCACCCCCGCGTTTTCTAGTGTCTGAGCATTGGCCGCTACCAGTCGGATGTCACCCGTGACACCGTGTATTTGAGCCTCGGTAACGTGTCTTCTATTAACACAACTTACTGCTGCCCCGGTATCGATTAGGGCCTGCACTCTGTGGCCATTTATGGTGGCGTGTATCGTGAGGGCCGATACATGAAATTCACTGCCCTGCACCGATGTGTTATGTAAGATGTATGTTGTTGTTGTTGTTGTTGTTGCCGGAGTGACATTTGTGCTGGGAAGGCACGGAGCTGTCCGCTTATCGTACCTGGCACGCTTCGCCTCTCGGCTGACTTCCTGTCCTGAATACTTTGCCCCGGTCAGCAAAGTGCGTTCGCCAAGTACATTGCCAGCTCTTTTAACCGGTCTTGCTGTTAGACTAGAAGTCTGCTGGCGAACGTTTAATGTATTAATCGTTCCCAGCCTTTGTGTAGTTGTGTTGTTGTTGGTTTCTTCCTCTCGGGAAGGTGTGTCTGCGAACGTGACCCTGAGCTTGCCCTTGTTACCCCGTCTTTTGTTCCAGGCGGTCGCGAGTTCGACTCCTGTTGCTGGCTTCCCCATGCCGAGCGAGCTCGCGTCATGCGCCTGTGTGTGGTCAATTCCCACCCTGTGTTGTGGTGAAGGGGGTAGGGTTTTCTGTTTGGAGGGTGTGGGCGTGTTCTTAGGCTGTTTGCTTATAATTGTGAGGGGTGTGTAATGTCCCGCCTTAGGGTTTCCTGTAAAAAGTACATGTAGGTCCCTATCGAATCCCGCAGTTGAGAATAGCGGAGGCGAGTGCACATCAGTGTATACATGGATGTTGGCTTGCAGCACTTTGCCGAGAGCGGTCACCTCTACGGCACTGGCATAAGTGCCGTCCCTACCCATGTATTTTCTGTAATCCGCCCCGGTCTGAAATGGGTTTTCCCGCTCGTCCGACACAAAGTCTCGGTACTCGCTCCAGTTGGCCAGGATATGTTTGACCGTTTTCTGTCTGTAGTCCCCATGATAATCCTCGGTATTCCGGATTAGGAAGCTCATGGCCCTAAACAGACAGTTGCCGTCTCCTTGCACGGGTGTGTTTGGAAACGGTCCGGGGGCGGATCGTCATCCTTAGCTTTGTCTGGCTGCTTCTTCCCCTTACTCTTGCGAGTTTGCTTGGGGGAAGGGCCTTTCTTGTGTTGTGTTGGGGGAGGAACCTCAGCTGCTTCGCCCGCTAGCCGAACCTCCCCGTCTAGGCGTTTTTTTGGAACGTAGGTGTACGCCTGCCCGTAATGTATGTGCGCCCCCCCCCTCTCGGGGTGGCTGCGCCAGCTCCCCGCCTGCGGTGTGTGGCTAGGCATGGGGAGTATTGCCCCCCTGTCTGTCCTGCGGGGTGTCTCATCCCTGAACTCCCTTGGGTATTCGTCGGGGAGGGGGTAGTGTTCCGGGCCCTTTGTGTGTTTATCTACATTGTCCCGTCCCCTTGTGGGTTTTCTTCCCTGTCTGTTATTGCCCGGGGGTCTGTTCTCCTGTTTCCGCCGGGGTGGGGTGTATATCTGCTGCTGCGGGGGCGGGTTTTCCCGTCGATTCCCGTGTTCCCTGTACTGGGCAGCTGCATACCCCTGTCTGGTCGGGGTTGGGTTTCCTCGCCTGTCCCCATTTCCCCTGTACTGTGGGGATGTATAGCTTTGCCTGCGCGGGGGCGGGTTCTCCCGATATTCCCCATTTCCCCTGTACTGCGGGGCTGCATAGCCCTGCCTGCGTGGGGGCGAGTTTTCCCGGTACTCCCTGTCTGCCCTGTGTTGTGGGGCAGCCTAGGACTGTCTATTTGGTGGCGGGCTGTTTCGTCGGGGGATGTCGTGGTCGTACTCCTCAGGGTAGTACCCCTGTGTGTACGGGGATGGTGAACGCCGTGAGGGGTATGCCGGCTCTGTGTCCGTGTATGATATCGGTGAATACCGAGGAGGGTAGTGTGGCCTATCCTGTGGGGGAGGTGTTGTTGGCCGCTGTGGAGGGTAGTAATTTTCCTCCCTCCCGTAGCGTCTCCTCTCTGTGTACCCCCTGTCCCTCTCAGTATAATAGTGTTCTTGTGTGTCTGCGTGCTCATCCCTTAGCGGTCTCCCGCCCGCTTGGATGGCAGCTATTGTCAGTTTCTCCATTCTGTCCACCAATTCGTCCATTTTATTATTGGTGTCGTCTTTTTGAGTTTGGAAGTGCAGATCCACGGCTTTTTCCGTAGCCTTTTCCATGATCTTTCTTCCCTCCTTTATGGTCTTTATGTTATTTAACATATGTTGGACCGTGGGGTTGTTCATTATGCACAGCTTTTCCACTATGGCTGGTCTGAGGCCCTGCATTAACAGCTTGACTTTCTGTTTATTTGTCATGGCTGCATTGTACTTGTCGCACATTATCAATTTTACATTGATGTATGCCTGGGCGCTCTCTTTAGGTCCCTGTGACCTCTGTCTAATTTGGTCGTAGAGATCGTCATCGTCTGGTATGAGCTGGAATTCGCTCTTCAACATTACAGCGGTTTCCTCCCATGTGGCAGCTTCTAGTGTGTCCTCATGGAGCTCATACCATGTCATGGCCGCCTTTGTGAGGTAAGCAGGAAGGAGCCGTTTCCTAACTTCCTCGCTCCAACCATTGATCCGAGCCGTTCTATTGAAGGCCTTGAGGTATTCCTCGGGATCCTGGCCTTCCCCCGTGAACTTTGTGGGGTGGATCATGGGGTACTCAGTGTGTCTGTTCATTTCGTTCTCGGCTGTGTCTCGTTGGCTGTGTAGTGATTCTGGTCTGTTTGTGCCGTTCGCACCGCTGTCGTGTGCCGAGGTGTTTGGGCTATTTAGAGGGGAATTAGCCTCGCTTCCCGTGTACGACACCTGTGTTATGTTACCAGGTGGCTCGTCACCTGATATGTCTGTGCTGATGGATGGTGTGTTGTCGTACTGTGTGGATTTGACTATGTGTACGGTCCTGTCTAAATCCTGTTTTACTGTTTCCAAAATAGTGTGGATGTCAAGAACTGCTTCTGTCGTATGATTATTGGACTTGATAGTGTCTGTCTCTAGTAGCTCTGTAATGCGCTCGAGCAGATTACTGGCTTTCTGCTCTGTGATTTGCAGTTGCTGCAACAATAGGGGATGGAGTGTTGGCAGGCAATCTACTTCACTAGCGCTGGATACTGGTGACTCTTGTGTGTGTTCACTGGCCTGGGACCGTGTAAAATGTATAACTTGTGCTGCGGCGGTAGGGTATTGAGCACGGATCTGTGATGTTTTGAATTCAAGGTCCCTGAGAAGTTGTACTGCAGTCTGGTCAGTTATTAAGTCACTGTTCTTAATTTTTAGCTTCGGCAGGAGTGGAGTCGTACCAGCCGACAAATGGTGCGCAAAGTCTCTTAGTGTAGTTTTAAATGTGGACATTTAATTTCCAATGACTTTGCACTATGGGGTGGATGGGGGTTGGTGTAATAATACAAACTCCTATATGTATATAAAAAATGTGTGACGTAATATAAGGTCAAAACACAAAAAAAAAAAAAATCAGTCTTGCTTGGCTATATGCGGTTAGGACCGTTTTGACCACGAAAACTCGTTGTATGAGTTCCTTTTTTACTATGCGTGGTACCCGGCCTCCAGCAGTGTTTTAGATCCCTTTATTTGGGGGGTGGTTGGATCTAAAAGGAAGAGTTATTGTGTTAATTTATAAAGCAGTGCCTAAAAGGGGGTAGCTTCCCGTAGCAGGGTAAGCTGACCAGTGTAGAGTGTTGTTTAGTGTTAGTAACTAGGGGGCGCTCCTATAAAGGATGTAGATGTATCTTAGGGGATGGAGTTTGGTGTATAGGTCAACGTGCTGGTCGTCCAGCTGGCTGCTTGTTATATAACTGAACGTGCTCGTGTCAGCTATGTGGCGCGCGCTGCTCTTGGCAGTCGGGCCGCCGCGAGAAATACAATGATACCTGAGCTAGCACTGTTGGGCTACCATATGTCACGTCTAACCGTGACGGGAATAAGGAAGGGCGTTGGGACGTAAAGAGGCGTATAAATAGTAAGACGAATGTAGTGTACTGACCAAGTGTTTATTGGTCAGTGATGTTGAATTATGAGCCCCTTTTAGGGAATGTAATAATGGTCACAATGTAAAGGTACAATCTGTGGGTAAAGGTTACAAATACAGGAGATCTGAACACGTCTGACTCACCCATGATGATAACGTCGATAGCCTGCGGCCGCTGCACTGTAAGACTGGTAATTGAGAGAGCTTGTCCTACATAAGGCTCCCTTTTATAGCTTTCGGCGTTGTTCTGTCAGCGTTCTGCTGCCTAGATGACCTAGTTAATTTGTGTGTCGCTGTTTGTGGTAGTGATGCAATTATTGGTTAAGCTTTCCATACTGGCTAGCTGCCATTGCGGTGTTAATAGATATGTTCTGGACTTACAAGATTTGCCAGTTAAGGGTGATTTAAATAGATGATGGGGGGGATGTCCTCCAGGGGATGCAGAACCCTGGGGGGCTGTAGAGTATGGTGCGAGCAACTTAATAAGCAAGCCTAACATTCATAGCTGTTCAATTATTCATGAGGATTTAGTTGTAATACAAATGAATCGTCTTAAAGTAACTTACAACAAACCCATATATGTGGGTTACACCATTCTGGAATTGTCAAAAACACTTATGTATGAATTTCACTATGATTATGTAAATAAAAACTATCTTGATAATGCTAAATTACTCTACACAGACACAGATTCTTTTATTTATGAGTTTAAAACTAATGATTTTATGAGGATATCAAAACTGAGCTAAATAGGTTTGATACAAGTGACTATCTAGAGGATAATATTTACCATTTACCTCTAGTAAACAAAAAGGTTCTTGGGAAATTTAAGGATGAATGTGCTGGTGTTATTATAGACGCCTTTGTAGGCACAAAATCTAAATCATACAGCTATATGACAATTGATGATGTAGTAGTAAAAAAATTAAAAGGAGTGAAAAAGAATGTTGTTAGTAAAGAGTTAGATATAAGTGATTATAAAAACTGTATAGTTAGTAACCCACCTGTATTATATAAGAAAATGTGTGTATTTAGAAGTAAAAATCATCAGCTACATACCAATTTGTTGAACAAAGTTGCTTTAAGTAATGAAGACAAAAACGATTCATTATACCCAACACATTTAATACTCTTGCTTGGGGAAACAGTCGCATTGACGACTATTACTTTACTTAAGTCTAATGATCACTATATAGTAATATTTGTAGTGTGTTTTATATTGTAATATTTTTTGTAAAAAACTGTAAGTAGAATGTATAATGTTAGGCTACTGTAGATTAGTAAAAATAAGATAAGTAATACATTTTAGTGTAAAATGTTTGCTTTTGTATATTATGAAAAAGATTTTAAAAATTTTACAAAATGTGTGAACTAAACAAGGGGAATGTAAAAAATGTAAAGTGCAAATTGTAAATATCCATGTGTGAAAAAGTGAAATGGCTATCACCATTTTAAAATTAAAAAGACATTGTGATCTGGTAAACCTTGTTTTTTATTTCACAACAACAAAAATGTACAGAATGTGTAAACTAAACAAGGGAATGTAAAAAATGAAAAGTGGAAATTGTAAATATTCATGTGGAAAAAATGAAATGGCTATCACCATTTTAAAAAATTAAAAGATATAGTGATTTGGTGAACCTTATTTATATTTCACACAAAAAATGTACAGAATGTTTGAACTAAACAAGGGGAATGTAAAAAATGTAAAGTGGAAATTGTAAATAATCATGTGTGAAAAAATGAAAAATGAAGAAATGGCTATCACCATTTTTAGAATTAAAAGACATTGTGATCTGGTAAACCTTGTTTTTATTTCACAACAACAAAAATGTACAGAATGTTTAAACTAAACAAGGGGAATGTAAAAGAATGTAAAGTGGAAATTGTAAATATTCATGTGTGTGAAAAAAATGAAATGGCTATCACCATTTTTTTAAATAAAAGACATTGTGATCTTGTAAACCTTGTTTTATTTCACAACAAAGAGAGCTTTACAAAATAGAATACAAAAGAAATACCAATTCCTCAATCCTTTTCAATGTCCATGTCCACTCATTATTAACTTTCCTTTTATAACACTAATCACAATGACGACTGCCAACCTCTCTCCCACTGAGACATCACAGGATGTCAAACGTTGTTTAGCTTTTCAACGATACTTTATCCGCTACACGTCTTAATGCAGGATGACTGTGGTGATAAGGAAGGTGCATGCTTGATCCAAAGGATTAATAGGTATATCACTATGCTGCAAAGGTTCTTCAAGACAAGTTCCAGGACTACACAAATAATAACCAGGTAGGTAGATTTCAAAAGTCAAGTATTGAATTACTTTGTTAATGACGCCATTGCCAGTACAGGTCTGGCATATCCTTTTCCATTGATGGTAAAAAGGTTTGTTCTTCCTCCTCCTCCTCTGTGGATGATGTTTGTTGTTGTTGCTTTTTTCTTCATCACGCCCGTGGTATGATGAAACAAAGTCTTTACACTGACTTTTATGACCATGATACAGTTTGACTAGCTGACAAGTAGCACACTGTCGCATAGAGGGTATTTTTGCCATAGCCACTTGCTTATGGTGATCATAATCCGTACATGGTTGCAATTCACTTAACACAGGGTCTTGAGTCCATGATTTTGGTACATGTTGCCAGATTTCTTTCACTGCATTTGCTGCGACATAATAAATGAATGATTTTGGAAGAGCCAATAATTCTTCTTTAGTAAAACTGTCTAGTTTCTTTTTATACACAAAGAACTTTCCAATCGCTTTATCGGTAGCATCCCCTTTCTCCATGGTATCACGTTGATGTTTACACCTCGCTTGTAGAAATCTCACTGGTGTCATTCACAGGTAAACCTTTAGTTTTAATTTTATTTAACAACTCCCAGCAGGCATTGGTGGTTAGCCAATGAAACAATTGCCACACCTGTGCCAAGGCTTTATGGGTAATATTGTCACAGGGGCAGCGGTCCATGAGTGTTTGCAGCGAGGGACAGCCCATGTCCATTAAATCGATACATTGACAGTAAGACGCCAAAAATTGTTGTAGCCATTGACGTTTTTCACTACCTTTCACAAATACTACATGGGCAGAAGACAAGTGAGCTTTCATGACTATGTCCAGGTGCTTATATGAAATGGTTCCTTGCTTCCAGTCTAGTTGCATATGAGTTTCAATCCACTGGGTTTGTTTACGGTCTTTATCACACAACAAATCAAACGCATAAGGTGGTTTAAACACCAAATGAGTAGCTTGTGATATCCAAAAAGTGGAACAATCGATGATGGCCACTTCTTTAATTATAAATTTGTTATCTCCAATTTTAAACCCTTGACAGTCGACAATAAGTGTACGCAACATGTTCACTCTTGTCTGGATCAAGTCCAACTGACCACAGACTGACAATTGTTCAGTAAGGTGTACCCATGTCATTTACTTACATTCCATTCTAGTAAAAGAAAAGAAAAACATCGAGTAGTCACTATAGAGGTTAGGATATGACAGGGGGGGGGGGGGCATAAGAAATAATAATATAACAACAACAACCAATTTTTTATTTCATTATTTTATTAGCATAACAAGTTTTACATTCTTTTTTCATTCTAGGATAGAGGCGGTACCATCTCATACAACAAAAAAGTCTTTTGTGTTTATAGTGTCCATAACACCGATGATATCCCAATGTCTCTAAACTGGATGTTTTTAACTGTGAGCTGCTCACTGAAGTGAGGGGTAACTTGAATGACAGGGTATATTACCCACCTCCATTCTGCACAGGTAGGGGCAGGCAGGTGACCAGCGCTGATGTTCCTGCATGGGTTCATCGCTCTCTTGCCATTGGTCTAAGATGATGGGACAAAACACACATTTCACTTCATCTCTTCTTTTTAAATAGTAGAATCCAGCGGCTGCTAAGGCTTGAGGGTTTATAAAAGGCACCGGCCACGTCGCAAAGGTCTTGAAACGTTGTTCCTCAGATTTTAAATTCATGGATGTAACTTCTCTTGAGGCTTGAAAGCAAGACATGACTGAGTGGTTTGATGTGTGTTGACCTGCTATTTATACACTTGTCACTTGGTTGGACAGTGGATAATAGTTGACTTGTTTGTGATGAATAATCAAACAGTAGGCCGTGGTATTGGCTGGAACATTGTCATGCGTTTCAAAATCTAGTCGAATGTCAATATTGGATGGTTTGACAGACTCTTCCAAGTAGGAACAGTCAAAGACAATCAGTGGCGCCCTTGTCTTAAAAGCTTGGGGTGATAACATTGGACAATTCTCTTTTTGATAATACGACCATCTAAATTTAGAAAACAAGTCGTACAGGGGGGCAAACTTATTTTTTGAAAAATCTAAATCCAGCCCTTCATAGGGAAACACAGCACCGTTGAGGAAAAGACGTGCATTTCTCAATTGCAGGTGATCAAATTGCGTGACATCTTTGGTTTGTTGATAATTGCGATTCGTTTGAAAACCCACAATCATGTAGAGAGGTCTCTCTGTATAGCGGGCTGTTTTTATAGACCAACTGTGTGTGCTGGTGGTGGGCAATAACGGGTACTCATGGAGTGCCCAGCTTCTAAATTCCATGGGTAGAGGTATATCTCTCTTTACCATTTTGAGTATGTCCAGTTTTTTGCTATCGTTAAGGGTCACATGAGGCACTTTCCATAGCAAGCGTTGTAGTTGAATTTTTGAATCAATGGGGGCATTGTCGACTCCCTTGAGTGCATTGTTATCACTCCTGTATCTCACCAGATAAAGCACTTGCCTTGCGTTGACCACAATGCGCTGGTGATCTTCAGCAAAGCCTAAAATCAGTTTAAGAGGTAAATATCCAGTGAAGGTGCCATCGGTGTGTACCATCCAGTCATTGGTCGAGTCAGGGCACCAACCCGCCATGCAAAGTGTTTTAGCTTCTTCCTCACTATAAGAGGGATATAGTTTCATGACACTGGAAATACCCACATTTCGAGTGCTATCCACCACGATATCGTTAATGACATAACGTACTTCAGAAAACAGGAAGGCGAAAGCATGGTTGGCTAACTTGGATGTAGTGGGTGTAGAACCATCGGCTTTGGTGAGCCGACCCTCAATCTGAATAACACTTTCATGCGGTAGAGTGTAAATATCTTGGTTGTTGATAACAAATTGAATTTCATCATTGTTATTGAGTCCTGGTGTTTGAGCTTGATAAGAATGCAGATCAATTCTTACCACTCCTGGTTGCTCCTCGATGTGGTTCGCTACCTCTAGAATAGAATTCATCGCGGAGGTTAATGTGGTAACCCAAATGCTGTAAAATCTGCTTGTTCTGAGATGTTAACGTGTATTCACGTGGTAAACAACTAACACCATTCCTAGACGGTGCTGTTGCTTTGTATACAAACTTGATAGTTGTTTTAGCACCAACTTGTAAGTCACTGGTGTGGTAGAATCTAGATCAATGAGTTGTTGCTCTCTATTGATCAGTCTTAATGTTATATTACTAATACCATCGACAGCCACCGAATGAAATAGCACCACTGGAGGGTTTTCACGAATAATATAGCCATTGGGCGATGTTACAATAAAGTCATAAAGCGAATGCGACGGTTCTTGATTGGTGTACACTTGACTAATAATATTGCACGTCACCGACACATGATGGTCCTCAATGAATTTCACTTCATGGTCTGATTCATGTTTTTTGTTGGGCTCTAACACACGTGGTTTAAATCCTAGTAATGGACCAATGGAATCGGGATGAGTTTTAAAGTCAATTTTGAATGTAGAAAAAATACTGCAGCGATGAGTGTTGGTATTTCCTACAAGTTCAAACTTGCGCGTTCCATCGAGAAATGACTTTAAACCATATTCATTGATCAACACCACATAAATGTGTTCATAAATGTCATCTATCGTGTATCCACCAGAGTTCAGGGTGAGCACAGAATCATCATAGTAAAACTTGTTGTTCACATTTTCACGTATGTTGTATATTCGATTGTACGTTTCAAGAGAAACAAGTCCTAAACCATAAGGTTTTTCACTCAATTCGATAGGTGGGTAAAAGTCTAGACTCACTTCAGGTCCACGTCCATGCAGTGTAAACGTCTTACTTTCCACCGACATACTGTTGACGTTTTTGCTTATGTTGCGTCTTATATAAAAAAAATTAAACACAAACGTCCACACTGTTGGCTGTTAAACGTTTGCTCACGTTTCACATTATAATATATCTTGATCCTGTTTCCAAAATAGGCCACTAGTTCCATGGGCGGGGGCAAATTCCCAAAACTGTCAAAGTACCATACAGTAGATCCCTCTTTGACATAAGCTACATAATGTGTTCCAGGTCCTCGGTGATCATCCAAATTGACAACAGCACATTCACGTTTCCAGGGTTGTGAGGGTAATTGGTTTCGCATAAACACACCTCGAAAATGAGAAAGCTTCAGTTGTTTAGCATAGCTTTCCACTTGCTGATGCGTCAGGGCATGTCTTGCTATGGTTGAGGTTAAAGATGTTTTTTTTTATTTCGAAAAGGTGAAATTCCAAATCCTTGTTGATAAAAGGCTGGCTTCAAATTGACATTTCTAGCCCCCATAGCAATAGCCTCCATTGTTTCATTGTGTCGCTGACTTTCATTGAGTTGTTGCTTGCCCTGTTGCACGGCTTTAATGGATTTTGCCACTGCACTGGCGCCGCCTAAAAGTGAACCTAGAGCAGCCAGACCGGCGAATAATGCAGGTAAAAATCCCGCTCGTTTGGGGACGGGGATCACTCGCCCTTGTTTTGAACCCTGTCGCTGACGTTTTGGAATAACATGTCTCTGTGCTACTCGAAGAGCTTTCCTTATGGTTAACACATTATTTTTTCTTTTTTTCTTTCGCAAGGGCTTGTCCACGAATGTCATAAGCCCAGGCTTTGCCAAGGACAGGCTCATATTTTTTGTCTTTCTCACCACATATCTTTGTTTCACCATGATTATGATGATGACCAACAACGTTTCACAAGAAAGTTTAAGTCACAACTAACATTAGATTGTTATTTCATGGCTGTATATTCCAATTCTACATAAAGTGGGAAATCGTTTATGGTTTTTCCAGCTTGCTTTTCATTCCATGTCAACATGATATGAAAGGATAATTCGTCTCCTGCATTGACCATTTCATGGTTATGAACCAACATCCTATGACCATTTATCTCTATTTGTAAATGGTTCTCATCAGGTATGGCATATTTGATGTGAATGGTTCCATTATAGTGTAGTCGATAGTGGCTTAAACCCGAAGCAAGCACATAGGTCAAGTGCTGGTCATGAACTAGCGGTATATGGTTTCTCTCATTCACAGGTTTTACATTTGTCAGATGCACTAAAAATACAGATGGGATAAATTTATAAAGCCTTTTCATTTCATAGGTCACGTATCGCTTGGTACAGACATCATCATCTTCTTGTGGGTCTTCCACGTGAATAATGCGGTGTTGATTAGCGCTATGGCCATCCAGCGTAAGCTGAGGCACTTTATCATAAAACTCATACACCTTGTTATCCACATACTTTTTTGTAGTAACGTCTGTAGACACTTGAGGATGTTTTACATGAGTTAACCGCTTTCTTTTAAAGTCATAATCTCCTTGTTCTGTGCGTGACACTACTGACCTATCCACATAGTGTTTATTAGCAGGATCTGTTTCTTGTTTAGGATCATGTATGGGAACAGGCCTAGCTTTGGCCATCAACGCACGTCCAAAGACATCCATCGTCAACCTGTAGTACGAGTCTACTGTTTCTATGACAAGGCTCGGTGCGATGTATATAGACAGCCTGCTAGCCTCTCTAAGCCTTAGTTGAAATGAAGCTAATTAAGCAGCAAGAGTCAATCCCCGTGAGGGACATGGTTTCCCATCTCTGCCCCACATCACGTGAACAACGCCATGGTTCACTGTTTCCATCATCCATTCGCTGCATTATTGTGGGACCTACCGGCTGTGGAAAGACCAATCTTTTACTGACACTTATTACAGCGCCCAATGGTCTGTGTTTTCAATATATTTATATTTTCGCGAAATCTCTCTACCAACCCCTCTACGTGTTTCTGGATCAAGTCATGTCTGGATTAAAAAATGAGAATATGGGGTATTTTACATTTTCAACGCAAGAAAATGTTATTTCACCGGATGAGGTAAAGCCTGATTCACTCATGATTTTCGATGATGTATCCACTGAACGACAAGGTATCATTCAAAGCTATTTCAGCATGGGTCGACACAAACATATCGATTGCTTCTATCTTGGACAAACGTATTCTAAAATGTCCAAACAGTTGATTCGTGACAATGCCAATGTCATTGTTTTATTTCGCCAGGACGAGAGGAACAGTCGTTACATTTATAATGAACATGTGAATCCGGATATGACCTTTCAAATGTTTACAGAATTGTGTGGCAAGTGCTGGAACACACAACGTCATGCCTGTTTAGTGATTGACAAACAAAGTGAACTCAACCAAGGGCGGTATCGCTTAGGGTTTGATCATTTTATTGCTATTTAAGGCACTGTATCATTCCCTCTCAAGTCATTTGTCACGACATCATGGCGTTAGCAGAGAGTCAATTGAAAAAGCATATTATTAGAGCAAAAAATACTATTCGCCAAAAGTTTCGTCAATTGAAACGATCGCGTGCGGATCATGCTTTGTTTATTCAACAACATTTAGCACCTCCGCTAAAAGCTATGTTGAAACCCTCTTTAAAGCCATCTGAAACGCTACCTACCGTTTCACAAGCCAGTCAGACGCACCACGAGGACTCTGAGGAAGAGGAAGAGAAAGATGAACAGGAAGATTTAACTAGTGTTATCGAAGTTGAGGATAATGAGGAACAAGTGTTTACGCCTCAAAAAAAAGGCATCACCCCTTGCAGAGTTTTTAAGAAAAAGGAAATCCTTGGCCATGGTCGAAACCCCTTGCCCTTCCAGATCGTCTCCATTTTCACAACTCTTGGCCACCCCTCAACATAAAGCTCAACTGAAAAACATTTTAATAAAATATTATGGATCAACACTGGAACCCTATTTCACCAATCTATTTGTTGGAAACACAGATACCACATATGGCGTTCGCTATGAGAATGATAGTTTTAAAATTGGTGATTCATCGATGAAATTTAGTCGTACTAAAGCTGTCATTAAAAAGATAAACTATAAATTATCATCAGGACTGTTAAAGCTACTATTCTCTCGGACTCCCTCATCTCAAGATTATACGTCAGAGGATCTTAGTAAATATAAATCCATTTTATTGGATACCCATGCTCACAAAAGACAGTATGATCCCACTCAACAAGTGAATGCTAATATATCCCAAAAATATAAAACCATCATTGCAAAAATGTTCCCCACTAGTCAAAATGGTCGTCGTAAAGTGTCCGCTTCAGGGGTGACATTTAAACCATTAAAACCCCTTGTGGATGTTACCTACTGGCACAATCCAAATAAACTCGTCCAGTGACTACAGCTGTTGCATGCTTCACGTCAAGCCGGTCATACCGGTCACGATTGGGAAATTCAAGAAATTGAGGAAGAACTTCGAAATGCCAAAATTATTGTTTAAGCCCTCACCCATTAAAATGGGTATTGCTCACGAGTTGCATCGTCCAGCTAGACGTCACTATCAGCGACTCAAGGTGATTTCACAGGGTGTGGATGAACTTTGGCAAGCAGACTTGGTTGAAATGATTCCCTAAGCTAACGTTAACGATGGTGTACGCTATATGTTGACGGTCATTGATGTTTATTCCAAAATGGCGTTTGTTGAACCTGTGCGTCGCAAGTCTAGTCCACTAGTCACCAAAGCCTTTCAACATATTATTCAACAATCTAAACGTCAACCTCAGCTGCTACAAACCGACCAGGGAAAATAATTTTTCAACAAGGAATTCTCCAGTTTTCTCAAATCTAAGGATATTCACCATTACACCACGTACAGCAATCTCAAAGCCAGCGTGGTCGAGCGGTTCAACCGAACATTGAAAACCCATATGTGGAAAGCGTTTACCGCTCAGGGCACTTATCGCTGGTTGGACTTGTTACCTGAGTTAGTGTCACGTTACAACGACACCAAACACAGAACCATTGGGACCAAGCCACGACTTGTAACTAAAAATATTCCACAACTGGATAAACTGTTTAACCCCATAAAAACAGCAGACCCTAAACGTCATCGCCTTAATATTGGGGACCATGTTCGTGTGAGCGAGCAAATTCAAGTCCGTCTTCGACAAGGGCTACACACCAAATTGGGGGACTGAACTATTTCGAATTCGTCAAGTCAACCTGAACAGTCCAGTCACCTATTTACTCGAGGACCTCAACCATCAACCCATAAAAGGCAGGTTTTATCTTCAAGAACTTCAAAAGACAGCGTTTCCTAAACATTACCTTGTGTAAAAAGTGTTGAAACAAAAAGGAAATAAACTATATGTAAAATGGTTGGGATTTAGCTCAGCTTTTAATTCTTGGATTAATAAATTACATGTTGTGTGAACCTGTGTGTCTTGTATTTATTTATTTACTCATGTACTTAACCTACAGTCCTATGTACAGTCCTCAGCTATACATGTATTATGAGCAATACATATTTCTTTCTCTCTTCACCTGTGTTCTCTCTTACACTGACTCTCCCCCCCTTCACCTCTCACCACTGTCAAAACAGGTTGTGACTTGTTAGCTCTCATCGTGCACGTGTACAGGTGAACACCTGTGTGTCAGATCATATTACACATGAACTTGCATTTTCTCACGTATGAAGCAAATCAGGATGTGACTTGTTTCACAAGGAGAATGCTAATAATGACATCTCACACGTGTTCACATGTATTTCGCCACTTTCCTTTCATATCGTTATCCCATTATAGTAGTGGTGAACAACGTCAATTAAACACACACAAATGTAGTTAGACCCTTTGACATTATTTAAATAAATTAATGGGCTCGTCCGTAGGAACCAGGCCAAAGGGACCCGTCTAAAGGGATCAGTCTAAAGGGACAAGGACTCGTCCACAGGGACTCGTCTACAAGGACTCGTCCACAAGGACCTGTCATCAATGACTTGTCAACAATGACCTGTCAACAATAACCCATCCATAGGGATCCACTCCCCCACCCTCTTACAAAAGCCCTGAGTGGGCATGCGTAAAAAACAAAAAACAAGCATGTTAATTCATAGTGGCTATCCACCGAACACATGCACTTTATGTAGAACAACGTTTCATTCCATATCGGCATTCAAACTCTCACATGTTGCAATTGGAAAGAGAGATTCTCTAAAAAATTACAATTTCACCCTCTAGTAGGGGTAGGTTTTATTTTAGTAGTGGAAATATGTTGTCCATTGGAAAGGGGGTGTCAGCCCGAGTTCAATGACACCTCGTACAAGTCTCTAGCATGATTGGTTCGCGAGATATTGCCATTTTAGTATTCCAGGGGTGGAGCGGTGGTGGTGGGATCTGAACCCATCAAAAACCACTACTAGGAAGGACTAATGTAAAACCCTAAACAATTCAATTGCAGACGAATGGGCACTTTTGAAGAATAAAATAACAAAATCTGCAGAAGAAGACATTGGTAGGAAAGAAAGAATAGGTAGAAAACCGCGGATCACTCAGGATATACTAGAACCTATGGATGAAAGGCGGAAACACAAAAATGTAAGAGATTAAAAGGGGAAAGCAGAATACAGACGTCTGAAAAATGAGGTAAAAAAGAAGTGCAAGGAAGCGAAAGAACAATGGTTGAAAGACAAATGTGCAAGTATAGAAAATCGTCTGAAATTAGGATGAGTAGACACAGCGTATCGAAGGATTAAGAATACTTTTGGGGAAAAGAAGACTAAGTGCTGTAATATTAAGGACACAAGTGGAAAGCCTCTAAAAGATAGGGAAGATAAGGTTGAGAGATGGGAAGCTTACTTTGAATGTTTGTATAAGGAAAAGGAGATTGAGAATCATGTAATGGAAAGGGGGAGGAAATTGATGAGGATGCAAAAGGAGATTTAATATTGAGATCAGAATTTGACAGAGCATTGGAAGACTTAAGCAGGAACAAAGCACCAGGCATAGACGATATACCGATTGAGTTGCTACGCTGCATAGGAGATGAAGGTCTGAGCAGGTTATTTCACTTGGTGTGTAGGATTTATGAGACAGGTGAGGTACCCTCTGATTTCAATAATAATATAATCGTCCCTATACCGAAGAAAGTGGGAGCTGAAAGATGTGAAGATTACCGTACAATCAGCTTGATTACTCATGATTCAAATACCCTGCCTAGAATAATTTACAAGAGGATGGAAAGCCAGATAGAAACTGAGTTGGGTGAAGACCAGTTTGGTTTCAGGAGAAATGTAGGAACAAGAGAAGCTATACTAAGTCTTAGGCTGATTTTTGAAGGTAGAATAAGGAAAGATAAGAGAACGTTCATGACATTTTTAGACTTAGAAAAGGCTTTTGGTAACGTTGATTGGACTTAATTGTGCGACATTTTGAATACGATTGGAATAAGTACAGGGATAGGAGAGTGATCTACAATCCATACAGAAACCAAACAGCAGTAATTCGAGTTGAAGGACATGAGAGAGAAGCTGGTATTCAGAAAGGTGTGAGGTAGGGCTGCAACTTATCACCCATACTTTTCAATCTTTACACTGAACAAGCAATGAAGGAAATTGGATAAAAATTTAAAGTTGGAGTGAAGATTCAAGGAGAAATAATTTAACTCTGAGATTTGCCGATGACATCGTCATCTTGGCCGACACGCCAGGGGGTTTAAATGGTATGGACTCCGTCTTGAGGAAAGAACTCATGATGAAAATTAATAAATGTAAAACAAAAATATTGGAATGCAGCCGAAATAAGTCAGAAACCTCTATGGACATCAAATTGGCAGGTGAAAAACTAAAGAAAGTAGGAGACTTCTGTTACATAGGAAGCAATATAACCAGTGATGAACGAAGCAAAGTAGGTTAGCTCAGGCAAGGAAAGCATTTCTACAGAAAAGGAATCTGTTGACATCGAATATAGATTTAGGTACTAGGAAGTCATTTTTGGAGGCCTTTGTCTGGAGCGTGGCGCTCTATGGAAGTGAAACTTGGACTATTGGTGCAGCAGAAAAGCGGATAATTGAAGCGTTTCAAATGTGGTGTTACAGGAGAATGATGAAGATCAGATGGGTAGATAGGGTTACAAACGAAGAGTTATTAAGACTAGTGGGAGAGGAGAGATGTTTCTGGTGACTGCTAATGAAGAGAAGAGATAGGTTGGTAGGACACTTACTAAGACACCCAGGAATAGCAAGCTTAGGTGTGGAAGGAAGGGTCGAGGACAAGAACTGTAGGGTTAGACCAAGGTTAGAATAAGTTAAACAGATTGCCTAGGATGTAGGGTGTGGTAGCTATGTAGAGATAAAACGATTAGCTGAGGACATGGAGGCATGGAGGACTGCATCAAACCAGTCAAAAGACTGAAGACTCTAACAACAACAACGTCACTTTAAAGTTGAAATCTCGTATAGGTTATATATCAGGTGCGCGTACCCCTTGAACATTTGAAATCTGATTAACAAAAACATATTGGTGCATTTGTATCTAGTTCGGTAAATATAAGTTCCGACTTGAATGTTCTTTGATCAGCTCGCGTCAACGTGCTGTTCACAACAGCTGGAGGAGATTTCGATTAATTATCGATTTAAATTGATCTATTGAACCCGAAATCACATCTGCCATGTGACTTCTATGGCTCATGAGGAGCTTACCATCCTTGAGAGAAGCACAGACTTCCAAGGAGGAGGCATGTAAAGCGCTCATTTGATTCATATGAGTTGCCGCGCCGTGAATGTATATATTTTTGTGTATTTGATAAGGATGTAATTGTTAACCAATGTTGTACAAATTTCTGATTCACAGAAGCATAATTTGATTTACTATGGAAAGGAAACATGAAAATTAAAAACCCACCGAGAATGCCATAAATAGTTTACAGTCGCACATTTGACTGATGTCTAGATAGTTCTTGCTGAAACACTCTTATCACAAGCATGGTCTTGGCTTGACTTGCAACTTAATGCGGGCATGGCCCTCTGACTACGTTAAAATTGTGCTCGTCAAAATCGAGAAATATCCGTCAAATATAGCTTGATCCAACGAACTGATATACGCTTTTGCGTGCAGCAAAGCTGTTAAGTGAATTTAAATCAGTCAGTGAACGCAGATTTGGAATATTTGTAATATTCTGATAAAATTTCTACGTAGGCATCGAACACGCTGCCAACCACGTTTTTCGAAAGTGCAACGATATTGCTAGGAACAGTGCAATACAGTAAAGAACAAGATCACGTGTGAATTAAAGTCACCCAGTTTTTAGTGTGCACAGTGGCACAAGCTGCTGTTATTAAACTCTGTGAGCGGAAAATCTATGGCCATTATTACTTGCTACCTGCTGATAAGTGCAACTTCAGTGTGGAATTGCTAGTAAGATTCTAACAGTAATTCAGTGCCAACCAGCGAATTCAACAGCATTATGGCATTGCTAATACACATTTTTCATGACGAAGAAATGCCAATTATTCCTTCTACAATGGAATTAGGAATGGAATAAAAACCCACAGGATGGCGGGGTTTAGCGACGGCTGGATCACACTATAAATGGTTCAGTGATGGCTGAATCACACTATGAGGAAGGCACGTGTATAATAGGCATTCCACCATTATGACTTACTTGCTACCTAAACCAGGCAAGTCATTTCACTGAGGAAATATGAAGCACGCACGTGAGTCTAGCTGATAGCCGAAATAACTTTTTATGTACGATCTCGCAATGGGGATTAGATTACTTTAATAAGACCTTACGCCGCACATTCTTAGGAAGGCTTAGTTATTAACATGTATTCCTAGTGGTGGAGTAACCACATGTTATGTCGTATCATTTGCAATTGCTTGGGATAAACGCATTTGCCAACTATTTTTGCAAATATACCTTTTTCTAGTTGAACAGTGCATCGAACCAACACACTCTAACGTGTAGGATTTTGGTACATAATCATGTCTGAATAACTGCATTTTTACTGGAGCAGTAAACTCAACGATCACCTGTTGGTCGTGAAAGAAGTCAATGTCACACTTTTTTTCATTTATTTTGACCTTGTAAACGTGATGACAGCGCACTCTTTTCTTGATAAAATTACTTAGAAGGCTGTGAGCGGAGTGAACAATGGACATTAGTACCTGGAAACCTGTTTATGAAATGTGGAGAAGTGAAAGAATAACTTTATAAATTCGACATTCAGACGACTGCCAAACAAGCTATGAATTGTACCTTTGCGAGATGAGCTGAGCAGGCTATCTTGAGTTCGAAGGAAGGGGTCATTTTATAGGACTGTAAGCAAAAGACCCAGGTTTATTAATACAAGTTTTCCAGACATTAGACGTCTGATATAGGAGTAAATAATGCACCTTTCTATAAGTTCAGAGTACACATCTGTTATTACAGCAAGATTAAACCTTATCCTCAAGCTTGTATTGTATACATTTAGTCAGAACCATGTTATGTTAAAACGCACTACAGCGGTAGGATATGATTACCCTTAGATGCTAGTACAAGTTTTGGTACTTTATGAGCTGATAACGCACACGACTTTTGTCTCGGTATTGCAGCAGATGATCAATGGATCAGTGGCATTGATCAGCACACAGGAGTGCTAGTTGATGTTTGGAATTGATTTTTCTTCCAATGATGTATTTGAAATTGGATACTTGGGACACCAATTGTTTACACTTTACAAATTTAGCATTGTCATTAAAAATTCAATGAAACTGATAGGACTGAACTAATCTGATAAATAAGAAGGTAATAATCAAATATCAGGATTTTCAACTTAAAACTGAATATAAACCAAGAGCTGGGAAGTCTAATAAAATGTAAATAAACCTATAAACTTAAATGAACCTTGATGACCATAACTTAGACTTGATTCTTCTACACACTAAAATACAAATGTATCTTTCCCTATTGAGCGACGACAATCAGTTGGTTACGTGTTTAAACGCGGTAGCTAACCTGATAATGCGACGTTAGACATGTTTTACTCATGCAGTCGCCGACCTAATTTTTCTCTCCCAACACGAAACATGACCCAAGTTCACAAACAGTGAATTTGCGATGTAGGAAGGTAGGAGCAGTGGAGCCCATTGCGCAAGTAATTTAAGAGGGTTACATGTTACTCATTTGTGTTGTAAATTAGAATAGATTTTCATGCGTTCTGTTAGGTTCAGAATGTGCATAGCTTTAGTTTGGAAATAAATTTAGGATGAAACGCTTCTCGTTTACATCATTGTTATTATTAACGTACGATAGGTATTAGATTAATTGACTATAACGTTAAATGTTGGAGATGACACCATCATAGCGTAGCTTTAAACTTATTAAGCTTTAAATGTAACTGATACCTTGCATTGTAAACAAGTAAATAACTATCTTTGTTGTAGAATCATTCTTGTACTGTTATTATTATTATTATTGAATCTCCGAAGTAATTGTATAGGGAAGATCTACGTGTCATTCTCTTAGATTGCATTCTTTGATTTTCCATTTTTGCGTAGGACTTCGAGAGGCTTAATTTATTAGGATTGTCGCACGGAGACGAATTACATTATTACAGTATCAACATTGTTTAGCACGGACTAGCCGTTTTCACCTCTCCGAAGTAGTTAGGGGTCTGCCACTTTTTTGAATAAACTGAGTGCGATTTAAATGTAAGCTTGCCTCTTTATTGTATTTGTTGAGTTTGTATTCCTCTGGACTGGTAGTTTCACCTCTTATTACACCCGATACCCCCCGAGTACAGTTTCTTGAGTACTTTCCCAGACCAAGAATGCATTCCTTCCCGTCCTGTATGTCTTCCTGGTAGATGGAGCTTTCGGAAGGGTCATTTAAGGTCTATGGCTCCCCGAAATTCTAGTCATACGGGCACACTATCGAATCAGTTTCTTTTGGTCGGCAACTCGGCACTCCGTTCTTATAAGCATGCAGGCTATTGTTTGGAGGTTGTTGTTTTGTGGCGTGGTCAGTTTTAAAGGATGAAGAAATGAACGAACTATTTAACATCCACCCTGGCAACGAAACAGCTGAAAGTTATTGATTCGAACTCAAACATTGATCGGACTTTGCAAATTGCAAGATCGTGATGTTTTGTCGACTACAACTGGGAGTAGGCCTACCCCTTAACCTTCCGTCGGACGCAGCTGGCCTGATAGGCCCCGAAAATCTATTCTTGCTCCCCCATCTTCCCGGAGGGCACCTATGCACCTGCCCCTTTTAGTATTTTCCTATCTCTAGGTCCCTTTCCGAATGCTCCCTGTTAAGTTATCCCGTCTCCTCCGTAAAGCGCAGTAATTACCTTCCAGGCCTGTGAGGCGCATTGCGCCCGAACTCGTTCGACTTTGGAAGGTTCGTATTTCCTTATTATTCCATCGCATAATTGCGTCTTTTCCTCTTTTTATGAATAAGAAATACATAGATTGTGGTTATTTCGTGAATTAAACGGGTCAAAGGATGTCGAATTATGAATGCTATGAATGTCACAAAGCAATCTGTCTGCCCCACACAGATACAGTAAGACTTGCCAACCATGTACTTTACTGGAGGCAATGTACCTTTACTGCTGAGCATTACAACAGTGATTCCAAGTAAGACTGACTATTTATGGTGTTTGAAGCCAGTTTCCAGTGTTGCCTTAATAAACGCAATAGTGTTGACCGACTGAAAAGCACCAATGTTTTGGTAAGACTGACTCTATTGTGCTGTATCTTATTTTGTAATAAGAACATTATTTAAGTTTTGTTCGTAATTTTAATATTTATTTGAATTTTTCACACGAAAACTGATCGAAATTTGGTGGTGGATGTTAAATGCGAGCTATTATTTTAAAGTTTGATTGTGAGCAATAAATTATTGTATGTTTTTAAAAACCTGATGTTGAATAAACTCCCTATGTATATCCTAATGAATGCCACTTATCACTTAAATAATAATTGCGTTAATTGAGTGTTAATGACATCTATACAACAAGGGCCTGTCAGGCGCACTGCGCTCGAACTCGGGAGTCGCGGAGGTGCGCCCGACGGAGGGTTAAAGCACTGGAAGTAAGATCATCGTTCAGATTTATTGTTTATGGTAAATCATAAACATAGAGTACTATTACATGTGAACACAAAATTGCTGCTCCCTCCATTGCTTCTTTAGCGCCAGCGGCTCCCAAACTGGGGTACCCGTACCCTTTGGAGGTACTCGACGAACCGGTTAGGGGTTCGCCAAAATGGCGGGTGCCAAGCTCCCATCGTACGAGTCAGTCGTAACCTCAAGGTCAATGCTCCCACCCTACCCCACTCACTTTCACTGTTATTGTCTTGATTTATCTATTTTTGCTAAACTAATCGCTATAATTAATTGGTTTTTAATAAAATCAATATTTAAAAATCGTATGTCCTGTAAATGTCTATTTTCCTTAGCTAAATATTTGTACATCTTCATTTGCAAAAGGAAATAAAAGTAAGATTGAAAACTATATTTAGCATCTTATTGAAATGAAATGAATACTAACAGCAAACATTACAAATATTAGTTATAGCCTACTGTTTTCAGGAAACTCTGTTATAAATAGTTGTAAGTTATTTTTTATTATTAATATTTCATTAAGTTATGTACAAATCGCCTGTAAAATATTAAACGCTTTACAAGTTTACTTTTTAGGAGGACTAGGTTCGATAAATATGTATAAAGGGGACAGGGAGGAAAATATGGTTGGGAAACGCTGCTCTAGCTGATCGATACCGTGCACGACGGCTTGCTACAATGGTTCTCTAGTTGATCGATGAATTTAGAAGGCCGTGCATGACGCCTTGCTACATTGGTTCTCTAGTTGACCGATGAATTTAGAAGGCTGTGCACGACGCCTTGTTACATTGGTTCTCTCGTTGATCGATGAATTTAGAAGGCCGTGCACGACGGCTTGCTACATTGGTTCTCTAGTTGATCGACGAATTTAGAAGGCCGTGCACGACGGCTTGCACATTGGTTCTCTAGTTGATCGATGAATTTAGAAGACCGTGCACGACGACTTGCTACATTGGTTCTCTAGTTGATCGATGAATTTAGAAGGCTGTGCACGACGGCTTGCACATTGGTTCTCTAGTTGATCGATGAATTTAGTAGGCCGTGCACGACGACTTGCTACATTGGTTCTCTAGTTGATCGATGAATTTAGAAGGCTGTGCACGACGGCTTGCACATTGGTTCTCTAGTTGACCGATGAATTTAGAAGGCCATGCCCGCTGGCTTGCACATTGGTTCTCTAGTTGATCGATGAATTTAGAAGGTCGTTCACGACGGCTTGCTACATTGGTTCCCTAGTTGACCGATGAATTTAGAAGGACATGCACGACGGCTTGCTATATTGGTTCTCTAGTTGATCGATGAATTTAGAAGGCTGTGCATGACGGCTTGTTACATTGGTTCTCTAGTTGATTGATGAATTTACAAGGCCATGCACGACGGCTTGCACATTGGTTCTCTAGTTGACCGATGAATTTAGAAGGCTGTGCACGACGGCTTGCACATTGGTTCTCTAGTTGACCGATTAATTTTGAAGGCCGTGCATGACGGCTTGCACATTGGTTCTCTAGTTGACCGATGAATTTAGAAGGCTGTGCACGACGGCTTGCACATTGGTTCTCTAGTTGACCGATGAATTTAGAAGGCCGTGCACGACGCCTTGCACATTGGTTCTCCAGTTCACCGATGAATTTAGAAGGCTGTGCACGACGCCTTCCACATTGGTTCTCTAGTTGATCGATGAATTTAGAAGGCCGTGCACGACGGCTTGCACATTGGTTCTCTAGTTGACCGATGAATTTAGAAGGCTGTGCACGACGGCTTGCACATTGGTTCTCCAGTTGACCGATGAATTTAGAAGGCTGTGCACGACGGCTTGCACATTGGTTCTCTAGTTGATCGATGAATTTAGAAGGCTGTGCACGACGGCTTGCACATTGGTTCTCCAGTTGACCGATGAATTTAGAAGGCTGTGCACGACGGCTTGCACATTGGTTCTCCAGTTGATCGATGAATTTAGAAGGCTGTGCACGACGGCTTGCACATTGGTTTTCTAGTTGACCGATGAATTTAGAAGGCCGTGCACGACGTCTTGTTACATAGGTTCTCTAGTTGACCGATGAATTTAGAAGGCTGTGCATGGCGCCTTGCTACATTGGTTCTCTAGTTGACCGATGAATTTAGAAGCCTGTGCACGACGGCTTGCACATTGGTTCTCTAGTTGACCGATGAATTTAGAAGGCTGTGCACGACGGCTTGCACATTGGTTCTCTAGTTGACCGATGAATTTAGAAGGCCGTGCACGATGCCTTGCACATTGGTTCTCCAGTTGACCGATGAATTTAGAAGGCTGTGCACGACGCCTTGCACATTGGTTCTCTAGTTGATCGATGAATTTAGAAGGCCGTGCACGACGGCTTGCATATTGGTTCTCTAGTTGACCGATGAATTTAGAAGGCTGTGCACGACGGCTTGCACATTGGTTCTCTAGTTGACCGATGAATTTAGAAGGCCGTGCACGACGCCTTGCACATTGGTTCTCCAGTTGACCGATGAATTTAGAAGGCTGTGCACGACGCCTTGCACATTGTTTCTCTACTTGATCGATGAATTTAGAAGGCTGTGCACGACGGCTTGCACATTGGTTCTCCAGTTGACCGATGAATTTAGAAGGCTGTGCACGACGGCTTGCACATTGTTTCTCCAGTTGATCGATGAATTTAGAAGGCTGTGCATGACGGCTTGTTACATTGGTTCTCTAGTTGATTGATGAATTTAGAAGGCCATGCACGACGGCTTGCACATTGGTTCTCTAGTTGACCGATGAATTTAGAAGGCTGTGCATGGCGCCTTGCTACATTGGTTCTCTAGTTGACCGATGAATTTAGAAGGCCGTGCACGACGGCTTGCACATTGGTTCTCTAGTTGACCGATGAATTTAGAAGGCTGTGCACGACGGCTTGCACATTGGTTCTCTAGTTGACCGATGAATTTAGAAGGCCGTGCACGACGCCTTGCACATTGGTTCTCCAGTTGACCGATGAATTTAGAAGGCTGTGCACGACGCCTTGCACATTGGTTCTCCAGTTGATCAAAGAATTTAGAAGGCCGTGCACGACGGCTTGCATATTGGTTCACTAGTTGACCGATGAATTTAGAAGGCTGTGCACGACGGCTTGCACATTGGTTCTCTAGTTGACCGATGAATTTAGAAGGCCGTGCACGACGCCTTGCACATTGGTTCTCCAGTTGGCCGATGAATTTAGAAGGCTGTGCACGACGCCTTGCACACTGGTTCTCTAGTTGATCGATGAATTTAGAAGGCCGTGCACGACGGCTTGCACATTGGTTCTCTAGTTGACCGATGAATTTAGAAGGCTGTGCACGACGGCTTGCACATTGGTTCTCCAGTTGACCGATGAATTTAGAAGGCTGTGCACGACGGCTTGCACATTGGTTCTCTAGTTGACCGATGAATTTAGAAGGCCGTGCACGACGCCTTGCACATTGGTTCTCCAGTTGACCGATGAATTTAGAAGGCTGTGCACGACGCCTTGCACATTGGTTCTCCAGTTGATCGATGAATTTAGAAGGCCGTGCACGACGGCTTGCACATTGGTTCTCTAGTTGACCGATGAATTTTGAAGGCTGTGCACGACGGCTTGCACCTTGGTTCTCCAGTTGACCGATGAATTTAGAAGGCTGTGCACGACGGCTTGCACGTTGGTTCTCTAGTTGACCGATGAATTTAGAAGGCCTTGCACGACGGCTTGCACATTGGTTCTCTAGTTGATCGATGAATTTAGAAGGCTGTGCATGGCGCCATGCAACATTGGTTCTCTAGTTCATCGATGAATTTAGAAGGCCGTGCGCGAGATAAATATTACCTATATTAGTGGTGATTGGATTCCTACCGCAACTAGTCAATATGAATATTCTAAGAAATATGTTGATTGTTTTCAAGTCAGTTTTAAGGGTAATGATAATGCTGAGTACAATAAATGAAGGTTATTTCCAAGGAGTAGTCACTATTTTTCGTTAGCACCGAAGAGTAGGCCATTACGAGACCTGATACATTTTATGCAATCAAATCATTTCTCCCCAGATCTACGTTGATACTTGATTCATAGACGTTATACACACGAGTACCTGGGTTGATAACCAAAGATGTCTAGAAACGTCCCTTACGCAGCTCCAGATATTTGACTAGCTAACTCTTCTCTTTAATGAGTTAATGCAATTTATTGTCGACAGCCCATTACCTGCGAAAGTAGTCCCTAGTGTTTTAATAACATGGAGCAGTTTGTGGGAGGACCTACTTATAAATGGGTGGTAATAAATACCCTTAAGATGGTGCGGTAGAGAATTGGGTGAACAAGGAAGTAGTTATCAGCCGCAATTTTCTCTCCGACAAGTTCAAGTTATCGTCCATTGAGGATAAAAAATATCGTGAGGCATGGGACAGCGTCTCGTAAGACGTGAGCTGAATAAGGTGAAGAGGTCGATAGGGAATGTATAACACTCGACTTAAGGGGCTCGTACCCAGCGAGTTGGAGTCTTCGCACACAGTTAATAACAGCTTCACTAATATGTAACAGCATTATGAAGACGTACAAAGTTTTAGCCAATACATAGGGAATTTATTTCATATGTAAAGGCGAACAATATATAAAGTAATGCGTGATTCATTGATACGACAAAATCTGTGATTTTTTAAACGTCATGAATCAGAAACCAGACAACAGTCATTCGAGCTGAAGGACATGAGAGAGAAGCTGGTATTCAGAAAGGTGTAAGACAAGGTTGCAACGTATCACCCATACTTTTCAATCTTTACACTGAACAAGCAATGAAGGAAATTGGATAAAAATTTAAAGTTGGAGTGAAGATTCAAGGAGAAATAATTTAACTCTGAGATTTGCCGATGACATCGTCATCTTGGCCGACACGCCAGGGGGTTTAAATGGTATGGACTCCGTCTTGAGGAAAGAACTCATGATGAAAATTAATAAATGTAAAACAAAAATATTGGAATGCAGCCGAAACAAATCAGAAACCTCTATGGACATCAAATTGGCAGGTGAAAAACTAAAGGAAGTAGGAGACTTCTCTTACTTAGGATGCAAAATAACCAGTGATGGACGAAGCAAAGAGTATATAAAAAGTAGGTTGGCTCAGGCAAAGAAAGCATTTCTACAGAAAAAGGATCTTTTGACATCGAATATAGATTTAGGTATTAGGACGTCATTTTTGAAGGCCTTTGTCTGGAGCGTGGCGCTCTGTGGAAGTGAATATTGTACCATTGGTGCAGCAGAAAAGAGGAGAATTAAAGCGTTTGAAATGTGGTGTTACAGGAGAATGATGAAGATCAAATGGGTAGATAGGGTTACAAACGAAGAGGTATTAAGACGAGTGGGAGAGGAGAGATATTTCTGGCGACTGCTAATGAAGAGAAGAGATAGGTTGGTAGAACACATACTAAGACACCCAGGAATAGCAAGCTTAGTGGTGGAAGGAAGGGTCGAGGACAAGAACTGTAGGGGTAGACCAAGGTTAGAATATGTTAAACAGATTGCCTCGGATGTAGGGTGTCGGAGCTATGTAGAGATGAAACGATTAGCTCAGGACAGGGAGGCATGGAGGGCTGCATCAAACCAGTCAAAAGTTGAAGACTCTTAACAACAACAACAACAACAACAACAACAACAACATGATTCACAAAAAACACGATTTAAAAAGAAATACCAGTCCGAATAGAAAATATTTCTTCATATAAAGACAGCACATGAATACCGAGGATGAACCATCATTAATGTTATATTGTCAATAGAATATTTTAAAAATATTTTATTTATCTTCCAAAAATATTTTTTTCTTAAATTTTCCAAGTAGGCTATATATTAATTATTTTTAGCCTACTTTTCACATTTTGCAAAAATGAGGAAAAAGTAAACTTATGAGATCTATCCGGGCAAATGTGTGACTGTCTGTCCTTTTGTCTGTCTGTGTGTGTGTGTGTGTGTGTGTGTGTGTCCCCCCCCTGTCAACTCCTAAACGGCTGCAGCAATCAAAACAAAATTTTGTAGGAGTTAAGATATATACCTGAATATCTCAATGCCGTATTTGAAAATGATGTCAGTGCTACCAACTGCTGAAAAATCACAATTGAAATTTGAGCTCCATGTTGGTTATCTTGGAAGGTATGAATGGGAGCTATTTCAAAATTAGCACACGTATAGATAATAATATTTCTGTTTAATTTACAGGAAGCCATACATGTCAGTGTTGCAATATTCATTATAAGTCTGCTGATAGGTCAATTTTTAAATGCATATAACTTCTACACTATCAATTGGAATTCAACCAAATTTCGTATGTGCTATGTGTACATAAACAGATGTGACTGAGCGTATTCTTAGGAGCCACCAGGGCTGCCAACTGTTAATAAATGCTCTCAATTTATTTCATGCAAATACCAATATATCAGAAAGTATGCAAGCCGACAGCTTTAAATTATGCACACGTATAGTACCAGAGATTCTATATTAATTTGGAGTAATTTATATACGTCAGTGCTACCAACATGATTCTAAGCCTGCTGAGAGGTCCAACTTTAAAAATATGTAACTTCTATACTAACATTTGGATTTCAACCACATTTCGTATGTGCTATGTGTACCATAACATAACCGGGTGACTTAGCCGAGGTCGTTGAGGCATGACTGTTGGCAGTCGCTCACACCCGGGAGGCGAGGAGGTTCGAATCCCCCGCCGGCAACCTTGAACATGGTCTTCTGTGGTTTCCCATCTTCCTTCCAGGCAAATGCCGTGGTTGGTCCCTAACTATAGGCCACAGCCGCTACCTTTCAACTCCTCGACCCTCCCATCCAACATTCCTCCCCAACGGTAGTTGTAGCTCACCCATTGGGTGTCCGTCTCGAAGCAGCTACAAAACTGGCGAGCCGAACATGTCCTCGGACACTCCCGGCACTAAAAGCCATACGCTAAAAAAAAACATAACATATATGACTATGCATGTTCTTAAGAGCAACCAGGGCTGCCAACTGTTAATAAATGCTGTCTCTATTTTTGTTACCCTAATATTAATATATCAGAAAGTATGCAAGCCAATAGCTCTAAATTTTCACACGTATAGTACTTGGCATTCTAGATCAATTTGGAGTAACTAATATAGTTCAGAGCTGCCAACATGATTCTAAGCCTGCTAATAGGTCCAATTTTAAACTGCATGTAACTTCTACACTTACTAAAGGAGTTCATTCAAAATTGGCACAACAATAGATCATATTATTTCTGATCATTCCTGACCAATACATGTATGACATTGTTGCCAACATGATTTTACGCGCTGTTAGATCCAATCTTTTACTGCATGCAATGTCCATGCTATCCATTGGACTTCAACCAAATTTTGTATTCTGTACCTTAAGAAATGGAACTAAGGATATAGTCAGTCACCAGGGCTGCCAACTGTAGTGCTCTATTAGGCTAAATTATGCCAGTTATACAGTATTTCGAACTAATTAGAAATGTCGATATTACCAACTTAATTTCATCATTATTCTAGATAGATCCATATAGATTAATCATTGGCATAAATCTTAAATTTTAAGGAAAGTAGGCTCTTTAGTTCGTCACGGAACTTCTTGTTTAATATAATTTGATGAATTAAATTCATCCTCCGTATTCATGCGTTTTCTTTACAGGTAAAAATAATTCCATTCAGACTGGTATTTCTTGTTAAATCGTGTTTTTTGTGATTCATGACGTTTAAAACAACACAAATATGTTCCTATCAATAAATCGCGCAATACTTTATACTGTTCGCCTTTATATAGGAAATAAAAGCCCCATGTATTCACTATAACGTTGTAAGTTCTCATAATTCTATGTTACATATTAGTGAAGCTATTGTTAACTCCCGCTCGCGGTGTAGCGCCCCCTTAAGCTATCACCATAGGAGAATTAAGTGCACCAAGTTTGCTCCAACATCGCTCACTCGCCAGGTAGGTCCTGTTAGCACTCTTACGAGTTATTAATGACAACACAAATCCTTCGGTTTCATAACTTTCACTTCCTGTCTTTACTTCATGAGTCTGTCTGATGGTCCTCGTGTTCGAGAAAGATCCCGTTTATAACCGTCTGATAGAAAACGTTCTGATATTGAAGACGTTCTTTAAAATGAGTCGTGAAGTTGCAAAACTCGTTTAATCCACTTGTGAATAAGAATCATTTTCACGAGGAACGTTTCTCTGAACTTTGCCTCGCGTATCTTCTGTGTTTGTTTTCTACTTTTTGCTTTGTGTTATTGGTTTTGTGATTGCTTTCTGCTTTTGCTTTTGAATTTTACCTTTTGCTTTTCTTTCTTGGTTTTGGTTTTGTGTTTGTTTTCTGCTTTTGCTGTTTTTGAATTTTGCTTTTTCGCTTCGTAATTTTTGTTTTTGGTTTTATGTTTGTTTTCTGGATAATCAAAATAAAAATAAAAACCAAAATAAAATAATACAAACAAAACTAAATAAAAACAAATAAAATAAAAAATAATTAAATAAACAATTTAATCAAAGTAAAACGAAACGAAATAAAAAAACAAAATCAAAATAAAACAAAATAAAATAAAATAAAACAAATCAAAATAAAATAAAACAAAACAAAATAAAATAAAATCCCAAAACAAATTAATACAAAACAAAAAAACAAAACACAATAATATAAAACAAAACAAAATAAAATAAAACAAAACAAATAAAATAAAACAAAACAAAACAAAATAAAATAAAACAAAACAAATAAAACAAACCAAACCAAAATAAAATAAAACAAAATAAAAAAACAAAACAAAATACAATAAATTAAATTCAATTAAATTAAATTAAATTAAATTAAATTAAATTAAATTAAATTAAATTAAATTAAATTAAATTAAAACAAAACAAAACAAAACAAAACAAAACAAAACAAAACAAAACAAAATAAAATAAAATAAAATAAAATAAAATAAAATTTAATTTAATTAAACAAAATCAAATAAAATACAATAATTAAATAAATAATTTTACGTCATGATCATTATTCACAAGTGGATTAAAGGGGATTATGACAATTAATAAGCCCAAATAAAGTCATCACTTTGAATTCATAATCATTTAATGGAGTAACTGCAATGTAGCGACTCACAACGGTTCCCTGTTAGGAATAACGTCTGGAAATGTTGTCATTTTAAATGATCTTGCCGAATTCGTCGTTACGCTGGGGTCTGGCCTTACGTTACGGTGACAGGACGAAATGTACCCAGATGCACTGAGGTGTGTGACGTCATAGTACTGCTAGGTGCATTTGTCCCCCGTCAATCTCTACTTCGTTAGTATAAGACAACCAGAAGCTCCGTGAAGAACTAAAGAGCCTACTTTTCATGCCAATGATTATTCTACAGTATATGAACCTATCTTGAATAATGACGAAATTAAGTTGGTAATATCGAAATGTCTAATTAGTTCGAAATATTCCTGGTAAAATGTAGCCTAATAGAGCACTATAGTTGTAATAATAATGTTATTGGTTTTACGTCCCTTTTAACTACCCTGGCTTTTAGAAACGCCGGGGTGCCGGAATTTTGCCCCGAAGGGGATCTTTAACGTGCCAGTAAATCTACTGACACGGCTCCCTCGCATTTGCGCACCCCAAATGCCAGCTGACTGCGCCAAGTTTCGAACCTGCAACCTTGGGCTCAGCAAGCAAGAACGTTACCCCTGAGCCACAAAGCCAGACCACTATAGTTGGCAGCCCTGGTGAGTGAATATATTCATAGTTCCATCTCTTAAGGTACAGAATACAAAATTTGGCATGTGCTGGTTAGAAATAATCGGAAGTATTATGGTATCTTGTTGTGTCAATTTAGGATGAAATCCATTTGTTAGTATAGAAGTTACATGTATTTTAAAATTGGACCCATCAGCAAGCATATCATCATGTTAGCAGCACTGACTTATATAAATTACTCCAAATTATCTAGAGTGTCAACTGCTATACGTGTGCGAATTATGGAGCTGTTAGCATGCATACTTTCTGATATATTGCTATTAGGGTAAAAAATATAGACATCATTTATTAATAGTTGGCAGCCCTGATAGCTCTTAAGAATACTTATAGCCATATCTGTTATGTTACATATAGCACATACGAAATTTGGTTGAAATCTAACTGATAGTATAGAAGTTACGTGTATTAAAAATTGGTCTTATCAGCACGCTTAGAATCATGTTGGTAGAACTGAAGTATATAAGTTACTCCAAATTAATCTAAAATGCCAGGTACTATACGTGTGCATAGTATAAAGCTTTCGGCTTGCATACTTTCAGAAATATTGGTATTTGGATGAAGAAAATAAAGAGAGCAATTATTAACAGTTGGCAGCCCTGGTGGCTCTTAAGAATAAACTCAGTCATATATGTTTATGTACACATATTACATACAAAATTTGGTTGAAATCCAATAAACAGTGTAGAAGTTATATGCATTAAAAATTGGACCTATCAGAAGGCTTACAATTATTTTGGCAACAATGTCATGTATGGCCTCCTTGAAATTAAACTAAAATAGTATTGTCTACATGTGTGCCAATTTTGGAATAGCTCCCATGTATACCTTGCAAGATATCTAACATGGAGCTGAAATCTCTAGTGGTTTATTTTTTACCAGTTGGTAGCACTGACATCTTTTTCAAGTATGGGCCTGAGATATTCTGGTATACATCTTTACTCATACTAAATTTGGTTTCGATTGCTGCAGCCGTTTAGGAGTTGATAGGGGGACACACACACACACAGCCAGACAGACAGAAGGACAGACAGACACACATACAGACAGACATTTTCCCGGATCGATCTCATAAGTCTACTTTTTCCTCATTTTTGCAAAATATGAAAAGTAGGCTAAAAATCCCCAATTCTTGGATGCCACGGCTAATCTCGAGAACCACTGGATGGATTTTGATGCGATTTTCACCATTCTGTAAAGGATATCTCGAGGAAAGATTCTGTTGAAAATAATTTATGTGTGATCAAAGGAAGCCAAGCAGATAAGAATGATTAGTATTATGCAGGTAATTTTCTAACATGTCAAGAGTCTTTGGCGAAGCCTCCAGCCTTTCTAGCCTTTTTCAGCATTTAAAATGATACAAAGTCTAGTCTTTCAGAATGACTGTCACTTTTTTTTTTTTTTGGTATTGGGGATTCTGAGGGACACCTGAGCTGATTCCGCTTCCTGTTTTCTCATTGATTTAGGAGCCGCATCCTCTAAATCATGTGATTTTGAACCCTCGGTCCATGGATATTTTAGTTACTCAAGATCTGCCCAACTGGAGAAAAACAGATAAGTCTGTAGGACACATCCTACGCCACCCAGGAATAGCAAAGTTAGTTATGAAAAGAACGACCACAAGAACTATAGAGAAAGACATACTCCTTGGTCCAAATGGGATGTACCTAGCATCAGCTGACCAGCCTAACTTGGTACACCTGGGCAGGGCCGGTTCAAGGTTTTTTTTTGTGCATATGATGGTGATGATGATGATGATAATTGTTGTTTTAAGGGGCCTAACATCTAGGTTATCGGCCCCTAATGGTTTGGGTGATCATGAAAATGAAAATGAAATGTAAACTAAAACTAAAACTAACTACTAACTTATATACTAGAAGAAGAAATGGTAAACAAAAGGGGAATAAGGCAAACAAAGGACAGGAGGAAAAGAAATACCCTCAACCCTCGAAGAATATGGATTGAGTGACTTGGAAGGAAGGACAGCCATGAAAGGCACATAGGAAAGTGAAAGAGGAGAGGGTCCGCCCCAGAGGTAACTGAGAAAAGGGGGAAAACCGAACCCAACTCAGGAGCCGGGTCGCCAACTCCCGAATTCACCAGCCGTGAGCCCCTGGGGGTGTAGCACTATCCAGGGTGCACCAGAAGTGGTGGGGCTACATACACCCTGCCTCCTTGAGGGCCTTGAGCAGAAGGCAGGAGATAACAGGAAAAGATGAGACAAGGGTCAATTAAGGCGGGAAAGGAAAAGACTCCCTAGGCCTTGGATACCCTAATACCGTCGGGGTCGGAAGAGAACAAGAGTTGACCAAGGGAGGTAGACAGGAAAGAAGACAGAGAGGAGCCCAGCACAAGTAAGTGGACGCAATGCCGGACCCAGCTGGGGCCCCGTGGTCGCCAACCCACGTCCCACTAGATGTGATCCCCTGGGGACTTTTGGCACATGCGATATCAGGGTTTGGCTCCCCTCTCTTAAAAAGTTATCCGTCTTTCAATGAACGGGAAGTAATAATAGTATTGTTTAATACAAATTAATATACATAATTGTGTTTTGTATTTACATTAATTGACCAATAGAATAACCAATACTGTATCATAAAAGACATACATTTCTCGCCTTAAGCTTGGCAAAGTCTTTCAAAATTGAACCAATAGACTATCAATAGTGTTTACCTGGAAATTATGATAAGTTGATTTTAATTTTAGCCTTTTGCAAAAATGAGGAAAAGGTAGACTTATGAAATCGATCCGGGGAAATGTCTGTCTGTCTGTCCTTCTGTCCGTCTGTCTGACTGGCTGTGTGTCCCCCCCCCCCCCTATCAAATCCTAAACGGCTGCAGCTATGGAAACCAAATTTAGTACGAGTAAAGATCTATGCCGGAATATCCCAAAGCCATATTTGAAAATGATGTCAGTGCTACCAACTGATGAAAAATCGCAATTGAAATTTGAGCTCAGTGTTGGATATCTTGGAAGGTATGTATGGAAGCTATTCCAAAGTTGGCACACATATAGACAATAATATCTCAGTTTAATTTCCAGCAGGCCATACATGACAGTGTTACCAACATGATTCTAAGCCAGCTGATAAGTCTAAATTTTAATGCATGCAACTTCTACACTATCAATGGGATTTCAACCAAATTTCCTATGTGCTATGTGTACAATACTAAATATGACTGTGTGTATTCTTAAGAGCAACCAGGGCTGCCAACTGTTAATAAATGCTCTCCCTATTATTTTATCCTAATACCAATATATAAGAGCTCGAAACTTTGCATACGTATAGTACCTAACATTCTAAATTAATTTGCGGTAACTAATGTTCGTCAGTGCTGCTAACATTATTTAATCCTTCTGATAAGTCCAGTTTTTAAATACATGTAACATGGATTTCATACAAAATTGTCACAACAATAGATCATAACATTTTAGATTAATCATAAATTCTAAGAATAGTAGGCTCTTTAGTTCGTCACGGAACTACTTGTTAATTTTCATTTTCGTTCGTCGGCTAAGCAGTATCTTGGCACCTGACCTTTAACCATTTATATGGCAAAACTATTATTTATTTTCCTGTGTTTTTAGATTTTAATTTATTTTAATTAGTCTTCTTCTTCTTTTCGTTTGGACCTACTGAGGACCACGGGGCTCGTTTTGACTTCTTGTAAGGAATTTATGTTTCTTCTTAGCCCAGGCAGCTTTCATCTTCTGGCTGTGTGTTTGCTTTCTTTCCACTTCGGTCTGGTAGTCCCTGTACTCTTCCTGCTGGTGAGAGACACTGGAAAGACACCATGTTGAATCATCTGTCGGAATTGTGATCGATCCTGTATGTTTTTTGATGAAATTCCAAGTTGCTGTAGGTCTGACTTCACTGTGGTGATCCATTTGTCTTTGGACGCTTTCCCTCTTCCTGTCGTGGTGAAGATCTGGCTGGTAAGTCTATCTGGACCCATGCCTGTCAGATGTCCGTAGAAAGCTAATCGTCTCTTCCTCATGGATGTGACGATATCTTCTTGATGATCATAGAGCTCATTGTTGAGCCTGATCCTGTAAGTACCACCCTCTTCCCTTATTGGTCCTAAAATCCTTCTAAGTATTTTCCGTCTATTATAATTATATTATTTTTTGTTTCTCGAATTTTAATGCATATATAGGCTATATTTGTTTTCATTTTTCAATTTATGTTCCTATAGATTTAATTTTGATATTTTTAGCCTACTTTTCACATTTTGCAAAAATGAGGAAAAAGTAGACTTATGAGATCCATCCGGGAAAATGTGTGTCTGTCTGGCTGTGTGTGTGTGTGTCCCTATCAACTCCTAAACGGCTGCAGCAATCAAAACCAAATTTAGTATGAGTAAAGATGTGCACCGAAATAGCTCACGTCCATATTTGAAAATGATGTCAGTGCTACCAACTGCTGAAAAATCGCACTAGAAATTTGAGCTCCATGTTGGATATCATGCAAGGTATGCATGGGAGCTATTCATAAATTGGCACACGTGTAGATAATACTATTTCAGTTTAATTTCCAGGAGGCCAACCATGACAGTGTTGCCAGAATAATTTTAAGCCTTCTGATAGGTCCAATGTTTAAATGCATTTAACTTCTACACTATCAATTGCATTTCAGCCAAATTTTGTATGTAATATGTGTACATAAACAGATATGACTGAGCGTATTCTTAAGAGCCACAAGGGCTGCCAACTGTTAATAATTGCTCTCTCAATTTTTTTAAATCCAAATACCAATATATCAGAAAGTATGCAAGCCAACAGCTTTAAACTATGCACTCGTATATTCTGACAATTTAGATTAATTTGGAGTAACTTATATACGTCAGTTCTACCAACATGATTATAAGCCTGCTGATGGTACCAATTTTTAAATACATGTAACTTCTATACTATCAGTTAGATTTCAACCAAATTTCGTATGTGCTATGTGTACCATAACAGATATGACTATTAGTATTGTTAAGAGCAATCAGGGCTGCCAACTGGTAATAAATGCTGTCTATATTCTTTTTACCCTAATATCAATATATCAGAAAGTATGCAAGCCAACAGCTCTATACTTTGCACACGTATAGCACCTGACATTCTAGATTAATTTGGAGTAATTAATACAAGGCAGTGCTGCCAACATGATTCCATGCCTGTTGATATGTCCAATTTTAAAATACATGTAACTTCTATACTAACAAACGGATTTCATTCAAAATTGGCACAACAAGATACCATAATAATTCAGATTATTTCTGACCAGCACACGCATGGTATTGTTGGCAACATGCTTTTACGCTGATAGATCCAGTGTCTAACTGCATGTAACGTCCATTTTGTATTCTGTACCTTAAGAGATTGAACTAAGAATATATTCAGTCGCCAGGGCTGCCAACTGTAGTGCTCTATTAGGCTACATTATACCAGGTATATTTTGAACTAATTAGAAATTTCGATATTACCAACTTAATTTCGTCATTATTCTAGATAGGTTCATATACTGTAGAATAATCATTGGCATGAAAAGTAGGCTGTATAGTTCTTCACGGAACTTCTTGTTATTTTTCAATTTATGTTCCTATAGATTTAATTTTGATATTTTTCTATTGAATTAATTATTTGAGTAACCAATCGTGCAATTATTTTCATATTTCTTTATATATAGTTATGTTTAATATTATTATTATTATTATTTTAATTCTTATATTCTTTTATTATTGTAATTTTATTTCTATTATTTATATTTATTTTTACACTTTAATTGTTAATGTTTTGAGTTTTATTTTTTATTGCGTCAAGTAGATACGTATATAATATTTGTTTTTTAGAAATTCTAGCATTTCGGCATGAATATTCTCCTAAATTTGGCTTAAAGATTCAACTATCAGCATCTTTGAAAGCATGACATGTGGTTAATATAGAGACCTCTATCCCTTAAAGGGTTAAGACTCGTACTTAATAGGAATTAAAAGTTATAAAAATATTTGCTGGAGAGAGAGAGCATTTTAATTGGATGAATTTTCATTACCGACTAAAAATAATTAGAAATATTATTTTCCTATTTGAAACTGGAAATCAAAATACCATATATAATGTTACTAAAAACATTATACATATTCAAATGTTGTGAGATTTATATCTCAATAAAATTTCGAGATTTAATGCTTAATTGTTTTACATATTCAGGGGCGTCAAATTTTTTATTTGAGTTTTACAGCACCACAAAATCAAAATATCATTTTAGAACGAAAAATAAAACAAGTAGTTCCATGAAGAACTATACAGCCTATTTTCATATATTCTACTAATGTTAACAGCCACCATCAACATACAAAATTTCAGTTTGATTGCTGTAACAGATTCGTTGATATTGAGAACCGACTAAATATTTCGGTTGGTCGCCATGTTGGATTTTATATATGTAGGTCCTAGAGTTATGTACTGTTACATGAAGATTATGTACGTGTAGCATTCAAACTTCAATCGCATGATTAGGACACAAGAAGTAACAACGAGATTTCAAAATTTCGCACAGCTGCCATCTTGTGGTTATGGAAACAATTGAAATAAATTAGATTCCAGTGGATTAACATTCGCATAAGGATTTACTGTACCAAGTTTTACTGCACTCGGATGGTTAAATTGCGAGAAACATTCATGTGAATATTTATAATTCGCGTCGCCGCCATGTTGGATTTGTGATCACCAGGTTATTTAAAGTCCTATAGATGAACTTAAGTTCATAGCCTCTATGAACATAAAAAAATCAGTTTGATTGCTGTAATAGATTCGTAGATATTCAGAGCCGTCTAAATATGTCGGATGGTCGTCATGTTGGATTGTTAAATGTATAGGCCATAGAGTCATGTACTATTAAAGGAAAATTATTGTGTAGGTTTATTATTCAAACTTTCACTTCGATCACATGATTACGACACAAGAAATACAAACTTAATTTTAAAATTCGCAAAGCCGCCATCTTGAGGTTATGCAAACAATTGATCATAATTAGATACCAGTACATTACAATGTGTATAAACATTTCCTGTACTGGATTTCATTGCGTTTGGAATAATAAATCGCGAGAAAGGTCTATGTAAAATTTTCAAATTCGCTTGGCCGCCATTTCGTTTTGTAGTTAACTGGTTTTTGAAAGCCTTATAGATAATTTCCAGTAGTGCCCTTTATCTCCGTACAAAATTTCAGGGTGATACCGCTAATAGTTTCAGAGATATAGAATGCTGGTGAAATATTTCGCATATCCGCCATCTTGTGGTTATGTAAACAATTGAAGGAAGTTAGATGTCGGTGCATTACAATGTGTATATACATATACTGTACCTAGTTTTATTGCATTTGGTGGGTTAAATCGCGAGAAACGTTTATTTAAAAGTCGCAAATTCGCGTGGCCACCATGTTGGTTTTGTAGTTACCAGCTTTTCAAAAGTCACATAGGTGAACTTCTAGTAGTTCTCTTTATCACCGTAAAAAATCCAGGGTGATATCGGTAATAGTTTCGGAGATATTGAATGCTGGTGAAATATTTCGCACAGCCGCTATGTTGGATTGGTGAGACGTAACAAAATTTCAAGGGCACGTTCGAGGTCGCCCGGAATAGTGCTATGGACTTACCGAGTTTCATTGAAATAGCTCCAGCCGTTTAAAAGTTATTAGGGACACACACACACACACACACACACACACACGCACACACACGGACAAAAGGTGATCTCATAAGACTATTTTTTCAAAATTGAAAATAGGCTAAAAATACGAGCCTTACAGTAGTCGCATATGGTGTGTAATATGTGACATGTTATCCCTTGTTAACAGTGAACTCTGTTGGTCATTGAAATAACTACTTGTAAAACTGCAGTGCCAAATCCTGACCGGTTTTCAGCAAATATGATATAATGAATATTTTCTCACCAAACTACGTCAACTTGAAGATGATTTATTGTAGGAATATCTTTAATGGGGCCTCCAAACCTTTGTAGTAAACCGTATGCGATATACACTCCACATAGCCACATGGCTGACAGAACGTCGTGGTATCAATCTCCGCCACCTCGCGCGCTCATTGTTTCCGTCCCATCCATTTCCGTTTCATTGTTTCCATCCCATCCATTTTCTGTTTAATTTTTCAAAATCACCCCCACAAAAAATATACAGATACCCAGTGGAAAGATGTTACACATCAATAAAAAAAAAGACGCCTCACCCATGCCAGCGCCCCAAGCGGCCGGCCCTGCAACACACACAGCAAACAGGCTCTATTCTATTGTACTAAGATAATTTCTGGAATCTCCCAATTCTGTAATATTCCCTGTCCCCGTGTTACAGGGCAGATGGCATTCAACAAAAGAAAGCCCCATGTACATAAATGTTGTAATGGACCATATTTGATGCCAACATAGGGTTGGAGTATCGGAAAACACTAGCGTTCTCCCCTAATGTGCTGCACGACACCGTTATCGTTCATCACGCCTAACGAATGTGAAACACGATATTCTCTCTGGGATCGCGTTAAAGATGGCGGGCGTTATATGATGCCTAATAACTCAACCATCCTCTGCCTTTATTTTACTCATCTACTCGCTCCAGCAGTAAACATCCATCACCGATAAACGTGAACGGTGTTGGTTTATTATAGGCGTTTAATCGAGATGGCCACGAGAAATCTCGGTACTTCCGGCATCTCGCGACCATACAATGAACTATTTGAGACTGGACATTCAGTAGAATATCTGTAAAAGTAGGCCTATATCTCAATTTTTTATTCACAGCCTACATCGTCTTTGTTTCTATTCCTCTGGCTCAGTCGATGACACCTAGCTCTGATCTTGGCTGCTAGACCCCACCACACCCGGCACCTGGTGGTGAACGATGGAACTAATAGAGCATTAATCAAATCTAACATACAAATCGAGATTCACACAATTGTAGTTAGTGGAAGGTTCTTTTACAAGCCGTACATCTATGACATGGGCCTGCCGGCGTTACTACCCCTCCGAAGGAAAGCATACTGAGTGATTTGTAACGCTCTTAAAAATCCGACAATTTCAGCCGGATTTGAACCCGCGATGTTGGTCATAGAAGTTCAGCATGCTGCCTTTGTAACCTTTATAACAGTTCATTATTACGGTTTCGCTACGGCGAACAGATTAATAATAAAGCTTCATGGCACCGAAACTATATTTTGTAATTTATAGAGATTAGTCAGTCTGTTTTAAGGGGCGGAACATCGAGGTCATCTTCCCCTCGGTCAAGATTGTATTAAACTGGGTGGCTGTTATGAATGGCATGTATAGTATTGTATACAAGAGTGGATTGAAACTATCGGTATGCCTGAATTTAATGTTTTTCTCTTTCGTTTCTGTTCATTATTATCACTAAAATCTTCTGCTCTAGATGCTGTGTATGTAGTACCGTAATAAGGACTTTCTCTAAATACATCAGTTTGTAATGACGATGATCATTGGCTAGGAAAATCGCTTTCCTGACGTTGCGCGTCGAGCGATATTTGCCGTACCCAAACCGTAGCTTCACTTCTCGACCTGATAGCTTCAGAGCTACGGCATGAATCATAATAATAATAATAATAATAATAATAATTTTGGAAGCCTCCGTGGCTTAGGCGGCAGCACGCCGGCCTCTCACCACTGGGTCCGTGGTTCAAATCCCGGTCACTCCATGTGAGATCTGTGCTGGACAAAACGGAGGCAGACAGGTTTTTCTCCGGGTACTCCGGTTTTCCCTGTCAAAATTTCATTCCAGCAACACTCTCCACTATCATTTCATTTCATCTGTCATTCATTAAATCATTGCCCCAGAGGAGTGCGTCAGGCCTCGGCAGCCGGCACAGTTCATATCCTCGCCGCTAGGTGGGGGCTTCATTCATTCCATTCCTGACCCGGTCGGAGACTGGAAGCAGGCTGTGGATTTTTTTCATTATTATTATTATTTTAGGGGAAGAAATGCATTTACGCACAGAGTGTCGGGCTCCTGCTCCTGAGTAGCAGACTACCGACTAAAACTCCCCGTTACTTCTGAACAATAGCCTGGAACCATCTTCAGTGGCGATCCAGATCCGTCTTCTTTGTTCGGAGGATATCTTCAACAAAACTTGCTACCAGTTTCCAATGTTCCTCATTTTGTAGCATCACTGCAACAATATTGTCCGGGGATATCTCTACAGCAATGTGATCTTGAAGAGACTGCCTATTTTGGACCCACCGTCCACAAGAGAAGAAGGTGTGATTAGCATTATCTAATTCGTTGATACAGTAGATGCAATCTGATGAATCCACCATCCCCATATTCTTAAGATAGGAACAGAAGTACCCTTGCCCAGTCAAGAACTGAGTGAGATAGTAACCAACCTCACCATGTTTCCTCTCTGTCCAAACCTACACCTGAGGGATCATTCTCTTAGTCCATTGGCTTTGATCTCCTTGCTCCCATTTGATCTGCCAATTTTGAAAGGTTTGTACTCTTGCCGATCGTCTTGCATTTTGTAAACCCATATCAGATTTCTTCAAGTAAATGTTCTTGCGTTCTTTCGCAAGAATAATAATAATAATAATAATAATAATAATAATAATAATAATAATAATAATAATAATAATAATAATAATAATAATCTCGGCCCGGTCAAGGAACGAGGAGAGTATAGAAGACGACACAACGATGAACTTTATCTACATGTGGAGAAAATAACGGACACCATTCGCAAAAGAAGACTCTCTTTTTATGGCCATTTAACACGAATGAACTCCGGAAGATTGTCCAATCGAACCTGTGCCTACTTTGTGGGAAAGAAAACCAAAGGGATCTGGTTTACAGAGGTGGAAAAGGACCTACAAGAACTGGGGATATCACATGAGGAGATTTTGGAACGTGACTCTTTGAAGAAGAAACTTGGGGAGATACAGAGTTTTCAGCAAAAACCTATGTTGAAAACCGGCAAGAAGTGGACCGAAGAACGAAGGGAAGCTCACCGAAGAAGAATGCGCGAATACTGGGCCAATGTGAAAGAACGAGGGAAAAGGCAGTTGAAATAACGTGGTCCATAGACGACCGAAACGATAAAAAAAAAAATCTCGGACAAGAAGCAGCGAAGTTAGGATTGCAAGTGTCATTATGAGAAAACACAATTTTCATCATGAACATCAGTGAATCACCTCGTGAACTACTTCTAGAACAAGGAAGGATCAAGGAACTGCTGTGCCCAAGTTAGCGGGTTCAAACCCGGCTGAAGTCGTCGGATTTCTTAAGAGCGTTACAATCCTTCAGTATGCCGTCCTTCGGAGGGGAAGTAAAGCTGGCGGTCCCATGTCATATATTTATGGCATGTAAAAGATCCTTCCACAGACTACACTTGTGTGGAGCTAAATTTCTAGTTTAGATTTCGTTGGAACGCTCTATCAAAGTTCCAACGTTCACCACTAGGTATCATTGACATCTGGTAACGATACTTGGAACTTCTTGAAATTGAACGGAACGTGTAGCTCACCCTCTGGGTGTCCGCTGGAAGCAGCTACATGTCCTCGGACACTCCCGGCACTAAAAGCCATAGATAAATAAGTACTTGGGTGAATAGTTGGAACCCAATCTCTCCGAAGGAACAGCATTATTAACTCGAGTATATACGCTAGAACTGTCATACCAACAGACTACAGTAAGAACACCTAAAATAACAAGTGTCTCTCCCGCAGCACCAAAATGAACCACTATCAAACGGTCATCCGCCCTGCAGCTTTATTTGCCTCTGAATGCCTCATATTAAACAGTCAAACTAGAAATCCAAGACAGGAAGATAATGGGGAAGATATTGGGACCAGTCAAGGAAGGGAGTGATTACACTAGACGACCCAACGATGAGCTCTATAGATAGTCTGAAAGAATTCCAGACGTGGCTAGGAAGAGACGTCTACCATTTTATGGACACGTCTCCAGGATGCTTCCAACCAACCAGCTTCTCACATACTGGTAAAGAAGGAAGACCAAGTCGCCGAGGCTGACAGAAGTGCACAAAGATCTGCTGGAACTGGGAGTTCCGAAAAAAAAACATAAAAGATCCAACGTCTGGTTGGTTCCTCGGTTTAGGGGCTGCGACAAGGCGGACATATAGCCCCGTGTACTTTGGGGTTATTGTGATGGCTGTATTAGTATGTGTTACTAGCAGGTACCCGCGGCTTCGCTCGCGTCATACTCGTGTCATATTGTTCTTCAATGAAATGCAGGTTTATCCCGTTAACACCCCTTTAGAACCTGAATATCCAATAATCCCTCCTTAGTAGACGTTTTCGACGCACAACAAACATATCCCCAAAATATAATTCTTCTAACTTTAATAGTTTTGGTTGACCGATGAGAGTGAATATCCAAAATTCCTTCCTTAGTGGACGTTTTTCTTCCAGAATTTCACCCCTCCCCATGAGCCCCTTAAATTGGATTTTTGAAAAAAAAAAACGGTCGAACACCTATTTATTTAATTATTATTTATTTATTATTAAGCTGATTGTTTTCCTCTGAGTTTCAAACCCCTCGCCTATGTCGTTTAAGACATACACGCTCCGTTAGGAATCCTTCAACCCCCACTTTTCACCCCTTTCACTCATAATATACACCACATTGAAAAACCATTAGACATGTGTCAGCTTATTTTTAATGATTGGTTTATATGCCAAGTATCACATCCCCAAATGAAACCACTCGTGAGATATTGTTATTCAATGAAATGCACCTTTACCCCCTTAACACCCCTTTAGAACCTGAATATCCAAAATTCTTTCCTTAGTGGACGTTTTCGACATACAGCGAACATATCCCCAAAATTTCATGTTTCTAACTTCAATAATCTTGGCTGGGCTATGATGAGTCAGTGAGTCAGTCAGGACATTTTCTTTCATTTATTTTTGAGAATTTCACCCCTCCCCATGAACCCCTTAAATGGGATTTATGAATAAAACGGTCGAGCACCTAATTACTTATTTTTTAAGCTGATTTTTTCCGCTGAATTTCAAACTTCTCGCTAATGTCGTTTAAGAGATACACGCTCCGTTAAGAATCCTTCAACCCCCAATTTTCACCCCATTCACCTCATAATATACACCACATCGATAAACCCTTAGACATATGTCTGCTTATTTTTAATGATTAGTTTTTATGCCGAATATCACATCCCAAAAGAAAGAACTCATGTTATTCAATGAAATGCACGTTTACCCCCTTAACACCTCTTCAGAAACCGAATAAACAAAAATCCTTCCTTAGTTGACGTTTTCGACCTACAGCGAACATATTCCCAAAATGTAATGTATCCAACTTCTATAGTTTTCGCTGGGCGATGATGAGTGGGTGAGTGAGTCAGGTCATTTTCTTTCAATTATTTTCACCAGAATTTTACTCCTCCCCATGGGCCCCTTAAATTGGATTATGAAGAAACACTCGAACACCTATTAACTTATTTTTTAAGCTGTCTTTTTCGACTGAGTTTGATGAGTGAGGGAGTTAGTCAGTCAGTTAGGAGACTTTCTCTCCGTTTTTTTTTTCAGAATTTCACCCCACCCTATTGGCCCCTTAATTTGAATGTATAAAAAACGGTCGAACACCGATTTACTTATTTTTTTAGCTGATTTATTCCGCTGAGTTTCAAACTTCTCGCCTATATCGTTTAAGAGATACACGCTCCGTTCGGAATCCTTCAACCCCCACTTTTCACCCCTTTCACCTTATAATATACATCACAACGAAAAACCCTTAGACACATATCTGCTTATTTTTAATGATTAGTTTATATGCCGAGTATCACATCCACAAATGAAACCACTCGTGAGATATTTTTATTCAATAAAATGCGGGGTTAACCCCCTTAAGACCCCTTTAGAATCTGAATATCCGAAAATCCTCCCTTACTATACGGGTTTGAAAAACAAAGAATATATCCCCAAAATGTCATGTTTCTAACTTCAATAATTTTGCCAGGGCGATGGTGAGTGAGTCAGGACATTTTATTTCATTTTTGTTTTTTTTCAGAATTTCACCCCTCCCCATGAACCCATTAAATTTGATTTATGAAAAAAAGCTGTCGAACACTTATTTACTTATTTTTAAGCAGTTTTTTCTCCCTGAGTTTGAAGAGTGAGTGAGTCAGTCAATCAGTTAGGACACTTCCTTTCCTGTTCCCCCCCCCCCTCCAGAATTTCACCCCTCCCTATGGGCCCCTTAAATTGGATTTATGAAAAAGGAACGGTGGAACACCTATTTACTTATCTTTCAAGCTGATTTTCCCCGCTGAGTGTCAAACTCCTTGCCTATGTCGTATAAGAGATACACGCTCCGTTAGGAATCCTTCAACCCCCACTTTTCACCCCTTTCACCTCATAATATACACCTCATCGACAAACCCTCAGACACGTGTCTTCTTATTATTAATGATGAGTTTATATGCCGTGTATCACATTCCCCAATGAGACCAGTCGGGAGTTATTGTTATACAATGAAATGCAGGTTTAACCCCCTTAAGACACCTTTAGAACCTGAATATCCAAAAATCCTCCCTTAGTGGACGGTTTTGACATACAATGATCATATCCCCAAAATACCATGTTTCTAACTTCAATAAATTTGGCTGGGCGATTGTGAGTGAGTCAGGACTTTTTCTTTCAATTTTCTTCTTTCAGAATTTCATCCCTCCTCATGAACCCCTTAAATTCGGTTTATAAAAATAACTGTCCAACACCTATTTACTAATTTTTAAGCAGGTTTTCGCCGTGAGTTTGATGACGGAGTCTGTCAGTCAATCAGTTATGACACTTTCTTTCCTGTTTCCTCCCCCCCAGAATTTCACCCCTCCCCATAGGCCCCTTAAATTAGATTCATGAAAAAACGCTCAAACACCTATTTACTAATTTTTTATGCTGATTTATTTCCGCTGAGTTTCAAACTCCTCGATAATGTCGTTTAAGAGATACACGCCCTGTTAAGAATCCTTCAACCCCCAGTTTTCACCCCTTTCTCCTCATAATATATACCACATCGAAAAACCCTCAGACACATGACTTCTTATTTTTAATGATAAGCTTATGTGCCGAGTATCACATCTCCAAATTAAACCAATCGGGAGATATTGTTATTCAATGAAATATAGATCAACCCCCTTAACACCCCTTTAAAATCTGAATATCCAAAAATCCTTCCTTAGTGCGCGTTTTCTACTTACCACGAACATATCCCCAAAATTTCATGTTTCTAACTTTAATAGTTTAGGCTGGGCGATGATGAGTCAGTCAGTCAGTCAGTCAGTCAGTCAGTCAGGACACTTGTTTTTATATAAGAGATTTGTTTCTAATTCAAGTAACGACTGCAGACATTCGATTTTCAAGTAGTTCTAACCTTTGCTACCAAACGCCTCCGTCAACGACCAACTAGTTCTGAAATTGGTTACTAGATGCCATCGCAGTCGGCTCCTGGCGACGTACGTTGGAACCTAAGAGCGTCAGTCAAATCTAACCTATAATTTAGCTTCACACAAGTGTAATAAGTGGAAGCTTCTTTTCCATGCCCTAAATCTATGACATGGGACCGCCGGCTTTACTTACCCTTCGAAGGAAGGCATATTGAGGGATTATTAACGCTCTTAAAATCCGACGACTTCGGCCGGGTTTGAACCCACGACCTTGAGCATACAAGCTCAGCATGCTACCCACTACGCCACCGAAGCCGCCGATTGAACGTCTCTCAGGAGTAAATTAAAGCAAATGAAGTTCCAGGAAAAAACCCCAAGGATGAAGACAGGTGCCCTCTGGAGAAAGGAGAGAAAAGAACAACACAGCCAGATGATGCGTGACTACTGGTCAAACATCAAGACCCACTCCAAGCATAATACAGTAGTTGAATATCGTGGTTCGTAGTTGGCCTATACGGAAGTAGAAGAGGAAGAAGAATAATGATAATAATAGCTGAATACTGAATTATAGCAGGATTATATCCGCAGTTAGAAACTGTCATCCGTGGCCTGCTCGTCATTCAATTGATTAAGTTCGCAATGAGCTCGTCACAATTGAGGACCAACAGCGCTTTGACCACTACAGCAGAACGAGCGGCTGTAACGTGGTTATGTAGCGGCAAAACTCAATTCCGTGCGGAGAGATTATTCCGTAAACGTTTGTGACAGCAATGAATCATTGAGAACACTGCTCGCCGCAACTTCTGTAATCCCAGACCAGGGATCCTTACTACTGTGTACTTTGCTTGAGGCAGCATCTCGTGGTGTAGTGGCTAGCATTCGCCATGGATTCCCCACTGACTGGGAACAGTCAACCACCTGAGACAAGACAGTGAGTTCGATTCTCACCTCAGGCGCCCTAGAAAAGGTCTTTAATGGTTATCGATCCTCGTTTCAACTTGAAAATTGTTATCGAGAAATAAAACGTAATTAAATACTGACAACGAATTACGTATCCTTTTCACATATCTGCTTTTTACGTAAAGAGAAGTCTATATTAATAGAATATCAAAATAGAATTTTAAGGTATTTTTCCATTTGCATGTCAATTGTTATATCTTAATGTTTCCATTATTTAAGATTTAAGACTGTTTGCAAGGATATCCATGTTCTTGATACTGTTAATTAGGTTTTAAGGTCTAGTATTTTTCACGCTGATGATGGAATCATTGGTATTCCGAAACATGTACGTTTAGTACTGTGATTAAACCACATTCTTTAGTGTTTGACTATGCGGTTTTAATAAGATAGTATATAGTAGTAGACAAGTACACAGCTAGGTGTCGTGGACGGTAGCATTTGGCAGCGAAAGTGGGAACTACTTGAAATTATTGTCTGCAGTGCTTACTTGAATTACAGATAACACACACTAATACAGTCATAACAATTAACACCGGTTATCAGATAGATTCTACACACACCCAAAGTACGCGGGGCTACATGACCGCGTTGTCGCAGCTCCTAAACTGACGAACCATCCAACCAACTACAGCCTTGAAGGGCCTAGGCCTAACAAGCGACCGCTGCCCAGCCATTTGGCCTGTAGATTATGAGTTGACGCGTAGTCATTGCGTCAGGCCCCTTCGGCCGTTAATCTGAGATTTCGAGACCGGGGCGCAGCCTCACAGTCAGACAGCTACTGAATTGTCCTCACGAGACTGAGTGCATCCCGTTCACATCCTACTCCAGGCAAATGTCGATATGGCTCCTAACTTAAGGCCACGGGCGACTCCCTCCCAGTCCTCACTTCAATAACTACACATACTAGTACATTCACTATGATAACAGAGGTTGTGTGTATCAGCAAGTAGCCTATACGGGGCTGAAATACATACATAAATAAATAAATAAAGAAATACACAAATAAATACATCTTATAAAAAGGAATGTCTGTCTGTTCGTCTTTTATGCGTTCATATACAATTCATCCGATTGCGATCGAATTTTGGTGAGTTGTAGTGCACACTCCTGATAACGTTATAGGCGTAGTAAATCAAATTTACAATAGATGGCGTGCGAGTAGCTTCACCAAAATGGCGTGCGATTCGTTTCAAAAAGTCCCACATGCATTCATGTATCATTCATCCTGTTGCGATGAAACTTGGGTGAGATGTTGTGAACACTTCAGGGAAAGTTTCTAGGTCAGTGAATCCCTTTTATAATAGATAGCGCACGAGTACATTCAACAAATGGGTGACGGCACGCGAATCGTTTCAACAAAGTCCCGTATGCGTTCATATAACATTCATCCGAGTGCGATCAAACTTTGAAGAATTGTTGTTTACACTCCAGGAAGGGTTTCTGGCTTATTACATGCACTTTACAATAGGTAGTGCACGAGTAGATTCAACAAATGAGTGACGGCACGCGAATCGTTTCAAAAAAGTCCTGTATGCGTTAATATACCAATCATCCGACTGCGATGAAACTTTGGTGGATAGGTGAGTACACTCCAGAGAAGGTTTCAGGATTAGTAAATCCATATTACAATGGGTAGCGAACGAGTTGATTCAACAAATGAGTGACAGCACACGAATCGTATAAATGAAATTTCGTATGTATTCATACGCCATTTATCCGATTGCAATGAAACTTTGGTGAGTTGTTGTGGACGTTCCCACGAATGTTCCTAAATTAGTTAATCCATTTTACGATAGTTTGGAGGCAGTTAGTGGAAATTGAAAAAAAGAATTGTGTATCCAAAAGCACTTCAAGAAACAAAATTACAACGCCAACACTTTCTCTGATTGGCGTTGCAAAGATGCCGGGTTCAGCTAGTTAATAAATAAATACATAAATAAATACATAAATAAATACTTAAATAAATAAATACACAAATAAATAAATACATTAATTAATAAATAAATACATTAATAAATAAATAAATACACAAATATATAAATAAATACACAAATAAATAAATAAATACATTAATAAATAAATAAATACATAAATAAATACATTAATAAATAAATACATTAATAAATAAATACATAAATAAATAAATAAATAAATACACAAATAAATAAATCTATATAAATAAAGCTCAATGTTTGTCTGTCAGTCTGTCTGTCTGTCTGTCTGTCTGTCTGTTATGTATACAAATCCACACCGTTTCACCGATCTGAACCAAAATTTGTATACATACCCTTCAGAACCCTGCGGGTAACCCTGTCCACTTGAAATTTCCGACAGACCACCCCATTCCCTGCATTTAGGCCCTTTGGCCCAAATCTACACCGTTCCACCGATCTCAACCAAAATTTGTATACATACCCTTTGGAACCCTGCGAGTAACACTGTCCACTTAAAATTTCGGACAGACCACCCCATTTCCTGCAGTTAGGCCCTTTGGCATACATCTACACCGTTTCACCGATCTCAACCAAAATTTGTATACTTACCCTTTGGAACCCTGTGAATAACACTGTCCACTTAAATTTCGGACAGACCACCCCATTTCCTGCATTTAGGCCCTTTGTCAAACATCTACACCGTTTCACCGATCCGAACCTAAATTTGTATACTTACCCTTTGCAACCCTGCGAGTAACACTGTCTGCTTGAAATTTCGGACAGACCACTCCATTCCCTGCATTTAGGCCCTTTGACACAAATCTACACCGTTTCACCGATCAGAACCAAAATTTGTATACTTACCCTTTGGTACCCTGCGAGTAACACTGTTTGCTTGAAATTGCGGACAGACCACTCCATTCCTTGCATTTAGGCCCCTTCGCTCAAATCTACACCGTTTCACCGATCTGAACCAAAATGTGTATACTTACACTTTGTAACCCTGTGAATATCACTGTCCACCTAAAATTTCGTACAGACCACCCCATTCCCTGCCTTTAGGCCCTTTGCCAAAAATCTATATCGTTTCACCGATCCGGACCAAAATTTGTATACTTACCCTTTCGAACCCTGCGGGTAACCCTGTCCACTTGAAATTGCGGACAGATCACCCCATTCCCTGCATTTTGGCACTTTGGCACAAATCTACACCGTTTCACCGATCAGAACCAAAATTTGTATACTTACCCTTTGGTACCCTGCGAGTAACACTGTCTGCTTGAAATTGCGGACAGACCACTCTATTCTCGGAAAGAGGACAGGGTCCGTCCCAAAGGCAATGGAAAAAAGGGGTAAAACCGGACCCGCTCAGGAAACCCTCAGGGTTGCCAGCTCCCGAACTCACCAGCCATGAGCCCTTGAGGATGTAGCACTATCCAGGGTGCACCAGAAGTGGTGGGGCTACACACACCCTGCCTCCTTGAGGGTCTTGAGCAGAAGACATGAGATATTAAGAAAAGAAAAAGAAGGCTGACACCTCGAAGAATGAGGCTATCAGGAATGATTAGACAAGGGCCAATTAAGGCGGGAAAGTGAAAGAGTCGCTAGGCCTCGGATACCCTGATACCATCGGGGTCGGAAGAGAACAAGAGTTTGACCAAGGGAGGCTGACTGGAAAGAGAACTGAAAGGAGCCCGGCACCAGTAAGTAGAAGCAATGCCGGACTCAGCTGGGGTCCCGTGGTCGCACACCCACGTCCCACAAGTTGTAAGACCCTGGTGGGTGGAGGGGAAGGAGTGGGCAGGTGTGAGAATAGCTTGCTGATTCATCGCGAGGTGGCATGAGAGAAATGTCCAGACCCCGCCGTGTTACCTGGTATTGCTATGCTGATGTTCATACAGGGTCTTCGCTCAAACCACTGTAGTGTTACGAAATAATGAGTGATTCACCGGTCAATGTTAATAGGACCGGGACCCCCCCCCCCCCTTGAACGTCTGTCATCATATATCGTCATCATCTGCGATATTCTCAGGTTCGTGCAGCTTGGACCCGAGCAGTACTCGATAAGCTGTTTCACTACACGCATCGAGTATAGGCCTAAGCCAGAAAATAACGTTCAGACTTTGGAAGACATCGAAGGTAGAAATCTGAATTACCTATATCAGATTTAAAATTACACCAAGTTCGTTTAGTAGTCATTTTTCATTACCTTATTATTATCATCATAAGGGCAAATGACCTAGATGTTACGCCCATTATACCATTAATCACCACACACAATAAGTCTTTATCGCCTGTGAATTTTGAAATATTTCTTTCTAACACGGTAGTTTGTAAGTTTGTCGTGTCAATTCAACAGTAGTATTCATTACCATCCTCATCAAAAGGGCAAATGACCTAGATGTTACGTCCATTATACTACTAAGTAACACCACAGTCTTCATCGCCTGTGATTTTTAAAATGTGTATTTCCATTAGTTTGTAAGTTTGATATACCCATTCAGTAGTAATCGTCTTCATTATCATCCTCATCAAAGGGGCAAATGACCTAGATGTTACGTCCATTATACTACTAAGCAACACCAGAGTCTACCTAGCCTGTGATTTAAAAAATATGTATTTCCATTTGTTTGTAAGTTTGATATACCCGTTCAGTAGTAGTCGTCTTCATTATCATCCTCATCAAAGGGGCAAATGACCTACAGTAGATGTTAAGTCCATTATACTACTAAGCAACACCAGAGTCTACCTAGCCTGTGATTTTAAAAATACTTATTTCCATTAGTCTGTAAGTTTGATATGCCCGTTCAGAAGTAGTAGTAGTCTTCATTGTCATCCTCATCAAAAGGGCAAATGACCTCTCATTCCTTTAAAGTACGGTATCAATTTTTCCCATTCGTTGATAAGTTACATGTGCCAGTAGTCGCTTCTATGTTCATCATCACTATGTAGAAGATGTTTTGCGTCAGAAGAAAAGACAACTGGATGCTCAGGAATGTTAACGATATATCGACTGTGAAATATGGAAGCTTCTCTTTGAGGAATTGCTTCAGACATTTATCGTACAGTTTAAACCTTAACATGACGAAACTTTTAACTAGATAGCGATCTAAGTGGGAGCTCTTTGGCAAAAAATAATCAAGTCTTTCCCGAAATGTGAGTCCTAAAAAATAACTTTTTCTATTATTTTCTAAGTTTCATATGTCAGTTATGTAGTAATTTTCAATATCATCCTGATCAGTAGGGCAAATTACCTAGATGTTACGCCCTCAACGTCATTGGGGGCAAATGACCTAGAATTTAAGTCCATTATATTTCTAATCACCACCACATAAAGTCTTCTACGACTGAGATGTCACGAATTCTGGGACCGCTAACGACTTTACTCGACTCGGACTGAAGACAAATATCACGAGAATGATCATTATTTTACAGAGCCTTCCCATAGTGACTTAAGTATAAACATTGTCACTGGGTTTGATAATGTAAGAAATGAATACATAAATAAATATAATTTATGACGTTGATGTGTTAAGGAGACTGGAATATTATCATCATTCCACCGGGCGAAGCCGGGTACTACTGCTAGTACATTAATAAAAAAAATACATAAATAAATACATACATAAATACACAAATAAATAAATAAATAAATAAATACATTAATAAATAAATACATAAATAAATACACAAATAAATAAATACATTAATAAATAAATAAATAGATAAATAAATAAATACATAATAAATACATTAATAAATAAATGAATACCTACATTAATAAATAAATACATAAATAAATAAATAAATACACAAATAAATAAATAAATACATAAATGAATACATAAATGAATAAATACAGAAATTAATCCCTAAGGGTTGACGGGCCCTGGTCGGATCAAAGAAAATAAATACAAAGGTCAGTAGCCAACTGGACAAAACTCAAAACCCGACAGTTGAACAAGGGAGGTTCCAGTAGGCGCATCCGAAAGCGACAAAGAATGAAAGAACAGATAATTGCTTAGGTAGATTAAGTTAAAATGCTGCAACACACGAACTGCTCTGATTATGGAGCGTACTGCGCAGAAGCGTCAGCAATATAGAGAATATGTATGCGTTTGTAATTATCACGTGCCGTTATCACAGCTGTGAAGTTTCCACAAGATTAATAATCTAGTTTTTCTATCTTGGTATGAGTAATGACATTGTGAATCTCTGGTTCCATCGTATGTGCGGGTATCCATCAGGTCGAGCGCTTTATTTGACAGACCTCTAGCTCTGTGTGTATGGATGAGCAATTTTAACTTTTTGAAATATGAAGTTAAAAAGCACAGAACAATGGGATATTCGTGTGTGTATGCTGGTATGTGGGCTGGCAGTAATTCAACAAGAAGAGAGATGGCTTACCTTTACATACAGACTTGCGCGATTTATTCCATGATGGGGATGGTAGAGAAGCGATAATCGAATTTATTTTAAATTAATTGATTGACCGTTAAATCGATTAATTGACTTACCGAATAATAGGCTGATTGACTAACCGAATTCATTAATAGACACAAGATGATGATAATAATAATAATAATAATAATAATAATAATAATATTGTATGGCCTCGGTGCCGGGTGCAAGCTTTGTTATTTGACACTCAGAGGGCAGCTTGGGTGTCAAATTCTTTTCTTGTTCCTTGGAGCGCTATGAGTGTCAAGGAGGTTATTTATCTAAGCTCCCTGACACTACTGTATAACGCTTTCTAGTAGAGAATGGAGGAACTTTTGTGTAGGCGGAAAATCCCGAGATTAATTTTGCCATTATGAACACGGCCTACTGAATTCATATGGGTTCTTTAACATATCTACAAGGTTAACATGCGTGCCGTGATTTTTTTCCGCCTTTCAAAAAAAAGAAAACTAACAGTTTTCAGCAAAGATTTTGATTCTGGTTCAATGTTTACAATTTAGCCCAGTTTTCACAAAGAATGAAAGAAATGCAGAAATTCAAAGTCACTATTTTAAAATATTTGGGTTCAATAACAGAAGCTGGGGGAACAAGTTCATCAGAAATTGAGGAAAGAGTAAGTGAGGCTGGAGAACAATTGGAGCATTACATTCCGTGTTATGGAGCAGAAATATTGTAAACAACAAACAGTTCATTGGTACAAAGTATTTTGTTATATGGAGCAAAACCTTGGACGTTAATCAGACAGCAAACAAACAAATCAGAGATGGATTATTGGAGGAGGGCGGCAAGACAATCAAGATTGGATAAAATTAGAAATGCGAGAATCAGAGAAATTATGCAGATAAAAGAGAATGTACTAGAAGTGGTTGAAGAAAGAACATTACAATGGTTTGGATATGTGAAAAGGATGCAGAATGTAATGTTACATTGGCAAGCTGAAGGCAAACGGATATGGGATAAACCAAGAGAACAATGGATGTATGGTAAAGAGAAGCAGGGCTACCAGAGGAAGATGGTGAAGACCGAAATTTGTGGAGGAGTGGAGTATATTTGGGATGAAGGAAAACTACTGTATTGTAGAATATTCCTAATAAAGAAAATGGAAATCCACAGCCTGCTTCGAGTCTCCGACCGGGTCAGGAATGGAATGAATGAAGCCCCCATCTAGCGGCGAGGATATGGACTGTGCCGGGTGCCGAGGCCTGACGCACTCCTCTGGGGCAATGATTAAATGAATGACAGATGAAATGAAATGATAGTGGAGAGTGTTGCTGGAATGAAATTTTGACAGGGAAAACCGGAGTACCCGGAGAAAAGCCTGTCTGCCTCCGTTTTGTCCAGAACAGATCTCACATGGAGTGACCGGGATTTGAACCACGGACCCAGTGGTGAGAGGCCGGCGTGCTGCCGCCTAAGCCACGGAGGATTTCCTAATAAAGAAGAAGAATTAAATTAAACTAGCATTACCCGTCGCGGCTTCGCCCGCGAATATTCTAGTTGTAAAGAGTACACTTAGCAAAATCTCAATCATGAATGCTATGACTGATTTATCCTTGGTATGAATAATCAGACTTTATCAATTCAGCTACTGCTGCAGTGGTTAGGGATTTGTCATTCCTTCATAGGTATATCAGAGCGAAGTTAGTTTTCTGGGAATATCACAGACACTGTTAATTTAAGGGCCTTTAAATGTGGTTTTCGGAGACCCTTTATAGTCGGGTAAAAAAGACCTTTCGTACCACACTCACATGTCAAAATTGCGTGAAAAAAAATTCTAGAGTGCCCCTTGACCCCCTTAAGCGCATTATACTATATGTATAGATGAATTTTACAGCTTAATTTGGTTCCGTGATAACCTAATAATCATCTGGAAACATTCACAGTAATGTAATAATTGGAATTGCATTGCGTCTTACAGAAATAGATAGACCTGTGAGATTCTGTTACCATGGTTACCGTGTTACATTCTTTCATTATTTTATTGTAAATATACATGTTTTAAGGTATTTATTTAATTGTGAGGCATTTAAAGAGTAAGTGAGTGCGATTCGCTTACGCATTGGGTTTTGCTGAACCTGTAGGTACCCCATATGTGTAGGTTGGTATTAATGAGACCTTATTTTCGGCACTAAACTGGAATGGTACCTTAGCACAATAATATAGGGAGGGATATGATCCAATATATTTTAATTAATTTTAATGTCTGTTTTGCTTCTGTGAGAGCGAAGTGAAAAGAGAGAAGTAGATCGATTATTCGACCAATGGATTAATGGGTCAATCGATCACTCTATTAAACGCTCAATCAATTGATCGTTATTTGTAGCAATTAATCGATTTCTCTGCCACGAATGAGCCGAGGCAGGATATCAAAACGGATATTGCGGCTTCGGTGGCGTAGTGGGTAGCATGCTGAGCTGCTGTGCCCAAGATCGCGGGTTCAAACCCGGCCGAAGTCGTCGGATTTTTTAAGAGCGTTGAAAATCCCTCAGTGTGCCTTGTTTCGGAGGGGAAGTAAAGCCGGCGGTCCCATGTCATAGATTCATGGCATGTTAAAGAACCTTCCACTAATTACACCTGTGTGGCGCTAAATTGGATAGGTTAAGAATGTAAACAACGCTCTTAGGTTTCTACGTTCATTGCCAAGAGCTGACTGTGGTGGCTAAGTTCTGAACGAGGCCTAGTAGTCGTTGACGGTAGCGTTTGGCGGCAAAAGTAGGAACTATTTGAAAAATTCATAGTTGTTGTCGTTACTTGAATTAAAAAAACCAGATACACACACTAATAGAGCCATCACAATTAACACCGGTTATCAGACAGACACACCCAAAGTACACGGGGCTACATGGCCGCGTTGTCGCAGCCCCTAAACTAAGGAACAAACCAACCATCAATTGTATGTTGTTGATTATTTTTAGGGGCTTTGCGACATCTTGGTCATCTAGCCCTGTGTACTCGGGTGTGTGTTGAATATGTACCTGATAACCTGTGTCACAGTATTAGTTTGTGGGTTTGCCACGGTGGGTGAGTGGTCATCGTGTCGGACTACCAATCCCAAGCTGTGGTAAGTGATTTTTGAAAAGCGACCAAATCTCGGCACGTTGTTGGCATATTAAATAACCCGTTCGAATTCAGGAGGCCGTGCTCATAGTGGCAAAATTAATCTCGGGATTTTCCGCCAACACAAAGTTCCTCATTTCTCTACTAGAAAGCGCTATAGTGTCAAGGAGCTTAGATATCCAACCTCCTTGACTTTCATAGTGTTCCAAGGAACGACTAAATACGGCATGCAAGCTGCCCTCTGGGCCTCAAATAACAAAGCTTGCACCCGACTCACTGGGCCATATGATGTTATTATTATTATTATTATTAGTTAGTGTAGTTGCAATTCAGGAGAGGATTGGGAAGGAGGCGACCGTGGCCTCAAGTTAGGAACCATCCCGGCATTTGCCTGGAGTAGAAGTGGGAAATCACGGAAAACCCCTTCCAGGATGGCTGAGATGGGAATCAACCCCGCCTCTTGTCAGTTTTACCTCGCGAGGCTCAGTGCACCCCGTTCCAGCCCTCAGACCAGAAATAAATTTCTTGGCAGCCAAGAATGCTAGCCACTACGCAACGAGCCGGACGATAATAGTTGTTTCAAGGGGACCGGCCCCGAATGGTTATTGTGGGACTCGAAAATTAGCAGAGCCATGAAAGGCACATAGGAATCGGAAAGAGGAGAGGATCCACCCCTAAGGGAAGGGGAGAAACCAGACCCAGCTCCGATAATCTTTTGAGGAGATGGTTATTATCATTTCAAATAATCTTGTCGACTTCATCGTTATGCTTAGGTCAAACGTTATGCGTTACTGTTACGGCATGTATGACATCATGTTGTTCAGTGCACATGCACCGAGTCTGAGTTTACTCCTGGGGTCTGGCGTTATGCGATATGCAGACGGCGAGTGCGTGACGTCAGACAAGAATACAGGGTGACTCCTAATGGTGTGCAAGATGTAAGACAGGAATACAGGGTGACTCCCAAAGAGGTGTACAAGATGTCAGACAGGAATACAGGGTGACTCCTAAAGAGATATACAAGACGTCATATTATAATACAGGGTGACTCCCAAAGAGGTGTACAAGATGTCAGACAGGAATACAGGGTGACTCCTAAAGAGATATACCAGACGTCAGATTATAATACAGGGTGACTCCCAAAGAGGTGTACAAGATGGCTGACAAGAATACAGGGTGACTCCTAATGGTGTGCGAGATGTCTGACAGGAATACAGGGTGACTCCTAAAGAGATATACCAGACGTCGGATTATAATACAGGGTGACTCCCAAAGAGGTGTACAAGATGGCAGACAAGAATACAGGGTGAGTCCTAAAGAGGTGTACAAGATGTCAGACAAGAATACAGGGTGACTCCTAATGGTGTGCAAGATGTCAGACAGGAATACAGGGTGACTCCTAATGGTGTGCGAGATGTCTGACAGGAATACAGGGTGACTCCTAAAGAGATATACCAGACGTCGGATTATAATACAGGGTGACTCCCAAAGAGGTGTACAAGATGGCAGACAAGAATACAGGGTGAGTCCTAAAGAGGTGTACAATATGTCAGACAAGAATACAGGGTGACTCCCAACGAGGTGTACAAGATGGCAGACAAGAATACAGGTTGACTCCTAATGGTGTACAAGATGGCAGACAAGAATACAGGGTGAGTCCTAAAGAGGTGTACAAGATGTCAGACAAGAATACAGGGTGACTCCTAAAGAGGCGCACAAGATGTCAGACAAGAATACAGGGTGACACTTAACGAGGTGCATAGCATGTTAGATTCATTTCAAATACAGGGTGACCCGTAAAGAGATGCCCGCGCGGGAAGCCTAAGTTAAAGGGTAATGGAGTCTGTTGAAAGAGTCCTCCTGAGCCTTTCTAACATGTGTAGCATTTGTAGCATGCGTCATTTGAAATTATATAAAGTCTAGTCTCTCAACTAACTATATCTTTTTTTATTAACCTATGGCTTTTATGCCGGGCGTGTCCGAGGCTGTAGCTGCTTCAAGCGGACACCCATAGGGGGAGCTACAAGTTCCGTTCAATTTCATGTAGTTCCAAATTTCGCTACCAGATGTCACTGATAACTAGAGGTGAATGTTGGAACTTTGATAGAGCGTTCCAAAGAAATCTAACCAAGAGATTTAGCTTTACACAAGTTTAGCCTGTGGAAGGATCGTTTTCATGCCACAAATCTATGACATGGGACCGCCGGCTTTATTTTCCCTCCGAAGGAAGGCATACTGAAGTATTTTAACGCTCTTTAAAAATCCGACGACTTCGGCCGGGTTTGAACCCGCAATCTTGGGCACAGCAATTCAGCATGCTACCAACTACGCCACCAAAGCCCCTTGAGGAGATGGCGAATGCTACAGGCACGTGTAGTTGGAGGCTCCTCGCCGTCTGAAGCAGATCGTCCAAACATCACAAGTTTCAAATCTGTTACAACATTCTAATGTGTTGTATATTCCAGCTATTGTGTTCCGAGGATAAAAGTGAAACTTGGATACTTTACTCCGAGCAAATGTGAATGTCTGGTATCAATTTTCCATCAAGAGACAGACATGAAAGTTGACGGCTCTACTCATGAAGCTTGTCGACTTCTCAAACCATCCGAGAAAAGACGTCGGATATATCGTTCTTCTTGTGAATGCTCAAAGTTAACTATTCACCGCAATATGAGGGAAATACACCGCCAAGGAGAAAAAGTGGGTCACATATATCTATGTTAACATCACACGTCATGGAAGGTCATGGTAGTATTTACATAATAATACGAGTATATAAAGCTGAACATTGGTTTCTCTGTCCGTTATGTATACAAATCTACAGCGTTTCAGCAAACTGAGCTAAATTTATGTACCCAACCTTTGGAACCCTACAGGTAATACTGTTTATTTGAAACTAGCAGTAGTGCCTGGCTTCGCCCGGTGGATTTATATGTTTTATGGATGATAATGAATGAACAGGCACATGATACTTAAACTAACAGGTTTTATCCTATTTTCAAATTTGAAAAAAAATAGGCTTATGAGTCAATGAAACTTGGTAAGTTCATAGCACTATTACGGACGACCCCGATCGTGCCCTTCGAATTTTGTTACGTCTCACCAATCCAACATGGCGGCTGTGGGAAATATTTCACCAGCATTTAATATCTCCGAAACTATTCTCTAAATCACCCTGGAATTTCTACGGTGATAAAGGGAACTACTAGAAGTTCATCTATGTGACTTTTGAAAACCTGGTAACTACAAAACCAACATGGTGGCCACGCAAATTTACGACTTTTAAATAGACGTTTCTCGCGATTTAACCGACCAAACACAATAAAACTTGGTACAGTATATGGTTATACACATTGTAATGCACCGATATCTAACTTGGTTCAATTGTTTACATAACCACAAGATGGTGAATGTGCGAAATATTTCACCGGCATTCTATATCTCTGAAACTATTAGCGGTATCACCCTGAAATTTTGTATGGAGATCTGGTATCTAGTTTAGTTCAATTGTTTACATAACCTCATGATGACGGCTTTGCGAATTTTAAAATTAAGTTTTTATTTCTTGTTTCGTAATCATGTGATCGATGTGAAAGTTTGAATAATGAACCTACGCAATAATTTTCCTTTAATGGTACATGACTCTAAGGCCTATACATTTAACAATCCAACATGGCGACTATCCGAAATATTTAGACGGCTCTGAATATCTACGAATCCATTACAGCAAATAAACTGATTTTTTTAATGTTCATAGGGGCTATGAACTTAAGTTCACCTATAGGACTTTAAATAACCTGGTGATCACCAATTCAACATGGCGGCGACGCGAAGTATAAATATTCACATGGACGTTTCTCGCAATTTAATCATCCAAGTGCAGTGGGACTTGGTACAGTAAATCCTTATACGAATGTTAATCCACTGGCATCTAATTTATTTCAATTGTTTCCATAACCACTAGATGGCAGCTGTGCGAAATTTTAAAATCTCGTTTATACTTCTTGTGTCCTAATCAGGCGATTGAAGTTTGAATACTAGGCCTACACGTACACAATACTCTTCATGTAACAGTACATAACTCTAGGACCTACATATATAAAATCCAACATGGCGACCATCCGAAATATTAACTCGGTTCTCAATATCTACGAATCTATTACAGCAATCATAATGAAATTTTGTATGTAGAGGCAATTTATATAAGTAGGATATATGGAAATAGGCTGTATAGTTCTTCACGGAACTAATTGTTTTTCTTTTAAATATAACTTTTTGTGGTGGTGGAGGTTGTAGTGAGGGTGATAAGCAGTACAGTATAATGACGTAACATTTAGGTCATCTTCCCCTAATGATAATAATGATAATAATGAATAGGGAAACGGCTATCTACTAACTACAGCACTGACACATGTAATTTACAAAATAATTTTAAAAGAGCATTAGAAAGAGGAGTAAGTGAAATAAAAGACACTGTCTAGGGCCTATATCTCATTATCTGTTAGAAATATAGAGACCATTAGTGTCGTCTTTTGTCGCATAGCGCCGTAGGAAAATAATCAGAACACTTTGGAAAACTTCGCCTGTCCTGAGCTCCTGAGGTAGCAATAGTATCATTCATGGCCACATAGCGCTCAACGATATGTTTCGGAAAAAATTAAGGTAAATTTGAAACCACCAACGCTTATTGCAGCTGATAACCTCAATGTATTGCACCAACACCATTGCACTTTTACAGAGGCATAATATGTTCATGATGATAACTGTTTTAAGGGGCCTAAGAAATCTTTTTGCACTAATTACTCCCCGTGACTGAAATTTATAAGCAGCGCAAGATTTAACTATTTTAGCAATTCTGCAACAGAACACTGGTAGGGGCGACGTGATGCAGCCCAAATTGCCAGTCAACAATAGACTTATTTAAATACTCTTACAGTTACACTACTACGGACATGAATGGTTCAAGAGCCTTAATACGTGGTTTTCATGTTCAGTTTGTTTGTTATTCTAAGTGTAGGGAATGGAGAGCGTTGTCCAAAATATAAAGTGGACGGGTTTCAAAGTGTATGTAAAATTTGGTGCAATTAGGAGGAACAGTGTAGATTTGTGATGAAGTGCCTAAATTTTAAGTGGACAGTGTCACCCACAGGGTAAGTGTACAAAATGTGGTTCAGATCGGTGAAAAGGTGTAGATTTGTGCCAAAGGGCCTAAATGCAGGGAATGGAGTGGTCTGTCCGAAATTTGATGCTGACAGTGTTACTCGCAGGGTTCCAAAGGGTGAGTATACACATTTTGGTGCATATCGGTGAAACGGTGTAGATTTGTGCCAAAGGGCCTTAATGCAGGGAATGGAGTGGTCTGTCCGGAATTTCATGCAGACTGTGTTACTCGCAGGGTTCCAAAGGGTAAGTATACACATTTTTGTTCAGATCGGTGAAACGGTGTAGATTTGTGCCAAAGGGCCTAAATGCATGGAATGGAATGGTCTGTCCGAAATTTAACATAGCCTAAACATTCCTCTTGAATCTGGCTATCATATAAAAAAAGAATTTTTTGAATCCGACTGGTAGTTCCAGAGATTAGCGCGTTTAAACACAAAAACACATAAACTCTCCATTCCCTAGATTGGCACACTGGCTGTCTGTGTGTGTGTGTGTAGTCGTCCCCCCCCCCCCCCCCCCCCCACCGCTATCAACTCCTAAACGGCTGCAGCAATCGAATCCAATTTTGGTAGGAGTAAAGATCTATACCTGAATATCTCAAGCCCATATTTGAAAATTATGTCAGTGCTACCAACTGCTCAAAAACGCACTAGAAATTTGAGATCCATGTTGGATATCGTGGAAGGTATGCATGGAAGCTATTTCAAAATTGGCACACATATAGATAATAATATTTCAGTTTAATTTCTAGGAGGCCATGCATGGCAGTGTTGTTCTAAGCCTACTGATAAGTCCAATTTTTAAATGCATATAACTTCTATACTATCAATTGGATTTCAACAAAATTTTGCATGTAATATGTGTACATAAACAGAAATGACTGAGCGTATTCTTAAGAGCCACCAGGGCTGTCAATAAATGTTCTCTCTAATCTTTTATCTAAATAGCCGACAGCTTTAAACTATGCACACGTCAAGTATCTGCCGTTCTCGATTAATTTGGAGAAACTAATATACGTCAGTGCTGCCAATATGATTCTAAGCCTGCTGATTGGTCCAATTTTAAAATACATTTAACTGATATACAAAATTGGCACAACAATAGATTATAATATCTCAGATTATTTCTGACCAACACATGAATGACATTGTTGCCTACATGACTTAATGCGCGCTGATAGATCCAATGTCTAACTACATGCAACGTCCATGCTATCCATTGGACTTCAACCAAATTTTGTATTCTGTACCTTAAGAGATGAAACTAAGAATATATTTAGTCACCAGGGCTGCCAACTGTAGTGCTCTATTTGGCTATATTATGCCAGTTATATTTTGAAATAATTGGAAATTTCGATATTACCAAATCAATTTCGTCATTATTCTAATTAGGTCCATATAGATTAATCATTGGAATGAATCTTCGAGAAAAGTAGGCTCTTTAGTTCTTCACGGAACTTCTTGTTCCATTTACCAAAACGTTTGTATACATACTACAATAATTATAAAAATAATTAATAAGATAACCCCATTGGTTTAGTGTTCACAAATTAATTTGTGGTTGAAAATTGCGTCTTTCTTCCATACTGCACTTGTATTTAAAAAAATGAAGCTCAAAAACTGAAAGTCATATTACAATGGCCTTGGTACAGGCGGATATCTATTAGATCAAAGTCATCATCATCATCATCAGCAACTAGAGCAGTCTGCTTGGTCTTCCTCTAGGTCTCTTTTTCTTCCACTCCATTTCCAATATTTTCCGTGGTATTCTCTCTTCTCCCATTCTTTTCACGTGTCCATACCACTGTAGCCTTGATTTTTCAATCCTATCCTGTAGGGTTCTTCTTTTAATATTTCTCTGGTTATCATTTCTGACTCCGTCCATTCTGGTTACACCTATACGACTCCTCTGAGACTTCATTTCCTCTGCTTGTATTCAGCTTTTCTCTCTCTCCCTCATCACCCAAGTTTCTGATCCATACGTTATGATCGGCACAAAGTAAGTCTTGTACATGATCCCCTTACATTTCTGTGGCACATCCTTGCTCCATATCAAGCCTCTAACACTCTTGAAGAATCCATCAGCACACCTTCCTCTTTCATCCAGTTCCAAGGAATTTCCCCCATTTTCTTCAATGACAATTCCCAGATACTTCAACTGCTCTCCGCCTAACTTTATCCCAGAGTATACTCTGTCCTTCTCACGTGTTGTTATCACCACTTCACTCTTTTGCGTCGAAAACTTCATTCCATAGGATGACACTACTTCCTCCAATGCATTGAGTTGTTCCTGTACATCCCTATCCCCAGATCATCAAATCATCTGCAAACACCATTGCCTTCATTTCTTCCTCCCCAATATGCTGTGCTACCTTTTGCATCACTTCATCCATCAACATTACAAAGAGCAAGGGTGAGAGGGCACTTCCCTGCTTTATACCATTAGTCAATTCAAACCATTCTGTTCTTTCCATACCGACTTTCACACAGCTTCTGCTTCCCTCATACATATCTTTCACTCTCATCACTATTTCTTCCGTTATTGCTTTGGCTCTCATCGCTTCCCATACTCTGTTTCTTACGACACTGTCGTATGCCTTCTCAATGTCCATAAAGGCCAATACCAAATCTTACCCATACTCGTAGTGACGCTCCTTTAACTGTCTCACTGCAAATATGAAGTCAGTAGTGGACCTCCCCGGCCTGAATGCACATTGCTCCTCCCTCAGTTGCTGTTCCGTTAACTTACGTATCCGTTTCTCCAATACTTTTTCGTAAATCTTAGCACTGTGGCACATCAGTGAAATTCCCCGGTTGTTTTGGCATTTCTTCCTGTCTCCCTCTTGAAGATGGGCACTATCATCCCCTTTTTCAAATCATCTGGAACTTTCTTCTCCTTCCATATAGCTCGTATCACCGTATACAACCACTGTGTTCCCACTTCCCCTATAGCTTTTATCATTTCCACGCTTACCTCATCTTTAATTAGATCAAAGTATTTTCGTAAAATATTTGGCAAAATTTGAATCAAAAATATAAGACCAAGAAGCTTTCGTAGAAAATAAGCTAGTGGTCTTAAACTTTTGGTAGGCAATGGAAACTGGGATGATGACCATCATATATCAAACGTCACAATTTATTATTAACAAAAACGAAAGAGCATCTGTAAGCACAAGTTACTCAAGCAATTATCGACGAGAGGTGTTTCACCCTGAAATCTGCTTGTTGGACGCGATTCTGAGCCACGCTGCAGCCTGGAGTTTCTAAACTGCTCACTCTAAGGACTGTATGTAGCTTGTCGCTATAGATCATGTGGAATCAATATGCGGACAGTGTATTGCTCGACAGACAATATTACCGGCCATATATCCCGACCACTATCAAGTTGAGATCTATTAGTCACGGCCAGTCCACTCCCGATGGTGGGGTCATGATATATAGAGCGTCACCTCTCCAATCATCATCATATATGAACCGCTAAGGTGCATGTTTCACAAAACGTTCCAGAGGCCATAAGAAAATAAACTTGTCAACAATTTCTGCTTGCCTGCTGATTCACGTTTACTTTATGTAAGATCTCGTCATCGACGAAAAATCAACACCTTCGTTGTGATTGCCTCTGGCTGTTGTAGGTTAATGCCATTTCCAATGCGCCATATCCTCCAATGTGAGACATCTTTTGATCCTTTTATTCTGCAATACTTCGTTCTTCTATTTCACCATCCTCATTTTCGTCAGCATTCACGAAATCAATAATATCAGCGTCAGTTAGTTCAAACAGCTGATCTTGTGCAGACCAATTACTCACAACCAGGAATGCAATTCAGTAAGGGAAGGTCGGTTGAGCGGGACTCGACTGTATTTCTTGAAAATTCAACGGAAATATATTTAGGTCTATTTGTTTATAAAGTGCGTTTAAACTAATATACAAGACCATAGCACCTAGCAGAACTGTGTCATGTGAAGTCCGCATAACAGTAGAGCCGAATGGGTGGTCTATTGACGTCAGAAAAGTTGGATGGCGCAGCCACGCGGTTGAATGTTGAAGCTGTAACATTGTGACTGGTGAGGTTTATTTAGATGGTGAAGCATTGACGTCGTGATGGAAACAGAAAGAAATTTGTCAAATTCGAGGAGGTACTGCTCTGTATACGGTTGCAAATCGTATAAAACGGGTACGAAATATCTTCACTACTTTCCTGTACAAAAAGTTCAGAGAGAAAGATGGGCTTCGGCGCTGTTAATTGGAAAACGTGTTACATGTTACATGACAGTGTGCAGTCTGCATTTTTGTGAAGACGACTTCTTTCCACCGGTACCGTACTGTTGATTATTGATAGTTATTGTCTCTAATTTGTATTCACATGGATTTAGCTACATCAAAAATACTGATAAACTTGTAGCCTATTACTTCTGTGCCGTACATAGAATGTAATCCGCTCTTCGTAAACATATTTTAGGGGTTCTTCCGATTGACAATAGCCGACTGGTTAGAAAACTTAAGAATAATGCTGTTCCTAGCCTTAATGTGCCAGAGAATTTATATTCTTGCCTTTGAACAGCAAGTATGTAGGTCATTGAAGTATGATTTGGCTTAAATTGTGTTTTTGGCTATGACCTCCCTACTGTTGAATTTAGTTAATTAAAATGTAAAATCTTAGTTTTAAGTACCGGTTTGGTGACCCATCATCCCAGGCAGGCCGGTAACACGTATACTACTCAGGCAGATAGGTCACTTAGCCGTAATTTTGAAATTATAGTGATGTTAAGTATACATATGCGGTAATGTAGCAGGAGACCGGATCGGCCTAGGCTATTCTAACTTTAATTAGTTCCCATTTAAGGGTTTTTGAGTTTTGAGTGCGAATAGTTGGTTTGAAAGTTGTACAATAGTAAGGATAGTATGTTTTGTGTAGGTTTTAATTGGTATTATGGTTTATGTCGATCTGAGGAGTGAATTTGGTTTGGCTTAAAGTGTAGTTTTTGATCTATTCCGTTTGCTTATGACAAGTTCAAATGGAGACTCCAGCTTTGTTAAATATCTGTATTTTAAATATTTAATTAAATCTATTGATAAAGAGGATGCCTCCATTTTAACTTGCCTGTGGCAAGATATTAATAAATTAATATTCTTGCCTTTGAACAGCAAGTATGTAGGTCAATATTTGCAATATTGAAATATGATTTGAGCATCCCAAGTAACGCTTCTTTTAACCCAAAAAAATTCATGCAAATTCAGGGTTGCTTGATTCAATTTATTATCAGGGAGTCGTCCTTTGTGTTATGTGAGATATTATATATATATTGTGAAATTAATAAGAACATCGATACCGCTAGGCTCCCAAGTACAGGCTTCATATATGTAACAGCAGACAGTAAATTAACTATCTACATGTGGGTAATATTTTTAACTGGTAGTAATTAGGCACTGCATTTAAATTGATTATAAAAATATTTCTATCTATGAAAGAAAATATGTAGTATTTTGCCATCATAAATTAGAAGCCATAACAAACGCACACCCAATTACTTCACGTCACTATCTCGCCGCCATATTGCAAACAGCTGACCGTAAGCTCCTCCCCCGTTTCGGACGTCAATACACTTGGGGCGCACACTAATGAGCAGTATAATTACCCACGCCAGTGAAGAATTGGACTCTCGTTCCATAAATATCGACGATTTGTTAAAACGTGCGTTTAAGCAAATAAACAAGACGATAACCCCTGTGTCGCTGAGAGCCCGCGTAGCACTAACGCCAGGCGGGCTCTCGCTAGTTCCTGATAAACCATTCTGCTTTCTCCTACGTAAGTAACAAAAAGGTTTTCACAGAACTTGCAGTTCTCTATAAATGAGCTTAACGTGTTTTAATAGAACTGTTTTATATGAATCAGATTTTCATTGGACAAATTATTCCCCAAATGTGACACGAAAGAAGTTTGATCTCCCCATCAAAATGAGAAATTAGTCACCAGACGATCGTCGTCTGAAATCGTAGATGGTGCTATGTGTCGGTGTAGATATATTGCTTGCGCGCTAGGAGAAGTCTGTTCGACATGCTGTGACGGGGAATGTTGCTACGCATGCGCCTTCTGTCTATACAGATTATGGTGGAGCCCCAGTTTATCGAGGCTGGCTCTCAGCGACTTGGGTATGATCCCACATTATGATAGGCAATACAGTGACAAATTCTTGCCGCCACATCTGTCGGAACTCTCCTGCCAGAGGCATGTATTTGGTCATTTTCTCAACATAAATGTTTTGGATATTATGCGATTTAGGGACTGTAAGAGTTTTCATCGCTCTCTATCAATAAATAAGATGCTCTGCCTTAGGTCTAGCCTTCTCTGTGGCTGAATACTGCGCCCCAGTTTGGCTCAATAGCCCACACCCAGTTGAACAACACCATGAGACTAATCACTGGTTGTATAAGAACTACACCAACATATTGGCTTCCAGACCTCAGCAATATTCTTCCACCCCACCTTCGTAAAGAAGTTGCCTTGCTACGGGAGTACTACAAGATCATGGATCACCCTACACTACCTATTCACGAAGACATCCCCTCTCTTCAAATGAACAGGCTTAAATCCAGGACGCCACCCATTTGTCATGCCCAGAGGCTTGTAAGAAACCATTTTGATTCCAGCATGCAGTGGATTAGTGAATGGACACTAAAAGCTTGTCATGAGTCGAGCTCCTTCCTGGACCCTACAAGAACATCCACTCCAGGTTCCGATCTGCCTAGGAGGGCTTGGGCAACTCTCAATAGGATTCGGACGAACCACGGAGTATGCAATGGAACTTTGTTCAAATGGGGAAAAATTTTGTCTCCTCAGTGTGATTGTGGTGCTCCTAATCAAACCATCCAACCACGGCGATCTTAAGTTACAGGCGGGAACACTGCCGGCGGGGCTGTGACGTCATGGGTCTTACTCCCCACAGCAAACAGATGCTCAGTCTTGTTGGGGCGCGCTGTGATGTGGTCATTGTTTCATGTTTCGAGGGTGACAATTCACAATATATTGCTTTTCCTGTTGTCCAGTAACAAGCGATAAATATACCCGTGCCACACATGATATATTTTTAATGCATATACAATGCCACGAAGGTGCTGTGTACCAGGATGTAGGAGTAATTTTCAGGTTTGTGGAGTTGAAACCGCCTACGTGAATTGTTTCTCTTTTCCCAAGGAAGTAAACTTGAGAAATAAATGGCTGAGAAGCATCCCGAGGAAAGACTGGACACCTTCGGTAAACAGTGTTGTGTGCATTAAACATTTTCAACCGGACTGCATTATTTTACAGAATGAATATTGTGATTCTAATGGACAGAAACAAGTGTATACATACGATCAACCTAAGCTAGTTAAAGGTTCTAGTCCTACTATTTTTGAAGGTTTGCCGAAATACTTGACAAAGGAAAGTGAAATTAAGAGGAAACATCCAGAAGAGAGGAGAAGAGAAATCGAAGTGAGGAAGAAACATGCTCAAGAAAGTGCTGTTGCTGCGGCAGAATGGGACGATGTTATAATCAGTTTCGAGAGTTTATGCAATTCTCTGGAGAAACGATTAGCAGATAATAGTACTAAAGTGAAAGGGGACTCAGCTATTAATTTCAATATTTTTGACGATAGAGTGGTTATATATAGAATCAATTTTGAGTCTATGACTTTTGATTTTTATATTAATGTAGATAATCATTTACTTGTTTCGGCTTTCTATAACAATTTGCAATTGTCTTCTACAGAACTTTCTTCAGTGTTGGGAAGTGAAACAGCTGTGAAGAGTTGGAGAACACTGTTCAGTTTGTTACAGTATCTTACTGAGAAGAGATTCCAAACCAATTTGGAAAATTACGTGGCCAATGTCTTAAAATTGCTGGATGTCATTCAAGAAACTTTATTGGATAGTGGAGAAGAGGGAATTTCTCAGCAAGTGAATTTTTTATCCGAGCAATTCTCTCTCATATTTAAGAACAGAAAAAGGTATTCTCCCAACATGATACTTTGCTCTTACATATTGTACATGCAATCCGCGAAGTGTTATGATACTATCAGGCAGAACAAATTTCTATCCCTTCCTCATTCTAAACATTTACAAAGATTGACTTCTTCCCTAAATGTAGCTCCGGGTAATTTTAACGAAAACGTTCATTTCTTGAAAAAAGCCGCTGAAAAGTGTGATGATAAGTGGGTAATTTTGCAACTTGATGAAATATATGTTAAAGAAGAAATTTCCTACAGGTCGGGAAACATAACTGGATTTGCTGAAAACCAAGAACAGTTAAGTGAAGCAAAAACTGTGCAAGTGTTCATGATAACTGGAGCTTTTTCGTCTTTAGAACATGTAATTTCCTTGAATCCGGTGAAACATCTCTCTGGACAGGAACTCGCGGGTATGACAAAAGAGTATATTGCTTTGCTAGAGGAGTGTGGTTTCAAAGTCCTCTGTGTAATTTCAGACAACAATAGACTGAACCAGAATATGTTTTCAATTCTAAGTAGGGACTCAGAAGATAGTTCTCTTCTTTCATTGCCAGATATTGATCACCCCGTGTACTATATGTATGATACCGTACATCTGTTTAAAAATATTAGAAATAACTGGCTTAATCAGAAAGACAGCTCCAACACCTTCATATTTCCACCATTTGACGTACAGGATAGCAATGAAGAGAAATCACCTCTGAGAGCACCATTTAGTGACCTGCGCTCCGTGTACAGAGAAGAATCAAACTTCATTCTGAAGAAGGCCTTTAAACTAAATTACAGAACTTTATATCCTACCAACTTGGAAAGGCAGAATGTTATGTTGGTCGTAAACGTTTTCCATGAAAGTACACGCGCAGCACTTGCTGCTAAAGGGTTTAATGAGACTGCAGCTTTCATTACAATAATTTGGAAATGGTGGGAAATCGTGAATACAAAGAGTAAAATAAGTGGCGTTTGTAGAAATAATATGTTGGGGGTGCCTTTTACGTCACTAAATGACCAAAGATTCGTGTTCTTAGAGAGATTTGTTTTATGGGTCAATACCTGGCTGAAAATAGGACAACAATATCATGGTGGCAGTCTAAGCAATGACACAGGAAAAGCATTGATCCATACAACAAAGACACTAATCTCAATCATAAGATTCGCGTTGCTGCACCTCTCAGTGGAATATGTCCTACCAGGGAAACTTCAAACCAATAGACTTGAAAAACGCTTCAGTGTATACCGTCAAATGAGCGGTGGAAACTACTCCGTTAGTGTCAGGGAAATAATGGACTCGGAAAGAAAGATCAGAGCAAAAAGTGTTTTAGGAATCAGATCTGCTCGTTACGGCCAAATTGCTCTCAATGTGGACAATTTAAAAGTGTGTGATGAAGAAATTAAAACCGAAGACGAACTGGATTGTATTCTTCGTGACGACATACCATCGATAATTCAGGAATGTATGGTAAACAGTGATATTGACGCTTCTGCTCTGCTATTTGTGTGTGGCTACGCAAGTTTTAAGACAGCGGCCAAAATAGAATGTAAAATCTGCAGAGACCTCATAATTGGTGAAAATAGGGAGGATGCTTACTTTGAGGAGATAAACAGGGGTGGTTTGACTGTACCATCAAGTACAGTAATCAGCATAGGAAAATATGCATTTCGTTGAATGCAAGTTATGGTATCGAACAAATACGAAACGAAGTTTTTAAAGCGATGTAAAAGGCATTATTCAATTTTACGTTCTTTAATCAAACTTGTTGTCAACGAAGACGTGGACCTGAGACAAATGTTGGAGCGTACATGTGTGTGTGGTACTCCGATTATGAAAATTACTGATCGTATTATTTGTATACTTTGTAACATTATCCTGTCTAATTACAAGAAAGCAAGATGTGATAAAGTTTCTTTAGAAAAGGCCCCGAAAAGAAAAAGGAAATTGAACACTTTAAAGTGATTAAAACACAAAGTAGACATAAAATGAATATTCTGTGCAAATTTATTAGATAAACATTATTATTTTCGCGCGGGCGTGTGTGTGTGTGTGTGTGTGTGTGTGTGGAGCCATATTCTGAAATTTACTTTGTTTCGATTAGTACGTTTCCTCCAGTGTAATCAAGAACACTAAAAAGGAGAGTGATGAGTCGAGTTTTCTTCAAGCAGGCATTTTTAATAACGAAAATGTCAAACATTTTGTATTGCAAGAAAATAAAAACAGCTAGTCTTTAATTATTCGCTCTCATCATCACTATAATCATCTCCAGCTCCAGTTTCCCGGGTTTCTTCCTGCCAGAATATAGTTAGGAAGTATCGTATGTGAAGAGAATCTTTTAGTACACGTAAGCAGATTCCTTGTACTTTGTTATCGGTGACGCCAAGCTGTTTGAGGATGTCATTGTTCTGCTTCTAAGCTTCAGGAAGGGATGCAAATTCCTTTCCCCTACTGTTACCTGTATGCTGTCAAGTGACATTCATTAGTGGTTGGACAAAACCGATGAGTAATAAAATATCTGCTTGTTTGTTAAAGTACATAAACAGATATGATATGCTCACTTAAATATATTCAACTAATTATTGTGTTCTGTAGAAGATACAAAAACCGCCTACTTGTAATGCAATCAAACAGTTTCCAGCATGTTCCTTTTGCATACCGCTCTGGGCTGACTTGTATCGCAGTCATTTGCTTTAATCGCCCGTAGTGACAGCGGAAAACGTCTCAAACAAATCATCGATCACTAAGGTAGGACTGTGGTGAAATTCGGAAGTCCATCCCAATTTCTTCTGTAAACAAAACCCATTTAATTACATGAATGCACCTCTCTGCCCTATGACTAGCGCGCTGTCGGCCGTCCAGCTGAGACCCCTGACGTCACTCGCCGGTGGCAGAGTGGGGGTAACGCTCCCGCCTGTTAACTTAAGAACGCCGTGATCCAACACATTACAACTGACTGTCCTCTAAGGGCATATGGAAGGGACTGGATTGACTTCCTGTTGGCGACACCTGACGTGGTCCAATGGCTAGACTCATTAGACCTGAGACTGTAAATAGTGTAAATAGTAAAAATAATGCACAGTCGATTTTAAAGCGATTTTCTTTGTACTCTGAAATCTTGTATTGATTATATTGCCAAATGATAAATAAATAAAAAATATCAATAATAATAATAATAATGTCTGGCCTGTTTGCTGATATCGGTCTATCTGTGATCTCTGAGCTCAGCGTGTGTGCATCGTCCTCCAGAACAGCATCTGGAATATATTGATTTATTACTATTGAATCGATTTCCGCCCATTACGAACCACGTAAATAGCACTTCAAGTCTCCATTCTTCTTTAACGCTAATATTCCTTCATTGTGTCCAAAGTTTAATCTTGGTCGCTGTTTCTGTGTTTGAATGTGACCAGTTTTGTTGGATTTGTTAAAAAATACGAGCCTTACAGTAGTCGCATATGATGTGTAACATAACTCCATATTACTTACTCGCATTTTTTAAAGAATGAACTCATAGTGCTACCTTTTGATGCGAGCTGCACTTTATACCGGCCAGTTAGTGAACCCATGCCAGCGGTGTTATTGAAAATGGCCTCTTATTGCCGATATAGCGCACTGCCAAGTATAGGCGCGATTAAAAATTAGGTGTGCAGTAGGTATATTAAATGCGTTTCTCCCAGTGATACGTTTAGACCAACCAAATAGCTTAATATGATAATGGTGGAAACTCCCACGAGAAACTGGCGACACCGATTATGCGTGCTCTCTAGCGGTTCGCACAGACAACTACGAACTCGATTTCAATCAGCTGGCAAGTTTATCTGCACATGTTAGAAGTGTAACTTTTGGGCTATATATGGGTGCTTTCATTACAAAATACAAAGTGATTAAGTGATTAAGCTATTTGGGCCAACGAAGTTTCAATTATTGTTAGTAGTCGGTGTTAATATACTGAATTCCTACGTTGTTTGGAGTGTTTGTTGATGCGATATAGCACTCGAGGTATCGAGTGCTTACATTAAATAAGAATACAGCTAAAGTATGAAGATTTAGTAAATCGTAATTGTTTTCAGCGAATATGATATAATGAATATTTTCACACCAAAGAACGACAATTTAACTATGATTAATTGAAGCAATTTCTTTAATGGGGCCTCCAAACCTTGAGGTAAACCGTATGCGATTTACATTCCACATAGTCACATGGCCTACAGTACGTCGTTGTACCGATCTCCGCCACCACGCGCGCTCTTTGTTTCCGTCCCATCTACTTCCGTCCCATCCACTTCCGTCTCTTTTCCAAAATCAGTCCCACAAAAATATCCAGATACCGAGCGGAAAGATGTTACACATCAAAAGTTTGAAAATGCTGTTAATTTGCCTCACGTCGATTTTTTTGGTGATGCATCCGAAGAATTTTATCCTTCGTTTTCGTGTGACGTCTCATATCGTACCACGTGTTTCGTACAATTCCTTGTTGCTGCGTAATCGGGAAGTGTCAACACACTTTCCTGGACCAAGGATTTTTGTTAGGATCTTACCAGGCAACATGTTTTCGGGTTCAAACCGACCTTTCTTTATCTAAATGGTAATAAGACTTGATAAGTGTAATTATTAATTTAAATCTCACAATTTATATTTAGGTGTAGAAATGGACCCCGAAACATGCACTGAAAAAGAGAAATATTTTCCTAACGCATACATTGTATTGTCTAGGTTGATCCACCAGATAATTCACCAGTGGAGAAACTGTGATGATACGGAAACAAAACTCAGCTCGACATTTGGCGAACGGCAAAAACATAAGCTTTGTTGATGTCTTTATATTCAGTCAACGTTACACAATTAATTTGTGAAGTATTTCCTGCAATTGTTGGTTCCTGGAGGAAGCTGTCGAACGTTAGTTTTAAGTAATTGGATACTCTTGGCTAAAGCAAATTACACAAGATGTGTGTAATTTCACAATCATCAGTGAAAGTAATCTAAATATCTACAAACTTTCAATCGAGAGCGACAGATCAACTTCATTATCACACAAACAAATCACCCGTCACAGGACAGGATCCGGATGTTATAAATGAAGGATATTAAACATTCAGAAACAATCTTATGAATATCAACTTGTAAATAAAACATTATAAAACCTTAAAACATTATAACTTATCAAAACTGAGATCATGTGAAGAGATAATTTGCTGAGGAACAAATGTAATGTCTCTAGTGAGTGTAAAGCTAGGACTACTTTCGACAAACTTATTCAAGTGCTGAAGACGGAGGCTTCAAGTTGATCACGCTCCAACTGTAGTGGGATTCCTAAAGTTACCGAGACCCGGCCTATACATCTCTATATGAGGCTGCAGGAGGATAAAGAATTTGATTTGGCGTCGCACGGCTGTATTGCCTATCGAGCGTTCTTCCTTTATCTGTCGGTCTCCTTAACCCGAGCCAACAAGACAATTCTCCGTGACACAGAGTACTTAATGGAAATGTGAGAATTGATTTGTTCTGGCAAGGATCGCGTCCAACACCCGGACAATGAATAAGAGTGGACACTGCCTTTTAGGACAAATGACCTCGTACATAAAGCACAGGGTGCAACAAGGGCACAAGGTCAGGACATACATGAGAAGCGTGGTGCAGTGGAAAACATGGTTCATTTACATTAAACATGATGTGTAACAGGCTAATTGTATCCCTGTGTTTGCGATGTGTTCTGCAAAGATATGGTCCCCGGACTGAATTCGCGTACATTTACCAGGTCTAATTTCTCCACCACACTAAACAACATCGAATAATGGATATGCCTTATAGGCCTCGATGACGAGCACTTTTTGTCATGGTTACCACACTAATCGCAGCGAGACTTGCAGCCCTAAAACAACGCTCAAATTTTGCATGTGCAATAAGGTGGAGGAAAGGGATGGGAATGCAGTTGAACGGGTTCTTTCGCGAGACCAGCATTCTCATGACCTGCCTACGTGACCTCCACCTGGATGCCAACTGACTACATGTCAGATACATGTTATCTTGTTTACGTTTCTCATATTTGCGAAATATACAGAAAAAATCCAACTTGGGGGTACCGGGGTTACGCACAGTAATAAGCAATGTTGCTTGTGTTTTCTTTTACTAGAGTTGTTTCGGTGCTTCCTAACCGGGAGTTCCCTGCTGTCTCGTCTCCACCTTGAGTACTGTAATAGATTCCTGGCTTGGTCCTTTCACATGGGGAAGCACGAAGCTGATTTGGGTACCTTGCTGCTTAGAAATGAAATATACAGTGGATATTATTATTATTATTATTATTATTATTATTATTAAATATCAAAAAAATCCAGGAACCCTATTTTACCAGAGGTATATTAGGGTTGTAGATTAAAAAAAAGCAAATACAAATATTACTAACATAGTTTACAAAAAAAAATTGTTGAAGAAAGTGAGAAATTGTCCTAAACAACACTGCCTTTTGAAAATATGGTACAGCGGTTTTGAAAGTTCCATGTTACAGCTATTACAGTGGATAAGAGAAATAACTGTTTACGTAGAAACCCTGTTCGATGTTAAAATAGTTCTCACTCAGAAAAGAGCTGCACGATAATCGAACCCGGACCTCAAGAGTGACAGCCAAGGACGCTAACCACTGCGCCACTCGCACTGTCAGCTAATTAACATTGTCTTACAAGAATAGACTCCCCCTGTATCTGTTGTGCTCGCTATCTCACAGGGAATAAGCACAAGAAAATACAATTCCAGGTAGGAGGAAATGTATTAGAGCAGGCGGATCTATTGACACGGCTCCCTCGGATTAGCGCAAAAATCTGCACCAGGATTCCATCCTGCAACCTCGCGCAGGCCATTTTTAACTACGTAGTCTGGGAATTCTCTCATGGCGGCATAGGTGACGTAGTGGGTAGCATGCCCAAGATCGCGTGTCCAAAGCCGGCCGAAGTCGTGGGATTTTTTATCAGCGTAAAAATCTCTCAGTATGCCTTCCTTCAGAGGGGAAGTAAAGCCGGCGGTCCCATGTCATAGAGTTATGGCATGAAAAACAACCTTCCACTAACTACAATTGTGAGACGCCAAAATGAGTAGGTTATTATTGATAACGCTCTATTAGCTCCAACGTTCGCCGCCAGGTGCTGGCTGCGATGCCATCTAGTAGTCAAGTCCACAAGCTAGGTGGACGGTAGCATTTGGAGGCAAAAGTAGGAACTACTACTGCAGTCCTTACCTGTATTAAAACAGATAACACACACTAATACAGCCATCCCTATTAACACCGGTTATCAGACAGATTCTACACACACCCAAAGTACACGGGGCTACATGACCTCGTTGTCGCAGCCCCTAAACTGAGGAGCCAACCAAACAACCAGAGTCTGGCTGCGTGGCTCAGGGGTAACGTTCTCGCTTGCTGAGCCCAAGGTTGCAGGTTCGAAACCTGGCGCAGTCAGCTGGCATTTGAGGGTGCGCAAATGCGAGGGAGCCGTGTCAGTACATTTACTGGCACGTTAAAGATCCCCTTCGGGGCAAAATTCCGGCACCCTGGCGTCTCTAAAAGCCAGGGTAGTTAAAAGGGACGTAAAACCAATAACATTATTATTAAACAACCAGAGTACTCTCAGGATGGAAGTATGGAGTAAAACATACAATCGAGATGTAGAAAAGCCAATGAAATGAGTTCTCAGTTACGATTTACAGTATTCTGTAAGAAATAAGTTAGTGTAGCGACTAAACTCTCCCTACATCGCTCAGTTCCTCTATAGAAGTGAGAGGTAACTGTAATGATGTTTGCTGGGACAAATAGATGGGAACAATGACAGGAGGGTGCTTGTCATGAAGAGATAAAGGCTAAGTTAGAAATGAACACGCTAGATGGAGCTGATCGTATGAGCCACTCAGATGGTGGGAGGAGAGATTACCTAAGAGGTTAATGAGCTTGGCTGTAAAGGGTAAGACAAGCAGAGGAGGCTGCAGTGCTAACTGGTAATAGGGGATCATGGAGGTTTGCAGACTAGGCTGGACACTGAAAGGAAAATCAATCTTAACAAGTGAAGAACTATAAACCCTATTTTCAGATATCCTACCTAAGTTAATTGCCTCTATCAACATACAACATTTTAATTTGATTGCTGTAATAGATTCGTAGATATTGAGAACTATCTACATATTACAGATGGTCGCCATGTTGGAAATTCATATATGTAGGTCTTAGAGTTATGTACAGTTACATGAAGATTATTGTGTATGTGTAGTATTCAAACATCAATCGCATGATTAGGACACAAGAAATGAAAAACAGATTTTAAAATTTCGCACAGCTGCCATCTTGTGGTTATGAAAACCACGTTGTTTAATACACAAGAATTAAATCCTTAATTTTAAAATTGCGCACAGCCGCCATCTTGAGGTTATGTGAACAATTCAACTAAATAAAATACCATTGCATATACATATACTGTAGCATATTTCACTGCGCTCAGATGGTTAAATAGCGAGAAAAGTCTATTCAAATCGTTCAACTTTGCTTCGCCGCCAAGATCGTTTTGTAGTTAACAGGTTTTTGAAAGTCACATAGATGGACTTCTAGTAGTGCCCTCTATCACCGCACTAAATTTCAGGGTGATATCACTAATAGTTTCGGAGGTATGGAATGCCGGTGAAATATTTCGCACAGCCACCATACACACACACACAGACACACACACGGAAGTAGGGGAGTAGTGGCGCTTCCAGGCCACCCGGCGTTGCTCGGGCGGCATCCATGTTAAATCATTAATATTTGGCCAACCCATTGTCCGATTTTGACAAATGAGGTGTCGTTGGACTCGGGCTAACGCCCTCTTTCCAATGGACCACTCATTTCAACCCCTAAGTAAAACCTACCCCTACTAGGGGGTGAAATTGTAATTTTTTAGTGAAAGTCTCTTTCCAAATGTGACATGTATAAGCTGCGCTGCTAAAATGAACTTAAACGTGGTTGCTCATATAGTGCATGCGTTTTTCTGGCTGCCGCTATGGATGAACATTCTTGTTTTTTGTTTTTTACGCATGCGCACTGGGGATTTTTGTAAGAGGGCGAGCTCTTTGAAAAAAATGATTGATAAGAAGGGGTTTTGGTAGTGAGGAGAGAACCAAATAGTCGCCTACTTTCCTACGAAGTTTGCCGATATCTCTCGAACGCAAGGTCGGATTTGGACGTGTGACGTGTCAAATCGCTTGTCTCGAAGCCCTTTATATGTTATTAATAGGTTAGAGTTTTGAGAATGAGGGAAACAGGCTTTTTTGGTGGTAAAACCATGATTTTAGACTTTTTCTGATATTTCACGAATGCCTGGTCGGATTTGGTCCTATGAAGTGTCAAATGGCTTGTCTCGAAACCCTATTTATTTTTGTAATAGGTTAAAGTTTTTGAGAATGGGGGAAACAGAATTTTTTGTTGTAAACCCGTGATTTTAGACTTTCTGTTATATATAACCAATAACGCCAGAGACGTATACGAGGGGTCGTAGGACTCGGGGTGACGCCCCTTTCCTCCCCCCCCCCTTTCGAATATAGTATTTATGTTTTAAAAAATGCGAAAGGGCCTAACGACACTTATGTTGAAAACATTTCAGTTTTTAAAACTTTTCTTAAATCTGTCTAAAATGTTCATGACGAGTGGTTGTAGATAGAAAGAGACGATACCACTGGACACGTGTTTCAACGAAGCTATTACTGGCCACGGCGGTGATATACCAATACAGTATTCGCTATTTCGATGAGACGGCGGGTCGAGGGTTCGTTTTCTGATTTTTCCTATGATGGAATTCCTAATTCCTAAACCCCCTGAAGGGGGTCTTTAACGTGTAAACGATTATGAGTGACATGACAAATGATAATTCCTTGATCCGATGAAGTTGGCTTTAGATAGAACAAACAGAACTTGGTTATATGTTGCTTGAAGTGAGTATAGAAAACAAACTTGCTGGGGCAGACTGACAGGATGTGAATGTTATTTGAGCTTATTGGAATGCATTGACTTGACTTGACAATGAAAAAAAGCACAGAGATGCTGAGGACACTTGAAGGTCAAACGATATGGCAACCATGGTGGGAGGGGGAAGCTAGGATGATGTCGCTGATCATGTTCAATGTTCAAAGGATGAATTTATATTTTGCGAAGCATTGTTCGGAGAGGGTCATGTGACGACTTGTTTTAAGGGTATTTATTTTTTCGATGTTTCCTATGGTGGACTCATTGATTAAAATAATCCAAAACTTCTAGGGCATGGCCTTGAGATTTTATAAACCGATAATGGGATTTTGACATACAAGATCCACTCAGAACTTGACATGATGTCATTCTTTTTATGGCTTATGAATTTCCCCAAAAAAGACCCAAAACCACAAGATCATGGACTTTTGCTTTTCTTAATATATTGCAAACCCATAATGTAAGATGTTTACTGTGAGTGACGAAATCTAGCTAGGTAAAGAAAGAATTATTGTAGGATATATGTATGGTGACTGACACGTCTTTGACCATTGGAACTTGTTTTCCGATTTGACTGTAGTACGTAGGGAGTATAGGTTGTAAGCATGGATTGACAAACAGTGCACACAAAATTCAATTTATCGATTCAAGAATTAAGAGTAGACTATCATTAATTAATTGGTTAAAGAGTGTAGCTAAAAATAAAAAAATGGTGACTACATTAAACTAAACTGAACCAAGTCGAATCAAACCCAACTGAACCAAACCAAGCCTAAAGCAAACCAAACCTAATCAAGAACAAGCCAAGGGCTTAAGTGTAAAACTTGTGGGGGTATGCAGTCATTGGCAATGTCCAAAGAAAGGGATAACGCTCTACCTCTAGAGGGTAAGGTAAAGCTAGCGCATGGTGCTAATGCATATTCCCAAGTACATGAACCACACACACACAACTATCCTATGCTGTTTTTATGAGTTAACTGTTAAAACTTACTCAGTGGTTACTGAGCAAGATGGTCGCTACACACAACAAGCTTTAAATACTTGAGGCTAATAATCTATACACACACACACGCATGTTCTAAACTAAACTGTCTTGCTGGTAGTGCTCACACAGTAGGCAAATGACAGAAATGCTTGGCTAACAGAAATACAATCATTTTCGTTTGTCTAATGTTACCAGCTAACCATTACATGCTATAGTGGTGAGCACATGTGCCTCTTGCACTGGAGATCGTAACTTGATTTCTAGCTCTAAGGCCTAGAATGAATCAAACTAAGAAAGAAGGGTATGGTGACGCAGTGGTTAAACTGTTAGCCTTTCACTAAGGTAGACTAGGGTTTGATTTTAGGTTAATATACATGTCATAAACAAACAAACAAACAAACAAACAAACAAACAAACAAACAAAAAAGCAGAGATAATATTTAAAACTGATTACACTTGTCTCTTTTCAAATTATTACTTAGATTGCAAATACAAAGGTGGACTGGGTTTGATATACAGTTAATGCCGCCTATCGCATACTAGCCTGTAAGAAAGCCAAACAAGCAAAAGGCGTAGGTAGAGCAGTGGTAAAATCGCTACCTAACGGTTTTATGAACTGGCAATGGTATGTCGCATAAACAGTGCAGGATACAATCCAGCAACCATAATTTTTATCTTGTGGAGCAGAGAAAACATATATATATATAGAGAGAGATAGAAAGCTTGTGTATGTATGGGTAGCATTGATTGTTTGACCAGAGAAAATACGATGAGGTAGGGTGGGGAGAGGGAGAATTAACACTTATATATGAATGAATGGTAAATAGTATTTTTGTTTTGTTTTCAATAGTTTTGTTTTTCAAATGCAGTGGTAGATAGCCGTTATTTTGTAAAACATTCTTACTTGCAGTAGTAATAAGACTCTATGGTTCCGCTAACACATAGATAGACTGTATTATTGCCATGGTCAAGCACTCACATTAAGATCATTTACAAAATCATAAAATGAAAAATAAAAAATCTTGTTTTGGAAATATCGTTTTTCAACAGACACAAAATAAATATATAAAAAATTTGTAAACAGCAAAATGGAAAATCCATGGTCAAGCACTCACATTAAGATCATTTACAAAACCATAAAATGAAAAATAAAAAATCTCATTTTGGAAATATCGATTTTTTTCAAAATACACAAAATAAATATATAAAAAATTTGTAAACAGCAAAATGGAAAATCCATGTTTCCATATAGACAAAATTTAAAAACCTTAAACGGACATTTAAGAAAATATATGCAAATGGGAAATTGACAAATGTGTAAATATGAAAATGGAAAAATCCATGTTTCCATATCATGAAATTGAAAAACATCAAACTGTCATTTAAAAAAATGCAAATGGAAAATTGACAAATTGCAATGTGTGAAATGTGAAATTGAACAAATGGCTATCATTATTTAAAAAAAAAGAACATGGTGCTCTATGGTTGAGGTGTGAATCAAACCCTCTCTACTTATTTGGACCACCCGAGACTGAGTAGACTAGTTTTAGTTGTCATACCGCTTTTAAAAGTTTGTGTTAAATCTAGGAATTGAACCCAAGAGCTTGTAGGAGAGATCCAAGGTTATAATATGTTTAACAGATAGCCTTGAATGTAGGGTGTGGTAGCTATATAGAGATGAGACGTTTCGCTCGGGGAAGGGAGGCATGGAGATCTGCAACAAACCAGTCAAAAGACTGACGACTCAAACAACAACATGTAGAGCTCACCAAAATAATGTTGTGTAACGGTAAATGTTAGTCAACGAACAGTAATGCATTACTAAAACCCATGACACGATACCTAAGAGCTTTTCTAAAATTATTTTAAAATGTCTTTAACCCTATATTAAACACCCAGTTCACAAGACTCATAACTGCAATGTTATGGTCAAACAAAACAAAATCTATATTTCAAAACAAACAAGTGGTTTAGTCAATGTATACTGGAAAAAAATTTATAAACACTCAAGTCCACAAAAATAATTAAATTAGTAACTGTCAGGTTGACCGAGTGATTATGGTGTTTGACTTAAGTTCAAATTTTCTGTACAAGAAAGCAAGGGTTCGAATCCCTTACCTGATATAACTATTGCCTCAACATGGCTTGACCACACTGTATTATTGTGTACTCGGTACACAAACCATAGATAGAGTGTATTGTTTAAGGTCACTCTCTTTGCGAACATAGTCAGAGACTGTTGATGGTTAACAATTGCATTAATAGTGGGACATAGGGATAGCAATTAAGAAAAACAGACAATACACATACACTATTTTTATTTATTTAATGTAAGTACTTGTACAATAGTTATATACAAACTACAACTCTCTTTTGTCTATAACTATCTAGTCCTTTTCGATCCACTTGCATATCAAGGGCAGATGACTTTGTAGTTCAACCCCTTAAAACAACAACAACACTACTTCTTGCATAGTCTGTGATGTTGATGACTCTTGAGGCGTGGAAGATGGATACAACATAACTTTTACAACAGGGGTTAAACGTTGCTCAACAAACAATGCACTATTTTGAGTAGCAACATCTTTCTCTTGTACTAACTTTTTAGCATTCTGATGATTTTTTTGTCAACACCATCAGTGTTTTGTCTGGAGCACTACATTGATGATCACTCACACTTAAAACCACACCATTTCTACTTTTCATATTGCCTCGACATTTTGTTGACCTCTGTTTTGAGCATTGCCAGAATATTATTCCTTTTACATTTTGTCGTCTATAGTTATAAGAGTAGCCTTTATAGAGTACACATTGTTTACCTCGGTTAGTTGTAGTAAGTTCCAAAGTAGTAACTAACCAGTTAGTATGATTTGCACACTACAAAGGTTATCTCTGTTCTGGTAATAGAATTATTTAGCGTTGGCTTTTATATTTAATATGTACAGTTTAAAGTGATAGAAAAGTGGTAGAAACGTGGTAGCAAAGTGGTAGACAATTGGTAACATAGTGGTAGAAAAGTGGTAGAAAAGTGGTAGAAAAGTGGCAGAAAAGTAGTAGAAAAGTGGTAGCAAAGTGGTAGAAAAGTGGTAGCAAACTAGAAAAGTGGTAGAAAAGTGGCAGAAAAGTAGTAGAAAAGTGGTAGCAAAGTGGTAGAAAAGTGGTAGCAAACTAGAAAAGTGGTAGCAAAGTGGTAGAAAATATTACATGTATTGTTAAGAAATAGTTTAAGCGGTTACATGGATTCATTACACTATAATTTTAGCATTACGAAGCTCATTTTCTATATCCAAAAGTTCTTCCTCATATTTAGTATGACCAGCCTGTTTACAGGTATGCAAGTACTGAAGCCGCTGGATTAGCTTACTGGGATTGTTCCAGTAAACAAATTTAACAAATGATTTTTTTGGGTGTAAACCATTATCATCATCATCATCATCATTATCATCATAATCATCATCATCATCATGTTTATCATCATCAATATAATTATCATCAATATAATCATCATCACTATTACTATCTAATCCTTTTTGTTCATCTCGCAATGCAACCTTTGGCATAGTTTGTGTTGTCTTTGATAGTGTTAGAGGTTTCTTAGACGTTAACGACTGTCCTAACATGTCTTTTTCAGGAGATAATAAATGCTCTTTAACAAACAAAGCACTATCTTGAGCCACACTATTTTTTTCTTGGTCTTGCTTTTTTACCTTGGTTAGAGTATTTTGTCCATTTAAATGAGTATTATTTTGAGATTTACAATGATGATCGATTGAAATAAGTATGTTGGAGCCTTTTGTCTTAATCATTCCTCGACACTTTTTAGATCGTTGTTTCGAACAGCACCAAATAACAGTTCCATTTTTATTAGTTCTTTTTACAATATATGCATATCCTTTATAGTAAGCACATGGCTTACCATAGCTAGTCGTTGATACTTCCATGTCAACTGTTAAGCATAAACTAATCTCTAGTAAAGTTAACTCGATAATAAAAATGATTGTTTGTAGTATGTGCAGTTTAAAGTAAGAGCAAAAGTGAGAGTCAAATGGTAGAAAAGTGTTAGCAAAGTGGTGGAAGAGTGGTAGCAGTTTATAGTAGTCATGATCTTTTTTACCAGAATGTGATTTGAGTAAATGTAATTTCTAATCCTTAGCAGTGAGTAGTCAGTTAGTCTTGGTTCAGACAAGCGTAAACAGTTCTCCAATGAATCAGAGAACAAGATTTTCATTATGCAACAGTTGTGTAACCAATTAGGTATCGGTACTTGATAGCTTTACACATGAACAAAAATTCCAACATATCTGACATGAATTACATGATTTGAAAGTTGACAAAGAATATCCAATCAACCATTGTAGTTACAATGTCAAACACACAAAGACAAACTCAGCATGAACTTTTAAGTTACAGGAAAATTCTATGAAATAGACTATGCAGGAAATTTGGAAATACACATCAAAAGTTTGCAACACCATCCTTCTAGCCTATATAAATTATCGACATGGAAAGTGTGCACTGCCCCTAACATTAAACCAATTTATCAATAACACAAGTCAACAATCAAAACATTTTGTGTTGAGTCTATCATTTAATGCATATATTCTGTCTACATTGAACAGTAACAAAAAAAAACGCCATTCATAATTAATTAAGTTTGCTTTAATTCTTTATGTAATGATATATACATATTTAAAGTTTTGGCTGACTGTTCAGGGTGAATCGACTTTGAACACATAAGAGAGGGAATATTTTAAGACTTAACCTCAGCTCACCTAACATAACCTAAATTTATCTAACCTAACCTTGTCATATAGGGAAGAAAAGGGTCAAGCTATGCTTTCGACTACCGAGTTTCAGTTACTTTTCAAGGTTACTCTCCCGAACATTGCCGGAGACTGCTGATAAACACCTATGTTCCCACGGCGGCGGCGCGCAACGACTTATATGACGCGCTTCCCCCTTTTCATTGATCCCTGTTGATTTGTCCCTTTCGACTGCTCCCTGTTGACTAGCCCCTTTTGGACGGGCCCTTTTTGAATGGAGACATTTTTGACGGGTCCCTGTGGACTGGTCCAAAGGAATCAGCCAAAAGGACCTGTCCACAGGGACCCGTCAAAAATAACTCCATTCAAAAAGGGCCCGTCCAAAAGGGGCTAGTCAACAGGGAGCAGTCGAAAGGGACAAATCAACAGGGATCAATGAAAAGGGGGAAGCGCGTCATATAAGTCGTTGCGCGCCGCCGCCGTGGGAACATAGGTGTTTATCAGCAGTCTCCGGCAATGTTCGGGAGAGTAACCTTGAAAAGTAACTGAAACTCGGTAGTCGAAAGCATAGCTTGACCCTTTTCTTCCCTATATGACAAGGTTAGGTTAGATAAATTTAGGTTATGTTAGGTGAGCTGAGGTTAAGTCTTAAAATATTCCCTCTCTTATGTGTTCAAAGTCGATTCACCCTGAACAGTCAGCCAAAACTTTAAATATGTATATATCATTACATAAAGAATTAAAGCAAACTTAATTAATTATGAATGGCGTTTTTTTTGTTACTGTTCAATGTAGACAGAATATATGCATTAAATGATAGACTCAACACAAAATGTTTTGATTGTTGACTTGTGTTATTGATAAATTGGTTTAATGTTAGGGGCAGTGCACACTTTCCATGTCGATAATTTATATAGGCTAGAAGGATGGTGTTGCAAACTTTTGATGTGTATTTCCAAATTTCCTGCATAGTCTATTTCATAGAATTTTCCTGTAACTTAAAAGTTCATGCTGAGTTTGTCTTTGTGTGTTTGACATTGTAACTACAATGGTTGATTGGATATTCTTTGTCAACTTTCAAATCATGTAATTCATGTCAGATATGTTGGAATTTTTGTTCATGTGTAAAGCTATCAAGTACCGATACCTAATTGGTTACACAACTGTTGCATAATGAAAATCTTGTTCTCTGATTCATTGGAGAACTGTTTACGCTTGTCTGAACCAAGACTAACTGACTACTCACTGCTAAGGATTAGAAATTACATTTACTCAAATCACATTCTGGTAAAAAAGATCATGACTACTATAAACTGCTACCACTCTTCCACCACTTTGCTAACACTTTTCTACCATTTGACTCTCACTTTTGCTCTTACTTTAAACTGCACATACTACAAACAATCATTTTTATTATCGAGTTAACTTTACTAGAGATTAGTTTATGCTTAACAGTTGACATGGAAGTATCAACGACTAGCTATGGTAAGCCATGTGCTTACTATAAAGGATATGCATATATTGTAAAAAGAACTAATAAAAATGGAACTGTTATTTGGTGCTGTTCGAAACAACGATCTAAAAAGTGTCGAGGAATGATTAAGACAAAAGGCTCCAACATACTTATTTCAATCGATCATCATTGTAAATCTCAAAATAATACTCATTTAAATGGACAAAATACTCTAACCAAGGTAAAAAAGCAAGACCAAGAAAAAAATAGTGTGGCTCAAGATAGTGCTTTGTTTGTTAAAGAGCATTTATTATCTCCTGAAAAAGACATGTTAGGACAGTCGTTAACGTCTAAGAAACCTCTAACACTATCAAAGACAACACAAACTATGCCAAAGGTTGCATTGCGAGATGAACAAAAAGGATTAGATAGTAATAGTGATGATGATTATATTGATGATAATTATATTGATGATGATAAACATGATGATGATGATGATTATGATGATAATGATGATGATGATGATGATAATGGTTTACACCCAAAAAAATCATTTGTTAAATTTGTTTACTGGAACAATCCCAGTAAGCTAATCCAGCGGCTTCAGTACTTGCATACCTGTAAACAGGCTGGTCATACTAAATATGAGGAAGAACTTTTGGATATAGAAAATGAGCTTCGTAATGCTAAAATTATAGTGTAATGAATCCATGTAACCGCTTAAACTATTTCTTAACAATACATGTAATATTTTCTACCACTTTGCTACCACTTTTCTAGTTTGCTACCACTTTTCTACCACTTTGCTACCACTTTTCTACTACTTTTCTGCCACTTTTCTACCACTTTTCTAGTTTGCTACCACTTTTCTACCACTTTGCTACCACTTTTCTACTACTTTTCTGCCACTTTTCTACCACTTTTCTACCACTTTTCTACCACTATGTTACCAATTGTCTACCACTTTGCTACCACGTTTCTACCACTTTTCTATCACTTTAAACTGTACATATTAAATATAAAAGCCAACGCTAAATAATTCTATTACCAGAACAGAGATAACCTTTGTAGTGTGCAAATCATACTAACTGGTTAGTTACTACTTTGGAACTTACTACAACTAACCGAGGTAAACAATGTGTACTCTATAAAGGCTACTCTTATAACTATAGACGACAAAATGTAAAAGGAATAATATTCTGGCAATGCTCAAAACAGAGGTCAACAAAATGTCGAGGCAATATGAAAAGTAGAAATGGTGTGGTTTTAAGTGTGAGTGATCATCAATGTAGTGCTCCAGACAAAACACTGATGGTGTTGACAAAAAAATCATCAGAATGCTAAAAAGTTAGTACAAGAGAAAGATGTTGCTACTCAAAATAGTGCATTGTTTGTTGAGCAACGTTTAACCCCTGTTGTAAAAGTTATGTTGTATCCATCTTCCACGCCTCAAGAGTCATCAACATCACAGACTATGCAAGAAGTAGTGTTGTTGTTGTTTTAAGGGGTTGAACTACAAAGTCATCTGCCCTTGATATGCAAGTGGATCGAAAAGGACTAGATAGTTATAGACAAAAGAGAGTTGTAGTTTGTATATAACTATTGTACAAGTACTTACATTAAATAAATAAAAATAGTGTATGTGTATTGTCTGTTTTTCTTAATTGCTATCCCTATGTCCCACTATTAATGCAATTGTTAACCATCAACAGTCTCTGACTATGTTCGCAAAGAGAGTGACCTTAAACAATACACTCTATCTATGGTTTGTGTACCGAGTACACAATAATACAGTGTGGTCAAGCCATGTTGAGGCAATAGTTATATCAGGTAAGGGATTCGAACCCTTGCTTTCTTGTACAGAAAATTTGAACTTAAGTCAAACACCATAACCACTCGGTCAACCTGACAGTTACTAATTTAATTATTTTTGTGGACTTGAGTGTTTATAATTTTTTTTCCAGTATACATTGACTAAACCACTTGTTTGTTTTGAAATATAGATTTTGTTTTGTTTGACCATAACATTGCAGTTATGAGTCTTGTGAACTGGGTGTTTAATATAGGGTTAAAGACATTTTAAAATAATTTTAGAAAAGCTCTTAGGTATCGTGTCATGGGTTTTAGTAATGCATTACTGTTCGTTGACTAACATTTACCGTTACACAACATTATTTTGGTGAGCTCTACATGTTGTTGTTTGAGTCGTCAGTCTTTTGACTGGTTTGTTGCAGATCTCCATGCCTCCCTTCCCCGAGCGAAACGTCTCATCTCTATATAGCTACCACACCCTACATTCAAGGCTATCTGTTAAACATATTATAACCTTGGATCTCTCCTACAAGCTCTTGGGTTCAATTCCTAGATTTAACACAAACTTTTAAAAGCGGTATGACAACTAAAACTAGTCTACTCAGTCTCGGGTGGTCCAAATAAGTAGAGAGGGTTTGATTCACACCTCAACCATAGAGCACCATGTTCTTTTTTTTAAAATAATGATAGCCATTTGTTCAATTTCACATTTCACACATTGCAATTTGTCAATTTTCCATTTGCATTTTTTTAAATGACAGTTTGATGTTTTTCAATTTCATGATATGGAAACATGGATTTTTCCATTTTCATATTTACACATTTGTCAATTTCCCATTTGCATATATTTTCTTAAATGTCCGTTTAAGGTTTTTAAATTTTGTCTATATGGAAACATGGATTTTCCATTTTGCTGTTTACAAATTTTTTATATATTTATTTTGTGTATTTTGAAAAAAATCGATATTTCCAAAACAAGATTTTTTATTTTTCATTTTATGGTTTTGTAAATGATCTTAATGTGAGTGCTTGACCATGGATTTTCCATTTTGCTGTTTACAAATTTTTTATATATTTATTTTGTGTCTGTTGAAAAACGATATTTCCAAAACAAGATTTTTTATTTTTCATTTTATGATTTTGTAAATGATCTTAATGTGAGTGCTTGACCATGGCAATAATACAGTCTATCTATGTGTTAGCGGAACCATAGAGTCTTATTACTACTGCAAGTAAGAATGTTTTACAAAATAACGGCTATCTACCACTGCATTTGAAAAACAAAACTATTGAAAACAAAACAAAAATACTATTTACCATTCATTCATATATAAGTGTTAATTCTCCCTCTCCCCACCCTACCTCATCGTATTTTCTCTGGTCAAACAATCAATGCTACCCATACATACACAAGCTTTCTATCTCTCTCTATATATATATGTTTTCTCTGCTCCACAAGATAAAAATTATGGTTGCTGGATTGTATCCTGCACTGTTTATGCGACATACCATTGCCAGTTCATAAAACCGTTAGGTAGCGATTTTACCACTGCTCTACCTACGCCTTTTGCTTGTTTGGCTTTCTTACAGGCTAGTATGCGATAGGCGGCATTAACTGTATATCAAACCCAGTCCACCTTTGTATTTGCAATCTAAGTAATAATTTGAAAAGAGACAAGTGTAATCAGTTTTAAACATTATCTCTGCTTTTTTGTTTGTTTGTTTGTTTGTTTGTTTGTTTGTTTGTTTATGACATGTATATTAACCTAAAATCAAACCCTAGTCTACCTTAGTGAAAGGCTAACAGTTTAACCACTGCGTCACCATACCCTTCTTTCTTAGTTTGATTCATTCTAGGCCTTAGAGCTAGAAATCAAGTTACGATCTCCAGTGCAAGAGGCACATGTGCTCACCACTATAGCATGTAATGGTTAGCTGGTAACATTAGACAAACGAAAATGATTGTATTTCTGTTAGCCAAGCATTTCTGTCATTTGCCTACTGTGTGAGCACTACCAGCAAGACAGTTTAGTTTAGAACATGCGTGTGTGTGTGTATAGATTATTAGCCTCAAGTATTTAAAGCTTGTTGTGTGTAGCGACCATCTTGCTCAGTAACCACTGAGTAAGTTTTAACAGTTAACTCATAAAAACAGCATAGGATAGTTGTGTGTGTGTGGTTCATGTACTTGGGAATATGCATTAGCACCATGCGCTAGCTTTACCTTACCCTCTAGACGTAGAGCGTTATCCCTTTCTTTGGACATTGCCAATGACTGCATACCCCCACAAGTTTTACACTTAAGCCCTTGGCTTGTTCTTGATTAGGTTTGGTTTGCTTTAGGCTTGGTTTGGTTCAGTTGGGTTTGATTCGACTTGGTTCAGTTTAGTTTAATGTAGTCACCATTTTTTTATTTTTAGCTACACTCTTTAACCAATTAATTAATGATAGTCTACTCTTAATTCTTGAATCGATAAATTGAATTTTGTGTGCACTGTTTGTCAATCCATGCTTACAACCTATACTCCCTACGTACTACAGTCAAATCGGAAAACAAGTTCCAATGGTCAAAGACGTGTCAGTCACCATACATATATCCTACAATAATTCTTTCTTTACCTAGCTAGATTTCGTCACTCACAGTAAACATCTTACATTATGGGTTTGCAATATATTAAGAAAAGCAAAAGTCCATGATCTTGTGGTTTTGGGTCTTTTTTGGGGAAATTCATAAGCCATAAAAAGAATGACATCATGTCAAGTTCTGAGTGGATCTTGTATGTCAAAATCCCATTATCGGTTTATAAAATCTCAAGGCCATGCCCTAGAAGTTTTGGATTATTTTAATCAATGAGTCCACCATAGGAAACATCGAAAAAATAAATACCCTTAAAACAAGTCGTCACATGACCCTCTCCGAACAATGCTTCGCAAAATATAAATTCATCCTTTGAACATTGAACATGATCAGCGACATCATCCTAGCTTCCCCCTCCCACCATGGTTGCCATATCGTTTGACCTTCAAGTGTCCTCAGCATCTCTGTGCTTTTTTTCATTGTCAAGTCAAGTCAATGCATTCCAATAAGCTCAAATAACATTCACATCCTGTCAGTCTGCCCCAGCAAGTTTGTTTTCTATACTCACTTCAAGCAACATATAACCAAGTTCTGTTTGTTCTATCTAAAGCCAACTTCATCGGATCAAGGAATTATCATTTGTCATGTCACTCATAATCGTTTACACGTTAAAGACCCCCTTCAGGGGGTTTAGGAATTAGGAATTCCATCATAGGAAAAATCAGAAAACGAACCCTCGACCCGCCGTCTCATCGAAATAGCGAATACTGTATTGGTATATCACCGCCGTGGCCAGTAATAGCTTCGTTGAAACACGTGTCCAGTGGTATCGTCTCTTTTTATCTACAACCACTCGTCATGAACATTTTAGACAGATTTAAGAAAAGTTTTAAAAACTGAAATGTTTTCAACATAAGTGTCGTTAGGCCCTTTCGCATTTTTTAAAACATAAATACTATATTCGAAAGGGGGGGGGGAGGAAAGGGGCGTCACCCCGAGTCCTACGACCCCTCGTATACGTCTCTGGCGTTATTGGTTATATATAACAGAAAGTCTAAAATCACGGTTTTACAACAAAAAATTCTGTTTCCCCCATTCTCAAAGACTTTAACCTATTACAAAAATAAATAGGGTTTCGAGACAAGCCATTTGACACGTCATAGGACCAAATCCGACCAGGCATTCGTGAAATATCAGAAAAAGTCTAAAATCATGGTTTTACCACCAAAAAAGCCTGTTTCCCTCATTCTCAAAACTCTAACCTATTAATAACATATAAAGGGCTTCGAGACAAGCGATTTGACACGTCACACGTCCAAATCCGACCTTGCGTTCGAGAGATATCGGCAAACTTCGTAGGAAAGTAGGCGACTATTTGGTTCTCTCCTCACTACCAAAACCCCTTCTTATCAATCATTTTTTTCAAAGAGCTCGCCCTCTTACAAAAATCCCCAGTGCGCATGCGTAAAAAACAAAAAACAAGAATGTTCATCCATAGCGGCAGCCAGAAAAACGCATGCACTATATGAGCAACCACGTTTAAGTTCATTTTAGCAGCGCAGCTTATACATGTCACATTTGGAAAGAGACTTTCACTAAAAAATTACAATTTCACCCCCTAGTAGGGGTAGGTTTTACTTAGGGGTTGAAATGAGTGGTCCATTGGAAAGAGGGCGTTAGCCCGAGTCCAACGACACCTCATTTGTCAAAATCGGACAATGGGTTGGCCAAATATTAATGATTTAACATGGATGCCGCCCGAGCAACGCCGGGTGGCCTGGAAGCGCCACTACTCCCCTACTCACGGACAAAAGGTGATCTCATTAGCCTATTATTTTCATAAATGAAAGTAGGCTAAAAGTAAATGAATAAATTCAACGGATATTTTAATCTTGTATGAGAGCCAACGTGGTACAGCTCGTAGTGCTATTAGTTTTCCCATCCTAGGATGTAGGGATATACCAAGGGACGGCACCTCAAAGTTCCGAGCAACACATTATAACTTGAAGTGTTACAACTCTACGTAACGCTTATAAGAAAGGAAAAGCGTTTGTGCTGTGATGTCAGTCAGTCTATAATTAGGAAGATCAGCAAAGCAAACGTGCGCTTTGTGAAGTTCGCACTGTTTCATTAAGACTGTTTCAGTTAATTTGCAAGGAACGCGGCGCGAACTGTGTTATCTGAGGAACACAATACCACCTTTGTAGAGCTCCCGAAACCGCGGTAATTCGTGTCGTTATGTTTCACCATAACTTTGATCGTATTGAGGCAAAAATTGATTTAAATATTAGTTGGGATAATAAGCAAATATCTCTGGTATCTCAGCACATCACTACATCAGATGTGCGGTTTATCTGAATAGTTCCGTAAAGAGACATCTACAATAACTTCACGGGCAGTGAAAAAGCTAATTATTGACCAGTATTTTTGTGTTTTATCCTCTGAAAATGCTTATTTTCAACTGAAATAATTGTTTTTGTTTAATCTATAATTGATTACCATTGTTCTTCTATTTACAATACTTTCAGTTATGCGTTAACAATTTGGTTCCTAACTTATTATTATTATTATTATTAGTGCAAGATTTGAAAGGTCGTCTTGAATAATGATTCTAGGAATGTATAAGCAATCGATCCTTCCTCTGAAAAGTATTCCCACACACGCACTTGGGGCGAGAGGCGTCCTTTGTAATGTATGCACATGTTTCTACAAGACAGACAAAGTGCTGTATACATCAACAATTACAGTAATTTTCAAACGAATTATTTATTTATATTATTTATTTTATTCATTAATTAATTTTACATTTATTTAATTTTTTATTTATTTATTTATTATTTAAATTTTTAATTTATTTACTTTATTCATCTTATTTATTTTATTTCTTTTATTTATTGTATTTAATTTAATTTGTTTTATTTAAATTATTAATTTTATTATTTATGTATCGTATGGCGTTAAGATACGGGGGCAACATAAACAAGTTATTTACAAGGAGGGATTGTAGTCACAGGCCTAACAGTCGATCCATTATACAGCAGAAGGGCTTGACATGTCCCCTTAATATTTCCTCTTCCTACATCCAGACACAATGTGTTCAATAGTCACTGCAGGAGGGGATATTCACCCCCACTTGAAGGGGGATTCAGCACGGTTGGTCCGAATCATATTCAGAGCATTCATTTCTAGGGCAAATCAAAACCAGGCACATTGTTTCTTGTTATTAAGATCTGACATTAGACGTCCAATCTCTGGTCGAAGTACAATAAAAAGCAAATTAACGAAACAATTAAAGTTTGAAGGCGAGCAAGAGAACAAACGAGAACGTGACCTACGAAAATGGCCAATGACAAATCGAGATAAGAATAGTAACTGAAGTAAAACCTGCCTAACGCGGAACGCAAACGTTACAGATTTATTTTTCCGTTATCGCAGGTTTCCGTTTTACAAAGGGTTGAGTTTTAATAAGACAATCTACTGTATTATCGCATGGGATTATTATGAAATAATTTGAGTTTTCCCACTTTCAACAACACAGTTAATTCTTTAGCCGGACGTTTGTTTTTCTCGTGTTCTTCAATGACTTTCCTCCAGTGTAAGTGTCTTATGTTTAGAAGTCATTGTCACTGAATTACAGTTCATAAATAAATGCAGTGCACAGTAAAAAGAACACCTTTAAAAATTACTCCAGTTCACTGTTTTCCTCTCCTCTCATTTGTCAGGAGGAAGCTGTGTGTATCACAAGAGGGTTCGAGGAAGTAACGGTACAGATGTTGTGAAATGTAGCAAACCTGCTGCGTCCTTGAAGAAAATTAGAGTTAATGTTTCCTAGGAATTTGGTGCAAGTACAGTCGCGCTCAAAATTTAGTTCATAGCTTTGTATTATGGATAAGATAATCCGTTTTAGTCAGGTTATTTACGCCTGCATTTCCGGAATTTCTTTCCGTTCCCGCGTTAGACAGTTTTACGGTTTGAAGTGTCATTTTACATAGGAAATACCTCCGTTCCGAATGTTGTTTTCAGTTTGTCCAGGTTTCCGGTATATAAAGGGTGCGGTTTAGGCAGGTGCTACTGTACATGGTATACATGGACCGCTGATACTTGGCCGGTCCACATTTCAAACGGAAGTCCAAGAGCGAGTTTCTTGCTCCATTGGTGAGAGAAGCGCCTCATGCTGGTCCTGGTTAAGTTATTCCTGTTGGCCCTCCACCCTTACTTCTCAACACCTACCGCCCTTCCTTTTCCACCCTCACTTTGTAGAGGGTGGATTAGGCCTGCCAGCTAGACGTGTCGGCATACTCACCGGTCAAGAACTAGCGCGCCATCTATACAATAAGTTAATACATGACGAAACTTCTGCAGAATCTAAAACTAAAAAGAATAAGACAAGCAAATTGTAATCACCTAATTTATTATTTCCATACGAGTCTCTTAATTACCATTATAGGCGAGTTGCATACGACTGTTTATGTTCGACGATAATTATAACTATATTATGTGTTTTAACATAAATATTCATAAATATCTGTTGAGATTCAGTCTCTAGAATGTTGTGATCGGAGTGAGAGCGCTGGGTAGGATATCTCTGTTTTCCAAGCTCTGTGACCGGCCGACGCATGCGCCCTGTGTGCTTGGCAGTTTATTTACGCAAACATATGGACGGTGCGTTTTCGGTAATTTATATAGACATGTTGGATTTTGAGTACATGCACGAAGGTATCCTAACCTAATTGGTCAAACAACTGTTTCTTGAGCTCTGATTGGTGGGAGAAACTGTTTCATAATGAAAAATAGTGTTATAATGAGCCTCATTATGATACAGTTTTCTGGCACATGATGTTTACATCTCGAGATCGTCGAACATAAAGAATCTTGAGTGGCTCCTTAAGAACAACTTCCACAAATTCAGTGGCGTAATGCAATAGTTGGACGATATTCAAAACTTTTTACTGATGATTTCCGTAGAAATATTGTTATTAATTCGTATTGGGGCCTTTGGGCATCTTTGCTCACCAACCCCGTGTAGTAGGGTGTGTGTTCAATTTGCCTGTCCACCTCGTTGGCTGTAACTACGGAGATCTGTGTTCGATTCCCACCTCAGCCATCCTGGTTTCCCACTTCAACTCCAGGCGAATGCCAGAATGTCTAAATAATGGCCACGGCTGCCTCCTTCCCAATCCTCATCTGCATTACAAATTCACAGCCATCTCACTAACACAGGTTATGAGACAAATGCCAAACACATCCAAGTAGACGGTGTCGTAAAGCCCCTAAATGAATCAACAACAACAAATCAATTTGTATCATAACCTGTGTTGCTACGGTGGCTGTGTAACTGTAATTATTAGGATAGGCGCCCCGGGACTTGAAACATTTTCCAAGAGGGAGTATAGTAAAACCAAACTAAGTTACCTACTGTCAACGCAGGGATTGGAACCCCTGATCTCCAGACTCTCTACCCTCGTGGCCGTGGTGCACGATTTAATGCGCATGGTTCCGGCGCTGGGGCTCACATCTAGTGGGACGTGGGTTGACGACCACGGGACCCCAGCTGAGTCCGGCATTGCTTCCACTTACTTGTGCTGGTCTCCTCTCTGTCATATTCCCTATCGACCTCCCTTGGTCAACTCTTGTTCTTTTCCGACCCCGACGATATTAGGATATCCGAGGCCTAGGGAGTCTTTCACTTACCCGCCTCAATGGGCCCATGTCTCATCTTTTCTGATCCCTCATTCTTTAAGAGGTCAGACCTCTTTTGTTCTCTTCATGTCTCCTGCCTTCTGCACAAGGCCCTCAACGAGGCAGGGTGTGTGTAGCCCCACCACTTCTGGTGCACCCTGGATTGTGCTAAACCCTCAGCGGCTCACGGCTGGAGAGTTCGGGAGTTGGTGACTCTGAAGGATTCGTGAGCTGGGTCAGGTTTTCCCCCCTTTTTTCCATTGACTCTGGGACGGACCCTGTCCTCTTTCACTTTCCTATGTGCCTTCCATGGCTCTCCTTCCTTTCAAGTCCCTCAATCCGCATTCTTCGTGGGTTGAGGGCATTTCTTTTCCTCCTGTCCTTTATTTGACTTATGCTCCTTTTGTTTTCCATTTCTTCTTCTAGTATATAAGTTAGAAGTTAATTTTAGTTATAGTTTACATTTCATTATCACATTCACGATCACACAAACCATTAGGGGCCGATAACCTAGATGTTAGGCCCCTTAAAACAACAATTCTCATCATCATATATTGTATAACTACACCAAATCAATCTACACTATTTACTTCCTCAGGTATATTGAGAATCCGTGAGTAATGTTGGTAACACTGAGACAGAGTACCATCGCCCCGGAGAAGCTTTCACATCGTCTCGTGTTCCTTGCAGTTGCTTGAGTTAGCGGAACAGTCTTGGAGGATCTCCGAGGATGGGAAATTACGAACAAGTAATTTGTCAAACGAGATTCAGAAAGGTCACGTAGTCTCATGGGAAGCTGGCAGAAGAGCAGCGACAAGGAAACGTCCCCATCAGGCTTGAAACACTCTGCAAGAAATATATCTGCTACGAAATGCTAATATTCACATACAGTCAGGAGTAGACAAGACTAGTTTGGAGTCTCCGAGGCAAAGAAAACTTGTTAACGGTCAAATTGATAACTCATTATTCCCATCGCTCCTAAATATCAATATCCTCGCTTAACTACAAGATCAACCATAACATTCAAGAATGATATAACAAAATCTACATCACAATAATAATAATTCACCTGTATGGTTAGTTGGATGGTCCCTTTGTTGAGGGGCTGCGACAACGCGGTCATGTAGCCCCGTGTACTCTGGGTGTGTGTAGAATCTGTCTGATAACCGGTGTTAATTGTGATGGCTGTATTAGTGTGTGTTATCTGTTTTTAATTCAAGTAAGGACTGCAGACGATACTTTCAAGTAGTTTCTTCTTTTGATATCAAATGCTACCGTCCACGACACCTAGTTTGCGGACTTGGCTACTAGAATGCATCGCAGTCAGTACCTGGCGGGGAACCTTGGAACTAATAAGAGCGTTATCAATTGTAACCTACAAATTTTGGCTTCACACAAGTGTAGTTAGTGGATGGTTCTGTTTCATGCCATAAATCTATGACATGCGACAGCTGGCTTTACTTCCCCTTATGAGGAAGGCACACTGAGGGATTTTTAACGCTCTTAAAAAATCCGACGACTTCGGCCGGGTTTAATTCACCTGTATGAAGGCTTTGCAGTATTCATAACGCTGCAGTTCGAATAAACTGGGAACTATATTTCTGTCTCTCAGTTGGACAGCTTTTGGAAATTTTAATCCATTCACTGAATTCATATTGGATATAAAATTATCACGCAAAACAGAACCAACAACGTGAATAGGCCTTTTCCCTAGTTATTAAAGTTCCACTTGGATATTTTTAGTTTTCTATGTAATAATTAATTTCGAAACATATTGTGTTTGTTTATATTTTACTTCAGATCAAACTTAGATTTATCTTCTTTTTCTCCCCCCAGGGGCCCACATCTAGTGGGACGTGGGTTGGCGACCACGGGACCCCAGCTGAGACAGGCATTGCTTCCACTTACTTGTGCCGGGCTCCTCTCCGTCTTCTTTCCTGTCGACCTCACATGGTCAACTCTTGTTCTCTTCCGACCCCGATGGTATTAGGGTATCGGAGGCCTAGGGAGTCTCTTCCTTTCCCGCCTTAATTGGCCCTTATCTCATCTTTTCTGATTCCCTCCTTCTTCGAGGGGTCAGCCTTCTTTTTCTTTTCATGTTATCTCCTGCCTTCTGCTCAAGGCCCTCAAGGAGGCCGGGTGTATGTAGCCCCACCACTTATGGTGCACCCTGGATAGTGTTACATCCTCAGGGGCTCACAGTATCTCCTGCCTTCTGCTCAAGGCCCTCAAGGAGGCCGGGTGTATGTAGCCCCACCAATTCTGGTGCACCCTGGATAGCGCTACACCCTCAGGGGTTCACGGCTGGTGGGTTCAGGAGTTGGCGACCCCGAGGGATTCCTGAGCTGGGTCCGGTTTCCCCCTTTTGTCGCTTACCTGTGGGGTTGACCCCCTCCTCTTTCACTTTCCTATCTGCCTTTCATGGCTCTTCCTCCTTCCAAGTCCCTCAATCTGCATTCATCGAGGGTTGAGGGCATTTCTTGCCCTCCTGTCCTTTATTTGCCTTATTCTCCTTTCGTTTTCCATTTCTTCTTCTAGTATGTCGGTTAGTAGTTAGTGTTTAGTTTTAAGTTTGCATTTCATTTTCATCTTCACGATCACCCAAACCATCAGGGGCCGATAACCTAGGTGTTAGGCCCCTTAAAACAACAATTATCATCATCATCATCATCTTCTTTTTCGACGATGCATTTAGACATATGTGTGAACTTCCTAGGGATAAGATTTACACTCAGATAATGTTATTGGTTTTACGTCCCTTTTAACTACTCTGGATTTTAGATTGTAGTGATAGAAGCCATTTTTCAGGGTTGCCAAATTCCAATAAAGATAGCTTTTCAGTCGGTCAACACGAATTGTGCCCGATTAACCAGGCGGGAAACAAGTATTCACATACCGTACTAACTAACAAGCTTCTTATGTACAAATACAGGGTCTTTATATTCGCTTGGCAAGGACATTCTCGCTCACGCGCTCCGCTAGTGACAGCTCAGTTGCCGGCTGCCGCGCGCACATATATACGGCAGAACACGGTGCTTAACATCAGTATCACTCACCATGTTTACAGTAGATGCTGAAAATGTTCGCCATCCGTTGCCAAACATAATTGGCATCTCATTTTGAAGCTTTCGGTTACACTGGTTAATTTAGCTTCTGTAAGGAAATAACGACATGCACGTCCACTTTAATTGTTTGCTGAACCTGTACATTTGAATCTCTTAGCCAGTTGTTTTATTGTCCAATTTATAGGAATGGGTCTCCCTGGAAATTTTACTCGAAACTTTTGTCTTGTTCTAGCGCACGATTTCCTGCACTTAATTCACGTAATGAATATTTCACATAAGGCATTACAGCACTATACAAAATCACAATAAAACACTATACAGTGCACAGTAGCTTCATAAAACACCCAATTAGCTCGGACCTCCCACGTCTACGGCAGCAAGAGCGTGGGAATACGGTCGGAGACCGCGCGCGCCAACCTGTAACAGCGGGCTATTGGGTGGGAACCGGCGGCCAAGGTCAAGCGGAATCGCCTTGACAAGTAAAAATAAAGAGCCTGTAGCTACCTAATTAGTAGTTACTAAATGAGGCAGGGAAATCAAAAACCCACTAACTCCAGTAAACCAAATTTTACAGGAGAGAGAAAAAACTGATTATCTTCCTCACTGATTTTAAATCTTATGGGGTTATGTGATCATATTAAGTAAAAGTGTATTCTTTATCAATGAAATACTTCATAACCTAAGTGTTTATATTATTTAAGGCTACAATTTGAATTAAAAAAGTGGTGAAGTTAGGTGTTTTTTGACTTCCGGAGTGTATGAAACATGAAATAGGCAATAAATATGACAGAAAAGGTTCTAATGTATCATAACTACCGTATGAAAGAATAGCATATGAAATTCACAGAAGTGACAAAGAGGAAATCTGACATTCTACGGATCGGAGCGTGGAATGTTAGAAGTCTGCTAGGAAGTGGAAGGTTAGAAAGCTTAGAAAGGGAAATGGACAGGTTGAGGTTGGATTTGGTTGGGATTAATGAAATGCGCTGGCAGGAAGAACAGGACTTTTGGTCAGGAGACTATAGGCTCATTAGCACTAAATCAAACAATGGCCAAGCAGGGGTTGGCCTCAAATTGAGTAGGAAACTTGGACAGCGGGTGGAATATTATGAGCAATATAGTGAACGGATTATTGTAGCAAAAATCAATACTAAACCTACCTGCACCACAGTGGTACAAGTCTATATGCCTACCAGTCAAGCTGATGATGAGGATGTTGAAAAGGTCTACGAAGAAATAGACGAAATTCTGAGGTATATTAAGGGTGATGAAAATGTTATAGTAATGGGAGATTGGAATGCTGTGGTAGGAAAAGGGAGAGAAGGGAAGATAATAGGAGATTTCGGATTAGGTGAAAGGAATGATCGAGGAAGCAGGCTGGTAGAATTCTGCACCGAGCATGAATTGGTCATAGCTAACACCCTATTCAATAACCACAATAGAAGAATATACACATGGATGAGACCAGGAGATACAGGGCGTTACCAAATCGACTTCATTATGGTCAAGCAGAGGTTTCGAAACCAAATTTTGGATTGTAAAACATATCCTGGTGCTGACATAAACTCTGATCACAATCTGGTTGTAATGAACTGCAGATTAAAGTTGAAGAAACTGAAGAAAAGTCAAAAGCCAAAAAGGTGGGCAATAGACAGACTGAAAGAGAAGGATGTAAACGAAAGATTCAAGAAGGATATAAAGGAAGGACTAATGAAAAACCCTAAACAAACTTCAATTGCAGACGAATGGGCACTTTTGAAGAATGAAATAACAAAATCCGCAGAAGAAAACATTGGTAGGAAAGAAAGAATAGGTAGAAAACCGTGGATCACTCACGATATACTAGAATTGATGGATGAAAGGCGGAAACACAAGAATCTAAGAGATGAAAAGGGGAAAGCAGAATACAGACGTCTGAGAAATGAGGTTAACAAGAAGTGCAAGGAAGCGAAAGAAGAATGGTTGAAAGAGAAATGTGAAGGTATAGAAAATTGTCTGAAATTAGGAAAAGTAGACACAGCTTATCGAAGGATTAAGAATACTTTTGGGGAAAAGAAGACTAAGTGCTGTAATATTAAGGACACAAATGGAAAGCCTCTAACAAATAGGGAAGAAAAGGTAGAGAGATGGAAAGCTTACATAGAGAACTCAGCAATTCTTCTAGGTTTGTGCCGTGTCTTGTGTGGGGTTTCGCCTAGGACACCAAGCTAGGCTCATCGGCGGGCTCTTGGTGTCCCCGCCCGGACCCCCGAGAGTTTGTATAAGGGAAAGGAGATTGAGAATCATGTAATGGAAAGGGAGGAGGAAATTGATGAGGATGCGAAAGAAGACTTAATATTGAGATCAGAATTTGATAGAGCTTTGGAAGACTTAAGCAGGAACAAAGCACCAGGCATAGATGATATACCGATTGAGTTGCTACGCTGCATAGGAGATGAAGGTCTGATCAGGTTATTTCACTTGGTGTGTAGGATTTATGAGACAGGTGAGGTACCCCCTGATTTCAAGAAGAATGTAATCATCCCTATACCAAAGAAAGTGGGAGCTGACAGATGTGAAGATTACCGTACAATCAGCTTGATTACTCATGCTTCAAAGATCCTGTCTAGAATAATTTACAAGAGGATTGAAAGCCAGATAGAAACGGAGTTGGGTGAAGACCAGTTTGGTTTCAGGAGAAATGTAGGAACAAGGGAAGCTGTACTAAGTCTTAGGCTGATTTTGGAAGGTAGAATACGGAAAGATAAGAGAACGTTCATGGCTTTTGTAGACTTAGAAAAGGCTTTTGATAACGTTGATTGGACTAAATTGTTTGACTTTTTGAAATCGATTGGAATAAAGTACACGGATAGGAGGGTGATATACAATCTGTACAGAAACCAGACAGCAGTCATTCGAGTTGAAGGACATGAGAGAGAAGCTGGTATTCAGAAAGGTGTAAGGCAAGGCTGCAACTTATCACCCATACTTTTCAATATTTACATTGAACAAGCAATGAAGGAAATTAGAGAAAAATTTAAAGTGGGAGTGAAGATTCAAGGAGAAATAATTTCAACTCTGAGATTTGCTGGTGACATCGTCATCTTGGCCGACAAGCCTGAGGATTTGAATGAGTTTTTGAATGGTATGGACTCCGTCTTACGGAAGGAATTCATGATGAAAATAAATAAATGTAAAACAAAAATACTGGAATGCAGCCGAAATAAATCAGAAACCTCTATGGAGATCAAATTGGCAGGTGAAAAGCTGAAGGAAGTAGGAGACTTCTGTTACTTAGGAAGCAGAATAACCAGCGATGGACGAAGCAAAGAGGATATTAAATATAGGTTGGCTCAGGCAAAGAAAGCATTTCTACAAAAAAGGAATCTGCTGACATCGAATATAGATTTAGGTATTAGGAAGTCATTTTTGAAAGCCTTTGTCTGGAGCGTGGCGCTCTATGGAAGTGAAACTTGGACTATTGGTGCAGCAGAAAAGAGGAGAATTGAAGCATTTGAAATGTGGTGTTACAGGAGAATGATGAAGATCAGATGGGTAGATAGGGTTACAAACAAAGAGGTATTAAGACGAGTGGGAGAGGAGAGATGTTTCTGGCGACTGCTAATGAAGAGAAGAGATAGGTTGGTAGGACACATACTAAGACACCCAGGAATAGCAAGCTTAGTTATGAAGGAAGGGTTGAGGACAAAAACTGTAGGGGTAGACCAAGGTTAGAATATGTTAAACAGATTGCCTTGGATGTAGGGTGTCGGAGCTATGTTGAGATGAAACGAATAGCTCAGGACAGGGAGGCATGGAGAGCTGCATCAAACCAGTCAAAAGACTGAAGACTCAAACAACAACATTATGAAAATTAGCATTGCACTTTTTGAAATTTAAATTTCAAAGGTAGGCCTACAACGCGAGTCTGAAATCCACTCTAATCTAAATCATTCCAAAATACAGGAACAAAACCACAAATGAACGTAATACTTAGGGTACTTCACTCTGATTTGTGGCACAGATATTCTGTTTCACTTTCACTCTCTTGTTCAGTCTGTGACTCAGGGTTGTTACTGCCTGCAAATAGGTTTGTAATACAACCGAATTTCTTCAGAAATGAACTTCATTATATTTTGCTTTTCAGTGCCAAGTGTGAGTTGTACTTTTGTTGAGTGGGAAATGATGCAGTTGTATTGGTCTCTGGATGTTAAAATTACTCCATATTGTACCTTTCATAGTTTTATTCACATGGATTTTATTTTTGTGGGATGCCGAATATCGTATCACTTTACTTTGTGATATGAGGAATTCCTCGGTTCGACTATGCTGAGTTTCCTTAGTACTTTGATTTTTCTTGAATATTTTGGAGAAATGTTGAGGATAGTCATATATCATACTTTGCTTGACCTGTACAACATATCCAACTGAACTTCTTACGATGTCAAACCACTGGCTTGGTGTTTCCTCAGTTTCTTGTTTCTTTTTGTGACCCTCAATATGACCAAAATCACGGTCATTTGGTAAGAAACTGTGCCCTCTCATGGGATAATGTTGTTCTATAAAATGAAAGCGCCCCTCCTGTATGAAGGTGTAAAAGAACTGGACCATCAATCTCTGCTCAACTGGTTAAGCGATGGCGTTGCCATCTACCGGTAAATAAAGCATGGAAAGCAAGAACACACTAATTCCATGGAATAAGAGGTGTTTTGATTTCCATGGATTTTAAAACAACCTCCTGTATGCAAACGAATGACGGAATTAGAGTATTCTTGCCTTCCGTCCATGCGAAACAACCTAAAATGCCCCATCCACCCAATAACTCAATTTCGCAAAAAAAATGGAGTTAGTGAGTTTTTGATCTCCCTGCCTCAATTACTACTTAATTAATCCAATTAATAGGTATTTGTACATAAAAAGCGTGTTAGTTACCTATTGTAATTCGTGTTGACCGACTAAAAAGCCTTCATTATCTAACTTTTAGAGTCTACACTTAGATCTAGAAATATCTGAAACTGTATTTTACTGTGTAGTTGCAATGTTATTGGGGCGCACTCTTAGCTCTATTGTGAACCATAAATAAATAAATAAATAAATAAATAAATAAATAAATAAATAAATAAATATATAAATAAATAAGTAAATAAGTAAATAAACAAATACGTAAATAAGTAAATAAATAAATAAGTAAACAAATAATAAATAAGTAAATAAGTAAATATGTAAATAAATAAATAAATAAATAAATAAATAAATAAATAAATAAATACGTAAATAATTAAATAAATAAGTAAATAAGTAAATAAGTAAATAAATACGTAAATAAATAAATAAATAAATAGGTAATTAAATAAGTAAGTAATAAGTAAATAATTAAATAAGTAAATAAATAAGTAAGTAAATAAATAAATAATTAAATAAATAAATAAGTAAGTAAATAATTAAATGAGTAAATAAATAAGTAAACAAGTAAGTAAATAAATAAATAAGTAAATAAGTAAATAAGTGAATAAGTACATAAGTAAATAAGTAAATAAATAAATAAATAAGTAAATAAGTAAGTAAATAAATAAATAATCAAATAAGTAAATAAATAAATAAGTAAATAAGTAAATAAATAAATAAGTAAATAAGTAAATAAGTAGGCCTAAATAAGTAAATAAGTGAATAAGTGAATAAGTAAATAAGTAAATAAGTAAATAAGTAAATAAGTAAATAAGTAAATAAATAAGTAAATAAGTAAGTAAATAAATAAATAAGCAAATAAGTAAATAAGTAAATAAGTAAATAAATAAGTAAATACATAAGTAAATAAGTAAATAAGTAAATAAATAAGTAAATAAGTAAATAAGTAAATAAGTAAATAAATAAGTAAATAAGTAAATAAGTAGGCCTAAATAAGTAAATAAGTAAATAAGTAAATAAGTAAATAAGTAAATAAGTAAATAAGTGAATAAGTGAATAAGTAAATAAGTAAATAAGTAAATAAGTAAATAAGTAAATAAGTAAATAAATAAGTAAATAAGTAAATAAGCAAATAAGTAAATAAGTAAATAAGTAAATAAGCAAATAAGTAAATAAGTAAAGAAATAAATAAGCAAATAAGTAAATAAGTAAATAAATAAGTAAATAAGCAAATAAGTAAATAAGTAAATAAGTAAATAAGCAAATAAGTAAATAAGCAAATAAGTAAATAAGTGAAAATGAAAATCCACAGCCTGCTTCCAGTCTCCGACCGGGTCAGGAATGGAATGAATGAAGCCCCCAACTAGCGGCGAGGATATGAACTGTGCCGGCTGCCGAGGCCTGGCGCACTCCTCTGGGGCAATGATTAAATGAATGACAGATGAAATGAAATGATAATGGAGAGTGTTGCTGGAATGAAATTTTTGACAGGGAAAACCGGAGTACCCGGAGAAAAACCTGTCTGCCTCCGTTTTGTCCAGCACAGATCTCACATGGAGTGACCGGGATTTGAACCACGGACCCAGCGGTGAGAGAAATAAGTAAATAAGTAAATAAGCAAATAAGTAAATAAATAAGTAAATAACATCTGCCAAGAAAGCAAAAGACTTGGATCTCTCCTAACATCAACCTGGGTGAATTCCAGATAGATCATGTGGCCATCTCAAGAAAATCCCAAAAGGAAACACAAAACGTGAAGGTATTAAGAAGCGCCAATCTGGACTCAGACCACTACCTCTCAAAGATCAAACTGCGACTCCAACCTAGAAACAATAGATTACACAGAACCTCCAAGATGGTCAGATTTGATATAGAGCGACTTAAGAACAATCAAGAAGTCAGTCGAAGACTGAACAGTGCAGATCTTAACAACTGGGACCAACTGAAAGAAGCTCTTGTCAAGACGGCTAGTGAACTTGCTCCCCTCACTAGAAGAAAGAAACATCCGTGGTGGACTGAAGACTGTGACAACACAATAGCTCAAAGACAGACAGCCTGGATGAAATGGAACTCTAAAAAGACTAAGGAAAATTGGGAGAACTACTTGGAACAAAGGAAGCTTACAACCAAGATAATCCGTGGAACCAAACGGGCCTTCACACGCAACCAACTAACCCAAATCGAAGAGAACTTCGCTAAAAATAACACCAGAGACTTTTACAAAACATTCAAGCAGTCACTCGGAAAATACACTCCACCAAGTCTCCACTTCAAAGACTCACAGGGCAAACTGGCTTTTAACGACAAGGACAACTGTCGCCTCTTAGCTCAGTACTTTAAGAACTTGCTCAACTGTGATCCACCCAGCGAAGACTTTGACTACATACAAACAACACCAAACCCGGACTCGCTGCCTCCTTCACTGGAAGAAGTTCGTGAAATCATTCAACTTCTTAAGAACAACAAGGCAGCTGGAGAGGACTCCATTGTTGGTGAACTCTGGAAATGTGCTGGAAGCAATGCTGTGTGCAAACTCACCGAGATCATACAGAACATCTGGGAAACAGAGAAATTACCACCTGACTGGACCTCAGCTCTGATCCATCCCCTCCACAAGAAAGGAGATTTTACTGACCTAAACAACTACCGTGGGATTTCTCTCGTCCCGGTAACATACAAGATTTTCTCCAAGGCATTACTAACACGGGCAGAAAGTCAACTGGACAGTCTACTCGGAGAATATCAGGGAGGCTTCAGGAAGGGCCGATCCTGTGCTGAACAGATCCTCAACCTGAAAACTGTACTTGCATACTCCAAATTGAGAAACCGCAAGGTGGTTGTCACCTTTGTTGATTTTAGGAAGGCCTACGACTCTGTTGATAGGGAAACACTTAATAGAATTCTCCAAGAACTAGGGTTAGACAACAAAACTCGCAAACTCATTCTAGAAACCTTGACCAATACCCATTCCAAGGTTAAATTTAGAGGCGAGGTCTCAGCAAGCTTCGAGATAAAAACAGGGGTGAGACAAGGGGATGGACTTTCTCCACTTCTTTTCAACTGTGTCCTTGAAAAGGTTGTGAGAGAATGGCGCAAGGAACTGACCAATATGGGTGTCCAGAGTGGGATATACCTGGGGCGTAGGTAGGAAGGACTGGTTGTAGATTGCCTGGCCTTTGCTGACGACATGGCACTTATTGCCGATTCTCTGGATACAGCAACAATGCAGGTCAATTGCCTCAGAAGACAGGCAGCCAAAGTGGGTCTTCAAGTGTCGCTGGAAAAAACAGAATTCTTCACCAACATCAAAGAAGCTAACAGAGAGATGCTACTAGAACAGGGAAAAATCAAGAGGATTGAGAAATTTAAGTATCTCGGCGAATGGATTGAACCCAACTTATCAGAAAGAGCATCATTATCCATGAGAGTCAACAAGCTGGAACTGGCTTATCGACTGACAAAGAACATCTACAACAAGAAATGCCTGTCACGCAACCTGAAACTGAAGCACTACACCTCAGTCATACGACCAGAAGCCCTGTATGCCATGGAGTGTCTCTCATTGAACCGAAGTGGTCTGATGGAGAAAATGGAAGTCAGAGAGAGGAGAATTCTCAGGAAGATCCTAGGTCCGGTAAAGGAAGATGAGGAATACCGTAGGCGGCACAATTCCGAGCTCTACGAACATATAGAAAGGCTCTCTGACTGTGCTAGGAAAAGGAGAGTAGCATTCTATGGTCATGTGGCAAGATTGCCTCCCAAAAAACTGACCAATAGGCTATTCACTTTCTGGCAGAACAAGAAGGTTCGTACCACTTGGCTGACAGAAACTGAGAAAGACATTAATGAACTGGGAATATCAGATCTTCAAGACAGGCAATCTGTGAGACATGCCCTGAAGGAAGTCCATGGATTTCAGGAAAAACCCCGGAAGAAAGGTACCCCTTGGACAGATGAAAGGAAGGAGTTACACCGGCAGAAAATGCGACAACACTGGGCAAAGATCAAAGCTCAACAGTTGAACAAGCGTGGTCCAAAGTAGGCCCATTCGAAACAAGAAGAAGAAATAAGCAAATAAGTAAAGAAATAAATAAGTAAATAAGCAAATAAGTAAATAAGTAAATAAATAAGTAAATAAGTAAATAAGTAAATGAGTAAATAAGTAAATATGTAAATAAGTAAATATGTAAATAAGTAAATAAGTAAATAAGTAAATAAATAAGTAAATAAGTAAATAAGTAAATAAGTAAATAAGTAAATAAGTAAATAAATAAGTAAATAAGTAAATAAGTAAATAAGTAAATAAGTAAATAAGTAAATAAATAAGTAAATAAGTAAATAAGTAAATAAGTAAATAAGTAAATAAGTAAATAAGTAAATAAATACGTAAATAAGTAAATAAGTAAATAAGCAAATAAGTAAATAAGTAAATAAGTAAATAAGTAAATAAGCAAATAAGTAAATAAGTAAAGAAATAAATAAGTAAATAAGTAAATAAGTAAATAAGTAAATAAGTAAATAAGCAAATAAGTAAATAAGTAAATAAGTAAATAAATAAGTAAATAAGTAAATAAGTAAATAAGCAAATAAGTAAATAAGTAAATAAGTAAATAAGTAAATAAGTAAATAAATAAATAAGCAAATAAGTAAATAAGTAAATAAGTAAATAAATAAATAAGTAAATAAGTAAATAAGTAAATAAGCAAATAAGTAAATAAGTAAATAAGTAAATAAATAAATAAGTAAATAAGTAAATAAGCGAATAAGTAAATAAGTAAATAAGTAAATAAATAAGTAAATAAGTAAATAAGTAAATAAGTAAATAAGCAAATAAGTAAATAAGTAAATAAATAAATAAATAAGTAAATAAGTAATAAGCAAATAAGTAAATAAGTAAATAAGCAAATAAGTAAATAAGTAAATAAGTAAATAAGTAAATAAGCAAATAAGTAAATAAGTAAATAAATAAATAAGTAAATAAATAAGTAAATAAGTAAATAAGTAAATAAGCAAATAAGTAAAGAAATAAATAAGTAAATAAGTAAATAAGTAAGTAAATAAATAAATAAGTAATTAGATAAGTAAATAAATAAATAAATAGGTAAATAAGTAAATAAATAAATACGTAAATAAGTAAATAAGTGAATAAGTAAATAAATAAATAAATCTATGTCTACCCCTTTTTAATCCCGTTTCGAATGGGTCGGGGATGAGATGCGATGAAATTCCACGTGTAAGGTGGTTTCTACGGTCGGATGCCCATCCTGAGGCCAACCTTAGTCAAATTATTCAATGCCGCGCATTTATATTTAGGACATAGGCCAAGGATGAATCCCATACAAAGGACGGAAGCTTTTAGCTCTACGTGACCGTTAATATCGCGATCATGAAACATGGGACCTCCATTTCTAAGTGGAATCCGAACCATTTCAAAAATCTCACATGCATTGACCGGGAATCGAGCCCGGTCCAAAAGGGTGGAGGCAAGCATATTGATTGCTGTACCACTACGTCCCTGTATTTTATATACATTTCTATCGATGCTGTTTCATATGGTGTGGTAATAAACAGACATGTTCTGCTCTGATTTACACACATGTGAAACATTTTTTGTAGTCCGCGTTTGGACGTGACAGTGTCAAATAAATTGTTGGAATGCAGTGACGTTCGAGAAAAAGTGTTACAGTGAAAGGTGATGATATCGTTTATCTCTCTTCTGCTGCAACGCTCTCTCTCTTCTGCTGCAACGCTCTCTCTCTCTCTCTCTCTTCTGCTGCAACGCTCTCTCTCTCTCTCTCTCTTCTCCTGCAACGCTCTCTCTCTTTTCTGCTGCAACTCTCTCTCTCTCCTGCTGCAACGCTCTCTCTCTCTCTTCTCCTGCAACGCTCTCTCTCTTTTCTGCTGCAACTCTCTCTCTCTCTCTCCTGCTGCAACGCTCTCTCTCTCTCTCTTCTGCTGCAACGCTCTCTCTCTTCTGCTCCAACGCTCTCTCTCTCTCTCTTCTGCTGCAACGCTCTCTCTCTCTTCTGCTGCAACACTCTCTCTCTCTCTTCTGCTCCAACGCTCTCTCTCTCTCTTCTGATGCAACGCTCTCTCTCTCTTCTGCTGCAACGCTCTCTCTCTCTCTTCTGCTGCAACACTCTCTCTCTCTCTTCTGCTCCAACGCTCTCTCTTCTGCTGCAACGCTCTCTCTCTCTCTTCTGCTGCAACGCTCTCTCTCTCTCTCTTCTGCTGCAACGCTCTCTCTCTCTTCTGCTGAAACGCTCTCTCTCTTCTGCTGCAACGCTCTCTCTCTCTCTCTTCTGCTGCAACGCTCTCTCTCTCTCTCTTCTGCTGCAACGCTCTCTCTCTCTCTTCTGCTGCAACGCTCTCTCTCTCTCTTCTGCTGCAACGCTCTCTCTCTCTCTTCTGCTCCAACGCTCTCTCTCTCTCTTCTGCTGCAACGCTCTCTCTCTCTCTTCTGCTGCAACGCTCTCTCTCTCTCTTCTGCTGCAACGCTCTCTCTCTCTCTCTCTTCTGCTGCAACGATCTCTCTCTCTTCTGCTGCAACGCTCTCTCTCTCTCTTCTGCTGCAACGCTCTCTCTCTCTCTCTCTTCTGCTGCAACGCTCTCTCTCTCTCTCTCTCTCTCTTGTGTTGCTGTGCTCGAGTGTCGCTACTGTCGTTTTTGGATGTCACGGGTGAACCTCTGGATGGATTTTGATGCGGGTTTCACCATTCTGTAAAAGTTATCTCGAGGGAGATTTCTATAGAAAATAATTTATGTATGATCAAAGGAAGCCGAGCAGTAACGATTTCAGTGAAAAAGTCGAAAAAAAAGTTACAGTCAGTCTGAAAGACTAGACTTTGAATCATTTTAAATGCTACAAATGCTGAAGAAATGCTAGAAAGGCTGGACTCTTGACATGTTAGAAAATTATCTGCATAATACTTATCTTGCTTATCTTGTTTCAAATTACTCGCGAACGGCAAGTGCAAACCAAGGGCAAAACAACGTCATGCGCGCGGGATGCCGTCACGCTCACCAGAGCGCGCTAGGACGTGCCCCTTCCATCCAGTCTAAAACACTTATAGTGGGCGATGTATTGAAGATAGAGATATGCTCTCGCAGACTTTTTTTTGTAGAACTTTTCATGCTGACCAATTCTTACGCTCATAGTATATAGATATTTTTAACGGTTTGCCCAGCATAAGCGTAAGAATCGCACGGACGCCAAGTTTGTTTTCGACTTTTTCACTGAAATCGTTACTGCTTGGCTTCCTTTGATCATACATAAATTATTTTCTACCGAATCTTTCCTCGAGATATCCTTTACAGAATGGTAAAAACCGCATGAAAATTCATCCAGTGGTTTTCGAGATTACCCGTGACATCCAAGAATCGGGGATTTTTGTCTTATACTAAAGAAGTAGAGATTGTCGGGGAACACATTCACCAAGCAGTACTATGACGTCACACACCTCAGTGCATCTGGGTACATTTCGTCCCGTCACCGTAACGTAACGCCAGACCCCAGCGTAACGACGAAGTCGACAAGATCATTTAAAATGATAAAAACACATGGTGTCCATGCGCTTTTTAATATTACGCTGGGCAAACTGTTACAAATATCAACATACCATGAGTGTAAGAACTATTCAGCATGAAGAGTTCTACAAAAAAGACTCAGAGGGCATATTTCGATCTTCATATACATCGCCTACTATAAGTGATTTTACGTTTTCATTTCTTCCTACAATCTCCATTCAAATACTGAGCAACAGTTTACGACCTGGATAGGAGTGAGCCTATCACCCCAATTACAGCCTAGCTAGCGGGCGAGCCTATTACCCTAGATACAGCCAGCAGCAAACCGTCAAGTCGTGTTGAGTTAAACTTCAGAGAAGAGTGGTTGTGTTTGGAGTTTCCCTGGAAGTGCAATTTGGCTTTTTTTTTTTTTTCATTTCGCCTGTAAACTTTGCGTTTCTCAAAATGCATAATTAACAAGTAGTTCCGTGAAGAACTATACAGCCTATTTTCATATATCCTGCTCATGTTAATTGCCTCTATCAACATACAAAATTTCAGTTTAATTGCTGTAACAGATTCGTAGATATTGAGAACCGTCTAAATATTTCAGATGGTCGCCAGGTTGGATTTTTATTTTTGTACTATTACATTAAGATTATTGTGTACGTGTGGTATTCAAACTTCAATCGCATGATTAGAACACAAGAAGTAAAAACGAGATTTTAAAATTACGCACACCAGCCATCTTGTGATTATGCAAACAATTGAAATAAATTAGATGCCAGTGGGTCAACATTTGTATAAGCATTTAACGTGCAACGTTTCACGGCACTCGGATAGTTAATTCGCGAGAAACGTCAGTTTAAATATTTATATTTCGCGTCACCGCCATGTTGGATTTGTGCTCACCAGGTTACTGAAAGTCCTATAGGTGAACATATGTTCATAGTCTCTATGAACATTAAAAAAATCAGTTTGGTTGCTGTAAAAGATTCATAGATATTGAGAACCGTCTAAATATTTCGGAAGCTCGCCATTTAGGATTGTTATATGTATAGGCCATAGAGTTGTATACCATTCAAGGACAATTATTGCCTAGGTTTATTGTTCAAATTTTCACGTCGATCGCATGATTACGACACAAGAAATAAAAACTTAATTTTAAAATTTCGCACAGCCGCCATCTTGAGGTTATGTAAACAATTGAATTAAATTAGATGGCAGTGCATTACAATCTGCAAAATCATTTACTGTACCACATTTCACTGCGCTCAGAGAGTTAACTCACGAGAGAAGTCTATTAAATTATTTCAAATTCGCTTGGTCGCCATGTTCGTTTTTTGTACTTTACAGGTTTATGAAATATACGTAGGTAAACTTGTATCAGTACCCTTTATCACCGTACAAATTTGCAGGGTGATATCTGTAATAGTTTCGGAGATATAGAATGTCAGTGAAATATTTCGCACAGCCGCCATTTTGAGGTTATGTAAACAATTGAACTAAATTAGACTCCAGTGCATTACAATGTGTATGAACATTTGCTGTACCATGTTTCATTACGTTTGGATTGTTAAATGGCGAGAAAAGTCTATTTAAAAGTGTCAAATTCGCTTGGCTGCCATGTTGGTTTTGTAGTCACCAGGTTTTTGAAAGTCTCATAGGTGAACTTCTAGTAGTGCCCTTTATCACCGTACACAACTTCAGGGCGATATCTGTAATAGTTTCGGAGATATTGAATGCTAGTGAAATAATTCGCACAGCCGCTATGTTGGATTGGTGAGACGTAACAAAATTTGAAGGGCACGGTCGAGGTCGCCGGGAATAGCGCCATGAACTTACCGAGTTTCATTGAAATCGCTCCAGCCGTTTAGATTTTATTAGGGACACACACACACACACCTCACACACACACACACACACACACACGCACACGCACACACACACGGACAAAAGGTGATCTCATAAGCCTATTTTTTCAAAATTGAAAATAGGCTAAAAATATAGGCTAAGAAACTGAAATTTTGTAAGAGCGACAGTTTAAACAAATCAGTCCAAGAATACGTAGTCACGCTCAAATATCGTCGTGCATCGTAGTTCCACACACCCAATACATTTTTCTATAGAACTGGCAACGCTGTCTCACTCCGCCACGAGAAATGACTCAGAAACTCGACGGCTGGACTTGAATTCACTGTGTCCAAAGTTTCTGTTAGGTTCGGAACTCGAGATACACGTGTCCAGAGCTTGCAGGTAGGTAAGTCTGAAAGATGAGTCAATACAAGATAAATATCACGCAGGAATTTGAAAAGTGGTGACATTTTGTCAAAATGTCCCTCTGGAGCAAGACTTGGTTTCGCATGATTAACTGAAGCTTGGATAAAAATGTCCTGCCATCGCCCTCGGTGGACCTGCGAGACGATTGGAGAAATATGTCATTGCCTGGCGGACAAATGACGCCAATATCATCTGTCCGATGTGAAATATTAGCGATCGCTTTTGTTAAAAATATATATCAAGTTTTAACTTCTTCAACAAATCTACGGACAATGGTGTAAATCCTGATTAAATGGCGCGGTAAATCCCGGTCTCGCAAAGCTAATCTCGGATTTATTGAGACCATCGGAGATGCTGGAAAGGAATCTATTTCATTGTTTCAGTGTGGGCTAATCTGTGCCCCTGTTGTTATCTTGGAATGAGAGAAACCGCGTAGCGTTGTTTAGTGTGTAGTTGTAATTATTTCTCTTTGATTTACTTGTCGGGGTGGACCACATCAAAAATTCAGCGTTAGAGTTTCACCAAATTTACGTTGAGTGCGGAGCTCCTTCCGGTCACGGAGGGAGTCCTCATTTTGTGAAGATTTATTATAGGTGAAACAAGATCCTCCCACACTTACCTTTGCATCAGTGGAGCCGTATTCACTGTGGCACAAGAATATGTGAACCTTGCTGATCTGCGAAGAAACCTTGGTTTGCAGAATAAGCTCGATATTATATTAGCTGTGGCTGTTTTATAAGAGGGAGTTTTTTCCATAAATGTTATGATAATGAATTGTCATAACAAGGATTGCTGTGTCCTAAGGCATCTTGGTAGAAACCAAGCAGCTACAGTTTGTGTTATTACATTGTGGATTAACAGTACATTATGCAACGAGCCTATAATGGCTATAATTAAGACACGAGTATGTTTATAAAACGAGCTTTAGCGAGTTTTATAATTTCCATAAGAGTGTCTTAATTACCATTATAGGCGAGTTGCATACGACTGTTTATGTTCGACGATAATTATAACTTTATTATATGCTTTAACATAAATATTCATAAATATCTGTTCAGTAACTAGAATTTTGTGGTCGGGTGGTGCGCTATGCAGCATATCTCCGTGTTCCAAGCTCTCTGGCCGACCGACGCATGCGCTCTGTGTGCTTCAATGCCATATGTGCAGATCGTGAACCATTCAGTAAAACTGTCACCGTAGTCGTTTGAAATCAACGCGCTGTGTAGAAATTGGATTTGGGTATATTAAGGTACAGTGCTATTTCTTGTCTCATATTCACCAGTTTATTTACGCGAACATATGTACGGTGCACTTTCGGTAATTTATGTAGACATGTCGGATTTTGAGCGCATGCGCGAAGGTATCCTTATCTAATTGGTCAAACAACTGTTTCTTGAGCTGTGATTGGTGGGAGAAACTGTTTCATAATGAAAAATAGTGTTATAATGAGCCTCATTATGATACAGTTTCAGACATATAATAGTTAGGGTCGAACATAAAACCTATTAAGTTATATTTTATATTTTACATTTTACATTTTACATTTTATATTTTACATTTTACATTTTACATTTTACATTTTACATTTTACATTTTATATTTTATATTTTATATTTTATATTTCATTTCATATTTTATATTTTATATTTTATATTTTATATTTTATATTTTATATTTTATATTTTATATTTTATATTTTATATTTTATATTTTATATTTTATATTTTATAATTATTTTACTTTAATTAAATTTTAAAATTGATATTCTTTTATATTACATTGTTTGTTTATGTTTTCCTCCATTCACGCTTGTAGAATGCAACCCACACCCTAAGCCAATGTCACTGCTAAATCCCCGCTCTAGTTATTGTTTAAACATAATTCAGTACGATCTGCCGAAAAGTACCGTTTGTCAGGCTAACGTGACGTTCCATTTCCAATATAATACAGAGGATATTGAATTTCCTTGGTCAATATCAAAAGCTCTCTCGAAAACTGTCCACAGTTTTGTTAGCCACTGCCACATGTAATTGATTGATAGCCCACATGGAACCAATAAATAACAATAATAGCGGTTAGATTGAAACTAGTGATTGATTCTGAATTTAGTCTCATTACTTCGGTTTCTACATTCATATAATCATCATAAATATATCAGCGTTCAGCTGTCATTGCATCAAGTACGTTCCGAAAGTCAACGGTGATGTCACCAATGCCTCAGCGCTGTTCCATGGGATACATCCGGGGAGTAAGGAATGCAGAGTGCTGCCCCTAAACTGACACTAAATTATAGGTGTTCAAAGTTCCTCCATTCTCTACATGAAAGCGCTGTAGTGTCAAGGAGTTTAGATATCTAACCTCCTTGACTTTCATAGCGCTCAAAGGAACGACGAAATTCGACAAGCAAGCTACCCTCTGGGTGTCAATTAACAAAGCTTGCACCAGGCACCCGAGGCCATACGATATTATTATATTATTATAGGTGTTAAAAGAAGCCTGGCTTATGATTAAAAGATAAGTGTTCCTATTATGTCTAAAATAATTATTACGGTTCTATTAACCCTTTATTGGGGAGAATATGGTAATTTCTATTTTTTATTTTATTTTTTTATTTAGTCAATTTACCCTCTAGGTTGGTGGTTCCCACGGACTCAGCGAGGGAACTCACCACTACCGCCTCTATGGGCAGTGTCCTCGAGCTTGGAACATCTGGTCGGGATGGATACAACTGGGGAGGTGTGATCAGAACTTCGCCCGGACGGCCTCGCCTGCAAAGCGAACAGGGGCCTCATGAGGGATGGGAAGGGATAGAAGATTGGGATGGATAGGCTAGGAAGAGGGAAGGAGGCGGCCGTGGCCTTACAGTAGGTACCATCCAGGAATTTTACAAATGTAAGGATTACTATTGTTATTATTATCGGGTCATATCTGTTACCATTATCAAGACCACCAATGTACATAATGTTTATGATTTGTTTTCTTTCATTTTTCCTTCTTCTAACTTCCCCATTTGTCAGGGTGTTCCGTTTTTTTCCCAAACAAATAAACACTTTGATTATATCCCTTAAATTATACCCTGGAACACCCATTTTTTTTCTATTCTCTCCTATCTTTCTATTTACAGGGAGCACTTTTTCCCCAAGGTAAAGCCAGACGACACAATTCCTCGTCTAGCTGGGTTTTTCCTCCCTGCACAACTATGTAACGAATCACCATCAAAAACCATGTTTTTTTTTGAAACTAGCAATATGCCAGCAATAGCAAGGGCAATTTTTTTTACATGTCAAATTTCTTTTAATGTCAAATTTTTCTCAAATGTCAATTTTTTTTCCAATGTCAATTTTTTTCTCGGTGTCAAATCTTTCGCAATGTCAATTTTTTTTTGTTTTGTTAATTTCCATTTTCACAATGCCAATATCAGTGTATACATATATCTGTACATCCCATAACCCTCCCCTCTGAACACGGGCTGACCTCACACCCACACTTCGATACGACACCACCAGGAGATACGAGGGGGTTTCAAGGACCACTACGTCAACATCCCAACCGCCAGTTCCGTTCCCGTTCGCGAGGACGCGAACAAATGAAGGAAGACGCTTGTACAGCCTCCCAGGGGTATGCACCCCTTGGAGACCATCCCCCCATCATCTGCCTACATCTCCTAACGGGCAACCCTTGGAAAGCCGGGCCAACATCCATAAAACGTAGCAGGGACAGCTTGCCACTCTAGAAAGCAGCTCAGTCCTTGCACAATGGTTACACGTAGCGACATACTATTAACTGGGCCAGCAATGCCAACACATTGCTGACAGCATAGCGCCGGAGAGTATAAGAAGGCATCTTAATGAGGTCAAAGGATCTCTCCATTATCAGTGCTTCAACGATACGGCCGAAGGCTACGCCGGTGTCATCAGAGGTGAGTCAGTCAGTCGTGTTCAGACATCCTACTTTTGTAACCTGTAACCCACAACTTGTACTACATTGTGAACATAATTACATTCCCTACAAGGGACTCATACTCAGAATTACAGACCAATAAACACTTGGTCAACACAGCACACTAGCCTTACTGTTTATACGCCTCTTTACATCCCGACGCCCTTCCTTATTCCCGTCACGGTAAGACGTGACAGACGGTAGTCTAATAGCGCTAGCTCAGGTACCATTGTATTTCCCGAGCCGGCCCGGCTGCCAGAGAGCAGCGCGTGCCACTCGGCTGATACGAGCAGAGTCAGTTACATAATAAGCAGTCAGCTGAGCGACCAGCACAGTGACCCTTGCATTGGGTCCCATCCCTTCAAACACTACTACATTATTTATAGGAACGCCCCCTAGTTCCTAGCACACCACAACACTCTACACTGGTCAGCTTACCCGGCCAAGGGAAGCTACCCTTTTTAGGCACAACCTTACAAATTAGTACAATAACTCTTCCTTTTAGATCCACCCCCAAATAAGGGATCTAAAACAGTATTTATTTATAAATCTAATTTTTATTTTATATTATTTTTTTACTTTTTAATTTTGATTGCTTTTATTTTAAATAAAATATCAACCACCTGAGGTCAAGGAGATAAAGAAATAAAATTTGGTTTCAGAAATATTAACACTTCTAAAGAAAATTGGGTGAAATATGGCTGAAAGATACAACCAACATCATCTTTGACAACATAAATTGCGGCAGATGACCTAGCTGTTCCGCTCTTTAAAACAACAATAACTATCAAACTAGCAATATAACTTGTCCTGATGGTGATTAATATACTGATCACTGACCTATAAAGGGGTAATCTAAAGCAAGACACCAAACATAATATTTGTGTATACATTTAAACCTCAACCGCAGGGATCATGATCTGAGGATGACCGCATGACGGTCGAAACGTGTAATCCTAAATTGCGCCTTTACTAATACAAGTATTTTCTTCAGGAGTGTTTATTTACTTAAGTTATATTATATACAGGGTTATTCTAAATTAGTTACCTGAAAGTGCCAGGTGCAGCTTCCATGGGGGAGGAGCTCTGAACTGAGTAAGGGCTTTTCTGTACTCTGTGGAAGACGGATCTGGGCGGGGAAGTCCTCAACCCCGACACGGCGCGTCCCAATGGCTGACAGGGGCTCTTGTTGAGAGTGGTGCTTGCACCCGCGGATCAACTGAGGACATGATATAGTGGCAGCAGCTATATCATTATTGTTGATACAAGATCGATCTGTCGACCTTGCATCAGCAAACAGCTGCATCATATCATGGCATCCTTGGATGTTGGAATGTGATGTGGTTACTGCGCATTGAGGAAGGCAACGGGAAACCACCTCAATTATTTTTCCCCAGGATAATCTTCATGGCTGAAAACCCAATTACATTGGCCCTTAGTCCCGGGCAGACCTTAAGTGGTCAGAGGGTGCGAAGAATCTCCCGGTCAGCCCTGAAGATAGGAACGTGGAATGTACGGAGTATGTTTGAAGCAGGAAAGATTCACAATACAATTCATGAGATGAAGAGGATGAATGTGTCCATAATGGGTATAAGTGAGATGAGATGGCCGGGGACAGGAGATTGTAATGTGGAGGATTGCATGATATACTACAGTGGTAATAATGATGCCAGGCATTTGCATGGAGTGGGTTTTATAGTGGACAAAAGTTTGCAGTCTGCTGTTATCAGTTGTATACCATTCTCCAGTAGAATAATGATGTTAAAGTTACGTGGTAAACCTTTCCACATTAATCTCATTCAAGTGTATGCCCCTACTAGTGACAAAAGCGATGAAGATGTTGAGGAATTCTATGCCCAAATTCAGACCGTCCTCAAAGACACCAAAGAACATGATGTAACCCTAGTTATGGGAGATTTTAATGCAAAGGTTGGGAAAGGTCCTGAAGAACACATTGTGGGCCAGTGGGGTCTCGGACAAAGAAACAACAGAGGGGATCGTTTAGTGCAGTTTTGTAGAGAGGAGAACTTTGTCATTGCTAATACTTGGTTTAAGCTTCCTGCCAGGAGACTTTATACGTGGAAAGCACCTGCTGATAGTCTAGACAACATAATAAGAAATCAAATTGATTTCATTCTAATTAAAAACAGATTTAGAAACAGCGTGATTTTTGCAAAAACCTATCCAGGAGCAGATGTTCCTTCTGACCACAATCCTCTCATTAGCAAAATTTGTGTCCGGCTTAACAAGATTCCGATAAAAACAACACAAAATAAATATGATACTGATGCCCTTCGGGAAATAAATACAAGGTCACAGGTGGCTGCTGCTCTTGCCACTGATCTTAAGACGTTGAATTCAAATGACATGCAGCCCTTGGAACTTTGGGACACTTTTAAAACCTCATTGAAGAGGGTTGGAGATCATTTTCTTAAGAACAAGAGACAACATAAAGAAAGGAAGGCATGGATGACGGACGAAATATTGAATCTAATGGATAAACGAAGAGAAGTCAAAGGAAGAGATAATGAAGAATATTGGTTTATTCATAGATTGATAAAGAATAAGATCAGACAAGCCAAGGAAGTTTGGATGTCAGATAGGTGCAAAGAAATTGAAGAACTTAATAGTAAATATGATACTTTCCAGGTCCATAAGAAAATCAAAGAAGTTTCAGGTAGACACAGGAAAAGAAACACAGTCAACTTGGTTGATAGTCAAGGTAACACGGTATTTGAAGTTGAAGAAAAATTACAGGTTTGGGAGAAATATATACAAGAGCTTTTTAATGATGATCATCGTCCTTCCCGACCCGAAATTCCTTCAGTTGTTGGACCCATGATCACCATGGATGAAGTGAAATATGCGATTAGGATAGCGAAAAATGGTAAGGCTCCTGGTCAAGATGACATTCCAGTGGAATTATTGAAGATCTTGGATGATGATAGCATTGTGACGCTCACTAATTTATATAACAAGATATACGACACGGGCATATTACCAGAAGACTGGCTCTTGTCTACATTTATTGCTCTTCCGAAGAAACCGATGGCTAAGTCATGTAGTGACTTCAGGACAATCAGTCTTATGAGTCATGTGATCAAGATATTTCTCAAAGTTATCCATAATCGCATATACAGGAAATGCGAGATGAATATCAGTGACACGCAGTTTGGGTTCCGCAACGGTCTAGGAACTCGTGAGGCATTATTTGCGCTTCAAGTTCTTTTCCAGAGATGCCGTGAGGTGAATCAGGATGTATATGCATGTTTTCTGGACTATGCAAAAGCCTTTGACCGTTGTCAGCATGATAAGTTGTATAATGCACTCAAGAACTCAGGAATAGATGAGAAAGACATTCGGATCATCATTAATTTATACTGGGGTCAAAAGGCTAGTATCAGAATTGATGGACATATATCGAGATCAGTGGAAATAATGCGTGGTGTGAGACAAGGATGCATTCTTTCACCACTTCTTTATAATATCTATGCAGAACAGATTTTCTCCGAGGCACTTGATGGCATTCAACAAGGTATTAAGGTCAATGGTAATTATATACTGCTCAAAAAAATTAAAGCACCACTTTTTTCAAAGGCCACCAAATTTTGAAAAAATGACCTACAAGCTCGAAATCTCAGTATGACGTTTGTCCTGACGCCTACCAAGCATATGCTTCAGCACAACTCCCCAACTTGAGTAGTTTCGGGGTAGCACCCCGAAAACCAGCCCATTTTCGAAAACCGCAAATTGAAGTTTGCGAAAAACGCTGCAGGACTTGTCGCAGGTTGCCAAAGCAGTCGAAAATGAATGAGTCTTGCTCTTAAAGGTTCCACAAACACGTAGAAATCGTTACATTTGACGTTTGGGAATTTTCAACCCCCTTCATCATCCCCTAAACATGGACTACCATTGGGGGCGTCTGAGAAGGTACCGGGTGTGTTTAACCATCTGAAAACCTGCACACCGTCCTCAGTTGCTGATTGCAGTAAGTTCTTAAGGCCTCCGGCAATGTCCATACCCCCTAACACCCTCAACTGGCATGGGACCAAACCACTCCCTCTCGATTCACCCCTAAGGAAGGTTTTAATCGAGATGTTTATCAGTGCTGTGAATGCGGGGGTCTTCCCCTACCGTTTCAAAAATGGAGCTGTGCCTTTGTCACCACCCCTTCCCCTGCAACCCCCGTTTGTATGATTTTTCGAATCAGGCCCTTTTTAAGGGCTGAAACGAGGTCTTAATCGCTGAAAGGGCTGTAAAGATCCTTAGAAGTAGTGGTGACACGAAATCAACCCCTTCCGATTGATGATTGACATTCCGTCCCCGAAATTCGAAATTGTTGCACCCTCAACCCTCCCTGTCTGGACGCGTAACGCGTCATGGCAGAGTTTTCAGAGTTGGATGGAAATGAAGCTTATGGCCTGACATGGAGCCCAAAACAGCAGGTTGGATGGAAATTCATCGGTAGGGTGGGAAACGGGACCAAAAAGTTTTCAAAAAAGTTAACAGCCTCTAGTATGTACACCAATGCATAGGCAACCCACATCACGTCATTTTTCTCTCATTGCCAAACTTTGTAACCTATTGCCGATCATAGGCAACCCACACGCACGGACGTGATGTGGGTTGCCTATGCATGGGCGTACTTACTGTAGGCTGTACACTTTTTTGAAAAATGTTGGTCCCGTTTCCCAACCTACCGATGAATTTCTATCCAACCTGCTGTTTTGGGCTCCATTGCAGGCCATAAGCTTCATTTCCATCCAACTCTGAAAACTCTGCCATGACGCGTTACGCGTCCAGACAGGGAGGGTTGGGGGTGCAAAAATTTCGAATTTGGGGGACAGAATGTCAATCATCGATCGGAAGGGGTTGATTTCGTGTCACCACTACTTCTAAGGACCTTTACAGCCCTTTCAGCGATTAAGACCTCGTTTCAGCCCTTAAAAAGGGCCTGATTCGAAAAATCATACAAACGGGGGTTGCAGGGGAAGGGGTGGTGACAAAGGCACAGCTCCTTTTTTGAAACGGTAGGGGAAGACCCCCGCATTCACAGCACTGATAAACATCTCGATTAAAACCTTCCTTAGGGGTGAATCGAGAGGGGGTGGTTTGGTCCCATGCCAGTTGAGGGTGTTAGGGGGTGTGGACATTGCCGGAGGCCTTAAGAACTTACTGCAATCAGCAACTGAGGACGGTGTGCAGGTTTTCAGATGGTTAAACACACCCGGTACCTTCTCAGACGCCCCCAATGGTAGTCCATGTTTAGGGGATGATGAAGGGGGTTGAAAATTCCCAAACGTCAAATGTAACGATTTCTACGTGTTTGTGGAACCTTTAAGAGCAAGACTCATTCATTTTCGACTGCTTTGGCAACCTGCGACAAGTCCTGCAGCGTTTTTCGCAAACTTCAATTTGCGGTTTTCGAAAATGGGCTGGTTTTCGGGGTGCTACCCCGAAACTACTCAAGTTGGGGAGTTGTGCTGAAGCATATGCTTGGTAGGCGTCAGGACAAACGTCATACTGAGATATCGAGCTTGTAGGTCAACTTTTCAAAATTTGGTGGCCTTTGAAAAAAGTGGTGCTTTAATTTTTTTGAGCAGTATATTAATAATATACGGTACGCAGATGATACTGTATTGATTGCAAATAGTTTCGAAGGACTTAAAGAGATTCTTACTATGGTGTATCAAAAGAGTAAACAATATGGCCTTGACCTCAACATTAAGAAAACAAAATATATGATAATATCGCGAAAACCAGCATTGTCACAAGTCCTTTTAGTCGATGGACATCAGATTGAGCGAGTCAAGAGTTTGGTTTATTTAGGACAGAATATTAATGAGAATTGGGATTCTTCGGTTGAAATAAGATGCCGTATAGAGAAGGCTAGATCCATCTTTATGACAATGAAACAACTACTATGCTGTCGAGATCTCAGTATGACACTTAAGAAAAGAATTGTGAAGTGTTATGTTGTCTCCACCCTTCTTTATGGTGTTGAAGCTTGGACCTTGTCCGTAGCTACAGAAAAGAAGATTCGAGCTTTTGAAATGTGGATATACCGGCGGATTCTTAAAATTTCGTGGACAGAACATGTGAGTAATGCCGAGGTTCTTCAGCGTGTGAGCAGCCAACCTGAGCTGTTAAACACAATTAAGAAGAGGAAATTGGAATACTTGGGACACATGATGAGGAATCCAAAATACCGTCTGCTCCAAGTTATACTTCAGGGTAAAATTGAAGGACGGCGTGGACCAGGAAGGAGACGAATAACTTGGATGGATAATTTAAAAACGTGGTTTGGGCTGTCTTCCACGGAACTCTTCAGGATTGCACAGGATAAGAAGGTGTTAGCCATGGTGGTAGCCAACGTCCGTATCGGATAAGGTAGAAGAAGAAGAAGAAAGTATTAATGAATAATTTCGAAACTATTGGCCGCAATTCATTCAGATGTTTGTCAAACCTCATGTCTTATCGGTAGAGCTCGCTCCGTGCACTCTCCTGCTCGTCTGGCGGGAAAACGGGAAGAGTGATGCAGCGCAAACAATCTCGCGGGCCCCGCGCATGTAGTGAAGTCTATTTTTATTTTATTTTCCAACAAGTTGGAGCACCTCCTGATTACCACCACGATGTCACTATGTTCCTATCGCAATCCACTCCCGCTTGGATGGGACGTAGTGTGAAAATAGCTTGGCCACCCCGATCACCTGACTTAACGCCGCTGGATCTTCCTTCGTGGGGTTACAGTAAGATCCCTCCACTTCCTACATCTCTCCATGAGCGGTAACTCAGGTGGATGCGGACATGCTCGAACTGTACAGGTGGGATATCCGCCGAGTGACCTCGGGGAGCCGCATTGATACTTTGTAAACATGGTAGGCTAAATAAATCTTGAGGTTATGTCCATTTATGTATTGAAAATTGGAAATAAACTACGTAAGTTAACTATGTAAATTTCGCTTCCTTTTTTTTTTTCGCTATCATTTTACCCTCCAGGATCGGCTTTTCACACGGACTAAGCGAAGGATCCCACCTCTACCACCACTGAGGGCAGTGTCCTTGGAACTTGAGACTCTGAGTCAGGGATGTGTGACCAGCACTACGCCCAGGCGCCCTCACCTGCAAAGCGAACAGGGGGGCCTGATTAAGGGATGGGAAGAGCGGGACGGTTAGGCAAGGAAGTGGGCAGGAGGCGGCCGTGGCCTTACAGTAGGAACCATCCCGGCATTTGCCCGAAGACGAAGTGGGAAACCACGGAAAACCACTTCGAGGATGGCTGAGGTGAGAATCGAACCCCCTCTACTCATTTGGCCCACCCAAGGCAGAGTAGACCCCGTTCCAGTCCTCATACCACTTTTCAAATTTCGTGGCAGAGCCGGGAATCGAACCCAGGACCTCCGGGGCGGCAGCTAACCATGCTGACCACTATGCTACGGAGGCGACCTATGTAAAACTAAACGTTATTATTAGGTAACTAAATTAGAATCTTCTTGAACATTGTTGGTTGGTTGGTTCCTCAGTTTAGGGGCTGCGACAACGAGGTCAAGTAGCCCCTTGTACTTTGGGTGTGTGTAGAATTTGTCTGATAACCGGTGTTAATTGTGATGACTGTATTAGTGTGTGTTATCCGTTTTTAATTCAAGTAAGGACTGGAGACGGTAATTTCAAGTAGTTCCTACTCTCGCCTCCAAATGCTACCGTCCACGACACCTAGCTGTGAATTTGGCTACTACTAGATACCATCGCAACCAGCGCCTTGTGACGTACGTTGGAACTTAAGAGCATTAATCAAACCTAACCTGCATATTATGCTTCACACAAGTTTAGTTAGTGGTGTGACCGAAATCAAGATTGAATTTTGCTCACATCAGCTGTGATGAGATTGGAAGCATAGGCTCTCGACTGGCCCATTGTACCTTGCTTGAGAGCGAGTCTCCTTGACTAGCAAAGATTCATGTGGCACCTTCGACACGAAATTACGTTATGGGTAACATACAAATTGGCATTAATATTTATACATCTATAATTGAATCTCAGTAAAGCCTTCTTGGCTTAGGCGGTAGCACGCCGGCCTCTCACCACTGGGTCCGTGGTTCAAATCCCGGTCACTCCATGTGAGATCTGTGCTGGACAAAACGGAGGCAGACAGGTTTTTCTCCGGGTACTCCGGTTTTCCCTATCAACATTTCATTCCTGCAACACTCTCCACTATCATTTCATTTCATCTGTCATTCATTTCATCATTGCCCCAGAGGAGTGCTTCAGGCCTCGGCAGCCGGCACAGTTCATATCCTCGCCGCTAGATGGGGGCTTCATTCATTCCATTCCTGACCCGGTCGGAGACTGGAAGCAGGCTGTGGATTTTCATGCAATTGTATCTCAATTTCCGAATTTCAATCCAATAACAGATTTTTTTTGTGGCAGAAGGCCAGGTGTTCTTGTTATACTATACGATGTCAAGCACCGCGGTATATGACGTCAGCCCCAGAGTGGGTTAGCGCGCCCCTTTCCTACCCCACGTGATAAGGAAGACAGTGCATCTTTGAACTGGCTAGTGACGGACAGCAGTAGTCTGGCAGTTTTTCATTCGAGGCTTGTACACGCTTGGAACTCACAGCTGTCTTATATCGTGGTCGTGAAGTTTCATATCGCGCACAGGATAGTCAGTTCTTATATGAACGTGAGTTCGTTTTAACGCTCAAAACCGGTAACGTGTGGACTGCAGTATGTTAAACCCAGTGAAGTGTGTGTTCTAATGGAATGTATGTGAGTACTTATTTAACATTATTTGAAACCACATGGGAAGTCTACACCATCATGAAGAATGCCACTTCAGTTCAACTTCACATGTTAGCACAGTTTGGGTCATGCTAAATCACAACTTCATTATACATGAGATTACACTACTAGTTTCAGAAGAGTATTATTCTACTAAACATTAGGAACGGAACACAATTAGATGAACATTACTGTTATTATTACAACAGAGCATCAAAATTTACAGAACGTGGAAAATTAATATAGCAGTGGTGGACAGTCAAATGACATATTGGGAACTTGAATTTTCTGGCATGCTAAATTCACACACAATGGATCTCGTGGGAACACTTATGAACTTTATTACAATCAAGATGGTAGCTTAATTTCCTCAAGGGAAAATTTACGAACGTGGATGGACACCAGGATTTGAAGATACAATTACACCTTACAATCAACATGACGATGCTGGCGTTTAATAAATTTCTACATCATCGATCCAGCAGATTTAGGCATCTTTAAACACCATGATATCGTGGGACATAACAGCAAATTCAAGGGCAGTGAGTCCATTCTACACTCATTGCAATCCCATCACAAACCATAACCATGACTAATTGAGTGTTTTATTTTCAGATGACTTTGAAATTATGCCTGTTTTTCGAACATACTAGAGCACTTTAGGAATACGATCTTGCTAATTTAAAATCATTTCACACATTTTTCTTCGATCAGAATAACTTTGAATTTCTTGATTTGTTCTATAAATTTAAATTATCTTTTTTTTTTGGATTGTGAATATTTCCACACAATTAAATTTTGATGCGATTGCGGACGAAATTTCCGAGTTTTTGGCAGCGATACTTGATCGTATTTATCTAATTGAACGATTTTATTAGATGAATTATTTATGCATTATGGATCAGATAATAATAATAATTTATTGGTTAATGAACCTAGTAATTATAATATTCTGGATTATTATGCTGACAGATTCGAGTCGTATCAAGCATTTTTGAATTATGATATATTTTGCATAGCACATATAAAAGAAAGCATGTAGTTATAATAATGTTGTGCACACTTTTTAAATAAGTGGTCTTATTTTGTGGCCACATTATGGATGCGAGTCAGGTGGCCTATCCAAGAAGAAGAATAATATGAATATTTAAAGATTGGAAGTGTGAGAAAATAAGAATTTCACTACTAGTATTTGTGCGTATGATGTTTGAAGGATGTGTCTGTGTAACACAATCCTCATTTAGTAATTTGTTAGATGCATGCTTAAAGTACTCGACGATTAAATTAATGTAATATTAAATGCTGTGATAGAAGTGCTATTGATACGAATTTATGAAACAATTATACTAATTTCTAGGATTCAGCCAAATCTGGCCTTGCATTATCAGGAATGCATAATTAAATTATGGATAACTGATGTATAACCATTTTTTTTTCGTGTGATTAAATTGTGGATTAACATTTCTATCTTGATTAATTTATGAATTACTTAATTTCCCTAATTATAATAAAGTAATTGAAGGAATTTTGATAATTTGTTTATAACAATTTATATATTGGAATTAAATGATAGTATTTGAATTTGATGAACAGATTGATACAATATGGTCCAGGATTCGGAATAATAATAATAATAATGAAATTGAAAATCCACAGCCTGCTTCCAGTCTCCGACCGGGTCAGGAATGGAATGAAATGAATGAAGCCCCCATCAAGCGGCGAGGATATGAACTGTGCCGGCTGCCGAAGCCTGTCGCACTCCTCTGGGGCGATGAGTAAATGAATGACAGATGAAATGAAATGATAGTGGAGAGTGTTGCTGGAATGAAATTTTGACAGGGAAAACCGGAGTACCCGGAGAAAAACCTGTCTGCCTCCGTTTTGTCCAGCACAGATCTTACATGGAGTGACCGAGATTTGAACCACGGACCCAACGATGAGAGGCTGGCGTGCTGCCGTCTAAGCCACGGAGGCTCCCCGGAATAATAATAATCATAATAATTATTATATTATTTATAACAATGGTATTTTTGATGAATATTTATTTAATATGAGATTATTTCATCGTTATCTGCACATTACTCTGCCACAATGTCAGATGATAATTGTAAGTATTTGTAAATTTATTTCTTCACGATAATTTAAATTCGTAGTTAACCTACGATATTATCCTTCACTTGAAGTAAATGTATGTGTGAATTTTCAGTGTATTTAGAAATATGTGTTTATGGGGAAGTGAATAATGTGATACGCCAAAATTAACTTATTCTTTCAAAAGCTGAAATCAGTGATAGTGCAGTGCAACGAAAAAATATTGTATTTCATTTTATTCTACTTACTCAACTAACACTGGAACATTAACTTCGATTCACATTACCCCACCGAAATTATATAGGACAATCACATTGGTAGTCTAGGACTTATGAATCCTTGATTCCAACGTAAGCATGAAACCAATTTGATTCTAGGAGTGCATTTATTCATTTTGTTTCGTCTGCTCTTAAATAAAAGAGACCATTTTATCTTAGTTATCTTAAATTATTCCTGCAGCTAGTTCTATTTCCTGACTGAGTGATACTATCCTATTTTATTTAACAAATATATATCTAAGGCAACCTTTCTCACATATCCCGTTAAACGACCTGAGACATTAGATCTCTTGCCTGCCCGTGTTTGCAGTTGATTTTTGGTAGTTTTTCCGGATATATATTTCAGGGACTCCTATTTTTTTTTGTTACGACCATGTACCATTTCTTGGACATCCCATTGATTTCCGGGCTGACGTGAGGTCTGGGAAACGGGTACAGTGGAAGGTTCCTTTACACGACATAAATCATTAACATGGACCCGCCGGGTTTACTTCCCCTCCAGAGGAAGGCATACCGAGGGATTTTAACGCTTATAAAAAATCCAACGACTCCGGCCGGGTTTGAACTCGCGACCTTTGGCATAGGAGCTCAGCATGCTACCAACTACGCTACCGAAGCTGTTCCTGCACATTGCACTCATGGCCACGAATTCGTGTTGACCGACTGAAGAGTAACAATTGGCAGATTGTATTGGTAACACTGACAAATGACTTCAAAACTATATTACCCAACTCTGGTTAACACTTAGAGTAGAACCGGGAAATGCTGGCTGATGTGCACCTCGTGGTGACACGATAATTAATACGCTGAACAAAGGAAGCCTCACACGTACACAGGACTTAATTAGCCCCAAGCCAAAGAAGTCAATTACACCAGGTTAACGATCCAAGGTAGCACCGATCAAACAAATTGCAATAAAGGGGGTCACAACTCACTTGATGAAGAGACCGAAGGCGCTAATCGCTCCCCACCGACACCTGTGATACACAGAGACAGGCTTTCAGAAACACTGGAAGTGAACAAGAGGATTGGTGTAATTAGGCTGAAGTCTACAAAGATGATGCTATTAATATGAGCAACACGATAGAGACGTGTATCCAACTTACCTTTGGCCCACCAAATTAAGCAATCATATATACGAAGGCTGTTTTGTAAGTAAGGTCCGTTTTTTTAAGCCCATAGTTAGTGGGCGCGCTACCTTCCGGCATCCTTTGCGAACAAGCAGGTGTCAGTTGCAGCTGTGTAGCTAACCTGTACGCTGAACTGTGCATCATTACAATGTTCAAGATTATTGATTCGCCGGCCGCGTGTAAGGTACGATCAGTGATATGTTTTTTGAGTGCAAGAAATATGTCGGCTGCAGACATTCATCGTCAGCTTTGTGAGGTGTATGGTCATAATGTAATGACGGAAGGTAAAGTGCGAAAATTAGATCCCTCCCGCGGCACTCACAAGCGACCGATCTTCACAAATGACCATTCAAATGAAAGAGAATAGACATTAGCAGTGACGAATTACACTCTAATTTCATAAAAAACTACAATTTCTTTAAAATATTACTTAAAAAAAGTGTACGAAGTGTGCGATTTGCAAATACTGTTGCTGTAGGAAAATACACTCCATAATTCCTGGCCACTTCACATTCTGGTCGATGTGACGCCTGTTTCATGTCAAGGCTGGCTGCGTGGCTCAGGGGTAACGTTCTCGCTTGCTGGGCCCAAGGTTGCAGGTTCGTATCCTGGCGCAGTCAGCTGGTATTTGAGGGTGCGCAAATGTGAGGGAGCCGTGTCCGTAGATTTACTGGCACGTTAAAGATCCCCTTCGGGGCAAAATTCCGGCACCCCGGCGTCTCTAAAAGCCAGTGTAGTTAAAAGGGACGTAAAACCAATAACATTATTATTATTATTGTTTCATGTCATTTTAACATTTTGAGGTCATTCCTTTGTCATTTTGCATGGATTTCAGAAACTGTAAATCAATGGAATCAGTACTCAAATCGTATAATTTCACAAATATCGAATAACCGGTGAGTGTTATGGTGTTCCAATTTTCAGTGATTGCCTTCTTAAGTTAGGGAACGTAGACCTTGGAATTCTAACTGAAATGTAAAAAGTGTTCTATAATGATTAGGTTGTAATAAAAACATAACAACCTTTCTCCTTAAGTCTCTCATTATAAACCTATTGGGGAAAGTGTGATTTATGAACATGCGAGATTTCTCCCACGGGTCCGCTAGTCTACTATATTTTAGGTTCATTGTAAAATATAGCCGCATTCTTTAGGTGGTGCTGGTGACGTGACCTCGTAACACAGTCACGTGGAAGAATCGACAATGGACGAATTACGATCTCTTGAAAGACGAGTGTGTAGAAAAGCAATTTCAAGGACCATGAAAGGCCGGAAAATGAAAGAACCCCTATTATAGGTCCGAGTTCATTATCCCGTCGCGTAAAGGCCATGAGAGGTGGACACAAATAATGCACAAGCAGCTGTGTTCCCGAGTGAACCTTTGAGAGGGAACCATTATTCTTGTCTGAAGACTCAGAATGCTAAACGAAACTCATTTTAGACCATTTATTAAATTGTATTTTATTTATTTTTATTGTTTATTCTTTATATTTAATTTTTATTTTAAAATTGGTAAATTTGGGATTCTTTACTTCTAAATTTAATTACTTTATTTATTTATCTATTTATTTAAATTTGTAGTTGTTTAAATCTTTAATTTTTTGTAATTTTTATAATTTTAATTTTTAAATCTGTAATTTTTCAATTTATATTTTATTATTTTCCAAATATTTTTTCTACCATTTTAATTGTTTTCAATTTCATTTCTAGTTTTTAATTTTTAAATATTGAAATATTAATTTTTATTTTTAATTTTTTAAATCTTTTTATTCTATAATTTTTCAAATTCAGAATGAAAAATTTTGAATTTTAAATTTTTCTTATTTTAATTCAAAATTTTCAAACTCTCCCTATTTCTTAATTTTGATTTCATTTTTTTATTTATTTATATTTTATTTCATTAAATTTTATTTTATCTTTTTTATTTTTATTTTATTGTATTTTATTTAATGTTATTATATTATATTCTGAGAGCATGATGAGTGAGGTTGTACCAGGATGGCTGCGAAACGCGCAGATTAAAGCCCTTACACCCGGAAGTGGAGTGTAATAACTCCCCATGATATCGCCGCGCCTCGACGCGCAGGGTCGGACTGGGCGCGCCATTATCGGCGGTCCAGCGAGCACCAGACGCCTGCGGTCTTCCACTGTGGTATTCACCACTTCTCAACTGCGGGGTGTTTGATCGACCAGCGAAATGTCGATGCCAACTCAAAAACAAGCCAGGTTAAAATAACAGTAGCCTATCAATACAGGCTGTTCCACAATTGGTGAACACGCTCTTAACCCTTTATAGGGCAAGACTTCTTCTTCTTCTTCTTCTTCTTCTTCTTCTTCTTCTTCGCGAATGGGTCACTCAGGACCACGCGGAATCAACATTTTCTGAGCTTTCCTCCTTGCCCAATAGTTCTTCATTTTCACTGATTGCTGTAATTTCTGTTCCTCCGACCAGGTACGTCGCTGTGGTTTCTTCTCATCTTCCTCAAATCCCCTTGTGTGAACAATTTTCCGGATCATATTTCTATCTTCTAAATTTGGTGAACTCAATTCATTAAGGTCTTTCTCTACTTGTTTATGCCATTTTGGTCTTGTGCATTTGATTTGCAGAAATTTGTGGATTCGATAAGTGAGTCAGGTAGGATTCATTCCTTCCAAATGGCTTAGAAACTGAATTCGTCGCAATCTCATTGTATCAGTTAATTTAGAAACTCTTTTATAAATTTCAGAGTTGGGTTTGGGGTAGTGTATGCCATTTGCAATTCTGGGCCCTAAGATTTTCCTCATGATTTTCCTTTCTTTAATCTCTAATTTTTCCTTTAAGGTCTTACGATGTAAACTGAGCGTTTCTGAAGCATATAGAGCTTCAGGTTTAATCACTGTACAGTAATGACGAATTTTGTTGTTCCAGGACAAGCTTTTTTTGTTATAAACATTCATTGCAAGACTATTTATTACTTTTATGTTTTTTTTTTACATTTTAATTTATTTTAATTATTATTATTATTATTAGTCTATTATTAATGTTATTATTTTCTCTAATTTCAATGTCTATATATTTATTTTTTATTTATGTTCTTATAGATTTAATGTCGATATGTTTTTAGTCTATTTTCAATTTTGAAAAAATAGGCTTATGAGATCACCTTTTGTCCGTGTGTGTGTGCGTGTGTGTGTGTGTGATTCGTGTGTGTGTGTGTGTGTCCCCCTAATAAAATCTAAACGGCAGGAGCGATTTCAATGAAACTCGGAAAGTTCATAGCACTATTCCCGGCGACCTCGACCGTGCCCTTCAAATTTTGTTACGACTCACCAATCCAACATGGCGGCTGTGCGAAATATTTCACCAGCATTCAATATCTCCGAAACTATTGCCGATATTACCCTGACATTTTCTATGGTGATAGAGGGAACTACTATAAGTTCACTTATGTGACTTTTGAAAACCTGGTAACTACAAAACCAACATGGCGGTCAAGCGAATTCGCGACTTTTAAATAGACGTTTCTCGCGATTTGACCAACCAAACGCAATGAAACTTGGTACAGTATATGCTTATATACATTGTAATGCACCGACATCTAACTTCGTTCAATTGTTTACATAATCACAAGATGGCGGATGTGCGAAATATTTCACCGGCATTCTATATCTCTGAAACTATTAGCGGTATCTCCCTAAAATTTTGTACGGAGATAAAGGGCACTACTAGAAGTCCATCTATAAGACTTTCAAAAACCGGTTAACTACAAAACGAACATGGCGGCCAAGCGAATTTGAAAATTTTAAATAGACCTTTCTCGCGATTTAATGTTCCAATCTCACTGAAACCTGGTACAGGAAATATTTATACACATTGTAATCCACTGGTTTCTAATTTAGTTCAATTGTTTACATAACCTCAAGATGGCGGCAGTGCGAATTTTAAAATTAAGTTTTTATTTATTGTGATGTAGTCATGCGATCGAAGTGAAAGTTTGAATAATGAACCTACGCAATAATTTTCCTTTAATGGTACATGACTCTATGGTCTATACATTTGACAATCCAACATGGCGACCATCCGAAATATTTAGACGATACTGAATATCTACGAATCTATTTTAGCAATCAAACTGCATTTTTTAATGTTCATAGGGGCTATGAACTTAAGTTCGCCTATAGGACTTTAAATAACCTGGTGATCACAAATCCAACATGGCGGTGACGCGAATTATAAATATTCACATGGACGTTTCTCGCAATTTAACCATCCGAGTGCAGTGAAACTTGGTACAGTAAATCCTTATACGATTTACTGGCATCTAATTTATTTCAATTGTTTCCATAACCTCAAGATGGCAGCTGTGAAAAATCTTAAAATCGCCTTGTTTTTTCTTATGTCCTAATTATGCGATTGAAGTTTGAATACTACACGTTCACAATAATCTGCATGTAACAGTACATAACTCTAGGACCTACATATATAAAACCCAACATGGCGACCATCCGAAATATTTAGTCGGTTCTTAATATCTACGAATCTATTACAGCAATCAAACAGAAATTGTGTATGTTGATAGTGGCAATTAACATAAGTAGGATATATGAAAATAGGCTGTATAGTTCTTCACGGAACTACTTGTTTTTACTTAATTAATTAATTTCGAATTGATATTTATATTTCTTTTATTATTGTAATTTTGTTTATGACTTTTATTTCTAAACTAGCTGAAGTTCCCGAGCTTCGCTGCAGGTCATAAAAAAATTAAAATGTGAAGGTGACTGTTAAAACAGGGGATAGGCGAGGTGCTGCAAGGCGGTAGAGTTAGGATGGAACATTATGTCCAACTACACCTCCAGGCGTTGACCCTGTTTTATAGCACAAATTTCGGTTTCACTCGCTAACTGTTGGAGATACACGAAAAGTGATAAGGACCTTTCGGATAGAGAATGGAATTTTAAACCTCGTATATGCCATGAAAATGTTGATATTTTTAGTGTTCTCTTTTTATTTGAAATGGAAATATGAAAGTTTTAAACCAAAGGGTGTAGTGACGTCTCTAACATGGTCGGCATCTTTAAATAGTGCATAGTATCGAATTCAAAAGGAGCCCATATGTTAACCAGGTAAATCAGCTACGTCCATGTAAAATTTCATGTAAATCGGACCAGTGGTTCTTGCATAATTGAGTAATACACAGACACACACCATCTCATTTTTATATATTTAGTATAGATTTCGTCCATATTTTATTTGTACACTTTAATTGTCAACGTTTTTAGTGTTTAATTTTATTAAATTTTATCCACCACATTACGTCAAGTAGATACGTATATAATATTTGATTTGTAGTAATACCAGCACTTCGGCATGAAAATTCTCCGAAATTTGGCTGAAAGATTCAATTATGAGCATCTTTGAAAGCATAAACTTTCCTTACGACAGGTGGTTAACATAGAGCCGTATATCTAATGGTTCCTGCGTTACATTTACTGTACAGTCGCCCAAGTAAACTCATCGTTCTTTTGTATAAAACTATAGTATCTATTTATACTTTTCAATCGGTCATCGTGCAATTGCGCGTGCTTGTGTACAGCGCGACAAGTTCATCTGAAGCCCCGGAAAATATACGAACTACTAGGCTTTCCCTAGCCCCTGTTGTCATCATGTTGCTGGATCTACCGCTATTTGTTGTCGTGAGGGGCGTGACTTGATGATTTACCAATGGCGTCACTCTCACCCTCGCGCTCCATGGGATCTCCTTCTCGCCGACAGCGCCCTCACTCAGGGCTCCACTCGAACTTGCCGAGCTATAGTAATAATAATATATATTTTTTCCTTTACGAGGGACTGTGGAAAATCTTTAAAAGACACTTGTGAAGGATCCGCACTCCATAGTAGTGTGGGATTCTTACCCACTATAAACCACATCCCTTTTCCCACGATGCGTTCATTACCCCGGAACCGCTCTCGCATTACTTCAGGGTGATGTCGTGCTTCCTTAGCCTTTCAGACTTCTTCTTTCTTCATTTCTTCTTAAGGGCGTTCGTACGATTCCAGATCTCGCTTTTTCTGGCGAAGGACATCCTCCACATACACTGCTACCTGATCCCATGATCGCTGGTTCTGTAACATCACAGATATAATATTATCTGCTGTCAGTTCTCCCAATTCTGTTTCCACATATTCTCTCTTTATCATCCAATGGCCGCACACGAAGAAGGTGTGAAGTACATCATCGATGTCGTCACAATATATGCATGTTGCACCACTCGCTCCGTCTACTCTATGCAGAAATTTCCGGAAATATCCGTGTCCTGTTAGAAGTTGTGTGAGGTAATAATTGACTTCACCATGGACTCTTTCGACCCAGGTATCCAGGGGTGGTATCAGTCGCTTGGTCCATTTACCAAGTCGTCGGATTTTTTAAGAGGGTTAAAAATCCCTCAGTATGCCTTCCTTGGAGGGGAAGTAAACCCGGCGGTCCCATGTTATAGATTTATGGCATGTTAAAGAACCTTCCAGTAATTACACCTGTGTGAAGCTAAATTGGATAGGCTAAGAATGTAAACAATGCTCTTAGGTTTGTACGTTCGTTGCCAAGAGCCGACTGCGGTGGCGTCTGGTAGCTAAGTTCTGAACTAGTAGTCGTTGACGGTGGCGTTTGGCAGCAAAAGTAGGAACTATTTGAGAAATTCAAAAGTCTGCAGTCCTTACATGAATAAAATAACAGATAACACACACTAATACAGTCATCACAATTAACACCGGTTATCAGACATATTCTACACACACCCAAAGTACACGGGGCTACATGACCGCGTTGTCGCAGCCGCTAAACTTAAGAACCAACCAACCAATAATAATAATAATATCTTATGACTTCGGGTGACAGGTGCAAGCTTTGTTATTTGACACCTAGAGGGCAGCTTGCACGTCGAATTTCGTCGTTCCTTGTAGAGAATGGAGGAACTTTTGTTTTGGCTGAAAATCCCGAGATTAATGTTGCCATAATTAACACGGCCTACTGAATTCAAATGGGTTCTTTAACATGCCAACAACGTATGACATGCGTTCCGTGATTCTTTCCGCTTTTCAAAAATCACTTACCACGGCCAGGAGCGAACCTGCAAGTTTGGGGTTGGTAGTCCGACTCGATAACCACTCACCCACCGTGGCAAGTATAAGCTTGGGAAGGAGGCAGTAGTGAACTGGCTTTATTTTGAGAAATAATTTCAACAATGGCGTTGGTTGGTTCCTCAGTTTAGGGGCTGCGACAACGCGGTCATGTAGCCCCGTGTAAATTGGGTGTGTGTAGAATCTGTCTGATAACCGGTGTTAATTGTGATGGCTGTATTAGTGTGTGTTATCTGTTTTTAATTCAAGTAAGGACTGCGGACATTTAATTTTCAAGTACTGTTGTTCCTACTTTTGTTACCAAACACCACCGTCAACGACTACTAGTTCTGAACTGGGTACTAGATGCCACCACAGTCGGCTCCTGGCGACGAACGTTAGTCAAATCTAACCTATAATTTAGCTTCACACAAGTGTAATTAGAGAAGGTTCTTTTACATGCCATAAATTTATGACATGGGACCGCCGGCTTTACTTCCCCTCCGAAGGAAGCCATACTGAGGGATATTTTACGCTCTTAAAAATCCGACGACTTAGGCTGGGTTTGAACCCGCGATCTTGGGCACAGCTCAGCATGCTACCGACTACGCCACCGAAGCCGCTCAACAATCGCCTTGCTTTGGCGAACACAAATTGTTGACAGGTTATAAAAATAGGAGGATACTAGGACCTATACGGGAAGAGGGAGGCACAATGATGAGCTTTACAGCCATCAAGAAGACATTGTGACTTGTATAAGAAAAAGGCGCCTGGCCTTCTATGGACACTTGACCCGCATGATCCCTTGCCGGCTCACTAGTAAGTTCTTCACAGTGGCAGGAAGAGGGAAGCATCTAGGACCAAGTGGATCTCTACGGTCAGGACGGATTTAGACCACCTAGGGATCCCACTTAATTCCATACAGGGCCGCCAACAATTCCGGCAAGCCATCCGACAGGGAGTTTTTCCTGTATCACTGACAGCTAGGAAGAATACTGGTGTCAGCAGACCACCATGGACGGAGGAAAGAAAAATGGCTCATAGACAGATGATGAAAGAGTACTGGAAGAAGAGAAAAGACAAAGCGACGAGGAGATACGAGCCCCGTGGTCCTCAGTAGGCCCAAACGACGAAGGAGAAGAAGAAGAAGGAGGAGGAGGAAATACAAATCCGTGTCATTTCTTAATGTACACACTTGTGATCTAGCCGTAAAGGCCGTTCGCCACCTGGAAACTCCTCTGCTTCACCCCATAGATAAGGGAGTAGTGGGGGTAGAAATTCCATCTTTGATTTAATTTAAATAATGGAACTACCCTTTGAACGATTCAATTCAAGTTGGCTGATTGTACTTGTGATCCGAATAAAGTAAGAATTTAGAAAATCCAAGCTTTTATTCCGCTACGGCCGTTCACAGGATTTAATCCTTGACGCGGCGCCATAGCACGTAACGTGTGCTCATGTAGGAAGACTGCGCTTTGATGCGATGTGATGTGATTAGCACATGACGTAGTAAGCCCTTTGTGCTCTGTGATACTCACAAGAACACGGTGCGGTAAAACAAGGATAATATCGCCCGCTTTGTGATACTTTCTATCCAAGTGACCAGGCGAGTTCGACAATAAAAAATCACAATATTTTGTAGATGTCCAAAGAAGCTTTAAGCTACTAAGCCGTGTGTTACACACGAGTATTCTAAATTAGTTACTTGAAAGTATCAATTAATAATTTCGAAACTATTGCCCGAAAATCATTGAGATGTTTGTCAAACCTCATGTCGTATCATCAAGCTTTAGGCCAAGTCGGTAGAGTTCGCTCCGTGCACTCTCCTTTCTCGCCTGGTGAGAAAACGGGTGGAGTGATCAGCAACGCAAACAAACTCGTGGTCCCCACGCGCATGGAGTGTAGTCTATTGTTATTTTACTTTCCAACAAGATGGAGTACCTCCTCATTACCACCACGAGGTCACTATGTTCCTATCCCACTACACCCCAAATTGGATGGGACGTGGTGTGAAAATAGCTTGGCCACCACGATCACCTGATTTAACGCCGCTGGATTTTTCTCTGTGCGGTTACAGTAAGATACCGTGTACTCCCCTCTACTTCCAACAACTCTCCATGATCTTCATCAACGTACCAACGTAGCGGTAACTCTGGTAAATGCGGACATGATCACGCGTACCAGGGATGAACTGTCGTACAGCAGGGAGCCACATTAAACCTTTTCATCATCATCATCATCTTCATTTCTCCATCTCCAGCTGACACTCGTTGGGGGGCAAATACGGTTCCTCTCCACTTTGTTATGTCGTTCCACCATTCCTCTTCCGACACGGTGTTTCCAACCAGGTTCCGTTTTCTAATGTTATTCTCCACCGAGTCCATCCAACGCATTCTTGGTCTTCCTCGTCCTCTCTTCCCTGTCATCCGTCGTTCCAGTGCTCGTCTTGGTAGCCTTACATCATTCCTCCGTTTGACATGTCCAAACCATCTCAATCTGTTTTGCTCCAGTTTCTGTACTCCCAGTTCTTTCCGTATATCTTCATTTCTCACTCTGTCTCTCCTCTTATTTTGGACCATACTTCTCAGGAATCGCATCTCAGCTGCTTGTATTCTGCTCTCATCCCATTTAGTCATTGTCCAAGTTTCTGCTGCATATGTCATTGAACCTTTGTAAACATGGTAAATAAATCTTGAGGTTGTGTCCATTTATGTATTGGGAATTGGAAATAAACTACGTAAGTTAACAATGTAAAATTAAACTTTATTATCGGGCAACTAATTTAGAATAACCCTGTACGTTGAGTTATATCATATTTCATCAGGGTCGAAGTAGGGACCCCAGCTTTATCATTCAACCGAGCGGTGGCTCGTCTAAATGAGTTTGAGAGCTCAAAGCTCGAGCAACGTTCAAGTTAAAAATGACAGCGGAGGTTCCATAGTGGCATACCCTGCCGTAGATTACGGTTGTTTAGCTGAAATATAAACTGATGGATAATACACACTATATTCATTCATTCATTCATTCATTCATTCATTCATTCATTCATTCATTCATTCATTCATTCATTCATTCGTTTATTTGCAATTGGGGGTGTGTCCCCCGGTGGCAATTTAGATATACATAACAAATAAATAATTGTACATAACAATTCACTAACAATTAAACTGGAGTATTTACACGAATAGTCAGTCTTTTCTTAAACACACCTATATGTTTGGGGAAAGGCTCTAAGACTGCGGGAGGTAGAGAGTTCCAATTATCAATGGTACGGTTTACGAAAGAATATTTACCATAATTTGTTCGCTGTGGTTGGCCCTTAACTTTGAAAGGATGATCGCTCCTGCCCATGTAAGTAGCCTTTTCCATACGTTTGCTAAGCTCACCCCATGCTGGTTGATTTGTATACGTGTTGTACATAGCGCAGAGTCTAGATTTCATCCTCCTAGCCTCAAGTGATTCCCACCCAAGTTTCTTTAACATACGGCTCACACTGCTCCTGGGATTAAAGTCACTGAGCACAAATCTAGCGGCCTTCCTTTGTACCACTTCCAACTCATTTATGAGCCATACTTGATATGGATCCCAAACCGCCGAGGCGTATTCCAGAATAGGTCTTACAAGTGACAAATATCCTAATTCTTTAGCAGAGGTACTACTTCCTTTTAATACCCTCATTACAACGTGCAGGGATTTGTAAGCTTTAGAAACTACACATCCTATATGACTACTCCATTTCATATCATTTCTTACGTGAACGCCCAAATATTTGCAAGAATCTTCTTCTACAAGTATTTCCGAGCCAATGTTATATTGAAAATCCTGCCTTCGCACTTTACCTATTTTTAAGAGACTACATTTTCTTGTGTTTATTTTCATTTTATTTACAATCGCCCACTTATAGACCAGGTTCAGGTCCTCTTGATGCACTGCATTGTCTTGTGAGTCATGTATCTTTCGATATATTACACAATCATCCGCAAACAATCGACAGTCACTGCGAATCCCATTTGGTAAGTCATTTATAAACGCCAAAAATAACAAAGTTCCGATTACGCTGCCCTGAGGGATACCCGACATTACGGTAATTTCATCCGAGAATATGCCTTCAACTTTCACTTTCTGGGAACGACCCGTCAAAAATTCTTGGATCCATAAAATTACTCTTCTATCAATCTTCGTCGAAGCTAATTTATGGAGTAGCATGTCATGCGGCACGACATCAAATGCCTTCGCAAAATCTATAACTACGGCGTCGACTGAAACTCTATCGTCTAACGATACGCTAATATCTTGAAAATGTGATAGCATCTGACTCTCGCATGAGTAACCTTTCCTAAATCCATGTTGCCTATCATTTAACCATGATAATGTTTCCCACTGTTCCCTCAAGTAGTCGCAAATGAGATGCTCCATCTGTTTACAAAAGATGGACGTAAGACTAACCGGCCTGTAGTTGCCCAATTCAAGTCTGCTCCCTCCCTTAAATATTGGGACTACCGTAGCTCTTTTCCAGTCATCCGAGTTTTGAGCATTGTTTATAGACACATTAAACATCACCTCTAAGTATCGTGCCACGGCCCTACCTCCTAGTTTAAGTACTTCACTAACAATATTATCAGGGCCCTTCGATATATTGTAACGTAATTTTTGTATTAGCTTTACAATTGCTGACTGGTTTATTTGGAGAAGTGGAGCCCCTGTTTCACCGTTAAGGTCCAACACACAGCTAATGGATTTATTGAACACACTACCGTAAAAGACATTTAATTCATTAGCAATGGCCTGTTTCTCAGTAATTAATTTACCGTCACCGGACATTATCATCGACAAATTATTTGAATTTCCCTTTCTTCTCTTAACATAAGTGTACATTTTTTTCCACCCATCGCCTCCCGAACCAAGTAAACCTTGCATATAACTGTCATGAGCAGCCCTCTTTTTAAAGACGAGCTCTCTTGATAAGGACTTAAATTTCAACATATACTTGTCACTATCATGTCTTTTATTGTATAATTTCCTAATTTTCCGTTTAAGACTCCTGATTTCTCGTGTATAATACTCAGGATCTGGGTTTTGTTTCAGTAATTTAAATGGAACAAATTTATCAATAGCGCTATTTAAAATTTTCAAAAAGTTAGTCCTCATGATATTAATGTGATTTCCTTCCGATGCCCATCCTACAAATAGCTCATTCAAATACCCCTGAAATTTGCCCTGATCCGCCCTGCGATACTGGAATATGATCTTATTTGCTACATGAGAGTCTAGTTTTGTAATGTCACCGTACGTATCTAATATTTAATTCAACCCCAGAATGGTCACTAATTCCTGGTACTTTCAGACAGGTAATATACAACAAAAATCACGGAACGCTTGTCATACGTTGTTGGCATGTTAAAGAGCCCATTTGAAATCAGTAGGCCGTGTTCATAATGGCAAAATCATTCTCGGGATTTTCCGCTAACACAAAGTTCCTCATTTCTCAACTAGAAAGCGCTATAGTGTCAAGGAGCTTAGATAACTAACCTTCTTGTCCTTCATAGCGCTCCAAGGAACAACAAAATTCGGCATGCAAGCTGCCCTCTGGGTGTCAAATAACACAGCTTGTACCTGGCACCGAGGCCATACGATATTATTATTATTCTTCTTCTTTTTGCGTTTTGCCCATTATAGAGCGCGCTTGAACTTGTTTTTCGGCTTGATGATATTCGCCTTCCTATCTTCCCAAAATCTCTTCATGAAGTCACTGTTCTTCTGTCCACTTGGTTCCAGTCCTGCCACTAGTTTTCACCCTAAACTTGTGCTTTGTTACTGCGGTCCTGAAGACTTTGCGGTTTCTCAGAATATTTTCTCCGATGTTCAACTCTTGCAGGTCCTCTCTTGATTCATCCAGCCAGGCTATCCTTGATTTCTGAGAATTTATTACATTGAATAACCTTTTTGTAAGTCTATAATCGTCCATCCTGAAGAGGTGTCCATAAAATGTTAAACGTCTTTTTCGTACCGTGTTGCTGAAACTATCTGTGTGACGGTATAGGTCTGAATTTCGTCTTTTAATCCAAATTCCGTTTTCTTGTGTGGGGCCGAATATTTTTCTAAGAATTTTACGTTCTTGCTTTTCTATATTTGCAATTTTAGAATGACCTCCTAAAGCTATGGTTTCTGAAGCATATAGAGCTTCCGGTAGTACAACTGTTTTGTAGTGTTTCAGTTTTGCATTATGTGACATTACTCTTTTATTATAGTGATCCCATGTTAGTCTGAATGCTCTATGAAGTTTTGAGGCCCTTTCTGTGTTAGCCAAACTGTCCAATCCTGAAGGAAGAATTATTTCTCCAAGGTATTTAAAAAATTCTACTTGTGAAATTGCTCCATACGCTGTTTCTATTTTTTCTTTCTTCTTCTTTTGCTGAAAATTCTTCATGTACTTGGTTTTTTCAAATGATATTTGAAGGCCTGCTTGTGATGCTATTCTGTATAATGTCTCAATAGCATGCTTAGTTTCTTCTTTGTTCCTAGTGATAATTGCTAGGTCATCTGCGAAAGCCAAGCATTTCACATTGATTTTGTTTCCAGCAGTTCCTATGCTAACGCCTTTGATGTTCTTTTCCCACTCTCTGATGACTTTATTATTATTATTATTATTATTATTATTATTATTATTATTATTATTATTATTACATTACATTACATTATGCGAACCGGCCAAAACTAAGGACCACGCAAATATCATTTCACTTCCTTCTCATAGCTCTTTCTTCCTTTCTCTTCCTCCACACTTCCTTTATTTTTTCAGAGTGTTGCACCTTTCTCCCTGCTGTCCATCTTCCTCCCCTGCGTTCTCTCTTTTCTCCCACAAGAACCTTTATGTTCGAAAGTATTTCCCTAAATTGTGTTCTGTCTCGACAGTCGTCATCTGTAATTCCTGACCTTCGGAGTTCTTCCTTCATCTGCTTGGTGTAACCCCCTTGGCTCTTCAGATTATATATTTTACCAGAAATGTGTTTATTTTTTCTTGTTGGATCCATTCTAACCATATGTCCATAGAAACGTAAACGTAGTTTCCTAATTGTTGTTTCCAGGTTTTCCACCCTTTCATTATATCTCCTTATTTGATCTTAGTCTGTAGGTTCCCTGTACCACTTCTCAATATCCTCCTTTCAATTATTATTATTATTATTTAAAAAAAATTCGTTAGGGCCATCTATGGACCACGGTGCTTGTGTTTTAGCTGTTTCTTGATGTCATCGTCAGGCTTGCCACGATTGGTGTTCTTAGTGGTGGGTTTGGCAGCTGCTTTCATGTTGGTACCTCGAGCTTTTCTGATGGCCCAGTAGTCCTTCATTTTCCGGCTAAATTGAATCTTACGTTCCTCAGACCATTTCCTAGTCTCGTCTTTTGGTCTGTGGGTAACTTCTGTGAGGGATGTTACGAAGGATTTAATTTTAAGAGCTGTATGATAGTTATTCCGGTCGGCTATGTTATTTTCATTTATATGGAGTGCTTCTTCCACAAGAATCCAGTAGCTTTGCCCTTGTTAGCAGCCTTGAAGATCCTATGGGATAACCTGTTTGAGTCCATTCTGAATAGATGTCCGTAAAAAGCTAGTCGCCTTCTTCTGATGGCATCTATGAGATTTTCTTGGTGTTTATATAGCTCACGATTTGGTTGATACCATCGGCTTCCATCTGGTAGAATTCTAGGTCCTACTATCCGTCTAAGGAACTTTCTTTCTTGTACCTCGAGGGCTCTTAATGGGGTCTTCTTAGTTAGACATAGGCACTCTGCTGCATAGAGGACTGAAGGTCTGACTACTGCATTGTAGTGTCTTAGTTTGACATTCATCGACAAATTTTTTGAAGCATATAGTTTTCTACAGGCATGGTAAGCCTTATCTAGTTTGAATCTCCTGTGTTCAAGAGCCACTGTTTCGCTGAGGTCCTCTGAAAACCATTCCCCAAGGTATTTTACACTTTTGACTCTCTTGATGTAGATGTTATCACTGACTCTCATCATTCTAGGGGCATCCTTGATTATTATTATTATTATTATTATTATTATACAACACTTCGACTGTTCAGACACCTGTCCCAACGCTGAACAAGTCTCCCTAGGCCTTCAGGATGAAGTCGCGTCATGTGGCGGTGATTGTTTCCCAACGTTTTGGTGGTCGTTGCTGCAGCCTTCATCATGAGTGCGCCTTGTGACTATACGGTTACCGGCAGCTAGCTCTGCACTGGCCCATGCATACTACTGGAGCGTAAAACATTTGCCACGCTAAGCGGTACTGACTTCGCCTAGTAATGTCAGAGGGAACATGGTATTGTCGCGCGTCAAGGTTCTCAGCCAGGGATGTATTTCGCACATGTCCTTTGTCTGGAACGTTGCGCTATATGGAAGTGAAAATTTCACCGTTGGAGCAGCAGAAAAGAGGAGAATAGAATCATTTGAAATGTGGTGTTACAGGAGAATGATGAAGATCAGATGGGTAGATAGAGTTACAAACGAAGAGGTATTAAGAGGAGTGGGAGAGGAGAGATATTTGGGGCAGATGACCTCGTAGTTCCGCCCCTTAAAACAACAATAACTAACTATCTAGAGGAGAGATATTTCTGGCGACTGCTAATGAAGAGAAGAGATAGGTTGGTAGGAGACATACTAAGACACCCAGGAATAGCAAACTTAGTTATGGAAGGAAGGGTCGAGGACAAGAACTGTAGGGGTAGACCAAGGTTAGAATATGTTAAACAGATGTAGGGTGTGGTAGCTATGCAGAGATGAAACGATTAGCTCAGGACAGGGATGTACAGTACGCTGCATCAAACCAGTCAGATTGAAAACCCAAGCAAAAACAACAATAATCTTATTGTGCGGAAGAAGGGTTTATAATAACCCGAAACATGTCCATCAATGACCAATAAGATTCAGTACAGACTGCTAAGTCTTGTAGCTCATTACGGAACCTCAACGTAATCATGGTTTGCTTTATGGCTTATTACTCCATCGCCGGTGATGACGACACAACAGTCAAGACCTCTCGCAACAATGATGATGATATTTTTTTTTAGCGTATGGCTTTCAGTGCCGGGAGTGTCCGAAGACATGTTCGGCTCGCCAGTTTTGTAGCTGCTTCGAGACGGACACCCAATGGGTGAGCTACAAGTACCGTTGGGGAGGGAAGTTGGAATGGAAGGTCCAGGAGTTGGAAGGTATCGGCTGTGGCCTATAGTTAGGGACCAACCCCGGCATTTGCCTGGAAGGAAGATGGGAAACCACAGAAGACCATCTTCAAGGATGCCGGTGGGGGGATTCGAACCTCCTCGCCTCCCGGATGTGAGCCACTGCCAGCAGTCATGCCGTAACGACCACGGCTAACGCACCCGGTTATGATGATGATGACAATTGTTGTTTTAAGGGGCGGAACAACTGGGTTTACGGCCCCTAAGGGTTTGGGGACACTGAAATTGTAAATGAAATGAAAATAAATCTAAAATTAACTACAAAGAGGAAATTGAAAACATAAGGGAATCAAAAGAAAGGAGGAAAGGAAACGCCCTCAACCCTCGAAGAATGAGAATAAAGGGAGTTGGAAGAAAGGAGAGCCAAGGAAGGCAGATAGGACTGATAAAGAGAAGGGACACCGCCCCAAAGGCAATGGAAGAAGGAGAAAAACCGGACCTAGCTCAGGAAGGCCAACATCCGAACTCCCCAGCCGTGAGGGTGTAGCACTATCCAGGGTGCGCCAGAAGTGGTGGGGCTACACACACCCTGCCTCCTTAAGGGCCTTGTGCAGAAGGCAGGAGATTCTGTGAGCCCCTGAGGGTGTAGCACTATCCAGGGTGCACCATAAGTGGTGGGGCTACACACACCCTGCCTCCTTAAGGGCCTTGTGCAGAAGGCAGGAGATTCTGTGAGCCCCTGAGGGTGTAGCACTATCCAGGGTGCACCATAAGTGGCGGGGCTACACACACCCTGCCTCCTTAAGGGCCTTGTGCAGAAGGCAGGAGATTCTGTGAGCCCCTGAGGGTGTAGCACTATCCAGGGTGCACCAGAAGTGGTGGGGCTACACACACCCTGCCTCCTTAAGGGCCTTGTGCAGAAGGCAGGAGATTCTGTGAGCCCCTGAGGGTGTAGCACTATCCAGGGTGCACCATAAGTGGTGGGGCTACACACACCCTGCCTCCTTAAGGGCCTTGTGCAGAAGGCAGGAGATTCTGTGAGCCCCTGAGGGTGTAGCACTATCCAGGGTGCACCATAAGTGGTGGGGCTACACACACCCTGCCTCCTTAAGGGCCTTGTGCAGAAGGCAGGAGATTCTGTGAGCCCCTGAGGGTGTAGCACTATCCAGGGTGCATCAGAAGTGGTGGGGCTACACTCACCCTGCCTCCTTGAGGGCCTTGAGCAGAAGGCAGGAGATACTGTGAGCCCCTGAGGGTGTAGCACTATCCAGGGTGCACCAGAAGTGGTGGGGCTACACACACCCTGCCTCCTTGAGGGCCTTGTGCAGAAGGCAGGAGATACTGTGAGCCCCTGAGGGTGTAGCACTATCCAGGGTGCACCAGAAGTGGTGGGGCTACACACACCCTGCCTCCTTGAGGGCCTTGAGCAGAAGGCAGGAGATTCTGTGAGCCCCTGAGGGTGTAGCACTATCCAGGGTGCATCAGAAGTGGTGGGGCTACACACACCCTGCCTCCTTGAGGGCCTTGAGCAGAAGGCAGGAGATTCTGTGAGCCCCTGAGGGTGTAGCACTATCCAGGGTGCATCAGAAGTGGTGGGGCTACACACACCCTGCCTCCTTGAGGGCCTTGAGCAGAAGGCAGGAGATTCTGTGAGCCCCTGAGGGTGTAGCACTATCCAGGGTGCATCAGAAGTGGTGGGGCTACACACACCCTGCCTCCTTGAGGGCCTTGAGCAGAAGGCAGGAGATTCTGTGAGCCCCTGAGGGTGTAGCACTATCCAGGGTGCACCAGAAGTGGTGGGGCTACACACACCCTGCCTCCTTGAGGGCCTTGAGCCGAAGGCTGGAGATACAATGAAAAAAAGAAAAAAAAAGAGAAGTCTGACCCCACGAAGAACGTGGGATTAAGAAAGATGAGACAAGGGTCAATTATGGTGGGAAAGTGAAAGACTCCCTTCACCTCGGATACCCTGATACCGTCGGGGCTGGAAACGGACAAGAGTTGACCAAGGGAGGTCGACAGGAAAGATAACAGAGAGGAGCTTGGCACAAGTAAGTGGAAGCAATGCCGGACTCAGCTGGGGTCCCGTGGTCGCCAGCCCATGTCCTACTAGATGTGAGTCTCTGGGGGGAATCAGTGAACAATAAAACTGTGTTTTCTCCCGTGGATTGCTCAGAAAGGCAGTTAGTGTACGGCGCGTAGCCAAGCGCTGCGAACGTGACGTTGCGTAGCGACATAAATAAAAAGCTATCTGTAATAAGAGCATTAAGGGATGTCACCGCCTTGCACATGTCCGCACTCATAAATCCTGCCTGGCTCACATTAACAGTGCTCCTCACAATGATAGATTATTATCCCTCAAATGGTGAGCTGGGATATTAAACGTCACCACAATAAGAGTACACGTACGATTGTAAATAGGCTATTCTAGTTTTATACGTAAAATCCACAGTTGTGGCCCAAGCAACTCAATGTTAATGTCATAGACTCGACCTTCCAGGAACGCTATTCTCCAGGGCCATCCACACAGCGCTCCTGCCGCGCTCTAAGCCAGTGCTCCGAGCGCTTTGGTGGAAGGTAGTTTCGGTAGAGGTGGGAGGAGCTTGGCTGGCTGAGCACGCTGAAGTGTGCATCAGTCACTAGTCTAGTCCAATGCGTTTTCTTGACAGCGTGTAAGTTTCACAGTGGGCAAGACTGAACATCATACCAAAACAAGTAGTTCCGTGAAGAACTATACAGCCTATTTTCATACATCCTACTTATGTTAATTGCCTCTATCACCATACAAAATTTCAGTTTGATTGCTGTAATAGATTCTTAGATATTGAGAACCGACTAAATATTGCGGATAGTCGCCATGTTGGAATTTTTATACATGTAGGTCTTAGAGTTATGTACTGTTACGTGAAGATTATAGTGTGCGTGTAGTATTCAAACTTCAATCGCATGATTAGGACACAAGAAGTAAAAACGAGCTGCCATATTGTGGTTATGTAAACAATTGCACTAAATTAGATACCAGTGCATTAAAATGTGTATAAACATTTTCTGTACCAAGTTTCATTGCGTTTGGATCATGAATTCGAGAGAAAGGTCTATTTAACATTTTCAACTTCGCTTCGCCTCCATATTCGTTTTGTAGTTAACTGGTTTTTGAAAGTCTTGTATATGATTTTCCAGTAGTGCCCTTTATTTCCGTACAAAATTTCAGGGTGACGCCATCTTGAGGTTATGAAAACAATTGAACGAAGTTAGATGTCGGTGCATTACACTGTGTATAAACATTTTCTGCACCAAGTTTTATTACGTTTGGTTGGGTAAATCGCGAGAAATTTCTATTTAAAAGTCGCAACTTCGCTTGGCTGCCATGTTGGTTTTGTAGTTACCAGGTTTTCAAAGTCTCATAGGTGAACTTCTAGTAGTTCCCTTTATCACCGTAAAATATTCCAGGGTGATATCGGTAATGCCGGCCCCGTGGTGTTGGGGTAGAGCGCCTGCCTCTCACCCGGAGGCCCCGGGTTCGATCCCCGGCTCCGTCAGGGATTTTAAAACTGACGTGAGGGTTGGAACGGGGTGCACTCAGCCTCGTGAGGACAATTGAGTAGCTGTCTGACAGTGAGACAGCGCCCCGATCACGAATACCAAGATTAACGGCCGAGGGGACCCGTCGCGCTGATCACGCGTCACCCCAATATCTGCAGGCCAAATGGCTGGGCAGCGGTCGCTTGGTCGGCCTTAGCCCGTCATGGGCTGGATAGTGCCAGGGGTTGTTTTTTTTTTTTTTGATATCGGTAATAGTTTCGGAGATATTGAATGCTGGTGAAATATTTCGCACAGCCGCCATGTTGGATTGGTGAGATGTAACAACATTTGAAGGGCACGTTCGGGGTCGTCCTGAATAGTGCTATGAACTTACCGAGTTTCATCGAAATCGCTCCAGCCGTTTAGAAGTTATTAGGGGGGACACGCACCATCACACACGCACACACAGACAGACACACGGACAAAAGGTGATTTCATAAGCTTATTTTTTTCATAAATGAAAATAGGCTAAAAATGATGGAGTGGTGAAGCAGCATCCTTTAAAGGAGAATGGGAAATTTCATTTTTCTGTACAGCTTATAACGGGGCAAAAGTCACTCAAGGCCTGAACTATATGTTCATATTGGTAAAATGTTGTTGAATTTTCCTCTCTAATATGTTCACATTTCAGTTTGGAATAGATCACAATATTCTTTACTTAACACTTGCGTTCGTTTCCTGCACATTCCATACATCGGAGAACCAGTCGATTTGTATATGCGGTATATTTTTTATATAAACCAGCCCTGTCAATATGATGTCAACAATCCCACAAAAGCCATCGGCCGCACGACTGTACTTACGTATCTGGTCAGCGCGGTCCAAACATCGCCCGTCTGTCTCAGTATAGTGGTGGTAGGGGAAGGAGCGCTAGTCTGACTGCCAAGTGTTCTCCACGCGCAATGACTGGATGGCCCTGGTTTAGGAGACATGGACCATCAACTTCTAGGGAATTGAGCTCGGACTTTTAGGTAATTATAATATAATGAAGTATGAGAATAAATTCTTTATTTATTCCTAAATACTGCAATCTTTCTCTTAATTATCGAATGTGTATTTAGGCATTTTGAATCCGGTCGATTAGATTGGCAGTTTGCCTTTTCTACCGCTACGAGCGCTGGTATGAATCAAAGCAGAGTTTCACTTTAGCCCATATTACTAGCTAACTATACATTCTGTCGAAATGACATTCAAAGTCCAGCTCAGTAATACCTAATTTATTTAAATGTGACTTTATAGAACATTATGCAACGAGCCTATAATGGCAATAATTAAGACAAGAGTATGTTTATAAAACGAGCGTAGGCGAGTTTTATAATTTCCATACGAGTGTCTTAATTACCATTATAGGCGAGTTGCATACGACTGTTTATGTTCGATGATAATTATTATAACTATTTTATGTTCGAATATAAATATTCATAAATATCTGTCGAGATTTCGCCAGTTTTATGTACTGAACCGAGCGCACGAGACGCAGAGAATGCCTTGTATTTGACCATGGCCTCCTCGATTACCCCACTATGACACTAGGCCTTGGAATTCAGCGCAGATGAGATGTTATCCTTACCTAATTGGTCAAACAACTGTTTCTTGAGCTCTGATTGGTGGGAGAAAAATAGTGTTATAATGAGCCTCATTATAGTACAGTTTTCTGACATATAATATTTACATTTCGCCAGGGTCGAACATAAATGTATTTTAATTCTTCTTCTTTTACAGGATGAGCAACATTATAAGAGGTGAAGGAACACAATCAAGTGTGTGATGTTAGAAGAATTAAAACAAAAAGTCAACCCCTGGCACTATACAGCCCATGACGGGCTAAGGCCGACCAAGCGATCGCTGCCCAGCCATTCGGCCTGTAGATATTGGGGTGACGCGTGATCAGCGCGTCGGGTCCCCTCGGCCGTTAATCTTGGTATTCGTGATCGGGGCGCTGTCTCACTGTCAGACAGCTATTCAATTGTCCTCACGAGGCTGAGTGCACCCCGTTCCAACCCTCACGTCAGTTTTAAAATCCCTGACAAAGCCGGGGATCGAACCCGGGGCCTCCGGGTGTGAGGCAGGCGCGCTACCCCAACACCACGGGGCCGGCATGATAGAAGAATGCATAAATTATTTTGTCGTATGAAAATACTAAAATAAACCTTTTGGATTTTAAACATTAACCTTAGACTAGCTAATTTGGGCACTTCATAGCAAAAAAAAGTGAGGTGCAGCGCCTAAAATTTCAATCTCTACGTGTAACACTTATAATGCAACAGTTTCAAACCTCTCAACTGGCCGCGCTGGAGGAGATAAGGACTTGGATTACCTGCACAAAATTTGGTGATCAATGTTTCAAATTTTGTATTCCCTTGACTCGTGCGTCCATCTGACAGATTTATTGTTTGGCACGGTGTTTATTCTTGAGTTTGTTTTCATCTTCCCGCAGATTGTGACCATTCATCTGTCGATATTGGCTCATAAATCAGCCGAACATGTTTTGATTGGTGACAAATCAAAGCTAACCCAATCAGCCTTGTCCACAAGCCGCATTAGTGTAGTTGTAATGGAACACAACGGCCAGTAAATCAGACATCGGATAGAATAAAATTCTATATTGTTTAAACCGACATAACAATAATTCCCTCTCTCAAAGCAATCTCGTTTGAAGCACAAATCAATTTAGTTCAAGTGCGGGTTGTGACTTACTACTCAATTTCAAGAATATTCTTCAAAATGTACACGTGCTGTACATGTTCGAACATCGAATTATAAGAATTGTTCAAATAGTTTCGGATACGAATATCCGAGTGGAAAAGGGGACTGTAGACAGAGTGAAGGAGATGTATTGTGGAAGTGTGAGTTGTGTGAAAGTTGGAGGGGAAAGAACAGACTGGTTCAGACAAATGATTGGCCTGAAACAGGGTAGTGCGCTGTCACCCCTTCTCTTTATTGTGGTTATGGACGAGGTAATGACACGGGTAGCAGGAAAGATAGGAGAAGATAAGATGAAAGCAATGGTGTTTGCAGATGATCTCATGGTCTGGGGAAACAAGGAGGAGGAAATTCAGGAGCAACTGAAGGCTTGGGAAGAAACAGTGGGAGAGTACGGATGGATGTTCAACATCAGTAAATGTGAGATCCTGTTAACGACCAGGAAAAGGGACAGACTAGTCAGTGGGATAACACTTGGAGGTGGACAGCTGAAGAAGGTGGAAAGTCTCAAGTACTTGTGAAGTATTGTGGAGGAAAATGGGAGAAATGACAAAGTGATTACGGAACGTGGCAGACAGGCAGAAGCATTTCTGAGAAGCATTAGGAGCTTAGTGTGGAATAAAGATGTCCCACAAAAAAGCAAGGAAGTGTTATACAAGAAGCTACTATATCCCGATACTGACCTATGCATCAGAAACGTGGATAATGAAGAAAAGAGACATAAGCAGAATACAGGCAAGTGAAATGAAGTTCCTACGAAGTAGGATCGGAGTAACAAGAAGAGACAGGGTGAGGAATGAAAAGGTCAGGGAAATAGTGAAAGAGGAGCCCTTGCAGGGTGGGATTAAGACATCAAGACTGAGGTGGTATGGACACTTAAAGACAATAGAAGAGAAGAAGATTCCCAAGAGGATACATGAGATGCAGATGCAGAAGAAACTATCAAGGGGAATACCAAGAGATAGATGGCTGAAAGGAGTGGAGGAATGTGTCAAGAAGAGAGGCGAGGACTGGACTAGAGTGACAACGGAGAGGTGGTGGGAAGAAAGGACTAAGTGGCGAGGCTTATGTTCCAAACAGACCCAGCCTGGGGCTGGAAACTGTACAAGATGATGATGATGATGAATATTCGATTCGAACATATGAAATATTCGCCTATTCCAATAGATCTTCTCTCTTCTTCTTGTCCATAGTTCGATTTCGAACGTCGTGATCCTTCACGCAATTCTGTTAACAATACCTCGCCATACAGCGCGGTCTTCTGCTGCGTGCATTAATTAGTCAGACTTTTATTCTGGTCAATGTACCGGTTCGGGGCGCGTCCCCTCAGCTGTGTCTCGTCAACTTTACCCTGAATGATACACTTGACAATGCCATCTCGTCGGATGACATGACCGAAAAGTTTCAACATTTGTCTTTGGATGTTTGGAAGTAAGCGTGGTTTAGGAGTAATCCTTAGCTCCCTCAGAATAGATTCATTTGTTCTTCTTCTTGCTAACCACGATATTCGGAGCATTCTTCGATAACACACCCTCTCTAAGGCTTCGATTCACCTGCGGTATGGAGCATTTATGGTCCAGAACCCAGAGTCATACGTGACGATAGGAAATACCAAAGCTTGAACCAGTCAGTTCTTTGTTTCCTTGGTAATATAATGATCTCGTTAGACTAGACAGTGCTTCCTTAGCCACACCTATTCTTCCTTTAATTTCTCCTCCACAGTTTCCCTTAGTGGAAATGCGAACTCCTAGGTAGACTATTTCTTCCTTGAGATGAATATCTCGTATTAGCTGGAAGGGACAAGGTAATAATAATAGTATCGTATGGCCTCGGTAACGGGTGCAAGCTTTGTAATTTGACACCCAGAGGGTAGCTTGCATGTCGAATTTCGTTGTTCCTTGAAGCACTATGAAATTCAAGGGGGTTAGATATCTAAGCTCCTTGAACACTATAGCGCTTCTAGTAGAGAAATGAGGAACTTTGTGTTGGCGGAAACTCCCGAGATTAATTTTGCCATTATAAACACGGCGTACTGAATTCAAACGGGTTCTTTGGCATGCCAACATCGTATGACATGCGTGTCGTATTTTTGCCGCCTTTCAAAAATCACTTACCACGGCCACGAGCGAACCTGCAATCTTGGGGTTAGTAGACCGACACGCTATCCACTCACCCACCGCTCCACTACCATCAAGTAGCACTTGGATCGGTTTAGTGTAAGGCCTACTTCTTCACTGAACCAATAGATACAAACAAAGAAAGCTTAGAGGAAAAAGAATGAAAGAAAGACAGACAGACTCTATTTATCAGGTCTCTCCTTTACGTAGGATTCGTAATAAGTTATCTGTAAATTGCATTTGGCTTTTAGCGTCTATTAATTGCAATTTCCTTTGCCCCTTTTTGGTCATGCTTAATTAGGCTTTCCGCCCTTTAAAACCCTTTATAGGTAGGCTACACTATATTAACCACCTACTAAAAGGACTGTCAAAGATGCAGATGATTTAATGTTTCACTCATATTTCAACTAATTCTTGTGGAAGTGTTAATGTGTCTGTATACCGAATAGTATTAGTTTATCTCCTTGACCTGGGGCGCTAGATTAATGTGTTAATAAAAACAATAAAAAAATGATAATAAAAATAATACTATCCTAGTTTTCTTTGCTTTCTAAATTTAATTGGTTACTATTTTAATTAGTCGCCTCCGTAGCGTAGCGGTCAGCACTGTTAGCTGCCGCCCCGGAGGTCCTGAGTTCGATTCCCGGCTCTGCCACGAAATTTGAAAAGTGGTACGAGGACTGGAACGGTGTATACTCAGCCTCGGGTGGCCCAAATGAGTAGAGGGGTTTCGATTCCCCCTCAGCCATCCTCGAAGTGGTTTTCCGTGGTCTCCCACTTCGTCTTCGGGCAAATGCCGGGATGGTTCCTTCTTCAAGGCCACGGCCGCCTCCTTTCCTCTTCCTAGCCTATCCATCCCCATCTTTCACCCCTTCCCATCCCTCATGAGGCCCCTGTTCGCTTTGCAGGTGAGGCTGCCTGGGCGAAGTGCTGATCACACCTCTCCAGTTGTATCCATTCCGACCAGATGTTCCAAGCTCTAGGACACTGCCCATAGAGGCGGTAGTGGTGAGTTCCCTCGCTGAGTCCGTGGAATCCACCAACCTAGAGGGTAAATTGACTAAATAAAAAATAAAACTATTTTAATTGATTAATAACGCTTAATATGCCTCTAACTTTTAAAAATAAATAAATAAGCTTAAAAAAAGAGATTTCGATTAATTTTACCATATTAATAGTAAAATTATAAAAGTAATTATGAGTATGTTTATATGACGAGCGAAGCGAGTTTTATAATTTCCATACGAGTGTCTTAATTACCATTATAGGCGAGTTGCAAACGACTGTATATGTTCGACGATAATTGTAACTTTATTATATGTTCTAACATAAAAATTCATAAATATCTGTCGATATTCTGTCGGTTGAATTCTTCTCCTTGGGAATTGTGTGGGCTCAGCATTTGCTCTCTACCCAATAACGAATCCCAAAGCTTTGAAACATTCTTTATCCAGAAGTTGCACTAACAGATAGCGCACAGATACTATGCATGATCATATTGTTATTTTTGTCAAACAAAAAAAAAAGGCTCTTACAAACGCTTTAAAATAAAAAATTATCGTATTATCAACTAGTTATTCTCCTAATCCGATGCGTATAGAATGTCTACGGCAGGCAAATCAATGTAGTCCCAAATAGAACAGTAACGGTCCCTGGCGGAAAAGTTTTGCATAGGAAATCCATTTACTGAACGGGGAGCTGGATAAGAAACTAATGCCATACGCATGCTTCCTCCATGACGATAAGGTGTGCTTATGTCAACAACTGCATTCACTAAAATTGTCGGCGAAATCTTACGAATTTGTAGAAATTGGAGTTGCGGATATTAAGGTACAGTGCATGTCAGACGCTATCCTTACCTAATTGGTCAGTGAATGAAAATATTGAGCTCTGATTGGTTGGAAGAACTGTGTTTTAATGAAATGTAGCACTTTAATGACACCCATTATGATACCATTTTCTGACATATAATATTTACATATCGACATCGTCATTATGAAGAACATTTGGTCATCATACATTTTCCTGTTACGGTTTTTTGGTCGGCAGTCATTTGCTAATAAAAGTAATTAATTCTTTCGTTTCTTTTTTAAGACTCCAAACTCCTGTTTATTTATCTTCATGGCTGCTTTCAGTCACATTACTTATTGCTCTGCTTCCATTCCCATCAGCCTTCCACATCTCCTCTTATTTTACCAACTCGTACGCTCAGGCAGGGGCACCAACCCTTTAGACGCTAGTGGAATTGGCTTGTTATAATGAGCACTCCTTGGATGCCAGTTTTGATGAATTCTGAGTGGAACCCATTGTCATTTGGTGGGAGAATGTTTGCTAAGTAAGTTGGTATTGAGAGAGAGCGCGGCCGAGGTTTAGCCACTTGACTTGGCAGCGAGAAGGATGTCACAGCCAAAGGCGAGAAAATATTGTGCCTCCTTTATCGAATTTCAAAGTGGTACGCGATGCTCAATATGCAGGCCCAGAGAGGCGCCTCTCTGCTCGGCAAACAACATGTTGGACAAAATAGAACGCACTGAACGTGAACGTTCTATTTCCTCTTAAATTTTACTTTTGTGTCAATCTTTTCCCCCTCTAGTTCCATTTTTGTTAGCCTACTTTTCACATTTTGTAAAAATGAGGAAAAAGTAGACTTATGAGATCGATCCGGGAAAATGTGTGTCTTCTGTCTGTCTGTCCTTCTGTCTGTCTGTGTGGCTGTGTGTGCCCCCCCCCCCCCCTGTCAACTCCTAAACAGCTGCAGCAATCGAAACAAAATTTGGTAGGAGTAAAGATCCATACCTGTATATCTCAATGCCGTGTTTGAAAATGATGTCAGTGCTACCAACTGCTGAAAAATCGCAATTGACATTTGAACTCCATGTTGGATATCTTGGAAGGTATGAATGGGAGCTATTTCAAAATTGGCACACGTATAGACAATACTATTTCAGTTTAAATTACAGGAGGCCATACATGGCAGTGTTGCCAAAATGATTATAAGGCTGCTGATAGGTCCAATTTCTAAATGCATATAACTTCTACACTATTAATTGGAATTCAACCAAATTTCGTATGTGCTATGTGTAGATTACCAGATATGACTGAGCGTATTCCTAACAGCCACCAGGGCTGCCAACTGTTAATAAATGCTCTCAATTTATTTTATCCAAATGCCAATATTTCAGAAAGTATGTAAGCCAACAGCTCTAAACTTTGCACACGTATAGAACCTGGCTTTCTAGATTAATTTGGAGTAACTAATACACGTCAGTGCTGCCAACATGATTCTGAGCCTGCTGATAAGTCCAATTTTAAAATGCATGTATCTTCTATATTAAATAATGGATTTCATTCAAAATTGGCTCAACAATAGATCATAATATTATTTCAGATTATTTCTGACCAATACATGCATGACATTGTTGCCAACATGATTTTACGCGGTGATAGATCCAATGTTTAACTGCATGTAACGTCCATGTTATCCATTGGACTTCAGCCAAATTTTGTACCTTAAGAGATGGAACTAAGAATATATTCAGTCACCAGGGCTGCCAACTGTAGTGCTCTATTAGGCTACATTATGCCAAGTATACAGTATTTCGAACTAATTAGAACTTTAGAAATTACCAACTTCTAGATAGATTCATTGAAATCGCTCCAGCCGTTTAGATTTTATTAGGGGACACACACACACACCTCACACACACACACACACGCACGCACACACAAACACGGACAAAAGGTGATCTCATAAGCCTATTTTTTCAAAATTGAAAATAGGCTAAAAATAGGCTTATGAGGTCTCCTTTAGTCCGTGTGTGTGTTCCCCCTAATAACATTTAAACGGATGGAGCGATTTAAGGAAACTCGGTAACGTCATAGCAACATTTCGGTCAAGCTCGAACGTGCTCTTTAAATTTTATTAAGTCTCACACATCCATCATGGTGGCTGTGCGAAATATTTCATTAGCATTCAATATCTCCGAAACAATTACTGATATCACTTTGAAATTTCGTACGGTGATAATGGGCACTACTAAAAGTTTAACTATGAGACATTCAAAAACCTGTTAATTACAACATGGCGGCCAAGCGAAGTTGAAACATTTTAATAGACTTTTCTCGCGATTTAACCATCCAAACGCAATGAAACTTCGTACAGCAAATGTTTATACACATTGTAATGCACCGGCACCTAATTTAGTTCAATTGTTCACATAACGTAAAGATGGAGGCTGAGTGCAATTTGAAAATTACGTTTTTATTTCTTGTGTATTAATCATGCGATCGAAGTGAAAGTTTGAATAATGGACCTACTAAAAATGGTCATCTAATAGTACATAACTATATCGCCTACATATAAAAAAAAATCCAACATGGCGACCCTCCAAAATATTTAGACAACTATCAATATCTACTAAACTACTACAGCAATCAAACTGAAATTTTGTATGTTGATAGAAGCAATTAACATATGAAGGATATATGAAAATAGCTTGCCCAGTTCTTCACGGAACTACCTGTTATTAGCCTACTTTTCACATTTTGCAAAAATGAGGAAAAAGTAGACTTATGAGATCGATCCGGGAAAATGTGTGTCTGTCTGTCTGTCCTTCTGTCTGTCTGGATGTGTGTGTGTCCCCCCCCCTATCAACTCCTAAACGGCTGCAGCAATCAAAACCAAATTTAGTATGAGTAAAGATGTGCACCGGAATAGCTCACGTCCATATTTGAAAATGATGTCAGTGCTACCAACTGCTGAAAAAACGCACTAGAAATTTGAGCTCCATGTTGGATATCATGCAAGGTATGCATGGGAGCTATTCCAAAATTGGCACACATGTAGATAATACTACTTCAGTTTAATTTCCAGGAGGCCAACCATAACAGTGTTGCCAAAATAATTTTAAGCCTTCTGATAAGTCCATTGTTTAAATGCATATAACTTCTACACTATCAATTGGATTTCAACCAAATTTTGTATGTAATATCTGTACATAAACAGCGTATTCTTAAGAGCCTCCAGGGCTGCCAACTGTTAATAAATGCTGTCTATATTCTTTTTACCCTAATATCAATATATCAGAAAGTATGCAAGCCAACAGCTCTATACTTTGCACATGTATAGCACCTGACATTCTAGATTAATTTGGAGTAATTAATACAAGGCAGTGCTGCCAACATGATTATATGCCTGCTGATATGTCCAATTTTAAAATACATGTATTTTCTATACTAACAAATGGATTTCATCCAAAATTGGCACAACAAGATGTCATAATAATTCAGATTATTTCTGACCAGCACACGCATGGTATTGTTGGCAACGTGCTTTTACGCTTGCTGATAGATCCAGTGTCTAACTGCAAGTAACGTCTATTGGACTTCAACCAAATTTTGTATTCTGTACCTTAAGAGGTGGAACTAAGAATATATTCAGTCACCAGGGCTGACAACTGTAGTGCTCTATTAGGCTACATTATACCAGGTATATTTTGAAATAATTAGATATTTCGATATTACCAACTTAATTTCGTCATTATTCTAGATAGATTCATATACTGTAGAATAATCATTGGCATGGAAAGTAGGCTGTATAGTTATTCACGGAACTTCTTGTTTAAATTTTTATTTTTGTTTGGTTTCATCTTCTTTACATTTGAAATTTCTAGTCTATTGCTGTGTACAAGCTAAGTGTTACTAAAATACATGAATATAAAAACAGTCATTTTGTTAATATAGACTTAGAATGGGCAATGGCTAATAATACCTAACAATATGGTCTATAACAAGCTAGAACCCCATTACTGATACCATGTGAAAGAAACGACTAGGGAATTCTTTGGGCACATCATGAGAATGCCAGATTCACATCTTCCAAAACAACTAGTACAGTACAATCTTGCTTTAAAAAACACAACAACTGGGTGCCGATGGTTAAAAGAAATCAGAGAGAACTTAAAAGGAAAGGGCCTAACAACAGACGATGCTTCAAATAAGAAAAGTTAAACTACAGCACTTAAAAATATGACTTTTCATTTTCCACTCACAAAAAAGAAAATTCTAACAAAAATATTTTCCGCCCAAGAAAGGGCAAGACGCAAGGTCATGTAGCCCCGTGTACTTTGGTGTGTGTGGAATTAGTCCGATAACCGGTGTTAATTGTGATAACTGTATTACTCTGTAGAATAATCATTGGCGTAGTTGGTAGCATGCTGAACTGCTGTGCACAAGATAGCGGGTTCAAACCCGGCCGAAGTAGTCGGATTTTTAAGAGCGTTAAAAATCCTTCAATATGCCTTCCTTCGGAGGGGAAGTAAAGCCGGCGGTCCCATGTCATAGATTTATGGCATGTAAAAGAACCTTCCACAGACTAAACATGTGCGTAGATATATTGCTAGGTTAGATTTCATCGGAACGCTCTATAAAATTTCCAACGTTCACCACTAGGTATCATTGATATCTGGTAGCGAAAGTTGGGACTAATTGAAATTGAACGGAGCTTGTAGCTCACCCTAGGGGTGTCCGCTGGAAGCAACTACAGACTCTGGCGAGCCGAACATGTCCTCGGACACTCCCGGCACTAAAAGCCATACGATAAATAAATAAATAAATAAATCAAGTAAGGACTGCGGACGATAATTTTAAGTAGTTCCTACTGTCGCTACCGAACGCTACCGTCCACGACACCTAGCTGTGAACTTCGCTACTACTAGTTGCCATCGCAATCTACAAATCTTTGCTTCGCACAAGTTAGTTGGTGGAAGGTTCCTATTCCATGGGGCTATCGGTTTTACTTCCCCTCCGAAGGAAGGCGTACTGAAGGATTTTTAACGCTCTTAAAAAGTCCAACGACCTCGGCCGGGTTTGAACTCGCGACCTTGGGCATAGAAGCCTCAGCATGCTACCGAATTCGCCTGAAGGGAACTCTACTACTGTGTGTACTGGAGTTGTGTAATCTGTGCAAGACTGGGGATGGTTTTATTCGCGATACATTCCTGAAGCAAGGGTTCGTAAGGATCCATTAATCAGTGAGAGCCACATCATTAATCTCCATCCATAAAGTTGATGGAACAAATACCGCGGTCAATTCCTGCTCTAAGTGCGGTTAACTTAGACTTGTTGGCTCCATCCATCATCGTCACTCCTCGCCCTCATGGCAGCTGGATCGCACATTATCGTCAAATGTATGGTTGTAAGTCATTGCTACTTCGTGCAGGCGGGCATTGAGTTCGCAGGATTTATGAACGCTTCCTGCTGTAAGTTGTTGTTAATTGGCTTACACGGCCAGTGAATTGAAACCCAGCAATTATTCTAGGTTTCTGCCGTGTCGAAACCGCACACAAGACACGACACAAACCTAAAAGAAAATGCCGAGTTTTGTTGTAAATTATTCTAGAAACTCGTCGAAATCGTCGTCATGTAGCCCCATGTAGGCCTACTTTGGGTGTGTGTAGAATCTGTCTGTGAACCGGTGTTAATTGTGGTGACTGTATTAGTGTGTGTTATCTGTAATTCAGGTAAGGACTGCAGACTATCAATTTAAATTGTTCCTACATTCGCTACAAAATGCTACCATCAACGACACCTAGATCTGAACTTGACTACTAGATGCCACCAAAACCGGAACTTGGTGGCAAACGTTGGAAGTTAATAGAGCGTTAATCAAATCTAAATTTTGCTTCACACAATAATTTCAGTTAGTGGAAAGTTCTTTTACATGCCATAAATCTATGACATGGGCATAGATTACTTCCCCTCCGAAGGAAGGCATACTGAGGGATTTTATCATTTCAAATAATCTTGTCGACTTCATCGTTATGCTTTGGTCTACCGTTATGCGTTACGGTTACAGCGTGTATGACGTCATCATGTTGTTCAGTGCATATGCACCGAGTCTGAGTTTACTCCTGGGGTCTGGCGTTATGCGATACGGAGACGGCGAGTGCGTGACGTCATGCAGCAGAGTGCACCTCCCGCTCTCCGTTCCCCGCGCGGGAAGTCTAATTTAATGGGTAATGGAGTCTGTTGAAAGAGTCCTGGGGCTTCGAGCGAAGCGAGCCTTTCTAACATGTGTAGCATTTGTAGAATGCGTCATTTGAAATGATATAAGGTAGGTCTAGTCTCTCAGACTAACTGTATCTTTTTTTTACGCTCTTAAGAAATTCGACGACTGCGGCCTGGTTTGAACCCACGATCTTGGGCATTGAAGCTCAGAATGCTACTAACTACTCCACCGAAGCCCCAGACTTGGACGCTAAACAAGAGGCAGGAAGTATTCCTGATGTGAGTCGAGTTTAGAAAAAGATCACCACTGAGGTGCTAAGAATTGTTGAAGAGAGGAGATATATGCTTTATTGAATCAGGAATAGACAACTTGCATGACTAGGACATCGGCTTCAGCATGGCAGTCTGAATCAAGCGGGAATCAAATCAAACTCGGTAGGCGATGACTCCGCCATCGCAGTACTTCACATTAGGATAAATAATACATAATGTGTACCAAATCCCCCTTATAGGCCCGACTTAGTTCCTTTCCATTAAAACTTAGTTAATTTATTGAATATTTTGGTAAATTGCACTGACTGTTGTATTCACTTCATTCAATTCAAAGTCCCGGAGATTCACACACGGTGACTAAGGCAGGTGAGGCAACTCTCTGTGATTTCAAAATGAATACATTGTGTGTTTGAGGACTGGCAACAGAGTAATAAACATCTGCCTCTCTCGTAGTTATTGTATTGAATCCCCGTCGTACAGAACAGCGGACTGGGCTTGTCATTGGGACTTGCTCTCTAAGTGAAATGGGCCAGCAGGCGCGTGTTATCCGATCAGAGGCTGGTCACAGCTGCCTAACGCACGGACAACTGCCCCGTGGGGAACACACCGTCTGAATCCTCACAAAACCCTAGTGACATACAAGGATAAGATCCCGCTCATTCCTGGTTATTCCAGCATCCCTTGTCGCCATTTATAGTCAGAGATTGTTTAGTTTAGAATTATTATATGCATAGGTGATGATGATGATAATTGTTGTTTTAAGGGGCGTAACATCTAGGTTATCGGCCCCTAATGAAATGGAAACCATAACGAAAATTAACCTGGACTAAAAATGAAACTCAGATTGAAATGACGCACAAAATGTCGAGTGGGAATACTTAAAAAAGTTACCGGTAAGTTAGAAGAAAAATACTCACAATAGGAATTTAGTTTAAAAATACGCACAAAATGAAGTTTATGTTCAAAATACTTACAAAATGGAATGGAAATTCAATACAAGATGTTGAGTAAAGAACATATAGCCTACTTTCTCCTAAATGCATGGGTATAGTTAAAACTCTTTGTCCTTTTCAATTAGTATAATTGAATGTTGGTTGTAGTAGCTTGTTGAAATACAACGTGCTATACGGATATTATACGTTGATTGATTGAATCCTCACCTGAATTATATATACACACACTAATACAGCCATCAAAATAACACAGGTTATAAGACAAGATTCATCTCTCACCCAAGTACACGGGGCTAAATTACTATGATGCTCATGCATCTCAAATGAAACAACAGCTTCCTACCGAAATTCTTCCTTGTATAAAAGTACACACTCTCATAAGCCTACAGAGATCCCAGTGACTTAGGTTATCAGACCACTTCTACACACACCCAAGTACACGGGCTACAAGACCATGATGCCGCAAAATCCCTAAAGAATCAACAACAAAAACAACAATAGACTCTTTCGATCGCAAATACTCACTATATATATATGTTTATAATTGTAACGTGTGAGAAAAGAAAAACGAAGTAAAAAAATGAACCTGTAGGGATTTGAACAAGCAACCTCAGAGCTACGAGTCAGAGACGCTACCATTGCACAAAAATTGCTCAATGCTAACATTGCTTCGATAAAGGGTTCAGTATAACTGCCTAGAATATTTCATTAGAGTTTTTTGCCGATTTTATAAACAATTTTATACTAAATATGTATTATTTTGTTCAGTACATTCCTGAAAGGATATAAAATTACGAAGTTTTGGAATTATATGCATTTACGAGCAGATAATAGCTGCTATTTAGGCAACGGGAAAGCACGGTACGGCATGATCAGCCTGAGCTATTAATCAGTACTGCGGAATAATATTCTATTTTAAAATGCGAATATCCTACCGGTCACCTCCTTGAGGACAGTTTATATCTCTCCATGTTTGATGAGCGTATTTGGTAAGGCCAGGCCTTGTTGAATCGTAAGTTACGATTTGGCTATAATACTTTCATAATTCATACATCCGCCATCTTGAAACTGTTTAGCAAATGACCTTGTAGTTTGGGCAAAGGATGCTTCCCACATTAAGGTATATTGGTAGAGGTCGGATGATTAGGTTAGTCGTAATTTGATTTAAGCTCAGAACTTTTGGGTGGGTGCCATTTCTTTCAGTTATGATATATAACACGGCACTGAGTTGTCCCTAGCTAGTGCTAGTACCAAAGGTGGTACGATTTGGTTTCGTTGTGTTCGAATTGATAGGGGGATCGATTTGCACACATACACGCCATCTTCAAACTATTGGGTTGATGACCTTGTAGTTTGGTCAAGAGGCACTTACCACATGAAGGTATGTTGTTGCAAAAATTTTATAGAGATCAGATGATTAGGTTAGTCGTAATTTGATTCAAGCTTTGAACATTTGGGTGGCCACCATTACGTTTCCTTCAAGATGGCGACGATATAAAACATGACGCTGTGGTGCCCTTTGCTAGTGCTACCTCTGTACCAAATTTTGTTCAATTCGGTACGGGTGGGGGAGGATGGGGGGTGGGAAGACACGCAGAGTACACACACACATACACCCACACACACAGACACACAGACAGACACACAATATTTGGCCCTGTGTTGACCTCACATGTCTACATTCATTTTTTTTTTCAAAAATCAAAAGTAGGCTAATACTCACAAAATTCAATTGAAATTGAAAATACACAATGCAAGTTAGATTGAAAAAGAACGGTTCAGATTCAAAATACTCACAAAGTGCAATGTAAATTGTAAATACTTACCAAATGTGGTTGAGATTTAAAAAAAAGAACTCACAAAATGTAATTTAGAGACATGGGGAGCCAATTCAAAAAACAGGGCGGGAAACTTAAAGAGAAAAGGAACTATAATGATAAGAAAAAGAAGGCTGATTTCCAGAAGAATGAGAGATCAGGAAAGATGAGAGAAGGGGGGGGGGGGGAGGAAGAGACTCGCTAGGCCTCGGATTCCCTAATACCGTCGGGGTCGGAAGAGAACAAGAGTTGACCAAGAGAGGCCCACAGGAAAGAAGACGGGGAGGAGCCCGGCACAAGCAAGTGGAAGCATTGCCGGACTCAGGCATACATTAAATAATATAACAATAAATTACATTAACAATTCTTAAACCAAGCAGTTCCGTGACGAACTAAAGAGCCTAATTTTCATAAAATTGAAGATAAATGCCAATGATTAATGATTAATCTATTGACACCTATCTGGAATAATGACGAAATTAAGTTGGTAACACTGACAATATTAAATAGTTCGAAATTTATCTGAAATAGTGTAGCCTAATGGAGCACTACAGTTGGCAGCACTGGTGACTGAATATATTCAAAGTTCCATCTCTTAAATGATCACACAAAATTTGGTACTTTTTCATGTCGCTTCGGGTTGCTTTAATTGTGTGTCCGTGTCGTTAAAGATAATTCAGTACACGAGGAGTTTCTGCAATTTATTCCAATTAATGATACAGATAAAGTCAACGAGATGGGCAAATTTTGAGAGTCACTAGTAATGGCGGTGGGTACACGGAGAGTAAAACATTATTTTCACTAACATAATATCAATATTATAAGCGAGCACTTAACTATGGTCATGATGATACCACTGCATCGTTTACGTTTTAATATTTAGTTACTGTTTTCCATACTTTTAGCCCATTTTAGCCGACTTTCGATTTTTGCAAAAAATGAAAGTAGACTTATGAGATCAACACCGGCCGAAAAAAAGTGTGTCTCTCTGTGTGTGTATGTGTGTGTGTGAGTCTGTGTGTGTGTGTGAGTGTGTGTACTCTGAATGTCTGTTCCCCCTATCAATTCGAACACGGTGAACGCGAATTGAACGAAATTTGGTACAAACGTAGCACTAGCAAAGGACACCTCAGTGTCATGGTTTATATCGCCGCCATCTTGACGGAAACGGAATGACGGCCACCCAAATGTTAAAAGCTTAAATCAAATTACGACCATCCTAATAATTTGATCTCTACCAGATTTTGCAACAACATGCCTTTTTGTGGAAAGCATCTTATGACTGACTACAAGGTCATCAGCCCAATAGTTTGCAAATAGCGGCCATGTGTATGCAAATCCATTCCCTATATCAATTCAAACACGGTGAAACCGAATTGAATGAATTTTTTTACAGAGGTAGCAATAGCAAAGGGCACCTCATATTCATGTTTAATATCCCTATATCACGTTGTATTTCAAAAAGCTACTACAACCAACATTCAATTATACTCCTTGAAAAGGACAAAGAGTTATAACAATACCCATGCATTTAGTAGAAAGTAGGCTATATGTTCTTTATTGAACATCTTGTTTATTTATGAAAACATACGCCTATTAGATCACATTTTGTCCGTGTTTGTGTGTATATGTGTGTGTGTTTGTGTTTGTGTGTCCCATAATAACTTCTAAACAGCTTGAGGGATTAATATGAAAGTGGGTAAGGTTATAGCACCATTTTGGCCGAACCTTACCGTGTCCTCCAAATTTTATTATCTCTCACCAATCCAACATGGCGGCCAAGCGAAATTCAAATATTCTAATAGACTTTTCTCGCTATTTAACCATCGAGCGCAGTAAATGTTTATATACATTGAATGCACTGACATCTAATTTTGTTTAATTGTTTACATAACCTCAAGATGGCGGCTGTGTGAAATTTTGAAATTAAGTTTTTATTTCTTGTGTCGTAATCATGCGATCGAAGTGAAAGTTTCAATAATGAACCTACGCAATAATTTTCATTAATGGTACATAACACAATGGCCTATACATATAACAATCTAACATGGCGACCATCCGAAATATTTAGACAGTTCTCAATATCTACGAATCTATTACAGCACCTAAACTGAAATTTTGTATGTTGATAGAAGCAATTAACATGAGTAGGATATATGAAAATAGGCTGTATAGTTCTTCACGGAACTACCTGTTTTTTATTTTCATTTTTTATTGTGTCGAAAATATAATGAGGCCTAAAGTAGTTTTCATGCAAAGAGAATGGTTATTTCATTATCGTTTTTATGAATATTAATCGAAATAACATTTTAATGATGACTGTCGGTTTAAGGGGCTGAACAGCAAGGACATCTGCCCCTTTAATAATGTACACAATTACCCTATTATATAAATGAAGCCCCCAGAAAGAAACCCTGTGTACGCCCATGCCTGTGTTGTGAACCACCCTGTTTATCTGAAGGCACTAAGCGATGTGGAAGGTCAGGATTAACCGGTCTCAAGTGATCGCTAATGAGGCAGGAGATATTTTAGCGAGCGCTGCCTGGTGGCTTTTTAAGTCGTCATTGAGAAGATGAGCAAAGGAACGCACAGCGCAGTTTTAATAAAAGGAACTCACAAAGCGGTGAGTGAGACGAACAGAAAAGGGAGGAAAATAACTTGCCAAAGACATGACGAAAATAAGAAAAGCATTAATGAAGCTGACTGAAGGGAAATTACTCAGACAAATAATTTGCAGATACTAAGTTCGTGAAAATTGGGCGCATTGCATCGGATATAACTTGAAGCTTTCTCTGTTTCCTTAGCAACCTTAAATTGAGGCGCCTGGTAGCGAAACAAGACACATCACTTCAACATAATATTTCAGGAGACACAAAAAACTGAATGAGTCCTTTGTTTACTAACAAATAAATATCTATATTTTTTGAAAGTTTTAATTGATATAGACAAATATTTCCCAAAAGTTTCATAACTTATGCTATTTTATTTTCCTTTTTATAAGCAATGGTGGACAGAAGATGGACAAACGAGAATCAGGAGATGAGACATGTGATAACAAGACTCTCCATCCACGGATTCCACCACAAGATTTGTAGAAATGTTAAATACCATGAATCGCATGAGGAATGCTTATGTTCTCTGTGCAATAACCCCTGCGACAAATACGGTACCACATAACATGCAGCTAACGGACAAAGAGCATAGTTGAATACAGTAAAGATTAGTCTACATGTAAGTACACCTTGTAACCGTCCATTATGGCCACTTGGCAGCAATACATGTGTCATAGTTTTGTTTCAAAACTTGCTGATGTATCTTACTTTGAAAATAAAATAATTACTCTTCACAAGATTAGTAACAAGTCGATTTAATCCACCAACACAGACGGCTTCGGTGGTGCAGTTGTAAGCTTCTAAGCCCAAGATCGCGGGTTCGAAACCGGCCGAAGTCGTCGGAATTTTTAAGAGCGTTAAAAATCCCTTCGGAGGGGAAGTAAAGCCAGCGGTCCCATGTCATAGATTTATGGCATCATAAATGGTAGGTTGGTTGGTTCCTCAGTTTAGGGGCTGCGACAATGCGGTCATGTAGCCCCGTGTACTTTGTCTGTGTGTAGAATCTGTCTGAAAACTGGAGTTAATTGTGACGGCTGTATTAGTGTGAGTTATCCGTTTTTAATTCAAGTAAGGACTACAGACATTGAATTTCAAGTAGTTCCTACTTTTGCCGTCAAACGCCACCGTCAACGCCTACTAGCTCAGAACTTGGCTACCAGACGCCACCTCAGTCGGTTCCCGGCGACGAACGTAGGAACCTTACTGTAGAGCAGGGGTCTCCAAACTTTCCAGCCTTAGGGCCATACTGATTACTCCAGTAAGTTCCGAGGGCCAAAACCATATTATCATTGTTGCCGGTGGTAAAAAGTGAAATAGTCCACTGATGAAAAAAAAGTCCGAAAAAGTACGCAACGTTGAAAAAAGGCTGCAAATCGGACAAAAGTCCGCAAAACGGCAACACTGCATATTATTAATTTTCCTGTCATTATCTGTAATTTCTAGATTAGTCGTAGAGTACGAGCCATGAGGAGTAACGTGACACGACATCTGGTGGACACAAGCGGAAATAGGTAGTACCTTCTATCGCTAACAGATGGCGCTAATAGCACGTACAGAGTAATCTCGTTGGTTCGAGAGAGTTCTGGTGTCTTCCACTCACTTCTAGATGGCAGTAATTGGAATATATAAGATGGCTAGTTGCGCAACCACAAGTCAGTTCCTATGACACTGTTGTGAAATAAAATAGTGCGTACCTCCTTAAAACGTGTTTGTGCGTGTTTAAGTTTAAGACATCTTTGTAACAGTATTTTGATTTGAATTGTTGCTTTTGTGTGTGATTTAGTAGTATGGAAAAGAAGCGAAAAATTGATAGTGAATGCAGAAAATTCAAAGATGAGTGGAACATTCAGTATTTCGTAATTGAGTCCAGTAACAAGGCGCTATGTTTGATTTGCAATGAAAGCATAGCCGTTCTCAAGGAATATAACATTAAACGTCATTATGAAACAAAACATTTTCAAAATTACTCAAAATATACAGGAAGTTTGCGGACAGAAACATTCGAAGCTATGAAGCGCGGATTGAAATCGCAGCAATCTTCATTTACAAAACTCAAAACCGAACAAGAGGCTGCAACTCGTGCCAGCTTTCGTGTGGCTCTTGAAATTGCAAAACGTGGAAAACCATTCACCGATGGAGAAATGATCAAAGAATGCATAATTGCAGCAGCCGAAGAAATGTGGCCTGAAAAGGTAAATTTATTAAAAACTGCCAGTATGCCAGCAAACACTGTGGCTCGAAGGGTAGAAAACATCGCTGAAAATATATCCTCTCAACTGTTCGACAAAAATGGAGATGTTGAGTGGTTTTCTTTGGCCTTGGATGAGTCAACGGATGTGTCAGATACTGGTCAGGTGTTGATTTATATTCGAGGAGTAGATAAAAGCTATGAAGTGCATGAAGAACTTCTTGATATGTATAGTATTCATGGCACAACTACTGGTACAGATATTTTTAAAGGAGTTGAAATGGCCATTAATCAAAAGAACCTTCGATGGAAAAACTTGAAATGCATTACAACTGATGGAGGCAAAAACATGAGTGGGAAAGATAAAGGAGTGGTCGCTCTTGTGTCAAAGGCAGTAGAAAATGACGGTGGTTCAAAACCATTAGTCTTACATTGTATCATTCATCAACAGTCTTTGTGCGGAAAATGTTTGGATATGTCTGAAGTTCTGAAACCAGTCATATCAACTGTTAATTTTATGAGATCTTTTGGGCTGAATCACCGACAATTCCGACAATTCATTGAAGAGATTGGAGAAAATGACTTACCTTATCATACTGCCGTACGTTGGCTTAGTTGTGGGAAAGTCCTTCAGCGCTTTTTTGAACTTCGAGCAGTGATCGAAATTTTTTTGAATGAAAAGCATCGCCCTCTTACTGAATTACAAAACAACGCATGGCTGTGGAAGTTAGCATTCTATGTTGATTTTACAAAACATGTGAACGAACTGAATTTGAGATTGCAAGGAGAAAACCAGCATCTTCCTGATTTATACACTAATATCAAATCATTCCGGAAGAAATTGATACTGTTTCAATCACAACTACGAAGTAAATGTTTTTCACATTTTAAAACATGTGAAATATTCAGCCACACCACTGAGACTGAGTTTCCTATCGATTTTGCAATCGAAACTTTGAGTGCTTGGAAAATAAATGTTGATACTCGTTTCTCGGACTTCGATGCCTTTGCGAATCAAATTAAGATTTTTCAGGATCCTTTTGATACTGACATTGAAACCCTAGCCCCGGAACTTCAAATGGAAATGATTGAACTACAGTGCAGTGATATAATTAAGAACAAATATCAAAACTCATATTTGTTGGAATTTTATAAGAGTCTTCCACTGACACAATTTGATAATTTGCATAAATTTGCTCGTGGGCTGTTTTCTGTTTTTGGTACTACTTATTTGTGTGAGAAGACCTTCTCCAAAATGAAGTACACAAAAAATGTTTACAGATCTAAATTAACTGATGAGCATCTTAAATCTCTTTTAATAATTGGTACAAGTAAAATTAGTCCACAACTACAAACTATTGTCAGTGGAAAATCTAAATTACATAAATCTCATTAGTATTTCATATGTCTGCATGTTATACATGTCTTTACTCATTACAATTCTGTGTTTCTTTATCCAACTTATCACAAAAACAATAACAATAAGCCTACAACAATGTTATGAGTAGTTAGCCCATGACCATATCAATGTAGATGTCATTGTCATATTAATAATTATTCAACATAAAGTTAGAATACTTCAGTAAACTAAATTTAATTTGCTATAAAAATATGTTCTCTAAAAGGAGTTTTCAAGTATGCTAGCTCTCCGCGGGCCGGACAAAATCTGTCCGCGGGCCGGATGTGGCCCCCGGGCCGTAGTTTGGAGACCCCTGCTGTAGAGCGTTGTTTAATCTATCAGTTAATTTAGCTTCACACAGGTGTAATTAGTGGAAGGTTCTTTAACATGCCATAATTCTATGACATGGGACCGCTGGCTTTACTTCCCCTCCGAAGGAAGGCATACTGAGGGATTTTTAACGCTCTTAAAAATCCGACGACTTCGGCTGGGCTCGAACTCACGATCTTGGGCATAGAAGTTCAGCATGCTACCAACTACGCCATCGAAGCCACTGGCATGATAAAGCACCTTCCACTAATTGCACTTGTGTGAAGCTAAATTATAGGACAGATTTCACTAACGCTCTTAGGTTCGAACGTTCGTCGCCAGGTGCCGACTGCTGTGGCATCTGGTAACCAAGTTCAGAACTAGTTGGTCGTTGACGGTGGCGTTTGGTAGCAAAAGTTGGAACTACTTGAAAATCAAATGTGTGCAGTCCTTACTTGAATTGAAAACAGATAACCCACACTAATACAGCCATCACAATTAACACCGGTTATCAGACAGATTCTACACACACCCAAAGTACAGGGGGCTACATGACAGCGTTGTCGCAGCCCCTAAACTGAGGAACCAACCAACCCCACCAATACAAATGTAAACACACCGGCACTAACAGAACACGAAACAATCGCGCCCTTTCAGCTGATGCGCTGATCGATGTGCAATAGACTCTGCCAAGATGTGACTTGTTTTGAAACTCATTCATCTACTTGTCTTATTTTGAAACCAACCGACTACTTCAGCATTTAGAAACAGCATGATGTGTCCTGTTTAGAATACATGTAGAGAGGGCATTTAGGTCTTGTTAAATCAGCCGTAATTTCAAATCGCAAAAATAGTGATTTATCTTGTTTTGATACCAGACGACTCAAATCAAGCCTACAGGTAAAAAGTCTACAGTAAATTTATTATGTTCGACCCTGGCGAAATGTAAATATTATATGTCAGAAAACTATACTATAATGAGGCTCATTATAGTACAAGTTTTCATTATGATACAGTTTCTCCCAACAATCAGAGCTCAAGAAACAGTTGTGTGACCAATTAGTTAAGGATAGCATCGCACCTGCGCTCAGTTCAGTACATTAAACTGGTGAAATCTCGACAGATATTTATGTTCCAACATAAAATAGTTAGCTGTATGCAACGAGCTTATGATGGTAATTAAGACACTCGTATGGAAATTATAAATCTCACTACGCTCGTTTTATAAACATACTCGTATCTTAAATATTGCCATTATAGGCTCGTTGCATAATGTACTAATAGAGAAGTGCGCACATTGTGCATAAGTGAATCTTCCTTACAAAAATGAGTCAAGGAGCACTGTTTCACATGATATCTGTTACAACTGTCTTCACACACACACACACACACATCAGTATCATTATATCGCGTTTTCCATTGCTTTAGTCGGTTCCATGGTGAAAACAGATCTCAGTCCTGCCACGCTCCATAGCTTAGATCGGATCGGCTCCTCATCTGTACCATGCCTGCTGGTTCCTACAGTAAATGAATTTTAGTTAAAATGTTACTGCTTTAACTTATTATTTTTAATCTTGCTCGATGGCAATATCTTCTGTTGCTCAAAACTAAATCAAAATCCAGTTTGTGATGTTGTCCGCGACACCAGCTAACTAAAAGCTTGCCACGATGGGTGAGTGGTTAACGTGGCGGTCTACTAACACCAAGGATGCAGGTTCGCTCCTGTCCGTGGTAAGTGATTTTAGAAAGGCGGCAAAAAATTACGACACGCATGTCATACGATGTTGGCATGTCAAAGAACCCATTTGAAATCAGTAGGCCGTGTTCATAATGACAAAAATAATCTCGGGAGTTTCCGCCAACACAAAGTTCCTCATTTCTCTACTAGAAAGCGCTATAGTGTTCAAGAAGCTTAGATATCTAACCTCCTTGACTTTCATATTGCTTCAAGGAACAACGAAATTCGACATGCAAGCTACCAATTGGGTGTCAAATAACAAAGCTTGCACCCGGCACCCGAGGCCATACGATATTATATTATTATTTTATTATAGTTAAAATGGTACTGCTTTAACATATTATTCATAATCTTGCTCGATGACAATATCATCTGTTGCTCAAAACAAAATCAAAATCCATTTTATGGTCTACGACACTAGCTGACTAAAACCGTTTCTCCAACCGAAAAATACAAATTATCCTCAGGCAGGCAGAGTATGGGCTGCAGCTGTTACAAAATATTCGAACTTGTGTATTTAAGGGTAACACATCAAGACTGCCAGAAACCAGGATATTGAAACAACTATTGATTATTTTTTGAAAAATAAAATCAATAATAATTGGTTCAAAGAAGTTCAGGATGATTTGGAAGAATTGGGTATAACTCGGCAACAAATCAAAGACAGAGAAGAGAAGAGGATTTTGAAGAACAAAAGCATAATTTCAAACTAATAACAGTTGAACGGAAACAATATTCTATATCGGACACACAAAGTGCTTCCAGGTCGGAGAGGATGAGAAAGTTCTGGGAGGAGAAAGAGAAGAAATTTACTCAAATGTATTGATTTAAGTGCTCCAATGTGGGCGTAAAATATGTAAATAATAAATAATTAAATACAGGTAAACTTGTCCGGTGGGAAGAGATACATTTTCTTTCCTTTTTTTTAAATTAACATTTTTGTCTTTTATGTTTATTTGAATCGATTCCGAAATGTCCCCAAATTTGAAACTATTCCGTGCCCTTTAGCCCATTAACTTTTGGAACAATTCAGAAAATTGCTTACTTTTTCGTTTTTGCTAGGAAATGTCTTCAACATAAAAATCATTCACCAATTATAAATTCAGGGCACGATGTATATTTCAAGGATGCTCATGCGCTTGCCCTTGTTAAGCACAACTGGTCTAGAATTAATAGGGAGGCAGTTGAAATTCGTAAAAACCCCAATAATTTTAACAGAGACACTGGGTATCAGCTAAGTGACACTTGGCTACCAGTTATTAAAGATCTAGGAAGATAGCTCCTCTCAGTCTCTCTGTTCTTCACATATTTCAAATTGTATGTTTTCCTCTATGGCTACAGAGCCTGGATTTGACCTCCTTTGTTCGTCACTGGAGGAGTTTCCATCTATTTTTTTCGCCGGTGCCTGTATGACGTCAGGTACCGTTCAGATACACTTCCCTTTTGTTTCTGTTTCCTTACATCCGTCTAACCCCCGTCCTCACCCCTTTCTCCTTATTTGGACATCCTCATTCTTCTAGGAGTCTCTATATTTTCACCCCGCCCCCTTTACCTTCTCCTTACTTACTACTCTGTCCACCGTTCTACCATGGTCCATATAGTAATTTCTGGCAGCTGCTCTCTGGTGACGAACAGAGGAATTTATCTATTTTAGCCAATTTTCAATTTTGAAAAAAAATAGGCTTATGAGATCACCTTTTGTCCGTGGGTGTGTGTGTGTGTGTGTGTGTGTGTGTGAGGTGAGTGTGTGTCCTCCCCTAATAAATACTAAAAGGCTGGAGCGATTTCAATGAAACTCGGTAAGTTCATGGCGCTATTCCCGGCGACCTCGACCGTGCCCTTCAAATTTTGTTACGTCTCACCAATCCAACATGGCGGCTGTGCGAAATATTTCACTAGCATTCAATATCTCCGAAACTGTTACCGATATCGCCCTGAAATTGAGTACGGTGATAAAGGGCACTACTAGAAGTTCACCTATGAGACTTTCAAAAACCTGGTGACTACAAAACCAACATGGCGGCCAAACGAAGTTGAGACATTTAAATAGAATTTTCTCGCGATTTAACCACCCAAACGTAATGAAACTTGGTACAGCAATTGTTAATACACATTGTAAAGCACTGGAGTCTAATTTAGTTCAATTGTATACATAACCTCAAAATGGCGGCTGTGCGAAATTTTAAAATTGTTTTTATTTCTTGTGTCGTAATCATGCGATCGAAGTGAAAGTTTGAATAATGAACCTAGGCAATAATTGTCCTTTAATGGTACATAACTCTATGGCCTATACATATAGCAAACCTAAATGGCGAGCTTCCGATATATTTAGACGGTTCTCAATATCTATGAATCTTTTACAGCAATCAAACTGTTTTTTTTAATGTTCATAGAGACTATGAACATATGTTCACCTATAGGACTTTGAGTAACCTGGTGAGCACAAATCCAACATGGCGGCGACGCGAAGTATAAATATTTAAATGGACGTTTCTCGCGAATTAACTATCCGAGTGCCGTGAAACGTTGCACGTTAAATGCTTATACAAATGTTGATCCACTGGCATCTAATTTATTTCAATTGTTTGCATAATCACAAGATGGCTGCTGAGCGTAATTTTAAAATCTCGTTTTTACTTCTTGTGTTCTAATCATGCGATTGAAGTTTGAATACCACACGTACACATTAATCTTAATGTAATAGTACAAAAATAAAAATCCAACATGGCGACCATCTGAAATATTTAGACGGTTCTCAATATCTACGTATATATCTTACAGCAATTAAACTGAAATTTTGTATGTTGATAGTGGCAATTAACATGAGCAGGATATATGAAAATAGGCTGTATAGTTCTTCACGGAACTACTTGTTTGTAATCTCATTGATATACTTTCTTTGGCCACATTGTTTGATTCCATTGAAAAAGGAGGCAAGGTTCCTTTGATACGTCTGGTATCTAATTTAAATTCACACGGCATTAGCCCAAAAAAACATGAATTATATGTATAATTTAATGTCATTCGTGACCCCGTGGTGGAAGAAGGCACAATGAGCGCTCTTACGGGAAATGGAACCTCCGTGTATTTGTCAAAGAATAACTACTTCATTTTACGGCGCTGAGGCTGTAGTCAGCTGCGCGCGACGAGTGACGTCTGACGGTCGTCAATTTCCAGAGCGACTCGCTGCCAGGTAACTGGAGCGTGGCTTGGCTTGCGTCTCTTCCCTCGGCAGGAATATTGCTGCACTCTTCAGGGACTGAGGAGTACTTGTATGGTGATAAGAATAATAAACATTAACCCTTTATCGGGCCAAACTACTTTTATTGTTTTTATTTTTTTTACATATTCATTTATTTAATTACTAGCTGTACCCGGCATGCGTTGCCATGCCAATCAAAGAAAGTGTTGGCGTTGTAACTTTGTTTTTTGAAGTGCTTTTGGATTCCCAATATTTTTTTCTTTTTCCGTTAACCACCTCAAAACTATTGTAAAATTGATTTACTATCTCAAAAAAAACCTGGGAGCGTGTTGAACAACTCACCAAAGTTTCATCGCAATGAAATGAATGGCATATGAACGCATACGGGATTTTGTATAAACGATTCGCGCGCCGTCACTCATTTGTTTAATATACCTGTGCACCACTCATTGAAAAACGGATTTACTAATCCATACACCTTCGCAGGACTGTAATCAACTCAGCAAAGTTTTACACAATCGGATGAATGGTAGTCTATATGAACGCATACGGGACTTGATTGAAACGATTCACGCGCTGTCGCTCATTAGTTGAATCTACTCGTGCGCTACCAATTGTAAAATGGATTTACTAAATCGCAAATCTTCGCGGGAGTGGAAACAACATTTCACCAAATGTCATTGCAATCGCATGAATGGTATATGAACACACACGGATATTTTTAAAACACTACGTGCGCCGTTACACATTTGTTGAATCTACTCGTGCGCTACCTATTGTAAAAAGCATTCACTAAGTCAGAAATCTTTCCTGGAGTGAGCACAATTCTCCAAAGTTTCATAGCAATCGGATGAATGGTATATGAACGCATAAGGGATTTTGTTTAAACGATTCGCGTGCCGTCACTCATTTGTTGAATCTATTTGTGCGATACCTACTGTAAAGTGGATTTATTAAGCCAGAATCCTTCCCTGAAGTGTGCACAACAACACACCCATGTTTCATCGATATCGGACGAATGGTAAATGAACGCATATGGGACTTGTTGAAACGCTTCGTGCGTCTTCGCTCATTTGTTGAATCTACTTGTGCGCTAACCATTGTAAAATGGATTTACTAAGCCTCAAACTTTCCCTGGAGTGTACACAACAACTCAACCATGTTTAGTCGATATCGGTCGAATGGTAATGAACGCGGCGCTCTTCACGGACAATTTCTTGTTCTTCTTCAGTAATTTCATTCACAAAGTTTCGTATCCTTCTGGCATTATTGCTTTGTCGGGAAAGATTCGATCGTCTTTGTCGCGGCATTCTTAATGTTTATTCAAAGAGAATACAAATTATGTTCAGTAACTAACGGGATTTCATGTTAAGAGCCTCATTTTCTCTACCGGTAGTGGAAAGTGCTACTCGCATCCATTCGGCCGTGTCTCGTCAAGAGCTACTGTTGCCTGGAAACGACTTGCCTTAGCTGTCATTTGCGTTACGTTTTATTGTGACTTGTATTCTCTTTGACGTTTTATGCAACGTCACGGGATAGAAAAAAAAGTATCCTATGTCCGTCTCCTGGTTATAAGCTACCTCCACACCAATTTTCAGCCAAATCCGTTCAGCCGTTCTTGAGTTATAAATAGTGTAACTAACACGAATTTCTTTTATATATAGCACCTGACCTTTCAGATTAATTTGGAGTAACTTATATACGTCAGTTCTACCAACATGATTATAAGCCTGCTGATAGTACCAATTTTTAAATACATGTAACTTCTATACTATCAGTTGGATTTCAACCAAATTTCGTATGTGCTATGTGTACCATAACAGATATGACTATAAGTATTGTTAAGAGCAATCAGGGCTGCCAACTGTTAATAAATGCTTTCTATATTATTTTTACCCTAATATCAATATATCAGAAAGTATGCAAGCCAACAGCTCTATACTTTGCACACGTATAGCACCTTACATTCTAGATTAATTTGGAGTAATTAACAAGATGTTCAGTAAAGAACATGTAGCCTACTTTCTCCTAAATGCATGGGTATTGTTATAACTCTTTGTCCTTTTCAAAGAGTATAATTGAATGTTGGTTGTAGTAGCTTGTTGAAATACAACGTGCTATAGGGATATTAAACATGAATATGAGGTGCCCTTTGCTAGTGCTACCTCTGTAAAAAAATTCATTCAATTCGGTTTCACCGTGTTTGAATTGATCTGGGGAATGGATTTGCACACATACATGGCCGCTATTTGCAAACTATTGGGCTGATGACCTTGTAGTCAGTCATAAGATGCTTTCCACAAAAAGGCATGTTGTTGCAAAATCCGGTAGAGATCAAATTATTAGGATGGTCGAAATTTGATTTAAGCTTTTAACATTTGGGTGGCCGTCATTCCGTTTCTGTCAAGATGACAGCGATATAAAACATGACACTGAGGTGCCTTTTGCTAGTGCTACCTCTGTACCAAATTTCGTTCAATTCGGTTTCACCGTGTTTGAATTGATAGGGGGAATCGATTTGCACACATACTTGGCCACCATCTGCAAACTATTGGGCTGATGATCTAGCAGTTTGGTCAGAATATGCTTCCCAAATAAAGATTTGTTGTTGCAAAATTTAGTAGGGACTAGATTATTAGGTTGGTCGTAATTACATTTTAGCCTTTAACATTTGGGTGGCCGCGATTACGTTTCCGTCAAAAAGGCGGTGATATAAAACATGACACTGAGGTGGCCTTTTCTAGTGCTACCTCTGTACCAAATTTCGTTCCATTCGGTTTCACCGTGTTCGAATTAATAGGGGTAATCGATTTTGACACAAAGATGGCCGCCATACGCAAACTATTAGGCTAATGACCTATTAGATTTGTCAAAGGATGCTTCCTCCATAAAGGTATGATGTTGCAAAATTTGGTGGAGATCGGATGATTAGGTTAGTCGTAATTTGATTTAAGCTTTGAACATTAGGGCGGCCGCCATTACGTTTCCGTCAAGATGGCGGCGATATAAAACATGACACTGGGGTGCCCTTTGCTAGTGCTACCTTTGTACCAAATTTCGTTCAATTTGCGCTCGCCGTGTTCGAATTGATAGGGGGGACAGACATTCAGAGTACACACACTCACACACACACACTCACTCACACACACACACACACAGAGACTCACACACATACACACACACAGACAGACGCACTTTCTTTCGCCCTGTAGTGATCTCATAAGTCTACTTTCATTTTTTGCAAAAATCGAAAGTAGGCTAATACAAGGCAGTGCTGCCTACATGATTCTATGCCTGCTGATAGGTCCAATATTAAAATACATGTAACTTCTATACTAACAAATGGATTTCATCCAAAATTGGCACAACAAGATATCATCATATTTCAGATTATTTCTGACCAGCACACGCATGGTATTGTTGGCAACATGATTTTACGCGCGCTGTTAGTTCCAATGTTTAACTGCATGTAACGTCCATACTATCCATTGGACTTCAACCAAATTTTGTATTCTGTACCTTAAGAGATGGAACTAAGAATATATTCAGTCACGAGGGCTGCCAACTGTAGTTCTCTATTAGGCTACATTATGTCAGGTATACAGTATTTCGAACTAATTAGAAATTTCGATATTACCAACTTTATTTCGTCATTATTCTAGATAGATCCATATAGATTAATCATTGGCATGAATCTTAAATTTTAAGAAAAGTAGGCTCTTTAGTTCGTCACGGAACTTCTTGTTTTTTAGAGTTATATTCATTATTTTAATTCTTATATTCTCTTATTATTGTAATTTTGTTTATATTATTTAAATTTCTATATTTATATTTAATTTTTACACTTTAATTCTTAATATTTTTAATTTATTATTTTTTAAATTTTATCCAACACGTTACGTCAAGTAGATACGTATATACTATTTGACTTTTAGAAATACTAGCACTTCGGCATGAAAATGCTCCGAAATGTGGCTGAAAGATTCAACTATCAGCATCTTTGGAAGCATAAACTGTCCTTATGACAGGTGGTTAATATAGAGACCAGTAAGTCATAAAGGGTTAAGGGGCCTAACAGCCTGTAGAATCACCTGGAACATTAACATCAATATCTCGGAACACAAAATTAAAGCACTCTGATTGTGTTTGAGTCTTTAGTCGTTTGACTGGTTTGATGCAGCCCTCCATGCCTCCCTGTGCTCAGCTAATCGTTTCATCTCTACATAGCTACCACACCCTACATCCGAGGCAATCTGTTTAACATATTCTAACCTTGGTCTATCCTACAGTTCTTGTCCTCGACCCTTCCGTCCATAACTAAGCTTGCTATTCCTCGGTGTCTTATTATGTGTCCTACCAACTTATCTCTTCTCTTCATTACCAGTCGTCAGAAACATCTCTCCTCTCCCACTCGTCTTAATACCTCTTCGTTTGTAACCCTATCTACCCGTCTGATCTTCATCATTCTCCTGTAACAAAACATTTCAAACGCCTCAATTCTCCTCTTTTCTGCTATACTAATAGTCCAAGTTTCACTCCCATAGAGCGCCACGCTCCAGACAAAGGCTTCCAAAAATTACTTCCTCATTCCTAAATCTATATTCGATGTCAACAGATTCCTTGTCTGTAGAAAGCTTTCCTTGCCTGAGCTAACCTACTTTTGATATCCTCTTTCCTTCGTCCATCACTGGTTATTTTGGTTCCTAAGTAACAGAAGTCCCCTACTTTCTTTAGCTTTTCGCCTATAGCACGGTAATTTAACCTGAAGCATTAAACGCATCAGAAACTTTGATCCCCGGAGGCAAATCTCTTATTAAAGACGTAAAGAAACAAGAGAGGGAAATCCTTGGTCCAGTCTGCTCGGAAGGAATCTGGATGAAACAAAAGTCTCAGGAGCTTAATTAGCATGCTGGCTGTCACCTTCAGGATAAGGTGATTGAATTTCTACCTACAGCCGCATTCTCAGAATGAACAATGACAGGCTCACCAACCTCGCTCTCTCAATGACAGTCAACAACAACTCGCTTAGTGAAATAGAAAATACATTCAAGAAATTGTCCTTACGGAGGAAAATATACAAGATCGACTCCAGTTCACAATATTAATCAATAACCACAATTTCTCTGAGAACATTACTACCACGACCTAGAACGGAAGAAGATTTTCATTGCCCAGATGACGAGATATCGGAGAAGCTAAATAAGTTCATTCTTGCTCCGCAGAAGAACATAACGATGTGAAAAATATACATGTGTTAAAATCGGCACGGACTCTGGGAGAGAACATTCCTCTACCATCACAAGGACGGTGTCTTTGAGCTGGGCCCACTTTGTCAGCAGATACAACTGGACACGGTGACAGGCTCCCACTAACTTGGGTCTAATTAAGGAAGGGATTTTGGAAGGAAGTCCACCGTGGACCTAATGAAAGGTACCATCCCAACATTTTCGATTGGTTGGTTCCTCAGTTTAGGGTCTGCGACAACGCGGTCATGTATCCCCGTGTACTTTGTGTGTGTGTAGAATCTGTCTGATAACCGGTGTTAATTTTGTTGGCTGTATTAGTGTGTGCTATTGTTTTTCTTTATTCAAGTAAGGTCTGGAGACTTTCAATTTTTCAAGCAGTTCCTACTTTTGCCACCATCAACGACCAGCTAGTTCTGAACATGGTTACTAGATGCCACCGCAGTCGGCTCCTGGCGAGGAATGTTGGAACCTACCTGCTTAAGTCAAATCTAACCTGTGATTTAGCTGCACACAAGTGTAATTAGTGGAAGGTCCTTTTACATGCCATAAATCTATGACATGGGACCGCCGGCTTTACTTCCCCTCCGAAGGAAGGCATACTGAGGGATTTTTAACGCTCTTAAAAAATCCGACGATATCAGCAGGGATTGAACCGGCGACCGTGGCCATAGAAAATCAGCATGCAACCAACTACGTCACCGAAGCCACGCTCAGGCTTTTTCCTGGTGGTGTAAATGGAAAACCACAAAAAACATTATCAGGACGGCCGGGGATTCGATCCCAGGCTCTCGGTCACCGAGGTCAATAATATTAATACATTGAGGATTTGCTGCAAGCTAAAGTAAGGAAAGTGATTTGAGTGCTCTCATGTGATCCAGGGACGTATATAGAGTTTTATTTTGGGGGGATTTATGTTTGGTTAATGTCAATCACAACCAAGACCATTTTATGTTACTTCTTATTAATACAATATCTTGCTCACTTGATAGTATTAAGATGGAAAGAATTATCATTACTGTTTTGATTTACAACATACATATAAAGTCAAGGCTTCTTGAAGCATTACCAAATCGGTTTATAACTTCATCGTCAGTGATGTAACAATGCTAGACCGTTGAGTCTGTTTTCAGAAGAATTAGAATTTCTAAAGTATGTTATCAACCAATTCAAACTCCAACTCCGTTCTGTGGTACCGGTGGCTACAGAGAGAGGCAAATTTGCCAATCGTTTGATGAGGGTATGAAAGTTAGAGAAAATCATTTGTCACACGCTTCAAGGGCACTTGTTGCTGTTTTTGGTTGGTTCATAAGAGCGAAGGTACCGGAGAGTAATAAGAGGTTATGTTGTTACACATAAGATCAGTGCAAACTGATGGTAACACTGTTTGCATCACTCTACCGTCGCATCGCATTGCAACGTTGCCATATGTCGCGTAGTAACCATAGTACATGATAAGTATTGTGCCCATTCAACAATGAAATATGCAAATCACAGTTTGCCAGCAATGCTCAATCGGGAGTATCGGGGTTCATGGTTTGTTATCCCACTCTGTGACTTACACACTTTGGATTAAGCAGAGGATACCCTTCCAAAAATAAACAAAAATCAACTCCTACTAATAAAATATTTAATTATCCAAATATATGGCGCTACAAAAATTAAACAAATAAAAATACTGACACTCCACTTCACACTTGTCCAAAGTTGAACAAGGAATTCATATTAAACAATTACAAAATCATAATGACTGGTCTTCCAAAAAAAAAAAACAGCAAACTTCAACTACGTTTCACTTCCATATGATGTCCTTTTTAAATTCTTCAAAATAAAGAGCTCCAAACGGCTCGGTATTGTTTACCTATACTGTGTTATCAATTTAATAAACATCAATTACTATTTACATGAGTATATCTGGTTTAATCATAAATATCAAAATTACCAAAGTATGGTTAATCATCACTTAATTTTTGGCTTTCACAATGCTCATATGTTACCATCCCTCTCTGTCAAGTCAACAACTCACTACCGTGATTGGGAAAAATTTGCGTACTCCCGAGCTACAGAAGACCACTGAACAAGTCAAACTTAAGATTACTCCCGGAATCTAATGTCTTCAATAGAAAACGTGAATCACTGAATCATCATACTAATATATAACCAGTAGTTCCGTGAAGAAATATACAGCCTAATTTCATATATCCTACTCAGGATAATTGCCACTATGAACATACAAAATTTCAGTTTAATTGCTGTAACAGATTCGTAGATATTGAAAACCGTCTAAATATTTCAGATTGTCGACAGGTTGGATTTTTATTTTTGTATTATTACATTAATATTATTGTGTACGTGTGGTATTCAAACTTCAATCGCATGATTAGAACACAAGAAGTAAAAACGAGATTTTAAAATTATGCACAGCAGCCATCTTGTGATTATGCAAACAATTCAAATAAATTAGATGCCAGTGGATCAACATTTGTATAAGCATTTAACGTGCAACGTTTCACGGCACTCGGATAGTTAATTCGCGAGAAACGTCCATTTAAATATTTATACTTCGCGTCGCCGCCATGTTGGATTTGTGCTCACAAGGTTACTGAAGTCCTATAGGTGAACATATGTTCATAATTTTAAAATTTCGCACATCCGCCATCTTGAGGTTATGTAAACAATTGAATTAAATTAGATGGCAGTCCATTACAATCTGCAAAATCATTTACTGTACCACACTTCACTGCGCTCAGAGAGTTAAATCACGAGAAATGTCTATTAAAATATTTCAAATTCGCTAGGTCGCCATGTTCGTTTTGTACTTTACAGGTTTATGAAATATACATAGGTTAACTTGTATCAGTACCCTTTATCACCGTACAAAATTGCAGGGTGTTATCTGTAATAGTTTCGGAGATATAGAATGTCAGTGAAATATTTCGCACAGCCGCCATTTTGAGGTTATGTAAACAATTGAACTGAATTAGACTCCAGTGCATTACAATTTGTATAAACATTTGCTGTACCAAGTTTCATTACGTTTGGATAGTTAAATCGCGAGAAAAGTCTATTTAAAAGTCTCAACTTCGCTTGACCGCCATGTTGATTTTGTAGTCACCAGGTTTTTGAAAGTCTCATAGGTGAACGTCTAGTAGTGCCCTTTATCACCGTACACAATTTTAGGGCGATATCCGTAATAGTTTCGGAGATATTGAATGCTAGTGAAATATTTCGCACAGCCGCCATGTTGGATTGGTGAGACGTAACAAAATTTGAAGGGCACGGTCGAGGTCGCCGGGAATTGTGCTATGAACTTACCGAGTTTCATTGAAATCGCTCGAGCCGTTTAGATTTTATTAGGGGGACACACACACACACCTCTCACACACTCACACACACACACACACACGCACACACACACGGACAAAAGGTGATCTCATAAGCCTAATTTTTCAAAATTGAAAATAAGCTAAAAATGAGATGGTGTGTGTCTGTCTGTCTGTCTGTTACTCAATAACTCAAGAACCACTGGTCCGATTTAAATGAAATATTGCATGGATGTAGCTGATTTACCAGGTTTACATATAGGATACTTTTGATTTCGAAATTTTGGACTATTAAAAAATGGCGACTATTTTAGTGACGTCATTAGAACCTTTGGTTAAAAAATTTCATATTTCCATATCAAATAAAAAGAGAACGGTAGGAAGTAGCAAACTTTCGATGGCACATGCGAACTTTGAAATTTAATTTCCTATCCGAAAGGTCCTTATCACTTTTCGTGTATCTCCAACAGTTAGCGAGTAAAACCGACATTTGTGACGTCACTACACCCTTTGGTTTCAAAATTTCATATTTCCTTTTCAAATAAAAAGAGAACGCTAAGAAATAGCAAACTTTTGATGGTATACATGAGCTTTATCATTTAATTTTCTATCCGAAAGGTCCTTATCACTTTTCGTATATCTCCAACGGTTAGCGAGTAAAACCAGAATCTGTGCAATAAAACACGGTCAACACCGTGCGGTGCAGTATATCTCTCTAGATATAAAAATGAAAATTTGTGTGTTTATCTCTGAATTTCTACGGAAATTTGAGATGTTTACACGTTTCAGACTGTTTTGTGATGGATGCGCGCGAAAATATTTTTTTTGTTTGTCTGTCTGTTTGTTTGTTTGTCTGTGGACAAATTTGTTCCCTTATAACTCGAGAACGGCTGGGTGTATCAACGTAAAATTTGGTACAGGTATCCATCAGAGGCACGACACCAATCATTGGTGTAACTCTTCTCCGTACCTCTCATAAAAGGGGGCCTACCCCCTTAAAATACATGCTGAAATAGGCGTAGAAGGACGAGACAAACTCATTTTCAGCCCCTCAATGTGAGAGACATAACTCGGGTCCCCGAAAACCACATTTTAAGGACCGAAGACCAACCGTTTTTTAGATATTCCCAGAAAACTAATTTAATTTAATAAACTAATGAACGAATGCAAGCCAGTAACCATGCCAACGGATTCTCAGAGGTCCCATCTATTGCTGTAAGACGCAATGCAATTCCATTAATTACATTAGTGTGAAAGTTTGCAAACGGCTAGAAGGTTATCACGGAACCAAAGCCGTAAAATTCATCAATACGTTTAACGCGCTTAAGGGGATCAAGGGGCACTCTAGAATTTTTTCACGCGAATTACACCTTCGGGTGTGGTACGGCAGGTCTATTATATTCCTATCCCCATATTATTCATTCATTCATTCATTCATTTCGTATAGGCCATCTATGGACCGCGTCATTCCAACCGTCTCCTACTGGCTTTGATGTTTGCCCTGTACGCCCGCATTCGTTCTCGGTGGACTTCCTTCCGTTCCTGGGTCCAAATCTTTCCCGTTTTCAGCTACGGTTTTTCTTGGAAACCTTTACAAGCTTGAAGTTTCCCTTTGAGTGGGACGCACTCCTGAATGTCTGTTGGTGTAATCCCCACTTCTTTCAGATCTTCATCCAGTGCAATGAACCAGGCCCATTTTGTTTTCCTCTCCTGAAAGTAAGTTATGTTGCGGTTGGTCAGTCTCGCTGGGCTCATTCGTTTCACATGCCCAAAAAATGGTAACCTTCTCTTCCGGATGACGTTGCTTATCTTCTCCACATGAGTATATAGGTCATGGTTATGCCGTTTTCTGTATTCCCCATTGTCTTTGATGGAACCCAATATCTTTCTCAAAATTTTTCTTTCTTTGGCCTCCAGTTTCTCGACCAAGCCTTTTTTGTTCATCGTGAGGCATTCAGAAGCGTGCAAGACTTCCGGACGGATGACACTGCAGTAATGTTTTAGTTTTGCGTTGAAGGATATTGACCTTTTCATATAGATGTCCTTAGTTAAATGGTAGGCCATTTCCATTTTGCTAGCGCGATGTGAATGCTTCTTTCTCTGATAATATCCCTTCCCTGACCCGTCCTGAAAAGAAAAGTACATGGCCATTGGCTGAATAAAAAATAATACAAAAAAATAGGTGTTATAATTTCTCCCTATATTATATTATTATTAGTATTATATTATGGCGTTCAACGACGAGACAAATCCCCTCGGTGCCAGCAACAAAACTCGGGGGCCCTGAAGGGTCCTCGAAAACTACATTATAAGGCTCTAAAGCCAACAGTTTGTGAAATATTCCCAGAAAACTAATTTAATTTAATTTAACAAACTAATAAAGGAATGCAAATCAGTAACCATGAGAACATTATCTCATGGGGTGGCATAAAACTTTCCATCTATTTCTGTAAGAAGCAATGACACTCCATTTATTACATTTCTGTGAAAGTTTGCAAATGGCTATAAGGTTATCACGGAACTAACGTAGACCGTATAATTCATCAATGCAATTAAGTGGGTGAAGGGGTAACCTAGAATTTTTTCAAGCAATTTTCACGTTCGACATATAGTACAGAAGGTCTATTATATCTCCAAACAGCAACATTATTTTCAAAAATTCCTGAAATGAACCAGCATTTTTTGCGGCTTTTAGGAATTTGGGCAATTTGAGTCTAGAGAACCTGAATTTTCATGCACCACAAGCCTTTATAATTTATGAAAGGGGTCTTCCTGTGTATGGGCTCCTAGCACAACGTAGAAGGTCAGTTTTTATGACACGTGTATTACGTTTCGTCTACAAGACTTTCAATTGTATTTCACGTCAGGAAGTACACGTTAGGTGAATTTAGTCTGAGAGCACATTTTAACTTTTTTTTTTTTTGTCGACATACGGGTTCATCATAAGGATAATTTTATTTGATACTGTGTGGTAGATATACCCATATTTGGATATCTGGGTAATATGTTGTAGACAATAGAATTGTCTGTCTGTCTTTCTGTGTATCTTTATGTACGCCTATACCTCGTGTTCGGATGCTTGGTGCATCTTAAAATTAGGTATGGTAACCATGAGAGTCAATACACCAATCATTTATAAAACTCTTCACCGTACTTTTCATACAGTAGAAGGGTGGATATAGAGAAAAACTTCTCAATATATGCTAAAATATGCGAAATATAAAAATTATCCTACAAGGACGACCAAAGCATATGTTGCGATTCTCAATGTGAGACAGATAATTCGGGAATCTATAAAGGGTGTCCGAAAACTACATTTTAAGGGCCTTAAATTAACAGTGTGTGTGATATTCCCAATATACTAACTTCGTTCTGATAAACTTGATGGAATGACAAACCGCAAACCATTGCACAGTAGCTCAATAGATAATGTCTGGTGTTAACTACCAACACCGTTCGAAGAACGGGTACTTCTGCTAGTATAATAATAAAGTTAGGGATTTATCATTTTTGTTTTAACAGACCATTATATTATAAGAAAGCAACGATCTGCACTCTGCAAGCGATAATAATTTATATAAGGATCCTCGGTTCAAAGACCGGGTCGTTCAAACAATCTTTAAACACTGTTGTGTATTATGACTCAGACGGTCCGTTCCCCGACCTACCGCAATACCAGAGGGTGAGGGTCTAGTCTTAACTACTTAGCGTGATTTATTGCAGGGAGAAAAGAGAGTCCACAGTCTCGCTTCTACAAGTGACTGGCTACCATCAGCTTTCCATACAGCTGTTGCAAATGCAATTCTCTGAATGACAAGGCTTCTAATTCAAATTCTTAAAACAACATATTTAGGCTCAACAGACCTATTCTCTCAGCTTCGGTATATAATAATTATGAAGTGTCCTCATTGGCGGGTAAGAAAATTCAATAATACAACCAATATTTAAGGGGCTTCAACACGGACGACTCTGAGTTCGATCCTTTTAAATGCCTCGGAAGCAGTATCCCAATTTGGAGGACTTATAACATTTGCGACTTAGGACAGGCCTCGCCTTGTACCAGCGCTCATAATACAACATAAATAGCACCCTATTTAACATACAACACACAATACCTCGTGATCACTCTCACAACTTGAGGACTTATCACAGTTCAATTACCACGACCAACTGTCCCTCATAATTAGTTTTACCGAGCATTTCAAAGCATTCCTAGCGTGATAAATTACTTCAATGCGCTACATGGTGCTTATACATTAATTAGCCAAGTTGCCTTCAAAGAACTAAATAAATTCAAAATCAACGTTTGATCTACATCTCCAAATATATATTACTCTTCTCGCCTGACAATAATCATTTTTACCATAAGAACGTGTATTCATAACATGTATTAATTCCTCTAAAGGAGCTCGGAAGCTAGTACTTTCAATATAAAATTAATCATAAAATTCATTCATTTATATAATTCTTCTTTCTTTCTTTCTTCCGAATTTGGCCGCCTGTGGACCGCATGGAACCTAAGGCTTTCTGGTTAATCTCCTCTTCTCTTCCCAAAACCTCTTCATTCGTTCACTTCTCATCTTTCGCTCCTCCTCGGATATTACCAGTTTGGCTCTAATTTTAGGTGTTTTCTCCTCGAATATCTTGATGTTGTCAATTCGGTTTCTGAACTCTTTTCTGTTGTGGATCACATCCACTGTGAGTCCACTTTCCTTGGCGTCTCTTTTAACCTCTTCTACCCACTTAGTTGTAGCCTTCAGCTCTGTAATATACTTGAATATCCTCTTAGTAAGTCGGTTCTCGTCCATTCTCACCAAATGTTCGTAGAATTTCAACCTTCGCTTCCGCATTGTGACAGTAATTTTTTCAGTATGTTTATAGAGGTCATCATTCCTTCTGTTCTTCCATGTCCCGTCAGCAGTTTTCTGTGGTCCTAAAATTTTCCGCAAAATGTTCCTCTCCTTTTTGCCAGTTCCTGAAGATCCCCTTTTTTATTCAGTGTCAAGCACTCCGAGGCGTACAGACCCTCTGGCTTTACTACTGTGCTATAGTGTTAGAGTTTTGCCTTGTTATTATTATTACGCTTGCTTTCTCATATTTATATCATTTATCCATTACACTGATATTTTACTGAATACATTCCTCAAGGGATTCATTTACATTTCACATATTTATTATATTTATCTCAAATTAATCGTTCAGATCGCGCTATCATTCTTTTACCTGTTATTAAACATCCCTATTCTCTCTCTCTCATGAGGATTATACGCAAATTCTCCCAAACACATATCATAATGAAATAGTTACTCACATGACTGTCCGGTCAGCGACCGAATCCACCAGCGATGGAACATTTTTGCCCACTCACTGCTTTTTAAGCCATTTCCATGGTTACACTTACACTCAATGACACTTCTTTATCAGCACATAAAATATTTTCCTTAATCACTTGGAATATAATGAATACCCTTTTGTATTCGTTTTCACTTAACACAATACAATTCACTAAAAATATTACACTCAAAAAATTTTCACTATATTTACATTACATAACAATTTTATCACTTAGGCGTTAATTATTCGCCTTACACACGTGATTTCATTTCTTTTCCCGTTTCCAAGGGTGACAATTATAGAACATCGGCTTCCTAATCTGACGAGATGATGGAAAGTCTCGATCGAACTACACCTCACTGGAACGGCTGATCTTCAAATCCGGGGTTTGACTATCGGCTTCTATAACTTTACTGCACGATGTCGTTTCTTGCTAGACGCTAACTTGTTCGTCTAAATATAAGTCCGTCCTTGATGTATTACTATTACGGCCGCTCGAATAGTTTATCGGTGACCTAGTAATTTCCTTCCATTACTTGCTGTTACTTTAATTCGTTGCTTATTGGAGTCCTCCCCAATGTTTACTGTTCATTTGTCTATCTAGACAAAGCCTGGAACTACAATTACTAATTCTTATCGTCCTGCGCTCTAGTCCCTACCTTTCCGGAACACTAGGCGTTACTTATTTCGTTCTACCCTGATCGGGTTCCTTAACGTCGTTAGAACTGTCTATTTCACTTTCCTTGGGTACCTAGAAACCTTATGATGCGTCGGTTCTTAAACTGAACTATTATTCGAGTACCTATCGCTTGTTATTTCTTCAGTCCACAGCCTAAACTTTGACTATACTGGTGATCTTTAACGATAATTGTTTCTGCGTGCAGCGTCTACGCGCTCATTAAATAACTTGTTATACTTTGCGACACAGTATCACGCTCTCTGGCGTCTTTTATAACTGAATATACTTTGATGCAACTCTCCTGTACTAGGAGTTTACTTGTAGCTTGTCTTGTAGTTGATGCTTCATAGTGCAGCGTCTCTGCGCTCACGGAACTGAATTGTTGTGATACAGCGACGCCCCTCGGGCTGTCGGAAGACTGAGTGTACTTGATACAGCCGGACGCCCCCCTCTCGGGCTCTCGGAATAACTGCATGTATCTCCTGGCACGTCCAGGATTTTTATACAAATCGGCGGCAAAAAGATAAACTCCGCGTCTTCTCCAGCACTAACTTTTGAAGTAATTGTCGTATAATTTTGAAAAATATATCTCTGGAAAGCTCTTGTTCTAAACGTAAACTGGTTTCTTTGATCATGAAAATCGATCGCACAATTCCAAGATATTAAATAATTTTTCTCCTCAGATACGTGGGTGTTGCGGTTTATTTTTCCATCCCTAACAACTCTGGTCTCGGGGAATTACTAACGACGTCATGCCACGTCTGCAGTTCTTTCCTGTGCAAATATTATAAACTTTTTACCCCACACAAAAATCTCTATTCCAGAATGATCCACAATGATGTGTTTCTTTCATTAATTAAATGCTCGCAAATGGCTTAATTCTAATTATTTCTCCTCTTGCGCAATTGCGAGGTTGTCATTTTATAGCTGCGTAAGGTCTATTTCCGAAACCTCTTCTCTCTTACACGCTTTGGAAAGTTTTTATCGTTCTATTAATAATCATGAGCCAGCTCCTTATCGATGCGTCAAGCATGATCTCACGTCCGCATGACTCGTGGTCACCCATTCTTGCGCCACGTTATAACAGCCCCCTTCTAAAATCTTTCTAAGTCATTCTACAGACTGTATTATTTCCTCTCTTCTTTTGCAAATAAATGATGGATTCGACGCTTGAACCAATAGCCTGTGGGTTCAGTATATTAGTAATACTTCTTCTTCCTCTTCTTCGCCTTTTGAGACCACATAGGATCACTTTAACCAACGATTATTTCGTCGACTTGTAGGAACTGTTCAAGCCTTGCGATCTTCCCAGTACTTCTTCATGCGAATTGATCGTCTTGCCCATTCTTCCGCGGAAAATATTCTTGTTGGAATTTTGGTTTTTATGAGTGGAAAATGAAAAGTCATATTTCTATGTGCTGTAGTTAGACTTTTCTTATTTGCAGCATCTTCTGTTCATAGGCAAATTTCTTTTAAGTACTTTCTGATTTCTTTTAACCATCGGCAACCAGTTGTTGTGTTTTTGAAGCAATATTGTACTGTACTATTTGATTTAGAAGACATGAATCAGCCATTCTCATGATGTTCCCAAAGAATCCTAGTCGTTTCTTTCGCATGGTATCAGTAATGGGTCCTAGGTTGTTATAGACCATATTAGTAGTGGTTTTGTGAGAGTTCTAGCCCCACCACCACCGCTCCACCGCTGGAATACTAAAATGGCAATATCTCGCTAACCAATCAGGCTAGAGACTTGTACGAGGTGTCATTGAACTCGGGCTGATACCCCCTTTCCTATGGACAACATATTTCAACCCCAAAAATAAAACCTACCCCTACTAGGGGGTGAAATTGTATTTTTTTAGAGAATCTCTCTTTCCAATTGCAACATGTGAGAGTTTGAATGCTAATATGGAATGAAAAGTTGTTCTACACAAGAGACATGTGTGCGGTGGAAAGCCACTATGAATTAGCATGCCCACTCATGGCTTTTGTAAGAGGGCTGGCTTTTTAAAAGATGGCGGCTGTAGTGTAACCTAACCTAACCCAACCCACGAGTGGTGATCAAAAAGTATTTTAAGTGACGCTTGTCGATTGGCAAACCAATAATCAAAGAGGGATATGTCAGGCCTTGAGGTGATAGCCCCTTTTGATTGATCCCTGTTGATTGATCTCTGTTGATTTGTCCCTTTGGACTGGTCTCTGTTGACTAGCCCCTTTTGGACGGGCCCTTTTTGACAGGGGGTCATTTTGATGGATCCTTTTTGACAGGTCCTTTTTGACGGGTCCCTGTTGACGAGTCATTGCTGATGGGTCCTTGTTGATGAGTCCCTGTGGACGGGTCATTGTTGACGGGTCCCTATTGACAGGTCATTGTTGACTGGTCATTGATGACAGGTCATTGTTGACGGGTCATTGTTGATGGGTCCTTGTTGACAAGTCCCTGTTGATGGGTCCCTGTGGAAGGGTCCCTTTAGACCGGCCCCTTTGGACTGGTCCCTATGGACCGGCCCATGAAATTTATCCAAATTATATCAAAGGGCCTAACTACATTTGTGCGTAAAGCAGTGTGTTGAACTGACGTTGTTCACCAGTCCTTACTACTACAATTGGATAACAATATGAAAGGAATTGATTAACCAGACATGAGTTAACTACCAACGAAACACTTTGGTGACTCTGCTTGTTATTGACCAATGAGTAGGGTTTTAGAAAAACTGTTTGCTATTTTGGGTTATATACAAAAAATGCTTAGACCTTTTGAGTGACTATGTTTGCTAAACAAGACATTATACCAGACACGAATAGGATTCTTATGTAGCTCAGACAAGGAAAGCATTTCTACAGAATCTGTTGACATTGAATATAGATTTAGGTATTAGGAAGTCATTTTGAAGGCCTTTGTCTGGAGCGTGGCACTCTATGAAAGTACAACTTAGACAATTGGTGTAGCAGAAAAGTGGAGAATTGAAGTGTTTGAAATGTGGTGTTACAGGAGAATGATGAAGATTAGATGGGTAAATAGGGTTACTAACAAAGAGGTATTAAGACGAGTGGGGGAGAAGAGATGCATCTGGCGACTGTTAATGAAGTAAAGAGATAGGTTGGTAGGACACGTACTAAGACACCCAAGAATAGCAAACGTAGTTATGGAAGAAAGGTTCGAGGACGAGAACTGTAGGGGTAGACCAAGTTTAGAATATGTTAAACAGATAGCCTTGAATGTAGGGTGTGGTAGCTATATAGAGATGAAACGATTAGCTCGGGTCAGATAGGCGCTGAGATCTGCATCAAACCAGTCAAAGGACTAAAGACTCAAACAACAACATGTAAGTTCACTGAAATAATGTTGTGTAACGGTAAATGTTAGTCAACGAACAGTAATGCATTACTAAAACCCATGACACGATACCTAAGAGCTTTTCTAAAATGATTTTAAAATGCCTTTAACCATATATTGAACACCCAGTTCACAAGACTAATAACTGCAATGTTATGGTAAAACAAAACAAAATCTATATTTCAAAACAAGCAAGTGGTTTAGTCAATGTATACTGGAAAAAGGTTTTGTAAACACTGAAGTCCTCAAGACTAATTAAATTAGTAACTGTCAGGTTGACCGAGTGGTTAAGGTGTTTGACTAAGATCAAATTTTCTGTATATGGAAGCAAGGGTTCGAATCCCTTACCTGACATAACTATTGCCTTAACATGGCTTGGCCACACTGCATTATTATGATACTCGGTACACAAACCATAGATATAGTGTATTGTTTAAGGCCACTCTCTTTCTGAACATAGTCAGAGACTGTTGATGGTTAACAATTGTATTAATAGTGGGACATGGGGATAGTAATTAAGAAAAACAGACAATACCCATACAATATTTTTATTAAATTCATTTTATAATAGTTACACACACTGAATTCAACTCTATCTCTTTACCATTGTTCGATATAGATTTTTAAACACAACGCTTGTTGTAGATCCTTTTACAACTTTCTCCAGGTACTCTTGCTCTTAAAAACTGGGGAAGCCGCAATGGTTTTATAAACATAAAACCCTCATCCTCTTCTTTTTCATAATTATCATCATCATCATCATCATTATGAATATTATCATCAAAATTATTATAGTCATTGTCACCATCATTATGATCATCATCATCATCATCATTCTCAACATCACTAGAACTATCCAATTCCTCTTGTTTGTTTTCCACAGGGACCTCTTGTAGAGTCTGCGTTGCTTTTGATAGTGTTAAGGGTATTTTGAACGATGGTATTTGTCCTAACATGTCTCTTTGAGGTGATGATGAATGCTTTTTAACAAACAATGCACTATCTTGAGCAGCAATATATTTTTCTTGGACTTGCTTTTTTACCTGGGTTAGAGTATTTTGCGTATTTAAATGTGTATTAATTTGAGATTCACAATGATGTTCTTTTGAAGTAAGTACGTTGGAGTCTTTTGTTTTAATCATTCCTCGACACTTTTTGGATCGTTGTTTTGAACATCGCCAAATAACAGTTCCATCTTTATTGGTTGTTTTTACAATATATGTATATCCTTTATAGAAGACACATGGCTTGCCATGACTGGTTGTTGAGACTTCCATATCAACTAATACATATGAATTAAATTTTAGTAAAGACACATGAACAATCTTTAGATTACAAGTGATTTACACACACACACTCTCCTAAATGTCAAGATTTACGGATGTTGCTTTCCGCCAACAGCTGCTTACTGCGTATGACAAGGCTGGAGACTGGTAGGTGAGACGGTCTTTCACGATGTGAACACTGTAACAGGCAGTAGTCAACTGACAATATTCTTATACCCTAGTCAAGGTTAACAGGTACTTACTGCGTATGACAAGACCATACACTCGTAAGTTAGACCGTATTTTTTTTTGTTTGTTGCTAAGGGTCCCATATATACCCTAGACAAGTTAGTTCTGAACACTTAGTGGTTAATTGTATATATTGAATTTAAATACACAGCTTATACAAGCACGTTTTGCAGATGGGAGGGGTGAGAGGCTGGCAAAAAAGGAAATGTTTTAGTTTAGTGAAACGTCATGTCCTAGTAGGCGTGATTTATAGTAGACGCAATTGATAGTAGGAGCGATTAATAGTAGACGCAATTGATAGTAGGCGTGATTGATAGTAGGCGTGATTTGACATGAGCGCGATTTATAGTAGACGCAAATGATAGTAGGCGCGATTGATAGTAGGCGTGATTGATAGTAGACGCGATTGATACTAGGCGTAATTAGACATGGGCGCGATTTATAGTAGACGCAATTGATAGTAGGCGCGATTGATAGTAGGTGTAATTGATAGTAGGTGCAATTTGACATGAGCGCGATTTATAGTAGACGCAAATGATAGTAGGCTTGATTGATAGTAGACGCAATTGATACTAGGCGTGATTGATAGTAGGCGTGATTTGTAGTAAGCGCATTTCATAGTAGGCTCAATTGATAGTAGTTGCAATTGATAGTAGACGTGATTGATAGTAGGCGCGATTGAAAGTAGACGTGATTGGTAACGGCGCGACTTAGATCATTTTTGATATTACAAAGTTACAGTGTCAATGTTTATACAAAGTACAAGGCAGAGAGAGGGTATTTTAAGACTTAACCTCAGCTCACCTAACATAACCTAACTCTACCTAACCTAACTTTGTCACGTGACATGTTCTACAAGTTTAGACTTGCTGTAAGGCTGACTATGACTATGACGTCATAGATTGATGAGAGGGGTGGGAGGCTGACAAAAAAGGAAATGTTTTGGTTTAATGAAAAGTCATGTCCTAGTAGGCGTGATTGGTAGTAGACGCAATTGATAGTAGACGCGATTAATGGTAGGTGCAATTGATAGTAGGTGTGATCAGGTACTTACTGCATATCAAAAGGCTGTACACTCGTGTGTTAGACACTCTATCTTGTTAAGGACCCCTATATTCCCTATACTAGGCTATACATGTTAGTTCTAAACACTTAGTGGTTATTTGTATATTAAATTTATATACACAGGTTATACAAGCACGTTTTTTCACACAGTAAAACTTTGTCAAATAGCCACATGCGACACGCAAAGTATGTTTCCGCTATCTAGCGGTGACTATGGAAACTACCTGAACATATCCTAATCTAATCCTAGCTAACCTCACCTGCCGTGACCATACCGATTTGTAAGCAACAACAACAACACACTAAGATTCCATGAATTCCAGAGTACTTTTAGATTAATTATCGACTCTCAACTCTTATAACTATGTCTATCCCACTCTGTCAAAAACACGATATATTTTTTTAAAATTTTTGCTTGATGTCAATACTAAAGTGATAATGGGTTTTCCGATCCTATCACTATAAATTCATGACCCCCCACTCTTATCTCGGTCTCGACAACAACCATGCCTATTTTTATTATGTCAGATGATGTAATGTTCGAGTGCAAAGTGGGTGTAAAAGTGAGTGCAAAGTGAGTGCAAAAGTGAGTGCAAAGTAAGTGTAAACGTAGTTGTAAAAGTGAGTGCAAAGTGAGTGCAAAAGTGAGTGCAAAAGTGTGGTGTAAAAGTGGTACCCTATTTGTAATGGCTTATTTGACACGTTATTTTGTGATACCCTATTCGTAATGGCATATTTCACAAGTTGTTTTTGTCAATGTATTTAGAGGATATTTCTCTTGTTCATGGAAAGTATCTCAGCCCTTTTTATGATAGCATAATGCTTACCGTCATGTTTGTAAGCAACAACAACACACTAAAATTCCAAGAATCCAAACTACTCTAAGGTTAATGATGGTCTCTCAACTCCATTCCACGCCTAGTCAAAAACATTATACATTTCAAATTTTTCAAAAAAGGTAAATTGAGAAAGTAGGCTATATATTTAAACTAAAAATCATATGCTAACTCCATCCCCTACGTCTATCCCATTCTCAGTCAAAAAAATATATATATATTCTTTAAATTTTTCCAAAAAATATTTGGAAAGTAGGCTATAATTTGAAAACTAATCATCCTAAAAAGTCATATGTAGACTCAAACCAATGGCTTTTATGTCCTTAATCGTTAGAACAAAACATGGAATTTGACCTTTTTCCAAATATTGATAATTTTTAAAAAATGGGCTATATTTTGTAAACTATAAATTACACAAAAAAATGTGTTTGACATAAATGACAGGTATTTACCCATTCTACGCACAAACCAAGTCCCAGGTCTCTGGGACAAAATCAATCCAAAAAGGTTCAATTTTGAAAGTAGACGATATTTTTAAAACTAATCATTCTAAAAAGTCATATATAGACTCAAACAAATGTCCTTTAAGTCCTTTAACGTTAGAACAAAACTTAACATTTTTTCATTAAAAAAAAAAAGTCCAATTTTCAAAATTGTCTATATTTTGGAAACTACGAATTAGTTCCAAAATGGCGGTCGTAGCTTAACTCAACCTAACCTAACCCTACGAGGTGTGATCAAAAAGTTCCAAAATGTCTGCCGTAGCATAACTGATTGATCCCTGTTGATTGACCCCTTTTGATTGATCTCTGTTGATGTATCCCTTTGGACTGGTCCTTGTTGACCAGCCCCTTTGGACGGGTCCTTTTTTGCATTTTTTTACGGGTCCCGGAGGACGGGTCCTTGTTGACGGGTCCCTGTGGGCGGGTCACTTTGACATAATTTGGATAAAATGCATGGGCCAGTCCATAGGGATCAGTCCAAAGGACCCGCCTACAAGGACCCGTCCTCCGGGACCCGTAAAAAAATGCAAAAAAGGACCCGTCCAAAGGGGCTGGTCAACAAGAACCAGTCCAAAGGGATACATCAACAGAGATCAATCAAAAGGGGTCAATCAACAGGGATCAATCAGTTATGCTACGGCAGACATTTTGGAACTTTTTGATCACACCTCGTAGGGTTAGGTTAGGTTGAGTTAAGCTACGACCGCCATTTTGGAACTAATTCGTAGTTTCCAAAATATAGACAATTTTGAAAATTGGACTTTTTTTTTTAATGAAAAAATGTTAAGTTTTGTTCTAACGTTAAAGGACTTAAAGGACATTTGTTTGAGTCTATATATGACTTTTAAGAATGATTAGTTTTAAAAATATCGTCTACTTTCAAAATTGAACCTTTTTGGATTGATTTTGTCCCAGAGACCTGGGACTTGGTTTGTGCGTAGAATGGGTAAATACCTGTCATTTATGTCAAACACATTTTTTTGTGTAATTTATAGTTTACAAAATATAGCCCATTTTTTAAAAATTATCAATATTTGGAAAAAGGTCAAATTCCATGTTTTGTTCTAACGATTAAGGACATAAAAGCCATTGGTTTGAGTCTACATATGACTTTTTAGGATGATTAGTTTTCAAATTATAGCCTACTTTCCAAATATTTTTTGGAAAAATTTAAAGAATATATATATATTTTTTTGACTGAGAATGGGATAGACGTAGGGGATGGAGTTAGCATATGATTTTTAGTTTAAATATATAGCCTACTTTCTCAATTTACCTTTTTTGAAAAATTTGAAATGTATAATGTTTTTGACTAGGCGTGGAATGAAGTTGAGAGACCATCATTAACCTTAGAGTAGTTTGGATTCTTGGAATTTTATTGTGTTGTTGTTGCTTACAAACATGACGGTAAGCATTATGCTATCATAAAAAGGGCTGAGATACTTTCCATGAACAAGAGAAATATCCTCTAAATACATTGACAAAAACAACTTGTGAAATAAGCCATTACGAATAGGGTATCACAAAATAACGTGTCAAATAAGCCATTACAAATAGGGTACCACTTTTACACCCCACTTTTGCACTCACTTTTGCAATCACTTTGCACTCACTTTTACAACTACTTTTACACTTACTTTGCACTCACTTTTGCACTCACTTTGCACTCACTTTTACACCCACTTTGCACTCGAACATTACATCATCTGACATAATAAAAATAGGCATGGTTGTTGTCGAGACCGAGATAAGAGTGGGGGGTCATGAATTTATAGTGATAGGATCGGAAAACCCATTATCACTTTAGTATTGACATCAAGCAAAAATTTTAAAAAAATATATCGTGTTTTTGACAGAGTGGGATAGACATAGTTATAAGAGTTGAGAGTCGATAATTAATCTAAAAGTACTCTGGAATTCATGGAATCTTAGTGTGTTGTTGTTGTTGCTTACAAATCGGTATGGTCACGGCAGGTGAGGTTAGCTAGGATTAGATTAGGATATGTTCAGGTAGTTTCCATAGTCACCGCTAGATAGCGGAAACATACTTTGCGTGTCGCATGTGGCTATTTGACAAAGTTTTACTGTGTGAAAAAACGTGCTTGTATAACCTGTGTATATAAATGTAATATACAAATAACCACTAAGTGTTTAGAACTAACATGTATAGCCTAGTATAGGGAATATAGGGGTCCTTAACAAGATAGAGTGTCTAACACACGAGTGTACAGCCTTTTGATATGCAGTAAGTACCTGATCACACCTACTATCAATTGCACCTACCATTAATCGCGTCTACTATCAATTGCGTCTACTACCAATCACGCCTACTAGGACATGACTTTTCATTGAACCAAAATATTTCCTTTTTTGTCAGCCTCCCACTCCTCTCATCAATCTATGACGTCATAGTCATAGTCAGCCTTACAGCAAGTCTTAACTTGTAGAACATGTCACGTGACCAAGTTAGGTTAGGTAAAGTTAGGTTATGTTAGGTGAGCTGAGGTTAAGTCTTAAAATACCCTCTCTCTGCCTTGTACTTTGTATAAACATTGACACTGTAACTTTGTAATATCAAAAATGATCTAAGTCGCGCAGTAGGGGGGTAGTGAGAGTTCCAAATAGTGTCATGGCCGCCGCGTGAGTCCAAGCCAATATCTCGCAAACCCATGGTCCGATTTTGACAAATGAGGTGTCGTTGGACTCGGACTGATGCCCTCTTTTTAATGGACCACTCATTTCAACCCCTAAATAAAACCTACCCCTACTAGGGGGTGAAATTGTAATTTTTTAGTGAAAGCCTCTTTTCAAATGGGACATGTATAAGGTGCGCTGCTAAAATGAACTTAAACGTTGTTGCTCATATAGCGCATGCGTTTTACGAGATGCCGCTATGGATGAACATTTTTGTTTTTTGTTTTTTACGCATGCGCACTTGGAATTTTTGTAAGAGGGCGAGCTCTTTGAAATAAATGATTGATAAGAAGGGTTTTGGTGGTGAGGAGAGAATCAGATAGTCGCCTACTTTCCTACGACGTTTGCCGATATCTCTCGAACGCAAGGTCGGATTTGGACGTGTGACGTGTCAAATCGCTTGTCTCAAAGCCCTATATATGTTATTAATAGGTTAAAGTTTTGAGAATGAGGGAAACAGGCGTTTTGGGGTAAAATTATGATTTTAGACTTTTTCTGATATTTCACGAATGCCTGGTCGGATTTGGTCCTATGACGTGTCAAATGGCTTGTCTCGAAACCCTCTTTATTTTGGTAATAGGTTAAAGTTTTTGAGAATGAGGGAAACAGAATTTTTTGTTGTAAAACCGTGATTTTAGACTTTTTGTTATATCTCACAAACCAATAACGCCAGAGACGTATACGAGGGGTCGTAGGACTCGGGGTGACGCCCCTCCCCTATCTCCCTTTCGAATATAGTATTTATGTTTAAAAAAATGCGAAAGAGCCTAACGACACTTATGTTGAAAACATTTCAGTTTTTAAAACTTTTCTTAAATTTGTCTAAAATGTTCATGACGAGTGGTTGTAGATAGAAAGAGACGATACCACTGGACACGTGTTTCAACGAAGCTATTACTGGCCACGGTGGTGATATACCAATACAGTATTCGCTATTTCGATGAGACGGCGGGTCGAGGGTTCGTTTTCTGATTTTTCCTATGATGGAATTCCTAATTCCTAAACCCCCTGAAGGGGGTCTTTAACGTGTAAACGATTATGAGTGACATGACAAATGATAATTCCTTGATTCGATGAAGTTGGCTTTAGATAGAACAAACAGAACTTGGTTATATGTTGCTTGAAGTGAGTATAGAAAACAAACTTGCTGGGGCAGACTGACAGGATGTGAATGTTATTTGATCTTATTGGAATGCATTGACTTGACAGGGCAATGAAAAAAAGCACAGAGATGCTGAGGACACTTGAAGGTCAAACGATATGGCAACCATGGTGGGAGGGGGAAGCTAGGATGATGTCGCCGATCATGTTCAATGGATGAATTTATATTTTGCGAAGCATTGTTCGGAGAGGGTCATGGGACGACTTGTTTTAAGGGTATTTATTTTTTCGATGTTTCCTATGGTGGACTCATTGATTGAAATAATCCAAAACTGCTAGGGCATGGCCTTGAGATTTTATAAACCGATAATGGGATTTTGACATACAAGATCCACTCAGAACTTGACATGATGTCATTCTTTTTATGGCTTATGAATTTCCCCAAAAAAGACCCAAAACAACAAGATCATGGACTTTTGCTTTTCTTAATATATTGCAAACCCATAATGTAAGATGTTTACTGTGAGTGACGAAATCTAGCTAGGTAACGAAAGAATTATTGTAGGATATATGTATGGTGACTGACACGTCTTTGACCATTGGAACTTGTTTTCAGATCTGACTGTAGTACATAGGGAGTATAGGTTGTAGGCATGGATTGACAAACGGTGCACACAAAATTCAATTTATCGATTCAAGAATTAAGAGTAGACTATCATTAATTAATTGGTTAAAGAGTGTAGCTAAAAATAAAAAAATGGTGACTACATTAAACTAAACTGAACCAAGTCGAATCAAACCCAACCGAACCAAACCAAGCCTAAAGCAAACCAAACCTAATCAAGAACAAGCCAAGGGCTTAAGTGTAAAACTTGTGGGGGAATGCAGTCATTGGCAATGTCCAAAGGAAGGGATAACGCTCTACCTCTAGAGGGTAAGGTAAAGCTAGCGCATGGTGCTAATGCATATTCCCAAGTACATGAACCACACACACACACAACTATCCTATGCTGTTTTTATGAGTTAACTGTTAAAACTTACTCAGTGGTTAGTGAGCAAGATGGTCGCTACACACAACAAGCTTTAAATACTTGAGGCTAATAATCTATACACACACACACACGCTTGTTCTAAACTAAACTGTCTTGCTGGCAGTGCTCACACAGTAGGCAAATGACAGAAATGCTTGGCTAACAGAAATACAATCATTTTCGTTTGTCTAATGTTACCAGCTAACCATTACATGCTATAGTGGTGAGCACATGTGCCTCTTGCACTGGAGATCGTAACTCGATTTCTAGCTCTAAGGCCTAGAATGAATCAAACTAAGAAAGAAGGGTATGGTGACGCAGTGGTTAAACTGTTAGCCTTTCACTAAGGTAGACTAGGGTTTGATTTTAGGTTAATATACATGTCATAAACAAACAAACAAACAAACAAACAAACAAACAAAAAAAGCAGAGATAATGTTTAAAACTGATTACACTTGTCTCTTTTCAAATTATTACTTAGATTGCAAATACAAAGGTGGACTGGGTTTGATATTCAGTTAATGCTGCCTATCGCATACTAGCCTGTAAGAAAGCCAAACAAGCAAAAGGCGTAGGTAGAGCAGTGGTAAAATCGCTATGTGTAGAGAACTACCTAACGGTTTTATGAACTGGCAATGGTATGTCGCATAAACAGTGCAGGATACAATCCAGCAACCATAATTTGTATCTTGTGGAGCAGAGAAAACATATATATAGAGAAAGATATAGAAAGCTAGTGTATGTATGGGTAGCATTGATAATTTGACCAGAGAAAATACGATGAGGTAGGGTGGGGAGAGGGAGAATTAACACTTATATATGAATGAATGGTAAATAGTATTTTAGTTTTTTTTCCCCAATAGTTTTGTTTTTTAAATGCAGTGGTAGATAGTCGTTATTTTGTAAAACATTCTTACTTGCAGTAGTAATAAGACTCTATGGTTTCGCTAACACATAGATAGACTGTATTATTGCCATGGTTAAGCACTCACATTAAGATCATTTACAAAATCATAAAATGAAAAATAAAAAATCTTGTTTTGGAAATATCGTTTTTCAACATACACAAAATAAATATATAAAAAATTTGTAAACAGCAAAATGGAAAATCCATGGTCAAGCACTCACATTAAGATCATTTACAAAATCATAAAATGAAAAATAAAAATCTTGTTTTGGAAATATCGATTTTTTTCAACATACACAAAATAAATATATAAAAAATTTGTAAACAGCAAAATGGAAAATCCATGTTTCCATATAGACAAAATTTAAAAACCTTAAACGGACATTTAAGAAAATATATATAAATGGGAAATTGACAAATGTGTAAATATGAAAATGGAAAAATCCATGTTTCCATATCATGAAATTGAAAAACATCAAACTGTCATTTTAAAAAATGCAAATGGAAAATTGACAAATTGCAATGTGTGAAATGTGAAATTGAACAAATGGCTATCATTATTTAAAAAAAAAAAAAGAACATGGTGCTCTATGGTTGAGGTGTGAATCAAACCCTTTCTACTTATTTGGACCACCCGAGACTGAGTAGACTAGTTTAAGTTGTCATACCACTTTTAAAAGTTTGTGTTAAATCTAGGAATTGAACCCAAGAGCTTGTAGGGGAGATCAAAGGTTATAATATGTTAAACAGATAGCCTTGAATGAAGGGTGTGGTAGCTATATAGAGATGAGACGTTTCGCTCGGGGCAGGGAGGCATGGAGATCTGCATCAAACCAGTCAAAGGACTAAAGACTCAAACAACAACATGTACGTTCACCAAAATAATGTTGTGTAACGGTAAATGTTAGTCAACGAACAGTAATGCATTACTAAAACCCATGACACGATACCTAAGAGCTTTTCTAAAATGATTTTAAAATGCCTTTAACCCTATATTGAACACCCAGTTCACAAAACTCATAACTGCAATGTTATGGTAAAACAAAACAAAATCTATATTTCAAAACAAACAAGTGGTTTAGTCAATGTATACTGGAAAAAGTTTTGTAAACACTCAAGTCCTCAAGACCAATTAAATTAGTAACTGTCAGGTTGGCCGAGTGGTTAAGGTGTTTGACTTAAGATCAAATTTCTGTATAAGGAAGCAAGGGTTCGAATCCCTTACCTGACATAACTATTGCCTTAACATGGCTTGGCCACACTGTATTATTATGATACTCAGTACACAAACCATAGATATAGTGTATTGTTTAAGGCCACTCTCTTTCTGAACATAGTCAGAGACTGTTGATGGTTAACAATTGTATTAATAGTGGGACATGGGGATAGCAATTAAGAAAAAACAGCCAATACCCATACAATATTTTTATTCATTTTAGTTTTTTTTTTACAATAGTTACACACTGAATACAACTTTTTATCTCTTTACCATTGTTTGATATAGATTTTAAACACAACGCTTGTTGTAGATCCTTTTACAACTTTCTCTAGGTACTCTTGTTCTTAAAAACTGGGGAAGCCGCAATGGTTTTATAGACATTAAACCCTCATTCTCTTCTTTTTCATTATTATTATTATCATTATTATAAATATTATCTTTATAATTATTATAGTCATTGTCACCATCATTATCATCATCATCATCATCCTCAACATCACTAGAACTATCCAATTCCATTTTTTCCTTTTCAAAAGGGATCTCTTGAAGAGTCTGTGTTGCTTTTGATAGTGTTACGGGTTTATTGAACGTTGACAACTGTCCTAACATGACTTTTTGAGGAGATAAATGTTTTTTCATAAGGAAGTCACTATGTTGAGTAACACTATGTTTTTGTCGGACTTGCTTTTTCTTGTTCTTTTGATCATGTTTTGTTAACACTAACGGTGTTTCATTTGGTATACCACATTGATGAGTACCCACACTTAAGACCTCACTATGTTTACTTTTTAGATGACCTAGACATTTTGTTGTTCTTTGTTTTGAGCACTGCCAAAATATGATGCCATTCGCATTTTCTCGCTTATAGTTATAAGAGTACCCATGATACAGGGCACGTGGTTTACCTTTATTGGTTATAGTATATTCCATAGTAGTCACTGACTTGTATAGTCGATCCGCCTACTACAAAGGTCTGAACACTTGTGGTGAAAGAATGATGTTGTGTTGACGTTTTATGCAGGATAATGTTGGTGGCATATGTGGGTGGCTTATGTTGATGACATGTGTTGTTGGCTGATTTTGGTGGCTTATGTTGATGGTTTATGGTGGTGGCTTATGTTGATGGCTTATGTTGGTGGCTTATGTTGATGACATATGTTGGTGACTTATGTTGATAGCTTATGTTGGTGGCTAATGTTGATGACATATGTTGTTGGCTTATGGTGGTGGCTTATGTTGATGGTATATGTTGCTGGCCTATGTTGATGGTTTATGTTAATGGCTTAGGTTAATATCTTAGGTTGATGGCATAAGTTGATGGCTTATGTTGGTGGCTTATGGTGGTGGCTTATGCTGGTGGCTTATGCTAGTGGCTTATGGTGGTGGTTTATGGTGGTGGCTTATGTTGATGACATATGTTGGTGGCTTAAGTTGGTGGCTTATGTTGGTGGCTTATGGTGGTGGCTTATGGTGGTGGGTTATGGTGGTGGATTATGGTGGCTTATAGTGGTGGCTTATGGTGGTGGTTTATGGTGGTGGCTTATGTTGATGACATATGTTGGTGGCTTATGGTGGCTTATGGTGGTGATTTATAGTGGTGGCCTATGTTGGTGGCTTATTTTTGGTGGTTTACGTTAATACCTTATTTGTAATGGCTTATTTGACAAGTTATTGTTGTCAATGTATTTAGAGGATTTTTCTCTTGGTTTTGGAAAGTATTTCAACTCTTTTTTATGGTAGCATAATGCTTACCGCCATGTTTGTAAGCAACAACAACACACTAAAATTCCAAGAATCCAAAGTACTCTAAGGTTAATGATTGTCTCTCAACTCCATTCAACGTCTAGTCAAAAAACATTATATATTTTTCACATTTTACAAAAAAGGTAAATTGGGAAAGTAAGCTATATGTTTAAACTAAAAATCATATCAAATCATATGCTAACTCCAACACCTACGTCTACCCCAATCTCAGTCAAAAAAATATAATATTCTTCAAATTTTTCCAAAACAGTATTTGGAAAGTAGGCCATATTTTGAAAACTAATCATCCTATAAAGTCATATATATATATACTGAAACCAATGGCTTTTATATCCTCAATCTTAAGAACAAAATATGGAATTTTTGACATTTTTTCCAAAAATGTTCATTTTAAAACGGGGCTATATTTTGGAAACTAGGAATTTTACAAGAAAGTTTGTTTAACGTAAATGGCAGGTATTTACCCCCACTACCCGCAAACCAAGTCCCAGGTCTCTGGGGAAAAATCCAAAAAAAGTTCAATTTGGAAAGTAGGCAATATTTTGAAAACTAATCATTCTAAAAAGTCATATATAGACTCAAACCAATGGCTTTTATGTCCTTAATTGGTAGAACAAAACTTAACATTTTTTCAGTTTTTCCAAAAAAGTCCAATTTTCAAAAATTGTCTATATTTTGGGAACTAAGAATTTTACAAAAAAGTTTGTTTAACGAAAATGAAAGGTCTTTACCCCCCTCTACCCAAAACATAAATTTCAGGTCCCTAGGACAAAAACTGTGCAGTATATATATATATATATTTTTTGGGGAGGGGGTCTATATTCACTTTACCTCCCCACTTCACAAGATGGCGGCCATAGCTTAACTTAACCTAGCCTAACCTAACCTGACCTACGAGGTGTGATCAAAAAGTTCCAAAAATGTGGCTGCAACTTAACCAAACCTAGCCTAGCCTAACCTAACCTCCCTGTTGACTAGCCCCCTTTGGACGGGTCCTTTTTGAAGGGAGTCATTTTTTTTACGTGTCCCGGAGGACGGGTCCTTGTTGACGGGTCCCTGTGGCGGGTCCTTTGGACTGATCCCTATGGACTGGCCTTGCATTTTATCCAAATTATGTCAAAGGGGACCCGCCACTGGGACCCGTCAACAAGGACCCGTCCTCCGGGACACGTAAAAAAAATGACTCCCTTCAAAAAGGACCCGTCCAAAGGGGGCTAGTCAACAGGGAGGTTAGGTTAGGCTAGGCTAGGTTTGGTTAAGTTGCAGCCACATTTTTGGAACTTTTTGATCACACCTCGTAGGTCAGGTTAGGTTAGGCTAGGTTAAGTTAAGCTATGGCCGCCATCTTGTGAAGTGGGGAGGTAAAGTGAATATAGACCCCCTCCCCAAAAAATATATATATATATATACTGCACAGTTTTTGTCCTAGGGACCTGAAATTTATGTTTTGGGTAGAGGGGGGTAAAGACCTTTCATTTTCGTTAAACAAACTTTTTTGTAAAATTCTTAGTTCCCAAAATATAGACAATTTTTGAAAATTGGACTTTTTTGGAAAAACTGAAAAAATGTTAAGTTTTGTTCTACCAATTAAGGACATAAAAGCCATTGGTTTGAGTCTATATATGACTTTTTAGAATGATTAGTTTTCAAAATATTGCCTACTTTCCAAATTGAACTTTTTTTGGATTTTTCCCCAGAGACCTGGGACTTGGTTTGCGGGTAGTGGGGGTAAATACCTGCCATTTACGTTAAACAAACTTTCTTGTAAAATTCCTAGTTTCCAAAATATAGCCCCGTTTTAAAATGAACATTTTTGGAAAAAATGTCAAAAATTCCATATTTTGTTCTTAAGATTGAGGATATAAAAGCCATTGGTTTCAGTATATATATATATATGACTTTATAGGATGATTAGTTTTCAAAATATGGCCTACTTTCCAAATACTGTTTTGGAAAAATTTGAAGAATATTATATTTTTTTGACTGAGATTGGGGTAGACGTAGGTGTTGGAGTTAGCATATGATTTGATATGATTTTTAGTTTAAACATATAGCTTACTTTCCCAATTTACCTTTTTTGTAAAATGTGAAAAATATATAATGTTTTTTGACTAGACGTTGAATGGAGTTGAGAGACAATCATTAACCTTAGAGTACTTTGGATTCTTGGAATTTTAGTGTGTTGTTGTTGCTTACAAACATGGCGGTAAGCATTATGCTACCATAAAAAAGAGTTGAAATACTTTCCAAAACCAAGAGAAAAATCCTCTAAATACATTGACAACAATAACTTGTCAAATAAGCCATTACAAATAAGGTATTAACGTAAACCACCAAAAATAAGCCACCAACATAGGCCACCACTATAAATCACCACCATAAGCCACCATAAGCCACCAACATATGTCATCAACATAAGCCACCACCATAAACCACCACCATAAGCCACCACTATAAGCCACCATAATCCACCACCATAACCCACCACCATAAGCCACCACCATAAGCCACCAACATAAGCCACCAACTTAAGCCACCAACATATGTCATCAACATAAGCCACCACCATAAACCACCACCATAAGCCACTAGCATAAGCCACCAGCATAAGCCACCACCATAAGCCACCAACATAAGCCATCAACTTATGCCATCAACCTAAGATATTAACCTAAGCCATTAACATAAACCATCAACATAGGCCAGCAACATATACCATCAACATAAGCCACCACCATAAGCCAACAACATATGTCATCAACATTAGCCACCAACATAAGCTATCAACATAAGTCACCAACATATGTCATCAACATAAGCCACCAACATAAGCCATCAACATAAGCCACCACCATAAACCATCAACATAAGCCACCAAAATCAGCCAACAACACATGTCATCAACATAAGCCACCCACATATGCCACCAACATTATCCTGCATAAAACGTCAACACAACATCATTCTTTCACCACAAGTGTTCAGACCTTTGTAGTAGGCGGATCGACTATACAAGTCAGTGACTACTATGGAATATACTATAACCAATAAAGGTAAACCACGTGCCCTGTATCATGGGTACTCTTATAACTATAAGCGAGAAAATGCGAATGGCATCATATTTTGGCAGTGCTCAAAACAAAGAACAACAAAATGTCTAGGTCATCTAAAAAGTAAACATAGTGAGGTCTTAAGTGTGGGTACTCATCAATGTGGTATACCAAATGAAACACCGTTAGTGTTAACAAAACATGATCAAAAGAACAAGAAAAAGCAAGTCCGACAAAAACATAGTGTTACTCAACATAGTGACTTCCTTATGAAAAAACATTTATCTCCTCAAAAAGTCATGTTAGGACAGTTGTCAACGTTCAATAAACCCGTAACACTATCAAAAGCAACACAGACTCTTCAAGAGATCCCTTTTGAAAAGGAAAAAATGGAATTGGATAGTTCTAGTGATGTTGAGGATGATGATGATGATGATAATGATGGTGACAATGACTATAATAATTATAAAGATAATATTTATAATAATGATAATAATAATAATGAAAAAGAAGAGAATGAGGGTTTAATGTCTATAAAACCATTGCGGCTTCCCCAGTTTTTAAGAACAAGAGTACCTAGAGAAAGTTGTAAAAGGATCTACAACAAGCGTTGTGTTTAAAATCTATATCAAACAATGGTAAAGAGATAAAAAGTTGTATTCAGTGTGTAACTATTGTAAAAAAAAAACTAAAATGAATAAAAATATTGTATGGGTATTGGCTGTTTTTTCTTAATTGCTATCCCCATGTCCCACTATTAATACAATTGTTAACCATCAACAGTCTCTGACTATGTTCAGAAAGAGAGTGGCCTTAAACAATACACTATATCTATGGTTTGTGTACTGAGTATCATAATAATACAGTGTGGCCAAGCCATGTTAAGGCAATAGTTATGTCAGGTAAGGGATTCGAACCCTTGCTTCCTTATACAGAAATTTGATCTTAAGTCAAACACCTTAACCACTCGGCCAACCTGACAGTTACTAATTTAATTGGTCTTGAGGACTTGAGTGTTTACAAAACTTTTTCCAGTATACATTGACTAAACCACTTGTTTGTTTTGAAATATAGATTTTGTTTTGTTTTACCATAACATTGCAGTTATGAGTTTTGTGAACTGGGTGTTCAATATAGGGTTAAAGGCATTTTAAAATCATTTTAGAAAAGCTCTTAGGTATCGTGTCATGGGTTTTAGTAATGCATTACTGTTCGTTGACTAACATTTACCGTTACACAACATTATTTTGGTGAACGTACATGTTGTTGTTTGAGTCTTTAGTCCTTTGACTGGTTTGATGCAGATCTCCATGCCTCCCTGCCCCGAGCGAAACGTCTCATCTCTATATAGCTACCACACCCTTCATTCAAGGCTATCTGTTTAACATATTATAACCTTTGATCTCCCCTACAAGCTCTTGGGTTCAATTCCTAGATTTAACACAAACTTTTAAAAGTGGTATGACAACTTAAACTAGTCTACTCAGTCTCGGGTGGTCCAAATAAGTAGAAAGGGTTTGATTCACACCTCAACCATAGAGCACCATGTTCTTTTTTTTTTTTTAAATAATGATAGCCATTTGTTCAATTTCACATTTCACACATTGCAATTTGTCAATTTTCCATTTGCATTTTTTAAAATGACAGTTTGATGTTTTTCAATTTCATGATATGGAAACATGGATTTTTCCATTTTCATATTTACACATTTGTCAATTTCCCATTTATATATATTTTCTTAAATGTCCGTTTAAGGTTTTTAAATTTTGTCTATATGGAAACATGGATTTTCCATTTTGCTGTTTACAAATTTTTTATATATTTATTTTGTGTATGTTGAAAAAAATCGATATTTCCAAAACAAGATTTTTATTTTTCATTTTATGATTTTGTAAATGATCTTAATGTGAGTGCTTGACCATGGATTTTCCATTTTGCTGTTTACAAATTTTTTATATATTTATTTTGTGTATGTTGAAAAACGATATTTCCAAAACAAGATTTTTTATTTTTCATTTTATGATTTTGTAAATGATCTTAATGTGAGTGCTTAACCATGGCAATAATACAGTCTATCTATGTGTTAGCGAAACCATAGAGTCTTATTACTACTGCAAGTAAGAATGTTTTACAAAATAACGACTATCTACCACTGCATTTAAAAAACAAAACTATTGGGGAAAAAAAACTAAAATACTATTTACCATTCATTCATATATAAGTGTTAATTCTCCCTCTCCCCACCCTACCTCATCGTATTTTCTCTGGTCAAATTATCAATGCTACCCATACATACACTAGCTTTCTATATCTTTCTCTATATATATGTTTTCTCTGCTCCACAAGATACAAATTATGGTTGCTGGATTGTATCCTGCACTGTTTATGCGACATACCATTGCCAGTTCATAAAACCGTTAGGTAGTTCTCTACACATAGCGATTTTACCACTGCTCTACCTACGCCTTTTGCTTGTTTGGCTTTCTTACAGGCTAGTATGCGATAGGCAGCATTAACTGAATATCAAACCCAGTCCACCTTTGTATTTGCAATCTAAGTAATAATTTGAAAAGAGACAAGTGTAATCAGTTTTAAACATTATCTCTGCTTTTTTTGTTTGTTTGTTTGTTTGTTTGTTTGTTTGTTTATGACATGTATATTAACCTAAAATCAAACCCTAGTCTACCTTAGTGAAAGGCTAACAGTTTAACCACTGCGTCACCATACCCTTCTTTCTTAGTTTGATTCATTCTAGGCCTTAGAGCTAGAAATCGAGTTACGATCTCCAGTGCAAGAGGCACATGTGCTCACCACTATAGCATGTAATGGTTAGCTGGTAACATTAGACAAACGAAAATGATTGTATTTCTGTTAGCCAAGCATTTCTGTCATTTGCCTACTGTGTGAGCACTGCCAGCAAGACAGTTTAGTTTAGAACAAGCGTGTGTGTGTGTGTATAGATTATTAGCCTCAAGTATTTAAAGCTTGTTGTGTGTAGCGACCATCTTGCTCACTAACCACTGAGTAAGTTTTAACAGTTAACTCATAAAAACAGCATAGGATAGTTGTGTGTGTGTGTGGTTCATGTACTTGGGAATATGCATTAGCACCATGCGCTAGCTTTACCTTACCCTCTAGAGGTAGAGCGTTATCCCTTCCTTTGGACATTGCCAATGACTGCATTCCCCCACAAGTTTTACACTTAAGCCCTTGGCTTGTTCTTGATTAGGTTTGGTTTGCTTTAGGCTTGGTTTGGTTCGGTTGGGTTTGATTCGACTTGGTTCAGTTTAGTTTAATGTAGTCACCATTTTTTTATTTTTAGCTACACTCTTTAACCAATTAATTAATGATAGTCTACTCTTAATTCTTGAATCGATAAATTGAATTTTGTGTGCACCGTTTGTCAATCCATGCCTACAACCTATACTCCCTATGTACTACAGTCAGATCTGAAAACAAGTTCCAATGGTCAAAGACGTGTCAGTCACCATACATATATCCTACAATAATTCTTTCGTTACCTAGCTAGATTTCGTCACTCACAGTAAACATCTTACATTATGGGTTTGCAATATATTAAGAAAAGCAAAAGTCCATGATCTTGTTGTTTTGGGTCTTTTTTGGGGAAATTCATAAGCCATAAAAAGAATGACATCATGTCAAGTTCTGAGTGGATCTTGTATGTCAAAATCCCATTATCGGTTTATAAAATCTCAAGGCCATGCCCTAGCAGTTTTGGATTATTTCAATCAATGAGTCCACCATAGGAAACATCGAAAAAATAAATACCCTTAAAACAAGTCGTCCCATGACCCTCTCCGAACAATGCTTCGCAAAATATAAATTCATCCATTGAACATGATCGGCGACATCATCCTAGCTTCCCCCTCCCACCATGGTTGCCATATCGTTTGACCTTCAAGTGTCCTCAGCATCTCTGTGCTTTTTTTCATTGCCCTGTCAAGTCAATGCATTCCAATAAGATCAAATAACATTCACATCCTGTCAGTCTGCCCCAGCAAGTTTGTTTTCTATACTCACTTCAAGCAACATATAACCAAGTTCTGTTTGTTCTATCTAAAGCCAACTTCATCGAATCAAGGAATTATCATTTGTCATGTCACTCATAATCGTTTACACGTTAAAGACCCCCTTCAGGGGGTTTAGGAATTAGGAATTCCATCATAGGAAAAATCAGAAAACGAACCCTCGACCCGCCGTCTCATCGAAATAGCGAATACTGTATTGGTATATCACCACCGTGGCCAGTAATAGCTTCGTTGAAACACGTGTCCAGTGGTATCGTCTCTTTCTATCTACAACCACTCGTCATGAACATTTTAGACAAATTTAAGAAAAGTTTTAAAAACTGAAATGTTTTCAACATAAGTGTCGTTAGGCTCTTTCGCATTTTTTTAAACATAAATACTATATTCGAAAGGGAGATAGGGGAGGGGCGTCACCCCGAGTCCTACGACCCCTCGTATACGTCTCTGGCGTTATTGGTTTGTGAGATATAACAAAAAGTCTAAAATCACGGTTTTACAACAAAAAATTCTGTTTCCCTCATTCTCAAAAACTTTAACCTATTACCAAAATAAAGAGGGTTTCGAGACAAGCCATTTGACACGTCATAGGACCAAATCCGACCAGGCATTCGTGAAATATCAGAAAAAGTCTAAAATCATAATTTTACCCCAAAACGCCTGTTTCCCTCATTCTCAAAACTTTAACCTATTAATAACATATATAGGGCTTTGAGACAAGCGATTTGACACGTCACACGTCCAAATCCGACCTTGCGTTCGAGAGATATCGGCAAACGTCGTAGGAAAGTAGGCGACTATCTGATTCTCTCCTCACCACCAAAACCCTTCTTATCAATCATTTATTTCAAAGAGCTCGCCCTCTTACAAAAATTCCAAGTGCGCATGCGTAAAAAACAAAAAACAAAAATGTTCATCCATAGCGGCATCTCGTAAAACGCATGCGCTATATGAGCAACAACGTTTAAGTTCATTTTAGCAGCGCACCTTATACATGTCCCATTTGAAAAGAGGCTTTCACTAAAAAATTACAATTTCACCCCCTAGTAGGGGTAGGTTTTATTTAGGGGTTGAAATGAGTGGTCCATTAAAAAGAGGGCATCAGTCCGAGTCCAACGACACCTCATTTGTCAAAATCGGACCATGGGTTTGCGAGATATTGGCTTGGACTCACGCGGCGGCCATGACACTATTTGGAACTCTCACTACCCCCCTACTTCGCGCCCATATCAATCACGTCTACTATCAATCGCGCCTACTATCAATCACGTCTACTATCAATTGCAACTACTATCAATTGAGCCTACTATGAAATGCGCTTACTACAAATCACGCTTACTATCAATCACGCCTAGTATCAATTGCGTCTACTATCAATCAAGCCTACTATCATTTGCGTCTACTATAAATCGCGCTCATGTCAAATTGCGCCTACTATCAATTACACCTACTATCAATCGCGCCTACTATCAATTGCGTCTACTATAAATCGCGCCCATGTCTAATTACGCCTACTATCAATCGCGCCTACTATCTTTCGCGTCTACTATAAATCGCGCTCATGTCAAATCACGCCTACTATCAATCACGCCTACTATCAATTGCGTCCACTATTAATCGCACCTACTATCAATTGCGTCTACTATAAATCGCGCCTACTAGGACATGGCGTTTCTTTAAACTAAAACATTTCTTTTTGTCAGCCTCTCACCTCTCCCATCAATCTATGACGTCATAATCAGTCTTAAAGCAAGTCTAAACTTGTAGAACGTGTCACGTGACAAAGTTAGGTTAGGTAAAGTTAGGTTATGTTAAGTGAGCTGAGATTATGTCTTAAAATACCCCCTCTCTACCTTGTACTTTGTATAAACATTGACACTGTAACTTTATAATATCAAAAATGATCTGAGTCGCGCCCAGGTCAAATTGCGCCTACTATCAATCACGTCTACTATCAATCACGCCTACTATCAATCGCGCCTACTATCATTTGCGTCTACTATAAATCGCGCTCATGTCAAATCACGCCTACTATCAATCACGCCTACTATCAATTGCGTCTACTATTAATCGCGCCTACTATCAATTGCGTCTACTATAAATCACGCCTACTAGGACATGACGTTTCATTAAACTAAAACATTTCCTTTTTTGCCAGCCTCTCACCCCTCCCATCAATCTATGACGACATAATCAGTCTTAAAGCAAGTCTAAACTTGTAAAACATGTCACGTGATAAAGTTAGGTTAGGTAAAGTTGGTTATGTTAAGTGAGCTGAGGTTAAGTCTTAAAATACCCCCTCTCTACCTTGTACTTTGTATAAAGATTGACATTGTAACTTTATAATATCAAAAATGATCTAAGTCGCGCCCATGTCAAATTACGTCTACTATCAATCGCGCCTGCTATCAATCACGCCTACTATCAATTGCATCTACTATCAATTGAGCCTACTATGAATTGCGCTTACTACAAATCACGCCTACTATCAATCACGCCTAGTATCAATTGCGTCTACTAATAATCACGTCTAGTATCAAATACACCTACTATCAATCACGTCTACTATCAATTTTCGTCTACTATAAATCACGCCTACTAGGACATGACGTTTCATTAAACTAATACATTACCTTTTTGGCCAGCCTCTCACCCCTCCCATCAATCTATGACGACATAATCAGTCTTAAGGCAAGTCTATACTTGTAGAACATGTCACGTGACAAAGTTAGGTTAGGTAAAGTTTGGTTATGTTAAGTGAGCTGAGGTAAAGTCTTAAAATACCCCCTCTCTACCTTGTACTTTGTATAAACATTGACACTGTAACTTTATGATATCAAAAATGATCTAAGTTGCGCCCATGTCAAATTACGTCTACTATCAATCGCGCCTACTATCAATCACGCCTACTATCAATTGCATCTACTATCAATTGAGCCTACTATGAATTGCGCTTACTACAAATCACGCCTACTATCAATCACGCCTAGTATCAATTGCGTCTACTATTAATCACGTCTAGTATCGATTACACCTACTATCAATTACGTCTACTATCAATTGCGTCTACTATAAATCACGCCTACTAGGACACGACGTTTCATAAACTAAAACATTTCCTTTTTTGCCAGCCTCTCACCCCTCCCATCTGCAAGACGTGCTTGTATAAGCTGTGTATTTAAATTCAATATATACAATTAACCACTAAGTGTTCAGAACTAACATGTCTAGGGTATATATGGGACCCTTAGCAACAAACAAAAAAAATACGGTCTAACTTACGAGTGTATGGTCTTGTCATACGCAGTAAGTACCTGTTAACCTTGACTTGGGTATAAGAATATTGTCAGTTGACTACTGCCTGTTACAGTGTTCACATCGTGAAAGACCGTCTCACCTACCAGTCTCCAGCCTTGTCATACGCAGTAAGCAGCTGTTGGCGGAAAGCAACATCCGTAAATCTTGACATTTAGGAAAGTGTGTGTGTGTGTAAATCACTTGTAATCTAAAGATTGTTCATGTGTCTTTACTAAAATTTAATTCATATGTATTAGTTGATATGGAAGTCTCAACAACCAGTCATGGCAAGCCATGTGTCTTCTATAAAGGATATACATATATTGTAAAAACAACCAATAAAGATGGAACTGTTATTTGGCGATGTTCAAAACAACGATCCAAAAAGTGTCGAGGAATGATTAAAACAAAAGACTCCAACGTACTTACTTCAAAAGAACATCATTGTGAATCTCAAATTAATACACATTTAAATACGCAAAATACTCTAACCCAGGTAAAAAAGCAAGTCCAAGAAAAATATATTTCTGCTCAAGATAGTGCATTGTTTGTTAAAAAGCATTCATCATCACCTCAAAAAGACATGTTAGGACAAATACCATCGTTCAAAATACCCTTAACACTATCAAAAGCAACGCAGACTCTACAAGAGGTCCCTGTGGAAAACAAACAAGAGGAATTGGATAGTTCTAGTGATGTTGAGAATGATGATGATGATGATCATAATGATGGTGACAATGACTATAATAATTTTGATGATAATATTCATAATGATGATGATGATGATGATAATTATGAAAAAGAAGAGGATGAGGGTTTTATGTTTATAAAACCATTGCGGCTTCCCCAGTTTTAAGAGCAAGAGTACCTGGAGAAAGTTGTAAAAGGATCTACAACAAACGTTGTGTTTAAAAATCTATATCGAACAATGGTAAAGAGATCGAGTTGAATTCAGTGTGTGTAACTATTATAAAATGAATTTAATAAAAATATTGTATGGGTATTGTCTGTTTTTCTTAATTACTATCCCCATGTCCCACTATTAATACAATTGTTAACCATCAACAGTCTCTGACTATGTTCAGAAAGAGAGTGGCCTTAAACAATACACTATATCTATGGTTTGTGTACCGAGTATCATAATAATGCAGTGTGGCCAAACCATGTTAAGGCAATAGTTATGTCAGGTAAGGGATTCGAACCCTTGCTTCCATATACAGAAAATTTGATCTTAGTCAAACACCTTAACCACTCGGTCAACCTGACAGTTACTAATTTAATTAGTCTTGAGGACTTCAGTGTTTACAAAACCTTTTTCCAGTATACATTGACTAAACCACTTGCTTGTTTTGAAATATAGATTTTGTTTTGTTTTACCATAACATTGCTGTTATGAGTCTTGTGAACTGGGTGTTCAATATAGGGCTAAAGGCATTTTAAAATCATTTTAGAAAAGCTCTTAGGTATCGTGTCATGGGTTGTAGTAATTCATTACTGTTCGTTGACTAACATTTACCGTTACACAACATTATTTCAGTGAACTTACATGTTGTTGTTTGAGTCTTTAGTCCTTTGACTGGTTTGATGCAGATCTCAGCGCCTATCTGTCCCGAGCTAATCGTTTCATCTCTATATAGCTACCACACCCTACATTCAAGGCTATCTGTTTAACATATTCTAAACTTGGTCTACCCCTACAGTTCTCGTCCTCGAACCTTTCTTCCATAACTACGTTTGCTATTCTTGGGTGTCTTAGTACGTGTCCTACCAACCTATCTCTTTACTTCATTAACAGTCGCCAGATGCATCTCTTCTCCCCCACTCGTCTTAATACCTCTTTGTTAGTAACCCTATTTACCCATCTAATCTTCATCATTCTCCTGTAACACCACATTTCAAACACTTCAATTCTCCACTTTTCTGCTACACCAATTGTCTAAGTTGTACTTTCATAGAGTGCCACGCTCCAGACAAAGGCCTTCAAAATGACTTCCTAATACCTAAATCTATATTCAATGTCAACAGATTCTGTAGAAATGCTTTCCTTGTCTGAGCTACATAAGAATCCTATTCGTGTCTGGTATAATGTCTTGTTTAGCAAACATAGTCACTCAAAAGGTCTAAGCATTTTTTGTATATAACCCAAAATAGCAAACAGTTTTTCTAAAACCCTACTCATTGGTCAATAACAAGCAGAGTCACCAAAGTGTTTCGTTGGTAGTTAACTCATGTCTGGTTAATCAATTCCTTTCATATTGTTATCCAATTGTAGTAGTAAGGACTGGTGAACAACGTCAGTTCAACACACTGCTTTACGCACAAATGTAGTTAGGCCCTTTGATATAATTTGGATAAATTTCATGGGCCGGTCCATAGGGACCAGTCCAAAGGGGCCGGTCTAAAGGGACCCTTCCACAGGGACCCATCAACAGGGACTTGTCAACAAGGACCCATCAACAATGACCCGTCAACAATGACCTGTCAATAGGGACCCGTCAACAATGACCCGTCCACAGGGACCTGTCAAAAAGGGCCCGTCCAAAAGGGGCTAGTCAACAGAGACCAGTCCAAAGGGACAAATCTACAGAGATCAATCAACAGGGATCAATCAAAAGGGGCTATCACCTCAAGGCCTGACATATCCCTCTTTGATTATTGGTTTGCCAATCGACAAGCGTCACTTAAAATACTTTTTGATCACCACTCGTGGGTTGGGTTAGGTTAGGTTACACTACAGCCGCCATCTTTTAAAAAGCCCGCCCTCTTACAAAAGCCATGAGTGGGCATGCTAATTCATAGTGGCTTTCCACCGCACACATGTCTCTTGTGTAGAACAACTTTTCATTCCATATTAGCATTCAAACTCTCACATGTTGCAATTGGAAAGAGAGATTCTCTAAAAAAATACAATTTCACCCCCTAGTAGGGGTAGGTTTTATTTTTGGGGTTGAAATATGTTGTCCATAGGAAAGGGGGTATCAGCCCGAGTTCAATGACACCTCGTACAAGTCTCTAGCCTGATTGGTTAGCGAGATATTGCCATTTTAGTATTCCAGCAGCGGTGGAGCGGTGGTGGTGGGGCCAGAACTCTCACAAAACCACTACTCATATTGTTAGGTATTATTCGCCATTGCCCATCTCATTTATAACTTTTATTAATACAAGTTTTAATTAATAAACAAATATTATATGTGACAAAGATATACGCCCCTGTGTGATACAAATGTTAGCATTCGCCTGATATCACTTGTGAGAGCGAGAAGCGAGCAAGCAGTCCATTGTCACGCTTGGTGTCGATAATGTAATGGAACACAGGCAGGCACTTTGAGCGCACTGGAAGTGAGGTCAGCTAGTTAGTCTAACTAGACTGGGAGCAACTCTAATTAGTTCCTTGGAACAGCACACTACACGACAACAAACAATTGAACATATTCGGCGAGAGGATTGATACTTGTATCCAGTGTTACAGAAATCAGTCACATTTATGAGGAGAAACTCCTCTAATGTTTTAATCCAGCAGAATTCTTTAACGGCAGGTCTCAGACGCAATTCAGAAAAGCCGACATGAACAACGAAACTCGAAACACATACACTCTTCTCTGAAGTCTTAACTCGACAGCTTGATGCTGGCCGAAGCTGGGGTGATAGGCTATCTCGCTAGCTCGTAAACTTGCTCCGAAGCTAGTAATTTAAATTTCCACAGAATGGAGATTATTGGAAGAAATGAAAACGTATAAACACTTATAGTGGGCTCTGTATTAATGATAGAAATATGCTGTCACGGACGTTCTTGTAGAACTTCTCATGCTGAACACTCGGTATATTGATATATTTAACGGTTTACCCAGTGTAAGCATCAAAGGCGCATGGACGGCAGGTATTCCTTCGACTCAATACACTGAAATCGACTTCCTTTGGTGAAAACCGCTTCACAATCCATCCAGTGGTTCTCGAGATTACCCGTGACATCCAAGAATCGGGGACTTTGTTTTATACTAAGTAGATATACATTACAAAAATCCTATGAATTCCTAAATTAAAAATTCATGATCCTATAATTTTAACATCTTAGAACCTAACAAGAAGTTCCGTGACGAACTAAAGAGCCTACTTTTCTTAATATTTAAGATTCATGCCAATGAATGGATCTATCTAGAATAATGACGAAATTAAGTTGGTAATATCGAAATTTCTAATTAGTTCGAAATACTGTATACCTGGCATAATGTAGCCTAATAGAGAACTACAGCCCTGGTGACAGAATATATTCTTAAGGTACAGAATACAAAATTTGGTTGAAGTCCAATGGATAGCATGGACGTTACATGCAGTTAATCATTGGATATAACAGCAAGCGTAAAATCATGTTGGCAACAATGACATACATGTATTGGTCAGAAATAATCGGAAATAATATGACCTATTGTTGTGTCAATTGTGAATGAAATCCATTAGTTAGTATAGAAGTTACATGCATTTTAAAATTGGTCCTATCAGCAGGCTTAGAATGATGTTGGCAGCACTGGCGTAGGCCTATATTAGCTACTCCAAATTAATCTAAAATGCCAGGTACAATACGTGTCAAAAGTTTAGAGCAATTGGCTTGCATACTTTCTGATATATTGATATTACGGTAACAAAATTAGAGACAGTATTTATTAACCGTTGGCAGCCCTGGTTACTCTTAAGAACACGCATAGTCATATATGTTATGGTACACATGGCACACACGAAATTTGTTTGAAATCCAAATGATAGAAGTTACATGTATTTAAAGTTGGACCACTCAGCAGGCTTAGAATCATGTTGGTAGCACTGCCGTATATAAGTTACTCCAAATTAATATAGAATGACAGGTACTATACGTGTGCATATTTTAAAGCTGTCGGCTTGCATACTTTCTGAAATATGGATATTTGGATTACAAAAATTGAGAGCACTTATTAACAGTTGGCAGCCTTGGTGGCTCTTAAGAATACGCTCAGTCATATCTGGTTATGTACACATAGCACATACAAAATTTGGTTGACATTCAATTGATAGTGTAGAAGTTATATGCATTTAAAAATTGGACCTATCAGCAGGCTTATAATCATCTTGGCAACACTGCCATGTTTGGCCTCCTGGAAATTAAACTGCAATATTATTATCTATACGTGTGCCAATTTCGAAATAGCTCCCATTCATAGCTTCCAAGATATCCAACATGGAGCTCAAATTTCAATTGCGATTTTTCAGCAGTTGCGTGCACTGACATAATTTTCAAATATGGCCGTGAGATATTCCGGTATACATCTTTACTCATACTAAATTTGGTTTCGATTTCTGCAGCCGTTTAGGAGTTGATAGGGGGGACACACACACAGACAGACAGACAGACAGAAGGACAGACAGCTAGACAGACAGAGAGACACACATTTTCCCGGATCGATCTCGTAAGTCTCCTTTTCCTCATGTTTGCAAAATGTGAAAAGTAGGCTAAAAATCTGGAGGGCTTGATTGTTATCATATATACTGTATAGATCCCTCCTGCGGCGCCCACAAGCGACCGATCGTGACAAATGATGATAGGCATTTATTTGTCAACGAATATATGTAGAATATAATGTTATTTGGAAGTACTGTGTCGTCTCAGATGGCTGAACAGTCCACACGCTTTACTGCAGTGACAGCACACACTACTTGTATCAGCAGATGATTGTGCAGGCACGTGGCAAATGAGCATTCAAATGAAAGAAAATGGACATTAGCAGTAAGAAATTGCACTCTAATTTCATAAATATCTTTAATCTTAATAAAAACTGTACGAAGTGTGCGATTTGCAGATACTGTTGCAGTAAGAAAATACGCTCCTTATTGCTGTCCACTTCACATTTTGGCCGCTGTGACGCCTGTTTCATGTCATTTTAACATTCTGATGTCTTTCTGTTATCATTTCGCTTGGATTTCAGAAACAGTAAATCAAAGGAATGAGTACTCAAATCGTATAATTTCATAAATATCGAATAACCGGTGAGTGTTATGGTGATCCAATTTCCAGTGATTGACTTCTTAAGTTAGGGAACGTTGAACTTGGAATTCTAACTGAAATGTAAATAGTGTTCTATAATCATTTGGTTGAAATAAAAACGCAACAACCTTTCTCCTCAAGTCTCTCATTATAAACCTATTGGGGAAAGTGTGGTTTATGAACATGCGCGGTTTCTCGCTCGGATCCGCTAGTTTATATAATTTCAGTACCACACATCCTTATGGGGCGTCACAAGTAACCGATCGTTGCACATGAGCATTCAAAAGAAAGATAATCGCCCGTAACAGTGACGAATTGCACTCTGATTTCATAGATATCGACAATTTGTTTGTAAAGTGCGTTTAAACAATTAAACAATTAATAAACTTAACAACCTTGAGGACAAGCATTATAATGACAACGTGACTTAGTTTGTACACTGCACAATTCTGTGCCCAAAAATGAAGCTGGTGTAGTAAGTAAGAATGACATTGTTGAAAGTACTGTTCAAGGCGAAGCTGTTATTTCATTGTAAGCGAAGGAAAATCTATTATGAACTGAACTCTGGTAGGGTCTACTTCCCGATCAGATTGTAGTTGGGACAGAGTACTCTTGGAAGGTCACTCTATACGATGGTTGTACAATAATCGGCTCATATTAACATTAAGCCTTTCTTTAACCTTCCGTCGGTCGCAAAGTTTATGTTTCACGAAACGGTCTCGATGTATCATAATGATACATTCAAACAAAACGTCCAGCTATGGCTTAACCACTGTCATCCTTCTGTGGCCGCTGTACTGTATACATGCCATATCATGTTTCCTTTCAGGTACCTACAACATATCGATACTACCTGTTAATTGTGCTTGCGTAATACACATTTCCTTTATCATAACACATTTTGTGAAAAAATGAGTGACGTCGGTCCCAATGTATCAGTCTGATACATAGGTTTCGTAATAGGGTAGTTGAACCCACTACATGCATTTTATTTCTCTTATTGTTGTTTGTTTTCTTTCTGTAAATTCCAGTGGAATCATTTTTTAGCCTATTTTCATTTATGAGAAAAATAGGCTTATGTGATCACCTTTTGTCCGTGTGTCTGTCTGTGTGTGCGTGTGTGATGGTGTGTGTCCCCCCTAATAACATTATTATTATATCTAAACGGCTCGAGCGAATAAATGAAACTCGGTACGTTCATAGCACTATTCCGGGCGACTACGACCGTGCCCTTCAAATTTTGTTACGTCCTACCAATCCAACATGGCGGCTGTGCGAAATATTTCACCGGCATTCAATATCTCGGAAACTATTACCGACATCACCCTGGAATTTTGTACGGTGATAAAGGGAACTACTAGAAGTTCACCTATGTGACTTTCGAAAACCTGGTAACTACAAAACCAACATGGCGGCCAAGCGAGTTTGCGACTTTTAAATAGACGTTTCTCGCGATTTAACCAACCAAACGCAATAAAACTTGTTACAGTATGTTTATGTACATTGTAATGCACCGACATCTAACTTCGTTCAATTATTTACATAACCTCAAGATGGCGGCTGTGCGAAATATTTCACCGGCATTCTATATCTCTGAAACTATTAGCGGTATCACCCTGAAATTTTGTACGGAGATAAAGGGCACTACTGGAAGTTCATATATAAGACTTTCAAAAACCGGTTAACTACAAAACCAACAGGGCGGCCAAGCGAGTTTGCGACTTTTAAATAGACGTTTCTCGCGATTTAACCAACCAACCGCAATGCAACTTGGTACAGCAAATGTTTATACACATTTTAAAGCAATGGTATCTAATTTAGTTCAATTGTTTATATAATCTTAAAATGGCGGCTGTGCGAATTTCGAAAACTAAGTTTTTAATTATTGTGTTCTAATCATGCGATCAAAATCAACATTTGCATAATGAACGTACACAATAATCATCATCTAATAGTACATAACTCTATGGTCTTCATATATTAAAATCCAACATGGCGACCATCCGAAATATTTAGATGGTTCTCAATATCTGTTAATCTACTACAGCAATCAAACTGAAATTGTGTAAGTGTATAGAGGCTATAAGCATAAGTTCACCTATGGGACGTTCAATAACCTGGCGAGCACAATTCCAACATGGCGGCGACGCGAAATTTAAATATTCAAATGGACGTTTCTTGCGTTTTAACCATCCGAGCGCAGTGAAACTCGATGCGGTATTTGCTTATACAAATTTTAATCCACTGGCATCTAATTCATTTAAATTATTTTCATAACCACAAGATGGCGGCTGAGCGAAATTTTAAAATCCCGCTTTTATTTCTTGTGTCCTAATCATGCGATTGAAGTTTGAATAAAACACCTGCACAATATTCTTCATTTAATAGTACATAAATCTAAGGCTTATAATATAAATATCCAACATGCTGACCATCCAAAATATTTAGACGGTTCTCAATATCTACGAATCTATTACTGCAATCAAACAGAAAATTTGTATGTTGATAGAGGCAATTAATATTAGTAGGATGAATGAAAATAGGCTATTTAGTTCTTCACAGAACTACTTGTTTATTTCTAAAATACAGTTTTCTGTAAACATCATACAATGCGATTGAAAATAATCACAAGTAACGAAAAAAATTAACTACAAACTAAATCTTCATCTGAAATTAGTTTCTGAACAGCTTGTCTATCCCAAGAATCTTCCAGATTATGTGCTTGCTTGTGTGCCATCATATGATAACAGATGTAAAATCCACGAGAAATGCAAGAAATGTTTGAATAAATGTTGCGCCGTATGTCGCAATGTATCAATCTGATACATACGCTCTGAACAGCTGTCAGTGCGACTGCACATGCGACCGACAGAAGGTTAAATCGATTGAAAAGACAAGTTGTCAGAGCGTGGAAATGAAGACAGCCGTCCGCATGCTGCCTTATTGTAGCGACCAGCCTTCCATTTCCACGCTCTGACAACTTGTTCCGCGTTTTATCAAGAGATTTAAATAAAGGCTTAGTCTAATGTTAATTTGAGCCGATATGTTTCACCAGCATTATATAGAGTGACCTCCTTAGAGTACCCTCTGCTAATTACAATCCAATCGGGCGGATTGAAGCTACCAAAATTCCCTTGTGAGATGAATTTCTCCCCATTTTAAGGGGGGATGTAATCGGAAATGCAAGCTTTTCCTTAAAAAATCATTACAACCATAGTTCTTGAGTTAAATGCATGAAATTTTGTGTGTACATAGATAACTAACTGTAATAAATGAAACAAATATATGTAGAGACCTAGATGTAAGGCATATACATTAATGTTATAAGAGTATTAAGAGTTATGCCCTTCTTGCATGAAAGCCATAAGAGGAATTCTAATGATACAATCACTCTGAAATTTTTACTGTATGAAGCTATCACTACAATATGAATACTGAACTAAAATACATTACATATGCATATTAGTTCTTTACTTAAAAAATCTTGAACATACTGTCACAGAAATAAGACATTTTTTCATCACATAAATCCCTATAAATAAAAATTTAAATAAGTAATGATTACAATTGTAGTTCCATAATGTGTAGTGAACAACTCCTGAAAAAATCATAGCTCTGTGATTTATAGTTTTTGAGAAAAGGCTTCAGATTCTACAAAAAATGTATATTAGAGAAAAATGCATTTAAACATTTGGTTACCATATTCAAACATGAAAAATGCTTATTTGATTTATATAATCCTCCACATTCATACTCTTTATCCTCCAACATTCTTTTCTGCCCCCTTATTTCTGTCTGGCTTCCAGCTCAAAATCAGACATCCCTTTCTGAGCTTTCATGAGTCTATTCTTGTGAATGGTGTTGAACGCCTTTATGGCGAACACTCCTGGATTCACACCAAGTATAGGTGCAGAGTTTGACATTTAATGTTTTTTTAATGAACTTCCATGCCTCCGATAACTATAAAATGTATACACAATTTAAATTACACTATGTAGATTACGAATAACATGTTTCCAAAAAATCGATTTTTGACACAAATTTCATTACATCCCCTCTTATTTTTTTCTGACTTCCGTCACACAAATTGGTGCCAGAGAAAAATGCAACTTTATTCCTCATTAGATACCTGAATGCTAAGGAAGGCCTCGTCAAAGGGGCGAGAATGATTTCACTGTTCCAGCAAAGGTATTATTTCAGTAGAAAATATCCCATTATACACCTCTTGGAGAAAGGGTGGTTTATTCACAGATTGCCTGGTTATTATTAATAGTATTCTTCTTTTCTTTTCTTTAGCGTTTGTCCAGCCTGGTGGCAATGTCCGCTGTCTCCACTTTACTCGGTCATGGGCCATGTCCGGATGTTGGTTGACGCCTTTCAGACCCCTGTGCAGTGTATCGGCCCAGCGTTGTCTCGGTCGCCCCTTTGGTCTTTTCCCGGCGACCTCAAGTGTGCAGCCGCTCCTGACCGTAGCACATGCCCAAACCATCGCAGACGACCCTCACGCATTTTGTTGTTCATTGGCGCGACACCAAATCGTTCCCTTATTCTTTCATTGGGGATGTGATCCAACCTAGTAATGACAGCTGTCCATCTAAGCATCTTGGTATCCATGACACTTAGCCGACGTTCCGCTTCCTTCGTGGTCGGCCAACATTCAGTACTATAAAGCGCCACGGGACGATTGACAGTGCGGTAAATCTTCGATTTTAGGTGGTCTTTCATCTGGCGATCGCACATGACATATGTCGTTGTTCGCCCCTTCATCCACGCAGCATTAATTCTTACGTTGACGTCCTTGGTGAGACGACCTTCAGTAGTTATCGTAGAGCCAAGAACTTAAATTTTGTCGTTCGAGGCAGATCATCGCCATCGACTTGGATTGTTTCAATTTGTCATGCATCCGTTGTCATATATTCCCTATTAGCTTTGTTAAGCCGCAGGCCATATTGCCTTAACCAATCACTCCATCACTAATATTATTGTTGCTCAATAAAAGCTATTTTTGGCCATTTAACAAGTAAATTAAAACACGAAGTGAATGAAACCATAAAACAGCAGATATCCCATGGACGTGTTTCAATTGCATTTCATTACATTGGAGGTCATTTATTCAATTTATTTGCGTGTTTAATGCCGTGATGGAATTTTTAATTGTGTGGTGGTGTGGAACCATTAGACTACTGCATTACCACATTGATTTTTATAGGTGTTGCTATTTAATGCGAGGGAGTCCAGCAACAGGTGCGGTTACCCCAGACTGCGTGGTTAGGGCACATTCATCTCCCGAGAATAATGGGATGAGATAAGAGTTATAAAGAGTAGGGGTAGGGAACAATATCCACATGGTGTCTGTCAGTTGTTAATCTTCTGTCGGTCAACACGAACTTGTCCAATGACTGGGCGGGGGACAATGAATCTCTACTTAGTATAAAACCAAATCCCCGATTCTTGTATGTAACGGGTAATCTCGAGAAACACACGATGGAGCGGCTTCGGTGCTTCGGTGGCGTAGTTGGTAGCATGCTGAGCTTCTATGCCCAAGGTCGTGGGTTCAAACCCGGCCAAACTCGTCGGATGTTTTAAGAGCGTTAAAAATCCCTAATTTGCCTTCGTTTGGAGGGGAAGTAAAGCCGGCGGTCCCATGTCATAGATTTATGGCATGTAAGAGAACCTTCCACTAATTACACCTGTGTGAAGCTAAATTATAAGTTATCTTTGACTAACGGTCTTAGGTTCCAACTTTCGTCGCCAGGAACCGACTGCGGTGGCATCTAGTAATTAAGTACATTATTAGTTGGTCTTTGACGGTGGCGTTAGGTAGCAAAAGTTGGAACTACTTGAGAAATCGAATGTCTGCAGTCCTTACTTGAATTAAAAACAGGTACACACAATAATACAGCCATCACAATTAACACCGGTTATCAGACAGATTCTACACACACACAAAGTACACGCGGCTACCTGACCGCGCTGTCGCAGCCCCTAAACTGAGGAACCAACCAACACGCGCTGGATTTTGATGCGGTTTTCACCATTCTGTAAAGGATTATCTCGAGGAAGATTTCTGTAGAAGAACATTCATTTATTACCCAAGGAAACCGAGCAGTAACGATTTCAGTGAATCGAGTCCAAGAAAAACCTGCCGTCCATGCGCCTTTTATGTTTACTCTGGGAAAACCGTTAACAATATCTATATATGAATACTATGAGTGTAAGAATCTTGCAGCATGAAACGTTCTACAAAAACAGTCCACGACAGCATATCACTATCTTTAATACATCGCCCACTAAAAGTACTTTTATGTTTTCATTTTTCCAACATTCTCCATTCAATGGAATAACGTATGAATATTATGCACGTGTATACAAATGATATCAACCGTGGAGAGTGGCCAGACGTGAAGTTGACAGCGGTTTTCAAGCTTCGGCTCCGCTGAGATATTGCATAAGAGAATTCAAGTGCATGCTCTAATTTTACTATTACGTTGTGTTTTTTCTAATTTGTATAGGCTCCTCTTTTCTGCTGCACCAATAGTCCAAATTTCACTTCCATAGAGCGCCACGCTCCAGACAAAGGCTTTCAAAAATGACTTCCTAGTACCTAAACCTGTATTTAATGTGAACTGATTAATTTTCTGTAGAAATGCCTTCCTTGCCTGAGGTAACGTACTTTTTTATCCTCCTTGCTTCGTCCATCACTGGTTATTTTGCTTCCTAATTAACAGAAGTCTCCTACTTCCTTTAGTCTTTCACCTGACAATTAGATGTCATTAGAGGTTTCTGATTTATTTCGGCTGCATTCCAATATTTTTGTTCAACATTTTTATTGACTTCACCATGAATTCTGTTCTCACGATGAAGTCCACACCATAACATAACCTAATATTTGTATATACATTTAAACCGCAACCACAGTGATCAAGATCTGATGATGATCACTTGACGGTCGAAAGGCGTAATTCTAAACTAACTCATTATTAATGGTGGCCATAATTAACCCTTTCGCTTTCAAGCTCTCAGCCAATGGATGTGTTAAAAATTTCAGTCGTAGCGTATTTACCAAGCTATGCATATTTCATTTAAAATAACATAGAAGGCAGAACAATAAAGGTATTAAGGTATTTCGTAAACATAGAGAATAAATCACTTGATATCACCAAAACGTAAGTATTGCCACTAAACCATTAGGTTTTGATGTTTTAAAAATTCAGTATAACAACAGGAAAAAGTGTTACGAATTTCAGATCGAAAAGTTTTGAAGTAATTTTGATAAATGGAATTCCCTGTCAAAATTATTCCAATAATGAAGTAACGATAAACTAAATATATTCCCTACGATACTGCTTAGTTTCACAAAAATCACCAACGAAAACAGATAAAATTACATTTTTTTTGTCTTCTTTTTTGTTTGTCTAGGGAAACCGTGGGGAAATCTTCAAAAGACAGATTGCAAGCTTCCGGACTTACAACTGTGCAGGATTCTTACCAACTAAAAACCCACAAACCCTATACTTGGCTTAAGACCACCCCGGAACTGCCTGTTCAGCCTTACTTCAGGGTGGAGCCAGAGGTTTCAGTCAATTTCATTAAACGTGATGATAATGAAATTACTCATCATCATCTTCACTGTCTTCAGCAACCAATCTTCTCGGTTCCTCCTCTTTTTTTTGTATTAAGCAGCTCAGAGATGTAGACAGCAATCTGTGCCCAACTTTCTCTGTTGCTGAGCATTTTATCCACCACATTGTCTGGTGTAATGACTCCAACTTTTGTCTTCAGAAACCTTCGAAGATTTCTCCACCACGAGCATGCAAAGAACGTGTGCTGAACGTCATCCCATTGATCATCACAATAACGACACCGTGAACTTGGCGAAATTCCCATTCGATGGAGGTATGCTTCAAAATAACCATGGCCAGAGAGAAACATGGTGATGTAATAATTAACCTCACCATGTTCCCTCGACAACCATGGCTTCAGTTGCTTGATGAGCCTAGCGGTCCACCTGCCACGATGTTCACGTTCCCATTCTTCCTGCCATTCCAGAAGAGATCTGTCTCTTTCCTCCCTCTTCACTCGTATCTTAGAATGCTCTTCTTTGCGTAAGTATATACGGCGCCTTTCCTTGGCCAGGATGTAAATGGGTATCGCCCCAGCTATTACTAGCACTGCCGGTCCAGACACAATAATAATAATAATAATAATAATAATAATAATAATAATAATAATAATAATTCCGGCCGTAAAAACCATCGCCACAAAGACTTCCATCGCATCTCATCCCCGACCCCGTTCGAAAACGGGAATAATAAGGGGTAGACATACATACATACAATAATATTAATAATAATAATAACTATCTTTGATGAAACTTAAATCCATTAGTGTCTGTACTGGTATCCAGCGGCTAATGGTCAGCGTCTGTTAGCTCAGTGAGCTCGGCTGGAAACACGATGTTCCAAAGGCCTCAACAACCTCTGGTCCTATATGGTCCTGGCGCTCACCAGGCCAAACAAATCAAGTACAAGCAAACATGAACTGTGCAAGCAATCACAACTCTACCCAAGGTGGTACCCAATCCACCCGTCCACAATAGGCAACTGGACTTTCGGATTCTGGGGAGTCCAGGCAAGCGCAGCAGAGAGAGTCGGAGATCTCTGGTCACCTTCCCTACAAACAGAAAACATTCATTGGAACACTAAACATTAATACCCTAATTCAAATTGGAAAATTATACAATCTCACGCAAGAAATCGACAGACAAAACATTCTCATTCTTGCTCTTCAAGAAACTCGAATGACTGACAACGAAACTATGGACTATGGAAATTACTGCATTTTCAAGAGTAAAACATTACAGAGAGTCGCGAAAGGTGCACCAATCTTCGGAATGGCTTTTCTTGTCCACAAATCCATCATTAATTCTGTCAAAGAAGTCACACCCGTTAATGATCGAATTATGACCATGCACATCCAGAGCGCCAACAAGAAATACACTCTTGTCAATGCTCATGCACCTACTAACATCGACAAGAAGAAAAATCCTGAAAATGTTGGAAAATTTTGGAAAAAAAATGGAAAAAATTATGAGTAACATTCATCAAGATGACGTGAAAATCCTGATGGGAGATTTCAATGGCCAACTTGGCAAAGAAAAATTCTATCGAAAAATCATTGGCAAAAATTCTGCACACCAAAATACAAACAGCAATGGCTCACGATTGGTAGACATTTGTCATCAATTCAATCTCAAAGTTATGTCTACGCATTTCAGGAAACTTGCACACAAACAGAAAACTTGGCGATCTCCCTTTCAACATCTCGGTGAATACCAAATTGATCATGTTGCCATCTCCCATGCACACTATAGAACCATCCATGACGTTCAAGTCCGACGAGGGGCAAACATTGATTCAGACCATTATCTCACAAGAATCAAAATGAAATTTTCACCTAAGAGGATTCATAAAAAAATATATTACATCCCAAAATTTGACACATCCAAAATTCAAGAAACAAAAATCGCAGAAGAATGGGATAAAGAACCAGTGAACAATTGGACGGACTTCTGCAGCAAAATTATCAGAAAAGCCAAAGAACTGATTCCAATAAAAAAGAAATAAAAAAAACCCTGGTGGGATTCCAACTGTGATCAAGTCATTATTGATCGCCGAATCGCATTCCAAAAATACAATAGCCACAAATCTCCAGAAACTTTACAACACTTTCTCGGCGTCCGCAAAGAGGCAACCAAAATTATCAGGACAACTAAACGTAATTTTATAACTAAGCAACTTCAGTCAATCGAGGATGACTTCAGGAATCACAACAGTCGAGATTTTTATAAAACCTTCGGGAACAGAATTAAAGGTTACACACTGCAAAATTTGACTTTCAAGGAACAAGACGGAAGTCTCGCACTCACTAAGCAAGAAAACTGTGAAGAACTAGCACGTTATTTTTCTGACCACCTCAATTGTCCTGAACCACCTGAGCGATTTATACACACAGTCCCAGAACACATACGACCCGAAGCCAAACCTCCAACGCAAGAAGAAATCCATCACCACATCAAAAACTCAAGAACGGAAAGACATCGGGAGAAGACGGAATCATCGCAGAACTATTGAAAAATCTAGGATCATGATCACTACAGGAAATCGCACAGATCATTCAGGACATTTAGCGAAGTGAAAAACTACCGGACGAATGGAAATGCGCACTCATCCACCCACTCCACAAGAAAGGAGATATATCTGATGTAAATAACTACAGAGGAATTTCCCTCTTATCCGTCGCTTATAAAATCCTCTCCGCCTGTCTTCTACAACGAACGCAAGAACAACTCGAATCACTCATCGGTGAATATCAGGCTGGCTTCAGACCAAACAGATCAGCCGTCGAACAAATCTTCAATCTGAAATCCACTTTGAAACTTCGAGCCACACGAAATCTCCCAACCATCTGTACATTTGTCGACTTTCAGAAGGCTTATGAATTCCATTGATCAAAAATCTCTTTTTAATGTACTCGAAGAAAACCATCTCGATCCGAAGACGAGACGACTCATCCAACAAACCTTAACCGACACAATTTCCTAGGTCAAATTCATTGGAGAGATCTCCCAAACTTTTCCCATTAAAACTGGTGTCCGGCAGGGTGATGGACTTTCTCCATTGCTGTTCAACATCGTTCTCGATAAGGTCATCAAAGAATGGGAAAAAGAATTTAAAAGTTGCAACATATGGAAACCTGTCGTGTTAGGAAGACAGAAGGATAATATCAATGTTACATGCTTAGCTTTTGCTGATGATTTGGCAATCCTCTCCGGAGATGAACGAACGGCAATTCACATGAATTCCTCAAAGAATGTGCTGGGAATGTAGGGTTGCAAATCTCCTTCACAAAAACTGAATTCATGGCTACAAAACACATTGAAACCCAAACTTTGGTAACAAAATACGGTTCAATCAACAAGGTTAATCATTTCAAATACTTAGGTGAAATTATTGAACCTACAGGCACAGAAAGAATAGCACAAAGAACACGTGAACTCAAAATGCGGAAAGCATATGGGAAAACCGCAAACATCTACAACAAAAAATGCATGAGCATTAAAACTAAAATTCGACATTACGCGACGGTCATCAAACCCGAAACACTCTACGCCAGTGAGACCTTAAACCTCAATTATAAAGGGGATCTTGAAAACATCAACAAAGCTGAAAGGAAAATCATCCGAAAAATTCTTGGCCCAAGACTTACAGATGAAGGATATCGCTTACAATCGCACAAGATCACAGAAAAATATTCAAATATTGAATCCGATTTCCGTAAACGACGCTTGAAATTTTATGGACACATTATGAGGCTAGATTACAACCGATTAACAAAGAAAATATTGATGTACTCACAAAAATTAAAGACGACAACGGTTTGGATTAAGCAAGTCCAAACTGATCTCAATAACGCCAACATCACACCCACAGATATCGAAGACCGCAAAACTTTCAGACATAAGATCTACACTTGGGAAGCTGCATCAGAAGATAAGCCCAGCAGACCTAGGGGAAAATGGACTGACGAACGTCGAGCTAAACATAGCGACATGATGAAAGAATTCTGGAAGAACAAGAAAAATAACAGCAACAGATCATAACTTGCTTTATGTGATCCTGTATGGGTCGAAACATACTAAATAAATATAAAAATAATAATATCGTATGGCCTCAGAAGCCGGGTGCAAGCTTTGTTATTTGATACCCAGGGGGCAGCTGGCCTGTCGAATTTTCTTGTTCCTTGAAGCACTATGAAAGTCAAGGAGGTTAAATATATAAGCTCCTTGACAATGTAGCGCTTTCTAGTGGAGAAATGAGGAACTTTGTGTTGGCGGAAAAATAATTTTGCTATTATGAACACGGCCTACTGTAAGCCTCCGTGGCTTAGGCGGCAGCACGCCGGCCTCTCACCGCTGGATCCATGGTTCAAATCCCGGCCACTCCATGTGAGATCTGTGCTGGACAAAACGGAGGCAGACAGGTTTTTCTCCGGGTACTCCGGTTTTCCCTGTCAAAATTTCATTCCAGCAACACTCTCCACTATCATTTCATTTCATCTGTCATTCATTTAATCATTGCCCCAGAAGAGTGCGTCAGGCCTCGGCTGCCGGCACAGTCCATATCCTCGCCGCTAGATGGGGGCTTCATTCATTCCATTCCTGACCCGGTCGGAGACTGGAAGCAGGATGTGGATTTTCATTTTCAACACGGCCTGCTGAATTCAAATGGGTTCTTTAACATGCCAACATCGTATGACATGCGTATCGTGATTTTTGCTGCCTTTCAAATATCACTTATCATGGCCAGGAGCGAACCTGCAAGCTTGGGGTTGGTAGTCCGACACGATGACCACTCACCCACTGTGGCAAGCAATAGATTGCATGAATGTGTGCCACAAACTGCGATGTAAACAAGACACGAAACTCTGGGAGCATATTAATAAATTCACACTCAAAGAATAAATATAAATGCAAATCGGTTCCCGAGAAAGATAACCGGGAGTTAAAATTGTCTTGTTCTTATTCTGCTATCTGGCGGGTAAATAATGAAATAATTAATGATAAAATTTGGTAACGACCTTGAAAGTCTAAGGATTAATACATGTAATGCTTGCCACGGTGGGTGAGTGGTCATCGTGTCAGACTACCAGCCCCCAAGCTTGCAGGTTCGCTCCTGGCCATGATAAGTGATTTTTGAAAGGCAGCAAAAAGTACGATACGCATGTCATACGATGTTGGCATGTTAAAGAACCCATTTGAATTCAGTAGGCCGCGTTCATAATGGCAAAATTAATTTTCCGCCAACACAAAGTTCCTCATTTCTCTACCAGAAAGCGCTATAGTGTCAAGGAGCTTAGATATCTAACCTCCTTGACTTTCATAGTGCTTCAAGGAACAACAAAATTCGACTTTCAAGCTGCCCTCTGGGTGTCTAATAACAAAGCTTGCACCCAGAATCCGAGGCCATACGATATTATCTATATATATAAAAATGAATTGCTGTTCAATAGTCTCGCTAAAACTCGAGAACGGTTGGACCGATTTGGCTAATTTTGGTCTTGAAAATTGTGTGGAAGTCCAGAGAAGGTTTAAAAGGTGAATAAATATGAAAGTTTTAGCGCACGAGTAGATTCAACAAATGAGTGTCGGCACGCGAATCGCTTAAACAGAGTCCCGTATGCGTTCATATACCATTCATCAGATTGCTATGAAACTTTGGTTGTATTGTTGTGCACACTCCAGGAAAGGTTTCTGACTTAGTAAATCCTTTTCACAATAGGTAGTGCACGAGTAGTTCAAACAAATGAGTGACGACGGCCGAAGCGTTTCAACAAAGTCCTGTATGAGTTCACATACCATTCGTCCGATAGCGATGAAACTTGGGTGAGAGGTTGTGTACACTACAGGCAAGGTTTGTGGCTTAGTAAATCCATGTTATAATAGGTAGCGCACGAGTATATTCAACAAATGAGCGACGACGAGCGAAGCGTTTCAACTAAATCCCGTATGCGTTCATATACTATTCGTCTGATAGTGATGAAACTTGGGTGAGATGTTGTGTACACTTCATGGAAGGTTTCTGGCTTAGTAAATCCAGTTAACAATAGGTACCGCACGAGTAGATTCAACAAATGTGCGACGACGGGCGAAGCGTTTCAACAAAGTCCTGTATGCGTTCAATACCATTCGTCCGATAGCGATGAAACTAGGGTGAGAGGTTGTGTACACTACGGGCAAGGTTTCTCTCTTAGTAAATCCATATTATAATAGGTAGCGCACGAGTAGATTCAACAAATCAGCGACGACGGGCGAAGCGTTTCAACAAAGTCCTGTATGCATTCACATACCATTCGTCCGATAGCGATGAAACTCGGGTGAGAGGTTGTGTACACTTCAGGGAAGGTTTCTGGGTTAGTAAATTCACTTTATAATAGGTATCGCACAAGTAGATTAAACAAACGAGCGACGACGCGCGAAGTGTTTCAATATAGTCCCGTATACGTTCATATACCATTCGTCTGATAGCGACTAAACTTGGGTGAGTTGTTGTGTACATTTCAGGGAAAGTTTCAGGCTTAGTTAATCCATTTTACAATAGGTAGCGCTCAAGTAGTTTCAACATATGAGCGAAGGCGTGCGATGCGTTTCAACAAAGTCCCGCATGCGTTCATATACCATTTGTCCGAAAGCAATGAAACTTTGGTGACATGTTGTGTACACTTCAGGGAAAGTTTCAGGCTTAGTTAATCCATTTTACAATAGGTAGCGCTCAAGTAGATTTAACATATGAGCGAAGGCGTGCGATGCGTTTGAACAAAGTCCCGTAGGCGTTCATATACCGTTTGTCCGAAAGCGGTGAAACTTGGGTGAGTTGTTGTGTACACGCCAGGGAAGGTTTTCACTTAGAAAATCCATTTTACAATAGATAGCGTACGAGTATATTCAACAAATGGGTGACGGCACTCGAATCATTTCAACAAAGTCCCGTATGCGTTCATTAACCATTCATTTCATTGCGATGAAAATTTTGTGAGTTGTTGAGCACGCTCCCATGATTTTTTTGAGATAGTAAATCAATTTTGCAATAGTTTAGAGGTGGTTAACGGAAAATGAAAAACAATATTGGGAATGCAAAAGCACTTCATCATACTAAGTTACAATGCCAACACTTTCTTTGATTGGCATTGCAACGCATGCCGGGTACAGCTAGTTATTAATACATGTAATTATTTTCTGTAGTGTTTATTTACTTACGAAGTTATATTATGCACCCCGCTCAGTCACAGGGCAACTTCGTTGTCACCGACAGAAGAGTAACATTAGACTTTGCCTCTTACTTGTACAACCCGTAACTTATTTTTAGCCTATTTTCATATTATAAAAATGGCTTATGAGATCATTCCTTTGTCCACTTCTGTGTTTGTATGTGTGTGTCCCCCTAATAACTTCTTAACGGATGGAGCGATTTCAATGCAACTCGTTTAGGTCATAGTACTATTACGGTCGATCCCGACCGTGCACTTCAAAGTTTATTACGTCTGACCAATCTAACATGGCGGCTGTGGGAAATATTTCACCGACATTCCATATCTCCGAAACCATTACTGATATCACCCTGAAATTTTGTACGGTGATAAACGGTACTACTAGAAGTTGAACGATGAGACTAACAAAAATCTGTTAACTACTAAACGAACATGGCGGCCAAGCGAAAGAGAAACATTTTCATAGAACTTTTCCGCGATTTAATCATCTGAGCGCAATGAAATTTGGTACAGTAAATGTTTATACGCATTGTAATGCACTGGAATCTAATTTCGTTCAATTTTTGACATAACCTCAAGACGGTGGATATGAGCAAATTAAAATTTATGATTTTATTTCTTGTGTGTTAATCATGCGATCGAAGTGAAGGTTTGAATAATGAACCTACGCAAAAATCGTCATGGCCTACATATATAAAAATTCAACATGGAGACCAACCCAAATATTTAGACGGTTCTCAATATCTACGAATATATCACAGCAATCAAACTGAAAGTTTGTGTGTTGATAGAGGCAATTACATACTTAGGTTATATGAAAATAGGCTGTATAGTTCTACACGGAACTACTTGTTTGTTATCTTGATATTTACTTACACTTACATTCTGTGTCACTAGTTTAACTGCAGGTACTTCCGACACGAATAAAGGAAGTCTACTATTTGAATGCCTCAAACCTACAAATAATCGGGAGAGACGCAGCCAGCAGCGGAACATTTAATTTGCTGTAGTTACATGTGGAACCATTCTTCCTCACTCGGTCTATTCAAGGCTTTCATGGAACATGATTGAAGTTCAAAGGGACGACAGAAAGCGAACGATATTTGGTCTCCCAATCACGTGGCAGATTGAGGAACCTGCAAGTCAATCAGGAAGCTTTTACCGCAGTTGGAGGTGAACGTGAAATAGGACTGTGTGTGTCCTGCAGTAGAGATGATATTCTCCATTTCTCGTGCAATGTGAATCACTATGCGGTTGATGAATCTTCTAAACCAGATGCCTCTCCTGACGTCCACAGAGCACATACTGGGATATTACATGAATTGAGCAGGACAAGAAGTTGGAAGAGAGACGCTATGGGTTATCAGATAAAAATAATATGGGTCAAGGAGGCACATTGTCTTTGCCAATCAGGGAAGTCTGCCATACAAAACGACCACCCAAATCTTTATGATGAAACATCTGTTATCTGTCTGTAGACTCAGCTTCGAGAAGCAATAGAAATAACTAAAACACTAAGAACTATAAAAGAGGAGATGGCTGCACACTGTAGATAGGTTACCATCTTCTTGGTCTCGGGAGATCATCGTGCAGAGAATTATGTTTTGACACGGCTTCCTATCTAATATCATGTTATCTATGGAGGAGACATGGCCTCCTATCTAATATCATGTTATCTATGGAGGAGACATGGCCTCCTATCTAATATCATGTTATCTATGGGGGTGACATGACCTCCTATCTAATATCATGTTATCTATGGGGGTGAAATGACCTCCTATCTAATATCATGTTATCTATGGGGGTGAAATGACCTCCTATCTAATATCATGTTATCTATAGAGGTGGCATGTGCTCCTATGCAATATCATGTTATCTATGGGGGAGAAATGACTTCCTTTGTAATATCATGTTATCTATGGGGGAGACATGGCCTCCTATCTAATGTCATGTTATCTATGGAGGCGACATGGCCTCCTATCTAATATCATGTTATCTACGGAGGAGACATGGCCTCCTATCTAATATCATGTTATCTATGGGGGTGACATGACCTCTTATCTAATATCATGTTATCTATGGGGGTGACATGACCTCCTATCTAATATCATGTTATCTATGGAGGTGGCATGGCCTCCTATGTAATATCATGTTATCTATAGGGGAGACATGACCTCCTATCTAATATCATGTTATCTTTAGAGGAGGCATGGCCTCCTTTGTAATATCATGTTATCTATGGGGGAGACATGGCCTCCTATATAATGTCATCCTTATCTATGGAGGCGACATGACCTCCTATCTAATATCATGTTATCTATGGAGGAGACATGACCTCCTATCTAATATCATGTTATCTATGGAGGTGGCATGGCCTCCTATGTAATATCATGTTATCTATGGGGGAGACATGACATCCTATCTAATATCATGTTATCTATGGGGGTGACATGGCCCCTATCTAGTATCATGTTATATATGGAGGAGACATGACCTCATATCTAATATCAGGTTATCTATGGGGGTGGCATGGCCTCCTATGTAATATCATGTTTTCTATGGAGGGAACATGACCTCCTATCTAATATCATGTTATCTATGGGAGTGACATGACCTCCTATCTAATATCATGTTATCTATGGAGGAGACATGACCTCATATCTAATATCAGGTTATCTATGGGGTGGCATGGTCTCCTATGTAATATCATGTTATCTATGGAGGAAACATGACCTCCTATCTAATATCATGTTATCTATGGGGGTGACATGACCTCCTATCTAATATCATGTTATCTATGGAGGAGACATGGCCTCCTAACTGATGTCATGTTATCTATGGAAGAGACATGGCCTCCTATCTGATGTCATGTTATCTATGGAGGAGACATGGCCTCCTAGCTAATATCATGTTATCTATGATGGTTGCGCAACTTTATCTTTACTGTACTGTGTACGGCTAGGCCATTTATTTATACCCCCAGAGGTTTGCTACCACGGAACTATTGAGAAACCCAGTGCCCAGAAATAATACACTGTATAAGAATGACATATAACCTCTATTAATCATGTATAACACTTACAAGTCATAAACATTTCAAAACACAAACATAAAATTAACATGCAAAGGTGTGGATATGACAAGACATGTAATTACTTACTGCCTACGTGGGTTTTCCACCTTTAACCTTTAATACGTTTTCAGAAATGTCGTAATTAACCTTCCTTAGCTTCGGTACTTCTACTTTTCTCCAATATCATTTACCCTTCAAGATAGTTGCCGGATAGGAGCTCGATATTAGAAGGGACCCCTCAATTTCAGTTTTTGTAGATCTGATCCAAAATACAATTATTCAGTAGAATAATTTCTTCACGATGTCGTACAATATCCACATTTATTGGGATAATGTCCTAGAGGACAAATTACTCATCGTTTCCTAATTATTCCCTTTAACTCAGAATCCAGATGCCGACCGATATCAAATCAAACCTCTCACAACTGTCATGGCAGGCACACCTTTTCTTGTCTTCGTAACAGCTGACAGGCACTCAGTCGTGTAAGCAACAACAAACCCTCCTCAAAGAGACAAAACACGATCCCAAAGAAAAAATCATTACATCACAAAACCTCCCATATGAATAAAATAAAGATTTACAGGCCCGAAAGCATACTACATTGAAAAGGTACCAAGAAATAATTACAAACAAAACATTCATTTAAAAACCCCTTTTCACCAAGACAACGAGAATGGCAACTTTGCGCGAGGAAACACGAGTTGAATCAAAATAAAAATATTTAAGATCTTACTACCACATGTGTACATGAATAAAACAAAGGCACACTACATTACCTTGACCAATACCAAGCAAACACTTACTCGCACCATCTCACAATATTCGAAGCAAGCCTAACATAATCATGACGACTAATCAGAGGTTCCTTTAAGTAGCATGGGCTACATATTAAATTTAATAATAAAGGAGCTCCAATTCCGACGATCACAAACATCCCAGACAAACCACATATTTCTTGGTCACTAGCCCTCTTTCCATTTCAGAGCACACGAAGTTAAAGTAAACACTGACTTGCCTTTTACAAACCAAAAGGTATCTTAATATTTCAAAGCTATTCCAAACGTATTTTAGTCGAGTAGGCCATATTTCTGAAGTAAGGATTGGAAGTACCAAATAGCCCCCAGGCTATTGATTTTCCGACGAGCTGCCCTGTCGTTACATTACACGTCTTGTCTCTGTGAAAGTCCAACACCAAGTCACTTTTATACAACTAATAATTAACGACGTTCATTTTCATGCCGTACAAACACCATCTTACATCTAAAAAAAAACAACGCAAGATTCAAGCTCGAGGAGACAGCTTTTACCAGTCACTACTAGGTCGCGCTTCGATCGGTCACCACAGCAGAGACCGTACACAGGTGTCCTCTAGCGGTGAAACTAAGAAGCATTACATCAGCGATCTCATGCACGTCCAACAGACACTCATCAGAATACTTACTTGAGACGCAAAATAGAATTGTTTCAGACTCCCGCCCCTCAACCTTGGAAATGGTAAGAACCAAGCCGACGTAACACTGTAATCCAGAAAATATGTATTATTCCTGTTCCACAATTTTGTCGAAAAACAAGTTTTTTTTTTTCACATCACATGCATAAAATCTAATAGGTAGAATATCAAACACTTCGTTGTCAAAGTTTATTCAAATCCACACCATATAGACGTCTAGCATCTAGATCCATAGAAGAAGTTACAGAAAATCTTTCCCAATATACCATACATGCCAAAGGTAAACATGCATCTTACATGGGGTACAGTTCTTTCATAATACAGGTATAAAATGTAACACAATGATACAGAGTAAAGGCATCTTCTCAAGACGAGTATGGATCCGTTTCCAGTTACTTGATGTAGGTGTCCATAATCCGGGCCCTTGGATATTTACACTTCCAACAAGAATCTTCCACGCAGACAAGTCCAGAATGAGTACACTGCAATCACAAAGTACTAGGCCAGAAATCGCAATGGAATAGCTTACAATTAAAGGTATACAACGAAACCATACATGACAATAGTTGACATAATTTTTAAACAAATAAGGCAATCAGTTTTACAAACTCAGAACCTATCCCAAATAAAATCCACACCATTCTACAATAAACCTAAAATTGACATAACTTGTAAGTACAATAGCATGTAAATATGAAGTTCGTTAGAAAAGAAAGAAAACATGGATTGACAAACAAAAGATTAAAAATAGTGAAATAATAACCGCCCTAAATGAAAAAAGAATTCTTTAAGCCAAACATATTTAATTCCCATAGAGTAAGATACTAAATCCAAGAAGAAATGAAAACATAATACATAATTACTCCCAAAACAAAATATCCCAAATGAACATTGGCATAAGTCCTACATCACACATCTGTCACAACTCATTTAGGCAACAACCAGGAATAATCTTACCCAAGAAATCCACCAACAGGTTCAAAATGCAAGAAGGACCAAGAAAACAACAATAACGAAGTATCAACTGACCACACGTGCAGACCTAATAAAACCACAGCACATTCACACACACGTCATTGCATAACATCTAAATTCATCCATGAAAATAGTTTCTACCCACAAATATTCCCAAAATGTTCCACCTCAATATAAATAGGAGTTCGTTAAAACCGTGACACATTACACCAAATACCCTTTAAATAAACAATTACCTTTATGTTGTCTTGGATGAGAATTTCAACAAATTCACTTCAACGAAACAACGACCATTACCACATTAACTTCATGACACACACAACTCACCTGTAAGTACCTACTTCCTCAGTTCAACAAGCAATAATAAGTGCACAAGGTCACTACTCGGAGAAACTATTTCGGAATGGTTAGTAAATACTTACCATTAAATACATATTCAACTTATGCCACCTAATATTTGAGTCCCATAACTCCATATACGTTAGGATCGTAAGCATAACAAGGATATTTTAACGAATTATATTGTAATAGATAAAATTCCCGCTATATTCCACTATTCACACCCATCATTTTTCATAACATACTAAAGATTGACACACTCATTCTGCGCATTGATCAATCTCCATGGTGGGCGCGTCAACGGGCCTCACTCGTTCTCATTTCCTTGGCCTCCCATCTCCCGCAACCCAAGCGCCACCTTTTCCCAAGCACGTCACTAACACTCAGCTGTAAAAAACTTCGCAAGGTGAATTCCGGTTTGTTTCTGTTCACGCCCTGCGCACTGCAGTTCCTGACGGCGCGTGACGCGGCCACAAATTTTCTCGCCTTGACGTTTGCCAAGAACAACAAGGAGACTAGAGTGGTCCCATGATGACGCAATGGGGACAGCGGACCGCAGCACCGGCCCAATTCAGGAGTTCTGATGCGCCTAGACCTGAGTGATGCAATAAAAGTATCTTCTTTGGAGCGTCGAGTGGGACTGTAAATAATATTTCTTTATTCTTTGTTCTTCATATATTTTGTATGATCTTGTACATGGAAAGTTTTTCCATTGTGTAGTTTTTGTTGGACAGGCTGAGGAAGGGGGAGTATTTACCCCCGAAACTAGTCCCTGTAAGTAATAGCATTAAACAGTATTGAAGGCGGAAAATCCATTATTCTTTCAAAGTTAAGATTTCAAACCCCAATTCATCTTTCCTCAGATAATATATGTTTGGAAGAACTCGTTTTTCTACTTTTGGCACAATTAGGTACATGAAACACAAAGAATACACAAATTAAAAACATTCACCAAAATAAAACCCTATTAAAAATCTCATGTTTAAGAACATCGGACTCTCTCTTAAGCCAAGGCCCTCAATAGTTCCAAAACTAACAAAAGCAATAAACCTAACCACGCTCTGCTACCACTGCGAAACTTTATCTTAACTGTACTGTGTACGGCTAGGCCACTTATTTATACCCCCAGAGGTTTGCTACCACGGAACTATTGAGAAACCCAGTGCCCAGAAATAATACACTGTATAAGAATTACATATAACCTCTATTAATCATGTATAACACTTACAAGTCGTAAACATTTCAAAACACAACATAAAATTAACATGCAAAGGTGTGGATATGACAAGACATATAATTACTTACTTCTTACGTGGGTTTTCCACCTTAACCTTTAATACGTATTCAGAAATGTCTTGATTAACCTTCCTTAGCTTCGGTACTCCTATTTTTCTCCAATATCATTTACCCTTCAAGATAGTTGCCAACTAGAAGCTCGATATTAGAAAGGACCCCTCAATTACAGTTGTCGTAGATCTGATCCAAAATACAATTATTCAGTAGAATAATTTCTTCACGATGTCGTACAAAATCCACAATTATTGGGATAATGTCCTAGAGGACAAATTACTCATCGTTTCCTAATTATTCCCTTTAAATCAGAATCCAGAAGCCGACCGATATCAAATCAAACCTCTCACAACTGTCATGGCAGGCACACCTTCTCTTGTCTTCGTAACAGCTGACAGGCACTCAGTCTTGTAAGCAACAACAAACCGTCCTCAAAGAGACAAAATACGAACCCAAAGCAAAAATCATTACATCAAAAAACCTCCCATATGAATAAAATAAAGATTTACAGGCCCGAAAGCATACTACATTGAAAAGATACCAAGAAATAATTACAAACAAAACATTCATTTAAAAACTCCTTTTCACCAAGACAACGAGAATGGCAACCTTGCGCGAGAAAACACGAGTTGATCCAAAATAAAAATATTTTAGATTTTACTACCACATGTGTACATAAATAAATCAAGGGCATACCTTGACCAATACCGAGGAAAATACTTACTCGCACCATCTCACAATATTCGAAGCAACCCTAACATAATCATGACGACTAATCAGAGGTTCCTTTAAGTAGCATGGGCTACATATTAAATTTAATAATAAAGGAGCTCCAATTCCGACGATCACAAACATCCCAGACAAACCACATATTTCTTGGTCACTAGCCCACTTTCCATTTCAGAGCACACGAAGTTAAAGAAAACACTGACTTGCCTTTTACAAACCAAAAGGTATCTTATTATTTCAAAGCTATTCCAAACGTATTTTAGTCGAGTAGGCCATATTTCTGAAGTATGGATTGGAAGTACCAAATAGCCCCCAGGCTATTGATTTTCCGACGAGCTGCCCTGTCGTTACATTACACGTCTTGTCTCTGTGAAAGTCCAACACCAAGTCACTTTTATACAATCAATAATTAACGACGTTCATTTTCATGCCGTACAAACATCATCTTATATCTCAAAATACAACGCAAGATTCAAGCTCGAGGAGACAGCTTTTACCAGTCACTACTAGGTCGCGCTTCGATCGGTCACCACAGAAGAGACCGTACACAAGTGTCCTCTAGCAGTGAAACTAAGAAGCATTACATCAGCGATGTCATGCACGTCCAAAAGACACTCATCAGAATACTTACTTGAGACGCAAAATAGAAATGCGTCAATGGTGACATGACCTGCTATCTAATATCATGTTCTCTATGGTGGTGACATGACCTCCTATCTAATATCATGTTACCTATGGGGGCGACATGGCCTCCTCTCTAATATCATGTTATATATGGAGGTGACATGACCTCCTATCTAATATCATGGTATCTATGGAGGCGACAAGGCCTCCGACCTAATATCATGTTATCTATGGAGGAGACATGGCCTCCTATCTAATATCATGTTATCTATGAAGGTGACATGACCTCCTATCTAATATCACGTTATCTATGGAGGTGACATGACCTCCTATCTAATATCATGTTAACTATCGAGGTGACATGACCTCCTATATAATATCATGTTATCAATGGAGGAAACATGGCCTGGTATCTAATATCATGTTATCTATGGAGGCGACTTTTCCTCCTATCTAATAATATATTATCAATGGGGGTGACATGGCATGGTATCTAATATCACGTTGTCTATGGAGACGACATGGCCTCCCATCTAATACCATGTTATCTACGGAGGCGACATGACCTCGTATCTAATATCATGTTATCTATGGAGGCGACATGACCTCCTATCTAATATCATGTTATCTATGGAGGCCACATGACCTCCTATCTAATATCATGTTATCAATGGAGGCGTCATGACCTCCTATCTAATATCATGTTATCTATGGAGGCGACAAGACCTCCTATCTAATATCATGTTATCTATGGAGGCGACTTTTCCTCCTATCTAATAATATATTATCAATGGGGGTGACATGGCATGGTATCTAATATCACGTTGTCTATGGAGACGAGATGGCCTCCCATCTAATACCATGTTATCTATGGAGGCGACATGACCTCGTATCTAATATCATGTTATCTATGGAGGCGACATGACCTCCTAACTAATATCATGCTATCTATGGAGGCGACATGGCCTGGTATCTAATATCATGTTATCTACGGAGGCGACATGACCTCCTATCTAATCTCATGTTACCTATGGAAGTGACATGACCTGCTATCTAATACCATGTTATCTATGGAGGCGAAATCACCTGTTATAAAAGACCATGTTATCTATGGAGGTGGCATGCCTCCTATCTAATATCATGTTATCTATGGAGGAGACATGGCCTCCTATCTAATATCATGTTATCTATGGAGGCGACATGACCTCCTATCTAATATCATGTTATCTGTGGAGGCGACGTGACCTCCTATCTAATATCATGTTATCTATGGAAGTGACATGACCTGCTATATATTATCATGTAATCAATGGGGGCCACATGACCTCCTATCTAATATCATGTTATCTATGGAGGCGACATGACCTCCTATCTAATATCGTGTTATGTAGGGAGGTGACATGACCTCCTATCTAATACCATGTTATCTATGGAGGCGACATGACCTCCTATTTAATATCATGTTATGTATGGAGGAGACATGACCTCTTATCTAATATCATGCTATCTATGGAGGTGATATGACCTCCTATCTAATACCATGTTATCTATGGAGGTGACATGGCCTCCTATCTAATATCGTGTTATCAATGGAAGCGACATGACCATCTAATACCATGTTATCTATGGGGGCGACATGGCCTCCTATCTATACCATGTTATCTATGGAGGCGACATGACCTCCTATCTATACCATGTTACCTATGGGGGCGACATGGCCTCCTATCTAATATCATGCTATCTATGGAGGTGACATGGCCTCCTATCTATACCATGTTATCTATGGAGGCGACATGACCTCCTATCTAATACCATGTTATCTATGGAGGTGACATGACCTCCTATCTAATATCATGTTATCTATGGAAGAGACATGACCTCCTATCTATACCATGTTATCTATGGGGGCGACATGGCCTCCTAACTAATATCATGCTATCTATGGAGGTGACATGGCCTCCTATCTATACCATGTTATCTATGGAGGCGACATGACCTCCTATCTAATACCATGTTATCTATGGAGGTGACATGGCCTCCTATCTAATATTGTGTTATCTATGGAAGCGACATGACCATCTAATACCATGTTATCTATGGGGGCGACATGGCCTCCTATCTATACCATGTTATATATGGAGGCAACATGGCCTCCTATCTAATATCATGTTATCTATGGGGGCGACATGGCCTCCTATCTAATATCATGCTATCTATGGAGGTGACATGGCCTCCTATCTATACCATGTTATCTATGGAGGCGACATGACCTCCTATCTAATACCATGTTATCTATGGAGGTGACATGACCTCCTATCTAATATTATGTTATCTATGGAAGCGACATTACCTCCTATCTAATACCATGTTAACTATGGAGGCGACATGACCTACTATCTAATATCATGCTATCTATGGAGGTGATGTGACCTCCTATCTAATATCACGTTATATATGGAGGTGACATGACCTCCTATCTAATATCATGTTATCAATGGAGGAAACATGACCTCCTATCTAATACCATGTTATCTATGGAGGTGACATGGCCTCCTATCTAATATCGTGTTATCTATGGAAGCGACATGACCATCTAATACCATGTTATCTATGGAGGTGACATGACCTCCTATCTAATATTATGTTATCTATGGAAGCGACATTACCTCCTATTTAATACCATGTTAACTATGGAGGCGACATGACCTCCTATCTAATATCATGCTATCTATGGAGGTGATATGACCTCCTATCTAATATCATGTTATCTATGGAGGTGACATGGCCTTCTATCTAATATCATGTTATCTATGGAGGTGATATGACCTCCTTTCTAATACCATGTTATCTATGGGGGCGACATGACCTCCTATCTAATACCATGTTATCTATGGAGGCGACATTACCTCCTATCTAATACCACGTTATCTATGGAGGCGACATGACCTCCTATCTAATATCATGTTTTCTATGGAGGCTACATGACCTCCTATCTAATATCATGTTATCAATGGAGGAAACATGACCTCCTATCTAATATCATGTTATCAATGGAGGAAACATGACCTCCTATCTAATATCATGTTATCTGTGGGGGCGACATGACCTCCTATCTAATATCATGTTATCTATGGAGGTGACATGACCTGCTACCTAATATCATGTTATCTATGGAGGTGACATGACCTCCTACCTAATATCATGTTATCTATGGAGGTGATATGACCTCCTATCTAATATCATGTTTTCTATGGAGGCTACATGACCTCCTATCTAATATCATGTTATCAATGGAGGAAACATGACCTCCTATCTAATATCATGTTATCAATGGAGGAAACATGACCTCCTATCTAATATCATGTTATCTGTGGGGGCGACATGACCTCCTATCTAATATCATGTTATCTATGGAGGTGACATGACCTGCTACCTAATATCATGTTATCTATGGAGGTGACATGACCTCCTACCTAATATCATGTTATCTATGGAGGTGATATGACCTCCTATCTAATATCATGTTTTCTATGGAAGCGACATGACCTCCTATCTAATACCACGTTATCTATGGAGGCGACATGACCTCCTATCTAATATCATGTTTTCTATGGAGGCTACATGACCTCCTACCTAATATCATGTTATCTATGGAGGCTACATGACCTCCTATCTAATATCATGTTATCTATGGAGGTGACATGACCTGCTACCTAATATCATGTTATCTATGGAGGTGACATGACCTCCTACCTAATATCATGTTATCTATGGAGGTGATATGACCTCCTATCTAATATCATGTTTTCTATGGAGGCTACATGACCTCCTATCTAATATCATGTTATCAATGGAGGAAACATGATCTCCTATCTAATACCATGTTATCTATGGAGGCGACATGACCTCCTATCTAATATTATGCTATCTATGGAGGTGATATGACCTCCTTTCTAATACCATGTTATCTATGGGGGCGACATGACCTCCTATCTAATACCATGTTATCTATGGAGGCGACATTACCTCCTAATACCATGTTATATATGGCGGCGACATGACCTCCTATATAATATCATGTTATCTATGGAAGTGACATGACCTTCTATCTAATATCATGTTATCTATGGAGGTGATATGACCTCCTTTCTAATACCATGTTATCTATGGGGGCGACATGACCTCCTATCTAATACCATGTTATCTATGGAGGCGACATTACCTCCTAATACCATGTTATATATGGCGGCGACATGACCTCCTATATAATATCATGTTATCTATGGAAGTGACATGACCTTCTATCTAATATCATGTTATCTATGGAGGTGATATGACCTCCTTTCTAATACCATGTTATCTATGGAGGTGATATGACCTCCTTTCTAATACCATGTTATCTATGGAGGCGACATGACCTCCTATCTAATATCATGTTTTCTATGGAGGCTACGTGACATCCTATCTAATATCATGTTATCAATGGAGGAAACATGACCTCCTATCTAATACCATTTTATCTATGGAGGCGACATGACCTCCTATCTAATATTATGCTATCTATGGAGGTGTCATGACCTCCTATCTAATACCATGTTATCTATGGGGGCGACATGACCTCCTATCTATTATTATGTTATGTATGGAGGCGACATGACCTCGTATCAAATATCATGTTATCTATGGAGCGACATGACCTCCTATCTATTATTATGTTATCTATGGAGGCGACATGACCTCCTATCTAATATCATGTTATCTATGGGGGCGACATGACCTCCTATCTAATACCATGTTATCTATGGGGGCGACATGACCTCCTATCTATTATTATGTTATCTATGGAGGCGACATGACCTCGTATCAAATACCATGTTATCTATGGAGGCGTCATGACCTCCTATCTAATATCATGTTTTCCATGGAGGCGACATGACCTCCTAATATCATGTTATCTATGGAGGCGTCATGGCCTCCTATCTAATACCATGTTATCTATGGAGGCGACATGACCTCCTATCTAATACCTTGTTATCTATGGAGGCGACATGACCTCCTATCTAATATCATGTTATCTATGGAGGCGACATGACCTCCTATCTAATACCATGTTATCTATGGAGGCGACATGACCTCCTATCTAATACCATGTTATCTATGGAGGCGACATGACCTCCTATCTAATACCATGTTATCTATGGAGGCGACATGACCTCCTATCTAATATCATGTTATCTATGGAGGCGTCATGGCCTCCTATCTAATACCATGTTATCTATGGAGGCGACATGACCTCCTATCTAATACCATGTTATCTATGGAGGCGACATGACCTCCTATCTAATACCATGTTATCTATGGAGGCGACATGACCTCCTATCTAATACCATGTTATCTATGGAGGCGACATGACCTCCTATCTAATACCTTGTTATCTATGGAGGAGACATGACCTCCTATCTAATACCTTGTTATCTATGGAGGCGACATGACCTCCTATCTAATACCATGTTATCTATGGAGGCGACATGACCTCCTATCTAATACCATGTTATCTATGGAGGCGACATGACCTCCTATCTAATACCATGTTATCTATGGAGGCGACATGACCTCCTATATAATATCATGTTATCTATGGAAGTGACATGACCTTCTATCTAATATCATGTTATCTATGGAGGCGACATGACCTCCTATCTAATACCATGTTATCTATGGAGGCGACATGACCTCCTATCTAATACCATGTTATCTATGGAGGCGACATGACCTCCTATCTAATACCATGTTATCTATGGAGGCGACATTACCTCCTATCTAATACCATGTTATCTATGGAGGCGACATGGCCTCCTATCTAATACCATGTTATCTATGGAGGCGACATGACCTCCTATCTAATACCATGTTATCTATGGAGGCGACATGGCCTCCTATCTAATACCATGTTATCTATGGAGGCGACATGGCCTCCTATCTAATACCATGTTATCTATGGAGGCGACATGGCCTCCTATCTAATACCATGTTATCTATGGAGGCGACATGACCTCCTATCTAGTACCATGTTATCTATGGAGGCGACATGACCTCCTATCTAATACCATGTTATCTATGGAGGCGACATGGCCTCCTATCTAATACCATGTTATCTATGGAGGCGACATGACCTCCTATCTAATACCATGTTATCTATGGAGGCGACATGACCTCCTATCTAGTACCATGTTATCTATGGAGGCGACATGGCCTCCTATCTAATACCATGTTATCTATGGAGGCGACATGGCCTCCTATCTAATACCATGTTATCTATGGAGGCGACATGACCTCCTATCTAATATCATGTTATCTATGGAGGCGACATGGCCTCCTATCTAATATCATGTTATCTATGGAGGCGACATGGCCTCCTATCTAATATCATGTTATCTATGGAGGCGACATGACCTCCTATCTAATACCATGTTATCTATGGAGGCGACATGGCCTCCTATCTAATACCATGTTATCTATGGAGGCGACATGAGCTCCTATCTAATACCATGTTATCTATGGAGGCGACATGACCTCCTATCTAGTACCATGTTATCTATGGAGGCGACATGACCTCCTATCTAATACCATGTTATCTATGGAGGCGACATGGCCTCCTATCTAATACCATGTTATCTATGGAGGCGACATGACCTCCTATCTAATACCATGTTATCTATGGAGGCGACATGACCTCCTATCTAGTACCATGTTATCTATGGAGGCGACATGGCCTCCTATCTAATACCATGTTATCTATGGAGGCGACATGGCCTCCTATCTAATACCATGTTATCTATGGAGGCGACATGACCTCCTATCTAATATCATGTTATCTATGGAGGCGACATGGCCTCCTATCTAATATCATGTTATCTATGGAGGCGACATGGCCTCCTATCTAATACCATGTTATCTATGGAGGCGACATGGCCTCCTATCTAATACCATGTTATCTATGGAGGCGACATGACCTCCTATCTAATACCATGTTATCTATGGAGGCGACATGGCCTCCTATCTAATACCATGTTATCTATGGAGGCGACATGACCTCCTATCTAATACCATGTTATCTATGGAGGCGACATGACCTCCTATCTAATACCATGTTATCTATGGAGGCGACATGACCTCCTATCTAATACCATGTTATCTATGGGGGCGACATGGCCTCCTATCTAATACCATGTTATCTATGGAGGCGACATGGCCTCCTATCTATACCATGTTATCTATGGAGGCGACATGACCTCCTATCTAATACCATGTTATCTATGGAGGCGACATGGCCTCCTATCTAATACCATGTTATCTATGGAGGCGACATGGCCTCCTATCTAATACCATGTTATCTATGGAGGCGACATGGCCTCCTATCTAATACCATGTTATCTATGGAGGCGACATGGCCTCCTATCTAATACCATGTTATCTATGGAGGCGACATGACCTCCTATCTAATATCATGTTATCTATGGAGGCGACATGACCTCCTATCTAATACCATGTTATCTATGGAGGCGTCATGACCTCCTATCTAATACCATGTTATCTATGGAGGCGACATGACCTCCTATCTAATACCATGTTATCTATGGAGGCGTCATGACCTCCTATCTAATACCATGTTATCTATGGAGGCGACATGACCTCCTATCTAATACCATGTTATCTATGGAGGCGACATGACCTCCTATCTAATATCATGTTATCTATGGAGGCGACATGACCTCCTATCTAATATCATGTTATCTATGGAGGCGACATGACCTCCTATCTAATACCATGTTATCTATGGAGGCGACATGACCTCCTATCTAATATCATGTTATCTATGGAGGCGACATGACCTCCTATCTAATATCATGTTATCTATGGAGGCGACATGACCTCCTATCTAATACCATGTTATCTATGGAGGCGACATGACCTCCTATCTAATACCATGTTATCTATGGAGGCGACATGGCCTCCTATCTAATACCATGTTATCTATGGAGGCGACATGGCCTCCTATCTATACCATGTTATCTATGGAGGCGACATGACCTCCTATCTAATACCATGTTATCTATGGAGGCGACATGGCCTTCTATCTAATACCATGTTATCTATGGAGGCGACATGGCCTCCTATCTAATACCATGTTATCTATGGAGGCGACATGGCCTCCTATCTAATACCATGTTATCTATGGAGGCGACATGGCCTCCTATCTAATACCATGTTATCTATGGAGGCGACATGACCTCCTATCTAATATCATGTTATCTATGGAGGCGACATGACCTCCTATCTAATACCATGTTATCTATGGAGGCGTCATGACCTCCTATCTAATACCATGTTATCTATGGAGGCGACATGACCTCCTATCTAATACCATGTTATCTATGGAGGCGTCATGACCTCCTATCTATTACCATGTTATCTATGGAGGCGACATGACCTCCTATCTAATACCATGTTATCTATGGAGGCGACATGACCTCCTATCTAATATCATGTTATCTATGGAGGCGACATGACCTCCTATCTAATATCATGTTATCTATGGAGGCGACATGACCTCCTATCTAATACCATGTTATCTATGGAGGCGACATGACCTCCTATCTAATATCATGTTATCTATGGAGGCGACATGACCTCCTATCTAATACCATGTTATCTATGGAGGCGACATGACCTCCTATCTAATATCATGTTATCTATGGAGGCGACATGACCTCCTATCTAATATCATGTTATCTATGGAGGCGACATGACCTCCTATCTAATACCATGTTATCTATGGAGGCGACATGGCCTCCTATCTAATACCATGTTATCTATGGAGGCGAAATGGCCTCCTATCTATACCATGTTATCTATGGAGGCGACATGACCTCCTATCTAATACCATGTTATCTATGGAGGCGACATGGCCTCCTATCTAATACCATGTTATCTATGGAGGCGACATGGCCTCCTATCTAATACCATGTTATCTATGGAGGCGACATGGCCTCCTATCTAATACCATGTTATCTATGGAGGCGACATGGCCTCCTATCTAATACCATGTTATCTATGGAGGCGACATGACCTCCTATCTAATATCATGTTATCTATGGAGGCGACATGACCTCCTATCTAATACCATGTTATCTATGGAGGCGTCATGACCTCCTATCTAATACCATGTTATCTATGGAGGCGACATTACCTCCTATCTAATACCATGTTATCTATGGAGGCGACATGGCCTCCTATCTAATACCATGTTATCTATGGAGGCGACATGGCCTCCTATCTAATACCATGTTATCTATGGAGGCGACATGACCTCCTATCTAATACCATGTTATCTATGGGGGCGACATGGCCTCCTATCTAATACCATGTTATCTATGGAGGCGACATGGCCTCCTATCTATACCATGTTATCTATGGAGGCGACATGACCTCCTATCTAATACCATGTTATCTATGGAGGCGACATGGCCTCCTATCTAATACCATGTTATCTATGGAGGCGACATGGCCTCCTATCTAATACCATGTTATCTATGGAGGCGACATGGCCTCCTATCTAATACCATGTTATCTATGGAGGCGAAATGGCCTCCTATCTATACCATGTTATCTATGGAGGCGACATGACCTCCTATCTAATACCATGTTATCTATGGAGGCGACATGGCCTCCTATCTAATACCATGTTATCTATGGAGGCGACATGGCCTCCTATCTAATACCATGTTATCTATGGAGGCGACATGGCCTCCTATCTAATACCATGTTATCTATGGAGGCGACATGGCCTCCTATCTAATACCATGTTATCTATGGAGGCGACATGACCTCCTATCTAATATCATGTTATCTATGGAGGCGACATGACCTCCTATCTAATACCATGTTATCTATGGAGGCGACATGGCCTCCTATCTAATATCATGTTATCTATGGAGGCGACATGGCCTCCTATCTAATATCATGTTATCTATGGAGGCGACATGACCTCCTATCTAATACCATGTTATCTATGGAGGCGACATGGCCTCCTATCTAATACCATGTTATCTATGGAGGCGACATGACCTCCTATCTAATACCATGTTATCTATGGAGGCGACATGACCTCCTATCTAGTACCATGTTATCTATGGAGGCGACATGACCTCCTATCTAATACCATGTTATCTATGGAGGCGACATGGCCTCCTATCTAATACCATGTTATCTATGGAGGCGACATGACCTCCTATCTAATACCATGTTATCTATGGAGGCGACATGACCTCCTATCTAGTACCATGTTATCTATGGAGGCGACATGGCCTCCTATCTAATACCATGTTATCTATGGAGGCGACATGGCCTCCTATCTAATACCATGTTATCTATGGAGGCGACATGACCTCCTATCTAATATCATGTTATCTATGGAGGCGACATGGCCTCCTATCTAATATCATGTTATCTATGGAGGCGACATGGCCTCCTATCTAATACCATGTTATCTATGGAGGCGACATGGCCTCCTATCTAATACCATGTTATCTATGGAGGCGACATGACCTCCTATCTAATACCATGTTATCTATGGAGGCGACATGGCCTCCTATCTAATACCATGTTATCTATGGAGGCGACATGACCTCCTATCTAATACCATGTTATCTATGGAGGCGACATGACCTCCTATCTAATACCATGTTATCTATGGAGGCGACATGACCTCCTATCTAATACCATGTTATCTATGGGGGCGACATGGCCTCCTATCTAATACCATGTTATCTATGGAGGCGACATGGCCTCCTATCTATACCATGTTATCTATGGAGGCGACATGACCTCCTATCTAATACCATGTTATCTATGGAGGCGACATGGCCTCCTATCTAATACCATGTTATCTATGGAGGCGACATGGCCTCCTATCTAATACCATGTTATCTATGGAGGCGACATGGCCTCCTATCTAATACCATGTTATCTATGGAGGCGACATGGCCTCCTATCTAATACCATGTTATCTATGGAGGCGACATGACCTCCTATCTAATATCATGTTATCTATGGAGGCGACATGACCTCCTATCTAATACCATGTTATCTATGGAGGCGTCATGACCTCCTATCTAATACCATGTTATCTATGGAGGCGACATGGCCTCCTATCTAATACCATGTTATCTATGGAGGCGACATGGCCTCCTATCTAATACCATGTTATCTATGGAGGCGACATGGCCTCCTATCTAATACCATGTTATCTATGGAGGCGACATGACCTCCTATCTAATATCATGTTATCTATGGAGGCGACATGACCTCCTATCTAATACCATGTTATCTATGGAGGCGACATGGCCTCCTATCTAATACCATGTTATCTATGGAGGCGACATGACCTCCTATCTAATACCATGATATCTATGGAGGCGACATGACCTCCTATCTAATACCATGTTATCTATGGAGGCGACATGACCTCCTATCTAATACCATGTTATCTATGGGGGCGACATGGCCTCCTATCTAATACCATGTTATCTATGGAGGCGACATGGCCTCCTATCTATACCATGTTATCTATGGAGGCGACATGACCTCCTATCTAATACCATGTTATCTATGGAGGCGACATGGCCTCCTATCTAATACCATGTTATCTATGGAGGCGACATGGCCTCCTATCTAATACCATGTTATCTATGGAGGCGACATGGCCTCCTATCTAATACCATGTTATCTATGGAGGCGACATGGCCTCCTATCTAATACCATGTTATCTATGGAGGCGACATGACCTCCTATCTAATATCATGTTATCTATGGAGGCGACATGACCTCCTATCTAATACCATGTTATCTATGGAGGCGTCATGACCTCCTATCTAATACCATGTTATCTATGGAGGCGACATGACCTCCTATCTAATACCATGTTATCTATGGAGGCGTCATGACCTCCTATCTAATACCATGTTATCTATGGAGGCGACATGACCTCCTATCTAATACCATGTTATCTATGGAGGCGACATGACCTCCTATCTAATATCATGTTATCTATGGAGGCGACATGACCTCCTATCTAATATCATGTTATCTATGGAGGCGACATGACCTCCTATCTAATACCATGTTATCTATGGAGGCGACATGACCTCCTATCTAATATCATGTTATCTATGGAGGCGACATGACCTCCTATCTAATATCATGTTATCTATGGAGGCGACATGACCTCCTATCTAATACCATGTTATCTATGGAGGCGACATGACCTCCTATCTAATACCATGTTATCTATGGAGGCGACATGGCCTCCTATCTAATACCATGTTATCTATGGAGGCGACATGGCCTCCTATCTATACCATGTTATCTATGGAGGCGACATGACCTCCTATCTAATACCATGTTATCTATGGAGGCGACATGGCCTCCTATCTAATACCATGTTATCTATGGAGGCGACATGGCCTCCTATCTAATACCATGTTATCTATGGAGGCGACATGGCCTCCTATCTAATACCATGTTATCTATGGAGGCGACATGGCCTCCTATCTAATACCATGTTATCTATGGAGGCGACATGACCTCCTATCTAATATCATGTTATCTATGGAGGCGACATGACCTCCTATCTAATACCATGTTATCTATGGAGGCGTCATGACCTCCTATCTAATACCATGTTATCTATGGAGGCGACATGACCTCCTATCTAATACCATGTTATCTATGGAGGCGTCATGACCTCCTATCTATTACCATGTTATCTATGGAGGCGACATGACCTCCTATCTAATACCATGTTATCTATGGAGGCGACATGACCTCCTATCTAATATCATGTTATCTATGGAGGCGACATGACCTCCTATCTAATATCATGTTATCTATGGAGGCGACATGACCTCCTATCTAATACCATGTTATCTATGGAGGCGACATGACCTCCTATCTAATATCATGTTATCTATGGAGGCGACATGACCTCCTATCTAATACCATGTTATCTATGGAGGCGACATGACCTCCTATCTAATATCATGTTATCTATGGAGGCGACATGACCTCCTATCTAATATCATGTTATCTATGGAGGCGACATGACCTCCTATCTAATACCATGTTATCTATGGAGGCGACATGGCCTCCTATCTAATACCATGTTATCTATGGAGGCGAAATGGCCTCCTATCTATACCATGTTATCTATGGAGGCGACATGACCTCCTATCTAATACCATGTTATCTATGGAGGCGACATGGCCTCCTATCTAATACCATGTTATCTATGGAGGCGACATGGCCTCCTATCTAATACCATGTTATCTATGGAGGCGACATGGCCTCCTATCTAATACCATGTTATCTATGGAGGCGACATGGCCTCCTATCTAATACCATGTTATCTATGGAGGCGACATGACCTCCTATCTAATATCATGTTATCTATGGAGGCGACATGACCTCCTATCTAATACCATGTTATCTATGGAGGCGTCATGACCTCCTATCTAATACCATGTTATCTATGGAGGCGACATGACCTCCTATCTAATACCATGTTATCTATGGAGGCGTCATGACCTCCTATCTAATACCATGTTATCTATGGAGGCGACATGACCTCCTATCTAATACCATGTTATCTATGGAGGCGACATGACCTCCTATCTAATATCATGTTATCTATGGAGGCGACATGACCTCCTATCTAATATCATGTTATCTATGGAGGCGACATGACCTCCTATCTAATACCATGTTATCTATGGAGGCGACATGACCTCCTATCTAATATCATGTTATCTATGGAGGCGACATGACCTCCTATCTAATATCATGTTATCTATGGAGGCGACATGACCTCCTATCTAATACCATGTTATCTATGGAGGCGACATGACCTCCTATCTAATACCATGTTATCTATGGAGGCGACATGACCTCCTATCTAATATCATGTTATCTATGGAGGCGACATGACCTCCTATCTAATATCATGTTATCTATGGAGGCGACATGACCTCCTATCTAATACCATGTTATCTATGGAGGCGACATGACCTCCTATCTAATATCATGTTATCTATGGGGGCGACATGACCTCCTATCTAATACCATGTTATCTATGGAGGCGACATGACCTCCTATCTAATACCATGTTATCTATGGAGGCGCCATGACCTCCTATCTAATATCATGTTATCTATGGAGGTGACATGACCTCCTATTTAATACCATGTTATCTATGGAGGTGACATGACCTCCTATCTAATATCATGTTATCTATGGAGGCGCCATGACCTCCTATCTAATACCATGTTATCTATGGAGGTGACATGACCTCCTATCTAATACCATGTTATCTATGGAGGTGACATGACCTCCTATCTAATACCATGTTATCTATGGAGGCGACATGGCCTCCTATCTAATATCATGTTATCTATGGAGGCGACATGGCCTCCTATCTAATATCATGTTATCTATGGAGGCGACATGACCTCCTATCTAATACCATGTTATCTATGGAGGCGACATGACCTCCTATCTAATATCATGTTATCTATGGAGGCGACATGACCTCCTATCTAATACCATGTTATCTATGGAGGCGACATGGCCTCCTATCTAATACCATGTTATCTATGGAGGCGACATGACCTCCTATCTAATACCATGTTATCTATGGAGGCGACATGGCCTCCTATCTAATATCATGTTATCTATGGAGGCGACATGGCCTCCTATCTAATACCATGTTATCTATGGAGGTGACATGGCCTCCTATCTAATACCATGTTTTCTATGGAGGCGACATGACCTCCTATCTAATATCATGTTATCTATGGAGGCGACATGACCTCCTATCTAATATCATGTTATCTATGGAGGCGACATGACCTCCTATCTAATATCATGTTATCTATGAAGGCGACATGACCTCCTATCTAATATCATGTTATCTATGGAGGCGACATGACCTCCTATCTAATACCATGTTATCTATGGAGGCGACATGACCTCCTATCTAATATCATGTTATCTATGGAGGCGACATGACCTCCTATCTAATACCATGTTATCTATGGAGGCGACATGACCTCCTATCTAATATCATGTTATCTATGGAGGCGACATGGCCTCCTATCTAATACCATGTTATATATGGAGGCGACATGGCCTCCTATCTAATACCATGTTATATATGGAGGCGACATGGCCTCCTATCTAGTACCATGTTATCTATGGAGGCGACATGACCTCCTATCTAATATCATGTTATCTATGGAGGCGACATGACCTCCTATCTAATACCATGTTATCTATGGAGGCGACATGACCTCCTATCTAATATCATGTTATCTATGGAGGAGACATGGCCTCCTATCTAATACCATGTTATATATGGAGGCGACATGGCCTCCTATCTAATATCATGTTATCTATGGAGGCGACATGGCCTCCTATCTAATACCATGTTATCTATGGAGGCGACATGGCCTCCTATCTATACCATGTTATCTATGGAGGCGACATGACCTCCTATCTAATACCATGTTATCTATGGAGGCGACATGGCCTCCTATCTAATACCATGTTATCTATGGAGGCGACATGGCCTCCTATCTAATACCATGTTATCTATGGAGGCGACATGGCCTCCTATCTAATACCATGTTATCTATGGAGGCGACATGGCCTCCTATCTAATACCATGTTATCTATGGAGGCGACATGACCTCCTATCTAATATCATGTTATCTATGGAGGCGACATGACCTCCTATCTAATACCATGTTATCTATGGAGGCGTCATGACCTCCTATCTAATACCATGTTATCTATGGAGGCGACATGACCTCCTATCTAATACCATGTTATCTATGGAGGCGTCATGACCTCCTATCTAATACCATGTTATCTATGGAGGCGACATGACCTCCTATCTAATACCATGTTATCTATGGAGGCGACATGACCTCCTATCTAATATCATGTTATCTATGGAGGCGACATGACCTCCTATCTAATATCATGTTATCTATGGAGGCGACATGACCTCCTATCTAATACCATGTTATCTATGGAGGCGACATGACCTCCTATCTAATATCATGTTATCTATGGAGGCGACATGACCTCCTATCTAATATCATGTTATCTATGGAGGCGACATGACCTCCTATCTAATACCATGTTATCTATGGAGGCGACATGACCTCCTATCTAATACCATGTTATCTATGGAGGCGACATGGCCTCCTATCTAATACCATGTTATCTATGGAGGCGACATGGCCTCCTATCTATACCATGTTATCTATGGAGGCGACATGACCTCCTATCTAATACCATGTTATCTATGGAGGCGACATGGCCTCCTATCTAATACCATGTTATCTATGGAGGCGACATGGCCTCCTATCTAATACCATGTTATCTATGGAGGCGACATGGCCTCCTATCTAATACCATGTTATCTATGGAGGCGACATGGCCTCCTATCTAATACCATGTTATCTATGGAGGCGACATGACCTCCTATCTAATATCATGTTATCTATGGAGGCGACATGACCTCCTATCTAATACCATGTTATCTATGGAGGCGTCATGACCTCCTATCTAATACCATGTTATCTATGGAGGCGACATGACCTCCTATCTAATACCATGTTATCTATGGAGGCGTCATGACCTCCTATCTATTACCATGTTATCTATGGAGGCGACATGACCTCCTATCTAATACCATGTTATCTATGGAGGCGACATGACCTCCTATCTAATATCATGTTATCTATGGAGGCGACATGACCTCCTATCTAATATCATGTTATCTATGGAGGCGACATGACCTCCTATCTAATACCATGTTATCTATGGAGGCGACATGACCTCCTATCTAATATCATGTTATCTATGGAGGCGACATGACCTCCTATCTAATACCATGTTATCTATGGAGGCGACATGACCTCCTATCTAATATCATGTTATCTATGGAGGCGACATGACCTCCTATCTAATATCATGTTATCTATGGAGGCGACATGACCTCCTATCTAATACCATGTTATCTATGGAGGCGACATGGCCTCCTATCTAATACCATGTTATCTATGGAGGCGAAATGGCCTCCTATCTATACCATGTTATCTATGGAGGCGACATGACCTCCTATCTAATACCATGTTATCTATGGAGGCGACATGGCCTCCTATCTAATACCATGTTATCTATGGAGGCGACATGGCCTCCTATCTAATACCATGTTATCTATGGAGGCGACATGGCCTCCTATCTAATACCATGTTATCTATGGAGGCGACATGGCCTCCTATCTAATACCATGTTATCTATGGAGGCGACATGACCTCCTATCTAATATCATGTTATCTATGGAGGCGACATGACCTCCTATCTAATACCATGTTATCTATGGAGGCGTCATGACCTCCTATCTAATACCATGTTATCTATGGAGGCGACATGACCTCCTATCTAATACCATGTTATCTATGGAGGCGTCATGACCTCCTATCTAATACCATGTTATCTATGGAGGCGACATGACCTCCTATCTAATACCATGTTATCTATGGAGGCGACATGACCTCCTATCTAATATCATGTTATCTATGGAGGCGACATGACCTCCTATCTAATATCATGTTATCTATGGAGGCGACATGACCTCCTATCTAATACCATGTTATCTATGGAGGCGACATGACCTCCTATCTAATATCATGTTATCTATGGAGGCGACATGACCTCCTATCTAATATCATGTTATCTATGGAGGCGACATGACCTCCTATCTAATACCATGTTATCTATGGAGGCGACATGACCTCCTATCTAATACCATGTTATCTATGGAGGCGACATGACCTCCTATCTAATATCATGTTATCTATGGAGGCGACATGACCTCCTATCTAATATCATGTTATCTATGGAGGCGACATGACCTCCTATCTAATACCATGTTATCTATGGAGGCGACATGACCTCCTATCTAATATCATGTTATCTATGGGGGCGACATGACCTCCTATCTAATACCATGTTATCTATGGAGGCGACATGACCTCCTATCTAATACCATGTTATCTATGGAGGCGCCATGACCTCCTATCTAATATCATGTTATCTATGGAGGTGACATGACCTCCTATCTAATACCATGTTATCTATGGAGGTGACATGACCTCCTATCTAATATCATGTTATCTATGGAGGCGCCATGACCTCCTATCTAATACCATGTTATCTATGGAGGTGACATGACCTCCTATCTAATACCATGTTATCTATGGAGGTGACATGACCTCCTATCTAATACCATGTTATCTATGGAGGCGACATGGCCTCCTATCTAATATCATGTTATCTATGGAGGCGACATGGCCTCCTATCTAATATCATGTTATCTATGGAGGCGACATGACCTCCTATCTAATACCATGTTATCTATGGAGGCGACATGACCTCCTATCTAATATCATGTTATCTATGGAGGCGACATGACCTCCTATCTAATACCATGTTATCTATGGAGGCGACATGGCCTCCTATCTAATACCATGTTATCTATGGAGGCGACATGACCTCCTATCTAATACCATGTTATCTATGGAGGCGACATGGCCTCCTATCTAATATCATGTTATCTATGGAGGCGACATGGCCTCCTATCTAATACCATGTTATCTATGGAGGTGACATGGCCTCCTATCTAATACCATGTTTTCTATGGAGGCGACATGACCTCCTATCTAATATCATGTTATCTATGGAGGCGACATGACCTCCTATCTAATATCATGTTATCTATGGAGGCGACATGACCTCCTATCTAATATCATGTTATCTATGAAGGCGACATGACCTCCTATCTAATATCATGTTATCTATGGAGGCGACATGACCTCCTATCTAATACCATGTTATCTATGGAGGCGACATGACCTCCTATCTAATATCATGTTATCTATGGAGGCGACATGACCTCCTATCTAATACCATGTTATCTATGGAGGCGACATGACCTCCTATCTAATATCATGTTATCTATGGAGGCGACATGGCCTCCTATCTAATACCATGTTATATATGGAGGCGACATGGCCTCCTATCTAATACCATGTTATATATGGAGGCGACATGGCCTCCTATCTAGTACCATGTTATCTATGGAGGCGACATGACCTCCTATCTAATATCATGTTATCTATGGAGGCGACATGACCTCCTATCTAATACCATGTTATCTATGGAGGCGACATGACCTCCTATCTAATATCATGTTATCTATGGAGGAGACATGGCCTCCTATCTAATACCATGTTATATATGGAGGCGACATGGCCTCCTATCTAATATCATGTTATCTATGGAGGCGACATGGCCTCCTATCTAATACCATGTTATCTATGGAGGCGACATGGCCTCCTATCTAATACCATGTTATATATGGAGGCGACATGTCCTCCTATCTAGTACCATGTTATCTATGGAGGCGACATGACCTCCTATCTAATATCATGTTATCTATGGAGGCGACATGACCTCCTATCTAATACCATGTTATCTATGGAGGCGACATGACCTCCTATCTAATATCATGTTATCTATGGAGGCGACATGGCCTCCTATCTAATACCATGTTATATATGGAGGCGACATGGCCTCCTATCTAATATCATGTTATCTATGGAGGCGACATGGCCTCCTATCTAATACCATGTTATCTATGGAGGCGACATGACCTCCTATCTAATATCATGTTATCTATGGAGGCGACATGACCTCCTATCTAATACCATGTTATCTATGGAGGCGTCATGACCTCCTATCTAATACCATGTTATCTATGGAGGCGACATGACCTCCTATCTAATACCATGTTATCTATGGAGGCGTCATGACCTCCTATCTAATACCATGTTATCTATGGAGGCGACATGACCTCCTATCTAATACCATGTTATCTATGGAGGCGACATGACCGCCTATCTAATATCATGTTATCTATGGAGGCGACATGACCTCCTATCTAATATCATGTTATCTATGGAGGCGACATGACCTCCTATCTAATACCATGTTATCTATGGAGGCGACATGACCTCCTATCTAATATCATGTTATCTATGGAGGCGACATGACCTCCTATCTAATATCATGTTATCTATGGAGGCGACATGACCTCCTATCTAATACCATGTTATCTATGGAGGCGACATGACCTCCTATCTAATACCATGTTATCTATGGAGGCGACATGACCTCCTATCTAATATCATGTTATCTATGGAGGCGACATGACCTCCTATCTAATATCATGTTATCTATGGAGGCGACATGACCTCCTATCTAATACCATGTTATCTATGGAGGCGACATGACCTCCTATCTAATATCATGTTATCTATGGGGGCGACATGACCTCCTATCTAATACCATGTTATCTATGGAGGCGACATGACCTCCTATCTAATACCATGTTATCTATGGAGGCGCCATGACCTCCTATCTAATATCATGTTATCTATGGAGGTGACATGACCTCCTATCTAATACCATGTTATCTATGGAGGTGACATGACCTCCTATCTAATATCATGTTATCTATGGAGGCGCCATGACCTCCTATCTAATACCATGTTATCTATGGAGGTGACATGACCTCCTATCTAATACCATGTTATCTATGGAGGTGACATGACCTCCTATCTAATACCATGTTATCTATGGAGGCGACATGGCCTCCTATCTAATATCATGTTATCTATGGAGGCGACATGGCCTCCTATCTAATATCATGTTATCTATGGAGGCGACATGACCTCCTATCTAATACCATGTTATCTATGGAGGCGACATGACCTCCTATCTAATATCATGTTATCTATGGAGGCGACATGACCTCCTATCTAATACCATGTTATCTATGGAGGCGACATGGCCTCCTATCTAATACCATGTTATCTATGGAGGCGACATGACCTCCTATCTAATACCATGTTATCTATGGAGGCGACATGGCCTCCTATCTAATATCATGTTATCTATGGAGGCGACATGGCCTCCTATCTAATACCATGTTATCTATGGAGGTGACATGGCCTCCTATCTAATACCATGTTATCTATGGAGGCGACATGACCTCCTATCTAATATCATGTTATCTATGGAGGCGACATGACCTCCTATCTAATATCATGTTATCTATGGAGGCGACATGACCTCCTATCTAATATCATGTTATCTATGGAGGCGACATGACCTCCTATCTAATATCATGTTATCTATGGAGGCGACATGACCTCCTATCTAATACCATGTTATCTATGGAGGCGACATGACCTCCTATCTAATATCATGTTATCTATGGAGGCGACATGACCTCCTATCTAATACCATGTTATCTATGGAGGCGACATGACCTCCTATCTAATATCATGTTATCTATGGAGGCGACATGGCCTCCTATCTAATACCATGTTATATATGGAGGCGACATGGCCTCCTATCTAATACCATGTTATATATGGAGGCGACATGGCCTCCTATCTAATATCATGTTATCTATGGAGGCGACATGGCCTCCTATCTAATATCATGTTATCTATGGAGGCGACATGGCCTCCTATCTAGTACCATGTTATCTATGGAGGCGACATGACCTCCTATCTAATATCATGTTATCTATGGAGGCGACATGACCTCCTATCTAATACCATGTTATCTATGGAGGCGACATGACCTCCTATCTAATATCATGTTATCTATGGAGGCGACATGGCCTCCTATCTAATACCATGTTATATATGGAGGCGACATGGCCTCCTATCTAATATCATGTTATCTATGGAGGCGACATGGCCTCCTATCTAATACCATGTTATCTATGGAGGCGACATGACCTCCTATCTAATATCATGTTATCTATGGAGGCGACATGGCCTCCTATCTAATACCATGTTATCTATGGAGGCGACATGACCTCCTATCTAATATCATGTTATCTATGGAGGCGACATGGCCTCCTATCTAATACCATGTTATATATGGAGGCGACATGGCCTCCTATCTAATACCATGTTATATATGGAGGCGACATGGCCTCCTATCTAATACCATGTTATATATGGAGGCGACATGGCCTCCTATCTAATATCATGTTATCTATGGAGGCGACATGGCCTCCTATCTAATACCATGTTATCTATGGAGGCGACATGACCTCCTATCTAATATCATGTTATCTATGGAGGCGACATGGCCTCCTATCTAATACCATGTTATCTATGGAGGCGACATGACCTCCTATCTAATACCATGTTATCTATGGAGGCGACATGGCCTCCTATCTAGTACCATGTTATCTATGGAGGCGACATGGCCTCCTATCTAATACCATGTTATCTATGGAGGCGACATGGCCTCCTATCTAATACCATGTTATCTATGGAGGCGACATGACCTCCTATCTAATACCATTTTATCTATGGGGGCGACATGGCCTCCTATCTAATATCATGTTATCTATGGAGGCGACATGACCTCCTATCTAATACCATGTTATCTATGGAGGCGTCATGACCTCCTATCTAATATCATGTTATCTATGGGGGCGACATGACCTCCTATCTAATACCATGTTATCTATGGAGGCGTCATGACCTCCTATCTAATATCATGTTATCTATGGGGGCGACATGACCTCCTATCTAATACCATGTTATCTATGGGGGCGACATGACCTCCTATCTAATATCATGTTATCTATGGAGGCGACATGACCTCCTATCTAATGCCATGTTATCTATGGGGGCGACATGACCTCCTATCTAATATCATGTTATCTATGGAGGCGACATGACCTCCTATCTAATATCATGTTATCTATGGAGGCGACATGACCTCCTATCTAATATCATGTTATCTATGGAGGCGACATGACCTCCTATCTAATACCATGTTATCTATGGGGGCGACATGACCTCCTATCTAATATCATGTTATCTATGGAGGCGACATGGCCTCCTATCTAATACCATGTTATCTATGGGGGCGACATGACCTCCTATCTAATATCATGTTATCTATGGAGGCGACATGACCTCCTATCTAATATCATGTTATCTATGGAGGCGACATGGCCTCCTATCTAATACCATGTTATCTATGGAGGCGACATGGCCTCCTATCTAATACCATGTTATCTATGGAGGCGACATGGCCTCCTATCTAATACCACGTTATCTATGGAGGCGACATGGCCTCCTATCTAATACCATGTTATCTATGGAGGCGACATGGCCTCCTATCTAATACCATGTTATCTATGGAGGCGACATGGCCTCCTATCTAATACCATGTTATCTATGGAGGCGACATGGCCTCCTATCTAATACCATGTTATCTATGGAGGCGACATGGCCTCCTATCTAATACCATGTTATCTATGGAGGCGACATGGCCTCCTATCTAATACCATGTTATCTATGGAGGCGACATGGCCTCCTATCTAATACCATGTTATCTATGGAGGCGACATGGCCTCCTATCTAATACCATGTTATCTATGGAGGCGACATGGCCTCCTATCTAATACCATGTTATCTATGGAGGCGACATGGCCTCCTATCTAATACCATGTTATCTATGGAGGCGACATGGCCTCCTATCTAATACCATGTTATCTATGGAGGCGACATGGCCTCCTATCTAATACCATGTTATCTATGGAGGCGACATGACCTCCTATCTAATACCATGTTATCTATGGAGGCGACATGACCTCCTATCTAATACCATGTTATCTATGGAGGCGACATGGCCTCCTATCTAATACCATGTTATCTATGGAGGCGACATGGCCTCCTATCTAATACCATGTTATCTATGGAGGCGACATGGCCTCCTATCTAATACCATGTTATCTATGGAGGCGACATGGCCTCCTATCTAATACCATGTTATCTATGGAGGCGACATGGCCTCCTATCTAATACCATGTTATCTATGGAGGCGACATGACCTCCTATCTAATACCATGTTATCTATGGAGGCGACATGACCTCCTATCTAATACCATGTTATCTATGGAGGCGACATGGCCTCCTATCTAATACCATGTTATCTATGGAGGCGACATGGCCTCCTATCTAATATCATGTTATCTATGGAGGCGACATGGCCTCCTATCTAATACCATGTTATCTATGGAGGCGACATGGCCTCCTATCTAATATCATGTTATCTATGGAGGCGACATGGCCTCCTATCTAATACCATGTTATCTATGGAGGCGACATGGCCTCCTATCTAATATCATGTTATCTATGGAGGCGACATGACCTCCTATCTAATACCATGTTATCTATGGAGGCGACATGACCTCCTATCTAATACCATGTTATCTATGGAGGCGACATGGCCTCCTATCTAATATCATGTTATCAATGGAGGCGACATGACCTCCTATCTAATACCATGTTATCTATGGAGGCGACATGGCCTCCTATCTAATACCATGTTATCTATGGAGGTGATATGACCTCCTATCTAATACCATGTTATCTATGGAGGCGACATGACCTCCTATCTAATACCATGTTATCTATGGAGGCGACATGGCCTCCTATCTAATACCATGTTATCTATGGAGGCGACATGGCCTCCTATCTAATACCATGTTATCTATGGAGGCGACATGGCCTCCTATCTAATACCATGTTATCTATGGAGGCGACATGGCCTCCTATCTAATACCATGTTATCTATGGAGGCGACATGACCTCCTATCTAATACCATGTTATCTATGGAGGTGATATGACCTCCTATCTAATATCATGTTATCTATGGAGGCGACATGACCTCCTATCTAATACCATGTTATCTATGGAGGCGACATGACCTCCTATCTAATACCATGTTATCTATGGAGGCGACATGACCTCCTATCTAATACCATGTTATCTATGGAGGCGACATGGCCTCCTATCTAATATCATGTTATCTATGGAGGCGACATGACCTCCTATCTAATATCATGTTATCTATGGGGGCGACATGACCTCCTATCTAATACCATGTTATCTATGGGGGCGACATGACCTCCTATCTAATACCATGTTATCTATGGAGGCGACATGACCTCCTATCTAATACCATGTTATCTATGGAGGCGACATGGCCTCCTATCTAATACCATGTTATCTATGGAGGCGACATGGCCTCCTATCTAATACCATGTTATCTATGGAGGCGACATGGCCTCCTATCTAATACCATGTTATCTATGGAGGCGTCATGGCCTCCTATCTAATATCATGTTATCTATGGAGGCGACATGGCCTCCTATCTAATATCATGTTATCTATGGAGGCGACATGGCCTCCTATCTAATACCATGTTATCTATGGAGGCGACATGGCCTCCTATCTAATATCATGTTATCTATGGAGGCGACATGGCCTCCTATCTAATACCATGTTATCTATGGAGGCGACATGGCCTCCTATCTAATACCATGTTATCTATGGAGGCGACATGACCTCCTATCTAATATCATGTTATCTATGGAGGCGACATGGCCTCCTATCTAATACCATGTTATCTATGGGGGCGACATGACCTCCTATCTAATATCATGTTATCTATGGAGGCGACATGACCTCCTATCTAATATCATGTTATCTATGGAGGCGACATGGCCTCCTATCTAATATCATGTTATCTATGGGGGCGACATGACCTCCTATCTAATACCATGTTATCTATGGAGGCGTCATGGCCTCCTATCTAATACCATGTTATCTATGGAGGCGTCATGGCCTCCTATCTAATACCATGTTATCTATGGAGGCGACATGACCTCCTATCTAATACCATGTTATCTATGGAGGCGTCATGGCCTCCTATCTAATACCATGTTATCTATGGAGGCGACATGGCCTCCTATCTAATATCATGTTATCTATGGGGGCGACATGACCTCCTATCTAATACCATGTTATCTATGGAGGCGTCATGGCCTCCTATCTAATACCATGTTATCTATGGAGGCGTCATGGCCTCCTATCTAATACCATGTTATCTATGGAGGCGACATGGCCTCCTATCTAATACCATGTTATCTATGGAGGCGTCATGGCCTCCTATCTAATACCATGTTATCTATGGAGGCGTCATGGCCTCCTATCTAATACCATGTTATCTATGGAGGCGACATGGCCTCCTATCTAATACCATGTTATCTATGGGGGCGACATGACCTCCTATCTAATACCATGTTATCTATGGGGGCGACATGACCTCCTATCTAATATCATGTTATCTATGGAGGCGACATGACCTCCTATCTAATATCATGTTATCTATGGAGGCGACATGACCTCCTATCTAATATCATGTTATCTATGGAGGCGACATGACCTCCTATCTAATATCATGTTATCTATGGAGGCGACATGGCCTCCTATCTAATACCATGTTATCTATGGAGGCGACATGGCCTCCTATCTAATACCATGTTATCTATGGGGGCGACATGACCTCCTATCTAATACCATGTTATCTATGGAGGCGACATGACCTCCTATCTAATATCATGTTATCTATGGAGGCGACATGACCTCCTATCTAATACCATGTTATCTATGGGGGCGACATGACCTCCTATCTAATACCATGTTATCTATGGAGGCGACATGACCTCCTATCTAATACCATGTTATCTATGGGGGCGACATGACCTCCTATCTAATACCATGTTATCTATGGAGGCGACATGACCTCCTATCTAATACCATGTTATCTATGGGGGCGACATGACCTCCTATCTAATACCATGTTATCTATGGAGGCGACATGACCTCCTATCTAATACCATGTTATCTATGGAGGCGACATGACCTCCTATCTAATATCATGTTATCTATGGAGGCGACATGGCCTCCTATCTAATACCATGTTATCTATGGAGGCGTCATGACCTCCTATCTAATATCATGTTATCTATGGAGGCGACATGACCTCCTATCTAATACCATGTTATCTATGGAGGCGACATGACCTCCTATCTAATATCATGTTATCTATGGAGGCGACATGACCTCCTATCTAATACCATGTTATCTATGGAGGCGACATGACCTCCTATCTAATATCATGTTATCTATGGAGGCGACATGGCCTCCTATCTAATACCATGTTATCTATGGGGGCGACATGACCTCCTATCTAATACCATGTTATCTATGGAGGTGACATGACCTCCTATCTAATACCATGTTATCTATGGAGGCGACATGGCCTCCTATCTAATACCATGTTATCTATGGGGGCGACATGACCTCCTATCTAATACCATGTTATCTATGGAGGCGACATGGCCTCCTATCTAATACCATGTTATCTATGGGGGCGACATGACCTCCTATCTAATATCATGTTATCTATGGAGGCGACATGGCCTCCTATCTAATACCATGTTATCTATGGAGGCGACATGGCCTCCTATCTAATATCATGTTATCTATGGAGGCGACATGGCCTCCTATCTAATACCATGTTATCTATGGGGGCGACATGACCTCCTATCTAATACCATGTTATCTATGGAGGCGACATGGCCTCCTATCTAATATCATGTTATCTATGGAGGCGACATGGCCTCCTATCTAATACCATGTTATCTATGGGGGCGACATGGCCTCCTATCTAATATCATGTTATCTATGGAGGCGACATGGCCTCCTATCTAATATCATGTTATCTATGGAGGCGACATGACCTCCTATCTAATATCATGTTATCTATGGAGGCGACATGACCTCCTATCTAATACCATGTTATCTATGGAGGCGACATGACCTCCTATCTAATACCATGTTATCTATGGAGGCGACATGACCTCCTATCTAATATCATGTTATCTATGGAGGCGACATGGCCTCCTATCTAATACCATGTTATCTATGGGGGCGACATGACCTCCTATCTAATACCATGTTATCTATGGAGGCGACATGGCCTCCTATCTAATATCATGTTATCTATGGAGGCGACATGGCCTCCTATCTAATATCATGTTATCTATGGAGGCGACATGACCTCCTATCTAATATCATGTTATCTATGGAGGCGACATGGCCTCCTATCTAATACCATGTTATCTATGGAGGCGACATGGCCTCCTATCTAATATCATGTTATCTATGGGGGCGACATGACCTCCTATCTAATACCATGTTATCTATGGAGGCGTCATGACCTCCTATCTAATACCATGTTATCTATGGAGGCGACATGACCTCCTATCTAATATCATGTTATCTATGGGGGCGACATGACCTCCTATCTAATATCATGTTATCTATGGAGGCGACATGGCCTCCTATCTAATACCATGTTATCTATGGAGGTGACATGACCTCCTATCTAATACCATGTTATCTATGGAGGCGACATGACCTCCTATCTAATACCATGTTATCTATGGAGGCGACATGGCCTCCTATCTAATACCATGTTATCTATGGAGGCGACATGACCTCCTATCTAATACCATGTTATCTATGGGGGCGACATGACCTCCTATCTAATACCATGTTATCTATGGAGGCGACATGACCTCCTATCTAATACCATGTTATCTATGGAGGCGACATGACCTCCTATCTAATACCATGTTATCTATGGAGGCGACATGACCTCCTATCTAATACCATGTTATCTATGGAGGCGACATGACCTCCTATCTAATATCATGTTATCTATGGAGGCGACATGACCTCCTATCTAATACCATGTTATCTATGGAGGCGACATGGCCTCCTATCTAATACCATGTTATCTATGGAGGCGACATGACCTCCTATCTAATACCATGTTATCCATGGAGGCGACATGGCCTCCTATCTAATATCATGTTATCTATGGAGGCGACATGGCCTCCTATCTAATACCATGTTATCTATGGAGGCGACATGACCTCCTATCTAATACCATGTTATCTATGGAGGCGACATGGCCTCCTATCTAATACCATGTTATCTATGGAGGCGACATGACCTCCTATCTAATATCATGTTATCTATGGAGGCGACATGGCCTCCTATCTAATACCATGTTATCTATGGAGGCGACATGACCTCCTATCTAATACCATGTTATCTATGGAGGCGACATGACCTCCTATCTAATATCATGTTATCTATGGAGGCGACATGGCCTCCTATCTAATACCATGTTATCTATGGAGGCGACATGGCCTCCTATCTAATACCATGTTATCTATGGAGGCGACATGACCTCCTATCTAATATCATGTTATCTATGGAGGTGACATGACCTCCTATCTAATACCATGTTATCTATGGAGGCGACATGGCCTCCTATCTAATACCATGTTATCTATGGAGGCGACATGACCTCCTATCTAATACCATGTTATCTATGGAGGCGACATGGCCTCCTATCTAATACCATGTTATCTATGGAGGCGACATGGCCTCCTATCTAATACCATGTTATCTATGGAGGCGACATGACCTCCTATCTAGTACCATGTTATCTATGGAGGCGACATGACCTCCTATCTAATACCATGTTATCTATGGAGGCGACATGGCCTCCTATCTAATACCATGTTATCTATGGAGGCGACATGGCCTCCTATCTAATATCATGTTATCTATGGAGGCGACATGACCTCCTATCTAATACCATGTTATCTATGGAGGTGATATGACCTCCTATCTAATACCATGTTATCTATGGAGGTGATATGACCTCCTATCTAATACCATGTTATCTATGGAGGCGACATGGCCTCCTATCTAATACCATGTTATCTATGGAGGCGACATGACCTCCTATCTAATACCATGTTATCTATGGAGGCGACATGGCCTCCTATCTAATACCATGTTATCTATGGTGGCGACATGGCCTCCTATCTAATACCATGTTATCTATGGAGGCGTCATGACCTCCTATCTAATACCATGTTATCTATGGAGGCGACATGGCCTCCTATCTAATACCATGTTATCTATGGAGGCGACATGGCCTCCTATCTAATACCATGTTATCTATGGAGGCGACATGACCTCCTATCTAGTACCATGTTATCTATGGAGGCGACATGACCTCCTATCTAATACCATGTTATCTATGGAGGCGACATGGCCTCCTATCTAATACCATGTTATCTATGGAGGCGACATGGCCTCCTATCTAATATCATGTTATCTATGGAGGCGACATGACCTCCTATCTAATACCATGTTATCTATGGAGGTGATATGACCTCCTATCTAATACCATGTTATCTATGGAGGTGATATGACCTCCTATCTAATACCATGTTATCTATGGAGGCGACATGGCCTCCTATCTAATACCATGTTATCTATGGAGGCGACATGACCTCCTATCTAATACCATGTTATCTATGGAGGCGACATGGCCTCCTATCTAATACCATGTTATCTATGGAGGCGACATGGCCTCCTATCTAATACCATGTTATCTATGGAGGCGTCATGACCTCCTATCTAATACCATGTTATCTATGGAGGCGTCATGACCTCCTATCTAATATCATGTTATCTATGGAGGCGACATGGCCTCCTATCTAATACCATGTTATCTATGGAGGCGACATGGCCTCCTATCTAATATCATGTTATCTATGGAGGCGACATGACCTCCTATCTAATACCATGTTATCTATGGAGGAAACATGACCTCCTATCTAATATCATGTTATCTATGGAGGCGACATGGCCTCCTATCTAATACCATGTTATCTATGGAGGCGACATGGCCTCCTATCTAATACCATGTTATCTATGGAGGCGACATGGCCTCCTATCTAATATCATGTTATCTATGGAGGTGACATGGCCTCCTATCTAATACCATGTTATCTATGGGGGCGACATGACCTCCTATCTAATACCATGTTATCTATGGAGGAGACATGACCTCCTACCTAATACCATGTTATCTATGGAGGCGACATGACCTCCTATCTAATACCATGTTATCTATGGAGGCGACATGGCCTCCTATCTAATACCATGTTATCTATGGAGGCGACATGACCTCCTATCTAATACCATGTTATCTATGGAGGTGACATGGCCTCCTATCTAATACCATGTTATCTATGGAGGCGTCATGACCTCCTATCTAATACCATGTTATCTATGGAGGCGACATGACCTCCTATCTAATACCATGTTATCTATGGAGGCGACATGACCTCCTATCTAATACCATGTTATCTATGGAGGCGACATGACCTCCTATCTAATACCATGTTATCTATGGAGGTGACATGGCCTCCTATCTAATACCATGTTATCTATGGAGGCGTCATGACCTCCTATCTAATACCATGTTATCTATGGAGGTGACATGGCCTCCTATCTAATACCATGTTATCTATGGAGGCGGCATGACCTCCTATCTAATATCATGTTATCTATGGAGGCGACATGGCCTCCTATCTAATATCATGTTATCTATGGAGGCGACATGACCTCCTATCTAATATCATGTTATCTATGGAGGCGACATGGCCTCCTATCTAATACCATGTTATCTATGGAGGCGACATGGCCTCCTATCTAATATCATGTTATCTATGGGGGCGACATGACCTCCTATCTAATACCATGTTATCTATGGAGGCGTCATGACCTCCTATCTAATACCATGTTATCTATGGAGGCGACATGACCTCCTATCTAATATCATGTTATCTATGGGGGCGACATGACCTCCTATCTAATATCATGTTATCTATGGAGGCGACATGGCCTCCTATCTAATACCATGTTATCTATGGAGGTGACATGACCTCCTATCTAATACCATGTTATCTATGGAGGCGACATGACCTCCTATCTAATACCATGTTATCTATGGAGGCGACATGGCCTCCTATCTAATACCATGTTATCTATGGAGGCGACATGACCTCCTATCTAATACCATGTTATCTATGGGGGCGACATGACCTCCTATCTAATACCATGTTATCTATGGAGGCGACATGACCTCCTATCTAATACCATGTTATCTATGGAGGCGACATGACCTCCTATCTAATACCATGTTATCTATGGAGGCGACATGACCTCCTATCTAATACCATGTTATCTATGGAGGCGACATGACCTCCTATCTAATATCATGTTATCTATGGAGGCGACATGACCTCCTATCTAATACCATGTTATCTATGGAGGCGACATGGCCTCCTATCTAATACCATGTTATCTATGGAGGCGACATGACCTCCTATCTAATACCATGTTATCTATGGAGGCGACATGGCCTCCTATCTAATATCATGTTATCTATGGAGGCGACATGGCCTCCTATCTAATACCATGTTATCTATGGAGGCGACATGACCTCCTATCTAATACCATGTTATCTATGGAGGCGACATGGCCTCCTATCTAATACCATGTTATCTATGGAGGCGACATGACCTCCTATCTAATATCATGTTATCTATGGAGGCGACATGGCCTCCTATCTAATACCATGTTATCTATGGAGGCGACATGACCTCCTATCTAATACCATGTTATCTATGGAGGCGACATGACCTCCTATCTAATATCATGTTATCTATGGAGGCGACATGGCCTCCTATCTAATACCATGTTATCTATGGAGGCGACATGGCCTCCTATCTAATACCATGTTATCTATGGAGGCGACATGACCTCCTATCTAATATCATGTTATCTATGGAGGTGACATGGCCTCCTATCTAATATCATGTTATCTATGGAGGTGACATGGCCTCCTATCTAATATCATGTTATCTATGGAGGTGACATGGCCTCCTATCTAATATCATGTTATCTATGGAGGTGACATGGCCTCCTATCTAATATCATGTTATCTATGGAGGCGACATGACCTCCTATCTAATACCATGTTATCTATGGGGGCGACATGACCTCCTATCTAATACCATGTTATCTATGGGGGTGACATGGCCTCCTATCTAATATCATGTTATCTATGGAGGCGACATGGCCTCCTATCTAATACCATGTTATCTATGGAGGCGACATGGCCTCCTATCTAATATCATGTTATCTATGGAGGCGACATGACCTCCTATCTAATACCATGTTATCTATGGAGGCGACATGGCCTCCTATCTAATACCATGTTATCTATGGAGGCGACATGACCTCCTATCTAATATCGTGTTATCTATGGAGGCGACATGACCTCCTATCTAATACCATGTTATCTATGGAGGCGACATGGCCTCCTATCTAATACCATGTTATCTATGGAGGCGACATGGCCTCCTATCTAATACCATGTTATCTATGGAGGCGACATGGCCTCCTATCTAGTACCATGTTATCTATGGAGGCGACATGACCTCCTATCTAATATCATGTTATCTATGGAGGCGACATGGCCTCCTATCTAATATCATGTTATCTATGGAGGCGACATGACCTCCTATCTAATACCATGTTATCTATGGAGGCGACATGACCTCCTATCTAATACCATGTTATCTATGGAGGCGACATGGCCTCCTATCTAATATCATGTTATCTATGGAGGCGACATGACCTCCTATCTAATACCATGTTATCTATGGAGGTGACATGGCCTCCTATCTAATATCATGTTATCTATGGAGGCGACATGACCTCCTATCTAATACCATGTTATCTATGGAGGCGACATGGCCTCCTATCTAATACCATGTTATCTATGGAGGCGACATGACCTCCTATCTAATATCGTGTTATCTATGGAGGCGACATGACCTCCTATCTAATACCATGTTATCTATGGAGGCGACATGGCCTCCTATCTAATACCATGTTATCTATGGAGGCGACATGACCTCCTATCTAATACCATGTTATCTATGGAGGCGACATGGCCTCCTATCTAATACCATGTTATCTATGGAGGAGACATGGCCTCCTATCTAATATCATGTTATCTATGGAGGCGACATGACCTCCTATCTAATATCATGTTATCTATGGAGGCGACATGACCTCCTATCTAATACCATGTTATCTATGGAGGCGACATGGCCTCCTATCTAATACCATGTTATCTATGGAGGAGACATGGCCTCCTATCTAATATCATGTTATCTATGGAGGAGACATGGCCTCCTATCTAATACCATGTTATCTATGGAGGCGACATGGCCTCCTATCTAATACCATGTTATCTATGGAGGAGACATGGCCTCCTATCTAATACCATGTTATCTATGGAGGCGACATGACCTCCTATCTAATACCATGTTATCTATGGAGGAGACATGGCCTCCTATCTAATACCATGTTATCTATGGAGGCGACATGGCCTCCTATCTAATATCATGTTATCTATGGAGGAGACATGGCCTCCTATCTAATACCATGTTATCTATGGAGGAGACATGGCCTCCTATCTAATACCATGTTATCTATGGAGGCGACATGGCCTCCTATCTAATATCATGTTATCTATGGAGGAGACATGGCCTCCTATCTAATACCATGTTATCTATGGAGGCGACATGGCCTCCTATCTAATACCATGTTATCTATGGAGGAGACATGGCCTCCTATCTAATACCATGTTATCTATGGAGGCGACATGGCCTCCTATCTAATACCATGTTATCTATGGAGGAGACATGGCCTCCTATCTAATACCATGTTATCTATGGAGGCGACATGGCCTCCTATCTAATATCATGTTATCTATGGAGGAGACATGGCCTCCTATCTAATACCATGTTATCTATGGAGGCGACATGGCCTCCTATCTAATACCATGTTATCTATGGAGGCGACATGGCCTCCTATCTAATATCATGTTATCTATGGAGGAGACATGGCCTCCTATCTAATACCATGTTATCTATGGAGGCGACATGGCCTCCTATCTAATATCATGTTATCTATGGAGGAGACATGGCCTCCTATCTAATACCATGTTATCTATGGAGGCGACATGGCCTCCTATCTAATATCATGTTATCTATGGAGGAGACATGGCCTCCTATCTAATACCATGTTATCTATGGAGGCGACATGGCCTCCTATCTAATATCATGTTATCTATGGAGGCGACATGGCCTCCTATCTAATACCATGTTATCTATGGAGGCGACATGGCCTCCTATCTAATACCATGTTATCTATGGAGGCGACATGACCTCCTATCTAATACCATGTTATCTATGGAGGCGACATGGCCTCCTATCTAATACCATGTTATCTATGGGGGCGACATGACCTCCTATCTAATATCATGTTATCTATGGAGGAGACATGGCCTCCTATCTAATACCATGTTATCTATGGAGGCGACATGGCCTCCTATCTAATATCATGTTATCTATGGAGGAGACATGGCCTCCTATCTAATACCATGTTATCTATGGAGGCGACATGGCCTCCTATCTAATACCATGTTATCTATGGAGGCGACATGGCCTCCTATCTAATACCATGTTATCTATGGAGGAGACATGGCCTCCTATCTAATATCATGTTATCTATGGAGGCGACATGGCCTCCTATCTAATACCATGTTATCTATGGAGGAGACATGGCCTCCTATCTAATATCATGTTATCTATGGAGGCGACATGGCCTCCTATCTAATACCATGTTATCTATGGAGGTGACATGACCTCCTATCTAATATCATGTTATCTATGGAGGAGACATGACCTCCTATCTAATACCATGTTATCTATGGGGGCGTCATGGCCTCCTATCTAATATCATGTTATCTATGGAGGAGACATGGCCTCCTATCTAATACCATGTTATCTATGGAGGCGACATGGCCTCCTATCTAATATCATGTTATCTATGGAGGAGACATGGCCTCCTATCTAATACCATGTTATCTATGGAGGCGACATGGCCTCCTATCTAATACCATGTTATCTATGGAGGCGACATGGCCTCCTATCTAATACCATGTTATCTATGGAGGCGACATGGCCTCCTATCTAATACCATGTTATCTATGGAGGCGACATGACCTCCTATCTAATACCATGTTATCTATGGAGGAGACATGGCCTCCTATCTAATACCATGTTATCTATGGAGGCGACATGACCTCCTATCTAATACCATGTTATCTATGGAGGAGACATGGCCTCCTATCTAATACCATGTTATCTATGGAGGCGACATGGCCTCCTATCTAATATCATGTTATCTATGGAGGAGACATGGCCTCCTATCTAATACCATGTTATCTATGGAGGAGACATGGCCTCCTATCTAATACCATGTTATCTATGGAGGCGACATGGCCTCCTATCTAATATCATGTTATCTATGGAGGAGACATGGCCTCCTATCTAATACCATGTTATCTATGGAGGCGACATGGCCTCCTATCTAATACCATGTTATCTATGGAGGAGACATGGCCTCCTATCTAATACCATGTTATCTATGGAGGCGACATGGCCTCCTATCTAATACCATGTTATCTATGGAGGAGACATGGCCTCCTATCTAATACCATGTTATCTATGGAGGCGACATGGCCTCCTATCTAATATCATGTTATCTATGGAGGAGACATGGCCTCCTATCTAATACCATGTTATCTATGGAGGCGACATGGCCTCCTATCTAATACCATGTTATCTATGGAGGCGACATGGCCTCCTATCTAATATCATGTTATCTATGGAGGAGACATGGCCTCCTATCTAATACCATGTTATCTATGGAGGCGACATGGCCTCCTATCTAATATCATGTTATCTATGGAGGAGACATGGCCTCCTATCTAATACCATGTTATCTATGGAGGCGACATGGCCTCCTATCTAATATCATGTTATCTATGGAGGAGACATGGCCTCCTATCTAATACCATGTTATCTATGGAGGCGACATGGCCTCCTATCTAATATCATGTTATCTATGGAGGCGACATGGCCTCCTATCTAATACCATGTTATCTATGGAGGCGACATGGCCTCCTATCTAATACCATGTTATCTATGGAGGCGACATGACCTCCTATCTAATACCATGTTATCTATGGAGGCGACATGGCCTCCTATCTAATACCATGTTATCTATGGGGGCGACATGACCTCCTATCTAATATCATGTTATCTATGGAGGAGACATGGCCTCCTATCTAATACCATGTTATCTATGGAGGCGACATGGCCTCCTATCTAATATCATGTTATCTATGGAGGAGACATGGCCTCCTATCTAATACCATGTTATCTATGGAGGCGACATGGCCTCCTATCTAATACCATGTTATCTATGGAGGCGACATGGCCTCCTATCTAATACCATGTTATCTATGGAGGAGACATGGCCTCCTATCTAATATCATGTTATCTATGGAGGCGACATGGCCTCCTATCTAATACCATGTTATCTATGGAGGAGACATGGCCTCCTATCTAATATCATGTTATCTATGGAGGCGACATGGCCTCCTATCTAATACCATGTTATCTATGGAGGTGACATGACCTCCTATCTAATATCATGTTATCTATGGAGGAGACATGACCTCCTATCTAATACCATGTTATCTATGGGGGCGTCATGGCCTCCTATCTAATATCATGTTATCTATGGAGGAGACATGGCCTCCTATCTAATACCATGTTATCTATGGAGGCGACATGGCCTCCTATCTAATATCATGTTATCTATGGAGGAGACATGGCCTCCTATCTAATACCATGTTATCTATGGAGGCGACATGGCCTCCTATCTAATACCATGTTATCTATGGAGGCGACATGGCCTCCTATCTAATACCATGTTATCTATGGAGGCGACATGGCCTCCTATCTAATACCATGTTATCTATGGAGGCGACATGACCTCCTATCTAATACCATGTTATCTATGGAGGCGACATGGCCTCCTATCTAATACCATGTTATCTATGGAGGCGACATGACCTCCTATCTAATACCATGTTATCTATGGAGGCGACATGACCTCCTATCTAATACCATGTTATCTATGGAGGCGACATGACCTCCTATCTAATATCATGTTATCTATGGAGGCGACATGACCTCCTATCTAATACCATGTTATCTATGGAGGCGACATGGCCTCCTATCTAATATCATGTTATCTATGGGGGCGACATGGCCTCCTATCTAATACCATGTTATCTATGGAGGCGACATGACCTCCTATCTAATACCATGTTATCTATGGAGGCGTCATGGCCTCCTATCTAATACCATGTTATCTATGGGGCCGACATGGCCTCCTATCTAATACCATGTTATCTATGGAGGCGACATGACCTCCTATCTAATATCATGTTATCTATGGAGGCGACATGACCTCCTATCTAATACCATGTTATCTATGGAGGTGACATGACCTCCTATCTAATATCATGTTATCTATGGAGGAGACATGACCTCCTATCTAATACCATGTTATCTATGGGGGCGTCATGGCCTCCTATCTAATACCATGTTATCTATGGAGGCGACATGGCCTCCTATCTAATACCATGTTATCTATGGAGGCGACATGACCTCCTATCTAATATCATGTTATCTATGGAGGCGACATGGCCTCCTATCTAATATCTTGTTATCTATGGGGGCGACATGGCCTCCTATCTAATATCTTGTTATCTATGGGGGCGACATGGCCTCCTATCTAATATCATGTTATCTATGGAGGCGACATGACCTCCTATCTAATACCATGTTATCTATGGGGGCGACATGACCTCCTATCTAATATCATGTTATCTATGGAGGCGACATGACCTCCTATCTAATACCATGTTATCTATGGAGGTGACATGACCTCCTATCTAATATCATGTTATCTATGGAGGAGACATGACCTCCTATCTAATACCATGTTATCTATGGGGGCGTCATGGCCTCCTATCTAATACCATGTTATCTATGGAGGCGACATGGCCTCCTATCTAATACCATGTTATCTATGGAGGCGACATGACCTCCTATCTAATATCATGTTATCTATGGAGGCGACATGGCCTCCTATCTAATATCTTGTTATCTATGGGGGCGACATGGCCTCCTATCTAATATCTTGTTATCTATGGGGGCGACATGGCCTCCTATCAAATATCATGTTATCTATGGAGGCGACATGACCTCCTATCTAATACCATGTTATCTATGGGGGCGACATGACCTCCTATCTAATATCATGTTATCTATGGAGGCGACATGACCTCCTATCTAATATCATGTTATCTATGGAGGCGACATGACCTCCTATCTAATACCATGTTATCTATGGAGGCGACATGACCTCCTATCTAATATCATGTTATCTATGGAGGCGACATGACCTCCTATCTAATACCATGTTATCTATGGAGGCGACATGACCTCCTATCTAATATCATGTTATCTATGGAGGCGACATGACCTCCTATCTAATATCATGTTATCTATGGAGGCGACATGACCTCCTATCTAATACCATGTTATCTATGGAGGCGACATGGCCTCCTATCTAATACCATGTTATCTATGGAGGCGAAATGGCCTCCTATCTATACCATGTTATCTATGGAGGCGACATGACCTCCTATCTAATACCATGTTATCTATGGAGGCGACATGGCCTCCTATCTAATACCATGTTATCTATGGAGGCGACATGGCCTCCTATCTAATACCATGTTATCTATGGAGGCGACATGGCCTCCTATCTAATACCATGTTATCTATGGAGGCGACATGGCCTCCTATCTAATACCATGTTATCTATGGAGGCGACATGACCTCCTATCTAATATCATGTTATCTATGGAGGCGACATGACCTCCTATCTAATACCATGTTATCTATGGAGGCGTCATGACCTCCTATCTAATACCATGTTATCTATGGAGGCGACATGACCTCCTATCTAATACCATGTTATCTATGGAGGCGTCATGACCTCCTATCTAATACCATGTTATCTATGGAGGCGACATGACCTCCTATCTAATACCATGTTATCTATGGAGGCGACATGACCTCCTATCTAATATCATGTTATCTATGGAGGCGACATGACCTCCTATCTAATATCATGTTATCTATGGAGGCGACATGACCTCCTATCTAATACCATGTTATCTATGGAGGCGACATGACCTCCTATCTAATATCATGTTATCTATGGAGGCGACATGACCTCCTATCTAATATCATGTTATCTATGGAGGCGACATGACCTCCTATCTAATACCATGTTATCTATGGAGGCGACATGACCTCCTATCTAATACCATGTTATCTATGGAGGCGACATGACCTCCTATCTAATATCATGTTATCTATGGAGGCGACATGACCTCCTATCTAATATCATGTTATCTATGGAGGCGACATGACCTCCTATCTAATACCATGTTATCTATGGAGGCGACATGACCTCCTATCTAATATCATGTTATCTATGGGGGCGACATGACCTCCTATCTAATACCATGTTATCTATGGAGGCGACATGACCTCCTATCTAATACCATGTTATCTATGGAGGCGCCATGACCTCCTATCTAATATCATGTTATCTATGGAGGTGACATGACCTCCTATCTAATACCATGTTATCTATGGAGGTGACATGACCTCCTATCTAATATCATGTTATCTATGGAGGCGCCATGACCTCCTATCTAATACCATGTTATCTATGGAGGTGACATGACCTCCTATCTAATACCATGTTATCTATGGAGGTGACATGACCTCCTATCTAATACCATGTTATCTATGGAGGCGACATGGCCTCCTATCTAATATCATGTTATCTATGGAGGCGACATGGCCTCCTATCTAATATCATGTTATCTATGGAGGCGACATGACCTCCTATCTAATACCATGTTATCTATGGAGGCGACATGACCTCCTATCTAATATCATGTTATCTATGGAGGCGACATGACCTCCTATCTAATACCATGTTATCTATGGAGGCGACATGGCCTCCTATCTAATACCATGTTATCTATGGAGGCGACATGACCTCCTATCTAATACCATGTTATCTATGGAGGCGACATGGCCTCCTATCTAATATCATGTTATCTATGGAGGCGACATGGCCTCCTATCTAATACCATGTTATCTATGGAGGTGACATGGCCTCCTATCTAATACCATGTTTTCTATGGAGGCGACATGACCTCCTATCTAATATCATGTTATCTATGGAGGCGACATGACCTCCTATCTAATATCATGTTATCTATGGAGGCGACATGACCTCCTATCTAATATCATGTTATCTATGGAGGCGACATGACCTCCTATCTAATATCATGTTATCTATGGAGGCGACATGACCTCCTATCTAATACCATGTTATCTATGGAGGCGACATGACCTCCTATCTAATATCATGTTATCTATGGAGGCGACATGACCTCCTATCTAATACCATGTTATCTATGGAGGCGACATGACCTCCTATCTAATATCATGTTATCTATGGAGGCGACATGGCCTCCTATCTAATACCATGTTATATATGGAGGCGACATGGCCTCCTATCTAATACCATGTTATATATGGAGGCGACATGGCCTCCTATCTAGTACCATGTTATCTATGGAGGCGACATGACCTCCTATCTAATATCATGTTATCTATGGAGGCGACATGACCTCCTATCTAATACCATGTTATCTATGGAGGCGACATGACCTCCTATCTAATATCATGTTATCTATGGAGGAGACATGGCCTCCTATCTAATACCATGTTATATATGGAGGCGACATGGCCTCCTATCTAATATCATGTTATCTATGGAGGCGACATGGCCTCCTATCTAATACCATGTTATCTATGGAGGCGACATGGCCTCCTATCTAATACCATGTTATATATGGAGGCGACATGGCCTCCTATCTAGTACCATGTTATCTATGGAGGCGACATGACCTCCTATCTAATATCATGTTATCTATGGAGGCGACATGACCTCCTATCTAATACCATGTTATCTATGGAGGCGACATGACCTCCTATCTAATATCATGTTATCTATGGAGGCGACATGGCCTCCTATCTAATACCATGTTATATATGGAGGCGACATGGCCTCCTATCTAATATCATGTTATCTATGGAGGCGACATGGCCTCCTATCTAATACCATGTTATCTATGGAGGCGACATGACCTCCTATCTAATATCATGTTATCTATGGAGGCGACATGACCTCCTATCTAATACCATGTTATCTATGGAGGCGTCATGACCTCCTATCTAATACCATGTTATCTATGGAGGCGACATGACCTCCTATCTAATACCATGTTATCTATGGAGGCGTCATGACCTCCTATCTAATACCATGTTATCTATGGAGGCGACATGACCTCCTATCTAATACCATGTTATCTATGGAGGCGACATGACCGCCTATCTAATATCATGTTATCTATGGAGGCGACATGACCTCCTATCTAATATCATGTTATCTATGGAGGCGACATGACCTCCTATCTAATACCATGTTATCTATGGAGGCGACATGACCTCCTATCTAATATCATGTTATCTATGGAGGCGACATGACCTCCTATCTAATATCATGTTATCTATGGAGGCGACATGACCTCCTATCTAATACCATGTTATCTATGGAGGCGACATGACCTCCTATCTAATACCATGTTATCTATGGAGGCGACATGACCTCCTATCTAATATCATGTTATCTATGGAGGCGACATGACCTCCTATCTAATATCATGTTATCTATGGAGGCGACATGACCTCCTATCTAATACCATGTTATCTATGGAGGCGACATGACCTCCTATCTAATATCATGTTATCTATGGGGGCGACATGACCTCCTATCTAATACCATGTTATCTATGGAGGCGACATGACCTCCTATCTAATACCATGTTATCTATGGAGGCGCCATGACCTCCTATCTAATATCATGTTATCTATGGAGGTGACATGACCTCCTATCTAATACCATGTTATCTATGGAGGTGACATGACCTCCTATCTAATATCATGTTATCTATGGAGGCGCCATGACCTCCTATCTAATACCATGTTATCTATGGAGGTGACATGACCTCCTATCTAATACCATGTTATCTATGGAGGTGACATGACCTCCTATCTAATACCATGTTATCTATGGAGGCGACATGGCCTCCTATCTAATATCATGTTATCTATGGAGGCGACATGGCCTCCTATCTAATATCATGTTATCTATGGAGGCGACATGACCTCCTATCTAATACCATGTTATCTATGGAGGCGACATGACCTCCTATCTAATATCATGTTATCTATGGAGGCGACATGACCTCCTATCTAATACCATGTTATCTATGGAGGCGACATGGCCTCCTATCTAATACCATGTTATCTATGGAGGCGACATGACCTCCTATCTAATACCATGTTATCTATGGAGGCGACATGGCCTCCTATCTAATATCATGTTATCTATGGAGGCGACATGGCCTCCTATCTAATACCATGTTATCTATGGAGGTGACATGGCCTCCTATCTAATACCATGTTATCTATGGAGGCGACATGACCTCCTATCTAATATCATGTTATCTATGGAGGCGACATGACCTCCTATCTAATATCATGTTATCTATGGAGGCGACATGACCTCCTATCTAATATCATGTTATCTATGGAGGCGACATGACCTCCTATCTAATATCATGTTATCTATGGAGGCGACATGACCTCCTATCTAATACCATGTTATCTATGGAGGCGACATGACCTCCTATCTAATATCATGTTATCTATGGAGGCGACATGACCTCCTATCTAATACCATGTTATCTATGGAGGCGACATGACCTCCTATCTAATATCATGTTATCTATGGAGGCGACATGGCCTCCTATCTAATACCATGTTATATATGGAGGCGACATGGCCTCCTATCTAATACCATGTTATATATGGAGGCGACATGGCCTCCTATCTAATATCATGTTATCTATGGAGGCGACATGGCCTCCTATCTAATATCATGTTATCTATGGAGGCGACATGGCCTCCTATCTAGTACCATGTTATCTATGGAGGCGACATGACCTCCTATCTAATATCATGTTATCTATGGAGGCGACATGACCTCCTATCTAATACCATGTTATCTATGGAGGCGACATGACCTCCTATCTAATATCATGTTATCTATGGAGGCGACATGGCCTCCTATCTAATACCATGTTATATATGGAGGCGACATGGCCTCCTATCTAATATCATGTTATCTATGGAGGCGACATGGCCTCCTATCTAATACCATGTTATCTATGGAGGCGACATGACCTCCTATCTAATATCATGTTATCTATGGAGGCGACATGGCCTCCTATCTAATACCATGTTATCTATGGAGGCGACATGACCTCCTATCTAATATCATGTTATCTATGGAGGCGACATGGCCTCCTATCTAATACCATGTTATATATGGAGGCGACATGGCCTCCTATCTAATACCATGTTATATATGGAGGCGACATGGCCTTCTATCTAATACCATGTTATATATGGAGGCGACATGGCCTCCTATCTAATATCATGTTATCTATGGAGGCGACATGGCCTCCTATCTAATACCATGTTATCTATGGAGGCGACATGACCTCCTATCTAATATCATGTTATCTATGGAGGCGACATGGCCTCCTATCTAATACCATGTTATCTATGGAGGCGACATGACCTCCTATCTAATACCATGTTATCTATGGAGGCGACATGGCCTCCTATCTAGTACCATGTTATCTATGGAGGCGACATGGCCTCCTATCTAATACCATGTTATCTATGGAGGCGACATGGCCTCCTATCTAATACCATGTTATCTATGGAGGCGACATGACCTCCTATCTAATACCATGTTATCTATGGGGGCGACATGGCCTCCTATCTAATATCATGTTATCTATGGAGGCGACATGACCTCCTATCTAATACCATGTTATCTATGGAGGCGTCATGACCTCCTATCTAATATCATGTTATCTATGGGGGCGACATGACCTCCTATCTAATACCATGTTATCTATGGAGGCGTCATGACCTCCTATCTAATATCATGTTATCTATGGGGGCGACATGACCTCCTATCTAATACCATGTTATCTATGGGGGCGACATGACCTCCTATCTAATATCATGTTATCTATGGAGGCGACATGACCTCCTATCTAATGCCATGTTATCTATGGGGGCGACATGACCTCCTATCTAATATCATGTTATCTATGGAGGCGACATGACCTCCTATCTAATATCATGTTATCTATGGAGGCGACATGACCTCCTATCTAATATCATGTTATCTATGGAGGCGACATGACCTCCTATCTAATACCATGTTATCTATGGGGGCGACATGACCTCCTATCTAATATCATGTTATCTATGGAGGCGACATGGCCTCCTATCTAATACCATGTTATCTATGGGGGCGACATGACCTCCTATCTAATATCATGTTATCTAAGGAGGCGACATGACCTCCTATCTAATATCATGTTATCTATGGAGGCGACATGGCCTCCTATCTAATACCATGTTATCTATGGAGGCGACATGGCCTCCTATCTAATACCATGTTATCTATGGAGGCGACATGGCCTCCTATCTAATACCACGTTATCTATGGAGGCGACATGGCCTCCTATCTAATACCATGTTATCTATGGAGGCGACATGGCCTCCTATCTAATACCATGTTATCTATGGAGGCGACATGGCCTCCTATCTAATACCATGTTATCTATGGAGGCGACATGGCCTCCTATCTAATACCATGTTATCTATGGAGGCGACATGGCCTCCTATCTAATACCATGTTATCTATGGAGGCGACATGGCCTCCTATCTAATACCATGTTATCTATGGAGGCGACATGGCCTCCTATCTAATACCATGTTATCTATGGAGGCGACATGGCCTCCTATCTAATACCATGTTATCTATGGAGGCGACATGGCCTCCTATCTAATACCATGTTATCTATGGAGGCGACATGGCCTCCTATCTAATACCATGTTATCTATGGAGGCGACATGGCCTCCTATCTAATACCATGTTATCTATGGAGGCGACATGGCCTCCTATCTAATACCATGTTATCTATGGAGGCGACATGACCTCCTATCTAATACCATGTTATCTATGGAGGCGACATGACCTCCTATCTAATACCATGTTATCTATGGAGGCGACATGGCCTCCTATCTAATACCATGTTATCTATGGAGGCGACATGGCCTCCTATCTAATACCATGTTATCTATGGAGGCGACATGGCCTCCTATCTAATACCATGTTATCTATGGAGGCGACATGGCCTCCTATCTAATACCATGTTATCTATGGAGGCGACATGGCCTCCTATCTAATACCATGTTATCTATGGAGGCGACATGACCTCCTATCTAATACCATGTTATCTATGGAGGCGACATGACCTCCTATCTAATACCATGTTATCTATGGAGGCGACATGGCCTCCTATCTAATACCATGTTATCTATGGAGGCGACATGGCCTCCTATCTAATATCATGTTATCTATGGAGGCGACATGGCCTCCTATCTAATACCATGTTATCTATGGAGGCGACATGGCCTCCTATCTAATATCATGTTATCTATGGAGGCGACATGGCCTCCTATCTAATACCATGTTATCTATGGAGGCGACATGGCCTCCTATCTAATATCATGTTATCTATGGAGGCGACATGACCTCCTATCTAATACCATGTTATCTATGGAGGCGACATGACCTCCTATCTAATACCATGTTATCTATGGAGGCGACATGGCCTCCTATCTAATATCATGTTATCAATGGAGGCGACATGACCTCCTATCTAATACCATGTTATCTATGGAGGCGACATGGCCTCCTATCTAATACCATGTTATCTATGGAGGTGATATGACCTCCTATCTAATACCATGTTATCTATGGAGGCGACATGACCTCCTATCTAATACCATGTTATCTATGGAGGCGACATGGCCTCCTATCTAATACCATGTTATCTATGGAGGCGACATGGCCTCCTATCTAATACCATGTTATCTATGGAGGCGACATGGCCTCCTATCTAATACCATGTTATCTATGGAGGCGACATGGCCTCCTATCTAATACCATGTTATCTATGGAGGCGACATGACCTCCTATCTAATACCATGTTATCTATGGAGGTGATATGACCTCCTATCTAATATCATGTTATCTATGGAGGCGACATGACCTCCTATCTAATACCATGTTATCTATGGAGGCGACATGACCTCCTATCTAATACCATGTTATCTATGGAGGCGACATGACCTCCTATCTAATACCATGTTATCTATGGAGGCGACATGGCCTCCTATCTAATATCATGTTATCTATGGAGGCGACATGACCTCCTATCTAATATCATGTTATCTATGGGGGCGACATGACCTCCTATCTAATACCATGTTATCTATGGGGGCGACATGACCTCCTATCTAATACCATGTTATCTATGGAGGCGACATGACCTCCTATCTAATACCATGTTATCTATGGAGGCGACATGGCCTCCTATCTAATACCATGTTATCTATGGAGGCGACATGGCCTCCTATCTAATACCATGTTATCTATGGAGGCGACATGGCCTCCTATCTAATACCATGTTATCTATGGAGGCGTCATGGCCTCCTATCTAATATCATGTTATCTATGGAGGCGACATGGCCTCCTATCTAATATCATGTTATCTATGGAGGCGACATGGCCTCCTATCTAATACCATGTTATCTATGGAGGCGACATGGCCTCCTATCTAATATCATGTTATCTATGGAGGCGACATGGCCTCCTATCTAATACCATGTTATCTATGGAGGCGACATGGCCTCCTATCTAATACCATGTTATCTATGGAGGCGACATGACCTCCTATCTAATATCATGTTATCTATGGAGGCGACATGGCCTCCTATCTAATACCATGTTATCTATGGGGGCGACATGACCTCCTATCTAATATCATGTTATCTATGGAGGCGACATGACCTCCTATCTAATATCATGTTATCTATGGAGGCGACATGGCCTCCTATCTAATATCATGTTATCTATGGGGGCGACATGACCTCCTATCTAATACCATGTTATCTATGGAGGCGTCATGGCCTCCTATCTAATACCATGTTATCTATGGAGGCGTCATGGCCTCCTATCTAATACCATGTTATCTATGGAGGCGACATGACCTCCTATCTAATACCATGTTATCTATGGAGGCGTCATGGCCTCCTATCTAATACCATGTTATCTATGGAGGCGACATGGCCTCCTATCTAATATCATGTTATCTATGGGGGCGACATGACCTCCTATCTAATACCATGTTATCTATGGAGGCGTCATGGCCTCCTATCTAATACCATGTTATCTATGGAGGCGTCATGGCCTCCTATCTAATACCATGTTATCTATGGAGGCGACATGGCCTCCTATCTAATACCATGTTATCTATGGAGGCGTCATGGCCTCCTATCTAATACCATGTTATCTATGGAGGCGTCATGGCCTCCTATCTAATACCATGTTATCTATGGAGGCGACATGGCCTCCTATCTAATACCATGTTATCTATGGGGGCGACATGACCTCCTATCTAATACCATGTTATCTATGGGGGCGACATGACCTCCTATCTAATATCATGTTATCTATGGAGGCGACATGACCTCCTATCTAATATCATGTTATCTATGGAGGCGACATGACCTCCTATCTAATATCATGTTATCTATGGAGGCGACATGACCTCCTATCTAATATCATGTTATCTATGGAGGCGACATGGCCTCCTATCTAATACCATGTTATCTATGGAGGCGACATGGCCTCCTATCTAATACCATGTTATCTATGGGGGCGACATGACCTCCTATCTAATACCATGTTATCTATGGAGGCGACATGACCTCCTATCTAATATCATGTTATCTATGGAGGCGACATGACCTCCTATCTAATACCATGTTATCTATGGGGGCGACATGACCTCCTATCTAATACCATGTTATCTATGGAGGCGACATGACCTCCTATCTAATACCATGTTATCTATGGGGGCGACATGACCTCCTATCTAATACCATGTTATCTATGGAGGCGACATGACCTCCTATCTAATACCATGTTATCTATGGGGGCGACATGACCTCCTATCTAATACCATGTTATCTATGGAGGCGACATGACCTCCTATCTAATACCATGTTATCTATGGAGGCGACATGACCTCCTATCTAATATCATGTTATCTATGGAGGCGACATGGCCTCCTATCTAATACCATGTTATCTATGGAGGCGTCATGACCTCCTATCTAATATCATGTTATCTATGGAGGCGACATGACCTCCTATCTAATACCATGTTATCTATGGAGGCGACATGACCTCCTATCTAATATCATGTTATCTATGGAGGCGACATGACCTCCTATCTAATACCATGTTATCTATGGAGGCGACATGACCTCCTATCTAATATCATGTTATCTATGGAGGCGACATGGCCTCCTATCTAATACCATGTTATCTATGGGGGCGACATGACCTCCTATCTAATACCATGTTATCTATGGAGGTGACATGACCTCCTATCTAATACCATGTTATCTATGGAGGCGACATGGCCTCCTATCTAATACCATGTTATCTATGGGGGCGACATGACCTCCTATCTAATACCATGTTATCTATGGAGGCGACATGGCCTCCTATCTAATACCATGTTATCTATGGGGGCGACATGACCTCCTATCTAATATCATGTTATCTATGGAGGCGACATGGCCTCCTATCTAATACCATGTTATCTATGGAGGCGACATGGCCTCCTATCTAATATCATGTTATCTATGGAGGCGACATGGCCTCCTATCTAATACCATGTTATCTATGGGGGCGACATGACCTCCTATCTAATACCATGTTATCTATGGAGGCGACATGGCCTCCTATCTAATATCATGTTATCTATGGAGGCGACATGGCCTCCTATCTAATACCATGTTATCTATGGGGGCGACATGGCCTCCTATCTAATATCATGTTATCTATGGAGGCGACATGGCCTCCTATCTAATATCATGTTATCTATGGAGGCGACATGACCTCCTATCTAATATCATGTTATCTATGGAGGCGACATGACCTCCTATCTAATACCATGTTATCTATGGAGGCGACATGACCTCCTATCTAATACCATGTTATCTATGGAGGCGACATGACCTCCTATCTAATATCATGTTATCTATGGAGGCGACATGGCCTCCTATCTAATACCATGTTATCTATGGGGGCGACATGACCTCCTATCTAATACCATGTTATCTATGGAGGCGACATGGCCTCCTATCTAATATCATGTTATCTATGGAGGCGACATGGCCTCCTATCTAATATCATGTTATCTATGGAGGCGACATGACCTCCTATCTAATATCATGTTATCTATGGAGGCGACATGGCCTCCTATCTAATACCATGTTATCTATGGAGGCGACATGGCCTCCTATCTAATATCATGTTATCTATGGGGGCGACATGACCTCCTATCTAATACCATGTTATCTATGGAGGCGTCATGACCTCCTATCTAATACCATGTTATCTATGGAGGCGACATGACCTCCTATCTAATATCATGTTATCTATGGGGGCGACATGACCTCCTATCTAATATCATGTTATCTATGGAGGCGACATGGCCTCCTATCTAATACCATGTTATCTATGGAGGTGACATGACCTCCTATCTAATACCATGTTATCTATGGAGGCGACATGACCTCCTATCTAATACCATGTTATCTATGGAGGCGACATGGCCTCCTATCTAATACCATGTTATCTATGGAGGCGACATGACCTCCTATCTAATACCATGTTATCTATGGGGGCGACATGACCTCCTATCTAATACCATGTTATCTATGGAGGCGACATGACCTCCTATCTAATACCATGTTATCTATGGAGGCGACATGACCTCCTATCTAATACCATGTTATCTATGGAGGCGACATGACCTCCTATCTAATACCATGTTATCTATGGAGGCGACATGACCTCCTATCTAATATCATGTTATCTATGGAGGCGACATGACCTCCTATCTAATACCATGTTATCTATGGAGGCGACATGGCCTCCTATCTAATACCATGTTATCTATGGAGGCGACATGACCTCCTATCTAATACCATGTTATCTATGGAGGCGACATGGCCTCCTATCTAATATCATGTTATCTATGGAGGCGACATGGCCTCCTATCTAATACCATGTTATCTATGGAGGCGACATGACCTCCTATCTAATACCATGTTATCTATGGAGGCGACATGGCCTCCTATCTAATACCATGTTATCTATGGAGGCGACATGACCTCCTATCTAATATCATGTTATCTATGGAGGCGACATGGCCTCCTATCTAATACCATGTTATCTATGGAGGCGGCATGACCTCCTATCTAATACCATGTTATCTATGGAGGCGACATGACCTCCTATCTAATATCATGTTATCTATGGAGGCGACATGGCCTCCTATCTAATACCATGTTATCTATGGAGGCGACATGGCCTCCTATCTAATACCATGTTATCTATGGAGGCGACATGACCTCCTATCTAATATCATGTTATCTATGGAGGTGACATGACCTCCTATCTAATACCATGTTATCTATGGAGGCGACATGGCCTCCTATCTAATACCATGTTATCTATGGAGGCGACATGACCTCCTATCTAATACCATGTTATCTATGGAGGCGACATGGCCTCCTATCTAATACCATGTTATCTATGGAGGCGACATGGCCTCCTATCTAATACCATGTTATCTATGGAGGCGACATGACCTCCTATCTAGTACCATGTTATCTATGGAGGCGACATGACCTCCTATCTAATACCATGTTATCTATGGAGGCGACATGGCCTCCTATCTAATACCATGTTATCTATGGAGGCGACATGGCCTCCTATCTAATATCATGTTATCTATGGAGGCGACATGACCTCCTATCTAATACCATGTTATCTATGGAGGTGATATGACCTCCTATCTAATACCATGTTATCTATGGAGGTGATATGACCTCCTATCTAATACCATGTTATCTATGGAGGCGACATGGCCTCCTATCTAATACCATGTTATCTATGGAGGCGACATGACCTCCTATCTAATACCATGTTATCTATGGAGGCGACATGGCCTCCTATCTAATACCATGTTATCTATGGTGGCGACATGGCCTCCTATCTAATACCATGTTATCTATGGAGGCGTCATGACCTCCTATCTAATACCATGTTATCTATGGAGGCGACATGGCCTCCTATCTAATACCATGTTATCTATGGAGGCGACATGGCCTCCTATCTAATACCATGTTATCTATGGAGGCGACATGACCTCCTATCTAGTACCATGTTATCTATGGAGGCGACATGACCTCCTATCTAATACCATGTTATCTATGGAGGCGACATGGCCTCCTATCTAATACCATGTTATCTATGGAGGCGACATGGCCTCCTATCTAATATCATGTTATCTATGGAGGCGACATGACCTCCTATCTAATACCATGTTATCTATGGAGGTGATATGACCTCCTATCTAATACCATGTTATCTATGGAGGTGATATGACCTCCTATCTAATACCATGTTATCTATGGAGGCGACATGGCCTCCTATCTAATACCATGTTATCTATGGAGGCGACATGACCTCCTATCTAATACCATGTTATCTATGGAGGCGACATGGCCTCCTATCTAATACCATGTTATCTATGGAGGCGACATGGCCTCCTATCTAATACCATGTTATCTATGGAGGCGTCATGACCTCCTATCTAATACCATGTTATCTATGGAGGCGTCATGACCTCCTATCTAATATCATGTTATCTATGGAGGCGACATGGCCTCCTATCTAATACCATGTTATCTATGGAGGCGACATGGCCTCCTATCTAATATCATGTTATCTATGGAGGCGACATGACCTCCTATCTAATACCATGTTATCTATGGAGGAAACATGACCTCCTATCTAATATCATGTTATCTATGGAGGCGACATGGCCTCCTATCTAATACCATGTTATCTATGGAGGCGACATGGCCTCCTATCTAATACCATGTTATCTATGGAGGCGACATGGCCTCCTATCTAATATCATGTTATCTATGGAGGTGACATGGCCTCCTATCTAATACCATGTTATCTATGGGGGCGACATGACCTCCTATCTAATACCATGTTATCTATGGAGGAGACATGACCTCCTACCTAATACCATGTTATCTATGGAGGCGACATGACCTCCTATCTAATACCATGTTATCTATGGAGGCGACATGGCCTCCTATCTAATACCATGTTATCTATGGAGGCGACATGACCTCCTATCTAATACCATGTTATCTATGGAGGTGACATGGCCTCCTATCTAATACCATGTTATCTATGGAGGCGTCATGACCTCCTATCTAATACCATGTTATCTATGGAGGCGACATGACCTCCTATCTAATACCATGTTATCTATGGAGGCGACATGACCTCCTATCTAATACCATGTTATCTATGGAGGCGACATGACCTCCTATCTAATACCATGTTATCTATGGAGGTGACATGGCCTCCTATCTAATACCATGTTATCTATGGAGGCGTCATGACCTCCTATCTAATACCATGTTATCTATGGAGGTGACATGGCCTCCTATCTAATACCATGTTATCTATGGAGGCGGCATGACCTCCTATCTAATATCATGTTATCTATGGAGGCGACATGGCCTCCTATCTAATATCATGTTATCTATGGAGGCGACATGACCTCCTATCTAATATCATGTTATCTATGGAGGCGACATGGCCTCCTATCTAATACCATGTTATCTATGGAGGCGACATGGCCTCCTATCTAATATCATGTTATCTATGGGGGCGACATGACCTCCTATCTAATACCATGTTATCTATGGAGGCGTCATGACCTCCTATCTAATACCATGTTATCTATGGAGGCGACATGACCTCCTATCTAATATCATGTTATCTATGGGGGCGACATGACCTCCTATCTAATATCATGTTATCTATGGAGGCGACATGGCCTCCTATCTAATACCATGTTATCTATGGAGGTGACATGACCTCCTATCTAATACCATGTTATCTATGGAGGCGACATGACCTCCTATCTAATACCATGTTATCTATGGAGGCGACATGGCCTCCTATCTAATACCATGTTATCTATGGAGGCGACATGACCTCCTATCTAATACCATGTTATCTATGGGGGCGACATGACCTCCTATCTAATACCATGTTATCTATGGAGGCGACATGACCTCCTATCTAATACCATGTTATCTATGGAGGCGACATGACCTCCTATCTAATACCATGTTATCTATGGAGGCGACATGACCTCCTATCTAATACCATGTTATCTATGGAGGCGACATGACCTCCTATCTAATATCATGTTATCTATGGAGGCGACATGACCTCCTATCTAATACCATGTTATCTATGGAGGCGACATGGCCTCCTATCTAATACCATGTTATCTATGGAGGCGACATGACCTCCTATCTAATACCATGTTATCTATGGAGGCGACATGGCCTCCTATCTAATATCATGTTATCTATGGAGGCGACATGGCCTCCTATCTAATACCATGTTATCTATGGAGGCGACATGACCTCCTATCTAATACCATGTTATCTATGGAGGCGACATGGCCTCCTATCTAATACCATGTTATCTATGGAGGCGACATGACCTCCTATCTAATATCATGTTATCTATGGAGGCGACATGGCCTCCTATCTAATACCATGTTATCTATGGAGGCGACATGACCTCCTATCTAATACCATGTTATCTATGGAGGCGACATGACCTCCTATCTAATATCATGTTATCTATGGAGGCGACATGGCCTCCTATCTAATACCATGTTATCTATGGAGGCGACATGGCCTCCTATCTAATACCATGTTATCTATGGAGGCGACATGACCTCCTATCTAATATCATGTTATCTATGGAGGTGACATGGCCTCCTATCTAATATCATGTTATCTATGGAGGTGACATGGCCTCCTATCTAATATCATGTTATCTATGGAGGTGACATGGCCTCCTATCTAATATCATGTTATCTATGGAGGTGACATGGCCTCCTATCTAATATCATGTTATCTATGGAGGCGACATGACCTCCTATCTAATACCATGTTATCTATGGGGGCGACATGACCTCCTATCTAATACCATGTTATCTATGGGGGTGACATGGCCTCCTATCTAATATCATGTTATCTATGGAGGCGACATGGCCTCCTATCTAATACCATGTTATCTATGGAGGCGACATGGCCTCCTATCTAATACCATGTTATCTATGGAGGCGACATGACCTCCTATCTAATATCGTGTTATCTATGGAGGCGACATGACCTCCTATCTAATACCATGTTATCTATGGAGGCGACATGGCCTCCTATCTAATACCATGTTATCTATGGAGGCGACATGACCTCCTATCTAATACCATGTTATCTATGGAGGCGACATGGCCTCCTATCTAATACCATGTTATCTATGGAGGAGACATGGCCTCCTATCTAATATCATGTTATCTATGGAGGCGACATGACCTCCTATCTAATATCATGTTATCTATGGAGGCGACATGACCTCCTATCTAATACCATGTTATCTATGGAGGCGACATGGCCTCCTATCTAATACCATGTTATCTATGGAGGAGACATGGCCTCCTATCTAATATCATGTTATCTATGGAGGAGACATGGCCTCCTATCTAATACCATGTTATCTATGGAGGCGACATGACCTCCTATCTAATACCATGTTATCTATGGAGGAGACATGGCCTCCTATCTAATACCATGTTATCTATGGAGGCGACATGACCTCCTATCTAATACCATGTTATCTATGGAGGAGACATGGCCTCCTATCTAATACCATGTTATCTATGGAGGCGACATGGCCTCCTATCTAATATCATGTTATCTATGGAGGAGACATGGCCTCCTATCTAATACCATGTTATCTATGGAGGAGACATGGCCTCCTATCTAATACCATGTTATCTATGGAGGCGACATGGCCTCCTATCTAATATCATGTTATCTATGGAGGAGACATGGCCTCCTATCTAATACCATGTTATCTATGGAGGCGACATGGCCTCCTATCTAATACCATGTTATCTATGGAGGAGACATGGCCTCCTATCTAATACCATGTTATCTATGGAGGCGACATGGCCTCCTATCTAATACCATGTTATCTATGGAGGAGACATGACCTCCTATCTAATACCATGTTATCTATGGAGGCGACATGGCCTCCTATCTAATATCATGTTATCTATGGAGGAGACATGGCCTCCTATCTAATACCATGTTATCTATGGAGGCGACATGGCCTCCTATCTAATACCATGTTATCTATGGAGGCGACATGGCCTCCTATCTAATATCATGTTATCTATGGAGGAGACATGGCCTCCTATCTAATACCATGTTATCTATGGAGGCGACATGGCCTCCTATCTAATATCATGTTATCTATGGAGGAGACATGGCCTCCTATCTAATACCATGTTATCTATGGAGGCGACATGGCCTCCTATCTAATATCATGTTATCTATGGAGGAGACATGGCCTCCTATCTAATACCATGTTATCTATGGAGGCGACATGGCCTCCTATCTAATATCATGTTATCTATGGAGGCGACATGGCCTCCTATCTAATACCATGTTATCTATGGAGGCGACATGGCCTCCTATCTAATACCATGTTATCTATGGAGGCGACATGACCTCCTATCTAATACCATGTTATCTATGGAGGCGACATGGCCTCCTATCTAATACCATGTTATCTATGGGGGCGACATGACCTCCTATCTAATATCATGTTATCTATGGAGGAGACATGGCCTCCTATCTAATACCATGTTATCTATGGAGGCGACATGGCCTCCTATCTAATATCATGTTATCTATGGAGGAGACATGGCCTCCTATCTAATACCATGTTATCTATGGAGGCGACATGGCCTCCTATCTAATACCATGTTATCTATGGAGGCGACATGGCCTCCTATCTAATACCATGTTATCTATGGAGGAGACATGGCCTCCTATCTAATATCATGTTATCTATGGAGGCGACATGGCCTCCTATCTAATACCATGTTATCTATGGAGGAGACATGGCCTCCTATCTAATATCATGTTATCTATGGAGGCGACATGGCCTCCTATCTAATACCATGTTATCTATGGAGGTGACATGACCTCCTATCTAATATCATGTTATCTATGGAGGAGACATGACCTCCTATCTAATACCATGTTATCTATGGGGGCGTCATGGCCTCCTATCTAATATCATGTTATCTATGGAGGAGACATGGCCTCCTATCTAATACCATGTTATCTATGGAGGCGACATGGCCTCCTATCTAATATCATGTTATCTATGGAGGAGACATGGCCTCCTATCTAATACCATGTTATCTATGGAGGCGACATGGCCTCCTATCTAATACCATGTTATCTATGGAGGCGACATGGCCTCCTATCTAATACCATGTTATCTATGGAGGCGACATGGCCTCCTATCTAATACCATGTTATCTATGGAGGCGACATGACCTCCTATCTAATACCATGTTATCTATGGAGGAGACATGGCCTCCTATCTAATACCATGTTATCTATGGAGGCGACATGACCTCCTATCTAATACCATGTTATCTATGGAGGAGACATGGCCTCCTATCTAATACCATGTTATCTATGGAGGCGACATGGCCTCCTATCTAATATCATGTTATCTATGGAGGAGACATGGCCTCCTATCTAATACCATGTTATCTATGGAGGAGACATGGCCTCCTATCTAATACCATGTTATCTATGGAGGCGACATGACCTCCTATCTAATACCATGTTATCTATGGGGGCGACATGACCTCCTATCTAATACCATGTTATCTATGGAGGAGACATGGCCTCCTATCTAATACCATGTTATCTATGGAGGCGACATGGCCTCCTATCTAATACCATGTTATCTATGGAGGCGACATGACCTCCTATCTAATACCATGTTATCTATGGGGGCGACATGACCTCCTATCTAATACCATGTTATCTATGGGGGCGACATGACCTCCTATCTAATATCATGTTATCTATGGAGGCGACATGACCTCCTATCTAATACCATGTTATCTATGGAGGCGACATGACCTCCTATCTAATACCATGTTATCTATGGAGGCGACATGGCCTCCTATCTAATACCATGATATCTATGGAGGCGGCATGACCTCCTATCTAATACCATGTTATCTATGGAGGCGACATGACCTCCTATCTAATACCATGTTATCTATGGAGGCGACATGACCTCCTATCTAGTACCATGTTATCTATGGAGGCGACATGACCTCCTATCTAATACCATGTTATCTATGGAGGCGACATGACCTCCTATCTAGTATCATGTTATCTATGGAGGAGACATGGCCTCCTATCTAATATCATGTTATCTATGGAGGCGACATGACCTCCTATCTAATATCATGTTATCTATGGAGGCGACATGGCCTCCTATCTATACCATGTTATCTATGGAGGCGACATGACCTCCTATCTAATATCATGTTATCTATGGAGGCGTCATGACCTCCTATCTAATACCATGTTATCTATGGAGGCGACATGACCTCCTATCTAATACCATGTTATCTATGGAGGCGACATGACCTCCTATCTAATACCATGTTATCTATGGAGGCGACATGACCTCCTATCTAATACCATGTTATCTATGGAGGCGACATGACCTCCTATCTAATACCATGTTATCTATGGAGGCGACATGGCCTCCTATCTAATACCATGTTATCCATGGAGGCGACATGGCCTCCTATCTAATATCATGTTATCTATGGAGGCGACATGGCCTCCTATCTAATACCATGTTATCTATGGAGGCGACATGACCTCCTATCTAATACCATGTTATCTATGGAGGCGACATGACCTCCTATCTAATACCATGTTATCTATGGAGGCGACATGGCCTCCTATCTAATATCATGTTATCTATGGGAGTGACATGACCTCCTATCTAATACCATGTTATCTATGGAGGCGACATGACCTCCTATCTAATACCATGTTATCTATGGAGGCGACATGACCTCCTATCTAATACCATGTTATCTATGGAGGCGACATGACCTCCTATCTAATACCATGTTATCCATGGAGGCGACATGACCTCCTATCTAATATCATGTTATCTATGGAGGCGACATGGCCTCCTATCTAGTACCATGTTATCTATGGAGGCGACATGGCCTCCTATCTAATACCATGTTATCTATGGAGGCGACATGGCCTCCTATCTAATACCATGTTATCTATGGAGGCGACATGGCCTCCTATCTAATACCATGTTATCTATGGAGGCGACATGGCCTCCTATCTATACCATGTTATCTATGGAGGCGACATGACCTCCTATCTAATACCATGTTATCTATGGAGGCGACATGACCTCCTATCTAATACCATGTTATCTATGGAGGCGACATGGCCTCCTATCTAATACCATGTTATCTATGGAGGCGACATGGCCTCCTATCTAATACCATGTTATCTATGGAGGCGACATGGCCTCCTATCTATACCATGTTATCTATGGAGGCGACATGACCTCCTATCTAATATCATGTTATCTATGGAGGTGACATGACCTCCTATCTAATACCATGTTATCTATGGAGGCGACATGACCTCCTATCTAATATCATGTTATCTATGGAGGTGACATGACCTCCTATCTAATACCATGTTATCTATGGAGGCGTCATGACCTCCTATCTAATACCATGTTATCTATGGAGGCGACATGACCTCCTATCTAATATCATGTTATCTATGGAGGCGTCATGACCTCCTATCTAATATCATGTTATCTATGGAGGAGACATGACCTCCTATCTAATACCATGTTATCTATGGAGGCGACATGACCTCCTATCTAATATCATGTTATCTATGGAGGCGTCATGACCTCCTATCTAATACCATGTTATCTATGGAGGCGACATGACCTCCTATCTAATATCATGTTATCTATGGAGGCGACATGACCTCCTATCTAATACCATGTTATCTATGGAGGCGACATGACCTCCTATCTAATACCATGTTATCTATGGAGGCGACATGACCTCCTATCTAATACCATGTTATCCATGGAGGCGACATGACCTCCTATCTAATATCATGTTATCTATGGAGGCGACATGGCCTCCTATCTAGTACCATGTTATCTATGGAGGCGACATGGCCTCCTATCTAATACCATGTTATCTATGGAGGCGACATGGCCTCCTATCTAATACCATGTTATCTATGGAGGCGACATGGCCTCCTATCTAATACCATGTTATCTATGGAGGCGACATGGCCTCCTATCTATACCATGTTATCTATGGAGGCGACATGACCTCCTATCTAATACCATGTTATCTATGGAGGCGACATGACCTCCTATCTAATACCATGTTATCTATGGAGGCGACATGGCCTCCTATCTAATACCATGTTATCTATGGAGGCGACATGGCCTCCTATCTAATACCATGTTATCTATGGAGGCGACATGGCCTCCTATCTATACCATGTTATCTATGGAGGCGACATGACCTCCTATCTAATATCATGTTATCTATGGAGGCGTCATGACCTCCTATCTAATACCATGTTATCTATGGAGGCGACATGACCTCCTATCTAATACCATGTTATCTATGGAGGCGACATGACCTCCTATCTAATACCATGTTATCTATGGAGGCGACATGACCTCCTATCTAATACCATGTTATCTATGGAGGCGACATGACCTCCTATCTAATACCATGTTATCTATGGAGGCGACATGGCCTCCTATCTAATACCATGTTATCCATGGAGGCGACATGGCCTCCTATCTAATATCATGTTATCTATGGAGGCGACATGGCCTCCTATCTAATACCATGTTATCTATGGAGGCGACATGACCTCCTATCTAATACCATGTTATCTATGGAGGCGACATGACCTCCTATCTAATACCATGTTATCTATGGAGGCGACATGGCCTCCTATCTAATATCATGTTATCTATGGGAGTGACATGACCTCCTATCTAATACCATGTTATCTATGGAGGCGACATGACCTCCTATCTAATACCATGTTATCTATGGAGGCGACATGACCTCCTATCTAATACCATGTTATCTATGGAGGCGACATGACCTCCTATCTAATACCATGTTATCCATGGAGGCGACATGACCTCCTATCTAATATCATGTTATCTATGGAGGCGACATGGCCTCCTATCTAGTACCATGTTATCTATGGAGGCGACATGGCCTCCTATCTAATACCATGTTATCTATGGAGGCGACATGGCCTCCTATCTAATACCATGTTATCTATGGAGGCGACATGGCCTCCTATCTAATACCATGTTATCTATGGAGGCGACATGGCCTCCTATCTATACCATGTTATCTATGGAGGCGACATGACCTCCTATCTAATACCATGTTATCTATGGAGGCGACATGACCTCCTATCTAATACCATGTTATCTATGGAGGCGACATGGCCTCCTATCTAATACCATGTTATCTATGGAGGCGACATGGCCTCCTATCTAATACCATGTTATCTATGGAGGCGACATGGCCTCCTATCTATACCATGTTATCTATGGAGGCGACATGGCCTCCTATCTAATACCATGTTATCTATGGAGGCGACATGGCCTCCTATCTATACCATGTTATCTATGGAGGCGACATGACCTCCTATCTAATACCATGTTATCTATGGAGGCGACATGACCTCCTATCTAATACCATGTTATCTATGGAGGCGACATGGCCTCCTATCTAATACCATGTTATCTATGGAGGCGACATGGCCTCCTATCTAATACCATGTTATCTATGGAGGCGACATGGCCTCCTATCTATACCATGTTATCTATGGAGGCGACATGACCTCCTATCTAATATCATGTTATCTATGGAGGTGACATGACCTCCTATCTAATACCATGTTATCTATGGAGGCGACATGACCTCCTATCTAATATCATGTTATCTATGGAGGTGACATGACCTCCTATCTAATACCATGTTATCTATGGAGGCGTCATGACCTCCTATCTAATACCATGTTATCTATGGAGGCGACATGACCTCCTATCTAATATCATGTTATCTATGGAGGCGTCATGACCTCCTATCTAATATCATGTTATCTATGGAGGAGACATGACCTCCTATCTAATACCATGTTATCTATGGAGGCGACATGACCTCCTATCTAATATCATGTTATCTATGGAGGCGTCATGACCTCCTATCTAATACCATGTTATCTATGGAGGCGACATGACCTCCTATCTAATATCATGTTATCTATGGAGGCGACATGACCTCCTATCTAATACCATGTTATCTATGGAGGCGACATGACCTCCTATCTAATATCATGTTATCTATGGAGGCGTCATGACCTCCTATCTAATACCATGTTATCTATGGAGGCGACATGACCTCCTATCTAATATCATGTTATCTATGGAGGCGACATGACCTCCTATCTAATATCATGTTATCTATGGAGGCGACATGACCTCCTATCTAATATCATGTTATCTATGGAGGCGTCATGACCTCCTATCTAATACCATGTTATCTATGGAGGCGACATGACCTCCTATCTAATATCATGTTATCTATGGAGGAGACATGACCTCCTATCTAATACCATGTTATCTATGGGGGCGACATGACCTCCTATCTAATACCATGTTATCTATGGAGGCGACATGACCTCCTATCTAATACCATGTTATCTATGGAGGCGTCATGGATATAAATAAATAAATAAATAAATAATTGTCAATTCGTTTTTGCTGCTTAGGACAGCTTGCTCATCACCCCCGTGCACTTGGTTGAACGTTGACTTAGTATGATTACGTGTGTTTGTGTGGTACTTGTCTATATTGCTCTGGGTGTGAATTAAGGCAACATCCTGGAAATATCAGAATGGAGTGTGGAGAAACCTGAGCGCCGGGATACGAACCATCCAGCTTCCCCATGATGCACGATTCTTAAGAAAGAATGATACACCTGTTCTAGCGGATTCACCACCGCTGGGAGCTCTTACCACCAAGTGCCCTGTAAACACAACAAGAAGTATGAGTTATGTGGCCGGGTCGCGCCATATTTCAGCGACTTCCTCTCCGCTGTCAGGACTCGCAACAATGGAGTTCCCCTCAAATCATCGCAATCTAATATACGTGACAGAGATCTTGAAACATAGACCATTTGTGGTGGCCACGTAGGCTACATAACTAGGACTTTATATCACTGATTTGTTTCCTCAAACATGAATGTCTCATGTAATTTTTTGTTGAGTAACATCTTTCCACTCGGTAGCTGGACATTTTTGTGTGGAGTGATTTTGGAAAAGGGACGGAAGTGGATGGGAAGGGAGTGGATGGGACGGAAACAATGAGCGCGCGTGGTGGCGGAGATCGGTACAATGACGTACTGTAGGCCATGTGGCTTTGGGGAATGTATGTCGCATACAGTTTAGTTCAAGGTTTGGAGACCCCATTTAAGATACTCCTACAATAAATCATCTTCAAATTGTCGTTCTTTGGTGCGAATATATTCATTATATCATATTTGCTGACAACAATAATTACGATTTATTAAATCTTCATACTTTTGCTGTATTCTTATTTAATGTAAGCACTCGATGTCCTGTCGGCCATGTGGCTATGAGGAATCTATATCGCATCAACAAACACTCCAAACAACGTAGGAATTCAGTATATTAACACCGACTATTAACAATAATTGAAACTTCGTTGGTCTAAACGTATCACTGGGAGAAACAAATTGAATATATCTTCTGTACACCTAATTTTTAATCGCGCATATACTTGGCAGTACGCTCTATCGGCTATAAGAGGCCATTTTCAATAACACCGCTGCCATGGGTTCACTAACTGGCCGGTATAGAGCGCAGCTCGCATCATGTAGGCAGTGGATTCCTTTCGCCACGGCCGACGAGATGCGAGCTGCGCTAATTCTTTTTCTGGATCACAATTGGGTACAATCGCGTTGAACGACTGAAAAATCATCAAATTTCGTTAACTAAGGCAACACTGGATAGAGCATCATTTAAGCCTCGGGGTCAAACAATATCCAGGCGCGAGGCCTCGCGTGTCAAGACGCTGTGTGTCATGCTGCCAACTGTGCTGATATTCCACGGACAACACAACTCTGTATACCACAGGATCAGTTAGCGCAATCAACTAAAAACTGTGTACTCAAATATTTCCTTTGTAATTACCGCCGGTAATGGCTGCAAGCAAATAGAACTACATCTGTGCTAATATATTAGCGGGCAGACATGGAAGCTCAATATCGTGTTCTCTTCATCATTGACACCCCCAGGGGCTCACACCAAGTGGGACGTGGGTTGGCGACCACGGGATCCCAGCTGAGTCCAGCATTGCTTCCACTTACTTGTGCCGGGCTCCTCTCCGTCTTCTTTCCTGTCGACCTCTCTTCGTCAACTCTTGTTCTCTTCCTACCATCCCAGCCAACACTCTCATGGAGTTGAAGGTGGGGAAAGCATTGAACTCGGTGCCCACTCCACAGATCGCCATGACCATGTAAAACACGATACCTTAATTAATTGAACATAATATCTTGAAGTCGCTGTCTACGGGAGAAGTATTTTACGATAATTGTCTCCCCTTCCTTTCCAGTTGTACCAGTACACATTTGGAAACGAGATGTGGTCGCGCACAAGAACAGTCTCAAAGGAACACTTTGCGAACCGAACAGATTGGATATTATCTAGCCACAATCAGTGCCCTTTGAGGAAAAAAGTAATTTTGTAAAATGAGTTTCTAGGAGTTGAGTAGGAGCGCGCTTTCCTCTGATCAGTTGTAAGGTATCACTGTCCAAGTAACAACATCCTCTCTGGGAAATACGGGGCGTCTGTCACAAAGGTGGACTGGGTTCGATTCCCGGTCAATGCATGTGAGATATCACGTCCTGCTGTTTGGATTCCACCCAAAAATGGAGGTCTTCGTGAGGTTAACGGTCAAGTGACACTTCAACCTTCCTTGGTTCCTATCTTTCCGTCCTTGCTTCTTTTCTATCTTTCCTTTAAGAAAATCCTCAGGATGGTCGTATGGGGAAGGATATAAGGGATTAATTTATTCGTGTCGGAAGTACAAAAGAAAAGACATAAACATGACAACAAGAAAAAACTATAAATTGACACAAGATCACACAGTTCCTGCCCAAAACTTAAATACTTCGAGAACATTTGAATTTGCTTGAGTCAAATCACTCACTGTACATCCAGAAGGGGACAACAGACAACATAAGAGATGTTGTGTTGTTTGAAATTCGCCGCAATTCGTCTTGGTCGGAAAAAGCTACTTGTCCCTTGATTTTGCAACTTCAGCTCGCAGCCTCTTCAGTGACTGACCACAGTTCTCTGTGTGACCGCTATGTAGAGATTCTCTCAGTTCCAACCATTCAGACAAATTGCTGGTTCCCTAATTCCACATGGAAACTTCAGCTGATGCTACTGTTCCTTATAATGGTTGTGTAGTAGTTGGCTCTTAATCTCCTATCAGCAGGTTGATATCCGAAGAGTGGATGTGAAGTCAAATACCAGGTGTTCTCAACATTGTTGAGACGGTGAGGACCACCCTATACCAAGTACCTGAGCACTATTAAACAAAATATAGTAATAATAATATGTTGAAAATGTGTAAGCGCATGAGCAACATAAATAATTATAATGTAAGCAATAATTATACATCCGCATCTGGAAATTAGAGCGAACGCAACAACTAACGCTGAGTATAGGAGCCAAATCAAGGCATTACAGCACTGTTGCTAGACCAGAAGGTTTGTATGCTTCGGAGACTTTGTGCTTGAATCAAAAAGGACAAGTTGACCAGCTACTTAAAAACAGAACGGTGGCTACTACGAAAGATGGGTTGACGGGCAGGTTCGACTGACATCCAACACAGAAGTACACAGTAAGATAGAACCAATAACAACAGCAATCAAAAAGGGAAGACTAATATTCTATGAGCACAATGAGCTGCTCACAAAGACAATCGGGAATTTTCTAAAATCCAAGACACCTGGAATAAAGTGTTTGAGGAAGATTTGAGTGATATAGGCAAATGATAAAGTAAATGAGAGTTTCAGAGGGACTGATTTATAGTGGATTCAGAAACCAGGAAACAGAGAGGACCTTCATCAGAAGAGAGAAAAGAGGGCTGATGGACGGGCAGGATGTCAAAGCTGGTAAACGAACAAGATCTACTCGTTAGTGAAGTGTGATTGGTTTTTAACACGAAGTCCATAGAGGCTCAATTCGGTTGCAAAAGGAATAATTATAATGCAACTTCAGAAAGCATACCGAATAACATGGAATCACTATAATAAAAGAGTGATGTCACGAAATGCAAAACTACGGCACTACCAGACAGTTGTTCTTCCGGAAGCATTGTACGCCTCCGAAACTATATCTTTAGGAGGCCACTCTCAAATTGGTGAAATCGAAATCCAGGAACGTAAAATTCTCAGAAAAATATATGGCCCCGTTTATGTTAATGGTATATGGATTAAAAGGAAAACCACAGACTTGTACACAGTAATCAATAAGTTCACTGATACCGTGCGTAAGAGACGATTGAAATTTTATGGTCACTTCTGCCGAATGGACAACACCAGATATGCAAAAAAAACTGCTTGATATAATTAATTCAAAGAAGGCCAAAATCAGTTGGTTAGAAGAAATCAAACAGGACTTAAAGGAAATAAAAATTACAGAAGATAGCATCATGAATCGCAAGACTTTTGGAACCCGAGTTACAAATCAAATTTTCGCCGAAAAAGCTAAAAAGACCACTGGAAAAAAATGGACGGAGGAACGTAAGAAGGGGCATAGCGAGTTCATGAGGAGATTTTGGGAGGAGAAGAAGAGGAAAGCTCCATCAACCCGAGTCAACAAGTTCAAGCGCGCTCCCTAAGTGGGCAAAACGAAGAAAGAAGAAAGAATGCAACAAGCATGCGCCTCTCTTTGCTATTCCTATCTCCTTCAGAAGGGATTCACCACTCACCAGGCATGCTGCAACTGATTGCTGGTAAGATACTGTTACGTCCTCAGGGGCGTAGCTGGGGGATTTGGTAAGGGGTTGTGGAAATGGATGAAGGACAAAACGTGTGTCTAAACTGTACTGGAGGGAGCGATGCGTCAGCATGACCTGGAGATCGATCACTGTCCTTGATCACGTGTATGAGTAATAAAATGCTAATCCGCTGTTTACAGCAGTATGGACGGCAAGCAATGTCGGTACGACTGCTTGGTGCAGCGGGAAAGGGACTCGATTATAGCGAATTAGGAGTCCAGTGTTCGGAGTATGTCTTGTGAAAGAATGTAATGAGGCAATCTAGGAGAGTGTAAAAGAGTTTAATTCCACAAATATGGGGAAGTATAGGCGTGCTGGAAATCTTCCAGTGACACAAATAAATGAAGTGTAAAAGTTTGATGTAGGATGATTACAATTAAGCAGAGGTTCAGAGATTGACAGGAATGATCAAGGAAAACCTTGAGCTCACTCACCTGAAGTGGACGTCGCGAAGCAGCCGGGCAGCGATACCTCGGGCAACAGATAATTGGTCTTGTCGAGGATTCCTATTTATTGTAATTGCCCATATTACGTCAGCTGACTCGGCTGTTCGTAGCGTTCCACTTAGGTGTTTGTGTTAGGTGAGGCAATGGTTACCTCATGTGTAGGAGTTAGCTGGCTAGGCTTGAGTCGTTGTTGTTGTTGTTTTGATTTGGGGACTGTAGCCTGAAGAGGGGTTGAAAGAGTTGATTACGCCCTACAGGGCTCAGGGTGTAAAAATACATTTACGTGTGGACAGTCGAATGGAATCAGCATCTCTCATGTAACTCATAAAACAGGGATGCCCAATTATTTATGTCTATATTTCACAAAACGATAAAATTCTGTCTGCCAAAACTTGTAATGCAACAGTACATAACGCAACGAGCCTATAATGGCAATAATAAAGACACGAGTATGTTTATAAAACGAGCGTAGCGAGTTCTATAATTTCCATACGAGTATCTTAATTACCATTATAGGCGAGTTGCATACGACTGTTTATGTTCGACGATAATTATAACTTTATTGTATATTCTAACATAAATAATCATACATATCTGTCGAGATTCTGGTTGGATGGTTCCTCAATTTAGGGGCTGCGACAACGCGGTCATGTAACCCCGTGTTCTTTAGGTGTGTGTAGAATCAGTCTGATAACCGGTGTTAATTGTGATGGCTGTATTAGTGTGTGTATCTGTTTTAATTCAAGTAAGGACTGCAGACATTGACTTTTTCAAGTAGTTCCTACTTTTGCCACCAAACACCACCGTCAACGACCAACTAGTTCAGAACTTAGTTACCAGATGCCACCGCAGCCGGCTCCTACTACGAACGTAGGAACCTAAAAACGTTAATCAAATGTTTAACCTATTGTCGAGATTCTGTCGGTTGACTTCTTCTTCTTGGGAATATTGTGGGCTCAGCATTTGCTCTCTACCCAATAACTAATTCCAAAACTTTGAAACATTGTTTATCCTGAAGTAGCACCAACAGATAGCGCACAGGTACAATGGTGGATCATTTTGTTATTTTGGTCAAATAACACAAAATACGCTGTTACAAACCCTCTAAAATCCAAATGTATCGTATTATCAACTAGTTATTTTCCAAATTCGATGCGTATGGAATGTCAACAGAAGGTAAATCAGTGGAGTCCCAAATAGAACAGTCATGATATCTGGCGGAAAAGTTTCGCATAAGAAATCCCTTTACTGAACAGAGAGCTGGATTATAATTTCCGTGGATATAATGTCATACGCCTGCTTCTTCCATGACGTTCTGGTGTGTTTATGTCAACAATAGCATTTACGAAAATTGTCGGCGATATCTTACGAATGTAATGCCCTGTGTAGAAATTGGTGTTGTGGATATTAAGATACATTGCTATTAATTTTGCAATATTCCGCAGTTTGTTTATGCAAACATTACGCTTGGTGGACATTTTTCATGTCGGTAAAGGCTAGGGTAGGGTAGGATGGTGTGATGCAAACTTCAGGACGTAGATTCCTAAATTTCTTGTATATTTCATAGTATTTTCTTGTTACCGTAAAGGTTCGTGCTGACTTTGTCTTTGTGTTTGGGATTGTAACTACAATGTTGATCCAATATAGGATACATTGTCAACTTTCAAATCATGTAATTCATTTCCGACATGTTGGATTTTGAGCGCAAGTGCGAAGCTATCTTTACCTAATTGGTCAATGAATGAAAATATTGAGCTCTGATTGGTTGGAGAAACTGTAGTATAATGGAAAGTAGTAGTTTAATGACCCTCATTATGATACAGTTTTCTGACATATAGTATTTACATTTCGACGTCGAACATAAACACTATTATACTGGTTCGTGCAACAGAAATTGAATTGAAGAATGGATCTCAGGAGAGCTTGTGTACGCGTGCACCAGATTGAGAACACTTGTCTTACACGATTCAGAAATAAAATACATACTTACACAATGCACTGCAATTGAGTATTTTATTTCAAAGCGAGAAGAGCAAGGGAATTGGATGTGCGGTGTCAACTGAAACAGGAAGGGAGTGACTTGTTCGGGCGAAGAGACGCGATCAGGATGGTCGGTAATGCAACAGCAGTGCGGGCCGTCCCGGGCAGAAGTCATGTAATATCCGTTGTCGACAATGTCACAGCGAGTATGAAACATTAGGATTTTGTATGACGCCCTGTAGGGGACAAAATATGTGTAGCCTCACCCTGCACAGTTGGTGAGGGATTCCTGAACTGGGCCCAGTTTATCCTCTTCTTTTCCAGTGACTTTTGGGTGAACACTCTCCCATTCGGCCCTTTCATGGATCCACTTCTACTAAAGCGGCTTCGGTGGCGTAGTTGGTAGCATGCTGAACTGCTGTGCCCAAGATCGCGGGTTCAAACCAGGCCAAAGTCGTCGGATTTTTGATGTGTAACATTTTTCCGCTGGGTTGCTGGATAGTTTAGTGGGAGTCATTTTGAAAATTGGGGACGGAAGTGAATCGGGCGGAAGTGGATCGAGCGGAAGTGGATCGAACGGAAGTGGATCGGACGGAAGTGAAGACGCACTGCCAGAAAAATTGGACGGAAGTGATTCGGGCGGAAGTGTATCGAACGGAAGTGGATCGGACGAAAGTGAAGACGCACTGCCAGCTGGATGTACAATTGAAAATGTGTGTATTGGAAACAAGGCAGTGTGTGCTCTGTAGCGGGAGAATGTTATGGCAATACAGTAGGCAGTGCATTTAGCAGGCACTTGTTTGACGAGCACAGTGTCAAATGGTTCACCGACTTTCATTTGTCATTGAGCAGTTTATGAAGCTTCAAGTTGAAGGTTGAATATCACATGGGGTAGGACAAAGACGATAAATGACATTTAAGTAAGCGGCATTATTGTCAAGCTGTAGGCGAGTAGTCAAATATTAAATGCATAACAGAATGTTGTTATATGAGCGAAATAAAAGCTGTATTTTCATCATATGTGAGACTAGGTCATTTCTTGATTGTAGGAAGCCATGTTTTGATTGTTTACGACGAACTGTATGAGAGCCTTGAGAATAATTAATGTTATAGTTACTGAGGAATGTGCTCACAGTATTTGAGAGTACTGTCGACGTTGTGTGTCACTTTGTTATTATGAATTATTAATGTAAAAGGAAGGAAGCTTGTTGTTTTGTGTGTCCGTTAATCTCACGATTATGATCCACGGTACCTCCCTTTTACGTGGAATTCGGACCACAGGACATGGCATTTCAATTCGAAAATCTCACATGTATTGACCGGGAATCAAACCCGGTCTACCTTGGTGAGAGACTAACAGCTTGACCACTGCGCCACAAATGTGACAGTAGCGTATCTCCAATTCAATCTATACATTCATCATAGTACCAGTATGGAAATGGAGTGTAAATTAACATTTTAAGAATGTCCAAGCTGTGTAGTATACGAGTAGGATAACTTGTCAGATGTTACACATCATATGCGACTACTGTAAGGCTCGTATCTTTTCTTAAATCAGCTGTTGCCGATCATGCATTAACACCTGGCCATGATGTCATGTTCCAAGGAGTGGATGTTCTTGCCCGTATAAAGCAATATCGTCCCAGAATCATCAGGGAGGCGGTTGAAATACGTAAACACCCAGATAATTTCAACCGCGACACCGGCTACAATCTTAGTGAATCCTGGCTACCTATTATCAGAACCCTGAGAAAGTAATTCACTGCTGCTTTCCGTTGTCCCTAACATGGGGCTATAATGGCGTCCATCTTTGGGCACCTTCTATATATTCTTTGTTGCTTTCTCTTAGCAATCATTGCCCTCAGGGGCTCACATCTAGTGGGACGTGGGTTAGGGACCACGGGACCCCAGCTGAGTCCGGCATTGCTTCCACTTACTTGTGCCGGGCTCCTCTCCGTCTTCTTTCCTGTCGACCTCTCTTGGTCAACTCTTGTTCTTTTCCGACCCCGACGGTATTAGGGTATCCTAGGCCTAGGGAGTCTTTCACTTTCCCGCCTTAGTTGGCCCTTGTCTCATCTTTTCTTTCTTTGGTGTAAATGTGTGTGTGCGTGACAGGAGGTGGAATCCTCCCCTAATCACAAGCTGAGTGGTCGTGGCGAGGTGATGAATGGCTACTGGGTGAGTAGTCACAAGCGACCCACCTCCAGATACCTGGCGACCTCTGGAGAACCTTAGCCTTACCCCGGGCAAGCGGGGTTCTGCCGGGGGTTGACTTTTAGTTCCCTAGCTACTCGTGGGACCAAACATAGCGTCCATTATTTCACAGGGTGGCTCCCTTACAAAGCCGTCTTTAAAATTTAAGAAGAGGAAGTTTATGCCTCTAGTTTCGCCGCTTGATGAAAAGGATTCAACGTTTTTCCCTCGGTACCTTATGGTAACAAGGACCGATGGGCAAAATTTTACAAACGTTGATCCTTTTGATTTACATGATGTAATTGAGGGGAAATGGGGCGATGTAGACACAGTAAAAAAGCTGCGAAACGGCGCATTCTTGATAAAAACTCAAGGAAAGAGACAGACAGATGGTCTTCTTGGGACGACAAGTTTCGGTGGTATTCCAGTCGAGGTAGTGAAGCACCAGTCCCTAAACCTGAAGAAAGGTTTAGTATTTCATAGGGACCTGGTGAACACTACCGACGAGCGTATCCTGGAAAGAACTGGAAAGCATGGCGTTGTCGAGGTGAGACGAATCAAACGTAAGATGAATGGTGTACTAGTTGACACCGGGGCGTTCATCTTATCGTTTGAGTCGGAAAGCCTGCCCAAAAGGATCAAAGTGTCAATGTACACTCTCGATGTGCGACCGTATATTCCATCTCCATTGCGGTGTTTTCAGTGTCAGCGATTTGGACATACCTCATCTCGTTGCTCGGGAAAGCCTATCTGTCTTTCCTGTGGCAAGGCCACTCATGAGGGAGCGGAATGTACACCACCTCCCGCATGTCTAAATTGCAAGGGAGAGCACTCTCCTCGCTGGAAGGAATGTCCTGCCTTCCTAGAGGAGAAGAAATTTCAAGAAATAAAGACCTTAGACGAGCTCTCCTACACTGAAGCACGCAGAAAATATCTCTCCTTGGCCTCTCCTATTTTCTCAGTATCATATGCTCAAAAGGTATCAAACGAATCTAGTAATCAAGCGGAAAACTTGACATCGGCAAGTTCTAAAAGAGTTACCACTGTTAAAGGGGCTACAAATAGCCCTATTATCACCCCTGTTAGCCAGAAGAAGGTTACGGAATCTTCTTCTGGCATCCAACAAAATGCGCAGGTGCCTCCAACTAAACCGGCGCCATCGGAGAAGGCAACTCCTCCGATAAGGCCAGTGAAGAAGCAATCTCCGACTCGTTCGAGGAGGAAGTCTTCGCCGGCCACGGCTGGACCCACATCCAGCCAAACAAAACAGGGAACAGGAACGGCGGGTAAGAAAGAGACTGTTCATCGCCGTCTCTCTTGCCCTCCTGCTGAAAAGGCAGCTCCAATACCTGCTGGCAATTCTGCTTCCACGACCACCGGAGGAGCAGTCCTAGCAAGTGCTGCATTGTTTGGCAGGACGGAGACATCAGGGGGGAAGGGACCAACTACTTCCCCAAATAGACGTCAACGCCGGTTCAAGAAGAAAAATAGTCGGGACGTGCCGGGGACGGACTCCCAGTCATCGGACCGGGAGAAGGTCCCTCGTCACCGCTCTCGCTCTTCACCAAGGACGAGACCCGGAAAGTCCGGCGATAACCGTTCGCCAACCAAGAGAGCATTCGCTCCGTTTTCTTCGTCCTCCGAAGGAGATGTGGAGATTGAGGAATGCTCTCCTACCCTATCACCCACTCCTAAGGATAGGGATGGTTGGCAAACGGTTAAGCATAAGTAGACGACTATCTTCTACTTAAGTCCACACTATGGCACTATTACAATGGAACTGTAATAGCTATTTTCGACATCTCGCTGAAGTACGCCAATTGATTTCTCAGTTTACGGCAAACATTGTCTGTCTTCAGGAATCCAGGTTTCGTCCTGGACATGAGACAACAATGCGACACTTCAAACTCTTCTCTAAAGACCGGGTGGACGGAGCTGTGGCCGCCGGTGGCGTCTGCACTCTCGTCCACTCTAGTCTCTTTAGTGAAGAGGTGCCGTTGCGTACTCAGCTAGAAGCAGTTGCAGTTCGTACTTCGTTGCCAGTAATGGCAACAGTATGTAACGTGTACATCCCGCCTGATTCTAAACCGGATTACGGACAGCTGGAGGATCTAGTCTCTCAGCTCCCCCCTCCTTTTCTCCTTCTGGGAGATGTTAATGCCCACAACACCATCTGGGGCTCCGCTACCACTAGCGGTAAAGGGAGAGATTTTGAGAGGCTGATCAGGCGGCTGGACCTGTGTTTGTTGAACACAGGGGAACCTACGCACTTCTCTATTGCACACGGCACTTATTCAAGTGTCGATATTACCTTGTGCAGTCGTGCGCTGGTTCCCCTGCTACAGTGGGGTGTACACGACGACCTTTGTAATAGTGACCATTTTTCAATTATCGTTACTCTTCCGAACCAGAGAGCCATCGAGTTACCAAGTCGATGGCTTCTCCGTCGGGCTGATTGGCCAACTTTCACGGCACGTGCGGTGTTTGCCGAAGATACCTTTGAGAGTGTCGACGATCATACCATTCACATAACGAATGGTATTTTGGCTGCTGCTGAGGAAACAATACCTTCCTCATCCGGAAACTCACGCCGGAAGCTTGTCCCTTGGTGGACAGCCGAGATTGCAGCAGCCATTAAAGATCGTCGACGTGCTTTCAAATGCTATCGGAGGCAAAACACCATGGCCAACCTTATCACCTTCAGAAGGATGCGTGCCAGAGCCCGATATCTGATTCGGGAGAGTAAGAAAACGACGTGGGAAAAGTATGTGTCGTCCATGACGGTGCATACTCCATCATCTCAAGTGTGGGCTAAGCTTCGCCGGATCTCCGGACTCCCGACATCACTGTCGATACCCGGAGTGTCCATCAATGGAGACATCATCACGGACCATCTCGCCATTGCCAACAGCATTGGCTCGCACTTCTCCGATGTATCCTGCTCCGGGAGTTACGATCCTACATTTCTGACTCTGAAGCGGGAGGCAGAGACTCACCCCTTGTCCTTTGCCACTGCTGCTTCGGAGTCCTATAATGTACCATTCTCTGAATGGGAACTGCAGGGATACGGCTCCTGGACCGGATAACATACATAATCAAATGTTAAAGCATCTGTGCGAATCCAGTATAAAACAACTGTTGATCCTCTTTAATCGTATATGGATTGAAGGGGAGTTTCCATCTCAATGGCGAGAGGGGATCGTGATACCAATTCCTAAGGCTGGAAAGGATCCCAAGTTTGTAAGCAGCTATAGGCCCATTTGTTTGACAAATGGCCTATGTAAGCTGCTCGAAAAGATGGTGAACCGTCGACTGGTGTGGTTCTTGGAGGATAAAGGTCTCCTGTCTGAGTACCAATGTGGATTTTGCTCTCATAGGTCCACCACTGACCATCTGGTGCGACTTGAGAGCGCCATACAGGAGGCTTTTTTCCGAAAGCAGCACCTAGTCACGGTTTTCTTTGACCTCGAGAAAGCCTACGACACCACATGACGCTACGGGATCCTTTCCACCCTTCACAAGTGGGGACTCCGTGGTAACTTACCGACTTTCATTGCGAATTTCATGTCCGTCCGACTCTTCCGTGTAAGGGTCGGTAGGACATTATCGCAATACTATACCCAAGTAAATGGAGTTCCTCAGGGTTCAGTGCTGAGTGTCACCTTGTTCGCGATTGCCATTAATGGCATTGTTGCCGCCGCCGGGTCCGCGGTAGTTCCATCGCTGTATGTAGACGATTTAGCTCTGCATTACAGCTCTGGAAGTATGGCAGTCGTGGAACGGCAATTGCAGCTAGCTATCAACCGGGTCGACACGTGGGCACACGACCGGGGTTTTCGTTTTTCAGCAGCGAAAACCTCCGCCGTCCATTTTTGTCGGCTCCGGAGGCTACATTTACACCCTGAACTACATCTCAGGGATGCTGCGTTGCCGTTGGTTGACACTTATCGCTTCCTGGGGCTCCATTTTGACAGCAAGTTAACGTGGCAGCACCATATACGGCAATTGAAAATGACATGTCTCAGGAAACTGAACATGCTCAGGTTTCTTAGTGGCACTACGTGGGGGGCTGACCGTGCGGTGCTGCTACGGTTCTACCAAGCCCTCGTCCTGTCCCGGCTAGACTATGGTTCTGCGGCATACGGTTCAGCAAGGCCGGCAACCTTGAAAATGCTGGACAGTATCCACCATAGTGGCGTTAGGCTGGTTACCGGTGCCTTCCGGACCAGCCCGATACCCAGCCTACTCGCCGAATCGGGTGTTCCACCTTTAAATTATAGACGCCAACATATGCTTTTAGCATATGCTGCCAATGTGCGTCAAATGCCGCATCACCCGACCTATCAAGCTCTCTTCGGTACCCAAAACCACCAGGGTTACGCCAACTGGCCTCGTGCCACTCGGCCGGTTGGTATTAGACTTGATAGCTCGTGTACTGAAATAGGAGTGGCTGTAGGTCCCTGTATGATCCGGACATCTAGCGAGGTGCCTCCGTGGCAAGTCCCGCGTCCGGAAATTCGGTTAGATCTGCACCGAGGTCCTAAGATGAACACGGATGCCTCCGTTTACCGGAGGCAGTTCCACAGCATAGTTCACCAATTTCCGGACGCTGGCATTCTATACACGGATGGTTCGAAGGTGGACGAGAAAGTGGGTTGTGCTTATGTTATTGATGGTGCAAATACCAAGATCTCTTTGCCTGAGGCCTGTAGTGTGTTTACTGCGGAGCTCGTTGCCATCTATGAAGCTCTGCAGTTTGCACTACAGGATGCACGAATCCACTTTCTCGTGTGTACCGACTCTTTGAGTTCGTTGCAGTCAATTGCTACATGTTTCCCGCAACACCCCCTAGTGCAGCGAATCCACGACCTACTAGCCGGGCTGTGCCACGCTGACACTCGAATCACCTTTCTGTGGCTTCCAAGCCACATGGGAATTGCGGGAAATGAGTTAGCAGAACAAGCTGCAAAAGAGGCGGTATCACTACCACCTCGACCAATGGAGGTACCCGCTAGAGATATTCGCTCTCAGTTACGCCTACAAGTTCTGGCTTTTTGGGAGAGTCAGTGGCTAGCTGACCCACTGCCCAGTAAACTGAGAGCGATCAAGGGAACAACTCGCGTGTGGCGGAGCTCCTTCCGGGCCCGGAGAGAGTCCGTCATTTTGTGTAGGCTAAGGATAGGTCATACAAGATCCACCCACTCGTACCTAATGAGAAGGGAAGACCCCCCACGTTGTACCTGTGGAGCCGTATTTACCGTGGCCCACATTTTCACCGAGTGTGTGGATCTTGCTGACTTACGAAGGAACCTTGGTTTGCAGACGACACTCAAACTTATATTAGCCGATGACGCAGTGGCTGCTGATCGCGTTATCCGCTTTATAAGTGAGAGTGGGTTAGGGCCAGCAATCTAAATTTTCCAGTGAACATTGACTCAACGACTTGTTCGTTTTTGAATGATAATGTTTTGATTTTTCCGTAATTTTTGTTTATTTTTATAATTTTTATTTTTTATTTAATTGTTTGTTTTTGTTTTATTAATTTTTGGTCTTTTTAAATTTAGATGTCCACCTCAAAATTTTAAATTCAATTCAAAATTTGTATTCTTTAATCTGTGTTAAGAGGGGCAGATGACCTCGTAGTTCCGCCCCTTAAAACAAAAACAAAAAAAAAATTAGCAATCATTGTCGTATTCCAGATTTTTCCTGACGAAGAAAGGCATGGTTTCTTTCGAAACGCGTCGAATTTTAATATAATAAACACGGCATAAGCCCAAAATTCAACATTATGAATGATAATGAAATTACTCATCATCATCTTCACTGTCTTCAGCAACCAATCTTCTCGGTTCCTCCTCTTTTGTTTTGTTTTAAGCAGCTCAGAGATGTAGACAGCAATCTGTGCCCAACTTTTTCTGCTGCTGAGCATTTTATCCACCACATTGTCTGGTGTAATGACTGCAACTTTTGTCTTCAGAAGCCTTCGAAGATTTCTCCACCTCAAGCATGCAAAGAATGTGCGCTGAACGTCATCCCATTGATCATCACAATAACGACACCGTGAACTTGGCGAAATTCCCATTCGATGGAGGTATGCTTCATAATAACCATGGCCAGAGAGAAACATGGTAATGTAATAATTAATCTCGCCATGTTCCCTCGACAACCATGGCTTCAGTTGCTTGATGAGCCTAGCGGTCCACCTGCCACGATGTTCACGTTCCCATTCTTCCTGCCATTCCAGAAGAGATCTGTCTCTTTCCTCCCTCTTCAATCGTATCTTAGAATGCTCTTCTTTGCGTAAGTATATACGGCGCCTTTCCTTGGCCAGGATGTAAATGGGTATCGCCCCAGCTATTACTAGCACTGCCGGTCCAGACACAATAATAATAATAATAATATTAATAATAATAATAACTATCTTTGATGCAACTTAAATCCATTAGTATCTGTACTGGTATCCAGCGGCTAATGGTCAGCGTATGTTAACTCAGTCAGCTCGGTTGGAAACACGATGTTCCAAAGGCCTCAACAACCTCTGGTCCTATATGGTCCTGGCGCTCACCAGGCCAAACAAATCAAGTACAAGCAAACATGAACTGTGCAAGCAATCACAACTCTACCCAAGGTGGTACCCAATCCACCCGTCCACAATCGGTAACTGGACTTTCGGATTCTGGGGAGTCCTGGCAAGCGCAGCAGAGAGAGTCGGAGATCTCTGGTCACCTTCCCTACGAACAGAAAACATTCATTGGAACACTAAACATTAATACCCTAATTCAAATTGGAAAATTATACAATCTCACGCAAGAAATCGACAGACAAAAAAAATCTCATTCTTGCTCTTCAAGAATGACTGACAACGAAACTATGGACTATGGAAATTACTGCATTTTCAAGAATAAAACATTACAGAGAGTCGCGAAAGGTGCACCAATCTTCGGAATGGATTTTCTTGTCCACAAATCCATCATTAATTCTGTCAAAGAAGTCACACCCGTTAATGATTGAATTATGACCATGCGCATCCAGAGCGCCAACAAGAAATACACTCTTGTCAATGCTCATGCACCTATTAACATCGACAACAAGAAAAATCCTGAAAATGTTGAAAAATTTTGGAAAAAAATTGAAAAAATTATGAGTAACATTCATCAAGATGACGTGAAAATCCTGATGGGAGATTTCAATGGCCAACATGGCAAAGAAAAAATCTATCGAAAAATCATTGGCAAAAATTCTGCAGACCAAAATACAAACAGCAATGGCTCACGATTGGTAGACATTTGTCATCAATTCAATCTCAAAGTTATGTCTACGCATTTCAGGAAACTTGCACACAAACAGAAAACTTGGCGATCTCCCTTTCAACATCTCGGTGAATACCAAATTGATCATGTTGCCATCTCCCATGCACACTATAGAACCATCCATGACGTTCAAGTCCGACGAGGGGCAAACATTTATTCAGACCATTATCTCACAAGAATCAAAATGAAATTTTCACCTAAGAGGATTCATAAAAAATATATTACATCCCAAAATTTGACACATCCAAAATTCAAGAAACAAAAATCGCAGAAGAATGGGATAAAGAACCAGTGAACAAATGGACGGACTTCTGCAGCAAAATTATCAGAAAAGCCAAAGAACTGATTCCACTAAAAAAGAAAGCAAAACACCCCTGGTGGGATTCCAACTGTGATCAAGTCATTATTGATCGCCGAATCGCATTCCAAAAATACAATAGCCACAATTCTCCAGAAACTTTACAACACTTTCTCGGCAACCGCAAACAGGCAACCAAAATTATCAGAACAACAAAACGTAATTTTATAACTAAGCAACTTCAGTCAATCGAGGATGACTTCAGGAATCACAACAGTCGAGATTTTTATAAAACCTTCGGGAACAGAATTAAAGGTTACACACTGCAAAATTTGACTTTCAAGGAACAAGACGGAAGTCTCGCACTCACTAAGCAAGAAAACTGTGAAGAACTAGCACGTTATTTTTCTGACCTCCTCAATTGTCCTGAACCACCTGAGCGATTCATACACACAGTCCCAGAACACATACGACCCGAAGCCAAACCACCAACGCAAGAAGAAATCCATCACCACATCAAAAAACTCAAGAACGGAAAGACATCGGGAGAAGACGGAATCATCGCAGAACTATTGAAAAATCTAGGATCACGATCACTACAGGAAATCACACAGATCATTCAGGACATTTGGCGAAGTGAAAAACTACCGGACGAATGGAAATGCGCACTCATCCACCCACTCCACAAGAAAGGAGATATATCTGATGTAAATAACTACAGAGGAATTTCCCTCTTACCAGTCTCTTATAAAATCCTCTCCGCCTGTCTTCTACAACGAACGCAAGAACAACTCGAATCACTCATCGGTGAATATCAGGCTGGCTTCAGACCAAACAGATCAGCCGTCGAACAAATCTTCAATCTGAAATCCACTTTGAAACTTCGAGCCACACGAAATCTCCCAACCATCTGTACATTTGTCGACTTTCAGAAGGCTTATGAATTCCATTGATCGAAAATCTCTTTTTAATGTACTCGAAGAAAACCATCTCGATCCGAAGACGAGACGACTCATCCAGCAAACCTTAACCGACACAATTTCCAAGGTCAAATTCATTGGAGAGATCTCCCAACCTTTTCCCATTAAAACTGGTGTCCGGCAGGGTGATGGACTTTCTCCATTGCTGTTCAACATCGTTCTCGATAAGGTCATCAACGAATGGGAAAAAGAATTTAAAAGTCGCAACATATGGAAATCTGTCGTGTTAGGAAGACAGAAGGATAATATCAATGTTACATGCTTAGCTTTTGCTGATGATTTGTGAACCGTTTTTCTTTTCCTCCTGTAGTCTTCCCTTTTTTCTCTTTTCTTCAGAGTGTCAATTATCGGAATTGTTCTCTTTCCTTCTTGGTTATTACTGGCCAGGGTAGCCGAGCAGATCAGCGGACATTTCTATAATTGCTGATCAAGGTTCGTTATAGTGATTTCTCACTATGCCGAATCGTGATTAGTGACACCTCTTTCCTTTTAACATCCTTTTTCCGTCACCTGTGACAACAGTTTGTTACCCTCCCAGGCAGTCTTCTGTTTTTTCTATCATGGTAGGACCTTTTTATTCATGCTCCCGCTCTCATTTTTCGAGAAGCCTTGCTTCTTTCCGTCTTGACCCGTTCGTGTGTTTTATCTATAAAGGTGCGCGTAGAGATGCAATTCTCGTCCATTTAAATGTAATTCCGTGATGCTGGATTTATGATGACACCATCAAGGTAGGTTACGTATTTTTTATCTTTGCTCATTGTATGGAATACTAGGGCGTTTCGCCATTTCTAGTATGTCCATGGAGTATGTGTTTCGTTCCCGTTAATCTTTGTCCCCATTTCGTTGTATCGTTTTGTGTTGGTATTTGGTACGGCTTACTGAGTAGCGTGTGTTCAACAGTAAGACCTATGCCATGCCTTTTTCCTTTAGTTTGCCTTTTATCTTAGGATTGCGTTTTCTTATGCAAGTCCATGAGTACGGCTTAATCCCTTTCTAAAGTAATTTATTTTGATGGTTGTCTTTTTATTTTGTGTTGTAATATCTTTCCCGTAATTATTTTTAATATCGGTTTCTTGCCCCTTTTTGGGTTTATTCTGTTACGTCATATCTACGCGCGCTTTTATTAATACTCCGTCCCCCCCACGCACCCCTCATCTCCTTCAGGACTATTTGAGCTACCGTTCGTTCTTTTGACGGCAGACTCACTTTCCCCGACTCTCTGTCTAGCCCTTTTAATCTTTATTTTTCACTATGTTATTTTACTCTTTACGAGTATACTTTCCCAGATGTGTTCCCCCCCCCCCCTCCCTTTATCGTTTTTCCCTATCGATCTTGACATTTACGTTTAGGTCCTTTTGCCCGTTATATTACCTAGTATCACATGTTTGTCGTCCACTTAACCTCACTCATAGCATGTAATGCTTCCTCGTCATTCCTTGATGTTAGCTCTTTGGTCAATACATTACCTCTTCCTTGCCTATGTGTTGAGTAGTGTACGTTATTTAGTCTCTATTTCTTTAGGCTAAGCTAAGCTAGGTCCATAATGAAAAGCGCATTCGAATAGAACTTGCATTCACATGGCAGTGAATGTACGTTCAATCCATCGCCTCTGATACCTTCATAACCTTAGTCCGGTTTAATGGGCCCAGCGCCAGGCTAATCGGTACCCACTTCCACTGCGAACTACATCTTGCGAAAGGCCAGATGGCACAAATGGTAAGCAGAGCCTGGTCGCTATTCGAATGTATCGCTCTACATGTAACTACACCTAGTTTCATTCCCGAAAAGGACCGCTTAGCCTACAAATACGTCCACCTGTATGTCTAAGTTGGCAATATGGTACTTATCGTTTGTTTTTTGTTTTTCATGTGTCGAGACCAAAAGATGGCTGAAGTTTGTTGTGAATAAAAAGTAAAACAAATTGTTGTGTGAATCAAGGAAATGTTCATGAAGATTATTATCCAGGTGATAATTGTATGCCGTAGTAAGCAGCTTTGACTTCAGAGTAAAGGTAGGGTCTGCATCAATTACATTTTCGTGCCTTTTCTGCGAGTGCAATGATCAATATGAATAACGACATCAAGTGTGAAATCGAGTCGCCTACTAATAGCGATGTGTTGCATTTCGCCAACACCAATGCTTCGACGAAACTTGATTGGTTGGAATTCGAACCCCTAGTTTCTACATTGCCTATCCCGTTAGCACATAACTCAAACTATCAAGGTGGAAATGTCGCTAATATAATAAACAAATGGAATGTCCGATATTCGGGGGAGGAAGGCACTTCCTCGGTATTTGAATTTACTACACGTATTGAAGAATTGTGTGCATGCTATGGTTTGGTTCCTGACAGTGTTGTTCAATGCCTCCCTATGCTATTATGTGGGAACGCTTTAAAATTGTATCGTCTAGTCCAGTATCCCTTCAGTTCATGGGTTAGTTTCGTGAATGCTTTGAAAAGGAGATTCACGCCATCTGACTTTGAGCATGGCTTAAAGCATGAGATTTCTCCCGTACCCAAGCTCTCGGGGGAGAATATTGATGATTATGTCACAGCGATACGTATCCTAATATCTCGTCTTCCGGTTCCACTGTCTTCTAGTGAAACTATTAATACTGTTTATTATAATTTACATCCCTCCTATAAACAGTTTATTCGCCACTCTTCTGTATTTGATACTGAAGACATTCTTATTCAAGGGCGTGAATTTGAAGCAACTGCCCGACTGTGTAATCGATATATCCCCCCACCACAGCCTTCTGAATGTATGTTTCCTGAATTAGCATTCAAAAAGAATGAATGTAATAATACGATCGATATGCCTGCATGTGAGAAACGGGGCAATAATACTACTCCTGCTCCTTGGTCGACATGACACTGCAACATTCGAGGCAATACCTTCGCCTCTGTTAATTCTCATAGAACTAATATTCGCGTTAATGCTGTGAATCATGTCCAACGCAGTATTCCTCGTTCCCATAACCTTGATGTAAATGCCCCTCCTCATGTGAATGCTTCCACGTCCCCGGTTCGATGCTGGAACTGCTTAAAAGGGTCACATACCTACCGTGATTGTTTAGTACCGCTAAATGGGAAGTTTTGTTTTGGTGCGGTTTACAAGGAGTAATCAAACCAATCTGTCCTCGCTGCAATGCTACTGAAAATGAAAATCCACAGCCTGCTTCCAGTCTCCGACCGGGTCAGGAATGGAATGAATGAAGCCCCCATCTAGCGGCGAGGATATGAACTGTGCTGGCTGCCGAGGCCTGACGCACTCCTCTGGGGCAATGATTAAATGAATGACAGATGAAATGAAATGATAGTGGAGAGTGTTGCTGGAATGAAATTTTGACAGGGAAAACCGGAGTACCCGGAGAAAAACCTGTCTGCCTCCGTTTTGTCCAGCACAGATCTCACATGGAGTGACCGGGATTTGAACCACGGAACCAGCGGTGAGAGGCCGGCGTGCTGCCGCCTAAGCCACGGAGGATTTGCAATGCTACTAATACCTTGGAAAACTATTGAAGCTTTGCGATGACGAATCCTATCGTAAGGCTAAGAAGATTTGTTTCAGCACACTACGCTTCGGTGACAACTGATTTTCCTTCCATCAGTAAGATAGGTTCAATACAGGAAGATATGCCATTACTTTTCAGGTAATTGACTAGGTCTTGGTGAGCTCCACTCTGTGAGCAATGCAGGGGCATACCGTGGAACTTGTAAGTAATGACTGCCTGCAGCAAGTACCTTCTTCTTCTCTTGAATGTGCATTTCTCTTGTGACATGTTTTTCAGCTTATTTCTTCAAGTTTGCGTGCTTTGGCGCAAGATGGCATTGCTATCAATTATAATTATCTACTTCTTTTCAGGTTATTACTTCGAATAATATTTAAATAGATGATGTCTAGTCATTTTTCCTCGTCCCTAATTAATCTTTGTCGGAGTATCGTGGTAGTCGCCACTCAACTTTAAATCCCATTATTAGAAAAAATTAATATCTCTCTCTATTAATCGTTCTTTCTTGTTTTAGTTAATTATCATATCTGCTCTCTGACATCCTACCCTTGAGAGATTATGGAAGACAGCTTTTGATATACTTATATTTATTATATATTGTAAATCTCTATCTTTGTAACTTTTGTATAATATTTGGCGAGGAAGCTAGGGTTTTTATTTCTATTTTTACTATTTTATTTTATCTGATTTAAGTTACGTTCTTAATATGAAATTTTCGTGTTTTGTTTTTTATATTTTTCTTATCTTCATTGAAGTACACTCTTTTGTGTCCTCCCCGTCTTCCCCTAATTCTAGGCTCTTTCCCGTCACGTTTCGTGATGTACCCGATTTTTTTAAATCCCTTCTCCCATCCTTGTGTTTAATAAAAATTTTGTTCGTCTATTTTGGTGGACGCAACAAAATTTTGGGGGTGTGTGTGGGAATCTGAACCGTTTTTCTTTTCCACCTGTAGTCTTCCCTTTTTTCTCTTTTCTTCGGAGTGTCAATTATCGGAATTGTTCTCTTTTCTTCTTGGTTATTACTGGCCAGGGTAGCCGAGCAGATCAGCGGACATTTCTATAATTGCTGATCAAGGTTCGTTATAGTGATTTCTCACTATGCCGAATCGTGATTAGTGACACCTCTTTCCTTTTAACTTCCTTTTTCCGTCACCTGTGACAACGGTTTGTTACCCTCCCGGGCAGTCTTCTGTTTTTTTTTTTTTTTTTATCATGGTAGGACCTTTTTATTAATGCTCCCGCTCTCATTTTTCGAGAAGCCTTGCTTCTTTCCGTCTTGACCCGTTCGTGTGTTTTATCTATAAAGGTGCGCGTAGAGATGCAATTCTCGTCCATTTAAATGTAATTCCGTGATGCCGGATTTATGATGACACCATCAAGGTAGGTTACGTATTTTTTATCTTTGCTCATTGTATGGAATACTAGGGCGTTTCGCCATTTCTAGTATGTCCATGGAGTATGTGTTTCGTTCCCGTTAATCTTTGTCCCCATTTCGTTGTATCGCTTTGTGTTGGTATTTGGTACGGCTTACTGAGTAGCGTGTGTTCAACAGTAAGACCTATGCCATGCCTTTTTCCTTTAGTTTGCCTTTTATCTTAGGATTGCGTTTTCTTATGCAAGTCCATGAGTACGGCTTAATCCCTTTCTAACGTAATTTATTTTGATGGTTGTCTTTTTATTTTGTGTTGTAATATCTTTCTCGTAATTATTTTAATATCGGTTTCTTGCCCCTTTTTGGGTTTATTCTTTTACGTCATATCTACGCGCGCTTTTATTAATACTCCGTCCCCCCACGCACTCCCTCATCTCCTTCAGGGATATTTGAGCTACCGTTCGTTCTTTTGACGGCAGATTCACTTTCCCCGACTCTTTGTCTAGCCCTTTTAATCTTTATTTTTCACTATGTTATTTTACTCTTTACGAGTATACTTTCCCAGATGTGTCCCCCCCCCCCCCCTTTATCGTTTCTCCCTATCGATCTTGACATCTACGTTTAGGTCTTTTTGCCCGTTATATTACCTAGTATCACATGTTTGTCGTCCACTTAACCTCACTCATAGCATGTAATGCTTCCTCGTCATTCCTTGATGTTAGCTCTTTGGTCAATACATTACCTCTTCCTTGCCTATGTGTTGAGTACTTGTACGTTATTTAGTCTCTATTTCTTTAGGCTAAGCTAAGCTAGGTCCATAATGAAAAGCGAATTCGAATAGAACTTGCATTCACATGGCAGTGAATGTACGTTCAATCCATCGCCTCTGATACCTTCATAACCTTAGTTCGGTTTAATAGGCCCAGTGCCAGGCTAATCGGTACCCACTTCCACTGTGAACTACATCTTGCGAAAGGCCAGATGGCACATTTGGCAATCCTCTCCGGAGATGAACGAACGGCAATTCACCAGATTGAAGTCCTCAAAGAATGTGCTGGGAAAGTAGGGTTGTAAATCTCCTTCACAAAAACTGAATTCATGGCTACAAAACACATTGAAACCCAAACTTTGGTAACAAAATACGGTTCAATCAACAAGGTTAATCATTTCAAATACTTAGGTGAAATTATTGATCCTACAGGCACAGAAAGAATAGCACAAAGAACACGTGAACTCAAAATGCGGAAAGCATATGGGAAAACCGCAAACATCTACAACAAAAAATGCATGAGCATTAAAACTAAAATTCGACATTACGCGACGGTCATCAAACCCGAAACACTCTACGCCAGTGAGACCTTAAACCTCAATTATAAAGGGGATCTTGAAAACATCAACAAAGCTGAAAGGAAAATCATCCGAAAAATTCTTGGCTCAAGACTTACAGATGAAGGATATCGCTTACAATCGCACAAGATCACAGAAAAATATTCAAATATTGAATCCGATTTCCGTAAACGACGCTTGAAATTTTATGGACACATTATGAGGCTAGATGACAACCGATTAACAAAGAAAATATTGATGTACTCACGAAAATTAAAGACGACAACGGTTTGGATTAAGCAAGTCCAAACTGATCTCAATAACGCCAACATCACACCCACAGATATCGAAGACCGCAAAACTGTCAGACATAAGATCTACACTTGGGAAGCTGCATCAGAAGATAAGCCCAGCAGACCTAGGGGAAAATGGACTGACGAACGTCGAGCTAAACATAGCGACATGATGAAAGAATTCTGGAAGAACAAGAGAAATAACAGCAACAGATCATAACTTGCTTTATGTGATCCTGTATGGGTCGAAACATACTAAATAAATAAAAAATAATAATATCGTATGGCCTCAGAAGCAGGGTGCAAGCTTTGTTATTTGATACCCAGGGGGCAGCTGGCCTGTCGAATTTTCTTGTTCCTTGAAGCACTATAAAAGTCAAGGAGGTTAAATATATAAGCTCCTTGACAATGTAGCGCTTTCTAGTGGAGAAATGAGGAACTTTGTGTTGGCGGAAAAATAATTTTGCTATTATGAACACGGCCTACTGTAAGCCTCCGTGGCTTAGGCGGCAGCACGCCGGCCTCTCACCACTGGATCCATGGTTCAAATCCCGGCCACTCCATGTGAGATCTGTGCTGGACAAAACGGAGGCGGACAAGTTTTTCTCCGGGTACTCCGGTTTTCCCTGTCAAAATTTCATTCCAGCAACACTCTCCACTATCATTTAATTTCATCTGTCATTCATTTAATCATTGCCCCAGAAGAGTGCGTCAGGCCTCGGCTGCCGGCACAGTCCATATCCTCGCCGCTAGATGGAGGCTTCATTCTTTCCATTCCTGACCCGGTCGGAGACTCGAAGCAGGCTGTGGATTTTCATTTTCAACACGGCCTGCTGAATTCAAATGGGTTCTTTAACATGCCAACATCGTATGACATGCGTATCGTGATTTTTGCTGCCTTTCAAATATCACTTATCATGGCCAGGAGCGAACCTGCAAGCTTGGGGTTGGTAGTCCGACACGATGACCACTCACCCACCGTGGCAAGCAATAGATTGCATGAATGTGTGCCACAAACTGCGATGTAAACAAGACACGAAACTCTGGGAGCATATTAATAAATTCACACTCAAAGAATAAATATAAATGCAAATCGGTTCCCGAGAAAGATAACCGGGAGTTAAAATTGTCTTGTTCTTATTCCTTGAACATTTCTGCTATCTGGCGGGTAAATAATGAAATAATTAATGATAAAATTTGGTAACGACCTTGAAAGTCTAAGGATTAATACATGTAATGCTTGCCACGGTGGGTGAGTGGTCATCGTGTCAGACTACCAGCCCCAAGCTTGCAGGTTCGCTCCTGGCCATGATAAGTGATTTTTTAAAGGCAGCAAAAAGTACGATACGCATGTCATACGATGTTGGCATGTTAAAGAACCCATTTGAATTCAGTAGGCCGCGTTCATAATGGCAAAATTAATTTTCCGCCAACACAAAGTTACTCATTTCTCTACCAGAAAGCGCTATAGTGTCAAGGAGCTTAGATATCTAACCTCCTTGACTTTCATAGTGCTTCAAGGAACAACAAAATTCGACTTTCAAGCTGCCCTCTGGGTGTCTAATAACAAAGCTTGCACCCAGAATCCGAGGCCATACGATATTATCTATATATATAACAAGAAGTTCCGTGACGAACTAAAGAGCCTACTATTCTTAAAATTTAAGATATATGCCAATGACTAATCTATATGGATCTATCTAGAATAATGCCGAAATTAAGTTGGTAATATCGAAATTTCTAATTATTTCGAAATACTGTATACCTGGCATAATGTAGCCTAATAGAGAACTACAGTTGGCAGCCCTGGTGACTGAATATATTCTTAGTTCCATCTCTTAAGGTACAGAATACAAAATTTGGTTGAAGTCCAATGGATAGCATGGACGTTACATGCAGTTAAACATTGGATCTAACAGCGCGCGTAAAATCATGTTGGCAACAATGACATGCATGTATTGGTCAGAAATAATCTGAAATAATATGATCTATTGTCGTGTCAATTTTGAATGAAGTCCATTAGTTAGTATAGAAGTTACATGCATTTTAAAATTGGATTTATCAGCTGGCTTAGAATCATGTTGGCAGCACTGACGTATATTAGTTACTCCAAATTAATATAGAAAGTCAGGTACTATACGTGTGCATAGTTTAAAGCTGTCAGCTTGCATACTTTCTGATATATCGGTATTTGGATAAAATAAATTGAGAGCATTTATTAACAGTTGGCAGGCCTGGTGGATCTTAAGAATACGTTCGGTCATGTCGGTTTATGTACACATAGCACATACGAAATTTGGTTGAAATTCAATTAATAGTGTAGAAGTTATATGCATTTAAAATTTGGACCTATCAGCAGGCGTATATTCATTTTGGCAACATTGCGATGTATGGGATCCTGGAAATTAAACTGCAATATTATTATCTATACGTGTGCCAATTTTGAAATAGCTCCTATTCATACCTTCCAAGATATCCAACATGGAGCTCAAATTTCAATTGCGATTTTTCAGCAGTTGGTAGCACTGACATCATTTTAAAATATGGGCGTGAGATATTCAGGTATAGATCTTTACTCCTACCAAATTTTGTTTCGATTGCAGTCGCCGTTTAGGAATTGTTAGGGACACACACACACACAGCCAGACAGACAGAAGGACAGACAGACAGACAGACAGACAGAAGGACAGACAGACAGACACACATTTGCCCGATCTCATGTCTACTTTTTCCTCATTTTTGCAAAATGTGAAAAGTAGGCTAAAAATGAATTGCTGTTCAATAGTCTCGCTAAAACTCGAGAACGGTTGGACCGATTTGGCTAATTTTGGTCTTGAAAATTGTGTGGAAGTCCAGAGAAGGTTTAAAAGGTGAATAAATATGAAAGTTTTAGCGCACGAGTAGATTCAACAAATGAGTGTCGGCACGCGAATCGCTTAAACAGAGTCCCGTATGCGTTCATATACCATTCATCAGATTGCTATGAAACTTTGGTTGTATTGTTGTGCACACTCCAGGAAAGGTTTCTGACTTAGTAAATCCTTTTCACAATAGGTAGTGCACGAGTAGTTCAAACAAATGAGTGACGACGGCCGAAGCGTTTCAACAAAGTCCTGTATGAGTTCACATACCATTCGTCCGATAGCGATGAAACTTGGGTGAGAGGTTGTGTACACTACAGGCAAGGTTTCTGGTTTAGTAAATCCATGTTATAATAGGTAGCGCACGAGTATATTCAACAAATGAGCGATGACGAGCGAAGCGTTTCAACTAAGTCCCGTATGCGTTCATATATTATTCGCCTGATAGGGATGAAACTTGGGTGAGATGTTGTGTACACTTCATGGAAGGTTTCTGGCTTAGTAAGTCCATATAACAATAGGTAGCGCACGAGTAGATTCAACACATGTGCGACGACGGGCGAAGCGTTTCAACGAAGTCCTCTATGCGTTCAATACCATTCGTCCGATAGCGATGAAACTTGGGTGAGAGGTTGTGTACACTACAGCAAGGTGTCTGGCTTAGTAAATCCATGTTATAATAGGTAGCGCACGAGTAGATTCAACAAATGAGCGACGACGAGCAAAGCGTTTCAACAAAGTCCCGTATACCTTCATATACTATTCGTCTGATAGTGATGAAATCTGGGTGAGATGTTGTGTACACCTCAGGGAAGGTTTCTGGTTTAATAAATAGACTTATCAATAGCTTAAGCACGATTAGATTCAACAAATCAGCGACGTGGCAGAGGCGTTTCAAAAATATATCCTGTATGCGTTTATATACCATACGTCCGATAGCGATGAAACTTGGGTGAGAGGTTGTGTACACTACAGGCAAGGTTTGTGGCTTAGTAAATCCATGTTATAATAGGTAGCGCACGAGTAGATTCAACAAATGAGCGACGACGAGCGAAGCTTTTCCACTAAGTCCCGTATGCGTTCATATACTATTCGTCTGATAGTAATGAAACTTGGGTGAGATGTTGTGTACACTTCATGGAAGGTTTCTGGCTTAGTAAATTCAGTTAACAATAGGTAGCGCACGAGTAGATTCAACAAATGTGCGACGACGGGCGAAGCGTTTCAACAAAGTCCTGTATGCGTTCACATACCATTCGTCCGATAGCGATGAAACTTGGGTGAGAGGTTGTGTACACTACGGACAAGGTTTCTCTCTTAGTAAATCCATTTTATAATAGGTAGCGCACGAGTAGATTCAACAAATGAGCGACGACGAGCGAAGCGTTTTAACAAAGTCCCGCATGCGTTCATATACTATTCTTCTGATGGTGATTAAACTTGGGTGAGATGTTGTGTACAATTCAGGGAAGGTGTCCGGCTTAGTAAATCCACTTAACAATAGGTAGCGCACGAGTAGATTCAACAAATGAGCGACGACGGGCGAAGCGTTTCAACAAAGTCCTGTATGCGTTCACATACCATTCGTCCGATAGCGATGAAACTTGGGTGAGAGGTTGTGTACACTTCAGGGAAAGTTTCAGGCTTAGTTAATCCATTTTACAATAGGTAGCGCTCAAGTAGTTTCAACATATGAGCGAAGGCGTGCGATGCGTTTCAACAAAGTCCCGTATGCGTTCATATACCATTTGTCCGAAAGCGATGAAATTTGGGTGAGATGTTGTGTACACTTCAGGGAAAGTTTCAGGCTTAGTTAATCCATTTTACAATAGGTAGCGCTCAAGTAGATTCAACATATGAGCGAAGGCGTGCGATGCGTTTGAACAAAGTCCCGTAGGCGTTCATATACCGTTTGTCCGAAAGCGATGAAACTTGGGTGAGTTGTTGTGTACACGCCAGCAGGGGCGCCGAATCCATGGTCGAGGTCTAGCGACCGCTAGACCTGACGAGGGGGTGGGTCTCCCGGTCCCTTTGGGGGTGGGTTCCGTTGGGGGTTACGGATAGAGGAGGAAAGGGAAAGAGAAGGAAAAGAGGAAAGGAAAGAAGGGAGAGAGAAGAGAAGGGGAGAACTGTGCGAAATAAGCTGTAAAACGTAATTATTGGGGTAGGGGTCCGGTTTAACAAGGGGGGGGGGGGGGGGTCCCAAAGAACGAGAGGGGTGGGTGTCTGCTAGACCTGAAAAAAAAAAAGATTCGGCGCCACTGCACGCCAGGGAAGGTTTTTACTTAGAAAATCCATTTTACAATAGATAGCGTACGAGTATATTCAAGAAATGGGTGACGGCGCTCGAATCATTTCAACGAAGTCCGGTATGCGTCCATTTACCATTCATTTCATTGCGATGAAAATTTTGTGAGTTGTTGAGCAAGCTCCCATGATTTTTTGAGATAGTAAATCAATTTTGCAATAGTTTAGAGGTGGTTAACGGAAAATGAAAAACAATATTGTGAATGCAAAAGCACTTCATCATACTAAGTTACAATGCCAACACTTTCTTTGATTGGCATTGCAACGCATGCCGGGTACAGCTAGTTATTAATACATGTAATTATTTTCTGTAGTGTTTATTTACTTACAAAGTTATATTATGCACCCCGCTCAGTCACAGGGCAACTTCGTTGTCACCGACAGAAGAGTAACATTAGACTTTGCCTCTTAGTTGTACAACCCGTAACTTATTTTTAGCCTATTTTCATATTATAAAAAATGGCTTATGAGATCATTCCTTTGTCCGCATCTGTGTTTGTATGTGTGTGTCCCCCTAATAACTTCTTAACGGATGGAGCGATTTCAATGCAACTCGTTAAGGTCATAGTACTATTACGGTCGATCCCGACCGTGCACTTCAAAGTTTATTACGTCTGACCAATCCAACATGGCGGCTGTGGGAAATATTTCACCGACATTCCATACCTCCGAAACCATTACTGATATCACCCTGAAATTTTGTACGGTGATAAACGGTACTACTAGAAGATTAACTATGAGACTAACAAAAACCTGTTAACTACAAAACGAACATGGCGGCCAAGCGAAATTGAAATATTTTTATAGAACTTTTCCGCGATTTAATCATCTGGGCGCAATGAAATTTGGTACAGTAAATGTTTATACGCATTGTAATGCACTGGAATCTAATTTCGTTCAATTGTTCACATAACCTCAAGACGGTGGATATGAGCAAATTAAAATTTATGATTTTATTTCTTGTGTATTAATCATGCGATCGAAGTGAAGGTTTGAATAATGAACCTACGCAAAAATCGTCATGGCCTACATATATAAAAATTCAACATGGCGACCAACCCAAATATTTAGACGGTTCTCAATACCTACGAATATATCACAGCAATCAAATTGAATGATTGTGTGTTGATAGAGGCAATTACATACGTAGGTTATATGAATATAGGCTGTATAGTTCTTCACGGAACTACTTGTTTGTTATCTTGATATTTACTTACACTTACATTCTGTGTCACTAGTTTAACTGCAGGTACTTCCGACACGAATAAAGGAAGTCTACTATTTGAATGCCTCAAACCTACAAATAGAGACGCAGCCAGCAGCGGAACATTTAATTTGCTGTAGTTACAAGTGGAACCATTCTTCCCCACTAGGTCTAACCAAGGCTTTCATGGAACATGATTGAAGTTCAAAGGGACGACAGAAAGCGAACGATATTTGGTCTCCCAATCACGTGGCAGATTGAGGAACCTGCAAGTCAATCAGGAAGCTTTTACCGCAGTTGGGAGGAAAACGTGAGATAGGACTGTGTGTGTCCTTCAGCAGGGATGATGTTCACCATTTCTCGTGCAATGTGAATCACTATGCGGTTGATGCATCTTTTAAACCAGATGGCTCTCCTGACGTCCACAGAGCACATATTGGGATATTACATGAATTGAGCAGGACAAGAAGTTGGAAGAGAGAGGCTATGGGATATCAGATAATAATAATATGGGTCAAGGAGGAACATCGTCTTTGCCAATCAGGGAAGTCTGCCATACAAAAGGACCAACCAACTCTTTATGATGAAACATCTGTTATCTGTCTGTAGACTCAGCTTCACAGCTATAATCATTCGAGAAGCAATAGAAATAACTAAAACACTAAGAACTATAAAAGATGAGATGGTTATCCTTTCACTGTAGTTACGTTACCATCTTCTTGGTCTCGGGAGATCATCGTGTTTCGACACGGCCTCCTATCTAATATCATTTTATCTATGGAGGCGATATGGCCTCCTATCCAATATCATGTTATCTATGGAGGCGACATGACCTCCTATCTAATATCATGTTATCTATGGGGGTGTCGTGACCTCCTATCTAATATCATGTTATCTATGGCGGTGGCATGACCTCCTATCTAGTATCATGTTATATATGGAGGTGATGGCCTCCTATCTAATATCATGTTATCTATGGGGGTGATGGCCTCCTATCTAATATCATGTTATCTATGGAGGCGACATGACCTGGTATCATGTTATCTATGGAGGTGACATGACCTATCTAGTATCATGTTATCTATGGGGGTGGCATGACCTCCTATCTAGTATCATGCTATCTATGGGGGCGACTAGACCTTCTATCTAATATAATGTTATCTATGGGGGTGACATGGCCTCCTATCTAATATCATGTTATCTATGGAGGTGGCATGACCTCCTATCTAGTATCATGTTATCTATGGAGGTGGCATGGCCTCCTATCTAGTATCATGTTATCTATAAGGGCGACATGACCTCCTATCTAATATAATGTTATCTATGGGGGTGACATGGCCCCTTATCTAATATCATGTTATCCATGGATGTGGCATGGCCTCCTATCTAATATCATGTTATCTATGGGGGCGAAATGACCTCCTATCTAATATCATGTTATATATGGGGTGACATGGCCTCCTATCTAATATCATGTTATCTATGGAGGTGGCATGACCTCCTATCTAGTATCATGTTATCTATGGAGGTGGCATGGCCTCCTATCTAACATCATGTTATCTATGGGGGTGACAAGACCTCCTATCTAATATCAGGTTATCTATGGGGGTGACATGACCTCCTATCTAATATCATGTTATCTATGGAGGTGGCATGACCTCCTATCTAAAACCATGTTATCTATGGAGGCGACATGACCTCTTATCTAATATCATGTTATCTATTGAACCCTTATTGATCTACGATCAATAAGTATTCATAATTTATTATTATTATTACTGCAGCCCAGACAGTACTTGTGGACGTTGACGAGGATAAAGGCAAGGTAGCGTGTCGCAATGATTGCCACAGAGGTTGAGCTTGTAGCTATTCTTGAACGGCCTGGTAAGCTGAGTTCAAGGCCAAATTGTGTAACAACTTGCACCAGAATTGGAATCATAAAGGGATGGTCACGAGTTACTTACAACCGACCTACGATTGAATCACCCAATCAGGAGAGACCACGCCAATATCACGCGATGGATGCCTTCAGTGGTAAAAAGCGCGCGGAATTGATAATCTAAAGAACCGCCGATCGGAATTATCTCCGCACGAGTGCGATGAGACGTTTGAATTATTTGATGAAGATTGACACTAGTCCCATCTGTGTGAGATGAAAACTCTGGAAATTTTTTCTAAATCCACCCCACTCTTCCGTACCCTGTCAGTTTCTAATAAATTGTTCGACGAGAAGCTGTTCGATGTCTTTCTGTGTGGAGCTCTGAGGGGCTAACTTCACGCCCGTTTGCATAGCGATTTTAATGCTCTAAATTATTCGAAGTTATTTTATTTGTGAGCTCTGATGAGCTGAATTCACGTCAGTTGTGTAGCGATTTTTAACGCTCTTAATTATTTGAAGTATAATACTTTGCGAGATCTGTGAGCTAATTTCACGCCAGCGTGCGTGGTGATTTGAAACTTGTAATATTATCTTAAAGACAACTATTTTCAGCTCTTAGGGGCAAGACTTGTAAACGTTCTAATTAGCGCTCACCCGAGCGAAGGTCAAGCAGAGCAGTGTAGAGATTACCGAGCGTGATAGCGACTGTGTGTCAGTCAGACTTTAAAACTTGTACTGTCGAGCCAGTGGCGATGGACTCGAAGTGTATATTTCCTGTAAATTTTTAAGTGTATTTTTCATGTGTGTATTGCGCGTGTGTGAGCGATATTTAGGGAAAGTCTTCGTAATTAATCGCATAGGACTATTTGTGGGCGAATTTAGTAACCCACAAGCGATTATAGCCAGGTCAAATTATAATAACATTGAACTTTTCTTCCAAGGAGACTACATCAAGATGTCCAACATGTGGTCAGGAGCTGGGATGATGTCCGACGCTTCAACGAAGACGACTATGGAGTGCTAACTTTTTCCATAGGGAAATGGGCTGAGATGGATGTCATAATGTTCTGCAAGCTGAGACGGTGATGTACAACAATTGATTATTCAATTATATAGTTAGATTGGCGGGGGAACTTTTGTAAATAGTTCATTTACTTTTTCTTGTTTTAGAGTGTTTTTCTTGTACCGGCACTAATTGTTTTAAATGTACGTTGGCACGTGGCCAAAGTGTTTGTTGTATATTTTTTTTCTTTGGAGTCATATTTAATGTGCACGGCGCGTGTACGTGATGTTTATCCATGCAAATGCGAAGCCCGGTACATTCGATAAGTGGTACTTTATTAAAGTTCATATTTGTGATAGGATAGGGAGGTAATTACTGTAAGATGTTTGCTGAACAGGTTATTATTCATATTAGGGTTGCTGAACGCAACAGTTTAAGATGTAATTGTACAACACCTTCGTTCTAATTTGATAGATTTTTTTGAGTCCTTTTCAGGTTAATTAGTCACGGCGTAGAACGGTGGCGCCAGCAAGTGGAAAATATTTATGTATTTTTATTTCAGGGTCTGTCAAACCCATACGTGTGATCCTGTGTGTGTTATTGTGTCAGGTGTGTGTGTTGATTCTACGTGAAGAGGGGTAGAGGTCCTACCGCCCTCATATTTTTGTTGTAGTTGTATTTTGATGGAAAGGCAGGGTGCTCCAGGGAGACCGCCGTACCTTGTCCATATGCTGATTCTTGGATTTCCTAGTGGAAGTGCCGGGATATTTTGTTCTGACACACACACACACGTATTATTGTGCTTTGGGGCACGCTTCTTCGAGATTCGATCCCGTCCTTGGGAGGTCGGGGTTATTGTGACACGTGGGTTGACAGATATGCAGATTTCCACAAATTGCCCGTCTCGCCTGGTGACTTATTTTGATAGGCAGTCCTGTTGTCCGACTGGCCCCTTTAAGCTTTCATGTAGCAAACCTGTTCATTGTGATGGTTATTTTTGAACCATAAGTAATTGGGGAGTTCGCCATGTGTGTGACGGATTATTGCATGTTGAATGGATAGGATATTGTGTTAATAATGTAAATGTTGGCTTTGAGCCTAGTGACGTGTTTATGACTCAATTCATGTAATTTATTAGGATGTCACACCTGTGTGGTGTAGTGGTAGTGTACTTGTAAATTTGACGGCGGTCATATGTGTATTTCTCTTATTGGTCACGTGGTAACTTACTTGTGTTGATTTGTGTGAGAAGTCCTAAGTTTTTAGGCAGTAATGTTTTTGCTACGGCAGTTTGATTCCAATTTCATTCGGAAATTATTGTGTTGTATATTTTTAAGTATAGGAAGTGTCGGTTTAGTTTTAAGTGTTGTATAGTTGTTCCCCGCGTCCGTCTAGCTCTAAGCAATGTGGATTCGTTGTCTGAATGTTTATTCTGAATGATGACGAATCATGGATTCGATTGTACACATCGTGAAGCATGTAGAACAGCACACGCGCATACATTGTCACTCTTGTTGATTTTCTTAAGGACACTTTGTCCGTGTATTTAATCTCTCCAGAGATTTTGGCCTAGTTTAGGCATGTTTAATTTATTAAGTGGGAGTCTTATGGGAGTTTGTTTTGTTAATTCTTTGTATATTTAGGTGATTTGTTATTAAATTCATTTGTTTTAACCCTGGCTTCACTTTTTCCTGCATGTTATTTTGTTACATGTTACCCTGCATGTTAATGAAGCGCTTTAACAACAACTTACGATATGGACTGTCACACCCCCCGAAACTGAGTCTCATAAGCTTCTTTGCAAGGGTTCACTATGGAGGTGACATGACCTCATATCTAATATCATGTTATCTATGGAGGCGACATGACCTCCTATCTATTACCATGTTATCTATGGAGGCGACAAGGCCTCCTATCTAATATCATGTTATCTATGGAGGCGACATGACCTCTTATCTAATATCATGTTATCTATGGAGGCGACATGACCTCCTATCTAATACCATGGTATCTATGGGGGCGACATGACCTCCTGTCTAATATCATGTTATCTATGGAAGCGACATGACCTCCTATCTAATACCATGTTATCTATGGAGGCGACATGACCTCCTATCTAAAACCATGTTATCTAAGGAGGCGAGATGACCTCCTATCTAATACCATGGTATCTATGGGGGCGACATGACCTCCTATCTAAAACCATGTTATCTATGGAGGCGAGATGACCTCCTATCTAATATCATGTTATCTATGGAAGCGACATGACCTCCTATCTAAAACCATGTTATCTATGGAGGCGACATGACCTCCTATCTAATACCATGTTATCTATGGAGGCGACATGACCTCCTATCTAATACCATGTTATCTATGGAGGCGACATGACCTCCTATCTAATGCCATGTTATCTATGGAGGCGACATGGCCTGGTATCTAATATCTTGTTATATATGGAGGAGACATGGCCTCCTATCTAATATCATGTTATCTATGGAGGTGACATGACCTCCTATCTAATATCATGTTATCTATGGAGGTGACATGGCCTCCTATCTAATATCATGTTATCTATGGAGGCGACATGACCTCCTATCTAATATCATGTTATCTATGGAGGAGACATGGCCTCCTATCTAATATCATGTTATCTATGGAGGTGACATGGCCTCCTATCTAATATCATGTTATCTATGGGGGCGACATGACCTCCTGTCTAATATCATGTTATCTATGGAGGCGACATGACCTCCTATCTAATACCATGTTATCTATGGAGGCGACAAGGCCTCCTATCTAATATCATGTTATCTATGGAAGCGACATGACCTCCTATCTAATACCATGTTATCTATGGAGGCGACATGACCTCCTATCTAATGCCATGTTATCTATGGAGGCGACATGACCTCCTATCTAATGCCATGTTATCTATGGAGGCGACATGGCCTGGTATCTAATATCTTGTTATATATGGAGGAGACATGGCCTCCTATCTAATATCATGTTATATATGGAGGAGACATGGCCTCCTATCTAATATCATGTTATCTATGGAGGTGACATGACCTCCTATCTAATATCATGTTATCTATTGAAGCGACATGACCTCCTACCTTTTACATACTTACTTACTTAATTCCTGCCGCTCCTTCCGGAGCATAGGGCCTTGGCGAAATTTCTCCACGCAGTACGGTTCCTGGCCATTATCTTCACTTGACTCCAGTTCTTGTCCACCTCTGCAATTTCATTTTCGATCGTCCTCTTCCAGGTCTTCTTAGGTCGACCTCGCTTCCTGGCGCCTTGAGGATTCCAGTCTAGCGCCGCCCTCTCAATAGCTCCGTCCGGCTTCCTTAGTGTGTGACCTATCCAGCGCCATTTCCTCTCCTTGATCTGGATGCTAATCGGTTGTTGATTGGTGATGGTCCAAAGATCTTCATTTGAGATTATGTCCGGCCACCTCACATTCATGATGCGACGCAGACATCTGTTAATGAACACCTGTAGCTGGTTGTTGATCGGTTTTGTGACTTTCCATGTTTCACAGCCGTAGAGAAGAATCGACTTTACGCTGCTATTGAAAAGGCGGAGCTTGGTCTTCCTGGAAATGTTTCTATTTCTCCAGATGGGGTAGAGCTGGACAAAGGCACCATTTGCCTTTCTGATACGGCTTCGAACATCTTCCTCTGCTCCCCCATCATTTGTGACTATACTTCCAAGGTAGAGGAAGGACTCAACTCGCTCAATGTCCTTTACGTTGACTGTCAAACTAGTCGTGACGTCAGAATTTATCCTCATCTCTTTGGTCTTGTTGGTGTTGATCATCAGTCCTGCACGTTCTGCTTCTCTCTGCAACCTCCCCAGCTTATCTTCTATGTCTCGGTACCGTTGTGCCATAAGACAAATGTCGTCTGCGAAATCCAGTTCTTCAAGCCTGTCATTTATACCCCATTGAATACCCCTCTTCCGTCCTCCCATTACCTTCTTCATCACACTATCCAGGACCAACAGGAACAGAGTGGGGGAAAGGACACACCCCTGTCTCACTCCGGAACTGACCTTTATCTTTTCTGTTAATTTGCCTTCGTGAAGAACCTGGCACTCATACCCATCGTACATCTCTTCCATGATTCTGATGATCTTTGTTGGAATTTTATATTCCTCGAGGGTCTTCCTCATGATTCTTTGATTTACGGAGTCGAAGGCTTTCTCGAAGTCAACAAATGTGAGGTAAAGGTTATGCCGCCACTCAACACTCTGCTCCAGGATGATTCGGAGGGTGTTGATGAGATCCACACAGCTGCGATGTTGTCGAAATCCAGCCTGTTGCTTCCGAAGCCTTTTTTCTACGCAGTCTTTTATACGATTCAGGATGACTCTCGCCAGCACTTTGCTTGGAATGGACAGCAAGGTGATACCCCACCAGTTGTTACAGTTTGTGGTGTCCCCTTTCTTCGGCAACTTGACTATCAACCCCTTCTTCCAGTCGGTTGGTATTTTCTCCTCCTTCCAGATCTTCTCCAACAGCGGGTGCAGCAGATCGATCGTAATATCCAGGTCTGCTTTCAGTACTTCCGCTGGGATATTATCCAGACCTGGTGCCTTCCCGCATTTCATCTGCTTCAACGCTGTCCGTATTTCTCCCCGAGTTGGGGAGTCGAGGCTGATGCTTGTGTCACTTTCTGCTTCCTCTTCATCTTCTCCTCGCTGCTTATTTTCTGGTCCTCTATCTCTATTAAGAACCTCCGCACAGTGTTCTCTCCATCTTGTCAGCTGCTGTTCACACGTCGTGAAGATCTCGCCCGTCTTGCTCTTCACAGGCCTAGTTTTATTAAAACCTTTTTTCGAAAGCATCTTTGTGATGCCAGAGCTCCTTAACGTCCCCCCTTCTTGCCGCTTCTTCTGCTTTCTCCGCCTGCTCATCAATCCACCTCCTATGATCCTTCCGTACACTCCTCTTTACTTCCCTGTTTGCTGTTGAATACTTTGCTTGTGTGAGAGCCTTCTGCTGCCTAGTCTTGCAGGTGTTGAGCTTGGCCTTAATCTCCTTCCTATAATTTATCTAATCCCAGGTCTGATCGGATATCCATTCTTTCCGCAGGTAGTTCTTGCACCCGAGCTGAATCTCACTGGTTTCCACGAAGATATTCTTTACCTCGCTCCACACAGTCTCCACGTCCTTCTCTGTCTCGGAGTCCAACACCTGGAATTTATTTCTGAGCAGCAGTTTAAATTGGTCCAATCTCTGCTGGTTCTTGAGCTTGCCCACATCAAACTTCTTGTGCCGAGTGTTAAACTTTCGGCGGACTGCGACGATCTTCATGCGGAAGTTGGCAACCACAAGATGATGGTCACTACCAACTTCCGCTCATCTCTTGTTCCTAACATCTTCCAAGCATCTTCTGAACCTCCTGCTCACCACAATGTGATCAATTTGATTTTCTGTGACTTGATCAGGAGACACCCAGGTGACCTTGTGGCACCGCCTATGAGGAAATACCGTGCCACCCATCACCAAATCCTGACTGGCGCAATATTCCGTAAATTTCTCTCCATTGTCATTCATCTCACCAAGGCCATGCTTACCCATGATCTGCTCCAACCCCTCATTGTTTGAGCCCACCTTCGCGTTGAAGTCTCCCATAACAATGAGAATGTCCTTCTTACTTGTTTGTCTTGTGACATCTCGCAGCATTTGGTAGAATTCTTCCTTCTTCTCTGGCTCCGATTGTTCTGTAGGCGCATAGCATTGGATGATGATCACATTCCTGATCTTTGTCTTGAACCAAGCAAACATGAGCCTACTAGAAATTGGCTTCCACTCCATAAGGCTTCTCTTTGCATTTCTGTTGAGCAGCAACCCCACTCCATCCCTGTGTTCTTCATCATCACCCCCAGAATAGAGAAATGTAATTCCATTTGTTGTCTGTATTTCACCAAATCCTGGCCACCTCACTTCACTCAATCCTAGGATATCCAGCCCATTGTTCTTCATCTCCCGTGTCACTTGTTTCAGTCTGGTTTTCTCCATCAAGGTCCTCACATTCCAGAAACCGATTTTCGTAGTCCTCTTCATGCCAAAAGTCGTCATCAGGTTATCCGTCCGGTTTTGTAATTTCGCTTCAGTTTCCGTAATCAGTTTATTTAAGAGGAGGGAGTGATTAAGCCACTGCCTCCGAGTGCCTTGGAGGGGCTGCCACTTTAAGCCTGAGGCACCAGGCTGATTTTCTGTCAGGGTTTCTTCCCTTAGCCTCTGAAGAACCAACTCCAAACTACAAGGCAGCAGTTGTTGTTGCACCAGAGCCCCGTTAGCCGTAATTTCTTCAGGGTTCCTGTAGGGCCTTCACAGCTACCGTAGCGGTCTTGAGGCACACAAAGTCCCCACTGTACTTCACCCCTACAGGCAATCCCCTACTTAATTACGTTGCCCATCTCCCACGACGAGGACGAGGGGTTGGATTTGTGGGAGACGACCTCCTATCTAATACCATGTTATCTATGGAGGCGACATGACCCCCTATCTAATATCATGTTATCTATGGAGGCGACACGACCTCCTATCTAATATCATGTTATCTATGGAGGCGACATAACCTCCTACCTAATATCATGCTATCTATGGAGGTGACATTACCTCCTATCTAATATAATGTTATCTATGGAGGCGACATGACCTCCTATCTAATATCAAGGTATCTATGGAGGCGACAAGGCCTCCTATCTAATATCATGTTATCTATGGAGGCGACATGACCTCCTATCTAATATCATGTTATCTAAGGAGGCGAGATGACCTCCTATCTAAAACCATGTTATCTATGGAGGCGACATGACCTCCTATTAAATATCATGTTATCTATGGAGGCGACATGACCTCCTATCTAATACCATGTTATCTATGGGGGTGACATGACCTCCTATCTATTACCATGTTATCTATGGAGGTGACATGACCTCCTATCTAATATCATGTTATCTATGGAGGCGACATGACCTCCTATCTAATATCAAGGTATCTATGGAGGCGACATGACCTCCTATCTAATATCATGTTATCTATGGAAGCGACATGACCTCCTATCTAATACCATGTTATCTATGGGGGTGACATGACCTCCTATCTATTACCATGTTATCTATGGAGGCGACATGACCTCCTATCTAATATAATGTTATCTATGGAGGCGACATGACCTCCTATCTAATATCATGTTATCTAAGGAGGCGAGATGACCTCCTATCTAATATCATGTTATCTAAGGAGGCGAGATGACCTCCTATCTAATATCATGTTATCTAAGGAGGCGACATGACCTCCTATCTAATATAATGTTATCTATGGAGGCGACATGACCTCCTATCTAATATAATGTTATCTAAGGAGGCGAGATGACCTCCTATCTAATATCATGTTATCTATGGAGGCGACATGACCTCCTATCTAATATCATGTTATCTAAGGAGGCGAGATGACCTCCTATCTAATATCATGTTATCTAAGGAGGCGACATGACCTCCTATCAAATATCATGTTATCTAAGGAGGCGAGATGACCTCCTATCTAAAACCATGTTATCTAAGGAGGCGAGATGACCTCCTATCTAATACCATGTTATCTAAGGAGGCGAGATGACCTCCTATCTAAAACCATGTTATCTATGGAGGCGACATGACCTCCTATCTAATATCATGTTATCTATGGAAGCGACATGACCTCCTATCTAATACCATGTTATCTATGGAGGCGACATGACCTCCTATCTAATATCATGTTATCTAAGGAGGCGACATGACCTCCTATCTAATATCATGTTATCTAAGGAGGCGAGATGACCTCCTATCTAAAACCATGTTATCTATGGAGGCGACATGACCTCCTATCTAATACCATGTTATCTAAGGAGGCGAGATGACCTCCTATCTAAAACCATGTTATCTATGGAGGCGACATGACCTCCTATCTAATATCATGTTATCTATGGAAGCGACATTACCTCCTATCTAATATCATGTTATCTAAGGAGGTGAGATGACCTCCTATCTAAAACCATGTTATCTAAGGAGGCGAGATGACCTCCTATCTAATACCATGTTATCTAAGGAGGCGAGATGACCTCCTATCTAAAACCATGTTATCTATGGAGGCGACATGACCTCCTATCTAATACCATGTTATCTATGGAGGCGACATGACCTCCTATCTAATACCATGTTATCTATGGAGGCGACATGACCTCCTATCTAATACCATGTTATCTATGGAGGCGACATGACCTCCTATCTAATACCATGTTATCTATGGAGGCGACATGACCTCCTATCTAATACCATGTTATCTATGGAGGCGACATGGCCTCCTATCTAATATCTTGTTATCTATGGAGGCAAAATGGATATAAATTAATAAATAAATAATTGTCAATTCGTTTTTGCTGCTTAGGACAGCTTGCTCATCACCCCCGTGCACTTGGTTGAACGTTGACTTAGTATGATTACGTGTGTTTGTGTGGTACTTGTCTATATTGCTCTGGGTGTGAATTAAGGCAACATCCTGGAAATATCAGAATGGAGTGTGGAGAAACCTGAGCGCCGGGATACGAACCATCCAGCTTCCCCATGATGCACGATTCTTAAGAAAGAAAGATACACCTGTTCTAGCGGATTCACCACCGCTGGGAGCTCTTACCACCAAGTGCCCTGTAAACACAACAAGAAGTATGAGTTATGTGGCCGGGTCGCGCCATATTTCAGCGACTTCCTTTCCGCTGTCAGGACTCGCAACAATGGAGTACCCCTCAAATCATCGCAATCTAATATACGTGACAGAGATCATGAAACATAGACCATTTGTGGTGGCCACGTAGGCTACATAACTAGGACTTTATATCACTGATTTGTTTCCTCAAACATGAATGTCTCATGTAATTTTTTGTTGAGTAACATCTTTCCACTCGGTATCTGGATATTTTTGTGGCACTCGGTAGCTGGACATTTTTGTGTGGAGTGATTTTGGAAAAGAGACGGAAGTGGATGGGAAGGGAGTGCATGGGACGGAAACACTGAGCGCGCGTGGTGGCGGAGATCGGTACAATGACGTACTGTAGGCCATGTGACTTTGGGGAATGTATGTCGCATACAGTTTAGTTCAAGGTTTGGAGACCCCATTTAAGATACTCCTACAATAAATCATATTCAAATTGTCGTTCTTTGGTGTGAATATATTTATTATATCATATTTGCTGGCAACAATAATTACGATTTATTAAATCTTCATACTTTTGCTGTATTCTTATTTAATGTAAGCACTCGATGTCCTGTCGGCCATGTGGCTATGAGGAATCTATATCGCATCAACAAACACTCCAAACAACGTAGGAATTCAGTATATTAACACCGACTATTAACAATAATTGAAACTTCGTTGGTCTAAACGTATCACTGGGAGAAACAAATTGAATATATCTTCTGTACACCTAATTTTTAATCGCGCATATACTTGGCAGTACGCTCTATCGGCAATGAGAGGCCATTTTCAATAACACCGCTGCCATGGGTTCACTAACTGGCCGGTATAGAGCGCAGCTCGCATCATGTAGGCAGTGGATTCCTTTCGCCACGGCCGACGAGATGCGAGCTGCGCTAATTCTTTTTCTGGATCACAATTGGGTACAATCGTGTTGAACGACTGAAAAATCATCAAATTTCGTTAACTAAGGCAACACTGGATAGAGCATCATTTAAGCCTCGGGGTCAAACAATATCCAGGCGCGAGGCCTCGCGTGTCAAGACGCTGTGTGTCATGCTGCCAACTGTGCTGATATTCCACGGACAATACAACTCTGTATACCACAGGATCAGTTAGCGCAATCAACTAAAAACTGAGTACTCAAATATTTCCTCTGTAATTACCGCCGGTAATGGCTTCAAGCAAATAGAACTACATCTGTGCTAATTTATTAGCGGGCAGACATGGAAGCTCAATATCGTGTTCTCTTCATCATTGACACCCCCAGGGGCTCACACCAAGTGGGACGTGGGTTGGCGACCACGGGATCCCAGCTGAGTCCGGCATTGCTTCCACTTACTTGTGCCGGGCTCCTCTCCGTCTTCTTTCCTGTCGACCTCTCTTCGTGAACTCTTGTTCTCTTCCTACCATCCCAGCCAACATTCTCCTGGAGTTGAAGGTGGGGAAAGCATTGAACTCGGTGCCCACTCCACAGATCGCCATGACCATGGAAAACACGATACCTTAATTAATTGAACATAATATCTTGAAGTCGCTGTCTACGGGAGAAGTATTTTACGATAATTGGCTCCCCTTCCTTTCCAGTTGTACCAGTACACATTTGGAAACGAGATGTGGTCGCGCACAAGAACAGTCTCAAAGGAACACTTTGCGAACCGAACAGATTGGATATTATCTAGCCACAATCAGTGCCCTTTGAGGAAAAAAGTAATTTTGTAAAATGAGTTTCTAGGAGTTGAGTAGGAGCGCGCTTTCCTCTGATCAGTTGTAAGGTATCACTGTCCAAGTAACAACATCCTCTCTGGGAAATACGGGGCGTCTGTCACAAAGGTGGACTGGGTTCGATTCCCGGTCAATGCATGTGAGATATCACGTCCTGCTGTTTGGATTCCACCCAAAAATGGAGGTCTTCGTGAGGTTAACGGTCAAGTGACACTTCAACCTTCCTTGGTTCCTATCTTTCCGTCCTTGCTTCTTTTCTATCTTTCCTTTAAGAAAATCCTCAGGATGGTCGTATGGGGAAGGATATAAGGGATTAATTTATTCGTGTCGGAAGTACAAAAGAAAAGACATAAACATGACAACAAGAAAAAACTATAAATTGACACAAGATCACACAGTTCCTGCCCAAAACTTAAATACTTCGAGAACATTTGAATTTGCTTGAGTCAAATCACTCACTGTACATCCAGAAGGGGACAACAGACAACATAAGAGATGTTGTGTTGTTTGAAATTCGCCGCAATTCGTCTTGGTCGGAAAAAGCTACTTGTCCCTTGATTTTGCAACTTCAGCTCGCAGCCTCTTCAGTGACTGACCACAGTTCTCTGTGTGACCGCTATGTAGAGATTCTCTCAGTTCCAACCATTCAGACAAATTGCTGGTTCCCTAATTCCACATGGAAACTTCAGCTGATGCTACTGTTCCTTATAATGGTTGTGTAGTAGTTGGCTCTTAATCTCCTATCAGCAGGTTGATATCCGAAGAGTGGATGTGAAGTCAAATACCAGGTGTTCTCAACATTGTTGAGACGGTGAGGACCACCCTATACCAAGTACCTGAGCACTATTAAACAAAATATAGTAATAATAATATGTTGAAAATGTGTAAGCGCATGTGCAACATAAATAATTATAATGTAAGCAATAATTATACATCCGCATCTGGAAATTAGAGCGAACGCAACAACTAACGCTGAGTATAGGAGCCAAATCAAGGCATTACAGCACTGTTGCTAGACCAGAAGGTTTGTATGCTTCGGAGACTTTGTGCTTGAATCAAAAAGGACAAGTTGACCAGCTACTTAAAAACAGAACGGTGGCTACTACGAAAGATGGGTTGACGGGCAGGTTCGACTGAGATCCAACACAGATGTACACAGTAAGATAGAACCAATAACAACAGCAATCAAAAAGGGAAGACTAATATTCTATGAGCACAATGAGCTGCTCACAAAGACAATCGGGAATTTTCTAAAATCCAAGACACCTGGAATAAAGTGTTTGAGGAAGATTTGAGTGATATAGGCAAATGATAAAGTAAATGAGAGTTTCAGAGGGACTGATTTATAGTGGATTCAGAAACCAGGAAACAGAGAGGACCTTCATCAGAAGAGAGAAAAGAGGGCTGATGGATGGGCAGGATGTCAAAGCTGGTAAACGAACAAGATCTACTCGTTAGTGAAGTGTGATTGGTTTTTAACACGAAGTCCATAGAGGCTCAATTCGGTTGCAAAAGGAATAATTATAATGCAACTTCAGAAAGCATACCGAATAACATGGAATCACTATAATAAAAGAGTGATGTCACGAAATGCAAAACTACGGCACTACCAGACAGTTGTTCTTCCGGAAGCATTGTACGCCTCCGAAACTATATCTTTAGGAGGCCACTCTCAAATTGGTGAAATCGAAATCCAGGAACGTAAAATTCTCAGAAAAATATATGGCCCCGTTTATGTTAATGGTATATGGATTAAAAGGAAAACCACAGACTTGTACACAGTAATCAATAAGTTCACTGATACCGTGCGTAAGAGACGATTGAAATTTTATGGTCACTTCTGCCGAATGGACAACACCAGATATGCAAAAAAACTGCTTGATATAATTAATTCAAAGAAGGCCAAAATCAGTTGGTTAGAAGAAATCAAACAGGACTTAAAGGAAATAAACATTACAGAAGATAGCATCATGAATCGCAAGACTTTTGGAACCCGAGTTACAAATCAAACTTTCGCCGAAAAAGCTAAAAAGACCACTGGAAAAAAATGGACGGAGGAACGTAAGAAGGGGCATAGCGAGTTCATGAGGAGATTTTGGGAGGAGAAGAAGAGGAAAGCTCCATCAACCCGAGTCAACAAGTTCAAGCGCGCTCCCTAAGTGGGCAAAACGAAGAAAGAAGAAAGAATGCAACAAGCATGCGCCTCTCTTTGCTATTCCTATCTCCTTCAGAAGGGATTCACCACTCACCAGGCATGCTGCAACTGATTGCTGGTAAGATACTGTTACGTCCTCAGGGGCGTAGCTGGGGGATTTGGTAAGGGGTTGTGGAAATGGATGAAGGACAAAACGTGTGTCTAAACTGTACTGGAGGGAGCGATGCGTCAGCGTGACCTGGAGATCGATCACTGTCCTTGATCACGTGTATGAGTAATAAAATGCTAATCCGCTGTTTACAGCAGTATGGACGGCAAGCAATGTCGGTACGACTGCTTGGTGCAGCGGGAAAGGGACTCGATTATAGCGAATTAGGAGTCCAGTGTTCGGAGTATGTCTTGTGAAAGAATGTAATGAGGCAATCTAGGAGAGTGTAAAAGAGTTTAATTCCACAAATATGGGGAAGTATAGGCGTGCTGGAAATCTTCCAGTGACACAAATAAATGAAGTGTAAAAGTTTGATGTAGGATGATTACAATTAAGCAGAGGTTCAGAGATTGACAGGAATGATCAAGGAAAACCTTGAGCTCACTCACCTGAAGTGGACGTCGCGAAGCAGCCGGGCAGCGATACCTCGGGCAACAGATAATTGGTCTTGTCGAGGATTCCAATTTATTGTAATTGCCCATATTACGTCAGCTGACTCGGCTGTTCGTAGCGTTCCACTTAGGTGTTTGTGTTAGGTGAGGCAATGGTTACCTCATGTGTAGGAGTTAGCTGGCTAGGCTTGAGTCGTTGTTGTTGTTGTTTTGATTTGGGGACTGTAGCCTGAAGAGGGGTTGAAAGAGTTGGTTACGCCCTACAGGGCTCAGGGTGTAAAAATACATTTACGTGTGGACAGTCGAATGGAATCAGCATCTCTCATGTAACTCATAAAACAGGGATGCCCAATTATTTATGTCTATATTTCACAAAACGATAAAATTCTGTCTGCCAAAACTTGTAATGCAACAGTACATAACGCAACGAGCCTATAATGGCAATAATAAAGACACGAGTATGTTTATAAAACGAGCGTAGCGAGTTCTATAATTTCCATACGAGTATCTTAATTACCATTATAGGCGAGTTGCATACGACTGTTTATGTTCGACGATAATTATAACTTTATTGTATATTCTAACATAAATAATCATACATATCTGTCGAGATTCTGGTTGGATGGTTCCTCAATTTAGGGGCTGCGACAACGCGGTCATGTAACCCCGTGTTCTTTAGGTGTGTGTAGAATCAGTCTGATAACCGGTGTTAATTGTGATGGCTGTATTAGTGTGTGTATCTGTTTTAATTCAAGTAAGGACTGCAGACATTGACTTTTTCAAGTAGTTCCTACTTTTGCCACCAAACACCACCGTCAACGACCAACTAGTTCAGAACTTAGTTACCAGATGCCACCGCAGCCGGCTCCTACTACGAACGTAGGAACCTAAAAACGTTAATCAAATATTTAACCTATTGTCGAGATTCTGTCGGTTGACTTCTTCTTCTTGGGAATATTGTGGGCTCAGCATTTGCTCTCTACCCAATAACTAATTCCAAAACTTTGAAACATTGTTTATCCTGAAGTAGCACCAACAGATAGCGCACAGGTACAATGGTGGATCATTTTGTTATTTTGGTCAAATAACACAAAATACGCTGTTACAAACCCTCTAAAATCCAAATGTATCGTATTATCAACTAGTTATTTTCCAAATTCGATGCGTATGGAATGTCAACAGAAGGTAAATCAGTGGAGTCCCAAATAGAACAGTCATGATATCTGGCGGAAAAGTTTCGCATAAGAAATCCCTTTACTGAACAGAGAGCTGGATTATAATTTCCGTGGATATAATGTCATACGCCTGCTTCTTCCATGACGTTCTGGTGTGTTTATGTCAACAATAGCATTTACGAAAATTGTCGGCGATATCTTACGAATGTAATGCCCTGTGTAGAAATTGGTGTTGTGGATATTAAGATACATTGCTATTAATTTTGCAATATTCCGCACTTTGTTTATGCAAACATTACGCTTGGTGGATATTTTTCATGTCGGTAAAGGCTAGGGTAGGGTAGGATGGTGTGATGCAAACTTCAGGACGTAGATTCCTAAATTTATTGTATATTTCATAGTATTTTCTTGTTACCGTAAAGGTTCGTGCTGACTTTGTCTTTGTGTTTGGGATTGTAACTACAATGTTGATCCAATATAGGATACATTGTCAACTTTCAAATCATGTAATTCATTTCCGACATGTTGGATTTTGAGCGCAAGTGCGAAGCTATCTTTACCTAATTGGTCAATGAATGAAAATATTGAGCTCTGATTGGTTGGAGAAACTGTATTATAATGGAAAGTAGTAGTTTAATGACCCTCATTATGATACAGTTTTCTGACATATAGTATTTACATTTCGACGTCGAACATAAACACTATTATACTGGTTCGTGCAACAGAAATTGAATTGAAGAATGGATCTCAGGAGAGCTTGTGTACGCGTGCACCAGATTGAGAACACTTGTCTTACACGATTCAGAAATAAAATACATACTTACACAATGCACTGCAATTGAGTATTTTATTTCAAAGCGAGGAGAGCAAGGGAATTGGATGTGCGGTGTCAACTGAAACAGGAAGGGAGTGACTTGTTCGGGCGAAGAGACGCGATCAGGATGGTCGGTAATGCAACAGCAGTGCGGGCCGTCCCGGGCAGAAGTCATGTAATATCCGTTGTCGACAATGTCACAGCGAGGATGAAACATTAGGATTTTGTATGACGCCCTGTAGGGGACAAAATATGTGTAGCCTCACCCTGCACAGTTGGTGAGGGATTCCTGAACTGGGCCCAGTTTATCCTCTTCTTTTCCAGTGACTTTTGGGTGAACACTCTCCCATTCGGCCCTTTCATGGATCCACTTCTACTAAAGCGGCTTCGGTGGCGTAGTTGGTAGTATGCTGAACTGCTGTGCCCAAGATCGCGGGTTCAAACCAGGCCAAAGTCGTCGGATTTTTGATGTGTAACATTTTTCCGCTGGGTTGCTGGATAGTTTAGTGGGAGTCATTTTGAAAATTGGGGACGGAAGTGAATCGGGCGGAAGTGGATCGAGCGGAAGTGGATCGAACGGAAGTGGATCGGACGGAAGTGAAGACGCACTGCCAGAAAAATTGGACGGAAGTGATTCGGGCGGAAGTGTATCGAACGGAAGTGGATCGGACGAAAGTGAAGACGCACTGCCAGCTGGATGTACAATTGAAAATGTGTGTATTGGAAACAAGGCAGTGTGTGCCATGTAGCGGGAGAATGTTATGGCAATACAGTAGGCAGTGCATTTAGCAGGCACTTGTTTGACGAGCACAGTGTCAAATGTTTCACCGACTTTTATTTGTCATTGAGCAGTTTATGAAGCTTCAAGTTGAAGGTTGAATATCACATGGGGTAGGACAAAGACGATAAATGACATTTAAGTAAGCGGCATTATTGTCAAGCTGTAGGCGAGTAGTCAAATATTAATTGCATAACAGAATGTTGTTATATGAGCGAAATAAAAGCTGTATTTTCATCATATGTGAGACTAGGTCATTTCTTGATTGTAGGAAGCCATGTTTTGATTGTTTACGACGAACTGTATGAGAGCCTTGAGAATAATTAATGTTATAGTTACTGAGGAATGTGCTCACAGTATTTGAGAGTACTGTCGACGTTGTGTGTCACTTTGTTATTATGAATTATTAATGTAAAAGGAAGGAAGCTTGTTGTTTTGTGTGTCCGTTAATCTCACGATTATGATCCACGGTACCTCCCTTTTACGTGGAATTCGGACCACAGGACATGGCATTTCAATTCGAAAATCTCACATGTATTGACCGGGAATCAAACCCGGTCTACCTTGGTGAGAGACTAACAGCTTGACCACTGCGCCACAAATGTGACAGTAGCGCATCTCCAATTCAATCTATACATTCATCATAGTACCAGTATGGAAATGGAGTGTAAATTAACATTTTAAGAATGTCCAAGCTGTGTAGTATACGAGTAGGATAACTTGTCAGATGTTACACATCATATGCGACTACTGTAAGGCTCGTATCTTTTCTTAAATCAGCTGTTGCCGATCATGCATTAACACCTGGCCATGATGTCATGTTCCAAGGAGTGGATGTTCTTGCCCGTATAAAGCAATATCGTCCCAGAATCATCAGGGAGGCGGTTGAAATACGTAAACACCCAGATAATTTCAACCGCGACAACGGCTACAATCTTAGTGAATCCTGGCTACCTATTATCAGAACCCTGAGAAAGTAATTCACTGCTGCTTTCCGTTGTCCCTAACATGGGGCTATAATGGCGTCCATCTTTGGGCACCTTCTATATATTCTTTGTTGCTTTCTCTTAGCAATCATTGCCCTCAGGGGCTCACATCTAGTGGGACGTGGGTTAGGGACCACGGGACCCCAGCTGAGTCCGGCATTGCTTCCACTTACTTGTGCCGGGCTCCTCTCCGTCTTCTTTCCTGTCGACCTCTCTTGGTCAACTCTTGTTCTTTTCCGACCCCGACGGTATTAGGGTATCCTAGGCCTAGGGAGTCTTTCACTTTCCCGCCTTAGTTGGCCCTTGTCTCATCTTTTCTTTCTTTGGTGTAAATGTGTGTGTGCGTGACAGGAGGTGGAATCCTCCCCTAATCACAAGCTGAGTGGTCGTGGCGAGGTGATGAATGGCTACTGGGTGAGTAGTCACAAGCGACCCACCTCCAGATACCTGGCGACCTCTGGAGAATCTTAGCCTTACCCCGGGCAAGCGGGGCTCTGCCGGGGGTTGACTTTTAGTTCCCTAGCTACTCGTGGGACCAAACATAGCGTCCATTATTTCACAGGGTGGCTCCCTTACAAAGCCGTCTTTAAAATTTAAGAAGAGGAAGTTTATGCCTCTAGTTTCGCCGCTTGATGAAAAGGATTCAACGTTTTTCCCTCGGTACCTTATGGTAACAAGGACCGATGGGCAAAATTTTACAAACGTTGATCCTTTTGATTTACATGATGTAATTGAGGGGAAATGGGGCGATGTAGACACAGTAAAAAAGCTGCGAAACGGCGCATTCTTGATAAAAACTCAAGGAAAGAGACAGACAGATGGTCTTCTTGGGACGACAAGTTTCGGTGGTATTCCAGTCGAGGTAGTGAAGCACCAGTCCCTAAACCTGAAGAAAGGTTTAGTATTTCATAGGGACCTGGTGAACACTACCGACGAGCGTATCCTGGAAAGAACTGGAAAGCATGGCGTTGTCGAGGTGAGACGAATCAAACGTAAGATGAATGGTGTACTAGTTGACACCGGGGCGTTCATCTTATCGTTTGAGTCGGAAAGCCTGCCCAAAAGGATCAAAGTGTCAATGTACACTCTCGATGTGCGACCGTATATTCCATCTCCATTGCGGTGTTTTCAGTGTCAGCGATTTGGACATACCTCATCTCGTTGCTCGGGAAAGCCTATCTGTCTTTCCTGTGGCAAGGCCACTCATGAGGGAGCGGAATGTACACCACCTCCCGCATGTCCAAATTGCAAGGGAGAGCACTCTCCTCGCTGGAAGGAATGTCCTGCCTTCCTAGAGGAGAAGAAATTTCAAGAAATAAAGACCTTAGACGAGCTCTCCTACACTGAAGCACGCAGAAAATATCGCTCCTTGGCCTCTCCTATTTTCTCAGTATCATATGCTCAAAAGGTATCAAACGAATCTAGTAATCAAGCGGAAACTTGACATCGGCAAGTTCTAAAAGAGTTACCACTGTTAAAGGGGCTACAAATAGCCCTATTATCACCCCTGTTAGCCAGAAGAAGGTTACGGAATCTTCTTCTGACATCCAACAAAATGCGCAGGTGCCTCCAACTAAACCGGCGCCATCGGAGAAGGCAACTCCTCCGATAAGGCCAGTGAAGAAGCAATCTCCGACTCGTTCGAGGAGGAAGTCTTCGCCGGCCACGGCTGGACCCACATCCAGCCAAACAAAACAGGGAACAGGAACGGCGGGTAAGAAAGAGACTGTTCATCGCCGTCTCTCTTGCCCTCCTGCTGAAAAGGCAGCTCCAATACCTGCTGGCAATTCTGCTTCCACGACCACCGGAGGAGCAGTCCTAGCAAGTGCTGCATTGTTTGGCAGGACGGAGACATCAGGGGGGAAGGGACCAACTACTTCCCCAAATAGACGTCAACGCCGGTTCAAGAAGAAAAATAGTCGGGACGTGCCGGGGACGGACTCCCAGTCATCGGACCGGGAGAAGGTCCCTCGTCACCGCTCTCGCTCTTCACCAAGGACGAGACCCGGAAAGTCCGGCGATAACCGTTCGCCAACCAAGAGAGCATTCGCTCCGTTTTCTTCGTCCTCCGAAGGAGATGTGGAGATTGAGGAATGCTCTCCTACCCTATCACCCACTCCTAAGGATAGGGATGGTTGGCAAACGGTTAAGCATAAGTAGACGACTATCTTCTACTTAAGTCCACACTATGGCACTATTACAATGGAACTGTAATAGCTATTTTCGACATCTCGCTGAAGTACGCCAATTGATTTCTCAGTTTACGGCAAACATTGTCTGTCTTCAGGAATCCAGGTTTCGTCCTGGACATGAGACAACAATGCGACACTTCAAACTCTTCTCTAAAGACCGGGTGGACGGAGCTGTGGCCGCCGGTGGCGTCTGCACTCTCGTCCACTCTAGTCTCTTTGGTGAAGAGGTGCCGTTGCGTACTCAGCTAGAAGCAGTTACAGTTCGTACTTCGTTGCCAGTAATGGCAACAGTATGTAACGTGTACATCCCGCCTGATTCTAAACCGGATTACGGACAGCTGGAGGATCTAGTCTCTCAGCTCCCCCCTCCTTTTCTCCTTCTGGGAGATGTTAATGCCCACAACACCATCTGGGGCTCCGCTACCACTAGAGGTAAAGGGAGAGATTTTGAGAGGCTGATCAGGCGGCTGGACCTGTGTTTGTTCTCTATTGCACACGGCACTTATTCAAGTGTCGATATTACCTTGTGCAGTCGTGCGCTGGTTCCCCTGCTACAGTGGGGTGTACACGACGACCTTTGTAATAGTGACCATTTTTCAATTATCGTTACTCTTCCGAACCAGAGAGCCATCGAGTTACCAAGTCGATGGCTTCTCCGTCGGGCTGATTGGCCAACTTTCACGGCACGTGCGGTGTTTGCCGAAGATACCTTTGAGAGTGTCGACGATCATACCATTCACATAACGAATGGTATTTTGGCTGCTGCTGAGGAAACAATAGCTTCCTCATCCGGAAACTCACGCCGGAAGCTTGTCCCTTGGTGGACAGCCGAGATTGCAGCAGCCATTAAAGATCGTCGACGTGCTTTCAAATGCTATCGGAGGCAAAACACCATGGCCAACCTTATCACCTTCAGAAGGATGCGTGCCAGAGCCCGATATCTGATTCGGGAGAGTAAGAAAACGACGTGGGAAAAGTATGTGTCGTCCATGACGGTGCATACTCCATCATCTCAAGTGTGGGCTAAGCTTCGCCGGATCTCCGGACTCCCGACATCACTGTCGATACCCGGAGTGTCCATCAATGGAGACATCATCACGGACCATCTCGCCATTGCCAACAGCATTGGCTCGCACTTCTCCGATGTATCCTGCTCCGGGAGTTACGATCCTACATTTCTGACTCTGAAGCGGGAGGCAGAGACTCACCCCTTGTCCTTTGCCACTGCTGCTTCGGAGTCCTATAATGTACCATTCTCTGAATGGGAACTGCAGGGATACGGCTCCTGGACCGGATAACATACATAATCAAATGTTAAAGCATCTGTGCGAATCCAGTATAAAACAACTGTTGATCCTCTTTAATCGTATATGGATTGAAGGGGAGTTTCCATCTCAATGGCGAGAGGGGATCGTGATTCCGATTCCTAAGGCTGGAAAGGATCCCAAGTTTGTAAGCAGCTATAGGCCCATTTGTTTGACAAATGGCCTATGTAAGCTGCTCGAAAAGATGGTGAACCGTCGACTGGTGTGGTTCTTGGAGGATAAAGGTCTCCTGTCTGAGTACCAATGTGGATTTCGCTCTCATAGGTCCACCACTGACCATCTGGTGCGACTTGAGAGCGCCATACAGGAGGCTTTTTTTCCGAAAGCAGCACCTAGTCACGGTTTTCTTTGACCTCGAGAAAGCCTACGACACCACATGACGCTACGGGATCCTTTCCACCCTTCACAAGTGGGGACTCCGTGGTAACTTACCGACTTTCATTGCGAATTTCATGTCCGTCCGACTCTTCCGTGTAAGGGTCGGTAGGACATTATCGCAATACTATACCCAAGTAAATGGAGTTCCTCAGGGTTCAGTGCTGAGTGTCACCTTGTTCGCGATTGCCATTAATGGCATTGTTGCCGCCGCCGGGTCCGCGGTAATTCCATCGCTGTATGTAGACGATTTAGCTCTGCATTACAGCTCAGGAAGTATGGCAGTCGTGGAACGGCAATTGCAGCTAGCTATCAACCGGGTCGACACGTGGGCACACGACCGGGGTTTTCGTTTTTCAGCAGCGAAAACCTCCGCCGTCCATTTTTGTCGGCTCCGGAGGCTACATTTACACCCTGAACTACATCTCAGGGATGCTGCGTTGCCGTTGGTTGACACTTATCGCTTCCTGGGGCTCCATTTTGACAGCAAGTTAACGTGGCAGCACCATATACGGCAATTGAAAATGACATGTCTCAGGAAACTGAACATGCTCAGGTTTCTTAGTGGCACTACGTGGGGGGCTGACCGTGCGGTGCTGCTACGGTTCTACCAAGCCCTCGTCCTGTCCCGGCTAGACTATGGTTCTGCGGCATACGGTTCAGCAAGGCCGGCAACCTTGAAAATGCTGGACAGTATCCACCATAGTGGCGTTAGGCTGGCTACCGGTGCCTTCCGGACCAGCCCGATACCCAGCCTACTCGCCGAATCGGGTGTTCCACCTTTAAATTATAGACGCCAACATATGCTTTTAGCATATGCTGCCAATGTGCGTCAAATGCCGCATCACCCGACCTATCAAGCTCTCTTCGGTACCCAAAACCACCAGGGTTACGCCAACTGGCCTCGTGCCACTCGGCCGGTTGGTATTAGACTTGATAGCTCGTGTACTGAAATAGGAGTGGCTGTAGGTCCCTGTATGATCCGGACATCTAGCGAGGTGCCTCCGTGGCAAGTCCCGCGTCCGGAAATTTGGTTAGATCTGCACCGAGGTCCTAAGGTGAACACGGATGCCTCCGTTTACCGGAGGCAGTTCCACAGCATAGTTCACCAATTTCCGGACGCTGGCATTCTATACACGGATGGTTCGAAGGTGGAAGAGAAAGTGGGTTGTGCTTACGTTATTGATGGTGCAAATACCAAGATCTCTTTGCCTGAGGCCTGTAGTGTGTTTACTGCGGAGCTCGTTGCCATCTATGAAGCTCTGCAGTTTGCACTACAGGATGCACGAATCCACTTTCTCGTGTGTACCGACTCTTTGAGTTCGTTGCAGTCAATTGCTACATGTTTCCCGCAACACCCCCTAGTGCAGCGAATCCACGACCTACTAGCCGGGCTGTGCCACGCTGACACTCGAATCACCTTTCTGTGGCTTCCAAGCCACATGGGAATTGCGGGAAATGAGTTAGCAGATCAAGCTGCAAAAGAGGCGGTATCACTACCACCTCGACCAATGGAGGTACCCGCTAGAGATATTCGCTCTCAGTTACGCCTACAAGTTCTGGCTTTTTGGGAGAGTCAGTGGCTAGCTGACCCACTGCCCAGTAAACTGAGAGCGATCAAGGGAACAACTCGCGTGTGGCGGAGCTCCTTCCGGGCTCGGAGAGAGTCCGTCATTTTGTGTAGGCTAAGGATAGGTCATACAAGATCCACCCACTCGTACCTAATGAGAAGGGAAGACCCCCCACTTTGTACCTGTGGAGCCGTATTTACCGTGGCCCACATTTTCACCGAGTGTGTGGATCTTGCTGACTTACGAAGGAACCTTGGTTTGCAGACGACACTCAAACTTATATTAGCCGATGACGCAGTGGCTGCTGATCGCGTTATCCGCTTTATAAGTGAGAGTGGGTTAGGGCCAGCAATCTAAATTTTCCAGTGAACATTGACTCAACGACTTGTTCGTTTTTGAATGATAATGTTTTGATTTTTCCGTAATTTTTGTTTATTTTTATAATTTTTATTTTTTATTTAATTGTTTGTTTTTGTTTTATTAATTTTTGGTCTTTTTAAATTTAGATGTCCACCTCAAAATTTTAAATTCAATTCAAAATTTGTATTCTTTAATCTGTGTTAAGAGGGGCAGATGACCTCGTAGTTCCGCCCCTTAAAACAAAAACAAAAAAAAATTAGCAATCATTGTCGTATTCCAGATTTTTCCTGACGAAGAAAGGCATGGTTTCTTTCGAAACGCGTCGAATTTTAATATAATAAACACGGCATAAGCCCAAAATTCAACATTATGAATGATAATGAAATTACTCATCATCATCTTCACTGTCTTCAGCAACCAATCTTCTCGGTTCCTCCTCTTTTGTTTTGTTTTAAGCAGCTCAGAGATGTAGACAGCAATCTGTGCCCAACTTTTTCTGCTGCTGAGCATTTTATCCACCACATTGTCTGGTGTAATGACTCCAACTTTTGTTTTCAGAAGCCTTCGAAGATTTCTCCACCTCAAGCATGCAAAGAATGTGCGCTGAACGTCATCCCATTGATCATCACAATAACGACACCGTGAACTTGGCGAAATTCCCATTCGATGGAGGTATGCTTCATAATAACCATGGCCAGAGAGAAACATGGTAATGTAATAATTAATCTCGCCATGTTCCCTCGACAACCATGGCTTCAGTTGCTTGATGAGCCTAGCGGTCCACCTGCCACGATGTTCACGTTCCCATTCTTCCTGCCATTCCAGAAGAGATCTGTCTCTTTCCTCCCTCTTCAATCGTATCTTAGAATGCTCTTCTTTGCGTAAGTATATACGGCGCCTTTCCTTGGCCAGGATGTAAATGGGTATCGCCCCAGCTATTACTAGCACTGCCGGTCCAGACACAATAATAATAATAATAATATTAATAATAATAATAATAATAACTATCTTTGATGCAACTTAAATCCATTAGTATCTCTACTGGTATCCAGCGGCTAATGGTCAGCGTATGTTAACTCAGTCAGCTCGGTTGGAAACACGATGTTCCAAAGGCCTCAACAACCTCTGGTCCTATATGGTCCTGGCACTCACCACGCCAAACAAATCAAGTACAAGCAAACATGAACTGTGCAAGCAATCACAACTCTACCCAAGGTGGTACCCAATCCACCCGTCCACAATCGGTAACTGGACTTTCGGATTCTGGGGAGTCCTGGCAAGCGCAGCAGAGAGAGTCGGAGATCTCTGGTCACCTTCCCTACGAACAGAAAACATTCATTGGAACACTAAACATTAATACCCTAATTCAAATTGGAAAATTATACAATCTCACGCAAGAAATCGACAGACAAAAAAAATCTCATTCTTGCTCTTCAAGAATGACTGACAACGAAACTATGGACTATGGAAATTACTGCATTTTCAAGAGTAAAACATTACAGAGAGTCGCGAAAGGTGCACCAATCTTCGGAATGGATTTTCTTGTCCACAAATCCATCATTAATTCTGTCAAAGAAGTCACACCCGTTAATGATCGAATTATGACCATGCGCATCCAGAGCGCCAACAAGAAATACACTCTTGTCAATGCTCATGCACCTATTAACATCGACAACAAGAAAAATCCTGAAAATGTTGAAAAATTTTGGAAAAAAATTGAAAAAATTATGAGTAACATTCATCAAGATGACGTGAAAATCCTGATGGGAGATTTCAATGGCCAACCTGGCAAAGAAAAAATCTATCGAAAAATCATTGGCAAAAATTCTGCAGACCAAAATACAAACAGCAATGGCTCACGATTGGTAGACATTTGTCATCAATTCAATCTCAAAGTTATGTGTACGCATTTCAGGAAACCTGCACACAAACAGAAAACTTGGCGATCTCCCTTTCAACATCTCGGTGAATACCAAATTGATCATGTTGCCATCTCCCATGCACACTATAGAACCATCCATGACGTTCAAGTCCGACGAGGGGCAAACATTGATTCAGACCATTATCTCACAAGAATCAAAATGAAATTTTCACCTAAGAGGATTCATAAAAAAATATATTACATCCCAAAATTTGACACATCCAAAATTCAAGAAACAAAAATCGCAGAAGAATGGGATAAAGAACCAGTGAACAATTGGACGGACTTCTGCAGCAAAATTATCAGAAAAGCCAAAGAACTGATTCCACTAAAAAAGAAAGCAAAACACCCCTGGTGGGATTCCAACTGTGATCAAGTCATTATTGATCGCCGAATCGCATTCCAAAAATACAATAGCCACAATTCTCCAGAAACTTTACAACACTTTCTCGGCAACCGCAAACAGGCAACCAAAATTATCAGAACAACAAAACGTAATTTTATAACTAAGCAACTTCAGTCAATCGAGGATGACTTCAGGAATCACAACAGTCGAGATTTTTATAAAACCTTCGGGAACAGAATTAAAGGTTACACACTGCAAAATTTGACTTTCAAGGAACAAGACGGAAGTCTCGCACTCACTAAGCAAGAAAACTGTGAAGAACTAGCACGTTATTTTTCTGACCTCCTCAATTGTCCTGAACCACCTGAGCGATTCATACACACAGTCCCAGAACACATACGACCCGAAGCCAAACCACCAACGCAAGAAGAAATCCATCACCACATCAAAAAACTCAAGAACGGAAAGACATCGGGAGAAGACGGAATCATCGCAGAACTATTGAAAAATCTAGGATCACGATCACTACAGGAAATCACACAGATCATTCAGGACATTTGGCGAAGTGAAAAACTACCGGACGAATGGAAATGCGCACTCATCCACCCACTCCACAAGAAAGGAGATATATCTGATGTAAATAACTACAGAGGAATTTCCCTCTTACCAGTCTCTTATAAAATCCTCTCCGCCTGTCTTCTACAACGAACGCAAGAACAACTCGAATCACTCATCGGTGAATATCAGGCTGGCTTCAGACCAAACAGATCAGCCGTCGAACAAATCTTCAATCTGAAATCCACTTTGAAACTTCGAGCCACACGAAATCTCCCAACCATCTGTACATTTGTCGACTTTCAGAAGGCTTATGAATTCCATTGATCGAAAATCTCTTTTTAATGTACTCGAAGAAAACCATCTCGATCCGAAGACGAGACGACTCATCCAGCAAACCTTAACCGACACAATTTCCAAGGTCAAATTCATTGGAGAGATCTCCCAACCTTTTCCCATTAAAACTGGTGTCCGGCAGGGTGATGGACTTTCTCCATTGCTGTTCAACATCCTTCTCGATAAGGTCATCAACGAATGGGAAAAAGAATTTAAAAGTCGCAACATATGGAAATCTGTCGTGTTAGGAAGACAGAAGGATAATATCAATGTTACATGCTTAGCTTTTGCTGATGATTTGTGAACCGTTTTTCTTTTCCTCCTGTAGTCTTCCCTTTTTTCTCTTTTCTTCAGAGTGTCAATTATCGGAATTGTTCTCTTTCCTTCTTGGTTATTACTGGCCAGGGTAGCCGAGCAGATCAGTGGACATTTCTATAATTGCTGATCAAGGTTCGTTATAGTGATTTCTCACTATGCCGAATCGTGATTAGTGACACCTCTTTCCTTTTAACTTCCTTTTTCCGTACCTGTGACAACAGTTTGTTACCCTCCCAGGCAGTCTTCTGTTTTTTCTATCATGGTAGGACCTTTTTATTCATGCTCCCGCTCTCATTTTTCGAGAAGCCTTGCTTCTTTCCGTCTTGACCCGTTCGTGTGTTTTATCTATAAAGGTGCGCGTAGAGATGCAATTCTCGTCCATTTAAATGTAATTCCGTGATGCTGGATTTATGATGACACCATCAAGGTAGGTTACGTATTTTTTTATCTTTGCTCATTGTATGGAATACTAGGGCGTTTCGCCATTTCTAGTATGTCCATGGAGTATGTGTTTCGTTCCCGTTAATCTTTGTCCCCATTTCGTTGTATCGTTTTGTGTTGGTATTTGGTACGGCTTACTGAGTAGCGTGTGTTCAACAGTAAGACCTATGCCATGCCTTTTTCCTTTAGTTTGCCTTTTATCTTAGGATTGCGTTTTCTTATGCAAGTCCATGAGTACGGCTTAATCCCTTTCTAAAGTAATTTATTTTGATGGTTGTCTTTTTATTTTGTGTTGTAATATCTTTCCCGTAATTATTTTAATATCGGTTTCTTGCCCCTTTTTGGGTTTATTCTGTTACGTCATATCTACGCGCGCTTTTATTAATACTCCGTCCCCCCCCACGCACCCCTCATCTCCTTCAGGGCTATTTGAGCTACCGTTCGTTCTTTTGACGGCAGACTCACTTTCCCCGACTCTCTGTCTAGCCCTTTTAATCTTTATTTTTCACTATGTTATTTTACTCTTTACGAGTATACTTTCCCAGATGTGTTCCCCCCCCCCCCCTTTATCGTTTTTCCCTATCGATCTTGACATTTACGTTTAGGTCCTTTTGCCCGTTATATTACCTAGTATCACATGTTTGTCGTCCACTTAACCTCACTCATAGCATGTAATGCTCCTCGTCATTCCTTGATGTTAGCTCTTTGGTCAATACATTACCTCTTCCTTGCCTATGTGTTGAGTAGTGTACGTTATTTAGTCTCTATTTCTTTAGGCTAAGCTAAGCTAGGTCCATAATGAAAAGCGCATTCGAATAGAACTTGCATTCACATGGCAGTGAATGTACGTTCAATCCATCGCCTCTGATACCTTCATAACCTTAGTCCGGTTTAATAGGCCCAGCGCCAGGCTAATCGGTACCCACTTCCACTGCGAACTACATCTTGCGAAAGGCCAGATGGCACAAATGGTAAGCAGAGCCTGGTCGCTATTCGAATGTATCGCTCTACATGTAACTACACCTAGTTTTATTCCCGAAAAGGACCGCTTAGCCTACAAATACGTCCACCTGTATGTCTAAGTTGGCAATATGGTACTTATCGTTTGTTTTTTGTTTTTCATGTGTCGAGACCAAAAGATGGCTGAAGTTTGTTGTGAATAAAAAGTAAAACAAATTGTTGTGTGAATCAAGGAAATGTTCATGAAGATTATTATCCAGGTGATAATTGTATGCCGTAGTAAGCAGCTTTGACTTCAGAGTAAAGGTAGGGTCTGCATCAATTATATTTTCGTGCCTTTTCTGCGAGTGCAATGATCAATATGAATAACGACATCAAGTGTGAAATCGAGTCGCCTACTAATAGCGATGTGTTGCATTTCGCCAACACCAATGATTCGACGAAACTTGATTGGTTGGAATTCGAACCCCTAGTTTCTACATTGCCTATCCCGTTAGCACATAACTCAAACTATCAAGGTGGAAATGTCGCTAATATAATAAACAAATGGAATGTCCGATATTCGGGGGAGGAAGGCACTTCCTCGGTATTTGAATTTACTACACGTATTGAAGAATTGTGTGCATGCTATGGTTTGGTTCCTGACAGTGTTGTTCAATGCCTCCCTATGCTATTATGTGGGAACGCTTTAAAATTGTATCGTCTAGTCCAGTATCCCTTCAGTTCATGGGTTAGTTTCGTGAATGCTTTGAAAAGGAGATTCGCGCCATCTGACTTTGAGCATGGCTTAAAGCATGAGATTTCTCCCGTACCCAAGCTCTCGGGGGAGAATATTGATGATTATGTCACAGCGATACGTATCCTAATATCTCGTCTTCCGGTTCCACTGTCTTCTAGTGAAACTATTAATACTGTTTATTATAATTTACATCCCTCCTATAAACAGTTTATTCGCCACTCTTCTGTATTTGATACTGAAGACATTCTTATTCAAGGGCGTGAATTTGAAGCAACTGCCCGACTGTGTAATCGATATATCCCCCCTCCACAGCCTTCTGAATGTATGTTTCCTGAATTAGCATTCAAAAAGAATGAATGTAATAATACGATCGATATGCCTGCATGTGAGAAACGGGGCAATAATACTACTCCTGCTCCTTGGTCGACATGACACTGCAACATTCGAGGCAATACCTTCGCCTCTGTTAATTCTCATAGAACTAATATTCGCGTTAATGCTGTGAATCATGTCCAACGCAGTATTCCTCGTTCCCATAACCTTGATGTAAATGCCCCTCCTCATGTGAATGCTTCCACGTCCCCGGTTCGATGCTGGAACTGCTTAAAAGGGTCACATACCTACCGTGATTGTTTAGTACCGCTAAATGGGAAGTTTTGTTTTGGTGCGGTTTACAAGGAGTAATCAAACCAATCTGTCCTCGCTGCAATGCTACTGAAAATGAAAATCCACAGCCTGCTTCCAGTCTCCGACCGGGTCAGGAATGGAATGAATGAAGCCCCCATCTAGCGGCGAGGATATGAACTGTGCTGGCTGCCGAGGCCTGACGCACTCCTCTGGGGCAATGATTAAATGAATGACAGATGAAATGAAATGATAGTGGAGAGTGTTGCTGGAATGAAATTTTGACAGGGAAAACCGGAGTACCCGGAGAAAAACCTGTCTGCCTCCGTTTTGTCCAGCACAGATCTCACATGGAGTGACCGGGATTTGAACCACGGAACCAGCGGTGAGAGGCCGGCGTGCTGCCGCCTAAGCCACGGAGGATTTGCAATGCTACTAATACCTTGGAAAACTATTGAAGCTTTGCGATGACGAATCCTATCGTAAGGCTAAGAAGATTTGTTTCAGCACACTACGCTTCGGTGACAACTGATTTTCCTTCCATCAGTAAGATAGGTTCAATACAGGAAGATATGCCATTACTTTTCAGGTAATTGACTAGGTCTTGGTGAGCTCCACTCTGTGAGCAATGCAGGGGCATACCGTGGAACTTGTAAGTAATGACTGCCTGCAGCAAGTACCTTCTTCTTCTCTTGAATGTGCATTTCTCTTGTGACATGTTTTTCAGCTTATTTCTTCAAGTTTGCGTGCTTTGGCGCAAGATGGCATTGCTATCAATTATAATTATCTACTTCTTTTCAGGTTATTACTTCGAATAATATTTAAATAGATGATGTCTAGTCATTTTTCCTCGTCCCTAATTAATCTTTGTCGGAGTATCGTGGTAGTCGCCACTCAACTTTAAATCCCATTATTAGAAAAAATTAATATCTCTCTCTATTAATCGTTCTTTCTTGTTTTAGTTAATTATCATATCTGCTCTCTGACATCCTACCCTTGAGAGATTATGGAAGACAGCTTTTGATATACTTATATTTATTATATATTGTAAATCTCTATCTTTGTAACTTTTGTATAATATTTGGCGAGGAAGCTAGGGTTTTTATTTCTATTTTTACTATTTTATTTTATCTGATTTAAGTTACGTTCTTAATATGAAATTTTCGTGTTTTGTTTTTTATATTTTTCTTATCTTCATTGAAGTACACTCTTTTGTGTCCTCCCCGTCTTCCCCTAATTCTAGGCTCTTTCCCGTCACGTTTCGTGATGTACCCGATTTTTTTAAATCCCTTCTCCCATCCTTGTGTTTAATAAAAATTTTGTTCGTCTATTTTGGTGGAGGCAACAAAATTTTGGGGGTGTGTGTGGGAATCTGAACCGTTTTTCTTTTCCACCTGTAGTCTTCCCTTTTTTCTCTTTTCTTCGGAGTGTCAATTATCGGAATTGTTCTCTTTTCTTCTTGGTTATTACTGGCCAGGGTAGCCGAGCAGATCAGCGGACATTTCTATAATTGCTGATCAAGGTTCGTTATAGTGATTTCTCACTATGCCGAATCGTGATTAGTGACACCTCTTTCCTTTTAACTTCCTTTTTCCGTCACCTGTGACAACGGTTTGTTACCCTCCCGGGCAGTCTTCTGTTTTTTTTTTTTTTAATCATGGTAGGACCTTTTTATTAATGCTCCCGCTCTCATTTTTCGAGAAGCCTTGCTTCTTTCCGTCTTGACCCGTTCGTGTGTTTTATCTATAAAGGTGCGCGTAGAGATGCAATTCTCGTCCATTTAAATGTAATTCCGTGATGCCGGATTTATGATGACACCATCAAGGTAGGTTACGTATTTTTTATCTTTGCTCATTGTATGGAATACTAGGGCGTTTCGCCATTTCTAGTATGTCCATGGAGTATGTGTTTCGTTCCCGTTAATCTTTGTCCCCATTTCGTTGTATCGCTTTGTGTTGGTATTTGGTACGGCTTACTGAGTAGCGTGTGTTCAACAGTAAGACCTATGCCATGCCTTTTTCCTTTAGTTTGCCTTTTATCTTAGGATTGCGTTTTCTTATGCAAGTCCATGAGTACGGCTTAATCCCTTTCTAACGTAATTTATTTTGATGGTTGTCTTTTTATTTTGTGTTGTAATATCTTTCTCGTAATTATTTTAATATCGGTTTCTTGCCCCTTTTTGGGTTTATTCTTTTACGTCATATCTACGCGCGCTTTTATTAATACTCCGTCCCCCCACGCACTCCCTCATCTCCTTCAGGGCTATTTGAGCTACCGTTCGTTCTTTTGACGGCAGATTCACTTTCCCCGACTCTTTGTCTAGCCCTTTTAATCTTTATTTTTCACTATGTTATTTTACTCTTTACGAGTATACTTTCCCAGATGTGTCCCCCCCCCCCCCCCTTTATCGTTTCTCCCTATCGATCTTGACATCTACGTTTAGGTCTTTTTGCCCGTTATATTACCTAGTATCACATGTTTGTCGTCCACTTAACCTCACTCATAGCATGTAATGCTTCCTCGTCATTCCTTGATGTTAGCTCTTTGGTCAATACATTACCTCTTCCTTGCCTATGTGTTGAGTACTTGTACGTTATTTAGTCTCTATTTCTTTAGGCTAAGCTAAGCTAGGTCCATAATGAAAAGCGAATTCGAATAGAACTTGCATTCACATGGCAGTGAATGTACGTTCAATCCATCGCCTCTGATACCTTCATAACCTTAGTTCGGTTTAATAGGCCCAGTGCCAGGCTAATCGGTACCCACTTCCACTGTGAACTACATCTTGCGAAAGGCCAGATGGCACATTTGGCAATCCTCTCCGGAGATGAACGAACGGCAATTCACCAGATTGAAGTCCTCAAAGAATGTGCTGGGAAAGTAGGGTTGTAAATCTCCTTCACAAAAACTGAATTCATGGCTACAAAACACATTGAAACCCAAACTTTGGTAACAAAATACGGTTCAATCAACAAGGTTAATCATTTCAAATACTTAGGTGAAATTATTGATCCTACAGGCACAGAAAGAATAGCACAAAGAACACGTGAACTCAAAATGCGGAAAGCATATGGGAAAACCGCAAACATCTACAACAAAAAATGCATGAGCATTAAAACTAAAATTCGACATTACGCGACGGTCATCAAACCCGAAACACTCTACGCCAGTGAGACCTTAAACCTCAATTATAAAGGGGATCTTGAAAACATCAACAAAGCTGAAAGGAAAATCATCCGAAAAATTCTTGGCTCAAGACTTACAGATGAAGGATATCGCTTACAATCGCACAAGATCACAGAAAAATATTCAAATATTGAATCCGATTTCCGTAAACGACGCTTGAAATTTTATGGACACATTATGAGGCTAGATGACAACCGATTAACAAAGAAAATATTGATGTACTCACGAAAATTAAAGACGACAACGGTTTGGATTAAGCAAGTCCAAACTGATCTCAATAACGCCAACATCACACCCACAGATATCGAAGACCGCAAAACTTTCAGACATAAGATCTACACTTGGGAAGCTGCATCAGAAGATAAGCCCAGCAGACCTAGGGGAAAATGGACTGACGAACGTCGAGCTAAACATAGCGACATGATGAAAGAATTCTGGAAGAACAAGAAAAATAACAGCAACAGATCATAACTTGCTTTATGTGATCCTGTATGGGTCGAAACATACTAAATAAATATAAAAATAATAATATCGTATGGCCTCAGAAGCCGGGTGCAAGCTTTGTTATTTGATACCCAGGGGGCAGCTGGCCTGTCGAATTTTCTTGTTCCTTGAAGCACTATGAAAGTCAAGGAGGTTAAATATATAAGCTCCTTGACAATGTAGCGCTTTCTAGTGGAGAAATGAGGAACTTTGTGTTGGCGGAAAAATAATTTTGCTATTATGAACACGGCCTACTGTAAGCCTCCGTGGCTTAGGCGGCAGCACGCCGGCCTCTCACCGCTGTATCCATGGTTCAAATCCCGGCCACTCCATGTGAGATCTGTGCTGGACAAAACGGAGGCGGACAGGTTTTTCTCCGGGTACTCCGGTTTTCCCTGTCAAAATTTCATTCCAGCAACACTCTCCACTATCATTTCATTTCATCTGTCATTCATTTAATCATTGCCGCAGAAGAGTGCGTCAGGCCTCGGCTGCCGGCACAGTCCATATCCTCGCCGCTAGATGGAGGCTTCATTCTTTCCATTCCTGACCCGGTCGGAGACTCGAAGCAGGCTGTGGACTTTCATTTTCAACACGGCCTGCTGAATTCAAATGGGTTCTTTAACATGCCAACATCGTATGACATGCGTATCGTGATTTTTGCTGCCTTTCAAATATCACTTATCATGGCCAGGAGCGAACCTGCAAGCTTGGGGTTGGTAGTCCGACACGATGACCACTCACCCACCGTGGCAAGCAATAGATTGCATGAATGTGTGCCACAAACTGCGATGTAAACAAGACACGAAACTCTGGGAGCATATTAATAAATTCACACTCAAAGAATAAATATAAATGCAAATCGGTTCCCGAGAAAGATAACCGGGAGTTAAAATTGTCTTGTTCTTATTCCTTGAACATTTCTGCTATCTGGCGGGTAAATAATGAAATAATTAATGATAAAATTTGGTAACGACCTTGAAAGTCTAAGGATTAATACATGTAATGCTTGCCACGGTGGGTGAGTGGTCATCGTGTCAGACTACCAGCCCCAAGCTTGCAGGTTCGCTCCTGGCCATGATAAGTGATTTTTTAAAGGCAGCAAAAAGTACGATACGCATGTCATACGATGTTGGCATGTTAAAGAACCCATTTGAATTCAGTAGGCCGCGTTCATAATGGCAAAATTAATTTTCCGCCAACACAAAGTTACTCATTTCTCTACCAGAAAGCGCTATAGTGCCAAGGAGCTTAGATATCTAACCTCCTTGACTTTCATAGTGCTTCAAGGAACAACAAAATTCGACTTTCAAGCTGCCCTCTGGGTGTCTAATAACAAAGCTTGCACCCGGCACCTAGGCCATACGATATTATCTATATATATAAAAATGAATTGCTGTTCAATAGTCTCGCTAAAACTCGAGAACGGTTGGACCGATTTGGCTAATTTTGGTCTTGAAAATTGTGTGGAAGTCCAGAGAAGGTTTAAAAGGTGAATAAATATGAAAGTTTTAGCGCACGAGTAGATTCAACAAATGAGTGTCGGCACGCGAATCGCTTAAACAGAGTCCCGTATGCGTTCATATACCATTCATCAGATTGCTATGAAACTTTGGTTGTATTGTTGTGCACACTCCAGGAAAGGTTTCTGACTTAGTAAATCCTTTTCACAATAGGTAGTGCACGAGTAGTTCAAACAAATGAGTGACGACGGCCGAAGCGTTTCAACAAAGTCCTGTATGAGTTCACATACCATTCGTCCGATAGCGATGAAACTTGGGTGAGAGGTTGTGTACACTACAGGCAAGGTTTGTGGCTTAGTAAATCCATGTTAAATAGGTAGCGCACGAGTATATTCAACAAATGAGCGACGACGAGCGAAGCGTTTCAACTAAATCCCGTATGCGTTCATATACTATTCGTCTGATAGTGATGAAACTTGGGTGAGATGTTGTGTACACTTCATGGAAGGTTTCTGGCTTAGTAAATCCAGTTAACAATAGGTACCGCACGAGTAGATTCAACAAATGTTCGACGACGGGCGAAGCGTTTCAACAAAGTCCTGTATGCGTTCAATACCATTCGTCCGATAGCGATGAAACTAGGGTGAGAGGTTGTGTACACTACGGGCAAGGTTTCTCTCTTAGTAAATCCATATTATAATAGGTAGCGCATGAGTAGATTCAACAAATCAGCGACGACGGGCGAAGCATTTCAACAAAGTCCTGTATGCATTCACATACCATTCGTCCGATAGCGATGAAACTCGGGTGAGAGGTTGTGTACACTTCAGGGAAGGTTTCTGGGTTAGTAAATTCACTTTATAATAGGTATCGCACAAGTAGATTAAACAAACGTGCGACGACGCGCGAAGTGTTTCAATATAGTCCCGTATACGTTCATATACCATTCGTCTGATAGCGACTAAACTTGGGTGAGTTGTTGTGTACACTTCAGCGAAAGTTTCAGGCTTAGTTAATCCATTTTACAATAGGTAGCGCTCAAGTAGTTTCAACATATGAGCGAAGGCGTGCGATGCGTTTCAACAAAGTCCCGCATGCGTTCATATACCATTTGTCCGAAAGCAATGAAACTTGGGTGACATGTTGTGTACACTTCAGGGAAAGTTTCAGGCTTAGTTAATCCATTTTACAATAGGTAGCGATCAAGTAGATTCAACATATGAGCGAAGGCGTGCGATGCGTTTGAACAAAGTCCCGTAGGCGTTCATATACCGTTTGTCCGAAAGCGGTGAAACTTGGGTGAGTTGTTGTGTACACGCCAGGGAAGGTTTTCACTTAGAAAATCCATTTTACAATAGATAGCGTACGAGTATATTCAACAAATGGGTGACGGCACTCGAATCATTTCAACAAAGTCCCGTTCATTAACCATTCATTTCATTGCGATGAAAATTTTGTGAGTTGTTGAGCACGCTCCCATGATTTTTTTGAGATAGTAAATCAATTTTGCAATAGTTTAGAGGTGGTTAACGGAAAATGAAAAACAATATTGGGAATGCAAAAGCACTTCATCATACTAAGTTACAATGCCAACACTTTCTTTGATTGGCATTGCAACGCATGCCGGGTACAGCTAGTTATTAATACATGTAATTATTTTCTGTAGTGTTTATTTACTTACGAAGTTATATTATGCACCCCGCTCAGTCACAGGGCAACTTCGTTGTCACCGACAGAAGAGTAACATTAGACTTTGCCTCTTACTTGTACAACCCGTAACTTATTTTTAGCCTATTTTCATATTATAAAAATGGCTTATGAGATCATTCCTTTGTCCACTTCTGTGTTTGTATGTGTGTGTCCCCCTAATAACTTCTTAACGGATGGAGCGATTTCAATGCAACTCGTTTAGGTCATAGTACTATTACGGTCGATCCCGACCGTGCACTTCAAAGTTTATTACGTCTGACCAATCTAACATGGCGGCTGTGGGAAATATTTCACCGACATTCCATATCTCCGAAACCATTACTGATATCACCCTGAAATTTTGTACGGTGATAAACGGTACTACTAGAAGTTTAACTATGAGACTAACAAAAACCTGTTAACTACAAAACGAACATGGCGGCCAAGCGAAAGAGAAACATTTTCATAGAACTTTTCCGCGATTTAATCATCTGAGCGCAATGAAATTTGGTACAGTAAATGTTTATACGCATTGTAATGCACTGGAATCTAATTTCGTTCAATTTTTGACATAACCTCAAGACGGTGGATATGAGCAAATTAAAATTTATGATTTTATTTCTTGTGTATTAATCATGCGATCGAAGTGAAGGTTTGAATAATGAACCTACGCAAAAATCGTCATGGCCTACATATATAAAAATTCAACATGGAGACCAACCCAAATATTTAGACGGTTCTCAATATCTACGAATATATCACAGCAATCAAACTGAAAGTTTGTGTGTTGATAGAGGCAATTACATACTTAGGTTATATGAAAATAGGCTGTATAGTTCTACACGGAACTACTTGTTTGTTATCTTGATATTTACTTACACTTACATTCTGTGTCACTAGTTTAACTGCAGGTACTTCCGACACGAATAAAGGAAGTCTACTATTTGAATGCCTCAAACCTACAAATAATCGGGAGAGACGCAGCACGCAGCGGAACATTTAATTTGCTGTAGTTACATGTGGAACCATTCTTCCTCACTCGGTCTATTCAAGGCTTTCATGGAACATGATTGAAGTTCAAAGGGACGACAGAAAGCGAACGATATTTGGTCTCCCAATCACGTGGCAGATTGAGGAACCTGCAAGTCAATCAGGAAGCTTTTACCGCAGTTGGAGGTGAACGTGAAATAGGACTGTGTGTGTCCTGCAGTAGAGATGATATTCTCCATTTCTCGTGCAATGTGAATCACTATGCGGTTGATGAATCTTTTAAACCAGATGCCTCTCCTGACGTCCACAGAGCACATACTGGGATATTACATGAATTGAGCAGGACAAGAAGTTGGAAGAGAGACGCTATGGGTTATCAGATAAAAATAATATGGGTCAAGGAGGCACATTGTCTTTGCCAATCAGGGAAGTCTGCCATACAAAACGACCACCCAAATCGTTATGATGAAACATCTGTTATCTGTCTGTAGACTCAGCTTCGAGAAGCAATAGAAATAACTAAAACACTAAGAACTATAAAAGAGGAGATGGCTGCACACTGTAGATAGGTTACCATCTTCTTGGTCTCGGGAGATCATCGTGCAGAGAATTATGTTTTGACACGGCTTCCTATCTAATATCATGTTATCTATGGAGGAGACATGGCCTCCTATCTAATATCATGTTATCTATGGAGGAGACATGGCCTCCTATCTAATATCATGTTATCTATGGGGGTGACATGACCTCCTATCTAATATCATGTTATCTATGGGGGTGAAATGACCTCCTATCTAATATCATGTTATCTATAGAGGTGGCATGTCCTCCTATGTAATATCATGTTATCTATGGGGGAGACATGACTTCCTATCTAATATCATGTTATCTATGGAGGAGGCATGGCCTCCTTTGTAATATCATGTTATCTATGGGGGAGACATGGCCTCCTATCTAATGTCATGTTATCTATGGAGGCGACATGGCCTCCTATCTAATATCATGTTATCTACGGAGGAGACATGGCCTCCTATCTAATATCATGTTATCTATGGGGGTGACATGACCTCCTATCTAATATCATGTTATCTATGGGGGTGACATGACCTCCTATCTAATATCATGTTATCTATGGAGGTGGCATGGCCTCCTATGTAATATCATGTTATCTATAGGGGAGACATGACCTCCTATCTAATATCACGTTATCTATGGAGGAGGCATGGCCTACTTTGTAATATCATGTTAACTATGGGGAGACATGGCCTCCTATCTAATATCATGTTATCTATGGAGGAGACATTACCTCCTATCTAATATCATGTTATCTATGGAGGTGGCATGGCCTCCTATGTAATATCATGTTATCTATAGGGGAGACATGACCTCCTATCTAATATCATGTTATCTTTAGAGGAGGCATGGCCTCCTTTGTAATATCATGTTATCTATGGGGGAGACATGGCCTCCTATATAATGTCATCCTTATCTATGGAGGCGACATGACCTCCTATCTAATATCATGTTATCTATGGAGGAGACATTACCTCCTATCTAATATCATGTTATCTATGGAGGTGGCATGGCCTCCTACCTAATATCATGTTATCTATGGAGGAGACATGGCCTCTTTTCTAATATCATGTTATCTATGGGGGTGGCATGGCCCCTATCTAGTATCATGTTATATATGGAGGAGACATGACCTCATATCCAATATCAGGTTATCTATGGGGGTGGCATGGCCTCCTATGTAATATCATGTTATCTATGGAGGGAACATGACCTCCTATCTAATATCATGTTATCTATGGAGGAGACATGGCCTCCTATCTAATATCATGTTATCTATGGAGGAGACATGGCCTCCTATCTAATATCATGTTATCTATGGGGGTGACATGACCTCCTATCTACTATCATGTTATCTATGGGGGTGACATGACCTCCTATCTAATATCATGTTATCTATGGAGGTGGCATGGCCTCCTATGTAATATCATGTTATCTATGGGGGAGACATGACATCCTATCTAATATCATGTTATCTATGGGGGTGACATGGCCCCTATCTAGTATCATGTTATATATGGAGGAGACATGACCTCATATCTAATATCAGGTTATCTATGGGGGTGGCATGGCCTCCTATGTAATATCATGTTATCTATGGAGGGAACATGACCTCCTATCTAATATCATGTTATCTATGGGAGTGACATGACCTCCTATCTAATATCATGTTATCTATGGAGGAGACATGGCCTCTTCTCTAATATCATGTTATCTATGGGGGTGACATGGCCCCTATCTAGTATCATGTTATATATGGAGGAGACATGACCTCATATCTAATATCAGGTTATCTATGGGGGTGGCATGGTCTCCTATGTAATATCATGTTATCTATGGAGGAAACATGACCTCCTATCTAATATCATGTTATCTATGGGGGTGACATGACCTCCTATCTAATATCATGTTATCTATGGAGGAGACATGGCCTCCTATCTGATGTCATGTTATCTATGGAAGAGACATGGCCTCCTATCTGATGTCATGTTATCTATGGAGGAGACATGGCCTCCTAGCTAATATCATGTTATCTATAATGGTTGCGCAACTTTATCTTTACTGTACTGTGTACGGCTAGGCCATTTATTTATACCCCCAGAGGTTTGCTACCACGGAACTATTGAGAAACCCAGTGCCCAGAAATAATACACTGTATAAGAATGACATATAACCTCTATTAATCATGTATAACACTTACAAGTCATAAACATTTCAAAACACAAACATAAAATTAACATGCAAAGGTGTGGATATGACAAGACATGTAATTACTTACTGCCTACGTGGGTTTTCCACCTTTAACCTTTAATACGTTTTCAGAAATGTCGTGATTAACCTTCCTTAGCTTCGGTACTTCTACTTTTCTCCAATATCATTTACCCTTCAAGATAGTTGCCGAATAGGAGCTCGATATTAGAAGGGACCCCTCAATTTCAGTTTTTGTAGATCTGATCCAAAATACAATTATTCAGTAGAATAATTTCTTCACGATGTCGTACAATATCCACATTTATTGGGATAATGTCCTAGAGGACAAATTACTCATCGTTTCCTAATTATTCCCTTTAACTCAGAATCCAGATGCCGACCGATATCAAATCAAACCTCTCACAACTGTCATGGCAGGCACACCTTCTCTTGTCTTCGTAACAGCTGACAGGCACTCAGTCGTGTAAGCAACAACAAACCCTCCTCAAAGAGACAAAACACGATCCCAAAGAAAAAATCATTACATCACAAAACCTCCCATATGAATAAAATAAAGATTTACAGGCCCGAAAGCATTCTACATTGAAAAGGTACCAAGAAATAATTACAAACAAAACATTCATTTAAAAACCCCTTTTCACCAAGACAACGAGAATGGCAACTTTGCGCGAGAAAACACGAGTTGATCCAAAATAAAAATATTTAAGATCTTACTACCACATGTGTACATGAATAAAACAAGGGCACACTACATTACCTTGACCAATACCAAGCAAACACTTACTCGCACCATCTCACAATATTCGAAGCAAGCCTAACATAATCATGACGACTAATCAGAGGTTCCTTTAAGTAGCATGGGCTACATATTAAATTTAATAATAAAGGAGCTCCAATTCCGACGATCACAAACATCCCAGACAAACCACATATTTCTTGGTCACTAGCCCTCTTTCCATTTCAGAGCACACGAAGTTAAAGTAAACACTGACTTGCCTTTTACAAACCAAAAGGTATCTTATTATTTCAAAGCTATTCCAAACGTATTTTAGTCGAGTAGGCCATATTTCTGAAGTAAGGATTGGAAGTACCAAATAGCCCCCAGGCTATTGATTTTCCGACGAGCTGCCCTGTCGTTACATTACACGTCTTGTCTCTGTGAAAGTCCAACACCAAGTCACTTTTATACAACTAATAATTAACGACGTTCATTTTCATGCCGTACAAACACCATCTTACATCTCAAAAAAAAAAAAAACCGCAAGATTCAAGCTCGAGGAGACAGCTTTTACCAGTCACTACTAGGTCGCGCTTCGATCGGTCACCACAGCAGAGACCGTACACAGGTGTCCTCTAGCGGTGAAACTAAGAAGCATTACATCAGCGATCTCATGCACGTCCAACAGACACTCATCAGAATACTTACTTGAGACGCAAAATAGAATTGTTTCAGACTCCCGCCCCTCAACCTTGGAAATGGTAAGAACCAAGCCGACGTAACACTGTAATCCAGAAAATATGTATTATTCCTGTTCCACAATTTTGTCGAAAAACAAGGTTTTTTTTTTCACATCACATGCATAAAATCTAATAGGTAGAATATCAAACTCTTCGTTGTCAAAGTTTATTCAAATCCACACCATATAGACGTCTAGCATCTAGATCCATAGAAGAAGTTACAGAAAATCCTTTCCAATATACCATACATGCCAAAGGTAAACATGCATCTTACATGGGGTACAGTTCTTTCATAATACAGGTATAAAATGTAACACAATGATACAGAGTAAAGGCATCTTCTCAAGACGAGTATGGATCCGTTTCCAGTTACTTGATGTAGGTGTCCATAATCCGGGCCCTTGGATATTTACACTTCCAACAAGAATCTTCCACGCAGACAAGTCCAGAATGAGTACACTGCAATCACAAAGTACTAGGCCAGAAATCGCAATGGAATAGCTTACAATTAAAGGTATACAACGAAACCATACATGACAATAGTTGACATAATTTTTAAACAAATAAGGCAATCAGTTTTACAAACTCAGAACCTATCCCAAATAAAATCCACACCATTTTACAATAAACCTAAAATTGACATAACTTGTAAGTACAATAGCATGTAAATATGAAGTTCGTTAGAAAAGAAAGAATACATGGATTGACAAACAAAAGATTAAAAATAGTGAAATAATAACCGCCCCAAATGAAAAAAGAATTCTTTAAGCCAAACATATTTAATTCCCATAGAGTAAGATACTAAATCCAAGAAGAAATGAAAACATAATACATAATTACTCCCAAAACAAAATATCCCAAATGAACATTGGCATAAGTCCTACATCACACATCTGTCACAACTCATTTAGGCAACAACCAGGAAAAATCTTACCCAAGAAATCCACCAACAGGTTCAAAATGCAAGAAGGACCAAGAAAACAACAATAACGAAGTATCAACTGACCACACGTGCAGACCTAATAAAACCACAGCACATTCACACACACGTCATTGCATAACATCTAAATTCATCCAAGAAAATAGTTTCTACCCACAAATATTCCCAAAATGTTCCACCTCAATATAAATAGGAGTTCGTTAAAACCGTGACACATTACACCAAATACCCTTTAAATAAACAATTACCTTTATGTTGTCTTGGATGAGAATTTCAACAAATTCACTTCAACGAAACAACGACCATTACCACATTAACTTCATGACACACACAACTCACCTGTAAGTACCTACTTCCTCAGTTCAACAAGCAATAATAAGTGCACAAGGTCACTACTCGGAGAAACTATTTCGGAATGGTTAGTAAATACTTACCATTAAATACATATTCAACTTATGCCACCTAATATTTGAGTCCCATAACTCCATATACGTTAGGATCGTAAGCATAACAAGGATATTTTAACGAATTATATTGTAATAGATAAAATTCCCGCTATATTCCACTATTCACACCCATCATTTTTCATAACATACTAAAGATTGACACACTCATTCTGCGCATTGATCAATCTCCATGGTGGGCGCGTCAACGGGCCTCACTCGTTCTCATTTCCTTGGCCTCCCATCTCCCGCAACCCAAGCGCCACCTTTTCCCAAGCACGTCACTAACACTCAGCTGTAAAAAACTTCGCAAGGTGAATTCCGGTTTGTTTCTGTTCACGCCCTGCGCACTGCAGTTCCTGACGGCGCGTGACGCGGCCACAAATTTTCTCGCCTTGACGTTTGCCAAGAACAACAAGGAGACTAGAGTGGTCCCATGATGACGCAATGGGGACAGCGGACCGCAGCACCGGCCCAATTCAGGAGTTCTGATGCGCCTAGACCTCAGTGATGCAATAAAAGTATCTTCTTTGGAGCGTCGAGTGGGACTGTAAATAATATTTCTTTATTCTTTGCTCTTCATATATTTTGTATGATCTTGTACATGGAAAGTTTTTCCATTGTGTAGTTTTTGTTGGACAGGCTGAGGAAGGGGGAGTATTTACCCCCGAAACTAGTCCCTGTAAGTAATAGCATTAAACAGTATTGAAGGCGGAAAATCCATTATTCTTTCAAAGTTAAGATTTCAAACCCCAATTCATCTTTCCTCAGATAATATATGTTTGGAAGAACTCGTTTTTCTATTTTTGGCACAATTAGGTACATGAAACACAAAGAATACACAAATTAAAAACATTCACCAAAATAAAACCCTATTAAAAATCTCATGTTTAAGAACATCGGACTCTCTCTTAAGCCAAGGCCCTCAATAGTTCCAAAACTAACAAAAGCAATAAACCTAACCACGCTCTGCTACCACTGCGAAACTTTATCTTAACTGTACTGTGTACGGCTAGGCCACTTATTTATACCCCCAGAGGTTTGCTACCACGGAACTATTGAGAAACCCAGTGCCCAGAAATAATACACTGTATAAGAATGACATATAACCTCTATTAATCATGTATAACACTTACAAGTCGTAAACATTTCAAAACACAACATAAAATTAACATGCAAAGGTGTGGATATGACAAGACATATAATTACTTACTTCTTACGTGGGTTTTCCACCTTAACCTTTAATACGTTTTCAGAAATGTCTTGATTAACCTTCCTTAGCTTCGGTACTCCTATTTTTCTCCAATATCATTTACCCTTCAAGATAGTTGCCAACTAGAAGCTCGATATTAGAAGGGACCCCTCAATTACAGTTTTCGTAGATCTGATCCAAAATACAATTATTCAGTAGAATAATTTCTTCACGATGTCGTACAAAATCCACAATTATTGGGATAATGTCCTAGAGGACAAATTACTCATCGTTTCCTAATTATTCCCTTTAAATCAGAATCCAGAAGCCGACCGATATCAAATCAAACCTCTCACAACTGTCATGGCAGGCACACCTTCTCTTGTCTTCGTAACAGCTGACAGGCACTCAGTCTTGTAAGCAACAACAAACCGTCCTCAAAGAGACAAAATACGAACCCAAAGCAAAAATCATTACATCAAAAAACCTCCCATATGAATAAAATAAAGATTTACAGGCCCGAAAGCATACTACATTGAAAAGGTACCAAGAAATAATTACAAACAAAACATTCATTTAAAAACTCCTTTTCACCAAGACAACGAGAATGGCAACTTTGCGCGAGAAAACACGAGTTGATCCAAAATAAAAATATTTTAGATTTTACTACCACATGTGTACATAAATAAAACAAGAGCATACCTTGACCAATACCGAGGAAAATACTTACTCGCACCATCTCACAATATTCGAAGCAACCCTAACATAATCATGACGACTAATCAGAGGTTCCTTTAAGTAGCATGGGCTACATATTAAATTTAATAATAAAGGAGCTCCAATTCCGACGATCACAAACATCCCAGACAAACCACATATTTCTTGGTCACTAGCCCACTTTTCATTTCAGAGCACACGAAGTTAAAGAAAACACTGACTTGCCTTTTACAAACCAAAAGGTATCTTATTATTTCAAAGCTATTCCAAACGTATTTTAGTCGAGTAGGCCATATTTCTGAAGTATGGATTGGAAGTACCAAATAGCCCCCAGGCTATTGATTTTCCGACGAGCTGCCCTGTCGTTACATTACACGTCTTGTCTCTGTGAAAGTCCAACACCAAGTCACTTTTATACAATCAATAATTAACGACGTTCATTTTCATGCCGTACAAACATCATCTTATATCTCAAAATACAACGCAAGATTCAAGCTCGAGGAGACAGCTTTTACCAGTCACTACTAGGTCGCGCTTCGATCGGTTACCACAGAAGAGACCGTACACAAGTGTCCTCTAGCAGTGAAACTAAGAAGCATTACATCAGCGATGTCATGCACGTCCAAAAGACACTCATCAGAATACTTACTTGAGACGCAAAATAGAAATGCGTCAATGGTGACATGACCTGCTATCTAATATCATGTTCTCTATGGTGGTGACATGACCTCCTATCTAATACCATGTTACCTATGGGGGCGACATGGCCTCCTCTCTAATATCATGTTATCTATGGAGGTGACATGACCTCCTATCTAATATCATGGTATCTATGGAGGCGACAAGGCCTCCGACCTAATATCATGTTATCTATGGAGGAGACATGGCCTCCTATCTAATATCATGTTATCTATGGAGGTGACATGGCCTCCTATCTAATATCATGTTATCGATGGAGGAGACATGGCCTCCTATCTAATATCATGTAATCTATGAAGGTGACATGACCTCCTATCTAATATCACGTTATCTATGGAGGCGACATGACCTCCTATCTAATATCATGTTAACTATGGAGGTGACATGACCTCCTATCTAATATCATGTTAACTATGGAGGTGACATGACCTCCTATCTAATATCATGTTATCAATGGAGGAAACATGGCCTGGTATCTAATATCATGTTATCTATGGAGGCGACTTTTCCTCCTATCTAATAATATATTATCAATGGGGGTGACATGGCATGGTATCTAATATCACGTTGTCTATGGAGACGACATGGCCTCCCATCTAATACCATGTTATCTATGGAGGCGACATGACCTCGTATCTAATATCATGTTATCTATGGAGGCGACATGACCTCCTATCTAATATCATGTTATCTATGGAGGCGACATGACCTCCTATCTAATATCATGTTATCAATGGAGGCGTCATGACCTCCTATCTAATATCATGTTATCTATGGAGGCGACAAGACCTCCTATCTAATATCATGTTATCTATGGAGGCGACTTTTCCTCCTATCTAATAATATATTATCAATGGGGGTGACATGGCATGGTATCTAATATCACGTTGTCTATGGAGACGACATGGCCTCCCATCTAATACCATGTTATCTATGGAGGCGACATGACCTCGTATCTAATATCATGTTATCTATGGAGGCGACATGACCTCCTAACTAATATCATGCTATCTATGGAGGCGACATGGCCTGGTATCTAATATCATGTTATCTACGGAGGCGACATGACTTCCTATCTAATCTCATGTTACCTATGGAAGTGACATGACCTGATATCTAATACCATGTTATCTATGGAGGCGAAATCACCTGTTATAAAATACCATGTTATCTATGGAGGTGGCATGCCTCCTATCTAATATCATGTTATCTATGGAGGAGACATGGCCTCCTATCTAATATCATGTTATCTATGGAGGCGACATGACCTCCTATCTAATATCATGTTATCTGTGGAGGCGACGTGACTTCCTATCTAATATCATGTTATCTATGGAAGTGACATGACCTGCTATATATTATCATGTAATCAATGGGGGCCACATGACCTCCTATCTAATATCATGTTATCTATGGAGGCGACATGACCTCCTATCTAATATCGTGTTATGTAGGGAGGTGACATGACCTCCTATCTAATACCATGTTATCTATGGAGGCGACATGACCTCCTATTTAATATCATGTTATGTACGGAGGAGACATGACCTCTTATCTAATATCATGCTATCTATGGAGGTTATATGACCTCCTATCTAATACCATGTTATCTATGGAGGTGACATGGCCTCCTATCTAATATCGTGTTATCTATGGAAGCGACATGACCATCTAATACCATGTTATCTATGGGGGCGACATGGCCTCCTATCTATACCATGTTATCTATGGAGGCGACATGACCTCCTATCTATACCATGTTATCTATGGGGGCGACATGGCCTCCTATCTAATATCATGCTATCTATGGAGGTGACATGGCCTCCTATCTATACCATGTTATCTATGGAGGCGACATGACCTCCTATCTAATACCATGTTATCTATGGAGGTGACATGACCTCCTATCTAATATCATGTTATCTATGGAAGAGACATGACCTCCTATCTATACCATGTTATCTATGGGGGCGCCATGGCCTCCTATCTAATATCATGCTATCTATGGAGGTGACATGGCCTCCTATCTATACCATGTTATCTATGGAGGCGACATGACCTCCTATCTAATACCATGTTATCTATGGAGGTGACATGGCCTCCTATCTAATATCGTGTTATCTATGGAAGCGACATGACCATCTAATACCATGTTATCTATGGGGGCGACATGGCCTCCTATCTATACCATGTTATATATGGAGGCGACATGGCCTCCTATCTAATATCATGTTATCTATGGGGGCGACATGGCCTCCTACCTAATATCATGCTATCTATGGAGGTGACATGGCCTCCTATCTATACCATGTTATCTATGGAGGCGACATGACCTCCTATCTAATACCATGTTATCTATGGAGGTGACATGACCTCCTATCTAATATTATGTTATCTATGGAAGCGACATTACCTCCTATCTAATACCATGTTAACTATGGAGGCGACATGACCTCCTATCTAATATCATGCTATCTATGGAGGTGATGTGACCTCCTATCTAATATCACGTTATATATGGAGGTGACATGACCTACTATCTAATATCATGTTATCAATGGAGGAAACATGACCTCCTATCTAATACCATGTTATCTATGGAGGTGACATGGCCTCCTATCTAATATCGTGTTATCTATGGAAGCGACATGACCATCTAATACCATGTTATCTATGGAGGTGACATGACCTCCTATCTAATATTATGTTATCTATGGAAGCGACATTACCTCCTATCTAATACCATGTTAACTATGGAGGCGACATGACCTCCTATCTAATATCATGCTATCTGTGGAGGTGATATGACCTCCTATCTAATATCATGTTATCTATGGAGGTGACATGGCCTTCTATCTAATATCATGTTATCTATGGAGGTGATATGACCTCCTTTCTAATACCATGTTATCTATGGGGGCGACATGACCTCCTATCTAATACCATGTTATCTATGGAGGCGACATTACCTCCTATCTAATACCACGTTATCTATGGAGGCGACATGACCTCCTATCTAATATCATGTTAACTATGGAGGTGACATGACCTCCTATCTAATATCATGTTAACTATGGAGGTGACATGACCTCCTATCTAATATCATGTTATCAATGGAGGAAACATGGCCTGGTATCTAATATCATGTTATCTATGGAGGCGACTTTTCCTCCTATCTAATAATATATTATCAATGGGGGTGACATGGCATGGTATCTAATATCACGTTGTCTATGGAGACGACATGGCCTCCCATCTAATACCATGTTATCTATGGAGGCGACATGACCTCGTATCTAATATCATGTTATCTATGGAGGCGACATGACCTCCTATCTAATATCATGTTATCTATGGAGGCGACATGACCTCCTATCTAATATCATGTTATCAATGGAGGCGTCATGACCTCCTATCTAATATCATGTTATCTATGGAGGCGACAAGACCTCCTATCTAATATCATGTTATCTATGGAGGCGACTTTTCCTCCTATCTAATAATATATTATCAATGGGGGTGACATGGCATGGTATCTAATATCACGTTGTCTATGGAGACGACATGGCCTCCCATCTAATACCATGTTATCTATGGAGGCGACATGACCTCGTATCTAATATCATGTTATCTATGGAGGCGACATGACCTCCTAACTAATATCATGCTATCTATGGAGGCGACATGGCCTGGTATCTAATATCATGTTATCTACGGAGGCGACATGACTTCCTATCTAATCTCATGTTACCTATGGAAGTGACATGACCTGCTATCTAATACCATGTTATTTATGGAGGCGAAATCACCTGTTATAAAATACCATGTTATCTATGGAGGTGGCATGCCTCCTATCTAATATCATGTTATCTATGGAGGAGACATGGCCTCCTATCTAATATCATGTTATCTATGGAGGCGACATGACCTCCTATCTAATATCATGTTATCTGTGGAGGCGACGTGACTTCCTATCTAATATCATGTTATCTATGGAAGTGACATGACCTGCTATATATTATCATGTAATCAATGGGGGCCACATGACCTCCTATCTAATATCATGTTATCTATGGAGGCGACATGACCTCCTATCTAATATCGTGTTATGTAGGGAGGTGACATGACCTCCTATCTAATACCATGTTATCTATGGAGGCGACATGACCTCCTATTTAATATCATGTTATGTACGGAGGAGACATGACCTCTTATCTAATATCATGCTATCTATGGAGGTTATATGACCTCCTATCTAATACCATGTTATCTATGGAGGTGACATGGCCTCCTATCTAATATCGTGTTATCTATGGAATGGACATGACCATCTAATACCATGTTATCTATGGGGGCGACATGGCCTCCTATCTATACCATGTTATCTATGGAGGCGACATGACCTCCTATCTATACCATGTTATCTATGGGGGCGACATGGCCTCCTATCTAATATCATGCTATCTATGGAGGTGACATGGCCTCCTATCTATACCATGTTATCTATGGAGGCGACATGACCTCCTATCTAATACCATGTTATCTATGGAGGTGACATGGCCTCCTATCTAATATCGTGTTATCTATGGAAGCGACATGACCATCTAATACCATGTTATCTATGGGGGCGACATGGCCTCCTATCTATACCATGTTATATATGGAGGCGACATGGCCTCCTATCTAATATCATGTTATCTATGGGGGCGACATGGCCTCCTATCTAATATCATGCTATCTATGGAGGTGACATGGCCTCCTATCTATACCATGTTATCTATGGAGGCGACATGACCTCCTATCTAATACCATGTTATCTATGGAGGTGACATGACCTCCTATCTAATATTATATTATCTATGGAAGCGACATTACCTCCTATCTAATACCATGTTAACTATGGAGGCGACATGACCTCCTATCTAATATCATGCTATCTATGGAGGTGATGTGACCTCCTATCTATTATCACGTTATATATGGAGGTGACATGACCTCCTATCTAATATCATGTTATCAATGGAGGAAACATGACCTCCTATCTAATACCATGTTATCTATGGAGGTGACATGGCCTCCTATCTAATATCGTGTTATCTATGGAAGCGACATGACCATCTAATACCATGTTACCTATGGAGGTGACATGACCTCCTATCTAATATTATGTTATCTATGGAAGCGACATTACCTCCTATCTAATACCATGTTAACTATGGAGGCGACATGACCTCCTATCTAATATCATGCTATCTGTGGAGGTGATATGACCTCCTATCTAATACCATGTTATCTATGGGGGCGACATGACCTCCTATCTAATACCATGTTATCTATGGAGGCGACATTACCTCCTATCTAATACCACGTTATCTATGGAGGCGACATGACCTCCTATCTAATATCATGTTTTCTATGGAGGCTACATGACCTCCTATCTAATATCATGATATCAATGGAGGAAACATGACCTCCTATCTAATATCATGTTATCAATGGAGGAAACATGACCTCCTATCTAATATCATGTTATCTGTGTGGGCGACATGACCTCCTATCTAATATCATGTTATCTATGGAAGCGACATGACCTCCTATCTAATACCACGTTATCTATGGAGGCGACATGACCTCCTATCTAATATCATGTTTTCTGTGGAGGCTACATGACCTCCTACCTAATATCATGTTATCTATGGAGGCTACATGACCTCCTATCTAATATCATGTTATCTATGGAGGTGACATGACCTGCTACCTAATATCATGTTATCTATGGAAGTGATATGACCTCCTATCTAATATTATGCTATCTATGGAGGTGATATGACCTCCTATCTAATATCATGTTTTCTATGGAAGCTACATGACCTCCTATCTAATATCATGTTATCAATGGAGGAAACATGACCTCCTATCTAATACCATGTTATCTATGGAGGCGACATGACCTCCTATCTAATATTATGCTATCTATGGAGGTGATATGACCTCCTTTCTAATACCATGTTATCTATGGGGGCGACATGACCTCCTATCTAATACCATGTTATCTATGGAGGCGACATTACCTCCTAATACCATGTTATATATGGCGGCGACATGACCTCCTATCTAATATCATGTTATCTATGGAAGTGACATGACCTGCTATCTAATATCATGTAATCTATGGGGGTGACATGACCTCCTATCTAATACCATGTTATCTATGGGGGCGACATGACCTCCTTTCTAATATCATGTTATCTACTGGGGGTGACATGACCTCCTATCTAATATCATGTTATCTACTGGGGGTGACATGGCCACCTATCTATTAGTATGTTATCTATGGGGGCGACATGACCTCCTATCTAATATCATGTTATCTATGGGGGTGACATGACCTCCTATCTAATATCATGTTATCTACTGGAGGTGACATGACCTCCTATCTATTATCATGTTATCTATGGAGGCGACATGACCTCCTATCTAATACCATGTTATCTACTGGAGGTGACATGACCTCCTATCTATTATCATGTTATCTATGGAGGCGACATGACCTCCTATCTAATACCATGTTATCTACTGGAGGTGACATGACCTCCTATCTATTATTATGTCATCTATGGAGGCGACATGACCTCCTATCTAATACCATGTTATCTATGGGGGCGACATGACCTCCTATCTATTATTATGTTATCTATGGAGGCGACATGACCTCCTATCTATTATTATGTTATCTATGGAGGCGACATGACCTCCTATCTATTATCATGTTATCTATGGAGGCGACATGACCTCCTATCTATTATTATGTTATCTATGGGGGCGACATGACCTCCTATCTAATATCATGTTATCTATGGGGGCGACATGACCTCCTATCTAATATCATGTTATCTACTGGGGGTGACATGGCCACCTATCTATTATTATGTTATCTATGGAGGCGACATGACCTCCTATCTAATACCATGTTATCTATGGAGGCGACATGACCTCCTATCTATTATTATGTTATCTATGGAGGCGACATGACCTCCTATCTAATACCATGTTATCTATGGAGGCGACATGACCTCCTATCTATTATTATGTTATCTATGGAGGCGACATGACCTCCTATCTAATACCATGTTATCTATGGAGGCGACATGACCTCCTATCTATTATTATGTTATCTATGGAGGCGACATGACCTCCTATCTAATACCATGTTATCTATGGAGGCGACATGACCTCCTATCTATTATTATGTTATCTATGGAGGCGACATGACCTCCTATCTAATACCATGTTATCTATGGAGGCGACATGACCTCCTATCTATTATTATGTTATCTATGGAGGCGACATGACCATCTAATACCATGTTATCTATGGAGGTGACATGACCTCCTATCTAATATCATGTTTTCTATGGAGGCGACATGACCTCCTAATATCATGTTATCTATGGAGGCAACATGACCTCCTATCTAATACCATGTTATCTATGGAGGCGACATGACCTCCTATCTAATACCATGTTATCTATGGAGGCGACATGACCTCCTATCTAATACCATGTTATCTATGGAGGCGACATGACCTCCTATCTAATACCATGTTATCTATGGAGGCGACATGACCTCCTATCTAATACCATGTTATCTATGGAGGCGACATGACCTCCTATCTTATACCATGTTATCTATGGAGGCGACATGACCTCCTATCTAATACCATGTTATCTATGGAGGCGACATGACCTCCTATCTAATATCATGTTATCTATGGAGGCGACATGACCTCCTATCTAATATCATGTTATCTATGGAGGCGACATGACCTCCTATCTAATACCATGTTATCTATGGAGGCGACATGGCCTCCTATCTAATACCATGTTATCTATGGAGGCGACATGACCTCCTATCTAATACCATGTTATCTATGGAGGCGACATGACCTCCTATCTAATACCATGTTATCTATGGAGGCGACATTACCTCCTATCTAATACCATGTTATCTATGGAGGCGACATGACCTCCTATCTAATATCATGTTATCTATGGAGGCGACATGACCTCCTATCTAATACCATGTTATCTATGGAGGCGTCATGGCCTCCTATCTAATATCATGTTATCTATGGAGGCGACATGGCCTCCTATCTAATACCATGTTATCTATGGAGGCGTCATGGCCTCCTATCTAATACCATGTTATCTATGGAGGCGACATGGCCTCCTATCTAATACCATGTTATCTATGGAGGCGTCATGGCCTCCTATCTAATACCATGTTATCTATGGAGGTGACATGGCCTCCTATCTAATACCATGTTATCTATGGAGGCGTCATGGCCTCCTATCTAATACCATGTTATCTATGGAGGCGACATGACCTCCTATCTAATACCATGTTATCTATGGAGGCGACATGGCCTCCTATCTAATACCATGTTATCTATGGAGGCGTCATGGCCTCCTATCTAATATCATGTTATCTATGGAGGCGACATGACCTCCTATCTAATACCATGTTATCTATGGAGGCGACATGGCCTCCTATCTAATACCATGTTATCTATGGAGGCGTCATGGCCTCCTATCTAATACCATGTTATCTATGGAGGCGACATGACCTCCTATCTAATACCATGTTATCTATGGAGGCGACATGGCCTCCTATCTAATACCATGTTATCTATGGAGGCGTCATGGCCTCCTATCTAATACCATGTTATCTATGGAGGCGACATGGCCTCCTATCTAATACCATGTTATCTATGGAGGCGTCATGGCCTCCTATCTAATACCATGTTATCTATGGAGGCGACATGGCCTCCTATCTAATACCATGTTATCTATGGAGGCGTCATGACCTCCTATCTAATATCATGTTATCTATGGAGGCGACATGACCTCCTATCTAATACCATGTTTTCTATGGAGGCTACATGACCTCCTATCTAATACCATGTTATCTATGGAGGCGACATGGCCTCCTATCTAATATCATGTTATCTATGGAGGCGACATGACCTCCTATCTAATACCATGTTATCTATGGAGGCGTCATGGCCTCCTATCTAATACCATGTTATCTATGGAGGCGACATGGCCTCCTATCTAATACCATGTTATCTATGGAGGCGACATGACCTCCTATCTAATACCATGTTATCTATGGAGGCGACATGGCCTCCTATCTAATACCATGTTATCTATGGAGGCGACATGACCTCCTATCTAATACCATGTTATCTATGGAGGCGACATGGCCTCCTATCTAATATCATGTTATCTATGGAGGCGTCATGACCTCCTATCTAATACCATGTTATCTATGGAGGCGACATGACCTCCTATCTAATATCATGTTATCTATGGAGGCGTCATGGCCTCCTATCTAATATCATGTTATCTATGGAGGTGACATGACCTCCTATCTAATATCATGTTATCTATGGAGGCGTCATGACCTCCTATCTAATATCATGTTATCTATGGAGGCGTCATGACCTCCTATCTAATACCATGTTATCTATGGAGGCGACATGACCTCCTATCTAATACCATGTTATCTATGGAGGTGACATGACCTCCTATCTAATACCATGTTATCTATGGAGGCGACATGGCCTCCTATCTAATACCATGTTATCTATGGAGGTGACATGACCTCCTATCTAATACCATGTTATCTATGGAGGTGACATGACCTCCTATCTAATACCATGTTATCTATGGAGGCGACATGGCCTCCTATCTAATACCATGTTATCTATGGAGGCGACATGACCTCCTATCTAATATCATGTTATCTATGGAGGCGACATGGCCTCCTATCTAATATCATGTTATCTATGGAGGCGACATGACCTCCTATCTAATACCATGTTATCTATGGAGGCGTCATGGCCTCCTATCTAATACCATGTTATCTATGGAGGCGACATGGCCTCCTATCTAATACCATGTTATCTATGGAGGCGTCATGGCCTCCTATCTAATACCATGTTATCTATGGAGGTGACATGGCCTCCTATCTAATACCATGTTATCTATGGAGGCGTCATGGCCTCCTATCTAATACCATGTTATCTATGGAGGCGACATGACCTCCTATCTAATACCATGTTATCTATGGAGGCGACATGGCCTCCTATCTAATACCATGTTATCTATGGAGGCGTCATGGCCTCCTATCTAATATCATGTTATCTATGGAGGCGACATGACCTCCTATCTAATACCATGTTATCTATGGAGGTGACATGGCCTCCTATCTAATACCATGTTATCTATGGAGGCGTCATGGCCTCCTATCTAATACCATGTTATCTATGGAGGCGACATGACCTCCTATCTAATACCATGTTATCTATGGAGGCGACATGGCCTCCTATCTAATACCATGTTATCTATGGAGGCGTCATGGCCTCCTATCTAATACCATGTTATCTATGGAGGCGACATGGCCTCCTATCTAATACCATGTTATCTATGGAGGCGTCATGGCCTCCTATCTAATACCATGTTATCTATGGAGGCGACATGGCCTCCTATCTAATACCATGTTATCTATGGAGGCGTCATGACCTCCTATCTAATATCATGTTATCTATGGAGGCGACATGACCTCCTATCTAATACCATGTTATCTATGGAGGCTACATGACCTCCTATCTAATACCATGTTATCTATGGAGGCGACATGGCCTCCTATCTAATATCATGTTATCTATGGAGGCGACATGACCTCCTATCTAATACCATGTTATCTATGGAGGCGTCATGGCCTCCTATCTAATACCATGTTATCTATGGAGGCGACATGGCCTCCTATCTAATACCATGTTATCTATGGAGGCGACATGACCTCCTATCTAATACCATGTTATCTATGGAGGCGACATGGCCTCCTATCTAATACCATGTTATCTATGGAGGCGACATGACCTCCTATCTAATACCATGTTATCTATGGAGGCGACATGGCCTCCTATCTAATATCATGTTATCTATGGAGGCGTCATGACCTCCTATCTAATACCATGTTATCTATGGAGGCGACATGACCTCCTATCTAATATCATGTTATCTATGGAGGCGTCATGGCCTCCTATCTAATATCATGTTATCTATGGAGGTGACATGACCTCCTATCTAATATCATGTTATCTATGGAGGCGTCATGACCTCCTATCTAATATCATGTTATCTATGGAGGCGTCATGACCTCCTATCTAATACCATGTTATCTATGGAGGCGACATGACCTCCTATCTAATACCATGTTATCTATGGAGGTGACATGACCTCCTATCTAATACCATGTTATCTATGGAGGCGACATGGCCTCCTATCTAATACCATGTTATCTATGGAGGTGACATGACCTCCTATCTAATACCATGTTATCTATGGAGGTGACATGACCTCCTATCTAATACCATGTTATCTATGGAGGCGACATGGCCTCCTATCTAATACCATGTTATCTATGGAGGCGACATGACCTCCTATCTAATATCATGTTATCTATGGAGGCGACATGGCCTCCTATCTAATACCATGTTATCTATGGAGGCGACATGGCCTCCTATCTAATACCATGTTATCTATGGAGGTGACATGGCCTCCTATCTAATACCATGTTATCTATGGAGGCGACATGACCTCCTATCTAATACCATGTTATCTACTGGGGGCGTCATGACCTCCTATCTAATATCATGTTATCTATGGGGGCGACATGACCTCCTATCTAATATCATGTTATCTATGGAGGTGACATGGCCTCCTATCTAATACCATGTTATCTATGGAGGTGACATGACCTCCTATCTAATATCATGTTATCTATGGAGGCGACATGGCCTCCTATCTAATACCATGTTATCTATGGAGGCGACATGACCTCCTATCTAATACCATGTTATCTACTGGGGGCGTCATGACCTCCTATCTAATATCATGTTATCTATGGGGGCGACATGACCTCCTATCTAATATCATGTTATCTATGGAGGTGACATGGCCTCCTATCTAATACCATGTTATCTATGGAGGTGACATGACCTCCTATCTAATATCATGTTATCTATGGAGGTGACATGACCTCCTATCTAATATCATGTTATCTATGGAGGTGACATGGCCTCCTATCTAATACCATGTTATCTATGGAGGCGACATGACCTCCTATCTAATATCTTGTTATCTATGGAGGTGACATGGCCTCCTATCTAATATCATGTTATCTATGGAGGTGACATGACCTCCTATCTAATATCATGTTATCTATGGAGGTGACATGACCTCCTATCTAATACCATGTTATCTATGGAGGTGACATGACCTCCTATCTAATACCATGTTATCTATGGAGGTGACATGGCCTCCTATCTAATACCATGTTATCTATGGAGGTGACATGACATCCTATGTAATATCTTGTTATCTATGGAGGCGTAATGGCCTCCTATCTAATACCATGTTATCTATGGAGGTGACATGACCTCCTATCTAATACCATGTTATCTATGGAGGTGACATGGCCTCCTATCTAATACCATGTTATCTATGGAGGCGACATGGCCTCCTATCTAATACCATGTTATCTATGGAGGTGACATGGCCTCCTATCTAATACCATGTTATCTATGGAGGTGACATGGCCTCCTATCTAATACCATGTTATCTATGGAGGCGACATGACCTCCTATCTAATATCATGTTATCTATGGAGGTGACATGACCTCCTATCTAATATCATGTTATCTATGGAGGCGACATGACCTCCTATCTAATACCATGTTATCTATGGAGGTGACATGACCTCCTATCTAATATCATGTTATCTATGGAGGTGACATGACCTCCTATCTAATACCATGTTATCTATGGAGGCGACATGACCTCCTATCTAATACCATGTTATCTATGGAGGTGACATGACCTCCTATCTAATATCATGTTATCTATGGAGGTGACATGACCTCCTATCTAATATCATGTTATCTATGGAGGTGACATGACCTCCTATCTAATATCATGTTATCTATGGAGGTGACATGACCTCCTATCTAATACCATGTTATCTATGGAGGCGACATGACCTCCTATCTAATACCATGTTATCTATGGAGGTGACATGACCTCCTATCTAATATCATGTTATCTATGGAGGTGACATGACCTCCTATCTAATATCATGTTATCTATGGAGGTGACATGGCCTCCTATCTAATACCATGTTATCTATGGAGGCGACATGACCTCCTATCTAATACCATGTTATCTATGGAGGTGACATGACCTCCTATCTAATATCATGTTATCTATGGAGGTGACATGACCTCCTATCTAATATCATGTTATCTATGGAGGCGACATGACCTCCTATCTAATATCATGTTATCTATGGAGGCGACATGGCCTCCTATCTAATATCATGTTATCTATGGAGGCGACATGACCTCGTATCTAATACCATGTTATCTATGGAGGTGACATGACCTCCTATCTAATATCATGTTATCTATGGAGGTGACATGACCTCCTATCTAATATCATGTTATCTATGGAGGTGACATGGCCTCCTATCTAATATCATGTTATCTATGGAGGCGACATGACCTCCTATCTAATACCATGTTATCTATGGAGGTGACATGACCTCCTATCTAATATCATGTTATCTATGGAGGTGACATGGCCTCCTATCTAATATCATGTTATCTATGGAGGCGACATGACCTCCTATCTAATATCATGTTATCTATGGAGGCGACATGACCTCCTATCTAATACCATGTTATCTATGGAGGCGTCATGACCTCCTATCTAATATCATGTTATCTATGGAGGCGACATGACCTCCTATCTAATATCATGTTATCTATGGAGGCGACATGACCTCCTATCTAATATCATGTTAACTATGGAGGTGACATGACCTCCTATCTAATACCATGTTATCTATGGAGGCGACATGACCTCCTATCTAATATCATGTTATCTATGGAGGTGACATGACCTCCTATCTAATACCATGTTATCTATGGAGGTGACATGGCCTCCTATCTAATACCATGTTATCTATGGAGGTGACATGACCTCCTATCTAATACCATGTTATCTATGGAGGCGACATGACCTCCTATCTAATATCATGTTATCTATGGAGGTGACATGACCTCCTATCTAATACCATGTTATCTATGGAGGCGACATGACCTCCTATCTAATACCATGTTATCTATGGAGGCGACATGGCCTCCTATCTAATATCATGTTATCTATGGAGGCGACATTACCTCCTATCTAATATCATGTTATCTATGGGGGCGACATGACCTCCTATCTAATATCATGTTATCTATGGAGGCGACATGACCTCCTATCTAATATCATGTTATCTATGGAGGCGACATGACCTCCTATCTAATATCATGTTATCTATGGAGGCGACATGACCTCCTATCTAATACCATGTTATCTATGGAGGTGGCATGACCTCCTATCTAATACCATGTTATCTATGGAGGTGGCATGACCTCCTATCTAATACCATGTTATCTATGGAGGCGACATTACCTCCTATCTAATACCATGTTATCTATGGAGGCGACATGACCTCCTATCTAATATCATGTTATCTATGGGGGCGACATGACCTCCTATCTAATACCATGTTATCTATGGAGGCGACATGACCTCCTATCTAATACCATGTTATCTATGGAGGCGACATGACCTCCTATCTAATATCATGTTATCTATGGAGGCGACATGACCTCCTATCTAATACCATGTTATCTATGGAGGCGACATGACCTCCTATCTAATATCATGTTATCTATGGGGGCGACATGACCTCCTATCTAATACCATGTTATCTATGGAGGCGACATTACCTCCTATCTAATACCATGTTATCTATGGAGGCGACATGACCTCCTATCTAATATCATGTTATCTATGGAGGCGACATGACCTCCTATCTAATACCATGTTATCTATGGAGGTGGCATGACCTCCTATCTAATACCATGTTATCTATGGGGGCGACATGACCTCCTATCTAATATCATGTTATCTATGGGGGCGACATGACCTCCTATCTAATACCATGTTATCTATGGAGGCGACATGACCTCCTATCTAATACCATGTTATCTATGGAGGTGGCATGACCTCCTATCTAATACCATGTTATCTATGGAGGCGACATTACCTCCTATCTAATACCATGTTATCTATGGGGGCGACATGACCTCCTATCTAATACCATGTTATCTATGGAGGCGACATGACCTCCTATCTAATACCATGTTATCTATGGGGGCGACATGACCTCCTATCTAATACCATGTTATCTATGGAGGCGTCATGACCTCCTATCTAATACCATGTTATCTATGGAGGCGACATTACCTCCTATCTAATACCATGTTATCTATGGAGGTGACATGACCTCCTATCTAATACCATGTTATCTATGGAGGCGACATTACCTCCTATCTAATACCATGTTATCTATGGAGGTGACATGACCTCCTATCTAATACCATGTTATCTATGGAGGCGACATTACCTCCTATCTAATACCATGTTATCTATGGAGGCGACATTACCTCCTATCTAATACCATGTTATCTATGGAGGCGTCATGACCTCCTATCTAATATCATGTTATCTATGGAGGCGACATGACCTCCTATCTAATACCATGTTATCTATGGAGGTGACATGACCTCCTATCTAATATCATGTTATCTATGGAGGCGACATGACCTCCTATCTAATATTATGTTATCTATGGAGGCGACATGACCTCCTATCTAATATCATGTTATCTATGGAGGCGACATGACCTCCTATCTAATACCATGTTATCTATGGAGGCGACATGACCTCCTATCTAATATCATGTTATCTATGGGGGCGACATGACCTCCTATCTAATATCATGTTATCTATGGAGGCGACATGACCTCCTATCTAATACCATGTTATCTATGGAGGCGACATGACCTCCTATCTAATATCATGTTATCTATGGAGGCGACATGACCTCCTATCTAATACCATGTTATCTATGGAGGCGACATGACCTCCTATCTAATATCATGTTATCTATGGAGGCGACATGACCTCCTATCTAATATCATGTTATCTATGGAGGCGACATGACCTCCTATCTAATACCATGTTATCTATGGAGGCGACATGACCTCCTATCTAATATCATGTTATCTATGGGGGCGACATGACCTCCTATCTAATACCATGTTATCTATGGAGGCGACATGACCTCCTATCTAATATCATGTTATCTATGGAGGCGACATGACCTCCTATCTAATTCCATGTTATCTATGGAGGCGACATGACCTCCTATCTAATACCATGTTATCTATGGGGGCGACATGACCTCCTATCTAATACCATGTTATCTATGTAGGCGACATGACCTCCTATCTAATACCATGTTATCTATGGGGGCGACATGACCTCCTATCTAATACCATGTTATCTATGGAGGCGACATGACCTCCTATCTAATACCATGTTATCTATGGAGGCGACATGGCCTCCTATCTAATACCATGTTATCTATGGAGGCGAAATGACCTCCTATCTAATATCATGTTATCTATGGAGGCGACATGACCTCCTATCTAATACCATGTTATCTATGGAGGCGACATGACCTCCTATCTAATATCATGTTATCTATGGAGGCGACATGACCTCCTATCTAATACCATGTTATCTATGGAGGCGACATGACCTCCTATCTAATATCATGTTATCTATGGAGGCGACATGACCTCCTATCTAATACCATGTTATCTATGGAGGCGACATGACCTCCTATCTAATATCATGTTATCTATGGAGGCGACATGACCTCCTATCTAATACCATGTTATCTATGGAGGCGAAATGACCTCCTATCTAATATCATGTTATCTATGGAGGCGACATGACCTCCTATCTAATACCATGTTATCTATGGAGGCGACATGACCTCCTATCTAATATCATGTTATCTATGGAGGCGACATGACCTCCTATCTAATATCATGTTATCTATGGAGGCGACATGACCTCCTATCTAATATCATGTTATCTATGGAGGCGACATGACCTCCTATCTAATATCTTGTTATCTATGGAGGCGACATGGCCTCCTATCTAATATCATGTTATCTATGGAGGCGACATGACCTCCTATCTAATACCATGTTATCTATGGAGGCGACATGACCTCCTATCTAATACCATGTTATCTATGGAGGCGACATGACCTCCTATCTAATATCATGCTATCTATGGAGGCGACATGACCTCCTATCTAATACCATGTTATCTATGGAGGCGACATGACCTCCTATCTAATACCATGTTATCTATGGAGGCGACATGACCTCCTATCTAATATCTTGTTATCTATGGAGGCGACATGACCTCCTATCTAATATCATGTTATCTATGGAGGCGACATGACCTCCTATCTAATACCATGTTATCTATGGAGGCGTCATGACCTCCTATCTAATACCATGTTATCTATGGAGGCGACATGACCTCCTATCTAATATCATGTTATCTATGGAGGCGACATGACCTCCTATCTAATACCATGTTATCTATGGAGGCGTCATGACCTCCTATCTAATACCATGTTATCTATGGAGGCGACATGACCTCCTATCTAATACCATGTTATCTATGGAGGCGTCATGACCTCCTATCTAATACCATGTTATCTATGGAGGCGACATGACCTCCTATCTAATACCATGTTATCTATGGAGGCGACATGACCTCCTATCTAATGCCATGTTATCTATGGAGGCGACATGACCTCCTATCTAATATCATGTTATCTATGGAGGCGACATGACCTCCTATCTAATACCATGTTATCTATGGAGGCGACATGACCTCCTATCTAATACCATGTTATCTATGGAGGCGACATGGCCTCCTATCTAATACCATGTTATCTATGGAGGCGACATGACCTCCTATCTAATATCATGTTATCTATGGAGGCGACATGACCTCCTATCTAATACCATGTTATCTATGGAGGCGACATGACCTCCTATCTAATACCATGTTATCTATGGAGGCGACATGACCTCCTATCTAATACCATGTTATCTATGGAGGTGACATGGCCTCCTATCTAATACCATGTTATCTATGGGGGCGACATGGCCTCCTATCTAATATCATGTTATCTATGGAGGCGACATGGCCTCCTATCTAATACCATGTTATCTATGGAGGCGACATGACCTCCTATCTAATACCATGTTATCTATGGAGGCGACATGACCTCCTATCTAATATCATGTTATCTATGGGGGCGACATGGCCTCCTATCTAATATCATGTTATCTATGGAGGCGACATGGCCTCCTATCTAATACCATGTTATCTATGGAGGCGACATGGCCTCCTATCTAATATCATGTTATCTATGGGGGCGACATGGCCTCCTATCTAATATCATGTTATCTATGGAGGCGACATGACCTCCTATCTAATACCATGTTATCTATGGAGGCGACATGACCTCCTATCTAATACCATGTTATCTATGGAGGCGACATGACCTCCTATCTAATACCATGTTATCTATGGAGGCGACATGACCTCCTATCTAATACCATGTTATCTATGGAGTCAAACAATATCCAGGCGCGAGGCCTCGCGTGTCAAGACGCTGTGTGTCATGCTGCCAACTGTGCTGATATTCCACGGACAACACAACTCTGTATACCACAGGATCAGTTAGCGCAATCAACTAAAAACTGAGTACTCAAATATTTCCTCTGTAATTACCGCCGGTAATGGCTGCAAGCAAATAGAATTACATCTGTGCTAATATATTAGCGGGCAGACATGGAAGCTCAATATCGTGTTCTCTTCATAATTGACACCCTCAGGGGGCGCACACCTAGTGGGACGTGGGTTGGCGACCACGGGACTCCAGCTGAGTCCGGCATTGCTTCCACTTACTTGTGCCGAGCTCTTTTCCTTCTTCTTTCCTGTCGACCTCTCTTCGTGAACTCTTGTTCTCTTCCTACCATCCCAGCCAACACTCTCGTGGAGTTGAAGGTGGGGAAAGCATTGAACTCGGTGCCCACTCCGCAGATCGCCATGACCATGTAAAACACGATACCTTAATTAATTGAACATAATATCTTGAAGTCGCTGTCTACGGGAGAAGTATTTTACGATAATTGTCTCCCCTTCCTTTCCAGTTGTACCAGTACACATTTGGAAACGAGATGTGGTCGCGCACAAGAACAGTCTCAAAGGAACACTTTGCGAACCGAACAGATTGGATATTATCTAGCCACAATCAGTGCCCTTTGAGGAAAAAAGTAATTTTGTAAAATGAGTTTCTAGGAGTTGAGTAGGAGCGCGCTTTCCTCTGATCAGTTGTAAGGTATCACTGTCCAAGTAACAACATCCTCTCTAGGATATACAAAGGTCTGCCACAAAGGTGGACCGGGTTCGATTCCCGGTCAATGCATGTGAGATTTCACGTCCTGCTGTTTGTATTCCACCCAAAAATGGAGGTCCCGTGCCTCACGTTCGTGAGGTTAACAGTCAAGTGACACATCAACCTTCCTTGGTTCCTATCTTTTCTTCCTTGCTTCCTTTCTATCTTTCCTTGAAAAAAATCCTCAGGGTGGTCGTATGGGGAAGAATATAAGAGATTAATTTATTCGTGTCGGAAGTACAAAAGGAAAGACATAAACATGACAACAAGAAAGAAACTATAAATGGACACAAGGTCAAACAGCTTCTTCCCAAAACATAAATACTTCGAGAACATTTGAATTTGCTTGAGTCAAATCACTCACTGTACATCCAGAAGGGCACAACAGACAACATAAGAGATGTTGTGTTGTTTGAAATCCGCCACAATTACATATAACCGTCTTGGTCGGAAAATGCTACTTGTCCCTTGATCTTGCAACTTCAGCTCGCAGTCAGTTCAGAGACTGACCAGTTCTCTGTGTGACCACCAGGTAGAGATTTTCTCAGTTCCAACCATTCAGAGAAATTGCTGGTTCCCTACTTCCACATGGAACCTTCAGCTGATGCTACTGTTCCTTTTAATGGTTGAGTAGTTGTTAGCTCTTAATCTCCTATCAGCAGGTTGATATCCGAAGAGTGGATGTGAGGTCAAATACCAGGTATTCTCAACATTGTTGAGACGGTGAGGACCACCCTATACCAAGTACCTGAGCCCTATTAAACAAAATATAGTAATAATAATATGTTGAAAATATGTAAGCGCATGTGCAACATACATAATTATAATGTAAGCAATAATTATACATCCGCATCTGGAAATTAGAGCGAACGCACCAACTGACGCTGAGTGTAGGAGCCAAATCAAGGCATTACAGCACTGTTGCTAGACCAGAAGGTTTGTATGGTTCGGAGACTTTGTGCTTGAATCAAAAAGGACAAGTTGACCAGCTACTTAAAAAGAGAACGGTGGCTACTATGAAAGATGGATTGACGGGCAGGTTCGACTGAGATCCAACACAGATGTACACAGTAAGATAGAACCAATAACAACAGCAATCCAAAAGGGAAGACTAATATTCTATGAGCACATCTTCCGTATGGGCAATGACCTGCTCACAAAGACAATCGGGAATTTTCTAAAATCCAAGACACCTCGAATAAAGTGTTTGAGGAAGATTTGAGTGATATAGGCATTGCAAGTGATAAAATAAATGAGAGTTTCAGAAGGACTGTTTTATAGTGGATTCAGAAGCCAAGAAACAGAGAGGACCTTCATCAGAAGAGAGAAAAGAGGGCTGATGGATGGGCAGGATGTCAAAGCTGGTAAACGAACAAGATCTACTCGTTAGTGAAGTGTGATTGGTTTTTAACACGAAGTCCATAGAGGCTCAATTCGGTTGTAAATGGGATAATTATAATGCAACAAGCATGCGCCTCTCTTTGCTATTCCTATCTCCTTCAGAAGGGATTCACCACTCACCAGGCATGCTGCAACTGATTGCTGGTAAGATACTGTTACGTCCTCAGGGACGTAGCTGGGGGATTTGTTAAGGGGTTGTGGAAATGGCTGAAGGACGAAACGTGTGTCTAAACTGTACTGGAGGGAGCGAAGCGTCAGCGTGACCTGGAGATCGATCACTGTCCTTGATCACGTGTATGAGTAATGAAATGCTAATCCGCTGTTTACAGCAGTATGGACGGCAAGCAATGTCGGTACGACTGCTTGGTGCAGCGGGAAAGGGACTCGATTATAGCGAATTAGGAGTCCAGTGTTCGGAGTATGTCTTGTGAAAGAATGTAATGAGGCAATCTAGGAGTGTGTAAAAGAGTTTAATTCCACAAATATGGGGAAGTATAGGCGTGCTGGAAATCTTCCAGTGACACAAATAAATGAAGTGTAAAAGTTTGATGTAGGATGATTTCAATTAAGCAGAGGTTCAGAGATTGACAGGAATGATCAAGGAAAACCTTGAGCTCACTCACCTGAAGTGGACGTCGCGAAGCAGCCGGGCAGCGATACCTCGGGCAACAGATAATTGGTCTTGTCGAGGATTCCTATTTATTGTAATTGCCCATATTACGTCAGCTGACTCGGCTGTTCGTAGCGTTCCACTTAGGTGTTTGTGTTAGGTGAGGCAATGGTTACCTCATGTGTAGGAGTTAGCTGGCTAGGCTTGAGTCGTCGTTGTTGTTTTGATTTGGGGACTGTAGCCTGAATATTGGTTGAAAGAGTTGATTACGCCCTACAGGGCTCAGGGTGTAACAATACGTTTACGTGTGGACAGTCGAATGGAATCAGCATCTCTCATGTAACTCATAAAACAGGGATGCCCAATGATTTATGTCTATATTTCACAAAACGATAAAATTCTGTCTGCCAAAACTTGTAATGCAATAGTACATAATGCAACGAGCCTATAATGGCAATAATAAAGACACGAGTATGTTTATATAACGAGCGTAGCGAGTTCTATAATTTCCATACGAGTATCTTAATTACCAATATAGGCGAGTTGCATACGACTGTTTATGTTCGACGATAATTATAACTTTAATGTATATTCTAACATAAATAATCATACATATCTGTCGAGATTCTGGTTGGATGGTTCCTCAATTTAGGGGCTGCGACAACGCGGTCATGTAACCCCGTGTTCTTTAGGTGTGTGTAGAATCAGTCTGATAACCGGTGTTAATTGTGATGGCTGTATTAGTGTGTGTATCTGTTTTAATTCAAGTAAGGACTGCAGACATTGACTTTTTCAAGTAGTTCCTACTTTTGCCACCAAACGCCACCGTCAACGACCAACTAGTTCAGAACTTAGTTACCAGATGCCACCACAGCCGGCTCCTACTACGAACGTAGGAACCTAAAAACGTTAATCAAATGTTTAACCTATTGTCGAGATTCTGTCGGTTGACTTCTTCTTCTTGGGAATATTGTGGGCTCAGCATTTGCTCTCTACCCAATAACTAATTCCAAAACTTTGAAACATTGTTTATCCTGAAGTAGCACCAACAGATAGCGCACGGGTACAATGGTGGATCATTTTGTTATTTTGGTCAAATAACACAAAATACGCTGTTACAAACCCTCTAAAATTAAAATGTATCGTATTATCAACTAGTTATTTTCCAAATTCGATGCGTATGGAATGTCAACAGAAGGTAAATCAGTGGAGTCCCAAATAGAACAGTCATGATATCTGGCGGAAAAGTTTCGCATAAGAAATCCCTTTACTGAACAGAGAGCTGGATTATAATTTCCGTGGATATAATGTCATACGCCTGCTTCTTCCATGACGTTCTGGTGTGTTTATGTCAACAATAGCATTTACGAAAATTGTCGGCGATATCTTACGAATGTAATGCCCTGTGTAGAAATTGGAGTTGCGGATATTAAGATACATTGCTATTAATTTTGCAATATTCCGCACTTTGTTCATGCAAACATTACGCTTGGTGGACACTTTTCATGTCGGTAAAGGCTAGGGTAGGGTAGGATGGTGTGATGCAAACTTCAGGACGTAGATTCCTAAATTTCTTGCATATTTCATAGTATTTTCTTGTTACCGTAAAGGCTCGTGCTGACTTTGTCTTTGTGTTTGGGATTGTAACTACAATGTTTGATCCAATATAGAATACATTGTCAACTTTCAAATCATGTAATTCATTTCCGACATGTTGGATTTTGTGCGCAAGTGCGAAGCTATCTTTACCTAATTGGTCAATGAATGAAAATATTGAGCTCTGATTGGTTGGAGAAACTGTAGTATAATGGAAAGTAGTAGTTTAATGACCCTCATTATGATACAGTTTTCTGACATATAGTATTTACATTTCGACGTCGAACATAAACACTATTATACTGGTTCGTGCAACAGAAATTGAATTGAAGAATGGATCTCAGGAGAGCTTGTGTACGCGTGCACCAGATTGAGAACACTTGTCTTACACGATTCAGACATAAAATACATACTTACACAATGCACTGCAATTGTGTATTTTATTTCAAAGCGAGGAGAGCAAGGGAATTGGATGTGCGGTGTCAACTGAAACAGGAAGGGAGTGACTTGTTCGGGCGAAGAGACGCGATCAGGATGGTCGATAATGCAACAGCAGTGCGGGCCGTCCCGTGCAGAAGTCATGTAATATCCGTTGTCGACAATGTCACAGCGAGGATGAAACATTAGGATTCTGTATGACGCCCTGTAGGGGACAAAATGTGTGTAGCCTCACCCTGCACAGTTGGTGAGGGATTCCTGAACTGCGCCCAGTTTATCCTCTTCTTTTCCAGTGACTTTTGGGCGAACACTCTCCCATTCGGCCCTTTCATGGATCCACTTCTACTAAAGCGGCTTCGGTGGCGTAGTTGGTAGCATGCTGAACTGCTGTGCCCAAGATCGCGGGTTCAAACCAGGCCAAAGTCGTCGGATTTTTGATGTGTAACATTTTTCCGCTGGGTTGCTGGATAGTTTAGTGGGAGTCATTTTGAAAATTGGGGACGGAAGTGAATCGGGCGGAAGTGGATCGAACGGAAGTGGATCGGACGGAAGTGAAGACGCACTGCCAGAAAAATGGGACGGAAGTGAATCGGGCGGAAGTGGATCGAACGGAAGTGGATCGGACGGAAGTGAAGACGCACTGCCAGGAGGATGTTCAATTGAAAATGTGTGTATTGGAAACAAGGCAGTGTGTGCTCTGTAGCTGGAGAATGTTATGGCAATACAGTAGGCAGTGCATTTAGCATGCACTTGTTTGACGAGCACAGTGTCAAATGTTTCACCGACTTTCATTTGTCATTGAGCAGTTTATGAAGCTTCAAGTTGAAGGTTGAATATCACATGGGGTAGGACAAAGACGATAAATGACATTTAAGTAAGCGGCATTATTGTCAAGCTGTGGGTGAGTAGTCAAATATTAAATGCATAACAGAATGTTGTTATATGAGCGGAATAAAAGCTGTATTTTCATCATATGTGAGACTAGGTCATTTCATGATTGTAGGAAGCCATGTTTTGATTGTTTACGGCGAACTGTATGAGAGCCTTGAGAATAATTAATGTTATAGTTACTGAGGAATGTGCTCACAATATTTGAGAGTACTGTCGACGTTGTGTGTCACTTTGTTATTATGAATTATTAATGTAAAAGGAAGGAAGCTTGTAGTTTTGTGTGTCCGTTAATCTCACGATTATGATCCATGGTACCTCCCTTTTACGTGGAATTCGGACCACAGGACATGGCATTTCAATTCGAAAATCTCACATGTATTGACCGGGAATGAAACACGGCCTACCTTGGTGAGAGACTAACAGCTTGACCGCTGCGCCACAAATGTGACAGTAGCGCATCTCCAATTCAATCTATACATTCATCATAGTACCAGTATGGAAATGGAGTGTAAATTAACATTTTAAGAATGTCCAAGCTGTGTAGTATACGAGTAGGATAACTTGTCAGATGTTACACATCATATGCGACTACTGTAAGGCTCGTATCTTTTTTTTAAGACAGTTAAAATCCTTCAGTATGCCTTCCTTCGCACGGGAAGTAAAGCTGGCGGTCCCATGCCATAGATTTAGTGCATGTAAAAGATCCTTCCACAGACTAAACTTGTGCGGAGCTAAATTTCTAGGTTAGATTTCTTTGGAACGCTCTATCCAAGTTCCAATGTTCACCACTAGGTATGATTGACATCTGGTAGCGAAAGTTGGAACTACTTGAAATTGAACGGAACTTGTAGTTCACCCTATGGGTGTCCGCTTGAAGCAGTTACAGGCTCTGGCGAGCCAAATATGTCCTCTTATTCCTTCATGTATCCATCCATTTCTTCTTCAGGCCGATAACCTAGATGTTAGGCCCCTTAAAACAACAATTATCATCATCATCATCATTTCTTCTTGCGGTGTGGAAGTTAATACATCAGTAGCTATCATTTCATTAACATTAGGGCCAGATGGCCAACATGTTTCACCCCTTTAGGGGCCAATGAGCACCACGGTGACTACTATGCCGTAAGTACTTTCTACTAAAATAATATCCACAAGTACAATTAAATCCCTGTCTCATTACCTGGAGTATTTGCAAGGTGTTTGTGAAGTTGGTCGCACAGACAAAGCGGCCAGCGAGGCGAGAAGAGAGATACAAATCTTGTCTTGCGATTCATATCTACAAGAAACATGGCTGCCTCTGTAAATTAATGAAGGTACGAGCTCCCAAAATAAAGTTTACTTTTGCGCACGGCATCCTCTTTTTTCTCGAGCGGCCTTAACAAAGGAAGCCGACACTGAATAAATTACGATACAGAATTCCAGAGAAGGAAGAGCTTGGAGACTTGACGAAATGAAATATGTAAGCTGAAGTGAATACAAAGACGAAGCCGCAGCCTCATACACCCATCGGTTATCGGGGAGGAAGGAAGCTAAATGTGTTCATTAGATAATGTGAAATGAGAATATTTTTTATCAAACTCATCCAAGACACAATACTGGATACGTGAGAAGGAAAATGAGTTATATTAAAAATATTCGAAATTATATGAGTTAGATGAGGACCTAAGAAAACAGGAAGTGACAGGTTATCGTACAATCAGCTTGGTCACTAATGCCCGTTGCTTACGGTAAAATCGACAGCATTGGCTCAGTAGTTGGTCACTAGTCGTGGCCGAGTTAGGTGCGCGTGTGCGAGTTGTGTGATCGCTTGGAAGAGTGTACGTTTCCTAATACCGGTGCTTCCGATAGTTCCACGGGTGTACTGACCTTCCGTGTGTCATTCGGACAATACTTTTTCAAGTAGTGTTCCAGATAGGACAACAAATCAAGAAACCCAGAAAACTCCTCTGAACATCATGTCCGGATTCCAGAGGAAAAACACCGTACGCTGTCAATGGGACTGGCAGAGTTCTCGCCCCACATCAGGAGAAATTCATCGCTCGATTAGCGATACCCTCCGGTTGACTGTCGACCAAGTAGAAGCCATCCAGTTAAATGCGCAAGAAAGAACCATGTACATGAAGATAATCAGCCCATCTACTTATAAAAATTGCTAAATACTTTTGAAGCTCCTATTAAATTTCAGTATGACTCAGGAGAGGTAACTAATGTTAAGCTCTCCACAGCGGATTCAAATTTTACCACAGTGCGTATATTTAATGTCCCACTCGAAGTTCCCCCTGAAATTTTCAAATCCGTCCTGTCGAAATATGGCACTGTGAGTGACGTCAGGAAAGAACAATGGTCTTCTGCTTATCAGTTCCCAGTGTATAATGGAATACGTGCAGTCACTATGGAAATCAAACAAGATATCCCCTCCACCGAGACCTTTGGTGGCCATTCTGGCTATATATCGTATAATGGACAGAAACAGACCTGTTTAATTTGCAATGCTAACACGCATATCCGTAAAAACTGCCCAAAGAAAATGATTCCCCTCGGTATTACTCCTACACAACAACGACGTGTCCAATACTCGGAATTTGTGACACAGCAAACGTCACATGAAAATATGCTTATTGATCAGTCAGCTGGGACACCGGCAGAAGTGGCCTCGGACACACATGACGCAGACCACGTACCTAGCACTGACCAGATCAGCGAGCTACATAGTGCCCCTGCGACATCGGCCACCTGTATTGCAGCCAAAGAGCCAACTATGCCGTCACTACAGGCTGCACCAAAAATGTTGCCTTCACTGCCCCCACCTACTCTACCTACCGACTCACTGAAGCAGGTTGATCGGGGTTCTGAGAACGTAACTAAGAAGATTAAAACAAATGCCTCGATCGCTGTACCAGCCCCGAAGAATCAGCTGTGAAAAGGAAACAAAATCTTCCTTCTATGTCATCTAGGGACCCACGAACGCTCTCAAACGCTCACAGCCGGCCCATGAATGGCACTCATAAGGAACTTTCTCACCCTAATTTGACATAGTGCACCAGTATATTTCACACCCGTGTCTATCTTCCTTTTATTCCTTCTTCTTTTTCTCGAGTTCACCTTCCAGTATGCCTAGCACAGCTTTTATACTCCTCTTAATGGCACAATTTCTCACTGTGGCCACTGTGAATATCAATGTAATAGCATGTCCCCTGGAATTTCAACTGTTGGAGAGATTCCTTCGAGATGCAGACATTGACATTGCTTTCATTCAAGAAGTTGCTATACCCTGCCTTCCCATATCTCCCTTCTACGAACAATACATCAATACCGGTACTAATAATAGAGGGACCGGTTTCCTCATACTACATGATATCCCACTCGAAGGTGTGCTATGTCATCCATCAGGACGCATAATATCTGGCCACATAAACAATACCACCCTGATAAATGTATATGCCCCATCCGGGTCAAGCAAACGTGTGGAACGGAAAATGTTCTTTCAACAGAGTATACTGCCTCATCTGCACGACGTTAAGGAAAAACTTATTCTTGCAGGGGATTTCAACTGTATTCAACGCCTAGAGGATTCCACTAGTCCATACCAAGGTGCCAACCCGGCTCTCAGGACCCTCCTTACTTCCTTACACCTCATTGATACTGTGGATAGTTTAAGGGGGTCCCTGCCCCATTACACCTTATTAGTCAGAACTCCTCATCACGAATTGACCGCATCTACTTTTCCCAAGAACTTATCCAGCCCAGACGATATGAAGTTTCACTAACCTTCATGCAGTCGTATGTACAATCTCTTACCCCCATCCCGTTTTTCACATAGGAATAGGTTATTGGAAATTGAATTGCTCGCTGTTACTGGAGGAGGAATGCCAAGATATTTTCAGACAAAACTGGAATCGATGGGTCCAACAAAAATGCAACTTTCGCGACTGGGCAGACTGGTGGGATATTTTAGTTAAACCAGGAATCCGCCGCGTCTTTAATAACATATCCTACCAAAGAGGTCGGGATAGACGGGATACAGTTGAATTTTACTATCGAGTTCTTCGCCAGCTCCAGCAAAGATCTGATGCTGGAGAGCGTATTTCTGACCAGATTCGGGAAGTTAAAACCAAGCTCCTGTCTCTACAGCAACGAACGCTCGCTCATATAAACGTGGCTTTAAAAGATCGTACAGTGCTCCCGGAAGAAAATGCAAGTGTATACGATATCGCCAAAAGCCAACGTAAGCCCCAACGTAAATATATCCACCGCCTCCGCACCAGTACTGGAAGTGTCGTCACATCCCCTGACGCAATGCGTAGTGAAATATCAGTATTTCATCAGCAGTTCTACGCTAAGGCTCCAATTGATCCACAGCAGGTGACCCTGCTGCTTTCATCTTGCAGTACCCAACTAACTCTGGACAACAAAACTCTGCTCAGCGCGGACATTACGGATGAAGAGATTCACTCTGTGGTTAAGCACCTCCCAAATAACCGCTCACCTGGAATTGATGGCCTGCCATATGAACTGTATAAACACTTCTGGCCTCTCATTGGCAAAGCATTTTGTCACGTCTTGCGTACCATTCTCCAACGTCCTGCTCTTTGTCAATCACATCACGAGGGTACCATAGTCCTCATACCAAAAACATCCTCTCCCATGGCACTTGGAGACTTCTGACCAGTTTCTCTGCTCTGCAGTGATTATAAAGTCCTTACCAAAGTACTTGCATGCCGATTGAAGACTGTTCTACATGATATCATTGGTGATGAACAATGTTGCAGTATTCCTGGAAGAACCTTGTTAACGAACTTAGCGATACTACGGGACCTACACCTAAAAGCCGAAGTGCTCCCCACTGAGCCAATGAGTTTTCTCACCTTAGATCTTGATAAAGCTTTCGACCGCATCAGTCATGAATACTTGTACATGGTCTTGCAGCACTTTGAATTTCCTGAAATCCTTACTGACTACATTCGTATGATAAATTGTAATGCTACGTCTAGAGTGCTCGTCAACGGTTTTCTTTCCCCTCTGATTCCAATACAACGATCAGTTAGGCAAGAATGTCCCCTTTCTATGCTACTTTTTGTCATTGGCCTTGAACCGTTCATTCGGACTACCCAGGTGAAGCTACAGGGTTACAAACTGTCCACACATGTTTTTGGCATGTGCGCCTATGCTGATGACGTATCAATATTGATCCGCAATAATGAAGACATCTCCCACATCGATAGCGTCCTTGAGCTCTACCATATCGCCTCTGGAGCACAATCGAACCCCCAGAAAACTGCTTTGCTTCCGCTCAATACTAACTCAGTGATTACCCAACAGCCCTGGTTCCGGATAGTAAATGAGGTGAAAATTCTTGGCATTACCTGGAAGCAATCGCTTCTGGACACGGTCCAAGCAAACTGGAGTAAGGTCATTGCCAAAGTTAGGGGAGTGCTGATCCAATTTGGTCAAAGAAACCTCAATATAGTGCAACGGGTCATGGTCCTCAACGTGTTTGCGCTCTCTAAAATATGGTATGTCACACAACTTTTCCCAGTTCCCAAAGTGTTTGAGAGCCAATTGTCAAAATATACAGGTTGGTTTATATGGCAAGGATTTTTTTTCCGAGTACAAAGGGAACAGTTGTATCTCCCATCCCGGCAAGGCGGGCTAGGGCTAACAGCTCATGGCATGAAATGCCGTGCACTCCTCTGCAAGAACGATATCACCATCCTTTCCCAACATGACACTTTTACGAAAGCGCTATACAAATATCTTCGAAACACAGCCCGTGGTTGTGATAGAGCTTTGCCGAAGATTTTTAGGGACCATCAACAGCACCTTCTGGAAACTGTTCGCCAAATGCCTTCAGGGACTGTTCCAACGACGAAAAGTATTTATACCCTGTTGCGGCAAGTGGTACACTCCAAATCGCGAATCGAAGCCACCACCCTCTACGTCCATTGGCCCACTGTTTGGAAAAATTTTGCGGCTATGACCATTTCTTCTGCTGTACACTCCCAGGTTTTTATCCTCCTCAACGATCTCATCCCAACGGCCCTACGGCGATATAACATCCGTCTTGAATCCTTCCCAAGGTGTACTATATGTGGTGAAACTGATACGGCGCTACATCGCTTCACAACATGCACGCGAGTTGCCTCCACGTGGCTGTGGTGTAAGGGACAACTATTAAATGTGCCCGCGGGTGACCTTGATGACAGGAAGTTGATTCGTTTGTCGGTGACCGCCTTCCCCCAAATTAAACAGACTGCCATTGTTTGGATAATGGGCCAATATGTACACTTCGTGATGGACAATGATCAACATTTCTCGTTCAGGGATCTCATGTATCACCTGCAGAAAGAGCGCTGGAAGCTTAGTGAAAGTCGACAATTGTACGATAAATATGGTCACTATTTGGATTTTCTTGTGATGTAATAGGAGGCTATGGTATTTATCATTTCTGAAAATTCGGTAATTCTGTAAAGAGCTAATAAAAAAATAAAAAATAAAAAATGGCTAAAGCGCAGCGTTAGGTCATGGGACCAAGCTCTCTGCTGACTCGGTAGACGCGTGGGTTCGAGCCCCACCGTCGGCCGTCCTTGAAATGGTTTTCCGTGGTTTCCCCATTTTCAACACCAGGCAAATGCTGGGACGGTACCTTCTGATAGGCCACGGCCGATTCCTTCCACATCCTTGCCCAGTTTCATTCATCTCCATCCACTCCATCTCTCATCCCGATGCACAGGTCACCCACGGGCGTCGCATAGAAAGACCTGCACTCGGCCTCTCAGGAGGCCACACGACAAAAAAAAAACGGTAAAATGTTTCTTAAAATTTATTTTACAACTGATTTTATAAAAATTTGACGAATGCAAGCTGTGTTGTTCACGGTAAAATTATTTTATAAAATCCATGGATGTATCAGGATCGCCATCTACCGATAAAGTTCTGAACCAAGAATCAGCTGTTCAACACACATTGGTTTAAATCAGAGCTAGCACAGAATGATACCCAACTGTGAAGCATGTTGTTGTTGGGTAACCCAATTAAAAAGACAATCTCAAATGTGCTGAATGAGAAGATAGCATTCAACATCTACAATCGCCTCATCTCTATTCAGGACGCGCATTTACATCACGTGCGCACTTAACAGCTTATATACCCGTAAAGACACCCTCCCACCCAAAACAGACTTAAGAAAGCTGGGTGATATGTTGATAAATGGTTCTCTTCAGTCATGGCGCCAACTTTCTAAGACAGGGAAGTGAGTGATAATGTACAGTAGGTTGGCTCCCCGAAGGCTAATTTGTGATGTCTCGCAAGTCACATCTGAATTATGTCAATGAAGTAAAGATGGCATGTAACTTGACCGCTGTAAGATTGGTTCTAGGCAACACAACCGTTACTGCATTGAGAGAGAGACCCTCGGCCATAAGTTAGGGTTCTACTGAAGTAACGAATAGCTGCGTACTATTGTCATAAGAGTATGGCTCCAACAAACAAAGCAAAAATTGCAAAAATTGCTGCTTTAGCTACAATTATATGTCGTACAGTGGTAAAAAGGAAGAAAAGAAATGCTAGGAAGTCCTGGACTCGGTAATGGATAAAAAGAAGAGAAGAGTAGAGGAATGCTGTCCTTGGTCGAAAATGAGTTGTGGTTAGAAGATCAGAATCCATATAGGAATTTTCTAAGATAGGAGGAAAGCTGTTTTAAAAAAACTCCTACATCTTGTTGGTCCCAATATTATTCGACAGAACACTAACACGAGGCAAGCCATTTCTCCTGAAATGAGACTGCGAGTGAGTTCGAAGCCCGTTTATCTTCACCTTCACATCAGCCTGGCTTGTGTTCGGTCGAATTTGTGAAACATATTCGGCGATTGAGATTTCTGCCTCCCTTCTTGCATTTCTATTGAGGTATATGGGCGCTTTAACCTCATACAAACACGGATATTTCTGGTACTCGTCCAGGAAACACTAACAGCTTCCTTAGTCCAGCAGGAGCCTGCCATTTTCGAAGTGATTGTTTACAAGCGAGCTTCACAATCTTCTCACCACGTGGCGCCAGCATCATCTTCATGTCAGCTTCCCTGATTGGTTCGTTTCGTAAAATTAATTTTACGGAATAGAACGTGTCCTATATTATGGAAAGTTTTATCAAAGGTTTTATAAAACTTGAATTTGACAGTGAGCAACAGAAATTTTATAAAATTAAATTATTGTACAATAGATTTGAAGGAAAATGTTACCGTGAGCAACGGGCATAACACTTCGAAAATCCTGACAAGAATAATAGATGGAATACAACGACTCCGATTTGGGTGAAGATCAATTTGGTTTCAGGATAAACGAAGCTGTAATAATTATAAGATTGAACTTGAAAGATAGCATAGTGAAAGATAAGAGAATGTTGATAACATTTGTAAACTTAGATAAAGCTTTCGATAACGATGATTGGATTAAATTGTTCGACATTTGATAAGGATGGGAATGAAGTACACAATAGGAAGATGATCTACTATCTGTACATAAACAAGACGGCAATTATTAGAGTCAAAAAGCTGACTTCAGAAACGTGCAAGGCAAGGCTGCAACTTATCGCACATACTTCTTAATCTAAACATTGAACAAGCAATGAAAGAAATGAGAGATCAATTTAAAGTAGGAGTAGAGATTCAAGGAGATTGGCATCGTTATCTTAGGCGACACACTAGAGGATTCGAATGAGTTTTTAAATTAACTCCATCTTGAGGAAACAATTCACGATGAAAATCAATAACTATGAAGAATAATTGTCATGAATGAGTGGGAATTGTAGATCCTGGAGTGAGAACTGTGGGTGCGCGGGGTTGGCAACAAGCGACCTGCATTACCCGAGAGTCTGTGGAGTTGTTATGGCGGCGATTGCTTATGTGCAGTTATGTGAACATGTGTAAATTCAATGCTTCCTAAATAAATGTATTCTTTATGAGAGACGCTGAAATAGAGTACATTCAGTACCATTTTTCCTACAGATACGCGGGTAGCGTAACTCATCAATTATTGAATGCAGTCAAAATAAATCAGAAACCCCTATGGACGTGAATTTGGCAGGTGAAAAGCTAAAGGATGTTAGGGACTTCTATTACCTAACAGCAAAATAACCAGTGATGGACGAAGCAAAGTGGATATAAAACGTTGACATCAAATATAGATTTAGTTATTAGAAAGCCTTTTGAAAGCCTTTGTTCCGAGCACGGTGCTCGATGGAAGTGAATCTTGGACTATTGGTGCAGCAGAAATGAGGATAATAGAAGCATTTGAAATGTGGCGTTACAGGAGAATGATGAAGATCAGACGGATGAAGAGTATTAAGACGAGTGGGAGAGATATTTCTGACGACTGCTAATGAAGAGAAGATAATAATAATAATGTTATTGGTTTTACGTCCCTGTTAACATCTGTGGCTTTTAGAGACGCCGGGGTGCCGGAATTTTGCCCCGAAGGGGATCTTTAACGTGCCAGTAAATCTACTGACACGGCTCCCTCGCATTTGCGCACCCTCAAATGCCAGCTGACTGCGCCAGGATTTGAACCTGCAACCTTGGGCCCAGCAAGCGAGAGCGTTACCCCTGAGCCACGCAACCAGACATGAAGAAAAGAGATAGGTTCGTAGAACACATATTAAGACAACCAGGAATAGCAAACTTATTTTTCAAATGAAGGGTTGGGGATAAGAACTGTAGTGGTAGACTAAGGTTAAACAAATTGCCTCGGATGTAAGGTGTCGTAGCTTAGAGGTGAAACGATTAGCTCAGAACAGGGAGGCATGGAGTGCTGCATCAAACCAGCCTAAATATTCAAGTCTCAAACACAATATATAAATTAACAAACATCGTATACTATAACTCCTGTGGGAGTTCGGGCACGGGCACCAAGAACCCGCTGATGAGCCTATCTTGGTGTCCTAGGCGAAACCCCACACAAGACACGGCATAAACCTAGAAAAATGATGAGTTTAATTCACCGGCCATGAAAGCCAATATAGCATCGTATATTAATATTGTCGTTTTAGATTACATGGCCATATTTCGTAATTAATCTTCAAAAACTGGATATTAAAAAAAAAAAATGCAGTTTAAAGATATTTTATAAATATTACAGGCAGAGCAATAAAATCCTATTTCTTGTCGTCGTGAACAAGATCAATGTTTCTTGGAAGGTGAGAAGGATGCCATGCAGCTATGACCAGCGACAGCAGGTAGTTTCCACGGAAATGGCCATTTGCAATAGAGTTGTTTGTGTTCTTGTGCTTTATGGCTGTTTCAACATTGGTATTATGTTCCTTACAACGCACGGCAGCAAAGAATGACTCAGTTCTCTCTGTGCCTTTTAAAGCCGCCTGTTTCCCAGTCCAAGCCAGTACTTATCACAGCTTGTAATAACTTCTGCTAAAGTCTTCTCAATAGCACACTTCCTGTTCACGTCCACTCTTCTTATCTACCAATATTTGTGTTGCTAATGCCTGCCTCGAAACCAAACTGATCGTGATCTATGCAAAGATCTAATTTATTAATTACGGTATTCTTTATTATGATGAACAGTATTTTAACTGATATTGAGGGTTAGTTAGTTAGTTATTGTGGTTTTAAGGGGCGGAACTACGAGGTCATCTGCCCCTGATTTTCAGGGTCCCTTTGTGACTTGTCGTGCATTGTTTCTCACAATGAGAAGCGTTAAATGGGCTGGATCTGGTCCTTCTGCGGCAATTTCGATATTGTGCTTCTTGTAGCCTCTGCACAGGATTGTGTTTCTTTTTTAGCCTATTTTCATTTTATGAAAAAAAATCGGCTTATGAGATCACATTTTGTCCGTGTGTGTGTGAGAGGTGTGTGTGCGTGTGTGTGTGAGAGGTGTGTGTGTGTGTGTGAGAGAAGTGTGTGTGTGTGTGTGTGAGGTGTGTGTGTGAGAGAGGTGTGTGCGTGTTTGTGTGAGGTGTGTGTGTGTGTGTGTGTGTGTGTGTGAGGTGTGTGTGTGAGAGGTGTGTGTGTGTGTGTGAGGTATGTGTGTGTGTGTGTGAGAGGTGTGTGCGTGTGTGTGTGTGAGAGGTGTGTGTGTGTGTGTGTGTGTGTGAGAGAGAGGTGTGTGTGTGTGTGTGTGTGTGTGTGAGGTTTGTGTGTGTGTGTGAGAGAGAGGTGTGTGTGTGTGAGAGAGGTGTGTGTGTGTGTGTGAGAGGTGTGTGTGTGTGTGAGAGAGAGGTGTGTGTGTTTGAGAGGTGTGTGTGTGTGTGTGTGTGAGAGAGAGAGAGAGGTGTGTGTGTGTGTGTGAGAGGTGTGTGTGTGTGTGAGAGGTGTGTGTGTGTGAGAGAGGTGTGTGTGTGAGAGGTGTGTGTGTCCCCCTAATAACTTCTAAACGGCCAGAGCGATTCCAATGAAACTCAGTAAGATCATAGCACTATCCATGCCGACCGCGACCGTGCCCTTCAAATTTTATTATGTCTCACCAATCCAACATAGCGGCTGTGCGAAATATTTCACCAGCATTCAGTATCTCCGAAACTATTACAGATATCGCCCTGAAATTGTGTACGGTGATAAAGGGCACTACTAGAAGTTCACCTATGAGACTTTCAAAAACCTGGTGACTAGAAAACCAACATGGCGGCCATAAGAATTTGAGACTTTTAAATAGACTTTTCTCGCGATTTAACTATCCAAACGTAATGAAACTTTGTACAGCAAATGTCTATACAAATTTTAATGCACTGGAGTCTAATTTAGTTCAATTGTTTACATAACCTCAAAAATGCCGGCTGTGCGAAATATTTCACTGACATTCTATAATATCTCCGAAACTATTACAGATATCACCCTGAAATTTGGTACGGTGATAAAGGGTACTGATACAAGTTTATCTATGTAGTTTTCATAAACCTGTAAAGTACAAAACGAACATGGCGACCAAGCGAATTTGAAATATTTTAATAGACTTTTCTCGTGATTTAACTCTCTGAGGGCAGTGAAATGTGGTACAGTAAATTATTTTACACATTATAATGCACTGGCATCTAATTTAGTACAATTGTTTACGTAACCTCAAGATGGCGGCTGTGCGAAATGTTAAAATTAAGTTTTTATTTCTTGTGTCATAATCATGTGATGGAAGTGAAAGTTTGAATAATGCACCTAGGCAATAATTGTTCTTGAATGGTACATAACTCTATGGCCTATAAATATAACTATCCAAAATGGCGAGCATCCGAAATATTTAGACGGTTATCAATATCTATGAATCTTTTACAGCAATCAAACTGAATTTTTTTATGTTCATAGAGGCTATGAACATAAGTTCACCTATAGGACTTTCAGTAACCTGGTGAGCACAAACTCAACATGGCGGCGACGCGAATTATAAATATTTAAATGGACGTTTCTCGCGAATGACCTATCCGAGTGCAGTGAAACGTTGCACGTTAAATGCTTACACAAATGTTAACCCACTGGCATCTAATTTATTTCAATTGTTTGCAAAATCACAAGATGGCAGCTTTGCATAAATTTAAAATCTCGTTTTTACTTCTTGTGTTCTAATCATGCGATTGAAGTTTGAATACCACACGTACACAATAATCTTAATGTAATAGTACAAAAATAAAAATCCAACCTGGCGACCATCTGAAATATTTAGACGGTTCTCAATAACTACGAATCTATCACAACCTTCAAACTGAAATTTTGTATGTCGATAGAGGCAATTAACATTAGTAGGATATAAGAAAATAGGCTGTATAGTTCTTCACGGAACTACTTGTTCAGATATGAAAATATGATAAAACAAAATTTCAGCTTAATTGATTCAGTACGATTTTGTTTGAAAGATTAACAGACATGTATTAGTGTAGTTAGTTAGTACAACTGTAGAGGGCGATCAAGCAGGCAGTTGTAGTTTCATAGAGAACAGATGAGCGGAACTGGTCGTTGAAAGCAGTTGACAAACGAGCATCATTATGCGTAAGCATTCTAACTTATGATGGCTTGAAGTTACGCGAACGTCATGTCCTATTTGGAAGAAAGTTGAGGACGTTTGGAGTTTCGTTAGTGTAGGCTTGGACAGGAATGCTTCGTGCTTAATGACGTGTATTTAAAAGTAACAAAGCGGCCAGATATGTGGGCCCTTTAAAGAGGAGATATACTTTGTCGTGAGTGGGGCACATTACATGCTCAGTTCGGCTGCAATGGAAGGCTGCACGTGCTGACATACAGTAGCCTATCTGTTAAAGAGGATGCTCACCTTTTCTATCGTAATAGTGCCTTGTCTGTGTGTTCCTTATATAGATAGCGCACCACTCGTGTCTACAGAGAACTAGAGGCAGCTCAGATGTTGTGTCGTAATGGTGCCTTGTCTGTGTGTTCCTTACATAGATAGCGCACCACTCGTGTCTACAGAGAACTAGAGGAAGCTCAGATGTTCTATCGTAATGGTGCCTTGTCTGTGTGTTCCTTACATAGATAGCGCACCACTCGTATCTACAGAGAACTAGAGGAAGCTCAGATGTTCTGTCGTAATGGTGCCTTGTCTGTGTGTTCCTTACATAGATAGCGCACCACTCGTGTCTACAGAGAACTAGAGGAAGCTCAGATGTTCTATCGTAATGGTGCCTTGTCTGTGTGTTCCTTACATAGCGCACCACTCGTGTCTACAGAGAACTAAGGAAGCTCACCTTTTCTATCGCAATAGTGCCTTCTCCATGTGTTCCTTACATAGCGCACCACTCGTGTCTACAGAGAACTAGAGGAAGCTCAGATGTTCTATAGTAATGGTGCCTTGTCTGTGTGTTCCTTATATAGATAGCGCACCACTCGTGTCTACAGAGAACTAAGGAAGCTCACCTTTTCTATCGCAATAGTGCCTTCTCTATGTGTTCCTTACATAGCGCACCACTCGTGTCTACAGAGAACTAGAGGAAGCTCACCTTTTCTATCGTAATAGTGCCTTCTCAATGTGTTTCTTGCATAGAGAGCGCACCACTCGTGTCTACAGAGAACTAGGGGCAGCTCACCTTTTCTATCGTAATGGTGCCTTCTCTATGTGTTTCTTATATAGAGAGCGCACCACTCGTGTCTACAGAGAAGTAGTTGCAGCTCAGATGTTCTGTCGTAATGGTGCCTTGTATGTGTGTTCCTTACATAGATAGCGCACCACTCGTATCTACAGAGAACTAGAGGAAGATCAGATGTTCTGTCGTAATGGTGCCTTGTCTGTGTGTTCCTTACATAGATAGCGCACCACTCGTATCTACAGAGAACTAGAGGAAGCTCAGTTGTTCTATCGTAATGGTGCCTTGTAGGTGTGTTCCTTACATAGATAGCGCACCACTCGTATCTACAGAGAACTAGAGGAAGCTCAGATGTTCTGTCGTAATGGTGCCTTGTCTGTGTGTTCCTTACATAGATAGCGCACCACTCGTATCTACAGAGAACTAGAGGAAGCTCAGATGTTCTATCGTAATGGTGCCTTGTCTGTGTGTTCCTTACCTAGATAGCGCACCACTCGTATCTACAGAGAACTAGAGGAAGCTCAGTTGTTCTATCGTAATGATGCCTTGTAGGTGTGTTCCTTACATAGATAGCGCACCACTCGTATCTACAGAGAACTAGAGGAAGCTCAGATGTTCTGTCGTAATGGTGCCTTGTCTGTGTGTTCCTTACATAGATAGCGCACCACTCGTATCTACAGAGAACTAGAGGAAGCTCAGTTGTTCTATCGTAATGGTGCCTTGTAGGTGTGTTCCTTACATAGATAGCGCACCACTCGTATCTACAGAGAACTAGAGGAAGCTCAGATGTTCTGTCGTAATGGTGCCTTGTCTGTGTGTTCCTTACATAGATAGCGCACCACTCGTATCTACAGAGAACTAGAGGAAGCTCAGATGTTCTATCGTAATGGTGCCTTGTCTGTGTGTTCCTTACCTAGATAGCGCACCACTCGTATCTACAGAGAACTAGAGGAAGCTCAGTTGTTCTATCGTAATGATGCCTTGTAGGTGTGTTCCTTACATAGATAGCGCACCACTCGTATCTACAGAGAACTAGAGGAAGCTCAGATGTTCTGTCGTAATGGTGCCTTGTCTGTGTGTTCCTTACATAGATAGCGCACCACTCGTATCTACAGAGAACTAGAGGAAGCTCAGATGTTCTGTCGTAATGGTGCCTTGTATGTGTGTTCCTTACATAGATAGCGCACCACTCGTGTCTACAGAGAACTAGAGGCAGCTCAGATGTTCTGTCGTAATGGTGCCTTGCATGTGTGTTCCTTACATAGATAGCGCACCACTCGTATCTACAGAGAACTAGAGGAAGCTCAGATGTTCTGTCGCAATGGTGCCTTGTATGTGTGTTCCTTACATAGATAGCGCACCACTCGTGTCTACAGAGAACTAGAGGAAGCTCAGATGTTGTGTCGTAATGGTGTCTTGTCTGTGTGTTCCTTACATAGATAGCGCACCACTCGTGTCTACAGAGAACTAGAGGAAGCTCAGATGTTCTGTCGCAATGGTGCCTTGTCTGTGTGTTCCTTACATAGATAGCGCACCACTCGTGTCTACAGAGAACTAGAGGAAGCTCAGATGTTGTGTCGTAATGGTGCCTTGTATGTGTGTTCCTTACATAGATAGCGCACCACTCATGTCTACAGAGAAGTAGAGGCAGCTCAGATGTTCTGTCGTAATGGTGCCTTGTCTGCGTGTTCCTTACATAGATAGCGCACCACTCGTGTCTACAGAGAACTAGAGACAGCTCAGTTTTTCTATCGCAATGGTGCCTTGTCTGTGTGTTACTTACATAGATAGCGCACCACTCGTGTCTACAGAGAACTAGAGGCAGCTCAGATGTTCTATCGCAATGGTGCCTTGTCTGTGTGTTCCTTACATAGATAGCGCACCACTCGTGTCTACAGAGAACTAGAGGAAGCTCACATTTTCTTTCGCAATGATGCCTTGTCTATATGTTCCTTAAATAGCGTACCACTCGTGTCTACAGAGAGGAAGCTGCGAATGTGTGAATGTCAGCAGAGCATTTTTCCTGACTTTCAGATTTATCGCTCAAGTCGTCTCAGAGACACACTCATGTTTGTTTAAGAAAGTACTCAACAATTACACGGCTAAAAAATACATAAAATCGAAAATTTCTCAAACACGTATCCCTTCGAATTTATAAAAGAGCTTAGGCCTACATGTCATATTTCACGTTTGTAACTCAAGCTCTTTTGTGATCTAGCTTGCCACGGTGGGGGAGTGGATAGCGTGTCGATCTACTAACCCCAAGATTGCAGGTTCGCTCTTAGCCGTGGTAAGTGTATTTTGAAAGGAGGCAAAAATACGACACGCATGTCATACGATGTTGGCATGTCAAACAACCCATTTGAATTCAGTAGAGCGTGTTCATAATGACAAAATTAATCTCGGGAGTTTCTGCCAACCCAAAGTTCCTCATTTCTCTACTAGAAAGCGCTATAGTGTTCAAGGATCTTAGATATCTAACCTCTTTGACTTTCATAGTGATTCAAGGAACAACGAAATTCGATATGCAAGCTACCCTCTGGGTGTCAATATACAAAGCTTGCACCCTGCACCGGTGGCCATTCGATATTATTATTATTATTATTTGATCTGTTTTATCTCTTAAAGCAGACATGGGCAAACGTTTTAAGGGCAGGGCAGATGCATTCCAAAATAATTCAGGCGGGCCGAAGAAAAGACCAACACATGTTTATAAATTATAAACCGTTTATTTCTGAATTTTAAAACAAACAAAACTTCTAGGCTACAATGGTAGAAAACTTAGGAAAAAGAACACACCTTCATTATTTGTTAGAAGAGGAAGGAGAATGTGAGAAGTGAAACTGTGACTGTGCTTCTAAAAGTTTGTCATAATCTGGTTGAAACTGGGATGATCTGATTCTTAGTAGCGCAGCTAAATGGTGGTCTGGCAATCTATTTCCGACGCTATTTTTGCGAAGTTTCATTATAGAAAACACATGTTCACAGATATAGTAAGATGCGAACATGAAACTTATCTTTTGTGCAAGGTATTTCAAGTTTGGGAAGCCTGATTTTGGTAGAACCTTGTAGAACTCAATTTTCGAAACGTTGGGGAATAGTTGCTTCAATTCTTTGTTACATTGTAACTCAGTCTGTTCTCGCTTCAACTCTGATTTCACTGTTTCACAGTCAACATTACATGGCCTGCTGTAAAAGTCCAAGTCCAGTTCAGTAACTTTGAAGTTCTGAAATCTTCATTCAAATTCGTCGTGGAGATGTTTCGCACGAAAAGTTATTACACAAAATGCATAAACACAATTGAAATAGCTTTTCATGTCTAGGTAAACAAAACAGGAAATATGACCTATGTGTAATTGTAGGTAATATAGGGTCTTTATATTTGCTTGGCAAGGACATTCTCGCTCACGCGCTCCGCCAGTGACGGCTCAGTTGCCGGCTGCCACGCGCGCGTATGTACGGCAGAATACGGTGCTTAAAATCAGTATCACTCACCATGTTTACAGTAGATGCTGAAAATGTTCCCCATCCGCTGCCAAACATAACCGGCATCTCCTTATGAAGTTTCCGGTTTCTCTGATTAATTTAGCTTCAGTAAGGAAATAACGACCTTTACGTCTATTTTTATTGTTTACTGAACCTGTAAGTTTGAATGTCTTAGCCAGTTGATTTATTGTCTGATTTCTAGGAATGGGTCTCCCTGCAAATGCCATTCGAAACTTTTGTTTTGTTCTAGCGCACGTATTGTGCAGACCTTCGCTCGACCTTGCCCGCCAATAGCCGGCTGTTTGAGGTTGGCGCGTGGTCTCCAGCCGTATTGCCCGGGTATTCCCTAGCTCTTCTATAGACGTGTGAGCTCCGAGCTAATTGGGTGCTTCAGTCTTTTGGTGTTTTATAAAGCTACTGTGTACCGTATAGTGTTTAATTGTGATTGTGTGTGGTGCTGTAATACCTTATGAGAAATATTCGTTGCGTGAACGTGTATATCTGCACAATACGTGCATAAAGTGCAGGAAATCGTGCGCTAGAACAAGACAAATGTCTGGGAAACAGGAACTGGAGAAGGAAGGTGGAAGATAGAGAAGAAGCCAGAGATCAACTCCGCACTTGAAAGCAAATGGAGGCAGGTGATAAAGGAGGCCAAGGTTCTTCAGGGACTGTTGCTCCGACCAGTTAGTAAGTAAGGAGTTATTTATTAAAGATAAATCACACAAATTGTGTATATTCATGATAACAAACTGTCATTCACAAAACTTCACAATGGATGATCCCCGATTTGCACAAGAAATTACGTGGTATCTACTACATTGCACCCCACATAATTTACATACGCAGGATTCATCAGGATCATGAAAGTATTCGTTATTACACAGTTTATGGTGATACCCATGTACCGCCATCGAATTGACAAGGTGTCGCAAGTCTTGATTTGTGTTCATCCATGTCCTAGTCGTCATGTCCTCCATGGTGTAAAACTTGAACCAGATTTCATCCCTCTGCGGTATTCTTTCCTGCATTAGTTTATTCCACGCGTCTGTGGATGGTAGCCCTCTCTTCATCCGATGGTTCTCAATGAAGAAGGTCTCCCTGGCGAGTTCATATGCTAATCTTGATTTCGTATACTTCGATATCCCGAGGGTAGCCTTCAGAAAGCGCGATTTGACTGCTTCAAGCGTCCTCAAGTCTGCCAGGGATAATTTCTCCCATATGATTTCAAGTCCATGTGTGGCGATGGGCGTTACTTTCGCGTCGAATAATGTCATAAAATGTCTTAGAATTATTACAGGTACGTTTCTCATGAAACCAAACTGATCTTCACCCAAATCGGTTCAATTTGTCGTTGTGTCCCATCTTTTAATTTATTCTTGTCAGGATTTTTGTAGCGTTAGTGACCAAGGTAACGTTCATTACGCCTTCTCTGGGCATTATCTGACAATGTGGACCAAGACTACCCCAGTGACTTACAAAAAGTTTACGATACTGGTTTGAATGTTGCTGATTCTATTAATCTGTACTTAGTATAAAACAAAGTTCCCGATTCTTCGATGTTCCGGGTAATCTCGAGAACCACTGGATGGATTTTGATGCGGTTTTTACCTTTCTGGAAAGGATTTCTCGGGGAAGGTTTCTGTGGAAAATAATTTATTTATGATCAAAGGAAGTCAACCAATAATTATTTCAGTGAAAAAGTCTAAAAACAAAACTGGCATCCGTGCGCTTTTTAAGCTTACGCTGGGCAAACCGTTAAAAATATCAATATACTATGAGTGTAAGAATTGTTCAGCATGAAAAGTTGTACAAAAACGTCCGCGAGGGCATATCTCTATTTTCAATACATCGCCCACTATAAGTGTTTTTACGTTTTAATTTCTTCATACAATCTCCATTCAAATACTGAGGCGACAGTTCACAAGCTAGCTATGAGCGACCCTATCACCCCAGTTACAGCCTAACTAGCGGGTGAGCCTATTACCCCAGATACAGCCAGCAGCAAACTGTCCAGTCTTGTTGAGTTAAGACTTAGGAGTTTCCCTGGAAGTGCAAATCGGCTTTTCTTGATTTCGCCTGTGAACTATTCGTTCCGCGAAATACACAGTCAAGTTAAGATTGGACGAAAGGGGGATTTGTGTTTCATGCACCTCGCCATTCTTAAATTACGTCTGACAAGAATTCGTTGCTCATGCATCTCCATGATAATATAATTAATAGTCCATTCAGTGATGTTAACCCATCACGCTGAGACGTAGGACGGATATAAGACGTAGTTCATCGACATCGAAAAATAAAGTGTCATTCCCTGCGAAGCTAGTGGAAAATAAAAAGGGACCATTTGTCACATTCTTTCAAATTTGACTTCTTGTGATATTCTTATAAAGTACACAATTTTGCTTTCTAACAAATGGTCCCTTTTGATTTTAGGCATCACAGATGTATTTGATGTTACACTTCCATGGCAGCGAGGAGGCAGTAGCCAGCAGATAAACTCGAGAGGCGATATAAATAATGCATGCCCATGTCTTTCTTTGACGGCCCTAGCTTCTGCCCTTCGCCTTTCTACTCATCTTTAATAATCGCGGGAGTCGGAGGTCTGCCGGATATTGGCGTTCCAATACTGTCCCTGGTAATTCAATCCCTCCTTTCATTCGGAATCCGATGATGTGACGAGGTATTTTATCATCGTATCCATATAACACACTACCGACCATGGTAGCTACGTGTCTCAAGGTACCAGGCTGTCTCTGGACTAGATTGTACTGTGGTTTTCCATTTTAACTCCAGGTAAACAAGTAGTTCTGTGAAGAACTATACAGCCTATTTTCATGTATCCTACTTATGTTAATTGCCCCTATCAACATACAAAATTATCAGTTTGATTGCTATAATAGATTCGTAGATATTGAGAACCGTCTAAATATGTCGGATGGTCGCCATGTTGGATTTTAATATATGTTGGCCATAGAGTTATGTACTGTTAGATTACGACTTTTGGGTAGGTTCATTATTCAAACGTTCACTTCGATTGCATGATTAATACACAAGGAATGGAGACTTAATTTTAAAATTTTGCTCAGCCGCCATGTTGAGGTTATGTAAGCAATTGAACTAAATTAGATGCCAGTGCATTACAATTTGTACAAACATATACTGTACCAAGTTTCATTGCGTTTGGGTGGTTAAATCACGAGAAAAGCCTATTTAAAAGTTTCAACTTCGCTTGACCGCCATATTCGTTTTGTAGTCAACAGGTTTTGAAAGTCTCATAGGTGAATTTCTAGTAGTACAAAATATCAGGGTGACATCAGTAATAGTTTCGGAGATAGCCTACAGAATGCTAGTGAAATATTTTGCACAGCCGCCATGTAGGATTGGTGAGAGGTAATAAAATATAAAGGGCACGGTCGGGGTCGGCCAGAATAGTACTAAGAACTTACCGAGTTTCATTGACATCGCTAGAGCCGTTTAGAAGTTATTAGGGGGTGGGATACATACGGACGCAAACACACACGGACATAAATGAATATAGGCTAACAACCGATACCTGACTTTCTAATTGACCTTGACTATTTCCTTCCAACCAATGTCAGCTCTGTGAGACAAATCTCCCTCCCGCTAGACGCGCCTGATCCGTGACGAGGGCTCTAATTACCCGGCAATGAGCACAGCCACCTGAGGCGTCCTCAGGGAGTGCGACATAGTGCATGGTGCTGCCACCGCGCGCCATTACCGCGTTACGTGCTGGACACCAGCACGCGTAGCCCTTTATAATAGTGTCAATAGAATATACTATATAGTTCTGGGTAATATTATTGAACTAAATGTTAAATTGTGGAAACTTATTACCTTCGTATCTTAGAGGAAAATGATCATCGGGGCTTTCGATACCCTAGGGATTAACGGCTGATTACAGAGGAAATAAATAAATAAATAAATAAATATATAAATAAATAAATAATTAAATAAATAATAAATAAATATATAAGTAAATAAATATGCTATATAAATAAATAAATAAATATATAAGTAAATAAATATGCTGTATAAATAAATAAATATATAAATATATAAATAAATAAATAAATAAACAAATAAATATATAAATAAATAAAAAAATATGTAAATAAATATATAAATAAATAAACAAATAAATATATAAATAAATAAACAAATAAATATATAGATAAATAAACAAATAAATATATAGATAAATAAACAAATAAATATACAAATAAATAAATAAATATATAAATAAATACATAAATATATAAATAAATAAACAAATAAATATATAAATAAATAAACAAATAAATAAATACATAACTCCGCCACTGCCGGTCGCAAGCCCGGGGCCTTATTTCGCATGTGATGAGCAAGGAGGAGCGGGAGGAGTATCAACCTCGTAAAAAAAGCAGGGTCCATCTGGATCCGGATGGTAGCACCCTGTCATAGGGCCCCTACCTAGGGTTACTAGGCGAAACCTGGTCAACGGTCTCAAAGGCGGAAGACGAATTTCATTTCCCAACGGCTGAGAGGGCGGAAGAACCTAGTGGAGTCAATCACGAAAAATAAATGAATTCAGACTGTCAGTCTGATTTTAAAATCCAAGAACGACTGTTCCCATATTGGGCGGCCTTTGGTCAGCATCTGTCTCCATGTTAGGGGCGGCTGTAAATAATCCTCCGGAGTTAACAACCTTTGGTTGTAAAAATGGTGGCTCTAGAAGTCATCTCCAAAACTAAAAGAATTATCAATCATGGAGCGGTGTGATGTGAAACTATTTACCTCAGGTGGTCAATCCACAAGCAGGCATTCGGATTCTGGGGAGTCTGCAATGTCACACGAAGACGAGTCGGAGCGTCTTGGAACTTCGAACACAATAAAATACAGGAAAATAAACTACCTAGCCACTTTCAATGCAAATTCACTTTTGAAAGTGGGGAAACTTAAGACTCTAACGGACACACTAAATGAACATAGAATTATCATAACGGCTGTGCAAGAGACCAGATTCCTAGATGAGAACAGCTTTGAATCGGGAGGATTCAGGATACTCAAGGGGAAACCAGGGGCCAGAGTAATATAGAATGTTCCTCATCTTGGGATAGGATTCATAGTTGACAAGAAAATACTAGACTCCATCATAAGCTTCGAGTCCACCTCTGAAAGGCTATCCACACTCACGTTCAAGTCGACCAACAAAGTTTATACAATTGTGAATATTCATGCCCCTATAAACATCGACAACAAAAAGGATAAGGTAAAAGTAGAACTTTTCTGGGATAAACTAGACGATACGATCCAGAAGATCCCAGACAAAAACAAGAAGTTCCGTGAAGAACTATACAGCCTACTTTTCATGCCAATGATTATTCTACAGAATATGAACCTATCTAGAATAATGACGAAATTAAGTTGCTAATATCGAAATTTCCAATTAGTTCGAAATACTGTATACCTGGCATAATGTATCCTAATAGAGCACTACAGTTGGCAGCCCTGATGACTGAATATATTCTTAGTTCCGTCTCTTAAGGTACAAAATACAAAATTTGGTTGAAGTCCACCGGATAGCATGGACGTTACATCCAGTTAAACATTGGATCTAACAGCGCGCGTAAAATTATGTTGGCAACAATGTCATGCATGTATTGGTCAGAAATAATCTGAAATAATATGATCTATTGTTGTGCCAATTTTGAATGAAATCCATTAGTTAGTATAGAAGTTACATGCATTTTAAAATTGGACCTATCAGCAGGCTTAGAATCATGTTGGCAGCACTGACGTATATTAGCTACTCCAAATTCGTCTAGAATGCCAGGTACTATACGTGTGCAAAGTTTAGAGCTATTGGCTTGCATACTTTCTGATATATTGATATTAGGGTAACAAAAATAGGGACAGCACATATTAACAGTTGGCAGCCCTGGTTGCTCCTTAGAATAAGCATAGTCATATCTGTTATGGTACACATAGCACATACGAAATTTGGTTGAAATCCAAATGATAGTATGGAAGTTACATGTATTTAAAGTTGGACTTGCCAGCAGGCTTAGAATCATGTTGGTAGCACTGACGTATATAAGTTACTCCAAATTAATATAGAATGTCAGGTACTATACGTGTGCATAGTTTAAAGCTGTCGGCTTGCATACTTTCTGATATATTGGTATTTGGATAAAATAAATTAGGAGCATTTATTAACAGTTGGCAGCCCTGGTAGGTCTTAAGAATACGCTCAGTCATATCTGGTTATGTACACATACAACATACGAAATTTGGTTGAATTCCGCTTGATAGTGTAGAAGTTATATGCATTTAAAAATTGGACCTATCAGGAGGCTTATAATCATTTTGGCAACACTGCCATGTTTGGCCTCCTGGAAATTAAACTGAAATATTATGATCTGTACGTGTGCCAATTTTGAAATAGCTCCCATTCATACTTTCCAAGATATCCAACATGGAGCTCAAATTTCAATTGCGATTTTTTAGCAGTTGGTAGCACTGACATCATTTTCAAATATGGCCGTGAGATATTCAGGTATAGGTCTTTACTCCTACCAAATTTTGTTTCGATTGCTGCAGCCGTTTAGGAGTTGATAGGGGGGGACACACACACAGCCAGACAGACAGACAGAAGGACAGACAGACAGACAGACAGACGGACAGACAGACAGACAGACAGACACACATTTGCCCGATCTCATAAGTCTACTTTTTCCTCATTTTTGCAAAATGTGAAAAGTAGGCTAATAACGTCATCCTTTTAGGGGATTTTAACGCCCAAGTGGGGAGAGAAAAGAAGTTCAGGCATATAGTGGGATGCTACCCGGCACATAACAGAACGAACCAAAATGGTATCAGGCTCATTGAATTATGTCAAGCACATAACTTGGTTTTAAAATCGACTAGCTTTAAGAAACTTCCGAGAAAACAGAAGACATGGATATCACCTAATCCCCTCCTCGGAGAATTCCAGTTGGACCATGTTGCAATAAAGCGGAAGTTTCATAAGGAAATTCAAAATGTTAGGGTTCTCCGAGGAGCTAACCTTGACTCAGACCACTACTTGTCTTAAGTTAAACTGAAGATTATTCCTAGGAGTAACTTTCAAAGAAACAACCGTATACGAAGAAGATATGATCCAAACAAAATTAAGGAGAACATGGAAGAATGGGACACATTAACCAGAGACCTAGAAGGCCAGGACTGGAGGCAGATGGAGAAGAGTCTTCTAACCAAGGCAGAACAACTTGCTCCTGTTACAAAGACGAAGAAGCATAGATGGTGGAACAACGAGTGCGACAGACTACTTGATCTGAGGAAGAAGGCGTGGCACGTTTGGCAAACCAAAAAGGACGAGAGTACCTGGCAACACTTTGTGGAAACCAGGAAGATGGTGTCCAAGGGGATCAAGAAAGTAAAGAAGGAGCACGGTGACCAACTACTCAGGAAGATAAATGATGACTTTGCGAAGAACAATATGAGAAACTATTATCGGGTGTTCAAGGAAAACCTAAGCAGATATGACCCCTCAACTCTCCAACTTCAGGACGAAAACGGGAACGTGGCATATAGTAACAGGGGTAACTGTAAAATTCTAGCCGGCTACTTTAAAGAACTCCTAAATTGCGATGAACCACTCCAAAAGATGTATTTCGATTGTGGACCAAAATCTTCTCCCAACCATGATTCTAAACCCCCGTCTGTAAGAGCGATTCAGAAGATACTGTCTCGTATGGAAAATTTCAAGGCATCTGGAGAAAATCAGATAACAGCTGAATTATGGAAGTATGCCAGTGAAGATGCGATTGGCTCACTCCAAAAGCTTTTTGAGGAGATATGGAAGACAGAGATCATTCCAGTGGAATGGAAAATGGCCCTGATACACCCTCTTCACAAAAATGGTTCGAAATCGGATCCTAGCAATTACCGAGGGATCTCACTGCTGGACGTGACATACAAGATATTTTCAAGAGCGTTATTAGAAAGAGCAGAACCACAGTTGGACTGCCAACTTGGGGAGTATCAAGCAGGGTTTAGAAAGGGGAGATCTTGCGCTGAACAAATTTTAAATCTCAGAAACATTATAGCGTACCAGAAGCAGAGGGCGAAACCGTATATAGTGGCCTTTGTAGACTTCCAAAAAGCTTACGATTCCATCGACAGAGAGTCGTTGCTCAATATTTTGGAAGAGTTTGGCCTGGACAAGAAAACCCTAGCCCTCATAAAGGAGACGCTCACGAATACGTCCTCTAAAGTTATATTCATGGGCGAACTGTCTGAACCATTTGAGATCAGAACAGGGGACCGGCAGGGGGATGGTCTCTCCCCCCTGTTGTTCAACTGAGCACTTGAAAAAGTTATGTGAGAATGGAATGCGAAAACACGAGGGGGAATACGTCTAGGAACAAAAAACAAAGGAATCACGATTAAGTGTTTGGCCTTTGTTGACGTCTTGGCGCTGCTCGCAGAAACATGGGAGGAAACCAAAGAACAAATCACAGAATTACAAGAGATGGCGGGAAATTAGGACTTAAGATTTCTTTTGAAAAAACGAAATTATGTCAAATAGTTTGGATGTGTCCAAGAGAGGTACAGTAGGAGCTAATAAAATCGAGGTGGTTAATAGTTTCAAATACTTAGGAGAATGGATCGACTGGAATAAACTTGAAGGAAAAACAATGGAGGCGAGAAGAATCAAAATGGAACTAGCCATCCAGAAAACCAAAAATACATACAATAAGAAAACCCTCTCCTGGAACACTAAAATCAGGCATTATAACACCGTAATTAAGCCAGCAGCAGAAACACTAGTCTTGAGGAGAAAAGGGCAAATGGAAAATTGGAAACCAAAGAGAGAACAATTTTGAGGAAGATCAGAGGTCCTAAATTCCAAAATAACAAACAAGTTTTCTATAGGAACGACACCCTGTATGTGAAGTCGGAGAGAGTTTCAGATACCATACGGAAAAGGAGGATTGATTTCTATGACACATCTACCGGATCAATCCTGCCCGATTAACCAAGAAAATCTTTGACTTCTTTTCCAAAAAGAAGATCATACCTAATTGGTTTACGTAAGTAGAAATGGACCTGCGAGAGCTTCAGATTACTGAAGTCATGTTGATGAATGGTACAGCCAAAACCGTGACTAAAGACAACACCAAGAAGTTCCAAGCCAGAGCCGTCTCCAGAAATCCGATGCAGAATCACAAGACGAAAGAAAGAGGAGATCAGATACAATGAAGAAGTATTGGGAGAAAAGGAGAGCACAAGCATCTAAGAAGTGATTGATCTGACGTACCCCAAAGTGGGTGATTCGAAAAGAAGAAGAATAAATGAATAAATAAATAAATAAATAAATAAATAAATAAATAAATAAATAAATGAATGAATAAATGAATAAATAAATAAACAAATGAATGAATAAATAAATAAATAAATAAATAAAGAAAGAAAGAAAGAAAGAAAGAAACAAATGAATGAATAAATGAATAAATAAATAAACAAATGAATGAATAAATGAATAAATAAATAAACAAATGAATGAATAAATAAATAAACAAATAAATAAATAAATAAACAAATAAATATGTAAATAAATATATATGATGATGATGATGATAATTGTTGTTTTAAGGGGCCTAACATCTAGGTTATCGGCCCCAAATAAATATATAAATAAGTACATAAATAAACAAATAAATATATATACATAACTAAATAAAGGTCAAGTGAACTGGCTACATTGTTAAGTGTCAGGCACTTGGTGTGTGGTTATTGAGCGAGGGTGCGCTGGGAACTGTTAGCAGTAGATTCTAACCCAGCCGCTGGCAATCCAACTACGCCAACATCCAGTAAAAACACTTGAATGACTGAACACTATTAAATAAAGAATTGTCACCTGTATGTAATCAACGAGTTCCATAATAATAATAATAATAATAATATCGTATGGCCTCGGGTACCGGCTGCAAGATTAGTTCATTGACGCCAATAGGGCAGATTGCATGTCGAATTTTTATTGCTCTATGGAGCACTATGAAAGTAAAGGAGTTAGATATCGAAGCTCCTTGCCACTATAGCGCTTTCTAGTAGAGAAAGGAGGAACTTTTTGTTTGGCGGAAAATCCCGAGATTAATTTTGCCATTATGAACACGGTCTACTGAATTCAAATGGGTTCTTTAACATGCCAACAACGTATAACATACGTGTCGTGATTTTTGTCGCCATTTTAAGTTCCAAGAATCACGTGGCAATTTACCATAGATAATATTTTATCTTATATCTTATCTTTATATATATAATTCTTCGACACGTGTGTATGTGACTGAACTCCTCCTAAACGACTGAACCGATTTTGATGGAATTTGGTATGTATATTAGTGTGGGTCCATGTATGGTTTAGATTCACAATCTGACCCGGTAGGTGGAATGAACACAATTTTAGAACCACAATTTACACACAATTTTAGAACCACAATATACAGTCAAAAACAGTCGTCATGGAAACCACTAGCCTTGGCCTTCGTGAAAGCTGATGTCTTTGGACGGTTTGTCTCTGCACGTTAGAGCCACCTGGTCGCAACCTGTGCAACTACCGCCATTACATACACTCCGCCCGTGGCGAAAAGTTGTGTTTTATAGCAAAGGTGGCAGTGATGTCGTATTCAACTGTTTGTTTCTACACGTTAGAGGATTACCAAGTCAAGTATGCGTTCATATACCATTCATCCGATTACGATGAAACTTGGGTGAGATGTTGTGTACACTCCAGGGAAGGCTTCTGGCTTAGTAAATCCATTTCACAGGAGGTTTCGCACGAGTAGATTCAACAAATGAGCGACGACGCGCGAAGCGTTTCAATAAAGTCCCGTATGCATTCAAATACCATTGGTCCGATTACGATGAAACTTGGGTGAGATGTTGTGTACACCCTATGGAAGGTTTCTGGCTTAATACATCCATTTTATAATAGGTAGCGCACGATTAGATTCAACAAATGTGTGACGGCACGCGAATCATTTCAAAAAAGTACCGTATGCGTCCATATACCATTTATCCGATTGCGATGAAACTTTGGTGAATTGTTGTGTACACTCCAGGAAATGTTTCTGTCTTAGTAAATCCAGTTTTTAATAAGTAGCGCACGAGTAGATTCAACAAATGAGCGACAGCGCGCGAATCGTTTCCACAATGTCCCGTATGCGGTCTTGTATCATTCATCCGATTGCGATCAAGCCTTGGCGAATCATTGAGTACACGCCAGAGAAGGTTTCAGGCTTAGTAAATCTATTTTACAATAGGTAGCGCATGAGTAGATTCAACAAATGGGTGACGGCACGCGAAAAGTTTAAAGAAAATCACTTATGCGTTCATATGTCATTCATCCGATTCCGATGAAACTTTGATGAGTTGTTATGTACACGCCAGGGAAGGTGTTCAACTTGGTAAATACATTTTACAATATTGGTAGCGTACGAGTAGATGTAACAAATGAGTGACGACGCGCGAAGCGTTCCAACAAAATCCTGTATGCGTTCATATACTATTCATCGATTGCGATGAATCTTTGATGAGTTGTTGTGTACACTTACAGGAAGCTTTCTAACTTAGTAAATCCATTTCACAGTTGGTAGAGCACGAGTAGATTCAACAAATGAGTGACAGCGCACGAATCATTTAAACCAAATCCCGTATGCGTTAAATGCCATTTATCCGTTTGCGATGAAACTTTGGAGAGTTGTTGTGCACGCTCCAACGAATGTTTCTAAATTAGTTAATTCAATTCACGATAGTTTAGAGGCAGTTAACAGAAATTGAAAAAAAATGTGTATCCAAAAGCACTTCAAGAAACAAAGTTACAACACTTTTTTGATTGGCAGGACAACGTCTGCCGGGTCAGCTTGTCTCTTATATATATAATTCTTAGACACGTGTGTATGTGACTGAACTCCTCCGACTGAACCGATTTTGATGGAATTTGGTATGTATATTAGTGTGCGTCCATGTATGGTTTAGATTCACAATCCGACCCGGTAGGTGGAATGAACACAATTTTAGAACCACAATCTGCACACAATTTTAGAACCAAAATATACAGTCAAAAACAGTCGTCATGGAAACCACTAGCCTTGGCCTTCGTGAAAGCTGATGTCTTGGGACGGTTTGTCTCTGCACGTTAGAGCCATCTGGTCGCAACCTGTGTAACTACCGCCATAACATACACTCCGCCCGTGGCGGAAAGTTGTGTTATATACCAACGGTGGCTGTGATGTCGAATTCAACTCTTTGTCTCTGCACGTTAGAGCGTTTCAAAGTCCCGTATGCGTTCATATACCATTCATCCCATTGCGATGAAACTTGGGTGAGATGTTGAGTGTACTCCAGGGAAGGTTTTTGGCTTAGTAAATCCATTTTATAATAGATAGCGCACGAATAGATTCAACAAATGAGCGACGACGCGCCAAGCGTTTCAACAAAATCCCGTATAAGTTTATATACCATTCGTCGATTGAGATGAAACTTTGATGAGTTGTTGTGTACACTTACGTGAAGGTTCCTAACTTAGTAAATCCATTTCACAGGAGGTTGCGCACGAGTAGATTCAACAAATGAGCGACGACGTGCGAAGCGTTTCAACAAGGTCCCGTATGCGTTCAAATACCATTCATCCGATTGCCATGAAACTTGGGTGAGATGTTGAGTGTACTCCAGGGAAGGTGTTTGGCTTAGTAAATCCATTTTACAATAGATAGCGCTCGAATAGATTCAACAAATGAGCGACGACGCGCGAAGCGTTTCAAATAGGTCCCGTATGCGTTCAAATACCATTCGTCCGATAGCGATGAAACTTGGGTGAGATGTTGTGTACACTCCAGGGAAGGCTTCTGGCTTAGTAAATCAATTTCACATTAGGTAGCGCACGGCTAGATTCAACAAATGAGTGACGACGCGCGAAGCGTTTCAATAAAATCCCGTGTAAGTTTATATTCCATTCATAGATTGAGATGAAACTTTGATGAGTTGTTGTGTACATACACTTAAGTGAAGGCTTCTAACTTAGTAATCCATTTCACAGGAGGTTGCGCACGAGTAGATTCAACAAATGAGCGGCGACGTGCGAAGCGTTTCAACAAAGTCCCGTATGCGTTCAAATACCATTCGTCCGATAGCGATGAAACTTGGGTGAGATGTTGTGTACACTTACGTGAGGGTTTCTAACTTAGTAAATCCATTTTACAATAGGTAGCTCACGAGTATATTCAACAAATGGGCAACGACGCGCGAACTTTTAATCAAAGTCCCGTATGCGTTCAAATACCATTCGTCCGATTACGATGAAACTTGGCTGAGATATTGTGTGCACCCTACGGAAGGTTTCTGGCTTAATAAATCAATTTTACAATAGGTAGCCCACGAGTAGATTCAACAAATGGGTGATGGCACGCGAATCAATTCAAGAAAGTACCGTAAGCGTCCATATAGGCCTACCATTTATCCGATTGCGATGAAACTTTGGTGAATTGTTGTGTACACTCCAGGAAATGTTTCTGTCTTAGTAAATCCAGTTTTTAATAAGTAGCGCACGAGTAGATTCAACAATAGAGCGACGGAGCGCGAATCGTTTCCACAATGTCCCGTATACGGTCATATATCATTCATCCGATTGCGATCAAACCTTGGTGAATCATTGAGTACACGCCTGAGAAGCTTTCAGGCTTAGTAAATCTATTTTACAATAGGTAGCACATGAGTAGATTCAACAAATGAGTGACGGCACGCGAATCATTTAAAGAAAATCACTTATGCGTTCATATGTCATTCATCCGATTCCGATGAAACTTTGACGAGTTGTTGTGTACACGCCAGGGAAGGTGTTCAACTTGGTAAATCCATTTTACAATATTGGTAGCGCACGAGTAGATGTAACAAATGAGTGACGACGCGCGAAGCGTTCCAACAAAATCCTGTATGCGTTCATATACTATTCATCGATTGCGATGAAACATTGATGAGTTGTTGTGTACACTTACGTGGAGCTTTCTAACTTAGTAAATCCATTTCGCAGTTGGAAGAGCGGGAGAATATTCAACAAATTAGTGACAGCGCACGAATCATTTAAACCAAATCGAGTATGCGTTTAATGCCATTTATCCGTTTGCGATGAAACTTTGGAGAGTTGTTGTGCACGCTCCAACGAATGTTTTAAATTAGTTAATTCAATTCACGATAGATTAGAGGCAGTTAACAGAAATTGAAAAAAAATATTGTGTATCCACAAGCACTTCAAGAAACAAAGTTACAACACTTTCTTTGATTGGCAGGACAACGTCTGCCGGGTCAGCTTGTATATATATAAAAAGGAATGTCTGTGTGTTCGTCTTTTATGCGTTCATAAACCATTCATCCGATTGCGATCAAATTTTGGTGAGTTGTTGTAAACACTTCCGGGAGGTTTATGGGCATAGTTAATCCATTTCAAAATACATAGCGCGCGAGTAGTTTAAACAAATGCGTAATGGCGATGCGTTCATATAAAATTCATCTGATTGCGATCAAATTTTTGTGAGTTGTTGTGTACAGTCCCGGAAATGTTATAGGCGTAGTAAATCCAATTTACAATAGATGGCACGCGAGTAGCTTCAACAAAATGGCGTGCTTTTGTTTCAAGAAAGTCCCACATTCGTTCATATGCCATTCATCCCATTGCGATGAAACTTGGGTGAGATGTTCTGTACATTACAGGTAAGGGTTCTGGCTAAGTAAATCCACTTAACAATAGGTAGCGCACGAGTAGATTCAACAAATGAGCGACGACGGGCGAAGCGTTTCAACAAAGTCCTGTATACGTTCACATATCATTCGTCCGATATCTATGAAACTTGGGAGAGACTTAGTAAATCCTTTTTACTATAGGTAACGCACGACTTGATTCAACAAATTAGTAACGGCGCGCGTTTCGTTTTAAAAAAATTCGTATGCGTTTATATACTGAACCCTTTATCCACAGGCTGTATAAAGGATTCTAATAAATTATTCATCATCATTTGATACATTTCTGCAGACAGCAGATATGAGAGCCAGACGGAGTTGGGAAATATTGAGAAATCAGTGGCCGAGTGGACACAATGGTTTAAGCTCCTGTGGTATTTTAGAAAGTAGCATAAAATTCATGGCACATAGGACAGGTGCAACTTTTAGCGCGAAGATGGCTTGGGTACTCAAAATATGGCTTGTTACTATAAGAGTTGGCGCCAAGAAGAAGATTGAATGCTACGATGTAATTGGTCAATCTTCATGTTAACCACTCCATGTGGCAGGAATACAAGTAAGAGCGCGCAGAGATCTACAAGAGTCTGAACCAATAATATCAAGACGCCCTGTTTAAGCGGCAACTCGGCGTGGTAACGCACCCTGGTATATTAACGCGGGAGTGATCTACGGATTAATTCCACGATCGATTCGAGCTAGCTACAGCATAATCGTAACCTCCATATTGCTACGAACTCAATGATACTGATCGCATGCTAGTCTGATAATTATTATGGAATATTTTTCCATAAACCCCCTTCCATACCTACTCTAGCCAGTTTCACTTATATATGGTCCAGGAAGCTTTGAGAGATGAATTTTATTTGAGCGTCTGAGGACGTAGTGTCTTTTATTTGAGCATTTGAGGACGTAAGGTCTTTATTCAGGTGTCTGAGGACACGAGGCATAACTTCATATATTTTCATGTGTTTGAACATGGAACATTTTCGTCAAGTCATAAGTGTAACTTCAGTGATTTATTTGTAGTCCCAGTACTACCAGATAGGACCAGTTCATCGAAATAATTCACCAATAGACTGTCAAGGAATTTAGTACTTGATCGGTGAATTTAATAGGAAATATATCGTGTGTGTATCAGACAAACATTATTTTAATTCAGCACGAGATGACGTCTAGGAACGAGGGCGGATCTTGGAACCAGCAGGAAATTTGCCAGAAGATGTCGATGACGAGCTAAGCATTTTAAAGGAGTGATGGCTGCGGATGTTTCCCTGACGCTGTTCTATAAAAATGAGTACAAATGAATTTATTTATTAAATCAGCTATGGTTTTATGGGACGTATTTTTTGTAGATATTTGTTTGCTTGTTTGGTAATGTAGATTCTTAGTTCATGTTTACTGACACATTAAGTATGGGACAAGCTGAGCGCTTTGTTATTTGTAAATATTGTGATTTTGTTTGGTTCAACTATACGGGGCGACGCGCAGCTCGTGCTCGCATTCGCTTGCGTAAATCGCGGTCAAGCATTTTAAATTCAGAAGTATGCCTTATAACAAAAATGGAACTGAATTAATTTGAGACTAAAATAGAATTTGGAGGGTAAAGATTATTTGTGAGCAGAATTTTATGACGGATCAGGATTATTTTGATAGTTGCTTTTCTAGCAGATCTCTACGGGATGGCACTTTGCACCCGAGTTTTTGTTGTTTATTTTGTTTAATGTGTCTATGGACGCAATATAGGTTGATCTGTTTTGAGCCGACCCAGTTGGTATGTTTATGAGTGAGTCAGTCCAAGCTTTTTGGTGTGTTGTGATTTTAAGATGTGTTCGCGGGGATATATCATTGAGATTATTCCGGCTTGCTGCATATCGGCCCAGTTCATATCCTCGCGAGGCTGAACTCGTGGTATATATTTGTGTTTTCTTGCCATCCAAGTGGATGAGTGAGATATGTCTGCGTTTCCAGGTGGATTCCGGGATCAGTGTGGTCTCATATAATTAGCACCAAGCTTGAAGGACTGAGAGAGAGAGTCGAGGCAGCGATGACTCATACAGGAGGGGTGCGCTCAAATCAGATAACAACTGTTTGTAATTAGTAACAGGCCAGGGTCCTGTATTTCAATTTAAGACGTTGTTTAAAATTCACAAAACCTGATCGGTTATAAAGAGTGTTTGATTGATTAAATGGGTGTTGTCCATAGTTGTAAGGTAGCTCCCGAAACATCTGTTTGGCGTTTATAAAAATGTAAATATAATTTTCAGCCGTTAGGCTTGTATTTTGTTGTTGTTGCTTGACTTCTTGTGTGTTTATTTTACGCGTTCAATGACCCCGTGTGGCATTAGTATGTGCGAGGCTGTGTTCCCAATTTGTGATGCGAGCTTTTTGGCCTATTTTCGGCATGCTCTTTATCTTGTGTGCTTTAGCACCGGGTAGAATCTCATGGAGGTTCTTCATGTTTTTGTATTATTAGATCTTGCATGTGTCAGTAGTAATTATAGTGTGTTAATTAAGGGTGGGTCCCATAGCCGTAGTGTGATTTAAAAGATGCAACTCCGTGAGCAACATGACTGTTTCAGTTGTAAACGGACTCGCATCAGTGCTCATTTTCTTATTAAGAAGCAGTACACCACGCATTATATAACTTCTTGACCAGAAAAATGGACTTGCATCCATATGTTGTGAGGAGCGAGTTCATACCGCTCAATTTTATGTTATGATTAACCATTTTGTGTGAAGCTGTATTCACATTGTTTTGTTGTGTGGAGCGAGTGCTTACCGCTCAGTAATATATTTTTTTCTTATGGGAGTGAAAGTCAGGGGTGACTTCTGTTTATTATTATTATTATGCACATAATTTTCAGTCATTAAATATCTTTTATTCTACTTGTTATTCATTTTATTTCTAGTATAGCCTCTGTTATGGACCTTTCTATTCATTAGAGCATTTTGTTTTTTGCGAACTTTGCTGTGAAAAGCAGTCAGGACTGAACACGACCCCGTAGATGAATCTTGAGAAAACAATGCTTAATTGAATGGTGCAATACCATTCATGCGATTGCAATGAAATTTAGAGAAATGTTGTTTCCACTCCCGCAAATATTTCTGTTTTAGTAAATCCATTTTACAATTGGTAGCGCAGGAGTAGATTCATCTAATGAGAGACAGCGCGTGAATCGTTTCAACCAAGTCCCGTATGCGTTCATATACCACTCGTCCGATTGTGATAAAACGTTGGTGAGTTGAGTACAGTCCTGCGAAGGTGTATGAATTAGTAAATCCATTTTTCAATGGGTGGCGCACAAGTAGATTCAACAAATGAGTGAAGGCGCGTGTATCGTTTAAACAAAATCCCGTATGCGTTCATATGCCATTCATCCGATTGCGATGAAACGTTCATGAGTTGTTGTGTACACGCCAGGGAAGGTTTTCGACTTAGTAAATCTATTTTACAATAGGTAGCGTACGAGTATATTCAACAAATGGGCGACGGCACTCGAATCGTTTCAACAAAGTCCCGTATGCGGTCATATACCATTCATTTCATTGCGATGAAACTTTGGTGAGTTGTTGAGCACGCTCCCATGATTTTTTTGGGGAGATAGTAAATCAATTTTACAATAGTTTAGAGGTGGTTAACGGAAAATAAATAAATATTGGGAATCCAAAAGCACTTCAACAAACAAAGTTACAACGCCAACACTTTCTTTGATTGGCATTGCAACCCGCGCCGGGTACAGCTTGTATATCAATAAAATGGGCTTTCATTTCCACTGGAAGGATGATAAAGGTAATCATCATCATCATCATCATCTTCATCATCATCATCTTCATTTCCCCTTTTCCAGCTGACACTGGGTGGAGGCAAATATGGTTCCTCTCCACTTTGTTCTGTCGTTCCACCATTCCTCTTCCGACACGGTGTTCCAATCCAGGTTCCGTGTTTAGCCTATTTTCAATTTTGAAAAAATAGGCTTATGAGATCACCTTTTGTCCGTGTGTGTGTGCGTGTGTGTGTGTGATTCGTGTGTGTGTCCCCCCCCTAATAAAATCTAAACGGCTGGAGCGATTTCAACGAAACTCGGCAAGTTCATAGCACTATTCCCTGCGACCCCGACCGTGCCCTTCAAATTTTGTTACGACTCACCAATCCAACATGGCAGCTGTGCGAAATATTTCACCAGCATTCAATATCTCCGAAACTATTATCGATATTACCCTGACATTATGTATGGTGATAAAGGGAACAACTATAAGTTCACTTATGTGACCTTTTAAAATCTGGTAACTACAAAACGAACATGGCGGCCAAGCGAAGTTGCGACTTTTAAATAGACGTTTCTCGCGATTTAACCGACCAAAGGCAATGAAACTTGGTACTGTATATGTTTATATACATTGTAATGCACCGACATCTAACTTCGTTCAATTGTTTACATGACCACAAGATGGCGGATGTGCGAAATATTTCACCGGCATTCCATATCTGTGAAACTATTAGCGGTATCTCCCTGAAATCTTTTACGGAGATAAAGGGCACTACGGAAGTCCATCTATAAGACTTTCAGAAACCGGTTAACTACAAAACGAATATGGCAGCCAAGCGAAGTTGAAAATTTTAAATAGACCTTTCTCGCGATTTAATGTTCCAAACGCACTGAAATCTGGTACAGGAAATATTTATACACATTGTAATGCACTGGTATCTAATTTAGTTCAATTATTTACATAACCTCAAGATGGCGGATGTGCGAATTTTAAAATTAAATTTTATTTCTTGTGATGTAGTCATGCGATCGAATTGAAAGTTTGAATATTGAACCTACGCAATAATTTTCCTTTATTGGTACATGACTCTATGGCCTATACATTTAACAATTCAACATGGCGACCATCCAAAATATTTAGTCGGCTCTGAATATCTACGAATCTATTATAGCAATCAAACTGAATTTCTTAATGTTCATAGGGGCTATGAACTTAAGTTCACCTATAGGACTTTAAATAACTTGGTGTTCACAAATCCAACATGGAGGCGACGCGAAATATAAAAATTCACATGGACGTTTCTCGCAATTTAGCCATCCGAGTGAAGTGAAACTTGGAACAGTAAATCCTCATACGAATGGTAATCCACTGGTATCTAATTTATTTCAATTGTTTCCATACCTCAAGATGGCAGCTGTGCGAAATTTTAAAATCTCCTTGTTACTTCTTGTGTCCTAATTATGCGATTGAAGTTTGAATACTACACGTACACAATAATCAGCATGTAACAGTACATAACTCTAGGACCTACATATATAAAATCCACATGGCGACCATCCGAAATATGTAGTCGGTTCTCAATATCTACGAATCTATTACAGCAATCAAACTGAAATTGTGTATGTTGCTAGTGGCAATTAACATAAGTAGGATATATGAAAATAGGCTGTATAGTTCTTCACGGAACTACTTGTTATATATATAGATATAGATATATAGGGTTCGAGGCATGGCCACCTTTTACTGTTGGGCCATGGCATTGTAGGCCTTAGCGCCTGAGCTTAGGTATTCCTTGTAATGGTTCAGCAGTAAGGTAGGAGAAGGCCATGCCTAATGGAGTTTCACATCTTTGTATATTTTCTTTATTTGATGTTCTTTCTTTTTTATATGCTTTATGGAGTGCTAATCTGATATATATTTCGTAGGAATTTTCTGAAGCTAGTTGTTGGCGAGATTGGTTTGTTAAAAGTTTCCCTCATTGTGGAATAACAACCACGACCCCGATTTGTACTGTTAAATCCCTCAATCCTCATTCTTCGAGGGTTGAGGGCACTTCTTTTCTTCCTGTCCAGTATTTGCCTTATCTTGGTGGACTTACTTTATTGATCCGTTTGACAGGTCCAAACCATCTCAATCTGTTTTGCTCCAGTTTGTCATTTAGTTTCTGTACTCCCAGTTCTTTCCGTATATCTTCATTTCTCACCCTGTCCCTCTTCGTTTTCTGGACCATACTTCTCAGGCATCTCATCTCAGCTGCTTGTACCCTGTTCTCATACCTCTGAGTAATTGCCCAAGTTTCTGCTGCATATGTCATTATTATAGAACATAATAAGCTTTGTACATAACTTCTTTAGCCTTAATTGGTATATCCTTGTTCCATACTAGTCCCCGTACCTGTTGGTAGAAAGCACTCCCGAGTTGGATTCTTCTGCTAATTTCCAAATCTAGTCTTCCATCTTCAGTCAGTTCACTTCCCAAGTATTTGAAGTGTTTCACCACTTCCAATTCCTTATCTCCGACTTTGATTACTCCTTTTCCTTCTTTCTTATCTCTACTCACCACCACTGTTTTATTCTTCTCCACATTTATCTTCAATCCCCATTGCTCGATCTTTTCATTTATTATGTCTAACTGTTTTGTACCTCCATCTCATCTCGCCCCAGATCACAACATCGTCTGCAAACAACATTACCTTCATCTTTGCCCTACTATAGGTAATAATAATAATAATAATAATAATAATAATAATAATAATAATAATCATAATAATAATAATAATAATAATAATAACATAAATTTATTCATGGCATATTTTGACTACAAGAAGGCCTATGATTCCGTGCCCCATGATTGGTTGATCCATATTTTGTCAGTGTATAAGATTGATCCTCAGATTATATATTTCTTAGAACATGCCATGGCAACGTGGCGTACAGTAATGTGCCTTAGTACTAAAAATGGTAGTATTTCAACAAGCATGATCCCAATCCAGAAGGGAATATTCCAAGGAGACTCCTTGAGCCCATAAAGGTTCTGTCTTGCGATGAACCCACTATCAAATCAACTTAATTCAACAAAATATGGCTTCAGTATCAAGAAGAACTCCAGGGAGCTTGCAAAACTCAACCATCTCTTGTATATGGATGACCTAAAGCTATATGCTGCCTCCAGAGCAGAGCTAGAGTTTCTGTTGAAGATAGTGGAAGCCTTTTCACAGGATGTGAAAATGGAATTCGGGCTGGAGAAATGTAAAACGCTGAACGATATGAAAGGCAAGCTGCAGGAAGGTGTATATGAAACAGCTCAGGGCCAGCAGATTGCAACAATGCTCACTAACGAGGCCTACAAGTATCTGGGAATGAAGCAAGCCAGACACATAGAACACTCAGTAGTGAAACAAGATCTGACGAAAGAATTTGTCAGAAGAATTAAGCTTGTTTCTAACACCAGCCTCAATAGTAAAAACTTGGTTAAGGCAATCAACGCATATGCTGTCCCTATTCTTAGTTACTCGTTTGGGGTAATCAAGTGGAGTAAAACTGACATTGCAAGTCTAGAACAGATAATTAGAACATCACTGACCAAATCACGAAAACACCATCCCAGGACATCTGCGGAACGAGTCATGTTACCGAGACATATGGGTGGGAGAGGAATTGTTGATATAAACAACCAAGTAGCTCGACAGATCTATGACCTAAGAAAATACTTCTGTTCTGTATCAAACCATTCGATGCTGCACAAGGCTGTCACAGAAGCAGATGATTCAATTCCACTACACTTAAGTCAGCAAGAGACTCAGATTCAGGTGCGCAGTGATTTGGATAGATTCAATGCCTGGTTGTCCAAGCCACTACACGGAAGACATCCCAATGACGTCTTCCAATCTCACGTCGACAAGCTAGCGTCGAACTTTTGGTTGATTTCTGGGCAGATGTTTCCTGAAACTGAAGGCTTTATGATGGCTATTCAGGACCAGGTTGTTCCCACGAGGAACTACATTAAGTACATTATCAAGGATGCATCTGTGCAAGATGACCATTGCAGATACGGTTGCCCAACATCGGAGACTGTTCAGCATATAATATCAGGTTGTCGCCATTTTGCAGGGACAGAATATATGAAGAGACATGATTTTGTTGCCATGATAGTACATCAAGAACTGGCTATACACCTTCAACTGCTGAGCCAAGAGAAAGTGCTGTACCTGAAAGTGTACTGGAAAATGACAGCTTTACGTTGTACTGGGATCGTACTGTATTGACAGACCAATCAGCTGTGGACAACAGACCTGATTTGGTTCTTGTTGACAAATGCATGAAGCACACCACCTTCATAGATGTGGCAATCCCAAACAGTGGCAACATGCTAAAAAAGCATGTTGAAAAGCTGTCAAAGTACACAGAGCTTTCAGAACTGATCAGGAAGCAATGGCACATGGCACAAGTCAGAACAGTTCCTATTATTATCTCCAGCACTGGCGTGATTCCCAACAACTTAAAGGAATCGCTCACGGCGTTGAAATTTGACCCAGGCCTTTTCAAACTGATGCAGACAACTGTCATACTTTCTACGTGTCGCGTAGTAAGGCTGTTCTTGGGCAATCAGGCCTGAAGCAGTGAGGGAAAAGTATGAAGCTACTAGTCAATGCAGTCACCAAGAATTTGCTCCTTGTGATATGTACGGTATCTGGGATTGTAAATGTTTTCTTTCCAGCAAATGCTGAGAATGTTTAAGCGCATGCGCAAAATAAATAACAATAATAATAATAATAATAATAATAATAATAATAATAATAATAATAACCATCTTGAAATCTAACATCACTACCACTGAAACAGAGGTCATACCCATCAAACGTGGTATATTTCAAGGTGATGCCTTAAGTGCACTGTGGTTTTGTTTATGTCTCAACCCTTTATCAGAGATTCTGCTTGCCACGGTGGGTGAGTGGATAGCGTGTCGGTCTACTAATCCCAAGATTGCAGGTTCGCTCCTGGCCGTGGTAAGTGATTTTTGAAAGGCGGCAAAAATACGACACGCATGTCATACGATGTTGGCATGTCAAAGAACCCATTTGAATTCAGTAGGCCGAGTTCATAATGGCAAAATTAATCTCGGGAATTTCCGCCAACACAAAGTTCCTCATTTATCTACTAGAAAGCGCTATAGTGTTCAAGGAGCTTAGATATCTATTATCTAACCTCCTTGACTTTCATGGTGATTCAAGGAACAACGAAATTCGACATGCAAGCTACCCTCTGGGTGTCAAATTACAAAGCTTGCACCGGGCACCCGAGGCCATACGATATTATTATTATTATTATTATCAGAGATTCTAAAGATGAACAACTACGGATACCAAATAAAAGAAAATAAACAAAGTCTCCTCAAAGTAAATCACCTCTTTTATATGGATGACATAAAATTGTATGCAGCAAATAGGAACCAACTGACATCACTCATCAATATAACAGATAACATTTTGAAGGACATTTGCATGGAGTTTGGCACTGGCAAATGCAAAATCAACAGCATCAACAAAAGACAGTGGTGCAGAACAAAGGGAATAAGCATAACAGCTGATGAGCGAATAGACAGAATGGGGAAAGATGAAACATATAAATATCTAGGATCTGAGCAAGTAGTTGGAATCGACGGTAAATCTGAGAAGGAGAACCTCTACCAGAAATTTACTCATAGACTTCGACTTCTGCTGAAAACCAAGCTTAGTGCTCATAACCTAACAAAATCTATCAATTCATATGCTATATCTGTGCTGATGTATACATTTGGTGTTTTAAAATGGTCACAAACAGACCTAGAGAACATTAATCGCACAATAAGAACTATGCTTACGAAACACAGAATGTTGCATCCCAATGCGTGTATAGAGAGAGAGAGAGTAACAACACCCAGAAAGGAAGGAGGCAGAGGTATTCTTGATATTATAGATCTGCACAATCAACAAGTTATACATCTAAGGAATTACTTTCATTCTCGGAAAGATACCAGTGTTTTACATCGAGCGGTAGCACATGCTGACTTCAACCACACTCCTTTGAACCTCCATGAAGGAAATTTCGTCATGAAAGACAAGAACACACTGAACAGAGAGAAGGTGCAGAGATGGGCTGGAAAAGAACTTTATGGCAGATTCTACAACCAGTGCAATGACAAGAATATTAACAAACAGCTTTCGAACATATGGCTGTCAAGGGGAGAGCTGTTTCCAGAAACTGAGGGATTTAACCAGGCGATACAAGACAAAGATATCACCACAAGAAGTTATAGGAAACACATCCTGAAAGATCAGACTGTTATAGATGACGAATGCAGGAAGTGCAATACCGGCCAAGAAACCATAGAGTATATTACCAGCAGATACAGAATTATAGCGCCAACATCTTACACTGAGAAGCGTAACGAAGTTGCCAAAGCTATTCATCAAGAACTCGCCCTAACCCGATCTCTCATACACGACAGGACGCCTTATTACAAATACTCTCCAGAAAGTGTGGTGGAAAACGAAGATTACAAGCTGTATTGGGATCGCACTATTCAAACAGACAAAACAACTCCTCATAATAGACCAGACATAACTTTAACTGATAAGAAGAACCATCACACATACTTGATTGACATATCTGTTCCGAATGACCTTAATATCAGCCACAAATACAGAGAGAATATTGATAAATATACTCCTCTAGCTATGGAGGTGGCTAGAATCTGGAGACAAAAAAATGTGACGATGCTTCCTCTCCTCCTTTCTCCCACTGGCCTGACACCTAAATCCTTTTCAGTAAATCTAGCCACCCTAAATCTGCCCTTATACACCCACACTATTGCACAAAAGGCTGCAATTCTGAAAACCTGCAGCATCGTTAGAGGATTTTTGAATACACATTAGGATTGTTCTTTGGACCCTCTTGTGAAAAGGAGACGTGGAAGTTAACAAGAGAAAAGAAAATTAACTGCCAAACATCTATGTTATACCGTATAGTTCGAAAATGTATGCTATAGGCTTAAGTGTTACTTTACTCATTTTATTGTACGTAATGTACCGATATGAGTCATGGTACCGACTGTAAGTTGAGTACATAAAGAAGATGATAATAATAATAATAATATAGAACTTCCTTCTGAACAAAACCCTATGCAAAGATTTAATGTACACTTTCGAGCAGTGTGTGTGACGGGGATCAGAATAGCAATAGGGTGCTATGCCACAAGTTTTTATTACAAAGTAATTGTGTTAAACGCGTAACTCTCAACCTTAAAGTGCATAGGATCTGATGGTGTTTGTCTGATAAACGAAATATAACCTCCAATTACCCCACCTCTTGAAGGAAATTTTTAAAAAAAATTAAAGTGGGGGTGAAGATTCAAGGAGAAATAATTTCAACTCTGAGATTTGCCGATGACATAGTCATCTTGGCCGACACGCCAGAGGATGTGAATGAGTTTTTGAATGGTATGGATTCCGTCTTAAGGAAAGAATTCACGATGAACGTCAATAAATGCAAAACAAAAATATTGGAATGCAGCCGAAATAAATCAGAAACCTCTATGGACATTAAATTCGCAGGTGAAAAGCTAAAGGAAGTAGGAGACTTTTGTTGCTTAGGAAACAAATTAACCAGTGATGGACGAAGCAAAGAGGATATAAAAAGTAGGTTGGCTCTGGTAGGGAAAGCAATCCTACAGAAAAGGAATCTGTAGACATCGAATATAGATTTAGCTATTAGAAAGTCATTTTTGAAAGCATTTGTCTGGAGCGTGGCGTTCTATGGAAGTGAAACTTTGACTATTGGTGCAGCAGAAAAGAGGAGAATTGAAGCGTTTGAAATGTGGTGTTACAGGAGAATGATGAAGATCCGATGGGTAGATAGGGTTACAAACAAAGAGGTATAAAGACTAGTGGGAGAGGAGAGATGATTCTGGCGAGTGCTAATGAAGAGAAGAGATAGGTTGGTAGGACACATACTAAGACACCGAGGAATAGCAAGCTTAGTTATGCAAGGAAGGGTCGAGGACAAGAACTGTAGTAGTAGACCAAGTTTAGAATATGTTAAACAGATTGCCTCGGATGTAGGGTGAAGTAGCTATGTAGAGATGAAACGATTAGGTCAGAACAGGGAGGCATGGAGAGCTGCATCAAACCAGTCAATAGACTGAAGACTCAAACAACTAACACCCCACCCCTTTGACAGGTGTTTCAAAGTATATAAATAATCCATGTAATTTTCTCCAGGTGATATTGTTATTCCGCACCCAATTTAACTGGGCACATTACAGTACTCTGTCGACCGACAGAAAAGCAATGAATTGCAATAATTAGGAGGACAAAACTGACAAATGGCTTCTGAAATATCTATTGGCAATTCACAGAGTGCCTACCTTACAGAAGGTGGACCTAATGACGGCCTTATTCTCCCAAACAAATCTCACAAAGCTCCTTTCAATCTCACGTTGGCGCTCTGATTGGTGCACTTCATCTTGAAGATTCGAGGCCACGACCCTGTCTGCCTTCTTACACTTCACTCATCGCGGCTACGATCAACTTGAACCCAAGCAATACCATACTGGTTTTCAAACCACGGGCTAACAACGAGGGGGTATTTTGTGACCACCATAATAAATTCCTTTTGTGTGATTTGCATCATCCTTTAAACAACATATCTTGTAATTTGAACCTTAAATATAACTTATTTAACAACAGTTGCAAACAGAATCATCATGAAAAAAAGACGTTCAGAATAGTACATTATACAACGAGCCTATAATGGCAATAGGCTAATTAAGACACGAGTATGTTTATAAAACGAGCGTATGCGAGTTTTATAATTTCCATACGAGTGTCTTAATTACCATTATAGGCGAGTTGCATACGACTGTTTATATTCGACGATAATTATTATAACTATTTTATATTCGAACATAAATATTCATAAATATCTGTCAAGATTTCGCAAGTTTTATGTACTGAACAGAGTGCATGAGACGCAGAGAATGCCTTTGTATTTGACCATGGCCTCCTCGATTACCCTACTATGACACAAGGCCAGGCAGTGAAATTTAAATTAGAAGGCCGTGAAACTCAGCGCATCTAATTATCTAATTGGTCAAACAACTGTTTCTTGAGCTCTGATTGGTGGGAGAAACTGTTTCATAATGAAAAATAGTGTTATAATGAGCCTCATTATAGTACAGTTTTCTGACATATAATAGTCAGGGTCGAACATAAAGTAAATTATTCACTGATCATACTCTTCGCCATCTTTAGCACACGTGGTTATAGTGTCGACTACCAACCCCAAGCTTGCAGGTCCGCTCCTGGCCGTGGTAAGTGATTTTTGAAAGGCGGCAAAATTAACGATACTCATGTCATACGATGTTGGCATGTTAAAGAACCCATTTGAATTCAGTAGGCTGTGTTCATAAAGGCAAAATTAATCTCGGAATTTTCCTCCAAAACTAAGTTCCTCATTTCTCTACTAGAAAGCGGTATAGTGTCAAGGAGTTTAGATATCTAACTTCCTTGACATTCATAGCGCTCCAAGGAGCATTAAATTCGACACGCAAGCTGCCCTCTGGGTGTCAATTAACAAAGCTTGCACCTGGCATCCGAGGCCATACGATATTATTATATGACTGTTCTTTACTGTGTGCCTCTTGCAACCAGAACAAATTATGGTGGGTTTGTGAACTTTGTTGTACTTTTGCCCTTTCTACAGAGCACAGTATGACGAGACACATGAACTAACAACAGGGGCGGGGTTTGGGCCACCAAAAGAAGATTGTTAATATCTAATACAAGAATTAATATTTTTAAAAGTAAATGTGTGGTTAGGTAACCTGATTCAAAATAGCCAATAACTTTGTGTGCAGTGAGCATAGAAAGGGAACACCATTAATAAACCGTAAAGAATGGAACTGGAGGGCACGATATACCCCCTCCCTCGCCGCCCTCCAACCACCCCTCCCGTTGGTATTGCTAGGGTTAACCCGTTGAGTGCTTCGCCCCTGTATAAACGGTTCACAAGAATCTTTTCTCCATTTGCTTTCAAGTGCGGAGTGGATCTCTGACATTTTCTGCCATCTGTTGGGCTTAATGTAGTACTACTTCAAGTTTAGATTTTTGCTTTCGGAAGTTCTAATAGAGGATTTTGTAGATGTCTGTCCTCTACTGCTGAGATGTAAACAAACATGGCGGAATAACGGAATAACAAGCAAATTCTTCACATCTCGTTGTGATATCGCATCAAAGAATATCAATGTTTGTATAAGTGAGGAGAAACATGCCTACTGTTTGCAGGAACTCATATTATTAGCCTACTTTTTACATTTTGTAAAAATGAGGAAAAAGTAGACTTATGAGATCGATCCGGGAAAATGTGTGTCTGTCTGTCCTTCTGTCCCCCTATCTACTCCTAAACGTCTGGATCTATCGAAACCAAATTTGGTAAGAGTAAAGATCTATACTTGAATATCTCACAGTCATATTTGCAATTGACGTCAGTGCTACCAACAGCTGAAAAATCGCAATTGAAAGTTGAGCTCTATGTTGGATATCTCAGCTATGCATGCCAAATATTCCAAAATTGGCACACATATAGATAATAGTATTCCTGAGTAATTTTCAGAAGTCCATACATGCCAATGTTGCCAACATGATTCTAAGCCTACCGATATGTCAAATTTCTAAATGCATGTAATTTCTATATTATCGATTGGATTTCAACCAAATTTCGTATTCACTGTGTGTACTACAACAGATATGACTGTACGTATTCTAAAGAGCCACCAGGGCTGACAACTTTTAATAAATGCTCTCTGTATGTTTTAACCCTAATATCAATACATCAGAAAGTATGCAAGCCAACAGCTCTAAATTTTGCACACATATGGTACCTGGCATTCTACCTTAGTTTGGTGTAACTTATATACATCAGTGCTGCCAACATGATTCTAAGCCTGCTGATAGGTCCAGTTTTTAAATTCATATAACTTCTATAATAACAAATTGATTTCAACCAAATTTCTTATGTGCTTTTTGTATCATTGCAGTTATGACTATGCGTGTTCGTAAGAACCAGCAGGGCTGCCAACTGTTAATAAATGCTCTGTCTATTTGTTTAATCCTAATATAGATTGGCATGAATCTTAAATATTAAGAAAAGTAGGCTCTTCAGTTCATCACGGAACTACTAGTTTGCTCTGGTATGCAGATTGAGGCAATTAACATAAGTAGGGTATAATAATGTTATTGGTTTTACGTCCCTTTTAACTACACTGGCTTTTAGAGACAGTAGGATATATGAAGATAGGCTATTGAGTTCTTCACGGAACTACTTGTTTTAAATTACATAATTTAACAGCAATTTCATGAACATTTGAAAATGGTACGAGTTAAAATATAATATAGGAGGAATTACTTGTAAACTATTCAGGTTTGAAATTTGGAAAGTTCCGGAAAAGAAAGGGAAATTTTACATCTAGAAAGACCTTTTAGTGAGAAATGGGATTCAAAGACTTTTTCAATTTTAGAACTTGCTATTACCATAGAATTCCTCTAGTTCCCCTTGAAGCACTGGTATCCATTTTGCTGATTTCCATGTCCCTTTGTCCTTGCTTCTACAACAGCCTCTTTCTTAGAGTTTTTTTTTCGATCTATCGTCAAATATACTTTGGTGGGTTTACTAACAGGACGCACGATTGTGGGACAGAATACGAAAGTAGCCTCTGATGTGATGTACCGTTACAAAGCTAAAATATTGGCATAGCGCAAAAGCTTAATTTTGATATTTATGAAGATTTAAGGCTTTCCGGAGCGCTTAAGTTGAATGACACTGAATAAACCTTTAAAAAAGTACATTATGCAACGAGCCTATAATGGCTGTAATTAAGACACGAGTATGTTTATAAAACGAGCGTATGCGAGTTTTATAATTTCCATACGAGTGTCATAATTACCATTATAGGCGATTTGCATACGACTGTTTATGTTCAACGATAATTGTAAATTTATTATATGTTTTAACATAAATATGCATAAATATCTGTTCAGTCACTAGAATGTTGTGATCGGGTGCTGCGCTGGATATTATATCTCTGTTTTCCAAACTCTCTGGCCGACCGACGCATGCGCTCTGTGTGCTTCAATGCCATATGTTCAGATTGTGCACCAGTATTCAGTAAAACTGTCACTGTTTGAAAACAACGCGCTGTGTAGAAATTGGATTTGGGGATATTAAGGTACAGTGCTATTTCTTGTCTCATATTCACCATTTTATTTACGCGAACATAATGGACGGTGCAATTTCGGTAATTTATATAGACATGTTGGATTTTGAGCGCATGCGCGAAGGTATCCTTATCTAATTGGTCAAACAACTATTTCTTGAGCTGTGATTTGTGGGAGAAACTGTTTCATAATGGAAAATAGTGTTATAATGACCATCAATATGATACAGTTTTCTGACATATAATAGTCAGGGTCGAACATAAAAGCATTTTCAAAACAAGTAGTTCCGTGAAGATCTCTACAGCCTATTTTCATATATCCTACTTATGTTAATTGCCTCTATCAACACACAAAATGTCAGTTTGATTGCTGTAATAGATTCGTAGAAATAGAGAACCGACTAAATATTTTTGATGGTTGCCATGTCGGATGTTAATATGTAGGCCATAGAATCATGTACTATTACATGAGGATTATTGTGTACGTTCATTATTCAAACGTTGATTTCCATCCCACGATTAGAACATAAGAAATAAAAACTTAATTTTAAAAATTCACACAGCCGCCATCTTAAGGTTATGTGAACAATGCACTCCAATTTGTGTAGCCATATGCTGTACCAAGTTTCACTGAGTTCGGATGGTTAAATCGCGAGAAACAACTATTTAAATGTTTCAATTTCGCTTGGCCGCCATGTTCGTTTTTTAGTCAACATGTTTTGAAAATAAGATAGCTGAAAGTCTAGTAGTGCCCTTTATCACCATAGAATATTTCATGGTGATATGAGTAATAGTTTCGGAGATATTGAATGCCGGTGAGATATTTCGCACAGCCGCCATGGTGGATTGGTGAGACGTAATAAAATTTGTAGGGCATGGTCGGGGTCGGCCGAATTAGTGCTATGACCTCACCGAGTTTCATTGAAATCTATCTAACCGTTTAGAAGTTATTAGGGGGGACACACACACACACACGGACAAAAGGTGATCTCATTAGCATATTTTTTCATAGATCAATATAGGCCAATAAAGAAAGTAAATTTTAAAACTTTTATGTTGGTATCACAGAACTGCTGTGTGTTTGAGTCTTCAGTCATTTGACTGCTTTGATGCAGCTGTCCTAGGCTCCTTGTCCCGAGCAGCCACACTTATATCCGAGGGCATCTATTTAACACATTCTAACCTTGGTCTACCCCGACAGTTCTTGTCATCGACCCTTCCTTCAATAACTAACCTTACTATTCCTGGGTGTCTTATTATCAGTCCTACCAAAATATCTTTTCTCCTCATTAGCAGTCGCCAGAAACATCTCTTCTCTCCCACTCGTCTTAATACCTCTAACCATACGATCTTCATCATTCTCCTGTAACACCACATTTCAAATGCTTCTATTCCCTCTTCTCTGCTGCTCCAACAGTCCAAGTTTCACTTCCATAGAGCGCCAGGCTCCACACAAAGGCTTTTAAAAATGACTTCCCAATACCTAAATCTGTATTTAATGTCAACAGATTCCTTTTCTGTATAAACGCTTTCCTTGCCTGAGCCAACCTACTTTTTAGCCTATTTTATGAAAAAAAAAACAAGATGTTCAGTAAAGAACACATAGCCTACTTTCTCCTAAATGCATGGGTATTGTTATATCTCTTTGTCCTTTTCAAGGAGTACAATTGAATGTTGGTTGTAGTAGCTTGTTGAAATACAACGTGCTATAGGGATATTAAACATGAATATGAGGTGCCCTTTGCTAGTGCTACCTCTGTAAAAAAATTCATTCAATTCGGTTTCACCGTGTTTGAATTGATCTTGGGAATGTATTTGCACACATACATGGCCGCTATTTGCAAACTATTGGGCTGATGACCTTGTAGTCAGTCATAAGATGCTTTCCACAAAAAGGCATGTTGTTGCAAAATCCGGTAGAGATCAAATTATTAGGATGGTCGAAATTTGATTTAAGCTTTTAACATTTGGGTGGCCGTCATTCCGTTTCCGTCAAGATGGCGGCGATATAAAACATGACACTGAGGTGCCTTTTGCTAGTGCTACCTCTGTACCAAATTTCGTTCAATTCGATTTCACCGTGTTTGAATTGATAGGGGGAATCGATTTGCACACATACTTGGCCACCGTCTGCAAACTATTGGGCTGATGATCTAGCAGTTTGGTCAGAATATGCTTCCCACATAAAGATTTGTTGCAAAATTTGGTAGAGGCTAGATTATTAGGTTGGTCGTAATTGCATTTTAGCCTTTAACATTTGGGTTGCCGCGATTACGTTTCCGTCAAGATGGCGGTGATATAAAACATGACACTGAGGTGGCCTTTTCTAGTGCTACCTCTGTACCAAATTTCGTTCCATTCGGTTTCACCGTGTTCGAATTAATAGGGGGAATCGATTTTTACACAAATATGGCCGCCATCCGCAAAATATTAGGATAATGACCTATTATCTTGGTCAAATGATGCTCCCTCCATAATGGTATGTTGATGCAAAATTTGGTAGAGATCGGATGATTAGGTTAATCGTAATTTGATTTAAGCTTTGAATATTTGTGTGGCCGCCATTACGTTTCCGTCAAGATGGCGGCGATATAAAACATGACCCTGAGGTGCCCTTTGCTAGTGCTATCTCTGTACCAAATTTCGTTCCATTTGGTTTCACCGTGTTCGAATGAATAGGGGCAATCGATTTTCACACAAAGATGGCCGCCATCCGCAAACTGTTAGGCTGATGACCTATTAGTTTGGTCAAAGGATGCTGCCCCCATAAAGGTATGTTGTCGAAAAATGTGGTAGAGATCGGATGATTAGGTTAGTCGTAATTTGATTTAAGCTTTGAACATTTGTGTTGCCGCCATTACGTTTCCGTTAAGATGGCGGCGATATAAAACATGACACTGAGGTGTCGTTTGCTAGTGCTACCTTTGTACCAAATTTCGTTCAATTTGCGCTCACCGTGTTCGAATTGATAGGGGGGAACAGACATTCAGTGTACACACACTCACACACACAGACTCACACACAGAGACAGACACACTTTTTTCGCCCTGTAGTGATCTCATAAGTCTACTTTCATTTTTTGCAAAAATCGAAGGTAGGCTAAAAGGCTTATGAGATCACCTTATGTTTTGTCTGTGTGTGTGTCTGGCTGTGTGTGCCCCCCCCCCCCCCCCCTAATAACTTTTGAATGGCTGGGGCGATTTTAATGGAAGTCGGTAAGGTCATAGCACCATCTTGGCCGACCCCGACCGCGGCCTTCAAATTTTATTACGTCTCACCAAACCAACATGGCGGCTGTGCGAAATATTTCACCAGAATGCAATATCTGCGAAACGATTTCTGATTTCACCCTGAAATTCTGTGCGGTAATTTCAGAAATCTGTAGAGTACAAAACGAGCGAATCTGAAACATTTTAATAGACTTTTCTCACGATTTAACCATATGAGCGCAGTGAAATATGGTATATTAACAGTAATGCACTGGCATCTAATTTAGTTCACTTGTTTACATAACCTCAAGATGGCGGCAGTGCGAAATTTTAAAATTAAGTTTTTATTTCTTGTGTCGTAATAATGCGATGGATATGAAAGTTTGAATAATGAACCTACGCAATAATTTTCCTTTCATGGTACATAAGTCTATGGCCTTTACATATAACAATCCAACATGGCGACCATCAGAAATATTTAGACTGTTCTCAATATCTACGAATCTTTTACAGCAAATAAACTGGAATTCTTTATGTTCATACGGGCTATGAACATAAGTTCACCTATAGAATTTTCAATAACCTGGTGAGTACTAATCCAACATGGCGGCGACGCGAAATATAAATATTTAAATGGACGTTTCTCGCAATTTAACCATCCGAGTGCAGTGAAAGTCGGTACGGTAAATGCTTATACAAATGTTAATTCACTTCCATATAATTTATTTCCATTGTTTTCATAACCAGAAGATGGCAGCAGTGCGAAATTTAAAAATCTCGTTTTTACTTCTTGTGTCCTAATCATGCGATTGAAGTTTGAATACCACACATACACAATAATCTTCATGTAACAGTACATAACTCTAAGACCTACATACATAATAATTCAACATGGCGACCATCCGAAATATTAGACGCTTCTCAATATCTACGATTCTATTACAATCAAACATGTTGATAGAGGCAATTAACATGAGAAGGATATATGAAAATGGGCTGTATAGTTCTTCACGGAACTATTTGTTATACCTTCTTTCTTCGTCCATCACTGGTTATTTTGCTTCCTAAGTAACAGAAGTGTAGTTATTAACAAGAAAAGTGCATTCGCCTGAATCAATACTATAATGAAAAAATTAATTATTTAACTTGTTTTCAGTTTCAGTACATGTTTCGAGGATTCATTACATTTTATCCCCTTCATCAGCTATTGAAAAAAAGCGTAGCACAATAATAAGATACGTATTTAAACCTAATATAGTATTGATTCAGGCGGATGTACTATTCTAGCATATCCATACGGAACCACCATGAGTCATTTAAATAATGTAACAGAAGTCTCCTACTTCCTTTAGCTTTTCACCTCGCAATTTGATGTCCATAGAGATTTTTGATTTATTTCGGCTGCAATACAATAATTTTGTTTTACATTTATTGATTTATTGATATAAATCTTGTTTTATAAGAGCGCCATGGTCAGATGACCTCGCTGTTCCACCCCTTTACCCTTTATAGGGCAAAACTATTTTTATTATTTGGTGATTCTACATTTTAATTTATTTTAATTATTATAATTGTTAATAATGTTATTTTTTTCTAATTTTAATGTTTATATATTAATTTTTAATTTTCATTATTCTTTCTTCCAAATTTGGCCGCCTGTGGACCGCATGGAACCTAAGGTTTTCTGGTTAATCTCCTCTTCTCTTCCCAAAACCTCTTCATTCGTTCACTTCTGATCTTTCGCTCCTCCTCGGATATTACCAGTTTGGCTCTAATTTAATGTGTTTTCTCCTCGAACATCTTGATGTTGTCAATTCGGTTTCTAAACTCTTTTCTGTTGCGGATCACATCCACTGTGAGTCCACTTTCCTTGGCGTCTCTTTTAACCTCTTCTACCCACTTAGTTGTAGCCTTCAGCTCTGTAATATACTTGAATATCCTCTTAGTCAGTCGGTTCTCGTCCATTCTCACCAAATGTCCGTAGAATTTCAACCTTCGCTTCCGCATTGTGACAGTAATTTTTTCAGTATGTTTATAGAGGTCATCATTCCTTCTGTTCTTCCATGTCCCGTCAGCAGTTTTCTGTGGTCCTAAAATTTTCCGCAAAATGTTCCTCTCCTTTTTTTTCCAGTTCCTGAAGATCCCCTTTTTTATTCAGTGTCAAGCACTCCGAGGCGTACAGACCCTCTGGCTTTACTACTGTGCTATAGTGTCTGAGTTTTGCCTTGTAGGATATTGCTCGTTTGTTGTATCTGTTCTGGGTCAACCTATAAGCCAAATCCAATTTTCTAGCTCTTGCCCTATTTGCTTCTTTATCCAGCCCATTGGGTTCTATCCATTCACCTAGATATTTAAACTTCTCAGTTCTTTTGACAGTCCCATGTTTCACTTTTATGTGTCTCTCTCCAAGGTGTCTGTATTCCATGTATTCTGTCTTTTCATAGGAGACTTTAAGACCCGTTTTCTCAGCGATTTCGTGCAGAGTATCCAGCATTTTTGGGCATCATCTCGGCTTTGGGCTAAGAGGGCAAGATCATCAGTAAAAGCCAAACATTTAATTTCCAGGTTCTGTCCTTTCCTTCCCAGATGTATCCTCCTTACTTCTTTCATGTCCAAAGCTTCCCCCCAGGTTCTCATGATTTTCTCCAGAACAATGTTGAAGAGGATAGGATATTTTTAAGGAATTAACTAATTTCGTATTGCTTTTTACAATTAATGTCATAATATTTTTATATTACAAAAACTTTTATATTTCTTTTATTCTTCTTCTTCTTCTTCTTGCTGTCGTTTCGGCCATCTACGGACCACGCTATTTCAACTGCCCTTCTCCACATTTTTGCGCCTCGGCCTTAACGTTCGCCCAGTATTCCCGCATTCGTTTCCTATGCTGTCCCTTCCTCGCTTCAGTCCATGTCTTGCCAGTTTCAAGTTTTGCCTTTTTTGGAATCCATGATGTTCCTGGAATGTTGACTTTGGTGGAACACGTTTCTGGATATCCTCCTGGGTTATTCCCACTTCACGCTGGTATTTTTCTACCTCGGTGAACCACGCCGCCTTGCTTTTCTTGTTAAGAAGAAAACTGAAGATCTTATTGCTCAACCTTGTAGAACTCATACCAGCAATGTGGCCATAGAAACTATCCTTTTCCTACGAATGGTATTACTTTTATTGTTGTAATTTTATTTTTATGATTGTTATTTATATTTTATTTGTACACTTTAAGTGTTAATGTTCAAATTCTTTTAAATTTTATCCAACACATTACGTCAAGTAGATACTGTACGTATATATTAGGTTGGTGCATAAGTCCGTAGCGTTTTTGTTTTGCTTGTTGATATTCCGGTTGCTATGGTTTTATTTATCGACTGTCATTGTTGCTTTGCAGTTCAATGTTTGTTCTTGAAGTTTTGTCATTTGCTGACAGCGAGAGGAGTTGTGGACGCGACAACATGGAGTGACAAGTGGAGAAATTAGAACATTTCCGACACATGCTTCTCTTTGAATTCAATAGATGGACGAAAGCAGCGGAGGCGGCCAGAAACATTTGCGCCGTGTATTGGAGAAAGCTAGGCAAGAAAGTGGTTTTCTCGTTTTAAGGAGGGTCGTTTTGACCTCTGTGACTCCCCACGTTCAGGAAGGCCGTCACAATTTGATGAAGATCGTTGAAACGCATTAAATCACAATGATCCACGTCAGTGTACACGAGACTGGCAAATGTGATGAATTGTGATCATTCCCCCACTGTGCGACATTTGCATTCAATGGGTAAGGTTCAAAAATCCGGTGTAAGGGTACCGCATGCTCTAAGTCAAAATCACAAAAATCAGCGGGTGGCCATATGCGCATCTCTGCTTGCTCGTTATCGATTGGCTCGTGAACAACATCGACCATTCCTATCCTGTATCGTTACTGGTGATGAGAAATGGTGTCTTTACGCTGACATAAGGAGAAGAAAGGAATGGTTAAGCCCAAACAAAAAAGCAACTCCGCGTGCAAAGACCTGCGCGTGTCCACAAAAAGTAATGTTATGCATCTGGTGGAACACCGACGGTGTGCTCTACTACGAATTGCTTCCCCGAGGTATAACAATCACTGCTGACATTTATTGCCAACAACTGAGACGGGTTGCAGATGCAATCTAAGAAAAACAACCAGCAAGACTGCATGAAGTGATGCTCCTCCATGATAACGCCCGCCCACACTCTGTTAACCTGACAAAAAGCAATAATCAGGAGTTGCGCTGGGAAATCATTCCCGAAGCACCTTATTCGCCCGATCTTGTGCCTTTAGATGTTCACCTTTCCCCTCTCTATCGAACAACCTTCAAGGAACTTCCTTTTCCGGATGAAGATGTGCTCCGAACATGGCTTGACGAATTCTTCAACTCTAAACCACGTGATTTCTACAGGCGCAGAATCGAAAAATTACCACAGCGTTGGCAGACTGTTGTAGATAGTGAAGGATAATATGTTATTGATGATTCTCTCTTATGTGTATCTGATGTGTTTAATGAACTTATGAACTTGATGTGGATAAACTTTTGGAAAACGCTACGGACTTATGCACCAACCCAATAATATATGATTTTTAGAAATACTAGCACTTCGGCATGAATATTCACCGAAATTTGACTTAAAGATTGAACTATCAGCATCTTTGAAAGCATAAACTGTCCTTATGACAGGTGGTTAACATACAGACCACTAAGCTATAGAGGGTTAAAGCAACAAAAGCTAACATCACTCTAAGAGCGTCGAAGGAAAGATAGAAGCGTGCGTGTAATACACACTCTCTGGCGTCTCTATTCCCTGGTCGCTATATGAGAAATCTCCTCCACCGACATTGTGAAATAAATGGCGGGTGGCTGGACGTAATTGAAGATAGAGTTCGCTGTTAATTAAGGGGAATAGGACGGAGATAAAAGTGGACCACCCTCCAGGGAGCATGTCGCAGTATTAGTTCCCGTATCTCTGGGGACTACCAGCTTTTATTGTCTCTGCCAAGTCTCTGCACTTTCTCCCGCCTGCAGTAACAAGTAAAGAACTGCCTTATCTCTTAAGAGAGCGCACTTGCCCACACGGTCAGGGTTTGAATCCTGATGACAACGCGGCAGAATTTTCACCTCAAAAAGCGGCTCGGTGGGGTAGTTGATAGCTGGCTGAGCTTCTATGCCCAGGATCGCGGGTTCAAACCCGGCCAAAGTCGTCAGATTTTTAGGAACGTTAAAAATTCCTCAGTATGCCTTCCTTTGGAGGGAAAGTAAAGCTAGCGGTCCCATGTCATAGATTTGTGGCATTTACAAGAACCTTACACTAACTACAATTGTGTGAAGTTTAAATTTGTAGGTTAGATTTGATAACGCTCTATTAGTTCCAACGTTTGTCGCCAGGTGCTCGCTGCGATGGCATCTAGTAGTAGCCAAGTTCACAGCTAGGTGTCGTGGACGCTGGCATTTGGTATAAAAAGTAGGAATTACTTGAAATTGTTCGTCTGCAGGCCTTACCTGAATTACAGATAACACACACTAATACAAACATCACAATTAACACCTTTTATCAAACAAATTCTACACACACCCAAAGTACACGGAGCTACATGATCCCGTTGTCGCAGCCTCTAAAGTAAGGAACCAACCAACTCTATATCATCGGAGGACTCATTCTGTCATGAAGGGTATCCTATATTTAATCTTCAATCCACACTGGAGGGTATTTTGGATGAGTATGCCTGATACCGGTGTATTTATTTATTTTCCGTGTCCAAATCAAATTAGATTTTGCCAGTACGTAGCAACAGTTATAGCATTAGCATTTTCAGCCAAAATATCATCTTTTGAACATATGTCCTCCATCAAGGGGCAGATCAGCAGGTGTTCTGGATCTTGTGACATGCTGCAGTCACGGAACTCATCATTGTTGACGAGCATGTTCCATTTCTTGAGATGGTTCTTGCAGCGTGAAACCCCCGTCCTCAGCCTGTTCAATGATTTCCAAATTCCATATGGCAAGTTGTGACCAGGTGCCATATTTTCTGATAGAGGAATAGTTGGGTCTGTGATCTCTGTATTCCATATCTTCACACGGGCAGCTTCTTGTGAGCCTTCGAGGGCTCTTACTGCCCTCAAAAAGCTGTTTCTGGACGTACGTCTCTGTTGGGCTGGTTGTTGGTCGAAAAGTGGATACCTTGAATCGGTTTCTTGCCGTTTCTTCTCAGATGCTGCTGCTACCATTCTTCGGACATGAGGTGGAGAAATTCCTGTAAGAGGGTAGGTCTTCTGAAGTGGTGTTGGTCTAAGACACCCAGACACAATCCTGGAAGTCTCATTCAGAGCTATATCCACCTCTTTGGAATGTGGAGAAGAAAGCCAAACTGGTGTTGAATATTCAGCAGCTGAGAAGCTCAGTCCAAGGGCTGAAGTTCTGATAGTGGTGGGGTGAGCACCCCATGTCCTTCCTGTTAGGCATCTTAGTATGTTACTTCGTGCAGATACTTTACTTTTGGTGTTCAAGGAATTTTGCTTGAAAGACAGAGTTCAATCGAGGGTGACACCAAGATATTTTGGTGTAAAACAATGAAGGATTGCTTCACCTTGGCACTTAATGTTCAATGTCCTCTTTGCTTCTTTATTTCGCAAGTGGAAAGCACAAACTTACGTTTTGGCTGGATTGGGCTTCAAATTATTTCTGTGATAGTATCGACGAAGTTCTTCCAAGGCACAGGACAATATATTGTTCTACAACTTCAAAGCTAAGACCTTGCACGGCTACTGCAGTGTCATCTGCGTAGATAAATCGCCTGGTGTTAATTGTGACGACTGTATTAGAGTGTGTTATCTGTATTTAAGGTAAGGACTGCAGACGATCAATTTCAGGTAGTTCCTCCTACTTTTGATACCAAATGCTACCGTCAACGACACCTAGCTGTGAACTTGGCTACTAGATGCCACCGCAACCAGCACCTGGCGACGAACGCTGGAATTTAATAGAGCGTTAATCAAATCTAACCTATGATTTAGCTTCATGTATGTGTAGTTGGTGGAAGGTTCTTTTACGTGCCATAAATGTATGATAAGGGCCCGCCAGCTTTACTTCCCCACCGAAGGAAGCTATACTGAGGGATTTTTAACGCTGTTAAAAATCCGACGACTTTGGCCAGGTATGAACCCACGACCTTGGGCACAGAAGCTCAGCATGCTACCCACTACTCCACCGAAGCCACCAAAAAGAACAAGGGAGAAGAAATCTGAGAAAGATCTACGGGCAGTTCAGAAAGAGGGTTAAGATACCGACAATAGAACTGTACGAACAGACAGAGACGATTAGAAACAACATAAGGAAAAGAAGGGCAAAATGTTAAGGACACATCATAGGATGACCGAAGACAGACTGACCATGAATTTTTGATGTGTAACATCTTTCCGCTCGGTTGCTGGATAGTTTTGTGGGAGTGATTTTGAAAATTGGGGACGGAAGTGAATCGGGCGCAAGTGGATCGGACGGAAGTGGATCGTGCGCAAGTGGATCGGACGGAAGTGGATCGGGCGGAAGTGGATCGGGCGCAAGTGGATCGGGCGCAAGTGGACCGGACGGAAGTGGATCGGGCGCAAGTGGATCGGACGGAAGTGGATCGGGCGCAAGTGGATCGGACGGAAGTGGATCGGGCGGAAGTGGATCGAAGGGAAGTGGATCGGACAGAAGTGAAGACGCACTGCCAGTTGGATGTACAATTGAAAATGTGTGTATTGGAAACAAGGCGGTGTGTGCTCTGTAGCGCGAGAATGTCATGGCAATACAGTAGGCAGTGCATTTAGCAGGCACTGGTTTGACGAGCACAGTGGCAAATGTTTCACCGACTTTCATTTGTCATTGAGCAGTTTATGAAGCTTCATGTTCAAGATTGAATATCACATGGGGTAGGACAAAGACGACAAATGACATTTAAGTAAGCGGCATTATTGTCAAGCTGTAGGTGAGTAGTCAAATATTAAATGCATAACAGAATGTTGTTATATGAGTGGAATAAAAGCTGAGACTAGGTCATTTCATGATTGTAGGAAGCCATGTTTTGATTGTTTACGACGAACTGTATGAGAGCCTTGAGAATAATGAATGTTATAGTTACTGAGGAATGTGCTCACAGTATTTGAGAGTACTGTCGACGTTGTGTGCCGCTTTGTTATTATGAATTATTAATGTAAAAGGAAGGAAGGAAGCTTGTAGTTCTGCGTGTCCGTTAATCTCACGATCATGATCCATGGTACCTCCCTTTTACGTGCAATGCGAACCACAGAACATGGCATTTCAATTCGAAAGTCTCACATGTATTGACCGGGAATCAAACCCGGTCTACCTTGGTGAGAGACTAACAGCTTGACCGCTGCGCCACAAATGTGGCAGTAGCATATCTCCAATTCAATCTATACATTCATCATAGTACCAGTATGGAAATTGAGTGTAAATTAACATTTTAAGAATGTCCAAGCTGTGTAGTATACGAGTAGGATAACATGTCAGATGTTGCACATCATATGCGACTACTGTAAGGCTCGTATCTTTTATTTTTTATTTATTTTAATATAGTTACGAATAGTACACTAAAACCAATTGGGTAAAGGAAACCGTGGAAGACCTCAAGAAACTAAACATCTCTGCAGAAGACAGGAAAATATACAGAGACTAAACCAGAAAACAGATATTTAAGCAAACTCCCAAAGAGAAGACATACTGAGGGATTTTTAACGCTCTTAAAAATCCGACGACTTGGGCTGGGTTTTAACCCGCGACCTTGGCCTCTCATATTCAATGTTATCCTCTAATTTTAATGTTTATGGCATGTAAAACACACTCTGATTTTGGCCTCCCGTATGTTCTCCTTTCTCTCTATTTCATAAAGACCCTAAGAGAGCTAACCTACAAATTTTGGCTTCACACAAGTAGTAGTTAGTTCCAACGCTTGCTGCCAGGAGCTGACTGCGAAGCCATCTAGTAGCCAAGTCACAAGCTTGGTGTCGTTGACGGTAGCATTTGGTGGCAATAGTAGAAACTACTTGAAATTGATCGTCTGCAGTCCTTACCTGAATTACAGATACACACACTAATATAGTCATCACAATTAACACCGGTTATCAGACAGATTCAACACACACCCAGTGTACCGCGTTGTCGCAACCCCTAAACTGAGGAACCAACCAACCAGGTTTTGGGGAAGAAACAAGAAATAATAATAAAATAATAATAATGAAATAATAAAATAATAATAATAATAATAAAGTGCCATACTACAAATATGCTCCTGAAAGTGTATTGGGGGCGGGGGCAGATGACCTCGTAGTTCCATCCTTTAAACAACAATAACTAACAAAAGCGTTCTGGAAAATGACAGCTTTACGTTGTACTGGGATCGTACTGTATTGACAGACCAATCAGCTGTGCACAACAGACCTGATTTGGTTCTTGTTGACAAATGCATGAAGCACACCGCCTTCATAGATGTGGCAATCCCAAACAGTGGCAACAAAGCTAACAAAGTATGTTGAAAAGCTGTCAAGAAACACAGAGCTTCCAGAACTGATAAGGAAGCAATGGCACATGGCACAAGTCAGGACAGTTCCTTTTATCTCCAGCACTGGCGTGATTCCCAACAACTTAAAGGAATCGCTCACAGAGTTGAAATTAGACCCAGGCCTTTTCAAACTGATGCAGAAAACAGTCATACTTTCTATCTGTCGCGTAGTAAGGCTGTTCTTGGGCAATCAGGCCTGAAGCAATGAGGGGAATATGAAGCTACTACTCAATGCAGTCACCAAGAATTTGCTCCTTGTGATATGTACGGTATCTGGGATTGTAAATGTTTTCTTTTCAGCAAATGCTGAGAAAGTGTAAGCGCATGAGCAAAATAAATAATAATAATAATTATTATTATTACATTTTTATTTTCTTATTTAGTCAATTTACCCTCTAGGTTGGTGTTTACCACGGACTCAGCGAGGGAACTCACCACTACCGCCTCTATGGGCAGTGTCCTGGAGCATGGAACAACTGGGGAGGTGTGATCAGCACCTCTCCCAGGCGGCCTCATCTGCAAAGCGCACAGGGGCCTCATGAGGGATGGGAAGGGATGGAAGATTGGGATGGATAAGCGAGGAAGAGGGAAGGAGGCGGCCGTGGCCTTACAGTAGGAACCATCCCGGCATTTGACCGAAGACGAAGTGGGAAACCACAATATTATAATAATAATAGTAAAATAATAATAATAATCATATTTATAGTTGTCACAAAGCGGATTAAATAATACAAATAATGAAGTGACTTAGTGCGCAAATAGGGCCCATTTCATTACAGGGCCCATGTAGTGGGTGGCGTCGTGGCGCATGACGTCACGCTGGAGCCAGGCGCCGTCCCCGCGACCCGGCGCGATTGTGGAGCCAGTATCGGCCGCGGACTCGACCTGAGCGTTCGCCTGTGCGGCCTGCAACCCAACATACACGTGTGTTAGTGCGGTCACCAGCCTGGAGGCGCGTCTTATTACATTACGACAAAACGTATATCACCGCGTGTTTAGGGCAGCGTTGACAAACAGCAATGAAATTACTTTACGATTACAACTTCAAGAAATAAAATTAAAAGACGAAAGATTTTTAAAGAATTATGTGCCTATTACTAATCTAAGCAACTATGGCGAGGATTTTTTTGCATGAATATATAAAAATGAAATATACTGTAGTGAAATGTCATGTCTGTTTGATCTTTTGTGCACATATTCCGTGACAAATACTAAAATACTTCGTTCTGTTCAAATATTGATAGTTATATAAACGTGTGTGTTAGAATATTGTCGTTGTTACCATTATTATTGATGTCTATTATTGCCTGTTATCACTTTTAGAGTTCTACAATCTTCAGTGCTCTTTGAACTTGAGGATAACTTATACCGTTTTAGCTTTGACTTAAATGTTCGTTAAAGTTTACGCTATGTGTTTCTAGGTTATGCGTGTGTATCCATTATTTTAGTGAAGAACCAAACTTGACGTGACTATTTAAACAATTTAAAATCATCTCCGGACACTAAACTTGTTCTTCGAGCCAATTAGGGATCGGGACTTTTATTTACATAATTGTTGGTATTGGGATTATTCACATCTTATTCTCGTGCGTAATTGAATCTGTGTGTTTAGTGTAATCAGAATGTCTTGGCGTGCAATTAACGAGAACTCTCGTTACTATCGAACATAACCGTGTGACTTGAGTGATATTAATATAAACTAACTTAAAGTTCGCGTGAGTCAGGAGGCGAGCGAAAGTTATATTCGGTGTGCGCGCCTGTTTAATTATTGGTCCCTGCGAAGGGATTTGAAAACTCTCAAAAGTTGCGGTCTTCTCCCAGAAGAATGCTGGCGTCTGTGTGCCTGGCAGGGGCGGCAATGCTCTCTCTGGTGCTGCAGGGGACAAGTCTCCCACCAATCATCAGAATAGGTGAGTCACTCAAGTTTTCATTACATCATGTTATAACTGCGAGGTCATCTGCTCCATTAATTATTATGGTGTTTGATCCCATTTTTCAGCGTTGCCTTAGTAATCGAAATGTAATGTTTTTCAGTCGGTGAACAAATTGTACCCAAATATAATGGGTCATTCGAAGCCTCCGTGGCTTAGGCGGCAGCACGCCGGCCTCTCACCGCTGGGTTCGTGGTTCAAATCCCGGTCACTCCATGTGAGATCTGTGCTGGACAAAACGGAGGCAGACAGGTTTTTCTCCGAGTACTCCGGTTTTCCCTGTCAAAATTTAATTCCAGCAACACTCTCCACTATCATTTCATTTCATCTGTCATTCATTTAATCATTGCCCCAGAGGAGTGCGTCAGGCCTCGGCAGCCGGCACGGTTCATATCCTCGCCGCTACATGGGGGCTTCATTCATTCCATTCCTGACCCGGTCGGAGACTGGAAGCAGGCTGTGGATTTTCATTTTTTCATTATATAATGGGTCATTCCCTAATCCATAAAAAAATTAACATGAGATTAATAATTACACTTGGATGACCAGTTTCATTACCGACAGCGGTGGCTAAGCTTGCTAAAGCGCAGCGTTAGGTCATGGGGCCAAGCTCTCTGCTCACTCGGTAGACGCGTGGGTTCGAGCCCCATCGTCGGACGTTCTTAAAATGGTTTTCCGTGGTTTACCATTTTCAATACCAGGCAAATCCTGGGACGTACCTTCTGACAGGCCACGACCGCTCCCTTCCACATCCTTGCCCAGTTTCATTCATCTTCATCCATTCCATCTCTCATCCCGCTCCCGGGTGTCGACTCTCAGGAGGCCACAGGACAAAAAAAAGTCAAGCGATCATCATCAAATCCATTACACTTAAGCTACAAAATGTTTATGTCTGAAAGTATGGATCAAAATATTTACAATATATATACTTATTTAGTGCAATATTAGATGAGATACTGGAAGTGGTGATTGATCTCCAAACTTGCTTGTTTAGAGTGAATATGTGAATGTACCTAAATGGTCAGTGTTCAGGTTGTATTGTACACGTTACTTATCTGATGGTGTCTTGCGCTGGCCTGGTGAGAGCAGTTGTCTTAGTCACTATCTACTCTCAACTGCGGGAGCTTCCTGTGGGCCAGAGTCTGTTATATATCTGGGTATTTCCCCTCTAGCATACCTAAGTTTCTGTGTTCGTCGTACAAATGTGACTGTACGTGGCCAAGTCTAGTCTTCCTAATGTGGTGTATGTTACTGTATTCCGGATAATCTCCAACTATTAAAGACCTGGTTTCAATTCTCACCACGCATAAGCTAAAAAGCCCTCTTTAAGCACAAACTAACTAATGAGAATGTCCCGGAACCTTTAATACTGACGTTAATACCGTCCTAGGTTTATTGAAGAAAAATATCCTGATTCAATAACATGTGTCTCTTATTAAACCCTTATCCACTGTGACTAGATCGTTATGTTGTGTCTTGTTTCCAAGAGGGTGTGTTTTCTAGTAGTTGTGATTGTGTCTGAGACTTGTGGATGTCCATAATATTAGAAGCCTTTTTTAATTGTTGCCTCGTATGTATTAATATAATCACTTTTCAGCCGGTTAACTAGGCGGACATTAACAATTAATTTCTCTATCTAGTGTCTGCAATAAATACATCAATTATTTATACAACTACGCCGGCCTCGCACCGCTGGGTCCGTTGTTCAAATCCCGGTCACTCTATGTGAAATATGTGCTGGACAAAACGGAGGCAAACAGGATTTTATCCGGGTACTCCGGTTTTCCCTGTCAATACTTAATTCCAGCAACACTCTTCACTTCCATTTAATTTCGTCATTCAATTAATCATTGCCCCAGAGGAGTGCGACAGGCTTCGGCACCCGCCACAATTCATATCCTCGCCGCTAGAGGGTGGCTTCATTCATTCCATCCCTGACCCGGTCGGAGACTGGAAGCAGGCTGTGGATTTTCATTTATACAACAAATTAAGTTTTTCTCATAGAATTGGGGATTTTTAATCGGTGACTAATTTCGTTCGTCAGGTAAACATCATCAGGTTTTTGGGCTTAATTTAGGTTTAGTGTATATAACTAGTAAAGATTATTCCTTTAGTCTTCTACAGTTCTTGAATGTTGCGTGTTTGTTAGTGCAATACATTTTTAGCCTACTTTTCATATTTTGCAAAAATGAGGAAAAAGTAGACTTATGAGATCCGGCAAATGTGTGTCTGTCTGTCTATCTGTCTGGCTGTGTGTGTGTGTGTGTGTGTGTGTGTCCCCTATCAACTCCTAAACGGCTGCAGCAATCGAAACAAAATTTGGTAGGAGTAAAGATCTATATCTGAATATCTCACGGCCATATTTGAAAATGATGTCAGTGCTACCAACTGCTGAAAAATCGCAATTGAAATTTGAGCTCCATGTTGGATATCTTGTAAGGTATGAAAGGGAGCTTTTTCAAAATTGGCACACGTATAGATAATAATATTTCAGTTTAATTTCCAGGAGGTCATACATGGCAGTGTTGCTAAATTGATTCAAAGCCTGCTGATAGGTCCAACTTTAAAATGCATGTAACTTCTATACTAACTAATGGATTTCATTCAAAATTGACACAACAATAGATCATATTATTTCAGATTATTTCTGACCAATACATGTATGTCATTGTTGCTAAAATGATTTTTCGCGCGCTGTTAGATCTAATGTTTTACTGCATGTAACGTCCATGCTGTCCATTGGACTTCAACCAAATTTTGTAATCTGTACCTTAAGAGATTGAACTAAGAATATATTCAGTCACCAGGGCTGCCAACTGTAGTTCTCTATTAGGCTACATTATGCCAAGTATACAGTATTTCGAACTAATTAGAAATTTCGATATTACCAACTTAATTTCGTCATTATTCTAGATAGATCCATATAGATTAATCATTGGCATGAATCTTAAGTTTTAAGAAATGTAGGCTCTTTAGTTCGTCACGGAACTTCGTGTTTGTATTAAGTATGAAGAACTTTTTGAATCGTAGGGAGATTTTGTAAGTTTAACCACCTGAGCAAACACTAAAATAGTTCCCGCCTCGTGGTAATAATAATAATAATATCGTATGGCCTCGGGTGCCTGGTGCAAGCTTTGTTAATTGACACCCAGAGGGTAGCTTGCATGTCGAATTTCGTCGTTCCTTTGAACGCTATGAAAGTCAAGGAGTTTAGATATCTAAATTCCTTGACACTACAGCGATTTCAAGTAGAGAGTGGAGGAACTTTGTGTTGGCGGAAAATCCCGAGATTAATTTTGCCATTGAACACGGCCTACTTAATTCAAATGGGTTCTTTAACATGCCAACAACGTATGACATGAGTATCGTGATTTTTGTCGCCTTCAAAAATCACTTACCATGGCCAGGGGCGAACCTGCAATCTTGGGGTTGGTAGTCCGACACTATAACCACTCACCCACCGTGGCAAGCTCTGCCTTGTGGTGTAGTGGCTAGCATTATTGTCTTTCACCATGGAGGCTCGGGTTAGATTCCTGGCTCTGCCAAGAAATTTAATATTTTGTCTGGGGGTTTGAACCAGCTCCACTCAGCCTCGTGAGACAAAAATGAATAGTGGTGGGTTTGATTCCCATCTCAGCTATCCTGGAATTGCTTTTCCCAGGTTTCCCACTTCTACTCCAGAAAAATGCCGGCATGGTTCCTAACTTAATGCCACGGCCGTCTACGTTCCAATCCTCACTTACATTACTTCTGACTCCACAATAGCACAGGTTATCAGATAAATACCTGCCACGGTGGGTGAGAGGTTATCGTGTCGGTTTACCAACCCCAAGCTTGCAGGTTCGCTCCTGGCCATGAGAAGTGATTTTTGAAAGGTGACAAAAATCACGACACGCATGTCATACGATGTTGGCATGACAAATAACGCATTTGAATTCAGTAGGCCGTGTGGATAATGGTAAAATTAATCTCGGGATTTTCCGCCAACAAGAAAAGTTCCTCATTTCACTACTAGAAAGCGCTATAGTGTCAAGGAGCTTAGATATATAATCTCCTTGACTTTCATAGCGCTCCAAGGAACAACAAAATTTGACATGCAAGCTTGCACACGGCACCCAAGGCCATACAATATTATTATTATTATTATTATCAGATAAATTCTACTCACACCCAAGTAAACTGGATTGAATGACCACGATGTCGTAAAGCCCCCTAAATAAATTAATAACAAGTAAAATGGTGTTCCTGGACGTTCGTTTACCAACGTAGAAACTAGTCATCCAATTAAACCCCCTATTTGTGTGAGAAATGTATAAATAATCCTTGTATAGTAATTTATTTCAGGCACTAGGACTCCTCGCCCAATCTAATTGAGTAAGCTTACAATACTGTAGTGTTGGCCGTCTGAACGGCCTCTAATAATGGATTACTTAGGCAATACCCGAAAGTTGCTTTAATTTGAAAACAATTAATGTTTGAGGAGAGAGATGAATCATAGGGCATTTGAAAACTGCTTCAGAAAAAATATTGGTTTATTTGTATCTAGTCCGGTAAATATAACTTCTGACTTAAAAGTTCATCGATCAGCTGGCGTCAACGTGCTGCTCACAACAGCTGGAGGAGATTTCGAGTAATCCTCGATCTAAATCGATCTATCGAATCAGTTTCATTTGGTCGGCACTCAGCAGCATAATCGAAACAATAGGCCATATTATTTTCTGCTCGACAAAAGCTTTGTGTAAGTGCTGTCTTATTCGAAGAAATGTACTTGTTTAGGCAAACATAAGTAACATACTCTAACAATCGTGAAAAGGAAGTTCTGTTCTAATAAGCACGCAGGCTAGTGATTGGAGGCGGGGTAGTTTGTTATTTTGTGCGCGTGGTTAGCTTAGAAGGATGAAGAAAATAACCCAGGCTTCGAAAAGGTTGAAAATTAATGAATTAATGAAAATCCACAGCCTGCTTCCATCTAGCGGCGAGGATTTGAACTGTGCTGGCTGCCGAAGCCTGTCACAGACTAATGATTAATGAATGACAGATGAAATGAAATGATAGTGGAGAGAGTTGTTGAAATAAAATTGTGACAGGGAAAACCGGAATATCCGGAGAAAAAAAGATATAGTCAGTCTGAGAGACTAGACTTTATTTAATTTCAAATGACGCATGCTACAAATGCTACACATGTTTGAAAGGCTCAGTAGGGCTTCTCGCTTCGCTCGAAGCCCCAGGACTCCTTCAACAGACTCCATTACCCATTAACTTAGGCTTCCCGCGCGGGCTCCTCTTTATGGGTATTTGAGTCTGACATCTTTTACAACTCTTTAAGGGTCACCCATTATTTCAATCTGCTATCTTAGAAACCTCTTTAAGGGTAACCCTGTATTTGAATTGAATCTAACATACTGTACTCCTTATTAAGTGTCACCCTGTATTTTGCTCTGACATCCTGCACACCTCTTTAGGAGACGCCCTGTATTCTTATCTGGCATCTTGTATATCTCTTTAGAATTCACCCTGTATTCTTGTGTGACATCTTGTACACCTCTTTAGGAGTCACCCTGTATTCTTGTCTGACATCTTGTACACCTCTTTAGGAGTCACCCTGTATTATTATCTGACGTCTTGTATATCTCTTAAGGAGTCACCCGGAATTCTTGTCTCACATCTTGTACACCTCGTTAAGGGTCACCCTGTATTCTTATCTGACATCGTGTACATCTTTAGGAGTCACCCTGTATTCCTGTCTGACATCTTGCTCACCTCTTTAGGAGTCAACCTGTTTTCCTGTCTGACGTCACGCACTCGCTGTCTCCCAGGAGTAAACTCGGACTCGGTGCATATGCACTGAACAACATGATGACGTCATATACGCCGTAACCGTAACGCATAACGTTAGACTCAAGCATAACGACGAAGTCGACAACATCATTTGAAATGATAAAACCTGTCTGCCTCCGCTTAGACCAGCGCAAATCTCACCGGGATTTTAACCACGGACCCAGCAGTGAGAGGTCGGGGTGCCACCACCTAAGGCATGGGGGCTCAAAAGTTAATGAATTAATGAGTTAATAAATTAACCTTTCGTTTAAAATGTCAGCCCATAAAGTAATAACCAGACTCTGCAACTTGCAGAAAATTGCTAGATCATGATGTTTTGTGGACTACAACTGAGAGAGATAAGTTTTTCGTACATCTCCGGCCAGTTATCTTGTTGGAGAAGAGTGAACTTATCGACACTCACTTAATTTGAATATTGCTTGAGGATCTACTATTTAGGTCCGCTCAAGTTCTACCACGCTGTATATTGTTATACTCACAAAAGAATAGAAGACGTTGAGAATGATGTTTATTTATTGGTTACCAACACCTAAGTAATTACAATACTTTTACATGAAGCCTTGAATTATGAGGAGTCTGTCTAATATAGAGACAGCTCACCTAGCAGAGACTACTTAGTCTGGTAATGAAGAGTGACCACATTGACTGCTGTATGGTTATGAAGAGGGCGATTATGAGCTGTGCATCAGTATATAAACTATAACTTTCTCTGGAGAGGGAAAAGCTGTCACATGTAGAGATTCACCAATCGCGTGTATCTCTAGTAGTAGGAGGGGATGGTACCAATCAGACCATAAGCGTTGGGGCTTGGTTAGCTTGACCTTACAAGTTGTAGTGGAAACTTCAATACTGAGAATTATTATGACGAAGGAACAGAAATATGTGTTCCTTGTGAAATTATAGAGACAGTCTGGAAAGTTAGGAATGTTCGCTGTGACAAACTCCCAGTTCAGGCCTTCTAAGGAATATCTAATAGAAATATGTTCACTTAGAGTGCTTCTGTCTATAATAACAAGCTTTTAGCTTATACATGCTTTGCCTGTAGGCTTGGAGTGAGCTGTTTTAACATTAAGACTTCCTGAAGAAAATATACTCTGCCTCTCATGGACAGTAGTAATGATGATAATAATAATATATTTTTTATTTGCGAATTGACCACTTCGGATCACGCTACAATTTCATTTTTTCTTTGCCTGAAGTTTCCTCTTCCTCCAGTACTCCTTCATATGGGCGCTATGCTGTTTCTTCTGCTCATCCGTCCAGGCTCTTCCCTTCTTTGTGGTTCTTGTGACGCGAAACCCTTTCAAATTTTGAATTATGTACCGAAATGTTTCCCTGTTTGACATCTGAACTTCCTGGATGTTGGAATTTTCGAGATCTTTTCGAACTTCCTTAATCCATGTCGTTGTTGTCTTCTTGTTCCACAGTTAGTCGAATAACTGTTTGGTTAGTCTAGTTTTGTCCATTCTGTACAAGTGTCCGAGAAACGATAACCTCCTCTCTTCATGGTCTCTGAGATTCTCTCCACATTTTTATAGACTTCATTGTTGCTCCGAAGTTTCCAGCCGGTTTCAGTCTGGACTGGGCCCATGGTTTTCCGTAGTATTCTTCTTTCTAGGATCTCTAGCTTCTCCAACTTGTAATTCATCGAGAGGCATTCGCTGGCATACAGACATTCTGTTTTTACTACCGTGTTGTAATGTTTTAGTTTGGCATTCCATGAGATGCATTTCTTGTTGTAGATGTTTTTAGTTAGCCCATAAGCTCTTTCCATTTTTGAGATACGATCTTCTACAGCAGCTTTCTCTAGGCCGTTCTCTTGTATGGTTTCACCGAGGTATTTGAACATTTTCACCCTCTGAATCCGTCCAATCTCTGTTTCAAGGAATTGTGGTCCATGTTTGTCATTCATCATGAACTTGGTCTTCTCTTTCGAGATCCTAAGTCCTGTCTTGCTAGCGATCTTTTCTAAGAGGTTGATCTGTATGGCCGCTTCTTCTATTATCATTTAAAAACCAAAATTAGTAAGGGATGCTTCTTGGTCATGGATAGAAAGGGGTTTACTGGGCAATGGACATGAATAGAGTACCCCTTAAATTTTGTTTTTAAAAAAGTACTGTAGAGGAGTGACCTTAAGGTTCCGCGTCTGCTGGTTTAACTATCACGAATACAATTCTTCGTCTCCCGTTATTAACAAGTCGCGACGTTTTATTCCTCTGCCGTTCCTTGCCTGCATTATTCATCAAGCTTCGAGAAGTAGAAATCCTTCTTAAAGTTATAGAGGAATATTACTCATCTCTTTGTCAAACAGAAAGTCTTGCCAGTGTGTTAAGCCAGCAACTTAGTCGAGGGCTGTAAGTTACGATCCACGATTGTAATGGCAAGCTCCTAGCTCGGAGATCGTAGTTTCGAATATCGCCATTGATAATATGACCTTCCTGAATGTGTCTGTTGCCTAGGAAAATGCCAGGATGGACCGTGGCCTCCAATCCACTCCCAATTACAAATACATGCATAAAAATAACTCTGGCTATCAGACAGATTCTATACACACACAAAGTGCACGGGGCTACATGACGGCGTTGTCGCAGCCCCTAAACTGAGGAACCAACCACCCAACCAACCAACCATCAAAAAAGTACACTGGAAAATTATATTACTGACTCTAATCCCCAACAGACAAAGGCTGCATTGATCAAGAGTTGGTAAACTGGCAACACTGGCGTTTATATACTTGTAAATTAAAGTACACAGTTATTATTATATTATATTTATTCTTTCTTTCTTTCTTTCTTTCTTTCTTTCCTTCTTTCTTCCTTCTTTCTTTCTTTCTTTCTTTCTTTCTTTATTTCTTTCTTCCTTTCTTTCTTCTTTCCTTGTTTCTTTCTTCTTTCTTTTTCTTTCCTTCCTTCTTTCTTTCGTTCTTTCTTTCTTTCATTCCTTCTTTCTTTCTTCTTTCTTTCTTTCTTTCTTTCCTATTTCTTTCTTTCTTTCTTTCTTTCTTTCTTTCTTTCTTTCTTTCTTCCTTCCTTCTTTCTTCCTTCCTTGTTTCTTTCTTTCTTTCTTTCTTTCTTTCTTTCTTCCTTTCTTTCTTCTTCTTTCTTTCTTTCTTCTTTCTTTCTTTCTTCTTTCCTTATTCCTTTATTTCTTCTTTATTCTTTCTTTCCTTCTTTCGTTCTTTCTTTCTTTCTTTCTTCCTTCCTTCTTTCTTTCTTCTTTCTTTCTTTCTTTCTTTCTTCCTTCTTTATTTCTTTCTTCTCTCTTTCTTTCTTTCTTTCTTTCTTTCTTTCTTTCTTCTTTCCTTCTTTCTTTCTTCTTTCTTTCTTCTTTCTTTCTTTCTTTCTTTCTACTTTCCTTATTTCTTTCTTTCTTTCTACTTTCCTTATTTCTTTCTTTCTTCTTTCCCTCTTTCTTTCTTCTTTCTTTCTTTCTTTCTTTCTTTCTACTTTCCTTATTTCTTTCTTTCTTCTTTCCTTCTTTCTTTCTTTCCTTCTTTCTTCTTTTCTTCGTTCTTTCTTTCTTTCCTTCTTTCTTCCTTCTTTCTTTCTTTCTTTCTTTCTTTCTTTCTTCCTTCCTTCTTTCTTCCTTCTTTATTTCTTTCTTCTTTCTTTCTTTCTTTCTTTCTTTCTTCTTTCCTTCTTTCTTTCTTCTTTCTTTCTTTCTTTCTGTCTTTCTTTCTTCTTTCCTTCTTTCTTTCTTTCTTCCTTTCTTTCTTTCTTCTTTTCATCGTTCTTTCTTTCTTTCTTCTTTCTTTCTTTCTTTCTTTCTTTCTCTCTTTGTTCGTCATGCCCGACTATGGAGCGCGATTGATCTAATTTAGCTGATTTCATTGCCATTCACTTCTCTTCATCTTCTCGCTGTGGCTTCTCTTGCGATCTTGTGACCAGGTGTTGTTGGTGCTAGCGCTTGGATGCTCTGCAAAGCGGGGATTCTCGACTAATTCTCTGTCTAGTACAGTGCCATCTGTGATGCCTATTTCCTGAAGATTTTTCCAACTTCAAGCAGCCAGGACTGGTGTTTTTAACTTTCATTGACAGGGCAAGGTTAAGAATCTTTTGGTCAGTCTCTGATTGCCCATACTGAGGACATGCCCGTAAAATTTCAATGGTCTTTTCCTAAATGTGTCTGAGATTTTCTCCGAGGGCTGGTATAAGTCTCTGGATTTTCCTTTCATCCAGATTCCACTTGTACAGACTGGTCCAAAAACAAATCTTAGGGTTTTCCTTTCTTGCTTTACCACATCATTAATTAATGGTCTGCCCCCAATAATCAGCGTTTCAGAAGCATATAGTGCTTCTGGCTTGATTTCAGTATTGTAAGAAAACATTTTCGTTCACTGAGACGAAATATGAGAGGCGTAAAATGCAGTCATTTGTGGATTTTCTTTCCCGTCGCAAATGCTTGTGCCTCGGCGATCTGAGGAGAATGACGTATTCCACCTGCTCCTCGCATGAATAAATCACCGAATGAGTTGAATGACACAGCGCCGCTAAACATGTGACCATATGTGCAAGAGTGATCTTCCCACTGCTCCTTGTCAATGTTCTGACATTAGGCTATCACCGTGAACAAGCGAGACTGATGACCGCAGTGACTCCACTGTTAATTCGCTCGGAACTAATCCTCTAGACGTAAGCAACAAGGGAGCTGTCTCATTCTTGTCAAAAGTTTCCTCATCTCACTTCACGTGCCCTTCAAGCGTTCTAAATAGTCAATGGAGAGACCTTATGAAAGTAGCACATTGTTACCAACTTGACGATATAACATGTCAGATTTGTGTTGTACATTAGAGCTATGATAGGTGGGAGAATGATAATGATAAAGATAACCATTCTCTAGGCCCCAGTAGGTGACTTCTGTTACTTAGGAAGCAAAATAACCATTGATGGACGAAGGAAAGAGGATAGAAAGTAATTTGGCTCAGGCAAGGAAAGCATTTTTATCGAAAAGGAATCTGTTGACATCGAATATAGATTTAGGTATTAGGAAGTTATTTTTGAAAGCCTTTGTCTGGAGCGTGGCGCTCTATGGAAGTGAAACTTGGACTATTGGTGCAGCAGAGAAGAGGAGAATTGAAGCGTTTGAAATGTGGTGTTACAGGAGAATGATGAAGATCAGACGGATATATAGAGTTACAAACGAAGAGGTATTAAGACGAGTGGGAGAGGAGAGATGCTTCTTGCGAATGCTAATGAAGAGAAAAGATAGGTTGGTAGGACACATACTATGACACCCAGGATTAGCAAGTTTAGTTATGGAAGGAAGGGTCGAGGACAAAAACTGTAGGGGTAAACCAAGGTTAGAATATGTTCAACAGATTGCATCGGATGTAGGGTGTGGTAGCAATGTAGAGATGAAACGATTAGCTCATGACAGGGAGGCTTGGAGAGCTGCATCAAACCAGTCAAAAGACTGAAGGCTTAAACAACATCAATACTGATACTTTCAATCGACTAATTGCTACCAATTACGATTAATCGAATTTTGATTGTTTTGTATGATTAAAGAGTGACGCGGGCTCGTTTGGAATGGTTTGGCCAAGTCATATGATGGTAGCACAGTAAAACATTGGCTTCAGACAGTGGTGGTTGGAAAAATACCGGTAGGAAGACCTAGGAAGAGATGGCTGGACCAAGTGAAAGAGGATATAGGAACAAGAGGGGATACAGTCCTGAGAGAAGAGTGCTCGTATACTGCAGTGGATATCCGATCAAGATGGTGATAATCTATGTTCTTCGCTTTCTTCACTACGCTATCACACTTTTAATTAATTAAAACATATTGTTTCATATACTTTAAGCCTATTTTCATTTATAAAACAAGTAGTTCCGTGAAGAACTAAACAGCCTCTTTTCATATATCCTACTAATATTAATTAACTCTATAGACATACCAATTGTCAGTTTGATTGTTGTAATAGATTCGTAGATATTGAGAACCGTCTAAATATTTTGGATGGTCACCATGTTGGATTTTTATACTATAGACCATAGATTTATGTACGATTACAAGAAGATTATTGTGTAGGTGTTTTATTCAAACTTCAATCGCATGATTAGGACACAAGAAATAGAAGCAGGATTTAAAAATTTCACTCAGCCGCCATCTTGTGGTTATGAAAATAATGTAAATGAATTAGATGCCAGTCGATTAAAATTTGTATAAGCAAATACCGTATCAAATTTTACTCCGCTCGGATGGTTAAAACGCAAGAAACGTCCATTTGAATATTTAAATATCGCGTCGCCGCCATGTTGGATTTGTGCTCGCCAGGTTATTGAACGTCCCATAGGTGAACTTATGCCTCTAGCCTCTATAAACTTACAAAATGTCAGTTTGATTGATGTAGTAGATTAATAGTTATTGAGAATCATCTATATATTTCGGATGGTCGCCATGTTGGATTTTACTATATGTAGGCCATAGAGTTATGTATAATTACCTGATGATTATTGTGTACGTTCATTATGCAAATGTTGATTTCGATCGCATGATTAGAACACAAGACATAAAAACTTAATTTTCGAAATTCGCACAGCCGCCATCTTGAGGTTACGTAAACAATTGAATTAAATTAGATACCAGTGCATTACAATGTGTATAAACATTTGCTCTACGAAGTGTCATTGCGTTTGGATCATTAAATCGCGAGAAAAGTCTATTTAACACTTCCAAATTCGCTTGGCCGCCATGTTCGTTTTGTAGTTAACCGGTGTTTGAAAGTCTCAAAGATGAACTTCCAGTAGTTCCCTTTATCTCCGTACAAAATTTCATGGTGATACCGGGAAATATTTTGCACAGCCGCCATCTTGACGTTATGAATACAATTGAACGAACTTAGATGTCGGTGCATTACAATGTGTATAAACATATACTGTACCGAGTTTCATTGAGTTTGGTTGACTAAATCGCAGGAAACGTCTATTTAAAAGTCGCAACTTCGCTTGGCTGCCATGTTGGTTTTAGTTACCATTTTTTCAAAAGTCACATAGGTGAACTTCTAGTAGTTCCCTTTATCACCGTAATATATTCCAGGGTGATATCGGTAATAGTTTCGGAGATATTGAATGCTGGTGAAATAGTTCGCACAGCCGCCATGTTGGTTTGGTGAGACGTAACAAAATTTGAAGGGCACGGTCGGGCTCGCCCGGAATATTATTATGAACTTCCCGAGTTTTATTGAAATCGCTCCAGCCGTTTGGATAGTATTAGGGGGGGGGGGGGTGACACACACACGGACGCACACACACACACACGGACAAAAGGTGATCTCATAAGTCTATTTTTTTCATAAATGAAAATAGGCTAAAAATATGATTGTAATAATATTTATTGATCGCAGCCAATGGCCATACAAGAAAAGAATGACTTAAAAAAGAAAAGCTTCTTTTCGGTTACATAGTAGTCATTCCTTTTGCACACAATGTGCATTATAAAAAAAACAATAGGCTTATGAGATCGCCTTTTGTCTGTGTGTATGTGTGTGCGTCCGTGTGTGTGTGTTCCCCCTTAATAACTTCTAAACGGCTGCAGCGATTTCAATGAATCTCTGTAAGATCATAGTACTATTTTGGCCGACCCCTATCGTGCCCTTGAAATTGTATTACGTCTAACCAATCCAACATGGCGGCTGTGCGAAGTATTTCACCGGCATTCTATATCTCCGAAACTATTACTGATATCACCCTGAAATTTTGTACGGTGAAAAGGGGTACTACTATACGCTAACCGATGTGACTTTCGAAAACCTGTTAACTGCAATACGAAAATGAAATAATAATAATGTTATTGGTTTTACGTCCCTTTTAACTACACTGGTTTTTAGAGACGCCGGGGTGCCGGAATTTTGCCCCGAAGGGGATCTTTAACGTGCCAGTAAATCTACTGACACGGCTCCCTCGCATTTGCGCACCCTCAAATGCCAGCTGACTGCGCCAGGTTTCGAACCTGCAACCTTGGGCTCAGCAAGCGAGAAGGTTACCCCTGAGCCACGCAGCCAGACAATATAATACGAAAATGGCGGCCAAGCAAAGTTCGAACATTTAAATGGACTTTTCTCGCGATTTAACCATCCGATCGCAGTGAAACTTGGTACAACAAATTACTATACACATTGCAATGCACTGACATCTAATTCAGTTCAATAGTTTACATAAACTCAAGATAGCGGCTGTGCGAAATTGTAAATTTAAGTTTTTATTTCTTGTGTTCTAAACATGCTATTGAGTCAACGTTTGAATAATGAACGTACACAATAATCCTCATCTAATAGTACATAACTCTATGGCCTAGATAATAACATCCATCATGGTGACCATCCGAAATAATTAGACGGTTCGCAATAGCTAATAATGTCGTATGGGCTCGAGTGCCGGGTGCAAGTTTTGTTATTTGACACCCAAAGGGTAGCTTGCATGTTGAATTTCGTTGTTCCTTGAACCACTATGAAAGTCAAGGAGGTTAGATATCTAAGCTCCTTGAACTCTATAGCACTTTCTAGTAGAGAAATGAGGAACTTTGTGTTGGCGGAAACATCCGAGATTAATTTTCCACTATGAACACGGCCTACTGAATTCAAATGGGTTCTTTGGCATGCCAACATCGTATGACATGGTGTCGTAATTTTTGCTGCCTTTCAAAAAATCACTTACCACGGCCAGGAGCGAACTTGCAAACTTTGGGTTAATAGACCGAGACGTTGACCACTCACCACCGTGGAAAGCTCTCAATAGCTATTAATCTATGATAACAATGAAACTGAAATTGTTTATGTGTATAGAGGCTATAAACATAAGTTTATCTATGTGACGTTCAATAACCTGGTGAGCTCAAATCCAACATGGCGGCGATGCGAAATTTAAATATTCAAATGAACGTTTCTCGCGATTTAACCATCCAAGCGCAGTGAAAAGTGGTACGGTAAATGCTTACATACATTTTAATCCACTGGCATCTAATTCATTTAAACGATTTTCATAACCACAAGATGGCGGCTGAGCGAAATTTTAAAAAACCTATTTCATTGATGTGGAACATCTTTCCACTCGGTTGCTTGATATTTTTGTGGGAGTGATTTTGAAAAATGGGACGGAAGTGGATCGCACGGAAGTGTGTAAGATGCACTGCCGGCTGGATCGTATCCCTCCTGGACATTCATCAACACACAAAATTCTTTTTTATCTACACACTAAAAATACATAACAATTTCAAGACTCTCTTTTTTTTTCTTCACTGCCTACTTGATATTTCTACTCTCGCACTGCCTTCTTGATTGTTCTCGCACTGCCTTCTTGATACTCTGCTGCTAATCATATCAATATGACTCATTTTAACAGAATCCATATGAAATTACGTGTTGGTCTGTCAATCAAGAGGTCTGGGAACTGGGCAAGCCTTTCATGATCCACTGCTGTGCACATTGCATTTACTCGCAAGTTGGCCTATTTATAGGGATTTAAGGTTATGAGCGGTGTCGCGTCTATTAATCTAGTTGATCCATATCGTATTCTTTATTTAGGCTGGAGCTGGTGGAAGCTACAAATCATCTAATAAAATGAGTTCCGTATTATAAACTACAATATCTGTAAAACACTCCCTTTTACAATAGATTAATATTTGTGCCAATAATAGTATAAATTACCGGCGTATCAACAATTTCACGTGAGGTTTCTTCTATGTCAGATGTTACACATCATATGCGACTACTGTAAGGCTCGTAAAGTTTCTTCTTCTTCTTCTTTCGAATAACCCATTTGGATGGTACGATGGATCAACTTTGGCTATTGTCCATTGTATTCAATTTCTTTCGTTTCCAGATTTCCTTCATGTGGAAGGAAGCGGCCGTGGCCTGCCAGAAGGTACCGTCCCAGCATTTACCTGGTGTTGAAAATGGGGAAACCTCGGAAAACTATTTCAAGGACGGCCGACGGTGGGGCTCAAACCCACGCGTCTACCGAGTCAGCAGAGAGCTTGGTCCCATGACCTAATGCTGCGCTTTAGCCAGCGTAGCCACTGCGGTCGGTAGGATATATGAAAATAGGCTTTATAGTTCTTCACGGAAAAATAATGTAAAATAATGTGCCTTCTTTTACAACCGTCTAAAACAAAGTAAAACGAAAATGTTCCAGTCCTAAATTATAAACATTGCACAAGAATTCAAAACCTTTGCTGAAAACTCTTGGTTTTCATTCACTGACTTTTATTGTTTACATAAACAGGGACTTTTATACATTTCTATACATCATTTCGAAACTCAGCTTAAGCGATGACCTCTCATTTAAACTTATTTTCTCATATCGTGTGTACTAATCAATTAATCGATTCTTAGGTGAGTATCGACTGAACGGCTAATTAATCGTTTTCAATTAATGTCAAATTATTTGACCCTAGAGAAATGTAAATATTATATGCCAGAAAACTGTAGTGTAATGAGGCTCATTATAGTACAATTTTTCATTATGAGACATTTTCTCCCACCAATCAGAGCTCAAGAAACAGTTGTTTGACCAATTAGGTGAGGATAGCATCGCACCTGCGCTCACTTGCATGGCCCGCTTTTTTAAATTTCACTGCGTGGCGAGTGTCATAGTGAGGTATTCCAGGAGGCCATGGTCAAATGCAAGGCATTCTCTGCGTCCCATGCGCACTGTTCAGTACATACAACTGGTGAAATCTCGACAGATATTTATGAATATTTATGTTCGAACATAAAATAGTTATAATTATCGTCGAACATAAACAGTCGTATGCAACTCGCCTATAATGGTAATTAAGACACTCGTATGAAAATTATAAAACTCGCATACGCTCGTTTTATAAACATACTCGTGCCTTAATTATTGGCATTATAGGCTCGTTGCACAATGTACTAGTAATTAAGCGAACATCGTTTATTACCATCTCTAAGAAGACTAGACAGCGGAGGTTTAGGTGGTAAAAGACAATGAAGGTGACTAAACTAGGCTCTTTCAGTTCCTCATTAAGGCTATGTTGTTAAGTCTTCTGATTGGTTTGATGCCTCAGCACTACAACTCACTGCAATGTTCGTCCCGCGCGGATAAAAACCAATTTAGACGTTGAAAGGGCTCAGCGCTGAACGCTGGGGCCTAGCAAACAAATCCTTCACTTAGGGTAAATTAAACTCTGCGAGTAGTCCTTAATCTAAATCTGAAGAGGCTATACAGGGTGTTTGCCAAGCTAAATTAACCGTCACATCTTCCCCCCGCAATAACGTCTCCAAGAAACTCATCCACAGATATTTGATTCTGTCTTCGTTATCCAAATGTTATGCGAAAGAACTTCATTGAGCCAACATCGTAGCATGGTTAGTGCCCTAGATTTTCCTCGCGTTTCAACGAAGCGACCTCTTTCGTTGTGAATCGAACCGAGTAGGATCATGATCATTACTCTCCAATGCAGACATTGTTCCTCATAGTTTCAATGTTCCTGAATAGCTAACGTGACTGTTCTGAAAGTGTGGGTTTCGGGTTTGAGTCTATTTCAACAGCTATTATCATTTTAAATGATCTTGTCGAATTCGTCGTTACGCTGGGGTCTGGCGTTACGTTACGGTGACGGGACGAAAATGTACCCAGATGCACTGAGGTGTGTGACGTCATAGTACCGCTTGTTGCATGTGTTCCCCGACAATCTCTACTTGGTTAGTATAAGACAAAAATCCCCGATTCTTGGATGTCACGGGTAATCTCGAGAACCACTGGATGGATTTTGATGCGGTTTTCACCATTCCATAAAGGATATCTCGAGGAAAGATTCTGTAGAAAATAATTTATGTATGATGAAAGGAAGCCAAGCAGTAACGATTTCAGTGAAAAAGTCGAAAACAAACTTGGCGTCCGTGCGCTTCTTAAGCTTACGCTGGGCAAACCGTTAAAAATATCAATATTACTATGGCCGTAAGAATTGGTCAGCATGAAAAGTTCTACAAAAAAGTCCGGGAGAGCATATCTCTATCTTCAATACATCGCCCACTATAAGTGATTCTACACTGGACGGAAGGGGTACGTCCCCACGCGCTCTAGTGAGCGTGAGGCATCCCGCGCGCTTGACCTTGCTTTGCCCTTGGTTTGCAATTGCCGTTCGCGAGTAATTAGAAACAAGATAAGCAAGATAAATATTATGCAGATAATTTTCTAACATGTCAAGAGTCTTTGGCTTCGAGCGAAGCGAGAAGCCTCCGGCTTTTCTAGCATTTTTCAGCATTTGTATCGTTTAAAATGATACAAAGTCTAGTCTTTCAGACTGATTGTCACTTTTTTATACAGTCGTTGGTTAAACGTGTGAATTCTCAGACACCAGCACATGTATAAAATGATGCAGGAATGATTCGCTACAAATTGTGTTACCACCAGCGGCTTCGATGGCGTAGTCGGTAGCATGCTGAACTTCTATTCCCAAGATCACGGGTTCAAACCCGGCCGAAGTCGTCGGATTTCTTAGGAGCGTTAAAAATACCTCAGTATGCCTCCCTTTGCAGAGGAAGTAAAGCCGGCGGTCCCATGTCATAAAAAGAACCTCCCACTATCTACACTTGTGGAAGCTAAAATTTGTAGGTTAGTTTGATAACGCTCTATTAGTTCCAACGTTCACCAGGTACTGACTGCGATGGCATTTAGTTGCCAGGTTCACAGCAAGGTGTCGGTGACGGTAGCATTTGGCAGCAAACGTAGGAACTACTTGAAAAGTAATAATCGTCTACAGTCCTTTTACCTGAATCACAGATAACACACACTAATACAGCCATCACAATTAACACCGGTTATCAGACAGATTCTACACACACCCAAAGTACACAGGGCTACATGACCGCGTTGTAGCAGCCCCTAAACTAAGGAACCAACCAACGAACCAAAGTTACCCCCGTCCGGGAATATATATATTTTTCGGAGTCCGGACCCATGGGTTATATGTCCGGAAATTTCTTCTTTTCACCATATCACTATTAATTTTATTTTTCTCTGTTATCGTGATGTGCTCATGATTACTCAATTACAAATTGAATATTGAGTTCAATGTGAGTTCGGCCGCAATTGGTGGAAGAGAGACTAAACTGAATGTATCAATCAAAAAGCATGTGAAGCTAATTAGACTCTCTTGTACATTGATCTGTTTTAAAACATAATGAGATAACAATTTAATCGGGACTCAAACCCGTGTGGAACCAAACAAACAATTAAATGAAATCTGCCAACCTGCTGACTGTAACCCTACTCGGCCACAACTACACTTGCCTTAAATCAAATTCATGATCAATGTATTGTAGGGTACCTGAGAGGGTAGCCTCTACAATGTGTGTTAAAAGGGGGATGAAAGGAGTGTAGCTGAAGGCTGCTCGGGGTTCTAATGTAAGAAGTGTCGGTTCGGGCTTGAACGCAGCTCGACGGCAGAACTCCAAATTTTACAGTCTGCTTGGGTAGTTCAAAGGGATGGTGACAAGGGGTAGTTTACTAAATGAGTGTTGGAGCAGCTACGCGGCCGCTCGGCTTCCTGTTGATGCTGACTGACTGATCGCGTTCCTAATGAATAGCGCGCACGCTAGCACTGTAACGTGATGCAAGTGGCTGACTGCAGTAACCAATAAGCAATTAACTAAGTACTATTTAGGATCCTGTGATTTAAGGGGTAGGATCTTATCAACTAATTAAATAAATAAACCAAGTGACCAGTTATCTTTTAGATTCTAAGGTTTAATGAGTACTCCCAAGGTGGAGTACGATATAACTATACAGTTCAGATAATAATAATTCAGATGTTTGTGATCTTTACAATAATTAAGGGGATGAAGTATTAAGTGTTAGTGAGATAGTGTGTTAGCTCGCTTGACACTCACCAATCTGGACGTGATGGGTTTGGGCAGCGTCTCGGCACCTGGTTACACTGTGGAAGACTGACCTCCTGTCACCTTTCCTCTGATGTTTTATAGAATCCGCCTGCCGAGTTTGCATAGTTGCGGATTCTTTAGGAAGTGAGGTGCTAGCCTGGGTTACCGGAGTTCGTTGCTATAACACTGGGCCTGGCCTTGGTAGAAGCTTATGTGGAGTATGCCACAGGCATCCGTGTATGGTTAAGTGTATGTTTTATAGATATAGGGGAGGGATGGGGATGCATCCCTCGGATGCAACAGTATAACCTACTTGCTCTACGTATTTACAAATCCCTGACGCTGAGTAATAATAAATACAGGTTGAGTACTTCCACCACGTCATTATGGCATAAGGATGCTAGTGGGTCAACCCATATCATCGCCGCTGTAGCCCTGCATTGCAAACATCAGATCCTCTTACCATACCGTGATCTTTGTTTACAAGTCAAGTTTTCATTCATATTCTAAAGGCGAATGCCTTCTCGATGCTACCACACTCTTCTGTCGTTGGCGGTTCGTTTCCGTTCCATGTAATTGTCACATCCCATTCTATTCTTGATGTCTTCCAAATACTTCGTTCTAGGCCGTCCTCTTCCTTTCTTTCCCAGCATTTTCCCTTCAAGAATGTTAACGATGAAAGTATTGTGTCTGATGACATGTCCAATAAATATTATTTTTCTCTTTCCCATTTCCTTCTTTACTCTTCTCTCTTCTTTGACTTCCCTTAAGACTTCCAGGTTGGTTTCTGTTTCCATCCAGCTCGTGCTTGTCATTTTCCACCATATCCAAATTTCAGCGGCTTCAAGTCGATTCTTTTCCAATCTACCCAGAGTCCAACTTTCACTTCCATAGAGCAGTGTACTCCATACAAAGGATTTTCTTACATCTATATTCATATTTTGCTGGATAAAATAATTTTCTTAGTCATAAATGCCTGTTTTGCCAATGCAATCCTTCTCTTTACTTCCATTAAGCATCTATTGTCTTCTGTGATTATCCTACCGAGGTAACAAAATTGATTCACTTGTTCAATTCTCAGGTCATCAATTTTTATATTGGTTTTATTTTCTTCCACATTTTTCCTAACTACCATTACCTTTGTTTTCCGTTTGTTTACTTTTAATGTCCATAGTTTAAGTGTGTCTGATAGGTCGAGTAATTACTTTAATTATAAGCCAAACAACAAGGAACAATTACAACCTCAATTGAATACAGATCTAGACACAGCAACCCAGGACGTGGGCCCAAACTCGCACTTTAATTATCATTCGCCTTCAGTCACTTTCCATTGAGTTATCAAAATACGAATGCAGAATTAGTACAGTATGCAACGAGCCTATAATGGTAATAATTAAGACACAAGTATGTTTATAAAACGAGCGTATGCGAGTTTTATAATTTCCATACGAGTGTCTTAATTACCATTATAGGCGAGTTGCATACAACTGTTTATGTTCGACGATAATTATTATAGCTATTTTATGTTCGAACAAAAATATTCATAAATATCTGTGGAGATTTGGCCAGTTTTATGTACTGAACAGAGCGCCTGAGACGCAGAGAATGCCTTGTATTTGACCATGGCCACCTCGATTACTCTACTATGACACTAGGCCAGGCAGTGTGATTTACATTAGAAGGCCGTGGAACTCAGCGCATCTAATTATCTAATTGGTCAAACAACTGTTTCCTGAGCTCTGATTGGTGGGAGAAACTGTTTCATAATGAAAAATAGTGTTATAATGTGCCTCATTATGGTACAGTTTTCTGACAGATGATAGTCAGGGTCGAACATAATAAGAGATTATGTTACCAAAGCCATTATATTTTGTAACTGTCGAACGTTTATTAATACACCTAACTTCTGGTGTAAATAAAATGTTGATTCATTGCTGTTGCTTTATGGGATGGAACAGTGAGGTGATCTACCCCGAGATCTCCCTATTAGACGTTCAATCGACGTTTTCTCACGAACCGCGTTTTGTAAAACGTTCAATTAAAGAAACGCTTTCTTGAGAAACGTTTAAATCTTAAAAAATAAACAACATAACTTCTTTTAACAAATCGTTTCCTAATTAAACGTTTTCTAAAATCCATTTTATGATCTAAAGACAAATTTATTTTTGTACCAGTTTTGGATTAAATTAGGGTCCTTATCCTTTAATGTGTTCCATGGTCATTTGCTTCATTTACTAAAGTCACTGATCGTAATGATAAATACACAACTCCCCTGTCATCAGCCTGAGCGGTAATAAACACTTACCCTCCCCCCGAAGGGCTCACATCTAGTGGGACGTGGGTTGGCGACCGCGGGACCCCGTTTGAGTCTGGCATTGCTTCCACTTACTTGTGCCGGGCTCCTCTCCGTCTTCTTTACTGTCGACCTCTGTTGGTCAACTCTTGTTCACTTCCGACCCCGACGATATTAGGGTAACCGAGGCCTTTCCCGCCTTAATTGGCCCTTGTCTCATCTTTCCTGGTACCCTCCTTCTCCGAGCAGTCAGCCTGCTCAAGGCCCTCAAGGAGGCAGGGTGTGTGTAGCCCTACCACTTCTGGTGCACCCTGGATAGTGCTACACCCTCAGGGGCTCACGGCTGGTAAGTTCCGAAGTTGACGATCCCGAGGAATTCCTGAGCTGGGCCCGTATTTTCCCCTTTTTCCACTGATTTTGGGGCGGGCCCTCTCCTCTTTCCCCTTTCCTATCTGCCTTTCATGGCTCTCCTTCCTTCCAAGACCCTCAATGCTCATTCTTTGAGGGTTGAGGGAATTTATTTTCTTCCTATCCTTGATTTTCCTTATCCTTTATTTGTTTACCATTTCTTCTTCTAGTTTGTAAGTCTGTAGTTAGTATTAGTTATAGTTTTCATTCTCATCTCATCTTTCACTATCACCCAAACCATTAGGGGCCGATAACCTAGATGTTAGGCACCTTAAAACAACAATTATCATCATCATCATCATCATTAAATAACCGCTCCACATTCGTAACACTTACCTGAGAATCGGTCAAAACATGTCATCAGAAACATTTAATACATTTAAGTTGAAAAGAAATCATTTAAGAGAGTCTAGATTAAAAATCATAGTTATAATACGCTAAGGTGTATGTTTGACGAAACTCAAGTTCCTAAACCAGAGGGAGTTAGAAGGTGTGGTCTGTACCAAAATCTTAATCATCTCAATAGGACAGCAAAATCCTGCACTTCGTGAAATATCAATGGAAATATATTTATTTGTTTATAAAGTGCTTTTAAACAAATAAACAAGACGATAGCCCACATAGCACTAGAGCCTGGCGGGTCGTTTATTCCCGGGCCAGTGACATCCTGCTCATCGACCACCTCGTGGTGTAGCCTATAGTCTGTTGCACCGGAGGTCCGGGTTCGATTCCCAGCTCTGATAAGAAATGTTAATTCTCTGTGGTGGCTTTCCGTAGTTTCCCAGGCAAATGCTGGGATGGTTCCTAACTTAAGGCCACGACCACCTCCTTCCCAATCCTATCCACAAGTTATAGATACACACACCGAAACAGCCATTACAATATCACAGGTTATCAATCTAATTCCATACACACCCAAATATGACCACGAAATAGCAGACCCTAAAATAAGCAACAACATCTTGCTCATCAGCCCCGTGTACTTGCGTGTGTGAGCGCTCATAACCTGTGTTTGTGTGGTGACTATAGTAGTGTGTGTAACTGGTGACTTCGGTGACGTAATTGGTAGCATGCTGAGCTTCTATGCTCAAGGTCGAGGGTTCAAACCCGGCCGAAGTCGTCGGATTTTTTAAGAGCGTCAAAAAAACTCAATATGCCTTCCTTCGGAGGGGGAATTATAGCCGGCGAGCCTATGTCATAGATTTATGGCATGGAAAAGAACCTTCCACTAACTAAAATTGTGTGATGCCAAAATCCGGAGGATAGAATGATAACGCTATATTAGTTCCAAATTTCTTCGCCAAGTGCTGTCTGTGATGGCATCTATTAGCCAAGTCCGCAGTTAGGTGTCGTGGACGGTAGCAATTGGTAGCCTACTTGAAATTGATCGTCTGCAGTCCTTACCTGAATTACAGATAACACACACTAATACAGTCATCAAAATTAACACCGGTTATCCGGCAGATTCTATGCACACCCAAAGTACACGGGGATACATGACCGCGTTGTCGCAGCCCCTAAACTGAGGAACCAACCAAGTGTGTGTAACTATGATTATTGAGGTCGGGAATTGGGAAGGTGTCCCGGGACTATCCTGACATTTGCTCCCAGGGAGTTTAGTAAAACCCGGTGAATCTCCACTGCCAGCGCCGATATCCAGACTCTATGCAGGAGAGACTACCCGCGATATTTGATTGGTGTTTACATAAAACATGATATGTACGAGCGCTATGGGAATACAGCTAAATGAGTCCCTGTGTTACGGAGTGTTCCAGTAGACTAACAGGGAACATCACCTGACTCTCATTAACACTCATGTACTTGACATGACAATACAATACTTGGACACACGCCATATGGCGCCACTCACTTTTCAATTCACTCAACACCATCATCATTGCGGCCGTCCCAGAAGAGCACCCCCAGGGTGTTGAGAAACTGTCGATGTCCACCAATATGGCTTGAGCATGTGGCTTCATATGCGTAAATATATATTAATCGGAATAATATTCCACTGAGTAAATATATATTAATTGGAGAAATATTCCACTGTGAAAATTATATTAATTGGTGTAACATTCCACTGAGTAAATATATATTAATTGGTGTAACATTCCACTGAGTAAATATATATTAATCGGCGTGCTATTCCACTGAGTAAATTATATTAATTGGTGTGATATTCCACTGAGTAAATTATATTAATTGGTGTAACATTCCACAAAATAAGTATACTGTGTATTAATTGGTGTGATATTCCACTGAGTAAATATATATTAATTGGTGTGATATTCCACTGAGTAAATATATATTAATTGGTGTGATATTCCACTGAGTAAATATATATTAATTGGTGTAATATTCCACTGAGTAAATATATATTAATTGGTGTAATATTCCACTGAGTAAATATATATTAATTGGTGTAATATTCCACTGAGTAAATATATATTAATTGGTGTGATATTCCACTGAGTAAATATATATTAATCAGTTTAACATACCACTGAGTAAATATGTATTAATTGGTGTGATATTCCACTGAGTAAATATATATTAATCGGTGTGATATTCCACTGAGTAAATATATATTAATCAGTGTAACATTCCACTGAGTAAATATATATTAATTGGTGGGATATTCCACTGAGTAAATATATATTAATTGGTGTGATATTCCACTGAGTGAATATATATTAATCAGTGTAACATTCCACTGAGTAAATATATATTAATCGGTGTGATATTCCACTGAGTAAATATATATTAATTGGTGTGATATTCCACTGAGTAAATATATATTAATCGGTGTGATATTCCACTGAGTAAATATATATTAATCGGTGTGATATTCCACTGAGTAAATATATATTAATTGGTGTGATATTCCACTGAGTAAATATATATTAATCGGTGTGATATTCCACTGAGTAAATATATATTAATTGGTGTGATATTCCACTGAGTAAATATATATTAATCGGTGTGATATTCCACTGAGTAAATATATATTAATTGGTGTGATATTCCACTGAGTAAATATATATTAATCGGTGTGATATTCCACTGAGTAAATATATATTAATCAATGTAACATTCCACTGAGTAAATATATATTAATCGGTGTGATATTCCACTGAGTAAATATATATTAATCAATGTAACATTCCACTGAGTAAATATATATTAATTGGTGTGATATTCCACTGAGTAAATATATATTAATCAGTTTAACATACCACTGAGTAAATATGTATTAATTGGTGTGATATTCCACTGAGTAAATATATATTAATCGGTGTGATATTCCACTGAGTAAATATATATTAATCAGTGTAACATTCCACTGAGTAAATATATATTAATTGGTGTGATATTCCACTGAGTAAATATATATTAATTGGTGTGATATTCCACTGAGTGAATAAATATTAATCAGTGTAACATTCCACTGAGTAAATATATATTAATCGGTGTGATATTCCACTGAGTAAATATATATTAATTGGTGTGATATTCCACTGAGTAAATATATATTAATCGGTGTGATATTCCACTGAGTAAATATATATTAATCGGTGTGATATTCCACTGAGTAAATATATATTAATTGGTGTGATATTCCACTGAGTAAATATATATTAATCGGTGTGATATTCCACTGAGTAAATATATATTAATTGGTGTGATATTCCACTGAGTAAATATATATTAATCAGTGTAACATTCCACTGAGTAAATATATATTAATCGGTGTGATATTCCACTGAGTAAATATATATTAATTGGTGTGATATCCCACTGAGTAAATATATATTAATTGGTGTGATATCCCACTGAGTAAATATATATTAATTGGTGTTATATTCCACTGAGTAAATATATATTAATTGGTGTAATATTCCACTGAGTAAATATATATATTAATTGGTGTAATATTCCACTGAGTAAATATATATTAATTGGTGTGATATTCCACTGAGTAAATATATATTAATTGGTGTGATATTCCACTGAGTAAATATATATTAATCAGTTTAACATACCACTGAGTAAATATATATTAATTGGTGTGATATTCCACTGAGTAAATATATATTAATTGGTGTGATATTCCACTGAGTAAATATATATTAATTGGTGTGATATTGCACTGAGTAAATATATATTAATCGGTGTGATATTCCACTGAGTAAATATATATTAATTGGTGTGATATTCCACTGAGTAAATATATATTAATTGGAGAGATATTCCACTGAGTAAATATATATTAATTTGTGTGATATTCCACTGAGTAAATATATATTAATTGGTGTGATATTCCACTGAGTAAATATGTATTAATTGGTGTGATATTCCACTGAGTAAATATATATATTAATTGGTGTAATATTCCACTGAGTAAATATGTATTAATCAGTGTAACATTCCACTGAGTAAATATATATTAATTGGTGTGATATTTCACTGAGTAAATAAATATTAATTGGTGTGATATTCCACTCAGTAAATATATATATTAATTGGTATAATATTCCACTGAGTAAATATATATTAATTGGTGTGATATTCCACTGAGTAAATATATATTAATTGGTGTGATATTCCACTGAATAAATATATATTAATCGGTGTAACATTCCACTGAGTAAATATATATTAATTGGTTTGATATTCCACTGAGTAAATATATATTAATTGGTGTGATATTCCACTGAGTAAATATATATTAATTGGTGTGATATTCCACTGAGTAAATATACACACATCAAAAAAAGTTTTGCATCACCTCGGTTCCCAGATCTCCGGCATATAGACGTTGACTGTGTATATTGCATCAAAGATACAGTCCCTTTGACTGTTCATAGATGTCACTAAAACTGTTCAAAGATGTAAACAACCATGCATGAGCAGGGCCTATTAGACGGAGGGGGTACGACAGCCGATCAGTTCCAGTCATTCCACCAGGACGAAGGTACGCTGCTCATGTTGTCTGTAGTTCTACCATGCCTAGAAGGTCAATACCGCAGTTCGATCGCGTCCGCATTGTTACTTTGTGTCAAGAAGGGCTCTCAACAAGGGAAGTTTCCAGGCGTCTCAGAGTGAACCAAAGCGATGTTGTTCGGACATGGAGGAGGTACAGAGATACAGGAACTGTCGATGACAGGCCTCGCTCAGGCCGCCCAAGGGCTACTACTGTAGTGGATGACCGCTACTTACGGATTGCCGCTCGGAGGAACCCTGACAGCAATGCCACCATGTTGAATAATGCGTTTCGTTCAGCCACAGGACGTCGTGTTTCAACTCAAACTGTGCGCAATAGGCTGCATGATGCGCAACTTCACTCCCGACGTCCATGGCGAGGTACAGCTTTGCAACCCCGACACCATGCAGCGCGGTACAGATGGGCCCAACAACATGCTGAATGGACCCCACAGAATTGGCATCACGTTCTCTTCACCGATGAGTGTCGCATATGCCTTCAACCAGACAATCGTCGGAGACGTGTTTGGAGGCACCCTGGTCAGGCTGAACGTCTTAGACACACTGTCCAGCGAGTGCAGCAAGGTGGTGGTTCCCTGATGTTTTGGGGTGGCATTATGTGGGGCCGACGTACGCCACTGGTGGTCATGGAAGGCTCCGAAACGGCTTTACGATACCTGAATGACATCCTCCGACCCATAGTGCACCCATATCGGCAGAATATTGGAGAGGCATTTGTCTTCATGGACGACAATTCTCGACCTCATCGTGCACATCTTGTGAATGCGTTCCTTCAAGATAACGACATCGCTCGACTACAGTGGCCAGCATGTTCGCCAGACATGAACCCTATCGAACATGCCTGGGATATGTTGAAAAGGGCTGTTTATGGACGTCTTGACCTACCAACCACTCTGAGAGATTTACGCCGAATTGTCATTGAGGAGTGGGACAATTTGGACCAACAGTGTCTTGATGAACTTGTGGATAGTATGCCACGACGAATACAGGCATGCATCAATGCAAGAGGACGTGCTACTGGGTATTAGAGGTAGTGGTGTGTACTGCAATCTGGACCACAAATGCTGAAAGTCTAGCTGTATGATGGTACAACATGCAATGTGTGGGTCTCATGAGCAATAAAACGAGCTGAAATGTTGTTTGTGTTGATCTCTATTCCCTTTGTATTTAAAGGTTCCGGAACTCTTGGAACCGAGGTGATGCAAAACTTTTTTTGATGTGTGTATATTAATTGGTGTGATATTCCACTGAGTAAATATATATTAATCAGTGTAACATTCCACTGAGTAAATATATATTAATTGGTGTGATATTCCACTCAGTAAATATATATATTAATTGGTGTGATATTCCACTCAGTAAATATATATTAATTGGTGTGATATTCCACTCAGTAAATATATATTAATTGGTGTGATATCCCACTGAGTAAATATATATTAATCAGTGTATCAGTCCACTGAGTAAATATATATTAATTGGTGTAACATTCCACGGAGTAAATATATACTAATCGGTGTAATATGTTCTACCTAACAGTGATATTTTTGGTGGGTATTGTGGCGCAGATTTCAAGTAACTTGCCTCTCACTTGCTTACGATCACGAGATTAACGGTCGCGTATAACTAAATCCTTGAATAGACCCACTTGTTAATAAAATATGTAATATTATTTATCAATTACCTAGCAATTAATTATAATATATAGAACATCTCCCAGCGTAGTGGCTAGCTGTATTATCATCTTTCCTGTTGACGTCTCTTGGTCAACTCTCGTTCCCTTCCAACCCCGAGGCTTTTAAGGTAACCGAGGTCCAGGGTGGCCTTCATTTTCCCTTGTCTCATCTTTCCTGATACCCTCATTCTTCGGGGGGCCAGACCTATTTTTGTATTTCCTACGTTCTGCACAATGCCCTAAAGGAGGCAGGGTGTTTGTGGTGCTACATCCTAAACGGCTCACGGATGATGAGCTCGCGAGTTGGCAACACAGAAGTAATCCTGAGCTGGGTCCGGTTTGTCCCCATTTTAGCCTATTCTCTTTTATGAAAAAAACAAGTAGTTCCGTGAAGAACTATACAGCCTATTTTCATATATCCTACTTATGTTAATTGCCACTATTTAACATACACAATTTCAGTTTGATTGCTGTAATAGATTCGTAGATATTGAGAACCGACTAAATATTTCGGATGGTCGCCATGTTGAATTTTATATATGTAGGTCCTAGAGTTATGTACTGTTACATGCAGATTATTGTGAACGTGTAGTATTCAAACTTCAATCGCATAATTAGGACACAAGAAAAAACAAGGAGATTTAAAAAAAAAATCACAGCTGCCATCTTGAGGTTATGGAAACAATTGAAATAAATTAGATGCCAGTGGATTAACATTCGGATGAAGATTTACTGTACCAAGTTTCACTGCACGCGGATTGTTAAATTGCGAGTAACGTCCATGTGAATATTTATATTTCGCGTCACCACCATGTTGGATTTGTGATCACCAGGTTATTTAAAGTCCTATAGGTGAACTTAAGTTCATAGCCCCTATGAACATTAAAAAATGCAGTTTGATTGCTAAAATAGATTCGTAGATATTCAGTATCGTCTAAATATTTCGGATGGTCGCCATGTTGGATTGTTAAATGTATAGGCCATAGAGCCATGTACCAATAAAGGAAAATTATTGCGTAGGTTCATTATTCAAACTTTCACTTCGATCGCATGACTACATCACAAGAAATAAAAACTTAATTTTAAAATTCGCACTGCCGCCATCTTGAGGTTATGTAAACAATTGAACTAAATTAGATTCCAGTGGATTACAATGTGTATAAATATTCCCCGTACCAGGTTTCAGTGCGCTTGGAACATTAAATCGCGAGAAAGGTCTATTTAAAATGTTCAAATTCGCTTGGCCGCCATGTTCGTTTTGTAGTTAACCGGTTTTTGAATATCTTATAGATGGACTTCCAGTAGTGCCCTTTATCTCAGTACAAAATTTTAGGGAGATACCGCTAATAGTTTCAGAGATATAGAATGCCGGTGAAATATTTCGCACATCCGCCATCTTGTGATTATGTAAACAATTGAACGAAGTTAGATGTCGGTGCATTACAATGTATATAAACATATACTGTACCAAGTTTCATTGCGTTTGGTTGGTCAAATCGCGAGAAACGTCTATTTAAAAGTCGCAAATTCGCTTGGCCGCCATGTTCGTTTTGTAGTTACCAGGTTTTCAAAAGTCACATAAGTGAACTTATAGTAGTTCCCTCTATCACCTTAGAAAATGTCAGGGTAATATCGGTAATAGTTTCGGAGATATTGAATGCTGGTGAAATATTTCGCACAGCCGCCATGTTGGATTGGTGAGTCGTAACAAAATTTGAAGGGCACGGTCGAGGTCGCCGGGAATAGTGCTATGAACTTTCCGAGTTTCATTGAAATCGCTCCTGCCGTTTAGATTTTATTAGGGGGGGGGGACACACACACGAATCACACACACACACACACACACGCACACACACGGACAAAAGGTGATCTCATAAGCCTATTTTTGCAAAATTGAAAATAGGCTAAAAAAGGGCTTATCAGATCACCTTTTGTCCGTGTGTATGTGTGTGTGTCCCCCTAATAAAATCTAAACGTCTGGAACGATTTCAATTAAACTCAGAAAGTTCATAATACTTTTTTGTTCGACCGTGACCATGCTCTTCAAATTTAATTACGTCACACCAAAACAATTACTCATATCTCCCTGAAATTGTGTACAGTGATAAAGGGCACTAGTAGAAGTACACCTATGTGATGTTCAAAAACGTGTCTCAAAATCGAGCTGGGCGGCCAAGCGAAGTTAAAATATTTAATTGACTTATCTCGCCATTTATCGATCCGAGCGTAGTGAGACATTGTAGAGCAAATTTAATGCACAGACATCAAATTTAGTTCAATTGTTTACATATCCTCAAGATGGCAGCTGTGGGAATTGGTTTTTTAATTCTTGTGTTCGAATCATGCGATCCAAGTCAACGTTTGAATAATGAAGCTACGCAATAATCGTCATCTAATAGAACATAACTCTATGGCCTACATATATAAAAAACCGACATGGCGACCATCCCAAATATTTAGAAGATTCTCAATATCTACTAATATATGACAGCTATGAAACTGATATTTTGTATGTTGATAGAGGCTAGTAGCTTAAGTTGAGCTATGGGACATTCAATTACCTAGTGAGCACAAATCCAACATGGCGGCGACGGGAAATTCAAATATTTAAATGAACGTTTGTCGCGATTTAACCATCCGAGTGCAGTGAAACTTGGTACGGTAAATGCTTATAAAATATAAATCCAGTGGCATCTAATGTATTTCATTGTTTTCATAACCTCAAGTTGTCGGCTGTGCGAAATTTTTAAATCCTGTTTTTAGCCTATTTTCAATTTTGAAAAAATAGGCTTATGAGATCACCTTTTGTCCGTGTGTGTGTGCGTGTGTGTGTGTGTGTGTGTGTGTGAGGTGTGTGTTTGTGTCCCCCTAATAAAATCTAAACGGCTGGAGCGATTTCAATGAAACTCGGTATGTTCATAGCACTATTCCCGGCGACCTCGACCGTGCCCTTCAAATTTTGTTACGTCTCACCAATCCAACATGGCGGCTGTGCGAAATATTTCACTAGCATTCAATATCTCCGAAACTCTTACGGATATCGCTCTGAAATTGGGTACGGTGATAAAGGGCACTACTTGAAGTTCACCTGTGAGACTTTCAAAAACCTAGTGACGACAAAACCAACATGGCGGTCAAGCGAAGTTGAGACTTTTAAATAGAATTTTCTCGCGATTTAACGATCCAAACGTAATGCAACTTGGTACAGCAAATGTTTATACACATTGTAATGCACTGGAGTCTAATTTAGTTCAATTGTTTACATAATCTCAAAATGGCGGCTGTGCGAAATATTTCACTGACATTCTATATCTCCGAAACTATTACAGATATCACCCTGCAATTTTGCACGGTGATAGAGGGAACTAATACAAGTTTACCTATGTATATTTCATAAACCTGTAAATTACAAAACGAAGATGGCGACCAAGCGAATTTGAAATATTGTGATAGAATTTTCTCGTGATTTAACTCTCTGAGCGCAGTAAAATGTGGTACAGTAAATGATTTTGCAGATTGTGATGCACTGCCATCTAATTTAATTCAATTGTTTACATAACTTCAAGATGGCGGCTGAGCGAAATTTTAAAATTAAGTTTTTATTTCTTGTGTCGGAATTATGCGATCGAAGTGAAGGTTTGAATAATGAACCTAGGCAATAATTGTCCTTGAATGGTACATAACTCTATGGCCTATACATATAACAATCCTAAATGGCGAACTTCCGAAATATTTAGACGGTTCTCAATATCTATGAATCTTTTACAGGAACCAAACTGTTTTTTTGTTAATGTTCATAGAGGCTATGAACATATGTTCACCTATAGGACTTTCAGTAACCTGGTGAGCACTAATCCAACCTGGCGACCATCTGAAATATTTAGTCGGTTCTCAATATCTACGAATCTATCACAACCTTCAAACTGACATTTTGTATGTTGATAGTGGCAATTAACATGAGTATGATATATGAAAATAGGCTGTATAGTTCTTCACGGAACTACTTGTTATTATTTTGTTTCCGTTTTATTTTTCTATTTTATTTTTAATTTTGTTTGTTGTTTAGTTCACACTTTTATTCATTTTTGTTGTAAAATTTGTTTTGTCTTTGTTCTTTATTGTTGTTGTTTTTTGTTTAGTTTATGTTTCATTTTATTTTTGTTTTCGTTTTTTTTCTTTATGTTGAAAACATTTTCTCAGCGAGGGGTAAAGCAAAAACGTAAAGTTAAGCAATTTGAAGCGCCAAAGGGCCCGGAAAGGTTTCAAATTGTGAGTCTTGGAGAGCTGTATCGATCTTTAAAAAAAATGAAAATTACTTCCGGCATAAATGCAGTTCCGGGAAAACAGCCTAAAATTGCTTATTCCTTTACTCGATTTCTTTTTGATTCAAATCCTAGCCCAATTAACTCATTTACATAATTCTTATATTATCATTTAGACTTTCACGGCCCGTTATACTATTCATAATGTTGAATTTTGGACTTATGTCGTGTATTATATCATTAAAATTCGACGCGTTTCGAAAGAAGCCTTATCTTTCTTCGTCAGGAATAATCTGAAATACGACAAAAGATTGCTAAGAGAAAGCAACAAAGAACATACATCGTCCCAGAATCATCAGGGAGGCGGTTGAAATACATAAACACCCAGATAATTTCAACCGCGACAACGGCTACAATCTCAGTGAATCCTGGCTACCTATTATCAGAACCCTGAGAAAGTAATACACTGCTGCTTTTCGTTGTCCCCACATGGGGCTATAATAGCGTCCATCTTTGGGCCCCATTTATATGATCTATGTTGCTTTCTCTTAGCAATCTTTTGTCGAATTTTAATATTATAATACACGGCATAAGCCCAAAATTCAACATTATGAATACATAATTCTTCCTTTACTGTGTTCCTTGGTTCATCACCCTCAGGCGTTTTGTTTTTATTTTTTTTTATTTTTGAAAAATCTTCACACCATAAGTGTGGCTTAAGTGAAACTTTTCCTTGGCTCACCCTAGCACTCGTAGTGGTAGATAAGGCAAACTGTTAATCTAATCGACCGGATATGGTGAACAATCATGCCCGCACCTCGTAAGAAACGTTTAGTGTGTCCTTTACGCTTGGAAATGTGGAGAAACAACAACATTAATTACAAATGCATCACATAAGGAACAGTGTTCATGGAAGCTCTAGTCAATGATATTAATGGATGTTTACAACGTTGAGTTACTTGGGATACAACTGGGGATATTCCATTGCCATTGGGATGGATCCTCTCCTGTTTCCCCATTCCTATCTGCCTTTCATGGTTCTGCTTATTTCTGAGTTCCTCCATCCTTATTCTTCAAGGTTTGACGCCATTTTTCTTTTTTCTCCCCCCAGGGGCTCACAACTAGTGGGACGTGTGTTGGCGACCACGGGACCCCAGCTGAGTCCAGCATTGCTTCCACTTACTTGTGCCGGGCTCCTCTCCGTCTTCTTTCCTGTCGACCTCCCTTGGTCAAGTCTTGTACTCTAACGAACCCGACGGTACTGGGGTATCCGAGGCCTTGGGAGTCTTTCACTTTCCCACCTTAATTGGCCCTTGTATCGTCTTTCCTGATAACCTTATTCTTCGAGGGTTCAGCCTTCTTTTTCTTTTCCTGTTATCTCCTGCCTTCTGCTCAAGACCCTCAAGGAGGCAGGGTGTGTGTAGCCCCACCATTTCTGGTGCACCCTGGAGAGTGCTACGCCCTTAAGTGCTCACGGCTGGTGAGTTTGGGAGTTGGAGATCACGAGGGATTTCTGAGCTGGGTATGTTTTTTCCCCTTTTTCCTCTGGCCTTGGGATGGTCCCTCTTTCCCTTTCATCTCAGCCTTGCATGGCTCTCCTTCCTTCCAAGTCCCTCAATCCTCTTTCTTGGAGGGTTGAGTGCATTTCTTTTTTTCTTGTCCTATATTTGCCTTATCCTTTATTTGTTTACCATTTCTTCTTCTAGTTTGTAAGTCTGTAGTTAGTATTAGTTATAGTTTTCATTCTCATCTCATCTTTCACTATCACCCAAACCATTAGGGGCTGATAACCTAGATGTTAGGTCACTTATTATCACAAAAATAGAGGTTCTTTCTTATTGCCTACAGGAAAATGCTGGGATACTACCACATTTAAAATACTGTGGTTACTTCCCCACAAATGACTCTATTATAGTCAGCACAGGAACACAGGTCATCAAACAAATTGAACACACACGGGTGTGATGACCGAGGTGTCCCAAGTCCCTATTAACAAGAAGAACAAAACAATACCAGAGAGAAAGTTTCCAAACTGATTACCTGTAATTCCTCCAGGCAGAGCTTTATTCTCTCTGAAAGTGAAGTTTTCATTTGTTTGTCTCAGCCACTTGACGAAGTTGTAACAAGATTTGAAGTGAGCACATTTTTATAATAGAGATGTCAGTTCAAATAAGTATCGGTGGGAACTGGAGCCTCACAACTTGTATTACGCGTTTTGGCGACCACGGTACCGCAGCTGAGTCCAGTATTACTCCCTTTTACTTGTAGTAGTGGTGTCTATATTAACCTCCTGTCATAAGAACAGTTTAAGCTTTCAAAGATGCTGATAGTAGAATCATTCAGCCAAATTTCGTAAGATGTTCACCCCGAAATGCTGGTATTTCTAAAAATCAAATATTATATGCGTATCTACTTGACGTAATGTGTTGGATAAAATAAAAAAATAAACTAAAATATTAACAATTAAAGTGTAAAAATAAAATATAAATACAGAAATAAAAATCACAAAAAAATTACTTTAATATAACAATAAACACATCAAGTAGTTCCGTTCAGAACTATACCGCCTATTTTCATACATCCTACTTATGTTAACTGCCACTATCAACATACAAAATTTCAGTTAGATTGCTGTAATAGATTCGTAGATATTGAGAACCGACTATATATTACGAATGGTCGCCATATTGGATTTTTTTTATATGTAGGTCTTAGAGTTATGTACTGTTACATGAAAATTATTGTGTACGTGTAGTATTCAGACTTTCACTTCGATCGCATGATTACGACACAAGAAATAAAAACTTAATTTTAAAATTTGCACAGCCGCCATCTTGAGATTATGTAAAAAATTGAACTAAATTAGATCCCATTGCATTACAATGTGTAAAAACATTTCCTGTACCAAGTTTCATTGAGTTTGGATCAATAAATCGCGAGAAAGGTTTATTTAAAATTTTCAAATTCGCTTGGCCGCCATATTCGTTTTGTAGTTAACCGGTTTTTGAAAGTCTTATAGATAAACTTCCAGTAGTGCGCTTTATCTCCGTACAAAATTTCAGGGTTATACCGCTAATAGTTTCAGAGATATAGAATGCAGGTGAAATATTTCGCACATCCGCCATCTTGTGGTTATGTAAACAATTGAACGAAGTTAGATGTTAGTGCATTACAATGTGTATAAACACATACTGTACCAAGTTTCATTGCGTTTGGTTGGTTAAATGGCGAGAAACGTCTATTTAAAAGTAGCAACTTCGCTTGGCCGCCATGTTGGTTTTGTAGTTACTAGTTTTTCAAAAGTCACATAGGTGAATTTCTAGTAGTTCCCTTTATCACCGTAATAAATCCCATGGTGATATCAGGAATAGTTTCGGAGATATTGAATGCTGGTAAAATATTTCGCATAGCCGGCGTGTTGGATTGCTGAGGCGTGACAAAACTTGAAGGGCACGGTCGAAGTCGTCCGGGATAGTGGCATGAACTTACCGAATTTCATTGAAATCGCTCCAGCCGTTTAGAAGTTATTAGGGGGGACACACACACACACACACAGACACACGGACAAAAGGTGTTCTCATAAGCCTATTTTTTTCATAAATGAAAATAGGCTAAAAATTGAAAATAATTGTAAAAATCAGTTCGAAATTAGTTAATTAATTAATTAATTCAATTTACACACATTAAAATTAGAGAAACAAAAAATAGCATTATTTATAATTATAATAATTGAAGTTATTAAAATGTAAGAACGCATAAAAATAAAAAATTGTTAGAGCTGGTGGATAATAATAATAATATATAATCTGAAGAGCCAAGGGGGTTACACCAAGCAGAGGAAGGAAGAACTCAGGAGGCTAGGAATTACAGATGACGACTGTCGGGACAGGGAAAGACTTTTGAACATAAACGTTCTTGTAGGAGAAAAGAGAGAACCCAGGGGAGAAGATGGACAGCAGAGAGAAAGGCGCAACACTCTGAAAGAATGAAGGAAGTGTGGAAGAAGAGAAAGGAAGAAAGAACTATGAGAAGGAAATGAAATTATATTTGCGTGGTCCTTAGTTTCGACGGTTCGCATAATGTAATGTAATGTAATAATACAGTGCTCTCTCGGTAATCCGGCAGATATCGGACCAGAGCACTGCCGGATTACCGAAAACGCCGGATTATTGGATAATATCGAGAAAAACTCAGATATCATTTGAAAATCAGTTTTTTTGGTAACAACCGCCAAAATAAACCGCTCTCGTCCGCATTGTAAACTTGGTCAGGAGTTAAATCCATTTATTGGATAACCTGTTTGAACCTTCAACAGCGCTTTCGTCACATGAAAGTTTCTCACCCGTCGTACTTAGCAGTCTAATTCCATAACGTTGTTTGAATTTCTGCAACCACCCCTCACTGGCTTGGAAATCATCCTTTATTTTTGTAATTTTCCGGTAAAATTCCCTAGCCTTTCCTTTAAGGATTTCACCAGAAATTGGTGTAGGCTATGCCTACCACGTTCTTGTAAAAACCAATCATAGAGGCTATCGTCAACTTGAGGATTTTCACCAGTATTCAATGTCTTTGCCCTTTTCAAGACGCTTTAGGATTTCATGTTTATCTAACAAAGATAGAGTTTTATGTTTACGTTTCTTCGGCACGGATGCCATCTTTAACACAACACTACTACAGTACAACTGTCCTACACTAAGCAGCTGAGGGCGCCAATGCATTGTTTACTCAGACACATGTCTTGTCGCTGTGTAGGAAACATTGTACAGTATTGGGGACGAATTATCAAATCAGGTGTTGAGCTCGTACTCGAATACAAAACGCCGGATTATAGGGAGGCCGGAGAGCTGAGATGCTGGATTACAGAGGGAGTACTGTAATAATAATAATGAAGTCATTTCAATCCCCGGCATGCAGCTCAAGAAGGGAGCTCTTGTGCGAGGAGACAACGACAATATTATCGTGTGTGAGAAAGAGGCGGTATATACGGGAAGAGGGAAAAATTTCGCCGCGTTAGAAACTGGCTCAGCAAGCAATCACCAGACACCCTCTAGGACAACACCTCGCTTATTCATAAAAGAAAACATGTAGGTACAGAGCATGGTCAGGATAGAAAACATGGTAAAATAAAATAGTATTTTTGTGCCAGAGAAGGCAGAGCAGATCCGACCGGGGGTGGGGGTAGGAGAATGTAGGTTGTTGCCAATCTATGGGAAAAGAAATTAAAGTAAGGATTCATTGGGATAAAATATTGCATAATTATCTGATCAGTGACACTTGTAGGGATATTTCTTTTTTTTTTTAATTTATTTTGGGGGATGGGTTGTTGCCGAATGTTTCTGATCAGTGACACTTGTAGCAGGGATATCTCTTTTTTGTTTCTTTTGAGCCGGGGGGTGGTTGGCGAATGTAGGTTATTGCCAATCTATGGAAAAAGATACTAAAATAAGGATTCATATGCATAAAATATTGCATTTCCGATCAGTGACACTTGTTGGGATATTTCTTGTTTTTCTATTTTTTGGAGCGGCGATGCGGGGAGGGGGCGGTGAATGTAGGTTGTTGCCAATCTATGAGAAAAGAAACTAAAATAAATACTAAATATTGCTCATTAAATAGAGAACCACGACCGTGAGGGCAGCTGCAGCAAGTCCGAGAATCGCAGGTTCGAATATTGGCGCCGACAACGGTTTTTCCACACTACCTCCAGGCTAATGCTGGGGTAGTACCTTACCTCATGTCCCGGAGCGCCTACCTCATTCCTGTCAGACTGTCTCCGTGGCTCACGTCTGCGCTAACGTCTTCGGCTACTTTGCGCAAGGTTGCAGGTTCGAATCCTGGCGCAGTCAGTTGGCATTTGAGAGTGCTCAAATGCGAAGGAGCGATGTCAGTAGATTTATTGTCACGTTAAAGATCCCCTTTGGGACAACATTCCGGCACCCCGGCGTCTCTAAAAGCCACAGTAGTTAAACGGGACGTAAAACCAATAACATTATTATTATTTATGTATTTACATTGTTTAGATCCAAAGGAAATTATGATCTGTTACTGTTCTTCTTGTTCATCTCTCTGTGTCGAACTCGAGGCTCCTCCATCCATTCTCTCCCTGGTCTCCTTGGTCGATCTTCATGTGTTACCATCCCAACTGTGGATCTTATGTCGGAATGTCATTCGATCGTCGGTGTCTATTGGTATGATGTTGGCACTTTCGAGATCAATTTGGAATTGGGTAACCCAGACTGTTGCCACTTTAAGTTTTCGTAAGTAAGTCAATTTGTTTTGTGTTAGTCGGTGGTCATTCAGTCTCATAATCAAGGTTCGGATGTTAAGGAAAAGTCATATTTTTCTCCTGAGCTCATTTTACCCGAAATATGAAAAATACGTTTGAATGACGGGTCCCTGACCACGTTTAAAGCAATTTGATTGTGCCTATAAATTCATATTTCGGCCATTTTTATTGTTTGGTCATATTTGGTTATAATTTCAGCATTTTTGTTTAAATTGAGGCGTCGTTAACAAGGTACGTGTTATCTGGGGCGAGTTTCAAACACAGAATTTCTGAACAGTGTAGTAGAAGGAGATTTTTTCGACAGCCTAAGAGTGCACATCGTCGTGATGTTGACAAAGAAGAAGATTAAGAGGTATGTACGATTATGAACTCGATAAACTTCCTGTTAGGCAATGCCTCTTAACTTACGCCAACAGGTATCATAAAGCATGCTAATACTTCGGTTTTTTTTGTTTCTTTTAGGAAAACCGAGCAAGAACTGCATCTCAATGAATGTTGGAAAGTTTCATGTACTGTAGCTCTCTGTCACTTTGTATGATTAAATGTGTCTGGTGTATTATCGTTGATCACGTTTGGGCACTTAAGACGTTTACTGTATGTTAGTGATACTCTACCTATCCCAAAAATTCATGTCATATTTTATAGTTTTTAGGGCATATTTGCATGCATATTTTGTACTTCTTTAGGCCGAACCCTACTCATAATGTTGCCTTAGAATCTCAGTCGTCGCTTGCGGAAATCTGACTCGATGTTGGAGTATCTCTCTGTGACTGTGTGTGATTGCAGACGATACCCATCATCTGTGAGTTTAGGACCCAATATTTTCCGGATGATTTTTTCTCACATTATTATTATTATTATTATTATTATTATTATTTCTTGGTTTAGGCCAGCTATGGACCACATCTTTGGGCCTTGACTTTAGCCCAGTGTTCACACATTCGCTGCCTGTGAGATTCCCTTCTTTCATCAGATCACTCCTTGCCGGTTTATAATTTCGCTTTTTCTTGGAATTGGTGGTGTGCTCCAAGCTTTTCCTTCAAAAGATCACGTTCCGTAATGTATGCGTGGGTGATCACTAATTCGTGCAAATCCTTGTCTACCTCACAAAACCAGGCGTCCTTGGTTTTCTTGTTAAGAAAATAGGTAAATATCCGATTGGTGATTCTCTCGGGTTTCATACGGGTTAAGTGGCCATAGAAAGATATTCTTCTCTTCCGAATTACTTGAGATATTCTTTCTACATGATGGTACAGCTCATTGTTATGCCGTCTTCTGTATTCACCATCGTCTCTCAACGGCCCTAAGATCTTCCTCAGGATCTTCCTTTATTGGCTTCCAATTTCTAAACCAGACACTTCCTATTCATTGCCAGGCATTCTGCTGCGTACAGCGCCTCAGGTCGGATAACTGCACGATAGTGGCTTAGTTCGGCATTGCGGGACATTAATCGCATGCTGTACACTCTTTCGTTAGCTGATAGGCCACTTGCATCTTGTTCATTCTTATTATTATTATTATTATTTATTTCATTTTTATTTTACACGTTACAGGCCTATTAGATCACGCGAAATAATCATGACTTTTTGTTCTTCCTGTCTTTCCAGTCCTCTTTCATTCGTGCACTAAAGGCCCTCTTCCTTTCTTCAGTCCACTTTGGTCTTTGGGCTGTAGGTACTCACTTCCCACTTGTATACTTTGTGTCTAAAGACGCTTTTGTCTATGACGTCTTCTGGGTCGACCTGTGCTTTTACTAGATCAAGTTTGACTTGCATCATCCAGGCTGTAGTAATCTTGAGCCGCTGTATGTATCTAAGTGAGTCTGGTTTGTAGGAGTCTGCTGATGTGGCCGTAACATTTTAGTCGCCTCTTTCTGATGTCTGCTGCGAGGTTGGACAATTTCTCTGTGGTGTCTCTGGAGTGAAGCCGGTATCCTTCATCTGTGTGCTTTGGTCCAATTATTTTCCTTATTATTTTTCTTTCCTCTGTGAGGATTGTAACCAAGTCGCCCTTAGTGTGTAACGTCAATGTCTCATCAGCATAAAGCACCTCAGGTTTAATAACCGTGTTGTAATGACGAAGTTTAGTGAATGTGGACAGGCATTTTTTGTTGTAGACACCCTGTGTCTTGTATAAGGCTCTCTTCATTTGCATCAGCCTAGAGTTCTGCGCGATTTTCTCCTTTCAAGTCGGTTCAAGTACTTCACCTAGGTATTTAAAGTGGGCTCTATTGATCTTATTATTATTATTATTATTATTATTATTATTACTAGGCTATTCCTGATCCCTGTCTCTCAAACAGTCACACATAGTATTACATTATGATACAGGTTTTCAGATAAAATCAACACACACCCGACTACACGCAGCTCATGTCCAAGAGGTCCCAAGTCCCTAAAATGAGTATCGAGCCGCCGAGAAGCACCAAAAGGTCGCCCAGTGTTGTATTTGCTCGGGGAAGCCGTACACTGTCACGTGCCCCATGATTTCCAGGCAGGACAGTTCCAACTGGGACCAGGGCGGTGCAGCACATTAGTCTCGCTGTAATAACTCGTGGAGCAGTTAAACTATATAGCACAATTGTATAGAGTACGCGGAGCCTGCTCGCAAAATGTAGCAAGTAAATTTAGGTCAGGACAGCACGAGACTGGACATTTTATTTTCTTTCTGTATAGTGCCGCACTGTTTTGTGAATTATAATCGGATAACCAGATTGCAGCCAAATGTCGGGGCTACAAGCTTATAAGAGTAGCGACACAGTAGCATGCTGACCTTCTATGCCCAAGGTCGCGGGTTCAAACCCGGCTGAAGTCGTCGGATTTTTTAAGAACGTTAAAAATTCCTCAGTATGCCTTTCTTCGGCGGTCCCATGTCATAGATTTATGGCATGTAAAAAACCTTCCACTAATGACACTTGTGTGAAGTTAAATTATGTGTTATATTTGACTAACGCTCTTAGGTTCCAACGTTCCTCACCAGGAGCCAACTGAGGTGGCATCTAGTAACAAAGTTCAGAACTAGTTGGTCGTTGACGGTGGCGTTTTGTAGCAAAAGTTAGAACTACTGGAAAATCGAATGTCTGCAGTCCTTACTTGAATTAAAAATAGGTAACACACACTCATAATACAGCCATCACAATTAACACCGGTTATCAGACAGATTCTACACACACCCAAGGTACACGGGGCTACATGACTGCGTTGTCGCAGCCCCTAAACTGAGGAACAAACCAACCGCCGAATGGCTGATAACAATGCTTACACACAAGCGTAGTCGGTTGTGACGTCATGAGTGCTCAAAGAACCTACAAACATTGACGAATTCTATAATACTCTCTGGATTCGATCCTCATTTCTTTGAGCGTCTCCTGTTCCTCTTGACTAAGACAACACCACCTAGATATCGACAAAACAATTAATAAACAAGAAGTTCCGTGACGAACTAAACAGCCTACTTTTCTTAAAATGTATGATGCATGCCAATGATTAATCTATATGGATCCATCTAGAATAATGACGAAATTAAGTTGGTACTATCGGAATTTCTAATTAGTTCGAAATACGGTATACCTGGCATAATGTAGCCTAATAGAGAACTACAGTTGGCAGCTCTGGTGACTGAATATATTCTTAGTTCCATCTCTTAAGGTACAGAATACAACATTTGGTTGAAGGCCAATGGATAGCATGGACGTTACATGCAGTTAAACATTGGATCTAACAGCGCGAATAAAATCATGTTGGCAACAATGTCATGCATGTATTGTTCAGAAATAATCTGAAATAATATGATCTATTGTTGTGCCAATTTTGAATAAAATCCATTAGTTAGTATAGAAGTTACATGCATTTTAAAATTGGACCTATCAGCAGGCTTAGAATCACGTTGTCAGCACTGACGTATATTAGTTACTCCAAATCAATCCAGAATGCCAGGTGCTATACGTGTGCAAAATTTAGAGCTATTGGCTTGCATACTTTCTGATATATTGATATTAGGGTAACAAAAATAGAGACAGCATTTATTAACAGTTGGCAGCCTTGGTTGCTCTTAAGAATACCTTTAGTCATATCTGTTATGGTACACATAGCATATACGAAATTTGGTTGAATTCTAATTGATAGTGTAGAAGTTATATGCATTTAAAAATGGACGTATCAGCAGGCTTATAATCATTTTGGCAACACTGCCATGTATGGCCTCCTGGCAATTAAACTAAAATATTATTATCTATACTTGTGCCAATTTTGATATAGCTCCCATGCATATCTTCCAAGATATCCAACAAGGAGCTCAAATTTCAATTGCGATTTTTCAGCTGTTGGTAGCACTGACATCATTTTCAAATACGGCATTGTATTCAGGTATATATCTTTACTCCTGCCAAACTTGGTTTTGCTAGCTGCAGCCGTTTAGGACTTGATAGGGGGAGACACTTACACACAGACAGACAGAAGGACACACAGACACTCATTTTCCCGGATCGATCTCATAAGTCTACTTTTTCCTCATTTTTGCAAAATGTGAAAAGTAGGCTAAAAATCGACCGTACATGTAATCAATAAAAAGAACAATCGTTTACAGGAACAACTGATTAATCGTTATTTGAAGAAATTGATTACTGGTATTCTGAAATGATTCGATTGAGAGTACCACCGCTAGAGTAGGGGAGGAGCCCTTGCCATTAGTATTTAGTAAACTAAAGCTCAAGGAAGTAGGAGACTTCTCTTACTTAGGAAGCAAAATTACCAGTGATTGACGAAGCAAAGGGGATATAAAAGTAGGTTGGCTCAGGCAAAGAAAGCATTTCTACAAAAAAGGAATCGGCTGACATCGAATATAGATTTAGGTATTAGGAAGTCATTTTTGAAAGCCTTTGTCTGGAGCGTGGCGCTCTATGGAAGTGAAACTTGGACTGTTGGTGCAGCAGAAAAGAGGAGTGTTGAAGAGTTTGAAATGTGGTGTTACAGGAGAATGATGAAGATCAGATGGGTTGATAGAGTAACATATGAAGAGGTATTAAGACGAGTGGGAGAGGAGAGATGTTTCTGGCGACTGCTAATCAAGAGAAGAGATAGGGTGGTAGGACACATAGCGAGCTTAGTTATGGAAGAAAGGGTCGAGGACAAGAACTGTAGGGGTAGACCAAGCTTAGAATATGTAAAACAGATTGCCTCGGATGTATTGTGTGGTAGCTATGTAGAGATGAATCGATTAGCTCAGGACAGGAAGGCATGGACAGTGATGACATCCTCTTCCTGATTTCCTCGCTTCTAATTCTACTCCTGAAAGTAATGTCAGGAGTTTTCTCTCCATTTCCCTCAGGCACACTTCTAACTTTGAGACTTGCTTTCAAGTTAATGCCCACGTTTGTGCTCCGTAAAGAATAACCGGAAGAACACACGAGTCCATTGCTGCATCTAAAAGACCAATATGTTCAACACACACACAAAACCTACGTTATAACAATCGTTACCGCAAATACGCTGAGGTGTTTAGGTTTCTTCACTAACAAGAGCAGGTTACGATGCATGGGTCACCGATTCGAACGATCTTTAGTAAGCGTTTCCGAGAGAATAATAAATTCGCAGTGCGTTGTCCATCAGCATGGGGTAAGAGCCCTGCTACGTAAGCGCAGGAACGCTGGATCGAATCCCGCCGGTGAGCCTTTGCAGTGTGTTGTGGTGGTGTTGTAACCAGTGGGATTTCTTTCAAATGTTGGTTGCGTGAATAATGTATATTTTGCAGTCAATTGTAATAACGTGTTATGTGACCGGGAAAAGGGAGATTGATGAATGAATACCTTTATTCCCAGTATTAACTGTTTAAGGCCCCGTTCATACTAGGCGATTTAAGAAAAGCGATATGTCGTAAGGAATATCTATTGCTAGGAAGGTTCACACAGCGGGCGATAAATCGGCGAGACCGGGGCGATAAGTACTGTAATTGGTTGGAACACAATTCTCACTACTTCAGTTACAAATATGAGCCCAAGCGAGAAATACATTGCACAGTGGGTCCAAATCGAAATCTAGGGGAACAAAATTATTTTTACGTTTTAATCGGGAATTTAGTGTGAAAGCAACGCATATAATTTGTTTACTTCATAATAAACATCAGTTAAGACCTTTTTAAGCTACGGCTACACATGCAAGAAATTATCTATGACTAGGAGTTGGATAGAGCATTCAGTTATCTCTTCAGAACAATTTTCTACCCCTAATTTACTTTTGACTAAGTCACAAAAGTTACACTTTTGACATAATTGTCGAGCCCAGTGGTTCAAACAGTTGTAAACGTGTGAGAACAGGTTGCGCGGCATCTTCTAAAACGTAAAATAACTAAGTTGCAAAAAGATGCAAAAATTCTTATAACAGGCGTAAACTACAAGATTTTGTCAACATTTTAACATTAAGTAGGTAGTGACGCAGAGTGACGCGACATACTAGAGATCTAAGTGAAAATTTAATTTTTAAAATAATAGTTAAATATTATGTAATGCAAATATAGCTAAAATTACGTAACAATTACGCCCATTAATAACTGAAACACGTACAAAGATCATACCTTCAGCTGTATGTTCCATCTTAAAGCATCACACTAACCACAAAGACAACCAAACCACAGCCACTTACATTCACCCTCCAATTCAGACTGCTCGACCAGTGGGGACAGATTTACACTAAGATGCGTTTATATCCCAGAAGAGTGAGTGGCCATTATATGAGAATGCTGTAGAAGTAATCAATTTTGATTTTTTAATCATGAAAATAAATAATGTTGTCCTCCTAGATTTCGATTTTGACCCACTGTGCATTGTAGTGGCTATTTGGGTCAGGAGTAGGATGAGGAAAATAAGAAGGAAATACTGGCTACATCCCTACAATCTCACCAACGCGCAACATAGCTCGGCAGTTGTTTCTCGAGAGCTGTCTCAACATGAATCAAAATTCAGGTAGATCTATCGAATGAATCCTGAAAACCTTCATTTCCTGAAAAGTCCCATGTCACGAGGAATTAATGAAAGGATTTACAGAAATGTCTTCTCTTTTTCCGTCATCATGTTTACAGCTCAAGAGACCAGCAAGCGCTACTTCGAGAGATCTTGCGATACATTGTGCAATCGCGGGGCTGTGAACTTTTTTCATCGCCTCCCTTTATAATTCACGTATCTGTGTGTGCGTTTGGCGTATCGTATATCGCCTTAGTATGAACGGGGCCTTATAGTGCCAGGGACCGATAGTATTATTCCCAGCCGCGTAGTGCGTAACCTAGACAACGCGGGAGTCACTCCTTCTCTCTGGATATATCGATGCTCCGTGAATAATTGAGCATGTTGCTATCAGCCGATATCCCGCGCTTGTAATCTTTGAAGTCGTCTTTATTGGAGTTCTTGCTCTGATAAGATAATATCCTCTTTGAAGGAAGAGGAAATAAATACGGGTTTAAAAAGGATACTGTTAGGTTGCGTAGCCTCTCAAAATTACGATATGAAAAAACTACCAATTTAAATGTTATACATTTTAAATATTTTAATTAAACAAATGCATCATAGTGCTAATCATTCATAATTCAATACGTTTACAATATATTTACCAGCTACGGCAAATAGAATCAACATTCTTTATTGTTATCAAACATTTGTAATTTCACTAAATTTGGCTCGGGATTAATGACATAGCTTGGCATCGAAAGTGTTAAGGGGGTGTAGGCCTTAAACAGTTACGTGTAACAGACGGGTACAAGTCCCGATTCCATCAAACTCTTAGTGGTCATGCTGTAAGAAGAAGTGCAAAACATTTCTGAAGATCGATGTAAAGCCAGGTATGACTCGTGAGGGTACACTTCTCACAACCATCAACCACTCTTTCTTGAGGCAGAAACGTAGGAATAGGAAAATGATCCAATTTTGACCGGGTGAAGGATGGAATGAATGAAGCCCCCATCTAACGGCGAGGATATGAACTGTGCCGGCTGCCAAAGCTTGTCGCACTCCTCTGAGGCAATGATTAAATGAATGACACATGAAATGAAATGATAGTGGAGTGTGTTGCTGAAATGAAATTGTGACAGGGAAAACCGGAGAGCCCGGAGAAAAACCTGTCTGCCTCCGCTTTGTCCAGCACAAATCTCACATGGATTGACCGGGATTTGAACCACGGACCCAGTGGTGAGAGGTCGACGTGCTGCCGCTTAAGCCACGGAGGCTTCCTAAATCCGTGGCATATAAAATATGTTAAATTGTAATTCAAAGTGACACATAATTCAACCCCGCTTATTGAATCGTACCGGAATCGGTAGCCAGTCCTCAGTCTGTTTAAGTGGGAAGGGAAATATGCGTGACGCAACTCGCATATCTCGGGATATGCAACTCACATGTCTGGGCCGAGAGTGTTCCTTATTTCATACTTCCCTCAATACTTGGTGCAAATAATTACAGTCATTCCACATCCAAGTACAGGGTGGTTCTCTATGTAGTTTACAACTTCAATAATGTGTAATTATTTATTGGAACCACTTACAGACTTGGTTTATATCTCATTACATATCAAAATACTTCAAGTTTTTTTTGACAAATCCATTACGGCTCAATGTGTGCTCCATTTGACATCCTGGATACATCCCAACGGAAGTTGATTTCCCGCCACGTATTAACCAGCATTTGTGGGGTAACAGAGGCGATGGCTGTTGTGATGCGATGTCTCCGTTCATCAAGATTTGCAGGTAGGGGAGGGATGTACACCCTATCTTTCACAAAGCCCCACAGAAAGAAGTCCAGTGGTGTGTAATCTGGGGACCGTGGCGGCCAGGTAATTGTTTCTCTCGAAACAGCGCAGAAAACGTTCACTTTGGGGCTGTCACGTGGTGCCCATGTGGTTTTTACATGTCCCCAAATACGACAATTGTGTTGACTCGGCCAGAAAGGTGGAACGTTGATTCATCGTTGAAGACCTCATCGCCAGTCACAGGTGCGCGGCCTGGCGACTTTGTGTGTTGCACAGAACAACCTGTTTCGGTAAATGTCTGGTGCCATTTGTACACTGTTGGTCTGCTGGGTGGGTGTTTGCCAAATTCTGTGTGAAACCTCCGCTGTACACTCGTTGCTGACTTGGTTTCTTCAAACCAGAACAAGCACTTCGCTCTTTCCGCTCCAGTGTAAGACGCCATTTCCAACAAGTGACAGGTGGGGCGCGTGGCCGACAACTTTGCAATTACAAACTACGTGAGTCAAAACTTGGAGTGGTTTGCAATATAATAACATATAAACCAAGTCTGTAAGTGGTTCCAATAAATAATTACACATTATTGAAGTTGTAAACTACGTAGAGAATCACCCTGTATACGGGGTTGACGACCAAAGATATCCCTAGCCGCCAATTGAAACGAAAACTTAAAAACATGGTAGGATAGCATCGTTGCGACCGTTCGCTTTGCGATCCGAAATGATATTATATAACTTGGCTGTAACTCCTAAGTGGAGCAAAGGGCATCAACGAATTTCCGCCATCGAAATCGGTTCTGCACCATGGTCTTGATCTCCGTCCAGGTCTTCCCACCATTCTCCTCCTTCAGGTGTTCATCGGCCTTACTCTTCTTGCACTGCCTTGCGGGTTCCATCGAGTGACCGATATCATGCTGAAGGTGCGGCTTCTATTCGTTAACGTTTCTGTAATAAAGTAACCTCGGGTGTGCAGGTTATTGGCCTGCAGCGCCCAAAGCCTGGTGAAGGGGCTGCATTCTTGTCAAGGTTTCTTCCCTTAGCCTTTGAAGTTCCCACTTCTATCCACAAGACAGTGGACGTCAGCTGGGCTGCCTCTTCCACCAGCTCCGCTGTACCGAAGACCATCTTCTCCGCCTTCACTGCAGTTGGGGACTTGAGGATTCACCTTCGGCCTGTCCAGCAAGGGAGGCCGTACCAGTAGCTACGCTACCGCCGCAATTTATTATTCTGGTGAGGTACCTAAGCAAGTATCAACCTGTAGGTGCGCATCCTCAGGATGGTCACCACGGGTGAGGGCGGGAGGAACCCCACCACTTAACAAAATACATTCTTAAGCGCAGAGACAGCAGTGATGGCCATGCCAAAGGGGAAATCACCAGAAATGGACGAAGTAAATGCTAACATGATCAAAGCATCAGGCCCACAAAGTATCCAATGGTTGTACAGAGACACTGAGTTGTAAATTCAGTATGGAGGATAACAAGAAACCTCTCTACTAGAGCATAGGTGTTATCATTCCTCTATTCAAGAAAGGGAGTATGCGGAAGCTCTCCACTTTCGTGACTCAGTCAGAATGTTCCAAGATATCGACGAGATATCGACATTACTACTGTGCACGAAATATGCTCGCGAGACGTAAGTATGGGTTTAGATCTCGCCCTTTTCCTAAGAGACGCGGTGTGGACCGTTCTAGCACAGAGGAATAAGAACAGAGTAAGTGCCGATGGTAGTTCCATTTCTACTCTAGGTTTACCCCACTGATGATAGATTTAAGACGATTTCTGGTATGTCTTTTAAAACTAAAATCTAGTGATAATTTCTCCTTCTTCTTCTTGCATCGTTATGCCCGACTCAGGAGCACGGTTGAACCTGTTTAGCTGATGTGTTGGCCTTCTTTTCCTTCCAAAATCTCTTTATCCTCTCGCTGAGCGCCTTTCTTCGGTCTTCTGTCCAAGTTATGGTGGCCCTGGTGTTGAGTTTGTCTTCAAATTGGTGATTGTCGATTAGGGTTCTGAATTTGCATCTGTCCTGTATAATATTGTTTGAAATGTTGATTTCCTGGAGATCAGTTTCAATTCCACGTAGCCAGCTGTTCTTGGTTTTTAGTGAGAGGGCCAAGTTGAGAATTCTTTCAGTCAATCTGCCATTGTTCATTCTGATAATGTGCCCGTAAAATTTCAATCGTCTTTTCCGAAAAGTATGAGACATTTTTTCACATTGGCGATATATTTCCTGGGATGACTCTTTCCTCCAGATTCCTTCTAAGAAAACTGGGCCTAAAATTTTTCGTAAAATTTTCCTTTCTTGTTTTTCAATCTCTTTGGTTAAAGATTTGCCACCAATGATTAAGGTTTCTGATGCATATAACGCCTCCGGTTTGATTACTGTATTATAATGTCTAAGTTTTGCTTTCCGAGATATTGATTTTTTGTTATACCTATTCCAAGTGATTCCGTAAGCTTTCTGTAATTTGGAAATTCTCTCTTTATTTGCTTCACGGTTTAAACCAGACGACTGAATAATTTCTCCCAGATATTTGAATTCGTTCACTTGAGAGATTTTGCCGAATTTAGTTCTCATAGGTTGTCCGTCTAAGTATCGCGAGGCTCCTTCCATGTACTGAGTTTTCTCATAAGAAATTTGAAGTCCCGTTTTGATGGCAATTTCATGTAATTTCTCAATGGAATGAATTGCTTCTTGCCTGTTATTAGAAAGGATTGCTATGTCATCACCAAAGGCCAAACAATGTACATGAATTCTATCTTTGAGTAGTCTGCCAAGGGTTATTCCCTTAGTTTCCTTTTCCCAGGTCCTGATTATCTTCTCAAGTACGAGTTGAACAGTAACGGAGATAATCCGTCTCTTTGGCGGACCCCAGTGTTAATTGCAAAAGGCTCAGATATTTCGCCGAGGAATTTAACTTTGGAAGTAGTGCCAGTTAATGTTTGTCTGATTAATTCTCTTGTTTTTCTATCCACTTGAAATTCTTCTAGAGTATTGAAAAGTGTTTGACGATCTATAGAGTCATATGCTTTTCTGACATCTACAAAGGTAATGACTGTCTGTCTGGTTTTGCGCATTTGTAGGATGGTTCTGAGATTAAGAATTTGTTCCGTACATGATCTTCCTTTTCGGAACCCTGCCTGGTATTCTCCAATCAGACGGTCTGTTTGTTTCTCAAGTCTAGTGAGCAGGGCTTTGGAGAAAATTTTATAAATAACTGGTATCAAGGAAATTCCTCTATAATTATTGATGTTGGTTTTATCTCCTTTCTTGTGCAGTGGATGGATTAGCGCACATTTCCAATCCTCAGGTATTTCTTCGGTGATCCTGATGTTCTCAAGAATTGAGTGGATTTTCTGGGCTACGTTCTCACCACCTATCTTCAGCATTTCGGCAATTATACCATCTTCCCCTGGGGCTTTATTATTTTTGAGTCCATGGATTATTTCTTTAATTTCTTCCAATGTTGGGGGTTATGAATCTTGGTTGGATGTTTTTTTTTTTTTCAAAGATGAGTTGTTCTTTAGGGGATTCACAGTTTAAAAGATCCTTGAAATAATCTGCTAGAAGTTTGCAATTTTCTTGATTATTTGTTTCCAATGTCCCATCCGGGCGTTTGAAGCAAAGACTGGGTGCCTGATAATTTGATAATTCTTCTCTGAATGTTTTGTAGAAGTTTCGTGTATTGTTTTTAGTAAAATCTTGTTCAATTTCAGCCAATCTGTAGTGATCGTACTTGCGTTTTTCAGATCTGATGATTTTAGAGGTTTGTTTCTGTACTTTGGTGAATTCGTGCCAATTTTGTTCCGTTTTGTGAGAATTCCAATTCTGCCAGGCTTTAATTCTGAAGTTTATAGCCTTGTCACAGGTTTCGTGATAATTTATCCTTATTAATTTTGTAGAATGTAATTATTAAAAAAAATAGTTTTGGCTTTACGCAAATGATTTATTGTCCATTTTTTTCAATTTCTCTCTAATTACCAGGTTAGTTGTACGACGATCGGAAATAAATTATGTTCGAAATTGCTAATCAATAAAATCGTCACTTATCCTTATGATGAATTCAGGTAAACTTCCGTCTCCAGTGAGCGTCATTTGTGTATAATCCTTGTAGTCAATTGAATTGTATTTTGTCGTACAAATTGATCCGACGTTTAAATTTTATGAACAAACTAGATATTGCATCAATCTATTGTTGATGCTAAATGAAATGCTCTTGTCGACAGGTAACTAACTGCAATAAGTGTACGGTATAATGTCCCATTGAAACTGTTATTGCTGGGGCATGGTACAGGTTATGGGAGCTATTTATGTTCAATTAAACACGGAGTAAACATAACAAGCATGGCCAACTCGTAACAAGACAGTAACCTCCAGTACTCCCCGCTGGGTGGTATTACTATCCATCGTCATGTCAAATACACCATGTTTACTGGTTGTTGTTTTAGTCTACTTTGCGCATTTTGTAAACATGAGGAAAAGTAGACTTATGAGATCGATCCGGGAACATGTGTGTCTGTCTGTCCTTCTGTCTGTCTGTCTGGCTGTGTGTGTCACCCCCCCCCCCCTATCAAGTCCTAAACGACTGTAGCAATCGAACCCAAATTTGGTATGAGTAAAGATCTCTATCTGAATATCTCAATGCCGTATTTGAAAATGATGTCAGTGCTACCAACTGCTGAAAAATCGCAATTGAAATTTCAGCTAAATGTTGTCTATCTTGGAAGATATGCATGGGAGCTACACCAAAATTGGCACACCTATAGATAATTATATTTCAGTTTAATTTCCAGGAGGCCATACATGACAGTGCTGCCAAAATGATTCTAAGCCTGCTGGTAGGTCCGATATTTAAATGCATATAACTTCTACACTATCAATTGGATTTCAGCCAAATTTCGTATGCACTATGTGTAGATAAACAGATATGACTGAGCGTATTCTTAAGAGCCACCAGGGCTGCCTACTGTTAATAAATGCTCCCGATTTCTTTTATCCAAATACCAATATATCGGAAAGTATGCAAGCCGACAGCTTTAAACTATGCACACGTATAGTACCTGACATTCTAGATTAATTTGGAGTAACTAATGAACCTCAGTACTACCAACATGATTCTAAGCCTGCTGATAGGTCCAATTGTAAATACATGTAACTTCTATACTATCAATTGAATTTCGACCAAATTTCGTATGCGCTATGTGTACTTTAACAGATAGGACTATGCGTAATCTTAAGAGCAACCAGGGCTGCCAACTGTTAATAAATGCTGTCTCTATTTTTTACACTGTATGTCTACCCCTTATTATTCCCGTTTTCCAATGGGGTCGGGGATGAGATGAGATGGAAGTCTTTGTGGCGATGGTTTTTACGGCTGGATGATTTTTTACACTAATATCAATATATCAGAAAGTATTCAAGCCAACAGATCTAAACTTTGCACACGTATAGTACCTTACATTCTAGATTAATTTGGAGTATCTAATTTACGTCAGTGCTTCCAACATGATTCTAAGCCTGCTGATTGGTCCAATTTTAAAATACATATAACTTTTCTACAAATAAATGGATTTCATCCAAAATTGGCACAACAATAGACGATAATAGTCCACATAATTTCTGACCAACACATGCATGGCATTGTTGCCAACATGTTTTTATGCGCTCTGATAGGTCCATGTTATCCATTGGACTTCAACCAAATTTTGTATTCTGCACCTTATGAGATGGAACTAAGAATATATTCAGTCACCAGGGCAGCCAACTGTAGTGCTCTATTAGGCTACATTATGCCAATTATATTTCGAACTAATTAGAAATGTCGATATTACCAACTCAATTTCGTCATTATTCTAATTAGGTCCGTTGGGTAGATTAATCGTTGGAATGAATCTTACATATCGAGAAAAGCAGGCTCTTTAGTTCGACACGGAACTTCTTGTCTTTTTTTCTTTTCTAAGTGTAAGCGGGATTCGCTTTAGGTTCTGCGTCAAGAGCCTACTGCGGTTTTCATGCGCTGCGTATTTGTTAACTCAGTGAGCTTTGCCTGATATTTCTGCAGCAAAATACCGACATTTTAGAAGTGCGTTCACCTCACCTCACCACACCATGATGAATGATACAGCAATATGTGAATCACGTTTGTGACGAGTACGAGTAGCGAAAGTACGCAGTCGATTTCAAGTTAAAAGCTAACAAACAGTTGCTATCTCCAGGCATGCTTCGCCAAGCGGACTGAGACATGCAAAGCTTTCATATAGATGCCATTACGAGCAAAGCAACTGAATCATAGCAGTATTGCCAACTTTATAGACAAGCGATTTTTATATTGTTGCCAAAATACTTCAGGGTTTTATAAGTATATTTTTGCTTCACGAGGCGCTCCCAGACTGCAGGGAATTTTTATTGGTCGTCTCGTGCAAACTTCGGGTAAAGAATAGGGAACAAAGCATGAAAAAAGCAATGTTCTGACGACAAAACCAAGTCAGGACCATTGAACTATTGACTATGCTTCATTCTATGACACAACAACCCAGTTACACTCAATACTGTCTGCCACATTAGTTTAACTTTCAAATATTATTTATTTCTTTCTTTCTTTCTTTCTTTCTTTCTTTCTTTCTTTCTTACAAGTCCAATGGGACTGCGAGATGGATTTTATGGGAACAAGAGATGTTATAAATATGCCTAACTTGTTATTGCGCTATGAAAATCACTGGGTAACACTATAGGAGACCTAAACGAACTGTAAAATTTTCTACAATACTGAGACTAGCCGAGAAATCTTGTATAATATATTTATTAAGGTGCGCTCGAAAGAGTATTAAAACTAATACATGTCACCTTAGACAGTTAAGTACTTATAATAATCTCTACTTACGAGGGAAGTACCCCAGCTCGAACGGCTAAAACCGACTGGCAATGCGCTTAACATACGAAGATATGTCTGTTCTACTACCCATCACGGGCATTTATCTGTAAAACCCCGCATTAGTGTACAGTCAATGTTTGGAAGTTACGGCGTCCAAAGATTGCAGAAACACAATTCGCAGCAGAAACTACCGTGCTACAGGCAATTCGGACCATTATAAAGAAACAGACGTGGTGCAGTATCATCTGGCAAAAGGTTGAACACTTGCTTAAAACAAGAAATGTTAACACATGCAGTACCGTGTTGACATAGTCATCTTTCCCACAATAGAAGATACTGTGTTGTCCTTCTTTCGACGTCGAAGTGTAAATGTGGAGTTTCAATGAAGTGATTAAAACATAGCGGAATGGAAGAGTACGCACACTAACTAGGGCAACATGTAGACATACTCCATTATTTACAATGTTCCAGCATTGCAATAGTCCAAACTCAAATGCCACGGTGATCACATTATCACATACTCAGATGGCGCTGGCGACCAAACACGTACTTTTACAGATGAATGGCATTGATAGCTATTAACATAGGTACAACTGTATACTTTAAACCTACTTTCAGTTGGTTTTCGTCGTTCGAGCTGGAAAACTTCCCTCGTTAGTATAAAACAAAGTCCCCGATTCTCGGATGTCACGGGTAATTTCAAGAACCTCTGGATGGATTTTGACGAGGTTTTCGCCATTCTGTAAAGGATACCTCGAGGATCATTTCTGTTAAAAATAATTTATTTATGATCAAATGAAGCCGAGCAGTAACTATTTCAGTGAAAAAGTCGAAAAAACATGGCGTCCGAGCGCTTTGTAAGCTTACGCTGGGCAAACCGTTAAAAATATCTAAATACTACGAGTGTAAGAATATTGTTCAGCAATGAAAAGTTCCACAAAAAAGTCCGGGAGATCATATCTCTATCTTCAATACATCGCCCACTACAAGTGGTTTTACGTTTTCATTTCTTCCAACCATGTCCATTAAAATACTGAGGCGACAGTATTAAATAATTTCTCTATCGTCACAAGAGAAAGAAGGACTTCGTCCTCGGCTCCTTCAAACAGTTGCTCAGGAAGAATACCGTCTGAACCACGATCAGAAACAAGCTTATGACACCATCATATCTAGCATCACTAAGAAGGAAGGTAAGGTATTTTTCTCGATGGAGGCACAGGCAAAACGTTCTTGATTAATGTGTTGCTCGCCAAAGTGAGGCCAGGTGGTAATATTGCTCTTGCCGTCGCATCTTCTGGAATTCCAGCCACTCTTTGTGAAGGAGGAAGAACAGCACATGCAACATTTAAACTTCCTTTCAAAGTCAGCTGTAATGATGGGAGCGTATGTAATATTTCAACTCAAAGTAACACTGCCAGTTTAATCCAAAATTGTTCTTTAGTTGTATGGGATGAGGCTACAATGTCGCACAAAACTTCCGTTGAATCTGTAGATAGGACTTTGCGTGATCTAAGGAATCGGAACACACCTATGGGTTGCTACACAGTTTTGTTAGCCGGAGATTTTCGTCAAATCTTACCAGTTGTTACCAGAGGATCGAGAGCCGACGAAGTGAACGCTTCATTAAAATGATCTCACATCTGGCCGGATATAACAAAATTGGCACTCCAAACTAACATGAGAGTACTCTTATCTTCAGAAGATAATAGTCTGTTTGCTAATTTTTTACTTAGAGTCGGAAATGGAGATTTACCGGTCATTGACGGGAAAATTACCCTCAGTCACGATTTCTGTGTTTTAGTAAGCAGCATTCAAGAATTGATTGATAGCGTTTATCCTCAAATCCATGACCTATCTAACAAGTCTCATTCATGGTTTAAAGAAAGAGCAATATTATCGCCGACAAATGAACAAGTTGTGAAAATTAATGACTTGGTGTTCTCCAAATTCACTGCCCAGGCTAAAGTACTGTACATTACTCAGTAGACGCGGTAGTCGATAGTGAAGAAGCTGTTCAATACCCTACAGAATTCCTAAATTCTTTACTTCCTTCTGGCTTGCCATCAAACAAGCTTATTTTAAAAGTGGGAGTGCCTATTATATTGCTACGTAATTTACACCCACCAAAGTCATGCCATGGGACGCGATTGGTAGTGAAAACTTTGAAAAACCTGTTTCATTAAACAACTATCTTAATTAGCTGTGGTACAGGAGAAACGGTCTTAGTACCCAGAATCCCTATGATTCCTTCAGATTTGCCTTATCATTTCAAACGAGTACAATTCCCAGTAAGAGTCTGCTTTGGTATGACTAGAAACGAAGCACAGGGTCAGAGACTTAGGGTGATTGGAGTTGATCTCAGTAGAGAATGTTTTTCTCATGGACAGCTTTACGTGACTCTATCGCGTGTTACAATAAACCGAAATCTTTTCGTGTTCACTGCTGGAGGGAAAACGACTAATGTCGTATACAAGGAAATCTTATAAGACCACGGTTAAAAGTAGCCTATCACCTTGTACTCATAACTGTTCCCGGGCGAAGCCGGGGCGGGTTGCTAGTAAATAATATAACACGAAGGTGCCTACGAGTTCTCTATCCTCTGCTGTATTCTCGAAGTAGAATCTGTCTGATAACCGGTGTTATTTGTGATGACTGTATTAGTGTGTGTTATCTGTTTTAATTCAGGTAAGGACTGCAGACATTAATTTCAAGTAGTTCCTACGTTTGCCAACAAATGCTACCGTCGACAACATCTAGCTTGCGGACTTGGCTACTAGATGGCATCGCAGTCAGCACATGAACCTAATAGAGCGTTATCAATTCTAACCTACACATTTTGGCTTCCACATGTGTAGTTAGTGGAAGGTTCTTTAACATGCCATAAATCTATGACATGGGCTCGCCAGCTTTACTTACCCTCTGAAGGAAGGCATACTGAGGATTTTTATCGCTCTTAAAAAATCCAACGACTTCGGTTGGTTTTGAACCCGCGACCTTGGGCATCGAATCTCAGCATGCTACCCACTACGCCACTGAAGTTGCCACAACAATTGCAAATTTAGTGAATTCCAAATATTTTTCTTTACCGATGAATGATTGTTGTTTTAGGGGGCCTAACATCTAGGTTATCGGCCCCTAATTGTTTGGGTGATAGTGAAAGATGAGATGAGAATGTAAACTATAACTAATACTAACTACAGACTTACAAACTAGAAGAAGAAATGGTAAACAAATAAAGGATAAGGCAAATAAAGGACAGGGAGAAAAGAAATGCCCTCAACCCTTCAAGAATGAGGATTGAGGAACTTGAAAGGAAGGAGAGCCATGAAAGGCAGATACGAAAGGGAAAGAGGGGAGGGCCTGCCCCAGGGTCAGAGGGAAAAGGGGACAAAACGGACCCAGCTCAGGAATCCCTCCGGGTCGCCAACTCCCAAACTCACCAGCCATGAGCCCCTGAGGGTGTAGCACTATCCAGGGTGCACCAGAAGTGGTCATTCATTTTTTCATTCATTCATTCATTTATTTGCAATGGGGGTGTGTCCCCCGGTGGCCAATTGGATATACATAACATATAAATAATTATACATAACAATTCAATAACAATTATACAACAATTAAACTGGAGTATTTACACAAATAGTCAGTCTTTTCTTAAACACACCTATATGTTTGGGAAAAGGCTCTAAGACTGCGGCAGGTAGAGAGCTCCAGTTATCAATGGCACGATTTACAAAAGAATATTTACCATAATTTGTTCGCTGTGGTCGGCCCTTAACTTTGAAAGGATGATCGCTCCTACCCATGTAAGTGGGCTTTCCCAATCGTTTGCTAAGCTCACCCCATGCTGGTTGATTTGTATACGTGTTGTACATAGCGCAGAGTCTAGATTTCATCCTCCTAGCCTCCAGTGATTCCCACACAAGTTTCTTTAACATACGGCTCACACTGCTCCTGGGATTAAAGTCACTGAGCACAAATCTAGCAGCCTTTCTCTGTGCCATTTCCAACTCATTGATGAGCCCTACTTGATATGGATCCCAAACCGCCGAGACATATTCCAGAATAGGTCTTACAAGTGACAAATAGCCTAATTCTTTAGCAGAGGTACTACTTCCTTTTAATACCCTCATTACAAAGTGCAGGGATTTGTAAGCTTTTGAAACTACACATCCTACATGACTACTCCATTTCATATCATTCCTTACGTGAAAGCCCAAATATTTGCAAGAATCTTCTTCTACAAGTATTTCCGAGCCAATGTTATATTGAAAATCCTGTCTTCGCACTTTCCCTATTTTTAAGAGACTACATTTTCTTGTGTTTATTTTCATTTTATTTACAATCGCCCACTTATAGACCAGGTTCAGGTCCTCTTGAAGCACTGCATTGTCTTGTGAGTCATGTGTCTTTCGATATATTACACAATCATCCGCAAACGATCGACAGTCACTGCTAATCCCATTTGGTAAGTCATTTATAAACGCCAAAAATAACAAAGTTCCGATTACGCTGCCCTGAGGGATACCCGACGTTACGGTAATTTCATCCGAGAATATGCCTTCGACTTTCACTTTCTGGGAACGACCCGTCAAAAATTCTTGGATCCATAAAATTACTCTTCTTTCAATCTTCGTCGAAGCTAATTTATGGAGTAGCATGTCATGCGGCACGACATCAAATGCCTTCGCAAAATCTATAACCACGGCGTCGACTGAAACTCCATGGTCTAACGATTCGCTAATGTCTTGAAAAAGTGATAGCATCTGACTCTCGCATGAGTAACCTTTCCGAAATCCATGTAGCCTATCATTATACCATGATAATGTTTCCCACTGTTCCCTCAAGTAGTCGCAAATGAGATGCTCCATCTGTTTACAAACGATGGACGTAAGGCTAACCGGCCTGCAGTTGCCCAATTCGAGTCTGCTCCCTCCCTTAAATATTGGGACTACCGAAGCTCTTTTCCAGTCATCTGGGATTTGCGCATTGTTTATGGACACATTAAACATCACCTCCATCGTGCCACGGCCCTACCTCCTAGTTTAAGTACTTCACTAACAATATTATCAGGACCCTTTGATACATTGAAACGTAGTTTTTGTATTAGCTTTACAATTGCTGACTGGTTTATTTGGAACAGGGGAGCCCCTGATTCGTCGTTAAGGTCCAACACACAGCTATTGGATTTATTGAACACACTACCGTAAAAGACATTTAATTCATTAGCAATGGCCTGTTTCTCAGTAATTAATTTACCGTCACCGGACATTATCATCGACAAATTATTTGAATTTCCCTTTCTTCTCCTAACATAACTGCAATTTTTTTTCCACCCATCACCTCCCGAACCAAGTGAACCTTGCATGAGCAGCCCTCTTTTTTAAGACGAGCTCTCTTGATAAGGATTTAAATTTCAACATATACTTGTCACTATCATGTCTTTTATTGTATAATTTCCTAATTTTCCGTTTTAGACTCCTAATTTCTCGTGTGTAATACTCAGGATCTGGGTTTTGTTTCAGCAATTTAAATGGGACAAATTTATCAACAGCGCTATTTAAAATTTTCAAAAAGTTAGTCCACAGGATATTAATGTGATTTCCTTCCGATGCCCATCCTACAAATAGCTCATTCAAATACTCCTGAAACTTGCCCTGATCCGCCCTGCGATACTGGAATATGATCTTATTTGCTACATCAGAGTCTAATTTTGTAATGTCACCATATCTAATATTTAATTCAACCCCAGAATGATATTTAATTCAACCCCAGAATGGTCACTAATTCCTGGTACTTTAAGACAGTTAATATACAGCTCTACAGGCCTTACGAGATAAACATCTAAGGTATTATTGTCTCTAGTTGGGAAGTAAACTACTTGGGAAAATCCCCCTCCCTTAAGAATTTATTTTCAGCGCTCTGAGCTTGACCACAGCTAGTTGACTCACCAGACCAGTCTACTTTGGGGAGGTTTAAATCTCCAGCAATTATTATGCTCTTTTTCATAGCATTACCCGTACAAGTTTTATCATACAGTGTTTCGAGGAGAGAAAAGTTATCTTTCGGTGCTCTCCATACGCCCCTATCACCTGAAGAGGGAATTTATTTCCTTTATCCGAAATTTGTACACATAACATTTCATGATCCACATCAGCCCATTTTAAGAAACTAGCTTTATTTTTGCGCACACAAATAAATAGCCCACCACCTCGCTTACCCCGATCCCTTCTGTACATTTCGTAGGTCCCATGAATTATTTCGCTACTATTTATGTCCTCATATAACCAAGATTCAGTTGCAATGACAATGTCCGGAGAATACGTGTCTACAAGATTCCAAAATTCAATTAATTTATTTCCTAAACTCTGACAATTAACACACCCTGCCTCCTTGAGGGCCTTGTGTAGAAGGCAGGAGATAACATGAAAAGAAAAGAAGGCTGACCCCTCGAAGAATGAGGGTATCAGGAAAGATGAGACAAGGGCCAATTAAGGCGGGTAAGTGAAAGACTCCCTAGGCCTCGGATACCCTAATACCGTCAGGATCGGAAGAGAACAAGAGTTGACCAAGAGAGGTCGACAGGAAAGAAGACGGGGAGGAGCCCGGCACGAGTAAGTGGAAGCAATGCCGGACTCAGCTGGGGTCGCGTGGTCGCCAACCCACGTCCCACTAGATGTGAGCCCCTGAGGGAGGAAGTTTCAGTGACTTTTTGCAACTACCTAGTGATTTTAGTCCAATGTTGGTAACACTGGATGAGAGGAAGCCACAGCTGCAGTGTAAAGCTAATAGAGAGACGTACAAATTATGTGGCGAGACTTGTGCTAGCCTAGTTTTAATATGATATGCCATCTGCCTCGCGCGTTCAACTCGGGAAGTTAGGTCTCACACACACAGGCTCTACTGAGGATTTATTGACCAATAAGAAGAAGGCTTCCACCTCTCGAGTTGTAGATAGAACTTGTAACATTAATATCCCCAATAATTGGCGTTGTCACTGCATTCTAACTTACATCAGCCTTATTGTGGGGATTTTCGCATTCCTTCCAGTACATTACTTCAAGTTCTCTTCTCCAACTCTGGAATATAACAGCTAAAAGTACACACGGTACTTCTGTCACCTCAAAAAAACGGGTTGTCAGACAACTACATACACTTGAGTCCACGGGGCTCTGGCCAAATATATCCTAAGCACACACTACTAGCAACCCGTTCCGGCTTCGCCCGGTTTCTTTAATAGGTTACCCAGCACACGGACGGCAGGTGTCGATTCACTGAAATAGTTTCTGCTCACCACGTGGATGAAGCTACGATACGAGTAACTGACATCACGCCACCCCACTACGAGCGCTGCTAGGCAAAAGGCCACCATGTGATTGGTTGATTTGGCCTTGTTACCACTGCCGGCTGGATCGCATCCCTCCTGGCTGCTTTAAAGCGATCCAGCCGGCAGTGCTTGATACATTTGGTGTTCTGTGTTGTTGATATCATGGCGGCTCCACATGCTCGAGACGGTAACTGTTCATTATCCTGATTTTGAGAAATATTTAAGTCACTTATACGTTCAAACTACTCGCAATGGCAAATATTGTTCCTGGCTAACACGATATTGTCGTATTTCTGAAGCTAATAATCGTGCTCCATACTTTTCTTTCGTAAACCGTAGTTGTCAAATTCGGGTGCTGCTCACGCTAAAGAATGTATGAGTCATACGACATCGGCGTGAACAGTTCTGAATAAAACCACCCAGTCCAAAGTCTCAAGTTGGTGAAATTTTATAAAAATGGAAATGTGTCCTTAAAGTTAAATAAGTTAAATTGCCCCAAGGGAGTTGAATAAAATTTAAATAAAATAAAAACATAGAAAGAAAACATATTTGGGAGCTAATATTTCCATACTGGTAGTTGGCTGCCACACCACTAGGCGTGCTTCAGTAGTTTCTTGTTTCCATGCTTTAACATGCACTTCTATTATATTTGGTGTTCTATGCTGCTACCCTTCCGTGGGTCATAAATGAAAGTATTTCTACAGAAACCTTTCTCGAGTGATCCTTTACAGAATGGTGAAAACCGCATCAAAATCCATCCGAAGATCTCGATAGTACCCGTTACATCCAAGAATCGGGGACTTTGTTTTATAATATAACCAGCAACCCGGTCTTCAGTTATGAATGCATTACGTGATAAGCGCTTTTTTTTTCGATGTCAATAAACTACGACCAATATCCGTTTTACGTCTCGGCATGATGGGTTAAAATCACTGACTGGACTATTAATTATATTATCATGGAGATGCACGTGGAACGAATGATTGTCAGACGTAATTTAAGAATGGCGAGGTGCATGAAACACAAATCCCCATTCCGTCCAATCTTAATTTGACTGTGTATTTTGTGGAACGAAAAGTTCACAGGCGAAATGAAAAAAAAAAAAAACAAGTTGCACTTCCAGGGAAACTCCAAACACAACCACTCTTCTCTGAAGTCTTAACTCAACACGAATCGACAGTTGGCTGCTGGCTGTATCTGGGGTAATAGGCTCGTCCGATAGCTAGGCTGTAACTGGGGTACTGGGGTGCACAGTGGGTCAAAATCGAAATCTAGGAGGACAAAATTATTTATTTTCATAATTAAAAAATCAAGTCGTCTCCGTAGCGTAGCGGTCAGCATGGTTAGCTGCCGTCCCGGAGGTCCTGGATTCGATTCCCGGCTCTGCCACGAAATTTGAAAAGTGGTACGAGGACTGGAACGGGGTCTACTCAGCCTCGGGTGGCCCAAATGAGTAGAGGGGGTTCGATTCCCCCTCAGCCATCCTCGAAGTGGTTTTCCGTGGTTTTCCACTTCGTCTTCGGGTAAATGCCGGGATGGTACCTTCTTGAAGGACACGGCCGCCTCCTTCCCTCTTCCTTGCCTGTCCATCCTCACCATCCCTTACCTTCCCTCATGAGGCCCCTGTTCGCTTTGCAGGTGAGGCCGCCTGGGCGAGGTGCCAATCCCACCTCACCAGTTGTATCCCTTCCGATTCGATGTTCCCAGCTCTAGGACACTGCCCGTAGAGGCGGTAGTGGTGAGTTCTCTCGCTGAGTCCGTGGGTTCCACCAACCTGGAGGGTAAACGACTTTAAAAAAAAAATTACTTCTACCGCATTCTCATATAATTGCCACTCACAATTCGGGGATATAATCGCCTCTTAGAGTAAATCAGTCACCACTGTTCGAGCAGTCTGAATTGGAGGGTCAATGTAAATGGATGTGGTTTGGTTGTCTTTGTGGTTAGTGTGATGCTTTAAGATGGAACATGCAGCTGAAGGTATGATCTATGTAACGTGTTTCAGTTATTAATGGGCGTAATTGTTACGTAATTTTACCTATATTTGCATTATATAATATTTAACTATTATTTTTAAAGTTATATTTTCACTTAGATTTTTAGTATGTCGCGTCACTCGGCGTCACTTTCTACTTAATGTTAAAATGTAGATAAAGTCTTGTAGTTTATGCCTGTTATAAGATTGTTTGCATCTTTTTGCAACTTACTTAGTTATTTTACGTTTTAGAAGATGCCGTGCAACCAGTTCTCACACGTTTACAACTGTTTGAAGCACAGGGTTCGACGATCATGTCAATAGTGGAACTTTCTTAAAAGTAAATTAGGGGTAGAAAATTGTTCTGAAGAGATAACTGAATCCTCTATCCAACTCCTAGTCATAGACAATTTCTTGCATGTGTAGACGTAGCTTATAAAAGGTCTTAACTGATGTTTATTATGAAGTAAACAAATTGTATACGTTGCTTTCACTCTAAATTCATGATTAAAACGTAAAACTAATTTTGTCCCCCTAGATTTCAATTTAGACCCACTGTGGGGTGATACGCTCGTCCCTAGCTAGCTCGTAAACTGTCGCCTCAGTAATTGAATGGAGCTTTTTGGAAGAAATGAAAACGTAAAATCACTTATAGTGGGCGTTGTATTGAAAATAGAGATATGCTCTCACGGACTTTCTTTGTAGAACTTTTCATGCTGAACAATTCTTACACTCATAATAGGCCTTGAAGTAGAGATATAATATTATATAATTTAATATGAAACTCCCCATTGAAATTACACTAAAGGAGGGAAACTCAAACGTTAGCAGGTAAAACAGTTGCTCGTGTACATTGAAATATAAAAAGCAACGCCGACCATTTATTAGGGATTCCAACTTTATCGCAAGCCTACAAACATCCCCTAATTTACGGCGCAGTGACAAGTTGGGCATATTTATTACATCTCTTGTTCCCACAAAAACATCTCGCAGTTCCATTCGGCTTGTATGTGAGAAAAAAATATTTGAAAGTTAGACCAATGCGGCAGACAATATTGAATAATACGGCGTGTTCGTGTGGGCCAGATTATACGACAGTGTTGTTGCTTTATATATACACCGCGGACAGGCCAACAAGTGCCACGCAAATATCACTTCTTTATAGGTCTAGTTTCCTACTTTCTCTTCCAGAAGTCTTTCATCCTGGTCGACTGCGCAGCTCTTCTTTCAGCAGTCCATTCTCCTCTGTTGAGATTCTTCTTCTCCCCGACAAGAATTTTGGGGCCATTTTTTTTCTGTACTCTATTCGATTCAGACAATCTTCTTCAGTAATTTTGAATTTTTTAAGTTCTTCTTTCATTTGTTTTACATAGCCTCCTTGTCCGTTATAGTTCCAGATTTTACCAAAAATTTGTTTGTTTAACCTTGAGCAATCCATGCGGACCATATGTCCGTAGAACTGAAGTCGCCGTTTTCTGATCATCACTTCAAGGTTGTCGATTTTACTATAAATTTCTGCATTGGATCTCAGTCTATAACCTTCCTGTGTTTTCCTAGGACCATAAATCCTTCTTAAAATTCTTCTTTCTATCTTGAGCAAATTCTCCATTCCGGTTATATTTGTAGTTTCCATGCCGTACAAGATGACTGGTCTAACAACAGTATTAAAATGTCGTAATTTTGCATTGATAGACAGGTTCTTTTTATTGTAGGCCTATATAATTATTGTACAAAAATTTAATCTTTCCAATTTCCCTTTTTTTGTTCTCAATTGCCAATTTATCCGTCCCATTGCTACTAATTATTTCTCCAAGATATTTAAATCGGTCAGTGACCCTGATGCTCCCATAATTTGTTTTTATCATTTTCTTAGTGTATTTCTGATCACTTGTCATCATCTCTGTTTTTACCAACGAAATCGGTAAGCCCGCTTTTTCCGCCATTTATATTACACAGTATTTTATGTTTGACAAATATGGAAACTCTTTAACACATTCTCGTTAACAGTTTAATTACAAAAATAAAATAATTACTACGAAACAGTGACTTAGTTCCTTTTTACAGCGACCGACTCAGTCATCAAACAGATAACCGCAACTAACAATGTCACGAACGTTCAGCCTGTGGAAACCCTATAGCTAAAAATTTTCGCCATGCGGATAGGCCTATAGTTTGCATGGCTAGGCGGATAGTGGATAAGCTGCGGATAATAATAATATCGTATGGCCTCGGGTGCCGGGTGCAAGCTTTGTAATTTGACACCCAGAGGGTAGCTTGCATGTCGAATTTCGTTGTTCCTTGAATCACTATGGAAGTCAAAGGGGTTAATTATCGAAGCTCGTTGAACATTATAGCGCTTTCTAGAAGAGAATGAGGAACTTTGTGTTGGCGGAAAATCCCGAGATTAATTTTTCCATTATGAACACGGCCTACTGAATTCAAATGGGTTCCTTGACATACCAACATCGTATGACATGCGTGTCGTATTTTTACCGCCTTTCAAAAATCATTTACCTCGGCGAGGAGCGAACCTGTAATCTTGGGGTTAGTAGACCAACACGCTATTCACTCACCCACCGCGGCAAGCTCGTGGAGGGTAGTGTATGTACAGTATGACGTCAGTGACACGTAGCAGCCACGTCTTTATACAATTCCTGTCATAGAAAGCTTGTGACTCATTATTTTTTGCTGGGTAAACAAACGAGGATATATGAACATCATTATCTCCACACATGATGCATTATGTTTGTCGAACATTTTATCTGAGTCCTTATAAGTGGATAATGGAAGGCATTTCCTTTATCCTCTTTGATAAACTATTCCCGATGCTAATTGCTGTGGCGTATCAGAAGCCAACATATTACATCCAGATACGATCTCCACTGGTTACCGCGACTAGACCATATTTTCTCGCAGATTCTATCGGGATTTATATTATCTTGCAACAAAATGTGGAATGGAGCCGTATTTGTCTGCGACACACACTCAGAGCTCATTAATAATGCGCTTGTTGGTTTTAAAGCTTCGATTGGTTTTACGTAACCCTTAGCTACTGACGTGGAGTCCCGCAGACTACGGCAGATAATAAATCATTCGTTTAAGTTCACACTTTTCAATTAACTTCCTAGCTTGCCACGTAGGGTGAGTGGTCAACGTGTCGGTCTACCAACCCCAAGCTTGCAGGGTCGCTCCTGGCCGTGGTATAAGCCCCTCGGAACAAATTGGCCCATGAGTGAGAAACTGAAGCTGGCCACCGGGTCTACCTCAAGTTCAATGCCAGCTTACAATGCAGAAGAAGGTTGGGAAGGGGCGAGAGGGGGCGAAGGAAGGAAGGCTGCTTATAGTGACAGATTTATAACAGAGAGGTACAGTCAGCCAGTTGTTTCCAACGTGCTACTGATTTACCAGTCACATAAAAGAAGTGAGGACTACCACAAAGATATGAACAGTGAATATTATATTCGTTGGTTAAAAGAAAAGTTGATCTCTAAATTGGAACGCAACTCAGTGCTTGTTATTGACAACGTATAGTACCACAACACGCAGAAAGAATGGTTGATTATCAACAGTACAGTGCCGAACTATATAGTCATAATATTTTCGTTACAATATTATTCCATTACACGTACAGTATTAGTGTCATTTAATTATTCTAATCACCTAATCCAGTTTGTCACGAGTGAAATAAATAATGGTTGTAATCGTGTGAGTGAGTGAGTGACAGTTGCTGCGGGAACAGAGTGTACTTCTGACGACTGACGGGTGACGCAGCGGACAGCACCCAGCATGCTGAGAAAAGCAGACTCTCTCTTCAGCCTCCTACTAGATTGTCACAAAGGTCAATTAGTACTGAGGCAGTGTACCCATGTGAGTAATCTCGATGGAAAATATGCTTCCGCCTCCAGCTAGCGTCAGGACTCGGGCGTGTACCGTTCCCCCATTGAGCAGTTGCATATTTTGGATTTGAGGCTAAAAGGTATCAACTCTACAATGATAAGGCACAACTCTATTCTAAAACTTTAATTCAGTAATAAAATCATGGCTTCAAACAAACAAAACAATCCCCACAACCATAAAACCAAATCAAACAAAAATTACTTCCACAATCCACTAATATGAACATAATATTATCATAATAAAATCATATCATAACACAAACCTTTACCCTTATATCAACTTCACAATATACTCTAGTGCGCTGATGCACATACAACTTCAGAAACAAACTGTACATTGATACTACTGTCATCCAATGTGACTTCTTTAATTTCACAAAATTACTTATTCCTTAAACCGTCTTAATTTGACAATTATGTGTACCGTGTGTGTTTGATCTTTCTCTTCCCACCAAATGCTTTACATGCATTAGCCTATTCAGGTGTTTCACAGCAGTCTACGTGCAACTCCATAATTATGTAAGCTACCCCTACACTTCCTCTATTTATATAGTTCCACTGCATGCCGTTTGTGATTTCATCTTAAAAACGTTAGTTATTGCTGTGTCGGATGGTACTATTAAACTACACTTGCGCGCGTAGCCTGTGGCGTCGAGTAACCAACTTCTGAAAAAGTTGTCAGTGACAGTACAAATGCAACGTCTAACCATTCGTTAAATTGCAAAAATCATGAACCATCAGGGTGATCTATAATTATCAATGTGTTCTTAAACCACATGGCTTCATCACTCAATATAACAATATTTCATTCCACACTACAAGTAGGGTCTAGAATCTGCCCTCTTTAAACCTTCTTTCATGGTTCGCTTGACCGTCCCAGACCCTCTTCCGAGCGGCCTGTATACAATAGAAGTGGAGTGAGGTTCCCACATTACCTCGACCCTCGTTTCCTGTCTCAAGGCTTTCTCCCCAAGCAGTATAAGATTCTACAAGACAAATACTGTGGTCCCAGTGACACACATATCCCAATGGATTTAAACTGAATATTATGCAAATAGGTACTGGATGAGCTTTAACATTTATTCATACCCTGAGGATAATAATAACTGGCACCAAATAGGCCCATTTCAACATGAAGGTACGAGGTTCATAAAACATTGGTCTAGTAGGTAACCGGTATCTTAAATAAATGCTGCGGTCAGCCACACATGCTGCCGTCATAAGATTCGCTTCAACGAGCCGAATCACTCAACAATAAGTTCTCGAGGAATCAGATAGAGTGCAGAGATGTCCATCGTTTGCCTCTCACCTATCACGGGATTCGAACCCGGAACATTCCATATCCATCATCAGAGTTAGGGTCCAATCACTAAATACACGCAGGCACAAAGCATATCTCCCAGTATGCCCACGGCATACGAGATTTCATACGTCGAATAGACCACCTGGTTCCTAACCTAATGTTATGACCTTCGTCCTATAATTATTAAGAGAAATCTATCAATTACTCTATAAGCTTTTTCATAAGCTGCAAATTCAATTCACTAGAAAGCTCTTCCATTTCCTGGCATAATTACATTCCCATTAATACAATATATTCTGATATAAAACTCTTTTCTTAATCCCGTAATGTAATCTTACTGTATAATATTACTGCTTAGATCGATAAGTCTTGCCCTTAGCGTAAATATTTCTTGCTTACAACATTTACCTGATGCATTCATTCATACCTTTTATTTATTCATTATTATTATTATTATTATTCTCACTGACATAAATTACTAAAATCCGACACAACTTAATCATCTTAAAAACCGAACAACCGTGTTCGTTACGTTTACATAACTGATTTGCCATTTTTAATTAATAGTGGTAACGATTAATCCACTCTCTGATGCAAAATAACATCTCAACTCTACTAAAATCAACACAACAATGATTAAACCTGGAGGGTCTATCTCCTAATACTGATTCTTACTGGCATCTTTATAACTCTGAAATCACATTACATGCAGTGGCCTATACTTCTACATCAACATAATTTGTGGGGTACTCACTTATATCGACTCATCATGGTGGCTCCAACCACTCATATCCTTCCGGGTCGCCTGCCATATGCAGATTTAGTGCGACATTTGCATCTTGAATACACACATTTTATGATACATATCTTCCGTTAACCACACGACACTTTGCATTTCTATAAAGACGCTATTGCTTCCAAAACACATGACACTTTATAACACTTATTAAACCATTAATTTAAAAGACATTTCACATATGATTAATACATAACACACGTCACTTTTTACACTTTTCATTGGTTGAAATTCCCTAGCAAAGATATCAAAATTGCAGGTGTCGACGGCATCTTCCGTGCTCCTACCAACTCCTGATTGAAAGTCTGGTTCAACTGCCCCCGGAATTCACCAACAGTCTATTGATAATCCTACGGTAAACTTCCTGCTTTGCATAAATATGCTAATTTCCGTCCTGAGCGTTACTATTTGGTATTCTTAAGACATTACCAAATGCTTCGTAAAGTTTCTCCCAGCGCATTCCAGCGTAATAAGACATGAATGATCAGTCAATATATTATACATTGCGCTTAACCTTGTACATAATCTTACACAGATTATTATATTCAATAGTTCTGCAACTTATCTCCACGGTGCTTTCTATGTGAACACACCATTGTTCGTACTGCTGACTACACATGCAGCACGGCTATCCTTAATAAAAGCTTTCTAAAAGTTCTACTGCACGGCTTCCCAAGTTGCCTTCAGTAATACACATTTCACACAATAAAGTTCGTTGATTACCGTACTTCTTATTAATTTCTGACTATACATTATTATCTTCTCACTTGGTGCATTACCATGTGCGGTGAATATAATGGTTCACTCAAATGTACAAGTCTTTGTTTGAGCGTCCTTTCCCGAGCCGGACCGACATACGTTCCGCCTCAACAACTGCTTGACAACTGTGTTCTGACTGTGTGACAAAAACTGTGTAGCGACTGTGTTCTGACAAGGGTCGACTCCCTTATATTGGTTTCACACAAAAAGTAGAGCTAAAATTTCCCGCGCTATCTCGACTCCTCTCCCAGCATGATTCTGGTCTCGAAACCATGCTCATCGGGTTCCTTTTTCTTCACTGATCCCAGAACTATCTGCGTGCTGACGGATCGCTCGGCCAATTAATTAATATTAATTCCTTTCTCCATAGCGTGGGGACGCTATTTCTGTGGGAATCCCTGGCGACATCGTCAAACCCAGCCGCGAACCTCCATAGTCTTATGTCCTTCCGCACTCCATTAAATATGCGTCAATTTCGCAGATTAAAGGCTCTAAAATTAGCCTCCTGGCTAAAGATTCACCTGTGTGCAACTCTCATGTCATTGCGTTACTCCAATCACGAGTAATCAATGATTTTCCTTGGGATCTCTCCCCACTCTTCTTCGTCCTATTCTCAGTCGGGGAAAAAACTGGGTCATTATTCAAGCCCCCAACCTCTTCCAGACGACATAACTCGGTCAGCAAGATTGACACGGCTCCAAGAGTCTCCTCCTACTATTCTGGGCCTATTAGTAAAACGTCAAACTCTGCACTACTGTGCTCCAAGTCCATCATAGCCTACTCCAAGTATTCCAATAATGCTGTATTCCGCTCAATTTCCCTGCATTATTTTAATAAATAATGTCATTATCAACTGAAATCACACCAGTGATTAAATATATACTTTTCTCTAGGGGTTTTTACAATGAAACTCCCTCAACAGACCTCGGGTTCGTTCCCTGGTGGAACCTTTATTATGAGATCACAGTCTCTGAGATCCACGTTCGATATCAGTCAGCATGACCCCCTCGGGTTCAGCAGTTATAAGTGATTTTTGAAAGGCGGCAAAAATTACACCATGTCATTCGATGTTGGCATGACAAAGAACCCATATGAATTCAGTAGGCCGTGTTCATAATGGCAAAATTTATCTCGGGATTTCCACCAACACAAAGTTCCTCCATTCTCTACTAGAAAGCGCTCTACTGTCAAGGAGCTTAGACATCTAACCTCCTTGACTTTCAAAGCGTTCAAAGGAAAGACGAAATTCGACATGCAAGCTACCCTCTGGGTGTCAATTAACAAAGCTTGTACCAGGCACCTGAGGCCATACGATATTATTATTATTAATATTACTAACCCCAAGCTTGCAGGTTCGCTCCTGGTCGTGATAAGTGATCTTTGAAATGCGACAAAAATTACGACACCATGTCATACGATGTTGGCATGTCAAAGAACCCATTTGAATTCAGTAGGCCATGTTCATAATGGCAAAATTTCTCACGGGAGTTTCCGCCAACACAAAGTTCCTCATTTCTCTACTAGAAAGCGCTATAGTGTTCAAGGAGCTTAGATATCTAATCTCCTTGACTCTCATAGTGCTTCAAGGAAAAACGAAATTCGACATGCAAGCTATCCTTTGGGTGTCAAATAACAAAGCTTGCACCCGGCATCCGAGGCCATACGATATTATTATTATTGTTGTTCTTTATTTACTCAACTTACAGTTGGTAACATGACTCATATCGGTGCATCACGTACAAGAAAATGAGTAAAGCCTATAGCATACATTTTCAAACTACCTAGGTATATAACATAGACGTTTGACAGTTATTATTTTTTGTAATGTTAACTACCACGTCTCTTTTTCACAAGAGGGTCCGAGATAATCCTAGTGATATTCAAAAATCCTCTAACAATGTTGCAGGTCTTCAGAATTGCAGCATTTTGTGGGTGTATATGGGAAGATTTATTGCGATTAGATTTACTGAAAAGGAGTTAGGTGTCAGGCCAATGGGAGAAAGGAGGAAAGGAAGGCTCGTCACTTTTTTTGTCACCAGATTCTAGCCACCTCCATAGCTAGAGGAGTATATTTATCAATCTTCTCTCTGTATTTATGGTGGATATTATGGTCATTCGGAACAGATATGTCAATCAAGTATGTGTGATGGTTCTTATTATCAGTTAAAGTTATGTCTGGTCTATTATGAGGAGTTGTTTTGTCTGTTTGAATAGTGCGATTCCAGTACAGCTTGTAATCTTCGTTTTCCAGCTCACTTTCTGGAGAGTATTTATTATAATTAATATTATTATTATTATTATTTTAATTTACTTCCTTGTCTTTCGTGGTACCTTCGTCTTTCAACATCTTAGGCAATAGTGCAGCTGGTCATTATTTAGCAATAATGTGCAACCGAGATAACAGTGTCGGAGTTAGAGGACGAGTCTCATTATAGACTCCATGTCAGTAGGAGCGTCATTCCTGTGAGTTGTGAAGCTATCAGTGCCCTCGCGTAGTTATGTTATGTTATGTTGTGAGTAAAATCGAAATGGACTCGAAACCTGCTCCGTCTAGGGCAGTGGTTCTTAACCGGTGGTCCGCGAGTGCCTCGGGAGTGGTCCACGGGAGAAAGGGTCCACCAGCACGTATAAAAAAGTGGCCAATAAATGGGGATTTTGATAACGATGTGCGTTAAAAGAAAATCGTCCGAATGTATTCGCGGCGATGACTATCAGGTTTGGAATTGAAATTTCTTTAAAATAAGTGTTCTTGAGGAAGGGTTACAACTGATAAGGTGTATTGGGGGAGGGGGTGGTCCGTACATGATTCAATTTCAGGCTGAGTGGTCCGAAGACTTGTACGGGTTCAGAACCACTGGTCTAGGGTGACACCAAATGTCGCTGTTGCTCAATTTTAGGAGACATTCACGATGTGTTGGGCAGAGTGATGGCGATGAAAAGCAGTGAGTGTTAGTTTCTTGTTAGGTATGAAAAAGGCATAGCCTATATTTGCTGTATTTTCACTGTATCATAGCTTACGGTTCAGTGCGTGGTATTTATTAGTTTATGCACATTGAAGTTTTTACTTGATAGGAAAAAAATACAAAATTAAAGAAAAAACAATTAGTTCCGTGAAGAATTATACAGCCTATTTTCATATATCCTACTTATGTTATCTGCCACTATCAACATACAAAATTTCAGTTTGATTGCTGTAATAGATTCGTAGATATTGAGAACCAAGTAAATATTTCGGATGGTCGCCATGTTGGATTTTATATATGTAGGTCCTAGAGTTATGTACTGTTACATTAAGATTATTGTGTACGTGTAGCATTCAAACTTCAATCGCATGATTAGGACACAAGAAGTTACAAAGTGATTTTAAAATTTCGCACAGCTGCCATCTTGTGGTTTTGGAAATAAATAAATTGGAATAAATTAGATGCCAGTGGATTAACATTCGTATATGGATTTACTGTACCAAGTTTTACTGCACTCGGATGGTTAAATTGCGAGAAACGTACATGGGAATATTTATTTTTCGCGTCGCCACCATGTTGGATTTGTGATCACCAGGTTATTGAAAGTCCTATAGGTGAACTTATGTTCACAGCCCCTATGAACATTTACAAAATCAGTTTGATTGCAATAATAGATTCGTAGATATTCAGAGCCGTCTAAATATTTCGGATGCTCGCCATGTTGGATTATAAAATGTATAGGACATCGAGTTATGTACCATTAAAGGAAAATTATTGCGTAGGTTCATTATTCAAACTTTCACTTCGATCGCATGATTACGACACAAGAAATCAAAACTTAATTTTAAAATTCGCACAGCCGCCCTCATGAGGTTATGTAAACAATTGAACTAAATTAGATACCAATGCATTACCATGTGTATAAACATTTCCTGTACCAAGTTTCACTGCGTTTGGAACATTAAATCGCGAGACAGGTCTATTTAAAATATTCAAATTCGCTTGGCCGCCATGTTTGTTTTGTAGTTAACCGGTTTTTGAAAGTCTTATAGATGAACTTCCAGTAGTGCCCTTTATATCCGTACAAAATTTCAGGGTGACACCGCTAATAGTTTCAGAGATATAGAATGCCGGTGAAATATTTCGCACAGCCGCCATCTTGTTGTTATATAAACAATTGAACCAAGTTAGATGTCGGTGCATTACAATGTGTATATACATATACTGTACCAAGTTTTATTGCGTTTGGTTGGTAAATCGCGAGAAACGTCTATTTAAAAGTCGCAAATTCGATTGGCCGCCATGTTGGTTTTGTAGTTACCTGTTTTTCTAAAGTCACATAGGTGAACTTCTAGTATTTCCTTTTATCACCGTAAAATATTCCAGGGTGATATCGGTAATAGTTTCGGAGATATTGAATGCTGGTGAAATATTTCGCACAGCCGCCATGTTGGATTGGTGAGACGTAACAAAATTTGAAGGGCCCGGTCAGGGTCGTCTGGAATAGTGCTATGAAATTACCAAGTTTCATTGAAATCGCTCCAGCCGTTTATAAGTTATTAGGGACACACACACACACACACCATCACACACGCACACACACACGGACAAAAGGTGATCTCATAAGCCTATTTTTTCAAAATTGAAAATAGGCTAAAAATAAAATTAGAAACTTAAAGAAAAATAGTCATAAGAAATATGTCGCATATTACAGCCCCAAAAATACGTCTTGTGGAATCTTACACTAAAATGTTTCTTTCAAAGTGTGTTAAAACGATTGTTAATAATTTGTTCATTAAAACTTATACTAGCTGTCTATAATTTGAAATTAAATTTAAATGTATGTAGTCCCTCAGAACCAACGTAATAAGTAACAACGTTACTGATCTCGTACCTCCGTAACTAAGGGTAACAGTGTAAAAATCAATTATGAATCATAAGAGTTGAAACTGACATCACCCAAATGAAGATCCCCTTCACGACACCAGGGCACTTCTAAAGCTGCAGTATTTAAAAGGGACGCCACATTATCTCAATAGATCATAGAAGGTGGCTCATCAAGTTGCCAACTGTCAGTACACACAGCGGGGTTTGATTACACAGGATTATGATGGCGGTGTGTACACAACAGGATTACCAACTATCAGATCAATCTGTTTCCACACCAGGATAATCGCTCTGACAAGTGGAGGCCATACACTACACTTTGTGACGTCACACTAAGCGGGCTGTCTCCCGAGATCACGCGCAAACCAAACCGCTCAACATCCTGAGATCAACACAACCATTTCACAGAATATGGCATAGATAGAAGTTCTCTAGATGCTGAAAATGCAAGGAAGTCTCAGAAGAAAGAATGAAAGAAAGAAAGAAAGAAAGAAAGAAAGAAAGAAAGAAAGATCGAAATAACAAAGAAAGAACGTACAGTAGAAGTAAGACAGAAAGAAAGAACGAAATTAGGAACGAAAAAAAGATAAAAGAAAGAACGAAGAAAGGGAGAAGAAAATGTTTTCGTCATTCCTTTACTTTTGAAAAGACAAATGTTGAGATGGTTCCCTCTTTACTGCAGTGAATATTATAACCTCCCGGTACACAACAGGTTCGTCTCAATTCATAGGAAAGAACCTTCGCTGCACTGACAAGAGAAAACCTGTGCACAGTGGTTTTAAAATTAACAAATAGGAAGATAAATGCACTGAAATACAAGGTACATGATCAGGGGCAGATGACCTCGTAGTTCCTCCCCTTCAATCAACAATAACTAACTAAACCCGTGAATGATCACACGGTTAAGAAACAAATTATCTAATTCTCGAAGAAGAAATATTAGGGTAATTTAATATTCCTCAATTGATTATACGATACTACAGTAACATTAATACTCTGGTGCTGAAATAAATTATATTTTAATGGTTAAAACTCATTACGGAACAAATACTGAATACCGCTTTGAAGTACTCCTACAGTGCTTGTTCTCGAAACAACAACTGAGGTTATAATAATACAGCCTACACCCATTAGGCCCGACTAGGCCCAGGCCTAGGGCCTCCAATTATCTTGGGTCCCCAAAATTTTATTCCGAAAATTTAGTAAAATTGTATCCAGAACTGAGACAGTTATATTACATTACAATGCCCTTTAAAAACGGAGTTCACTCATTCTGAACTTTACGAAATATTTATACGAGACAAGCTTGAGTCTGTTTTTCCAAACGTTGAAATTGCTTTTCGCATTTTCCGGACCCTCATGATAACGAATTGCTCTGCGGAGCGCTCGTTTTCAAAATTGAAACGGATCAAAAGTTTAATGTATATCGAGTCAGATATTCTGCGGGAAATAGATTTTGATGACACTGTAGAAGATTTCATTGACCGAAAAAAACAGAAAACAAGAAGTTCCGCGACGAAATAAAGAGACTACTTTTCTTAAAATTTAAGATTCATGCCAATGATTAATCTATATGGACCTATCTAGAATAATGACGAAATTAAGTTGGTAATATCGAAATTTCTAATTAGTTCGAAATACTGTATACCTGGCATAATGTAGCCTAATAGAGCACTACAGTTGGCAGCCCTGGTGACTGAATATATTCTTAGTTCCATCTCTTAAGGTACAGAATACAAAATTTGGTCGGAGTCCAATGAATAGCATGAACGTTGCATGCAGTTAAACATTGGATCTAACAGTGCGCGTAAAATCATGTTGGCAACAGTGTCATGCATGTATTGGTCAGAAATAATCTGAAATAATATGATCTATTGTTGTGCCAATTTTGAATGAAATCCATTAGTTAGTATAGAAGTTACATGCATTTTAAAATTGGACCTATCAGCAGGCTTAGAATCATGTTGGCAGCACTGACGTATATTAGTTACTCCAAAGTAATCTAGAAAGCCAGGTACTATACGTGTGCAAAGTTTAGAGCTATTGGCTTGCATTCTTTCTGATATATTGATATTAGGGTAACAAAAATAGAGACAGCATTATTAACAGTTGGCAGCCTTGGTTGCTCTTAAGAATACGCATAGTCATAGCTGTTATGGTACACATAGCACATACGAAATTTGGTTGAAATCCAAATGATAGTATGGAAGTTACATGTATTTAAAGTTGGACCTCTCAGCAGGCTTAGAATCATGTTGGTAGCACTGACGTATATAAGTTACTCCACATTAATATAGAATGTCATGTACTATACGTGTGCATAGTTTAAAGCTGTCGGCTTGCATACTTTCTTATATATATAGGTATTTGGATAAAAGAAATTAAGAGCATTTTTAACAGTTGGCAGCACTGGTGGTTCATAGGAATACGTTCAGTCATATCTGGTTATGTACACATACAACATACGAAATTTGGTTGAATTCCAATTGATAGTGTAGAAGTTATATGCATTTAAATATTGGACCTATCAGTAGGCTTATAATCATTTTGGCAACACTGCCATATATGGCCTTCTGGAAATTAAACTGCAATATTATTATCTATATGTGTGCCGATTTTGAAATAGCTCCCATTCATACCTTCCAAGATATCCAACATGGAGCTCAAATTTCAATTGCGATTTTTCAGCAGTTGGTAGCACTGACATCATTTTCAAATATGGCCGTGAGATATTCAGGTATAGATCTTTACTCCTACCAAATTTTATTTCGATTGCTCCAGCCGTTTAGGAGTTGATAGGGGGGGGGGACACGCACACAGCCAGACAGACAGACAGAAGGACAGACAGACAGACAGACAGACAGACAGACACACATTTTCCCGGATCGATCTCATAAGACTACTTTTTCCTCATTTTTGCAAAATGTGAAAAGTAGGCTAAAAATGGATTACATTTTACTGAAGTAAAAAATAGCGTGATTTGTTAAATTGTTCATCAAATCATCTGAAATGTTTTCAAATAACGGTGATCGTTTCAATTGAAATGTACCGGTATGTATATATGAAGGCCTATGTATGATTTAATAAAAAGTGTATTATTCATCTTGAGAAAAAGAACTCTTGTATATACTTTATTAAATGTACAGGGACTACAAAATAAAAAAAAGAAATATTTGAAAAACAATAAAGGGGCCCCAAAAAGCTCATATTTGCTTAATCCGGCACTACCCACTACCATACATAAAACATTGTTTTCCGAGGCGTTTAATACATGAATACTTTCTCAAGCCACCATTGAACAAATGTAAGACGTGTGCGTTAACCCAGGGGGGTCCAGATAGAGTGTCCCTGGGAGAATTCCCGCAACAGACAAGGCGTGAACCTCCAGCATTCGTTGGGTTTTGATTGTTACCATTACCATTTCGTTCCTCGTTCTTTCTTTCTTTCTTTCTTTCTTTCTTTCTTCATTTCGTTATTTCGTTATTTTTTCGTTCATTCTTCATTTCATTCTTTCTCTCGTTGTTCATTTCGTTCCTTCATCTTTCTTTCTTTCTTTCTTTCTTTCTTTCTTTCTTCATTTCTTTATTTTTTCGTTCATTCTTCATTTCGTTCTTTCTTTCGTTCTTTCTTTCTATCTATCTTTTTCTTTCTTCCTTTCTTTCTTTCTTTCTTTCTTTCTTTCTTTCTTCCTTTCCTCATTTCGTTATTTCTTTATTTATTTAGTTATTGTCGTTCGTTGATTTCGTCCTTTCTTCTTATGTACGTTCTTCATTTCTTTCTTTCTTTCTTTCTTTCTTTCTTTCTTTCTTTCTTTCTTCATTTCGTCATTTCTTTATTTTTTCGTTCATTCTTCATTTCGTTCTTTCTGTCGTTCTTTCTTTCTATCTATCTTTTTCTTTCTTCCTTTCTTTCTTTCTTTCTTTCTTTCTTTCGTTCTTTCTTTCTATCTATCTTTTTCTTTCTTCCTTTCTTTCTTTCTTTCTTTCTTTCTTTCTTTCTTTCTTTCGTTCTTTCTTTCTATCTATCTTTTTCTTTCTTCCTTTCTTTCTTTCTATCTTTCTTTCTTTCTTTCTTTCTTTCTTTCTTTTCTCATTTCGTTATTTCTTTATTTATTTAGTTATTGTCGTTCGTTGATTTCGTCCTTTCTTCTTATGTACGTTCTTCATTTCGTTCATTCTTTGTTATTTTGTTCTTTCTTTCTATTTCCATTCTTCTTTCTTTCTTTCTTTCTTCCTCTCCCATTCCTTCTTCTTTCATTCGTTGTCCATTTCCTTTCTTTCTTTCGTTTTTCATTTCGTTATTTCTTTTCTTCGTTCATTCTTCATTTCGTTTCTTTCTTTCTTTCTTTCTTTCTTTCTTTCTTTCTTTCTATCTTTATTCCTTTCTTCTTCGTTCGTTTTTCCTTTTGTTCTTACTTACATTGATCTTTCTTCTTTCCTTCTATTTTCGGACGAAATTTTGTTTTTTGTTTGCTCTCATTTACGAATCACTTATCTTTGATAAATCACGGCTAATTGTATTTAATTATCCTAATCAACTATGCTAATACTCAACTCACCAATGTGTGCTCTAACGAGCAAATTCAGATTGTGTTCAAACTAATGGAATAGAATAATTAGTTAATGTAATGAAGAGACTAGATAATTCCATCTCATTTACTTACCGCAGTGGCGCTGGTTTAATTCTGTTAATGAGGATATTATTATACAATACATTGTAACACAGGATTTTCTGGATGTATCCGTATCCTCTTTCCAGATCTGCCGGGTTTCTCTCGGTCAACATTTCTGTCGAAAGGTCGTGGAGGATGGAAATTGAAAGACTCCTTAGACCATCATGGTTGGAAGAGAAGAAGAATGTAATAATAATGTTATTGGTTTTACGTCCCTGTTAACTACTCTGGCTTTTACAGAAGCCGGGGTGCCGGAATTTTGCCACGAAAGAGATCTTTAACGAGCAAGTAAATCTACTGACACGGCTCTTCGCATTTGCGCACCCTCAAATGCCAACTGACTGCGCCAGGATACGAACGCGAGAACATTACCGCTGAGGGAAGAGAAGAAGAGTTGACCAAGGGAGGTTGACAGCTGGGCTGTAAATATTTGAACATCGAATTATTCACAATATTCGAATTAGTTAAATAAGCCACATAGTCAGTCAAATCTTTCAAATGTTTGAAAAAGATAGAAAGAAAGAAAGAAAGAAAGAAAGAAAGAAAGAAAGAACGAAATGAGGAACGAACGAAAGAAGCAAGAAAGAACGAGATAAAGAACGAACGAAATAAGTAAGAAAGAAAGAAAGAAACAAACAAAGATAGATACAACGAAATGGAGAACGATCGAAAAAATAAATAAATATAGAAAGAAATAACGAAATGTAGAAAGAAAGAAAGAAAGAAAGAAAGAAAGAAAGAAAGAAAGAAAAAATAATGAAATGAAGAACGAACGAAACAAGCAAGAAAGAACGAAATAAAGAACGAACGAAAGTAGAAAGAAAGAAAGATAAAGAAAGAAAGAAAGAAAGAAAGAAAGAAAGAAAGAAAGATAGAAAGAACGAAATGAAGAACGAACGAAAGAAGCAAGAAAGAACGAAATAAAGAACGAACGAAACAAGCAAGAAAGAACGAACGTAAGTAGAAAGAAAGAAAGATGAAGAAAGAAAAATCGAACGAAACAAGAACGAACGAAATAAAGAACGAACGAAAGTAGAAAGAAAGAAAGATAAAGAAAGAAAGAAAGAAAGAAAGAAAGAACGAAATGAAGAACGAACGAAAGAAGCAAGAAAGAACGAAATAAAGAACGAACGAAACAAGCAAGAAAGAAAGAAAGAAAGAAAGAAAGATGAAGAAAGAAAGAAAGAACGAACGAAACAAGAACGAACGAAAGTAGAAAGAAAGAAAGAAAGAGAAAGAAAGAAAGAAAGAAAGAAATGTAGAACGAACCAAATAAAAAAGATGCTTGATAAATAATTTATTGATAAGGTTCTATCAGGCTCAATGGGGAAAGATTCGTCCCTGTTTCGAACAACTCGTCCACTCCATACATTTCTTTACACAAATTGCTGTAATTTTTGGGTATTTATCACCTTAGAATAATTCAAATAGGCCTATTAGAACTGTTCGATATATTTTAATAATCGACTCGATTTATTTGAATCTTCAAACGATTCGAACCGCTGAAGTATTCGGACCTCCACATGATTTGAAAATTTGAATTTGGATCCTGGCGAATATTCGGAATAGCCCTAGTGGACAGGAGTGTGGAATAAGGTGTGAGCCTCTTATTATTGTTGGAACATTGCATGGAAATGACTCAGTGACTCTGGATACTGGCGAATATTCGGAACAGCCCTAGTGGACAGGAGTGTGGAATAAGGTGTGAGCCTCTTATTATTGTTGGAACATTGCATGGAAATGACTCAGTGACTCTGGATGCTGGCGAATATTCGGAACAGCCCTAGTGGACAGGAGCGTGGAATAAGGTGTGAGCCTCTTATTATTGTTGGAACATTGCATGGAAATGACTCAGTGACTCTGGATACTGGCGAATATTCGGAACAGCCCTAGTGGACAGGAGCGTGGAATAAGGTGTGAGCCTCTTATTATTGTTGGAACATTGCATGGAAATGACTCAGTGACTCTGGATACTGGCGAATATTCGGAAGAGCCCTAGTGGACAGGAGCGTGGAATAAGGTGTGAGCCTCTTATTATTGTTGGAACATTGCAAGGAAATGACTCAGTGACTCTGGATACTGGCGAATATTCGGAACAGCCCTAGTGGACAGGAGTGTGGAATAAGGTGTGAGCCTCTTATTATTGTTGGAACATTGCATGGAAATGACTCAGTGACTCTGGATACTGGTGAATATTCGGAACAGCCCTAGTGGACAGGAGTGTGGAATAAGGTGTGAGCCTCTTATTATTGTTGGAACATTGCATGGAAATGTCTCAGTGACTCTGGATACTGGCGAATATTCGGAACAGCCCTAGTGGACAGGAGCGTGGAATAAGGTGTGAGCCTCTTATTATTGTTGGAACATTGCATGGAAAAGACTCAGTGACTCTGGATACTGGCGAATATTCGGAACAGCCCTAGTGGACAGGAGTGTGGAATAAGGTGTGAGCCTCTTATTATTGTTGGAACATTGCATGGAAATGACTCAGTGACTCTGGATACTGGCGAATATTCGGAACAGCCCTAGTGGACAGGAGCGTGGAATAAGGTGTGAGCCTCTTATTATTGTTGGAACATTGCATGGAAATGACTCAGTGGCTCTGGATACTGGCGAAAATTCGGAACAGCCCTAGTGGACAGGAGTGTGGAATAAGGTGTGAGCCTCTTATTATTGTTGGAACATTGCTTGGAAATGACTCAGTGACTCTGGATACTGGCGAATATTCGGAACAGCCCTAGTGGACAGGAGCGTGGAATAAAGTGTGAGCCTCTTATTATTGTTGGAACATTGCATGGAAATGACTCAGTGACTCTGGATACTGGCGAATATTCGGAACAGCCCTAGTGGACAGGAGTGTGGAATAAGGTGTGAGCCTCTTATTATTGTTGGAACATTGCATGGAAATGACTCAGTGACTCTGGATACTGGCGAATATTCGGAACATCCCTAGTGGACAGGAGCGTGGAATAATGTGTGAGCCTCTTATTATTGTTGGAACATTGCATGGAAATGACTCAGTGACTCTGGATACTGGGGAATATTCGGAACAGCCCTAGTGGACAGGAGCGTGGAATAAGGTGTGAGCCTCTTATTATTGTTGGAACATTGCATGGAAATGACTCAGTGACTCTGGATACTGGCGAATATTCGGAACAGCCCTAGTGGACAGGAGCGTGGAATAAGGTGTGAGCCTCTTGTTATTGTTGGAACATTGCATGGAAATGACTCAGTGACTCTGGATACTGGCGAATATTCGGAACAGCCCTAGTGGACAGGAGCGTGGAATAAGCTGTGAGCCTCTTATTATTGTTGGAACATTGCATGGAAATGACTCAGTGACTCTGGATATTGGCGAATATTCGGAACAGCCCTAGTGGACAGGAGCGTGGAATAAGGTGTGAGCCTCTTATTATTGTTGGAACATTGCATGGAAATGACTCAGTGACTCTGGATACTGGCGAATATTCGGAACAGCCCTAGTGGACAGGGGCGTGGAATAAGGTGTGAGCCTCTTATTATTGTTGGAACATTGCATGGAAATGACTCAGTGACTCTGGATACTGGCGAATATTCGGAACAGCCCTAGTGGACAGGAGCGTGGAATAAGGTGTGAGCCTCTTATTATTGTTGGAACATTGCATGGAAATGACTCAGTGACTCTGGACACTGGCGAATATTCGGAACAGCCCTAGTGGACAGGAGTGTGGAATAAGGTGTGAGCCTCTTATTATTGTTGGAACATTGCATGGAAATGACTCAGTGACTCTGGATACTGGCGAATATTCGGAACAGCCCTAGTGGACAGGAGCGTGGAATAAGGTGTGAGCCTCTTATTATTGTTGGAACATTGCATGGAAATGACTCAGTGACTCTGGATACTGGCGAATATTCGGAACAGCCCTAGTGGACAGGAGAGTGGAATAAGGTGTGAGCCTCTTATTATTGTTGGAACATTGCATGGAAATGACTCAGTGACTCTGGATACTGGCGAATATTCGGAAAAGCCCTAGTGGACAGGAGCGTGGAATAAGGGGTGAGCCTCTTATTATTGTTGGAACATTGCATGGAAATGACTCAGTGACTCTGGATACTGGTGAATATTCGGAACAGCCCTAGTGGACAGGAGCGTGGAATAAGGTGTGAGCCTCTTATTATTGTTGGAACATTGCATGGAAATGACTCTGTGACTCTGGATACTGGCGAATATTCGGAACAGCCCTAGTGGACAGGAGCGTGGAATAAGGTGTGAGCCTCTTATTATTGTTGGAACATTGCAGGGAAATGACTCAGTGACTCTGGATACTGGCGAATATTCGGAACAGCCCTAGTGGACAGGAACGTGGAATAAGGTGTGAGCCTCTTATTATTGTTGGAACATTGCATGGAAATGACTCAGTGACCCTGGATACTGGCGAATATTCGGAACAGCCCTAGTGGACAGGAGTGTGGAATAAGGTGTGAGCCTCTTATTATTGTTGGAACATTGCATGGAAATGTCTCAGTGACTCTGGATACTGGCGAATATTCGGAACAGCCCTAGTGGACAGGAGCGTGGAATAAGGTGTGAGCCTCTTGTTATTGTTGGAACATTGCATGGAAATGATTTAGTGACTCTGGATACTGGCGAATATTCGGAACAGCTCTAGTGGACAGGAGCGTGTAATAAGGTGTGAGCCTCTTATTATTGTTGGAACATTGCATGGAAATGACTCAGTGACTCTGGATACTGGCGAATATTCGGAACAGCCCTAGTGGACAGGAGTGTGGAATAAGGTGTGAGCCTCTTATTATTGTTGGAACATTGCATGGAAATGACTCAGTGACTCTGAATACTGGCGAATATTCGGAACAGCCCTAGTGGACAGGAGCGTGGAATAAGGTGTGAGCCTCTTATTATTGTTGGAACATTGCATGGAAATGACTCAGTGACTCTGGATACTGGCGAATATTCGGAACAGCCCTAGTGGACAGGAGTGTGGAATAAGGTGTGAGCCTCTTATTATTGTTGGAACATTGCATGGAAATGACTCAGTGACTCTGGATACTGGCGAATATTCGGAACAGCCCTAGTGGACTGGAGTGTGGAATAAGGTGTGAGCCTCTTATTATTGTTGGAACATTGCATGGAAATGACTCAGTGACTCTGGATACTGGCGAATATTCGGAACAGCCCTAGTGGACAGGAGTGTGGAATAAGGTGTGAGCCTCTTATTATTGTTGGAACATTGCATGGAAATGACTCAGTGACTCTGGATACTGGCGAATATTCGGAACAGCCCTAGTGGACACGAGCGTGGAATAAGGTGTGAGCCTCTTATTATTGTTGGAACATTGCATGGAAATGACTCAGTGACTCTGGATACTGGCGAATATTCGGAACAGCCCTAGTGGACAGGAGCGTGGAATAAGGTGTGAGCCTCTTATTATTGTTGGAACATTGCATGGAAATGACTCAGTGACTCTGGATACTGGCGAATATTCGGAACAGCCCTAGTGGACAGGAGCGTGGAATAAGGTGTGAGCCTCTTATTATTGTTGGAACATTGCATGGAAATGACTCAGTGACTCTGGATACTGGCGAATATTCGGAACAGCCCTAGTGGACAGGAGCGTGGAATAAGGTGTGAGCCTCTTATTATTGTTGGAACATTGCATGGAAATGAGTCAGTGACACTGGATACTGGCGAATATTCGGAACAGCCCTAGTGGACAGGAGCGTGGAATAAGGTGTGAGCCTCTTATTATTGTTGGAACATTGCATGGAAATGACTCAGTGACTCTGGATACTGGCGAATATTCGGAACAGCCCTAGTGGACAGGAGTGTGGAATAAGGTGTGAGCCTCTTATTATTGTTGGAACATTGCATGGATATGACTCAGTGACTCTGGATACTGGCGAATATTCGGAACAGCCCTAGTGGACAGGAGTGTGGAATAAGGTGTGAGCCTCTTATTATTGTTGGAACATTGCATGGAAATAACTCAGTGACTCTGGATACTGGTGAATATTCGGAACAGCCCTAGTGGACAGGAGTGTGGAATAAGGTGTGAGCCTCTTATTATTGTTGGAACATTGCATGGAAATGACTCAGTGACTCTGGATACTGGCGAATATTCGGAACAGCCCTAGTGGACAGGAGTGTGGAATAAGTAATGAGCCTCTTATTATTGTTGGAACATTGCATGGAAATGACTCAGTGACTCTGGATACTGGCGAATATTCGGAACAGCCCTAGTGGACAGGAGTGTGGAATAAGGTGTGAGCCTCTTATTATTGTTGGAACATTGCATGGAAATGACTCAGTGACTCTGGATACTGGCGAATATTCGGAACAGCCCTAGTGGACAGGAGTGTGGAATAAGTTGTGAGCCTCTTATTATTGTTGGAACATTGCATGGAAATGACTCAGTGACTCTGGATACTGGCGAATATTCGGAACAGCCCTAGTGGACAGGAGTGTGGAATAAGGTGTGAGCCTCTTATTATTGTTGGAACATTGCATGGAAATGACTCAGTGACTCTGGATACTGGCGAATATTCGGAACAGCCCTAGTGGACAGGAGTGTGGAATAAGGTGTGAGCCTCTTATTATTGTTGGAACATTGCATGGAAATGACTCAGTGACTCTGGATACTGGTGAATATTCGGAAAAACCCTAGTGGACAGGAGTGTGGAATAAGGTGTGAGTCTCTTATTATTGTTGGAACATTGCATGGAAATGACTCAGTGACTCTGGATACTGGCGAATATTCGGAGCAGCCCTAGTGGACAGGAGTGTGGAATAAGGTGTGAGCCTCTTATTATTGTTGGAACATTGCATGGAAATGACTCAGTGACTCTGGATACTGGCGAATATTCGGAACAGCCCTAGTGGACAGGAGTGTGGAATAAGGTGTGAGCCTCTTATTATTGTTGGAACATTGCATGGAAATGACTCAGTGACTCTGGATACTGGTGAATATTCGGAACAGCCCTAGTGGACAGGAGTGTGGAATAAGGTGTGAGCCTCTTATTATTGTTGGAACATTGCATGGAAATGACTCAGTGACTCTGGATACTGGTGAATATTCGGAACAGCCCTAGTGGACAGGAGTGTGGAATAAGGTGTGAGCCTCTTATTATTGTTGGAACATTGCATGGAAATGACTCAGTGACTCTGGATACTGGCGAATATTCGGAACAGCCCTAGTGGACAGGAGCGTGGAATAAGTTGTGAGCCTCTTATCATTGTTGGAACATTGCATGGAAATGACTCAGTGACTCTGGATACTGGCGAATATTCGGAACAGTCCTAGTGGACAGGAGCGTGGAATAAGGTGTGAGCCTCTTATTATTGTTGGAACATTGCATGGAAATGACTCAGTGACTCTGGATACTGGCGAATATTCGGAACAGCCCTAGTGGACAGGAGCGTGGAATAAGGTGTGAGCCTCTTATTATTGTTGGAACATTGCATGGAAATGACTCAGTGACTCTGGATACTGGCGAATATTCGGAACAGCCCTAGTGGACAGGAGCGTGGAATAAGGTGTGAGCCTCTTATTATTGTTGGAACATTGCATGGAAATGACTCAGTGACTCTGGATACTGGCGAATATTCGGAACAGCCCTAGTGGACAGGAGCGTGGAATAAGGTGTGAGCCTCTTATTATTGTTGGAACATTGCATGGAAATGTCTCAGTGACTCTGGATACTGGCGAATATTCGGAACAGCCCTAGTGGACAGGAGCGTGGAATAAGGTGTGAGCCTCTTATTATTGTTGGAACATTGCATGGAAATGACTTAGTGACTCTGGATACTGGCGAATATTCGGAACAGCTCTAGTGGACAGGAGCGTGGAATAAGATGTGAGCCTCTTATTATTGTTGGAACATTGCATGGAAATGACTCAGTGACTCTGGATACTGGCGAATATTCGGAACAGCCCTAGTGGACAGGAGCGTGGAATAAGGTGTGAGCCTCTTATTATTGTTGGAACATTGCATGGAAATGACTCAGTGACTCTGGATACTGGCGAATATTCGGAACAGCCCTAGTGGACAGGAGCGTGGAATAAGGTGTGAGCCACTTATTATTGTTGGAACATTGCATGGAAATGACTCAGTGACTCTGGATACTGGCGAATATTCGGAACAGCCCTAGTGGACAGGAGCGTGGAATAAGGTGTGAGCCTCTTATTATTGTTGGAACATTGCATGGAAATGACTAAGTGACTCTGGATACTGGCGAATATTCGGAACAGCCCTATTGGACAGGAGTGTGGAATAAGGTGTGAACCTCTTATTATTGTTGGAACATTGCATGGAAATGACTCAGTGACTCTGGATACTGGCGAATATTCGGATCATCCCTAGTGGACAGGAGTGTGGAATAAGGTGTGAGCCTCTTATTATTGTTGGAACATTGCATGTGAATGACTCAGTGACTCTGGATACTGGTGAATATTCGGAACAGCCCTAGTGGACAGGAGTGTGGAATATGGTGTGAGCCTCTTATGATTGTTGGAACATTGCATGGAAATGACTCAGTGACTCTGGATACTGGCGAATATTCGGAACAGCCCTAGTGGACAGGAGTGTGGAATAAGGTGTGAGCCTCTTATTATTGTTGGAACATTGCATGGAAATGACTCAGTGACTCTGGATACTGGCGAATATTCGGAACAGCCCTAGTGGACAGGAGCGTGGAATAAGGTGTGAGCCTCTTATTATTGTTGGAACATTGCATGGAAATGACTCAGTGACTCTGGATACTGGCGAATATTTGGAACAGCCCTAGTGGACAGGAGCGTGGAATAAGGTGTGAGCCTCTTATTATTGTTGGAACATTGCATGGAAATGACTCAGTGACTCTGGATACTGGCGAATATTCGGAACAGCCCTAGTGGACAGGAGCGTGGAATAAGGTGTGAGCCTCTTATTATTGTTGGAACATTGCATGGAAATGACTCAGTGACTCTGGATACTGGCGAATATTCGGAACAGCCCTAGTGGACAGGAGCGTGGTATAAGGTGTGAGCCTCTTATTATTGTTGGAACATTGCATGGAAATGACTCAGTGACTCTGGATACTGGCGAATATTCGGAACAGCCCTAGTGGACAGGAGCGTGGAATAAGATGTGAGCCTCTTATTATTGTTGGAACATTGCATGGAAATTACTCAGTGACTCTGGATACTGGCAAATATTCGGAACAGCCCTAGTGGACAGGAGCGTGGAATAAGGTGTGAGCCTCTTATTATTGTTGGAACATTGCATGGAAATGACTCAGTGACTCTGGATACTGGCGAATATTCGGAACAGCCCTAGTGGACAGGAGCGTGGAATAAGGTGTGAGCCTCTTATTATTGTTGGAACATTGCATGGAAATGACTCAGTGACTCTGGATACTGGCGAATATTCGGAACAGCCCTAGTGGACAGGAGCGTGGAATAAGGTGTGAGCCTCTTATTATTGTTGGAACATTGCATGGAAATGTCTCAGTGACTCTGGATACTGGCGAATATTCGGAACAGCCCTAGTGGACAGGAGCGTGGAATAAGGTGTGAGCCTCTTGTTATTGTTGGAACATTGCATGGAAATGACTTAGTGACTCTGGATACTGGCGAATATTCGGAACAGCTCTAGTGGACAGGAGCGTGTAATAAGGTGTGAGCCTCTTATTATTGTTGGAACATTGCATGGAAATGACTCAGTGACTCTGGATACTGGCGAATATTCGGAACAGCCCTAGTGGACAGGAGTGTGGAATAAGGTGTGAGCCTCTTATTATTGTTGGAACATTGCATGGAAATGACTCAGTGACTCTGAATACTGGCGAATATTCGGAACAGCCCTAGTGGACAGGAGCGTGGAATAAGGTGTGAGCCTCTTATTATTGTTGGAACATTGCATGGAAATGACTCAGTGACTCTGGATACTGGCGAATATTCGGAACAGCCCTAGTGGACAGGAGCGTGGAATAAGGTGTGAGCCTCTTATTATTGTTGGAACATTGCATGGAAATGACTCAGTGACTCTGGATACTGGCGAATATTCGGAACAGCCTTAGTGGACAGGAGCGTGGAATAAGGTGTGAGCCTCTTATTATTGTTGGAACATTGCATGGAAATGACTCAGTGACTCTGGATACTGGTGAATATTCGGAACAGCCCTAATGGACAGGAGCGTGGAATAAGGTGTGAGCCTCTTATTATTGTTGGAACATTGAATGGAAATGACTCAGTGACTCTGGATACTGGCGAATATTCGGAACAGCCCTAGTGGACAGGAGTGTGGAATAAGGTGTGAGCCTCTTATTATTGTTGGAACATTGCATGGAAATGAGTCAGTGACACTGGATACTGGCGAATAAACGGAACAGCCCTAGTGGACAGGAGCGTGGAATAAGGTGTGAGCCTCTTATTATTGTTGGAACATTGCATGGAAATGACTCAGTGACTCTGGATACTGGCGAATATTCGGAACAGCCCTAGTGGACAGGAGTGTGGAATAAGGTGTGAGCCTCTTATTATTGTTGGAACATTGCATGGATATGACTCAGTGACTCTGGATACTGGCGAATATTCGGAACAGCCCTAGTGGACAGGAGTGTGGAATAAGGTGTGAGCCTCTTATTATTGTTGGAACATTGCATGGAAATGACTCAGTGACTCTGGATACTGGCGAATATTCGGAACAGCCCTAGTGGACAGGAGTGTGGAATAAGGTGTGAGCCTCTTATTATTGTTGGAACATTGCATGGAAATGACTCAGTGACTCTGGATACTGGCGAATATTCGGAACAGCCCTAGTGGACAGGAGTGTGGAATAAGGTGTGAGCCTCTTATTATTGTTGGAACATTGCATGGAAATGACTCAGTGACTCTGGATACTGGTGAATATTCGGAACAGCCCTAGTGGACAGGAGTGTGGAATAAGGTGTGAGCCTCTTATTATTGTTGGAACATTGCATGGAAATGACTCAGTGACTCTGGATACTGGCGAATATTCGGAACAGCCCTAGTGGACAGGAGCGTGGAATAAGGTGTGAGCCTCTTATTATTGTTGGAACATTGCATGGAAATGACTCAGTGACTCTGGATACTGGCGAATATTCGGAACAGCCGTAGTGGACAGGAGCGTGGAATAAGGTGTGAGCCTCTTATTATTGTTGGAACATTGCATGGAAATGACTCAGTGACTCTGGATACTGGCGAATATTCGGAACAGCCCTAGTGGACAGGAGCGTGGAATAAGGTGTGAGCCTCTTATTATTGTTGGAACATTGCATGGAAATGACTCAGTGACTCTGGATACTGGCGAATATTCGGAACAGCCCTAGTGGACAGGAGCGTGGAATAAGGTGTGAGCCTCTAATTATTGTTGGAACATTGCATGGAAATGACTCAGTGACTCTGGATACTGGCGAATATTCGGAACAGCCCTAGTGGACAGGAGCGTGGAATAAGGTGTGAGCCTCTTATTATTGTTGGAACATTGCATGGAAATGTCTCAGTGACTCTGGATACTGGCGAATATTCGGAACAGCCCGAGTGGACAGGAGCGTGGAATAAGGTGTGAGCCTCTTATTATTGTTGGAACATTGCATGGAAATGACTTAGTGACTCTGGATACTGGCTAATATTCGGAACAGCTCTAGTGGACAGGAGCGTGGAATAAGTTGTGAGCCTCTTATTATTGTTGGAACATTGCATGGAAATGACTCAGTGACTCTGGATACTGGCGAATATTCGGAACAGCCCTAGTGGACAGGAGTGTGGAATAAGGTGTGAGCCTCTTATTATTGTTGGAACATTGTATGGAAATGACTCAGTGACTCTGGATACTGGTGAATATTCGGAACAGCCCTAGTGGACAGGAGCGTGGAATAAGGTGTGAGCCTCTTATTATTGTTGGAACATTGCATGGAAATGACACAGTGACTCTGGATACTGGCGAATATTCGGAACAGCCCTAGTGGACAGGAGAGTGGAATAAGGTGTGAGCCACTTATTTTTGTTGGCACATTGCATGGAAATGACTCAGTGACTCTGGATACTGGCGAATATTCGGAACAGCCCTAGTGGACAGGAGCGTGGAATAAGGTGTGAGCCTCTTATTATTGTTGGAACATTGCATGGAAATTACTCAGTGACTCTGGATACTGGTGAATATTCGGAACAGCCCTAGTGGACAGGAGCTTGGAATAAGGTGTGATCCCCTTATTATTGTTGGAACATTGCATGGAAATGACTCTGTGACTCTGGATACCGGCGAATATTCGGAACAGCCCTAGTGGACAGGAGCGTGGAATAAGGTGTGAGCCTCTTATTATTGTTGGAACATTGCAGGGAAATGACTCAGTGACTCTGGATACTGGCGAATATTCGGAACAGCCCTAGTGGACAGGAGCGTGGAATAAGGTGTGAGCCTCTTATTATTGTTGGAACATTGCATGGAAATGACTCAGTGACTCTGGATACTGGCGAATATTCGGAACAGCCCTAGTGGACAGGAGTGTGGAATAAGGTGTGAGCCTCTTATTATTGTTGGAACATTGCATGGAAATGACTCAGTGACTCTGGATACTGGCGAATATTCGGAACAGCCCTAGTGGACAGGAGTGTGGAATAAGGTGTGAGCCTCTTATTATTGTTGGAACATTGCATGGAAATGACTCAGTGACTCTGGATACTGGCGAATATTCGGAACAGCCCTAGTGGACAGGAGTGTAGAATAAGGCGTGAGCCTCTTATTATTGTTGGAACATTGCATGGAAATGACTCAGTGACTCTGGATACTGGTGAATATTCGGAACAGCCCTAGTGGACAGGAGTGTGGAATAAGGTGTGAGCCTCTTATTATTGTTGGAACATTGCATGGAAATGACTCAGTGACTCTGGATACTGGCGAATATTCGGAACAGCCCTAGTGGACAGGAGTGTGGAATAAGGTGAGAGCCTCTTATTATTGTTGGAACATTGCATGGAAATGACTCAGTGACTCTGGATACTGGCGAATATTCGGAACAGCCCTAGTGGACAGGAGCGTGGAATAAGGTGTGAGCCTCTTATTATTGTTGGAACATTGCATGGAAATGACTCAGTGACTCTGGATACTGGCGAATATTCGGAACAGCCCTAGTGGACAGGAGCGTGGAATAAGGTGTGAGCCTCTTATTATTGTTGGAACATTGCATGGATATGACTAAGTGACTCTGGATACTGGCGAATATTCGGAACAGCCCTAGTGGACAGGAGTGTGGAATAAGGTGTGAACCTCTTATTATTGTTGGAACATTGCATGGAAATGACTCAGTGACTCTGGATACTGGCGAATATTCGGAACAGCCCTAGTGGACAGGAGTGTGGAATAAGGTGTGAGCCTCTTATTATTGTTGGAACATTGCATGTGAATGACTCAGTGACTCTGGATACTGGTGAATATTCGGAACAGCCCTACTGGACAGGAGTGTGGAATATGGTGTGAGCCTCTTATTATTGTTGGAACATTGCATGGAAATGACTCAGTGACTCTGGATACTGGCGAATATTCGGAACAGCCCTAGTGGACAGGAGTGTGGAATAAGGTGTGAGCCTCTTATTATTGTTGGAACATTGCATGGAAATGACTCAGTGACTCTGGATACTGGCGAATATTCGGAACAGCAATAGTGGACAGGAGCGTGGAATAAGGTGTGAGCCTCTTATTATTGTTGGAACATTGCATGGAAATGACTCAGTGACTCTGGATACTGGCGAATATTTGGAACAGCCCTAGTGGACAGGAGCGTGGAATAAGGTGTGAGCCTCTTATTATTGTTGGAACATTGCATGGAAATGACTCAGTGACTCTGGATACTGGCGAATATTCGGAACAGCCCTAGTGGACAGGAGCGTGGAATAAGGTGTGAGCCTCTTATTATTGTTGGAACATTGCATGGAAATGACTCAGTGACTCTGGATACTGGCGAATATCCGGAACAGCCCTAGTGGACAGGAGCGTGGAATAAGGTGTGAGCCTCTTATTATTGTTGGAACATTGCATGGAAATGACTCAGTGACTCTGGATACTGGCTAATATTCGGAACAGCCCTAGTGGACAGGAGCGTGGAATAAGGTGTGAGCCTCTTATTATTGTTGGAACATTGCATGGAAATTACTCAGTGACTCTGGATACTGGCGAATATTCGGAACAGCCCTAGTGGACAGGAGCGTGGAATAAGGTGTGAGCCTCTTATTATTGTTGGAACATTGCATGGAAATGACTCAGTGACTCTGGATACTGGCGAATATTCGGAACAGCCCTAGTGGACAGGAGCGTGGAATAAGGTGTGAGCCTCTTATTATTGTTGGAACATTGCATGGAAATGACTCAGTGACTCTGGATACTGGCGAATATTCGGAACAGCCCTAGTGGACAGGAGCGTGGAATAAGGTGTGAGCCTCTTATTATTGTTGGAACATTGCATGGAAATGACTCAGTGACTCTGGATACTGGCGAATATTCGGAACAGCCCTAGTGGACAGGAGCGTGGAATAAGGTGTGAGCCTCTTATTATTGTTGGAACATTGCATGGAAATGACTCAGTGACTCTGGATACTGGTGAATATTTGGAACAGCCCTAATGGACAGGAGCGTGGAATAAGGTGTGAGCCTCTTATTATTGTTGGAACATTGAATGGAAATGACTCAGTGACTCTGGATACTGGCGAATATTCGGAACAGCCCTAGTGGACAGGAGCGTGGAATAAGGTGTGAGCCTCTTATTATTGTTGGAACATTGCATGGAAATGAGTCAGTGACACTGGATACTGGCGAATATTCGGAACAGCCCTAGTGGACAGGAGCGTGGAATAAGGTGTGAGCCTCTTATTATTGTTGGAACATTGCAGGGAAATGACTCAGTGACTCTGGATACTGGCGAATATTCGGAACAGCCCTAGTGGACAGGAGCGTGGAATAAGGTGTGAGCCTCTTATTATTGTTGGAACATTGCATGGAAATGACTCAGTGACTCTGGATACTGGCGAATATTCGGAACAGCCCTAGTGGACAGGAGTGTGGAATAAGGTGTGAGCCTCTTATTATTGTTGGAACATTGCATGGAAATGACTCAGTGACTCTGGATACTGGCGAATATTCGGAACAGCCCTAGTGGACAGGAGTGTAGAATAAGGCGTGAGCCTCTTATTATTGTTGGAACATTGCATGGAAATGACTCAGTGACTCTGGATACTGGTGAATATTCGGAACAGCCCTAGTGGACAGGAGTGTGGAATAAGGTGTGAGCCTCTTATTATTGTTGGAACATTGCATGGAAATGACTCAGTGACTCTGGATACTGGCGAATATTCGGAACAGCCCTAGTGGACAGGAGTGTGGAATAAGGTGAGAGCCTCTTATTATTGTTGGAACATTGCATGGAAATGACTCAGTGACTCTGGATACTGGCGAATATTCGGAACAGCCCTAGTGGACAGGAGCGTGGAATAAGGTGTGAGCCTCTTATTATTGTTGGAACATTGCATGGAAATGACTCAGTGACTCTGGATACTGGCGAATATTCGGAACAGCCCTAGTGGACAGGAGCGTGGAATAAGGTGTGAGCCTCTTATTATTGTTGGAACATTGCATGGATATGACTAAGTGACTCTGGATACTGGCGAATATTCGGAACAGCCCTAGTGGACAGGAGTGTGGAATAAGGTGTGAACCTCTTATTATTGTTGGAACATTGCATGGAAATGACTCAGTGACTCTGGATACTGGCGAATATTCGGAACAGCCCTAGTGGACAGGAGTGTGGAATAAGGTGTGAGCCTCTTATTATTGTTGGAACATTGCATGTGAATGACTCAGTGACTCTGGATACTGGTGAATATTCGGAACAGCCCTAGTGGACAGGAGTGTGGAATATGGTGTGAGCCTCTTATTATTGTTGGAACATTGCATGGAAATGACTCAGTGACTCTGGATACTGGCGAATATTCGGAACAGCCCTAGTGGACAGGAGTGTGGAATAAGGTGTGAGCCTCTTATTATTGTTGGAACATTGCATGGAAATGACTCAGTGACTCTGGATACTGGCGAATATTCGGAACAGCAATAGTGGACAGGAGCGTGGAATAAGGTGTGAGCCTCTTATTATTGTTGGAACATTGCATGGAAATGACTCAGTGACTCTGGATACTGGCGAATATTTGGAACAGCCCTAGTGGACAGGAGCGTGGAATAAGGTGTGAGCCTCTTATTATTGTTGGAACATTGCATGGAAATGACTCAGTGACTCTGGATACTGGCGAATATTCGGAACAGCCCTAGTGGACAGGAGCGTGGAATAAGGTGTGAGCCTCTTATTATTGTTGGAACATTGCATGGAAATGACTCAGTGACTCTGGATACTGGCGAATATCCGGAACAGCCCTAGTGGACAGGAGCGTGGAATAAGGTGTGAGCCTCTTATTATTGTTGGAACATTGCATGGAAATGACTCAGTGACTCTGGATACTGGCGAATATTCGGAACAGCCCTAGTGGACAGGAGCGTGGAATAAGGTGTGAGCCTCTTATTATTGTTGGAACATTGCATGGAAATTACTCAGTGACTCTGGATACTGGCGAATATTCGGAACAGCCCTAGTGGACAGGAGCGTGGAATAAGGTGTGAGCCTCTTATTATTGTTGGAACATTGCATGGAAATGACTCAGTGACTCTGGATACTGGCGAATATTCGGAACAGCCCTAGTGGACAGGAGCGTGGAATAAGGTGTGAGCCTCTTATTATTGTTGGAACATTGCATGGAAATGACTCAGTGACTCTGGATACTGGCGAATATTCGGAACAGCCCTAGTGGACAGGAGCGTGGAATAAGGTGTGAGCCTCTTATTATTGTTGGAACATTGCATGGAAATGACTCAGTGACTCTGGATACTGGCGAATATTCGGAACAGCCCTAGTGGACAGGAGCGTGGAATAAGGTGTGAGCCTCTTATTATTGTTGGAACATTGCATGGAAATGACTCAGTGACTCTGGATACTGGTGAATATTCGGAACAGCCCTAATGGACAGGAGCGTGGAATAAGGTGTGAGCCTCTTATTATTGTTGGAACATTGAATGGAAATGACTCAGTGACTCTGGATACTGGCGAATATTCGGAACAGCCCTAGTGGACAGGAGCGTGGAATAAGGTGTGAGCCTCTTATTATTGTTGGAACATTGCATGGAAATGAGTCAGTGACACTGGATACTGGCGAATATTCGGAACAGCCCTAGTGGACAGGAGCGTGGAATAAGGTGTGAGCCTCTTATTATTGTTGGAACATTGCATGGAAATGACTCAGTGAATCTGGATACTGGCGAATATTCGGAACAGCCCTAGTGGACAGGAGTGTGGAATAAGGTGTGAGCCTCTTATTATTGTTGGAACATTGCATGGAAATGACTCAGTGACTCTGGATACTGGCGAATATTCGGAACAGCCTTAGTGGACAGGAGTGTGGAATAAGGTGTGAGCCTCTTATTATTGTTGGAACATTGCATGGAAATGACTCAGTGACTCTGGATACTGGCAAATATTCGGAACAGCCCTAGTGGACAGGAGTGTGGAATAAGGTGTGAGCCTCTTATTATTGTTGGAACATTGCATGGAAATGACTCAGTGACTCTGGATACTGGCGAATATTCGGAACAGCCCTAGTGGACAGGAGTGTGGAATAAGGTGTGAGCCTCTTATTATTGTTGGAACATTGCATGGAAATGACTCAGTGACTCTGGATACTGGTGAATATTCGGAACAGCCCTAGTGGACAGAAGTGTGGAATAAGGTGTGAGCCTCTTATTATTGTTGGAACATTGCATGGAAATGACTCAGTGACTCTGGATACTGGTGAATATTCGGAACAGCCCTAGTGGACAGGAGTGTGGAATAAGTTGTGAGCCTCTTATTATTGTTGGAACATTGCATGGAAATGACTCAGTGACTCTGGATACTGGCGAATATTCGGAACAGCCCTAGTGGACAGGAGTGTGGAATAAGGTGTGAGCCTCTTATTATTGTTGGAACATTGCATGGAAATGACTCAGTGACTCTGGATACTGGCGAATATTCGGAACAGCCCTAGTGGACAGGAGTGTGGAATAAGGTGTGAGCCTCTTATTATTGTTGGAACATTGCATGGAAATGACTCAGTGACTCTGGATACTGGTGAATATTCGGAAAAACCCTAGTGGACAGGAGTGTGGAATAAGGTGTGAGCCCCTTATTATTGTTGGAACATTGCATGGAAATGACTCAGTGACTCTGGATACTGGCGAATATTCGGAGCAGCCCTAGTGGACAGGAGTGTGGAATAAGGTGTGAGCCTCTTATTATTGTTGGAACATTGCATGGAAATGACTCAGTGACTCTGGATACTGGCGAATATTCGGAACAGCCCTAGTGGACAGGAGTGTGGAATAAGGTGTGAGCCTCTTATTATTGTTGGAACATTGCATGGAAATGACTCAGTGAATCTGGATACTGGCGAATATTCGGAACAGCCCTAGTGGACAGGAGTGTGGAATAAGGTGTGAGCCTCTTATTATTGTTGGAACATTGCATGGAAATGACTCAGTGACTCTGGATACTGGCGAATATTCGGAACAGCCCTAGTGGACAGGAGTGTGGAATAAGGTGTGAGCCTCTTATTATTGTTGGAACATTGCATGGAAATGACTCAGTGACTCTGGATACTGGTGAATATTCGGAACAGCCCTAGTGGACAGGAGTGTGGAATAAGGTGTGAGCCTCTTATTATTGTTGGAACATTGCATGGAAATGACTCAGTGACTCTGGATACTGGTGAATATTCGGAACAGCCCTAGTGGACAGGAGTGTGGAATAAGGTGTGAACCTCTTATTATTGTTGGAACATTGCATGGAAATGACTCAGTGACTCTGGATACTGGCGAATATTCGGAACAGCCCTAGTGGACAGGAGCGTGGAATAAGGTGTGAGCCTCTTATTATTGTTGGAACATTGCATGGAAATGACTCAGTGACTCTGGATACTGGCGAATATTCGGAACAGCCCTAGTGGACAGGAGCGTGGAATAAGGTGTGAGCCTCTTATTATTGTTGGAACATTGCATGGAAATGACTCAGTGACTCTGGATACTGGCGAATATTCGGAACAGCCCTAGTGGACAGGAGCGTGGAATAAGGTGTGAGCCTCTTATTATTGTTGGAACATTGCATGGAAATGACTCAGTGACTCTGGATACTGGCGAATATTCGGAACAGCCCTAGTTGACAGGAGCGTGGAATAAGGTGTGAGCCTCTTATTATTGTTGGAACATTGCATGGAAATGACTCAGTGACTCTGGATCCTGGCGAATATTCGGAACAGCCCTAGTGGACAGGAGCGTGGAATAAGGTGTGAGCCTCTTATTATTGTTGGAACATTGCATGGAAATGACTCAGTGAATCTGGATACTGGCGAATATTCGGAACAGCCCTAGTGGACAGGAGTGTGGAATAAGGTGTGAGCCTCTTATTATTGTTGGAACATTGCATGGAAATGACTCAGTGACTCTGGATACTGGCGAATATTCGGAACAGCCTTAGTGGACAGGAGTGTGGAATAAGGTGTGAGCCTCTTATTATTGTTGGAACATTGCATGGAAATGACTCAGTGACTCTGGATACTGGCAAATATTCGGAACAGCCCTAGTGGACAGGAGTGTGGAATAAGGTGTGAGCCTCTTATTATTGTTGGAACATTGCATGGAAATGACTCAGTGACTCTGGATACTGGCGAATATTCGGAACAGCCCTAGTGGACAGGAGTGTGGAATAAGGTGTGAGCCTCTTATTATTGTTGGAACATTGCATGGAAATGACTCAGTGACTCTGGATACTGGTGAATATTCGGAACAGCCCTAGTGGACAGAAGTGTGGAATAAGGTGTGAGCCTCTTATTATTGTTGGAACATTGCATGGAAATGACTCAGTGACTCTGGATACTGGTGAATATTCGGAACAGCCCTAGTGGACAGGAGTGTGGAATAAGTTGTGAGCCTCTTATTATTGTTGGAACATTGCATGGAAATGACTCAGTGACTCTGGATACTGGCGAATATTCGGAACAGCCCTAGTGGACAGGAGTGTGGAATAAGGTGTGAGCCTCTTATTATTGTTGGAACATTGCATGGAAATGACTCAGTGACTCTGGATACTGGCGAATATTCGGAACAGCCCTAGTGGACAGGAGTGTGGAATAAGGTGTGAGCCTCTTATTATTGTTGGAACATTGCATGGAAATGACTCAGTGACTCTGGATACTGGCGAATATTCGGAACAGCCCTAGTGGACAGGAGTGTGGAATAAGGTGTGAGCCTCTTATTATTGTTGGAACATTGCATGGAAATGACTCAGTGAATCTGGATACTGGCGAATATTCGGAACAGCCCTAGTGGACAGGAGTGTGGAATAAGGTGTGAGCCTCTTATTATTGTTGGAACATTGCATGGAAATGACTCAGTGACTCTGGATACTGGCGAATATTCGGAACAGCCCTAGTGGACAGGAGTGTGGAATAAGGTGTGAGCCTCTTATTATTGTTGGAACATTGCATGGAAATGACTCAGTGACTCTGGATACTGGTGAATATTCGGAACAGCCCTAGTGGACAGGAGTGTGGAATAAGGTGTGAGCCTCTTATTATTGTTGGAACATTGCATGGAAATGACTCAGTGACTCTGGATACTGGTGAATATTCGGAACAGCCCTAGTGGACAGGAGTGTGGAATAAGGTGTGAACCTCTTATTATTGTTGGAACATTGCATGGAAATGACTCAGTGACTCTGGATACTGGCGAATATTCGGAACAGCCCTAGTGGACAGGAGCGTGGAATAAGGTGTGAGCCTCTTATTATTGTTGGAACATTGCATGGAAATGACTCAGTGACTCTGGATACTGGCGAATATTCGGAACAGCCCTAGTGGACAGGAGCGTGGAATAAGGTGTGAGCCTCTTATTATTGTTGGAACATTGCATGGAAATGACTCAGTGACTCTGGATACTGGCGAATATTCGGAACAGCCCTAGTGGACAGGAGCGTGGAATAAGGTGTGAGCCTCTTATTATTGTTGGAACATTGCATGGAAATGACTCAGTGACTCTGGATACTGGCGAATATTCGGAACAGCCCTAGTTGACAGGAGCGTGGAATAAGGTGTGAGCCTCTTATTATTGTTGGAACATTGCATGGAAATGACTCAGTGACTCTGGATCCTGGCGAATATTCGGAACAGCCCTAGTGGACAGGAGCGTGGAATAAGGTGTGAGCCTCTTATTATTGTTGGAACATTGCATGGAAATGTCTCAGTGACTCTGGATACTGGCGAATATTCGGAACAGCCCTAGTGGACAGGAGCGTGGAATAAGGTGTGAGCCTCTTATTATTGTTGGAACATTGCATGGAAATGACTTAGTGACTCTGGATACTGGCGAATATTCGGAACAGCTCTAGTGGACAGGAGCGTGGAATAAGATGTGAGCCTCTTATTATTGTTGGAACATTGCATGGAAATGACTCAGTGACTCTGGATACTGGCGAATATTCGGAACAGCCCTAGTGGACAGGAGCGTGGAATAAGGTGTGAGCCTCTTATTATTGTTGGAACATTGCATGGAAATGACTCAGTGACTCTGGATACTGGCGAATATTCGGAACAGCCCTAGTGGACAGGAGCGTGGAATAAGGTGTGAGCCTCTTATTATTGTTGGAACATTGCATGGAAATGACTCAGTGACTCTGGATACTGGCGAATATTCGGAACAGCCCTAGTGGACAGGAGCGTGGAATAAGGTGTGAGCCTCTTATTATTGTTGGAACATTGCATGGAAATGACTAAGTGACTCTGGATACTGGCGAATATTCGAAACAGCCCTATTGGACAGGAGTGTGGAATAAGGTGTGAACCTCTTATTATTGTTGGAACATTGCATGGAAATGACTCAGTGACTCTGGATACTGGCGAATATTCGGAACAGCCCTAGTGGACAGGAGTGTGGAATAAGGTGTGAGCCTCTTATTATTGTTGGAACATTGCATGTGAATGACTCAGTGACTCTGGATACTGGTGAATATTCGGAACAGCCCTAGTGGACAGGAGTGTGGAATATGGTGTGAGCCTCTTATTATTGTTGGTACATTGCATGGAAATGACTCAGTGACTCTGGATACTGGCGAATATTCGGAACAGCCCTAGTGGACAGGAGCGTGGAATAAGGTGTGAGCCTCTTATTATTGTTGGAACATTGCATGGAAATGACTCAGTGACTCTGGATACTGGCGAATATTTGGAACAGCCCTAGTGGACAGGAGCGTGGAATAAGGTGTGAGCCTCTTATTATTGTTGGAACATTGCATGGAAATGACTCAGTGACTCTGGATACTGGCGAATATTCGGAACAGCCCTAGTGGACAGGAGCGTGGAATAAGGTGTGAGCCTCTTATTATTGTTGGAACATTGCATGGAAATGACTCAGTGACTCTGGATACTGGCGAATATTCGGAACAGCCCTAGTGGACAGGAGCGTGGAATAAGGTGTGAGCCTCTTATTATTGTTGGAAATTGCATGGAAATGTCTCAGTGACTCTGGATACTGGCGAATATTCGGAACAGCCCTAGTGGACAGGAGCGTGGAATAAGGTGTGAGCCTCTTGTTATTGTTGGAACATTGCATGGAAATGACTTAGTGACTCTGGATACTGGCGAATATTCGGAACAGCTCTAGTGACAGGAGCGTGTAATAAGGTGTGAGCCTCTTATTATTGTTGGAACATTGCATGGAAATGACTCAGTGACTCTGGATACTGGCGAATATTCGGAACAGCCCTAGTGGACAGGAGTGTGGAATAAGGTGTGAGCCTCTTATTATTGTTGGAACATTGCATGGAAATGACTCAGTGACTCTGAATACTGGCGAATATTCGGAACAGCCCTAGTGGACAGGAGCGTGGAATAAGGTGTGAGCCTCTTATTATTGTTGGAACATTGCATGGAAATGACTCAGTGACTCTGGATACTGGCGAATATTCTAAACAGCCCTAGTGGACAGGAGCGTGGAATAAGGTATAAGCCTCTTATTATTGTTGGAACATTGCATGGAAATGACTCAGTGACTCTGGATACTGGCGAATATTCGGAACAGCCCTAGTGGACAGGAGCGTGGAATAAGGTGTGAGCCTCTTATTATTGTTGGAACATTGCATGGAAATGACTCAGTGACTCTGGATACTGGTGAATATTCGGAACAGCCCTAATGGACAGGAGCGTGGAATAAGGTGTGAGCCTCTTATAATTGTTGGAACATTGAATGGAAATGACTCAGTGACTCTGGATACTGGCGAATATTCGGAACAGCCCTAGTGGACAGGAGCGTGGAATAAGGTGTGAGCCTCTTATTATTGTTGGAACATTGCATGGAAATGAGTCAGTGACACTGGATACAGGCGAATATTCGGAACAGCCCTAGTGGACAGGAGCGTGGAATAAGGTGTGAGCCTCTTATTATTGTTGGAACATTGCATGGAAATTACTCAGTGACTCTGGATACTGGCGAATATTCGGAACAGCCCTAGTGGACAGGAGTGTGGAATAAGGTGTGAGCCTCTTATTATTGTTGGAACATTGCATGGATATGACTCAGTGACTCTGGATACTGGCGAATATTCGGAACAGCCCTAGTGGACAGGAGTGTGGAATAAGGTGTGAGCCTCTTATTATTGTTGGAACATTGCATGGAAATGACTCAGTGACTCTGGATACTGGCGAATATTCGGAACAGCCCTAGTGGACAGGAGTGTGGAATAAGGTGTGAGCCTCTTATTATTGTTGGAACATTGCATGGAAATGACTCAGTGACTCTGGATACTGGCGAATATTCGGAACAGCCCTAGTGGACAGGAGTGTGGAATAAGGTGTGAGCCTCTTATTATTGTTGGAACATTGCATGGAAATGACTCAGTGACTCTGGATACTGGTGAATATTCGGAACAGCCCTAGTGGACAGGAGTGTGGAATAAGGTGTGAGCCTCTTATTATTGTTGGAACATTGCATGGAAATGACTCAGTGACTCTGGATACTGGTGAATATTCGGAACAACCCTAGTTGACAGGAGTGTGGAATAAGTTGTGAGCCTCTTATTATTGTTGGAACATTGCATGGAAATGACTCAGTGACTCTGGATACTGGCGAATATTCGGAACAGCCCTAGTGGACAGGAGTGTGGAATAAGGTGTGAGCCTCTTATTATTGTTGGAACATTGCATGGAAATGACTCAGTGACTCTGGATACTGGCGAATATTCGGAACAGCCCTAGTGGACAGGAGTGTGGAATAAGTTGTGAGCCTCTTATTATTGTTGGAACATTGCATGGAAATGACTCAGTGACTCTGGATACTGGCGAATATTCGGAACAGCCCTAGTGGACAGGAGTGTGGAATAAGGTGTGAGCCTCTTATTATTGTTGGAACATTGCATGGAAATGACTCAGTGACTCTGGATACTGGCGAATATTCGGAACAGCCCTAGTGGACAGGAGTGTGGAATAAGGTGTGAGCCTCTTATTATTGTTGGAACATTGCATGGAAATGACTCAGTGACTCTGGATACTGGTGAATATTCGGAAAAACCCTAGTGGACAGGAGTGTGGAATAAGGTGTGAACCTCTTCTTATTGTTGGAACATTGCATGGAAATGACTCAGTGACTCTGGATACTGGCGAATATTCGGAGCAGCCCTAGTGGACAGGAGTGTGGAATAAGGTGTGAGCCTCTTATTATTGTTGGAACATTGCATGGAAATGACTCAGTGACTCTGGATACTGGCGAATATTCGGAACAGCCCTAGTGGACAGGAGCGTGGAATAAGGTGTGAGCCTCTTATTATTGTTGGAACATTGCATGGAAATGACTCAGTGAATCTGGATACTGGCGAATATTCGGAACAGCCCTGGTGGACAGGAGTGTGGAATAAGGTGTGAGCCTCTTATTATTGTTGGAATATTGCATGGAAATGACTCAGTGACTCTGGATACTGGCGAATATTCGGAACAGCCCTAGTGGACAGGAGTGTGGAATAAGGTGTGAGCCTCTTATTATTGTTGGAACATTGCATGGAAATGACTCAGTGACTCTGGATACTGGTGAATATTCGGAACAGCCCTAGTGGACAGGAGTGTGGAATAAGGTGTGAGCCTCTTATTATTGTTGGAACATTGCATGGAAATGACTCAGTGACTCTGGATACTGGTGAATATTCGGAACAGCCCTAGTGGACAGGAGTGTGGAATAAGGTGTGAGCCTCTTATTATTGTTGGAACATTGCATGGAAATGACTCAGTGACTCTGGATACTGGCGAATATTCGGAACAGCCATAGTGGACAGGAGCGTGGAATAAGGTGTGAGCCTCTTATTATTGTTGGAACATTGCATGGAAATGACTCAGTGACTCTGGATACTGACGAATATTCGGAACAGCCCTAGTGGACAGGAGCGTGGAATAAGGTGTGAGCCTCTTATTATTGTTGGAACATTGCATGGAAATGACTCAGTGACTCTGGATACTGGCGAATATTCGGAACAGCCCTAGTGGACAGGAGCGTGGAATAAGGTGTGAGCCTCTTATTATTGTTGGAACATTGCATGGAAATGACTCAGTGACTCTGGATACTGGCGAATATTCGGAACAGCCCTAGTGGACAGGAGCGTGGAATAAGGTGTGAGCCTCTTATTATTGTTGGAACATTGCATGGAAATGACTCAGTGACTCTGGATACTGGCGAATATTCGGAACAGCCCTAGTGGACAGGAGCGTGGAATAAGGTGTGAGCCTCTTATTATTGTTGGAACATTGCATGGAAATGTCTCAGTGACTCTGGATACTGGCGAATATTCGGAACAGCCCTAGTGGACAGGAGCGTGGAATAAGGTGTGAGCCTCTTATTATTGTAGGAACATTGCATGGAAATGACTTAGTGACTCTGGATACTGGCGAATATTCGGAACAGCTCTAGTGGACAGGAGCGTGGAATAAGATGTGAGCCTCTTATTATTGTTGGAACATTGCATGGAAATGACTCAGTGACTCTGGATACTGGCGAATATTCGGAACAGCCCTAGTGGACAGGAGCGTGGAATAAGGTGTGAGCCTCTTATTATTGTTGGAACATTGCATGGAAATGACTCAGTGACTCTGGATACTGGCGAATATTCGGAACAGCCCTAGTGGACAGGAGCGTGGAATAAGGTGTGAGCCTCTTATTATTGTTGGAACATTGCATGGAAATGACTCAGTGACTCTGGATACTGGCGAATATTCGGAACAGCCCTAGTGGACAGGAGCGTGGAATAAGGTATGAGCCTCTTATTATTGTTGGAACATTGCATGGAAATGACTAAGTGACTCTGGATACTGGCGAATATTCGGAACAGCCCTATTGGACAGGAGTGTGGAATAAGGTGTGAACCTCTTATTATTGTTGGAACATTGCATGGAAATGACTCAGTGACTCTGGATACTGACGAATATTCGGAACAGCCCTAGTGGACAGGAGCGTGGAATAAGGTGTGAGCCTCTTATTATTGTTGGAACATTGCATGGAAATGACTCAGTGACTCTGGATACTGGCGAATATTCGGAACAGCCCTAGTGGACAGGAGCGTGGAATAAGGTGTGAGCCTCTTATTATTGTTGGAACATTGCATGGAAATGACTCAGTGACTCTGGATACTGGCGAATATTCGGAACAGCCCTAGTGGACAGGAGCGTGGAATAAGGTGTGAGCCTCTTATTATTGTTGGAACATTGCATGGAAATGACTCAGTGACTCTGGATACTGGCGAATATTCGGAACAGCCCTAGTGGACAGGAGCGTGGAATAAGGTGTGAGCCTCTTATTATTGTTGGAACATTGCATGGAAATGACTCAGTGACTCTGGATACTGGCGAATATTCGGAACAGCCCTAGTGGACAGGAGCGTGGAATAAGGTGTGAGCCTCTTATTATTGTTGGAACATTGCATGGAAATGACTCAGTGACTCTGGATACTGGTGAATATTCGGAACAGCCCTAATGGACAGGAGCGTGGAATAAGGTGTGAGCCTCTTATTATTGTTGGAACATTGAATGGAAATGACTCAGTGACTCTGGATACTGGCGAATATTCGGAACAGCCCTAGTGGACAGGAGCGTGGAATAAGGTGTGAGCCTCTTATTATTGTTGGAACATTGCATGGAAATGAGTCAGTGACACTGGATACTGGCGAATATTCGGAACAGCCCTAGTGGACAGGAGCGTGGAATAAGGTGTGAGCCTCTTATTATTGTTGGAACATTGCAGGGAAATGACTCAGTGACTCTGGATACTGGCGAATATTCGGAACAGCCCTAGTGGACAGGAGCGTGGAATAAGGTGTGAGCCTCTTATTATTGTTGGAACATTGCATGGAAATGACTCAGTGACTCTGGATACTGGCGAATATTCGGAACAGCCCTAGTGGACAGGAGTGTGGAATAAGGTGTGAGCCTCTTATTATTGTTGGAACATTGCATGGAAATGACTCAGTGACTCTGGATACTGGCGAATATTCGGAACAGCCCTAGTGGACAGGAGTGTAGAATAAGGCGTGAGCCTCTTATTATTGTTGGAACATTGCATGGAAATGACTCAGTGACTCTGGATACTGGTGAATATTCGGAACAGCCCTAGTGGACAGGAGTGTGGAATAAGGTGTGAGCCTCTTATAATTGTTGGAACATTGCATGGAAATGACTCAGTGACTCTGGATACTGGCGAATATTCGGAACAGCCCTAGTGGACAGGAGTGTGGAATAAGGTGAGAGCCTCTTATTATTGTTGGAACATTGCATGGAAATGACTCAGTGACTCTGGATACTGGCGAATATTCGGAACAGCCCTAGTGGACAGGAGCGTGGAATAAGGTGTGAGCCTCTTATTATTGTTGGAACATTGCATGGAAATGACTCAGTGACTCTGGATACTGGCGAATATTCGGAACAGCCCTAGTGGACAGGAGCGTGGAATAAGGTGTGAGCCTCTTATTATTGTTGGAACATTGCATGGATATGACTAAGTGACTCTGGATACTGGCGAATATTCGGAACAGCCCTAGTGGACAGGAGTGTGGAATAAGGTGTGAACCTCTTATTATTGTTGGAACATTGCATGGAAATGACTCAGTGACTCTGGATACTGGCGAATATTCGGAACAGCCCTAGTGGACAGGAGTGTGGAATAAGGTGTGAGCCTCTTATTATTGTTGGAACATTGCATGTGAATGACTCAGTGACTCTGGATACTGGTGAATATTCGGAACAGCCCTAGTGGACAGGAGTGTGGAATATGGTGTGAGCCTCTTATTATTGTTGGAACATTGCATGGAAATGACTCAGTGACTCTGGATACTGGCGAATATTCGGAACAGCCCTAGTGGACAGGAGTGTGGAATAAGGTGTGAGCCTCTTATTATTGTTGGAACATTGCATGGAAATGACTCAGTGACTCTGGATACTGGCGAATATTCGGAACAGCAATAGTGGACAGGAGCGTGGAATAAGGTGTGAGCCTCTTATTATTGTTGGAACATTGCATGGAAATGACTCAGTGACTCTGGATACTGGCGAATATTTGGAACAGCCCTAGTGGACAGGAGCGTGGAATAAGGTGTGAGCCTCTTATTATTGTTGGAACATTGCATGGAAATGACTCAGTGACTCTGGATACTGGCGAATATTCGGAACAGCCCTAGTGGACAGGAGCGTGGAATAAGGTGTGAGCCTCTTATTATTGTTGGAACATTGCATGGAAATGACTCAGTGACTCTGGATACTGGCGAATATCCGGAACAGCCCTAGTGGACAGGAGCGTGGAATAAGGTGTGAGCCTCTTATTATTGTTGGAACATTGCATGGAAATGACTCAGTGACTCTGGATACTGGCGAATATTCGGAACAGCCCTAGTGGACAGGAGCGTGGAATAAGGTGTGAGCCTCTTATTATTGTTGGAACATTGCATGGAAATTACTCAGTGACTCTGGATACTGGCGAATATTCGGAACAGCCCTAGTGGACAGGAGCGTGGAATAAGGTGTGAGCCTCTTATTATTGTTGGAACATTGCATGGAAATGACTCAGTGACTCTGGATACTGGCGAATATTCGGAACAGCCCTAGTGGACAGGAGCGTGGAATAAGGTGTGAGCCTCTTATTATTGTTGGAACATTGCATGGAAATGACTCAGTGACTCTGGATACTGGCGAATATTCGGAACAGCCCTAGTGGACAGGAGCGTGGAATAAGGTGTGAGCCTCTTATTATTGTTGGAACATTGCATGGAAATGACTCAGTGACTCTGGATACTGGCGAATATTCGGAACAGCCCTAGTGGACAGGAGCGTGGAATAAGGTGTGAGCCTCTTATTATTGTTGGAACATTGCATGGAAATGACTCAGTGACTCTGGATACTGGTGAATATTCGGAACAGCCCTAATGGACAGGAGCGTGGAATAAGGTGTGAGCCTCTTATTATTGTTGGAACATTGAATGGAAATGACTCAGTGACTCTGGATACTGGCGAATATTCGGAACAGCCCTAGTGGACAGGAGCGTGGAATAAGGTGTGAGCCTCTTATTATTGTTGGAACATTGCATGGAAATGAGTCAGTGACACTGGATACTGGCGAATATTCGGAACAGCCCTAGTGGACAGGAGCGTGGAATAAGGTGTGAGCCTCTTATTATTGTTGGAACATTGCATGGAAATGACTCAGTGAATCTGGATACTGGCGAATATTCGGAACAGCCCTAGTGGACAGGAGTGTGGAATAAGGTGTGAGCCTCTTATTATTGTTGGAACATTGCATGGAAATGACTCAGTGACTCTGGATACTGGCGAATATTCGGAACAGCCTTAGTGGACAGGAGTGTGGAATAAGGTGTGAGCCTCTTATTATTGTTGGAACATTGCATGGAAATGACTCAGTGACTCTGGATACTGGCAAATATTCGGAACAGCCCTAGTGGACAGGAGTGTGGAATAAGGTGTGAGCCTCTTATTATTGTTGGAACATTGCATGGAAATGACTCAGTGACTCTGGATACTGGCGAATATTCGGAACAGCCCTAGTGGACAGGAGTGTGGAATAAGGTGTGAGCCTCTTATTATTGTTGGAACATTGCATGGAAATGACTCAGTGACTCTGGATACTGGTGAATATTCGGAACAGCCCTAGTGGACAGAAGTGTGGAATAAGGTGTGAGCCTCTTATTATTGTTGGAACATTGCATGGAAATGACTCAGTGACTCTGGATACTGGTGAATATTCGGAACAGCCCTAGTGGACAGGAGTGTGGAATAAGTTGTGAGCCTCTTATTATTGTTGGAACATTGCATGGAAATGACTCAGTGACTCTGGATACTGGCGAATATTCGGAACAGCCCTAGTGGACAGGAGTGTGGAATAAGGTGTGAGCCTCTTATTATTGTTGGAACATTGCATGGAAATGACTCAGTGACTCTGGATACTGGCGAATATTCGGAACAGCCCTAGTGGACAGGAGTGTGGAATAAGGTGTGAGCCTCTTATTATTGTTGGAACATTGCATGGAAATGACTCAGTGACTCTGGATACTGGTGAATATTCGGAAAAACCCTAGTGGACAGGAGTGTGGAATAAGGTGTGAGCCTCTTATTATTGTTGGAACATTGCATGGAAATGACTCAGTGACTCTGGATACTGGCGAATATTCGGAGCAGCCCTAGTGGACAGGAGTGTGGAATAAGGTGTGAGCCTCTTATTATTGTTGGAACATTGCATGGAAATGACTCAGTGACTCTGGATACTGGCGAATATTCGGAACAGCCCTAGTGGACAGGAGTGTGGAATAAGGTGTGAGCCTCTTATTATTGTTGGAACATTGCATGGAAATGACTCAGTGAATCTGGATACTGGCGAATATTCGGAACAGCCCTAGTGGACAGGAGTGTGGAATAAGGTGTGAGCCTCTTATTATTGTTGGAACATTGCATGGAAATGACTCAGTGACTCTGGATACTGGCGAATATTCGGAACAGCCCTAGTGGACAGGAGTGTGGAATAAGGTGTGAGCCTCTTATTATTGTTGGAACATTGCATGGAAATGACTCAGTGACTCTGGATACTGGTGAATATTCGGAACAGCCCTAGTGGACAGGAGTGTGGAATAAGGTGTGAGCCTCTTATTATTGTTGGAACATTGCATGGAAATGACTCAGTGACTCTGGATACTGGTGAATATTCGGAACAGCCCTAGTGGACAGGAGTGTGGAATAAGGTGTGAACCTCTTATTATTGTTGGAACATTGCATGGAAATGACTCAGTGACTCTGGATACTGGCGAATATTCGGAACAGCCCTAGTGGACAGGAGCGTGGAATAAGGTGTGAGCCTCTTATTATTGTTGGAACATTGCATGGAAATGACTCAGTGACTCTGGATACTGGCGAATATTCGGAACAGCCCTAGTGGACAGGAGCGTGGAATAAGGTGTGAGCCTCTTATTATTGTTGGAACATTGCATGGAAATGACTCAGTGACTCTGGATACTGGCGAATATTCGGAACAGCCCTAGTGGACAGGAGCGTGGAATAAGGTGTGAGCCTCTTATTATTGTTGGAACATTGCATGGAAATGACTCAGTGACTCTGGATACTGGCGAATATTCGGAACAGCCCTAGTTGACAGGAGCGTGGAATAAGGTGTGAGCCTCTTATTATTGTTGGAACATTGCATGGAAATGACTCAGTGACTCTGGATCCTGGCGAATATTCGGAACAGCCCTAGTGGACAGGAGCGTGGAATAAGGTGTGAGCCTCTTATTATTGTTGGAACATTGCATGGAAATGTCTCAGTGACTCTGGATACTGGCGAATATTCGGAACAGCCCTAGTGGACAGGAGCGTGGAATAAGGTGTGAGCCTCTTATTATTGTTGGAACATTGCATGGAAATGACTTAGTGACTCTGGATACTGGCGAATATTCGGAACAGCTCTAGTGGACAGGAGCGTGGAATAAGATGTGAGCCTCTTATTATTGTTGGAACATTGCATGGAAATGACTCAGTGACTCTGGATACTGGCGAATATTCGGAACAGCCCTAGTGGACAGGAGCGTGGAATAAGGTGTGAGCCTCTTATTATTGTTGGAACATTGCATGGAAATGACTCAGTGACTCTGGATACTGGCGAATATTCGGAACAGCCCTAGTGGACAGGAGCGTGGAATAAGGTGTGAGCCTCTTATTATTGTTGGAACATTGCATGGAAATGACTCAGTGACTCTGGATACTGGCGAATATTCGGAACAGCCCTAGTGGACAGGAGCGTGGAATAAGGTGTGAGCCTCTTATTATTGTTGGAACATTGCATGGAAATGACTAAGTGACTCTGGATACTGGCGAATATTCGAAACAGCCCTATTGGACAGGAGTGTGGAATAAGGTGTGAACCTCTTATTATTGTTGGAACATTGCATGGAAATGACTCAGTGACTCTGGATACTGGCGAATATTCGGAACAGCCCTAGTGGACAGGAGTGTGGAATAAGGTGTGAGCCTCTTATTATTGTTGGAACATTGCATGTGAATGACTCAGTGACTCTGGATACTGGTGAATATTCGGAACAGCCCTAGTGGACAGGAGTGTGGAATATGGTGTGAGCCTCTTATTATTGTTGGTACATTGCATGGAAATGACTCAGTGACTCTGGATACTGGCGAATATTCGGAACAGCCCTAGTGGACAGGAGCGTGGAATAAGGTGTGAGCCTCTTATTATTGTTGGAACATTGCATGGAAATGACTCAGTGACTCTGGATACTGGCGAATATTTGGAACAGCCCTAGTGGACAGGAGCGTGGAATAAGGTGTGAGCCTCTTATTATTGTTGGAACATTGCATGGAAATGACTCAGTGACTCTGGATACTGGCGAATATTCGGAACAGCCCTAGTGGACAGGAGCGTGGAATAAGGTGTGAGCCTCTTATTATTGTTGGAACATTGCATGGAAATGACTCAGTGACTCTGGATACTGGCGAATATTCGGAACAGCCCTAGTGGACAGGAGCGTGGAATAAGGTGTGAGCCTCTTATTATTGTTGGAAATTGCATGGAAATGTCTCAGTGACTCTGGATACTGGCGAATATTCGGAACAGCCCTAGTGGACAGGAGCGTGGAATAAGGTGTGAGCCTCTTGTTATTGTTGGAACATTGCATGGAAATGACTTAGTGACTCTGGATACTGGCGAATATTCGGAACAGCTCTAGTGACAGGAGCGTGTAATAAGGTGTGAGCCTCTTATTATTGTTGGAACATTGCATGGAAATGACTCAGTGACTCTGGATACTGGCGAATATTCGGAACAGCCCTAGTGGACAGGAGTGTGGAATAAGGTGTGAGCCTCTTATTATTGTTGGAACATTGCATGGAAATGACTCAGTGACTCTGAATACTGGCGAATATTCGGAACAGCCCTAGTGGACAGGAGCGTGGAATAAGGTGTGAGCCTCTTATTATTGTTGGAACATTGCATGGAAATGACTCAGTGACTCTGGATACTGGCGAATATTCTAAACAGCCCTAGTGGACAGGAGCGTGGAATAAGGTATAAGCCTCTTATTATTGTTGGAACATTGCATGGAAATGACTCAGTGACTCTGGATACTGGCGAATATTCGGAACAGCCCTAGTGGACAGGAGCGTGGAATAAGGTGTGAGCCTCTTATTATTGTTGGAACATTGCATGGAAATGACTCAGTGACTCTGGATACTGGTGAATATTCGGAACAGCCCTAATGGACAGGAGCGTGGAATAAGGTGTGAGCCTCTTATAATTGTTGGAACATTGAATGGAAATGACTCAGTGACTCTGGATACTGGCGAATATTCGGAACAGCCCTAGTGGACAGGAGCGTGGAATAAGGTGTGAGCCTCTTATTATTGTTGGAACATTGCATGGAAATGAGTCAGTGACACTGGATACAGGCGAATATTCGGAACAGCCCTAGTGGACAGGAGCGTGGAATAAGGTGTGAGCCTCTTATTATTGTTGGAACATTGCATGGAAATTACTCAGTGACTCTGGATACTGGCGAATATTCGGAACAGCCCTAGTGGACAGGAGTGTGGAATAAGGTGTGAGCCTCTTATTATTGTTGGAACATTGCATGGATATGACTCAGTGACTCTGGATACTGGCGAATATTCGGAACAGCCCTAGTGGACAGGAGTGTGGAATAAGGTGTGAGCCTCTTATTATTGTTGGAACATTGCATGGAAATGACTCAGTGACTCTGGATACTGGCGAATATTCGGAACAGCCCTAGTGGACAGGAGTGTGGAATAAGGTGTGAGCCTCTTATTATTGTTGGAACATTGCATGGAAATGACTCAGTGACTCTGGATACTGGCGAATATTCGGAACAGCCCTAGTGGACAGGAGTGTGGAATAAGGTGTGAGCCTCTTATTATTGTTGGAACATTGCATGGAAATGACTCAGTGACTCTGGATACTGGTGAATATTCGGAACAGCCCTAGTGGACAGGAGTGTGGAATAAGGTGTGAGCCTCTTATTATTGTTGGAACATTGCATGGAAATGACTCAGTGACTCTGGATACTGGTGAATATTCGGAACAACCCTAGTTGACAGGAGTGTGGAATAAGTTGTGAGCCTCTTATTATTGTTGGAACATTGCATGGAAATGACTCAGTGACTCTGGATACTGGCGAATATTCGGAACAGCCCTAGTGGACAGGAGTGTGGAATAAGGTGTGAGCCTCTTATTATTGTTGGAACATTGCATGGAAATGACTCAGTGACTCTGGATACTGGCGAATATTCGGAACAGCCCTAGTGGACAGGAGTGTGGAATAAGTTGTGAGCCTCTTATTATTGTTGGAACATTGCATGGAAATGACTCAGTGACTCTGGATACTGGCGAATATTCGGAACAGCCCTAGTGGACAGGAGTGTGGAATAAGGTGTGAGCCTCTTATTATTGTTGGAACATTGCATGGAAATGACTCAGTGACTCTGGATACTGGCGAATATTCGGAACAGCCCTAGTGGACAGGAGTGTGGAATAAGGTGTGAGCCTCTTATTATTGTTGGAACATTGCATGGAAATGACTCAGTGACTCTGGATACTGGTGAATATTCGGAAAAACCCTAGTGGACAGGAGTGTGGAATAAGGTGTGAACCTCTTCTTATTGTTGGAACATTGCATGGAAATGACTCAGTGACTCTGGATACTGGCGAATATTCGGAGCAGCCCTAGTGGACAGGAGTGTGGAATAAGGTGTGAGCCTCTTATTATTGTTGGAACATTGCATGGAAATGACTCAGTGACTCTGGATACTGGCGAATATTCGGAACAGCCCTAGTGGACAGGAGCGTGGAATAAGGTGTGAGCCTCTTATTATTGTTGGAACATTGCATGGAAATGACTCAGTGAATCTGGATACTGGCGAATATTCGGAACAGCCCTGGTGGACAGGAGTGTGGAATAAGGTGTGAGCCTCTTATTATTGTTGGAATATTGCATGGAAATGACTCAGTGACTCTGGATACTGGCGAATATTCGGAACAGCCCTAGTGGACAGGAGTGTGGAATAAGGTGTGAGCCTCTTATTATTGTTGGAACATTGCATGGAAATGACTCAGTGACTCTGGATACTGGTGAATATTCGGAACAGCCCTAGTGGACAGGAGTGTGGAATAAGGTGTGAGCCTCTTATTATTGTTGGAACATTGCATGGAAATGACTCAGTGACTCTGGATACTGGTGAATATTCGGAACAGCCCTAGTGGACAGGAGTGTGGAATAAGGTGTGAGCCTCTTATTATTGTTGGAACATTGCATGGAAATGACTCAGTGACTCTGGATACTGGCGAATATTCGGAACAGCCATAGTGGACAGGAGCGTGGAATAAGGTGTGAGCCTCTTATTATTGTTGGAACATTGCATGGAAATGACTCAGTGACTCTGGATACTGACGAATATTCGGAACAGCCCTAGTGGACAGGAGCGTGGAATAAGGTGTGAGCCTCTTATTATTGTTGGAACATTGCATGGAAATGACTCAGTGACTCTGGATACTGGCGAATATTCGGAACAGCCCTAGTGGACAGGAGCGTGGAATAAGGTGTGAGCCTCTTATTATTGTTGGAACATTGCATGGAAATGACTCAGTGACTCTGGATACTGGCGAATATTCGGAACAGCCCTAGTGGACAGGAGCGTGGAATAAGGTGTGAGCCTCTTATTATTGTTGGAACATTGCATGGAAATGACTCAGTGACTCTGGATACTGGCGAATATTCGGAACAGCCCTAGTGGACAGGAGCGTGGAATAAGGTGTGAGCCTCTTATTATTGTTGGAACATTGCATGGAAATGTCTCAGTGACTCTGGATACTGGCGAATATTCGGAACAGCCCTAGTGGACAGGAGCGTGGAATAAGGTGTGAGCCTCTTATTATTGTAGGAACATTGCATGGAAATGACTTAGTGACTCTGGATACTGGCGAATATTCGGAACAGCTCTAGTGGACAGGAGCGTGGAATAAGATGTGAGCCTCTTATTATTGTTGGAACATTGCATGGAAATGACTCAGTGACTCTGGATACTGGCGAATATTCGGAACAGCCCTAGTGGACAGGAGCGTGGAATAAGGTGTGAGCCTCTTATTATTGTTGGAACATTGCATGGAAATGACTCAGTGACTCTGGATACTGGCGAATATTCGGAACAGCCCTAGTGGACAGGAGCGTGGAATAAGGTGTGAGCCTCTTATTATTGTTGGAACATTGCATGGAAATGACTCAGTGACTCTGGATACTGGCGAATATTCGGAACAGCCCTAGTGGACAGGAGCGTGGAATAAGGTATGAGCCTCTTATTATTGTTGGAACATTGCATGGAAATGACTAAGTGACTCTGGATACTGGCGAATATTCGGAACAGCCCTATTGGACAGGAGTGTGGAATAAGGTGTGAACCTCTTATTATTGTTGGAACATTGCATGGAAATGACTCAGTGACTCTGGATACTGACGAATATTCGGAACAGCCCTAGTGGACAGGAGCGTGGAATAAGGTGTGAGCCTCTTATTATTGTTGGAACATTGCATGGAAATGACTCAGTGACTCTGGATACTGGCGAATATTCGGAACAGCCCTAGTGGACAGGAGCGTGGAATAAGGTGTGAGCCTCTTATTATTGTTGGAACATTGCATGGAAATGACTCAGTGACTCTGGATACTGGCGAATATTCGGAACAGCCCTAGTGGACAGGAGCGTGGAATAAGGTGTGAGCCTCTTATTATTGTTGGAACATTGCATGGAAATGACTCAGTGACTCTGGATACTGGCGAATATTCGGAACAGCCCTAGTGGACAGGAGCGTGGAATAAGGTGTGAGCCTCTTATTATTGTTGGAACATTGCATGGAAATGTCTCAGTGACTCTGGATACTGGCGAATATTCGGAACAGCCCTAGTGGACAGGAGCGTGGAATAAGGTGTGAGCCTCTTATTATTGTTGGAACATTGCATGGAAATGACTTAGTGACTCTGGATACTGGCGAATATTCGGAACAGCTCTAGTGGACAGGAGCGTGGAATAAGATGTGAGCCTCTTATTATTGTTGGAACATTGCATGGAAATGACTCAGTGACTCTGGATACTGGCGAATATTCGGAACAGCCCTAGTGGACAGGAGCGTGGAATAAGGTGTGAGCCTCTTATTATTGTTGGAACATTGCATGGAAATGACTCAGTGACTCTGGATACTGGCGAATATTCGGAACAGCCCTAGTGGACAGGAGCGTGGAATAAGGTGTGAGCCTCTTATTATTGTTGGAACATTGCATGGAAATGACTCAGTGACTCTGGATACTGGCGAATATTCGGAACAGCCCTAGTGGACAGGAGCGTGGAATAAGGTATGAGCCTCTTATTATTGTTGGAACATTGCATGGAAATGACTAAGTGACTCTGGATACTGGCGAATATTCGGAACAGCCCTATTGGACAGGAGTGTGGAATAAGGTGTGAACCTCTTATTATTGTTGGAACATTGCATGGAAATGACTCAGTGACTCTGGATACTGGCGAATATTCGGAACAGCCCTAGTGGACAGGAGTGTGGAATAAGGTGTGAGCCTCTTATTATTGTTGGAACATTGCATGTGAATGACTCAGTGACTCTGGATACTGGTGAATATTCGGAACAGCCCTAGTGGACAGGAGTGTGGAATATGGTGTGAGCCTCTTATTATTGTTGGAACATTGCATGGAAATGACTCAGTGACTCTGGATACTGGCGAATATTCGGAACAGCCCTAGTGGACAGGAGTGTGGAATAAGGTGTGAGCCTCTTATTATTGTTGGAACATTGCATGGAAATGACTCAGTGACTCTGGATACTGGCGAATATTCGGAACAGCCCTAGTGGACAGGAGCGTGGAATAAGGTGTGAGCCTCTTATTATTGTTGGAACATTGCATGGAAATGACTCAGTGACTCTGGATACTGGCGAATATTTGGAACAGCCCTAGTGGACAGGAGCGTGGAATAAGGTGTGAGCCTCTTATTATTGTTGGAACATTGCATGGAAATGACTCAGTGACTCTGGATACTGGCGAATATTCGGAACAGCCCTAGTGGACAGGAGCGTGGAATAAGGTGTGAGCCTCTTATTATTGTTGGAACATTGCATGGAAATGACTCAGTGACTCTGGATACTGGCGAATATTCGGAACAGCCCTAGTGGACAGGAGCGTGGAATAAGGTGTGAGCCTCTTATTATTGTTGGAACATTGCATGGAAATGACTCAGTGACTCTGGATACTGGCGAATATTCGGAACAGCCCTAGTGGACAGGAGCGTGGAATAAGGTGTGAGCCTCTTATTATTGTTGGAACATTGCATGGAAATTACTCAGTGACTCTGGATACTGGCGAATATTCGGAACAGCCCTAGTGGACAGGAGCGTGGAATAAGGTGTGAGCCTCTTATTATTGTTGGAACATTGCATGGAAATGACTCAGTGACTCTGGATACTGGCGAATATTCGGAACAGCCCTAGTGGACAGGAGCGTGGAATAAGGTGTGAGCCTCTTATTATTGTTGGAACATTGCATGGAAATGACTCAGTGACTCTGGATACTGGCGAATATTCGGAACAGCCCTAGTGGACAGGAGCGTGGAATAAGGTGTGAGCCTCTTATTATTGTTGGAACATTGCATGGAAATGTCTCAGTGACTCTGGATACTGGCGAATATTCGGAACAGCCCTAGTGGACAGGAGCGTGGAATAAGGTGTGAGCCTCTTGTTATTGTTGGAACATTGCATGGAAATGACTTAGTGACTCTGGATACTGGCGAATATTCGGAACAGCTCTAGTGGACAGGAGCGTGTAATAAGGTGTGAGCCTCTTATTATTGTTGGAACATTGCATGGAAATGACTCAGTGACTCTGGAGACTGGCGAATATTCGGGACAGCCCTAGTGGACAGGAGTGTGGAATAAGGTGTGAGCCTCTTATTATTGTTGGAACATTGCATGGAAATGACTCAGTGACTCTGAATACTGGCGAATATTAGGAACAGCCCTAGTGGACAGGAGCGTGGAATAAGGTGTGAGCCTCTTATTATTGTTGGAACATTGCATGGAAATGACTCAGTGACTCTGGATACTGGCGAATATTCGGAACAGCCCTAGTGGACAGGAGCGTGGAATAAGGTGTGAGCCTCTTATTATTGTTGGAACATTGCATGGAAATGACTCAGTGACTCTGGATACTGGCGAATATTCGGAACAGCCCTAGTGGACAGGAGCGTGGAATAAGGTGTGAGCCTCTTATTATTGTTGGAACATTGCATGGAAATGACTCAGTGACTCTGGATACTGGCGAATATTCGGAACAGCCCTAGTGGACAGGAGTGTGGAATAAGGTGTGAGCCTCTTATTATTGTTGGAATATTGCATGGAAATGACTCAGTGACTCTGGATACTGGCGAATATTCGGAACAGCCCTAGTGGACAGGAGTGTGGAATAAGGTGTGAGCCTCTTATTATTGTTGGAACATTGCATGGAAATGACTCATTGACTCTGGATACTGGTGAATATTCGGAAAAACCCTAGTGGACAGGAGTGTGGAATAAGGTGTGAACCTCTTCTTATTGTTGGAACATTGCATGGAAATGACTCAGTGACTCTGGATACTGGCGAATATTTGGAGCAGCCCTAGTGGACAGGAGTGTGGAATAAGGTGTGAGCCTCTTATTATTGTTGGAACATTGCATGGAAATGACTCAGTGACTCTGGATACTGGCGAATATTCGGAACAGCCCTAGTGGACAGGAGCGTGGAATAAGGTGTGAGCCTCTTATTATTGTTGGAACATTGCATGGAAATGACTCAGTGAATCTGGATACTGGTGAATATTCGGAACAGCCCTGGTGGACAGGAGTGTGGAATAAGGTGTGAGCCTCTTATTATTGTTGGAACATTGCATGGAAATGACTCAGTGACTCTGGATACTGGCGAATATTCGGAACAGCCCTAGTGGACAGGAGTGTGGAATAAGGTGTGAGCCTCTTATTATTGTTGGAACATTGCATGGAAATGACTCAGTGACTCTGGATACTGGCGAATATTCGGAACAGCCCTAGTGGACAGGAGCGTGGAATAAGGTGTGAGCCTCTTATTATTGTTGGAACATTGCATGGAAATGACTCAGTGACTCTGGATACTGGCGAATATTCGGAACAGCCCTAGTGGACAGGAGCGTGGAATAAGGTGTGAGCCTCTTATTATTGTTGGAACATTGCATGGAAATGACTCAGTGACTCTGGATACTGGCGAATATTCGGAACAGCCCTAGTTGACAGGAGCGTGGAATAAGGTGTGAGCCTCTTATTATTGTTGGAACATTGCATGGAAATGACTCAGTGACTCTGGATACTGGCGAATATTCGGAACAGCCCTAGTGGACAGGAGCGTGGAATAAGGTGTGAGCCTCTTATTATTGTTGGAACATTGCATGGAAATGTCTCAGTGACTCTGGATACTGGCGAATATTCGGAACAGCCCTAGTGGACAGGAGCGTGGAATAAGGTGTGAGCCTCTTATTATTGTTGGAACATTGCATGGAAATGACTTAGTGACTCTGGATACTGGCGAATATTCGGAACAGCTCTAGTGGACAGGAGCGTGGAATAAGATGTGAGCCTCTTATTATTGTTGGAACATTGCATGGAAATGACTCAGTGACTCTGGATACTGGCGAATATTCGGAACAGCCCTAGTGGACAGGAGCGTGGAATAAGGTGTGAGCCTCTTATTATTGTTGGAACATTGCATGGAAATGACTCAGTGACTCTGGATACTGGCGAATATTCGGAACAGCCCTAGTGGACAGGAGCGTGGAATAAGGTGTGAGCCTCTTATTATTGTTGGAACATTGCATGGAAATGACTCAGTGACTCTGGATACTGGCGAATATTCGGAACAGCCCTAGTGGACAGGAGCGTGGAATAAGGTGTGAGCCTCTTATTATTGTTGGAACATTGCATGGAAATTACTCAGTGACTCTGGATACTGGCGAATATTCGGAACAGCCCTAGTGGACAGGAGTGTGGAATAAGGTGTGAGCCTCTTATTATTGTTGGAACATTGCATGGATATGACTCAGTGACTCTGGATACTGGCGAATATTCGGAACAGCCCTAGTGGACAGGAGTGTGGAATAAGGTGTGAGCCTCTTATTATTGTTGGAACATTGCATGGAAATGACTCAGCGACTCTGGATACTGGCGAATATTCGGAACAGCCCTAGTGGACAGGAGTGTGGAATAAGGTGTGAGCCTCTTATTATTGTTGGAACATTGCATGGAAATGACTCAGTGACTCTGGATACTGGCGAATATTCGGAACAGCCCTAGTGGACAGGAGTGTGGAATAAGGTGTGAGCCTCTTATTATTGTTGGAACATTGCATGGAAATGACTCAGTGACTCTGGATACTGGTGAATATTCGGAACAGCCCTAGTGGACAGGAGTGTGGAATAAGGTGTGAGCCTCTTATTATTGTTGGAACATTGCATGGAAATGACTCAGTGACTCTGGATACTGGTGAATAATCGGAACAACCCTAGTGGACAGGAGTGTGGAATAAGTTGTGAGCCTCTTATTATTGTTGGAACATTGCATGGAAATGACTCAGTGACTCTGGATACTGGCGAATATTCGGAACAGCCCTAGTGGACAGGAGTGTGGAATAAGGTGTGAGCCTCTTATTATTGTTGGAACATTGCATGGAAATGACTCAGTGACTCTGGATACTGGCGAATATTCGGAACAGCCCTAGTGGACAGGAGTGTGGAATAAGTTGTGAGCCTCTTATTATTGTTGGAACATTGCATGGAAATGACTCAGTGACTCTGGATACTGGCGAATATTCGGAACAGCCCTAGTGGACAGGAGTGTGGAATAAGGTGTGAGCCTCTTATTATTGTTGGAACATTGCATGGAAATGACTCAGTGACTCTGGATACTGGCGAATATTCGGAACAGCCCTAGTGGACAGGAGTGTGGAATAAGGTGTGAGCCTCTTATTATTGTTGGAACATTGCATGGAAATGACTCAGTGACTCTGGATACTGGTGAATATTCGGAAAAACCCTAGTGGACAGGAGTGTGGAATAAGGTGTGAACCTCTTCTTATTGTTGGAACATTGCATGGAAATGACTCAGTGACTCTGGATACTGGCGAATATTCGGAGCAGCCCTAGTGGACAGGAGTGTGGAATAAGGTGTGAGCCTCTTATTATTGTTGGAACATTGCATGGAAATGACTCAGTGACTCTGGATACTGGCGAATATTCGGAACAGCCCTAGTGGACAGGAGCGTGGAATAAGGTGTGAGCCTCTTATTATTGTTGGAACATTGCATGGAAATGACTCAGTGACTCTGGATACTGGCGAATATTCGGAACAGCCCTGGTGGACAGGAGTGTGGAATAAGGTGTGAGCCTCTTATTATTGTTGGAACATTGCATGGAAATGACTCAGTGACTCTGGATACTGGCGAATATTCGGAACAGCCTTAGTGGACAGGAGTGTGTAATAAGGTGTGAGCCTCTTATTATTGTTGGAACATTGCATGGAAATTACTCAGTGACTCTGGATACTGGCGAATATTCGGAACAGCCCTAGTGGACAGGAGTGTGGAATAAGGTGTGAGCCTCTTATTATTGTTGGAACATTGCATGGAAATGACTCAGTGACTCTGGATACTGGTGAATATTCGGAACAGCCCTAGTGGACAGGAGTGTGGAATAAGGTGTGAGCCTCTTATTATTGTTGGAACATTGCATGGAAATGACTCAGTGACTCTGGATACTGGCGAATATTCGGAACAGCCCTAGTGGACAGGAGCGTGGAATAAGGTGTGAGCCTCTTATTATTGTTGGAACATTGCATGGAAATGACTCAGTGACTCTGGATACTGGCGAATATTCGGAACAGCCCTAGTGGACAGGAGCGTGGAATAAGGTGTGAGCCTCTTATTATTGTTGGAACATTGCATGGAAATGACTCAGTGACTCTGGATACTGGCGAATATTCGGAACAGCCCTAGTGGACAGGAGCGTGGAATAAGGTGTGAGCCTCTTATTATTGTTGGAACATTGCATGGAAATGACTCAGTGACTCTGGATACTGGCGAATATTCGGAACAGCCCTAGTGGACAGGAGCGTGGAATAAGGTGAGTAGGGGGATGATAGGGGTTCTGCCCCCCCCCACCACTACTCCCAATGCGAGCCGATAATTCCCGAACCCGTTGTCGGAGATTCACGAATGAGGTGTCGTTGGACTCGGGCTGACGGGGGCTTTGCTATGGACCACTCATTTCAACCCCTAAATAAAACCTACCCCTACTAGGGGGTGAAATTGTAATTTTTAGTGAAAGTCTCTTTTCAAATACGACATGTATAAGGTGCGCTGCTAAAATGAACTTAAATGTTGTTGCTCATATCGCGCATGCGTTTTTCTGGCTGTCGCTATGGATGAACATTTTTGTTTTTGTTTTTTACGCATGCGCACTTGGGATTTTTGTAAGAGGGCGAGCTCTTTGAAAAATATGATTGATAAGAAGGGGTTTTGGTGGTGAGGATAGAGCCAGATAGTCCCCTACTTTCCTACGACGTTTGCCGATATCTCTCAAACGCAAGGTCGGATTTGGACGTGTGACGTGTCAAATCGATTGTCTCGAAGCCCTATACATGTTATTAATAGGTTAAAGTTTTGAGAATGAGGGAAACAGGCTTTTTGGGGGTAAAACCGTGATTTTAGACTTTTCCGATATCTCACGAATGCATGGTCGGATTTGGTCCTATGACGTGTCAAATGGCTTGTCTCGAAACCCTTTTTATTTTGGTAATAGGTTAAAGTTTTTGAGAATGAGGGAAACAGAATTTTTTGTTGTAAAACCGTGATTTTAGACTTTTTGTTATATCTCACAAACCAATAACGCCAGAGACGTATACGAGGGGTCGTAGGACTCGGGGTGACGCCCCTCCCCTATCTCCCTTTCGAATATAGTATTTATGTTTAAAAAAATGCGAAAGAGCCTAACGACACTTATGTTGAAAACATTTCAGTTTTTAAAACTTTTCTTAAATTTGTCTAAAATGTTCATGACGAGTGGTTGTAGATAGAAAGAGACGATACCACTGGACACGTGTTTCAACTAAGCTATTACTGGCCACGGTGGTGATATACCAATACAGTATTCGCTATTTCGATGAGACGGCGGGTCGAGGGTTCGTTTTCTGATTTTTCCTATGATGGAATTCCTAATTCCTAAACCCCCTGAAGGGGGTCTTTAACGTGTAAACGATTATGAGTGACATGACAAATGATAATTCCTTGATTCGATGAAGTTGGCTTTAGATAGAACAAACAGAACTTGGTTATATGTTGCTTGAAGTGAGTATAGAAAACAAACTTGCTGGGGCAGACTGACAGGATGTGAATGTTATTTGATCTTATTGGAATGCATTGACTTGACAGGGCAATGAAAAAAAGCACAGAGATGCTGAGGACACTTGAAGGTCAAACGATATGGCCACCATGGTGGGAGGGGGAAGCTAGGATGATGTCGCCGATCATGTTCAATGGATGAATTTATATTTTGCGAAGCATTGTTCGGAGAGGGTCATGGGACGACTTGTTTTAAGGGTATTTATTTTTTCGATGTTTCCTATGGTGGACTCATTGATTGAAATAATCCAAAACTGCTAGGGCATGGCCTTGAGATTTTATAAACCGATAATGGGATTTTGACATACAAGATCCACTCAGAACTTGACATGATGTCATTCTTTTTATGGCTTATGAATTTCCCCAAAAAAGACCCAAAACAACAAGATCATGGACTTTTGCTTTTCTTAATATATTGCAAACCCATAATGTAAGATGTTTACTGTGAGTGACGAAATCTAGCTAGGTAACGAAAGAATTATTGTAGGATATATGTATGGTGACTGACACGTCTTTGACCATTGGAACTTGTTTTCAGATCTGACTGTAGTACATAGGGAGTATAGGTTGTAGGCATGGATTGACAAACGGTGCACACAAAATTCAATTTATCGATTCAAGAATTAAGAGTAGACTATCATTAATTAATTGGTTAAAGAGTGTAGCTAAAAATAAAAAAATGGTGACTACATTAAACTAAACTGAACCAAGTCGAATCAAACCCAACCGAACCAAACCAAGCCTAAAGCAAACCAAACCTAATCAAGAACAAGCCAAGGGCTTAAGTGTAAAACTTGTGGGGGAATGCAGTCATTGGCAATGTCCAAAGGAAGGGATAACGCTCTACCTCTAGAGGGTAAGGTAAAGCTAGCGCATGGTGCTAATGCATATTCCCAAGTACATGAACCACACACACACAACTATCCTATGCTGTTTTTATGAGTTAACTGTTAAAACTTACTCAGTGGTTACTGAGCAAGATGGTCGCTACACACAACAAGCTTTAAATACTTGAGGCTAATAATCTATACACACACACACACGCTTGTTCTAAACTAAACTGTCTTGCTGGCAGTGCTCACACAGTAGGCAAATGACAGAAATGCTTGGCTAACAGAAATACAATCATTTTCGTTTGTCTAATGTTACCAGCTAACCATTACATGCTATAGTGGTGAGCACATGTGCCTCTTGCACTGGAGATCGTAACTCGATTTCTAGCTCTAAGGCCTAGAATGAATCAAACTAAGAAAGAAGGGTATGGTGACGCAGTGGTTAAACTGTTAGCCTTTCACTAAGGTAGACTAGGGTTTGATTTTAGGTTAATATACATGTCATAAACAAACAAACAAACAAACAAACAAACAAACAAAAAAGCAGAGATAATGTTTAAAACTGATTACACTTGTCTCTTTTCAAATTATTACTTAGATTGCAAATACAAAGGTGGACTGGGTTTGATATTCAGTTAATGCTGCCTATCGCATACTAGCCTGTAAGAAAGCCAAACAAGCAAAAGGCGTAGGTAGAGCAGTGGTAAAATCGCTATGTGTAGAGAACTACCTAACGGTTTTATGAACTGGCAATGGTATGTCGCATAAACAGTGCAGGATACAATCCAGCAACCATAATTTGTATCTTGTGGAGCAGAGAAAACATATATATAGAGAAAGATATAGAAAGCTAGTGTATGTATGGGTAGCATTGATAATTTGACCAGAGAAAATACGATGAGGTAGGGTGGGGAGAGGGAGAATTAACACTTATATATGAATGAATGGTAAATAGTATTTTAGTTTTTTTTCCCCAATAGTTTTGTTTTTTAAATGCAGTGGTAGATAGTCGTTATTTTGTAAAACATTCTTACTTGCAGTAGTAATAAGACTCTATGGTTTCGCTAACACATAGATAGACTGTATTATTGCCATGGTCAAGCACTCACATTAAGATCATTTACAAAATCATAAAATGAAAAATAAAAAATCTTGTTTTGGAAATATCGTTTTTCAACATACACAAAATAAATATATAAAAAATTTGTAAACAGCAAAATGGAAAATCCATGGTCAAGCACTCACATTAAGATCATTTACAAAATCATAAAATGAAAAATAAAAATCTTGTTTTGGAAATATCGATTTTTTTTCAACATACACAAAATAAATATATAAAAAATTTGTAAACAGCAAAATGGAAAATCCATGTTTCCATATAGACAAAATTTAAAAACCTTAAACGGACATTTAAGAAAATATATGCAAATGGGAAATTGACAAATGTGTAAATATGAAAATGGAAAAATCCATGTTTCCATATCATGAAATTGAAAAACATCAAACTGTCATTTAAAAAAATGCAAATGGAAAATTGACAAATTGCAATGTGTGAAATGTGAAATTGAACAAATGGCTATCATTATTTAAAAAAAAAAAGAACATGGTGCTCTATGGTTGAGGTGTGAATCAAACCCTTTCTACTTATTTGGACCACCCGAGACTGAGTAGACTAGTTTAAGTTGTCATACCACTTTTAAAAGTTTGTGTTAAATCTAGGAATTGAACCCAAGAGCTTGTAGGGGAGATCAAAGGTTATAATATGTTAAACAGATAGCCTTGAATGAAGGGTGTGGTAGCTATATAGAGATGAGACGTTTCGCTCGGGGCAGGGAGGCATGGAGATCTGCATCAAACCAGTCAAAGGACTAAAGACTCAAACAACAACATGTACGTTCACCAAAATAATGTTGTGTAACGGTAAATGTTAGTCAACGAACAGTAATGCATTACTAAAACCCATGACACGATACCTAAGAGCTTTTCTAAAATGATTTTAAAATGCCTTTAACCCTATATTGAACACCCAGTTCACAAGACTCATAACTGCAATGTTATGGTAAAACAAAACAAAATCTATATTTCAAAACAAACAAGTGGTTTAGTCAATGTATACTGGAAAAAGTTTTGTAAACACTCAAGTCCTCAAGACCAATTAAATTAGTAACTGTCAGGTTGGCCGAGTGGTTAAGGTGTTTGACTTAAGATCAAATTTCTGTATAAGGAAGCAAGGGTTCGAATCCCTTACCTGACATAACTATTGCCTTAACATGGCTTGGCCACACTGTATTATTATGATACTCAATACACAAACCATAGATATAGTGTATTGTTTAAGGCCACTCTCTTTCTGAACATAGTCAGAGACTGTTGATGGTTAACAATTGTATTAATAGTGGGACATGGGGATAGCAATTAAGAAAAAACAGCCAATACCCATACAATATTTTTATTCATTTTAGTTTTTTTTTACAATAGTTACACACTGAATACAACTTTTTATCTCTTTACCATTGTTTGATATAGATTTTAAACACAACGCTTGTTGTAGATCCTTTTACAACTTTCTCCAGGTACTCTTGTTCTTAAAAACTGGGGAAGCCGCAATGGTTTTATAGACATTAAACCCTCATTCTCTTCTTTTTCATCATCATCATCATCATCATTATTATAAATATTATCTTTATAATTATTATAGTCATTGTCACCATCATTATCATCATCATCATCATCCTCAACATCACTAGAACTATCCAATTCCATTTTTTCCTTTTCAAAAGGGATCTCTTGAAGAGTCTGTGTTGCTTTTGATAGTGTTACGGGTTTATTGAACGTTGACAACTGTCCTAACATGACTTTTTGAGGAGATAAATGTTTTTTCATAAGGAAGTCACTATGTTGAGTAACACTATGTTTTTGTCGGACTTGCTTTTTCTTGTTCTTTTGATCATGTTTTGTTAACACTAACGGTGTTTCATTTGGTATACCACATTGATGAGTACCCACACTTAAGACCTCACCATGTTTACTTTTTAGATGACCTAGACATTTTGTTGTTCTTTGTTTTGAGCACTGCCAAAATATGATGCCATTCGCATTTTCTCGCTTATAGTTATAAGAGTACCCATGATACAGGGCACGTGGTTTACCTTTATTGGTTATAGTATATTCCATAGTAGTCACTGACTTGTATAGTCGATCCGCCTACTACAAAGGTCTGAACACTTGTGGTGAAAGAATGATGTTGTGTTGACGTTTTATGCAGGATAATGTTGGTGGCATATGTGGGTGGCTTATGTTGATGACATGTGTTGTTGGCTGATTTTGGTGGCTTATGTTGATGGTTTATGGTGGTGGCTTATGTTGATGGCTTATGTTGGTGGCTTATGTTGATGACATATGTTGGTGACTTATGTTGATAGCTTATGTTGGTGGCTAATGTTGATGACATATGTTGTTGGCTTATGGTGGTGGCTTATGTTGATGGTATATGTTGCTGGCCTATGTTGATGGTTTATGTTAATGGCTTAGGTTAATATCTTAGGTTGATGGCATAAGTTGATGGCTTATGTTGGTGGCTTATGGTGGTGGCTTATGCTGGTGGCTTATGCTAGTGGCTTATGGTGGTGGTTTATGGTGGTGGCTTATGTTGATGACATATGTTGGTGGCTTATGTTGGTGGCTTATGTTGGTGGCTTATGGTGGTGGGTTATGGTGGTGGATTATGGTGGCTTATAGTGGTGGCTTATGGTGGTGGTTTATGGTGGTGGCTTATGTTGATGACATATGTTGGTGGCTTATGGTGGCTTATGGTGGTGATTTATAGTGGTGGCCTATGTTGGTGGCTTATTTTTGGTGGTTTACGTTAATACCTTATTTGTAATGGCTTATTTGACAAGTTATTGTTGTCAATGTATTTAGAGGATTTTTCTCTTGGTTTTGGAAAGTATTTCAACTCTTTTTTATGGTAGCATAATGCTTACCGCCATGTTTGTAAGCAACAACAACACACTAAAATTCCAAGAATCCAAAGTACTCTAAGGTTAATGATTGTCTCTCAACTCCATTCAACGTCTAGTCAAAAAACATTATATATTTTTCACATTTTACAAAAAAGGTAAATTGGGAAAGTAAGCTATATGTTTAAACTAAAAATCATATCAAATCATATGCTAACTCCAACACCTACGTCTACCCCAATCTCAGTCAAAAAAATATAATATTCTTCAAATTTTTCCAAAACAGTATTTGGAAAGTAGGCCATATTTTGAAAACTAATCATCCTATAAAGTCATATATATATATACTGAAACCAATGGCTTTTATATCCTTAATCTTAAGAACAAAATATGGAATTTTTGACATTTTTTCCAAAAATGTTCATTTTAAAACGGGGCTATATTTTGGAAACTAGGAATTTTACAAGAAAGTTTGTTTAACGTAAATGGCAGGTATTTACCCCCACTACCCGCAAACCAAGTCCCAGGTCTCTGGGGAAAAATCCAAAAAAAGTTCAATTTGGAAAGTAGGCAATATTTTGAAAACTAATCATTCTAAAAAGTCATATATAGACTCAAACCAATGGCTTTTATGTCCTTAATTGGTAGAACAAAACTTAACATTTTTTCAGTTTTTCCAAAAAAGTCCAATTTTCAAAAATTGTCTATATTTTGGGAACTAAGAATTTTACAAAAAAGTTTGTTTAACGAAAATGAAAGGTCTTTACCCCCCTCTACCCAAAACATAAATTTCAGGTCCCTAGGACAAAAACTGTGCAGTATATATATATATATTTTTTTTTGGGGAGGGGGTCTATATTCACTTTACCTCCCCACTTCACAAGATGGCGGCCATAGCTTAACTTAACCTAGCCTAACCTAACCTGACCTACGAGGTGTGATCAAAAAGTTCCAAAAATGTGGCTGCAACTTAACCAAACCTAGCCTAGCCTAACCTAACCTCCCTGTTGACTAGCCCCCTTTGGACGGGTCCTTTTTGAAGGGAGTCATTTTTTTACGTGTCCCGGAGGACGGGTCCTTGTTGACGGGTCCCTGTGGCGGGTCCTTTGGACTGATCCCTATGGACTGGCCTTGCATTTTATCCAAATTATGTCAAAGGGGACCCGCCACTGGGACCCGTCAACAAGGACCCGTCCTCCGGGACACGTAAAAAAAATGACTCCCTTCAAAAAGGACCCGTCCAAAGGGGGCTAGTCAACAGGGAGGTTAGGTTAGGCTAGGCTAGGTTTGGTTAAGTTGCAGCCACATTTTTGGAACTTTTTGATCACACCTCGTAGGTCAGGTTAGGTTAGGCTAGGTTAAGTTAAGCTATGGCCGCCATCTTGTGAAGTGGGGAGGTAAAGTGAATATAGACCCCCTCCCCAAAAAAATATATATATATATATACTGCACAGTTTTTGTCCTAGGGACCTGAAATTTATGTTTTGGGTAGAGGGGGGTAAAGACCTTTCATTTTCGTTAAACAAACTTTTTTGTAAAATTCTTAGTTCCCAAAATATAGACAATTTTTGAAAATTGGACTTTTTTGGAAAAACTGAAAAAATGTTAAGTTTTGTTCTACCAATTAAGGACATAAAAGCCATTGGTTTGAGTCTATATATGACTTTTTAGAATGATTAGTTTTCAAAATATTGCCTACTTTCCAAATTGAACTTTTTTTGGATTTTTCCCCAGAGACCTGGGACTTGGTTTGCGGGTAGTGGGGGTAAATACCTGCCATTTACGTTAAACAAACTTTCTTGTAAAATTCCTAGTTTCCAAAATATAGCCCCGTTTTAAAATGAACATTTTTGGAAAAAATGTCAAAAATTCCATATTTTGTTCTTAAGATTAAGGATATAAAAGCCATTGGTTTCAGTATATATATATATGACTTTATAGGATGATTAGTTTTCAAAATATGGCCTACTTTCCAAATACTGTTTTGGAAAAATTTGAAGAATATTATATTTTTTTGACTGAGATTGGGGTAGACGTAGGTGTTGGAGTTAGCATATGATTTGATATGATTTTTAGTTTAAACATATAGCTTACTTTCCCAATTTACCTTTTTTGTAAAATGTGAAAAATATATAATGTTTTTTGACTAGACGTTGAATGGAGTTGAGAGACAATCATTAACCTTAGAGTACTTTGGATTCTTGGAATTTTAGTGTGTTGTTGTTGCTTACAAACATGGCGGTAAGCATTATGCTACCATAAAAAAGAGTTGAAATACTTTCCAAAACCAAGAGAAAAATCCTCTAAATACATTGACAACAATAACTTGTCAAATAAGCCATTACAAATAAGGTATTAACGTAAACCACCAAAAATAAGCCACCAACATAGGCCACCACTATAAATCACCACCATAAGCCACCATAAGCCACCAACATATGTCATCAACATAAGCCACCACCATAAACCACCACCATAAGCCACCACTATAAGCCACCATAATCCACCACCATAACCCACCACCATAAGCCACCAACATAAGCCACCAACATAAGCCACCAACATATGTCATCAACATAAGCCACCACCATAAACCACCACCATAAGCCACTAGCATAAGCCACCAGCATAAGCCACCACCATAAGCCACCAACATAAGCCATCAACTTATGCCATCAACCTAAGATATTAACCTAAGCCATTAACATAAACCATCAACATAGGCCAGCAACATATACCATCAACATAAGCCACCACCATAAGCCAACAACATATGTCATCAACATTAGCCACCAACATAAGCTATCAACATAAGTCACCAACATATGTCATCAACATAAGCCACCAACATAAGCCATCAACATAAGCCACCACCATAAACCATCAACATAAGCCACCAAAATCAGCCAACAACACATGTCATCAACATAAGCCACCCACATATGCCACCAACATTATCCTGCATAAAACGTCAACACAACATCATTCTTTCACCACAAGTGTTCAGACCTTTGTAGTAGGCGGATCGACTATACAAGTCAGTGACTACTATGGAATATACTATAACCAATAAAGGTAAACCACGTGCCCTGTATCATGGGTACTCTTATAACTATAAGCGAGAAAATGCGAATGGCATCATATTTTGGCAGTGCTCAAAACAAAGAACAACAAAATGTCTAGGTCATCTAAAAAGTAAACATGGTGAGGTCTTAAGTGTGGGTACTCATCAATGTGGTATACCAAATGAAACACCGTTAGTGTTAACAAAACATGATCAAAAGAACAAGAAAAAGCAAGTCCGACAAAAACATAGTGTTACTCAACATAGTGACTTCCTTATGAAAAAACATTTATCTCCTCAAAAAGTCATGTTAGGACAGTTGTCAACGTTCAATAAACCCGTAACACTATCAAAAGCAACACAGACTCTTCAAGAGATCCCTTTTGAAAAGGAAAAAATGGAATTGGATAGTTCTAGTGATGTTGAGGATGATGATGATGATGATAATGATGGTGACAATGACTATAATAATTATAAAGATAATATTTATAATAATGATGATGATGATGATGATGAAAAAGAAGAGAATGAGGGTTTAATGTCTATAAAACCATTGCGGCTTCCCCAGTTTTTAAGAACAAGAGTACCTGGAGAAAGTTGTAAAAGGATCTACAACAAGCGTTGTGTTTAAAATCTATATCAAACAATGGTAAAGAGATAAAAAGTTGTATTCAGTGTGTAACTATTGTAAAAAAAAACTAAAATGAATAAAAATATTGTATGGGTATTGGCTGTTTTTTCTTAATTGCTATCCCCATGTCCCACTATTAATACAATTGTTAACCATCAACAGTCTCTGACTATGTTCAGAAAGAGAGTGGCCTTAAACAATACACTATATCTATGGTTTGTGTATTGAGTATCATAATAATACAGTGTGGCCAAGCCATGTTAAGGCAATAGTTATGTCAGGTAAGGGATTCGAACCCTTGCTTCCTTATACAGAAATTTGATCTTAAGTCAAACACCTTAACCACTCGGCCAACCTGACAGTTACTAATTTAATTGGTCTTGAGGACTTGAGTGTTTACAAAACTTTTTCCAGTATACATTGACTAAACCACTTGTTTGTTTTGAAATATAGATTTTGTTTTGTTTTACCATAACATTGCAGTTATGAGTCTTGTGAACTGGGTGTTCAATATAGGGTTAAAGGCATTTTAAAATCATTTTAGAAAAGCTCTTAGGTATCGTGTCATGGGTTTTAGTAATGCATTACTGTTCGTTGACTAACATTTACCGTTACACAACATTATTTTGGTGAACGTACATGTTGTTGTTTGAGTCTTTAGTCCTTTGACTGGTTTGATGCAGATCTCCATGCCTCCCTGCCCCGAGCGAAACGTCTCATCTCTATATAGCTACCACACCCTTCATTCAAGGCTATCTGTTTAACATATTATAACCTTTGATCTCCCCTACAAGCTCTTGGGTTCAATTCCTAGATTTAACACAAACTTTTAAAAGTGGTATGACAACTTAAACTAGTCTACTCAGTCTCGGGTGGTCCAAATAAGTAGAAAGGGTTTGATTCACACCTCAACCATAGAGCACCATGTTCTTTTTTTTTTTTAATAATGATAGCCATTTGTTCAATTTCACATTTCACACATTGCAATTTGTCAATTTTCCATTTGCATTTTTTTAAATGACAGTTTGATGTTTTTCAATTTCATGATATGGAAACATGGATTTTTCCATTTTCATATTTACACATTTGTCAATTTCCCATTTGCATATATTTTCTTAAATGTCCGTTTAAGGTTTTTAAATTTTGTCTATATGGAAACATGGATTTTCCATTTTGCTGTTTACAAATTTTTTATATATTTATTTTGTGTATGTTGAAAAAAAATCGATATTTCCAAAACAAGATTTTTATTTTTCATTTTATGATTTTGTAAATGATCTTAATGTGAGTGCTTGACCATGGATTTTCCATTTTGCTGTTTACAAATTTTTTATATATTTATTTTGTGTATGTTGAAAAACGATATTTCCAAAACAAGATTTTTTATTTTTCATTTTATGATTTTGTAAATGATCTTAATGTGAGTGCTTGACCATGGCAATAATACAGTCTATCTATGTGTTAGCGAAACCATAGAGTCTTATTACTACTGCAAGTAAGAATGTTTTACAAAATAACGACTATCTACCACTGCATTTAAAAAACAAAACTATTGGGGAAAAAAAAACTAAAATACTATTTACCATTCATTCATATATAAGTGTTAATTCTCCCTCTCCCCACCCTACCTCATCGTATTTTCTCTGGTCAAATTATCAATGCTACCCATACATACACTAGCTTTCTATATCTTTCTCTATATATATGTTTTCTCTGCTCCACAAGATACAAATTATGGTTGCTGGATTGTATCCTGCACTGTTTATGCGACATACCATTGCCAGTTCATAAAACCGTTAGGTAGTTCTCTACACATAGCGATTTTACCACTGCTCTACCTACGCCTTTTGCTTGTTTGGCTTTCTTACAGGCTAGTATGCGATAGGCAGCATTAACTGAATATCAAACCCAGTCCACCTTTGTATTTGCAATCTAAGTAATAATTTGAAAAGAGACAAGTGTAATCAGTTTTAAACATTATCTCTGCTTTTTTGTTTGTTTGTTTGTTTGTTTGTTTGTTTGTTTATGACATGTATATTAACCTAAAATCAAACCCTAGTCTACCTTAGTGAAAGGCTAACAGTTTAACCACTGCGTCACCATACCCTTCTTTCTTAGTTTGATTCATTCTAGGCCTTAGAGCTAGAAATCGAGTTACGATCTCCAGTGCAAGAGGCACATGTGCTCACCACTATAGCATGTAATGGTTAGCTGGTAACATTAGACAAACGAAAATGATTGTATTTCTGTTAGCCAAGCATTTCTGTCATTTGCCTACTGTGTGAGCACTGCCAGCAAGACAGTTTAGTTTAGAACAAGCGTGTGTGTGTGTGTATAGATTATTAGCCTCAAGTATTTAAAGCTTGTTGTGTGTAGCGACCATCTTGCTCAGTAACCACTGAGTAAGTTTTAACAGTTAACTCATAAAAACAGCATAGGATAGTTGTGTGTGTGTGGTTCATGTACTTGGGAATATGCATTAGCACCATGCGCTAGCTTTACCTTACCCTCTAGAGGTAGAGCGTTATCCCTTCCTTTGGACATTGCCAATGACTGCATTCCCCCACAAGTTTTACACTTAAGCCCTTGGCTTGTTCTTGATTAGGTTTGGTTTGCTTTAGGCTTGGTTTGGTTCGGTTGGGTTTGATTCGACTTGGTTCAGTTTAGTTTAATGTAGTCACCATTTTTTTATTTTTAGCTACACTCTTTAACCAATTAATTAATGATAGTCTACTCTTAATTCTTGAATCGATAAATTGAATTTTGTGTGCACCGTTTGTCAATCCATGCCTACAACCTATACTCCCTATGTACTACAGTCAGATCTGAAAACAAGTTCCAATGGTCAAAGACGTGTCAGTCACCATACATATATCCTACAATAATTCTTTCGTTACCTAGCTAGATTTCGTCACTCACAGTAAACATCTTACATTATGGGTTTGCAATATATTAAGAAAAGCAAAAGTCCATGATCTTGTTGTTTTGGGTCTTTTTTGGGGAAATTCATAAGCCATAAAAAGAATGACATCATGTCAAGTTCTGAGTGGATCTTGTATGTCAAAATCCCATTATCGGTTTATAAAATCTCAAGGCCATGCCCTAGCAGTTTTGGATTATTTCAATCAATGAGTCCACCATAGGAAACATCGAAAAAATAAATACCCTTAAAACAAGTCGTCCCATGACCCTCTCCGAACAATGCTTCGCAAAATATAAATTCATCCATTGAACATGATCGGCGACATCATCCTAGCTTCCCCATCCCACCATGGTTGCCATATCGTTTGACCTTCAAGTGTCCTCAGCATCTCTGTGCTTTTTTTCATTGCCCTGTCAAGTCAATGCATTCCAATAAGATCAAATAACATTCACATCCTGTCAGTCTGCCCCAGCAAGTTTGTTTTCTATACTCACTTCAAGCAACATATAACCAAGTTCTGTTTGTTCTATCTAAAGCCAACTTCATCGAATCAAGGAATTATCATTTGTCATGTCACTCATAATCGTTTACACGTTAAAGACCCCCTTCAGGGGGTTTAGGAATTAGGAATTCCATCATAGGAAAAATCAGAAAACGAACCCTCGACCCGCCGTCTCATCGAAATAGCGAATACTGTATTGGTATATCACCACCGTGGCCAGTAATAGCTTAGTTGAAACACGTGTCCAGTGGTATCGTCTCTTTCTATCTACAACCACTCGTCATGAACATTTTAGACAAATTTAAGAAAAGTTTTAAAAACTGAAATGTTTTCAACATAAGTGTCGTTAGGCTCTTTCGCATTTTTTTAAACATAAATACTATATTCGAAAGGGAGATAGGGGAGGGGCGTCACCCCGAGTCCTACGACCCCTCGTATACGTCTCTGGCGTTATTGGTTTGTGAGATATAACAAAAAGTCTAAAATCACGGTTTTACAACAAAAAATTCTGTTTCCCTCATTCTCAAAAACTTTAACCTATTACCAAAATAAAAAGGGTTTCGAGACAAGCCATTTGACACGTCATAGGACCAAATCCGACCATGCATTCGTGAGATATCGGAAAAGTCTAAAATCACGGTTTTACCCCCAAAAAGCCTGTTTCCCTCATTCTCAAAACTTTAACCTATTAATAACATGTATAGGGCTTCGAGACAATCGATTTGACACGTCACACGTCCAAATCCGACCTTGCGTTTGAGAGATATCGGCAAACGTCGTAGGAAAGTAGGGGACTATCTGGCTCTATCCTCACCACCAAAACCCCTTCTTATCAATCATATTTTTCAAAGAGCTCGCCCTCTTACAAAAATCCCAAGTGCGCATGCGTAAAAAACAAAAACAAAAATGTTCATCCATAGCGACAGCCAGAAAAACGCATGCGCGATATGAGCAACAACATTTAAGTTCATTTTAGCAGCGCACCTTATACATGTCGTATTTGAAAAGAGACTTTCACTAAAAATTACAATTTCACCCCCTAGTAGGGGTAGGTTTTATTTAGGGGTTGAAATGAGTGGTCCATAGCAAAGCCCCCGTCAGCCCGAGTCCAACGACACCTCATTCGTGAATCTCCGACAACGGGTTCGGGAATTATCGGCTCGCATTGGGAGTAGTGGTGGGGGGGGGCAGAACCCCTATCATCCCCCTACTAAGGTGTGAGCCTCTTATTATTGTTGGAACATTGCATGGAAATGACTCAGTGACTCTGGATACTGGCGAATATTCGGAACAGCCCTAGTGGACAGGAGCGTGGAATAAGGTGTGAGCCTCTTATTATTGTTGGAACATTGCATGGAAATGTCTCAGTGACTCTGGATACTGGCGAATATTCGGAACAGCCCTAGTGGACAGGAGCGTGGAATAAGGTGTGAGCCTCTTATTATTGTTGGAACATTGCATGGAAATGACTTAGTGACTCTGGATACTGGCGAATATTCGGAACAGCTCTAGTGGACAGGAGCGTGGAATAAGATGTGAGCCTCTTATTATTGTTGGAACATTGCATGGAAATGACTCAGTGACTCTGGATACTGGCGAATATTCGGAACAGCCCTAGTGGACAGGAGCGTGGAATAAGGTGTGAGCCTCTTATTATTGTTGGAACATTGCATGGAAATGACTCAGTGACTCTGGATACTGGCGAATATTCGGAACAGCCCTAGTGGACAGGAGCGTGGAATAAGGTGTGAGCCTCTTATTATTGTTGGAACATTGCATGGAAATGACTCAGTGACTCTGGATACTGGCGAATATTCGGAACAGCCCTAGTGGACAGGAGCGTGGAATAAGGTATGAGCCTCTTATTATTGTTGGAACATTGCATGGAAATGACTAAGTGACTCTGGATACTGGCGAATATTCGGAACAGCCCTATTGGACAGGAGTGTGGAATAAGGTGTGAACCTCTTATTATTATTGGAACATTGCATGGAAATGACTCAGTGACTCTGGATACTGGCGAATATTCGGAACAGCCCTAGTGGACAGGAGTGTGAAATAAGGTGTGAGCCTCTTATTATTGTTGGAACATTGCATGTGAATGACTCAGTGACTCTGGATACTGGTGAATATTCGGAACAGCCCTAGTGGACAGGAGTGTGGAATATGGTGTGAGCCTCTTATTATTGTTGGAACATTGCATGGAAATGACTCAGTGACTCAGGATACTGGCGAATATTCGGAACAGCCCTAGTGGACAGGAGTGTGGAATAAGGTGTGAGCCTCTTATTATTGTTGGAACATTGCATGGAAATGACTCAGTGACTCTGGATACTGGCGAATATTCGGAACAGCCCTAGTGGACAGGAGCGTGGAATAAGGTGTGAGCCTCTTATTATTGTTGGAACATTGCATGGAAATGACTCAGTGACTCTGGATACTGGCGAATATTTGGAACAGCCCTAGTGGACAGGAGCGTGGAATAAGGTGTGAGCCTCTTATTATTGTTGGAACATTGCATGGAAATGACTCAGTGACTCTGGATACTGGCGAATATTCGGAACAGCCCTAGTGGACAGGAGCGTGGAATAAGGTGTGAGCCTCTTATTATTGTTGGAACATTGCATGGAAATGACTCAGTGACTCTGGATACTGGCGAATATTCGGAACAGCCCTAGTGGACAGGAGCGTGGAATAAGGTGTGAGCCTCTTATTATTGTTGGAACATTGCATGGAAATGACTTAGTGACTCTGGATACTGGCGAATATTCGGAACAGCCCTAGTGGACAGGAGCGTGGAATAAGGTGTGAGCCTCTTATTATTGTTGGAACATTGCATGGAAATTACTCAGTGACTCTGGATACTGGCGAATATTCGGAACAGCCCTAGTGGACAGGAGCGTGGAATAAGGTGTGAGCCTCTTATTATTGTTGGAACATTGCATGGAAATGACTCAGTGACTCTGTATACTGGCGAATATTCGGAACAGCCCTAGTGGACAGGAGCGTGGAATAAGGTGTGAGCCTCTTATTATTGTTGGAACATTGCATGGAAATGACTCAGTGACTCTGGATACTGGCGAATATTCGGAACAGCCCTAGTGGACAGGAGCGTGGAATAAGGTGTGAGCCTCTTATTATTGTTGGAACATTGCATGGAAATGTCTCAGTGACTCTGGATACTGGCGAATATTCGGAACAGCCCTAGTGGACAGGAGCGTGGAATAAGGTGTGAGCCTCTTGTTATTGTTGGAACATTGCATGGAAATGACTTAGTGACTCTGGATACTGGCGAATATTCGGAACAGCTCTAGTGGACAGGAGCGTGTAATAAGGTGTGAGCCTCTTATTATTGTTGGAACATTGCATGGAAATGACTCAGTGACTCTGGAGACTGGCGAATATTCGGGACAGCCCTAGTGGACAGGAGTGTGGAATAAGGTGTGAGCCTCTTATTATTGTTGGAACATTGCATGGAAATGACTCAGTGACTCTGAATACTGGCGAATATTCGGAACAGCCCTAGTGGACAGGAGCGTGGAATAAGGTGTGAGCCTCTTATTATTGTTGGAACATTGCATGGAAATGACTCAGTGACTCTGGATACTGGCGAATATTCGGAACAGCCCTAGTGGACAGGAGCGTGGAATAAGGTGTGAGCCTCTTATTATTGTTGGAACATTGCATGGAAATGACTCAGTGACTCTGGATACTGGCGAATATTCGGAACAGCCCTAGTGGACAGGAGCGTGGAATAAGGTGTGAGCCTCTTATTATTGTTGGAACATTGCATGGAAATGACTCAGTGACTCTGGATACTGGCGAATATTCGGAACAGCCCTAGTGGACAGGAGTGTGGAATAAGGTGTGAGCCTCTTATTATTGTTGGAACATTGCATGGAAATGACTCAGTGACTCTGGATACTGGCGAATATTCGGAACAGCCCTAGTGGACAGGAGTGTGGAATAAGGTGTGAGCCTCTTATTATTGTTGGAACATTGCATGGAAATGACTCAGTGACTCTGGATACTGGTGAATATTCGGAAAAACCCTAGTGGACAGGAGTGTGGAATAAGGTGTGAACCTCTTCTTATTGTTGGAACATTGCATGGAAATGACTCAGTGACTCTGGATACTGGCGAATATTCGGAGCAGCCCTAGTGGACAGGAGTGTGGAATAAGGTGTGAGCCTCTTATTATTGTTGGAACATTGCATGGAAATGACTCAGTGACTCTGGATACTGGCGAATATTCGGAACAGCCCTAGTGGACAGGAGCGTGGAATAAGGTGTGAGCCTCTTATTATTGTTGGAACATTGCATGGAAATGACTCAGTGAATCTGGATACTGGCGAATATTCGGAACAGCCCTGGTGGACAGGAGTGTGGAATAAGGTGTGAGCCTCTTATTATTGTTGGAACATTGCATGGAAATGACTCAGTGACTCTGGATACTGGCGAATATTCGGAACAGCCCTAGTGGACAGGAGTGTGGAATAAGGTGTGAGCCTCTTATTATTGTTGGAACATTGCATGGAAATGACTCAGTGACTCTGGATACTGGTGAATATTCGGAACAGCCCTAGTGGACAGGAGTGTGGAATAAGGTGTGAGCCTCTTATTATTGTTGGAACATTGCATGGAAATGACTCAGTGACTCTGGATACTGGTGAATATTCGGAACAGCCCTAGTGGACAGGAGTGTGGAATAAGGTGTGAGCCTCTTATTATTGTTGGAACATTGCATGGAAATGACTCAGTGACTCTGGATACTGGCGAATATTCGGAACAGCCCTAGTGGACAGGAGCGTGGAATAAGGTGTGAGCCTCTTATTATTGTTGGAACATTGCATGGAAATGACTCAGTGACTCTGGATACTGGCGAATATTCGGATCAGCCCTAGTGGACAGGAGCGTGGAATAAGGTGTGAGCCTCTTATTATTGTTGGAACATTGCATGGAAATGACTCAGTGACTCTGGATACTGGCGAATATTCGGAACAGCCCTAGTGTACAGGAGCGTGGAATAAGGTGTGAGCCTCTTATTATTGTTGGAACATTGCATGGAAATGTCTCAGTGACTCTGGATACTGGCGAATATTCGGAACAGCCCTAGTGGACAGGAGCGTGGAATAAGGTGTGAGCCTCTTATTATTGTTGGAACATTGCATGGAAATGACTTAGTGACTCTGGATACTGGCGAATATTCGGAACAGCTCTAGTGGACAGGAGCGTGGAATAAGATGTGAGCCTCTTATTATTGTTGGAACATTGCATGGAAATGACTCAGTGACTCTGGATACTGGCGAATATTCGGAACAGCCCTAGTGGACAGGAGCGTGGAATAAGGTGTGAGCCTCTTATTATTGTTGGAACATTACATGGAAATGACTCAGTGACTCTGGATACTGGCGAATATTCGGAACAGCCCTAGTGGACAGGAGCGTGGAATAAGGTGTGAGCCTCTTATTATTGTTGGAACATTGCATGGAAATGACTCAGTGACTCTGGATACTGGCGAATATTCGGAACAGCCCTAGTGGACAGGAGCGTGGAATAAGGTATGAGCCTCTTATTATTGTTGGAACATTGCATGGAAATGACTAAGTGACTCTGGATACTGGCGAATATTCGGAACAGCCCTATTGGACAGGAGTGTGGAATAAGGTGTGAACCTCTTATTATTGTTGGAACATTGCATGGAAATGACTCAGTGACTCTGGATACTGGCGAATATTCGGAACAGCCCTAGTGGACAGGAGTGTGGAATAAGGTGTGAGCCTCTTATTATTGTTGGAACATTGCATGTGAATGACTCAGTGACTCTGGATACTGGTGAATATTCGGAACAGCCCTAGTGGACAGGAGTGTGGAATATGGTGTGAGCCTCTTATTATTGTTGGAACATTGCATGGAAATGACTCAGTGACTCTGGATACTGGCGAATATTCGGAACAGCCCTAGTGGACAGGAGTGTGGAATAAGGTGTGAGCCTCTTATTATTGTTGGAACATTGCATGGAAATGACTCAGTGACTCTGGATACTGGCGAATATTCGGAACAGCCCTAGTGGACAGGAGCGTGGAATAAGGTGTGAGCCTCTAATTATTGTTGGAACATTGCATGGAAATGACTCAGTGACTCTGGATACTGGCGAATATTTGGAACAGCCCTAGTGGACAGGAGCGTGGAATAAGGTGTGAGCCTCTTATTATTGTTGGAACATTGCATGGAAATGACTCAGTGACTCTGGATACTGGCGAATATTCGGAACAGCCCTAGTGGACAGGAGCGTGGAATAAGGTGTGAGCCTCTTATTATTGTTGGAACATTGCATGGAAATGACTCAGTGACTCTGGATACTGGCGAATATTCGGAACAGCCCTAGTGGACAGGAGCGTGGAATAAGGTGTGATCCTCTTATTATTGTTGGAACATTGCATGGAAATGACTCAGTGACTCTGGATACTGGCGAATATTCGGAACAGCCCTAGTGGACAGGAGCGTGGAATAAGGTGTGAGCCTCTTATTATTGTTGGAACATTGCATGGAAATGACTCAGTGACTCTGGATACTGGCGAATATTCGGAACAGCCCTAGTGGACAGGAGCGTGGAATAAGGTGTGAGCCTCTTATTATTGTTGGAACATTGCATGGAAATGACTCAGTGACTCTGGATACTGGCGAATATTCGGAACAGCCCTAGTGGACAGGAGCGTGGAATAAGGTGTGAGCCTCTTATTATTGTTGGAACATTGCATGGAAATGTCTCAGTGACTCTGGATACTGGCGAATATTCGGAACAGCCCTAGTGGACAGGAGCGTGGAATAAGGTGTGAGCCTCTTGTTATTGTTGGAACATTGCATGGAAATGACTTAGTGACTCTGGATACTGGCGAATATTCGGAACAGCTCTAGTGGACAGGAGCGTGTAATAAGGTGTGAGCCTCTTATTATTGTTGGAACATTGCATGGAAATGACTCAGTGACTCTGGAGACTGGCGAATATTCGGAACAGCCCTAGTGGACAGGAGTGTGGAATAAGGTGTGAGCCTCTTATTATTGTTGGAACATTGCATGGAAATGACTCAGTGACTCTGAATACTGTAGAATATTCGGAACAGCCCTAGTGGACAGGAGCGTGGAATAAGGTGTGAGCCTCTTATTATTGTTGGAACATTGCATGGAAATGACTCAGTGACTCTGGATACTGGCGAATATTCGGAACAGCCCTAGTGGACAGGAGCGTGGAATAAGGTGTGAGCCTCTTATTATTGTTGGAACATTGCATGGAAATGACTCAGTGACTCTGGATACTGGCGAATATTCGGAACAGCCCTAGTGGACAGGAGCGTGGAATAAGGTGTGAGCCTCTTATTATTGTTGGAACAGTGCATGGAAATGACTCAGTGACTCTGGATACTGGTGAATATTCGGAACAGCCCTAATGGACAGGAGCGTGGAATAAGGTGTGAGCCTCTTATTATTGTTGGAACATTGAATGGAAATGACTCAGTGACTCTGGATACTGGCGAATATTCGGAACAGCCCTAGTGGACAGGAGCGTGGAATAAGGTGTGAGCCTCTTATTATTGTTGGAACATTGCATGGAAATGAGTCAGTGACACTGGATACTGGCGAATATTCAGAACAGCCCTAGTGGACAGGAGCGTGGAATAAGTTGTGAGCCTCTTATTATTGTTGGAACATTGCATGGAAATGACTCAGTGACTCTGGATACTGGCGAATATTCGGAACAGCCCTAGTGGACAGGAGTGTGGAATAAGGTGTGAGCCTCTTATTATTGTTGGAACATTGCATGGATATGACTCAGTGACTCTGGATACTGGCGAATATTCGGAACAGCCCTAGTGGACAGGAGTGTGGAATAAGGTGTGAGCCTCTTATTATTGTTGGAACATTATATGGAAATGACTCAGTGACTCTGGATACTGGTGAATATTCGGAACAGCCCTAGTGGACAGGAGTGTGGAATAAGGTGTGAGCCTCTTATTATTGTTGGAACATTGCATGGAAATGACTCAGTGACTCTGGATACTGGTGAATATTCGGAACAGCCCTAGTGGACAGGAGTGTGGAATAAGTTGTGAGCCTCTTATTATTGTTGGAACATTGCATGGAAATGACTCAGTGAATCTGGATACTGGCGAATATTCGGAACATCCCTAGTGGACAGGAGTGTGGAATAAGGTGTGAGCCTCTTATTATTGTTGGAACATTGCATGGAAATGACTCAGTGACTCTGGATACTAGCGAATATTCGGAACAGCCCTAGTGGACAGGAGTGTGGAATAAGGTGTGAGCCTCTTATTATTGTTGGAACATTGCATGGAAATGACTCAGTGACTCTGGATACTGGTGAATTTTCGGAACAGCCCTAGTGGACAGGAGTGTGGAATAAGGTGTGAGCCTCTTATTATTGTTGGAACATTGCATGGAAATGACTCAGTGACTCTGGATACTGGTGAATATTCGGAACAGCCCTAGTGGACAGGAGTGTGAAATAAGGTGTGAGCCTCTTATTATTGTTGGAACATTGCATGGAAATGACTCAGTGACTCTGGATACTGGCGAATATTCGGAACAGCCCTAGTGGACAGGAGCGTGGAATAAGGTGTGAGCCTCTTATTATTGTTGGAACATTGCATGGAAATGACTCAGTGACTCTGAATACTGGCGAATTTTCGGAACAGCCCTAGTGGACAGGAGCGTGGAATAAGGTGTGAGTCTCTTATTATTGTTGGAACATTGCATGGAAATGACTCAGTGACTCTGGATACTGGCAAATATTCGGAACAGCCCTAGTGGACAGGAGTGTGGAATAAGGTGTGAGCCTCTTATTATTGTTGGAACATTGCATGGAAATGACTCAGTGACTCTGGATACTGGCGAATATTCGGAACAGCCCTAGTGGACAGGAGCGTGGAATAAGGTGTGAGCCTCTTATTATTGTTGGAACATTGCATGGAAATGACTCAGTGACTCTGGATACTGGCGAATATTCAGAACAGCCCTAGTGGACAGGAGTGTGGAATAAGGTGTGAGCCTCTTATTATTGTTGGAACATTGCATGGAAATGACTCAGTGACTCTGGATACTGGTGAATATTCGGAACAGCCCTAGTAGACAGGAGTGTGGAATAAGGTGTGGCCTCTTATTATTGTTGGAACATTGCATGGAAATGACTCAGTGACTCTGGATACTGGCGAATATTCGGAACAGCCCTAGTGGACAGGATGGAATAAGGTGTGAGCCTCTTATTATTGTTGGAACATTGCATGGATATGACTCAGTGACTCTGGATACTGGCGAATATTCGGAACAGCCCTAGTGGACAGGAGTGTGGAATAAGGTGTGAGCCTCTTATTATTGTTGGAACATTGCATGGAAATGACTCAGTGACTCTATACTGGCGAATATTCGGAACAGCCCTAGTGGACAGGAGTGTGGAATAAGGTGTGAGCCTCTTATTATTGTTGGAACATTGCATGGAAATGACTCAGTGACTCTGGATACTGGCGAATATTCGGAACAGCCCTAGTGGACAGGAGTGTGGAATAAGGTGTGAGCCTCTTATTATTGTTGGAACATTGCACGGAAATGACTCAGTGACTCTGGATACTGGCGAATATTCGGAACAGCCCTAGTGTACAGGAGTGTGGAATAAGGTTTGAGCCTCTTATTATTGTTGGAACATTGCATGGAAATGACTCAGTGACTCTGGATACTGGTGAATATTCGGAACAGCCCTAGTGGACAGGAGTGTGGAATAAGGTGTGGCCTCTTATTATTGTTGGAACATTGCATGGAAATGACTCAGTGACTCTGGATACTGGCGAATATTCGGAACAGCCCTAGTGGACAGGAGCGTGGAATAAGGTGTGAGCCTCTTATTATTGTTGGAACATTGCATGGAAATGACTCAGTGACTCTGGATACTGGCGAATATTCGGAACAGCCCTAGTGGACAGGAGCGTGGAATAAGGTGTGAGCCTCTTATTATTGTTGGAACATTGCATGGAAATTACTCAGTGACTCTGGATACTGGCGAATATTCGGAACAGCCCTAGTGGACAGGAGCGTGGAATAAGGTGTGAGCCTCTTATTATTGTTGGAACATTGCATGGAAATGACTCAGTGACTCTGGATACTGGCGAATATTCGGAACAGCCCTAGTGGACAGGAGCGTGGAATAAGGTGTGAGCCTCTTATTATTGTTGGAACATTGCATGGAAATGACTCAGTGACTCTGGATACTGGCGAATATTCGGAACAGCCCTAGTGGACAGGAGCGTGGAATAAGGTGTGAGCCTCTTATTATTGTTGGAACATTGCATGGAAATGTCTCAGTGACTCTGGATACTGGCGAATATTCGGAACAGCCCTAGTGGACAGGAGCGTGGAATAAGGTGTGAGCCTCTTGTTATTGTTGGAACATTGCATGGAAATGACTTAGTGACTCTGGATACTGGCGAATATTCGGAACAGCTCTAGTGGACAGGAGCGTGTAATAAGGTGTGAGCCTCTTATTATTGTTGGAACATTGCATGGAAATGACTCAGTGACTCTGGAGACTGGCGAATATTCGGAACAGCCCTAGTGGACAGGAGTGTGGAATAAGGTGTGAGCCTCTTATTATTGTTGGAACATTGCATGGAAATGACTCAGTGACTCTGAATACTGGCGAATATTCGGAACAGCCCTAGTGGACAGGAGCGTGGAATAAGGTGTGAGCCTCTTATTATTGTTGGAACATTGCATGGAAATGACTCAGTGACTCTGGATACTGGCGAATATTCGGAACAGCCCTAGTGGACAGGAGCGTGGAATAAGGTGTGAGCCTCTTATTATTGTTGGAACATTGCATGGAAATGACTCAGTGACTCTGGATACTGGCGAATATTCGGAACAGCCCTAGTGGACAGGAGCGTGGAATAATGTGTGAGCCTCTTATTATTGTTGGAACATTGCATGGAAATGACTCAGTGACTCTGGATACTGGTGAATATTCGGAACAGCCCTAATGGACAGGAGCGTGGAATAAGGTGTGAGCCTCTTATTATTGTTGGAACATTGAATGGAAATGACTCAGTGACTCTGGATACTGGCGAATATTCGGAACAGCCCTAGTGGACAGGAGCGTGGAATAAGGTGTGAGCCTCTTATTATTGTTGGAACATTGCATGGAAATGAGTCAGTGACACTGGATACTGGCGAATATTCAGAACAGCCCTAGTGGACAGGAGCGTGGAATAAGGTGTGAGCCTCTTATTATTGTTGGAACATTGCATGGAAATGACTCAGTGACTCTGGATACTGGCGAATATTCGGAACAGCCCTAGTGGACAGGAGTGTGGAATAAGGTGTGAGCCTCTTATTATTGTTGGAACATTGCATGGATATGACTCAGTGACTCTGGATACTGGCGAATATTCGGAACAGCCCTAGTGGACAGGAGTGTGGAATAAGGTGTGAGCCTCTTATTATTGTTGGAACATTATATGGAAATGACTCAGTGACTCTGGATACTGGTGAATATTCGGAACAGCCCTAGTGGACAGGAGTGTGGAATAAGGTGTGAGCCTCTTATTATTGTTGGAACATTGCATGGAAATGACTCAGTGACTCTGGATACTGGTGAATATTCGGAACAGCCCTAGTGGACAGGAGTGTGGAATAAGTTGTGAGCCTCTTATTATTGTTGGAACATTGCATGGAAATGACTCAGTGAATCTGGATACTGGCGAATATTCGGAACATCCCTAGTGGACAGGAGCGTGGAATAAGGTGTGAGCCTCTTATTATTGTTGGAACATTGCATGGAAATGACTCAGTGACTCTGGATACTGGCGAATATTCGGAACAGCCCTAGTGGACAGGAGTGTGGAATAAGGTGTGAGCCTCTTATTATTGTTGGAACATTGCATGGAAATGACTCAGTGACTCTGGATACTGGTGAATATTCGCAACAGCCCTAGTGGACAGGAGTGTGGAATAAGGTGTGAGCCTCTTATTATTGTTGGAACATTGCATGGAAATGACTCAGTGACTCTGGATACTGGTGAATATTCGGAACAACCCTAGTGGACAGGAGTGTGGAATAAGGTGTGAGCCTCTTATTATTGTTGGAACATTGCATGGAAATGACTCAGTGACTCTGGATACTGGCGAATATTCGGAACAGCCCTAGTGGACAGGAGCGTGGAATAAGGTGTGAGCCTCTTATTATTGTTGGAACATTGCATGGAAATGACTCAGTGACTCTGAATACTGGCGAATATTCGGAACAGCCCTAGTGGACAGGAGCGTGGAATAAGGTGTGAGTCTCTTATTATTGTTGGAACATTGCATGGAAATGACTCAGTGACTCTGGATACTGGCAAATATTCGGAACAGCCCTAGTGGACAGGAGTGTGGAATAAGGTGTGAGCCTCTTATTATTGTTGGAACATTGCATGGAAATGACTCAGTGACTCTGGATACTGGCGAATATTCGGAACAGCCCTAGTGGACAGGAGCGTGGAATAAGGTGTGAGCCTCTTATTATTGTTGGAACATTGCATGGAAATGACTCAGTGACTCTGGATACTGGCGAATATTCGGAACAGCCCTAGTGGACAGGAGTGTGGAATAAGGTGTGAGCCTCTTATTATTGTTGGAACATTGCATGGAAGTAGGATATAAAGGGCGGTTCTGGCACAGGGGCTAATGGGCAAGATGGCCGCCAGTGCAACCAGCCCTATGTTATTCTTATGGAGGGGACAGTCAGAGCTGGCACAGGGGCTATTGGGCAAAATGGCCGCCACGCTCTGAGACCGTCAATGACGTCACAGAGAGAGGTCGGCCATGTAGTTGCCAAATGGAATATTTATTATTATTATTATTATTAGGTAATTATTAATTGATCATGTATAATCAAGACCAGCCTTATATTGTCCACCTCTTGGTGTAGTGGCTAGAATTCTTGGAGGTCATTCCTGAGGTTCGAATCCCGGCTCTGCCAAGAAATTTAATTTCTGGTCTCATGAGTGGAACGGGGTACACTCAGCCTTGTGAGGCAAAACTGACAGGATCTGGCTTTTGATTCATACCTCAACCATTCTGCCTAACCCAACTTCACCTAACCTAACCTAACCTAACCTAACTTCAAAGTCAGAGCAAATATGAGAGCAAATGTGAAAGCACACATAATAACCTAAGTTATAACCTAACCTAACTTCACCTAACCTAACCTCACCTAACCTATCCTAACCTAACCTAACGTAACCTACCTAATTTTAAATTGCAAGCGAAAAAAAAATTAGCAAAAAGTGAGAGCAAATGTGAGAGCACAAATAATAAACTTAGTTATAACCTAACCACACCTAACCTAACCTAACCTAACCTAACCTAAACTAACTTCACCTAACCTAACCTAACCCAACTTAACCTAACCTAACCTAACTTCAAAGTGCAAGCAAAAAAAGTGAGAGCAAAAATTGTAATGAAAAAATTAAGAGCAAATGTAAGAACACAAATAATAAACTTAGTTATAACCTACCCTAACCTAACCTAACCTAACCAAGCATTTCCTCACCTAATTTCACCTAACCTAACTTCAAAGTAAATGCAAATATAAGAGCAAAAAATGACAGCAAAAAGTGAGATCAAATAGTGTATGCAAGAAAGTAAGAGCAAATGAGAGAGCACAAATAATAAACTTAGTTATAACCTAACCTAACCTAACCTAACCCACAGAAACCTCATTTTAAGATTTTAGATTTTACATTTTAACATTTTACATTTTAACATTATAGATTTTTGATTTTTTTCATTTTACTTTTTTAGATTTTACATTTTTGATTTTTTGTATTTCAGTTTTAGTTTTTTTTTAGATTTTACATTTTAAATTTAATATTTTTTGATTTTAGATTTAACAATTTCCATTTTCCGAAAAGAGTCACTTACCTAACCTCACCAAACCTAACTTTACCAAACCTAACTTAAGCTAATCCAAAGGGCTAATGCACATACACAAAGTATATAAGGACACATGCAACTCTCCTTATGCTAGTCTTATTGGCTACTGTACAACATGATCACTACCCCAACCGTCTTTTTTTTTCATTTTGTTGTTTACTCATTTGTCAATTTTCCAATTTCCCATTTTCAGTTTTTTTAAATGTCAGTTTTAAGTTTTTTTAATTTCATAATATGGAAACATGGATTTTGCATTTTGTTGTTTACACATTTGTCAATTTTCCAATTTCCCATTTTCAGTTTTTTTAATGTCAATTTTAAGTTTTTAAATTTCATGATATGGAAACATGGATTTTTGCATTTTGTTGTTTACACATTTGTCAATTTACCAAATTCCCATTTACAGTTTTTAAAATTTTAGTTCAATGTTTTTTCTATTTTGTCAATATGGAAACATAGATTTTCCAATTTGTGTGTTTTACATGTTCATTTGGCATTAGGAGTGGAGAGAGGTGGGTAGTAATTAAAAATGTACAAGCAGTGTCCATACAATATTTTTTATTTTAAATACATGTACACTATTTACACTTAAATACATTTTTATATATAGTCTATTTTTTGTTATAAATTGTACAGTTGTTTTTATTTTTGTTTTCTATTTTATTTATTTTTGATTATGAATACTATTTTTTTATTTGTATAGTGCCATGGTTTTATTTACTAAATAGTTTTGTTTTATGTATTTGCTAGTTGCAGGCAGAAGATTTTGATATTCATAACTTAACTCTTTAAGCATGGTCAATGATTGAGTAATGACCATAGGCATGTGTACCTATACCATTAGCATCAATCACTCTTTTATCATCACCAGGACACAAAGCAATTTTGTTTAGCCTTATAGATGATATGTCATGTTGTTTAGAAGCGATAATGTTCATGGGTATTCTTTTTACATTGTTTTTCATGACACAATCCTTATAATCTTGAAAGCTTATACAATTTTTGACAACACCTCTGCTAATACCTTTAATCTTTTTGATTTCTTTACCATTTATGTCTAAAGCATACATTTTAGCTCTAAGTCCAACAAATGTTTTTATAATTTGTCCACAAGCCTCGTCTTTAAATTTCCCCAACGTTTTCTTGTTTGATGTAGAGTAACATATGTGAATAGTAGGATAATCTGATGTGTCCAGGTGTTGTAGGAAATCCAACTTGTCTAGATATACATCTGGGGTGTTAACCAAATATATGAACGAGTCAGTATCCATATACATGAGTTTAAGATTGTCCATGCCATAATAAGGTAGCAGGACATCATAGTGGTGGGAATACATGAGAGTTTTTGAAATATCCAGTATACACATTCCAATATATATAGGCTTATTGAATACAATGTTACGTTTAGCCATGTGGAAAGCAGCTAGGTTAGGGCCATAAATTGTTCTGTCGATAAATGTCGGCTTTGCTATTAGCTTTTCTGCCTTTTTGCTGTCAGTCACAAGACGTATGTCTATTCTTTTACGGATATTTTCCATTGTTTTCCCAAAAATGGCATTGTTGAATAATTTGTACAGATTTTTCTCAAAATCATTTTTGGCTTGTTTTCGAAGGTTGTTATTAAAATCAACGTATGCCTTTAACCAAGGTCTTTGTTTAAACTTTAACACACGATGAATTTTTATCAATTTTATTCCATGATCTAAAGCCTGTTTTAATGCCATGTAGTGAACAACATATCGCCTTCGATTTCCAAGATGAGGAATTAGTTTTTTCAGAGACGAATCCTTAGGTTGTGTACACTCTGGTAGGAAAGGTAAATCGTTGTGTAGATCATGAAGGTCAGATGGGTAATCAACATCAACGTCTAGAATGTATTCCACAGGATCGTCTTTCTTTAGTTTTTCTAGATCAACAGTATCTGGAGAAACCCACTGAAATCCATCATAAGGAAGGGAGTGGCACATAGCCCACCCGTATTGGTTGTTGGCATCATCATAGGTAATAAACTGCGATGGTTTCTCAGAATCATAGGTTTCCATGTATTTATTGTTAGCTTCAGCATACCGATGAGACACCTGGCATATGCCTCCACGTATTCCAGACTCGATTAAAAGAATCTGATCGTAATCCTGTAGCAATTCCAGTTCAATGCCTGTGTAAAGGAGCATTGCCTCGAAACTTAAACCAGGCGAAGTAAAGAAGTGTGCAGCATCCACTCGGTGTGTTTCTAGTGTTTTGTTTCTAAACGTTTCAAAGCTGTCTGCAAGAAGGAGTACATCTGATGTTAGGTAGAGGTCACTATATTCCCCTAGAGTTTTAATGTTGAACTGATTCCAGACATTTTTGGCATGTTCATAGTCTTCTTGACTAACATTTTCTTGACTTAATTTGTTAAAGAATGCCTCTTTTGGAGGTAAACACGTTTCACTTAACTTTTCCCATGAGTCAATGTAGTCATAACAAAATACCCCTTTACGAGTCATGAGCATTGCATTTTCTTTTCCAAAGTACTTGTCTGTTTCAGGGTATAATGTTAAGTTGGAAACTAAGTTTTCCAAACTACTCGGCATTAACCGAAACGTATCCACAAATCTAAGCTTAACATTTCCTACATATTTCGTAAAGGAAATGTACTTTTCTTTGGAGTTAGCGATAACATCCACTCTCTCAGTAGTACACCCCAATTGCTTTACAATGAAATTTGCGTCGTAGCCACTCATATTATGTAGAAACACAGGAACGGGGTTTCGTGTTTTACACCTCAAATTACAGTTATTGTGAGCACTTCCACGGTATTCCCCTGTAATATGGCAGTGGTCTCGAACTTTCCAGTCCTGTTGGGTAAATGGTTTTTGACACAAATAACAGGTTTCAGAACATTGGAACTCTGCTTCTTGAGCCTGAGTTAAGGCCTTTGGAACATTTAAGCTGTAAAGGCGATCAATTTCATTAGCTATTGAGATCAAACAGTCCATAAACTTTTCTGCAGCGTCAGGCCCACGATAAATAACAGGTTGGCTTGAAAGATTTGTCTTTATGTGTTCCACAGCAGGTGAGGGTTTAACGTATATACCAAAGCTCATAGGAACATGACTCTGGTATGGCACTGTATAACTTGCCTCAGGATTAGGTAGACATGTTTGATAGGGTAAGAGTATACTTTCAAAATCTGCATAGATAACGTAAGGTATTCTCAGCATTTTTTCAACATTTAAGAATTTGACAATGGGGTTTTTAATAGGCATTTCAACCCTAGCAATGTCATGCTGGACACACAAAGCTCTATGTTCTTTCATTTTTTCCATTCCTTGTTGTCCATATCGATTATCAAAGTGTGTAAAACACCGTTTACACGTATATATTTTATGTTCATGGCGGGTAATCTGATGTCTTACTAGTTTATCAAAATCTTTGATAAAGACGTAGTGGTTCTGGCCGGATGATGAACTTAGCAAAAGGAGGTCGCGATGGTCTTGCAGCTCTTGATCCACAACCTTTAGAGGGAACAGTTTATTGTCTTCTTCCAATCCAAATACATTAATGGATATATCGTTAGCTTTTTCAAATTTGGGAATGTCTGCTAGCGATGTAGGAAATGATATTGTTGAAAAATCATACTTGTTTTCCAGATCCTTGTATTTACTAATGCGTTTAGCATCAGTTTTAACCAGTTTTGCTAAAATGGCATACATAAAACACCTCTCATCCTTAAAGTTTTGAGGATTAATGCAGGCTTTTCTTGCTTGTATAACTGCTGGTAATGGAATATATGTGCTTCCACGCAAGGGATTATACTTATTTATTTTTAATCGTACTCCTTCCACTGCTAACAAAGCCCAATTACTGCCTTTTAGCTCAGATTCCTCCATTTCCGTAGTTAACTTTGTAAATTGTGTTTCCAAGAAACTACTTAAGTCAGTTTCCAAAAATAGGGCCTGATTTCGTGTTTTAAAAGCACGATCTGTAATTTCATTGGTAGATGTATGAATGAATCTACATTCAGCCACAAGATTAACTTTTATCGACTTGTGCATTGCTAGTTCTTTCTGCATAGCTTGCATTATTTGCTGTTTGGACTCTTTAAGGTATGAATTTAAATCCTTGCACGTATCGCAACGAATGAAATAGGATTTAAGTCGACCTTCAAAAGATGTCTCATATTCAATAAGTCCATTTTTGTCAGGGACCAATGACAGTAGGTAATGTTTTGTAGGCTCTGCTTTTTGTCTTTTAGCTGCCGACACAACATTACAACATTCTTCATGACGACGTCCATTGTAGGCATTGTTGAATGTACTACCACAGGTCTTGCACTCATGAAATTCACCACACGATACTTCATGTCGCTTCCTATGATAGTCTCGAAGAAAAGTCTTTCCACACTCTTTACACATATAGCTAGGAATGGCTTCTTCCATTATGAATGTTGATTTCTGCAAACAGCTGCTTACTGCGTATCACAGGGCTAGAGGTTGGTCAGTGAGACGGTCTTTCACGATGTGAACACCGTGAGAGGTAGTAGTCAACTAGTGATATTCTTGTGAAGGGTCCACTAATATACCCCTAGTCTAGACCAACAGCTCTTTACAGCGTATGACAAGGCTGTAGACTGGACAGTGAGACGGTCTTTCACGATGTGAACACTGTAACAAGTAGTAGTCAACTGATTATATACTTGCTAAGGGTTCTCTAATATACAATAGTCAAGACCAACAGCTACTTACTGTGTAGTACAAGGCTGTACAATAGTTGTTTTGACAGTCTTTCACGATGTGGTCACTGTGAATGGTAGTAGTCAACTGATGATATTCTTGATAAGGGTCCTCTAATGTACCCCTGGTTAAGGGTAACAGCTGTTCACTGCTTATGACAAAGCTAAAGACTGGTTGCTTCAACGGTCTTTCACAATGTAAACACTGTGACAGGTAGTAGTCAACTGAAAATATTCTTATGGCCTACTCAAGGTTATCAGGTACTTACTGCATATCAAAAGGCTGTACACTCATGTGTGTTAGGCACTCTTTCTTGCTAAGGACCCCAATATTCCCTACACAAGGCTATACATGTTAGTTCTAAACACTTAGTGATTAATTGTATATTCAATTTTTGTACAAAGCTTATACAAGCACGTTTTTATGAGGTAAAACTTTGTTAAATAGCTGCATGCGACACACAAAGTATGTTGCCGCTATCTAGCGGTGACTATGAGAACTACTTGAACGACCAGCATGCTACCTAGCGCTCCATTTCAACACTCGCTCACTGAACGACCAGCATGCTATCTAGCGGTCGATAGCAATACTCCTCAACTACCAGCCTGCTATCTATCGGTCAATATGACAACTCACTCAACTACCAACATGCTACATGGCTTTTTTGGTCAGTTTTTTGTTGGCTTTTTTTTGGTCAGTTTCTGTTGGCTTATGTTGGCTTTTATTGGCTTTTGTTGGCTTTTGTTGGCTTTTGTAGGCTTTTTTGTTGGCTTTTGTTGGCTTTCATATTTGCTCTTGCTTGTGGGGGCTTATTATTTGGTCTTGGAAAGTATGTCAGTCCTTTTTTTATGGCTGCAAAATGCTTACAGCCATGTTTGTAAGCAGCAACAACAACAACAGCAACACACAAAATTCCAAAAAAAAATCCAAAGTACTCTAAGGTTTATCAATGACTCTCAACTCTTACACTTACCTCTATCCCATGCATAGTCAAAAATTAGTGTATTTTTCAAATTTTTCAAAAATATTTGGAAAGTTGGCTATATCATTAATCTAAAAATCCTGAAAAGACATATGTTAACTCCAACACCTACCTCTATACCACTCTCAGTCCAAAAATAGTGTATTTTTCAAATTTTCCAAAACATATTTCCAAAATGGGTTATATTTCCAAAATTAAAAAGTTAACAAAAACGTTTGTTTGACATAAATGAATGGCCTTTGTCCCCTCTACCACTATACCAAGTCCCAGGTCTCCAGGACAAAAAAATAAAATTTTTAAAAAGCGTTTTATTTCCAAAATTAGGAATTTTACAAACACATTTGTCTGACGTAAATCAATGGTCATTACCCCCTCTATCCCCACACTAAGTCTCATGTCTTTAGAACAACAAAAATAAAATTTTGAAAATGGACTTATATTTCCAAAATTAGGAATTTTACAAAAACGTTTGTCTGACGTAAATCAGTGGTCATTACCCCCTCTACCCCCCACACTAAGTCTCATGTCTCTAGAACAACAAAAATAAAATTTTGAAAATGGGCTTATATTTCCAAAATTAGGAATTTTACAAAAACGTTTGTCTGAAGTAAATCAATGGTCATTACCCCCCTCCACCCCCACACTAAGTCTCATGTCTCTAGAACAACAAAAATAAAATTTTGAAAATGGGCTTATATTTCCAAAATTAGGAATTTTACAAAACCGTTTGTCTGACGTAAATCAGTGGTCTTTACCCCCTCTATCCCCATACCAAGTCTCAGGTCTCTAGGTCAACAAAAATAAAATTTTGAAAATGGGCTATATTTCCAAAATTAGGAATTCTACAAAAAAGTTTGTCTAACGTAAATCAATTGTCTTTACCCCCTCTATTCCCATACCAAGTCTCAGGTCTCTAGGTCAACAAAAATAAAATTTTGAAAAAATGGTCACTATTTTGGAAACTAGGAATTCTACGAAAAAGTTTGTTTAACATAAATGAAAGGTCTCTATCCCCTCTACCTGTAAACCAAGTCCCAGGTCTGTAGGACAAAAATGAAAAAAGTTCAACTGGGAAAGTAGGCGATTTTTCATAAAACCAAACATTCTAAAAAGTGTTCTATGGGTATAAAAGAATGGTCTCTATGTCCTTTATTTTTATTATAAAACTTTTTTATTTTTTGAGTTTTTTTGAAAAAGTTCAATTTTGAAATTTTTATATTTTGGAAACTAACAAGTTTACAAAAATGTTTGTTTGACATAAATAAATGGCCCTGACCCCCTCTACCAACAAAATAAATTTCAAGTCTCTAGGACTAAAACTGTACAGTAGTGGAGTAGTGGCGCTTCTAACGCACTCCAGAACCCTCCTTGCCCCACTACTAAGCCTCAGGCATGTAAAATGGGTGGGTTAGAAGCACCACTACTCCACTACTGTACAGTTTTAGTCCTAGAGACTTGAAATTTATTTTGTTGGTAGAGGGGGTCAGGGCCATTTATTTATGTCAAACAAACATTTTTGTAAACTTGTTAGTTTCCAAAATATAAAAATTTCAAAATTGAACTTTTTCAAAAAAACTCAAAAAATAAAAAAGTTTTATAATAAAAATAAAGGACATAGAGACCATTCTTTTATACCCATAGAACACTTTTTAGAATGTTTGGTTTTATGAAAAATCGCCTACTTTCCCAGTTGAACTTTTTTCATTTTTGTCCTACAGACCTGGGACTTGGTTTACAGGTAGAGGGGATAGAGACCTTTCATTTATGTTAAACAAACTTTTTCGTAGAATTCCTAGTTTCCAAAATAGTGACCATTTTTTCAAAATTTTATTTTTGTTGACCTAGAGACCTGAGACTTGGTATGGGAATAGAGGGGGTAAAGACAATTGATTTACGTTAGACAAACTTTTTTGTAGAATTCCTAATTTTGGAAATATAGCCCATTTTCAAAATTTTATTTTTGTTGACCTAGAGACCTGAGACTTGGTATGGGGATAGAGGGGGTAAAGACCACTGATTTACGTCAGACAAACGGTTTTGTAAAATTCCTAATTTTGGAAATATAAGCCCATTTTCAAAATTTTATTTTTGTTGTTCTAGAGACATGAGACTTAGTGTGGGGGTGGAGGGGGTAATGACCATTGATTTACTTCAGACAAACGTTTTTGTAAAATTCCTAATTTTGGAAATATAAGCCCATTTTCAAAATTTTATTTTTGTTGTTCTAGAGACATGAGACTTAGTGTGGGGGGTAGAGGGGGTAATGACCACTGATTTACGTCAGACAAACGTTTTTGTAAAATTCCTAATTTTGGAAATATAAGTCCATTTTCAAAATTTTATTTTTGTTGTTCTAAAGACATGAGACTTAGTGTGGGGATAGAGGGGGTAATGACCATTGATTTACGTCAGACAAATGTGTTTGTAAAATTCCTAATTTTGGAAATAAAACGCTTTTTAAAAATTTTATTTTTTTGTCCTGGAGACCTGGGACTTGGTATAGTGGTAGAGGGGACAAAGGCCATTCATTTATGTCAAACAAACGTTTTTGTTAACTTTTTAATTTTGGAAATATAACCCATTTTGGAAATATGTTTTGGAAAATTTGAAAAATACACTATTTTTGGACTGAGAGTGGTATAGAGGTAGGTGTTGGAGTTAACATATGTCTTTTCAGGATTTTTAGATTAATGATATAGCCAACTTTCCAAATATTTTTGAAAAATTTGAAAAATACACTAATTTTTGACTATGCATGGGATAGAGGTAAGTGTAAGAGTTGAGAGTCATTGATAAACCTTAGAGTACTTTGGATTTTTTTTTGGAATTTTGTGTGTTGCTGTTGTTGTTGTTGCTGCTTACAAACATGGCTGTAAGCATTTTGCAGCCATAAAAAAAGGACTGACATACTTTCCAAGACCAAATAATAAGCCCCCACAAGCAAGAGCAAATATGAAAGCCAACAAAAGCCAACAAAAAAGCCTACAAAAGCCAACAAAAGCCAACAAAAGCCAATAAAAGCCAACATAAGCCAACAGAAACTGACCAAAAAAAAGCCAACAAAAAACTGACCAAAAAAGCCATGTAGCATGTTGGTAGTTGAGTGAGTTGTCATATTGACCGATAGATAGCAGGCTGGTAGTTGAGGAGTATTGCTATCGACCGCTAGATAGCATGCTGGTCGTTCAGTGAGCGAGTGTTGAAATGGAGCGCTAGGTAGCATGCTGGTCGTTCAAGTAGTTCTCATAGTCACCGCTAGATAGCGGCAACATACTTTGTGTGTCGCATGCAGCTATTTAACAAAGTTTTACCTCATAAAAACGTGCTTGTATAAGCTTTGTACAAAAATTGAATATACAATTAATCACTAAGTGTTTAGAACTAACATGTATAGCCTTGTGTAGGGAATATTGGGGTCCTTAGCAAGAAAGAGTGCCTAACACACATGAGTGTACAGCCTTTTGATATGCAGTAAGTACCTGATAACCTTGAGTAGGCCATAAGAATATTTTCAGTTGACTACTACCTGTCACAGTGTTTACATTGTGAAAGACCGTTGAAGCAACCAGTCTTTAGCTTTGTCATAAGCAGTGAACAGCTGTTACCCTTAACCAGGGGTACATTAGAGGACCCTTATCAAGAATATCATCAGTTGACTACTACCATTCACAGTGACCACATCGTGAAAGACTGTCAAAACAACTATTGTACAGCCTTGTACTACACAGTAAGTAGCTGTTGGTCTTGACTATTGTATATTAGAGAACCCTTAGCAAGTATATAATCAGTTGACTACTACTTGTTACAGTGTTCACATCGTGAAAGACCGTCTCACTGTCCAGTCTACAGCCTTGTCATACGCTGTAAAGAGCTGTTGGTCTAGACTAGGGGTATATTAGTGGACCCTTCACAAGAATATCACTAGTTGACTACTACCTCTCACGGTGTTCACATCGTGAAAGACCGTCTCACTGACCAACCTCTAGCCCTGTGATACGCAGTAAGCAGCTGTTTGCAGAAATCAACATTCATAATGGAAGAAGCCATTCCTAGCTATATGTGTAAAGAGTGTGGAAAGACTTTTCTTCGAGACTATCATAGGAAGCGACATGAAGTATCGTGTGGTGAATTTCATGAGTGCAAGACCTGTGGTAGTACATTCAACAATGCCTACAATGGACGTCGTCATGAAGAATGTTGTAATGTTGTGTCGGCAGCTAAAAGACAAAAAGCAGAGCCTACAAAACATTACCTACTGTCATTGGTCCCTGACAAAAATGGACTTATTGAATATGAGACATCTTTTGAAGGTCGACTTAAATCCTATTTCATTCGTTGCGATACGTGCAAGGATTTAAATTCATACCTTAAAGAGTCCAAACAGCAAATAATGCAAGCTATGCAGAAAGAACTAGCAATGCACAAGTCGATAAAAGTTAATCTTGTGGCTGAATGTAGATTCATTCATACATCTACCAATGAAATTACAGATCGTGCTTTTAAAACACGAAATCAGGCCCTATTTTTGGAAACTGACTTAAGTAGTTTCTTGGAAACACAATTTACAAAGTTAACTACGGAAATGGAGGAATCTGAGCTAAAAGGCAGTAATTGGGCTTTGTTAGCAGTGGAAGGAGTACGATTAAAAATAAATAAGTATAATCCCTTGCGTGGAAGCACATATATTCCATTACCAGCAGTTATACAAGCAAGAAAAGCCTGCATTAATCCTCAAAACTTTAAGGATGAGAGGTGTTTTATGTATGCCATTTTAGCAAAACTGGTTAAAACTGATGCTAAACGCATTAGTAAATACAAGGATCTGGAAAACAAGTATGATTTTTCAACAATATCATTTCCTACATCGCTAGCAGACATTCCCAAATTTGAAAAAGCTAACGATATATCCATTAATGTATTTGGATTGGAAGAAGACAATAAACTGTTCCCTCTAAAGGTTGTGGATCAAGAGCTGCAAGACCATCGCGACCTCCTTTTGCTAAGTTCATCATCCGGCCAGAACCACTACGTCTTTATCAAAGATTTTGATAAACTAGTAAGACATCAGATTACCCGCCATGAACATAAAATATATACGTGTAAACGGTGTTTTACACACTTTGATAATCGATATGGACAACAAGGAATGGAAAAAATGAAAGAACATAGAGCTTTGTGTGTCCAGCATGACATTGCTAGGGTTGAAATGCCTATTAAAAACCCCATTGTCAAATTCTTAAATGTTGAAAAAATGCTGAGAATACCTTACGTTATCTATGCAGATTTTGAAAGTATACTCTTACCCTATCAAACATGTCTACCTAATCCTGAGGCAAGTTATACAGTGCCATACCAGAGTCATGTTCCTATGAGCTTTGGTATATACGTTAAACCCTCACCTGCTGTGGAACACATAAAGACAAATCTTTCAAGCCAACCTGTTATTTATCGTGGGCCTGACGCTGCAGAAAAGTTTATGGACTGTTTGATCTCAATAGCTAATGAAATTGATCGCCTTTACAGCTTAAATGTTCCAAAGGCCTTAACTCAGGCTCAAGAAGCAGAGTTCCAATGTTCTGAAACCTGTTATTTGTGTCAAAAACCATTTACCCAACAGGACTGGAAAGTTCGAGACCACTGCCATATTACAGGGGAATACCGTGGAAGTGCTCACAATAACTGTAATTTGAGGTGTAAAACACGAAACCCCGTTCCTGTGTTTCTACATAATATGAGTGGCTACGACGCAAATTTCATTGTAAAGCAATTGGGGTGTACTACTGAGAGAGTGGATGTTATCGCTAACTCCAAAGAAAAGTACATTTCCTTTACGAAATATGTAGGAAATGTTAAGCTTAGATTTGTGGATACGTTTCGATTAATGCCGAGTAGTTTGGAAAACTTAGTTTCCAACTTAACATTATACCCTGAAACAGACAAGTACTTTGGAAAAGAAAATGCAATGCTCATGACTCGTAAAGGGGTATTTTGTTATGACTACATTGACTCATGGGAAAAGTTAAGTGAAACGTGTTTACCTCCAAAAGAGGCATTCTTTAACAAATTAAGTCAAGAAAATGTTAGTCAAGAAGACTATGAACATGCCAAAAATGTCTGGAATCAGTTCAACATTAAAACTCTAGGGGAATATAGTGACCTCTACCTAACATCAGATGTACTCCTTCTTGCAGACAGCTTTGAAACGTTTAGAAACAAAACACTAGAAACACACCGAGTGGATGCTGCACACTTCTTTACTTCGCCTGGTTTAAGTTTCGAGGCAATGCTCCTTTACACAGGCATTGAACTGGAATTGCTACAGGATTACGATCAGATTCTTTTAATCGAGTCTGGAATACGTGGAGGCATATGCCAGGTGTCTCATCGGTATGCTGAAGCTAACAATAAATACATGGAAACCTATGATTCTGAGAAACCATCGCAGTTTATTACCTATGATGATGCCAACAACCAATACGGGTGGGCTATGTGCCACTCCCTTCCTTATGATGGATTTCAGTGGGTTTCTCCAGATACTGTTGATCTAGAAAAACTAAAGAAAGACGATCCTGTGGAATACATTCTAGACGTTGATGTTGATTACCCATCTGACCTTCATGATCTACACAACGATTTACCTTTCCTACCAGAGTGTACACAACCTAAGGATTCGTCTCTGAAAAAACTAATTCCTCATCTTGGAAATCGAAGGCGATATGTTGTTCACTACATGGCATTAAAACAGGCTTTAGATCATGGAATAAAATTGATAAAAATTCATCGTGTGTTAAAGTTTAAACAAAGACCTTGGTTAAAGGCATACGTTGATTTTAATAACAACCTTCGAAAACAAGCCAAAAATGATTTTGAGAAAAATCTGTACAAATTATTCAACAATGCCATTTTTGGGAAAACAATGGAAAATATCCGTAAAAGAATAGACATACGTCTTGTGACTGACAGCAAAAAGGCAGAAAAGCTAATAGCAAAGCCGACATTTATCGACAGAACAATTTATGGCCCTAACCTAGCTGCTTTCCACATGGCTAAACGTAACATTGTATTCAATAAGCCTATATATATTGGAATGTGTATACTGGATATTTCAAAAACTCTCATGTATTCCCACCACTATGATGTCCTGCTACCTTATTATGGCATGGACAATCTTAAACTCATGTATATGGATACTGACTCGTTCATATATTTGGTTAACACCCCAGATGTATATCAAGACAAGTTGGATTTCCTACAACACCTGGACACATCAGATTATCCTACTAATCACATATGTTACTCTACATCAAACAAGAAAACGTTGGGGAAATTTAAAGACGAGGCTTGTGGACAAATTATAAAAACATTTGTTGGACTTAGAGCTAAAATGTATGCTTTAGACATAAATGGTAAAGAAATCAAAAAGATTAAAGGTAATAGCAGAGGTGTTGTCAAAAATTGTATAAGCTTTCAAGATTATAAGGATTGTGTCATGAAAAACAATGTAAAAAGAATACCCATGAACATTATCGCTTCTAAACAACATGACATATCATCTATAAGGCTAAACAAAATTGCTTTGTGTCCTGGTGATGATAAAAGAGTGATTGATGCTAATGGTATAGGTACACATGCCTATGGTCATTACTCAATCATTGACCATGCTTAAAGAGTTAAGTTATGAATATCAAAATCTTCTGCCTGCAACTAGCAAATACATAAAACAAAACTATTTAGTAAATAAAACCATGGCACTATACAAATAAAAAAATAGTATTCATAATCAAAAATAAATAAAATAGAAAACAAAAATAAAAACAACTGTACAATTTATAACAAAAAATAGACTATATATAAAAATGTATTTAAGTGTAAATAGTGTACATGTATTTAAAATAAAAAATATTGTATGGACACTGCTTGTACATTTTTAATTACTACCCACCTCTCTCCACTCCTAATGCCAAATGAACATGTAAAACACACAAATTGGAAAATCTATGTTTCCATATTGACAAAATAGAAAAAACATTGAACTAAAATTTTAAAAACTGTAAATGGGAATTTGGTAAATTGACAAATGTGTAAACAACAAAATGCAAAAATCCATGTTTCCATATCATGAAATTTAAAAACTTAAAATTGACATTAAAAAAACTGAAAATGGGAAATTGGAAAATTGACAAATGTGTAAACAACAAAATGCAAAATCCATGTTTCCATATTATGAAATTAAAAAAACTTAAAACTGACATTTAAAAAAACTGAAAATGGGAAATTGGAAAATTGACAAATGAGTAAACAACAAAATGAAAAAAAAAGACGGTTGGGGTAGTGATCATGTTGTACAGTAGCCAATAAGACTAGCATAAGGAGAGTTGCATGTGTCCTTATATACTTTGTGTATGTGCATTAGCCCTTTGGATTAGCTTAAGTTAGGTTTGGTAAAGTTAGGTTTGGTGAGGTTAGGTAAGTGACTCTTTTCGGAAAATGGAAATTGTTAAATCTAAAATCAAAAAATATTAAATTTAAAATGTAAAATCTAAAAAAAAACTAAAACTGAAATACAAAAAATCAAAAATGTAAAATCTAAAAAAGTAAAATGAAAAAAATCAAAAATCTATAATGTTAAAATGTAAAATGTTAAAATGTAAAATCTAAAATCTTAAAATGAGGTTTCTGTGGGTTAGGTTAGGTTAGGTTAGGTTATAACTAAGTTTATTATTTGTGCTCTCTCATTTGCTCTTACTTTCTTGCATACACTATTTGATCTCACTTTTTGCTGTCATTTTTTGCTCTTATATTTGCATTTACTTTGAAGTTAGGTTAGGTGAAATTAGGTGAGGAAATGCTTGGTTAGGTTAGGTTAGGTTAGGGTAGGTTATAACTAAGTTTATTATTTGTGTTCTTACATTTGCTCTTAATTTTTTCATTACAATTTTTGCTCTCACTTTTTTTGCTTGCACTTTGAAGTTAGGTTAGGTTAGGTTAAGTTGGGTTAGGTTAGGTTAGGTGAAGTTAGTTTAGGTTAGGTTAGGTTAGGTTAGGTTAGGTGTGGTTAGGTTATAACTAAGTTTATTATTTGTGCTCTCACATTTGCTCTCACTTTTTGCTAATTTTTTTTTCGCTTGCAATTTAAAATTAGGTAGGTTACGTTAGGTTAGGTTAGGATAGGTTAGGTGAGGTTAGGTTAGGTGAAGTTAGGTTAGGTTATAACTTAGGTTATTATGTGTGCTTTCACATTTGCTCTCATATTTGCTCTGACTTTGAAGTTAGGTTAGGTTAGGTTAGGTTAGGTGAAGTTGGGTTAGGCAGAATGGTTGAGGTATGAATCAAAAGCCAGATCCTGTCAGTTTTGCCTCACAAGGCTGAGTGTACCCCGTTCCACTCATGAGACCAGAAATTAAATTTCTTGGCAGAGCCGGGATTCGAACCTCAGGAATGACCTCCAAGAATTCTAGCCACTACACCAAGAGGTGGACAATATAAGGCTGGTCTTGATTATACATGATCAATTAATAATTACCTAATAATAATAATAATAATAAATATTCCATTTGGCAACTACATGGCCGACCTCTCTCTGTGACGTCATTGACTATCTCAGAGCGTGGCGGCCATTTTGCCCAATAGCCCCTGTGCCAGCTCTGACTGTCCCCTCCATAAGAATAACATAGGGCTGGTTGCACTGGCGGCCATCTTGCCCATTAGCCCCTGTGCCAGAACCGCCCTTTATATCCTACTCATGGAAATGACTCAGTGACTCTGGATACTGGTGAATATTCGGAACAGCCCTAGTGGACAGGAGTGTGGAATAAGGTGTGGCCTCTTATTATTGTTGGAACATTGCATGGAAATGACTCAGTGACTCTGGATACTGGCGAATATTCGGAACAGCCCTAGTGGACAGGAGTGTGGAATAAGGTGTGAGCCTCTTATTATTGTTGGAACATTGCATGGATATGACTCAGTGACTCTGGATACTGGCGAATATTCGGAACAGCCCTAGTGGACAGGAGTGTGGAATAAGGTGTGAGCCTCTTATTATTGTTGGAACATTGCATGGAAATGACTCAGTGACTCTATACTGGCGAATATTCGGAACAGCCCTAGTGGACAGGAGTGTGGAATAAGGTGTGAGCCTCTTATTATTGTTGGAACATTGCATGGAAATGACTCAGTGACTCTGGATACTGGCGAATATTCGGAACAGCCCTAGTGGACAGGAGTGTGGAATAAGGTGTGAGCCTGTTATTATTGTTGGAACATTGCATGGGAATGACTCAGTGACTCTGGATACTGGCGAATATTCGGAACAGCCCTAGTGTACAGGAGTGTGGAATAAGGTGTGAGCCTCTTATTATTGTTGGAACATTGCATGGAAATGACTCAGTGACTCTGGATACTGGTGAATATTCGGAACAGCCCTAGTGGACAGGAGTGTGGAATAAGGTGTGGCCTCTTATTATTGTTGGAACATTGCATGGAAATGACTCAGTGACTCTGGATACTGGCGAATATTCGGAACAGCCCTAGTGGACAGGAGTGTGGAATAAGGTGTGAGCCTCTTATTATTGTTGGAACATTGCATGGAAATGACTCAGTGACTCTGGATACTGGCGAATATTCGGAACAGCCCTAGTGGACAGGAGCGTGGAATAAGGTGTGAGCCTCTTATTATTGTTGGAACATTGCATGGAAATGACTCAGTGACTCTGGATACTGGTGAATATTCGGAACAGCCCTAGTGGACAGGAGTGTGGAATAAGGTGTGAGCCTCTTGTTATTGTTGGAACATTGCATGGAAATGACTCAGTGACTCTGGATACTGGTGAATATTCGGAACAGCCCTAGTGGACAGGAGTGTGGAATAAGGTGTGAGCCTCTTATTATTGTTGGAACATTGCATGGAAATGACTCTGTGACTCTGGATACTGGCGAATATTCGGAACAGCCCTAGTGGACACGAGCGTGGAATAAGGTGTGAGCCTCTTATTATTGTTGGAACATTGCATGGAAATGACTCAGTGACTCTGGATACTGGTGAATATTCGGAACAGCCCTAGTGGACAGGAGCGTGGAATAAGGTGTGAGCCTCTTATTATTGTTGGAACATTGCATGGAAATGACTCAGTGACTCTGGATACTGGCGAATATTCGGAACAGCCCTAGTGGACAGGAGCGTGGAATAAGGTGTGAGCCTCTTATTATTGTTGGAACATTGCATGGAAATGACTCAGTGACTCTGGATACTGGCGAATATTCGGAACAGCCCTAGTGGACAGGAGCGTGGAATAAGGTGTGAGCCTCTTATTATTGTTGGAACATTTCATGGAAATGACTCAGTGACTCTGGATACTGGCGAATATTCGGAACAGCCCTAGTGGACAGGAGCGTGGAATAAGGTGTGAGCCTCTTATTATTGTTGGAACATTGCATGGAAATGACTCAGCGACTCTGGATACTGGCGAATATTCGGAACAGCCCTAGTGGACAGGAGCGTGGAATAAGGTGTGAGCCTCTTATTATTGTTGGAACATTGCATGGAAATGACTCAGTGACTCTGGATACTGGCGAATATTCGGAACAGCCCTAGTGGACAGGAGCGTGGAATAAGGTGTGAGCCTCTTATTATTGTTGGAACATTGCATGGAAATGACTCAGTGACTCTGGATACTGGCGAATATTCGGAACAGCCCTAGTGGACAGGAGCGTGGAATAAGGTGTGAGCCTCTTATTATTGTTGGAACATTGCATGGAAATGACTCAGTGACTCTGGATACTGGCGAATATTCGGAACAGCCCTAGTGGACAGGAGCGTGGAATAAGGTGTGAGCCTCTTATTATTGTTGGAACATTGCATGGAAATGACTCAGTGACTCTGGATACTGGCGAATATTCGGAACAGCCCTAGTGGACAGGAGCGTGGAATAAGGTGTGAGCCTCTTATTGTTGTTGGAACATTGAATGGAAATGACTCAGTGACTCAGGATACTGGCGAATATTCGGAACAGCCCTAGTGGACAGGAGTGTGGAATAAGGTGTGAGCCTGTTATTATTGTTGGAACATTGCATGGAAATGAGTCAGTGACTCTGGATACTGGCGAATATTCGGAACAGCCCTAGTGGACAGGAGTGTGGAATAAGGTGTGAGCCTCTTATTATTGTTGGAACATTGCATGGAAATGACTCAGTGACTCTGGATACTGGTGAATATTCGGAACAGCCCTAGTGGACAGGAGTGTGGAATAAGGGGTGAGCCTCTTATTATTGTTGGAACATTGCATGGAAATGACTCAGTGACTCTGGATACTGGTGAATATTCGGAACAGCCCTAGTGGACAGGAATGTGGAATAAGTTGTGAGCCTCTTATTATTGTTGGAACATTGCATGGAAATGACTCAGTGACTCTGGATACTGGCGAATATTCGGAACAGCCCTAGTGGACAGGAGTGTGGAATAAGGTGTGAGCCTCTTATTATTGTTGGAACATTGCATGGAAATGACTCAGTGACTCTGGATACTGGCGAATATTCGGAACAGCCCTAGTGGACAGGAGTGTGGAATAAGGTGTGAGCCTCTTATAATTGTTGGAACATTGCATGGAAATGACTCAGTGACTCTGGATACTGGTGAATATTCGGAACAGCCCTAGTGGACAGGAGTGTGGAATAAGGTGTGAGCCTCTTATTATTGTTGGAACATTGCATGGAAATGACTCAGTGACTCTGGATACTGGCGAATATTCGGAACAGCCCTAGTGGACAGGAGTGTGGAATAAGGTGTGAGCCTCTTATTATTGTTGGAACATTGCATGGAAATGACTCAGTGACTCTGGATACTGGCGAATATTCGGAACAGCCCTAGTGGACAGGAGCGTGGAATAAGGTGTGAGCCTCTTATTATTGTTGGAACATTGCATGGAAATGACTCAGTGAATCTGGATACTGGCGAATATTCGGAACAGCCCTAGTGGACAGGAGTGTGGGATAAGGTGTGAGCCTCTTATTATTGTTGGAACATTGCATGGAAATGACTCAGTGACTCTGGATACTGGCGAATATTCGGAACAGCCCTAGTGGACAGGAGTGTGGAATAAGGTGTGAGCCTCTTATTATTGTTGGAACATTGCATGGAAATGACTCAGTGACTCTGGATACTGGCGAATATTCGGAACAGCCCTAGTGGACAGGAGCGTGGAATAAGGTGTGAGCCTCTTATTATTGTTGGAACATTGCATGGAAATGACTCAGTGACTCTGGATACTGGCGAATATTCGGAACAGCCCTAGTGGACAGGAGTGTGGAATAAGGTGTGAGCCTCTTATTATTGTTGGAACATTGCATGGAAATGACTCAGTGACTCTGGATACTGGCGAATATTCGGAACAGCCCTAGTGGACAGGAGCGTGGAATAATGTGTGAGCCTCTTATTATTGTTGGAACATTGCATGGAAATGACTCAGTGACTCTGGATACTGGCGAATATTCGGAACAGCCCTAGTGGACAGGAGCGTGGAATAAGGTGTGAGCCTCTTGTTATTGTTGGAACATTGCATGGAAATGACTTAGTGACTCTGGATACTGGCGAATATTCGGAACAGCTCTAGTGACAGGAGCGTGTAATAAGGTGTGAGCCTCTTATTATTGTTGGAACATTGCATGGAAATGACTCAGTGACTCTGGATACTGGCGAATATTCGGAACAGCCCTAGTGGACAGGAGTGTGGAATAAGGTGTGAGCCTCTTATTATTGTTGGAACATTGCATGGAAATGACTCAGTGACTCTGAATACTGGCGAATATTCGGAACAGCCCTAGTGGACAGGAGCGTGGAATAAGGTGTGAGCCTCTTATTATTGTTGGAACATTGCATGGAAATGACTCAGTGACTCTGGATACTGGCGAATATTCGGAACAGCCCTAGTGGACAGGAGCGTGGAATAAGGTGTGAGCCTCTTATTATTGTTGGAACATTGCATGGAAATGACTCAGTGACTCTGGATACTGGCGAATATTCGGAACAGCCCTAGTGGACAGGAGCGTGGAATAAGGTGTGAGCCTCTTATTATTGTTGGAACATTGCATGGAAATGACTCAGTGACTCTGGATACTGGTGAATATTCGGAACAGCCCTAATGGACAGGAGCGTGGAATAAGGTGTGAGCCTCTTATTATTGTTGGAACATTGAATGGAAATGACTCAGTGACTCTGGATACTGGCGAATATTCGGAACAGCCCTAGTGGACAGGAGCGTGGAATAAGGTGTGAGCCTCTTATTATTGTTGGAACATTGCATGGAAATGAGTCAGTGACACTGGATACAGGCGAATATTCGGAACAGCCCTAGTGGACAGGAGCGTGGAATAAGGTGTGAGCCTCTTATTATTGTTGGAACATTGCATGGAAATTACTCAGTGACTCTGGATACTGGCGAATATTCGGAACAGCCCTAGTGGACAGGAGTGTGGAATAAGGTGTGAGCCTCTTATTATTGTTGGAACATTGCATGGATATGACTCAGTGACTCTGGATACTGGCGAATATTCGGAACAGCCCTAGTGGACAGGAGTGTGGAATAAGGTGTGAGCCTCTTATTATTGTTGGAACATTGCATGGAAATGACTCAGTGACTCTGGATACTGGCGAATATTCGGAACAGCCCTAGTGGACAGGAGTGTGGAATAAGGTGTGAGCCTCTTATTATTGTTGGAACATTGCATGGATATGACTCAGTGACTCTCGATACTGGCGAATATTCGGAACAGCCCTAGTGGACAGGAGTGTGGAATAAGGTGTGAGCCTCTTATTATTGTTGGAACATTATATGGAAATGACTCAGTGACTCTGGATACTGGTGAATATTCGGAACAGCCCTAGTGGACAGGAGTGTGGAATAAGGTGTGAGCCTCTTATTATTGTTGGAACATTGCATGGAAATGACTCAGTGACTCTGGATACTGGTGAATATTCGGAACAGCCCTAGTGGACAGGAGTGTGGAATAAGTTGTGAGCCTCTTATTATTGTTGGAACATTGCATGGAAATGACTCAGTGAATCTGGATACTGGCGAATATTCGGAACATCCCTAGTGGACAGGAGTGTGGAATAAGGTGTGAGCCTCTTATTATTGTTGGAACATTGCATGGAAATGACTCAGTGACTCTGGATACTGGCGAATATTCGGAACAGCCCTAGTGGACAGGAGTGTGGAATAAGGTGTGAGCCTCTTATTATTGTTGGAACATTGCATGGAAATGACTCAGTGACTCTGGATACTGGTGAATATTCGCAACAGCCCTAGTGGACAGGAGTGTGGAATAAGGTGTGAGCCTCTTATTATTGTTGGAACATTGCATGGAAATGACTCAGTGACTCTGGATACTGGTGAATATTCGGAACAGCCCTAGTGGACAGGAGTGTGGAATAAGGTGTGAGCCTCTTATTATTGTTGGAACATTGCATGGAAATGACTCAGTGACTCTGGATACTGGCGAATATTCGGAACAGCCCTAGTGGACAGGAGCGTGGAATAAGGTGTGAGCCTCTTATTATTGTTGGAACATTGCATGGAAATGACTCAGTGACTCTGAATACTGGCGAATATTCGGAACAGCCCTAGTGGACAGGAGCGTGGAATAAGGTGTGAGTCTCTTATTATTGTTGGAACATTGCATGGAAATGACTCAGTGACTCTGGATACTGGCAAATATTCGGAACAGCCCTAGTGGACAGGAGTGTGGAATAAGGTGTGAGCCTCTTATTATTGTTGGAACATTGCATGGAAATGACTCAGTGACTCTGGATACTGGCGAATATTCGGAACAGCCCTAGTGGACAGGAGCGTGGAATAAGGTGTGAGCCTCTTATTATTGTTGGAACATTGCATGGAAATGACTCAGTGACTCTGGATACTGGCGAATATTCGGAACAGCCCTAGTGGACAGGAGTGTGGAATAAGGTGTGAGCCTCTTATTATTGTTGGAACATTGCATGGAAATGACTCAGTGACTCTGGATACTGGTGAATATTCGGAACAGCCCTAGTGGACAGGGGTGTGGAATAAGGTGTGGCCTCTTATTATTGTTGGAACATTGCATGGAAATGACTCAGTGACTCTGGATACTGGCGAATATTCGGAACAGCCCTAGTGGACAGGAGTGTGGAATAAGGTGTGAGCCTCTTATTATTGTTGGAACATTGCATGGATATGACTCAGTGACTCTGGATACTGGCGAATATTCGGAACAGCCCTAGTGGACAGGAGTGTGGAATAAGGTGTGAGCCTCTTATTATTGTTGGAACATTGCATGGAAATGACTCAGTGACTCTATACTGGCGAATATTCGGAACAGCCCTAGTGGACAGGAGTGTGGAATAAGGTGTGAGCCTCTTATTATTGTTGGAACATTGCATGGAAATGACTCAGTGACTCTGGATACTGGCGAATATTCGGAACAGCCCTAGTGGACAGGAGTGTGGAATAAGGTGTGAGCCTGTTATTATTGTTGGAACATTGCATGGGAATGACTCAGTGACTCTGGATACTGGCGAATATTCGGAACAGCCCTAGTGTACAGGAGTGTGGAATAAGGTGTGAGCCTCTTATTATTGTTGGAACATTGCATGGAAATGACTCAGTGACTCTGGATACTGGTGAATATTCGGAACAGCCCTAGTGGACAGGAGTGTGGAATAAGGTGTGGCCTCTTATTATTGTTGGAACATTGCATGGAAATGACTCAGTGACTCTGGATACTGGCGAATATTCGGAACAGCCCTAGTGGACAGGAGTGTGGAATAAGGTGTGAGCCTCTTATTATTGTTGGAACATTGCATGGAAATGACTCAGTGACTCTGGATACTGGCGAATATTCGGAACAGCCCTAGTGGACAGGAGCGTGGAATAAGGTGTGAGCCTCTTATTATTGTTGGAACATTGCATGGAAATGACTCAGTGAATCTGGATACTGGCGAATATTCGGAACAGCCCTAGTGGACAGGAGTGTGGAATAAGGTGTGAGCCTCTTATTATTGTTGGAACATTGCATGGAAATGACTCAGTGACTCTGGATACTGGCGAATATTCGGAACAGCCCTAGTGGACAGGAGTGTGGAATAAGGTGTGAGCCTCTTATTATTGTTGGAACATTGCATGGAAATGACTCAGTGACTCTGGATACTGGTGAATATTCGGAACAGCCCTAGTGGACAGGAGTGTGGAATAAGGTGTGAGCCTCTTATTATTGTTGGAACATTGCATGGAAATGACTCAGTGACTCTGGATACTGGTGAATATTCGGAACAGCCCTAGTGGACAGGAGTGTGGAATAAGGTGTGAGCCTCTTATTATTGTTGGAACATTGCATGGAAATGACTCAGTGACTCTGGATACTGGCGAATATTCGGAACAGCCCTAGTGGACACGAGCGTGGAATAAGGTGTGAGCCTCTTATTATTGTTGGAACATTGCATGGAAATGACTCAGTGACTCTGGATACTGGTGAATATTCGGAACAGCCCTAGTGGACAGGAGCGTGGAATAAGGTGTGAGCCTCTTATTATTGTTGGAACATTGCATGGAAATGACTCAGTGACTCTGGATACTGGCGAATATTCGGAACAGCCCTAGTGGACAGGAGCGTGGAATAAGGTGTGAGCCTCTTATTATTGTTGGAACATTGCATGGAAATGACTCAGTGACTCTGGATACTGGCGAATATTCGGAACAGCCCTAGTGGACAGGAGCGTGGAATAAGGTGTGAGCCTCTTATTATTGTTGGAACATTTCATGGAAATGACTCAGTGACTCTGGATACTGGCGAATATTCGGAACAGCCCTAGTGGACAGGAGCGTGGAATAAGGTGTGAGCCTCTTATTATTGTTGGAACATTGCATGGAAATGACTCAGCGACTCTGGATACTGGCGAATATTCGGAACAGCCCTAGTGGACAGGAGCGTGGAATAAGGTGTGAGCCTCTTATTATTGTTGGAACATTGCATGGAAATGACTCAGTGACTCTGGATACTGGCGAATATTCGGAACAGCCCTAGTGGACAGGAGCGTGGAATAAGGTGTGAGCCTCTTATTATTGTTGGAACATTGCATGGAAATGACTCAGTGACTCTGGATACTGGCGAATATTCGGAACAGCCCTAGTGGACAGGAGCGTGGAATAAGGTGTGAGCCTCTTATTATTGTTGGAACATTGCATGGAAATGACTCAGTGACTCTGGATACTGGCGAATATTCGGAACAGCCCTAGTGGACAGGAGCGTGGAATAAGGTGTGAGCCTCTTATTATTGTTGGAACATTGCATGGAAATGACTCAGTGACTCTGGATACTGGTGAATATTCGGAACAGCCCTAGTGGACAGGAATGTGGAATAAGTTGTGAGCCTCTTATTATTGTTGGAACATTGCATGGAAATGACTCAGTGACTCTGGATACTGGCGAATATTCGGAACAGCCCTAGTGGACAGGAGTGTGGAATAAGGTGTGAGCCTCTTATTATTGTTGGAACATTGCATGGAAATGACTCAGTGACTCTGGATACTGGCGAATATTCGGAACAGCCCTAGTGGACAGGAGTGTGGAATAAGGTGTGAGCCTCTTATAATTGTTGGAACATTGCATGGAAATGACTCAGTGACTCTGGATACTGGTGAATATTCGGAACAGCCCTAGTGGACAGGAGTGTGGAATAAGGTGTGAGCCTCTTATTATTGTTGGAACATTGCATGGAAATGACTCAGTGACTCTGGATACTGGCGAATATTCGGAACAGCCCTAGTGGACAGGAGTGTGGAATAAGGTGTGAGCCTCTTATTATTGTTGGAACATTGCATGGAAATGACTCAGTGACTCTGGATACTGGCGAATATTCGGAACAGCCCTAGTGGACAGGAGCGTGGAATAAGGTGTGAGCCTCTTATTATTGTTGGAACATTGCATGGAAATGACTCAGTGAATCTGGATACTGGCGAATATTCGGAACAGCCCTAGTGGACAGGAGTGTGGAATAAGGTGTGAGCCTCTTATTATTGTTGGAACATTGCATGGAAATGACTCAGTGACTCTGGATACTGGCGAATATTCGGAACAGCCCTAGTGGACAGGAGTGTGGAATAAGGTGTGAGCCTCTTATTATTGTTGGAACATTGCATGGAAATGACTCAGTGACTCTGGATACTGGCGAATATTCGGAACAGCCCTAGTGGACAGGAGCGTGGAATAAGGTGTGAGCCTCTTATTATTGTTGGAACATTGCATGGAAATGACTCAGTGACTCTGGATACTGGCGAATATTCGGAACAGCCCTAGTGGACAGGAGTGTGGAATAAGGTGTGAGCCTCTTATTATTGTTGGAACATTGCATGGAAATGACTCAGTGACTCTGGATACTGGCGAATATTCGGAACAGCCCTAGTGGACAGGAGCGTGGAATAATGTGTGAGCCTCTTATTATTGTTGGAACATTGCATGGAAATGACTCAGTGACTCTGGATACTGGCGAATATTCGGAACAGCCCTAGTGGACAGGAGCGTGGAATAAGGTGTGAGCCTCTTGTTATTGTTGGAACATTGCATGGAAATGACTTAGTGACTCTGGATACTGGCGAATATTCGGAACAGCTCTAGTGACAGGAGCGTGTAATAAGGTGTGAGCCTCTTATTATTGTTGGAACATTGCATGGAAATGACTCAGTGACTCTGGATACTGGCGAATATTCGGAACAGCCCTAGTGGACAGGAGTGTGGAATAAGGTGTGAGCCTCTTATTATTGTTGGAACATTGCATGGAAATGACTCAGTGACTCTGAATACTGGCGAATATTCGGAACAGCCCTAGTGGACAGGAGCGTGGAATAAGGTGTGAGCCTCTTATTATTGTTGGAACATTGCATGGAAATGACTCAGTGACTCTGGATACTGGCGAATATTCGGAACAGCCCTAGTGGACAGGAGCGTGGAATAAGGTGTGAGCCTCTTATTATTGTTGGAACATTGCATGGAAATGACTCAGTGACTCTGGATACTGGCGAATATTCGGAACAGCCCTAGTGGACAGGAGCGTGGAATAAGGTGTGAGCCTCTTATTATTGTTGGAACATTGCATGGAAATGACTCAGTGACTCTGGATACTGGTGAATATTCGGAACAGCCCTAATGGACAGGAGCGTGGAATAAGGTGTGAGCCTCTTATTATTGTTGGAACATTGAATGGAAATGACTCAGTGACTCTGGATACTGGCGAATATTCGGAACAGCCCTAGTGGACAGGAGCGTGGAATAAGGTGTGAGCCTCTTATTATTGTTGGAACATTGCATGGAAATGAGTCAGTGACACTGGATACAGGCGAATATTCGGAACAGCCCTAGTGGACAGGAGCGTGGAATAAGGTGTGAGCCTCTTATTATTGTTGGAACATTGCATGGAAATTACTCAGTGACTCTGGATACTGGCGAATATTCGGAACAGCCCTAGTGGACAGGAGTGTGGAATAAGGTGTGAGCCTCTTATTATTGTTGGAACATTGCATGGATATGACTCAGTGACTCTGGATACTGGCGAATATTCGGAACAGCCCTAGTGGACAGGAGTGTGGAATAAGATGTGAGCCTCTTATTATTGTTGGAACATTGCATGGAAATGACTCAGTGACTCTGGATACTGGCGAATATTCGGAACAGCCCTAGTAGACAGGAGTGTGGAATAAGGTGTGAGCCTCTTATTATTGTTGGAACATTGCATGGAAATGACTCAGTGACTCTGGATACTGGCGAATATTCGGAACAGCCCTAGTGGACAGGAGTGTGGAATAAGGTGTGAGCCTCTTATTATTGTTGGAACATTGCATGGAAATGACTCAGTGACTCTGGATACTGGTGAATATTCGGAACAGCCCTAGTGGACAGGAGTGTGGAATAAGGTGTGAGCCTCTTATTATTGTTGGAACATTGCATGGAAATGACTCAGTGACTCTTGATACTGGTGAATATTCGGAACAACCCTAGTTGACAGGAGTGTGGAATAAGTTGTGAGCCTCTTATTATTGTTGGAACATTGCATGGAAATGACTCAGTGACTCTGGATACTGGCGAATATTCGGAACAGCCCTAGTGGACAGGAGTGTGGAAAAAGGTGTGAGCCTCTTATTATTGTTGGAACATTGCATGGAAATGACTCAGTGACTCTGGATACTGGCGAATATTCGGAACAGCCCTAGTGGACAGGAGTGTGGAATAAGTTGTGAGCCTCTTATTATTGTTGGAACATTGCATGGAAATGACTCAGTGACTCTGGATACTGGCGAATATTCGGAACAGCCCTAGTGGACAGGAGTGTGGAATAAGGTGTGAGCCTCTTATTATTGTTGGAACATTGCATGGAAATGACTCAGTGACTCTGGATACTGGCGAATATTCGGAACAGCCCTAGTGGACAGGAGTGTGGAATAAGGTGTGAGCCTCTTATTATTGTTGGAACATTGCATGGAAATGACTCAGTGACTCTGGATACTGGTGAATATTCGGAAAAACCCTAGTGGACAGGAGTGTGGAATAAGGTGTGAACCTCTTCTTATTGTTGGAACATTGCATGGAAATGACTCAGTGACTCTGGATACTGGCGAATATTCGGAGCAGCCCTAGTGGACAGGAGTGTGGAATAAGGTGTGAGCCTCTTATTATTGTTGGAACATTGCATGGAAATGACTCAGTGACTCTGGATACTGGCGAATATTCGGAACAGCCCTAGTGGACAGGAGCGTGGAATAAGGTGTGAGCCTCTTATTATTGTTGGAACATTGCATGGAAATGACTCAGTGAATCTGGATACTGGCGAATATTCGGAACAGCCCTGGTGGACAGGAGTGTGGAATAAGGTGTGAGCCTCTTATTATTGTTGGAATATTGCATGGAAATGACTCAGTGACTCTGGATACTGGCGAATATTCGGAACAGCCCTAGTGGACAGGAGTGTGGAATAAGGTGTGTGCCTCTTATTATTGTTGGAACATTGCATGGAAATGACTTAGTGACTCTGGATACTGGCGAATATTCGGAACAGCTCTAGTGGACAGGAGCGTGGAATAAGATGTGAGCCTCTTATTATTGTTGGAACATTGCATGGAAATGACTCAGTGACTCTGGATACTGGCGAATATTCGGAACAGCCCTAGTGGACAGGAGCGTGGAATAAGGTGTGAGCCTCTTATTATTGTTGGAACATTGCATGGAAATGACTCAGTGACTCTGGATACTGGCGAATATTCGGAACAGCCCTAGTGGACAGGAGCGTGGAATAAGGTGTGAGCCTCTTATTATTGTTGGAACATTGCATGGAAATGACTCAGTGACTCTGGATACTGGCGAATATTCGGAACAGCCCTAGTGGACAGGAGCGTGGAATAAGGTATGAGCCTCTTATTATTGTTGGAACATTGCATGGAAATGACTAAGTGACTCTGGATACTGGCGAATATTCGGAACAGCCCTATTGGACAGGAGTGTGGAATAAGGTGTGAACCTCTTATTATTGTTGGAACATTGCATGGAAATGACTCAGTGACTCTGGATACTGGCGAATATTCGGAACAGCCCTAGTGGACAGGAGTGTGGAATAAGGTGTGAGCCTCTTATTATTGTTGGAACATTGCATGTGAATGACTCAGTGACTCTGGATACTGGTGAATATTCGGAACAGCCCTAGTGGACAGGAGTGTGGAATATGGTGTGAGCCTCTTATTATTGTTGGAACATTGCATGGAAATGACTCAGTGACTCTGGATACTGGCGAATATTCGGAACAGCCCTAGTGGACAGGAGCGTGGAATAAGGTGTGAGCCTCTTATTATTGTTGGAACATTGCATGGAAATTACTCAGTGACTCTGGATACTGGCGAATATTCGGAACAGCCCTAGTGGACAGGAGTGTGGAATAAGGTGTGAGCCTCTTATTATTGTTGGAACATTGCATGGAAATGACTCAGTGACTCTGGATACTGGCGAATATTCGGAACAGCCCTAGTGGACAGGAGCGTGGAATAATGTGTGAGCCTCTTATTATTGTTGGAACATTGCATGGAAATGACTCAGTGACTCTGGATACTGGCGAATATTCGGAACAGCCCTAGTGGACAGGAGCGTGGAATAAGGTGTGAGCCTCTTGTTATTGTTGGAACATTGCATGGAAATGACTTAGTGACTCTGGATACTGGCGAATATTCGGAACAGCTCTAGTGACAGGAGCGTGTAATAAGGTGTGAGCCTCTTATTATTGTTGGAACATTGCATGGAAATGACTCAGTGACTCTGGATACTGGCGAATATTCGGAACAGCCCTAGTGGACAGGAGTGTGGAATAAGGTGTGAGCCTCTTATTATTGTTGGAACATTGCATGGAAATGACTCAGTGACTCTGAATACTGGCGAATATTCGGAACAGCCCTAGTGGACAGGAGCGTGGAATAAGGTGTGAGCCTCTTATTATTGTTGGAACATTGCATGGAAATGACTCAGTGACTCTGGATACTGGCGAATATTCGGAACAGCCCTAGTGGACAGGAGCGTGGAATAAGGTGTGAGCCTCTTATTATTGTTGGAACATTGCATGGAAATGACTCAGTGACTCTGGATACTGGCGAATATTCGGAACAGCCCTAGTGGACAGGAGCGTGGAATAAGGTGTGAGCCTCTTATTATTGTTGGAACATTGCATGGAAATGACTCAGTGACTCTGGATACTGGTGAATATTCGGAACAGCCCTAATGGACAGGAGCGTGGAATAAGGTGTGAGCCTCTTATTATTGTTGGAACATTGAATGGAAATGACTCAGTGACTCTGGATACTGGCGAATATTCGGAACAGCCCTAGTGGACAGGAGCGTGGAATAAGGTGTGAGCCTCTTATTATTGTTGGAACATTGCATGGAAATGAGTCAGTGACACTGGATACAGGCGAATATTCGGAACAGCCCTAGTGGACAGGAGCGTGGAATAAGGTGTGAGCCTCTTATTATTGTTGGAACATTGCATGGAAATTACTCAGTGACTCTGGATACTGGCGAATATTCGGAACAGCCCTAGTGGACAGGAGTGTGGAATAAGGTGTGAGCCTCTTATTATTGTTGGAACATTGCATGGATATGACTCAGTGACTCTGGATACTGGCGAATATTCGGAACAGCCCTAGTGGACAGGAGTGTGGAATAAGATGTGAGCCTCTTATTATTGTTGGAACATTGCATGGAAATGACTCAGTGACTCTGGATACTGGCGAATATTCGGAACAGCCCTAGTAGACAGGAGTGTGGAATAAGGTGTGAGCCTCTTATTATTGTTGGAACATTGCATGGAAATGACTCAGTGACTCTGGATACTGGCGAATATTCGGAACAGCCCTAGTGGACAGGAGTGTGGAATAAGGTGTGAGCCTCTTATTATTGTTGGAACATTGCATGGAAATGACTCAGTGACTCTGGATACTGGTGAATATTCGGAACAGCCCTAGTGGACAGGAGTGTGGAATAAGGTGTGAGCCTCTTATTATTGTTGGAACATTGCATGGAAATGACTCAGTGACTCTTGATACTGGTGAATATTCGGAACAACCCTAGTTGACAGGAGTGTGGAATAAGTTGTGAGCCTCTTATTATTGTTGGAACATTGCATGGAAATGACTCAGTGACTCTGGATACTGGCGAATATTCGGAACAGCCCTAGTGGACAGGAGTGTGGAAAAAGGTGTGAGCCTCTTATTATTGTTGGAACATTGCATGGAAATGACTCAGTGACTCTGGATACTGGCGAATATTCGGAACAGCCCTAGTGGACAGGAGTGTGGAATAAGTTGTGAGCCTCTTATTATTGTTGGAACATTGCATGGAAATGACTCAGTGACTCTGGATACTGGCGAATATTCGGAACAGCCCTAGTGGACAGGAGTGTGGAATAAGGTGTGAGCCTCTTATTATTGTTGGAACATTGCATGGAAATGACTCAGTGACTCTGGATACTGGCGAATATTCGGAACAGCCCTAGTGGACAGGAGTGTGGAATAAGGTGTGAGCCTCTTATTATTGTTGGAACATTGCATGGAAATGACTCAGTGACTCTGGATACTGGTGAATATTCGGAAAAACCCTAGTGGACAGGAGTGTGGAATAAGGTGTGAACCTCTTCTTATTGTTGGAACATTGCATGGAAATGACTCAGTGACTCTGGATACTGGCGAATATTCGGAGCAGCCCTAGTGGACAGGAGTGTGGAATAAGGTGTGAGCCTCTTATTATTGTTGGAACATTGCATGGAAATGACTCAGTGACTCTGGATACTGGCGAATATTCGGAACAGCCCTAGTGGACAGGAGCGTGGAATAAGGTGTGAGCCTCTTATTATTGTTGGAACATTGCATGGAAATGACTCAGTGAATCTGGATACTGGCGAATATTCGGAACAGCCCTGGTGGACAGGAGTGTGGAATAAGGTGTGAGCCTCTTATTATTGTTGGAATATTGCATGGAAATGACTCAGTGACTCTGGATACTGGCGAATATTCGGAACAGCCCTAGTGGACAGGAGTGTGGAATAAGGTGTGTGCCTCTTATTATTGTTGGAACATTGCATGGAAATGACTTAGTGACTCTGGATACTGGCGAATATTCGGAACAGCTCTAGTGGACAGGAGCGTGGAATAAGATGTGAGCCTCTTATTATTGTTGGAACATTGCATGGAAATGACTCAGTGACTCTGGATACTGGCGAATATTCGGAACAGCCCTAGTGGACAGGAGCGTGGAATAAGGTGTGAGCCTCTTATTATTGTTGGAACATTGCATGGAAATGACTCAGTGACTCTGGATACTGGCGAATATTCGGAACAGCCCTAGTGGACAGGAGCGTGGAATAAGGTGTGAGCCTCTTATTATTGTTGGAACATTGCATGGAAATGACTCAGTGACTCTGGATACTGGCGAATATTCGGAACAGCCCTAGTGGACAGGAGCGTGGAATAAGGTATGAGCCTCTTATTATTGTTGGAACATTGCATGGAAATGACTAAGTGACTCTGGATACTGGCGAATATTCGGAACAGCCCTATTGGACAGGAGTGTGGAATAAGGTGTGAACCTCTTATTATTGTTGGAACATTGCATGGAAATGACTCAGTGACTCTGGATACTGGCGAATATTCGGAACAGCCCTAGTGGACAGGAGTGTGGAATAAGGTGTGAGCCTCTTATTATTGTTGGAACATTGCATGTGAATGACTCAGTGACTCTGGATACTGGTGAATATTCGGAACAGCCCTAGTGGACAGGAGTGTGGAATATGGTGTGAGCCTCTTATTATTGTTGGAACATTGCATGGAAATGACTCAGTGACTCTGGATACTGGCGAATATTCGGAACAGCCCTAGTGGACAGGAGCGTGGAATAAGGTGTGAGCCTCTTATTATTGTTGGAACATTGCATGGAAATTACTCAGTGACTCTGGATACTGGCGAATATTCGGAACAGCCCTAGTGGACAGGAGTGTGGAATAAGGTGTGAGCCTCTTATTATTGTTGGAACATTGCATGGAAATGACTCAGTGACTCTGGATACTGGCGAATATTCGGAACAGCCCTAGTGGACAGGAGCGTGGAATAATGTGTGAGCCTCTTATTATTGTTGGAACATTGCATGGAAATGACTCAGTGACTCTGGATACTGGCGAATATTCGGAACAGCCCTAGTGGACAGGAGCGTGGAATAAGGTGTGAGCCTCTTGTTATTGTTGGAACATTGCATGGAAATGACTTAGTGACTCTGGATACTGGCGAATATTCGGAACAGCTCTAGTGACAGGAGCGTGTAATAAGGTGTGAGCCTCTTATTATTGTTGGAACATTGCATGGAAATGACTCAGTGACTCTGGATACTGGCGAATATTCGGAACAGCCCTAGTGGACAGGAGTGTGGAATAAGGTGTGAGCCTCTTATTATTGTTGGAACATTGCATGGAAATGACTCAGTGACTCTGAATACTGGCGAATATTCGGAACAGCCCTAGTGGACAGGAGCGTGGAATAAGGTGTGAGCCTCTTATTATTGTTGGAACATTGCATGGAAATGACTCAGTGACTCTGGATACTGGCGAATATTCGGAACAGCCCTAGTGGACAGGAGCGTGGAATAAGGTGTGAGCCTCTTATTATTGTTGGAACATTGCATGGAAATGACTCAGTGACTCTGGATACTGGCGAATATTCGGAACAGCCCTAGTGGACAGGAGCGTGGAATAAGGTGTGAGCCTCTTATTATTGTTGGAACATTGCATGGAAATGACTCAGTGACTCTGGATACTGGTGAATATTCGGAACAGCCCTAATGGACAGGAGCGTGGAATAAGGTGTGAGCCTCTTATTATTGTTGGAACATTGAATGGAAATGACTCAGTGACTCTGGATACTGGCGAATATTCGGAACAGCCCTAGTGGACAGGAGCGTGGAATAAGGTGTGAGCCTCTTATTATTGTTGGAACATTGCATGGAAATGAGTCAGTGACACTGGATACAGGCGAATATTCGGAACAGCCCTAGTGGACAGGAGCGTGGAATAAGGTGTGAGCCTCTTATTATTGTTGGAACATTGCATGGAAATTACTCAGTGACTCTGGATACTGGCGAATATTCGGAACAGCCCTAGTGGACAGGAGTGTGGAATAAGGTGTGAGCCTCTTATTATTGTTGGAACATTGCATGGATATGACTCAGTGACTCTGGATACTGGCGAATATTCGGAACAGCCCTAGTGGACAGGAGTGTGGAATAAGATGTGAGCCTCTTATTATTGTTGGAACATTGCATGGAAATGACTCAGTGACTCTGGATACTGGCGAATATTCGGAACAGCCCTAGTAGACAGGAGTGTGGAATAAGGTGTGAGCCTCTTATTATTGTTGGAACATTGCATGGAAATGACTCAGTGACTCTGGATACTGGCGAATATTCGGAACAGCCCTAGTGGACAGGAGTGTGGAATAAGGTGTGAGCCTCTTATTATTGTTGGAACATTGCATGGAAATGACTCAGTGATTCTGGATACTGGTGAATATTCGGAACAGCCCTAGTGGACAGGAGTGTGGAATAAGGTGTGAGCCTCTTATTATTGTTGGAACATTGCATGGAAATGACTCAGTGACTCTTGATACTGGTGAATATTCGGAACAACCCTAGTTGACAGGAGTGTGGAATAAGTTGTGAGCCTCTTATTATTGTTGGAACATTGCATGGAAATGACTCAGTGACTCTGGATACTGGCGAATATTCGGAACAGCCCTAGTGGACAGGAGTGTGGAAAAAGGTGTGAGCCTCTTATTATTGTTGGAACATTGCATGGAAATGACTCAGTGACTCTGGATACTGGCGAATATTCGGAACAGCCCTAGTGGACAGGAGTGTGGAATAAGTTGTGAGCCTCTTATTATTGTTGGAACATTGCATGGAAATGACTCAGTGACTCTGGATACTGGCGAATATTCGGAACAGCCCTAGTGGACAGGAGTGTGGAATAAGGTGTGAGCCTCTTATTATTGTTGGAACATTGCATGGAAATGACTCAGTGACTCTGGATACTGGCGAATATTCGGAACAGCCCTAGTGGACAGGAGTGTGGAATAAGGTGTGAGCCTCTTATTATTGTTGGAACATTGCATGGAAATGACTCAGTGACTCTGGATACTGGTGAATATTCGGAAAAACCCTAGTGGACAGGAGTGTGGAATAAGGTGTGAACCTCTTCTTATTGTTGGAACATTGCATGGAAATGACTCAGTGACTCTGGATACTGGCGAATATTCGGAGCAGCCCTAGTGGACAGGAGTGTGGAATAAGGTGTGAGCCTCTTATTATTGTTGGAACATTGCATGGAAATGACTCAGTGACTCTGGATACTGGCGAATATTCGGAACAGCCCTAGTGGACAGGAGCGTGGAATAAGGTGTGAGCCTCTTATTATTGTTGGAACATTGCATGGAAATGACTCAGTGAATCTGGATACTGGCGAATATTCGGAACAGCCCTGGTGGACAGGAGTGTGGAATAAGGTGTGAGCCTCTTATTATTGTTGGAATATTGCATGGAAATGACTCAGTGACTCTGGATACTGGCGAATATTCGGAACAGCCCTAGTGGACAGGAGTGTGGAATAAGGTGTGTGCCTCTTATTATTGTTGGAACATTGCATGGAAATGACTTAGTGACTCTGGATACTGGCGAATATTCGGAACAGCTCTAGTGGACAGGAGCGTGGAATAAGATGTGAGCCTCTTATTATTGTTGGAACATTGCATGGAAATGACTCAGTGACTCTGGATACTGGCGAATATTCGGAACAGCCCTAGTGGACAGGAGCGTGGAATAAGGTGTGAGCCTCTTATTATTGTTGGAACATTGCATGGAAATGACTCAGTGACTCTGGATACTGGCGAATATTCGGAACAGCCCTAGTGGACAGGAGCGTGGAATAAGGTGTGAGCCTCTTATTATTGTTGGAACATTGCATGGAAATGACTCAGTGACTCTGGATACTGGCGAATATTCGGAACAGCCCTAGTGGACAGGAGCGTGGAATAAGGTATGAGCCTCTTATTATTGTTGGAACATTGCATGGAAATGACTAAGTGACTCTGGATACTGGCGAATATTCGGAACAGCCCTATTGGACAGGAGTGTGGAATAAGGTGTGAACCTCTTATTATTGTTGGAACATTGCATGGAAATGACTCAGTGACTCTGGATACTGGCGAATATTCGGAACAGCCCTAGTGGACAGGAGTGTGGAATAAGGTGTGAGCCTCTTATTATTGTTGGAACATTGCATGTGAATGACTCAGTGACTCTGGATACTGGTGAATATTCGGAACAGCCCTAGTGGACAGGAGTGTGGAATATGGTGTGAGCCTCTTATTATTGTTGGAACATTGCATGGAAATGACTCAGTGACTCTGGATACTGGCGAATATTCGGAACAGCCCTAGTGGACAGGAGTGTGGAATAAGGTGTGAGCCTCTTATTATTGTTGGAACATTGCATGGAAATGACTCAGTGACTCTGGATACTGGCGAATATTCGGAACAGCCCTAGTGGACAGGAGCGTGGAATAAGGTGTGAGCCTCTTATTATTGTTGGAACATTGCATGGAAATGACTCAGTGACTCTGGATACTGGCGAATATTTGGAACAGCCCTAGTGGACAGGAGCGTGGATTAAGGTGTGAGCCTCTTATTATTGTTGGAACATTGCATGGAAATGACTCAGTGACTCTGGATACTGGCGAATATTCGGAACAGCCCTAGTGGACAGGAGCGTGGAATAAGGTGTGAGCCTCTTATTATTGTTGGAACATTGCATGGAAATGACTCAGTGACTCTGGATACTGGCGAATATTCGGAACAGCCCTAGTGGACAGGAGCGTGGAATAAGGTGTGAGCCTCTTATTATTGTTGGAACATTGCATGGAAATGACTCAGTGACTCTGGATACTGGCGAATATTCGGAACAGCCCTAGTGGACAGGAGCGTGGAATAAGGTGTGAGCCTCTTATTATTGTTGGAACATTGCATGGAAATTACTCAGTGACTCTGGATACTGGCGAATATTCGGAACAGCCCTAGTGGACAGGAGCGTGGAATAAGGTGTGAGCCTCTTATTATTGTTGGAACATTGCATGGAAATGACTCAGTGACTCTGGATACTGGCGAATATTCGGAACAGCCCTAGTGGACAGGAGCGTGGAATAAGGTGTGAGCCTCTTATTATTGTTGGAACATTGCATGGAAATGACTCAGTGACTCTGGATACTGGCGAATATTCGGAACAGCCCTAGTGGACAGGAGCGTGGAATAAGGTGTGAGCCTCTTATTATTGTTGGAACATTGCATGGAAATGACTCAGTGACTCTGGATACTGGCGAATATTCGGAACAGCCCTAGTGGACAGGAGTGTGGAATAAGGTGTGAGCCTCTTATTATTGTTGGAACATTGCATGGAAATGACTCAGTGACTCTGGATACTGGCGAATATTCGGAACAGCCCTAGTGGACAGGAGTGTGGAATAAGGTGTGAGCCTCTTATTATTGTTGGAACATTGCATGGAAATGACTCAGTGACTCTGGATACTGGTGAATATTCGGAAAAACCCTAGTGGACAGGAGTGTGGAATAAGGTGTGAACCTCTTCTTATTGTTGGAACATTGCATGGAAATGACTCAGTGACTCTGGATACTGGCGAATATTCGGAGCAGCCCTAGTGGACAGGAGTGTGGAATAAGGTGTGAGCCTCTTATTATTGTTGGAACATTGCATGGAAATTACTCAGTGACTCTGGATACTGGCGAATATTCGGAACAGCCCTAGTGGACAGGAGCGTGGAATAAGGTGTGAGCCTCTTATTATTGTTGGAACATTGCATGGAAATGACTCAGTGAATCTGGATACTGGCGAATATTCGGAACAGCCCTGGTGGACAGGAGTGTGGAATAAGGTGTGAGCCTCTTATTATTGTTGGAACATTGCATGGAAATGACTCAGTGACTCTGGATACTGGCGAATATTCGGAACAGCCCTAGTGGACAGGAGTGTGGAATAAGGTGTGAGCCTCTTATTATTGTTGGAACATTGCATGGAAATGACTCAGTGACTCTGGATACTGGCGAATATTCGGAACAGCCCTAGTGGACAGGAGCGTGGAATAAGGTGTGAGCCTCTTATTATTGTTGGAACATTGCATGGAAATGACTCAGTGACTCTGGATACTGGCGAATATTTGGAACAGCCCTAGTGGACAGGAGCGTGGAATAAGGTGTCAGCCTCTTATTATTGTTGGAACATTGCATGGAAATGACTCAGTGACTCTGGATACTGGCGAATATTCGGAACAGCCCTAGTTGACAGGAGCGTGGAATAAGGTGTGAGCCTCTTATTATTGTTGGAACATTGCATGGAAATGACTCAGTGACTCTGGATACTGGCGAATATTCGGAACAGCCCTAGTGGACAGGAGCGTGGAATAAGGTGTGAGCCTCTTATTATTGTTGGAACATTGCATGGAGATGTCTCAGTGACTCTGGATACTGGCGAATATTCGGAACAGCCCTAGTGGACAGGAGCGTGGAATAAGGTGTGAGCCTCTTATTATTGTTGGAACATTGCATGGAAATGACTTAGTGACTCTGGATACTGGCGAATATTCGGAACAGCTCTAGTGGACAGGAGCGTGGAATAAGATGTGAGCCTCTTATTATTGTTGGAACATTGCATGGAAATGACTCAGTGACTCTGGATACTGGCGAATATTCGGAACAGCCCTAGTGGACAGGAGCGTGGAATAAGGTGTGAGCCTCTTATTATTGTTGGAACATTGCATGGAAATGACTCAGTGACTCTGGATACTGGCGAATATTCGGAACAGCCCTAGTGGACAGGAGCGTGGAATAAGGTGTGAGCCTCTTATTATTGTTGGAACATTGCATGGAAATGACTCAGTGACTCTGGATACTGGCGAATATTCGGAACAGCCCTAGTGGACAGGAGCGTGGAATAAGGTGTGAGCCTCTTATTATTGTTGGAACATTGCATGGAAATTACTCAGTGACTCTGGATACTGGCGAATATTCGGAACAGCCCTAGTGGACAGGAGTGTGGAATAAGGTGTGAGCCTCTTATTATTGTTGGAACATTGCATGGATATGACTCAGTGACTCTGGATACTGGCGAATATTCGGAACAGCCCTAGTGGACAGGAGTGTGGAATAAGGTGTGAGCCTCTTATTATTGTTGGAACATTGCATGGAAATGACTCAGCGACTCTGGATACTGGCGAATATTCGGAACAGCCCTAGTGGACAGGAGTGTGGAATAAGGTATGAGCCTCTTATTATTGTTGGAACATTGCATGGAAATGACTCAGTGACTCTGGATACTGGCGAATATTCGGAACAGCCCTAGTGGACAGGAGTGTGGAATAAGGTGTGAGCCTTTTATTATTGTTGGAACATTGCATGGAAATGACTCAGTGACTCTGGATACTGGTGAATATTCGGAACAGCCCTAGTGGACAGGAGTGTGGAATAAGGTGTGAGCCTCTTATTATTGTTGGAACATTGCATGGAAATGACTCAGTGACTCTGGATACTGGTGAATATTCGGAACAACCCTAGTGGACAGGAGTGTGGAATAAGTTGTGAGCCTCTTATTATTGTTGGAACATTGCATGGAAATGACTCAGTGACTCTGGATACTGGCGAATATTCGGAACAGCCCTAGTGGACAGGAGTGTGGAATAAGGTGTGAGCCTCTTATTATTGTTGGAACAATGCATGGAAATGACTCAGTGACTCTGGATACTGGCGAATATTCGGAACAGCCCTAGTGGACAGGAGTGTGGAATAAGTTGTGAGCCTCTTATTATTGTTGGAACATTGCATGGAAATGACTCAGTGACTCTGGATACTGGCGAATATTCGGAACAGCCCTAGTGGACAGGAGTGTGGAATAAGGTGTGAGCCTCTTATTATTGTTGGAACATTGCATGGAAATGACTCAGTGACTCTGGATACTGGCGAATATTCGGAACAGCCCTAGTGGACAGGAGTTTGGAATAAGGTGTGAGCCTCTTATTATTGTTGGAACATTGCATGGAAATGACTCAGTGACTCTGGATACTGGTGAATATTCGGAAAAACCCTAGTGGACAGGAGTGTGGAATAAGGTGTGAACCTCTTCTTATTGTTGGAACATTGCATGGAAATGACTCAGTGACTCTGGATACTGGCGAATATTCGGAGCAGCCCTAGTGGACAGGAGTTTGGAATAAGGTGTGAGCCTCTTATTATTGTTGGAACATTGCATGGAAATGACTCAGTGACTCTGGATACTGGCGAATATTCGGAACAGCCCTAGTGGACAGGAGCGTGGAATAAGGTGTGAGCCTCTTATTATTGTTGGAACATTGCATGGAAATGACTCAGTGAATCTGGATACTGGCGAATATTCGGAACAGCCCTGGTGGACAGGAGTGTGGAATAAGGTGTGAGCCTCTTATTATTGTTGGAACATTGCATGGAAATGACTCAGTGACTCTGGATACTGGCGAATATTCGGAACAGCCCTAGTGGACAGGAGTGTGGAATAAGGTGTGAGCCTCTTATTATTGTTGGAACATTGCATGGAAATGACTCAGTGACTCTGGATACTGGTGAATATTCGGAACAGCCCTAGTGGACAGGAGTGTGGAATAAGGTGTGAGCCTCTTATTATTGTTGGAACATTGCATGGAAATGACTCAGTGACTCTGGATACTGGTGAATATTCGGAACAGCCCTAGTGGACAGGAGTGTGGAATAAGGTGTGAGCCTCTTATTATTGTTGGAACATTGCATGGAAATGACTCAGTGACTCTGGATACTGGCGAATATTCGGAACAGCCCTAGTGGACAGGAGCGTGGAATAAGGTGTGAGCCTCTTATTATTGTTGGAACATTGCATGGAAATGACTCAGTGACTCTGGATACTGGCGAATATTCGGAACAGCCCTAGTGGACAGGAGCGTGGAATAAGGTGTGAGCCTCTTATTATTGTTGGAACATTGCATGGAAATGACTCAGTGACTCTGGATACTGGCGAATATTCGGAACAGCCCTAGTGGACAGGAGCGTGGAATAAGGTGTGAGCCTCTTATTATTGTTGGAACATTGCATGGAAATGACTCAGTGACTCTGGATACTGGCGAATATTCGGAACAGCCCTAGTGGACAGGAGCGTGGAATAAGGTGTGAGCCTCTTATTATTGTTGGAACATTGCATGGAAATGACTCAGTGACTCTGGATACTGGCGAATATTCGGAACAGCCCTAGTGGACAGGAGCGTGGAATAAGGTGTGAGCCTCTTATTATTGTTGGAACATTGCATGGAAATGTCTCAGTGACTCTGGATACTGGCGAATATTCGGAACAGCCCTAGTGGACAGGAGCGTGGAATAAGGTGTGAGCCTCTTATTATTGTTGGAACATTGCATGGAAATGACTTAGTGACTCTGGATACTGGCGAATATTCGGAACAGCTCTAGTGGACAGGAGCGTGGAATAAGATGTGAGCCTCTTATTATTGTTGGAACATTGCATGGAAATGACTCAGTGACTCTGGATACTGGCGAATATTCGGAACAGCCCTAGTGGACAGGAGCGTGGAATAAGGTGTGAGCCTCTTATTATTGTTGGAACATTGCATGGAAATGACTCAGTGACTCTGGATACTGGCGAATATTCGGAACAGCCCTAGTGGACAGGAGCGTGGAATAAGGTGTGAGCCTCTTATTATTGTTGGAACATTGCATGGAAATGACTCAGTGACTCTGGATACTGGCGAATATTCGGAACAGCCCTAGTGGACAGGAGCGTGGAATAAGGTATGAGCCTCTTATTATTGTTGGAACATTGCATGGAAATGACTAAGTGACTCTGGATACTGGCGAATATTCGGAACAGCCCTATTGGACAGGAGTGTGGAATAAGGTGTGAACCTCTTATTATTGTTGGAACATTGCATGGAAATGACTCAGTGACTCTGGATACTGGCGAATATTCGGAACAGCCCTAGTGGACAGGAGTGTGGAATAAGGTGTGAGCCTCTTATTATTGTTGGAACATTGCATGTGAATGACTCAGTGACTCTGGATACTGGTGAATATTCGGAACAGCCCTAGTGGACAGGAGTGTGGAATATGGTGTGAGCCTCTTATTATTGTTGGAACATTGCATGGAAATGACTCAGTGACTCTGGATACTGGCGAATATTCGGAACAGCCCTAGTGGACAGGAGTGTGGAATAAGGTGTGAGCCTCTTATTATTGTTGGAACATTGCATGGAAATGACTCAGTGACTCTGGATACCGGCGAATATTCGGAACAGCCCTAGTGGACAGGAGCGTGGAATAAGGTGTGAGCCTCTTATTATTGTTGGAACATTGCATGGAAATGACTCAGTGACTCTGGATACTGGCGAATATTTGGAACAGCCCTAGTGGACAGGAGCGTGGAATAAGGTGTGAGCTTCTTATTATTGTTGGAACATTGCATGGAAATGACTCAGTGACTCTGGATACTGGCGAATATTCGGAACAGCCCTAGTGGACAGGAGCGTGGAATAAGGTGTGAGCCTCTTATTATTGTTGGAACATTGCATGGAAATGACTCAGTGACTCTGGATACTGGCGAATATTCGGAACAGCCCTAGTGGACAGGAGCGTGGAATAAGGTGTGAGCCTCTTATTATTGTTGGAACATTGCATGGAAATGTCTCAGTGACTCTGGATACTGGCGAATATTCGGAACAGCCCTAGTGGACAGGAGCGTGGAATAAGGTGTGAGCCTCTTATTATTGTTGGAACATTGCATGGAAATGACTTAGTGACTCTGGATACTGGCGAATATTCGGAACAGCTCTAGTGGACAGGAGCGTGGAATAAGATGTGAGCCTCTTATTATTGTTGGAACATTGCATGGAAATGACTCAGTGACTCTGGATACTGGCGAATATTCGGAACAGCCCTAGTGGACAGGAGCGTGGAATAAGGTGTGAGCCTCTTATTATTGTTGGAACATTGCATGGAAATGACTCAGTGACTCTGGATACTGGCGAATATTCGGAACAGCCCTAGTGGACAGGAGCGTGGAATAAGGTGTGAGCCTCTTATTATTGTTGGAACATTGCATGGAAATGACTCAGTGACTCTGGATACTGGCGAATATTCGGAACAGCCCTAGTGGACAGGAGCGTGGAATAAGGTATGAGCCTCTTATTATTGTTGGAACATTGCATGGAAATGACTAAGTGTCTCTGGATACTGGCGAATATTCGGAACAGCCCTATTGGACAGGAGTGTGGAATAAGGTGTGAACCTCTTATTATTGTTGGAACATTGCATGGAAATGACTCAGTGACTCTGGATACTGGCGAATATTCGGAACAGCCCTAGTGGACAGGAGTGTGGAATAAGGTGTGAGCCTCTTATTATTGTTGGAACATTGCATGTGAATGACTCAGTGACTCTGGATACTGGTGAATATTCGGAACAGCCCTAGTGGACAGGAGTGTGGAATATGGTGTGAGCCTCTTATTATTGTTGGAACATTGCATGGAAATGACTCAGTGACTCTGGATACTGGCGAATATTCGGAACAGCCCTAGTGGACAGGAGTGTGGAATAAGGTGTGAGCCTCTTATTATTGTTGGAACATTGCATGGAAATGACTCAGTGACTCTGGATACTGGCGAATATTCGGAACAGCCCTAGTGGACAGGAGCGTGGAATAAGGTGTGAGCCTCTTATTATTGTTGGAACATTGCATGGAAATGACTCAGTGACTCTGGATACTGGCGAATATTTGGAACAGCCCTAGTGGACAGGAGCGTGGAATAAGGTGTGAGCCTCTTATTATTGTTGGAACATTGCATGGAAATGACTCAGTGACTCTGGATACTGGCGAATATTCGGAACAGCCCTAGTGGACAGGAGCGTGGAATAAGGTGTGAGCCTCTTATTATTGTTGGAACATTGCATGGAAATGACTCAGTGACTCTGGATACTGGCGAATATTCGGAACAGCCCTAGTGGACAGGAGCGTGGAATAAGGTGTGAGCCTCTTATTATTGTTGGAACATTGCATGGAAATGACTCAGTGACTCTGGATACTGGCGAATATTCGGAACAGCCCTAGTGGACAGGAGCGTGGAATAAGGTGTGAGCCTCTTATTATTGTTGGAACATTGCATGGAAATTACTCAGTGACTCTGGATACTGGCGAATATTCGGAACAGCCCTAGTGGACAGGAGCGTGGAATAAGGTGTGAGCCTCTTATTATTGTTGGAACATTGCATGGAAATGACTCAGTGACTCTGGATACTGGCGAATATTCGGAACAGCCCTAGTGGACAGGAGCGTGGAATAAGGTGTGAGCCTCTTATTATTGTTGGAACATTGCATGGAAATGACTCAGTGACTCTGGATACTGGCGAATATTCGGAACAGCCCTAGTGGACAGGAGCGTGGAATAAGGTGTGAGCCTCTTATTATTGTTGGAACATTGCATGGAAATGTCTCAGTGACTCTGGATACTGGCGAATATTCGGAACAGCCCTAGTGGACAGGAGCGTGGAATAAGGTGTGAGCCTCTTGTTATTGTTGGAACATTGCATGGAAATGACTTAGTGACTCTGGATACTGGCGAATATTCGGAACAGCTCTAGTGGACAGGAGCGTGTAATAAGGTGTGAGCCTCTTATTATTGTTGGAACATTGCATGGAAATGACTCAGTGACTCTGGAGACTGGCGAATATTCGGGACAGCCCTAGTGGACAGGAGTGTGGAATAAGGTGTGAGCCTCTTATTATTGTTGGAACATTGCATGGAAATGACTCAGTGACTCTGAATACTGGCGAATATTCGGAACAGCCCTAGTGGACAGGAGCGTGGAATAAGGTGTGAGCCTCTTATTATTGTTGGAACATTGCATGGAAATGACTCAGTGACTCTGGATACTGGCGAATATTCGGAACAGCCCTAGTGGACAGGAGCGTGGAATAAGGTGTGAGCCTCTTATTATTGTTGGAACATTGCATGGAAATGACTCAGTGACTCTGGATACTGGCGAATATTCGGAACAGCCCTAGTGGACAGGAGCGTGGAATAAGGTGTGAGCCTCTTATTATTGTTGGAACATTGCATGGAAATGACTCAGTGACTCTGGATACTGGCGAATATTCGGAACAGCCCTAGTGGACAGGAGTGTGGAATAAGGTGTGAGCCTCTTATTATTGTTGGAACATTGCATGGAAATGACTCAGTGACTCTGGATACTGGCGAATATTCGGAACAGCCCTAGTGGACAGGAGTGTGGAATAAGGTGTGAGCTTCTTATTATTGTTGGAACATTGCATGGAAATGACTCAGTGACTCTGGATACTGGTGAATATTCGGAAAAACCCTAGTGGACAGGAGTGTGGAATAAGGTGTGAACCTCTTCTTATTGTTGGAACATTGCATGGAAATGACTCAGTGACTCTGGATACTGGCGAATATTCGGATCAGCCCTAGTGGACAGGAGTGTGGAATAAGGTGTGAGCCTCTTATTATTGTTGGAACATTGCATGGAAATGACTCAGTGACTCTGGATACTGGCGAATATTCGGAACAGCCCTAGTGGACAGGAGCGTGGAATAAGGTGTGAGCCTCTTATTATTGTTGGAACATTGCATGGAAATGACTCAGTGAATCTGGATACTGGCGAATATTCGGAACAGCCCTGGTGGACAGGAGTGTGGAATAAGGTGTGAGCCTCTTATTATTGTTGGAACATTGCATGGAAATGACTCAGTGACTCTGGATACTGGCGAATATTCGGAACAGCCCTAGTGGACAGGAGTGTGGAATAAGGTGTGAGCCTCTTATTATTGTTGGAACATTGCGTGGAAATGACTCAGTGACTCTGGATACTGGTGAATATTCGGAACAGCCCTAGTGGACAGGAGTGTGGAATAAGGTGTGAGCCTCTTATTATTGTTGGAACATTGCATGGAAATGACTCAGTGACTCTGGATACTGGTGAATATTCGGAACAGCCCTAGTGGACAGGAGTGTGGAATAAGGTGTGAGCCTCTTATTATTGTTGGAACATTGCATGGAAATGACTCAGTGACTCTGGATACTGGCGAATATTCGGAACAGCCCTAGTGGACAGGAGCGTGGAATAAGGTGTGAGCCTCTTATTATTGTTGGAACATTGCATGGAAATGACTCAGTGACTCTGGATACTGGCGAATATTCGGAACAGCCCTAGTGGACAGGAGCGTGGAATAAGGTGTGAGCCTCTTATTATTGTAGGAACATTGCATGGAAATGACTCAGTGACTCTGGATACTGGCGAATATTCGGAACAGCCCTAGTGGACAGGAGCGTGGAATAAGGTGTGAGCCTCTTATTATTGTTGGAACATTGCATGGAAATGACTCAGTGACTCTGGATACTGGCGAATATTCGGAACAGCCCTAGTGGACAGGAGCGTGGAATAAGGTGTGAGCCTCTTATTATTGTTGGAACATTGCATGGAAATGACTCAGTGACTCTGGATACTGGCGAATATTCGGAACAGCCCTAGTGGACAGGAGCGTGGAATAAGGTGTGAGCCTCTTATTATTGTTGGAACATTGCATGGAAATGTCTCAGTGACTCTGGATAATGGCGAATATTCGGAACAGCCCTAGTGGACAGGAGCGTGGAATAAGGTGTGAGCCTCTTATTATTGTTGGAACATTGCATGGAAATGACTTAGTGACTCTGGATACTGGCGAATATTCGGAACAGCTCTAGTGGACAGGAGCGTGGAATAAGATGTGAGCCTCTTATTATTGTTGGAACATTGCATGGAAATGACTCAGTGACTCTGGATACTGGCGAATATTCGGAACAGCCCTAGTGGACAGGAGCGTGGAATAAGGTGTGAGCCTCTTATTATTGTTGGAACATTGCATGGAAATGACTCAGTGACTCTGGATACTGGCGAATATTCGGAACAGCCCTAGTGGACAGGAGCGTGGAATAAGGTGTGAGCCTCTTATTATTGTTGGAACATTGCATGGAAATGACTCAGTGACTCTGGATACTGGCGAATATTCGGAACAGCCCTAGTGGACAGGAGCGTGGAATAAGGTATGAGCCTCTTATTATTGTTGGAACATTGCATGGAAATGACTAAGTGACTCTGGATACTGGCGAATATTCGGAACAGCCCTAGTGGACAGGAGTGTGGAATAAGGTGTGAGCCTCTTATTATTGTTGGAACATTGCAAGTGAATGACTCAGTGACTCTGGATACTGGTGAATATTCGGAACAGCCCTAGTGGACAGGAGTGTGGAATATGGTGTGAGCCTCTTATTATTGTTGGAACATTGCATGGAAATGACTCAGTGACTCTGGATACTGGCGAATATTCGGAACAGCCCTAGTGGACAGGAGTGTGGAATAAGGTGTGACCCTCTTATTATTGTTGGAACATTGCATGGAAATGACTCAGTGACTCTGGATACTGGCGAATACTCGGAACAGCCCTAGGGGACAGGAGCGTGGAATAAGGTGTGAGCCTCTAATTATTGTTGGAACATTGCATGGAAATGACTCAGTGACTCTGGATACTGGCGAATATTTGGAACAGCCCTAGTGGACAGGAGCGTGGAATAAGGTGTGAGCCTCTTATTATTGTTGGAACATTGCATGGAAATGACTCAGTGACTCTGGATACTGGCGAATATTCGGAACAGCCCTAGTGGACAGGAGCGTGGAATAAGGTGTGAGCCTCTTATTATTGTTGGAACATTGCATGGAAATGACTCAGTGACTCTGGATACTGGCGAATATTCGGAACAGCCCTAGTGGACAGGAGCGTGGAATAAGGTGTGAGCCTCTTATTATTGTTGGAACATTGCATGGAAATGACTCAGTGACTCTGGATACTGGCGAATATTCGGAACAGCCCTAGTGGACAGGAGCGTGGAATAAGGTGTGAGCCTCTTATTATTGTTGGAACATTGCATGGAAATTACTCAGTGACTCTGGATACTGGCGAATATTCGGAACAGCCCTAGTTGACAGGAGCGTGGAATAAGGTGTGAGCCTCTTATTATTGTTGGAACATTGCATGGAAATGACTCAGTGACTCTGGATACTGGCGAATATTCGGAACAGCCCTAGTGGACAGGAGCGTGGAATAAGGTGTGAGCCTCTTATTATTGTTGGAACATTGCATGGAAATGACTCAGTGACTCTGGATACTGGCGAATATTCGGAACAGCCCTAGTGGACAGGAGCGTGGAATAAGGTGTGAGCCTCTTATTATTGTTGGAACATTGCATGGAAATGTCTCAGTGACTCTGGATACTGGCGAATATTCGGAACAGCCCTAGTGGACAGGAGCGTGGAATAAGGTGTGAGCCTCTTGTTATTGTTGGAACATTGCATGGAAATGACTTAGTGACTCTGGATACTGGCGAATATTCGGAACAGCTCTAGTGGACAGGAGCGTGTAATAAGGTGTGAGCCTCTTATTATTGTTGGAACATTGCATGGAAATGACTCAGTGACTCTGGAGACTGGCGAATATTCGGAACAGCCCTAGTGGACAGGAGTGTGGAATAAGGTGTGAGCCTCTTATTATTGTTGGAACATTGCATGGAAATGACTCAGTGACTCTGAATACTGGCGAATATTCGGAACAGCCCTAGTGGACAGGAGCGTGGAATAAGGTGTGAGCCTCTTATTATTGTTGGAACATTGCATGGAAATGACTCAGTGACTCTGGATACTGGCGAATATTCGGAACAGCCCTAGTGGACAGGAGCGTGGAATAAGGTGTGAGCCTCTTATTATTGTTGGAACATTGCATGGAAATGACTCAGTGACTCTGGATACTGGCGAATATTCGGAACAGCCCTAGTGGACAGGAGCGTGGAATAAGGTGTGAGCCTCTTATTATTGTTGGAACATTGCATGGAAATGACTCAGTGACTCTGGATACTGGCGAATATTCGGAACAGCCCTAGTGGACAGGAGTGTGGAATAAGGTGTGAGCCTCTTATTATTGTTGGAACATTGCATGGAAATGACTCAGTGACTCTGGATACTGGCGAATATTCGGAACAGCCCTAGTGGACAGGAGTGTGGAATAAGGTGTGAGCTTCTTATTATTGTTGGAACATTGCATGGAAATGACTCAGTGACTCTGGATACTGGTGAATATTCGGAAAAACCCTAGTGGACAGGAGTGTGGAATAAGGTGTGAACCTCTTCTTATTGTTGGAACATTGCATGGAAATGACTCAGTGACTCTGGATACTGGCGAATATTCGGATCAGCCCTAGTGGACAGGAGTGTGGAATAAGGTGTGAGCCTCTTATTATTGTTGGAACATTGCATGGAAATGACTCAGTGACTCTGGATACTGGCGAATATTCGGAACAGCCCTAGTGGACAGGAGCGTGGAATAAGGTGTGAGCCTCTTATTATTGTTGGAACATTGCATGGAAATGACTCAGTGAATCTGGATACTGGCGAATATTCGGAACAGCCCTGGTGGACAGGAGTGTGGAATAAGGTGTGAGCCTCTTATTATTGTTGGAACATTGCATGGAAATGACTCAGTGACTCTGGATACTGGCGAATATTCGGAACAGCCCTAGTGGACAGGAGTGTGGAATAAGGTGTGAGCCTCTTATTATTGTTGGAACATTGCATGGAAATGACTCAGTGACTCTGGATACTGGTGAATATTCGGAACAGCCCTAGTGGACAGGAGTGTGGAATAAGGTGTGAGCCTCTTATTATTGTTGGAACATTGCATGGAAATGACTCAGTGACTCTGGATACTGGTGAATATTCGGAACAGCCCTAGTGGACAGGAGTGTGGAATAAGGTGTGAGCCTCTTATTATTGTTGGAACATTGCATGGAAATGACTCAGTGACTCTGGATACTGGCGAATATTCGGAACAGCCCTAGTGGACAGGAGCGTGGAATAAGGTGTGAGCCTCTTATTATTGTTGGAACATTGCATGGAAATGACTCAGTGACTCTGGATACTGGCGAATATTCGGAACAGCCCTAGTGGACAGGAGCGTGGAATAAGGTGTGAGCCTCTTATTATTGTAGGAACATTGCATGGAAATGACTCAGTGACTCTGGATACTGGCGAATATTCGGAACAGCCCTAGTGGACAGGAGCGTGGAATAAGGTGTGAGCCTCTTATTATTGTTGGAACATTGCATGGAAATGACTCAGTGACTCTGGATACTGGCGAATATTCGGAACAGCCCTAGTGGACAGGAGCGTGGAATAAGGTGTGAGCCTCTTATTATTGTTGGAACATTGCATGGAAATGACTCAGTGACTCTGGATACTGGCGAATATTCGGAACAGCCCTAGTGGACAGGAGCGTGGAATAAGGTGTGAGCCTCTTATTATTGTTGGAACATTGCATGGAAATGTCTCAGTGACTCTGGATACTGGCGAATATTCGGAACAGCCCTAGTGGACAGGAGCGTGGAATAAGGTGTGAGCCTCTTATTATTGTTGGAACATTGCATGGAAATGACTTAGTGACTCTGGATACTGGCGAATATTCGGAACAGCTCTAGTGGACAGGAGCGTGGAATAAGATGTGAGCCTCTTATTATTGTTGGAACATTGCATGGAAATGAATCAGTGACTCTGGATACTGGCGAATATTCGGAACAGCCCTAGTGGACAGGAGCGTGGAATAAGGTGTGAGCCTCTTATTATTGTTGGAACATTGCATGGAAATGACTCAGTGACTCTGGATACTGGCGAATATTCGGAACAGCCCTAGTGGACAGGAGCGTGGAATAAGGTGTGAGCCTCTTATTATTGTTGGAACATTGCATGGAAATGACTCAGTGACTCTGGATACTGGCGAATATTCGGAACAGCCCTAGTGGACAGGAGCGTGGAATAAGGTATGAGCCTCTTATTATTGTTGGAACATTGCATGGAAATGACTAAGTGACTCTGGATACTGGCGAATATTCGGAACAGCCCTATTGGACAGGAGTGTGGAATAAGGTGTGAACCTCTTATTATTGTTGGAACATTGCATGGAAATGACTCAGTGACTCTGGATACTGGCGAATATTCGGAACAGCCCTAGTGGACAGGAGTGTGGAATAAGGTGTGAGCCTCTTATTATTGTTGGAACATTGCAAGTGAATGACTCAGTGACTCTGGATACTGGTGAATATTCGGAACAGCCCTAGTGGACAGGAGTGTGGAATATGGTGTGAGCCTCTTATTATTGTTGGAACATTGCATGGAAATGACTCAGTGACTCTGGATACTGGCGAATATTCGGAACAGCCCTAGTGGACAGGAGTGTGGAATAAGGTGTGAGCCTCTTATTATTGTTGGAACATTGCATGGAAATGACTCAGTGACTCTGGATACTGGCGAATATTCGGAACAGCCCTAGGGGACAGGAGCGTGGAATAAGGTGTGAGCCTCTAATTATTGTTGGAACATTGCATGGAAATGACTCAGTGACTCTGGATACTGGCGAATATTTGGAACAGCCCTAGTGGACAGGAGCGTGGAATAAGGTGTGAGCCTCTTATTATTGTTGGAACATTGCATGGAAATGACTCAGTGACTCTGGATACTGGCGAATATTCGGAACAGCCCTAGTGGACAGGAGCGTGGAATAAGGTGTGAGCCTCTTATTATTGTTGGAACATTGCATGGAAATGACTCAGTGACTCTGGATACTGGCGAATATTCGGAACAGCCCTAGTGGACAGGAGCGTGGAATAAGGTGTGAGCCTCTTATTATTGTTGGAACATTGCATGGAAATGACTCAGTGACTCTGGATACTGGCGAATATTCGGAACAGCCCTAGTGGACAGGAGCGTGGAATAAGGTGTGAGCCTCTTATTATTGTTGGAACATTGCATGGAAATTACTCAGTGACTCTGGATACTGGCGAATATTCGGAACAGCCCTAGTGGACAGGAGCGTGGAATAAGGTGTGAGCCTCTTATTATTGTTGGAACATTGCATGGAAATGACTCAGTGACTCTGGATACTGGCGAATATTCGGAACAGCCCTAGTGGACAGGAGCGTGGAATAAGGTGTGAGCCTCTTATTATTATTGGAACATTGCATGGAAATGACTCAGTGACTCTGGATACTGGCGAATATTCGGAACAGCCCTAGTGGACAGGAGCGTGGAATAAGGTGTGAGCCTCTTATTATTGTTGGAACATTGCATGGAAATGTCTCAGTGACTCTGGATACTGGCGAATATTCGGAACAGCCCTAGTGGACAGGAGCGTGGAATAAGGTGTGAGCCTCTTGTTATTGTTGGAACATTGCATGGAAATGACTTAGTGACTCTGGATACTGGCGAATATTCGGAACAGCTCTAGTGGACAGGAGCGTGTAATAAGGTGTGAGCCTCTTATTATTGTTGGAACATTGCATGGAAATGACTCAGTGACTCTGGAGACTGGCGAATATTCGGAACAGCCCTAGTGGACAGGAGTGTGGAATAAGGTGTGAGCCTCTTATTATTGTTGGAACATTGCATGGAAATGACTCAGTGACTCTGAATACTGGCGAATATTCGGAACAGCCCTAGTGGACAGGAGCGTGGAATAAGGTGTGAGCCTCTTATTATTGTTGGAACATTGCATGGAAATGACTCAGTGACTCTGGATACTGGCGAATATTCGGAACAGCCCTAGTGGACAGGAGCGTGGAATAAGGTGTGAGCCTCTTATTATTGTTGGAACATTGCATGGAAATGACTCAGTGACTCTGGATACTGGCGAATATTCGGAACAGCCCTAGTGGACAGGAGCGTGGAATAAGGTGTGAGCCTCTTATTATTGTTGGAACATTGCATGGAAATGACTCAGTGACTCTGGATACTGGTGAATATTCGGAACAGCCCTAATGGACAGGAGCGTGGAATAAGGTGTGAGCCTCTTATTATTGTTGGAACATTGAATGGAAATGACTCAGTGACTCTGGATACTGGCGAATATTCGGAACAGCCCTAGTGGACAGGAGCGTGGAATAAGGTGTGAGCCTCTTATTATTGTTGGAACATTGCATGGAAATGAGTCAGTGACACTGGATACTGGCGAATATTCAGAACAGCCCTAGTGGACAGGAGCGTGGAATAAGTTGTGAGCCTCTTATTATTGTTGGAACATTGCATGGAAATGACTCAGTGACTCTGGATACTGGCGAATATTCGGAACAGCCCTAGTGGACAGGAGTGTGGAATAAGGTGTGAGCCTCTTATTATTGTTGGAACATTGCATGGATATGACTCAGTGACTCTGGATACTGGCGAATATTCGGAACAGCCCTAGCGGACAGGAGTGTGGAATAAGGTGTGAGCCTCTTATTATTGTTGGAACATTATATGGAAATGACTCAGTGACTCTGGATACTGGTGAATATTCGGAACAGCCCTAGTGGACAGGAGTGTGGAATAAGGTGTGAGCCTCTTATTATTGTTGGAACATTGCATGGAAATGACTCAGTGACTCTGGATACTGGTGAATATTCGGAACAGCCCTAGTGGACAGGAGTGTGGAATAAGTTGTGAGCCTCTTATTATTGTTGGAACATTGCATGGAAATGACTCAGTGAATCTGGATACTGGCGAATATTCGGAACATCCCTAGTGGACAGGAGTGTGGAATAAGGTGTGAGCCTCTTATTATTGTTGGAACATTGCATGGAAATGACTCAGTGACTCTGGATACTGGCGAATATTCGGAACAGCCCTAGTGGACAGGAGTGTGGAATAAGGTGTGAGCCTCTTATTATTGTTGGAAAATTGCATGGAAATGACTCAGTGACTCTGGATACTGGTGAATATTCGGAACAGCCCTAGTGGACAGGAGTGTGGAATAAGGTGTGAGCCTCTTATTATTGTTGGAACATTGCATGGAAATGACTCAGTGACTCTGGATACTGGTGAATATTCGGAACAGCCCTAGTGGACAGGAGTGTGGAATAAGGTGTGAGCCTCTTATTATTGTTGGAACATTGCATGGAAATGACTCAGTGACTCTGGATACTGGCGAATATTCGGAACAGCCCTAGTGGACAGGAGCGTGGAATAAGGTGTGAGCCTCTTATTATTGTTGGAACATTGCATGGAAATGACTCAGTGACTCTGAATACTGGCGAATATTCGGAACAGCCCTAGTGGACAGGAGCGTGGAATAAGGTGTGAGTCTCTTATTATTGTTGGAACATTGCATGGAAATGACTCAGTGACTCTGGATACTGGCAAATATTCGGAACAGCCCTAGTGGACAGGAGTGTGGAATAAGGTGTGAGCCTCTTATTATTGTTGGAACATTGCATGAAAATGACTCAGTGACTCTGGATACTGGCGAATATTCGGAACAGCCCTAGTTGACAGGAGCGTGGAATAAGGTGTGAGCCTCTTATTATTGTTGGAACATTGCATGGAAATGACTCAGTTACTCTGGATACTGGCGAATATTCGGAACAGCCCTAGTGGACAGGAGTGTGGAATAAGGTGTGAGCCTCTTATTATTGTTGGAACATAGCATGGAAATGACTCAGTGACTCTGGATACTGGTGAATATTCGGAACAGCCCTAGTAGACAGGAGTGTGGAATAAGGTGTGGCCTCTTATTATTGTTGGAACATTGCATGGAAATGACTCAGTGACTCTGGATACTGGCGAATATTCGGAACAGCCCTAGTGGACAGGAGTGTGGAATAAGGTGTGAGCCTCTTATTATTGTTGGAACATTGCATGGATATGACTCAGTGACTCTGGATACTGGCGAATATTCGGAACAGCCCTAGTGGACAGGAGTGTGGAATAAGTTGTGAGCCTCTTATTATTGTTGGAACATTGCATGGAAATGACTCAGTGACTCTATACTGGCGAATATTCGGAACAGCCCTAGTGGACAGGAGTGTGGAATAAGGTGTGAGCCTCTTATTATTGTTGGAACATTGCATGGAAATGACTCAGTGACTCTGGATACTGGCGAATATTCGGAACAGCCCTAGGGGACAGGAGCGTGGAATAAGGTGTGAGCCTCTAATTATTGTTGGAACATTGCATGGAAATGACTCAGTGACTCTGGATACTGGCGAATATTTGGAACAGCCCTAGTGGACAGGAGCGTGGAATAAGGTGTGAGCCTCTTATTATTGTTGGAACATTGCATGGAAATGACTCAGTGACTCTGGATACTGGCGAATATTCGGAACAGCCCTAGTGGACAGGAGCGTGGAATAAGGTGTGAGCCTCTTATTATTGTTGGAACATTGCATGGAAATGACTCAGTGACTCTGGATACTGGCGAATATTCGGAACAGCCCTAGTGGACAGGAGCGTGGAATAAGGTGTGAGCCTCTTATTATTGTTGGAACATTGCATGGAAATGACTCAGTGACTCTGGATACTGGCGAATATTCGGAACAGCCCTAGTGGACAGGAGCGTGGAATAAGGTGTGAGCCTCTTATTATTGTTGGAACATTGCATGGAAATTACTCAGTGACTCTGGATACTGGCGAATATTCGGAACAGCCCTAGTGGACAGGAGCGTGGAATAAGGTGTGAGCCTCTTATTATTGTTGGAACATTGCATGGAAATGACTCAGTGACTCTGGATACTGGCGAATATTCGGAACAGCCCTAGTGGACAGGAGCGTGGAATAAGGTGTGAGCCTCTTATTATTATTGGAACATTGCATGGAAATGACTCAGTGACTCTGGATACTGGCGAATATTCGGAACAGCCCTAGTGGACAGGAGCGTGGAATAAGGTGTGAGCCTCTTATTATTGTTGGAACATTGCATGGAAATGTCTCAGTGACTCTGGATACTGGCGAATATTCGGAACAGCCCTAGTGGACAGGAGCGTGGAATAAGGTGTGAGCCTCTTGTTATTGTTGGAACATTGCATGGAAATGACTTAGTGACTCTGGATACTGGCGAATATTCGGAACAGCTCTAGTGGACAGGAGCGTGTAATAAGGTGTGAGCCTCTTATTATTGTTGGAACATTGCATGGAAATGACTCAGTGACTCTGGAGACTGGCGAATATTCGGAACAGCCCTAGTGGACAGGAGTGTGGAATAAGGTGTGAGCCTCTTATTATTGTTGGAACATTGCATGGAAATGACTCAGTGACTCTGAATACTGGCGAATATTCGGAACAGCCCTAGTGGACAGGAGCGTGGAATAAGGTGTGAGCCTCTTATTATTGTTGGAACATTGCATGGAAATGACTCAGTGACTCTGGATACTGGCGAATATTCGGAACAGCCCTAGTGGACAGGAGCGTGGAATAAGGTGTGAGCCTCTTATTATTGTTGGAACATTGCATGGAAATGACTCAGTGACTCTGGATACTGGCGAATATTCGGAACAGCCCTAGTGGACAGGAGCGTGGAATAAGGTGTGAGCCTCTTATTATTGTTGGAACATTGCATGGAAATGACTCAGTGACTCTGGATACTGGTGAATATTCGGAACAGCCCTAATGGACAGGAGCGTGGAATAAGGTGTGAGCCTCTTATTATTGTTGGAACATTGAATGGAAATGACTCAGTGACTCTGGATACTGGCGAATATTCGGAACAGCCCTAGTGGACAGGAGCGTGGAATAAGGTGTGAGCCTCTTATTATTGTTGGAACATTGCATGGAAATGAGTCAGTGACACTGGATACTGGCGAATATTCAGAACAGCCCTAGTGGACAGGAGCGTGGAATAAGTTGTGAGCCTCTTATTATTGTTGGAACATTGCATGGAAATGACTCAGTGACTCTGGATACTGGCGAATATTCGGAACAGCCCTAGTGGACAGGAGTGTGGAATAAGGTGTGAGCCTCTTATTATTGTTGGAACATTGCATGGATATGACTCAGTGACTCTGGATACTGGCGAATATTCGGAACAGCCCTAGCGGACAGGAGTGTGGAATAAGGTGTGAGCCTCTTATTATTGTTGGAACATTATATGGAAATGACTCAGTGACTCTGGATACTGGTGAATATTCGGAACAGCCCTAGTGGACAGGAGTGTGGAATAAGGTGTGAGCCTCTTATTATTGTTGGAACATTGCATGGAAATGACTCAGTGACTCTGGATACTGGTGAATATTCGGAACAGCCCTAGTGGACAGGAGTGTGGAATAAGTTGTGAGCCTCTTATTATTGTTGGAACATTGCATGGAAATGACTCAGTGAATCTGGATACTGGCGAATATTCGGAACATCCCTAGTGGACAGGAGTGTGGAATAAGGTGTGAGCCTCTTATTATTGTTGGAACATTGCATGGAAATGACTCAGTGACTCTGGATACTGGCGAATATTCGGAACAGCCCTAGTGGACAGGAGTGTGGAATAAGGTGTGAGCCTCTTATTATTGTTGGAAAATTGCATGGAAATGACTCAGTGACTCTGGATACTGGTGAATATTCGGAACAGCCCTAGTGGACAGGAGTGTGGAATAAGGTGTGAGCCTCTTATTATTGTTGGAACATTGCATGGAAATGACTCAGTGACTCTGGATACTGGTGAATATTCGGAACAGCCCTAGTGGACAGGAGTGTGGAATAAGGTGTGAGCCTCTTATTATTGTTGGAACATTGCATGGAAATGACTCAGTGACTCTGGATACTGGCGAATATTCGGAACAGCCCTAGTGGACAGGAGCGTGGAATAAGGTGTGAGCCTCTTATTATTGTTGGAACATTGCATGGAAATGACTCAGTGACTCTGAATACTGGCGAATATTCGGAACAGCCCTAGTGGACAGGAGCGTGGAATAAGGTGTGAGTCTCTTATTATTGTTGGAACATTGCATGGAAATGACTCAGTGACTCTGGATACTGGCAAATATTCGGAACAGCCCTAGTGGACAGGAGTGTGGAATAAGGTGTGAGCCTCTTATTATTGTTGGAACATTGCATGAAAATGACTCAGTGACTCTGGATACTGGCGAATATTCGGAACAGCCCTAGTTGACAGGAGCGTGGAATAAGGTGTGAGCCTCTTATTATTGTTGGAACATTGCATGGAAATGACTCAGTTACTCTGGATACTGGCGAATATTCGGAACAGCCCTAGTGGACAGGAGTGTGGAATAAGGTGTGAGCCTCTTATTATTGTTGGAACATAGCATGGAAATGACTCAGTGACTCTGGATACTGGTGAATATTCGGAACAGCCCTAGTAGACAGGAGTGTGGAATAAGGTGTGGCCTCTTATTATTGTTGGAACATTGCATGGAAATGACTCAGTGACTCTGGATACTGGCGAATATTCGGAACAGCCCTAGTGGACAGGAGTGTGGAATAAGGTGTGAGCCTCTTATTATTGTTGGAACATTGCATGGATATGACTCAGTGACTCTGGATACTGGCGAATATTCGGAACAGCCCTAGTGGACAGGAGTGTGGAATAAGTTGTGAGCCTCTTATTATTGTTGGAACATTGCATGGAAATGACTCAGTGACTCTATACTGGCGAATATTCGGAACAGCCCTAGTGGACAGGAGTGTGGAATAAGGTGTGAGCCTCTTATTATTGTTGGAACATTGCATGGAAATGACTCAGTGACTCTGGATACTGGCGAATATTCGGAACAGCCCTAGTGGACAGGAGTGTGGAATAAGGTGTGAGCCTCTTATTATTGTTGGAACATTGCATGGAAATGACTCAGTGACTCTGGATACTGGCGAATATTCGGAACAGCCCTAGTGTACAGGAGTGTGGAATAAAGTGTGAGCCTCTTATTATTGTTGGAACATTGCATGGAAATGACTCAGTGACTCTGGATACTGGTGAATATTCAGAACAGCCCTAGTGGACAGGAGTGTGGAATAAGGTGTGGCCTCTTATTATTGTTGGAACATTGCATGGAAATGACTCAGTGACTCTGCATACTGGCGAATATTCGGAACAGCCCTAGTGGACAGGAGCGTGGAATAAGGTGTGAGCCTCTTATTATTGTTGGAACATTGCATGGAAATGACTCAGTGACTCTGGATACTGGCGAATATTCGGAACAGCCCTAGTGGACAGGAGCGTGGAATAAGGTGTGAGCCTCTTATTATTGTTGGAACATTGCATGGAAATTACTCAGTGACTCTGGATACTGGCGAATATTCGGAACAGCCCTAGTGGACAGGAGCGTGGAATAAGGTGTGAGCCTCTTATTATTTTTGGAACATTGCATGGAAATGACTCAGTGACTCTGGATACTGGCGAATATTAGGAACAGCCCTAGTGGACAGGAGCGTGGAATAAGGTGTGAGCCTCTTATTATTGTTGGAACATTGCATGGAAATGACTCAGTGACTCTGGATACTGGCGAATATTCGGAACAGCCCTAGTGGACAGGAGCGTGGAATAAGGTGTGAGCCTTTTATTATTGTTGGAACATTGCATGGAAATGTCTCAGTGACTCTGGATACTGGCGAATATTCGGAACAGCCCTAGTGGACAGGAGCGTGGAATAAGGTGTGAGCCTCTTGTTATTGTTGGAACATTGCATGGAAATGACTTAGTGACTCTGGATACTGGCGAATATTCGGAACAGCTCTAGTGGACAGGAGCGTGTAATAAGGTGTGAGCCTCTTATTATTGTTGGAACATTGCATGGAAATGACTCAGTGACTCTGGAGACTGGCGAATATTCGGAACAGCCCTAGTGGACAGGAGTGTGGAATAAGGTGTGAGCCTCTTATTATTGTTGGAACATTGCATGGAAATGACTCAGTGACTCTGAATACTGGCGAATATTCGGAACAGCCCTAGTGGACAGGAGCGTGGAATAAGGTGTGAGCCTCTTATTATTGTTGGAACATTGCATGGAAATGACTCAGTGACTCTGGATACTGGCGAATATTCGGAACAGCCCTAGTGGACAGGAGCGTGGAATAAGGTGTGAGCCTCTTATTATTGTTGGAACATTGCATGGAAATGACTCAGTGACTCAGGATACTGGCGAATATTCGGAACAGCCCTAGTGGACAGGAGCGTGGAATAAGGTGTGAGCCTCTTATTATTGTTGGAACATTGCATGGAAATGACTCAGTGACTCTGGATACTGGTGAATATTCGGAACAGCCCTAATGGACAGGAGCGTGGAATAAGGTGTGAGCCTCTTATTATTGTTGGAACATTGAATGGAAATGACTCAGTGACTCTGGATACTGGCGAATATTCGGAACAGCCCTAGTGGACAGGAGCGTGGAATAAGGTGTGAGCCTCTTATTATTGTTGGAACATTGCATGGAAATGAGTCAGTGACACTGGATACTGGCGAATATTCAAAACAGCCCTAGTGGACAGGAGCGTGGAATAAGGTGTGAGCCTCTTATTATTGTTGGAACATTGCATGGAAATGACTCAGTGACTCTGGATACTGGCGAATATTCGGAACAGCCCTAGTGGACAGGAGTGTGGAATAAGGTGTGAGCCTCTTATTATTGTTGGAACATTGCATGGATATGACTCAGTGACTCTGGATACTGGCGAATATTCGGAACAGCCCTAGTGGACAGGAGTGTGGAATAAGGTGTGAGCCTCTTATTATTGTTGGAACATTATATGGAAATGACTCAGTGACTCTGGATACTGGTGAATATTCGGAACAGCCCTAGTGGACAGGAGTGTGGAATAAGGTGTGAGCCTCTTATTATTGTTGGAACATTGCATGGAAATGACTCAGTGACTCTGGATACTGGTGAATATTCGGAACAGCCCTAGTGGACAGGAGTGTGGAATAAGTTGTGAGCCTCTTATTATTGTTGGAACATTGCATGGAAATGACTCAGTGAATCTGGATACTGGCGAATATTCGGAACATCCCTAGTGGACAGGAGTGTGGAATAAGGTGTGAGCCTCTTATTATTGTTGGAACATTGCATGGAAATGACTCAGTGACTCTGGATACTGGCGAATATTCGGAACAGCCCTAGTGGACAGGAGTGTGGAATAAGGTGTGAGCCTCTTATTATTGTTGGAACATTGCATGGAAATGACTCAGTGACTCTGGATACTGGTGAATATTCGCAACAGCCCTAGTGGACAGGAGTGTGGAATACGGTGTGAGCCTCTTATTATTGTTGGAACATTGCATGGAAATGACTCAGTGACTCTGGATACTGGTGAATATTCGGAACAGCCCTAGTGGACAGGAGTGTGGAATAAGGTGTGAGCCTCTTATTATTGTTGGAACATTGCATGGAAATGACTCAGTGACTCTGGATACTGGCGAATATTCGGAACAGCCCTAGTGGACAGGAGCGTGGAATAAGGTGTGAGCCTCTTATTATTGTTGGAACATTGCATGGAAATGACTCAGTGACTCTGAATACTGGCGAATATTCGGAACAGCCCTAGTGGACAGGAGCGTGGAATAAGGTGTGAGCCTCTTATTATTGTTGGAACATTGCATGGAAATGACTCAGTGACTCTGGATACTGGTGAATATTCGGAACAGCCCTAGTGGACAGGAGTGTGGAATAAGGTGTGGCCTCTTATTATTGTTGGAACATTGCATGGAAATGACTCAGTGACTCTGGATACTGGCGAATATTCGGAACAGCCCTAGTGGACAGGAGTGTGGAATAAGGTGTGAGCCTCTTATTATTGTTGGAACATTGCATGGAAATGACTCAGTGACTCTGGATACTGGCGAATATTCGGAACAGCCCTAGTGGACAGGAGTGTGGAATAAGGTGTGAGCCTCTTATTATTGTTGGAACATTGCATGGAAATGACTCAGTGACTCTGGATACTGGCGAATATTCGGAACAGCCCTAGTGTACAGGAGTGTGGAATAAGGTGTGAGCCTCTTATTATTGTTGGAACATTGCATGGAAATGACTCAGTGACTCTGGATACTGGTGAATATTCGGAACAGCCCTAGTGGACAGGAGTGTGGAATAAGGTGTGGCCTCTTATTATTGTTGGAACATTGCATGGAAATGACTCAGTGACTCTGGATACTGGCGAATATTCGGAACAGCCCTAGTGGACAGGAGTGTGGAATAAGGTGTGAGCCTCTTATTATTGTTGGAACAATGCATGGAAATGACTCAGTGACTCTGGATACTGGCGAATATTCGGAACAGCCCTAGTGGACAGGAGCGTGGAATAAGGTGTGAGCCTCTTATTATTGTTGGAACATTGCATGGAAATGACTCAGTGACTCTGGATACTGGCGAATATTCGGAACAGCCCTAGTGGACAGGAGTGTGGAATAAGGTGTGAGCCTCTTATTATTGTTGGAACATTGCATGGAAATGACTCAGTGACTCTGGATACTGGTGAATATTCGGAACAGCCCTAGTGGACAGGAGTGTGGAATAAGGTGTGAGCCTCTTATTATTGTTGGAACATTGCATGGAAATGACTCAGTGACTCTGGATACTGGTGAATATTCGGAACAGCCCTAGTGGACAGGAGTGTGGAATAAGGTGTGAGCCTCTTATTATTGTTGGAACATTGCATGGAAATGACTCAGTGACTCTGGATACTGGCGAATATTCGGAACAGCCCTAGTGGACACGAGCGTGGAATAAGGTGTGAGCCTCTTATTATTGTTGGAACATTGCATGGAAATGACTCAGTGACTCTGGATACTGGTGAATATTCGGAACAGCCCTAGTGGACAGGAGCGTGGAATAAGGTGTGAGCCTCTTATTATTGTTGGAACATTGCATGGAAATGACTCAGTGACTCTGGATACTGGCGAATATTCGGAACAGCCCTAGTGGACAGGAGCGTGGAATAAGGTGTGAGCCTCTTATTATTGTTGGAACATTGCATGGAAATGACTCAGTGACTCTGGATACTGGCGAATATTCGGAACAGCCCTAGTGGACAGGAGCGTGGAATAAGGTGTGAGCCTCTTATTATTGTTGGAACATTTCATGGAAATGACTCAGTGACTCTGGATACTGGCGAATATTCGGAACAGCCCTAGTGGACAGGAGCGTGGAATAAGGTGTGAGCCTCTTATTATTGTTGGAACATTGCATGGAAATGACTCAGCGACTCTGGATACTGGCGAATATTCGGAACAGCCCTAGTGGACAGGAGCGTGGAATAAGGTGTGAGCCTCTTATTATTGTTGGAACATTGCATGGAAATGACTCAGTGACTCTGGATACTGGCGAATATTCGGAACAGCCCTAGTGGACAGGAGTGTGGAATAAGGTGTGAGCCTCTTATTATTGTTGGACCATTGCATGGAAATGACTCAGTGACTCTGGATACTGGTGAATATTCGGAAAAACCCTAGTGGACAGGAGTGTGGAATAAGGTGTGAACCTCTTCTTATTGTTGGAACATTGCATGGAAATGACTCAGTGACTCTGGATACTGGCGAATATTCGGAGCAGCCCTAGTGGACAGGAGTTTGGAATAAGGTGTGAGCCTCTTATTATTGTTGGAACATTGCATGGAAATGACTCAGTGACTCTGGATACTGGCGAATATTCGGAACAGCCCTAGTGGACAGGAGCGTGGAATAAGGTGTGAGCCTCTTATTATTGTTGGAACATTGCATGGAAATGACTCAGTGAATCTGGATACTGGCGAATATTCGGAACAGCCCTGGTGGACAGGAGTGTGGAATAAGGTGTGAGCCTCTTATTATTGTTGGAACATTGCATGGAAATGACTCAGTGACTCTGGATACTGGCGAATATTCGGAACAGCCCTAGTGGACAGGAGTGTGGAATAAGGTGTGAGCCTCTTATTATTGTTGGAACATTGCATGGAAATGACTCAGTGACTCTGGATACTGGTGAATATTCGGAACAGCCCTAGTGGACAGGAGTGTGGAATAAGGTGTGAGCCTCTTATTATTGTTGGAACATTGCATGGAAATGACTCAGTGACTCTGGATACTGGTGAATATTCGGAACAGCCCTAGTGGACAGGAGTGTGGAATAAGGTGTGAGCCTCTTATTATTGTTGGAACATTGCATGGAAATGACTCAGTGACTCTGGATACTGGCGAATATTCGGAACAGCCCTAGTGGACAGGAGCGTGGAATAAGGTGTGAGCCTCTTATTATTGTTGGAACATTGCATGGAAATGACTCAGTGACTCTGGATACTGGCGAATATTCGGAACAGCCCTAGTGGACAGGAGCGTGGAATAAGCTGTGAGCCTCTTATTATTGTTGGAACATTGCATGGAAATGACTCAGTGACTCTGGATACTGGCGAATATTCGGAACAGCCCTAGTGGACAGGAGCGTGGAATAAGGTGTGAGCCTCTTATTATTGTTGGAACATTGCATGGAAATGACTCAGTGACTCTGGATACTGGCGAATATTCGGAACAGCCCTAGTGGACAGGAGCGTGGAATAAGGTGTGAGCCTCTTATTATTGTTGGAACATTGAATGGAAATGACTCAGTGACTCTGGATACTGGCGAATATTCGGAACAGCCCTAGTGGACAGGAGCGTGGAATAAGGTGTGAGCCTCTTATTATTGTTGGAACATTGCATGGAAATGAGTCAGTGACACTGGATACTGGCGAATATTCAAAACAGCCCTAGTGGACAGGAGCGTGGAATAAGGTGTGAGCCTTTTATTATTGTTGGAACATTGCATGGAAATGACTCAGTGACTCTGGATACTGGCGAATATTCGGAACAGCCCTAGTGGACAGGAGTGTGGAATAAGGTGTGAGCCTCTTATTATTGTTGGAACATTGCATGGATATGACTCAGTGACTCTGGATACTGGCGAATATTCGGAACAGCCCTAGTGGACAGGAGTGTGGAATAAGGTGTGAGCCTCTTATTATTGTTGGAACATTATATGGAAATGACTCAGTGACTCTGGATACTGGTGAATATTCGGAACAGCCCTAGTGGACAGGAGTGTGGAATAAGGTGTGAGCCTCTTATTATTGTTGGAACATTGCATGGAAATGACTCAGTGACTCTGGATACTGGTGAATATTCGGAACAGCCCTAGTGGACAGGAGTGTGGAATAAGTTGTGAGCCTCTTATTATTGTTGGAACATTGCATGGAAATGACTCAGTGAATCTGGATACTGGCGAATATTCGGAACATCCCTAGTGGACAGGAGTGTGGAATAAGGTGTGAGCCTCTTATTATTGTTGGAACATTGCATGGAAATGACTCAGTGACTCTGGATACTGGCGAATATTCGGAACAGCCCTAGTGGACAGGAGTGTGGAATAAGGTGTGAGCCTCTTATTATTGTTGGAACATTGCATGGAAATGACTCAGTGACTCTGGATACTGGTGAATATTCGCAACAGCCCTAGTGGACAGGAGTGTGGAATAAGGTGTGAGCCTCTTATTATTGTTGGAACATTGCATGGAAATGACTCAGTGACTCTGGATACTGGTGAATATTCGGAACAGCCCTAGTGGACAGGAGTGTGGAATAAGGTGTGAGCCTCTTATTATTGTTGGAACATTGCATGGAAATGACTCAGTGACTCTGGATACTGGCGAATATTCGGAACAGCCCTAGTGGACAGGAGCGTGGAATAAGGTGTGAGCCTCTTATTATTGTTGGAACATTGCATGGAAATGACTCAGTGACTCTGAATACTGGCGAATATTCGGAACAGCCCTAGTGGACAGGAGCGTGGAATAAGGTGTGAGTCTCTTATTATTGTTGGAACATTGCATGGAAATGACTCAGTGACTCTGGATACTGGCAAATATTCGGAACAGCCCTAGTGGACAGGAGTGTGGAATAAGGTGTGAGCCTCTTATTATTGTTGGAACATTGCATGGAAATGACTCAGTGACTCTGGATACTGGCGAATATTCGGAACAGCCCTAGTGGACAGGAGCGTGGAATAAGGTGTGAGCCTCTTATTATTGTTGGAACATTGCATGGAAATGACTCAGTGACTCTGGATACTGGCGAATATTCGGAACAGCACTAGTGGACAGGAGTGTGGAATAAGGTGTGAGCCTCTTATTATTGTTGGAACATTGCATGGAAATGACTCAGTGACTCTGGATACTGGTGAATATTCGGAACAGCCCTAGTGGACAGGAGTGTGGAATAAGGTGTGGCCTCTTATTATTGTTGGAACATTGCATGGAAATGACTCAGTGACTCTGGATACTGGCGAATATTCGGAACAGCCCTAGTGGACAGGAGTGTGGAATAAGGTGTGAGCCTCTTATTATTGTTGGAACATTGCATGGATATGACTCAGTGACTCTGGATACTGGCGAATATTCGGAACAGCCCTAGTGGACAGGAGTGTGGAATAAGGTGTGAGCCTCTTATTATTGTTGGAACATTGCATGGAAATGACTCAGTGACTCTATACTGGCGAATATTCGGAACAGCCCTAGTGGACAGGAGTGTGGAAAAAGGTGTGAGCCTCTTATTATTGTTGGAACATTGCATGGAAATGACTCAGTGACTCTGGATACTGGCGAATATTCGGAACAGCCCTAGTGGACAGGAGTGTGGAATAAGGTGTGAGCCTCTTATTATTGTTGGAACATTGCATGGAAATGACTCAGTGACTCTGGATACTGGCGAATATTCGGAACAGCCCTAGTGTACAGGAGTGTGGAATAAGGTGTGAGCCTCTTATTATTGTTGGAACATTGCATGGAAATGACTCAGTGACTCTGGATACTGGTGAATATTCGGAACAGCCCTAGTGGACAGGAGTGTGGAATAAGGTGTGGCCTCTTATTATTGTTGGAACATTGCATGGAAATGACTCAGTGACTCTGGATACTGGCGAATATTCGGAACAGCCCTAGTGGACAGGAGTGTGGAATAAGGTGTGAGCCTCTTATTAATGTTGGAACATTGCATGGAAATGACTCAGTGACTCTGGATACTGGCGAATATTCGGAACAGCCCTAGTGGACAGGAGCGTGGAATAAGGTGTGAGCCTCTTATTATTGTTGGAACATTGCATGGAAATGACTCAGTGACTCTGGATACTGGCGAATATTCGGAACAGCCCTAGTGGACAGGAGTGTGGAATAAGGTGTGAGCCTCTTATTATTGTTGGAACATTGCATGGAAATGACTCAGTGACTCTGGATACTGGTGAATATTCGGAACAGCCCTAGTGGACAGGAGTGTGGAATAAGGTGTGAGCCTCTTATTATTGTTGGAACATTGCATGGAAATGACTCAGTGACTCTGGATACTGGTGAATATTCGGAACAGCCCTAGTGGACAGGAGTGTGGAATAAGGTGTGAGCCTCTTATTATTGTTGGAACATTGCATGGAAATGACTCAGTGACTCTGGATACTGGCGAATATTCGGAACAGCCCTAGTGGACACGAGCGTGGAATAAGGTGTGAGCCTCTTATTATTGTTGGAACATTGCATGGAAATGACTCAGTGACTCTGGATACTGGTGAATATTCGGAACAGCCCTAGTGGACAGGAGCGTGGAATAAGGTGTGAGCCTCTTATTATTGTTGGAACATTGCATGGAAATGACTCAGTGACTCTGGATACTGGCGAATATTCGGAACAGCCCTAGTGGACAGGAGCGTGGAATAAGGTGTGAGCCTCTTATTATTGTTGGAACATTGCATGGAAATGACTCAGTGACTCTGGATACTGGCGAATATTCGGAACAGCCCTAGTGGACAGGAGCGTGGAATAAGGTGTGAGCCTCTTATTATTGTTGGAACATTTCATGGAAATGACTCAGTGACTCTGGATACTGGCGAATATTCGGAACAGCCCTAGTGGACAGGAGCGTGGAATAAGGTGTGAGCCTCTTATTATTGTTGGAACATTGCATGGAAATGACTCAGCGACTCTGGATACTGGCGAATATTCGGAACAGCCCTAGTGGACAGGAGCGTGGAATAAGGTGTGAGCCTCTTATTATTGTTGGAACATTGCATGGAAATGACTCAGTGACTCTGGATACTGGCGAATATTCGGAACAGCCCTAGTGGACAGGAGTGTGGAATAAGGTGTGAGCCTCTTATTATTGTTGGAACATTGCATGGAAATGACTCAGTGACTCTGGATACTGGTGAATATTCGGAAAAACCCTAGTGGACAGGAGTGTGGAATAAGGTGTGAACCTCTTCTTATTGTTGGAACATTGCATGGAAATGACTCAGTGACTCTGGATACTGGCGAATATTCGGAGCAGCCCTAGTGGACAGGAGTTTGGAATAAGGTGTGAGCCTCTTATTATTGTTGGAACATTGCATGGAAATGACTCAGTGACTCTGGATACTGGCGAATATTCGGAACAGCCCTAGTGGACAGGAGCGTGGAATAAGGTGTGAGCCTCTTATTATTGTTGGAACATTGCATGGAAATGACTCAGTGAATCTGGATACTGGCGAATATTCGGAACAGCCCTGGTGGACAGGAGTGTGGAATAAGGTGTGAGCCTCTTATTATTGTTGGAACATTGCATGGAAATGACTCAGTGACTCTGGATACTGGCGAATATTCGGAACAGCCCTAGTGGACAGGAGTGTGGAATAAGGTGTGAGCCTCTTATTATTGTTGGAACATTGCATGGAAATGACTCAGTGACTCTGGATACTGGTGAATATTCGGAACAGCCCTAGTGGACAGGAGTGTGGAATAAGGTGTGAGCCTCTTATTATTGTTGGAACATTGCATGGAAATGACTCAGTGACTCTGGATACTGGTGAATATTCGAGTAGTGGAGTGATGACAGTTCTAATCCCCCCCCACCACCTCTCCCTCTGACGTCACATACTAACCCGCAATACATTCAGGGGCAAAGTCGATATCTCCCGAAGCCATGGTCCGATTTTGACAAATGAGGTGTCGTTGGACTCGGGCTGACGGGGGCTTTGCTATGGACCACTCATTTCAACCCCTAAATAAAACCTACCCCTACTAGGGGGTGAAATTGTAATTTTTTAGTGAAAGCCTCTTTTCAAATGGGACATGTATAAGGTGCGCTGCTAAAATGAACTTAAACGTGGTTGCCCATATCGCGCATGCGTTTTACGAGATGCCGCTATGGATGAACATTTTTGTTTTTGTTTTGTACGCATGCGCACTTGGGATTTTTGTAAGAGGGCGAGCTGTTTGAAAAAAATGATTGATAAGAAGGGGTTTTGGTGGTGAGGAGAGAGCCAGATAGTCGCCTACTTTCCTACGACGTTTGCCGATATCTCTCGAACGCAAGGTCGGATTTGGACGTGTGACGTGTCAAATCGCTTGTTTCAAAGCCCTATATATATTATTAATAGGTTAAAGTTTTGAGAATGAGGGAAACAGGCGTTTTGGGGTAAAATTATGATTTTAGACTTTTTTTGATATTTCACGAATGCCTGGTCGGATTTGGTCCTATGACGTGTCAAATGGCTTGTCTCGAAACCCTCTTTATTTTGGTAATAGGTTAAAGTTTTTGAGAATGAGGGAAACAGAATTTTTTGTTGTAAAACCGTGATTTTAGACTTTTTGTTATATCTCACAAACCAATAACGCTAGAGACGTATACGAGGGGTCGTAGGACTCGGGGTGACGCCCCTCCCCTATCTCCCTTTCGAATATAGTATTTATGTTTAAAAAAATGCGAAAGAGCCTAACGACACTTATGTTGAAAACATTTCAGTTTTTAAAACTTTTCTTAAATTTGTCTAAAATGTTCATGACGAGTGGTTGTAGATAGAAAGAGACGATACCACTGGACACGTGTTTCAACGAAGCTATTACTGGCCACGGTGGTGATATACCAATACAGTATTCGCTATTTCGATGAGACGGCGGGTCGAGGGTTCGTTTTCTGATTTTTCCTATGATGGAATTCCTAATTCCTAAACCCCCTGAAGGGGGTCTTTAACGTGTAAACGATTATGAGTGACATGACAAATGATAATTCCTTGATTCGATGAAGTTGGCTTTAGATAGAACAAACAGAACTTGGTTATATGTTGCTTGAAGTGAGTATAGAAAACAAACTTGCTGGGGCAGACTGACAGGATGTGAATGTTATTTGATCTTATTGGAATGCATTGACTTGACAGGGCAATGAAAAAAAGCACAGAGATGCTGAGGACACTTGAAGGTCAAACGATATGGCAACCATGGTGGGAGGGGGAAGCTAGGATGATGTCGCCGATCATGTTCAATGGATGAATTTATATTTTGCGAAGCATTGTTCGGAGAGGGTCATGGGACGACTTGTTTTAAGGGTATTTATTTTTTCGATGTTTCCTATGGTGGACTCATTGATTGAAATAATCCAAAACTGCTAGGGCATGGCCTTGAGATTTTATAAACCGATAATGGGATTTTGACATACAAGAGTCACTCAGAACTTGACATGATGTCATTCTTTTTATGGCTTATGAATTTCCCCAAAAAAGACCCAAAACAACAAGATCATGGACTTTTGCTTTTCTTAATATATTGCAAACCCATAATATAAGATGTTTACTGTGAGTGACGAAATCTAGCTAGGTAACGAAAGAATTATTGTAGGATATATGTATGGTGACTGACACGTCTTTGACCATTGGAACTTGTTTTCAGATCTGACTGTAGTACATAGGGAGTATAGGTTGTAGGCATGGATTGACAAACGGTGCACAAAAAATTCAATTTATCGATTCAAGAATTAAGAGTAGACTATCATTAATTAATTGGTTAAAGAGTGTAGCTAAAAATAAAACAATGGTGACTACATTAAACTAAACTGAACCAAGTCGAATCAAACCCAACCGAACCAAACCAAGCCTAAAGCAAACCAAACCTAATCAAGAACAAGCCAAGGGCTTAAGTGTAAAACTTGTGGGGGAATGCAGTCATTGGCAATGTCCAAAGGAAGGGATAACGCTCTACCTCTAGAGGGTAAGGTAAAGCTAGCGCATGGTGCTAATGCATATTCCCAAGTACATGAACCACACACACACACAACTATCCTATGCTGTTTTTATGAGTTAACTGTTAAAACTTACTCAGTGGTTACTGAGCAAGATGGTCGCTACACACAACAAGCTTTAAATACTTGAGGCTAATAATCTATACACACACACACACGCTTGTTCTAAACTAAACTGTCTTGCTGGCAGTGCTCACACAGTAGGCAAATGACAGAAATGCTTGGCTAACAGAAATACAATCATTTTCGTTTGTCTAATGTTACCAGCTAACCATTACATGCTATAGTGGTGAGCACATGTGCCTCTTGCACTGGAGATCGTAACTCGATTTCTAGCTCTAAGGCCTAGAATGAATCAAACTAAGAAAGAAGGGTATGGTGACGCAGTGGTTAAACTGTTAGCCTTTCACTAAGGTAGACTAGGGTTTGATTTTAGGTTAATATACATGTCATAAACAAACAAACAAACAAACAAACAAAAAAAGCAAAGATAATGTTTAAAACTGATTACACTTGTCTCTTTTCAAATTATTACTTAGATTGCAAATACAAAGGTGGACTGGGTTTGATATTCAGTTAATGCTGCCTATCGCATACTAGCCTGTAAGAAAGCCAAACAAGCAAAAGGCGTAGGTAGAGCAGTGGTAAAATCGCTATGTGTAGAGAACTACCTAACGGTTTTATGAACTGGCAATGGTATGTCGCATAAACAGTGCAGGATACAATCCAGCAACCATAATTTGTATCTTGTGGAGCAGAGAAAACATATATATAGAGAAAGATATAGAAAGCTAGTGTATGTATGGGTAGCATTGATAATTTGACCAGAGAAAATACGATGAGGTAGGGTGGGGAGAGGGAGAATTAACACTTATATATGAATGAATGGTAAATAGTATTTTAGTTTTTTTTCCCCAATAGTTTTGTTTTTTAAATGCAGTGGTAGATAGTCGTTATTTTGTAAAACATTCTTACTTGCAGTAGTAATAAGACTCTATGGTTTCGCTAACACATAGATAGACTGTATTATTGCCATGGTCAAGCACTCACATTAAGATCATTTACAAAATCATAAAATGAAAAATAAAAAATCTTGTTTTGGAAATATCGTTTTTCAACATACACAAAATAAATATATAAAAAATTTGTAAACAGCAAAATGGAAAATCCATGGTCAAGCACTCACATTAAGATCATTTACAAAATCATAAAATGAAAAATAAAAATCTTGTTTTGGAAATATCGATTTTTTTCAACATACACAAAATAAATATATAAAAAATTTGTAAACAGCAAAATGGAAAATCCATGTTTCCATATAGACAAAATTTAAAAACCTTAAACGGACATTTAAGAAAATATATATAAATGGGAAATTGACAAATGTGTAAATATGAAAATGGAAAAATCCATGTTTCCATATCATGAAATTGAAAAACATCAAACTGTCATTTTAAAAAATGCAAATGGAAAATTGACAAATTGCAATGTGTGAAATGTGAAATTGAACAAATGGCTATCATTATTTAAAAAAAAAAAAAGAACATGGTGCTCTATGGTTGAGGTGTGAATCAAACCCTTTCTACTTATTTGGACCACCCGAGACTGAGTAGACTAGTTTAAGTTGTCATACCACTTTTAAAAGTTTGTGTTAAATCTAGGAATTGAACCCAAGAGCTTGTAGGGGAGATCAAAGGTTATAATATGTTAAACAGATAGCCTTGAATGAAGGGTGTGGTAGCTATATAGAGATGAGACGTTTCGCTCGGGGCAGGGAGGCATGGAGATCTGCATCAAACCAGTCAAAGGACTAAAGACTCAAACAACAACATGTACGTTCACCAAAATAATGTTGTGTAACGGTAAATGTTAGTCAACGAACAGTAATGCATTACTAAAACCCATGACACGATACCTAAGAGCTTTTCTAAAATGATTTTAAAATGCCTTTAACCCTATATTGAACACCCAGTTCACAAAACTCATAACTGCAATGTTATGGTAAAACAAAACAAAATCTATATTTCAAAACAAACAAGTGGTTTAGTCAATGTATACTGGAAAAAGTTTTGTAAACACTCAAGTCCTCAAGACCAATTAAATTAGTAACTGTCAGGTTGGCCGAGTGGTTAAGGTGTTTGACTTAAGATCAAATTTCTGTATAAGGAAGCAAGGGTTCGAATCCCTTACCTGACATAACTATTGCCTTAACATGGCTTGGCCACACTGTATTATTATGATACTCAGTACACAAACCATAGATATAGTGTATTGTTTAAGGCCACTCTCTTTCTGAACATAGTCAGAGACTGTTGATGGTTAACAATTGTATTAATAGTGGGACATGGGGATAGCAATTAAGAAAAAACAGCCAATACCCATACAATATTTTTATTCATTTTAGTTTTTTTTTTTACAATAGTTACACACTGAATACAACTTTTTATCTCTTTACCATTGTTTGATATAGATTTTAAACACAACGCTTGTTGTAGATCCTTTTACAACTTTCTCTAGGTACTCTTGTTCTTAAAAACTGGGGAAGCCGCAATGGTTTTATAGACATTAAACCCTCATTCTCTTCTTTTTCATCATTATCATTATCATTATTATAAATATTATCTTTATAATTATTATAGTCATTGTCACCATCATTATCATCATCATCATCATCCTCAACATCACTAGAACTATCCAATTCCATTTTTTCCTTTTCAAAAGGGATCTCTTGAAGAGTCTGTGTTGCTTTTGATAGTGTTACGGGTTTATTGAACGTTGACAACTGTCCTAACATGACTTTTTGAGGAGATAAATGTTTTTTCATAAGGAAGTCACTATGTTGAGTAACACTATGTTTTTGTCGGACTTGCTTTTTCTTGTTCTTTTGATCATGTTTTGTTAACACTAACGGTGTTTCATTTGGTATACCACATTGATGAGTACCCACACTTAAGACCTCACCATGTTTACTTTTTAGATGACCTAGACATTTTGTTGTTCTTTGTTTTGAGCACTGCCAAAATATGATGCCATTCGCATTTTCTCGCTTATAGTTATAAGAGTACCCATGATACAGGGCACGTGGTTTACCTTTATTGGTTATAGTATATTCCATAGTAGTCACTGACTTGTATAGTCGATCCGCCTACTACAAAGGTCTGAACACTTGTGGTGAAAGAATGATGTTGTGTTGACGTTTTATGCAGGATAATGTTGGTGGCATATGTGGGTGGCTTATGTTGATGACATGTGTTGTTGGCTGATTTTGGTGGCTTATGTTGATGGTTTATGGTGGTGGCTTATGTTGATGGCTTATGTTGGTGGCTTATGTTGATGTCATATGTTGGTGACTTATGTTGATAGCTTATGTTGGTGGCTAATGTTGATGACATATGTTGTTGGCTTATGGTGGTGGCTTATGTTGATGGTATATGTTGCTGGCCTATGTTGATGGTTTATGTTAATGGCTTAGGTTAATATCTTAGGTTGATGGCATAAGTTGATGGCTTATGTTGGTGGCTTATGGTGGTGGCTTATGCTGGTGGCTTATGCTAGTGGCTTATGGTGGTGGTTTATGGTGGTGGCTTATGTTGATGACATATGTTGGTGGCTTAAGTTGGTGGCTTATGTTGGTGGCTTATGGTGGTGGCTTATGGTGGTGGGTTATGGTGGTGGATTATGGTGGCTTATAGTGGTGGCTTATGGTGGTGGTTTATGGTGGTGGCTTATGTTGATGACATATGTTGGTGGCTTATGGTGGCTTATGGTGGTGATTTATAGTGGTGGCCTATGTTGGTGGCTTATTTTTGGTGGTTTACGTTAATACCTTATTTGTAATGGCTTATTTGACAAGTTATTGTTGTCAATGTATTTAGAGGATTTTTCTCTTGGTTTTGGAAAGTATTTCAACTCTTTTTTATGGTAGCATAATGCTTACCGCCATGTTTGTAAGCAACAACAACACACTAAAATTCCAAGAATCCAAAGTACTCTAAGGTTAATGATTGTCTCTCAACTCCATTCAACGTCTAGTCAAAAAACATTATATATTTTTCACATTTTACAAAAAAGGTAAATTGGGAAAGTAAGCTATATGTTTAAACTAAAAATCATATCAAATCATATGCTAACTCCAACACCTACGTCTACCCCAATCTCAGTCAAAAAAATATAATATTCTTCAAATTTTTCCAAAACAGTATTTGGAAAGTAGGCCATATTTTGAAAACTAATCATCCTATAAAGTCATATATATATATATACTGAAACCAATGGCTTTTATATCCTTAATCTTAAGAACAAAATATGGAATTTTTGACATTTTTTCCAAAAATGTTCATTTTAAAACGGGGCTATATTTTGGAAACTAGGAATTTTACAAGAAAGTTTGTTTAACGTAAATGGCAGGTATTTACCCCCACTACCCGCAAACCAAGTCCCAGGTCTCTGGGGAAAAATCCAAAAAAAGTTCAATTTGGAAAGTAGGCAATATTTTGAAAACTAATCATCCTAAAAAGTCATATATAGACTCAAACCAATGGCTTTTATGTCCTTAATTGGTAGAACAAAACTTAACATTTTTTCAGTTTTTCCAAAAAAGTCCAATTTTCAAAAATTGTCTATATTTTGGGAACTAAGAATTTTACAAAAAAGTTTGTTTAACGAAAATGAAAGGTCTTTACCCCCCTCTACCCAAAACATAAATTTCAGGTCCCTAGGACAAAAACTGTGCAGTATATATATATATATTTTTTTTGGGGAGGGGGTCTATATTCACTTTACCTCCCCACTTCACAAGATGGCGGCCATAGCTTAACTTAACCTAGCCTAACCTAACCTGACCTACGAGGTGTGATCAAAAAGTTCCAAAAATGTGGCTGCAACTTAACCAAACCTAGCCTAGCCTAACCTAACCTCCCTGTTGACTAGCCCCCTTTGGACGGGTCCTTTTTGAAGGGAGTCATTTTTTTTACGTGTCCCGGAGGACGGGTCCTTGTTGACGGGTCCCTGTGGCGGGTCCTTTGGACTGATCCCTATGGACTGGCCTTGCATTTTATCCAAATTATGTGCACCATGTTTAGTCTATTTACATTTATGAGATCACCTTTTGTCCGTGTGTGTGTATGTGTGTGTCCCCCTAATAACTTCTAAATGGCTAGAGCTATTTCAATGAAACCCCGTAAGGTCATAGCACCATTTTGGCCCTCCCTGACCGCGCCTTACAAATTTTATTACGTCCCACCAATCCAACATGGCGCCTGTGCGAAATATTTCACCGGCATTCTATATTTCCGAAACTCTTACCGATATCACCCTGAAATTTTGGACGGTGATGAAGGGCACCACTAGACGTTTACCTATGAGACTTTCAAAAACCAGTTAACTACAAAACGAATATGGCGGCCAAGCGAAGTTGAATCATTTTAATAAACGTTTCTCGCGATTTAACCATCCGAGCGCAGTGAAATTTGGTACTCTAAATGATTATACAAATTTTAATTCACTGGCATCTAAATTATTTCAACTGTTTTCATAACCACAAGATGGTAGCTGTGCGAAATTTTAAAATCTCGTTTTTATTTCTTGTATCCTAATCTTGCGATTGATGTTTTAATAAAACACCTACACTATAATCTGCATGTATTAATACATAACTGTAAGGCGTATATATAAAAATCCAGCATGGCGACCTTCCGAAATATTTAGACGGTTCTCAATATCTAAGAATCTATTACAGCAATCAAACTGAATTTTTTTATGTTGATAGAGGCAATTGACCTAAGAAGGATATATGAAAATAGGCTGTATAGTTCTTCATGGAACTACTTGTTTTGAATTGAAATTCTATTTTTTTTGGTTGTTCATTAACTGTAGGGGCTTGGGACATCTTGACCATCAGCCCAGTGTAGTTGTGTGTGTGTGTTGAACTTGTCTGATAAACTGTATTTTTGTGATGACTGTAGTATTCGGATAAGGATGAGGAAGGCGCCCAGGGACTTGAAGTAAGTCTGCATTTGTCTGGAGGGAGTTTGGTACAAATACATTGAGGATGGCAGCTGTCAGCGCCGGGATTCGAACTTGCGATCACCAGACTTGCTGCCCTCGTGGTCATAACTTTAAATAAAAGTGTTCATTCAAAACTAAGTCATTGCCTTCTAAGTTACAGGCAAGCACGTGTTGACCTCTACGAGAGGGTCGCCGGAGCCAACCAGGCTCATTTTGGTTTTGGCTGGGGATTTAAGGCCGGATGCCCTTCCTGACGCCACGTAATTTTTCAGGTGAAAATTCCACCCCACTGTCACCGGGATTCGAACTCCGGCTGTCCGGGGAAAGACGAGCAGCTAAGCCACTGCGCCATCACGCTCCCGTCTGAACTCTGTAATAAGATAAAGTAATTAGCTCAAGTATTTACGGAAAGAATGAAGGTATTGAAGTTTCACTCGAGAGAATAGAAAATGGCCTTGTTACGTTCTGTTGGCTAATGACATTAGGACTGTTTATTGCCGAGAACGGTTCGTTAATTCACAACTCTGCTACAGAATTGAGTTTGCACAGTCACACACTTGGAGTGAACCGGTTATTGTACTGAGCATCGGATGGTGATAAGGCTAACGTTGGAATCATGCACAGTTGTGAGGGTATATGATGTAGATGATGATGATAATTGTTGCTTAAAGGGGCGTAACATCTAAGTAATCGGCCCCTAATGGTCTGGGTGATAACGAAAATGATAATAAAATGGAAAATATAACGAAAATTAAGTGAGACAGAAAATACTCACAAAATGGAACTCAGATTGAAACGACTCACAAATAATAGAGTGGTAATACTTACAAAAGGGAATTTAGAAGGAAAATACTCACAAAAGCAATTAAGGCGGGAAAGTGAAAGACTCCCTAGGCCTCGAATACCCTAATACCATCGGGGTCGGAAGAGAACAAGAGTTGACCAAGGGAGGTCGACAGGAAAGATAACAGAGAGGAGCACGGCACAAGTAAGTGGGGTCCCGTGGTCGCCAATCCACTTCCCACTAGATGTGAGCCCCTTGTGGGGAGGGTATAACATGAGCAGCTGTACAACCGGTCAGTTTATAAACACACATACTGCACTATGTTACCTCTCGGCCCCCCACCAAGACAGACTGAGTTTAATTGCCCAATAATGGGCCAATATGGTAAAGGCCGTAAAAGCCAATATACCATCTTTCTGGAAGCCTTTATAGCAGTGGTTCCCAACCTTTGTCAGCTGACGCCCCCCTTTTCAGATTCGGGAGTTCATCGTGCCCCCCTCCCCCCCCCCCTTACCCCACCACTTATCGCTTCTATAACCACTTCGATTGACGCGGAGGATATAGACCTAACCTAATAACACTACATAATGGAATAGCCCTATCTATGTTAGTGAGAGGGTTGCCACTGTTTTCTCTTGGTAAGATTCGGTATGTTGGTTTAATATTTGACAGAGCACAGCGGAGATCACTTGCAACATCAAGCCGAAGGCTCTGCTTTGTTTCTATGACACACAGCGTTGAAAATGCCAAACGAATTTCTTGTTAACATCCAGGACCATTCTTCCGACGAGATATCAGGAAAGTAGAAGTTGAATTCTTGTGCCAGGGAATCCAAATGTGACTGAATTTGCACCTAAGTTTATTACAAACACCGGCTAAATTTTATTAAGGCGTTGAATGGATGAGAAGTTGTTCAACTGAAGCCGGCGTTTCCATAACTGTATTTTTTCCAGGAATGCATAATATTGGAGTTTTTGCCTTGGAGCTTTAAGTTCAAACTGTTCAATGCTTCAAAGTAATCACAAAGTTATGCCAGCGAGACAATAAAATTGGCATTGATTTTGCTCCTTACAACACAGCAAATTCCTTATTTCACCTCCAACCTCGCTGGTCCGCAGAGGTTTGTGCCGACAGTTGGCAATTACCAGTGCTTTTGAACGATTGACTTGGCGCGACAATCGCTTGGAGAGATTCGAAAAATGTTTATTTTACAAAATTGTAATATTCGAGTTAAAAAAAACTTAATTCGGAAATCACATCACGCCCCCCTTGCTTAAGCCCCACGCCCCCCAAGGGAGGCGCGCCCCCCAGGTTGGGAACCCCTGCTTTATAGGGAGGTGAAAGAGCTTTTAGCTCTCGCAGTAAAGAAGCACAGATGCGCTTCATAAAAAGGGAGGTAGTGCACAGTTCGCTACTCCTGTGGGGGTCCGGTTGAGGAACACCAAGAGCCCGCTGATGAGCCAGCTTGGTGTCCTAGGCGAAACCCCACACAAGAGTTTTAATAGTGATTTAATTTTGGAATTTAACCAATAGCAGAAATGTTAGACGGCAACTAATTATTCGTGACGAGCTTAAAGTTAGGTCTGATAAGTAACGGTTAGAGGGAGTGTTTTACTCGATTTATTGGCGACACCATTGTACTTAGAGTTTTTACCAGTTATATTAGCGCATTCACCTGCAGAGCAAACTTGTAGATTCTCGTGATAATAAGCCACAGAACCTTTCTTTTCCTTTTACTTGGTATTTGGACCACTGGACCGCAAAGTTTACGAATCAATAACCACATTTTCAAAACTTTTCAATAAACCGTGTGTTTTAATTAATAATTTCAAACATCGTTACGATGCAACCACAAAACGACACCAAAGGTCTGGAGGAATGTGGTGTTAAACATTAAATTCCACACTCAGTACTGTTAACACTTTCTATGTTCTTATTATTTAATTCCTTAAAATATCTTATTACAAAGAGAGCTAGAGTGTGTTGAAATCGAGTTAAATAAATTATATAAAATAAATATACTTTCAGCACCCAGCTGTTGATCATGTGTTTGTCCATACTAAGTGGTGCTACCAAGCGGCTTACATGTGAATTAAGGCTGCCCCTTATCAATTGTTTTTTTAAATCTGTTCTTCCGGTTTTGCATAAGTGTCCATACTGTAATAATGATAGGCTATATATACTGTGACTAAAAGTAATTCCAGTATATTCGTATTCATAGAAAGCAGTTGTGTTTAAAATCGGAGTAACATGAGGTGGCTGTGAGGCGCGCTTAACGTCAGGGTGCAGGTGGCTGTGAGGCGCGCTTCACGTCAGGGTGCAGATGGCTGTGAGGCGCGCTTCACGTCAGGGTGCAGATGGCTCCGAGGCGCGCTTCACGTCAGGGTGCAGATGGCTGTGAGGCGCGCTTCACGTCAGGGTGCAGATGGCTGTGAGGCGCGCTTCACGTTAGGGTGCAGATGGCTGTGAGGCGCGCTTCACGTCACGGTGCAGGTGGCTGTGAGGCGCGCTTCACGTCAGGGTGCAGATGGCTCCGAGGCGCGCTTCACGTCAGGGTGCAGATGGCTGTGAGGCGCGCTTCACGTCAGGGTGCAGATGGCTGTGAGGCGCGCTTCACGTCAGGGTGCAGATGGCTGTGAGGCGCGCTTCCCGTCTGGGTGCAGGTGGCTGTGAGGCGCGCTTCACGTCAGGGTGCAGATGGCTGTGAGGCGCGCTTCACGTCAGGGTGCAGATGGCTGTGAGGCGCGCTTCACGTCAGGGTGCATATGGCTGTGAGGCGCGCTTCACGTCAGGGTACAGATGGCTGTGAGGCGCGCTTCACGTCAGGGTGCAGGTGGCTGTGAGGCGCGCTTCACGTCAGGGTGCAGATGGCTGTGAGGCGCGCTTCACGTCAGGGTGCAGATGGCTGTGAGGCGCGCTTCACGTCAGGGTGCAGATGGCTGTGAGGCGCGCTTCACGTCAGGGTGCAGGTGGATGTGAGGCGCGCTTCACGTCAGGGTGCAGATGGCTGTGAGGCGCGCTTCACGTCAGGGTGCAGATGGCTGTGAGGCGCGCTTCACGTCAGGGTGCAGATGGCTGTGAGGCGCGCTTCACGTCAGGGTGCAGATGGCCGTGAGGCGCGCTTCACGTCAGGGTGCAGATGGCCATGAGGCGCGCTTCACGTCAGGGTGCAGATGGCTGTGAGGCGCGCTTCACGTCAGGGTGCAGGTGGCTGTGAGGTGCGCTTCACGTCAGGGTGCAGGTGGCTGTGAGGCGCGCTTCACGTCAGGGTGCAGATGGCTGTGAGGCGCGCTTCACGTCAGGGTGCAGGTGGCTGTGAAGCGCGCTTCACGTCAGGGTGCAGATGGCTGTGAGGCGCGCTTCACGTCAGGGTGCAGATGGCTGTGAGGCGCGCTTCACGTCAGGGTGCAGATGGCTGTAAGGCGCGCTTCACGTTAGGGTGCAGATGGCTGTGAGGCGCGCTTCACGTCAGGGTGCAGATGGCAGTGAGGCGCGCTTCACGTCAGGGTGCAGGTAGCTCTGAGGCGCGCTTCACGTCAGGGTGCAGATGGCTGTGAGGCGCGCTTCACGTCAGGGTGCAGATGGCTGTGAGGCGCGCTTCACGTCAGGGTGCAGATGGCAGTGAGGCGCGCTTCACGTCAGGGTGCAGGTAGCTCTGAGGCGCGCTTCACGTCAGGGTGCAGATGGCTGTGAGGCACGCTTCACGTCAGGGTGCAGATGGCTGTGAGACGCGCTTCACGTCAGGGTGCAGATGGCTGTGAGGCGCGTTACACGTCAGGGTGCAGATGGCTGTGAGGCGCGCTTCACGTCAGGGTGCAGATGGCTGTGAGGCGCGCTTCACGTCAGGGTGCAGGTGGCTGTGAGGCGCGCTTCACGTCAGGGTGCAGATGGCTGTGAGGCGCGCTTCACGTCAGGGTGCAGATGGCTGTGAGGCGCGCTTCACGTCAGGGTGCAGGTGGCTGTGAGGCGCGCTTCACGTCAGGGTGCAGATGGCTGTGAGGCGCGCTTCACGTCAGGGTGCAGATGGCTGTGAGGCGCGCTTCACGTCAGGGTGCAGGTGGCTGTGAGGCGCGCTTCACGTCAGGGTGCAGGTGGCTGTGAGGCGCGCTTCACGTCAGGGTGCAGATGGCTGTGAGGCGCGCTTCACGTCAGGGTGCAGATGGCTGTGAGGCGCGCTTCACGTCAGGGTGCAGGTGGCTGTGAGGCGCGCTTCACGTCAGGGTGCAGGTGGCTGTGAGGCGCGCTTCACGTCAGGGTGCAGATGGCTGTGAGGCGCGCTTCACGTCAGGGTACAGATGGCTGTGAGGCGCGCTTCACGTCAGGGTGCAGATGGCTGTGAGGCGCGCTTCACGTCAGGGTGCAGATGGCCGTGAGGCGCGCTTCACGTCAGGGTGCAGATGGCCATGAGGCGCGCTTCACGTCAGGGTGCAGATGGCTGTGAGGCGCGCTTCACGTCAGGGTGCAGGTGGCTGTGAGGCGCGCTTCACGTCAGGGTGCAGGTGGCTGTGAGGCGCGCTTCACGTCATAGTGCAGATGGCTGTGAGGCGCGCTTCACGTCAGGGTGCAGATGGCTGTGAGGCGCGCTTCACGTCAGGGTGCGGATGGCTGTGAGGCGCGCTTCACGTCAGGGTGCAGATGGCTGTGAGGCGCGCTTCACGTCAGGGTGCAGATGGCTGTGAGGCGCGCTTCACGTCAGGGTGCAGATGGCTGTGAGGCGCGCTTCACTTCAGGGTGCAGATGGCTGTGAGGCGCGCTTCACGTCAGGGTGCAGATGGCCGTGAGGCGCGCTTCACGTCAGGGTGCAGGTGGCTGTGAGGCGCGCTTCACGTCAGGGTGCAGGTGGCTGTGAGGCGCGCTTCACGTCAGGGTGCAGGTGGCTGTGAGGCGCTCTTCACGTCAGGGTGCAGATGGCTGTGAGGCGCGCTTCACGTCAGGGTGCAGATGGCTGTGAGGCGCGCTTCACGTCAGGGTGCAGATGGCTGTGAGGCGCGCTTCACGTCAGGGTGCAGGTGGCTGTGAGGCGCGCTTCACGTCAGGGTGCAGATGGCTGTGAGGCGCGCTTCACGTCAGGGTGCAGATGGCTGTGAGGCGCGCTTCACGTCAGGGTGCAGATGGCTGTGAGGCGCGCTTCACGTCAGGGTGCAGATGGCCGTGAGGCGCGCTTCACGTCAGGGTGCAGATGGCCATGAGGCGCGCTTCACGTCAGGGTGCAGATGGCTGTGAGGCGCGCTTCACGTCAGGGTGCAGGTGGCTGTGAGGCGCGCTTCACGTCAGGGTGCAGGTGGCTGTGAGGCGCGCTTCACGTCATAGTGCAGATGGCTGTGAGGCGCGCTTCACGTCAGGGTGCAGATGGCTGTGAGGCGCGCTTCACGTCAGGGTGCGGATGGCTGTGAGGCGCGCTTCACGTCAGGGTGCAGATGGCTGTGAGGCGCGCTTCACGTCAGGGTGCAGATGGCTGTGAGGCGCGCTTCACGTCAGGGTGCAGATGGCTGTGAGGCGCGCTTCACGTCAGGGTGCAGATGGCTGTGAGGCGCGCTTCACGTCAGGGTGCAGATGGCCGTGAGGCGCGCTTCACGTCAGGGTGCAGGTGGCTGTGAGGCGCGCTTCACGTCAGGGTGCAGATGGCTGTGAGGCGCGCTTCACGTCAGGGTGCAGATGGCTGTGAGGCGCGCTTCACGTCAGGGTGCAGGTGGCTGTGAGGCGCGCTTCACGTCAGGGTGCAGATGGCTGTGAGGCGCGCTTCACGTCAGGGTGCAGATGGCTGTGAGGCGCGCTTCACGTCAGGGTGCAGATGGCTGTGAGGCGCGCTTCACGTCAGGGTGCAGGTGGCTGTGAGGCGCGCTTCACGTCAGGGTGCAGATGGCTGTGAGGCGCGCTTCACGTCAGGGTGCAGAAGGCTGTGAGGCGCGCTTCACGTCAGGGTGCAGGTGGCTGTGAGGCGCGCTTCACTTCAGGGTGCAGGTGGCTGTGAGGCGCGCTTCACGTCAGGGTGCAGGTGGCTGTGAGGCGCGCTTCACGTCAGGGTGCAGATGTCTGTGAGGCGCGCTTCACGTCAGGGTGCAGGTGGCTGTGAGGCGCGCTTCACTTCAGGGTGCAGGTGGCTGTGAGGCGCGCTTCACGTCAGGGTGCAGGTGGCTGTGAGGCGCGCTTCACGTCAGGGTGCAGATGTCTGTGAGGCGCGCTTCACGTCAGGGTGCAGGTGGCTGTGAGGCGCGCTTCACGTCAGGGTGCAGGTGGCTGTGAGGCGCGCTTCACGTCAGGGTGCAGATGGCTGTGAGGCGCGCTTCACGTCAGGGTGCAGGTGGCTGTGAGGCGCGCTTCACGTCAGGGTGCAGGTGGCTGTGAGGCGCGCTTCACGTCAGGGTGCAGGTGGCTGTGAGGCGCGCTTCACGTCAGGGTGCAGGTGGCCGTGCATTTGACCTTCACAGCTCATCAGGGTGAACGTTGGCAGTTGTGCCCCTGACAGTTTGCGTGTGCGTCCGTTTAAACGTCCGTGTCGTGTGTCCAACTGCGAATGTGTTGTGCAATGTGATGAATCTACAGAAAGTGTGTATTTGCAGTTATCTTCAACAAGGTGAGACACAACATGCTTTCTTGATATAGTCTATTGATACAAAGAATGGCGATGAATGTCCCATCTAAGCGATACAACCAAGCTCATAATTCTCCACTTTGCTTACATACAGTACGCGTTTCATTTTCCTTCGTTGCTCTTGTATTCTTTCAAACTCAATAGCCACATTTTATGTTTTCCCATTCGATTTCTACTCTTTCAGTCCCCAACCCCGCCACCTACAGGACCGTATATAATTTAAGGGCTGTTTGGTTTGACAGCATTAGACAGGAAGCTAAATATTCATAAGATATTAACTGGAGTGGAACATATGTTACAACAAGAAATATTAAGCGAATTGAGTCAGAGATAATGTGTGTGAAGGGGAGGGGGATTATAAGCATACCGTGCTGTACAATTAAAGTTATATCATTGAAAATAATAATAATAATAATTAGTCACGTGGTAAAACAGATACAATGCGGCTTTGTCACCCTGACTGTAAGGAGGAACTGCAAGATGTAGAACGAAGTTTCGAATACCCAAGCTGATAGCGGTCATCCTGAGTACATAGAGAGCTTTGACGCCATTTTCATTTTTGCCTAATTAAGTGTTGGTCAACATGATGGGAAATATACAGAGTGGTTCAGCTAAGTTGACCACCCCAAATATCTGCGGAACCGTTTAAGATATCGTCACTCTGTTTTCAAATCCTTAAATCGTACTACGGGGCTCATACAACACGGTCCAATTCGCTCCCAGCACATACAGGGTCTTTCATATAAAGTAAGAACGCCAAGCGGCGGGTTTGTTATCCGCTAGTGTGGTGGCCTTGACCGGGCTTGTGGCGAGCCGTGGCCCCCTGCTCTAAGGGTGTGTACAATCCTCTATGAAATATCCTTATAAAAGTTGCTGGAAGTGTCGTCCTTCCTGGGTTATACAGGCATTGTATATGGTAACCACATTTTGGCTGACGCGAGTGAGTCATGCCACTGTATTTTTTCTGATTTTTTATTTTATGTTTTTTTTATTGAGTACTGTACCAGTAGTGTCAAAGTTATTTACAACAATTACGTGAATCTGTGCAAGTGAAGGTGGCACTTCATCAGGAAATTGCTGAACAAACGCATCACGTACCCGCCGAGCCGACTCGTAATTAAAATAAATTTTACATACAAAAATAAGATGTTGCAATGATAACTGTCTCAACATATTAGCAGCTGTGGTTCAGACTGGCGACTGACAACACCTGCACGCTTATTGCAGGGTCAAGTTTGTACTATGCGCGCGCTTTCAATACTACAGCAGGGGGCCGTGGTGCGTCACAAGCTCGGCCAAGCCGGCTTCAGCAGCGAATGACAAAACCGCCGCTCGCCGTTCTTACTTTATATGAAAGACCCTGTACAGTACGTATTTACCGAGAAACCGGTAGCAACTTTCGTTTTCCAACTAGGACTATACTAATTTCACCCCCTGGAACATCTAAGCATCAAGTGACAAGGTCAGTGATGTGCTTATTTTGCAAATCCGACGAGTAATAATTGAGATATTGAAGGTTTCCATATGTGTCGGCTTTAGACAGAAAGCGATGCGCCAGCCGCTGGAATGGGGACTGTATGATTCTCTTGCGTGACCCACTCCTTGTTGACAAACTCACATACCGAATGTATTCCATTAGGCTGTAACGCGTCCAGATCAATGGTTTTGTCAATGGTTACAGCCTAACGCATCCATATCAATGGTTTTGTCAATGGATTCAGCCTAACGCGCCCAGATCAATGGTATTGTCAATTTAAGGGGCCAATGGGGTGGGGTGAAATTCTGGGGGGGGGAAAGAGAGAAAGTGTCCTAACTGACTGACTGACTCACTCGCTCATCAAACTCAGGGGGAAAAGACAGCTTAAAAATAAGTTAATAGGTGTTCAAGCGTTTTTTCATCAATCCAAATTAAGGGGCCCATGGGGAGGGGTGAAATTCTGGTAAAAATAAATGAAAGAAAATGTCCTGTCTGACTCACTCACTCATCACGCCCAGCGAAAACTATTAAAGTTGGAAACATGAAATTTTGGGAATATGTTCGCTGTATGTCGAAAACGTCAACTAAGGAATGATTTTTGTTTATTCGGGTTTTAAAGAGGTGTTAAGGGGGTAAACGTGCATTTCATTGAATAACGATATCTCATGAGTTGTTTCTTTGGGGATGTGATATTCGGTATATAAACTAATCATTAAAATAATCAGACATATGTCTAAGGGTTTATCGATGTGGTGTATATTATGAGGTGAAAGGGGTGAAAATTGGGGGTTGAGGGATTCTTAATGGAGCGTGTATCTCTTAATCGACATTGGCGAGAAGTTTGAAATTTGACGAAAAAAAAAACAGCTTAAAATATAAGTAAATAGGTGTTCGACCATTTCTTCATAAATCCAATTTAAGGGGCCCATGGGGAGGGGTGAATTCGGGGGGGAAAAACAGGAAAGAAAGTGTCCTAACTGATTGACTCTCTTACTCACTCATCAAACTCAGGGGGAAAACAACTTTAAATAAGTAAATAGGTGTTCGACCGTTTGATTCATAAATCCAATTTAAGGGGTTCATGGGGAGGGGTGAAATTCTCAAAAATAAATGAAAGAAAATGTCCTGACTGACTCACACACTCATCATCGCCCAGCCGTTATTATTGAAGTTAGAAACATGAAATTTTGGGGATATGTTCGTTGTCGAAAACGTCCACTAAGGAAAGAGTTTTGGATATTCAGGTTCTAAAGGGGTGTTAACGGGGTTAAACCTGCATTTCATTGAATAACAACATGACTCGTCTATGACGCGAGTGAAGCGAGGCTAAAAATGAGATGGTGTGTGTCTGTGTATTACTCAATCACGCAAGAACCACTGGTCCGATTTACATGAATTTTACATGGAAGGAGCTGATTTAGGCCTACCTGGTTAACATATAGGCTACTTTTGATTTCAATACTTTGCACTATTTAAAGATGGCGACCATTTTAGTGACGTCACTACACCCTTTGGTTTCAAACTTTCATATTTCCATTTCAAATAAAAAGTGAACGCTAAGAAATAGCAAAATTTTGATGGCATATACGAGGTTTAAAATTAAATTTTCTATCCGAATCGTATATCCAACGGTTAGCGAGTAAAACCTAAATTTGTGCTATAAAACACGGTCAACGCCGAACGGTGTAGTTGGACAAAATGTTTCATCCTTAATCTCCCTCTGCGCATCACCTCGCCTATCCCCTGTTTTAACTGTCACCTTCACATTTTAATTTATTTATGACGCGTAGCGAAGCACGGGTACTTCAGCTAGTAATAAATAAAAACAGGAAACATTAAAAAGAATCGCTCAAGGCAGGAATTTCAATCAATTATGCTCAATATTTGAGCAGCCCTAAAGAGCTATTGCTTCTCTATAAATAATAATCTTTTAACAGTACAAAGAAAGAATCGTTCAACGTATCGTTTTAACATTTCTATTTTTATCTCGCGGGGCATAATGCAATTTATGAAATACTCACTCTCATTTTGTCCGCAGAGAGCGGTGTTGATTTAACAATATGAGAGCAACTTTAATCATATTAATGAGATAGCTATTATCCTTATAATTGAGATTCATTTGTCTGCAGTCTCGTATAAAATGAAGTTGGGAAAACAAAGCAATGCGAAGACAAATATGATAGCATACAAACTGTCCAGAAGTTGTGTAATCACTTTGCAGAGATGAAAGAAGAGAATTTACGCCAGAGGATTCTTTTTGTGCGAATACATTCAACGCGTTGAATCACGAAGAGCATTTGTTCAGTTTAAAATGGGGCCTGGTATATTGTATTAGTGATTTTGTGCGGTAGACAGTGAATATGCTCTTCCTCTCAGGGGCTCACATCTAGTGAGTCCGGCATTGCTTCCACTTGCTTGTGCCGGGCTCCTCGCCGCCTTCTTTCCTGTCGACCACTCTTGGTCTCTTCCAACGTCGACGGTATTAGGGTATCCGAGGCCTACGGAGTCTTTCACTTTCCCGCCTTAATTGGTCCGTGTCTTATCGTTTCTGATACCCTTATTCTTCGATGAGTCAGCCTTCTTTTTCTTTTCATGTTATCTCCTGCCTTCTGCACAAGGCCCTTAAGGAGGCAGGGTGCATGTAGCCCCACCACTTCTGGTGCACTCTGGATAGTGCTACACCCTCAAGGGCTCACGGCAGGGGAGTTTGGGATTTGGCGACCCCGAGGGATTCCTGAGCTGGATTCGTTTTGTCCTCTTTTTCCTCTGACCTTGGGACAGGCCCTCTCCTCTTTCACACTTTCCTATCTGCCTTTCATGGCTCCCCTTCCTTCCAAGTCACTCAATCCTCATTCTTCGAGGGTTGAGGGCATTTCCGATTTTCCTGTCCTTTATTTGCTTACCATTTCAAACCATTAGGGGCCGAAAACCTAGATATTAGAGCCTCCGTGGCTTAGACGGCAGCACACCGGCCTCTCACCGCTGAGTCCGTGGTTCAAATCCCGGTCACTCCATGTGAGATCTGTGCTGGACAAAACGGAGGCAGACAGGTTTTTCTCCGGGTACTCCAGTTTTCCCTGTCAAAAATTTCATTCCAGCAACACTCTCCACTATCATTTCATTTCATCTGTCATTCATTTAATCATTGCCTCAGAGGAGTGCGACAAGCTTCGGCAGCCGGCACAGTTCATATCCTTGCCGCTAGAGATGGGGACTGCATTCATTCCATTCCCTGACCCGGTCGGAGACTGGAAGTGGGCTGTGGATTTTCATTTTCAACCTAGATGTTAGGCCCCTTAAATCTACAATTATCAGCATCATCATGAATATGCTCACAGGTTTATTACATAACACGATTCTACCCAATTCTAATGGGTGTTTCACTAATCCTGAAGAGAATGTACACTTGGATGTGTCTATAAGAGTGGATGATCAATTGGAAGTTAGGGAGAGAAGAATACTCAGGAATATTCTAGGCCCGGTGCGGGAATTTGGAAGGAGGCACTATACTGAGCTTTACGAGTAAAGTAAAACTTGCCTATAGCGCAACGCATTAGTTCCGGATTTTTTAGCCTACTTTTCACATTTTGCAAAAATGAGGAAAAAGTAGACTCGTGAGATCGATCCGGGAAAATGTATGTCTGTCTGTCTGTCTGTCTGTCTGTCTGTCCTTCTGTCTGTCTGGCTGTGTGTGTGTCCCCCCTCTATCAACCCCTAAACGGCTGCAGCAATCGAAACCAAATTTAGTATGAGTAAAGATGTATACCGGAATATCTCACGTCCATATTTGAAAATGTCAGTGCAACCAACTGCTGAAAACACGCACTAGAAATTTGAGCTCCATGTTGGATATCTTAGAAGGTATGCATGGGAGCAATTCCAAAATTGGCACACATGTATATAACACTACTTCAGTTTAATTTCCAGTAGGCCATACAAGACAGTGTTGCCAAAATAATTCAAAGCCTTCTGATAGGTCCAATTTTTAAATGCCTATAACTTCAACACTGTCAATTGGATTTCAACCAAATTTTGTATGTAAAATGTGTATATAAACAGATATGACTGAGCGTATTCTTAAGAGCCACCAGGGCTGCCAACTGCTAATAATTGCTCTCTCTATTCTTTTATCCAAATACCAATATATCAGTAAGTATGAAAGGCGACAGCTTTAAATTATATACACGTATAGTACCTGACATTTTAAATTAATTTTGGAGTAACTTATATACTTCAGTTCTACCAACATGATTCTATGCCTGCTAATAGGGCCAATTTTTAAATACATGTAACTTCTATACTATCAGTTGGATTTCAACCAAATTTCGTATGTGCTATGTGTAACATAATAGATATGACTATAAGTATTCTTATGAGCAATCAGGGCTGCCAACTGTTAATACATGCTGTCTATATTTTTTATACCTAATATCAATATATCAGGAAGTATGCAAGCCAACAGCCCTATACTTTGCACACGTATAGCACCTGACATTCTAGATTAATTTGGAATAATTAATATAAGTCAGTTCTGCCAACATGATTCTATGCCTGCTGATAGGTCCAATTTTAGAATACATGTAAATTCTATACTAACAAATGGATTTCGTCAAAAATTGGCACAACAAGATATCATAATATTTCAGATTAGGCCATTTCTGACCAGCACACACATGCCATTGTTGCCAACATACTTTTACGCGTGCTGATAGATCCAATGTCTAACTGCATGTAACGTCCATTGGACTTCAACCAATTTTTTAAAATTCTGTACCTTTAGAGATGGAACTAAGAATATATTCAGTCGCCAGGGGTGCCAACTGTAGTGCTCTATTAGGCTACATTATACCAGGAATATTTCGAACTAATTAGTCATTTCGATATTACCAACTTAATTTTGTCATTATTCTAGATAGTTTCATATACTGTAGATTAATAATTGGCATGAAAAGTAGGCTCTTTAGTTCGTCACGGAACTTCTTGTTATTTGTGTTTTCTCAGGTTTCCGTTTCACAAAGGGTTGAGTTTTAATAAGACAAAATACAGTACGAAGAAATTATGAAATAATTTGAGTTTTTCTCACTTTAAACAACACAATTAATTCTTTAGCCGGTCGTTTGTTTTTCTCGTGTTCTTCAATAACTTTAATTTTCTCCTCCGGTGTAAGTGTCTTATGTTTAGAAGTCATTGTCACTGAATTACAGTTCGTAAATAAATGCAGTGCGCAGTAAAAAGAACACCTTTAAAGATCACTCCAGTTCACTGTTTTCTTCAACTCGTTTGTCAGAAGGAAGCTGTGTGTATCACAAGAGGTTGGTTGATTCCTCAGTTTAGGGGCTGCAACAACGCGGTCATGTAGCCCCGTGTACTTTGGGTGTGTGTAGAATCTGTCTGATAACCAGTGTTAATTGTGGTGACTGTATTAGTGTGAGTTATCTGTAATTCAGGAAATGAATGCAGACGATAGTTTTAAGTAGTTCCTATTTTCGATACCAAATGCTACCGTCCACGACACCTAGCTGTGAACTTGGCTACTACTAGTTACCATCGTAACCAGCGCCCAGTGTCGAACGTTGGAACTTAACAGCATTAATCAAACCTAACCTACAAATTTGGCTTTGTAGTTAGTGGAAGGTCTTTTTCATACCATAAATCTATGACATGGGACCGCCGGCTTTACTTCCCCTCCGAAGGAAGGCATACTGAGGGATTTTTAACGCTCTTAAAAAATCCGACGACTTCGGCCGGTTTTGAGCCCGCGACCTTGGGCCTAGAAGCTCAGCATGCTACCCACTACGCCACCGAAGCCGCTCTCAGAAGGTACCGTCCCAGCATTTGCCTGGTGGTGAAAAAGGGAAAACCACGGAAAACCATTTCAAGGATGGCCGACGATGGGGCTGTAACCCACGTCTACCGAGTACGCAGAGAAATTGGCCCCATTACTCAGCGGTGACGTTCTCGCCTGCTCTGCTCAAGGTTTCAGGATCGAGTCCTGGTGCAGCCAGTTGGCATTAGAGTGTGCGAAAATGCGAAGGAGCCGTGTCAGTGGATTTACTGAACCCTTCGGGGCAACATTGCGTCACCCCGGCGTCTCTGAAAGCCACAGTTGTTAAAAGGGACGTAAAACCAATAACATTATTATTATTATTACCGGCCACGGTGGCTACTTCTTGTCTCTCTGGCATCGGGACAGCGTGGGTTCGAATCCCACCTCGGCCGTCCTGAAAATGTTTTTCATGGTTTTCCATTTTCACTACCAGGCAAATACCGGGACGGTTCCTTTCATAATCCCTCCTTGACCCGTCCTGAAAAGAAAACTACATTGCCATTGGCTGCATTAATATAATAATTATTGTTATTACTTTTATTTATTTTCTTATTAGTTTATTTATTTATTTACTTATTTATTTATTTATTAATTAATTTATTTGCTTTATTGGTTTCTGCTTGTTTATTTATTTAGATGACCAGTTTAAGCGTCTGTTGGGCGTCTAAGATAACGGTGTCACATAAACGCTATTTAAAGTAGTTTAATAGCTAATATGGCTCAGCCTTATCGCCTGTTATTCTCTTTGCTTGAGGATATCAGCGACACAGACGGGACTGAGCGAGTTATGGAGAATAATGACCTGTTACGTACCGACGCCGGACAGACGCCTCAAAGTGCCGTCTCGCCACACTGCGGTTATGTTGTGTTGCAGACAAAGGAAATGTGACGACTCCATAATACAGTGGAGATAGTGGTGTTGCAGCAACTCCCTTGTTTAGCTCACAACTGTACCGACACAGACTGAGATTCTCGACAACGATCTCTAGAATGTGGATTACTATTGTTTATTCTGTCTGAACTTATTGACTTCCTCTCTTTTCAATGTCTCTTCGTATTTTCGCTCCTTTTTTTTATTATTGAAAAAGCGCACAAAGTGCAAAATACAAAACTGAGTAACCTACTGCACATTATTCCAATCCCAATTGATGTGTGTCTTTGTCGGCAATATTTTGCCTGATATCGTGAACAGCATTCACTGCATAGATCACACACACATTCTTCAGTTGGTTGGTGGAATCTCTTGTTTTTGCAGAACTTGTAGTGTGTAGCGTATCGTGTCATTACGTGTTTTAGTTCGTAGTTTGCCTGTTTCCATTCGTCAGTCATTATGGCGTCAGTAGAGAAGAAATCATCCCAGAGAGCGTTTTGCTTTTCTTTGAGGATTTGAAGGGCACTCTCATAGGCCTTGGTGTGCGGCAGTAGCATCTGCAGTCTAATGTCTTGTACGAAGAAAATTTATTTTGTGAAGACATAAGTAAGTCTTGACAGCGCTGTCTTCCCGATACCCAAGACTCATTTCATACAGCGGGCTTTGACTTTCTCTAATGTTATAGGTCGGTTTCTTTTAGTTTGTCTCAAATTATGTTGATTCCATAAGTCGCTATTGGTGCTATGGCCGTTTTAAATAATGTCATAGCCGTTTTTATTGAGAGTTTTTGAGGCTGTTGAATGTGGTAAAATGCTCTTATCGCTGCTGTTGCTCTTTCTTTCACTTAAATGTTGAATGATGTCAGTGTTGTTTGGAGAGTAACTCCAAGATATTTGAATTTTGCAAGTACTTCTAGGTGATTATTTTGAAGGGTCAGGGTGTCCTTTGGGGAGAATTTTCCACCTCTTCTGAAAATCATTCGTTTAGTTTTGTCGTGATTTATTTGGAAGTCATTTTCCAGAGCCCATGAGGTGAGACTGTTTAGTACCGTTTGTATGTCTTCTTTATCTTTACCATATCATCTGCATAAAGTAAGAAGAGTGTTGCTGAGGTGTCCATAATAATTTTTGTGATGTCAGCCGTCATGACATTGAATAGGATCGGACTGATTGGGTCTCCTTGTAGTACTCCGGAAGTTGGCGTTATTGTCTTATTTCACTCCTTTTGCACTTGTCTACATTTGCTTTTACGTTCTTCTCGCAAATGGCAATTTAATCCTCAGGACGGACTCCATACCATTTAAAAACTAATTGAAATACTCCGTTGATGATGATGATGATGATGATTATTATAATTGTTGTTTTAAGGGGCCTAACATCTGGGTTATCGGCTCCTAACGGTCTGGCTCATAGCGAAAATGACAATGAGACGGAGACCAAAACAATAACTATCGGAGATTGAAGATACTAACAAAAGATTGAAAAGACACACAAAATGTAATATAGAGTGGAAAACACTTGCAAAATGGAATTTAGATGGAAAATGCTCACAAAAGTAATTCAGAATCAAAATACTTACAAAATGCAATTTGGATTGGCAATGCTTACAAAATGTACGAGGGCAGATCAAAAAATAAGTTGCACTTCCCAGGTATGGCCATTTATTACACCACCTATACAACAGCAACACGTCTATAACGACATACAATGTAACGTCAGTTTTCCACATAGTTTCCAAGAGACTCCAAACATTTCTGCGAACGCACAACCAACTTGTCGATGCCGGATGCATAGAAAGTTCCTCCAGCGTTCTGCAACCACACGGGGACAGCGGCCTTCACTTCCTCATCGGTCTGGGAATGTCGACCACCGTTCTGTCTAATGATCGCATTCACATTGTTGACATTTGCACGGGTCCTGGACGTTGCGGGCCTGCCCTCGCGATATTCGTGCGTCCGGCTTCGAATTGCTGACACCACTTTACGATCCCTTGCCGGGAAATGGCCCACTCCCCATACACAGCATTAATTTCACGATGAATGTCCGTGCAATTCTTCCTTTTGGCCCATAGGAATCGGATTGTCGCAAGCACCTCACATTTGGAGTGAACGTCCAGTCGACGCGCCATTGCATTTGGCCGCTATTCACACCATACAAGACGAGACACCACAGTGACCTGCCTAACAGATGTGTGGGCAGTGTCTGTCCCTTTCTCCGCTGTGCCCACGTTTGCGACACACAGCGCGCTGCTGCAGCGCGTTAGTGCAACTAACCTTTTGATCCTCCTTCGTAGTTGAGATTGAAAATACTTACAAAATGTGCTGTAGAATCAAGAAATTCATTGAAGGTAATTTAGTTACACGGGGAGCCAATTCAGAAAAACAGTGCGGGAATCTTAAAGTGAAAAGGAAATATACTGAAAATGAAAAGGGGGCTGATCTCAAGAAGAATGAGGATCAGGAAAGATGAGACAAGGGCCGATTGAGTCGGGGAAATGAAGGTCACGGTAGACCTCAGATACCGTCAGGGTTGGAAGAGAACAAGAGTTGACCAAGAGAGGTCGACAGGAAAGAAGACGGAGAGGAGCCCGGCACAAGTAACTGGAAGCGATGCCAGACTCAGCTGGGGTCCCGTGGTCAGCAACTCACGTCCCACAATTTGTGAGCCCCTGGGAGAATGTCATCAGAAAATCTTAGTTTAAATTATTTCTCCTTAAATCTTTACTCCCACTTCATTTTTTTTATAATTACCTTCATTGCTTGCCTTTCTCCATTGTTAACATTATACTAACAAATCCGACAAGTTTCGCAAATTGCCAATGAACTTCTGTAACTAAATTAGGAAAGACTTCTGCTACTTAGGAGGCAAAATAACCATTGATGGACGAAGCAAAGAAGATATACAAAGTAGGTTAGCTCGGGCAAGGAAAGCATTTCTACAGAAAAGGAATCTGTTGACATCAAATTAATATAGATTTAGGTATTAGGAAGTCAGTTTTGAAAGCCTTTGTCTGGAGTGTGGTGCTCTATGGAAGTGAAACTTGGACTATTGGTGTAGCAAAAAGGAGAAGAATAGAAACGTTTGAAATGTGGTGTTACAGGAGAATGATGAATATCAGATGGGTAGATAGCGTAACAAGATTAAGATAAGTGGGAGAGGAGAGATGTTTCTGGAGACTGCTAATGAAGAGAAGAGATAGGTTGGTAGGACACATACTAAAACACCCAGGAATAGCAAAGTTGGTTTAGGAAGGAAGGGTCGAGAAATAGATGATGATGATTATTTTTGTTTTAAGGGGCCTAACATCTAGGTTATCGGCCCCTAAGATCGAGGACAAGAACTGTAGGGGTAGACCAAGGTTAGAATATGTTAAACAGATCGACTCGGATGTAGGGTGTGGTGGCTATGTACTGGAGATATGAAACGATTTGCTCAGGTCAGCTGCATCAAACCAGGCAAAAGACTCGAGACTCAAACAAGACAATTTGAGTACAACCATGTTGACTGACTGAAAAGCATTTAACATCTAATATATAAAAGTGAAAGTCTGTATGTATGTATGTATATATGTTGGTTCCGTATACAAATCTACACCGTTCCACCAATCTCAACCATATTTTGCATACACATAGTTTAGGACCCAGAAGGAACCGCTGGCTACATGAATTTTCGATAGTCTTTCTCATTCTTCTGATTTCGGCCCTTTTGCACTCCAGCACATGCTAATCAAATCATATAATATACTCATGAAGGAATGGCAAGGCAGATAGTTTCCATGGCAACATAGCTCAAGTCCAGACACGGCCGACTTGATGCCAGTTGCGCTCAGCACTACCGGTATAGAAAATGAGGATCTTTACTTGAAATCCCGTTAGTTACTCAACTGCTCACACAGCACTGTCAACCGAGTTTAGCATAACAAAGACTTGACACTATCTTCTTTCTACTATATATTTTTCAAATACCACTCACTCACTCACTCATTCATTCATTTATTCATCACGAAATCTCAGAAACCACCGAACGGATTGGAATGAAATCTGGTATGCAGCTTCCTCAAGGGCCACAAATGCCCACTAAGAGAGAAATTTTGGCTATTCAGGTTCTAAAGGGGTGTTAAGGGGGTAGACCTGCATTTAATTGAATAGCAATATCTCCCGATTGGTTTCATGGAGGGATGTGATACTCGGCATATAAACTCATCATTAAAAATAAGAAGACATGTGTCTGAGGGTTTTTCGATGTGGTGTATATTATGAGGTGAAAGGGGTGAAAAGTGGGGATTAAAAGATTCTTAACGGAGCGTGTGTCTCTTAAACGACATAGGCGAGGAGTTTGAAACACAGCGAAAAAAAATCAACATAAAAAAGAAGTAAATATGTGTTTGACAGTTTTTTCATAAATCCAATTTAAGGGGCCCATGGGGAGAGATGAAATTCTGGGGGGGGGGGACAGGAAAGAAAGTGTCCTAACTGAATGACTGACTGGCTCACTCATCAAACTCAGGGGGAAAACTGCTTTAAAGTAAGTAAATAGCTGTTCGACAGTTTTTTTTTTCATAAATCAAATTTAAGGGGTTCATGGGGAGGGGTGAAATTCTGAAAAAAGAAAATTGAAAGAAAATGTCCAGACTCACTCACTTACTCACACACTCATCATCGTCTAGCCAAAATTATTGAAGTTAGAAACATGACAGTTTGGGGATATGTTCATTGTATGTCAAAACCGTCTACTAAGGGAGGATTTTCGGATATTCAGGTTCTAAAGGGGTCTTAAGGGGATTAAACCTGCATTTCATTGAATAACAATATCTCCCGATTGGTTTCATTGGGGGATGTGATACACGGCATATAAACTTATAATTAAAAAGTAACAAGACACGTGTCTGAGGGTTTTTCGATGTGTTTATGAGGTTAAAGGGGTGAAAAATGGGGATTGAAAGATTCCTAACGGAGCGTGTATCTCTTAAACGACATAGGCGAGGAGTTTGAAACTCAGCGGGAAAAAAATCAGCATAAAAATAAGTAAATATGTGTTTGACCGCTTTTCCATAAATCCAATTTAAGGGGCCCATGGGGAGGGGTAAAATTCGGGGGGGGGGGGGACAGGAAAGAAAGTGTCCTAACTGATTGACTGACTGACTGACTCACTCATCAAACTCAGGGGAAAAAACTGCTTTAAAGTAAGTAAATAGCTTTTCGACAGTTTGTTTTTCAATCAAATTGAAGGGGTTCATCGGGAGGGGTGAAATTCTGAAGAAAAAAAAATTTAAAGGAAATGTCCTGACTCATTCACTCACTCATCATCGCCCAGCCAAAAATATTGAAGTTGGAAACATGACATTTCGGGGATATGTTCGTTGTATGTCAAAACCGTACACTAAGGGAGGTTTTTTGGATATTCGGGTTCTAAAGGGGTCTTAAGGGGGTTAAACCTGCATCTCATTGAACATCAATATCTCACGAGTGGTTTCATTTGTGGATGTGATACTCGGCATAAAACTAATCATTAAAAATACGCAGACATGTGTCTAAGCGTTTTTCGATGTGGTGTATTATTATGAGGTGAAAGGGCTGAAAATTGGGGGTTGAAGGATTCCTAATTGAGCGTGTAGGCCTATCTCTTAAACGACATAGGCGAGAAATTTGAAACTCAGCGAAAAAAAAAACAGCTTAAAAAGTAAGTAAATCGGTTTTCGACTGTTTATTTCATAAATTAATTTAAGGGGCCAATGGGGTGGGGTGAAATTCTGGGGGGAAAAATGAGAGAAAGTGTCCTAACCGACTGACTCAGGGGAAAAAGACAGCTTAAGAAATAAGTTAATAGGTGTTCAAGCGTTTTTTAATCAATCCAATTTAAGGGGCCCATGGGGAGGGGTGAAATTCTGGTAAAATAAATGAAAGAAAATGACCTGTCTGACTCACTCACTCATCACGCCCAGCGAAAACTATTAAAGTTGGAAACATGAAATTTTGGGAAGATGTTCGCTGTATGTCGAAAACGTTAACTAAGGAATGATTTTTGTTTATTCGGGTTTTAGAGACGTGTCAAGGGGGTAAACGTGCATTTCATTGAATAACGATATCTCATGAGTTGTTTGTTTGGGGATGTGATATTCGGTATATAAACTAATCATTAAAAATAATCAGACATATGTCTAAGGGTTTATCGATGTGGTGTATATTATAAGGTGAAAGGGGTGAAAATTGGGGGTTGAGGGATTCTTGACGGAGCGTGTATCTCTGAAACAACATAGGCGTGAAGTTTGAAATTCGGTGGGAAAAAACAGCTTAAAATACAAGTAAATAGGTGTTCGAACGTTTTTTCATAAATCCAATTTAAGGGGCCCTTGGAGAGGGGTGAAATTATGGGGAAAAAACAGGAATGAAAGTGTCCTAACTGATTGACTCACTTACTCACTCATCAAACTCAGGGGGAAAACAGCTTTAAATAAGTAAATAGGTGTTTGACCGTTTGTTTCATAAATCCAATTTAAGGGTTTCGTGAGGACGGGTGAAATTATCAAAAATAAATGAAAGAAAATATCCTGACTGACTCACTCACTCATCATCGCCCAGCCAAAATTATTGAAGTTAGAAACATGACATTTTGGGGACATGTTCGTTGTATGTCGAAAACGTCCACTAAGGAAAGAGTTTTGGATATTCAGGTTCTAAAGAGGTGTTAAGGGGGTAAACGTGCTTTCCATTGAATAACAATATCTCACGAGTGGTTTCATTTGGGGATGTGATACTTGGCACATATACTAATCATTAAAAATAAGCTGACACACGTCTAATGGTTTTTCGATGTAGTGTATATTATGAGGTGAAAGGGGTGAAAAGTGGGGGTTGAAAGATTCCTAACTGAGCGTGTATCTCTTAAACGACATAGGGAGGAGTCTGAAGCTCGGAGGAAATCTATCAGCTTAAAAATAAATAAATAAATAAATAAATGAATAAATAAACAAAATAAATAGGTGTTCGACCGTGTTTTCATAAATGCAATTTAAGGGGCATATGGGGAGGGGTAAACTTCTGGAAGAAAAACGTCCACTAAGGAAGGATATTTGTATGTTTGCTCTCATCGACCAACAAAAACTATTAAAGTTAGAAGAATGATATTTTGGGGATATGTTTGTTTGTTGTGTGTCGAAAACGTCTACTAAGGAAGGATTTTTGGGTATTCAGGTTCTAAAGGGGTGTTAACGGGGTTAAACCTTCATTCCATTGAAAAACAATATGATACGACTATGACGCGAGCGAAGCGAGGCTAAAATTGAGATGGTGTGTGTCTGTGTATTACTCAATCTCGCAAGTACCACTGGTCCGATTTACGTGAATTTTACATGGAAGTAGCTGATTTACCTGGTTAACATATAGGTTACCTTTGATTTCAATACTTTGCACTATTTAAAATGGCGACCATTTTAGTGACGTCACTACACCCTTTGGTTTCAAACTTTCATATTTCCATTTCAAATAAAAAGAGAACGCTAAGAAATAGCAAACTTTTGATGGCATATGCGAGGTTTAAAATTACATTTTCTATCCGAAAGGTATCTGCAACTGTTAGCGAGTAAAACCTAAATTTGTGCTATAAAACACGGTCAACGCCGAGCGGTGTAGTTGGACAAAATGTTCCATCCTTAATCTCCCTCTGCGCAGCACCTCGCCTATCCCCTGTTTTAACTGTCGCCTTCACATTTTAATTTATTATGACGCGTAGCGAAGCACGGGTACTTCAGCTAGTATTATATATAAGGCAACACTGTCTTTCATTACGATAACTACGTGATACGTCGTGAGTGAGAGTCTGCTAAAGGCAGCTGTTAGCAGTAATGACTAGCGTAACGCAAGAGACTTGTATCAAACATACGGAGTGTGCTATAAAGATTAGAAGCGGTGTCGACTGGCAGGAGATGCAAGACGAAGGAAATCAAATTAAACGCAGGGATCGCTTTCATTTAAATTCTGACTTAACGAATCTCTCCTGATTGCGAGAGAAAGGAAACCAACGCCACCAATCACCAACTGTGTAGATGCAAATGTACGAATTGTTCTCAAGTAGGACTATTGAATAATCGATCCAACTCGCAGCTCACTTATATCGATACCCAGGGTTCTAATCTATCTTACTCCTTGCATCCCATATGACATTCAAAGTACTGGGTAGTTATAATTAAACTTGCACTACTTGCGAGGGCCAACCGATCAAACGACTGATCGTAGGACAATGATGCAGTGTGGAAACCTTTGGTAGGAAAGAGACTTAGGGCCCGGATGTTGATGACATGTCATGTTTTTTACTGAGCTGTCTAAAACAATGCTGAAGTAGATAGAAACTCCGGACGGCCCATCCCGTCTTCAAATATGAAATTTTTACTATGCATCTTTTTGCATTTTTTGCTATTTTTTCATTTTAAGAACATATTTTTAAGTTTGGTCGATTTTTTGGTCATATTTTAGAGAAATCGGCCTTTTAAGGTCATTTGTTTTCCAATTTAGTTATGTCACAGCTTTATATGAGGGGGTTAGGTCTCTCAGAGTTAGCGGCAAACGACCTTCATCACTTCAAGTACGCTCCGATCACATCAGTTGATGTTGAACGCAGCTTTTCGAGATATAAAAACTTGTTGGCTGATAACCGCAGATCATTTACATTTGACAACATCAAAATGATATTCGTAGTGCGGTGCAACTCAGACTTGTATTGTATGTCTACCCCTTATTATTCCCGTTTTCCAACGGGGTCGGGGATGAGATGCGATGGAAGTCTTTGTGGCGATGGTTTTTACGGCCGGATGCCCTTCCTGACGCCAACCTCATGAGAGGAGTTAATGAGAGATGAAATGAATGATGGTGAATGAAACTGGGCAAGGATGTGGAAGGAAGCGGCCGTGGCCTGTCAGAAGGTACCGTCCCAGCATTTGCCTGGTGTTGAAAATGGGAAACCACGGAAAACCATTTCAAGGACGGCCGACGGTGGGGCTCGAACCCACGCGTCTACCGAGTCAGCAGAGAGCTTGGCCCCATGACCTAATGCTGCGCGTTAGCCAGCGTAGCCACTACTGTCGGTGCAACTCAGACTTAAGTGAACATAAACATTTTGTTAAGTTTTTTTTTTGTCGTGTAGCCTCCTGAGAGGCCGAGTGCAGGTCTTTCTAGTCGACGGCCGTGGGCGACCTTCGCGACGGGATGAGAGATGGAATGGATGAAGATGAATGAAACTGGGCAAGGATGTGGAAGGAAGCGGCCGTGGCCTCTCAGAAGTACTGTCCCAGCATTTGCCTGGTGTTTAAAATGGGAAACCATGGAAAACCATTTCAAGGACAGCCGACGGTGGGGCTCGAACCCACGCGTCTACCAAGTCAGCAGAGAGCTTGGCCCCATGACCTAACGCTGCGCTTTAGCCCGCGTAGCCACTAATGTCGGTTTTTGTTACGTGCTAGAAATCTATTTTGATTGACTTTTCAGTTTGATCTTAAGATGTCATTTTTGAATTATTGGTGAGTGTATTGTTATAAGATCATTTTCTCCATTTTATCGTGCATTATTCGAATTTTTAGCCTATTTTCAATTTTGAAAAAATAGGCTTATGAGATCACCTTTTGTTCGTGTGTGTGAGTGTGTGTGTGTGTGTGTGTGTGAGAGAGGTGTGTGTGTGTGTGTCCCTAATAAATTCTAAACGGCTGGAGCGATTTCAATGAAACTCGGTAAGTTGATAGCACTATTCCGGGCGACACCGACCGTGCTCTTCAAATTTTGTTACGTCTCACCAGTCCAACATGGCGGCTGTGCTAAATATTTCACCAGCATTCAATATCTCCGAAACTATTCCCGATATCACCCTGGAATTGATTACGATGATAAAGGGAACTACTAGAAGTTCACCATGTAACTTTTGAAAAACTGGTAACTACAAAACCAACATGGCGGCCACGCGAATTCGCTACTTTTAAATAGACGCTTCTCGCGATTTAACCAACCAAACACAATAAAACTTGGTACAGTATATGTTTATGCACATTGTAATGCACCGGCATCTAACTTCTTTCAATTGTGTACATAACCACAAGATGGCGGATGTGCGAAATATTTCACCGGCATTCTATATCTCTGAAACTATTAGCGGTGTCACCCTGAAATTTTGTACGGATATAAAGGGCACTACTGGAAGTTCATCTGTAAGACTTTCAAAATCCGTTTAACTACAAAACGAACATGGTGGCCAAGCGAAGTTGAAAATTTTAAATAGACCTTTCTCGCGATTTAATGTACCAAACGCAATGAAATCTGGTACAGAAAATGTCTATACACATTGTAATGCACTGGTATCTAATTTAGTTCAACTGTTTACATAACCTCAAGATGGCGGCTGTGCGAATTTTAAAATTAAGTTTTTATTTCTTGTGACGTAATCATGCGATCGAAGTGAAAGTTTGAATATTGAACCTACGCAATAACTTTCCTTTAATGGTACACGACTCTATGGCCTATACATTTAACAATCCAACATGGCGAGCATCCGAAATATTTAGACGGCTCTGAATATCTACGAATCTGTTATAGCAATCACACAGAATTTTTTAATGTTCATAGGGGCTGTGAACTTAAGTTCACCTATAGGACTTTCAATAACCTGGTGATCACATATCCAAGATGGCGGCGACGCGAATTATAAATATTCACATGGACGTTTCTCGCAATTTAACCATCCAAGTGCAGTGAAACTTGGTACAGTAAATCCTGATGCGAATGTCAATCCACTGGCACCTAATTTATTTCAATTGTTTCCATAAACACAAGATGGCAGCTGTGCGAAATTTTAAATCGCCTTGTTACTTCTTGTGTCCTAATTATGCGATTGAAGTTTGACTGCTACAAGTACAAAATAATCTTCATATAACAGTACATAACTCTAGGACCTACATATATAAAATCCAACATGGCGACCAACCGCAATATTTAGTCGGTTCTTAATATCTACGAATCTATTACAGCATTCAAACTGAAATTTTGTATGATGATAGAGGCAATTAACATAAGTAGGATATATGAAAATAGGCTGTATAGTTCTTCACGGAACTACTTGTTGAAATTTTGGTGAGATCATTATTTTCCATTTTGTAGTGGATTTATCGAACTTTTAGGTGTTTCATTTCTGAAAATTTGAAGTGCATTTTTTAAACTTTTTTCCAGCATCAACATCCGGTTCACCAGTTAGCCGCTCCGGTGAAAGCTGTACAGCGTTGCCAAGATGGGCTCCATCACGCGTCATGGCGCGCCTCGCTCGGAAGTGATGGGCTCCATCTCAGCAACGCTGTACAGCATATCCCGGAGCGGTTAGCTGGTGAACCATGTTTTAATTCCCCGTACAAATACAAACCGATACAAAATAAGTGAATTAATTTACGTATTTCACAGTCATACAGCATAACCTTTTGATGTATAAGGATTACAACGTAACCAACAACTGCATTTTCCAACGACCCCGAGCCGAGAAAAAGTTACCTTACAAAAATGATAACAACTTTCGTTCTTGAACACACAAAATTTTGAAATTAATAAACCAGTTATACAACATTCCAATGTATATTGTGTTAAAATTTGGATTCGATCTGATGGCGGGTTTGTGAGATAATAATTATTAAATGTGACGCATGGTTGAAACACGCTTAAAAACGTGCACTTTTTGTGTTTCAACTGCGATAAAAAATATTAAAAAGTAAAAATTCCAAACCTACATGAACTAACGTAAAATAGAACGATGAAAATGATGATTGTATTGGATTTTATGTAGGTCTATTGGTTACTTCACAAACAACCTTCAAACTCGAGTGCACATAATATTTTGGTCGACAGTAAGTTAGTTCTTTTGTAATTCAATCAGCATAAAGTTTATGATATTAATTCACACACATACTAACGGGTAAATTTTCAATAAAAAGAAAAGCGAAATACAAAACGAAGGGTTGTTAAGTTTGGAGGCTTAATATCGATATCCCAGGCGCTATTTCTGGTGAATTCCGAGAATTCCCAGTCTTGTTCATGGGGTAAACACATATTGAGAAATGAGAATATAATTCTGTCGAGCACACCAGCTGCAATATACTGCAATTTAAAATACAATCAAAAGGCATAAAATAGGCAATTATACTCCAAATAGGCACAAACCCTTGAAATAGGCATTTATAGGCACAATAAAACCAACGAAATCTAGCCTAAAAGACCCTAAAACGGATTTATATCTCGAAAGCCTACGTTTCTAAACACAGGAATAAAATAGGCAAATAGGCAAATAGGCAAATTCCCGTCTCTAGTGATGACATACTAATCACAACTACCAAACCTTCTATCGTGTGTTTCAAGGCCACTGGCCACCGAGCAATTAACGAGCTATGGTTTCGAGAGGTGCAGAAATTACCGGAAAGCGAAGAAAGGCGTCGTATTGTTCAAGCAGCAGCTACCATAATTGTTGAAGATATACGATCACAGGTAAATGATATAAGTCATTACCCCCTTTCGGCAAGTTTCCTGGATGATACCATGAGAATCTCATTCCGGATACTCTCCGTCTTTTCACTGACACCGTGGTCTTGAGCAAGAAGAGAGGAGATCTAGACCTTAACTTGAATATATTAATTTATCAATTTTTTTTAAAACGAACTTTCAATCATGCTACAGTAGAGTCTTGTAAACTCAGCCTAATGTGGACCGAAGGGTGGCCGAGTTCGCGAAATTGCCGGTTTATCAGGAAATGTGTTAAAAAGACGAAATAAGCTGTTTGATTTCGTTTAAAAGTAATGCAATGCAGTACATTTATTTGTTTTTAACAGAAACACAAGTTTTAAAATGATTAAGCCGCTACAAGTACAGTGCTTGCATATGTACAAAACGATTCCCGTAGGCAAATCGTTTTTTCACTTAATAAAAATTACCATTTACTTTTTCGCAAAAAAAAAGTAAGTAATGTTCTTCTGCTTTTCGCTTTGAAACCTGTTTCTTGAAGCCCCGTCACGAAGACGGCGAAGAAACAGAATTGCGGAGAATCCGCAATCAAATAAATACAACGCTCTGCGCGAGAACCGTTTGTTTGCTACTTACTGCCTACAGTTAGTGCATTTACTGTACCTGTATTTATCAGGTCGTCGTTACTCTTCTTATTATTAGGTCAACTTGTTTCGCGTCGTATTTAACTGTCGATAATTCCATTGATGGGGAAGACGAAAGATAAGATCTGTGCGGAAACACAAAACCAAACAAAAATCATGATTTTCTTCTCCTGTCAGCGTGGACGAGAAATCCGGAGTGCCCGGTTACCGAGTGCCGAGTTTGCGAGACTCTACTGTACCAACATAGAACATGAATAAAACACGTATTCATGGAGGAATCACAATTAGAATGTGTCGGGGGCTGGTAAGGGCTGAGTTTCTCTCGTTTTTGCTAAGTGCCAAAACGTCACTCTTTTTCAGCGCGCTCTAGCGGTGGTACCCTGCACTCAAAAACTAAAGTGACCAGTGCATTTTAACAGAAATTTTGTCTACTTTAATTTTTTAAATAATGAGAAATTCACTAGGTTGCATATTTTTCAACTTATAAGCGATTTTGCGAAAAAAGTCCGAAATTTTTAGTTTTTTTTGCTATTTTCACTGTGAAGCCGTCATTTTTTTGTTGTTGGCAAACTTCAGATTCGGATTCAGCACACCGAAAAACATAAGAATCCGTCGAGAAACCTTCTACCCTATTTTTTTGGCCAAAACTACCATTTGACTGGGCTATTACTTGAATTAAAACACATAACACACACTAATGCAGCCATCACAATTAACACCGGTTATCAGACAGATTCTACACACACCCAAAGTAGACGGGCCTACATGACCACGTTGTCGCAGCCCCTAAACTAAGGAACCAACCATCTTTACGTTTGGAAAGTTGGAGAAAGCAAGGACCATTAATTACAAATGCACCAAAAAACGAACAGCGTTCATGGAAGGTCTAGTCTATGACATTAAAGGGTGTAGCTTGGGATACAACTGGGGATATTTCTGCTGTTTTCTGATAAACCACGTGCATATCACATACGGTATTTGAGTGCTTTCTGACGTGTCTTAAACTATGTTCCTGGCGCACTCTGTAAAGTTGATGAGCATGCCATTGAGAGTTGGACAGAACAGTCCCCAAGAGGTACATTCCCCTAGTATTGTAACGCACCACTGATCGAGCCTCGCCAGGTGTTATGGGCCGATGAAGGATGTCGATCCATGCACCACCAAACAACCTTTCATTACTTTTATCGCAATGTTGGCAATGATCCCAGCACTTTGGCTCCGATATTTCCACTCGTTGATTTAGAACGTTTCCTTTCTTTTCGCATTTATTTTTGGCAGAGCAGAGAAGTGCTTGGCCACGTCAAAAGTAACGTGATTCATCATCGGATTCTGCGAGACTTTGTATCCAGTTGTGCCTAGATAGAACACCCAGCGTTGAGAAAAGACTGTGGGTCTTACGGGCTTTAACTTTTAACACAACCCCCCCTACACTGGTTTTGTTACCTCACCTATTATCATGAAGGAACTCTGAACATATATATTTTTCGTCATAATATCTTGCTACAATTATCTGCCAATTGATTACCTTTGTTATTGCATACAAGTATCGCTTATATTACGCCTTAGTAATTTTAAAAAATTTGAGATTAGCACGTTGGAAAGAAGAGCCTCGTCCAGTGCTGCATGCTCGCCCGGAGTGGAGCACGTGCTCAGTTCCGCCGGCAACATAAGTTCTGAATCACTATGCGTCATTGGTGTTATTGTTGTGTGTCTGTTTTATTTTCTGTTCCATCGAATCAGGGCTGCCGATAGTGGGGTTCGAACCCATTATCTCTCGAATGCAAGCTCACAGCTGCGCGCCCCTAACCGCACGGCTAACTCGCTACAATATTATAAATATTAATCTAAACAAAACTACAACAAGAATAAAATTGAAAGAAGCTAAATTATAGCCTATAGTTTAACAACAAAAAAGGTGTAACATCGTCAGCATACAGTACATCCGAGAAGGAAGGAAGGGTTGTGCTCTCGACATCTGGCAATCAGTAACGCGTCATATCACAACGAAAGGAATGTCGTTATTCGTTCTCTTCGCGTATTCTTAATACTGGTCCAATCCGTCAACACCTGCTAAACTGCTCCTTCCTGGGCGTGTTCTACTTCAGGTAGCTGCTGGAGTTGTGTTGTTTCGCTAACTTATGAAAGCGCAGTACTCGAAGCGGGTGAAGACAACTCGCGCTACCTCTGCCTAGAGTTAGCAACACTGTCGCCATAAAGCTCCACAGTCCTTCTCAACGCTGGATGCTCTATAGTACTCGGCAGAATCTACTAGTAGAATGAGGGAGAGTCACTCAACAAATTAGCTAATATGGAGATTTAAGGGGTTCACTACAGCTAAACACCTTCAAAAGTTAACAATTTTAAACAAAACTCAGCAATATTTCTAGGTTTGTGCCGTGCCTTGTGTGGGTTTTGCCTAGGACACCAAGCTGGCTCATCAGCGGGCTCTTGGTGTCCGCGCCCGAACCCCCACAGGAGCAGCAAACTGTGCACTACCACCCTTGTTATGAAGCGCACCTGCGCCTCTTTACTGCGAGAACTAAAAGCTCAAGCAGCCTTTCACCTCCCTATAAAGGCTTCAATAAAGGCTTTCACAGCCCGTGAATTAAAACTCAGCAATATTTCTAGGTTTATGCCGTGTCTTGTGTGGGGCTGTTTGAGCTCTTAGCTCTCGCAGTTAAGAGACGCACGTGCGCTTCGTAAGAAGGGAGGTAGAGCACAGTTCACTACTCCTGTGGGGTCTGGGCGGGGACACCAAGAGCCCGCTGATGAGCGAGCTTGGTGGGTCTGGGCGAAACCCCACTCAAGACACGGCACAAACCTAGAAGAATTACTGAGTTTTAATTCACCGGCCGTGAAAGCCAATATACCATCTAATTGGAAGCCTTCATAGGGAGGTTATGGCTGCTAGAGCTTTTAGCTTGCTAAAAAAATCACGCCATTTAATAGTTTCTGGCTGCTATCTGGTGACGAACAGAGGAATGTATCTAGTTTTTGTAAGCTCATTGACACACATTCTTTGGCCAATTTGTTTTAATTCTATTGAGAAAGGAGGCAAGTTCCTCTCGAAACGTCTAAATTTTTAGCCTACTTTTCACATTTTGCAAAAATGAAGAAAAAGTACACTTATAAGATCGATCCGGGCAAATGTGTGTCTGTCTGTCTGTCCTTCTGTCTGTCTGTCTGTCTGTCTGTCCTTCTGTCTGGCTGTGTGTGTGTGTCCCCCCACTAACAACTCCTAAACGGCTGCAACAATCGAAACAAAATTTGGTAGGAATAAAGATCTATACCTGAATATCTCACGGCCGTATTTGAAAATTATGCCAGTGCTACCAACTGCTCAAAAATCGCAATTGAAATTTGAGCTCCATGTTGGATATCTTGGAAGGTATGAATGGAAACTATTTCAAAATTGACACACATATGGATAATACTATTTCAGTTTAATTTCTATGAGGCCATACATAGCAGTGTTGCCAAAATGATTCTAAGACTGCCGATAGGTCCAAGTTTTAAATGCATATAACTTCTACACTATCAATTGGAATTCAACCAAATTTCGTATATGCTATGTGTACATAAACAGATATAGCTGAGTGTATTTTTGAGAGCCACCAGTGCTGCCAATTGTTAATAAATGCTCTCAATTTCCTGTATCCAAATACCATTATATCAGAAAGTATGCAAGCCGACAGCTTTAAACTGTGCACACGTATAGTACCTGACATTCTATATTAATTTGGAGTAATTTATATACGTCAGAGCTGCCAACTTGATTCTAAGCCTGCTGAAAGGTCCAATTTTAAAATGCATGTAACTTCTACACTAACTAAAGGATTTAATTCAAAATTGGCTCAACAATAGATCATATTATTTCAGATTATTTCTGACGATTACATGCATGGCATTGTTTCCAACATGATTTTACGCGCGATGTTAAATCCAATGTTTAACTGCATGTAACGTCCATGCTATCCATTGGACTTCAGCCAAATTTTGTTTTCTGTACCTTAAGAGATGGAACTAAGAATATATTCAGTCACCAGGGCTGCCAACTGTAGTTCTCTATTAGGCTATATTATGCCAGGTATACAGTATTTCGAATTAATTAAAAATGTTGATATTACCAAATTAATTTCGACATTTTTCTAGATATATCCATATATATAGATTAATCATTGGCATGAATCTTAAATTTTAAGAAAATAGGCTCTTTAGTTCGTCACGGAACTTCTTGTTAATTTAATTTTCACAGGGCATTAGCCCAAAATTATGAATAGTTTTAATAGATAGAAATATAGTTCTGTCGCTATAGGGACTTCAGGTTGCTAAGTTGGCAACGCTTATGAGGTTGATTCCCGGTTGGATTCACCATTTGCCGGCTCCGTGGCCCAAGGATGGCGCTCATGCAAGGTGTCCGGGATGAGAGGAATTTATATTTGGCAGATAGTTTTTACGGTGGGATGCATTTCGTCTGTAGACTGCCCTTTGGTGGTCTTGACTTCACGAGTTGGCGAGAAACAGATGGACCATATCTATCTTAAGTTGAACACTGTGTGATGTTACGTGGCGATGCGTCTTCATTAAGTCGCTCTGTCCGAGTGGTTTCTAAGTAATGTGTTGGGAAAAGTAGTTAGGGCTCTCTCAAACAAGGGTGAACCTCGGTACACTCCTTGCTAAATATCAGGAGGATCTTCCGTCACGAACATACTTAGTCGTCCCTTTGTAACCTTCCGGTGGGTGAGTGGTTATCGTGTCGGACTATCAACCCCAAGCTTGGAGGTTCGCTCCTGGCCGTTGTAAGCGATTTTTGAATGGCAACAAAAATCACGGTACGCATGTCATACGATGTTGTCATGTTAAAGAACCCCTTTGACTTCAGTAGGCCATGTTCATAATGGCAAGAATAATCTCCGGACTTTCCGCCAACACATAAAGTTCCTTCTTTCTCTACTAGAAAGCGCTATAGTATCAAGGAGCTTAGATATCTAACCTCCTTGACTTTAGTTAGTTATTGTTGTTTTAAGGGGAGTAACTACGAAGCAATCTGCCCCCTTTTAACACAGATCAAAGTATACAAATTTGGAATGGAATTAAAAATTTAGAGTTGGTCACCTAATTTGAAAAGACCGAAAATTAATAAAACAAAACGTAAATAATACTAACAATTACCCTATAATAATAAACAAATTTACGGAATAAACAAAAAAAAAAAGAATTCCAAGGAGAATAAGTCTTTGAGTCAAAGTACACGGGAAAAAAAATTAGATTGCAACCCGTTGACTTTCATATTGCTCCAAAGAATGACAAAATTCGACATCCATGCTTCCCTCTGGGCGTCAAATAACGAAGCTTGCACCCGGCACCCGAGGCCATACGATATTATTATACCCTTCTGGTGTCGAGGTTCTCGAAGATGAGCCAAGACTCTTGCCCTGATTCCACAATATTCCTCTGTTCCCCTGACGGTTTCCTCTCATTTTATCGTAGGTCTCCGCTCAGTCCGGTGCGTTGCATTCGTGCTCCATAAACAGATCCGTTGTTCTAGAATCCTGAGAACACGATTGTCCAAACCACCAAACATGGGAAGTACCAGGTAAGAGAGGTCGACACATATCTTGAAACTTTGAGGACGCAATCTTTGTATTATCAGAGGACTACGTGCGAAAAATCAACCGCCAGATTGAACTGCAAGGCTCCCAAATCATGTGGCGAATCTCTCATATAAATCAATGGGAGGTAGCGAGTACCGTACATGTTGGAATGGGCATCCCTGACGGCCCAGACACTCAAGGCCAGTCGCGCGACAACTTCGAGTGCCACAGGGATGTCAGGTACGATTTCGGAGCCTTGCAGTTCAATCTGGTGTCCTCTTATAGTACAACGATTACGTCGACAAAGTTACAAGATAGGTTTCGACTGTCTTACCTGATACTTCCCTTGTAAGTCAAACTTATTTTCTTTTCTTATTGTTGTTTGAGTCTTCAGTCTTTTGACTGGTTTGATGCAGCCCTCCCTTCCACCCTGTCCTGAGCTAATCGTTTCATCTCTACATAGCTACCACACCCTATATCCGATGCAATCACATTAACATATTCTAAACTTGCTCTAGCCCCATATATCTTGTGCTCGACCCTTCCTTCCATAACTAACCTTGCTATCCCTGGGAGTCTTAATATGTGGCCTACCAACCTATCTCTTCTCTTCATTAGCAGTCGCAAGAAACATCTCTCCTCTCCCACTCGTCTTAATACCTCTTCGTTTGTCACCCTATCTACTCATCTGATCTTCATCATTCTCCTGTAACACCACATTTCAAACGCTTCAATTCTCCTCTTTTCTGATGCACCAATATTCCAAGTTTCACTTACATAGAGCGCCACGCTCCAGACGAAGGCTTTCAAAAATGACTTCCTAATACCTAAATCTATATTCGATGTCAACAGATTCCTTTTCTGTAGAAATGCTTTCCTTGCCTGAGCCAACCTACTTTTTATATCCTCTTTGCTACGTCCATCACTGGTTATTTTGCTTCCTAAGTAACAGAAGTCTCCCACTTCTTTTAGTTTTTCACCTGCTAATTCGACAACCATAGAGGTTTCTGATTTATTTCGGCTGCATTTCAATATGCTTGTTTTACATTTATTGATTTTCATCATGAAATCTTATTTATTACCGATTTTCAAGCAATTATTTTATTGTCCATTCTTTAACGCTGAGAATGACCACAATATGGTCGAAACTGGTGCGATTTGATTTTCATTAATTTAAAAAAATATGACTTGAGGGGAATAAAAGGATTATATACCAATTAGGTATTTCATTTATTCAATTGTCAATAAGGGAAGTTATTGATAGGATTAATTTTAAATCATTACGTTTGACGTCTCTTCATACTCATGCGCATATCGAAGGTAACAAGACGTCTTCTGACTGAAGGTGGGCTTTAAGAACGTGATTGGAATGTCAGCTCAGTTGCTAGATTACATCTGGTTATTAAGAGTGATATAGATCTTGCCCGGGAGACGTGATGATGGATGGCTCGCAGATTATTAACTCCTTATCTCGCTACGAGGCGAGAGGACGAGGCGATCTCCCGCTAACTTACACAAGCTACTGAGGTATCCCTCACATCTACAACAGCAGCTAGTTTGAATCCCGACGCTATCCTGAGTATGGTTTACCCCTCCACTCCCTACAGGCAAATGCTGGGATAGTAAGTCCAGGAGCACTTACCTTTAATATTCCCGACTTTAATAATGAATTACTGGTACACACACTACTACAGTCAACACAAAGGCACAAGTTATCAAGCTAACTGAACACGCCCAAGGGGCTGACAACTAGTTTGACGTGGGTTGGCGACCACGGGACCTCAGCTGAGCCCGGCATTGCTTCCACTTACTTGTGCCGGGCTCCTCTCTCTCATCTTTCCCGTTGACCTTTCTTGGTCAACTCTTGTTCTCTTCCGACGCCGAGAGTATTAGGGTAATAATACTAATATCGTGGGCTCGGGTGCCGGGTGCAAGCTTTGTTATTTGACACCCAGAGGGCAGTTTGCATGTGGAATTTTGTTGTTCCTTGAAGCACTATGAAAGTCAAGAAAGTCACATATCTAAGCTCCTTGAACACTATAGCGCTTTCTAGTAGAGAAATGAGGAAATTTATCTTGGCAGAAAATCCCGAATTAATTTTGTCATTATGAACACTGCCTGCTGAATTCAAGTGGGTTCTTTAACATGCCAACATCGTATGACATGGTGTCGTAATTTTTGCCGCCTTTCAAAAATTACTTACCACGACAGGAGCGAACCTGCAAGCTTGGGGGTTAGTAGACCTATACGTTAACCACTCACCCACCGTGGCAAGCAGTACAAGGGTATCTGAGGTCTAGGGTGTCTTTAATTTCCCCGACTTCATTGGCCCTTGTCTTATGTACCTTCATTCTTTGAGGGGTCAGACCTATACTTGTATCTCCTGTAAGACGCGTTATGTGTGTGTGTAGGTCGCTACTTCCAACTAGTGGGCTCGGGAGTTGATGAACCCGAGGGATTCCTGAGTTGGGCCCGTTTTCCCGTTCACCATTGACTTTGGTACGGACCCTATTCTCTTTATCTTTCTTATCTGCCTTTCATGTCTCTACTTCTAGGCATGAGATGATCGTCCATTAAAGGTTTGCAATCTTCACAGCATTAGCCAGATAGCAACGCACAATGCAACCTCTCCGTCACTAAATTTGGCAACACTGTGTAAGAGTGTACTGCAGTAGGCGATGTCTGGCCGGTCTGCTATTTGTCCTGATATTGACGAGAGATGACACAGAAGACAAACAAATAGTCGGAGATCGCAGGCACATTACTTTAGCTTGAGTAATGTGTGCCTCAGTGAGGGACGGCTCGTTCTGTCCAGTCAGAGGTCAGCACAGCTTACCGCGTGATGTATCGCCCGACGAGACCGGAATAAGAAGTCATATCAAATCCTCCCCAGAAATAAAACTCCCCTACTTTATTCCCGTCATGTCTACAATATACATCTTCATTAAGTTTGATTGTAGCAATGCAATTCTCTCTCCATATCGCAGATATTCAAACTGCACTGTTGAAGCAAAAGCTCAACATACTTGTATGTTGAGGTCACGAAGCGATTACCACCCCAAACACATTCAGCTCATCAGATCTAGGTAACCTTCCAAGGTGGGTGAGTGGTTATCGTGTCGGACTACCAACCCAAGCTTGCAGGTTCGCTCCTGGCCGTGGTAAGTGATTTTTGAAAGGCGACAAAAATCACGGCACGCATGTAATACGTTGTTTGCATGTTAAAGAACCCATTTGAATTTAGTAGGCTGTGTTCATAATGGCAAAATTAATCTCGGGATTTTCCGCCAGCACAAAGTTCCTCCTTTCTCTACTAGAAAGCGCTGTAGGGTCATGGAGCTTAGATATCTAACCTCCTTGACATTCATAGTGCTTCAAGGAACAACAAAATTCGACATGCAAGCTGCCCTCTGGGTGACAAATAACAAAACTTGCACCCGGCACCCGAGGCCATACGATATTATTATTAATATAATCTCCTGTGTTCATTGAAATTCACGTTGTTTCTTTGCATAGAAGATCAAATATTTCCATGTAGTCTTTAACTTGAATGTGCACGGAATATGATTGATATCCTGTGTCTTTGTGGTGCCTTCTTTGTGGCAAGGCTGGCTGCGTGGCTCAGCGGTAACGTTCTCGCTTGCAGGACCCAAGTTTGCAGGTTCGTATCCTGGCGCAGTCAGCTGGCATTTGAAGGTGCGTAAATGCCAGGGAGCAGTGTCAGTAGATTTACTGGCACGTTAAAGATTCTCTTCGGGGCGAAATTCCGGCACCCCGCCGTCTCTGCCAGCCGGAGAAGTTTAAAGGACGTAAAACCAATAACATTAGTATTAGTAGTATTATTATGTTTGTGGCAAGTGTTAACACACATTGTACCGTACGTTTTTGGCGTTTATTTTCTTAGAGCGCAGAGACCGACTATAGGTGTCATTCTGGGTTTGATAGAGTTTTGAAATTCTTTTGAATCGGATGATGCCCGCTTGACGAGCAAAACGTATCATATAGTTTTATCCCTGATTTTTTGTCCATAAAAATGTGTTGTTTGATTGACCAGTCTCTTGACTGGTTTGAAGCAGCCTTCAATGCCTCCCTGTCCTGAACTAATCGTTTCATCTCTACAGAGCTACCCCACCCTACATCCGAGGCAATCTGTTGAACATATCCTAACCTTGGTCTACCCCTACAATTCTTATCCTCGACCCTTCCTTCCATAACTAAGCGTGCTACTCGAGGGTGTCTTAGTATGTGTCCTACCAACCTATCTTTTCTCCTTATTAGCAGTCGTCAGATATTTCTCCTCTCCTACTCGTCTTAATACTTCTTCATTTGTTACGTTACGTACTTGTCATTCTCCTGTAACACCACATTTCAAACGCTTCTATTCTCCGATTTTTTGCTGCACCAGTAGTCCAAGTTTCACATCCATAGAGCGCCACGCTCCAGACAAAGGATTTCAAAAATGACTTCCTAGAACCTAAATCTATATTTGATGTCATTTTTATAGAAATGCTTTCCTTGCCTGAGCCAAAATACTTCTTTATATTCTCTTTGCTTCGCCCATCACTGGTTATTTTCATTCCTAGTGAATATAATAGGCTGTAGGCTATATATTTAATCACTAACATATTTTTCAGGTTAATTTGTCGCAGTAATTGGGGTTATATTGAGTTGGTCGATTAAAAAGTGTCAGAGGAAATGAATGAACTGAAAAAGCAGTTGGAAGGAAGCGGTCGTGGCTGATTGAAAGGTACCGTCCCGCCATTTGCCATTGGAAAACATTTCAAGGATAACTGACGGCGGGGTTCGAACCCATAATTTGCCTAGTGTGTCAGGAGAAGGTTTTGGTCCATATACAGGGTGATTCTTTTGCTGGAGCTAAGCCGGCGGCTGGCTGCCGGGAGCGCGCGCCTTCCACTAGCCAACCGAGCTCGTACCGCGGATTGCGCGCAGGAGGAAACCGTAACAAAGAACATTAATTAATGGTAAATTTACCAGCAAATCATGATTAAAGATCTTACCTATCAACAGGAGATGCTGAGTGTGTTCTCCTTTAGCTAACAGACAGGCGTGGTACCGTGTAAATAAATTAGCGTTTATGTTCGACCCTGACTATTATATTTCAGAAAACTGTATCATAATGATGGTCATTATAACTCTATTTTTAGCCTACTTTTCACATTTTGCAAAAATGAGGAAAAAGTAGACTTATGAGATCGATCCGGGAAAATGTGTGTCTGTCTGTCTGTCTGTCTGTCCTTCTGTCTGTCAGTCCGTCTGTCTGGCTGTGTGTGTGTGTGTGTGTCCCTATCAACTCCTAAACGGCTGCAGCAATCAAAACCAAATTTAGTATGAGTAAAGACGTGCACCCGAATATCTCACGTCCATATTTGAAAATGATGTCAGTGCAACCAACTGCTGAAAACACGCACTAGAAATTTGAGCTCCATGTTGGATATCTTAGAAGGTATACATGCAAGCAATTCCAAAATTGGCACACATGTATATAACACTACTTCAGTTTAATTTCCAGTAGGCCATACATGACAGTGTTGCCAAAATAATTCTAAACCTTCTGATAGGTCCAATTTTTAAATGCCTATAACTTCAAAACTGTCAATTGGATTTCAACCAAATTTTGTATTTAAAATGTGTATATAAACAGATATGACTGAGCGTATTCTTAAGAGCCACCAGGGCTGCCAACTGCTAATAATTGCTCTCTCTATTCTTTTATCCAAATACCTATATATCAGAAAGCATGCAAGCCGACAGATTTAAACTATGCACACGTATAGTACCTGACATTTTATATTAATTTGGAGTAACTTATATACGTCACTGCTACCAACATGATTCTAAGCCTGCTGAGAAGTCCAACTTTAAATACATGTAACTTCTATACTATCAATTGGATTTCAACCAAATTTCGTATGTGCTATATACCATAACAGATATGACTATGCGTATTCTTAAGAGCAACCAAGGCTGCCAACTATTAATAAATGCAGTTTCTATTTTTGTTACCCTAATATCAATAAATCAGAAAGTATGCAAGCAAATAGCTCTAAACTTTCCACACCTATAGTACCTGGCATTCTAGATTAATTTGGAGTAACTAATATACGTCAGTGCTGCCAAAATAATTTTAAGCCTGCTGATAGGTCCAATTTTAAAATATATGTAACTTCTTAACTAACTAATGGATTTAATTCAAAATTGGCACAACAATAGATCATATTATTTCAGATTATTTCTGATCAATACATGCATGACATTGTTGCCAACATGATTTTACGCGCTGTTAGATCCAATGTTTAACTGCATGTAACGTCCATGCTATCCATTGGTCTTGAACCAAATTTTGTATTCTGTACCTTAAGAGATGGAACTAAGAATATATTCAGTCACCAGGGCTGCCAACTGTAGTGCTCTATTAGGCTACATTATACCAGGTATATTTTGTACTAATTAGATATTTCGATATTACCAACTTAATTCCGTCATTATTCTAGATAGGTTCATATTCTGTAGAATAATCACTGGCCTGAAAATTAGGCTGTATAGTTCTTCACGGAACTTCTTGTTCATTATGAAACAGTTTCTCCCATCAATCACAGCTCAAGAAACAGTTGTTTGACCAATTAGATAAGGATAACATCGCACCTGCACTGAGTTCCAAGGCCTTCTAATTAAAAATTCACTGCATGGCCAAGTGTCATAGTGGGGTAATCGAGGAGGTCATGGTCAAATACAAGGCATTCTCTGCGTCCCATGCGCTCTGTTCAGTACATAAAACTTGCGAAATCTCCACAGATATTTATGAATATTTATGTTTGAACATAAAATAGTTATAATAATTATCATCGAACATAAACAGTCGTATGCAACTCGCCTATAATGGTAATTAAGATACTCGTATGTAAATTATAAAACTAGCATACGCTTGTTTTATAAACATACTCGTTTCTTAATTATTGCCATTATAGGTTCGTTGCATAATTCCCTTCTGTTGTGAGGGATATCTGCTGCCGTATATTGTTCTCCAGCTCCACTTGGGTACGGGTATTTGATCTGTACACTTTGAATGTTAAATTAACCCACAATTGAACAACAAACGGGCTTAGGTCCGTGCTTCTATTAATCACAGTAAACGTGCAGGGGGGAACAGGAGTAACGACATAATGTAACGATTTAACTTCCAAAGTTACTGTCTGTCAGCTGAAGGAGAACATTTTTAGTATCTTCTGTGAAAAGATAAGTTCTAACCTTTAACTGGTGGCGTGAGGTTATCCAGATTCCCGAGAAATAAAAAAAAACATCTGTGCTTCTTTAATTAAATCTTGCAACTGTTGTTTATGTTACCTTATTATCTGTGCGCTGACACTACACACCCTCGTTGATGAAACTTTAGTGACTTAATGACTTTAATGACCCTGGCTAGCTCGCTTCCGCCTCGCGCAACCCTACGGCCCGAGCTCGGTTGGTTGGCGGTCGGCGCGCGCCCGGCAGTCGGCCGCCGGCCCAACTCCAACAAAAGAATCACCGTGTATAAGATAGTTCTCATGTTAGGGCATATAATCGCAAATACTTGTTTTCCTGCCTTCTTCTTCTTTTGAATAACCCTTTTGGAGGGTGCGATGAATCAACTTTGGCTATTGTCCATTGTATTCAATTTCCTTCATCCTTCTAGATTGACGATCTTTCTCCTCTTGAGTCAACTTTCTGCGAGTTGTTTGTTTGTTTGTTTGTTTGTTAGTTTCTTTCTTTCTTTCTTTCTTTCTTTCTTTCTTGAAATTCTTCCTTTTGAATAGCTTCTCTGGGGAGTGATCTGTTTGCTATTGTGTCTGTGTGAATTCTGGCGTTTGTCAAACCTTTGTCAATTTCAATGGACCATGAGGGTTTGGATTTGTAACTAGTCAGTAAGTTGAAGATCTGTTTAGTTAGTCTACTATTTTCCATTCTATAATGTGCCAGAAAAACTGTAATCTTCTCTTTTCCATGACATCAATTAATTTTTAACATTTCTAATATAACTCTCTATTTGGTCGTAGCCTAACCTATATTCTGCTTTATTATTTCGTTTAGCTCCCAGTATTTTTGTCACAATTCGTCTTTCATTATTCTCTAATTTGTCTAAATCTCCAAATCTTGCTAATTTAAGTGTTTCTCCTGCATGCGTTTCAGGTCTGACCACTGTTTAATAATGCCGTAATTTAGTGTTCCAGAATAAGTTTTTTTTTAAATTATATATATCTTTTGTCATTATATAGGCCTAATTGGGTACAATTTCTGTTGACCTATTGGAGAGCAATATGGCTTCTATCACTTCATTCCTCTCTGAGTTGCCGGTTGATTAAGATAATGAAATGGTTAAAATTATACGCCAAATCAATACTCAACACATATATATTTTTAGCCTACTTTTCACATTTTGCAAAAATGAGGAAAAAGTAGACATGAGATCGGGCAAATGTGTGTCCGCCTGTCCTTCTGTCTGTCTGTATGTCTGGCTGTGTGTGTGTCCCCTCCTATCAACTCGTAAACGGCTCTAGCAATCGAAACAAAATTTGGTAGGAGTAAAGATCTATACCTGCATATCTCAATGCCTTTCTTGAAAATGATGTCAGTGCTACCAACTGCTGAAAAATCGCAATTGAAATTTGTGCTCGATGTTGGATATCTTGGAAGGTATGAATGGGAGCTATTTCAAAATTGGCACACGTATAGATAATAATAATGCAGTTTAGTAGGGGAGTGATGAGAGTTCTGCCCCCCCCCCCAACACTACTCCCAATGCGAGCCGATAACTCCCGAACCCGTGGTCGGGGATTTACGAATGAGGTGTCTTTGGACTCGAGTTGACGGGGGCTTTGCTATGGACCACTTGTTATATTTTTTAATTTTTTTTTGAAAATTTTTGTTTTTGAAAGTAGGTGACAGTTTGAAAACCAAACATGATAGAACGTTGTGCCATAGTTCAAACGAATGTTCTCTATGACCTTTATTTTTATAATAAAACTTTTTTAACTTTTGAGATTTCTTGAAAACACTTATATTTTGAAATTTTTATATTTTGGAAACTAAAGAGTTTACAAAAAATTTGTTTGACGTAAATTAAAGGTCCCTACGCCCTCTACCGCCAAAATAAATTTCAAGTCTCTAGGACTGAAACTGTGCAGTAGTGGGATGGGGAGAGTTCTACTCCCCCCATACTTTCATATAAACTTTGGGCGATATCTCCCTAACGCGTGGTCGGATTTTAACGAACGAGGTATTGTTGACGTTGGGATGACGTTCTCTTTGCTAAGCATGTGTGTTGGTATTTTTAAAAAATGAGATTTTTTGTTCTTTGGATTGGCACTATTTTGGAAACGGTGAATTGGAAAAAAGTTTGTTTGACGTTAATGAAAGGTGGGTATGCCCTCTAGGCGGGCAGCAAGTTTCAAGGGTGTAGGAGGAAAAAAAATGATAGCCTACTTTCTCGCGAACATTGGTGATCATTGGCGAACGGATGGTTGGATTTTAACAAATGAGGTGTCGTTGGACTCGAGCTGACGTCCTCTTCTCTATAGACCACTCGTTATATTTCAGAAAAAAAAAATGAAAAATTTTGTTTTTAAGTAGGCGAAGGTTTGAAAACCAAACATGATAGAATGTTGTGCCATAGTTCAAACCAATGATCTCTATGACCGTTATTTTTTTATAATACAACTTTTTTATATTTTGAGATTTTTTGAAAACCCTTAAATTTTGAATTTTTACTATTTTGGAAACTAACACGTTGACAAATATTTTGTTTGACATAAATGAAAGGTCCCTACGCCCTCGACTAGGGAAAATAAATATCAAGTATCTAGGACAAAAAAACTAGGCATTTTAAATATTTTTTTAATTTTTTTTTTTAAATAAAAGCGTGTTTGTAGACAGAGAGCCGGTAGCGCTTGACGTATGTTACAACGAGGCTATGACTGAGCATGCTGAATACTGGAAATGGCTGTTTCGACGGGGACGATGTATGGCAAAACGAGGGGTTGCTTTTCGATATTTTTTCCTGTGACGAATGAATGATGGCGAATATTTTGAAATGTGACAAGCATGCTAAGATTTTTTTCCCCTGAAGGGGATCTTTAACGTTTTAGTTAACGGTGATGAGCGAGATCGCTCTCTGACACAAGAGACGGTTGTAGGATATGACCAAGTGATTCTTAGACGTTGGCGATCTCGGTGACCGTGCCCGGAAGAAATGATTTGCTATTTTGGTGGGATGGCGGGGGCAGCTTATGACGGTTGGTTTTGTGACATTTCCTATGACGGATAGAGGCCAATATTTGAAAATGTGTTAAGTGTGCTAGGATTTTTTTAACCCTAAAGGGGATCTTTAACATGCTAGTAAACGGTGATAGGCGAGACTGCTGTCTGGCACAGTAAATGGTTTTAGAATATGGAAACCTATAACATTTGCTCGACAAGTCATGTGCATGTACGCAAAGAGCCAAAACGGTAAGGTCATTGGCCTGAAATGTTATAAAATAAATATTGAACTGGGTAAAGTCATGTGTTTTAGGATGAAAGTATGTGGTTAACATGATCATGTATTGAGGATGGCCGCTTGCTAGTAATTATTATTACAGTAAAATGTTTAATAATAATAATAATAATAATAATAATAACAACAATAATAATAATAATAATAATAATACGACACACACACATGTTTTGAATGCTAACACGCACACAGTCCAGCTCACTGGTGAATGAATATTGTACCTAGCCAGAGGACTCGTGAGAGCTGTTGCTGGTGCTGACGAGGCAGGAATGTCTACGTCAGCAGGAAGTGTGATATCAGCTTACTTGCCACGTGGTGGCTAGCAGGTGTGCTGTTTAAGCAGAGACTGCCATTTGGGTTCTGAGACAGTATGACTACCGATGTATAAGAGGTAGCCATTTTGGTTCCTTATTAAAAACATTGGGCCTGTTTGCCATCTCTTGATGAATGCAGTACATTTGCATTTTTCTGTTGGCTCAGTCTAGAGTAAAATGTGGCTTTGCACCGAGGTCTCAGTCTCACTCATGGCTGTGATTATATGGAAGCTACTGAGGTATGGGTGGTGCTTAGTAATGACATCCAGGGCACAGTCAGTGGATGCTGTGAAAGTTTCTACTCATAGGGTTAGTACTGCTGTTCTGACTCAGTGAGGAAAGTAATGGCAAACTACCTCACTCCTCATCTTGCCTAGTACGCCTCAATATAGCGCTGCCTTGGGTTTTTGTGGGTATATACCCACATAACCTCACGGTGGTGCTTTTTGAGGATCCAACCAGCCTTCGGGCTGACTACCTAACAGACGTTAAAAACATGAAACTAGTATAAGGTACACGAATCTTATTCAGATTGAGGAAATGTGAAGAGGCGTGGGAACACGTGCGAGAGAGAGAGACAGAGAACCATTCAAGGTCAAAACGCTGAGAAAATACAACTTTTTCTGTTGCTAGGCTAACTGATAACGATTGCGTTAGTCATGCACTTGCCATTTTAGCACACGGACGTATACAGTAGAGCTGTGGAAGAAAAATCCTTTTATATTTTGGTAAGTACCTATGAATGATTATTTTAATAATGTCATGCTAATGAACCTTAAATTTGTAGTTATTGATTAGGTAATTATTGATTTTTTAATTTATTTGTTTGCAGATAACCGGTATACCTTACATGTCTGAGATACAAGAAACCAATTTACTTTTGAACCCACTAGAAGGAAACAGCAACAAGCCACTGCAAGTGAAGGTGGGATTATTTTTTAAACCAACTTGTTTCATTTTTTTGTTTCCTATTTTATTTTATGAAATGCTTGTACTAACATGACATTTGGTATTTATAACAGTTTATTTTATTTATTTTTAGAAACTTGGAAAAAAAGCCTTACCGCCCTAGCAGTCGGTGTAAACCCGAGACGCAGTAAAGTGCAACCATTGTTTCCAGGATTGGCAATCCTTTAAAGCAAATCCACAATAAAAACATATTGTTTTATCCCCTTCACCAGTATAAAAAAAATCCAGCTTCACTTAACTGTTTGGTAAGGTGTTTTAATATTAATGGCCAAACATTTGTATAAGATTCTAAACGTTTTCCAACAGAGCTGTACTCGGGGTGTGCTAGTGTTTTAGTCTTGCAAACTCCCAAATTTTCAAAAGCACATGCCAATTCAACACTGTCTATGGCATATGGACCACATATTCGACACTACCGTTGTTGGCTGGTAATACATCATTATTATTATTATTATTTATTTGTGATTCAGCAACGTAAGTAGCGGCCAATGGTCTTGTGGTTCGGTAAAATGGATACACGGGTATGTTACCCACTTGTTTTCCAAGCATGTAAGGACAACAAGGACACCATCGCAAATGGTCTCTAAACGGATCATCCCCTTCTTTCCAGTGTGAAAGTTCAATACGACAAAACACACAGCGCACCACATCTTCTCGGTTCAAGTAAAAAAAACGGCTTTTGCAAGTTCGTATGTCGACAAAAAGCCTTCAGACCAGGATTCAAATGTTAACAAACGATCATGTTCTGATTTTAAATTTAACCCACGTGGTAAACCAACTTGCTCACTTGTTGTATTTGGTACTAACGCCATGTGTTATAATAAAACTTTTTCTTATTGTAAGTTATTGACGTTGCACAGAGTACTTTAAAGCACAATGTATGCTTGTTCACTGTCTGTTCATTACATAATGGCGCATGACGACACCTAAAAGCAAACAAAATAACCCATCACTCACTCAATCAATCAATCAATCAATCAGTACTTGTAAATAAAACTTTAACGTTAATTGTCATTGATATATCAAAACACCATAAAAATTATAATAAACTGTATGTCGGCACTAACAGTAACCCATGTACTTATTTTCTTTTTATAAAGCTGCAGTCATTTCCATTCCCCTTTAACCAATACATAAACAAAACAAAAATAATGTCATGTCATTTTGTTCAGATTATCATGTTCAAACCTGTGAATATTCCTTGAGTTCATAAGGTACAATGTTCCTCATTTTTCTACTAGAAAGCGCTATAGAGTTTATGGAAATTAGATATCTAACGTCTAACCTCCTTGACTTTCATAGACAAGGAACAACTAAATTCGACATGCAAGCTACCCTCTGTGTGTCAAATAACAAAGCTTTCACCCGGCACCCGAGGCTATACGATATTAATAATATTATTAATATTATATTATTACTATTATTATTATTATTATTATTATTATAAGGAACGACATGTCAGTTAAATTAAAATTTTTGTTTTTTTTACAAATCCAATATGGTCTTGTACCGGTTGCCAATACATAGTCATTAATCAAGAAAGCAATCATCGTCCTAGTCATGTACAGGTAATGAATTTTTTGTCTACGAGTTTTCAGTAGTGGTATAATGGAACAGCATTTTATGTTAGGCTTACCTGAGTTTTAAATAGTTCACTGCCTGGAAACAATGGTTGCACTTTACTGCGTCTCGGGTTTACACCGACTGCTAGGGCGGTAAGGCTTTTTTTCCAAGTTTCTAAAAATAAATAAAATAAACCGTTATAAATACCGAATTTCATGTTAGTACAAGCATTTCATAAAATAAAATATGAAACAAAAAAATGAAACAAGTTGGTTTAAAAAATAATCCCACCTTCACTTGCAGTGGCTTGTTGCTGTTTTCTTCTAGTGGGTTCAAAAGTAAACTGGTTTCTTGTATCTCAGATATGTAAGGAATACCGGTTATCTGCAAAAAAATAAATTATAAAATCAATAATTACCTAATCAATAACTACAAATTTAAGGTTCATTAGCATGACATTATTAAAATAATCATTCATAGGTACTTACCAAAAAATAAAAGGATTTTTCTTCCACAGCTCTACTGTATACGTCCGTGTGCTAAAATGGCAAGTGCATGACTAACGCAATCGTTATCAGTTAGCCTAGCAACAGAAAAAGTTGTATTTTCTCAGCGTTTTGACCTTGAATGGTTCTCTGTCTCTCTCTCTCGCACGTGTTCCCACGCCTCTTCACATTTCCTCAATCTGAATAAGATTCGTGTACCTTATACTAGTTTCATGTTTTTAACGTCTGTTAGGTAGTCAGCCCGAAGGCTGGTTGGATCCTCAAAAAGCACCACCGTTAGGTTATGTGGGTATATACCCACAAAAACCCAAGCCAGCGCTATATTGAGGCGTACTAGGCAAGATGTGGAGTGAGGTAGTTTGCCATTACTTTCCTCACTGAGTCAGAACAGCAGTACTAACCCTATGAGTAGAAACTTTCACAGCATCCACTGACTGTGCCCTGGATGTCATTACTAAGCACCACCCATACCTCAGTAGCTTCCATATAATCACAGCCATGAGTAAGACTGAGACCTCGGTGCAAAGCCACATTTTACTCTAGACTGAGCCAACAGAAAAATGCAAATGTACTGCATTCATCAAGAGATGGCAAACAGGCCCAATGTTTTTAATAAGGAACCAAAATGGCTACCTCTTATACATCGGTAGTCATACTGTCTCAGAACCCAAATGGCAGTCTCTGCTTAAACAGCACACCTGCTAGCCACCACGTGGCAAGTAAGCTGATATCACACTTCCTGCTGACGTAGACATTCCTGCCTCGTCAGCACCAGCAACAGCTCTCACGAGTCCTCTGGCTAGGTACAATATTCATTCACCACTGAGCTGGACTGTGTGCATGTTAGCATTCAAAACATGTGTGTGTGTCTTATTATTATTATTATTGTTGTTATTATTATTATTATTATTATTATTATTACTAAACATTTTACTGTAATAATAATTACTAGCAAGCGGCCATCCTCAATACATGATCATGTTAACCACATACTTTCATCCTAAAACACATGACTTTACCCAGTTCAATATTTATTTTATAACATTTCAGGCCAATGACCTTACCGTTTTGGCTCTTTGTGTACATGCACATGACTTGGTCGAGCAAATGTTATAGGCTTCCATATTCTAAAACCATTTACTGTGCCAGACAGCAGTCTCGCCTATCACCGTTTACTAGCATGTTAAAGATCCCCTTCAGGGTAAAAAAAAATCCTAGCACACTTAACACATTTTCAAATATTCGCCTCTATCCGTCATAGGAAATGTCACAAAACCAACCGTCATAAGCTGCCCCCGCCATCCCACCAAAATAGCAAATCATTTCTTCCGGGCACGGTCACCGAGATCGCCAACGTCTAAGAATCACTTGGTCATATCCTACAACCGTCTCTTGTGTCAGAGAGCGATCTCGCTCATCACCGTTAACTAAAACGTTAAAGATCCCCTTCAGGGGTAAAAAATCTTAGCAGACTTGTCACATTTCAAAATATTCGCCTTCATTCATTCGTCACAGGAAAAAATATCGAAAAGCAACCCCTCGTTTTGCCATACATCGCCCCCGTCGAAATAGCCATTTCCAGTATTCAGCATGCTCAGTCATAGCCTCGTTAAAACATACGTCAAGCGCTACCGGCTCTCTGTCTACAAACACGCTTTTATTAAAAAAAAAAGAAATTAAAAAGAAATATTTAAAATGCCTAGTTTTTTTGTCCTAGAGACTTGATATTTATTTGCCTGGTCGAGGGCGTAGGGACCTTTCATTTATGTCAAACGAAATATTTGTCAACGTGTTAGTTTCCAAAATAGTAAAAATTCAAAATTTAAGGGTTTTCAAAAAATCTCAAAATATAAAAAAGTTGTATTATAAAAAAATAAAGGTCATAGAGATCATTGGTTTGAACTATGGCACAACTTTCTATCATGTTTGGTTTTCAAACCTTCGCCTACTTAAAAACAAAATTTTTAATTTTTTTTTCTGAAATGTGGTCTATAGAGAAGAGGACGTCAGCTCGAGTCCAACGACACCTCATTTGTTAAAATCCAACCATCCGTTCGCCAATGATCACCAATGTTCGTGAGAAAGTAGGCTATTATTTTTTTTTCCTCCTACAACCTTGAAACTTGCTGCCCGCCTAGAGGGCATACCCACCTTTCATTAACGTCAATCAAACTTTTTTCCAATTCACCGTTTCCAAAATAGTGCCAATCCAAAGAACAAAAAATCTAATTTTTTAAAAATACCAACACACATGCTTAGCCAAGAGAACGTCATCCCAACGCCAACAATACCTCGTTCGTTAAAATCCGACCACGCGTTCGGGAGATATCGCCCAAAGTTTATATGAAAGTATGGGGGGGGGGGAGTAGAACTCTCCCATCCCACTACTGCACAGTTTTAGTCCTAGAGACTTGAAATTTATGTTGTGGTTAGAGGGGGGCAGGGCCATTCATTTACGTCAAACAAACTTTTTTGTTAACTCTTTAGTTTCCAAAATATAAAAATTTCAAAATTTTGTGTTTTCAAAAAATCTCAAAAAGTAAGAAGGTTTTATTATAAAAAATAAAGGCCATAGAGGCCATTCGTTTCAACTATGGCACAACGTTATATCATGTTTGGTTTTCAAACTATCGCCTACTTCCAAAAACAATAATTTTCAAAAAAGTTTAAAAAATATAACAAGTGGTCCATAGCAAAGCCCCCGTCAGATCGAGTCCAACGACACCTCATTCGTAAATCTCCGACCACGGGTTCGGGAGTTATCGGCTCGCATTGGGAGTAGTGGTGGGGGGGGGGGGCAGAAGTCTCATCACTCCTCTACTCAGTTTAATTTCCAGGGTGCCATTCATGGCAGTGTTGCCAAAATGATTATAAGACTGCTGATATGTCCATTATTTAAATGCATATAATTTCTACACTATCAATTGGAATTCAACGACATTTTGTGTGTGCTATGTGTATATAAACAGATATGACTGAGCGTATTCTTAGAGCCACCAGGGCTGCCAACTGTTAATAAATGCTCTCAATTTATTTTATCCAAATACCAATATACAGTATCAGAAAGTATGCAAGCTGACAGCTTTAAACAATGCACACGTATAGTACCTGGCATTATAGTTTAATTGGAGTAACTAATATACGTCAGTGCTGCCAACATGATTCTAAGCCTGCAGATAGGTCCAACTTTAAAATGCATGTAAGTTCTATACTAACTAATGGATTTCATTCAAAATTGGCACAACAATAGATCGTATTATTTCGGTTTATTTCTGACCAATACATGCATGACATTGTTGCCAACATGATTTTACGCGCGCTGTTAGATCCAATGTGTAACTGCATGTAACGTCCATACTATCCATTGGACTTCAACCAAATGTTGTATTCTGTACCTTAGGAGATGGAACTAAGAATATATTTCGTCACCAGGGCTGCCAACTGTAGTGCTCTATTAGGCTACATTATGCCAGGTATACAGTATTCCGAACTAATTTGAAATTTCTATATTACCAATTTAATTTCGTAATAATTCTAGATAGATCCATATAGATTAATCATTGCAATGAATCTGAAATTTTAAGAAAAGTAGGCTCTTTAGTTCGTCACGGAACTTTTTGTTTATATATAGGACACGTTTCGACCTTCAATGACGTCATCTACAGCTGGTGGCACCCATTCAAAATGTTTAAACTCCGTATTGAAGATAGACTTAGCTTATTCTTTCAAGCACTGAACTGAGTTAATTATTGATTTAAATACTTAATTTTCTAAATTATTTCATATATATGATTTTGATATTTTTTTATTATATAGCTTAACATTTATTTACAATCACCAGTTATATTTCTCGCTTTTTAACTTCATTTTGAAAATTACTGAAAAAGGACCAGTATTATATTTTATTTTTAAAATTCTGAATTGTAAGGATATCCATTTTAGTATTTTATTTCAATTTATTACAATTTTATGATTAACATTTCATTTCTTATTTAGATTTAAGTATGGTACATATATACTAGTTTGTTTTAATTCTTAATTGATTTTCATTTTTTAGCTGAAGATGACCTCATTGAAGGTCGAAACATGTCCTATATATAAATCTATACATGTGTTGAGTATTGATTTGGCGTATAATTTTAAACATTTAATCCTACTATCAATACGGATATTTAAAACATTTGTTTTTTCAATGGCAAATGTGTTTGCATTCTATGATTAAGATAATACATGAAGCAATCGTTTCCTATTTAATATAATGTTATCAAGTATAATTCTATTGTTGGTGTGGAGCTCTGGTATTGTGCGAACAATAGCGGTCAGAACAAGAGAGCTCACATAGTGCACTAGTTATTTACGGTCGACTGAGAGCTCTTCTAATCCTCCTCTCTACTCCCAACGGAGCGCGTAGCTAAAGCCTGTGCAGAGACCATCCTCTCGAGTGCCTTCCAAGTCTTCTGATTCTCCATAGAACAGGCCAGCGTCGGACGGAGACCATTAGACTCGTAGTTCAGCGGAAATTGTTATAATCCATAATTCAGTACCGCCAACATAAGAGCCTTCATTCCGTGTGAATAATGACACAACTAATCGCACTGGTTGGTTGGTTCCTTAGTTTAGAGGCTGCGCCAACGTGGTCATGTAGCCCCGTGTACTTTGGGTGTGTGTAGAATTTGTGATGGACGAAGCAAAGAAGATATAAAAAGTAGGTTGGCTCAGGCAAGGAAAACATTTATACTGAAAAGGAATCTGTTGACATGGAATATAGATTTAGGTATTAGGAAGTCATTTTTGAAGGCCTTTGTCTGGAGCGTGGCGCTCTATGGAAGTGAAACTTGGACTATTGGTGCAGCAGAAAGGAGGAGAATTGAAGCGTTTGAAATATGGTGTTACAGGAGAATGATGAAGATCAGATGGGTAGATAGGGTAACAAACGAAGAGGTATTAAGACTAGTGGGAGAGGAGAGATGTTTCTGGTGACTGCTAATGAAGAGAAGAGGTAGGTTGGTTGGACACATACTAAGACATCTAGGAATAGTAAGCTTAGTTATGGAAGGAAGGGTCGAGGACAAGAACTGTAGGGGTAGACCAAGGTTAGAATATGTTAAACAGACTGCCTCGGATGTGTGTAGAGATGAAACGATTAGCTCAGGACAGGGAGGAATGGAGGGCTGCATCAAACCAGTCAAATTACTGATCACTCTAACAACAACAGAATATGTCTGATAACCGGTGTTATTGTGATGGCTGTATTAGCGTGTGTTATCTGTAATTCAGGTAAGGACTGCAGACGATCAATTTCAAGTAGTTCCTACTTTTGCCAACAAATGCTACCGTCAACGACACCTAGCCGCGAACTTGGCTACTAGATGCCATCCCAGATCTCCGGCATATAGACGTTGACTGTGTATATTGTATCAAAGATACAGTCCCTTTGACTGTTCATAGATGTCACTAAAACTGCTCAAAGATGTAAACAACCATGCATGAGCAGGGCCTATTAGACGGAGGGGGTACGACAGCCGATCAGTTCCAGTCATTCCACCAGGACGAAGGTACGCTGCTCATGTTGTCTGTAGTTCTACCATGCCTAGAAGGTCAATACCGCAGTTCGCGTCCGCATTGTTACTTTGTGTCAAGAAGGGCTCTCAACAAGGGAAGTTTCCAGGCGTCTCAGAGTGAACCAAAGCGATGTTGTTCGGACATGGAGGAGGTACAGAGATACAGGAACTGTCGATGACAGGCCTCGCTCAGGCCGCCCAAGGGCTACTACTGTAGTGGATGACCGCTACTTACGGATTGCCGCTCGGAGGAACCCTGACAGCAATGCCACCATGTTGAATAATGCGTTTCGTTCAGCCACAGGACGTCGTGTTTCAACTCAAACTGTGCGCAATAGGCTGCATGATGCGCAACTTCACTCCCGACGTCCATGGCGAGGTCCAGCTTTGCAACCCCGACACCATGCAGCGCGGTACAGATGGGCCCAACAACATGCTGAATGGACCCCACAGAATTGGCATCACGTTCTCTTCACCGATGAGTGTCGCATATGCCTTCAACCAGACAATCGTCGGAGACGTGTTTGGAGGCACCCTGGTCAGGCTGAACGTCTTAGACACACTGTCCAGCGAGTGCAGCAAGGTGGTGGTTCCCTGATGTTTTGGGGTGGCATTATGTGGGGCCGACGTACGCCACTGGTGGTCATGGAAGGCTCCGAAACGGCTTTACGATACCTGAATGACATCCTCCGACCCATAGTGCACCCATATCGGCAGAATATTGGAGAGGCATTTGTCTTCATGGACGACAATTCTCGACCTCATCGTGCACATCTTGTGAATGCGTTCCTTCAAGATAACGACATCGCTCGACTACAGTGGCCAGCATGTTCGCCAGACATTAACCCTATCAAACATGCCTGGGATATGTTGAAAAGGGCTGTTTATGGACGTCTTGACCCACCAACCACTCTGAGAGATTTACGCCGAATTGTCGTTGAGGAGTGGGACAATTTGGACCAACAGTGTCTTGATGAACTTGTGGATAGTATGCCACGACGAATACAGGCATGCATCAATGCAAGAGGACGTGCTACTGGGTATTAGAGGTAGTGGTGTGTACTGCAATCTGGACCACAAATGCTGAAAGTCTAGCTGTATGATGGTACAACATGCAATGTGTGGGTCTCATGAGCAATAAAACGAGCTGAAATGTTGTTTGTGTTGATCTCTATTCCCTTTGTATTTAAAGGTTCCGGAACTCTTGGAACCGAGGTGATGCAAAACTTTTTTTGATGTGTGTATTTGTCAAATACCACTCACTCACTCATTCATTTATTCATCACGAAATCTCAGAAACCACCGAACGGATTGGAATGAAATCTGGTATGCAGCTTCCTCAAGGGCCGCAAATGCCCACTAAGAGAGAAATTTTGGCTATTCAGGTTCTAAAGGGGTGTTAAGGGGGTAGACCTGCATTTAATTGAATAGCAATATCTCCCGATTGGTTTCATGGGGGGATGTGATACTCGGCATATAAACTCATCATTAAAAATAAGAAGACATGTGTCTGAGGGTTTTTCGATGTGGTGTATATTATGAGGTGAAAGGGGTGAAAAGTGGGGATTAAAAGATTCTTAACGGAGCGTGTGCCTCTTAAACGACAGAGGCGAGGAGTTTGAAACACAGCGAAAAGAAATCAACATAAAAAAGAAGTAAATATGTGTTTGACAGTTTTTTCATAAATCCAAATTAAGGGGCCCATGGGGAGAGATGAAATTCTGGGGGGGGGGGACAGGAAAGAAAGTGTCCTAACTGATTGACTGACTGGCTCACTCATCAAACTCAGGGGAAAAAAACTGCTTTAAAGTAAGTAAATAGCTGTTCGACAGTTTTTTTTTCATAAATCAAATTTAAGGGGTTCATGGGGAGGGGTGAAATTCTGAAAAAAGAAAATTGAAAGAAAATGACCAGACTCACTCACGTACTCACTCACTCATCATCGCCTAGCCAAAATTATTGAAGTTAGAAACATGACAGTTTGGGGATATGTTCATTGTATGTCAAAACCGTCTACTAAGGGAGGATTTTCGGATATTCAGGTTCTAAAGGGGTCTTAAGGGGGTTAAACCTGTATTTTATTGAATAACTATATCTCCCGATTGGATTCATTGGGGGATGTGATACACGGCATATAAACTTATCATTAAAAAGTAACAAGACACGTGTCTGAGGGTTTTTCGATGTGGTGTATATTATGAGGTTAAAGGGGTGAAAAGTGGGGATTGAAAGATTCCTAACGGAGCGTGTATCTCTTAAACGACATAAGGGAGGAGTTTGAAACTCAGCGGAAAAAAAATCAGCATAAAAATAAGTAAATATGTGTTTGACCGATTTTCCATAAATCCAATTTAAGGGGCCCATGGGGAGGGGTGAAATTCGGGGAGAGGGACAGGAAAGAAAGTGTCCTAACTGATTGACTGACTGACTCACTCATCAAACTCACAGGAAATAACTGCTTTAAAGTAAGTAAATAGCTTTTCGACAGTTTGTTTTTCAATCAAATTGAAGGGGTTCATCGGGAGGGGTGAAATTCTGAAGAAAAAAAATTGAAAGGAAATGTCCTGACTCATTCACTCACTCATCATCGCCCAGCCAAAAATATTGAAGTTGGAAACATGACATTTCGGGGATATGTTCGTTGTATGTCAAAACCGTACACTAAGGGAGGTTTTTTGGATATTCGGGTTCTAAAGGGGTCTTAAGGGGGTTAAACCTGCATTTCATTGAATATCAATATCTCACGAGTGGTTTCATTTGTGGATGTGATACTCGGCATATAAACTAATCATTAAAAATACGCAGACATGTGTTTAAGCGTTTTTCGATGTGGTGTATTATTATGAGGTGAAAGGGCTGAAAAGTGGGGGTTGAAGGATTCCTAATGGAGCGTGTAGGCCTATCTCTTAAACGACATAGGCGAGAAATTTGAAACTCAGCGGAAAAAAAATCAGCTTAAAAAGTAAGTAAATCGGTTTTCGACTGTTTTTTCATAAATTAATTTAAGGGGCCATGGGGTGGGGTGAAATTCTGGGGGAATAAAGGAGAGAAAGTGTCCTAACCGACTGACTCAGGGTAAAAAGACAGCTTAAGAAATAAGTTAAAAGGTGTTCAAGCGTTTTTTAATCAATCCAAGTTAATGGGCCCATGGGGAGGGGTGAAATTCTGGTAAAATAAATGAAAGAAAATGTCCTGTCTGACTCACTCACTCATCACGCCCAGCGAAAACTATTAAAGTTGGAAACATGAAATTTTGGGAAGATGTTCGCTGAATGTCGAAAACGTTAACTAAGGAATGATTTTTGTTTATTCGGGTTTTAGAGACGTGTCAAGGGGGTAAACGTGCATTTCATTGAATAACGATATCTCATGAGTTGTTTGTTTGGGGATGTGATATTCGGTATATAAACTAATCATTAAAAATAATCAGACATATGTCTAATGGTTTATCGATGTGGTGTATATTATGAGGTGAATGGGGTGAAAATTGGGGGTTGAGGGATTCTTGACGGAGCGTGTATCTCTGAAACGACATAGGCGTGAAGTTTGAAATTCGGTGGGGAAAAACAGCTTAAAATACAGGTAAATAGGTGTTCGAACGTTTTTTCATGAATCCAATTTAAGGGGCCCTTGGAGAGGGGTGAAATTCTGGGGGAAAAAAAAACAGGAAAGAAAGTGTCCTAACTGATTGACTCACTTACTCACTCATCAAACTCAGGGGGAAAACAGCTTTAAATAAGTAAATAGGTGTTTGACCGTTTGTTTCATAAATCCAATTTAAGGGGTTCATAGGGAGGGGTGAAATTATCAAAAATAAATGAAAGAAAATGTCCTGACTGACTCACTCACTCTTCATCGCCGAGCCAAAATTATTGAAGTTAGAAACATGAAATTTTGGGGATATGTTCGTTGTATGTCGAAAACGTCCACTAAGGAAAGAGTTTTGGATATTCAGGTTCTAAAGAGGTGTTAAGGGGGTAAACGTGCTTTCCATTGAATAACAATATCTCACGAGTGGTTTCATTTGGGGATGTGATACTTGGCACATATACTAATCATTAAAAATAAGCTGACACATGTCTAATGGTTTTTCGATGTAGTGTATATTATGAGGTGGAAGGGATGAAAAGTGGGGGTTGAAAGATTCCTAACTGAGCGTGTATCTCTTAAACGACATAGGGTGGAGTCTGAAACTCGGAGGAAATCTATCAGCTTAAAAATAAATAAATAAATAAATAAATGAATAAATAAACAAAATAAATAGGTGTTCGACCGTGTTTTCATAAATGCAATTTAAGGGGCATATGGGGAGGGGTGATTTTCTGGAAGAAAAACGTCCACTAAGGAAGGATTTTTGGATGTTTGCTCTCATCGACCAACCAAAACTATTATAGTTAGAAGAATGATATTTTGGGGATATGTTTGTTTGTTGTGTGTCGAAAACGTCTACTACGGAGGGATTTTTGGGTATTCAGGTTCTAAAGTGGTGTTAACGGGGTTAAACCTGCATTTCATTGAAAAACAATATGATACGACTATGACGCGAGCGATGCGAGGCTAAAATTGAGATGGTGTGTGTCTGTGTATTACTCAATCACGCAAGTACCACTGGTCCGATTTACATGAATTTTACATGGAAGTAGCAGATTTACCTGGTTAACATATAGGTTACTTTTGATTTCAATACTTTGCACTATTTAAAATTGCGGCCATTTTAGTGACGTCACTACACCCTTTGGTTTCAAACTTTCATATTTCCATTTCAAATAAAAAGAGAACGCTAAGAAATAGCAAACTTTTGATGGCATATGCGAGGTTTAAAATTACATTTTCTATCCGAAAGGTATCTGCAACTGTTAGCGAGTAAAACCTAAATTTGTGCTATCAAACGCGGTCAACGCCGAGCGGTGTAGTTGGACAAAATGTTCCATCCTTACTCTCCCTCCGCGCAGCACCTCGCCTATCCCCTGTTTTAACTGTCACCTTCACATTTTAATTTATTTATGACGCGTAGCGAAGCACGGGTACTTCAGCTAGTATCTTATAGAACTTACAATCATTTGTTACCGAAACGAAAGTTTCAGTTGGGCAAAATCATTACGTCCAAGCTTGAAAGCAGGATATTTTGTTTTCAAAGCATCTGTAAACTTGCACTTTCTTTTAGGCATCTTGAATGCGATCAAATTTTAAACTGGCAAACACACAACCACGCCAAAAGACTGCCATTCAACGGAGCACAAACACAGAAACACATTCCCAAATCCAGCGTAGACCGGAAACAAAGATAGTAGCGCTGCACATCGGTCAAAAAGTAAACTATTGCCATGGTGCCAATATAAATTGCGAAAAACTAAAACATTCATACGATAATATAGTAAATTAATAAAAAGGAGGACATTTAGACAATTTTAAAAATTGTTCGCGGACAGAGGACAGAGACGTAACTTGGAGGACATGTCCGCGAAAAAGAGGACGTCTGGTCACCCTATATATGGCGGAAGAGAAGAAACGAAGATTTATACAGTCGAACGTGGCTAATTCGACTTTTATAATTTGAAATCTTCTTTAATTCGAATTTTTCTCTTGCTCCCTAGCATTTTATACACAATCAATGCTAAAAATCGTGGTTAATTCGAATTATATTTTGGATATTTCGAAGTTTTTAGTGTAAAAAGCCGATCGGAAGCCAAACAGTTGGGTCAGTTCCCGGAAAACCTGTTCCGAGTTTAGCCCAAGCAACAAACCACTTCACAGAACTTAGCCATTTCTTGAATGTAGAAATGACGTAAGTGATTCTGTTTTCCGTTCCTTAAATATGTTATAAATGAAAATCCACAGCCTGCTTCCAGTCTCCGACCGGGTCAGGAATGGAATGAATGAAGCCCCCATCTAGCGGCGAGGATATGAACTGTGCCGGCTGCCGAGGCCTGACGCACTCCTCTGGGGCAATGATTAAATGAATGACAGATGAAATGAAATGTTAGTGGAGAGTGTTTCTGGAATGAAATTTTGACAGGGAAAACCGGAGTACCCGGAGAAAAACCTGTCTGCCTCAGTTTTGTCCAGCACAGATCTCACATGGAGTGACCGGGATTTGAACCACGGGCCCAGCGGTGAGAGGCTGGCGTGCTGCCGCCTAAGCCACGGAGGCTTGTCCTTAAATATGTTATATTCTTTTATAATGGCCGAGAGACTTAAATGTAGGAAACAGGTAAAAATCTCAAACTACGTATTTTGAAAAACAGTAGATTTCTGTGAGACTTAACTAGATTGCTGGAATACTACTGCCGTTAAATAGGTGAATCCAATAGTACATTTTGGTTTTATTTTTTATTTGAAACTTTTGAGGTTATTCACGATACAGTCTCTATAAAGTACCGTTGTCTGTTAATATGCTTTGTTGAACGTAAATCATTTATGTAGCCTAAACTTCTCTACCATTGCAAAGAACTTTCTTTATTCGAGTTTTTGGATAATTCGATTTTTTTACTGTTCCCTTGAGGTTCGAATTATCCAAGTTCCACTGTACAAACAGACAGATAAAATCACTGATACCATACGGAAGAGAAGAATAAAGATTCATGGACACCTCTCGAAAATGAGCGAGAGTCGACTAACGAAGAATTTCTTCAACTACATCACCTAGTTAAAAGCGATTACAAAATGGATGAATGAAATAAGAAAGGACATAGAGGAAGTTGGGGTCAGTATAAAAGAGATCTGGAATTGAGAGGTGTTTCGAGCTACGATTGATAAATTTAAGGGGCTCCAGAAAAAGCAAAGTAGGAAAGCCAAGAACTTCTATTTCGAAGAGAGGAAGAGGAAGGACAGCGAACAGCCGGAGAAGTTCTGGGAAAACAGAACGTGACTAACCAGCAAGTAAATTGTTTCCCGCAGTGAAAAGTTAGCCAAAATCTAACAAAGAAGAATAAATAAATTCAGTTAGTCGAATGGCATCCCTAACGATATACTCAATTTATAGGTATGGGTAGCATATTTTTTACCAGACCTTGGTGACAACCAACATCAGATAGAAGATGACTTCACTGCACGAAGATTGTGTCAGTAAAACTGGAGAGTCTGTCGTTTCGTTTACCACATTCACGGTCCATTATCAAGATCGTATAATCCCAGTAACGTTTGTAATATCCGTTAACGATGTTATCGACTGGACTGTACTCGGCTCAAGGGCATTAAAATAGAGATAGACTCATTATAATTCGTGAAATATCTCCAACTACTCAATATATACATTCAAAATCCTGAATGGAATTAAATAGGTTGAATCATACCTTTCAAATCATTGTTGATTTTATCAATAACTTTGTCCCACAGGGGTTCACAGCTAGTGGGACGTGGGTTGGCGACCACGGGACCCCAGCTGAGTCCGGCATTGCTTCCACTTACTTGTGCCGTGCTGCTCTCCGTCTTGTTTCCTGTCGATCTCCCTTGGTCAACTCTTGTTCTTTTCCGAACCCGACGGTGTTAGGGTACCCGAGGCCTAAGGACTCTTTCACTTTCCCGCCTTAATTGGCCCTTGTCTCATCTTTCCTAATCCCTCTTTCTACGAGGGGTCAGACCTCTTGTTTTCTTTTCATTATATTTCCTTTTCTCTTTGAGATTCCCGCACTGTTTTTGTTAATTGGCTCCCCATGTATCTAAATTCCAAGTAGTGTTTTTTCATCTACACTCCATTGTGTAGGTATTTTCAATCTCCGTAGCAATTTGTAAGTCTTTTCAATCTAAATTACATTTTGCGAGTGTTTTCAACCTCAATTGCATTTTGTACGGATTGACAATCTAAATTGCTTTTTAGTAAGTCTTTCAATATAGGGGCTGGGACTTTGGTGAGTGTTTTGAATTTTAATTGCATTTTGTATTTTCAACCTAAACCGCTTTTTGCAAGTATTTTGAATATCAATTGCACTTGGTGATTATTTGGAATCTGAAATGGGCATTTTTCAATCTAAATTGCAATGTGTATTTTCAATTTAAATGCATTTTTGTAAGTATTTTGAACCTCAGTTGCATTTTGTACGTCTTTTCAATCTCATTTGCATTTTTTACGCATTTTGAACTTAACCTACATTTTTCAATCTATTCCTTTTGTGAGTATTTTCGTTCTAAATTCCTTTTTGTAAGTATTATCGCTCTCCATTTTGTGAGTAGTTTCAATCTGAGTTCCCTTTTGTAAGTATTTTCCTTCTCACTTAATTTTCGTTCTGGTTTCCACTTCATTGGCATTTTCGCAATCACCCAGACCATTAGGGGCCGATAACCTAGATGTTAGGCGCCTTAAAACAACAATTATCGTCATCATCATTATCAATAATTTTGGAGACTACTGCCTGTTTTGTCGTTCTATTTCAATAACGACACATGCACACGCACGATATACGTCGGTGGTAGGAAGATCATTGAAGTGATAGAAGCCATATTGCCTGGTTCTATTAAACAAAGCTTTCCAGTGGGTCACCGCAAATTGCGGCCAATTGGTTACTAGTCAACTATTTCCTCAAACCTTCCACAAAACGCACTGAAAATCTCAAACCCAGTGATTTCTTTCTTTCCAGTGACGTCATGGTCATTGCTCGAAATGCCTAATATTTCAGCGTTCGCCCTGCTGTCCCCGCTGTAGTGCACGAGTTGATTACCTCGCCTGATATCAAACCAGAACTTGAACTGTCAAATCTCTTTATTTTGCTATTGCAGAATTAAGAGAATGTTGGAATTGAGTTCGACTTATAAAAACTATGCCCACTCCCTAGGAGAGATGTTTATTGTTCACAAGTTTAAGGCTTTATGATAGGGGACAAGCTTCTTCTAAGAATTGTCAGGGAGTAGCCATATCCATCTCTGCTTCCTGTGACATGGGTGTTCTTACGATACTCTTAAGAGTTTCCTTATATTTAAAGGGTAGTAGCACAATTGTAGAGCTAATTTCCATAGTGACGTTAATCCTTGAAATGCATTACTTCAGAAATCGCGTTTTTGTTTCTTCGTATAATTAAATTCAGATATGATAATGAATATAATGTAACTTCATTCATTTCTTTGGTGAACATCCTGACACTGTGTTTTGAAAATCTCCTAGCAATGGAAATGGTAGTGGATATAGCTCTTAACGAGTCCACACGTATGTCACTGGATGTTTGAGACCTACTCCAGTGCAGAAGATCTACCCTCTCGCTGGCATCGCACCTGCAGTTATTCGACGCAGGGTGGCAGCAGAGAAAGAGAGACAAAAGCTTGAAACAAATCCCAGGCATTCTATGTTCCACCACAAGGTGACCACTCCTCGCCTAAGATCCAGGAAGAGTTTTATTAAGAGAACAGTACCCCTCCATACCAAGCCAGACGTCTGGCGTGTGTCACTCTGGACCAGAGGAGTTTACCCCTAAAGAAGAACTGAGCAGTGGTAGTCATCTGCCTTATACCACCTGGAGGTCCTTAAACCGGATGAGAACAGGAGTGCCTAAGTGTCGTAGCAACCTTGTGAAGTGGGGTTATGCAGAAGATCCACGATGTGCCTGTGGAGAAATCCAGACTCCACAACACCTGCTCACGTGCAAAGATCTTAATGAAACCTGCAGCCAGGAAGACCTTATGTTGGCCACAGACCGAGGGATAAGAGCTGCCGAGTTCTGGAAAGGAAGAATTTAGTGTGTCTCCCGGACACGGAAAGAAAGTAAGTAAGTAAGTAAGTAAGTAGTAATGGAAATGGTGGTAATCGTCTCCAGTAAGTTGGAGTTAGGACGTTTTGGAAATAAATCATACATTGACATACGCTTTGTGTAACATTTAAGAACATTTAAATGGTTTAAACACAACAAACACAAACTGATCCTCTACATATCCTTCAAAGTTAGCCATGGCCTTGATTTATTACGTGATATCACGTGATGTCCTGCGAGACATCGGATTGGTCAACATGAATATAAGACACATTGGAAATAAATACACGTTGGAGTTACGTCACTTTGCAAATAAACTTAGTTTTTAGATCTCAGTTAATATGGGATATACGACCATTGCTATACAATAAGAGAACCTTTAAAGTTGTTTATGAAAGAAAATACTGAAAAACCGTCAATTTTGGAAATAAGCTCTTCAATTCATATTCCCCAGAAAGGTAGTAGTTTCCTGTTCTGTTAACCATTGTACGATTGGTTGTTTAAATGGCTGTCAGCTCCTATGCTATTGGTTAAGAAGTAGCTTGTTATTTATTGTAACTACTGTATGATTGGATAGTCACTGGACGTTATCCCTTGTACTCTTGGATACTCCGTCCACAGCTTAGCCCCATAAAAGACGTAGGTCATAAGAGCTCTCTATCATTAGTCTACTCACATTTGACGTGTAACGGCTTGACCAACTTCTATTCTAAATACTGTGCATATAATGGGCGACTGAGAAATACCAGCATTTATAAAGTTGGATTCATCATTCTAATGAATAAACTTTTTCAGAGAAAGATTGTATCGGTGGCAACATACGGGCTAGAGAACCTAGCAGGACTAGAAAAGGTCAACAGTAACTTTCTGAAGAGAACTCGCAAGACGCACACCATCCCGGCTGACGTACTCACTGGAAAGAGACTTAAATTGTTCCTGCTATCGACTCCCAGCCTTGAAAGATTAATACAAGACTTAAGGTGCCTGTACACTGGAGAGCTTTTGCCCTAGATAGAGCGTAGAGCAGCTCTAGCTAGGGCATTCTAAGCTCCTCTCCAGTGTACACAGGTGGTAGAGAACCCTAGCGTAGACCGCTCTAATCTCCTCTCCAGTGTACACAGGTGGTAGAGAACCCTAGCGTAGACCGCTCTAAGCTCCTCTCCAGTGTACACAGGTGGTAGAGAACCCTAGCGTAGACCGCTCTAAGCTCCTCTCCAGTGTACACAGGTGGTAGAGAACCCTAGCGTAGACCGCTCTAAGCTCCTCTCCAGTGTACACAGATGGTAGAGAACCCTAGCGTAGACCGCTCTAATCTCCTCTCCAGTGTACACAGGTGGTAGAGAACCCTAGCGTAGACCGCTCTAAGCTCCTCTCCAGTGTACACAGGTGGTAGAGAACCCTAGCGTAGACCGCTCTAATCTCCTCTCCAGTGTACACAGGTGGTAGAGAACCCTAGCGTAGACCGCTCTAAGCTCCTCTCCAGTGTACACAGGTGGTAGAGAACCCTAGCGTAGACCGCTCTAAGCTCCTCTCCAGTGTACACAGATGGTAGAGAACCCTAGCGTAGACCGCTCTAATCTCCTCTCCAGTGTACACAGGTGGTAGAGAACCCTAGCGTAGACCGCTCTAAGCTCCTCTCCAGTGTACACAGGTGGTAGAGAACCCTAGCGTAGACCGCTCTAATCTCCTCTCCAGTGTACACAGGTGGTAGAGAACCCTAGCGTAGACCGCTCTAAGCTCCTCTCCAGTGTACACAGGTGGTAGAGAACCCTAGCGTAGACCGCTCTAAGCTCCTCTCCAGTGTACACAGATGGTAGAGAACCCTAGCGTAGACCGCTCTAAGCTCCTCTCTAGTGTACACAGGTGGTAGAGAACCCTAGCGTAGACCGCTCTAAGCTCCTCTCCAGTGTACACAGGTGGTAGAGAACCCTAGCGTAGACCGCTCTAATCTCCTCTCCAGTGTACACAGGTGGTAGAGAACCCTAGCGTAGACCGCTCTAAGCTCCTCTCCAGTGTACACAGGTGGTAGAGAACCCTAGCGTAGACCGCTCTAATCTCCTCTCCAGTGTACACAGGTGGTAGAGAACCCTAGCGTAGACCGCTCTAAGCTCCTCTCCAGTGTACACAGGTGGTAGAGAACCCTAGCGTAGACCGCTCTAAGCTCCTCTCCAGTGTACACAGATGGTAGAGAACCCTAGCGTAGACCGCTCTAATCTCCTCTCCAGTGTACACAGGTGGTAGAGAACCCTAGCGTAGACCGCTCTAAGCTCCTCTCCAGTGTACACAGGTGGTAGAGAACCCTAGCGTAGACCGCTCTAAGCTCCTCTCCAGTGTACACAGGTGGTAGAGAACCCTAGCGTAGACCGCTCTAATCTCCTCTCCAGTGTACACAGGTGGTAGAGAACCCTAGCGTAGACCGCTCTAAGCTCCTCTCCAGTGTACACAGGTGGTAGAGAACCCTAGCGTAGACCGCTCTAAGCTCCTCTCCAGTGTACACAGATGGTAGAGAACCCTAGCGTAGACCGCTCTAAGCTCCTCTCTAGTGTACACAGGTGGTAGAGAACCCTAGCGTAGACCGCTCTAAGCTCCTCTCCAGTGTACACAGGTGGTAGAGAACCCTAGCGTAGACCGCTCTAATCTCCTCTCCAGTGTACACAGGTGGTAGAGAACCCTAGCGTAGACCGCTCTAAGCTCCTCTCCAGTGTACACAGGTGGTAGAGAACCCTAGCGTAGACCGCTCTAATCTCCTCTCCAGTGTACACAGGTGGTAGAGAACCCTAGCGTAGACCGCTCTAAGCTCCTCTCCAGTGTACACAGGTGGTAGAGAACCCTAGCGTAGACCGCTCTAAGCTCCTCTCCAGTGTACACAGATGGTAGAGAACCCTAGCGTAGACCGCTCTAATCTCCTCTCCAGTGTACACAGGTGGTAGAGAACCCTAGCGTAGACCGCTCTAAGCTCCTCTCCAGTGTACACAGGTGGTAGAGAACCCTAGCGTAGACCGCTCTAATCTCCTCTCCAGTGTACACAGGTGGTAGAGAACCCTAGCGTAGACCGCTCTAAGCTCCTCTCTAGTGTACACAGGTGGTAGAGAACCCTAGCGTAGACCGCTCTAAGCTCCTCTCCAGTGTACACAGATGGTAGAGAACCCTAGCGGAGACCGCTCTACGCTCCTCTACGGTGTACACAGGTGGTAGAGAACCCTAGCGTAGACCGCTCTAATCTCCTCTCCAGTGTACACAGGTGGTAGAGAACCCTAGCGTAGACCGCTCTAAGCTCCTCTCTAGTGTACACAGGTGGTAGAGAACCCTAGCATAGACCGCTCTAAGCTCCTCTCCAGTGTACACAGGTGGTAGAGAACCCTAGCGTAGACCGCTCTAAGCTCCTCTCCAGTGTACACAGGTGGTAGAGAACCCTAGCGTAGACCGCTCTAAGCTCCTCTCTAGTGTACACAGGTGGTAGAGAACCCTAGCGTAGACCGCTCTAAGCTCCTCTCTAGTGTACACAGGTGGTAGAGAACCCTAGCGTAGACCGCTCTAAGCTCCTCTCTAGTGTACACAGGTGGTAGAGAACCCTAGCGTAGACCGCTCTAAGCTCCTCTCCAGTGTACACAGGTGGTAGAGAACCCTAGCGTAGACCGCTCTAAGCTCCTCTCCAGTGTACACAGGTGGTAGAGAACCCTAGCGTAGACCGCTCTAAGCTCCTCTCCAGTGTACACAGGTGGTGGAGAAACCTAGCGTAGACCGCTCTAAGCTCCTCTCCAGTGTACACAGGTGGTAGAGAACCCTAGCGTAGACCACTCTAAGCTCCTCTCCAGTGTACACAGGTGGTGGAGAACCCTAGCATAGACCGCTCTAAGCTCCTCTCCAGTGTACACAGGTGGTAGAGAACACTAGCGTAGACCGCTCTAAGCTCCTCTCCAGTGTACACAGGTGGTAGAGAACCCTAGCGTAGACCGCTCTAAGCTCCTCTCCAGTGTACACAGATGGTAGAGAACCCTAGCGTAGACCACTCTAAGCTCCTCTCCAGTGTACACAGGTGGTGGAGAACCCTAGCATAGACCGCTCTAAGCTCCTCTCCAGTGTACACAGGTGGTGGAGAACCCTAGCGTAGACCGCTCTAATCTCTAGCTAGGGTATTCTAAGCTCCTCTCCAGTGTACACAGGTGGTAGAGAACCCTAGCGTAGACCGCTCTCAGCTCCTCTCTAGTGTACACAGGTGGTAGAGAACCCTAGCGTAGACCGCTCTAAGCTCCTCTCCAGTGTACACAGGTGGTAGAGAACCCTAGCGTAGACCGCTCTCAGCTCCTCTCTAGTGTACACAGGTGGTAGAGAACCCTAGCGTAGACCGCTCTAAGCTCCTCTCCAGTGTACACAGGTGGTAGAGAACCCTAGCGTAGACCGCTCTCAGCTCCTCTCTAGTGTACACAGGTGGTAGAGAACCCTAGCGTAGACCGCTCTAAGCTCCTCTCCAGTGTACACAGGTGGTAGAGAACCCTAGCGTAGACCGCTCTAAGCTCCTCTCTAGTGTACACAGGTGGTAGAGAACCCTAGCGTAGACCGCTCTAAGCTCCTCTCCAGTGTACACAGGTGGTAGAGAACCCTAGCGTAGACCGCTCTAAGCTCCTCTCCAGTGTACACAGGTGGTAGAGAACCCTAGCGTAGACCGCTCTAAGCTCCTCTCCAGTGTACACAGGTGGTAGAGAACCCTAGCGTAGACCGCTCTAAGCTCCTCTCTAGTGTACACAGGTGGTATAGAACCCTAGCGTAGACCGCTCTAAGCTCCTCTCTAGTGTACACAGGTGGTAGAGAACCCTAGCGTAGACCGCTCTAAGCTCCTCTCTAGTGTACACAGGTGGTAGAGAACCCTAGCGTAGACCGCTCTAAGCTCCTCTCTAGTGTACACAGGTGGTAGAGTACCCTAGCGTAGACCGCTCTAAGCTCCTCTCCAGTGTACACAGGTGGTAGAGAACACTAGCGTAGACCGCTCTAAGCTTCTCTCTTCTTCTTCTTCTTGTAAGGGGGTTTTGGTGGGCAGAGCGAATAGCTTTTTACCCAATAACTAGGTTAAGAGCGTATTTAAGGTTGGATGGACCATCGACATTGAAGAAATGGGGTTAACACAAACGAAAAAAGGAAAATGAAACCAGGGAGACAGAGGAACTATTCTTCACGTCAATTGACCCACAATGACGACTTCCTAAAACATAAACACAACCGGGTCACACATAAAGGTACGAAATTTAAAAAGTAAGGTTACACGTATCAATAAATGTTAGGAGAGAGGTAATGACTGGGGCGGTGGGGTCTGTAAGAAGCGTTTCAATGGTTAAGGGAAGTTGAAAGCCATAAGTAAATAAGGTGTGAAAAAATGAAGGTCGGTGAGAATCATAAAGGGAACATTGAAATACTATGTGATTGACGGAACCGAAAAACTTCCCACAATCGCACATTGGTGAAGGTCGGAAACGAAGGCGGGCTAAATGAACAGGGGATAAAGCATGATTAAAACGGAGGCGAAGAATGGTTGTGATATGACGACGAGTATATTGTCCGGTAGAGAACCAGGGCTTGAAAGGAGGTATGGGCTGCAATCGATGATAAAAGGTTGCTTTGGAGCGGGAATAGGAATGCCACCATTGTTGCCATTCTTGACGTAAGTGGGTGTGAATATCAGGGAGCAGATCAGCATACGGTATCGCTAAATCATATGTATCGCCATGTCCTTGGGCAGCATTTTTAGCCATAGTATCGACCAGTTCATTACCAGGAATGTGAGAGTGACTAGGGAGCCATAAAAAAATAACATCAAAATCAAGATTAGCAAGGTCGAAAGTTAATAGGAGAATTTGCATAAGGTACCAATTATCTGTGTTGGAGATATTCGAAAGAGCTCTGAGCACGCTTAGTGAATCGGTACAAATAAGAGACTGGCGAATGTGATGTTGCTTAATATAAAGCAAAGCCTGTCGAATGGCAAAGGCTTCAGCCGTAAAGATGGAAGCTTCTCTCCAGTGTACACAGGTGGTAGAGAACCCTAGCGTAGACCGCTCTAAGCTCTAGCTAGGACCGCCTGACTCTACGGTGTAAACAGTATTTGGGTGCCCTAGCTAGACCAGTCTAGCTCTATTCGTCCGGTTGAATATTGGAAAGTGCTCTACGTAGAGTCCGTGGTGGATTGTTGTGGTTATTTGATTATTATTATAGCGTTTGAATATGGCTGAATTTGTGTGGAGTCGCGAAAAAAACAATATCATTAATTGAACATATTGAAGCCCATCCAAAAACTTGGAATTGTACTGTGAAAGAATACAGAGTCAGAAATTTGAAAGCACAGTTGTTTCGGGTGATAGCAGAAGCCATGGGAAGCACTAAGAAAGAAATTTGCACAAAGATTCAAAACTTCCGCTGCCAATTCAATGCTGTTGCGGAAAATTAACAAGAAAAAAAATGGCGATGAAGTGGCATTAAGAATAGTACTTGGGAGTATTTTGATGCATTAAAGTTGATGTTTGGAAACTCAGATTGTGTGAAGTCCATCTCAAGTACACCACTTCAAGGAAATGTAAAGGAAATTAGAAACGCGGCTTTTATTTTTAAGGGGAGTGGAGAAACATAGGATATGTATTATATTTAAACATGCAGTGATTTTCTCATCAAACAATTAATTATGTAGGCCTACTACATGAATATAATCAAAACAAAAACTGTTTTTAAGTTTGCCATATATTGAGCAAACAAATTTTCCGTAAAACACCTATTTTTAAATTTACGAATATAACTAATTATTTCCTTTTTAACAAGGCACACTCCTCCACCACATAGGCTAAACGCTCTCTTGAAGACATTTTAACTTCACAATACTGCGCAATAAAACCTAGACGCACACTGCTCTCACATTTTTAGCGCTGCTCTAGCTAGTGCATTTACGTTTGACAGGGTACACAGATTCAGAGAGTGCTCTAGATAGATTTGTCTATCTCCACTCTACGAATGCTCTACCTAATTTACTCTACACTGTACACGCCCTTAGTTTAGCTAGGGTGGTCTAGCTAGACTTGCTCTATGACAATCACTCTCCAGTGTTCAGGCACCTTTAAAGACGAAACAAAATAATATTTGCGACTTCTACAGCACTGATGCGATTTTTATTTTATTTATCGTATGATGCTAACACAATAAAGAAAACAGCCATGAATACAGTGTCACAAACATCCAAACAATATGACAACAAGACATAGGCTATAACTATTAAATGACAATATTATAACTATTAAAGTTGAAAATATCATAAATCATCATCCAGTCTATTTAACCAATTCACTGCTTCTGGAGTAGCACAATTTAAATCCTCCAGACTCCCCGGAAACGCTCGGCAGGGACATTCAAACTCTATGTGTTCCAATGTCTGCGGAATGACATCACAGTCGCAGTATGGCCAATCTTTCCAACCCCAAGTATGTAGTCTTCCAACACCACATCTAATAGGATTGAGTCTACTCCAGGTAAGTCTCGGCAAGTTGAAATCTGCGAGTTTTGTAGTTGGGTTCCCAATGTGTACGATGTCTCGAGGAGGAGCTCTTGTCTGATGCGATGATACCCAGAGACTGGATGTTAAGCCTACGTGAACTACGACACGTCGCACAGTGTGTCGAATCCCATATCTAGGTGGAAAAAAATCACTGTCGCAAATAAAATCGAAAACTGGCTCATTCGGTCGTGAACAAACCAGATGGTGACCTTCGGTCTTCCTTTCTGCTCTCTGGTGCATAGGAGGGAGGGTATAGGTGCGGAAAAGTCTTCCTGGCAGTTATCAGCTCATTTGATAGGAGGTGTCTGAGTGATCCGAACGTTGTGATTCTAGTGAGTTCAACGAGGTGTTGTGTTCTCCGGCTCATGGAATAGTGAAAAGAGGTATGTGTTCGCCTTTTTATGCGTAATACAAGCTTTCTGCATTAAATAAATTATTTACTTTATGGGTGCTCATAGTGCCACTTTACTTTAAACGTCATTCGATAGGAAATTTAATGTAGATTCAGGATCTGTAGTGGTTTGGTTGCGCACGAATGTGCATGATGGCTTATTTTCTTATTTTCAGTGACTAAGTGGGCATTACCGCGAGAAGAATTTTTCAACGCGTGACGGTCGTGCCATAAATAGGGGCGTACAGACGTCATATTTCAATATGTTATGAATAAATTTGATCCTACAACTCTCAATGACACTCAGGTGCAGGAGCTAAGAAACAAAATTAAGTTGATATCCCACAATATTAACAAAAACGGGAGAGTGCAGGAAGAACAATGCCACGTAGATAGCTAATCTACCTATGGAAGCTATTCAGTTACTTAATGACTCCCAAGGAACTTTGGCATCAAATGATGAAGACCAGTATAGCAATGACTACGATGCCCTGGACTCTACAGAAGAATCAGGTGACGAATGAACATTAGACATTTTGTATTTATTAAGGGGAATGAGATTAATGAGAACAATACTTGACGAATGGACGTTTTCTATTTATTTGCAATATGAGAAATAGGCCTAATATTCAATATATGTTGTCTTTACTTCCATGCTTTTCTAGAGAAATAATATTGTTTTCGTGTGCGAAGTGTGTTTACTAAAACTACGTCATTAACAGGACTGTAAAATGACATTTTGTTATAAAGAAATTGTTTGTATGATTTTGACGAATATTTTTTTATTTTTAGAAAATAAATGTTATTTTTTGTGCATACTTCGGTGTTCTATGTTTAACAACAATTTAATATAAGTTTTTAATCTGGATGATTTTACATGCAGTGACTTGGTCTATACCCTCCAATAAGGTGTAACAAGAATACTTGACTGAAAGTCTGATTGTTATTCATATTTTATCCAGTTTTAAATAGTATGTTTACCACTGTCATAAACTATCATGTACACATCCAAATCGTAGTTTTTACTACCAAAAATTGATGATTCTTTTGTTGCTTTCGGTCATTTTATACACCTCACCTTACCCCTCACCCCTATATATTTACCCCCATAGATCGTACACATTAGACGATGCCAGAAATGAATTCAGTGGCCTCGAAAACGGTACAATGCCAACTTTTAATAGAATCCGAGCACTATTAACTAAGGTATTATTTTTCCACCTAGAATTGGCATTCGACACACTGTGCGTCGTGACCAAATTCGCGACTCGTGGGTTCCACTATAACGTGTGCAACGTGGTGTGAACAGTTGAAAATCAAACAGTGTCTTGCATACAAATGCATATTTTGCGCTGTATGGCTTATGAATAAAAGCAAAGCTTTCATTAAATAAGATACCACTGAGCTGCGTTGAAGGATCCGTAACGACCTTAGCTTAACACAAAATACACAGCGAAACACGCACATTAAACTAGAATCAACTCACGAACCTACATTAGTTATCTCACTTTTACTGTGTCTGTGTATTACTCAATCACGCAAGAACAACTGGTCCGATTTACATGCGATTTTATATGGAAGTAGCTGATTTACCTGGATACCATATAGGCTTCTTTTGATTTCGATACACCACAGGAACTCACATCTAGTGGGACGTGGGTTGGCGACCACGGGGCCCCAGCTAAGTCCGGCATTGCTTCCACTTACTTGTGCCTGGCTCCTCTCCGTCTTCTTTCCTGTCGACCTCACTTGGTCAACTCTTGTTCTCTTCCGACCCCGACGGTATTAGGGTATCCGAGTCCTAGGGAGTGTCTTCCTCTCCCGCCTTAATTGGCCCTTGTCTCATCTTTTCTGATACCCTCCTTTTGCGATGGGTCAGCCTTCTTTTCATGTTATCTCCTGATTTCGATACTTTGCACTATTTAAAGATGGGGACCGTTTAAGTGAAGTCACTACACTCTTTGGTTTCATAATTCCATTCCAAATAAAAATAGAATGCTAAGAAATAGCAAACTTTGGATGGCATATGAGAGGTTTAAAATTTAATTTTCTATCGGAAAGGTCCTCATTACTTTTCGTGTATCACTACATTTGTGCTCTAAAACACGGTCAACACCGAGTGGTGTAGTTGGACAAAATGTTCCATCCTTAATCTCCCTCCGCGCAGCACCTCGCCTATCCCCTGTTTTAACTGTCACCTTCACATTTTAATTTATTTATGACCGCAGCGAAGTTAGTCATTGATATGACTCTTGTCAACCGTACGCAATTGGTACTACCAACCTAACAGTTCTCGTTGAAAACCTTGCAGGAGATTGACTATTGTGTAAAAGAATACACAGTTTCTTTGAGTAATTTCTTCTCAAATCCGATCTCTACATGCGACCTTTTTACTGCTCAGTTATTATGAAATGAACACATCGTTGTGTGTCTAACCTCCAGGTGAATTCTAAAGTTTCCATTCCGCCCCAAGAATTAACGGTAGAGATTTATTGGGACCAGATAATGGAAGAACGGCCTTAGGAGGTATTACGGTCTCTAGAATGATATAAAGAGAGACCCGATGCGGTCTTATTGACGTCTCAAGAGGCAACGGGCGTACACTACCAGTTTATTGGTGCCGCTGAGAGCTCTATGGGGCGTATTGCAACTAGCAATATATTTCGTGTAACAGATGACCTCGAAGTTCCGCCTCTTTAACCCTTTATAAGATACCACAAGGTTCTGATGGTTCAATGCTTCTGCCCCATTTTATCGAATATTTTCTGGTAGAGAGTTCAAATTACTGAATACAAAACATATTTCCTGTTTCTACGGGATAAAAAAGAAAGGAAAAGTCGAACAGAAGACAAAAACGAAAACTAAAGAAAAAGCAACAACCACAAATCAACAGTTAAAGCGGAAAACAAAACAAAAAACCTAAAGTCAGAAAGGAAAATTAATCACGCACAAACGAACAAAAAAGTGAAAAACAAAAAGCAAATACGAAAGTAAACGTGGAAAACCAAAACCTAAAAGCAAAAGTAAAAGCAGAAAACAAAACAAAAACAAGAAACAAAATCGAAAACAAGAGCAAAAGAAAGATAATTCAAAAGCAATAACAAGAACCAAACAGGAAAAACATAAATCGGAAATTCAAAATACAGACACATAACCTAAAACAATGAAAATGAAAATGAAAATCCTCAGCCTGCTTCCAGTCTCCGGGTCATGGAATGGAATGAATAAAGCCCCCATCTCTAGCGGCGAGGATATCAACTGTGTCGGCTGCCGAAGCCTGTCGCTCTCCCCAGAGGCAATGATTAAGGGGGCCCTATACCTTTCAGGATACACAAATCATGTAATTTCACTTTTTTATTCCTCAGCAACAGAAACAGTTGGCTGCCCTGGTGACTGAATATAGTCTTAGTTCCATCTCTTAAGGTACAGAATACAAAATTTGGTTGAAGTCCAATGGACGTTACATGCAATTAGACATTGGATCTATTAGCACGCGTAAAAGCATGTTGGCAACAATGTCATGCGTGTGCTGGTTAGAAATAATCGGAAATATTATGATATCTTGTTGTGCAAATTATGGATGAAGTCCATTTGTTAGTATTGCAGTTACAAGTATTCTAAAACTGGACCTATCAGCAAGCATAGAATCATGTTGGCAGCACTGACTTATATTAATTACTCCAAATTAATCCAGAGTCTCAAGTGCTATACGTGTGCAAAGTATAGAGCTGTTGGCTTGCATACTTTCTGATATATTGATATCAGGGTAAACAAGAAGTTCCGAGACGAACTAAAGAGCCTACTTTTCTTAAAATTTAAGATTCATGCCAATGATTAATCTATATGTATTTATCTAGAATAATGACGAAATTAAGTTGCTAATATCGAAATTTCAAATTAGTTCGAAATACTGTATACCTAGCATAAAGTAGACTAATAGAGCACTACAGTTGGCAGCCCTGGTGACTGAATATATTCTTAGCTTCATCTCTTAAGGTACAGAATACAAAATTTGATTGAAGTCCAATGAATAGCATGGACGTTACATGCAGTTAAACATTGGATCTAACAGCGCGCGTGAAAACATGTTGGCAACAATGTCATGCATGTATTCCTTAGAAATAATCTGAAATAATATGATCTATTGTTGTGCCAATTTTGAATTAAATCCATTAGTTAGTATAGAAGTTACATGCATTTTAAATTGGACCTATCAGCAGGCTTAGAATCATGTTGGCAGCACTGACGTATATTAGTTACTCCAAATTCATCTAGAATGCCAGGTACTATACGTGTGCAAAGTTTAGAGCTATTGGCTTGCATACTTTCTAATACTGTATATTGATATTAGGGTAACAAAAATAGGGACAGCACATATTAACAGTTGGCAGTCCTGGTTGCTCTTAAGAATGCGCATAGTCATATCTGTTATGGTACACATAGCACATACGAAATTTGGTTGAAATCCAAATGATAGTATGGAAGTTACATGTATTTAAAGTTGGACCTGTCAGCAGGCTTAGAATCATGTTGGTAACACTGACGTATATAAGTTACTCCAAATTAATAGAGAATGTCAGGTACTATACGTGTGCATACTTTAAAGCTGTCGGCTTGTATACTTTCTGATATATTGGTATTTGGATAAAATAAATTAGGAACATTTATTAACAGTTGGCAGCCCTGGTGAGTCTTAAGAATACGCTCAGTCATATCTGGTTATGTACACATACAGCATACGAAATTTGGTTTAATTCCAATTGATAGTGTAGAAGTTATATGCATTTAAAAATTGGACCTATCAGCAGGCTTATAATCATTTTGGCAACACTGCTATGTATGGCCTCCAGGAAAAATTAAACTGTAATATTATTATCTATACGTGTGCCAATTTTGAAATAGCTCCCATTCATACCTTCCAAGATATCCCACATGGAGCTCAAATTTCAATTGCGATTAATTAGCAGTTGGTAGCACTGACATCATTTTCAAATATGGCCGTGAGATATGCCGGTATAGATCTTTACTCCTACCAAAATTTGTTTCGATTGCTCCAGCCGTTTAGGAGTTGATAGGGGGGGACACACACATAGCCAGACAGACAGACAGACACACATATGCCCGATCTCATAAGTCTACTTTTCCTCATTTTTGCAAAATGTGAAAAGTAGGCTAAAAATATAGACAGCATTTATTAACAGTTGTCAGCCCTGATTGCTCTTAAAAATACTTATAGTCATATCTGTTATGTTACACATAGCACATATGAAGTGTTGTTAAAAGCCAACTGATAGTATAGATGTTACATGTATTTAAAAATTGGCCCTATCAGCAGGCTTAGAATCATGTTGGTAGAACTGAAGTATATAAGTTACTCCAAATTAATCTAAAATGTCAGGTATTATACGTGTGCATAATTTAAAGCTGTCGACTTGCATACTTTCAGATATATTGGTATTTGAATGAAGAAATAAGAGAGAGCAATTATTAACAGTTGGCAGCCCTGGTGGCTCTTAACAATACACTCAGTCATATCTGTTTATGTATACATATTACATACAAAATTTGGTTGAAATCCAAGTGACAGTTTATAAGTTATATGCATTTAAAACTTGGACCTATCAGAAGGCTTAAAATTATTTTGGCAACACTGTCATGTATGGCCTCCTGGAAATTAAAGTGAAATAGTATTATCTAGATGTGTGCCAATTTTGGAATAGCTCCCAAGCATACCTTGCATGATATCCAACATGAAGCTCATTTCTAGTGCATTTTCCAGCAGTTGGTAGCACTGACATAATTTTCAAATATGGGCTTGAGATATTCCTGTATACATCTTTAGTCATACTAAATTTGGTTTCGATTCCTGCAGCCGTTTAGGAGTTGATATGGGGGACACACACACAGCCAGACAGACAGAAGGACAGACAGACAGACAGACGGACAGACAGACACACATTTTCCCCGATCGATCTCATAAGTCTACTTTTTCCTCATTTTTGAAAAATGTGAAAAGTACGCTAAAATTGTAATTTGGTCTGCCAATCACAGTATGCTTGGCCAATATGTTCGTGTATTTACAAGTCATATGGCGAATGCAGTTCAGAAAATTAGGCATTTAAAATGGCGGCTGCATATTGTGCACTTTTCCTCCGTTTCCCTAATATTTTACACAAATATAATTGTTTTCAATAACCCTTTTTTCATTGTAATTACTAATGCAGTAGCTAGAGATTGACTTAAACTCATTGGAATCTATAAATAAAAATTATTTTTAAACAAGTAGTTCCGTGAAGAACTATACAGCCTATTTGCATATATCCTGCTCATGTTAATTGTCTCTATCAACATACAAAATGTCAGTTTAATTGCTGTAACAGATTCGTAGATATTGAGAACCGTCTACAGATTCCATATGGTCACCAGGATGGATTTTTATTTTTGTACTATTACATTAAGATTATTGTGTACGTGTGGTATTCAAACTTCAATCGCATGATTAGAACACAAGAAATAAAAACGAGATTTTAAAAGTACGCACACCAGCCATCTTGTGATTATGCAAACAATTGAAATAAATTACATGCCAGTGAATCAACACTTGTATAAGCATTCAACGTGCAACGTTTCACGGCACTCGGAGAGTTAATTCGCGAGAAACGTCCATTTAAATATTTATACTTCGCGCCGCCACCATGTTGGATTTGTGCTCACCAGGATACTGAAAGTCCTATAGGTGAACATATGTTCATAGTCTCTATGAACATAAAAAAAAACAGTTTGGTTGCTGTAAAAGATTCATAGATATTGAGAACCGTCAAAATATTTCGGAAGCTCGCCATTTAGGATTGTTATATGTATAGGCCATAGAGTTATGTACCATTCAAGGACAATTATTGCCTAGCTTCATTATTCAAACTTTCACTTCGATCGCATGATTACGACACAAGAATAAAAACTTAATTTTAAAATTTCGCACAGCCGCCATGTTGAGGTTATGTAAACAATTGAATTAAATTAGATGGCAGTGCATTACAATCTGCAAAATCATTTACTGTACCACATTTCACTGTGCTCAGAGAGTTAACTCACGAGAAAAGTCTATTAAAATATTTCAAATTCGCTTGGTCGCCATGTTCGTTGTGTACTTTACAGGTTTTTGAAATATACATAGGTAAACTTGTATCAGTACCCTTTATCACCGTACAAAATTGCATGATGATATCTTTAATAGTTTCGGAGATATAGAATGTCAGTGAAATATTTCGCACAGCCGCCATTTTGAGGTTATGTAAACAATTGAACTAAATTAGACTCCAGTGCATTACAATGTGTATAAACATTTGCTGTACCAAGTTTCATTATGTTTGGATAGTTACATCGCGAGAAATGTCTATTTAAAAGTCTCAATTTCGCTTGACCGCCATGTTGGTTTTGTAGTCACCAGGTGTTTGAAAGTCTCATAGGTGAACTTCTAGTAGAGCCTTTTATCACCGTACACAATTTCAGGGCGATATTGGTAATAGTTTCGGAGATATTGAATGCTAGTGAAATAATTCGTACAGCCGCCATGTTGGATTGGTGAGACGTAACAAAATTTGAAGGGCACGTTCGAGGTCGCCGGGAATAGTGCTATGAACTTACCGAGTTTCATTGAAATTGCTCCAGCCGTTTAGATTTTATTAGGGGACACACACACACACACACCTCACACACACACACACACACACACACACACGCACGCACACCCACACGGACAAAAGGTGATCTCATAAGCCTATTTTTTCAAAATTTAAAATAGGCTAAAAAGCTTATATTAAAGTGTAACTTTTTTGCAAGTTTTTTCACTGAATAATTAAAAATACGAAACTATGACATGTACAGCAATAGTTCTTGGTCATATTGTTCTCCCCTATACGATACACATGTATACTAAATTTCACTTCATTATCTTGAAAACTCTGGCAGTTACTAAGGAAACGGATTTGAAAATCTATAGTTACGGAAAACGAGCAACAAAGTTACCAATGTTTAGGAAAACATCTAAAACTACCCTGCACGTTTTAGGTCATAACTTCAAAAGTATTGCACATATCAGGGAAATTGTTGCAGTGATTTGAAGAGGAAGGATCGATAAATATAGAAAAAAACTGATAAATGACAAATGTTGATCCTTAAAGGTGTAGGTCCCCCCTTAATGAATGACAGATGCAATGAAATGATAGTGAAGAGTGTTGCTGGAATGATATTCTTGACAGGGAAAACTGGAGTAACTTACACGAAACATAAAACAAAAGTTTTAAACAGATCAAAAAAAAATGTTTGATTGAATATTTCTGTCTTATAAAGGGTTAAATTATCCGCGCCAGGAACCGCTGAAAGGATTGAGTGCGTGGTTTAGGGGGAAAGGTACACCACATTTGGCAACATTGCTACTGTCTGTAAACTTGGCAAACTACAGTAGTTTAGTGTGGAAACACCAACAAGCTTGAGAAACGTAAACAAGATAACAATTGTAACCAACAGGTCAAGATCTCGCGGAGAGGGGGATAACCCGTCCTACCATCCCTCCTTTGTAACACACGACATTGAAGCGTTGTTGCCAGACTTATTATCGAATACGACGTCCCTCAAAGTGATGTTTAGGAGAACCACTCGCCATATGCATCATTCCTTTATTTTGTTATCCGCATAACATGGTGCAAAGAATAAATAACAGGACGTACGTTTAACCTGATAAGCATGTTTAACTATGAAACTCGACTTATTTTGATAAAACGCGCTTTTATTATCATTATTATTATTATTAGCGGCTTCGGTCACGTAGTCGGTAGCATGCCTAGGTTCCCTGCACAAGATCGCGGGTTCACTCCCGGCCGAAGTCGTCGGATTTTTTAAGAGCGTTAAAATCACTCAGTATGCCTTCCTTCGGAGGGGAAGTAAAGCCGGCAGTCCCATGTCATAGATCTATGGCATGAAAAAGAACCTACCACTACAATTGGTGGTGCATAGCCAAATTTGTAGCTTATGTTTCGTTAGAAACGCTCTATCTAGTTCCAACGTTCGTTGCTAGGTGTCAGTGACGTCTGGTAGTCAAAGTTAGAACTACTAGAAATTCAACCTCATCTTCATTCATTTCATCTCATCCACACGTGACGGTACTTGTAGCTCACCCCGTGGGTGTCCGCATAGAAGCAGCTACAAACTCTGGCGAGTCGAACATGTCCTCGGACACTCCCGGCACTAAAAGCCATACGCGAAATAAGTTATTATTATTATTATTATCGGCAGTAGTGGCTACGCTGGCTAAAGCGCAGCATTAGGTCATGGGGCCAAGCTCTCTGCTGACTCGGTAGACGCGTGGGTTCGAGCCCCACCGTCGGCCGTCCTTGAAACGGTTTTCCGTGGTTTCCCCATTTTCAACACCAGGCAAATGCTGGGACGGTACCTTCTGACAGGCCACGGCCGCTTCCTTCCACATCCTTGCCCAGTTTCATTCACCATCATTCATTTCATCTCTCATTAAGGGACACTGGGACTGAAATTTTCAAATTCTATATAAACTGAGGTACAGCTTTGAAATTTTATATGGTTATGAATAGTCATATTATAAACCACTGTGGGAAACGTGAGCATTGTAAGTTGATTAGTTCTCCAGATATTAATTATTTTGTATATTTATTGTGCTAATTATTCAAGTTTTATAAAGGTCAGCCGCGTTAAAAAAAAACAAGATAGTGTAACTTTTAGGTAATATTCTATTGCACTATAACAATTGGAAGAAACCTACGGATCCGATTTTGAATTGCATTAATGAGTGTCAAGAAATTAATTTTTTTCTTAACCAATTTTTTTTCTACAAAAAAAATCGTATTTCTTCCAGTTTGAAATTTTTTGCATCCATACCAAAAGTGCAATCTAAAAAACGATCCGCAGGTTTATAGTCATTGCAATGAAGATAATAAATTCCCATTTTGAAAGCAATATCATAAGATTTATGACGCGAGTAACATTTTGAATGCCTGAAAAAGTGAATCCGAGAAAACAGCAATTTTCTAAAATGATGCACAATTTACAAGGTTTCAGCTTACCAATGACATTAGGATTGTCCTACAGCATAGGTGACACCCTCCTTCTTCTATTTTTCAGCCTCCTCCTTCATTTCTGTCAGTTTCACCTTCCGTCGACATGCCTTTCGCTTCTCCAATTATGACCGCGGACTTACATTCTTCCTGCGACTGTCACATCTTTCAAGTGTTTGTGCTGTGACATGAGATACTGAAGTTAATCTTATTCCTGATTTCAACTCTGTTGTTACACTACACCCCATGTTGAATTCTGCTACAGAATTACTAACAACAATTTCAAGTATCTTCCGTGAAATAAAAATCTCCTTTGGGCACTTCCTCCAGAAAACAGAATGCGGAGACTAATTCTGATTTTCAGTAGCACCACGGATGCATCTGGATAGTAGCTCATCTGATGCCAGCCTTTGATAAACAGGCATAATAATCTTGACAACTAAGGGTTCTTAAAGTTCTACAGCCATTTTGTCATGACTCTGTGGTGTTTTACCAGCTGCGATACTTCGATTGTAGAAACACCAAGACTCAGAACCTTCAGGACACTTACTGTGCTGGGGCGTTTAAAGGACACACCGTGCATTTTAAAGCTTCGCCAGGGCTTTAAAAATGGCGGAATTCGGGTAAAAACACTGCTATATGATCCGCAAGGGATAGGGGTGTATTAATATGGAAAAAAACGAAAATCGACATTTTCCACAAATTTCACTAAAATTTCAGTCCCAGTGTCCCTTAACTCCTCTCATGAGGTTGGCGTCAGGAAGGGCATCCGGCCGTAAAAACCATCGCCACAATGACTTCCATCGCATCTCATCCCCGACCCCGTTGGAGAAACGGGAATAATAAGGGGTAGACATACATTATTATTTTTATTATTATTATTGCAAAGGATGCACCCGATTGGCGAGGCAGAAGATGAAATTTACCGGGCCGTCCCCGCTCGTTCGCCGCGGGAATGACCACGCTAAACAAAGACCACTGGGAGACAATCACGTTTTTTGACGCGCCGAGTATTGCTGGATTGTTCTGTTTCTGGAAATGGCTAGACGTAAGCGAGCCAGTCCTTAAATACCAGTTAACGGGACCTCGCCCCAGACCTATTGGGTGATGCCACTGTCTCTTGAACTATCCAGTGTCTCGAATACGCCCGTCCGTTTCCAGAAACTAAGCATTTCAGCGTGACTCAGAGAAGCATTTGTTTAGTGAGGACAGCCCTGCGGCCAACGATAGAGGGCGGGCTGAGAAACTCCGTCATCTGTCTAGCAAACTGAGTGGTTCTGCCACTTTCTTCGTTTTGCCCACTTAGGGAGCGCGTTCGAACTTGTTGACTTGGTTTGATGGTGTTTTCCTATTCTTCTCCCAAAATCTCCTCATTAACTCTCTATGCCCCTTCTTACGTTCTTCCGTCCATTTTTTTCCCAGTGGTCTTTTTAGCTTCTTCGTGTGAAAGAGTTATTTGTAACTAGAGTTCCAAAAGCACTTGCGATTCATGATGGCATCTTGTGTGATGTTTATTTCTTTTCAGTCCTGTTTGATTTCTTCTAACCAACTGATTTGACGTTCTTTGAATTAATTATAAGGTGCGTTCAAAAAGTAACGAGCCGGAGGCATAATTACAGAAACCAGTACCTGTATGTTAGAAGTATTGGCCCTGGCTGTTGAGGCACTTGTCCCACTGTGACACGAGGCGGTGAATGGCTGTCTCATAAAATTCCCTGGGCTGCGATGTGAACCAGTTCCGCACGTACAACTGGACGCCGGCGTCCGAGGTGAATCATTGGCCCCGCAGAGCCCTTTTCAGGGGACCAAACATGGCGTAATCACAGGGAGAGCGGTCAGGACTGTATGAAGGGTGGCCGAGAACCTCCCATTTGAATTTCTGTAGGAGTGCCGCGACTGTGTTGGCCGTATTAGGTCGTGCATTGTCGTGGAGCGACCACAGCGGCTATGGAGTTCACTGTCACTCGGCGGTCGTGGGTAATGAGTGCATCAACCAGCTGGACGTTCTCATCGGTAATGCAGCGGGGTGCCCCAGACCGGGCATCATCGTGTAACGGCACCCGTCCTTCCCTGAAGCGCTTGTGCCACGCCTTGACCCTTGCAAAGACATGCAGTGTTCGCCGTACACTTGCGATGAATGTCCGTTCCCCCTACTCCTTCCGCTGTCAGAAACCGAACAACACCTCTTTGCTCTTTGGTTGACACCTCCATGTCACTGTTTGCAATGCGACTGGCAGCGTTGGACGATTGATGCATGCTGCTGCTCGCTTTGTACCGTCACGTGACGTGCACGCGTGCCCTCGAGCGACGGGCTGTGACTGTATTAGTGTGTGCTATCTGTTTTTAATTCAAGTAAGGAGTGCAGACATTCGATTTTCAAGTAGTTCCAACTTTTGCTACCAAATGCCACCGTCAACGACCAACTAGTTCTGAACTTGTTTACTAGATGCCACCGCAGTGGGGCTCTTGGCGACAAACGTTGGAACCTAAGTGCGTTTGTCAAATATAACCTATAATTTAGCTTCACACAAGTGTAATTAGTGGAAGGTTCTTTATCATATCATAAATCTATGACATGGGCCCGCCAGCTTTACTTCCCCTCCGAAGGGAAGGCATACTGAGGGATTTTAACGCTCCTAAAAAATCGGACGACTTCAGCCGGGTTTGAACCCGCGACCTTGGGCATAGCATGCTACCAACTACGCCACCGAAGCCGCTTAACGGCATTTAGGGAAAGTACATAACTACTGGCTTCACAACCGTTTCTTAGTGACGTGTCTTAGTGTTTTAGGAAAGGCACCTTTTGTTATAAATCGTGCGTGATATTTGCTATGCTTCCTTGTCCAGTCCACTTTTCATGATGATCTCACCTAGATCCTTGAATTTCTCCACTCGGAGGATATCCCCGTATATTTTACGGAAGATTTGGAGGGGCATGTTTAGTTAGTTATTGTTTTATGGGGTGGAACTACGTGGTTATCTGCCCCTGAGGGGTATCTTTGATGTAACTCTTTTTCTTCTTCTTTCGAATAACCCATTTGGGGGGTGCGATGAATCAACTTTTACTATTGTCCATTGTATTCAATTTCCTCGATATTTCTCCTCTTGAATCCACTTTCTGCCAGTTGTTTGTTTGTTTGTTTGTTTGTTTGTTTGTTTGTTTCTTTCTTTCTTTCTTTCTTTCTTTCTTTCTTTCTTGAAATTCTGCCCTTTGAATAGCTTTTCTGAAGTGTGATCTGTTTGCTATTGTGTCTGTCTGAATTCTGGCGTTTGTCAAATCTTTGTCAATTTCAATGAACCATGTGGGTTTGGATTTGTAACTAGTCAGTAAGTTGAAGATCGGTTTAGTTAGTCTAGTATTTTCCATTCTATAAATGTGCCCGAAGAACTGTAATCTTCTCTTTTTCATTATATCAGTTAATTTTTCACATGTCAAATATAACACACTATTTGGTAGTAACCTATTGAACCTTGAATGATAGTCATCCAGATTGAAGGGTACACTGTATTGTGTTATTACTTCGTTTGTTGTTGTTGTTGTTGTTGTTGTTGTTTGAGTCTTCAATCTTTTCACTGGTTTGATGCATGCATGCATGCCTCCCTGTCCTGAGCTAATCGTTTCATCTCTACATAGCTACCACACCCTAAAACCGAGGCAATCTGTTTAACATATTCCATCCTTGGTCTACCCCTACAGTTCTTGACCTCGACACCTTCCTTCCATAACCAAGCTTGCTATTCCTGGGTGTCTTAATATGTGTCCTACCAACCTATATCTTCTCTTTATTAGCAGTCGTCAGAAACATCTCTCCTCTCCCACTCGCCTTAATACCTCTTCATTTGTAACCCTATCTACCCATCTGATCTTCATCATTCTCCTGTAACACCACATTTCAAATGCTTCAATTCTCCTCTCTTCTGCTGCACGAATAGCCTAAGTTTCACTTCCATAGAGCGCCACGCTCCAGAAAAAAATCTTTCAAAAATGACTTCCTGATTCCTAAATCTATATTCGATGTCAATAGATTCCTTTTTTGTAGAAATGCTTTCCTTGCCTGAGCCAACCTACGTTTTATATCCTCTTTGCTTCGTCCATCGCTGGTTATTTTGCTCCCTAAGTAACAGAAGTCTCCTACTTCCTTCAGCTTTTCACCTGCCAATTTGATGTCCGTAGAGGTTTCTGATTTATTTCGGCTGCATTCCAGTATCATTGTTTTACATTCATTAATTTTCATCATGTATTCTTTCCGTAAGACGCAGTCCATACCATTCAAAGCCTCATTCAAATCCTGCGTGTCGGCCAAGATGACTATGTTATCATTCTCCCGCATACCGAGTTATTATTATTATTATGCGACCGGGTGAGTTAGCCGAGGTCGTTGCGGCATGACTGTTGGCAGTCGCTCACATTCGGGAGGCGAGGAGGTTCGAATCCCCCCGCCGGCAACCTTGAAGATGGTCTTCTGTGGTTTCCCATCTTCCTTCCAGGCAAATGCCGGGGTTGGTCCTTAACTATAGGCCACAGCCGCTACCTTCCAACTCCTCGCCCTTCCCTTCCAACTTTCCTCCCCAACGGTACTTGTAACTCACCCATTGGGTGTCCGTCTCGAAGCAGCTACAAAACTGGCGAGCCGAACATGTCCTCGGACACTCCCGGCACTAAAAGCCATACGCTAAAAAAAATATATATATTATGCGATTATATTTAGCTGTCGGTTTGAAATGTTCAAGATTTATCTCCTGTATCCTGTGTTTCGGAGATACCTTTGTTGTGTTCTCACTCAATCTGTAACTTACTATGTCGTAAAATCTTTGAGAATATCGTTCTCTTTTCCCGTCGCTGGGTTTATGAGAAGCACAGAACTTTGATTGATTTCTGTTCCTCATATGATTTTCTTATCCACTGCGTCTCCAGCTGATAAAAACAAGAATGTTATTTCTCTCCATAACCCGGTATCACTTCACGCACCAGTTGCCTTGAATGACTCACTTTTCCTCGAGGTCAAACGAATACACAATATGAAACAAAAATCGCTCATTCAGTGTAAGTTGTAAAGCGTAGATCGTCAGCGGTAAACACCACAAGACACAAACATCAGTTTCAAACCTTATCCCAGCGACTGCAGAAAGTTTAACAATAGGTCAAAATTGGGCGTCTTGCTCAATTACAACGTATAAATTGAGAAAACAATTCACGTAACTTTCGAGCCTAAACAACACAAAATGATTTGTATAAACACAACTATTGAGGCTTTCAAACTACAAATCTTAGTCTTCATTTTCGTAAACTAGAACAAACGTTTGATGCTAATAAATATAATATAATAATTATACAGAATTTAAACACGAAATATGGCAAGATCAATAGAGTCGTCCACTTTAAATGCCTAGGTTAAGTGCTTGAACCGACGGGAAAAGAGAAAATCGCGCAGAACACTAGGTTGATGAAAATGAAGAGAGCCGTATACAAGACACAGAGTGTCTATAACAAAAAATGTCTGTCCACATTCAGTAAACTTCGTCATTACAACACGGTTATTAAACCAGAGGTGCTTTATGCTAGCGAGACGTTGACGTTACACACTAAGGGCGACTTGGAAAAAATCCTCACAGAGGAAAGAAAAATAATAAGGAAAATAATTGGACCAAAGCACACAGATGAAGGATACCGGCTTCACTCCAGAGACACCACAGAGAAATTGTCCAACCTCGCAGCAGACATCAGAAAGAGGCGACTAAATGTTTACGGCCACATCATCAGACTCCCACAATCCAGACTCACTTAGATACATACAGCGGCTCAAGATTACTACAGCCTGGATGATGCAAGTCAAACTTGATCTAGTAAAAGCACAGGTCGACCCAGAAGACTTCATAGACAAAAGCGTATTTCGACACAAAGTATACAAGTGGGAAGTGTTGTCAGAGAGAGCAGCACTTACAGCCCAAAGACCAAAGTGGACTGAAGAAAGGAAGAGGACCTTTAGTGCACGAATGAAAGAGTACTGGAAAGACAGGAAGAACAAAAAGTCATGATTGCTTCGCGTGGCCTGTAACGTGTAAAATATATTAAAAATATATAATAATAATAATGTAATTATTTTCGGGATTAGGGAATAACCCATCTCATTTGGGTACAATCGTGTTGATCAACTGAAAAGCACCAAAGTTTTGTTTACTAAGGCAGCACTGAAAAATGGCTTCAAACAGAACCTAGAACATCTGAAATAAATACATAAATAAATAAATTCATTAATTAATTATTAAATATAGCATAAAATCGCCTAGTAGATGGAAACAGAGAGTAAGCCTCCGTGGCAGCACGCTAGTGTCTCACCGCTGGGTCCGTGGTTCAATTCCCGGTCTCTCTATGTGAGATTTGTGCTGGACAAAGCGGAGGCAGATAGGTTTCTCTCCGGGTACTAAAGTTTTCCCTGTCTCAATTTCATTCCAGCAACACTCTCCACTATTATTTCATTTCATCTGTAATCATTGCCCCAGGGGAGTGCGACAGGCTTCGGCAGCCGGCACAGTTCATCTCCTCGCCGCTAGATGGGGGCTTCATTCATGCATTCCATTCCCTGGACCGGTCGACTGGTAGCAGGCTGTGGATATTTTCAATATCGTATGGCCTCGGGTGCCGGGTGCAAGCTTTGGTATTTGACACCCAGAGGACAGTTTGCATGCCAAATTTTGTTGTTCCATTGAGCGCTATGAAAGTCGAGAGGTTAGATATGCAAGCTCCTTGACACTACAGCGCTTTCTAGTAGAGAATGGAGGAACTTTTGCGTTGCCGGAAAATCCCGAGATTAATTTTGCCATTATGAATATGGCCTACTGAAATCAAATGGGTTCTTTAACATGCCAACAACGTATGACATGCGTGCCGTGATTTTTGCCGCCTTTCAAAAATCGCTTACCACGGCCAGGAGCGAACCTGCAAGCTTGGGGTTGGTGATCCGACACGATAACCACTCACCCACAGTGGGAATTAATTATAAAATATAACATAAAAATTGCCTAGTAGATGGAAACAGAGAATGGTTTCTTTTCTTCTTGTCGCCCCTGATGTACCTATGAAAATTGGAGAAGCATGTCCATGTATTTTTTATTATTTTTACCGGGTGACTTAGCCGTGGTCGTTACAGCATGACTGCTGGCAGTCGCTCACATCCGGGAGGCGAGGAGGTTCGAATCCCCCCGCCGTCAACCTTGAAGATGGTCTTCTGTGGTTTCTCATCTTCCTTCCAGGCAAATGCCGGGTTGGTCCCTAACTATAGGCCACAGCCGCTACCTTCCAACTCCTCGTCCTTACATTCCAACTTCCCTCCTTCCCTCCCCAACGGTACTTGTAGCTCACCCATTGGGTGTCCGTCTCGAAGAAGCTACAAAACTGGCGAGTGGAACATGTCCTCGGACACTCCCGGCACTAAAAGCCATACGCTAAAAAAAACTGTTTTTTTTTTTTTTTGCCGATTTCTGTGCTTTGCCAACGCGTAACACACTCTTACATTGACATCAAAGAGATCTGATTAGTCAACAGTTTCAGTAGAGACAAGTAAGAAGACTACAGGAGCTAAGTGGACAGAAGACTGACTCAATGAGGGACTATTGGAAGAAGAAGAAAGCAACAAATTTACCGTAGAGTAGAAAAGAGCCCCGTGGTCGGTGCTAGACCAGGTCCAGGCCTAGGGCCCCAAGCAATTTATAATTTAGTTCAATTTTATTCCGAAGATTTAGAGAAAAATTATCCAGAACTGAGACAGTTATACTAAATTACAATGTCCTTAAAAAACTGAGTTCACTCATTCTGAACTTTACGAAATTCTTATTCGAGACAAGTTTGAGTCTGTTTTTCCGAACGTTGAAATTGCTTTTCGCATTTTCCTGGCCCTCATGATAACGAATTGTTCTGCGGAGCGCTTGTTTTCAAAATTGAAACGGATCAAAAGTTTAATGTATATCGAGTCAGATGTTCTGCGGGAAATTGATTTTGATGACATTGTAGAAGATTTCATTGACCGTAAAACCAGAAGAATTTTTAGCCAATCTTCAATTTTGAAAAAATAGGCTTATGAGATCACCTTTTGTCCGTCTGTGTGTGTGTGTGATTCGTGTGTGTGTCCCCCCCCCCCTAATAAAATCTAAATTGTTGGAGAGATTTCAATGAAACTCGGTAAGTTCATAGCTCTATTCCGGGCGACCCCGACCGTGCCCTTCAAATTTTGTTACGTCTCACCAATCCAACATGGCGGCTGTGCGAAATATTTCACCAGCATTCAATATCTCCGAAACTATTACCGATATCACCCTGGAATTTTGTATGGTGATAAAGGGAACTAATAGAAATTCACTTATGTGACCTTTGAAAACCTGGTAACTACAAAACCAACATGGCGGCCGAGCGAAGTTGCGACTTTTATATGGACGTTTCTCGCGATTTAACCAACCAAACGCAATGAAAATTGGCACAGTATATGTTTATATACATTGTAATGCGCCGACATCTAACTTCGTACAATTGTTTACATAACCTCAAAATGGCGGCTGTGCGAAATATTTCACAGGCATTCAATATCTCCGAAACTATTTATGATATCAACCTGAAATTTTGTACATTGATAAACAACACTACTACAAGTTTATCCATGTAACTTTCAAAAACCTGTTAACTACGAAACGAACATGGCGGCCAACCGAATTTGAAACATTCTAATACATTTTTCTCGTGATTTAATCATATAAGCGCATTAAAATGTGGTATAGTAAATGATTATACATATTGTCATTCACTGGCATCTAATTTAGTTCAATTGCTTACATAAACTGAAGATGGCGCCTGCGCGAAATTTTAAAATTAAGTTTTTATTCTTGTGTCGTAATCATGCGATTAAAGTGAAAGTTTGAATAATGAAGCTACGCAATAATTTTCCTTTAATGGTACATAACTCAATGGCCTATACATATAACAATCCAAAATGGCGAGCATCCGAAATATTTTGACGGTTCTCAATATCTAAGAATCTTTTCCAGCAATCAAACTGATTTTTCTTATGTTCATAGAGGCTATATGACTTTCAGTAACCTCGTGAGCACAAATCCAACATGGCGGCGACGCGAACAATAAATATTTAAATGGACGTTTCTCGCGATTTAACCATCAGAGTGCAGTGAATTTTTGCACGTTAATGCTTATACAAATGTTAATCCACTGGTATCTAATTTATTTCAATTGTTTTCATAACAACAAGATGGCAGCTGTGCGAAATTTTAAAATCTCGTTTTTACTTCTTGTGTCCTAAAAATGCGATTGAAGTCTACCTGGCTACCATCTGCAATATTTAGTCGGTTATCAGTATCTACGAATTTAACATAGCAATCAAACTGAAATTATGTTGATAGTGGCAGTTAACAGGAGCAGTATATATGAAAATAGGCTGTATAGTTCTTCACGGAACTACTTGTTTTTTTTATTACATTTTACAGAAGTAACAAATAGTATGATTTGTTAAATTGTTCATCAAATCATCTGATTTTTTTTAAATATCGATGATCGTTTCAATTGAAAGGCAAGGACAGTATTTTTATCTTATATATAAAAGTGAAAGTCTGTATGTATGTATGTGGGTGGGTTGGTTCCGTATACAAATCTACACCGTTCCACCAATCTCAACCAAATTTTGCATACACATAGTTTAGGACCCAGAAGGAACCGCTGGCTACATGAATTTTCGATAGTCTTTCTCATTCTTCTGATTTCGGCCCTTTTGCACTCAAGCACATGCTAATCAAATCATAAAATATACTCATGAAGGAATGGCAAGGCGGATAGTTTCCATGGCAACATAGCTCAAGTCGAGACACGGCCGACTGGATGCCAGTTGCGCTCTGCACTACCGGTATAGAAAATGAGGATCTTTACTTGAAATCACGTTAGTTACTCAATTACTCACACAGCACTGTCAACCGAGTTTAGCATAACAAAGACTTGACACTATCTTCTACTATATATTTGTCAAATACCACTCACTCACTCACTCACTCATTCATTCATCACGAAATCTCAGAAACCACCGAACGTATTGGAATTAAATTTGGTATGCAGCTTCCCCAAGGGCCGCAAATGCCCACTAAGAGAGGATTTTTGGATATTCAGGTTCTAAAGGGGTGTTAAGGGGGTAGACCTGCATTTCATTGAATAGTAATATCTCCCGATTTGTTTCATTGGGGGATGTGATACTCGGCACATAAACTCACCATTAAAAATAAGAAGACACGAGTCGGAGGGTCTTTCGATGTGGTGTATATTATGAGGTGAAAGGGGTGAAAAGTGGGGATTGAAATATTCCTAACGGAGCGTGTATCTCTTAAACGACATAGGCTAGAAGTTTGAAATTCGAAAAAAAAACAGCTTAAAATACAAGTAAATAGGTGTTCGACTGTTTTTTCATAAATCCAATTTAAGGGGCCCTTGGAGAGGGGTGAAATTTTGGGGGAAAAAAAACAGGAAAGAAAGTGTCCTAACTGATTGACTCACTTCTCACTCATCAAACTCAGGGGGAAAACAGCTTTAAATAAGTAAATAGGTGTTCGACCGTTTGTTTCATAAATCCAATGTAAGGGGTTCATGGGGAGGGGTGAAATTAACAAAAATAAATGAATGGATATGTCCTGACTGACTCACTCACTCATCATCTCCCAGCCAAAATTATTGAAGTTAGAAACATGAAATTTTGGTGATATGTTCGTTGTATATCGAAAACGTCCACTGAGGAAAGAGTTTTGAATATTCAGGTTCTAAATAGGTGTTAAGGGGCTAAACGTGCATTTCATTGAATAACAATATCTCACGAGTGGTTTCATTTGGGGATGTGATACTTGGCATATATACTAATCATTAAAAATAAGTTGACACATGTCTAATGGTTTTTCGATGTAGTGTACATTATGAGGTGAAAGGGATAAAAAGTGGGGGTTGAAAGATTCCCAACGGAGCGTGTATCACTTAAACGACATAGGCGAGGAGTTTGAAACTCGGAGGAAATCTATCAGCTTAAAAATAAATAAATCAAATAGGTGTTCGACCTTTTTTTTATAAATCCAATTTAAGGGGCCTATGGGGAGGGGTGAAATTCTGGAAGAAAAATGTCTCCTAAGGAAGGATTTTCGGATGTTCACTCTCATTGACCAACCCAAACTATTAATGTTAGAAGAATGACATTTTGGGGATATGTTAGTTGTGTGTCGGAAACGTCTACTGAACCCATGTACCATTGGCTCAAAAGGGGTCGAATCCATGTATTTGGGGAAGAAATGAAAGAAACATACAGCTTCTAATGAAACATAGAGAGATTTCTAGCCAGAATTCTAGCATAACGTTACGCAAGCCGCAGGACCAGGTGTTCAGGAGAAGAGATCATGCCTCTTGACTCCTTGAGAGGGAGCGGGTCATGGATATTAATAGAACGAGTGGAAAATTTTTACTGTAAGAGAGAGAAACGTGACTCGGAAATTAAGCTTAGCTTGCATTAAAACGGCAACACCGCCGATGTGCCAGAAGAAGAATAATTAAATTTAACCCATTTGCGGGAATAAGAATAAGTAAATAAATACTGGACTGTGAATCATTTCGGATTGGAGATTTTTGTGTAAAGAAAAACCTTGTAATAATTGCACAGAGAAAAACTGCAAACGCAGTATACGTCATCGGGGATTCACTGATACCCAAGGAGTGGGGATATTAAAAATGAACAGCAACACCCACGCAGCTGAAGACTACAAATTAATTAATATCTCAGAATTGCACGATCGATTCTTATGCGCAATGTGATCATTTGACGTTTGGAAGACGAGCTTTCTGGAGATATAATTTTTATAATTGTGCGACAATTATTTCAAAAGTTGGTCACGAAAAGGACTGGAGTTTTATCTTTTTGTGACTAAATAGTATAAAACTCCTGGCAGAGCCAGACCAAACATGCAGTCATTCCGACAGCCCGAGAGGGGGCGTCACGCTGTATCAGTACGTGCAGTATTCAAGAGCCAGAGGGGGCGTCACTACGCATCATGCAGTTACTAGTCCGTCCAGGGGGCGTGACGCTGGAGCATCATAACCACGCAGTCTTCAAACGTATGAACCTCAGGGGAGGTCATACTGTGCAACAAGTATAAGCACCGAATGCAGATTATCCGACAGCCACGGGCGTCGCGGTATCAATAACTTGCGTGCCTCCGTAAGGAGTATTCAAGAAGTAAAATTACAGTATCGCCGTGTTGAAAAATTAGGAAAATCCTAGTTACAGGATTTAGGTCCGACAGTATAAAAGTTTACAGTGAGAAGTTCATAAAATACAGTCAAAGTAGGCTGCGAACTTAGGACTCAGGGCGATAGGTTAAGTAAACGACCAAAAGTATCATAACGTACGGAAGTACCGTAACAGAGAGATAAACAGTTTCTCTAATTTAAAGAACCCGAGCAGGGACAGAGAAAATAAGGTTCGTAAGTATTCTAGAAGATTAGAAGTGCGATAACCGAATAAGCAAAGAAGACGACATGAAACTATAGACATCGTTTCAAGAAAGCAGACGAACTATTCAAAAGCACTAAGACGCAAGAAGTATTAGTTGCTAAAAATCCATCGGTCACCGATAAATTATCGAGGGGACCGTGAACAGAACAGACTTTCGCTAAGATCAATAAATAGGATCTAAAAGGGGAGCCGTTCGTGTCACAGAAATAGCAGATCGTCAAGAACGGGATTCGAAGGAGTGCTATTGCAGGGAGGAAGCAGATGATTCGAGACTTTCACATTCAGAGAGGATAGGAAGCCGACATTACTAAATTTCACCCTTGGAGACGGGAGGTCAAGAGGTCACGTGTGATAGGCTTTAATAGCGGTCTAGTGATAAAAATTTGTGAAGTGTAAATATATCAAGATTTGTGTTAAAAGTAATATATTTTCAGTGTTTTTATTGTGTGTTCTAAACGGATACACCAGTGTATTTAAAATGTTATTAGTGTTAAATGTATACGTGTTAAATATGTGTCAAGATATGTCTGTACATGCAATGAATTTGTACACGATGGAGTAATTTAAAAAAAAGTGGGCCAAAAATGACACATCGCACGAGGAGAAGGGTCAAGAAACGACCTTAAACATGTGAGTAAAGATTTTCATTATGTTTTGGTGTCGGGGAAGTGATTGTGTACAAATCCACCGGAGTTTTTGAGTAAAAGGGATGTTTCTAAATAACTAAATACAGAATAAGAACGCGGTCTGAACAAAAATAGAATTTTGAGAAATTATAAATAATTATGTGAAAGAATAAATCCTGTAGAGGAAATGTATGAATAAAATGTCAGTGTATTTGACGAATGTTATAAAAGCAAGCGTATTATTATAATAATAATAATAATAATAATAATAATATAAAGGAAATATAAATAAAGATTAAACTGAATGATATGAAAATAAGAGCGTTGGAGCCTTAATAGGAGTATAAGACATGATATTAATGCATGTTATTTAAAATAGAGCAATTATTGTCAAAGGAAAAGATTAATATAAAAATTGAGATATGTATCAATTGTTAATATGGAATTTATCAGTTCTTTGGAAGACGCTAGGCTTCAAAATAATGTATAGCGCAATGGAGCGCAATTAAATTAAAATGTCACGCTAGGAATGCGTAAAAGTTAAAAGTACTTGGTAAATTACTTATGAAGGGTAGTTGATTGCAGTGAATTGAGATATGTTGTAAGTCCTCCAATAGTGACAGGGATCACGAGGCCATGTGTGTGTTATTATATGTAAAAGGGAGCAAATGTATGGTATTATGAGCGTAGGTCATGTAGGCTACGGCTGACCCTAAATCGCATTTTGTATAAGTCCTCCAATGTGGAAATGGTTCCCGAGGCATGTTAAGAGATTCGAACCTAGAATCCTCTTGTTGTTGAAGCCCCTAATTATTCGTCGTAGAATGTGTATTACTCTTCCCAATCAATGAGGACCTCTCATAATTAATAATTGCCAAGGTTACGAAAGTGGTTTATGAGCCAAATAATATTGTTGAAAGGAAATAAGTGAAGTTAAATGCCAGGTCTCTCCATAGAACTGAAAAGAAAGGAAGATTTGTTTTAAAAGCATTGAAGAGAGCTCCAACTGTAGACTAGACTGGAAACCACCCTCCCAGTCATAAATCTCGCTCAAGTATAACGGTCAGACCCTCATAGCAGGAGGGTTGGTGAAGGCCGTCTGTAAGAAGTAAATAATACACCGTGAGTGTTTAAAAGTTGTTAATGACCCGGGAAGTGAACCGAGGTCCTTGTAGATGAAATTATCGCTTGCCAGTTCAGATCGTAGTTTTCTTATGTGATAATGGTCTTATAAGACAAATAAAATAAATAACAATCCCTATTGTAATGTCGTATGGAAGTAGGATTCCACGAGTTAAATGAAGGTAACTTGATTCCGGGAGTAATCATAGTTTTTGACTTTGTCAAGTAATCTTTATAACTCTGGAGTACACAAGTATTTTCCCGATCACTATGGTGAATTTGTAAAACTTGAGAGGGATGGTAAATGCTGAAAACATGTGAAGTGCCCAAATATTTAAGTAAAGAATTAACATGTACTTTAAATGTAATTATATATTTGTTTTGATGATAAGAAAATATAAAAATAGTATTTGAGGTGTACAAGAAGAATGACACCATTATTATAGGAAATATCGAGCCAAAGGAGCTCGTAGTTATATGGAACTTTAAGATAGATACTTTATGGAAGTAAAAATAATTATGAATTGTTGGTTTTAAAGGAAACCATGTGTTTTAATACAATATTTGGTTAATTCTTTTGTTATTCCTTGTTCACTTGGAACAAGTAGAAGATTTTGGTCAGTAGTTTAATTGTTTTATTGTTTGTAGCGCCATAATTTTGGTTAATTAAATGTTTTAAAATAGGAGTTGATTTTGTTGTTATTTTTGCAAGTGTATCCTCTATTTAATCCAAAATGTGTAAGTCACAGAGTGGGAGAACATACTACAACCCCGAAAATCCCGAATTGAGCAATGCTGGCATACTGTGATTTGCATATTTCTTGCTGGAAGGGCACATGGGGGTTTAGAAATAATGTGCTTGGATTAATAACTAGAGGAACACTAAAGACGGTCATTTCATGTAAAGTAAAGTAATGATAGGAGTACCTACAACGTATAATGTTAACTGACCGCATCGGTCCCTAGAAACTCACACCGAGCAGCCCTGGATTAAACAACCCCCCAGCAAATCTTCGATTTTGGCGCCCAGTACGCAGGGCTGAGTTTTCCTAGGAAAACCCGAGTTTTCTCGAAAAATCAAAATTTTCAATTTTTGAAAAAAAAAAGGTTTTTCGAGAATTTTGAATTTTAAACACTTCCATAAAGTTTCTGAGTTTGAATAATGATATCAAAAGGGTACGTTGTAGTAAAAACCCGTATCAAAGTAAATTTTTGAAGAAATTGGGACACAAAGGATCAGATTACCATCTCTCAAGCATTTTTTTAGCGATGTGGCATGAGTAGCCCACTGTATTCTAATAAGATGGTTTTGAGTGAGGAATTGCAGAGGTTTTTGGAGGCCGTACTGGCAGTCCAGAAGGAACATTGGGAGGCCATAGGAAATATGTTTGAAACTGAAGAGAGTAAAGATAAATGTAGAATTACAGGTGATAAAGAGTACCCAAGCAAAGAAAATGTAAAGGTTTCTGTAGAAAGCATGCGTGCACCTGGAGACATAGTTACACAAAGAGAAGGTAACATGTCTGCAGACAACAGGGTAACAAGTGAGCCTTTAGAGCTCCAAATGGAAAAAGAAAAATGTAAACCGATTCCAAGGGAGAATGTAATTAGTACAGAAAATAATAAAGGTAAAGAAAATTCAAAGTCTCATGTAGTAATACAGGTTCAAGTAGGCTCGGAAAGCAAAGGGGAAAAAACGATAGTCTTTGCGCTCAGGATCAGGAAAAAGTAGAAATGGCAATTTGGGATGAAGTAAAGGAATTCTTGGGTATAATTGATCAAATGCGAAGTGAACATAATAAAATGAGGAGTGAACTTTGGGGATGTAGAAATGTAGACTCAGAAGAAATTAAGGAACAAAGAGAAAGTATTTCCGAGGAAATAGAGAAGATAGATAAAATTCGTGATAGGGCAAGCAAAAATTGGTATACGATATCCAAACAGGAATTATAAGAACTAAATAAAGAAATTCCTGAGATCAGAAGGTCATTGAGAGAAACAAAGAAGAAATTTGCGAAACGCATGGAGAAAGAAGGAAAATGAGAAGTAGCTCCGTGGGAAGAGCTAAAAATGTTTATTGAGGAAATAAGTGAGATAAGGGAACAAGTAGAGATAATGATAGGAAAATGGATTAAGATCGAGGGGAAGATTTCTTACAAAGAGCATGACCGAAAAAATTACGTTCAGGAACAGAAAGTTTGGGTAAAAGAAGAAAGGGAGAAAATGCATTCCTTCAGAATGAGCATGTATGAGGAAAATGGTATAATAAGCATTCAGGAGTTAGAAGAAGTAAGAAAGGTCAAGATTCAGGAATATCAAGGAATATTAGAGACTGCCCAGAAGAGATATGATGAATACATATTTGCAGAAGACATCAAAGTGAAAGAAATGGCTATCCCAGTCATAAATGAAGCCGCTGCCCAAGCTGAAAAGCAAGTAGAAAGTGAAGTAGAAAAACAAGAAATCAAAATGCAAGAGCCCGAAATTGAAATTAGAGAAGAAGAAAAAGAAGTAGAAATTGTAATAACTCCAGTGGAAACTGAGAACAACTTTGAAATCTTTCCTGAAGAACAAATGGAGACCCAGGGGGAAATAGTAACTCCAGACCAAGAGGACAGCCGAAATGAAAATGAGCTGCAAAGTGAAGAAAATCATTTGGACGAAAAGGTTGAGCTGGAAGAGCAAGAAATAATCTCAGAACCGGAGATAACCAAAGAAATAAAAGCAGGGGAAACGGAAACAATAATTCTTGAAGAAATGGAGAAAGTGAATGAGACGATAATAGAAACTATCGTCGAAAAACCGAGAGAAGCAGAGGTTCAAAATCTCACAGAAACGGAACAGGAAAACCCAGAAGAAATTCCTGGGGATAAGGAAAATAAGATACAATTCAACAAAGAAAAGGAACAGTTGAAAGCACAGATTCTTGAGTTAATGAGGAAATATCAAGAATATCAACAAAAAGAAAGAGAAATGGAAAGAGGTCCAAATAAGAGCCAAGAAAACAGCAAAGGAAAAGATGAGATTGTTGGAAATAATGAAAAAAGAAGAAAGGCCTTTGAAGAAAATCAGGAAGAAAGAGGAAAACCGCAATTGGTAGTCTGTTTACAAGAAAATAGATACCCCATGGAAACCAGGAAAGGAGGAGATACGACGTACTGTACCCGATATCCGGATAGTAGGCTGTCAGATATCCGCCCCCTCAATCGGATTGCCAATAATCAAACGCACCGGCACAGCTACATCAATGAAAATGGCACTGACAGATACTATCGAGATTAGAGCACAATAGTTAACAAGAAAATTATTGTGGAACACACCAAAACATACGGGGGTTCATACTTACCTTTACTTACCTCTTAAATTTATCTCGGGGACTGGGTTGTCAACTGGATCACTTAAAGTATGCCCACACAATAACCTCCACCATGATATTAAAAATGAACCAGAACGGAGACGAGAAACTTTAAACAGCACAATAATTTATTTCACATAAAGAATGATTTTAACAAAAAAAAAAAAAAAACCAACGTGGCAATCAGAAGCCATCGACCATATAACCATGTCCTCCTGTAGGACCTGTATTCTCTACATATAATGTTTCAGCTTTCTCAAGCTCATAGCAACGTAAAAATAATAATGCACTTGGAATGGAAACGGGATTTGGGATGAGACACATATATCAATTGTTTTGCGTGTTTATATACTTCACATTTTATTTATAGTCACAAGGCTATTATGGAACGTCCTTGGCCTCTGTAACACAGTTGTCCGGGCCAGCTGCAATGCACCTGTATTGTCAAAGCGGACTCCCGTTCGTTCAACCCTAGCATAAGCGTGTTACCTCAGAGCTTGGCTCTCCTTTTTCAAACACGTAAATGTTCACATCTCAACTGAAATATTATCACGCAAATGTCTTACATGCTTCATTCAAACACCAGTGGATTACTCCAACAAACCCAAATCATGATTAATTGTTCAAACCACTTGCTTAATTAGCGTTGTTTAGAGTATAAAAACAAAACTCTAAATGTTAATAACAAAAGTTCATTAATTATTTATAACAATAATAAATTGTTTATAACAATGTCAAATGACAATTGAAAATTTAATACACGCTTCTATTAATCACTATCTTTTCAAATTATTATCAAAGATATTTACAAAATTATTTACAATATTAATTGTTTATATTATTTATACAAGGAATACATTAAACCACACGTTTATCCGGTTGATAATTACTCAAATCGTGGTGATATAATCGACCAATGAAGGTTAGTTATATTTAACTGTCAAATTCAGGTTTAATAAGGTTTAATAATAATTATTAATATTTGTAACGGTAACCTCCATTCAAAATCTTTATCTCAAATTATTTAACACTCTTGTTAATTTTAACAGTATCTTCATATGAATAATCTTTCAAAGAACAAGAACAATATTCAGCGGAAAAATACTTCGCTCAAAATGCACAAACTTGCACAACAATTGGCCCAAAATTCATCATATATCTTCATATATATGGCATAAAAATCCTCCAAACTACACACAAAAACCTCCACTTATTAATTCATCAACTTAATTAATTATTGTGGGAACCTCCTTCATTATTCAAGGGCATTACTCAACAGCGACTTTTACACGTCCACTGAACTAACGATTATACATCCATTGTTCCTCTTTAAAAATTCTTATATTCATCAATTGTAATAATGACTGTTATTATTTAACCTTCGTGGGTTTCATTCATGAATCGATATGAAGTAAAAATTTGCCAATCACAAATAAATTTAATAGCAAATACGATTAGACACTCCTGCCTGGTCTATCAAAATTGAGATTAACATCTTCAAAGTAACGCAGTATAAAAATACTATCTTCAATCGAAGGTTCATCTAAACTGCAAAATAGTCGAATAGAATACAATTAGATTGTGGAATGCAAACATTATTATTCCAATCTATAATTGAGAAAAACTCCTATCAAATGTTCATTACTATAGTGTATTCAATAAATCGAAATAAAAGTTCATATTTCATAAAATTGTCTATAATGCAATTATAAATGTCTATGTTGCAATCATGTTCATAAGACGACTAGTATTTCAAAGATCGTCGATATCGTAATAGATTTTAACGCTCTAAAATCTTTTAATCATTCTTCTTTCTTGAGGATGACAGAAAATTGGTCAAAGTAATTTACTGAATAGAATTACTTTACTAAAATGACACGCTGTCTGAATTCAAATCTGCCATAGCAAATCGTTAACTTTACAGTCAAATCGTGACTACAAAAATATGCAAATTACTGAAAGAATCTAAATCATCAGTCTCAACTGATCCAAAATTATTAAGTATGCCAATGACATAACAATGTCTCAAAAATCGAAGAAAAAGGCATAAATCATCGAAGTGTACTGAGTACAGAAATATCAATCAAGAAAATGGGGCAAAAGATAGGACAGAAAATATGGGAAGAATGGTTGCTCAGATATCGCTACAAGACTCAAATAATACAAGAAACGTTCACGACTACCTTATCTGTTGATTGAAGATCTAGAGGAAAGTTTTCAAAGAAAACTGCTGTTGGTTCCATTTCACCAGCGTAAAGATGTGCTCCGACCTCGAATCTGGAATCAGCGTTCTCGGAGAATCGAACTGCTTCCTCCTCCGAAATTGCACTGCTCCGTGGATACGAAAAACATCCTTCTGGCAAAACTCTTCTTTGTGCGCCGGGACAACCCTGGCCTCTCTTGAAAGTTCCCTGAAGTTCTTGCAGGAATTCGCCATGAAGTTTATTGTAGTTATTTCCGCAGAAATATTCATAGTTGTGGAGTATGAAAATATTTCCACTGCCTTCTGGTATAATTCAGCGATGGATTCACGATGCATGAGTGTAGTTGGATGTTTACTACATGCTCGCTTTTGTAGAAAGACGATTAACGAAGTTCCATGCTGTTACTTTACTCCAACGATATATGTCCCAATTGCATTAAAGCCTTAGCCTTCCATCTCAACTACTGTTATAATCATTGAAAGCACTGCAAGATTATAATGTTCCATAGTCGAATGTATCGTTGTAATAGCAAACGTATTCTCCAATATCACTGTTGCACTCCACGTGTCAGCCGTAGTGTATAATGTGGAATTTTTAAAAGTGTTTCTCATGTGGCGAGAAAATCACTTTTGTTGGCAGCCTTAAAGTTCCAATATCTTTCGAAGTATAACTGTGAAATTGTTCGAATCTTCTACACACCTCAATGTTATACTGCCCAATAGAACTATAATAAAGGCTGAAGTTAGCGCTTGATATCTTGACTGGTGGAAACGTTAATGTGAGCGTTTCAACTTCACCTAGTTTCGAGCAGCGTAAAATGGAACTGCTCCGTGTTCGTTCGATGCGCCGGGTTTTAACCACGCTAAAGACAACTTACTTCACTGAATCACTTGAAAATAACTATATATCACCAGAAATATATATGCGATCTGACATATGAGATCTGAGTTCTGAGTTCTGAGTTCTGCGTTCTGAGAGCTCCTCTCTCCTGTGCACGACCTTTTATCAACTTCTTAAGGGGCGTATCCATCCCTTCCATAGCCTGTTGCTGCGTCATTGCTAGAAGTTTTAACTTTGGCTATACTTGACGGATTTTCAAATTTCAAAAACTCAAAATTAATTTCTTCAAAATTCCAAATCAATGCCATAACTGAAAATAGATTTCCACAAATCTGCATGCCAAAAGTAATTAAAAATCGTAGTTTCAGCAATCTCCGTCTTCCTTCCAAACTATCGTTCATTGGTTCGAGTCTCTCCTCCATTAGCGTGGCTTCTTCCTTAGCACAATACCTTGTTTCCTGCGACTGCGTCGTAAATCTCCGATCTTTCTCGAACAAAATCATGACGTCACCAAGAATCTCAGCTCAATCAGCCTACTTGTATGAAATCTGCGTCATCCGTGCCTACGTCATGAATATCCACGTCATAACTATGACATCCATAACTTTACTCATATATGCCAATACAGCCATCGTGGTCTCAATATAATTCTATTTCCGAGGGCATTCTCCCTTCACCACGTTTTAAAAACAGTTGCAAATTGTTTTTAAACTCTGTGTTATAAATATCTCAATTCACTTGAACACGAAATTGAATTATATTCTACTCTTATATGATATTTCTTCTATTTTCCTTAATCATAAATCTCTTCTTCTCTGGTTTGTGTGTGGCTAATGCATTCTCTCCTCTCTACTGTCTCTTCTGTCCTGAATTTCTGTTTTCCGAATTCTGCTGACTTGTAGAAGGACCAGGATCGATCACTACATCCTGTCTTTTCTTTTGGTTTTCAGCTTCCTTTTCCCGTAATTCCTTCAGATACTGCTGACTTTCTTTCTCTCTTTCTTGATACTTGTCGGGTGTCATAACCTGACCTTGAGAATTCTGATTCTGATTCTGGTACTGGTTATTTCTGTTATAATTTCTATTATAACCATTGTTGTAGTATCTACCTCTTCCGTTGTTGTAATTCCCTCTATTATTACTGCAGCCTCGTCTTTGCTGATATGGACGGTAACCTTGGGATCTGTGGTTGCGGAAATAATTATTCCTGTGAGGACCTACATTTTCAGTTTTTCCTTCCTCAGGCTTATCAGTTTGCTGCACTTGATCCATGTAGACCGTATTAACGTCTTTGAATTCGTGCCTCTGACCTTTTTGTACCAAATTTGGCATTGGACTCGTGTAGTCAAGCCTTCTCAACAATTCGTCCATGCTTGTCAAATCTCTAATGTTTGACGATATGATCAGTCTTCTTACCTCCACAGGCAGCATACGTGAAATCGCATCTATCAACTGCTCTGTTGACAATGGGGGTTGCAAAAATCTCAAGCGTGATAGTTGACTCGTGAAGAAATCAGCGTACCGTGTTGGAAGAGTACCTGAATACTTTCTCGAGTATACCTCAGCTCTTAGTGAATTCTGAGCTTCTATTGACCAGAATCGTTTTATCATTGCTTCTGCAAATTCGTCAAAATTGCTGAAAGTGTACCGAAATGCTCTAAACCATTCGAGGGGTCCTCCAGCTAGAAATCTTTCTACGATTCTCATCTCTCTCTCTCTAGGAATGTGGGCTTCTATGAAATAGTCTTTAAGATTCCTGATATATTCGATCGGTGTGAGACTATCAGTGTTGCTAAATTTTTGAGGTTTGTCTTCAAAATTCCGGATGACTGTCACATTTCTCGGATATGAATCCATATAATTCCTCCCACTATCACGATACTTCCATTCGGGTTCAATATTCCGATCCTCTTCTTCTTCCCTGAATCTGGATATACGTTCCTCAGGACTAATATCTCTCTCTTCTGTAGTAAGGTTACCTCTTCTCACGTAATTTCTCTCCTCTTCACCAGTCAATCCTTCGGTATCCTTGTCTGTGTTTTCCGTGATGACTTTCCTAATCAACTCTTCCTTATAGGTTTCCATCATGCTAGCTTCTCCTAGTTTCAAATTCTGCAGTTTGCTCGTAGTTTCGTTAACATCAGAGACAACCTTATGAATTTGTTCCTTTAATGTTTGCACGTCCTGACCTATCTGTGTTCTATCCTCTACCTGCTTTTCGGATAGCGAATCCATCCTTACATTCAAGTCTTTCCTAATCTGAACTACTTCGTTATTAATGTCTACTTGTGTACTGGCAAGTTTTCTTTCAATTCGTTCCTGAATCTGATCTACATGTTCCCCACTTGACCTGTTCCATTCATCTTTCCACACCGTTACATTTGCAGTTAACATTTCTGCAATATCTACTTCGATGTCCTCCTTAAGTAAACGATTGTGATCTAATACTTGGGTTCTCATGACCTCTACATCGTATTTTAAACCAGCTAAAGAAGCTGTTGTCCTAACAGACTCGTCAACTAATCGAGTTGTTAATGCACTAATGTTACGAGTACAAAGTGTTTTTGAAGTTTCAATTTCCTCCCTAACTTTGTTAACATCAGTCTGAACTTTAGCAATGTCTACAAAAACAGTATTGACTTCTACTTGTATTTTATTGATATCGCTTTGCATATCGTTAACATCTGAATGAATATTATTGATGTCTACTTGAACATTTGACACATCAGTTCGAACATTACTAACCTCTCTTTGAACTTCTTCTACTTTGTCTTGTACAGTAGCAACATCATTCCTTACAACAATTACTTCAGCTCTAGCACATGAAATATCACCCCGGACATTAGCAACATCAAGATTCAACATGGTAAGATCTTTTTGTACCTTAGAAACATCATTTTTAACATCAGACACATCTTTATGCACATTGGATAAATCTTTATGGACATTGGACACGTCTGTGCGCATGTCAGTTACAGCATTCTCGATTCCCTGGATATTGATCTGTAAACGCGACATATTATTTTCTAAGTTTGCAGAACTGGTCTGAAGAACTTTCAAACTTTCATCCAGCCTAATAGACAAATTACTAGCATTCCTAGCTTCCATCTCCTCCATTCTAATAGACAAATTAGCAGACATATTACTAGCATTCTCCTCCATCATCTGCTTCATTCGGCTAGCATTCCTAACTTCCATCTCTTCCAACATTTTTCTCAGACTCTCGTCTGCCATTTCACTAATATTTCAATAATAAACTGCTTTAGGGACATACATCAAACAGAGCAAAATAACAACATCTGAGCATCATTTTTCACCATATATAAATTTGAGCAATTTTCTGTCTTAAATCTAACTTATAAATACCTTATAATTAACCTTTGTAGACACTTCATGTTGAAATAAACTCAAGCACATGTTCAAGTTTCTTTGGTTCATTTTAAAATATCCTAACACAAATAATTTACATTTATAATCCAAATAGTTTAATTTTATCTTTAATATGACTATACATGTCATAAGCCGGTCAAATAAAATAAGAATCCAGATCATAGGCGATTTTTCTAAGTTTCCAGCCTATTTAACCTCTTTCAAGTCGTATAAGACCTGGTCTTTTCTGAGTGTAATTTTCCTAATACAACACAATATTTTATTCCTATATAATCACACTCTCAAATTCTACAATTGGCTAAGACATCTAACAAAGAATCAACCTCTTTATTTGAGTCTTCACAATCCCTTTGACATCGATAACTTGGTAATCCAATGTTATTCGAACACTCCACAAAAATTGCGGTGTCAATTCTACTGCAATAACTTGGTAATCCAATGTTTTGCTGATCGTGCCAATCGAGACAATCGAGCCCCACACGTTGATTGCGCCAATCCTACTGTACCCGATATCCGGATAGTAGGCTGTCAGATATCCGCCCCCTCTATCGGATTGCCAATAATCAAACGCACCGGCACAGCTACATCAATGAAAATGGCACTGACAGATACTATCGAGATTAGAGCACAATAGTTAACAAGAAAATTATTGTGGAACACACCAAAACATACGGGGGTTCATACTTACCTTTACTTACCTCTTAAATTTATCTCGGGGACTGGGTTGTCAACTGGATCACTTAAAGTATGCCCACACAATAACCTCCACCATGATATTAAAAATGAACCAGAACGGAGACGAGAAACTTTAAACTGCACAATAATTTATTTCACATAAAGAATGATTTTAACAAAAAAAAAAAAAAACAACGTGGCAATCAGAAGCCATCGACCATATAACCATGTCCTCCTGTAGGACCTGTATTCTCTACATATAATGTTTCAGCTTTCTCAAGCTCATAGCAACGTAAAAATAATAATGCACTTGGAATGGAAACGGGATTTGGGATGAGACACATATATCAATTGTTTTGCGTGTTTATATACTTCACATTTTATTTATAGTCACAAGGCTATTATGGAACGTCCTTGGCCTCTGTAACACAGTTGTCCGGGCCAGCTGCAATGCACCTGTATTGTCAAAGCGGACTCCCGTTCGTTCAACCCTAGCATAAGCGTGTTACCTCAGAGCTTGGCTCTCCTTTTTCAAACACGTAAATGTTCACATCTCAACTGAAATATTATCACGCAAATGTCTTACATGCTTCATTCAAACACCAGTGGATTACTCCAACAAACCCAAATCATGATTAATTGTTCAAACCACTTGCTTAATTAGCGTTGTTTAGAGTATAAAAACAAAACTCTAAATGTTAATAACAAAAGTTCATTAATTATTTATAACAATAATAAATTGTTTATAACAATGTCAAATGACAATTGAAAATTTAATACACGCTTCTATTAATCACTATCTTTTCAAATTATTATCAAAGATATTTACAAAATTATTTACAATATTAATTGTTTATATTATTTATACAAGGAATACATTAAACCACACGTTTATCCGGTTGATAATTACTCAAATCGTGGTGATATAATCGACCAATGAAGGTTAGTTATATTTAACTGTCAAATTCAGGTTTAATAAGGTTTAATAATAATTATTAATATTTGTAACGGTAACCTCCATTCAAAATCTTTATCTCAAATTATTTAACACTCTTGTTAATTTTAACAGTATCTTCATATGAATAATCTTTCAAAGAACAAGGACAATATTCAGCGGAAAAATACTTCGCTCAAAATGCACAAACTTGCACAACAATTGGCCCAAAATTCATCATATATCTTCATATATATGGCATAAAAATCCTCCAAACTACACACAAAAACCTCCACTTATTAATTCATCAACTTAATTAATTATTGTGGGAACCTCCTTCATTATTCAAGGGCATTACTCAACAGCGACTTTTACACGTCCACTGAACTAACGATTATACATCCATTGTTCCTCTTTAAAAATTCTTATATTCATCAATTGTAATAATGACTGTTATTATTTAACCTTCGTGGGTTTCATTCATGAATCGATATGAAGTAAAAATTTGCCAATCACAAATAAATTTAATAGCAAATACGATTAGACACTCCTGCCTGGTCTATCAAAATTGAGATTAACATCTTCAAAGTAACGCAGTATAAAAATACTATCTTCAATCGAAGGTTCATCTAAACTGCAAAATAGTCGAATAGAATACAATTAGATTGTGGAATGCAAACATTATTATTCCAATCTATAATTGAGAAAAACTCCTATCAAATGTTCATTACTATAGTGTATTCAATAAATCGAAATAAAAGTTCATATTTCATAAAATTGTCTATAATGCAATTATAAAAGTCTATGTTGCAATCATGTTCATAAGACGACTAGTATTTCAAAGATCGTCGATATCGTAATAGATTTTAACGCTCTAAAATCTTTTAATCATTCTTCTTTCTTGAGGATGACAGAAAATTGGTCAAAGTAATTTACTGAATAGAATTACTTTACTAAAATGACACGCTGTCTGAATTCAAATCTGCCATAGCAAATCGTTAACTTTACAGTCAAATCGTGACTACAAAAATATGCAAATTACTGAAAGAATCTAAATCATCAGTCTCAACTGATCCAAAATTATTAAGTATGCCAATGACATAACAATGTCTCAAAAATCGAAGAAAAAGGCATAAATCATCGAAGTGTACTGAGTACAGAAATATCAATCAAGAAAATGGGGCAAAAGATAGGACAGAAAATATGGGAAGAATGGTTGCTCAGATATCGCTACAAGACTCAAATAATACAAGAAACGTTCACGACTACCTTATCTGTTGATTGAAGATCTAGAGGAAAGTTTTCAAAGAAAACTGCTGTTGGTTCCATTTCACCAGCGTAAAGATGTGCTCCGACCTCGAATCTGGAATCAGCGTCCTCGGAGAATCGAACTGCTTCCTCCTCCGAAATTGCACTGCTCCGTGGATACGAAAAACATCCTTCTGGCAAAACTCTTCTTTGTGCGCCGGGACAACCCTGGCCTCTCTTGAAAGTTCCCTGAAGTTCTTGCAGGAATTCGCCATGAAGTTTATTGTAGTTATTTCCGCAGAAATATTCATAGTTGTGGAGTATGAAAATATTTCCACTGCCTTCTGGTATAATTCAGCGATGGATTCACGATGCATGAGTGTAGTTGGATGTTTACTACATGCTCGCTTTTGTAGAAAGACGATTAACGAAGTTCCATGCTGTTACTTTACTCCAACGATATATGTCCCAATTGCATTAAAGCCTTAGCCTTCCATCTCAACTACTGTTATAATCATTGAAAGCACTGCAAGATTATAATGTTCCATAGTCGAATGTATCGTTGTAATAGCAAACGTATTCTCCAATATCACTGTTGCACTCCACGTGTCAGCCGTAGTGTATAATGTGGAATTTTTAAAAGTGTTTCTCATGTGGCGAGAAAATCACTTTTGTTGGCAGCCTTAAAGTTCCAATATCTTTCGAAGTATAACTGTGAAATTGTTCAAATCTTCTACACACCTCAATGTTATACTGCCCAATAGAACTATAATAAAGGCTGAAGTTAGCGCTTGATATCTTGACTGGTGGAAACGTTAATGTGAGCGTTTCAACTTCACCTAGTTTCGAGCAGCGTAAAATGGAACTGCTCCGTGTTCGTTCGATGCGCCGGGTTTTAACCACGCTAAAGACAACTTACTTCACTGAATCACATGAAAATAACTATATATCACCAGAAATATATATGCGATCTGACATATGAGATCTGAGTTCTGAGTTCTGAGTTCTGCGTTCTGAGAGCTCCTCTCTCCTGTGCACGACCTTTTATCAACTTCTTAAGGGGCGTATCCATCCCTTCCATAGCCTGTTGCTGCGTCATTGCTAGAAGTTTTAACTTTGGCTATACTTGACGGATTTTCAAATTTCAAAAACTCAAAATTAATTTCTTCAAAATTCCAAATCAATGCCATAACTGAAAATAGATTTCCACAAATCTGCATGCCAAAAGTAATTAAAAATCGTAGTTTCAGCAATCTCCGTCTTCCTTCCAAACTATCGTTCATTGGTTCGAGTCTCTCCTCCAATAGCGTAGCTTCTTCCTTAGCACAATACCTTGTTTCCTGCGACTGCGTCGTATATCTCCGATCTTTCTCGAACAAAATCATGACGTCACCAAGAATCTCAGCTCAATCAGCCTACTTGTATGAAATCTGCGTCATCCGTGCCTACGTCATGAATATCCACGTCATAACTATGACATCCATAACTTTACTCATATATGCCAATACAGCCATCGTGGTCTCAATATAATTCAATTTCCGGGGGCAGTACAATGCCTTGGAGGAAGAGGACGCTCAGGCATATTTCAGTTGGAAACTTCGTAAAAAGAAAGGGAATGATAAAAGGAAGAAACAGGAAGGAGATCTGAAGGATCTATGGAATTGGAAGAGTCGAAAAAAGAAACACCCTTTCAAAATGTCATCTCGATGCGAGATGAAGGAAAAGGACTATTCAAATGTAGCCAACGGGTTAAGCCATATGCAACCGTTAAAGAATAAGAGGAATAAAATAATTTTGTTTGAAATACCATCTCAAAAAGAGACGAGGAAGGTGGAAGAAAACCAGAAAGAGTCAGGTGAGGATAGACCGAGCTCTTAAAAACCAAATGAAATGTTACAGACTTGGAGTCTGAAAATAATAATGATGAAGTGACGGGTAAAGCCAGTTGCACCCGCAAGCATTAAAAAGAAGGTCATTAGGTTGACAATACGTAATGAGGAAAAGAGAAACAGACCGGCAGGAAGTCCGTCTTATAAAAATAGAAAAGAAACAAAACGGTTCGACTCAAGTTTGGAGAGCATGCGCCAGGCTAGGGGAGAATTGTAAACACCCGAACGTGACAAAAAATTTATGACCCTGAGTGTAGTCGACCACTAAGCGGGAATGAATGAATGGGACTTTTAAGGAGACCCAAAGACAAGCCAGAGAAGAAGGGAACTTTAAAGAAATAAAAGAAACAGAAAGTACGGAGAACGTTATGATGGCTTCGACATTTAAAGAAAAAAATAAGATTTTTTATGATTAATTGAAATAAATTTCCTCAAAAATTTTTCGAAAATTTATTTTACCTAAGGAGGGGTGAGATGAACCCATGTACCATTGGCTCAAAAGGGGTCGAATCCATGTATTTGCGGAAGAAATGAAAGAAACATACAGCTTCTAATGTAACATAGAGAGATTTCAAGCCAGAATTCTAGCATAACGTTACGCAAGCCACAGGACCAGGTGTTCAGGAGATGAGATCATGCCTCTTGACTCCTTGAGAGGGAGCGGGTCATGGATATTAATAGAACGAGTGGAAAATTTTTACTGTAAGAGAGAGAAACGTGACTCGGAAATTAAGCTTAGCTTGCATTAAAACGGCAACACCGCCGATGTGCCAGAAGAAGAATAATTAAATTTAACCCATTTGCGGGAATAAGAATAAGTAAATAAATACTGGACTGTGAATCATTTCGGATTGGAGATTTTTGTGTAAAGAAAAACCTTGTAATAATTGCACAGAGAAAAACTGCAAACGCAGTATACGTCATCGGGGATTCACTGATACCCAAGGAGTGGGGATATTAAAAATGAACAGCAACACCCACGCAGCTGAAGACTACAAATTAATTAATATCTCAGAATTGCACGATCGATTCTTATGCGCAATGTGATCATTTGACGTTTGGAAGACGAGCTTTCTGGAGATATAATTTTTATAATTGTGCGACAATTATTTCAAAAGTTGGTCACGAAAAGGACTGGAGTTTTATCTTTTTGTGACTAAATAGTATAAAACTCCTGGCAGAGCCAGACCAAACATGCAGTCATTCCGACAGCCCGAGAGGGGGCGTCACGCTGTATCAGTACGTGCAGTATTCAAGAGCCAGAGGGGGCGTCACTACGCATCATGCAGTTACTAGTCCGTCCAGGGGGCGTGACGCTGGAGCATCATAACCACGCAGTCTTCAAACGTATGAACCTCAGGGGAGGTCATACTGTGCAACAAGTATAAGCACCGAATGCAGATTATCCGACAGCCACGGGCGTCGCGGTATCAATAACTTGCGTGCCTCCGTAAGGAGTATTAAAGAAGTAAAATTACAGTATCGCCGTGTTGAAAAATTAGGAAAATCCTAGTTACAGGATTTAGGTCCGACAGTATAAAAGTTTACAGTGAGAAGTTCATAAAATACAGTCAAAGTAGGCTGCGAACTTAGGACTCAGGGCGATAGGTTAAGTAAACGACCAAAAGTATCATAACGTACGGAAGTACCGTAACAGAGAGATAAACAGTTTCTCTAATTTAAAGAACCCGAGCAGGGACAGAGAAAATAAGGTTCGTAAGTATTCTAGAAGATTAGAAGTGCGATAACCGAATAAGCAAAGAAGAAGACAGGAAACTATAGACATCGTTTCAAGAAAGCAGACGAACTATTCAAAAGCACTAAGACGCAAGAAGTATTAGTTGCTAAAAATCCATCGGTCACCGATAAATTATCGAGGGGACCGTGAACAGAACAGACTTTCGCTAAGATCAATAAATAGGATCTAAAAGGGGAGCCGTTCGTGTCAGAGAAATAGCAGATCGTCAAGAACGGGATTCGAAGGAGTGCTATTGCAGGGAGGAAGCAGATGATTCGAGACTTTCACATTCAGAGAGGATAGGAAGCCGACATTACTAAATTTCACCCTTGGAGACGGGAGGTCAAGAGGTCACGTGTGATAGGCTTTAATAGCGGTCTAGTGATAAAAATTTGTGAAGTGTAAATATATCAAGATTTGTGTTAAAAGTAATATATTTTCAGTGTTTTTATTGTGTGTTCTAAACGGATACACCAGTGTATTTAAAATGTTATTAGTGTTAAATGTATACGTGTTAAATATGTGTCAAGATATGTCTGTACATGCAATGAATTTGTACACGATGGAGTAATTTAAAAAAAAGTGGGCCAAAAATGACACATCGCACGAGGAGAAGGGTCAAGAAACGACCTTAAACATGTGAGTAAAGATTTTCATTAAGTTTTGGTGTCGGGGAAGTGATTGTGTACAAATCCACCGGAGTTTTTGAGTAAAAGGGATGTTTCTAAATAACTAAATACAGAATAAGAACGCGGTCTGAGCAAAAATAGAATTTTGAGAAATTATAAATAATTATGTGAAAGAATAAATCCTGTAGAGGAAATGTATGAATAAAATGTCAGTGTATTTGACGAATGTTATAAAAGCAAGCGTATTAATAATAATAATAATAATAATAATAATATAAAGGAAATTTAAATAAAGATTAAACTGAATGATATGCAAATAAGAGCGTTGGAGCCTTAATAGGAGTATAAGACATGATATTAATGCATGTTATTTAAAATAGAGCAATTATTGTCAAAGGAAAAGATTAATATAAAAATTGAGATATGTATCAATTGTTAATATGGAATTTATCAGTTCTTTGGAAGACGCTAGGCTTCAAAATAATGTATAGCGCAATGGAGCGCAATTAAAATAAAATGTCACGCTAGGAATGCGTAAAAGTTAAAAGTACTTGGTAAATTACTTACGAAGGGTAGTTGATTGCAGTGAATTGAGATATGTTGTAAGTCCTCCAATAGTGACAGGGATCACGAGGCCATGTGTGTGTTATTATATGTAAAAGGGACAAATGTATGGTATTATGAGCGTAGGTCATGTAGGCTACGGCTGACCCTAAATCGCATTTTGTATAAGTCCTCCAATGTGGAAATGGTTCCCGAGGCATGTTAAGAGATTCGAACCTAGAATCCTCTTGTTGATGAAGCCCCTAATTATTCGTCGTAAAATGTGTATTACTCTTCCCAATCAATGAGGACCCTTTATAATTAATAAATGCCAAGGTTACGAAAGTGGTTTATGAGCCAAATAATATTGTTGAAAGGAAAATAGTGAAGTTAAATGCCAGGTCTCTCCAAAGGAGTGAAAGAAAGGAAGATTTGTTTTAAAAGCATTGAGGAGAGCTCCAACCGTAGACTAGACAGGGAGTCGCCCTACCAGTCATAAATCTCGCTCGAGTATAATGGTCTGACCCTCATAGCAGGAGGGTTGGCTGAAGGCCGTCTGTAAGAAGGAATAATACACCGTGAGTGTTTAAAAGTTGTTAATGACCCGGGAAGTGAACCGAGGTCCTTGTAGATGAAATTATCGCTTGCCAGTTCAGATCGTAGTTTTCTTATGTGATAATGGTCTTATAAGACAAATAAATAAATAACAATCCCTATTGTAATGTTGTATGGAAGTAGGATTCCACGAGTTAAATGAAGGTAACTAGGTTCCGGGAGTAATCATAGTTTTTGACTTTGTCAAGTAATCTTTATAACTCTGGAGTACACAGGTATTTTCCCGATCACTATGGTGAAGTTGTAAAACTTGAGAGGGATGGTAAATGCTGAAAACATGTGAAGTGCCCAAATATTTAAGTAAAGAATTAACATGTACTTTAAATGTAATTATATATTTGTTTTGATGATAAGAAAATATAAAAATAGTATTTGAGGTGTACAAGAAGAATGACACCATTATTATAGGAAATATCGAGCCAAAGGAGCTCGTAGTTATATGGAACTTTAAGATAGATACTTTATGGAAGTAAAATAATTATGAATTGTTGGTTTTAAAGGAAACCATGTGTTTTAATACAATATTTGTTTAATTCTTTTGTTATTCCTTGTTCACTTGGAACAAGTAGAAGATTTTGGTCAGTAGTTTAATTGTTTTATTGTTTGTAGCGCCATAATTTTGGTTAATTAAATGTTTTAAAATAGGAGTTGATTTTGTTGTTATTTTTGCAAGTGTATCCTCTATTTAATCCAAAATGTGTAAGTCACAGAGTGGGAGAACATACTACAACCCCGAAAATCCCGAATTGAGCAATGCTGGCATACTGTGATTTGCATATTTCTTGCTGAAAGGGCACACTACTAAGGAGGGATTTTTGGATATTCAGGTTCTAAAGGGGTGTTAATGGGGTTAAACCTGCATTATATTGAATAACAATATGACACGACTATGACGCGAGCGAAGCGAGGCTAAAAGTGAGATGATGAGTGTCTGTGAATTACTCAATCACGCAAGTAGGCTACCACTGGTCCGATTTACGTGAATTTTACATGGAAGTAGCTGATTTACCTGGTTAACATCTAGGTTACTTTTGATTTCAATACTTTGCACTATTTAAAGATGGCGACCATTTTAGTGACGTCACTACACCCTTTGGTTTAAAACTTTCATATTTTCATTTCAAATAAAAAGAGAACGCTATGAAATAGCAAACTTTTGATGGTATATACGAGGTTTAAAATTACATTTTCTATCCGAAAGTTATCTCCAACCGTTAGCGAGTAAAACCTAAATTTGTGCTATAAAACACGGTCAACACCGAGCGGTGTAGTTTGACAAAATGTTCCATCCTTAATCTCCCTCTGCGCAGCACCTCGCCTATCCCCTGTTTTAACTGTCACCTTCACATTTTAATTTATTTATGACCCGTAGCGAAGCACGGGTACTTCAGCTAGTGAATTAATAAAAAGTGTGTTATTCATCTTGAGAAAAATAACTCTTGTATATTCTTTATTAAATGTACAGGTGATAAAAAAAATGAAAAAAATAAATAAAGGGGCCCCAAAATCTGAGGGACTTGGGCCTCATTTTACCGTAATCCGGCAACGCCCGTGGTCCTAATTAGGCCTAAACGTTTCAGTAGAAATGTAGCTTTGATGCTCAACCACGATGTGATTTCAAATTTTCCTCTGCATAACCTATACATTTACTTCTTTACACTTGCCACACAAAGCATGGGACTGAAGAACTGATAGAAATCAGTCTGTAACCACTGTTTTCTGTGTGGAAAATCCATACAGCGTCAAAAAAGGAATCACTAATCTTTTGTGCATTAGCATTGTTAAGTGAGTGTTTACCACTATTCACAGTCTGTTGCCTAGCATTATCAACACTATCTCTGCTACCTTTGGTATGTCCATTACCAGTTTCCTAGTCCACTTAACACGAATTCATGGCATTATGTACTGTTGTTAGTAAAATGAAACAACTGGACACAAATCCAAATGACAACAAACATAAAAACATCAAAAATGCGGATAATCTCTAAAGAATTCCATAAATGCAGAAGAGAAATGCCTCTGCCATCTAGCGGAATATCTTCCAACTGCATTATTTTAGTTCCCTATCTATTATAGTAGACTTTTTGGTCCACAAGGAGAAAAGAATTCAAGCGATTAAACAGCGCTGGAGCAATGAATTGTCAAACTATCTCAACGTCACACTTATTCCACCACTCAAACTTCAAAAGCCCATATCACGGAAATAAATTAACATTTTCTCTTCAAACAAACTTCTTATGACATTCCAATATTTTGAAAACCCAAAACATAAAAAAATAGAAAATTGATGTTTCTTTTCACCAAAATATAAGTTAGCGGCACCTGAAATCTACATTAGTACATCTGCTGCTCCGTCTCGTTCCCTGTAGACGCGAGTGCGAATCACATGTAGCTCAATCTTCCACCAATCATAAGCCGTCGTTTTATGTGAAGTGGGATCGGCGTACAGGCCACAGAGACCATCGCCTTGAGTAAGCAAGCGACGGTTGTGTCTGTCCAATCAGTCGAGACTGAACTGTGGCCAAACGAGAATGTCGATAATGATTGTTCTCGATGCCACGTAACCGGAACTGTTTGCTCTACATTCCTGTTCAGCTAGGATCGCCAACATCCACGAATATTCAATAATCTTTATACCTTACTTAATTCAATACGTAGAGGACAACATATCGCTTGTAAATCCACCATTAGTTCGCAATATGCAGACTTAGTGCGTTTGTATCGAGATGAAGCAACTGATCAGAGCTGCAGCATATTGGGTCAGCATTATTCCAACTCGATTGTAGCACTTGAGTGACAATTAACGGGGCCATGCCGCTACATTAATCTGAGAAACAAAAGCAGGTCTCCATTGTTGAGGTGAGGAGTGAAGAGTTGCAACTTTTACGAGTGGATCAATAAGGCTTTGTTAGTTGAATCTTCCATTGTGTACTGTCTAACATCTGGGGGAATAAAACTCTCGGTTCTTTTCCTGATACAGGGTGTATTCTTGCAGAGATTACGGTGGAGGGTGTGCGAAAATAATAATATACCGTAGTCTTATAGATTTTTCAAGTGCTGAAAGCTATCAAACAAAAGTTAGTTATGTTTAAACATGTATAATTACAGCTGTGGGGAGCTAAAAGTGGTAAAGCGAGCTTTGTTTACAACCAGCCGTCTTCTTCAATATTATACCAATCTCCGTCCGACACACCACGAATGAATCGGTTAGTTTTAAAATCCCATTGGTTGACAATTATTTCAAACAATAGTTTGACAATTTCGTTTTCAGTGACGAACTTCAAGATTGAAATATTTTTTAAAATTACAATGGCCAATGGTCATACAGAAAGTAGGATCATTTTACGATATACAGAATGTTCAGTCTTTTGCATAGTCCCCCCAGGGGCTCACATCTAGTGGGACATGGGTTGGCGACCACGGGACCCCAGCTGAGTCCGACATTGCTTCCACTTACTTGTGCCGGGCGCCTCTCCGTCTTCTTTCCTGTCGACCACTCCTGGTCAACTCTTGTTCTCTTCCGACCCCGACGGTATTAGGGTATCCGAGGCCTAGGGAGTCTCTTATTTTCCCGCCTTAATTAGCCCTTGTCTCATCTATCCTGATACCCTCCTCCTGCGAGGGGTCAGCCTTCATTTTCTTATCACGTTATCTCCTGCCTTCTGCTCAAGGCCCTCAAGGAGGCAGGGTGTATGTAGCCACACCACTTATGGTGCACCCTGGATAGTGCTACACCCTCAAGGGCTCGCGGCTGGTTAGTTCGGGAGTTGGCGATCCTGAGGGATTCCTGAGCTGGGTCGGTTCTTACCCTTTTTCCACTGACTTTGGGGCGGGCCCTCTCCTCTTTCCCTTTCCTATCAACCTTTTACTGTTGGGCCATGGCATTGTAGGCCTTAGCGCCTGAGCTTACTGTCGACCAAAGTATTATGTGCACTCGAGTTTGAAGGTTGTTTGTGAAGTAACCAATAGACCTACGTAAAATCCAATAACATCATCATTTTCGTTGTGCTATTCTACGTTAGGTCATATAGGTTTGGATTTTTAAATTTATATTTTAATATTTTTTATCACAGTTGGAACACAAAAAGTGCCCGTTTTTAAGCGTGTTTCAACCATGCGTCACGTTTAAGAATTATTATCTCAAACATCCGTCATCAGATCGAATCCAAATTTTAACACAATATACATTGGAATATTGTATAACTGGTCTATTAATTTCACAATTTTGTGTGTCCAAGAAACAAAGTTGTTATCATTGTTGTAAGGTAACTTTTTCTCGGCTCGGGGTGGTTGGAAAATGTAGTTCTTGGTTGCGTTGTAATCGTTATACATCAAAACGTTATGCTGTATGACTGTGAAATACGTAAATTAATTCACTTATTTTTTATCGGTTTGTAATTGTACGAGGAAATAACACATGGTTCACCAGCTAGCCGCTCCAGCAAAAGCTGTACAGCGTTGCTGAAATGGAGCCCATCACCGCCGAGCGAGACGCGCCATGGTGCGTGTGGGCACCTTTTCGGCAACGCTGTACAGCTGTTCCCGGCGCCGCTAACTGGTGAACCATGTGTTATTTCCTCGTACAATTACTAACCGATATAAAATAAGTGAATTAATTTACGTATTTCACAGTCATACAGCATAACTTTTTGATGTATAACGATTACATCGCAACCAAGAACTACATTTTCCAACCACCCCGAGCCGAGAAAAAGTTACCTTACAAAAATGATAACAACTTTGTTTCTTGGACACACACAATTTTGAAATTAATAAACCAGTTATACAACATTCCAATGTATATTGTGTTAAAATTTGGATTCGATCTGATGACGGGTTATTGAGATAATAATTCTTAAATATGACGCATGGTTGAAACACGCTTAAAACGTGCACTTTTTGTGTTCCAACTGCGATAAAAAATATTAAAATATAAATTTAAAACTCCAAACCCACATCAACTAACGCAAAATAGAACGATGAAAATGATGATGTTATTGGATTTTATGTAGGTCTATTGGTTACTTCACAAACAGCCTTCAAACTCGAGTGCACATAATACTTTGGTCGACAGTAGGTATTCCTTGTAATGGTTCAGCAGTAAGGTAGGAGGGGGGCATGCCTAATGGAGTCTCACATCTGTGTATATTTTCTTTTTTTTATGTTCTTTCTTTTTATATGCTTTATGGAGTGCTAACCTGATAGATATTTCTTAGGAAGTTTCTGAAGCTAGTTGTTGGAGAGATTGGTTGGAATTCTCTGCTGATGAGTGTGGGTGAAGAAAAAATAAATGGAATATATATTTGTTAAAAATTTCCCTCATTGAGCAATAACAACCGCGACCCCGATTTGTACAGTTAAAGTCCCTCAATCCTCATTCTTCGAGGGTTGAGGGCACTTCTTTCCTCCCTGTCCAGTATTTGCCTTATCCTTCATCTGTTTACCACTTCTTCTTCTAGTATGTAAGTCTGTAGTTAGTATTAGTTATAGTTTTCATTCTCATCTCATCTTTCACTATCACGCATATCATTAGGGGCCGATAACCTAGATGTTAGGCCCCTTAAAACAACAATTATCATCATCATCATCATCGTCATCTTTTGCATAGTGGGACAGAGCTAATGTGAAGGTGATGCGGTGAGCACAGTCTCTGGATGGTTCATGAATGCCTTGTATCATTGAACCCATGTATTGTGTCTCTCGTTAGATGTGGTGTAGCTCCAAGTTCGCTTCTTCCCATTCTTGGTTCATCATGGCTGGGATTTCATAGAATTCCGAGTTTATTTCTGCTGTTGCGGGAGTTGTTCCTCTAGGAATCATGTGAAGGCCGGGATTGATGCCAGGTTATGGGTGGTCATTAGATCTCCAATTAAGGCCTACCTGCTAGCTGGTACGCAAGTCAGGTTGGCGCGAATTTGGATATCCAGTGAGCTCGCTTTATGTATCTGGCCTTAGCTCTGTCAAGAGATGTCAGGTTTTTGTGGCTTAGGTGTGGCTATATCATCTCGATGGCATATGACACCACTGGGGCAACTTTTAGCTTCAATAGTGCTATTGAGGATTTTAAGATTTCGGTTCTCCATTGTGGCCTTAATCGCGGCAACGGTTTTGTCCTCTATGTGTTTGGTGAAAGTCAACCCAGAGACCTGTAGGGTCACTCCTAACAAGGCAAGTATCAGGTAAGACAGGTCAAAACGTATCGTGTAACTTTGTGGACGCAATCGGTATAGTATCAGAGGACAACGTGCGGAAAATCAGCCGCCAGACTGAACTCCAAGGCTCCGAAATCATGTGGCGAATCTCTCATAATATCAATGGGAGGGAGCGAGTACCGCACATGTTGGAATGGACAGCCCTGACGGCCCAGGCACTCAAGGTCGGTGGGAAGCAGCCACACGCTCCAGTCAGTATATACGCCCCACCTCGCGACAACTTCGAGGGCCACAGGGATGTCAGGTACGATTTCGGAGCCTTGCAGTTCAATCTGGCGGCTAATTTTCCGCACGTTGTCGTCTTATAGTACAACGATAGCGTCCACAAACTTTCAAGATAAGTTTCGACCTGTCTTACCTGGTACTGCCCTTGTCGGTATTTGAAAGGGTTTACTATTTCGAACGCTTGATATCCGAAGGTGAAAATGTCCTTGGACGACAGTTTTCCTCTCTTGCGTACTTCATACTATTGCTTTTGTCCGTGTTTATGTGCATGTAGTTGGCTTGTGGCCACCTCTCTAGTTTGTTGGGTGCTGTTGTTGCTTAGTAAGACCATGTCATCTGCACCGAGGACCAACTTCACGTCTGGTGTTGTTACCTTTTGGGCGACGTCGTGCGTGAACATTTTGAACAATATTGAACAAAGTTCAATTTGAAGAATAGATAATTATGTGTAGAAACCCCTTAAGTCTCCTGTGCAATCGTAAATATTTGTTTTGATTTTGAAACTTCGTATTTTACTGACCTGGATAATGAGAAGGAAATTTTGGGATACTGTATATGACTAGAGAATTTTAATTTTCATTTAAGAAGCATGTTCGATTTAATAAAATATTTTTTTCGCAAGCTGGTCGCAATTTATTGTAAATGTTTATTACTCGCATAAAAGAGACAAATACGTCAATAAAGCATGGGCATGACTTTTATTATTTGTTTACTGGACTCCAGAATGCCTAAAATCTCCAGCAATTTATAATTATTATTTTTTCGTCGTATTAAACTATGGACCTCTAACTTTCTAACATACCATTTATTTTCTACATAGCATACGCTAATTTTGCTGATTCTTTAATAAAGCCAGTAGGTCAGATTTTATTTTTTCTCTATTCAACATTAGATGTGTCTAATAGACCTTCACGAAAGTTTAAAAATAAAGCAAAAGAAAAAATAAGGGGCATAGAAAACTACTCCTATGTTGCTGAAAACGAGAAGGAAACAAAGATTGTTTTATTTTAACTTTGCCGTGTTTCCTAAATTAACATTAGTTAAAAATTTGAGATGGAAATGTTCGTAAAAATGCACTAAAAATTTTAAAAATTAGAAAATCAAAAATACATTTATGGTTTATAATCTTCTGTTAAAGAAAAAAGTAAACCTGAACGAACATCCTTGAAAAAATTCGATAAGTTCATGTTCAACGTTCTTGAGTTAAAGGTAAAAAAAAAAAGACAATTCACATGGGCAGTACGGGACAATACATGTTATTCATTTTGTTCTCAAATCCCGTAAATCACAAAGTTTTAAACTTACCTGTAGCCAAATTTAATAAATAATAAACTTCCTTGATGCCTTTCCGTATTAATCCCCAGAGGCAAAATATTTTACAAATGGTTACTCTTTTATTCAGCAATTACTTTTTTCCGGTTTTCCCACGTTTACATTTCGTCACTTACGGAGTTTCAGAAATAACCGATTCGCATGTTCCTTGGGAGAGTATATTGTTGTACATTACGAACACGTCCAACGAAAACTTTGTTAGGATGCTGAGATTACAGCACTGACGATCCCTTTTCTTTCATACCTAACTTTATTACTCAGAAAGATGACTATCTCATAATTAATCGAGATGCATTCCAACTGTAAATACCACTACATCAATAAATCAGTGTTGCTCCAAGAAAAACATTGGGGACATGGACCAGACCATCTCTCTCGCTCGCCCGAGTCCATTAGCCGGGGAGTTGAGCACTTGGCTTGTTGATGGGGGGAGGGGGGGAGGGGGGGAAGTACTCATTATTCTCTTAATTGTCGAACAGACTAAGTAAGTGTAATCTGAACTTCAACCATTCCTATATAATGAAACTATAAGGGTTTTAAAAGTTCCTAATGAAGGATCTTGACAGAAACTGATCTGGCAAGAAGAGACGATCGATCTTACTTCACCGAGACGGACAAGATAGAGCTCTGACGCTTTTACACTGAGGACATGAACTCTCGGCGTTCCTCCCCCACCACACCACCACCGCGCAGTTTCAAATAAAAATGAGGGTTAATATTGAACTCTTAACAGTGGTTCTTCCACACTCCCTCCAGGTAAATGCCTAGTTAGTACCTTATTTCAAGTCCCGAGGCACTTACCCCATTCCTGTCCTTTATACAACTACAGTCAACATAGAAATACAGTCTCAACACACAACCAAGTACACGGGCCAATATGTCCAAAGTTCATATAATGAATTGACAACATCAACAACGCTTTTATGTTTAGGATGGTTGGTTCCTTAGTTTAGGGGCTGCGACAACGCGTCATGTAGCCCCGTGTACTTTGGGTGTGTGTAGAATCTGTCTGATAACCGGTGTTATTGTGATGGCTGTATTAGTGTGTGTTACCTGCAATTCAAGAAAGGACTGCAGACAATAGTTTCAAGTAGTTCGTACTTTTGCTACCGTCTACGACACCTAGCTTGCGGACCTGGCTACTAGATGGGATCGCAGTCAGCACCTGGCGGGAAACGTTGGAACTAATAGACAATTATCAATTCCAGCCTACAAATATTGGCTTCACACAAGTGTAGTTAGTGGAACGTTCATTTTCATGCCATAAGTCTACTTCCCCTCCGAAGGAAGGCATACTGAGGGATTTTTAACGCTCTTAAAAACTCCGACGACTTCGGCCGGGTTGGAACCCGTGACTTGGGCATAGAAGCTCATCCATCGAAGCCGCCTATGTTGAGTAAGCGAGACTTTAGCTGATCCGGGTGAACTAGAGTTCATTGTGTTGGTCTTGAACCAACAGCGGTACGAAACAATAGAAGTGGTGACAGTATGCACCCTTGAGGGACTCCGCGACTGATTAGAAGTTCTTCCAATAAAGTACCATCTACATTCACAATTCAGATGACCTCACTCTTCCGCCCTTTAAAGCAACAACAATCAGACAATCAATCATGTAGTCTGATCCCTAGCACAGGATGCAAATTAGCTATCCTTAATGATGACTGAACTCTGTCCAAACCGCGTCTTTGCTGGCAAACTTGGTTTATTCTGGAATCCGCTAGTGTTTGGAAATCCCTGTGCTTCTCGACTCAAAATATATTTGACCTCATTTTGCTGGTGCGTCTGGAAATCAACATCACGAGGGAAAGAGTTTAAATCCTTTGTCGGAGTTGTTTGGAGAAAAATACAATCTTGTCGCTAATACAGATAAGATCTTCAAGTGTTCAGATGTATCTTCGCCCACTAAAATTAGAATGGTTATGGCACTAGTCTTTCCCATAGCTACATATGGTTGCGAAAGCTGGACCATAAGGAAACGAGATAGGAAGTATATTCATGCTTTTGAGCTCTGGTGTTGGAGAAGGATACTGCGTATTCCTTGGACAGCCAAGAAGACAAATGTATGGGTAATTCAAAAAATCTAACCAGATCTGTCTCTTGAAGCATTAATAACAAGATTTCAGCTGTCATATTTTGGACACATTATGAAGGAAATTAGAGAGAAATTTAAAGTGGAAGTGAAGATTCTAGAAGAAATAATTTCAACTTTCAGATTTGCTGATGACATCGTCATCTTAGCCGACACACCTCAGGATTTGAATGAGTTTTCTAATGGCACGGGCTCCGTCTTGAGGAAAGAATTCATGATGAAAATTAATAAATGTAAAACAAAAATATTGGAATGTGGCCGCAATAAATCAGAAACCTCTATGCAAATGAAATTGGTAGGGGAAAAACTAAAGGAAGTAGGAGTCTTCTGTTACTAAGGAAGGAAAATAACCAGTGATGGACGAAGCAAAGGGAATATAAAAAGTAAGTTGGCTCAGGCAAGGAAAGCATTTCTACATAAAAGGAACCTGTTGACATCGAATATAGATTTAGGTATTAGGAAGACATTTTTGAAAACCTTTGTCTGGAGCGTCGCACTCTATGGAAGTGAAACTTGGACTATTGGTGCAGAAGAAAAGAGGACAATTGAAGCGTTTGAAATGTGGTGTTACAGGAGAATGATGAAGATCAGATGGGTAGATAGGGTTTCAAACGAAGAGGTATTAAGACGAGTGGGAGAGGAGAGATGTTTCTGGCGAATGCTAATGAAGGGAAGAGATAGGTTGGTAGGACACATACTAAGACACCCAGGAATAGCAAGCTGAGTTATGGAAGGAAGGGTCGAGGACAAGATTTGTAGGGGTAGACCAAGGTTAGAATATGTTAAACAGATTGCCTCGGATGTAGGGTGTGGTAGCTATGTAGAGATGAAACGATTAGCTCAGGACAGGGAGGCGTGGAGAGCTGCATCAAACCAGTCAAAAGACTGAAGACTCAAACAACAACAACAACAACAACAACAACAACTGATTGGTTGGAAGAGACAATTATGCCTGGAAAGGTGGAAGGGTCTCTGAGACGAGGGCGGCCAGCATTGAGATGTATCGACTCCATCACATCCAACATGAATATGTCACTGAAGGATCTGAAGTATATGGCTGAAGACCGAATCATTTATTGAGAGAGTCCATCCATGCAGTCGATAGGAGTCGACGCCGACTTGATGGCACCTGATCATCATCATCAATAAAGTAGGTGGCAATGAAGGTGTTTGGAGATCTGTTGTTGACATTAAAATCAATCAGCCGACATCTCAAATAAATGCATATTGAAATCTTATGTATAACCAGTAGCACGATATTATGATCTTGAACACTATGAAATTGTGGCGTTGGTATCACATGGAAGGCATTGAATGGTTTGATAAAGTTGCAAATAAATATGCTCTGCATCTATTTCGTGAAAAGAGGGCCTTGATGGCCAGAAAAAGAGGTAAGGGTGATTAAACTGGTTTGACCATATTCTAAGACACAACGATCGAATACTAGACCCCATGGGAAGGGAAGCAAGAGACGTAGAGGACGGCCACGACTTTCATTTGCAGACTACTTTCTGATCGGCACCGGCTTGACCAAACACCCTTATCCACGATGAAGTTGTACATTTTTGGTCCTGACTTTTCCTTACAGTGCCGCTAACAGTGAGATGCAGAAATATTTCATCTTTGCAAATTTTGTTTTTAAATATGAGTATATCTCATAATTTCATTATAATAATTTCTCTCACTTAATACCTTTATACAACTGGTACTCATCATCATCATCTTCATCTTCATTTCCTCGTTTCCAGTTGACACTGGGTGGGGGCAAATATGGTTCCTCTCCACTCTGTTCTGTCGTTCCTCCATTCCTCTTCCGACACGGAGTTCCAATCCATTTGGATAAAAAAAATAGAGAGAGCATTTATTAACAGTTGGCAGCTCTGGTGGCTCTTAAGAATACGCTCAGTCATATCTGTTTATATACTCATAGTACATACGAAATTTGGTTGAAATCCAATTGATAGTGTAGGAGTTATATGCATTTAAAAATTGGACCTATCAGTAGGCTCAGACTCATTTTGGCAACACTGTCATGTATGGCCTACTGAAAATTAAACTGAAGTTTTATTATCTATATGTGTGCCAATTTTGGAATAGTTCCCATGTATACCTTCCAAGATATCCAACATTGAGCTCAAATTTCAATTGCTATTTTTCAGCTGTTGGTAGCACTGACATCATTTTCAAGTATGACATTGATATGTTTCGGTATAGATCTTTACTCATACCAAATTTGGTTTCGATTGCTGCAGCCGTTTAGGAGTTGATAGGGGCGGACACACACAGACAGAAAGACTGACAGAAGGACAGACAGACAGACACACATTTTCCCGGATCGATCTCATAAGTCTACTTTTTCCTCATTTTTGCAAAATGTGAAAAGTAGGCTAAAAATGCGAGTGCTTGAATCTCGTTTCAAGTTGATGTTGCAAAATTTTCCTGAGAGTACGTACTGTAAAGAAATGTTCCATAATTCCAATGGAGAATGTAATCCATCATATAATACTTTTCAGTTGGTGTACATGATTGTGCCCAATCGGGGAGTAAAATATATAAACACACTAAGCTGAAAGACATAACTTACACTGACCGGCAAAATAAAACCAATCACTTGAAAAATTCAACATTAATTTCATTCAAATCATAAATATGATCGGTATTCTCCCGTCCAATCTTAACTTGAGTGTGTATTCTGCGGAACGAAAAGTTCACAGCCGAAGTGAAGAAAAGCCTAGTTGCACTTCCAGGGAAACTCCAAACACAACCACTCTTCTCTGAAGTCTTATCTCAACACGACTCTACAGTTTGCTGCTGTCTGTATCTGGGGTAATAGGTTCGCCCGCTAGCTAGGCTGTAACTGGGGTGATAGGCTGGCCCCTAGCTAGCTCGTGATTTGTCGCCTCAGTATTTGAATTGAGATTGTTGGAAGAAATGGAAACGTGGGCGATGTATTGAAGATAGAGCTATGCTCTCGCGGTCTATTTAGTAGTCCTTTTCATGCTGAACAATTCTTACACTCATAGTATATTGATATTTTTAATGGTTTGCCCAGCGTAAGCTTTAAAAGCGCACGGACGCCAGTTTTTTTTCCAACATTCTCACTGAAATCGTTACTGCTTGGCTTTTTTTTGATCATAAATGAATTATTTTCCACAGAAACCTTCCTCGAGATATTCTTTACAGAATGGTGAAAACCGCATCAAAATCCATCCCGTGACATGCAAGAACTTTGTTTTATACTAAGTAGACATGTGGAAGAGAATCTATGTTTGAAGAAAGTCCAGACTGGATTATACTTTGCACGATCAATGGAAGTACTAGTAGGGGGGAGAGGCACTACGCCTCGTATAGTATTAGAACCGTGCATCTGAAGAAGTATCTAGCAGCAATCACTGAAGTTGACTCTTCACGGGTGAAGCCTATATTAATATAAACCACCCACTGTGCTGCGTGTAGCTGGGGAGCACATGACTACATTACTTTCTCAACTTTTAATGAAGTGGAACAAGTTTGTGAAACAATATCAGCTTCTTAACATCAAGAAGAAGCCTCATTAAATCGCGGAGTTCAGAAATATTCAGCTTATTACTTTGTTCAGAGTGAAGCTCAACACTTCGCCCCAATAATTGTTCTTTTGGAATACCAATACCTTACGCCACTTAATATATATTTTGTATAACTAATCTCACGCCCCCCCCCCCCCCCTAGGGGCTCACATCTAGTGGGACGTGGGTTGACGACCACGGGACCCCAGCTGAGTCCGGCATTACTTCCACTTACTTGTGGCGGGCTCCTCTCCGTCTTCTTTCCTCTCGTCCTCTCTTGGTCATCTCTTGTTCTCTTCCGACCCCGACGGTAATAGAGTATCCGAGGCCTAGGGAGTCTTTCACTTTCCCACCTTAATTGGCCCTTGTCTCATCTTTTCTGATACCCTCCTTCTGCGAGGGGTCAGCCTTCATTTTATTTTCCTGCTATCTCCTGCCTTCTGCCAAGGCCCTCGAGGAGGCAGGGTGTATGTAGCCCCACCACTTCTGGTGCACCCTAGATATTGCTACACCCTCAGGGGCTCACGGCTGGTGAGTTCGGGAGTTGGCGACCCCGAGGGATTCCTGAGCTGGGTCCGTTTTGTCCCCTTTTTCCTCTGACCTTGGGGCGGGCCCTTTCCTCTTTCCCTTTCATGGCTCTCCTTCCTTCCAAGTCCCTCAATCCTCAATCTTCGAGGGTTGAGGGCATTTCTTCCCTTCCTTTATTTGTTTACCATTTCTTCTTCTAGTTTGTAAGTCTGTAGTTAGTATTAGTTATAGTTTTCATTCTCATCTCATCTTTCGTGATCATCCAAACCATTAGGGGCTGATAACCTAGATGTTAGGCCCCTTAAAACAACAATAAATTACCGTCAACATCATATTCATTACTTGCCACGGTGGGTGAGTGGTTATCGTGTCGGACTACCAACCAAAAGCTTGCAGGTTCGCTCCTGGCCGTGGTAAGTGATTTTTGAAAGCGACAAAAGTCACGACACGCAAGTCATACGATATTGGCATGTTAAAGAACCCATTTGAATTTAGTAGGCCGTGTTCATGATGGCAAAATTAATCTCGGGATTTTCTGCCAACACAAAAGTTCCTCCTTTCTCTACTAGAAAGCGCTATAATGTCAAGGAGCTTGCATATCTAACCTCCTTGACATCCATAGCACTCCATGGAACAACAAAATTCGACATGCAAGCTGCCCTCTGGGTGTCAAATAACAAAGCTTGCACCCGGCACCCGACGCCATACGATAGTATTATTATTATTATTATTATTATTAAATTCATAGGGAACCCAGTGTAGTGGAGAATATTTACCGCCCTTCAAAAATCTGAACTGCTTGTCCAGTAATGGAATCCGGTATCTGTGGCTCGGCAGGCTGACACTCGGCAATGAAGCAGTAGCTGGGACTCAATAAAGACTCTCGGTTATCAACTGCTCGCGCGCGATGTAATTTACGCCCTCCGCTCTTCCGGTAATTGATACATGGCCTCCTCCTGGTCAAAGGTGATAAAAATCTCCGAGGAAAGAAACTTGATCCTTCATCACTGCCCCACGAATCTTTGGTCGCTGTGAACGGTGTCCTGAGAGAGTTATTTAGTTATTGTTGTTTTAAGGGGCGGAACTACGAGGTCATCTGCCCCGTCCTGAGAGAGGAAAGTGTAATACAATTTTGAGTCATATCGGAAAAATGTATTTTGTTTGTCGCATTAATGAAACTGTTATTATGGAAATACACTGCCTGCCATCAAAAAAAAAAAAAAAAAAAAACGTAATATGTGGATATCTCTACTAAGTATAAAACAAAGTCCCCGATTCTTGGATGTTACGGGTAATCTCGAGAACCACTGGATGGATTTTGATGCGGGTTTCACCATTCTGTAAAGGATATCTCGAGGATGATTTTTGTAGAAAATAATTTATTTATGATCAAAGGAAGCCGAGCAGAAACGATTTCAGTGGAAAAGTCGAAAAAAACCTGGCGTCCGAGCGCTTTGTAAGCTCACGCTGGGCAAACCGTTATTAATATCTAAATACTATGTTTATAATAATTGTTCAGCATCAAAAGTTCTACAATCAAGTCCGGGAAAGCATATGTCTATCTTCAATACATCGGCCACTATAAGTGCTTTTACGTTTTAATTTCATCTAACCGTGACCATTCAACTACTGAGGCGACAGTTTACGAGCTAGCTAAGGGCGAGTCTATCATCCCTGTTACAGCCTAGCTAGTGGGCGAACCTATTGCGCCAGATACAGCCAGCAGCACATCGTCGAGTCGTGTTGAGTTAAGACTTCTGGGAAGTGTGATTGTGTTTGGAGTTTCCCTGGAAGTGCAACTCGGGTTTTCTTCATTTCGCCTGTGAAACACAGTCAAGTTAAGAATGGACGGAAGGGGGATTATATTATATTAAATTATACCGATTGGCGTATAATCTCTACTTAGTATAAATCAATGTCCCCGATTCTTGGATGTCTCGGGTAATCTCGAGAACCACTGAATTGATTTTGATGCGGTTTTCAGCATTCTGTAAAGGATATCTCGAGGAAGGTTTCTGTAGAAAATAATTTATTCATGATCAAAGGAAGTCAAGCACTAAAGATTTCAGTGAAAAGGTTAAAAAAATCTTGGTGTCCGTGCGCTATTTAAGCTTAAGCTGGGCAAACCATTAAAAATATCTATATATTATGAGTGTATGGCTTTCACGGCCGGTGAATTAAAACTCAGCAATTCTTCTAGGTTTGTGCCGTGTCTTGTGTGGGGTTTCACCTAGGACACCAAGCTAGCTCATCGGCGGGCTCGTGGTGTCCCCGCTCGAACCCCCACAGGAGTAACGAACTGCGCGCTATCTCCCTGCACTACTCGACTGCGAGAACTAAAAGCTCAAGCAGCCTCAACCTCCCTGTGAAGGCTTCCAAAGAGATGGTATATTAACTTTCACGGCCGGTGAATTAAAACTCGGCAATTCTTCTAGGTTTGTGCCGTGTCTTGTGTGGGGTTTCGCCTACGACACCAAGCTGGCTCATCGGCGGGCTCTTGGTGTCCCCGCCTGGACCCCCACAGGAGTAACGAACTGTGCGCTCCCTCCCTTTATATAGAGTGCAACTGCACTACTTGACTGTGAGAACTAAAGCTTAAGCAGCCTTAACCTCCCTATGGAGGCTTCCAAAAAGATGGTATATTGGCTTTCACGGCCGATGAATTTCTTCAAAGATATTTCTAAGAGCCTGTATAGCATTTTCGTTAACATTCTTCCAAAGTTCAGCTGTGATTTGTTTTTCTCCCGAAGCCTTATAAATCTTAAGATTCGATATTATTGAATGGAGTCCTTCAATGGTTGGAGGTTCTGAGTCAGGATTGGTTGATGGGGATATAAGAAAGTCCATCTTTTCTATGGGTGTCTCACAGTTAAGGAGATTTTCGAAATATTCTGCTCATACTTTGCAGTTGTCTTTGTCGTTATGAGCAACATTTCCTTCTTTATCTTGGGGTTGTAGAGTTGGGGGGACTGTACTTAGTCAATTTCTTCTTAAAAACCATATAAAAGTTTCGTACATTGTTTCTGTGAAAGTCTTCATTAATTTGCTTAAGTATGTGATCATCTCGAGTTTTTTTTATTCTCTTAAGATCTTTAGTCACTAATTTTCTAACATTTAAGAAATGTTATCTGTTATGGTCGTTTTTCTGTGATTGCCACAGGTGCCATGCTTTCCTTCTTAGTTCAATGAGACTATCACACTCTTCCGTCCACCACGCATGATTTTTGATTTCAGTTAGTGGAGCAAGTTGTTCTGCTTTAATTATTAGACTTTCTTTTATTTGATACCAGCTTTGATTTTGTAAATCTGCAGTGGCGATTGAAAACTCTTTTGAGTTCATTATCTTTTCAGGATCGTATTTCCTATGTTTTAGTCTGTTAGAGGGGGTTTTCCTATTGGAGACGATTCTGAGTTTTATTTTAGAACGATAGTGATCAGAATTTAAGTTAACACCCCTGAGTACTTTGACATTTTGTATTTCTTTATTAAATTTCCTTTTAACCGCTACATGATCTAATTGAAATTCTCCTAAGAGCGGGTTGAGTGAGATCCATGTTTTCTGTTTCCTTGGTAATTTCTTAAAAGCTGTGGATTTTAAGATCATGTCATGACTCAGCAAAGTTCAATTATTCTTACACCATTAAGGTTCGTCCTATTATGTGCTGGGTACTTCCTGACAATGTTTTTGTACTTCTTTTCTTCCCCTACTTGGGCAGTAAAGTCCCCCATAAGTATGACATTATTTTTTCCGGAATTGTTTGGATTACATCATCAAATTGGTCCCAAAAGATGTCCACATTGTCTTCGTTCTTTTAATTGTCTTCGTTTATGGGGGAATGTGCATTTTCAGCGGAATATATTCTATTAGCAGATTTAAAAGTAAGAGTTGATAGCGTTTCAGATTGTGATACAAAGCTAATAATAGAATCCAAAATGTTTTTGGCTATTATGAAGCCAGTTCCAAGGTGTGGTGTGTTCTTCATTATTATTTTGCCTACTTTTCCTTTGTAAATTCTGAATCCTTCAGAATCAAAACAGTTTTCATCCAATAATCTTGTTTCTTGGAGAGCCGTTATGACAATACTGTGGCTTTTGAGGTTGTCAGTAAGATGTTTTAATTTTCCTGTTTGTAAAAGAGAATTAACATTGAATGTAGCCATGTAATTAGGTATTCTATACTTCATCTTGTTTGAGGTTCCAAGACACTCCGACTCGTCTCTGTGTATTGCTGCAGACTCCCCAGTATCCGAATGTCCGCTTGTGCACTTCTGTGCACCTGAGTTAGTTACATCACACTTTTCACAATCTTCCATGATTGATAATTTCTTGGAGGTGACTTCTAGAGCCACGAATTTACAACCAAGGTTGTGAGCCCTGGAGGTTAATCTCAGCCGCCCCTAACCTGTGAAACAGACTCTGATCAAAGGCCGCCCATTCTGGGAACAAACGCTTTTGGATTTGGAATGTTGTGTTGGTGGTGAGGCCACCAGGCTCTTCCGCTCCATCCACCGTTGGGAATCCAAGGTTCCTCTTTCGCTATCAGGACCGTTGACCAAGTTTTAATTTATTATAGGTTCATGATTCATGATTACCCGGACCAATAGGGGCTGATAACCTAGATTTTAGGCCCCTTAAAACAAGAACTGTCACCATATCATGAGGTAGTTCTCCGATAGGCTAACTCTATGGGAAATTCTCTCTTGATGTCCTATTGCAACATTAGATCGTTTCTATCCTCTTAACATATTGGGCTTGGTTTTTGATGTGTAACATCTTTCCGCTCGGTTGCTGGATAGTTTTGAGGGAGTCAACCCAACCCCTGGCACTATCCAGCCCATGACGGGCTAAGGCCGACCAAGCGACCGCTGCCCAGCCATTTGGCCTGCAGATATTGGGGTGACGCGTGATGAGCGCGTCGGGTCCCCTCGGCCGTTAATCTTGGTATTCGTAATCGGGGTGCTGTCTCACTGTCAGACAGCTACTCAATAGTCCTCACGAGGCTGAGTGCATCCCGTTCCAACCCTCACGTCAGTTTTAAAATCCCTGACGGAGCCCGGGATCGAACCCGGGGCCTCCGCGTGAGAGGCAGGCGCGCTACCCCAACACCACGGGGCCGACAGTTTAGAGGGAGTGATTTTGAAAATTGGGGACGGAAGTGAATCGGGCAGAAGTGGATCGAACGGAAGTGGATCGGACGGAAGTGAAGACGCACTGTCAGAAAAATGGGACGAAAGTGAATCGGGCGGAAGTGGATCGAACGGAAGTGAAGACGCACTGCCAGCTGGATGTACAATTGAAAATGTGTGTATTGGAAACTAGGCAGTGTGTGTGCTCTTTAGCGCGAGAATGTTATGGCAATACAGTAGGCAGTGCATTTAGCAGGCACTGGTTTGACGAACACAGTGGCAAATGTTTCACCGACTTTCATTTGTCATTGAGCAGTTTATCAAGCTTCACGTTCAAGTTTGAATATCACATGGGGTAGGACAAAGACGACAAATGACATTTAAGTAAGCGGCATTATTGTCAAGCTGTGGGTGAGTAGTCAAATATTAAATGCATAACAGAATGTTGTTATATGAGTGGAATAAAAGCTGAGACTAGGTCATTTCATGATTGTAGGAAGCCATGTTTTGATTGTTTATGACGAACTGTATGAGAGCCTTGAGAATAATGAATGTTATAGTTACTGAGGAATGTGCTCACAGTATTTGAGAGTACTGTCGACGTTGTGTGTCACATTGTTATTATGAAATATTAATGTAAAAGAAAGGCAGAAAGCTTGTAGTTTTGCGTGTCGATTAATCTCACGATCATGATCCACGGTACCTCCCTTTTACGTGAAATGCGAACCACAGGACATGGCATTTCAAATCGAAAATCTCACATGTATAGACCGGGAATCAAACCCGGTCTACCTTGGTGAGAGACTAACAGCTTGACCGCTGAACCACAAATGTGACAGTAGCATATCTCCAATTCAATCTATACATTCATCATAGTACCAGTATGAAAATGGAGTGTAAATTAACATTTTAAGAATGTCCAAGCTGTGTAGTATACGAGTAGGATAACATGTCAGAGGTTACACATCATATGCGACTACTGTAAGGCTCGTATCTTTTTTTTTAATTGTCACATACTGAACTGAATATTCTATTTCAGGTTGAAATGTAATATAATGTATTGCGTCGAGCATTTACGAGGCAGCACACTTGTAATATCCAGTCATATTTTACCGCAAATATATGTATTTTCACTGTTTACCAGCGGGCACTTCATAATCCTTACGGTACGGGACGTATTTTTATATGAAATATGCTGACTAATGGATGCGTTCTCTTTTCCACACACAACATTTAACTTTTTGCAGCCGAGTGCAGACCGCGGATAAAGAATCAAGGAGTCAGGAAGCCGTCTACTTTCTTCACATCGCCCACAGAGAGCGATAGAGTGAATTCCTCTCTCACCGATATTCTGCCTCGGAACAGCACCTTCAGGCATTTACTGTTACCCCCCAGGGGCTCAACACCTAGTGGGACGTGGGTTGGCGACCACGGGGACCCAGCTGAGTCCGGCATTGCTTCCACTTACTTGTGCGGAGCTCCTCTCCGTCTTCTTTCCTGTCGACCTCACTTGGTCAACTCTTGTTATCTTCCGACCCCGACGGTATTAGGGTATCCGAGGTCTAGGGAGTCTCTTTCTTTCCCGCCTTAATTGGCCCGTGTCTCATCTTTTCTGATAACCTTTTTCTGTGAGGGGTCAGCCTTCTTTTCCTTTCCATGTTATCTCCTGCCTTTTGCTCAAGGCCCTCAAGGAGGCAGGGTGTGTGTAGCCCCACCACTTCTGGTGCACCCTCGATATTGCTACACCCTCAGGGGCTCACGGCTGGTGAGTTCGGGAGTTGGCGACTCCGAAGGATTCCTGAGCTGGGTCCGGTTTTCTCCCTTTTTTCCATTACCTCTGGGGCGGACCCTCTCCTGTTACACTTTCCTATCTGCCTTTCATGGCTCTCCTTCGTTCCAAGTCCCTCAATCCGCATTCTTCGAGGGATGAGGACATTTCTTTTCCTCCGGTCCTATTCTCCTTTCGTTTTCCATTTCTTCTTCTAGTATATAAGTTAGTAGTTGGTTTTAGTTACAGTTTACTTTTCATTATCATCTTCACGATCACCCAAACCATTAGGGGCCGATAACCTAGATGTTAGGCCCCTTAAACCAACAATTATCATCATCACTTACTGTTAACAGTCAAGCAGACAGGGAAATGCTCTGTTATTTAAAACTGTCTAATTGAAGGGCTTTTCTCTTGTTTGTTGTCGTCCCGTGTCATAGATTTATGGCATGAACAAAAACCTTCCACTAACTACACTTGTGTGAAGCCCAAATTTGTAGGTTATAATTGATAACGCTCTATTAGTTCCAACGTTCGCCGCCAGGGACTGACTGCGATGCCATCTAGTACCCAACTCCGCAAGCTAGGTGTCGTAGGCGGTAGCATTTGGATCCAAAAGTAGGAACTAATTGAAATTATTGTCTGCCGTCCTTACTTGAATTAAAACTAATACACTAATACAGCCATCACAATATTAACACCGGTTATCAGACAGATTCTACACTCACCCAAAATACACGGGACTACGTGACCGCATTGTCGCAGCCCCTAAACTAAGAGACCAACCAATCAGAATATCGTAGTCTGTGGTTTCTGCGTGCGTGAACAAACTCTGATCCATAGGGTCCTGAGATCCGTTCAATTCTGGTCTAGGGGTTGGAACAGGATACACTAAACCTCTTGAGGTAGAACTGAGAACATGTGGGCCTGATTCGCACTCAACCATCCTAGTGGTTATACTCGTAGATGATTCCCCATTTCTACTCCAGGCATATGACGGGATATAATAATAATAATCATAATAATAATAATAATAATAATAATATCGTATGGCCTCGGATGCCGGACGCCCAAAGGGCTTGTATGTCGAATGTTTCGTTCCTTGGAGCACTATGAAATACAAGGAGGTTAGATATCTAAGCTCCTTGACACTCTAGCGCTTTCTAGTAGAGAAAGGAGGAACTTAAGTGTTGACGGAAAATCCTGAGATTAATTTTGCCATCATGAACACGGCCTACTGAATTCAAATGGGTTCATTAACATGCCAACAACGTATGACATGAGTGTCGTGATTTTTGTCGCCTTTCAAAAATCACTTACCAAGGCCTGGGGCGAACCTGCAATCTTGGAGTTGGTAATCTGACACGATGACCACTCACCCACCATGGCAATCAAATGACGGGATGAATCCTAAGTTAAGGCCACGGCTGTCTCCTTCCCAATCCCACCTGAATTTCAAATGCACACAGTAATAATAACACCTGTTATCCACACACTCAAGTGCATTGGACTAAAAGGCCACACCATTTCTAAGCTCCTATAATAAAACAACAGCAACAACAACTCTAACATAAAATCAATTGAAATTAATCCAGGCAAGGAGTTGAAAGGAACCGGCCGTGGTCATAGATTTGAAAATAGCTAGACAAAGTGAATAATTTGAATACCCAAATGCAAACAAACTGTACACATTTAAGGTCAACGATGATCTGAAGCTGTTTACTGGCTGGTTATCTCTTAACTCCTTATCGAATAGTGGTCAATCATCTGTCGTAAGGACAGTTTATGCGCTCTAAGATGCTGATAGTTGAATCTTTCAGCCTAATTTCAGAGAATTTTCATGCCGAAGTGCTGGTATTTCTAAAAATCAAATATTATATACGTAATGTTTTTGGATAATATAAAAAAACTAAAATCATTTACAATTAAGGTATATAAATAAAATAAAATTGTCATATTAAAATGAATATAATAATTAAAATAATAAATATAACTATAATATATTAAGAAATTAAGCCTCCGTGGCTTAGGCGGCAGCACGCCGGCCTCTCACCGCTGGGTCCGTGGTTCAAATCCCGGTCACTCCATGTGAGATCTGTGCTGGACAAAACGGAGGCAGACAGGTTTTTCTCCGGGTACTCCGGTTTTCCCTGTCAAAATTTCATTCCAGCAGCACTCTCCACTATCATTTCATTTCATCTGTCATTTATTTAATCATTGCCCCAGAGGAGTGCGTCAGGCCTCGGCAGCCGGCACAGTCCATATCCTCGCCGCTAGATGGGGGCTTCATTCATTCCATTCCTGACCCGGTCGGAGACTGGAAGCAGGCTGTGGATTTTCATTTCATATTAAGAAATTGGGAATTGTTTAATTAATTAATTCTATAGAAAATATTAAAAATAAATATATGAGAACATAAATTGAAAATTAACATGAAGTTCCGTGACGAACTAAAGAGCCTACTTTTCTTAAAATTTAAGATGCATGCCAATGATTAATCTATATGGATCTAGAATAATGGCGAAATTAAGTTGGTAATATCGAAATTTCTAATTAGTTCGAAATACTGTATACCTGGTATAATGTAGCCTAATAGAGCATTACAGTTGGCAGCCCTGGTAACTAAATATATTCTTAGTTCCATTTCTTAAGGTACAGAATACAAAACTTGGTTGGAGTCCAATGGATAGCATGGACGTTATATGCAGTTAAACATTGGATCTAACAGTGCGTAAAATCATGTTGGCAACAATGTCATGCATGTATTGGTCAGAATTAATCTGAAATAATATGATCTATTGTTGTGCCAATTTTGAAAGAAATCCATTAGTTAGTATAGAAGTTACATGCATTTTAAAATTGGACCTATCAGCAGAATTAGATTCATGTTTGCAGCACTGACGTATATTATTTACTAGAAAGCCAGGTACTATACGTGTGCAAAGTTTAGAGCTATTGACTTACATACTTTGTAATATATTGATATTTGGGTTACAAAAATAGACTCAGCATTTATTAACAGTTGGCAGCCCTGGTTGCTCTTAAGAATATGCATAATCATATCTGTTATAGTACACATAGCTCATACGAAATTAGGTTGAATTCCAATTGATAGTGTAGAAGTTATATGCATTTAAATATTGGACCTATCAGCAGGCTTATAATCATTTTGGCAACACTGCCAAGTATAGGTTTTTGGAAATAAAACTCAAATATTATTATCTATACGTGTGCCAATTTTGAAATAGCTCGCATTCATACCTTCCAAGATATCCAACATGGAGCTCAAATTTCAATTGCGATTTTTCAGCAGTTGGTAGCGCTGACATCATTTTCAAATACGACATTGAGATATTCAGGTCTAGATCTTTACTCCTACAAAATTTGGTTTCAATTGCTGCAGACGTTTAGGAGTTGATAGGGGGACACACACACAGACAGACAGACAGACAGACAGACAGGCACATAGACAGACACACATATGCCTGGATCGATCTCATAAATCTACTTTTTCCTCTTTTTTGCAAAATGTGAAAAGTAGGCTAAAAGAAATACAGAAACAATAAAATTAGAGAAACAAAAATAACATTATTAATATTTATAATAATTAAAATACAGAAAAATAAAGAATAGTTTTGCCTTATAAAGGGTTGAACCGTTATATAATAATTGTTTGCTTTTTAACGGTCAAATTTGAAGAGTTACAAAATAACTTGCAGGCCATCCGTCCTTCGTACGGGTAAAATGTACGTGTGTCTCAAGGCTAGTAAACTACAGAGGTTGCCTCAATATGGAGCTCTTAGGCGAGGGGATCGCGGAGGGAATGGAAAGGACGTGACGTCACACGTTTCCTCGTAGCGCGCGAGGCGCGTGATATGCAAGGAAAGTCAACTTTTCCACACGTTATATTGTGCGCAATAAAACGTTATTATATTGTATGGATTGCAGTGATTTAAACACGTGTTTTAAGCCCTTTTGTTTATAATCATGCCAGGCCAAAGATGTGCTGTGGCAGTTTGTCACAGTTATTATAAAGTTGGAAATGACGTGTCGTTTTTCACGATACCTAAAGACGCATGCCTTCGCAATCAGTGGATTGCTGCATGTAAGCGAAAAGATCATTGCAACCCTCAAACAAGTAGGATATGTTCCCTCCACTTTAAGAGTGAAGACTTCGAATTAGAATTCAGGGCCGAATTGCTTAATATAAAGCCAAGATTTCCAAGGAATCTAAAACCAAATGGTAAGTGAGCCCAGCTGGCCTACTCTTAAGTTTTAATGACCTGCTAGGGTGATTTTAAAGCTGTTAATATTTTTGACATATTTCGTACATGGTATCAGTGGCGTATATACATTTTTTTAGAGGGGGGAGGGGGCTGACTATCGTGGGAAATTGTGAGTACTTAATGAATTTTCTATTATAGCCTATGGAGTATGAATGGAAAATATCTAAATGGGCTACTTGTCAATTCATTAAGCAGAAAGGTAAACACTCATTTTCTTTTACAAATTGATAATTATTTCTTAAAAGTAGGCTACTGTGGAATACATTGTATGTTGTACCCAAGTTGGCTTTTTTCGGGGGGGATCTGGACCCCCCTCAGCTCCAGATATACGCCTTATATACGCGCATGCATGGTATTTTGATGTTGGACAAGACGGAAAATTTCATGAGTAATTCTCTTTGCATTGGTAAAAATTCTTTGCAAATATTCCAGAAAGCAGTCATCATTTCAATAAAATCCCTTCGACTTATGTCCAGAGATATGGCCCGTAGGCATAATACAAAGTATATTCTCACACATAGGCTACATCAAGATATACTGGAAAACCTCTTTTCAAAATTGCGAACCCGTGGTGGCTTACGCGATCATCCTTCTCCCCTTGACTGCATTTACAGACTAAGGATGATTATTTTAGGAAAAAATCCAGTTGTTCAAAAGCAAACAAACACTGCTGATCCAGATTCAAATGAATATGTAGTTGCTAAAGCACTAATAAACAAAGCTGGCATAGTGTCTGAATCAAGTAACGTGCTTCCAGAACCAACCTTAGGGAGTAATGTGCAACCAGAGTTCTTCATTGCCAATATCATGGAACAAAGTGAGGGGGATGGCAAGGCTTATGTTGCAGGTTATGTAGCCCACAAGTTCCAAGATAAATTTCCACAACTTGGGAACTTAACCTATGGAATGCAAACTCAACACGATTATGCATTACCGACTTGGATTAAACACTTGTCATACGGTGGTATGACAGATCCCTCAGAAACTTGGCTAAACCAGTTCCGGCACATTTCAGCAAAATTCGTCACATTTCACGGAAAATACGGATTTCAACGAGGCAGGAACGTTCTAAGAAGAACGACCGATTTTGTGTCGAGAGAAGTTTCTGACGTATCGTCTGCATCTTGCATAAGAAGTGGTTATTGGAAGTCACTAACACCCACGATACTGCTACCGAGTCTAGGCGAATTTCCAAGAAATTCAAGATCACAACATAAAATGTAAGTAGGCTACATTCAGTTATTTTATCACCCATTTACCAATAATTTCATGACAAAAAACTGTTCTTTGCGTACTCAACAGCTGATGTTGACAGTTTCGTTACGTTCCCCACATGGAGCGTTTGGTATCTTGTGACGTCATCCGCCTTGTGAGCGCTGATTGGTGAGTGAAAATTGAGGCAACCTCTGTAGTTTATAAGCCTTGCGTGTGTCTAACACACCAAACACATTTATTGTTCCAACTTGAGTAAATAAACTCCAAGGGTGAATGTATGCAGCCTGCCATGGATACCTGTTCGCCGGGTAGGACGCAGTATCTCCTGCTACTGAAATGAAACGTAGTTTCTAATAGGTGAAACATTTCGAAAAGGACATAATGCCATGTTTTCTCTGGAATATGTTCCTACAAAATTTCTGCTATAGCGTGACAAGTTCAATTGAAGCCCCGCGAAATATGTGAACTACTAGGATTCCCCGTGTTCTCTCCCCGCGACAACAGCGCCCCACTCAGGGCATCAGTTGAACTTGCTCAGCTATAAATCAGTTGAGTTGTTTTTGCGTGAAAGAAAAACAGAAACCTGAAGATTTTTAGCCTATTTTCATTTATGTGTGTGAGTATGTATGTGTGTCCCCCTAATAACTTCTAAACGGCTAGAACGATTTCAATGAAACTCGGTAAGATCATAGCACCATTTGTCCATAGCACCGTCGCATTCAAATTTTATTACGTCTAACCAATCAAACATGGCGGTTGTGCAAAATATTTCACTGGCATTCTATATCTCCGGAACTATTACCGATATCACACTGAAATATTGCTCGGTGATAAAAAGTTCTACTAGAAGTTCATCTATGAGACTTTCAAGAACCCGTTAACTAAAAATCGAAGATGGCGGCAAAGCGAATTTGAAATATTTTAATAGACTTTTCTCGCGATTTATCCATCTGAGCACAGTGAAATGTGGTACAGTAAATGTTTATATACATTGTAATGCACTGACATTAAATTCAGTTCAATTGTTTTTATAACCTCAAGATGGTGGCTGTGCAAAATTTTAAAATTAGGTTTCTATTTTTTGTGTCGCAATCATAGATTGAAGTGAAAGTTTGAATAATGAACCTACGCAATAATTATCATTTAATAGTACATAACTCTAAGGCCTATATATATAAAAATACAACATGGCGACCATCCGAAATATTTAGACGGTTCTCAATATCTACGAATCTATTACAGCAATCAAATGAAATGTTGATAGTGTCAATTAACATAAGTTGGATATATGAAAATAGGCTTTAGTCTTTCACGGAACTACTTGTTATATATTAGTATAATTGGGCTCCTATTAACGTGTTGATCATCTGGAGAACGGATTGCCTCTAACGGAAGAATGTGAGTAGGCCGCCATATTCTGATGAGAAGATGAGATAAATAATCCGCCAACTTGTGAGCGAAAGGCAATCATGAATAACAACGCTGGGTCCCAAGAGAAATTACACAACATAATTGCTCATAGCTAATTTCAGGTTTTAAATTAGCGCTCAGACGCTTTGTCCTGTTCTGTTTCTCATCGTTGGAACAAAACGAGGTAAGGTGAAAGGATAAATTCTCGTTCCTCAAGTACCGGGGGATTTTTGTGAAAGTTTGTCGTAATTATCAGTTGGTTATACTGGTGGGAGCATTTGCGTGCCTCGCGTACGACTAACTTTGAACTCTAGTAATGACGTTTCCCGGAATAAGCGAGTGGTATTCTACTCAGAGCCTAACGACGTATCTCTTATAGGCCTTTACCGATTTGCTACAAATGTATACACATTTTAATAGAGGGGCAGATGACCTCGAAGTCCCGACCCTTGAAACAAGAATAGCTAACACATTAATAGATAGGCAAACAAGTATTTATACACCATAACCTGAAGGAGATCCCTCCCTACATTATTCTGCTCAGATCCCATTCCAGTTTTGTACCGAAAATAAGGTCCCATTAACACCAACCTACACATATGGGGCAGCTACAGGTTCAGAATACCCAATGCGTAAGCGAAACGCACTCACTTACTCTTTAAATGCCTCACAATTAAATAAATACCTTAGAACATGCATATTTACAATGAAATAATGAAAGAATGCAACACGGTAACCATGGTAACAGAATCTCGCAGGTCCATCTATTTCTGTAAGACGCAATGCAATTCCAATTATTACATTACTGTGAAAGTTTCCAGACGGTTATTTGGTTATCACTGGACCAAATTAAGCTGTAAAATTCATCAATACATAGAGTATAATGCGCTTAAGGGGGTCAAGGGCACTCTAGAATTCTTTCACGCAATTTTCACGTGTGGGTGTGGTCCGAAAGGTCTTTTTCACCCGACTATAAAGGGTCTCCGAAAACCACATTTAAAGGCCCTTAAATTTACAGTGTCTGTGATATTCCCAGAAAACTAACTTCGCTCTGATATACCTATGAAGGAATGACAAACCCCTAACCACTGCACCAGTAGCTGAATTGATAAAGTCTGATTATTCATACCAAGGATAAATCAGTCATAGCATTCATGATTGAGATTTTGCTAAGTGTACTCTTTACAACTAGAATATTCGCGGGCCAAGCCGCGACGGGTAATGCTAGTATTACATATCCAATTAAGTACGCCCTACCCCAATGTTGTACATAAAAGCGTGTTATTAGCCTATTTTCATCTATGAAGAAATAGGCTTATGAGATCACCTTTTGTCCGTGTGTGTATGTATGTATGATGTGTGTGTGTGGCCCCCTAATAACTTCTAAGCGGCTGAAGCTATTTCAATGACACTCGGTAAGGTCTTAGCAACATTTCGACCAACCCCAACCGTGGTCTTAAAATTGTATTACGTCTCACTGATCCAACATGGCGGCTGTGCTAAATATTTCCCTGGCGTTCTATATCTCCGAAAGTATTACTGATATCAGCCTGAAATTTTGTACGGTGATAAAGGGCATCACTAGAAGTTCACCTATGAGACTTTCAAACGCCTGTTAAATACAAAACGAACATGGCGGCCAAGTGAAATTGAAACACGTATGTAGATTTTCCTCGCGATTTGTTCATCCGAACGCAGTGAAAGTAGGTACAGAAAATGTTTAAACTAATTAAAATGCACTGACATCAAATTTATTTATTTAAACCAAATCTACTTGTTAATTGTCACTTTAACTCAGAGAGTCATATCGTGACATACAGACAATAAACACATAGATAACATAAATTTACAGTATGGCGTTAGATAATTAAACCAAATGTTCATTCGGCATTTCATAGCTTCCTCGTTATTTCAAAACTTAATAATGCTTTGCAGTATTTATCTTCATTCACAATATCACTGGGCAACTTTTCTGATGGAGACTGCACAAAGTTCTTTCTTAATCATAAATGTGGACACAGTGTTCTTCATTTTTTGACAGTTCTCCACGGGAGACACATCACAGAAAGAATTACTTTTATTTCCCTATCGAGCCCTTACTGACTGTAAGAGTCTGATAAGTTTTGTAGTAAGGAAAAAACCATCAAACTCACAGGAAAAATCTACAGACAGCAATATGTGGCTGTACTGTAGTAATCGTATAGGCTACCTAGTTAATACAGATGGGCTCTTCTAGGCTTTAACAAGATTTATAGCTTAGGAAGCCATCTCCTGTACTTGAATGCTTAATTTACATGCATCTTTGTTCTGAATCTCATCCGACGCTTTCTTATTCCACATTGCCCTGATGGTATTAAAATATTTTGCTAATTGACATGCTTTCCCCCATTCCCTTTTTAGTAATTTAATTAAAGTGTGATACTCATTTTCATTTTCTATTCTGTTTAGGTCTGCTTTGTCTACAAACTTTGCTCTTATCATTTTAATTTCCTTGCATTCCCTGATCAGGTGCGCTGCACCCATAACCTTCCCACAAAACAGGCAAATGTCCTCTTTTCCTACTTCTCTCAACGCTTTGTTCTTATACACCCCCATTAACCACCAAATTATCCCTCTCATTTCTGTTTTCATTAGGCATTGAGGCTTTATGCTCATAAAGTTCCTTATTTCGCAGAACTCCGTTAAGGTTCTCCTACTGGTGCACTCTTCTCTTAGCACCTGCAACTCTACGTCAATAACCCTTCTACGCACTTTTTTACACACCCTACCTTCCTCTCTTTGTAAGACCCTATCCCATAGATAACCCATTCCTAATCTTTCCAGTACACTTCTTACCCCGTCCACCCAGTAGCCCTCTTGCTGATGCTTCATTTGGTGCAGGTAGGCTACCTTAAGCATTTCCCCCCCTCCACCTGCTTTTAAACGAATCCAAGACTTTATGACCTTTTTTATGATATGTTGTCTAATGCTTACATCCTCACACAACATTCTCGCTCCACAATTCGCCGTGCAACTAGGTAGCCCCAAAATTATCTTGGCAAACCTACTTACAATACTGTCCAGGGTTTTCATTCCTTCCTCTAAACCCCATACTTCCACTCCATAGAGTGCTCTTGAAACGATGAGTGCGTTGAACACATTCTTATACACTTTGTAGTCAAGATTCGGTAACCTACGCTCAAACACTTTAACATTCGCCAATGCCGCTAGCCCTTTCGATTTTGCCCTTTTAATTTGTTCGGTCCATTTACCATTACTCGCCATTATCGTCCCTAGATACTCAATTTTTTTCACCGTCTCTAACTGCGACCCATACATGACCCACTTTTCGTTCTTAGCCAGTTTAACTCCCTTTTTGCAGACCATAACTTTGGTCTTACTCGGGTTAATTTTTAAGTTCCAGTCCTCACAGTATCTCACAATCTCGGCAATACTATATTGCATATTATAGGGTGTTAGAGCAAGCAGAAGGATGTCATCAGCAAAAGCTAGGCCCGGGATATCATAATTATCCAAGCAAGGACCGTTGCTCAAAGCCCTTTGAATCGAAAATATCGTTGATAAATAGCAAAAAAAGCACCGGGGATAATTTGCATCCCTGTTTTAATCCTATATTAGACGTTATCTCTCCTACAATTACATCATCTTTAGTTTTAATTGCACATTTCACTTCGGAATACACATTCTCAATTGCTCGTATCATTTTATGTGACACCCCGATTTTTTCCAGTTTAACCATGACAGCTCCCCTGCTCACTGAATCAAACGCCTTCTCCAAATCAATAGCTGTGATATACAGCTTACCTCTTTTCCTTCTTATGTACTTGTCCATCACCGTTTTAACCACCATTATATTGTCACTGGACCTCATCCCTTTTCTGAACCCTGTCTGGAGTCTCGAGAACACCGAACAGCCCTCTGCCCATGCTATTAAACGCTTGGATAAGACCCCGGTGTACATTTTGCTCAAATTATCAAGCAAAGTTATGCCTCTATAGTTGCCTGGGTCTAGTTTGTCCCCACGCTTCTTATATATTGGACAAATTATCCCCTCCTGCCACGCCCTCGGAAATCTTCCTCCTTCAAAGATTTTGTTAAAGATTTTTACCAAGCTGTCCATCATGAACCTATTGTTACTCAACTCTTGCCAAAATTCATTTGTTATCCCCGAAATAGCACCTGACTTCCCTCCTTTACTTTTTGCTATTACTTCCTTAATTTCCTCTATCGATATGACTTGGTCCAGCATAGGCAGAGCGGCCTCCAGCCCCCTCGGGACGCCAAACTCATCCCTCTTCCTCCAATTATCTTCAGCATTTAACATATTCTCATAATATGCAATCCATACTTCATCACTAATAGAGCTCCCCCCACCACTTCTGCTCCCCCTACAGTAAGAATTTATCCTGCTCCACACTTTGCTACAGTCGTTAGCATTAGAATCCTTATTTAGTGCTGTTGCTTCCTTACCCTGCGATTCATCTTTCATTTTGCTGAGCAGTTCCCTATATTCTTTCCTTAGACGACAAAATTCTACTCTCATCGTATCATCCCCTCCTCTCTTGTATAACTTCAGTGCCCTAATAACTTCGGTTTTCTTAATTCTACAAGATTCATCGTACCATCCTTTAATTCTCCCTAATTTTCCCCTAGCCTTCACGCACATTTTCCGCCCGGGCATCATAATTGCATTCTCAATCATACGTATTACCCCTTCAATTTCATCATTATTGATCACTAAACTTATCCCTACCTTTATCAGCTCAAAATTTTCTCCTTGGAAGTAGTTCTGGAACTCTCTGCAGTTTTCCTCCCTCCATCTGAATCTATTTACTTTTCTCTCTATAGCTTTAACTTGTGGGTTCCCTTTTGATTTTGATTTTGACACCGCTCCCTGCATGTTGACGACAATTGGTAGGTGGTGTGATTCCCCCCATTCTTCAACAGTGAACCTCTTAATTAGGGCTAGTGCTCCTCTGGAACACATTGCTAAATCTATTACACTTCCTCCAATCTCTGTTATATACGTCAGGTTACCTTCTTCATCCCCCACACAGACACCATTTAATATATATAGCTCTTCTGCACCACATAGTTCCAAAATCTTTTCTCCGTTCTTGTTACATTCCTTGTCTTTGCTGTGCCTATCCCCACATACGGCCTCGGCAACCCCCTTGTTGTAAATGGGTTTTCTGTCTGCAACCCTCGCATTGAAGTCCCCTTAAAGTACAATCTCTGCCTCTTAATATATATTTTGAATTCTGTTTATTTCAATAGCTAACTCATCGAAAATGCTTTCTCTTTCATACGGGGAATTCTCCGGAGGGTTGTAGACAAAGCCGAAACATGCCGTTCCTTTCCCCCTCCCCCTAATAATATCTGCTTTATCCACACTACTTCTTCCAGTTCTGAACTAATAAATTCTGATAATTCCCTCACCTTTAATTAAAACAACAATTCCCCTCGGGAACCTACCGGTACGAGCTTTCCTAATCTTAGGTTTTGTATATATATTGAAGCCATATATTTTAACCTCGCAACCTACAGGGAGCCAACTCTCAACCAATCCTACAATCTGCATATCTTCTATTAGGGTCAAAACTACATCGTTCCCTCTCTTATTTAAAAAAAACCTCTATATTTACGTTAGCAATATTCCAGTTTAGTTATTTTTTACCCCTACCCTCTTCGCTGGCGGTAGCTTTACTTCTAGTAACTCTAGCTTTCTCTAGCTCTAGTATACTGCCACCTGGAGAAGAAATGACCTCCTTCTCCACATTAAACTGCTCTGTCAAGGTTTTCTTGCCCCAAAGTTCTTTTAGACTAGTAACTCGTTGTTTGCCAGTCTCACCTTTCTGCAAACCACGCACTTGTCCGTTGTTCCTGGCGCTGACGTTAGTCGTTCCTGCTCGCGCCACTTCCGTGTTGGACTTGGAGGTCGATGCTCTCTGTTGAATCATCACCGCACTTCCCTCTGAACCGACAACTGCTTCCACCTGGTTGCTAGGTCTAACTGTCTCCTGTTGTTTTGCTTCTCCATATCCTGGAGTTGTGCCACTGTCCAAATCCGATCCCAGTTGTTGCCGCTAACCGCCAGTCTATTGCCTTTTACATAAGCCTTGAGATCAGAGCTCCTTGCCTTCCTTAAATGAAACTGCAAGGTCCGTTGCTCGCTTACCTCTTCTTTACTCATTTCTCTCCTTACCCATATCCTCTCCCCTTTCAGGTTCTTTGTGTTCGCCAGCATTCTGTGAGCCATCAGCGAAGAAACTAATGACACTTTCACGGGCCTCGTGCCCTTTCCCCGCCCTATCCTGGTCACATTGTCAATCTCTGAGACTCCAATGTTTATCCGCATGCCTTCACTAATCACTCGGAGCACTTTGGATGTTAGATCCTCGGTGCTTTCCTTGGCATCTTCCTTTATTCCGTAAAAGAAGACGTTTTTCTTTCTCTCATCCAGCTTGGTCTTCCTTAATTCATTTACCTCCACCTCTAATATCTTCACCTTTTCTCTTAGGTCTTTTATCTCTCTACTATTCTCGGTCAGCCTTTGTGTCACTATTCCCATCTCTTCTCTTATACATGTCTTCATCTCCTTGAATTCCTTACATTTCTCACGAAGAATGTCCCGGATCTGGTCATTTTGTGACACTTCCTTTACAATTTCCCTTATTTTTTCCATTTCTTGCCATCCCAGCTGACCAGGCCCTGGGTTTGACTCTACTCCTCCAATTAATAGTAGCGTCGCCACAACCAGCGCTACCATCTCCATCGCCAAAACCCCCATCTGTTCAGTGACGTTGCCTGCTATCACCTTCCCGACACCGAAATCGCACTTCACTCTAGCCTGCCAGCGGCCGATGACCGCCCGGTACTGCTGAATAGCGATTCCCATTCTTCCTTTACACTTCACTGCACGTCTATTCACCTTGCTTGCTTGGTTGAAACTGGCATCAAATTTAGTTCAATTGTTTACATAACCACAAGATGGCGGCTGTGCGAAATTTTAAAATTACGTTTTTATTTCTTGTGTCCTAATCATGCGTCAACGTTTGAATAATGAGCCTACATAATAATCCACATCTAATAGTACATAACTCTATGGCCTACATATATTAAAATCCAACTTGGTGACCATCCGTAATATTTAGACGGTTCTCAATATCTACGAATCTATTACAGCAATCAAACTGAATTTTTGTATGTTGATAGAGGCAATTAACATAAGTAGGATATATGAAAATAGGCTGTATAGTTCTTCACGGAACTACTTGTTATTATCTTCCGTTGACCGACTGAAAAGTTGCAATATCAATGAAACCTCGATAAAATATTTCTAAGAACACCGAGGTGGGAATCAAACCCGTATTTATCAGCTTTGCCTCACGAGGATGAGTGTGCCTCTCAGTCAAGAATTAAGTATTTTAGCAGAGTCAAGAATCGAACTCGAACTTCCAGGGCGACAGTCAAGAGGGCTAGCCACTACACCACGAGATTATGTGAATTCATCATATACTCTTTTACTTAACACACAAGGTCACCGACAGCTGTAGCTACGCTCGCTAGGCCATGGGGCCAATATATCTGCGGACTCGGTAGACGAGGGTACGAGCCCCACCGTCAGCCGTCTGAGAAATGGTTTTCCGTGGTTTCCCATTTTCAACTCTAGGAAAATGCTGGGACGGTACCTTCGGACAGGCCACGGCCGCTTCCTTCCACATCCTTGCCCAGTTCCATTCACCATCATTAATTCCATCATGAAGTTGGCTTCAGGAAGGGCATCCGGCCGTAAAAAACACCCGCCACGTAAACATTCATCGCATCTCATCCCCGCCCCCGTTGGAAACGGGAATAATAAGGGGTAGACTTACATTATATGATAATAATTGTTGTTTTAAGGGGCGTAACATCTAGGTTATCGGCCCCTAATGGTTTGGGTGATAGTGAAAATGAAAGATGATCAAATGAAACGTACAACTAACTACTGACTTACAAACTAGAAGAGGTCAAGAAGTTCCGTGACGAACTAAAAAGCCTACTTTTCTTAAAATTTAAGATTCAGGCCATTCTATATGGACCTATCTAGAACAATGACGAAATTATGTTGGTAATATCGAAATTTCTAATTAGTTCAAAATATATCTGGTGTAATGTAGCCTAATAGAACACTTTAGTTGGCTGCCCTGGTGACTGAATATATTCTTAGTTCCATCTCTTAAGGTACAGAATACAAAATTTCGTTGAAGTCCATTGGATAGCATAGACGTTACATGTAGTTAGACATTTATCTATCAGCGTGCGTAAAATCATGTTGGCAACAATGTCATGTCATGTCTGAAATAATCTGAAATATTATGATATCTTGTTGTGCCAATTTTGGATGAAATCCATTTGTTAGTATTGAAGTTACATGCATTTTAAAATTGGACCTATCAGCAGGCTTAGAGTCATGTTGGCAGCACTGATGTATATTAGTTTCTCTAAATTAATTTAGAATGCCAGGTACTATACGTGTGCATAGTTTAAAGCTGTCAGCTTGCATACTCTCTGATGTATTGATATTTGGATAAGAAAATATATATAGAGAGAGCATTTATTAACAGTTGGCAGCCCTGGTGGATTTTAAGAATACGCTCAGTCATATCTGTTTATGTAAACATAGTACATACGAAATTTGGTTGAAATCCAATTAATAGTGTGGAAGTTATATGCATTTAAATATTGGACCTATCAGTAGGCTAAGAATCATTTTGGCAACACTGCCTCCCGGAATTGAAACTGAAATATTATTATCTACATGTCTGCCAATTTTTGAATAGCTCTCATGCATACCTTCTAAGATATCCAACATGGAGCTCAAATTTCAATTGCTGTTTTTCAGCAGTTGGTAGCAATGATATAATTTTCAAATGTGGGCTTGAGATATCCAGGTATAGATCTTGACTCATACCACATTTGGATTCGATTGCTGCAGCCGTTTAGGAGTTGATAGGGTGGGACACACCCACAGCCAGACAGACATTTGCCCGGATCGATCACATAAGTCTACTTTTTCCTAATTTTTGCATAATGTGAAAAGTAGGCTAATAATGGGAAACAAACAGGAGAATAATGTAAATAAAAGACAGGAGGAAAGGAAATGCCCTCAACCCTCGAAGAATGAGAATTGAGGGACTTGGAAGGAAGGAGAGCCATGAAAGGCAGAGAGGAAAGAAGCGAGGGACCGCCCCAAAGTCAGTGGAAAAAGGGGACAAAACAAACCCAACCCAGGTCATCAAATCCTGAACTCACCAGCCGTGAGCACTTCAGGGCCTTGAGCAGAAGGCAGGAGATATCATGAAGAAAAAAAAGGAGGCTGACTCCTCGCAGAATGAGGGTATCAGGAAAGATGAGGCGAGGGCCAATTAAGGCGGGAAAGGAAGGGACTCCCTAGCCCTCGGATATCCTAATACCGTCGGATGAGAACAAGAGTTGACCAAGAGAGGTCGACACGAAAGGTGACAGTAAGGAGCCCGACACAATTGGAAGCAATGCTGGACTCAGCTGGGGTCCCGTGGTCGTCAACTCACGTCCCACTAGATTTGAGCCCCTGGGACAACATACTTACGACACAAGGTCATAAGGCAGACGACTGGGTTCGATCCCCACTGCCTTCCCATTTCCCAGTTCAGATAAATGGTCGCGTGTTACAAGTGTCCAAGTGAACTGCACAAGACCCCTACCGGATATGTAGCCTGTACAATATACAGTAGTACATTCACAACAACCACAAACAGGCGAATTCCGGAGTTATATCACCACGTCCAGCATCTCGCCAAAACGTCATAATAGACTACAACTATAAACAAGTAGTTCCGTGAAGAACTATGCAGCCTAATTTCATATATCCTACTTATGTTAATTGCCTCTATCTACATACAAAATGTCAGTTTGATTGCTGTAATAGATTCGTAGATATTGAGAACCGACTAAATATAGCGGATGGTCGCCATGTTGGATATTTACATATGTAGGTCTTAGAGTTATGTACTGTTACATGAAGATCATTGTGTACGTGTAGCATTCAAACTTCAATCGCATGATTAGGACACAAGAAGTAACAAGGAGATTTTAAAATTTCGCACAGCTGCCATCTTGTGGTTATGGAAACAATTGAAATAAATTAGATGCCGGTGGATTAACATTCGTATAAGGATTTTATGTATGAAGTTTCACTGCACTCGAATTGTTAAATTGCGAGAAACGTCCATGTGAATATTTATACTTCGCGTCGCCGCCATGTTGGATTTGTGATCACCAGGTTATTTAAAGTCCTATAGGTGAACTTAAGTTCATAGCCGCTATAAACATTAAAAATTCAGTTTGATTGCTATAATAGATTCGTAGATATTCAGGGCCGTCTAAATAGAGTCATGTACCATTAAAGGAAAATTGTTGCGTAGGTTCATTATTCAAACTTTCACTTCGATCGCATGATTACGACAAAAGAAATAAAAACTTAATTTTAAAATTCGGAAAGCCGCCATCTTGAGGTTATGTAAACAATTGAACTAAATTAGATACCAGTGTATTACAATGTGCATAAACATTTCCTGTACCAGATTTCATTGCGTTTGGAACATTAAATCGCGAGATAGGTCTATTTAAAATTTTCAAATTCGCCTGGCCGCCATGTTCGTTTTGTAGTTAACCGGTTTATGAAATTCTTATAGATGAATTTCCAGTCGTGCTTTTTATCTCCGTACACAATTTCAGGGTGATACCGCTAATAGTTTCAGAGATATAGGATGTCGGTGATATATTTCGCACATCCGCCATCTTGTGGTTATGTAAACAATTGAACTAAATTAGATACCAGTGTATTACAATGTGCATAAACATATACTGTACCAAGTTTCATTGCGTTTGGTTGGTTAAATCGCGAGAAACGTCTATTTAAACGTCGCAAATTCGCGTGGCCGCCATGTTGGTTTTGTAGTTACCAGTTTTTCAAAAGTCACAAAGATGAACTTCCAGTAGTTTCCTTTATCATCATAAAAAATTCCAGGGTGATATCGGGAATAGTTTCGGAGATATTGAACGCTGGTGAAATATTTCGCGCAGCCGCCATGTTGGATTGGTGACAGGTAACAAAATTTGAAGGCACGGTCGGGGTCGACGGGAATAGTGCTATGAACTTACCGAGTTTTATTGAAATCGCTCCAGCCATTTAGAAGTTAATAGGGGGATACGCACACACACACACGCGCGCACACACACACGGACAAAAGGTGATCTCATAAGCCTATTTTTTCAAAATTGAAAATAGGCTAAAAAATACCGACGAGTATCATTACTAATACTGCAACCAAATAAGTGCACATATTGTAAATATGTTCACCAGTATTTTCACACATAGATTTTATAGCCTAAGTGTAATGGATCTGCCCCCCAGGGGCTCACATCTAGTGAGACGTGGGATGACGACCACGGGGCCTCAGCTGATTCCGGCATTGCTTCCACTTACTTGTGCCGGGCTCCTCTCCGTCTTCTTTTCTGTCGACCTCACTTGGTCAATTCTTGTTCTCTTCCGACCCCGACGGTATTAGGGTATCCGAGGCCTAGGGAGTCTTTCACTTTCCCTCTTTAATTGGCCCTTGTCTCATCTTTCCCGATCCCTCTTTCTTCGAGGGGTCAGACCTCTTTGTTTCTTTTTACTAAATTTCCTTTTCTCTTTAAGATTCCCGCACTGATTTTGTTGATTGTCCCCCCGAGTATCTAAATTCCCTAGCGATTGTTTTTTTATATTTTAGCATCTACATCATTTTGTAGGTATTTTCAATCTACGTTGCATTTTGTAAGGAGTCACAATCTGAATTGCATTTTAGAAAGTCCTTCAATATCCGGGCCGGGACTTTTGTGAGTATTTTGAATATCAGTTGCATTTTTTATTTTCTACCTAAACCGCTTTTTGCAAGTATTTTCAATCTAAATTGAATTTTTTAAGTATTGTCTATCCAAATGAGTAGTGTGAAACTACAGGGCATTTTGTAAGCATTTTCAATTTCAATTGCATTTTATAAGCATTTTGCATTTCAATTGCACTTTGTGAATATTTTGGATTGGAAATGGGAACTTTCAATCTGAATTGCATTGTGTATTTTCAATCTCATTCGGATTTTGTAAGTATTTTGAATTTCACTTGCATTTTGTAAGTATTTCGACTGTACATTGCATTTTGCACTTATTTTGAACTTAACCTATATTTTGTGCGTATTTTTCAATCTATTCCATTTGTGAGTATTTTCGTTCTAAATTCCCTTTTGTAAGTATTACCGCTCTACATTTTGTGAGTTGTTCCAATCTGAGTACGTATTGTCCTTCTCTTTTAATTTTAGTTCTGGTTTCCATTTTATTGATATTTTCGCTATCACCCAGACCATTGTGTTGTTGTTTGAGTCTTCAGTCTTTTGACTGGTTTGATGCAGCTCTCCATGATTTTCTGTCCTGAGCTAATCGTTTCATCTCTACATAGCTACCACACCCTACATCCGAGGCAATCTGTTTAACATATTCTAACCTTGGTCTACACCTACAGTTCTTGCCCTCGACCCTTCCTTCCATAACTAACCTTGTTATTCCTGGGTGTCTTAGTATGTGTTCTACTAACCTATCTCTTCTCTTCATTAGCACTCGCCAGAAACATCTCTCCTCTCCCACTCGTCTTAATACCTCTTTGTTTGTAACCCTATCTACCCATCTGATCTTCATCATTCTCCTGTAACACCACATTTTAAATGCTTCAATTGTCCTCTTTTCTGCGGCACCAATAGTCCAAGTTTCACTTCCATAGAGTGCCACGCTCCAGACATAGGCTTTCAAAAATGACTTCCTAACCCCTAAATCTATATTCGATGTCAACAGGTTCCTTTTCTGTCGAAATGCTTTCCTTGCCTGTGCCAACCTACTTTTTATATCCTCTTTGCTTCGTCCATCACTGGTTATTCTGCTTCCTAAGTAACAGAAGTCTCCTACTTGCTTCAGCTTTTCACCTGCCAATTTGATCTCCATAGAGTTTTCTGATTTATTTCGGCTGCATTCCAGTATTTTTGTTTTACATTTATTAATTTTCATCATGAATTCTTTCCGTAAGACGGAGTCCATACCATTCAAAAACTCATTCAAATCCTCAGGCGTGTCGGCCAAGATTACGATGTCATCAGCAAATCTCAGAGTTGAAATTATTTCTCCTTGAATCTTCACTCCCACTTTAAATTTTTCTCTAATTTCCTTCATTGCTTGTTCAATGTAAAGATAGAAAAGTATGGGTGATAAGTTGCAGCCTTGCCTAACACCTTTCTGAATACCAGCTTCTCTCTCATGTCCTTAAGCTCGAATGACTACTGTTTGGTTTCTGTATAGATTGTAGATCACCCTCCTATCCCTGTACTTTAGTCCAATAGATTTCAAAATGTCAAACAATTTAGTCCAATCAACGTTATCAAAAGCCTTTTCTAAGTCTACAAAAGCCATGAACGTTCTCTTATCTTTCCTTATTCTACCTTCCAAAATCAGCCTAAGACTTAGTACAGCTTCCCTTGTTCCTACATTTCTCCTGAAACCAAACTGGTCTTCACCCAACTCCGTTTCTATCTGGCTTTCAATCCTCTTGTAAATTAGGGGCCGATAACCTGGATGTTAGGCCCCTTAAAACAACAATTATCATAATCATCATGTGATTGATCTGTTGATGATAGCTTGACGATCGTAACTGGTCATCCAAGTGTATTTATTAACCTCTTTTTTCAGGATTAGGGCATAACCCAACTCATTTGGGTGCATTCTTGTTGAACGACTGAAAAGCACCAAAGTTTAGATCAGATAAATGGTACATAGCCCAATTACACATGGGGCTGGTGGCGCCCCTAACCGCTAATTGAAGAACAAAACCAACCCCTAGAAACAGGAGTAGCCAGAGTAAAAATGCACACGTACTGGAGATCTCTAATGAGCTCGCTTTGAGGGCGGCAAGGTATGTAACCGCTAACGACCCCGCACTGTTCGATCGGCCCACTGTGGCTTGCCTTCATTCACAGCTGCACTTGGCTGGTTTCACAACCACTGCCACATCTACAATTGAATCGGTCATTTCTAAAAGGCCCTTTAGGACATTTTTGTGTAAATGAGTTAAACATGGATTGAGGTTCTTCAGAGGTAAACACACCATTCCACGCTGAATAGGCCTCTTTCTACCTTTTAGTGCAGTCACAGGATGGCAGTGTTATTTACATTCATTTCTAAAGGGCCCTTTCTGCGGTAGAAGGGGCAGTTTAGCAAGGAACCAGAGAAAGCTAGAAACAGATGCAATCATTCTATTCTTCCAATATGGGCCAAAAACGTCTCAGAGAAGTGTTTTGACAGCACCAACCATTGACCAAAGGGGTGAGAAAATGGAGTTTTGAGAGACAAACAATCAAACCTCCCTTAATAGGCAAAATACCAAAACCGTTTAAAATGGTCAAGTCCTCTGAAATCTTCTGTCTGAAAGAATTTTTGATATGACCCACCCTGATGCCAAGGGATGAGCAAAATGTGTTCTAAATTATAAGAAGATGGGGCTTCATGTTGGCAATACGTGTGGAACTTTTGTGGGTATACAACATGATTGGCGAATTTAGTGCCCTCTGTAGGACGGACGTGTTCCCATTAACCCGAACAAGATAGAAGACATCAAGAAAGTCATGACGTACATCCCACATGAATAGGTGGAGTATTATGACGATTTATTGAAATGCCCAACAGAGGACACCTAGAGCCATACACGAGAGGAATACATGATGCTACTCCGTGTTATGAAAATGAAATACCATTATATGTATAAAATATTTGTACATTAGAGAATGATAACATTACAAAAGAAAGCTTTTAGCAAGTTTAACACAAGTGATCATTAAAAAAACAAATAACCACAAGAATATTAAACATTTAGTACATAAAAATATTGACTCTTGAGAGTCATTTCGAAAAGGCCCTTATTTTCCAAAATTTGGAAGCTTATTCTGTCCTTTCTAATTCACCAAACCAAACAAATTGTGTGTCAAACCAGCTATTATGGCAGTGACATGTAATATACAAAAAATTGTTGGTCTCAGATCAATATGTAAAACATTTTTTTTTTCTTCTCAAAAATAGTCTTCGTGCACATGGGACCTTTTAGAAATGACCGATTCAATTGTTAAATTACTACAATCTCTATATATATAAGAATGAAAGTTTGTCTGTTTTTTCTGAATTTCTACGGAAATTTGCGTTATTTACGCGTTTCAGACTGTTTCACGACGGATGCGCGCGAAAATAAATTTTTTGTCTGTCTGTCTGTCTGTCTGTGGACAAAGTGGTTGTTCCCTTATAACTCGAGAACGGCTGGGTGGAACAACGTAAAATTTGGTACAGATATCCTTCACAGGCACGACACTAATCATTGATGTAACTCTTCTCTGTACCTCTCATAAAAGGGGGCCTACCCCTTAAAATACTTGCTAAAATAGGCGTAGACGGGCGAGACAAAGCTCATTTTCAGCCCCTCAATGTGGGAAACGAAACTCGGGGGCCCTAAAACCACATTTTAAGGCCCTAAAACCAACAGTTTTTGAGATATTTCCAGAAAACTAAATTCATTTAATACAATAACGAAAGAATGCAAGCCGGTTACCATGGCAACGGAATCTCACAGGTCCATCTATTGCTGTAAGACGCAATACAATTCCATTTATTACATTACTGAGATAGTTTGCAAACGGCTATAAGGTTATAACGGAACCACATTAAGCTGTAAAATTCATCAATGTCACATAATGCGCTTAAGGGGGTCAAGGGGTACTCTAGATTATTTTTTCACGCGATTTACACGTTCGGGTGTGGTACGGAAAGTCTATTATATCCCTATCCCTATATTGTCATATTATTATTATTATTGCCACGGTGGGTGAGTGGATAGCGTGTCGGTCTACTAACCCCAAGATTGCAGGTTCGCCCCTGACCGTGGTAAGTGATTTTTGAAAGGCGGCAAAAATACGATACGCATGTCATACGATGTTGGCATGTCAAAGAACCCATTTGAATCCAGTAGGCCGAGTTCATAATGGCAAAATTAATCTCGGGAGTTTCCGCCAGCACAAAGTTCCTCTTTTCTCTACTAGAAAGCGCTATTGTGTTCAAGGAGATTAGATATCTAACATCTAACCTCCTTAACTTTCATAGTCAAGGAACTACGAAATTCGACATGCAAGCTACCCTCTGGGTGTCAAATAGCAAAGCTTGCACCAGGCACCCGATGCCATACGATATTATTATTATTATTATTATTATTATTATTATTATTATACTACGGCCTACAACGACGAGACAAAGCTTATTTTCGGCCCCTTGATGTCAGAAACAAAACTCGGTGCCCCTAAATAGCAGTAAAGTGTCCCCGAAAAGTACATTTTAAGGCTCTAAAACCATCAGTTTCTGAGATATTCCCAGAAAACTAATTTCATTTAATAAACTAAGAAGGAATGCAAGCCAGTAACCATGACAACAATATCTGAAAAGGTGACATACAACTTTCCATCTATTTCTGCAAGAAGTAAAGCCACTCCATTTATTAAATTTCTGTGAATGTTTGCAAATGGCTATAAGGTTATTACGGAATCAACTAAAACTGTAAAATTCATCAATGCGCTTAAGGGGTTCAAGGGGTACCCTAGATTTTTTCACACGACTTAAATGTGCGTTATGTCGTACAGAAGGTCTATTATATCTCCAAACAGAAACATTATTTTCAAAAAATCCTGAATTGAAATACGGTAGTTTTATTTTCTTTTCTTCTTTTAGGAATTTGGGCCATTGGAGTCTAAAAAAAACTGAATTTTCATGCACCACAAGCCTTTATAATTTATTAAAGGGGTCTTCCTCTGGATGGGGACTTGACACAACAGTGAAGGTCAGTTTTATTTGACGTGTATTGCGTTTCGTCTACGAGGTTTTCATTTTTTTTTTCACGTCGGGAAGTACACGTTAGGTAAATTTAGTTTCAGAGCATATTTTAACTAATCATTTTTCTTTGTCGACAAACAGGTTCCAAGTCTCTAACCATTACAACAGTAGCTCAATTGATTACGTCTGGTTATTAATACAGATGACCGTTCGAAGAATGGGTACTTCTGCTAGTAAGAATATAAAATTCAAAGTTTACTGGCAGTTTTCGTTGTGGTTGTGTAACAAGTCCACTGCAAAACCAGCCACGTCAAGTATTATCAGTTTAATAGGAACAGTTACCGGTGATTTAGAATACACAGATTCACATCATCATTCATGAATTTATTCACAACAAGAATCCTATAAATCACTGGTAATAACTTAAATTACATTATAAATTACATTAAAAAAACAATAATAATAATAAGAACAAAGAACACTAAGCCGCCATGTTGGAGTGGTGAGACGTAATACAATTTGAAGAACACGGTAGGGGTCGGCCAAAATAGTTCTATGACCTTACAGAGTTTCATTGAAACCGCTCCAGCCGTTTAGAAGTTAATAGGGTGGGACACACACACGGACACACACACACATGGACAAAAGGCGATCTCATAGGCCTATTTTTAGCCTATTTTCATTTATGAAAAAAAAAGCTTATTAGATCACCGTTTGTCCGTGTGTCTGTCTGTGTGTGCGTGTGTGTGATGGTGTGTGTGTAATGGATTTTTGTGTGTCCCCGCTAATAACTTCTAAACGGATGGAGCGATTTCAATGAAACTCGGTAAGTTCATAGCACTATCCCGGGCAATTCAGACCGTCCCCTTCAAATTTTGCTACGTCTCACCAAATCAACATGGCGGCTGTGCGAAATAATTCACCAGCATTCAATATCTCCGAAACTATTACCGATATCACCCTGGAATTTTGTACGGTATTTAAAGGGAACTACTAGAAGTTCACCTATATGAAATTTGAAAACCTGGTAACTACAAAACCAACATGGCGGCCAAGCGAATTTGTGATATTTAAATAGACGTTTCTCGCGATTTAACCAACCAAACGCAATGCAACTTGGTACAGTATATGTTTGTATACATTGCAATGCACCGACATCCAATTTCGTTCAATTGTTTACATAACCTCAAGATGGCGGCAGTGCGAAATATTTCACCGGCATTCTATATCTCTGAAACTATCACCGGTATCACCATGATATTTTGTTCGGAGATAAAGGGCACTACTGGAAGTTCATCTATGAGGCTTTCAAAAACCGGTTAACTACAAAACGAGCATGGCGGCCAAGCGAATTTGAAAGTTTAAATAGATGTTTCTCGCGATTTAATGTTCCAAACGCAATGAAACCTGGTACAGCAAATGTTTATACACATAGTAATGCACTGGTATATAATTTAGTTCAATTGTTTACGTAACCTCAAGATGGCGGCTGTGCGAATTTCGAAAATTAAATGTTTATTTCTTGTGTTCTAATCATGCGATCCAAATCAACATTTGCATAATGAACGTACACAATAATCATCATCTAATATAACATAACTCTATGGCCTACATATATTAAAATCCAACATGGCGACCATCCGAAATATTTAGACGGTTCGCAATATCTATTAATCTACTACTGCAATCAAACTGAAATTTCGTAAGTGTGTATAGGCTATAAGCATAAGTTCACCTATGGGACGTTCAATAACCTGGCGAGCACAAATCCAACATGGCGGCGACGCGAACTTTAAATATTCAAATGGACGTTTCTTGCGTTTTAACCATCCGAGCGCAATGAAACTTGATACGGTATATGCTTATACAAATTTTTATCGACAGGCATCTAATTCATTTAAATTATTTTCATAACAACAAGATGGCGGTTGAACGAAATTTTAAAATCCCGCTTTTATTTCTTGTGTCCTAATCATGCGATTGAAGTTTGAATAAAACACCTACACAATAATCTTCATGTAATAGTACATAAATCTATGGTCTGTAATATAAAAATGCAACATGGTGACCATCCCAAATATTTAGACGGTTCTCAATATCTACGAATCTATTAGAAGAATCAAACTGAAAATTTGTATGTTGATAGAGGCAATTAATATTAGTAGGACATATGAAAATAGGCTATTTAGTTCTTCACGGAACTAGTTGTTTCATAAATATATAACCTGAGATTCATTAATACTCTTAGTTTTGATCATCAAATCATCCAAGCGTATTAAGGTATCCAGAGTACTTTACAAGCTCTACAGTTGGTAATATTTGCCAATGATTTACTTCAATATGAAGTTTTGTCATAATCGTAACTGATTGGCGGAGAACAGCGTGACTACCACGTGATCAGCTCTCCACCAATCGGTTGGCCCGTTTGGCGACATTCGGTGGGACAATCAGTGTTCGTACGTTTACAAACAACTTGACCAGTGGTCTTTCAATCTTCCCTACTTAATTATCATAACAAGTTAATTCTTCTTCTTCTTATTATTCTTATTATTTATGGTGAGGTTAATTATTACATTACCATGTTACTCTCTGGCCATGGTTATTATGATGCATACCTCAATCGAATGGGAATTTCACCGAGTTCACGGTGTCGTTATTGTGATGATCAATCGGATGACGTTCAGCACACGTTCTTTGCATGCTTGAGGTGGAAAAATCTTCGAAGGTTTCTGGAGACAAAAGTTGGAGTCATTACACCAGACAATGTGGTGGATAAAATGCTCAGCAGCAGAGAAAGTTGGGCACAGATTGCTGTCTACATCTCTGAGCTGCTAAAAACAAAAAAAGAAGAGGAACCGAGAAGATTGGTTGCTGAAGACAGTGAAGATGATGATGAGTAATTTCATTATCATCACGTTAAATGAAATTGACTGAGACCTCTGGTCGTAACAGTGGCTCCACCCTGAAGTAAGGCTGAACAGGCAGTTCCGGGGTGGCCTTAAGCCAAGTATAGGGTTTGTGGGTTTTTAGTAGGTAAGAATCCGGCGCAGTTGTAAGTCTGGAAGCTTGCAATCTGTCTTTTGAAGATTTCCCTGGAAAAAAAAAAAAAAATAAAAAAAAAATTAAATGAGTGGAGCTGCTGCTGTCACACTGATAAACTATAACACCTTGTCCTACAGTAACCGGACGGTCTACACGACTCATATGTCCAGGAGCTGGGGGACAAGTCATTTCAAGTAATCCTAATTCATTAAAAATTTTCAAATGAAAACAACAAACCGTCAAACACTGTACCCACTGTTGATCTTAAAGTACGAGGACAGATCAAAAAGAAGTTGCACTTCCCAGTTATGGCCATTTATTACACCCCCTATACAACAGCAACACGCCTATAATGACATACAATGTAACGTCACTTTTCCACATAGTTTCCAAGAGACTCCAAACATTTCTGCGAACCCACAACCAACTTGTCGATGCCGGATGCATAGAAAGTTCCTCCTGCGTTGTGCAGCCTCACGGAGACAGCGGCCTTCATCTCCTCATCGGTCTGAAAACGTCGACCACCGAGCTCCGTTTTGAGCTTACCGATCAGATGAAAGTCACATGGCGCTAGGTCGGGACTGTAGGGTGGATGTTACCAGACCTCCCACTTGAAACGCTGAAGAATTTCGCTCGTTTGGTGGGCCTCGTGAGATGTTGCGTTATCGAGCAACAAAATCACACCGGCGCTCAATTTTCCCCGGCTCTTCTCTTTAATCGCTTTAATCGCACCAGTTGCGTAAACGCTCCAGAACGCTGGAGGACCTTTGCATACATCCGGCATCGACAAGTTGGTTGTGCGTTCGCAGAAATGTTTGGAGTCTGTTGGAAACTATGTGGAAAAGTGACGTTACATTGTGTGTCGTTATAGGCGTGTTGGTGTTGTATAGGTGGGTAATAAATGGCCATAACTGGGAAGTGCAACTTATTTTTTGATCTGCCTACGTATTAGCATAGTGGAAGCTATATAAAAACAAAAAAGCAACTAAATAAAGATAACAAAAACAAAAAATAATTAAATTAAGGGGCCTAAGGATCTCAATAGAGCACCAGGTTCCCTCCTTTCAAAGGCATCCTTAAGCCTTCATGCCAGGATTATTAGGGGGAGGTTCGAACTGGGACCAGCCTCGATAGCAACGCACTGACCGGGTTGACGTGCGACTTTAGAATATCCATACTACCAAGAGTTATATTTGACACGGTTCAAAACTCCTCCAGTTAGCACTTTATTCTCTCTGAAAGGAAACTGTTCATTTTTCCTTTTCTGATTCAGCCACTCCACAAAGTTTCACTCAAGTCTGTAATAAGAATTCAAGAGAGACGTAGGCAGTTCCATAATACTGCTATTGAAAGCGTGATGGCGCAGCGGTCAAGCTCTTGCCTCCCACCAAGACGGGCCGAGTTCGATTTCCTGATAATGATTAATTATTGCTTTATTTAGCCTGGCAAGATCAACTCTTTAAGGGATAGTGGTCAACCTCCTGTCATAAGGACAGTGTATGCTTTCAAAGATGCTGATGGTTGAATCTCTAAGCCAAATTTCGGAGATTTTTTATGCCGAAGTGCGAGTATTTCTAAAAAAAAAAAAAATATACGTATCTACTTGACGTAATGTGGTGGGTAAAATTAAAAATTCAAACTAAAAACATTAACAATTAAAGTGTAAAAATAAAATATAAATAATGACAGAAATACAAAAGTTAAAATCTCTCTATATATAAGAATGAAAGTTTGTCTGTTTTTTCAGAATTTCGACGGAAATTTTCGTTATTTACGCGTTTCAGACAGTTTTATGACGGATGCGCGCGAAAATAATATTTTTGTCTGTCTGTATGTATGTCTGTCTGTCTGTCTGTGGACAAAGTGGTTGTTCCCTTATCACTCGAGAACGGCTGGGTGGATCAACGTAAAATTTGGTACAGATATCCTTCAGAGGCACGACACTAATCATTGATGTAATTCTTCTCTGTACCTCTCATAAAAGGGGACCTACCCCTTTAAAACACTTGCTGAAATAGGCGTAGAAGGGCGAGATAAAACTCATTTTCAGCCCTTCAATGTGAGAAACGAAAACCATATTTTAAGGCCCTAGAACCATCAGTTTTTGAGATATTCCCAGAAAATTAATTTCATTTAATACAATAATGAAAGAAAGCAAGCCGGTAACCATGGCAACAGAAACTCACAGGTCCATCAATTGCTGTAAGACGATTCCATTTATTACATTACTGAGATAGTTTGCAAACGGCTATAGAGTTATAACGGAACTAAATTAAGCTGTAAAATTCATCAATACATATAATGCGCTTAAGGGGGTCAAGGGGTACTCTAAAATTTGTTCACGCGATTTACACGTACTGGTGTGGTACGGAAGGTCTATTATATCCCTATCCCTATATTGTTATGTTATTATTATAATTATTATTATTATAGTACGGCCTACAGCGACGAGACAAAGCTTATTTTCAGCCCCTTGGTGTCAGAAACAAAACTAGGCCCCTAAACAGCCGTAAAGGGTCCCCGAAAACTACATTTTAAGGCTCTAAAACCAAGAGTTTCTGAGATATTCCCAGAAAACTAATTTCATTTAATAAACTAATGTAGGAATGCAAGCCAGTAACCATGACAACAGTGTATAAAAAGTTACATCCCACTTTCCATCTATTTCTGCAAGAAGTAATGCCACTCGATTTATTAAAATTCTGCGAAAGTTTGCAAATGGCTATAAGGTTATCACGGAACCAACAAAAACTGTAAAATTCATCAATGCGCTTAAGGGGGTCAGGGGTTACCGTAGATTTTTTCAAACGACTTAAACGTGTGATGTGTCGTACAGAAGGTCTATTATATCTTCAAACAGCAACATTCTTTTCAAAAATTCCTGAACTGAAATTGTTTATTTTTTATTTTATTTTTTTGCTTTTAGGAATTTGGGCCATTGGAGGCTAAAAGAAACTCAATTTTCATGCACCACAAGCCTTTATAATTTATTAAAGGGGTCGTCCTCTGGATGCGGACTTGACACAACGGTGAGAGTCAGTTTATAGGTGACGTGTATTGCGTTTCGTCTACGAGGTTTTCAATTTTATTTTCACGTCAGGAAGAACACGTTAGTTAAATTAGTTTCAGAGCATATTTCAACTAATCATTTATCTTTGTCGACAAACAGGTTCCAAGCCCCTAACCATTGCACCAGTAGTTCAATTGATTACGTCTGGCTATTAATAACAAAGACCGTTCGAAGAATGGGTACTTCTGCTAGTAGTTGTGAATAAAATGAAACCAGTTGTTGAAATCCAGTAGTAACCATGGAAATATTTACAATATCTCAATATTTCACCAGTGATGCAGAAATATCAAAGCACTGAAGAAACTGCGCTGAAATAATATCTCGCAAATAAAATGCTCTTCTAGAAGTAATTATGTTCATGAATTGTATAACTATGAATGTGTAACATCTGTGTGGAGAGCGTTTCATATTCCTTGGAGCGTTTCTCTTTGCCGCTTGAATGTTGTCGAGTCAGCATTGTTGATGTGATTGCTTTCTGTCAACATATAAATTAAATTAAACCACGGCTAAACACACTTTTCTACAATTCCAAAGCGGAAGTGTAAATTTAACATTTTAGCAACTAAATATAAAACCTTCCGAGTGGGAAGAAACGAACATGAAACTCAGTGTTTAATTAAATCAGTCCCTCTTTGAAATATAATTAATATGTTTCACAAAATAAATAGGCTATATTACGAGCATAGTAAGCGTTAAAATATTTATTCTTCTTCTTGTCCGTTCCACCCAGTTCGGGGTACGATAGATCAATCAGAGTATAGTGGGTCGTATTTTCCTGTCATCCAAGGACTTTTTCATCCTTTCAGATTATTATTTACTATTTTTATGTATTTTTAGCCTACGTTTCATATTTTGCAAAAATGAGGAAAACGTGGACTTACGAGATCGATCTGGGAAAATGTCTGTCTGTCTGAGTGTCCCCCCCCTATCAACTCCTAAACGGCTGCAGCAATCGAAACCAAATTTGGTATGAGTAAAGATCTACACCGGGAAATCTCAATGTCATACTTGAAAATGATGTCAGTGCTAGCAACTACTGAAAAATCGCAATTGAAATTTCAGCTCCATGTCGGACATCTTGGAATATATACATGGGAACTATTCCAAAATTGGCACATATATAGATATTAATACTTCAGTTTAAATTTCAGGAGGCCATACATGACAGTGTTGCCAAAATGATTCTAAGTCTACTGATAGGTCCAATTTTTAAATGTATATAGCTCCTACACCATCAATTGGATTTCAACCAAATTTCGTAAGTGCTATGTGTACATAAACTGATATGACTGAGCGTATTCTTAAGAGCCACCAGGGCTGCCAACTGTCAATAAATGCTCTCTCTATTTTTCATTCAAATACCAATATATCAAAAAGTATGCAAGCCAACAGCCTTAACCTTTGTACACGTATAGTTCCTGACATTCTAGACTAATTTGGAGCAACTAATGTATGTCAGTGCTACCAACATGATTCTAAGTCTGCTGATAGATCCGATGTTAAAATACCAGTAACTTCTATACTAACAAATGGTTTTCATCCAAAATTGACACAACAATAGATCATAATACCGAAGACCGTTCGAAGAATGGGTACTTCTGCTAGTAATAAACATAACTATAAAGAATTATGAAAATAAAATAGTTTTTCCCTATAAAGGGATAAGGCCCACCTAACTAGATATTCAAATATTATAAATCTTTCTGCAGTGTTGCCTAAGTTATATATTGAACCCGCTGAGCTATGGTTCATGTGATATTTTTTTTATGACAGAGCATTTATGAGGGGATGTTGTACTTTTGAACACACCCAGGAAGCCACGTGAAGCTGAGAGATCACGCGATACTTTGAAGTAGCGGTGAATCGCACTTTTGACTTTGGTGTAAACTGCTAATTATTATCTGAGGTCTTATTAATTATTTTTATCTTTCCTACGAGACTCAGAATATTCCATTTCGTCATGCTGCATTATTAAAACATTTTGGAGAATGTTTATTTTTACTTTAGGTAAGGTAATACCCTTGCAGATACGCAAAAAGGAACGTAAGTAGTCGCTCAACGTTTTCGTTTTGACGACCTACTTTCTAGAGACACCCAGTACCGGAGCACTGCGTCTTGAGAATCCGCCTTGTGTAGGCGTGGAATTACATTTGTCCTACGAGACGTAGAAGAATATCCGCTGTTTAGCGTTAAAAGTGATTATAAGGTGCCATCGAGCAAGCAAATACTAATATTCACTGTCGATGAAGTCCAGTGAATTAAATAAGAAGCTTGGGAAATAATTATTGGCAAGTATAGTGTATTGCACAACATTGCTGTGACATCACATATTACCCACGCGTATGTGGAGGGCAGATGCCTAGTGGAAATATACAGGTAATAGTGTTACAATTATCCTGAATAAGTGTGATTATAATAGTATGAGATATTTAAATTGCCAAAGTGGAAATTTCATCTTTGAAACGTCGTATAATTCACGGATGCTGCGTGATACAAAAGTAGCGTCACTAGCACGTGCAGCATTATAAAATAGTATTAGCTCACATGCTAATCCACATCTGCAAGATTAAGGCTGTGTCGTATTTTATAATTGAAGCCTATAATAGTCACGACGGACATTATAATTTTGGAAGTGAGAGGATGAATAATCACGCAACTTATTTCGCTACCCACGTGATTGGACTTTTATTCACCATGGTTGAAGCAGTCACCATGGGCTAATACCATCCCAGTATGGGGGGGGGGTGACGTTTCTACAGGAACCAGCATGATGGTGGAACTTCCAGAACGATGAACGAGAGGGAAGGAGCCAAAATGCCATTTCCAGGCATATCCACGAAGATGTCGACAGGGACAAATCGAACCCTGGTCTTTGGGGGAGTCCAGATGGGAATCCTGATGAGGATGATACCGATCCAGAGAGCCAGAGAGGTTTATGTACAACCCTTGTTGTGGAATAGAGAGCTGAGTGAGAGCTCCTCCATTTCGTGAGTTTTTGTCACACCCCTTCTTTGTTCTAGTTTCTGGTGGTATAGTAGTTTTAATGTAGTTTGTAAATCAACCACACTCAGTGTCAGCCATTTTTCTAGGTAGGGATGTAACTAGATTAGTTAGATGTCATTTATTTCAGTTTAGAGTGAGACACCCTTGGGGTCAGACATTTTGGTCAGCCCTGGTGCAGCTTGGTGAACGTCGTGGAACGTCAATGCCTACCTTTTTGCTGAACCTGATCGTAGTCATTTTGAGGCTATTTTGTTCAACCCTACTTGGGGTAATTTTCAAGTCTTTGCTGACTGTAGTTATGGCAATCAGATGCCTTGGTTATTAATTGACTGCATTCTTCGCAGCCATCCTTTGTTACACCCCTGACTGTCGTTAGAACGGTCGTATCATTTAGGTAGTCGACAGTAACTACCAGTTTGTAAATGCATTATATTTCATTTTGAATAAGCTCAGAAGCTATTCTTGGTCATGTTTGAACCTAACAACTAGAAGGAATGTTTCGTTGCCTAGCATCGAACGCGGTTCCCAACGTATCATTAAGCAGATCTAGTGTGTGAATCTGTGCCACATTTATCATATTTTTCTTGTGTCGTGTGAGACACGTTTTTATTTTGATATTCTAGCAACTACTGAGTTGCATTTTTAAAGCAAAGAGCTTCAGTTATTGTAAGTTTACTTTCATGTAGACGTCTTTGGTAGAAAGACGGAAGTGTATTACTATACTCAGATTTATAGCGTGTGTTTGATACACGGACTCTGTAGAGATCCGTAACATATGGTAAAGTTTTTTTATGAACCGGCCAAGTGCAGGTTTTGTATTGATTAAATCGCCGGCCTTGAATAAACTGGTTATGTAACCCAGTGACCTAGAGCACGCCTGCTTCATTGTGAGACAAAACTACTATAGACGAGGACAGAGTACAATTTGTATTCGCTTTTCCTTTCATTGCTATTTTGCTTATGGAAACCAGTTTCCACTCTTGTATTTGATCACTTGTTTTATGGATCGGTTTTTGTTAGTTTAGCGCTCTGTTGCGTGTATTGTCGTATGACAGGTACAGTTATGTAAGGTTTTCTATAGGATGGTGAAGTCTACCCTGTTATAGCAGGATGTTATTGTATGCTTTGTCCGGGGATGATCCCGTTGACCAGATGTTACTGGAAGGTAACTGTTGTACAGGCCTATCCCAGAGTTATTGAACGCGAGCTTAGCGCCGCTGGTAACCCGTGTTATTGTGTGTCCGAGTTGTTATACTCGTTGATTATATTCCGACTGTTGAGTCGAGGCTTTTTGGTGGAGAATGATCTCAGTTGGAGACACTCCGTGCCCAGGCTATTGTCAATGTTATTCGCCATAAACCTACGATAAACCTATAAACCGACATTCTAATAATAAAATGCATAATTGTTGTAAAACAAGCCTAACTAACGATTCTTTCTATCTAACTTTGTTCTTTGCATTCTGGAACTGTTGACATAGCCGTGCAGTTGAAGATAATTTCCTTGTGAGGAAATGACTAGGACAGTTGACATTTTTGTAGCGACCTGAAGCATGTGCGAACCTAGAGTTCGTAGCTTGTGGAGCTCAGGCCATGCGATGTCAGACGTGGTCTCAACTGCGCATTCGTCACCGTAACTATACACATTAGATGACTATGGTTTACAAAGAGTAAACCAAGGTGTAGGCAGGAATTTTTAATAAAACTACTGTGTCTATTTCGTTATTAATTTATGATGTCAAGTGTATTAAACCCTACATGTTACTTTATTGTGTGCTGTTAGCACATAGTTATTAAGCATAATTAAATTGTTTGTTTTTCATGGCTGTACACTTAGCTTTTGGATGTAATTGTTTTCTTTTACGGACGTCATCGCCGTAAATTTTGTTAATTGATAGGACTTAGCTAGTTGAATTAATGTTAAATTTAAATGTCGAAATGGTACCATCCTAACCTAGATTTGTTTTGCTACCCTGTTAAATGTAAATTCAGATATTGGCTTGATCTTGTAACTTGAACTAGGGACTTGCGTTGTGCCATATTCCTAGCGTTGCTGTTGTTGCTTTATCATTGTGAGTTAGATCTTTCGCGAGGGTTTTCAGTAACTTCTCAGGTAGGGGACCTGTTCTTTATCTTAGTTTATTTATTAATTTGCGGACTAGCCGATTATAACCCTCCGAACTAGGCTAGGGGCTTGTGAATTTTAATAAATTTTCACGGTGTTTTACATGAGTCTGGATGTTTATTTTCTCAGTCTAGTTTTAAGGTGAACCTTTCCTTAGGCGGTCTATGACCATCGTCACCATGTACCACGATCCCTGTGGACTACGGACTCTCGTGCCGCTTTAGCCTTTTTGGAAGGTCACCTGATTCTCACGGTACTTTTTATTTGATTTATGTGTCGTTAGTTGAGTCATCGTGGTTGTTGACATCAACTAAACGGTCACAATATATATAAGGTAACGAGCCGGAGGCTGGAATGCGCAAACTGGTGACGACATCGGCTAATCGTGGCGTGTGTAACGAGGTGTGGAAGGTCACAGCCTGTCTCATTGCAATCAGTGACATGGGGAGGCGTCAACCGAAGGGCAAATAGCTGTTGTTCGGTTTCTGACAGCGGAAGGAGTAGGGGGAACGGACATTCATCGCCGAATGTCACAAGTGTACGGCGAACACTGCATGTCCCTTGCAAGGGTCAAGGTGTGGTACAAGCGCTTCAGGGAAGGACGGGTGTCGTTAGCCGATGATGCCCGATCTGGGGCACCCTCCTGCATTGCCGATGACAACGTCTAGCTGGTTGATGCACTCATTACCCAGGACCGCCGAGTGACAGTGAACGCCATGGTCGCTCCACGGCAATGCACGACCTCATACGGCCAACACAGTCGCGGCACTCATGCAGAAATTCAAATGGGAGGTTCTTGGCCACCCTCCATACAGTCCAGACCCCTCTCCCTGTGATTACACCATGTTTGGTCCCCTAAAAAGGGCTCTTCAGGGCCAACGATTCACCTCGGACGCCTACGTCCAGCTGTACGTGCGGAACTGGTTCACATCGCAGCCCAGAGAATTTTATGAGACAGCCTTTCACCGCCTCGTGTCACAGTGGGACAAGTGCCTCAACAGCCAAGGCCAATACTTCCAACAAACAGGTACTGGTTTCTCCGGCTCATTACTTTTTGAACGCACCGTATATTATTAGAAGCTTTTCAGCTGGTCAACACGAGTGTGCAGAATTAGATTGGGCGGCGAATTACAATTGATTTCCAAAAATAAATTACTTGATCACTAAGGCTCGGATGCTTAGGGAAATTCATATGCCTCTATTTTTGTGCCCGATTGGTGCAAATCAAGTGGTTATTGTCACAATACAGTGGTTTTTATTTTTAGCCTACTTTTCACATTTTGCAAAAATGAGGAAAAAGTAGACTTATGAGATCGATACGGGAAAATGTGTGTCTGTCTGTCTGTCTGTCTGTCTGGCTGGCTGTGTGTGGGTCTCCCCCTATCAACTCCTAAACGGCTGCAGCAATCAAAACCAAATTTAGTATGAGTAAAGATGCGCACCGGAATGTCTCATGTCCATATTTTAAAATGATGTCAGTGCTACCAACTGCTGAAAAAACGCACTAGAAATTTGAGCTCCATGTTGGATATCATGCAAGGTATGCCTGGGAACTATTCCAAAATTGGCACACATGCAGATAATACTATTTCAGTTTAATTTCCAGGAGGCCAACAATGACAGTGTTGCCAAAATAATTTTAAGCCTTCTGGTAAGTCCAATGTTTAAATGCATATAACTTCTACACTATTAATTGGATTTCAACCAAATTTTGTATGTAATATCTGTACATAAACAGATATGACTGAGCGTATTCTTAAGAGCCAACAGGGCTGCCAACTGTTAATAATTGCTCTCTCTCTATTTTTTTTATCCAAATACCAATATATCAGAAAGTATGCAAGCCAACAGCTTTAAACTATGCACACGTATATTCTGACATTTTAGATTAATTTGGATTAACTTATATACGTCAGTTCTACCAACATGATTATAAGCATGCTGATAGTACCAATTTTAAATACATGTAACTTCTATACTATCAGTTGGATTTCAACCAAATTTCGTATGTGCAATGTGTACCATAACAGATATGGCTATAAGTATTGTTAAGAGCAATCAGGGCTGCCAACTGTTAATAAATGCTGTCTATATTCTTTTTACCCTAATATCAATATATCAGAAAGTATGCAAGCCAACAGCTCTATACTTTGCACACGTATAGCACCTGACATTCTTGATTAATTTGGAGTAATTAATACAAGGCAGTGCTGCCAACATGATTCTATGCCTGCTGATATGTCCAATTTTAAAATACATGTAACTTCTATACTAACAAATGGATTTCATCCAAAATTGGCACAACAAGATATCATAATAATTCAGATTATTTCTGACCAGCACACGCATGGTATTGTTGGCAACATGCTTTTACGCGTGCTGATAGATCCAGTGTCTAACTGCATGCAACGTCCATTGGACTTCAATCAAATTTTGTATTCTGTACCTTAAGAGGTGGAACTAAGAATATATTCAGTCACCAGGGCTGCCAACTGTAGTACTCTATTAGGCTACATTATACCAGGTATATTTTGAACTAATTAGATATTTCGATATTACCAACTTAATTTCGTCATTATTCTAGATAGGTTCATATACTGTAGAATAATCATTGGCATGAAAAGTAGGCTGTATAGTTCTTCACGGAACTTCTTGTTTATCATTAGGTCATATTTGGCAAGAAAGTCACATTTCGGTAGTTTGACGGCAGGAACTTGTGTATACAGAAATACACTGTAAATAACCACTTGTACAGTATATTCAGAAAATTAATAAGAAAATAGGAATAATAATGTAGTTAACAATATAATCTCGATGTATAACTTAAATAAATTTAAATCAGTCATTTTCAGGTCATATTTGCTCGGGCTATTTCTAGGTCTTATACATCAGATCCCTAGCGATAACAAATTTCCATTTAAATAATAATGCAATAACAAATGGATAGAATAGCAGTGACATTGTATACATTCTGATTTTGGTTACAGAACAAATGAAATCTAAAATGAATTCAACAGTCACTGAATTTGCAAAGAATCAAACAGCGTAATAACAGGTTGCGCCTTGTTTAGGTTGGCAGCCGTAGGGAATACCACTCACATTCTTTGCACAGGAACTCCCAAACTAATAATGTTACTGCTATTACGTCCCTTTTAACAACTGCGGCTTTTGGAGACGCCCGGGTGTCGGAATTTTGCTCCGAAGGGGATCTTTAACGTGCCAGTAAATCTACAGACACGGCTTCCTCGCATTTGCGCACTCTCAAATGCCAGCTGACTGCGCCAGGATTCAATCCTGCATTCTTGGAAACAGCAAGCGAGAACGTTACCACTGAGCCACGCAGCCAGTCAAAAAACTCCCAAACACCTTCCTTAATAGACTGAGGATCGTGTGAAGTTCTGATATTCTCGACAAATTTAAGCGAACCCATAAAAAACGAGTGGATCAGGGGATTCACATGGGATTCTTGAAGTGAAAATTCAGTCTGGTGGTTCGGATTTCATGTAAAAAGATATTCTTGTGGCTTATGTTCGCGAGATAAACTACGAGCTTTCTTCACTTTATACTTTCTCTCTATCACAAGTTGCTGCTGTAAGTACGAGGGAGGGGCGCCGAACGCTGATCTCGCATGTGCCAAATAAAACCTTGAACCGGCCAGCAGTGATGAATTATGGGAGCCATGGTCGTGATGGAATAGAAAAACCGCAGTGTTTCTTATGTTCCAATGATAATATGAGGCCTGCCAAACTCCAGGAACATTTCAGTAAAGTAGGCTACACCCGGCGAGCTCTGGAGATTCGCTGGAGTCAGTTAATCATGAGGTACGTTACCAAAGTTAGGTTTTGTATATCTTTCCAAAAGCCACTGGTTGAAGCCTCCTACGAAGTGGCTGTGTAGAGCTGAGGAGAGAGGGGGATTCGAGGGGTGAGGTAAAATTTTAGCCTATTTTCATTTATGAACAAAATAGGCTTATGAGATCATCTTTTGTCCGCGTGTCTGTCTGTGTGTGCGTGTGTGATTCGTATGTGTGTCCCTAATAAAATCTAAACGGCTGGAACGATATCAATGAAACTCGGTAAGTTCATAGCACTATTCAGGACGACACGGACCGTAGCCTTAAAATTTTATTACGCCTCACTAATCCAACATGGCGGCTGTGCGAAATATTTCACCGGCATTCAATATCTCCGAATCTATTTCCGATATCACTTTGGAATTTTGTACCGTGATAAAGGGAACTACTAGAAAATCACCTATGTGACTTTTGAAAACCTGGTAACTACAAAACCAACATGGCGCCTAGCAAATTATGACTTTTAAATAGACGTTTCTCGCGATTTAACCAACCAAATGCAATGAAACTTGGTACAGTATATGTTTATACACATTGTAATGCACCGACATCTAACTTTGTTCAATTGTTTACATAACCTCAAGATGGCAGATGTGCGAAATATTTTACCAGCATTCTATATCTCTGAAACTATTACCGGTATCACCCTGAAATTTTGTACGGAGATAAAGGGCACTACTGGAAGTTCGTCTATGTGACTTTCAAAAACCGATTAAATACAAAACGAATATGGCGGAAGAGCGAAGTTGAAAGTTTAAAAAAGACATTTCTCGCAATTTAATGATCCAAACGCAATGAAACTTGGTACAGCAAATGTTTATACACATTGTAATGCCCTGGTATCAAATTTAGTTCAATTGTTAACATAACCTAAAGATGGCGTCTGTGCGAATTTCAAAATTAAGTTTTTATTTCTTGTGACGTAATCATGCGATCGAAGTGAAAGTTTGAATAATGAACCTACGCAATAACATTCCTTTAATGGTACATGTCTCGATGGTCTATACTTATAACAATCCAACATGGCGACCATCCGAAATATTTACTTGGTTCTCAATATCTGCGAATCTATTACAGCAATCAAACTGAAATTTTGTATGTTGATAGTGGCAATTAACATAAGTAGGACATATGAAAATAGGCATTAGTTCTTCACGGAACTACTTGTTAAGTTTACTTTATGCGGTGGTGTGACAGTGGAAAGGTTAAGAACCCCCGCAATAGAACAACATTTCGAACGTTTGTAAACAGACACAAACCCACAGAAAGAATTCAGGATGGACTGTAGAGAGCACAGATAACGGATGATGGAGATATTGGGAAACATAAGTTCTAACGCGGTCCTTATTTGGACACAACAAATCAAAATAGGCCTAAGTTAATAATAATAATCAACAGTGTAGCTACACGTGTGAAGGCGCAATACAATGAAGCCAGGCGTATGATTGGATAGTGCATTCTGTTAGAGCATCGCCGCATCTTTTCAACCATTGGCAAGTTCCATTTATTCATTCATTACACATACCAAATATACAATTATATAAGGTGCGTTCAAAAAGTAACGAGCCGGAGGCATAATTACAGAAACCAGTACCTCTATGTTAGAAGTATTGGCCCTGGCTGTTGAGGCACTTGTCCCACTGTGACACGAGGCGGTGAATGGCTGCCTCATAAAATTCTCTGGGCTGCGATGTGAACCAGTTCCGCACGCACAGCTGGACGTCGGCATCCGAGGTGAATCATTGACCCCGCAGAGCCCTGTTCAGGGGACCAAACATGGCGTAATCACAGGGAGAGAGGCCTGGACTGTATGGAAGGTAGCCGAGAACCTCCCATTTGAATTTCTGCAGGAGTGCCGTGACTGTGTTGGACGTATGAGGTCGTGCATTGTCGTGGAGCGGTCACGGCGGCTATGGCGTTCACTGTCACTTGGCGGTCCTGGGTAATGAGTGCATCAACCAGCTGGACGTTGTCATCGTTAATGCAGGGGGGTGCCCCGGACCGGGCATCATCGGCTAACGACACCCGTCCTTCCCTGAAGCGCTTGTGCCAAGGCTTGACCTTTGCAAGGGACATGCAGTGTTCGCCGTACACTTGTGACATTCGGCGATGAATGTCCGTTCCCCCGATTCCTTCCGTTGTCAGAAACCGAACAACACCTCTTTGCTCTTCGGTTGACGCCTCCATGTCATTGTTTGCAATGCGACTGGCAGCGTAGGACGATTGATGCAGGCTGCTGCTCGCTTTGTATCGTCACGTGACTTGCTCTCTAGCGACGGGCTGTGACCTTCCACGCTCTGGTCGGAACCTCACCTTGTTACACACGCCACGATTAGCCGAAGTCGTCACCGGTTTGCGCATTCCAGCCTCCGGCTCGTTACTTTCTGAACGCACCTTATATATAAGAATTCAATAAGAATTAAACTGGAGTCTTTAGGCAAATCGTCAGTCTTTTCTTAAATACACCTACTCTATATGTTTTGGGGAAAGGCAGGTAGAGAGTTCCAGTTACAGTATCAATGGCACGGCTTACGAAACTCACATCAAGTCCGTCATGCAGAACACACAGGAAATGATTTGTGTTGTATTTGTGAAGCCAGGCACGGGGAAGCCATACATAGTCACGTGATCCAGGCATGACAAACTAGCGCTTTGTATAAAATGAACGATGTGCAATAGAACTGAAGAGTTTAGTTTTCTTTATTTTGTGGATAGGGCAGAATATTGAAGATATTTTATTGTTATTTTTTAAAATTTAGTTTTAATTATTTTTTTTATTTTAATGTCCCGCAAAAATGCTTAGGATTCTTTCTTTCCAAAGAACAGGTATAGAGCACGATTTTCCCGCCAATACGCTCCTGTAGCGACTTCGACTTTAACAAGGCACCTGAGAATGTTTAACGCTCCCTCGCATTTATCCCTCCCTATATTATTCTGCTAAGGTCCCATTCCAGTTTTGAACCGAAAATAAGGTCCCATTAACATCAACCTACACATATGGGGTAGGCCTACCTACAGGTTCAGCATAACGCACTCGCTTACTCTTTGAATGCCTCACAATTAAATAAATACCTTAAAACATGTATATTTACAATGAAATAATGAAAGAATGCAACACGGTAACCATGGTAACAGAATCTCACAGGTCCATCTATTTCTGTAAGACGCAATGCAATTCCAATTATTACATTACTGTGAAAGTTTCCAGACGGTTATAAGGTTATTACTGAACCAAATTAAGCTGTAAAATTCATCAATTCTACAGTATAATGCGCTTAAGGGGGTCAAGGGACACTCTAGAATTTTTTCACACAATTTTCACGTGTGAGTGTGGTACGAAAGGTCTTTTTCACCCGACTATAAAGGGTCTCCGAAAACAACATTTAAAGGCCCTTACATTAACAGTGTCTGTGATATTCCCAGAAAACTAACTTCGCTCTGATATACCTATGAAGGAATGACAAACCCCTAACCACTACACCAGTAGCTGAATTGATAAAGTCTGATTATTCATACCAAGGATAAATCAGTCATAGCATTCCTGATTGAGATTTTGCTAAGTGTACTCTTTACAACTAGAATATTCGCGGGCGACGGGTAATGCTAGTATTAATTTTCGTTTTAATTTTTAATTTTAATATTTATATTTATTTTTAAAATATCAATCTTAAAAGTAAGATTATAAAATTATTATTATTTTAAATGTTATAAGCTTATTTATTTTTAATTTTTACAACCATATTTATTTTAATTCTGATTCTTACTATCATATTTTTTATTTTAATTGTTTTTATTCAAAAGAACCTTAGATCAAGGAAGTGAAGAGGTAATATTTGGTTTTCAGACATATTACAACTCACACAAGAAAATATCGCTGAAAGATTCAACCATCAGACCATTAACCTATAAAGAGTTAAGGGGCCTAACATCGAGGTAATCGGCCCCTAAAGGTTTGGGTGATATCGAAAATAATGGAGACCATAACGAAAACCAAGGTAGACTGAAAACACGTACTAAATGTAACTTAGACTGAAAACACTCACAAAAGGCTAGTTAAAGGGAAAAGACTGATCGAATAGACGCAGAAAATGGAGTTTAGATTCAAAATACCCACAAAAAACTTACAAAATGCAATGTAGAATGTAGTTTAACGTGACCGTTAATCTCGAGACCATGAGCCACGGGACCTCCTTTTTACGTGGAATCCGAACCACAGGACATGGCATTTCACATCGAAAATCTCACATGCATTGGCCGGGAATCGAACCTTGACCGCCTTGGTGAGAGGCATACAGCTAGACTGCTGAGCCACCACGCCCCCCCCCCCCCTCACAAAAGGTTAATTTAGATGGAAAGGGATTTACAAAATGGAATTCAGAGTGAAAATACGCAAAGAAATGGAATTTAGCTTCAAAACACTCACAAAATGCGATGTATATTGAGAACACTTACAAAATGCAATTGAAATTCAAAATACCCACGACATGCAATTTAGATTCAAAATACTTTGAAAATGGCGGCAAAATGCAATTGGGGTTGAAAATACTTTAAAAAATGCAATTGAAATTCAAAATATTTACAAAATGCAATTTTGATTGAAACAAGAAGTTCCGTGACGAACTAAAAAGCCTACTTTTCTCGAAATGTATGATTCATCCCAATGAATAATATATATGGACCTAATTAGAATAATGACGAAATAATGAATAATGAATTGAGTTGGTAATATCGAAATTTCTAAACAGTTCGAAATATAACTGGCATTATGTAGCCTAATAGAGCACTACAGTTGGCAGCCCTGGTGACTGAATATATTCTTAGTTCCAACTCTTAAGGTACAGAATACAAAATTTGGTTGAAGTCCAATGGATAGCATGGACGTTACATGCAGTTAAACGTTGGATCTAACAGCGTGCGTAAAAGCATGTTGGCAACAATGTCATGCATGTATTGGTCAGAAATAATCTAAAATAATATGATCTATTGTTGTGCCAATTTTTTATGCAATCCGTTTGTTCGTATAGAAGTTACATGCATTTTAAAGTTGGACCTATCTGCAGGCTTAGAATCATGTTGGGAGCACTGACGTATATTAGTTACTCCAAGTTAATCTAGAATGCCAGGTACTATACGTGTGCAAAGTTTAGAGCTATTGGCTTGCATACTTTCTGATATATTGATATTAGGGTAACAAAAATAGGGACAGTATGTTTTAACAGTTGGCAGCAGTTGGAGCGATTTCAATGAAACTCCGTAAGTTCATAGCACTACTCCGGAAGACCCCGACCGTGCCCTTCAAATTTTATTACGTCTCACCAATCCAACATGGCGGATGTGCGAAATATTTCACCAGCGTTCAATATCTCCGAAACTATTACCGATATCACCCTGGAATTTCGTACGGTGATAAATGGAACAATTAGAAGTTCACCTATGTGACCTATGTAACTACAAAACCAGCATGGCGGCCAAGCGAAGTAGCGACTTTTAAATAGACGTTTTAACAATTGTTTACATAACCTCAAGATGGTGGCTGTGCGAATTTTAAAATTAAGTTTTTTTTATTTCTTGTGTCGTAATCATGCGATCGAAGTGAAAGTTTGAATAATGAACCTAAGCAATTATTTTCCTCTAATGGTACGTGACTCTAGGGCCTATGCATATAACAATCCAACATGGCGACCATCCGAAATATTTAGACGGATCTCAATATCTACGAATCTATTACGGCAATCAAACGGTTTTTTTAATGTTCATAGGGGCTATGAACATAAGTTCACCAACAGGACTTTCAATAACCTGGTGATCACAAATCCAACATGGCGGCGACGCGAATTATAAATACTAAATGGGCGTTTCTCGCAATTTAACGATCCTAGTGCAGTGACACTTGGTAGAGTAAATCCTTATACAAATGTTAATCCACTGGCATCGAATTTATTTCAATTGTTTCCATACGACAAGATGGCAGCTGTGCGAAATTTTAAAATCTCGTTTTTACTTCTCGTGTGCTAATCATGCGATTGAAGTTTGAATACTACACGTACACAATAATCTTCATGTAACAATACATAACTCTTAAGACCTACATATATAAAACTCCAACATGGCGACCAATCGAAATATTTAGTCGGTTCTCAATTATTATGAATCTGTTACTGCAATCAAACTGAAATTTTGTATGTTGATAGTGGCAATTAACATAAATAGATTATATGAAAATAGGCAGTATAGTTCTTCACGGAACTACTTGTTTAAACATTTTATTACGTAATTCATAAAATAAACCATCAAGACAAAAACGGGATTCACCGTTGAAGTAATACAACCAGGACGAACTACAATACTGTAGTAGCAACTTAAATTAAATAAGTGTAAACTTTAACCTTAACACAGTGATCTGATGAGGGTCGAAACGCGTAATCCTAAATTGCCCCATTATCTGTGATAATTAATGCATGTTTTACAGGAGTGTGGTTCACATTGTACCCCACCCATTCATTCTTTTTAGCCTACTTTCGATTTTTGCAAAAAAATAAAAGTAGACTTATGAGATCAATACAAGGCGAAAAATTGTGTGTATGTGTCTGTGTGTGTGTGTCTGTCTGTGTGTGAGTGAGTGTACTCTCAATGCCTGTCTCCCCCCCCCCCCCCCTATCAATTCGAACACTGTGAACGAAATTTGGTACGGAGGTAGCACAAGCAAAGGGCACCTCTGTGTCATGTTTTATATCGCCACCATCTTGACAGATACGTAATGGTGGCCACCCAAATTTTCAAAGCTTAAATCAAAATACGACTAGCCTAATCATCCGATCTCTACCAAATTTTGCAACAACAAATATTTATATGTCGAGCGTCTTTAGACTTAACTACAGGGTCATCAGCGGAATCGTTTGCAAATGGCGGCCATGTATGTTTGCAAATCGATTCCCTCTATCAATTCGAACACGGTGAAACCGAATTGAACGAAATTTGGTACAGAGGAAGCACAACCAAAGGGAACCTCAGTGTCATGTTTTATATTGCCGTCATCTTGATGGAAACGTGATGACGGCCTCCCAAATATTAAAAGTTTAAATAAAATTACAACCAACCTAATCATCTGATCTCTACCAATTTTTGCCATATAATACCTTTATGTATGAAAAAATCTTTTGACCAAACTACAAGGTCATCAGCCGAATAATTTGCGGATGGCGGCCATGTATGTGTGCAAATTGATTCCCCCCTATCTATTCAAACACGGTGAAACCGAATTGAACGAAATTTGTTACACAGGTAGCACTAGCAAGGGCACCTCACTGTCATGTTTTATATCGCCGCCATCTTGACGGAAACCTAATGGCGGCCACCCAAATGTTAAAAGCTTAAATCAAATTACGACCAACTAAATAATCTGATCTCTAATAAATATTGCAACAACATACCATTATGTGGGAAGCATCTTTTGACCAAACGATAAGGTCATCAGCACAATAGTTTGCAGATAGTGGCCATGTATGTGTTCAAATCGATTCCTCCTATCAATTCAAACACGGAGAAACCGAATTAAATGAAATTTTTTACAGAGGTAGCCCCAGCGAAGGGCACCTCATATTCATGTTTAATATCCGTATAGCACGTTGTACATGTATTTCAACAAGCTACTACAACCAACATTCAATTATACTCTTTCAAAAGGACAAAGATTTATAACAATACCCATGCATTTAGGAGAAAGTAGGCTATATATTCTTTACTAAACATCTTGTCGTATCTATGGTTATTACAATTATTTGAGTGATTCGCATGTTCATTGTATTATATTGACCCAATAGTCGGGATATCGCACTAATGCAAATATTTCGACATTGGAATGTTCAAATAGGTTGGATGCTCGAATAATTCAACTAGTCGAACTGTTAGAATGTGCAAATCAAATAGCCTATTCGTATTCGACACTATTCAAACAATTGGAATAACTGGATGATCGAAGATTAAACGACGTTTTGCCATTGCTTCTGTTACAGAAGCAGATGATGTATTAAACTAAGCTGAGTGGAAAGTGATGTCTGTGTTTTGTGTATATTGGTTACATGAAACATTGACATGAATCTCTCAAACAAATGATCAGGAATCAATTAAAACTTTGTCAATTTGTTTGTATCGAGTGAAGTAACGAGGTTTTCAACTTGCGTCCGTGTTCTAGGAGGGACAAAGGAACTGTTAACTTTCTATGTTAGAACACTTGCTCGGTAAACAAGCAAGCGTCTACTCTTCAACCATTTAGGTTCTGCGTTACCAACCTAACTCTGTGCTGAGGTTTTTCATTCGCATGTAATAACAAATTGTAGAAGCCGTAATTTGTAACTTATCAGCGGGGGTGATAGACTTAAAATATCTATTTAGGCTAATTCACTGGCCATGATAGCCCATATGCCATCTTATAAAATATTGATCTACATTTAATTGGGACGTCCTCCAAAACTACTCTGATACTCGGATAAAATGCATTACTCTGTTAAAACCTGCTGCTAAGTTCTACAACCATATTGACACGAGTGGATCCACACATCCCATAGGCTACTCTAATCGCCTATGTTTGTGAAAACTGTGTATTCAGAAAGCAAATTTACTGCCTCTATTCGTTGAGCGCAAGTAACCTGTTTATCAGAGTCCAATACAGTGCACACGTCTGTTTATGATAAATTCTATTAGTTGTGTTTTACCTGAAGGTCTTATGCCATCCCTGAGGAGTGCCTGGTTTGGTATTTAATTAATATATAAGCCACGGGCAATTAGACGCACATCACACAGTCCCGCCCTCTTGGTCATCCGCTCGGAACTAACGTCCTAATTGCTGAGAGGAGCCTGACCAATCGTATGGAAGTGCTGACCGATATTCTCTGCCAGACTGCCGTGCCGGCCTGTACATTATATTAGAAATATCATAAACAGAGCTTTCAAGATATCTCGCAGTGTTGCCATATTGACAATTGAAGAATCCATGGAAAACAAGTAGTTCCGTGAAGAACAAAAGCCTATTTTCATATATCCTAGTCAAGTTATTTGCCTCTATCAACATACAAAATTTCATTTTGATTCCTGTAATAGATTCGTAGATATAGAGAACCGTCTAAATATTTCGGATGGTCACCATGTTGCATTTTTATATATGTATGTCTTAGAGTGATGCACTATTGCATGAAGATTATTATGTAGGTGTAGTATTCAAACATCAATCGCATGCTTAGGGCACAAGAAATAAAAACGAGATTTTAAAATTTCGCACAGCTGCCATCTTGTGGTTATGATAACAACTGATATAAATTAGATGCCAGTGGATTAAAACTTGTATAAGCATTTACCGTACAAAGTTTCACTGCACTTGGACGGTTAAATCGGGAGAAACGTCCATTTAAATATTTTTATTTCGGGTCGCCACCATGTTGGATTTGTGCTCACCATATTATTGAAAGTCCGATAGATACTTATGTTCATAGCCTCTATGAACATATGACATTTCAGTTTGATTCTGTAATAGATTCGTAGATATTGAGAACCATCTAAATATATCGGGTTTGTCGCCGTGTTGGATTGTTATATGTATAGGCCTTAGAGTTATGTACCATTGAATGAAAATTGTTGCGTAGGTTCATTATTCAAACCTTCACTTTGATCCCATAATTACGACACGAGAAATAAAAACTTAATTTTAAAATTTCGCACAGCCGCCATATTGAGGTTATGTAAACAATTGAATTAAAATATATGCCATTGCAATACAATGTGTATAAACATTTGCTGTACCATGTTTCATTGCGTTAGGATGGTTAAATCGCGAGAAAATTCTATTTAAAAGTCTCGATTTCGCTTGGCCGCCATGTTGGTTTTGTAGTTCACCGGTTTTTAAATGTCTCATAGATGAACTTCTAATAGTGCCCTTTATTACCGTACAGAAATAGAATGCCGGTGAAATATTTCGCACAGACGCCATGTTGGATTGGTGAGACGTAATCAAATTTGAAGGGCACGGTTGGGGTCGGCCGAAATGGTGCTATGACCTTACACACATACGCACACACACACGGACAAAAAGTGATCTCATAAGCCTATTTTTGTTATAAAATAAAAATAGGCTAATTTATTTTGGACTACAGGAGAGGGGGGAAAGAATAAGGGATGCCATGTTTCGCACTTCAAGCGAGCATCATCAGATCCAAATATATATAAGACAAAGAATAGCTCTACAGAACACTACCAAAACCTACAACGATATCCAATAACAGTCACTGTTGTCCAAAAATTTTAAAATCCTCAAAATCTTAGCGTACCAACTGAAAATGAAAATCCACAGCCTGCTTCCAGTCTCCGACCGGGTCAGGAATGGAATGAATGAAGCCCCCATCTAGCGGCGAGGATATGAACTGTGCCGGCTGCCGAGGCCTGACGCACTCCTCTGGGGCAATGATTAAATGAATGACAGATGAAATGAAATGATAGTGGAGAGTGTTGCTGGAATGAAATTTTGACAGGGAAAACCGGAGTACCCGGAGAAAAAACCTGTCTGCCTCCGTTTTGTCCAGCACAGATCTCACATGGAGTGACCGGGATTTGAACCACGGACCCAGCTGATAAATACTAAAGCATTAAGCACCCTAAAAAGAACTATTTATTTTAATATCTACAATGTTGCAAGACTGAGAAGTAACGATCCTCCACCTACTAATGTAGCTACTGTTGCTGTGATACACCTAAACTAGAATTGTAAACTAATATACAGAAACGATCTGCGAGTAATCTGCTGGGATGATGGTAAAAAGCTAGAGCAGTTTTTGTTTACTAATAATGTGTGGATATGGAGACTTTGCTGAATTGAAGAATGTCTAAAGTCTGCTCTGACAACCACTGTCCTGATCTAAATAAAATCTGTATGTAGAAACACTTCCAAATTATCAGTCTGAAGATTAATTCTTCTTTGATGGACGAAGCAAAGAGGATATAAAAAGTAGGTTGGCTCAGGCAAGGAAAGCATTTCTACAGAAAAGTAATCTGTTAACATCGAATATACATGTAGGTAGAGGAAGTAATTTTGGAAGGCCTTTGTCTGGAGCGTGGCGCTCTATGGAAGTGAAACTTGGAAAAGAGGAGAATTGAAGCGTTTGAAATGTGGTGTTACAGGAGAATGATGAACAGATGGATAGATAAGGTAACAAATGAAGAGGTATTAAGACGAGTGGGAGAGGAGAGATGTTTCTGGCGACTGCTAATGAAGATAAAAGATAGGTTGGTAGGACACATACTAAGACACCCAGGAATATCAAACTTAGTTATGGAAGGAAGGGTTGAGGACAAGAACTGTGGGGGTAGGCTAAGGTTAGAATATGTTAAACAGATTGCCTCAGATGTAAGGTGTGGTGGTTGTGTAGATATGAAACGATTAGCTCAGGACAGGCAGGCATGGAGAGCTAATTATGATTTATTAAGAGTATGTTTTCCAATCTCTGGATAAAAGTGATGTGCATGCACTCGCCAAGTAACTTTCCTAACACTTTCATACTGAACGGTAGACGCTCATGCGAACTCTGGTGTCAACAGATTGAAACACAAACCACATGTCTTCGTATCGGTATTTAAAAGATGATATGATTTTATCATCAAACCAGTTGAAAGACTGAAGACTCAAACTATAATAACAACATTCGAGAAGCTGTTATAAAAGCAGTTAGCTATGGGAAAGCTTTCAGATTATACATCAGTAGCTACATTAGTTGGTGGAGGATGTGATCAGTCATTTCTCAGTCTTGCAACATTGTAGATATTATAATAAATAGTTATTTTTAATGCTTTAATATTTTATCACTAATGGTTGTCACACTTTCTAAGTTTTTGACGTTTTCATGTTTTTGGAAGGCAGCAACTGTTTGTGGGTGTCATTGTAGGTTTGGTAGTGTTTCGTTGAGCTATTTAGTCTTGTATATATTTGGATCTGATGATGCTGGCTTGAGGTGCGAAACATGGCATCCCTTAGTTTTCTCCCTATCCGGTAGTTCAAAACAAATCATATAGGCTATATTATTTCAGTAGTATAGATCCCTCCTTCGGCGCTCACAAGCGCCCGATCCTGACAATGAGCAATCAAATGAAAAAGAATAGACATTAGCAGTGACGAATTGCACTCTAATTCCATAAATATCTATAATTTATTTAATAAATCACTTTAAAAAATGTACGAAATGTGCGATTTGCAGTTATCGTTGCTGTTGTAAAATACGCTCCATAATTGCTGTCCAAGGGCCGCTGTGATGTCTTTTTCATGTAATTTTAACAATCTGAGGTCTTTCCATTACCCTGAAATGTAAATAGTGTTCTATAATAATTTGGTTGAAATAAAAACATAACAAACTTTCTCCTTAAGTCTGTCATTATGAACCTATTGGGGAAAGTGTGGTTTATGAACATGCGAGATTCCTCGCGCGGGTCCGCTAGTATTATATAATATATTATTAGATATATCTTATCAGTGTCCTGCATCGTATGGCCTCGGGTGCCAGGTGCAAGCTTTGTTATTTGCGCCCAGAGGGCAGCTTGCATGTTGAATTGTGTTGTTCCTTGGAGCGCTATGAAAGTCAAGGAAGTTAGATATCTAAGCTCCGTGACATTATAGCACTTTCTAGTAGAAAATGGAGGAACTTTTTATGTTGGCGGAAAATCCCGAGATCAATTTTACCATTATGAACACGGCCTACTGAATTCAAATGGGTTCTTTTACCAACAACGTATGAAATGCATTTGTCGCTTTTCAAAAATCACTTACCATGGCCAAAAGCATACCTGCAAGCTTGGGGTTGGTAGCCCCACACGATAACCACTCAGCCAATGTGGCAAGCTGTTGACCAACTGTAAACTTTACAATATCAATTGAAATATCACGGACGCACAGACGAAGAACGAGGTTGGTTTAGCGTTAGTGTTCAGAACCCAAGATAGCAGGATCGATTCCAACCCAGTCCACGCTACATGCCATTGTTTACATCCCAGTCCCTCTGAGGGACTGTCGCTCTCCTAAGGCCTCTCCGCTCAGAGCCCTCGGTCCCCGTTGGGAGTGAAGCCGATTCCCACCGCAGCTAGAATGTGACTCCACAACCATCTCACCTGAGTGAACAAATGTGTTTCTCATACAAGGCTTCGAAATGGACAGAAACACTGCACAGTGGGTCAAAATCGAAATCTAGGCGGACAAAATTATTTTTACGTTTTAATCATGAATTTAGAATGAAAGCAACGTATATAATTTGTCTACTTCATAATAAACGTCAGTTAAGACCTTTTTTTAAGCTACGTCTACACATGCAAGAAATTGTCTATGACTAGGAGTTGGATAGAGCATTCAGTTATCATTTCGGAGCAAGTTTCTACCCCTAATTTACTTTTGACAAAGTCACCAAGTTCCACTTTTGTCATAATTGTCGAACCCAGCGCTTCAAACAGCTGTAAACGTGTGAGAACTGGTTGCGCGGCATCTTCTAAAACGTAAAAAAAAGTTGCAAAAAGATGCAAAGAATCTTATAACAGGCGTAAACTACAAGACCTTATCTACATTTTAACATTAAGTAGAATATGAGGTAGAGTGACTCGACATACTAAAAATCTAAATGAAAATATCATCATCATCATCATGTTTTTCAGTCAAGCGACTGGTCTGCCCCTACAATGAGTCTTCTCCACGTTGTTCGGTCTTGTGCTGTCCTTTTGACCATTTCATAATTTCGTAGGCCAGAGCTATGTAGGAAAGATCTCATGAAAGTGTTCCGTGGCCTCCCGCGAGGGCGTTTTCCAGGTATTTTGCCTTCTAGAATGTCGATCATCAGGCCACCATGTAGTAACCTGTGGCCAAGCCAGGTGGATCTCCTTCTATATATCTGGCGGATCATTTGCCGTTTTTCCTTTATTCGATCCAGCACAGTTATGTTGGTCATTTTCTCTACCCAGCTAATCTTTTCCATTCGGCGCCAACACCACATCTCAAACGCTTCTAGTCGTTTAATGTCACCTCTATTCATTGTCCAGGTCTCACTGCAGTACATTGCAACTGGCCATATGTAGGTCTTAACCAGTTGTTTTCTAAGGCTGAGGGACATCGAGCGTTGACAAATTAGAGAATGCTTTTCACGGAATGCCTGCTTGGCCATGGCTATACGGCTCCTGATTTCAACTTCACATCGTAGGTCTTCTGTGAAGATCTGACCAAGGTATTTAAAACGATTGACCTGTTGTACTGGTTCTTTATTTATGGTAATATTTAGTTCGTGTTGATGCTTACTTATCACCAGAATCTTGGTCTTCTTAAAATTGATTTTCATTCCATATTCTGTAGCTGTATCATTTAAACATTGCAACATGTTTGTTAATGTATGCGGATTTACTTCAAGTAATGCCAGATCATCAGCAAATTTAATATTCTGGATAAGTCTTCCACCAACTTTCACTCCCATATTAGAACCTTTAAAGGCCCACTTTGTTATAGCTTCAGCGAAGGCATTGAACAGTCCAGGGGACAGCAAACAACCTTGTCGCACACCTTTGCGGATCTTAGCGGGTTCTGATACGTCATTTCCAAGCCGAACAACAACAGTTTGATTTATATACATTTCAAATATTAATCTGATTAATCGATGGGGACAACCTATTTGATTCAGAAGAGGAAACAGCTTGTGCCAGCTGACTTTATCAAATACTTTTTCGAAGTCCACAAAGCACACGTAATGGTTTCTGTTTACACTTAACATCTTTCCTCCAAGACATCGCAAGGACCCGATAGCATCACGTGTAGACATACTCTTTCGAAAACCAAATTGAGAGTTGTCTAGATACTGTTCGATGTATATTTCCATCCTTTTACTTAAAATCTGCAGAAGTATCTTTGATGCATGAGGGATGAGACTAATGATCCGATAGTCACTACATTCAACTGGTACAGTCTTCTTTGGAATTGGAATGATGATGCTGGTGTAAAACTCCTGAGCCCATTTACCTTCTTCGGAAATTCTTGCTACCAATTTGAATATCCATTCAAGTATACTATCCCCACTATGCTTGATTAGTTTGGCAGGAACATTGTCAATACCTGGTGTTTTACACATAGATATTGATTTTAGAGCTTCATCGAACTCTGATATAATAATTCTATCTTGTGCAATTGACCTGTCTTCCTCGCCACGTGTTGGCAAAAGGAATGGAATTGGTTCTGCGTATAGATCTTCAACATACATCCTCCAGTGTTCCTTCTTGTAATTCAGGTCTGATATAGGATTCCCATGTGTATCACGGAACTGTCTATTGCGGAATCCTTTTTGTTTCTTAGTAGTTTCCCTGATCTTTTGGTAGGCTAAATCTGTTCTTCTTTGTTTTTGAAGAAATTCGATCTCTTCGCATTTTGACTGCCACCACTCCATTTTCTTCTCCCGACAGAGTCGATCAATCTGGTTCTTTAGCATTCGGTAGTTATTTCTGCCTACTTCTGAAGAGTCGTTTTTAAATTTTCTTCTTTCATCCATCTTTAAGAGAATGTCCTGTGTGATCCATGGTTTGCGATTCACTCTTTCCACAAATCCCACATAGTCTTCAGCAGCCCTTTCGATGGAGAATTTGGCTATTGACCATAAATGATCAACAGTTTGTGAGTTGTTTGCATATGATGATATGTTGTCATCATTGGCTTCCTGATATTGCTTTTTAGTCCGCTCGCTTTTAAATGCTTCAAGATTCCACTTCTTTGTTGGTTTTCCCTGAATCCTGCGTTTAAATTTCAGTTCCATACTCATTACTAGTAGAGAATGATCAGAACAGATGTCAGCGCCTGGATATGCCATGGATTTCTTCACTTGATTTTTGTACCTTTCCTTGAAAAGAATATAGTCAATCTGGTAACGTTGATCATCACCTGGCATTTTCCAAGTATAACTCCGCCTCTTTGGTGAGGTAAACCAATTGTTACTTATGACGAACCTCTCTTCTTCACAGAATTCGAGAAGACGTTGACCACGTGAATTTCTTCTACCAAGACCATACCCTCCTACTGCAAATCCTTCTTTTCCCTCACCAATCACTGCATTCCAGTCTCCCATTATAATAATGTTCTCGCTAGCCTTTGTCTTACGCAGTAATTTTTCCAGCTTCTCATACATTTCTTCGACCTCATCATCATCACTGCTGGACGTAGGCATATGTACCTGCACCACAACTAAATTTACGGGTGTTGCCAGAAAATGTGCTATGATAATTCTGTTTCCAATAGCTTCAACATCCAGTAGGGCTCTTGAAGAGTTACCATTTAGTACCAAGCCTACACCGCCTTGACCATTCTCACTTCCGGAGTGCAAGACTTAGTAGTCTCCGCTAGTGAACTCTCCTTCTTATCTCCAACGTGTTTCAGCTAATCCTAAAATATCTAATTTATGTCGGTCTATTTCTCTTTTCAAGTTCTCTAATTTCCCAGCCTGTAAAATAGTTCGAACATTCCATGTTCCAATTTTAAAATAGGGATTTCTCCGGATAACGACCTGAGAGGCCCCATTTCCTGTCCTGCCGGGCCCGACATCATCCCGCAGTTGCCAACGTCACAAACATTTGTCTTTGGACTCATCATAGGTTTTCTTGGGATACACATAAAGGTCTTTAATGGAGTGGTTTCCTGTTGCCTTCTCCATTCTTATGCTGTTGACCAAATCATGCTGGTTCATCCACATTTAGGAGCGATTTCTCACTCCAAGGACAAAAGAGTGCCCTGACCCTATCTGCAATTTGCGAAAGAGGGGAGCCACTTATACCGACGGCTACTCGGTCCCCTTTTAGTCGCCTTTTAAGACAGGCAGGGAATACCGTGGGTCTATTCTACAGCCCCAACCCACAGAGGTCCCAAGGAGAATAATGAAGATAATAATGATAATAATTGTTGTTTTAAGGGGCCTAACATCTAGGTTATCGGCCCCTAATGGTTTGGGTGATCGTGAAGAATATAATGAAATGTTAACTATAACTAAAATTAACTACTAACTTATATACTAGAAGAAGAAATGGAAAACAAAATGAGAATAAGGTAAATAAAGGACAGGAGGAAAAGAAATGCCCTCAACCCTCGAAGAATGCGGATTGAGGGACTTGGAAGGAAGGAGAGCCATGAAAGGCAGATAGGAAGAGGAGAGGGTCCACCCCACAGGTAATGGATAAAAGGGGGAAAACCGGACCCAGCTCAGGAATCCCTAGGGGACGCCAACTCCCGAACTCACCAGCCGTGAGCCCCTGAGGGTGTAGCAATATCCTGGGTGCACCAGACGTGGTGGGGCTACATACACCCGGCCTCCTTGAGGGCCTTGAGCAGAAGGCAGGAGATAACATGAAAAAAAAATAAGGCTGACCCCTCGCAGAAGGAGGGTATCAGAAAAGATGAGACAAGGGCCAATTAAGGCGGGAAAGGAAGAGACTCCCTAGGCCTCGGATACCCTAATACCGTCTGGGTCGGAAAAGAACAAGAGTTGACCAAGTGAGGTCGACTGGACAGAAGACGGAGGGGAGCCTGGCACAAGTAAGTGGAAGCAATGCCGGACTCAGTTGGGGCCCCGTGGTTGCCAACCCACGTTCCACAAGATGTGAGCCCCTGGAGGGGTGGGGGAGGAGGAGAATGAAATCCAGGGCAATTAGTGTACTGATATGGTGTTGTGCTCTCTTTCGCTTCCTTACCGCATGTTCCGCAGATTGCAGGGCTCGAGCATCGGAATAACATGTGTCCGAACTTGGGCAGTTATAACACCTCATTGGAGGAGGGATGTAAGGCCGTAATTCACAACGGTAACTTGTTACCTTGACTTTCTCCGGGGGCACCGAAAGCTGACCACGATTTGACCATTGACCTTGCGCGTAATGCGCCGGACAACAGTCACGTGACGGTGCTGCATATCCTCCTTGAGCTCCTCGTCAGGGTTGAGAATCAGGTCCCGGTGGAAAATACCTCCTCGGACCAGATTCAGGGACGTGTGCTTTTCCACTTTGACAGGGATCTCGCCAAAGAGGTCACATTGCAAAAGTATAATATATAATTTTAAAAATTATTATTAAATATTATATAATGCAAATATAGTTAAAATTACGTAACAATTACGCCCATTAATAACTGAAACACGTTACAAAGATCATACCTTCAGCTGCATGTTCCATCTTAAAGCATCACGCTAACCAAAAAGACAACCAAACCACAGCCACTTACATTCACCCTCCAATTCAGACTGCTCGAACAGTGGTGACAGATTTACACTAAGATGCGTTTATATCCCAGAATAGTGAGCGGCAATTATATGAGAATGCTGTAGAAGTAATAAATTTTGATTTTTAATTATGAAAATAAATAATTTTGTCCTCCTAGATTTCGATTTTGACCCACTGTGCACTGGTTTCCTCCCAGACGCGGTTTTTCATTTACACCAGGGGTGCCCAACCTTTTTTAACATTGTAATTAGTTGGGGGACCTTGCGGGCCAATAACACTACGGGGGGTTTGGAATTCTTTTTAAATACAGATGCAATGTGGTGAGATTTTCAGCTGTCTGAACGTAGTTTTCTTAGTTTTGTTGCAGTTTTCTATACTTATTTGTAGTGGATAAAAATGAAACACTAATAAGAAGTTCCGTGACGAACTAAAGAGCCTACTTTTCATAAATTGTAAGATTCATGCCAATGATTAATCTAAATGGAGCTATCTAGAATAATGACGAAATTAAGTTGGTAATTTCGAAATGTCTAATTAGTTCGAAATATTCCTGGTATAATGTAGCCTAATAGAGCACTACAGTTTGAAGCCCTGGTGACTGAATATATTCTTAGTTCCATCTCTTAAGGTACAGAATACAAAATTTTGTTGAAGTCCAATGGACGTTACATGCAGTTAGACATTGGATCTATCAGCACGCGTAAAAGCATGTTGGCAACAATGTCATGCATGTGCTGGTTAGAAATAATAGGAAATATTATATCTTGTTGTGCCAATTTTGGATGAAATCCATTTGTTAATATAGAAGTTACATGCATTTTAAAATTGGACCTATCAGCAAGCGTAGAATCATGTTGGCAGCACTGACTTATATTAATTGCTCCAAATAAATCTAAAATGTCAGGTGATATACGTGAGTAGAGTATAGAGCTGTTGGCTTGCATACTTTCTGATATATTGATATTAGGGTAAAAAAAATATAGACAGCATTTATTAACAGTTGGCAGCCCAGATTGTTCTTAAGAATACTTAGTCATATCTGTTATGTTACACATAGTACATACGACATTCGGATGAAATCCGAGTGTATAGAAATTACATGTATTTACAAATTGGTCCTATCAGCAGGCTTAGAATCATGTTGGTAGAACTGATGTATATAAGTTACTCCAAATTAATCTAAAATGTCAGGTACTATACGTGTGCATAGTTTAATGCTGTCGGTTTGCGTACTTTCAGATATATTGGTATTTGGATAAAGATAATAGAGAGAGCAATTATTAACAGTTGGCAGCCCTGGTGGCTCTTAAGAATATACTCAGTCATATCTGTTTATGTACACATATTACATACACAATTTGGTTGAAATCCAATTGACAGTATAGAAGTTATATGCATTTAAAAATTGGACCTATCAGAAGGCTTAAAATTATTTTGGCAACACTGTCTTGTATGGCCTCCTCGAAATTAAACTGAAATAGTATTATCTACATGTGTGCCAATTTTGGAATATCTCCCATGCATACCATCTAAGATATCCAACATGGAGCTCAAATTTCTAGTACATTTTTTCAGCAGTTGGTAGCACTGACATCATTTTCAAATATGGGCTTGAGATATTCCGGTATACAGCTTTACTCATACTAAATTTGGTTTCGATTTCTGCAGCCGTTTAGGAGTTGATAGGGGGGACACACACACAGCCAGACAGACAGAAGGACAGACAGACACACACTTTCCCGGATCGATCTCATAAGTCTACGTTTTCCTCATTTTTGCGAAATGTGGAAAGTAGGCTAAAATAAGTTTACATATTTTTAATAAATCCCTTTAAAATAGAAGTACGATGATACATTCAATACACTCTTAGAGTATGAATGACAAAGAGTGAGTATGTATGTTCATTTGACACAATTACAAGGGTTGGAACTTCTGTAGTGGCAACTATTTATTATCAAGAGGTACAAAAGTGGTACATGTTAGCAACCTTTACAGTCCTTCAAAGTAGTCATCAGCGTGGTGTAGAACCCGTTGCCAGCGATGTGGAAGACGTAGTTTACCTTTCACCCGAGCCCGTTCTGTCCATGGTGTGCATGGAGCGGTCTACAGCCTGTCGAATCTCTGCAACAGTCCGGAAGCGAGTGCCAGGAAGTGGTTCCTTCATCTTATGGATTAAATCGGAGTCACAAGAACTTAAGTCAGGGGAGTATGGTGGATGGTACAGTACTTCCCAGCCCCATCGACCGAACAAATCTGCCACAGCTCGCGCTGTATTCGCCCGAGCATTGTCGTGCAACATGATGGGTGGTTGCCGCAGAAAGTGTGGGCGCTTCTTTCGCAATGCTGGGCACAGGTGGCGCTCCACAGTAATACTGTGCATTGACGGTCTGCCGTGGAGGAACGTAATGCTGGGCGCAGGTGGCGCTCCAAAAACAAACAGTAATACTGTGCATAGACGGTCTGCCGTGGAGGAACGTAATGCTGGGCGCAGGTGGCGCTCCAAAAACAAACAGTAATACTGTGCATTGACGGTCTGCCGTGGAGGAACGTAATGCTGGGCGCAGGTGGTGCTCCAAAAACAAACAGTAATACTGTGCATTGACGGTCTGCCGTGGAGGAACGTAATGCTGGGCGCAGGTGGCGCTCCAAAAACAAACAGTAATACTGTGCATTGACGGTCTGCCGTGGAGGAACGTAATGCTGGGCGCAGGTGGCGCTCCAAAAACAAACAGTAATACTGTGCATTGACGGTCTGCCGTGGAGGAACGTAATGCTGGGCGCAGGTGGCGCTCCAAAAACAAACAGTAATACTGTGCATTGACGGTCTGCCGTGGAGGAACGTAATGCTGGGCGCAGGTGGCGCTCCAAAAACAAACAGTAATACTGTGCATTGACGGTCTGCCGTGGAGGAACGTAATGCTGGGCGCAGGTGGCGCTCCAAAAACAAACAGTAATACTGTGCATTGACGGTCTGCCGTGGAGGAACGTAATGCTGGGCGCAGGTGGCGCTCCAAAAACAAACAGTAATACTGTGCATTGACGGTCTGCCGTGGAGGAACGTAATGCTGGGCGCAGGTGGCGCTCCAAAAACAAACAGTAATACTGTGCATTGACGGTCTGCCGTGGAGGAACGTAATGCTGGGCGCAGGTGGCGCTCCAAAAACAAACAGTAATACTGTGCGTTGACGGTCTGCCGTGGAGGAACGTAATGCTGGGCGCAGGTGGCGCTCCAAAAACAAACAGTAATACTGTGCATTGACGGTCTGCCGTGGAGGAACGTAATGCTGGGCGCAGGTGGCGCTCCAAAAACAAACAGTAATACTGTGCATTGACGGTCTGCCGTGGAGGAACGTAATGCTGGGCGCAGGTGGCGCTCCAAAAACAAACAGTAATACTGTGCATTGACGGTCTGCCGTGGAGGAACGTAATGCTGGGCGCAGGTGGCGCTCCAAAAACAAACAGTAATACTGTGCATTGACGGTCTGCCGTGGAGGAACGTAATGCTGGGCGCAGGTGGCGCTCCAAAAACAAACAGTAATACTGTGCATTGACGGTCTGCCGTGGAGGAACGTAATGCTGGGCGCAGGTGGCGCTCCAAAAACAAACAGTAATACTGTGCATTGACGGTCTGCCGTGGAGGAACGTAATGCTGGGCGCAGGTAGCGCTCCAAAAACAAACAGTAATACTGTGCGTTGACGGTCTGCCGTGGAGGAACGTAATGCTGGGCGCAGGTGGCGCTCCAAAAACAAACAGTAATACTGTGCATTGACGGTCTGCCGTGTAGGAACGTAATGCGTTAGGATCACGCCATCACGAATGGCGGCATCATGGGTCACCCCTAAAGTCAAAAGTCCGTCAGACCCCCAGTGCGGTGAAGGTGATGGTGATCCTCATGTACGAGATGAAGGAACCACTTTGAGGCACTAGCTTCCGGACTGTTGCAGAGATTCGACAGGCTGTAGACCGCTCCATGCTCACCATCGACAGAACGGGCTCGGCGAAAGGTAAACTACGACTTCCACATCGCTGGCAAAGGGTTCTGCACCACACTGGTGACTACTTTGAAGGTCTGTAAAGGTTGCTAACATGTACCACTTTTGTACCTCTTGATAATAAATAATTGCCACTACTTAAGTTCCAACCTTCGTATTAATCAAATTATGAATAAGTGACTTAACTTGACTTAATTCCTATGTCCCCTCTCCACTGACTTCTTCTCCCAGCCAGCCTCTGCAGGTCTGCCCAGGATTTGCCAGTCACCTTCCTCTCCTCCTCAACGCTTCTTCTCCAGGTATTTCTTGGCCTACCCCTTCCTCGGGTGCCCTGGGGGTTCCAAATAAGTGCTTCTTTTTCAATGGCGTCCTGCTTTCTCAGACAATGACCTATCCAACTCCATTTTCTATGTTTTATTTCTAGATATATTGGCCTTCCATTTGTTCTCTTCAGAAGTTCCTAATTTGAAATGGTTTCTGGCCAATAGATGCGTAGAATCCTTCTGAGACAACGGTTAGTGAAGACTTGGAGACCCCTGCACAGTGGGTCAAAATCGAAATCTAGGAGGACAAAATTATTTACTTTCATAATTAAAAAGTAAAAATTTATTACTTCTACAACATTCTCACATAATTGCCGCTCACTATTCTGGGATATAAACGTATCTTAATGTAAATCTGTCACCACTGTTCGAGCAGTCTGAATTGGAGGGTGAATGTAATGGCTCTGGTTTGGTTGTCTTTGTGGTTATTGTGATGCTTTAAGATGGAACATGCAGCTGAAGGTATGATCTTTGTAACGTGTTTCAGTTATTAATGGGCGCAATTGTTACGTAATTTTAGCTATATTTGCATTATATAATATTTAACTATTATTTTTAAAATTATATTTTCACTTAGATTTTTAGTATGTCGCGTTACTCTGCGTCACTTTCTACTTAATGTCAAAATGTAGATAAAGTCTTGTAGTTTACGCCTGTTATAAGATTTTTTGCATTTTCTTGCAACTTACTTAGTTATTTTACGTTTTAGAAGATGCCGCGCAACCAGTTCTCACACGTTTACAACGGTTTGAAGCACTGGGTTCGACGATTATGTCAAAAGTGGAACTTTTTGACTTTGTTAAAAGTAAATTAGGGGTAGAAAAATTGTTCTGCTCTATCCAACTCCTAGTCATAGACAATTTCTTGCATGTGCAGACGTAGCTTAAAAAGGTCTTAACTGATGTTTATTATGAAGTAAACAAATTATATACGTTGCTTTGACTCCAAATTTATGATTAAAACGTAAAAATAATTTTGTCCCCCTAGATTTCGATTTTGACCCACTGTGCCCTTGTCATCTGGGTTGTAACTTTCCAAGTTCACTTCCATACAGGAGAACTGCTTTGACATTACTATGAAAGATTCGTAGTATCCTCCTGGTGGAGATGTTGCTAGCTTTCCAAACCGGATATAATTGAACAAATGCAAAATTTGCTTTTTTGATGCGGCTCTTAGCATCTGCGTGCTCTGCAATGATGCAACCAACATATGGAAACTCTCTCACAGTTTCAAATTCTTCTCCATTTATAAATTATGAAACAAAGTTCATGGTAATGTAGTTTAGTGTGACGACTGAAAGTTTTGGCGACACAGCGCAGTCCTAATTTACACCATAGCTCTGTAGTCCGTAGCAGACACCCAGAAAAAGTAAGGAAGGGTCAAGGATAAGAACTGTAGGGGTAGACCAAGGTTAGAATATGTTGAACAGATTGTCTCAGATGTAAGGTGTGGTAGATGAAACGATTAGTTCAGGACTCGGAGGCTGGGAGAGCTGCATTAAACCCTTACAAAGACCGAAGACTCAAACATTTGACATTTTATCACAGCAAGTGTTCGTCTTGTTTTGTTTCTCATCAATATGTGTTGCTGGTTCTTTCCTCCATGGGTGCGCCCCTGGCAAATGCTCCACACACCCAAGTACATGGTGCTAAATGTCCACAATGTCGCAAACCCCGTAAATGAGTCAACAACAACAAACGTATTGTTATTTCTACGGGGAAGTGAGCTGTGTTTTCTACGTGGAGCATAGTTTTTACAGACACCAATTTCAACGGAGAAATTCATGAAAAACCAAGTGAATGACATAGATAAAATAAGCAGCAATGGCCAATTGGTACTATCCCAGCATTTGCCTGCAATTCTAAAGCTGGGGAAACACGGAAAAACAACTTCAAGGATTGGGGTCTCAACTAGCTTGCCTGGAGATAGCCTGGTTCCATGAGATTTGCACCTAAACGCGCGTGGGTTATTACATTATTGCTTGCCACGGTGGCTGAGTGGTTATCGTGTCGGACTACCAACCCCAAGCTTGCAGGTTCGCTCCTGGCCGTGGTAAGTGATTTTTTGAAAGGCGACAAAAGTCACGGCACGCATGTCATACGATGTTGGCTTGTTAATGATCCCATTTGAAATCAGTAGGCCGTGTTCATAATGGCAAAATTAATCTCGGGATACTCCGCCGAGACAAAGTTCCTTCTTTCTCTACTAGAAAGCGCTATAGTGCCAATGAGCTTAAATATCTAACCTCCTTGACTTTCATAGCGTTCCAAGGAACAACAAAATTCGACATGCAAGCTGCCCTCTGGGTCATACGATATTATTATTATTACTATTATTATTATTATTATTATTTATAATCGTTTCGGTCGTCTATGGACCACGTTATTTCAACTGCCTTTTCCCTCGTTCTTTCGCATTGGCCCAGTATTCTCGCATTCTTCTTCGGTGAGCTTCCTTTCGTTCTTCGGTCCACTTCTTGCCGATTTTCAATATAGGTTTTGGCTGAAAACTCTGTATCTCCCCAAGTTTCTTCTTCAAAGAGTCACGTTCCATGATATCCTCATGTGATATCCCCAGTTCTTGTAGGTCTTTTTCCACCTCTGTAAACCAGATCCCTTTGGTTTTCTTTCCCACAAAGTAGGCACAGATTCGATTGGACAATCTTCCAGAGTTCATTCGTGTTAAATGGCCATAAAAGGAGAGTCTTCTTTTGCGAATGGTGTCCGTTTTTTTCTCCACATGTAGATAAAGTTCATCGTTGTGTCGTCTTCTATACTCTCCTCGTTCCTTGACCGGGCCCAAGATCTTTCTCAGAATCTTCCTCTCTTTGGTTTTGAGTTGTTCTGCCAGGCCTTTCTTATTCATCGCCAGGCATTCTGATGCATATCACGCCTCCGGGCGAATAACGGTAACGTAGTTCCTCAGTTCGGCCTTGAAGGACATTGATCGTGTTTTGTAAATGTCTTTGGTTTAATGGTAAGCCATCCGTGCCACGAAAGCTTCCTTTTCACGAATGTTGGGCTCAATCCATTCACCCAGGTATTTGAATTTCTCTACCTGTGTTATTTGTCCTCCATTCACCATAAGTTCCCTGGGTTCTGACTTGATGTTCGTAATAAACTGCGAAATTATTATTATTGTTAATAATATTATTATTATTACATTATTGTTTTAGCCACCAACGAAATGTCACACATTCAGTTTGTTAATCAATCACAATTGTGCCCATATCAGTGACGGTTTAGTAAAACACAATATTGAGTTAGCAATGCTCGGTTTGGTTTTCGATAATAGAGTTATCTGAACAATATTTAATCTAAAACACACGCACTCGTTATTAACGAAGTTGTGCCGTGTTTAGAATAGAATTACTGGCATTTATCACACTGGTAAATATACGTAAATCAGTAATTCGTATCCACTCCTTAATTAACAGTGATTAACGTGGTTACCATGGCAACAAGTGTTCGTCATCTAGGCCTGTACATTCTAGTTCAGTAGGGACTTGGATTGCGTTGCATCAACAACTAGTTACCATGGCAACAAGTGTTCGTCATCTAGGCCCGTACATTCTAGTTCAGTAGGGACTTGAAGCGTGTTGCATCAAGAACTAGTTACCATGGCAACAAGTGCAAGCGCACTTAGATCACTTGCGATGCATAGTGGGTCAAAATCGAAATCTAGGGGAACAAAATTATTTTTACGTTTTAATCAACAATTTAGAGTGAAAGCAACGTATATAATTTTTTTACTTCCTAATAAACATCAGTTAAGACATTTTTAAGCTACGTCTACACATGCAAGAAATTGTCTATATCTAGGAGTTGGATAGAGCATTCAGTTATCTCTTCAGAACAATTTTCTACCCCTAATTTACTTTTAACAAAGTCACAAAGTTCCACTTTTGACATAATCGTCGAACCCAGTGCTTCAAACAGTTGTAAATGTGTGAGAACTGGTTGCGCGGCATCTTCTAAAACGTAGAATAACTAAGTAAGTTGCAAAAAGATGCAAAAAATCTTATAACAGGCGTAGACTACAAGACTTTATCTACATTTTAACGTTAAGTAGAAAGTGACGCAGAGTGACGCGACTTACTAAAAATCTAAGTGAAAATATAATTTTAAAAATAATATTTAAATATTATATAATGCAAATATAGCTAAAATTACGTAACAATTACGCCCATTAATAACTGAAACACGTTACAATTCAGCTGCATGTTCCATCTTAAAGCATCACACTAACCACAAAGACAACCAAACCACAGCCACTTACATTCACCCTCCAATTCAGACTGCTCGAACAGTGGTGACAGATTTACACTAAGATGCGTTTATATCCCAGAATAGTGAGCGGCAATTACATGAGAATGCTGTAGAAGTAATAAATTTTGATTTTTAAATTATGAAAATAAATAATTTTGTCCTCCTAGATTTCGATTTTGACCCACTGTGCGATGGTGGCAACTTATAATAGACGAATAGAAACGCAATTCCCTGCTTTTGTTCTGCAACCCTATAATTTATTTAAATCTCTTACATATTTTAATTCTGTCTTTACGGTGGTTCTGAGAGGTCTTGTGGGACACTGGCTAGTTACGGCTATAGCAAGCAGTAAGCATGAAGAGTTCCTCTCAGGAATAGAGCTTCTAACTGCTCCCTTGCCGCTAGTAATAACATGTAGTCTCTGTGTAATTCCTGCTGCTAACTTGTGCTGTCTGTTTATTCTGCAACAAGTGGCATCATGAGAGTAATCCTCCTCAGGCACTTCATGTAGTGTCTCACTGCTGCTCTCGAATAGTTTAGGGTGTCGAAAGCTCTGGAGTAATCTAATATCGATGGTGATCATGAACACTTGCTTTAGAGAAATCTAATATCCATAGTGGTCATGAACACTTGCTATCAGGAATGGTTTAGGAGTCAATGACAATCTCAAGTTCAAACCGATGGATGGTGGGCGAGAAATTATGTCATGTCCAAAACAGTCCTCTTGAAGATTAACAATAATTAGTGCATAGAATTAAAATTACACACGTATTTGAATAACAATACTATAAGAGTAAATTAAAAACGTAATGCATAGAGTTGGAGTCGAACCCTGGTCCCCATATTGATAGGGGAAACAGAGAGTTTACGTTATTACGTTAGTCTGTCACGAAAACTTGGGAACCAAGTATTTAGTATAATGTTTATTTTGAGCCATGTTTTATTTGCCATGTTATTTCGAAGACAAATGGCACTGAAGAGAGAATGGCTAAATTGTTGTGACAATCCTCTTCTGCCAATACATCTAGACTGCTCACCTAAAGATCTCAGGCTAAAATCCCGGAATCCTTCTTGGACACAAGGAAGGAAGTTGGTCCAAGAGCCGTTTGAAGTGAATGAAGCTTGGCGCAATGCGTGGCTGACTTCAAATCCAGACATATTGTCTTATCTCGGATCCAGTTAAGCAACCCCCTGGTTTCGACCTTCCCAGGAAAATCTGGACGTCGCTGAATCGTATAAGAACTCGACACAGTAGATGTCAGCACAAATGGAAATTGCTGAGAATCCGTTCTGCCACTGTGCAGATGTGCCTCAGACCATCAGTCACGTCGCTATGGAAGGTTCAATGGTGCAATGAAGGAGATTCATCAAGCTAGTGATGAAGCTGGAGAATGGTCAGAGAAATTAGATACCCAGCACTAGCAACACTGAAGCTACTTGCAGATCAAGGTCTCAATCTGTATACATTTACTTATAAATACTGAATATGTAAATAATTGTGTATTACATTGTCATGCCATACGAAATATATCTATTCTTATATAAAAAAGCTGAAGAGTTTGTGTGTTTGTTTGTGTGCTTAAACGCGCTAATCTCTGGAACTACCAGTCGAAATCGAAAAATTCTTTTTTTATATAATAGCCAGATTCAAGAGGAATAGTTTAGGCTATGTTAAATTTCGAACAGACCACCCCATTCCCTGCATTTGGGGCCTTTGGCACAAATCTACACCGTTTCACCGATCTGAATCACATTTTGTACACTTACCATTTAGAACCCTGCGGGTGACACTGTCCACTTTAAATTTCGGACAGACCACTCCATTTCCTGCATTTAGGCCCTTTATCACAAATCTACACCGTTCCTCCGAATTATACATACACTTTGAAACCCTGCTGGTAACATTGTCCATTTGATATTTTGGACAACGCTCTCCATTCCCTACATTTAGAATAACAAACAAACTGAACTTGAAAAATATGTATTAAGGCCCTAGAATCATTCATGTCCGTAGTAGTGTAACCGTAAGAGTATTTAATAAGTATATTGTTGACTGGCAATTCGGGCTGCATCACGTCACCCCTACCAGTGTTCTGGTGCAGAATTGCGAAAATAGTTAAATCTTGCGCTGCTTATAAATTGCAGTCACGGGGAGTAATTAGTGCAAAAAGATTTATTTTGCCCCCTTAAAACAGTTATCATCATTAACTTATTATGCATCTGTATAAGTGTAATGGTGTTGGTGCAATACATTGAGTTTATCAGCTGCAATACGCGTTGGTGCTTTGAAATTTACCGTAATTTATTCCGAAACTTACCGTTGAGCGCTAGGTGACCATAAATGACACTATTGCTACCTCAGGAGCTCGGGACAGCCGAAGTTTTCCAAAGTATTCTGATTATTTTCCTATGACGCTATGCAACAAAAGACGACACTATTGGCCTCAACATTTCTAACAGACAATGAGATATAGGCCCTAGGCAGTGACTTTTATTTAACTTACCTCTCTTTCTAATCATTTTTTAGAAACTTATTTGTGAATTACATGTATCAGTGCTGTAGTTAGTAAATTGCCATTTCCCTATTCATTATTTTCATTAGTGAAAACTGATCGAAATGTTACGTCCATTATACTGTACAGCTTATCACCCTCACTACAACCACTACCACCACCACAAAAAGTTATATTTAATATATTTTTCTGGTAGTTTAAGTATCATGTGCCAGTTCTGTAGTAGTATTCATTATCATCCATAAAACAAATAAATCCACCGGGCGAAGACGGGCACTACTGCTAGTATATATATTCGTCATTGTAATTGCCCACTGTTCCTGTATCCCAGGGGCAGATGACCTCGTAGTTCCGCCCCTTAAAACCTCAATAACTAACTAGCTTACTGCATCCTATCACTCTGCACTTTATAGTAGTCGTATACATTGAACTCTAAGCTATTATTAAAAGCACAAAGAAAAACTCCAAAGCCCTCCAAATAAACACACTTTTTACCTAATGCAATTGTCACACAAAATGATTCTGCAGGGAATGCAGGATATCAGAGAGTAACACAGTGTTCCCAACATTATAAAAAGAAAATTCCTTATTCCGCTGGTGACTGGAGATGTGCCTGTGAAGGGTTTTTATTCATGTATCACAAGATTTTCCGTAATCTGCAGGAAAAAACAACAAAACGAAATCGAAACAAAACGAAATGAAACTGTAAACAATATCAAAAAACACAAAAAGAAAAATACAATAAACAAAGAACGAAGAACAAAAAAAAATAACTCAAAGAAACGAACAAAAATCAAGAGCCTAAGAACAAAGAACAAAAAACACAAGAAACAAAGAACCGGAACAAAGAACAAAGAACAAAAACAAAAATCAAGAACAGAGAATAAAAATCAAAAACAAAAACGAGGAACAAAGAACAAAAAAGAAAACAAGAAACAACAACAATAACATAAACAAACAACAAGAAGCAAAAATCAAAGAACAATGAACGAAAATTGAAAAACAAAGAACAAAAAAACAAGAACAGAGAGCATAAATAAAAAAATAAGAAATAAAAAACAAGAACAAGAAACGAAACAAAATTGAAAGATCAAAAACTGAAAACAAGAAACAAGAAACAAAGAACAAAAACAGAAAATAAAAATAAAAGTAATAAATAATAAATAAGAAATAAAAATAAAAAATCAAAATCAAAAAACATAAAACATAAAACATAAAACATAAAACAAAGAGCAAAGCATAAGAAAAAATGAAAAACATAGAACAAAGAACTACAAACAAAAAAGGAAACAACGAAAAACGTAGTAAACATTATACATTTAATTTCAAAAGTCTGTTTTAATTGAGTAAAACGTTTAGCTCGAGTGTTTATGTAAAGAAGTTCGTATTGAAGTTTCACTTGAGAGAATACAGAATGGCCTCAGCTAATGACATTAGGACTGTTTATTGTCGAGGGCGCTTCGTTAATTCGCGTCTCTGGAGACTCGCAACGTGTGGAACTGACCTGACTGCATTCATTCATTAGCTAAAACAATTATACTTTCCCTCGCAAGCAATTTTGTATTGGTTGGCTTGTTTGCACTTCCATCCTATTTGATTCTTATAACGGGCTGACTTAGCTCTATTGGTCCAACTCAGGAGGGTTTATAGGCCACGTGTCAACAGACGATACCCAGTTGGATAGGTTCCTTTCCTCTCCCGAAAACCGGCCTGATGATGGTCTTCCTGCGCGACCTTCACTTGTTACATGTCTTACATTGGTGAAAGATGGACCATTCTGATGTTTCCGTGTTAACTTACAATGTGGGTGTGTGAGTCTGCAGTCATTTGACTGGTTTGATGCAGCTTTCCATGCCTCCCTGTCCTGAGCGAATCGTCTCATCTCTACATACCTACCTCACTCTAAATACGAGGCAATCTGTATAACATATTATAATCTCGATCTAACTCTACAGTTCTTGTCTTCGACCCTTCCTTTCATAACTAAGTTTGTTATTCATGGGTGACTTAGAATGTGTCCTACCAACCTATCTCTTCTCTCCATTAGCAGTCGCCAGAAACATCTCTCCTCTCCCACTCGTCTTAATTGTTTGTTACTCTATCCATCCATCTGATCTTCATCATTCTCCTGTAACTCAATATGTCGAATGCTTCTATTCTCCACCTTTCTGCTGCACCAATGGTCCAAGTTTCACTTCCATAGAGCACCACGCTCCAGACAAAGGTTTTCAAAAATGACTTCCTAATACCTCAATCTATATTCGATGTCAACAGATTCCTTTTCTGTAGGAATGCTCTCCTTGCCTGTGCTAACGTAATTCTTATATCTTCTTTGCTTCGTCCATCACTGGCTATTTTGCTCCTACTTCCTTTAGCTTTTTATGTTAAAACAATGTACATAAACATGATTTTCTATTTTCCACGAAGAATAGGTAGAAAACCGTGGATTACTCAGGATATACTAGAATAATGCAATAGATGAAAGAGGAGAGGCAGAATACAGACATCTGAAAAATAATTGAAGAATTAGGAGCCTAAGTGAGCGGATCTGATGATGATCGTTTGACGAACGAAACATGTTATCCAATTAACCCCCACCAGTTTTGTACACAAAAAAGTGCTATTGTGAAATATTATATTATTACAACTAAGCTGAAGCTGCTGCTGCTGGCTATGACACACAGCTGTCTGAACTACGTCGCACGCTAACTCTAACACAACAAATTATCAAGCAAACTTAACTACCTAGCAAGCATAAATCACATACTCACAACATTAGCCTGCCTGTCCCAATATTGAAGGATCAGGAGACTAATAAATTCTCTCTATCCAACATAAAGCTGAAATCTTTCCTTCTTCAAGGGTAAAAGGAGCTCATTTGAGCACCAGTCACTGTACAGAGCATCCCATCATTGGGATTGCCAGCTAGCCAGAGATTAGCGAGTGTAGGATAAATATCTTTTATGTTCGACCCTGACTATTATATGTCTGAATACTGTATCATAATGAGGCTCATTATAACACTATTTTTCATTATGAAACAGTTTCTCCCACCAATCAGAGCTCAAGAAACAGTTGTGTGACCAATTAGATAAGGATACCTTCGCGCATGCGCTCAAAATCCAACATGTCTATATAAATTACCGAAATTGCACCGTCCATATGTTCGCGTAAATAAACTGGTGAATATGAGACAAGAAATAGCACTGTACCTTAATATCCCCAAAATCAATTTCTGCACAGCGCGTGGTTTTGAAACGACTTCGGTGACAGTTTTACTGAATACTGGAGCACAATCTGAACATATGGCATTGAAGCACACAGAGCGCATGCGTCGGTTGTCCGGAGAGCTTGGAAAACAGAGATATACTACCCACCGCAGCACCCGATCACAACATTCTACTGTAGTGACTGAACAGATATTTATGAATATTTATGTTAGAACATATAATAAAGTTATAATTATCGTCGAACATAAACAGTCGTATGCAACTCGCCTATAATGGTAATTAAGACACTCGTATGGAAATTATAAAACTCGCATACGCTCGTGTCTTAATTATAGCCATTATAGGCTCGTTGCATAATGTACTAATGTAGTATTTCTTTCAGGTTAAAGCGTATAAATACTAGTTTCCCATCTTATACAGGGTGTTACAAAAATGTACTGCAAAACATCCAGGACACATTCCTCACACGTAGACGAAGAAATTATGTTATATGAGCATGGGTCCGGAAACACTTTGTTACCATGTTATACCTCATTGTCTACAACTCATTAATCATGGGAAACACACAAGAACAGAACGTACCAGCATATCACAAGCAACTCTTGCTCACAGGAGATGTTCAATATGCCCCCCGTGCGCATTGATACATTCATCAACCCACCGTCGTAGTGAATCTCGGATACGCTGATGGATCCCTGGAGTACTGCGTATGGCTTCGTAGCCTTCCATATTACGGGCTCGGAGACTCTGAACATCTTGTACTGGGGTTCAATACACAAGAACTTTCAAATGCTCTCACAAATAAAAGTCCAGTGATTTCATGTCCGGAGAGCGTGGAGGCCAGGCAATTGGTCCACCTCTCTACATCAGAGGAATGTATCCAGCATTTTGTGCCGTACATTTTTAGCCTATTTTCAATTTTGAATAGGCTTATGAGATCACCTTTTGTCCGTGTGTGTGTGCGTGTGTGTGTGTGATTCGTGTGTGTGTGTCCCCCCCCTAATAAAATCTAAACGGTAGGAGCGATTTCAATGAAACTCGGAAAGTTCATAGCAATATTCCCGGCGACCTCGACCGTGCCCTTCAAATTTTGTTACGACTCACCAATCCAACATGGCGGCTGTGCGAAATATTTCACCAGCATTCAATATCTCCGAAACTATTACCGATATTACCCTGACATTTTCTATGGCGATAGAGGGAACTACTATAAGTTCACTTATGTGACTTTTGAAAACCTGGTAACTACAAAACCAACATGGCGGCCAAGCGAATTTGCGACTTTTAAATAGACGTTTCTCGCGATTTGACCAACCAAACGCAATGAAACTTGGTACAGTATATGTTTATATACATTGTAATGCACCGACATTTAACTTCGTTCAATTGCTTACATAATCACAAGATGGCGGATGTGCGAAATATTTCACCGGCATTCTATATCTCTGAAACTATTAGCGGTATCTCCCTAAAATTTTGTACGGAGATAAAGGGCACTACTGGAATTCCATCTATAAGATTTTCAAAAACCGGTTAACTACAAAACGAACATGGCGGCCAAGCGAATTTGAACATTTTAAATAGACCTTTCTCGCGATTTAATGTTCCAAGCGCACTGAAACCTGGTACAGGAAATAATTATACACATTGTAATCCACTGGTATCTAATTTAGTTCAATTGTTTACATAACCTCAAGATGGTGGCAGTGCGAATTTTAAAATTAAGTTTTTATTTCTTGTGATGTATTCATGCGATCGAAGTGAAAGTTTGAATAATGAACCTACGCAATAATTTTCCTTTAATGGTACATGACTCTATGGCCTATACATTTAACAATCCAACGTGGCGACCATCCGAAATATTTAGACGATACTGAATATCTACGAATCTATTTTAGCAATCAAACTGCATTTTTTAATGTTCATAGGGGCTATGAACTTAAGTTCACCTATAGGACTTTAAATAACCTGGTGATCACAAATCCAACATGGCGGTGACGCGAATTATAAATATTCACATGGACGTTTCTCGCAATTTAACCATCCGCGTGCAGTGAATCTTGGTACAGTAAATCCTTATACGAATGTTAATCCACTGGCATCTAATTTATTTCAATTGTTTCCATAACCTGAAGATGGTAGCTGTGAAAAAATTTTAAATCTCCTTGTTTTTTCTTGTGTCTTAATTACGCGATTGAAGTTTGAATACTACACGTTCACAATAATCTGCTTGTAACAGTACATAACTCTAGGACCTAAATATATAAAATCCAACATGGCGACCATCCGAATTATTTAGTCGGTTCTCAATATCTACGAATCTATTACAGCAATCAAACTGAAATTGTGTATGTTAAATAGTGGCAATTAACATAAGTAGGATATATGAAAATAGGCTGTATAGTTCTTCACGGAACTACTTGTTCATTATGAAATAGTTTCTCCCACCAATCAGAGCTCAAGAAACAGTTGTGTGACCCATTAAGTAAGGATAGCATAGCATCTGCGCTGACTTCCACGGCCTTCTATTTTATATATCACTGCGTGGCTTCTAGTGACATAGTGGGGTGTTCGAGGAGGCCATGGTATTCTCTGCGTCCCATGCACTCTGTTCAGTACATGAAACTGGCGAAATCTCCACAGATATTTATGAATATTTATGTCCGAACATAAAATAGTTATAATTATCGTCGAACATAAACAGTCGCATGCAACTCGCCTATAATGGAAAGTATAAAAACATACTCGAGTCTTAATTATTGCCATTATATATATTTGGGTACAATTTGTGTTGACCGACTGAAAAGCTTTCTATAACCCGAACAATGAGGTAAACACTAAGTGCAAGGAAGCGAAATATGAATGGTTGAAACAGAAATGTGCAAGTGTACAAAATTATCTGACAGTAGGCAGCTTACCGAAGGAGAATGTTTTAGGGGTGGGGTGAAGGAAGACTAAGTGCTGTGATATTAAGGAGTCGGCTGGAAAACCTCTAACAGAGAGGGAAGAAAAGGTTGAGAGATGTAAAGCTTACATAGAGCGTTTGCAAAGGGATAAGGAGATTAAGAATCATGTAATGGGGAGAGAAGAGGAAATTGATGAGGATCGTTTATTACACTTTTATGAAGGAAGAGCTCTTTATACATCAATATGCCTCTTATACATTAAGGATTGCTAAATTTCCACTATTACTTATATGTTTACAAGTTTGTTTCAATTTCATTTCACCAGCTGATGAAGACAACTTAGTTGTTTTGTATTCGTTACTAAAATCATTAACGGTACTGACAATCATTCCTTCAGTGAGGAACTAAAGCCGGCCGTCCCATGTCATAGATTTATGGCATGAAAAAGAACTTTTGACTACACTTCTGTGAAGCCAAAATTTGTGGATTAGAATTAATAACTGTATATTAGTTCCAATGTTGGCCGCCAGGTGCTAACTGCGATGCCATCTAGTAGCCAAGTCCACAAACTAGGTGCCGTGGACGGTAGCATTTGGTAGCAAACGTAGGAACTACTTGAAATTATCTACTGCATTCCTTCTACCTGAATCACAGATAACACACACTAATACAACCATCACAATTAACACCGTTTATCAGACAGATTCTACACACACCCAAAGTACACGGGGCTACATGACCGCGTTATCGCAGCCTCTAAACTAAGGACAAGACGGCAAACAAAGGAATATAAGCCATTGAATATATTTATACTGCCACACACCTTTTCTGTGTTATCTTGTTTGTTTGTGTTTAGATACAAAACCAGTTTATCGAGTCTCGTATTCTGATTCCCGCGTTTATACACAGTAATAGGCGGTGTTGCCAAATGCGACGTGATTTTCGTGTGTTTTCTTCCAAGCCATGCACCACTTATTATACTCCACGTTTTGTACCGTTCACTGACCTGGGGAATGGCTTGTTGCATGCTGCTGAGCTTCACCCCGCCCACCCTGTGTATACAAGCACGAGAAGCTCCTTAACCATTTTTAGCGCAAATCTATTTTTATGTGTTTTTACATTATAATTTATTTTAATTACTATAATTATTAATAATGATATTTTAGCCTACTTTTCGCATTTTGTAAAAATAAGGAAAAAAGTAGACTTATGAGATCACCCGGGAAAATGTGTGTCTGTCTGTCCTTCTGTCTGTCAGGCTGTGTGTGTGTGTCCCCTATCAACTCCTAAACGGCTGCAGAAATCGAAACCAAATTTAGTATGAGTAAAGATGTATACCGGAATATCTCAAGCCCATATTTGAAAATGATGTCACTGCTACCAACTGCTGAAAAAATGTACTAGAAATTTGAGCTCCATGTTGTATACCTTGAAAGGTATGAATGGGAGCTGTACCAAAATTGGCACACATATAGATAATAATATTTCAGTTTAATTTCCAGGAGGCCATACATGACAGTGTTGCCAAAATGATTCTAAGCCTGCTGATAAGTCCAATTTTAAATGCATATAACGTCTACACTATTAATTGGATTTCAACCAAATTTCGTATGTACTATGTGTAGATAGACATATATGACTGAGCGTAATCCTAAGAGCCACCAGGGCTGCCAACTGTTAATAAATGCACTCTCTATTGTTTTTATCCAAATAGCAATATATCAGAAAGTATGCAAGCCGACAGCTATAAACTATGCACACGTATCGTACCTGACAATCTGGATTAATTTGGAGTAACTAATGGACCTCAGTACTGCCAACATAATTCTAAGCCTGCTGATATGACCAATTGTAAATACATGTAACTTCTGTACTATCAATTGGATTTCAACCAAATTTCGTATGTGCTGTGTGTACTATAACATATCACTATGCCAATTCTTTAGAGCAACCAGGGTTGCCAACTGTTAATAAATGCTGTCTCTATTTTTTACCCTAATATCAATATATCAGAAAGTATTCAAGCCAACATTATGCCAGTTATATTTCGAACTAATTAGAAATGTCGATATTACCAACTGAATTTCGTCGTTTTTATAATTAGGTCCATATAGATTAATCATTGGAATGAATCTTACATTTCGAGAAAAGTAGGCTCTTTAGTTCGTCACGGAACTTCTTGTTATTTTTCTAATTTTAATGTTCATATATTTATTTTTAGTTTCCAATTTATGTTCTTATAGATTTAAGTTTGATATTTTCATAATATATTATAGTTATGTTTATTATTTTAATGTTTATATTTCTTTTATTATAAAAATTTTAATTTTATGAGTTTTATTTCTATATTTATATTTTATTTTTTCACTTCAATTGTTAATGTTTTAAGTTTTTTTTATTGTTATCCAACACATTACGTCAGGTAAGATACGTACCTATATAATATTTGATTTTTGTAATACTAGCACTTCGGCATGAAAACTCTCCGAAATTTGGCTGAAAGATTCAACTATGAGCATCTTTGAAAGCCTCAACTGTCCTTATGACAGGTGGTTAATATAAATACCACTATCTCAAAAAGGGTTAAAAGAGATTGAGGTCAGAATCTATCCAGAGAACTTAATCTATCCTTGACGATCGTTAAAACTACGATTAGGTGAATGTGCCATAAGATCTCAATATGGGATGGAGCGATATGATTTGGTCTCTTAATTCTCCACGTCTCTTCCATATTTCTTTTCCGCATTTCCTGGCTCTGTATTATTTCAAAATCAATGCCCACTTTTTTTACAACTTCACAAGTCTTCACCCTCTCAGTTTCACCCCACTGGAGGGGTTGGGAAGATAAATGTTCATACGATACGAACATGTGTTCGAACTCTATTAAGTGAGGTGTTACAAAATAATATCACAGCCTTTTTTTTTTAATGTCAAGTTCTCACAGAATCTATTACAATATATTACTCGAGAATATGCCCCGTAAAACACTGGAACAATTGAATGAAACCCCCTATTAAAGTCAAATTGGCAGATGTAAAGCAAAAGGAAGTAGAAGTCGTATGCTACTTAGGAAGCAAAGAAACCAGTGATGGACGAAGCAAAGAGGATATAAAACGTAGGTTCGCACAGACAAGGAAAGCATGTTTACAGAAAAGAACTCTGTTGACATCGAATATACAGTAATATAGATTTAAGAGCGTGGCGCTCTATGGAAGTGAAACTTGGACTGTTGGTGCAGCAGAAATTGAAGCATTTGAAATGTGGTGTTACAGGAGAATGATGAAGATCAGATGGGTGGATAGGGTTACAAATGAAGAGGTATTAAGACGAGTGAGAGAGGAGAGATGTTTCTGGCGACTGCTAATGAAGAGAAGTGATAGGTTGGTAGGACACATACTAAGACACCCAGGAATAGCAAGCTTAGTTATGGAAGGAAGAGTCGAGGATAAGAACTGTAGGGGTAGACCAAGGTTAGAATATGTTAAACAAATTGCCTCAGATGTAAGGTGCGTAAGCTCACAGGGACTCATGGAGAGCTACATCAGACCAGTCGAAAAACTGAAGACTCAACAAACAACAGTATTTTGAATAATTTAAATAAGACTTGTACAATAGTTGCAGCTAAAGAGACTTTTGGTCCTACTTGTAATTAAATAATAAAATTTCAATTTTCATTTGGGTGAAGTTCCAGAACGAACGGCCCGGAATGTTGCCTTCTTAATCTATCATAACTTAGAACATCGTAAGTTTCGAAATCTTTTAATTTATATGAATCATGAAACTTCTTTCAGATCCGTGTTGATCGCGTCAAACCTGCATAGTTATTGTTTTGATTGATCACATAGTTTGATAGACTGTATGACTGTTGCCAGGGGCGAATATAAGGGGGAGCTTAATATTAAGATAGTGTTGTTTTGGTAAGAGCATAAAGTAATTGTACCCTAATCTTAACTTATTGGTTAAGTTATAAACAATATGAAGAGTGAAATTAGTCTACCTCGTGGTGTAGTGGCTAGCATTCTTGGCTGCCACCCCGGAGGTCTGAATTCGATTCCCGGCTCTGCCAAGAAATTTTAATTCTGGTCTGAGGGTTGAAACGGGGTACACTCAGCCTTGTCAGGCAAAACTGAGAATTCTACAGTACGGTATTTTTGAGAAATAAATTATCAATTTGTAAAAAAAAAAAAAAAAAAAAACTGTATGCCTTTCTGCATAGTAACTTCAAAAATATTTAGATATTTGCCATCCATAGGCCGTAACAGCATTAAGTAGGACATTTTATTTGTATGTTTTGTTGTATTTTACAAATGTTGTATTGCCAGTAACTGTAGGCAATATAAACTTCGAATTTTACAATTAACTCTTATCTAAAATAATTACTCAATGTTAGGGTATTGGTTGATATTTCTGGGTATTTCGCGGTGACAATCCTCTGAGAATAATCACAATTTTCCAGGATATTCAGCCCCCTCACCCCCACCTTCCGAAAAGGAATTGTATATACGCCCCTGGCTGTTGCTAGAACCATCCCAAAGTTCGCGTCACCCTTTCTTTATCGCGGAGGATAATCTAATTTATGTAATATCCACTCTCATTTTGTTCACAGCACAAATCTAGGGCGGTGTTGATTTAAAAGTATGAGTGTAACTTTGCTGGTATTAATATACATGTAATAATATTAATTAAAATAGAACTTATGCTTGTAATTGTGATGCATGAAGACAGTTTAATACACAAATGTAGGCAGCCTCGTATAAAATGAAGTTGGAAGAACAAAACACACAGTGAAGACAAATATGATAGCATATAAACTGTCCAAAAGTTGTGTAATGACTTTGCAGAGATGAAAGAAGAGAATTACTCAGGGGATTTCTTTTTGTGAGCAGACACACTGCATCGTGAAGAACATTTGTTTAGGACCAAATATATTGCATTAGTGTCTTTGTGTGCCTCGAATGTTCTCACAGTTTTGTTACATTTATGACGTAGATTAATTTATCGGTGTCGATTTATGTGAGATGTATTCTAAAATAATGTTATTACTTGAGAAAGTGTACTTTTAGGTAATAGATTGATGTTGACGAGATGTATCCGTGGGTAGGTTTTTGCCAGGAATTAACCTTACCCACAATGCAAGATGAAGAGAGAAATAAAGGGGAGTGTGGATAATAGGACGAGAGTCCAACACCAAACAAGAACAATGTTTAGAGAAGAGTATCACCGCAAAGTGGGTATGGACCTGGCCGTAGCTAACGGGAAATGCGGCTGAAGCTTGGGCTATTTGCCGGCGAGCTTGGATAGTACCTTCCCTTCCAAGCCAAGATTCGACTACTATGTGGAAGGGTGGTGGTCTGGCAAGACAAAGAGTGACAGATTTACTGTTTGTACTTTCAAAGGAGTTAGGTCTAACAAAATGTTTTGAAAGGCAAACAAAGGTTGGGCTCGTAGTGATATTTCTTAACTCCGGGTGGGTAATTCCTCTCAGCTAAAGACCGAGTACCACCAGGAAGGGTAGCGATGAAACAGTTATGCTTTTGAAAATAATTCTGGTAAGAGCACCAATAGTTGCATATAAGAATGACTAAGCTTTTACCCAGCAAAGCGCCGACTAAAAGTTTAGACAATGAGAAAAACTTAAATTTGGAAAACACCAATAAGTTGTAGAGAAAAACTCAACAAGCAGGAAGCTGGTGGAGCTTGACTTACTAGCCAGTTAGAATTAGCTATCCAGGCTAAGAGAGGCTTTAATAAGTTTGTGACTAAGAGTTCTTGCTCAAATGCAACAAATAGTGGAACCATTATTAATTTGATTTGTGAGTTTTTTAAAGAGGGCATAAGCCAGGAAGAGTCAGGGAAGACAGGGTCCTACCTCAGCGTGAATCTAGCGAAAAGAATAACGAGAAAAAAGATAATAGGTTTATTAACAATGAATTAAACTTTGAAGAATTAACAAATAATTAATAACACTTAGATCATGATTGTGATTTCTAAAATGTTACATCTGAAGGTCTGAGACCTAAGATAACAAGTTTATAATTGGCAGACAATTTTAAATTGATGACAAGTTTAAGACTTGTGGAAAGCACTAAAAATCTGAATAAGATTTTAAAAGTGGACAATTTTAACGTTTGTAACAACACTTATAAAGTAATTCTAGCGTAGCCGAATTAATCAGGTACGATGTGGGTATTTTAAGATTTCATATTTAGAAAAAATAACAGTTTGAAATTATAACTAAAAGAGAGAGAGAAAATAAGTAGAAGTTTCTAGAACTCGGTGTACCGACAACAACGTGGATTCGAGAAGTCAAAAGTGATTCGGAAAGAAACAATAAGAGAAGAATTTTCAGAATGTGAGTGTTAACAAAGGAAGAAATAACAAGCTTAAACTGGGCCGAGGGGAGGAAAAATATACATAGGATGAAGGAGTAATAGTGGCGTGGCTCAGCGGAAGCGTTCTCGCCTGCTGTTCCCTAGCTTACAGGATCAAATCCTGGCATATGAGGGTGCGCATATGCGACGGAGCCGTGTCAGTAGATTTATTGGCACGTTAAAGATCCCCTGTGGGACAAATTTCCGGCACCCCGGCGCCGAGGTCTCTAAGAGCTGCAGTAGTTAAAAGGGGCGTTAAATCAATAACAATATTATTATTATTATTATTATTATTGGAGGAAAAGAAGGAACTACACAGGCCAAGTACAGACATTATTGCGCAGTAGTGAAGCCAGAGTGCCTCTATGCGGTAATCAAGCATAAACTGTTGACATTGAGAAAAGGAAAGGAAGATCTTCAGGAAAATTCTAGGTCCCAAGAAGCTACCTGGAGATTGAATAATTTTTGTATTAATTTGTGTATTTATATATTTAATAATTTATTAATTATTATTATTTGCGTACATTTCCCTTTAAGGAGAGCGCTAAAATCACTAAAATCTAGCTTTTGTTGGTGGCTCTTTTCTTCTTTTTATCTTCCCAATTCCTTTTATCCGTGCACTGTGCGCCTTCTTGTCTTCATCTGTCCATTTACGCCTATTTATTTTGGGTTGTGATCTAAATTGAAATTTCTGGTTTCTGATGTTTTCTCTACAAATGCTGCGGTCATGAATGTCTTCTATGGTGATGTGTAATTGTTGTAAATCTTCCATAGTTTCTTTGTACCAAGAAGTATCCAATTTCAACGTAGAAATTATGTTGAATATTCTTTTAGACAGTCTGGTGTTGGTCATTCTGGCGATGTGTGTAAAGAATTTCACTCTGCGCTTTCTAATGAGTGTCGTCATAGATTCAGTGTTTCTATATAATTATTCTGTTTTTTGCCAGAAATTATCTCCGATAACAGCGGCGTAAATTTTTCTCAGAATTTACTTTCTTTTTAGCCTATTTTCAATTTTGAAAAAAATAGGCTTATGAGATCACCTTTTGTCCGTGTGTGTGTGTCCCCCAAATAAATTCTAAACCGCTGGAGCGATTTCAATAAAAATCGGTAAGTTCATAGCACTATTCCGGGCGACCCCGACCGTGCCCTTCAAATTTTGTTACGTCTCACCAATCCAACTTGGCGGCTGTGCGAAATATTTCACCAGCATTCAATATCTCCGAAACTATTCCCGATATCACCCTGGAATTTTTTTACGGTGATAAAGGAAACTACTACAAGTTCACCTATGTGACGTTTGAAAAACTGGTAACTACAAAACCAACATGGCGGCCACGCGAATTTGCGACTTTTAAATAGACGTTTCTCGCGATTTCACCAACCAAACGCAATAAAACATGGTACAGTATATGTTTATACACATTGTAATGCACCGACATCTAACTTCGTTCAATTGTTTACATAACCACAAGATGGCGGATGTGCGAAATATTTCACCGACATTCTATATCTCTGAAACTATTAGCGGTATCACCCTGAAATTTTGTACGGAGATAAAGGGTACTACTGGAAGTTCATCTATATGACTTTCAAAAACCGGTTAAATACAAAACAAACATGGCGACCAAGTGAATTTGAAAATTTTAAATAGACCTTTCTCGCGATTTAATGTTCCAAACGCAATGAAATATGGTACAGGAAATGTTTATACACATTGTAATGCAGTGGTATCTAATTTAGTTCAATTGTTTACATAACCTCAAGATGGCGGCTGTGCGAATTTTAAAATTAAGTTTTTATTTCTTGCGTCGTAATCATGCGATCGAGGTGAAAGCTTGAATAATGAACCTTCGCAATAATTTTCCTTTAATGGTACATGACTCTATGGACTATACATTTAACAATCCAACATGGAGACCATCCGAAGTATTTAGACGGCTCTGAATATCTACGAATCTATTATAGCAATCAAACTGAATTTTTTTACGTTCATAGGGGCTATGAACTTAAGCTCACCTATAGGACGTTAAATAACCTGGTGATTACAAATCCAACATGGCGGCGACGCGATGTTTACATATTCACATGGACGTTTCTCACAATTTAACCATCCTAGTGCAGTGAAACTTGGTACAGTAAATCCTTATACGAATGTTAATCCACTGGCTTCTAATTTATTTCAATTATTTCCATTACCACAAGATGGCAGTTGTGCGAAATTTTAAAATCTCCTTGTTACTTCTTGTGTCCTAATCATGCAATTGAAGTTTGAATGCTACACGTACACAATAATCTTCATGTAACAGTACATAACTCTAGGACCTACATATATAAAATCCAACATGGCGACCATCCGAAATATGTAGTCGGTTCTCATTTTCTACGAATCTGTTACAGCAATCAAACTGAAATTTTGTATGTTGTTAGTGGCAATTAACGTAAGTAGGATATATGAAAATAGGCTGTATAGTTCTTCACGGAACTACTTGTTTTTAAATGTTGGCCATGCCCTTGATGCCTGTGGTTTCTGATGCGTATAAGGCTTCCAGCAAGACTAGCGTTTTATTATGTCGTAATTTCGCAGCCGTGGAGATGGATTTTTTTTATTGTAAGCTAAGTTTGTAAGTTTCTGGAATTTTGAGACTTTTTATTCGATAGCCTTTGTGTTCAGACCAGATTTCTGCATGATTTCTCCTAAATATTTGAAGTCATTGACTTGTACAATTTCTCCGTATGTCGTTTTTATTGGGAGTTTGTCTGAGGATTTTGTGGAGCCCGGTTTTCGTGGCGATCTCGTGGAGTTTCTCTAAGGCGTGGTGTGCTTCTGTTCTAGTATTTGTTAGTATCGCGATGTCATCTACGAAAGCGACAAATTTTATATGGGTTATGTTTTCCTTTTTTTACCTAGTTGAATTCCTTTGACTTCTTCTTATTTATTTAGATAGTTATTTAATATTTTTTTAAAATTATTATTAATTTTTTTTCAAATTTATTTGGTTTTTGTTTGTTTGTTTGTTTGTTTGTTTGTATGTTTGGACACTGTTCGTTTCTGTCAGTGTCACAGAAAGTTTAATACCGTGTATTCACCTGGATTGCCCGTTATGAACTCCAAGCTTTGGAACACGGACGAGTCACAAGTATAACAACGAGTTATGGAGAATAATGACCTGTTACGTACCGACGCCGGACAGACGCCTCAAAGTGCCGTCTCGCCACACTGCGGTTATGTTGTGTTGTGTTGAAGACAAAGGAAATGTGAAGACTCCATAATACAGTGGAGATAGTGATGTTGCACCAACTCCCTTGTTTAGCTCACAACTATACCGACACAGACTGAGATTTTCGACAACGATCTCCGCAATTAGTTTTAGCGATGGAATATCTACGCTGGGAGTCTATTATTATTATTATTATTATTATTATTATTATTATTATTATTATTATTATTATTATTATTATTATTATTATTATTATTATTATTTGACACAGCCACGTATGGACTACACATACACAAGAACCGTCCAGGTTTTCTTCTTTAAGTTGTTTCTTCCTTGTCGTTTAACTTCCTGCCAAAGATATTTCAGGTTCTGGCTCCTTCTCAATCGTTCTTCGGCTGAAAGCGCGGGAGATCCTTCACGCCTGTAATTATCTTCTGAATCCTGTCCTAGACTTCGGCTGGTCCAATGTTTGCCCTTTTTAAGTCCTCATGTACTTCCAGAAACCATGGAGGTTGCACCTTCCATTTCTCTCGGAAGTTGAGAATTTTGTCAGCAAATCTCTCGGTCCCCAATCGTTTAATATGTCCATAGAACATCAACCTCCTCTTTCTCATGCTGAGAGAAATCACTTCAAACTTGTCATAGATTTCTTGGTTTGACCTCAGTTGAAATTTGTATCCATCTCCAGGTAGCTTCTTGGGACCTAGAATTTTCCTGAAGATCTTCCTTTCCTTTTCTCAATGTCAACAGTTTATGCTTGATTACCGCATAGAGGCACTCTGGCTTCACTACTGCACAATAATATCTGTACTTGGCCTTTGTTGTTCCTTCTTTTCCCTCCAATAATATTATTAATAATAATAATAATAATAATAATAATAATAATAATAATATTGTTATTGATTTAACGCCCCTTTTAACTACTGCAGCTCTTAGAGACCTCGGCGCCGGGGTGCAGGAAATTTGTCCCACAGGGGATCTTTAACGTGCCAATAAATCTACTGACACGGCTCCGTCGCATATGCGCACCCTCAAATGCCAGGATTTGATCCTGTAAGCTTGGAAACAGCAGACGAGAACGATTCCGCTGAGCCACGCCACTATTACTCCTTCATCCTATGTATATTTTTCCTCCCCTCGGCCCAGTTTAAGCTTGTTATTTCTTCCTCTGTTAACACTCTCATTCTGAAAATTCTTATCTTATTGTTTCTTTCCGAATCTCTTTTGACTTCTCGAATCCACGTTGCTGTTGACTTCTTGCTTCACAGATAGGATATTAGTGGATCTGTCGGTTGTCATCCATTGTGCATTAATGGCCAAATAATATCAATCGCCTCTTACGAATTGCTTCCGTTGTACTTTCTATAGTTAGTCAGTTATTGTTGTGTTGAGGGACGGAACAGTGAGGTCATCTGCCTCAATAATTTATATACCGGTAACTTTATTTATCTTTCTTCCTTTCTTCCTTCCTTCCATTCTTCCTTTCTTCCTTCCTTCCTTCCTTTCTTCCTTCCTTTCTTCCTTCCTTTCTTTCTTTCTTTCTTTCTTTCTTCCTTCCTTTCTTCCTTCCTTTCTTTCTTCCTTCCTTTCTTTCTTTCTTTCTTCCTTCCTTTCTTCCTTACTTTTCTTCCTTTCTTTCTTTCTTTCTTTCGTTCTTTCTTCCTTTCTTTCTTCCTTTCTTCCTTCCTTTCTTCCTTTCTTCCTTTCTTTCTTCCTTCCTTTCTTTCTTTCTTTCTTTCTTTCTTCCTTTCTTTCTTCCTTTCTTCCTTTCTTCCTTTCATTCTTCCTTTCTTTCTTCCTTTCTTCCTTCCTTTCTTTCTTCCTTCCTTTCTTCCATTCTTCCTTTCTTCCATTCTTTCTCCCTTCCTTTCTTCCTTCCTTTCTTCCTTTCTTTCTTTCTTTCTTTCTTTCTTTCTTTCTTTCTTTCTTTCTTCCTTCCTTTCTTTCTTTCTTTCTTCCTTCCTTTCTTTCTCCCTTCCTTTCTTCCTTTCTTTCTTTCTTTCTTTCTTCCTTCCTTCCTTCCTTTCTTTCTTTCTTTCTACCTTCCTTTCTTCCTACCTTTCTTCATTTCTTTCTTCCTTTCTTCCTTTCTTTCTTTCTTTCTTTCTTTCTTTCTTCCTTTCTTCCTTTCTTTCTTCCTTTCTTTCTTTCTTTCTTCCTTTCATTCTTTATTTCTTTCTTCCTTTCATTCTTTATTTCTTACTTCCTTTCTTCCTTCCTTTCTTTCTACCTTCCTTCCTTTCTTCCATTCTTCCTTTCTTTCTTCCTTTCTTTATTTCTTTCTTCCTTTCTTCCTTTCATTCTTTCTTTCTTCCTTTCTTCCTTTCTTCCTTTCTTTCTTCCTTTCTTCCTTTCTTTCTTCCTTTCTTTATTTCTTCCTTTCTTTCCTTCTTTCTTTCTTCCTTTCTTTCTTCCTTTCTTTTTTCTTCCTTTCTTCCTTCCTTTCTTCCTTTCTTTCTTCCTTTCTTCCTTTCTTTCTTCCTTTCTTTCTTCCTTTCTTTATTTATTTATTTCTTCCTTTCTTCCTTTCATTCTTTCTTTCTTCCTTTCTTCCTTTCTTTCTTTCTTTCTTCCTTTCTTTCTCCGTTCCTTTCTTCCTTCCTTTCTTCCTTTCTTTCTTCCTTCCTTTCTTTCTTCCTTTCTTCCTTCCTTTCTTTCTTTCTTTCTTTCTTTCTTACTTTCTTTCTTTCTTCCTTTCTTCCTTTCTTTATTTCTTCCTTTCTTTCCTTCTTCCTTTCTTCCTTTCTTTCTTCCTTCCTTTCTTTCTTCCTTTCTTCCTTTCTTCCTTCCTTCCTTTCTTCCTTTCTTTCTTCCTTTATTTCTTTCTTCCTTTCTTCCTTTCATTCATTCTTTCTTTCTTTCTTTCTTTCTTCCTTTCTTCCTTTCTTCCTTTCTTTCTTTCTTTCTTCCTTTCTTTCTCCGTTCCTTTCTTCCTTCCTTTCTTCCTTCCTTCCTTTCTTCCTTCCTTTCTTCATTTCTTTCTTCCTTTCTTCCTTTCTTTCTTCCTTCCTTCCTTTCTTCCTTTCTTTCTTCCTTTCTTCCTTTCTTCCTTCCTTTCTTCATTTCTTTCTTCCTTTCTTCCTTTCTTTCTTCCTTCCTTTCTTTCTTTCTTTCTTCCTTTCTTCCTTCCTTCCTTTCTTCCTTTCTTCTTTTCTTTCTTCCTTCCTTCCTTTCTTTCTTCCTTTCTTTCCTTCTTCCTTTCTTTCTTCCTTTCTTCCTTTCTTTCTTTCCTTCTTTCTTTCTTTCCTTCTTCCTTTCTTTCTTCCTTCCTTTCTTCCTTTCTTTATTTCTTTCTTCCTTTCTTCCTTTCATTCTTCCTTTCTTTCTTCCTTTCTTTCTTCCTTTCTTTCTTCCTTTCTTTCTATCTTCCTTCCTTTCTTTCTTCCTTTCTTCCCTCCTTTCTTTCTTTCTTTCTTTCTTTCCTTCTTCCTGTCTTTCTTTCTTCCTTCCTTTCTTCCTTTCTTTCTTTCTTCCTTTCTTCCTTTCTAGTTTTCCTTTCTTTCTTCCTTTCTTTTTTCCTTCCTTTCTTTCTTCCTTCCTTCCTTTCTTTCTTCCTTTCTTTCTTCCTTTCTTTCTTTCTTCCTTCCTTCTCTCCTTTCTTTCTTTCTTTCTGTCTTCCTTTCTTCCTTCCTCTCTTTCTTCCTTTATTCCTTTCTTTTAATCCTTCTCTCTTTGTTGGTTTGTTTCTTTATTTTTTGTTTCTTTCTTTCTTCCTTCCTTTGTTTGTTTGTTAGTTAGTTTGTTTGTTTGTTTGTTTGTTTCAGTCTTTCTTTCTTTCTTTCTTTCTTTCTTTCTTTCTTTCTTTCTCTCTCTCAGCCTTTCTTTGTTTCATCAGCTGTTTGTTTGTTTCTTTCTTTCTTTCTTTCCTTGTTTCTTTCTTTGTTTTTCTTTCTTTCATTCCTTGTTTGTTTGATTGTTTCTTTGTTGGTTTGTTTGTTTGTTTGTTTGTTTGTTCGTTCGTTTTTTGTTTGTTTGTTTCTTATTTATTTCCTTTCCTTAATATTTATGTTATATTTATAACATTCAGCCTATAGATACCAAAAATGTTAAACTGTCCATGTTCGCAGACCACATGGCCTTCCTCTCCAGGAACCAAGAAGTCCTGCATGCACCCATGGAAAATATCAGAGTATGGGAACTAGAAAATTCTATCGAAATAAACAGTGCCAAAACCGAGGCAATGAAATTTAGGAGGAGGAGGAAGGGACCACCTCATGTGCGGAGGAGAAGCCCTAGAATTCGTACCCAGTTTCAAATACTTGGAGGTGTTATGCTACAAACGACAGGAACAGGAATGAGCGACGCCCAGATATGACATCCCTAAACTCCAAAGTCTCTCCCTGCCAACTGCGAAAACGTTGTTCAAGCTCAAGTTATCCTTGCCGCCACATACGGCATCCAACTAATATGGCCTCATTTGACGGTGAATAATCTTAAGAAACTAGAAAACGTTAAAAGCAAGATATTTCAAAAGAACTTTCTCAATCTCAAAGTTCTCAAGAAACAGCCACGCCTATAAAATAGCGCAGGAATCCTTCTTTATCAAAGACATAAGACACCGGAAACGCAAGCATACAAAACCGTCATCGAGTAGAGACAGCGAGATTCAAAGAGAAATAATGGAAACAGAAGCGATGAAAACAGAAACCTGGAAGGGACCGAACTTAGGGATTCGCCACCTGTACACTCGATGGATTCCATGGGTAGATCTGCCATAACAATCATACCATGAACCCAAGGTGAACTGCCGCTGTAAACTACGCAGCAAACCTTGCCCCAAGTTAGTTAGTTAGTTAGTTATTGAGGTTTTAAGGGGCGGAACTACGAGGTCATCTACCCCTTGCCCCAAGTTGCATCTAATGAAGTGTGAAAGCAGAACTCAACAATTTATTTTTTATCGTGTGGCCGCATGAGAGGCCGAGTGCAGGTCTTTCTAGTCGACGCCCGTGGGCGACCTGCACGTCGGGATACGAAATGGAATGGATGAACATGAATGAAACTGGGCAAGGATGTGGAAGGAAGCGGCCGTGGCCTGTTAGAAGGTACAGTCCCAGCATTTGCCTGGTGTTGAAAATGGAAAACCACGGAAAACCATTTCAAGGACGGCCGATGGTGGAACTCGAACCCACGCGTCTACCGAGTCAGCAGAGAGTTTGGCGCCATGACTTAACTCTGCGCTTTAGCGAGCGTAACCACTCAGCAATTAAACTCGCTAACAAGAGACTGGTGATAATCAAAACTCAAATTAATGTACAGATTGTGTTTGATAAAGTTATTTGAACTTATTTAATACACCGACAGATCACACATACGGACAAAAGGTGATCTCATAAGCCAATTATTTCATATGATGAATTACAGACGGAACATCACACATCTAGCCGGTGCCGTATTGACAATGAAGAAATTTTGGTTCGAAATAAGAAGAATTCCAGTTTATATTTATCTTTAATATTTAGCCTTCTTTATAAAATAAATTCATGTTCCGGTTTGATAATTAGTCCATATTGTTTTAGATCCCTTAGTTGGGGGGTAGTTAGGGCTAAAACACTTATGTTATTGTACTAATTTGGAAGGTGATTCCTAGGAGAGGGTAGCTTCCCGTAGCCGGGTGAGCTTACCAGTGTAGTGTGTTGTTTAGCACTTAAACGCTAAGGGGTATTCCTGCAAAGACGCAAGTGTCGCTTAGGGGATGGTCCTCTGGTTGCAGACTGCTGTGCTGGTCTACCAGCTGGACGGAGTGAGTGATATAATAGACGTGCTTATGTCAGCGACTCGCTGCTATGCAGTCGCGTGCGGGAAACACAATAGAGTTTGACCAAGCAATTACTGGCTACTGTGGTCACGGTCAATCGTGACGGAGGTCAGGAAGAGTATGAGGATGTGAGGCAGAGTGTAATTATGAATGCAATGTGTAGTTTACTGACCAGTATTTATTGGTCAGTTGAAGTGGTTTTGTATGTCCCTTTTTGGGGAATGTAAGTAATGATACAAGTTGAGTGTACAAGATTGTGGATGGGTGTTTACAAAGTAAAGGATTCTGAACACTTGCTGAGTCTCACCTGATGATGGCAGCTGGCACAGTTGTCGGCTAGGGCCTTCGGCGGCGTCACACTGTATGACAGATAATGCTCCAAAAAGGCCTCCCTTCTTATAGTTCCTGGCGTTGCTTAGTCAGCATTCCGTTGACGTAGCTGCCCCAGTTAGCTGGTGTGTAGATGTTTATGTTATGTGTTGCAAGTAGTTGGCCAACCTCCCAAGCTGGGTGGTCGCCTCTTGCCGTGTAAAGGTACTGTTCTGGTCTTATGATGTTACCAGTTGAGGTGGTTTTAGTAGAAGATGGGGGTGGCTTTCAGGGGGTACATCCCCCCGGGCCTGTACAAGTCTTCTTCTTCGATTAGTTCGCGTCCCCGCGAACGGGATAGGAACGTGGAGTGGGGGTGACGATGGATCGTTTTTGATTTCTTCTTGTACCTCTTCTTCTTTTCTTCAGTGTTGGTGTAGATGTAGGTGTGTTGATGTCGTGGTGATGTGAGATCAGCTTGTGCTCAGAGGGGTAGGTTGTGGGTTATACATGCTATACATGGTAAATTTGAAATAGTTAAGTTTTGAAAGTTGACATTCGAAGCATTAATAATAATAAAGGTACAAAAACAAAAAAAAACAGAATACTTGATCATGGCATTAAGTATACATGTTGGTATTGTCCAGGGAGGAAAAAACCCATGGCTGGACGGGGAGGAAAAAATTGCTCCCTGTGATATATAGTTTAAAGGATGGAAGAGAATAGAAAAACAGGTGTCCCAGGGTATAAGTTAAAGGAATACGTAAAATATAGTTTATTGTGTTGGGGTAAAACGGGACACCTTCACAAATTTTAAGTTAGAAGGGTAGAAATGAAAATCATTGTGTACATTATGGCGTGTAAAATGGTGTGACAATTTGTGAGTTTATGTGTGTAGGTATACAGTTGAGCATCACTATGTTTGTGTATGCTTTGGATTTACAGTTTCTGTTTTTACAATAATGATATAACATAACATAATGTAACATAAAATGACGTAAAATAATAACCTTATTGCTAGACCGTTTCGCTCATGAGCCTGGTACCTCGTCTCATTCCCTAGGCCTTCTGTAGCGCTCTTGTCGACTCATTCTCCCTTCATTTATTACCCGCTGGCTGTAGGTGCCTCTCACCTATGGCTGTGGGTTAGTGGTCATGCCGTTACTTTTCCTTTCGTAAATTTCCCCTGAGGGTGGAAAAATTTACCTTGGCGGCGAAGGTAGGTGCTCACAACCTCTGCACCGCCCCTGGCTGCCGAATATTGCTTTTCATTGAAGCATATCGAACGTGTGTTTGCGTCAGCGTCGCTCGGTGCCCCACGTCACCTTACGTCGCTGATCGCGGCGCCGTCACCTTATTGGCGCGACTGAAGAGCGATGAGGAACAGTGTGCTTTTGTGACAGAGATAAGGGTGTGTGTAATTTGGTGTGGAAAACATATTTACAATAGACATGCTCGTGCTCCTTGTCATCTGTGAAATAAAAAATGGATTATTGGCCATCTATTTAGAAAACATGTATGTCCGTTTGCTTCCTCGCTTTCCTGTGTGGGTAAAAGTGGATTAATGAATAATAATGCATTTACAATACATGGCAATACATCACATGTATATCTATATAACACTTCGTCGGTGGCGCTTAATTTATAAGACTAAGTGTGGCGCCACTGAGGTGTACCTTACTTCTAGGTTAGCCTAGGTATTATCTAGCTTATTCTATGCGTTGTCGGGCTTACCCTGGTAACGGTTTTTGGTAACCAGGTGACGAACGTGTTATCTTAATTTAACTTAACTTAGCGTATTGTCGGGCTTACCCTGATGACGGGTTTGTTTGTCACCAGGCGCCGAACGTGTTATCTTAATTTAACGTATTGTGGGGCTTACCCTGATGACAGGTTTGTTTGTCACCAGGCGCCGAAGTACTGTATTTTGCCTTAATCTTACTTATCTTAATGTATTATCGGGCTTACCCTGGCAATGGTTTTTAGTCGCCAGGTGCCGAAATGTTTAGTCTAAATTATGATAAATGAAAAAAGAAATATTTGATATTTATAAGCCGAATGGTTTTGCCTTAATCTATTGCCGAAATATGCTGTGCTATTATTTAGCAACAACGCTTATTAAATTTGCTTAATTCTAAGTTGCGTACCAAATGCAGCTGTCTTACATGCTAAAATTTTTCCCGGAGCGATCGCCTGAGTCAATTTACTTCCTCAGATCACCACCCGCGTGGATTCTAGAAACACCGGTTGTCTCTAAAACCACCGGATTCCGCTCCCTTAATACTAGTTGTCGACATTTATATTATTGCTTAATACTAGTAATTAATAAAGTCCCGGGCGACTGCGGTGCCAAAGAGCAAACGCCTCGCCCGGCCATCCTGTTCATTGCCGTTGTATTTGCATATGTTGTCATTATTCTTCCTGTGTCATTTTATTGATTTATTCATCATTGTTGGGCTTGCCCACTAGAACCCCTGTGAGGGCTCGCTGTGCTCCTCATTTAATATCTCTGGCCGCCCGGTGCGTTACCATTTAAGCTCTGGCGACCCGTTGTCGGCCATTTATGTGGGCACGGATTCGAATGATCGCATTCATTCCATATTATTCATATTTCATATTATTCATTATTTGTTTATTTGGTTGTCTTCACCTTTGCCACGCGGGGCAAGGACTTGTCGGATCTAGGATTGATCCCGCAGAATCCTGAGATCCTTCTTCACTCCTGCGAGTAGGAGACTAACTTCCCGCCATAGAAGTTCTACTTACTTACATACTAAACTAGGAGTCTAGTCCTAATTTGGTCGTCCCTAGGGTCATCTCCTGAGGCCGGTATGGAGCTGGCTAATTCTCCCACCAGTTCGTCAAAAGTCTCCCCTGCAGGTCTTGGCTTCGACGACCGTGGCGCATGGTGGGTGTAACTTTCCTCTGCCGAGGGGGTAGGCTAGACGCACCCCCGGTTTTGGCGTCTTCGCCTTCCCCAGCTCTGCTCCTGTGTGGTACCTCTGCCCTTCTGTTTACGCTGTCATCACCATTCAGCGTGTCATCAGATTCCTTTTGTGTTATATAAAAAATAGTGTGATCTGTAAATAATTCACTGTGTTATTATGTAAATTTTTAAGTGTTCTGGGGTTGTAGAATCTTCTAAATGCATGGACTACTTCAGGCCTTTTGTAGCTACGTCGGACTTCCAGCGGTAATGCCTTGGTAATTTACTTGGAGGCGTTAATAGGGTTTTATGGCGTTGGGTCCTTTGTTATTAGGATCCGGGGGTGTTATCTGCTGGATGGGTTTAAAGCGTGGTAGGAGAGGGTTGCGCATCGTTGGGCTCCATGTTAATGGAGGCCGGGAGCCGGTGATGCTATCAGGATGCTTTTACAGTGAGTGGACGGGGTAGGTACTTCCCGGGTTTGCAAAAATTTTAAAAATTCCATGCAGGAGTAATAATAATAATAACCCAGGTGTGTGGGTAGGATATACCATGCCTGTGGCTGTATATGAGGCGTCTCCGCTCTCATTTGTGGATAGGTGTAGGCCGAGGTGTAATAATCCTATGTCCCTTGCATGCGGGATTATTTAGAAGAAAAGAATTGTTATTATAAATTTGGCCTCATCTCTTGCTTAGAGATGCGCATTACGCTTAATTGTCGTTTTTCCGACTCGCCCCTAATACTCGGGCGTAAGCATTGAGAGCCAGGGCGTAGTGAGCCCTCTCTTTAGACGCATGAAGTCTATCAACCCCGATGTATATTTTGGCATGTAGTTTAGCTGTTTTATGTGTTTATTTGTTTGTGTTGGCTAATGCTGTGAGTGACAAGGTTATAGAAGGAGAAAGGTGGTATAATGGTAGCCCGTAGGTGGTATTTTGGTAATCCCGCTGGCATTATCCATCTCTGCTTCTGTCATCCTCACTTGGTCAATATCTGCTTTCTATCCGCTCCTTGGGATGGTAAAGTGTGGTGACGCTATGACGTCACGTCCTAATCTGGTCTCTCATTTGTAATGTTAAGGTAGCAAGGGATCGTAGTGTAACTGGTCATGTCCTGATCGCCTATGATGGTTTTGGGATTAAAATAAAACAAGAAGAGAAGTAGTTGTTGGGGTGGGGGGTTGTTCCTTCAAGGAATCCGTCTGTATTCGCCCCTGATTAGTGGTCGCGTGTGTGGGCAGGAGATGCCCGTGGCTGTGGTTACTGAGGCTTGCGTGACTGTAGTTGCGTTCCGCTGCAACGCGCTGGTGCGCGTGCCGTTTATCGGATACGTCTTATCGTGTGTCGTGATGCTAATTGTCAGCTGGCGCGTGTAACCTGTTATCGCACTTGTAAACAAGCTTCTGTGGCCCTATGATAAATCCGGCCTATCGTGTCTGTACATTGCTAAATGTTATGCCTGTTGTAACAGCGCTGAATCCCGTGTCAATGTATGCCATTATTATTGGTTTGTTTATGTGGTCATGTCTGAATTTCATGGTCACTTCCGTTATAACAAGAGTGTCTTCCGACAGCAGTGTTGCAATGCTTTCGGAATTCGCAAGTGAGTGTTTTGTTTTGTGTTTTGTTTTCATGTGCTTGTGTACGGGAAGTCTCTGACGTTACGTTTGTCGGCTGCCGGAACGTGACTTTTGCCAATGTCCGAGTGTTGCCATTGTTGTGCATTCTGGGCGGGCCAGTGTGCTAATCTGTCCTGTTTTGCTTACCGATGTTGTGTGTACATTGTTTTCCGCAAGACCTCTGCCTTGTGTAACTATGTGTAATCCATGTCTAGGAAGTCTATTGTGGTCCCCGTGGAGGCCTAGGATTTTCGGTACGTCCCCTTATTGGGAATTCCTGGGTCGCCAATGCCGAGGTAGGCTGTTGTAGCGAGTACCCTGGGGCGAATCTATGCTCCTGTATGTGCGTTAAAGAACCCTCCTGTTATTAAAATCGTGTGGCTCAACCGCTTATGTACTTGTATGGGGCCAATTTCAGTCTAATTGGGATTCTGGATATTTGTTTTCCACGGCGTCCGATTTTTACTGGGCATTCGGACCCGCGATCCCGTGTAGTACTCCGTGTTTTATGTCTGCGTTGTCTGTTGGGATTTGTGTGTTCCCAGTGTGGCTTTTGATTGTGTTTTTCGCGCCAAAAGTACCATTGGTTAGTTTGTTTTTGGCACGAAGGTATTGTGTTAAATCGTGCGTGCGCGCCCGCCTTGTTCTAAGGTCCTGGTGCTACGATTTCTGTACCGTATATACCATGGCACACGTATCGTGTATTTAAGGCATGCGGATGAAAGTATGTTTTAGCGTGAGTGATTTGTGCCTTTAGTGAAGACCCTTGTACTCTTATTTTGGGAGTTATGGGGTTTTGAAACTAGCGTAAATGTTCGCGTCTACTACATTCAGAGCTGAGAGGTGTTAGTTGGTTTGCGCCTGGTGAAGGCCGCGTGATTACGTGTGTGTGTTATCGCTGACCCGGCGATAGTATTGGATTACAACTGTGTAGGAAGGACTTTGCTTGGTTGTCGCCACGTCTCTCTGATGTCTGCTCCTACAGCGTGTCTTTGGGCTTCTCGTAATGGAAAAGAACATTCCTGTAATTACATGTCGTGTTCCCAAATTTTGCGTTGTTGTAAGCGTGGGGCGAATATATTCTTGTTATTGGTAGTTAGCTGTGTTTATGTACGAGTGTCTCCGGGCCGCTAGTCGCGTGTTTGGTGACTAGGTGTCGGAGGTGATTTTATTAATTTGTGCGTATGGATATCTGTTAGTGTAACTGTCCTTTATTATTCTATCCTCCCATTGGATAGTTACCCGACCTTGCACTCCTGGTATCCAGAAGGTTGCGGGTTTGAGACCGTATTTGATCAGGGTAATTATTCCTGTTGCCCTTTAGGCTTGTGTCTCCGGGACAGTTCTGCCAAGTGTTAGGGTCGTATCCCGGTGCAGTCAGCGGGGTCCGAAGGCTATTTCTTGGCCTTCTTTTCACGTCTGCCAGTGGGATCATTTCCCTTCCTTTTGACAGTGTTCCCGCCTTTCCGTGTAGGTGTCGTTTTGCGGGTGTGATATGCCTTCATACGGCGGGCGTGTATGGTGTCTTAGATGAGTTTTCTCCCATGGCGCACGCTGACTATGTAATTTAGGTCAGATGCCTTCCTGCAAACATTGAAGGGACCTGACCAGCGTGGCAGGAGGAACTCGGACACATTTTCCTTGCGGGCGGAATTGGAAACCATATCCAATTGCCCGGGTGTGTATTCCACGGTCTTTCTTTGCCGATCGTACCGTTCTTTTTGTTTTTTTCTGCGCCGCGGCTTTGTTCTTTCTGGCGTCCATGCGAGCTATCTGCAAGTGCTCTAGCCGGGCTGCATTGTCTGGGAGAGTGTCCTGTGGGATGCATATGTTGTCTATGGGACTTCTAGGTGTATATCCGTGCAACAGGAAGTGTGGAGAGTGTTTTGTGGCCGTGGATATGGAAGTGTTGTAGCTAAATGTAATGGGCTGCAGGTAATCATCCCAGTCTGTCCCTGTGTCCCCCGTGAATTTAGCTAGGGCTAATCCAATTATTTTGTTCATGCTCTCCGTGAGTCCATTGGTTTGCGGGAGAAAACTCGTGGTCGTGTATGCCTTAATCCTGAGTATCTCCAAAAACTGTTGGAGCACTCTCGAGGTGAAAATAGTACCTCTATCGGATAGTAAGGTTTGGAATAGGCCATATCGTGTGACTATGTCGAATAGAAATTCGACTATGCTGTTCGTGTCTGCTTTGGGAACAGCCTTCGTAATCATGTATCGGGTGAGATACTCTGTGGCTACTAGTATGTATCTATTGCCTTTTTCAGATGTCGTAATGGGGCCTTTAACATCTATCCCGACTCTATGAAACAGCTCTCCTACGGGAATGGGGTTGAGTAATCCATGAGGCTTGCCAGGTCTTGTTTTAAATCGCTGGCAAGTGTGACATGTCTTTACGAAGGTATCTATGTCGGCCTTCATGTTTACCCAGTAATACTTGTCTCGGATTCTATGGTATGTTTTATGCGTACCCAAATGTGCCCCTGCCATTGGGCTATTTTGGTGTCCGATCATGATATTCTCTTTCAATGACTCCGGAACCGCTATTGGTGCATTATCGTGCATGGCTGTGGGCTTAAATTTCAGTACCCCGTCTTTGTCTAGGAAAAATCGCCTAGACAGCCGTGCCGTCTTGGAATCCACCTTATCCCAGTTTTCTAGTGCCATTAGAATCTGTTTCAAGTATGGATCACGTCCTTGCTCCTGCTTGATGTTAACCACCGTCAGGGCAAAAGTGGGCATGTCGTCCCATTCGTGGTCCTTACTGTCATCTGGGGGGTCGGCTACTGGCAGCCTAGACAACCCATCTGTGTCTAGGTGTGTAGCGCCTTTCTTGTGTTTGACCACGAAGTTATATTCATACAGGCGGAATATAAACCTATTGAGCCGCGAATTTGGGTTTTTGAATTTGTCCCAAAAAAGCAGGCTCGCGTGGTCAGTCACTACCGTGAACTGGATACCATAGAGGTATACCCTGAAATAGTTCACTCCCCATGAAAATGCCAGCATTTCCCGCTCTGTGGCAGAGTATCTAGTCTCGACGGTCGATAGTTTCCTGCTAGCATAAGCTATAGGCCGTATGCGCCCTTCTGCGTCTTCCTGCAATAGGGCCGCCCCCAGCCCGTACCGGCTGGCATCCACGTGTAAAAAGGTGGGCCTATCACTATGGAAGTGTTGCAGTAATGGTGGTGAGGTCAATAGTTGCTTCAGTGTGTTGAAGGCATCTATGTGTTCCTGTTTAATGCTGAAGGGCGTTTTTTCACGTGTGAGTTCAGTTAGGGGGTGGGCGATGTGCGCAAACCTGTGGATATATTTCCTGTAATAAGAGGCCAGTCCAATAAAACTGCGCAATTGTTTCAAATTTGTGGGCATTGGGATGCCCGTTATTGCGTCAGTCTTCGCTGGGTCGGGAATAATGCCCTCTCTGTTTACAATATGGCCCAATATGTTAATCTGCTGTCTGGCAAATTGACATTTCGCAGGTTTAAGCCTTAATTTGGGCTCTCTGATCCTTGTGAAAGCCTCCTCCAAATGTACGATATGCTCGTCAAAGGTGTTGGAGAAGACCGTTATGTCGTCCACGTAGACTAATTCTGAACGCCATTTTAGACCTGAAAATGTCTTATCCACTAGCTTTTGGAAGGTTTGGCTGGCGTTACGGAGGCCCATTGGTGACCTTGTGTAGGTATATAGACCGTTCTCTGTAACGAACGCCAGCTTGTGCCTATCCGGTTCATAGACGGGGATTGAATAGAATCCACTATAACAATCCATTGAACTGAACCAGCTAGCCCCGCCAAGGGCATCGAAATAGGTGTCTGCCCTTGGTAGTGGATAACTGTCATTTTCGACTAACTTATTGAGCCTACGGTAATCAGTACAGAACCTGTGGGATCCGTCCCGTTTTTTGGTCAGCAAGACCAGGGCGCTGTAGTTCGAAATTACGGGGACAATGACCCCTGCCTCGAGCATCTCTGTGATCTGAGTGTCGATGGCGTGCCTCTCCTTCTGACTCACCCTGAAGGGTGGCTGGTGGACTGGCCGGTCACTAGTGAGTGTGACGTGGTGTTCGATAAGGTCTGTCACTGCGAGATCCTTCATCGAATGAGCAAAGATGTCCCAATTGGCCTCCAGGAGCTCCGTGAGCCTTTTATTTTGCTCCGGTGTCAGGTCCTGTCTGTGATTCTGATTGGCCGCCTTATCTGTATGTGTGTGTTGGCTGATTGTGTGCAGTGTAGAGGCCTGGTGCTCGTGGATTTCTCGCTCCGCTCGAATCCCATCTGTGTTTCTGGTGTATATCATGGGATGTGTGGTGAGCCTCTGGTCATGCTTTAAAAGTATCTTACCGCTAGCAAAATTTATGCTAGCCTCATACTTAGCGAGGAAATCCATGCCAATTATGGCTGACGCAGAAAGATGTTCTATAACGAACATGGGGTGTGTTGTGGCAAAATGGTCTAGCCTGAGATGTATGTTTGCCACCCCCGTGATTTCTAGCGTCTGAGCATTGGCCGCTACCAGCCGGATGTCACCCGTGACACCGTGTATTTGCCCTTCGGTAACGTGTTTTCTGTTTACACAACTTACCGCTGCCCCAGTGTCAATTAGGGCCTGCACCCTGTGGCCATTTATGCTGGCGTGTATCGTGAGGGCCGATACCTGGAGTCCCTTGCCCTGCAAAGATGTGTTATATAGGGTATGTGTTGTTATTGTTGTTGCTAGCGTAATGTTTGTGCTGGGAAGGCATGGAGCTGGCCGCTTATCGTACCTGGCACGCTTGGCCTCTTGGCTTACTTCCTGTCCCGAGTACTTTGGCTCGGTCAGCAAAGTGCGCTCACTGAGTACATAGCCTGCTCTCTTAACCGCCCGCGCTGTGAAAAGAGAAGTCTTCTGGCGAACGTTTAATGTACTGACCGTTCCCAGCTTTTGTGTAGGTGTGCTGTTGTTTTCTTCCTCTTGGGAAGGTGTGTCTGCAAATGTGACTCTACGTTTGCATTTGTTATCCCGTTTTTTGTTCCAGGCGGTCGCGAGTTCGACTCCTGTTGCTGGCTTCCCTGTGCCGAGTGAGCTCGCGCCCTGCGCCTGTGCGGGGTCACTTCCCGCCCTGTGTTGTGGTGTAGGGGGTATGGTTTCCTGTTTGGGGGGTGTGGGTTTTCCTCCGTCCTGTTTGTGCGTAATTGTGAGGGGCGTATAGTGTCCCGCCCTAGGGTTGCCTGTAAACAGTATGTGTAGGTCCCTGTCAAATCCCGCAGTAGTAAATAGCGGGGGCGAGTGCACATCAGTGTATACGTGAATGTTTACTTTAAGCACCTTGCCGAGAGCGGTCACCTCTACGGCGCTGGCATAGGTACCGTCCCTACCCATGTATGTTTTGAGGTCCGCCCCGGTCTGGAATGGGTTTTCCCGCTCGTCCGACACAAAATCTCGGTACTCTTTCCAGTTGGCCTGGATATGTTGGACCGTTTTCTGTCTGTAGTCCCTATGATAATCCTCGGTATTCCGGACTAGGAAGCTCATAGCCCTAAACAGACAGTTGCCGTCTCCTTGTACGGGGTGTGTCTGGAAACGGCCCGGGGGCGGATCGTTAGCCTTGGCTTTAGCTGGCTGCTTTTTCCCCTTACTCTTACGAGTTTGTTTGGGGGAGGGGCCTCTCTGGTGTTGTGTTGGGGGAGGAACCTCAGCCGCTTTAACAGCTGGCCGAACCTCCCCGTCTAAGCGTTTTTTTGTAACGTGGGTGTTCGTCTCCCTGTACTGTATGTGCGCCCCCCCTCGGGGTGGCTGCGCCAACTCCCCGCTTGCGGTGTGTAGCTAGGTGTGGGGAGTATTGCCCCCCTATCTGCCCGGCGGGGTGCCGCATCCCTAAACTCCCTCGGGTGTTCGTCGGGGAGGGGATAGTGTTCCGGGCCCTTTGGGTATGTATTTGTATTTTCCCGTCCTTTTGTGGTTTTTCTTGTCTGTCGGTTATTGCCCGGTGGTCCGTTTTCCTGTCTCCGCCAGGGTGGGGTGTATGTTTACTGCTGCGGGGGCGGGTTTTCCCGGCGATTCCCTTTTCCCTGTGCTGGGAGGGTGAATACCCCTGTCTGGTCGGGGGTGGGTTTCCTCGACGGTCCCCATTTCCCCTATACTGTGGGGGTGCATAGCTTTGCCTGCGTGGGGGCGGGTTCTCCCGATACTCCCCATTTCCCCTATATTGCGGGGCTGCATAGCCTTGCCTGCCCTGGGGCGGATTTTCCCGGTACTCCCTGTCCGCCCTGTATTGTGGGGCAGCATAGCCCTGTCTGCTTGGTGACGGGCTGTTTCGCCGGGGAATTGTGTGTTCGTACTCTTCGGGGTAGTATTCCGGTGTGTACGGGGATGGTGGTCGCCGTGAGGTGTATGTCGACTCTGTGTCCGCGTATGATACCGGTGAGTACCGCGGAGGGTGGTGTGGCCTGTCCTGTGTGTGTGGTGTTGTTGGCCGCTGTGGAGGGTAGTAAATTTCCTCCCTCCCGTAGTGTCTCCTCTCCGTGTACCCCCTGTATCTTTCAGGATAATAGCGCTCTTCCGTGTCTGCGTGTTCATCCCTTAGCGGTCTCCCGCCTGCTTGGATGGCAGCTATTGTTAATTTTTCCATCCTGTCCACTAATTCATCTATTTTTTGACTAGTGTCGTCCTTTTGTGAATGAAAGTGCTGATTCACGGCTTTCTCCGTAGCTTTTTCCGTGATCTTTTTTCCTGCCTCTATTGTTTTTATGTTGTTCAGCATGTGTTGGACCGTGGGGTTGTTCATAGTGCACAACTTGTCCACGATGGATGGTCTGAGGCCCTGCATTAGCAGCTTAACTTTCTGTTTATTTGTCATAGCTGCGTTATATTTGTCGCACATCAGCAATTTTGCGTTTATGTACGACTGTACGCTTTCTTTAGGTCCCTGTGACCTCTGTCTAATTTGGTCATACAGGTCCTCCTCATCTGGTATGAGCTGGAATTCACTTTTCAACAATAAAGTGATTTCCTCCCATGTGGCATTTTCTAGGTTGTCCTCGTGAAGCTCATACCATGTCATGGCCGCCTTTGTGAGGTATGCAGGGAGGAGCCGTTTTCTGACTTCATCGCTCCAGCCATTGATCCGAGCCATTCTATTGAAGACTTTGAGGTATTCCTCGGGATCCTGGCCTTCCCCCGTGAACTTTGTGGGGTGGATCATGGGGTATTCAGTGTGTCTGTTCATCTCGTGTTTGGCTGTCTCTCGTTGGCTGTGTCGTGATTCTGGTCTGTTTAAGCTGTCCGCACCGCTATCGTGTGACAAGGTATTTGTGTTGTATGGAGGGGAATTAGCCTCACTCCCTGTGTACGATACGTGTGTTACGTTACCAGGTGGCTCGTCACCAGATATATCTTCACTGACTGATGGTGTGTTGTCGTACTGTGTGGATTTGACTACGTCTTCAGTCCTGTCTAAATCCTGTTTCACCGTTTCCAAAATAGTGTGTATGTCTAGGACTGCCTCTGTCGTGTGATCGTCTGCTTTAACAGTGTCTGTATCTAGTAACTGTGTGATGCGCTCGAGCAGATTATCAGTTTTTATGCTCTGTGATTTGCAGTTGCTGCAACAATAGGGGGTGGAGTGTTGGCAGGCAATCTACTTCACTGTCGCTAGATATTGGTGATATTTGTCCGTGCGCACTGGTCTGGGCCTGGGATCGTGTAAAATGTGTGACTTGTGCTGCCGCTGCTGGGTGTTGGGCGCGGATCTCTGATGCCTTGAATTCGAGTTCCCTAAGAAGTTGTACTGCAGTCTGGTCAGTTATCAAGTCACTGTTCTTAATTTTTAACTTCGGCAGGAGTGGAGTTGTACTAGCCGACAAATGGCGCGAAGTCTCTTAGTGTGGCTCTAAATGTGGTCATTTAATTTCCACTGATTTTGCACTATGGGGAAGGTGGGGGTGGGTGTAATAATACAAATCCCTGTGTAATAAAGAAAAATTGTGGGACGTAATGTAGGAGAAAAAAAATGTAGTCTCGCTTGGCTGCGTGCGGTAGGTGTTGTTTCTACCACGAGGGCTCGTTGTATGAGTCCTACCCTTATTGTTCGTGGTAGCAGCGCATCCACCAATATGTTTTAGATCCCTTAGTTGGAGGGTAGTTAGGGCTAAAACACTTATGTTATTGTACTAATTTGGAAGGTGATTCCTAGGAGAGGGTAGCTTCCCGTAGCCGGGTGAGCTTACCAGTGTAGTGTGTTGTTTAGCACTTAAACGCTAAGGGGTGTTCCTGCAAAGACACAAGTGTCGCTTAGGGGATGGTCCTCTGGCTGCAGACTGCTGTGCTGGTCTACCATCTGGACGGAGTGAGTGATATAATAGACGTGCTTATGTCAGCGACTCGCTGCTATGCAGTCGCGTGCGGGAAACACAATGGAGTTTGACCAAGCAATTGCTGGCTACTGTGGTCACGGTCAATCGTGACGGAGGTCAGGAAGAGTATGAGGATGTGAGGTAGAGTGTAATTATGAATGCAATGTGTAGCTTACTGACCAGTATTTATTGGTCAGTTGAAGTGGTTTTGTATGTCCCTTTTTGGGGAATGTAAGTAATGATACAAGTTGAGTGTACAAGATTGTGGATGGGTGTTTACAAAGTAAAGGATTCTGAACACTTGCTGAGTCTCACCTGATGATGGCAGCTGGCACAGTTGTCGGCTAGGGCCTTCGGCGGCGCACACTCTATGACAGATAATGCTCCAAAAAGGCCTCCCTTCTTATAGTTCCTGGCGTTGCTTAGTCAGCATTCCGTTGACGTAGCTGCCCCAGTTAGCTGGTGTGTAGATGTTTATGTTATGTTAGCTTTCAACTGTTTTATTGTTGATAATTTTATTTTGTCATTTCCTCGTTCCTTATCTTTAGTTATCTTATCTTCTTTTTTTATATTGCGGTACCTAAGTTTTAATATTAGGATTATATTGAAATATACTTTATAACCGTATTTTATTGGTAATTTAGTTTAACCATTTCTTGCTGAAAAGGATCCCACTGAGGACTGAAACATGCACATATTGACTAAATGCGGATATTATTTGAAACAACTTTTCATTCATTTTATCGCAATGTTGGCGACGGGCCCAGTACATCTCGCTGCTTTATAAGACAGTTTCCTCTTGGCAGTGGCTTTAGAATTCATCCGAAACTGTGAGCTATACACCCAAAGCGGCACAAGGCGAACCGAGATATCAGCGGCCATCCTAAGTACATGGTGCGTTATTTAAAGTCCCTCCAATAAGTACTGTTACATCCCGGAGCTGGTAACTGGAAACGGAAAATTATTTTCAGAATTATGATTCGATCCCTGAGGCCATCCACATATTACGTAATGACAAGCCCCCCAGGGGCTCACATCTAGTGGGACGTGGGTTGGCGACCACGGGGCCCCAGCTGAGTCCGGCATTGCTTCCACTTACTTGTGCCGGGCTCCTCTCTGTCTTCTTTCCTGTCGACCTCCCTTGGCCAACTCTTGTTCTTTTCAGACCCCGACGGTATTAGGGTATCCGAGGCCTAGGGAGTCTTTCACTTTCCCGCCTTAATTGGCCCTTGTCTCATCTTTCCTGTTTCCACCTTCTTCGAGGGGTCAGACCTCTTGTTTTCTTTTCATTATATATCCTTTTCCTTTTAAGTTTCCCGCACTGTTTTTGTTAATTGGCTCCCCATGTATCGATATTCCCTTTAGAGATTTATTTTGCATCTACACTCCTTTTTTAGGTATTTTCCATCTACGTTGCATATTGTAAGTTTTTTCGATCTAAATTGCATTTTGCGAGTGTTTTGAACCTCAATTGCAGTTTGTAAGGATTGACAATCTAATTTGCTTTTTAGTAAGCCTTTCAATATAGGATATGGAACTTTTGTGAGTAGTTTGAATTTCAATTGCATTTTGTATTTTCAACCTAAACCACTTTTTGCAAGTACTTTCAATCTATATTGCATTTTGTAGCGTGCACATCTAGCAAGTACTTTGATTCTCAATTGCGTTTTGTGGGTCTTTTGAATCTATCATACATTTTGTAAGCATTTTCAATTTCAATTGCATTTTTTAAGTATTTTGAATGCCAATTGCAATTTGTGATTATTTGAAATGCGCATTTTTAAATCTGAATTGCATTGAGTATTTTCAATCTCTCTTGCATTTTGTAAGTTTTGATTTTCACTTGCATTTTGTAAGTATTTCGACTGTACATTGCATTTTGAACGTATTTTGAACTTAACCTACATTTTCTGCGTATTTTTCAATCTATTCCTTTTTGTGAGTAGTTTAAATCTGAGTTCCTTTTTGTAAGTATTTTCCTTCTCACTTAATTTTCGTTCTGATTTCCACTCCGTTGACATTTTCGCTATCACCCAGACCATTCGAGGCCGATAACCTAGATGTTAGGCCCCTTAAAACAACAATTATCATCATCATCATCATCGTAATCACAAAGAGGGGGAGGGTAAACGAAATGATTGCGTATTCACTTAACAAATAACAAAAAGCATGGCTCTCGGTGATTTCTGTTTTACTTATGAAATTAGCAAAGGAGGTTAAAACAATATTTTTGGTGAAAAATAAAGTAGAAATTCTGTCAACTCTTGTTATTTTGTCCCCAAAGCATCTTAGAAAACTGCAGCGTTATATTTTTTAAAGTAATAATAATAATAATAATAATAATAATAATATCGTTCGGCCTCGCGCAGCTTGCATGACGAAATTTGTCGTTCCGTGGAGCACTATGAAATTTAAGGAGGTTAGATATCTAAGCTCCTTGACACTATAGCGCTTTCTAGTAGAGAAATGAGGAACTTTTGTGTTGGCGGAAAATCCCGAGATTAATTTTGCCATTATGAACACGGCCTACTGAATTCAAATGGGTTCTTTAACATGCCAACAAGGTATGACATGCGTGCCATGATTTCTCTTGGCTTTCAAAATTCACTTACCACGGCCAGGTGCGAACCTGCAAGCTTGGAATGGGTAGTCCGACACGATAACCACTCACTCACCGTGGCAAGCCTTTTAGTCTCTGATACAGCGGCTTCGGTGGCGTAGTGGGTAGCATGCTGAGCTTCTATGCCCAAGATCGTGGGTTCAAACCCGGCCGAAACAGTCGGATATTTTAAGAGCGTTAAAAATCCCTCAGTATGCCTTCCTTCGGAGGGGAAGTAAAGCCAGTGGGCCCATGTCATAGAATTATGGCATGTTAAAGAACCTTCCACTAATTACACCTGTGTGAAGCTAAATTGTATAGGTTAAGAATGTAAACAACGCTCTGAGGTTTCTACGTTCGTTGCCAAGAGCCGACTGTGGTGGCGTCTAGTAGCTATGTTCTGAACTTGGCCTAGTAGTAGTTGATGGTGGCACTTGGCGGCAAAAGTAGGAACTATTTGAAAAGTTCTAAGTTGCAGTCTGTACTTAAATTAAAAAACAGATAACACACACTAATACAGTCATGACAATTAACACCGGTTTTCAGACAGATTCTACACACACCCAAAGTACACGGGGCTACATGACCGCGTTGTCGTAGCCCCTAAACTTAAGAACCAACCAACCCGTCTCTGATATAACTTCAACCAAACACGAACAAGCCCTCCATGGAATGGAAATGAAATTGCTGCGTCGGTACATGTGTATTACAAGGGTTGACCATTGTCAGAAATGAACACGTAAGGAAGCAAACGGGAGTTGCAACAATTAATGGCAAAATGAGGGAACTGGTATGGACATGTCACATTAGAAGTCATGCGAACTCTGTGGTAAAAACGGTCCTGCGATACTATCCAGGAGGGAATCGACCCCGTGGGTGCCCAAAGAAACGATGGATGGATAGAATCAGCGAAGATCTCCTGGTGTTGGGGCTCAAACCTGAAGATGTCCTTGACAGGAAGAAGTGGCGAACAACAGCCAAGCAAGAGGACCCTGCGTGGGTCATTCCATTCCTGACCCGGTCGGAGACCGGAAGCAGGCTGTGGATTTTCATTTTCCTACTTTCGCTACCAAATGTTACCCTCCACGACATCTAGCTAGCGGACTTGGGTACTAGATGCCATCGTATTCAGCACCTGGTGGCGAACGTTGGAAGTAAAACAGAGTTATTCATTCTAACCTGCAAATTTTTGCTTCACACAATTTTAGTTAGTGGAAGGTTCTTTTACAGGCCATAAATATATATATATGACACGGGCCCGCAGCTTTGCTTCCCCTCCGAAGGAAAACATACTGAGGGATTTTTAAACGCTCTTATAAAATCCGACAACTTCAGCCGGGTTTGAACCCGCAACCCAGCTTTTAATTTACTTCAGGACATTTTTCACATATTTTACTAATTATAAGGTGATTTCAAAGAGTAACGAGACGGAGGCTGTAATGCGCAAACCGGTGACGACATCGGCTAATCTTGGCGTGTATAACGAGGTGTGGTTCCGACCAGAGCATGGAAGGTCACAGCCCGTCGCGAGAGGGCACGCGTGCACGTCACGTGACTATACAAAGCGAGCAGCAGCATGCATCAATCGTCCAACCAAGACCAAGAGAGTAGGCCATTCGACATTCTTCCTGGCGTGGTTGAAGACTTTAGGGCACCCATTGGGAACACACTTTCCGCAAGTGCAGTCGTTCCTTCATGATGGTGTGCACACTTCCGACACTGAATCCGACCACGGCCGCTATGGCGTTCACTGTCACTCGGCGGTCCTGGGTAATGAGTGCATCAACCAGCTGGACGTTGTCATCGGTAATGCAGGGGGTGCCCCAGACCGGACATCATCGGCTAACGCCACCCGTCCTTCCCTGAAGCGCTTGTGCCACGCCTTGGCCCTTGCAAGGGACATGCAGAGTTCGCCGTACACTTGTGATATTCGGCGTTGAATTTCCGTTCGCCTACTCCTTCCGCTGTCAGAAACCGAACAACACCTCTTTGCTCTTCGTTTGACGCCTCCATGTCACTGTTTGCAATGCGACTGGCAGCGTTGGACGGTTGATGCATGCTGCTGCTCGCTTTGTATCGTCACGTGACGTGCACGCGTGCTCTCTAGCGACGGGCTGTGACCTTCCATGCTCTGGTCGGACACCATTGCAATTCCCTGAAAAGGAAGTGCAGTTCCTTCATAAACACGCGTGATTTCGTACGGAATGAATAAAATATCTCCTTGTCTTCCTAAAGAGAGGATTATGATACATTTCCTCTAAGTGAGCTGTAAGGACGTGATCCGACTGTCAGCTCAGTCGCAAGATTACATCTGGTTATTAAGAATCTGAAGTCAAATAATTAATGATATATATCTTGCCCTGGAGGAGCTAAGGAGACGTGATGATGGATGGTGGGACCTGCTCGCAGATTATTAACTCCTTATCTCGCAAGACATCCCCCACCCCTCCATGAACATGACCTCACCCTGCCAGAGAAAGCCTGATAACCCCGGCACGTTCCTTGTCTAAAGACTTGCGCTCGTCTGGCAGCATGAACGTGTTGGTCACATCACAGGGAGAACATTTACCCCCACATCCATTCTGCGATCTTAAAACTGAAATTAAAGTTATCATTACCTCCTTTACAATGAGAAACATAGATTTCCTGGATATGCTATTCATTTTTGCCTATTTTCATTTTATTTAAAAATTAGGCTTAAGAGATCACCTTTGGTCCGTGTGTGTGTCCCCCTCTAATAACATCTAACCGGCTCGAGCGATTTCAGTGAAACTCGGTAATGCCATAGCACTATTCCGGACGACCCCGACAGTGCCCTTCAAATTTTGTTACGTCTCACCAATCCAAAATGGCGACTTTGCGAAATATTTCACCGGCATTCAATATCCCCGAAACTACTACTGATATCACCCTGAAATTTTGTACGATGATAAAGAGCACTACTAGAAGTTCAGCTATGATACTTCCAAAAACCTGTAAAATACAAAACGAACATGGCGGCCAAGCGAAGGTGAAACGTTTCTCGCGATTTAACCATCTGAGGACAGTGAAATATGGTACAGTAAATGTTTATACGCATTGTAATGCACTGACATTTAATTGAGTTCAATTGTTTACATAACCTCAAGATGGTGGCTGTGCGCAATTTTAAAATTAAGTTTTTATGTCTTGTGTATTAATCATACGATCGAAGTAAACGTTTGAATAATGAACCTCCGCTAAATCGTTATCTGATAGTACATAACTATATGGCCTACATTAGTAACAAGAAGTTCCGTGACGAACTAAAGAGCCTGCTTTTCTTAAAATTTAAAATTCATGCCAATGATTAATCTATATGGACCTAGACTATCTAGAATAATAACGAAATAAAGTTGGTAATATAGAAATTTCTAATTAGTTCGAAATATACCTGGCATTATGTAGCCTGATAGAGCACTGCAGCTGGCAGCCCTGGTGACTGAATATATTCTTAATTCCATCTCTTAAGGTACAGAATACAAAATTTGGTTGAAGTCCAATGGATAGCATGGACTTTACATGAAGTTAAACATTGGACTTATTGCAGCGTGCGTAAAATGATGTTGGCAACAATGTCATGCATGTGTTGGTCAGAAATAATTTGAAATATTATCATCTATTGTTGTGCCAATTTTGGATGAAATCCATTTGTTAGTATAGTAGTTACTGGTATTTTAATATTGGACCTATCAGCAGGCTTAGAATGATGTTGGTAGCACTGACGTACATTAGTTGCTCCAAATTAATCTAGAATGGTAGGTACTATACGTTAGCAAAGTTTAGAGCTGTTGGCTTGCATACTTTCTGATAGCCTATATTGATATTAGGGTAAAAAATATAAACAGCATTTATTAACAGTTGGCAGCCCTGATTGCTCTTAATAATACGCATAGTCATATATATTATGGTACATATAGCACATACGAAATTTGGTTGAAATCCAATTAATAGTATAGAAGTAACATGTATTTAAAAATTGGTCTTATCAGCAGGCTTAGAATCATGTTGGTAGCACTGACATACATTAGTTGCTCCAAATTAATATAGAATGTCAGGCACTATACGTGTGTGAAGGTTAAGGTTGTTGGCTCGCATACTTTCTGATATATTGGTATTTGGATTAAAAAAATAAAGAGAGCATTTATTGACAGTTGGCAGCCCTGGTGGCTCTTAAGAGTACGCTCAGTCATATCAGTTTATGTACAGATAGTACATACGAAATTTGGTTGAAATTTAATTGATAGTGTAGGAGTTATATGTATTTAAACATTGGACCTATAAGTAGGCTTAGAATCATTTTGGCTACACTGTCATGTATGGCCTCCTGAAAATTAAACTGAAGTGTTATTATCTGTGTATGTGCCAATTTTGGAATAATTCCCATGTATATATTCCAAGATATCCAACATGGAGCTGAAATTTTAATTATGATTTTTCAGCAGTTGTTAGCACTGACATCATTTTCAAGTATTACGTTGAGATGTCCCGGTTGAGATATTTACTCATACCAAATTTGGTTTCGATTGCTGCAGCCGTTTAGGAGTTGATAGGGGGGGACACACACACAGACAGGCGGACAGCCAGAAGGACTGACAGACAGACAGACATTCAATAACCTGGTAGGCACATATCCAACATGGCGACATGAAATATAAATATTTAAATGGACGTTTCTCGCGATTTAGCAATCTGAGCGCAGTAAAACTTGGTACGGAAAATGCTTATACAAATTTTAATCCACTGCCGTCTAATTTATTTCAATTGTTTTCATAACCACAAGATGGTGGCAGTACAACATTTTAAAATCTGATTTTCGTTTCTTGTGTCCCAATCATGCGATTGAAATTTGAATACTACAACTACACAAGATCACTGACACCGTGAGGAAAAGGCGATTGAATTTCTACGGCCACATTCTCAAGATGAACGGGAAATCGTTGTATTTGTCATTATGAAACAGTTTCTCCCACCAATCAGAGATCAAGTAACAGTTGTGTGACCAATTAGGTAAGGATAGCATCGCACCTGCCCTGACTTCCACGGCTTCCTATTTTAAATTCCACTGCGTGGCTAGTGTCATAGTGGGGTATTTGAGGAGGCCATGGTCAAATACAAGGTATTCTGTGCGTCCCATGCGCTCTGTTCAGTACATAAAACTGGCGAAATCTCGACAGATCTTTATGAACATAAAATATTTATAATTATCGTCGAACATAAACAGTCGCATGCAGCGAGCCTATAATGGCTATAATTAAAACACGAGTGTCTTAATTACCATTATGGGCTCGTTGCATAATATACTAGTGTACGTGTAGTATTCAAACTACAATCGCATGATTACGACACAAGATGTAAGAATGAGATTTTAAAATTTCGCACAGCTGCCATCTTGTGGTTATGGAAACTATTGAAATAAATTAGATGCAAGTGGATTAACATTTGTATAAGGATTTACTGTACCAAGTTTTACAGTACTCGGTTAGTTAAATTGCAAGAAACGCCCATGCGAATATTTATACTTCGCGTCACCGCCATGTTGGATTTGTGATCACCAGATTATTGAAAGTCCTATAGGTGAACTTTTATTCATAGTCCCTATGAACATACAAAAATCAGTTTGATTGCTGTAATAGATTCGTAGATATTGAGATCCGTCTAAATAATTCGGATGGTCACCATGTTGGATTGTTATATGTATAGGACAGAGTAATGTACCATTAAAGGAAAATTATTGCGTAGGTTCATTATTCAAACTTTCACTTCGATCGCATGATTACGACACAAGAAATAAAAACTTAACTATCGAAATTCGCACAGCCGCCATCTTGAGGTTATGTAAACAATAGAACTAAATTAGATACCAGTACATTACAATGTGTATAAACATTTGCTGTACCAAGTTTGATTGCGTTTGGATCATTAAATCGCGAGAAAAACCTATTTAAAACTTTCAACTTCGCTTAGCCACCATGCTCGTTTTATAATTAACCGGTTTTCAAAAGTCTCATAGATGAACTTCCAGTAGAGCCTTTCAGGGTGATAGCGGTAATAGTTTCAGAGATATAGAATGCCGGTGAAATATTTCGCACAGCCATCTTGAGGTTATGTAAAGTTAGATTTCTGTGCATTACAATGTGTATTTTATAAACATATACTGTACCAAGTTTCATTGCGTTTGGTTGGTTAAATCGCGAGAAACGTCTATTAAAATGTCGCAACTACGCTTGGCTACCATATTGGTTTTGTAGTTACCAGGTTTTCAAAAGTCACATAGGTGAACTTTTAGTAGTTCCTTTTATCACCGTACAAAATTCCGGGAAGATATCGGTAATAGTTTCGGAGATATTGAATGCTGGTGAGATATTTCGCACAGCCGCCATGTTTGATTGGTGAGACGTAACAAAATTTGAAGGCATGGTCGGGGTCGTCGCAAATAGTGCTATGAACTTACCGAGTTTCGTTGAATTCGCTCCACACACGCACACACACGAATCACTCACGCACACACACAGACAGACACACGGACAAAAGGTGATCTTATAAGCCTATTTTTTCAGAAAAAAAACTAAAAGCTCGTTCTAGGTTGATGCCGTGTACAGTAGACTATCTACTGTAGATTCCTAATGAATGTAGATCCGACAAATTAGATCAGTGAATGTGTAGGATATTATTATTCGCAACCCCGGTGTAAGACTGCCACAAGGACACTTTTTCAGGAGAAGCATTTAAAGATTTTGAGATAATAAGGAAAAATATTTACATATTAAAGTGAATGTAACATATTAATAAATTTTAGCATTATCTAGTACTATACTATGACATAAAAAGTTCTTTCATGGATTATAATTATGTTTTAATAAAAAATAATAATAATTTTTAGTTATGACAGTTTTCTATTCAGTGCCATAGAAAAGCTATTTATAGTCTATAATCTGAGTTGTGGAAGCTTTATAGGACACAGACTTGATCATAGGCATTTATGAGTACCATATACTTCAAAATTCATGTTTTTTGACCGTTTGGTTGGTTGGTTCCTTAATTTTACGGGCTACGACAACGCGGTCATGTAGACCCGTGTACTTTGAGTGTGTGTAGAATCTGTCTGATAGCCGGTGTTAATTGTGATGGCGGCATTAGAGTGTGTTATCTGTTAGGTAGATTTCATTAGAAAGCTAACTATTGCAATGGGTACCATGTTTAGACTTCCGGAAAATTTCGACATATCTTCACGTTTCACATCCCCTAGACCCCAAAACCACCGTCAGTTCAAAAGTTTATATATAATTTTGTATATATATATATACACACATATATCACTTTCTTGTGGACACGATAACTATCGCAATTTTGCACCGATCAATTTGATGTTTACATACTATGTATCCCTATAAAATCTCGGTCGAGTTCGTTAATGGGCACAATCGGTCGACGGGGGTGAAAATGCGGGTCATTTTTCGAAAAAGTGAAATATCGCCATAACTCTCTTAATATTTGAAATATCGAATCCATTCAAAGTTCATACTATGTGTCGAATAACGTCCAAAAATTTATGTTTGAAGAGTTTTTTGATAGCACCAACCATTGACCAAAGGGGTGGAAATAAGTGGGTTTTTCGGGAAACATTAATCATATCTCTCTTAATAGGCACAATATAAAAACCGTACAAAATTGACAATATTCCCCTAATAATTACCTAAAACTTTTGTCTGAAAGAATTTTTGATATGACCCACCATTACGCCAAAGGATGAGAAAAATGGTTTCGGAATTATGAGAAAATGCCAAGAGCTATCAGAGGTTGCCATGACAACACTACTAAATTGATGAGGGATGAGCCATTAGACGTTGCCATGACAACGCGCTTGCACGCGATCACATTCAGTTTTCCATCTGACTAAGTGAGAAGCGGCCTCTGTGACGTAACTGGCAGTATGCTGAACTTCTAAGCCCAAGGTCGCGGGTTCAAAGCCGGCCGAAGTCGTCGGATTTTCTAAGAGCGCTAAAAATCCCTCAGTATGCTTGCCTTTGGAGGGGAAGATCCAACGTTCGTTGCGAGTTGCTGGTTGCGGTGGCATCTCGTAGCCAAGTTCAGAGCTAGGTGTCGTTGACGGTAGTATCTGGTAGCAACATTAGGAACTACTGCTTGAAATTGACCGTCTGCAGTCCTTACCTGAATTACAGACTAATACAGCCATCCCTAAGTACACGGGGTTACATGACCGCATTGTCGCAGCCCCTAAACTGAGGAACCAACCAAAATCTCTGCGGGAGATATAATTTTGCGTGAAGAAGTAACAGACTGTTAGATAGTTACACATCAGTGTCGAAACCTTGCATAAGGACAGTGTGACCACAATTATAAAAATGTACCCCAATTGACAAGAAAGTTACCGTTCCCATAAGACAATAAAATGTTTAAAATATGCATAAAATGACGAAAAACAAAGATAATTAAGCTCCAATAATAAAATACTTTCTCGCAATAAATGAGGTCTGATCCTTCTACGAAAACGTGCATATTCTGCCTATTTTTGCCTATCCCCAAGTTTGTCCGCTGAAATCTACCTCAGCCTTCCGGCGTGCCGAGAGGACTTTTTTAAATTCAAGTAAGGACTGCAAACATTTAATTTCACATAGTTCCTACTTTTGCTACCAAATGCTACCGTCAACGACACTTAGCTGTGAACATGGCTACTAGATGCCACTGCAACAGGCACCTGGCGACGACCGTTGGAACTTAAGACAGTTAGTCAAATCTAACGTATAATTTAGCTCACACGAGTGTAATTAGAGGAAGGTATTTTACATGCAATATGTCTATATCATGGGACTGCCGTCTTTACTTCCCCTCCGAAGGAGGAGGGATTTTTAACGCTCTTAAAAAATCCGACGACTTCGACCGGGTTTAAACCCCCAACCTTCGGCGTAGAAGCTCAGCAAGCTGCCAACTGCACCACAGAAGCCGCTTGTCTTGCACTGGACGTGCGGTATATCCTGTCAACGTTTGGATAATTCCAGAGAAAACGGGCTATAAGTCTCTTATATTTAACATTATTGGATTAGTCCTTTGATAGGTTGTTGGACTCAAAAACCACATTAATGAGCTGGGATTGATCTTGCTATGACAAACATTGCACCGACTGTGCGTTTCAGACCGCCGGAATATTACGAGAAGAGAAAATTAAAAAACATACTTTTCTGCTTAAGTGTTCGATTTTTAATTTTTACGCAAGAGGTTCCTTCACTGTTTGTCCTTGAGGCGTATCGTGCATTGTTGTGGAACGTGTTGATTGGTGGCTGGGATAAACACAAAGCCTGCTGAATCCATTAACCCAGTGAGCTCTGAAATATGCAGCCGGGATATAATAGAAGCGAGTCGTTAGCAGTCGGTCGCTTTGTTCCCCGAAGATACATTTTTAATGAACTTAGCGTGATTGTGTTTCCTTTTACACTTCATCACCACGGCTATGATTGGGACTTCTTGTTGCTAACGCGTGGTTGAATTATTACATTCACTGAATATGTTAATAAGGAATATGTTTCGCTACCAGATGTGGAAAACAACATTGAGATAATTATAAATTGTCTTATCCACAAGAATTTCCTTCAATTTCAATTCGACAAACAGTTTCTACCCTCAAGGATTATTTAAGTTCATCGGCATCATTTTGTCTTTAATTTTGACGTACAGGATGTAGTGGATAATTCTTCTTCTTCTTCTTTCTTCGATTCGGCCAACTAGGGACCTCGTCATTTCAACTGTCTTTTCTTCTGAGCTCTAACTACCGCCCAGTGTTCCCGCATTCGTCTTCGGTGTTGTTCTTTTCTCTCTTGGGACCACGGCTTCCCTGTCTTCAGCTTCGGCTTTTCCTGGAAACCTTTGTGCATTCGTAGTTTTTCCTGAAGTGGAACACGCTCCTGGATATCGTTAGGGGAAATTTCCATTTCACGTAGATCTTTCTCAACTTCCGTGGACCATGCCCCTTTGGATTTCTTATCCTGAAAGTACGTCAATATCCGCTTTGATATCCTGCCTGGGCTCATTCGTGTCACGTGGCTATAAAAGGCAATCCTTCTTTTTCGAATCGTGTCACTGATCTTCTCCACGTGCTTGTATAATTCGTGGTTGTGACGCCTTCTGTACTCGCTGTTTTCTTTGATGGAACCCAGGATTTTCCTCAATATCTTCCTTTCTTTAGCCTCTAGTTTTTCCATCAGAACTTTCTTGTTCATTATTAGAGTTTCAGCCGCATACAGAGCCTCTGGTCGAATAACAGTGCAGTAATGTCTAATTTTGGCGTTTAATGATATCGGTCTCTTATTGTAGATGTCTTCAGTCAGGTTGTATGCCATTTCCATTTTATTAATGCGTGACATGAAGGCTTCCTTCTCTGATAGGCTAGGCTCTATCCATTCACCGAGGTATTTAAACTTATCTGCCTTCAGAACTTTTCCTAGTCCGACCTCCAGTTCACTGGGCGCTCATTGTTATTGTTATTATTATTATTATTATTTACTTCATTCTCAGAACAATATCTGGCAAATACTTGGCCAATATACAGATTACAAGGAATCAAAGCATAATCACCACCCTCAAGAAACTATTTTGACTAGTCCATGAATTTTATAACTAATCTGGTTGTCGCAATGATGACTGCTTTCTGCATTGACTTGTATAAATTTGTGTCAATATCAAGTTCCTTCAACCCCTGCAGTAGACTCTTTTTGGTGCAACAACATTGCTTGATTTAACAATTGGTGTGATGTTCACCTTCGCTTCCTGATGGCTTCCAATTGGTCTTCTCGTCGTGCTTTGCCTTTAACCCTTAATAGGGCAAAAGACTGGGGGTATGAAATATTTTTTATTTTTGCACCTTTGTAATTGGGGGTGATAGATGATTTTATGGGTGTGGATTCTATTTTATGAAATATGGGCTGGGAAATTATTAACCCACTGCCCATACCCGACAGTATGCTTTCTTAAATGAGCAATGGGGGTAATAATCTCCCGCCTCCAAATTACAGTATGATGGTACTGTGTTTATCACTCAATAATGAGGTTAATTTAACAGGATATAATATCACACACATCACGCTCTATAATTAAAAAAAAAACGTAACTCTCACGCAACACAAGGTTAGTGACCTATATAATCTTTGCTGAAAACTGCACAAAAAATATAAAAGTGATTTTGGAATGTTAAAAGTTATTATATTCGAATATAATTCAATAATTTCATAATAGTATTTACTAAAAACACAGAAAATTAATTTTTTTTTTAATTCTATTCTTTGGCAAACACCCTGAGCAGGATAATATTTCCATTCTAACTGAAATATATTTACTCAAGTGGCCAAATCCATTATTAACATTGTATTTTAGTTATATACCAACCTTTACAAATCTCTTATCTTCAATAAAAACACCTTCTTCTGTAAAACAATGCATTGTATTCACTCAACACAACGGAACTGGCAAGCACGTGCTCTGTGGGGACCACTGGGATATACGCTTCCCACCTTTGGTTTCTGATGACAGTATACATCAAATTAATGGGTTTTCAATATTTCTCTGTAACTAGCTGGTGGATGCAAGTGGAACTGCTTGAAATGAAAGGGGTGGGAAGTTTCTCTCCCTAACACCGTTCTATGAACACATGGTGGGAAGATAGTATCCCAAGGACCTATAAAGGGTTAAGGATACACGGAACGAAAAATCATATAAAAATCCACATTTTTTTTTAAATTTTGAATTCTGTATCTGTGACTATTTCCCTATCCAATGGTCTATAAATTATGATAATCCCCCCATCGGAAGTATTTTAATTAATTTTTTTGTAAGATGGTTCATAGGCTCCATGCTCTCGCTAGACAGGTTATTTGACATTTAGACTGACAATGCTTCCACAAAGAAATTCCACAACAATATGCTTTTATGTGTCATGTATTCTGTACTCGTTAACATTGTACTTAATATGGTGGACAGTCTCTGACACAGGGCATCTGTAGGGACACCTATCATCTTGAGGAGTCCCATCTTTAACAACGAACTTCATATAATTACATGTTGGAATGACCTGGTCTTGTGTAGCCACCATAAACCCTTCAGTTTCGGGGAAGATCTGCCCTGCAGTCAGCCAAAGGTTCGACGCTCTATCAAAGTTCACCACTTTGTTGTCAGTGACATCTGGTAGTGAAAGTTGGAACTACTTGAAATTGCACGGAACTTGTAGCTCACCCTATGGGTGTCCACATTGAAGCAGCTACAGCCTCTGGCGAGCTGTACATGTCCTCGGACACTCCCGGTGGTGTATTCTTGGAATACACGGTACGAGAGAATATAAAGTTTAATGCTCTTTGCTTGTTCATTCCTTCCTCTTTATCAAACACCAACAGTGATCTTCTATTTTCTCTTTGATGGTCATGTCTCTTATGTCATTGTGAGTCTGTTCTAGATATATATCTTCCATGACCCACCTAGCGTCATCTAGCAGCGAATCTCTGAAACTCCTCAATTCTTCCTGGTGCAAGAGGACTTCCTTATCCATCTGGCCACCAGGTCTCGTTGCCATCGCCAGCTATTATCTCCGTGATCAAAAGAACTTCGTCTACTTTTTCACCCACCAGGCTGTGCTAGTATCGCCTGCTATCAACTCTTTGAAGACCATTTCCTCAAGAGAATTTAAGTTTACAATATTGGTCATGCTTATATGTTCTCCTTTTGTCTCCTACCCCCACTCTTTTCCCTTCCTTGAACCCTCCGCGCTTCGCTGAGTGGGTCTCACTTGTAAGTCGGCAGTTGACTCGGTCAGTCAAGGCTCAACCAGAGCCAGTCTCCTCAAACCAAGAGGCACTCTCTACATTCTACGCCATGTTGGCACATTAAGTATTCGTCAAAGGGAACTTCGCCTTCGACATGCAACCAAGATAAGTACAGACTTAAGGTTTTAACCTCATCTTCATCAGTTTTATTATCTACATGCTTTTATTGATCATTTTATAGACAGCGTGAGATTACTTATTTGGGGCGGTAATCATTCTTCGCGGGATTTGCTATGTTGGGCTTTTGTCTGTCTAAGCCAACCTTACTAGAAAGTAGCTTTTCTTAAGCTATTTAAATGAGAGATCTTCTCGCAACGTGGGATATTATCTAATACCCGCTGTCCATAAAATATTAAGCTCGTTCCACCGCTGGATTAACTTTGGCCCCATTCTTCTATTAGGACTGTTCTGGAACCTTCCAGATTCTGTACTCTATCTACAAGTCTTGCCGTCATGTATTTTTCACTCACTTGTGGGAATACTATTTAAAATGAGGAATCTTCCTTATAAATTACTGCAATAGCTAAAGTTTCTTCCACCGTTGGAATGTTCTATGGCGCATTTAATTGTAATTCACAAATTTCTCAAGAAATAGACTCTCGCCTACCTAGTGCAACCAGTTATCTTTCATCATTGCAATAACTTTCTTTCCCATAAACTTTCGTGTTACTACAGTGAACTTTTCATCCATTCAACAAACTATAGTGAGAACTAGTGCTTGTTAAACATTTCTACCGCGTCGCGATCGTCCGATTATCATAAATAAGGCCATGAACATTTATCCTAAATCCCAATTGATCTTTCCTAAACCTTCTACTAACAAACCATGTTAATAAAATTGTTACTTTAAGGTCTATTGCAATGAGGTGTCACTCTAAAGACGTGCCCTCGCACCTTTGCTTATAGCTCATTAATTAATTTCTGCATAACCACGTGTTTCATACACGGTTCAAGCTTACATTGTTTCTCCCTTATAATCAGGGAATACAATTCTTTCAACTCAGGAGTGAGTTATTTCTAGGTTTCACGAAAGGGAAACTTGCCCCATTTGTCTCGTGATTCCTAATTAAACATAGGAAGTCTAGAACCTTCCTTTTGACTTTCTCTTCAGGTTTCACTGTAAGTGACCTGCCCTCTTTTGTATAATTGTAATAAAAGTAATTCTGCACAAATAAGAAGTTATAGGAACTTCTATCTTATTCTTCATATTTTTCTTATTGTTATTTTCGAAATGGTTACTTTCTCTAGAATGTTTCCTCAGAAATTTCTTATAGTACACACCATGTACTCTATTTATTGTTAAACTTTAATCGCCTTAATTGTCTTTAAATTTTGAATTTTTATCTTCGCTATTTTAGATCCTTGCTAGGATTTTATAAAGGTTTGAAACCTAATAAATTGTCAATTGCCTGGAGCAAACTTTAAATGTTAGGAGGCTGCGACCCCAAATTGTTACTAAAAATTGAAACTATATACTTGTCAAATTTTTTGGACTTTTTTGCATTGTTAAATAAATTCAAACTTTCCTTTTCGACTCATCATTTCTCTAATACAACGGTTAGGCAAGATCCTGTCTTCCTTGGCTCTTCCTATTCAATGCCATTAAATCTATTGATAGGGCTTTCACCACTCGTTGCATTTGAGCAAGAACTCTTAGTGGTAATCTCGTTAAAGTTTCTCTTAGCTTTAATAGCTAATTCTAACTGGCCAGTAAGGCAAGTACAGCTCGCTACGCCAGCTACCTGCTTGTGGAGATCCTCTCCGAAAACTTATGGTTGGTTTTCCAAAAGATAAGTGTTTCTCTTTATCTAAACTTTTAGCCGGCTCCTTGCTGAGTAAAAGCTTAGCCATGTCCTAATGCAACTATTGGTTCACTTACCAAAATTACTCCCCAAGGTATATTTTTTTTTTTATCACAAACCTTCTTGGAAGCACTTGGTCGCTTTTTAGGAACTCCACAACTTCGAAAACTGGAAATATCAAAATCGATGCAAATTATTGGCATTCTTCGAATTACTTGGTCAAAAAATAATTCCTTTGAACAGATCCACAATAAGTCTGTTACTATCTGTCTTGCCAGACCTTCACCCTTCCCCATAGTACGCATATGCATGCTTGAGAGGGAATACTCTAAAGCCATTCTCTTGCAAACCGCCCAAGTCCTAGCTGCGGTTACCGTTAGCCTCGACCAGGTCCTTACCCATTTTAGGTATCAGAGAGCGGATTTGCGGTGGCAACCGCCTTTGAGTGTATTTAAGGTTAAATTTACAACTTTTGTGAGTCTCTCCTCCCATCTTTCTATCCTTTTTCTCCAGTCCGAAACCCACCTCCTTTTCTTTATCATCTTCCCTTGGTGGTTAGGTTATTCCTCAGTCAATAATCTAACCACCCGGTGCTAAAAGCCATACGATAAATAAATAAATAAATAAATAAATCAGTGTTTCCCAACCTGGGGGGCGTGGGGCTTTAGCAAGGGGGGCGTGAAGTGATTTCCGAATTAAGTTTTTATAACTCGAATAATACAATTTTGTAAAATAAATATTCTTCGAATCTCTCCAAGTGATTGTCGCACCAAGTCAATCGTTCAAAAGCACTGGTAATTGCCAACTGTCGGCACAAACCTCTGCGGAGCCGCGAGGTTGGAGGTGAAATAAGGAATTTGCTGTGTTGTAAGGAGCAAAATCAATGCCAATTTTATCGTCTCGCTGGCATAACTTTGTGATTTCTTTGAAGCTTTGGACAGTTTGAACTTAAAGCTCCAAGGTAATAACTCCAATATTATACATTCCTGAAAAAATACAGTTATGGAAACGCCGGCTTCAGTTGAACAACTTCTCATCCTTCGACCGCCCTAATGAAATTTTGCCGAAAAATGAACGTGATCGTAATAAACTTAAGTCCAATTTCAGTCACATTTGGATTCCCTGGCACAAGAATTAAACTTCTACTTTCCAGATATCTCGTCGGAAGAATGGATGTTAACAAGAAATTCGTTTGCCATTGACATTGAAGCACTGCCAGCTCAGCTTCAAGAAGAAGCCATAGATTTGAAGTGTATCCTGTAATAGCCAAATTTGCATTGCGTGTCATTGTCCCATTTTGAAAGACATATTTATGCGAGTCAGGATTTTCAACGCTGAGTGTCATAGAAACAAAGCAGCGCTGTCGGCTCGATGTTGCAAGTGATCTTCGCTGTGCTCTGCCAAATATCAAACAAACACACCCAATCTTACCAAGAGACAAGATGTTCAGTAAAGAACATATAGCCTACTTTCTCCTAAATGCATGGGTATTGTTATAACTCTTTGTTCTTTTCAAGGAGTATAATTGAATGTTGGTTGTAGTAGCTTGTTAAAATACAACGTGCTATAGGGATATTAAACAAGAATATGAGGTGCCCTTTGCTAGTGCTACCTCTGTAAAAAAAATCATTCAATTCGGTTTCACCGTGTTTGAATTGATCCGGGGAATGGATTTGCACACATACATGGCCGCTATTTGCAAACTATTGGGCTGATGACCTTGTAGTCAGTCATAAGATGATTTCCACAAAAAGGCATGTTGTTGCAAAATACGGTAGAGATCAAATTATTAGGATGGTCGAAATTTGATTTAAGCTTTTAACATTTGGGTGGCCGTCATTCCGTTTCCGTCAAGATGGCAGCGATATAAAACATGACACTGAGGTGCCTTTTGCTAGTGCTACCTCTGTACCAAATTTCGTTCAATTCGGTTTCACCGTGTTCGAATTAATAGGGGTAATCGATTTTGACACAAAGATGACCCCCATCCGCAAACTATTAGGCTAATGACCTATTAGATTTGTCAAAGGATGCTCCCTTCATAAAGGTATGTTGTTGCAAAATTTGGTAGAGATCGGATGAATAGGTTAGTCGTAATTTGATTTAAGCTTTGAACATTTGGGTGGCCGCCATTACGTTTCCGTCAAGATGGCGGCGATATAAAACAAGACACTGGTGTGCCCTTTGCTAGTGCTACCTTTGTACCAAATTTCATTCCATTCGCTTTCACCGTGTTCGAATTAATAGGGGTAATCGATTTTCACACAACGATGGCCGCCATCCGCAAACTATTAGGGTAATGACCTATTAGTTTGGTCAAAGGATGCTGCCCCATAAAGGTATGTTGTTGAAAAATTTGGTAGAGATCGGATGATTAGGTTAGTCGTAATTTGATTTAAGCTTTGAACATTTGTGTGGCCACCATTACGTTTCCGTCAAGATGGCGGCGATATAAAACATGACACTGAGGTGTCCTTTGCTAGTGCTACCTTTGTACCAAATTTCGTTCAATTTGCGCTCACCGTGTTCGAATTGATAGGGGAGGACAGACATTCAGAGTACACACACTCACACACACACACACAGACTCACACACACACACACAGACAGACACACTTTTTTTCGCCCTGTAGTGATCTCATAAGTCTACTTTCATTTTTTGCAAAAATCGAAAGTAGGGTAAAAACAGTGTCAACCCTCTGACTGACAATTGTTGACTAATTTAAGGATTTGTTTTAAAAGTGTGTTCTTTGTATTGTGCTAAACTGAAGTTAGTTATGCCTATTACACTATGTACTGTTATTAGGTTAGGTCTATATCCTCCGCGTCAATCGAAGAGGTTATAGAAGCGATGTGTGATGGGGAGAGGGAGAGGGCACGATGAACTCCCGTATCTGAAAAGGGGGGCGTCAGCTGACAAAGGTTGGGAACCACTGAAATAAATAAATAAACGAACGAATCGACGCTACCATGGGCTTGTGCAGTTCCTTCCCGTGCTGCTGTTTCGCGCATACACGCATTCTTATAATTCTTCTTATTATTATTATAATCTGAAGGGCATAAACTAGCTGGAGGTGGAGGGTTCAATTAGGTGAAAACAAGGTAAGGAATCTGACTTAAATATGCCAGGGAAATTGAGCTTCCAGTCGCTAAACTTGGCAATGCTGTGTAAAACTGTATTCCAGTTGCTTGGTTCCTCAGTTTACGGGCTGCGACAACGCGGTCATGTAGCCCCGTGTACTTTGGGTGTGTGTAGAATCTGTCGGATAACCGGTGTTAATTGTGATGGCTGTATTAGTGCGTGTTATCCGTTTTTAATTCAAGTAAGGACTGCACACATTCAATTTTCAGGAAGTTCCTACTTTTGCTACCAAACGCCACCGTCAACGACAACTAATAAGTTCTGAACTTGCTTACTAGATGCCACCGCAGTCGGTTCCTGGCGACGAACGTTGCAACCTAAGAGCGTTAGTAAAATCTAACCTATAATTTAGCTTCACACAAGTGTAATTAGTGGAAGGTTGTTTTACATGCCATAAATCTATGACAAGGGACCGCCGGCTTTACTTCCCCTCCGAAGGAAGGCATACTGAGGGATTTTAACGCTCTTAAAAAATCCGATGACTTCAGCCGGGTTTGAACCCACGACCTTGGGCATAGACGCTAAGCATGCTACCAACTACGCCACCGAAGCCGGTGTCCTAGTTGTGCTGATATTGACCGGCAGATGGCACTGAAGACAAACAAATACTCGGAGATCGCAGGCACATTACTTTAGCTTGAGTAATGTGTGCCTCAGTGAGGGACGGCTCGTTCTGTCCAGTCAGAGGTCAGCGCAGCTTACCGCGTGATGTATCGCCAGACGAGACCGGAATAAGAACAGTCGTATCAAATCCTCCCCAGAAATAAAACTCCCCTACTTTATTCCCGTCGTGTCTACAATATACATCTTCATTAAGTTTGATTGTAGCGAGACAATTCTCTCTCCATATCGCAGATATTCAAACTGGCAAAACCGCAACATATTCTCATGATGAGGTTGAGGTCAGGTAGGAATTGCGGACGTACAAACATTCACCTGATCTGCAAGGGCACCCCAGGGGTTCACATCTACTGGGACGTGGGTTGGCGACCACGGGACACCAGCTGAGTCCGGCATTGTTTCCACTGACTTGTGCCGGACTCCTCTCCGTCTTCTTCCCTGTCGACCTGCCTTGATCAACTCTTGTTCTCTTCTGACTCCAACGATATTAGGGTATCCGAGGCCTAGGGAGTCTCTTCCTTTCCTGATCCCTCATTCCTCTAGGGATCCGCCTACTTTTTCTTTTCATTATAGTTCCTTTTCTCGTCAAGTTTCCCACCCTGTTTTTCTGAATTGGCTCCCGGTGTTTCTAAATTACATTTTGTAAGTATTTTCAATCTAAATTGCGTTTTGCGAGTATTTTCAACCTCAATTGCATTTTGTAATGATTAACAATCTAAATTGCTTTTTAGTAAGTCTTTGAAGGTAGGGGCAGGCACTTTCAAGATTGGACTGGAACAAGATCTGGTTGGTTGGTTGGTTGGTTCCTCAGTTTAGGGACTGTGACAACGTGGTCATGTAGCCCCGTGTACTTTGCGTTTGTGTAGAATCTGTCTGATAACTGGTGTTATTTGTGATGACTGTATTTGTCTGTTTCTTAATTAAAGTAAGGACTGCATACTTTGAATTTGTCAAGTAGTTCCTACTTTTGCCGCCAAACGCCACCGTCAAAAACTACTAGACGCCACCGCAGTCGGCTCCTGGCGATGAACGTAGGAACCCGAGCGTTGTTTACATTTTTAACCTAATTTAGCTTCACACAGGTGTAATTAATGGAAGGTTCTTTAACATGCCATAAATCTATGACATGGGCCCGAAGGAAGGCATACTGAGGGATTTTAACGCTCTTAAAGAATCCGATGACTTCAGCCGGGTTTGAACCTGCGATCTTGTGCATAGAAGCTCAGCATGCTCCGAACTACGCCACCGATGCCGCGAACAAGGTATATTGAACAGCTCTACCGCTCTGCTGGAGATAGACAACGTCTGGGAGACTGGACAGGGCACATAGAAGAATAATAAGAAGAAGAAGTTCCAGCGTTACCATGGTAACAGCTCGCCGTTTCTTGATATTTCACTAAGGGGGAATGATTTTGCTCGAAAATGGTTGGTTCTAAGGTTTTAAAATGTAGTTTCTGAGGTCCTCCTTGGACCTCCAGGCTTTTGTTTCCCGCGTCGTGTTGCTTTGTCTAGTCCTTCCACGTCAAAATCGATATTTCGCCTATCCTTATATGCCTTAAATCTATTGAATGGACAGGGCTGTCCAAATTGCAAGTAGACAGTGTTACTCATAGTGTCTTAAAGGGTAAGTGCACACAATTTTGTTGTGTTTGGTGGAACGCTATGGATTAGTTTAAGGAACATTCAGACTTTCTGCTTTATATAATACGAGGATGAGCGGAAATATTTGTGGAGAAATATGTTCCATCTCGAGGACTCTTGAGGTAAGAGGACTTGAAGGACCTCACATGCTTTAGCACGTTCCGCATGATTTACTGCACTGGTCCTTCATACGGGCAGAAGAGCTCCAACAATAGGATGGCATAATTAAATCACCCACAATCCCACCAACAGTCGGCTACATTTCATGAAACGAACGGATGTCATTTTGTTCAATTGTGCCTTTGGAACGAGCTCATTACTGATGTGGATGGTGACAACATTCACTTTGATTCAAGAACATCTACTGCTGTAGTTACTAGCAATCTTAGCTGTCACACCTGAGGTCTGGCTCTGCCAAGAAACTTAATTCTGGTCCGAGGGCTGGAACGGGGTACACTCAGCCTCGTGAGGTGAAGTTGAGAATTGGTGGTTTCCTACTTTAACTCTAACAACGAATGCTGAGACGGTACTTTCTAATAAATAGACCATGGTCACTTCCTTCAAACTCTCCCGTCCTCTCATCAGCTTGGCGTCAGGAAGGACACTTGGCCGTAAAACTCGTTGTCACATGGAAACTCATGTCTCCTCATCCCCAAACGTGAATAACTACGAGTAGAGGTAGAAATTCACTTTGTGATTTGTGTGCTGTCTTCTATAATTAGAACGAGTAAACACGACATTGTGAGCAACTCGCATAGCCTATGTGTTGCACATCAAGAGAAAGCTCCGTCGCAAACTACAAAAAGAAAAATTATTTTAAAATGTATTCATTCATTTATTCATTCATTTGTTTATTTGTTTATTTATTAATTCATTTATTTATTCATTCATTTGTTTATTTATTTATTCATTCATTCATTCATTCATTCATTCAATGATTCATTTATTCATTCATTTATTTATTTATTCATTTGTTTATTCATTTGTTTATTTGTTTATTTATTTATGTATTTATTTATTTATTTATTTATTCATTCATTCATTCGTTTATTTATTTATTCATTCATTTATTCATTTGTTTATTTATTTATTTATTCATTCATTTGTTTATTTGTTTATTTATTTATTTATTCACTAATTTATTTATTTATTTATTTATTAATTCATGTATTCATTCATTTGTTTATTTATTTATTTATTCATTCATTTATTTATTTATTCAATCATTTGTTTATTTATTTATTTATTCATTCATTCATTTATTTATTTATTCAATCATTTGTTTATTTATTTATTCATTTATTTGTTTATTTATTTATTTATTTAATTCATTTATTCATTCATTCATTCATGTATTTATTTATTTATTTATTTATTTATTCATTAATTAATTTATTTATTCATTTATTTATTTATTTATTCATTCATTAATTAATTTATTTATTTCTTTATTCATTTATCTATTTATTTATTTATTCATTCATTCATTCATTTATTTATTCATTTGTTTATTCATTTGTTTATTTGTTTATTTATTTATTTATTTATTAATTCATTAATTAATTTATTTATTTATTTATTTATTTATTCATTTATTTATTTATTTATTTATTCATTAATTAATTTATTTATTTCTTTATTCATTTATCTATTTATTTATTTATTTATTTATTTATTCATTTATCTATTTATTTATTTATTTATTTATTTATTCATTCATTCGTTTATTTATTTATTTATTTATTCATTCATTCATTCATTCATTCATTCATTTATTCATTTATTCATTTGTTTATTTATTTATTTATTTATTTATTCATTCATTTATTTATTTATTCATTCATTCATTCGTTTATTTATTTATTCATTCATTCATTCATTTATTTATTTATTCATTAATTCATTTATTTATTTATTTATTCATTAATTTATTTATTTATTTCTTTATTCATTTATCTATTTATTTCTTTATTTCTTTATTCATTTATCTATTTATTTATTTATTCATTCATTCATTCATTCATTCATTTGTTCATTTATTCATTCATTTATTTATTCATTCATTTTTTTATTTATGTAATTATTCATTCATTTATTTATTCATTCATTTGTTTATATATTTATTCATTTTTATTTCTTTACTTCTTTCTTTCTTTCTTTCTTTCTTTCTTTCTTTCTTTTTCTTTCTTTCTTTCTTTTTCTTTCTTTCTTTCTTTCTTTCTTTCTTTCTTTCATTCTTTCTTTATTTATTTACCTCAGGGGCTCACATCTAGTGGGACGTCGGTTGACGATCACGGGGACCCCGCTGAGTCCGGTATTGCTTCCACTTACTTGTGCCGGGCTCCTCTCTGTCTTCTTTCCTGTCGACCTCCCTTGGTCAACTCTTGTTCTTTTCCGACCCCGAAGGTATTAGGCTATCAGAGGCCAAGGGAGTCTTTCACTTTCCCGCCTTAATGGGCCCTTGTCTCATCTTTCCTTATCCCTCCTTCTTCGAGGGGTCAGACCTCTTGTTTTCTTTTCATTATATTTCCTTTTCTCTTTAAGATTCCCGCACTGTTTTTGTTAATTGGCTCCCCGTGTATCTAAATTCCCCTTAGCGAATCTTTTGCATCTACACCCCATTTTGTAGGTATTTACAATCTACGTTTTGCTTTGTAAGTCTTTTCGATCTAAATTGCATTTTGCGAGTATTTTCAACCTAAACCGCTTTTTGCAAGTATTTTCAATCTAAATTTCATTTTGTATGGTGGGCATTTTGCTAGTATTTTGATTCTCATTTGCTTTTTGGAGTATTTTTAATCTAAATTACATTTTGTAAGTATTTTCCATCTTATTTGAATTTTGTAAGTATTTTGAACTTCAACTGCATTTTGTAAGTATTTGGACTCTACATTGCATTTTATACGTATTTTGAACCTAAACTACATTTTGTGCGTATTTTTAGCCTACTTTCGATTTTTGCAAAAAATGAAAGTAGACTTATGAGATCAACACAGGGCGAAAAAAGTGTGTCTGTCTGTGTGTGTGTATGTGTGTGTGTGTGAGTCTGTGTGTGTGTGTGTATGTGTGTGTGTGAGTCTGTGTGTGTGTGTGTGTGTCTGTGTGTGTGTGAGTGTGTGTACTCTGAATGTCTGTCCCCCCCTATCAATTCGAACACGGTGAATGCGAATTGAACGAAATTTGGTACAAAGGTAGCACTAGCAAAGGACACCTCAGTGTCATGTTTTATATCGCCGCCATCTTTACTAAAACTGAATGGCGGCCACTCAAACGTTCAAAACGTAAAATCAAATAACGACTAACCAAATCATCCGATCTCTACCAAATTTGGTAACAACATACCTTCGTATAGGATGCGTCTTGTGACCAAACTACAAGGTCGTCCGCCATACCATTTCAGGATGGCGGCCGTGCGAATTATGCAAACTTTATAATCCATATCATGGGACCCACCAGTTCCGATTATCGAGCCGAGAATCGTTTTAACTGTTCTAAAGGAAGAGGCACGTTCGAAATTAAAAGTTTATTTTGTAATACTATAGTGCAGACGTGATTTTAAAAAGCTGAACTGATTCAGTAATAAGACAAGATGGCAGCGGATATCTTGTGCCTGACTTATATTTCACTAATTTGAGTATTGAATGCAATATAGCGTACTGATAAAAAATAAATAAACTTTGTATGAAATGCTTTATATATAAATAATATACTCCAGTGATGAAATCGTTTAGTATAAATCATTATTTGCTAACAAGTTCTATGTAAGTCATTTTAAATAGAACGATAATCGTTGACACAATTAGCTCAGTGGTAGAGCGGTAGCCTGTCGCTCAGATACCTATGGTTCAAACCCGATCAGAGCTAGGTTTTTTGCTTGAAATGTTATATGTTTATTGTTTTGTAATGACTCAGATGTTTTAAAATTAAGCGTTATATTGTGCAAATTATGGTGTAAAATATATATTTAATTAAAACATAATTCGCCAGCAGATTTACTCGAGACATCTAGCTGCCAAAAAGGTAACTTCCAGATTTTATTGAAAAGTTTCTTCTTCTGGCCGCTAGAATGCACTCGCTCTGTTAGGATTATATTGTTCGATATTTCACCACTAGATGTCCCGACTAGTCTACGTGGGGATCCATTGATTACTATACCATTATCATTCTATGCGCATCGAATTTGAAGAATGACAAGTTGATACTACGATACATTTTAACTTTTTATTTTAAAGGGTTTGTAACAGCCTATTTTGCGTTACTTGAAAATGTTATTAAGCGTTATATTGTCCACATTATGGTGTAAAATATATATTTAATTAAAACATAATTCGCCAGCAGATTTACTCGAGACATCTAGCTGCCAAAAAGGTAACTTCAAGATTTTATTGAAAAGTTTCTTATTCTGGCCGCTAGAATGCACTCGCTCTGTTAGGATTATATTATCGAAAATATCCACATAGTTTGTATACACACGTCTCTGTAGGGTCATGGAAAGATTTGTTAATTCAATTAGGGTTGTGAAAGCCATGCACAACCAGACGTGTAAAGACATGCCTCAACTCAAAGTTGGATGTTGCCCACGGCAGGTCGTAATAATAATAATAATAATGTTATTGGTTTTACATCCCTTTTAACTACTGCTGCTTTTAGAGACACCGGGGTGCCGGAATTTTGGCCCTAAGGGGATCTTTAACGTGCCAGTAAATGTACTGACACGGCTCCCTCGCATTTGTGCACCCTCAAATGCCAGCTGACTGCGCCAGGATACGAACCTGCAACCTAGGGCCCAGCAAGCGAGAACGTTACCGCTGAGCCACGCCGCCAGTCCGGTCGATTTGTCTCCAGATCCATAACATTCTTGATATACTTCTTATCTTTCTTTCTTTCTTCAATGATGGTAGCAGTTTTTATCTAGGTCGTGGCGTTTGGTAGAGGTAAATCGTTTCTAAGGTCTTCAACAAAGAATAGTTCTATTATACTCTTTGATAATAACAACGAGTTATAACTATACTCATACATTTAGGAGAAAGTAGGCTATATGTTCTTTACTGAACATCTTGTTTAATCTATTCCCTTTGTGAGTATTTTTTTCTTCTCAATTCCCTTTAAGTATTACCACTCTCCATTTCGTGATTCGTTGCAATCTGAGGTGTATTTTGTAAGTATTTTCAGTGCCGGCCCCGTGTTGTTGGGGTAGCGCGCCTGCCTCTCACCCGAACGCCCCGGGTTCGATCCCCGGCTCCGTCAGGGATTTTAAAACTGACGTGAGGTTTGGAACGGGGTGCACTCAGCTTCGTGAGGACAATTGAGTAGCTGTCTGACAGTGAGACAGCGCCCCGATCACGAATACCAAGATTAACGGCCGAGGGGACTCGACGCCCTGATCATGCGTCACTCCAATATCTGCAGGCCAAATGGCTGGGCAGCGGTCGCTTGGTCGGCCTTAGCCAGTCATGGGCTGTATAGTGCCAGGGTTTTTTTTAAAGTATTTTCAGTCTCACTTAATGTTCGTTCTGGTTTCCATTTCATTGTCATTTCCGTTATCATCCAGACCATTAGGGGCCGATAACCTCGATGTTAGGTGCCTTAAAACAATAATCATCATCATCATCATCATCGTTATTTATTTCTTTAATTATTTCTATATTTATTTCATTATGAATTTCTTTATTTATTCATTTCTTCACTTATCTCCTTAATTCTTTATTTAGACCTGTTTTATTTTTGATTTTCTACCGAATTTGGCCAACTATGGACCGCAAGGAACTCAAGACGTATTGGCTTTCTCTTCTCTTCCCAGAACTTCCTCATCCTGTCACTTCTTAGTTTTCTCTCCTCTTCGGAAATGATCCGTTTGGGTCTCCTGCTTGGTGGTTTCTCCTGAAATGTCTTTATTTCATTCTTTCTTTCAAAATACACGGTACCTCGGTCGTTGAAGTTAACAATCTTCGCCAATATGAAAGTTGTCTATTGTTGATGTTTCAATGCTTGTCCGATAGATGGCTCTGTAAAATACAGGTGTCAGCAGATTACAATGAAATACTAAAATCAATCAATGAAACGACAGTCAAATGCAATTTACATTGAACTGCAGCCTACTTTATTCAAGTGAATAAGACATGACTGTTACAAACATGCATATGAAGATCATGATACAGGAATTGCCATGGTTAAAAACTTCCGCAGTAATAAGTGTAAGTTTAAAGGCAAATAAAATGCCCTCCAAATTTCTCCAGTTATATTTATATCCACTCTGTATCTACTCGTTTCTCCGTAACTTCACTTCCTGCTCCTAGGAAACTATATGCAAGTAAGATATCGAGCGGGTCCACTGGGTCACTATTAACGCGAACCGTGGAAGTGTTCAAGTCAAAGAAGTTAACTCCTTTCATTTAATGTATCCTACAGTGTGAAACAGTTAACGATGTGCGCAGAAACAAAGCATAGATAACTTACTGCACCTAGACGTTGTAGCTTTGAGCAATAACCTCCAGGTAAACTCGAGAGAATCGACAGTTTCTATTCCGCCCCAACAATTAACGGTAGAGATTTATTGGGAGCGGGTAATGGAAGAAAAGCCTTTAGAGTTATCACGGTCTCTAGAATGGTATAAAAAGAGACGCGATGAATATTGGGGTCTCAAGAGGTACGACCAGTTTATTGGTGCGGCTGCTGTTACTGTGACACAGTAAAGTACATGCACTTAGTTCTCACGCATTGAATGGACCAATTTGCGACACCTGGTTACCATGACAACAAGTACTCGTTGAATGGACCAATTTGCGACATCTGGTTACCATGACAACAAGTACTCGTTGAATGGACCAATTTGGGACACCTTGTTACCATGGCAACAAGCTCTCGTTGAATGGACCAATTTGGGACACCTTGTTACCATGACAACAAGTACTCGTTGAATGGACCAATTTGCGACACCTTGTTACCATGGCAACAAGTACTCGTAGAATGGACCAATTTGCGACACCTTGTTACCATGACAACAAGTACTCGTTGAATGGACCAATTTGCGACACCTGGTTACCATGGCAACAAGTACTCGTAGAATGGACCAATTTGCGACACCTGGTTACCATGGCAACAAGCACTCGTAGAATGGACCAATTTGCGACATCTGGTTACCATGACAACAAGCTCTCGTAGAATGGACCAATTTGCGACATCTGGTTACCATGACAACAAGTACTCGTTGAATGGACCAATTTGGGACACCTTGTTACCATGGCAACAAGCTCTCGTTGAATGGACCAATTTGGGACACCTTATTACCATGGCAACAAGCTCTCATTGAATGGACCAATTTGCGACATCTGGTTACCATGACAACAAGTACTGGCTGTAGCGTTCCAACTTTTCGCACGGTCGCCAACTGTGGACTTGAGAATTAAAATATCTCCCGCTTAGGATTTAATTTGTCACCGGCCAGCATTCTTGACTCTCACCGGGGAGGCCTGGATTTGATTCCCGGCTCTGCCAAGAAATTTAATTCTGGTCTGAGTGCTGGAACGGGATACTCTCGGCCTCGTGAGGCAAAACCCAGCCATCCTGAAAGGGGCTTCCGTGGTTTCCCACTTCTACTCCAGGCGAACGCCGAGATGGATCCTAAATTAAGGCCGCGGCTGCCTCCTTCGCAATATCCATTTTAATTACAAATACATACACTAATACATCCATCGCAATAACACAGATTATCAGATAAATTCCACAGACACACACACACCCAAGTACACGGGATTTCATTACGACGATGTCGCAAAGCCCCTAAATGAATCAAGAACAACACAATTTCCCATCTATTTGGCTGGTCCGATAGCCTAGATGTTAAGACTATCGTCTTTGTTCAATACGCGTAAGTACAGCTGAAATCCTCCTGGTTCGAGCGGCTTCGGTGGCGTAGTGGGTAGCATGCTGAGCTTCTATGCCCAAGGTCACGGGTTCAAACCCGGCCGAAGTCGTCGGTTTTTTCAAGAGCGTCAAAAATCCCTTAGTATGCCTTCCTTCAGAGGGGAAGTAAAGCCGGCGGTCCCATGCCAAGGTATGAATTACACTAGCGTGTAGCTAAATTATAGGCTAGATTTGACTAACGCTCTTATGTTCCGACGTTCGTGCAACTTCCAGGGAGACTTTTTAAAACTGCCAACCAATCTATAATCTCTTCATGTACTATTTCTGTTACTGCCATCAAGATGAATTCAAAACTCCACAAGTGAAATCAATACATACACTAATACAAACAGCACAATAACACAGTTCATCAGATGAAGTCTACACACACCCAAATACATGGGGTTGAAATGAACACGTTGTTCAAGCCCCTATATTTAAAACACTTTGAGGATAGTTTTTAGAATACAATCCGAACGTGTTGAATATCATTACTAAGACCCGGATGTTTATTTTTCCGTTATGTATTTTTCATGACAAATGTTAGAAGATGATTTAAGTTAATCTCATTCAAATTATGTCATTAAGCATAATTAACCCTCCGAACAGGAAAGGGTTGCAACATTCATTTTAAGCATAGCACTTGACATAGCAGGAAAGATAGGAGAAGATAAGATGAAACCAATGGTGTTTGCAGATGATCTCATGGTCTGCGGAAACAAGGAGGAGGAAATTCGGGAGCAACTGAAGGCTTGGGAAGAATCATTGGGAGAGTACGGATGGAAGTTCCACATCAGTAAATGTGAGATCCTGTTAACGACCAGGAAAAAGGACACACCAACGAGTGGAATAACACTTGGAGGTGGACAGCTGAAGAAAGTGGAAAGTATCAAGTACTTGGGAAGTATAGTGGAGGAAAATGGGAGGAATGACAAAGAGATTACGGAACGTGGCAGACAGGCAGAATCATTTCTGAGAAGGATTAGGAGCAAGGAAGTGTTATACAGAAGTAGTGAAATGAAGTTCCTGCGAATTAGGATCGGAGTAACAAGAAGAGACAGGGTGAGGAATGAAAAGGTCAGGGAAATAGTGAAAGAGGAACCCTTGCAAGGTAGGATTGAGACATCAAGACTGAGGTGGTATGAAAGAGAAGGAGATTCCCAAGAGAATACATGAGATGCAGATGCAGAAGAAATGACCAAGGGGAAGACCAAGAGATAGATGGCTGAAAGGAGTGGAGGAATGTGTCAAGAAGAGAGGTGAGGACTGGACCAGAGTGACAGCGGAGAGGTGGTAGGAAGAAAGGACTAAGTGGCGAGGCTTAGGTTCCAAACAGACCCAGCCTGGGGCTGGAAACTGTACGAGATGATGATGAAGACATGACATACAATGCATAAGGGAACGACTTTTCCCTCAAATGTTTATTCTAATGGCAGTAGATTCGGATAACAAATGTGCGAATTCGGAAAAATCTTCCGGATGCGGGGCGGATGCGGATAACAGTCGTGTGAATGCGAGGTGGATGCTGTATTAGTGTGTGTTGTCTGTAATTCAGGTAAGGAGTCCAGACAATCAATTTCAAGTAGTACCTACCAAATGCTACCGTCAACGACACCTAGCTGTGATCCTCCCTATTAGATGCCATCGCAACCGGAACCTGGCAGCGAATGTTGGCAGTAATAGAGCGTTAATCAAATCTAACCTACACATTTAGCTTCACACATTATTGTAGTTAGTTGAAGGTTCTTTTACATGCCATAAATCTATGACATGGGCCCGCCGGTTCTACTTCCCCTCCGAAGGAAGACATACTGAGGGATTTTTAACGGTCTTAAAAATCCGATGACTTGGACCGGGTTTGAACCCGCGATCCTGGGCATAGAAGCTCAGCACGGTACCAACTACGCCCTTGTGTGTTCGTAGCGGTCCGATGGGCTAATTGAATACGGTAGCCCTATTTTACAGTGTTTATTGCTGTATTTGGCCCTCTCTATCACCCCCCTAGATATTGGCGATATCATTAAATATTCACGGGCCGTTGGCTAACTAATCTCATTCTCACATCAGGAGAGGGGCAGAGTAAATACTGATCGCCCACTTAAGAAGCAGCGTGAGGTGAAGGCTAGGAAGATGTAGTCAGGAATTTGAAGCTGATAACCTCAAAACTGAATCCATTGGTAAACTAAACGGTTATAATGTGATAATAATAATAATAATAATAATAATAATAATAATAACAGATATAACTGAAAATCAATATCAAGGACGCAAGATTAAGACATTATACTACAGTAAGCAAACCTGAAGCACTTTGCACCTCGAACATCTTCATCATTGGGGACAAATCTCTTATTAAGTTAGTTATTGAGGGTTTAAGGGACGTAACTACGAGGTCATCTGCCTATAATATATTATTAACATTTGAGAACTGGCATTAACCAAGAAGTTCCGTGACGAACTAAATAGCCTACTTTTCTTAAAATTTAAGATTCATGCCAATGATTAATCTAAATGGATCTATCTAGTATAATGACGAAATTAAGTTGGTATATCGAAATTTCTAATTAGTTCGAAATAGGCATAAAATTTAGGCATAATGTAGCCTAATAGAGAACTACAGTTGGCAGCCCTGGTGACTGAGTATATTCTTAGTTCCATCTCTTAAGATACAGAATACAAAATTTGGTTGAAGTCCAATGGATAGCATGGACGTTCCATGCAGTTAAACATTGCATCTAACAGCGCACATAAAATCATGTTGGCATCAATGACATACATGTATTGGTCAGAAATAATCTGAAATAATATGATCTATTGTTGTGTCAATTTAGAATGAAATCCATTAGTTAGAAGAGAAGTTACATGCATTTTAAAATTGGACCAATCAGCAGGCTTAGAATCGTGTTGGCAGCACTGGCGTAGGCCTATATTAGTTACTCCAAATTAATCTAGAATGCCAGGTACTATACGTGCGCAAAGTTTAAAGCTATTGGCTTGCATACTTTCTGATATATATTAGGGTAACAGAAATAGAGATAGTATTTATTAACAGTTGGCAGCCCTGGTTGCTCCTAAATATACGCATAGTCATATCTGTTATGGTACACATAACACACACGAAATTTGGTTGAAATCCAAATGATAGTATAGAAGTTACGTGTATTTAAAGTTGGACCTCTCAGCAGGCTTAGAATCATGTTGGTAGCACTGACGTATATAAGTTACTCCAAATTAATATAGAATGTCAGGTACTATGTGTGTGCATAGTTTAAAGCTGTCTGCTTGCATACTTTCTGATATAATGGTATTTGGATAAAAACAATAGGGAGTGCATTTATTAACAGTTGGCAGCCCTGGTGGCTCTTAAGAATATGCTCATTCATATCTGTGTATGTACACATAGCACATACACAATTTGGTTGAATTCCAATTCATATAGTAGAAGTTATATGCATTTAAAAATTGGACCTATCAGCAGGCCTATAATCATTTTGGCAACACTGCCATGTATGGCCTCCTGGAAATTAAACTGCAATATTATTATCTATACGTGTGCCAATTTTGAAATAGCGCCCATTCATACCTTCCAGGATATCCAACATGGAGCTCAAATTTCAATTGCGATTTTTCAGCAGTTGGTAGCACTGACATCATTTTCAAATATGGCCGTGAGATATTCAGGTATAGATATTTACTCCTACCAAATTTTGTTCCGATTGCTCCAGCCGTTTAGGAGTTGATAGGGGGGGACACACACACAGCCAGACAGACAGACAGTCATACAGAAGGACAGACAGACAGACAGACAGACGACAGACACACATTTGCCCGATCTCATAAGTCTACTTTTTCCTCATTTTTGCAAAATGTGAAAAGTAGGCTAAAAATGTAACACGAGGACTGCCACCGAGTCATCCCTTTTTCACGTAGTCGTATAGATTTTAATGAAATAATTTTACACCTGGTGTCTTCCCAATATAAAATGAGGTTATTTACATTTTTCAAATTTAACATTGTCATTGGCCTTGAAAGTGCCGGCAAAGCAGTCATCTTATTTTTTCTAAACAAAAGAGCTGATGACCAAGATGACTCTGGACCCTAAACATGGGCGAACAAGAACGTGAGCTATGTGATTGTGCTGCACCAAAATAGTTGCATTTTCCCCCTTATTGTTTACAGATTGTCGCGACTAACGTAAGCCGGAAATTATCACGCGAGGACTGGCGCCATGGGTAAATCTGACCCAACCCTAAATAATATAGAAATAACTTGAGGGTTCCAAAAGCTATGGACATGTTTCTTTTGCAGGGTGAAGTTCAAGGCTAGGAAGGAAGGTACAGTAGGCGACAGGAAATAAGGGCTGACCAAAACGAAAATGTAGAGCATAATTTAAACCTTGGGTCAGAAATAGCCAAGCGCGAGTCCTCGCGGGTTAAAGACGTAGAGAAACAGACAGGGAAATCCTTGGTCCAAACTAATCAGAAGGAATCTCGATAAAGCGAAAGTCTCAGGAGCTTAATCATCATGCTGACTGACACCTTCAGAAAAAAATGATTGAAGTTCTACCTACAGCCAGATTCTCATAATTAACAATGACAGGTTCACCAACCTTGCTCTCTCAATGAAAGTCAACAACAATTGGCTTAGTGAAATAGAAATTGGCAGCACATTAATCAACAACCATCATTTCTTTGAGATAATCACTACTAGGACCAAGAAATCATGGACAAGATTCTCAGTGCCCAGATGAAGAGATTTTGGGAGAAAGAGAAATCAACATCATTAGGTAAATCAATTCTATCGTGCTCCGCAGATGGCGTAACGATGTAAATACAATTGAAAATGAAAATACACAGCCTGCTTTCAGTCGACCGACCGGGTCAAGGAATGGAATGAATGAAGTCCCCATCTAGCGGCAAGGATATGAACTGTGCCGACTGCCCAAGCCTGTCGCACTCATCTGAGACAATGATTAAATGAATGACAGATTAAATGAAATGAAATGATAGTGGAGAGTGTTGCTGGAGTGAAAGTTCTGACAGGGAAAACCGGAGTACCCGGATATAAACCTGTCTGCCTCCGCTTTGTCCACCACAAATCTCACATGGGGACAACAGTATTTGAAGCACGGACCCAGCGGTGAGAAACCGGCGTGCTGCCGCCTAACCCACGGAGGATCTATGCATAATAATAATAATAATAATAATAATAATAATAATAATAATAATAATAATAACAATATAACGGTGCTATGTGCTAAATTAGACAATTTGATATTACAGAAATGTAAAAGCTATTTCAGAGAAATCTACTACCATAGGGAAATTGCTTTAATTCAGAGACCTTATTGTGAAGTACCCAATCCCTTCGCCTCTAATAATTTCGGGCCGTGGCCTCGACTACTTGTTACTCATCTGGGCGAATGGATGTGTGATTATCGAAGAGATTCCTTATCTCGTGGCATCCACGCTGCTGCTACCCCGATTCTTACGTCTCCATTCATTTAGAGCGCTCAGAACTGAGAAGTTGTGAACTTCGCCATACTTCTATCAGAGTAAAGTTTTTAACAGCCGAATGTGGCTGTAAATGTGCATCGGCAGCAACTTTACAATATTGTATGTTTCTCTGTCTAGTGGGTGGCCACCCAGGGGCTCATATCCAGTGGGACGTGGGTTGGCGACCACGGGACCCCAGCTGGGTCCGGCATTGCTTCCACTTACAGTACATGTGCCGGGCTCCTCTCCGTCTTGTTTCCTGTCGACCTCCCTTGGTCAACTCTTGTTCTCTTCCGACCCCGACGGTATCAGGGTATCCGAGGCCTAGGGAGTCTCTTCCTTTCCCGCCTTAGCTGTCCCTTCTCTCATCTTTCCTGAGCCCTCCTTCTTCTAGGGATCAGCCTTCTTTTTCTTTTCATTATAGTTCTTCTCTCTTTAAGATTCCCGCAACGTTTTTAGCCTATTTTCAATTTTGAAAAAAAAAAATGAGATCACCTTTTGTCCGTGCGTGTGTGCGTATGTATGTGTGTGTGTGAGGAGTGTGTGTCTGTCCCCCTAATAACTTCTAAACGGCTGGAGCGATTTCAATGGAACTCAGTAAGTTTATAGCACTATTCCGGATGACCCCGACCGTGCCCGTCAAATTTTGTTACGTCTCACCAGCATTCAATACCTCAGAAACTATTCCCGATATCTCCCTGGAATTTTTCACGGTGATAAAGGGAACTACTACAAGTTCACCTATGTGACTTTTGAAAAACTGGTAACTACAATGAAGCGCACGACAAAATGGCACAGGACGAAGTGACACAGTTTTTAAACCAACCAGCGCAAACGGACATTCCTCTCATTACGATACGAACTGCAGACGCGAATTTGTGACATTTAAATAGACGTTTCTCGTGATTTAACCAACCAAACTCAATAAAACTTGGTGCAGTATATGTTTATAGACATTGTAATGCACCGACATCTAACTTGGTTCAATTGTTTACACAACCACAAGATGGCGGATGTGCGAAATATTTCACCGGCATTCTATATCTCTGAAACTATTAGCGGTATCACCCTGAAATTTTGTACGGAGATAAAGGGCACTACTGGAAGTTCATCTATAAGACTTTCAAAAACCGGTTAACTATAAAACGAACATGGCGGCCAAGCGAATTTGAAAATTTTAAATAGACCTTTCTCGCGATTTAATGTTCCAACCGCAATGAAATGTGGTACAGGAAATGTTTATACACATTGTAATACACTGGTATCTAATTTAGTTCAATTGTTCACTTAACTTCAAGATGGCGGCTTTGCGAATTTTAAAATTAAGTTTTTATTTCTTGTGTCGTAATCATGCGATCGATGTGAAAGTTTGAATAATGAACCTACGCAATAATTTTCCTTTAATGGTACATGACTCTATGGCCTATACATTTAACAATCCAACATGGCGACCATCCGAAATATTTAGACGGCTCTGAATATCTACGAATCTATTATAGCAATCAAACTGAATTGTTTTATGTTCATAGGGGCTATGAACTTAAGTTCACCTATAGGACTTTAAATAACCTGGTGATCACAAATCCAACATGGCGGCGACGCGAAATATAAATATTCACATGGACGTGTCTCTCAATTTAACCATCCGAGTGCAGTGAAACTTGGTACAGTAAACCATTATACGAATGTTAATCCACTGGCATCTAATTTATTTCAATTGTTTCCATAACCACAAGATGGCAGCTTGTGAAATGTTAAAATCTCCTTGAAGGTTCAATCCTTCCCCTCCTTTTTATTCTCTATGTAAATGACGTACCACAGTCAAAAAATAGTTTGTTTGTTTCGTATGCAGACGATACCTCAATTTTGAACTGGAACTGTAATAAAACAATTACTCTTCAAGAAACTCAAAATAGTATTGATCTTGTCACTCAATATTTTAATGAGATAATGTTTAGTGTAAACCCTTCAATAACCAACTTTGTAATATTTAACAAGCATAAGGGAACTAATTTAGAGGTAGATCGAAATCTCTCTGTGGATCTGATGATATTCAACAGGTAGCCTCAGCAAACTTTATGGGTATTAAAATAGATCACAAATTATCATGGGAAGAGCATATAAATTTTTACACGTGGAAACAACAGGAGATCCAATTCATTATGAAGAAGTGTAATATAGACAATCTATTAAGGTAGTTTTATATTAACTTTAGTGGCTGCTATTATGTATTTTTCTTGTTTATCTTGTGACTTTTCATTTTATTTAATTTTAATGTGTTCTTTGTAAGGATATCCATTTTTAGCCTATTTTCAATTTTGAAAAAATAGGCTTATGAGATCACCTTTTGTCCGTGTGTGTGTGCGCGTGTGTGTGTGTGTGTGTGTGTGTGTGTGTGTGCGGTGTGTGTGTGTGTGTCCCTAATAAATTCTAAACGGCTGGAGCGATTTCAATGAAACTCGGTAAGTTCATAGCACTATTCCCGGCAACCTCGACCGTGCCCTTCAAATTTTGTTACGTCTTACAAATCCAACATGGCGGCTGTGCGAAATATTTCACTAGCATTCAATATCTCCGAAACTATTACAGATATCGCCCTGAAATTGTGTACGATGATAAAGGGCACTACTAGAAGTTCACCTATTAGACTTTCAAAAATATGGTGACTACAAAACCAACATGGCGGTCAAGCGAAATTGAGAATTTTAATAGACTTTTCTCGCGATTTAACTATCCAAACGTAATGAAACTTGGTACAGCAAATGCTTATACACATTGTAATGCACTGAAGTCTAATTTAGTTCAATTGTTCACATAACCTCAAAATGGCGGCTGTGCGAATCATTTCACTGACATTCCATATCTCCGAAACTATTACAGATATCATCATGCAATTTTGTACAATGATAAAGGGTACTGATACAAGTTTACCTATGTATATTTCATAAACCTTTATAGAACAAAACGAACATGGCGACCAAGCGAATTTGAAATATTTTAATAGACTTTTCTCGTGATTTAACTCTCTGAGCGCAGTGAAATGTGGTACAGTAAATGATTTTGCAGATTTTAATGCACTGTCATCTAATTTAATTCAATTGTTTACATAACCTCAAGATGGCGGCTGTGCGAAATTTTAAAATTAAGTTTTTATTCTTGTGTCGTAATCATGCGATCGAAGTGAAAGTTTGAATAATGAAGCTGGGCAATAATTGTCCTTGAATGGTACATAACTCTATGGCCTACACATATAACAATCCTAAATGGCGATCTTCTGAAATATTTAGACGGTTCTCAATATCTATGAATCTTTTACAGCAACCAAACTGTGTTTTTTTTATGTTCATAGAGACTATGAACATATGTTCACCTATAGGACTTTCAGTAACCTGGTGAGCACAAATCCAACATGGCGGCGACGCGATGTATAAATATTTCAATGGACGTTTCTCGCGAATTAACTATCCGAGTGCCGTGAAACGTTGCACGTTAAATGCTTATACAAATGTTGATCCACTGGCATGTAATTTATTTCTATTCTTTGCATAATCACAAGATGGCTGGTGTGCGTACTTTTAAAATCTCGTTTTTACTTCTTGTGTTCTAATCATGCGATTGAAGTATGAATACCACACGTACACAAAAATCTTAATGTAATAGTACAAAAATAAAAATCCATCCTGGTGACCATATGAAATATTTAGACGGTTCTCAATATGTACGAATCTGTTACAGCAATTAAACTGAAATATTGTATGTTGATAGAGACAATTAACATGAGCAGGATATATGAAAATAGGCTGTATAGTTCTTCACGGAACTACTTGTTACTTTGGTATTCTGGTAGCAGTTGCATTGTTTCAGTAGACTGTGATGTGTAAGGGTGCATGTGAGTGTGCCTGGTGACAGACCGTTTTGTGGTAGTATTTGTGGTTGGTGGAACTTATGTATTTTTTTTCGTTAGTAGAATTTTGGTATTTAATTGTTATTACAGGGTTGGTATTTTTGTTAGTAGAATTGCTCTTTACTTATTCTGAAAGGGAGTAGCAGCCTTTCAGATAAAATCAATTATTTACTAGTCTTATAGACGGTTAAGATATTGATAATATAAGCCAAATAATGGCTACACTGCCTCCTGCTGCACGGCTGAAAGCAACGGGAAATTACAGCCGTAATGCTATTCCCGATGATATGCAACTCTCTATGAATAATTACATGTGATGATGGCCTCCTCCCTTGTAAAATTTCAATCCGGAGGTAAACTAGCCCCCCATTCGGATCTCCGTGTGGGGACTACTCGAGAGGGGGTTAACATCACAGAAGTGACAAAGAGGAAATCTGACATTCTACGGATCGGAGCGTGGAATGTTAGAAGCCTGCTAGGAAGTGGAAGGTTAGAAAACGTAGAAAGGGAAATGGATAGGTTGAGGTTGGATTTAGTTGGGATTAGTGAAATGCACTGGCAGGAAGAACAGGACTTTTGGTCAGGAGACTAGAGAGTCATTAGCACTAAATCAAACAATGGCCAAGCAGGGGTTGGTCTCATATTGAGTAAGAAACTTGGACAGCGGGTGGAATATTATGAGCAATATAGTGAACGGATTATTGTAGCAAAAATCAATACAAAACCTACGTGCACCACAGTGGTACAAGTCTATATGCCTACCAGTCAAGCTGATGATGAGGATGTTGAAAAGGTCTACGAATAAATAGATGAAATACTTAGGTATATCACGGGCGATGAAGATGTCATAGTAATGGGAGATTGGAATGCTGTGGTAGGAAAAGGGAGAGAAGGGAAGATAGTAGGAGATTTCGGATTAGGTGAAAGGAATGATCGAGGAAGCAGACTGATGGAATTCTGCACAGAGCATGAGTTGGTCATAGCTAACACTTTATTCAATAAACACAATAGAAGAATATACACATGGATGAGACCTGGAGATACAGGGCGTTACCAAATCGACTTCATTATGGTCAAGCAGAGGTTTCGAAACCAGATCCCGGTGCTGACATAAACTCTGACCACAATCTGGTTGTAATGAAATGCAGATTAAAGTTGAAGAAACTGAAGAAAAGTCAAAAGCCAAAAAGGTGGGCAATAGACAGACTGAATGTAAAGGATGTAAACGAAAGATTCAAGAAGAGTATAAAGGAAGGACTAATGAAAAATCCTAAACAAACTTCGATTGCAGACAAATGGGCACTTTTGAAAAATGAAATAACAAAATCCGCAGAAGAAAACATTGGTAGGAAAGAAAGAATAGGTAGAAAATCGTGGATCACTCAGGATATACTAGAATTGATGGATGAAAGGCGGAAACACAAGAATGTAAGAGGTGAGAAGGGGAAAGCAGAATACAGACGTCTGAGGAATGAGGTTAACAAGAAGTGCAAGGAAGTGAAAGAAGAATGGTTGAAAGAGAAATGTGCAGGTATAGAAAATTGTCTGAAATTAGGAAAAGTAGACACAGCTTATCGAAGGATTAAGAATACTTTTGGGGAAAAGAAGACTAAGTGCTGTAATATTAAGGACACAAATGGAAAGCCTCTAACAGATAGGGAATAAAAGGTTGAGAGATGGAAAGCTTACATAGAGTGCTTGTATAAGGGAAAGGATATTGAGAATCATGTAATGGAAAGGGAGGAGGAAATTGACGAGGATGCAATTGGAGGACTTATGCAGGAACAAAGCACCAGGCATAGATGATATACCGATTGAGTTGCTACGCTGCATAGGAGATGAAGGTCTCATCAGGTTATTTCACTTGGTGTGTAGGATTTATGAGACAGGTGAGGTACCCCCTGATTTCATGAAGAAAGTTATCATTCCCATGCCAAAGGAAGTGGGAGCTGACAGATGTGAAGATCACCGTTCAATCAGCTTGAATACTCATGCTTCAAAGATCCTGTCTAGAATAATTTACAAGAGGATGGAAAGCCAGATAGAAACGGAGTTGGGTGAAGATCAGTTTGGTTTCAGGAGAAATGTAGGAACATGGGAAGCTGTACTAAGTCTTAGGCTGTTTTAGAAGGTAGAATAAGGAAAGATAAGAGAACGTTCATGGCATTTGTAGACCTAGAAAAGGCTTTTGATAACGATGATTGGACTAAATTGTTTGACATTTTGAAATCTATTGGAGTAAAGTACAGGGATAGGAGGGTGATATACATTCTATTCAGAAACCAGACAGCAGTCATTCGAGTTGAAGGACATGAGAGAGGAGCTGGTATTCAGAAAGGCGTAAGGCATGGCTGCAACTTATCACCCATACTTTTCAATCTTTACATTGAACAAGCAATGAAGGAAATTGGAGGAAATTTAAAGTGGGAGTGAAGATTCAAGGAGAAATAATATCAACTCTGAGATTTGCTCATGACATCGTAATCTTGGCCGACACGCCTGATGATTTGAATGAGTGTTTGAATGGTATGGACTCCGTCTTAAGGAAAGAATTCATGACGAAAATTAATAAATGTAAAACAAAAATACTGGAATGCAGCCGAAATAAATCAGAAACAACTATGGACATCAAATTGGCAGGTGAAAAACTGAAGGAAGACTTCTGTTACTTAGGAAGCAAAATAACCAGTGATGGACGAAGCAAAGAGGATATAAAAAGTAGGTTGGCTCAGACAAGGAAAGCACTTCTACAAAAAGGAATCTGTTGACATCGAATATAGATTTAGGTATTAGGAAATCATGTTTGAAAGCCTTTGTCTGGAGCGTGGCGCTCTATGGAAGTGAAACTTGGACTATTGGTGCAGCAGAAAAGAGGAGAATTGAAGCATTTGAAATGTGGTGTTACAGGAGAATGATTAAGATCAGATGGGTAGATAGGGTTACAAATGAAGAGGTATTAAGGCGAGTGGGAGAGGAGAAATGTTTCTGGTGACTGCTAATGAAGAGAAGAGTTAGGTTGGTAGGACACCTACTAAGACACCCAGGAATATCAAGCTTAGTTATGGAAGGAAGGGTCGAGGACAAGAACTGTAGAGGTAGACCAAGGTTAGAATATGTTAAACAGATTGCCTCGGATGTAGGGTGTGGGAGCTATGTAGAGATGAAACGATTAGCTCAGGACAGGGAGGCATGGAAAGCTGCATCAAACCAGTCAAAAGACTGAAGACTTAAACAACAACGATGATGACTATAATTGTTCTTTTAAGGGGCTTAACACATAGATTATCAGCCCCAAAAATCTGGGTGATAGCGAAAATGGCAGTAAGATGGAAACCAGAACGAAAATTAAGCTGGACAGAAAATACTCACACAATGAATTTAGATTGAAACAAGTAGTTCCGTGAAGAACTATACAGCCTATTTTCATATATCCTACTTATGTTAAATGCCTCTATCGACATACAAAATTACAGATTGATTGCTGTAATTGATTCGTAGATATTGAGAACCGACTAAATCTTGCGGATGGTCGCCTTGTTGGATTTTATATATATAGGTCCTTGAGTTGCCGGCCCCGTGGTGTTGGGGTAGCGCACCTGCCTCTCACCCGGAGGCCCTGGGCTCGATCCCCGGCTCCGTCAGGGATTTTAAAACTGACGTGAGGGTTGGAACGGGGTGCACTCAGCCTCGTGAGGACTATTGAGTAGCTGTCTGACAGTGAGACAGCGCTCCGATCACGAAAACCAAGATTAACGGCCGAGGGGACCCGACGCGCTGATCACGCTTCACCCTAATATCTGCAGGCCGAATGGCTGGGCAGCGGTCGCTTGGTCGGCCTTAGCCCGTCATGGGCTGTATAGCGCCAGGGGTTGACTTTGAGGTTCTTGAGTTATGTACTGTTACATGAAGATTATTGTGTACGTATAGCATTCAAACTTCAATCGCATGATTAGGACACAAGAAGTAACAAGGAGATTTTAAAATTTCGTTCAGCTGCTATCTTGTGGTTATGGAAACAATTGAAATAAATTAGATGCTAGTGGATTAACATTCGTATAAGGATTTACTGTACCAAGTTTCACTGCACTCGGATGGTTAAATTGCGAGAAACGTCCATGTGAATATTTATACTTCGCGTCGCCGCCATGTTGGATTTGTGATCATCAGGTTATTTAAAGTCCCATAGGTGAACTTAAGTTCATAGCCGCTATGAACATTAAAAAATTCATTTTGATTGCTATAATAGATTCGTAGATATTCAGAGCCGGCTAAATATTTCGGATGGTCGCCATGTTGGATTTTTATATGTATAGGCCATAGAGTCATGTACCATTAAATGAAAATTCTTGCCTAGGTTCATTATTCAAACTTTCACTTCGATCGCATGATTACGACACAAGATATAAAAACTTAATTTTAAAATTCGCATAGCCGCCATCTTGAGGTTATGTAAACAATTGAACGAAATTAGATATCAGTGCATTACAATGTGTATAAACATTTCCTGTACCAGATTTCATTGCGTTTGGAACATTGTATCGCGAGAAAGGTCTATTTACAATTTTCAAATTCGCTTGGCCAGTACTGCCCTTTATCACCGTAAAAATTCCAGGGTGATATCGGGAATAGTTTCGGAGATATTGAATGCTGGTGAAATATTTCGCAATGCCGCCATGTTGGATTAGCGAGACGTAACAAAATTTGAAGGGCACGGTCGGGGTCGTCCGGAATAGGGCTATGAACTTACCGAGTTTCATTGAATTCGCTCCAGCCGTTTAGAAGTTATTAGGGGGACATACACACGACACGCATGTCATACGTTGTTGGCATGTTAAAGAACCCATTTGAATTCAGTAGGCCGTGTTCATAATGGAAAAATTAATCTCGGGATTTTCCTCTTTCTTTCTTTCTTTCTTTCTTTCTTTCTTTCTTTCTTGGAATAAGCCAACTATGGACTACGAAGGTTAACCAAAATGGTTTTCAGCTTGATGAGTTGGGATTGGCCCATATCTCCTTCAGTTTCTGACTTTGTAGTTGTTGAGCTGCTTCTGTCCTCTTTGGTCTCTGCCCTTTCTTTAGTTTAATCTGTGGGTCTTCTTTTAACATTTCCCGGAAAGCTTTTCTCTCTTGTGTAACGGATTCAGAGATGTTAAAGGTTTGCAGATCTTGTTTAACTTGCTGCTACCACAGTTATGTTGTTTTCTTGCTCTGTGGATTACACTGGTCAATCTTGACCCGTTGATTCTTTCAAGGTGTCCGTAGAATTGGAGGCGTCTATTGATGGTTGTGTCCATTTGAGGTTCTTGCTTTAGTTTGGCCTATAGATCATCGTTTTTCCTGTGATACGTTCCTCCATTTATGATCCTTGGGCATAATATTGTGACCTGCCACCCCTAGTGGCACTTTCGTTAACTGGATTACGGTGGGTAGAAGCACAACACAATTGTTCCTTTAAAGAAATGTTAGGTTTATTGCAGGTCAGAAATATATACCGTACAATAAGCAGATAGAAACAATTAACTGCCATACAGAAGCTACCTCTATGGAGCTCGACTCACCCTTTCACTCGGCCTTGCAGTTAATCCTCTCGCTAATGAGGTGGACCCGAGTCCTGGCTAGAAGTAACGGCACTCTTTCTCATGTAAACAAGCCACACTCACTTGTTCCGAATGTACACGGTCTCGCCGTCCGCAGGCTAGGAAAACAGTCCACTGTGTTTCGCAATCCACACAGCACTTCACCGCACTGCAATAGCCTCACTTGGGTTTCGTAATTTCGCACGTCACGTCACCAACCATTGTCGCACTCGCTCGAAAACACTGTTCTCGTTGGTTCAACATCCAGAGCTTTCGCGCATTTTCCGACCGGCCCGCGATGACTCACAGGTGCTTGGTTATTGTGACTATCGGTGGGAGGGGCCGAGGGGGTGTGGGAACTCTCTCTCTCTCCCGCTGCTGGGTCTGTCCAAGGCCACTAGATAGCTGTCTTGGTCTGTCACACTGCCCCTCCCTTCGAGAGCCTCCTGCTGGCCTTCGGCGACACGCAACAATATCTTCCTCAAGATAATTATTTCCTTGACCACTAGTTTCTCTATCAGTTTTTCCCCTTTGATGGTTAGGGTGTCAGCTGTATAGAGGATCTCGAGCCTGATTACAGCGTTATAGTGCCTTAATTTCGCATTGATTGATATGGATTTCTTCTGGTAAACTTTTCTGCATCGACTGTATGCAATATTCAGTTTCAGAATCCCTTCTTCAAATGCTTTATTTTTCTTGATTTCTTCTCTGATCTATTCCCCCAAATATTTAAAATCTCCGACTTTATGGATCCTGTTGTTGGGAAGAAGGTATTCTGGTGCAGATCTGTCATTTGCCATGAACACTGTTTTCTCGTAAGACAACCGAAGGCCAGTCTTGGAGGCTATCGATTGGAGAGTATTGATCAGGTCTATTGCATAGCTACATCATCTGTGAAAGCGATACAGTCCACTCGGGTATTGATTTTGAATTTCCTGTTTATTACTCTTCTTCTTCTTATTATTCTTTCGATTCGGCCATCTAAGGACCACGTCATTTCAACTGCTTCTTGCTGCATTGAGCTTTAACATCCTCCCAGTACTTTCGCATTAGTTCTCGATGCTGTTGTTTCCTTTCTGCAGTCCACTTCTTGGCAGTTGGAAGCTTTGGCTTTTCTGGGAAACATCGGTGTGCTGTCAGTTTTTGTTTAAGTGTGGCACGTTCCCAAATATCGTTGCCTGTAATTCCCACTTCTTGTAAATCTTTGTCCACCTCAGTGAACCAAGCTCCCTTGGTTTTCTTTTTGAGGAAGTAGGTGAAAATTCTATTTGTCAATCGTGCTGGGTTCATTCTTGTTATATGACAGTAAAATGCAATTCTCCGTTTCCTCATGGTATCAGTTATTTTTCCACATGGGTGTAAAGTTTGTGGTTGTGCCGTCTCCTATATTCCCCATTTTCTTTCACCGGACCCAAGATTTTTCTTAGAATTTTTTTTTCTTTCACTTCCAGCTTCTCTGTTAGTCCCTTGCGATGCATTGCAAGGCACTCTGCAGCATACAAAGCCTTTGGACGGATGACTGTTTGGTAGTGTCTTAACTTGGCATTTGTTGATATGGATTTCTTGTTGTAAATGGTCTTTGTTAGATTGTATGCCATTTCCATTTTCCTGATTCATGACTCGAAAGCTGCCTTCTCGGAGAGATAGGGATCCATCCACTCACCCAAATATTATTATTATTATTATTATTATTATTATTATTATCGGGTATTATCGGGTTGTATGTTTCACATTTCTAACGCTCCTAGCTCTTACCGACGAAAGGAACTGTGAAGCCTAACGAGCAAGAATTCAGTTAGCGAATGAAGTGTCGACAGGTCCTGTGGGGTGTTCCCGTTAAACTCTGTTTGTAGTCCCCTGAGGCTTCTCCTCCTAACTGACTTATGGCCCACCAGGCCGCACTAGCTGCAGAGTGCTGTGCCTCCTCCCTCATGCTTATAACCTCGTAAGGCAAGAAGTCCTTCATGGCGCTAACAGTCAGGACTAAGCCTCGTCCTTTTCTATCCCCGCAATGCTTCTTATTCCCCCAATAAATCTAATAAGATGATTGCGTGGTCTTATGAATAATTCCCCACTCTTTCTCAGGATATAATATTAACAAGTAGTTAACAGACGAACAAAGGAGCCGACTGTTATAAATTTTAAGATTCATGGCAATCTATATAGACCTATCTAGAATAATGAAGAAATCAAGTTGGTAAAACTAACATTTTTTTAAGTACTGTAGTTTGAAATACACTTGAAATAGTGTAGCCTAATAGAGTAACTTACTACAGTTGGTAGACTTGGTGAGTCTGAATTATTCTTAGTTCCTTCTCTTAAGGTATAGAATGCATATACAAAATTTGGTTGAAGTCTAATGGATAGTATGGGCATTACATGCTGTTTCATATTGGATTTATCAGTGCATGTAAAATCATGTTGGGAATAATTTCATGTATGTGATGCTCAGAAATATTACCATCTAATACAGTGCCAATTTTGGATAAAATCCATTTGTTTCTATAGAAGTTACGTGTAATTAAAAATTGAAACTATCAGAAATCTTGGAATCATGTTGGCAGCACTGAGGTATATTAGTTACTCCAAATTAATCTATAATGTCAGATACTATACATGTGCAAAGTCGAGAGTTGGTGGCTTGCATACTTTCTCATATATTGATATTAGGATTAAACAAATAGAGAGAGAGCATTTATTAACAGTTCGCAGCCCTGCTGATTCTTACGAATACGCTTAGTCATAACTGTTGTGGTACACAAAGCACATACGAAATTTGGTTGAATTCCATTTGTTAGTATAGAAGTTATATGCATTTAAAAACTGGACTTTTCAGCAAGCTTAGGATCGTGTTGGCAGCACTGATGTATATAAGTTACACCAAACTAAGGTAGAATGTCAGGTACTATACGTGTGCAAAGTTTAGAGCTATTGGCTTGCATACTATCTGATATATTGATTATTAGGCTTAAAACATAGAGAGAGCATTTATCAACATTTGGCAGCCATGGTAGCTCTTTAGAATAAGCACAGTCATACTTGTTCTAGGACGCATAGTGCATACAAAACTTGGTTCAAATCCAATCGATAGTATACAAGTTACACGTATTGAGAAATTGGACCTATCGGCAGGCTTACAATCATGTTGGTAACACTGGCATGTATGAGCTTCTGAAAATTAATCTGAAATGTTATTATCTAAATGTGTGCCAATTTTGGAATAGTTCCCATGCTTAACTTCTGAGATATCCAACATAGAGCTCAAATTTCATCAGCAGTTGATAGCACTGACGTCAATTTCAAATATGGCCGTGAGATATTCAGGTATAGATCTTTACTCTTAACAAATTTGGATTTCATAGCTGCAGCCGTTGAGGAGTTAATAGGGGGGGGGGCGGCACACACACACAGACAGAGAGACGGGCAGAAACACATTGGCCATTAAAGCATTGCAAAAGTTCCATCATTGCCATAGGTCAGTCGTGGGTATGAAGTAAGATCGATCGCCCCTTCTTGATCGATAAGTTTCTACCAACGTCTCCCATAAAGAACTTTTAAAGTTACATTATATCTGCTGGTCTGGATACAGAATGTAGTTATTGTGCCTGCTCGTAGCTCATCTCTTCGGCTAATGGACATAGTTGAGTGAGGAAAGGTGATCCGGTTCGTGACCCCTGATTTTAGCTTGGAGCAACACTGCGTATTGATCTAGACGTAGACTCGTGGTATTCACATTCTGGAATGGTTCCCCTTGATGAGTTATAAAGATGTTATCTCCTTGCCCTAACCGTGTTTTCGATGATAATGATGATGATAATTGTTGTTTTAAGGGGCGTAACATCTAGGTTATCGGCCCCTAAAGATCCGGGTGAGGGCGAAAATGACAATGAAACTAAAACAAGAAGTTCCGTGACGAACTAAAGAGCCTACTTTTCTTAAAATTTTAATTCATGCCAATCTATATAGACCTATCTAGAAAAATAGCGAAATTAAGTTGGCAATATCGAAATTTCTAATTAGTTCGGAATATACCTGAAGCCTAACAGAGCACTGCAGTTGGCAGCCCTGGTGACTGAATATAGTGTTAGTTCCATCTCTTAAGGTACAGAATACAATATTTGGTTGAAGTCCAATGGATAGCATGGACGTTACATGCAGTTGGCAACAATGTCATACATGCGTTGGTCAGAAATAATCTGAAATATTATGATCTCTTGCTGTGCCAATTTTGGATGAAATCCATTTGTTAGTATATAAGTTACATGTATTTTAAAATTGGACCTATCGGCAGGCATAGTCATGTTGGCACCATTGACGTATATTAGTTTCTACTAATTAATCTAGAATGTTAGGTACTATACCTGTGCAAATTTTAAAGCAGTTGGCTTACATACTTTCTGATATATTTATATCTGGTAAAAAAAAATAGAGACAGCTTTTATTAACAGTTAGCAGCCCTGGTTGCTCTTAATAATAAGCATAGTCATATCTGTTATGGTACACATAGCACATACGAAATTTGGTTGACATCCTATTGATAGTATAGAAGTTACATGAATGTAAAAATTGGTCCTATCAGCAGGCTTATAATCATGTTGGTAGCACTGACGTACATAAGTTACTCCAAATTAATCTAGAATGTCAGGTACTATACGTCTACATAGTTTAAAGATGTCGGCTTACATACTTCCTGATATATTGCTATTTGGATAAAAGAAGAGAGAGAACATTTATTGACAGTTGGCAGCCCTGGTGGCACTTAAGAATACGCTCAGTCATATCTGTTTATGTACACATATTACATACAAAATTTGGTTGAAATCCAATTTATAATATAGAAGTTATATGCATTTAAAAATTGGACCTATCCGCAGGCTTAGAATCATTTTGGCAACACTACCATGCATGGCCTCCTGGAAATTAATCTGAAATATTATTATCTGTACGTGTGCCAATTTTGAAATAGCTCCCATGCATACCTTCCAAGATATCCAACATGGAGCTCAAATTTCAATTGCGGTTTTTCAGCAGTTGGTAGCACTGACATAATTTTCAAATATGGGCTGGAGATGTTCAGGTACAGATCTTTGCTCATACCAAATTTGGATTCGATTGCTGCAGCCGTTTAGGCGTTGATAGGGGGGGGGGGGGGCAGACAGAAGGACAGATATACAGAAATTTGCCCGGATCGATCTCTCATAAGTCTACTTTTTCCTAATTTTTGCTAAATGTGAAAAATAGGCTAATTAAGCTGGACGGAAAATACTTACTACATGGAACTGAGATTGAAAAGACTCACGAAAATGTAGAGTGGGTATACTTAAGAAAGGTATCGGTAATTTAGAAGGAAAATACTCACTAGGAATTTAGATCGAAAAATACACAGAAAATGTAGTTTAGGTTCAAAATACTTACAAAATGCAATGGAGATTGAAAATACACAATGCAAGTATGATTGAAAAAGACCGGTTCAGATTCAAAATACTCACAATATGTGGAAGCCCGCGATTCAAAATACTGTACTGACAAAATGCAATCTATATATTTAAAACACTTAGCTGATTTTTAGCCTATTTTCAATTTTGAAAAAAATAGGCTTATGAGATCACCTATTGTCCGTGTGTGTGTGTGTGTGTGTGTGTGTGTGTGTGTGAGAGAGAGAGAGGTGTGTGTGTGTGTGTGTCCCCCTAATAAAATCTAAACGGCTGTAGCGATTTCAATAAAACTCGGTAAGATCATAGCACTATTGCCGACGACCTCGACCGTGCCCTTCAAATTTTGTTACTTCTCACCAATCCAACATGGCGGCTGTGCGAAATATTTCACTAGCATTCAATATCTCCGAAACTATTACCGATATCGCCCTGAAATTGTGTACGGTGATAAAGGGCACTACTAGAAGTTCACCTATGAGACTTTTAAAAACCTGGTGACTACAAAACCAACATGGCGGTCAAGCGAAATTCAGACTTTTAAATAGACATTTCTCGCGATTTAACTATCCAAACATAATGAAACTTGGTACAGCAAATGTTTATACACATTGTAATGCACTGGAATCTAATTTAGTTTAATTGTTTACATAACCTCAAAATGGCGGCTGTGCGAAATATTTCACTGACATTCTATATCTCCGAAACTATTACAGATATCATCATGCAATTTTGTACGGTGATAAAGGATATTGATACAAGTTTACCTATGTATATTTCATAAACTTGTAAAGTACAAAACGAACATGGCGACCAAGCGAATTTGAAATATTTTAATAGACTTTTCTCGTGATTTAACTCTCTGAGCGCAGTGAAATGTGGTACAGTAAATGATTTTGCAGATTGTAATGCACTGCCATCTAATTTAATTCAATTGTTTACATAACCTCAAGATGGCGGCTGTGCGAAATTTTAAAATTAAGTTTTTATTCTTGTGTCGTAATCATGCGATCGAAGTGAGAGTTTGAATAATGAAGCTAGGCAATAATTGTCCTTGAATGGTACATAACTCTATGGCCTATACATATAACAATTCAAAATGGCGAGCTTCCGAAATATTTAGACGGTTCTCAATATCTATGAATCTTTTACAGCAACCAAACTGTTTTTTTTTTAATGTTCATAGAGACTATGAACATATGTTCACCTATAGGGCTTTCAGTAACCTGGTGAGCACAAATCCAACATGGCGGCGACGCGAAGTATAAATATTTAAATGGACGTTTCTCGCGAATTAACTATCCGAGTGCCGTCCACTGGCATGTGATTTATTTCAATTGTTTGCATAATCACAAGATGGCTGGTGTGCGTACTTTAAAAATCTCGTTTTTACTTCTTGTGTTCTAATCATGCGATTGAAGTTTGAATACCACACGTACACAATAATCTTAATGTAATAGTACAAAAATAAAAATCCAACATGGCGACCATCTGATATATTTAGACGGTTCTCAATATCTACGAATCTGTTACAGCAATTAAACTGAAATTTTGTATGTTGATAAAGGCAATTAACATGAGCAGGATATATGAAAATAGGCTGTATAATTCTTCACGGAACTACTTGTTGTTACCGCGTGATTGAGAGAATGGCAGAACCGATTCACTTCGTACAGCAATCAGACGAAAGCTCTTGGCCTGTAGATTTGCAGAGTGTCTTTAAAATTAACAAATATGTTTCAGAATAGTTTTAAATGAATAAAAATAAATTCAGAATTCTTGCCACTCGCGCATGCGTACAATCGCCTTGCCTCATGACAGTCATGGCGGTTAAAAGTCCACCGCGTTTTAATTTGATACGGTAGTTATTTATAAGAATTATAACGGAGGGGAACATTGTTTATGAAGTTTCCACGATATATACTGTAATAGAATTATAAGATACGGGAAAATGTTGAAGATCGTAAACTGACAGTTCAGTGTGTATGTTGTTTAAATTGATATTGCGTTATTTTGCCAGTGATTTCATAGCTCAGCTGGTAGAGTCGAAGACTCTTAATTTATGCATCGCGCAATGGAAGGAGTTCGAATGCCACCTCTGATATGCATTTTTAAATTTTCGTATTTTTAGCCTACTTTTCGCATTTTGCAAAAATGAGGAAAAAGTAGACTTATGAGATCGATCCGGGAAAATGTGTGTCCGTCTGTCTGTCTGTCCTTCTGTCTGTCTGTCTGTCTGTCCTTCTGTCTGTCTGGCTGTGTGTGTGTGTCCCCCTATCAACTCCTAAACGGCTGCAGCAATCAAAACCAAATTTAGTATGAGTAAAGATGTGCACCGGAATAGCTCACGTCCATATTTGAAAATGATGTCAGTGCTACCAACTGCTGAAAAAACGCACTAGAAATTTGAGCTCCATGTTGGATATCTTGCAAGGTATGCATGGGAGCTATTCCAAAATTGGCCTACATGTAGATAATACTACTTCAGTTTAATTTCCAGGAGGCCAATCATGACAGTGTTGCCAAAATAATTTTAAGGCTTCTGATAGGTCCAATGTTTAAATGCATATAACTTCTACACTATCAATTGGATTTCAACCAAATTTTGTATGTAATATCTGTACATAAACAGATATGACTGAGCGTATTCTTAAGAGCCACCAGGGCTGCCAACTGTTAATAATTGCTCTCTCTATTTTTTTTATCCAAATACCAATATATCAGAAAGTATGCAAGCCAACAGCTTTAAACTATGCACACGTATATTCTGACATTTTAGATTAATTTTGAGTAACTTATATGCGTCAGTTCTACCAAAGTGATTATAAGCCTGCTGATAGTACCAATTTTTAAATACATGAAACTTCTATACTATCAGTTGGATTTCAACCAAATTTCGTATGTGATATGTGTACCATAACAGATATGACTATAAGTATTGTTAAGAGCAATCAGGGCTGCCAACTGTTAATAAATGCTGTCTATATTCTTTTTACCCTAATATTATCAGAAAGTATGCAAGCCAACAGCTCTATACTTTGCACACGTATAGCACCTGACATTCTAGATTAATTTGGAGTAATTAATACAAGGCAGTGCTGCCAACATGATTCTATGCCTGCTGATATGTCCAATTTTAAAATACATGTAACTTCTATACTAACAAATGGATTTCATCCAAAATTGGCACAACAAGATATCATAATAATTCAGATTATTTCTGACCAGCACACGCATGGTATTGTTGGCAACATGCTTTTACGCGTGCTGATATATCCAGTGTCTAACTGCATGTAACGTCCATTGGACTTCAACCAAACTAAGAATATATTCAGTCATCAGGGCTGCCAACTGTAGTGCTCTATTAGGCTACATTATACCAGGTATATTTTGAACTAATTAGATATTTCGATATTACCAACTTAATTTCGTCATTATTCTATATAGGTTCATATTCTGTAGAATAATCATTGGCATGAAAAGTAGGCTGTATAGTTCTTCACGGAACTTCTTGTTCTTTCTTGCTATTGCTATTACATTGTCAAAACATATTTTACTCTTGGCATTCCCGTAAACTAAGGAATTCTGCGTGATTTCTGTTTCAGTTTAAAACACTAAGGTAACAAAAAATACACCAGCTTTAACAGATTAAATAATGAATATGAAAGCCAGCTATTTCAGTTTTTTACAGAATTCTTGAATTCCTTGGTATTAAATGAGTTGCCTCCACATAGTCTTACTCTAAATGTTCGAGCAATAGTTATGCTCCTTAGGAATCGGAACATTTCCCAAGGGCCCCTAGATGGTGCCAAATTAATTGTAAGAAGTATGTATGAAAATTGCTTGGATTTGGAAATAAGTGCAGATGATATTGGGCAAAGGGTTCTAATCCTTTGACTTGAATTAACACCATCCGATAAATCACTTCCATTTTCTTTTAAGAGGCACCAATTTCCAATCGCTTGGCATACTATATCACAATCAAGAAAGCTCAAGGGGAAACTCAGAAACGTGTAGGTCACTATTTGCCTCATAAAGTTTTCAGTCATGGCCAGTTATATGTTGCAAAGTCGATCTTTCTCTGTAATCATACAAAGAATGTATATAAGAAAATCATACAGTAAATATTTTCCCAATGACCGTCATGTTTTGACGAGTTTCAAAACGTTTAGTTTGAAAATACTTACAAAATGTGGTTGAGATGTTAAAATAACTCACAATATATATACATAGATCTTCATTGCTGAAAATGCTAAGGAATTTCGGATTTAATCCCAAATTAACAAAAATTATAAAACTAACTCCAACAAACACCAAATCTAAAGTAAAATTCAGAGGAGAAATATCTGAGCCGTTTACGATTAAAACAGGATTAAGACAAGGAGATGGTTTATCGCCTTTATTTTTCAATTGTGGTTTGGAATACGTGATGAGGGAATGGTACAGGGAAAATCCTAGGAGCATAAGAATTGGAACCAAGAAAGATCAAATAGACATAAATTGCATGAGATTCGCAGATGACTTAGCGTTACTGGCTAATACTATTCAAGAAGCCAGAAATCAAACAATAAGCCTACAAAATGTAGCACAAAAAATTGGACTTCAGACATCATTTGAAAATACAGAGATAATGGTAGCAAATCCAATTGTAATCAATCACATAACAGTAAATAACAAGAAAGTTAAAATAGTGAAGCAATTTATTTACTTACGAGAAATTATAACTTACAACTCGAATGAGATACCTGCATGGCAAGAAAGAACTAATAAAATGATAAAAGCCCAAAAAATTAACAGGGTCTACATATAAAAGAAAATGTCCATCAATCGCAACAAAATTAAAACATTACAAGACGGTGGTTCAACCAGAGGTGACCTATGGAAGTGAAACTCTTTTTAAAGCTACTCAGAAAAACAGAATCAAAAAAAAAAAAAAGAAGAAAGAAGAATAGCTAGAACATGCATAAATAAAATATATCAGAAAGATGGACAGTGGCGGATAGTACCAAATGAAGTGGTATACAGAGAACTGGAGCCCATCACTGATACTATTCGGAAGAAACGGATTTATTTTCTTGGTCACATCATGAGGACACCAGAAACCAGGTTATCTAGAAAAATTGTAATGAAACTTTCGAATATGAAACAAAAAGTAGGATGGATTAAGGAAATTAGAGAAGATATGAAAGAATTAGAAATTACCTTGGATGACTTGCAAAACAAAACAAAAAATTAAAAAAACTGAAAGATGTAAAAATAAGATTTCAGGCAAAAATAGACAAACGTAATGTAGTAAAAAGGGTATTTACAGATGAGGAACGCCTGAGAAGATCAGAGCGAATGAAAAGCTACTGGGCGACTCGGAAAGGAAACTTACTGAGAAGACGACCAAGAAATGATTGACTGAAGTGGTCCAATGAGGCCGTAAAAGCAGAAGAAGAAGAAGAAGAGACACGGGAAGTCAATTCATAAAAACAGGGCGGGAATCTTAAAGAGAAAAGGAAGTATAATGAAAAGAAAATGAAGGCTGATTCTTCGAAGAATGTGGGATCAGGAATAATGAGTGAAGTGCCAATGAAGGTGGGAAAGGAAGAGACTCCCTAGGCCTCGGCTACCCTAATACCGAAGAGGTCGGAAGAGAACAAGAGTTGACCAAGATAGGTCGACAGGAAAGAAGACGGAGAGGAGCACGGCACAAGCAAGTAGAAGCAATGCCAAAAACCGTGTTTTCATTGGACGTGCTCGCATTGCTGAGATTCTGTTACAAGGGACGTCCATGTAAGTTCTAGAAGCCATTCTTCGGATTGCTTCTTTTCACAGTGAGTATTGTAGTAAAGTTCAGGATTAGCCGCACATCCGTTAGGCACAGCGTCAACTCAGTTACATATCAGTGTATATTTAATTGGAAAATGTCACCAATTAAATGAGAAATTTGAAAATTATGAATAGAAACGGAGTTGGGTGAAGACCATTTTGGTTTCAGGAGATGTGTAGAAACAAGGGAAGCTGTACTAAGTTTTAGGCTGATTTTGGAAGGTAGAATAAGGAAAGATAAGGGAACGTTCATGACATTTGTAGACATAGAAAAGGCTTTTGATAACGTTGATTGGACTAAATTGTTGGACATTTTGAAATCGATTGGAATAAAGTACAGGGATAAGAGGGTGATCTACACTCTATACAGAAGCCAGACAGCAGTCATTCGAGCCGAAGGACATGAGAGAGAAGCAGGCATTCAGCAAGGCGTAAGGCAAGGCTGCAACTTATCACCCATACTTTTCAATCTTTACATTGAACAAACAATGAAGGAAATTGGAGGAAAATTTAAAGTGGATGTGAAGATTCAAGGAAAAATAATTTCAACTCTGAGATTTGCTGATGACATTGTCATCTCGGCCGACACGCCTGAGGATTTGAATGAGTTATTGAAAGGTATGGACTCCGCCTTGAGGAAATAATGATGTGAAACTTGGACAGAAAAAAGGAAAAAAGCGTTTGAAATGTGGTGTTACAGGCTAATGAAGAGAAGAGATAGGTTGGTAGGGCACATATTAATAGAATGCTTAGTTATGGAAGGAAGGATCGAGGACAAGAACTGTAGTGGTAGACCAAGGTTATAATATGTTCAACAGATTGCCTCGGATGTAGGGTGTGGTAGCTATGTAGAGATGAAACGATTAGCTCTGGACAGTGAGGAGGCATGGAGGGCTGCATCAAACCAGTCAAAATACTAAAGACTCAAACAACAACAGGTTAATAACAACACCGTCTAGAACCCAATCACTTCAATAACTCGCTACGGTAGAAGTTTACGATTCAAAAAGTTTTCGCACTTATACACATTTGAAGTATTAACAACACTCGTAGAAATTTAATAGACTAACGGAATAAAAGAAACTGGCTCGTTAAAAAGTAATATTAAAAGTTTCAGCAGCTTAATAATGTTCATATGAGGTGTACAATGAATCTAGAGTGTTAGTCTTCAGTCTATCGACTGGTTTGATGCAGTTCTCTATCCTTCCCTGTCTTGAGCTAATCGTTTCATCTCTACATAGCTTCCACACACTACATCCGAGGCAATCTGTTTAATATATTCTGACCTTGGTCTACCCCTACAGTTCTTGTCCTCGACCCTTCCTTCCATAACTAAGCTTGCTATTCCTGGGGGTCTTAGTATGTGCCCTACCACGCTATCTCTTCTCTTCATTAGCAGTCGCCAGAAACATCTCTCCTCTCCCACTCGTCTTAATACATCTTCATTCATTACCCTATCTACCCATCTGATCTTCATCATTCTCCTGTAACACCAGGTTTCAAACGGTTCAACTCTCCTCTTTTCTGCTGAACCAATAGTCCAAGTTTCACTTCCATAAAGCGCCACGTTCCAGACAAAGGCTGTCAAGAATGACTTCCTAATACCTAAATCTATATTCGATGTCAACAGATTCCTTTTCAGTAGAAATGCTTTCCTTGCCTGTGCAAACCTACTTTTTATATCCTCTTTGCTTCGTCCATCACTAGTTATTTTGCTTCCCAAGTAACATGTCACCTACTTCCTTCAGCTTTTCACCTGAAAAATTCGACATCCATAGGGGTTTCAGATTTCTTTCAACTGTATTCCAATATTTTTGTTTTACATTTATAATTTTCATCATGAATTCTTTCTTCAAGACGGAGTTCATACCATTCAAAAACTCATTTAACTCCTGAAGTGTGTCGGCTAAGATGACTATGTCATCAGCAAATCTCAGAGTTGAAATTATTTCACCTTGAATCTTTACTCCTACATTGGGATTTGTCTCCAATTTCCTTCATTGCTTGTTCAATGTAAAGATTGAAAAGTATGGGCGATAAGTTGCAGCCTTGCCTTACACCTTTCTGAATACCAGCTTCTCTCTCATGTCCTTCAGTTCGAATGACTGCTGTCTGGTTTCTGTATAGATTGTAGATCACCCTCCTAACCCTGTATTTTGTTCCAATCGTCTTCAAAATGTCAAACAACTTACTCTAATCAACGTTATTAAAAGCCTTTTCTAAGTCTACAAAAGCATGAACGTTCTCTTATCCTTCCTTATTCTACCTTCGAAAATCAGCCTAAGACTTAGTACAGCTTCCCTTGTTCCTACATTTCTCCTGAACCCAAACTGGTCTTCACCCAACTCTTTATCTGTCTTTCCATCCTCTTGTAAATTATTCTAGTCAGGATCCTTGAAGCATGAGTGATCAAGCTGATGGTACGGTAATCTTCACATCCGTCAGCTCCTGTTTTCTTTGGTATAGGGATGATACTTTATTCTTGAAATCAGAGGGTACCTCACCTGTCACATAAATCCTACACACCAAGTGAAATACCCTTATCAGACCTTCATCTCCTATGCAGCTTAGCAACTCAATCGGTATATCATCTACGCCTGGTGCTTTGTTCCTGCTTAAGTCTTCCAATGCTCTGTCAAATTCTGATCTCAATATTAAATCTCCTTTCTCATCCTCATCAATTTCCTCTTCCCTTTGCATTACATGATTCTCAATATCCTTTCCCTTGTACAAACACTCTATGTAAGCTTTCCATCTCTCGACCTTTTTTTCATGTTAGAGGTTTTCCATCTGAGTCCTTAATATTAGAGCACTTAGTCTTCTTTTCCCCGAAAATACTCTTAATCCTTCGATAAGCTGTATCTACCTTTTCTAATTTCAGACAATTTTCTATACCTGCACATTTCTCTTTGAACCCTTCTTCTTTTGCTTTCTTGCCCTTCTTGTCAACCTCATTTCTCAGACGTCTGTATTCTGCTTTTCCCCTTTCATCTCTTCCATTCTTGTGCTTCTGACGTTCATCAAATAATTCTTGTATATCCTGCGTGATCCACGGTTTCCTACCTATTCTTTCTTTCCAACCAATGTTTTCTTCTGCGGATCTTGTTATTTCATTCTTCAAAAGTGCCCATTGCTCCGCAATTGTAGCATGTTCAGGGTTTTTCATTAGTCCTTCCTCTATACTCGCCTTGAATCGTTTGTTCACGCCCTTCTCTTTAAGTCTGTCTATTGCCCACTTTCTTGACTTTTGAATTTTCTTCAATTTCTTCAACCTAAGTCTGAATTTCATAGCAACCAGATTGTGGTCAGAGTTTATGTCAGCACCGGGATACGTTTGGCAATCCAAAATCTGATTTCAAAATCTCTGCTTGACCATAATGAAGTCGATTTGGTAACTCCCTGTATATCCTGGTCTCATCCATGTGTATATTCTCCTATTGACGTTTCTGAATAAGGTGTTAGCTATGACCAACTCATGCTCGGTGCAGAATTCCATCAGCCTGCTTCCTCGATCATTACTTCCACCTAATCCGAATTCTCCTACTATTTTCTTTTCTCTCCCTTTTCCTACCACAGCATTCAAATCTCCCATTACTATAACATTTTCATCACCCTTGACATACCTCAAAACTTCACCTATTTCTTCGTAGACCTAGGGGAAGACTACGGATACGATGGATCTCCCAAATAAACAAGTAGTTCCGTGAAGAACTATACAGCCTATTTTCATACACCCTACTTATATTAATTGCCTCTATCTACATAAACAATTTCAGTTTGATTGCTGTAATAGATTCGTAGATATTGAGAACCGACTGGATATTTCGGATGGTCGCCATGTTGGTTCTTTTATATGTAGGTCCTAGAGTCATGTACTGTTACATGAAGATTATTGTGTACGTGTAGCATTCAAACTTCAATCGCATGATTAGGACACAATAAGTAACAAGGAGATTTTAAAATTTCGCACAGCTGCCATCTTGTGGTTGTGGAAACAATTGAAATAAATTAGATGCCAGTGGATTAACATTCGTATAATGGTTTACTGTACCAAGTTTCACTGCACTCGGATGGTTAAATTGCGAGAAACGTCCATGTGAATATTTATAATTCGCGTCGCCGCCATGTTGGTTTTGTGATCACCAGGTTATTTAAAGTCCTATTGGTGAACTTAAGTTCATAGCCCCTATGAACATAAAGAAATTCAGTTTCATTGCTATAATAGATTCGTAGATATTCAGAGCCGTCTAAATATTTCGGATGGTCGCCATGTTGGATTTTAATATATGTAGGCCATAGAGTTATGTACTATTAGATGATGATTATTGAGTAGGCTCATTATTCAAACATTCACATCGATCGCATGTTTACGACACAAGAAATAAAAACTTAATTTTAAAATTTGCACAGCCGCCATTTTGAGGTTATGTAAACAATTGAACTAAATTGGATACCAGTGCATTACATTGTGTATAAACATTTCCTGTACCATTTCCTGCGTTTGGAACATTAAATCGCGAGAAAGGTCTATTAAAATTTTTAATTCGCTTGGCCGCCATGTTCTTCTTGTAGTTAACCTGTTTTTGAAAGTCTTATAGATGAACATCCAGTGGTGCCCTTTATCTCCGTACAAAATTTCAGGATGATACCGCTAATCGTTTCAGAGATATGGAATGCCGGTGAAATATCGAAGTTTGATGTCGGTGCATTACAATGTGTATGAACATATACTATACCAAGTTTTATTGCGTTTGGTTGATTAAATCGCGAATTTGCGACTTTTAAATAGACGTTTCTCGCGATTTGACCAACCAAACGCAATGAAACTTGGTACAGTATATGTTTATATACATTGTAATGCACCGACATCTAACTTCGTTCAATTGTTTACATAATCACAAGATGGCGGATGTGCGAAATATTTCACCGGCATTCTATATCTCTGAAACTATTAGCGGTATCTCCCTAAAATTTTGTACGGAGATAAAGGGCACTACTGGAAGACCATCTATAAGATTTTCAAAAACCGGTTAACTACAAAACGAACATGGCGGCCAAGCGAATTTGAACATTTTAAATAGACCTTTCTCGCGATTTAATGCTCAAAGCGCACTGAAACCTGGTACAGGAAATGTTTATACACATTGTAATCCACTGGTATCTAATTTAGTTCAATTGTTTACATAACCTCAAGATGGCGGCAGTGCGAATTTTAAAATTAAGTTTTCTATTTCTTGTGATGTAGGCATGCGATCGAAGTGAAAGTTTGAATAATGAACCTACGCAATAATTTTCCTTTAATGGTACATGACTCTATGGCCTATACATTTAACAATCCAACATGGCGACCATCCGAAATATTTAGACGATACTGAATATCTACGAATCTATTTTAGCAATCAAACTGCTTTTTTTAATGTTCATAGGGGCTATGAACTTAAGTTCACCTATAGGACTTTAAATAACCTGGTGATCACAAATCCAACATGGCGGTGACGCGAATTATAAATATTCACATGGACGTTTCTCGCAATTTAACCATCCGCGTGCAGTGAAACTTGGTACAGAAAATCTTTATCCGAATGTTAATCCACTGGCATCTAATTTATTTCAATTGTTTCCATAACCTCAAGATGGCAGCTGTGAAAAAATTTTAAATCTCCTTGTTATTTCTTGTGTCCTAATTATGCGATTGAAGTTTGAATACTACACGTTCACAATAATCTGCATGTAACAGTACATAACTCTAGGACCTACATATATAAAATCCAACATGGCGACCATCCGAAATATTTAGTCGGTTCTCAATATCTACGAATCTATTACAGCAATCAAACTGAAATTGTGTATGTTGATAGTGGCAATTAATATAAGTAGGATATATGAAAATAGGCTGTATAGTTCTTCACGGAACTACTTGTTTCAAAATGTGAAAAGTAGGTTAAATATCCGTAACACCTGAACTCCTTAAGTGCCCCCTATCCTTGGCATCATCTGTATAGACAAGAAAGTTCTCAATTCAGCCCATACCGGGTGAGGTAGCCGTGTTTGTTACGGCGTGGCTGCAGTAAGGCGAGGATGTTCGTATCCCCCCTCCGACAACCTTGAAGATGGTCTTCTGTGGTTTCCCATCTTCCTTCCAGGCAATTGCCGGGGTTGGTCCCTAACTATAGGCCACAGCCGCTACCTTCCAACTCCTCGTCCTTACATTCAAACTTTCCTCCCCAGACAACACTCCACGCGTGACGGTACTTGTAGCTCACCCCATGGGTCCCCCAGGGACTCACAACTTGTGGGTCGTGGGTTGGCGACCACGGGACCCCAGCTGATTTTGGCACTGCTTCCACTTACAAGTGCCGGGCTCCTGTCTGTTACCTTTCCTGTCGACCTCCCTTGGTCAACACTTGTTCTTTTATGACCCCAACGGTATTAATGTATCCGAGGACTAGGGAGTCTTTTATTTTCCCGCCTTAATTTGCCCTTGTCTTATCTTTCCTGATCTCTCATTCTTCTAGGGTTCGGACTTCTTGTTTTCTCTTCCTGATATCTGCTCAAGACCCCAAAGGGCACAGGGTGTTTGTAGCCACACCACCTCTGGTAGTGCTACACCCTCATTGGCTCACAGCGGCACAGTGGGACAAAATCGAAATGTAGGAGGACATAATTATTTATTTTCATAATTAAAAAATCAAAATGTATTACTTCTACAGCATTCTCATATAATTTCCGCTCACTATTCTGGGATATAAACGCATCTTAGTGTAAATCTGTCACCAGTGTTCGAGCAGTCTGAATTGGAGGGTGAATGTAAGTGGCTGTGGTTTGGTTGTCTTTGTGGTTAGTGTGATGCTTTAAGATGGAACTTGCAGCTGACGGTATGATCGTTGTAACGTGTTTCAGTTATTAATGGGCGTAATTGTTACGTAATTTTAACTATATTTGCATTATATAAAATTTAACTATTATTAGCCTACTTTTCACATTTTGCAAAAATGAGGAAAAAGTAGACTTATGAGATCGGGCAAATGTCTGTCTGTCTGTCTGTCTATCTGTCTGCCTGTCTGTCCTTCTGGCTGTCTGGCTGTGTGTGTGTGTCCCCCCCCCCCCTATCAACTCCTAAACGGTAGGAGAAAAGATCTATACCTGAATATATCACGGCCATATTTGAAAATGATGTCAGTGCTACCAACTGCTGAAATATCGCAATTGAAATTTGAGCTCCATGTTGGATATCTTGGAAGGTATGAATGGGAGCTATTTCAAAATTGGCACACGTATAGATAACAATATTGCAGTTTAATTTCCAGGAGGCCATACATCGCAGTGTTGCCAAAATGATTATAAGCCTGCTGATAGGTCCAAATTTTAAGTGCATATAACTTCTACACTATCAATTGGATTTCAACCAAATTTCGAATGTGCTATGTGTACATAAACAGATATGACTGAACGTATTCTTAAGATCCACCAGGGATGTCAACTTTTAATAAATGCTCTCAATTTATTTTATCCAAATACCAATATATCAGAAAGTATGCAAGCCGACAGCTTTAAACTATGCACACGTATAGTACCTGACATTCTATATTAATTTGGAGTAACTTATATACGTCAGTGCTACCAACATGATTCTAAGCCTGCTGAGAGGTCCAAATTTAAATACATGTAACTTCTGTACTATCATTTGGATTTCAACCAAATTTCGTGTGTGCTATGTGTACCACAACAGATATGTCTATGCCGATTCTTAAGAGTAACCAGGGCTGCCAACTGTTAATAAATAATGTCTCGATTTTTGTTACCCTAACATCAATATATCAGAAAGCATGGAAGCCAATAGCTCTAAACTTAGCACACGTATAGTACCTGGCATTCTAGATTAATTAGGAGTAACTAATATACTGTGCCCGTTTGGACCGAAGTCCGGACGACCACATATGCATTTCACCAAAAATCAGTCAGCACGAGAATCAAAATATCCCGGGGCGCCAGATGGGTTAAAGTCGAATGCAAAGACCCAACAAAAAAAATGCTTAACTGATTTTCGGCTTGACGCAACAATAAGGATAGGAGATTTATGAAATCGGTGATTGCATACCATAAAATTATCTCATTTTATTAAAACTTTAAAATGGCATGACGAAAATATGCCCAAAATGGCATAAAAGATGACTGGAAAAGAATAAATTATTTACACAATATACAATATCGCCAACACATGAACACTAACAAAGTTGAAACGAGAGGTCAGAATATCAGTCCTGTTGACTTCGTTCAACATAATTATGTACAGGGGTAGGGTTTTATCAGCGCAAAGTCAATCGTCCATACTGATCCCTAAATTATTTAGCATTCACACGTTGAAGATCAATAAGAAAATATGTCACTGGTTGTAAAATCACTTTCACTGTTCATTTCTCAAGACTATTATTGTAGCATTTCGACTAACACTTTTCAGGCAGTAGTAATATTAGGATTTGTCAGATACAAAGTTGTTCATAATAAGTGAAATACACTATGATTTACATGCCTTGAGCATTTCTGTGGATTCAAAAAAACAGAAAATATCTATTGAAACATAGATCTCAATCCAAAGTCTCCCCAAAATAATTTTGACTTAATCAAAAATATAATTATCCCAAATATAACTTCCATTCCACATGGATTCAGTCAACGAATTACTTAATTATTCCTTGAAAACATTAATTAGGAAATTTGAAATATAATTTAACATGTGTTATAATGAAACAAATTATTATTATTATTTTCAAAGTGATTTTGACAAAATGTCAAATATGTTCAGCATCATCTTATTAAAGAAAATGTGTATTTATTTTTATAGGATCTGAAAATCCTTTCAGCTTTTAGTGGTTGTTAATGAGTAACAATTTCAAACAACAGCATTGGCCCGTATGATTGACACGTGATAAAAATCACAGAATTATAAATCAGCATTTAGACAACGGTAAAGCTTTCCTGAATGAGAGGAACTAGTAGAAGAATAATATTCCGGGTAAGCAATTACTATAGATATTTTCAAACACGTGGATCAACAGTAATTTAATAATGATGGTTCAAAAAATAACCTGTGGTTATATTACGACGAAAGTGTGGCGAAAAACGACTCTCCTACTACATCAAAAACATCCAACTTACAATTTGATTGGTGCTCCATTTTACACAACCTCATTCCTGCGACTTAAATTGCACACTCAGAATGGCATATAATTATCTGCACACACACAATGACATCTTCCCAAAGTATACAAAATAATCAAGCCTTTGCTTGTTATGACAAATGGAAGATTCAAAAAATCAGTAAACCTCACCAATGAGTTTACGACAATATCCAATATAATTTCACCATCAGAAATTCCAGACACTGTTAATATTAGCAAACGTTGTGAAAGACGCTGCATCATGATGATTTTATTTTATATAAACTCTAGCAAAAACCCTGCTTTATACATGCTTAGATTCCCATTTCACTTCTTTCCGCGTCTTTATCAAAGCTTTAAATATGAAATGCATACGTGAAACAATTTCACTGAATTTAACTGTTCCTTATAAGTGGGCATGTGTTAACCACTAACCTTCGCAATTAACAAATATCCGATTTATTGTATGACTTGAAATGTCAACTGTATTAATCATACAACCAGAAAATGATTATTATAAACCACAAATGTTTATTATTATTATTCCAGAAAAATAGAAAAATAATAATTTTATTAAATCCCATTGTTATTATTATTATTATTATTATTATGTTCAAAACTAGGTGTAAAGTTATCAAACTGTTCGGGGAATATCACCCTCGACTTCATATGATGGATAACTATCCATTCCTCAACTTAGATTAATTCTTAAATCTCAAATTATGACGGCTAATGACAGCAATAAGGAAACAATATCGAACTAAAATAAATGCTCGTTCTGCTCGTCCATAAATATCGAATCGTATAAATCTGAGTAAAAATCAACTCAGGTCCTAGCTCAGGTTTCGAAAGAAAATATTTGCAAAAGCAAATAAACATATCGATGACTATAGAGAAAAAATGTGTTGGCAAGACTGTAGAAAATACGAGAAATATCCAACTAACTACGCATAGAAATAATGTAAATTGCAGCTTATATTCTTATAGGTCTTGATGGTAGAAATATGGACTGAACCAGACTACTCAGTCATCCTGTTGTCTGTCCCATTAGGACGCGTACTTATATTCTCGTATCAGCTTCCATGTTAAACCCACAAGCTGTTTACGCAGACATAGTGGCGATTATAATGTCTTGCAGAAAAATGTTGGCAACTTCAAGAGCTGAAGTGTAGTTGACAGGGGTCTGACCTAAGCGACCCATGATGAAATAATTACCAAGACCCACTGTGATACAATCAGTATTCCAATACTCATACAATCTTTTCAGCACAATTACAAATTCTGTCGAGTTGGCTGGGCAAAGCTTCTCACTTTTCAGATCGCACAAGGCTAAACCTGTATCCCATTCGGCTTTCGAATTGTAATATACAAGACTGGTTTTGAAGTTACTGACTTATCTTCGCTGGTCCAACTATTGGATATAAATAATCCAGCTATAAGTGAATGTGGACTGAAGAAACATTTGTAGACATAGTCTACCATATGTCCAAGTTGTAGCGGTAAAAATTACCAAGTGCCACAGACTTATTTCACTTCTGTGAAATCGAAGAAAAGTTCTAAACTCACTCGAAATAGTTTAACACTTTCAGTAACCATGTACTGTCGAAAATGCTTGTGCTGTAAGTTGAAGTTTAAATGCAACCATGTGCTCGGTGATAATAACGATGTTCGAAGTTCGGTGATAGTCAAGCGGCTAGAGCGCTTACGTAGCGTAGCACGACCAAGTCAACGGAGTGCTTGTGACGAAGTGAACCTACCTCTGCCTGCGAGGCTCGCCTTATATACCCATCCGCTTGCTGGCTCGAGGTCACTGCGGCGAAAACGCTGGAACTAAAACAGCTCATAACTCGGCTTCTGTTCGATCAATTTCTTTGAAACAAAGCTCATTCTTCTTCTCTTGTTCTTGCCAGTAATCTGATATAGGTTTCATGTTACCATCTCAACGGGAAATATTTAGTGACATGTAGCCTCGACTATGACACTCTCCTCCTACGTCACTTGCCCAATTCATGGCTGTAAATTCCTTCGAAAAGCTTCTAAGAAGGTATGGAGCGCGCTATTCAAACATCCATATCCGAACTTAGAATCGTGGCCTGTTCCCTCAAATCTAGGCTCACGGCTTGTACCCTTCAATCTAGGCAACTGGATTTGGGCACAATACGTCAGTGCTGCCAACATGATTCTAAGCCTGCTGATAGGTCCAATTTTAAAATGCATGTAACTTATATACTAACTAATGGATTTCATTCAAAATTGACACAACAATAGATCATATTATTTCAGATTATTTCTGACCAATATATGTATGTCATTTTTGCCAACATGATTTTACGCGCAATGTTAGATCCAATGTTTAACTGCATGTAACGTCCATGCTATCCATTGGACTTCAACCAAATTTTGTATTCTGTACCTTAAGAGATGGAACTAAGAATATATTCAGTCACCAGGGCTGCCAACTGTAGTTCTCTATTAGGCTACATTATGCCAGGTATACAGTATTTCCAACTAATTAGAAATTTTGATATTACCAACTTAATTTCGTCATTATTCTAGATAGATCCATATAGATTAATCATTGGCATGAATATTAAATTTTAAGAAAAGTAGGCTTTTTAGTTCGTCACAGAACTTTTTGTTTTTAAAATTATATTTACACTTACATCTTTAGTATGTCGCGTCACTCTGCGTCACTTTCTACTTAATGTTAAAATGTAGGTTAAGTCTTTAGTTTACGCCTGTTATAAGATTGTTTGCATCATTTTGCAACTTACTTAGTTATTTTACGTTTTAGAATATGCCGCGCAACCAGTTCTCGCACGTTTACAACTGTTTGAAGCACTGTGTTCCACAATTATGTCAAAAGGGAACTTTGTGACTTTGCTAAAAGTAAATTAGGGGTAGAAAATTGTTCTGAAGAGATAACTGAATGCTCTATCCAACTCCTAGTTATAGACAATTTCTTGCATGTGTAGACGTAGCTTAAAAAATGTCTTAACTGATGTTTATTATGAAGTAAACAAATTATATACGTTGATTTCACTCTAAATTCACGATTAAAACGAAAAAATAATTTTGTCCCCCTAGATTTGGATTTTGACTCACTTTGAGCTGGTGAGTTCGGGAGTTAGCGACACCGAGGTATTTCTGAGCCGGGTCCGATTTTCCCCCCTTTTTCCATTGCGTTTGGGGCGGGCCCTTTCCTATCTCTCATGCTTTCTGAGTTCCTCAAGCCTCATTCATTGACGGTTGACCTGGGGCTTCCCATTCATGAATAATTTCAATAGGGATATGCATTTTGGGCGAGGGTCTATGTGGAATTAGTGAGGACAAATTTCCGATACCTTGTTGCCATGGCAGCTACACTTAGTTCCCATTCGAAACGTGTTACCTCTTTTTGATGACTAACATCTTATGGCATGTAAAAGATCCTTTCACAGACTAAACTTGTGTAAAGCTAAATTGTTAGGTAAGAATTCGTCGGAACGCTCCATCAATGTTCCAACGTTCACCTCCAGGCATCATTGATACCTGGTGGCGAAAGTTGGAACTACTTGAAATTAAACGGAACTTGTAGCTCACCCTAAGGGTGTCCGATGGAAACAGCTACAGACTCAGGCGAGCCAAACATGTACTCGGACACTCCCGGCACTAAAAGCCATACGATAAATAAATAAATAAATAAATAAATAAATAAATAAATAAATAAATAAATAAATAAATAAATCATATAATCATACTAATATATAAAAATGAGATGGCGTGTGTCTGTCTTTCTGTCTGTCTGTCTGTCTGTCTGTCTGCCTGTTACTCAATAACGCAAGAACCACTGGTCCGATTTAAAAAAAAATTGTATGGATGTAGCTGATTTACCATGTTTACATATAGGATACTTTTAATTTCGATATTTTGCACTATTAAAAAATGGCGACCGTTATAGTGACGTCACTACACCCTTTGGTTTCAAAATTTCATATTTCCATGTTAAATAAAAAGAGAACGCTAAGAAATAGCAAACTTTTGATGGCACATATGAGCTTCTAAATTTACTTTTCTATCCGAAAGGTCCTTATCACTTTTCGTGTATCTCCAACGGTTAGCGAGTAAAACCCACATATGTGACGTCACTACACCTTTTGGTTTCAAAATTTCATATTTCCATTTCAAATAAAAAGAGAACGCTAAGAAATAGCAAACTTTTGATGCATACCCGAGATTTAGCATTTAATTTTCTATCCAAAAGGTCCTGATCACTTTTCGTGTATCTCCAACGGTTAGCGAGTAAAACCTAAATTTGTGCAATAAAACACGGTCAACACCGAGCGGTGCAGTATATCTCTAAGTACATAAAAAATAAAGTTTGTATGTTTTGTTCGCAATTTATACGGAAATTTGAGTTATTTACGCGTTTCAAACTGTTTTATTATGAATGCGCGCGAAAATATTTTTTTGGTCTGTCTGTCTGTTTGTTTGTCTGTGGACAACTTTGTTCCCTTATAACTCGAGAACGGCTGGGTGTATCAACGTAAAATTTGGTACAGATATCCATCAGAGGCACGACACTAATCATTGATGTAACCCTTCTCCGCACCTCTCATAAAAGAGGGCCTACCCCCTTAAAATACATGCTGAAATAGGAGTAGAAGGACGAGACAGAGATCATTTTCGGCCCCTCAATGTGAGAGAAAACTCGGGGGACCTAATGGTTCCCCGAAATCCACATTTTAAGGCCCTAAAACCAACCATTTTTGAGATATTCCCAGAAAACTAATTTCATTTAATAAACTAATGAACTAATACAAGCCGGTAACCATGGCAACAGATTCTCAGAGGTCCATCTATTGCTGTAAGACGCAATGCAATTCCATTAATTACATTGGTGTGAAAGTTTGCAAACGGCTAGAAGGTTATCACGGAACCAAATTAAGCTGTAAAATTCATCAATACGTATAATGCGCTTAAGGGGGTCAAAGGGTACACTAGAATTTTTTCACGCGATTTACACCTGCGGGTGTGGTATGGCAGGTCTATTATATTCCTATCCCAATATTATATTATTAGTAGTAGTAATATATTATGGCGTACAACGAGGAGACAAAGCCCCTCGGTGCCAGAAACAAAACTTGGGGGCCTCGAAAACTATATTATAAGGCTCTAAAACCAACAGTATCTGAAATATTCCCAGAAAACTAATTTAATTTAATTTAACAAACTAATGAAGGAATGAAAATCGGTAACCATGACAACATTATCTCAAGGGGTGGCATCCAACTTTCCATCTATTTCTGTAAGAAGCAATATCACTCCATTTCTACCTTGCCACGGTGGGTGAGTGGATAGCGTGTCGGTCTACTAACCCCAAGATTGCAGGTTCACTCCTGGCCGTGGTACAGGCCGGACGTTTGTTTTAGACGAGTGAAAAATCTTAATGGAAGCCTGGAGGCGAGTTACTACAGTACCTGTGTTGTTATCAGCTGCCCCAAGCGCTCCGATGATTGATAAAGCTGTTTCACACTATTGCTGAAGTATAGTCACTGGCAAATATAATGACGTTCTGTTCGTAACTACGTAACGTGTACTTCCGTGTCACACAATACTTCGACGTGGACTGTACTGTCTGCTCAAGTCTGGAATTCCATTACATCAGATCGGTGGTGACAAATGTGAAGTGATAGGGTGAGAGAGTGACTGTGTACAGGCTCACCCGCAGGCTTCAAGGTCAAGGGCAATCGTCTAAAACAAACGTCCGGCCTGTACGTGATTTTTGAAAGGCGGCAGAAATAAGACTCGCATGTCATACGATGTTGGCATGTCATAGAACACATTTGAATTCAGTAGGCCGTGTTCATAATGGCAAAATTAACCTCAGGAGTTTCCGCGAACACAAAGTTGCTCATTTCTCTACTAGGAAGCGCTATAGTGTTCAAATAGCTTAGATATCTACCCTCCTTGACTTTCATAGTGATTCAAGGAACAACGAAATTTCGACATGCAAACTACCCTCTGGGTGTCAAATTACGAAGCTTGCACCCGGCACCCGAGCCCATACGATATTATTATTAGGCTACTCCATTTATTACATTTCTGTGAAAGTTTGCAAATGGCTATAAGGTTATCACGGAACCAATGTAGACTGTATAATTCGTCAATGCAATTAAGGGGGTCAAGGGGTAACCTAGAATTTTTTCATGCAATTTCACGTCCGACATATAGTACAGAAAGTCTATTATATCTACAAACAGAAATATTATTTTCAAAAATTCCTGAATTGAATAAGCATTTTTTGCAGCTTTTAGGAATTTGGGCCATTTGAGGCTAAAGAACCTGAATTTCCATGCACCACAAGCCTTTATAATTTATGAAAGAGGTCTTCCTGTGTATGGAGACCTAACACAAGGTAGAGGGTCATTTCTTATGTGAGGTGTATTGCGTTTCGTCTACAAGGCTTTCAAATCTATTTCACGTCAGGAAGTACACGTTAGGTGAATTTAGTTTGAGAGCACATTTTAACTAATCTTTTTTTTTTTTTGTCGACATACGGGTTCATCGTAAGGATGATTTTGTTTGATACGTATGGTAGATATACCCATATTTGGATATCTGGGTGATATGTTGTAAACAATAGAATTGTCTGTCTGTCTTTCTGTGTATCTTTATGTACGCTTATAAATCGTCTTCGGATGCTTGGTGCATCGTAAAATTAGGTATGGTAAACATAAGTCAATACACCAATCATTTAGAAAACTCCTCACCGTACTTTTCATACAGTAGAAGGGTGGATATAGGGAAAAACCTCTCAAAATACATGCTAAAATAGGCGAAATATAAAAATTATCCTAGAAGGACGATCAAAGCATATGTTGCGCTTCTCAATGTGAGACACAAAATTCGCGAGTCTATAAGGGGTCTCCGAAAACCACATTTTAAGGCCCTTAAATTAACAGTGTGAGTGATATTCCCGGAAAACTAACTTCATTCTGATAAACTTATGAAGATATGACAAACCGCTAACCATTGCAACAGTAGCTCAATTGATAATGTCTGGTGTTAATATATAACACCGTTCGAAGAACGGGTACTTCTACTAGTAATATATAAAAATGAGATGGCATGTGTCTGTCTGTCTGTCTGTCTGTTACTCAATAACGCAAGAACCACTGGTCCAATTTAAATGAAATTTTGCATGGATGTAGCTGATTTACCATGTTTACATATAGGATACTTTTAATTTCGATAGTTTGCACTACTAAAAATGGCGACCATTTTAGTGACGTCACTACACCCTTTGGTTTCAAAATTTCATATTTCCATATCAAATAAAAAGAGAACGCTAAGAAATAGCAAACTTTTGATGCATACACGAGATTTATCATTTAATTTCCTATCCAAAAGGTCCTTATCACTTTTCGTGTATCTCCAACGGTTAGCGAGTAAAACCTAAATTTGTGCAATAAAACACGGTCAACACCGAGCGGTGCAGTATATCTCTACATACACACATCAAAAAAAGTTTTGCATCACCTCGGTTCCCAGATCTCCGGCATATAGACGTTGACTGTGTATATTGTATCCAAGATACAGTCCCTTTGACTGTTCATAGATGTCACTAAAACTGCTCAAAGATGTAAACAACCATGCATGAGCAGGGCCTATTAGACGGAGGGGGTACGACAGCCGATCAGTTCCAGTCATTCCACCAGGACGAAGGTACGCTGCTCATGTTGTCTGTAGTTCTACCATGCCTAGAAGGTCAATACCGCAGTTCGATCGCGTCCGCATTGTTACTTTGTGTCAAGAAGGGCTCTCAACAAGGGAAGTTTCCAGGCGTCTCAGAGTGAACCAAAGCGATGTTGTTCGGACATGGAGGAGGTACAGAGATACAGGAACTGTCGATGACAGGCCTCGCTCAGGCCGCCCAAGGGCTACTACTGTAGTGGATGACCGCTACTTACGGATTGCCGCTCGGAGGAACCCTGACAGCAATGCCACCATGTTGAATAATGCGTTTCGTTCAGCCACAGGACGTCGTGTTTCAACTCAAACTGTGCGCAATAGGCTGCATGATGCGCAACTTCACTCCCGACGTCCATGGCGAGGTCCAGCTTTGCAACCCCGACACCATGCAGCGCGGTACAGATGGGCCCAACAACATGCTGAATGGACCCCACGGAATTGGCATCACGTTCTCTTCACCGATGAGTGTCGCATATGCCTTCAACCAGACAATCGTCGGAGACGTGTTTGGAGGCACCCTGGTCAGACTGAACGTCTTAGACACACTGTCCAGCGAGTGCAGCAAGGTGGTGGTTCCCTGATGTTTTGGGGTGGCATTATGTGGGGCCGACGTACGCCACTGGTGGTCATGGAAGGCTCCGAAACGGCTTTACGATACCTGAATGACATCCTCCGACCCATAGTGCAACCATATCGGCAGAATATTGGAGAGGCATTTGTCTTCATGGACGACAATTCTCGACCTCATCGTGCACATCTTGTGAATGCGTTCCTTCAAGATAACGACATCGCTCGACTACAGTGGCCAGCATGTTCGCCAGACATGAACCCTATCGAACATGCCTGGGATATGTTGAAAAGGGCTGTTTATGGACGTCTTGACCCACCAACCACTCTGAGAGATTTACGCCGAATTGTCGTTGAGGAGTGGGACAATTTGGACCAACAGTGTCTTGATGAACTTGTGGATAGTATGCCACGGCGAATACAGGCATGCATCAATGCAAGAGGACGTGCTACTGGGTATTAGAGGTAGTGGTGTGTACTGCAATCTGGACCACAAATGATGAAAGTCTAGCTGTATGATGGTACAACATGCAATGTGTGGGTCTCATGAGCAATAAAACGAGCTGAAATGTTGTTTGTGTTGATCTCTATTCCCTTTGTATTTAACGGTTCCGGAACTCTTGGAACCGAGGTGATGCAAAACTTTTTTTGATGTGTGTATATAAAAATTAATGTTTATATGTTTTTTTCGCAATTTCTACGGAAATTTGAGTTATTTACGCGTTTCAGACTATTTTATTATGGATGCGCGCGAAAATAATGTTTTGGTCTGTCTGTCTGTTTTTTTGTTTGTCTGTGGACAACTTTGTTCCCTTATAACTAGAGAACGGCTGGGTGTATCAACGTAAAATTTGGTACAGATATCCAACAGAGGCACGACACTAATCATTGATGTAACCCTTCTCCGCACCTCTCATAAAAGAGGGCCTACCCTTTTAAAATTCATGCTGAAATATGAGTAGAAGGACGAGACAAAGATCATTTTAAGGCCCTAAAACCAACCATTTTTGAGATATTCCCAGAAAACTAATTTCATTTAATAAACTAATGAACTAATACAAGCCGGTAACCATGGCAACAGATTCTCAGAGGTCCATCTATTGCTGTAAGACGCAATGCAATTCCATTAATTACATTGGTGTGAAAGTTTGCAAACGGCTAGAAGGTTATCACGGACTTTCAAAAACCGGTTAACTACAAAACTGAACTTTTGTAAGTGTATAGAGGCTTTAAGCATAAGTTCACCTATGGGACGTTCAATAATCTGGCGAGCACAAATCCAACATGGCGACGCGAAATTTAAATATTCAAATGGACGTTCCTTGCATTTTTACCATCCGAGCGCAGTGAAATTTGATACGGTATAAGCTTATACAAATTTAATCGAATGGCATCTAATTTATTTAAATTATTTTCATAACCACAAGATGGCGGCTGAGCGAAATTTAAAAATCCCGCTTTTATTTCTTGTGTCCTAATCATGCGATTGAAGTTTGAATAAAACACCTACACAATAATCTTCATTTAATAGTACATAAATCTAAGGCCTATAATAGAAAAATCCAACATGGTGACCATCCAAAATATTTAGACGGTTCTCAATATCTACGAATCTATAGCAGCAATCAAACTGACAAATTGTAAGTTGATAGAGGCAATTAATATTAGTAGGATATATGAAAATAGGCTGTTTAGTTCTTCACGGAACTACTTATTATTGTTATATTTGTATCAACACACATCATCCGACGGATCTCCAAGTTTCATGCCCTATGATGAATATCAATGGAATGCAGCCGAAAGAATACTGAAGCCGCTATGGTACAGCTAAAGTACAATGTTCGCACTATATCTCTGCCGGTGAATTCAAACCATCAACCTCTCTACTCCTTTTCATAAGACATTTTCTCACAGTGTGGGGTTCGGGAGTTCTGACGACCGACTTACTAGAAAAGTGTTCAAATTTGGAGGGTTTGCTCTTCATAAGAAACAAGACGAACTAAAGAGCCTACTTTTCTTAAAATTTAAGATTCATGCCAATGATTGATCTATATGGATCTATCTAGAATAATGAAGAAATTAAGTTGGTAACATCGGAATTTCTACTTTGTTCGAAATACTGCATACCTGCCATAATGTAGCCTAAGAGAGCACTACAGTTGGCGCGCAGTCAGCGGGTATTTGAGGGTGCGCAAATGCGAGGGAGCCGTGTCAGTACATTTACTGGCACGTTAAAGATCCCCTTCGGGGCAAAATTCCGGCACCCCGGCGTCTCTAAAAGCCAGTGTAATTAAAAGGGACGTAAAACCAATAACATTATTATTATTATTATTTACTACAGTTGGCAGCCCTGGTGACTGAATATATTCTTAGTTCCATCTCTTAACGTACAGAATACAAAATTTGGTTGAAGTACAATGGATAGCATGGACGTTACAAGCAGTAAAACATCAGCAAGCGTAAAATCAGAAATAATATGATCTATTGTTGTGCCAATTTTGAATGAAATCCATTAGTTAGTATAGAAGTTACATGCATTTTAAAATTGGACCTATCAGCAGGTTTAGAATCATGTTGGCAGCACTGACGTGTATTATTTACTCCAAATTAATCTAGAATGCCAGGTACTATAAGTGTGCAGAGTTTAGAGCTTTTGGCTTGCATACTGTCTGATATATTGGCATTAGGGTAACAAAATTAGAGACAGTATTTATTAACAGTTGGCAGCCCTGGTTGCTCTTAAGAATACGCATAGTCATATCTGTGATGGTACACATAGCACATACGAAATTTGGTTGAAATCCAAATGATAGTATGGAAGTTACATGTATTTAAATCTGGACCTCTCAGCAGGCTTAGAATCATGTTGGTAGCACTGACGTATATAAGTTACTCCAAATTAATATAGAATGCCAGGTACTATACATGTGCATAGTTTAAAGCTGTCGGCTTGCATACTTTCTGTTATATCGGTATTTGGATAAAAGAAATTTAGAGCATTTATTAACAGTTGGCAGCCCTGGTGGCTCTTAAGAATACGCTCAGTCATATCTGTTTATGTACACATAGCACATACGGAATTTGGTTGAATTACAATTGATAGTGTAGAAGTTATATGCATTTAAAATTGGACCTATTACCAGGCTTATAATCATTTTGGCAACACTGCCATGTATGGCCTCCTGGAAATTAAACTTAAACATTATTATCTATACGTGTGCCAATTTTGAAATAGCTCCCATTGATACCTTCCAAGATATCTAACATGGAGCTCAAATTTCAATTGCGATTTTTCAGCAGTTGGTAGCATTGACATCAATTTCCAATATGGCATTGAGATATTCAGGTATAGATCTTTACTCGTACCAAATTTTGTTTCGATTGCTTCAGCCATTTGGGAGGTTATAGGGGACACACACACACACTGACAGACAGACAGACAGACACACATTTTCCCGGATCGATCTCATAAGTCTACTTTTTCCTCATTTTTTCAAAACGTGAAAAGTAGGCTAAACATTTTGCCCCTGTTCAAGCGTTTGTGCCAATGGGCCTTAGTGTGTTCAAGATTGAACGTTTAAAATCAATCCTCAAACTTTTGTGGTCCTTGGTGTGGTAGCTATGTAGAGATGAAACGGTTTGCTCAGGACAGGGATACATGGAGACCTGCATCAAACCAGTCGAAAGACTGAAGATTCAAACATACATTTCTTGTAAGCACTCTTGGTGAATGAGGTATTTGGTCCTGAACAGTGAAGTTCAAGAAATGCACCAAGAGTTTTATTCCCCAAGATGTTAGACGGTTGCCTACACAATGGAAGATTCAACTAACAAAGCCTTATTGATCCACTCGTAAAAGTCACAACTCTCCGCTCTTCACCTCAACAATGGAGACCTGCTTTTGTTTCTCAACGGCGTGCCGCGTCAATTGTCACTCAAGAGCTGCTGAAATCGAGTTGGAAGAATGCTGACCTAGTATTCTGCAACTGTCATCATTTGGTTCATCTCGATAAATGAATTCCGAAATACACCAAGACTTCTGTCTATCAGTATTTCGAACTAATTACGTGAATCCTGCTATCCCCTACAAGAAAATCCACAGCATGCTTCCAGTGGACAGACCGGGTCAGGGAATGGAATGAATGAAGCCCCCATATAGCGGCGAGGATATGAACTGTGCCGGCTGCCGAAGCACTCCTCTGGGGCAATGATTAAATGAATGACAAATGAAATGAAATGATAGTGGAGAGTGTTGCTGGAATGAAATTTGTGACAGGGAAAACCGGAGTACCCGGAGAAAAACTTGTCTGCCTCCGCTTTTTCCAGCACAAATCTCATAAGGAGTGACCAGGATTCGAACCACAAACCCAGCGGTGAGAGGCCGGCGTGCTGCCGTCTAAGCCAATTCAATTAACGGCTCAGCCAAAAAGAATATTGCGGTCTGGGGGTCCACTCAGCCTTGTGAGGAGAGTTTGGGTTCGATTCTCACCACAGCCAGCATCCTAGAATGGTTTTCCGTGTTTTACGGGTTCTGCTCTAGACAAAAACCGGGATAATACTCAACAGGTCTTGGGTTCAATTTTCGTTCTGCCAAGCGTTGAATATCTCGTACGCAGTCTCCTAATCACGTGAGGCGGATTCGGTGGCGTAGTAGGTAGCATGCTGAGCTTCTATGCCCAACGTCGCGTGTTCAAACCCGGCCGAAGTCATCGGATTTCTTTTAAGAGCGTTAAAAATCCCTCTGTATGCCTTTCTTCAGAGGGGAATAAAGCCGCCGACCCAAAATTAGATTCCACAGTACATGAACAGTGAATGGGAAGGAAATGCTTTGAAACAAAATATATGGTCTACACACGTAAATCTGTCAAGGTTTTGGGGTTGCTAGCATATCTAGGGTATGGCGTGTGCCAGAGGCACTAATTAGCATTGTACGTACCGCTATTCAAATTATGGTAACCATTGCTGTGTCTATTACAAGCTGTCAGAGTTATATCAGCAATTTAAAGTTGGTAATAACCTTCAGAAAGGTGAAGGCATTGCTGCAACTTATCACCCATACTTTTCAATCTTTACATTGAACAAGCAATGAAGGAAATTGAAGAAAAATTTAATGTGTGAGTGAAGATTCAAGGAGAAATAATTTCAACTCTGAGATTTTCCGATGAAATCGTCATCTTTGCCGACACGCCTGAGCATTTGAATGAGTTTTTAAATGGCATGGACTCCGTCTTGAGGAAACAATTCATTAATAAATGTAAAACAAAAATATTGGATTGCAGCCGAAATATGTCAGAAACTTCTAAGAGGATATAAAAAGTAGGTTAGCTCAGGCAAGGAAAGCATTTCTACAAAAAAAGGAATCTGTTGACATCGAATATAAATTTAGGTATTAGGAAGTCAGTTTTGAAAGCCTTGGTCTGGAGCGTGTCGCTCAATGGAAGTGAAACTTGGACTGTTGGTGCAGCAGAGAAGAGGAGAGTTGAAGCGTTTGAAATGTGGTGTTACAGGAGAATGCTGAAGATCAAATGGGTAGAAGGGTTACAAACGGAGGGGTATTAAGACGAGTGGGAAAGGAGAGATGTTTCTGGTGACTGCTAATGAAGAGAGGAGATAGGTTGGTAGGACACATAATAAGACACCCACGGATAGCAAGCTTCGTTATAGAAGGAAGGGTCGAGGACAAGAACTGTAGGGGTATACCAAGGTTAGAATATGTTAAACAGATTGCCTCGGAAGTAGGGTGTGGTAGCTATCTAGCGATGAAACGATTAGCTCAGGACAGGGAGGCATGGAGGGCTGCATCAAACCAGTCAAAAGAATGAAGACTCAAGCACAACAATAACCTTCAATGGGACAAGAACGATTGAAAAGATAATTTGTTTATGAAACCAATCAGAATCTTATTCACACAATGTGTACCGGATAAAACCAATAACAACAACCACCCTAGGCCTAATTTGGAGTATCCTGACAGGGGCGCAAATTCAATTCTTGCCATTGGCGCCTGGATCCGCCATATTATCGGACCTTTGGAAGAAAGTTCATCTGGCAAGAATCACTGAACTTGTGTCTTGGCGGGTCGGTTTCCCTCAAGTAGCCTATCTCTATCTCTACTTACAGCAGTATAAAACCAAGTCCCCGATTCTTGGATGTTACGGGTAAACTCGAGAACCACTGGATGGATTTTTATGCGGTTTTCACCATTCTGTAAAGGATATCTCGAGGATGCTTTTTCTAAAAAATAATTTATTTATGGTCAAAGGAAGCCGAGCAGAAACGATTTCAGTGGAAAAGTCGAAAAAAAACCTGGCGTCCGAGCGCTTTGTAAGCTTACGCTGGGCAAACCGTTAAAAATACCTAAATACTATGAGTGTAAGAGTTGTTCAGCATGAAAAGTTATACAAAAAAGTCCACGAGAACATATGTCTATCTTCAATTCATCGCCCACTATAAGTGTTTTTACGTTTTAATTTCTTCCAACCATGTCCATTCAACTACTGAGGCGACAGTTTACGAGCTAGCTAAGGGCGAGTCTATCATCCTTGTCACAGCCTAGCCAGCGGGCGAACCTATTGCCCCAGATACAGCCAGCAGCAAACCGTTCAGTCGTGTTGAGTTAAGACTTCTGAGAAGGGTGGTTGTGTTTGCAGTTTCCCAGGAAGTTCAACTCGGGTTTTCTTCATTTCGCCTGTGAAACACAGTCAAGTTAAGATTGGACGGAAGGGGAATTTGAGTTACATTTACCTCGCCATTCCCTGGAAGTGCAACTCTCATTTCGCCTGTGAACTTTTCGTTCCGCAAAATTCACAGTCAATTTAAGATTGGACGGAAGGGGGATTATATTATATTAAATTATACTGATTGGCGTATAATCTCTACTTTGTATAAAACAAATTCCCCGATTCCTGGATGTCACGGGTAATCTCGAGAACCACTCAATGGATTTTGGTGCGGTTTTCACCATTCTGTAAAGGATATCTCGAGGAAGGTTTCTGTGGAAAATAATTTATTTATCACCAAAGGAAGTCAAGCACTAACGATTTCAGAGAAAAGGTCGAAAAATAACTGGCGTCCGTGCGCATTTTAAGCTTATGCTGGGCAAACCGTAAAAAAATATCTACGGTATATACTATGAGTGTAAGAATTGTTCAGCATGAAAAGTTCTACAAAAAAGCCTGGGAGAGCATATCTCTATCTTCAATACATCGCCTACTATAAGTGTTTTTACGTTTTCATTTCTTCCAACAATCTCTATTCAGTTACTGAGGCGACAGTTTACGAGCTAGCTAGGGGCGAGTCTATCGCCCCAGTTACAGTTTAGCTAGCGGACGAGCTTATTGCCCCAGATACAGCCAGCAGCAAACTGTCGAGTCGTGTCGAGTTAAAAGCTTTAGAGAAGGGTGGTTGTGTTTGGAGTTTCCCTGGAAGTGCAACTCGGCTTTTCTTTATTTCGCCGGTGAACTTTTCTTTCCGCAAAATACACAGTCAAGTTAAGATTGGACGGAAGGGGGATTTGTGTTTCATGCACCTCGCCATTCTTAAATTACGTTTGACAAGAATTCGTTACACATAATAATATAATTAATAGTCCAGTCACTGATTTTAACTCATCATGCGAGACGTAAAATTAGATTCCACAGTATAGGACATCGAAAACCAAGCGCTTATCACGTAATGCATTCATAACTGTTCCCGGTTGAAGCCGGGGTGGGTTGCCAGTATTAATATAAATCACCCACCAGAATATTGTACGTGTAGCTAGGGAGCACATGACTTCAAAGCTTTCCACGCCTACTACATTACTTTATCAACTTTTAATGAACTGGAACAAGTTGGCACAGCTTCTTAATATCAGGGAGAAGCCTCGGATCAGTAATTTCCATCGTGTTACTTTGTTCGTAAAGAAGCTCGGCCTACTAATTGCCGCCTTGGAATACCAAAACTTACGCTTCTTGTGAGACTATATAGGACAGAACATCTCTCAGCGTTAACCCTGGGTAACAGGCACTTGCGATGTAGTGCGTAGCGTCACGTCTAACATCCCAGGTTTCATTCCCGCTCCACCACGGATATTAAAAGTCTGGTGCACAGTCTGCCAGCCTTGTGAAACCAAATGGGGAACTGTCGGGTGCTGTGGTTTTCGCGAACTAAGGCGACGGTGCTGCCGTTTTCTGGAATTAGCGTAAGGGTGATGAAAACATAAACAAACAGATGCTATAACATGTGATTTGAGGTGATGGGTGTGCGCTTCTCTCGTTTCTTCAATTATTTTCGCCAATGGATGACTTATATAGTTGCTCAGTTCCGCTGTGCTCTTCGAATTCAATAATTGCGATATCAATGCATTCCTTTCAGAAAAATAAAGCTTTAAAGTCGGAATGGAGTCGATTACTTCGCGTCGCAAAGCAGATTTCGAAGTATATGATCGTATGCGGCTGGCATTTTACAAAAGAGAATTAATTATTAATGACTAGCAACCCGACCCGGCTTCGCCCGGGAACAGTTATGAATGCATTACGCGATAAGCCAATGAACAACGACCAATTCCCGTTTTACGTCTCGGCATGATGGGCTAAATCCCTGACTGGACAATTAATCATATTGTACCCGATACCTAGTTTAGGCTATCGGCTACGCCAGCAGACATTAAGCTGTAGTTGAGGTTTTTGGAAAGGATTAAGAAAAGATAGCGCACCGATCGCGTCAAGAAGAATGTCAAGATGACGTAGGAGGTCTAGTATCAAGGAGGCATTGATATCTGTGAGAAGATAGAATTATGGATAGAGATGTGAAGCTTTATTGAAATATTTATGGAATTATAATAATTAAACATCTTAGAAGAGGATATATAACATGCATTATATGTGGAAATAATTTTATGGAAGTAAGTTATTTTATAACGGAACAGCCGAGATGATACGGGTTCGAGACTATGACCGTGACGTGAGAGCACTGTGGTGGGGGGACTATACCACGTGTCCGCCCCAAGCAGATAAGGGAGTGAAGACAGTGTCAGCACAGCCAGTTGAGCTCATTCAGACGAGCGGGCAGGAGCAGCTCTACAGCGCAAGCGAGACGCACCGTAAAGGTCACGTAACATACAGAAACTGTCACGACTAAGGGTAGGCGACAGTGCCTGCATCGTCGAGCAGCGAAGGCCAGGCGGGTCATTGATCCAGGCGGGCTGGCCGAGGAAGCAATTACAGACGGCCGGGATATGTCAGAACCGAACTGCTAGTATTTGGAGACTTTATTATAAGCTTCATTTCGACACAGTTTGAACATTGCTTTTACGAACAACCTTATAACTATGCTGTTCTATAACACATTCAAAGCGACTTTAACTATTTCAATTATACGGAATGTTGTTAGCATAGGCACAGATGAACATTAGATCGTGCATTAATAAGATTTATATCTTATGCAGTTTTCATGAATTACCTAATTACAACAGGGTGTTTCGTAATTTTGAACACTCTCAAGTAAAATTTTATTTTACGGAAGTGGAACTTAGCAGTCATTTGAGATTGAACTTGCAATACTCAAACTGAACATTTAACGGAACAGTGGCGTATCTTAGAAGAGGAGTAGGGGGTCCGCTGTTTCCATGAACTTTTTCGAGAAGGAGTTGGACAATATCCGCTATGGGTAATCTGAAGTTCAACATGTCCGAGTAGACACTGATAGAGACAAGATGGCACCGCAGAGCGATGGATTCGATTCCTGACGAGAGGAGTCCACCAGCTGATTCACTTGGGATCTCGAAGGCAATCGTCATTTCATGGATGAAATGATATGCACGCCGATCTTTCGAGAAATTCTTTATGTAGGGAAAATCGACGATCTTGGAAATTGAATTACAGCTGATTATGAAAGGTACTGTAAGAGTTATGTCTACCTGATGCGATTACTTTCATGAATACTGGGCACACATGTATATTTTTCTAATAGGAGTGATATGATTATTAAGACATGGTTTGAATTTATATACTTCGAATTTGCTAGAATATGGAGTGACCATATGATATGGCAGGCATCATTATTAGAAATTCTCACCATTGATTGACTTTATTAAGCAGATGTTTGGTCTTTTAGATTTTTCCAGCTAGGATATTTTTCATGAATAGTTTTTTTTGTGTAACGAGTATTTCGAACTCGTGATCTGCAATTGATTATCTAAAATTACTTCGTCAGTTCATTGCATACTAGCGAGTGTGTATTATTCATCAGTAGGGATTTTTTCCATTGGATTGTTTGGAGATATTAAGAAGTTATTCACTTTAGTGAATGAACATCGCTTTTATATGACAACTAGAAACTTGTTGATTCCTATCTGATACATTCACTCATATAGTCTACGAGGTGGGGTCCTTCGTATTTATACGATTGTATGGTGGCTACTCACCTTACCCATCGTTCAGGGAACTATCATCCAAGTCGACGGGGCGAGGTCTTTCGTATTTATACGACTGTACGGTGGTTACACATCTTACTTGCCATTGAGGGACTCATTTTTATCATCCGAGTGTACACGAGATGTAAGTGAATCAAACGAGGAACTACTAGTCACATATCAGTCGAAATTTTGTTAAATAAAGTAACGATAAATGTCAACAGGATTGCATTTAGTAATTCTTGTTTGCCAATCCAATATTTTGTTGCTATACTCTTTTGAGAGTAATTTCAGTTTAACAGTTGTTACAGCTGATGCTTTTGATGATTTTTATAATTGTGTTTGATACCTTTGAGAAGGATTTAAAGTAATTGAATCTTGTAAGATTAATCATTAATGGTCAGAATTATTTTAAGGCAGATCAGTTTTGCAGATTTTGATATGAGATTGTAGCACATTGGTGTTTTTCTGTGATGTGAGTTATGAAAATTGTAAGAGAATTTATGCTATTTGAAGGCAGATCTTAAATTACTGAAGTAATATTTTTCTAATTGTTTAAGAAGTTGTCTAGATGTGATCAGAGTAATTACAGTTATTGGAGATTGTGTGCGTTGATAATTTGAAGCCAGTTATATATTTTTTGTAGATCATGCAACATGGTTAAGTGGAGTTTGTGATAGGCATTTTGTGGAAGTTGCCATGTGATAGTTGCAACGTTGATAATGTATTTTGAAGCAGACATGAGGTCGTCGTACCCAGTCTAGCGTAATTGTTGAGATTCATGCTGTATGTGCTGAATATTTATGGAGTTTTTGTGGAATAATTCTTGTATTCAAATGTGATATTTGAAGTATTGAAGAAATGTAATGTCGTTGTGGATAGTTTGATCCAACGTGATGTCGTGGAGACAATAATATTTTTTGGCATGATAATTAAATACGAGATATAACTTGGAAGTAATAAAACTGTAAGACAACGTTCTATAAACCTTATTAAACAATTTGTTAGGAAATTAAACAAATAAATAAAGTTGATAATACAAGATTTTCTGAAAATAATAATTAACGAAATAATAATCCGAGATTTAAGCATATTAACGATCTGACCTAATGAAATAAAAATCAGAATGACTAGATGAAATAATGAAAAATTAAATAACCAGATGATTGAAATTTAAATAAGTTGATAAATTAAATTTTTGAATAAATCGATGAATTAAATAAGTGGATGAATTAAAGATTGAATAAATAAACTGATTGAAATAAATTAATAGACGATTGTAATGATGATGAATAACTGAATAAGAAGGTGATAATTAATTAAAGAAGCTGATGATTAATGAATTTACATGGAATTAAATACATTTAATTGAGAAATAATTGAAGGAATTGCAACTTGAGTTGAGAATTTAAATGATGTAATGGTGATGAATTAACGATTCTGACAAGAATATGTAGAATTTTGAAGTGAGAATTAATGTGAGAAATATTTAATTTTGATGATGACGAAAATGATGACCAACGAGAATTTGAATTTTCTATAATTCACAGATAAGTGATTGTTAATGACGATGTAAATAGTGTAAATTAATTATTCGATGTTTAGGAGCATTTGATTAACATGTTCAATATTCAAATTATACCATGCAAACCATAATTTACGTGATATTTAATATGTGTGATTATTATATGTGTATGTTTAGACAGAGTAATAACTTAATTAAATCCACATTGATGTTAAATTAAAGAGAAATTAGGTCTCAGGTTTCACAAATGTCAGTGACGAAAGACATAGTGCTACAGTGATCCTGAGAACCCAAGAGAACTTTATGAATTTTTCTTGTTATGTGGATAAAATTAATTTTGGATTAGAAATGAGATGGTTCGATTTTTGGACAATGACAATTTAACTTTGGCATTCGACCATACTCTTAGGTAGGAGTTATATTTAAAATGTCTGTCTGACTATCAAAGTAAAATAAATTTGTTTTTATCTTAGTTGTGATCTGATGATGGTGTGATGTTCCTTTTTCTTTCCTTGTCTTGAGTAAGGCTTATCCGGAAAGGAAGTGGTTTGCTAGGAATTCAATTGATGGCGCCCATTTATATTTGCATTATTTTTATTAAACTTATGCCCGTAACGACCCTAGAGATACTTTGTCTCGTGATACCCACTGCTTTTTCGATAACTCAGCTGAATTTCCGACACATTCCTTATTTGACTAGAGGTTCATTTAACTCCGCTCTGTCCCGGAACTCCAGGAATGCGATGTTATAGCAGATGGGTCATCGCATCCCCAGGACGAACGGGTACAATATTATCATGGAGATGCATGTGCAACGAATTCTTGTCAGACGTAATTTAAGAATGGCGAGGTGCATGAAACTCAAATCCCCCTTCCGTCCAATCTTAACTTGACTGTGTTTCACAGGCGAAATGAAGAAATCCCGAGTTACACTTCCAGGGAAACACCAAACACAACCACCCTTCTCAGGAGTATTAACTCAACACGACTGGACGGTTTGCTGCTGGCTTCTATCTGGGGCAATAGGTTCGCCCGCTAGCTAGGCTGTAAGAGGGATGATAGACTCGCCCTTAGCTAGCTCGTACTCTGTCGCCTCAGTAGTTGAATGGACATGGTTGGAAGAAAAAAACGTAAACACGCTTATAGTGGGCGATGTATTGAAGATATAGTGGGCGATGTATTGAAGATAGACATATGCTCTCGCGGACTTTTTTGTAGAACTTTTCATGCTGAACAATTCTTACACTCATAGTATTGAGACATTTTTAACGGTTTTCCCAGCGTAAGCTTACAAAGCGCTCGGACACCAGTTTTTTTCCGACTTTTCCACTGAAATCGTTACAGCTCGGCTTCCTTTGATCATAAATAAATTATTTTCTACAGAAATAATCCTAGAGATATCCTTTACAGAATGGTGGAAACCGCATCAAAATCCATCCAGTGGTTCTCGAGTTTACCCGTAACAAACAGGAATCGGGGACTTTGTTTTATACTAAGTAGAGATTACTAATGAATTTCTAACAATGCCCAGTACCCTGCATTCTCCCCTGCACTACAAACTTGGCTACTTGGCAAGGTCGGTTTGACAGCTGTTCTTCCCATGTGGCAAACATTACTTTTAGGGGTCGCTTTATCATAGGCCTAGACGTGGTTGTCCTTCTTTAATTTGCCCCTTTGCTCCTTCAAATCTGTGAAGCTGAGGTCTTCTGAGTTATCAATCATATGCTTATTGGAAATGTATAAATCTGTATAGCCAACTTGTACAGTCTATAATTATCGGCTTCAACAGTATTAGGCTATATCTTACAAAAGATGTATCTACTTGCTGAAGTATGTAAGGCAATGTACCGACTATACGCATATTATATATTCCTGAACAAATTATTTTTTCTCGGCAACTAGTGACCTGATTTCATTTTGAGTCTGATGAGGTTCCCCTTTCAAATTACTAGTTTGTAACCAAAAAGCTTCAAGTGTCATAAAATCTTCCGTTTCTTGGACTTGCCCGCACATAATTATGTGTGTGGCATCTAAAATTGCCTGTCCTTTAACGAGAGCCCACCTAGAATTACCGACAACATTCAGTACGGTAGCCTTCATCATGAAGTTTATCACCCTTGCGTCCACTATCTTGTCGCGACCGACCTGCCATCTACATTCGATTGAGTTCGCGAATTAAGTAGCGTATACTCGAAAAACAATCAACGTTCATCTTCCACTCCATTAGGAGACTTGTTGATATTTTATGATTGCCGAGTGGACTGGACTTTGACGAGCTCAAATTATATAAATCGGAGAGTCGCATATTTTTCTTGCTCTTCAAGAATTGGAATTTCTTGTCCAGTAATCGAATCCGGTATCTCTGGCTCGGGAGGCTGACACTCGGCAATGAAGCAGTAGCTGGGACTCAATAAAGACCCCAGGTTATCAACTGCTCGCGCGCGATGTAATTTACGTCCTCCGCTCTTCCGGTAATTGATACATGGCCTCCTCCTGGTCAAAGGTGATAAAAACTTTGGCGCACATCTCCCTGTAGCCGGGGAGAGAAACTGTATCCTTCATCACTGCGCCATGTGACCACCAATCACGTTACATCGTTGGTCGCTGTGAACGGTGACCTGAGAGACAATATTGCGTCCTTTCCTCGTCTATTTCAGCTTTTGAGGGTAAAGTAGACTTCGTCATCCGGCTCATGAAGGAGAGTGTATATCTTTTTAAGTTTTAACATTGTTTAAGTCTTTTAGTTCATGATCTGTTTTAATCTTTCTTTTCTTCTGTATGTTACATATCTGTTATTTGTTTTATCGTTCTTGATCCCCTTTTTCCTTCACCTAAATGAGGCGTCCTTGTTGAGGCTCGCTGACTGTTATTATAGACAACATTTTGTTTTCATCCCTGGCAGTGAGCTGTCTTTATCTTATCATTTCATTAGGTCCATAACCTCGATGTTAGGCCATTTAAAACAACAACAATCATAATAATATTAATGCAGAAGGCAGTAGTTCTATCAACAACCAGAATCGTTCGGAAGTTCATGGGTAGCGAAATTCCAGCTTAGAAGTTGCTGTTTCCGTAACTATTCGTTGATTCACTGAAGCCCGTATAGTTATGTTGTAATGTACCAGAAATTTGTTATATGTACTGTATAAACCGATAATAATACTAATAATAATAATAATAATAATAATAATATCGTATGGCCTCGGTGCCGGGTGCAAGCTTTGTTAATCGACGCCCAGAGGGCACCTTGTATGCCAAATTTTGTCGCTCCTTGGCACTATAGCGCTTTCTAGTAGAGAACATTGTGTTTATTTAATCATTGCCACAGGGGAGTGCGACAGGCTTCGGCAGCCGGCACAGTTCATATCCTCGCCGCAAAATGAGGGCTTCATCCATTCCATTCCCTGACCCGGTCGACTTGAAGCAGGCTGTGGATTTTCATTTTTAGCCTATTTTCAATTTTGAAAAAATAGGCTTGTGAGATCACCTTTTGTCCGTGTGTGTGTACGTGTGCGTGTGTGTGTGTGTGTACGTGTGTGTGTGTGTGTGTGAGGTGTGTGTGTGTCCCACCCTAATAAATTCTAAACGGCTGGAGCGATTTAATGAATCTAGGTAAGATCATAGCACCATTCTGGCCGACCCCGACCGTGCCCTTCAAATTTTATTGTGTCTCACCAATCCAACATGGCGGCTGTGCGAAATATTTCACCAGCATTCAGTATCTCCGGAACTATTACCGACATCGCCCTGAAATTTTGTAGGGTGATAAAGGGAACTACTAAAAGTACATCTATGAGACTTTCAAAAACCTGGTAACTACACAACCAACATGGTGGCCAAGCAAAGTTGAGACATTTAAATAGATTTTTCTCGCGATTTAACCATCCAAACGTAATGAAACATGGTACAGTAAATGATTATACATATTGTAATGTACTGCCATCTGATTTAGTTCAATTGTTTACATAACCTCAATATGGCGGCTGTGCGAAATTTTAAAATAAAGTTTTTATTTCTTGTGTATTAATCATGCGATCGAAGTGAAAGTTTGAATAATGAAGCTACGCAATAATTTTCCTTTAATGGTACATAACTCTATGGCCTATACATATAACAATCCAAAATGGCGAGCATCCGAAATATTTTGACGGTTCTCAATATCTGCGAATCATTTACAGGAATCAAACTGAGATTTTTTATGTTCATAGAGGCTATGAACATATGTTCACCTATAGGACATTCAGTAACCTGGTGAGCACAAATCCAACATGGCGGCGACGCGAAGTATAGATATTTAAATGGACATTTCTCGCGATTTAACCATCCGAGTGCAGTAATACTTTGCTCGTTAAATGTTTATACAAATGTTAATCCACTGGCACCTAATTTATTTCAATTGTTTTCATAACAAAAAGATGGCAGCTGTGAGAAATTTTAAAATCTCGTTTTTACTTCTTGTGTCGTAATCATGCGATTGAAGTCGGAATACCACACGTAGGCTACTCAATAATCTTCATGTAATAGTACATAAATAAATATCCAACCTGGCGACCATCTGAAATATTTAGACGGTTCTCAATATCTACGAATCTATCACAACAATCAATCTGAAATTTTGTATGTTGATAGAGGCAATTTACATGAATAGGATATATGAAAATAGGCTGTGTAGTTCTTCACGGAACTACTTGTTCATTAATGAACTACAGGGTCTGTGCGGCAATTATCACATGTGTTCTTTCTGTAAATGGAGTTCTTTGCCTGAATAATTCTACTTCAAATTTCTCGATTGCTGGTTCTATCATACGTTATCAAGCTTCCCAGGCACTTATATTCCTTGACATGTGGTATTCTTTTAATACATCAAAAATAAATATTTTCCCGATTTTCAGCACCTAAAATCCGAGCCCTCATTATGATATTAGCTGCTCTCTTGTGAAGTGATCCTATCGTTTATCTTCTTTACATGTTGGGCTTATTTTTTTCAAATCGGCGTGCAGTGTGTTGGTGGGTAAAGTGGCATTTTCGAGCCAACACACTTGTAATATGTGGCCATATTTCACCGCAAATATATTTATTTTTGCTGGTTTTTGCCTTAACCAGCGTGCACTTCATAATCTTTACGCGATGTATTTTTATACAAAAATATGCTGACTAATGGATACGTTCTCTTTTTTATTTAGCTCACAACATTTTACTTTTTAGAGCCGAGCGAGGCTTCCTCTTCCTTAACATCACACACGGAGACCGCTGAACGAGATACAGCGAGTTGGTCTATCCTCGCACTGCCTTCAAGCGCTTACGTGTATGTTTCACAAAACTCAAGCTTGAAGATTACTTTTAAAATAACAATGCAAAATTAAGAACATACTAGCATTACACTTAGCAAAATCTCAATCATGAATCCTATGACTGATTTATCCTTGGTATGAATAATCAGACTTTATCAATTCAGCTACTGGTGCAGTGGTTAGGGGTTTGTCATTCCTTCATAGGTATATCAGAGCGAAGTTAGTTTTCTGGGAATATCACAGACACTGTTAATTTAAGGGCCTTTAAATGTGGTTTTCGGAGACCCTTTATAGTCGGGTGAAAAAGACATTTCGTACCACACTTGCGCGTGAACATAGCGTGAAAAAATTCTAGAATGCCCCTTGACCCCCTTAAGCGCATTATACTGTATGTATTGATGAATTTTACAGCTTACTTTGGTTCAGGGATAACCTTATATCCGTCTGGAAACTTTCACAGTAATGTAATAATTGGAATTGCATTGCGTCTTACAGAAATAGATGGACCTGTGAGATTCTGTTACCATGGTTACCGTGTTGCATTCCTTCATTATTTCATTGTAAATATACATGTTTTAAGGTATTTATTTAATTGTGTGGCATTTAAAGAGTAAGTGAGTGCGTTTCGCTTACGCATTGGGTTATGCTGAACCTGTAGGTACCCCATATGTGTAGGTTGGTGTTAATGGGACTTTATTTTCGGTACATAACTGGACTGGGATCTTAGCAGAATAATATAGCGTGGGATATTCAATTGTTGGTTCATGTTTCAACCTTCCATTGAGGTCTTCGACAGCCAAATCGCTCATATCTAATTCTTAAAGCTAGTGAAACAATTATTCAAAAAACGAAATGGATATCGTTTCAATTTTCATTTACATAAACGTTCCTTATTCATAAAATGTTTCGTTGGTTCGTTAGTTTAGGGGCTGCGACATGACCACGTTGTCGCAGCCCCTAAACTGAGGAACCAACCATCCAAAAATATTTTGTGTGTCCTCAGGCTTGAATGACATTTCTTGAATTGGTGAAACTCCTACTAACTACAAATTACATAACCCTTACCCATCGACATAAAATTCTCTTAACTTTTCCTGCAGCTCTGTCAATATCCGATCCGCCATGTTTGTTTACTACCATTCTGGTGATTGCCGTGGAACAGTTGACTTGCTGTACGGCCTTCTAAATTATAGTTGAACTATTCCTTGCTTCGTAATATCAAAATTCCACGACGTTCGTCACGCAACTAACAGATAGCAGCACCAAATATGAATGAATAATTTGTCGGGGGCCGAGACGACAGACGATTGGTAAGGGTTAAATTAGCCGAAAACCTTGAATAATGATGAATAATAACTGTGGAAACGATGCCCTAATAGATGTTTTCTCCTCCGCTGTCTATAACGCACCCACATTCCCCTTTTGATGTGTAACATCTTTCCACTCGATATCTGGATATTTTTGTGGCACTCGGTAGCTGGACATTTTTCTGGGAGTGATTTTGGAAAAGAGACGGAAGTGGACGGGACGGAAGTGGATGGGACGGAAGTGCATGGGACGGAAACAATGAGCGCGCGGTGGCGGAGATCGGTACAACGACGTACTGTAAGCCATGTGATTATGTGGAATCGCATACGGTTTACCTCAAGGTTTGGAGGCCCCATTAAAGAAATTCCTACAATAAATGATCTCCAAGTTGTCGTTCTTTGGTGTGAAAATATTCATTATATCATATTTGCTGAAAACAATTATGATTTATTAAATCTTCATACTTTTGCTGTATTCTTATTTAATGTAAGCACTCGAGGTACTGTCGGCCATGTGGCTATGGGGAATCTATATCGCATCAACAAACACTCCAAACAACGTAGGAATTCAGCATATTAACACCGACTACTAACAATAATTGAAACTTCCTTGGTCTAAACGTATCACTGGGAGAAACGCATTTAATATACCTACTGCACACCTAATTTTTAATCGCGCCTATACTTGGCAGTGCGCTATATCAGCAACAAGAGGCCATTTTCAATAACACCGCTGGCATGGGTTCACTAACTGGCCGGTATAAAGCGCAGCTCCCATCAAGTAGGCAGTGGATTGCTCCCGCATACAGTTGCAGGTATATGGCACTACTGCAGATGCATTGGAGAATCCTTTCATGTTTTCTGGCTCAAGGTAGCACTATGAGTTCATTCTTTAACAAGATGTTCAGTAAAGAACATATAGCCTACTTTATCCTAAATGCATGGGTATTGTTATAACTCTTTGTCCTTTTCAAGGAGTATAATTGAATGTTGGTTGTAGTAGCTTGTTGAAATACAACGTGCTATAGGGATATTAAACATGAATATGAGGTGCCCTTTGCTAGTGCTACCTCTGTAAAAAAATTCATTCAATTCGGTTTCACCGTGTTTGAATTGATCCGGGGAATGGATTTGCACACATACATGGCCGCTATTTGCAAACTATTGGGCTGATGACCTTGTAGTCAGTCATAAGATGCTTTCCACAAAAAGGCATGTTCTTGCAAAATCCGGTAGAGATCAAATTATTAGGATGGTCGAAATTTGATTTAAGCTTTTAACATTTGGGTGGCCGTCATTCCGTTTCCGTAAAGATGGCGGCGATATAAAACATGACACTGAGGTGCCTTTTGCTAGTGCTACCTCTGTACCAAATTTCGTTCAATTCGATTTCACCGTGTTTGAATTGATAGGGGGAATCGATTTGCACACATACTTGGCCACCATCTGCAAACTATTGGGCTGATGATCTAGCAGTTTGGTCAGAATATGCTTCCCACATAAAGATTTGTTGTTGCAAAATTTGGTAGAGACTAGATTGTTAGGTTGGTCGTAATTACATTTTAGCCTTTAACATTTGGGTGGCCGCGATTACGTTTCCGTCAAGATGGCGGTGATATAAAACATGACACTGAGGTGGCCTTTTCTAGTGCTACCTCTGTACCAAATTTCGTTCCATTCGGTTTCACCGTGTTCGAATTAATAGGGGGAATCGATTTTCACACAAAGATGGCCGCCGTCCGCAAAATATTAGGCTGATGACCTATTAGATTTGTCAAAGGATGCTCCCTTCATAAAGGTATGTTGTTGCAAAATTTGGTAGAGATCGGATGATTAGGTTAGTCGTAATTTGATTTAAGCTTTGAAAATTTGAGTGGCCGCCATTACGTTTCCGTCAAGATGGCGGCGATATAAAACCTGACACTGGGGTGCCCTTTGCTAGTACTACCTCTGTACCAAATTTCGTTCCATTCGGTTTCACCGTGTTCGAATTAATAGGGGCAATCGATTTTCACACAAAGATGGCCGCCATCCGCAAAATATTAGGCTGATGACGTATTAGTTTGGTCATAGGATGCTGCCCCCATAAAGGTATGTTGTTGCAAAATTTGGTAGAGATCGGATGATTAGGTTAGTCGGAATTTGATTTAAGCTTTGAACATTTGTGTGGCCGCCATTACGTTTCCGTCAAGATGGCGGCGATATAAAACATGACACTGAGGTTCCCTTTGCTAGTAATACCTCTGTACCAAATTTGGTTCCATTCGGTTTCACCGTGTTCGAATTAATAGGGGCAATCGATTTTCACACAAAGATGGCCGCCATCCGTAAACTAATAGGCTGATGACCTATTAGTTTGGTCAAAGGGTGCTGCCCCCATAAAGATATGTTGTTGCAAAATTTGGTAGAGATCGGATGATTAGGTTAGTCGTAATTTGATTTAAGCTTTGAACATTTGTGTGGCCGCCATTACATTTCCGTCAAGATGGCGGCGATATATAACACGACACTGGGGTGCCCTTTGCTAGTACTACCCATGTACCAAATTTCGTTCCATTCGGTTGCTCCGTGTTCGAATTAATAGGGGAATCGATTTTCACACAAAGATGGCCGCCATCCGCAAACTATTAGGCTGATGACGTATTAGTTTGGTCATAGGATGCTGCCCCCATAAAGGTATGTTGTTGCAAAATTTGGTATAGATCGGATGATTAGGTTAGTCGGAATTTGATTTAAGCTTTGAACATTTGTGTGGCCGCCATTACGTTTCCGTCAAGATGGCGGCGATATAAAACATGACACTGAGGTGTCTTTTGCCAGTGCTACCTTTGTATCATATTTCGTTCAATTTGCGCTCACCGTGTTCGAATTGATAGGGGGGTGGTGGGGACACACATTCAGAGTACACACACTCACACACACACACACACACACACACATATACTCACACACACACATACACACACACACAGATACACTTTTTTCGCCCTGTAGTGATCTCATAAGTCTACTTTCATTTTTTGCTAAAAAATTCGAGTAAGTAATATGGAATTATTCGAATAACATGTCAGATGTTACACATCATATGCGACTACTGCAAGGCTCGTTTATTTTATAATACGACTTATATAGTGACATTCCAGTTGTGTTGGCAGTGTGGGCGTGAAGAATAAACTGTTGCCAACCCCACGCAAACGGTAGCGTGTGGTTTGTTTAATGCTGTGTTCAGTCCACTCACATCCGCTCGTTTCGTTCGCTTCCTTGTGTTTCTAAGGTTTAAACGATGCATGCATATTAAATTCTGTGTTTTAATAAGGCTTGACATACAAAAACAAACCTTTAGCTGGGGCTAACGCCCCTGTCATTTTCGGCCAGACAGAAGCCAATAGTATCTCACTCCGCTTCGTAAGCCAATAGTTTCTCGCTACTCTTGATCTGTGCCATGTATTTTGTGTATCATACATTGGCAATCGTGAATTGACGTCTCGATAACAATTGAACACGCCTAATGCGTAGCAGTTGAGCAATGTATTTCATCATCATCATCATCATCAAATTCCAGCTAGAGTCACCTTTTCCTGTCCATGAATAGTTGGTCTTCATGGGTCCTTCTCCAGTCTAGCTCTTTGCCTCTAAGATCATCTTTGATTTTGGACCAACCATTTCTTCTTTAGTCTACCTACTGGTCATTTTCCTGGGATAATCTTGTTGAAATAAGCTTTTGGTGTCCCCTCATCTCCCATTCTTTAAAGGTGCCCAAACCATCCTAATCGTTGCTTCTGCAAATATTTTGTAGCACTGATATATATGCCAGCCTCTGCCCTTACTCTGTCTCTCATTGTCCTTTGAAGCATTGTTTTTATAAACTTCATTTCAGAGCCTGAATCCTACTTTCTTCTCTTCTGAACAGGGTGCATGTTTCTACTCCGTAAGTCAGAATTGGGATGTAGTATGTCTTAAACAGTATATGTTTACACTTTCTGGGCACTTTATCATCCCACAGTAGTGTTGTAACTTGTGCATAGAAGGTGGCTGCAATGTATTTAATCTTGTCAAATAACATATAATATACATTATAATAAACTATTTATTACCTCAAGTGAATATTTAGTTCATTTAAACCGTACCGGTTTGTGACCTTCCTGAGCGTGGTAAAGGATATGTCACTCCGTAGTTCCATACAACTTTTATTTAAACAAGAAGTTCCGTGACGAACTAAAGAGCCTACTTTTCTTAAAATTTAAAATTCATGCCAATGATTAATCTATATGGACCTAGGCTATCTAGAATAATGACGAAATAAAGTTGGTAATATAGAAATTTCTAATTAGTTCGAAATATACCTGGCCTGATAGAGCACTACAGTTGGCAGCCCTGGTGACTGAATATATTCTTAGTTCCATCTCTTAAGGTACAGAATACAAAATTTGGTTGAAGTCCAATGGATAGCATGGACTTTACATGCAGTTAAACATTGGACTTAATGCAGCGTGCGTAAAATGATGTTGGCAACAATGTCATGCATGTGTTGGTCAGAGATAATTTGAAATATTATCATCTATTGTTGTGCCAATTTTGGATGAAATCCATTTGTTACTGTAGTAGTTACTGGTATTTTAAAATTGGACTTATCAGCAGGCTTAGAATTATGTTGGTAGCACTGACGTACATTAGTTGCTCCAAATTAATCTAGAATGGCAGGTACTATACGTGCGCAAAGTTTAGAGCTGTTGGCTTGTATACTTTCTGATAGACTATATTGATATTAGGGTAAAAAATATAAACAGCATTTATTAACAGTTGGCAGCCCTGATTGCTCTTAACAATACGCATAGTCATATATGTTATGGTACACATAGCACATACGAAATTCAGTTGAAATCCAATTAATAGTATAGAAGTAATATGTATTTAAAATTGGCCCTATCAGCAGGCTTAGAATCATGTTGGTAGCACTGACATACATTAGTTGCTCCAAATTAATCTAGAATGTCAGGTACTATACGTGTGCGAAGGTTAAGGCTGTTGGCTCGCATACTTTCTGATATATTGGTATTTGGATTAAAAAAATAGACAGAGCATTTATTGACAGTTGGCATCGCTAGTGGCTCTTAAGAATACGCTCAGTCATATCAGTTTATGTACACATAGTACATACGAAATTTGGTTGAAATCCAATTGATAGTGTAGGAGTTATATGCATTTAAACATAGGACCTATCAGTAGGCTTAGAATCATGTTGGCAACACTGTCATGTATGGCCTCCTGAAAATTTAACTGAAGTATTATTATCTATATATGTGCCAATTTTGGAATAGTTCCCATGTATATATTCCAAGATATCCAACATGGAGCTGAAATTTCAATTATGATTTTTCAGCAGTTTGTAGCACTGACATCATTTTCAAGTATGACGTTGAGATGTCCCGATATCGATCTCTACTCATACCATATTTGGTTTGGATTAATGCAGCCGTTTAGGAGTTGATATGGGGGGGGGGAGGACACACAAGCAGACAGACAGACAGACAGAAGGACAGACAGACAGACATTTTCCCGGATCGATCTCATAAGACTACTTTTTCCTCAGTTTTGCAAAATGTGAAAAGTAGGCCAAGAATCCCTATTAGAGGATACTATAAATATGTTTGTACCAAAAGTTCACAGAGTAAAATTTAAAAAAACATATCTGTTACAATAATTTTGTTTAAAAAGTCTTGAAGAAACAGCGTAGAATTGAACAGATGTGAATGTAAACATATGTATTGAACCCATGTACCATGGCCTCAAAGAGGGTCGAATCCAAGTACTTTGAGAAAGGAATGAAAGAATCATACAGTCTCTAAGGGAACGGAGAGAGATTTCAAGCCAGGATTATAGCCTAACATTGTGCAAGTGCTAGGGCCAGGTGTTCCTTAGATGAGCTCATGCCTCTTGACATTTATAAGGAGCCAGTCATGGATATTATTAGAACGAGTGGAAAGTTTTGACTGTAAGACGAAGAAGCTGGACTCGGAAATTGCTCTTACGTTGCAGGAATATGGCAACCTCGCTGCTGAGTCAGAACAGGAATAATTAAATTTAACCCGTTTACGAGTATAAAAATAAGTAAATAGATACAGTACGGTGAATCAATTGGGATTAGAGATTTTTGTGTAAAGAAAAACCATGTAAAAATTGCACAGGAGAAAACTGCAAACGCAAGTAGACGTCATTGGGGGTTCACCGAGACCCAAGGAGTGGGAGAATAAAAAAAAGAACAGCACCACCCACACAGTTGAGGACGAGAAATTAATTAATATCTCGGAAATGCACGATCGATTTCCATGCACAGGAAGATTATTTTACGTTTGGAAGACGAGCTTTCTGGATATACGATTTTTATAATTGTGCGACAATTAGTTCAAAAGTTGGTCACGAAAAGGACTAGGATTTTATCTTTTTGTGACTGAAAGGTATAAAACTCCTGGCCTCACCAAGCCAATCATGCAGTCTACGAGAGCCCGTGAGGGGAACGTCACGCTGTATCAGTACATGCAGTATTAGTCCGTCCAGGGGGGCGTTACGCTGGAGCATCATAATCATTCAGTCTACGAGCATTCCGTGAGCGGAGTGCTGCACCACATCGTATACGCAGTATTCAAGAGCCCGTGAGGGGGACGTTAAGCTGTATCAGACATCGATCCAGAGCCTGTGGGAGGCTATGCTACAAGTTCACCGAGTGTAAACCAGTTACGATATAAGTACGCTACGCTGAGGGTTAGCAGTTTGAGACTTTGAAGAGTCCTAAATTATAAAGAACATTAAATATACGGACTTTAAAGCAATATCGCCAAAGTAAGACACAGCGATCAGTAGGGAACTTCGAGTTCCAGAAGAACACTAGTTCAATACAGTTACGAAGTTATAAGAACTCCAACAAATAAACGGCGTTACGTCTAGTAAAGACATTGTTAAAGACATTAAGTCCTGTAAAGGAACCAAACAGTAATTACGATCGCGAAAGATAGAAGTTCAAGCGAAAGGAACTTAGGAACTTAGGTTCGAAACCAGAGGGAAACGTACTCTAGTGAGAAAACGTCAAAACTATACGATAGACAGTATACGGTCCTCGAAGGGAGGCCAAGATATAGAAACTATAGGGTACGATAGACAGTATACGGTCCTCGAAGGGAGGCCAAGGTATAGAAACTATAGGGTGCGATAGACCACCATATATAAATAGAGGTGACGGCAAAGTAAAGACATTTATCGCCTAGTTAAAGCAGATAAAGTAAAGCCGAGTAATAGACAATAGAAGCGGTTTTGAGAGACTGAAACCAGTAGTTTCCATTGTAGGAGAGAGAAACTTTGAACGAGTAAAATCACACGTCCAATGCAGGTCGATAGGATTCACATCAGGGATCATCAACAGCCGACAGAAATTGTAAAAATCGTTGAGATACACCCGTGTGATAGGAGTGAAGTGTAAATATTGTAAGAAAAGAAATAAGAGTATCATTTTAAGTGTTTTAGGTAAAGTGAAAGCGTTTTATGCACAGTGATATGTGTTATAATATGTACCAGAGTAATATTTTTTAGTGTTTTAATGTGTGTTCAAAACGGATACACCAGTGTATTAAAAAAAATGTTGTCAGTGTTAAATATAGTGAATATGTGTCAAGAAATTTCTGTACATAAAATGAGATTGTACAATATGGAGTAGGTCAAGAAGGTGGGCCAAAATGTCACATCAAACGAGAATAAAGGTCAGAAAGCGACCTTAAACATGTAAGTAAAGATTTTCATTATGTTTTGGTGTCGGGAAAAATTTTGTGTACAATTCCACCGGAGTTTTGAGTAGAAGGGATGTTTTTAAATGAATAATAACTAAATAAGAACGCGATCTGAACGAAAATAAAGTTTTAAGAAATAATAAATAATTATGTGAAATAATAAATCCTGTAGAGGAAATGCATGGAATAAAATGTCAGTATTTAATGAATGTTATAAAAGCAAGCGTGATAATAATAATTATAACAAAGATGTTTACATAAAGGTAAATTTGAATTATATGAAAGAAATAGCTTTTGAGCTTTTGTAAGGAATGAAAACATGATGTGAATAACAAGGTAAAGAAATCTAAATAAAGATTAAATTGAATGATATAAAAATATAGAGCGTTGAAGCCTTAACAAATGTATAAGACATGATGCGAATGCATGTTGTTAAAAAGGGAGCGATTTATTGTCAACGGAAAAGATTAATATAAGAATTAAGATATGTATCAATTGTTACTATGAAATTTATCAGTTCTTTGGAAGACATTCGGCCGTAACGTAATGTGTAGCGTAATGGAACGCAATTAAATAAAAAGTCACGCTAGGAACGCGTAAAAGTTAAAGTACTTGGTAAATTACTTATGGAGGGTAGTTGATTGCAGTGAATTGAGATATGTTGTAAGTCCTCTAATTGTGACGTAGATCACGAGGCCATGTGTGTATTATTTAAAAGGGAGCTAATGTATGGTATTATTGAGCGTATGTCATGTAGGCCACGGCCGACTTTAAATCGCGTCTTGTATAAGTCCTCCAAATGTGGAAATGTTCCCGAGGCATGTTAAGAGATTCGAACCTAGAATCCTTTTGTTGTTAAAGCCCCTAATTATTCGTCGTAGAATGTGTATTACTCTTCCCAATCAATGAGGACCCTCTCATAATTAATAAATGCCAAGGTTACGAAAGTGGTTTATGAGCCAAAGAATATTGTTGAATGGAAATAAGTGAAGTAAAAGCCAGGTCTCTCCACAGAACTGAGAATAATGTGAAGGTTTGTTTTAAAGCATTGAAGAGAGCTGCCACCGTAGGTTAGGCAGAGAGTCGCTTTCCTTGTCATAAATCACGCCCGAGTATAATGGCCTGACCCTCATAGAGCGAGGGTGGGTAAAAACCGTCTTGTAAGATGTGTTAAATACACCGTGAGTGTTTAAAGTTGTTAATGACCCGGGCGTTGAACCGAGGTCCTTGTAGATTGATATTATCGCTTGCCAATTCAGATCGTAGTTTTCTTATGTGATAATGGTCTTATAAGACAAACGAATTAAATAAAATCCCTATTGTAATATTGTATGGAAAAGAAGGAATCCACGAGTTTTGTGAAGATAACTAGGTTTCGGGAGTGATCATAGTTTTTGACTTTGTCAAGTAATCTTTATAACTCTGGAGTACACAAATAGTTTTCCCGATCACCGTAGTGAATTTGCAAAACTTGAGAGAGATAGTAAATACGGAGAACATGTGATATGCCCAAATATTGAAGTGAATAATTAACATGTAATTTTAAATGTAATTATATATTTGTTTTGATGATAAGAAAAGATAAAAATAATTCTTGAGGTGTACAAAAATATGACACCATTATTATGGGAAAGTATCGAGCCAAAGAAGCTCGTAGTTATTTGGAACTTTAAGATAAGTACTTTATGGAAGTGAAAATAATCGTGAATTGTTGGTTTTAAAGAAAACCATGTGTTTTAATCTAATATTTGTTTTATTTTTATGCTATTCCTTGTTCACTTTGGACAAGTAGAATGATATTGGTCAGTAGTTTATGTGTTTATTTGTTTGTAGCGCCATAATTTTTGATTAATTAAATGTGTTAAAATAGGAGTTGATTTTGTTGTTATTTTTGCAAGTGTATCCTCTATTTAATCCAAAATATGTAAGTCACAGAGTGGGAGAACTTACCGCAGCCCCGAAAAATCCCGAATTGAGCAATGCTGGCATACTGTGATTTGCATATTTCTTGCTGCAAGGGCACAGGGGGGTGAATAGAAGTACTGTGCTTGGATTAATAATTAGAGGAACACTAAAGACGGTCGATTCATGTAAAAGTAAAGTAATGATAGGAGTAGCTACAACGTATAATGTTAACTGACCGCATGGGTCCCTAGAAACTCACACCGAGCAGCCCTGGATCTAAACAACCCCCTAATTACTTTCATGGCGCCCAACGTGGGGCCTGTATGATTTTATCATACACCTAGGAAAACCATTATCCCTTTCATGGCGCCCAGTACGCAGGGATGAGTTTTCCTAGGGAAATCCCGAGTTTTCTCGAAAAATCAAAATTTTCATTTTTTTGAAAAAAAAAATGGTTTTTCGAAATTTTGAATTTTAAATACTTCCATAAAGGTCTTTGAGTTTGAATAAGAATATCAAAAGGGTACGGTGTAGTAAACACCCGTACCAAAGTAAATTTTTAAAGAAATTGGGACACAATGGTTCAGATTACTATCTCTCAAGCATGTTCTAGCGATGTGGCATTAGTAGCCCACTATATTCTAATAAGACGGCATTGAGTGAAGAGATGCAACGGCTTTTGGAGGCTATAAAAGCCAATAACAATGAGAAGTTGGAGGCTATAAACAATACATTGGGCCTCCAAAAGGATGAAAATAACAAAGTGTTCGAATCCATAAATGAGAGTTTGAATAAGTTGGACAGCCAACAGGAGGAAAATAACCAAAAGTTAGGATCCATGAATCAAAGTTTAGAGTCACTAAAAACTGATAGTGCTAATATGGGAACTAAATTAGTAGATATCGAAGCTAAAAGTGATAACATGGGAACTAAATTAGTAGATATCGAAGCTAAAAGTGATAACATGGGAACTAAATTAGAAGCTATCGAAGCTAATTGTATAAATATGGATAAGGAACTGAAGGTTGAAATTAAGGAAATGAAAGAGGGGTCCAAGGTTTTAGAAGAAACAATGAATACCAAATTTCAAGATTTTGACACTAAGTTTGGGGACAAATTAAATGATTTAAAAGGGAAAATCGCAAGTGAAATTCAAAGGGAAAATAAAGTATTTCAGTCAGAATTGCAAGGCCAAATAAATACTATGAACAAAAATATGGGAGAATCACAAAATGAATGCCGAGAAAATTATAAAATTTTAGAGGATAATTTTGGTACTATAGAAACTAAATTAAATAGCATGGAAAAAGCATGTAAAGAAAATGTAGAGGAATGTGAAAAGAAACTTGTAACCCAGATCCAAGGTGTGCAGAAAAAATTAGAAGCTCAGATAAAATCTAACAGCGATATCTGTAAAACATCCCGGGATGAAATAAAACAAAGTGTGAATGAGCTAGGAACCCGATTTGGAAAGGTTGAGGAGAAAGTAGGAACCCTCGAGAACAAAATTGGTGTAGTTCAGACCGAAGTAACTGAGATGAAAAATCAAAATCAAAAGGATGCGCGGGATATGAAAAGTCAATTTGAGCTGTTTACCGGGCAGGTAGATGATAACTTAAAGAAGTATGAGGGTGAAATAAATCGAAGATTAGGTATATACGAGGGGCATCTCCAGAGTGAAAGAAAACAACGAGAGGACGAAAATAAGGAAAGTACCCATAAGATAGATGAAATAAGTCAGGGTATTAATGATGTTCAGGGAACCATCGGAACATTAAAGGTCGAAGTAGGAAAAACTCATATGGAAGTAGGCCAGATCCAAAATGACTTGATGATATTATATAAGAGTCAAGGGAAAACTGAGGAAAAATTGGAAGGAATTAAAGTAAATATGGTCAAAGGACAAAGAGAGATGGAGAAAAGGATAATGGAAATACGAGAAGACCTAGATACCAGAGGTGACGTTAAACCAGAAATTATAACAGAACAGGTCAGGGTCATCAAGAAAAAGGTAGAAGAACACTTAAATGAAATCAGGAATAGCTTCAGGAACGACAAAAACCAACTCAAACAAGAACTGGAAACCAGTAAGAAAAATCAGGAAAGAATTCAAAATGAATTAGGATCCCGGTTGGAGAGGACTGAACATAAGAACAGTCAAATGGAAATCCAACTCATGGCTAATGAAGAAAGTGCCCGAAGGGAAAGGAAATTAGAATTTGAGAATCAGGAAGAGTTTCCAAAGACAGGATGGGTAGATTACCGTGAACATGGCACAGATACCGATAGGGACTTAGGAGGGGAGAGCCCTTACAAGAACCCAGGATATCCGATGGCGATGTCAACCCCATACATGAACCAGACAAATGGTCAGATAATAAACATTATCAAATCGAATGAGGACAGACCGGTAAAATTTACGGGTAATAACATGTCAATTACTCCAAAATACTGGCTAAAGGAAGTCGCAGAGTACTTAAACGAAATGAAGGTTCCTCAGGATCGGAGACTGAGAGCTATTGAGAAGTTGTTGGCAGGTGATTGTCTCACCTGGTTCAGAAGCTTCAGGTACACCTTTGATACGGTGGAAGGCTTTAGAGAAGCCTTTTTAAAACGATATTGGGCAGCAGACGTCCAGGAGAATTTGAGGCTAGATCTGTACTCTAGGAAGTACAGCACAAATGCACCAACTAAGTACTCGGAATTTTTTACCGCTCAGCTGTGTAAATTCCGCGAACTTGACATTGCTCCAGCTGAGAACGACCTGTGTGCCGCCATTGCAAGACAACTTCCATATGAGATTCAGAGGCTGTTAATCTCAGCCAAAGCCAGAAGTGCTCTGGAAGTGGAGAGTGTATTACGTCAATTAGACATGACGACGTCACACGTAACTCCTAGGCACCAAAGACAGACTGAACAGGTACACATGGCCAGCAGTCAGGAAACCAGCGAAAAACCATCGACCAGGAATCAGTCCACCAGCACTGATACTCAAGGACTAGGTCGAGAGTATGGGCACCAAGAGCCTAGAGGAATACAGCCATACCACAGAGGAGGATATCGAGGAAGAAATCCTAGGAATACGGGTTATAGGCAACAAGAGAGCCGACCCTATAACAATAACCATCAGAGGCAAGAAAACAGAAAGAAATGGGAGAATTATCCCCGAAGGAACGTAAGGCCAGAGGATAGGGATGATGAATATCGGCCGAAATAGAGGAAAGATATCAGGAAAGTCTTCGTTACATGAACGAACGACCAGACGAACCTGAAAGGCAAAAAGTCCGTTGGAGTGAGGCAATCAAGAACCGGAAATCACCCGACCGACTAGATGGAGCTCAAAGCTTGGAACTACAAGCTCAGTTAAAGAATGAGGGAAAAGGGAGCCCTCAGGATAAAAAAACTCCAAATTTAAATCGTCAAAAAGTGGAAACATACCAGGAGCTGGGAGGAGGTAGAAATTGTGAATTGGATAGCAAGACCAGATGAGCTAATTAATGAGGATGTGGAAGGAATCCCACCTATCAAAAGAGAATTACCCATAATTATGCTAAGAATAGAAGGATTACTGGTCAGGGCATTGATTGATACTGGATCAACAATAAGTTTAATTACGCAAACCCTTCTGAATGAATTGGAAACAAGAGGCCGCGTATTAAAAATCCCCACATCAAATGTAAAGATTAAGGGAATTATCCCTGAAAAATCTTTAACATGCAAATTTCAGGTATACATTGATATGATCATGGGTAACGCTGAAATTTCGCAATGCTTTTTGCTGGTAAATCAATTACCGTATAATGTCATATTAGGTACTGATTTTATCCGTGAGAACAAGGTCATCATAGACCTAGCGCAAAACTGCATTAGAATCCAAAGAGAGGATGTGGATGAACAAAACGTTAACCTACAGGAACAGGATGTGAAAATAGGAGAACAGGTATGGCATGTGGAAGAAGTAACGGAAGAAGGTTTTAAGGACATAGAAAGGATATTTGAGGTCCTCAACATAGAACTCGAAGATGATTTGGAAACCGAGTTCGAGACCAACCTGTCGGGAAAAGTAGAGGAAGCCAAAGTTAACCCCGAAAACAAGGAACAATTAAAGGAATTATTATTGAATTTTAGGGACGTATTTGATTCCAAGCCAGGGAAGATTGAAAATTTTAAATACGCGTTCCAAGTCAATGATTGGGCACCGTTCAGACAAAAACCATACCCGGTTGCGGAAAAACATTACCCACAAACTAAGAAAACACTGCAGGAGATGATGAATGCAGGTGTTATAGAAAAGATGGCGACACCATATGTTAGTCCATTAGTGATTGTGAGCAAACCGGATGGCTCAGTAAGGGTGTGTCTAGATGCCAGAAATTTAAATGCAAAAATCATACCAGAAAATGATTCGGCACCACCCATAAAAGAAATACTGAGGAAGTTCAAAGGTAAGAAGATTTTCACAAATATTGACATGACTTCTTCGTATCATCATCTCGAACTGGAAGAGAAAACCAGCTTGTTGACTGGATTTCAGTTCGACCAACAAACCTATTGTTTTAGGAGATGTCCGTTTGGATTGAAGACCGCGGGATCTGCCTTAATAAGAGCGCTTGATCGAAACCTGTCAGAGGAAGTGAAAGAGTGCACTATCCGTTATGTGGATGATATTTTGCTTACCTCGGAGAATATTGAGGTACATTTAGAAAAATTGAAGAAATTATTGGAAGACTTAAGAAGGGCAAATTTTAAAATCAATTTAAAGAAGTCAAATTTTTGTCAAAGGCAAGTAACATTTTTAGGGCATGTGATTGATAAGGATGGTGTTAAACCAAATCCATGCAAATTGGAATCGATAAGGGATTTTCCAAGGCCTTTGAAGGTGAAGAACGTTTGCCAGTTTTTGGGATTGATTGGTTTCTTCTCAGGACATTGTCCATCATACACAAAAACTGTTGCACCACTACAGGACCTTCTGAAGAAGGGGGGCAAGTGGAAATGGACGGAGGAAACAGAAAAAGCATTCGGGGAGGCCAAGGAAATGCTCTTAAACTATGTGAAGCTAGGATATCCTGATTTTAATCAGAAATTTATAATTCAAACAGATGCATCCCAGATTGGAATAGGGGCAATGCTATATCAGGAAAACCCGGATAACCCTGATAAGAAAAATTATCTAGCTTTCACAAGTCGGAGACTGAAACCACACGAGAAAAATTATACGATCAGCGAAATCGATCTGTTAGCGATATTGCACGCGCTGCAATATTGGCGAAAGATCGTATATGGGTTTCAGGTCATTTTAAGAACGGACCATAAAGCCTTAACCTTTTTGATGAAGACTGATCTATCCAGTCAAAGGTTGATGCGTTGGGCTTTATATATTCAACAGTTTGATGTAAAGATAGAATACTGCCCAGGAAAAGAAAATATAGTTCCAGACTACTTAAGTAGACAGCCAGAGTCCACAGTTGAGGAAGTAATGGCTATTGATTTGGAAGACATGGATCAGCGTACTCTAAATGAGTTAAGGAGCATTAGTCAACGGCAACGTGAGGACCCATGGATGAACATGCTCATATCTTTCCTCGAAGGAAGTTTGATAATTGGAACACCAGCGTACACAGAAGCTAATAAGATAGCTCAAGATTACACATTTTATAATGGATTATTATATAAGTTTGTGGACTCTGACCATACACGATTAAGGATTGTTGTACCTGCAATTTTGCAGAGGAAAATAGTATGGCTAGCCCATAGATCGTTCGGACATATGGGAGTCGACAAAACAGTCTCAATGCTGAAAGAAGCATTTGTATGGCCGAGACTGAGAGAAACTGTAAGGGACACGCTAAAGACATGTGATTTATGTCAAAGGATCAAACCAAATGCATTTCTGATGAGACAAAAGCCTATACCATTGTTGCCCGAAAGGCCAGGTCAAATCATATCTATTGATAACTTCGGACCTTTGCCAAAGGCAAGAAGAGGAAATCGACACATAATGGTGGCTATGGATGTCTTCACTAAAATGGTTGTCCTTGCTCCCATACAGAAGACTAGTACCAAACAGGTGTTAAAACGACTCAAAGAAAAAGTGATACCGATTCTGGGAAAACCTGAGAATTTGTTGTCGGATCACGGTAGTTGTTTCACCAGTGTAGAGTTCAGACAAGAATTAGAAAGACTTGGAATACGTCAGATTTTGTCAAGTATTCGCCATCCTGAGGCAAATCCTGTAGAAAGAGTGATGAGGGAGACGGCCAAGTATTGTAGGATATACTGTGCCGAAGAAAATTGGAAGTGGATAGATATCTTGGATATTATCGAATTTTGTATAAACAACACAATCCATGAATCTACGGGAGAGATATCAATAACGTTACATCGGAATGAGCAACCAGAGAGAAATTGGAGTCTGGTAATTCCTAGGCCAGCAGACGCTCAGCCTGGAAGAGATGTACGTATAAGAAGAGCCTTTGAGCGTCTAAAAGCTCAAGCCGACAGGAGGCAGAGAAGAAATAGGCACAAGAGGTATCATCGGCCATTATTAGCAGGGGAAATGGTGTTAGTAAAAAGACCCGCCATTTCGGATCCAGGGAACCGCGTGTACAAAAAGTTCCAGAAAATGTACCACGGACCGTATCAAATAATAAGGGATTTGAGAAATAATGCCTATAGAATTCGGCACTGTGAAACGAATCATGAAGTGACCATGAATTCAGCAAATTTAAAAGTGTATTACCCTCCCGAAGACTTCGATGAAGCCAATGAACAAGCCCTGGTTATGGAAACATTTAGAGATGAAGAATCCAATTTTGATAGAAACGAGAATGAGATAGAAAAAGGAAACAGAGCTCAAACATTCGAGTGCGAATGCGAATTGGAGAAATTATATTGGGAAATAAAAGAAATAATTGATTTTATTGAAGAAGAAAATTTCAATTTAAGGAAGGAGAATGATGAAATAAGGGAACGGGTAGGGATAGACCACACCCGTAAAGACGAATGAGGTTCTGGAAACCTAATATCCAGACAAATAAAAAGGAGAAAGAAAGGGTAGGGACAGAGCGTACCCAACCGACACAATTACCGGATATGACTTAAAAAGATGAAAGAAATCAAATTATCGTGGGATTTTTAAGGAAGAAAAATCAGAAGGTACGGATAACGTTATGATGGCTTCGACAGTTAAAAAGGAAAAATAAGATATTTTTTTTGGATAATTAAAATAAATTTCCTCAAAATTTTTCGAAAATTTATTTACCTAAGGAGGGGAGAGATGAACCCATGTACCATGGCCTCAAAGAGGGTCGAATCCATGTACTTTGAGAAAGGAATGAAAGAATCATACAGTCTCTAAGGGAACGGAGAGAGATTTCAAGCCAGGATTATAGCCTAACATTGTGCAAGCGCTAGGGCCAGGTGTTCCTTAGATGAGCTCATGCCTCTTGACATTTATAAGGAGCCAGTCATGGATATTATTAGAACGAGTGGAAAGTTTTGACTGTAAGACGAAGAAGCTGGACTCGGAAATTGCTCTTACGTTGCAGGAATATGGCAACCTCGCTGCTGAGTCAGAACAGGAATAATTAAATTTAACCCGTTTACGAGTATAAAAATAAGTAAACAGATACAGTACGGTGAATCAATTTGGATTAGAGATTTTTGTGTAAAGAAAAACGTTGTAAAAATTGCACAGGAGAAAACTGCAAACGCAAGTAGACGTCATTGGGGGTTCACCGAGATCCAAGGAGTGGGAGAATAAAAAAAGAACAGCACCACCCACACAGTTGAGGACGAGAAATTAATTAATATCTCGGAAATGCACGATCGATTTCCATGCACAGGAAGATTATTTTACGTTTGGAAGACGAGCTTTCTGGATATACGATTTTTATAATTGTGCGACAATTAGTTCAAAAGTTGGTCACGAAAAGGACTAGGATTTTATCTTTTTGTGACTGAATGTTATAAAACTCCTGGCCTCACCAAGCCAATCATGCAGTTATTCTGACAGCCCGTGAGGGGGTGTTACTCTGCATCAGTGCATGCAGTCTACGAGAGCCCGTGAGGGGAACGTCACGCTGTATCAGTACATGCAGTATTAGTCCGTCCAGGGGGGCGTTACGCTGGAGCATCATAATCATTCAGTCTACGAGCATTCCGTGAGCGGAAGTGCTGCACCACATCGTATACGCAGTATTCAAGAGCCCGTGAGGGGGACGTTAAGCTGTATCAGACATCGATCCAGAGCCTGTGGGAGGCTATGCTACAAGTTCACCGAGTGTAAACCAGTTACGATATAAGTACGCTACGCTGAGGGTTAGCAGTTCGAGACTTTGAAGAGTCCTAAATTATAAAGAACATTAAATATACGGACTTTAAAGCAATATCGCCAAAGTAAGACACAGCGATCAGTAGGGAACTTCGAGTTCCAGAAGAACACTAGTTCAATACAGTTACGAAGTTATAAGAACTCCAACAAATAAACGGCGTTACGTCTAGTAAAGACATTGTTAAAGACATTAAGTCCTGTAAAGGAACCAAACAGTAATTACGATCGCGAAAGATAGAAGTTCAAGCGAAAGGAACTTAGGAACTTAGGTTCGAAACCAGAGGGAAACGTACTCTAGTGAGAAAACGTCAAAACTATACGATAGACAGTATACGGTCCTCGAAGGGAGGCCAAGATATAGAAACTATAGGGTACGATAGACAGTATACGGTCCTCGAAGAGAGGCCAAGATATAGAAACTATAGGGTGCGATAGACCACCATATATAAATAGAGGTGACGGCAAAGTAAAGACATTTATCGCCTAGTTAAAGCAGATAAAGTAAAGCCGAGTAATAGACAATAGAAGCGGTTTTGAGAGACTGAAACCAGTAGTTTCCATTGTAGGAGAGAGAAACTTTGAACGAGTAAAATCACACGTCCAATGCAGGTCGATAGGATTCACATCAGGGATCATCAACAGCGGACAGAAATTGTAACAAGAAGTTCCGTGAAGAACTATACAGCCTACTTTTCATGCCAATGATTATTCTACAGAATATGAACCTATCTAGAATAATGACGAAATTAAGTTGCTAATATCGAAATTTCCAATTAGTTCGAAATACTGTATACCTGGCATAATGTATCCTAATAGAGCACTACAATTGGCAGCCCTGATGACTGAATATATTCTTAGTTCCGTCTCTTAAGGTACTAAATACAAAATTTGGTTGACGTCCAATGAATAGCATGGACGTTACATGCAGTTAAACATTGGATCTAACAGCGCGCGTAAAATCATGTTGGCAACAATGTCATGCATGTATTGGTCAGAAATAATCTGAAATAATATGATCTATTGTTGTGCCAATTTTGAATGAAATCCATTAGTTAGTATAGAAGTTACATGCATTTTAAAATTGGACCTATCAGCAGGCTTAGAATCATGTTGGCAGCACTGACGTATATTAGTTACTCCAAATTCGTCTAGAATGCCAGGTACTATACGTGTGCAAAGTTTAGAGCTATTGGCTTGCATACTTTCTGATATATTGATATTAGGGTAACAAAAATAGGGACAGCACATATTAACAGTTGGCAGGCCTGGTTGCTCCTTAGAATACGCATAGTCATATCTGTTATGGTACACATAGCACATACGAAATTTGGTTGAAATCCAAATGATAGTATGGAAGTTACATGTATTTAAAGTTGGACCTGTCAGCAGGCTTAGAATCATGTTGGTAGCACTGACGTATATAAGTTACTCCAAATTAATATAGAATGTCTGGTACTATACGTGTGCATAGTTTAAAGCTGTCGGCTTGCATACTTTCTGATATATTGGTATTTGGTTAAATAAATTAGGAGCATTTATTAACAGTTGGCAGCCCTGGTAGGTCTTAAGAATACGCTCAGTCATATCTGGTTATGTACACATACAACATACGAAATTTGGATGAATTCCACTTGATAGTGTAGAAGTTATATGCAATACGTGTGCCAATTTTGAAATAGCTCCCATTCATACTTTCCAAGATATCCAACATGGAGTTCAAATTTCAATTGCAATTTTTTAGCAGTTGGTAGCACTGACATCATTTTCAAATATGGCCGTGAGATATTCAGGTATAGATCTTTACTCCTACCAAATTTTGTTTCGATTGCTGCAGCCGTTTAGGAGTTGATAGGGGGGGACACACACACAGCCAGACAGACAGACAGAAGGACAGACAGACAGACAGACAGACAGACACACATTTGCCCGATCTCATAAGTCTACTTTTTCCTCATTTTTGCAAAATGTGAAAAGTAGGCTAAAAATCGTTGAGATACACCCGTGTGATAGGAGTGAAGTGTAAATATTGTAAGAAAAGAAATAAGAGTATCATTTTAAGTGTTTTAGGTAAAGTGAAAGCGTTTTATGCACAGTGATATGTGTTATAATATGTACCAGAGTAATATTTTTTAGTGTTTTAATGTGTGTTCAAAACGGATACACCAGTGTATTAAAAAAAATGTTGTCAGTGTTAAATATAGTGAATATGTGTCAAGAAATTTCTGTACATAAGATGAGATTGTACAATATGGAGTAGGTCAAGAAGGTGGGCCAAAATGTCACATCAAACGAGAATAAAGGTCAGAAAGCGACCTTAAACATGTAAGTAAAGATTTTCATTATGTTTTGGTGTCGGGAAAAATTTTGTGTACAATTCCACCGGAGTTTTGAGTAGAAGGGATGTTTTTAAATGAATAATAACTAAATAAGAACGCGATCTGAACGAAAATAAAGTTTTAAGAAATAATAAATAATTATGTGAAATAATAAATCCTGTAGAGGAAATGCATGGAATAAAATGTCAGTATTTAATGAATGTTATAAAAGCAAGCGTGATAATAATAATTATAACAAAGATGTTTACATAAAGGTAAATTTGAATTATATGAAAGAAATAGCTTTTGAGCTTTTGTAAGGAATGAAAACATGATGTGAATAACAAGGTAAAGAAATCTAAATAAAGATTAAATTGAATGATATAAAAATATAGAGCGTTGAAGCCTTAACAAATGTATAAGACATGATGCGAATGCATGTTGTTAAAAAGGGAGCGATTTATTGTCAACGGAAAAGATTAATATAAGAATTAAGATATGTATCAATTGTTACTATGAAATTTATCAGTTCTTTGGAAGACATTCGGCCGTAACGTAATGTGTAGCGTAATGGAACGCAATTAAATAAAAAGTCACGCTAGGAACGCGTAAAAGTTAAAGTACTTGGTAAATTACTTATGGAGGGTAGTTGATTGCAGTGAATTGAGATATGTTGTAAGTCCTCTAATTGTGACGTAGATCACGAGGCCATGTGTGTATTATTTAAAAGGGAGCTAATGTATGGTATTATTGAGCGTATGTCATGTAGGCCACGGCCGACTTTAAATCGCGTCTTGTATAAGTCCTCCAAATGTGGAAATGTTCCCGAGGCATGTTAAGAGATTCGAACCTAGAATCCTTTTGTTGTTAAAGCCCCTAATTATTCGTCGTAGAATGTGTATTAATCTTCCCAATCAATGAGGACCCTCTCATAATTAATAAATGCCAAGGTTACGAAAGTGGTTTATGAGCCAAAGAATATTGTTGAATGGAAATAAGTGAAGTAAAAGCCAGGTCTCTCCACAGAACTGAGAATAATGTGAAGGTTTGTTTTAAAGCATTGAAGAGAGCTGCCACCGTAGGTTAGGCATAGAGTCGCTTTCCTTGTCATAAATCACGCCCGAGTATAATGGCCTGACCCTCATAGAGCGAGGGTGGGTAAAACCCGTCTTGTAAGATGTGTTAAATACACCGTGAGGGTTTAAAGTTGTTAATGACGCGGGCGTTGAACCGAGGTCCTTGTAGATTGATATTATCGCTTGCCAATTCAGATCGTAGTTTTCTTATGTGATAATGGTCTTATAAGACAAACGAATTAAATAAAATCCCTATTGTAATATTGTATGGAAAAGAAGGAATCCACGAGTTTTGTGAAGATAACTAGGTTTCAGGAGTGATCATAGTTTTTGACTTTGTCAAGTAATCTTTATAACTCTGGAGTACACAAATAGTTTTCCCGATCACCGTAGTGAATTTGCAAAACTTGAGAGAGATAGTAAATACGGAGAACATGTGATATGCCCAAATATTGAAGTGAATAATTAACATGTAATTTTAAATGTAATTATATATTTGTTTTGATGATAAGAAAAGATAAAAATAATTCTTGAGGTGTACAAAAATATGACACCATTATTATGGGAAAGTATCGAGCCAAAGAAGCTCGTAGTTATTTGGAACTTTAAGATAAGTACTTTATGGAAGTGAAAATAATCGTGAATTGTTGGTTTTAAAGAAAACCATGTGTTTTAATCTAATATTTGTTTTATTTTTATGCTATTCCTTGTTCACTTTGGACAAGTAGAATGATATTGGTCAGTAGTTTATGTGTTTATTTGTTTGTAGCGCCATAATTTTTGATTAATTAAATGTGTTAAAATAGGAGTTGATTTTGTTGTTATTTTTGCAAGTGTATCCTCTATTTAATCCAAAATATGTAAGTCACAGAGTGGGAGAACTTACCGCAGCCCCGAAAAATCCCGAATTGAGCAATGCTGGCATACTGTGATTTGCATATTTCTTGCTGCAAGGGCACAGTATGTTGATTGAGTTAGGTCATACAAATTATGTTTGATGTGTATTTGCCAGGTAGCAGGGGCGATTTCTCCGAGCATGCTACGCTTGCCAAGCGCAATATTTTTCTAAAGCAGGCGAGTTTAAAAAAATTACGATATGTACCGTATCTGTAATAGATCTGTGTCATACAAATCGCATGTTGCATATATCTTGGCGAGTACAGCGAGGCTTGCTCGTGTCCTAGGAGCTTCAGCGGAGCAGTCGACACAGCGAGAAATGTATGTGCGCGCAGGTTTCTTCTGTCCAAGGCCGGCTGCGAGCTGTCACGTTTGTAACGTGCAGTTAGAAGCTCTGGTCTGAGAGCTACAGCGCTACAGGGATGGAGACACTACATTGAAAGCACAAGGAATTTGTTCTTCTTACGTAATTTCTACACTAGATTTCTGCTGGCAATGTTTTCCAAGATTTTTTCATTCTCCGATACCGTGTTCAATACTTTACAAACAAATGGTTTGGATATACAGTACTGTAGCAAGAAGGTTGAGGAGCTCTTTTTAAATATCCAGTCTATGAGATATGAAGATTTTGATAGTTTTTATGGACATGTTGGTACTGAAATCGATGTTTATGGAGGGCAGCCGTGCTCTAAAAAGCGTGCAATTACTGATGAACCAGAAAAATCAAAATACTAACGCATATTCAATGAAATTATTGACAATGCACTTGTCCAAATAGGAGAGCGTTTTAAATGTATAAATAAATTTGTGTTATTTTCGCTGCAGGATTGTGATTTGTTTGAGAAGTACAGAAATAAGTTTCCAGACAGTTATGCTACTGCACTTTTTTATTGTCTTGTGGCCTCCTGAGAGGCCGAGTGCAGTGCAGGTCTTTCTAGTCGACGCCCTGCGCGTCGGGATGAGAGATGAAATGGATGAGATGAATAAAACTGGGTAAGGATGTGGGAGGAAGCGGCCGTGGCCTGTCAGAAGGTACCGTCCCAGTATTTTCCTGGTGTTGAAAATGGGAAACCACGGAAAACCATATCAAGGACGGCCGACGGTGGGGCTCGAACACACGCGTCTACCGAGTCAGGAGAGAGCTTGTCCCCATGACCTAATGCTGCACTTAAGCCAGCATAGCCACTGCTGTCGGTGTTACTGCCCTAGAAAAGACCTGTGGATCATTTTTTTTTCGACATTGTTTGCTTAAAAACTGAATTAAGTGTGATGTACCGTATTCATCTTCTGACTTTAAAGAGAAAAGTGTTTCAGACTTAATGCAGTTTATGCATACTAACAATTTGTAGGCCTACATGGGTATGGCAGTGATTTTCAAGCTCGTCAAACTGGTAGCAACAATTCCTGCTGCTACATCCTCTGCAGAACGTTCTTTTTCAACACTGTGACGCATTAATACATATTGCAGATCGACTCAAGTTCAGGAGAGGCTATCATCATTAGCTATGTTGTCGATTGAAAAAGGATTGCTTGCAAAAATTAGATTACAGTCCTCTTTCTATGATGAAGTTATTTATGGTTTAGTAAAAATAGCCGCAGAGTTGAATTAGTTTTCAAGTAGGTAGATCTTATAAATAGTTGCAATTTTCCTGTGTACCGGTACGTACTTCGATGTTTACTTGTTTAAATTATAAAATCACTGTCTTGTCATAATTTGTTAATAATTATAAAATGAGTCTGATTGTGAAATTTTGTTATATTTTGGCCCTTCTTGAATTAAATGTGCAACGTAACCAGTTTGAATGCATGTTCATGTAGTTAGTTATTGTTCTACGACGCCATCTTCCCCTATATGTTCATGTAACCGATAATTAAAATTTTCATGTGATTTAGCGATTATTGTTTTTATTTTTTTTATTTTTATCATTCAGAACTGTGCATGTCCCACCCCCACCAACTTTCATGAATGAAAGAGCAAGCCTGACTTTCATGACCAGCATTCGCCCCTGCCAGGTAGAGAGATCTTTATAACCTAACTTATTCAACATACATATTTTCACCTACACATTTCTTCAATTCTACGCTGTATTTTCAAGACTTTTTTTAATGCTTTATTAACAAAATTATTTTAACAGATCGTTTTATTTTTTATTTTGCTCTGTGAACTTTTGGTACAAAATATTTGTAGTATCCTCTATTAGCGAAAACATTTTATTGAGTTGTATGGTACTACACAGTTACTTATTCTATACCACGCTGAAGGAGGTCACAATATGCTGAATATTGACTTAAGGTAATAAATAGTTTATTATAATTAATACGTCAATAACGATGGTTCAGTGGTAGAATGCTCGCCTGGCACGCTGGTGGCCCGGGTTCGTTTCCCGGCCGATGCAAGATTTTTGCCTCTCCCAGTATGGCCTATGTCTGAATGTGAAAAAGACAGAGTATCTGGAGTTAAACCCAAGCGACGGTACCATTGAAGTCGCTGGAAAAAATCTAGTCAACACAGAATGCTTCAGTTACCTTGGATCTCGTCTTCAGAGTGATGGCAACTTCAATGATGAAGTAAGAGCCAGGGTAAACGCAACCTGGTTGCGGTGGAAGGAAATCACGGGTGTGCTTTGCGACAAGAAAATGCCACTTCGTCTCAAATCGAAGATATATCGGACAATGACGGCCAGTTGCGCTGTATAGAGTTGAATGTCGACTATCCGACAAAATGTCAAAACGTCGCCTGCACGCCATGGAAATGAGAATGCTCCGTTGGACAATGGGCATCTCCCTTATTGACCATGTCAGAAACGACACAATTCGGGAGCAAATGGGTGTCGCCCTAATTGTGGATAAAATGAGAGAGAAATGGCTCCCATGGTATGGCCATGCCCTGCGTGCAGCACCTGATACTGTTACTAACACTGTCCTTCATTTTGAGGTTGAAGGCCTACGCCCCAGAGGACGACCGAAGCAGCGTTGGCAAGACACAATAAATGGTGACTTAAAAATTACCGGCCTAAATCCAGCTGACGCACGAAACCGGACAAAATGGAGGTCAATGACCAAAAAAGCGGACCCTGCACCAGCGGGACAACGCTAGGAAGAAGAAGAAGAAGAAGAAAAGAAGAAGGAGAAGAAGAAGAAGAAGAAGAAGACGTCAATAACGAATCGAGCTATCATAGTCATTTTTATGTCATTCTATATACAATATACACATAAAACTATCCAGTAATTGGCAGAGTACCCGCAAGAAGAGCTTGCCGAAACTTATTAACGATCCGCAGAGACGAGTAGCAATCGGCGTAGTTTAATGCTCATTGCGGGGCTCCTGTGTGTGCCCCGAATGCTGATTACCGGGCTCACCGCATTCTTCAACCCTGCGGGCTCGCTGTGAGAAGCGGTCTTCAGCTGTAATTCAAGCGTCGAGTGCAAGGATGCAGCAAACAATACAGGCTAATTAGGGTATAGGTTTCTGTGTCCTGGCTCAGGTAATAACTACTGTGTAAGACATTACATCTCACTTGAACCCCAGTCATAGTTTAGCATCCGGCTGGGCAGACGGTCCGTTCAGAACTGCTGCCAGCGAGCTACTGAAGCGAAGTGGGCGCGGGGCGTGTTCTGCCACTACCGAGCCCACCCAAACATTGCCGATGATCTGCGCAGGATTCTGTGGCAAGCTCTTCTTGCGCGTACATTTCTTAGTACAGTGGCTACTTTATAGGTTCTACAAATTTATACAAAATGTAAATGCAATGTGACCAGTATCCAGCCTCTTTGTTGACTTGCATCAAGTCCTCGAGAGAGCAGGTTGTTGGGCACAAGAGATGGCCCATGGTCTGCTCTTTGCCGAACTTGCATAATATAGACTCACACGCAAATCCCCACATTTTCAGGTTGCTGTTAGATATGCCAACTTCTGAGCGCAGCCTGTTAAGCCTCTTCCATAATGGCCAATGAGCAATAATTGACGTAGTTGAATGAACAATAAGTCACATATTTATGTAATTTGGCACTTATTTCCCGTGCAGTAGCGATAATGGACAATAATTTCAATCGGTAATTATTAATAAGAAAAGCGCACAGTTGTGCATACAAATGTAACTAAGATTTACAAAGTTGGCTAATGGAGACTCCTCTCTTTGATCACTTGGTACCGGTCACAGTATTCAGTGCATATCTCACACACATTCACGACTGGGTTCTTGAGACGTCTTACTTCTGCATATTTTATGATGATAGCCATATACAGCTACATTTGTGACCATGTATCTCACTGGTTGATTGAGTTTTTATAATTTAAAATGATCTTGTTGACTTCATCGTTACGCTTTGGTCTACCATTATGCGTTACGGTTACGGCGTGTATGACGTCATCATGTTGTTCAGTGCATATGCACTGAGTCATGAGTTTACTCCTGGGGTCTGGCGTTATGCGACACGGAGACGGCGAGTGCGTGACGTCATGAAGCAGAGTGCACCTCCCGCCCTCCGTTCCCTGCGTGGGAAGCTTAAGTTAATTAGTAATGGAGTCTGTTGAAAGAGCCCTCCTGAGCCTTTCTAACATGTGTAGCATTTGTAGCATGCGTCATTTGAAATGATATAAAGTCTAGTCTCTCAGACTGACTGTATCTTCTTCCATCTGTGGTTAGTCATGGCACTTCTAGCGTAGATGGCTTCTCTCTTCTGTTTTCTTTCTTCTATTAACTTGGACCAGTTTGTTGTTGATGGGAGTGAACATCTTAAACGAAGGTCTTCCATTAGAAAGGTTTCTCGTGCTTGTTAATAGGCCTATGCGAGCCTCGAAGGGGCAAATTGGGATATTCCCAGTGTAATTTTCAAAAATCGTGATTTCATTCTTTCCAATGTCCTGAGATCTGATAAACTGAGGCTTCTCCAAGTCAGTTCTAAGCCATAACACACTATTGGGATAATTTTGATTTATAGAAGTTTTATAGCAGTGCTTAAACTAAATTGCTTGAGGTTCTTGATATCTCCCCCAGGGGCTCACATCTTGTGGGTCATGGGTTGGCGACCACGGGACCCCAGCTGAGTCCGGTATTGCTTCCACTTACTTGTGCCGGGCTCCTCTCCGTCTTCTTTCCTGTCGACATCCCTTAGTCAACTCTTGTGGGTATTTTTCAATCTATTCCTTTTGTGAATCTTTTCGTTCTAAATTCCCTTTTGTAAGAACATTTTGTGAGTTGTTCCAATCTGAGTTCCTTTTTGTAAGTATGTTCCGTCTCACTTAATTTTCCATTTCATTGTCATTTTCACTATCACCCAGACCATTAGGGGCCGATAACCTAGATGTTAGGCCCCTTAAAACAACAATTATCATCATCATCATTCTTGATATCAAATATTGCCCTAGTATGTATACGGAACGATTTAGTTGTTGGTTGAAGAGCCATTCCTAAGTATCTGAAAGCATTGGAAATGACTCCCGGAATATCGAATACAGTACGGTATAACAAGTAGTTCCGTGAAGAACTAAATAGCCTATTTTCATATATCCTACTTATATTAATTGCGTCTATCAACATACAAATTGTCAGTTAGATTGCTGTAATAGATTCGTAGATATTGAGAACCATCTAAATATTTTGGATGGTCACCATGTTGGATTTTTATATTATAGACCATAGATTTATGTACTATTACATGAAGATTATTGTGTAGGTGTTTTTTTTAACTTCAATCGCATGATTAGGACACAAAAAATAAAAGCGGGATTTTAAAATTTCGCTCAGCCGCCATCTTGTGGTTATAAAAATAATTTAAATGAATTAGATGCCAGTCGATTACAATTTGTATAAGCATTTACCGCATCGAGTTTCACTGCGCTCAGATGGTTAAAACGCGAGAAACGACCATTTGAATTTTTAAATTTCGCATCGCCGCCATGCTGGATTTGTGCTCGCCAGGTTATTGAACGTACCATAGGTGAACTTATGCTTATAGCCTCTATACACTTACAAAATTTCAGTTTGATTGCTGTAGTAGATTAATAGATATTGAGAACCGTCTAAATATTTCGGATGGTCACCATGTTGGATTTTAATATATGTAGGCCATAGAGTTATGTACTATTAGAAGATGATTATTGTGTACGTTCATTATGCAAATGTTGATATCGATCGCATGATTAGAACACAAGAAATAAAAACGTAATTTTCGAAATTCGCACAGCCGCCATCCTGAGGGTATGTAAACAATTGAACTAAATTAGATACCAGTGCATTAAAATGTGTATAAACATTTGCTGTACAAAGTTTCATTGCATTTGGATCATTAAATCGCGAGAAAAGCCTATTTAAAACTTTCAATTTCGCTTGGCCACCATGTTCGTTTTGTAGTTAACCGGTTTTTTGAAAGTCTCATAGATGAACTTCCAGTAGTGCCCTTTATCTCCGTACAAAATTTCATGGTGATACCGGTAATAGTTTCAGAGATATAGAATGCCGGTGAAATATTTCGCACATCCGCCATCTTGTGGTTATGTAAACAATTGAACGAAGTTAGATGTCGGTGCATTACAATGTGTATAAACATATACTGTACCTAGTTCTATTGCGTTTGGTTGGTTAAATAGCGAGAAACGTCTATTTAAAAGTCGCAAATTCGCGTGGCCGCCATGTTGATAATGTAGTTACCAGTGTTTCAAATATCACATAGGTGAACTTCTAGTAGTTCCCTTTATCACGGTAATAAGTTCCAGGGTGATATCGGGAATAGTTTCGGAGATTTTGAATGCTGGTGAAATATTTCACACAGCCGCCATGTTGGATTGGTGAGATGTAACAAAATTTGAAGGGCACGGTCGAGGTCACCCGGATTAGTGCTATGAACTTACCGAGTTTCATTGAAATTGCTCCAGCCGTTTAGAATTTATTAGGGACACACACACACACCTCACACACACACACACACACACACACACACATACACACACACACACACACACGGACAAAAGGTGATCTCATAAGCCTATTTTTTCAAAATTGAAAATAGGCTAAAAATCATATACGTATATTAGCTAAGTGGAAGTGTAGGATCTTGGTTCATTACTCCCGAATAGTTACCCAGGGTATTGTTGTGTTAATGATTGATGATGATAATGATGATGACAGGTGATTGTCTGGAACGCGGACTCTCCCCAGTTGAATCGCAGACTTTGAGGGTTCATGTACTCAATGAGATAGCCGCCCTGATTGTTTGCTAATGTATTGATGTACAAACGTATCGATCTGCTTGCTGTTTGATTGCTTGTTTGGTTGGTTACCCACTCATGTGGCTTGTTTGATACGTGGAGTAATGAGTCTTTGATTTTCCAGCTGATCGCTTTAACAGCATCTGGATTATGTAACCTAGTTGGCCGCCTTCTTGCACAGCTGATTAACTAGGCTCATTCGACAAGTGCCGTAGTTATCGCTGATCGGCATGTACGGTAGGCAGGATGATTCTTGTGTAAAGGATGTACAGACAGGCTGTTAAACATGAAACACGAAAGGACCCTGCTTGAGAGAATCAAGTGTGGAATTGTTAGTAGCCTAATATTAGAATGCATTTATCAACCTCTGGCGAGCCGAACATATCCTAGGACACTCACAATCATCATCACGAACCAGCTCCAGTATCCCGGGTGCGGTAATGAGCGTTCTCCATTTCGTTCTCTCCAAGAACGTCTCCCCCTCCACGACCTGCTGCAAATCCAGACCTCTTCCTGCAAGATCATTTCTAATCTGGTCGATCCATCTCTTCCTCGGTCGACCTCTTGGTTCCGTATTGAAGCTTGAAATGGTAGATTTGGAATACCAATACTTCACCAATCCGAGCAAGTCTACTATTCTCAGGCAGTGACTTGCAAGTCACCTTAGAAAGGTGACTGCAGGAAGAGGCAGAGTCTGGTGCCCGTAAACCGGGCTCCTTTTACTCTAGTTTGAGGGGCTGAATTTTGGAGGGTGATTAAAAATACTAATGGATTAAATAAGTTTACTCCGGCTATGGTTTAATGAGTAACCGATAGCCAGAGTTTTTGCAGTGAAAGGGATTTTAGTTGTGCAAGGATTGAAGTTATATTTAATTAACTGATTGCGGGTGCAACCAGTTAATTATTTAGGGGCAGTGCAAATTTAAAAAGAGAATAGCAGAGTTTATCAGCTTATGTTCGGGTCAGGATGTGCCTGATGGCCATGTTGGCCAGTGCACACTCCTGCCGATGCTGTAGATGTTTATTGACAGTACACTCGCCATGGCTTGATTGTATTTAGTTTTGCAGTGTGCATAATTGTTTAATTTGAGCAGCAGCTTCGTGATTTTAATTGAAAATGAACAAGAAGACCTTTAGTAGGTAGAAGTTAAAATAGTGCTTTAAGAGAGTGGAAAATAAGACCTGTAGTAGGTATTGCATTGTTTTATGTCAATGCATCGCTTTATAAAGGCCTCAGCTACCGCCTCATTATGTTAAAATTTGTGAAAAGTATATGTAGCTTGTGATATTGTATTGTAAAGACTGACACTGGAGCGGGGAATTTGATTTTAGTAATGCTGTTCTCTGATTGGCTGGAGGAGAGTTCTGATTGGCTGATGGCTGAATGGAGTTTAATAGTATTTGTATGTAATATTTATGGTATATTACGGTTAATTATTGTTAATTTAGACTGTTGATAGTGTAATTTGGATTTTAGTGATGCGTGGAAGCCAGTATAGCGTGGGCAAATCGACTAGATTGGCCTCGCCAGCCTGGGCTTCCTGGTGGGTCCGAGTTCGAGTCTTGTAATACGCTCCAGTGCAGTTTGGTGTGTTTGTTGCTCCGAGGGCCGTGGTTCGTCACCCCAGGCGGGCTGGCAGGGCCTTACCCCCCAGGCAGACTTCGGCACGGCTCCCGAAATGGTGTGTTATGGAGGGATGTGAAGTTTAAAGTGTTGTAGAAGCTAATTGCGTGAGTATCTGTAGGAAGTGAGTGAGGGCTGAATTCTGTGTTTGAGCTGGCGGAGATGGGATTGTGAGTGATATGAGGGAGGGAAGGTTGGAAGTAGCGCGTTGTCTGAGTTCCAACTGCCTGTGTCTTATGGCTTTTTTGATATAATTGCAGCCACCATAAGACGCCGCATGATTGCCCTTGCAATTGCAGCACTTAGGACTGTCAATTGGAGTCGCACAGGTCTTATGGTGATGTGGATCTCCACACCTGTTGCAGCGAGCCTCGTGAGGGCAATCAGAAGCGTTGTGGCCCAGTCTTTGGCAGTTGAAACACTGGTAGATGAGTGTAGAATGTTGTTCGGTTTGTGGACGACGTTTCGCCCGTGTTCTTGTTTGAGGGGATGAATTTACTGTGTTAGGGGGAGGCGAGGAAGGGGATACAGTGGCGTGCGGGCTGAAGGCAGGCTGGGGAGAGTCTGTTTGAGTAATTGTTTCAACGGGGCTTGGTGGATCTGTTTTAGTGTCTTTTGTTTTGTTTTTCTTGTTTCTTTTGCCCGTTTGGGTCCAGACTTGTGTCCATCTTTCTCCTGTCTCCGTGTGTGTTTGAGTTTGTTCGTGGAAGTGTTCAATTGTGTCTGTTTGAGCGTGTTTCTTGCTGGTGTAGATGGGCATGGGAGGAGGAGTAGGAATGGTTTGAGTGGCTTTAGGGCGTGTTTCTGGTGCGCAGTCGGTTGGCTGATCTGTTTGCGTTTGGGCTGAGTAGGTTTCTGTGTGCATGTACGGAATGAATGTGTATGGGGGAATGTAGGGATGGCTCCGGAGAGCCCTGGTAATCGCGTGGATGCGGTAGTCCCTGGTAGGTGTAATTATGATTTGGTGGTTTACCAGTTCCTCAATGTTCGTGATGTAGTGTGCAATTGGTGTAAGCACGCTGATTATTGCATCGCGAGTGGCGGGCAATTGTTTGTAGCCCGGAGGGCGGACTACAATCAGCGAGCTTTTGGGAGAACGGCGTGTAGGGGATTCGTACCATAGCCTCTCTCCGTAGTCAAAGTACGGGAAGGTGCCATGGCGCGGTGTAGGTGCAGGCTCGGAGCCAGAGTGTGATGTAGTGGCCCATGACTCATTGCTTTCCTCCGACAATTGATGTGCGAAAGCAGCAAATGCAGCCACGTGGTCCACTTGGTCCAGAGGGTCCATGAGTGTAACTGTGTGTAAAATGTAATGGAAGTGTAAGTGAGTAGTTAAAGGGGTCAAATACCGTGGTAGACCCTTGTATTTGATTTGGCTTGCCCAAGAAGAGTAGCCAGTCGTATAAGGTTTCCAGTTATTAAGCAGAGGGGCTGCGACAGTATACGAGCTGGCTTCGAAGAATTTAATTAATTAATTAAATGGTTAATTAATTAATTAGGCTGCTGGGGAGAGAAGGGAATGAGTTAGCTTGGCGGCGACTCGGTTGATGGGATTTGCTTGATTGGGACGGCTTGGCAGGTGGGACAGTTAATCTTGGTAAGGGGTCAACAATGGTAACTGTTAGGTTATTGTTGTTTGAACTCGGAGGGGAAGGCGGGAAGGGCAGTGATAGAGGGGTGCAGGATGGCTGTAGTCTCGGTGGCAGCGATGTTAGCGTGACGTGGAAGGTGGATCATCGACTTGGCATAACTTGGTACGGAGCTCGTGGCAGCGACGTCTAACCTGGCCTACTACCTGTGTGCTAACTGACTCACTGCTCCTTCCGAGCAAGTCTATAATTAATGGAGGGCCTGTATGCTTAAGGATCCGGAACTACTATTTGTGATAAGCACCTGCAAGCTGATCACCGTCACCATCTATTTCATTTCATTTTATTCTGATCTTATAACCTAAATTATATGGTGCACCATATTAGGTTTAATAACGTATCTTATTACTGTGCTATGTTTTATTTTGTTCTTTCAATATATTTTTTTAACTGATGAAGGGGATAAAATGTAATTAATCCTCGAAACATGTACTAAAAACAAGTTAAATAATTAATTAATTAATTAATTTTCTCCGGGTACTCCGGTTTTCCCTGTCAAAATTTCATTCCAGCAACTCTCCACTATCATTTCATTTCATCTGTCATTCATTTAATCATTTCCCCAGAGGAGTGCGTTAGGCCTCGGCAGCCGGCACAGTTCATATCCTCGCCGCTAGATGGGGGCTTCATTCATTCCATTCCTGACCCGGTCGGAGACTGGAAGCAGGCTGTGGATTTTCATTTTCACAGTAATGATTCAGGTGGGTGTACAATTCTTATAAGGAACTATTCAACACAGATCTCATTAAGAGATTGTTCTACTTGAACAAGATGGCGTATCTCATCACCCCCGGCACTAAAAGCCATACTGTAAATAAATAAATAAATAAATAAATAAATAATGTTGTCTGAGCAACCTAGAACAGTCAAAGTCCTAGGCACCACGGACCACTCCCCTCCCCCTCTTCCACCTCCCCACCCCTCCTGTCCCACTTCCCCCTCCACCCCTCCTGTCCCACTTCCCCCTCCCCCGCCCCCTTTTCCCCGGCTAAAAGATAAAAAACATATTCTTGGACAACATTTTCTTACAATGAGTAACAACCCAAAAATTAAATTTTGTTTATTTTCTTTACTTACCGTACCGCTCATATTGTTGGCTTATTGCAGCCAATGGCCATAGCAGGGTATTATAATTGAACGCGCTTAGGCCCCCAGCAAGTCCAATTTCAAGTAGTTCCAACTTTGACTACCAGATGCCACTGCCACTGACACCTAGCGGTGGACGTTGGAACTTAATACAGCATTTCTAACCAACCAAATAGTTAATTGGTTGGTTCCTCAGTTTAGGGGCTGCGAAAACTCGGTCATGTAGCCCCGTGTACTTTGTGTGTGTGTGTAGAATCTGTCTGATAACCGGTGTTAATTATTGTGATGGCTTTGTTAGTGTGTGTTATCTGTTTTAAATTCAGGTAAGGACTGCATACACTCAATTTTCAAGTAGTTCCTACTTTTGGTACCAAATGCTACCGTCAACGACAGCTAGTTGTGAACTTGGTGACTAGATGTCACTGCAGTTGGCTCCTGGCGACGAACGTTGGAACCAAAAAGCGATAGTCAAATATATGCTACTAGCATTAGCCGTCGTGGCTTCGCCCGCGAATATTCTAGATGTAAAGAGTACACTTAGCAAAATCTCAATCATGAATGCTATGACTGATTTATCCTTGGTATGAATAATCAGACGTTATCAATTCAGCTACTGGTACAGTGGTTAGGGGTTTGTCATTCCTTCATAGGTATATCAGAGCGAAGTTGGTTTTCTGGGAATATCACAGACACTGTTAATTTAAGGGCCTTTAAATGTGGTTTTCGGAGACCGTTTATAGTCGGGTGAATGAACCTTTCGTACCACACTCATACGTGAAAATTGCGTGAAAAAAATCTAGAGTGCCCCTTGACCCCCTTAAGCGCATTATACTGTTTGTATTGATGATTTTTACAGCTTGATTTGGTTCAGTGATAAACTTATAACCGTCTGGAAACTTTCACAGTAATGTAATAATTGGAATTGCATTGCGTCTTACAGAAATAGATGGACCTGTGAGATTCTGTTACCATGGTTACCGTGTTGCATTCTTTCATTATTTCATTGTAAATATACATGTTTTAAGGTATTTATTTAATTGTGAGGCATTTAAAGAGTAAGTGAGTGCGTTATGCTGAACCTGTAGGTACTCCATATGTGTAGGTTGGTGTTAATGGAACCTTATTTTCGGTACAAAACTGGATTGGGACCTTAGCAGAATAATATAGGGAGGGATAATTTAGCTTCACGCAAGTGTAATCAGTGGAAGGTTCTTTTACATGGGCCAACCTGCTTTACTTCCCCTCCGAAGGGAAGGGTTTTAACACTCTTAATAATCCGACGACTTCGGCCGGATTTGAACAGCGATATTGGGCATAGCAATTCAGCATTGCTACGACTACGCTAACAAAAGCTTTTTGGCTCTTGGTTGGTTAGAAATGCTGTATAAAGTTCCAACGTTCGCCGCTAGGTGTGAGTGGCAGTGGCAGAATAATTACTGGTTGCCTGAAACCCACACCTGTGCACAAACTACATTCCTTGGCAGGCCTCCTGAGGTACGCTGTGAGGTAACGGCACGAAGCAAGTCCGCGGAGGACCATGCTCACCCTCTTCTTGGTTACCAGACTCCAAGAAGGCGGCTAAAATCAAGGAAAAGCTTTCTGCAAACAACATCGATGCCTACTACAAAACCCGAAGTAGCCAGGATACAGCTATGGCAATCCACCATACCACAAGGTTGGATGAAGGTCAAGGAAAGGCTTCCAGCAGGCCACAACAACAACTGGGAAACTTGGCGGTCACTCAACAGACTTCGGACTGGTGTTAATCTCCACAAATGGGGATACCTAAATGAATCAGAACTCGGTGAGTGTGGGGAGAGGCACCTGTGTTCCTGTGAACTGTGCCCGTGCTCTTGCACAACGCAGGAGTTAATGAAGGCCATGAAAGGGGTGAGACAGTGGCCCGTTTCTGAGCGAAGACAATCTAATTCGAGACAGTGTTGTATGTATATCCCTTTTTAATATTGTGTATCATTCCTCTGTGTATGTTTTAGTGCTTTTGACTCGAATAATAAAAATACTTAACGTTATAACCACTTGTCTTAATGTTGACCAGGTGAAAAGCGATTCTAGTAATAAATCCAGGGGCGTAAGTCACAATAACTTTGGAATTTTATACGAGTAACTTTGTCGAAACTGCCATCTCAAAATCGAAGCATTTGTATCACCAGCCCCTGTTACAGAAACCAGTCAAATGAAGCCCTCAGGGCTCGTGTGAGGGCTAACCCAAGCCGCAGTGGTCACATACCTCGCTAGAGCATAACGCTTTCTTGTTGCTTCAGCTAGCGACTTGGGTCATGTCTGACAAACTGTGAGATTGTGATGCGTTCATCTGGGGTAGGTGTCCCAGCCATCCCACCATTTTCCTGAAGGAAGTGTTATAAAAAAATATAAAAAACAAGTAGTTCCGTGACCATCTAAAGAGCCTACTTTTCTTAAAATTATAGGGAACATATATGAACAGTTGGCAGACCTGGTGACTGTAAATATATTCTTAGTTCCATCTCATAAGGTACAACATGCACATCCGAAATTTAGTTGAGGTCCAATATATAGAATGCACGTTGAAAATGAAAATCCACAGCCTGCTTCCAGTCTCCGACCGGGTCAGGAATGGAATGAATGAAGCCCCCATCTAGCGGCGAGGATATGAACTGTGCCGGCTGCCGAGGCCTGACGCACTCCTCTGGGGCAATGATTAAATGAATGACAGATGAAATGAAATGATAGTGGAGAATGTTGCTGGAATGAAATTTTGACAGGGAAAACCGGAGTACCCGGAGAAAAACCTGTCTGCCTCCGTTTTGTCCAGCACAGATCTCACATGGAGTGACCGGGATTTGAACCACGGACCCAGCGGTGAGAGGCCGGCGTGCTGCCGCCTAAGCCACGGAGGCTGCAGAATGCACGTTACATGTATTTAAATATTGAATTTATCAGCATGCGTAAAATAAGGTTGGCGACACTGCCATAAATGGGATGCAGAAACTTAAAACTGAAACCTATATACAAGGTCATCGAAAAATAATGCCAACATTCCAAAAATGTATTTATGTTGGCAGCACTGTCGTATAAAGGTTACCGAAAATTAACCTACATTTGCAGGTACTGTGCAAAGTTTAGAACTGTTGGCCTGCATACTTTCTGATATATTGAGATTAGGATAAAAATGTAGAGTGCATTTGTCAACAGTTGGCAGTCCTATTGACAATTTAAAAAAGCGTATTCATATCTGCTCTGGTGCGCAACTCACATACCAAATTTGGTTGAAATCCAATAGATAGTATGGAAGTTACATGCATTTAAAGATTGGACCTATCAAGCAAGCATAGAATCATGTTGGCAACACTCATGTTTGGGCTCTTGTAAATTAGTCTGATGTACGATTATCTATATGTGTGTCAATTTCAGAACAATTCCCATGCATATCTTCCGAGATATTCAACATAAACCTCAATTTCCAATTGTGAATTTTCAGCAGTTGGTAGCACTGACGTCATTTTCAAAATATGGCCGTGAGATATTTAGGCATAGGTCTTTACTCATACCAAATTTGGTTTCGATAGCTGCAGTCTGTCTGTGTGTTGATGATTAATTTAAAATGGGAGTGAAGATTCAAGGAGAAATAATATCAACTCTGAGATTTGCCGATGACATCGTCATCTTGGCCGACACGCCCGAAGGAAGCAAAATAACCAGTGATGGACGAAGCAAAGAGGATATAAAAAGTAGGTTAGCTCAGGCAAGGAAAGCATTTCTACAGAAAAGGAATCTGTTGATACCGGATATAGATTTAGGTATTAGGAAGTCATTTTTGAAGGCCTTTGTCTGGAGCGTGGTGCTCTATGGAAGTGAAACTTGACTGTTGGTGTAGCAGAAAAGAGGAGAATTAAAGCGTTTGAAATGTGGTATTACAGGAGAATGATGAAGATCAGATTGGTAGATAGGGATACAAACGAAGAGGTATTAAGACGAGTGGGAGAGGAGAGATGTTTCTGGCGACTACTAATAAAGAGAAGATATAGGTTGGTAGGACACATACTAAGACACCCAGGAATAGCGAGCTTAGTTATGGAAGGAAGGGTCGAGGACAAGAACTGTAGGGGTAGACCAAGGTTAGAATATGTTAAACAGATTGCCTCGGATGTAGAGTGTGGTGGCTATGTAGAGATGAAACGATTAGCTCAGCACAGGGAGGCCTGGAGTGCTGTATCAAACCTGTCAAAAGACTGAAGACTCAAACAACAACACTTCGAAGTGGAATCCAAACACTGAGAATCTTGTTAACCCCTCGTCCAATCCCGCGATGTCATCGCATTCGTGAAGTAAAATTCTGCCATATACTTTCTCTCTTTAACTTCATTTCCTTGCATTAGTCTCTCATAACTCGATATAGATGGCAGGAGCAGCCAATAAAAGGAGGCTCTTTCGCGAGTTCATACACCAAGCGAGAAAGAGTGAATTTCGCAATACACAGTACCCTTTTCAGGTAGGTAGCCTTCACCTTCTCCTACTCTACGAGGTGTTTGCACTTAAGGTGATGCCGAATACTTTCCAAAAAGAATAACCGACGATACACCTCACTCACGAGGGCCGGGATTTGAAACTAGGATTTCTCAACATGTTATATTTCCGCATTGCTGTCCTATAGCGTGACTCAACGAGTTCGTGTATAACCAACGCCACCTAAATAATAAGGCCTCCGCACTGGCTGACCAGCGCTAGGCAGCTCGACCAACAGTAATCAATCGCGTTCTTTGTGGAGCGTTACAAGGTCGGCGCATAAGTCGTACGTTTTGCTGTAGTTTTAATAATTATTGTAGAAACAAAAATCAAGGAAACCTCAAGGACACTGTGCCCAGAAAGACAAACATATTTTCCCATAGCAACTGACACTAATCTTGATAAATCACCTATGTCCAAATCAACATATCTGCCTACTGGTCCTTTACTTCTTTTCTGCTTCAGCTTTCTCATAATCAGGGCTAGGATTTATATGTAAATACAGTACTTATTTCTCTATTACAGAGGTATTCATATCCTATTAACTTACCTCCATCGATTATGTTGTCCTCATTCAAATTAAACAAATTTATTTGACATGTTTCTCCATATTTCTGACTTCAGTACATACATGCACAATAAATAATTTTACATATTTAGTAAATTGCAATCCAACCGACAGTAGTGGCTATGCCGGCTAAAGCGCAGCATTAGGTCATGAGGCCAAGCTCTCTGCTGACTCGGTAGACGCGTGGGTTCGAGCCCCACCGTCGGCCGTCCTTGAAATGGTTTTCCGTGGTTTCCCCATTTTCAACACTTGTCAAATGCTGGGTCGGTACCTTCTGACAGGCCACGGCCGCTTCCTTCCCCATCCTTGCCCAGTTTCATTCACCATCATTCATTTCATCTCTCATTAACTCCTCTCATGAGGTTGGCGTCAGGAAGGGCATCCGGCCGTAAAAACCATCGCCACAAATACTTCCATCCCATCTCATCCCCGACCCCGTTGGAAAACGGGAATAATAAGGGGTAGACATACAAGTAAATTGCAATCCAATATCTGTACATATTTTACTCTTATGAATAAAAATATATAGAATTGTAGTTTTCAGTGACTGGAAATACGACAGCACAGGACAAGTTTACAGTTATGTAATGAAAAGAAAGATTTCTGAAGTACGCAGGTGTAACGATAGCAATTCTTATGAAAAGAAGCTTCAAGTTTGACAATTTAGAACATTTCATGGCATACTGTTATGGTAGGCAGGAATAATAGGAATAATCGATGAATGAAAGCAAGTGAAAAGTAAGTGAAATAAAAGAAAATTGGATAATTTGATTCATAAATCCAGTATTTTAATGCATTTATGTGGGTTATAGAAGTAACAAAATTAGTATTATGGGGATAAATTTGTCTTTTGTCCATATTTCATAAAATATATTTACATTTTGACATTTTTTATATTGTACATATTTCTAAAATATATATATACATACATATGTACATATATTGACACTTTTTAGTACATATAAATCCTAGCCCTGCTCATAATTTTACCTTAATGTAGCCTATATCATTAATTGAAGATTTAGCTTTGGCAGTCCTCATGTACCAGATGGGTGAAGCATATTTCTTAACATCTATACATATCAGAAAGTCAATAAGCTTATTATTGATTCCCAAGATTAAGAAATTTAGTCCTATTGTAATTTCAAAAACAACCCTTTCAAAATGTGAATTGAATCTATTTTGAAAATTTTTAACCCATTTAAACTAATTTTTTAACCTTCACTTACATCCTTTAAGAAATTTTCTAGTAGCAAAATGTAATTTTAATGTAAAATCTGTTAAAATAATAGTTAAGAATCTGAAGATTTCCAATGCTCTCTCTATTCTCTATTAAGCTACAAGAGCACTAGGCTCATAAGTTGAATTGTTGGCGAGAGTTAATTAGGCTATCTTCCTGCTGTACAATGTAGTCTCGGCTAAATATATTACAAGATAAAACTGTATTGTATTGTATTTCTGTCTGTAGCCAAATTGTTGATAAATTTTAGTAAATACCTGCAAAATTCAAAACTTTTAATTAAATTAATATTCTGTAATCCAACGCCAGTAAAATAATACTAAAAATTGAACGAGTGAGTGGAAAGAGGACAATATTCAAAGAAATGGGATAATATTCCAGCATATTTAATCATTATTTAGTCGCTAACTGATGACACATTTTGAGACATAACTTCTTGCTACTAGTACTACAATTGGCAATTAATGAATTTTTCAATGCGACGTATAGTTTCGACAGATGATCGTTCTTTTTTCCTCTTGGAAATGGAATGTTATCGTTTTTCGACTCAGCTGTTCAATTATTCTTTTCCATTTTTGCCTTTCTCCCTTCATTTAAAAGCGAGGTTAATAAGTTCATAACGTTCTGAAAATCATAATAAACATCATTATCGTAATAATTACGGGCCTTTTTTTGTTATTATGATGAAACTGTTTATTTCTTTTTCTTCCTCAGTATAGAAGGAGTTTCATAGTTCAAGCATTACTGGAAAGCGTATTTTATGAAAGGTAAGGAAGAAGGTAAATTCTACTAGGTACGGGTAATTTAGCAATGCTGGCTACTTAAATACTTGCAGGCTATGCAGTGTTCATTTACAGTTGTACAGTGCAACAATATGAGCGTTTTCTTTGCGAGTAGAAACATCGTTTGAAGGGCCGGGAGGAATGACTACTCTTGGCGCGCGTGCTTCCGAGCGCGGAGGCCTTATTCTCTAGGTGGCGTTGGTATAACTGTGGAGGATCAGCGGTGTCGTTCTCGCCTGCTGTGTTCAAGGCTGCAGGATCGTATCCTGGTGCAGCCAGCTGGTATTTGAGGGTGTGAAAATGCGAGGGAGCCGTGTAGTCGACTTAGAAGCTCCGGCACCTCGGCGTCCCAATAAGCAAAAGGGACCAATGGATTTTTTTAAACAAAGGATAGCTTTGAAGCCAGTGTTGCCATGTTAACAATTAATATTGTAACTTTCTGTCGGTCAATACTAAATTACTGGAATATGTGAAAAATAACCTACAAAATCGGGGTTGTGTGGTGGCGGGCTATTTATTTGTGTGTGCAAACATATTGTTAGTTTATTTAAAGTGGACTGATACGGATCATGAAATGTTATGTGTACAAATCTCGGATAAAGAAAATAAAGTCCTTCTTCAGGTGATAGGGGCGTATAGAGCACCGGAAGATAACTTTCCGCTCCTCGGCACACTGTATGATAAAACTTGTTCGGGTAATGCTATGAAAAACAGCATAATTAGGCTATTTACTTATTTATATCGTATGGCAAAACAAGGATACATTATTAATACATATATCTTACAATTATTTACAGGTCAACATTCAAAAATTAATGTCCAGACTTTTCAGCCAGTCCACTGCCTCTGTAGAGGCACTATGTAGTTCTTGAACAGATCCATTCAATCTTCTTTTTGGGCAGTCAATAACAATGTGCTGGATGGTCTGGGGCACAATATCACAGTCGTAGAATTGGTCTTCAGATCTTCCCCACTTGTGAAGCCAGAATTTATACCTGCCATGATTAGTCCTGATTCTGTTTAAAGATGTCCATCCCCTTCTCGGTAAGTTGAAACCAGGAGGAGCTCTACAAGGATGATGGATTAAACCCACGCTGTCAGGATTTGAAGAGGTCCAAACTTCATGCCAGATCTCATTAGCATCAGGAGCTTCTCGCCTAGCTTTCCCGGTGGGTATCTGGACTTTAATCTCTTCGGTTTGTCAGTGTTGCAGTCCTGCTGTAAGTGCAGCTGAGATTTGCTACGACACTTCTGGCATTATCTTACAAGAGGCACTATTCTTCGAATCGTTGGATAAAAGAGGGTAGCCATTTTAGAGGTGTCGATTTGATGGTGCCAGATATTGTCCTCATGGTGTCATTCAGTTGGGCATCAACTTTTGAAGTACCGTATGTGCACTGTTAAGCCACACAGGGCAACATTATTCCGCAACTGGGAAGACCAAGGCAAGAGCTGATGTCCGCAGTACTCCCCAGCCTGCTCCACTGAGCTTGTTCCATGTCTTTATCTTGGATGCAGTGATAGAGAGATGTTGCTTGTATGAAAGTGTCTGGTTAGTTGTGACGCCCAGATACATTGGATAGGGGTTATACTTGAGTTGTTGGCCTTTGAATTCGACCTGAGGTACGTAGTTTGCTTTCTGATTATCTAGATGGAAGCAGCTTATTCAGTTTTGTTCAAATTAGGTTTAAGTCACCTTGTGCTGAATATATTTGAGAGTGTGGTTTCTCCTGTTTTGAAGTCAATTGATTGGGCAGCCGGAGCTATGCCTTCTGCATATATGAATTTCCTGGAAGTGGTTTCTGGAAGATCTGCAGTATAGATGTTGAACAGTAGAGGAGCAAGAACTGGCCCTTGAGGTAAACCATCCTTTAGTACATAATGCTTAGTCTTGCTGCCGTTTAAATGTACTTCGAACACTCAATTGCATAGCATGTTGTTCGGCAGTGTTGCAAGGATCTTCAAGAATTACAAAATCATTCCATGTCACCGCCACACTGTATCATAAGCTGATGTCAAGGCCACAAAAACAGCGGTGGACTTCTTCTTGTTTTGAAATCCGTTCTCAATGTGACTGGTGATTGCCAAAACCTGATCACAGCTGCGTCGATTAGGTCGGAATCCTGCTTGTTGAACTGGTATGTGTTGGAAGGCTGTGGCTGAGATTCTGTTGTAAATCATTCTTTGTCTTTAACTTGTAGCAAATGCTTAAGAGTGCTATTGGTCGATAATCTTCAGGACTATCTCCACATTTCCGAGCTTTAGGATGACAACTATTCTAGTTCTCTTAAGTACATAACTAACCAGTGTAGAGTTCTAGATCCGCAATGTCTCAGGAATTCTGAATATATTCCATCCACTCTGCTGCTTGGCCTGGTTTAATTTATGTTAGAGCTGTTGATATTTCTGCAGTTGAGAATTCTTCTGAGAACTGGGAGATTGGTTCAATCGAGAATAGCCTGGTTTTTAGCTCTTTCTTGAGTTTTCATGGATTCAACTTTATTGACATTATCTGGAATTTTGGATAGTTCGATGATTCTTTCGCTACTTCTACTGGATATACCTCTGAGCTCTTATTAATATATTTAGGAGAACAACTTCCAAGTATCCTTAGAAGAGTCCATGCTTTTCTGCTTGAGTGTTGAAAATTCATGCTTGCTCTCATTGAGTTCCATTTATGTTTTCTGGCAGAATCTAGGCAGTGCAATAGTTCATCAGGGGCTTCTGTTCTGCTGCTGAGTTGGTATTTTTCGTAAAGCTCATTACAGCTTTTATTCATGCCGGGTATATAATCTTTTCTAAATTCCCTGGGAATGTGTACCTTTGCTATGGAGCTGCACGGTAAAGGTCTTCCGTGCTCTCCCCTTGAAACAAACCAGAGGTCAGGGTTGGTGTCTTTTTTCCATCTTCCTGAGTGAAAGGAGCCTCTCTCTTTTGCATCGTACACAAGGAACACATCTTCTGTTTCAGACCATTCTAATACGCCAAGACCATCACTATTAGTATCTCCATACCCCCAGGAAGTACTCCTATTGTTGAAATCTCACATGATGACTACCGGATGATTTACACTCTTGATGGTTTCATTACACCAAGGTTGAGTTGGAGGTTTGTAAATATTTAGTATTTCCTACTCTGCAACTTTAATCCTGGAGGTGAAATTGTTATCAGAGTCAAGAATTTCTACTTGCTCAATATTATTCCGAATGTGAGTAGATATGCCATAGTTTTTATGGAAGGTAGCTGCAGCAAGATGGAATCCTGATAGTTTACACCTGGAGTAAAGTTGGTTTTGGTGTTTCTTGAAGCAGTACATCTATGTGGTTGTTGGTTGGTTCCTTAGCGGCTGCGACAACGCGGTCATGTAGCCCCGTGTACTTTGGGTATGTGTAGAATCTGTCTGATAACCGGTGTTAAATGTGATGGCTGTATTAGTGTGCATTATCTCTGATACCGGTAGAAGGACTGCCGAAGATTATTTTTTTCAAGTAGTTCCTACTTTTGCTACCAAATGCTACCGTCCACGACACCTAGCTGCGGACGTAGCTACTAAATGCCATAGCAGTCAGCACCTAGCATAGAACGTTGGAACTAATATAGCGTTATCAAACCAACCTACATATTTTTGATTTTTTTGTAGTTAGTGGAAGTTTCTTTTTCATGCCATAAAACTATGACATGGACCCACCGGCTTTACTTCCCGTCCGAAGGAAGGCATCCTGAGGGATTTTATCGCTCTTAAAAAATCTGAGCACTTCGGCCGGGTTTGAACTCGCGATCTATGTTGTTGTCATTAAGCAGTTTTAAGAGGTAGTCGCTTTTTGATCGGCGTATAACCTCAACATTCAGCTGTAGGGCCTTCAGAGTGGGCCCTATGTCCTTTTCATGGCTCTGAAAAGAATGGTTTTGATTGGGATAACGTTCCGTCATTATAGCCGAAGTTTAATATATCCTCTAATTGCTGGGATATCCTTCAAGCCAATTTCGTTGCTAACTTAGCACCACCCAGGAGACACGTGTAGGGTAATTTGAGGGTATACCTACGGACGTGAAGTAACGCCGGGGATTTAAACCTCCCCAAAGAGGACTGGACTGGTGAGTCAACTAGCTGTGGTCAAGCTCAGAGCGCTGCAAACAAATTCTTAAGGGAGGGGGGATTTTCCCAAGTAGTTGACTTCCCTACTAGAGACAATAATACCTTAGATGTTTACCTCCGAAGGCCTGTAGAGCTGTATATTAACTGTCTGAAAGTACTCTACCGGGAATTAGTGACCATTCTGGGGTTGAATTAAATATTAGATACGGTGACATTACAAAATTAGACACTGATATAGCAAAAAAGATCATATTCCAGTATCGCAGGGCGGATCAGGGCAAATTTCAGGGGTATTTGAGCTATTTGTAGGATGGGCATCGGAAGGAAATCACATTAATATCCTGTGGACTAACTTTTTGAAATTTTAAATAGCGCTATTGATAAATTTGTTCCATTTAAATTACTGAAACACAATCCAGATCCTGAGTATTGCAAACGAGAAATCGGGAGTCTGAAACGGAAAATTAGGAAATTATACAATAAAAGACATGATAGTGACAATTATATGTTGAAATGTAAGTCCTTATCAAGAGTGCTCGTCTTAATAAAGAGTGCTGCTCACGACAACTATATGCAAGGTCTACTTGGTTCGGGAGGCGATGGGTGAAAGAAAAATACAGTTATGTTAGGTGAAGAAAGGGAAATTCAAATAATTTGTCGATGATAATGTCCGGTGACGGTGAATGAATTACTGAGAAACAGGCTATTGCTTATGAAATAAATGTTTTTTACGGTAGTGTATTCACTAAATCCAATAGCTGTGTGTTGGACCTTAACGGTGAATCAGGGGCTCCACTTCTCCAAATAAACCAGTCAGCAATTGTAATGCTAATACAAAAATTACGTTACAATATATCGAAGGGTCCTGATAATATTGTTAGTGAAGTACTTAAACTAGAGGTAGGGCCGTGGCACGATACTTAGAGGTGATGTTTAATGTGTCCATAAACAATGCGCAAATCCTGGATGACTGGAAAAGAGCTACGGTAGTCCCAATATTTAAGGGAGGGAGCAGACTCGAATTGGGCAACTACAGGCCGGTTAGGCTTACGTCCATCGTTTGTAAACAGATGGAGCATCTCATTTGTGACTACTTGAGGGAACAGTGGGAAACATTATCATGGTTTAATGATAGGCAACATGGATTTCGGATAGGTTACTCGTGCGAGAGTCAGATGCTATCACTTTTTCAAGATATTAGCGATTCGTTAGACAATGGAGTTTTAGTCGACGCCGTAGTTATAGATTTTGCAAAGGCATTTGATGTCGTGCCGCATGACATGCTACTCCATAAATTAGCTTCGACGAAGATTGATAGAAGAGTAATTTTAAGGATGCAAGAATTTTTGACGGGTCGTTCTCAGAAAGTTAATGTCGAAGGCCTATTCTCGGATGGAATTACCGTAACGTCGGGTATCCCTCAGGGCAGCGTAATCGGAACTTTGTTATTTTTGGCGTTTATAAATGACTTACTAAATGGGATTCGCAGTGACTGCCGATTGTTTGCGGATGATTGTGTAATATATCGAAAGATACATGACTCACAAGACAACGCAGTAGAGGTAGATGACTTCGTAGTTCCGCCCCTTAAAACAACAGTAACTAACTAGACAACGTTGATCTGAACCTGGTCTATAAGTGGGCAATTGAAAATAAAACGAAAATAAATACAAGAAATGTAGTCTCATAAAAATAGGATAAGGGCGTAGGCAAGATTTTCAATATACTGTAACATTGACTCGGGAATACTTGTAAATATTTGTAAATATTCAAATATATTTGGGCGTTCACGTAAGGAATGATATGAAATGGAGTAGTCATGTAGGATGTGTAGTTTCTAAATCTTACAAATCCCTCCGCTTTGCAATGAGGGTATTAAAAGGAAGTAGTACCTCTGCTAAAGAATTAGGATATTTGTCACTTGTAAGACCTATTCTGGAATACGCCTCGGCGGTTTGGGGTCCATATCAAGTAGGACTCATCAATGAGTAGGAAATGGTACAAAAACAAGTAGTTCCGTGAAGAACTGTACAGCCTATTTTCATATATCCTACTCATGTTAATTGCCTCTATCAACATACAAAATTTCAGTTTGAATGTTGTGATAGATTCGTAGATATTGAGAACCGTCAAAATATTTCGGATGCCCGCCATTTTGGATTGTTATATGTATAGGCCATAGAGTTATGTACCATTAAAGGAAAATTATTCCGTAGTTTCATTAATCAAACTTTCACTTCGATCGCATGATTACGACACAAGAAATACAAAATTAATTTTAAAATTTCCCACAGCCGCCATCTTGAGGTTATGTAAACAATCGAACTAAATTCGATGCCAGTGCATTACAATATGCATAATCATTTACTGTACCACATTTCAGTGTGCTCAGATGGTTAAATCACGAGAAAGGTCTATTAAAATGTTTCAAATTCGCTTGGCCGCCATGTTCGTTTTGTACTTTACTGGTTTTTGAAAGCTACATAGATAATCTTGTAGCAGTACCCTTTATCACCGTACAAAATTTCAGTGTGATATCCGTAATAGTTACGGAGATACTGAATGCTTGTGAAATAATTCGCACTGCTTCCATGTTGGATTGGTGAGACACAATTAAATTTGAAGGGCACGGTCGGGATCGGCCAGAATGGTGTTATGATCTTACCGAGTTTCATTGAAATCGCTCCGTACTTAATAAGTTACTAGCAGTAGTACCCGGCTTCGCCCGGTGGAATGATGATAATGTTTTAAGGTCTCCTTAGAAATATAATGGACTTAAAATCTAAGTCATTTGCCCCCAAATACAATGAGGGAGTAATATCTAGGTCATTTGCCCTTTTGATAAGGATGATAATAAAAACTACTGTTGAATTGACACGTCAAACTTACAAACTACCGTAATAGAAATACATATTTCAAAATTCACAGGCGAGGAAGACTATTGTGTGTGGTGATTAATGGTGTAATGGGCGTAACATCTACTGTAGGTCATTTGCTCTTATGATGAGGATGATAAGGGAATCTACTACCGGTATTGAATTGACACTTCAACGTATAATGTACACAATGTACTGTAATAAAAATAACTAAATGGCGGCTTCGGTGGCGTATTTGGTAGCATGCTGAGCTTCTATGCCCTAGATAGCGGGTTCAAACCCGGCCGAAGACGTCGGATATTTTAAGAGCGTTAAAAATCCGTCAGTATGCCTTTCTTCGGAGGGGAAGTAAAGCCAGCGGTCCCATGTCAGATTTATGGCATGTTAAAGAACCTTCCACTAATTACACCTGTGTGAAGCTGAATTGGATAGGTAAACAACGCTCATAGATGTCTACATCCGTTGCCAAGAGCCGACTGCAGTGGCGTCTAGTAGCTAAGTTCCGAACTTGGCCTAGTACTCGTTGACGGTGGCGCTTGGCGGCAAAAGTACGAACTATTTGAAGAATTCTAAGTTGCAGTTTGTACTTAAATTAAAAAACAGATAACACACACTAATACAGTCATCACAATTAACACCGGTTATCAGACAGATTCTACACACACCCAAAGTACACGGGGCTACATGACCGCGTTGTCGCAGCCCCTAAACTTAAGAACCAACCAACCAAAAATAAATATTTTAAAAATCACAGTCGAGAAAGACTTTATGCGGCGGTGATTATTGGTATGATGCGCGTAACATCTAGGTCATTTGCACTTATGATGATAATAATAAGGTAATGAAAAAATGACTACTAAACGAACATGGTGTTATTTTAAAACTGATATAGGTAATTCAGGTGTCTAGCTTCGATGTCTTCCAAAGTCTCAACCTTATTTTCTGGCTTAGGCCTGTACTTGATGCGTCTAGTGAAAGAGCGTACTGCTCGACAAAGACAAAGAATATAGGTCCAAGCTGCACGAACCTGAGATGATCGCAGATTATGACGAAAAATGATGACACACGTTCGGGGTTCCCCGTCCTATACAGATTGACCGGAAATCACTCACTGTTCCGCAACGGCCCTGTGCTGGCATCAGCATAGACAGCAGGAGATAACACGGCGGGCTTTGGAAAGTACTCTCAAGTCACCTCGCGATGAATCAGCAAGCTATTCTCACAACTGACCCCCCCCCCCCCAGGGGCTCACAACTTGTGTGGGACGTGGGTTGGTGACCACGGAACCCCAGCTGAGTCTGGCATCGCTTCTACTTCCTGGTGCCGGGCTCATTTCAGTTCTCTTTCCTGTCGGCCTCCCTTGGTCAACTCTTGTTCTCTTCCGACCCAGACTGTATTAGGGTATCCGAGGGCTAGGGAGTCTTTCAATTTCCCGCCTTAATTGGCTTTGTCTCATCTTTCCTGATACCCTCATTCTTCGAGAGGTCTGCCTTCTTTTCCTTTTCATAATATCTCCTGTCTTCTGCTCAAGGCCCTCAAAGAGGCAGGGTGTGTGTAGACCCACCACTTCTGGTACACCCTCAAGGGCTCATGACTGGTGAGTTAGGAAGCTGGCAACCCTGAGGAATTCCTGAGCTACATGCAGGGAATGGAGTGGTATGTCAGAAATTTCAAGTGGACAGTGTTCCGCATCGGGTTCCAAAGGGTAAGTATACACACTTTGTTTTCGATCGGTGAACGATGTAGAGTTGTACCAAAGGGCCTTAATGCGGGATATGGAGTGGTCTGTCCGAAATTTCGAGTGGACAGTGTTACTCGTCGAGTTCCAAACGGTAATTATGTAAAATCTGGTTGAGATCGGTGAAACGGTGTATTTTTGTGCCAAGGGCCAAAATGCAGGGAATGGAGTGGCCTGTCCAAATTTTAAAGTGGGCAGTGTTACTCATCGGGTTCCAAAGGGTAAGTATACACATTTTGTTTTCGATCGGTGAACGATGTAGATTTGTGCCAAAAGGGCCTAAATGCGTGGAATGGAGTGGTCTGTCCGAAATTTCGAGTGGACAGTGTTACTCGTCGAGTTCCAAAGGGTAATTATGTAAAATCTGGTTGAGATCGGTGAAACGGTGTAGTTTTCTGCCAAAGGGCCAAAAAGCAGGGAATAGTGTGGTCTGTCCGAAATTTAAATTGAACAGTGTTACTTGTCGGGTTCTACGGGTAAGTATATAAAATTGGGGTCAGATCAGTGAAACGGTGTAGATTTGTGCCAAACAGCCTAAATGCAAGGGATGGAGTGGCCTCGCCGCAATTTCAAGCAGACAGTGTTAGTCGCAGTGTTCCAAAGGGTAAATATACAAATTTTGGTTGAGATCGGTGAAACGGTGTGGATTTGGGACAAAGGGCCTAAATGGAGGGAATGGAGTGGTCTGTCCGCAATTTCAAGCAGACAGTGTTACTCGCTGGGTAACAAAGGGTAAGTTTCAGAATATTGGTTCTGATCGCTGAAACGGTGTAGATTTGTGCCAAAATGCCTAAATGCAGGGAATGGGGTGGTCTGTCCGATATTTAAGGGGACAGTGTTACTCGCAGGGTTCCAAAGGGTAAGTATACAAAGTTTGGTTCAGATCGGTGAAACGGTGCAGATTTGTGCCAAAGGGCCTAAATGCAGGGGATGGAGTAGCCTCTCCGCAATTTCAAGCAGACAGTGTTAGTCGCAGTGTTCCAAAGGGTAAATATACAAATTTTGGTTGAGATCGGTGAAACGGTGTAGATTTGGGACAAAGGGCCTAAATGCAGGGAATTGAGTGGTCTGTCCGCAATTTCAAGCAGACAGTGTTACTCGCAGGGCACCAAAGGGTAAGAATACGAATTTTGGTTCTGATTGGTGAAACGGTGTAGATTTGGACCAAAGGGCCTAAATGCAGGGAATGGGGTGGTCTGTCCGAAATTTTAAGTGGTCAGGGTCACTCGCAGGGTTCCAAAGGGTAAATATACAAATTTTGGTTGAGATCGGTGAAACGGTGTGGATTTGGACCAAAGGGCCTAAATGCAAGGAATGGGGTGGTCTGTCCGAAATTTCAAGTGGACAGTGTTACTCGCAGGGTTCCAAGGGTTAAATATACAACTTTTGGTTCAGATCGGTGAAACGGTGTAGATTTGTGCAAAAGGGCCTAAATGCAGGGCATGGGGTGGTCTGTCCGAAATTTCAAGTGGACAGTGTTACTCGCAGGGTTTCAAGGGTTAAATATACAACTTTTGGTTCAGATCGGTGAAACGGTGTAGATTTGTGCAAAAGGGCCTAAATGCAGGGCATGGGGTGGTCTGTCCGAAATTTAATGTTGACAGGGTTACCCGCAGGGTTCCAAAGGGTAAGTATACAAATTTTGGTTCAGATCGGTGAAACGGTGTAGATTTGTATACATAACAGACAGACAGACAGACAGACAGACAAACTTTGTGCTTTATATATATAGATTATCGACACACACACGGACAAAAGGTGATCTCATAAGCCTATTTTTTTTTCGTAAAATGAAAGTAGGCTAAAACGGCCGCTAGAGTTGTGCTCAGTGACTTTAATCCCAGGAGCAGTGTGACTCGTATGTCAAAGAATCTTGGGTGGGAATAACTTGAGGCTAGGAGACTCTGCGCTATGTACAACATGTATACAGCATTGGGTGAGCTGTCGTGAGGAGTGATCATCCATTGTGAGTTCACCCTTGAGGAGTGGCGTGAAAAAATATCACACGAGGACTCGCGCCGGGTGCCTGGGTCACTACCTTTTTGTCGTAGTCGTACGGATTTTAATGAAGTAATTTTACACCTGATGTCTTCCTATCAACTATTCCCAATATAAAATTAGGTTACATTTATATTTTTCAAATTTAATCTCCAGAAAAATGACCATAATTTTCGTAACAGTGTAATTGGCATTGATAATGGCGGCAAAGCAGTCATCTCGATTTGTTTTAACAAAGGAGCTGATGACTAAAGTGTCCCTAGACCCTAAATATAGATCAACAAGAACCTGAGCTATGTGATTGGGCAGCAGCAAAATAGTTGGATTTTCCCCCAATTTTTTTTACAGATTGTCCGGACTAACGTAAGTCGAAAATTGTCACTTGAGAACTGGCGCCATGGGTAAATCTGACCCGACCGTAAATAATATAGAAATAACTTGGTTGATTGGTTCCTTAGTTTAGCGGCTGCGACAACGCGGTCATGTAGCCCCGTGTACTTTGGGTGTGTGTAGAATCTGTCTGATAAATAAAATAATGTTTGTAACATTTTTAATGAGTCGTTGAACGTGGTGATGACTCTTGTGGTTCAATAAAACAAACATGATATGAATAAATAATATACACTGTGGTGTGACCTTACCTGTGATAGTGTAATATAATAAGTTGTTGAGCGCCAGATTCCTATTTAAGATAGTGAATCGAAATTTATTGATTTAACCTCGGCTATCAGCAGTAGAGTCGAGAACCACTTACCCGGGTCGTAGTGAGACAAAGTCATCTAACCAATCCGTATTTAATCAAGGAGTATGATTGCCTTAAAGTACCAACTACAATGAAAGAAATAGGCATTACGTTGAAGAGAATGAATTTATTAAATGCAAAAACAAAATATTAATAAAACAGAATAGTGATAGTCACACAATTGAATTTAAAATTACTCAATGCGGCAATTAATTATTTAAAAGAAAATGAATATTAAAATGAATTGAAAGTTAAATGAAGTTAAATTATAATAGAGACGATAGTTTTATTGAATTGTTGGCTCACCCAGTCGAAGATTCGTCATATTTAAGAAATGATCGGTGATCTCGATGTTACGTCGCTTATGTTAAAAAAAATGATGTGATACCTCAATTACTATGAAATATCCTCATTAAGTACGTTGCCATCTGTAGAAAGACTCTTGATCAGGGATATAACCCATTATGTATTGATATAGATGTCGGCAAGACATCGTTCAGTGTCGACTCTCGGTGCTCAGTCCATTAGGACCCAGAAAGCAAGGTTACAACTTCCTTCCTTCATTGATAGCTATAGATCAATGCCATTCTTGTCCGATGTTGCAGGTACAAATACTAATGACTTCCTTGTCACGTGGTGTCACAGCTTCCCTCTCTATTAGCCTTCTCCATTCTTGACTCATAACTTGCAATATATATTGACGCGTATATACCGTAGAAAATGGCGTGTTGGTTACACCATAGTGGGTTTCTTAACATCTCAGGAAAATGACGCAGTTTGCCGTGGTGAAATTCTTACTACGTCGTTCATTTTGTGACGCACAGGGTTAGTCCATATCGCCAGTCTTGTTGCAATATATAATACTTCGTCTCTTTACAAGTAATTATTAATAAAAATCTAATTGAATATAATAATCAAAACCGCTTACAATTATCTGATATAAAAATCATCTCATGGATGTACTAGTTAATAATAATAATAATAATATGATAATTATAAATGAATAACCCTATAAATATAACCGCTATGGGATCGAATCGTTACAATCGCCCCTGATATAAATAATTTAAAATAAAATGTAACATTATTTATATCACTACACATCCTACACAAATGAATACAAATGTAAATATTAATACCCCCATAACGACAACATACAAATAATACCCTTCAACAATACATAAAAATATACAAGAACATACTCTTTTCACTTTACATATTTGTACTATCATTTCTCATTCTTCCAAATGTTCATAATGTTCATTCTTCTTTATGTATTAAACGAGCTGTAAAAAATATACATATAAAATGCCCTTCACTTTTATTTTTGACATATATGTCAACGCTGCACTCGTTTATATTTCGGTGATCGTATGCATGACATACAATTTTGGCTTCATCTCTTTTGAACGTAGTTTTTGTATATCAGTCTGGCGTAGAAGTACATTGTTGTAATACCAGCTGATTAACCCATAATAACTATTACAGCACACGATAATAGGATGCAAACAATACAATATTCCTTTCGTCTTTATAAAGGGATTACTCAAATGCAGTAAAATTTCAATAATTGAAGAAAAAAATAACTTAGCAAGATATTCAAGGCAATTCCAATTTCAGTGCATATGTCATACATGTAAATATTTCCCCAAATACATAATGACATCGAAATACCTCAAAGCAGTTATTAAACAGTTCATTTAAATATCCAAGTTACTACTCACCTGCCTTCGTGGCTTAATTCTTTCTTAGGCCACGGCCGCCTCCTTCCAAATTAATACTTCCTAAGTCTCCACGACTTCTTAACTTCTCATAAAACCATAATTCCTCTTTACTACTTCTCGAAAACAATAACTTGAATTTTCAAAATCACCAATAAACATAAAATCTGACTTCTTGTTCACTTTATAAAATTTAACTTAGCGTCAAGATATAACTTTACCGTAACGTCATTCCTTACTTACCATAACAAAATGATTAAGACTTGGACAAAATACTACTCAATACCTGAATTACGTATATCACTAAACTATTTCACAAAAACACATGACAAACTCCTCGGAATAAATATTTCGTTCCACAAAATATTAATGCTCTTATACTTTGAACTTAGTCTATTCATGATTTGACTTTTTGCTGAATGCCTAAAAACCCCCCTTAGTTTTCTCTCAAAACTCTTAATTAAGTACCGTGTCCTCCAAACACCACTTCCTACTTGTTCTGACCGCCTGGACTATAGCTCACTCTTGCTATACCAGAATCTCTCAAAACTCATCGTGACTTCACACGTCACATACAAAAACTTCCCCTATTCGTGGTATAATCCCACTTCTTCTTACTGTTACAGGTCACCTCTTACTGACCAATAACACATTAAATTTCAGCTAAAAAATTTTACATGCTTCGACTAATTCCTTGGAATAATAACATCACCCTTTGCTTTCCTAACTATTGTCTTCCTCAAATAATGACAGTGTTCCAGTTGATAGTCAATAACACCGACATTCCTAATTGGCAAATATTCTCCCATAATCACTTCATAAAGCAAGTCCTGAGTTATAACACAGTTCAGACACTCTCTGCTCTACCAAATTAAATGCGTAAATTACACCTGCCTTTAATTGAAACTTCATTATTACCCCTCAGGTATACACAGCTTACATTACTAACTTATTCTTGACTTCAAAAATATTAAACTTCTCTTTACTAACTCCGTATGACATAAATAAAACTTTAATTTCTCGTCTACTAAAAAAATGATTTATCTTTAAAATCCTCAAAACGTCGAATTATAACAAATTCCTTTCACTTCTAGAAAATATTATGCCAACCATATAATTATTACTATTATCTTTACTTTAACCTGTGTGTAGGACAACAATCTACCACATCATTAATTCGTTATTAATCATCAGTAACTTTTTACTACAAAGTGGTTTAGCTCAATAACAAGCCTTGTAATATCTTTAAAACGTGCGTAACTGTAACAAAAACTTGGACAATCTTACCTTTGTAATCTCTTATTACCTTGTGTGCATACATCCATATATACTTTAAAAAAACTCCCTTATTAACTTCACGTAGTCCCGTAGATACCATAAAAAAATAATTATTGCTCAACGGAATATACCTCGCTGACCTACTTCATCCTTCAAAACTTCTTAAAACTTACTTCATTTGGCATCTTACCAAAAACTTCCTCAAAAAACAACTTCATTTGGCATCTTACCAAAAACTTCCTCAAAAAACAACTTCATTTGGTATCTTACCAAAACTTCCTCCTTAAAAAACTTCATTTGGCATCTTACCAAAAACTTCCTCAAAAAACAACTTCATTTGGCATCTTACCAAAACTTTAAAACCACATTGCTCAACGGCATTACCTTCGTTGGCCTACTTCTTCAAACTCACGTCCATTTACGTGAAAATACACACATACACACACACATATCTGTCAACAAGTACCAGATGTCCTAATTAGTTACTACTTCCTCATTTCAACCCGATGTTGGTTAATTCATACAACGCATTACCATTAACAATTCTAAACCACTTATAAATTTCTCAACATATATCCGCTGATAACCTCGCTGTCCTCAACTGAAACTTCTTTATTAAATCAATACTTAATTCTTCAACTCACTAGTTTTATTACCACTGTATCATCTTATCTTCACTCACTTTTGAATTAAATCTTTATTACCATTATATTCTTAATTATGGTTGCCATAATAATTATTACTTTCTTTCGATTACTTACCTATGTAATAACCTTCCTATTTTTAAAATTTAATTCTCACTTCATCCAACTTACCTGCAGTTTAAGGACCTACATTCAACTTACCTGCATTGCTCAATAGCACGACAACCTTTGTCTTCCAAATTAAATGATTTTAGTCAATCTAAATCAATAAGCGTAGGCACTACGCGCCCCTTACCATCCTAACTTCACGACTGAATTAAAATTACACACAGCAGGTTTCTTATCTACCTCTTTTAAGTCATATTAAACTTCATTACTTAATATTTAAGTCATACGGAAGAGTAACTATCGGTAATATAAATTTACATCACTACTTTCTCTGGCATTTCACCGTTCTTACCATCTTCATCTTCAATTCTATCTCTTTCTAGGGTTCCATTTTCCTCTTTTCTTATAACATTACTTTCTACCTCTTTCGGACTACACTCATCAACAGTAACATTATACTTCGGCTTTCCTCCTATCATTTCCCCAAGTCTGGCTAATTCATTACGCCACTGCACATCATATGCTTTCTTTCTCTCTTTCATTCTGATTTCTTTTTCCACTAACAACTTAATTCTCTTCTCTTTCATTTTACTTCTAAAATATCTACCTACATGTCTTCCCTTCACTTCTCCACTACTAATATTTAATTTTCTCTTTAGCCGTTGCCCATTGCTTCTCCTCTTATCTATCTCTCTCCTCCTCTTAACCTGTTTACTAATTATGTTCTTCTGACTATGACTTAACGCACGCTTCTCTGCCACTAATAATTTCATATTAACTTCCTCTATCACAGGACTAAATTCTTCCCTAGTTTGCCTATCTAATTTATCTATGATTGTCTGCATCTTAATCTCTTGGGTGCTTAGTACTTTCTTTATCTTACCTACTTCTATCCCTATCTTTTCTCTCATCTTCTTCACTTCTTTTTCGCTACATTCTATAGTCTCTTCTACAGCTATCCTGCGTTCATCTAAAATCTCCTTCAACTCTACTATGCTTTCTCCTACTATCTCCTCTGACGCTAATCTATTTTCACCTAAAATCTCGTCTGACTCTAATCTGATTTCACCTAAAATCTCCGCTATTTGCCGTTCCTCACCTAAGATCTCCTCCGATTCCAATCTGCTTTCACCTACAATCTCCAATGACTCTAATCTACTTTCAATTACAGTCTCCACTAATTCCAATTTGCTTTCACCTAAAATCTCGTCTGACTCTAATCTGATTTCACCTAAAATCTCCGCTAATTCCAATTTGCTTTCACCTAAAATCTCGTCTGACTCCATTCTACTTTCAATTATAGTCTCCTTACAGGCTGTCTTTACTGATTCTACTGCAGTTTCCCCTAAAGTCTCTACCACCTGCCTAGTTTCCACTTCTACCAATTTGCTAAAACTTTATCCTTGAGTTGCTATTTTCTCTTCAATCACAGTTACTATTCTTTCCTGAATCCTACTTTCTGCTGCTTCTAATTTCTTATCTACTGTCTTAATAATATCTTTAGCCTTCATCTCTACCTCCTCCTTAATTTCACCTCTGATTTCCTGTTTCACCCCCTGAATACTCTCCTGTAGCATATCATACTTCATACTTAATTCTTCATTGACTTTAACCACACTGTCTAGTTTTACATTATTCTCTTCCAGCTTCTGATTTATTTTACTCATATCTTGATTTAGCCTACCCATCTCTTCTCTCATCTCCTTACTATTTTTATTCATATCTTTATCTAATTTCTCAAATTTATCATTGAATTCCTTCCTACTTTCTAAATTATCTTTCTTATTCTCTTCCATATTTTGATTTAGCCTACCAATATCTTCTTTCATCTCCCTACTATTTTTATTCATACTCTCATCAAATTTCGCACTTAAATCTCTACTCATCTGCCTTATGAGCGCAGTTAATGGATCTTCAGGAATCTCTATAGACTTTTCTTTCTCTAGACTACCACTAGTCTCAGGATGTACCTCTATATTCGTCTCGATATTTTCCTCTGAATTAGTGTCAGGGTTAACCTCAGGATTATTTTCAGGATTACTCTCAGGATTATTCTCAAGATTTACCTCCGACATCTTGGTATTATTCTCTACGCTCTCAACATCGCTACCGCTATCAACCTCCTTATAATTAACTTTCTTGACTGCATCCCTACTTCTCAACTGCCTCTGTTCCTCCTCCGACATCTTGAAGTACACCGTATAACAATTGCCCGTCCAAAATTTCACTTCACTTCACTGTCCCCCAAAAGCACTGACAATTTGCACTGAAATTATACACTCCTCTGACTAAATACCGAATGGTTTTCGTGCCCTACTTTGTGGCGCCAAATGTAACATTTTTAATGAGTCGTTGAACGTGGTGATGACTCTTGTGGTTCAATAAAACAAACATGATATGAATAAATAATATACACTGTGGTGTGACCTTACCTGTGATAGTGTAATATAATAAGTTGTTGAGCGCCAGATTCCTATTTAAGATAGTGAATCGAAATTTATTGATTTAACCTCGGCTATCAGCAGTAGAGTCGAGAACCACTTACCCGGGTCGTAGTGAGACAAAGTCATCTAACCAATCCGTATTTAATCAAGGAGTATGATTGCCTTAAAGTACCAACTACAATGAAAGAAATAGGCATTACGTTGAAGAGAATGAATTTATTAAATGCAAAAACAAAATATTAATAAAACAGAATAGTGATAGTCACACAATTGAATTTAAAATTACTCAATGCGGCAATTAATTATTTAAAAGAAAATGAATATTAAAATGAATTGAAAGTTAAATGAAGTTAAATTATAATAGAGACGATAGTTTTATTGAATTGTTGGCTCACCCAGTCGAAGATTCGTCATATTTAAGAAATGATCGGTGATCTCGATGTTACGTCGCTTATGTTAAAAAAAATGATGTGATACCTCAATTACTATGAAATATCCTCATTAAGTACGTTGCCATCTGTAGAAAGACTCTTGATCAGGGATATAACCCATTATGTATTGATATAGATGTCGGCAAGACATCGTTCAGTGTCGACTCTCGGTGCTCAGTCCATTAGGACCCAGAAAGCAAGGTTACAACTTCCTTCCTTCATTGATAGCTATAGATCAATGCCATTCTTGTCCGATGTTGCAGGTACAAATACTAATGACTTCCTTGTCACGTGGTGTCACAGCTTCCCTCTCTATTAGCCTTCTCCATTCTTGACTCATAACTTGCAATATATATTGACGCGTATATACCGTAGAAAATGGCGTGTTGGTTACACCATAGTGGGTTTCTTAACATCTCAGGAAAATGACGCAGTTTGCCGTGGTGAAATTCTTACTACGTCGTTCATTTTGTGACGCACAGGGTTAGTCCATATCGCCAGTCTTGTTGCAATATATAATACTTCGTCTCTTTACAAGTAATTATTAATAAAAATCTAATTGAATATAATAATCAAAACCGCTTACAATTATCTGATATAAAAATCATCTCATGGATGTACTAGTTAATAATAATAATAATAATATGATAATTATAAATGAATAACCCTATAAATATAACCGCTATGGGATCGAATCGTTACATGTTGTCTGAGCAACCTAGATCAGTCCAAGTCCTAGGCACCACGGACCTCTCCCCTCCCCCTCCCCTCTCCCTCCACCTGCCCTCCCCCTTTCCCCAGGCCAAAAGATAAAAATCAGATTCTTCAACAAAATTTTCCTATAATAAATAACTGGTGTTAATTGTGTGTTATCTGTTTTTTTAATTTAAGTACTGCAACTTAGAATTTTTCAAATAGTTCCTATTTTTGCCGCCAAGCGCCACCGTCAACGACTACTAGGCCAAGTTCAGAACTTAGCTACTAGACGCCACCGCAGTCGGCTCTTGGCAACGAACGTAGAAACCTAAGAGCGTTGTTAACATTCTTAACCTATCCAATTTAGCTTCACACAGGTGTAATTAGTGGAAGGTTCTTTAACATGCCATAAATCTATGACATGGGAACGCCGGCTTTACTTCCCCTCCGAAGGAAGGCATACTGAGGGATTTTAACGCTCTTAAAAAATCCGACGGCTTCGGCCGGGTTTGAACCCGCTATCTTGGGCATAGACGCTCAGCATGCTACCCACTACGCCACCGAAGCCGCCTAACAGATACTAAAGACAAGAAAAATCTAAAAACAAAACAGCATCATAAAAAGAAATATCCATACAGATATGGAACTCGAATAATCATGGCCCCCTTCTCCTTTACTGGTGAACTATTGCAAGGAATCTCTAAGCTCAGCGCTTAGGCCTTACAATAGCCACCAACAAAGAGTAACCTAAAACTACTTCTAAGAGACCTATACTTATTTTAAGAACATGTAACCTCATTGGGTTCCAATTTCCATACCCCTTGCGTTAAATTGTTGTTGTATCCACTCATTACACTACCGTTCAATTGTCACGACGATGTGCGTCAATTTTGGGAATTAGTGACAGAATGTGGTCAAGGAAAAATTTAGTTCTATGTGCTATTAATATAGACGAGGAGGAGCGTAACACAAGAAAGAGGAAACGATGAAAATGGGTTCTTAAAAGAGCTAAATACAGAAGGAGAATATGTTACTTCATTCCAAGAGCTAAGAGATAATGATACAACATTCCTCCAGTCAGAAGGGAGTTCATGTCAACTTGATTATTTTTCCGTATATGTTATGTGAAGGTAAATTCCATGCGGCACTGTTTCAGGCGATGTTGAAAATAAGAATAAAAGACATAAATTAGGTTGCGACGGAATATTGTTCATTTTAGCCTATTTTCATTTTATGAAAAAATAGACTAATGAGATCACCTTTTGTCCGTGTGTCTGTGTGTGATTCATGTGTATGTCCCCCCTAATACCTTCTAAACGGCTGGAGCGATTTCAATGAAACTCGGTAAGATCATAGCACCATTCTGGCCGACACCGACCCTGCCTTCAAATTTTATTGTGTCTCACTAATCCAACATGGCGGCTGTGCGAAATATCTCACTGGCATTCTACGAGTATATCTCCGAACTATTACAGATATCACCGTGAACTTTTGTACGGTAATAAAGTTTATCTATGTAACTTTTAAACACCTGTAAAGTACAAAACGAACATGGCGGCCAAGCGAAGTTGAAATATTTTAATAGACTTTTCTCGTGATTTAACCATCTGAGCGCAGTAAAAAGGTGGTACAGTAAATGATTATACCTATTGTAATGCACTGGCATCTAATTTAGTTGAATTGTATACATAACCTCAAGATGAAGGCTGTGCGAAATTTTCAAATTAATTTTTTATTTCTTGTGTCGTAATCATGCGATCGAAGCGAAAGTTTGAATAATGAACCTACGAAATAATTTTCCTTAATGGTACATAAATCTATGGCCTATACATTTAACAAACCAAAATGGCGAGCATCCGAAATATTTACACGGTTCTCAATATCTACGATTCTATCACAACAATCAAACTGAAATTTTGTATGTTGATAGAGGCAATTAACATCATTAGGATATATGGAAATAGACTGTATAGTTCTTCACGGAACTACTTGTTTAAAATCCCGATATATTTACTAACACATGTTTCTCGAATTCACTATTTCGTTTTGGCGAGTGTAACCGCAAACTGGAACCAAACCTAACCCTGGTTAAAACCAGACGGAGCGCCAAAACACGCCTAAACATGGAATGGAAGTCGTTGCTAGTGCACACTGTCAACACATGTAAACATTGCTGCGAAACAATCCTGTAGGCTCACGGAAGGTGTATGTAAAGGTCGGTCCACAATCGTGCGTTTTCATCTTCCCTTTCCCTTAAACATTCCTCTTAGGGCATGCATCTCAAGCATGCCTGAAACGCAAGCAATAACTGTCCACATGCATGCGTCAGTTTCTTTGCAGCATTCGCGATGGATCCTGCGGACGCGAGTTCACTTGCGATAACTGTCGCTTATTTAGTGATAAATGCTGCAAAAAAGAACAAAACCAGAAGGCAGCGATTAATGTGGATGAAGGATTTTTTTGAAAAAATGAGATTACGAGATCTTAAAAGAAATGCGTGCGGATAATATGCTGATCAGGAACTTCACTAGGATGTCCAATGCCAACTTCGAATTTTTCTTGAGCATGATTGAGAAAAGAATTGAGAAAAACAACACGCATTTCCTTGAAGCAATATCTCCAATATGAAAACAAGAGACTTGTACCCGAACCATGCTGATTAATAGTCTCCATCAGCTCCGTTACTTTTTGATGCTCTTTTGAAAAGTAAGATCTCAAACTTTTTATTTTGTTCTTTACCCCTGAATATCCAACTCGCACTTTTCAGCCAAAACACTCAATGCGTCATTTCGTACTATTTTATTCGTGTACAACCTCGAGGATACGTCCCACAGAGCAGGATGTTTTCTGTAATCCTCGATAAGTTGTATAGTTTCCTCCGTGGTGGCTGACATGACATGCACAATATTGGCTTAAATTATACAAAATGCAAGGCGAGAGGCACGAAATCTCCGAACCATGCGGTTCGGCTTTCAACACAGCGTGCGCTACGATCCTCTCTCTCGTTCAACTCCGAAAACGCATGCAGCAACGTGTTCGTCACTTGCCTCACACCTTGCGCTATGACGCATGCCTTTGACGAACATAAAAACTCACGAGTGTGGACAGACCTTTAGGTGCAGTGTGCAAGTTCTCCTCTAAAATGCAGTAAACTTCCATGTGCGGAGATGTGATGGAAAAGAAACGGAAAGGATACGTAATGTAGGCCTATAGTATATCGACTTTCAAGGTTCGCTAGTGACGTGGCATTGTTCCTTGAATTCACTAGCTGCAACAATGTTCTGAGGTTACAGTTCTCAGTATAATTAGCCGAGTATGAAATCTGTAGATGCATGAGCTATATTCTCTTTGAGAGCAAATCACACGAGTGTGTTTAAAATGGCCACCGGCCATGGCTAATGGGATTGTGACATGCTTCATTACGCGTCCAATTGAATTGTGGTGACATTATGTAATTACTGCGTGATGAGCATTGATTTCCCTCTTAGCTCATGAGTTTGAACTCCGGTGATGTCGGTACTAATTCTGTTTACGATGTACAGCGGGTCTACAGATATTTTAACCTTGTGACATGAAATATTTTCTAGACGGAGCATGATATTGAAAGATTGTTTCCACGAAGAGGTCTCACAAATTGAAGGCTATCCGCAGGTCTCACCGTCACCATCTTTCCCTGTTCCTCCCATTTATTAAAATCAGTATGGCGTTGGTGATCATCATTGATAAATACTCAACAATGCCCCCATCTCTATTAATTTCAAATCAAGAAAACCGTTAACTCGCAATCTTCACAATTTCAAACCTTTTCTTACCTCCATGCCAAAAATTAAATCCATCAACATAAAATTGTTTTTCTTTTGCCCGAAGGGATGGTGTGGTAATCTAGAAAGGCGCGCATATTCAAGGCGGTTGATTGAGTAAGAATCGATAAGACAAAAGGAAACTTCTATTATTATTCTTTCTTGTCTCTATTTTTTAACGTCTCTTTTTTTCTCCCCTGATGACCTTCAACAATCTCTTGTAATGCCATTCCAAGAACTTGATCCCTCCTCAATCATTCATTCTTTCAGCTCTTCCATCCACCTTATTGTCTTATAAATCATCAACTATCAGTCATCACAACCTGATGTCATCCACTTACTCCTGGTAACATACCAGATTAATAAATGAAGCATCACTCACCCAAACGTCATACAATTCATTTCCCAATTAAACCAATGTTTACCTTTATATTTCCCAAAAAGCGATTATTGAATGCATCAAACCATGAGACTGTGTGCCCCATAATAAGCAATAACACAGGTAATGCAAGATATTTTCCCGTATCGACTTATAGATTCCTTAATCCAACATTACAATATTCATGATAAATCTACTGAATTCTAGTACAAGTTTCTACCCTTTAAAGGAGTCTTCTTCAGCTTTAATCTAAGGCAAAATCTATTATAATGAGCACTTAAAGTAAAAGGCTATATTTAGGTACAACATAAACTGTATATAGATAGATAACATTACAAAACATTACATTTGATTATATTATAACCAATACAGTATTACAGACTGTAAATACCTTCCAGTTCAGTTCAGGCAGCTGCGTGGAAATGGACCACACCTCACTCAAACAGCTAAGTACACAATCTACAATAACCTGGCCATTTAATAACAATCACATTAAGCGAACAAACTTGAAGATCAATCACCACTATCTTGACAAGTTGTGATGGTTTAATTACTACAACTAAATACTGTAACCTTACAACCTTTGATAATAATGAGCTCTACTCGATATACAGTATTTAAGTCTCTCAGTTGGTCGATCATGTTGTCACATTAAGCCTGCCAACCTAACACGTTGACAAGCGGCTCAATAAATGCGAGGAGTAGGGTGTTTTGAGAAACTCTATATAAAATATCTAGCACTGATTGGATCACTACAGATAGGTACTCTTTTATCATAATCAGGGAACAACACAAAATAACTGGTATGGATCTATTTATATTCTATGAAAATCATGATATTTGAAGTTTTTGCCTATACATTCTATTTCCCTCACCTCTCAACTGGTTAATAGCCACAATGGCATGTATATAAACTGGACAATACACAGGACTCTTGTAGGGTGGATGAACTTACTGCGATTCGGTCGAAGTCTGGGTGACGTCTTATTGGGACTGTACACACAGTTTGTCTCACCATATATCGAAGATCTGCTTGAACTCCTCCCGTCACTCGTGCTTCCATCTGACATCGGACAATCTTCACGCCACTGTTAGCGCAAAACTGAAGAATAATAATGCTGCATGCTGGCTAACTAGTACACCGTGATCGAATGCACAAGCAAATGCCAACTGTCGATTGCCGAATGCTGAATGATCCTCGCCGCTCACAGAGAAATCATGCCGCTTGCCACTCACTAGTGAAACCAGGATCGTAATGATGCCTCTTGTTTACTGGCTCCAGTATTTATATGATATCTTCTAGTTGTTTGTCGAAATCACCCCCTTTGAGTACAATGTGCATTCATAGGCTGCAGATGCTTCTTTCTTTGACCGCCGACAGATTTTAAGAACTCATTGGCTCATTATGTGTCCATTTGAATAGAATGTCCATCGTAAGCTCTTTTCTCTCCAGGGCACGTGGCTTCAACACTTCTTGAGAGAGTTCTGACATATTTATAATCCTTGAGTTTTACGATACGGGACCCTCGTTTCCCATTGTCAGGTCCGGACATATCCAGCTAGCAACAACATATATTGTTAAAACAGGTACGAGACCTTACCGCCCTCGTCTCTTTTCAAATGGCTTTACAACCCGTTAGTAAATTGGAAATCTATTTAATGCAATACATGAACCCCTCTCAAAGCATCATAAATCGTGGCACAAACTTCAGTCCAGACAACCATAAACTTCCCTCTTAAAACTAACATAATGAAATGAGTGAAACATATTGTGGGATTGATGAATAACATTCTAAATATATTCTTATTCTATATGAAATGAGATGGATGAGAACACAAATGAAATGTATGGACATGCAAGGCAAAAATAATAAATAAATACAATATCTGCGTAAGCTGGAGTGAGCTGAAAAAGACCTCAATATCAGGTACGATATATATTAGATAATATGCTGTGTTTGTTTAAGTACTGATTGACGTATAATGTAAACTTTGAATTCATCTGCCCTCAGACAGGTTTCAACTGGACGTCCTCCATTTTTCTCTGTCCTGAGCATCTTCTTTCATTTGCTAGTAACTTCTTCCTCTATTCACATCTGTTATTCCTTGTTCTTTTCCTTCCATGATACTTTGTAGTAGACAATTCCTACCTTGTATGTGACTCCTCCAAGATGTTTTCCTCTTCTGTATCATCCTCGTGAAACTCATGTAAATACATTTGCCATATGTAGCACAATGTTTGTAGATTTCGGTATTGATAGATGAATTCAAAGTTTACATTATACGTCAATCAGTACTTACACAAACACAGCATATTATCTATTATATATCGTACCTGACATTGAGGTCTTTTTCAGCTCAATTAAGAATAAAATATTAGTTGTTGTTGTTGTTGTTTTAGTCTTCAGTCTGTTGACTGGTTTGATGCAGCTTTCCATGCTTCCCTGTAATTATGCATAGAGAGATGGATATCCTCGGAAATTGCTTTACGGCTGTCGTTTCCCGTTGCTTTCAGCCGTGCAGCACAACGCAATGTAGCCATTAGTTGGCTAATGTTATCAATATCTTAACCGGCTTCAAAATAATTTTGTTTTTCAAAATACAGATTGAAAAACAAGACATTTTGAAATAACAAGTGTAAATAAAATATTGGGCTTTTTATTTACATATTTTACGCCCACATTGGAGCACTTAAATCAATACATTTGAGTAAATGTCTTATTTTTCTCCTCCCAGAACTTTCTCATCCTCTCCGACCTGGAAGCCCTTTGTGTGGCCGATATTGTTTCCGTTCAACTGTTATTAGTTTGTTCTTCAAAATCCTCTTCTCTTCTCTGTCTTTGATTTGTTGCCGAGTTATAACCAATACTTCCAAATCATCCTGAAATTATTTGAACCAATTATTATTGATTTTATTTTTCAAAAAGTAATCAAATAGTTGTTTCAATATCCTGGTTTCTGGCAGTCTTGATATGTGACAGAAAAAGGAAATTCTTCTTTTACGCATTGTAGTTATTATTGATTGACATTCACGATAGACGATGTTATTAGGCAACTATCTCCACTGTCCATCAACTTGGTGTTTTTGTTAATAATTGTTCTAATAATTCTTCTGTCAGTTTTCTGTAATTCTGTAATTCAAAAATCCATATAGAGAATTATATAATTTAGGAAAGACAAGTGCCAAATATCAACAAATATTTTAACTGAGTTGCCTGACATGATTAAAACTAAATCTTCTTCCGTGTGAAGCCCAATATTATATTGTATTTACATTTAATATTGCATTGTAAGGATGTCCATTTTTAGCCTATTTTCAACTTTGAAAAAAATAGGCTTATGAGATCACCTTTTGTCCGTGTGTGTTTTTCCCCCTAATAAATTCTAAACGGCTGGAGCTATTTCAATGAAACTCGGTAAGTTCATAGCACTATTCCGGGCGACCCCGACCGTGCCCATAAAATGTTGTTACGTCTCAACAATCCATCATGGCGGCTGTGCGAAATTTTACACCAGCATTCAATATCTCCGAAACTATTACCGATATCACCCTGGATTCTTTTACGGTGATAAAAGGAACTACTTGAAGTTCACCTATGTGACTCTTGAAAAACTGGTAACTACAAAACCAACATGGCGGCCAAGCGAAGTTGCGACGTTTAAATGGACGTTTCTCGCGATTTAACCAACCAAACGCAATAAAACTTGATACAGAATATGTTTATACACATTGTAATGCACCGACACCTAACTTCGTTCAATTTTATACATAACCACAAGATGGCGGCTGTGCGAAATATTTCACCGTCATTCTATATTTCAGAAACTATTAGGGGTATCACCCTGAAATTTTGTACGGAGATAAAGGGCACTACTGGAAGTTCATCTATAAGATCTTCAAAAACCAGTTAACTACAAAACGAACATGGCGACCAAGCGAATTTGAAAATTTAAATAGACTTTTCTCGCGATTTAATGTTCCAAACGCAATGAAACTTGGTACAGGAAATGTTTATACACATTGTAATGCACTGGTATCTAATTTATTTCAATTGTTTACATAACCTCAAGATGGCGGCTGTGCGAATTTTAAAATTAAGTTTTTATTTCTTGTGTTGTAATCATGTGATCGAAGTGAAAGTTTCAATAATGAACCTAAGCAATGATTTTGCTTTAATGGTACATGACTGTATGGCCTATGCATTTAACAATCCAACATGGCGACCATCCAAACTATTTAGACGGCTCTGAATATCTACGAATCTACTATAGCAATCAAACTGAATATTTGTATGTGCATAGGGGCTATAAACATAAGTTCACCTATAGGACTTTCAATAACCTGGTGATCATAAATCCAACATGGCGGCGACGCGAAGTATAAATATTCACATGGATGTTTCTCGCAATTTAACCATCCGAGTGCAGTGAAACTTGGTACAGTAAATCCTTATACGAATGTTAAACCACTGGCATCTAATTTATTTCATTTTTTTTCCATAACCACAAAATGGCAGCTCTGCGAAATTTTAAAATCTCCTTGTTACTTCTTGTGTCCTAATCATGCGATTGAAGTTTGAATGCTACAGTTATACAATAATCTTCATGTAACAGTACATAACTCAAGGACCTACATATATAAAGTCCAACATGGCGACCATCCGAAATATTTTGTCAGTTCTCAATATCTACGAATCTATTACAGCAATCAAACTGAAATTTTGTATGTTGATAGCGGCAATTAACATAAGTAGGATATATGAAAATAGGCTGTATAGTTCTTCACGGAACTTCTTGTTATTATTTTGTTACATTCTTTTAATTACAATTTATCACAAATTTTTCTCATATCAATCAAACATTAGACTTAAGTACATCTCTAGTATTTTATTTTATTCTTAATTGTGCTGAAGAAGACCTCAATATCAGGTCGAAGCATGAACAATATATAATAGATGTTTTTGAAGTATTGATTGGCGTAGTCTATATTTTTTGTTTGAAAGCATTATAATAACTTTCAATTTTTAAATCGAAGTAAGTTGCTTCTTCCAAGCCATTTCCCTTGTATTTCACTAATGCCCATTGTGTTGATTCTCTTGTTCCAGGTAGGTGAACCAGTGAACGAAGTGAAACTAGGTTGGTAAGTCTCAATATTCTTGGTCACATGTTTTTCCACACTTTTGGATAACCATCTAATATGCAAGCGTCGTTAGTATTCCGGTGATATTGCGAAGAGCATGTAAATGTTCAATTGTTTGTTAACATACCCCAACAATCTAAATTAATACAAGTAAATCAAGGTTGAATGTACTGAATACTCATTAGTTGATCTAATATATTGTTTATGTTCGACCCTGGCGAAATGTAAATATTATATGTCAGAAAACTGTACTATAATGAGGCTCATTCTAGTAGAATTTTCATTCTGATACAGTTTCTCCCACCAATCAGAGCTCAAGAAAGAGTTGTGTGACCAATTAGGTGAGGACAGCATCGCACCTGCGCTCACTTCCATGGCCCCCTATTATAAATTTCACTGCGTGGCGAGTGCCATAGTGAAGTATTCCAGGAGGCCATGGTCAAATACAAGGTATTCTCTGCGTCTCATGCGCTCTGTTCAGTACATAAAACTGGTGAAATCTCGACAGATATTTATGAATATTTATGTTCGAACAAAAAATAGTTATAATAATTATCGTCGAACATAAACAGTCGTATGCAACTCGCCTATAATGGTAATTAAGACACTCGTATGGAAATTATAAAACGCGCTACGCCCGTTTTATAAACATACTCGTGTCTTAATTATTGCCATTTTAGGCTCGTTCCATAATGTAATATTTCGATTCGTTGCCACATTTCTGTCATACACTTATTTTGAAGTGAGTCGTGCCAAAAGTAAGTGATTTATATGAATTACTATTAGCCTATTATATATATATATATATAATGCGTTTGGCCCTCTAAGGAGCACGTAGAACCATTAATTAACATTGGTCTTCTTGTTCTTCTTATCTTCCCAAAACTTCCTCATCCTTTCGCTATGTGCCTGTCTTCTTTCTTGTGTCCATGCAGCTTTAAGTTTCAAATTCTGTCCCCTACGGATCTTGGGTGGAAACTTATACGAATTTACTTTTTGTCTATATGCAGTCCGCGTCGTTGTCAGTGGGTCAATATTGATTTCAGTGAGGTCCTTTAGGGTGTCTGCTAGCCAGCGTACTTTGGTTTGTCGGTTTCCATTGACTACGAGGAAGATTTTCTTGGTCAGTCGGGAGTTGTCCATTCGAGCTATATGTCCGTAGAATTTCATGCGTCTTTTACGTGCGAGTGAGGCGAATCGTTCAGTCCGTGAATACAGTTCGTCTGAGCTTTTCCTCATCCAGATACCGTCCTGAAGCTTTGGTCCAAAGATTTTTCTCAGTATTTGTGGTTCTATCTTCTCAATGTATTTGATGTTGATGGTTAACGATGACGTCTCAATCGCATAGAGTGCCTCTGGGAGGATGACTGTGTGGTAGTGATGGAGTTTGATTTTAGTGGAAAGTGATTTCTTGTTGTAAATATTCCAAGTGATTGTGTAAGCTTTGCGTAATTTTTCTGCACGTGTTTTGTTAGCCATTCTTTCGTTACCAGTGTTCCCGATAATTTCACCTAGGTACTTGAAGTGCTTAACTTGTGTGATGTCGCCATATTTGGTTGTAATTGATGCCAGGTTTGTGCTCTTGGAATCCATGTACTGTGTTTTCTCGTAAGAGATATGGAGGCCCGTTCAGATTGATATCTCATGAAGCTTCTCGATGGCATGTCTGGCTTCTTCTGGAGTCCGGGTAATTATTGCTAGGTCGTCAGCAAAGGCGAAGCATTTTATGTTGATTCGTTGTTCTTTTGTTCCCATACTTATTCCAGGTATTTCTTTCTCCCATGTTCTGATGATCTTATCTAGTACCAGGTTGAATAGGAGTGGGGACAACCCATCACCCTGTCTTACGCCTGTTCTAATGTGAAAAGGTTCGGACACTTCACCCATAAATTTAACTTTAGAAGTTGTATCTGTCAAGGTCTGTTGGATTAATGTAGTTGTTTTGTTGTCCACACCATATTCACGAAGTATATTAAACAGAGTTGCGCGGTCGATTGAATCATATGCTTTCTTAAAATCTACGAAGGTGACAACTGTGCGATTCGACTGGCGATGTTGGAGTACCATCTTGAGGCAGGGCTGGCATGGAAACGAAATGCATTATCAATTTAATTTAGCGCCGCGAAATGAAATTGTTCAATGGAATAACATTTCGCTCCTGGCGCGAAATGATATTTGTTACAGACTTTTAATTTCGCTCCTGGCGCGAAATTATATTCATTACGGACTTTTAATTTAGCTCCCGGCGCGAAATGAAATTCGTTACAAACTTTTAATTTCGCTCCTGGCACGGAATTAAATTCATTACGGACTTTTAATTTAGCTCCCGGCGCTAAATGAAATTTGTTACAGACTTTTAATTTCGCTCCTGACGCGGAATTAAATTCATTACGGACTTTTAATTTAGCTCCCGGCGCGAAATGAAATTCGTTACAGACTTTTAATTTCGCTCCTGGCGCGAAATTAAATTCATTACAGACTTTTAATTTCGCTCCTGGCGCGAAATAAAATTTGTTAACGACCATCAATTTCGTTCCCGGCATTTAGTCCCCCCCGCCCCCCCCCCCCCCCTCCGGCCTGAAATTAAAATGCATGGAACATTTCATTTTGTTTCTGAAATGAAATCTGTTTCTTTTCTTCCCCGAAAGCCTTATTTGTTCCCGCGTCCTACACCTAGCCACCATCTACAATCGTCCCTACCACCCCATCCCCAAAGACTGCATTACCCACGTGTCTGAAGTCTTCCCCCATTTAATTCTAAAGGCCGACCTCAACCTTCATTCCCGTTCGGCCCTAGAACTTCATAGCCTAGACATCTACCTACGTCACATCGACGCCACCCTCGTCCCTCTCCCAGAATCTACCCGTCCTTCCTCCAATACCACCCCGACGCAGTCATTGCTCATAACTCCCTCCTCCATCTGTTTGACGTGTCTGTCCTGCCACTCAAAGGAGGTGATTATGCCCCCGTTTTACTCAACTTCCCTCTTCCCCCACTACCACCTCCCAGGATGGTCCAGAATTTCTGCACAGCAAACTGTCAGGAATACCGCACCTACGTCAACAATCACCTCCGTGCGGACCATCTCCCACTGGATAACCAGACGACGGTCGACGCATATACTGCACACATAGATACTATACTACGACAAGCCTCCCAGGTAGCCATCTCCCTCATTCCAACGACCCCGTGCACTACATTTGAGTCGTCCAGTTGCAAAAATCGTTTAATCCACTTGTGAATAAGGATCATGTCGTAAAATTATTTATTTAATTATTTTATTTATTTTACCTCATTTTATTTTGTTTTATTTTATTTTGCTTTATTCTGTTTTGTTTATTTTTTTGTTTTACTTTATTTCGTTTTATTTTGTTTTAAATTGTCTTGTTTTATTTGTTTTATTTTGTTTTTGTTTTTATTTTGTTTTGTTGATTTTGTTTTATTTTGATTTCCCAGAAAACAAATGCAAAACCAAAAACACAAAACACGAAGTAAAATGCTAAATTCAAACACAAAAGCAAAAGCAGAATAAAAAAGAAACACAAACCAAAAAGCAAAATTCAAAAACAGCAAAAGCAGAAAACAAACACAAAACCAAAACAAAAAAGAAGAAGCGGAAAGCAAAAGCAGAACAAAAAAAAAGCAAAGTCAGAAAACAAGAAACATAAAGCAAAAAGCAAAATTCATAAAAGCAAAATCAGAAAACAAACACAAAACAAAAACAAAAAAAGACGAAGCAAAAAGCAAAATTCAAAAACAAAAGCAAAAGCAGAAAACAAAAAACAAATAACATAAAGCAAAATTCAAAAAAGCAAAAGCAGAGCACAAACATAAAACCACGAAAGAAAAGCAATAAGTCAAATTCAAAAGCAAAAGCACAAAGCAAACACAAAAACACCAACCAAAAGTAGAAAACAACAAACACAAAAGATACGTGAGGCAAAGTCCAGAGAAACGTTTCTCATGAAAATGATCCTTATTCACAGGTTGATTAAACGAGTTTTGTAACTTGTCGACTCATTTGCATTTGACTGTTGGCACGGGCTAGAGTAAAATGTGGCTTTTCACTGATGTCTCAGTCTTACACATGGCTGTGATTATATGGAAGCTACAGAGGTATGGGTGGTGCTTAGTAATGAAATTCGGGGCAGTCAGTGCCTGTGGATGCTGTGAAGGGTTCTACTCATAGGGTTAGTACTGCTGTTCTGACTCAGTGAGGAAAGCAATGGCAAACTACCTCACCCCCCATCTTGTCTAGTACGCCTCACTATAGCGCTGCCTTGAGTTTTTGTGGGTATCTACCCACATAGTCGCCTCCGTAGCGTAGCGGTCAGCATGGTTAGCTGCCGCCCCGGAGGTCCTGGGTTCGATTCCCGGCTCTGCCACGAAATTTGAAAAGTGGTACGAGGACTGGAACGGGGTCTACTCAGCCTCAGGTGGCCCAAATGAGTAGAGGGGGTTCGATTCCCCCTCAGCCATCCTCGAAGTGGTTTTCCGTGGTTTCCCACTTCGTCTTCGGGCAAATGCCGGGATGGTCCCTACCGTAAGGCCACGGCCGCATCCCTCTTCCTTGCCTATCCATCCCAATCTTCCCCTCCCTTCCCTCATGAGGCCCCTGTTCGCTTTGCAGGTGAGGCCGCCTGGGCGAGGTGCTAATCCCACCTCACCAGTTGTATCCCTTCCGATTAGATGTTCCCAGCTCTAGGACACTGCCTGGATAGGCGGTAGGGGTGAGTTCCCTCGCTGAGTCCCTGGGAGCCACCACCCTGGAGGGTAAACACGATTAAAAAAAAAAAAGAAAATCTACCCACATAACCTACCGGCGGTACTTTTTGAGGATCCAACCAGCCTTCGGGCTGACCACCTAACAGACAGACGTCAGGACTTTGAACATCGTACAGAACATTATTTAACTCTCGAAACGAATATACTGTATTTTAATTTCAACAACGAAATTAAATGTTTCATGCATTTTAAATACACGTCGGAGAGCGAAACTTAATGCCGTTTGGGAATTTTATTTCGCCTCGGGAGCGAAATTAAAAGTCTGTAACGAATTTTATTTCGCGCCGGGAGCGAAATTATAAGTCTGGAACTAAATAAATTTTGCGCCGGGAGCGGAATTATAAGTCTGGAACGAAATTAATATCGCGCCTGGAGCGAAATTAAAAGTGTGGAACGAAATTAATTTCGCGCCGGGAGCGAAATTATAAGTCTGGAACGAAATTAATATCGCGCCTGGAGCGAAATTAAAAGTGTGGAACGAAATTAATTTCGCGCCGGGAGCGAAATTATAAGTCTGGAACTAAATTAATTTCGCGCCGGGAGCGAAATTAAAAGTCTGGAACGAAATTAATTTCGCTTCGAATTAAGTTTTGCTTTGATTTAATTACGCGCCGACAATCATTATCATTTAGCTCCCGAATATCGCGATTACGGCGAAATTAAATTATTTTCGTCCCCACAGCCATGAATTTAATTTCGCATGCCAGCCCTGACTTCAAGTTGATCTGAACCTGGTCTATAAATGGGCAATTGAAAATTAAATGAAAATAAATTCAAGAAATGTAGTCTCATAAAAATAGGAAAAGGGCGTAGGCAAGATTTTCAATATACTGTAACATTGACTCGGGAATACTTGTAAATATTTGTAAATATTCAAATATATTTGGGCGTTCACGTAAGGAATGATATGAAATGGAGTAGTCATGTAGGATGTGTAGTTTCTAAAGCTTACAAATCCCTCCGCTTTGCAATGAGGGTATTAAAAGGAAGTAGTACCTCTGCTAAAGAATTAGGATATTTGTCACTTGTAAGACCTATTCTGGAATACGCCTCGGCGGTTTGGGGTCCATATCAAGTAGGACTCATCAATGAGTAGGAAATGGTACAAAAACAAGTAGTTCCGTGAAGAACTGTACAGCCTATTTTCATATATCCTACTCATGTTAATTGCCTCTATCAACATACAAAATTTCAGTTTGAATGTTGTGATAGATTCGTAGATATTGAGAACCGTCTAAATATTTCAGATGGTCGCCTGGTTGGATTTTTATTTATGTACTATTACATGAAGATTATTGTGTATGTGTGATATTCAAACTTCAATCGCATGATTGAAGAAGAAAAACGAGATTTTAAAATGTTGCACAGATGCCATCTTGTGGTTATGAAAACAATTGAAATAAATTAGATGCCAGTGGATTAACATTTGTATAAGCATTTAACGTGCAAAGTTTCACCGCACTCGGATGGTTAAATCGCGAGAAACGCCCATTTAAATATTTATACTTCGCGTTGGATTTGTGCCCACCAGGTTACTGAAAGTCCTATAGGTGAACTTATGTTCATAGCCCCTATGAACATGAAAAAATTTAGTTTGATTGCTGTAATAGATTCGTAGATATTGAGAACCGTCAAAATATTTCGGATGCCCGCCATTTTGGATTGTTATATGTATAGGCCACAGAGTTATGTACCATTAAAGGAAAATTATTGCGTAGATTCATTAATCAAACTTTCACTTCGATCGCATGATTACGACACAAGAAATACAAAATTAATTTTAAAATTTCCCACAGCCGCCATCTTGAGGTTATGTAAACAATTGAACTGAATTAGATGCCAGTGCATTACAATATGCATAATCATTTACTGTACCACATTTCACTGTGCTCAGATGGTTAAATCACGAGAAAGGTCTATTAAAATGTTTCAAATTCGCTTGGCCGCCATGTTCGTTTTGTACTTTACTGGTTTTTGAAAGTTACATAGATACATTGCCCTTTATCACCGTACAAAATTTCAGTGTGATATCCGTAATAGTTTCGGAGATACTGAATGCTTGTGAAATAATTCGCACTGCTTCCATGGATGATCACTCCTCACGACAGCTCACCCAATGCTGTATACATGTTGTACATAGCGCAGAGTCTCCTAGCTTCAAGTTATTCCCACCCAAGATTCTTTGACATACGAGTCACACTGCTCCTGGGATTAAAGTCACTGAGCACAACTCTAGCGGCCTTTTTAGCCTATTTTCATTTTACGAAAAAAAATAGGCTTATGAGATCACCTTTTGTCCGTGTGTGTGATGGTGTGTGTGTCCCTAATAAATTCTAAACGACTGGAGCTATTTCAATGAAACTCGGTAAGTTCATAGCACTATTCCGGGCGACCCCGACCGTGCCCTTAAAATTTTGTTACGTCACAACAATCCCCCCCCCCCTAATAACTTATAAAAGAACGGAGCGATTTCAATGAAACTCGGTAAGATCATAACACCATTCTGGCCGATCCCGACCGTGCCCTTCAAATTTAATTGTGTCTCACCAATTGTGATGACTGTGTTAGTGTGTGTTATCTGTTTTTTTAAATTTAAGTACTGCAACTTAGAATTTTTCAATTAGTTCCTATTTTTGCCGCCAAGCGCCACCGTCAACGACTACTAGGCCAAGTTCAGAACTTAGCTACTAGACGCCACCGCAGTCGGCTCTTGGCAACGAACGTAGAAACCTAAGAGCGTTGTTAACCATCTTAACCTATCCAATTTAGCTTCACACAGGTGTAATTAGTGGAAGGTTCTTTAACATGCCATAAATCTATGACAAGGGAACGCCGGCTTTACTTCCCCTCCGAAGGAAGGCATACTGATGGATTTTAACGCTCTTAAAAAATCCGACGGCTTCGGCCGGGTTTGAACCCGCTATCTTGGGCATAGAAGCTCAGCATGCTACCCACTACGCCACCGAAGCCGCCTAACAGATACTAAAGACAAGAAAAATCTAAAAACAAAACAGCATCATAAAAAGAAATATCCATACAGATATGGAACTCGAATAATCATGGCCCCCTTCTCCTTTACTGGTGAACTATTGCAAGGAATCTCTAAGCTCAGCGCTTAGGCCTTACAATAGCCACCAACAAAGAGTAACCTAAAACTACTTCTAAGAGACCTATACTTATTTTAAGAACATGTAACCTCATTGGGTTCCAATTTCCATACCCCTTGCGTTAAAAATTGTTGTATCCACTCAATACACTACCGTTCAATTGTCACGACGATGTGCGTCAATTTTGGGAATTAGTGACAGAATGTGGTCAAGGAAAAATTTAGTTCTATGTGCTATTATTATAGACGAGGAGGAGCGTAACACAAGAAAGAGGAAACGATGAAAATGGGTTCTTAAAAGAGCTAAATACAGAAGGAGAATATGTTACTTCATTCCAAGAGCTAAGATATAATGATACAACATTCTTCCAGTCAGAAGGGAGTTCATGTCAACTTGATTATTTTTCCGTATATGTTATGTGAAGGTAAATTCCATGCGGCACTGTTTCAGGCGATGTTGAAAATAAGAATAAAAGACATAAATTAGGTTGCGACGGAATATTGTTCATTTTAGCCTATTTTCATTTTATGAAAAAATAGACTAATGAGATCACCTTTTGTCCGTGTGTCTGTGTGTGCGTTTGTGTGTGATTCGTGTGTATGTCCCCCCTAATAACTTCTAAACGGCTGGAGCGATTTCAATGAAACTCGGTAAGATCATAGCACCATTCTGGCCGACACCGACCCTGTCTTCAAATTTTATTGTCTCTCACTAATCCAACATGGCGGCTGTGCGAAATATTACACCAGCATTAAGTATCTCCGAAACTATTACAGATATCACCCTGAAATTGTGTACGGTGATAAAGGACACTACTAGAAGACATTCAAAAACCTGGTAACTACAAAACTAGCATGGCTGTCAAGCAAAGTTGAGACTTTTAAATCTACTTTTCTTGCTATTTAACCTTCCAAACGTAACGAAACTTGGTACAGCAAATGTTTATACACACTGTAATGCACTGCCGTCTGATTTAGTTCAATTGTTTACATAACCTCAAAATGTCGGCTGTGCGAAATATCTCACTGGCATTCTATATCTCCGAACTATTACAGATATCACCGTGAACTTTTGTACGGTAATAATGTTTATCTATGCAACTTTTAAACACCTGTAAAGTACGAAACGAACTTGGCGGCCAAGCGAAGTTGAAATATTTTAATGGACTTTTCTCGTGATTTAACCATCTGAGCGCAGTGAAAATGTGGTACAGTAAATGATTATACCTATTGTAATGCACTGGCATCTAATTTAGTTGAATTGTTTACATAACCTCAAGATGAAGGCTGTGCGAAATTTTCAAATTATTATTTTTTATTTCTTATGTCGTAATCATGCGATCGAAGCGAAAGTTTGAATAATGAACCTACGCAATAATTTTCCTTAATGGTACATAAATCTATGGCCTATACATTTAACAAACCAAAATGGCGAGCATCCGAAATATTTACACGGTTCTCAATATCTACGATTCTATCACAACAATCAAACTGAAATTTTGTATGTTGATAGAGGCAATTAACATGATTAGGATATATGGAAATAGACTGTATAGTTCTTCACGGAACTACTTGTTTAAAATCCCGATATATTTACTAACACATGTTTCTCGAATTCACTATTTCGTTTTGGCGAGTGTAACCGCAAACTGGAACCAAACCTAACCCTGGTTAAAACCAGACGGAGCGCCAAAACACGCCTAAACATGGAATGGAAGTGGTTGCTAGTGCACACTGTCAACACATGTAAACATTGCTGCGAAACAATCCTGTAGGCTCACGGAAGGTGTATGTAAAGGTTGGTCCACAATCGTGCGTTTTCATCTTCCCTTTCCCTTAAACATTCCTCTTAGGGCATGCATCTCCAGCATGCCTGAAACGCAAGCAATAACTGTCCACATGCATGCGTCAGTTTCTTTGCAGCATTCGCGATGGATCCTGCGGACGCGAGTTCACTTGCGATAACTGCCGCTTATTTAGTGATAAATGCTGCAAAAACGAACAAAACCAGAAGGCAGCGATTAATGTGGATGAAGGATTTTTTTTGAAAAAATGAGATTACGAGATCTTAAAAGAAATGCGTGCGGATAATATGCTGATCAGGAACTTCACTAGGATGTCCAATGCCAACTTCGAATTTTTCTTGAGCATGATTGAGAAAAGAATTGAGAAAAACAACACACATTTCCTTGAAGCAATATCTCCAATATGAAAACAAGAGGCTTGTACCCGAACCATGCTGATTAATAGTCTCCATCAGCTCCGTTACTTTTTGATGCTCTTTTGAAAAGTAAGATCTCAAACTTTTTATTTTGTTCTTTACCCCTGAATATCCAACTCGCACTTTTCAGCCAAAACACTCAATGCGTCATTTCGTACTATTTTATTCGTGTACAACTTCGAGGATACGTCCCACAGAGCAGGATGTTTTCTGTAATCCTCGATAAGTTGTATAGTTTCCTCCGTGGTGGCTGACATGACATGCACAATATTGGCTTAAATTATACAAAATGCAAGGCGAGAGGCACGAAATCCCCGAACCATGCGGTTCGGCTTTCAACACAGCGTGCGCTACGATCCTCTCTCTCGTTCAACTCCGAAAACGCATGCAGCAACGTGTTCGTCACTTGCCTCACACCTTGCGCTATGACGCATGCCTTTGACGAACATAAAAACGCACGAGTGTGGACAGACCTTTAGGTGCAGTGTGCAAGTTCTCCTTTAAAATGCAGTAAACTTCCATGTGCGGAGATGTGATGGAAAAGAAACGGAAAGGATACGTAATGTAGGCCTATAGTATATCGACTTTCAAGGTTCGCTAGTGACGTGGCATTGTTCCTTGAATTCACTAGCTGCAACAATGTTCTGAGGTTACAGTTCTCAGAATAATTAGCCGAGTATGAAATCTGTAGATGCATGAGCTATATTCTCTTTGAGAGCAAATCACACGAGTGTGTTTAAAATGGCCACCGGCCATGGCTAATGGGATTGTGACATGCTTCATTACGCGTCCAATTGAATTGTGGTGACATTATGTAATTACTGCGTGATGAGCATTGATTTCCCTCTTAGCTCATGAGTTTGAACTCCGGTGATGTCGGTCCTAATTCTGTTTACGATGTACAGCGGGTCTACAGATATTTTAACCTTGTGACATGAAATATTTTCAGTAGTGGAGTAGTGGGGGTTCTGCTTCACTTAACACTCCTGTGCCCAATAAACCAACATGGCCGCCGCGCGAAGTTGAAACATTTAAATAGACTTTTCTCTCGAACCCATGGTCGGAGTTTCACGAATGAGGTGTTCATAGGACTTGAGGTGACGCCCCTTTGCTATGGACCACTCGTTATACTTTTGAAAAAAAAAAATGAAAATTTTTGTTTTTGAAACTAGGTGATAGTTTGAAAACTAAACATGATAGAACGTTGTGCCATAGCTCAAACGAATGGTCTTTATGCCCTTTATTTTCTATAATGAAACTTTTTTACTTTTATGTTTTTTTTGAAAACACTTTAATTTTGAAAATCCTATATTTTGGAAACTAGGAACTCTACAAAAAAGTTTGTTTGACGTAAATGAATGATCCCTACCCCCTCTACCCCCAAAATAAATTTCAAGTCTCTAGGATGAAAACCTGTAGGTAGTAGTGTGGTAAGGGGGGAGCTGCTTCCAAAAGCAAGTGGTGAGACCCTGCGACCTTGGAATGGAAGGAGCCATGCTAGGAGGGCGTGCTTGGATTCGTTTTTTTCGTCTCGTCGTGCTCTTGACGGGAATGTCGGTGTCGAAAATGTGAAAATCTGGAAACACAGTCTTTTTGGGGTAAAAACGTGATTTTAGACTTTTTGCTATATCTCACGAACCAATAACGCTAGAGGCGTGTTCGACAGGTCCAAGGACTCGGGGTAACGTCCTCTCTCCTATGGACCACTCGTTATAATTTTTAATAAAATTGGAAACTCGATTTTGGGGTAAACACATGTTTTTTGTGATTTTGCCGATATCTCACGAAGCAATAACGCTAGAGGCATGTACGATGGTTCCAAGGACTCAGACAGACGTTTTCTTTGCTATGAACTACTCGTTGTAATTTTTAAAAATTTTGGAAACGCGATTTTGGGGTAAACACGTGTTTTTTATAATTTTTGCCGATATCTCACGAACCAATAACGCTAGAGACGTGTACGAGGTGTCCTAGGACTCGGGCTAACGCCCCCTTTCAAATGTGGTAGATATTTTTTTTCAAAAAAGATAATTCACAAAGGGCCTAACGCCATACATGTTGAAAAAACGTTTTCTTTTTCTTTACCTGTTTATAATGTTTATAAAGCGTGGTGGTTGAGAGAGAGAGACCATACGGCTGGGTGTGTGTGTTTCAACGAACCTGTCGCTAACCACAAGGACCATGCTTAATAGAACAATCGCTATTTCGACGGGTCGGTGTATGACAGAGCGAGCGTGCGTTTTTCTGATATTTTACCTTTAACGTGTAAACGGTAATGAGAGCTAGGTTCTATGTTGGTCGAAGCGAGTAGAGAAAACAAACTTGCCGAGGAGGTGAAGGTCATTTGAGCTTATTGGAAGGCATTGATCTGGCTTGACAACAGGTGACGCTTGAAGGTGAAATAATCTGACCATCGTGGTTGCAGGGGAGTGTGAAAGGCATGCACACACATGTGTGAAACCACATGTAGGCTAAACCAGTGACATCCTGTTTTGCTTCGTACGTGACAAAATGCAAGTTGACGTGAAATTTGATCTACCGCAGGTGTTCGCTTGGGACGTTATCTATTTACATGCGCGATAACTGTTAACAAGTTACATCCTGTCTTGCTTCGTACGTGACAAAATGCAAGTTGACGTGAAATTTGATTCGGCACAGGTGTTCGCTTGGGTGTTAGCTGTCCACGTGCACGATAAGAGAATCTTCAAAGCATGGGAAAAAAAAAGATTATACATGCAACGTAGCATATATAAAGACATGTCGTTATCATTTCCACGCTCACTTAGGTGACTACCTTTGAACACACTGCGTTGCATGAAACCCCTGATCTTGTTTATCAGTTTTGGTGTTGGTGGAAAATACTTAACTTTGTTGTGGGGTAGGTATATATTTATATATTTATTGATTTTTATATAAATACATGCAATTATTTATTGATTAGGTAATTAATGATTTTATTTATTTATTTGTTTGCAGATAACGTGTATAGCCTACCTGTCGTGTGTCTGTGGGAAATATATTAAAGAAAGAGAAAGACAGACCGATAGAAGAGGAAACCATTTCCACACTAGCCCACGAGACGGGAATATAGCAAAGCATTACACGTCAAAGTGAGATTTGTTTTTTATATATATATATAACCTGTTTGATTTTGTTTTGTTTATGAAAGGCATAAACTATATGGAATGGATATACTTATGGTGGTTTATTTTATTTCTTTTTAGATATTTGGAAAACAAAAGGTTCACTGCTATTGCAAATACAGTTGAAAACCAAGTGGCTTTAGAGTGGAACCCTTGTCAAGCAGTCTACAGCTGAAAACTCGGGTGAGAGTGTTCTTTCTAAAATAATGTCTTTTGCCACTGCTACCGATAGCCTAACTTGGGAACCTCTAAACAGTTGTTTCAAATCACGTGTGTGCTCTGGCCGCGTAGTCAATGTTAGAAAAAGTTTGATTCCCAAAGAATTTTTACAATCTTGTTTTGAAATTTTTAAAATTGAAATTTGCACAGCGCAAAGGTTGCATACGGCTTTAAAGGTGAATACAGAACTGGTGTGCGATTTCATATATAAAAAGAAGGATGTAGAGCATAAAGACACATTTTATATTTGTAGTAAAATGCAAGAGCTATTCATAGCCCATAATTTGGAACAGTGGTATGAAACCCACGTGGTGAATGCCTTGCTATCAAAATTTGATAAACATCAACAAGGACCCAGTGGTTTAGCGTTAGACAAAATTCATCATTTACAAATCAACATTTGTCATTTCAACCCGTTGAATGCTGGGTCTAGCTTTATTAAAACACCACCAGCAATAGCATTGAAAAAGGCTGTGGTCAATATAAAGAATCGTGACAATGATTGCTTTCTGTGGTCCGTGGCCGCGTATTTGCAGCCAGCACAAGACCGTAATGGTTCTCGACCAGGAAAGTACAAGGCCAAGTTTGATGAATTGAAACAAACGTTAAATTTAACTCGAGTGTCGTTCCCTATGGACTTAACCGAGATCCATAGGTTTGAACAAGACAACCAGGACTTTTCGTTCATGGTGTATGGCCTTGATGGTGATGAGATTGTGGGTCCTCTTTATGCCACAAAAGAACCGAAACGACACCACATTCATATTTTATATCTGTCTGAGGGAGAGGTGAATCACTATTGCCTTATTAAGAGCCTAAGTGGATTGCTAAGCAGTCAAATGTCTATGAACAAGTGTGCAAAACATATTTGTGATCGTTGCTTGCAATATTTTACAACCTCCATGCTCTTAGAACGTCATAGGGTAGATTGTGTTACTCAGGAAGCGGTGAGACTGATATTGCCACAAGGGGACAAGGCTGTGTTAAAGTTTAAGGACATTCACAAGCGTGACACTGTCCCCTATGTGGTGTATGCAGATTTCGAAGCTCTCACTACACCCATGGCGGGATGTGAACCAGATCCCACCGTTAGCTCAACCACACCCATTCAAAAACATGAACCCTTTGCCATAGGATTTAATGTGGTGTGTGCCTACGACCCCACGCAATCCGTTTACAAATACCGCGAGGGGCCAGATTGTGCCAAATGGTTCTTGGATGAACTTGTCAAGTTGGCTCATGATGTACAGGAATTACTGGACCACCCAGTACCCATGAGTCTATCTCCAGAACAGCAGCAGCAGTATGAGCATGCCACGACATGCCATATTTGCGAAAAGCCTATTTTAAGTGGAGAGGAAAAAGTCAGAGACCACTCGCACTTTACGGGGGAGTTTCGTGGAGCTGCGCATAGTAAATGCAACTTGAACTTTCCAGCTCCTCGCTTCATCAGTGTCTTTTTCCACAATCTGGCAAATTATGACATTCAGATTTGATTCGTGAATTGGGCCATGTTAACAAGGGCTCGTTTACCATTATTCCCCAAAACCATGAGCGTTTTACAGCCCTGACATGGTGGTTGGGCGACTTTAGCATTCGATTTTTGGATTCCTTTAAGTTTATGGCATCCTCGCTAGACAGCCTTGTGAATGGCTTGAATGAGGAGGAATTAAAAAATACTAGAATGCATTTTAATGATCCTGAGCAATTTCAGTTGTGCATTCGGAAAGGTATATTCCCGTATGATTTCTGCAACAGCTGGGACGTGTTAAAGCAAAGAAAACTCCCTCCACAAGAGAAATTTTACTCGAAACTAACACGCAGTACCGTTTCCGATGAAGACTATGCACATGCATGTCAAGTTTGGCGAGTGTTTGGCATGAACACGCTAAGTGAATATGCTTTGCATTACCTAAAACTGGATGTATTGCTGCTCACTGATGTGTTTGAAAAATTCCGTGAGTTGTGTCAACACATTTACGGTCTTGACCCGGCTCACTATTACACGAGTCCTGGACTCTCGTTCGATGCCGCTTTGAAATACACTCAAGTGGAATTGGATTTACTCACTGATGTAGACATGGTTCTATTTTTTGAAAAGGGCATTCGTGGCGGCTTTGTGTCGCTTAACCAACGCCATGCTGAAGCGAACAATGTCTACATGCCTGATTATTCACCAGACAAACCAGAATCGTACTTAATGTACTATGACGTGAATAATTTGTACGGTTACGCCATGAGTCAGCCTTTGCCCTATGGGAAGTTTGCTTGGCTGACAGAGAAACAAGTGTCAGAATTTCATGTGAACATGGCTAGCCAAGAAACAGGCCGTGGATATGTGCTAGAAGTGGATATTGAATATCCCTCATCCTTGTATGATGAACATGCCGATTTCCCATTCTGTCTTGAGCAAATGGTTCCCCCTGACAGTAAAGTGAAAACTGAAAAACTCATGGGCACACTTTACAACAAAAATCGGTATGTGCTACATATCCAAATGTTGGTGCAATGCCTCGCCCAAGGCTTGGTGTTGAAGAAAGTCCACAGGGGTATTTCTTTTGCTCAAAAAGCATGGCTTGAGCCATACATGCGACTCAACACAGAGCACCGACAAATGGCAACACAGCAGTTTGAAATTAATTTTTTTAAATTAATGAACAACTGCATCTATGGCAAGTCTATGGAGAATGTCCGCAAATACCGTGACATTAAATTGGTGAATGTCTGGGAGGGGCGGTGGGGTGCCCGGCGGTACATTGCCAAGCCAAATTTCAAATCGATCAAAATTATCGATGAGGATTTGGCTACTATTGAAATGAGTAAGACCAGCGTGACCATGGATAAGCCCATTTACTTGGGTCAAGTCATTTTAGACTTTTCTAAATCGGTCATGTATCGATTCCACTATGAGTTTGCGAAACGCCATTTTGAGGACGTCTCTCTTTTGTATATGGACACGGACTCATTCATTTACCACATTCGCCACTGCAACCCCTATGACGTCATGAGGCAACATAGTGACTGGTTCGACACCTCTTGCTATAGTGCTGACAACGTGTTTCAGCTGCCCATAAAAAACAAGAAGGAAATGGGCGTTTTAAAAGATGAATGCGGTGATTCCATTATGACGGAATTCGTAGGTTTGGCTTCAAAAATGTATGCTTACCGCACACTCGACTGTAAGGAAGCCAAAAGAGCAAAAGGTGTAGGTAGGGCAGTGGTAAAATCGCTACGTGTTGATGACTATCTAGCGGTTTTACGCACTGGCAAAGCTATGTCTCATACACAGTGCAGGATACAATCAAGCAACCATCATTTGTATCTTGTGGAACAGAGAAAACGCACCCTAGCTTCCATGGATAACAAACGTGTGTGGGCTGATGACCTGCTCACTAGCCTACCATGGGGTTATGATCTCAAGGAGGAGGAGGTGTGATTTCACTGTTTAATCGGTTATGAGACATAGCTTTATGTAACTTGTAGATTTAGTATTTTGTAAATATTGGTTTCTGCCATTGTAAATAGTAGATTTTGTAAATAGTGGCAATCCACATGGACCTTTTGCTCTTTAAAAAAGTTCTATGCAACCTTATTTTTTAAATTTTTTGATTGGTAAATAGTTTGATTCTTTTAACGCTGTACAAAGTTGAGTTTTTTTTGTAAATATGAAATAAGTAAGATTTTTAGTAACTTTAATAACTAGTATTTAATTATTTTTCGTAATGTAAATGATAAACTGAAAAGTTCTTTTGGGATGAGGGTGCATGTCGAGAATGTGCTTTTGGGAATAAATAAAGTGGTTGTGTTTGTTCCCAAAGACAGGTGTGAATGTATGAGTGGAGAGAGAAAACTGGTGTGTATGATTGACCAGAGCAAACACGATGAGGTAGGGTGGGTGGGTGGGGAGGGGTAAATGGTCACTTATATACTCATTTTGTTTTAAATAGTTTCGTTTTTTCATTGAAATGTGGCAGACAATAGACATTATTTTTGTAAAAACAGTCTTACCTGCAGTAGTCGTAGACCTCGACGTTTCTCCAAACACGCATCAGCACATTGCAGTATTATCAAGGTCAAGCACTCGCATCAACATCATTGTCAAATCTCAACTTTCGACATACACTAAATGGAAAAATGTGAAAACAGCAAAATGGAAAATCCATGTTTCCATATCACCAAAAACGCAAAACTTAAAACGGACATTTAAAAAAAAACTGGAAATGGCCATATGTGAAATATGAAAATTCAGAAACTTCAAACGGTCATTGTTTAAAAAGTGTCATCAGCAAAATGGAAAAATCCATATCATCAAAAACGTTAAACTTGAAACGAACGTTTTCAAAAACTGTAAATTGCAAAATGATAAATGACAGTGTGTGGAATTCATCATGTGTGAAATGTGTAAAATGAAAAAATCAGCCATCAACATCACGATTTCTTAAAATTAAAAATAACAAATCATTGTGCTCTGGTAAACCTTTGTTTTTATTTCATAGTCATAGTGAATTGACAAAAGAAAAATAGAATACAAACACATCCCAATTCCTCACTCCTCAATGTTTATGTCCATGCATCATCAACTTTCCTTTCATAGCACTCATGACAATTAGGGCTGCCATCCTTTCACCTACTGAGGCATCACTGGATGTGAAACGTTGTTTAGCTTTCTTTAATAACAATTTATCTGCCACATGTCTTAAACCAGAATGACTATGGCGATAAGAAAGGTCATGTTCCTTGCATGCTTGATCCAAAAGATTAATGGGTACATCACCACGTTGTAAACGTTTTTCGAGACGAGTTCCAGGGCCGCAAAAACGATAACCTGGAAGATGGATTTCGAAAGGTAGGTATTGAATCACTTTGTCAATGACGCCATTGCCAGTACAGGTCTGGCATATCCTTTTCCATCGATGGTAAAAAGGTTTGGTCTTCCTCCTCCTCTGTGGACGATGTTTGTGTTTGTTGTTGTTGTTGCTTTTTCTCGCCATGACACCCGTGGAATGATTCAACAAAGTCTTTACATGGACTCTTATGACCGTGATACAGTTTCACTAGCTGGCAAGTCGCACACTGACGCATAGACGGTATTTTTGCCATGGCCACTTGCTTATGGTGATCGTAATCCGTACAGGGTTGCAATTCACTCAACACAGGATCTTGAGTCCATGATTTTGGTACATGTTGCCAGATTTCTTTGACCGCGTTGGCGGCCACATAATAAATGAACGACTTGGGCAGCGCCAAGAGTTCCTCTTTGGTAAAACTGTCTAGTTTCTTTTTGCACACAAAGAACTTGCCGATGGCTTTGTCCGTAGCATTGCCTTTCTCCATGGTATCACGTGCTGTAGATGTTTACACGTCGCTTGTAGAAATCTCACTGACGTCATTCACAGGTAAATCTTGAGTTATAATTTTGTTCAACAACTCCCAGCAGGCATGAGTGGTTAACCAATGAAAGAGATGCCACGCATGCGATAGGGCTGTATGGGTAATGTTGCCACAGGAACAAGTATCCATGAGCGTTTGCAGGGAGGGGCAGCCCAACTCCATGAGGTCGATACATTGGCAGTAAGACGCCAAAAATGGTTGCAACCATTGACGTTTTTCATTACCTTTCACAAATACCACATTGGCCGAGGACAAGTGTGCTTTCATAACCACATCCAAATATTTATAGGAAATGGTTCCCTGATTCCAGTCTAGTTGCCTATGATTTTCAATCCACTGGGTTTGTTTACGGTCTTTTTCACACAACAAATCAAAAGCATGGGGTGGTTTAAATAGCAAATGCGTAGCTTGTGATATCCAAAACGTGGTACAATCGATCACGGCCACTTGTTTAAATATAAATTTGTTGTCACCAATTTTAAACCCTTGGCAATCCACAATGAGTGTGCGCAACATGTTGACGCTTGTCTGGACCAAGTTCAACTGACGACTGACGGACGATCAGGTGTGATCATGGCATGGACTTACCTGCCATGCTAGTTTCAAAATTGAGGTTAGGGTAGGACAGTGGGGGCATGCAAAAAAATAAGAATTTAAGAATTACATCATTTTATTATCATTACACGTCTTACAGGCCTTTGTCATTTTGGGATAAGGACGATAGCAACTGATACAACAATATAGTCTCTTGTGTTTGTAACGTCCATAACACCGATGATGTCCCAATGTCTCTAAACTAGACGTTTTTGATGGTGAGCTGCTCACCGAAGCACCATGGATACCATACGGCCCACATGTATCGTAACTTGTATTTTTTTCATCACCCAAAGACACAAGCGAGGGATAGCTTGAATGACAGGGTATATTTCCCACTTTCATTCTACACAGGTAGGGGCAGGTGGGTGACCAGCGCTGATGTTCCTGCATGGGTTCATCGCCCTCCTGCCATTGGTCTATGATGATGGGACAAAAGGCACATTTCACTTCATCTCTTGTTTTTAAATAGTAGAATCCAGCAGCCGCCAAGGCTTGAGGGTTTATGAAAGGCACTGGCCATGTGGCAAACGTCTTAAAACGTTGTTCCTCAGAGTTTAAATTCATGGATGTAACGTCTCTTGAGGCTTTAAAGCAAGACATGACTGAGCGGCTTGACGTGGAATGACCTGTTATTTATACACTCGTCACTTGGTTGGACAGTGGATAATAGTTGACTTGTTTGTGATGAATAATCAGACAGTAGGCCGTCGTATTGGCTGGTACATTGTCATGCGTTTCAAAATCTAGTCGAATGTCGATATTGGATGGCTTGACAGACTCTTCCAGGTAAGAACAGTCAAAGACAATCAGTGGTGCTCTTGCCTTAAACGCTTGGGGTAGTAGCATGGGGCCGTTCTCTTTTTGATAATACGACCATCGAAATTTAGAAAACAAGTCGTACAGGGGCCCAAACTTATTTTTTGAAAAATCCAAATCCAGTCCTTCATAGGGAAACACAGCTCCGTTGAGGAAAAGACGTGCATTTCTCAATTGCAGGTGATCAAATTGCGAGGCATCTTTGGTTTGTTGATACTTGCGATTCGTTTGAAAACCCACGATCAGGTAGAGAGGTCTCTCTGTATAGCGAGCTGTTTTTACAGACCAACTGTGTGTGTTGGTGGTGGGCAATAGCGGATACTCATGGAGTGCCCAGCTTCTAAATTCCATGGGTAGAGGCATATCTCTCTTTACCATCTTGAGTATGTCCAGTTTTTTGCTATCGTTAAGGGTCACATGAGGCACTTTCCATAGCAAGCGTTGTAGTTGAACTTTTGAATCGATGGGGGCATTGTCGGCTCCCTTGAGTGCATTATTATCACTCCTGTCTCTCACCAGATAAAGCACTTGCCTTGCGTTGACCACAATGCGCTGGTGATCTTCAGCAAAGCCTAAAATCAGTTTAAGAGGTAAATATCCAGTAAAGGTCCCATCGGTGTGTACCATCCAGTCATTGGTCGAGTCAGGACACCAACCTGCCATGCAAAGTGTTTTACCTTCTTCCTCACTATAAGAGGGGTATAGTTTCATGACACTGGAAATGCCCACATTTCGAGTGCTATCCACCACGATATCGTTAATGACATACCGCACTTCAGAAAACAGAAAGGCTAAACCATGGTTGGCCAACTTGGATGTGGTAGGTGTAGAGCCATCGGCTTTGGTGAGCCGACCTTCAATTTGAATGACACTTTCATGCGGTAGGGTGTAAATATCTTGGTTGTTGATAACAAATTGAATTTCATCATTGTTATTGAGTCCAGGTGTTTGAGCTTGATAGGAATGGAGATCAATTCTTACCACTCCTGGTTGCTCTTCGATGTGGTTCGCTATCTCTAGGATAGAATTCATTATGAGGGTTGACGTGGTAACCCAAATGCTGTAAAATCTGCTTGTTCTGAGATGTTAACGTGTATTCACGTGGCAAACAACTAACACCATTCCTAGACGGTGTTGTTGTTTTATACACAAACTTCATAGTGGCTTTAGCACTAACTTGTAAGTCACTGGTGTGGTAGAATCTAGATCAATGAGTTGTTGATCTCTATTGATCAGTCTTAATGTTATATTACTAATACTATCAACAGCCACAGAATGAAAAAGCACCACTGGAGGGTTTTCACGAATAATATAGCCATTGGGCGATGTCACAATAAAGTCATAAAGTGAATGCGATGGTTCTTGATTGGTGTACACTTGGCTAATAATATTACACGTCACCGACACATGATGGTCTTCAATGAATTTCACTTCATGGTCTGATTCATGTTTTTTGTTGGGCTCCAACACACGTGGTTTAAATCCTAGTAATGGGCCAATGGAATCGGGGTGTGTTTTAAAGTCAATGTTGAATGAGGAGAAAATACTGCAGCGATGAGTGTTGGTATTTCCTACAAGTTCAAACTTGTGCGTTCCGTCGAGAAATGACTTTAAACCATATTGATTGATCAACACCACATAAATGTGTTCATAAATATCATCGATCGTGTATCCACCAGAGTTCAAGGTGAGCACAGAATCATCATAGTAAAACTTGTTGTTCACATTTTCACGTATGTTGTAAATTCGATTGTACGTTTCAAGAGAAACAAGTCCTAAACCATAGGGTTTTTCACTCAATTCGATAGGCGGGTAAAAGTCTAGGCTGACTTCAGGTCCACGTCCATGCACTGTAAACGTTTTACTTTCTGCCGACATACTGGTGGCGTTTTTGCTTATGCTGCGTCTTATATAAAAAAATTAAACACAAACGTCCACACTGTTGGCTGTTAAACGTTTGCTCTCGTTTCACATTATAATATAGCTTGATCCTGTTTCCAAAATAGGTCACTAGTTCCATGGGCGGGGGCAAATTCCCAAAACTGTCAAAGTACCATACCATGGATCCCTCTTTGACATAAGCTACATAATGCGTTCCTGGTCCTCGGTGATCATCCAAATTGACAACAGCACATTCCTTTTTCCAGGGTCGTGGGGGTAATTGGTTTCGCATAAACACACCTCGAAAATGAGAAAGCTTTAGTTGTTTAGCATAGCTTTCCACTTGTTGATGCGTCAGGGCATGTCTCGCTATGGCAGAGGTTAAATTTTTTTTTTTTTAATATTTCGAAATGGTGAAATCCCAAATCCTTGTTGATAAAAGGCTGGCTTTAAATTGGCATTTCTAGCCCCCATAGCAATCGCTTCCATCGTTTCATTGTGTCGCTGACTTTCTTTGAGTTGTTGCTTGCCCTGCTGCGCGGCTTTAATGGTTTTCGCCACTGCACTGGCACCGCCCAAAAGTGAACCCAGAGCAGCCAAACCGGCAAATAATGCAGGTAAAAATCCAGCTCGTTTTGGGACGGGAATCACTCGCCCTTGGTTTGAAACCTGTCGCCGACGTTTTGGAATAACCTGTCTCTGTGCTGCTCGAAGGGCTTTCCTTATGGTCAATACATTATTTTTTCTTTTTTTCTTTCGCAAGGGCTTGTCCTCGAATGTTGTAAGCCCAGGCTTTGCCAAGGACAAAGTCCTTTTTTTAGTCTTTCTCACTGCATACCTTTGTTTCACCATGATGATAATGACCAACAACCTTTCACAAGAAAGTTTAAATCACAACTAACGTCAGATGGTTATTTCATGGCTGTATATTCCAATTCCACATAAAGTGGGAAATCGTTTATGGTTTTTCCCGCTTGCTTTTCATCCCATGTCAACATGAGATGAAAAGATAATTCATCCCCTGCATTGACCATTTCATGGTTATGGATCAACATCCTATGACCATTTATCTTTATTTGTAAATGGTTCTCATCAGGTATGGCATATTTGATGTGAATGGTTCCATTATAGTGTAATCGATAGTGGCTTAAACCCGAAGCAAGCACATAGGTCGAGTGCTGATCATGGACTAGCGGTAAATGGTTTCTCTCATTCAAAGGTTTTTCATTTGTCAGATACACTAAAAATACACATGGGATAAATTTATAAAGCCTTTTCATTTCATGGGTCACGTAACGCTTGGTACAAACATCGTCTTCGTCTTGTGGGTCTTCCACGTGAATAATCCGATGGTGATTAGCGCTATAGCCATTCACCATAAGCTGGGGCACTTTGTCATAAAACTCATACACTTTGTTATCCACATACTTTTTCGTAGTAACGTCTGTAGACACTTGAGTATGTTTTACATGGGTTAACCGCTTTCCCTTAAAGTCATAATCTCCCTGTTTTGTGCGTGGCACTACTGACCTATCCACATAGTGTTTATTAGCAGGATCTGTTTCCTGTTTAGGATCATGTATGAGGACAGGCCTAGCTTTGGCCATCAACGCACGTCCAAAGACATCCATCGTCAACCTGTAGTAGCAGTCTACTGTTTTTATGACAAGGCTCGGTGTTCTGTATATAGACAGCCGGCTAGCCTGTCTAAGCCTTAGTTGACATGAAGATTATTAAGCAGCAAGAGTCATTCCCCGTGGGGGACATGGTTTCCCATCTCTGTCCCACATCACGTGAACAACGCCATGGTTCACTGTTTCCATCTTCCATTCGCTGCATCATTGTGGGGCCTTCCGGCTGTGGAAAGACAAATCTTTTGCTAACGCTCATTACAGCGCCCAATGGTCTGCGTTTTCAAAATATTTATATTTTTGCAAAATCTCTCTACCAACCCCTCTACGTGTTTCTGGATCAAGTCATGTCTGGATTACAAAAAGAGAATATGGGTTATTTTACATTTTCCATGCAAGAAAATGTGATTTCACCGGATGAGGTAAAGCCTGATTCACTCATGATTTTCGATGATGTATCCACTGAACGTCAAGGCATCATTCAAAGCTATTTCAGCATGGGTCGTCACAAACATATCGATTGCTTCTATCTTGGACAAACGTATTCAAAAATGTCCAAACAGTTGATTCGTGACAATGCCAATGTCATTGTTTTATTTCGTCAGGACGAGAGGAACAGTCGTCACATTTATAATGAACATGTGAATCCGGATATGACCTTTCAAATGTTTACAGAATTGTGTGCCAAGTGCTGGAACAGTCAACGTCATGCCTGTTTAGTGATTGACAAACAAAGTGAACTCAACCAAGGACGGTATCGCTTAGGGTTTGATCATTTTATTGCTATTTAAGGCCTTGTCTCATTCCCCGGCAAGTCATTTGCCAAGACACCATGGCGTTAGCAGAGAGTCAATTGAAAAAGCATATTATTAGAGCAAAAAATACTATTCGCCAAAAGTTTCGTCAATTGAAACAATCACGTGCCAATCATGCTTTGTTTATTCAGCAACATTTAGCACCTCCACTAAAAGCCATGTTGAAACCCTCTTTCAAGCCATCTGAAACGCTACCCACCGTTTCACAAGCCACGCAGACGCTGCACGAGGACCCTGAGGAAGAGGAACAGGAAGATTTGACTAGTGTTAGTGAAGTTGAGGATGAGGAGGAACAAGTGTTTACGCCTCAAAAAAAGGCCGCACCCCTTGCAGAGTTTTTGAGAAAAAAGAAATCCTTGGCCATGGTCGAAACACCTTGCCCTTCCAGGGCGTCTCCGTTTTCACAACTCTTGGCCACCCCTCAACATAAAGCTCAACTGAAAACCATTTTAATAAAATATTATGGATCAACATTGGAACCCTATTTCACCGATCTATTTATTGGGAACACAGATACCACGTATGGTGTTCGCTATGAGGATGATAGTTTTAAAATTGGCGATTCATCCATTAAATTTGCTCGTACTAAAGCTGTCATTAAAAACATCAACTATAAATTAACGCCAGGACTGTTAAAGCTGCTCTTTTCTCGGACCCCCTCTTCCCATGATTATACGTCAGAGGATCTTGAAAAATATAAATCCATTTTATTGGATACCCATGCTCACAAAAGACAGTATGATCCCACGCAACAAGTGAATGCCAATATATCTCAAAAATATAAAACCATCATTGCAAAAATGTTTCCCACTAGTCAAAGTATTCGTCGTAAAGTGTCCGCTTCGGGAGTGACATTTAAACCATTAAAACCCCTTGTGGATGTTACCTACTGGCACAATCCCAATAAGCTCGTCCAGCGGCTACAATTGTTGCATGCCTCACGTCAAGCTGGCCACACCGGTCACGATTGGGAAATTCAAGAAATTGAACAAGAACTTCGAAATGCCAAAATTATTGTTTAAGCCCTCACCCATTAAAATGGGTATTGCTCACGAGTTGCATCGCCCAGCTAGGCGTCACTATCCGCGACTCAAGGTGATTTCACGAGGTGTGGATGAACTTTGGCAGGCTGACTTGGTTGAAATGATACCCTATGCTGGCGTTAACGACGGTGTACGCTATATGTTGACCGTCATTGATGTCTATTCCAAAATGGCCTTTGTTGAACCTGTGCGTCGCAAGTCTGGTCCACTAGTTACCAAGGCCTTTCAACATATTATTCAACACTCCCAACGTCAACCTCAGTTGCTACAAACCGACCAGGGGAAAGAATTTTTCAACAAGAACTTCTCCAGTTTTCTCAAATCTAAGGATATTCACCATTACACCACGTACAGCAATCTGAAAGCCAGTGTGGTCGAGCGGTTCAACCGAACATTGAAAACCCATATGTGGAAAGCGTTTACCGCTCAGGGCAGTTATCGCTGGTTGGACATGTTACCTGAGCTAGTGTCACGTTACAATGACACCAAACATAGAACGATTGGGACCAAGCCACGCCTCGTGACTAAAAATATTCAGCGATTGGATAAACTGTTTAACCCCATAAAAACAGCTGATCCTAAACGTCACCGACTGAACATTGGGGATTTTGTTCGTGTGAGCAAATTTAAGTCTGCCTTCAATAAGGGCTACACGCCTCAGTGGGGGACTGAACTATTTCGAATTCGTCGAGTCTACTTGGACAGTCCAGTCACCTATTTACTCGAGGACCTCAACCATCAACCCATAAAAGGTAGATTTTATCTCCATGAACTTCAGAAAACAGCATTTCCTCAGCATTATCTTGTGGAAAAAGTGTTGAAACAAAAAGGAAATAAACTCTACGTCAAATGGTTAGGGTTTAACTCTACGTTTAATTCTTGGATCAATAAACTACATGTTGTGTGAACCTGTGTACTTTTTATTTATTCACCCATGTTGTACACCACCTATAGCTCTATGTGTACAGCGCTCCGCGCTTCATGCATGTTCATACATGTTTGTCTTTCCCTTTCCTCCTGTGTTCTCTCATACATTACCCCTCCCCTCTCCCTCCCTTCACCTCCCACCACTGCTGTTTGCAGCTCTTGCCTATCTATTGGTTGTGACATCAGTCCGACAAGTTGCATCATACTTTTTACTGATTCAGCGATTCCCACGCTTTGAACATTCTCTTATCGTGCACGTGGGCAGCTAACGTCCCAGGCGAACACCTGTGCCGGATAAAATTTCACATGAACTTGCATTTTGTCACGTACGAAGCAAAACAGAATGTGACTTGTTAACAGTTATCGCGCACGTGGACAGATAACGTCCCAGGCGAACACCTGTGCCGGATCAAATTTCACATGAACTTGCATTTTGTCTCGTACGAAGCAAAACAGGATGTGACTGGTTTAGCGTGCCTGTGGTTTCACACATGTGTGTGCACGCCTTTCGCACTCCCCTGCCAGCACGATGGTCAGATTATTTCACCTTCAAGCGTCACCTGTTGTCAAGTCAGATCAATGCCTTCCAATAAGCTCAAATGACCTTCACCTCCTCGGCAAGTTTGTTTTCTCTACTCGCTTCGACCAACATAGAACCTAGCTCTCATTACCGTTTACACGTTAAAGGTAAAATATCAGAAAAACGCACGCTCGCTCTGTCATACACCGACCCGTCGAAATAGCGATTGTTCTATTAAGCATGGTCCTTGTGGTTAGCGACAGGTTCGTTGAAACACACACACCCAGCCGTATGGTCTCTCTCTCTCAACCACCACGCTTTATAAACATTATAAACAGGTAAAGAAAAAGAAAACGTTTTTTCAACATGTATGGCGTTAGGCCCTTTGTGAATTATCTTTTTTGAAAAAAAATATCTACCACATTTGAAAGGGGGCGTTAGCCCGAGTCCTAGGACACCTCGTACACGTCTCTAGCGTTATTGGTTCGTGAGATATCGGCAAAAATTATAAAAAACACGTGTTTACCCCAAAATCGCGTTTCCAAAATTTTTAAAAATTACAACGAGTAGTTCATAGCAAAGAAAACGTCTGTCTGAGTCCTTGGAACCATCGTACATGCCTCTAGCGTTATTGCTTCGTGAGATATCGGCAAAATCACAAAAAACATGTGTTTACCCCAAAATCGAGTTTCCAATTTTATTAAAAATTATAACGAGTGGTCCATAGGAGAGAGGACGTTACCCCGAGTCCTTGGACCTGTCGAACACGCCTCTAGCGTTATTGGTTCGTGAGATATAGCAAAAAGTCTAAAATCACGTTTTTACCCCAAAAAGACTGTGTTTCCAGATTTTCACATTTTCGACACCGACATTCCCGTCAAGAGCACGACGAGACGAAAAAAACGAATCCAAGCACGCCCTCCTAGCATGGCTCCTTCCATTCCAAGGTCGCAGGGTCTCACCACTTGCTTTTGGAAGCAGCTCCCCCCTTACCACACTACTACCTACAGGTTTTCATCCTAGAGACTTGAAATTTATTTTGGGGGTAGAGGGGGTAGGGATCATTCATTTACGTCAAACAAACTTTTTTGTAGAGTTCCTAGTTTCCAAAATATAGGATTTTCAAAATTAAAGTGTTTTCAAAAAAAACATAAAAGTAAAAAAGTTTCATTATAGAAAATAAAGGGCATAAAGACCATTCGTTTGAGCTATGGCACAACGTTCTATCATGTTTAGTTTTCAAACTATCACCTAGTTTCAAAAACAAAAATTTTCATTTTTTTTTTTCAAAAGTATAACGAGTGGTCCATAGCAAAGGGGCGTCACCTCAAGTCCTATGAACACCTCATTCGTGAAACTCCGACCATGGGTTCGAGAGAAAAGTCTATTTAAATGTTTCAACTTCGCGCGGCGGCCATGTTGGTTTATTGGGCACAGGAGTGTCAAGTGAAGCAGAACCCCCACTACTCCACTACTATTTTCTAGACGGAGCATGATATTGAAAGATTGTTTCCACGAAGAGGTCTCACAAATTGAAGGCTATCCGCAGGTCTCACCGTCACCATCGTTCCCTGTTCCTCCCATTTATTAAAATCAGTATGGCGTTGGTGTTCATCATTGATAAATACTCAACAATGCCCCCATCTCTATTAATTTCAAATCAAGAAAACCGTTAACTCGCAATCTTCACAATTTCAAACCTTTTCTTACCTCCATGCCAAAAATTAAATCCATCAACATAAAATTGTTTTTCTTTTGCCCGAAGGGATGGTGTGGTAATCTAGAAAGGCGCGCATATTCAAGGCGGTTGATTGAGTAAGAATCGATAAGACAAAAGGAAACTTCTATTATTATTCTTTCTTGTCTCTATTTTTAACGTCTCTTTTTTTCTCCCCTGATGACCTTCAACAATCTCTTGTAATGCCATTCCAAGAACTTGATCCCTCCTCAATCATTCATTCTTTCAGCTCTTCCATCCACCTTATTGTCTTATAAATCATCACTATCAGTCATCACAACCTGATGTCATCCACTTACTCCTGGTAACATACCAGATTAATAAATGAAGCATCACTCACCCAAACGTCATACAATTCATTTCCCAATTAAACCAATGTTTACCTTTATATTTCCCAAAAAGCGATTATTGAATGCATCAAACCATGAGACTGTGTGCCCCATAATAAGCAATAACACAGGTAATGCAAGATATTTTCCCGTATCGACTTATAGATTCCTTAATCCAACATTACAATATTCATGATAAATCTACTGAATTCTGGTACAAGTTTCTACCCTTTAAAGGAGTCTTCTTCAGCTTTAATCTAAGGCAAAATCTATTATAATGAGCACTTAAAGTAAAAGGCTATATTTAGGTACAACATAAACTGTATATAGATAGATAACATTACAAAACATTACATTTGATTATATTATAACCAATACAGTATTACAGACTGTAAATACCTTCCAGTTCAGTTCAGGCAGCTGCGTGGAAATGGACCACACCTCACTCAAACAGCTAAGTACACAATCTACAATAACCTGGCCATTTAATAACAATCACATTAAGCGAACAAACTTGAAGATCAATCACCACTATCTTGACAAGTTGTGATGGTTTAATTACTACAACTAAATACTGTAACCTTACAACCTTTGATAATAATGAGCTCTACTCGATATACAGTATTTAAGTCTCTCAGTTGGTCGATCATGTTGTCACATTAAGCCTGCCAACCTAACACGTTGACAACCGGCTCAATAAATGCGAGGAGTAGGGTGTTTTGAGAAACTCTATATAAAATATCTAGCACTGATTGGATCACTACAGATAGGTACTCTTTTATCATAATCAGGGAACAACACAAAATAACTGGTATGGATCTATTTATATTCTATGAAAATCATGATATTTGAAGTTTTTGCCTATACATTCTATTTCCCTCACCTCTCAACTGGTTAATAGCCACAATGGCATGTATATAAACTGGACAATGCACAGGACTCTTGTAGGGTGGATGAACTTACTGCGATTCGGTCGAAGTCTGGATGACGTCTTATTGGGACTGTACACACAGTTTGTCTCACCATATATCGAAGATCTGCTTGAACTCCTCCCGTCACTCGTGCTTCCATCTGACATCGGACAATCTTCACGCCACTGTTAGCGCAAAACTGAAGAATAATAATGCTGCATGCTGGCTAACTAGTACACCGTGATCGAATGCACAAGCAAATGCCAACTGTCGATTGCCGAATGCTGAATGATCCTCGCCGCTCACAGAGAAATCATGCCACTTGCCACTCACTAGTGAAACCAGAATCGTAATGATGCCTCTTGTTTACTGGCTCCAGTATTTATATGATATCTTCTAGTTGTTTGTCGAAATCACCCCCTTTGAGTACAATGTGCATTTATAGGCTGCAGATGCTTCTTTCTTTGACCGCCGACAGATTTTAAGAACTCATTGGCTCATTATGTGTCCATTTGAATACAATGTCCATCGTAAGCTCTTTTCTCTCCAGGGCACGTGGCTTCAACACTTCTTGAGAGAGTTCTGACATATTTATAATCCTTGAGTTTTACGATACGGGACCCTAGTTTCCCATTGTCAGGTCCGGACATATCCAGCTAGCAACAACATATATTGTTAAAACAGGTACGAGACCTTACCGCCCTCATCTCTTTTCAAATGGCTTTACAACCCGTTAGTAAATTGGAAATCTATTTAATACAATACATGAACCCCTCTCAAAGCATCATAAATCGTGGCATAAACTTCAGTCCAGACAACCATAAACTTCCCTCTTAAAACTAACATAATGAAATGAGTGAAACATATTGTGGGATTGATGAATAACATTCTAAATATATTCTTATTCTATATGAAATGAGATGGATGAGAACACAAATGAAATGTATGGACATGCAAGGCAAAAATAATAAATAAATACAATATCTGCGTAAGCTGGAGTGAGCTGAAAAAGACCTCAATATCAGGTACGATATATATTAGATAATATGCTGTGTTTGTTTAAGTACTGATTGACGTATAATGTAAACTTTGAATTCATCTGCCCTCAGACAGGTTTCAACTGGACGTCCTCCATTTTTCTCTGTCCTGAGCATCTTCTTTCATTCTTCCTCTATTCACATCTGTTATTCCTTGTTCTGTTCCTTCCATGATACTTTGTAGTAGACAATTCCTACCTTGTATGTGACCCCTCCAAGATGTTTTCCTCTTCTGTATCATCCTCGTGAAACTCATGTAAATACATTTGCCATTGGTAGCACAATGTTTGTAGATTTCGGTATTGATAGATGAATTCAAAGTTTACATTATACGTCAATCAGTACTTACACAAACACAGCATATTATCTATTATATATCGTACCTGACATTGAGGTCTTTTTCAGCTCAATTAAGAATAAAATATTAGTTGTTGTTGTTGTTGTTGTTGTTTTAGTCTTCAGTCTGTTGACTGGTTTGATGCAGCCCTCCATGCTTCCCTGCATAGAGAGATGGATATCCTCGGAAATTGCTTTACGGCTGTCGTTTCCCATTGCTTTCAGCCGTGCAGCACAACGCAATGTAGCCAATAGTTGGCTAATGTTATCAATATCTTAACCGGCTTCAAATTAATTTTGTTTTTCAAAATACAGATTGAAAAACAAGACATTTTGAAATAACAAGTGTAAATAAAATATTGGGCTTTTTATTTACATATTTTACGCCCACATTGGAGCACTTAAATCAATACATTTGAGTAAATGTCTTATTTTTCTCCTCCCAGAACTTTCTCATCCTCTCCGACCTGGAAGCACTTGGTGTGTCCGATATTGTTTCCTTTCAACTGTTATTAGTTTTTTCTTCAAAATCCTCCTCTCTTCTCTGTCTTTGATTTGTTGCCGAGTTATAACCAATACATCCAAATCATCCTGAAATTATTTGAACCAATTATTATTGATTTTATTTTTCAAAAAGTAATCAAATAGTTGTTTCAATATCCTGGTTTCTGGCAGTCTTGATATGTGACAGAAAAAGGAAATTCTTCTTTTACGCATTGTAGTTATTATTGATTGACATTCACGATAGACGATGTTATTAGGCAACTATCTCCACTGTCCATCAACTTGGTGTTTTTGTTAATAATTGTTCTAATAATTCTTCTGTCAGTTTTCTGTAATTCTGTAATTCAAAAATCCATATAGAGAATTATATAATTTAGGAAAGACAAGTGCCAAATATCAACAAATATTTTAACTGAGTTGCCTGACATGATTAAAACTAAACCTTCTTCCGTAATTTTAGCGTGAAGCCCAATATTATATTTTATTTACATTTAATATTGCATTGTAAGGATGTCCATTTTTAGCCTATTTTCAATTTTGAAAAAATAGTCTTATGAGATCACCTTTTGTCCGTGTGTGTGTGTGTGTCCCTAATAAATTCTAAACGACTGAAGCTATTTCACTGAAACTCGGTAAGTTCATAGCACTATTCCGGGCGACCCCGACCGTGCCCTTAAAATTTTGTTACGTCTCAACAATCCATCATGGCGGCTGTGCGAAATTTTACACCAGCATTCAATATCTCCGAAACTATTACTGATATCACCTTGGATTTTTTTACGGTGATAAAAGGAAATACTAGAAGTTCACATATGTGACTCTTGAAAAACTGGTAACTACAAAACCAACATGGCGGCCAAGCGAAGTCGCGACGTTTAAATAGACGTTTCTCGCGATTTAACCAACCAAACGCAATACAACTTGATACAGTATATGTTTATACACATTGTAATGCACCGACACCTAACTTCCTTCAATTGTATACATAACCACAAGATGGCGGCTGTGCGAAATATTTCACCGTCATTCTATATTTCAGAAACTATTAGGGGTATCACCCTGAAATTTTGTACGGAGATAAAGGGCACTACTGGAAGTTCATCTATAAGATCTTCAAAAATCAGTTAACTACAAAACGAACATGGCGACCAAGCGAATTTGAAAATTTAAATAGACTTTTCTCGCGATTTAATGTTCCAAACGCAATGAAACTTGGTACAGGAAATGTTTATACACATTGTAATGCACTGGTATCTAATTTATTTCAATTGTTTACATATCCTCAAGATGGCGGCTGTGCGAATTTTAAAATTACATTTTTATATCTTGTGTCGTAATCATGTGATCGAAGTGAAAGTTTCAATAATGAACCTACGCAATGATTTTCCTTTAATGGTACATGACTATATGGCCTATGCATTTAACAATCCAACATGGCGACCATCCGAAATATTTAGACGGCTCTGATTATCTACGAATCTATTATAGCAATCAAACTGAATATTTGTATGTGCATAGGGGCTATGAACATAAGTTCACCTATAGGACTTTCAATAACCTGGTGATCATAAATCCAACATGGCGGCGACGCGAAGTATAAATATTCACATGGATGTTTCTTGCAATTGAACCATCCGAGTGCAGTGAAACTTGGTACAGTAAATCCTTATACGAATGTTAATCCACTGGCATCAAATTTATTTCATTGTTTCCATAACCACAAGATGGCAGCTGTACGAAATTTTAAAATCTCCTTGTTACTTCTTGTGTCCTAATCATGCGATTGAATATTGAATGCTACACCTACACAATAATCTTCATGTAACAGTAGATAACTCAAGGACCTACATATATAAAGTCCAACATGGCGACCATCCGAAATATTTTGTCAGTTCTCAATATCTACGAATCTATTACAGCAATCAAACTGAAATTTTGTATGTTGATAGCGGCAATTAACATAAGTAGGATATATGAAAATAGGCTGTATAGTTATTCTCGGAACTTCTTGTTATTATTTTGTTACATTCTTTTAATTACAATTTATCACACATTTTTTCTCATATCAAACTAACATTAGTCTTAAGTACATCTCTAGTATTTTATTTTATTCTTAATTGTGCTGAAGAAGACCTCAATATCAGGTCGAAGCATGAACAATATATAATAAATGTTTTTGAAGTATTGATTGGCGTAGTCTATATTTTTTGTTTGAAAGCATTATAAAAACTTTCAATTTTTAAATCGAAATAAGTTGCTTCTTCCAAGCCATTTCCCTTGTATTTCACTAATGCCCATTGTGTTGATTCTCTTGTTCCAGGTAGGTGAACCAGTGCACGAAGTGAAACGAGGTTGGTAAGTCTCACTATTCTTGGTCTCATGTTTGTCGACACATTTGGATAACCATCTAATATGCAAGCGTCGTTTGTATTCTGGTGATTTAGCGGAGAGCATGTAAATGTTCAATTGTTTGTTAACATACACCAACAATCTAAATTAATACAAGTAAATCAAGATTGAATGTACTGAATACTCACTACTTGATCTAATATATTGTTTATGTTCGACCCTGGCGAAATGTAAATATTATATGTCAGAAAACTGTACTATAATGAGGCTCATTCTAGTAGAATTTTCATTCTGATACAGTTTCTCCCACCAATCAGAGCTCAAGAAAGAGTTGTGTGACCAATTAGGTGAGGACAGCATCGCACCTGCGCTAACTTCCATGGCCCCCTATTATAAATTTCACTGCGTGGCGAGTGCCATAGTGAAGTATTCCAGGAGGCCATGGTCAAATACAAGGTATTCTCTGCGTCTCATGCGCTCTGTTCAGTACATAAAACTGGTGAAATCTCGACAGATATTTATGAATATTTATGTTCGAACATAAAATAGTTATAATAATTATCGTCGAACATAAACAGTCGTATGCAACTCGCCTATAATGGTAATTAAGACACTCGTATGGAAATTATAAAACGCGCTACGCCCGTTTTATAAACATACTCGTGTCTTAATTATTGCCATTATAGTCTCGTTCCATAATGTAATATTTCGATTCGTTGCCACATTTCCGTCATACAATTATTTTGAAGTGAGTCGTGCCAAAAGTAAGTTATTTAGATGAATTATTATTACCTATTATTATTATTATTATTATTATTATTATTATTATTATTATTATTATTATTCCTTCCTAGTGCTCAAAACTAGTATGCCATGATTTGGTGACCACGAGACCCCAGCTGAGTCCGGTATTGCTTCCACTTACTTGTGCCGTGCTTCGCTCTGTCATCTTTTCTGTCGGTCTCGCTTGGTCAACTCTTGTTCTCTTCCGACCCCGACGATATAACGGTATCCAAGGCCTAGGGAGTGTTTCTCTTTTTCGCGTTCATTTTTCGAGGGGTCGGTCTTCTTCATCTCCTGGCTTCTGCACACGACCCTCAAGGACGCAGTGACGCCCTCAAGGGCTCACTGCTACAATAATATTATTAGCTTTCTTCAAACCCCAGAACAAAATGTTTAAGCAGAGAATTTTTGGTTCTGTCCTCCTTATTAAGGAAATCCCAAACAACACATATTACAAGGCAAAGGAGATATTTTTAGCCTACTTTTCACATTTTCCTAAAATGAGGAAAAGGTAGACTTATGAGATCGATCCGGGCAAATTTCTGTATGTCTGTCTGTCTTTCCTTCTGTCTGTCTGTTTTTCTTGCTGGCTGGCTGGCTGGCTGTGTACCCCCCCCCCCCCCAACAACTCTTAAACGGCTGCAGAAATCGAATCCAAATTTGGTATGAGTAAAGAACTATACCTGAATATCTCAAGCCCATATTTGAAAATTATGTCAGTGCTACCAACTGCTGAAAAACCGCAATTGAAATCTGAGCTCCATGTTGGATATCTTGGAAGGTATGCATGGGAGCTATTTCAAAATTGGCAAACGTATAGATAATAATATTTCAGTTTAATTTTTAGGAGGCCATGCGTGGCAATGTTGCCAAAATGATTCTAAGCCTGCTGATAGGTCCAATTTTAAAATACATGTAACTTTTATACTAACAAATGGATTTCATCCAAAATTGCCACAACAAGAGATCATAATATTTCCGATTATTTCTGACCAACGCATTCATAACATTGTTGCCAACATGATTTTACGGGCGCTGATAGATCCAATGTCTGACTGCATGTAACGTCCATGCTACCCATTGGACTTTCACCAAATATTGTATTCTGTACCTTAAGAAATGGAACTAACAATATATTCAGTCACCAGGGCTGCCAACTGTATTGCTCTATTAGGCTACAGGTTTATTTCGAACTCATTAGAAATTTCGATATTTCCAACTTAATTTCGCTATTTTTCTAGATAGGTCTATGTAGATTGGCATGAATCTTAAATTTTAAGAAAAGTAGGCTCTATAGTTCGTCACGGAACTTCTTGTTGTATACAATATTAAAATGACACATCACAATTAATTGCCGATTTGTGTAGTTAGTAGCGCCAAAGAGCCCGACTATCTCCGGACTGGAAGAATGAATGGGTTCAAATCCCTCATTCGCAAATACTTGGAATGGTTTTCCATTGAATTATTAGAAGCCATGTTGCCAAGTTGAATTGAAGAATGCTTTCCAATCGGTCAACACAAATTGCGCCCAATTACATTAGGCGGGAAAACAAGTATTTGTACACCATAACCTCAAAGGAATAGGATATTTAACACTTAGAGTGCGGGCGCCGTAATATTACGTTCGAAGGTAACTTTTTAAAACTGCGGCGAGCGTAATATTACGTTGATAGATTTCTCGCGCTTTGTGTTGGAGACGAACGTAATACAGCTCTAGCACTCCCGTGTGGGTGCCAGTAAGCATCAAGTTGCACATACTATCGCTAGATAGCACCACGTCACTGTTCAGCGGAAGAATATCGATCTGATCGAAGGCAAGCGATGCAAGTTCAAGTAGGTCAAATCTGTTTTCCTATCCTTTGTTTTTATTCTTTGTGGACAGATTTTTGTCTCGCAAAAACGTCGAGTTTATTCTATGACTAGTATACTGTATATATTTGGGGTTATAATTCGCATTACAGATTCTGAATCAGACGCAACCGAAGAGACAGTTCTCCCTTCTACTTCTGCCAGCGCGCCCGCTCGTTACAGGACGAGAGCGCGCTCAACAGCTGTTTACAGCATTTTTTTTACATTATAGATTTATTTTCAATCGTGTCAGATTGTTATTAAATTTGTAGTGTAAGGGTTAGGAAATCGAATGGACTTTTCAATTTTTTTGGAACTCAAACCACATTCAGTTTGTGTCATTCTGAACACAGCCATACATTGTGGAAATCAGCCAGCACAGGGGTGAGGAGCAACATTTAAGGCATCAGCAGGGTAAGTGTTAATACAAAAAAGCGTACTTTTATTTACAAACCTGGGTGAGGTACTTAGCATAGTCAAAAACACAAAACAAAAACAAAATCAAAAAAACAAAACAAAAACAAAAGCCAAACACACAAAACAATAACAAAAAGAACAAAGCAAAAACACAAAACAAAAAGCACAAAAAAATAACAAAGCAAAAACAAAAGCAAAAATACAAGACAAAAAACAAAAAGCACAAAGCATAGACAAAAACACAAAGCAAAAACACAAAACATCTCCACTTGCCACGGTAAATGAGTGGTTATCGTTTCGGACTACTAACCCCAAGCTTGCAGGTTCGCTCCTGACTGTGGTAAGAGATTTTTTGAAATACGGCAAAAATTACGACACGCATGTCATACGATGTGGCATGTCAAAGAACCCATTTGAATTCAGTAGGCCGAGTTCATAATGGTAAACACAAAGTTCCTCATTTCGCTATTAGAAAGCTCTGTAGTGTCAATGAGCTTAGATATCTAACCTCCTTGATTTTCATAGTGCTTCAAGGAACAATGAAATTCGATATGCAAGCTACTTTCTGGGTGTCAAATAACAAAGCTTGCACCCGGCACCCGAGGCCATACGATATTAAAAATTAAATTATTGTAATTTTATTTTTAGCCAATTTTCATTTATGAAAAAAAAAATAGGCTTATGAGATCGCCTTTTGTCCGTGTGTGTGTCTGTGTGTGATGGTGTATGTGATGGTGTGTGTGTCCCCAGTCCCCCCCCTAATAACTTCCAAACGGCTGGAGAGATTTCAATGAAACTCTGTAAGTTCATAGCACTACTCCGGACGACCCTGACCGTGCCTTTCAAATTTTGTTACGTCTCACCAATCCAACATGCTGGCTGTGCGAAATATTTCACCAGCATTCAATATCTCCGAAACTATTACCGATATCACCCTGGAATATTTTTCGGTGATAACGAGAACTACTGGAAGTCCACGTATATTACTTTTGAAAACCTGGTAACAACCAAACCAACATGGCGGCTAAGCGAAGTTGCAACTTTTAAATAGACGTTTCTCGAGATTTAACCAACCAAGACGCAATAAAACTTGGTACAGTTCATGTTTATATGCATTGTTTTTTTTTGTCGTGTGGTCTCCTGAGAGGCCGAGTGCAGGTCTTTCTATTCGACGCCCGTGGGCGACCTGCGCGTCGGGATGAGAGATGGAATGAAACAGGGCAAGGATGTGGATGGAATCGGCCGTGGCCTATCAGAAGGTACCGTCCCAGCATTTGCCTGGTGTTGAAAATGGGGAAACCACGGAAAACCATTTCAAGGACGGCCGACGGTGGGGCTCGAACCCACGCGTCTACCGAGTCAGCAGAGAGCTTGGCCCCATGACCTAATGCTGCGCTTTAGCCAGCTGAGCCAATGCTGTCGGTATATGCATTGTAATGCAGCGACATCTAACTTTGTTCAATTGTTTACATAACCTCTAGATGGCGGCTGTGCAAAATATATCACCGGTATTCTATATCTCTGAAACTATTACTGGTATCACTCTGAAATTTTGTACTACTGGAATTCCATCTCTAAGACTTTCAAAAACCCGTTTACTACAAAACGAATATGGCGGCCTAGCGAATTTGAAACATTTAACTAGACCTTTCTCGCGATTTAATGATCCAAACGCAATGAAACTTGGTACAGGAAATTTGTATACACATTGTAATGCATTGGTATCTAATTTAGTTCAATTGTTAAATAACCTCAAGATGGCGGCTGTGCGAATTTTAAAATTAAGTTTTCCTTTCTTGTGTCGTAATCATGCGATCGAAGTGAAAGTTTGAATAATGAACCTACGCAATAATTTTCCTTAAATGGTACATGACTCTATGGTCTATACATATAACATCCACAAGGAGACCATCCGAAATATTTAGATGGATCTCAATATCTACGAATCTATTACAGCAATCAAATTGAATTTTTTAATGTTCATAGGGGCTATGAATATAAGTTCACCTATAGGACTTTCAATTACCTGGTGATCACAAATCCAACATGGCGACGACGCGAAGTATAACTATTCACATGGTCGTTTCTCGCAATTTAACCATCCGCGTGCAGTGAAACTTGGTACAGTAAACCATTATACGAATGTTAATCCACTGGCATCTAATTTTTAGCCTACTTTCGATTTTTGCAAAAAATGAAAGTAGACTTATGAGATCAACACAAGGCGAAAAAAGTGTGTCTGTCTGTGTGTGTGTATGTGTGTGTGTGTGTGTGTGTGAGTGTGTGTACTCTGAATGTCTGTCCCCCCCTATCAATTCGAACACGGTGAATGCGAATTGAACGAAATTTGGTACAAAGGTAGCACTAGCAAAGGACACCTCAGTGTCATGTTTTATATCGCCGCCATCTTGACGGAAACGTAATGGCGGCCACACCAATGTTCAAAGCTTAAATCAAATTACGACTAACATAAGCACCCGATCTCTACCAAATTTTGCAACAACATACCTTTATATAGGAAGCATTCTTTGGCCAAATGAATAGCTCATTAGCCTAATAGTTTGCGGATGGCGGCCATCTTTGTGTGTAAATCAATTTCCCCTATTAATTCAAACACAGTGAAACCGAATGGAACAAAATTTGGTACAGAGGTAGCACTAGCAAAGGGCATCTCAGTGTCATGTTTCATATCACCGCAATATTGACAGAAACGTAATGGCGGCCACACAAATGTTCAAAGCTTAAGTTAAATTACGACTAACATAACCATCCGATCTCTACCAAACTTTGCAACAACATACCTTTATGGAGGCAGCATCCTTTGACCAATCTAATAGGTTATTAGCCTAATAGTTTGCGGATAGCGGCCATCTTTATGTCGAAATTGATTCCCCCTATTAATTCGAACACGGTGGAACCGAATGGAACGAAATTTGGTACAGAGGTAGCACTAGCAAAGGGCACCTCAGTGTCATGTTTTATATCGCCGTCATCTTGACTGAAACGTAATGGCGGCCACACGAATGTTCAAAGCTTAAATCAAATTACGATTAACCTAATCATCCGATCTCTACCAAATTTTGCAACTACATACCTTTATGGAGGGAGCAACCTTTGACCAATCTAATAGGTCGTTCGCCTAATAGTTTGCGGATGGCGGCCATCTTTGTGTCAAAATCGATTCCCCCTATTAATTCAAACACGGTGAAACCGAATGGAACGAAATTTAGTACAGAGATAGCACTAGCAAAGGGCATCTCAGTGTCATGTTTTATATCGCCGCCATATTGACATAAACATAATGGCGGCCACACAAATGTTCAAAGCTTAAATCAACTTACGATTAGCCTAATCATCCGATCTCTAGCAAATTTAGCAACAACATACCTTTAAAGAGGGAGCATCCTTTGACCAAACTAATAGGTCATTAGCCTAATATTTTGCGGATAGCGGCCATCTTTGTGTTAAAATCGATTCCCCTTATCAATTCGAACACGGTGAAACCGAATGGTACGAAATTTGCTACAGAGGTAGCACTAGCAAAGGGCACCTCAGTGTCATGTTTTATATCGCCGTCATCTTGACGGAAACATAATGGCGGCCACACAAATGTTCAAAGCTTAAATCAACTTACGATTAGCCTAATCATCCGATCTCTAGCAAATTTAGCAACAACATACCTTTAAGGAGGGAGCATCCTTTGACCAAACTAATAGGTCATTAGCCTAATATTTTGCGGATAGCGGCCATCTTTGTGTTAAAATCGATTCCCCTTATCAATTCGAACACGGTGAAACCGAATGGTACGAAATTTGGTACAGAGGTAGCACTAGCAAAGGGCACCTCAGTGTCATGTTTTATATCACCGCTATCTTGACTGAAACGTAATCGCGGCCACCCAAATGTTAAAAGCTAAAATGTAATTACGACCAACCTAATAATCTAGTCTCTACCAAATTTTGCAATACCATATCTTTATGTGGGAAACATATTCTGACCAAACTGCAAGAACATCAGCCCAATAGTTTGCAGATGGTGGCCAGGTATGTGTGCAAATCGATTCCCCCTATCAATTCAAACACGGTGAAACCGAATTGAAAGAAATTTGGTACAGAGGTAGCACTAGCAAAGGGCACCTCATATTCATGTTTAATATCCCTATAGCACGTTGTATTTCAACAAGCTACTACAACCAACATTCAATCATACTCCTTGAAAAGGACAAAGAGTTATAACAATACCCATGCATTTAGGAAAAAGTAGGCTATATGTTCTTTCCTGGACATCTTGTTTTCAATTATTTCTATAACCACAAGATGGCAGCTGTGCGAAATTTTAAAATCTCGTTTTTACTTCGTGTGTCCTAATCATGCGATTGAAGTTTGAATGCTACATGTACACAATAATCTTCATGTAACAGTGCATAACTCTAGGACCTACATATTATATAAAAATCCAACATGGCGAACATCCGACATATTTATTCGGTTCTCAATATCTACGAATCTGTTACAGCAATCAAACTGAAATTTTGTATGTTGATAGAAGCAATTAACATTAGTGGGATATATGAAAATAGGCTGTATAGTTCTTCACGGAACTACTTGTTATGTTTTTATATCTATGTTTATATTTTATTGTTGCAGTTTAATTGTTGATGATTTTTTTTATTTTTTAAAATATTATCCAACACATTACATCAAGTAGATACGTATATAATATTTGTATTTTAGAAATACTAGCACTTCGGCTTGAAAATTCTCCGAAATTTGGCTGAAAGCATGAACTGTCCTTATGACAGGTGGTTAACATAGAGAGATTAACGAGAGTCCTGCCATGGACCAGTGTTGTTTACAAAAGTGTATTGTAAGCTGGCTTAATTAACGCCATTCCTTTTCGATGGTCTCTATTCAGTTTGGCTGTTCGTCTGTTCAGCCATTATCTAAACGAGGTCATAGCGCAGGGGAGCTCATAATTCTATTTTGCTTCGAACCAGTAATGGTGAACTGCAGCAAATTTGGAGTTCGGATGTTTGAATGCTCGCTCTAACAATGGTCATGTTAAGTGTGGCTTTATCAATCTCCCTCCTCACAAATACCTGAATGATTTAACCATTTGACTTTCGAGGGAACGATCAGTCGTTACGCCCTGTTCGTGCCAAAACTGTCAGGGTAACGATCCATTGTTTCCGGCCTTTATTATTGATCATTTCGTTATTTGTTTACGCTTGATATCAGCAATTTTCAGGGAATATGAAGAAGGCAATTTTAACTACGTTTATATTTCATGGGAACCTCTGACACTCTTAGAGTCTGGAACACGTGCTCACAGAGTGTCGTGTCTTGTTTACGTCGTGGTTGGTGGCGTGTATTTTTTCTGTTTTCGTTGGTAATTTTGAAACCTTGACATTTACCACGCTATCAAATAATATTGAGTTTCTTTTAACATGAATAGTAGACTTGACAAGTGAATTCCATTTCCCAAAATCGGAAATTTGTAATTTTTATCCATTGTTTTTTATACTTTGAAATCATATGGCTCAGAGACGTCTCTTATTTTCAGTAATAAGAACTGATTCATACTCTCTATGCTTATAATATTTTATTTTAATATCTTGATTGGTCTCTCTTCCATCTTATTTTAAAAGAAGTGTATACACAGCTTGGTAAATATGTCTGACAGTTTTCACACATCCATCAGATGAGAGCTTAAATGTGAAAGGGTTAATGTCCCGAGACTACTGCTGTGCCGATTATAGACCATAACATACACACTACAACATAAACTCAAATTATTACACAAATTTAACACAAGTGTGCGGGTATGATGTTCGAGATATCCCAGGTCCCCGTTGTGGAGTTAATTGAATCGTTTATCTCGGAAAGGGGTCAAGTGATAAATATGTCATTTTGAGAAAAAACAAAGACATTAAAAATCTCATACAAAGAATTGCTTATGGATCTAATAACACAAATTATATTTTGTTTTGCTTTTTTGTATCGTGCAAAAACAGAACTTAACAAGAGGTTGAGGACCATTGTTGCTTACGTCCGCAGGTATTACCTACTATTACCCTGCACGTGTCCTCCGGGTGGTGCTAAGCGAGCAACAACGATCAAGATGAGACCGAACTGTCATAATCGACCTCTCGGTCATAATAACCTATATTCGTCGAACAGTCCTTCTAAGGACTATGAGTTTCATACACGGAAGATAGGCCCTCAGATCAACATCTGTCAGTTTAACATAGAAGGCATTAGTAGAGCCAAGAGTGAGTATTTATCAAGCATTTTACAGAAGCACTCAGTTGACATTGTCGTACTACAGGAAACTCATACAGAGAACATTGGACAGTTGTTGGCAAGGGGAAAGATACCAGGATTTAAATTGATAGCAGCTCATGACCATGCTAAATATGGAATTGCTACTTACATTAGAAATAACATTTGCAACTACAGTCCCTTACCAGCAAGCGATCATCCAACTTATTTCTCATCCTCAGTACAAATAGAAGACATTGTGGTAACGAATATTTACAAGCCACCTACTGTAACATGGCCTGATCCCATTCCCATAATACCCTCACAAAATAACATCGTCCTTGGAGATTTCAACAGCCACCACACATCTTGGGGCTATACACAAGACGATGATAATGGAACTAAGGTCACTGAATGGGCTGAAGCAAACAACCTTGCGCTAATATATGACCCTAAAGACATTGGAACGTTTCACTCTGGCCGTTGGAAATGCGACTACACTCCAGACCTTTGTTTTGTCTCGCACAGTTTTATGTCACCATCTTGCCGTGTTAGGAGACAAGTGCTCAATAACTTCCCTCACAGCCAGCATAGACCAATAATTTACCAAATAGGAATCCAGATCCCAGTTATACAATCTACACCCAAACCACGCTGGAACTTTCAGAAAGCAGACTGGGATGCTTATGCCAAGTCTACTGATGCCAACATCAGATGGATTAAACCTGTCCCAGAGAACTACATGAGGTTTGTGGGCTTAATAAAATCAGCAGCAAAATCATGTATTCCTAGAGGGTTTCGTAAAGACTATATACCAGGTTGGAGTGAAGAGTCCAGCAGACTGAGTGAGGAATTCGAGGAAAATAGCAGCCACGAGAAAGCAACAGATTTACTACTGTCACTTGATCTTGCTAGAAAAGAGAAGTGGGTGAAAACTGTACAAGACATGAATTTCACCCATTCTAGCAGAAAAGCATGGTCACATATTCGGAAATTAGATTCCACATCCATACCCCCGAAGCAACATTCTCCAATCAAGGTAGAATCAATAGCAAATCACCTCGTTTCTATCTCTAAAACAACAAGGAATAAACTGACCACAAAATGGGTTAAAACTGAGCGTAAACAGGCAAAACGTGAAACCCAACCGCACGCCACCTATTCACAACCTTTCACATTGCAAGAGATCGACGAGGGATTAAAATCACTCCGAAATGGCAAAGCTGCAGGACTAGATGGAATCTACCCAGAACTCCTAAAGAGCTGTGGTCCAGCTACAAAAAGATGGCTCGTTGCGTTCTTCAGCTCCATACTTCAGTCAGGAAGACTCCCCCCAATCTTCAAGAAGTCAAAAATTATCGCCCTTCTGAAACCAGGAAAGGATCCAACTCTCCCACAAAGCTATCGACCTATTGCTCTACTCTGCTTCACCTACAAGTTATTAGAAAGACTGATACTGAACCGAATAGCACCGGCCATCGAAGCAATCCTTCCAGTTGAGCAGGCAGGGTTCCGACCCGGCCGTGACTGCAGTGACCAAGTACTGTCCTTGTCCACGTATTTGGAGGTTGGTTTTGAGAAGAAATTGAAAAACGTATCTGTCTTCTTAGATCTTACAGCTGCATATGACACAGTTTGGAGGGAAGGTCTTATACTTAAACTTATTAAAGCTGTTCCTTGCATAAAAATTGCAACACTAATTAACAGAATGTTAAACAACCGGCTATTTCAAGTTCACTCAGAACACATCGGAAGCAAATTCCACAAAGTCAATAATGGTCTGCCACAAGGGTCGGTTCTATCTCCTGCTCTTTTCAACTTATATATCCACGACCTGCCTGAAACAGTGTCCCGAAAGTTCATATATGCGGACGATATTTGCCTTACAATTCAGCGACGCAACTTCGCAGAAGCTGAAATAGTTCTTAATCGAGACCTTGAACTGTTGGATGACTATTTTCAAAGATGGTATCTACATCCTAACCCACAGAAAACAGTGACATCTACATTTCATCTAAACAACGCAGAAGCGAACTACCATCCAAGGCTATTCCTCAAGGGTCATGAACTACAATATTGTGCCAATCCCAGTTATTTAGGAGTAACATTGGATAGGTCTCTTACGTACAAACATCATCTGCAGAAAACCGCCAACAAACTAAAAAGTCGTAATAACATTCTCCAACGACTGGCTGGAACTTCTTGGGGAGCGGATGGAAACACTTTACGGACAACATCTTTGGCCTTGGTCTATTCTGCAGCAGAATGCTGCTCTGGTATCTGGCTTAATAGTGCTCACACACAGCTAGTAGATTCACAACTTCGCCAAACCATGCGGATCATAACTGGTACACTTCGTGCTACACCGATCAAATGGTTACCGGTACTCAGCAATATAGTACCTCCACATATCAGGAGACAGAAGGCCCTTTTTCAGCTGTGGACAAGAATGTTGAAGAATGAACATCTACCTGTTCATGAGGATATCAGACAGAAATGCACACGCCTTAAGTCTCGTCAGCCTGCTTGGAAGACGGCTGTGAAATTAACATTCAGCTCCTTCAACTCCACTTCTAAGTGGTCAACAGAGTGGTCTTTATCCCCACCTCGTGCATTAGTGGACATCAATAATCCATCTACAAAACTGGCAGGCTTCGATCTGCCAAGCTGCACCTGGAGTAGACTAAATCGTATGAGATGTGGAGTAGGTAGAACAGGATCTACTTTACACACATGGGGCTGGTCAGTTTCCCCCCATTGTGATTGTGGGGAGGTTCGCCAAACAATGAAGCATGTAGTGCAGGAATGTCCACTCCGTGCTTTCTCTGACACCATGGAAGACCTCAATTCAGCAACACCGGAAGCAGTGAAGTGGGTAGCGGAATTGGACATTCACATTTAGTGAGACGTACATCACTCACACTCAATATTTACAATCTCAAGCTTCGTAAATTGCTTTGTATATACATGATAATTTGTATTTACTCTCTGCTTATCTTCCACTGGATATGTAAATAGTTTATAGGTTGTTTCATCATACGCTAAATAAATAAATAACAAGAGGTTCCGTGAAGAACTATACAGCCTACTTTTCATGCCAATGATTATTCTACAGTATATGAACCTATCTAGAATAATGACGAAATTAAGTTGGTAATATCGAAATATCGAATTATTTCAAAATATACCGGGTATAATGTAGCCTAATAGAGCACTACAGTTGGCAGCCCTGGTACTGAATATAATCTTAGTTCCATCTCTTAAGGTACAGAATACAAAATTTGGTTGAAGTCCATTGGACGTTACATGCAGTTAGACACTGGATCTATCAACACGCGTAAAAGCATGTTGGCAACAATGTCATGTGTGTGCTTGTCAGAAATAATCTGAAATATTATATCTTGTTGTGCCAATTTCGGATGAAATCCATTTTTTAGTATAGAAGTTACATGTATTTAAAAATTGGTCTTATCGGCAGGCATAGAATATTGTTGGCAGCACTGACTTATATTAATTGCTCCAAATTAATCTAGAATGTCAGGTGCTATACGTGTGCAAAGTATAGAGCTGTTGGCTTGCATACTTTCTGATATATTGATATTAAGGTAAAAATAATATAAACAGCATTTATTAACAGTTGGTAGCCCTGATTGCTCTTAACATTACTTATAGTCATATCTGTTATGTTACACATTGCACATACGAAATTTGGTTAAAATCCAACTGAGAGTATAGATCTTACATGTATTTAAAAATTGGTACTATCAGTAAGCTTATAATCATGTTGGTAGAACTGAAGTATATAAGTTACTCCAAATTAATCTAAAATGTCAGATTATACGTGTGCATAGTTTAAATCTGTCGGCTTGCATACTTTCCGATATATTGGTATTTGGATGTTAAAAAATAGAGAGAGCAATTATTAACAGTTGGCAGCCCTGGTGGCTCTTAAGAATACACCCAGTCATATCTGTTTATGTACACATTTTACATACAAAATTTGGTTGAAATCCAATTGATAGTGTAGAAGTTATATGCATTTAAACATTGGACTTATCAGAAGGCTTAAAATTATTTTGGCAACACTGTCATGTATGGCCTCCTGGAAATTAAACTGAAATAGTATTATCTACATGTGTGCCAATTTTGGAATAGCTCCGAAGCATACCTTGCAAGATATCCAACATGGAGCTCAAATTTCTAGTGCGTTTTTTCAGCAGTTGGTAGCACTGATATCATTTTCAAATATGGACGTGAGATATTCCGGTGCACATCTTTACACATACTGAATTTGGTTTTGATTGCTGCAGCCGTTTAGGAGTTGATAGGGGGAGGGGGGGGGGACAAACACACAGCCAGACAGACAGACACACATTTTCCCGGATCGATCTCATAAGTCTACTTTTTCCTCATTTTTGCAAAATGTGAAAAGTAGGCTAAAAACTTAGTACTTGACACCTTTCTGCAATAACTAAGTAGAACACGGATAATTTGTTGGCAAAATTGAGAAATATTTTACTGTTTTATAATGAAGACGAATTGTATGCAAAACAGTTCATTTGTTTGTGTATTAGGTAACGATCGAGTGAATATAAATTAGTAATGCAGGAAAGAAACTTACACTCGGATACGAGTTTTGGCCGACGACGACATAACATCATTAATGCAAGAAATCCATTATTTTATCTAACGAAACTTGCTTATAAATGGCAGTACTTTCTTTTAACGTAATCAGTCTCAAAGTTCAAAGCCATACATTATCAGGTTGGTAGTAATGTACGCTGATTTATTCATATTCTAATTCCACAGCACATTCCGCATCCGTAGTAGGCCATTGAAATATTTCGTTGAAGATCTCATCATACCCAACAAGGTAAGGTTTGAGGTTAGTGAGGTTTTCTTCACATTGATGGCAACCTGAAACAGAAGCTGTTTTAAGTCCTAGGCCAAAACTGAACATGGGTAAAAGAAGTACGGAATGAAATATTAGAACATAAACGAGTCAAGCAGCGTCCCTAGGCCCTTTCCTGCACTAAACGCATTTTTTAACATAATGCCTTACTGTGATAACAGGTCGGGACTTAATTACTTTCTGCATTAAAATATGCGTCTACCCCTGCAGAACATGTTCCAACTAATAACTCATTTCATTATATTGTATTATTTTCCACTTGACCCCCTTTCTGAAGAAACTATTCAATTACTGTTGCGACAGAACATAGCCTGCTATAAATATATACGAGTGTTCTGTTCTAATATTTCAACCCGTAAGTTTTCTTGTAAGTCCACAGCACTCGATCCTGATGGCGGGGATGTCAGGCTACCAGCAGTTTTTATAGTTGGTTGCTAGATCAACAAATCCTCCTCCTTTCTCATTCCGGGCTTGGGACCGGACAACGGAGGAGTTATAAAAATATCCAGACATTAAATGGGCCTACAAGTTGTTTTTCGGAGCCAAACAAAAAATCAATCTTTTAAAAACGGTTAGATAACTGGATTATGTAATACTAACAGTTTGTCTGTTTTTGAAAACACTTCTCAGAAGGGAAGTATCGGGTAAGACAGGTCGAAACCTATCTTGAAACTTAGTGGACACAATCGTTGTTCTGTAAGAGCCGCCGGATTGAACTGCAAGGCTCCGAAATCATGTGGCGAATCTCTCATAATATCAATGGGAGGTAGTGAGTACCGTACATGTTGGAAGGGACAGCCCTGACGGCCCAGGCACTCAAGGCCGGTGGGAAGCAGTCGCACGCTCCAGTCAGCATATAAGCCCCACCTCGCTACTACTCCGAGTGCCACAGGGATGTCCAGCTCCTCCAGCCGTCATGCCTGCGTACCAGGATGTCAGGTACGGTGTCTGAGCCTTGTAGTTCAATCTGGCGGCACGTTGTCCTCTTATACAGTGAGTCCGGGAATGTTCTCCGCAGTGCCTACATGCGTCTGCGAGAGCCAGCTACAGCAGTTACGTTGGTAGCACGGCTGCCGCTTGGTTCATCTCTACTTAGTATAAAACAAAGTCCCCGTTTCTTGAATGTTACTGGTAAACTCAAGAACCACTGGATAGATTTTGATGCGGTTTTCACCATTCTGTAAAGGATATATCGAGTATGATTTCTGTAGAAAATAATTTATTTATGATCAAAGGAAGCCGAGCAGTAACGATTATAGTGGAATAGTCGATAAAAAAAAACTGGCGTCCGAGCGCTTTGTAAGCTTACGCTGGGCAAACCGTTAAAAATATCTAAATACTATGAGTGTAGGAATTGTTAAGCATGAAAAGTTCTACAAAAAAGTCCGCGAGAGCATATGTCTATCTTCCATGCATCGCCCACTATAAGGGAACAACTGAAGCTTGTCTCTTACAGCTTTATGTGCTGTCGACTTGGAGATTCCTGTTTGTTGAGCTAATTTTCGTGTTGATTTACTTGGACTTGGCAGCATTATATCGGAGATTTCATCAAGTTCTTCGTCTGTTAAAAGCGTAGGCCTACCTGTTCCCGGTACATCGTGAACTGAGCCAGTCACACGAAATTTACTTACCAAATCCCGAACGGTATCACGGTTTGGACACTTTGAATTAGGAAACCGCGCCTGAAATCTTAATTTTACATTTTCTGTAAACCGATCGCCTTCGCGAAAAACGTATTCCACCAAAAAAAAGAACTCTCTCTTCAATAGTAAACATTACCGCCTATATACTGTTGCACTCTTCCAATAATAATCTATCTGAACGCTCGCTGACTGTAATACACGCTGAAGACTTGCAGGCTGGCGCGCTTATCGCGATATACATCGACAGCTCACACGGGGAAGTCCCGCTTTTAAGGACACAGTGCAGTGCAGCCAACTAAAACTCAGGACTCAACCACTCACAGCTGCACGTATCCACTGCGGAGAACATTCTCGGGCGCTCTGTAGTACAATGATTGCGTCCACAAAGTTTCAAGATGGGTTTTGACCAGCCCTACCTGATACTTTCCATCATAACAGACAAAGTAGGGGTTCCCATCTTAGCAAAAATCGTAATACTGTATTAAGTGATTTCCTCAATTGTGGTAAATGCTTAATGGTTAAAATTTGGTTGTACATAGAAAGAGTTAATCTCCTCACACGCTGGAGTTCCCATCACTTCAAGACATGGCTGCTCTTCTCTCGATCATCATTTGTTAACCACCAGCGAAGAAGTAGAAGATGAAGAAATGGGTGGGGTTTACAGGTTGACCTTGTCTAATGAAATGTATTCATTTGAAAGCCATTTCGGCGATGAGATCAGCCAGTCGAACCTTGCCCCACTCCTCCAAGGATCTCCACCAACTTGTCTTGGTATTGGTTCAGGGATCATGAGACGTAGGCAGTTTTACAGTACGAAATTCACATACGTCTAACTCGTACAATCTCTATCAGATCTCACTGAAATTTAGTACACATATTAACAATCCCTTGAGGCATCGTTTTTTTATTTTCATTTTTATTTTGAGATTTTCTTTGTAACTGATAAGGGAGTTTTGTAAATAGATCGGGGTTTGTAAATAGATCGGTCTGTGCATGGAACAGCCTACCATGTTCCCTGAAGGCCAGCAACAATAATGCCGTTCACTTCAAGAGGAAGCTGCGGCATTATTTGTTCAACAAGTAGGTTGTTCTTCATAAATTATGCTCCGATTCTTTGTTGTACTAGTGTTTCCTGTGTACCTCTATTTGCAATATATACTTCTCTTGTTGTCCTCCCTTATCATATATAAATGTGCATTTACCATCCCCCTAATGTATACTGTAAATAATGTAATCATTGCTCGATTCTCACTAATTGCCATCTTGTGTACATATGTAAATATAATCCAGTATATATAGTGGGGGCTCTGACGCATCCCGATTGCGAAGTGGGGCTTAGCTCTTTTCAGAGACTCCCTTCAGTGTACTGTAAATATAGTGTAAGGCACTGATGAATAAATATGAAATGAAATTAAAATTTACGTTCTTTTGTACAGTGTTGTATTTCGGTACACTTTTCTCCTACATTTGGGCATGGAGTGTCAATTTTCGTGCATAGAACTAATCTGTGTTAGTAAAAAAATATTTATATGCATCAGATTTTTAGATAAGAATTTCACAGATATTCTGTGAAATTTTCCAGAAACAAAAAATTGACATTTTCAAACACAAAATGTTTGGTAAGCATCATACTAAAATTCCCTTTCTCACAAGATAGGAGTACAAATGAGTAAAATTTTGTTAATATCCATTCAGTAGATTTTGAGAAAAACGTGCCTTAAGTGCTAAAAATGTTCAACTCATAAATTGCAATGTAAAGTCTTCATGAAGGATTCTTTACTCTTTTGTACCTAATCAAATTTTGAAACAATATTTTGGGATTATTTTCTCCAATGTTCATATCAAGCAGATTTTCTGCTACATCTCCCCTTAACGATATAACAAATGCCGTATTGCTGCCAACAAGACACCACTAAAATCATTCGCCGTAGATGTACAAAACTAGAAATAGCAGCGCGAAATGTAAGGAACAGTGGGAGTTTGTTTTAACGAAAGAAGTATAGTGAGATATAACCACTGCAATCGGTCACCCATTATTCAACAAGTTTATAGCGAATTGCTGACACGTATCACAATGCAGGGCAAATGGCCAATGAAATATGTCTATCGTTATGTGGACCATCAATAATTTGTGGGGTAAAATGTCGGCTTTAAACCTGTGTTTAACTACCTCGTCACGGGCCGACCATAAACACTATGCGCTCCATATATCTATATGTTTTCTGCCTACTTCTCCCCTTAAAATAAACTTCATCCTTATAATGTTAAAAATATGTTTATGTTCGAGGCTGACTATTATATGTCAGGAAACTGTATCATAATGAGGCTCATTATAACATTATTTTTCATTATGAAACAGTTTCTCCCACCACTCAGAGCTCAAGAAACAGTTGTTTGACCAATTATATAATGATAGCATTGCACCTGCGCTAAGTTCCAAGGCCTTCTAATTTAAGTTTCACTGCCTTGTCCAGTGTCATAGTGGTGTAATCGAGGAGGCCATGGACTAATACAAGGCATTCTCTGCGTCCCATGCGCTCTGTTCATTACATAAAACTGGCGAAATCTCGACAAATATTTATGAATATTTATGTTCGAACATAGAATAGTTATGATAATTATCGTCGAACATAAACAGTCGAATGCAACTCGCCTATAATGGTAATTAAGACACTCGTATGGAAATTATAAAACTCGCATACGCTCGTTTTATAAACATATTCGTTTCTTAATTATTGCCATTATAGGCTCGTTGCATAAAGTGCTATTTAAAGACACTGAGAGCATTCAGGGTCCAGGTTAGCAAACAAGTGAAGTTAAAACTCAGCAATTTTTGTAGGTTTGTGCCGTGACCCCGCCCAACCCCACAGGACGCCAAGATCCCGCCGATGAGCCAGCTTGAGCAAGGAAAGTTGCCGAGTTTTAATTCACTGGCCGTGAAAGCCAAAATACGTGAAGTTTATTTTGACAATTGTGCCAAAAGGTGAAAAGCTACAAGACCCGGAAAAGTGTAGAAATGCGTGTTTTGAAAAGTTCTCTCACATTTTTGAAAATTATTTCCGGCTTAAAGTATGTTAAAAAAAAACATGAAGTTTCGTGAGGAACTAAAGAGCCTACTTTTCTTAAAATTTAAGATTCATGCGAATGATTAATCTATATGGATCTATCTAGAATAATGACGAAATTAAGTTGGTAATATCGAAATTTCTAACAGAGAACTACAGTTGGCAGCCCTGGTGACTGAATATATTCTTAGTTCCATCTCTTAAGGTACAGAATACAAAATTTGGTTGAAGTCCAATGGATATCATGGACGTTACATGCAGTTAAACATTGGATATAACAGCGCACGTAAAATCGTGTTGGCAACAATGACATGCTTGTATTAGTCAGAAATAATCTGAAATAATATGATCTATTGTTGTGTCAATTTTGAATGAAATCCATTAGTTAGTATAGAAGTAGCATGCATTTTAAAATTGGACTTATCAGCAGGCTTAGAATCATGTTGGCAGCACTGACGTATATTAGTTACTGCAAATTAATCTAGAATGTCAGGTACTATACGTGTGCATAATTTAAAGCTGTGGGTTTGCATACTTTCTGATATATGGGTATTTGGATTAAAACAATTGAGAGCATTTATTAACAGTTGGCAGCCCTGGTGGCACTTAAGAACACGCGCAGTCATATCTGTTTATGTACACATAGCACATACGAAATTTGGTTGAAATCCAATTAATAGTGTAGAAGTTATATGCATTTAAAATTTGGACCTATCAGCAGGCTTATAATCATTTTGGCAACACTGCCATATATGGCCTCCTGGAAATTAAACTGAAATATTATTATCTATACGTGTGCCAATTTTGCAATAGCTCCCAATCATACAGTACCTTTCAAGATATCCAACATGGAGCTCAAATTTCAATTGCGATTTCTCAGCAGTTGGTAGCACTGACATCATTTTCAAATATGGCCGTGAGATATTCAGGTATAGATCTTTACTCCTACCAAATTTTGTTTCGATTGCTGCGGCCGTTTAGGAGTTGATAGGGGCGGACTCACACACAGCCAGCCAGACAGACAGACATACATTTGCCCGATCTCATAAGTCTACTTTTTCCTCATTTTTGCAAAATGTGAAAAGTAGGGTAAAAAGCTAAGAAACGCTTGTTTTTAAAAAGGAACTTGTTCTGCAGATGAAAATGAAATTAAAGTTTGATTGTTTCATCTATTCTTTGATTCTTTGATTCTTTATCTTCAAATTGTGAGAAGCAGATATTTGAATTTCTCAAAACCGAAGAGGATATTCCGATTTTTATTTTACCATGTATGGGTTGACACTAGTGCTCTTAGTGACAGATTTGGGCCACAAAGGATGGTGAATGGTCTCTGCTTTCGGGGTGCCTTGACCCACGCATGCGCCCTGTTCACTAACAGAATTAACTGAATCCCACAGATATTTGTGAATATTTATGTTAGAACATATAATAAAGTTATAATTATCGTCGAACATAAACAGTCGTATGCAACTTGCCTATAATGGTAATTAAGAGACTCGCTACGCTCGTTTTATAATCTACTATTACAAAGATATATGAAAAGATGGGTATCCTTACAAAGCACTAATAGAAATTTAAATGTTTTAAATGTTTTCTGATTCTTTTTGTGACCTTTTTTTATTTAAATTTCTAATAGTGTTTCGTGAGGAAATCCATTTTATCTTTGTAAACTTTGTTTTAAGATTATTGTAATTCAATCAACGCTGACGAATGTGTCATTGAACACAGAAATATGAGGAAAGTGACCAAAGTCGGACCCGAGTCCCTAAGTCGGACCCCTGCATTATTTTGCTTGGAGACTGCTGCCGCATGGTGGCACAATAATGAATGTGAAGATATGAAAGGAAATGTTATGTTGTGGAAGTGGCAGCACTGGACTGTGGGGAGTATCCCGTCAGTTCCGCCATTACTGGTTTTCATGTGAGTGGATGTTTTTACACGTACTCATGGAATAGTGATTGTTTCATATTTCAAAGAGGGTAAGTCACATTGTGTGAACAGTACTGTCTTTAGTAAGCGATACACTTCATAAATGTTGTATTTGCTTGTCGAAATACCTATTCTTTTTTTTTCATAGCCTCGAAAATATCAAGTACAAGATGTCCTAAGTAGGAGCCCCGCGGCTTTCCTAAGTCGGACCCCTAAAAATCCTAAGTCGGACTCGTGAAATTAAAATTAAAATTTCTTGGGTTTTATTTAAGCCATTCAAAATATTGTTTCAGATGACCCCAAAAATATCAGTCCTTGCGTGAGAAAATAGGAAACTCTCAAATTGGTCGGTTTCTGGATTTTGTGGTCATAACAATAAGTTATGTTCCTAACAAGACATTATATAATGTAAAAATAAAGTATTTTCACGTTCTTCATTACTTTTCTAGTGGTTTCATGTGATTTTACGTTCATTCTTAAGAGGGGTCCGACATTGGCATCCTTTTTCCCAGACGTCATTTTTGTTACTTTTAATGAAAACATTTCATAGGAATAACTGGGCTGTTATAAGTAAATCTGAACCAGATACAATGTTATAAAACATATCAAAGAACTCATATAGCTAAAATTCAAATTTAAAAAAGATGAAATTAATGACAATACAGGTAAAAAACAAAATGGGGGTCCGACTTTGGTCACTTTCCTCGTTTAAGCAGTGACTAAACTAAATTCTTAGTGTTTGACAAGGCGGTTTGAATCACATAGTAGGAAGTTTGTAGTTTTACATGGAATCCAAATCACAGGACGTGATCTTTGACTTCCAGAATCACACATGCATGGACCGGTCCACCTTGGTGAGTGGCAAGCAGCTGCACCATCACGCCCCCCCCCCTTCCCCCTCCACGTCGTCGTAAATCTATCTGAAGTAGATACGGATAACTGTACGTTTATATTTCTGCTGTAAAGGTGAACAGTTTGACGATTTCTTCAAAGGTCTGGGAACTCGACCAGCTGCTGCATTACGTATTTATCTAATGGAAGCTGAACGTCAGCTTCATAGCTAAACAAACAGGGAGTCAATACACCTGCTGAGGACCCCGATTCTGTAATGAAAACGGTTTTTAAATCTTGTTTCCAATGTCACAAGGACTGTGTCCGCATCGAGATACCAAGTTAGCGGGTTCGTTTCTCGGCCGACAATGTGTGATTTCTCTAGGACAGGAGAAATGCACGGCACGTGCGATGTCTGCTCGTAAAAGATCTCTCGCATCACATTTGGCGATAACGGGACAACATTAATTAAATCTGAGCCTCAGGTTTCACAGTATAATTTTCGTCTCTCTGCTGCATGGCAGTGCAAACGGAATGTCAACATTGGAGAACACATCGCTTAGATGGCTTCTATTCAATAGATCTGCACCAGGATCTTGAAAGTTCTAGGGTTAACGCGTTTCAGACTGTTTTATGACCGTTGCGGGCAAAAGCGATTTTTTCTGTCTGAATGTGGACAAGTTTGTACGGTTTTAACTAGTGAATGTCTGGGTGGATCGACATAAAATTCGGTGCAGATATCCAACCGTGGCACGACAGTAATCATTGATGTAACTCTTCACCGTACTTTTCGTAAAAGTGTGGCTATTGTGGGAACCTTATCAAAATACATGCTAAAATAGGCGAAATATAAAAAGTATCCCAGGTGGGTGTTCAAAGTTTATTTTAAGCCCCTCAACGTGAGACACGAAGCTCGGGAGTCAATCAGGGGACTTTGAAAACCACATTTTAAGGCCCTAAATTGAACACAATCTGTAATATCTCCAGGAAACTAAATTCATTATTATTTATTTATTATTTATCGTACGGTTTTTACTGCCGGGAGTGTCCGGGGACATGTTCGGCTCGCCTGAGTCTGTAGCTGCTTCCAGCGGACACCCTAAAGGGTGAGCTACAAATTCCGTTCAATTTCAAGTAGTTCCAACTTTCGCCACCAGATATCAATGATACCTAGTGGTGAACGTTGGAACTTTGATAGAGCGTTCTGACGAAATCTAACCCAACAATTTTGCTTTACACAAGTTTAGTCTGTGAAAGGATCTTTAACATGCCATAAATCTATGACATGGGACCACCGGCTTTACTTCCCCTCCGAAGGAAGGCATACAGAAGGATTTTTAACGCTCTTAATAAATCCGACGACTTCGACTGGGTTTGAACCCGCTATCTTTGGCACAGCAGTTCAGCATGCTACCAACTACGCCACCGAAGCCGTAACTACTAACTTATGTACTAGAAGAAGAAATGGAAAACAAAAGGAGAATAAGGCAAATAAAAGACAGGATGCGGATTGAGGGATTTGGAAGGAAGGAGAGCCATAAAAGGCACATTGGAAAGTGAAAGAGGAAAGGGTCCGCCCCACAGGTCATGGATAAAAGGGGGAAATCCGGACCCAGCTCAGGAATCCCTCGGGGTCGCCAACTCCCGAACTCACCAGCCGTGAGCCTCTGAGAGTGTAGCAATATCTAGGGTGCACCAGAAGTGGCGGGGCTACAAACACCCTGCCTCCTTGAGGGCCTTGAGCAGAAGGCAGGAGATAACATGAAAAAAAAAGGCTGACCCCTCGCAGAAGGACGGTATCAGAAAAGATGAGACAAGGGCCAATTAAGGCGGAAAAGGAAGAGACTCCCTAGGCCTCAGATACCCTAATACCATCGGGGTCGGAAGAGAACAAGAGTTGACCAAGTGAGGTCGACAGAAAAGAAGACTGAGAGGAGCCCAGCACAAGTAAGTGGAAGCAATGCCGGACTCAGCTGGGGCCCCGTGGTCGCCAAACCACGTCCCACTAGATGTGAGCCCCTGGGGGGACTAAATTCAATGTGGTAAACTAATGAAGGAATGACAAGGTCCTAACCATTGCAACAGTAGCTCAATTGACAACATCTTGCTATTAATGCTGAAGACCGTTCGAAGGACGGGTATTTCTGCTAGTAGGCCTATAAAATACAAAATATAGAATGGAATATAAAATATAAAATAAAATTAAAATGTTACTAGAAGACCCGTGCTGCTCCGCAGCATTCACTTCAACAATCCTACAGCACTTCTGTCCATATGACATTTGCATGTCTTCATGCTAGTGACCTGAACAGACATTTACGGTACCGTCGCTTTTGGGTAAATGATGAAGTAGACTTATGAGATCAAATGTGTGGGTGTCTGCCTGTCCTATGTGTGTGTGTCCCACTATTTACTCTGCGTAAGCTTAAAAGGCGCACGGACGTCAGGCCGAGGTGAGCAGCTAACTCCAAACACATAAGCTTTACTCTTCTCTGAAGAATTAACTCGACACGACTCGGCAGTTTGAAGCTGGCTGAAGCTAGGGTGATAGGTCGCTCGCAAGCTCGTAAACTCACTCTGAAGCTAGTAATTTAAATGTCCACTGAATGGAGATTGCTGGAAGAAATGAAAACGTAAAAGCACTTACAGTGGTTGATGTGGGAGCAGTCGCGGACTTTCTTGCAGAACTTTTCATGCTGAACAATTCTCAGAGAATATAGATGTTTTAAAAGACACATGGACGTTAGGTTTTTCTTCAACTCAATTCACTGAAATCGTAAATGCTCGGCTTCTTTTGGTCATAAATAAATGTATTTCTACCTAATCCTTCATCGAGAAATCCTTTATAGAATGGTGAAAACCGCATCAAAATCCTTCAAGTTGCTCTCGAGATTACCCGTTACATCCAAGAATTGGGAACTTTGTTTTATACTAAATAGATAGAGATATCCACACGATTTAAGGCTACAGCGGTACAATTTGGTGTTTTGTCTACTTATGAACAATGGTATAAATTTAAAATAAAAAATGGGTCTCTTATATTTGAATTTAGAGATGTTAACATATTATTAACATTTTATTTAATTGTAATTTAATTTATTTTATTTTTTATTCATTTTTATTTTAATTGATTTCACCTGATTTAATTTATTATTTATATTATTATTATTTTTAGTTATGCAGTGGAATTCAACCCCTTTGGGTAGCATATTATTATAGCCAATAACCAGGAGTTTTTCAGTTATTAATTAACGATGATATTGGTTCTACCTTACTGTATCATCAGCTCTTCTGTTGACTGAAACATTAATTTATATTTCCCGTTTATCAGTCTCACAAGGGAACTATCAGGTAAGACAGGTGGAAACCTATCTTGAAACTTTGTGGGCGTAATCACTGTACTGTAAGAGGACAACCTGCGGAACATCAGCTGTCAGATTAAACTGCAAGGCTCCGAAATCGTGTGGCGAATCTCTCATATAAATCAATGGGAGGTAGCGAGTACCGTACATGTTGGAATTGACAGCCCAAGGCCGGTGGGAAGCAGCCGCACGCTCCAGCCAGCACATACACCCCGCCTCGCTACTACTCCGAGTGCCACAGGGATGTCCAGCTCCGCCAGCCGTCCTGCCTGCATACGAGGATGTCAGGTACGATTTCGTAGCCTTGCAGTTCAATCTAGCGGCTGATTTGCCGCAACGATAGCGTCCACAAAGTTTCAAGGTAGGTTTCCACCTGTCTTACTTCCCTTGTTGGAAGCATACAGACCTTCTGGTTTAAGAACAGTGATATAGGTGGTGCCTAAGCTTGGCACCTATACTCAATACCCACATGTTATATTATTTTTAGCCTACTTTTCACATTTTGCAAAAATGAGGGAAAAATAGACTTATGAGCTCGATCCGGGAAAATGTTTGTCTGTCTGTCCTTCTGTCTGTCTGGCTGTGTGTGTGTGTGTGTGTGTGTGTGTGTGTGTCTATCAACTCCTAAACGGCTGCAGCAATCGAAACCAAATTTGGTATGAGTAAAGATCCATACCGGGACATCTCAATGTCACACTTGAAAATGACGTCAGTGCAACCAACTCCTGAAAAATCGCAATTGAAATTTGAGCTCCATGTCGGATATCTTGGAATGTATACATGGTAACTATTCCAAAAGCGGCTTCGGTGGCGTAGTCGGTAGCATGCTGAGCTTCTATGCTCAAGATAGCGGGTTCAAACCCGGCCGAAGCCGTCGGATTTTTTAAGAGCGTTAAAATCCCTCAGTATGCCTTCCTTTGGAGGGGAAGTAAAGCCGGCGGTCCCATGTCATAGATTTATGGCATGTTAAAGAACTTTCCACTAATTACACCTGTGTGAAACTAAATTGTATAGGTTAAGAATGTAAACAACGCTCTTAGGTTTCTATGTTCGTTGCCAAGAGCCGACTGCGGTGGCGTCTAGTAGCTGAGTTCTGAACTAAGCCTAGTAGTCGTTGACGGTGGCGTTTGGCGGCAAAATTAGGAACCATTTGAAAAAGTCTAAGTTGCAGTCTGCACTTAAATTTAAAAAAACAGATACCCACACTAATACAGTCATCACAACTAACACCGGTTATCAGACAGATTCTACACACACCCAAAGTACACGGGGCTACATGACCGCGTTGTCGCAGCCCCTAAACTTAAGAACCAACCAACCAACTAACTATTCCAAAATTGGCACACATATAGATAATAATACTTCAGTTTAATTTTCAGGAGGCCATACATGATGATTCTATGCCTACTGATAAGTCCCATTTTTAAATTCTAATAACTTCTACACTATCCATTGGATTTCAACCAAATTTCGTATATACTATGTGTACATAAACAGATATGACTGAGCGTATTATTAAGAGCCACCAGGGCTGCCAACTGTCAATAAATGCTTTCTCTATTTTTTATCCAAATACCAATATATCAGAAATTATGCGAGCCAACAGCTTTAAACCTTGCACACGTATAGTGCCTGACATTCTACATTAATTTGGAGCAACTAATGTATGTCAGTGCTACCAACATGATTCTAAGCCTGCTGATAGGACCAATTTTTAAATACATTTAATTTCTATACCATCAATTGGATTTCAACCAAATTTCGTATGTGCTATGTGTACCATAACAGATATGACTATAAGTATTCTTAAGAGCAATCAGGGCTGCCAATTGTTATGAAATGCTGTTTATATTTTTTACCCTAATATCAATATATCAGAAAGTATGCAAGCCAACAGCTCTAAGCTTTGCGCACGTACAGTACCTGACATTCTAGATTAATTTGGAGTAACTAATATACGTGAGTGCTGCCAACATGATTCTAGCCTGCTGATAGGTCCAATTTTAAAATACCAGTAACTTCTATACCATCAAATGGATTTCATCCAAAATTTGCACAAAAATAGATCATAATATTTCAGATTATTTCTGACCAGCACAGGATGACATTGTTGCCAACATGCTTTTACGCGTGCTGATAGATCCAATGTCTAACTGCATGTAACGTCCATTGGACTTCAACCAAATTTTGTATTTTGTACCTTATGAGATGGAACTAATAATATATTCAGTCACCAGGGCTGCCAACTGTAGTGCTCTATTAGGCTACGTTATACCAGGTATATTTCGATCTAATTAGACATTTCGATATTACCAACTTAATTTCGTCATTATTCTAGATAGGTTCATATACTGTAGATTAATCATTGGCTTGAATCTTAATTTTAAGAAAAGTAGGTTCTTTAGTTCGTCATGGAACTTCTCGTTATTTATTTTGCGCATGCGCTTACACATTCTCAGCATATTTGCTGGAAAGAAATCATTTACAATCACATATATACATCATAAAGAGCAAATTCTCGGTGAGTGCATTCTTGGTAGCTTTACACTTTTCCCTCACTCTTTCAGGTATGATTAGCCAAAAACAGCCTCAGAGTCGAAAGTATGACTGTCTTCTGCTTAATCTTAAAAAGGTCTGGGTCTAATTTCAATTCCGTGAGAGATTCCTTTAGGTTGTTCGGAATCACGCCAGTACTGGAGATTATAGAATTGTGCTATTGCTTCCTGAGCAGTTCTGAAAGCTCTTTGTACTTTGACAGCTTAAGAACATGATTTGTTAGCATGTTGCCACAGTTTCGAATTGCCACATCTATGAAGGTGGTGTGCTTCATGCATTTGTCAACAAGAACCAGATCAGGCTGACTGGTCTGTCAATACAGTACGATCCCAGTACAAGGTAAAGCTGTCATTTTCCAGTACACTTTCAGGAGCATATTTATGGTGTGACACTTTCTATTGGTTCAGCAGTTGAAGGTGTATAGACAGTTCTTGATGTACTATCTTGACAACAAAATTATGTCTCTTCCTATATTCTGACCCTGCGAAATGGCGACAACCTGAAATAATATGCTGAACAGTCTCTGACGTTGGGCAACGGCATCTGCTTTTGGTCATCATGCACAGATGCATCCTTGATGATGAACTTAAGGAAGTTCCTCGTGGAAAAATACAATTATACAGAGTACTTTCAATCAAAGCACAATCATCGCTGCCAATGAGTTAGCCTAGTTGTATCCAATGTCGCTGCCTTACAATCTGAAATGTTCATTTTCAGCCACGTTATTATTATTATTATCTTTAATTTCTCATAATTAGCCTATGGTACAAATCAGTTTACAATATACGGATTTCGAATCAAGTATCCTGTAAACGTATTACTGAGATAAAAATAACCTGACAATATGGCACGTATCCAGCAGCACTGCCTTCTATATTCTGGCAATCAGGTGTTTCATTTGCAGTTCCTCCAAAGCCATTGCCAACGTCTTTGGAACAACTCCCGTGGAAGAGATCACCACCGGCAAGATCCTCACGCATTTTAGTCCCCATAGTTTTCGTACTTCTTCCGCCAACGGTGCGTACTTGTTTGTCTTTTTAGCTTGGGTAGTTTGCATATTTTGGCTAAGTGGGACAGCAACGTCTATCAAGTAGGCCTTTTGCTTTCTTTTATTGAGAAAGACAATATCAGGTCGATTGGCCAAGATTTTCTGGTTGGTTAAAATAGGTCTATCCCAATACATCTTATAATCCTCATTTTCAAGCACGTTGACAGGCTGGTAATTGTAGTACACCATGCTCGTATCCAGAAGTCCAGATTTTATAGCTAGCTCTTGATGTAAGATCTTAGCAACATCATTGTGCCTCTTGGTATACTCTATGCCAGCCAGCGTAGAGCAGCCACCCATGATATGATCGATGGTTTCCAGCGCTGAGGTGCATCTACGACATCGATCATCTGCTACATCGATCATCTGCTACATTCTCTTTAAGGATGTGCTTTCTATAATTTTTTGTTGCAATGACACGATCCTGTATCGCAATTACAAAGCCCTCAGTTTCACTGAAGAGCGAACCATGCTTCAACCATAAGTTCGACAATGATCGGTCGACATGATGTTGGCTGAGCATGTGAGGGTGTACACCATGCAGTTCTTTCCGTAACCATGACATCTGGCGCTGTTCAAACGAAGTAACGTGCTCTTTTGTGTCATATTGCATGTCTGCAAGTCTAGTGGTGTGAATCTATCACTTTCAACAATGACTTCATATAGAGGAGTATTTCTTGCGCCAAAGAAGTACTTCGCAGACGTTCCACTTGCCTACTTTGGGCGATTGTGAGATCAATGACCCCTCGACCGCCTTCGCTCTGTGGTAGTGTGATACGCTCGATCGCTGCCTTTGGATGATGAAGCCGATATTTTGTCATTGACACTCGTACTCTCCGTTCTATCTGCTCCAAATCTGTCTTAGACCACTTAACGATCCCGAACGAATACGTAAGTACAGGTACTGCCCAGGTGTTAAGGGCTTTGACCTTCTTGTCTGCATCCAAGTATGATTTCAAAACCATAGCCACTCGATTAAAGAATTTCTTCTGTAAATTGGCTTTAATTTGTGTGTGTCGGATCCCTCGAAGCTGAAGAAAGCCCAAGTATTTGTAGGTCTCGCCCTCATCCAAACACTCGATTAGCTCATCTAGACCAACATCGAAGCCCTCTGCTCTATCAAGTTTCCTCTTGCCTGTATGATCGCCTTGCATCTTTTAGTCCGAATTCCATCTCCATATCGTCGCTAAACGTCTGCGTAATATCTAAGAGCCCTTGCAGTTGACGCCGTGTCCTTGCATAGATTTTTAAGTCATCCATATACAGTCTATGTGAAACCTTCTGCTTCGTCTCACCAGCTCGCATCTCACATCCCATTCCACTCCTTTTTAACTGGCCACTGAGCGGGTTTAAGCACAGACAGAACCATAGAGGACTGAACGAATCTCCCTGAAATATTCCACGGTTGATTCGAATTGCACGGGATGGAGTGACTTGGCATCGGTCTTTTAGATGAAGTTTCACATTCCATCTAGACATGATGGATTGTAGTCATTGGACAATGATGGGATCGCACTTGTAGATTTTTAATATTTCGATCAAATTTGAATGAGGTACGTAGTCATAGGCTTTCTTATAATCAATGTAGGCCATACACAAGTTTCTTTGTCCTTTCATAGCCAAACTGAATCTATTATAACTTGATCCTTGCTGCCTTGCGTTTTCCGTCGGCACCCTTTCTGCTCTTTGGCGAGTATCCCATTCGCCTCGCAATGCCTATACACTCGTTCCGCAATTATAGCCATAAATAGCTTGTAAAGCTGGCCAGCAAAAAAACGATCACTTGAAAATTTCAACATTACTTTCATTTAACTCATAAATATGAACGCTCTAGACGTAGTATATACGTTACTGTCTATAGCATGGAAGTGAGGTTAAATGTCTTCCTGGATGAATTATCATTCTTCATGTCATGGAGTTAACAATAGCGATTCATTGACATGATGCTGTTCCCCGCGGAAAGATGTGCGCCCCACCATTTTCGATATGAGCCACAGCCCTGGCAACATCTTCTGGCCTCAAGCGCATATATTTGTTTCTGAATTGCACAAGAACTGAGGATGTGGCTGTATTGATCTTTTCCTATGCTAACAAGTATAATCCTCCGTGGCTTAGGCGGCAGCACGCCGGTCTCTCACCGCTGGGTCCGTGGTTCAAATCTCGGTCACTCCATGTGAGACCTGTGCTGGACAAAACGGAGGCAGACAGGTTTTTCTCCGGGTACTCCGGTTTTCCCTGTCAAAATTTCATTCCAGCAACACTCTCCACTATCATTTCATTTCATCTGTCATTCATTTAATCATTGCCCTAGACGAGTGCGTCAGGCCTCGGCAGCCGGCACAGTTCATTTCCTCGCCGCTAGATGGGGGCTTCATTCATTCCATTCCTGACCCGGTCGGAGACTGGAAGCAGGCTGTGGATTTTCATTTTCTATGCCAACAAGTGGCAAAAGAAAAATTAAAACATTACATTGTTGACGATAGCGATGGCGCGCACATCTTTCCGCGGGAAACAGCATCATGCCAAAGAATCGCTATTGTTAAGTGAGACAGTGACATGAAGAATTGTAATGCATCCAGGAAACCAATTAACCTTACTTCCATGCTATAGCTACAGTGTGTACTGTACTAGGCCTATACCGTTAATTTATGAATTGAATGAAAGTAATGTTGAATTTTTCAAGTGATCGTTCTTTTTGCCGGTCAGTGTATTATTATTATTATGGTATATTTGTTTGCTTCTCGGGTTGATTTTGTCTTAATCTCGATACCGCTCTAGATATCGACTCTAATTGATAGCCAGGTACCGGTGATAAATGAATCTTCGATTATACATTTCATTGTGCGGTAGTGACGTTGCAGATTACGTCACATAAACTCGTCAGCAGCGCAGAGACAGGCGCCTGTGCATGATAAACATTGTTCCCACCACATCACATCAATTATTCAGACCGGACCGGGGAAATATCCGCAGTTAACTAGAGGGGAGAGATCAAAGAACTCTGCTATCAATATTACTGTCTGTGAACCTTTTGTCAACTGGTATTTCAACAATATTGAGTTATTGTGGTAGCGCGTACAGCAACATGTCAATGGGCTCAATTAAATTGAGTGGGGAATATGCACTAACCTGGATGATATTACATGAACCATATTGCGCTTTCCATTTCGAAAATAGTTTGACTTCATTTCAACTTATTACGCAAAATAAATATCACAAAAATCACGCTTCACATTGTATGCTCTTAAAGGTCAATCTGTTTAAAAGCTACTATAAACATATTTAACCATTCCTTCTCATATTGAAAACGCATCATATGAGCAGTACTTGGGCAGATTATTATGATCGATCTTCCTATCTGTCAATGCTCTAGTTTATATTCTTTGTTAGTTTCGGTCAGCGATTTTAAAGGCGACTAAAACATTTTGTGAGAGTTTAATTTTTGTTGTTGTTGAATTTTGTAGATCTTTGTTTGAGCTGTAATGTAGATAATAGTGAATTTGTGGTTGTTCCTTGTTACATTGTTTTCATCTTCTACATTCGGTATAATCTCCAAGAAATTAACTTTGCAATTTGCAAAAAGCAATCCTTTACATAGAGAAATAAGCCGATGTATAGGCTTGCAGTGTGGCAGTGAGATATACCAAGATAATAATAGGAAATGGGAAGGTTTTAGGATATCAGAAGGCTCATGTAGGAAGATATCATCACAAACGTATTACAGCCAGGTTCTGTATATGAAGATGTTCACGATGAAGTTTCAACCAGATGATCTTTGGAACGTCTTAACCCACATATTGAATATAATATATAAGTATTCCTCCACATCAATTTCTTTCTTTGGTGCCTCACTAGGATGGTTTCGAATATATCCGTATTGATGTTCTATCGACATTCATGTTAACAAGATTCAAGATTCATATTTAATATGACGTTATACTTTTATAAAAGTATCTCATGTGTTTAAAATGTATTTTAGACGAAAAGTACATTTTCAAGTCGTGATTTTTGTTCCAAGGATATCCTGAAATGTATTTACTGTATATAGGTGAGTTCATTTTCGAGACTGGAATTATTATAGCCCTCTATTTGTGAGACGGTATTACTCTGACGTACATTGTGAGCTGAGGTCTGAGTGACCGGCGATTAATCTTGCCTGTTCATAGGCACACACAATAAAATTATTTACTTTACATTTGTCGTGTTGGTACTTCAACTACTCTAACACACGATACTAATACAAACATTTCTTAAAATCAAACTATAGGTCTTTCGTACTCAAATTACGTTTGTAATGCGAAAAAATAAGAGTTTTCTCTGATCATTACATTTAATTAATTTTAAAAATGACAACTTAACAAAATATCATTTTACAGTTATTATTTAGAATCAAATCTACATGGTTGACACAATGCAACAGCAAAACATCTCCCGCCTGAATGGTCAGCGTGGAACGTTAACTGTGAGATGCGGTCACTGATACAACCCAATCGCCCCCACGTAACAGTAGCTAGGGCTGCACTGAGGTATGCAGTGACTCCAGGCCACGTGCTCGGAAGGTACACAAAAGAAAAGGCGGGAAGTAACAATAGAAGGGATAAAAATAACACTTCAAAATATTCTTGCGTCACCTAGGCCGCACCTCACAAGTAGAGGGCTAGACTAGTTTTACCGAATATATGTTTAGGTATTAGGGGACGAACAACAATCAAGGAATTGGAAAAACAAGAGAGAAAAAATCTGAAAAAAATCTACGGACCAGTTCCGAAAGAGAGAATATGGATAAAGAGACCAACAATAGAACTGTACAAACAGACAGAGACGATTACAAACAACATAAGGAAAAGAAGGGCAACGTGTTATGGACACATACATAGGATGACAGAAGACAGACTGACCAAGATTTTTTTAAATATAGTTACGAATAGCACACTAAAAACCAATTGGGTAAAGGAAACCGTGGAAGAGCTCAAGAAACTAAACATCTCTACACAAGACAGGAGCACATAGGCTACAGAGAAAAACTTAGACAACAGAAGTTTGATCAAATTCCCAAAGAGCGACAACCGGGAAAGAAGTGGACGGAGGAGAGAAAGAGGAAGCACAGTGTGTATATGAGAGGTTTTTGGGAAAAAAAAGAAGAAAGGGCCAGAATAAAACATGAACATTGATTATGTTGTAACGCTCTGCTTGTGGGGAATTAACATATAAATAAATAATTTAGTAATCAGAAAGTCTGGGCGTGTCTCTGTATGGAAGCGAATCTTGCAGCAGAAAAGAGGAGAATTGTAATGTGGTGTTACAAGAGAATGATAAAGATCCGATGGGCAGATAGGGTTACAATAATGAAGCGGTATTACGACGAGTGGGAGAGGAGATGTTTCTGGCCAATGCTAATGAAGAGAAAAGATAGGTTGGCAGGACTCATACTCAGACACCCAGGAATAGCAAACATAGTTATGGAAAGAAGGGTCGAGGATATGAACTGTAGGGGTAGACCAAGGTTAGAATATGTTAAACGGATTGCCTCGGATGTAGGGTGTAGTTGTAGAGATGAAACGGTTAGCTCAGGACAGGGGAGCATGGAGCGCTGCATCAAATCAGTCCAACAACAAACATCTAACTACTTGCTCACATGTCCAAATGTCTGTTTTATTTTTCGTCTATTCCTGTATTATTATTTAAAATATTGGTTGGTTCCTCAACGCGCTCATGTAGCCCCGTATACTTGGTGTGTGTAGAATCTGTCTGATAACCGGTGTTAATTGTGATGACTGTATTAGTGTGTTATCTGCAATTCAGGTAAGGACTGCGGACGATCAATTTCAAGTAGTTCCTACTTTTACTACCAAATGCTACCGTCAACGACACCTAGCTGTGAACTTGGCTACTAAATGCCACCGCAACTGGCACCTGGCAACGAACATTGGAACTTTTTTGAGCATTAATCAAATCTAACCTACAAATTTAGCTTCACACAATTGTGGAAGGTTATTATTTACATGCCATAAATTTATGACATGGGGTCGCCGGCTTTACTTTCCCTCCGAAGGAAGGCATACTGAGGGATTTTTCGCGATCTTTGGCATAGAAGCTCAGAATGCTACCAACTACGCCACCGAAGACGCCTATTTAAAATATTCCTATTACCATGTCAATACGCACCCTCAAACTAAACTCTCTAAAAGTCGCGTTTACATCAACTGTTGGCAACAAACGCTGGCAACAATGTTGGCGAATATCGAGAATGGTAAGATTTTTTGACAACAATTAACTCATTTTTGGCGCGTTTCGCCAGTTGCATTCTGCAATCCGAGATGTCAACACTAGAGGGGCTTGCGGCAATAGGAGCGTTAAAATAATACCACTTGCTGTTGTACTCTTCAACCCCCGAACCACTCTTCTTCTTCTTCTTAAGCTCCCTTTGGAACTGTGCGACTAAAGATCTAACTTTTGCTTGAACTTAAGAATTGGTGGTTTTCATTTCCCGCGAAATGTGATTCCAGGCATAGTTCTTCAGGTTTTTGCTTTTGAAGTCTGGGTCCATCGTGTTCCAGAGAACTGGTTGCTCACGATAGAGCTCGATCAAATTTAGGACATTATCCCGCGACCAATCAAAATCACTTAAAAGGTTGTCCATATTGACTTGTACTTCGACACTTCGACACCACAAACAGAAGTCCAGTACTACCAGCAACAGCCGTGACTAGAGTGAACCACGGCGCTGGACAGTTGAAGGGGAATTGTTAACAACACGCTTTGATCTTTACCGACTGCTGGTGGGTAATGTTGCCAAACTTTTTCAGTGATGACAGCATTGTTGGCAGCAATGTTGACAAACATTTTAGTACGATTTTTGTAAATGTTGTCGACATATGTTGGCAACACTGTTGTCAACTCCAGTGTAAACGCAGCTTAAGTCATTTCATGATAAAATCCTCGTCATCACTTACAGTCATTTCCACCAGCTAATGCTTGTGTCCGACGTGCTACAAGAGTAATGGGATAGCACCTGACCTCCAAGTCTAATATTTATAACGCCCTGCATGCAATTTTAATTGAATATAGATTTTCTGTTTGGTCTCTAACTGGAATTGACAGCTGAGTTTTTACTGATTCTCAGTATCGGTACCTGTACCTGGAATTCTTTGTTTGATGCTTGTGTTGCTACCTGAATATACATGACTAGCATTACCCGTCGCGGCTTCGACCGCGAATATTCTAGTTGTAAAGAGTACACTTAGCAAAATCTCAATCATGAATGCTATGACTGATTTATCCTTGGTATGAATAATCAGACTTTATCAATTCAGCTATTGGTGCAGTGGTTAGGGGTTTGTCATTCCTTCATAGGTATATCAGAGCGAAGTTGGTTTTCTGCGAATGTCACAGACACTATTAATTTAAGGGCCTTTAAATGTTGTTTTCGGAGACCCTTTATAGTCGGGTGGAAAAGACCTTTCGTACCACACTCGCACGTGAAAATTGCGTGAAAAATTTCTAGAGTGCCCCTTGACCCCCTTAAGCGCATTATACTGTATGTATTGATGAATTTTACAGCTTAATTTGATTCAGTGATAACCTTATAACCGTCTGGAAACTTTCACAGTAATATAATAATTGGAATTGCATTGCGTCTTAGAGTAATAGATGGACCTGTGAGATTCTGTTACCATGGTTACCGTGTTGCATTCTTTCATTATTTCATTGTAAATATATATGTTTTAAGGTATTTATTTAATTGTGAGGCATTTAAAGAGTAAGTGAGTGCGTTTCGCTTATGCATTGGGTTATGCTGAACCTGTAGGTACCCCATATGTGTAGGTTTGTGTTAACGGGACATCATTTTCGGTACAAAACTGGAATGGGACCTTAGCAGAATAATATAGGGAGGGATAAATGCGAGGGAGCGTTAAACATTCTCACGTGCCTTGTTAAAGTCGAAGTCGCTACAGGAGCGTATTGGCGGGGAAATCGTGCTCTATACCTGCTCTTTGGAAAGAAAGAATCCTGAGCATTTTTGCGGGAACGATATAAAATGGCCGCCGTGGCCTCCTATTGGCTGGAGTTTTACAGCTAGCACAACACGTGCTCATTCATGCAGTCGCTTGTTAACCGTTTAGGTTGGAGTTCCTTTCATTGTCATTGTTGTGTTTACTTTTACAAGTGGGCAGTCGTCTTTTCTCTCTTATCTGGTGGGACGTGGGTTGGCGACCACGGGACCCCACCTGAGTCCGGCATTATTTCCACTTACTTGTGCCGGGCTCCTCTCCGTCTTCTTTCATGTCGACCTCTCTTGGTCAACTATTCTTCCCTTCCAACCCCGACGGTATTAGGATATCCGAGGCCTTGGGAGTCTCTTCCTTTTTCGCCTTAATTGACCCTTGTCTCATCTTGCCTAATACCCTCCTTCTGCGGGAGGTCAGCTTTCTTTTCCTTTTCTTGTTATCTCCTGCCTTCTGCTCAAGGCCCTCAAGGAGGCAGGGTGTGTGTGGCCCCACCACTTCTGGTGCACCCTGGATATTGCTACACCCCCAGGGGCTCACGACTGGTGAGTTCGGGAGTTGGCGATCCTGAGGGATTCCTCAGCTGGGTCGGTTTTATACACTTTTTCCACTGACTTAGGTGCGGGCCCTCTCCCCTTTCCCTTTCCTCTCCTCCTTTCATGGCTCTCCTTCCTTCCAAGTCCCTCAATCCTCATTCTTCGAGGGTTGAGGGCATTTCTTTCCTTCCTGTCCTTTATTTGCCTTATCCTTTATTTGTTTACCATTTCCTCTTCTGGTTTGTAAGTCTGTACTTAGTATTAGTTATAGTTTTCATTCTCATCTCATCTTTCACTATCACCCAAACAATTAGGGGCCGATAACCTAGATGTTAGGCCCCTTAAAACAACAATTATCATCGTCATATAATTTCTTTATTTCCTCTGCCAACTCACAGCAATGCGTGTTTGTCCACAAGCATAATGTCTGATCTATTAGCCGGAATGGTTTTGCCTGTCCCAATAGAATTCAAGGGTGTCACTTTCAAGAATTCTTAGATTTTTGTACGTCTTTATGCCCTACTCAAGAGAACGGTTGAACCTGCTTAGCTGATGTGTTGGTCTTCTTTTCCTCAAATAATCTTTTGGTCCTCTCGCAGAGCTTCTTCCTTCGTTCTTATGTCCAATTTATAGTGGCTCTGGTGTTGGGTTTATTATTATACGGCTTTCAATAGTAATATTATTATTAATGTTACAAGGAGAACATCTCTGCTAATACAGGGTTATTCAAAAAGATGGAACAGATTTCAAACGTTTATTTCTTCCAAACTACAAAAGATAGAAACACAATTCCAATGTTCCTGGAAGAAGGAAAGTTCAATTTTCACTTTTTTATTCATTCAATACAAGCACCATGTGTTAAACGAACAACAACAACAAAAAAAGTGGCTCATTTCATGCCACACACGAATCAGCTGGTCTCTAGTTATCGAATTCTCAGCTTCAACAATTCGATGTGGCACACTTTCAACAGTGTCAGGCATAGAGGGGATAAACACGATCTTTTACGTAAACCCACAGATAAATATCACACGGAGTGTGGTCTGGAGACATGGGAGGCCACCGGCGATGAAGTTGATCTTCTGCTCCTCCTCTCCCAATCCAACGTCCTGTAATGGTGTCATTCAGGTAACGTCGGACGGGGAATAACCTGTTTTGAAGCATGTGTAGATAGGTTAGTCCTGTCACAGTTTTCTGCATGAAGAAGAATGGTCCATAAACTTTGTTTACAGATGTGGCACAGCAGACGTTAATCTTCTGTGAATCTCGCTCATGTTCAATAATTGTCATAAGATTTTCACTCGCCCAAATTCTAACGTTATGGTGACTAACTGTACCGGAATTATGAAGAGTGGATTCATCAGAAAAGATTAATCATTCATATTTTACTCTTTTGTCTGTCCAGGAACTTTGGAATTATGGTTCTACCTTTTGTAGATTGGACAAAATAAATGTTTTTTAATAACCCTGTTGAAGTGATGTATTCGATATTCGGCCAACAATGTTCCTACATATATCTTCAATATCAGTAGGGGACCATTTAAAGGCTGAATTAATGTATTCATGACGGTTTAAAGAAAATTTTCATAATTTAAAAGCAAACTCCTTGAAATTATTTTGTTGGTTAACTAGAATGTAAATGAAGGCTGTTATTCCATCAGAAGGGTACCGTATCCGACAATATTTCTTGTAAAACAAATTGGCATATTTGGAGATCATCTAGCAACAGGGCCGGCGTGAAGCCCATGTGTCACATGTGGGGCGCTGGCAAGGTTGGGGCGCCGCGCCAGTGAAACGGAATCTTCATTTTTCGTGGGATAATCATATTTTGATTTTGCGGCGCTATAAAACTGAAATATAAACTTTGACGCCCCTGAATATAAAAAATATTTAGCATTAAATCTCGACATTTTATTGAGATATTAAATCTCAATATCATCTGGAATATTGGAACGGCAACATTGACAATTGAAAACCACATTTTAAACACTATTGATACTGATTCGATTTTGAAAGACTTTGCCAAGCTTAAGGCGAGGAATGTATGCTTTTGTTCATAAATGATTCAGTATTTGTTATTCTATTCGTCAATGTTTCATTTAATGTAAATACAAAACACGGTTATTTATTTTAATTTGTAATAAACAATAATATTATTACATCCCATTAATTACATGACGAATAAGTTAGGGTCGCCAAACCCAGATCTCGCATGTGACAAAAGAAACCTTGAACCGGCCCTACCTAGCAACTAGGTTATTTCTTTCACAGAACTATTAACATTAGTGTTTGTGATATCCCCTACTAGTTAATCACTATTATACCGAGAAATATAACATATTCTTTCACAAATGCAACATTTCAAAAGTATTTTTTCCTTTCTTCAAATTTAGTTTTGAATGGGGACATGTGTTCTTTCTAGTTTTCTAATTTAATGATCTATAAATGAGATTTTGTTGAAGTTGCTGGGTGAATTAGAAATTGACTTATTGAGGTTTCGACCTGTAAAAAGAAACACACAATTCTTACTTGTTGAATACATTAAGTTTTAATTTTGCATTGTCATTAGACACGCGCGCTACGCCTTGGTCCATTTAAATACATTTTCAGCGCATATTTATCCATTAAGCATGTGAACAATACCGTTTTTTTTAAAGAAGAAGGATTGAGTTTTCACCTGGAAACAAATATAAATTGAAAATTCCATCCAATTTCAAACGTAGGCCTAAGGCAGGAAACTCACAACACCTCGGATATCCTAATACGGTCCGTGAGCAAGAGTTAACCAAAGGAGGTCGACAGCCTAATGTCGGCTAACAAGTGAAGTATCAGGTAAGATAGGTCGAAAGCTATGTTGAAACTTTGAGGACGCAATTGTTGTACTATAAGAGGACAACGTGCGGAAAATGAGGCGCCAGATTGAACTGCGAGGCTCCGAAATCATGTGGCGAATCTCTCATATAAATCAATGAGAGGTAGCGAGTACCGTACATGTTGGAATGGACAGCCCTGACCGCCCAAGCACTCAAGGCCGGTGGGAAGCAGCCACACGCTCCAGTCAGCATATACAGGGATGCCCAGCTCCTCCAGCCGTCATTCCTGCGTACCAGGATGTCAGGTACGATTTCTGAGCCTTGCAGTTCAATCTGGTGGCTGATTATACGCAAGTTGTCCTCTTATAGTACATCTATTATGTCCACAAAGTTTCAAGATAGGTTTCCATCTGTCTTATCTCTTGTAAGTAAGGCCGACCTCAGTTGGGTTCGTCCCACTCCCACCAGAGCGCTCTGCCGATGCGGCACTGCTCTAATCCTTGTATAGCAATAGAATATACATGATGTTATAATCTGGAGGGCAAACATAGAATATGAACATAAACACTGTGCGCTTCACATTAGCCGAGCACTGACACAACTTTTGAAAAGGTACAGTAATTACGTTTAGTGGTTGTGTTAGCACCTGAGACTCCGTTTCATCAGTTCCCTTTCGGGATCACAACTTCTTAGCAGCGCCCACAGCGGACCGGGTTCGATTCCCGGTCAATGCATGTGAGATGCCATGTCCTGTGGTTCGGATTCAATGTAAAAAGGTCCCATGATTGCTGATCACTAGTTATTTTTTTTTTTTTTGCGTATGCCTTTTATTGCCGGGAGTGTCCGAGGACATGTTCGGCTCGCCAGAGTTTGTAGCTGCTTCTATGTGGACACCCATGGGGTGAGCTACAAGTACCGTCGCGCGTGTGGAGTGTTGTCTGGGGAGGAAAGTTTGAATGTAAGGACGAGGAGTTGGAAGGTAGTGGCTGTGGCCTATAGTTAGGGACCAACCCTGACATTTGCCTGGAAGGAAGATAGGAAACCACAGAAGATCATCTTCAAAGTTGCCAGCGGGGGGATTCGAACCTCCTCGCCTCCTGGATGTGAGCGACTGTCTGCAGCCACGCCGTAACGACCACGGCTAACTCACGAGATTAACGGTGACGTAAAACTGTAAACTTCCTTCCTTCTTAGCTGCACGTTGGGGAACTGCAGCAAGTCCAGAGGTCAGAGCTTCGAATCCAGGGGTTACAGTGGCCATACTGAGTCTGGTTTTCCACACGCCTTCCAGGCAAATGTTGGGATAGTAATTTTTTTTAAGCTCCAGGGCACTTGGCCCATTTCATGTTCCTACTACAGCCACCACAGAAACACAGGTTATCAGACAAATTTCAAGATGTTCCGAGCCCCTAAAATGTATGAACAAGTTCTGCGTATTGGGAACGTGATAGCGTAGTGGTCAAACTGCTCGCCTCTCTCCAAGGCGTAGCGGGTTCTATCACCCGGCCAAAGCATGTAAGATTTTATATGTGAATTGTCACGTCTTATGGTTTGGATTCCATGTAAAAAGGTGGTCCCGAAACTTATGATTGCGGTCACCTAAGTCTTCCTTCATTCATTACTTCTTCCTTCCTGTAACACTACAGCTTCAGTCACGAGGCGTTCCCCCAGGGGCTCACAACTTGTGGGACGTGGGTTGGCGACCACGGGACCCCTGCTCAGTCCGGAATTGCTTCCACTTACTTGTGCCGGGCTCCTCTTCATCACCCCGACGGCATCCGAGGCCTAGGAAGTCTCTCATCTTTCCTGATCCCCTATTCTTCTAGGGATCCGCCTTCTTTACATTATATTTCCTTTCCTCTTCAAGATTCTCGCACTGTTTTTGTGAATTTGCTCCTCGTGTATCTAAATTCCATTTTGTGATTACTGTATTTTGACTCTACACTCACTACATTTTGTAGGTATTTTCAATCAACAGTAAGTTGCAATTCGTAGGTATTTTCAATCTAAATTGCATTTTGTAAGTTTTTTTTTCAATCTAAATTTCATTTTACGAGTATTTTCAACCTCAATTGCATTTTGTAAAGATTGACAATCTAAATTGATTTTTAGTAAATCTTTCAATGTGTGGTACCATTTTGTGAGTTTTCTGAATTTCAATTGTATTTCGTAAGTATTTTCAACCTAAATTACATTTTGTGATTTTGAATCCAAATTACATTTTGTAAGTATTTTTTAATTTCAATTTGAATCTGGTAAGGTATTTTCAATCTCAATTGCATTTTATGAGTATTTCGAATCTACAATGCATTTTGTAAGTATTTTGAACCTAAGCTACATTTTGTGAGTTGTTTCAATCTGAGTTCCCTTTTGTATTTTCAGTGTTACTTAATTTTTGTTCTGGTTTACATTTCATTGTCATTTTCACTATCACCCAGACCATTAGGGGCCGATAACCTCGATGTTAGGCCCCTTAAAACAATTATCATCATAATCATCACGAGGCGTGAATTAAGAAGGTTGAAAGTGTTGAACGTAGACAGCGTCTAAGTTGATGTAACGTCCCGTACAGACTATGGTGAATGAAAAAGTACTGGGAGAACAGGAAAATACGAGCCACTAAACACGGATCAGAAGAATAAATATTTTAACGCATAGACCATTATATTCGTAATATATTTCTATTGTGAAACATATTTATATTTCAAAGAGGAACTGATTTAGCTTCATGTTGGTTTCTTCCCACTCGAAAGGTTTTATATTTAGTTGCTAAAATGTCATTAAATTTACACTTCCGCTTTGGAATTGTAGAAAATTGTGTTTAGCCGTGGTTTAATTTAATTTATGTGTTGAAAGAAAGCAATCACATTCAACAATGCTGACTCGACAACATTCAAGCGGCAAAGAGAAACGCTCCAAAGAATATGAAACGCTCTCCACACAGATAATATTGCACTCCCCTCGCAATCGCAACTCATTGTTCTCGTTCTGTCGCAACTGGAAAGTTGCTTTTGAAACCACTGATGTGTTTAATGTTAGTTTCTAAAACTGGAGGACAATTACGAATTTAAGGAAATTCACCTGGACCCCGGACGATTGTTTGAGTTGTAGGGCATTATAGAATTGAAAAGGTTCATTCTGGTTCCGTATTGATAAACTGAGCAATAAACATGTTAAAAGTTTCGCCTGTAAATACTTTTATTAAATAAGATCACTGTGTGATCATTGGTGGGAAATGTTTCGAGGTGGTCCCTTCATCAGCCGATATGAATGCATTGATAAATGTCAAAGACACAAGATAAATATATAATGTAACACTAAAACGTCCCTTGTCATTAAACCTTATGCGGTGCACCTTAAAGAAGAATGGGAAATTGAACGCCTAAACCAACAAATTTGAAACACATATTAAAACTCTAAAAAATGCCTGATTTTCTTGAATATCACTGCTAGTGGAAATTGCTTCGGTGGCGTAGTTGGTAGCATGCTGAACTGCTGTGCCCAAGATAGCGGACTCAAACCCGGCCGAAGTCGTCGGATTTTTAAGAGCGTTAAAATACTTAAGTATGGCTTCCTTCAGAGGGGAAGTAAAGCCGGCGGTCCCATGTCATAGATTTATCGCATGTAAAAGATCCTTCCACAGACTAAACTTGTGTGAAGCTAAATTTCTAGGTTAGATTTCGTTGCAACGGTCTCAAAATTCCAACGTTCACCACTAGGTACCAGTGACATCTGGTGGCGAAGGTTGGAACAACTTGAAATTGAACGGAACTTGTAGCTCACCCCATGGGTGTCCGCTTGAAGCAGCTACAGCCTCTGGCGAGCCGAACATGTCCTCGGACACTCCCGGCACTAGAAGCCATACGATAAATAGATTTTTAAATAAATAAATAAATAAATAAATAAATAAATAAATAAATAAATAAACTGCTAGTGGAAAGAAACGTGGTTAGTAGCCTAAAAATTCTTATAGGGTAAAACTGTGTAGTTCAAATCGTTAGAAGTTATACAATTCATGAACATAATTACTTCTACCGGAGCATTCTATTTGCGAGATATTATTTCAGCGCAGTTGACTTCATTGCTTTTATATTTCTGCATCACTTGTGAAATATTCCCATGGTTACTGCTGTATTCCAACAACATGTTTCATTTAATTCTCAACTATTGCTACCGCACTGAACCAATACCTTTCATGTTTCATTAACATCTGATATCCGCAGTGAAGCGTGTGTTTGTTTTTATAATTTTTCTCGTCGATGAACACTTCTGAAGATTTGAACTACAACATAGTTTTACCCTATTGAAAGTGTTCCTAGTATAAGACTTTATACTAACCACGTTCTTTTCCCACTAGCAGTGATCTGCAAGACAATCAGACATCTTTAGAGTGTTAATATGTGTTTATTTTATTGTTATTGTCTTACATCAAATTGTGTTGATTTAGGCGTTCAATTTTCCATCTTCCTTTATTGTGCAACATATAAGGTTTAATGACAAGGGACTGTTTAGTGTCTTTGTTATTTGCGCACAGAGGGCAGCTTGCATGTCGAATTTTGTTGTTCCTTGGAGCGCTATGAAATTCAAGGACCTTAGATATCAAAGCTCCTTGACACTATAGCGTTTCTGGCCGAAGTCATTGGATTTTTAAGAGCGTTAAAATCCCTCAGTATACCTTCCTTCGGAGGGGAAGTAAACCGGCGGTCCCATGTCATAGATGTATGGCAAGTAAAAGAACCTTCCACTAATTACAGCTGTGTGAGGCTAAATTGTATAGGTTAAGAATGTTAACAACGCTCTTAGGTTCCTACGTTCGTTGCCAAGAGCCGACTGCGGTGGCGTCTGGTAGCTAAGTTCTGAACTAGTAGTCGTTGACGGTGGCATTTGGCAGCAAAAGTAGGAACTATTTGAAAAATTCAAATGTCTGCAGTCCTTACTTGAATTAAATAACAGATAACACACACGAATACAGCCATCAAAATTAACACCGGTTATCAGACAGATTCTACACACACCCAAAGTACACGGGGCTGCATGGCCGCGTTGTCGCAGCCCCTAAACTTAAGAACCAAACAACCGACACTATAGCGCTTTGTAGTAGAGAAAGGCAGAAAATCCCGAGATTAATTTTGCCATTATGAACACGGCCTACTGAATTCAAATGGGTTCTTTAACATGCCAACAACGTATGACATGCGTGCTGTGATTTTTGTCGCCTTTCAAAAAAATCAATTACCACGGCCAGGAGCGAACCTGCAAGCTTGGAGTTGGTAGTTCGACACGATAACCACTCACCCACCAATGACCACACAGTGATCATATTTAATAAAAAGTATTGATTAGGCGGAACTCTTAACCTATTTATTACTCAATTGTCGGGCATGTCCGGAATTTTCCGGACGTCTGGTAACCCTAGGAACGAAGCACATAGAAAAAGGATGGTCAAAGTTGGCAAGCAAGCAAGTACTTTGTATATTCCTTGATGGCTTCATCGCAAATGAAAATTACGATCCAAATGTTCCAAGTGGTAAGTAGTGCAATGATGGGCGCGGCGAGGGCCAAGGGCGGACCACAATCACTTTGTATTGTCTTGTATTACATTGCCCCCCTTCCCCCATCTAGCCCTGTATTTATGCCCGTCCGAACTCTTGTCCTGCTCGGATATCGCTTGTTCGCACGCACATCTCTTCTCTCGATGTGGAGTGATCTCACAGATGGGATAGAGTTTCTTCCTGGGATTTCCTGCCTTGTATACTTTTCCCTAGGGAACCGAGTACTGTTGATTAGCCAACAATGCAACTGTTTAATAAAAGCTTTGTTATTAGATAACCATGACAACTAGAAACTTGAGATATTTACACGTTATCAACAACATCCATGGCAGTGTTTTGATAGTGAATTATAGATATTAAAAACATTAGCATTACCCGTCGCGGCTTCGCCCGCGAATATTCTAGTTGTAAAGAGTACACTTAGCAATTACCAAAATCTCAATCATGAATGCTATGACTTATTTATCCTTGGTATGAATAATCAGACTTTATCAATTCAGCTACTGGTGCAGTGGTTAGGGGTTTGTCATTCCTTCATAGGTATATCAGAGCGAAGTTAGTTTTCTGAAAATATCACAGACACTGTTAACTTAAGGACCTTTAAATGTGGTTTTCGGAGACCCTTTATAATCGGGTGAAAAAGACCTTTCGTACCACGCCCACACGTGAAAATTGCGTGAAAAATTCTAGAGTGCACCTTGACCCCCTTAAGCGCATTATACTGTATGTATTGATGAATTTTACAGCTTAATTTGGTTCAGTGATAACCTTATAACCGTCTGGAAACTTTCACAGTAATGTAATAATTGGAATTGCATTGCGTCTTACAGAAATAGATGGACCTGTGAGATTCTGTTACCATGGTTACCGAGTTGCATTCTTTCATTATTTCATTGTAAATATTCATATTTTAAGGTGTTTATTTAATTGTGAAGCATTTAAAGAGTAAGTGAGTGCGTTTCGCTTACGCATTGGGTTATGCTGAACCTGTAGGTACCCCATATGTGTAGGTTGGTGTTAATGGGACCTTATTTTCGGTACAAAACTGGATTGGGACCTTAGCAGAATAATATAGGGAGGGATATTTGAAAAAGAATGATCAGTTGAAAATTCTGAAAATTTTAGAAGGTACTTGTATTTTGGTACCCTTTTCTCTGATGTTAAAATAGATAATTGGGTGAAATCTATAATTCTTAATCTAATGTTATTGATACAGTTTTTGAAGCAAAAAGCAATTAGTTTCGATTTTATGAATTTCTGATTTCGTCAATATGTTTTAGTCTTTATTTCAGTTCTTTTTTAATTTTTTTATTTTATCTTTTTTCGATTACTTCCATGTTGCTTCGCAGCTTTTGGTTTGTAAGCATCTATAACTTCAGAAAATTTCAACTTCATCAGGCATGTGGTTCCTGGAAAAATGTACTAAATACCGAAACTTTTATCACTAATGACCTAAATTATGGTTTCTATACCTATGTTATATATATTGGTGAAATCGGGAAAGACTAGAGAATGTTTTGAACCTAAAAACAAAAAATGCTATTTTCGGTCATTCCACACTACATGATTCCCTTAATGTGGAGAACATTTCCATTCATTTTATGATCAAAATCACATCAGTTCCAAATTTTTACGGTCCGTGTGTCAAATCATAAATTAATTACACGCACTTCCTAATAATTCTAATCTTTATTCAACCACAAAATGCTAATGCCATTCATCTCTCTTCACATAGTCTCTAAACCGCACAGCCTACTCGAAGCGTCAATTCCCTTTTCCTTGCACAGCCTTTACAATCTTGACTTTTGAGTGAAATAAATATATTCCTCGCTTTACCGCAAAGTGCTGCTTTGTGCCTGTATAGCCTAGACACGTAGCACGTCATCTTGAAAATTTCAGCAGGGTGAACTATATATACTCCATTAAATATCACGGTATTCATAGCAAACGGACAGAGCATTAACTTGAGAGGTCCAAGGTTCCAATCCCAGCACTGACAGTGGCCATCCTGGTACTCAGACAAATAATTCATCAATTAATTTGCAGTATTTTATTTTTTGAATTCGAATCACAAGAGAATATTTTCTGGGGTGACTGCTTCACTCAAACAGCCACAGGTTATTCCATGATTTTAGTTTAAGACGGACTATACTCCATGTTTTTCCCATGCTGGCCCCTGCACGAACCCTAGATCTTAATAATTCCATTTCCGGACTGGCCTTGTCGCCTCCGGGATCCAAAGTTGCAGGATTGAATCCTCGCACGGCGCAAATAGGAGTGAGCCGTGCCAGTAGATTTACTGGCACGTTAAAGAGCCCCTTCGGGAAGGCACGTTAAAGATCCCCTTGGGGGAAAAATTCCGGCACCCCGGCGTAATAGTTAAAAGGGACGCAAAACTAATATCATTATTGAATTCAATTTCCACAAATTACTGTTGTCAGCACGATGATACAGGTTACCAAAAATTTTAATGTTCACACTATTATCCGAGGCGTATTACCAAAAATGTCAGAAAACCTCATTGATGCAACAACTTTAAGTCTATTTTAGTTTAATAATAATCAACAGTAGAGAAATGTAGTAATTAGAAAAGAACTATATCAGGAAAGTATGAGAGAGGGGGTGGAGAAAAAGAGACTAAGCTGGTATGGACATGTTAAGATGATGAGCGGGCAAAGGTTACCAAAAATAATGGAAGAACTTACGATCGATGGAAGAAGACCTCGAGGACGTCAAAGAATGGGCTGGAGTGCTGGAGTGAGAGTCTGTATAGAGACAAGAGTAGTGGAGGAAGGGTGGTGGTGGGAAGATAGAATGTGCTGGAGTACTGGACTGAGAGTCTGTATAGAGAGAAGAGGAGTGGAGGAAGAGAAGTGGTGGGAAGATAGAATGCGCTGGAGAGCTGGAGTGAGAGTCTGTATAGAGAGAAGAGGAGTGGAGGAAGAGAAGTGGTGGGAAGATAGAATGCGCTGGAGTGCTGGAGTGAGAGTCTGTATAGAGAGAAGAGGAGTTAACTGGCTTCAAGTGGAGGAAGAGCAGTGGTGGGAAAATAGAATGCGCTGGAGTGCTGAAGTGAGAGTCTGTATAGAGAGAAGAGGAGTTAACTGGCTTCAAGTGGAGGAAGAGCAGTGGTGGGAAGATAGAATGCGCTGGAGTGCTGGAGTGAGAGTCTGTAAAGAGAGAAGAGGTGTGGAGGAAGAGAAGTGGTGGGAGATAGAATGCGCTGGAGTGCTGGAGTGAGAGTCTGTATAGAGAGAAGAGGAGTGGAGGAAGAGAAGTGGTGGGAAGATAGAATGCGCTGGAGTGAGGTCTATATAGAGAGAAGAGGAGTGGAGGAAGAGAAGTGGTGGAGTGAGAGTCTGTATAGAGAGAAGAGGAGTCGAGGAAGAGGAGTGGTGGGAAGATAGAATGCTCTGGAGTACTGGAGTGAGAGTCTGTATAGAGAGAAGAGGAGTGGAGGAAGAGCAGTGGTGGGAAGATAGAATGCACTGGAGTGAGGGTCTGTATAGAGAGAAGAGGAGTGGAGGAAGAGAAGTGGTGGGAAGATAGAATGCGCTGGAGTACTGGAGTGAGAGTCTGTATAGAGAGAAGAGGAGTGGAGGAAGGGAAGTGGTGGGAAGATAGAATGCGCTGGAGTGAGAGTCTGTATAGAGGGAAGAGGAGTGGGGAAAGGGAAGTGGTGGGAAGAGAGGATGCGCTGGAGTACTGGAGTGAGAGTCTGTATAGAGAGAAGGGAAGTTAACTAGCATCAAGCTCACGATGTTCTTCTGGCTTCTAAGGATAAGACTGATCTGCAATTACAAGTTCAGGCATGGACCAACCGCCTCGTAGAGTTTGGATTACGGCTCATCATTAAGAAACCTGAATCTCGTATCTAGGCTCGACTATCACTATAGATGGAACCCTCAGACCTGAGATATCACATCGCGTGTGCAGTGCTTGGCTTAAGTGGCGCTCTTTGTCTGGTGTCTTATGTGATAAGAAGATTCCAGACCGGCTAAAGTCTGAAGTTTATCGTCCCATTGCTCTGTATGGGGCAGAATGCTGGCCTTGGAACAGCAACTTGGTGTGATGGAGACCTGTGCATCTGGCTTGACACTCCATGGTCATGTCAGCAAGAATGACACTCCAAGCGATATGGAGTAGCGCCAATTGCTGGAAAGATGTAGGGAAGCCGTCTCCGCTGGTATGGTCATGTCTTACGGGCTGCTCCAACAACAGTTGCATAGACTGGTTGGCATTGCGAATAGATGGGAAGAGCACAATAGAACGACCGAGACAGCGTTGGCTTGACACTCTCCATGACGATTTTAAAAATTGCCCGACGTCATCCTGGCATGGCACACAATCCTGTAATATGGCGACAGAGAACCCAAAAAGCAGACCCTGCTAATTTGTGGGACAAATGCTAAAGGAAAAAGAAGAATAAATTGAGGAAGAAAAGTGGTGGGAAGATAGAAAAAGATGGAGAGGCCTCGTAAACACCCAGACCCGGCAATAGCTGGAACGGGATTTGTAATCAACAATAAATATTAATCTAACGTTTAACATTTGAACAAGCTCTCCTCTACTTAACTGCCTACCTTTAAATCATCAGCATTTTGAGGTCACGACTAGGTTTTGATCTGTCAATTGAAATTTGAGCTCCATGTTGGATATCTTGGAATGTATGAATGGGAGCTATTTCAAAATTGGCACACGTATAGATAATAATATTGCATTTTAATTTCCAGGAGGCCATACATGGCAGTGTTGCCAAAATGATTATAAGCCTGCTGATAGGTCCAAATTTTAAATGCATATAACTTCTACACTATCAATTGGATTTCAACCAAATTTCGCATGTTCGTTGTGTACATAATCTGATATGATTGAGCGTATTCTTAAGAGCCACCAGGGCCGCCAACTGTTAATAAATGCTCTCAATATTTTTAAACTAAATACCCATATATCAGAAAGTATGCAAGCCGACAGCTTTAAACTATGCACACGTATAGTACTTGACATTCTATATTAATTTTGAATAAGTTATATACGTCAGTGCTACAAACATGATTCTAAACCTGCTGAGAGGTCAAACTTTAAATACATGTAACTTCCATACTATCATTTGGATTTCAACCAAATTTCGTGTGTGCTATCTGTACCATAACAGATATGACTATGCCGAGTCTTAAGAGTAACCAGGGCTGCCAACTGTTAATAAATACTGTCACTATCTTTGTTACCCTAATATAAATATATCAGAAAGTATGCAAGCCAATAGCTCTAAACTTTGCACACGTATAGCACCTGGCATTCTAGATTAATTTGGAGTAACTAATATAGGCCTACGTCAGTGCTGCCAACATTATTCTAAGCCTGCTGATAGGTCCAATTTTAAAATGCATGTAACTTCTATACTAACTAATGGATTTCACTGAAAATTGACACAACAATAGATCATATTATTTCAGATTACTTCTGACCAATACAGGTATGTTTTTGTTGCCAACATGATTTTACGCGCGCTGTTAGATCCAATGTTTAACTGCATGTAACGTCCATGCTATCCAGTCTGTACCGAGATGGAACTAAGAATATATTTAGTCACCAGGGCTGTCAACTGTAGTTCTCTATTAGGCTACATTATGCCAGGTATACAGTATTTCGAACGTATTAGAAATTTCGATATTACCAACTTAAATTCGACATTATTCTAGATAGATCCATATAGATTAATAATTGGCATGAATCTAAAATTTTAAGAAAAGTAGGCTCTTAAGTTTTTTCACGGAAATTCTTGTTTCCTTTCATCTTTGAATTTGACTTTGAGTTGTGTCAAAAATGTCGTCACGAGTCGGTGAGACGCTCAGCTTACTGTTGATACACTGGAACACGTGATGCGTAGTATGACGCTTTGTAAAGCTAATGCAATATCCCAAACCGTGTTAAGATACGGTATTCAATCACTAATAAAACACAGGCAGCGGTGACGAGGCTGAAGGCTGTCGATACTGTCACACTCTTGTTCCAATATTCCGGGAGATTATTTATAAAGGCAGCGGACTGCGGGCCATTATTATATCCGATGGCCAACCTTTCAACATGTAGCCGTAAGGATATAAGGAGATGTAGTATTACTATACCGCACAGGCCCGAGAAAGATGAACAATTATTTTAGACTAGCATTGCCCGTCGCGGCTTCGCCCGCGAATATTCTAGTTGTAAACAGTACACTTAGCAAAATCTCAATCATGAATGCTATGACTGATTTATCCTTGGTATGAATAATCAGACTTTATCAATTCAGCTACTGGTGCAGTGGTTAGGGGTTTGTCATTCCTTCATAGGTATATCAGAGCGAAGTTAGTTTTCTGGGAATATCAGAGACACTGTTAATTTAAGGGCCTTTAAATGTGGTTTTCGGAGACCCTTTATAGTCGGGTGAAAAAGACCTTCCGTACCACACTCACACGTGAAAATTGCGTGAAAAAATTCTAGAGTCACCCTTGACCCCCTTAAGCGCATTATACTGTATGTATTGATGAATTTTACAGCTTAATTTGGTTCCGTGATAACCTTATAACCGTCTAGAAACTTTCACAGTAATGGAATAATTGGAATTAAATTGCGTCTTACAGAAGTAGATGGACCTGTGAGATTCTGTTACCATGGTTACCGTGTTGCATTCTTTCATTATTTCATTGTAAATATACATGCTTTAAGGTATTTATTTAATTGTGAGGCATTTAAAGAGTAAGTGAGTGCGTTTCGCTTACGCATTGGGTTATGCTGAACCTGTAGGTACCCCATATGTGCAGGTTGGTGTTATTGGGACCTTATTTTCGGTACAAAACTGGAATGGGACCTTAGCAGAATAATATAGGGAGGGATTTCTATACAACAGAAGCAGTGATGACTATGGAATAGAGACAGGCAAATCAGAAGTTACGACATGAAGTGGCCAGAATGGCATTGCACGGTTTTCACACCAAACTGTGCATGACCTGTGTGTGAACTTCGGTTTCATTTCATTTCATATTTATTCATCAGTGCCTTACACTATATTTACAGTACACTGAAGGAAGTCTCTGAAAAGAGCAAAGCCCCACTTGGTTGGTCCCTCAGTTTAGGGGCTGCGACAACGTGGTCATGCAGCCCCGTGTACTTTGGGTGTGTGTGGAATGTGTCTGATAACCGGTGTTAATTGTAATGGCTATATTAGTGTGTGTTATCTGTAATTCAGGTCAGGACTGCAGACGATCAATTTCAAGTAGTTCCAACTTTTGCTACCAAATGCTACCATCAACGACACCTAGCCGCGGACTTTGCTAAAAGATGCCACCGGAACCAGCACTTGGCAATGAACTTTGGAACTTACTGAGCGTTAATCAAATCTAACCTACACGTTTAGCTTCACACAAGTAGTTAGTGGAAGGTTCTTTTACATGCCATGAATCTATGACATGGGCCCGATGGCTTTACTTCCCCTCCGAAGGAAGTACTGAAGGATTTTATAACGCTCTTAAAAATCCGACAACTTTGGCCGGGTTTGAACCCGCGATCTTTGGGGTGGCTTCGGTGGCGCAGTTGGTAGCATGCTGAGACATTAGATAGGCGCCCATGTCACCTCCTTAGACAAGATAGTAGATAGGAGGCCATCTCAAAATGAAAAAAAAAATCTGAATTTCAGTTTGATTCCAGTTGGTGTGCAAATATATGAACAAAACATTAGAATGTGCGAGAAGACCACAATATGATCGAATCTAGTGCCACCGAATCCTAAATTTCCCGACATGTTTTTGTAAATTTCATTCAAGGGTGGATTTTATGCCTTGTATCGTCATATAATTTTATGTCGCATGTTATTAGGCTATATCATAACATCATTTTATTTGATGTATTGTCTGCAGGTGGCTAAGCATTCTTGGCTGTCACCGTGGAGCCTTAGGTTCGATTCCCGGCTCGACCATGAAATTTAAATCTGATCTGAGGGCTGAATGGGTACACTCAGCCTCGTGAGGCAAAACTAAGAAGAGGTAGGTTTGCTTTCGCCTTGTAGATGTACTCATTTAAAGTAGATTATAAAGATTCACAATGTTGTCACCTTGTCAAGCCTTTAAAAGTTGCTGTCGGCGTGTATTGTTACTCAAAAGGAATCACAGGAGTTTCCTTTACGTGCTTTCTCTCCGTGAGCAAGTGTTAGATGATGCTGCTGGCGCAGAATAGATGCGACACAATGAGTAAGAAAACAGCTATGCTCTTTAACGACTCAGGGAAGCACGCACAAGATTGTGTAAAGATGACACGAAAATTATCATCTTCACTGCGAGAATAGACGCCGCTATTCAGAGCGGAGAGACGGTGATTTGTGTGTGCGAGGCGCTCTCAAAGCCTGGTCTCTACCGCGTAATGTTTGTGAACATTAGTCGAGCCATTCTCCGGCAGCTCGGGTCATCCTCTTGGAAGATTAGCAGCGGTTGATTCCCAGATAGCGGCCATTCTAATTAACAAGGGTCTAATTGCGTCTCTCCACCTTCACAACAACCAGCCTCGTGCTCTCGTAACAGCTAACGTGTATCGGGCGCAGGTTTCTTTTATGCAAGGGGATAATTGCACTACGAGTCCCATGTAAGGGGTGACATTGAATGTGTCCATTCTTCTTCTACACTCTTCATGGCGGGGTGGGATTCAGTTTGATGGAAACAAGGTAAGCTTATGCTGTCTCTGTGTTAGGTAGTCAGCCCGAAGGCTGGTTGGATCCTCCAAAAGCACCGCCGTTAAGTTATGTGGGTAGATACCCACAAAAACCCAAGGCAGCGCTATATTGAGGCGTACTAGGTAAGAAGAGGAGTGAGGTAGTTTGCCATTGCTTTCCTCACTGAGTCAGAATAGCAGTACTAACCCAATGAGTATAACCTTTCACAGCATCCACAGGCACTGACTGTGCCCTGAATGTCATTACTAAGCACCACTCATACCTCAGTAGCTTCCATATAATCACAGTCATGACTGAGGCTAAGACATCGGTGATACTCTAGCCTGTGCCAACAGACACTGACTGTGCCCTGAATGTCATTACTAAGCACCACCCATACCTAAGTAGCTTCCATATAATCACAGCCTTGGGTGAGACTGAGACATCGGTGATACTCTAGCCTGTGCCAACAGGCACTGACTGTGCCCTGAATGTCATTACTAAGCACCACTCATATCTCAGTAGCTTCCATATAATCACAGCCATGTGTGAGACTGAGACATCGGTGATACTCTAGCCAGTGCCAACAGACACTGACTGTGCCCTGAATGTCATTACTAAGCACCACTCATACCTCAGTAGCTTCCATATAATCACAGCCATGAGTGAGACAGACATCGGTGATACTCTAGCCTGTGCCAACAGACACTGACTGTGCCCTGAATGTAATTACTAAGTACCACCCATACCTCAGTAGCTTCCATATAACCACAGTCATGAGTGAGACTGAGACATCGTTGATACTCTAGCGTGTGCCAACAGACACTGACTGTGCCCAGAATGTCATTACTAAGCACCACCCATACATCAGTAGCTTCCATATAATCACAGTCATGAGTGAGACTGAGACATCGGTGATACTCTAGCCTGTGCCAACAGACACTGACTGTGCCCTGAATGTTATTACTAAGCACCACCCATACCTCTGTAGCTTCCATAAAATCGCAGCCATGAGTGAGACTGAGACATCGGTGATACTCTAGCCTGTGCCAACAGACACTTACTGTGCCCTGAATGGCATTACTAAGCACCACCCATACCTCAGTTGCTTCCATATAATCACAGTCATGAGTGAGACTGAGACATCGGTGATACTCTAGCCTGTCCCAACAGACACTGACTGAGTCCTGAATGTCATTACTAAGCACCACCCATACCTCAGTATCTTCCATATAATTACATCCATGAGTGAGACTGAGATATCGATGATACTCTAGCCTGTGCCAACAGACACTGACCGTGCCCTGAATGTCATTACTCAGCACCACCCATACCTCAGTAGCTTCCATATAATCACAGCCATGAGTGAGACTGAGACAGCGGTGATACTCTATCCTGTGCCAACAGACATTGACTGTGCCCTGAATGTCATTACTAAGCACCACCCATACCTCAGTAGCTTCCTTATAATCACAGCCATGAGTAAGACTGAGACATCGGTGATACTCTAGCCTGTGCCAACAGACACTGACTGTGCCCTGAATGTCATTACTAAGCACCACCCATACCTCAGTACCTTCCATATAATCACAGCCATGAGTGAGACTGAGACATCGTTGATACTCTAGCGTGTGCCAACAGACACTGACTGTGCCCAGAATGTCATTACTAAGCACCACCCATACATCAGTAGCTTCCATATAATCACAGTCATGAGTGAGACTGAGACATCGGTGATACTCTAGCCTGTGCCAACAGACACTGACTGTGCCCTGAATGTCATTACTAAGCACCACCCATACCTCAGTAGCTTCCATATAATCACAGCCATGAGTGAGACTGAGACATCGGTGATACTCTAGCCTGTGCCAACAGACACTGACTGTGCCCTGAATGTTATTACTAAGCACCACCCATACCTCAGTAGCTTCCATATAATCACCGTCATGAGTGAGACTGAGAGATCGGTGATACTCTAGCCTGTGCCAACAGACACTGACTGTGCCCTGAATGTCATTACTAAGCACCACCCATACCTCAGTAGCTTCCATATAATCACAGCCATGAGTGAGACTGAGACATCGGCGATACTCTAGCCTGTGCCAACAGACACTGACTGTGCCCTGAATGTCATTACTAAGCACCACCCATACCTCTGTAGCTTCCATAAAATCGCAGCCATGAGTGAGACTGAGACATCGGTGATACTCTAGCCTGTGCCAACAGACACTGACTGTGCCCTGAATGTCATTACAAAACACCACCCATACCTCAGTAGCTTTCATATAACCACAGCCATGAGTGAGACTGAGGCAGCGGTGATACTCTAGCCTGTGCCAATTGATACTGACTGTGCCCTGAATGTCATTCCTAAGCACCACCCATACCTCAGTAGCTTCCATATAATCACAGCCATGAGTGAGACTGAGACAGCGGTGATACTCTAGCCTGTGCCAACAGACACTGACTGTGCCCTGAATGTCATTACTAAGCACCACCCATACCTCAGTAGCTTCCATAAAATCGCAGCCATGAGTGAGACTGAGACATCGGTGATACTCTAGCCTGTGGCAACAGACATTGACTGTGCCCTGAATGTCATTACTAAACACCACCCATACCTCAGTAGCTTCCATATAATCACAGCCGTGAGTGAGACTGAGACATCGGTGATACTCTAGGCTGTGCCAACGGACACTGACTGTGTCCTGAATGTCATTACTAAGCACCGCTCACACCTCAGTAACTTCCATATAATCACATCCATGAGTGAGACTGAGACATCGGTGATACTCTAGCCTGTGCCAACAGACACTTACTGTGCCCTGAATGGCATTACTAAGCACCACCCATACCTCAGTTGCTTCCATATAATCACAGTCATGAGTGAGACTGAGACATCGGTGATACTCTAGCCTGTCCCAACAGACACTGACTGAGTCCTGAATGTCATTACTAAGCACCACCCATACCTCAGTAGCTTCCATATAATTACATCCATGAGTGAGACTGAGACAGCGGTGATACTCTAGTCTGTGCCAACAGACACTGACTGTGCCCTGAATGTCATTACTAAGCACCGCTCATACCTCAGTAACTTCTACATAATCACATCCATGAGTAAGACTGAGACATCGATGATACTCTAGCCTGTGCCAACAGACACTGACCGTGCCCTGAATGTCATTACTCAGCACCACCCATACCTCAGTAGCTTCCATATAATCACAGCCATGAGTGAGACTGAGACAGCGGTGATACTCTAGCCTGTGCCAACAGACATTGACTGTGCCCTGAATGTCATTACTAAGCACCACCCATACCTCAGTAGCTTCCTTATAATCACAGCCATGAGTAAGACTGAGACATCGGTGATACTCTAGCCTGTGCCAACAGACACTGACTGTGCCCTGAATGTCATTACTAAGCACCACCCATACCTCAGTAGCTTCCTTATAATCACAGCCATGAGTAAGACTGAGACATCGGTGATACTCTAGCCTGTGCCAACAGACACTGACTGTGCCCTGAATGTCATTACTAAGCACCACTCATACCTCAGTAGCTTCCATATAATCACAGTCATGACTGAGGCTAAGACATCGGTGATACTCTAGCCTGTGCCAACAGACACTGACTGTGCCCTGAATGTCATTACTAAGCACCACCCATACCTCAGTAGCTTCCATATAATCACAGCCGTGGGTGAGACTGAGACATCGGTGATACTCTAGCCTGTGCCAACAGGCACTGACTGTGCCCTGAATGTCATTACTAAGCACCACTCATATCTCAGTAGCTTCCATATAATCACAGCCATGTGTGAGACTGAGACATCGGTGATACTCTAGCCAGTGCCAACAGACACTGACTGTGCCCTGAATGTCATTACTAAGCACCACTCATACCTCAGTAGCTTCCATATAATCACAGCCATGAGTGAGACTGAGACATCGGTGATACTCTAGCCTGTGCCAACAGACACTGACTGTGCCCTGAATGTAATTACTAAGTACCACCCATACCTCAGTAGCTTCCATATAACCACAGTCATGAGTGAGACTGAGACATCGTTGATACTCTAGCGTGTGCCAACAGACACTGACTGTGCCCAGAATGTCATTACTAAGCACCACCCATACATCAGTAGCTTCCATATAATCACAGTCATAAGTGAGACTGAGACATCGGTGATACTCTAGCCTGTGCCAACAGACACTGACTGTGCCCTGAATGTTATTACTAAGCACCACCCATACCTCAGTAGCTTCCATATAATCACAGCCATGAGTGAGACTGAGACATCGGTGATACTCTAGCCTGTGCCAACAGACACTGACTGTGCCCTGAATGTTATTACTAAGCACCACCCATACCTCAGTAGCTTCCATATAATCACCGTCATGAGTGAGACTGAGAGATCGGTGATACTCTAGCCTGTGCCAACAGACACTGACTGTGCCCTGAATGTCATTACTAAGCACCACCCATACCTCAGTAGCTTCCATATAATCACAGCCATGAGTGAGACTGAGACATCGGCGATACTCTAGCCTGTGCCAACAGACACTGACTGTGCCCTGAATGTCATTACTAAGCACCACTCATACCTCAGTAGCTTCCATATAATCACAGCCATGAGTGAGACAGACATCGGTGATACTCTAGCCTGTGCCAACAGACACTGACTGTGCCCTGAATGTAATTACTAAGTACCACCCATACCTCAGTAGCTTCCATATAACCACAGTCATGAGTGAGACTGAGGCATCGTTGATACTCTAGCGTGTGCCAACAGACACTGACTGTGCCCAGAATGTCATTACTAAGCACCACCCATACATCAGTAGCTTCCATATAATCACAGTCATGAGTGAGACTGAGACATCGGTGATACTCTAGCCTGTGCCAACAGACACTGACTGTGCCCTGAATGTTATTACTAAGCACCACCCATACCTCAGTAGCTTCCATATAATCACAGCCATGAGTGAGACTGAGACATCGGTGATACTCTAGCCTGTGCCAACAGACACTGACTGTGCCCTGAATGTTATTACTAAGCACCACCCATACCTCAGTAGCTTCCATATAATCACCGTCATGAGTGAGACTGAGAGATCGGTGATACTCTAGCCTGTGCCAACAGACACTGACTGTGCCCTGAATGTCATTACTAAGCACCACCCATACCTCAGTAGCTTCCATATAATCACAGCCATGAGTGAGACTGAGACATCGGCGATACTCTAGCCTGTGCCAACAGACACTGACTGTGCCCTGAATGTCATTACTAAGCACCACCCATACCTCTGTAGCTTCCATAAAATCGCAGCCATGAGTGAGACTGAGACATCGGTGATACTCTAGCCTGTGCCAACAGACACTTACTGTGCCCTGAATGGCATTACTAAGCACCACCCATACCTCAGTTGCTTCCATATAATCACAGTCATGAGTGAGACTGAGACATCGGTGATACTCTAGCCTGTCCCAACAGACACTGACTGAGTCCTGAATGTCATTACTAAGCACCACCCATACCTCAGTATCTTCCATATAATTACATCCATGAGTGAGACTGAGACATCGATGATACTCTAGCCTGTGCCAACAGACACTGACCGTGCCCTGAATGTCATTACCCAGCACCACCCATACCTCAGTAGCTTCCATATAATCACAGCCATGAGTGAGACTGAGACAGCGGTGATACTCTAGCCTGTGCCAACAGACATTGACTGTGCCCTGAATGTAATTACTAAGCACCACCCATACCTCAGTAGCTTCCTTATAATCACAGCCATGAGTAAGACTGAGACATCGGTGATACTCTAGCCTGTGCCAACAGACACTGACTGTGCCCTGAATGTCATTACTAAGCACCACCCATACATCAGTAGCTTCCATATAATCACAGCCATGAGTGAGACTGAGACATCGGTGATACTCTAGCCTGTGCCAACAGACACTGACTGTGCCCTGAATGTTATTACTAAGCACCACCCATACCTCAGTAGCTTCCATATAATCACAGCCATGAGTGAGACTGAGACATCGGTGATACTCTAGCCTGTGCCAACAGACACTGACTGTGCCCTGAATGTTATTACTAAGCACCACCCATACCTCAGTAGCTTCCATATAATCACCGTCATGAGTGAGACTGAGAGATCGGCGATACTCTAGCCTGTGCCAACAGACACTGACTGTGCCCTGAATGTCATTACTAAGCACCACCCATACCTCTGTAGCTTCCATAAAATCGCAGCCATGAGTGAGACTGAGACATCGGTGATACTCTAGCCTGTGCCAACAGACACTGACTGTGCCCTGAATGTCATTACAAAACACCACCCATACCTCAGTAGCTTTCATATAATCACAGCCATGAGTGAGACTGAGGCAGCGGTGATACTCTAGCCTGTGCCAATTGATACTGACTGTGCCCTGAATGTCATTCCTAAGCACCACCCATACCTCAGTAGCTTCCATATAATCACAGCCATGAGTGAGACTGAGACAGCGGTGATACTCTAGCCTGTGCCAACAGACACTGACTGTGCCCTGAATGTCATTACTAAGCACCACCCATACCTCAGTAGCTTCCATAAAATCGCAGCCATGAGTGAGACTGAGACATCGGTGATACTCTAGCCTGTGGCAACAGACATTGACTGTGCCCTGAATGTCATTACTAAACACCACCCATACCTCAGTAGCTTCCATATAATCACAGCCGTGAGTGAGACTGAGACATCGGTGATACTCTAGGCTGTGCCAACGGACACTGACTGTGTCCTGAATGTCATTACTAAGCACCGCTCACACCTCAGTAACTTCCATATAATCACATCCATGAGTGAGACTGAGACATCGGTGATACTCTAGCCTGTGCCAACAGACACTTACTGTGCCCTGAATGGCATTACTAAGCACCACCCATACCTCAGTTGCTTCCATATAATCACAGTCATGAGTGAGACTGAGACATCGGTGATACTCTAGCCTGTCCCAACAGACACTGACTGAGTCCTGAATGTCATTACTAAGCACCACCCATACCTCAGTAGCTTCCATATAATTACATCCATGAGTGAGACTGAGACAGCGGTGATACTCTAGTCTGTGCCAACAGACACTGACTGTGCCCTGAATGTCATTACTAAGCACCGCTCATACCTCAGTAACTTCTACATAATCACATCCATGAGTAAGACTGAGACATCGATGATACTCTAGCCTGTGCCAACAAACACTGACCGTGCCCTGAAAGTCATTACTCAGCATCACCCATACCTCAGTAGCTTCCATATAATCACAGCCATGAGTGAGACTGAGACAGCGGTGATACTCTAGCCTGTGCCAACAGACATTGACTGTGCCCTGAATGTCATTACTAAGCACCACCCATACCTCAGTAGCTTCCTTATAATCACAGCCATGAGTAAGAATGAGACATCGGTGATACTCTAGCCTGTGCCAACAGACACTGACTGTGCCCTGAATGTCATTACTAAGCACCACCCATACCTCAGTAGCTTCCTTATAATCACAGCCATGAGTAAGACTGAGACATCGGTGATACTCTAGCCTGTGCCAACAGACACTGACTGTGCCCTGAATGTCATTACTATGCACCACTCATACCTCAGTAGCTTCCATATAATCACAGTCATGACTGAGGCTAAGACATCGGTGATACTCTAGCCTGTGCCAACAGACACTGACTGTGCCCTGAATGTCATTACTAAGCACCACCCATACCTCAGTAGCTTCCATATTATCACAGCCGTGGGTGAGACTGAGACATCGGTGATACTCTAGCCTGTGCCAACAGGCACTGACTGTGCCCTGAATGTCATTACTAAGCACCACTCATATCTCAGTAGCTTCCATATAATCACAGCCATGTGTGAGACTGAGACATCGGTGATACTCTAGCCAGTGCCAACAGACACTGACTGTGCCCTGAATGTCATTACTAAGCACCACTCATACCTCAGTAGCTTCCATATAATCACAGCCATGAGTGAGACTGAGACATCGGTGATACTCTAGCCTGTGCCAACAGACACTGACTGTACCCTGAATGTAATTACTAAGTACCACCCATACCTCAGTAGCTTCCATATAACCACAGTCATGAGTGAGACTGAGACATCGTTGATACTCTAGCGTGTGCCAACAGACACTGACTGTGCCCAGAATGTCATTACTAAGCACCACCCATACATCAGTAGCTTCCATATAATCACAGTCATGAGTGAGACTGAGACATCGGTGATACTCTAGCCTGTGCCAACAGACACTGACTGTGCCCTGAATGTTATTACTAAGCACCACCCATACCTCAGTAGCTTCCATATAATCACAGCCATGAGTGAGACTGAGACATCGGTGATACTCTAGCCTGTGCCAACAGACACTGACTGTGCCCTGAATGTTATTACTAAGCACCACCCATACCTCAGTAGCTTCCATATAATCACCGTCATGAGTGAGACTGAGAGATCGGTGATACTCTAGCCTGTGCCAACAGACACTGACTGTGCCCTGAATGTCATTACTAAGCACCACCCATACCTCAGTAGCTTCCATATAATCACAGCCATGAGTGAGACTGAGACATCGGCGATACTCTAGCCTGTGCCAACAGACACTGACTGTGCCCTGAATGTCATTACTAAGCACCACCCATACCTCTGTAGCTTCCATAAAATCGCAGCCATGAGTGAGACTGAGACATCGGTGATACTCTAGCCTGTGCCAACAGACACTGACTGTGCCCTGAATGTCATTACAAAACACCACCCATACCTCAGTAGCTTTCATATAATCACAGCCATGAGTGAGACTGAGGCAGCGGTGATACTCTAGCCTGTGCCAATTGATACTGACTGTGCCCTGAATGTCATTCCTAAGCACCACCCATACCTCAGTAGCTTCCATATAATCACAGCCATGAGTGAGACTGAGACAGCGGTGATACTCTAGCCTGTGCCAACAGACACTGACTGTGCCCTGAATGTCATTACTAAGCACCACCCATACCTCAGTAGCTTCCATAAAATCGCAGCCATGAGTGAGACTGAGACATCGGTGATACTCTAGCCTGTGGCAACAGACATTGACTGTGCCCTGAATGTCATTACTAAACACCACCCATACCTCAGTAGCTTCCATATAATCACAGCCGTGAGTGAGACTGAGACATCGGTGATACTCTAGGCTGTGCCAACGGACACTGACTGTGTCCTGAATGTCATTACTAAGCACCGCTCACACCTCAGTAACTTCCATATAATCACATCCATGAGTGAGACTGAGACATCGGTGATACTCTAGCCTGTGCCAACAGACACTTACTGTGCCCTGAATGGCATTACTAAGCACCACCCATACCTCAGTTGCTTCCATATAATCACAGTCATGAGTGAGACTGAGACATCGGTGATACTCTAGCCTGTCCCAACAGACACTGACTGAGTCCTGAATGTCATTACTAAGCACCACCCATACCTCAGTAGCTTCCATATAATTACATCCATGAGTGAGACTGAGACAGCGGTGATACTCTAGTCTGTGCCAACAGACACTGACTGTGCCCTGAATGTCATTACTAAGCACCGCTCATACCTCAGTGACTTCTATATAATCACATCCATGAGTAAGACTGAGACATCGATGATACTCTAGCCTGTGCCAACAGACACTGACCGTGCCCTGAATGTCATTACTCAGCACCACCCATACCTCAGTAGCTTCCATATAATCACAGCCATGAGTGAGACTGAGGCAGCGGTGATACTCTAGCGTGTGCCAACAGACACTGACTGTGCCCTGAATGTCATTACTAAACACCACCCATACCTCAGTAGCTTCCATATAATCACAGCCATGAGTGAGACTGAGACATCGGTGATACTCTAGCCTGTGCCAACAGACACTGACTGTGCCCTGAATGTCATTACAAAACACCACCCATACCTCAGTAGCTTTCATATAATCACAGCCATGAGTGAGACTGAGGCAGCGGTGATACTCTAGCCTGTGCCAATTGATACTGACTGTGCCCTGAATGTCATTCCTAAGCACCACCCATACCTCAGTAGCTTCCATATAATCACAGCCATGAGTGAGACTGAGACAGCGGTGATACTCTAGCCTGTGCCAACAGACACTGACTGTGCCCTGAATGTCATCACTAAGCACCACCCATACCTCAGTAGCTTCCATATAATCACCGCCATGAGTGAGACTGAGACATCGGTGATACTCTAGCCTGTCCCAACAGACACTGACTGTGCCCTGAATGTCATTACTAAGCACCACCCATACCTCAGTAGCTTCCATATAATCACCGCCATGAGTGAGACTGAGACATCGGTGATACTCTAGCCTGTGCCAACAGACATTGACTGTGCCCTGAATGTCATTACTAAGCACCACCCATACCTCAGTAGCTTCCATATAATCACCGCCATGAGTGAGACTGAGACATCGGCGATACTCTAGCCTGTGCCAACAGACACTGACTGTGCCCTGAATGTCATTACTAAGCACCACCCATACCTCAGTAGCTTCCATATAATCACAGCCATGAGTAAGACTGAGACATCGGTGATACTCTAGCCTGTGGCAACAGACACTGACTGTGCCCTGAATGTCATTACTAAGCACCACCCATACCTCAGTAGCTTCCATATAATCACCGCCATGAGTGAGACTGAGGCAGCGGTGATACTCTAGCCTGTGCCAATTGATACTGACTGTGCCCTGAATGTCATTCCTAAGCACCACCCATACCTCAGTAGCTTCCATATAATCACAGCCATGAGTGAGACTGAGACAGCGGTGATACGCTAGCCTGTCCCAACAGACACTGACTGAGTCCTGAATGTCATTACTAAGCACCACCCATACCTCAGTAGCTTCCATATAATCACAGCCATGAGTAAGACTGAGACATCGGTGATACTCTAGCCTGTGCCAACAGACACTGACTGTGCCCTGAATGTCATTACAAAACACCACCCATACCTCAGTAGCTTTCATATAATCACAGCCATGAGTGAGACTGAGGCAGCGGTGATACTCTAGCCTGTGCCAATTGATACTGACTGTGCCCTGAATGTCATTCCTAAGCACCACCCATACCTCAGTAGCTTCCATATAATCACAGCCATGAGTGAGACTGAGACAGCGGTGATACTCTAGCCTGTGCCAACAGACACTGACTGTGCCCTGAATGTCATCACTAAACACCACCCATACCTCAGCAGCTTCCATATAATCACAGCCATGAGTGAGACTGAGACATCGGATGCTAACAATATTAATATCGTATAGCCTCGGGTGCCGGATGCAAGCTTTGTTATTTGACACCCAGAGGGCAGCTTGCATGTCGAATTTTGTTGTTCCTTGGTACGCTATGAAACTCAAGGAGGTTATATATCTAATCTCCTCGACACTCTAGTGCTTTCAAGTAGCGAAAGGAGAAACTTTAATGTTGGCGGAATTCCCGAGATTAATTTAGCCTTTATGGGCACGGCCTACTGAATTCAAATGGGTTCTTTAACATGCCAACAACGTATGACATGCGTGCCGAGATTCTTGTCGCCTTTCAAACATCACCCCCCCCCCAGGGGCTCACATCTAGTGGGACGTGGGTAGGCGACCACGGGACCCAGCTGAGTCCGGCATTGCTTCCACTTACTTGTGCCAGGCTCCTCTCTGTCTTCTTTCCTGTCGACCTCCCTTGGCCAACTTTTGTTCTTTTCCGACCCCGACGGTTTTAGGGTATCCGAGGCGTAGGGAGTATCTTCCTTTCCCGGCTTAATTGGCCCTTGTCTCATCTTTCCTGATACCCTCCTTCTGCGAGGGGCCAGCCTTCTTTTTCTCTTCCTGTTCTCTCCTGCCTTCTGCTCAAGGCCCTCAAGGAGGCAGGGTGTATGTAGCCCCACCACTTCTGGTGCACCCTAGATAATGCTACACCCTCAGGGGCTCACGGCTGGTGAGTTCTGGATTTGGCGACCCCGAGGGATTCCTGAGCTGGGTCCGTTTTCCCCCATTTGTCCCTTACCTTTGGGGCGGACCCTCTCCTCTTTCACTTTCCTATCTGCCTTTCATGGCTCTCCTTCCTTCCAAGTCCCTCAGTCCGCATTCTTCGAGGGTAGAGGGCATTTCTTTTCCTCCTGTCCTTTATTTGCCTTATTCTCCTTTAGTTTTCCATTTCTTCTTCTAGTATGTAAGTTAGTAGTTATTAGTTTTATGTTTGCATTTCATTTTCATCTTCACGATCACCCAAACCAATAGGGGCCGATAACCTAGATGGTAGGCCCCTTAAAACAACAATTATCATCATCATCATCAAAAATCACATACCACGGTCAGGAGCGAACTTGGGAGCTCGGGATTGAAGTCCGACATGATAATCACTCTCCCACCGTGGGAAGCAGCTTATGGTTGTAATGACAGACTCTGTCAAACGCTTGCAAACCAACATGGTATGAACATCAGCATTTCAAAAACGAATGTTATGTTGGTAGGGAAGTAACGTAAGAAAGTAAAGTGTCAAATTGGAGCAGTTAGACCATTGTAAGTTGTTCGTCTGTGTCTTCTCTCAGGAATAAAATACAGGTGAGGTGTAGAAAAGCGAATGCAGCGAGTTCTCAGATGCAATCTGCAGTATTATGAAAAAAGAAATGAAAAAAAATACGAGCCTTACAGTAGTGGCATATGATGAGTAACATGTGGCATGTTATCCTACTATATTTGTCCCGGGAGCGCAAATTCCTTGTTGACAGTGAACTTTGTTAGTCATTGAAATAACTACTTGTAAAGCTCCAGTGCCAAGTCCTGACCGTAATGAATCATAATTGTTATTTGCCGTGACGGAAGCAATCCACTGCCTACTTGATGTGAGCTGCGCTCTATACCGGCCAGTTAGTGAACCCATGCCAGCGATGTTATTGAAAATGGCCGCGTTTTGCCGATCAGCGCACTGCCAAGTATAGGCGCGATTAAAAGTTGGTGTGCGGAAGGTGTATTAAATGTGTTTCTCCCAGTGATATGTTTAGACCAACGAAGTTTCAATTATTGTTAGTAGTCGGCGTTAATATAGTGAATTCATACGTTGTTTGGAGTGTTTGTTGATGCGATATAGATTCCACATAGCCACATGGCCGACAGTACATCGAGTGCTTACATTAAATAAGAATACAGCAAAAGTATGAAGATTTAATAAATAGTAATTGTTTTCAGCAATTATGATAAAATGAATATTTTCACACCAAAGAACGACAACTTGATCATGATTTATTGTGGGAATATCTTAAATGGGGTCTCCAAACCTTGAACTAAACTGTATGCGATATACATTCGCCTTAGCCACATGGCCTACGGTACGTCGTGGTACCGATCTCCGCCACCATGCGCGCTTATTGTTTCCGTCCCATCCACTTCCGTCCCTTTTCCAAAATCACTCCCACAAAAATGTTACACATCAAAAAGAACTTAGTGTAGCGACAAAACTTTCCCTTCATCGCTCAGTAGACCGACCTTGCTATATGGAAGTGAGAGCTGATATGAGGGTAGATGGGAGCAATGGCAGGAAGGTGCTCGTAATGAAGAGATAAAGGCTAAGTTACAATGAACACGTTAGATGAAGCTGTTCGTATGAACCGACTCAGATGGTGGGGTCATGTGAAGAGAAGACCTAGGAAGTGGGTGGCGCGGTTTCACCCTTAAAATCTCCCACACACCCGAGCGATAGCGGTGGCGCTCAAATACTTCCTGCAGAATTAAATATAAACTTTCAGACAGGAGGCGATCATGCGGGATGCGTTCTACTACGCCATGGCGATCAGATGCAGCTTGTCGAGTTTGACCGCGGCACTGTGTGGTGGCATGACAATGAGTGCGACAACGGAGGAACTCATTGAAGAAGTGAAATAATTGTATATTATTAGCTATTTTCATTTATAAAAAAAATAGGCTTATGACATCACCTTTTGTCCGTGTGTCTGTCTGTGTGTGCGTGTGTGTGAGAGGATTTTTGAGTGCCCGCCCCCCCCCCCTAATAAATTCTAAACGGCTGGAGCGGTTTCAATGAAACTCGGTAAGTTCATAGCACTATTCCGGGCGACCCCGACCGTGCCCTTCAAATTTTGTTACGTCTCACCATTCCAACATGGCGGATGTGCGAAACATTTCACCAGAATTCAATATCTCCGAAACTATTACCGATATCACCCTGGAACTTATTACCGTGATAAAGGGAACTACTAGAAGTTCTCCTATGTGACTTTTGAAAACCTGGTAACTACAAAGCCAACATGGCGGCCAAGCGAATTTGCGACTTTTAAATAGATGTTTCTCGCGATTTAACCAAACAAACGCAATAAAACTTCATACAGTATATGTTAATACACATTGTAATGCACCGAAATCTAACTTCGTTCAATTGTTTATATAACCTCAACATGGCCGCTGTGCGAAATATTTCACCGGCATTCTATATCTCTGAAACTATTACCGGTACCACCATGAAAGTTTGTACGGAGATAAAGGGCACTACTGGAAGTTCGTCTATGATACTTTCAAAACCCGGTTAACTACAAAACGAACATGGCGGCCAAGCGAATTTGAAAGTTTTAAATAGACTTTTCTCGCGATTTAATGATCCAAACGCAATGAAACTTCGTACAGCAAATGTTTATACACATTGTAATGCACTGGTATCTAATTTAATTCAATTGTTTACCTAACCTCAAGATGGTGGCTGTGTGAATTTCAGAAATTAAGTTTTTATTTCTTGTGTTCTAATCATGCGATTGAAGTCAACATTTGCATAATGAACGTACACAATAATCATCTTCTAATAGTACATAACGCTATGGCCTACATGTATTAAAATCCAACATGGTGACCATCCAAATTTTTTAAACGGTTCTCAATATCTATTAATCTACTACAGCAATCAAACTGAACTTTTGTAAGTGTATAGAGGCTATAAGCATAAGTTCACCTATGGGACGTTCAATAACCTGGCGAGCACAAATCCAACATGGCGGCGACGCGAAATTTAAATATTCAAATGGACGTTTCTTGCGTTTTAACCATCCGAGCGCAGTGAAACTTGATACGGTATATGCTTATACAAATTTCGATCGGCAGGCATCTAATTCATTTAAGTTATTTTCTTATCCACAAGATGGCGGCTGAGCGAAATTTTAAAATCCCGCTTTTATTTCTTGTGTCCTAATCATGCGATTGAAGTTTGAATAAAACACCTACACAATAATCTTCATGTAATAGTGCATAAATCTAAGGTCTATAATATAAAAATGCAACATGGTGACCATCCCAAATATTTAGACGGTTCTCAATATCTACGAAGCTATTACAGCAATCAAACTACCGAGTGAGTTAGCCGTGGTCGTTACGGCATGACTGCTGGCAGTCGCTCACATCCGGGAGGCGAGGAGGTTCGAATCCCCCCGCCGGCAACCTTGAAGATGGTCTTCTGTGGATTCCCATCTTCCTTCCAGGCAAATGCCGGGGTTGGTCCCTAACTATAGGCCACAGCCGCTACCTTCCAACTCCTCGTCCTTACATTCAAACTTTCCTCCCCAGACGACACTCCACACGGGACGGTACTTGTAGCTCACCCACTGGGTGTCCGCCTCGAAGCAGCTACAACACTGGCGATCCGAACATGTCCTCGGAAACTCCCGGCACTAACGGCCATACGCTAAAAAAGAAAAAAAAACAATCAAACTGACAATTTGTATGTTGGTAGTGGCAATTAATATTAGTAGAATATATGAAAATAGGCTATTTAGTTCTTCACGGAACGACTTGTTTTATTTGTCGCATCCTGACTATAAACATACAGTCCAAGGCATTACGTTGGTACCCGAAAGTAATTAATGTAGAATCGTTCTTCATGTTGTCGCAGTTGCCGATATAAGTATGAATTTCTCCTTGATGTTCACGAAGCTGATTCAGGTCGACGTACTCTTACGTTTTTTCTGAATAAATTTGATTTAATTATTACATAGAGTATTATTTGTGATTTGTATTATTCGTAAATACTTCTCACATTTCTCTGAAAGGAAGAATTGCCTTGCTCACTGCTGCTCCTCATCATCAGGGGCAGATGACCTCGTAGTTCCAGCACTTATAACAACAATAACTAAAGCCGCGTTTACACCGGAGTTGACAACAGTGTTGCCAACAAATGTTGACAACATTTACAAAAATCGTACTAACATTTTTGTCAACATTGCTGCCAACAATGCTGTCAACACCGAAGAAGTGTTGGCAATATTACCCACCAGCAGTCGGTAAAGATCAAAGAGTGTTGTTAACATTTGTTGGCAGCAATGTTGACGGGACTTAAAGTGACCCGCAACAATGTTGGCAACAATTCCCCTTCAACTATCCAGCGCACGTGGTTGGCCGACGCGACGTCACTCTAGTCACGGCTGTTGCTGGTAGTACTGGACTTCTGTTTTTGGTGCCGAACTGTCGAAGTGCAAGTCAATATGGACAACCTTTTAAAGTGATTTTGATTGGTCGCGGGATAATGTCCTAAATTTGATCGAGCTCTATCGTGAGCAACCAATTCTCTGGAACCCAATGGACCCAGACTTTAAAGACAAAAACCTGAAGAACTATGCCTGGAATGACATTTCGCGGGAAATGAAAACCACCAATTCCCTTTTTACCTATGATGTCGCGCGCTGTTGCTATTGCCGCAAGTTCCTGTAGTGTTGACATCTTGGAATGCAGAATGCAACTGGCGAAACGCGCCAAAAATGACCTAAATTGTTGTCAACAAATCTTACGATTCTCGATATTCGCCAACATTGTTGCCAGCATTTGTTGGCAACATTTGGTGTAAACGCGGCTTAACTCCTCATCATCAACTACCGTTGCCAACTGTAACACTTCTTCCTCCAGTTGAGATAACCGTTGCATCCTTGATGTACAAGATTTTCCAAATTGATCGCTACTACCGCGCGTTTGGGTGTGAAAAGACCTGATTGCTATCATGTTCGCCACCGTGATCGCTCCGGTGCATTGGAGCCTTAAAACTCCTCCGCTTCCTATTCGCACTGCGTTTAGAAGGACATGTGATGTTAGTCTCAGCGTGCGCTCCTCCCTGGAATATTCGGGGAGAATTCGTTAGTGGAGCGGATCAAATGAGCAGGATCAAGGATTGTCACGCACTGTGTGAAAATGTCAGAGTTCTCCAGGAGAGGTGAAAATAAAGGTGAACGTCGAGCGTACTCATTAAATACAACGTCGTATCTCAAACATCAGCATTCTTTTACTTACGTATACCATCAGACATGTTAACGTCAAGGTTCCACTTGTGTTGTCTGTCAGTACAACTAGTTTTAATCATTCGCTTCCATACAGGGGCTTGTGCAACACGTAGACTATCACCTTTAATGAGATCACGTAAGTTTTAAAGGGTTTACATTAAAAGGCCCTCCTCTTTATTAAGATCGTAATTATTGTTATTAGCCTACTTTTGACATTTTGCAAAAATGAGAAAAAAGTAGACTTATGAGATCGGGCAAATGTCTGTCTGTCTGGCTGTCCTTCTGTCTGTCTGGCTGTGTGTGTGTTCCCCCCCCCCTATCAACTCCTAAACGGCTGGAGCAATCGAAACAAAATTTGGTAGGATTAAAGATCTATACCTGAATATCTCACGGCCATATTTGAAAATGATGTCAATGCTACCAACTGCTAAAAAATCGCAATTGAAATTTGAGCTCCATGATGTATATCTGGAAGGTATGAATGGGAGCTATTTCAAAATTGGCACACGTATAGATAATAATATTGCAGTTTAATTTCCAGGAGTCCATACATGGCAGTGTTGCCAAAATGATTATAAGCCTGCTGATAGGTCCAATTTTTAAATGCATATAACATCTACACTATCAATTGGAATTCAACCAAATTTCGTATGTTGTATGTGTAAATAACCAGATATGACTGCGCGTATTCTTACGACCCACCAGGGCTGCCAACTGTTAATAAATGCCCCTAATTTATTTTATCCAAATACCAATATATCAGAAAGTATGCAAGCCGACAGCTTTAAACTATGCACACGTATAGTACCTGACATTCTATATTAATTTGGAGTAACTTATATACGTCAGTGCTACCAACATGATTCTAAGCCTGCTGACAGGTCCAACTTTAAATACATGCAACTTCCATACTATCATTTGGATTTGAACCAAATTTCGTATGTCCTATGTGTACCATAACAGATATGACTATGCGTATTCTTAAGAGCAATGCAGCTGTTAATATGTACTGTTCCTATTTTTGTTACCCTAATATCAATATATCAGAAAGTATGCAAGCCAATAGCTCTAAACTTTACACACGTATAGTACCTGGCGTTCTAGATGAATTTGGAGTAACTAATGTACGTCAGTGCTGCCAACATGATTCTAAGCCTGCTGATAGGTCCAATTTTAAAATGCATGTAACTTCTATACTAACTAATGGATTTCATTCAAAATTGGCACAACAATAGATCATATTATTTCAGATTATTTCTGACCAATACATGCATGACATTGTTGCCAACATGATTTTACGCGCGCTGTTAGATCTAATGTTTAACTGCATGTAACGTCCATGCTATTCATTGGACTTCAACCAAATTTTGTATTCTGTACCTTAAGAGATGGAACTAAGAATATATTCAGTCATCAGGGCTGCCAACTGTAGTGCTCTATTAGGCTACATTATGCAAGGTATACAGTATTTCGAAATAGAATTTTCGATATTAGCAACTTAATTTCTTCATTATTCTAGATAGGTTCATATACTGTCGAATAATCATTGGCATGAAAAGTAGGCTCTTTAGTTCGTTTTTATATTAATTTCATTCGTTTTTTTCTTCATTTCTCTGTTACCAACAATATCTGGGATCTGGCTCATTTTACGGTTCCATTCTGCACACTTGCAAACCAAAAACGCATCTTAATAATGATATAACAGTAAAGGACAATCAAGGCATAATATTATGAAACTTAAACAATAGCGCATACTTCAAGATTTGTAAACTTCAAGACTTACTCAGCACAGTGTGGACACACACGAATCAGAGTTTTATATGACAAGGAATTACCACTTCACGGAAAAACATTTTACCTTAATATGCTGAATTTTATGCATTTTAACGAATTGGGACTTGATATTTTAGCTTTCAGTGTTTTTATCTTTAATGTCATTAACTTTGTGTTTTAACAAAGTTTTATCGAGTGTATTAGGTTTTAGTGTCTGCACCATTTTCATTTTATTACCCTGTTTTAACTATGTTTGTACAAAGGAGTGCTCTATCTTAATTTGTTGGGCCAATCTTATATAAGCTGATGAAAGGATCAGGATAAATGGGATCCCAAAACATATCCTGTAATGTATAAATACATGTGATCTTCGATTACATTATAATTAAAGGTATTGACTGGGCGGACCTATATTTACAAGAATAATTATTTTATTCTAGTTATACGTATACAATTCCATTTATTTCCGCATGCACTTTTAACTGTGAGAGAAAGTAATATATAAGTAAATAAACAAGCAAAAATGTGTTGTTAAATAGAATGGAGTATCAACAAGATGTTCGGTAAAGAACATATAGCCTACTTTCTCCTAAATGCATGGGTATTGTTATAACTCTTTGTCCTTTTCAAGGACTATAATTGAATGTTGGTTGTAGTAGTTTGTTGAAATACAACGTGCTATAGGGATATTAAACATGAATATGAGGTGCCCTTTGCTAGTGCTACCACTGTACCAAATTTCATTCCATTCGGTTTCACCGTGTTCGAATTAATAGGGGTAATCGATTTTGACACAAAGATGGCCGCCATCTGCAAACTATTATGCTAATGACCTATTAGATTTGTCAAAGGATGCTCCCTCCATAAAGGTATGTTGTTGCAAAATTTGGTAGAGATCGGATGATTAGGTTAGTCGTAATTTGATTTAAGCTTTGAACATTTGTGTGGCCGCCATTACGTTTCCGTCAAGATGGTGGCGATATAAAACATGACACTGAGGTGTCCTTTGCTAGTGCTACCTTTGTACCAAATTTCGTTCAATTTGCGCTCACAGTGTTCGAATTGATAGGGGGGGACAGACATTCAGAGTACACACTCACACACACACTCACACACACACAGACTCACACACACACATACACACACACAGACAGACACACTTTTTTTTTCGCCCTGTAGTGATCTCATAAGTCTACTTTCATTTTTTGCAAAAATCGAAAGTAGGCTAACAAATAAGTTGAAAATGAGAAACACGCCGATGTCCAGCGTATTGGAAGGTTAGAGATAGATCCACATATTGAACCCTACCTTGTAGTAATAATTACCATAATATACATTTAATTTTTTGTCATTCTGAATACTATTTTGTAAACAGATCTGTTTTTATATAGAAATATGTTGTATTAATTTTCACGGGATTAACACCCTACTAGACTATTATCGAAAGTTTTTTAGGGGCAGATAACCTCGTATTTCCGCCCCTTGAAACCTCAATAACTAACTAAGTAACGCTTTTAATAATTCTTGACATTAGCTACTTTTTGCTTTTCAACTTTGACAAGGCATATGCTTGTTTATGATTCACAAACCTTTCTGGGAGTTATTACAAGTTGGTTATAAATTGAATTAACTCTGCCACACCGGAATGGTTTTTTTTTATTACGTAAATAAATGATTTTACTTCTTGCTCATTCGACGACGGCTGCCATGACACATCACAACAATTGACGTCCCACACGACGTCATACCCGTTGCCAACATGTCTGATACAAAATACACCACACGACACACGTAATTTTGTAATTATGTGAAGAAAGAAATAAAAGGTAAAACCATTGGCTTGGATAAAGTTTATTGATGCGTGACTACCCCCGGTGTGCGTGACAAAAACCGGGGGTGTTTATATTAGCGGGCCGCGCTACCTAACAATTATTGCTCTAGGCGAAAACCATTGGTCTGCCGGATGCGATATTGTACCGAATGCGTGGGGTTGGCAATACGGTACATGATACTAAAAATGGCTGAGTCAGCTGGAATTTCACGTATATAAGTCGTGTTCATGGGATGGCTGGCTGGGTTACAGACAGCGGACGAGTGACCATCTATTACTATATCATCTCCAGATATTTTCCCGACTGTAAATCCAGGTATTTTGGTTAATTTCAGTACTTTAAGAATTTTTTCCCATAAAGTAGCTCAAATCAAGCTTTAGATTTTTTTTCTTCACATTTTACATTATTTGTTAAGTTGAACATTAGCTGCCATTATTCATGTTAGTTATTGACACTGAGCACTCGAATTTGTTCAACACTGGTCACATATCTCAACTTGTATTTATTTATATGGAACTAGCAACCCGACCCGGCTTTGCCCGGGAACATTTATGAATGCATTACGTGATAAGCGCTTTTTTCCAATGTGAATGGACAACTACCAATATCCGTTTTACGTCTCGGCATGATGGGTTAAAATCACTGACTGGACTATTAATATTATCATTCATTCATTCATTCATTCATTCATTCATTTATTTGCAATGGGGGGTGTGTCCCCCGGTGGCAAATTGGATATACATAACAAATAAATAATTATACATAACAATTCAATAACAATTATACAACAATTAAACTGGAGTATTTACACAAATAGACAGTCTTTTCTTAAACACACCTATATGTTTGGGAAAAGGCTCTAAGACTGCGGCAGGTAGAGAGTTCCAGTTATCAATGGCACGGTTTACAAAAGAATATTTACCATAATTTGTTCGCTGTGGTCGGCCCTTAACTTTGAAAGGATGATCGCTCCTACCCATGTAAGTGGGCTTTCCCAATCGTTTGCTAAGCTCACCCCATGCTGGTTGATTTGTATACGTGTTGTACATAGCGCAGAGTCTAGATTTCATCCTCCTAGCCTCAAGTGATTCCCACCCAAGTTTCTTTAACATACGGCTCACACTGCTCCTGGGATTAAAGTCACTGAGCACAAATCTAGCGGCCTTTCTTTGTACCATTTACAACTCATTTATAAGCCCTACTTGATATGGATCCCAAACCGCCGAGACGTATTCCAGAATAGGTCTTAAAGTGACAAACATCCTAATTCTTTAGCAGAGGTACTACTTCCTTTTAATAACCTCATTACAAAGTGCAGGGATTTGTAAGCCTTTGAAACTACACATCCTACATGACTACTCCATTTCATATCATTCCTTACGTGAACGCCCAAATATTTGCAAGAATCTTCTTCTACAAGTATTTCCGAGCCAATGTTATATTGAAAATCCTGCCTTCGCACTTTCCCTATTTTTAAGAGACTACATTTTCTTGTGTTTATTTTCATTTTATTTTCAATCGCCCACTTATAGACCAGGTTCAGGTCCTCTTGAAGCACTGCATTGTCTTGTGAGTCATGTGTCTTTCGATATATTACACAATCATCCGCAAACAATCGACAGTCACTGCGAATCCCATTTGGTAAGTCATTTATAAACGCCAAAAATAACAAAGTTCCGATTACGCTGCCCTGAGGGATACCCGACGTTACGGTAATTTCATCCGAGAATATGCCTTCGACTTTCACTTTCTGGGAACGACCCGTCAAAAATTCTGGGATCCATAAAATTACTCTTCTATCAATCTTCGTCGAAGCTAATTTATGGAGTAGCATGTCATGCGGAACGACATCAAATGCCTTCTCAAAATCTATAACCACGGCATCGACTGAAACTCCATGGTCTAACGATTCGCTAATGTCTTGAAAAAGTGATAGCATCTGACTCTCGCATGAGTAACCTTTCCGAAATCCATGTTGCCTATCATTAAACCATGATAATGTTTCCCACTGTTCCCTCAAGTAGTCGCAAATGAGATGCTCCATCTGTTTACAAACGACGGACGTAAGGCTAACCGGCCTGTAGTTGCCCAATTCAAGTCTGCTCCCTCCCTTAAATATTGGGACTACCGTAGCTCTTTTCCAGTCATCTGGGATTTGCGCATTGTTTATGGACACATTAAACATCACCTCCAAGTATCGTGCCACGGCCCTACCTCCTAGTTTAAGTACTTCACTAACAATATTATCATGACCCTTTTATACATTGAAACGTAGTTTTTGTATTAGCTTTACAATTGCTGACTGGTTTATTTGGAACAGGGGAGCTCCTGATTCGTCGTTAAGGTCCAACACACAGCTATTGGATTTATTGAACACACTACCGTAAAAGACATTTAATTCATTAGCAATGGCCTGTTTCTCAGTAATTAATTTACCGTCACCGGACATTATCATCGACAAATTATTTGAATTTCCCTTTCTTCTCCTAACATAACTGTAAAAAATTTTCCACCCATCACCTCCCGAACCAAGTAAACCTTGCATATAACTGTCATGAGCAGCCCTCTTTTTTAAGACGAGCTCTCTTGTTAAGGACTTAAATTTCAACATATACTTGTCACTATCATGTCTTTTATTGTGTAATTTCCTAAATTTCCGTTTTAGACTCCTAATTTCTCGTGTGTAATACTCAGGATCTGGGGTTTGTTTCAGCAATTTAAATGGGACAAATTTATCAACAGGGCTATTTAAAATTTTCAAAAAGTTAGTCCACAGGATATTAATGTGATTTCCTTCCGATGCCCATCCTACAAATAGCTCATTCAAATACCCCTGAAACTTGCCCTGATCCGCCCTGCGATACTGGAATATGATCTTTTTGCTACATCAGAGTCTAATTTTGTAATGTCACCATATATAATATTTAATTCAACCCCAGAATGGTCACTAATTCCTGGTACTTTCAGACAGTTAATATACAGCTCTACAGGCCTTACGAGATAAACATCTAAGGTATTATTGTCTCTAGTTGGGAAGTCAACTACTTGGGAAAATCCCCCCTCCCTTAAGAATTTATTTGCAGCGCTCTGAGCCTGACCACAGCTAGTTGACTCACCAGACCAGTCTACTTTGGGGAGGTTTAAATCTCCAGCAATTATTATGCTAATTTTCATAGCATTACCCGTACAAGTTTTATCATACAGTGTTTCGAGGAGAGAAAGGTTACCTTTCGGTGCTCTATACGCCCCTATCACCTGAAGAGGGAATTTATTTCCTTTATCCGAAATTTGTACACATAACATTTCATGATCCATATCAGCCCACTTTAAGAAACTAGCTATATTTTTGCGCACACAAATAAATAGCCCACCACCTCGCTTCCCCCGATCCCTTCTGTACATTTCGTAGGTCCCTTGAATTATTTCGCTACTATTTATGCCCTCATATAACCAAGATTCAGTTGCAATGACAATGTCCGGAGAATACGTCTCTACAAGATTCCAAAATTCAATTAATTTATTTCCTAAACTCTGACAATTAACCTGCAGTAATCTTAGAGTCTTACCTCCGCAGCAAATATCTCTTAATAGCTCCTTCTGTTCCCATCGGCTGGCAACCTCTGGACCTGCTCCTCCTCACAAAAGCCGGCACGAACCGATGACCCTGTCATGTAGGCTCCCTAGGTTGAAAGCGCCCCGTCGATTTAGATGCAGCCCGTCTCGGGCGAAGTCACGGCCACCAATCCAGCAGTCAGCTTCTACGTACACATACCCAGTCCATGCGGTCATTTACAGTCTTAACTCGCCTCAACGGAACATCTCCCCGCCGAACAATGCCACTCATTATAATTTTTGCATTTCTAAACTTGCTTTTAGCTTTTCTGCCTAGTTCGTAGAGCTCCCCCATGATGTAATCAGCTGTAGCCCTCTTCTTCAAATCGTTCGTCCCAACATGGAGCAACAACACTTTAACTTTGTCACAGTCCTCTACATTTGCTTCTTCCACTTGTTGGGCAAGCTGGTCAATCTTAATCCCCGGGTAACACCGCACTTTCGCACCTGATTTCCTCGAGATATTCGCACTCCATCGTATCATAGAATCACCCATTATGATAACGTCATCCTCAGTTTGCTCCTGCACGCCCTCTTCCACACTGATCCCAGTAGAAAGCCGTTCAGTCACATCCTTCACCGTTTCTTCTGATTCACGAAGCTTTGCTCTAAGTTCCTGTATTATTTGATCCCTTGCTTTGATTTGCACCCTCAAACTGTCCGGCGTATCACATACTTTACAAAACCAATTTCCGACATCACAATCCTCCTTCTTGACCTTAATACAGCCGAAGTGAAACCATCATGGAGATGCATGTGCAACAAATTCTTGTCAGACGTAATTAGGAATGGCGAGGTGCATGAAACACAAATCCCCCTTCCGTCCAATCTTAAGTTGACTGTGAATTTTGCGGAACGAAAAGTTCACAGGCGAAATGAAGAAAAGCCGAGTTGCACTTCCAAGGAAACTCCAAACATAACCACTCTTCTCTAAAGCTTTTACCTCAACAAGGCTTGAGAGATTGCTGCTGGCTGTATCTGGGGCAATAGGCTCGTCTGCTAGCTAAGCTGTAACTGGGATGATAGACTCGCCCCTAGCTAGCTCGTAAACTGTCGCCTCAGTAACTGAATGGAGATTGTTGGAAGAAATGAAAACGTAAAAACACATATAGTAGGCGATGTATTGAAGATGGAGATATGCTCTCCCGGGGCTTTTTTTGTAGAACTTTTCATGCTGAACAATTCATACACTCACAGTATATAGGTAATTTTAACGGTTTGCCCAGCGTAAGATTAAAAAGCGCACGGACGCCAGTTTTTTTTCGACCTTTTCACTGAAATCGTTAGTGCGTGACTTCCTTTGGTCATAAATAAATTATTTTCTACAGAAACGTTCCTCGAGATATCCTTTACAGAATGGTGAAAACCGCATCAAAATCCATTCAGTGGTTCTCGAGTTTACCCGTAACATCCAAGAATCAGGGACTAAGTAGAGATTGTATGACTATTACTATATCTCCTTAGCAACCATTTGTGAGCCATTGAATATCTCTTCCAATGTTTCGTTCATTAAATATTAGCATGCAAATATGATAGAAGTTCTTATGAAAGTGCTCTATTTCCTAATTATGATGGTTGGTTCCTTAATTTAGGGGCTGTGGCAACGCGGTCATGTAGCCCCGTGTACTTTGGGTGTGTGTAGAATCTGTCTGATAACAGGTGTTAATTGTGATGGCTGTATTAGTGTGTGTTATCTGTTTTTAATTCAATAAGCACTGCAGACGATAATTATTTCAAGTAGTTCCTACTTTCGCTACCAAATGCTACCGTCCACGGCACCTAGCTGTGAACTTGGCTACTACTAGATGCCATCGCAATCAGCACCCGGTGACGAACGTTGGAACTTAAGAGCATTAATCAAACCTAACCTACAAATTTTGGCTTCACACAAGTGTAGTTAGTGGAAGGTTCTTTTTCGTGCCATAAATCTATGAGATGGGACCGCCGGCTTTAATTCCCCTCCGAAGGAAGGCATACTGAGGGATTTTTAACGCTCTTAAAAATCCGAATACTTGGGCCGGGTTTGAACCCGCGACCTTGGGCATAGAAGCTTAGCATGCTACCAACTACGCCACCGAAGCCACCCTAATGAAGATCAGTGGTGGACTTTAGACGGCCAGTCAATTGTCATCATGTTATAATTCTCGATCGGTACATCTAAAATGCAATTATTGCTAATACGAGGTATTATAGAAACCGTTCCAGGGGTTCTTTTAGCGCACCATAGATGAATTAATGCTCTCCTTGTAAGGTGGAGTTCCTTCAGTCATGGTCTTTACACCCCCCTCCCCCCGCTTTGTTGAAATTCATGGGCACGCTTGCCTCCAATAAGAATCCCCTCTCTCAGGGGATCAGCAGCCAAGCGGCACCGTGCGGGGTCGACAAGTTCATGGGCCAGCAAACTTTTAACAAGACTCCCAGCCTGCTATAGTCCGCCTCTCCCCCCGTCATTTATTTCATACTTCTACTTTATTCGTAGACTAGCAGTAGTACCCGGCTTCGCCCGGTGGAATGATGATAATGTATCAAAGTCTCCTTAGAAATATAATGGACATAAAATCTAGGTCATTTCCCCCCCCCCCCCCAAAGACAATGAGGGCGTAATATCTAGGTCATTTGCCCTTTTGATAAGGATGATAATGAAAACTACTGTTGAATTGACACGTCAAACTTACAAACTACCGTAATAGAAATACATATTTCAAAATTCACAGGCGAGGAAGACTTATTGTGTGTGGTGATTAATGGTGTAATGGGCGTAACATCTAGGTCATTTGCCCTTATGATGAGGATGATGAGGGAAACTACTACCAGTGTTGAATTGACACTTCAACTTATAATGTACACAATGTACTGTAATAAAAAAAATATTTTAAAAATCACAGTCGAGAAAGTCTTTATGCGGCGGTGATTAGTGGTAAGATGCGCGTAACATCTAGGTCATTTGCACTTATGATGATGATGATAATAATAAGGTAATGAAAAAATGACTACTAAACGAACATGCTGTAATTTACAACTGATATAGGTGATTCAGATGTCTAGCTTCGATGTCTTCCAAAGTCTCAACCTTATTTTCTGGCTTAGGCCTGTACTCGATGCGTCTAGTGAAAGAGCTTATGGCGTACTGCTCGGCAAAGAAAATGGGTCAAAGCTGCACGAACCTGAGATGATCGTAGATGATGACGAAATATGATGACACACGTTCGGGGTTCCCCGTCGTATTTAGATTGGCCGGGGTATCACTCACTCTTTCGCAACACCACAGTGGTTTGAGCAACGGTCCTGTGCTGGCATCAGTATAGACAGCTCTGGAAAGTCATCTCATGTCACCTCGCGATGAATCAGCAAGCTATTCTCACAACTGCCCCCCCCCCCCAGAGTCGCACAACTTGTGGGACGTGGGTTGGCGACCACCGGACCCCAGCTGAGACTGACATAGCTTCTACTTCCTGGTGCCAGGCTCCTTTCAGTTCTCTTTCCTGTCGGCCTCCCTTGGACAACTCTTGTTCTCTTCTGACCCCGACTGTATTAGGGCATCCGAGGGCTAGGGAGTCTTTCAATTTCCCGCTTAATTGGCCGTTGTCTCATCTTTCCTGATGCCCTCATTCTTCGAGGGGTCTGCCTCCTATTCCGTTTCATTATATCTCCTGTCTTCTGCTCAAGGCCCTCAGAGAGGCAGGGTGTGTGTAGCCCCACCATTTCTGGTACACCCTCAGGGCTCATGGCGGGTGAGTTAGGAAGCTGGCAACCCCGAGTGATTCCTGAGCTAAATGCAGGGAATGGAGAGGTATGTCAGAAATTTAAAGTGGACAGTGATACTCGTTGGGTTCCAAAGAGTAAGTATAAAAATTTTGATCCAGATTGGTGAAACGATGTAGATTTGTGACAAAGGGTCTAAATACAGGGAATGGAGTGCTCTGTCCGAAAGTTCAAGCAGACAGTGTTACTCGTCGGGTTCCAAAGGGTAAGTAACTTACATAAAGATTGGTTGAGATGGGTGAAACTAAGTAGATTTTTGCCAAAGAACCTAAATGCGGTAAATGGAATGGTCTATCCGAAATGTCATGTAGAAAGTGTTACACGTCGGGTTCCAAAGGGTGAGTATGTAAAATTTGGCTCAGATCGGTGAAACAGGGTAGATTTTGCCAAAGGGCCTAAATGCAGGAAATGGAGTTGTCTGTCCAAAGTTTTAAGTGGACAGTGTTACTCGTCGGGTTCCAAAGGGTAAGTGTACAAATTTAGGTTCAGATCGGTGAAACGATGTAGATATGTGCAAAAGGGCCTAAATGCAGGGAATGGAGTGGTCTGTCCGAAATTCCAAGTGGACAGTGTTACTCATCGGGTTCCAAAGGGTAAGTATACACGTTTTGTTTTCGATCGGTGAACGATGTAGATTTGTGCCAAAGGGCCTAAATGCGAGGAATGGAGTTGTCTGTCCGAAATTTCGAGTGGAAGGTGTTACTCGTCGAGTTGCAAAGTGTAATTATTTGAGATCGGTGAAACGGTGTAGTATTGAACCAAAGGGCCAAAAAGCAGGGAATAGTGTGGTCTGTCCGAAATTTAAAGTGAACAGTGTTACTTGTCGGGTTCCAAAGGGTAAGTATGTAAAATTTGGGTCAGATCGGTGAAACGGTGTAGATTTGTGCCAAACGGTCTAAATGCAGGGGTTGGAGTGGCCTCTCCGCAATTTCAAGCAGACTGTGTTAGTCGCAGTGTTCCAAAGGGTAAATATACAAATTTTGGTTGAGATCGGTGAAATTGTGTAGATTTGGGCCAAAGGGCCTAAATGCAGGGAATGGGGTGGTCTGTCTGCAATTTCAAGCAGACAGTGTTACACGCAGGGTTCCAAAGGGTAAGTATTGAACCCATGTGCCATAGGGTCCAATGAGGGCGAATCCATGTATTTGGGGAAGAAATGAAAGAAACGTATAGTTTCTAATGTAACTTAAAGAAAGATCCAGCTAAGATGCTAGCCTAATATGGTGCAAGAGGCGAGGACCAGGTGTTCGTGAGATGAGATCACCCCTCTTGACATTCAGAAGGGAGCTAGTCATGAGTATTAATAACCGAGTGGAAAGTTCCCAAGATTAAACAAGGAAGCCTGACTCGGAAATCGAGCTGAGTTTGCTGGAAAATGACAACACCGCTTATGCGCCAGAAGAGGAATAATTAAATTTAACCCGTTTACGAGTATAATAATGAGTAAACAAGTACAGTACAGTGAATCATTTCGAATGAGAGATTTTTTAGTAAAGAGAAACCATTTAATAATTGCACAGGAGAAAACTGCAAACGCAAGACGACGTCATCGGGGAATTACCAAGGCCTGTGTGGAGGGGAGAAAGCAAAAGAAAAGCAACACCCACACAATTGAGGACGAGAAATTAATTAATATCTCCGAATTGCACGATCGATTCTTAGGGGCAATGAGATTATTTGACATTGAGAAGACGAGCTTTCGGAAGGTATAATTTTTATATTTGTGCCACCATTATTTTAGAAGTTGGCCACAGAAAGGACTAGAGTCTTATCTTTTTGTAGCGAAAAGGTATAAAACTCCTGGCCTCACCAAGCCAATCATGCAGTCTCAAACGGCCGGAAGGCACGTCACTGTGCTACATCACACACCGAATGCAGTCTCGAACAGCCCGAGGGGGCGTTGCCACGCATCACGCAGTACAAGTCCGTCCAGGGGGACGTGACGCTGGAGCATCAACAGTAAATGCAGTTATTCTGACAACCCGTGAGGGTGTTACTACGCATCAGTATTCAGACGGCCGTGTGGGGCGTCACTCTGCGTCACCTCGAAGACAGTTACTAGTACTCCTTGAAGGGAGAAACGCTGTGTTACACCGCAGAAGTAATATCCGATAGCCATAGGCGTCGCAGTATTAACAACTTGCTTGCCTCCATAAGGAGTGGTAAAGAAGAAATTTAAAGTATCGCCGTGTTGAAAGAGTAGGAAAATCCTAGTTACAGGATTTAGGCCCGACAGTATACAAGTTATAGTGAAAAGTTCGTAAGATATAGTCAGAGCAGGCTGCGAACGTCGGACTTAAGGCGATAGGTCGTTAAATAGACGAACGAATATCATAACGTACGGAAGTACCGTACCAGAAAGATAAACTGTTATCTAAATTAAAGAACCCAAAAAGGGAAGAACAGAATAAGGTTCGGAACGTATTTCAGAAACGTAGGAGTGCTAGAACCGATCAAATAAAGAAGCACGGAGACTATAAACATTATCTCCAGAAAGCAGGCGAAATATTCTAAAAGTACTAGACTCGAGAAGTACTAGCTGCTATAAACTAAATCCATAGGTCATCGAGAGGTTATTGAGGAGACCTCGATCCGAATAGACTTTCGCTAGGATCGATAAGCCAGATCTACAAAGAAGCCGTTCAAGCTAGATACATAGCCGGTCATCCAGGATAGGAGTAGAAGAATTTGGATTCCAGGGAACAGTAGATGTTTCGAGACTTTCGTATTCTGCAGGATAGGAAGCCGACATTGAATAAATTTCACCCTTGGAAACGGGAAATTAAGGGGTCACGTGTGATAGGCTCAGAAATATGGCCTAGTGATCAAGAATTGGGAAGTGTAAATTTATCAAGATTGTGTGTTAAATTAATATTTTTAGTGTTTATTATGTGTTCTAAAGGGACACACTAGTGTATAAAAATGTCGTCAATGTTAAGTGTCTTAAATATGTGTCAAGAAGTGTTTGTACATAAGATGAATTTCTTGAATATGGAGTAAAGGTTCAAAGTGGGCCCAAAATGAAACACCGCACAAGAATAAAGATCATGGGACGATCTTAAAAACATGTGAGTACTGAATTTCATTCTATTTTGGTGTCAGGAAATGGTTGTGTACAGATCCACCGGAGTTTTTGAGTAAAAGGGATGTGTTTTAAGAAATAAATACTGAATAAACAAGAACGTGGTCTGAACAATAATAGAAATTTGAGAAATTATAAATAATTATGTAAAGAATAAATCCCGTAGAGGAAATATGTGAATAAAATGTTAATGTATTTAACGAATGTCATAAGAGCAAGCGAAATATCAGTAATTATCATGAAAGATATTTAAATAAAGTAAAGTTGAGATATGAAAGAAATAGCTTTTGAGCTTGTGTAAAGAATAAAGATAATACTAATAACTAAGTATGGAAATATTAAATAAAGATCAAATAAATTGATGTGAACATAAGAGCGTTAAAGCCTTAATATATGTGTAAGATATGATGTTCAAGGGAATGTTTTAAAAGGGAGCGATTTATCGGCAACGGAAAAGATTAATATAAGAATTAAAAATAATATGAATTGTTACTAATGAGATTTATCAGTTCTTGGGAAGACATTTCGGCTTAAAATAATGCATAGCGCAAAGGAGCGCAAATAATATTAAAATGTCACGCTAGGAAAGCGTAGAAGTTAAAATGCTTGGTAAATTACTTATGGAGGGTAGTTGGTTGTAGTGAATTGATAATTGTATAAGTCCTCTATTTGTGACGTAGTATCACGAGGCATTGTGTATGTATTGAAAGGGAGCTAATGTATGGTATTATTGAGCGTATGTCATGTAGGCCACGGCCGACTTTAAATCGCGTTTTGTATAAGTCCTCTATAAGGGAATGGTTCCCGAGGCATGTGAAGAGATTCGAACTCAGAATCCTCTTATGGTAAAAGCCCCTTAATTCGTCGTCGTCGAATGTGTATTAATCTTCCCCAATCAATGAGGACCCTCTCATAATTAATAAATGCCAAGGTTACGAAAGTGGTCTATGAACCAAAGAATATTTGTTTGAATGGATACAGTACTGTAAAAGCCCGGTCTCTCCCCAGGACTGAGTATAATGTGAAGGTTTGTTTTGAAAGCCTTGGAAAGGAGCTGCTAACGTGGGTTAGACAGAGAGTCGCCCAGTCACCCTCCTTGTCATAAATCGCGCCCGAGTATAATGGCCTGGCTCTCTTAGAGTGAGGGTGGGCCGAAACCGTCTCGTAAGATGTAGTAAAGACACCGTGAGTGTTTAAAGTTGTTAACGACCCGGGCGTTGAACCGAGGTCCTTGTAGACTGATATTTTCGTTTGCATGTTCAGATCGTAGTTTTTTTATGTGATAGTGGTCTTATAAGACATAAGAGATAAATAACAATCCCTATTGTAATGGTGTATGGAAGTAGGATTCCACGAGTTAATTGAAGGCAACTAGGTTTCGGGAGTAACTATAGTTTTTTGACTGTGTCAAGTATCTTCATACTCTGGAGTACACAAGTAATTTCCTGATTACCTTAATATATTTGTGAAAATAAAGAGAGATGATAACAGCTGAATGTGTGAACATGCCCAAAATATTGAGTTAGATAATTAACATAAAATTTTAAATGTAATTATACATTTGTTTTGAGGATTAAGAAAATATAAAAAAAAGAGTATTTGAGGTGTACTAAGAATGACACCATTATTATGTAAAGCAGGGAGCCAAAAGAGCTCGGAATTATATAAAACTTACAGTTGATGCTTTATGGAAGTAAGACTAAGGAGGAATTGTTGGTTTATGTGGAAACCATAGGTTTAAATACAATATTTGTTTTATTATATTTGTGATTCCTTGTTCATTTGGAACAAGTAGATGATTATGGGTCAGTAATTAAATTGTTAAAGTGTTTGTAGCGCCATTAATTTTATTAATTAAATGTGTTAAAAATAGGAGTTGATTTTGTTGTTATTTTTGCAAGTGTATCCTCTAATTAATCCAAAATATGTGAGTCACAGAGTGGGGGAACTTACCGCTGCCCCGAAAATTCCGAATTGAGCTACGCTGGTATACTGTGATTGGCATATTTCTTGCTAAAAGGGCACAGTATACAGATTTTGGTTCTGATCGGTGAAACGGTGTAGATTTGTGCCAAAGGGCCTAAATGCAGGGAATGGAGTGGTTTGTCCGCAATTTCAAGCAGACAGTATTACTCGCAGGGTACCAAAGAATAAGTATCCGAATGTTGGTTCTGATCGGTGAAACGGTATAGATTTGTGCCAAAGGACCTAAATGCAGGGAATGGAGTGGTCCGTCCGAAATTTTAAGTGGGCAGTGTTACTCGCAGGGTTCCAAAGGGTAAGTAAACAAATTTTGGTTCAGATCGGTGAAACGGTGTAGATTTGTTCCAAAGGGCCTAAATGCAGGGAATGGAGTGGTCTGTCCGCAATTCCAAGCAGACAGTGTTTCTCGCAGGGTACCAAAGGGTAAGAATACGAATTTTGGTTCTGATCGGTGAAACGGTGTAGATTTGGACCAAAGGGCCTGAATGCAGGAAATGGGGTGGCCTGTCCGAAATTTTAAGTGGACAGTGTTACTCGCAGGGTTCCAAAGGGTAAGTATACAAATTTTGGTTCACATCGATGAAACGGTGTAGATTTTTGCCAAAGGGCCTAAATGCAGGGGATGGAATAGCCTCTCCGCAATTTACAGCAGACAGTGTTAGTCGCAGTGTTCCAAAGGGTAAATATACAAATTTTTGTTGAGATCGGTGAAACGGTTTAGATTTGGGACAAAGGGCCTAAATGCAGGGAATGGAATGGTCTGTCCGCAATTTCAAGCAGACAGTGTTACTCGCAGGGTTCCAAAGGGTAAGTATACAAATTTTGGTTCAAATCGGTGAAACGGTGTAGATTTGGACCAAAGGGCCTAAATGCACGGAATGGGGTGGTCTGTCCGAAATTTTAAGTAGACAGTGTTAGTCGCAGTGTTCTAAAGGGTAGGTATACAAATTTTGGTGCAGATCGGTGAAACGGTGTAGATTTGTGCAAAAGGGCCTAAATGCAGGGAATGGGGTGGTCTGTCCGAAATTTAAAGTTGACAGGGTTACCCGCAGGGTTCCAAAGGGTAAGTATACAAATGTTGGTTCAGATCGGCGAAACGGTGTAGAATTGTATACATAACAGACAGACAGACAGACAGACAGACAAACTTTGTGCTTTATATATATAGATAAGGTAAACTTTCTAGTAATAGGCTACTAATACTAGGCACTATAACGCTGTAATCAGGGCCGAGGTCCTCTATGCAGCTGAAACCCTAACCATCAAAGGAGCAAGGAAAACTGATACAAAATGAGTCAGGATTGACCAGTGTATTCTTGCAAGCAGGGGCGAAACTAAGGTGGTTTTTTTTGGGGGGGAGAATACCAAAAATTTGCCGACACGGTTATTTTGGAATCAATTTTTGCCGACTTTTTTTTTCCAAACTCAGGTCTTCATATTCATTTGATGGTAACATGGTAACAGTAGCAAATACGTCATTTATTTATTTATTTTACAAAAACATAGAAATAAAAAGAAAATATATACCAACTTGGAAAAAAGAAAGAACTCATAAACAACAATTAAAACAAGTAGTTCCGTGAAGAACTATACAGCCTATTTTCATATATCCTACTTATGTTAATTGCCACTATCAACATACACAATTTCTGTTTGATTGCTGTAATAGATTCGTAGATATTAAGAACCGACTAAATATTTCGGATGGTCGCCATGTTGGATTTTATATATGTAGGTCCTAGAGTTATATACTGTTACATGCAGATTATTGTGAACGTGTAGTATTCAAACTTCAATCGCATAATTAGGACACAAGAAGTAACAAGGCGATTTTAAAATTTTTCACAGCTGCCATCTTGAGGTTATGGAAACAATGGAAATAAATTAGATGCCAGTGGATTAACATTCGTATAAGGATTTACTGTACCAAGTTTCACTGCACTCGGATGGTTAAATTGCGAGAAATGTCCATGTGAATATATATAATTCGCGTCACCGCCATGTTGGATTTGTGATCACCAGGTTATTTAAGGTCTTATAGGTGAACTTAAGCTCATAGCCCCCATGAACATTAAAAATGCAGTTTGATTGCTAAAATAGATTCGTAGATATTCAGTATCATCTAAATATTTCGGATGGTCGCCATGTTGGATTGTTAAATGTATAGGCCATAGAGTCATGTACCATTAAAGGAAAATTATTGCATAGGTTCATTATTCAAACTTTCACTTCGATCGCATGACTACATCACAAGAAATAAAAACTTAATTTTAAAATTCGCACTGCCGCCATCTTGAGGTTATGTAAACAATTGAACTAAATTATATACCAGTGGATTACAATGTGTATAAATATTTCCTGTACCAGGTTTCAGTGCGCTTGGAAGATTAAATCGCGAGAAAGGTCTATTTAAAATTTTCAAATTCGCTTGGCCGCCATGTTCGTTTTGTAGTTAACCGGTTTTTGAAAATCTTATAGATGGTCTTCCAGTAGTGCCCTTTATCTCCGTACAAAATTTTAGGGAGATACCGCTAATAGTTTCAGAGATATAGAATGCCGGTGAAATATTTCGCACATCCGCCATCTTGTGATTATGTAAACAATTGAACGAAGTTAGATGTCGGTGCATTACAATGTATATAAACATATACTGTTCCAAGTTTCATTGCGTTTGGTTGGTCAAATCACGAGAAACTTCTATTTAAAAGTCGCAAATTCGCTTGGCCTCCATGTTGGTTTTGTAGTTACCAGGTTTTCAAAAGTCACATAAGTGAACTTATAGTAGTTCCCTCTATCACCATAGAAAATGTCAGGGTAATATCGGTAATAGTTTCGGAGATATTGAATGCTGGTGAAATATTTCGCACAGCCGCCATGTTGGATTGGTGAGTCGTAACAAAATTTGAAGGGCACGGTCGAGGTCGCCGGGAATAGTGCTATGAACTTTCCGAGTTTCATTGAAATCGCTCCTGCCGTTTAGATTTTATTAGGGGGGGGGACACACACACGAATCACACACACACACACACACACGCACACACGGACAAAAGGTGATCTCATAAGCCTATTTTTTCAAAATTGAAAATAGGCTAAAAAACAACACGGCCATTAGGTACCTATACATAATTGCTTAAATATTATTTCACCTCTTCTTCAATAGCGACCACCTTTTAACAAGAACATCTAAGTTCATTTTGGCTGATAAATCTTTTTCACAATGCAAAACCATGAGGTTCGCTAACCTATTGTACTTCGTTTGAAATCTTTTACATTTTTCAACTTACTAAAACTACGTTCATTACTAGCTACTGATACAGGTGCTGTAACTGCAATTCGACTAATATAATTTGCTGCAGGCAACGCTTTTTTGAAAATTTCACTAATTCGCAAGATATCTTTCATGTTTTCGGCGTTTTCACATTGGTCAGAGAAAATTCCCAATTCGACTTCCTCAGCTAAACTATCTGTAAATGGACAGCAGGGAATTCATTTCGAAACTTTCTCAGTGCGTTCTTTGGCACAAGATTCTCGGTTGAATGGTGTTTTGAACATTTCAAAAAGTGGTTTAATCAAGTCGATTTATACAGAAAGGTTGTCACGCGTCTTCTGGATCAACACATTCAGAACTTCTTTGAATTCTTTGCGATAAAATTTCTCCATATTTAAAACAGCTGCGTTTTGAGGATTTCCATCGACTTTTTTAGGGCGAATTCGTCTTCGATGATGTTTCACAAAATCGTTTTCATAATCCACGTTCATTTTTGAAGAGAAAATTTTTGCTGCTTCTACTAGATTATTCATTTCGTTCTCATTTGAAAGCATTGATTCAAAGGATTGAATAGTATTTTCTATCACAATAGCAGCATCAACTCTATTTAGATCAGGCGATTCTAAATTTTCTGTCAAAACTTTAGCCTTGTACATAACATTTATCATGAGCATCAGGAATACAATGAAATCGAAACTGAGCATAGACTTCTTTATGCTCAGTGCATGTGTTTTTGTATTATTATCAAAATTCGAATCACCTTCCAAACTTTTTTCCAGCACTTCCACAATACCTTCAAAAGAATTCCAAACGGCTTTTAATGCTTGCGCTTGAACGGTCCATCGAGTTTTTGATAAGTTGGCCAGCTGTAACGAATTTTCTATCATTGAAATTTCTTCTCTCAGACAGGAAAATCGTTGGGTGCTACTAGAAACAAAATGTATACAATGATTGTAGGGTATCAAACATGATGCTCGCATTACAGGTATGTTCCACAAAAGTGTTAGGTGATGAGCCTGACAAGGTATGTATGGAACAGTTCTACCTAAAAGTTCAGACAGTTGTTTTTTTAACTCCTTGCTTTTCTCCGGACATAGAACTCGTATAATCGTAAGATTGGAAAATTAAATTACCTGTCAATATTTCATGTTTATGCAAACATTGCAGTATATTAGGTGCTAGGCCAGCTCCTGTTTTGTCAGTTACTGCAATCATGTCGATGATTCGTTCCAAACCGCTACCTGTATCATCAATATAACGTACACTAATCAAAAGCTCATCGTCATGTGATACATCAGGAGTAGTGGCTGCCATTACTGCGAACATTTGTGCATTATTCACTTCTTGTACAATACTCTTGCGAATATCTGTTGCCAATAAGTCGATAAATTAATTTTGGGATTTAGAAAATAAATACGACGCTCTATGTGGTTGGAAATGAGCCTCATGCAACCACGTTTTCATGGTAGGATTATGACGTGAAATGAATTCTAGTAGCCTATCTGTAGAAAATTTCCTTCTTTGTCATCACCATGACCGCGAAAAGCCAGTCCTTGTTTAGATAAAGTGAAAGTAACATCGAATAAAATTTTAATTGCATTTTTATAGAAATGACGCAAATGCTCCTTCCTGATGTTTTCATTTTGTGCTTGAGCCCAAGGTTGCAGGTTCGAAACCTGGCGCAGTCAGCTGGCATTTGAGGGTGCGCAAATGCGAGGGAGCCGTGTCAGTACATTTACTGGCACGTTAAAGATCCCCTTCGGGGCAAAATTCCGGCACCCCGGCGTCTCTAAAAGCCAGGGTAGTTAAAAGGGACGTAAAACCAATAACATTATTATTAACATTTTGTGCTTTTTTTGAAAACATTGAATCGACGTGGGAATCTTCTTTAATAAAATGACAGTAATGTGCCAAAGTGGCCTTATGTGCATCAGAAGAAAAGTGCAATTCAAGTTTGCCTTGTTTTCCTTTCCCACGGCTCTTAATTTTGTGCTATTGGCGCATACCTGAAGTGGTCCACGTCGGATCTGCTTTTGATCTATCGGGTCCAGAAGGAAATAAGTAACAGGCTAAACAAAAACCGCATCTTTGGTTATACTGTACTCCAGGTGTTCATATTCTTTGAACCAAATAGGAGTAAATTTGTGTTGTTTATTTGACGTAATCAATTCATTTGCAGGATAATGAGGAAGTATTGGTCGGTGTGGACCGAATTATAATTTAAAAAAACTTTTGGTTCCGAGTGAGCGTAGGAGGTCGATTGCCAGGATCGTGAGAAACAATATTGTCATCACTAACTGCTGACCCACTCTCTTCTGTGCTAAACTCTGCCATTACCTCTTTAAAGGCTGCGTTCGCATTTTCTAAAAATCCACACATTTCTGTCGTATGTCTTCAACTTCTACCATACTAGTAGCCAAAAACGAAACTGGATTGATCATATTTATTTCTACATTAAGTAAAGATTTACAGCTTTCAATTTGCTCAGTTAAAATTTGGAGTCTTGCAACGCAGAAGCAGTATTTTAAATCGTCATCGTCAACGTCCTTGTTGTCATCTACAACAGAAGAAAATAAACATTCTATAAAATGAATAGGTAAATAAAGGTACATTACAGACGATTACTAAAACATTGAGAGTAGGTACTCACCTATCCTATTGATTTCTGAAACGTTTCTATCTCCTGTTTTATCAAAACGTTGGTTTTCCTCTTGTTCCATGTCATCACCTTCGCTGTCAAATTAAAAAAAAATGAAGTCGTGCTTTTCAATTCAAAGTAAAGAACTTTATTTATCCGTACCTATCCAATGGAAACAATTTTTATTTGGTGACTGTAGGCCTAATGAGAAAATTGACATTGACCTACCATTCGTTGTAGTTTGGATATCTACGAATCTTGTTTTAGAACCTCGTGCTCATCGACAGAAATCACTTTGGAACTCCTTGATTCTAAACAAAAAGAGGATTCACAGTTTTTAATTCAAAGTATACAAAACAAATGTATGGACGTTGCCTATCCAGTGAAAAAAAAAAAAGATAATTTCTATTTGGTGGGTAAAATACAAAATTCAAACTATCAGTTGTTATAGTTCGAGTATCTGACGAATGCTGCTTTGGAATCTCGTGCTCATCAACAGAGATCACTTCGGAACTGCTTAAAATTTCTGTCATAATATTGTGAGGTGTCGTATCATTTGAATCAGAGCAGTGTTTGAAGAGCTTGAAGCATCACCCTTTAAAACACGCAAACAGGAGGCTGCATTAATCTACTTGAAATTTATTTCACATATGGTACGGTAATTGCATAAAAATGAGACGGTTCAATTATTCATAATTTGAAATCAGAAGTTTGTCATAATAATAATATTTCAAATGCATAATATATACCTACCTGATCGTGAGTCTCGCCAGTTTTCTTTTCTGATTGTGCATGCAAAAGCGCTAATATGGAGCTGGCTGGAGCTCTCTGGTAATCCAAATCGTGTGGTTTTAATGGGCTTATCATTATGTTTCTTTTTTTTAATGACGAGATACATAGTCGTCATCAAAAACGCTGTCATAATCAAGACACTGAATTTGTATCGGTTTGTAGATTTCTTATTCTTATTCTTATTAAAGTTTGAAATTAAAACATGAAACACAAACACAAATCACAAGTAATTGAACAAAAACACAAAAAGACGTCAAGACACTCGCAACAAAGAAGATGAATAACAGTTTTTTAAATTATAAGCAGGAAACAAAGACCAGTCTTCACAAAGAACTTGGTGAGGTTAGATTGACCAAATGCCAGCAATTAACAACTCGAACACTTAGAGAACAATTTCTGCGAATGCGATCGTACAAAAGATGCATACATAGAAACATAACCGTACCGGACCGAACCCAGTCTTCTGTTACCAACGTAACAAGGCTTATTTCTTTTACTGGCAAAATTTCTAACTCAGTTTGTTCGGCAATGATGGGAATATTAAAACATTTTGAAGATAAATGCCGAGTCGGCAAAATCATTTCCAAGTTAGCAATATTTCCAATTCGGCAATTATAATTTTTGAAAACTTTTTTTTTTCATGTGTGAATGTCATCATATGAATTGCGGACGTGAATAACAAACAAGTCAAATTTGCCGACTTTATCAACTGGAAAAAAAATTGGGGGGTTGCTCTGAACCCCTCCTAGTTTCGCCCCTGCTTGCAAGAAAACAACATCACTGTGGTACCAGCAAGTTAAACAAGATCTGCACATCTTTAACATCTCTTAATCCGTTATGAAAGACAGACAAGCTTACCGGAAATTGTTAAAAGAAGACCAACAGATTTAACTTAAGAAAGGGCAGAGACCAAAGAGGTCAGAAGCAGCTAAACAACTACAAGTCAGAGAATGAAGGAGATGTGGGCTAGGAAGAACCAATCCCAACTCATCAAGCTGAAAACCATAGTTGGCTCGTTCGAAGAAGAAGACAAGATTACTAACGGACGCAAAGGAACTGGACTTAAATTTGAATGCTTCGCAGTTTCAGATGATATTGAACCCGCTGAGCTATGGTTCATGTGATATTTTTGTGACGGAATAATTATTATGGGATGTAGTACTTTTGAACATACCCAGAATACCACGTGGAGCAGAGAGCTCATGCTATACTCTTTGAAGTAGCGCTCAATTGCATTTTTGACTTTGGAGGTCTTGTTAATCACTTTTATCCTTTCATAAGACTCAGAATATTCTAATTCGTCATTCTGTATTATTGAATCATTTTGGTGAATGATTATTACGTTTTTGGTAAGGTATAACACTTGCAGATACGCAAGGAGCTATGAAAGTAGTCGCTCAATGACTTCGTTTTGGCGACCTACTTCCGAGTGAAAGTCAGTGACGACACTACATCTGGAGATCTGACGCCAGACAGGCGTGTTTCGAGTATCCGTCCGTCGCGACGTGGACATTATAAATATTTTTGTGCTCAAGTGAGCATCCGACTGCATCGTGTGTTGAAAATAACTATACTAACGTTGTCACACATTGTGGACATATTATTGTTCTACGAAAGGCCATATTAGGCAATATTTTCTACAAACTGTAATTGGTGCCATACGCCAGATATTTTTCCCACGTGTAAGTGGAAGGGCAAAGTGCCACGCCGAAAATATAACAGTTATCGTCTGATAATTGTGCCAAGACGACGTGATTATTACTGCCAACGATCACAACATTATTGCTACGGAAATTCTGAATTGAAAATATCAATTTTACCGCGGATGCCACGTGATTGATAAAACGTGATACAATTGCACGTGCTAACAAGCAAAGCATCGCATCGTGTTGAATCTTGAGGATCAACAGGCTGAAAACTACAAAATACTGTGGAGAACACTATTATTTGCATCGTCCACAATAATCACGCCAAAACGCCGAGAGGAACGAGATATTTCGACATTTTCGACATCATGCAAGACATTGAACTTTTCCACGCCACGGTGAAGAAGACGATTATGGGCTAATACCATTCCGGTATGAGGGAGACGTCGTGATGGAGACCACCAGCTTGATGGAACGTCAGGATGCCGAGGACGCAGACGAAGGAACGTGGATGCCGACTTCCAGGCACATTCCAGACCTTTTTGGGAGACCATCATCCGGAGGCGAACGAACCCTGGTTGCTTGGGAGGTCCAGATTGGTGAATCCGTGGAGGACAGGACCATGCTGGAGAGCCAAGCAGAGTTTTTCGCGACCCTGGTCGATGAATGTCTGAGCCGATGTGAGAGCTACCAAAAGTCGTGAGTTTAGGCACCCCTTTCTTTTGTAATAGTCCGCGGTGGTATATTTAGATATCGTAGTTTTTTTTATGAATCAACCGCACTTATGTGTCAGCCATTTGCTAGGTAGGGTTGTAATTAGTATAATTGTTGTTTATTTCAGTCATTGTGAGTCACCCTGTGGGGTAGACCAGTTTTGGTTAACCCTGGTGCCGTCCTGATGGACGTCGTACCACGTTATAGCCGACCCACTGCCAAACATGACTGTAATCATTTGCAGCTATTTTGCTCAGCCATGTGTAGGATATTTATCCGTGGTTTCATTCAGATGTCATCGTCACTTTATTTAACTGCAATCTTTGCAACCAGTCTTTTGAGACTTATGACCTCGTTAGATAGGTTGTATCGTTAGGAAACCAACTGTAGTTTCCAGTTTTATAAAAATATGCTGTATTTTCATTTTTGAAAGCGCTCAGAAGCCAATTTATAGTCAAATACTGACAGATTTATTATTTTGGAGAAAGTGTAGATGTCAAGCATCGACCTAAGTGCACTATCGCATCATTATGCAGGTCTAGAGTTGCAGATCTGTGCCATATTTATCAATTTGTTACTACATTGTTTCTGTCATGAGGACACAGGTGTTAATGTTATACTGAGAACTTAATAAGTGTTATATCTTTGATGAGCAAAGAAGCTCGTGAGACATGCTGTTATGTCTGTGATTTACTATTCTTTGAAATGAAGGACTGCGATACTTTATTGTACAGTTAAATTGTAACGTGTTTAGCACACGGATTCTATAAGGTTTTTGAACCAAGCATATGCTAAGAATGACAAGGCCAAATATTACGGTATTATATAATGTTAAAACTAGCCGGCCTTGCCTGTTGAAAAATGTGGTCAGTGAAGGACTGCAATTTGTGAAGTTGTCATCAATAAACTGGTTTGTTGACCCAGTAACCTTGAAAACAAATGCTTGAAAGCGAGACAGAACTACGATAACATAGGACAGAATGTTGATTTCATTCATCTCTTTCTTTCAATGCAGCTATTGCTCATGAAACCCAGTGTTTCTTACTGTATTTTTGTTCATTTGTTTTTCGTGGATTTTCATACTGTTAGATATTTTGCTGCGAGGAATGTCATTTCGACATGTCCAGGGTTGTCAGGTTTCTTTATGCATTGTTGGCGATCCTCTTGAGAGAGGCAAATTATAATGAAGGCAATTTGGTTATTAAATGCGAGGTTTTTGCCGCAGGTAACCCATGATATTATGTGCCTTGAGTGAGTAAGACGTGCCATTGTTGTAAGTCGCGCATCTGTTGTTGTTATGAGGCATTATTATGAGAGTTGTTGAAAGCAAGGTATTTACCGCTGATAACTCGTGTTATTGTGAGTCCGAGCCGAGTTTGCTCGTTGAGTTTTCCGACTATTGAGTCGATGTTTTGCTGCGGGAGAATGATCTTTAGAAGACTACTCCTTGTCAGGCCTTTGTCAGAATACGCCATAAACCTACGGAAGGAACATAAACCGACATAATAAACATCATCCGGATAATTGTTTTAAACAAGATCTAACTAACATATTATTTCCATTTAAACTTTGACATTCTTACATTTGAACCTGCTGACATGGCCGTGCAGATGAAGGGATTTCCTTTATTGGAAACGACGAAGACTGTAGACATTTTTGTTGTGACCTGGCGCACACATGAACCTTTAGTTCATAGTGTGTGGAGCGCAGGCCATGTGATTGTCAGACGTGGTTTTAACTACGCTATCACCGACATTACTATCAAGCTAGATGACAATGGTTTACAAAGAGTTAACCATGAGGCAGGAAGGCATTATAATAAAAACTGTGTTGTACTATAATTATTGATGTCATGAAACTGTATTTTTCCCCATGTTACATTTATTGCGTGCTATTTAGCACATGATTGTTGATTAGATTAATTGTTTTTAAATGGCTGTACACTTAGCTTTGTATTGTAACTGTTTTGCTATTACGGACGTCACCGCCGTAACTTTGAATGTTAACTGATAGGACTTAGCTAGAAAAGTTAAATGTAAATGTGGAAATGGTACCACCATAACTTAGCTTTGCTTTGCTCCTTCACTTAAATGTAACTTCATATTAGCTTGATCATGTAACTTGTATTAGGGATTTTGCGTCGTACCATTTACCCAGCGTTGTTGCTGTTGCTTACTTATTGTGTATTAGATCTTTCGCGAGGGTTAATGTAACTTCATTGTTAGGGACTTGAACTTTTATTATCATTAACTTTTAGCTTGCGGATTAGCCGAATATAACCCTCCGAACTAGGATAGGGGTTTGTGGAAATCTACAATAAATTTTCACGGTGTTTTACATAAGCCTGGATGTTTAATTTCACAGTCTAGTTTTTGAGGTGAACCTTCCCTTAGGCCGTCTTTGACCATCGCAACCATGTACCACGCTCCCCGTGGACTATGGAACCTCGTGCCGCATTGGCCTATTGTTAGGAAGTTCACCTGATCCTCACGGCAAACTTTTAAAGGTCCGACGGGGGAGATGTTAGGAGAGTCATCGTGGTTGTTGGCTATCCCGACAGCTTTACCGGAGGACTTCTGAAGGTCACTCACAAATATGTGCCGTTGCCACCCGGCTGACGGTCACATAAAATGGCGCCCAACGTGGGGATACGAAGTTGACATGATGCACGGTGTTAACGTGGAAACCGACGTATAGGTCGCACATAAATTGGCTCTCTATACGTGGGGAGAGACGTTGACATGGTAACACATTGATTGACTCCCTATACATGGAGCCAGATATCAACATGGTGATCATCAGATGGCGCCCTGTATATTTTCTTATGCCGATATTTAGGAGGATCTTAATATTTGAATAATGGTAAATTGACAGGACTGGGACGAACTTAGAAAGTCGTACTGCAGATCAATAGACCGCATGGCATTCATATTTGATAGAAGACCATGGGGTGAGGTTTTTATATTGAATAAATGAAAGATAGGGTTTTTCTTAGATGATGCCTCATCCTAAGTAAATGTAATACTTTGCTTTGCTCACCGTTGTATTAGTAAATGTAGAAGCACTTAGTTTGCATACTCCAGCTGTACTCGTGATATTTATTAAGTCGAAACAAGCTTTATACCACCACGTTACTATCATAGCTATAAGTTTCCATCATGATTGATCCCTCGTTTCTCTCAATATAAATTCTTGTCAAATGGATGAGGATATGATTCGCAGAGTGTTCGCTGAGATGTTGGCAGGTGTCAACGCTTACCTCCAACAACTTACTAGTGACTTGAGTGTGAATACACAAGCCTTAGAGGTTAATTCACAAGCCATTGACAATGTTAGACAGGAAGTAGGTGATGTAAATGGTCATGTGGACCAGGTCAGGCAAAACCTCGAGATAAACACTCAGTCTGTTGACAATGTCAGGCAGAACCTTGAGGTAAATACCCAATCAATTAATGAAGTACGTTTAGATTTAGAGATAAACACCCGTACTGTTAAAGACGTTAGGACCGATCTAACGAAGGTCAGGGCCGAAATGGACTCGTACAGGGTAGAAGCGAAAAATGACTTAACGGCAGGTTTGGCAGCGGTAAGGATAGACGTGATTCGTCACCACCAGGAGGCAAGCCAGCGCGTAGACACATTAACGGAAGAAATGAATAGGACAAGACAGGATGTGCAAACCCGACTCGAGGAGCACACGACTCAAATTCAGACCGCTATAAATAAAGTACAGTTAGAAGTCCAAGCTGATATCGAGCACACCAGACAAGAATTTGGGACTAGGTTGAATCACGTAGAAGGTTTTATGGACAACGTAAAAAAGGATATGGCTACCATGAACCTAGGACTGGTATTAATGAGAGGTGCAGCTAACGCCGTTAATAACAACGTGAAGACCATCGTGGATAACATGCTTGAGGTTAGGGAGGAACTTAATTCTAACCGGAAAGACATCGCGGAACTAAAAGAAACTGTCACAGGCTTACGTGATACTGTAGATGTGCACAGGGAGGAGCACAAAGTTGACCTGATGATGTTGAGAGGCGAATTCGTGGAGCATAAAACTACAGTCGACGCCAATGTAAATGGAGTCAAGGATGATATCAACCATATCCAGAGTAACGTATCTCAGGTTGAGGGCGAAATTGCAACATTGCAGAAAAAGATTGAGGAAATAACGATTATTGATAGGCTCGAGTTGAGTCGTAACCTCAAATCAGCTATTCGTTAGGTGGACCAAAATCTCAAAGGTAAAGTTGAACGAATCGAGTTGCAACTAAATGATTTAGGGAGCAAAGTCACCAACAGGAATATACAAGAATTAGAAGTCATCGAGGAGAGGCTCGACAGGTTAGAAGCACTTCCGAGGGGAGTAGATTTGCAACCGCCAATGGGAAATACACGTGAAACGCCGGAATTTTGGACTAGTAATGTACAGTCAAGTGTACATGCCGATACACGACCTTGGCAGTTTAATGCAACAGCGCCAAGCCAGACGTTAAATTACGATGCTAACCCGTTCAGACCAGCTATAAATAGACTGGATCCTGAAACTAACAAGCCGTCAAACAACTACATGCAGAATACATACCGTACTGCTAATACTCAGGGTAATGTCACAGTGATAAGGTCAAGGGAAGAGCAACCCGCTAAATTCACTGGCACAGGAAGCGGAGTGACTCCTGTAGAATTTCTCACGAACGTCGAGAGCTATTTACGAGACACACTCGTAACTCCTGAAAGAGAACTTCGAGTTATTGAACGTCTTCTGGATGGACAAGCAGCAACTTGGTATCGGGCTTTTAAATATTCATTCTCCGGGTATCAAGACTTTAAAGAAGCACTACTGGGGACGTATTGGTCGAGTGACGTTCAGCAAAGTATAAGGGCTGAAATGTACACTCGCCGATACAGTTCCAACATGCCAACTCGCTACGCAAATTACTTTGCAACCCAGCTTGCTAAATTGAGAAATCTTCAGCCTCCTTTATCGGAGCAGGATTTAGTGAATACCATAGTATGGCAATACCCAGCTGACGTGCAAAGAGTACTAATCGCTGCAGGGGCGACGACATTTCAACAGTGTGATCAGATATTACGACGTCTTGATGCTAACGCGGAGCAATTTCCAACTCACCGTCAACAGAAGGTTGACAGGCGTGAAGAGCGTCACGTTAACGTCACGACTGTGGACAAAGTTAGCCAGACACAAGAAGCATCACAGAACTCTGGGAATCCTCGGCCAGAATACAACAATGAATACCGCCGTAACTGGAGAGAGTGGAGTAATACTCCATATTCAAGGAACCAGAGAGAAGACAATAGAACATATTGGAATCGTAGGTTCGATAATGGGGCGAGCGACAACCGTCGTCACGACAATAACCGTCGTGGGAATCAGGAAGGTCCGTCAGGAAGAGGAAGGATCCGGCGAGACTACAGGTATAACGGAGGTTACCAACGAGGACGTGATCCACGTTACCATCCGGACCGTGACTGGGAAGGGAGAGCGCGCGAGAGCCGCGAGTACCTCCAGCAATTGAGAGAGAGCCAAAATAGAGAAGAGGGAGAAAGGAACCCTACTTCGAGGGAAGAAAGAAATGTGACGTCAGAGGCAGGACAGAACCAGCCTGGTACCTCTAGTCACAACAAAGAAAAAAAAACGCCGAAAAATTAAGACAGTCTAGTTTGGCTGAGCACAGAGTGACGGCAGATATTTTACTCTGGGAGCCCATCCAACAGGATTTACTCGACGAACGACGAACCACAGTTATGAGCCAACACGTTTACCCAAAATAGTAGCCACTCTCAATGGATGCAGTGTTATAATTCTGATCGATACTGGCGCAATGATCAGTGTAATCTCTGCAGATTGCTATGCTAAGTTGAAGGCTAACTCTGAGGTGACAGAGCTGCCTGTTTCCGCTATTCGTGTCAGAGGAGTTGTGACGTGCAAGATACAGGTTTTGTGCACATTGAGAATCACAAGCCACGTGTATTTGCACGAATTCTTAGTAATGAAAGGTTTGCATCATGATGTCATACTAGGGGCTGATTTCATGAGGAAGTATGACGGTATTATCGACATGGGACGCAATACTGTCGAATTTAAACCGAACGAACCTATAGAGATGAACCTTGTGGTAGATGAACCGGAATTCCTGTCCGAAGTCGATGTTGTCGAGCAACTTAATAGCAAGGAAACTGAGGAAACACTTGATGCCGACGGAGAGGCAGGATTAATATCCACAACCATGCAAGAGAATTTGGCTACTACACTACATGAATATTGGGACATATTCGATACTGCTCCTGGCGAAATTATGAATTATGAATATGACCTCATTTTATTAGACGACTCTCCATTTCAGAAGAAAATTTACCCGATTGCTGAAAAACACCGCGAGGAAGCTGCAAGGAAGATCCATGAGATGGAAGTAGCAGGCACGATTAAGAAGTCACCGACTCCTTTTCTGAATCCAATTATACCTGTGGTTAAGGTTGATGGAAGTTTGAGGCTTTGTCTCGACGCAAGGGCTTTAAACGAACGCCTGGCTCCCGAGCACGACAGACCGCCTAAGATTAGGGACATCCTTAGGAAGTTTAAAGGGAAGAAAATTTTCTCATCATTGGACCTTGTACAATCATATTATCACATCAAACTATCCGAGCATACTCAGAAGTACACTGGCTTCTTATTTGATCAAACCACCTATGTCTTCTGCAAGTTACCATTTGGTTTGAAGAATGCTGGAGCTGCTTTGATTAGAGCACTAGATGCTAAGTTAGCTCCAGAGGTAAAAGGGAAAATAATATGTTATGTGGACGACATAATCATCGCTTCTGAAACAGAGGAAGAGCATTTGGCTACCCTACGCCTTGTTTTTGAAAATATTCGACAGGCCAATTTCAAGGTCAAGTTTGATAAGTGCAGATTTCTCCAAAGAGAAGTAAATTTTGTTGGACATATTATTAATGGAGATGGATATCGACCGAATCCAGCAAAAATCAGAACTGTCGCCGCTTTTCCAACGCCAACCCGTGTGAAGCACGTGAGACAATTTTTGGGAATACTACAATTTTTTGCTGCTCATTGTGAGCGATACTCAGAGACTGTTGCACCACTTCAAAGTCTGCTGAAAAAGAACTGTAGATGGAATTGGAATGATGAGTGTGAGACAGCATTCCAGAAGGCTAAGCAGATGCTAGCGAATGCTATCCAGTTGGAATATCCTGATTATTCACGCAATTTCATTCTTGAAACAGACGCATCAGCCATTGGTATTGGAGCTATATTATTGCAGGAGGACGATGATAAGAAACGTCACTACATAGCTTTCTTGAGCAGACGTTTAAGAGCTCACGAATCTCACTATTTTACAACAGAAATAGAAGCACTAGCCGTCGTCTATGCATTAGAGTACTGGCAGAAACTTTTGATAGGCCAGAAGATTGTCGTAAGAACCGATCACCACGCTTTGACCTTCATCCTACGAACAAGACTGGCAAGTGACAGGATCACTAGATGGACTCTTTTTCTCCAACAATTCGATCTGGAGATTGTTTACAAACCAGGCAGAGAGAATGTATTGGCCGACATCCTCAGCCGGAATCCTGAAACTTCTATTAATGCCATTGACATCGAGGGAGAATGCGAAGAACACCTTCGCCGACTTCGTTATCTACCCGAAGGACAGAGACGTGAAGAGGAACTTAGACACATCATTCGATTTCTTGAACGAAAGATGGATCCTCAGGATGAGCTTTATGCAAGGATTGCTGCCATAGCAGATGACTATCTGATTTACCGTCGCGTTTTGTATAAATTTGTGGACGAAGATCACACCCAACTGCGTGCAGTTATTCCCAGAAGGTACCAGGAATCTGTCATTCTCATGGTACATTTGTCTATTGGTCACGGTGGAACGGACAAGACCATTGCCACCATTAAAGAGTCGTTCACCTGGAAAAGGTTAGGAACCACTGTCAGAGAGTGTTTACGTGCTTGTGACGCATGCCAGCGGAACAAATACACGTCACACTTATTGAGAGAACCACCTAGACCTATACTACCAACTCAACCCAGAGAGTTGTACGCACAAGATCTTTACGGTCCTATACCTAAAGCCCGTCGTGGGAATCGTTACATTGTAGTCACCATAGATGTGTTTACAAAATACACAATGCTCCATCCTATTCAGAAGGCTAATGCACATCAAATTATCCAGCGAATAAGACGACAAGTGATACCGGAGGCAGGGAAGCCACAATTCTTATTAACTGACCACGGATCGCAATATACTTCTGCAGAATTCGCCAACGCTATGGAGGAACTAGAGATTGGTCATCTTTTGTCATCAATAAGACACTCTGAGAGCAATCCAGCGGAATGCGTTATGTCCACTATTGCAAAATTTTGTCGTTTGTATTGTCAGGAGGAACACTGGCGATGGACTGAAGTCCTTGTTTTGATGGCAAAATGCATTAATTCTACTGTGCATGAAAGCACTGGTCAAATACCTTTGGTCCTGCATTTGAACCAGATGCCACTGAGAGTCTGGAACCGCGTGATTGTAAATCCACCTTGTTTACAACCATCGCATGCCAACAGACTGTTAGCTGCTAGAGATACTTTAGACAGACAAGCTGCCAAACGCTTGAGGAGAACAAGACGCCAGAGATTCAGAGAACCACTTGAGGAGGGAGACCTTATCCTTATAAGGAGACCCGGAATTTCTAATCCAATTGACCGCGTATACGGGAAATTTCTTTCCTTGTATTACGGCCCTAGTCGTGTTAGACAGCCGTTGAATAATGGGAGTTATGTCATTGAAGACATCAGAACTGGAGAACGTATTGGAACTTTCAACGCCGCCAATCTAAAAAAAATATCACACATGAATGAATTATAGAGGCAAATAAAATGTCGTCCCAACATTTTCTTTGAAACGACGGAGAGGCAGATGAACCCGCTGAGCTATGGTTCATGTGATATTTTTGTGACGGAATAATTATTATGGGATGTAGTACTTTTGAACATACCCAGAATACCACGTGGAGCAGAGAGCTCATGCTATACTGAAGTAGCGCTCAAGTGCATTTTTGACTTTGGAGGTCTTGTTAATCACTTTTATCCTTTCATAAGACTCAGAATATTCTAATTTGTCATTCTGTATTATTGAATCATTTTGGTGAATGATTATTACGTTTTTGGTAAGGTATAACACTTGCAGATACGCAAGGAGCTATGAAAGTAGTCGCGCAATGACTTCGTTTTGGCGACCTACTTCCGAGTGAAAGTCAGTGACGACACTACATCTGGAGATCTGACGCCAGACAGGCGTGTTTCGAGTATCCGTCCGTCGCGACGTGGACATTATAAATATTTTTGTGCTCAAGTGAGCATCCGACTGCATCGTGTGTTGAAAATAACTATACTAACGTTGTCACACATTGTGGACATATTATTGTTCTACGAAAGGCCATATTAGGCAATATTTTCTACAAACTGTAATTGGTGCCATACGCCAGATATTTTTCCCACGTGTAAGTGGAAGGGCAAAGTGCCACGCCGAAAATATAACAGTTATCGTCTGATAATTGTGCCAAGACGACGTGATTATTACTGCCAACGATCACAACATTATTGCTACGGAAATTCTGAATTGAAAATATCAATTTTACCGCGGATGCCACGTGATTGATAAAACGTGATACAATTGCACGTGCTAACAAGCAAAGCATCGCATCGTGTTGAATCTTGAGGATCAACAGGCTGAAAACTACAAAATACTGTGGAGAACACTATTATTTGCATCGTCCACAATAATCACGCCAAAACGCCGAGAGGAACGAGATATTTCGACATTTTCGACATCATGCAAGACATTGAACTTTTCCACGCCACGGTGAAGAAGACGATTATGGGCTAATACCATTCCGGTATGAGGGAGACGTCGTGATGGAGACCACCAGCTTGATGGAACGTCAGGATGCCGAGGACGCAGACGAAGGAACGTGGATGCCGACTTCCAGGCACATTCCAGACCTTTTTGGGAGACCATCATCCGGAGGCGAACGAACCCTGGTTGCTTGGGAGGTCCAGATTGGTGAATCCGTGGAGGACAGGACCATGCTGGAGAGCCAAGCAGAGTTTTTCGCGACCCTGGTCGATGAATGTCTGAGCCGATGTGAGAGCTACCAAAAGTCGTGAGTTTAGGCACCCCTTTCTTTTGTAATAGTCCGCGGTGGTATATTTAGATATCGTAGTTTTTTTTATGAATCAACCGCACTTATGTGTCAGCCATTTGCTAGGTAGGGTTGTAATTAGTATAATTGTTGTTTATTTCAGTCATTGTGAGTCACCCTGTGGGGTAGACCAGTTTTGGTTAACCCTGGTGCCGTCCTGATGGACGTCGTACCACGTTATAGCCGACCCACTGCCAAACATGACTGTAATCATTTGCAGCTATTTTGCTCAGCCATGTGTAGGATATTTATCCGTGGTTTCATTCAGATGTCATCGTCACTTTATTTAACTGCAATCTTTGCAACCAGTCTTTTGAGACTTATGACCTCGTTAGATAGGTTGTATCGTTAGGAAACCAACTGTAGTTTCCAGTTTTATAAAAATATGCTGTATTTTCATTTTTGAAAGCGCTCAGAAGCCAATTTATAGTCAAATACTGACAGATTTATTATTTTGGAGAAAGTGTAGATGTCAAGCATCGACCTAAGTGCACTATCGCATCATTATGCAGGTCTAGAGTTGCAGATCTGTGCCATATTTATCAATTTGTTACTACATTGTTTCTGTCATGAGGACACAGGTGTTAATGTTATACTGAGAACTTAATAAGTGTTATATCTTTGATGAGCAAAGAAGCTCGTGAGACATGCTGTTATGTCTGTGATTTACTATTCTTTGAAATGAAGGACTGCGATACTTTATTGTACAGTTAAATTGTAACGTGTTTAGCACACGGATTCTATAAAGTTTTTGAACCAAGCATATGCTAAGAATGACAAGGCCAAATATTACGGTATTATATAATGTTAAAACTAGCCGGCCTTGCCTGTTGAAAAATGTGGTCAGTGAAGGACTGCAATTTGTGAAGTTGTCACCAATAAACTGGTTTGTTGACCCAGTAACCTTGAAAACAAATGCTTGAAAGCGAGACAGAACTACGATAACATAGGACAGAATGTTGATTTCATTCATCTCTTTCTTTCAATGCAGCTATTGCTCATGAAACCCAGTGTTTCTTACTGTATTTTTGTTCATTTGTTTTTCGTGGATTTTCATACTGTTAGATATTTTGCTGCGAGGAATGTCATTTCGACATGTCCAGGGTTGTCAGGTTTCTTTATGCATTGTTGGCGATCCTCTTGAGAGAGGCAAATTATAATGAAGGCAATTTGGTTATTAAATGCGAGGTTTTTGCCGCAGGTAACCCATGATATTATGTGCCTTGAGTGAGTAAGACGTGCCATTGTTGTAAGTCGCGCATCTGTTGTTGTTATGAGGCATTATTATGAGAGTTGTTGAAAGCGAGGTATTTACCGCTGATAACTCGTGTTATTGTGAGTCCGAGCCGAGTTTGCTCGTTGAGTTTTCCGACTATTGAGTCGATGTTTTGCTGCGGGAGAATGATCTTTAGAAGACTACTCCTTGTCAGGCCTTTGTCAGAATACGCCATAAACCTACGGAAGGAACATAAACCGACATAATAAACATCATCCGGATAATTGTTTTAAACAAGATCTAACTAACATATTATTTCCATTTAAACTTTGACATTCTTACATTTGAACCTGCTGACATGGCCGTGCAGATGAAGGGATTTCCTTTATTGGAAACGACGAAGACTGTAGACATTTTTGTTGTGACCTGGCGCACACATGAACCTTTAGTTCATAGTGTGTGGAGCGCAGGCCATGTGATTGTCAGACGTGGTTTTAACTACGCTACCACCGACATTACTATCAAGCTAGATGACAATGGTTTACAAAGAGTTAACCATGGGGCAGGAAGGCATTATAATAAAAACTGTGTTGTACTATAATTATTGATGTCATGAAACTGTATTTTTCCCCATGTTACCTTTATTGCGTGCTATTTAGCACATGATTGTTGATTAGATTAATTGTTTTTAAATGGCTGTACACTTAGCTTTGTATTGTAACTGTTTTGCTATTACGGACGTCACCGCCGTAACTTTGAATGTTAACTGATAGGACTTAGCTAGAAAAGTTAAATGTAAATGTGGAAATGGTACCACCATAACTTAGCTTTGCTTTGCTCCTTCACTTAAATGTAACTTCATATTAGCTTGATCATGTAACTTGTATTAGGGATTTTGCGTCGTACCATTTACCCAGCGTTGTTGCTGTTGCTTACTTATTGTGTATTAGATCTTTCGCGAGGGTTAATGTAACTTCATTGTTAGGGACTTGAACTTTTATTATCATTAACTTTTAGCTTGCGGATTAGCCGAATATAACCCTCCGAACTAGGATAGGGGTTTGTGGAAATCTACAATAAATTTTCACGGTGTTTTACATAAGCCTGGATGTTTAATTTCACAGTCTAGTTTTTGAGGTGAACCTTTCCTTAGGCCGTCTTTGACCATCGCAACCATGTACCACGCTCCCCGTGAGTAGTAGGGCTAAGCCGGTCCTGGACAGATTTCAAGGTCATTCATGGTTTCTCGTGGTCACGTGCCCCCCCAGGCGTTCCCTGGGGGGCTTGGGGGAGGGGGGGGGGGAGGGGAGGGGAGGGGAAGGTCTGGCTTGGAAGCAGACCCAGTTGTTAGCCGACCTGTGTTGGCCAGCCAACTGACTGAGCTGGCTGGTGTGCATTGCCTATATAGCTTGTGGATGGAAGTGGGGGAAGGGACCGGTTCGGGCGACTGTCGAAGGTAGTCGAATGTGACCGAGTGTAACTTAGAGTAGTAGAACAATGCGATGGCCGGGGCTGTAGGTATCAATCAATAAAGACCTAATAATAATAAATATCTCAATGGTTGTGAGCCCTGGGGCGAGTGGCTATTTTTGGGTGCTGTTTGTGGATCCCTGTGCGAACGGAATACTTTTGAACACTGTTTGTGAGACCCTGATATAATAACGTGCGAGAAGCTACCCATTCTCAATGGTTGTGAGCCCTGGGGCGAGCGGCTATTTTTGGGTGCCGTTTGTGGGTCCCTGTGCGAACGGAATACTTTTGAACACTGTTTGTGAGACCCTGATATAATAACGTGCGAGAAGCTACCCATTCTCAATGGTTGTGAGCCCTGGGGCGAGCGGCTATTTTTCGGTGCTGTTTGTGGGTCCCTGTGCGAACGGAATACTTTTGAACACTGTTTGTGAGACCCTGATATAATAACGTGCGAGAAGCTACCCATTCTCAATGGTTGTGAGCCCTGGGGCGAGCGGCTATTTTTCGGTGCTGTTTGTGGGTCCCTGTGCGAACGGAATACTTTTGAACACTGTTTGTGAGACCCTGATATAATAACGTGCGAGAAGCTACCCATTCTCAATGGTTGTGAGCCCTGGGGCGAGCGGCTATTTTTGGGTGCTGTTTGTGGGTCCCTGTGCGAACGGAATACTTTTGAACACTGTTTGTGAGACCCTGATATAATAACGTGCGAGAAGCTACCCATTCTCAATGGTTGTGAGCCCTGGGGCGAGCGGCTATTTTTGGGTGCTGTTTGTGGGTCCCTGTGCGAACGGAATACTTTTGAACACTGTTTGTGAGACCCTGATATAATAACGTGCGAGAAGCTACCCATTCTCAATGGTTGTGAGCCCTGGGGCGAGCGGCTATTTTTCGGTACTGTTTGTGGGTCCCTGTGCGAACGGAGTACTTGTGAAACCCCTGGAGCGAGCGGTTACTCGTTGTAGCTGGATGTGAACTCCTGTGACATCTCAGTGCGAAAATAATTCATCATATTCTTTTAGTAACTAGAGCCTCGTTACTAAATATGGGCACCACGCCCTACGCGCAAGCCTCTATATGTAAGGAGTGACCGCGTTTAAGCTGATCATTTGCAAGTGTGGTGTACGCGTACCAGTAACAACGTTTGGTGAGTACTATCAAATATATAACAAAACATATAATGAATTTCGTACAACATCTACATACACTAACTATTTTTACAGTATTTTCAAAGAATGTCCATTAAACTATATTTTATCATATCACACAACTCAATTTGACTAAGCCAGTGTAGTTAAAAGGGACGTAAAACCAATAACATTATTATTATTATCAATTTGACTACAAACTTAAACATCGCGGTTATCAGTCCTATGTAGGTTAACGCGGTTAGTCATCTGTGTTCGGTTATACTATGGACTACATGGTCATCAAGCCTGTATACTGGAGATGTGTATGTGTATGTGTTGAATAATCATGGGGAGGAGTGAAGCATCGCGGTTATCAGTCCCATGTAGGTTAACGCGATTAATCATCTTTGTTCGGTTGTACTAAGGACAATATGGTCATCAAACCTGTATACTGGAGATGTGTGTGTGTGTGTTGTATGATCATCAATTACACGGCCGAATTCCCCCTGGGTTCTTTGACATGTCGACATTGACATGCGTGTCGTAATTTTTGCCGCCTTTCAAAAATCACTTACCACGGCTAAGAGCTAACCTGCAAGCTTGGGGTTGATAGTCCGACACAATAACCACTCACGCACCGTGGCAAGCTATCAATCAATCAATAATTATCTCATAATAATAAATATTCCATTTAGCAACTACACGGCCGAATTTCCCCTGGGTTCTTTGACATGTCGACATTGACATGCGTGTCGTAATTTTTGCCGCCTTTCAAAAATCACTTACCACGGCTAAGAGCTAACCTGCAAGATTGGGGTTGATAGTCCGACACAATAACCACTCACCCACCGTGGCAAGCTATCAATCAATCAATAATTATCTCATAATAATAAATATTCCATTTAGCAACTACACGGCCGAATTTCCCCTGGGTTCTTTGACATGTCGACATTGACATGCGTGTCGTAATTTTTGCGCCTTTCAAAAATCACTTACCACGGCTAAGAGCTAACCTGCAAGCTTGGGGTTGATAGTCCGACACAATAACCACTCACCCACCGTGGCAAGCTATCAATCAATCAATAATTATCTCATAATAATAAATATTCCATTTAGCAACTACACGGCCGAATTTCCCCTGGGTTCTTTGACATGTCGACATTGACATGCGTGTCGTAATTTTTGCCGCCTTTCAAAAATCACTTACCACGGCTAAGAGCTAACCTGCAAGCTTGGGGTTGATAGTCCGACACAATAACCACTCACCCACCGTGGCAAGCTATCAATCAATCAATAATTATCTCATAATAATAAATATTCCATTTAGCAACTACACGGCCGAATTTCCCCTGGGTTCTTTGACATGTCGACATTGACATGCGTGTCGTAATTTTTGCCGCCTTTCAAAAATCACTTACCACGGCTAAGAGCTAACCTGCAAGCTTGGGGTTGATAGTCCGACACAATAACCACTCACCCACCGTGGCAAGCTATCAATCAATCAATAATTATCTCATAATAATAAATATTCCATTTAGCAACTACACGGCCGAATTTCCCCTGGGTTCTTTGACATGTCGACATTGACATGCGTGTCGTAATTTTTGCCGCCTTTCAAAAATCACTTACCACGGCTAAGAGCTAACCTGCAAGCTTGGGGTTGATAGTCCGACACAATAACCACTCACCCACCGTGGCAAGCTATCAATCAATCAATAATTATCTCATAATAATAAATATTCCATTTAGCAACTATACGACCGAACTCCCCGCCTGTGACATCATCCACGGTCTCAGGACGTGGCGGTCATCTTGCACATTAGCCACTGCTCCAGCTCTGACTGTCCCTCCATAAGAATAACAGAGAGTAGTTGCGCGAGGCGACCATCTTGCACATTAGCTCCTGCGATAGCGTCGGTCTATTATACTTACCATCTAAACATCTAGTAAGGAAATAGCAAGGTTTGATGATTATATAGGACTTGAAAATAAATAAAACAAAAGGACAATACATACTATTTCTTTATTTACAATATTTGACATACACATAGACATGTTTTGATTCACAGATAATAGCGAACACACATGAAGAACAAAACTGTATTGGTTTACTCATTAAGGGCGTAATGGCCCCATGGCAAGCTTGTGAGGTGATCATTTACCCATGAACGTTTATCATCAAACAAAAGCAACGAGCGTCGCATTTGCTCGACAAGGAACACTTCATGGGTACGGGACGTTAGACGTGCCTGTTTCGCATACTGTTCAGTGGGATTATATAATGCCTCACGATAACGAGCCATACATAACGTTCGGATGACACTAGAGCGGACCCCCTTGGCTCGACTGACATGTCTTGAACTGTCGCAAGTATAGCAGTACATTTTTGATGCAAGACCTAAAAATTCTGTCATCACATCGACGCCACATTCATCTTTCATGAGCCCCATAACTTTATTGTTTTGAGGTAACAAGCCAAAGATGTTACCATCAGGAAAAGAGGACGTATCGAAATGCTCAGGATGGTCACGCATCACCTGATAAACGTCTGTTGCTTTAACCTGATATATGTAACTATCGGTATCAGTGTAAACAAGATGAACATCCTTAAAATAGCGACGAGCAAACCCATAATGAAAGTCATACATGGTTAATTTTGAAAACTCCAAAATAGTCATCCCTAAATAAATAGGTTTATTGTAAAGAATTTCAACCTTTCCTAATTCGACGGTAGCCAATGTATCAGTAATAATTTTCATGGTTTTAAAATGGGGCTTGGCAACATATTTCCGAGCTCCATACCTACCTTCCCACGAATTAACTAAATGGATGGACCGGTGTTTGCGTACATTTTCAAACGTTTTTCCGTATGCTGCATTATTCATCAATTTAAAAAAATTAATTTCAAAAGGTTGGGTAGCACGCTGCCGATGGTGAGTATTCAGGTCCATGTAAGGCTTCAACCACGCCTTTTGTGTAAACGATACAATACGATGGATCTTACTCAACACGAGTCCATACGTTAAGCATTGTAAAAGCACTTGGATGTGAATCACATACCTTGTTTTAGGAAGAAGCGTTCCCAGTAACTTTGGATGTTTTGAGCTCGAATTTGGAGGAATCCTACGCTCGACACAGAACGGTAAATCAGCGTGATCGTCATGCACATGTGCAGGGTATTGTATATCCACTTCCAGGACAAAACCAATTTCTTTTTGACGAGCAGCGGTGAACACGTCAAAGCGTTCGATTTCCTCGTTACTGAGCCAAACAAAATCTTTATACGGGAGGGGTTGACTCATAGCATAGCCGTATAAATTATTTATATCGTAGTGTGTTAAATAGGAAATGGGCTGCTGGGCATTATACGTTGACATGTAAGGATGATTGGCATGGACATGTCTCTGAACAAGGGAAACAAATCCTCCACGAATACCCTTTTCAAAAAATAATAACATGTCAATATCTACAAGTAAATCCAACTCGATACCTGTGTACAACAACATGGCATCCCATGATAAACCCGGTGCTGTATAATAGTGACACGGGTCCAGCTTGTAAATCTGTATACACATGCGACGGAATTTCTCAAAAATATCCGTTAATAGCAAGGTATCCACAGTGAGATACAGATCAGCATATTCACCTAGGGTGGTACAACCAAAGGTATCCCACACGTTGCAGGCGTGGATATAATCGGTATCAGTAATGGTAGTATTATGCAACGTGCTAAAAAATGCATCCTGTGGAGGTAAATGCGTTTCGTCCAAGGAAGACCAACTGTTGGTATATTCATAAGGATAAACGCCCTTCCGGATGCAAAGTTTGAATTTAGCATCATCCGAAAAATGGTTTCGTGTAAAGTGCAATTCATCGGGTGAAATGCCCTTGACCAAGGCTTCTAACGAAGAGGCTATAAATCGATAGGAATCGAGAAACCGAAGTGATATACCCTGGTAATGTATAGAAAAGGAGATAAACCGCTCATGATTTTGCGGAATAATGGAAAAATGTTCCTTGTCTAATGTGGCAAACTCACGAATAATAAAGTGGGAGTCAAAATTGGTGAGACCGTGAAAAAAGACGGGTATATACTTTGCTGCACGAAACGTTAAATTACACGTGTCGTGTGCAGCTCCTCGATAGACGCCCGTGTAATGACAATGGTCGCGCACTTTAATGTCGTCAGGTAAAATAGGCTTCTGACAAATATGACACGTTGTTGCCGTATCATGATGTATCATTTCGTCTAGCGTCATCTGTATGGGCTTGGGAATTTGAAGAAGCTGATGGACATGCTCAGCTAACTGTTTCAGTTCCTGTAACAACCACTGAATACAGGTAGGTCCTCGAAACAATTTGAAATAGGATTGACTTGGATCATAGGAACAAACAACTTGAAAGGCCACAGAAAACGGAGTATGTCTTTGAATAGCATCTGTGTATGAGGAAGACGGATTCGGTGGACACCGCTGAATGGGGGTAGTTAGAGTTTCAATGTCTGCATACACAGTATAGGCCACTGGATCCATGCGATGGAAGTTTTTGAATTTCATTTTTGCCTCTTTCGGTTTTGGAAATGTAATTTTAACTGCTGGCTGAGTAGAACAATCCACTGTGTGGCTATCCAGCTTGATCTGCGTTGAAAAGTACTGCAAACACCGTTCACAAATAAATGTTTTATGGTGTCTAGATGAAAGTTGACCTCCAACAAGCTTGGAGAGGTTTTTAATTAAACAATAGTGACTTGTTTGCTCGTTAGAAATGTATAATAAATTTATATGGTGTACCTTCTGCTGCTGCGTACAATAAAGCGGTCCAATAACCGTATTCTTATCAAGACCATAAATCATAAAGGAAAAATGAGGATTAAGACTTTCAAATTTAGCCATAGAGGTAAGTTCCATAGGAAATGAAATAGTTGCAAAGTTGAGCGTGGAGAGTAACCTGTTAAACATGACCGTGTATGAGGATGTTAAACTAACATGACGTTGAACAGGGGCTAGAAATGCAGCCACGCACCACAAAAAGCAATAGTCATCCTCATTTTGAATGTTGAGAACGGCTTTTCTACGTTGAACAGGAAGAGGAAGTGGAAAATATAGAGAACCTGAATTTAAGGGATCAAAGCAACATACATTGACTTGTAGAAACGGGATGACCTCGAGCGATTTTCCACTTTCACCTTCAAGAAAGGCGTCAAACTTAGACACCAAAGCGTCAACGACATGTTCGTTATACCAAGCTTCCCTGTCATCCGTCCGATAACATGGTCTCATTTTTGTTGTCAAATAAATGGTTTCCCGTTTTTCATCTCCACTGACTTTAAAAAATACAAAGGTACACGCTAATTCTGTGTTCACCTTTAATGCTGTGAAGCGCATAAAAAGAGTGATAAATTGTAATAAAAAAACGGGTAAACATGCTTGTAAAAACAATTTTGGATGTAAAATTTTGTTGACATTGTATATTCGTCCACTGCACAGTCGTGTTTGAAAGCAGTCACGAACATTTTCCCAAACAAGTGGTACCATGAGGTTATTTTCTAATAAACACTTACAATAATAGTCAACTGCTATTTCTCTAGTATTAAATGGTTTTGTTAGAGGTGGAACAGCGAGGCTATCTGCTCATACACGATGTGACAAAGAGTTAAATGTTATCCGCTTCAAAGAGGACTAGGCATGCATTATTGTGCATGCCTAAATACTTCAATACCAAGGGGCGTGAATTTAACGTTGCCAGCGTCTCGTTGGATATGCTGGCAAATCGACTTGGTAGAAACACCATAAACTCTTGGCAGTGACAAAGAAGTCTGGTGCCGAATCGTGTCTCAATTCTCTGCAGACTCTCTACAGGGAACGGTTGGTTAACTGGGAGATCCCTTAGTCTTCTTGTTTCCAACCCAGCCTGGGCCCCTATTTTGTTTAACTGTTGGAGAGCATCCATGTTAACTATAAAAAAAGATAGCCCCCATATAGTCTATAATCATCTACTAACTGTTCAATAATGATAAGAAAACACAAAACGTTAACTCACCTTGTACAGAGCAGAACGATGTTCACGCCAAAAGAGACTTGATGCAAGTGAGATTGGGTGCGACCCTTACACCTGTATATATAACAGATTCGTGGGTGTGCTCACCAGTGTGGAAGGGGGTATAATTATAACAAAGTTATTTACTGCAACCCGACCGCTACTATGTATGGGCACCGTGCTCTACAGTGTGGAAGGGGGATATCATTTTAACAAAGTTATTTACTCCAACCCGAACGCTACTATGTATAGGCACCGTGCTCTACAGTGCAGAAGGGGATATAATTATAACAAAGTTATTTACTACAACCCGACCGCTACTATGTATGGGGCACCGTGCTCTACGTGCAGCATGGCGACCGAAGGTTACATTACCGTCTTTGGTGACCATGAGATATTGATAGCGCGGAAGTAATTCATCATCTTCACTTAGTAACTGGAGCTGTAAGCGTCCGAAGGACCGCTACTATGTATGGACACCGTGCTCTACGCGCAAGTCCCTATATGAATGGAGTGAAGCCGGTTTGAGCTGATTATTCGCTAGTGTGGTGTGCTAGGAAACAACCAAGAAAGATTTTGCTGCAAAATATATATATTTCTTGTGTGAGTGTTGTGGAATAACTAATTCGTTTTTATCTTTTACTGGTACGCATTCAAGCAACAACGTTTGGTGAGTACTATGGCTAACCAATCTGAAACTTTCAGACAACACTTTTCTGACCCAAGTCACTGGATATATGCAACAAAACATGGTCATCGCAGTCAAATATATAACAAAACATATAATGAATTTCGTACTACATCTACATACACTAACTACTTGAACAGTACCTTCAAAGAATGGCCATTAAACTATATTTTATCACAAAACACAACTCGATTTGACTACCAACTTCATTATTCTATGGGGCAAGACACCATCATTTTCCCACGACAATTCAATGAGTTACAGTGTGTGACGTACATTAACGACTACCACATTCCTGACACAAATGACACGTACGAAAATAGTGACGGTGAAATTGACTACATTAATTGTCACAAGTTGTGTTTAAAATGTTTTGTTTTATGCTATGGATTAGACCTTGCTATGGAAGATGAAGATCCAGATAGTAACAACACTGACGACACGCTTCCCCTCCCTAATAATATTCACAGTCAAAGTTATTTTGTAAAACATAAAAATTGGAAGTATCTCTTAGACGACTTGAATGAGGAGGACATATATTGGTGCCATAAATGTACAAAACCTAAATTTGTTACAAGATGTGTATTCCCAGATGGAAGTAAAACGGATATAATATATCCAAACACTAATGATTACTTATATTCTTCATACATTTACTCAGTTGGTCAAGTTACTTTACATCCTACAAACCAACTAACATCTCTCAGAAGTAGATATCATCCCTACTAAAAGGTAAGTTATATTTATTGTATGCCAGATTTACCACAAACCTTCCAAACTCAAATTGCAATAGCTTTTTCTCTAGAATGGAATTTCGTTCCAGTGTAAACAACAACCTCGCGGGAGATGATATAGAAGAAGAGGCAGTAACAACGCCTACGCTTGCCACTAGTTTTACTTCAGTGAGGAGTCCTGCTCATCAAGATACCATCCCCATCGCAACACCATACACATCACAACACCATTCACATCGCAACAACGTAAAATCTTATATATAGCTTTTTGATTACTATGAGTTTTTTTAATAAACAAAAAAAAGTTTGACTTTTGAGTTTTTGATTTAACTATTGGTTACATGCATGCTACCCCAAGTATGAGTTAGAAAAAACAAACATATATTTTAGTTCATTTCTTTATTAGCATCGTTTGCACATCAACATGTTACCACTTGTTTAACATAAGGTAAGAATAGTGTAGAGTTTATTTTTGCTTTGTTCTTGGTCCTTTCATATGTTTTGTTTGTAAACGTCCACCACTCAACACGAGCTTCCCCTTCATAGCACCTGCTACCACAAGGGCCGCCATTTTTTCTGCAACAGATGCAGAAGGTGACGTCACACGTTCCATAGCCTTTCTCAAAAGTATCTGGTCGGCGACACGTCTTAGTTCAGAGATGTTGTTCTCACGCTTTGATGTTCTGTACGCTAGATCATGCTGCTTGCAAGCTGCGTCTAAAGCATTAATTCCAGGATCACCACGTGCCAGTCGAACGTCTAACTTTGTACCAGGGCCACAGTATTGATAACCAGGTAAGTGCAGCTCAAAGGGTAAAAGATCTATGACTTTGTCAATGAGACCATGACCAGTAGAGATCCGGCATATTTTTTTCAGTCGGTGACGCACATGTTGATTCTTTTTCCGCTGCTGCGGAGGTTGCTTCTTTCTTACCATCACATCCGTGGAATGAAGACGCATAGTCGTTGCATGAGGTTTTATGTCCATGATACAGTTTAATTAACTGACACGTTCTACAATTTTGAACTGATGGCATTTTGGAAATGTACACTTGTTGATGATGTTCATAATCAGTGCACGGTTGAAGTTCACACAACACAGGATCCCGTGTCCAATCACTCGGCACACTATCCCAAATCTCCTTTACAGCATTTGACGCAACATAAAACAAAAACGCTTTAGGTAAAGCATTTAGTTCTTCTAGGGTAAAATTGTTCAGTTTTTTCTTACAAGCGAAATACTTAACAATAGCCCGTTCAATGGGGTTAGATTTTAAGCCTTCAATGGTAGCCATTATACACACAGACACGTCTGTATTAGACATACGTCTCTGTCTCACTGTTCTGGTCTGCATTCATGCACAAGGTTTTACACTCATTTTCCAGGTACCGACATGCATTGCGACTTAGCCAATCAAAGAGTTTCGATACGTGTAGGAGTGTCTTTTTTTGTACACGTTCACCAGGCTCATATAAGGTGTGTAGTGCAGGACATCCCATTTCGTGTAGATCGATGAGTTTACAAGTTGGAGAAACATACTGACGTAACCATTCCTTTTTTTCACCTCCTTTTACAAAAATAGTGTTGGCACCGAACAAATAGGCTTTTAATACAAACAGTAGATAGTTATAAGGAATGTTTCCTTGATTCCAGTTCAATCCTAAATGACGTTGCAGCCACTCGGTTTGTCTTCTATCCTCGTCCGACTGCATGTATAAGGGAAACGGTGGTTCAAAAGTGAAAGCACTTACTGTGGGCGTCCACATGGTTGTGCAATCTATAATTGCAACGTCCTTGAAAACAAACTTATTTTCATTGACTTTGAAGCCTTGCATATCGACAATCAATGTTCTAGACATGGTTACTGCTCGCGGATACACACTCCTTTCTTCACCAGTGCTTTCTGCCAACTAATCCATCTCTACCTATAGTCCTACTAGTTAAGGGGTTGGAAAAGGAACTGGGTTTGCTAAAGGGATAAAAACAACATAAAATGGCTTATACTACTTTATTTGCAAAAAGATCAGAACATTGTTTTTCAATCTTTTATCATAGGATTTAGTCCAGGGCTCTGCAGCCAAACTTCTATTTATACTCTGGTCACCATATTGGACAGCGGCTGATAATACACTTGCGTCTCGTGAACAATCAGGCAATAGGCTGTTGTTTTTTCTGGAATAACTACAGACGTTTCAAATTCTAACCGGATATCGATAGTTGTTTCCTTCATCGACTCCTCCAAATACGAACAGTCCATCACCACCAGAGGTGCTTTGGTTTTAAAGTCTTGCGGGGATAATAGCGGACATGCTTCTTTCTGATAATAGGAGGACTGAAAGTTTGTAAACATGTCGTAGAGCTTACCATATTTGTTCTTGGTAAAGTTTAAATCCATTCCTTCATAGGGGAAGGTAACTCCGTTCAGGAAGAGTCGTATATTTCGCAATTGGATGTGATCAAATTGTGATGCATCTTTATTCTGTTGATATTTGCGATCTGTTTGAAATCCAACCATGACGTAGAGAGGTCGCTCTGTGTACCGTGAGGTTTTTATAGACCAAGTATGTGTATCAGTGAGTGGTAATACCGGGTACTCATGCAGCTCCCAGCTTCTAAATTGTATGGGTAAAGCTGTATCCTTCTCCACAATCTTGAGCAGACTCAATTTTTTCTGGTCAGAGAGAGTCACGTGCGGTACTTTCCATAGAATTCGTTGCAATAAAATTTTTGAATCTATTGCAGCTCCATCAGCACCCTTCAGCGCATTATAATCGCTCCTATCTCGAACAAGAATCAGATCCTGTCTTGCGTTCACAACGACGCGCTTATGGTCCTCTGCAAAGCCTAATATTAATTTTAGGGGTAAATGACCGGTAAATGTACCATCATCATTAACCATCCAGTCGTTTGTCGAGTCAGGACACCAACCGGCCATACGAAACGCTTTACTCTCCTCACTTCCGTACGAGGGATAAAGTTTCATAGCGCTTGTTATACCAACATTTCGAGTCGTATCCACTTCGATTCCGTTGATGATGTAGCGAACCTCGGAAAACAAAAAGGCCAGCGCATGGTTAGCCAACTTTGACGTTGTCGGAATGGTACCATCTGATTTGGTGAGTTGACCTTCAATCTGGATGTAACTTTCATGGGGTAGGGTGTAGATATCTTGTTGATTAATGGTAATACGAATTTCGTCATTGTTATTTAGACCCTGAGTGTACGGTTGATAGGAATGGTGTTCAATTCTTACAATACCCTCCTGTACTTCGACCGGATTGATCACGTCGAGGATCGAATTCATGACGTACGGTGTAACCCAGTTGTTGTAAGATCTGCTTGTTGACACGTGTTAACCTGTACACGCGTTGAGAACAACTAACACCCACCCTCAATGGTGTTGTTGCTTTATACACTTGTTTCATGCTGGCTTCAGATACAATTTGTAGGTCACAGGTGTATGAGGGTCTAATTCGATGAGACGTTGGTTTCTATTCACTAGTCTCAAGGTAATATTCCTGATGTGGGTCACACTCACAGGGTGATAGAGCACCACCGATGGGTTTTCGCGGATGATATAACCACCAGGTGAAGTAACAATAAAATCATAAAGCGAATGCGAGGGATCTTGATTGGTGTAGACGTCTGTAATAATATTACACGTGACAGATATATGATGATCTTCAATTATTTTCACCGGTTGGTCAGACTTGTGTATCACGTTTGGTACTAACACTTGTGGTGAATAGCCTAGCAATGGACCAATTGAGTCTGGTTGTGCTTTAAAATCAATCCTAAAGGAAGAAAGAATACTGCAGCGATGTGTCACGTTGTTGGCTATGAGTTCAAACTTGCGTGTCCCGTCCAGAAATGCTTTTAGACTAAATTCCTTGGTGAGAGTTGTGTAGATGTGATCGTGAATATCATCTACGGTGTAGCTGCCAGACGGTAGAGTTAACACATAGTCATCGTAGTAAAACTTATCATTGACGTCTTCAATTATGTTGCAGATTCTATTATAGCCTTCAAACGAAACAAGTCCCAGCACGTAGGGTCGTTGTCCCAATTCAATTGGAGGATAAAAGTCAACAGTTACTTCGGCTCCTTGTCCGTGCACTGTAAACGCTCTACTTTCTGCCATTATACTGCTCACGTTACCACCTGCGCTGAGCCTTATATAGAAAGGTCAGACATAGGCGACCACAGTGTTGAGTGTTAAAAGTTTGTACTCGTTTCACATTATAGTTTATTGTTGCACTGCTTCCGAAATAGCGAACAAGCTCTGTCGGCGGAGGAAGGTTTCCAAAACTGTCAAAGTACCATACGGTACAACCATGCTTGACGTAGGCCACGTAATGTGTTCCCGGTCCATGACTGTCATCCAAATTAATAACTGCACTCTCACGCTTCCAAGGTTGAGGAGGTAATTGGTTGCGCATAAATACACCTCTAAAGTGTGCAATTTTCAACTGTTTTGCATATTTTATGACTTCTCCGTGTGTCATGGCTCGCCGGGGCAGTGCATCGATTAAGCGTTTTTTGGCGACATGTAAATGCCAAGTCCTTTTTTATAGGGTGCTAGCTTCATGTTCACACCCTTGCCACGCAGTGCTATAGCTTCCATCGTTTTATTGTGCCTCTCACTTTCCTTCAACTGTTGCTTCGCTTCCTCGACAGCTTTCACCGTTCGCGCTACCGCACTTGCTCCACCAAGAAGTGAACCCAGGGCTGCTAGTCCAGCGAATAGTGCGGGTAAAAATCCGCCACGTTTTGGTACAGGAATAACTCGAGCACGTTTTTTAAAACTTAGTTTACTTTTGGAATTCGCATGCAATCGTGCTGCTCGGAGAGCTTTTTTAATGGCCAACTCGCTATTGGTTTCTCCACGCGAAGCCTGACGTGTCGCATGGAGAATAGCTTTAAAGCCTCCCTTTCTTGACAACGTCTTCCTCTTCTTTACCACATATCTCTGTTTCACCATCGCGACCAAGGAAGAAGACAACCTCACAGTATAAAGGATAGACAACAACTAACGCTCCTCAGGAAGAGAGCCTGCAATTATTTAATCGATGGTGGCGGTATATTCGAGTTCTATATACAGCGGAAAATCATTCATTGATTTTCCCGCCTCTTTTTCTTCAGACGACAGTTTCAGTTGAAAGGATAATTTGTCCTCGGCTTTCACCGCAAGTTCGATGAGTGATGATATAACACTACCGTTTAATAGTAGCTCTAAATGTTTGAAATCCGGTGTATACTCGATAACACGAATGGCACCATCATACGGTAAACGGTAATTGCTATGCCCCGAACGTAGTATATAGGTAAGGTTACTGGGATCTTCAACCGGTTGTCGGTTTACAATGTGAACCAAAAATAAGTTTGGCATTGTTTTAATGAAAAGCGATAATCGTTGTTCCAAAAATCGTTTAGTCGTCACGTCATGAGGATGTACAGGATCGGCAACATCGGCTATTCGTTTTCGCTTCATCTGTAGAGCGTTCTCTCTGATTTCCCACACCTTCTCTATTTCAGAGAACAAATACCGTTTTGTACAAGCATCTTGATCATCCTCCGGATCGGCCACGTGTACAAGGCGTGTATTATTCGCTGTATAACCATTTACTGTTAGGAATGGTACAAAACGGCGTAATTCTTTCACCTTGTTATCTACATAGTCCTTTCTAGCAGCGTCCGTGTCGTTGGTTGGAAGAGCTAGCTGAGTGATTCGACGTTGGTGTACATCATAGTCTTTCTCTTTTGTTAACACCACAGCATTGGTTAACATATAGGCTTTGGTGCACACATCTTGATTGTTTACGGGGTCTGCAACGCCCATGATACGTTTATTCTGTGCTTCATAGTCTCCCTTGATACGCCGCAAGCGATAATAATCTACATACTTTTTTGAACATGCGTCCGAAGCTAATTGTGGTTCTGTTATATTGGTTAATCGCTTTCCATTAAAGTCGTAATGACCATCCGTTGTGCGTGGCAGTGCATTGGCATCGACATATCGTTTATTAGCCGGATCTGTATCATGTTTTGGATCGTTTATCGAAGCAGATGGCTCATTTCCTTTCTTTGTTTTATGTGTTCTCCCAAAGGCATCCATGGTTACACTAGATCTGAAACAGCCACATGCTTCATGTATATAGAGACCACCTCTTCCCGTTTCACGTTCAGTCGATATGCAGATTATTAAGCAACAACATTCACTTCCGGTGGGGGATTTGGTTTCTCGCCTCTTCTCGACAACGTCCGAACGCCGCCACGGTTCACTCTTCCCGTCTTCCATTCGCTGTCTCATCGCCGGACCATCGGGATGTGGAAAAACCAATCTTCTGCTTACCTTAATCACCTCCTTAAACGGAGTACGATTTCAAAATATCTACATTTTTGCCAAGTCGCTCTATCAGCCTCTTTATGTGTTCTTGCAACAAGTCATGTCGGGTCTTCGCAATAACATGGGTTACTTCACATTCCCCGCGCACGAAGATGTCGTCTCACCGGATCATGTTCGCCCGAATTCGCTCATGATTTTTGATGATGTGTCCACAGAACGACAGGCTATCATTCAAACCTATTTTACCATGGGACGTCATAAATATATTGATTGTTTTTATCTCGCTCAAACCTATTCCCGAATACCCAAACAGCTCATTCGCGACAATGCCAACGTGATTGTTCTCTTCCGGCAGGATGAACGCAACATGCGTCACGTCTACGATGATCACGTGAACCCAGACATGACCTTCCTAGCCTTTACACAGTTGTGTGCCACATGTTGGAATGCTCATCACCACGGTTGCCTCGTTATCGATAAGCAGAGTGATATCAACAACGGACGTTACCGCATAGGGTTTGATCATTTTATACGTATTTAAGGCACTGCATGACTTTTTCAAACGTCATTTATTCAGCTAGCATGGCAACAGCAGGAAGTCAATTAAAGAAACACATTATCCGTGCGCAAAATAATATTCGACGCAAGTTCCGTGAACTGAAACGCACGCATGCTGATAGTGAGCTGTTGATCGCGAAACATTTGAAATCACCTCTGGAAGCCGTGTTAAAGGGAACATCACGAACCAATAAGCCAAATACAGTATCAAAAGGAACACAAACAATCGAGGAGGAAGAACAAGAAGAAGGTGATGAAGAAGCTGAGGATGTTTTTACTTCTGGAACAGAATCACCGCTTCCAGAGTTTCTAAAAACAACAGTCATTGCTCAAACGCCCTCTAGCTCTAGAGAAAAAAAACCTACCCTGTCAGAAATCTTGGCTACACCTGAAAAGTATATGCAGCTGAAAGGTATTCTGGTAGAACATTTTGGACCGTTGGTAACGCCCTACCTTGAAGACCTTTTTACTAGAAAAACTGATACGACCTACGGTGTTCGCTATGAAAATAAACGTTTTCGAATTGGTGACTCAGAGATCAAAATAAAAGATAATGTCGTGATTGTTAAAACAGTTCGATATCAATTGACGCCAGGTCTTTTAGAACTTTTATTTGCACGTGTACCTTCCAAGGATGGCTATGACGAAGACGATCTTCAAAAGTATAAGGACATCTTGATGGCTACAAATGGTTTTAGACGTAATTATAAACGTTCTGAATCAATAAATGCAAATAAGGGTTTCAAATATAAGGCCATTATATCCAAATTGTTTCCCACCTATGCAAGTGTCCGCCATGAAAGCTCAGCGTCCGGCGTCCCGTTTAAAACGTTAAAACCTTTCGTTGATTTCGCCTATTGGAACGATCCTAATAAGTTGGTTAAACGTCTACAGCTCCTGCACGCTTCCCAACAGGCTGGCCATACAGGTCATGAAGGTGAAATTGTAGAAATAGAAGAGGAGCTTCGTCATGCTGGCATTATTGTATGATGGGTCCACGTGACAATACCCCTTCGCCTATTAAAACAGTGATTGCTCACGAGTTGCATAAACCAGCTCGCCGTATCTATCCACGTCGTCATGTTGTCTCGCGAGGAATTGATGAACTTTGGCAAGCTGATCTCGTGGAAATGATTCCCTATGCTACTAAAAACAATGGCATCAAGTATTTGCTGACTGTCATCGACGTCTATTCCAAAATGGCATTTGTAGAGCCTGTGCGAAATAAAACAGGTACTCTAGTTACTGCAGCCTTTAAACGCATTATTCAAAAAGCTAAACGGCAACCTCGCCTCCTCCAGACAGATCAAGGTAAGGAGTTTTTCAACAAGGAGTTTTCCACCTATCTGCAAAAACTCGGTGTTCATCACTATACCACTTACAGCAATTTGAAAGCGAGTGTGGTAGAACGTTTCAACCGAACGTTAAAAACACATATGTGGCGAGAATTTACAGCCAGAGGGTCCTATCGCTGGCTTCATCTACTGCAGACTCTAGTGTCACGTTACAACGATACCAAACATAGAACTATTGGGTTAAAACCACGTTTGGTCATAAAAAACAGTCCACGGTTGAATCGCCTTCATCATGGCATCAAAACAGCTGACCCACAACGCCATCGTTTTCAGGTGGGTGATTATGTACGCATCAGTAAACATAAATCCCTCTTCTCAAAAGGATACACGCCCAACTGGAGCACAGAAATATTCAGCATTCGCCAAGTAAAACGTACCCACCCCGTCACTTATCTACTCCAGGACCATAACCACCAGCCCATCGAAGGAGGATTCTACATCGAAGAACTTCAAAAATCGCAGTATCCCAAGCATTATCTTGTTGAAAAAGTGATTAAAAGACAGGGTAATAAACTCTATGTCAAATGGTTAGGTTTCAATTCCTCTTTTAATTCTTGGATTAATAAATCTGATCTTGTATAATGAGCCTTGTTTTATTTCATCCTCTTAACCTTTCCTTGTCGGGTTGGCCGAGCGGTCTAAGGCGTTCGACTTAAGTTCGAATTTCCTCAACAGGAAGCGAGGGTTCGAATCCCTCACACGACAGCTCGTCATGGGTTAACAACAGTCCATATACCTCTACATTTTTACCATACATAGATCTCTAGGGGACATTTAGTATTTCGTATTATTCATATTCGTAACCATGCTTAATGGAATATTTATTATTATTATTAGGTCTTTATTGATTGATACCTACAGCCCCGGCCATCGCATTGTTCTACTACTCTAAGTTACACTCGGTCACATTCGACTACCTTCGACAGTCGCCCGAACCGGTCCCTTCCCCCACTTCCATCCACAAGCTATATAGGCAATGCACACCAGCCAGCTCAGTCAGTTGGCTGGCCAACACAGGTCGGCTAACAACTGGGTCTGCTTCCAAGCCAGACCTTCCCCTCCCCTCCCCTCCCCCCTCCCCCAAGCCCCCCAGGGAACGCCTGGGGGGGCACGTGACCACGAGAAACCATGGATGACCTTGAAATCTGTCCAGGACCGGCTTAGCCCTACTACTCCCGTGGACTATAGAACCTCGTGCCGCATTGGCCTATTGTTAGGAAGTTCACCTGATCCTCACGGCAAACTTTTAAAGGTCCGACGGGGGAGATGTTAGGAGAGTCATCGCGGTTGTTGGCTATCCCGACAGCTTTACTGGAGGACTTCTGAAGGTCACTCACAAATATGTGCCGTTGCCACCCGGCTGACGGTCAGAATATAGACCTCGTGTTTCTTGCAAACAATGTGCATGGAGCAGCCACCCAGCCTTACTGTAATGCAGCCTGTACGCGACACAGTTATTGCAGGGGCTATCGTCTTGTTTATTTGCTTAAACCTGTATAGGGCAGAATAGTACAGCAGTAAATATATTTTATTTGTATTTATTTACATTTAATTATTTTAGCCTAATTATAATTATTGTTAATTTTAATTTTTGTTTCCTTAAACCTTGTAATGCTCATAATTACTTTTATAATTTTACGATTAAGATTGTAAAATTATTAGAAATTTAATTTTTAGAAGCTTATTTATTTTCAAAAATTAAGAGGCATATTAAGCATTATTAAACAATTAACAAGTAGTTCCGTGAAGAACTATACAGCCTATTTTCATATATCCTACTTATGTTAATTGCCACTATCAATATACACAATTTCAGTATGATTGCTGTAATTGATTCGTAGATATTGAGAACCGTCTAAATATTTCGGATGGTCGCCATGTTGGATTGTTAAATGTATAGGCCATAGAGTCATGTACTATTAAAGGAACATTATTGCGTAGGTTCATTATTCAAAGTTTCACTTCGATCGCATGACTACATCACAATAAATAAACACTTAATTTTAAAATTCGCACAGCCGCCATCTTGAGGTTATGTAAACAATTGAACTAAATTAGATACCAGTGCATTCCAATGTGTATAAATATTTCCTGTACCAGATTTCATTGCGTTTGGAACATTAAATCGCGAGAAAGGACTATTTAAAATTTTCAAATTCGCTTGGCCGCCATGTTTGTTTTGTAGTTAACCGGTTTTTGAAAGTCTTATAGATGGACTTCCAGTAGTGCCCTTTATCTCCGTACAAAAGTTTAGGGAGATACCGGTAATAGTTTCAGAGATATAGAATGCCGGTGAAATATTTCGCACATCCGCCATCTCGTGGTTATGTAAACAATTGAACGAAGTTAGATGTCGGTGCATTACAATGTGTATATACATATACTGTACCATGTTTCATTGCGTTTGGTTGGTTAAATCGCGAGAAACGTCTATTTAAAGGTCGCAACTTCGCTTGGCCGCCATGTTGGTTTTGTAGTTACCAGGTTTTCAAAGGTCACATAAGTGAACTTATAGTAGTTCCCTTTATCACCACACAAAATGTCAGGGTAATGTCGCTAATAGTTTCGGAGATATTGAATGCTGGTGAAATATTTCGCACAGCCGCCATGTTGGATTGGTGGGACGTAACAAAATTTGAATGGCACGGTCGGGGTCGCCCGGAATAGTGCTATGACCTTACCGAGTTTCATTGAAATCGCTCCAGCCGTTTAGATTTTATTTGGGGGGACACACACACGAATCACACACACACACACGCACACACACACGGACAAAAGGTGATCTCATAAGCCTATTTTTTTTTAATTGAAAATAGGCTAAAAATAGTAAACAATTAAAATTAAAAACTAAATAAAACTAGGATAATAAAAGCTAAAAGTGCATTATTTTAATTACAATTTTTTTAATATTTAACTATTTAAAGAATCGGTTGAAATATGAGTGAAAGATACAACCATCTGCATCTTTGACAGTAGACCAATAAATTGCGCTTTTGCTAGGTGGTTAATATACTGAACCCTTATTGATTTGCCGATCAATACTGACCACTAACCTATAAAGTTTTAAAGCACTTTATATACAAATGAATGTATTTCCGTTGACTTTTCGAGAAACGCAAGATTTTTCCTGTACTATTCCGACGATTTGTAAGATTTTGGTACAAACCACACCTTCTAACTCCCTCTGGTTTAGGAGCTTGAGTTTTGTGAAGCATACACCTTACCGTATTATATGTTATGATGATGGTACATGCCATCAATATCTACCTGTCTTTTCCATTTCTAATGAGACCACTTTGTGGTGTAGCGGCTATGATGTAACCCCGGGGGTTCGAGTTTGATTTCCAGCTCTGATCTGAGGGCTGGAACAGGGTAAACTCATCCTCGTGATGCAAAACGGAGAAGTACATCATTGGAATGATGAATATATTGCCTAAAAGTTTTATACGAAGTATTTTTGTGATACCTGCAATATTAAAGCATCCAAGACAAAATAAATGAAGAGACTGAATTGCGAACTTTTAATTGAATCTCCCGCCGTTCGGCGCTTTGGGCGGCACGGCATGATATAGCATATCCGATTCAACTATTTCAAAATGTAGCTCTATTTTTCTTCTTTAATTTGGAATATCTCCGGTCGAATGAATGCCAATTCCAGTGAAAATATGTACTTTTCTAGGACTCCAGAAGTTCCAGTGACTGGAATTCAAAGAAGCCGGCATAGGAAAGTTGGGGACTATTAATATGTTGTAAAGCACGTCAAATATAATAGCTGTACCTAAAATTACCTGTATATTAATTACTAGCATTACCCGGCGCGGCTTCGCCCGCGAATATTCTGGTTATAAAGAGTACACTTATAGCAAAATCTCAATCATAAATGCTATGACTGATTTATCCTTGGTATGAATTATCAGACTTTATCAATTCAGCTACTGGTGCAGTGGTTAGGGGTTTGTCATTCCTTCATAGGTATATCAGAGCGAAGTTAGTTTTCTGGGAATATCACAGACACTGTTAATTTAAGGGCCTTTAAATGTGGTTTTCGGAGACCCTTTATAGTCGAGCGAAAAAGACCTTTCGTACCACACTCACACGTGAAAATTGCGTGAAGAAATTCTAGAGTGCCCCTTGACCCCCTTAAGCGCATTATACTGTATGTATTGATGAGTTTTACAGCTTAATTTGGTTCAGTGATAACCTTATAACCGTCTGGAAATTTCACAGTAATGTAATAATTGGAATTGCATTGCGTCTTACAGAAATAGATGGACCTGTGAGATTCTGTTACCATGGTTACCGTGTTGCATTCTTTCATTATTTCATTGTAAATATAATTGCTTTAAGGTATTTATTTAATTGTGAGGCATTTCAAGAGTAAGTGAGTGTGTTTCGCTTACGCATTGGGTTATGCTGAACCTGTAGGTACCCCATATGTGTAGGTTGGTGTTAATGGGACCTTATTTTCAGTGCAAAACTGGAATAGGATCTTAGCAGAATAATATAAGCTTGCCACGGTTGGTGAGTGGATAGCGTGTCGGTCTACTAACCCCAAGATTGCAGGTTCGCTCCTGGCAGTGGTAAGTGATCTTTGAAAGGCGGCAAAAATACGACACGCATGTCATACGATGTTGGCATGTCAAAGAACCCATTTGAATTCAGTAGGCCGTGTTCATAATGGCAAAATTAATCTCGGGAGTTTCCGCCAACACAAAGTTCCTCATTTCTCTACTAGAAAGCGCTACAGTGTTCAAGGAGCTTAGATACCTAACCTCCTTGACTTTCTTAGTGATTCAAGGAACAACGAAATTCGTCATGCAAGCTACCCTCTGGGTGTCAAATTACAAAGCTTGCACCCGGCACCCGAGGCCATACGATATTATTATTATTAATATTATTAGAATGATATAGGGAGGGATGCCCACCTCAGACCCTAAAATTCCTGAACTAATAGCAACTGGGTCAAGGTAGGAAGCGTGTGTTGCCATAGCAACAGATCACCCTTCAATAGGAACAGTCGACTGTGGTGCTTTCTTCTCTCGTTGGACAGACTTTAAGGCAGCGGCGTCCAGACACGGCCGACTGAATGCGCTCATACCGGCCTAGACAATGAGACCTTTTTCATGAAATCTTGTTAGTTACTCAACTGCTCACACAGCGCTGTTCACCAAGCATTGCACGACTATGACTTATCTCTACTTGGTGTAAAACAAAGTCCCCGATTCTTGGATATCACGGGTAATCTCGAGAACCACTGGATGGATTTTGATGCGGCTTTCACCATTCTGTACAGGTAATATCGAGGAAGATTTCTGTAGAAAATAATTTATTTATGATCAAAGGGAGCCAAGCAGTAACGATTTTAGTTTTCAGTGAATAGGTCGAAGAAAGAACTTTACATCCGTGCGCTTTTTAAGCTTACGCTGGACAAACCGTTAAAAATATCAATATACTATGAGTGTAAGAATTGTTCAGCATGAAAAATTGTACAAAAAAGTCCGCGTGAGCATATCTCTATCTTCGATACATCGCCCACTATAAGTGTTTTTAGTTTGGACGGGAGGGGGATTTGGCTTGCACCTCGCCATTCTTAAATTACGTCTGACAGGAATTCCTTGCACATTCATAACTGTTCTCGGGCGAAGCCGGGGCGGGTTGCTAGTGACACTATATATTATCATTATAATTCCCACAATATCAAAATGCAAATTATATCACAAAATAAAATAGCGTGCTAATAAATCTAAGAGAAATTAGACATACCTTGCACCTCGTTACAGTTGAATTCGATCAGAATCACTCGGTTTTCATTAAAGTTTATGCATTTTTCTGCTGAACGGTTTGGAAGTTCGGCAACAGGAAACTAGGACTGTTATTTACTTAAAATATACATTTTTGTATTTTTGTACTATTTGTGTTCATGATTTCATTACATTGTCAAAGTTACCGACAGTAGTGGCTACGCTGGCTAAAGCGCAGCGTTAGGCCATGGGGCCAAGCTCTCTGCTGACTCGGTAGACGCGTGGGTTCGAGCCCCACCGTCGGCCGTCCTTGAAATGATTTTCTGTGGTTTCCCATTTTTCAACACCAGGCAAATGCTGGGACGGTACCTTCTAACAGGCCATGGCCGCTTCCTTCCACATCCTTGCCCAGTTTCATTCATCTTCATCCATTCCATCTCTCATCCTGACGCGCAGGTCGCCCACGGGCGTCGACTAGAAAGACCTGCACTCGGCCTCTCAGGAGGCCACACGAAAAAAATTGTCAGAATTAATGCTTTAATTAGTAGGGTATACTATTCAGTGTACCTATTATAAATAAAAACCGTGAGGTTTCTCACCTCCCCATATTACGAAACCCGGTTGCCTAATACGGGGAAAGTGCACTTTTAAAGTTAACAATAATATCAGAGGGTATTACAACATCAAACGTGCCCATATTTGTAATATACATAGTATATCGCCTGAGGTTTACATTGGTGAGAAAACCAAAATTATTCCGTTCCTTCTTATGTCTAATGTGAGCCTTATAAAAAAAACTCCCCATATTTGGCGATTTTCCTCTACCCATTTTTAGATGATACCTTATGCACTGGACAGTTGAATCCGTGATTAATTGTATAGGTAGCTTCGTAAGTCTCAGAACTCAGGAATTCCTTTCTAGCAGCGTTACTAGCAGCTTTCAAAGTTTCAAGGTAAGAAAGAAAATATTCCTCGAGCCAGTTTAGGCGAATGACATTTAATAAGAAAAAATGCCCTTTATCTGGATTTCTAGACTGAATATGATGATATGTGATGCTTACGTCATGCATAGCGAACCATTTATTAACGTTTTTCAAAAAAAAAATGGTTACTTCTGCGTCCATGAATGTGTACGCTTCCGGGTACATGCCTATATTTTCTTTCAGTGTACTAATGGCACCAATAACTTCTGACGAGAACACTTCCTTGGCACGCCGAACTTTCATTTATTCAAATTTAGTGGGTTCGATGTGTTTTTTAGTGAGGTGTCTGACCGGTTTGACGAACTCACCCTTTTGCATTGTGTATAGTAATGACAAGTATTTCCCTGAAATTATTCCAGTACCATCAGTCATCTCTCGTTACAGAAACTGCGCTCTAATGTTTTTTTTTTTTTTTTTTTAGAATGTGACAATGATCAAAACTAGGGAATACATTCCTAGACTCGTCGTATGGGTGATTGACCATTGGTTGCAAATTCCCTCCCCCAAAATGCCTCATCATTGTAGTGTTAGTTTTGTGATTATCAGAGACAGTTATTATAATTATGAAACCGCATTGTTCAACCTCGAAAATAACGTCCAGCAGGTGTTTATGTAAGTCCCGTCCTGACAGCTGCTTCGTGAAAAAGAAGGCACACGGTATCTGATAATTTGTCGAAAGATCTCTTAGCACAAAACACAACACACGATTGGCTGCTACTTGTTCCCGGCTGTAATTTTCATCCTCTCTTTCCTTTTGATGAGACGGTGCTGGAGTTGTGTCCTTGTACCCGAAGAAGATGCAGTTATGAATGTGCAAGGAATTCCTGTCAGACGTAATTTAAGAATGGCGAGGTGCAAGCCAAATCCCCCTCCCGTCCAAACTAAAAACACTTATAGTGGGCGATGTATCGAAGATAGAGATATGCTCTCGCGGACTTTTTTGTAGAATTTCTCACGCTGAACAATTCTTACACTCATAATATAATGATATTTTTAACGGTTTGCCCGGCGTAAGCTTAAAAAGCGCACGGACGCCAGGCTATTTTTTCGACCTTTTCACTGAAATCGTTACTGCTTGGCTCCCTTTGGTCAGAAATAAATTATTTTCTACACAATTCTTCCTCGAGATCACCTTTACAGAATGGTGAAAGCAGCATCAAAATCCATCCAGTGGTTCATGAGATTACTCATTTAATATACGTACTTTACAGCTGATTCCTTATCGCGCCTATAATGGGAGGGGAGTGCGCTCTACCGGCAACGAGTAGAAACTTTCCAATTACATGTTATAGATGGGTTCTGACTGGGAATGTCAAGGCCGGTATAGAGCGCAGCTCGTATTCAGTCGGCCGTGGTCCAGAGTACCTCACCAAGTGCAAAGTCGCACAGATGCCACACCTGTGGATGCATAGTGCAGAGTCGTGGTAGGCGTGGTGTCTGTTCGGTCACGGCAGTCAACAGTACGCGCGCATTATGGGAGGGACATATCTGTTTGCCATGAATGAATTTCCTCGCCTTCATCACGAGGCCGCTAAACTTATGAGTATGTTCGTTTCTGCCTATGTGAAATATTTTATGATGTGTAACATCTTTCCACTCGACATCTGGATATTTTTGTGGCACTCGGTAGCCGGACATTTTTGTGGGAGTGATTTTGGAAAAGAGACGGAAGTGGATGGGACGGAAGTGGATGGGACGGAAATGCATGGGACGGAAACAATGAGTGCGCGCGGTGGCGGAGATCGGTACAACGACGTACTGTAAGCCATGTGACTATGTGGAATGTGAATCGCATACGGTTTACGTCAAGGTTTGGAGGCCCCATTAAAGAAATTCCCACAATAAATCATCTTCAAGTTGTCGTTCTTTGGTGTGAAAATATTCATTATACCATATTTGCTGAAAACAATTACGATTTATTAAATCTTCTTACTTTTGCTGTATTCTTATTTAATGTAAGCACTCGATGTACTGTTGGCCATGTGGCTATGTGGAACCTATATTGCATCAACCAACACTCCAAACAACGTAGGAATTCAGTATATTAACGCCGACTACTAACAATAATTGAAACTTCGTTGGTCTAAACATATCACTGGGAGAAACACACTTAAAATACGTTCCGCATACCTAATTTTTAATCGAGCCTATATTTGGCAGTGCGCTGATCGGCTAAACGAGGCCATTTTCAATAACATCGCTGGCATGAGTTCACTAACTGGCCGGTATAGAGCGCACCTCGCATCAAGTAGGCAGTGGATTGCTTCCGCCACGGCAAATAACAATTATGATTCATTACGGTCAGGATTTGGCACTGGAGTTTACGAGTAGTAAACATTATGTGTATGTATCAGCCAACTTGTAAGATATTAGTTTTTAATCGGTGTGTGAAATTAGTTGTACGTTTGCCATTGTAGAGACATTACGTATTTTGTCTTTCAGTAAAGCTGTTATTGTGTGATAGTGGCCCTTTTGCTTAGGAAGGGAGACATGTACATGAATGACTATACATTTTGTGCGTGAAACAGCCCATAGTTAACGAGAACATAATTTTGAAAGGAAACGTTTTGCCGCTCTCTCCTATTTCCTCCCTTCATATGACAAGCAATTTGATTAATGCAAAATAATATTTCATGAACAATACGTTCGGTGTTCTTGCTACGTTGCCTGCAAAATACATTCGTCGCCTGTTAATTGACCTCTACACGTTTCTTGAACGAGGACACTCCCCCACCGCGCGGAGTGGTGAGGAAGTAAAGACGTACGGAAAGGGAGGGGATGCACACCTGTTATTCTGAGACGCACACTGGCTGCACCGTGCGGCTTGACCTTAGACGGTGCTGTTCTAGGGAGTTTAATTCTCCCCAGAGTACAATCCGCTGATGGATCCCGGAACTTGTTTTGGTCCGATAATTTACAATATCAATCTTCAATTTGTGGCCTGGTGATTATAATGCATCGACTGGAAGGCCTGTATTTTCCTCTTAAAGATAAGAAGTAAATATCACCATAAAAACAAAAGTTTGGTGCTTTTCAGTCAGTCAACACGAATGTACCCAAAAGAGCTGGGTTGTGCCCTAATCCTGAAATAAATTACATGAGATTAATAATAATACACTAGGATGACCAGTTTCGATCGTCAAGCGATCATCATCAAATCCATTACACTTAGGCTATAACATCTATGTTTGAGAATACAGGTGAAAAATATATACAATATGTACAATTATTTAGTTGCAGTGTTGGTAATGCAACTGTCAGTGTATGCTAAATGTGGTATATCGAATGTTAGGTGATATTCTAAAATGGTGATAAAAATCCGGAATTTGTCTGTTCGGGGTGATTATATGGTTATACAAAATCAACTAAGGATATACTGTAATAATACAGGCTGATACTTATCCGGTTGTCTTCCTAACTGGGACTTCAAGCACTTTCGTGTTCACTCTGGTACCAGTTATAGTCGACTAACCCGGGTGTTAACTGGTACCTGAGTGAACACGAAAGTGCTTGAAGTCCCAGTTAGGAAGACAACCGGATAAGTATCAGCCTGTATTATTACTGAATAACCATAGTTGATTTTGTATAACCATATAATCACCCCGAACAGACTAATTCAGGATTTTTATCACCATTTTAGAATTTCACCTAACATCAGATATACCACATTTAGCATACACTGACAGTTGCATTACCAACACTCCAACTAAATAATTGTACATATTGTATATATTTTTCACCTGTATTCTCAAACATAGATGCTATAGCCTAAGTGTAATGGATCTGATGATGATCGCTTGACGATCGAAACTGGTCATCCTAGTGTATTTATTAATCTCATGTAATTTATTTCAGGATCAGGGCATAACCCAGCTCTTTTGGGTACATTCGTGTTGAACGACTGAAAAGCACTAAACGTTTGTTTACTTAGGCAACACTAAAAAATGGCTTCAAACCTCACAATAAAATATCACCATTTATGGACATACATTGTTGTACTTAACTATCGTCTCTCTTCTGATATTCTGATGCCAGTCTCGTTATGCCATCGCTTTCGTATTCACTGTTGAATACCATCTATATATTTAAAACACTAAGCTGTTTTTTGTACACACGAGATTGTGAAAACCACTTAACCGATTGGCTTCGTAAGACATTCTAACGAAAGCTCTTGGCATGCAGATTTGCAGAGTTTCTTTAAAAGGAAAATATATGTTACGGTATATTTTTAAATGATTAAAGAAATATGTAATATTTGTCACTCCCGCGCATGCGCACAATGGCCTTTCTCAACAAGGAAAATGGCGATTCCGGTCGCGTCTAACTGAGATCTTTGTTCATGAGAATTAAAAAGGATCTCCAATAATGTTAGTTATGTTTTTACAATGTGCATTGAAATAGAATTATATTAAATAAACCACGAATTGAAAGACATAAACTGCAGGTTGAGTGTGTATACTGGTTAGATAGCTTAATACTGCAGTGTAATATAGTTGTCTGGTTGGCCAAGGGGATAAGGTTACTGGCCTGAAATTTGTATTATGCATGATCGAGAGGGTTCGATTCCCACCTCGGATATGTTTTTTTATTTTCATTTTCTTCCTTCCTACGATTGGTATTGCATTGTAGAAAGCTCTTGGCATGCAGATTTGCAGAGTTTCTTTAAAAGAAAAATATATGTTACGGTATATTTTTAAATGATTAAAGAAATATGTAATATTTGACACTCCCGCGCATGCGCACAATGGCCTTTCTCAACAAGGAAAATGGCGATTCCGGTCGCGTCTAACTGAGATCTTTGTTTATGAGAATCAAAAAGGGTCTGCAATAATGTTAGTTATGTTTTTACAATATGCATTGAAATAGAATTATATTAAATAAACCACGAATTGAAGGACATAAAGTGCAGGTTGAGTGTGTATACTGGTTAGATAGCTTAATACTGCACTGTCACATAGTTGTCTGGTTGGCCAAGGGGATAAGGTTACTGGCTAGAAATTTGTATTATGCATGATCGAGAGGGTTCGATCCCACTTCGGATATGTTTTTTTATTTTCGTTTTCTTCCTTCCTACGATTGGTATTGCATTGTAGAAACATATTTCACTTTTATCATTCCCGTCAAGTAACGAATTCTCTGTTCCCATCGAGAGGGTTCGATTCCCACCTCGGTTATGTTTTTTTTATTTTCGTTTTCTTACTTCCTACGATTGGTATTACATTGTAGAAACATATTTCACTTTTATCATTCCCGTAAAGTAACGAATTCTCTGTTGCCATCCTTTGCATGGTCGAGAGGGTTCGATTCCCACCTCGGATACGTTTTTTTAATTTTCATTTTCTTCCTTCCTACGATTGGTATTACATTGTAGAGATATATTTCACTTTTTCATTCCCGTAAAGTAACGAATTCTCTGTTGCCATCCTTTGCATGGTCGAGAGGGTTCGATTCCCACCTCGGATATGTTTTTTTTTTGTTTTCTTCCTTCCTACGATTGGTATTACAGTGTAGAAACATATTTCACTTTTATCATTCCTGTAAAGTAACGAATTCTCTGTTGCCATATATATATTTAAAACACTAAGGTATTTTTTGTACACACGAGATTTTGAAAACGACTTAACCGATTGGCTTCGTATGGCATTCTAACGAAAGCTCTTGGCATGCAGATTTGCAGTGTGTCTTTAAAAGGAAAATATATGTTACGGTATATTTTTATATGTTTAAAGAAAAAGGTAATATATGTGGCAATTGCGCGTTGCCACAATTGCGTTTCTTCATGAGAGAAATGGCGGATAAAAGATCCACCGTATCGTAGTGTGATCTTTGTTTATGAGAATTGAAAAGGGAAATATCGCTTATGTTGTATCCCTATATATACTGGAATAGAATCATGAAATAAGGGAAATATTGATGAACTGTAACTGGCAGTTGAGTGCGTTTGTTGTTTACGTCACTTAATATTGCACTCTAATTTCGTTGTCTGGGTGGCTCAGCGGCTAACATTGTGGACAACGAAATTGATTATGCATCGTCGAAGGAGTTTGATTCCCACCTCAGACATGTAATTTTATTTCCCAATTATTCTATCTTGCAATTGGTATTACATTGTCTAAACATATGTTACGTTTATTATTCCCGTAAGGTAAGAAATTCTCCATGATTTACGTTGCCAGATACTTTTAAATTGAAAATGAAAATCGGCACAATCGCTTAGCCTTGAGAGAAAATTGTCGAACATAATTCATTTGATGGACTCAGACATCGTGGTCACTCAGCCCTGTCTACTTTGGTGTGTGAGTGTAAACCTTTCTCTGATAACCTGTGTTAATGTGATGGCTGTATTGATGTGTGCATTTGTAATTAGTAAGGGGAATAGGGAGTTGAGAATCATGAAATAAGGGAAATATTGATGAACTGTAACTGGCAGTTAAGTGCGTTTGTTGTTTACGTCTCTTAATATTGCACTCTAATTTCGTTGTCTGGGTGGCTCAGCGGCTAACATTGTGGACAACGAAATTGATTATGCATCGTCGAAGGAGTTTGATTCCCACCTCAGACATGTAATTCTATTTCCCAATTATTCTATCTTGCAATTGGTATTACATTGTCTAAACATATGTTAGGCTACGTTTATTATTCCCGTAAGGTAAGGAATTCTCCATGATTTACGTTCCCAGATACTTTTAAATTATTATATAAATATCGGCACAATCGCTTCGCCTTGAGAGAAAATTGTCGAACATAATTCATTTGATGGACTCAGACATCGTGGTCACTCAGCCCCGTCTACTTTGGTGTGTGAGTGTAAACCTTTCTCTGATAACCTGTGTTAATGAGATGGCTGTATTGATGTGTGCATTTGTAATTAGTATGGGGAATGGAGAGTTGACGACTGAGGCTTTAAGTTAGGAACTATCCCGGTATTTGCCTGGAGTGGAAGTGGGAAACCACGGAAAACCACATCCAAGGTTGTTGAGATGGGAATAAAATTTTGCTCTTCTTAGGTTTGCCTCAAGAGTGCGCCCCGTTCCAGCCCTCAGACCAGAATTAAATTTCTTGGCAGAGCAGGGATCGAACCTGGAATCTGGGGCGATAGCTCAGAATGTAGCCTTAAGACTGGGCTTCCCTGTGTTAATACGATCTTTGAAAAACACTGAACATATAATTCTAAAACTCCCTCCATTACGGTGGCTGGCGAAGTGAGTCCATGCTCATTCCAGTAGTGGCGAAGTGATTCTATGCTCCCTTGCATAATTTACTGTCATGGAAATGCAAAGTATTGTACCTTCAACAGGTGATGGAAATTGATTATTTAGAGCAGTTTCATTCTGTTTATTTCAAAATGAAGTTCGTCATCCTGAGTTGCGTTTGCAAGCAAATTGCAAAAATTGCAAGGATTTTATTATTGGCGATCAGTCTCATCGCATTCTCATCAGCAACCAACTTGAGAATGGAAGTCTCTGAACTTAGTTGTATAAGTGAATATTGTTGTTTATTGATTATTTTTTTAGAGTACATAACAATGAGTCTAACCACGCAGTTGATTTTGGCAATGGAAGTAAGTTATTATTTGCTATTTAATATTTGGCAGCTGCGTTGATGCAGGCCACTATAGTGTTATTTAATAAGCTATGACGTTAATTTGGGGAGAAATGCTGCTATAAATAAACCCATTTTACGAAATAGAACATTAGCCGCAAACAAGTGGGAAATCGGAGAAAAATACGAAGCCACTTTTAAACTCCAATATGAATACGGCATTTCAGGTACAATTCCAGATACTATACCGTTACACTGTAGGGTCCTTGACGAACAAATTTAAACATTGTTCTGCACTGTATTTCTCTTGAGAGAAATCTTCACTTGGTTACTTTGACCTTTGCTGTTGTAATGTAAAATTAATCTGACTAAATATAAAACATTTGACATGCTGCAACAATTATTTTTCACTGGAGATGATATCTCAAGGAATTTCAGAGAGACTAATCGGCAGTACAATGCTATGTCGTTCGTTTCATTTGGTGCCAATGTTACTGTGCCACACCCATACGGTCCACATTGTTCTAAGATGTATGGAGGTGCACATCATCGCATTTCTTCGTTATATTCCAAAATTATATGTGACGGTTTGCGGCCAGTTTTATTAGACTCCTCAGAGTTCTTGAATTCCTTGGAAATAAATGACTTGCCTCCACATATTCCAAACGCTTGAACCGTTATGCTGCTTAGAAATCTGAACGTTTCCCAAGGTCTCCTAAATGCAACCATATTGCTTGGATTTGGAAATAATAAGTGCAGTTAAAATTAGGCAGAGAGGTCTAATCCTTCTACTTGATTTAACAGCATCCGATAAAACACTATCATTTTGTTTTAAGAGGCAATATTTTCCAATTTATTTGGCATACTCTGTCACAATCAATGAAGCTCAAGGGAAAACTCTGGAACGTATAGGTCTCAATTTGCCTCATCAATTTTTCAGTCATGGCCAGCAGTATTTTGCAATGTTGAGAGCGCAATCTTTTGACGCCCTTATAGTTTCAATAGAGCCAAAAAATCATCGTACAAAGAATATACAGTAGGCCTACATAAGAAAATTCTTCAGTAAATATTTTTCTATTGACCGTCATTTTTGACGGGTTTCAACTAGTCTTGTAATTATATTGAAAATATTGCTGACGAGCTACGTCAAACCCTATGCTTTAAACTCAAATTACAGGGATATTCCACGTGTACATAATGAATTAGCCTCATGCACAGGTCTTCATAAATTCACAAAAGTCAGGGAGCGTTGCGGGGAAATGAAAAGGTAATTAGTTATTCATGAGCCCGCTAGGATGCGGTCACTCATTAAGCTACGTTTCTGTAAGTGGATTATTGCAAACTAAAAACATATCGCTTTCATTTTTTATAACACATGATGTCCGCATGGATTCGCTTTTAACCGTGAGTCCCTGGCAAATGATGCCCAAATACACACAAACACATTTTAAATATCGTATCAGTAATACATTGGTAATTTGCGGGAGATTTCGATAATTGTTGCTCGTCTGTAAATCAGTGACGGGCAAAGTACGGCACGCGGGCCAAGCGCGACCCTTGAGCTAGTCTAATATGGTTTCGAGTTATACTTTCTACAATTACACATAGGTCATATTTCCTGTTCTGTGTACCTAGAAGTGAGAACCTGTTTCAATCTCATTGTGTTTATGCATTTTTTGTAATATATTTTTGTGCGAAAAATTTCCACGACGAATTTGAATTTCAGAACTTCAAAGTTATTGAACAGGCCTTGGACGTGTTCAGCATGCCATTAAAGTTGACTGTGAAACAGTAAAATCAGAGTTGAAGCTAGAACTGATTGAGCTACAATGTAACAACGAATTAAAGCAACTATTCCTCAAGGTTCCGAAAGTTGAGTTCTACGAGGCCCTACCAAAATCAAGTTTCCCAGAAGTTTGCCCATGTCTGCTCGAGATGGTTCATTAGCGATCATTTAGTAGTTCGTCAGGAAAACCATCGACCAACCAGTCGACTACAATAAGTCGAATGGCTTTGAGGCCAAACGTGTTCTTTGAAGTGTTTGACTAAACATTAATCGTTTCAAAATTCAGCAATTTTCCTAGGTTTATGCCGTGTCTTGTGTGGGGATTCGCCTAGGACACCAAGTAGTGTATTCGTGAGACGGGCGGTATTTCAGCGCGTACATGTTCTAACTCCCTCAAGCAAGCACTACACGCGGAAATTATCACTCCAGAGCTACAACAACTAACGTATAACTGCTCACATTCAGGAACTAAGAAGAACAATGTCTCATATTATTGACAATGATGTTGACTGGGATGGAAATGCCTATAATGGCGCTGTTGGTTTGTTAAGAAGATTAGAACATCCAAACTTCACTTTTTGTTGTTGTTGTGTTTCTATGACAAAATATGTGTTCACATTCACCATTTGTATAGCGTGCTGAAAATACAGTGTACAACCAATATCAGCATTTGCAGTCATGAAGAAAAACTTGCTGTAACTAATGTAAAATCTCTTAGAAATCAGGAAAATGTGGAGGAGTGCATTAAAGACGTCAAGGCACTGAACAACCAGACAGGAGTAATCTGGCTATTGAGTTTGGTGAACTATCTTTCCTGGGATGACATCTTCAAAAAACACATCCCTCCCTATATTATTCTGCTAAGGTCCCGTTAACACCAACCTACACATATGGGGTACCTACAGGTTCAGCATAACCCAATGCGTAAGCGAAACGCACTCAATTACTCTTTAAATGCCTCCCAATTAAATAAATACCTGTATATTTACAATGAAATAATGAAAGAATTTATTTATTTATCTATTTATCGTATGGCTTTTAGTGCCGGGAGTGTCCGAGGATATGTTCGGCTCGCCTGAGTCTGTAGCTGCTTCCAGCGGACACCCGAAAGGGTGAGCTACAAGTTCCGTTCAATTTCAAGTAGTTCCAACTTTCACCACCAGATATCAATGAAAGAATGCAACACGGTAACCATGGTAACAGAATCTCACAGGTCCATCTATTTCTGTAAGACGCAATGCAATTCCAATTATTACATTACTGTGAAAGTTTCCAGACGGTTATAAGGTTATCTCTGAACCAATTTAAGCTGTAAAATTCATCAATACATACATTATAATTCGCTTAAGGGGGTCAAGGGGCAGTCTAGAATTTTTTCACGCAATTTTCACGTGTGAGTGTGGTACGAAAGGTCTTTTTCACCCGACTATAAAGGGTCTCTGAAAACCACATTTAAAGGCCCTGTCTGTGGTATTCCCAGAAAAATAACTTCGCTCTGATACACCTATGAAGGAATGACAAACCGCTAACCACTGCACCAGTAGCTGAATTGATAAAGTCTGATAATTCATACCAAGGATAAATCAGTCATAGCATTCATGATTTAGATTTTGCTAAGTGTACTCTTTACAACTAGAATATTCGCGGGCGAAGCCGCGACGGGTATTGCTAGTCATCAGAATACCCAGTTGCATGAATATAGCTTTGCAACTGGACCAAATGCGTCCAAACAGGATCAACGTGCTGTTATTCATTCCTTGGATGCCAATGGACAAACAGGATGTGCATCCAGCGGAGAATGGGGCAGCATATCTGTCGAAAACCACCGTTGTCCTTTGATTACCGGCCCCATTGCTTATTGATTTTAGTCTCCATCCCTGGGGTACGGTACTGCCCAACACTGGAGATATTATGGTGTGCAATTAAAGCAAAACGTCCGGAAAAACTGCGACAGGGGGTGCTGCTTCACGATAACGCACGTCCTCATACTGCAACGGTCGTAACGCAAAAGATAAGAGTACCCGCAAGAAGAGCTTGCCGAAACTTAACGATGCGCAGAGACCAATATCAATCGGCGTTGTTTAATGCTCATTGCAGGGCTTTTGTGTGTACACAGAATGCTCATTACTGGGCTCACTGCTCACTGCATTCTCAAACCATGCAGGCTCGCTGTGAGATGCGGTCTACAGCTGTAATTCAAGCGTAGAGTTCAAGGATGCAGCAAACAATATAGGCTCATTAGGGTTTATGTTATTGTGTCCTGGCTCAGGTAACAACTTCTGTGTAAGGCATTACATACACACGCTGAGATCGCACTTAAACCCCAGTCACAGTTGAGCATGCTGGGCAGATGGTCCGTTCAGAACTCCTGCCAGCCAGCTACTGAAGCGAAGTGGGAGGGGCGTGTTCTGCCACTACTCAGCCCACCCGAACATTGCCGAAGATCTGCGTAGGATTCGTGGCAAGCTCTTCTTGCGCGTATTCTACTCCAACTCGAGTGGGAGACACACTAGCTTTCGCCCAATAATACTGATATCTCCCCATGTGATTATTATGCATTCGGTCCCTTAAGAAAGGTCTTGAGGGGTCGACGATTCCTGTCGGACGAGGATGTACAGCAAGCGGTTACGGTCTACTTCACGCAGCAGGGCACGGTGTTTTACCACACGGTTGTCATCAACCTGGTGCGTCGGTAGGATGAGTGGCGATGTTGCCAGATTGGCGTACCGATTCTGATGAAGATGATAATTGTTGATTTAAGGGGTCTTACATCTGGGTTATTGCCCCTAATGGTTTGGGTTAAATTGCAGATTATCGTATTGGCTTACAGGATTGAGCCGCGTCACATATCGGTGATTATTTCCCGACGTTTCGGCTGACATTGCAGCAGCCTTAATCATGGGTGGGTACGAGTTGGTGTCCGTACTCTAACTAACGGTTATTGCCAGTCAGATGTGCTTGCTTGCCCTGCATTGACGTCACGCTGCTCGCTGATTGGTCCCCGCCCCTGCCAGTCGCGCGCTAGGAGAACTTTCCAAATGTTGCTGAGTTTGAAACCATCTTCGCGATTGAAATTCTTGGGATGCTTCACGACCTCTATTGCCTCTCTAATTAACCTGTTTTGATATCCGGGAAATTTAGCAACAGTTTCGGCCTTATCAAATTCGATGGCGTGTCTCGTGACGTCAGCATGTTCAGCTATTGCAGATCTGTAGTTTAACTGTTTCGTGTCTCGAATGTGCTCTGAAATCCTAAAGGAAACGCGTCATTTGACGGAAAATAATAACCGATATGCGACGCGGCTCAATCATGTAAGCCAAGATGATAAACTAGACACCGGCCGTGAAAGTCTACGATCTAAACTGCAGATTGTTTCCAAGTATGCAACGCACATATTACCGCAGATTTTCATAGAGAAAATGTAAATGAAATGAAACCAAAGCTAAAACTAACTACAAACTTACAAACCAGGAGAGGAAATGGAAAACAAAAACAAGAGTAAGGGAAACAAAACACAGGAGGAAAGGAAATGCCCTCAACCCTCGAGCAATGAGGACTGAGGGACTTGGAAGAAAGGAGGGCCAGGAAAGGTAAAGAGGAGAGGGACCACCCCAAAGGCAATGGAGGAGAAAAACCGGACCCAGCTCAGGAATCCCTCGGGGTCGCCAACTATCGAACTCACCAGCCGTGAGCCCGTGAGAGTGTAGCACTATCCAGGGTGCACCACAAGTGGTGGGGCTACACACACCCTGCCTCCTTGAGGGCCTTGAGCTGAAGGCAGGAGATACTGTGAGCCCCTGAGGGTGTAGCACTATCCAGGGTGCACCAGAAGTGGTGGGGCTACACACACCCTGCCTCCTTGAGGGCCTTGAGCAGAAGGCAGGAGATACTGTGAGCCCCTGAGGGTGTAGCACTATCCAGGGTGCACCAGAAGTGGTGGGGCTACACACACCCTGCCTCCTTGAGGGCCTTCAGGAGAAGGCAGGAGATACTGTGAGCCCCTGAGGGTGTAGCATTATCCAGGGTGCACCAGAAGTGGTGGGGCTACACACACCCTGCCTCCTTGAGGGCCTTGAGCAGAAGGCAGGAGATACTGTGAGCCCTTGAGGGTGTAGCACAATCCAGGGTGCACCACAAGTGGTGGGGCTACACACACCCTGCCTCCTTGAGGGCCTTGACCTGAAGGCAGGAGATACTGTGAGCCCTTGAGGGTGTAGCACTATCCAGGGTGCACCAGAAGTGGTGGGGCTTCACACACCCTGCCTCCTTGAGGACCTTGAGCAGAAGGCAGGAGATACTGTGAGCCCTTGAGAGTGTAGCACTACCCAGGGTGAACCAGAAGTGGTGGGGCTACACACACCCTGCCTCCTTGAGGGCCTTGAGCAGAAGGCAGGAGATACTGTGAGCCCTTGAGGGTGTAGCACAATCCAGGGTGCACCACAAGTGGTGGGGCTACACACACCCTGCCTCCTTGAGGGCCTTGACCTGAAGGCAGGAGATACTGTGAGCCCTTGAGGGTGTAGCACTATCCAGGGTGCACCAGAAGTGGTGGGGCTACACACACCCTGCCTCCTTGAGGACCTTGAGCAGAAGGCAGGAGATACTGTGAGCCCCTGAGGGTGTAGCACTATCCAGGGAGCACCAGAAGTGGTGGGGCTACACACACCCTGCCTCCTTGAGGGCCTTGAGCAAAACGCAGGGGATACAATGAAAAGAAAACAAGAGTTCTGACCCCTCGAAGAATGAGGACTCAGGAAAGATGAGACAAGGGCCAATGAAGGCGGGAAAGTAAGAGACTCCCTAGGCCTCGGATACCCTAATACCGTCGGGGTCGTAAACGAAGAAGAGTTGACCAAGGGAGGTCGACAGGAATGATAACAGAGAGGAGCCCGGCACAAGTAAGTGGAAGCAATGCCGGTCTCAGCTGGGGTCCCGTGGTCGCCAACCCACGTCCCACTAGTTGTGAGCCTCTGAGGGGATACCGATTCTGGACTGTACGGCCGTCAAACGGGAACTTTTTTGATCACGCCTTATTACATTTTAAATATCCTATCAGTAATCCGCTCGTAATGTACCGCATCTTTTTTTAATTGTTACTCGTCTCTAGATGGGGCAATCGGCTACTTCATCATCGATAAGTTAGTCGTTCGTTAGGAAAAGCATTGACAGATCAGCAGTGGCCTATATTATAGGTGTAGAATCATCATTGGTTTTCGCATTAGAAGACAAGTGGACTGTCTGATGATCAGTGTCACGGGACTTGGGATAAGACATTGTTCTAACATTATCCTGGTGATAAAGGAAACTCAGCCGAAAACTACAGTCAGGACATTCGTCGAAAGTCGCCGAGCTCCCGGTTTGAATTACTAACTTTGTTTGCAATAATCCACTCACAGAAACGTAGCTTAATGAGTGACCGCATCCTAGTGGACTCATGAATAACTAAATACCTTTTCGTTCCCCCGCACCGCAACCCCGACTTCTGTGAATTTATGAAGACTGATGTTGTGGTACTGACGCATGGAACACGCACAATTATGGAGGAAAGGTCTCAAAGTAGTATCCAAGTGTTTTAATATTTATATTTTATAGAACTTATTTTCTTCTTTAAAAAGTCGGTATACAATAACCTACACCTTATTGAGTGCAAACATAACTCATATCGTCATGGCAACCGGTTAGCATCATCATTATTCGTTTTATTCATTGATGAGCGTCCTTTACTTAGTAACCACATCCTTGACGAGACGTTTCCATCCTAAGCGATCTACAGCCCTCCGTAAGATATCGTGAAGAGGTAGGCCGGTGATCTTCTTTGCTTGGTCTAACCATCTATTTGTTGTTCTACCTATTGGTCTGGTACCTTCAGTTTTGCCTTGTAGAATGGATCCTTCTCTCCTCAAAGGAATTGGAGGTAACTTTCACTAACACGGGAAGATAAACGTTTTGTGATGCTCAGTTCTTCTATAATGGAGGCATTAGTTCCATGGTATGCGTAGCATCCTCCGCCAACACCACATCTCAAAGGCATCTATTCGGGTCTTGGTATTAGCCTTCACAGTCCAGGTCTCACAACCGTATAAGAAAACAGAAAACACCACTGATTTCACCAATCGCATTTTCACTGGTTTGGATAATGCCCGGTTCTGCCAGATCTTTGTAAGTTTAAACATTGCATCCTGTCATTTGAATTGGGACTTGCCTTTGTCGGTTGATAACCATTAGTTTGGTCTTTTTCCTGCAATGAGTGAAGTATCATAAGCAAAACGTAGATTGTTAATATTCCTAGCACCGATTGAAATTCCATTATCACAGCCATCCAATGCTCTTTTCATTATGTACCGTACTCTACGTAGATGTTGTAGAGTTGGGGTGATAATATACAACCTTATTCATAATGTTGAATTTTGGGCTTATGCCGTGTTTTATTATACTAATATTCGACGCGTTTCGAAAGAAACCATGTCTTTCATCGTCAGGAATAATCTGGAATACGACAATGTTGCTAAGAGAAAGCAACGAAGAACATATAGAAGGTGCCCAAAGATGGACGCCATTATAGCCCCATGTTAGGGACAACGGAAAGCAGCAGTGAATTACTTTCTCAGGGTTCTGATAATAGGTAGCCAGGATTCACTGAGATTGAAATTATCTGGGTGTTTACGTCCATCTTTGGGCACCTTCTATATGTTCTTCGTTGCTTTCTCTTAGCTACATTGTCGTATTCCAGATTATTCCTGACGATGAAAGACATGGTTTCTTTCGAAACGCGTCGAATATTAGTATAATAAAACACGGCATAAGCCCAAAATTCAACATTATGAATAATAACACGGGCCGTGAAAGTCTGAATGACAATAATATACAACCTTGCCTGACTCCATCTGACACATTGACAAATTCTGAGCATTCACAATCCACCCTTACGGTTGCATTATGACTCTTATAAAGACCTTTCAATAATAATGTTAAGTTTTTTGGGACTCCATATTCGTTGAGCACTGCCTACAGCTTGTCCTACTTGACACAGTCAAAGGTCTTTTTATAATCAACCGGTTATACTTCGATTATAAAGGCTATAAACAATAGATTATAATAATTATGATAGTATAAAACACCAGCTCACATATTTTACTTACAAGGATAAGACTTCACAATAAATACATCGAATAGTTGCAAGACGTTAGCCTGAAAAATTGGTCGTGAAATTTGAACGACTTTTGTAAATATATTCACTAGCAGAAGTACCCGCTCTTCCAACGGTCTTCGGTATTAATAACCAGACGTTATCAATTGAGCTACTGTTGCAATGGTTAGGGGCTTGTCATTCCTTCATATGTTTATCAGAACTAAGTTAGTTTTCTTGGTATATCACAGACACTGTTAATTTAAGGACCTTGAAAGGCAGTTTTCGGAGACCCTTTATTGACTCCCTAGTTTTGTGTCACACATTGAGAAGCGCAACATATGCTTTGGTCGTCTTTCTAGGATAATTTTTATTTTTCGTCTATTTTAGCATGTATTTTGAAAAGTTTTTCCCTATACCCACCCTTCTATGAGAAGTACTGTGAAGATTGGTGAATTAACTCATGGTTACAATACCTAATTTTACGATGCTCCAAGCACCCGTACACGAGTTATAGGCGTACATAAACATAAAGATATATCATCCACAAAGTGTCAAACAAAATCATCTTTACGATGAGCCCGTTTGTCGACAAAAATATGATTAGTTAAAATGTGCTTTCTAACTAAATTCACCTAACGTGTATTTCCTGACGTGAAAATATTATTGAAAACCGTATTGACGAAACGCAATATATGTCAAATAAAAACGGACCCTCACCATTGTGGAAAGTCCCCGTCCCCAGGAAGACCCCTTTAATAAATTATAAAGGTTTGTGGTGTATGAAAATTCAGGATTTGTAGCCTCCAATGGCCCAAATTCCCAAAAGCTGCAAAAAACACTATTCAATTCAGGAATTTCTGATAATAATGTTGCTGTTTGGAAATATAATAGACCTTCTGTACAACATGTCGCACGTGTAAGTCGCGTTTAAACATTGTAGGGTGCCCCTTGACCCCCTTAAGCGCATTGATGAATTTTACAGCTGAGGTGATAAACTTATAGCCGTTTGCGAACGTTCACAGTAATGTAATACAGTAAATGGAATGGCATTGCGTCTTACAGGAATAGATGGACTCCTGAGATTGTGTTGCCATGGTTACCGGCTTGCATTCTTTCAATAGCTTAAGGGACACTAGGGCTGAGTTATTAGGCAAAAATGTCAAAATAACTGTTTTTTGTTTTTCCCATATATGTATCTTATGGACCCCAGCGGATCATTTCAGTAAAACCGTTTTCATGCACCGTCATTTTTAAAGACTCAGCGACTTTTTAAATCTCCTCTGCGTAAAAAGAAGATGGAAGGCAATTCATAGAAAGTAGGCTATACTTTTAAAACTAGAAATCCTAGAAAGTCGTAAGTTAACTCAAACGAAAGGTCTCCATGCTCTTTATCTCTACAACAAATCATTGTATTTTTCATTTTTTTTTTCCACAAACGTTTCATTGGGTGAGCCGAACTGGTTAATATAGCATGCGATTTTATAAAAAGGCTTTTATCTCCAAACAACGTTTTTAGGTAATCAAAATGCTCCATGTGCATGAGGTATTCACCAATTTTACTACAAAAAAAAATCAATGGATATTCAGAAACACATGTGTTGCAAGATAACATTGCAATATCTCAAGCCACTTTGTAAATTACCAACCAAAAAATAAAAAACTATGAAAAAATATCAAAATTCATAAAACATGACGACACATGAAGAAAAAATTAATCTGACAGCATACATGTATCACTTTCCTGAAATGTCTCAATGTTATAATATTTAGAATAGTTTTATGTATATGTAATGAAAATATCAAGCGTTTTACACAATTGCTAATGCGCATGGAGCATTTTTATCACACAGTAAATTTAATAATATAATTAGTAAAAAAGCAATTACATTTCATCCAATTGTTTTCAAATTTGGTATGTGGCTTAGTGTTAGTATTCTAAGTATGCAGTTTAAATTTCAACTCATTCTGATAAAAACTGTGGAAGTTGGAAAACTCAGCCCTAGTGTCCCTTAATAAATGAAATTAGTTTTCTGGGTATATATCAAAAACTGTGGGTTTTAGGACCTTGAAATGTGGTTTTCGGGGCCCATAGGGCTCCCGAGTTTTGTTTCTCTCATTGAGACGCTGAAAATGAGCTTTTTTCTCGTCTTTATACGCCCATTTCAGCGTGCATTTTAAGGGGGTAGGCCCTCTTTTATGAGAGGTATGGTGAAGAGTTACATCAATGATTACTTTCATGCCTCTGATGGACATCTGTACCAAATTTTACGTTGCCAAATTTTACGTTGATCCACTCAGCCGTTCTCGAGTGATGCGCGTATAGTTGTACACAGACACACAGACAGAGAGATAAAAATTTTGTTTTTGCGCACAACCGTCTTAAACCAGTCTGAAACGCGTTAATAACTCAAACTTTCATGGAAATTCAGAAAAAACAGACAAACTTTCATTTTTGTATAAATATAGGGATTAGGTTAAACTAATTAACGTAGAGTATTTTACAATTGGTACGATGGTACTTTTGGCTTAGCTATTTCATCGCTATCGTAATTCTCATTTTATAACCGGTCACGAGCCCGTATTGACAATAAAGAATGCTGATTCAAAATAAAATCTTCTTTCAAATATCTTGTTTTGTAAACATCCATCTTTCTATTTATGAATTTTTCTAATTTTGCTAAGCTTTCCTTTATCCACCTTTCATATGTTACGGGAAAATGTTTTATTTTCTTTCATTGAATTTATGTCACTCAAATTAAATGTGTTATTTTTACAACTTCCACACTTACTTATCCGATAGCTTTCAACTCTTTTTGTGATTTCCTCGTTCCTTATCTTTAGTTCTCTTATCTTCCTTTCATAATACCTAAATTTTAATGTTAAAGTTATTTTTCAACAACTAGATTAAAAAAAGATGGTATATTGGCTTTCACGGCCAGTGAATTAAAACTCAACAATTTTTCTAGGTTTGTGCCGTGTCTTGTGTGGGGTTTCGCCTAGGACACCAATCTGGCTCATCAGCGGGCTCTTGGTGTCCCCGCCCGGACCCCCACAAGAGTAGCGAACTTCGCGCTACCTCCCTTTTTTAAGCGCACCTGCGGCTCTTAACTGCGAGAACTAAAAGTTCAAGCAGCCTCAACCTCCCTATGAAGGCTTCCTAAAAAAGGGATATTGGCTTTCACGGCCAGTGAATTAAAACTCAGCATTTTTTTAGATTTATGGCGTGGGGTCCGGGCGGGGACACTAAGAGCCCGCTGATGAGCCATCTTGGTGTCCTAAGCGAAACCGCACACAAGTCACGGCACAAACCTAGAAGAATTGCTGAGTTTTAATTAGATTTAAAAGCTTAGTTTAGTTTAGTACCGTGAGTAGTCGAGTTTTGTCCTCTAGTTTTTCAAGTAGTCGAATAGTTTCTACAATTGACTAGTCGACTTGTGCTCATCACTGGACTCACTAGCTGCACCGAGGTTTTCGCTGCGAATCCCAAGGTTACGAGATGGAATCCCAACCCAGTCAGTTGGCATTTGTATGTGCTTGAATGTGAAGGAACCGTGCCAGTAGGTTTATTGGCAGGTTAAAGATCCCCTTCAAGGGAAACTTCCATCACCCCGGCTCCCTCGCTTAAAGGGACGCAAAGCGAGCATCATCAAATCCAAATACACAACACAAAATAGCTCTACAGAAACCTCAAACGGTGAATCTTGTCAACCTATAGACAATTTCCAGTCGGTCAAAAAAGCACTTCAAGCTACATTCATGCAGCTGGGTATTCTTAAATTCGTACTTTATAGTCTTTTATAGATAAACTCCAGTCGTGTTTTACATTCAGCAAAGATATGAATGATGCGCTCTTTGAAGTTGTCATCCCTGGAAAGAGTTCACCAAACTCTTCTCAATAGCCAGAGTACTCAAATTGCTCAGTCTAGAATCTGACATGGAGCTCCTTAAAAATGTCTTGACTCTCTTCAATGCTCTCATACTTCGTTCACTCGAAGCAGCAGAAACATCAAAGGTAAGAATCAGTCTTAAGAGGCGCACTGTTTCTTGATATATTTTTATAGGCTCTTGTTCAAAAAATATTATTTTCATAGGACAACAAAGAAAATGGTCTTGATACATTATTAAATCACTACACTGTTTTAAAACTCACAAACAAAAATGAAAGCGCTGAGATACCGTCCGCCTCACGAATGCACTGCTTGGAGCCTAGGCTCTCTGCTGACGAATTCAGCTATCGACCTTCCGCATGCGCAATTCCCTTCTCTACCCACAGAAACTTGAGCCTGTTTCAAAGGAGACACACTGACTGCTCAGTCCCGCGCTGAGAAGCTGGCCTCAATCCCACCGTGGGTACAGAGAATAATACCGAAAACTAGAGATTTAGTTTGCCTATGCCAATGAAAAATAGGAAAATGTAAATGTGCATATTGCTTGAGAATGAAATGGGCTCAAAGATTCCCCTGCAGTTTCGCCACTGCTATTTAGTTTAATAACTACAATGTTGCTAGACTGACAAATGACGATCCTCCCTCCATCAACTAATGTATGGAGATGTAGTTAACTAAACTAGTTCCTTTTATGTTTTAAAATAGGTTGACAAACGAGTTCAAAAAATAAAATCTCGCACATCTCTTCCTGGTCCGAAATGATAATTGAACCCATCAGCACGTACTGGTAATCAGGACGTAAGACTATGAGTAAGGGATTGATGAATAGTAACGATCGACCCGGATTATCTGATAACCATCTCATTATGCAAGCTGATCCCCTCAAGGCGCCGTATCGGGGTCAATATTGCATTCATTATCCTCGAGTACATCCACAAGATGTCTGCCTCAAGGACCAACTCGAGCAGAAGAGCGATAGCACAAGGTACAAATCGTGGTCAGTTCTAAATAGAATAATCAGACAATGCATAACTTGGAGTGTTGCCAATTATTTTCTTTGTTGAAAGTTGTCCTCATCGATTATCACTGTCATCAGAGCTGATTATGAAGGTTTTTTTTATATACAATTCTAAAATACTTTCAGACCTTCAGCATCGTGCTGGGTCCCCCAGGGGCTCACAACTAGTGGGACGTGGGTTGGTGACCACGGGACCCCGGCTGAGTCCGGCATTGCTTCCACTTACTTGTGCCGGGCTCCTCTCCGTCTTCTTTCCTGTCGACCTCCCTTGGTCAACTCATGTTCTTTTCCGATCCCGACGGTATTAGGGTATCCGAGGCCTAGGGAGTCTTTCACTTTCCCGCCTTAATTGGCCCTTGTCTCATCTTTCCTGCTCCCTAATTCTTTTAAGGATCAGCCTTCTTGTTTTCTTTCATTATATTTCATTTCCTTTTCTCTTTAAGATTCCCGCACTGTTTTTGTTAATTGCCCCTAACCCCCACCGTGTATCTAAATTCCCTAGCATTTTTTTGCATTAACATCATTTTGTAGGTATTTTCAATCTAGGTTGCATTTTGTAGGTTTTTTCGATTTAAATAGCATTTTGCGAATGTTTTTCAACCTCAGTTGCATTTTGTAAAGATTGACAATCGAAATTGCTTTTTGGTAAGTCTTTCAATATCCGGGCCGGGACTTTAGTGAGTATTTTGAATTTCAATTGTTTCTTGTATTTTCAACCTAAACCGCTTTTTGCAAGTACTTTCAATCTAAATTGCATTTTGGGGTATTTTGAATCTAAATTACACTTTATAAGAATTTTCAATCTAAATTGCCTTTTGTATGGATTGACTATCCAAAAGAGTAGTTAGAAACTACCGGGCATTTTGTAAGCATTTTCACTTTCAATTGTATTTTATAAGCATTTTCATTTTCAATTTCAATTGCACTTTGTGAATATTTTGGATTGGAAATGGGAACTTTCAATCTAAATTGCATTGTGTATTTTCAATCTCATTTGCATTTTGTAAGTATTTTGAATTTCACTTGCATATTGTAAGTATTTCGACGGTACATTGCATTTTGTATGTGTTTTGAACCTAACCTTTTTTTTTTTTTTTTTCAGTCTATTCCTTTTGTGAGTGTTTTCGTTCTGGATTCCCTTTTGTAAGTGTTGCCGCTCTGCATTTTGTAAGTTGTTTCAATCTGAGTTCCTTTTTGTACGTATTTTCCTTCTTATTCAATTTTCGTTCTGGTTTCCATTGTATTGACATTTTCGCTATCACCCAGACCATTAGGGGCCGATAACCTAGATGTTAGGCCCCTTAAAACAACAATTATCATCATCATCATCATCATCATGATTGTGCTGGGATTTTAAGTGGTAAATTGCTTACGTTCTCGAGGCTATTAGAGTATTGTTGAGGGACGCTATTTTGACCACTGACAACTAAAACTGCGGTACAGTGGCTCATGATCGCCAGATTAACCTACTAGCTATCTTCCCTCCTTCCTTCTCTCCTTCTTTCCTTACTTTACTCCTTTCTTCTTTCTTCCCCTCCTTCACTATTTCCTTCTCTCTATTCCTTCCTTCCTCCCTCCTTCCCTCCTTCCTTTAATTGTAATGTAAGGGCTGGAATGGGCACACTAAAGCCGCGCTTACACCGGAGTTGACAACAGTGTTGCCAACAAATGTTGACAACATTTACAAAAATCGTACTAAAATTTTTGTCAACATTGCTGCTAACAATGCTGTCAACACCGAAAAAGTGTTGGCAATATTACCCACCAGCAGTCGGTAAAGATCAAAGCGTGTGGTTAACAATTCCTCTTCAACTGTCCAGCGCACGTGGTTCACTCTAGTCACAGCTGTTGCTGGTAGTACTGGACTTCTGTTTGTGGTGCCGAACTGTCGAAGTGCAAGTCAATATGGACAACCTTTTAAGTGGTTTTGATTGGTCGCGGGATAATGTCCTAAATTTGATCGAGCTCTATCGTGAGCAATCAGTTCCCTGGAACCCGATGGACCCAGACTTTAAAAACAAAAACCTGAAGAACTATGCCAGGAATGACATTTCACGGGAAATGAAAACCACCAATTCTGAAGTTCAGGCAAACGTTAGATCTTTAGTCACACAGTTCTAAAGGGAGCTTAAGAAGAAGAAAAGTGGTTCGGGGGCTGAAGAGTACAACAGCAAGTGGTATTATTTTAACGCCATGCAGTTTTTAAAGGATAAACCCACCGCACGAAAAACCAAGGAAGCTGTGATTGCCGTTGTCTAACGAGAGAATGCAACTGGCGAAACGCGCCAAATGTGACCTCAATTGTTGTCAACAAATCTTACCATTCTCGGTAATCGCTAACATTGTTGCCAGCATTTGTTACCAACTTTTGTTGTCAACGAAAGTTGGCAACAATTTGTTGCAAACATTTGGTGTAAACGCGGCTTAAGCGTCGTGAGGCAAAACTGGGAAGAGGAGAGTTCCATACCCACCTCACTTCTACTCTAGCCAAATGCTAGGATGGTTCCTAAGTTATTGCCACGGCCACCTCCTTAACAATGCTATCCCCCCAATTTATAATTCGTCACACCAGTGCAGTCAACATAGCGGGTATTATTCACATTACTTGGCATATTAAACGAGTATTGATGGGGAATATTTCACGAATGTTGCAATTATTAAGCGCAGTTGTAGCCGTAGCTGTTCATCACTCTTTAGGCAGGCACATGAGAGCACTGCATTTCACTGAAGCTAAACTGTTCTGCGGGAGAAAGGAATCATTTAAGGGTATTGTTTCAGTGCCTGCCACGGTGGGTGAGCAGTTATCGTGTCGGACTACCAACCCCAAGCTTGCAACAAAAGTTACGGCACGCATATCACACGTAGTTGGCATGTTAAAAAAAACATTTGAATTAAGTAGGCCGTGTTCATAATGGAAAAATTAATCTTGGGATTTTCCGCCAACACAAAGTTCCTCATTTCTCTACTAGAAAGCGCTATAATGTCAAGGAGCTTAGATATGTAACCTCCTTGATTTTAATAGCGCTCCAAGGGACTACTAAATTCGACATGCAACCTGCCATCTGGGTGTCAAATAACAAAGCTTGCACCCGGCATCCGAGGCCATACGATATTATTATTTGCTTTATTATTATTATTATTATTATTATTATTATTATTATTATTATTATTATTATTATTATTATTATTTGTTTTATTATTATTTACAGCGTATTTTCCCAATATTGGAAAGCGTTAAGCGCTTTGACTCAATTCTTGACGTTCTTCTTATTTTGCCGGTATTGTTTCATTCTGTTGGAGAATGCCAATGTTCTTTCGTCAGACCATTGAGGTCTGTAAGGTGTAGGTTTCGGTTGCTCTGATTGGACTTCCCAGTTGTTCACTTTGTCTCTGTCTGATGTGTCGGTTATGTTAGCAGTTCGCTTGTCTTTTTGTACTTCTTTCATCCTTAGTGTTGTACTTTTGAGTTATGATATGTAATCTAGTATTCTTTTGGTTAGTGGTGTATTCGGCAGTCTACTTAGGCTATGTGCCCGAAGAATTTCAATCGTCTTTTTCTGATGTAGACTTCGATGTTTGAGTATTTTTCAGTTGTCTTGATTGACTGTAGTCGGTACCCGTCAGGAGTGAGTCTTGCTCCGAATGATTCTTCATTCTTCTTTCTTCGTTCTTGGTGTCTTAAAGTTCATATTTCTTATTGAGTGTAAGTGTTTCGCTTGCGTAGAGACTTGCCGTTTTTTTTTGTGACACGGGCGGTAAAATATCTCTCTTTCTATTGCAAGCATTAATGTGTTTGAGGGCAATAAACTGGTACAAGCTTTATCGATAAGCTATGTGGGTGAGTTATCTCAAGCAGCTATAAACAGCGACTTCTGCGTGGTTTATATCTCATCTTCACCCGAGGCAATACGAGCTAAACGGTCATATTACAGAATATATGGAACAAACCGTCGTAAAACAGCACTTTATGAACAGTGAAAGTAGCTATTTTCCGTTCAGAAAGACACACCGCTGAGGACTATAACGACAACACATTTCGTATTATCTAAATAATTTCGATTGACAATTTATGGGCGTCAGAAATGCATTCTAAGCAGATGAGCGAAATGATTTCACCATGAACAAACCAACTAGAAACAAGTAGATTCGTGACGAAATATACAGCCTACTTTTCTTCATTTTATAGAGACCATATATCAACAGTTGGCAGACCTGGCAACTCTATATTCTTAGTGATGTCTTTTAAGGTGCACACCGCACATGCAAAATTTGGCTGAGATCCAATAGATATTATACAAGTTACATGTATTTAAATATTGAATTTATCAGCATGCGTAAAATCAGGTTGGCGACACTGCTTTAAATTGGATGCTGAAACTTAAATTGAAATATTATGATCTATATGTGTGCCAATTTTGAAAGAACTTCATTTATTAGTATGGAAGTTACATGTGAGTCAACATTAAACCTATCAGCACGCGTAGAATCATGTTGGCAGCTCTGCCGTATATCGGTTACTGAATATTAACCTACATTTACAGGTACTAATATGTATGCAAAGTTTAGAACTGTTGGCCTGCATACTTTATGATATAATGAGGTTAGGATAGAAATGTATAGAGTGAATTTTTCAATAGTTGGCAGCCCTGTTTACACTACAAAACGTGCATATTCATATCTGCTCCGTTGCGCAAATCACATATCGAATTTGGTTGAAATCCAATAGATAGTATGGAAGTTTCATGCATTTAAAGATTCTTCAACAGGCATAGAATCATGTTGGCAACACTCTCATGTAAATTATTCTGATGTAATATTATCTATATGTGTGTCATAATTTTGGAACAAGTCCCATGCATATCTTCCTAGATATCCAACATAAACCTCAATTTTCAATTGTGATTTTTCAGCAGTTTTTAGGACTGACGTCAATTTCAAATATGGCCTTGCGATATTCAGGCATAGCTCTTTACTCATACCAAATTGGGTTGCTATAGCTGCAGCCGTTTAAGAGTTGATAGGGGACCACAGGCAGACGGACAGACAGACAAGACGGACGGACAGACACACACACACACACATTTGCCCGGATCGATCTCTTAAGTCTACTCTTTCCTCATGTTTACAATGTGAAAAGTAGGCTAAAAATGGGGATTTGCCTGTGACTCGACTTTGTGTGAATGCGGTGAGGAACAAACCTCGCTTGCAAGTTGTGTCCAGTTACATGTTCTCCACAGAATCTGATGGACGCCCACCTGAAGCTTGCAAATTAGAAAATACTGATGTCACTGTATTTAAATTGAGTCTGCGTGTGTGAACATTATTCAAACAAGATGTTCAGTAAAGAACATATAGCCTACTTTCTCCTAAATGTATGAGTATAGTTATAACTCGTTATTATCAAAGAGTATAATAGAACTATTCTTTGTTGAAGACCTTAGAAACGATTTACCTCTACCAAACGCCACAACCTAGATAAAAACTGCTACCATCATTGAAGAAAGAAAGAAAGAAAGAAAGAAAGAAAGAAAGAAAGATAAGAAGTATATCAAGAATGTTATGGATCTGGAGACATAATCGACCGGACTGGCTGCGTGGCTCAGCGGTAACATTCTCGCTTGCTGGGCCCTAGGTTGCAGGTTCGTATCCTGGCGCAGTCAGCTGGCATTTGAGGGTGCACAAATGCGACGGAGCCGTGTCAGTACATTTACTGGCACGTTAAAGATCCCCTTCGGGCCAAAATTCCGGCACCCCGGTGTCTCTAAAAGCAGCAGTAGTTAAAAGGGATGTAAAACCAATAACATTATTATTATTATTATTATTATTATTACATATACGACCTGCCGTGGGCAACATCCAACTTTGAGTTGAGGCATGTCTTTACACGTCTGGTTGTGCATGGCTTTCACAACCCTAATTGAAAAAAAAGGAAGGAAGATTGTAGTTTTACGTGACCGTGAATCTTGTGATTATGAGCCACGGGACCTCCTTTTTACGTGGAATCCGAACCACAGGACATGGCATTTCACATCGAAAATCTCACATGCTTTGACCGGGAATCGAAAACCCTAATTGAATTAACAAATCTTTCCATGACCCTACAGAGACGTGTGTATACAAACTACTATGTGAAATCGTTTTGTTCTTTACTTCAAATAACATTTTCAAGTAACGCAAAATAGGCTGTTACAAACCCTTTAAAATAAAAAGTAAAAATGTATCGTAGTATCATCTTGTCATTCTTCAAATTCGATGCGCATAGAATGCCAATGGTATAGTAATCAATGGAGCCCCACGTAGACTAGTCGTGATATCTAGTGGTGAAATATCTAACAATATAATCCTAACAGAGCGAGTGCATTCTAGCGGCCAGAAGAAGAAACTTTTCAATAAAATCTGGAAGTTAATAAGTAGGTCGACGTGCAGTTACCTTTTTGACAGCTAGATGTCTCGAGTAAATCTGCTGGCGAATTATGTTTTAATTAAATATATATTTTACACCATAATATGCACAATATAACGCTTAATTTTAAAACATCTGAGTCATTACAAAACAATAAACATATAACATTTCAAGCAAAAAACCTAGCTCTGCCCGGGTTTGAACCTTAGGCCTTTTGAGCGATAGGCTAACGCTCTACCAATGAGCTAATTGTGTCAACGAATATCGTTCTATATAAAATGACTTACATAGAACTTGTTAGCAAATAATGATTTATACTAAACGATTTCATCACTGGAGTATATTATTTATATATAAAGCATTTCATACAAAGTTTATTTATTTTGTATCAGTACGCTATATTGCATGCAATACTCAAATTAGTGAAATATAAGTCAGGCACAATATATCCGCTTCCATCTTGTCTTATTACTAAATCAGCTCAGCTTTTTAAAATCACGTCTGCACTATAGTATTACAAAATAAACTTTTAATTTCGAACGTGCCTCTTCCTTTAGAACAGTTAAAACGATTCTCGGCTCGATAATCGGAACTGGTGGGTCCCATGATATGGATGATAAAGTTTGCATAATTCGCACGGCCGCCATCCTGAAATGGTATGGCGGACGACCTTGTAGTTTGGTCACAAGACGCATCCTATACGAAGGTATGTTGTTACCAAATTTGGTAGAGATCGGATGATTTGGTTAGTCGTTATTTGATTTTACGTTTTGAACGTTTGAGTGGCCGCCATTCAGTTTTAGTAAAGATGGCGGCGATATAAAACATGACACTGAGGTGTCCTTTGCTAGTGCTACCTTTGTACCAAATTTCGTTCAATTCGCATTCACCGTGTTCGAATTGATAGGGGGGGACAGACATTCAGAGTACACACACTCACACACACACAGACACACACACACACACAGACTCACACACACATACACACACACACAGACTCACACACACACATACACACACACAGACAGACACACTTTTTTCGCCCTGTGTTGATCTCATAAGTCTACTTTCATTTTTTGCAAAAATCGAAAGTAGGCTATCAAGAAGCAATGTTTATAGAAATACCACAGTTACTTATAGTACGGCTTCGGTGGCGTAGTTGGTAGCTTATATGCCCAAGATCGCGGGTTTAAACCCGGTCGAAGTCGTCCAAATTTTTAAGAGCGTTAAAATCCCCCAGTATGCCTTCCTTCGGAGGGGAAGTAAAGCTGGCGGTCCCATGCCATAGATTTATGGCATGTAAAAGCACCTTCCACTAATTACACTTATGTGAAGCTAAATTATAGATTAGATTTGACTCACGCTCTTAGGTTCAAATGTTCGTCGCCAGGAGCCGACTGCGGTGGCATCTAGTAACCAAGTTCAGAACTAGTTGTCGTTGACGGTGGGGTTTGGTAGCAAAAGTAGGAACTACTTGAAAATTCAAGGTCTGCAGTCCTTACTTGAATTATAGACAGATAGCACACACTAATACAGTCATTACTGCGTTGTCGCAGCCCCTAAACTGAGGAACCAACCAACCAACCAATCTAGATATGTTTTGGGAATGGAGGTAGCCTATCTGGAATTAGCGTTGACAAATAACCGATATCCAGTTACCATGGCAACAAATGCAAGGAGATTGCGCGGTCCATGATTCTATTTTTAGCCTTGGTATTTTAATTTATGATAAAATAGCCTTATGAAATTACATTTTATTCCTGTGTGTGCGCGTCCATGTGTGTTTCCCCCCTAATAAATTATAAACGGCTGGAACGATTTCAATGAAACTCGGTAAGGTCATAGTACTAGTTTGGCCAACCCTGACTGTGGCCTTTAAATTTAAATTTAATTATATCACACCAATCCAACATGGCAGCTGTGTGAAATATTTCACAGGCATACTACATCCTCGAAAGTATACCTGATATCACCCTGAAATTTTGTACGGTGATAAAGGGCACTACTAGAAGTTCACCTATGAGACTTTCAAAAACCTGGTAACTACTAAACCAACATGGTGGCCAAGGGAAGTTGAAACATTTAAGTAGACTTTTCTCGCGTACTTAGTGAAACTTGGTAAAGCAAATGTTCATACACATTGTAATGCTCTGACATCTAATTTAGTTCAATTGATTACATAACCTCAAGATGGCGGCTGTACGAAATTTTAAAATTAAGTTTTTATTTCTTGTATTCTAATCATGCGATTGAAGTTTGAATAATACACCAACACAATAATCTTCATGTAGTAGTACATAACTCTAAGGCAACTTATATAATCCAACATGGGGACCATCCGAATTATTTTGACTGTTCTAAGTATCTACGAAGAGCCTCCGTGGCTTAGGCTGCGGCACGCCGGCCTCTCATCTCTGGGTCCGTGTTTCAAATCCCGGTCACTCCATCTGAGATTTGTGCTGGACAAGGCGGAGGTAGACAGGTTTTTCTCCGGGTACTCCGGTTCTCCCTGTCACAATTTCATTCCAGCAACACTCTCCACTATCATTTCATTTCATCTGTCATTCATTTAATCATTTCCCCAGGGGAGTGCGACAGTCTTCGGCAGCCGGCACAGTTCATATCCTCGCCGCTAGATGGGGGATTCATTCATTCCATTCCCTGACTAGGACGGAGACTGGAAGCAGGCTGTGGAATTACATAATTCATTGTCCTTAAAACATTGCTACTTCCCAATTAAAAATAAATCCTAGTATCATATCGTACATTGCATCATACATGGAGAAACTTGTTGCATTTACACCTTGACTCAGAATAAAAGAACCATACAACTTATAGAAAAATTTAGATTTACACAACCGTTGTTGCAACTCAAACACGATATCCTACACCAGACTCATCTTATGCCGTACTTAAAACATTGACGTTAGGCTAGCTCCATGTATTCTTTACCCCCTGGGCTGAATGTATGCAGCGTCATATGGACCTATCAAAGCTTCTGTGGCTTTGCATCGCGTAGATTGCGCTCTGTTGTAATTTGGACTCGTAGGTTCAAGTTATGTACTCCTAAAATAAGTGACCTGCTCAATGACTTTTTAACGTGTCTTTCAGGTTGGTAATAGTTTTCTACTGTGCGCTAGTTAATAACTGTTCTTTGAGTTTCCATAAGGAATAACATCTAAGCCAACTAATGACACATTTTGACTTCTGTGACCACTTTATATTAAATGGCGCCCCGTACGGTCAAACATTGAAAGGAGGGTTCATTCACTTCGTCAGTGCAACTCGATTCTATACGCCTGTAACAAAACTTTCAGCGTGGAAATATTGTATCTTTTTATAATTCCAGTTAAACACTCTCTTAACCAATGAACAACTGAAGCACGATACGGTCAATGAAGCTGTAAAGTTATTCCACTTGCATTGTACTGATATTTTTACATAGAAACAAGTGCACGTAGCTGCGATCAAATGAAGGTTCTGAGTAACATTGTGACATAATTATACCGTACCGAACTTGATTATTCATATAGACTTTCAATATCCTATTACATTTGTTGTGAGAAATTCTTGTTTCGTTGGAGCTGACTAAAGGGAGATATGGAACTGCGCCCATAATCAGTGGTATTTGCAGATCCTTTTAATTAGGCCGATTGAATTGCGCCCACAGTCAAGTCGGCTGTTAGCCCAAGGTCGGTTTAAGGGGAAGTGACGGACTGTCTCCCACCACTAGCTTCTGCACTGCTATGAATAAGGGGTAGTGCCCCGTCCCGATAAGCAGCTGTACTACGGGCCTCCAGGGATGGCAGGTAATCACACTAACCACTACACCACACAGGCGAATAATAATAATAATAATAATAATAATAATAATTAAAATCATAGTCTAATAATAATAATGATAATAATAATAATAATGGAAATCCACAGCCTTTTTCCAGTCATTGGACCTGGTCAGGGTTGGAATGAATGAAGCTTCCATCTAGCGGCGAGGATAGGCATTGTGCCGGCTTCCGAAGCCTGTCGCACTCCTCTGGGACAATGATTAATGAATGACAGATGAAATGAAATGATATTGGAGAGTGCTGCTGGAATGAAAGATGACAGGGAAAACCGGAGTACCCGGAGAAAAACCTGTCCCGCCTCCGCTTTGCCCAGCATAAATCTGACATGGAGTGACAAGGATTTGAAGCACGGAACCCAGCGGTGAGAGGCCGGCGCCCTGCTGCCTAAGCCACGGAGGCTACACTAATAATAATAATAATAGTACAACTCTCTCCAATCCACCATACATATAATAATAATGTTATTGGTTTTACGTCCCTTGTAACTACACTGGCTTTTAGAGACGCCGGGGTGCCGGTATTTTGCCTCGAAGGGGATCTTTAACGTGCCAGTAAATCTACGGACACGGCTCTCTCGCATTTGCGCACCCTCAAATGCCAGCTGACTGCACCAGGATACGAACCTGCAACCTTGGGCCCAGCAAGCGAGAACGTTACCCCTGAGCCACGCAGCCAGCCCCACCATAAATAACTACCCCTCTAGTTTTGTTATACAATAAAAAAATATAATAATCTTCTAAATGGTAAGATTACCTCAAACTAGTTTACTAAATATTTGCAATAACAAAACTATTTTTAAAATATGGTTAGGTTGTCGAAAACATCCCAATGTACCAGTTAATGCTAATATTGCTAGAACAAAAATTAAATATTAGTCTGTTGTGAAAACTGTACCTGTTTTATGTATCCCGGGCCAACACTAATCTATTCTCCGCAATCTGGACAGGGTATATTTTGTTGTTCGCAATCTGGACGGTTTTTGACTTGTTCGCAATCAAGACACAACCGATTTGAAATGAGTCACTTCATATTCACACCACTCGACACAACATAATTCGGTAGAGGGGTGGATGGAGGGAACCTCAATGGGCGCAGTTCCATACAACCCTGACTAAATGTATCGTGTAAAAATGTCATCATCAAAAATATTTTGACAAGATTAGCGTATTACGTCAACAGTGGTTGATATGTATTTAATACCGATGTTCTGAAGTAGATCGTGTATTTGAAGTAAGCCATGGTAGCGAGTTCCTGGATATAATTTGTGGAAGGTATATTTCCAATCAACATTTACCCGGGATTGGCGGCGCAAAATAAAACTCGCCATAATTATCGTTTCTCATTACTGAGGATTTAAAAGTGGAGTTGAAATGTTTTCCCCCGCTAATCCTACTTAATAAAGGGGACTGATTATATGTCATTAATAAACATACATGTCAGAACACGAGAGAATAAATTGAATTAGTTCGTTACGAGCTTATAAAATAAAAATAAATCCAAATAGCCGAGAGCGATTAAAATACAAGTTTACTTTGATCACAAACCCACCTACATTCAAACATGTTTTAGGGCGTTTTACTTCCCGAGTTCTCCCGAATATTAAATTTATTCAGGTAAACAAGTTGAATTGCTAGGGCTCAGTCCGTTTTTCAATAAAAGCTGAACGGCCAAATATTTATAATTCTTTATTATAGTTTCCGTTTAGGACTAAATTACGACACTACCGATCAGAAATTCAACCAGAGTACCTGTATACTTCTGAATGCCTAGGAATAACAACTAAAAAGGCATTAAAGAAATTTAAAAAAAAGGAACGAAAAATTTTAAGAAAAATTCTCGGACCAAAAAAATGTGCTGCCACATACCGATTACGTAGTAACAAAGAAGTATGTAAAACATGTAGAAGAATCTCAGATACCATACGAAAACGAAGGATTAAATTCTTTGGATATGTTTCAGGAATGCCTCCCGACACACTCACTAAGAAAATTTTTATCCACTTCAACAAGCCAAATAGGAAGGTAACTCCAATGAAAAATGGTTTGCTAATACCAAGAAGGATCTTCAAGAAATGAGCATCACTGATCAAGACATCCGCAACAGAACCACTTTCAGAAATAAGATACATACATTTGAGGGGTTCCTTGAGCCAGAAACAGCGCCCAAGAAGAAACAACATTGGACAGCTGAAAAGTAAGAAGCTGTAAGCAAGAGGATGAAGGAACACTGGCGCCAAAGAAAACTGAAATCACGAAGAGTTATTTACTTGGTCCTTGATTGGCCACAGTCGATTATGATTATGATGATTATGGGCTCCGGAATGCCGGGAGGTTGTGATTGTGGATAAACTTCAAACAGATATGAATTCTCCTCTTTTTATTTAAACACTTGTCCATCTTCAGTTCATCATCTTTAAAGCACTTGTCACTTACTGAGGTGGTAGTCACTAAAATACGGTTGTGAACAGACGTCTCTCGAGTTCAGAGCTTAGTGAACAAAGTAATCAAGTGTATGGTTACTCGTAAGAAATTATTTAGAAGCAAAACATGTCAGTGGTGGCCGGGAATAAGGTTGCAGTGTTGCACTGATTTATTTAAGAAAAAGAATTAACACCGTAATAATATTCTTAGCTGTACGTTTCATTTTATTATTATTATTATTTAATTGAATAGCACTATTACAGAGCACGTAAAATCAATATGGCAGAGGTTGCACAGGCAGTCAGAAAGATGAAGAACGGGAAGGCTACAGGTCCTGATGATATTCCAGCCGAACTGTGGAAATTACTTGGTCAGCATGGTATTGAACTACTGACATCTGTGTTCAACCAGATTTTGGAAGATAGTGTAGTGCCTCAAATTTGGACCACGAGTACCACGGTGCCTATTTTGAAAGGAAAGGGCGATGTCAGTGAATGTGGCACCTATAGACCTATTCGCTTCCTCTGCCACACGATGAAGATCTTTGAACGAATCCTTGACAGTCGACTGCGTGACATTGTCCAGATCACTAGCAACCAGTATGGCTTCGCGAAAGGATGTGGGATAAGGATGCTATTCACGCAACATGGCTCCTCATTGAGAGATACCGTGAGAAGAACAGATCTATTCATATCGCCTTTTAGATATCGAGAAGGCATTTGATCGGGTTCCACATGAACTGATTTGGTATTGTACCCAATCGTCATCATATGGAACATGTGTTCGTATCCCAGCTAACTCACGGTCTTTCGAGGTATGGGACATTCATGCCCACCATACGATCACATGCTCAGGATTTGAGTCTGTCAGGTGACTACTCTACTTGAAAGAAACAACATATTCCTAAATATAACATTTAATGATCGAAAATCATGGCAATACAACATAAAACACAAACAAAAGATACTTTACATTTACTTCCCACAACGAAAATCAAAGTTATCTGTGAGTCTCTCCTTAAAATTAGTGCTTCACCGCACTCAAGTCTATTCCAAACATCCTATTATTGATACTCTCTGGCATTTGCGAGTGTCCATAGTGTTCTTCACGTGGCACAATTTAACACAAACTGGAATATCACAACACAATAAACACAATTTACGTTTAAATGACATTAAATCTGCAATTATTAAACATTTATCCGTTTTACACGGGGCCTTTACTTTCAGTAACATTAATTTATTATCTTATGCCTTAATTAACAAGTGTTGTGTCGTGCAATTCGTATTCTTTTTCCCATCAATTTGAAACGCTGAAGTAGTACACTTTCCCTTCCAAAATACACATGGATAGAGATGTTTTATAGCTTCACCATACAACGATTTTCTGGGTCTGGTCAAAACATTATCGTTACAAACGTGTCATGTCATTGAAATTACGCTACCCGTATGAATAAATTAGTGTAAACTGGGCAAAATACACTTTACAAAGATGCCAATATTTATTTGGTGCAGTATTCCTCCTCAGAGAATAACTGGGCCAAATATTATCCGATCACAGCATTCCAACATGGAAATAAAGCATTTAATTCAATTGGCATCATCACAACAATCATATCTTAATTACTTTTCGAAATATCTAGATTCTTCCGTGTCCCACTACGCTTTTAAAATAAAAGGATCAGGTCAACAGACTTCCTTTCCAAGCGGACAATAAATTAGTTTCGACTGCCTGAGAAAGATGGCCGCCGGTCTAGTGGCCTTCCTGCCACCCCATCTGGCTCCTCGCAAGGTCAAGTTTATTTACTGGTGCAGTTACACTGGAGGTACCCTGAGTGGGTTGTGTCCCTAGTAATTGAGTCATTCTAATTATTTAACACCTACATTTAGAGTATAATGGGCTCAACTCGGCTCCTAATTAATATTCATGGCAGGGGATGGATCACGGATAGCTTTGCCGTTCTGTGGCGCCATCAGTGGCTCTGGCGCGCATCTCAAGTGAGTATCAAAGTTCTCTCACTGGTGCAGCTGCCTATTACAAGAGGAAATCGGCGTTTCCTATACGACGAACCATTAGTCTTACCTCTAAGGGCAGATCAATTAATATATGGGCTCACACAGGGTCTCTAATAGTTATCCCTAGTGGCAACAATTCTGCAAACGGTGGATACAGACAGCCTCTGTCCCACTTCGTTGCGAATAATACAAGTATGCTCCAAGGCGATACTATCTCGTAGATATCGAAGATTAGCCGAGTAGATTCGCCTAACGCGCAAGCTATATTTGGATGATCCCCGCAACTTATTAACGTAAATCTCTTGATTCTACGTTACTTGCTCGCTGTACGAGGCTCAAACAATACTTCTTATAGATGACTCAAGTATTAAAGCACTCACGTCCTCTCTGCAATTACTCATAAGCCAAAGCTTTATGTAGCTCCCAAAACAAGTATAAATTTACTGGCTTAAATTAACTACCTTAATGGTTCTCAAATACCACCCTATAGAATTTACCATAATAAACATTCATTCAACAATTCAATGACACTGAAAAAGTCTCATTATCTCGATATTTTACGTTTCTTTCTTACTGTTTACAATAACACAGTACTCTAACGTTAGACATGACACACTTTGCACGTACTCTAGGCCTGACATGCCCATTATTTTATTCATTACAGTTACCGACCCCAGATTATTATTATTATTATTATTATTTAACGTTACCGTTACTTTCATCATTGTCCTACGCCGAAATGGCCGTAAACAAATCATCCTCCAAGCCATATTTTACCAAAATACGAGGGATGTGAGCTCGTACATAATGAATGTTAATTCTTAGTCTTAGAGTGATGCTTCGTTGTACGGTGAGCTATTTAATGGTATCAACATATTAAATTTGTACTCACTTTCATTTTTTCTGGGTTAGTCCTGCACGCCAGCCACGAGCCTACCATGATGCTTAGCTTAAGCCATCATGATATCTATCACACGACACATGGTATACACTTCACATATGGTAATCATATTTTTCATCACTGGCTTTTCTCACTTTGACACAATACATAGTATTTTACCATACACATAAACACTTTTAAAAATCACTGTAATATAACTTTATATACAATTCCCGCACTATTTCACACATGGATCCTTGATTGGACTCCAACTATCGCCTGACCTCAGAGATGCGATGCAGCTAATTCCTGACAACCGCTGGTCTCCATGAAAGTCTATCTTGCGTGTGTGTGCGTTCGATTCCTGTCACCTACAGTTTATATCTCCTCTACTGCAATTCTGTTCAATCCTCTGTCACGACTATTTGTGACGCCTTCCAGGCTCCCGTAACTGTAGTGATCCTGACAATAATGTGCTTTTTTAACTATGACAACACCTCCTGGTATGTTCTCTGTCCATAAACATCCTAATTATCCCTACGCTGTACTGAATTTATACTCGCGTATGTTATTGGTTAAACGTCTGCTGTAGACAATCTTACACGATGCATAATTACTGTTGTGAAGCTGCATGATGCACTTCCATTGTCTCCAAATACATTTGAGCGTCGATACTTTATAAATTCGCGCACTTTCTTGCGTGATCTGGCAGCGCGTTAGTTCACGTGTTGAGTCAAGACGAACTGAAGACGAACTAACTTCCCTGCGAAGCTTCCCCTATATAAGGCTTTCTTGTGAAACATAGTCCACTGGACACTCAGGACCGACTCCCTTCTTGAAACAATACATTTCCAGACAAAGTGAAGTATAACTCTCGTTTGTCTAGGTGTGGAGGTCCCAAAATCACTCGCGTGCAAGCGATCGCTTCGGCCAATTAATTACAATTAATTGCCTTCTTCCATGGCGTCATGACGCTATCCTGGTAATTCCCCCTCTGCTGATCTCCAAAACCTTCCTCCCGAGTGGAAGCAGTGGTGCAGAGGCTCGTTTATAGATGTAGGCTTTAATTTAGGCGTGAGATCACTCCTAAATTATCTTTCCTAGAATATATTCACCTGGGTGTAAGTTTTATTACATTTCAATGCTCCAATTGGCTGTAATCAATTAATTTCTGTGGGCGACTGCCCCCTCTCTACTCTTATGCCTTGTGAGACGGTGGATCCCAGAGCCATTAATCTTGAGCTGTTCCTGCGGTCCAGACGAAAATTAGTTCCTTGGCGTCACCTAAAAACGCCCCTTCACTAACTACGATTAGTCAACTGTCAAGCTGGTTTGCTTTCTAGCATTCAGGCTTCTAAAACGTACATGGGCTTTGTATTTTCTTGCAAAGATCCACCTTAAAAGCTATGATATTCCCGTTCTAGCCGTGAAATCCCGCTATTATGATTATATGCAGATATAACTCATTGTTCCTCGGGTTCCCTGTAGCTGTTCCCCCTCAGAAATCAATGATTCGATTCTGGGCAGAATCATGGGCCTGGTCTTTTTTGATAAGACCCGAGTTCGATGCCAGTCTGCCGTGTCTAATTGGGCACATCTTTCCCTCGCTAAGCTCTGAAAATTCATTTTACAAGTGAATTCCTTCGGGCCTCCAGATGGCATCGACTCCGTACAGTGTTTACTTTAAGCGGCCAGTGCTCCCGGGCAATGGGATGTCTCGTTCCCTTACTCCACTATGTCTGCCGTCTCGTATTTCCTTGTTCTGCGCCCTTAGCTGTTCATTCTTTTCTTGGAGCACTACTGCTGCTTTACACAACTGGTTGTAAAGCTCTTCTAACTGACAGCTGCATTCAACCCTCGTCTCCCTTGGGTCTACGAGCTGGCTGTCTCGCTTTCTTTCTCCCTGGTGTGGGCTTTTCTGAAGACTCTCTGCGTGCATATATAATGACTCCCTGCCCATTTGGGTGTGAATGGCTTGCTCTTCTATGGTTTCATATTCCTCTGGCGGACTATATAATTTTAAGTTAGCAGCGTTTACTACAACTTCTCTGCCTGTTTCTTCATCTTTGATTCTGTAGGCATTATTTTGCAAATCCCTTATAATCAGGTAGGGTTTATGAACCTTACATTGACTTTCGGGTATCTCCTTCTCCCCGAGTCATAATTGGCTGGTTTTTCTTATGGCTCCATTTCTTGTGGAGTTCTGTTGTCTGTCTTCGCGCTGTTGAAGTTCCAGACTCTTGGCTCCGCCATCACCCTTATAGATGTCGGGTGACCTTCTATTTTTAATCACTTCATCCCAATGCACTTGCGATTTTCTGTTGTCGTATCCACGCTCCTCCATATATCTTAGTGATGCGTGATAACGTTCTTCTGCTTCTTCGTCGATCCCGCGACTCTGTTCTTGGGATCTCCAATCTCGGTTATTCCCATTTCGGCCGTAAATTCTCCTGCTATCAGGCTGTTGGTTTCTTGTATCGCGCTGATTCCAGGTTTTTCTTCCTCGGTATCCGCGGTTCGATCTTCCTCTGTATGCTGGCCTCCAATTCTGGTTTTCCCTTTCTTTTCGTTGCCAGTCTGGCTTCTCAGTTTCTGTGCTAGTAGACTTACTTTTAGTCTGCACCCTAGTCGGTTCAGTTGGTGCACTAGTCATGTGGTCTTGTTCCGTGTTCCGACTCTGCCTTGTGTGCTGCGCTGTGGTGAGATCGAGCTGTCTCAGCACTTCCTCCATTTCAATCGCTGTTTTGGCGTTTGCCGAGATTAATAGTCGTTGTACTTCGTATGGTAATTGCTTGGCTATCGCTATACACAGATCCGCCTCTCTAGGGGCCTCGTAAAGCTCCTTAAAACGGCATAATTGTGCTATGAAGAATTCAGCATATTTCGTTGGATTATTTGTACTATAGCGTCTGGAGTACAAGTCCAATCTGAGATTCTGCTGTATATTTGCGTCCCAGTACTTGCTTAAAAATGCCTGGCGAAATTCTTCAACGGTGTCAAACGTGTAACGAAAACTTCTGAACCATAAGGCGCATTCGCCCTCAGTCAGTTTTTCGATAGCTCTTAATCTTCGCTCTGGCGGTACTTTTGCGTCATTCAAGTACTCGGAAACCTCTTTTAGCCAGTATTTGGGTGTCATATTTGAGTTACTCCCAGAATATTTTCTCGGTTTCTCGTCACTAGCCCTCACAATAGTGACTATCTGATTTTGTGCAGCATTTTCATGCGGTGTGGACATAGCAATAGGTATACCAGGCGTGGTATACGGGCTGTCACTTGGCATGGCTGTATTCTTCGGAGTGGGCTGTATGTCTGTATCTGCCCATCTATTTCTCCTATTTTCATCCATGCTTCCTTCATTAGATCTAGGATTTCGCAATATGGACTCCTCATGTGCGATCATTCTAGTTTCCATTTGGCTGTGCCTATTTTCCGCTCTTTCTAAACGAGCTAATACCTCTCGTTCTATTTTTTCCAAGCGATCCCGGTTTTTCTCTGCCATAGAAAAGACTTTCTCCTTGTCATCTTTAAGGCTCTCTTTCATATGGGAAATTTCCCCCGCTAGACTTTGCCTTACCTCGGCAAGCGTTTTATCGCTGGCTTCATTTTTCAAGCCCTCTCGAAGTTCCAATTCTTCTCGTAAGCCTGTAACCTCTTTCTGGATGTGACCATGCATACTGGAGATTTCGGTCCTTATTTTGGTAATTTCTCCCTGGTCCTCATCTTGCCTTTTATGAATGACTGCTAGATCATTTTGAGTTTGTTCTAACTCTTTTTGAACCTTTCCAACCTGCGTTTTCATGTTTGAGATTATTCCCTTATTTTCTTTAGCGGAAGTTTTTATTTCACTGATCTCCTTGCATTGGTCAAGGATATTCTGATCTTGCTTTCTTAATGCTTCGTCTACAGCTTTTGCGTAGCCTGCCATACGATTATTCCATTTTTCGTCGCTGTCTTCAAGCCTTTGATCCACGGTCTGAGTGAACGTATTAAATTGCTCTTGCTGTCGCTTAGTATTCGCTTCGTTCTGATTTTGAATATCTTTAAGCTCTACGGACATATTGTTTAATCTATCATTAATGTCACGATGCGATTCTCTGCACGCTTGCTGATTACTCTCGAGTTTGACCTCTATTGACTCAAAGCGTTTGTCGTTATTTTCTTGCATCTCTGAAACCACGCTAACAATATTTTTAGTTACCTCTTGCTTAATAGATTCTTTAACATCAACAATTTTTTTATTGACCTCTAATAAGTTTGAATCTATTCTCTGACTGACCTCTAACTGGTTATTTTCTAACTGAGAGTTTACCGTAGCCAACATCTGGTTCATTTCAGTTTGATTAGCATCCAATCTACCCGTTATTTCATCTTGAAATGCTTTAGCATCTTCCCTACTCTTGGCATGAGTAGCATCAAAATGTTCCTTTAACTCCGCGATACACTTAAGTACCCCCTCAGTACCAGCCATCCTATATTTCTTATCTTGAGATATAGGCAGGCCGTAGCTGTGCATGCCGGCGCGTTATATTGGGAAAAAGAATTCCGATATCGCGACAACAACAACAACAACAACAACAACATTCATTTTACACAGTGCTGTAACCACCTATGGAATGGGTTTAGACCCTCGTACCTGTCTGTATATTCACTCGTCTGACAACAGTGTCTAATGTCTGAGTATCACCTAACAAGACTCACAATCACTCAAACACAGTTTGAGGAAAAATATACTATTATGGTTTTCCCCCATGGAAACCATACTATTATTATGGGGTTTTCTGAATCCCATAATCCCCACGGTGGGCGACATGATAAACATAATGTGGACATGCTCAATGGCTGCCCCATTGTAAGACACCGGCCATATTCTGATTTATTAATAAAACTGTCCAGGGAGAGGTTTTTATTGCCGAATGCCCAACGCTGGGCCATGCCATGATAAACATAAAGGGAGACATGCTCTATAGTAAATAATAATAATATCGTATGGCCTCGGGTGCCTGGTGCAAGCTTTGCTATTTGACACCCAGAGGGTAGCTTGCATGTCGAATTTCGTAGTTCGGTTAGATGTTAGATATCTAATCTCCTTGAATACAATAGCGCTTTCTAGTAGAGAAATGAGGAACCTTGTGCTGGCGGAAACTCCCGAGATTAATTTTGCCATTATGAACTCGGCTTACTGAATTCAAATGGGTTTTTGACATGCCAACATCGTATGACATGCGTATCGTATTTTTGCCGCCTTTCAAAAATCACTTACCACGGTCAGGGGCGAACCTGCAATCTTGGGGTTAGTAGACCGACACGCTATCCACTCACCCACCGTGGCAAGCTTCTATGGTAAATAAGAGGCACATGCACACCTATGGTGACCTGTATTTTAAACTGGCCCCACGTATCAGCGTTATGATAAATATAAGTAGGTGGGTGCTCAATGCTAACAGGTTACATTTAAGCATGTCTTATGGAGGATTATCAACATTTATTTTGACGTGAAGGCTTATTAACAATGGGACGCGGCCTTTTCCTAATATATCCTAATTTTTCCGCTATACTTGCCTCTACCATTAATATCTTGGCCGACTTTTAGTAGTACCTGTGACTCAATCCTAGTACAATAACATGTCCTCCATGTACCCAATCGTTACCATATGGAACATGTGTTCGTATCCCAGCTAACTCACGGTCTTTCGAGGTATGGGACATTCATGCCCACCATACGATCACATGCTCAGGATTTGAGTCTGTCAGGTGACTACTCTACTTGAAAGAAACAACATATTCCTAAATATAACATTTAATGATCGAAAATCATGGCAATACAATATAAAACACAAACAAAAGATACTTTACATTTACTTCCCACAACGAAAATCAAAGTCATCTGTGAGTCTCTCCTTAAAATTAGTGCTTCACCGCACTCAAGTCTATTCAAAACATCCTATTATTGATACTCACTGACATTTGCGAGTGTCCATAGTGTTCTTCACGTGGCACAATTTAACACAAACTGGAATATCACAACACAATAAACACAATTTACGTTTAAATGACATTAAATCTGCAATTATTAAACATTTATCCGTTTTACACGGGGCCTTTACTTTCAGTAACATTAATTCATTATCTTATGCCTTAATTAACAAGTGTTGTGTCGTGCAACTCGTATTCTTTTTCCCATCAATTTGAAACGCTGAAGTAGTACACTTTCCCTTCCAAAATACACATGGATAGAGATGTTTTATAGCTTCACCATACAACGATTTTCTGGGTCTGGTCAAAACATTATCGTTACAAACGTGTCATGTCATTGAAATTACGCTACCCGTATGAATAAATTAGTGTAAACTGGGCAAAATACACTTTACAAAGATGCCAATATTTATTTGGTGCAGTATTACTCCTCAGAGAATAACTGGGCCAAATATTATCCGATCACAGCATTCCAACATGGAAATAAAGCATTTAATTCAATTGGCATCATCACAACAATCATATCTTAATTACTTTTCGAAATATCGAGATTCTTCAGTGTCCCACTACGCTTTTAAAATAAAAGGATCAGGTCAACAGACTTCCTTTCCAAGCGGACAATAAATTAGTTTCGACTGCCTGAGAAAGATGGCCGCCGGTCTAGTGGCCTTCCTGCCACCCCATCTGGCTCCTCGCAAGGTCAAGTTTATTTACTGGTGCAGTTACACTGGAGGTACCCTGAGTGGGTTGTGTCCCTAGTAATTGAGTCATTCTAATTATTTAACACCTACATTTAGAGTATAATGGGCTCAACTCGGCTCCTAATTAATATTCATGGCAGGGGATGGATCACGGATAGCTTTGCCGTTCTGTGGCGCCATCAGTGGCTCTAGCGCGCATCTCAAGTGACTATCAAAGTTCTCTCACTGGTGCAGCTGCCTATAACAAGAGGAAATCGGCGTTTCCTATACGACGAATCATTAGTCTTACCTCTAAGGGCAGATCAATTAATATATGGGCTCACACAGGGTCTCTAATAGTTATCCCTGGTGGCAACAATTCTGCAAACGGTGGATACAGACAGCCTCTGACCCACTTCGTTGCGAATAATACAAGTATGCTCCAAGGCGATACTATCTCGTAGATATCGAAGATTAGCCGACTAGATTCGCCTAACGCGCAAGCTATATTTGGATGATCCCCGCAACTTATTGACGTAAATCTCTTGATTCTACGTTACTTGCTCGCTGTACGCGGCTCAAACAATACTTCTTATAGATGACTCAATTATTAAAGCACTCACGTCCTCTCTGCAATTACTCATAAGCCAAAGCTTTATGTAGCTCCCAAAACAAGTATAAATTTACTGGCTTACATTAACTACCTTAATGGTTCTCAAATACCACCCTATAGAATTTACCATAATAAACATTCATTCAACAATTCAATGACACTGAAAAAGTCTCATTATCTCGATATTTTACGTTTCTTTCTTACTGTTTACAATAACACAGTACTCTAACGTTAGACATGACACACTTTGCACGTACTCTAGGCCTGACATGCCCATTATTTTATTCATTACAGTTACCGACCCCAGATTATTATTATTATTTAACGTTACCGTTACTTTTATCATTGTCTTAAGCCGAAATGGCCGTAAACAAATCATCCTCCAAGCCATATTTTACCAAAATACGAGGGATGTGAGCTCGTACATAATGAATGTTAATTCTTAGTCTTAGAGTGATGCTTCGTTGTTCGGTGAGTTATTTAATCGTATCAACATATTAAATTTGTACTCACTTTCATTTTTGCTGGGTTAGTCCTGCACGCCAGCCACGAGCCTACCATGATGCTTAGCTTAAGCCATCATGATATCTATCACACGACACATGGTATACACTTCAAATATGGTAATCATATTTTTCATCACTGGCTTTTCTCACTTTGACACAATACATATTATTTTACCATACACATAAACACTTTTAAAAATCACTGTAATATAACTTTATATACAATTCCCGCACTATTTCACACATGGATCCTTGATTGGACTCCAACTATCGCCTGACCTCAGAGATGCGATGCAGCTAATTCCTGACAACCGCTGGTCTCCATGAAAATCTATCTTGCGTGTGTGTGCGTTCGATTCCTGTCACCTACAGTTTATATCTCCTCTACTGCAATTCTGTTCAATCCTCTGTCACGACTATTTGTGACGCCTTCCAGGCTCCCGTAACTGTAGTGATCCTGACAATAATGTGCTTTTTTAACTATGACAAATCCTCCTGGTATGTTCTCTGTCCATAAACATCCTAAATTATCCCTACGCTGTACTGAATTTATACTCGCGTATGTTATTGGTTAAACGTCTGCTGTAGACTAAATCTTACACGATGCATAATTACTGTTGTGAAGCTGCATGATGCGCTTCCATTGTCTCCAAATACATTTGAGCGTCGATACTTTATAAATTCGCGCACTTTCTTGCGTGATCTGGCAGCGTGTTAGTTCACGTGTTGAGTCAAGACGAACTGAAGACGAACTAACTTCCCTGCGAAGCTTCCCTTATATAAGGCTTTCTTGTGAAACATAGTCCACTGGACACTCAGAACCGACTCCCTTCTTGAAACAATACATTTCCAGACAAAGTGAAGTATAACTGTCGTTTGCCTAGGTGTGGAGGTCCCAAAATCACTCGCGTGCAAGCGATCGCTTCGGCCAATTAATTACAATTAATTGCCTTCTTCCATGGCGTCATGACGCTATCCTGGTAATTCCCCCTCTGTTGATCTCCAAAACCTTCCTTCCGAGCGGAAGCAGTGGTGCAGAGGCTCGTTTATAGATGTAGGCTTTAATTTAGGCGTGAGAACACTCCTAAATTATCTTTCCTAGAATATATTCACCTGGGTGTAAGTTTTATTACATTTCAATGCTCCAATTGGCTGTAATCAATTAATTTCTGTGGTCGACTGCCCCCTCTCTACTCTTATGCCTTGTGAGGCGGTGGATCCCAGAGCCATTAATCTTGAGCTGTTCCTGCGGTCCAGACGAAAATTAGTTCCTTGGCGTCACCTAAAAACGCCCCTTCACTAACTACGATTAGTCAACTGTCAAGCTGGTTTGCTTTCTAGCATTCAGGATTCTAAACGTACATGAGCTTTGTATTTTCTTGCAATGATCCACCTTAAAAGCTATGATATTCCCCTTCTAGCCGTGAAATCCCGCTATTATGATTATATGCAGATATAACTCATTGCTCCTCGGGTTCTCTGTAGCTGTTCCCCCTCAGAGATCAATGATTCGATTCTGGGCAGAATCATGGGCCTGGTCTTCCTTGATAAGACCCGAGTTCGATGCCAGTCTGCCGTGTCTAATTGGGCACAGTATGCACTCCGTTCACATTGTGTTCCTGAAGAATACGTCCGCTGGACACAACTTCTGTATCGTAAGTGCAGTAGTGTTGTGCGATGTCCCGCGGGAATCACATCTCCTTTCCCCATTCAAGTCGGTGTCCATCAAGGATCAGCCCTGTCACCACTTCTGTTTATTCTAAGCATGGATACAATAACATCAGATATCAAATCGCAACATCCATGGACGCTTCTGTATGCTGATGATATCTTATTGGCTGCAGAAGAACGCAACGTTCTTGAAGAGAAATGCAGGAGTGGAATACGAGGCTGGCTGAGAATGGACTGAAGCTGAATATCCATAAAACCGTGTATATGGAGTGTGGGTCACCGACGCCTGGCACCTTCCTTGTAGGTAGTCAAGATCTTCAAAGAATCGACCAATTCAGGTATCTTGGCTCCTTGACTCATTCAGATGGTGTCGCCCTCCCTGATGCCCGAGCTCGTGTGAGTGCCAGTTGGTTCAAATGGAGGGAGGTAACTGGAGTCCTCTTTGACCGCAAGATACCCACCTATCTTAAGGCCAAGGTTTACAAGACCGTCGTGCGCCCAGTCGCCCTCTACGGTTCTGAATGCTGGCCGGCCTCTGTTAAACACGAGCAAGCCCTGCATGTTATGAAGATGCATATGCTTCGTTCGGTGCTTGGTCTGACGCGACTTGACCATATCAAGAATTGCGATGTCCGAGGGAGGATGGGAGTTGCGCCCGTACAGGATAAAATGCGGAAGGCTCGTCTACGCTGGTACGTCTTCTCTCACATACAATGAAGATCTTTGAGAGGATTCTTGATCGACGCCCACGTGCCATCACCGAAATCAGCTCCAACCAGTGCGGGTTTGTCAAGGGGGCTGGAACCGCTGACGCCATCTTCGCATCACGGTTACTGATGGAGAAGCACCGTGAGAAAAGAAAGCCTCTGCATATTGCCTTTCTTGACCTTGAAAAGGCCTTCGATCGTGTTCCTCATAAGTTGATTTGGTATGCGCTCCGCAACCATGGTGTGCCAGAGTCATTTGTAAATGTGGTCAAGATGTTATACACGAACACCAGCAGTAGAGTACGTTGTGCTGTTGGCACCTCGGAAAACTTTCCTGTAGATGTCGGCGTCCACCAAGGCTGAGCACTATCACCGTCCCTTTTTGTTCTTGTGGTGGACACCATAACTCGTGACCTGCAACGGAATGTTCCTTTGACCCTTCTGTATGCAGATGATATAATGGTTGCAGATGACACCCGACAAAAACTCCAATGTCAAGTTGAAGATTGGAATAACCGCCTCTCCCAGTACGGCCTATGTCTGAATGTGAAAAAGACGGAGTATCTGGAGTTAAACCCAAGCGACGGTACCATTGAAGTCGCTGGACAAAATCTAGTCAAGACAGAATGCTTCAGGTACCTTGGATCTCGTCTTCAGAGTGATGGCAACTTCAATGATGAAGTAAGAGCCAGGGTAAACGCAACCTGGTTGCGGTGGAAGGAGGTTACGGGTGTACTTTGCGACAAGAAAATGCCACTTCGTCTCAAATCGAAAATATATCGGACAGTGGTACGGCCAGTTGCGCTGTATGGAGTTGAAAGTCGACCATCCGACAAAATTTCAGAACGTCGCATGCAAGCCATGGAAATGAGAATGCTCCGTTGGACAATGGGCATCTCCCTTATTGACCATGTCAGAAACGACACAATTCGGGAGCAAATAGGTGTCGCCCCAATTGTGGACAAAATGAGAGAGAAACGGCTCCGATGGTATGGCCATGCCCTGCGTGCAGCGCCTGATACTGTTAATAACTCTGTCCTTCATTTTGAGGTTGAAGGCCTACGCCCCAGAGGACGACCGAAGCAGCGTTGACAAGACACAATAAATGGTGATTTAAAAATTACCGGCCTAAATCCAACTGACGCACAAAACCGGACAAAATGGAGGTCAATGACCAAAAAAGCGGACCCTGCACCAGCGGGACAACGCTAGGAAGAAGAAGAAGAAGATACTGTTGCACTCTGAACGCTCGCTTACTGCAATACACACTGACAGCCCACACGCGGGAGTCCCCATTTCAAGGACTCAGTGCTGCCAACTAAACTTATGACTCAACCACTCGCAGCTGCACATACCCACTGCGGAGAACATTCTCGGGCGCCCTGTATTTAAATGCCCAAAGAATGACATTCGTCGTTTGCGCATGGTGTGAATTATGTTCTTCACATGGGTGTATATTTCCTTGTTTGTTCGTGGTCTGTTATAGTCTGTTTCTGTTTTCCTTGGGCCAAGGATGCATCGAACCAATCTTCTTTCCATGAGCATGATTTTGTTTATGTCACCTTTCCGCATTAACTTTAATGTTTCAGCTCCAAAGAGTGCTTCAGGACTCACCACAGAATTGTAATGTTTAATTTTAGTGTCCCATGATAATGCCTTCTTCATGTATACATTTCTGGTGACCTGAAACGCATTTTCATTTAAATCGTTATTGTTTTGGCTCCTTAAGGCAGGCTATACGTTTGAAATGACGTATTTGACGAAATTTTGGATTTTGTGTTTTTAATTTCTGTTGAAAGCCCAGCTTTAAGAAAATATATGGCTTGTATATTTTTCATGAAAAAATATGCTTAGAAAATTGATTTAAATGGACCAGTGCACTTCTGTCAGTCTGAGGTGAAACGTTCAGCCTAATTTACTCAAATCTAAAAATTGTGCTTCTCTTATAGTTTCGAACAAGAAAAAGTCAAGTTTTAATTCAGCTATTAATCTCAACAAGGTCTCAAATAAGAGATTATAAAATGGTGATCTGAAATGCTACGTTCATTTTCTTTGCTCGGACCTAAAAGTTGTTTTTTTTTGGTCTATTTTCATTTTATGAAAAAAAAAAGTCCTCTCGGCACGCCGGAAGGCGGAGGTAGATTTCAACGGACAAACTTGGGGATAGGCGAAAATAGGCAGAATATGCAGGTTTTCGTAGAAGGATCAGACCTCATTTATTGCGAGAAGGTATTTTATAATAGGAGCTTAATTAACATTGTTTCTCGTTATTTTATGCTTATTTTAAACATTTTATTGTCTTATGGGAACGGTAACCTTCTTGTCATTTGGGCTCCATTTTTATACTTGTGGTCACACTGTCCTTATGCAAGGTTTCAACACTGATGTGTAACTATGTAACGGTCTGTTACTTCTTCACGCAAAATTATATCTCCCGCAGAGATTTTGGTTGGTTCCTCAGTTTAGGGGCTGCGACAACGCGGTCATGTAATCCCGTGTACTTAGGGATGGCTGTATTAGTCTGTCATTCAGGTAAGGACTGCAGAGGTTAATTTCAAGCAGTAGTTCCTAATGTTGCTACCAGGTACTACCGTCAATGACACCTAGCTGTGAACTTGGCTACTAGATGCCACCGCAACCAGCAACTCGCAACGAACGTTGGAACTTCCCCTCCAAAGGAAAGCATACTGAGGGATTTTTAGCGCTCTTAGAAAATCCGACGACTTCGGCCGGCTTTGAACTCGCGACCTTGGGCATAGACATTCAGCATGCTACCAGTTACGTCCCCGAAGCCGCTTCACACTTAGTCAGATGGAAATCTGAATCTGATCTCGTGCAAGTGCGTTATATTGGCAACGTCTGATGGCTCATCCCTCATCAATTTAGTAGTATTGCCATGGTAACTACTGATAGATCTTGGCATTTTCTTATAATACCGAAATCATTTTTCTCATCCCTTGGCATAATGGTGGGTCATATTAAAAATTATTTCAGACAAAAGTTTTAGGTAATTATTAGGGGAATATTGTCCATTTTGTACGGTTTTGATATTGTGCCTATTAAGAGAGATATGATTAATGTTTCCCGAAAAACCCACCTTTTCCCACCCCTTTGGTCAATGGTTGGTGCTATATAAAAAAATTTTCAAACATTAATTTTTGGGCTTTATCCGACACATAGTATGAACGTTGAACGGATTCGATATTTCACATTATAAGAGAGTTATAGCAATATTTCACTTTTTCGAAAAAAAAAAACATTTTCACCCCCTTCGACCAATTTAGCCCAGTAACGAACTCGACCGAGATTTTATATGTATACATATTCGGTAAAAAATTCTAAGTGTTTGGTGCAAAATTACGGCAGTTATCGTGTCCACAAGAAACTGATATACATATATATACGCATATACACATATATATATATATATATATAAAAATTATATATAAACTTTTGAACTGACGGTGGTTTTGGGGTCTGGGGGATGTGAAACGCGAAGATATGTCGAAATTTTCCGGAAGTCGAAACATGTTACCCATTGCAATAGTTAGCTTTCTAATGAAATCTACCTCTGGTTGGTTCCTAAGTTTAGGGGCTGCGACAACGCGGTCATCTAACCCCGTGTACTTTGGGTGAGTGTAGAATCTGTCTGATAAACGGTGTGAATTGTAATGGCTGTATTAGTCTTTATTCAGGTAAGGACTGCAGACGGTCAATTTCAAGCAGTAGTTCCTAATGTTGCTACCAGGTACTACCGTCAACGACACCTAGCTGTGAAATTGGCCACTAGATGCCACCCCAACCAGCAACTCGCAACGAACGCAGGAACTTCCCCTCCAAAGGAAAGCATACTGAGGGATTTTAGCGCTCTTAGAAAATCCGATGACTTCGGCCGGCTTTGAAACAGCGACCTTGGGCATAGACATTCAGCATGCTACCAGTTACGTCACCGAAGCTGCTTCCCACTTCAGAAGGAAATACTGAATCTGATCTTGTGCAAGTGCGTTGTCATGGCAACGTCTGATGGCTCATCCCTTATCAATTTAGTAGTGTTGCCATGGCAAACTCTGATAGCTCTTGGCATTTTCTTATAATTCTGAAATCATTTTTCTCATCCCTTGGCGTAATGGTGGGTCATATCAAAAATTCTTTCAGACAAAAGTTTTAGGTAATTATTAGGGGAATATTGTCCATTTTGTACGGTTTTGATATTGTACCTATTAAGAGAGATATGATTAATGTTTCCCGAAAAACACACTTTTTCCCATCCCTTTGGTCAATGGTTGGTGCTATAAAAAAAACCTTCAAACATAAATTTTTGGGCTTTAGCCGACACATGGTATGAACGTTGAACGGATTCGATATTTCACATATTAAGAGAGTTATAGCAATATTTCACTTTTTCGAAAAAATGCCCCCCATTTTCACCCCCTTCGACCGATTTAGTCCATTCACGAACTCGACCGAGATTTTATAGGTATACATATTCGGTAAAAAATTCAAAGTGATTGGTGCAAAATTACGGCAGTTATCGTGTCCACAAGAAACTGATATATATATTATTTCCGATTATTCCCCTTCAGGAGAGCGTGAGAACTTGAGCCAATCACAGCTTCACTTCCTTTTCCTCTCTTCTTTTCTTCCCAAAACCTCTTCATTAGTTCACTGTGCTTTTTCTTCCTTTCCTCTGTCCATTTTTTCCCTGATGTATCTTTCCTTGAAACTTGTACAATTTTCGTGTTTCTGATTTTATTTCTAAATTGTTCTCTGTCCTTAATGTCGTCTTCAGAGATTTTAAGTAATTCCATGTCTTCATGTACTTCTTTAATCCAACTGGTCTTTAATTTACTTGCATTCACGATATTGAAAATCTTCTTAGTGAGTCTGTTCTCATCCATCCTATATATGTGTCCATAGAACTGCAGACGTCTCTTCCTAAATTTATCTACAATGGTGTCTGTATTTTCATAAAGTTCCTTTGTTGGTCTCCTGACCCAAATTCCATTACGGAAAACAGCGCCATGGATTTTCCTAAGAATTTTTCGTTCCTGTTTCTCAATATCATGAATTCTTGTCATTCCTCTAATGACGGTTGTTTCTGCCGCGTACAAGGCTTCAGGCAAGACAACTGTGTTATAATGGCGCAATTTTGCATTGCGAGATACTGCTCTTTTGTTATAATGATTCCATGTCAGCTTGTACGCCTTCTGCAATTTTACTATTCTATCTGCATTAGAAATTGTGTTCAATCCTGTGGGTTGGATGGCTTCTCCTAAATATTTGAAGTGAGTGACCTGCGAGATTTTTCCATATTGCGTTCGCAAGGTGATGTTTCCTGTTGATTTGGTATCCATATACTGTGTTTTTTCATAGGAAATATCAAGTCCCGTTTTACTGGAGATTTCATGTAGTTTCTCTAGCGCTAATATGGCTTCATCCTTGTTGTTTGTTAAGATGGCCAGATCATCTGCAAAGGCCAAGCATTTCACAGTGACTCTTTTCCCTTTCTCCTTTCCAATTTGGATACCTTTCACATGCTTTTCCCATTCTGTGATGATTTTGTCCAGTACGATGTTGAACAAGAGTGGTGATAAACCATCCCCTTGTCGAACTCCAGTATGTATTGCAAAAGAGTTAGAGATTTCTCCCATGAATTTCACCTTTGAGGTAGTTCCCAATAATGTTTCCTGGATGATGGCCCTCGTCTTCCTGTCAACTCCTAATTCTTCTAGTCTGTTAAACAAGGTTTGTCTGTCAACCGAATCGTAAGCCTTTTTGAAATCCACAAATGTGACTGTAGTGTTCCTGCATCGTCGGATGTGCAGTATGGTCTTGAGGTTCCAGATCTGCTCAATACAGGACCTTCCCTTCCTGAAACCTGCCTGATATTCTCCAATATGGTGGTCCACCTGTGGCTCGAGTCGATTCAGCAAAGCTTTAGAGAGAATTTTATAAGCGACTGGAAGAAGCGAAATTCCTCTATAATTATTCGGATCAGTTTTGCTTCCCTTCTTATGGAGTGGGTGTATCAAAGCACTCTTCCATTCTTTTGGGATTTTCTCTGTTTTCCAGACATCTGATATTATTCTGTGAATTTTTGGTGTTATGTGTTCATGATCCAATTTCCAAACTTCTGCAATAAGTCCATCTTCACCAGGGGCTCTATTGTTTTTTAATGACTTGATTATGTCCACTATTTCTTCATGTGATGGTGGAAGTGAATCAAGGTTGGGCACTGGTTTTGCAAATTGAAGTTGTTCAGAAGGTGCTTCGCAATTAAGGAGTGTACTGAAATATTTAGCTAGAATTTCACAATTATTGCTCGTATTTGTTTCCAGAGATCCATCAGGTCGTTGGAAGCATAAACTAGGGGGTTGAAAGCCTGCTATATTTTCTCTAAAGGTCTTGTAAAAATTTCTGGTGTTGTTCTTAGTGAAGTCCTGTTCTATTTCATTTAGCCTATTATTATCATAATTGCGCTTTTCTCGGCGAATAATTTTAGAAGTGTTTTTCCGAACCTGCACAAATTCTTGCCATTTTTCTGTTGTTTTATGGCTATTGAAATTATTCCATGCTTTAAACCTATATTCAATAGCATGATCGCATGTGATGTTCCACCACCTATGTTTTCTCTTTCTCGGAGGTAGACCGAATTTTATTGCTTGTTTCATTTTCTCTGCAAGTTCAGACCAGCTCGTGGTATCCATTTGATGGATTTCTTCAATGATGTTCATCTTGTTGAATTCAAGGTATTCTGGATCAGTTCGGAAAAGCTGGGTTCCCCTTATCCTTTGTCTGTTGGGTTGAAATTTTACCTTGATTTGTAGTAAATGATGATCTGAGTCAAAGAATCCTCTCCTGGTTTTCACATTAAGGACTTCTTTAGCGTTCCTTCTAGAGATAGCAACGTGGTCAATCTGGAATTCTCCAAGTGTTTCATTGGGGGATATCCATGTTGTTAATTTACGCGTAGGCTTCTGGAATTGTGTTGACATAATTTGGAGATTGAAATTTTGACAGAAGCTTATAAGGTGTTCACCATTTTTATTGGTTCTGCTATGAGCAGTGTATGGTCCTGTAATTCTCCTATATTTCTTTTCTTTTCCTAACTGACCATTAAAATCCCCCAGTAGAATCTTGACATGATGTTTGGGAATTTTGTTCGTGATTTCCTCCAGAAGTTCCCAGAAGTCTTCTATTACCTGAGGGTCTTTCCTGTTGTAGTCATTCGTTGGTGCATGCACGTTAATCAGTGTGTATACCTTGTTTCCCGATTTTATTGAGAGTGTTGAGAGTCTTTCTGATGGTGAAGTAAAATCAATTACTGAATCTGTAACGGACTTGCTAACCGCAAAACCTGTGCCAAATTGTCTTGGTCCTGTGTTGATCTGCACTGCAGGTTTTCCTTTATAGAGCCTGTAATTCTCAGAATCAAAGTGATTTTCATCTGTAAATCGTGTTTCCTGCAATGCCAAAATTTTGATGCTGAATTTATCAAGCGTGTTCGTTAGATGTTTGAGTTTCCCAGGCTTAAGCAAAGTGTTCACATTAAGTGTACCTATGAAACACTTTCGTTTAGGTCGAAGAGGTTTTGAGAAGCTCCGATCCTTCTCTACATGACATGTCTGGTCCCCCAGAATCCTATGACCAGAACAGGGATCCAATCTATTGACTGGGGCCTGGGGTAGTGGAATCTTTTCCTGTCGTTCTGCCATGGTTGCTTCAAGTTGAAGATTGTTTGTGGTGATCTCCGATGGAGATCACAAGATTTTAAGACTTAATTGTTGAGATTAAGCCGTAATTCGAACAGCCGCACCAACTAGGTGAACAGACGCTGCTCACTAGCCGCTGGATGCCAGAACAGACACTAGTGAGTTGGATATATGGACATCCATATACCTTTTACTCTTATCAACCCCGAGCACTGGGGTGCCTCCTCCGCCTCATACGCTGTACTGAAGTCCATCTTCTCCACCGTATTCGCCGTTGAGGTCTTCACTACTAACCCTGAGCTTGGGCCCTCCATATTTGTAACCCCTGGAGAGAGGGTGTCCCAGCATTATAAAGCCCCCAGGAGTTGGGCTACCTGTTGGTCCGCGGGTTCTATTGGGGGGTATTTGAACCAACCCTACAAACTGTAGGGGCCCCCTATCCGCCACCTGGGGACGCGCTCTCTAGAGGTTACAGGTTCCCCCGAGAGTGATATATATATATATATATATATATATATATATACATACATAAATTATATACAGTGTGGTCCACCAGCCCCTTATTTTTTTTGGAGGAAGGCAACCCAACTAACGCTTATATCACAGTCATCCTAAAAACATCAGTACCTGCTCCTTTACGTCCATTGTACAACTTTACCGTTGAGTACATCCTCGCGAATAGAGTAGATATCAATACTGGCAGTGTTCTTTCAATGACCTCGAATATAATGCATGATTGAAACAATCAGAGCTCCGAATAACACCTTCTTACGTTTGGACAGGAAGTGTCGTCGAATAGATTCAATAAATGCTAGCATTACACAATGGTTCTCGGTAGCTATGGTGGCTAAATCAAGAATTGCTAGAGTAGCGTCAACGAAGTCGCGTTGTATTAGGTTCGAACCTTGAATTAGTACTTATTTTTAGCCTACTTTCGATTTTTGCAAAAAATGAAAGTAGACTTATGAGATTAACACAGGGCGAAAAAAGTGTGTCTGTCTGTGTGTGTGTATGTGTGTGTGTGTCTGTGTGTGTGTGTGTGTGTGAGTGTGTGTACTCTGAATGTCTGTCCCCCTATCAATTCGAACACGGTGAATGCGAATTGAACGAAATTTGGTACAAAGGTAGCACTAGCAAAGGACACCCCAGTGTCATGTTTTATATCGCCGCCATCTTGACGGAAACGTAATGGCGGCCACACAAATGTTCAAAGCTTAAATCAAATTACGACTAACCTAATCATCCGATCTCTACCAAATTTTGCAACAACATACCTTTATGGGGGGAGCATCCTTTGACCAAACTAATAGGTCATCAGCATAACAGTTTGCGGATGGCGGCCATCTTTGTGTGAAAATCGATTCCCCATATTAATTCGAACACGGTGCAACCGAATGGAACGAAATTTGGTACAGAGTTAGTACTAACAAAAGGCACCTCAGTGTCATGTTTTATATCGCCGCCATCTTGACGGAAACGTAATGGCGGCCACACAGATGTTCAAAGCTTAAATCAAATTATGATTAATCTAATCATCCGATCTCTACCAAATTTTGCAACAACATACCTTTATAGAGGAAGCATCCTTTGACCAAATGAATAGGTCATTAGCTTAATAGTTTGCGGATGGCGGCCATCTTTGTGTCAAAATCAATTCCCCCTATTAATTCAAACACGGTGAAACCGAATGGAACGAAATTTGGTACAGAGGTAGCACTAGCAAAGGGCATCTCAGTGTCATGTTTTATATCGCCGCCATATTGACAGAAACGTAATGGCGGCCACACAAATGTTCAAAGCTTAAGTTAAATTACGACTAACATAACCATCCGATCTCTACCAAACTTTGCAACAACATACCTTTATGGAGGGAGCATCCTTTGACCAATCTAATAGGTTATTAGCCTAATATTTTGCGGATGGCGGCCATCTTTATGTCAAAATTGATTCCCCCTATTAATTCGAACATGGTGGAACCGAATGGAACAAAATTTGGTACAGAGGTAGCACTAGAAAAGGGCACCTCGCTGTCATGTTTTATATCGCCGCCATCTTGACTGAAACGTAATGGCGGCCACACGAATGTTCAAAGCTTAAATCAAATTACGATTAACCTAATCCGATCACTACCAAATTTTGCAACTACACACCTTTATGGAGGGAGCATCCTTTGACCAATCTAATAGGTCATTCGCCTAATAGTTTGCGGATGGCGGCCATCTTTGTCTCAAAATCGATTCCCCCTATTAATTCAAACACGGTGAAACCGAATGGAACGAAATTTGGTACAGAGATAGCACTAGCAAAGGGCATCTCAGTGTCATGATTTATATCGCCGCCATATTGAGAGAAACGTAATGGCGGCCACACAAATGTTTAAAGCTTAAATCAAATTACGACTAACATAACCATCCGATCTCTACCAAACTTTGCAACAACATACCTTTATGGAGGGAGCATACTTTGACCAATCTAATAGGTCATTAGCCTAATAGTTTGCGGATGGCGGCCATCTTTATGACAAAATTGATTCCCCCTATTAATTCGAACACGGTGGAACCGAATGAACGAAATTTGGTACAGAGGTAGCACTAGCAAAGGGCACCTCAGTGTCATGTTTTATATCGCCGCCATCTTGACGGAAACGTAATGGCGGCCACACAAATGTTCAAAGCGTAAATCAAATTACGATTAGCCTAATCATCCGATCTTTAGCAAATTTAGCAACAACATACCTTTATGGAGGGAGCATCCTTTGACCAAACTAATAGGTCATTAGCCTAATATTTTGCGGATGGCGGCCATCTTTGTGTGAAAACCGATTCCCCTTATCAATTCGAACACGGTGGAACCGAATGAACGAAATTTGGTACAGTGGTAGCACTAGCAAAGGGCACCTCAGTGTCATGTTTTATATCGCCGCCATCTTGCCGGAAACGTAATCGCGGCCACCCAAATGTTAAAAGCTAAAATGTAATTACGACCAACCTAATAATCTAGTCTCTATCAAATTTTGCAACACCATATCTTTATGTGGGAAACATATTCTGACCAAACTGCAAGAACATCAGCCCAATAGTTTGCAGATGGTGGCCAAGTATGTGTGAAAATCGATTCCCCCTATCAATTCAAACACGGTGAAACTGAATTGAACGAAATTTGGTACAGAGGTAGCACTAGCAAAGGGCACCTCATATTCATGTTTAATATCCCTATAGCACGTTGTATTTCAACAAGCTACTACAACCAACATTCAATCATACTCCTTGAAAAGGACAAAGAGTTATAACATTACCCATGCATTTAGGAGAAAGTAGGCTAAATGTTCTTTCCTGAACATCTTGTTTTGCTTAATGTCGTTTATTGTGGATGTATTATGGACGCATATCTATCTGTTCCAACGAGTGATTTTTTATTTGGTCCTCAAAAGCACCGTACTTATCCGATGGTAAGCAGCCAGATTGGACGACGACATAATGATCTGTAGAACGAAAGCAAGGTATCCTGTATATTCAAGGTAGCAAGTGTTCGAAATTTTGACCACCTTTGTTTAAAGGAAAACTCCGACTCACTCAGACGACTCACATAACAAATAGATTTGTTATGTGGGTAGGCTCACGAATAAATACATCAGACTGAAACTATAATTTCTTTCAACGGCGTCTGTGCGAAAAGCGCTTGCTATACACTTACAATAATAGTTAGTTAGTGAGGTTTTAAGGGGAGGAACTACGAGGACATCTGTCCCAAACATGCAGTAAATACAGATAATTATAACATTATTGGTTTTACGTCCCTTTTAACTGCTCTGGCTTTTAGATACGCCGGGGTGCCGGAATTTTGCTCCGAAGGGGATCTTCAACGTACCAGTAAATCTACTGACACGGCTCCCTCGCAATTGCGCACCCTCAAATGGCAGCTGACTGCACCAGGATACGAACCTGCAACCTTGGGCACAGCAAGCGAGAACGTTACCGCTGAGCCTCGCAGCAAGGCAGTAATTACAGAACGTGTCATATTATTATAAATATTGAACTGTTAAAATTCTAATTATCACGAATAGAGTCGCCTCCAATGCGTAGTAGTCAGCGTGATTAGCTGCCACCCCGGACGTCCTGGGTTCGATTCCCGGCTCTGCCACGAAATTTGAAAAGTGGTATGAGGACTGGGACGGGGCCTACTCAGCCTCGGGTGGTCCAAATGAGTAGAGGGGTTTCGAATCCCACCTCAGCCATCCTCAAAGTGGTTTTCCGTGGTTTTCCACTTCGCCTTCGGGCAAATGCCGGGATGTTACCTACCATACGGCCACAACCGCCTCCTTCACCCTTCCCGATCTGCCCCTCCCTTCCCATCCCTCAAGAGGACCCTGTTCGCTTTTCAGGTGAGGCCGCCTGGGCTGATCCCAGCTCCCCAGTTGTATCCCCAGTGTTGAGATGTTTCAAGCTCCAGGACACTGCCAGTGGAGGCGGTAATTATGGTATCCCTCGCTGAGTCCATCCATCCATGGTTTTGAACAGTATTTAGGGAAAAATAGCCATTTAAATGAGACAAGAAAATAACTTTCCCTATCGTAGATAATGTGAACAAAACCAAGTTGAAATCTTGCTGTACGAGGTAGGGAGGGCATAATAAAATAGTTAAAAGAATTTAATAAATTTAATAAATCTGCCGTTGGATAGTCTTGAACCCGGTATCTTCGAAAGAGCGAGCGGACGCAATAACACTTGCACACATTTCCAACACACTCTGGAGGTTTTTATTGCGCTTCTTATTAACGCGTATGGTAAAATAATCAATTATTACTATAACATCACAGTATAAACTTTTAATTTCGAACGGGCCATGTCCTTTAGAACAGTTTAAACGATTCTCTGTTCGATAATCTGAACTGGTTGGCCCCATGTTATGGACTATAAAGTTTGCATAATTCACACGGCAACCATCCTGAAATGGTACGATTGATGACCTCCCATAAGATGGCATGTTTTTACAAAATTTGGTAAAGATCCGATGATTAGTTTGGTGGTAATTTAATTTTAAGTTTTGTCCATTTGAGTGTCCGCCATTACGTTTTGGTAAAGATGGCGGCAATATGAAACATGACACTGAAGTGCCTTTGCTAGTGCTACCTCTGTACAAATTTCGTTAAATACAGTATCCTCGAGTTTGAATTGATACGGGGGGACAGACATACCAAATCTCCTCCCACACACATACACACACACTCGCACACATACACAGACAGACACACAATTCTTCGCCCTGTGTAGGACTCATAAGTCTACTTTCATTTTTTGCAAAAATCGAAAGTAGGCTAAAAATAGGCTTATGAGATCACCTTTTGTCCGTGTGTCCCCCTAATAACTTCAAAACGGCTGGAGCGATTTCAATGAAACTCGGTAAGATCATAGTACTATTTTGGTTGACCCCGACCGTGCCCTTCAAATTTTATTACGTCTCAGCAATCCAACATGGCGGCTGTGCGAAATATTTCATCGGCATTCTATTCTCCGAAACTATTACTCACATCACCCTGAAATTTTGTACGGTGATAAAGGGCAATATTAGACGTTCAGCTATCTTTCAAAAATCTGTTTACTACAAAACGAACATGGCAACCAAGCGAAGATGAAACATTTAAATAGACTTTTCTCGCAATTTAACGCGTGAAACTTGGTACAACAAATGTTTATACACATTGCAATGCACTGCCATCTAATTTAGTTCAATTGTTTATATAACCTCAAGATGGTGGCTGTGCGAAATTTTCAAATTAAGTTTCTATTTCTTGTGTCCTAATGATGCAATCGAAGTCAACGTTTGAATAATGAACCTACGCAATAATCGTCATCTAATAGTACATAACTCTATGGCCTACATATATTAAAATCCAACATGGCGACCATCCGAAATATCTATACGGATCTCAATATCTATTAATCTATGACAGCAATCAAACTGAAATATTGTATGTGAATAGAGGCAATTAACACAAGTAGGATATATGAAAATAGGCTGTATATTTCTTTTAGAAACTACTTGTTTTCATTTTAAGATAGCTGTGACATAGCTATTAGTTTATACAAATTCATAGATTCCTATAAGGAAAACAATGATTGGTATTTGAAAGCGATTCTCTTCTGTTTCCTATGGGTTGTGACGCCAACTTGGTGTTGATATAAGCTCTGTGGAAAGGAAGCTAGCGCCATGCCGCGCCAGTCGGGCGGTCTGAGGGCGGACAGAGCTCTGGACCAGTGCCACCGCAATCAGCAAGAAGTGGGCAGACTCCCTCTCTACAGAAATGTAATTATTGCTCCGTGGCACTGACTTCGAATCCAGGGAACGAGCTTGTGACCGTAGTCAGTGTTCTACTGGCATTATAGTAGCAATAATAATAATAATACCGTAATAATAATGTCGCCTCCGTAGCGTAGCGGTCAGCATGGTTAGCTGCCGCCCCGGAGGTCCTGGGTTCGATTCCCGGCTCTGCCACGAAATTTGAAAAGTGGTACGAGGACTGGAACGGGGTCTACTCAGCCTCGAGTGGCCCAAATGAGTAGAGGGGGTTCGATTCCCCCTCAGCCATCCTCGAAGTGGTTTTCGGTGGTTTCCCACTTCGTCTTCGGGCAAATGCCGGGATGGTACCTTCTTCAAGGCCACGGCCGCCTCCTTCTCTCTTCCTTGTCTATCCATCCTAACCATCCCTTACCTTCCCTCATGAGGCCCCTGTTCGCTTTGCAGGTGAGGCCGCTTGGGCGAGGTACCAATCCCACCTCACCAGTTGTATCCCTTCCGATTCGATGTTCCCAGCTCTAGGACACTGCCCGTAGAGGCGGTAGTGGTGAGTTCCCTCGCTGAGTCCGTGGGTTCCACCAACCTGGAGGATAAACGACAAAAAAATAATAATAATAATAATATAATATCGTATGGCCTAGGGTGCCAATATAATATCGTATGGCCTCAGGTGCCGGGCACAAGCTTTGTTAATTGCGCCCAGAGGGCAGCTTGCATGTCAAATTTAATCGTTCTTTGGAACGCTATGAAAGTCATGGAAGTTAGATATCAAAGCTCCTTGACACTATAGCGCTCTCTAGTAGAGAAAACAGGAACTTTGTGTTGGCGGAAAATCCCAAGATTAATTTTGCCATTATGAACACGGCCTACTGAATTCAATGGAACAACTTCTCCTAGCGGGTCTATTGGGAAATATCCTAATCAACGCACGTTACCTTGATTGCGTGTGTGTTGCACTTGCGGTGCCCAAGGCTGCGGGATCGAATACTGCCGGAGTCGGTTAGGAACGAGCAGGTTTGCCACACGTCCACATTTGGTGGAACGCAAATTACCCAGAGTTTAGTAAATGTACGTCACTACTCACTAATTTATTATTATTTTGCGTAATTCTTCAGTAAGTTAGAGCCGTGTGTTTTGCTACAGCACGCAGGAAGCTTCAATTTAAAATTTAATTTACGCAACAATACTTTAAAACAAAGCGACCGCAACTGCCATCGACAACAATAGGTTTAAAGCTGAGTCAGTCTTGTATAATTACAACAGCTTAAGCTTTCACGGCCGGCGTTCTTAACTGTATGTTCTCATGGCTTGCAGGCCGTGATCCAGGAAGTGAACACGTGTCATTTGTAGCGCTGTAGCAAATATTAGTGACAAGATAGGACCGAGTCTTGTATGACTAAAGCAAAACATCGCAGTCTCCATACATTAGTAAGTAGTTCCGTGAAGAACTATACAGCCTATTTTCATATATCCTACTTACGTTAATTGCCTCTATCAACATACAAAATTTCAATTTGATTGCTATCATAGATAAATAGACATTGAGAACCGTCTAAATATTTCGGATGGTCGCCATGTTGGATTTTAATATTATGTAGGCCATAGAGTTATGTACTATTAGATGACGATTTCTGCGTAGGTTCATTATTCAAACGTTCACTTCAGTCGCATGATTAACACACAAGAAATGAAAACTTAATTTTAAAATTGCGCACACCGCCATATTGAGGTAATGTGAACAATTGAACTAAAGATTGTTGAATCGCGAGAAAAGTCTATTAAAATGTTTCACTTTCGCTCGGCCACCATGTTCGTTTGCAATTTTACATTTTTTTTTGTAGTCTGATAGCTGAACTTCTCGTAGTACCCTTTATCACCGTGCAAAATTTGAGGGTGATATCTGTAATAGTTCAGGAGATATAAAATGTCGGTGAAATATTTCACACAGCCGCCATGTTAGATTGGTGATATGTTATAAAATTTTAAGGGCACGGTTGGGGTCGACCGAAATAGTACTGTCAACTTACCGAGTTTCATTGTAATCGCTCCAGCCGTTTAGAAGTTATTAGGGGGACACACACACACACACATTGGACAAAAGGTGATCACATAAACCTAATTTTTCTAAAATGAAAATAGGCTAAAAATGGTGCCTGCGCGAACTATTAGAATATTATAATTGAGTTTTCAAGGATGAGTCGAGGACAAGAACTGTAGAGATAGATCAAGGTAAGAATATGTTAATCAGATTGTCTCGGATGTAGGTTGTGGTAGCTACAGTGTGTAGGGATGAAACGATTAGCTCAGGATAGGGGCGTTGAAGAGCTGTATCAAACCAGTCAGTAGACTGAAGACTCAAACAATAACAACTGGAATCACGAAATGAGATACGAGAAATCTTTTACGAGGCGAAAGCCGCCTATTCTTCTTCGGCCAGGAATGGAACCCGCTATTTTGGGACCATGACTTCTACTGAGGAGGATGTGCCAGTTAGCAGCTGATGGACTGCTAATCGTTGTGTCAACACATGTCGCAGACAAAAGGTGGGAGGGGGCGGGCAATTACCTGCTCTAATTAGCAAGGCGCATCCTTGGAGGTTACTGGGTTAAACAGTACGTAATTAGCATGTGTCGCTACCAAAGCCTTGTTCTCATGTCCCTCATACTGTGATTAAATATGGACTTGCACCTGTAGGCTATTGCGTTGGAATTGGACAGTAATAATAATTTTATTTTCATTATTATTATTCTTCTTTCTCCGATTCGGCCAACTAGGGACCACGTCAGTTCAACTGTCTCTTCTTCCGAGCTCTAACTACCGCCCAGTGTTCCCGCATTCTTCTCCTGTGTTGTTCTTTTCTCTCTTGGAACCATGCATTCCCTGTCTTCAGCTTCGCCTTTTCCTGGAAACCTTTGTGCGTATGTAGTTTTTCCTGAAGTGGAACACGCTCCTGGATATCTTTAGGGGAAATTTCCATTTCACGTAGATCTTTCTCAACTTCCGTAATCCATGCCCCTTTGGTTTTCTTATCCTGAAAGTACGTCAATATCCGTTTTGATATCCTGCCTGGGTTCATTCGTGTCACGTGGCTATAAAAGGCAATCCTTCTTTTTCGAACTCCACGTGCTTGTACAATTCGTGGTTGAGACGCCTTCTGTACTCGCTGTTTTCTTTGATCGGACCCAGGATTTTCCTCAAAATCTTCCTCCCTTTAGCCTCTAGCCAATACTCGTGTGGCTGATTGCAGTGGTCACCCACTGGGCGATGGGGTCGCCACATCTCTACGCCTTTTTATTTATTTATTTATTTATTTATTTATTTATTTATTTACATATGTTACGCCCTCATTGGAGCACTTAACCAAAACAAGTATATCCATATATCAAAAACAATATTAAAGATTCAGCTTCTTATTTTTCTTCTTTTCCCAAAACATTTTCATTCTAGTCGACCTTGCCGCTCTCTCTGCATCGCTTATGGTGTAAGTTTTGCGGGTAAAGGTTTTTAAGGTAAGTCGGATGTTCTTGTTTTTCAAGATATTCTTCTCATCTTTGTTAGCAATTTGGGACATTGTCAAGCCGAGTTCATCCAGATAATTTTGAATTTCCATAAACCAAGAGTTCTTTGTTTTACTTTTGAAAAAATAATTAAATAATACTTTTAATTGTCTGGTGTCCGGCAGGCGTGAGATATGACAAAAAAGCAATTCGCCTTTTTCGCATAGTATCGACTATAGACTCAGTTTCTTTATAAACCACTTCATTTGGTAATAGATGCCATTGACCATCCACCTGATGTTTTTTATTAATTATAGTTCTGAGAATTCTTCTATCAATCTTATGCAATGTGTCAGTAACTGATCGAGTGTTTAACTTGAAAAGTGTTTCACAAGCATATATTGCTTCCGGTTTAATAACTGATTCGTAATGTCGTAATTTTGGCATTTATGGAGAGTGTTTTTTTTTTGGTAACTAGAACAAGTAATATATTGCGCTTGTCTTAACTTTGTTGTTCTATTTTCGATTGACGCTTTCTCATTCAAATTCCATGTTATAATCTCTCCTAAATATTTAAATTTATGTACAACTTTAATTTCTTTATTGTTGATCAATGTAATAGCTTGTGTTTCCACATCAAAGGATGCCATTATTTCAGTCTTTTCAAATGAAATTTGAAGTCCTACTTTTGCTGCAATAGACCCAAGTTCTTCAATTTGGTGTTTAGCCTCATCTATACTGGTTGCAAGCAGTGCAAGGTCATCCGCAAAGGCCAAGCAATTCAGTTTTATATTTGTACCAATCTTTACATTTGGAGGACAAGTTTTGTTCCACTCACGCATGATCTCTTCAAGAACACAATTAAATAATAACGGTGATAGACCATCTCCCTGTCGAAGTCCAGTCCGGATATCAAATGGTTCAGAAAAGGCGCCTCGAAATTTAACCTTTGATTTAGTATCTTTCAAAGTAACGCCGATGAGGTTGATAAGCTTTATTATTATTTATCGTATGATGCTTACAAGACAGAAAAGAATTATATACACTATTTACAATAAACACTACTTCGTATTCACAGCATTAGGACCATCTCTTCAAATTTGGACAGGAAGGTCTGTAATCCACGCAATTGCATCAGGAGTTGCTGAGTGGAGATCATCCAAGGAGCCGGGATATGAATGCAGAGGGCACTCCTGCACAATATGCACGATAGTCTGCATTTCAAAACCACAGTTACATCGGGGGAAATCTATCCAACCCCACTGGTGTAGGGCTGCACCTGTTCGACCGGTACCACATCGGATTCTGTTGAGCCTTGACCAGACTGCCCGAGGAAGATTAAAACCAGCAAGTCTTGTGGTGGGGTCACTGATTTGAAGTAGGCCGCTAGGTGAGGAGTTGCGCCATTCATCTCTCCAGGCATTTCGGAGATTGAACTCAGTGGACGAAAGATCAATAGCCGTTTTGCATACTGGCTTTCGGGACTTCAATCTCTTTGTAGAGAGCCGTATGACATCCTGATGAATAGGAAGCTCAGCATTTTCTTTGATCCTGTACCACAAGCGAACAAGAGCTTGCTGTCTCCTTATATGGGGTGGAGCGATATTACAAAGTACAGGTAGCCACTGGGTAGAGATGCAACGTAGAGTACCAGAGATGATGCGCATTGCCTGGCGGAGCTGTATATCTAAGAGTTGGCAGTGAGAGCTGTTCAACCACACGCCTGCGCAATATAATAATAATAATAAGGTTGAAGCATGGTTCGCTCATTAGCTAAGCTGAGGGCTTTGTACGAGGGCTGGTTCTTTTTTTTCAAGTCCCGATCGACTGTAAAAAAATAACAGATTGGCATACCAAACTAATTTTACTACTAAATGTTTTCTTGTTTTATTCTTACGTCTCAAAACGATTGAAACATTTGACGTATCGCTACACCAGCTTTCCAAAGCCCTCGGTAAAATATTCTGCCGCCACTGAGGTGGGTATGTCTGGAGAGTCTCCTGAAGTGTTTCCTTTTTGGCGAGGCCCAACCATACCTTCAATTCTCGAAAAAGGTGAAAATCATTCAGTGTTGGTTTGGACTAAACGGCAAATGGTCCAAAACTTCACACATGAATTATTTAAAAAAGTCTATCGTAACGTTGGCACAGTGAATGATTTTCACCATTTTCGCAATGAAACATGATACAGCAAATGTTTAAATACAGTGTAGGGCACAGGCATATAATTTAGTTCAATTGTCTACATAACTCAAGATGGCGGATGTGCGAAACATTTCACCGGATTTCTATATCTCCGAAATTATTACTGATATCACCCTGCAATTTTGTACGGTGATAAAGAGTACTAATAAAAGTTCTGCTATGAGACTTCCATAAACCTGTAAACTACAAATCGAACATGGCGGCCAAGCGAAGACGAAACATTTAAATAGACATTTCTCGTGATTTAACCATCTAAGTGCAGTGAAGTATGGTACAGTAAATGTTTATAGAAATTGTAATGCACTGCCATCTAATTTAGTTCAATTGTTTGCATGACCTCAAGATGACGGCAGTGAGCAATTTAAAAATTAATTCTTTGTTTATTGTGTATTAATCATGCGATCCAAGTGTAGGTTTGAATAATTAACCTACGAAAAAATCGTAAAATAGTTCATAACTGTATGGCCTACATATATAGAAATCCAACATGGCAACTAACCGAAATATTTAGACGGTTCTCAATATCTACGAATCTATTACTGCAATCGAACTGAAATTTTGTATGTTGATAGTGGCAATTAACATGAGTAGGATATATGAAAATAGGCTGTTTAGTCCTTCACGGGACTACTTGTTTATTTATTGGCACGCCTGTAACTGTTTTCCTTATTTATACTGTATTTATAGACGATCTGTGCTGGCCGCTCGATCAATAAATTTCCATTGTGTCCCCGCTCAACTAAATCCAGTGTGGCAATTTTTTAGCCTACTTTCGATTTTTGCAAAAAATGAAAGTAAACTTATGAGATCAACACAGGGCGAAAAAAGTGTGTCTGTCTGTGTGTATGTGTGTGTGTGTATGTGTGTGTGTGAGTCTGTGTGTGTGTGTGTGTGTGTGTCTGTGTCTGTGTGTGTGTGAGTGTGTGTACTCTGAATGTCTGTCCCCCCCTATCAATTCGAACACGGTGAAACCGAATTGAACGAAATTTGGTACAGAGGTAGCACTAGTAAAGGACACCTCAGTGTCATACTTTATATCGCCGCCATCTTTACCAAAACAGAATGGCGGCCACTCAAATGTTCAAAACGTAAAATCAAATTACGGCTAAACTAATCATCCGATCTCTCCCAAATTTGGTGACAACATACTTTTATATAGGACGCGTCTTTCACCCAAAATTCAAGGTCATCGGCCATGCCATTTCAGGATGGCGGCCGTGTGAATTATGCAACCATTTTAATAAATAGCTTAAGACCCACCAATTCCGATTATCGAGCCTAGGGGGGTTTAAGCTATCCTGAAGGTCGTGATCCGTTATTTATTATAATTTAATATTATAATATTATACATTATAAGTGGCTTAAAAGAGCTGAGCCGTTTGTGTCACACGACAAGATGGCAGCTGTCCTCATGTGCCTGTCTTATATTTCAGTAGTTTTAGTATGTTGTATGTGATATACCGTACTGATACAATAATATAAACTTTGTATGAAATGATATTTAATGAAGATGTACTGCAGTGAAGAAATCGTTTATTTAAAGTCATTATTTGCCAACAGTTTGTATCTAATATGTCAGTTAAGAACACCTGACGTCATGGATACGGTTAGCTCTGGGCTAGCATGTTAGTCTGACACGCAGTTGACTGGGGATCGAATACTGCTACAGTTAGTTTTTTTTTTCTTGAATTCTTTTACAAATGATGTGCACGAGCTTTTCCCACAGATACTGAATAAAATGTCATTTAGCTCAAAGGAGAGGATAAAGTATACACTCGTATATTAATAAAATCACAGTCCCAGCATCGCACATAAACAGAAGACATTAGAAAAAGGAGAATAGAAGAACTAGATACACGTTGTCATTAACCACAGCCTTCTTAATGCCTCTGTACGGTGCTGTCCTCTTGTGGGTTATGTGGGTAATATTGTTCCAAACATAACGCTGTGTAAATGCCTGAGCTGGCCTCCTGAAGTATGGCAATTTTGTAATACTGGTAGTTCAACTATTAGCCACGATCGTGCTCCGAATACCTTTAAACACTGCCAGCTGGATCGCCTCCCTCTTGGCTACTTTAAACTGCCTACTCATTCAACACCCATAGAACACTGCCATCGTAGTGCATTACGATGGCAGTGCATAGGCGTACACGATAAAGATTAATTCACTGATAGGTCGCAGCACCACCTACTGTGATTGGGGCGGAAGATGATTGGGGCGGAAGATTCTTAATTTTGCAGGCTGGCTTAATATAGAGATTAACGGACGTGAATGCATTACAATAAGTTAGTAGTTTTGTTATTCAATCATCATAAAGTATATAATATTGATTTTGACACTTACTGGCTTATTATCAATATAAAAGAAAACAAACAATACATTGTGGTTGGGGTGATTGTTTTAGGGATGAGGACAAAGAGTCATAAAGATACCCATACATTTAGGAGAAAGTAGGCTATATGTTCTTTGCTGAACATCTTGTTTAAACTAGCATTACCCGTCGCGGCTTCGCCCGCGAATATTCTAGTTGTAAAGAGTACACTTAGCAAAGTCTCAATCATGAATGCTATGACTGATTTATCCTTGGTATGAATAATCAAACTTTATCAATTCAGCTACTGGTGCAGTGGTTAGGGGTTTGTCATTCCTTCATAGGTATATCAGAGCGAAGTTAGTTTGGGAATATCACAGACACTGTTAATTTAAGGGCCTTTAATTGTGGTTTTCGGAGACCCTTAATAGTCGGGTGAAAAAGACCTTTCGTACCACACTCACACGTGAAAATTGCGTGAAAAAATTCTAGAGTGCCCCTTGACCCCCTTAAGCGCATTATACTGTATGTATTGATGAATTTTAGAGCTTAATTTGGTTCAGTGATAACCTTATGTCTGGAAACTTTCACAGTAATGTAATAATTGGAATTGCATTGCGTCTTACAGAAATAGATGGACCTGTGAGATTCTGTTACAATGGTTACCGTGTTGCATTCTTTCATTATTTCATTGTAAATATACATGTTTTAAGGTATTTATTTAATTGTGAGGCATTTAAAGAGTAAGTGAGTGCGTTTCGCTTACGTATTGGGTTATGCTGAACCTGTAGGTACCCCATATGTGTAGGTTGGTGTTAATGGGACCTTAGCAGAATAATATAGGGAGGGATATAGGCTAGGACAGTGTCACAGAGTTGGCACGTTTTGAAGCCTTGTACCAATTTCCAGCTATTGCAAATCTCAGCGTAGAATGTATAGAACATACATATCTAAACCTTATGATTTCACGCAGGGAATTAGGGCTCGATACACTGTCGGTATTTGCCAGGAGTAGAAATGGGGAAACGTTGTTCATGGAAGGCGTTGTTTCGAAAAGTATTCTAATAAATTATCAGTATTTACAAAGCTATTTATTATAGCCGCAGCCATTGTTGTAGGACAACCATTAGCCCAACATTTACAATGTAATATTTCATTCGGCTTTTACCAACCTATTTTAAATAATTGTAGCTATAAAATCGGTTTCATGACAAACATTAACAAATGGTTAGTAAATTGTGTTTCAATTGACATGTTTTAAAGCATAAAACTGTTCTAAAGCAGAAATCACCACTGAATACACTAACAGTATTTCAATCCATATTTTAGCCGGAGGATTTATATGTTCCATTAGCAGTTGAACGTTTCCCCAATATTTCCATACTTGCTTGAAATAAATTTAACTCTGCATTTCATTTATCTCTCGCTATGTAAACTTAAGGGGGCGTGCTAGAGTTTGATAATAGGATGAATAACTGTGGAACAATACACTTGATTTTCATGAAACTTGAACTGTTTATTGTACATGATTATTCTCTTTCAGGATAGGATGTTAACAAACAAGGAAATAAGAAACAATTTCGAAAAAAGGATTAGATTTTCAAGACATACTTAGTAACCAATAAGCGAATAGTCGCCCAATTATGTACATTATTATATAGGCTATAGTTGGTAAATTAAATTTAAATGCTTTTTAGTTGGTTAACACGATTGACCCCAAATTGTAATGGGTGGTTCCCTAATCCTTAAAACCAAATGCTTGGATGACCAGTTTCGATCGTAATATCACCCATGCTTCTAGACATGTAAGGTGCGTTCAAAAAGTAACGTGCCGGAGGCTGGAATGCGCAAACCGGTGACGACATCGGCTAATCGTGGCGTATGTAACGAGGTGTGGTTCCGACCAGAGCGTGGAAGGTCACAGCCCGTCGCTAGAGGACACGCGTGGACACTCATTACAATTTGGGTACAGTCGTATTGACCATTTACATATTTAATAATGAATAAAGAAATGATCACCACGCGAGTGTTTCTCTCAAAACTCCATGTTATTGCAGTCACTTCGTGGGAAACGTCTGGCAAGAACGTTTCATGGACAATACTTAACACGGCTTTTTGAACGTCGCATAGGTTAATTTTTAGCATTAGCTCACCGTACAAAATTTCAGGATTATATCAGTAATGGTTTTGGAGATATAGAATGCCGGGCAAATATTTCGCACAGCCGCCATGTTGGATAGGTGAGACGTAATAAAATTTATAAGACACGGCCAGGGTCTGACATATAGTACTATGTCCTTACCGAGTTTCATTGAAATCACTCCAGCCGTTTAGATTTTATTAGAGGGGGACACACTGGCATACACACACAGGACTAGGAGACTGTTGACTCCAGCCCCACTACTATATTTAATGACCGGGTAATTCCTGTCTTTAAGTACTACTACAGTACAGAGACAAGGGTGCATTCACGAAATAGAGAAGCAAATTACCGGAATTGCCAAGGGCCGAGAATGTGGGCAGCAGTCACACCACCAAATATAGGAAATATGTACTTATGAATAAATATGATATTGATGATAATTGTTGTTTTAAGGGGCCTAACATCTAGGTTATCGGCCCTATGAATAAATACACCAGCATCATATAATTTATTTCCCTCCTGCGGCGCTCACAAGCGAAAGATCGTGACAAATGAGCATTCAAATGAAAGAGGACAGACATTAGCAATGACGAACAAATGAGCATTCAAATGAAAGAGGACAGACATTAGCAGTGACGAACAAATGAGCATTCAAATGAAAGAGGACAGACATTAGCAGTGACGAACAAATGAGCATTCGAATGAAAGAGGACAGACATTATTAGTGACGAACAAATGAGCATTCAAATGAAAGAGGACAGACATTAGCAGTGACGAATGAGCATTCGAATGAAAGAGGACAGACATTAGCAGTGACGAATGAGCATTCGAATGAAAGAGGACAGACATTAGCAGTGACGAATGAGCATTCAAATGAAAGAGGACAGACATTAGCAGTGACGAATGAGCATTCAAATGAAAGAGGACAGACATTAGCAGTGACGAATGAGCATTCGAATGAAAGAGGACAGACATTAGCAGTGACGAATGAGCATTCAAATGAAAGAGGACAGACATTAGCAGTGACGAATGGGCATTCGAATGAAAGAGGACAGACATTAGCAGTGACGAATGAGCATTCGAATGAAAGAGGACAGACATTAGCAGTGACGAATGAGCATTCAAATGAAAGAGGACAGACATTAGCAGTGACGAATGAGCATTCAAATGAAAGAGGACAGACATTAGCAGTGACGAATGAGCATTCGAATGAAAGAGGACAGACATTAGCAGTGACGAATGAGCATTCGAATGAAAGAGGACAGACATTAGCAGTGACGAATGAGCATTCGAATGAAAGAGGACAGACATTAGCAGTGACGAACGAATGAGCATTCGAATGAAAGAGGACAGACATTAGCAGTGACGAATGAGCATTCGAATGAAAGAGGACAGACATTAGCAGTGACGAATGAGCATTCGAATGAAAGAGGACAGACATTAGCAGTGACGAATGAGCATTCAAATGAAAGAGGACAGACATTAGCAGTGACGAATGAGCATTTAAATGAAAGAGGACAGACATTAGCAGTGACGAATGAGCATTCGAATGAAAGAGGACAGACATTAGCAGTGACGAATGATCATTCGAATGAAAGAGGACAGACATTAGCAGTGACGAATGAGCATTCGAATGAAAGAGGACAGACATTAGCAGTGACGAATGAGCATTCGAATGAAAGAGGACAGACATTAGCAGTGACGAATGAGCATTCGAATGAAAGAGGACAGACATTAGCAGTGACGAATGAGCATTCGAATGAAAGAGGACAGACATTAGCAGTGACGAATGAGCATTCGAATGAAAGAGGACAGACATTAGCAGTGACGAATGAGCATTCAAATGAAAGAGGACAGACATTAGCAGTGATGAATGAGCATTCGAATGAAAGAGGACAGACATTAGCAGTGACGAATGAGCATTCGAATGAAAGAGGACAGACATTAGCAGTGACGAATGAGCATTCGAATGAAAGAGGACAGACATTAGCAGTGACGAACGAATGAGCATTCGAATGAAAGAGGACAGACATTAGCAGTGACGAATGAGCATTCGAATGAAAGAGGACAGACATTAGCAGTGACGAATGAGCATTCGAATGAAAGAGGACAGACATTAGCAGTGACGAATGAGCATTCGAATGAAAGAGGACAGACATTAGCAGTGACGAACGAATGAGCATTCGAATGAAAGAGGACAGACATTAGCAGTGACGAATGAGCATTCGAATGAAAGAGGACAGACATTAGCAGTGACGAATGAGCATTCGAATGAAAGAGGACAGACATTAGCAGTGACGAATGAGCATTCGAATGAAAGAGGACAGACATTAGCAGTGACAAATGAGCATTCGAATGAAAGAGGACAGACATTAGCAGTGACGAATGAGCATTCGAATGAAAGAGGACAGACATTAGCAGTGACAAATGAGCATTCGAATGAAAGAGGACAGACATTAGCAGTGACAAATGAGCATTCGAATGAAAGAGGACAGACATTAGCAGTGACGAATGAGCATTCAAATGAAAGAGGACAGACATTAGCAGTGACGAATGAGCATTCAAATGAAAGAGGACAGACATTAGCAGTGACGAATGAGCATTCAAATGAAAGAGGACAGACATTAGCAGTGACGAATTGCACTCTAATTTCATAAATATCTATATTTTCTGTAAAAATCTTTTAAAAAATGTACGAAGTGTGCGTTTTGCAGCTACTGTTGCTGTAGGGAAATATGCTCTATAATTGCAGCCCACTTCACATTTTGGCCGCTGTGACGCCTGTTTCATGTCATTTTAACATTCTGAGTTCTTTCCTTTATCATTTTGTATGGATTTCAAAAACAGTAAATCAAAGGAATGAGTACTCAAATTTCATAAATGTCGAATAACCGGTGAGTGTTATGATGATCCAATTTTCAGTGATTGCCGTCTTAAGTTAAGGAACGTAGAACTAGGAATTCGAACTGAAATGTAAAATAGTGTTCTATAATCATTTGGTTGAAATAAGAACATATCAAATTTACTCCTCAAGTCTCTCATTATAAACCTATTAGCGAAAGTGTGGTTTATGAACATGCGAGATTTCTCGCACGGGTCTGCTAGTGTGTATTTATTTATAATTTACTTTTCTTAGAGCCACGCCCCTTTCAGTAGACGTTCCACTTGGGATCTTCGCCCGCCCTGTAGAGATAGCGATGGAGCTCGCATCCTAATGGTTACCGGACTCGACACTCTTGTAAATCTGTCCAATGCACCACAAGCTTCAAGTGCAGCTCTGATCGACGTTACTGGCGCCACAAATCCCCGGTGTTCACAATTGAAACAGATAGTTAATATATTAACTGGGCGAGCATTCAGCTGTGTCAAGTTACCACTTTGAGAGTGACGGGTGGAGAATGAAATACAAGTATAATCGCCAGTGGCCGCCTGCGTCCATTGCCAGTCGATAAAGCGGAGAGTCTTTATCACCTTAAATAATTCACTAACAATGTGGCATTACCATTTTGTTTACTCCCCCAGAGGCTCACAATTGTGGGTCGTGGGTTGGCGACCACGGGGCCCCATCTGAGTCTGGTATTGCTTCCTCTTACTTGTGCCGGGCTCCTCTCCATCTTCTTCCCCGTTGACCTCTCTTGGTCAACTCTTGTTCTCTTCCGACCCCGCTGGTATTAGAGTATCCGAGGTCTAGGGAGTCTCTTCCTTTCCCGCCTTAATTGGCCCTTCTCTCATCATTCCTGTTCCCTCATTCTTCGAGGAGTCAGCCTTCTTTTTCTTTTTTCTTTAACATTCCCACACTGTGTTGTGGATTGGCTCCCTGTGTAGGCTATCTAAATTATATTTTTAAAGTGTTCCTTTTTTCAAATTACGATTTGTGAGGATTTTGAATCTTAATTACATTTTTTAAGTATTTTGAATTTCAATTGCATTTTGTGAGTCTTTTGGTTTTCGTTCTCGTTTCCAATTCATTGCCATTTTCGCTATCACCAAGACCATTAGGGGCCGATAACCTCGATGTTAGGCCCCTTAAAACAACATTATCATCATCACGTCTATTTACATCTATTAAAGAAAGCTTTGTGCTGAGCGATTGAAAAGCTTGGGCAACACTGAAGAATGGCTTCTATCACTTCAACCTACTCACAGCGGTCTCTCTGTCACCTTTCCTATCGACTTCCCTTGGTTAACTCTTGTTCTCTTTCAACCCCAACAGTATTGCGGTATCCGAGGACTACAGTAGGGTATCTTTCACATTTCCGTCTGAACTGGCCATTGCCTCATCTTTCCTTTCGTCCACAAGATACGAAGTGAAACTTGCGACCAAGGAGCCAATAACTAAATTAGACAAGAGAATATTATCAAAGAAGACGCTTGAAGATTAGTAAGAGAATGACAAAACCAGCAATAAGACGGTATATTGGCTTTCACGGCCTATAAATTAAAACTCAGCAATTTTCCTAGCTTTTTGCTGCGTCTTGTGCGGGATTTCACTAGAAACACCAAGATAAGTTCATCAGCGGACTCTTGGTGTCCTAGGCGAAACCCCGCACAAGACACGGCATAAATCTAGAAAAATTGCTGAGTTTTAAAACAAGCAATATTTGTGGAGAAACAAAGAGGTCCCTACCACTCGGCTGACTGAAGCTGAGAAAAACATCAAAGAATTGGGACTAACAGACCAACTGTATGTGTCGCAAAGCCCCTCAAGGAATCAACAACAACAACAACAACAACATACAAGCCCCTCTCACACCCAACCTTGTCAAGATATTTCTTTCTACAGAGATGTTACAGTTCCTCTTCATTCCCCCACCGCTGTGCTTTATATTTATAATTTCTGGCTAGTTTTATTTTAGAGATGTGAAATGGTTATTATTCTACTTTTATCGCCAACTCATAACCGGGCCCATTAAATGTTTGTCTGTCTGTCTGTTATTTATACAAATCTACACCGCTTCACCAATCTGAACCAAAATTTGTATACTTACCCTTTGGAACCCTGTGAGTAACACTGTTCTTTGAAATTTCGGACAGACCACTCCATTCCCTACATATAGAGTAACAGACAGAAGGAACTTGAAAACCATATTTTAAGGCTCTAGAACCATTCATGTCCGTAGTGGTGTAACTGTAAGCATGTTGGCGGGCTGCATCACGCCACCCCTACCCGTGTTCTGGTGCAGAATTGCGAAAATAGTTACATCTTGCGCTGCTTATAAATTGCAGTCAAGGGTAGTAATTAGTGGAAAATGATTTATTAGGCCCCTTAAAAAAGTTATCATCATTAATATATTATGCGATAGTGTTGGTGCAGTACATTGAGGTTATCAGATGCAATAAGCGTTGGTGCTTTCAAATGTAATTTCATTTGTTCCGATCCTCATTCTTGAGCGCTATGTGGCGATAAATGACACTATTGCTACCTCAGGAGCTCGAGACAGCCAAAGTTTTCCAAAGTGCTCTGATTATTTTCCTACTGTGCTATGCGACAAAAGACGACAGGCACTATTTGTATCTACTTTTCTAACAGCCAATGAGATATAGGCCCTAGGCAGTGTCTTTCATTTCACTTACTGCTCTTTCTAATTATATTTTTCAATTCGTTTATACATTATTTGTGTCAATACTGTAGTTAGTAAATAGCCGTTTCCCTGTTCATTATTGTCATTATCATTAGGGAAAAATGACCAGAATGTTACGTCCATTATACTGTACTACCTATGCATCATAGAATGTGGTATATTTCCAAAAAGCAAGGAGTGTACAACGTTACTTTGGTCTTCAGATCGGCAATGAGTTCTCATGTCTCCGTATTCGTCCTCCGATAATATCCAATACCATAGCCAAAGTGCATGGAAACCCTGGAAAATATGTGAAAATAACTCAAACCAATAGCCCCATTAAATCTAATATATAAAAGTGAAAGTCTGTATGTATGTATGTATGTATGTATGTATGTGGGTTGGTTCCGTATACAAATCTACACCGTTCCACCAATCTCAACGATATTTTGCATAGACATAGTTTAGGACCCAGAAGGAACCACTGGCTAGATGAATTTTCGATAGTCATTCTCATTCTTCTGATTTCGGCCTTTTTGCACTCGAGCAAAGGCAAATAAAGTCAGAAAATATACTGATAAAATAATGGCAAGGCCGGCCATCTCCATGGCAACACTAGCTCAAGACGGGGCCACCAAGTTTTTATCTATCTCGGTGAGAGGCCATGCTACACCCACTGCCAGCTAGATCACATCCCTCAAAGCTGCTTTAAACTGCCTGTCCATTTAGCACAAGATAGGTTGCAGCATCAACCCACTGTGATCGCCGCGGCATTTTCTCTGCCAGCTGGATCGCATCCCTCCTGGCTGCTTTAAACTGCCTGCCCATTTAACACTCAGACGCGTACTGGATATACTGTATATTAATTCACCACTAGGTTGCAGCGCCAACCTTCCGCGGCTTTTTAAGGGGACGATACCTGAAACGAAGGGTTTTTAACTTTGGAGGCTTAATATGGAGATCGAAAAAATGCGAAAACATGGCACTAAGTTAGTTCTTTTGTAATTCAATCAGCATAAAGTATATGCTATTAATTCAGACACATACTTACAAGCAAATTTTCAGTACAAAGGAAATAAAGAAATACAAAACGAAGGGTTTTTAAGTTTTGAGGCTTAATATCGAGATTGAAAAAACGAGAAAACATGGCACTAAGTTAGTTCTTTTGTTATTCAATAAGCATAAAGAATATGATATTTAACATTTAGACGTTCACGGCCCGTGACACTATCGATAATGTAGAATTTTGGGCTTATGTCGTGTTTTATTTAATCAAACTTGACGAGTTTCGAAAGAAACCATGTTTGTCTTTATCAGGAATAAATGGAAATACGACTAAATTGTTGCTAAGAGAAAGCAACAAAGAAACTAAAAAAGGTGCCTTAAGATGGATGCCATTGTAGCCCCATGTTAGGGACAACGAAAAGCAGCAGTGGGTATCTACAGAGGTCCCTGTACTTGTGGCAAGGCTTATATCGGGCAGACTTCGAGAACGATATGTACTCGCATTAAGGAACATAATAGATGTATCAGGCTCGTTCAACCTGATAAATCAGCTGTTGCTGATCATGCTTTAACACCTGATCATGATGTCATGTTCCAAGGAGTGGATGTTCTTGCCCGTATAAAGCAATATCGTCCCAGAATCATCAGGGAGGCGGTTGAAATACGTAAACACCCAGATAATTTCAACCGCGACACCGGCTACATTCACAGTGTGTCCTGGCTACCTATTATCAGAACCCTCAGAAAGTAATGCACTGCTGCTTTTCGTTGTCCCTAACATGGGGCTAAAATGGCGTCCATCTTAGGGCACCTTTATTAGTTTATTTGTTGCTTTCTCTTAGCAATAATTTAGTCGTATTTCCGTTTATTCCTGATGAAGAAAGACATGGTTTCTTTCGAAACGAGTCGAGTTTGATTAAATAAAACACGGCATAAGCTCAAAATTCTACATTATGGACAATATGATATTTATTTATTATTTATCGTGTGAATTACAATATAATAAATGTATATATAAATAAGTAAATCATATGTACAGTATATAAATCACAATAACATAGGTTGCGTTCGCATTCACAACGAGATGTCCAGTTGTTGACGCCAGTCCAGAAAGGGAGATGCAGCAGAAATAACATCTTGAGGTGATCCAGCATACTTCCTCATCGGACATTATTGAATAATATGCTCTACGGTTTGAAGAGGAGCTCCGCAGTCACAGGCAGGAGAATTATGAAGTCCCCATTTATGTAGCATGGCGTTACATCTGGCGTGACCTGTTCTTAGGCGATTTAACTTTACCCACTGGTTTCTCTTCAGGTTAAATCCCGGAAGTCTTATAGTAGGATCTAGAATACCTTGAAGTCTCACAGGAGCAGACTTCCAGTTTTGGCGCCATTGTTCCGTGCAAATAATGTCAGGTATGTTATGCCATATTGAGTTCCTTGATCTAAGACGACTGGAGGAAAGATCATTAAGCACTTCATGAATTGGGAGATCCTGTAGGTGATTTTGTTGATGTACCTTTCTCCACTCACGTACTGTTGCTTCCTGTCGTCTTAGGTCTGGAGGTGATATGATACTGATAGTGTTTAACCAGGGAGTTGGGGGTGGATCTCAGTGTACCTGTTATGACCCTCATACTTTCATTCAGATGAACATCGATCTTTTTAGTATGAGCACTACCGTGCCACACTGGGGCACAATACTCTGCTACAGGATAAACCATGATGAGGGCAGTCGTGCGTAATGAAGTTGCATCAGCACCCCATGATGTGCCAGCCAATTTCTTCATGATATTGTTCCGCCATTTGAGTTTTTGGCCTGTGTATTCCAAGTGTTTCTTGAAGGTTAAGGAACGGTCCAAGGTGATGCCAGATACTTAGGGCTGAAATTGTGCTTAACTCTTTGCTGGCAGAAGGTCACATTCAGCTGTTGGTGGGCAATGCGGTTGCAAACATGATATTAATTTAGACACATACTTACGGGCAAATTTTCAATTTAAAGAAAAGCGAAACCTACATGGTGGTTGAGGTGATTGTTTTCAAGGGGCGAAATGTCTAGCTCATTTTCCCGTAACTATACGGTAGGGATGATTAAAAATATACAACTACTTCCAAATAATTTAAATTTAACTTACATACTAGACAATACGAAAAGAAAAGAATAAGGGAAATAAAAGACATGGAAAAGAAATGCCTCCGGCCGCCGAAGAAAGGGATGTTGATTAATTTAGGGGCTTTGGAACATCGTGGTCATGTAGCCCCGTGTACTTGGCGGTGTGTTGAATTTGTCTGATAACCCGTCTTATTGTGATGGCTGTATTAGTGTGTATTTATAAGTCCAATGAATTGTCCGAAGGTAACTCATGAAATGAGATTCCTCGGCATTCAAACTTGACCTGTTCTGATTTACAAAAGCACACACATCAATATGCCATCAAAAAATACAAAACACAACTTCCCCATTAGCATCAATACAAAACAAATGTCTGTAACAGTGACTTGAAAAAGCTGCGAACACAGCGCCTATATTTGGAAACGAGGTTGTACGCATAAACCAATACTGTAATATTGTTTAATGGGCAGGCAGTTTAAAGCTGCCAGGAGGGATGCAATCCAGCAGGCAGTGGCCACACTATTTATTATCTAAAGTACGATAAAAACATTAGAAATCTGAACGCAATAAAAATCTGAAACCGTGTCTCTTTTATTAACAGGGGTCGTAATAGGGAAATGAAATTAAAAAAGAAATACATTGGCAAACCCTGCATTCGACATACTATTGCAGATTGTTCTTCAAGTAGCATTATTTTCTTTGTGGTTAGATTTTGGATGATAAGGACCAAACAGTAGCTACGGCGGTAGTAACACAATTTGCCACCAGGACCGATGTGGCGGTGGTAACACAGAATGACACCAGGTACCGCAATGGACAGAGACAATCCAAAGATATTAGTGTTGACCAAAGAGGATATAAATAAAGTGTTGACTAAGGCTAGCGGTAGCCATGACAACACTTGGGTTATTGACAAACGAGTGCTGTTCTTTGTACATATAGCTGATCTATTATTTCTTCAAATAAAAAGGGTGTTCATCCCACATTTTGCTGATTTCCTATGTCTTAGCCATTTTAGTGCTTACTGACGAATGATATTGTGTAATGGTGTAGTTATCACGAATTCCCTGAACTCCGCTATAGCATTTTAGTGATCATTACGGTATGGATTTAGAGAATATATTTCTTATCTTACGAAATATTTTAGGGGCTAAAGAAGCCCAATGTGTTCTCAATCAATGCATCGTATTTAACATTAAACTGGGATTATACGTTGTTGCATTTACTTTAACTAGGTGAGATAGGCTGGATGGCTCCTTTGTTTGTTTAGGGGCTGAGACAATGCGGTCATGCAGCCCCGTGTACTTTGGATGTGTGTAGAATCTGCCTGATAACCAGTGTTAATTGTGATGGCTGTATTATTGTGTGTTATATGTAATTCAGGTAAGGACTAAAGATAGTCAGTTTTAAGTAGTTCCTACTTTTGCTACCAAATGCTACCGTCAACGACACCTAGCTGCAAACTTGGTTAAAAGGTACCACCGCTACCACAACCTGACGGTGAACGTTGGGACTTAATAGCGTTAATCAATTTTAAACTACAAATTTTCCCTTCACACGAGTGTAGTTAATGGAAGGTTCTTTTACACCACATGACATGGGCCCACTGGCTTTACTTCCCCTCCGAAGGAAGGCATACTGAGGGAATTTTAACGCTCTTCAAAATCCGATGACTTTGGCCGGGTTTGAACCCGCTACCTTGGGCTTAGAAACTCAGCATGCTACCAAATACGCCACCAAAGCCGCCCAATATGAGATAATAGGCATGGAAATACAGCAATACTGTTCCCTAATATGCAGCTACAGTAGCCTACACACTGACTTATGTACATGAATAAGCCATTTCTCATTAATCACACCATTTGTGCGGGGTTAAAAATCGTAAGTATATTTGACTCCAGAATGATGACTTTATATTCCAAGCATTGAATAATTTAAATATTGTTTCCTTTCAAAAAAGTGGATGCAATAATTTAAAAATTAAAGAGCTCTATGTGAACAAAACGTCTAAATTACACCCATTACTACAAAAATAAAGACTATCAGGAAAGTACTGTAATTGTGAGACTAGGTCCTTGAGAAATGTGCATATACAGCCCTTTTTTTTTGTTATTGATGCATTCTCTACTACGTTATTGTACTCCACAGTACCTTTCGCCTAGATTTACAGTGAGTTAATATTGCACTTGATTAACTTCAGAGCCCAGGCGAAGTATGTTTTAAACTCACTTAGGGGAAAGTGAATATACTTTGCAATATATATTGGCATGTATCTTTCTATAACAAGTAAATACACCTCCCGGGCAACGCCGGGTAAAATAGCTAGTTCCAAATAAATGACCAAATAATTCATCATCATCATATTCTAAAGCAGGCTGTTCCAAATCCACGAGTACTCAGCAGTGATGCTCGGAGCACGGTTGGAGAGGGACTGGGAGGGGGGGGGGGGGGTGAGAGAGCCAATAAGTCACTAGGCGAAGGTTATAGCACACGTCCATGCGTTTCCTGCCTGTCTTCATACCGTGCAATGACAGCAGCCCCCACTGCAGAGCTATATTGCATGTTGCAGGTTTACTCACGCAAGGCGGCGAGTACTCCGCTGCTCACTGGCGAGGAGCTCGGCTGGAACAGCCTATTCTAAAGGCTAATGCCTTGTCGATGCAACCACACTCTTCTGTTGTTGGCGGTTCGTTTCAGTTCCATGTAATTGTCACATCCCATTCTATTCTTGATGTCTTCCAAATACTTCGTCCTAGGCCGTCCTCTTTCTTTCTTTCTCAGCATTTTTCTTTCAGGAATGTTAACGATGAATGTGTTGTGTCTGATGGAATGTGCGATAAATTTTATTTTTCTCTTTCCCATTTCCTTCATTAATCTTCTCTCTTCCTTGACTTCCCTTGAGACTTCCAGGTTGGTTTCTCTTTCCATCGAGCTTGTTCTTGTCATTTTCTGCCATATCCACATTTCAGCAGCTTCAAGTCGATTCTTTTCCAATTTTCCCTGAGTCCAACTTTCACTTCCATAGAGCAGTGTACTCCATACAAACGATTTTGCAAACGATTTTCTTACATCTATAGTCATATGTTTGCTGGATAAAATGTTTTACTTAGTCATAAATGCCTGTTTTGCCAATGCGATCCTTCCCTTCACTTCCAAATAATTATGTATTCTTTTAAAAATGATATTAAAAATATCAAATGACCAAAATTAACCGATAGATTCAAGGATAAATAATTTTAAATCTGAGATTTCCTGATGACCTTGCCCGACACACCAGAGGATTTGAATGGTATGGACTCCGTCCTGAGGAAAGAATTCCTGATTAAAATTAATAAACGGAAAGGAAAAATATTGGAATGCAGGAGAAATAAATCAGAAATCCCTATTGACATCAAATTGGCAGGTGAATAGCTAAAGGAAGTAGGAGACTTCTGTTACTTAGGAAGTAAAATAATCAGTGATGGACGAAGCAAAGAGGGTATAAAGAGTAGGTTTGCAGAGGCAAGGAAATCATTTCTACAGAAAAGGAATCTGTTGACATCGAATGTAGCTTTAGGTGTTAGAAAGTTATTTTGGAAAAACTTCGTATGGAGCGTGGTGCTCTATGGAAGTGAAACTTGTACTGTTGGAGAATGTTACAGGAGAATGATGAAGATCAGATGGGTAGATAGAGGAACAAATGAAAAGGTGTTGATACGAGTGGGAAAAGAGAGATGTTTCTGGCGACTGCTAATGAAGAGAAGAGATAGGTTGGTAGGATACTTACTAAGACACCCAGAAATAGCAAACTTAGGTATGGAAAGGAAGGGTCGAGGACAAGAACTGTAGGGGTAGACCAAGGTTAGAATATGTTAAAGAGACTGCTTTGGATGTAAGGTGTGGTAGTTATGTAGAGATGAAACGATTAGCTCAGGACAGGGAGGTTTGGGGAGCTGCATCAAACTAGTCAAATGACTGACGACTCACGCACACAACCGAAAAGTGACGTAAAACATCAGGATTAGTTAGTTAGTTATTGTTGTTTTAAGGGGCGGAACTACGAGGTCATCTGCCCCTCTTAACACAGATTAAAGTATACAAATTTGGAATGGAATTTAAAATTTAGACGTGGATACCGAAATTAATAAAACAAAAAATTAAATAAAACTAATAATTAAAATTACGGAAAAACAAAACATTATCATTCAAAAACGAACAAGTCGTTGAGTCAATGTTCACTGGAAAATTTAGATTGCTGGCCCTAACCCAGTCTCACTTATAAAGCGGATAACGCGATCAGCAGCCACCGCGTCATCGGCTAATATAAGTTTGAGTGTCGTCTGCAAACCAAGGTTTCTTCAGCAAGATCCAAACACTCGGTTAAAATGTGGGCCACGGTGAAAACGGCTCCACAGGTACAAAGTGGGGGGTCTTCCCTTCTCATTAGGAACAAGTGGGTGAATCTTGTATGACCTATCCTTAGCCTACTCAAAATGACGGACTCCCTCCGTGACCGGAAAGAGCTCCGCACACGCGAGTAGTTCCCTTGATCGCTCTCAGTTTACTGGGTATTGGGTCAGCTAGCCACTGACTCTCCCAAAATGCTAGAACTTGTCGGTGTAACTGAGTGCAAATATCTCTTTCTGTATAAGTTAGCATGAGTTATTGACCATGAGACAACATCATTACACGTATATGCAGATGACATGGTGCTGAGCTCAGCCAATCTAATACACCTGCAGGAAGCAGTGAACAAGCTGACGGTATGGGCAGATAAAAATAGTCTTCAAATTAACACAGACAAGACCATGCAAATGACTTTTAGAAAAGGAGGAAGGCCTGCAGAAGACGACCACATAAAGATAAGAGGGGAAAATGTTCCAATCGTTCGGGCATTTACATATCTCGGGATTACTTTACAAACAACAGGTCAATGCTACAGGATTCACGTAAAGGAAAGAGTCTCAGCTGCAATTAGAGCAATATATTCAATAAAAGATCTGCAGAATGTATCAATAAAATCAGCAATGAAACTGTTTCATGCAGTAGTGAGCCCAGTAGCAACTTATGGGATACAGATTATATGGGATCACCTAACACTCGCAGACCTCCGATCCATAGAAAAAGTGAAGGCAAGATTTCTTAAAAGAGCTCTCTGTGTTGGAATAAACACAAAGCCGAGACTGGTATATGAAATGGCCAAAGAGACTTTCTATATCGATGACATAAAGGCAAGGTTCTTACTACCATCCACTCAAAATAGTGCCAAGGTACTTGAAGAGAGAAGACAAAAAAGGGAGAATATTTGGCTTGAATTTTATTGTACAGACGCCAGGTGGGACCAACACTGGACGGAGGCAAATCAAGAATTAAGGCATGTCATCACAAGTTTAGCGGTTCATGTATATCACCACAAATTATGTGCGACGACACATTTCCATGAAGTAACAAGGAGTGTGTGTACTTTGTGTGGAGAAGGATGTGAACGCTATCACATCATCCGATACAGAAATAGGACAAAATCAGTTTTAGAGTATAGCAAAGATCTATAGACTAAATAACCAATATGTATATTGTATTTTGGTCATTCGGCTGCAATTAGATTTTATTTTTATAAGTTAGCAAGGCCTGTGGTGAACCAATTAAAAGAGGACACGTCATGAAAGTCCAGGCCCTTCTCATAACAAAGAGAAGATGTCAAACAGAGGCTATATTTTGTCGTTCTACAACTCATCCTGGATAGATACCAAGTTATTGGAAATGTTGAGAGAGAATGGGCTAACGGGCGACCGTAGTGGGCTCGGTGCTAAATACTGTATCGGCCAATAATATGGTAGCAAGCGCGATAGAAGCTTTATAAAGCCAAGCGGTGGAGCATTCCGCTCAATTCCCAGTACATCTCTCTAAGGAGATTAATGTTTATCACAATTCTTATTCACTTTGACTGAGAAATAGAATACTTTTAAAATGGTTGCCACGCCAAGTTTTATGGCGATCTTTTTACGACTTGAAACATCGTCTGGTAAGGTTTAATAGCGCCCAAGTAGGTCACTCAGCAGATGTTCTGTGTGTGTGGCTCTACCGCAGTCGTCTCCTCTATCGTTGTACGAGTACATTCATTTCACAAATTGTTAACTAAAGCTTTGCAATATTTGGTCACATTCTCCTACCATTCTAGGTTTATACTGTTGCGTAATCTTTCTCGAACAATTGCATTGCTTTGGAGCTGTTCGGTCGAGTGAAACTTTAAACAAGTAGTTCCGTGAAGAACTATACAGCCTACTTTCATTTATTCTACTCATGTTAATTGCCTCTATGAACATACAGTTTGATTGCTGTAATACATTCGTAGATATTGAGAACCGTCTAAATATTTCGGATGGTCGCCATTCCAGACGACCCCGACCGTGCCCTTCAAATTTTGTTACGTCTCACCAATCCAACATGGCGGCTGTGCGAAATATTTCACCAGCATTCAATATCACCGAAACTATTCCCGATATCACCCTGGATTTCTTTTACGGTGATAAAGGAAACTACTAGAAGTTCACCTATGTGACTTTTGAAAAACTGGTAACTACAAAACCAACATGGCGGCCACGCGAATTTGCGACTTTTAAATGGACGTTTCTCGCGATTTAACCAACCAAACGCAATAAAACTTGGTATAGTATATGTTTATACACATTGTAATAGACCGACATCTAACTTGGTTCAATTGTTTACATAACGACAAGATGGCGGATGTACGAAATATTTCACCGGCATTCTATATCTCTGAAACTGTTAGCGGTATCACCCTGAAATTTTGTACGGAGATAAAGGAAACTACTGGAAGTTCATCTATAAGACTTTCAAAAACCGGTTTACTACAAAACGAACATGGCGGCCAAGCGAATTTGAAAATTTTAAATAGACCTTTCTTGCGATGTAATGTTCCAACCGCAATGAAATCTGGTACAGGAAATGTTTATACACATTGTAATACACTTGTATCTAATTTAGTTCAATTGTTTACATAACCTCAAGATGGCGGCTTTGCGAATTTTAAAATTAAGTTTTTATTTCTTATGTCGTAATCATTCGATCGAAGTGAAAGTTTGAATAATGAACCAACGCAATAATTTTCCTTTAATGGTACATGACTCTATGGCCTATACATTTAACAATCCAACATGGCGACCATCCGAAATATTTAGACGGCTCTGAATATCTACGAATCTATTATAGGAATCAAACTGAATTTTTTATGTTCATAGGGGCTATGAACTTACGTTCACCTATAGGACTTTAAATAACCTGGTGATCACAAATCCAAGATGGCAGCGACGCGAAATATAAATATTCACATGGATGTTTCACGCAATTTAACCTTCCCAGTGAAGTGAAACTTGGTACAGTAAATCGTTATACGAATGTTAATCCACTGGCATCTAAATTATTTCAATTGTTTCCAAAACCACAAGATGGCAGCTGTGCGAAATTTTAAAATCTCCTTGTTACTTCTTGTGTCCTAATCATGCGATTGAAGTTTGAATGCTACACGTACACAATAATCTTCATGTAACAGTACATAACTCTAGGACCTACGTATATAAAATCCAACATGGCGACCATCCGAATTATTTAGTCGGTTCTCAATATCTACGAATCTATTACTGCAATCAAATTGAAATTTTGTATGTAGATAGAGAGGCAATTAACATAAGTAGGATATATGAAAATAGGCTGTATAGTTCTTCACGGAACTACTTGTTATACTTGCTAGGGTATCTGGAAATTAGTGTCAATTTCTTTAATAATTTTATTTTGGACACCCCTGGAAGTGTACATTGAGAATCATGAAGGTATAACCGTCTTAGTTTACTTAGCAGTGAACCACCAGAAAAATGTTAAGGTGATTGGTTTAGAATGATGGATATTTTAAACAAACGTAGGGGAAGGGTGGGCATAGTGGCCACGCTAACGGGGAAAAATTGTTTTCAATAACTTAAAATTGTTAAAAACAATTGAAAACTGGCATTACTCTAGCTTATTTCGTTATGTATCTTTAATCAAATCATTTTAACTATATCTTAGTTAATTTTTGAACAAGAAATGTTTTTTCAAACCTCTACCAAATGGCCACTCTGCCCTATGGGGAAGGGCAAAATGGCCACTAGGTGGCCACTATACCCGATTTTACAAATAATACTGCAAATGCATTTAACAAAAATTTATGAGCATATTTTTTTACAAATTTAAGTATTGTTATAATTCTCCACACATGTTTAAGGGTCCCTATCATTTTATAAAACTAATTTCTAAATTTTTATTGAGTACAATAAAAAATACAAAAGTTGAAATGCTACTGTTACGTGCCACCCCCTAGTGGCAATTCCGTTAACTGGATTACGGAGGGTAGAAAGCACAACACCAATTACTGCTTTAAAGAGAAGTTAGCTTTATTGCTTGCAGGAAAGATACACCACTCAATAGCAAATACAAGCAATTAGAACCTTACTCCAGTTTCCTCAAGTCTCTTCCTTGAGCGCTCTTTCCCCTTTCACTTCTCAACAAACCACAGAAGTAAAACCGTCTTAATGAGTCCGGTGGCCTTGACAGAAGCTACCTGCACCTCTTCCTCATGTACACCAACTACAGTTACTTACGGAAATCCGCTACACGCTATTTCGCTGTCCACAAGCTGGGGGAAACAATGTCACTGGATTTCGTAACTCGCACGGCACTTCGTCACCACACTTCTGTCGCTCAGGAAAGACGCTCGCACTAGCTCGTAATACACACACCCACAGAAAACTCGGTCCCCTCACTGTTGAAGCCGCTTATATAGCAGCCTGGTGACTCAATGAATTCTAGAATCGTCCAGGACACACGACTTCTCGACATTTCCTTCACTGGCTGGGTCACGAATATTCTGGACCATCCCTTTCACTTCGCAGTCCATTGCGTAACGCGCACGTAATACACTGAGGCAGAGCACACACAGCCCGGGGGAGCTGTGACTCATGCGGCGAGCGACAAAACAAACTCACTGCCGTAACACTTCAAAACATTTTATGGATATTGTGTTTAGCCTATTTTTGTTTAATTGCACATTTCACATATGAATTCATTGTCTTCCTCATCACACCCAGCACAATCCTCGTGTTGCCCATTTCAGGCAACTAGAGCATCTGATCCATCCTTCATTGCTTTTGGACTTTGAATATAAGTCCTGGCAGTAAAGGCAATTTCTATCACTCTTGTCACTATCGGAGTTACTATCTCCTTTAGTAACAAAGCACGTTTTACCACTTTTGATTTCCTTTTCTCCTGAATACCTTCTTTCTTCATCACCTCTTTATCACCTCAGCCCAGCGGGGCTCGATCCTGGAACCATCAGCATGTCACAATTCCGATGGCCGGTGCTTAACTGACTGAGCTACTACCCTGCTCATGCAAAGAGGTGTTTAAAACGTTCAATATGTATCCCATTTAAAAGCACAGAGTTTGTTTGGTCTAGGCCTCATGTAAATACTTTACTTAAAAATATAATATGTAGTGTCGGACAATGTGACCATGGCCGTGGCCACTTTGCCCTTTTTTTTACGCCATTATGTAAATGTGACTCCGCAGGCCCAACCAGTTACACCAGCTCTTACTTTCAAAGATGAATTTAAAGTTTAAATCACAATTGTTTCAGGTATTACTGTCAACAATACATACTAGAATCATATACCTAGTTATAATAGTTAATGCAATACACTTACCTTACATCAGCAACTTGAAAAACAACAAAATTGATGACAACTTCTAAAAGTGTAATCCGATCAGCTTCAAGGCTCAACACAACACCAATGGCGGTCTAGTCGAGTAGTTGAGGCGCTTGAAGCCAGGTAGCAGCAATGTACATTAGAAAAACAGCCCATGGCAACTATGCCCACCCTTCCCCTATATGAGTACCTTAAGCTGCCAGTTCCCCTTTAACATTCCTTTTGACTGCTGTGGCGGTAAAGATGCCAATGTGCCATCCGTCTGCACCGATTAGGATACAGCGCAGCTTGTTTGCAGTTGTACGCTGCTATAATATTTTCTGCGTATCAAGCAGGTCCTAATTACACGCAATCAATAAGCCATTGCGCGCCGGTTTATCAACCAATCAGTGAGCTAGCTGGATCATAACATACGGCACTCATTAAAATTAAATTAACACACATACCTACACAGCCGTGCGTGTTGTGATGCAGAATGTTGGAGTAATTTAACTCAGCAGCGCAGTGATTTTAGGCTGATATTTTAACTCTAGAATGCCATGATTATTCTAACTTTCACTTCGATCGCATGATTACGACACAAGAAATAAAAACTTAATTTTAAAATTCACACAGCCGCCATCTTGAGGTTATGTAAACAATTGAACTACATTATATACCAGTGCATTACAATGTCTTTAAACATTTGCTGTACCAAGTTTCATTGCGTTTGGATCATTAAATCGCGAGAAAAGTCTATTTAAAACTTTCAACTTCGCTTGGCCGCCAGGTAGTTAACTGGTTTTTGAAAGTCTCATAGATGAACTTCCTGTAGTGGCCTTTATTTCCGTACAACATTTCAGGGTGATATCAGTTTCGGAGATATTGAATGCTGGTGAAATATTTCGCACAGCCGCCATGTTGGATTGGTGAGACGTAACAAAATTTGAGGAGCACGGTCGTGGTCTTCCGGAGTAATGCTATGAACTTACCGAGTTTCATTGAAATCGCTCCAGCCGTTTAGATTGTATTAGGGGGGGGGGGGACGACGACGACACACACACGAATCACACACACACGCACAGACACACGGACAAAAGGAGATCTCATAAGCCTATTTTTAGCCTACCTTTCCCATTTTGCAAAAATGAGGAAAAAGTAGACTTATGAGATCAATCGGGGCAAATGTGTATCTGCCTGTCTGTCCTTGTGTCTGTCTGTCCTTCTGTCTGTCTGGCTGTGTGTGTGTGCCCACCCCCCCCCCCCCTATCAACTCCCAAACGGCTGCAACAATCGAACCAAAATTTGGTAGAAGTAAAGATCTATACCTGAATATCTCAATGCCGTATATGAAAGTGATGTCTGTGCTACCAACTGCTGAAAAATAAAAATCAAAATTGAAATTTAAGCTGCATGTTGGATATCGTGGAAGGTATGAATGGGAGCTATTTCAAAATTGGCACACGTATAGATAATAATATATCAGTTTAATTTCCAGGAGGCCATACATGGCAGTGTTGCCAAAATGAATATAAGCCTGCTGATGGGTCCATTTTTAAATGCATATAACTTCTACACTATCAATTTCAATTCATTAAATTTCGTATGTGCTATGTGTATATAAGCACATATGACTGAGCATATTCTTAAGAGGCAACAGGACTGCCAACTGTTAATAAATGCTCTCAATTTATTTTATCCGAATTCAATATAGCAGAAAGTATGCAAGCCGACAGCTTTAAACTATGCACACGTATAGTACCTGGCATTCTATATTAATTTGGAGTAACTGATATAGGTCAGTGCTGCCCACATGATTCTAAGCCTGCTGATAGGTCCAATTTTAAAATGCATGTTACTTCTATACTAACTAATGGTCGTACTGGATTTCATTCAAAATTGGCACAACAATAGATCATATTGTTTCAGATTATTTCTGTTGACAATATTTTTTACGCGTGCTTTTAGATCCAATGTTTAACTGCATATAACGTCCATACTATCCATAGGACTTCAACCAAATTTTGTATTCTGTACCTTAAGAGATGGAACTAAGAATATATTCAGTCACCATGGCTGCCACCTGTAGTGCTCTATTAGGCTACATTATGCCAGATATACAGTATTTCGAACTAATTAGATATTTTGATATTACAAACTTAATTTCGTCATTATTCTAGATAGATCCATTTAGATTGAGCATTGGCATGAATCTTAAATTTTAAGAAAAGTAGGCTCTTTAGTTCGTCACGGAACTTTTTGTTGCATAATTGAAAATAGGCTAACAAATAATTAGAAGTCGTGTACTTCTACGTAAATAGCAGTACGCAATCTCTCCAGCTTCTTATACTGTCTCTGGTTTTTAAGAGGTTGTTTTTATAATCCCTCTGATGTGATGTGATGTGATTTGACATATCTACACCAAATTCCCCAACTCTTTGTTATTGCCATGGACGAAGCAATATGTTGCTAATTCAAGGCAATTATTTGCCCCATGATTATGCCTCTAGAACTGATTGGCATTAATAACAAAAGCATTGACGTCGCCACCATAGACCAGTAGAAGCACTGCTGGGTGGGGACAGATATGGAGGGAATTCTAAGCAGTTAAATTATTCATACACGTAAATTTTACGTATTTTAGTCTTGTAGGGTTTAATGGAGGTTCTCTCTTGTTATTCTACGATCAAGCCTGGAAAGTATGGGAAGAGAGCTTTGAAATTGACATTACTTTTCTGTCGGTCAACACAGTGTGATCCCAATTACTGGGACATGCCAAAACTAACCTGAAAGTAATTACATGTGGTCAATTAAATGCATACTTATATTATTTACGGACTGCTGAAAAGGGAGGAAACTAAGGGATGACATGTTTCGGTCGTGAAGCGAGCATCATCAGATCCAAATACACAAGACAAAATAGGTCTACAAAACATTAGCAAACCCACAAACGGTCTTTGCCCTCCAAAAACAAAATCCACAGCAAACTTGGAAAGAGTGCCAACTGTTACTGATAAGCACTAAAGCATTAAGCAACCGAAAAAAGAACTATTTATATATATATATCTACAATTGTGCAAGACAGAAAATAACGATCCTGCACCAACTAATGTAGCTGAGATACACTCAACCAGCGGACCCGTGCGATAATGGGTTGTGTGCGCCCCATGTGTACAGACTACCCACCCGCCATTAGTGCTATGCGGGATGTATACGACACAGTTCTGCAGGGGCTATCATCTTCTTTATTTGCTTAAAAGCACTTTATAAACAAATAAATATATTTCCGTTGACTCTTCAAGAAATGAATTTTTTTCCTGTACTATTGAGACGATTTGTAAGATTTTGGTACAAAGCACACCTTCTAACTCCCTCTGGTTTAGGAGCTTGAGTTTTGTAAAACATACACCTTAGCGTATTATATAATAAGATAATCTTGCCCCTACATTTTTAATACATCTTAGAGGAACGATTATTGGTGCAAGAAATACTGACAGAAACCTTTAGTTTATAAAAGTGTTTAATGAGCTAAAGTAATGTGCTGAGATGATGGTAAAAACTGCAACATACAAAACAGTATTTGTCCACAAATAATATGTTGATATAGATACTTATCTGAATTGAGGAATGTCTAGATACTGCACTGTCCAACGACCTGTCAGTGAAGCCACTCACAAATCACCAATAGCAATATTAACTTTTGTAATTTGAGAAATATAATGACATTCTTGCTGAAAATGAATGAGTGTTTGGAGGAGGGATTTCATGCCTGTTACATTCCCCCTCACACTGGACGCTACTCCAAGGTAAATACGTACTTGCCCTGTGTGTGTGTTGCTAATATTCATGATTACAACTGCCAATATTTAGTTAACATTCACAGAGTGGACTTGACGTCCGATAGATAAATGGAGCTATCCGTGCGTGACTTCATTCATTCTCTGGTATACTTCAGGTTGACGCAGGACTCGCTCCTCTGTTCCCTTCTTTATAGTTTTCTGTTTTTGAATTTTCTAACAAAACGTTCTACTTGTGTAATGACAAATACAGGGCGTGGCAGAAATAACTGACGAATTTCAAACGTAAATAACACAGCAACGCATCACGATATTCACAAATGTATTGCGCAGTTTAAAAGACCAGTGTTTGCTATTTGCATCATATGCACATACATATTAGTTTGTGAAAATTATGTCATCCAAATGCCGACCGCCCTTTTTGATGCACTTCTGAAGCCTCTCCCTGAAGTTCCAAATGACCCTTCTAGTCATGTCTAGTGGTATTGCCTCTATTTTATCACGGATAGCAGCTTTCAGGTGTTGTAGTGTTCGTGGCTTACGTTGGAAGACCCGAGCCTTCAGGTATCCCCAGAGAAAGAAATCGCAAGGGACGAGATCAGGAGAACGGGCTGGCCATGGAACGTCACCCCGTAAGGAAACATCTCTCTGAGGACGCTCATCGACGCCCTGGCTGTGTGTGCAGTGGCACCATCTTGTTGAAACCACACAGGAGGATTCCCTGCAGTGTTGGCTGCAGGCAGTTCGTAACAGTTGTACGCAACGAGCAGATGTTATTGTCACAGTTTTATCCGCCTCTTCAAAAAAGTAAGGGCCTATAATTCCGAATACAGGTGTTAGATCTACCGCTCCAATCTATGTGACAACAATGGCAAACACTGCTCTTTTAAACTGCGCAATACATTTGTAAATATCGTGTTGGGTTGGTGTGTTATTTACGTTTGAAATTCGTCAGTTATTTCTGCCGCACCCTATATAAACCCTCACTTTACTAACTTGTGTATTTGTGTTTTTAGGTAGATTTAATGAAAATGCTAGGCTACCCTATTGCAATCGCCACCATGTTGATGAAAATTTCGACATGTCTTCGCGTTTCACATCCCCAAAACCCCACAACAACCGTCACTTAAAAGGGTTGTGTGGCTGCCGTTGGAATCAGGGAGGTTATGAATAAGAGTTGTTCTCTCGGGGTAACCAGAGATAATACATAACAATACACAGTCGTTTTTGTCTTTGGGAATCTTATAGTATGGTATAAGCTTAGAAGTAATAAAGCAAGCAAGACTTACGTTACAATACAATAAATTTCCACAGGTTTATATGTATCACTTTTTTGTAAACACGATAAATATCGTCATTTTGCACTAATCATTTTCAAATGTATACACAAAATATAACCATTCAAAATCTCGTTCGTGTTACTTGAAGGGCAAAATCGCACGTAGGGGATGGAAATAAGGGGGCCCATTTCGAAAAAGTGAAATATTGCTATAACTTTCTTGATACGGTATGAGAAAACTCGAATTCTTTCAAAGTTCGCACTATTCTTCGTATAAGGTTCACGAACTTATGCCCGTGAAGTTTTCTGTTAGCTCCAACCATTGACCAAAGGGGGTTGGAAAATTGGATTTTTAGAGAAAAAAAAACATATCTCCGTTAACAGGCACAATATCAGAACCGTTTAAAATGGTGAATAGTTCTCTAAAAGTTACCTGAAACTTTTTCTGTAGGATTTGTTTTAAGACGTACCCCTACACCGAGGGATGGGAAAAATTTCGGTTGGTTAGTTCCTCAGTTTAGGGGCTGCGACAACGCGGTCATGTAGTCCCGTGTTCTTCGGGTGTGTGTAGAATCTGTCTGGTAACTCACACTAATACAGCCATCACAATTAACACCAGTTATCATTTTTTAATTCAAGTAAGGACTGCAATCATTGAATTTAAAAGTAGTTCTTACTTTTGCCACCAAACGCCATCGTCAACGACTACTTGTTCAGAACTTGGATACTATTACCACCGCAGTCGGCTCCTGGCGACAAACGTTGGAACCTATGAGCGTTAGTCAAATCTAACATATAATTTAGCTTCAAACAAGTGTAATTAGTGCAAGGTTCTTTTACATGCCATAACCTACATCTATGACATGGGACCGCCGGCTTTACTTCCCCTCCGAAGGAAGGCATACTGAAGGATGTTTAACACTCTTAAAAAATCCGACGACTTCGGCCGGGTTTGAACCCGCGATCTTGGGCATAGAAGCTCAGCATGCTACCAACTACGCCACGGAAGCCGCGTTGGAACTTTGATAGAGCGTTCCGACGAAATCTAACCTAACAATTTACCTTCGCACAAGTTTAGTCTGTGGAAGGATCTTTTACATGCCATAAATCTATCTCCGAACGAAGGCATACTAAAGGATTTTTAACGCTCTTAAAAAATCGGGTACTTGTCATCTTCGAATAATTCAAATATTTGAACTGTTCGATTTATTTTAATAATCGACTATTCGCATTGTTTGAACATCCGAATAATTTATTTGAATTTCTAATTAATGGAATATTGCAATGACACCTAATACAAACCTGACCAAGGGACGAATGGCAGGGTGAAATTATGATTCCACGTTGCGAACTGCTGGTCAGCCACACTTGATTGCTCCGACACAGAAAGGGAGGAACGAGTCTTGCTTGAAATTCAAATGCTGGGAGACCGAACTGAATCTGCCCAGTTGAAGACCAAGAAGCATTTGGACGGAAAGGACCATTGTAATGATGCCAGAAGATCCTGTATGAACAGTCCGCATAGTCAAAGCAACAGGACAAAAACGATGTTTCCAGATCAAAGGTCATGTTTCTAACTATCATCAGTTTATCATAAGCATTACCATGAAATGTTCAGACGTAGAAGAGAATCTCGAATAGTTGTTCAGAAAAGTCAATCTTTGGAATGTTTTGGAGTTTACGAGCAGCGTAATTTACCACAGCATGTTCTTGTGCCACGTGCGTTGGTTTGATTCGTTTGTTGTTTTTTGTTGAGATTTAGGTTTTGTTTTGTGTGTTTGAGTTTAGTGTTTAGTTTTGTTTTTGTGTTTCGCTTTTGGTTCGTTTTTGTTTTTTGTATTTAGTTTTTGCTTTGTTTTTCGTGTTTAGCTTTTTGTTCTTTTCTTTGTATTTTGGTTTTGTTTTGTTATTTGTTTCTTGTTTACTGTTTTGTGTTTTGTTTTTTTGTTTCGTTTTTTGTTTTTGTTCTTTTTTGTATTTTGGTTTGTGTTTTTTTTTTATTCGTATTTTGTGTTGTCAATAAACGTTGGTACACTTTGTCTTATGAAGCGCATTTCAGTGCTCGGCTGAAGGAGCACTGTTTTGCTCCACATGGAGGCTCATAAAGGTTGGAATTTGCTGGTCACGAGAGCAAGAATATTCCATGTCTTCGGTGAGTCTTGAGACAAATTGCAAGCACGCCTCTGCCCATCAAACTGAGAGCCATCAAGGAGACAACGAAGGTATGAAAATCTTCCTTCCCATTAGCTGAAAGAAAGCTGTAGTTCTCTGTCGACTCCGGAACGGCCATAGGTTTGCTATACACTCTCACATGTGTGTACTTGCGACGCCGACAAACTCTGTGGACCTGGCTGATGTGCGAAGGACTCTCAAACACCCACTACCTTGATCTGTCAGCTCACCTCGGCATCCGGTTCATCAGGGATAGTGGGTACATTTTTAGAGTTTGGTTGGTTCCTTAGTTAAGGAGATGCGACAACGCGATCATGTAGGCCCGTGTACTTTGGCTGTGTGTAGAATATGTCTGATAACCGGTGTTAATTTTGATGGCTGTATTAGTGTGTGTATCTGTTTATAATTCAAGTAAGAACTGCAGACGATAATTTCAAGTAGTACTTACTTTCGCTACCAAATACTACCGTCCATGACATCTAGCTCTGAAGTTGGCTACTACTAAATGCCATCGCAACGAGCGTCCGGTGACGAACGTTGGAACTTAAGAGCATGAATCAATCCTTACCTACAAATTTTGCTTTACACAAGTTTTGTTTGTGGAAGGTTCTTTTACATGCCATAAATCCATGACATGGTCCCGCCGGCTTTAATTCCCCTCCTAAGGAAGGCATACTGAGGGATTTTTTTGCTCTTAAAAATCCGACGACTTCGGCTGGGTTTGAGCCTGCGATATTGGGCATAGAATCTCAGCATGCTACCGACTACGCCACTGAAGCCGCCTTTTTTTAGGGTTTAATGTAGTTAAAGACTTTTCGTTTAGTTTTATTCTGGTACACTTCCGTTTTTTATTGTTGAATATGCCTTGTTTTATTGTTCTTGTCATTGTTCTTGCTTTATCCAAAAAAGGCCCCTGAAAACAAGAATTATCATCATGTGTGCGTGTTCGTGAGACTGGCCCTGTTGCCGAATATTGCATTATCACAATTTATACACCTGTTTGCGATAATGGTCGGCCTATTCTTTCATTAATAACACAGTGTCTCCCATATTTCTCCATTATAAAGAAATTTACGAGAAAAAATTATATTTCGCCAACGAGGATATATCTTGTTTATTGTGGTACTTACTAGGCTCTAGTGAAGGCTTGTTATTTATGTACAGTTAATTGAACATACGCGGCTTGCGAGGCTTTCAAAACACTGAAGTATATTCACAGCATCAAGCTATTTAAACTAGGGATATCGCCATTGTATCTACGCACTCTTATAAGTAAAATGCTACCGATAGTTCCATATTACCGAAACAAACTATCGATACTTTCCAAATCCATCAATTTTGAGCTTTTGAATAAAAAATCACGTTCATTTGTTCAAATTCCATACCGAAAGAAGATCTCGTGTCCTAATGATTTGTAATTATTTTTATTAAACACAATGTGTACAGAAAACAAGTAGTTTCTTGAAGAATTAAATAGCCTATTTTCATACATCCTACTTATGTCAATTGCCTCTATCAACAAATAAAATTTCACTTTGATTGCTGTAATAGATTCGTAGATATTGAGAACCGTCTAAATATTTCGGTTTGTCGCCATGTTGGATATTTATACTGTATATGTAGGCCATGGAGTTATGTACAATTAGATGACGATTTTTTGCGTAGGTCCATTATTCAAACGTTCACCTCGATCGCATGATTAATACACAATAAGTAAAACTTAATTTTAAAATTACACACAGCCGCCATCTTGAGTTATGTGAACAATTGAACTAAATTAGATGCCAGTGCATTACAATGTGTATAAACATTTACTGTACACATTTCACTGCGCTCAGATGGTTAAATCAAGAGAAGAATCTATTAACATGTTTCAATTCTGCTTGGCCGCCATGTTCGTTTCGTATTTTACAGGTTCTTGGAAGTCTCATAGCTGAACTTGTAGTAGTACCCTTCATCACCATACAAAACTTCAGGGTGATATCAGTAATAGTTTCGGAGATATAGAAAGACGGTGAATAATTCGCACAGCCCCCATCTTGAGGTTATGTAAACAATTGAACTAAAATACATGGCAGGGCATTACAATGTATTTAAACATTTGATGTACCAAGTTTCATTGCGATTGGATGGTTGAGTCGCGAGGAAACTCTATTTGAAGGTTTCAAATTCGCTTTGCTGCCATGTTCGGTTTGTATTTAACAGGTTTTTGAGGGACTCATGTATGAATTTTTAGTAGTGCCCTAGCTCACCGTACAACATTTCAGGCTGATATCAGTAATGGTTTCGTAGATAATGCCGGTGAAATATTTCACACAGCCGCCATGTTAGATTGGTGAGACGTAATGAAATTTGAAGCGCTCAGTCGGGGTTGGTCGTAATAGTACCATGACCTTGCCGAGTTTCATTGAGATCGTTCCAGCCGTTTAGATGTTATTACAGAGGGACACACACACACACACACACATACAGTACACACACGGACAAGAGGTGATCTCATAAGCATTTTTTTTTTTCATAAAATGAAAACAGGCTGAAAATGAAAAGTAAGTTACTTTATTGTCGTGATTTCACTAATCTTTAGTTTGTTCAATCAGTGATAAAGTCCTATTTTTACAATTCTACAGGTGATATTTGGGTCACGGTTCATTACATAGCTTACAGATGCAGCTGTCCTTAGGATCGTGGTAGGCGCTTTCTGTGCAAATCGTGTGTACAGGTGTCGGAGTTGGAAGTTTGGTCCTTTCCAGGAGTCTGTTGTCATTGCGTCTGTTTCTGTTATCCCCTCCGGGATCTGTCTTGTTTGCTGTTCCTCTCTTTGATGAAGGTTCCATAGTATGCTTGTGTCTCCGGTAAACTGAAGGAGTGTTTTATGTCATCTGCGAAGAGAATTTCCTGCGCAAGGATGTAGGCATACCTATTCCTTGTGAATTTTGAGACTGATAACACCCTTTCCAGCTTCCTTAGATTTCCTACCGTCAGATATAGTAGTTCCAGATTTGTTGTATTCCATAGGTATCTGTCGCCATGACTTTGATGTTATGATTTAAAGCCACATGAGCTTTTCATCCGTTTAGTATAAACAAGGCCTTCCACCGTGCTTGGTCTAGGAGTAAATTCTGAAACAATGTTCCGTTATCATTGTGAGAGAAGTTATGACTTTGGTTTTGTAAGTTGATATGACATGAGGTAGTGATTAGTGACAAGGTGCACCGTCCATATGACTTGAACTTGAACTGAAGTTTCCTGTTTCTAGTTTTCCTATTAATCCCCAGGGGCTCACATCTAGTGGGACGTGGGTTGGCGACCATGGGACCCCAGCTGAGTCCGGCATTGATTCCACTTACTTTATGCCGGGCTCCAATCCGTCTTCTTTCCTGTCGACCTCTCTTGGTCAACTCTCGTACTCTTCCAACCCCGATGATATTAGGGTATCCGAGGCCTTGGGAGTCTGTGCCTTTCCCTCCTTCATTGGCACTTCTCTCATCTTACCTGATCCTTCATTCTTCGAGGGATCAGCCTTCTGTTTGTATTCATTATATTTTCTTTTTAGCCTATTTTCAATTTTGAGAAAATAGGCTTATGAGATCACCTCTTGTCCGTGTGTGTGTGTGTGTCCCTAATAACTTCTAAACGGCTGGAGCGAATTCAATGAAACTCGGTAAGTTCATAGCACTATTCCAGACGACCCCGACCGTGCAAATTTTGTTACGTATCACCAATCCAACATGGCGGCTGTGCGAAATATTAAATTTTAAAATCTGGTTTTTACTACTTGTATCCTTATCATGCGATTGAAGTTTGAATGCTACACGTACACAATAATTTTTATGTAACAGTACATAACTCTATGACCTTTATATACAAAAAACTAAGATGGCGACCATCCGCAATATTTAGTCGGTTCTCAATATCTACGAATCTATTACAGCAATCAAACTGAAATTTTGTATGTTGATAGTGGCAATTAACATTAAGTAGGATATATGAAAATAGGCTTTATTTCTTCACGGAACTACTTGTTCTCTTTAAGATTCCCGCACTGATTTGTGACATGGCTCCCCGTGTATCTAAATAATATTTTGAAAGTGTTTATTTTTTCAAATTACCTTTTGAGAGTATTTTAAATCTAAACTCCATTTTGTTAGTATTTTCAATGTAAATTGCATTTTGTAAGTATTTTGAATTCAAATTACACTTTATGAGTATTTTAAATCTGAATCGGCTTTTTTCAATCTAACTAGCATTGTGTATTTTCAATTTCAATTGCATTTGGAAAGTATTATGATCCTAAACTATATTTTGTGCGTATTTTTTCAATCTAAATCCCTTTTTGAGTATTTTCCTTCTTGATTACCTTTTGTAAGTATTTCCACTCTACAGTTTGAGAGTCATTTCAATCTGAGTTACATTTTCAGTCCAGCTTAATTTTCGTTCTTGTTTCCAATTCATTGTTATTTTCGCTATCACCAGGACCATTAGTGGCCGATAACCTCGATGTTATGCCCCTTAAAATAACAATTATCACCATCATCATTTTCCTATTAAATCTTTAACCCTTAAGATTTTTTCTTCTTCTTCCTCGCCTTTTCCCGTTACGCGGTCCTGAGGCGCCAGTCGTTTCGTTGTGAAGCATCACCAGCAGATTGGCCCAATGCTCTCGTGTCCCTTTGGACATTCTTCATCCATGTTGTTTGAGGTCTGCCGCTCCCTCTCTTTTGTGTAGCCATGGAAAGGCACTTCTTCACTGCATGATTCTCCGGTCTTCGCATAACATGTCCATACCACCTTAGCCTGGACTCTAATATTTCTCTGTTATAGGCGCTAATTTGAAACTACCTCGCACATCTTCATTACGGATTTTATCTTTTGAGTGTAACGCTCCCCTTACGATTTGTGCTGAAGAATTATAGCTTTAAACCCACTCTATCTCAGACAGGGTGAATATACCCGGTGAGTTTCAGCGCTCTTTAAATTGCCGTGGATGATAGAAGATGTCGAACAGTTGTGTGCTAATATATGTTATAGTTTACAAACCTTTCGAGCCGCTAGACGTGGTTTTTACTGACTCTACGGCCTGAAATGACGGGAAATGACCTGTTTTTCTTCTTCAAACATATCGCGATATAATTTGATTATTTGTTTCACTTTCTAGTTGGTAGAAACTATATCCAGTAGTTCTACGGTCGCGTATTTTTGTGAACGAGTTTCTCGCCACCACGCTAGTACATTGCGAAACTATACAGAATGCAAGAAAATGCAAGACCGTGCTTACTTGTGATAACATTGGAAATACATAGTGTTCCTCGTTAAATATCTTCAAATTCGTGAAACAGTGTCAGAAATTTGCGTAAAGGTAGACTATGTGCTCAAAACCATCACCGTCTGCTATGCTCTAACGGCTTCGCATCCAGCGCGAGTTGCGTGCTAAGCAATGCACATCCCCTAATTGACGATCCTCCCGACAGTAGCGCTGGCAGGTTGAACCGAAGGTGAGCGGAATTCCGCTTATACTGTTTTGTGGCAAAATAAACGCAACCTTGTAACATTTCCGTTTGTAAGTGTTGGTTCTGATGCGTTGTTTACTTAATGTTATATAGTCTACCAATCTTATGTTGTCCCGACATAATCTCTGGAGAATCAACCTATTAGCGCCGCGAGGTAAGTGGTGGAGAATTTTAGTACTCCTGCATGTTCGCTGTTGGGAGTGAAGTATGCAGGCGTTGGAACAAAGCGGACGGTGGTGTCAAAACGCCATAATAGGTCTCATATGTATTTTTTTTTTATCAGAGACCATTAGGAGAGGAGGGAAACAAGCCTCAAGAAACACAATGACACTTCGCAACGAACCTCTAGAAGTACCGGAGTCCCTAAGTTCAAATACCTTGGAATTACTTTACAACCAACACTATCTTCCTTCAACATTCATGTTACAGAGGGAGCAACTCCAGCAATAAAAGCCATATATGACATTCAACATCCGCAACAAATTTCACTAATCACCGCAATAACACAGTTTAAAACGGCCACAGCACCAATTGCAACCTATGGGATCAATATCCTCTGGGACAAACCTGCGATAACCAACTTATCAACAATTTAAAAAAGTAAATGCCCGCCACCTAAAACGGAATCTTGGAGTTGGGAAGACAGCACTATCAAGGTCAACATAATAATATGTATTAACAAAAGAAACATTCTTCATTTAGGACATTGAAGAACAATTCTGGCTACCAAATACAAAGGCTTATGAGAAGACTCTCCACCTAGTAAATGAGAAGCAAAAAGCCATATGGCCTGAATTCTACTCAACAGACGCTAGTACAACATCAGAATGGAAGCAGCCAAATTACGAACTCCGACATATAATGACGAGATATGCAACACACGGTTTTCGCCACAAATTATACCGTAACCGAAGTTTCCATCAACCGGAAGAAGACTGTGTATGCAAACTGTGCAACAAACACTGCGAGAGATATCATGCTCAAAATTTAAGAAGAAAAGAAAAAAAGTACAAGCTCAATAATTAGACCAGGACAAGAATAATTTATATGTCAATATGTACACCGTGCGCTTCCATTAAATATATAAAAAGAACAATCGTGATTAATGGATTCGCGAAATTATTATCAACATATCTCACGTATTATAATTAGGTTAATTCAATGGTATTCGAGTTGGCGACAAACGAATACGACGTGTTTCGCGGTAAAATAAGAATAAGGTGCGTTCAAAAAGTAACGAGCTGGAGGCTGTAATGCACAAACCCGTGACGACATCGGCTAATCGTGGCGTGTGTAACGAGGTGCGTTTCCGACCAGAGAGTGGAAGGTCACAGCCCGTCGCTAGAGGGCACGCGAGCACGTCACGTGACGATACAAAGCGAGCAGCAGCATGCATCAATCGTCCAACCAAGACCAAGACAGTAGGCCATTCGACATGTTTCCTGGTGTGGTTGAAGACTGTGGGGCACCCATTGGGCACACACTTTCCGCAAGTGCAGTCGTTCCTTCATGATGGTGTGCACACTTCCGACGCTCAATCCGACCACGGCGGCTATGGCGTTCACTGTCACTCGGCGGTCCTGGGTAATGAGTGCATCAACCAGCTGGACGTTGTCATCGGCAATGCAGGGGGGTGCCCCAGACCGGGCATCATCGGCTAACGACACCCGTCCTTTTCTGAAGCGCTTGTGCCACGCCTTGACCCTTGCAAGGGACATGCAGTGTTCGCCGTACACGTGTGACATTCGGCGATGAATGTCCGTTCCCCCTACTCCTTCCGCTGTCAGAAACCGAACAACACCTCTTTGCCCTTCGTTTGACGCCTCCATGTCACTGTTTGCAATGCGACTGGCAGCGTTGGACGATTGATGCATGCTGCTGCTCGCTTTGTATCGTCACGTGACGTGCACGCGTGCCCTCTAGCGACGGGATGTGACCTTCCACGCTCTGGTCGGAACCACACCTCGTTACACACGCCACTATTAGCCGATGTAGTCACCGGTTTGCGCATTCCAGCCTCCGGCTCGTTACTTATTAAACGCACCTTATATATTCACACCAACGTCGTGTTTCAGGACCAAAGTTGTAAGTTAAATATTCCAAGTTTGAGAAAAATTGAAAACACAAAATATCTCAAAGAATCTCCTGGAGTTCACATCTGTCATTTGTGGGAAAGAATACAACATACATCAATAGGGTGTAACTACACTGTCATCTTGTGCGCCGCTCAATTCCCAATGCGTTTAGCTAGATTTATACTGCCATTTAACACTTCAATCCACACGAGTCTAACACCAGTGAATGTACGTGTGTGTGAATTTGTGACGATTCTACACTGAATGTGCATTCATGATGATGTTTATCTTGGCGTATATTTATTACACGGCTTTCTCAGTTATATTTCTATTCTCCTACTCAAATGCTCCAACATTTCCCTAGTAGCATAATTATGTTATTGTTAATTTATTATAGAGACTTGGGACAACTTGGTCATGATCTACGCAAAGAAAAGACAGCCTTGGACCCTTGTGTCTCGCGACAGACTTGGCTGGACGAGCTGATTGGTCGCTCTGACCAGCATCGAGACATAACCTTAACCTCACGTTTGTAACACAGGTGATTGTTATCCCAGTCACGTTTTAACGACGTTTACAAATTTATATTTATTTAAATTTGTTCAAAATTTTGAAATCTCATTACTGGAGGCCCCCTTTTCGAATCTATTTTTTTAAATTTATTTTTTAGTCGTTTACCCTCCAGGTTGGTGGAACCCACGGACTCAGCGAGGGAACTCACCACTACCGCCTCTACGGGCAGTGTCCTAGAGCTGGAAACATCGAATCGGAAGGGATACAACTGGTGAGGTGGGATTGGCACCTCGCCCAGGCGGCCTCACCAGCAAAGCGAACAGGGGCCTCATGAGGGAAGCTAAGGGATGGTTAGGATGGATAGGCATGGAAGAGGGAAGGAGGCGGCCGTGGCCTTGAAGAAGGTACCATCCCGGCATTTGCTCGATGACGAAGTGGGAAACCACGGAAAACCACTTCGAGGATGGCTGAGGGGGAATCGAACCCCCTCTACTCATTTGGGCCACCCGAGGCTGAGTAGACCCCGTTTCAGTCCTCGTACCACTTTTCAAATTTCGTGGCAGAGCCGGGAATCGAACCCAGGACCTCCGGGGCGGCAGCTAACCATGCTGACCGCTACGCTACGGAGGTGACTTCGAATCTATAAAAGTTTGAATACTTACGAGTGGTTGAATGCCTAAACGTTAACGTAGTTTTGGTAAGATAACGAACAGAAAGATTCTGTTTTATTGTCAATAACAGCCCACTATAGCGACGAAAAAAGAATGAGTGCTGGTCTACTGCTTTAATCTATAATTTTATTAAGAATAATACTGTTCATTTCATTTCATCAGTGTGCCAAGCTTTTGTTGATGAAAAACTTGCGTCTCGTGACAGACTTGGCTGGACAACTCTTGTTATTGCACTGTACGAGAAGCTGGAATGGATATGTTAAGGAAGTAACGTCGAGTTTTGATGACGTCACACCATTCAACCAATCAGCTTATCCAGCCAAGTCTGTCGCAAGTCCTTTGACCCTGTGCCCTCTATAAGAGACATATCACATGGCGTGTTTGAAATATTCCCTGCTGTAAGATCACTGAGTATTTTCTCTTTGGAAGTGGTTTGCATTGATACAGGAAGTTAGCAGCACATTCTTAAATGTTAGTTTACAATATATGTCCATGCATGTGATCTAGCAGGCAGTGAGAAAAGTGCAATCAAACCGTCGTGATTTTTATTAACAATTTTTTCTCAAGACTATTAACATCCTTTGTATCAAATTCCCAAATAAAAATCTGTAATATTATACAATTAAGTCCTGTAGACGAAGAGGTTATATAACAATTCATTCAATAATAAAATGAAATGCATTTAAGCGGACTTGTATGTAAAAACGTACTGAAAGCGACTTCGATTGCGTAGTCGGTATCATGCTTGGCTTCTATGCCCAAAATCGCGGGTTCAAACCCGGCCGAGGTCGTAGGTTTTCCTTCGGAGGGGAAGTCAAGTCGGCGGTCCCTTGTCATAGATTTGTGGAATGTTAAAGAACTTTCCACTAATTACACCTGTATGAAGCTAAATTAGGTTAGGTTAAATTTTTGACAAACGATCTTAGGTTCTGACGTTCGTCACCAGGAGCCGACTGCGGTGGCATCTGGTAACCAGGTTCTGAACTAGTAGTTGCTGACAATGGCGTTTGACGGCAAAAGTAGGAACTACTTGAAAAAATCAATGTCTGCAGTCGTTACTTGAATTAAAAACAGATAACACACACTAATACAGTAATCACGATTAACTCCGGTTATCAGACAGTTTCTACACACACCCAAAGTACACGGGGCTACATGACTGCTTTGTCGCAGCCCCTAAACTGAGGAACCAACCAACCAAAACGTTCTGAGGATGTAATTTAGTTTCACAAATAATAACATACCGCATAGCTTTCTGAATGATAATACAGAATTGTTCACAGGTCTATGACATCGCAGTGCTGCGTTTTATTTGTAGTGTGTGAGTTACGTCATAACCTCCTTCTCTCTCTCCTTCGTGGGGAATCCGTCTATTTTTGTTAGCCTATTTTCAATTTTGAAAAAAATAGGCTTATGAGATCACCTTTGGACCGTGTGTGTGTGTATGTGTGTCCCTAATAACTATTGAACGGCTGGAGCGATTTCTATGAAACTCGGTAAGTTCATAGTACTATTCCGGGTGACCTCGACCGTGCCCTTCAAATTTTGTTCCGTTTCACCAATCCAACATGGCGGCTGTGCGAAATATTTCACCAGCATTCAATATCTCCGAAACTATTACCGATATCATCCTGTAATTTAGTACGGTGATAAAGGGAACTACTAGAGGTTCACCTATGTGACGTTTGAAAAACTGGTCAATACAAAACCAACATGGCGGCCACGCGAATTTGCGACATTTAAATAGACGTTTCTCGCGATTTAACCAACCAAACGCAATAAAACTTGGTACAGTATATGTTTATACACATTGTAATGCACCGACATCTAACTTGGTTCAATTGTTTATATAGCCACAAGATGGCGGATGAGCGAAATATTTCACCGGCATTCTATATCTCTGAAAATATTAGCTGTATCACCCTGACATTTTATACGGAGATAAAAGGCACTACTGGCCGCTCACCTATAAGACTTTCAAAAAAGCGGTTAACTACAAAACGAACATGGCGGCCAAGCGAATTTTAAAATTTTAAATCGGCCTTTCTCGCGATTTAATGTTCCAAACTCAATGAAATCTGGTACAGGAAATGTTTATACACATTGCAATGCCCTGGTATCTAATTTAGTTCAATTGCTTACATAACCTCAAGATGGCGGCTGTGCGAATTTTAAAATTAAGTTTTAATTTCTTGTGTCGTAATCAAGCGATCGAAGTGAAAGTTTGAATAACGAACCTACGCAATAATTTTCCTTCAATGGTACATGACTCTATGGCCTATACATTTAACAATCCAACATGGTGACCATCCAAAATATTCAGACGTCTCTGAATATCTACGAATTTATTATAGCAATCAAACTGATTTTTTTATGTTCATAGGGGCTATGAACTTAAGTTCACCTATAGGACTTTAAATAACCTGGTGATCACAAATCCAACATAGCGGCGACGCGAAGTATAAATATTCACATGGACGTTTCTCGCAATTTAACCATCCGAGTGCAGTGAAATTTGGTTCAGTAAATCCTTTTACGAATGTTAATCCACTAGCATCTAATTTATTTCAATTGTTTCCATAACCACAAGATGGCAGCTGTGCGAAATTTTAAAATCTCCTTATTACTTCTTGTGTCCTAATTATGCGATTGAAGTTTGAATGCTACACGTACACAATAAGCTTCATGTAACAGTACATAACTCTAGTACCTTCATATATAAAATCCAACATGGCGACCATCCGAAATATTTAGACGGTACTCTATATCCACGACTCTATTACAGCAATCAAACTGAAATGTTGTATGTTGATAGTGGCAGTTAGCATGAGTAGGATATATGAAAATAGGCTGTATAGTTCTTCACAGAACTACTTGTTGTTATTTATTTATTTATTTAGGAGGTTGATGACTTCTTGGTCGTATACAAAATGTACTAGGGTATGTTTAGGATACGTCTGATAACCTGTGTCATTGTACTAGAGAGTGAATTTGTAATTGGGTCTAGTATTTGCGTAGGAGTACCCGTGATCGTAGGCCTATTTATAATGTTATTTAGCGAATGGCTTTTAGTGCCGGGAGTGTTCGAGGACATGTTCGGCTAGCCAGAGGCTGTAGCCAGGGCCGGCGAAAGCTAGAAGGGCTCAGCCACTCGTTTGAAGTTAGGCTGAAGCCGCTGCTGCCGGTGAGGGGAGGGGGACGTTGGCCGTGTGACGTCATAGGGTTGTAAGCCGAGCTTGCCAACTTGGCTTTTCCCAAAGAATCACCTGTTGTTTGTTTGAATCAGTGTCACAGAGAAGTTCATTGTGTGTGTTGTGCATGCGCGTTGTCCATCGTCAGTGTTTAAGCAGGTTATTGTCTAATAATTCGTTACAGTTTTCGAGCTTTAATTATATATGTAAACGATTTAGTATTTTAGAATCGCAATGAAACATGAGCTGTGCTATTTTTAATTGTGGAAATACCTACCGCAACACCAAGGACTCTGAGGTAGGCGTCATTTACCACCGATTCCCAAATGATATTTCAAAGCAATGGGTTACCAAGTGCCACAGGAAAGACAGTATTAACGTAAGAAATGCACGTATTTGTAGTAAGCATTTCTTGCCTACTGATTATCAAGATCATATGAAAAACCGCCTTTTAGGACTTCCATTGAAAAGAGTACTAAATAAATCTGCAGTCCCTTCTCAAAATCTGCCCAATGATAGTACACTAAGCCAAACCTCTGTACTTAGGGCAGACAGGAGCAGAAACAGAGCCGTTAGAGCTTCAGCTATAGTAAGGTTGGCACAGTTAAGTCCTAAAAAAACAGGCTATTTGTACTGAGGATATTGACAATTCCAGAGAATGTGAAACTGAGAAAAATTAAGAACCACCAGCTTAATCTCTTGTACAGACTGTGAATGTAAATCCGGGGTTATTGAATCATTACAAAATGAAATAGTGGGCTTGAAATCGCAGCTAAAATGTCTAAAACGGAAAAATACAATTTTAGTTGACAGTAAGTTAAGAAAGTCTAATTGCTACAAACGGTTTAACAACACGGTCAAACGTCTACGAAGTGAAATATGCGATGTAAAGGAGCATACACACAAAGCCGTTCTAACCAAGAGGGCCAAGCAAACTATGACTCCCACGCAGATAAAGGCTATAGAAACTAACAAGCAAGTACGGTGGACAAGTGACGACATATCTCGTTGTGTGATGATAAGGGCTCTGTCTCCAAAATCTTATGATTTCTGGAGGGAAAAATTGAAATTTCCTCTCCCATCAGCCCCAACCTTGAGAAGATGGTGCGCAAAGTTCACATGCTTTCCAGGTATTATAAGGAATGTACTATGCCTAATTAAAAAAAGGTTTGATGAACTATCCGATTTTGACAAGCTGTGTGTAATTAATTTTGATGAAATGCATATTGATAGTAGTGTTGTATATGACTCAGCCATGGACAAAATACTTGGTCCTTCATCTAAAGTGCAAGTAGTATTAGTAAGAGGTCTAATATCGAGCTGGAAACAACCTATTTACTTTGCGTTTGACACTTCTATCAATAATCCATTACTCATGACAATAATACAAGCCGTAGAGTCCTCTGGGTTGTTAGTTACCTACATAGTGTCAGATATGGGAGGGAGCAATTATCTATCTTTGTGGTCATCTTTGCAGATTTCTGAGAATAAAACATCTTTTGCCCACCCAAATGATTCAGAGAGACAAGTTTTTGTTTTTGCCGATATGCCTCATTATTTTAAACTGCTTCGCAACCACTTTCTTGACAGTGGTCTTATCTTGGGAAACGGCACTGAATTGGATTCATCCATTTTAAGAGATGTTTTGGAGAAGGTCTGTGGTGAAATAAAGTTGTGCCATAAGTTGAATCCAGCTTATCTGACTGTGAAAGGTAATGACAGACAAAAAGTTGGACCTGAAAAAGCAGTTTTTTCAAGAACAACAGCGAAAGCAATCGCATCACTGATTGGAAACTTCCAAGCTGCAAACATTTTTGAACTTATGGATAATTTTTACGACATTATGAATTCAAGAAGTCAACATGCTGATCCAGTGCATCCTCTTAAAGTTGCCTTTGGTGTAGCTGAACATGCAGAAGAACAACATCTTATACTAAACCAAGTTGAATATGTAGTATCGCGAATGAGAGTGAAAGGGAAAACTAAAATCTTTAAGACACATGTTTGAACAGCTTCAGGCGGAGTATGGCATTAAATATATAATTACTACTCGTCTTACTCAAGATGCTCTTGAAAGTTTGTTTAGCCAGCTTCGTGGGCTAGGACGATTTCATGACCACCCTTGTCCTTCTGATGTTATATCACGTCTCAGAATACTTATGATATCAAACAAAATGCCCATGCCTTCAAGGAAGACGAACATCACGCCAACTGAGGAGATATGTGAAGAAATTCCAGCATATTTGACCTCGGACTTACTCCAAATGGCTTTTACACCCGAGGAAATAGGATCCATGCAATCAAGTAATACAGGGAGCAATGCAGACATCAACTTCTTGGAGGAGGATATAACAGTGCCAGGTAATTATTAATCATACTCATCCATATTACGCGAATTTATTGTAATATATTTCAAACGTCACAAAACATTTTTAAAACATTTAACATAATTTGTACATTCATAGTTTCATCAAAAATATATTGAATTGGTTTTTAATATTTTAAATTGTGATATTAAAGTATTTATAAAGCAATGTAATTATTTATGATATATTTTTATGTATAAAAACATATTTGTGGATTGGTATGGTTTTATTACAGAAGATCACGATGTCGAGAGCGAAATGACATGGGCTGAGGACGAAGGAGTTAAGTACATCACTGGCTACGTTGCTTTCCGTGTTCGGGATATTGACCCTAGCCTTGGAAGAATTACAAAATTCGCTCCAAATCCGGAAGGGGGGCAGCCATCGTGGATACGAACTCTATCATACGGCTGCCTTACTAAACCAAGTGACCAGTGGTTTAGTTTAGTGAAAAAATTTGAAAGGGTGTTTTTAGAAATACATGGTCCTCTATTCGGGTTTAATCGGCAACCGGTAATAGTGAAAGTGTTAAAAAATAGGCTGCATTCGCTATTCCCGAGTGTATGTAAAGAAGCCATTAACGTGTATGCAAGACTCAGAACATTTATTAGAATTAGAGAAGTTAATAGAAACAAATTTAGTGAGAGAAAACAGATGAAAAAAGCTATTAAATGGGTAAGATCCAAGAAGTAAGCATATCTGTAACTGATTTGTTGTGATTTCGCTCATTTTACCTTGTTTATGTCCATTAGCCTTTAATTAAAGCATTATTTATTGACTGTTGAAAGTGTAAAATATCAAAGAGGGTGCCACTAGGGGTAGAATGGTATCATGGGGGTCATTAAGTACTGAATACCTGCTGCCGGCTAATGCAAAGCAGTGGTGGTTGTATGCAGTGTTGGCGCGAGTTACAACCCAGTGACGTCACAGTGTTGAACCGGCTGGCAGCACGTATCGAGGCGAAGTGGCTGAGCCCTTACTAGCTCATTCTCGCCGGCCCTGGCTGTAGCTACTTCAAACGGACACCCATAGGGTGAGCTACAAGTACCGTTAAATTTCAAGTAGTTTCAACATTCGCTACCAGATGTCACTGACACCTAGTGGTGAACGTTGGAATTTTGATAGAGCGTTACAACGAAATTTAACCTAGAAATTTAGCTTCACACAAGTTTAGTTAGTGGAAGGATCTTTTACATGCCATAAATCTATGACATGGGACCGCCGGCTTTACTTCCCCTCCGAAGGAAGGCATACAGAAATTTTTTTTAAGCTCTTAAAAATCCGACGACTTCGGCCGGGTTTGAACCTGTGATCTTGGGCATAGAAGTTCAGCATGCTACCAACTACGCCACCGAAGCCGTACTTCTGGTATCATAGCGGCATTAGCCCCTAAACCAGTTATCGGATGACTGAGATGGGGATTGAACCCACCTTCACGAGGTTGAGCGTGCCTCGTTCCAGTCTTCGGATCAGAATTAAACATTTCTAGGCAGAGCCAAGAATCGAACGCGGACGGCTTCTATGACAATATTTTCAACTCCTAGTCTACGAAGATTACCTTGTGGAGCAAGCGTGTGGCAGGAATCTGAGCAACACGCTAACATCGTTATGCTGGCACACATCAGTCAGTGTCTGCTTTATGGATGAGGCTCTAAACAAAGACCACGCTGCTGGGTTGTAGCACTTGTCTCTGGAGCAGCTACAAAACGTTTTATGGTCGCCTGACAACGTCATGGAGCATTTAGCAGAGCACTAGACAGAGCGTTCAACTCAGAGAGAAAAGACATACATAGGTGCTTTAAAGCCTGAAACATGCTCTTACTGTAGAAACATTGTCCTTTCAGAGTACTACGGGCTCTCTTGGGCCTTTACATCTAGAATTGTTGACTTCGAATGTTTAGATTACTTTTCACATTTTGGAAAAATGAGGAAAAAGTAGACTTACAAGATCGGGCAAATGTGTGTCTGTCTGTCTCTCCTTCTGTCTGTCTCTCTGTCTGACTGTGTGTGTGTGTGTCCCCTCCCCTATCAACTCCTAAACGGCCCCAGAAATCGAAACAAAATTTAGTAGGAGTAAAGATCTATACCTGAATATCTCACGGCCATATTTCAAAGTGTTATCAGTGCTACCAACTGCTGAAAAATCGCAATTGAAGTTTGAGCTCCATGTTGGATATCATGGAAGGTATGAATGGGAGCCATTTCAAAATTGGTACGCGTATAGATAATAATATTAGAGTTTAATTTCCAGGAGGTCATACATAGCAGTGTTGTCTAAATGATTATAAGCCAGCTGATAAGTCCTAATTTTAAACGCATATAACTTCTACACTATCAATTGGATTTCAACCAAATTTCGTATGTGCTATGTGTACATATGCAGATATGACTGAGCGTATTCTTAAGAGCCACCAGTGCTGCCAACTGTTAATAAAAGCTCTCAAATTCTTTTATCCAGTTACCAAAATATCAGAAAGTATGCAAGCCGACAGCTTTAAATTTTGCACACGTATAGTACCTGGCATTCTAGATTAATTTAAAGTAACTAATATGGGCCTACGTCAGTGCTACCAACATGATTCTAAGCCTGCTGAGAGGTCCAACTTTAAATTCATGTTACTTCTATACTAACTAATGGATTTCATCCAAAATTGACACAACAATAGATCATATTATTTCAGATCATTTCTGACCAATACATGTATGTCATTGTTGCCAACATGATTTTACGTGCGCTGTTAGATCTAATGTTTAACTGCCTGTGACGTCCATGCTATCCATTGGACTTCAACCAAATATTGTATTCTGTACCTTAAGGGATAGAACTAAGAATATATTCTGTCACCAGGGCTGCCAACTGTAGTGATCTATTAGGCTACATTATGCCAGGTATAGAGCATTTCAAACTAATTCGAAATTTCGATATTACCAACTTAATTTCGTCATTATTATAGATAGGTCCGTATAGATTAATAAATGGCATGAATCATAATTTCACGAAAAGTAGGCTGTTTAGTTCGTCACGGAACTTCTTGTTTGACATGACGACATCAAATTAATTGTTGGAATAAATTGACGTTTGTGAAAAAGTGTTACAGTGAAAGGTGATATTGTTTTATCTCTCTTCTGCTGGAATGCTCTCTCTCTCTTCTGTTGCTGTGCTCGAGTGTCGCTACTGTCGTTTTTGGATGTCACGGGTGAACCTCTCGATGAATTTGATGCGGTTTTAACCATTCTGTAAAGGATATCTCGAGGAAGATTTTTGTAGAAAATAATTTATTTATGATCAAAGCAAGCCGAGCAGTAACGATTTCAGTGAAATAGTCGAAAAAACACATGGCGTCCGTGCGCATTTTAAGCTTGCGCTGCGCAAACCATTAAAAATATCAATATATTATGAGTGTAAGAATTGTTCAGCATGAAAAGTTCTACAAAAAGTCGCCGAGAGCATATATCTCTATCTTCAATACATCGCCCACTATAAGTGTGTTTATGTTTTGATTTCTTCCAGCAATCTCCATTGAAATACTGAGGCGACAGTTTACGAGCTGGCTAGGGGCGATTTTTTCACCCTAGTTACAGCCTAGGTAGCGGGTGAGCCTATTACCCCAGATACAGCCAGCAGCAAACTGTCGAGTCGTGTTGAGTTAAGACTTCAGAGAAGATTGTTTGTGTTTGGAGTTTCCCTGGAAGTGCAACTCGGCTTTTCTTCACTTCGCCTGTGAACTTTCAGTTCCGCAAAATACATAATTAACAAAAAAATATACGAAGCGGAAATTTCGAAAGATCGACAGTTTAAACAAATCAGTCCGAGAATACGTTGTCACGCAGTAATATCGTCGTTGCATCGTAGTTGCACCCACCCAATTATTTTTTGAAAACTATACCTTCCCTGGTTTACTGGTTGTGAATAGAATTCATCCGTGGACACTCATTTCGTGATATAGACCGTGATTTTGTATTTCACCTGACAGTAGTGTATGGAACAGCCCGGACACTGTAGTACTTGGCTTAGAGCACATCTCAGCAAATATAATAAAAGTGATTGACGCTTGGAAACAGGAAACTACTGCAGCACAACCAAGTACCACTTGCCTATTAAAATATCATCTCCCATACATTTTAAAGTTTTTATTCAACCAGGTCACTCAAATCCATAATTAATTTAAGGACGTAAAACTTTCACCAACTGGAGACTTTGGACCGCATGGTTTTATTCTGTACTCTGTACACGGATGTCTTAGTTCATGGTTCATGTTGTAACGATGCTTTCTTGTGCCCTTCCTCAATATTACTATAACCCTCTCTTAAGTTAACTAGTTAACATCCCTGGGGCTGGTTTGCAACAACTCGCCAATCTTCTCAATTTCTCCGACATTCTCTTCAATACACGATGTGATTTTGTGTTTGTGTCTGTCATTATCTGTGTGATGTATGCAAGTGGTGGTCTTCCTCTCGTGTTTTTCCCTTCTAACATCCTTTCAATGACTCTTGATAGCAGGCTATTATGTCTGAGAATATGTCCCAACATATTCGCTCGTCTTGTTTTCAGGCTCTTCATAAAGCCTCTACTTTCTCCTGGTCTTCTGAATACCTCTTAATTTGTCATATGTTGTATCCAACTGATATTAGGCATTCATCTCCAGCATCAAGCCTCAAAAGCTATCAAGTTCTTCTTTTCTGACTTCCCTATTGTCCTGGTTTCACTACTATACAAAGCCACACTCCACACGTATGCCTTCAACAGTTTTTCCTTATTTTTAGGTCTATACATCTGGATGTGAAGAGATTTTTTTTCTATTAAAGGCGTTCTTTGCCTGAATAATTCTACTCTGAATTTCTCGTTTACTGGTTCCATCATACGTTATCAAGCTTCCCAGACACTTGTTATAACCCATTTAACCTCAAAATGTTCATGAGAGAGTTTTTAGCCTATTTCTGAGATCATCTTTTGTCCGTGTGTGTGTGTGTGTGTGTGTGCGTGTGCGTGTGCGTGTGCGTGTGTGTGTGTGTGTGTGTGTGGCCCCCTAATAATATCTAGATGGCCAAAGGGATTGCAATAAAACTCGGTAAGTACGAAGGGCGTACGTACTATGTTGTTTAAACTTCATCTTTTTCTACCCAAATAAAGTACATTACACACCAGTTGTTACGTTCACCTGCTCAACATAATCTCCTTGTGACTTAATACACTTTTGCCATCGATGTGTCAGTCTCTCCAGACCTTCCTGAAACCATTCTTTCGGAGTGATGCGCATCCATGCCTCGACAGCGACCACGCAGAGGTTTCTTCATGTTCCCGAACAGGTGATTATCACTTGGAGCCAAGTCGGGAGAATGTGGTGGGTGTGGCAGCACCGTGAATCCCATTTGATCAATGGCACAGGTGGTCTCTCGGCTAGTGTGGGGGCGGGCGTTGTCATGTTGCAGAAGCACACCTTTAGCCCATTTTTCTGGCCGCTTAGTTTGAATGGCACGATGTAAGCGCTTAAGGGTTGCCACATTTGCTGCACTGTTAATCGTGAACCCCGATTCCAGCCAGTCAATGAGGATGATGCCCTTTGTGTCCCAGAACACTGTCGCCATTCGCTTGGCGACTGATGGCACTGTTCGACATTTCTCTAGCGGTGGACTGTCCCTAAGCTTCTATTGCACCGATTGTTGTTTCGATTGTGGCTCATGGTAATGGAGCCATGTCACAAGCCTGGCCATCAAGTCGGCTGGATCTTGTCTGGAGAGACTGACACATCGATGACAAAAGTGCACAAAGTTACCAAGAGATTATGTTGAGAAGGTGGACGCAACAACTGATGTGTGATGTACTTCATTTGGGTAGATCAAATTAAAGTGTAAAACAGTAGAGTGCATACTGCTACTCGCCCGACCACGACCGTGCCTTTCAAAACTTGATACGTTTCACCACTTCAACATGGCGGCCATGCGAAATATTTCACTGGAATTCTATATTTCCGCAACGGTAACAATATCGCCCACAATTTCATTTCAGTCATAAAGGGTACTTCTACAAGTTCACGTATACGACTTTCAACAAGTAGTTCCGTGAAGAACTATACAGCCTATTTTCATATAGGCTATCCTACTTATGTTAACTGCCACTATGAACATACAAAATTTCAGTTTGATTGCTGTAATAGATTCGTAGATATTGAGAAGCGACTAAATATTTCGGATGGTCGCCATGTTTGATTTTATATATGTACTGTTACATGAAGATTATTGTGTACGTGTAGCATTCAAATTTCAATCGCATGATTAGGACACAAGAAGTAACAAGGAGATTTTAAAATTTCGCACAGTAGCCATCTTGTGGTTATGGAAACAATTGAAATAAATTAGATGCCAGTGGATTAACATTCGTATAAGGATTTACTGTATCAAGTTTCACTGCACTCGGATGGTTAAATTGCGAGAAACGTCCATGTGAATATTTATACTTCGCGTCGCCGCCATGTTAGATTTGTGATCACCAGGTTATTTAAAGTCCTATTTATAGTCCTATAATGTTCATCTAACAGTACATAACTCTCTGTCCTACATAATGCAATATGGTGACCATCCGAAATATTTAGGCCGTTCTCAATATCTACGAATCTGAAACAGCAAACAAACAGAAATTTTGTATGTTGATAGAAGCTATGAATATAAGTTCACCTATTGGACTTTCAATAATCTGGTGAGCACAATACCAACATGGCGGCGAAGCGAATTTTAAATGAAATTTACTCGCGATTTAATCGTCCGAGCGCAGATTAATTTGGTAGGTAAATGTTCATACAAAATGTAATCTACTGGCATCTAATTAACTTCAATTGTTTTCATCACCCCAAGATGGTGGCTGAGCGAAATTTTAAAATATAGCTTTTTTGTGTCTTAATCATGCGATGGAAGTGAACGTTTGAATAAAGAACCTACGCAATAATCTTCATCTAATCATACATAACTCTACGGCCTACAAACAGAACAATCCAACATGGCGATCCCATTCATAGGTGGGGGAATTTTGACTAGAGAAGACCAATAGGAACTACTTGTTTAATTCGACCGAATCATGCATGAATTCGGTCATTTGATTTCATCTAATCATAAGTACTTTTATGCCGGCCCCGTGGTGTTGGGGTAGCGCGCCTGCCTCTCACCCGGAGGCCCCGGGTTCGATCCCCGGCTCCGTCAGGGATTTTAAAACTGACGTGAGGGTTGGGACGGGGTGCACTCAGCCTCGTGAGGACAATTGAGTAGCTGTCTGACAGTGAGACAGCGCACCGATCACGAATACCAAGATTAACGGCCGAGGGGACCCGACGCGCTGATCACGCGTCACCCCAATATCTGCAGGCCAAATGGCTGGGCAGCGGTCGCTTGGTCGGCCTTAGCCCGTCATGGGCTGGATAGTGCCAGTTTTTTTTTTGATAAGTACTTTTATGTTCGACGATGTCGATATGTAAATATTATATACGGGGCAGATGACCTCGTAGTTACTCCCCTTGAAACAACAATAACTAAAACTAAATATTATATGCCAGAAAGCTGTATCATAATGGGGGTCATTAAAATACTACTTTTCATTATAACACAGTTTCTCCAAACAATCGAGAGCTCACTATTTTCATTCATTGACCAATTAGGTAAGAATAGCTTCTCACATGCACTGTACCGAAACTCCAATTTCTACACAGGGCATTCGTAAGATTTTGCTGACAATTTTAGTGAATGCTGTTGTTATCATAAACACACCAGAACGTCAAGGAGGAAGCAGGCTTATGACATTAGTTCCATGGAAATTATAATCCAGTTCTCTGTTCAGTAAATGTATTTCTTATGCGAAACGTTTCCGCCAGATCTCATAACTGTTCTAATCGGGACTCGAATTGCCTTCCGTTGACATTCAATACGCATCGAATATGAAGAATAACTATTTAATAATACGATACATATTAATTTTAAAGCGTTTGTAACAGTCTATTTTGTGTTATTTAACCAAAATAACAAAATGATCCAACATAGTACCTGTGCGCTATCTGTTGGTGCTACTTCAGGATAAACAATGTTTCAAAGCTTTGGGATTCATTGTTGAGTAGAGTTCAAATTCTGAGCCCACACAATTCCCAAGAAAGGAATTCAACCGACGGAATCTCGACTGATATTTATGAATATTTAAGCTAGAACAGATAGTAAAATCATAATTATTATCGTCGAGCTTAAACAGTCGTAATGGTAATTAAGACACTAGAATGGAAATTATACAACTCGCTTCGCTCGTTTTATAATCATATTCATGTCTTAATTATTGCCATTATTGGCTCGTTGGAACCCTCCGTGGCTTAGGCAGCAGCACGCCGCCCTCTCACCGCTGGGTCCGTGGTTCAAATCCCGGTCACTCCATGTGAGATCTGTGCTGGACAAAACGAAGGCAGACAGGTTTTTCTCGGGCGACTCCGGTTTTCCCTGTCAAAATTTCATTCCAGCAACACTCTCCACTATCATTTCATTTCATCTGTCATTCATTTAATCATTGCTCCAGAGGAGGGCGACAGGCTTCGGCAACCGGCACAGTTCATGTCCTCGCTGCTAGATGGGGGCTTCATTCATTCCATTCCTGACCCGGTCGGAGACTGGAAGCAGGCTGTCGATGTTCATTTTCATTGGCTCGTTGCATAATGTGCTATTGCGTATTTGGCCATTGCACTTCTTTAGAGATTTTTGATTCTATCTACAGTGGAAGACATATATTTGTGTCTCAGTATTAGTGTGGAAGTTAATCCTCGCTCGTAAGGAGTCAGTTATTCCATCTCCACAGCTACATCAAATTATACTCCGAGAGTAATACCTGAACTTGTTTTCTCTTCCCTCTGGCTTTACGTAACCTAACATGAAATTGGATTTGAGAGGAATCCGTTTTAATGCAAATTTCAGTTGGTCATTTGAGAGACTAGAATGTAAATTATACATCACACACTATTGTTTCACCACCACATGCAAATGACACCCACCCCCAAGGAGTTTATATAACTCCAGCTCAAGCCAAATGGAAAAGGATTTACTCTGAGAGAATATATGATAAAGAAGTAATATAGACTGTCTACTGAATAATGAATACCAAATGTGTGGCGCGGTTTAAGGCGCTAAAAGTCAACAAGTGAATCTGAAGAGTCACCACATTCACAGAATCCAATAAATAAATAAATAAAGATAGATAGATAGATAGATAAATAAAGTCCCGTTTGGGTTCATACACCATTCATCCGATTACGATCAAACTTTGCTGAGCTGTTGTGCACATTCCTACAAAGGTTTATTATTATTATTATTATTTATTTACCATAAATCGTACACGAGGTATGGAAGGCCTAGTGAAAAAGGGCAAGCCCCACATACATATTTCATGCTCCACAGGCACAGCTTACATCTACATTTGTTTTAACAATATTTACAAGTTTTACAAAGATATTTGCAGTATTTACATATTTAGAATATTGACATAGTACATTTTCCTGTTCACTCACTCTCTCACGCACGCACTTTCATAACCTCAATCACTCGATACATTCATTCATTCATTCCATTCAGATACTCATTCATTCAGCGAGACAATCAATCACTCATACATACGTTTATTTATACAATGTACCTTTTTACGTACGGCTTGAATTTCCGAAGAGGCAAGATCTTGGCATCCCCTGGCAGCGCGTTCCATAACCGCGCAGAGTGGCCGTAGAAACCTGTCAGGTAAGCATTGCTACGTGCGAAGGGCGGAACGAGGGTTACACCTCGTCCTCTCCGAACTGAGCGATATGCCAATGACAGTCGGCAAAAAGGGTCAATATTAATGGAACCTGTAAGGGATTTTTTAAGAAAAATTAGATCAATTTGTTTGGCTGTTGCCTCTATAGATGGAAATTTTGACAAAGGGGAAGGGGAATAACGAGCTATTAGCCTTTCTGCGCCGCGCTATACACGCTGGAGCTTGTTCATGTTTTCCGCTGTAGTGGGATGCCAGGCAAGTAAGCCGTACGTTAATATTGGACGGACCATGCATGTGTAAGCCATCCTGAAGGCTCTAGGTTTACAACCTCTCATGTTTCTGTACAAGAAACCCAGAACTTTTGTGGCCTTACATCTTGCCTCTTCACTTTGAATGTTCCAATTCAGGGTGTCGGAGATTGTTACCCCTAATAGCTTTAAGTTTGTGCACTGTGGGATGACACTGTTCATAACTTTGTATTCATTCTCAATGGGTTTTTGTGACCTGGTTATTCTTATGTATTTACATTTTTGTACATTTATATTTAAATTATTCACAGAACACCACAGCGATAAGTTGTCCAGATCTGATTTAAGACAGAGGGAATCTTCTTCACATTTAATGCCCCTGTATAGCACGGTGTCATCTGCATATAGTGACATTGATGAGGTGACACAGCCAGGAAGATCGAGCACATATATAGTGAAGAGAAGAGGTCTGATCACAGAGCCCTGAAACACTCCAGAACTAACTTGAGCAGCCTGCGATCGAGCTCCTCCGTACACCACACACTGCGTTCGACCCTCTAGGAATGACCTCACCCATGCAAGTAAGCTACCCCGTATGTTAAGCTGCTGTAGCTTTAACAAGTCTTTCATGAGACACTTGATCGAAGACCTTAGCCCAATCCAGTGCAATACAGTCCACTTGTTTCACTTCTGGCTGATTCAAGTAGAACTGAAACTCATCAATGACTTTTGTCAATAGAGTAGTGCAAGAACGACCCGGAAGAAAACCGTGCTGATTTGGGTCGAGCAGATTGTTCTCCCGCAGAAATTCCAGCACACTGTTTGCTACTAGCCGCTCCATACATTTACAAATTATAGATGTTAGACACACCGGTCTGTAATTTGCAACATCTTCTCTGTCACCTTGCTTATATATTGGCACCACGTTAGCACATTTCCACTCACACGGAACAGAACCTTGGTTGATAGACAGGTTGAATAACGCACACAGAGAGGGCGCTAATGCTTCCGTACACTGCAGCAGGATCCGTCCGGGAACATCATCTGGGCCGGTCGCCGCATGTGGTCTAATCTTCCGTAGGCTCTGAATCACCTCAGTTGTTGTGAAGTACAGGTTGGAGAGTGGGAGGGGTGGAAGTGATGACCTTGGCAGAAGCAGGTTCATGGTCATACCCAGCTTAGAAAAGTTCTGCTTGAAACTGTCACTGAACGCTGTTGCAATATCTTGGGGTGCACTTAGGAATTTACCGTTACAGTGAAATGAGGCTGGCGCAGCGGTGCCGCGTCTTCTGGACAAAAATTTCCACATTTCACTGGTGCTGCTTATTTTGTGAATATAATTGTCGTATGTTTCGCGAATTAATTTCTTTGTTTGGTTCCTGATGTTCTTGTATTTTTCCCACATGATGTCGGTTGAGCAACTTTTCCATTTCTTGTATAAAACGTTCCTTTTCCTAATTATTTTAATGACTTCCTTCGTCACCCAAGGAGATTTTTTCTTCCCACTAATGGTTATTTTCGGTATAGCTATATCCACACATTCAAAGAAACAATTTCGCCAGGCGTGCCACACTGAGTTGATGTCGCTGGTGTCCAGAATACATGGGGTGGGAAGGTGTAATTGTATACTGTCCTCACTGTGCTCTTGCTGCGTGGTTTGTTGTAATGCAATGTGGTAAAGATGGCTGCGTGATCACTGAAACCGGGTATGACTTCAGCTTTCTGTACGGAGGAAGGAAGGCTTGTGAGGAATAGGTCTATTGTGGAGCGTGTAGTTTGTGTGATTCGAGTTGCTTCGGTTATTAATTGGTCAAGGAATAAATCGTAGAATGCGGTAAGGAATTCATTAGCAATGGGATCCTTGGGAGTGGGAGGAGAGTTTTGCCAGTCTATTTCTAAATTAAAATCGCCTGTTATGTAAATGGCCTTGTATTTGTGCTGGATGTGTTGTACACGACGGAGGGACTCCAATAGTTCATCATTGATCTTTATGTATTACAAATTCCATTTTACAATAGGTGGTGTACGAGTAGTTACAACAAATTATTGTTGGCACCCGAATCGTTAAACAAAGTCCGTATGCGTACATATACCATTCATCCGTTTATGATGAAACTTTAGTGAGTTGTTGTGTACACTCCTGTGAAGCTTTCTGACTGAGTAAATCCATTTTACAATACGTAACGCATGGGTAGTTTAAACAAAAGTGCGACGGCACGCGATTCGTTTCAAACAAGTCCCGTACGCGTTCATATACCATTCATCCGATTACGATGAAACTTTGGTGAGCTGTTGTGCACATTCCCACAAAGGTTTCTGTATTACTAACTCCATTTTTCAATGGGTGGCGTACGAGTAGAGTCAACAAATGAGTGACAGCGCGAAATTCTCTTCAACAAAGTCCCGTATGCGTTCATGAACCATTCATACGATTGAGATTTAAATGGGTGCGTTACACTCATGAAAAGATTTCTGACTTAGAAAATCCATGTTACAATAGGTAGCGCACGAGTAGATTCAACAAAAGGGTGATGGGGCGCGAATCGTCTAGACAAAGTCCCGTGTGCGTTGATATAGTCTGCCATTCATCTGATTGCTATGAAACTTTTGTGAGTTGTTGTGCATGCTCCCACGAATGTTTCTGAGATAGTAAATCCATTTTACGATAGTTTAGAGACAGTTAACGGAAATAGAAAAACATATTATGTATCTAAAAGCACTTCAACAAACAAAGTTACAACGCCAACACTTTCTTTGATTGGCATTGCACGCATGCCGGGTACAGCTAGTAAATACATAATTTTCGTGTATTCTGAGAGCCATGTCTTAGCCTGAGATTGGGTTGTATTTGATCCATCTAAAGTGTCTTACAACTTGAAGGTACTGCGGTTATACACTACTCTATAACAAGAGTTCAATACGGTGTATTATATCTTCTTGCAGGCTCCGTCGTTCATATTTCTTAGAATGTGGTGAACAGGGGATTTATGTGCCACTCACGCGGTGTATTGTAATGCAGTGAGACTTAGTTTGCCGTAAAACATGATCCACTGCTCGACAACTGTGATGGAGAGCGCCATTCACTTCCCAGGACAGCCACACATAACCTCACTTTACATGCACAATGGTCTGCCTGTGATGTTCAGCTATATGAGCTACATCATCCATTGGATCCTCAGTGAGGATGCCACATACCATTATTATTATTATTATTATTATTATTATTATTCTTTCCGATGAGATGAGGCCTTCTAGGGACCACGTGCCAATTTCAATTCTTCACACTTTGTTGTTTTCTCTTCCGTTCCCTCCAGTACTCCTTCATCCGTTCACTATGCTGCTTCTTTCTGTCCTCGGACCACTTCGCACCAGGTTTCTTTGGCTATCTTCCTTGGAATCCTGTCATACTTAATACTCTTTTTCTAAAGATCTCTCTGTTCACCGTTTCTTCTTCACTTATATTATTTCTTTCTAAATCTTTCTTTACTTCTTGAATCCAGCTAGTTGTTGCCCTTTTCTCCCAAAGGTACTTGAATATCCTTTTTGTTAATCTGGAATCATCCAATCTGTAAATATGTCCAAACCATTATTATTATTATTATTATTATTATTATTATTATTATTATTATTATTATTATTATTAATATTATAAAATTACATAACAATGACCATGATAGCCCGATTCCTTATTGACGATGTAATAATAATAACTAGCATTACCCGTCGCCCGCGAATATTCTAGTTGTAAAGATTACACTTAGCAAAATCTCAATCTTGAATGCTATGACTGATTTATCCTTGGTATGAATAATCAGACTTTATCAATTCAGCTACTGGTGCAGTGGTTAGGAGTTTGTCATCCCTTCATAGGTATATCAGAGCGAAGTTAGTTTTCTGGGAATATCACATACACTGTTAATTTAAGGGCTTTAAATGTGAATTTCGGAGACCCTTTATAGTCGGGTGAAAAAGACCTTTCGTACCACAATCACACGTGAAAATTGCGTGAAAAAATCTAGAGTGCCCCTTAACCCCCTTAAGCGCATTATACTGTATGTATTGATGAATTTTGCAGCTTAATTTGGTTCAGCGATAACCTTATAACCGTCTGGAAACTTTCACAGTAATGTAATAATTGAAGAGTCCAGGGGTATAAAGATGAGGGTCCTCTTTTAATGAAAAAATGAGCTTTTAGTGAATTTGTATAGTTTAACCCCAAAAGAATATGTTAAACTACTCCTAGAAGGCACAAAAGATGAATGTCTGCGGATACACAGCCAACAAAAATATGTAGTGTAGGCAAGAAAGATGAGGGTGCCATTGTATGTGAGCTACAAGGATGAGGGTCCACTTTGTTGGCAGTGCAGAGTGCTCTGCTTTCAGTTCACTCAGCTGTTGATGGCTTAATGTTGTGTTAACTGTTACCCCAGTGTTGGTTTATTGGTTGTTGTGCCTTGATTGAAACAGGACCAGACTGTAAGTGATTAAGACTCGAGTGTTTTAAAAAAGTGGACGAAGTGATACTATTTCGAATTTTAATTAGATTGAATCACATGAAAAACAGTCGATGTATCTTTGTGCTCTCCTGTCACTCACCATTGGCCAAGGAAACCACAATGTGAGGCTGATTTTCACACATATTCATATTCTTATAAATGAATAACCCCTGGCACTACAGCCCGTGAAGAACCTAGGTCTACCAAGCGAACACTGCCCAGCCAATTGGCATGCAGATATTGGGGTGACGCGTGATCAGCGCATTGGGTCTCCTCCGAACAGGGCGCTGCCTCACTGTCAAGACAGCTAGTCAATTGTCCTCAAGAGGCTGAGTGCACTCCGTTCCAGCCCTCATGCCAGTCTCTAAAATCCCTGACGGAGCCGGGAATCGAACCCGGGGCCTCCGGGTGAGAGGTAGGCACGCTACCCCAACACCACGGGGCCGGCCATGTTCTTATAAAGTAAGAGTAATAAGGAATGAACAGGTTTGTGAAATCCCTGTATGTTACAAATCATTTGTATCACTTCATGGCATTACAGCTAAAAGACTGCAAAATTTACAAGTCTTAAAACAACAGGTTTACCACCCATGTGATATGCGAGGAAAGCACAGCTCCAAGCCTAACAAGCTTCCTGATGATGTAAATTCTGTATTTGAACACATTCAGTCCTTTAAAAGCAGAAAGTCGCACTATGGTTTAGCTAAGTCTCAAAAACTCTACCAGAGGAACTTAATGTGAGTAAAATGTTTTGTCGCTATACAAAGGCTTTCCCATACAATAACATATCACTGGAATAGTACAGATAAATATTTAACACCAAATTTAATTTGACCTTTGGCTATCAAAGGTGTGACACCTGTAGCACCTGTGACGAATTTACTGTGAAAACAGAATCTGTTCATACAAAACTAAGTCTGCCTACTGCTACTCAGAAAGAAGCTTCAAAACTTACGTAGGCGATAAAAAGATGGGTTTTGTTGACCAGAAGCCTGTGGTTGAACTTCCGTCTGAGAGGAAGGAAGTTCTCCAAAACTCGAGAAACAAACCAAGACAATTTAAAATAATTTCTTGTGTCAATCCAGAAATATTCAGATCGTGGACCACCTTTCTTTCCCCACTATATGTAAAACAATGTGCCTCTAAAACACGTCCAGTGAGGAAGCTGAAGATCATCCGTCACCATCCTAGAATGATCTTACAATGGCATGGATGATGAAGGTGATGTCACCAAACCGAAGAGGAAACTCTTATCTCTACCAGAACGTTCCTTTCACCTTCCAGAACTAGCATATGATGGACATATACCTGTCCCAAAAGCAAAGTTTGATGACCTTCACCACCTGAAAATTATGTTCTGTCAAAGCCCCATTTTTTTTGCATCACTCCCTCACTTGTGAAGTGTACTGTGTATTTAAGAAGCCTATTATTAGTTTCAGGTAATGATGTAGGCCAATAAACAAGTGACGTTTTTAGTGTTACAAAAGCTACCACACAAACAATATATTCATAGATTTCACTACAAATCAATGGACATTCATCCTTTTTGCCTAGATTTTTGTGACATGAATCAAATATAATGTTATTTTTATCATACTGCATAAGTCAAAAAAGTCTATCTACATAATAAATATGTCCCAGATATGTTATTCACCATTGTGACATCAACGTAACTCTTGTTCCTTCGTTTAGGATTTAGGTATTTCGTTTTCAATTTAAAACCGCTGTTTTCTCAAAACTTTGTTTTCTGGACCCTCATCTTTATTCCCCTGGACACTTCAATTGGAATTGCATTGCGTCTTACAGAAATAGATTTACCTGTGAGATTCTGTTACCATGGTTACTGTGTTTCATTATTTCATTGTAAATATACATGTTTTAAGGTATTTATTTAATTGTGAGGCATTTAAAGAGTAAGTGAGTGCGTTATGCTGAACCTGTAGGTACCCCATATGTGTAGGTTGGTGTTATGGGACCTTATTTTCGGTACAAAACTGGAATGGGACCTTAGCAGAATTATATAGGGAGGGGTTAGTATTTATTACCTTAAGTCAATATGTTGTACATTAGAACCGTACCGGTACCGGTTTCAATCACATTGTGCCCTTCCTCTGCGTAGCATACGATAAGTAAATGTGCAAGAACATACACTTAATAAAATTTCGCCGTAACAGAGGATACTAAAATTATTTTTGTTCCAAAAGCTCACATAGTAAAATTTTAAATTTCTTAAGAAAAACAAGAAAACAGCTTTCAATTGAAGAGATGTGGATGTGAAAATAGATATGCTCAATAAGTTATAACCATCATTTATAACCTAACTTATTCCCCGGGGAGAGGGTTAATGTCCACAAAGTAATACGGTTCTGTGAGTTACACCTCATTCTACTGTGCGTTCAATGTTGAACAGAAACCAGTTTGTTCTTCCGTCGTTTCCCGGGACAGTCCTAGTGTTGGCAAGGTTTCTTAGTTTAGGGGCTGCGGCAACGTTGTCATGTAGCGCCGTGTACTTTGGGTGTGCGTAGAATATGTCAGATATGAAAATCCACTGCCTGCTTCCAGTCTCCGACCGGGTCGGGAATGGAATGAATGAAGCCCCCATCTAGCGGCGAGGATATGAACTGTGCCGGCTGCCGAGGCCTGACGCACTCCCCCGGGGCAATGATTAAATGAATGACAGATGAAATGAAATGAAATGATAGTAGAGAGTGTTGCTGGAATGAAAGTTTGACAGGGAAAACCGGAGTACCCGGAGAAAATCCCGTCTGCCTCCGTTTTGTCCAGCACAGATCTCGCATGGAGTGACCGGGATTTGAACCACGGACCCAGCGGTGAGAGGCCGGCGTGCTGCCGCCTAAGCCACGGAGGCTTAGAATCTGTCTGATAACCAGTGTTAATTGTGATGGCTGTATTAGTGTGTGTTATCTGTTTTAATTCAAGTAAAAACTGCAGACAATAATTTCAAGTAATTCCAACTTTCCCTACCAAATGATACCGTCCACGACACCTAGCTTGCGGACTTGCATACCTGATGACATTGCAGTCAGCACCTGGCAGTGAACGTTGGAACTAGTAGAGCGTTATGAAATCTAACCTACAAATTTTGGATTCACACAAGTGTAGTTAGTGGAAAGTTCTTTTTCATGCCATAAATCTATGACATGGGACCACCGACTTTACTTCCCTTCCGAAGGAAGGCATTCTGAGGGATTTTAATGCTCTTAAAATATCCGACGACTTCGGCCAGATTTGAACCCGCGACTTTGGGCATAGAAGCTCAGCATGCTACCGACTACGCCACCGAACCCGCCTTATAATATATGATTTTCGTCAGATGGAACGCCCGGTCTATTTTCTAGATCGTGTCAATGGTGGCTTCCCTTTCTAGTTCATTCATTTCGATACTTCACCGAGACATTTGACCCGTCTAATCTTTACAGAGTTCGTGATTATGACATTAATGATAAAATAAAGAGGAAGTTATAACTGCATTTTATGTATTTCTCGGTGTTGATTTCGAAAACAGTAATTAACATGAAGTTCCGTGACGAACTAAAGAGCCTACTTTTCTTAAAATTTAAGATTCATGCCAATGATTAATCTATATGGACCTAATTAGAATAATGACGAAATTGAGTTCGTAATATCGAAATTTCTAATTAGTTCAAAATATACCTGGCATAATGTAGCCTAATAGAGCACTACATTTGGCAGCCCTGGTGACTGAATATATTCTTAGTTCCATCTCTTAAGCTACAGAATTCAAAATTTGGTTGAAGTCGAATGGATAGCATGGAAGTTACATGCAGTTAGACATTGGAACTATCAGTGCGCGTAAAATCATGTTGGCAACAATGTCATGCATGTGTTGGTCAGAAATAATCTGAAATATTATGATCTATTGTTGTGCCAATTTTGGATGAAATCCATTTCCTAACATAGACGTTACTGGTATTTTAAAATTGGACTTATCAGCAGGCTTAGAATCATGTTGGCAGCACTGACATATATTAGTTACTCCAAATTAATCTAGAATGTCAGATACTATACGTGTGCAAACTTTAGAGCTATTGGCTTGCATACTTTCTGATATATTGATATTAGGCTAACAAAAATAGAGAGAGTATTAATTAACAGTTGGCTGCCCTGGTTGCTCTTAAGAATACGCATAGTCATATCTGTTATGGTACACATAGCACATACGAAATTTGGTTGAAATCCAATTGATAGTATGGAAATTACATGTATTTAAATTTGGACTTCTCAGCAGTCTTAGAATCATTTTGGTAGCACTGACGTATATAAGTTACACTAATTAATATAGAATGCCAGGTACTGTACGTGTGCATAGTTTAAAGCTGTCGGCTTGCATACTTTCTGATATATCGGTATTTGGATAAAATAAATTGAGAGCATTTATTAACAGTTGGCAGGCCTGTTGGCTCTTAAGAATACGCTCAGTCATATCTGGTTATGTACACATAGCACTTACGAAATTTGGTTGAATTCCAATTGATAGTGTAGAAGTTGTATGCATTAAAAAATTGGACCTATCAGCAGGCTTATAATCATTTTGGCAACACTGCCATGTATGGCCTCCTGGAAATTAAACTGAAATATTATTATCTATACGTGTGCCAATTTTGAAATAGCTCCCATTCATATATTCTAAGATATCCAACATGGAGCACAAATTTCAATTGCGATATTTCAGTAGTTGGTATCATTGAAATAATTTTCAAATACGGCATTGAGATATTCAGGTATAGATCTTCAAATTTTGTTTCGATTGATGCAGCCATTTAGGAGTTGATAGGGGGGGACACACACACACACACACACCTAGACAGACACACATTTGCCCGGATCGATCTCATAAGTCTACTTTTCCCTAATTTTTGCAAAATGTGAAAAGTAGGCAAAAAATGTCGAGCACGTCACGATTTCTTGAAAAATTCTATTGTACTTGTTTTTGTGAACATTACCTGCGATTGAACATAGCCTAATAGAAGAACTACCAGAGGAAGTTTAAAATTTGTTTCGAACGTTGATGTAAACATTCATAACATTTGTTCCTCTTGGTCAATCGTCTTTTTATGTTAGTCTCTTTTAGAAACTGCACCTTAATTTTAATAGCATGCTGAGCTTCTATGCCTAAGGTCACGGGTTCAAACCCGGCCGAAGTCGTCGGATTTTTTAAGAGCGTTAAAATCCTTCAGTATGCCTTCCTTCGGAGGGGATGAATAGCCAGCGGTTCCATGTCATATATCTACGGCAGGTAAAATATCTTTCCACTAATTAAACTTGTGTGAAGTTAAATTTCTAGGTTAGATTTCGTTGAAACGCTCTATGATAGTTCCAACGTTCACCACTAGGTGTCACTGACATCTGGTAGGGAAAGTTGCAACTACTTGAAATTGAACGGAACTTGTAGCTCACCCTATGGGTGTCCGCTTAAAGCAGCCACAGCCTCTGGCGAACCAAACATGTCCTCGGACACTCCCGGCACTAAAAGCCATACAATAAGTAAATGGATGTGTCCTATTGTGATTCATGGGAAGATGTTACTACACAATCACCCGGGATCAAACCAAATTTATTGGAGCTCGTTAACCACTAACTGTGTTCGAAATGGAATCGATACTCGTGTTATTATAATGCAGACCAAGTGCGTGCTTACGCAACCAAACGCAGCTCGCGCTGGTGAAATGAAATCTGCTAATCACACATGAATCATGGGAAAGTGTTTTATGAACCTCGGAAATACTGTGGATTGTGAGCACGTGTGACCAAACAGCCGGGAATACGCTATTCCTAAAGTCAGGAAGTGTAGTAAAGAGTGCTTGGTTTAGGAGAAAACAGGACGTCTCGCTTGGCAACCATGGATCAACATTGACCGCGTTGCTAGGATTACCCGCAAGCACAAGATAAAAACAGTTTTCGACACTATGACCAAAATTGGTCAAGGATTAGCATTAAACAAAGATAAATTGTCCCCAATACTACAACCTGGGGGGACAAACAAAACGCTCCATTGCAACTCGCATCAAAGAGCATCAAAGGAACATCCGTCTAAACCAATCTGACAAATCAGCTATAGCTGAACATGCCCTGTCTTCAGGGCACGATGTATGTTTCAAGGATGCTCATGCGCTTGCCCTTGTTAAGCACAACTGGTCTAGAATTATAAGGAAGGCAGTTGAAATTCGTAAAATCCCTAATAATTTTAACAGACACTAGATATCAGCTAAGTGACACTTGGCTACCAGTTATTAAGGATCTAGGAAGATAGTTCCTCTCAGTCTCTCTGAGATAACCTATTTCAAATTGTACTTTTACCTCTATGGCTACAGAGCCTGGATTTGATCTCCTTTGTTCGTCACTGGAGGAGTTTCCATCTGTTTTTTCGCCGTTGTCTGTATGACGTTAGGTATCGTTCAGATACACTTCCCTTTTGTTAATGTTTCCTTATATCCGTCTAACCCTCCCACCTCCCTCCCCCCCTTCCCCCTCTTCTTTTGGACATCCTCATTCTTCGAGGAGTCTCTATATTTTCACCCCGACCCCTTTACCTTCTCCTTACTTACTACTCTGTCCGCCGTTCTACCATGGTCCATACAGTAATTTCTGGCAGCTGCTCTCTGGTGACGAACAGAGGAATTTATCTATATTTTTTTTGTAATTTTTTGTAATCTCATTGATATCCTTTCTTTGGCCACATTGTTTGATTCCATTGAAAAAGGAGGCAAGGTTTCTCCGATACGTATGGTTCTAATTTAAATACACACGGCACTAGCTCAAAAAAACATGAATCATTTATAGGACTGTCCCGGGAAACGACGGACGAACACACTGGTTTCTGTTCAACATTGAACGCACATTAGAATGAGGTGGAACTCAGAGAACCGTATTACTTTGTGGACATTAAGAATGTTGAATATCTGGCATAGAGTCCGTTCCATTCGTATTCCACGTATTTTCACGAGCCGAACACATTTAATTATTTTTTGAATTGCGCAGGAACATTGCGTTGCCTGTGATCTGTTTACATTGTGGAATATTATCGCTAATCTTGTGCCCGCACAGCGCAGTGTAATTAAGGCTTATGCAGGAACTCTCTTTACACAATGCCTTGCCTGGTTTTATAATTTGGAAGCACCTACTCTACTGTACCTGGTGTACTTCGCAGTCCAGACCAATCCCCTCTGTCATTGCGGCCCGCAATTAATTTAAACTAATAAATAGTCCACTGAGATTATCTGGCTGTCAACCCGCGGTATGTAATACGTAAAAACGAAATATTTTAGAATTAAACCAGGTGAGCTGCATCAATAACACTCGAATGCAATAAAACACAAAATGGATTATATTCCCATTACAATATGGCGCACATGTACAATTCAAGGACCACTAGCCTACGACTTCCACTCATCCAGCTTTTCCCCCAGGGCGTCACATCTTATGGGAAGTGGCTTGGCAACCACGGGACTCCAGCTGAGTCCGGCATTGCTTCAACTTACTTGTGACGGGCTCCTATCCGTCTTCTTTCCTTTCGACCTCCCTTGGTCAACTCTTGTTCTTTTCCGACCCCGGCGGTATTAGGGTATCCGAGGCCTAGGGAGTCTTTCACTTTCCCGCCTTAATTGGCCCTTGTCTCATCTTTCCTGATCCCTCCTTCTTCGAGGGGTCAGACCTCTTGTTTTCTTCTCATTATATTTCCTTTCCTCTTTAAGATTCCCGCACTGCTTTTGTTACTTGGCTCCTCTTGTAACTAAATTCCCTTTAGCGTTTTTTTTCATCTACACTACATTTTGTAGTTATTTTTAATCTACGTTGCATTTTGAAATTTTTTCCCATCTAAATTGCATTTCGCGACTGTTTTCAACCTCAACCTCAATTGCATCTACATTGCTATTTAGTAAGTCTTTCAATGTATATTTTATAAGTATTTTTAATCAAAACCACATTTCGCAAGAATATTGAATCTAAATTGCATTGTGTTTGGCGGGCATTTTGCAAGTATTTTGATTCTCAATTGCATTTTGTGGGTATTTTGAATCTAAATTACATTTTCTCAAGTATTATTAATCTAAATTGCATTTTGTAAGTATTGTCAATCCAAATGAGTAGTTTGAATCGACCGTACATTTTGTAAGCATTTTCAATTTCAATTGCATTTTGTAAGAATTTTAAATTTCAATTGAATTTTCTACGTATTTCAACTTTGCATTGCATTTTCTACGTATTTTGAACCTAGCCTACATTTTGTGTGTATTTTTCAATCTATTCCTTTTGTGAATCTTTTCGTTCTAAATTCACTTTTATAAGAACCCAGAACATTAAGGGACGATAACCTAGATGTTAGGCCCCTTAAAACAACAATTATCATCATCATCATCCAGGTTTTTCGCGGACAGTCCTGGGTTTTCACGATAGTCCGGCGAAATGTCCAGGGAAGTTCACTGTCCTGGGATAAGAAGTTCACAAGTTTGAGTTATTTGAAGAATAAAGCACAGATCAATGTAATAAATGTAAAACAAAATATTGCAATGCAGCCGGAAGGAATCAGTAACCTCTATGGACATCATATTGGCAGTTGAAAAGCTGAAGGAAGTAGGAGACTTCTGTTACTTACGAAGCAAAACAACCAGTGATGGACGAAGCAGAGAGGATATAAAAAGTAGGTTAGCACAGGCAAAGAAAGCATTTCTACAAAAAAGGAATCTGTTGACATCGAATATAGATTTAGGTATTACGAAGTCATTTTTGCAAGCCTTTGTCTGGAGCGTGGCGCTCTATGGAAGTGAAACATGGACTGTTGGAGTAGCAGAAAAGAGGAGAATTGAAGCGTTTGAAATGTGGTGTTACAGGAGAATGATGAAGATCAGATGGGTAGATAGGGTTACAAACGAAGAGGTATTAAGACGAGTGGGAAAGGAGAGATGTTTCTGGCGACTGCTAATGAAGAGGAGAGATAGGTTGGTAGGACACATACTATGACACCCAGGAATAGCAAACTTAGTGATGGAAGGAAGGTTCGAGGACAAGAACTGTAGAGGTAGACCAAGGTTAGAGTATGTTAAACTGATTGCCTCGGATGTAGGGTGTGGTAGCTTGTTGAGATGAAACGATTAGATCAGGAGAGGGAGTCATGGAAGCTGCATCAAACCAGTCAAAAGACTGAAGACTCAAACAACGACAACAATGTTTCGTTTTAAATTTCGATTCGCTGGTTGGCAACACTGTTGTTTTGACTGGCTTTTAGTAACTTTCAGGAGCAACTATTCCTTTTTTGTCCGCCTCGCTGTGAAGTGGCTAGCATTCTTGGATGTCGCCGCGGAGGCCCGGGTTCGATTCCTACCTACTCCATGCAAATGCCAGGATGGTACTTAACTTAAGGCCACGGCCGCTTCCTACCCAAATCCTACCTCAATTACAAATACACACACCCAAGTACACGGGCTACATAACCACGTTGTCGCAAAGCCTCAAAATAATCTACAAGCACAACAACATTCATACGTAATAAATACTGGTTGGATCCTCAGTTTAGGGACTGCACAACGCGGTCATGTAGCCCCGTGTACTTGGGCTGTGTGTAGAATCTGTCTGATAACCGGTGTTAATTTTGATGGCTGTATTAGTGTGTGTTATCTGTTTTATTTCAAGTAAGGACTGCAGACATTCGAGTTTCAAGTAGTTGCAACTTTTGCTACCAAACGCTACATTCAACGACCAACTACTTCTGAACGTGGTTACTAGATGCCACCGCAGTCGGCTCCTGGTGACGAACGTTGGAACCTAGGATCGTTAGTCACATCTAATGTTTAATTTAGCTTCACACAATAATAGTTAATGGAAGGTTCTTTATCATCCCATAAATCTATGACATGGGACCGCCGGCTTGACTTCCCCTCCGAAGGAAGGCATACTGAGGGATTTAACGCAGTTCGATGACTTCGTCCGGGTTTGAACCTTTGGCATAGAAGCTCAGCATTCTACCACCGAAGCCGACTGTCATGAAGACCCTTTATATCATCGCCATAATCACAACTGTTAAAATGTAGAACAAGTAGTTGCGTGAAGAACTATACAGCCTATTTTCACATATCCTACTCTTGTAAATTAACTCCATCAACATACAAAATTTCAGTTTGATTGCTGTAATACATTCGTATATTGAGAACCGTCTAAATGTTTCGGATGGTCGCCATGTTGGATTCTTATATAGGCTATGTAGGTCTTCGAGTTATGTACTTTTACATGAAGATTATTGTGTAGGTGTAGTATTCAAACATCAATCGCATGATTAGTACACAAGAAATGAAAATCGGTTTTTAAAATTTCGCACAGTTGCCATCTTGTAGCTGTAAAAAAAAATTGAAATAAATTACTGTAGATGACAGTGGATTGAAATTTGTATGAGAATTTACCATACCAAGTTTTACTGTGCTCGGATGGTTAAATCGCGAGAAACGTCCATTTAAAAATGTATATTGCGTGTCGCCGCCATATTGGATTTGTGCTCACCAGGTTATTTATTGTCCTATAGGTGAACGTATGTCCATAGCCTCTATCAACACACAAAATTTCAGTTTGATTGCTATCATAGATTAATATAAATTGAGAACCGTCTAAATATTTCGGTTGATCGCCATTATGTACTATGTTACGATTTTTCGTAGGCTCATTATTCAAGCGTTTACTGCGATTGCATGATTAATACACGAGAAATAAAAACTTAATTTTAAATATGCGCACAGCCGCCATCTTGGAGTTATGTGAATATTTGAACTAAATTAAATGCCAGTGCATTCCAATATGTATAATCATTTACCGTACCATATTTCACTGCGCTCAGATGGTTAAATCGCGAGAAAAGTCTATTAAAATCTTTCATTCGCTTTTCCGCCATGCTCGTGTTGTATTTTACAGGTTTTTGAAAGTCTCGTAGCTGAACTTTCAGTAGTACCCTTTATCATAGTACAAAATTTCTGGGAGATATCAGTAATTGTTTCGGAGATAAAGAATGCCAGTGACATATTTCGCACAGCCGCCATCTAGAGGTTGTTTAGGCAATTGAACTAAATTAGATGCCTGTGCATTACAATGTGTATAACCATTTGCTGTACCAAGTTCTATTGCGTTAAAATGGTTAAATTGCGAGAAAAGTCTATTTAAAAGTTTGAACTTCACTTGGCCGCCATGTTCGTTTTGTAGTTAACAGGTTTTTGAAAGTCTCATAGCTGAACTTCTAGTAGTGCCCTTTATGTCCGTATAATATTTCAGGGTGATGTCAGTAACAGTTTCGGAGATATAGAATGCCGGGGAAATATTTCGCACAGCCGTCATGTTGGATTGGTGAGACGTAATCAAATTTCAAGGGCACGGTCTGGGTTAGCCAAAATGGTCCTATGACTTTACGGAGTTTCATTAAAATCGCTCTAGCCGTTTAAGAGTTATTAGAGGGGACACACACACATACAGACAGACACACACACGGACAAAAGGTGATCTGATAAGCCTATATTTTTATAAAATGAAAATAGGCTAAAAATATACCCCCTACCTCCTTTCCCCCCACACTCCCACAACCCCCCCCCCACCAAAAAAAAAACAACGTTTTCAAAATTTGCGATCTTGGAGGTTTCTTCTTAATTTAACTCGCCACGCAGTAAAATTCTTGCCCTCCGTGCTTCAGAATGCTTTTTACATGAATTTAAGTGGCTGTGCGTTGGGATGCCTTCCTTCAGGCAGACGCTTTCTCTGCACAAGGAGATCAGTTTAATTAGACAGCCCGAGTCTCTGGCCTCAAACCTACAGAGTATTGGAATGATCTTGCTGTTGTAGTCAGAGATTTCCCCTCAAGCCCACGCTGCTTTGTGAACGTGGAATAAACAAGACGATACATTTTAAACATGTTTGCTACCGCGGAACGACCTGAGTTGGGCCGCAGGCAGTGAGCGACGAGCTTGCTACAGTACATAACAATCAGGTCAAGTCTGAGTTCATCTCACTTCACAAAGGAAATATCTCAATGAAAACCTAACTTACTTAAGCCTTTATTTTGTGTGTCTGCCTTTGTGGTCTAGTGGATAGAGCGTGGCAATCTGGAACGAGTGGGCCCGGGTTTTAATAATAATAATAATAATAATAATAATAGTAATAAAAAATTACAGTCAGTCTGAAAGACTAGACGTTATATCATTTCAAATGACGCATGCTACAAATGCTACACATGTTAGAAAGGCTCAGGAGAGCTCTTTCAACAGACTCCATTACCCATTAACTTAGGCTTCCCGCGCAGGCACCTCTTTAAGGGTCACCCTGTATTTGAGTCTGGCATCTTTTACAACTCTTTAAGAGTCACCCATTATTTGAATCTGATATCTCGCAAACCTGTTTAAGGGTCACCCTGTATTTGAATTGAATCCAACATACTGTACACCTCGTTAAGTGTCACCCTGTAATTTGCTCTGACATCCTGCACACCTCTTTAGGAGGCACCCTGTATTCTTATCTGGCATCTTGTATATCTCTTTAGAAGTCACCCTGTATTCTTGTGTGATATCTTGTACACCTCTTTAGGAGTCACCCTGTATTCTTGTCTCACATCTTGTGCACCTCTTTAGGAGTCACCCTGTATTCTTCTCTGCCATCTTGTACACCTCTCTGAGTCACCTTGTATTCTTATCTGGCATCTTGTATATCTCTTTAGGAGTCACCCTGTATTCTTGTGTGACATCTTGTACACCTCTTCAGGAGTCACCCTGTAATCTTGTCTGACATCTTGTGCACCTCCTTAGGGGTCACCCTGTATTCTTGTCTGCCATCTTGTACACCTCTTTAAGAGTCACCTTGTATTCTTAATTGGCATCTTGTATATCTCTTTATGAGTCACCCTGTATTCTTATCTGGCATCTTGTGCACCTCTTTAGAAGGCACCCTATATTCTTCTCTGCCGTTTTGTACACCTCTTTAAGAGTCACCTTGTATTCTTATCTGGCATCTTGTATATCTCTTTAGGAGTCACCCTGTATTGTTATCTGGCATCTTGAACTGTATTTTGCTCCGACATCCTGCACACCTCTTTACGAGACACCCTGTATTCTTATATGGCATCTTGTATATCTCTTTAGAAGTCACCCTGTATTCTTGTGTTCGCTTCGCTCAAAGCCCCAGGTTTCTCGACGCCCCAGGACTCTTTCAACAGACTCCAATAACCATTAGCTTCTGCTTCCCGCGCGGCTGCATGACGTCACTTCCGTCTCCGTCTCCGTAACGCATAACGTTGGACCCAAGCATAACGACGATGTCGACAAGATCATTTGAAATGTTAAAAAGATGCGAGCCTTACAGCAGTCAGTGGCGTACCGACGTGGGGGGGGGGGTTGGGTTTAACCCCCCCAGAGACATTAGTTTACATGACTCCTTATATTGTCCCATCTATCACCTGGAAAATGTTTTGAATTGCTGCCAGTGAGGCTTCTTTAGGCTACTCCTTTGTAATATATTTTTAATGTGAACACGTTCTTCACGTGGTAAATGACCTCCACTCAACTCGCAACGAGGCTTCTCCAGCTTTGGCGCTAGCTACTGGTTATGGCCTGGGGTAAACACCCTTAAACTACATGTTAAACGGAGCAAGAGGGGCAGATGACCTCGCTGTTCTTCCACGTAAAGCAATAATAACTATCTACACTAGGCGAAATATCAAAATTGTCGTTTTACTGTTAAAGTGTGCGATTGGTAACTATCGTAACGCAGCTTCGTGTTGCTTTAAACGTGCATATCTGTGAACTGCCAGATCGTGAGTCGCACTTTTGTTCCGAGTTTATTTGTAATGCGTAATGGATCGATTTATTATTAAAAAAACAAGAGTAGATGTTACATGCAACACTGCCATTGCAAGTAGTTCATCTTTAAGAATTGAAAATGAACTTGAAGAATTATCGGCTACTACCAAGCCGGCTACCGACCAAATACATCGAACAGACTTAGGAGGTTATGCTGGCCAACAGGTGTGTTTACAATATGATTCATGATAATCGCTATTTCTGTAACTGATTTGCATTTCGATGCTTTACCTATTATGTTATACCGGTATTTATATGGCCTTGGCCTACGTATGTGTCGGTACATGTTAATTATTTCAATGTTGTGATTTACTTTTTTCTTTAGATTGATGATTATCTGAAAAATGAACTGTTGGAAAATGCCTGGACACCTGGAAGCAATTTTAATTTCCCTTTATCGGGTCCAAGGAATCTGAAATTTCAGTTGAACTGGTTATGAGAGTGGAAATGGCTAGTTTATTCTCCTTCAAAGAACGGAGCCTTTTGTAAATATTGCTCGTTGTTTTGCACCGTTGTTGGGAAACAATCTTCATCGCCAGGTAAACTAGTAAAATGTCCTTACATGAACTAGAAAAATGCGAAGGAGGATTTCAAAAAACACCAAGAAACCAAGTATCATATGGCATGTACGGAAAAGGCTGAGAACTTTCTCGCCATATACAAAGGTACAAAACCTGCTGTTGACGTAAGCTTGGATAGGGGTGTTCAATCCAACATATTATGCAACAGGGAGAAACTCATACCAATAATTAAATCTGTGATTTTCCTTGCTCGAATGGGCATTGCTTTCCGTGGTCACAGGGATTCGGGACCTGTAAATTTAGATGAGCCTCTCAAGAAAGGGGAGGGAAATTTCAGGTCTCTTCTCAAGTTTCGAGCAGAAGCTGGTGATACAATACTAAAGGAACATTTGATGACAGCATCCTTAAATGCAACATACGTAAGCCCACGGATTCAGAATGAAATTATTTCATCTTTGAATGACATTGTGGCCTGTTTGCCATCTCTTGATGAATACAGTATATTTGCAATTGTCAGTTGGCACAGGCTAGAGTAAAAGGTGGCTTTTCACCGATATCTCAGTCTCACTCATGGCTGTGATTATATGGAAGCTACTGAGGTATGGGTGGTGCTTAGTAATGGCATTCGGGGCACAGTCAGAGCCTGTGAATGCTGTGAAAGGTTCTACTCATAGGGTTAGGACTACTGTTCTGACTCAGTGAGGAAAGCAATGGCAAACTACCTCACTCCTCTTCTTGCCTAGAACGCCTCAAAATAGCGCTGCCTTGGGTTTTTGTGGGTATCGACTCACATAACGTAACGGCGGTACTTTTTGAGGATCCAACCAGCCTTCGGGATGACTACCTAACAGACAGACAGAATTACATTATATTGAAAAGCTTAGTCGATCAGGTGAAAAGAGCTAAATACTTTTCTGTTCTTGCTGACGAGACCACAGACATCAGCGGTGTGCAGCAAATGTCACTATGTGTCCGTTTCGTTCAAGATAATTCCGTACATGAGGAGTTTCTGCAATTTATTGCCATCAATGATGCTTCTGGGTTAGGCCTTGCGAATAGCATATTGTCTGGTTTGAAAAGTGTGGGACTGGATGCAGAATATCTCGTAGGCCAAGGTTATGATGGAGCTAGTGCCATGAGTGGATCCTACAGAGGTGCTCAGGCCATTGTACGAAAACAGTTTCCCAAAGCCCAGTATGTTCACTGTAGTGCTCACTGTTTAAACCTGGCCATTTCTGAAGGGTGTAGTGTTGCAGAGATTAGGAACTGTATGGGTACAATTGAAAGGGCGTATGCCTTCTTTAGTACTTCACCAAAGAGGCAGGCTGTGTTGACAAATGTAGTTGAAAGTATGGAAGAGAAATCCCGAATGAGTAAACTCAAGAAGTTATGTGCAACGAGATGGATTGAAAAGCACGAGTCTGTTCGTTCATTCATTGAACTTATGAAACCGTTATTGTTGGCATTAGAAAAAATAGCAGCATGGGTTGATAAGAAGGCAGCTACAGATGCGCAAATTCTTCTGTGCGCTATTAGCAAATTTGCGTTCATATACTGTGCCCGTTTAGACCGGAGTCCGCACGACCACATATGCATTTTACCAATAATCAGTCAGCACGAGAGTCAAAATATCCCGGAGCGCCAGATGGGTTAAAGCAAATCGCAAAAACGACATCAAATGAAAAAAAAATGCTTTACTGATTTTTGGCTCAATGCAACAATAAGGATAGAAGGAGATTCAATTGGGCGTAACACATCAAGTAAAATTATCTCATTTTATTTTGAATTTAAAATTGACTGCAAAAATGCTCAAAGCAGCATCACTCACGTGTGGCGACCCACACTCCTATTTACACAATATACAGAAATTTTCCAAACACATTTGACAATTATTTTTTTGGAAACACAAGTCTGATTAATAGTCCTGTAGACTGTGTTCCAAAATTATATTCATTTATTTGTGATTAAATCCAGTTCAAATTTAATTGTCTCTCCTGGAAATATCGTAGTTCACTGTTTGAATTTTTACATAATATTAACACTCGTAGAATAAATGTTCATAGAATTTTTAACTTTCACTTATTTTTCCAGTTTCAAAAATATATTGTCGAAAAATATTATTATCATCATTGAATCACACAAATTATTTACACATATTAATAACATCTGAAAAGTATTTGACCTTGAGCATAGCATCGAAGAACTTGTGCAAAGCACAACAAAAATTAATTGTTCTTCTGACATTAAACATTTCGAGAAGTGACTCGATTATGAACTTCAAGTTCCTCACAAAATGTATGATTTCTGAATCATCAACTTGATCAATAAATGGTTGAACCATTCAACTATTTGATTTTCCACTTGGAATCATTATTATGAAAAATATTTATATTCATGGCCATTTTAGAAATTTTCACAACTTGCAATTCTTCGACAGAATGCGGAAATAAGAATTGTAGCTTCATAATAAATTCATTTAGTTCATGGCACTAGGATTGAAAATATCCTTCAAATTATTCGTGGTTAAAGAATTATTTTTAATTGGCAGGGGCCCACTCTATTATTTGTGTAAGAACACAATATTACAACAACAACGGCAAAGGTCTTCCTCTGAAGAAGAATAAACTACTATCATGACAAATCCGGGTTCTAGCAAAATCAAAGTCTAAATGGAATTCGTAAACAAGGTTGAAATAAGAACTGATGGTTTCTAAGAAATAACCTTCGGGTCATTCATACGACGAAATGTGTAGTTCCAATACTCCTACTATAAACCTGAGCCATCGAACCTGCTATTTGATTGATGCTCGAAAAAATCTCCTCATTCCTGCGCCTTAAACATGCGCACCTGGGAATGGCATTTCAACTACTCCACACATATAAATTTTCTTCCCAAAATTTATACAATAAATCAAGCCTCTGCTTGTTATCAACACTGGAAGATTAATAAACTCACAAGTTTATTTTATTTTACCATTCAGTTCAACCCGTGAATTTACCATACTTATGAAAATCTTTATTTCACTTTCGAGTGTATTTACGTCATGATTTTATATAAATACAAAAATATCCTATTTGATACAAATATCAATTGCTTCCCGTTTCATGCCTCTCCGTGTTATCTGAAAAATATACTTTGCTCATTGCAAATATTAACTGTTCAACCAGAACTGAAATGTTGGTTGAATGCGGGCTTGCGCTAACCACTCTCCTTCGGAAAATCTCCTGTTCCAAACTAGAAATGATTAAACTACTTCATAGGCTCTCTCTCAATACATATGATTATTATAAAATATAATATCCCAGAATTATTTAGAAAAATTATGAAAATTATTATTATTATTATTAGTGGATTATTATTATTATTATTATTTGTCATATTTTAAATATATTTAATTATCATCTCATTATGTGAGAATCCACATGTTCGAACCTTCGAATATGGAAAAAATATCCATTCCTCAACAAAAATAATTATTAACTTTTACAGTTACATCGGCTGAATACCGTGATTTCCCAAAAATATGGAATATTCAAATAAATGCTCGAAATGCTCGGTCATCGATCCTAAACTGTTCTGAGTGCTGAAAATACTCAAAATAACTCTAACAAGTCTTGCGTAAATCATTGCAAGATTTAAATACGAAGAAAAATAAATGTGTTGGTCATCTGCAGAAAAATAGTTTGTTCCAATTAGCTAGGCATAATATAATTCAAATGTGGCTTACATTTCTTGATGGTCTTGAAGCGTAGCGAACCTGGTCTGTACCAGATTTATCCATAGACATGCCCTATCGGACAAGCACGTATAATCCTTGTATCGGCCGCCATTATATACCCACAATCCGTCTAGTCAGACATAGTAGTAGTATCTCTTGACGTTTGAATTAACTGTTGTTCCATTTTAATATGGGCTTCTATCAAAGCCATAACAGTTTGTTTAAATGGGGTCAGATCTAAGTGATCTATTCTTAGATATGTCAGTTGTAACATAACTCACGGTAATCTTATCAATACAAGAAGACACTGACAATCTAACCAATCAACGGCTGTTCTGAAGATCGTTCCCTGGGCATGGTTTAACACCATCTACCATGCGCTAAGCAACCTGTAGTTTCCCTTGCGTAGACTAATGAACACCACCGTGATAGACTGGTCTTCAATGTACTGATAGATCGAAGTGGTTAACAAGTTACAAATATGAAAACTGACTGAAATGGATTTAAATATCCAAGTATTAGGTTATTACTGGACTGTGACAAAATACTAATTCTAGACAAAGTCTAGCATATGTCCATGTAGAAATAAAAATATTTCTACCAGTTTCTGTAGAAAATTTCAATCACCTATTGATTCTCCTTCGCCGGAAACTTACTAAGTTTCACCTCGTAGCGCAGCACTTTTGTGACTATCACAACTTTGAAAATTACTTCTGAGTAGATCCGGCAACCATGTGCCTTGGCTCAGCGTAGCAGCAACTTGCTCGGCAAATGCTTGTGTTGGAATGAGCTATCGATGCCTCGGCCGGCCGGCTTTTATTCAAAACTGCCAGGGTCACGCGTCATCAGCTGATATCTGGAAATCCTCATATCTCTGGTATCCCTGGTCCGATTTACTTGATACTAATTGCATTCTCTTTTATTTGGCCGTGCCAGTAATCTGATCCAAGTCTCAAGTCTCTACTCCATGTTTAACTATTTAATCAATAAATAGCCTCGACCTCTGCTATTACTCGCTACGTCACTTGACATGCAAGTATCGGTATATTCTTTCCAATTGCTTCGAGAAGCAATGTAGCGCGATATTCAAATATCTCAACTTTCAAAAGCGGCTACAGCCTTTCCCTTGATATCTAGGTGTCTGAATCTTGGAATATCCATTCCTAGCGTTGGGCACAGTATAGGGGTTTTTGTTTAAACGATTCGTGCGCTGTCACTCATTTGTTGAATCTACTCGTGCGCTACCTATTGAGAAATGTATTACTAAGTCGAAGCCCTTCCCTGGCGTGTACACAATAACTCATCAAGGTTTCATCGCAATCGAAGAATGTTATATGAACAAAATAGGGGATTTTGTCGAAACGCTTCGCGCGTCGTCACCCATTTGTTGCATCTACTCTTGCGCTACTTATTGTGAAATGGATTTACTAAGTCCCCTTCCCTGGCGGATACACAATAACTGATCAATGTTTCATCGCAATCGGATGAATAGTATATGAACGCATACCTGATTTTGTTTAAACGATTCGCGCTCCGTCACTCATTTGTTGAATCTACTCGTGCGCTACCTACTGTAAAATGTATTTACTAAGTTAGAAACCGTCACGTAAGTGTCCACAACATCTCACCCAAGTTTCATCGCTATCGGACTAATGGGATATGAAGACATAGGGGACTGTATTGAAACGCTCCGCGTGTCGTCGTTCATTTGTCGAATCTACTCGTGTGCTACCTACTGTGTAATGTATTTACTAAGCCAGAAACCTTCCTTGGAGTGTCCACCATATTTCACCCAAGTTTCACCGCTAACAGCAGAATGGTATATGACCTTATACGGGAATTTGTTGAAACGCTTCGCGCGTCATCCCTCATTTGTTGAATCGACTTGTGTGCTGCATATTGTATAGGGGCTTTACTAAGCCAGAAATTTTCCATGACGTGTACTCAACATCTCACCCAAGTTTCATAGCTACGGACGAATGGTACATGTATGCATACGGGACTTGGTTGAAACGCTTCGCGTGTCGTCGCTCATTTGTTGATTCTACTCTTGCGCTACATATTGTAATATGGATGTACTCATCCAGAAACCTTCCCTGGAGTGTACACAACATCTCACCCAAGTTTCATCGCAATCGGATGAATGGTATGTGAACGTATACGGGACGTTGTCGAAACGCTTCGAGCGTAGTCACTCATTTGTTGAACATAAACGTGCGCTTCGTATTGTAAAATGGATTTACTTAGCCAGAAACCTTTCCTGGAGTGTGCACAACAATTCACCAAACATTTATCACTATCAGACGAGTGGTATATGACTTAATACGGGACTTTGTTGAAACGATTCGCGTGTCATCGCTCATTTGTTGAATCTACTGGTGCGCTACCTATTGTAAAATGTATGTACTAAGCCAGAAACCTTCCCTGGAGTGTACACAACATCTCACCCAAGTTTCATCGCTATCGGATGAATGGTATATGAAATTATATGGGACTTTGTTGAAACGCTTCGCGCGTCGTCGCTCATTTGTTGATTCTACTCGTGCTCTACCCATTTTTAAAGGGATTTACTAAGCTAGAAACCTTCCCTGGAGTGCACACAAAATCTCAGCCTAGTTTCATCGCTATCGGACGAATGATATATGAACGCAAACGTGACGTTGTTGAAATGCTTCGCGCGTCGTAGCTCATTTGTTGAATCTACTCGTGCGCTGCCTATTGTAAAGTGGATGTACTAAGCCAGAAAATTTCCCTGCAGTGTACACAACATTTTACGCAAGTTTCATAGCTATCGGACGAATGGTATATGAATGCATACGGGACTTTGTTGAAACGCTTTGCGTGTCGTCGCTCATTTGTTGAATCTACTCGTGCGCTATCTACTGTGAAATGTATTCACTAATTTTGAAACCTTCACGTAAGTGTACACAACATCTCACCCAACTTTCATCGCTATCGGACGAATGGTATATGAACACATACGGGACTTTGTTGAAATGCTTCGCGCATCGTCGCTCATTTGTTGAATCTACGCGTGCGCTACCTATTGTAAAATGGATTTACTAAGTCAGAAACCTTCCTTGGAGTGTACTCAACATCTCACCCAAGTTTCATCGCAATCGTACGAATGGTATATGAACGCATAGGAGACATACATACCCACCCACAGACAAACTATCACGTTACATTGATTTTTATATATATACAAGCTGTACCCGGCATGCGTTGCAATGCCAATCAAAGAAAGTGTTGGCGTTGAAATTCTGTTTCTTGAAGTGCTTTTGGATACACAACATGTTAACTGCCTCTAAGCTATCATAAAATGGATTTTCTAATTTAGAACCATTCGAGAGAGCGTGCACAACAACTTTCAAAAAGTTTCATCGCTGTCACTCATTTGTTGAATCTAATCGTACGCTACCTATTGTGAAATGGATTTACTAAGTCGAAACCCTTCCCTGGCGTGTACACAATGATTCATCGCAATCGGACGAATGGTATATGCACGTACAGGGGTTTTTGTTTAAACGATTCGTGCGCTGTCACTCATTTGTTGAATCTACTCGTGCGCTACCTATTGAGAAATGTATTACTAAGTCGAAGCCCTTCCCTGGCCTGTACACAATAACTCATCAAGGTTTCATCGCAATCGAAGAATGTTATATGAACGCAATAGGGAATTTTGTTGAAACGCTTCGCGCGTCGTCGCCCATTTGTTGCATCTACTCTTGCGCTACTTATTGTGAAATGGATTTACTAAGTCCCCTTCCCTGGCGGGTACAACATAACTGATCAATGTTTCATCGCAATCGGATGAATAGTATATGAACGCATACCCGATTTTGTTTAAACGATTCGCACTCCGTCACTCATTTGTTGAATCTACTCGTGCGCTACCTACTGTAAAATGTATTTACTAAGTTAGAAACCGTCACGTAAGTGTCCACAACATCTCACCCAAGTTTCATCGCTATCGTCGTTCATTTGTCGAATCTACTCGTGTGCTACCTACTGTGGAATGTATTTACTAAGCCAGAAACCTTCCTTGGAGTGTCAACCATATTTCACCCAAGTTTCACCGCTAACGGCAGAATGGTATATGACCTTATACGGGACTTTGTTGAAACGCTTCGGGCGTCGTCCCTCATTTGTTGAATCAACTTGTGCGCTGCATATTGTATAGGGGATTTACTAAGCCAGAAATTTTCCATGACGTGTACACAACATCTCACCCAAGTTTCATAGGTACGGACGAATGGTACATGTATGCATACGGGACTTGGTTGAAACGCTTCGCGTGTCGTCGCTCATTTGTTGATTCTACTCTTGCGCTACATATTGTAATATGGATGTACTCAGCCAGAAACCTTCCCTGGAGTGTACACAACATCTCACCCAAGTTTCATCGCAATCGGATGAATGGTATGTGAACGTATACGGGACGTTGTCGAAACGCTTCGCGCGTAGTCACTCATTTGTTGAACATAAACGTGCGCTTCGTATTGTAAAATGGATTTACTTAGCCAGAAACCTTTCCTGGAGTGTACACAACAATTCACCAAACATTTATCACTATCAGACGAATGGTATATGACTTTATACGGGACTTTGTTGAAACGCTTCGCGTGTCATCGCTCATTTGTTGAATCTACTGGTGCGCTACCTATTGTAAAATGTATGTACTAAGCCAGAAACCTTCCCTGGAGTGTACACAGCATCTCACCCAAGTTTCATCGCTATCGGATGAATGGTATATGAAATTAAATGGGACTTTGTTGAAACGCTTCGCGCGCCGTTGCTCATTTGTTGATTCTACTCGTGCTCTACCTATTTTTAAAGGGATTTACTAAGCTAGAAACCTTCCCTGGAGTGCACACAAAATCTCAGCCTAGTTTCATCGCTATCGGACGAATGGTATATGAACACATACGGGACTTTGTTGAAATGCTTCGCGCATCGTCGCTCATTTGTTGAATCTACGCGTGCGCTACCTATTGTAAAATGGATTTACTAAGTCAGAAACCTTCCTTGGAGTGTACTCAACATCTCACCCAAGTTTCATCGCTATCGGACGAATGGTATATGAACACATACGGGACTTTGTTGAAATGCTTCGCGCATCGTCGCTCATTTGTTGAATCTACGCGTGCGCTACCTATTGTAAAATGGATTTACTAAGTCAGAAACCATCCTTGGAGTGTACTCAACATCTCACCCATGTTTCATCGCAATCGGACGAATGGTATATGAACACATACGGGACTTTGTTGAAATGCTTCGCGCATCGTCGCTCATTTGTTGAATCTACGCGTGCGCTACCTATTGTAAAATGGATTTACTAAGTCAGAAACCATCCTTGGAGTGTACTCAACATCTCACCCAAGTTTCATCGCTATCGGACGAATGGTATATGAACACATACGGGACTTTGTTGAAATGCTTCGCGCATCGTCGCTCATTTGTTGAATCTACGCGTGCGCTACCTATTGTAAAATGGATTTACTAAGTCAGAAACCTTCCTTGGAGTGTACTCAACATCTCACCCAAGTTTCATCGCTATCGGACGAATGGTATATGAACACATACGGGACTTTGTTGAAATGCTTCGCGCATCGTCGCTCATTTGTTGAATCTACGCGTGCGCTACCTATTGTAAAATGGATTTACTAAGTCAGAAACCTTCCTTGGAGTGTACTCAACATCTCACCCAAGTTTCATCGCAATCGGACGAATGGTATATGAACGCATAGGAGACATACACACCCACAGACAAACTATCACGTTACATTGATTTTTATATATATAGATAGACAAGCTGTACCCGGCATGCGTTGCAATGCCAATCAAAGAAAGTGTTGGCGTTGAATTTCTGTTTCTTGAAGTGCTTTTGGATACACAACATGTTTTTCAATTTCCGTTAACTGCCTCTAAGCTATCGTTAAATGGATTTTCTAATTTAGAACCATTCGTGGGAGCGTGCACAACATCTTTCAAAAGTTTCATTGCAATCGGATGAATGGCATATGAACGTATACGGGATTTTGTTTGAACGATTCGTGCGCTGTCACTCATTTGTTGAATCTACTCGTACGCTACCTATTGAGAAATGGATTTACTAAGTCGAAACCCTACCCTGGCGTGTACACAATAACTCGTCAAGGTTTCATCACAATCGAAGAAGGTTATTTGAACTCATAGGGGATTTTGTTAGAACCCTTCGCGCGTCATCACCCATTTGTTGCATCTACTCTTGCGCTACTTATTGTGAAATGGATTTACTAAGTCTCCTTCCCTGACGGGTACACAATAACTGATCAATGTTTCATCGCAATCGGATGAATAGTATATGAACGCATACCTGATTTTGTTTAAACGATTCGCGCTCCGTCACTCATTTGTTGAATCTACTCGTGCGCTACCTACTGTAAAATGTATTTACTAAGTTAGAAACCGTCACGTAAGTGTCCACAACATCTCACCCAAGTTTCATCGCTATCGGACTAATGGGATATGAAGACATAGGGGACTGTATTGAAACGCTCCGCGTGTCGTCGTTCATTTGTCGAATCTGCTCGTGTGCTACCTACTGTGAAATGTATTTACTAAGCCAGAAACCTTCCTTGGAGTGTCCACCATATTTCACCCAAGTTTCACCGCTAACGGCAGAATGGTATATGACCTTATACGGGACTTGATTGAAACGCTTCGCGCGTCGTCCCTCATTTGTTGAATCAACTTGTGCGATGCATATTGTATAGTGGATTTACTAAGCCAGAAATTTCCCATGACGTGTACACAACATCTCACCCAAGTTTCATAGCTACGGACGAATGGTACATGAATGCATACGGGACTTGGTTGAAACGCTTCGCGTGTCGTCGCTCATTTGTTGATTCTACTCTTGCGCTACATATTATAATATGGATGTACTCAGCCAGAAACCTTCCCTGGAGTGTACACAACATCTCACCCAAGTTTCATCGCAATCGGATGAATGGTATGTGAACGTATACGGGACGTTGTCGAAACGCTTCGCGCTTAGTCACTCATTTGTTGAATATAAACGTGTTGTAAAATGGATTTACTTAGCCAGAAACCTTTCCTGGAGTGTACACAACAGTTCACCAAACATTTATCACTATCAGACGAATGGTATATGACTTTATACGGAACTTTGTTGAAACGCTTCGCGTGTCATCGCTCATTTGTTGAATCTACTGGTGCGCTACCTATTGTAAAATGTATGTACTAAGCCAGAAACCTTCCCTGGAGAGTACACAACATCTCACCCAAGTTTCATCGCTATCGGATGAATGGTATATGAAATTATATGGGACTTTGTTGAAATGCTTCGCGCGTCGTCGCTCATTTGTTGATTCTACTCGTGCTCTACCTATTTTTAAAGGGATTTACTAAGCTAGAAACCTTCCATGGAGTGTACACAAAATCTCAGCCTACTTTCATCGCTATCGGGCGAATGGCATATGAACGCATACGTGACTTTGTTGAAATGCTTCGCGCGTCGTAGCTCATTTGTTGAATCTATTCGTGCGCTGCCTATTGTAAAGTGGATGTACTAAGCCAGAAAATTTCCCTGCAGTGTACACAACATTTTACGCAAGTTTCATAGCTATCGGACGAATGGTATATGAATGCATACGGGACTTTTTTGAAACGCTTTGCGTGTCGTCGCTCATTTGTTGAATCTACTCGTGCGCTATCTACTGTGAAATGTATTCACTAATTTTGAAACCTTCACGTAAGTGTACACAACATCTCACCCAAGTTTCATCGCAATCGGACGAATGGTATATGAACACATACGGGACTTTGTTGAAATGCTTCGCGCATCGTCGCTCATTTGTTGAATCTACGCGTGCGCTACCTAATGTAAAATGGATTTACTAAGTCAGAAACCTTCCTTGGAGTGTACTCAACATCTCACCCAAGTTTCATCGCAATCGGACGAATGGTATATGAACGCATAGGAGACATACATACCCACAGACAGACAAACTATCACGTTACATTGATTTTTAGCCTACTTTCGATTTTTGCAAAAAATGAAAGTAGACTTATGAGATCAACACAGGGCGAAAAAAGTGTGTCTGTCTGTGTGTGTGTATGTGTGTGTGTGAGTCTGTGTGTGTGTGTGAGTCTGTGTGTGTGTGTGTGTGTGTCTGTGTGTGTGTGAGTGTGTGTACTCTGAATGTCTGTCCCCCCTATCAATTCGAACACGGTGAATGCAAATTGAACGAAATTTGGTACAAAGGTAGCACTAGCAAAGGACAACTCAGTGTCATGTTTTATATCGCCGCCATCTTTACTAAAACTGAATGGCGGCCACTCAAACGTTCAAAACGTAAAATCAAATAACGACTAACCAAATCATCCGATCTCTACCAAATTTGGTAACAACATACCTTCGTATAGGATGCGTCTTGTGACCAAATTACAAGGTCGTCCGCCATACCATTTCAGGATGGCGGCCGTGCGAATTATGCAAACTTTATAATCCATATCATGGGACCCACCAGTTCCTATTATCGAGCCGAGAATCGTTTTAACTGTTCTAAAGGAAGAGGCACGTTCGAAATTAAAAGTTTATTTTGTAATACTATAGTGCAGACGTGATTTTAAAAAGCTGAACTGATTCAGTAATAAGGCAAGATGGCAGCGGATATCTTGTGCCGGACTTATATTTCACTAATTTGAGTATTGCATGCAATATAGCGTACTGATAAAAAATAAATAAACTTTGTATGAAATGCTTTATATATAAATAATATACTCCAGTGATGAAATCGTTTAGTATAAATCATTATTTGCTAACAAGTTCTATGTAAGTCATTTTAAATAGAACGATATTCGTTGACACAATTAGCTCAGTGGTAGAGCGTTAGCCTATCGCTCAAATGCCTATGGATCAAACCCGATCAGAGCTAGGTTTTTTGCTTGAAATGTTATATGTTTATTGTTTTGTAATGACTCAGATGTTTTAAAATTAAGTGTTATATTGTGCACATTATGGTGTAAAATATATATTTAATTAAAACATAATTCGCCAGCAGATTTACTCGAGACATCTAGCTGTCAAAAAGGTAACTTCCAGATTTTATTGAAAAGTTTCTTCTTCTGGCCGCTAGAATGCACTCGCTCTGTTAGGATTATATTATCGAAAATATCCACATAGTTTGTATACACACGTCTCTGTAGGGTCATGGAAAGATTTGTTAATTCAATTAGGGTTGTGAAAGCCATGCACAACCAGACGTGTAAATGTACTGACACGGCTCCCTCGCATTTGTGCACCCTCAAATGCCAGCTGACTGCGCCAGGTTACGAACCTGCAACCTAGGGCCCAGCAAGCGAGAACGTTACCGCTGAGCCACGCCGCCAGTCCGGTCGATTATGTCTCCAGATCCATAACATTCTTGATATACTTCTTATCTTTCTTTCTTCAATGATGGTAGCAGTTTTTATCTAGGTTGTGGCGTTTGGTAGAGGTAAATCGTTTCTAAGGTCTTCAACAAAGAATAGTTCTATTATACTCTTTGATAATAACAACGAGTTATAACTATACTCATACATTTAGGAGAAAGTAGGCTATATGTTCTTTACTGAACATCTTGTTATATATATAGATAAGTGTACTGGTGGTTCTTAGGGCAGGCCACAAAGGTTATCAGCTGCATAAAATGATCGTGTTTTGGAATTTTCATTGATGATAGTTATAATTTGGGTAATGGATCCGATCGGGTGATTATCGGCCAACATTCTTGATTTATAAATCATAACCAGCATAATAGAGTCATACAATGTTACTAGTAGGCCTATGCTTTGTCGAGTTTATTACGGTTCAAAATTACACGTTAAATATTGTATTCACCGTCATATAATTTCCTAATCATGTACATACGTCACCATTTTTTGCATTCCAAAACTGATATATCCACTCACCAAAATATCGCATATAGTGATGAATCTGATGATACTTCACACTTTTCATCCAAAAAACCAGCAATTTCAGAAGGAATTGTATTTAACGCCACCGTCAACAGAACTAGTCGGTTAATCGCAAGGAATACGCTTGAAGCGGGATTTAAAGTCACTTCATAATGCTATTCTTATGGGAGACAACTTTGTTTTGCCCAACATGAGCTGTTTCTTTTTGGCCCCACTGAAATGTTATATTTACTGAAATCGTGCAGGCAGTGATATATCTGTATTTGGTTAGCTTCATATTCTTTGCGATTGTGGTGAAAGGTTGAACCAGTTTGCTAGTTTTTGGAAGCAAGATGGTTAGCGCAGGTTGGAGCGCTTGTGTGGTTGTAAGTTGAACTAGTGGAATAGGAGTGCTTACTCTAAAAAAATCCGGAGATAGAGAGGGACAATGAGAGTTAAACAAAAAGAGGGGAGGTTAGAGGTTATTGTCGGTGATAAAAGAAAGATATTGTATGAAAGACATTATATGAAAGATAAACGTGAAGGAAGTTATAGATTGAATTATTCTGTCTTCTTTATTGCATCGTAATGGTTATATGACGATAATTTCTAAAATAAATTGTTCTAAGAAGGGAAACCAGAATAAAATGAGTATTCGAATGATGGTATGAAACTGGAAATTGTATCTTGTTGTGACGGCACTATTGATACAATTAATATTTACATCCCTTGGTACTACAAAATAGTAAGTGGCTACGATGAATTGTGGTTATGTTACTGCGTACATTAATCTACCTTGTTTACTGTAGTGTCCTGGTTGGTGTCGGAGACACGTCACGCCTGGGGATAAGAGTATTCTCCTGCAGCATATTAAAATATTTTTCATAGTGTGTAACCTATGAAATGGCGCCCTCCCGGATTATATCTTCTTAGAGATATCTATTTAATTTTTAAAACATTACACCACGGTCGGCCGGCAGAAGCATAGCGGGTGTACTCTCTATCCTATTGTATGCTCGAAAAATTCCACAGCAAAAGTATAAAGGAGAATGTAGAAACAGTTCTGTAGGAATACTATGAATGATTTTAATGTCTGGGATATTCCGGTGCTGACATACACGTTTGCTCTACTAAGACGGTCAAAGACAGTACCGAATGACACTGATATAAATACAAGAATAACAAAGAGCAAATCCTGAGTCTTTCGTCGGAAATCTACAATTGGATCAGCGATATTTCCTCAATTTCATAGACACCAGAGTTCACATGAGCGTTTACCGTTCAGTATGACATATACATTCCTCGTTGTTTCCTCTTACCACTGCCAGCTGGTACACTTCCGTTGGATCCATCACTGCCAGCTAGATCGTTCCGATCCACTTCCATCCCTTTTTTCAAAATTACTCCCACAAAAATATCCAGCAACCGAGTGGAAATATGTTACACATCAGTAATCTCTACGTAGTATAAAACAGAGCCCCGATTCTTGGATGTCACGGGTAATCTCGAGAAAGAAATGATCTACAAATTAACCACAGCAAAACCAAAGAGTTGACCTTCAGGAGAGGAGGAAGGCATGCACTTAAAACACAACGACCCTGCACAACAAACCACTAGAAGTAGCGCCAAAATTCAAGTACCTCGGAGTTTCCCTCCAAACTACTCTAACATCTTACAATATCCACGTCATAGAAAGAGAGGCCGCAGCAATAAAAGCCATCTACCACATTGAGCAACCTCAACAAATATCATTGGGTACAGCAATGCTATTGTTCAGAACAGCCATATCACCAATAGCAACCTATGGGATTAGCATTACATGGGAAGAACCCACACTCAGCGACCTGATGATAATAGAAAAAGACAAGGCCCGATATCTTTAGAGGATTTTAGGCATAGGAAAGTCTGCCCCTTCAAGGTTGACATATGTATTAACTAAGGAGGACTACTTCATCGACGACATAAAAACACAGTTTTACCTACCAAACACCAAAACCTATGAGAATGCACGCCAAACCTTAAACGAGAAACGAAATGCCATTTGGTCTGACTTTTACTCCACAGATGCCATAATGACGGAAGAGTGAAAACAATCTAATTTCGAGCTACGACACGTAATCACTGTTACGCCACCCATGGATTTCACTACGGATTTTGCAAAACCAAGAACGACGTTTGTTTTAGACGATTGCCCTTGACCTTGAAGCCTTCGGGTGAGCCTGTACACAGTCACTCTCTAGCCCTATCGCTTCACACTTGTCACCACCGATCTGATGTAATGGAATTCCAGACTTGAGCACGTGGCGACACGCCTTGCAGATAGTACAGTACACGTCGAAGTATTGTGTGACGCGAAAGTACACGTTACGTAGTTACGAACAGAACTCCATTATATTTGCCAATGACTGTACTTCAGCAGTAGAGTGAGACAGCTTTGTCAATCATCTGACCGCATGGGGCAGCTGATAACAACACAGGTACTATATTAACTCGCCTCCAGACTTCCTTTAAGATTTTTCACTCGTCAAAAACAAACGTCTGGCCTTGTACCACGCACAAAACTGCAAAATGAGGACAACTTCAATAATAAGACTGGCATTAGCATAATTAATCATTTGTACAATTATGTATTTGCACATTGTGCGCTTTTATTTTAATAATAATAATAATAATAATAATATTAATAATATTAATAATGCACCCATCAACAATATATGTTCTATGATATGAAGAAGGTGAGTCACAATTGAAACTACTGTTAAATACTTTTAAGTAAATGTCCCTGAATCTGATAAAATGTATGTTTTAATATCACAAACAGAGGAGCGCACATTGGTAGCAGAGCGTGGTCTAACAACGCAATTGAGCAATGGCTCACGCGCATATTTAAACTCGTACAGTTATGCTCTTTATTATTTTTATTGTTATTACTGTTATTATTTGTTGCCTTTGTTGTGAAATTGAGGCTCTGGGCCTTCTCTTACACTTAACCACACACAGTACAACTTACATCAATACTCACATATTCTTAACCTACCAAATTTAATACTAGAATTGGAGTGGCAACTGTTTGATATTAAGCTACACACAGTAATAACAATACATGGAGTTTTACTATGGTTATTCACTCACACATTCATACACAAATTGTTCCAGTTGGCCTACGAATTCAAGAAGAAATCTTTACATGCACGCTTGAAAGTTGTCACGGCTGTACAATTTCCAGCGTCACTAGGACAATTCCAAATTCTAGTTCCCGACCAGAAGAAAGAGTTACTGATAAATGATGTAGAGGAATTGCAATTATAGATCCAGATCGCGTGTGACGATCATGAAAGGAAGAAATAAAACGAAAATTACAATAGATACAGTGTACTTTCATAGAGAAGACGATAGATGAGGGTAAATATGTGCAGGTTTCTTTGTTGTTTTACTTTTAACCAGGAAAGTAGAGCATAAAAAGGAGACACGAGTGAGGAACGTTTAAAGAAATGTAAAGCGCTCTGAAATTTCTTATTTCGTTCTCCGGTAGCATATAATAATACAACATCGCAGTAGTTAAATATAGGGAGTACCGAAGTTCCAAGTTACGGGGTAGAACGGACTGGTGAATATTATGTGGATGAAGTGATGAGAAAACTCTCCTGCATGTGTTAGTAACGTGCTCATCCCAAAACAATGTTTCATTTCGTGTGACTCCAAGACTTTTTACTAGTAAACTTTAAGGTGGACAAACATCAGAGTTGAAAAGGAGAATCTGGGGAATGAGCTATCTTGGGCATGGGCCGTTCGTGCTGTATATGACCATACTTGCGGAGATTGATGATGGTCTCATTTACAACTGCTATGCTTTAAAGAGCATCACACGTGTATCAAGATCGGGGAGGTGACGTTCACTATGATATACAATGTTTGAATGAGTTTTTGAATGGTCTTGAGGAAAGAATTCATGATGAAAAACAATAAATGTAAAACAAAAATATTGGAATGCAGCCGAAATAAATCAGAAACATCTATGGACATCAAAATGGCAGGTGAAAAGCTAAAGGAAGTGGGAGACTTCTGTTACTTACAGTAGGAAGCAAAATAACCAGTGATGGACGAAGCAAAGAGGATATAAAAAGTAGGTAGGTTCAGACAAGGAATGCATTTGTACAGACAAGTAATCTGTTGACATCGAATATAGATTTAGGTATTAGGAAATTATTTTTGAAAGCCTTTGTCTTGAGCGTGGCGCTCTATGGAAGTGAAACTTGGACTGTTGGTGCAGCAGAAAAGAGGAGAATTGAAGTGTTTGAAATGTGGTGTTACAGGAGAATGATGAAGATCAGATGGGTAGATAGGGTTACAAACGAAGAGGTATTAAGACGAGTGGGAGAGGTGAGATGTTTATGGCTACTGCCAATGATGAGAAGAGATAGGTTGGTAGAACACGTGCTAAAACACTCAGGAATAGCAAGCTTAGTTATGAAAGGAAGGGTCGAGGACAACAACTGTAGGGGTAGACCAAGGTTAGAATATGTGCCTCGGATGTAGAGTGTGGTAGCTATGTAGAGATGAAACGATTAGCTCAGGACAGGGTGGCATGGAGGGCTGCATCAAACCAGTCAAAATACTGAAGACTCAACCAACGCGGTACTTCAGTATTTGCAATGTAAACTGCGGAGATAACTGAGCCCATTAATTGAGGTACACATCATGTCTCTGATTCATCGCTGTTTGCGTGTTAAGGATTCTCCGCAATTATTCATCAGAGTTGTAACTGGTAATGGAAACAGATGCAGGCGCCGGCTTTAACTCATGGCAGCCAACATATCTGAAGAATTACTGCTACTTTGTAATGTTATCTCTATAGTAGGATTCAGTGTGAAACATTGCCAATTCCTTCGTGTAAATTGTGAACGAACATACGTGGAGGATAGTACTGGAGCTCGAAAATTCCACACCACCGTTAGTATTGACCCAAGGGCCTTGGAACGGCATAGGAAAGAATTAAGTCAGCCTTCAGGGAGAAAAGTTTTAATCAATGACTTGCTGCCCTTCAGCGCCGTGTTTCATACTTAATGTTCCCCCAGGTGCTCACATCTTGTGGGACGTGTGTTGGCGACCATGGGACCCTAGCTGAGTCCGGTATTGCTTCCACTTACTTATGCCGAGCTCCTCTCCGTCTTCTTTCCTGTCGACTTCCCTTGGTCAACCCTTGTTCTTTTCCGGCCCCGACGGTGTTAGGGTATCCGAGGCCCAGGGAGTCTTTCACTTTCCTGCCTTAATTGACCCTTGTCTCATTATTCCTGATCCCTCCTTCTTCGAGTGGTCAGACCTCTTGTTTCCTTTTCATTATATTTCCTTTTCTCTTTACGATTCCCGCACTGTTTTTGTTACTTGGCTCCCCGTGTATCTAAATTTCCTTTATCGTTTTGGTTTCATCTACACTACATTTTGTAGGTATTTTTCATCAACGTTGCATTTTGTGAGTTTTTACTATCTAAATTGCATTTTGCGATTTTTTTCAACCTCAATTGCATTTTGTAAAGATTGACAATCTCAATTGCTTTTTAGTAAGTCTTTCAATGTAGGATCAGGGCCCTTTAGTGAGTATTTTGAATTTCAATTGCATTTTGTAAGTATTTTCAACCAAAACCGCATTTCGTAAGAATTTCAAATCTATATTGCATTTTGTGTGGTGGGCATTTTGCAAGTATTTCCATTCTCAATGGCATTTTGGGGTATTTTGTTTCTCAATTGCATTTTGTAAGTATTTTCAATTTTAATTGCATTTTTTAAGTATTTTGAACCTAGGTTACATTTTGTGCGTACTTTTTCAATCTATTCCTTTTGTGAATCTTTTCGTTCTAATTTCCCTTTTGTAAGAACATTTTGTGAGTAGTTTCAATCTGAGTTCCTTTTTGTAAGTATTTTCCGTCTCACTTAATTTTCGTTCTGGTTTTCATTTCATTGTCATTTTCACTATCATCCAGATCATTAGGGGCCGATAACCTAAATGTTAGGCCCCTTAAAACGACAATTATCATCATCATCATCATCGTACTTAATGTTGGCTGTACTGCAAGGAACAGGAAAACGCAACTACCATGAGTGAAAAAAGTCCACCGGATTTAAAAAAGTGTTGGGTTAAGACAGAACAGAAGAAAGCAAACAGAGAAATGGTATATTGGCTTTCACGGGCAGTGAATTAAAACTCAGCAATTCTTCTAGGTTTGTGCCGTGTCTTGTGTGGGGTTTGGCCTAGGACACCAAGCTGGCTCATCAGCCGTGAAAGCCAATATACCATGTTTTTGGAAGCCTTCATAGGGAGGTTATGGCTGCTTGAGGTTTTAGTTCGCTCAGGTGCACTTCATAAAAAGACAGGTAGCGCTCAGTTCGCTACTCCTGTAGGGGTCCGGCCGAGAACACCAAGGGCTCGCTGATGAGCCAGCTTGGTGTCCTAGGCTAAACCCCACACACGACACGGCACAAACGTAGAAGAATTGCTGAGTTTTAAACAGAGAAATAATCAGAAGGAAAGTTGTAGTAGTGAAGGACGTGTCCGACGAGAAATCGAGAAAGAACAAAATATTCTCGGCAGAAGAACGAGCGTGTGTTTGAGTCTTCAGTCTTTTGACTGGTTTGATGCAGCCCTCCAATCCTCCCTGTCCTATGCTAATTGTTTCATCTCTACATAGCAACCACACCCTACATCCGAGGCAATCTGTTTAACATACTCTAACCTTGTTCTACCCCTACAGTTCTTATTCTCAACTCTTCCTTTCATAACTGAGCTTGCTATTCCTGGGTGTCTTAATATGTGTCCTACCAACCTATCTCTTTTCTTCATTAGCAGTCGCCAGAAAAATCTCTCCTCTCCCACTCGTCTTAATACCTCTTCGTTTGTAACCCTATCTATCCATGTGATCATCATTCTCCTGTAACACCATATTTCAAATTCTTCAATTCTCCTCTTTTCAGCTGCACCAATAGTCCAGGTTTCACTTCCATAGAGCGCCACGCTCCAGAAAAAGTCTTTCAAAAATGACTTCCTGATTCCTAAATCTATATTCGAAGTCAAGAGATTCCTTTTTTTGTAGAAATGCTTTCCTTGCCTGAGCCAATCTACTTTTAATATCCTCTTTGCTTCGTCCATCACTGGTTATTTTGCTTCCTAAGTAACAGAAGTCTCCCACTTGCTTCAGCTTTTCACCTGCCAATTTGATGTCCATAGAGGTTTCTAATTTATTTCGGCTGCATTCCAGTATTTTTGTTTTACTTTTATTAATTTATGTTCGACCCTGACTATTAAGTGTTATAAAACTGTTTCATAATGATGGTCATTATAACAATATTTTTCATTATGAGACAGTTTCTCCCACCAATCACAGCTCAAGAAACAGTTGTTTGACCAATTAGATAAGGTTAGCATCGCACCTGCATGGAGTTCCAAGGCCTTCTGAACGGCGTTGCCTAGTGTCATAGGGTAATCGAGGAGGCCATGGCCAAATACAGGACATTCTCTGCGTCTCATGCGCTCTGTTCAGTACATAAAAGTGGCGAAATCTCGACAGATATTTATGAAGATTTATCTTCGAACATAAAATAGTTATAATAATTATCGTCGAACATAAACAGTCGTATGCAACTCGCCTATAATGGTAATTAAGACACTCGTATGGAAATTATAAAACACGCATACTGGCATCTAATTTATTTCAATTGTTTTCATACCACAAGATGGCAGCTGTGCGAAATATTAAAATCAATTTTTTACTTTTTGTGTCCTAATCATGTGATTGAAGTCTGAATACCACATGTACACAATAATTTTCATGTAATAGTACATAAATATAAATCCTACCTGGCGACCTTCTGAAATATCTACGAAACTATCACAACAATCAAACTGAAATTTTGTATGTTGTTAGAGCCAATAAACATAAGTAGGTTATATGAAAATAGGCTGTATAATTCTTCACGGAACTACTTGTTTCTCTACAAATGCTGCGGTGGTGGATGTCTTCTATGGTGCATGTAATTGTTGTAAGTCTTCCAAAGTTTCTTTGTACCAAGAAGTACCCAATTTCAACGTTGAAATCATGTTGAATATTCATTTAGTCAGTCTTGTGTTGTTCATTCTGGCGATGTGTGTAAAGAACTTCACTCTGCGCTTTCTGTTGAGTGTCGTCATAGATTCAGTATTTCTCTATAATTCTTCTGTTTTTGTTAGAAATTATCTCTTAAACAGCACCGTAAACTTTTCTCAGAATTTTCCTTTCTTGTTTTTTAATGTCTTTAATTTTGGCCATTCCCTTGGTGCTTGTGGTTTCTGATGCGTATAAGGCTTCCGGCAAGACCACCGTTTTATAATGTCGTATTTCGCAGCCGTGGAGATGCATTTGTTATTGTAGTGGGACCAGCTAAGTTTGTAAGCTTTCTGTAATTTTGAGACTCTTTCTTCGTTAGCCTTTGTGTTCAGACCAGATTTCTGCAGGATTTCTCCTAAACATTTGTAGTCATTAACTTGTACGATTTCTCCGTATTTTGTCATTGTTTCATAAATAATATATATGAATGAACAACAATAGACAGCTCAAGCAGGAAAGCTAATTGGTATCATGAAATAGAGGAAGACTTAAGGTATGAAAAAGCCGTCTAGGGGCGAAAAAAATTGAAATTTTTTTTTTGGCGTTTTTAGTTATATATAATGTAGAGAACAGGAATTTGTCTAAAAAGTTGAAAATATATGAAAAATTGCCATTTTATAAGATATCAATGACTATGCTGCAACATGAATGACAACGCCCACTTTTACAGAGATTTATGTTTGTGCGTATAACTTCTCAACTATTATAGATAGATTTATGATCTCACTTCCTGTCTGCTCTGTTGAGCGCAGACTTTGTGTTGGTAACAATGACAACTTCATGCATTGTTTATGGTACTAGTGGTTACTGAACATCGTCATAATATTATAATAACTGTGGTTTTGCTCTGACCTATTGATGAAATATTGTTTAAGGGGCGGAACAGCGAGGTAATGTGCCCCCAATTATTAATAATTGAATCGTTAATTTGAAGAGGGAAACAAGTCCTCTTATAAGTTGAAATAGGGCCTACGCCTTTATTTGCTTTTCTAAATTTATTTCTATTGTAATAATTTACTTTAATTATTTATTTAAAAGATAGAGGGAGTACGAGAAGCAAAGTAACCAGTGGTGGACGAGATGATGCATGTTATGGGGCAGGAATGTTCTAAGAATTGTCACAGGTAACGAAATATAATGAAAAACTTCAACCTAATTTTTATCAGTTTAACATTTTTCACTACTTTGGTACCATTTGTAAGAAAACTAATAAAGATAGGTCCATAATTATTTTTATGTATCAACATCATCCTAATGAACAGTAATAAGATGGGATATCCCTTAAAGTAATATACAAAATAAAATATAAATATTTTTCGACATAATTTTGGATGAAAATTTAGTACCTTAAACAAAAATTCATATTGGCAAAAGTATTGCGTTTTTGTCAATAATCCTTCTTATTATTTCAGATAATGATCCAAACAGTAATCCCTGAAAGTTTCAATTGGCTAAACCAAACAGATTTTGAGTGAAGTGTACCAAAAAATTTGAAGATTTAACATGGGCGAGATAGGCAGGTCATTCTTACCTTAAAGCAGGTGGGGATGGACAGGCAAATGATTGGAGACAGAGGAGAATTCAGAAACAAAATTAAGAATGCAAAATGTAAAGCAAATGAAAAGAATAAGACGGGAACATTGTGAACAGAGCAACGGAAACAGGAGCACAGGCAAAGGATGAAGAGATTTTGGGAAGAGAAGAGCAAGAACGGCGATAAGTGAACATAGTGTCATCGTGAGATATTTAAGTTCAAACACTGTCCATAAAGGCAAAAAATATACAATAATAATAAGAAGAAGAAATTCTAATACCTGGGTGAATGGATTGAGCCCAACATTCGTGAAAAGGAAGCTTTCGTGGCACGGATTAACAAAATGGAAATGGCTGACCATTTAACCAAAGACATAAAACACGATCAATACCCTTCAAGGCCAAACTGAGGCACTACGTTACCGTTATTCGCCTGGAGGCGTTATATGCATCAGAATGCCTGGCGATGAATAAGAAATGCCTGGCAGAACAACTCGAAACTAAAGAGGGGAAGATTTTGAGAAAGATCTTGGGCCCGGTCAAAGAACGAGGAGAGTATAGAAGACGACACATCGATGAACTTTATCTACATGTGGAGAAAATAACGGACACCATTCGAAAAAGAAGACACTCCTTTTATGCCCATTCAACACGAATTAACTCTGGAAGATTGTCCAATCGAATCTGTGCCTACTTTGTGGGAAAGAAAACCAAAGGGATCTGGTTTACAGAGATGGAAAAAGACCTACAAGAACTGGGGATATCACATGAGGACATCTTGGATCGTGACTCTTTGAAGAAGAAACTTGGGGAGATACAGAGTTTTCAGCCAAAACCTATATTGAAAACCGGCAAGAAGTGGACCGAAAAACGGAAGGAAGCTCACCGAAGAAGAATGCGCGAACACTGGGCCAATGTAAATGAAAGAGGGAAAAGGCAGTTGAAATAACGTGGTCCATAGACGACCGAAATGATAATAAGAAAAAATAATAACATTAATAACAATACTAATAATAATATATGAAGTTGTTCGGCTCAGGAAATTAGCTGATAAGGTCCCAATGAAGGACCGAAACATGCTCCAATAAACGAGAGAGCAATTTGAGTATTAGCAGGTGTCAAGCATTATCCAATATGGTTAACGTTCTTGCCTCATGCATACAAAATAAAGGCATTGTCGTCGGAGATATTCCTTACGGCACTGTTTATCACACTTTTGTTGTGTTGTGTACAGAGTGAAGATGACTGCTGGGTCGTCCTGTGTTGTGCAGTACATCGTGTTACACCTCATATCTCCTGGGACGCAGGCTGGCCAACAGACAGCTGTGTGATGCGTGCGGTTGGCGACTCCTTGTTCTGGGACAAGTGACATGTCCACTGGATTACAAGCCCCTCTTGTCTCGTGTTTACCGGAGCGGCTCCATTCAGGAGTAGAGTAGTGGCTTTCACTTTGATGTGCCGCAGGTGTTTTATAATACCCCTAGTTCATTTTGGTGAAATAATACGAGGGTCGAGTCATAAATCATGGCAACTATTTTTAGCCTATTTTCATTTTATGAAAAAAAAAAGGCTTATGAGATCACCTTTTGTCCGTGTGTATATGCGTGTGTGTGTGATGGTGTGTGTGTGTTCCCCTAATAACTTCTAAACGGCTCGAGCAATTTCAATGAAACTCGGTAAGATCATAGCACTATTCTGGCCGACCCCGACCGTGCCCTTCAAATTTTATTCTTTCGCACCAATCCAACATGGCGGCTGTGCGAAATATTTCACTAACATTCAGTATCTCCGAAACTATTACCGATACCACCCTGAAATATTGTACGGTGATTGTGGGGTATTATAGCGTGAAGTTAGGAAGAACAACACCGTGACATTCACTATTTTATTTCATTAGCAACTACAACATACAACACACTCTAGCGGCAAGTTACATAAACACATTGTCCTTGTTTCATTCCCCAACATCCTCCCCACCCTGGTCAACCTCAAGGGGGATGACCAGCTGGACAGGTCGGGCGATCTGGGTCCCCTCTGGCGTGGATAGAATCACCGTCCGGATAAGTCCATCTCTGCCTGGTTTCAGCTCCTGAATCCGGGCCTTCCTCCACAGATGTCGAGGCCGCACCTCGTCCTGGAGTAGAACGATGTCTCCGAGCCTCAGTCGTGGTGACGTTCCTTTAGGTTGCTTTACCTGGTGGAAACTCTGAAGCTGAAGCAGGTATTCCTTGCTCCATCGTTTCCAGAAATGGTCCGCCAGTTGTTGCTGAAGTCTGTATTCTTTAATGGGGCAACCGGGCTGAGGTTCAGGTCCAGAGGGCAGTGCATTGAGTTGTCCACCGACAAGGAAGTGAGCTGGGGTGAGCACGTTGGTGTCGTCGTCTTTGGTGAGTGGTCTGGAGTTCAGCGCGGCTTCGATAGATGTCAGTATCGTCTGCAAACCATCTTCATCTACAGAAGAGCGCCCAAGTGTCTTTCGCAAGCATCGCTTGGTGGAGCCAACCGTTCTTTCCCACCAGCCTCCCCACCAAGCCGCGCGTGGTGCGATGAACTTCCACGTGATGTTGTTTCGTGATAGGTACTGGCAAGCCTTCGTATCGGAAACGGTAGCCCATAGTCCCGCCAATTCTCGATTTGCACAGTGGAATGTCTGGGCATTGTCAGAGTAGATAGTGTGTGGAATGCCACGTCTCGCCACAAACCGCTGCAGTGCTTGCAGAAACTTGTCAGTGCTCATATCTCGGCAAAGTTCTAAGTGAAGGGCTCGGGTCGTTGCGCACGTGAAGAGCGTGATGTAGCATTTTTTAGTTGTATGACCTTCCCTTACGTATAACGGTCCAGCAAAGTCAATGCCTGTTACTGCAAAGGCCTTCTGTGGAATGACACGCTGTGGAGGGAGTTGCGCCTCAAGTACTTGACTGGGACGATTTCGGGCCATTTTGCAAGGAAGGCAGCGATATAGTATCTTCTTGATGGCACGACGAGCACGCAGTATCCAGAAGGTCATCCGAAGGTCTGAAAGAACAATTCGCACTCCCAAGTGATGGAGGCGGATGTGTGTGTCTCTGATCATAAGTTGTGTAAAGTGATGGTCGCCATCGAGAATTATGGGATGCCTCTGCTGGTGAGTAATGTCAGCACTCTCCAGTCGCCCTCCAAGCCGCAGAACACCGTCTTCTAGAAAGGGGTTGTAGCATCGTAGTTTGGATCTTACTGGGAGAGGGACGTTGGATTGTAGAGCTCCAAGTTCAGCAGGAAAGCAGTCTTTCTGCACGACCTTTATCCAGTAGGTACGCGCCGTAATAAGTTCTTGAGCAGTGAGTTCCCCGTTTTCGTGGTCTTTGTGGCGAAGGATTCGCGTCAGACGAAGTACCCAAGCTGTAACGCGTAGAAGGCGCGTGTAGGAACTGAACTGGGTGGAGTCTATGATCGATTCTGGCAAATCGACGTGAAGGACAGTCTGCACAGTGTTCTTTGTTTCTGGGAGTGATGGAAGCGATGGTGCGTCCTGAGGCCAGTAAGAATCTTCCTGTGTTAACCAGGAAGGTCCATGCCACCATATATCTAAGGACTGGATCTGACCAGGAAGAAGTCCCCGAGAGAGGTGATCTGCAGGGTTGTCAGATCCGGGGCAGTGTCTCCACTGTGATGGTGTTGTGTAGGACTGTATCTCCGTCACACGGTTGCAGACGAAGGTCTTCCATTTATTTGGATTTCCTCGTATCCAACCCAATGTCACAGTGGAGTCCGTCCATAAAGTAGCATGGGAAGTGTCGACATTGGTTGCTTTTGCAAAATATCGTAGAAGCCGTGCTCCCACTAAGGCTGCAAGGAGTTCAAGGCGTGGTAGTGTGACTTTCTTAACGGGAGTCAGTCTGGACTTGCTGTAGGCTAGGTGAGTGGAGATAGTGTCCTCATTAGTTGCGCGAATGTACAAGGCTGCTCCGTAAGCTCGCTCTGAAGCGTCGCAAAACACATGAACCTGAGTGTCTTCTTTACTTGAAGTGTGGAGCCAGCGCGGTATGCGTATTGGCGAGAGCGAGGAGAGCGTAGATATCCAAGCATGCCAGCGTGCGGCAAGATCGTTGGGTAACAGTTCATTCCAATGAGTTGAATGCTGCGTCCGTAACTTCATCCAATGAATATTATTGCTTTTCTTTGTCACGCAGATCTCATGCATATTTCATAAATCATCATGCGAATTTTTGATGTCATACATTAGTTACTTCTGCACTGATGTGAAAGTGTTTGAGGTAAGCGAGGACTAATGGTTTCTGAATCTCGCAGACAGTTGAAGTTTATTAGTACCCAGGGTTGCGTGCAGTTGCGTGCATGTAATACTGTATGCAGTGTCCCGTACTTCTAATAGATGGCGTTCAAGTCACCACTGCTTGGAATGTCCAATATCAATTATTTTAATGACAACGATATTGACAATATGTGATGTGTTTTGCCTTCATAAGCATGCAACATGTGCTAGATATCACAAAGTAATATTAGTTAGGCTAGTATAATTTTCAATAGCTCATCTGTATGATGGTGTAAGGTAATGGCGTCTCCAAATGTAGCTCGTTGGTAGCTTGCCCAATTCTGTTGGTCGTTCTCCCTCGTGTGTGAAGCTAGTCCGTAGTGTAGACTGCTGGCTTAAACTATTCACCACTATAACGTAATTCTCTCTAGCACTTAAAATCGGAGTTTTCGGCACCAAGTGTGTGGTATTATAGCGTGAAGTTAGGAAGAACAACACCGTGACATTCACTATTTTATTCCATTAGTAACTACAACATACAACACACTCTAGCGGCAAGTTACATAAACACATTGTCCTTGTTTCATTCCCCAACAGTGATAAAGAACACTACTAGATGTTTACCGATGGGACGTTCGAAAATCTGGTAACTACAAAACCAACATGGCAGCCAAGCGAAGTTGAGACTTTTAAATAGACTTTTCTCGCCATTAAACCATCAAAACGTAATGAAACTTGGTACAGCAAATGTTTATACACAATGTAATACACTGGTATCTAATTTAGTTCAATTGTTTAGATAACCTCAAAATGGCGGCTGTGCGAAATATTTCACTGGCATTCTATATCTCCGAATCTATTACGGATATCACCCTGAAATTTTGTACGGTGATAAAGGGCACTGCTACAAGTTTATCTGTGTAACTTTCGAAAACCTCTAAAGTACAAAACTAACTTGGTGGCCAAGCAAAGTTGAAACATTTCAATAGACTTTTCTCGTGATTTAACCATCTGAGCGCAGTGAAATGTGGTACAGTAAATGATGATACATATTGTAATATAATTGCATCTAGTTTAGTTCAATTGTTTACATAACCTCAAGATGGTGGCTGTGCGAAATTTGAAAATTAAGTTAGTATTTCTTGTGTCGTAATCATGCGATTGAAGTGAAAGTTTGAATAATGAAGCTACGCAATAATTTTCCTTTAATGATACATAACTCTATGGCCTATACATACACACATCAAAAAAAGTTTTGCATCACCTCGGTTCCAAGAGTTCCGGAACCTTTAAATACAAAGGGAATAGAGATCAACACAAACAACATTTCACCTCGTTTTATTGCTCATGAGACCCACACATTGCATGTTGTACCATCATACAGCTAGACTTTCAGCATTTGTGGTCCAGATTGCAGTACACACCACTACCTCTAATACCCAGTAGCACGTCCTCTTGCATAGATGCATGCCTGTATTCGCCGTGGCATACTATCCACAAGTTCATCAAGACACTGTTGGTCCAAATTGTCCCACTCCTCAACGACAATTCGGCGTAAATCTCTCAGAGTGGTTGGTGGGTCAAGACGTCCATAAACAGCCCTTTTCAACATATCCCAGGCATGTTCGATAGGGTTCATGTCTGGCGAACATGCTGGCCACTGTAGTCGAGCGATGTCGTTATCTTGAAGGAACGCATTCACAAGATGTGCACGATGAGGTCGAGAATTGTCGTCCATGAAGACAAATGCCTCTCCAATATTCTGCCGATATGGTTGCACTATGGGTCGGAGGATGTCATTCAGGTATCGTAAAGCCGTTTCGGAGCCTTCCATGACCACCAGTGGCGTACGTCGGCCCCACATAATGCCACCCCAAAACATCAGGGAACCACCACCTTGCTGCACTCGTTGGACAGTGTGTCTAAGACGTTCAGCCTGACCAGGGTGCCTCCAAACACGTCTCCGACGATTGTCTGTTTGAAGGCATATGCGACACTCATCGGTGAAGAGAACGTGATGCCAATTCCGTGGGGTCCATTCAGCATGTTGTTGGGCCCATCTGTACCGCGCTGCATGGTGTCGGGGTTGCAAAGCTGGACCTCGCCATGGACGTCGGGAGTGAAGTTGCGCATCATGCAGCCTATTGCGCACAGTTTGAGTTGAAACACGACGTCCTGTGGCTGAACGAAACGCATTATTCAACATGGTGGCATTGCTGTCAGGGTTCCTCCGAGCGGCAATCCGTAAGTAGCGGTCATCCACTACAGTAGTAGCCCTTGGGCGGCCTGAGCGAGGCCTGTCATCGACAGTTCCTGTATCTCTGTACCTCCTCCATGTCCGAACAACATCGCTTTGGTTCACTCTGAGACGCCTGGAAACTTCCCTTGTTGAGAGCCCTTCTTGACACAAAGTAACAATGCGGACGCGATCGAACTGCGGTATTGACCTTCTAGGCATGGTAGAACTACAGACAACATGAGCAGCGTACCTTCGTCCTGGTGGAATGACTGGAACTGATCGGCTGTCGTACCCCCTCCGTCTAATAGGCCCTGCTCATGCATGGTTGTTTACATCTTTGAGCAGTTTTAGTGACATCTATGAACAGTCAAAGGGACTGTATCTTGGATACGATATACACAGTCAACGTCTATATGCCGGAGATCTGGGAACCGAGGTGATGCAAAACTTTTTTTGATGTGTGTATAAAAATGGCGAGCATCCGAAATATTATGACGGTTCTCAATATCTACGAATCTTTTACAGCAATCAAACTGAAATGTTTAATGTTCACAGAGGCTATGAATATAAGTTCACCTATAGGTCTTTCAGTAACCTGGTGAGCACAAATACAACATGGCGGCGACGCAAGATATAAATATTTAAATGGATGTTTCTCGCGATTTAACCATCCGAGTGCTGTGAAAATTTGCACGTTAAATGCTCATAGAAATGTTAATCCACTGGCATCTAATTTACTTCAATTGATTTCATAACCACAAGATGGCAGCTGTGTGAAATTTTAAAATCTCGTTTTTACTTCTTGTGTCCTAATCATGCGATTGAAGTTTGAATACCACATGTACACAATAATCTTCATGTAATAGTACATACAGTAAATAAAAATCCAACCTGGCGACCATCTGAAATATTTAGACGGTTCTCAATATCTACGAATCTATCACAACGTTCAAACTGAAATTTTGTACGTTGATAGAGGCAATTAACATGAGTAGGATATATGAAAATAGGCTGTATAGTTCTTCCCGGAACTATTTGTTATTTTTTTTTCTCGCGAACAGGAGACAACACGGAAAATCTACGATATGCATTTGGAAATATATAGGGCATGTACGTAAGCATAGGGCCTGAAAATAATTTCTGACGTCAGGAGATGCTCGTAGGTAAGTGACAGAGCACAGGCTATTGGTAAACATTGTTTTATTATGGTATAGACAGCAAATACACAAGACTACGTACAAAGGGCAGGTCTCCACAGGTTACAGACCTTCGAAATAATCACCCAAGGTGTCTACTGTGCGTTGCCAGCGGTGAGGCAGGCGCTGAATACCATTCGCTGCATGTGTATCGCTAACGTGTAACACCTCCCTCCGAAATGCTGTTACGATCTCTTCTTTGTTAGCAAACCCTCGCCCACGTAGTGGCTTCTTGACTTTGGGGATTAGATCATAGTCACATGGGCTCAGATCAGGCAAATAAGGCGGGTGTGGAAGAACCTCCATCCCCACCGTTGTAAGCGACGCTGAACGATGGCGGCTCTGTGAGCTGTCGCGTTATCGTGTAGGATTATGGCGTCGTCCAACCGTTCAGGACTTTTGGTTCGCACTGCACGGCGCAATTGGTACAAGAAAAATTAATTGTAATATACTGCATTGACAGTGCCCCTCACGCACTGGATGACACACAAGAACACCTTGAACATCGTGTGCCAGGGTGACCATAACCTTATTGGGCGACGGATTTTGTCGAACCTTGTGCCTCCGTGGTGACCACTGACAGCGCCATTCACTTGACTGTCTCTTCAGTTCAGGTTCATAAGCACGTGCCCATGTTTCATCGACTGCAATAATGCGATTCAACATGGCTTGTCCTTCCTGCTGGAACCTCTCCAGATTGATGCGACATGTTTCGTAACAAGTCCACTTCTGTGGCACCCACTTTGCACACATTTTACGCATCTGTTGGCCCTTGTGTAAAATGCGCCGTATTGTTGCCGCAGGTATTGCTGTATGTTCTTGTAATTCCGCTATAGTCCAGCGCCTGTCCTCCTGGAAACACTGATCGATCACCATTATCCGTACGTCATTGTCCATGGACACTGGACGGCCTGGGCGAGGCAAATCGACAGTTGATACTCTACCCCGTTTGAACGTCTCCACCCACTTCGCCACTGTTCTATAGGGCTTCCCGCAGCTCTGCATGGCATTGGCGTGCATTTCTGCCGCGGAGAACTGTGATTTTAATATACGATCGTTGCTCCTAATTGTTGACTTCCATTGTGTGACGCTCTCACTCACACACTGAACTTGGGGGATGCTCAGACCCACACTGTTGTTTACATACACCATCTAGCGGCATCCTACGCAAGTACATACCATACGTTTCCAAATGCATATCGTAGATTTTCCGTGTTGTCTCCTGTTCGCGAGAAAAAACAAATTGTAGAACTTTTCATGCTGAACAATTCTTACACTCATAGTATTTAGATATTTTTAACGGTTTGGACAGCGTAAGCTTACAAAGCGCTCGGACGCCAGGTTTCTTTTCGACTTTCCCACTGAAATCGTTACTGCTTGGTTTTCTTTGATCATAAATAAATTATTTTTTACAGAAATCATCCTCAAGATATTCTTTACAGAATCGTGAAAACCGCATCAAAATCCATCCAGTGGTTTTCGAGTTTACCCGTAACATCCATGAATCGGGGACTTTGTTTTATACTAAGTCGAGATTTATTTATTTATCGTATGGCTTTAAGTACCGGGAGTGTCCGAGGACATGTTCCGCTCGCCAGAGTCTGTAGTTGCTTCCAGCGGACACCCTTAGGGTGAGCTACAAGTTCCGTTCAATTTCAAGTAGTTCCTACTTTCGCCACCAAATATCAAAGACACCTAGTGATGAACGTTGGAAATTTTGATAGAGCGTTCCGACGAAACCTATCCTAACAATTTGGCTTCACACAAGTTTAGTCTGTGGAAGGTTCTTTTACATGCCATAAATGTATGACACGGGTCCGCCGGCTTCACTTCCCCTCCGAAGGAAGGCATACTGAGGGATTTTAACGCTCTTAAAGAATCCGACGACTTCTCCCGGGTTTGAACCTGCGATCTTGGGCACAGCTGTTCAGCATGCTACCGACTACGCTATCGAAGTCGCTATATCAATGGCAAATGTATTTGCATTTTATCAGGAAAACCCGACAACTTACGAGTCACCATTTTCTAAACGTTTATCAGTGCTGATAGCAATTTTAAAACTTGCACATGTACTCCACACATGAGGTAGTTTAAACGTAAAACATTTCATCTCTGCATATTATAAAACTATGTCACCGATTCTTAGATAATAATAATAACAATAACAATAATAATAATAATAATAATAATAATAATGATAATTATAATAATATCGTATGGCCTCAGGTGCCAGGTGCTAGCTTTGTTAATTGACACCCAGAGGGCAGCTTGCGCGTCGAATTTTATGCTCCTTGGAGCACTATGAATACCGGGTGAGTTAGCCATGTTCGTTACGGCATGGCTGCTGGCAGTCGCTCACATCCGGGAGGCGAAGAGGTTCGAATCCCCCCGCCGGCAACCTTGAAGATGGTATTCTGTGGTTTCCCGTCTTCCTTCCAGGCAATTGCCGGGGTTGGTCCCTAACTATTGAACCCATGTACTGTTGGTTCAAGCGCCGAATCCATCATTTATTGGTAAAAGAAGGGAGGAAAAATACAGTCCTTAGAATGACTTAGAAAGATTTTATGCAAGAGGACTGGTATAATGTTGTGCAAGAATAAGAGTCCAGGTGGCACCAGGAAATGATATCAGGCGTGACGCACCGATAGGGAGCCGATCATAGCTATAAATAGAACGATAAAAACTTTCCGCTGTGTAAGCGAGAAGAGGTTTCGGAAATTGATCTTACGCAGCAATAAAATGGCATCCGCGCAGTTGTGCAAGAAGAGGAATAATTAGATTTAAGCCATTTGCGAGAAGATAATTAACAAAAGAAATACATCATTGTGAATCATTTTGGAATAGAGATTTTTGTGTGGGGAAAGATGTCATAATAAGTGCACAGGAAAGAAGTGCAAACGCAGCATGACGTAGTTAAAAGTTCCCCGAGACCAGAGGTGGTAGGGATTAAAAATCAACTGCAACACCCACGTATCTGAAGAGCAAATTTTATTTAATATCTCGGAATTGTACGATCGATTTTCATGCGCAAAGAAGTCAGTTTACGTTTAGAAAACGGGCTGTCCAGAGATATAAGTTTCAAAAGTATGCGACTATTGCTTCAAAAGATAGTGTTGGAAAAGACAAGGATTTTATCCTTTTGTAGCCGATTTGTATAAAAGCCCTGGCAGAGCCAGGCTAATCATGCAGTACTTACTAGACCGAGAGGTCGTGATACGCTGTATCACCTACGAGCAACCCGTATGGGCGTGGCCGAGAAGTATCGTCATTAATATCGCCGTGTGAAGACTTAGAAAAATCCTAGTACAGGATTTAGTTCAGCAAGCGTCAGTCTTTATAGTGAAAGTTCAGTATTACAGTCAAAGTTAGGCTGCGAACTTAAAGAACAGGCGATAGGTCTTCAAATAACAGTTCAGTTAAACGACAGAAAGTATCGTAACGTTTTGAGGTACCAACGATAGTGAAACAAACATTTCTATCAAAGTTAAAAAACTCGATCAGGGTCGAACGAAATAAGTAACGCCCAGTGTACCGAAAAGATAGGAACTAGAGCGCAGTATAATAAGAAGTGAGAATTTAATCCAAGACGTTGTCTTAAAGAGACCAACGAACAGTAACAAGCAATAAGCTACGAAACTAAGGAATAGCAGTAAATGCTAGGGAATCATAGGTCACCGATAAAGTATTCGAGAGGCCGTAAACAGGACAGACTTTAGCTAGATAAACTAAATAGTGTCTAGGAAGAAACGACATCGAGCTAGTAAAAATAGAAGCCGATAGTCAGAAAACCAGATCTGAAGAATTACCGTTCCAGGGAGGGGTAGATTGATCGAGAATTTCATCAACTGGCTAGATTAGGGAGCCGACGTCTGAGAGTGTCACCCTTGGAAACGGGGAAGAAAGAAATCACGTGTGTAAGGCAAAAATCAAAGCTTCAGTGATTAAAAGCTGTGTAATGTAAATATAGTAAAATCTGTTTTAGTGTAATAATTTTTAGTGAATTTATTTGTGTATGATAAAAGAATACAAAATTGTATTCAATATGTTACCAGTGTTTAAGGTAAATAATGTGTATGTGTATCAGAAGTGTCATTATGTGATTTGATTTGGGATTAATGAAGATGGCTTAAACACATTGAGTGGGCAAGAGTGAAACATCGCTGGAGAATTCGGTCGGAGACCGTAATATCATGTGAGTAACCATTTCATTATGTTATGTGTTGGGGAAGGTTTGCGTACAATCCACCTGAGAACGAAAGAATAGGGATGTTTTTGAATAACAAATAACAGAATAATAGCGCGATCTGAACGATTAAAAATTGAGAAAGTAAAAATAATTTTATGAAATAAATCCCTTGGGGGAAATGTATGAAATAAAATATCAGTGTATTTGATAAATGATTTAAATATGTGAAAGCAAGCGTAATAATAATAATAATAATGATATAATTGAAGGAATATTATGATGAATTCTATGAAAAGTAGTAGCTTATGAGCTCCTTTAAAAGAATTAATACATGTTGTGAACACATGTTCTTAAGATAAAGCGATTATTGTCACGTGAGAGGATTAATATAGAATTGAGATGTAGATCAAATGTTGATTTTGAATTATCAGTTCATTGAAGGCAACTTGGCATTAAAGTAATAGCGCAATGTAGCGCATTGAAGTAATTTGTCACGCTAGGAAGGCGTTGAACCTAAAGACTCGGTAACACTAATTATGAGGGGCAGTTGGTCGTGGTAATTGAGCTATGGTAAGTCCTCTAAATAGTGATGTGATCACGAGGCCATGTGTGTATTGTATAGTAAAAGGGTGCGAAATATTTATTGTATTATGAGCGCTGGTTTAATGTTAAAGGCCGCCCTAAGTCGCGAATGTTATAAGTCCTCCAGTATGGGATATGGTTCCCGAGGCATTTGAAAGAATCGAACCCAGATTCGTCTATGTTGAAGCCCCTAAATATTTGTTGTTGTATTGAATTATTCTTACCCGCCAATGAGGACACTTCATAATTAATAAATGCCGAGGTTAATAGAATGGGTCTAGTGAACCTAAATATGTTGTTAAAATAAGTAGAATGAAAGCCTTGCCTGTTCAAAGAACTGCATTTAAGAAACAGCTGTATAAAGCTGAGGGTAGCTCGTCTCTTGTGAGTGAGACCGTGAAGTTCCTGCTCCCGGCAATAAATCACGCTAAGTGGCCCAGGCCAGACCCTTACTATTGATGTGTTGTGGTAGGTCTGGAGAGCCGTCTGTTTTGAAGTTATAATACACAAGAGTGTTTAGAGTTTGTTTAACGACCCGGTCTTCGACCCGAGGTTCTTTTAGATGAAGATTACCGCTTGCAAGTTCAGATCGTTGCTTTCTTATGAGATAATGGTCTTTTAAGACAAATAATGATAAATCCCTAATGTAATGTTATATAATGTAGTGATTCACGAGTTTAGTGAAGACAATTAGACTCCGGGAGTGATCTTAATTTTTGACGTGTTCAAGTAGTCTTCTGTAGCTCGGGAGTACGCAAATGTTTCCCAATCACGGTAGTGAATTGTTGACTTGAGAGAGATGGTAACCTGAGAACATTGTGAAAGCCCAAAATTTAATTAAAAGAGTAACAGTACTTTAATAAGAATTATATAGTTTTTTTGATTATAAGAGATACTCATATAATAGGAAGTGATGTGTTGTAAAAGAATAACACAGTGTATATAAAACGTATCGAGCCATTTGGAGCTCTTGATTTTATGGAATTTTAAAAGGACACTATATGGAAGTGAAAAGAAATATAAGTTTGTTGGTTTATGAAAAACCATTTATTATGATTTAACCTTTGTGTTATTATGTATTACTTGTTCACTCTGAACAAGTTAGAATTAAAGGGCCAGTATTTTATTTGTTTAATTTGTTGTAGCGCCATATATTTGAGTAATTAAATGTTTATAGTAGGAGTTGATTTTGTTTATTATTTTGGAAGTGTATCCTCTATTTAATCCAAAATGTGTAAGTCACAGAGTGGGAGAACATACCATAACCCCGATAATCCCGATTTGAGCATTGCTGGCATACTGTGATTTGCATATTTCATGCTGAATGCGCATACTATAGGCCTCAGCCGATACCTTCCATTTCCTCGTCCTTACATTCAAACTTTCCTCCCCAGACAACACTCCACAAGTGACGGTACTTTTAGCTCACCCCATGGGTGTCCGCCTAGAAGCAGCTACACACTGGCGAGCCGAACATGTCCACGGACACTCCCGGCACTAAAAGACATGCGCTAAAAATTAAAAGGACTATGAATGTCAAGGAGGTTAGATATCTAAGCTCCTTGAAGACTATAGCGCTTTCTAGTAGAGAAATAAGGAACTTTGTGTTGGCGGAAATTCCTGAGATTAAATTTGCCATTATGAACACGGCCTACTGAATTCAAATAGGTTCTTTGGCATGCCAATAACGTATGCCATGTGTATAGTGACTTTTGTCGGCTTAAAAAAACACTTACCACGGCCAGGAGCGAACCTGCAAGCTTGAGGTTGGTAGTCCGACACGATAACCACTCACCCACGGTGGCAAGCGATTCATAGATGTAACGGGTGATCACGAGAACTACTGGATGGATTTAGATGCGGCTTTCACCATTCTGTAAAGGATTTCTCCAGGAAGGATTATGTAGAAAAACATTCATTTGTGACCAAAGGAAGCCGAGCAGTATCGATTTTAGTGAATCTAGTGGAAGAAAAACCTGCCGTCCTTGCGCCTTTTAAGCTTAAAAATATCTACAGTATTTATGAGTGTACGAATTGTTCAGCATGAAACGTTCTAAAGGAAGTACACGATAGCATATTTCTATCTTTAATACATTGCGCACTATAAGTGTTTTTACGTTTTCATTTCTTCCAAAAATTTTCATTCAGTGGAAATATAAATCACTACTTCGGAGCAAGTTTACGAGCTAGCGAGCGAGCCTATTACCACAGCTTTGGCCAGCATCAAACTGTCGAGCCGTGTCGAGTTAAGACATCAGAGGAGATACCGGGCGAAGCCGGGTTTGGTTGCTAGTTGGTTTATATATTACTAGTGGGCCCGTGCGAGTTTTCGCAACGTGAATGAAGGTTTATGTGGAAGAATGTGGGAGAACGAAGTTTTAAATATTGAAGAAATGTATGTGTTGTTGTTTGAGTGTTCAGTCTTTTAACTGGTTTGATGCAGATCTCCATCCCTCCCTGTCCTGAGCTAATCGTTTCATCTCTACATAGCTACCAAACCCTACATCTGAGGCAATCTGTTTAACATATTCTAACCTTGGTATACCCCTACAGTTCTTGCCCTCGACACTTCCTTCCTTCCATAACTAAGCTTTCTATTCCTGGGTGTCTTGGTATGTGTCCTAGCAACCTATCTCTTCTCTTCATTAGCAGTCGCCAGAAACATATCTCCTCTCCCACAGTCTTAATACCTCTTCGTTTGTAACCCTATCTACCCATCTGACCTTCATCATTGTCCTGTAACACCACATTTCAAATGCTACAATTCTCAATTGAACCCTAGAGAAAGTCTTGTCGAGACCACCCCGGAGCCATCTACTGAGAGACTCCTCAATGTATTTATTGGTGTTAAACGGCATACGTACATGAGAAGAACACAAAGAATTATGTAGAACAGTGTTCTTCACTTGTCACAGCGCCTCTTTGTAGACAATATTCGATGTTAAAACGAATTCTTCGGTTATTGTTTGCTCGGGAGTTTCTTCTACAGCAATTTTTACATTTGCAAAGGATTGAACTCTAGAGAAAGTCTTCGCGGGACCACACCGGAGCCATCTGCTGAGAGACTCCTCAGCTAGCAGTACGCCGCGCTGCCCTGCGCTCTAGCGGCAGGCTCACCAGGTTACGGTTCTCCCATTGTAAATGCACATTTTTAAGGTATTTATTTAATTGTGAGGCATTTAAAGAGGAAGTGAGTGCGTTTCGGGCACACATGGGGTTATGCGGAACCTGTAGGTACTCTATATGTGTAGGCTAGTGTTAACAGGACCTTATTTTCGGTACAAAACCGGAATAGGATCTTTGCAGAATAATATAGGGAGGATGGTAGAATCGGAGATACAAAACTTTTGAAGTTATTCAGTTGTCTTCTTAATTGATTTAACACAGAGACAGTACCGAGAATAACAAAACATCAATTCTATTCACATTAATTCCCTCGGTGTTTTTGCCGTGAGCACCTGAGACCCCGCTGATGAGCCAGCTTGGTGTCCTAGGCGAAACCCCACACAAGATACGGCGCAAACCTAGAACAATTGCTGAGTTTTAATTCACTGGCCGTGAAAGGCAATATACCACATCCTGTATTGATTTTTGTCTTTGTTTGAGGTGAGTTGGACCTCAAAGTGTTTCAGAGCCAATCACTCATCTTGCGTGTTGGATTGCAAGATCACTCCTCCATGTTGTAATACAGTCACTGAGTAGGTTTGTCTTCCGAGTGGGCTGTAGTTGTTCTTGTATTCAACTTTTCTTTGTAATCCTCGAATGTGTATAAGTTCAAACCCCATACTCTCTAAGGGAGATATAATTAGTTTATGCTGTCACGTGATCCCGCCTTCAGGGAGGTTATATAACGTGATGTAGAGTTTCTCCCAGGAGCTTGTAATCAGATATCGCTGAAGAACGCAGCCACTTTTCGTACGGCGCTGTTACGTCCCATGGGGACAAGCTCAAGTCGTGACACAACAAAATACTTGAAGAATGTGTGTGGTTTCTCACCAGCGATTGCTTACTATAACCCTCTGCCATCCTTGCAGTTACCCCCAATAATACCGGCATCACAATAACATAGGTTATCAGACAAATTCTAGACGGGGTTGAAATTATCACGATGTCTTTGATTTGGGTTTTGTTTTTATCAGTTCTAATGATCTTGTCGACTTCATCGTTATGCGTTACGGTTACGGCGTGTATGACGTCATCATGTTATTCAGTGCATATGCACCGAGTCTGAGTTTACTCCTGGGGTCTGGCGTTATGCGATACGGAGACGGCGAGTGCATGACGTCATGCAGCAGAGCGCACCTCCCGCTCTCCATTCCCCGCGCGGGAAGCCCAAGTTAAAGGATAATGGAGTCTGTTGTGTCTGAGTTTACTCCTGGGGTCTGGCGTTATACGATACGGAGACGGCGAGTGCGTGACGTCATATACTATGACTGTAAGAATTGTTCAGCATGAAACGTTCTAAAAGAAGTCCATGATAGCATATTTCTATCTTTAATACATTGCGCACTATACGTGTTTTTACGTTTTCATTTCTTCCAAAAAATTCAATTCAGTGGAAATTTAAATACTAGCTTCGGAGCAAGTTTACGAGCAGAGTGCACCTCCTGCTCTCCGTTCCCCGCGCGGGAAGCCTAAGTTAATGGGTAATGGAGTCTGTTGGAGAAGCCCTCCTGAGCCTTTCTAACATGTGTAGCATTTGTAGCATTCGTCATTTGAAATGATATAAAGTCTAGTCTCTCACACTGACTGCATCTTTTTTAATTTGCTTTTGTTTTGGTTTTGGATTTTGTTTTTGCTTGTTTTTGCCTTTGTTTGTTGGATTTTGCTTTCGATTTTGTTTTTGTGATTTGGTTATGTTTTTATATTTACCTTTGTTTTGGGTTTTTGTTTTCGATATGTTTTGTCCAGTAGATGAAGGACTTTTTGGTTCTCGGTAAAAGAGAGGGTCATTTCCACATGAACAAGACTGAAGAAAGGGGCCGATGACCTTGTTGTTCCGCCTCTTAAAACAACAATAACTAACACTGAATAATTCAACCACCACTCGTTCATTCTCTTTATATTCTATAACACATTAAGGGAAACAGACCATATACTTTTATAAGGTGCGTTCGAAAAGTAACGAGCCGGAGGCTGTAATGCGCAAACCGGTGACGACATCAGCTAATCGTGGCGTGTGTAACGAGGTGTGTTTCCGACAAGAGCGTGGAAGGTCACGGCCCGTCGCTAGAGGACACGCGTGCACGTCACGTGACGATACAAAGCGAGTAGCAGCATGCATCAATCGTCCAACCAAGACCAAGACAGTAGGCCATTCGACATGCTTCCTGGTGCGGTTGAAGACTGTGGGGCACTCATTGGGCACACACTTTGCGCAAGTGCAGTCGTTCCTTCATGATGGTGTGCACACTTCCGACGCTCAATCCGACCACGGTGGCTATGGCGTTCACTGTCACTCGGCGGTCCTGGGTAATGAGTGCATCAACCAGCTGGACGTTGTCATCGGTAATGCAGGGGGTTCCCCAGCCCGGGCATCATCGGCTAACGACATCCGTCCTTCCCTGAAGCGCTTGTGCCACGCCTTGACCCTTGCTAGGGACATGCAGTGTTCGCCGTACACTTGTAACATTCGGCGATGAATGTCCGTTCCCCCTACTCCTTCCGCTGTCAGAAACCGAACAACACCTCCTTGCTCTTCGGTTGACGCCTGCATGTCACTGTTTGCAATGTGACTGGCAGCGTTGCACGATTGATGCATGCTGCTGCTCGCTTTGTATCGTCACGTGACGTGAACGCGTGCCCTCTAGCCACGGGCTGTGACCTTCCACGCTCTAGTCGGAAACACACCTCGTTACACACGCCACGATTAGCCGATGTCGTCACCGGTTTGCGCATTACAGCCTCCGGCTCGTTACTTTTTGAACGCACCTTGTAAATGACTGTTTACATTGGCCACGATGGAGAGCATCAAAAGCCAAAGTGCTCTCGTTTGCAGTTGGTGAGTTAACAATGGCATCGATAATTGAGGAGTTCAAATGGAAAATCACGAAAGTGCCACGGAAATCAAAATTGATTTTATTTGTGGAAATCACGGTATGTGCCACGCTGAAGATGGTGGTTAACAGTGTTCGTGCGCAAGGCTTCACCATTAGTTGCTTCAGACATCGCAAGGAGGCGTTGCTGTAGCATGCGCCGTTGATATGCCCAGCGTTGTAAAGTCGAGAACCATGAATGTGCCACCGCCATTACAGCTGGTTGCTGTGTTGGCTTTTGTTCTAAAACAACGCACGTGAGTGCAAGCTTGCGACTGTTTCTGTACTATTCGTGCTAGCGTAAGTGAAGAAAAGAAGAAGTACTGGACGGTAATGATCCCCTTTTTGCCTGATGTTCGTCATAGGAAGTTTCATTCCGAATTGTGTTGGCCCCAAGCGGTACGTGGAACTAGAAAGAGATGTCTTCATACAACGTCAGTTAGACTTTAGTTTAGACCAGGTAATACGTACCTTAGACTAAATCTAATGTGTTTCTGAAAGTGAATATCCGTGCTACTTTGTGTATTATTTCGTTCATTATCCGTAGCATACGGTGAAAAACCATGTAAGTACCAAATTCCACCGGAATAATAGATGTACAATTTAATAACACCATGCGCATGATAACAGGAACAATTATGTCAACTCCTACACAATGGCTTCCTATTCTCAGCCACATCCCACCACCTCATTTGCAGCGATGCAACATTTTGATAAGAGAATATAGAAAGATCCAGACCAACAAACAACTACCTATCCATGGAGACATTGATGATCTAAATGTGAGACGATTACGTTCAAGACATCCGACCATCTGCACAGCGGAGAATCTTGCAAACAACAAATTGGACCTGACTGAGAGATGGTCTTTTGATTAGAATTCTTTTGCCTCTCCAGAGAGTTCAGTAATGCCATGTATAACTGAGCAGGTGCCAGGGTTCACTCAGCCTAGAAAGACCTGGTCGAAATTCAATAGAATCCGGACCAATCACGGTGTATGTGGGGATCTCCTGTACAAGTGGAGGAAATGATATTCATTATGTTGCGAGTGTGGTGCTGAAAGACAGACTGTTCGGCACCTAGTTCAAGAATGTCCACAAACATCTTGCAGTGGTGAATTCAGGGACTTCTTCCTAGGGACACCACAGGCACTTCACCTTGATGTCAACTTATAAATGATTTTTCTGTATGCCATACGATAAATAAATCCACCGGAAATAGTTTTTTTTTGTGAATACTGAACAATTTTGTGTTTGGCACTTACATGGTTCTCCATTTGAACTCCTCAAATCTGTAAATTCACAGCAGTCACTTGTGATCCGAATGAAATGTTGTGGGGTTAAGAAGTATTGTATCATAACTCTTGATTTAGGCCTACTGAAGAACCTCATCTGTTCAATAATTCACTATTCGTGCCTCACAAAGACTAAATGTAAATACATGTTTTCTAGTAACTTTGCTTCCCGCTGTGAAGTTGCTGAATGTATGTATAACCTGTGTCTGTCGCTGGGAGCATGTGTGCTCTCAAACATTCTCGGCACGCACTCAACCTGTATTTCCGTACATCGCGCTGAATTCTGATTTCCATTCTAAGGTGGGTGCATTTTTGGAGCGTCTCAATCCTTTCCTATACCGCGCCAACTCCGTGTGGAATTACTGAGGAACTCCGAGCTTACTTTCAAACGGAGTAAAATAATCATGGGCTGTTTTTTTTAATAAGCAGGATGTGATTGTAAGTTTATATTCATAGGTTATGAAAGCTGGGTTGATGGGCCCAAGAAATCTCGTAGTATTTGTTCACATTATTGTCGCTATCCCTAGCCCATCTCTTGACTATATATTGAACTATTTTTACTGCCCTATTTTTTTAGCGTATGGCGTTTAGTGCCGGGAGTGCCCGAGGACATGTTCGGCTCGCCAGTATTGTAGCTACTTCGAGGCGGACACCCAATGGGTGAGCTACAAGTACCGTTGGGGAGGAAAGGTGGAATGGAAGGTCGAGGAGATGGAAGGTAGCGGCTGTGGCCTATAGTTAGGGACCAACTCCGGCATTTGCCTGGAAGGAAGATGGGAAACCACAGAAGACCATCTTCAAGGTTGCCGGCGGGGGGATTTGAACCTCCTCGCCTCCCGGATGTGAGCGACTGCCAGCGGTCATGTCGTAACGACCACGGCTAACTCACCCGGTACTGGCCCATTGAGTAGAATAGATGTAGCCTAAATCTGCCTCTTTTCTTTTTATTCAAAGATTTGTTTTATTCTTTGATTTGGTTTCTTAACATCATCTTTCTTTATTCTGGCTCAGTCATCGAAAACATGGAGCGCTCTCGTAAAATGGTGATGTCGATATTTAGGAGAATTGTTTATGATGTTTTTACGATTAAATAAAAACGTGTTTCGATATTCAATGATATCTACTTCAGTGTTAATGGAGTTTAAAAATTAATAAAATGAAATGGCTATCCTATGTATAATGAAATGTTCTCGAAAGAGAATCAAAATGAATATTGTCCGTTGAGCCATTACAATTAACAGATAAAGTGATAAAAATGTCCTGCATTACTCAACAAATTGCTAGCGTTTCGCCCCAGTGTGCCAATTGGGCTCTTCAGTTGTTAAAGACAAGTCACACCTACCAAGACGCGTAACAATTTGTTGAGCAATGCAGGATATTTTTATTACTTTATGTTCGACCGTGACAATTATATGTCTGAAAACTGTATCATAATGAGGCTCATTATAACACTATTTTTCATTATGAAACAGTTTCTCCCACCAATCACAGCTCAAGAAACACTTGTTTGACCAATTAGATAAGGATACCTTCGCGCATGCGCTCAAAATCCAACATGTCTATCTAAATCACCGAAAGTGCACCGTCCATATGTTCGCGTAAATAAACTGGTGAATATGAGACAAGAAATAGCACTGTACCTTAATATCCCCAACCCCAATTTCTACACAGCGCATTGTTTTCAAACGATTTCGGTGAATTTTTTACTGAGTACTGGTGCTCAATCTGCACATATGGCATTGAAGCACACAGAGCGAATGCGTCGGTTGGTCAGAGAGCTTGGAAATCAGAGATATCCTACCCTGCGTAGCACCCGATCACAACATTCTAGTGACAATCTCAACAGATATTTATGAATATTTATGTTAAAACATGAAGCCTCCGTGGCTTAGGCGGCAGCACGCTGGCCTCTCACCGCTGGGTCCGTGGTTCAAATCCCGGTCACTCCATGTGAGATCTGTGCTGGACAAAACGGAGGCAGACAGGTTTTTCTCCGGGTACTCCGGTTTTCCCTGTCACAATTTCATTCCAGCAACACTCTCCCTTATCATTTCATTTCATCTGTCATTCATTTAGTCATTGCCCCAGAGGAGTGCGTCAGGCCTCGGCAGCCGGCACAGTTCATATCCTCGCCGCTAGATAGGGGCTTCATTCATTCCATTCCTGACCCGGTCGGAGACTGGAAGCAGGCAGTGGATTTTCATTTCATGTTAAAACATATAATAAAGTTATAATTTTCGTCGAACATAAACAGTCGCCTATAATGGTAATTAAGACAATCGTATGGAAATTATAAAACTCGCGTACGCTCGTTTTATAAACATACTCGTGTCTTAATTATAGCCATTATAGGCTCGTTGCATAATGTACTATTATGTGTTAATTGTAATGGCTTAACGGATAATATTCATTTTCATTCTGTTTCGAGAACATTTCATTATAGTTAATGCCAAAGCAAGGTTTATTGTTTTTGAGTGAAGTTTTTTACTCCCGTGGTACACTGGCAAGCGTCTTGCATGGCCTTCTCAGTGTGTACCTGCTACGCGTTTTGATAGGTGTGCCTACCAACTAAAGAGCCCAATTGGCACACTGGGGCGAAACGCTAGCAATATGTTGAGTAATGCAGGACATTTTTATCACTTTATGTGTTAATTATTCTATGTATGCCTATGAATGTTCAAATAGACCGACAGATTGTGAATTAGTGGAACATGAATGTGAGTGATATTCAGGCCCATAGGCGCCTTTAATAGTAATTCTTTGGGAGTGATGAACCAGGATCCTACACTTACACATAGGTAATATATGTCATTTTCATACCTTATTTGATATTCCGGGAGTCATTACCAATAGATAATACTGTCCATTATCACTATTGCAGAGATAATATGTGCTAAATTGTGTCTTATTAATTGTTCGTTTAACGACTGCAATTGTCATGGCTTGTCGTTGCTCAACTGCTACTGGAAGAGGCGCATTAGATGTGTTCATCTGTTACCGTGACGTCATTTCACTGTCGCCAATGTATAGTACACAAAATACACGACACAGATCATGCGTAACGATCTCCGCGAGAAACTATTAGCTTATGACACGGAGCGAGATACTATTGGCTTCTGACCGGCCGAAAATTACTGCTTGTACTACAAGCAAGAGGGTCTGGGGGTAAAATTAATAGTATGGCAATAGATATAACTAGAGCAATTACTCCCCCTTACTTATTAGCGAACGATTTTAGCGATCGCATCATAAAACGAAGACCAGGAGGTACCATAGGCCTGTGTATGTGGTTGGTAACATTTCATTATCACGCCAATTATTGCCGACACATCTGCAGTGTTACTATATAAGTCGTGTTATAAAATGGGGAAGGTGGGTGGGTTATAGACAGCGGAGGAGGAATCAGAAAAACTTAAAACCTGTCCATTAATTGTTTACTTTTTAATTGAAACGAAACGTTTATACAATGTTCTTATTTCAACCATGGCCTACAATAATCTCATCAGTCACAACATATGTATATTCAAGTTTTCAACGGTATGAAATAAAAGTTTGGTTCAACACTGAAAAATGGCTTCAAACCTCACAATAGTATGAAGTATTTATCCGCGTAAACTGACCTTGAGTGCCGCCGGTTGTGCACCCCTGATCTAAACCCTCGTTGCGTCGTGGCTAGGATTCATGGCAGTAACTGCGGAGGCCGGGGTTCTATCAAGAAATGTAGGCTAATTCTGGTGTAAGAGCTGGAACTAAGCTTAGTGAAGTAATACTGAGAAGGGGCGGGTTCGATTGCTACCTCAACCATCCTGGAAGTGGTGTTCCGTGGTTTCCCACATTTACTCCAGGCAAATGCCTGGATGCTACCTAACTTCAAGCCACTGGCTCTTCCTGCCCAAATTCTACCTCAATTACAATTTCACACACACTAGTATAGACAAGACAGTGACACAGGTTATCAGACAAATTCTACACTCACCCAAGTACACGGAGCTAAATGATCACCTTGTCTTAAAGTTCCTGAAAAATCAACAATACTCGAAAGGAAACACCCTACATTTTGCTCTTGAATATTTAATAAGTTTTAAATGCTATCGAAATGAGTCAGAATCGAACCCGCTACGTTGGTTTTCAGGGCCACTCCGAGCGCTGGTATCTTGTGAGATTGTTATATTTTTCAACAACTACCAACTGATAGTTGGTTTCTGTCAACACTCAATCCAATATTTTGGAAACGAAATGTCTTTTCGCCAATTTCCATCCCTGATCGTCCCTTTGTATGATTACCACGGAAGAGGGAGGTATTATCAAAAGTGAACGTTAAATCAGATCAGCATTCTTGAATGCATGTCCAACATTCATTATTCTCCTCTGTTAGTGCAGCATTCATTGTAATGGGGATAATAGCAGTGATCTCTTTTCTCTTTGAGTATTCGTGCCGGTGTCCGCCCTTCCTGTGTTTGGGAGGAGAGCGCCTGACTAACGAGGGACGAGGCACAAACTGTTGTAGAACAAGCACGGCATGAGGCGTCTCTTCTTCAATGGTTGTGAACACACAGGAAGTACAAGTGGCATATCTGTTGAGGAAAGTGTTCGAATGCGTCACAATATCTTTGGATATTGTGAGTGGATATTGTGAGTGAGGATTGTTCTCAGTTGACGGCGGAACCAATCTTAAATGGCGTCACGGAACTAATAAGCATTGTTGGTGACCCTTCCAGTGGACCACGGCTCGCCAGTGACATACACATCCTTATGTCGAAAGAATGTTCTCGAATGAGAAACATGATGTTATGGTCTTTTGAGCTGTGATTATTGAACTAGATTATGTTAAAAGGTCCGGCTAAGCTAAAAAATATACAGTGTTTCGCCCCAGTGTACCATTGGGCTCGTCAGTTTGTAATCTATCAATTCTTGCCACAATATGGCTTCACCCAGAGAAGCCATTTGTAACTTTGAAGATACAAAAATTAAATAAAAATGAATATTCTGCCTCATAAATGGCCTTTCTTTAAAATTTAAGCAAATGACATAATTAGTACTGTAATTGAACAAATCCACCTTTTTGAAACTCTTCTTATCTCCGGGCGTGTGCAGATATTCTGAAAGGACTGGCTCGTACATAGGCCTTACCAAAACCTCCTATAAATTAATAAAGACGAAGGAAGGTTTACATGCATCTAACTAAAAAGAAACTATCCAATTTAAATCTACTTTATATTCTGAAGCTGCATGCAAGAAATTGATGAATATAATAAAAAAGAGTGACACACAAGAAATGCAATTAAAAATGTATAATATAATAATATAATAATAATATTTAGGCCTTTAAAGATTTCTTATTTGTTTTTCACATTACCGGTAATGCCGTCGCCTGCCGTATTTTTCTAGTTTCGTCGCCACTTTGAAGCTGGTCAGCCATGCCATTATGGTTTACCGCCATGAAGGTCTTCTTCAACTTAGCACAGTTATTAGGCCTACTGTGATTGTGGCATAACAGCCAGAATCCAATCACCCTCCGTCGAAACACGTAGCACTCCTCAAGAGAGACGGCACACTACACAACCTGTCATCTCAATGCCCAGAGACAATCTCCTAAGCAGTGCAGTCAGTCTGAATGCCCCAGCCCGTCCTCCGAGCCACACCTCATCCCAGGGAGTTCTCAGAATCCTTATTGTCTGTCCAAGCCACTCCAAGCAGCCCCCTTGCTCGGCTGTCTGACACACCCTGTTCCACGCCTAAGGGCTTCTTCCCGTCTCGTCTACATCCAGTAGTCCATACAAGGCCATATTCTTTACAGCACAAGTGAGCTCGTTTGTCATAGTTCTAGCCCTTTGGATAGGTAGCACCACTTTCTTAGACAACATATTGTTTTAGATCCCTTATTTAGGGGTGGTAGGACCTAAAACGGAAGAGTTACTGTATTGATTTTGAATGGAGTGTCTAAAAGGGGGTAGCTGCCTTTGGAGGGGCAAGCTGACCAGTGTGGAGTGTTGTTTAGCGTTAGGAACTAGGGGGCGCTCCTATAAAGACTGTAAATGTGGTTTAAGGGATGTAGCCTTAGCACGCGGGTCGATGTACTAGTCGCCCAGCCGGCTACTTATTATATAATCACCTTGCTAGTGTCAGCGGTTCGGCACGCGCTTCACTTGAGCACGCGAGCCGCTGTGAGGAATACAATGACGTCTGAGTTGGCGTTATTACTACGGTGTGTCACGTCTGACTGTGACGGGAGTAAGGAAGGACGTTGGGACGTGAAGAAGAGTGTAGATCAGTAATGCAAGTGTAAGAGACTGACCAAGTGTTTATTGGTCAGCAATGAGTAACTGTTAGTCCCTTTTAAGGGATCTTGTGATGTTATAATGTGAGTACAAACTGTGGGTGTTAGGTTACAAAAGTAGGATTCTGAACACTGACTGACTGACTCACCTCGGTTGACACTGTCGTTAGCCTCCGGCTGTCTCGTCGAAGCACTGATGATGGAGAGATCCTCGTGACCCACTTAAGGCACCTTTTATACCTTTAGCCTCTGTTCTGTCAGCGCGTTGTGGCATAGTTGAACCAGTTTGTAGTATGTCGCTGTGTGTCATAATTACGCAAGGGTTGAGCTGCTTTATGGAGTAGCCAGCTGCCCTTATAGTATTGATGGATATTGGGTAGGCTTTTAAAGGGTTGCCTTTTATGAGATTTAGACAGATGATGGGGGGGATGATCTCTAAGGGGTGCATACCCCTTGGGTATTGTACAATATGATTAGAGCTAGCTTCAGAATCTCGTCAATAGTGACCTAAAATACATTGAATAATTAATAATAAAAAGTATTCGTATATGATAATAGTAATAATAATAATAATGACACTGCGTCTACTGCAGACGTGTCCAATGCAATTGAACACGTTGCCAACACGATAACATGATATAAAGAAATAACAAACCTACGAGCCTACATTAAAACTGTCATGGGGAACTCCTAAAATATAGGTTACAAGTTGGTACGGTACACCTCACCAAGACGCTGAATAGTGCTCATTGAATAGGCCAAAGCAAGACATCTTGATACACATTACAATATGTAGTATCGACGTCTCGATCAATGCCAAAGCACTACAGGAAGTATAGTGTTCCTTCCAAAGCAACTGCTAACCTTACCTTGATAATCGATATGTCGAAAGAATGTTCTTGAATGAGGAACATGATGTTATGGTCCTTTGAGCTGGGATTATTGAACTAAATTATGTTAAAAGGTCCGGCTGAGCTAAAATATATACACCGTTTCGCCCCAGTGTACCATTGGGCTCGTCAGTTGGTGCGGTACACCTCACCAAGACGCTGAATAGTGCTCACTACGAGCCCAATGGTACAATGGGGCGAAACGCTGTATATGTTTGAGTTTAAGGGGGGGGGGGACCTACACCTTCGACAGCAACAAAATAGTGAATATTTACATTTATTTTCTTTGCACTGATAAACTGTTTGGAGTTGTCACTTAACACAGTCCACATACAATACAATTTTAACACAGACCAACTATTAAATATTTAGAAAATTGCATCATCATGGATATATATATGCACACAAAATGGCGGCTGAATATTATACGCAAGAATGGGGTTTCCTCAGTAACTCTCGGAAATATTGTTACATTTTAATTATTGTTTTTAATGTGGTCCTGGATGTCATGGCAACAAAATGTACTGGAATGATTGAAATATTTCAAGAAGAAATATTATTTTGAGATTTTTGAAATAATGGGTCTAAAAATCTATACATTGTTCATGGTAAATAATTTATTATTAATAAACTATAATGGTTAGGGCAACCATTCTAGTACATTTTGTTGATAACTATCGTAGAAATGTGACTACAAAACTTCACTGAAATATATTTGTAAGTTCATGAGTTATTAGGGAAACGGAATGAAAATTATGAACTTACGGGAAATGAGCGACGAAAGTTTCACATGGTTGGGATGTTCTAAAATTCCCCTGCCGCATAAACTGGTCCTTCCTCACCTGATTTCGCTGTGTTTTCCTACAGTCATAGTCTCTTACTTCTTTTAAAACTAGTTTTCTTTGCTAATGCTAACAAAGAGAAGAGATAGGTTGGTAGGACACCCAGGAATAGAAAAGTTCGTTATGGAAGGAAGAGTCGAGGATAAGAACTGTAGGAGTAAACCAGGTTAGAATATGTTCAACAGATTTCCTCGGATGAAGGGTGTGGCAGCTATGTATAGATGAAACGATTACCTAAGGGCAGGGAAGCATGGAGGGCTGCATCAAACCAGTCAAAAGACTGAAGACTCTAACAACAACAACAACAACAACAACTATTAGACCAAAATATTCCAGCTATATTTTGTGCAAATTTTATAATGCCAGTGCTATCAACATAATTCGATAGATAAAGTGAATATTCTAAAAGGGTCAATTTTGAGGAATGGAGATTGCTCATTAAAATGGTCGTTGACAGAAAATTTAATTTTCACTGGGAGATGTCAGTCATATCGAAATTTTACTATAACTTCCGTTCTATTCGAGATATTAAACCAATACTTTCACTGAATAAAAGAGAAATTGTTCTTCTATTCGAATATGATATTTTTGAAAAATGACATTTTTGGAGCTTAAATGTGTTGGTCCTCCCTTAAGCGGACCATGTAACATAATTTTGTTGAATACACATCCTTCATTCAACGATATATTGTTAACACCAGGAAGTGGATCCTAGATATGATGAACACATGTGTCTCAAGATTGCAAATACCAAAGATCTGGAGAAAAACCAAAGTTGTGGCCCTACTGAAACCTGGGAAACAGCCAACGGATGCCAAAAACTTCCGACCGGTATCACTCCTATGCCATCTCTATAAATTTCTAGAGAGAATGATCCTCAATCGAATCTCGGACCTTCACTAATACAGTCATCACAAGTAACACCGGTTATCAGACAAATTCTACACACACCCAAAGTACACGGGGCTACATGACCGCGTTGTCGCAGCCCCTAAACTAAGGAACCAACCAACCAACGAATCTCGGACCAAGTTGACAAAACTCTGATTAAAGAACAATCGGGCTTTCGTCCCGGGAGGTCGTGTTGTGGACAGATCTTGAACCTGACACAACACATAGAAGATGGATATGAACGCGGGCAGATCACCGGTGTCGCCTTTGTTGACCTTACTGCGGCATATGACACCATCAATCACAGGACTCTATTAACGAAGATCTATGCCATCACGAAAGACTTCCACCTAACACAGTTTATAAGATGTCTGCTACAAAACAGACGTTTCTTTGTTATCCTACAAAACAAAAGGAGCCGATGGAGGACACAGAAAAATGGTATCCCACAAGGAAGTGTGCTAGCCCCACTGTTGTTTAATATGTACACTAATGACCAGCCTATTCATCCTGTCACAAAATCTTTCATTTACGCAGATGACACAGCAATTACTGCCCAAGGGACAACTTTTGAGGAGATGGAAGGAAAACTCACAACAGGTCTTAAAGCACTATCTGCCTATTATGATAACAATTACTTGAAGTCAAACCCTTCCAAAACACAAGTGTGTGCATTCCACTTACGGAACAGTGAGGCTTGGAGGAAAATGAGAATAACCTGGAGAGGTCAACAACTAACCCACTGTGACACCCCCAAATACCTGGGAATAAAGTTGGACCGTTCCCTCACCTTCAAAGACCATTACACAGATACAAAAATGAAAGTTTGTGCTAGGAATAACATTATTATGAAACTGACCGGCAACAACTGGCGAGCACATCCAGATGTCCTCCGCACATCCGCCCTCTCTCTGTGCTTCTCCGCTGCTGAATATGCAGCACCTGTATGGCACAACTCCAGTCATGCCAAACAGGTAAATATTGCCCTAAATGAAACAGGACGGATTGTAACAGGCTGCCTGCGGGCAACCCCTGTTAACAAAATATACCACCTAATGGGCATAGCACCTCCAGATATCCGAAGAAGAACGGCAGCTGAAATAGAAAGAAAGAAGCAGGAGACGGACCCAAGACACCCCCTATTTGGAAGTGAACATCAACTACCAAGACTGAAATCGAGAAAAAGTTTCCTCCAGACGACACAACCAATTCAGACACCACCTGCAAACCGTCGGATACAACTCTGGCGTAGCTCATCATCAGAGAAATCTTGGGACAACCCCAAAGAAGAACTTGCTGCAGGTCATCACCTCCCATACGAGACATGGAAGGTCCTTAATAGACTGAGGACTGGAGTATCTCGGTGTAAGGTGAACATGAAGAAATGGGGATTCATCTCAGAGGACGAACTATGTGAGTGTGGTGAACATCAAGACCACCAGCACCTACTCAACTGCAGGAAACTATCAGAACCTGTCTCCATGGACGATCTGGTAGCCGCCAGTGATAAGGCAGTTCGTGCGGCGGAATTCTGGGCATCACATAGAATATAAAGATGCACATATACTTTGTAATCTTTGTATATATATATTTATAATATGTTATGTTCTGGACACGTATAAATAAATAAATAAACACATTGTTCCTTGCTACACCCACTTGGATGAATCCATGATACGTTCGTATTTTATTGCACAGTAATTTCACAAGGTTTGGGGCGACGAAGTTCCTCTAAAGAATAAATAGCATTCTCCATTAGAGGTTAAGGCAAGATGGCCACTCCCACTACTCCGCGTGTTCAAGCTACGACGCCACTACACAAAGTCTTACTAAATTTTGGGCGCTCCTTACATGTCTAGCGCATCCACAGCACTGTTTAGAACCGTGCCTTATGTTGCAATACAGAGGAGCCTTTAAACTGTCTTTGTGAACCTCGCAATAATTTATTTCTGTTAGCTTTTGACTTTAATTATTGAAGTTCATTTATGAGCCTATCCCGCAGGCTTGTCAGTTGTAACGTACAAAGTAGGCTACAATAAAACACAAAACACACGTATTGTGGATGAATGAAATAAAACCTGAATGCCAGGGAAATGGAAATAGATTTTTTTTAAATACGAGCCTTACAGTAGTCGCATATGATGTGTAACATCTGACATGTTATTCGAATAATTCCATATTACTTACTCGCATATTTTAAAGAATGAACCCATAGTGCTGCCTTGTGCCAGCAAACATGAAAGGATTCTCCAATGCATCTGCAGTATGACATATACCTGCAACTGTATGCGGGAGCAATCCACTGCCTACTTGATGCGAGCTGCGCTTTATACCGGCCAGTTAGTGAACCCATGCCAGCGGTGTTATTGAAAATGGCCTCTTATTGCCGATATAGCGCACTGCCAAGTATAGGCGCGATTAAAAATTAGGTGTGCAGTAGGTATATTAAAGGCGTTTCTCTCAGTGATACGTTTAGACCAACCACATAGCTTAATATGATAATGGTGGAAACTCCCTCGAGAAACTGGCGACACCGATTATGCGTGCCATCTAGCGGTTCGCGCAGACAACTACCAACTCGATTTCAATCAGCTGGAGGGGGCGTGGTGGCTCAGCGGTCTAGCTGTGTGCCTCTCACCAAGGCGGTCCGGGTTCGATTCCCGGTCAATGCATGTGAGATTTTCGAAGTGAAATGCCATGTCCTGTGGTTCGGATTCCATGTAAAAAGGAGGTCCCGTGGCTCATAATCACAAGATTCAAGGTCACGGAAAACTACAATCTTCCTTTTCAATCAGCTGGCAAGTTTATCTGCACATGTTAGAAGTGTAACTTTTGGGCTATATATGGGTGTTTTCATTACAAAATACAAAGTGATAAAGTGATTAAGCTATTTGGACCAACGAAGTTTCAGTTAGTAGTCGGTGTTAATATACTGAATTCCTATGTTGTTTGGAGTGTTTGTTGTTGCGATATAGCACTCGAGGTATCGAGTGATTACATTAAATAAGAATACAGCAAAAGTATGAAGATTTAATAAATCGTAATTGTTTTCAGCAAATATGATATAAAGAATATTTTCACACCAAAGAACGACAGTTTAAAGATGATTTATTGAAGCAATTTCTTTAATGGGGCCTCCAAACCTTGAGGTAAACCGAATGCGATTTATATTCCACGTAGTCACATGGCTTACAGAACGTCGTTGTACCGATCTCCGCCACCACGCGCGCTCATTGTTTCCGTCCCATCCACTTCCGTCTCTTTTCCAAAATCACTCCCACAAAAATGTCCAGATACCGAGTGGAAAGATGTTGCACATCAAAAATTGCAAGGTTGTTGCTGGCCATGTTGAACTGGGGTTGAATGTCCGATACGGTTTCGAAATCGGGTCATAGCAATATCCTATGACGGGACGTGGCCTTAAATAGATTTTTGTTTACTTGGGGTGTTCAAAAATGATTGGCACTACATTTTATTTTTCGTCCACAGGAACCATTTATTTAACAAACTCATTCAGATTACAGTACTGGTATTCCCCGCCAATGTCTGTGCACTTTGTCCATCGTTCTGGCAGATTCCGTATTTGCGTAACAAACCATTGATTGGGGATATCCCAGAGCCACTGTTAGACAACTGAATGGAGTTCGTCATTGGTGGTGAACTTCTTACCCCACATGCCCTCTTTCATTGCGTAGAATAGGGCATAGTCACAAGGAACCAGATCCGGCGAATATGGAGGTTATGTGGCAGCACAGTAAACCCTAGATCACGATTGGTGGCAATGGTCTGGTGACTTGGTGCTGCCTCCCCACATATGGCTGCTAACCTCGTGTGGATGGCTGAAGCAGTCACCCCTCCCCTCCAGAGAAACCAAACTGCCCACCTTTGCCCCCGCTTGTCGGCTTCCATGTTGTTTTATCGATGTCCATAAGCGTACTCGCACGCCGGGACATTTGCCGCTCCAGTGCTCTAGCTATGGGAAGCAGCAACAGCATCTGGCGGCATTGGTTAGTACTAGAGTCGATCTTCACCCATACATCGACACACATTTCAAACTGCTATTTTGCAGGACTTATAGGAGGGTGCCAATCATTATTGAACAACCTAAATATATTCATGTACAATGTGCTACTCATTGGAGCGCCTTAATGACTAGACTGTCAAATTCTTCACTTCAACTGCAGACATAAACGTCGCTACTAATTGAATAGCTTGGTTGTTGAGTTTGTTGTGGCCCTGAACTTACTTGCTGACTAAACCAATAAACTACTTCAATGATGGGAGTTAACAATGATTATCTTTGCAACAATGACTTCCGCGAGACAACGCAGCAGTGTAGTTCATAGTGCAATCACCAGATGTCAGGTACAGCGCGCTCAGTGCTCAGTGTTGTTACTGAGTTGAGTGAAGATGGTCGTTACACCACAACAACGCGCTCAGTGTATCGTATGGTATGCCAAATTTTCGAGTGTAGTGAAGACCCAGCGAGCTTTCAGACGTCAGTACAACGTTACGGATGTCCCATCACATCGGGACATTGTAAAATGGTACAACATGTTTTGGAAAATGGATTGCAGATGCCTCACACAGGTGGAAAGACACTCAGCCGCTTATCAACAGAGCAGAATACACCATACACAACATGTCACATGATTGTTAGGCGTTATCATCACATGCGTCCATACTGTATGCAGCGCCTACAAGCATTGACACAGCTGAATTACGGAGCTTGACTGAGTTTTGTCACGACGATGTGTGAGCGGCAGGAAGGTGACGATCAATGGTTAAAACGATGGATGTTCACGGACGAAGCCACATTCCATGTGAGTGGCCGAGTCAACACGCATAACTGCATCATTTGGGGAACAGAAAATCCACATGTCTCATACGAACTCGAAAGAGCCAGCCCTAAAGTGAATGTGTGGTGCGGAGTGACCTCCGAGAAAGTCTACGGACCATTCTTTTTTGCGGAGGAGACTGTTCGTGCCGTCAATTATCTTGACATGATCGAGCAGTATGTGGTCCCTCAATTACAGCAAGATGGGATACTGGACATGATTATCTATCAACAGGATGGTGCTCCACAGCATTGGGCTATCATGGCGAGGGAACAATTAAACCTCATATTCAACGATCGCTGGTGCAGCTGTGATGGACCTATCCCATGGCCTCCTAATATCCCTGACCTAACTCCTCCAGATTTATTTGTATGGGCTACAGAAACTGGCTGACCTACGGAGGGAGGTTACAGCGGCCTTTCAGCAAATCTCTCCAGAAATGCTGCGTGTCATGTGGCGCAAGATGGATTCGAGCTATCATTTGTGCCGCGTGCACGATGGTGGACATGTTGAGTGCTAATGTGCTGTGAGACAAACTCCCGACTCTCATCAAGTATGTACCGTTAACAAGCAATAAATGTGCATCGTTTCTTGTGTATAGCGTTTTACTTTTCTGACATCCCAAACGGATGACCTGTATATTACTTCATCTAGTTCTTTTGTGAAATCTGAATGTTATAAATAATGCTCCTCCTGAAAAGTGATCTGTTTCAAGGAAATAAAAAGAATACCACTCCATTCAGTCTTCACCGCTCTCAGCTAATAATTGTTTACCTATGTGCGTCTGACTTAAGCCACATTTCACGAGAGGCACGATAATTTATACTTCAAACATAACTTTAATAACATGATCCCATAATGTCCTGCGGAATCCTGGTGATAAACTTCATAGCCTATTTATTTATCGTATGACATACAAACAAAAAAAGCAAGCAAGATAAATATATACACATAAACATTGATATATACATATTTACAGGGACACATGACAAGGCAGGCTTATATATTTAAATCTAAATTCCTTATCCATTGCAATGCTGTAGGTGTTGCCAACAGGAAGTCAGACCTATTACCCTGATATGCACTTCTATGGCATTCGTGAACAATGTGGTGAACTGACAGTGAAGGAGCACCGCAGTCACATTGGGGAGAAGGAATTTTACCCCATTTGAATGAAGAGTGATTCAGCACAGACCCCGTGGTTAGTCCGGATCCTATTGAGGGTAGTCCATGTCAAAACCGGGTGCAGCGCTATTTCCAATTAAATCACTCCAAGCTTCAAGGTTGATGTTGGTGCTCCATTCATTTCTCCATTGGATATTCGGCTTAAAATTGTTGCCTGTGAGATCCCTAGCATATTTGATCGGTGGATGTGTAGATTTCAGTCGGTTTCTATTCAGATCAGATATGTCGCAGTGAATAGGAAGAGCTGGTTTAGTCATGATTTCCTTATACTCGCGGATCAGGGCAGCTTTCCTGCGTAGGTCAGGAGGCATGATGTTGCTGAGGACAGGAAGCCAATAAGTCGGCGTAGATCTAATAAGGCCACTGATCAGTCTCATGGTGATATTGAATTGGGTATCAATTATCTTTATATGGGAGCTGTTCAGCCAAATTGGACCACAATATTCAGCAGCGGAGAAGACAAGACCTAATGCAGAACACCTCAGTTATAGCAGAAGCTCCCCAAGTAGTTCCACAAAGCTTCTGCAGGATATTATTCTGGCTTCTAATTTTGGTGGCTGTATTTTCAAGATTTTTTTAAAGATAATGTGCGATCCAGTGGGACACCTAAATATTTAGGGTGTTTATTATTTCTCAGCACAGAACCTTGAAGCGCACTAATATAATACACGGACCGGCAACAAAAAGAGGAGCACGATGAATTTCAGACAGGCTGTATCAAACCTGTATAAATTGAATGTTGCGATATGTCGTGAGTTAATTAGCTCATTTGAGAATTTCAGCGCAATAATTGATACATATTGTTGATCATAACACCAATACCCACAATTCTCGTGCCGCGAACATTATGATTTGTCTACAGCCTGCAGTACGATGGATTCCAAGTTTCAACATTTCCAAATTCTTGTTTGCGCACTGTCGTGATTGTCATAATCAATCATCATCATCGAAGTCCCGCTCCAGTCACCCGGGTGTGGTTTACAAGCCTCCTCCACTCCTTTCGGTCCTTCCAATTTTCCTGTTGCATCACTTCTGCCACATCCAATCCAGCTTCTCCAATGTCCTTCAAAATTTGGTCCAACCGCCTTCTTCTCGGTCTTCCAACTGCTCTCTTTCCCTTGACTTCTCTTTCTAATTCCCTTCTTGCTACTCTTTCTTTACCCATTCTTTTTACATGTCCGAACCAACGTAACGTATCTTCTGATTTAACGGTTCCATATTTAACTCTTCTCTGATTTTAGTTTTTTGAATTCTATCCCTTCTTGTCTTTTTAGCTGAAGTTCTTAAAAATTTCATTTCTACTGCTTGTATCTTACTATTTTGCCTTTTATTCGTTACCAGTGTTTTCAGTCCATATGTTGCAGTTGGTATAAAATACTGTTTATATAATGTTAATTTCGTTCTCTTGGGTACTTTATAAGCCCATAAAGGTTCTCTGACTTGATGATAAAATGTGGTACCTTTACTTAGTCTGTTATTATTTTCAATGTTGATGTCATTACTTCCATTTATAGTGCTACCTAGATATGTAAACTGTTCTACATTCTCTAACCGTACCCCATCTATGTTCACTTGACTTATCTTTTTCTCTTTTCTACAGTACATGACTACAGTTTTCGTTTTACTAATTACCATTCCAAACTCCTTCAAATTTTCATTCCAAATATCCAGTCTCTTTTGTACTTCTTTTTCTCTCTTTCCCCAAATCACCACATCATCTGCAAATACCTAATCATTCACTTAATCATTACTGATACTCTGTTTTGCACGTTTAATAATTTCATCCATCAGTATAATAAATAATAATGGTGATAATGCACTTCCTTGCTTGAGGCCTTTTTTTTTTTTGTATAGAATGTTTCAGAGTCGCCACTTCCGACTTGTACACTGGTTTTACTCTCACGATACAACATTTTTTATCTTATTAATCAATGATTTCGATACATTCCTTTCCAGTAGGCACTTCCATACATGTTTTCTCTTAACTGTATCATAATTAATAATGTTTACCGATTACTGTACTTATGATACATTGTTGTAACGTAATAGAATTTGATTGATACAAAATTTGGAACGGTCCAACATTGAGTTTAATCTTAAATTCGTAGTGTTTCGCATTTTTGTTTTGTTTTTCCGGTGAGTGTCCAATAATTATTAGATAGTGACGGTTGTTTACACATAATTAAGAGAGGTGAAGAAAGTGTTATCAAAGTAAGTAAAGACAAGCCATGCAGTTGAAATACAAAGAGAGCTTTGTCTGTTATTTATTCGTAACACCCACTTGGATAACAATGTTGGTAACAAGACATTTGTTCCCTCAGAGAGTGTGATCGTCTGTCAGGCGCATCAGTGAGAAGTCTCGTCCTGGGACCAGCATTACACCTACATCCTCTTGTGCCCTATCCGCTGAGCGAACGTTGGAGCGATCAGTATTTCCTAATGCTGAAATACAGCTGTTCGAAGGTGGATGATCCACAACAATCCTTGAAACTCTTCATCAATCTTATCGAACCTCGCTGGCGTTTTGTGGTTATCTGCAAGAGGCTGGGCGTGCGCAAACCGCAATAGGAATTCCATTAGGAATCACTTCTGAGATCTCGGCAACATTCTTCAGCACTCGAGCAGAAATTCGTGGAAGAGTAGTCTTGTCCGTGATCATCCACTTGTTAAATGTTGTATCTATAAATTGTTTCGTTTGAGGTGACAACCTGTGTAATTATGATGTATGTGAGTATTTGTAATTGACTCGAGGATTGGGAAGGAGGAGGTCGTGAACTTTAGTTAGGAACCATCCCGGCATTTTCCTGGAGTAGAAATGGTGAACCACGGAAACCTTTTTAAGGATGGCTGCGATGGAAATGGAACCCACCTCTACTCAATTCCACATCACGAGGCTGAGTATGCCCCGTTGCAGAAATAAGACCAGAATTAAATTTCTAGGCAGAGCCAGGTATCGAACCCAGGCCTCCGCCGTCACAGTCAAGCATCTTGGTCATTACGCCACCAGACGGACTCAAACGATATACATTACATACAGATATTTATTTTTTATTTATTGGGTTCATTCTCTACATGCTCCACTACAAGGTGGTACTACATGCTGTACGCAACTTAGATGAAGTAATAGCAATAAACATATACTTACGTACGCAGCAGACGTCAGTGGAAACGTAGCTGAAGATCTTCCCCTATCCCCGAAGAAATATAAAATAAAATAAAATAGAAGAATGAAAAACAGGGAGATCTCAGTCTTGTTTGGCTTTCGCTGGGCCCAAATTTTAAAAGGCAAACCAGAAAGCAATCCCAAAAGGAAGGGGGAAAGCTAAATAAAATTAAACTACAGTAAAATCCAAAGATGAACAAATTTAAATCAGAGGCCGTGTAGGTCGTATTAACGTCACAAGTACGCTAATAAAACCGACAAACCGAAATATAGCAAAAAACGGACAAAACTCGAAGAAGGTTACTAAAATTAAAATAAGGCGTGACGCAAAAGCAGAGATATTTAGGCAAAGATAAAATGTATTAAAATAACAACCACAATGTACAACGTTCCCAGAGATATTAAAAGCAAGAAGAGAAATGACCAACAAATTAACCACAAAATTAGTTTACCGCAAGAAAAATACAAATTAGGAATAAAATCGAAAATATACTAAATTAAATTATATTAAAATGAAATAAAATAAGATAAGTTAAGATAACGTGTTAAGGCAAGATGAAACGATGACTAAATATAAGTATGTCACAATTAGATAAAAAGACAAAACTCAGAAACTACTACACTCAACGAAGTCAAGATACGTTCTAAAATGTTGACAAAGCGTGTCAAAGGGATGAACAAAATACGAGGGGGTACAAATGTTCAGAACGGGGCGGAGAGGGGTGAGAGGGAGGGGAGGCATGAGGAAAAAAGACGCGGAGGCACATGCAAGATCGAGTGAGTTACAAAAAAAAAATAGGAATTTAGACAAAAGGAAAAATTACATTAAATTATCGGCAAAACCAAAAATATACTTTAAAAATTGAAAGTATTCTTAGGAGATAAGGGCACACAATGACGACAAAAATATGTGATGCGCAAAAATATGGGCATGCACAGATACAAGAATATCACAGGTTAGGTCACCAGCAAATAGCAATGGTGAGACCTTCTTTTGTGAACTCTTTAAGATAAAGAACAAAGCATTACGGGAAGCAAGAAAAATAATCTCCAATCCCGTTATGTTGTTCTACGATAAGATACACTCTGGATGACAGACTCGAAGTTGTCCCCTACAAGGTAGGCAAACCCACCGTCACGCACTCCAGAGTAAAACGAAGACAGCCCACATACATAACTTTCAACCCTTAAAGTACAAAAACTACGTTATCAAAATAAATGAAAATAACACTACCATACAAAACAAAACTTACCAGCAATTACACGCACACAAAGGGCGGAGGGAAAATATCGGGAGGGGGCAAGTACACGCGACCAAAAGAAAATAACACAGAATAAGAGTATAAAATTGCCGAAATATGAAACTGAACTACATTAAGCAATATTGATTACAACATAAATACACCTCGCCATGGTTTCACCTTGAACACGGGCACTTCCCCTAGAATATAGGAATACGTCTAGCCTACTTGGCTGCAAGAAAGAAAATGCCTCGAGACAAAGCAAATGACGACGCAACACAAAGGTAACTGCGTGGTAAAATTTGATTGGTCACGACCCCTTCCAATATATTAATCACTGGCCAATAAGGGGACAAGATGTAGATATGTCCATATATGGTATTAAGACATCAGAGGGCTATTAATAGCTTCATAGACCAAGGTTTCACGCACCACAAAGGCGTAGATTCATCACATCAGATAACAAGTATTTCCGTGAAGAACTATACAGCCTATTTTCATATATCCTACTCATGTTAATTGCCACTATCAACATACAAAATTTCAGTTTAATTGCTGTAACAGATTCGTAAATATTGAGAACCGTCTAAATATTTCTGATTGTCGCCAGGTTGGATTTTTATTTTTGTACTATTACATTAATATTATTGTGTACGTGTCGTATTCAAACTTCAATCGCATGATTAGAACACAAGAAGTAAAAACGAGATTTTAAAATTATGCACATCAGCCATCTTGTGATTATGCAAACAATTGAAATAAATTACATGCCAGTGGATCAACATTTGTATAAGCATTTAACTTGCAACGTTTCACGGCACTCGGATAGTTAATTCGTGAGAAACGTCCATTTAAATATTTATACTTCGCGTCGCCGCCATGTTGGATCTGTGCTCACCAGGTTATTGAAGTCCTATAGGTGAACATATGTTCATAGTCTCTATGAACATAAAAAAATTCAGTTTGGTTCCTGTAAAAGATTCATAGATATTGAGAACCGTCTAAATATTTCGGAAGCTCGCCATTTAGGATTGTTATATGTATAGGCCATAGAGTTATGTACCATTCAAGGACAATTATTGCCTAGGTTCATTATTCAAACTTTCACTTCGATCGCATAATTACGACACAAGAAATATAAACTTAATTTTAAAATTTCGCACAGCCACCATCTTGAGGTTATGTAAACAATTGAATAAAATTAGATGGCAGTGCATTACAATCTGAAAAATCATTTACTGTACCACATTTCACTGCGCTCAGAGAGTTAAATCACGAGAAAAGTCTATTAAAATATTTCACATTCGCTTGGTCGCCTTTTTCGTTTTGTACTTTACAGGTTTTTGAAATATACATAGGTTAACTTGTATCAGTACCCTTTATCACCGTGCAAAATTGCAGGGTGATGTCTGTAATAGTTTCGGAGATATAGGATAACAGTGAAATATTTCGCACAGCCGCCATTTTGAGGTTATGCAAACAATTGAACTAAATTAGACTCCAGTGCATTACAATGTGTATAAACATTTGCTGTACCAAGTTTCATTACGTTCGGATAGTTAAATAGCGAGAAAAGTCTATTTGAAAGTCTAAAATTCGCTTGACCGCCATGTTGGTTTTGTAGTCAACAGGTTTTTGAAAGTCTCATAGGTGAACTTCTAGTAGTGCCCTTTATCACCGTACACAATTTCAGGGCGATATCGGTAATAGTTTCGGAGATATTGAATGCTAGTCAAATATTTCGCACAGCCGCCATGTTGGATTGGTGAGACGTAACACAATTTGAAGGGCACGGTCGAGGTCGCCGGGAATAGTGCTATGAACTTACCAAGTTTCATTGAAATCGCTCTAGCCGTTTAGATTTTATTAGGGGGGACACACACACACCTCACACACACACACACACGCACACACACACGGACAAAAGGTGATCTCATAAGCCTATTTTTTCAAAATTGAAAATAGGCTAAAAATGGCACAAAGAAGTAAATCATAGTTCTCATAAAAATGGCTCAATGCTTTCAACTATTTGACAACACTATATCCATGTCTTTTTCAGTTTATAAATGTTTACTTACCGGCGACTAATCTTAATTGTTTTTAAATCTTGAAGGTTTAAAGAGCTCACAAATTTTGCAAAGGGTTTTGATTTTTTTTTTATGAGAACAGACTTGTGTGTTGGCCAGTACCCAACTTTAATTAAACTGTTTCTAAGGATTTCCCTGTCGCTTTTCACTACATTACAATCAATGATTATGTGATCCACTGCTTGTGTTCCTTCGTTGCAGGAACAATATTAGGACTGCATACTATTTTAAGCCGATGCAGGTAAGAACTAATGATTCCATGACCAGTTAGTATTGTTGTCATGTTAGGCGTGAGGTTGGATTTAATTGATAATCTCCTTTCTATTGTTGGAAAGAATTCCTTAGTAATGGTTCCTTTCGAAGTCTCTTCCCATTGCTGTTGCCATTCTCTGTTGGATTGTTTGCAGAGTTGATTTTTTAGCCTACTTTTCACATTTTGCAAAAATGAGGAAAAAGTAGACTTATGAGATCGATCCGGGAAAATGTGTGTCTGTCTGTCTGTCTGTCTGTCTGTCTGTCCTTCTGTCTGTCTGTCTGGCTGTGTGTGTGTCCCCCCCTATCAACTCCTAAACGGCTGTAGCAATCAAAACCAAATTTAGTATGAGTAAAGACGTGCACCGGAATATCTCACGTTCATATTTGAAAATTATGTCAGTGCTACCAACTGCTGAAAAAACGCACTAGAAATTTGAGCTCCATGTTGGATATCTTGCAAGGTATGCATGGGAGCTATTCCAAAATTGGCACACATGTAGATAAGACTATTTCAGTTTAATTTCCAGGAGGCCAATCATGACAGTGTTGCCAAAATAATGTTAAGCCTTCTGATAGGTCCAATGTTTAAATGCATATAACATCTACACTATCAATTGGATTTCAACCAAATTTTGTATGTAATATCTGTACATAAACAGATATGACTGAGGGTATTCTTAAGGCCACCAGGGCTGCCAACTGTTAATAATTGCTCTCTCTATTTTTTTTCATCCAAATACCTATATATCAGAAAGTATGCAAGCCAACAGCCTTAAACTATGCACACGTATATTCTGACATTTTAGATTAATTTGGAGTAACGTATATACGTCAGTTCTACCAACATGATTATAAACCTGCTGATAGTACCAATTTTTAAATACATGTAACTTCTATACTATCAGTTGGATTTCAACCAAATTTCATATGCTATGTGTACCATAACAGATATTACTATTAGTATTGTTAAGAGCAATCAGGGCTGCCAACTGTTAATAAATGCTGTCTATTTTTTTTACCCTAATATCAATATATCAGAAAGTATGCAAGCCAACAGCTCTATACTTTGCACACGTATGGCACCTGACATTCTAGATTAATTTGGAGTAATTAATACAAGACAGTGCTGCCAACATGATTCTATGCCTGCTGATATGTCCAATTTTAAAATACATGTAACTTCTATACTAACAAATGTATTTCATCCAAAATTGGCACAAAAAGATATCATAATATTTCAGATTATTTCTGACCAGCACACGCATGACATTGTTGCCAACATGCTTTTACGCGTGCTGATAGATCCAATGTCTAACTGCATGTAACGTCCATTGGACTTCAACCAAATTTTGTATTCTGTACCTTAAGAGATGGAACTAAGAATATATTCAGTCACCAGGGCTGTCAACTGTAGTGCTCTATTAGGCTACATTATACCAGGTATATTTTGAACTAATTAGATATTTCAATATTACCAACTTAATTTCGTCATTATTCTCGATAGGTTCATATTCTGTAGAATAATCATTGGCATGAAAAGTAGGCTGTATAGTTCTTCACGGAACTTCTTGTTATTTTTTTGATAGGTATTTTGTCGTAACAGATTTCATTTAATTTAGCTGCTTCCTTGGCTAGTTTATCAGCCAACTCGTTACCTTCTACGCCGGTGTGTGCTTTAATCCATTCGAATTGTATCTTCCAGTTGTTACTCCTAAGGGTTAGATATTATTATTATTACTACTACTAGAAGTCCCGTGCTGTCTCGCAACATTCATTTCAACAAACATATAGCACCTCTTTCAATTCGCAATTTGCCATTTGCATGCCTTTTTATTAATGACCTGAGCAGACATTTCCCGTCGTCTTAAGGCATCTATGACTGAGGTTATCTCCGACTCGTCATAAGAGCACATACGACCTCTAATAAGCTCCGCCACACAGAATGCGGTCGTCGCGCCGATCTGCGATATGGGGACGTCGCATACGACGCGATACAAGTCTGGTCGCTTCCTTCTAGGGAATATGTAGTGTGTTTTCATATTAAGTATTGTTTGATATTATTATTGAGTATGCACTCGGACGGAGAACAACTCCTTCTCCAATTTGCTTTGCAAAACACAAAGAAGAAAGGACACCAATAAGAAGAGAGAGCAATTAGGAGAACAGCACCGCTTATGTATCGAACTGGAGTCACACGAAGATAGGTATTCAGAGTATTTTTTAGCCTATTTTCATTTATGAAAAAATAGGCTTATGAGATCACCTTTTGTCCATGTGTCTGTGTGTGTGTGTGTTTGTGTGTGTGTGTGTCCCCACCCTCCTCCACTATAATAACATCTAAACGGCTGGAGCGATTTCAATGAAACTCAGTAAGTTCATAGCACTATTCTCGATGACCCCGTCTGTGCCCTCCAAATGTTGTTACGTCTCACCAATCCAACATGGCGGCGGTGCGGAATATGTCACCAGCATTCAATATCTCCGAAATTAAAGCCGATATCACCCTGGAATACTATACGGTGATAAAGGGAACTACTTGAAGTTCACCTATGATACTTTTGAAAATATGCTAACTACAAAACCAACATGGCGGCCAAACGAATTTGCGACTTTAAATAGACGTTTCTCGCGATTTAACCAACCAAACGCAATGAAACTTGGTACAGTATATGTGTATACACATTGTAATGCACCGACATCTATCTTCGTTCAATTGTTGGCAGATGGCAGCCGTGCGAAATATGGCACCGGCATTTTATATCTCTGAAACTATTTGCGGTATCGCCCTTAAATTTTGTGGAGAGATAAAAGGCACTACTGAAAGTTCATCTATGAGACTTTCAAAAACCGGTTAACTACAAAACGAATATGGTGATCAAGCGAATTTGAAAATTTTAAATAGACCTTTCTCGCGATTCAATGATCCAAACGCAATGAAACTTGTTACGGAAATGTTTATGCACATTCTAATGCAGCAATCAAACTGAAATTTTGTATGTTGATAGAGGGAATTAACATGAGTAGGATATATGAAAATAGTCTGTATAGTTCTTTACGGAACTACTTGTTTGTATGTGGGAGAATGTTTCGAGTAATTGCACGATTCCATGGTTCAGCCTTCTTTAAAACATGTTTATAAAGTTCGTGTGAATTGTCGAACAAATATGTGTATTTACGCACAGTTTCAATAATACTTCAGTTTGGTCACTCATCACAATACGGCGGCCAGGCGGGCAATCTGTAAATTGTTCAACCGGATCGTTCGTTGTAGCGACAAAGACTAGCGGGTGACGGTAGACCGCGTTCTGTGTGCCAGAGTTGATGCAACTTTGGGAAATACAACTGGACCGCCTCGGTGAGATATCGCTGAGGGAAGCGATATCAGATGGCTTATTTTACACAATTAAATGAGCAAATAAAAAAACTACAGATTTCTGTTGTTTCCGTTTGGTCAATGGTTGTTAAGTTTACACTAAGCAAAGATCTAACCTTTCTAAGCCACCTGCTAACAATAAATATGAAATATTATTGACTAATTATGCACAGAGTGCTCAAAACCAAGGTCAAAAGAAACAATTCTGGTATATACATTTCTCAGGTTAGGTACTGCCCCCGTAATTGAATTATATAGAGACCACGGTGGCTATATTGAAATTATAATGAAAGTTATGGCTGTCATGGTTATGACGTGGGTAGTCATGACGTAAGCACGGATGACGCAAACGTTATGCCAGCAGGCTACTTGAGCTGAGATTCTCAGTGACGTCAGCATTTAATCGAGAATGTTCCAAGATTTACGACGCAGTCGCAGGAAACGAGGAATTCTGCTGAGGAAGAAACTATGCCATTGGAGGGGAGGCTTGGACCAATGAACGATAGTTTAAAGGAAGACGGAGATTGCTGAAACTATGGTATTTTTATTACTTTTGGAATGCAGAATTGTGGAAATCCATTTGCAGTAGAGGCATTGATTTGGAATTTTGGTGAAATTTATTTTCAGTTTTTGAATTTTGAAAATCCGTCATGTATTAACGAAGTTGGAACTTTTAGCGATGACGCAGTATCACGCTCTGGAAGGGATGGAAACGCCCCTCGTGAAGTTAATAAAAGGGCTTGCGCAGAAGAGAGGAGTCTCATTCTCCGATCATTCTCAGATCTCATTCTCAGATCATCGAAGTCTAATTGTGAAAGTTCTTTCTTATATAGTCATATATAGTGAAAAGTGTGAAAAGAGTCGTCTTTATAACGCGTGGTGAAGCCACTGCATTAACGAGATCCAAGTCAAACTAGGTGAAGTTAAAACGGACCTTAGAATGCATCTACAAGTTTAGCTTCGAACAGTTAGCGGTCGCCGATAAGCTAATTCTATTGTGCAGTGCTACATGAAGTAATATAGAAAAGCTGAACAATTTCGAGTAATTAGTTTGAAAGATATTAGCAAGTTTCGACGACTGACAAAAGTGATTATCTCGCCACCTGAGAAGCACTATTGTATCGCCAGAATCAACGCCACGGCTGACACGGCTAGTGAAATAGGGAGACTTCAGATTGCTTTTGTTACACGACACTACAGTATAATGGAGCAATTTAATATGGCAGTTTGTTCTTCTATTACTACAACCGAAGAGAAAATGGAAGGCTAAAGGACTTAATGCGCATGGGACATATTTCAACGGAGTAAGATAGCAACATGGAACTTCGCTAATTGCTATTCCACACAAGCGAACATGTGGCGAATAACCATCTACACCCATGTTTCGTGATTAAAGGCTGAATACTATCGAACAGCAATGGAAATGATTTCATACTCATTGAATATGAATATTTCTTCGGAAATTTTTACAAAAACTTCATGGCAATTGTCTACTGGAACTTCAGGGAATTTTTCAAGAGAGGTCAGGGTTATCCCGACTCACAAAGAAGATTATTGCCGGAAGGATGTCTATTCGTCTTCGAGGAGCAGAGCGATTTCCGGAGAAGGAAGCAGTTCGATTCCCCGAGGGTGCTATTTCCTATTTCGAGGATGGAGCTCAGCTTTAACTTGGTGAAATGGATCCATCAGCAGTCTTCTTTGGGGAATTTTCCTCTGGAACGTCAATCGGCAGATAAGGTAGTCGTGAACGTTTATTGTATTTGAGTTTCTTAATGATATTTGAGCAACCATTTTTCCCATATTTTTGTCCTCATGTATTTTGCCCTATTTTTTTGTTTGAGATTCTCATTCTCAGTACACCTTGATGAGTTATGCCTTTTTCGACGATTTATTAAGACATTGTTATGTCATGGGCATAGTTAAACGATTTTGGATCAGTTGAGACTGATATTTAGATTTTTCAGTAATTAATATTTTGGTAGTCACGATTTGACTGTAAGTTAATGATTTTATGGCAGATTTAAATTCATACAGCGTGTCATTTTATTAAAGTAATTCTACCCCAGTTTAATTACTTTGACCAATTTTCTGTCATCATCAAGAAGGAAGAACATTTAAATGATTTTAGAGCGTTAAAATCCATTACGTTGTCGACGATCTTGGAAATACTAGTCGTTATTTGAATTGATTGCAACACAGACATTTATCGTCAGTTATGAACGATCATTGCATCATAGACACTTTTGTGAAAGATTAACTTTAATAATGAATTATTGAATGCATTAAAGTCAAGAACTTTTGTTAGGAGTTTTTCTCAATTAGAGATTTATATAACGATGTTTGCATTCCCCAGTCTAATTGGATTCTATTCGACTATTTTGCAGTTTTAGTCACAATTTTTGATGATAGTATTTTTATACTAAAATTCTTTTAAGATGTTAATCTTAAATTTTGATAGACCAGACAGGCGTATATAAGCGTATTCACTATTAAATTTGTTTGTGATTGGCAGATTTTCGCTTCATTTCGATTCATGAATGAAATCCACGAAGGTTAAATGAAAACAGTTTTGAAACAATTAATGATTATAAGAATTTTTAAGTGGAACTATGAATGTATAATCGCTAGTGCAGCGCATGTGTTGAAAGTCGCTGATGTATAATGCCCTTGAATATGAAGGAGGTTCCCACAGGAATTAATGTTAAAGAATTATTTGTGGAAGTTTTTGTAAGTTCTGTGGAAGTTTTTGATGCCATATAGATTAATATATGATGAATTTTGGGCCTACTTTTTAATGCAGTTTGTGCATTAACTTGTTAGCGAAGTATTTTCCGCTGGAGTAAGATTGTCATAGTTCGTTGAAAATTAATCAAGTGAATTAACTGTTATAATTAACACGAGTTTTGAAAGAATTTGAGATAAGATTTTGAATGAAGATTACCGTCACAAATCATTATTAAAACCTTTATTAAAACAGATTGTGACATTAACATGTATAACTAACCTTCATTGGTCGATTATATGGACACGATTATGAAAATTACCAACCGGATGAACATGTGGTTAATGTATTTCTTAAATTAATAATTTAAATAATTTAAATGTTAATATTGTAAATAATTGCTGTAAATATTTTTGAAAATAATGTGGAACGAAAGTGATGTTAAAGGCGTGTTTAAAAATATTTTTATTGTCTTGGACAAATTATTATAAACAATTTCTAATTGTTATAAATAATGTATGTGATTTTGTTATAAACATTTAAGAGCTTATTAAACATTTGGATGAGAACTTAACAAGTTTAAGGAATTATCATAATAATCCAGTAGGATGTGAGTAAAGTATTTGAAAGAATTGCGTAAATATATATTTGAGTTGTCTTGCAGACATTTAAAAGCTTGAGAGAGAGCTGTATTCTTACGTAACGTAGCATGTGAGAAGGGAGCCCATTTGACAAAGTATGCAACAGGTTGGAGGGTAGCTCGCAGCTGTCCCAACAACTGGTTATCAGCGGGTGAGGTCGTCCACACTCTGGCCTTGCGCCTATAAATACAATTGTCATGTTTATTAAAAGGAAACCAAATGCTCTATATATGTCTCGTCCTCACTTCCTTTCCAATCCAATTGTGTTATGAATATTACGTTATTTGGAGCTCGTGGGAGCTAATATGTTTTATATCATGTTGTATGATAACTTTGCAAGTCCTACAGGAGGACGTAGTCAGATTGACATGGGCTACTGATAGCCACGTGTATTTTGTTGTGTTATTAAAATCATACCCTTTATTTGAAATAAAGCTTTTGTACAGTTCAAAGTTCTCGTCTTCGTTTTGGTTCATTTTTAAATGTCATGGTGGAGGTTATTGTGTGAACAGACTTTAGTGATCCTGTTGTCAACTCAATCCCCGAGATAATTTTAAGAGGTAAGTAACGGTAAGTATGAACCCCCGTCTATTTTGGTGTGTTCCACAATGATTTCCTGTTAACTTCTGTGCTCTTATCTCGATAGTATCTGTCAGTGCCATTTTCATTGATGTAGCTGAGCCGGTGCGATTGATTGTTGGCAATCCGATTGAGGGGGCGGATATCTGACAGCCTACTATCCGGGTAAACGGGGACAGTAAGATTGGCGCACCTAAAACGTTGGGGCTCGATTCAACATAACTGGATTACCAGGTTGAACGCTAGTAAGATTCGCACCTAAAACGTTGGGACATGTTCAACATAAGTGGATCACCAGGTTGAACGCCAGTGTGATTGACAAACCTGAAACGTAGGGTTCGATTAGACTCAAATAAAGAGGTTGATTCTTTGTTAGATGTCTAGGCCAATTGTAGTATTTAAGAGTGTATTATTATATAGGAATTAAATGTTGTATTGTATTAGGAAAATTACACTCAGAAAAGATCAGATCTTATACAACTTGAGAAAGGTTAAATAGGCTGGAAACTTAGAAAAATCGCCTATGATCTGGAATCTTATTTTATTTGACCGGCTTATGACATTTTAGTCATATTAAAGATAAAATTAAATTATTTGGATTGTAAATGTAAATTATTTGTGTTAGGATATTTTAAAATGAGCCAGGGAAATTTGAACATGTGCTTGAGTTTGTTTCAACATGAATTATCTTCGAACGTTAATTATAAGGTAGTTATAAGTTAGATTTAAGACAGAAAATTGATCAAATTTATATATATGGTGAAAAGTGTTGCTCAAATGTTGTTATTTTGCTCTATTGATGTATGTCCCTACAGCAGTCTATTTTGAATAATATTGTAATGGCAGATGAAAGTATGAGGATGATGTTAGAGGAGATGTCTGCTAACATGAATAGAAGTATGAAGCAGATGATGGAGGAAAATGCTAGTAATTTGTCTGCTAATTTGAATGCAAGAATGGAGGAGAATGCTAGTAATATGTCTGCTAATTTGTAAGCTAGCATGAACAATAGTATGAAGCAGATGCTGAATGAAAGCATGAAGGAGAATAATATTCGAATGGAGGAGAATGCTAGTAATTTGAAAGCTAGCATGGGTGAAAGTTTGAAGGTTATTCAGACTAGTGCTGCCAATTTAGAGGATAATATGTCGCGTTTACAGATTAATACCCTAGGAATTGAGAATACTGTAACTGACATCCGCACAGATGTATCTAATGTGAATAAAAATGTTGATGATGTTAAATTTGATGTGTCTAAGGTACAGAAAGATCTTACAATGTTGAATTTAGATGTAGCTAATGTCCGAGGTGATATTTCTTGTGCTAGAGCCGAAGTTGTTGTTGTTAAAAATGATGTTGCGACTGTCCAAGACAAGGTTGAGGAAGTCCAAAAAGAAATTCAAAATGCTAGAACTGATGTGTCCAATGTTCAGGTAGACATTAATAACATTCATTCGGATATAACTGAGGTGCAAAGTGACATAACTAAGATTCAGGTAGAAGTCAACACAGTTTTCGTAGATATCACTAGAGTCCAAACTGATGTAAATAAAGTCAGGGAAGAAATAGAAAACTCAAAAACCCTTTGTACGCGTAATATAACTGCATTAGCGACTAGATTAGTTGATGAGTCAGTTAGAACAACAACGTCTTTAGCAGGTTTAAAGTATGATGTAGAGGTCATGAGAACCCAGGTATTAGACCATAATAGATTATTAAAAGAGGATATCGAAGTAGACATAGCAGAAATGTTAACGGCAAACGTAGCAGTATGGAAAGACGAGTGGAATAAGTCAAGTGGGGAACATGTAACCCAAATTCAGGAAAGGATTGAAAGAAAACTTGCCAGTACTCAGATAGAAATTAACAATGAAGTAGTACAGATTAGGAAAGATTTAAGCGTCAGGATAAATTCGCTATCCGAAAAACAAGTTGACGATAGAACACAACTAGATCAGGATGTGCAAACATTAAAGGATCAGATTCATAAAGTTGTCTCTGATGTAAATGAAACGACGAGTAAACTGCAAAATTTGTGATCACCAGGTTTTTTAAAGTCCTATAGGTGAACTTAAGTTCATAGCCCCTATGAACATTAAAAAAATTCAGTTTGATTGCTGTAATAGATTCGTAGATATTCAGAGCCGTCTAAATATTTCGGATGGTCGCCATGTTGGATTGTTATATGTATAGGCCATAGAGTCATGTACCATTAAAGGAAAATTATTGCGTAGGTTCATTATTCAAACTTTCACTTCGATCGCATGATTATATGACAAGAAATAAAAACTTAATTTTAAAATTCGCACAGCCGCCATCTTGAGGTTATGTAAACAATTGAACTAAATTAGATACCAGTGCATTACAATGTGTATAAATATTTCCTGTACCAGATTTCAGTGCGTTTGGAACATTAAATCGCGAGAAAGGTCTATTTAAAATTTTCAAATTCGCTTGGTCGCCATGTTCGTTTTGTAGTTAACCGGTTTTTGAAAGTCTTATAGGTGGACTTCCAGCAGTGCTCTTTATCTCTGTAATAAATTTCAGGGAGATACCGCTAATAGTTTCAGAGATATAGAATGCCGGTGAAATATTTAGCACATCCGCCATCTTGTGGTTATGTAAACAATTGAACGAAGGTAGATGTCCGTGCATTACAATGTATATAAACATATACTGTACCAAGTTTCATTGCGTTTGGTTGGTTAAATCGCGAGAAACGTCTATTTATAAGTCGCGAGTTCGCGAGGCCGCCATGTTGGTTTTGTAGTCCCCAGTTTTTCAAAAGTCACATACATCAACTTTTAGTAGATCCCTTTATCACCATAATAAATTCCTGGGTGATATCGGGAATAGTTTCGGAGATATTGAATGCTGGTGAAATATTTCGCACAGCCGCCATTTTGGATTGGTGAGTCGTAACAAAATTTGAAGGTTACGGTCGGGGTTGCCCGGAATAGTGCTATCAACTTACCGAGTTTCATTGAAATCGATTCAGCCGTTTAGATTTTATTAGGGGGGGGGGGGGACACACACGAATCACACACGCACACACACACGGACAAAAGGTGATCTCATAAGCCTATTTTTTCAAAATTGAAAATAGGCTAAAAATAATAATTGAATATTTCTAACGTTTTTTTATCTTGATTTTTCCAATGCACTGTTCTAAATAACTTAAAATTCGTTACATGTAGCTGAAAACGTGTCCTATACTTTTTTGTTCATCAAGGAATTACCTTTCCAACGATACATATATATATATATATATATATATATATTACCCCTATTTTACCGTAAACAGTTGCTAAAAATCTGCCAAACCAATGTAGAGTTGCACAGCTATTCGTTACTGCAGCAATGTAATTTATGGGTTCCGAAAAGTAAGAGAGCGGCTTAATAACTATTTAACTAGTATCAAATGTAATTACTGTAATTTTTAATGTATATGTAAAATAATTCCATCTAAAACGTGAAAAATGTAATAATACAAAACATTTCGTTTAGTATGTGACTGTTTAGTTTATGGGTCTATAATGGCGCTTGCTGGGAGTACTGTGCTAACCCCAACAAGTAATGTTCCTTTTGTGATGTTTTTTTTCCTTATTCCATAACTTTGTATTATAATGTGAGTTCCTGCAGGCGTGATTATTGAAATGCTTGGATGATGAAAGAAAAAGGAGAAAGGTTACTTTTGGTAGAAATGAATAATATTAATGTGAAAGAAAGGAGTAATGAGAGAGAACAAGATATGTGGAATGTCATTCTTTATTGTGAGCAAAGATAAATATATATGTTTTTTTAAATTGCTCTCCCTTTGTGTGCAAACTCGCACGGCCCCAGATAACCCCAAAAGGAAAATGTACGGTCACAAGTAATACTAAATGTGTATTTTTTTTTCAGGCAAACGTTGTGTGAGCAAGTTCAACGTGTAAAGACGTTATTGCTTGCGTATATGTAATATAAATTAATCAATCATGGCAATGAAGAGGAAACATGAATTGGTTGATGCTACAACTGACCAAGTGGTGGCTCACTTTGTATGGGACCTGTGTTTGTTATGCCAGAAGAATTCAAATGACCGCTTGAAAATGAAAATCCACAGCCTGCTTCCAGTCTCCGACCGGGGCAGGAATGGAATGAATGAAGCCCCCATCTAGCGGCGAGGATATGAACCGATAGGAACTGTGCCGGCTGCCGAGGCCTGACGTACTCCTCTGGGGCAATGATTAAATGAATGACAGATGAAATGAAATGATAGTGGTGAGTGTTGCTGGAATGAAATTTTGACAGGGAAAACCGGAGTACCCGGAGAAAAACCTGTCTGCCTCCGTTTTGTCCAGCACAGATCTCACATGGAGTCACCGGGATTTGAACCACGGACCCAGCGGTGAGAGGCCGGCGTGCTGCCGCCTAAGCCACGGAGGCCATTCAAATGACCGCTTAATCATCCCAAAATATGAAGGGTATATATCAATGGTAAAGAATCTTGAAATTTGTGCTGAACATGGTCAGCTTCCAAGTGGTATAAGAAGTTTGGACCAGTTGAACGATGGACGTGGTCTTTCCCAGACACTAGTAGCCCATGGAGCGACATGACATAAATTTTGCAAAAATAAATACGATAGCCAAAAAGCGGAAATACTATCTGCTGAAAAAAAGAAAGGACGTCTCCAGTGCTCAGATCAAACTCCATCTACATCAAAGTTAACAACAAGATCATCATTATCTTGTTCAGATATAAAAAACGTTTGTCTGTTTTGTGATGAAGGAGAAGGTAGAGAGAAACTTGTGAGTGCATCAACACTGGGTATTGGGCCTACAATTCATAGTCATGCTCTGCAATTACTAGACGAAAAACTGTTAAAGAAATTATCTTCAACAGATTTGGTAGCATTAGAAGCCAAATACCACAAACTATGCTACACTCGCTTTCTAACACGTGCAAGAGCTGCTGAACGTTCTCGAAGAGAAGATTACCATAGTCCTGAAGCAGTTGTTTATGGTACAGCTATAATGGAATTGGTTCAATACATGCAGGATTTGTACTCATCTAGACGTACTTCACCAGTGTTCAAACTTTCTTATCTTACAAAATTTGTGTCTCAGCGCATGATTCAGATGGGAATACAAACTGACGAAAAATATATCAATAGAACACGTCTCAAGGAACAAATATTAGCATTTGTACCTGGTCTGAGAGCAGATAAATCAGGACGTGAATTAATGTTCAGTTTTGAAGGGGATGTTGGCGATGCTATACGCGACGCCTGTGTGTGTAACGACTTTAGTAATGGTATTTGTCTAGGACGGGCAGTGGGTATATTACGAAGACAACTCTTTCAAGATTTTTCTAAATTTGAAGGATCATTTACTAATGCATTCACTGCTTCCACATCTGTACCTGATGTTCTTTTGCATTTTGTACGTATGCTATTAGAGGGTCCCATTATCGACTATAATGTGTCAACAGAAATACCTGGACATAATGCAGGATTGTCAATTGCTCAACTTATTAAATACAACAGCAGTAAGCATAACAGAAAAGAAAATGTTCAGATTACTCGTCATTCTCTGAAGAGAGAAACACCGCTTCCATTATATATAGGTCTTATGATTCACGGTGTCATTAAGAAGAAAAAATTATAGATAAACTATATCGCCTGGGTTTGAGTGTTCCATATAAGCGAGTACAGGAAATATCAGCTACAGTTACAAATGTATTGTGTAAACAATATATGGGAGATGGTGTTTACCCGCCTAAGTCGTGTCCCACTGTGTTTGTAACATCAGCAATAGATAACATTGATCATAACTAATCTTCTTCTACTGCCGTTACTTCCTTCCATGGGTCATGTGTTACGATTATTCAGCATCCTCACAGTGAAGCAATTATGAAGATTGCAGATGACAGCAGTCGTATTCAGAAGTGGAACAAACAAATTGTCAATGGCCTACCTGAATATTATACTACTCTTCCTGCAACTGGTATAGTGACAAGTGACCCAACTTTGCCAACTGGCAATCCACAGTACACCGACCATGATCCTGCCTTCACCCTTAGGAAAGTTTTAAGTCCTTGGCTTAACTCTGTCCTGCAGAGATTGTATATTGAAGACATACAAGGAATAGAATATGTGCCTAGAGTGTCGTTTTCTGCTTTTCATTCACAAAATCAACCTGGTATTAAACAAGAAGTTCCGTGAAGAACTATACAGTCTACTTTTCATGCCAATGATTATTCTACAGAATATGAACCTATCTAGAATAATGACGAAATTAAGTTGGTAATATCGAAATATCTAATTAGTTCAAAATATACCTGGTATAATGTAGCCAAATAGAGCACTACAGTTGGCAGCCCTGGTGACTGAATGTATTCTTAGTTCCATCTCTTAAGGTACAGAATACAAAATTTGTTTGAAGTCCAATGGACGTTACATGCAGTTAGACACTGGATCTATCAGCACGCGTAAAAGCATGTTGCCAACAATGTCATGCGTGTGCTGGTCAGAAATAATCTGAAATATTATGATATCTTGTTGTGCCAATTTTGGATGCAATCCATTTGTTAGTATAGAAGTTGCATGTATTTTAAAATTCGACATATCAGCAGGCATAGAATCATGTTGGCAGCACTGCCTTGTATTAATTACTCCAAATTAATCTAGAATGTCAGGTGCTATACGTGTGCAAAGTATAGAGTTGTTGGCTTGCATACTTTCTGATATATTGATATTAGGGTAAAAAAAATAGACAGCATTTATTAACAGTTGGCAGACCTGATTGCTCTTAACAATACTTATAGTCATATCTGTTATGGTACACATAGCACATACGAAATTTGGTTGAACTCCAACTGATAGTATAGAAGTTACATGTATTTAAATATTGGTACTATCAGCAGGCTTATAATCATGTTGGTAGAACTGACGTATATAAGTTACTCCAAATTAATCTAAAATGTCGGAATAACGTGTGCATAGTTTAAAGCTGTTGGCTTGCATACTTTCTGATATATGGGTATTTGGATTAAAAAAATGAGAGAAATTATTAACAGTTGGCAGCCCGGGTGGCTCTTAAGAATACGCTCAGTCATATCTGTTTATGTACAGATATTACATACAAAATTTGGTTGAAATCCAATTGATGGTGTAGAAGTTATATGCATTTAAACATTGGACCTATCAGAAGGCTTAAAATTATTTTGGCAACACTGTCATGGTTGGCCTCCTGGAAATTGAACTGAAATAGTATTATCTACATGTGTGGCAATTTTGGAATAGCTCCCATGCATACCTTGCAAGATATCAAACATGGAGCTCAAATTTCTAGTGCGTTTTTTCAGCAGTTGGTATCACTGACATAATTTTCAAATATGGACGTGAGATATTCAGGTGCACATCTTTACTCATACTGAATTTGGTTTTGATTGCTGCAGCCGTTTACGAGTTGGTAGGGGGACACACACACAGCCAGACAGACAGACAGACAGACAGACACACATTTCCCGGATCGATCTCATAAGTCTACTTTTTCCTCATTTTTGCAAAATGTGAATTGTAGGCTAAAAAAATAAGGTGTAATGCGTCACTGCTTCCACTTCTAAATGACGAAATTGCGACGCCAGCAATGGTACGTCATATAATGCATATCATAGTAATAGCTACAGAAAAATTGAATGGAAATCAAACACCCGTGATAACATCTGACCAACCAGTATATGCTATCGGAAAGCAACTGCAATGGAAATGTCCTGACAAGTATGGCGAGGATCGCATCATATTTATGATGGGAGGCCTTCACATAGAAATGATGGTTATTAACTTACTTGGCTAGTGGTTAACTGGCAGTGGATGGACTGAATTAGTAACAACCGCTGGTGTTGCAAACTCTGGTGTTGCGGAATCCTGCCTTACGTCGTCGCATGTAAAAAGATCTCGGTATGAACTTGAAGTTACTTTAACTGCCTTGCATTGTCTGCAGGTGAAACAAATTTCAGCCTCGGTGAAGAAGGCATTGAACAGTGGATTTTGTCAAAACCATCTGAATGTCCTCAGTTCCAATATTGGAACACAGTCATCAAACTGGAGTCCCTTCGTTCGCACTCTACAAGATCTTCCAGAAAAGCATCCAGATATACACGCTGAATTTCTTCGAGGTAACTTTACGAGCAGCAAAACTGCTGCACCTTTTTCTTCAATATCTGACGATCAGCTTCATGAACACAATAACAAAGTTATAAAAGGTGAAGGTGGAGCTATTGGAATTCTAGATAGTGAACATGCTCTGCTTAAGTGGATGGTAGCAGGCCATAGGATCAGTTCTTTAATTGATGAATTTGAAGAGAAATCTAATTTAAAAGATGACAATATTATGGGTGCAAAACACCATGAAGATGCCAATGCATTTGAAAACAGGTTTTGGCCCATACCAAAGAAATGATTAACGTTTTATCTAAACAAGGAAATCCGTTTGAAGAAACCGATTTGGTGTCAATAGAGAGCTCTCAAATAATTGCAAGTGTCGAAGCCGTCAAGTGTGCTACGGAAGCATTTACTATAGGACTAAAACAGTGTGATAAATATGTCGTTTCCCGTCTCAATCAAATTTAAAATTAAATTCATGAAATTATTCCTCGAACCAATATTCACATCTTTAAGACCATAACAAAAAAACAGATAAGACGAAGTCCAAGATTGCTAACTTGCGTAACGGCTCCAACTTGTTCTGCAGATCATATGTCGCATCTGAAGCACGCGATGGCAATATTGATGATTTCTTTTCGCATGAAAACCAAATGTATCCACCATCTATTTCGCATGATGAAAAACTCCGAAAACCAGCTAAAAAATCGGATATTATTGACTGCATTGAAACAAAATGTGACATTAGCAGTAACCATAGCCAACCGAATGTAACAGCTAAAATATTTGATGGAGCAGCTGTAATACACATGCTTAATCTTGGCATTGCTACAACATTTTCTGGATACTATGAACATATTTCAAACCATATTTTATTAATCAACTGAAGAATACTTCACGACTAGATGTTGTATTCGACAGATATGCTACTAACAGTTTAAAGGCGGATACCCGAGAAAGAAGTGGAAGTGGCATAAATATTAAAGTCTCGGATTCAACTGCAATTCCAAACAAATTCAAGCAATTCTTATGTGTCAACGAAAACAAGCCACATTTGTTCCAGTTCCTGTCTAAGAATATGGTGAGAGGATTATTCAGGAAAACATGTTGTCTGTACTTATGATGATCGAGTCCTCACGTCAACAACTATGGTTGTATCAAGCATTTCTCCAGTCTCACACGAAGAAGCAGATGGCCGCCTGCTTCTCCATGTTAACCATGCAGTTGAAAGTGGACATACTCGCATCTTAATACGAACTGTAGACTCAGATGTGGTGGTTATTTCAATATCACTGTTCTCACAAGTACAAGAACTATGGATTGAGTATGGTACTAGAAAAACAAGACATTCATTCCAACTCATGAGATTTGTGCCAAACTGTCACCAGAAATTTGCTGAAAATTGTTGGCTTTTCGTTCTGTAACAGTTTGCGATAAAGTTTCCACATTTTGTGGCACTGGCAAAAAGACAGCTTGGAAAATCTGGATGTCATTTCGTGAAATTGATTGTGTATGTCATCAGGTCTGTACAGGCACCTCTGATATTGATGATAAATGTCATGATCTGTTGCAGCGATTTGTTATTCTACTTTATGATTGAACATCAAATCTTCAGGGCATAAATGACTGCAGACGAGTTCTATTTACAAGAAGGAATCGATCAATCGAAAACATTCCTCGTACAACAGATGCTTTAACACAACACATCAAACGAGCTCCTCTAAAAGCCAGAATTAGGAGCAACCGAGTGGGGATGGATACTAACTTCGGAAGGATCATACCGACCTGTGTAGACAACAATTCCACAAGTTTCAAAACACTGTATACAACTTACCTCCTGTACTTGCTGCAAGCGATGCACATGTTGTAAATGTGTTAAAATGGCAATACGATGTACGAAACTTTGTGTATGTGAAGGGAAGTGCTCCGACAGAGATCGGTATTAACAAGTGAATCGGTAATCACAAGTGAATGTTCATACAAATCCTCTGGATATTAATGCATATGACAGCATAGCAAGATATTATTTGGTTATTATGGCTGACATTGGTGTATCTGACATAGAATATTATACAAGGTGTCTCTAAGAATATTACACAAGGTGTCCCTAAAGTTACTGCCATAGATGTAACCTGGTATTGCAGGCAGCAAAATAGGTCGAAAACATCGCAAACTATTGTACATGTCGACTTTCAACAAGAGTACCTATTTGTATGTAGAAATCGTTAGTTTTGCCATCTTTCTTATTAGAATGTCAATAAAATGACACAAAATATTATTGAGTTTGGTTATTAAATTATGATATTGCAGTGTACAGTTTTTGTTTCTCATTCTTGTACCTAATGTTTGGAACTGACCTTACAGTTTTACCTTAAGTGTGCCTCATGGGTGTCTGATTCTAAAACGTAAATTAAAGTTCCATCGCCCACTTCATTTACTTATTCATCAAAAATTACATTCGCTTTTTAACAGTGATAAAGCCGCTCTATTACCCATAAATTACATTAATGCAGTAACGAATAGCTGTGCAACGCTACATTGTTTTGGCAGATTTTTAGCAACGGTTTACGGTAAAATAGGGGTAATATATATATATATATATATATATATCGTTGGAAAGGTAATTCCTTGATGAACAAAAAAGTATAGGACACGTTTTCAACTACATGTAACGAATTTCAAGTTATTTAGCAAAATGCGTTGAAAAAATCTTGATAAAAACATTAGAGATATACAATTATTATTTTTTTGATATTATGAACCTAAACAATGAAATCAAATATACCGTTGGAAAGCGCGTTTTCTCCTGATTCATAATCACTAACTATTATGTTAATATCGAAAAGGAAAACAGAGTTTTAACGGGGAATGTAGAAGCGTGTCTCAATCTTTTGGCGGCCATATTGATTACGTCACTAACACCGCTAGAGGGCCAGAAAAATGTGTGTCCCGGGGTTTTTAGACTTGTCTACCCATGTTTTATCTGAATCCAAAAGGGCACATTCGTTGCCGGATGTGAAATATTTTCAGCTTAGTCACCCCCCTAATACTATCAACATAGATGCACAATGCACGACAGTGACCCTATAGTCCCCTCCCGTAACTCTGCAATGCTGATATCAGCGATACATATCCTGGAAACTTTGCGAGAAGACTTCCATTGGGATGGTGTTCGAAAGGCTCGTCACGTTGCGTTCGATGAATTAAGTCAGAATGGTAGACCTGGCGACATTGCCGACACACAACGCAACGTGTAAGACCTGTTTGACACAGTGCGTGTTTAGAAGGATGGATTTATGCAACCTATCATGCACACCTGTTCGGCGGGCTGCACTGAGAAGTATGAATGTATGCAACCTATCATGCACACCTGTTCGGCGGGCTGCACTGAGAAGGATGAATTTATGCAACCTACCATGCACACCTATTCGGCGGGTTGCACTGAGAAGGATGCATTTATGCAACCTACCATGCACATCTGTTTGGGGGGTGGCAGTGAGAAGGGTGAATGTTCTGTGGAATGGAATGTCTTATCTGAAAACCATCGTCACGGGCGACGAGACCTGGTGTCTGAAGTACGACTCCGAACCGAAGTCAAGCGTCAAAGTATGGAGTGGCAGGGTCCAGGTCCAGGGTTATCGAAAAGCCCTGAAGGACCAGAGGTTTTCAGACATTTCGGACATTCAACGTAATGTGACGACCCAACTGAAGGCTATCCCTAAAGAGTTTCCAGGACTTGTACAGACATTCTCAGAAGTGCATAACCATCCACGGGGATTACTTCGAAGGACAGTAACTGCTCTTTCAGGAAAGCCAACAATCCGTTCGTAATATAGACCCATTCACCGAACTTTTCGGTCACGTGACGAGCCTTTTGAACACCATCTCAGAGGACGCCAACTTGCAAAGTTTCCAGGACATGTATCGCCGATCTCAGCATTGCATAGTTACGGGAGGGGACTATTTCGAAGGACAATAGGGTCACTGTCGTGCATTGTTCATCTATGTTGATAGTACAGGAGTATTCACCGAACTTTATTGTTACAGGTTGTATTTCAGTCTTAGAAAATGGTGAAATGTCTTCCCAATTATTTTAAAAAGATTATTATTATTATTACTTCAAATCCACTTGCTTGGTTGGTTCCTCAGTTTAGGGGCTGCGATAACGCGGCCATGTAGCCTCGTGTACTCTGGGTGAGTGTAGAATCTGTCTGATAACCGGTGTTAATATTGTGATGGCTGTATTAGTGTGTGTTATCTGTAATTCAGGTAAGTACTGCAGTCCGTCAAATTCAAGTAGTTCCGAACTTTGCTACCGTCAACGACACCTAGCTGTGAACTTGGCTAATAGATGCCGCCGCAAAACTTACGGAAGGTATGAGTCAGTCGGGAAGAAACAAGAACCAAGGACAGGTCTCCCAAGGAAAGTGATCGCAATCTGGACGCTGGAATGTTTATAGTTCTTCCCTTAATTGAAAGTGACCGCAATCTGGACTGCTAATGAGGTGAACGCGATCTGGAATGGCCGCAATGTGGACTGCTAATGAGGTGAACGCAATCTGGAATGACCGCAATCTGGACTGCTAATGAGGTGAACGCGATCTGGAATGGCCGCAATGTGGACTGCTAATGAGGTGAACGCAATCTGGAATGACCGCAATCTGGACTGCTAATGAGGTGAACGCGATCTGGAATGGCCGCAATCTGGACTGCTAATGAGGTGAACGCGATCAGGAATGACTGCAATCTGGACTGCTAATGAGGTGAACGCGATCAGGAATGACCGCAATCTGGACTGCTAATGAGGTGAACGCAATCTGGAATGACCGCAATCTGGACTGCTAATGAGGTGAACGCAATCTGGAATGACCGCAATCTGGACTGCTAATGAGGTGAACGCAATCAGGAATGACCGCAATCTGGACTGCTAATGAGGTGAAAGCAATCTGGAATGACCGTAATCTGGACTGCTAATGAGGTGAACGCAATCTGGAATGACCGCAATCTGGACTGCTAATAAGGTGAACGCAATCTGGAATGACCGCAATCTGGACTGCTAATGAGGTGAACGCAATCTGGAATGACCGCAATCTGGACTGCTAATGAGGTGAACGCAATCTGGAATGACCGCAATCTGGACTGCTAATTAGGTGAACGCAATCTGGAATGACCGCAATCTGGACTGCTAATGAGGTGAACGCAATCAGGAATAAACGCAATGTGGACTGCTAATGAGGTGAACGCAATCTGGAATAACCGCTATCTGGACTGCTAATGAGGTGAACGCAATCAGGAATGACCGCAATGTGGACTGCTAATGAGGTGAACGCAATCAGCAATGACCGCTATGTGGACTGCTAATGAGGTGAACGCAATCTGGAATGACCGCAATCTGGACTGCTAATGAGGTGAACGCAATCTGGAATGACCGCAATCTGGACTGCTAATTAGGTGAACGCAATCTGGAATGACCGCAATCTGGACTGCTAATGAGGTGAACGCAATCAGGAATAAACGCAATGTGGACTGCTAATGAGATGAACGCAATCTGGAATAACCGCTATCTGGACTGCTAATGAGGTGAACGCAATCAGGAATGACCGCAATGTGGACTGCTAATGAGGTGAACGCAATCAGCAATGACCGCTATGTGGACTGCTAATGAGGTGAACGCAATCTGGAATGACCGCAATCTGGACTGCTAATGAGGTGAACGCAATCTGGAATGACCGCAATCTGGACTGCTAATGAGGTGAATGCAATGTGGAATGACCGCAATCTGGACTGCTAATGACGTGAACGCAATCTGGAGTGACCGCAATCAGGACACACCCGAAGGAAGGCATACTTAGCGTTGTTTAACGCGACGACTTCGGCCGGGTTTGAACCCGCGATCTTGGGCATAGACGCTCAGCATGCTACCAACTACGCCACAGAAGTCGCGTTAAATCCACTACTACGTCAAGTTAGAGCACGCAATCTTCTGCCCTACACTTCGAGTGGGTTTCAGATGAATTCCGGTAACTAAAGCCCTAAGAAAAAAACAAGGTTCTGTACGAGCAAGTTTTAACCTCGGTTAACGAAGCGAATCGAGACTCTTGTGTCTTAAGAGACAATACTCGAGGTTGTTTTGCTGCACCAAGTCTTAAGTGTACAAGCACCCGGCGTGGCGCAGTTGGACTAGTTCTTTGTACTTGGGAAAGGAAGCAAGCCCAATCTTTACGATCACAAACACTGTTGCGATGTGCTGATGAGAAGGTTTCGATTAAATGTTTAAAACCGTCTCACAGAAAAAGGTTTTAAAATTAAAACTCAGCTATTTCTCTAGGTTTATGCCATGTCTTGTGAGGGGAGTCGCCTAGGATCACCAAGCTGACTCATGAGGGGGCTCTTGGTGTCCGCTGCCGGACCCCCACAGGAGTAGCACTACTGTCCCCGCACCAGGTCTCAGGACGCGGGGTATGAGGTAAGGGGGAGGTCAGGGGAGCGGCAAAGATGAGTGAGCGAGGGAATTCCGGGCCATGCTTATGCTTATAGACATAGACTTTGACTGTATGGTCCTCATAGTGTTATGTCGGTGCGAAAGAAAAATAAAGGTGTACATTCTGAGGGTCGTGGTATCGTAAGTAACATTATTGCAAAATGTGATGAAGAGGCTGAAAACAAACGTTTTGCTTTCACAGTAAACCAGGTGACACGAAGAGCTGCTCACTATGCTGGAGTGTCCGAATCTTTCATTAAAAAGATACGGAAGGAAACGAGGTAATTGGCTGAAAGTGGCGAGGGTAGTGTGCTGTCCACTCCGGGTAAGATACGAAATACTAGGCCATCACACACAGTAGTGAACATTGATGATTTTGATAAATGTGTAATTCGTCGTGCTATTCAAACGTTTTATGTGGAAGAAAAACGTGTTCCTACCATTCCAAAACTATTGCCTCTGATACAAGACAAAATAACTTTTCCTTGGTCACACACTTCGTTACGAAATAGTACATTTTTATAATTTCCATACGAGGTTCTTAATTACCATTATAGGCGAGTTGCATACGACTGTTTATGTTCGACGATAATTATTATAACTATTTTATGTTCGAAGAAAATATTCATAAATATCTGTCGAGATTTCGCCAGTTTTATGTACAGAACAGAGCGCATGGGACGCAGGGAATGTCTTGTATTTGACGATGGCCACCGCGATTACTCTACTGACACTAGGCCAGGCAGTGTGATTTACATTAGAAGGCCATGGAACTCAGCGCATCTAATTATCTAATTGGTCAAACAACTGTTTCTTGAGCTCTGATTGGTGGGAGAAACTGTTTCATAATGAAAAATAGTGTTATAATGAGCCTCATTATAGTACAGTTTTCTGATAGACAATACGAGGTTCTATTTGACTTTTCATAAATTTTACAGCAGAGCATTTTTAATGTTTGTCTGCTTATCAAGTCCACATTAATTAAGGGATTCTTCAGTAGTCAGGCTTGAGTTTTTGACTAGTCTATCCTTTATCTATTTAAGTGAAATGAGCACTTATTAGAAGCATTTGGCAGGTGGGTGATGTGAATTAGGAAATCATGTCAGCAAATGGAACCTTGTCATTCCAAATGATAGGTAAAGTATCGTTGATTTGAGAAGTGTAGGAATGGTATAAAAGGATGTTTTACTATGGTTTAATGTTCTAAATAATAAGGAATGCATAAAACAGATTGTGCATGGCCAGTAAATTATATATTTCATTTTCCCCCCCAGGAGCTCACGACTAGTGGGACGTGGGTTGGCGACCATGGATCCCCAACTGAGTTCGACATTGCTTCCACTTCATTGTACCGTGCCCCTTTCTGTCATCTTTCGTATCGACCTCCCTTGGTCATCTCTTGTTCTTTTCCGACCCCGATGGTTTTAGGGTATCCGAGGCCTAGGGAGTATTTCACTTCCCCGCCTTAGTTGTCCCTTCTCTCATCTTTCCTGATGCCCTCATTTTTCGAGGGGTCAGCCTTCTTTCACTTTTCATGTTATCTCCTGCCTTCTGCTCAAGGAGGCAGGGTGTGTGTAGCCCCACCACTTCTGGTGCACCCTGGATTGTGCTACACCCACAGGGGCTCACGGCTGGTGAGTTCAGGAGTTGGCGACCCTGGGGGTTTCCTGAGCTGGGTCCGGTTTCTTCCCTCTTTTTCCATTGCCTCTGTGGCGGACCCTCTCCTCTTTCACTTTCCTATCTTCCTTTCATGGCTTTCCTTCCTTTCAAGTCCCTCAATCCTCATTCTTCGAGGTTTGAGGGCAATTCTTTTCCTCCTGTCCTTTATTTGCCTTCTTCTCCCATTGTTTTCCATTTCTTCTTCTAGTATATAAGTTAGTAGTTAGTTTTAGTTATAGTTTTACATTTCATTATCATTTTTACGATCACCCAAACCATTAAGGGCTGATAACCTAGATGTTAGGCCCCTTAAAACAATAATTAACACCATCATCATCATATATTTCATTTCAAAATAACCATCTTAAGATTAATTAACAATACTTGCACATTTTTACATAGGAACTGTTGTGTATATTTTGCTCACAAAACGATCCCTCTGCATTTGAACTCAGTGTGATAATAATATGATGTCCATTCTGACATCCTTCGTTAAAAAACTCTTAAAATTAAACAAAATAGTTCGCTTTCAACGCCTTAGCAACCATGTAGATAAAACAAACTCTGTGAAGTACTAGTTCATGAAAACACACTAACATCCCAAGCACTGTAACATTAAAAACCTAGCGTTCCTTTAACAAATCTGAAATCACGGTATTTCTGCCCGTTTAAACAACTGTTTCGTAAAAATACAATGAAATCATATTCTGCCCAAGTTCACTAAAATACAAATGATGTCTTCATTCTAGATGGAACGGTGGAGCTCTGCAGAGGATGTTACATTTGAATGATCATGAATATTTTAAATAAGAAATGAAGAGTCATTTAAAGTTTTTGACGATGAACCATACTGCTTAAAAATAGACACATACAGTAGTTGGTTTTATCTAGGAGTGGCATCCACTTGTACATTGACCGGATGTCACAAATTCTCTCTTTACTCAGCTTTCGCTGAATGATGGCCTGTGAAATCGGCAAATTAAATTCATTACAAAATACATGCCTGTACATGGATATTTTAACTGGTTCCAATCGTTGTGTCACACACTTCTTTACGTACAATTCATACATTTTTTTTTTGTTAATTTAGATTAGTATCAAGGTACAATTTCTTACTATTAGCTCTACAGTAGTGCGATTCACAAGTAGGAAAAGATTGTATATGATTCCTAACTTTATCCTTCCTTATTTTGAGACTATATCCCTGGTACACTTGCCTGCACTACTTTTGCACTTATGGGTATTATACACAGGTTTCTGGCTTACTGCTAGAGTGCCCAAAAAGAAAGACTTACAAACACGTATTATACAATCATTTTTTATAAAATGATGTTTGAATGCCACAGTGCGCTTTGAACCTTTCACACCCCTCTCAGTGGCATTACTGTCTGTGTTTGTATTAAGAAATAATGTTTCTCTTTCTGGCTTAACTCATAATTCTACGAATTAATGATATCAAATCTTTCATCTTCTGTAAAGTTGGAAGCACAATGGAACCTACAAGCATTTGCACAGTCTTTTAGTGTTAACACCGATTTCTCTTTCACCACTTCTGTATATACTCCTTTTCTTGTTGATGACAGTCTTTCCTTACCATACTTTGCCACTGAGACGGGTGACGTTGCCTAGTCCTGGTTCGACGTTTCTTAGTAGGTGTTTTCTCACTTTCTGAATCTGAATATGGAACTAGCCGCAAAAGTTCTCGCAGTTTTTCACTTTTATGCTGGTTGGAACTCTCGATATTTTTACTGATATTGTCCTCAGTGCCGAGAAGGTTGCACTTAGAACCATTTTGATTTGGAAACAGTCTGCAACAATATATTAATCTTTTAAACGGTGAAGATTGTAAGATTTAAATAATAATTTGTGCTGACAACCTTAAAGTAATTTATGAATAAACTACAGTTTGGAAATAAACCTAACTTAAAAATAGCTTCCTCGTTGCTGTTAATAAGTAACAAGATAGTGTACTTACTTCCTTTTACAACTCTTCTCAATCGGGAAATTTTACCTAATTGCGGTACCAGTACATAGAGTAAACAGAATGATACATTCTTCAGTTTCCAAATAATGATTAATAAGCAATACAGACAAAACACTGTTTAGCAGGCCAGCCAACCCCAAGAATATTACTTAAACACAATTTGCTTTCTTCTGAATTAATGACGACGCACTTAATTACAGTTTTACTTATAAATTGTTGTAAATTAACATAAATGCAATTGGATTTAGTGAAATGTTATACTGAAATTCTATATCTAAAAAGTCTTGTATACCAAGTTATTTGTTTATGTTAGCAAAACTAAAAACAATTGGAATACTCACTTAGAACCTTGTCATTCTCAAGGAGGAGCACAATATGCAATTAGAACTTTGTCAAAATGACTTTACTGACCACAAAAATAATAATATCCGTATAAAACCAATAGTACATATAGATCTTGCAGTGTTCCACCCTCTGAAATAAAAATCTCATTTTTTCAAAAAAACGTCAAATAGAACCTTGTCATTCTGAGCCCTCGAATAGTCAGGGTCGAACATAAAATAGTAAAACAAATCGGTTTCCGGATTCTCCATTAGCAACACCTCTATTCAAAGGTGACTACATGTTTTTGCATAGTATAGTACAGTCCTACGACGTTACTGGCTTACTCACTCCACTCCACATTCCTGCCAGGTCCTCAGAGCTGGCGTGGGGACAGTACTTCCCTTCTTATGAAGCGCACGTGTGCCTCTTAACTGCGAGAGTTAAAAGCTCAAGCAGCCTTTCACGTCCCTATAAAGGCTTCCATCTTGTCTTTCACGGCCAGTGAATTAAACCTCAGCAATTCTTCTAGGTTTATGCCGTGTCTTATGTGGAGTTTCGCCCAGTACACCAAGCTGGCTCATCAGCGGGCTCTTAGTGCCTGCGCTACCTCCTTTCTTATGAAGCGCACGTGCGCTCAAACAGCCATCCACCACCCTATAAAGCAGGGCCATGCAGACAGCGCTCCGGCCGCGCTCTAAGCCTGTGTTCCGAGCGCTTTGGTGGAAGGAGCTGGGCTGGCAGGGCATGCTGAAGTGTGCAGCCGATCCATCAGTCACTGGTCTAGTCCAATGTGCTTTGTTGACAGCGTGTGAGTAAATTAGTTTAGCAGTGGTCATGACTGAACAGCATACAAAAAAAAAGGAGTAGTGAAGCAGCAGCCTTTAAAGCACAATGGGAAATTTAATTCTTCTGTACAGATTATAAAGGGCATGCCAAACGTTTACTGTGCAACAGAGATGTAATGTGTTAAAAAGAAAACAATTTGTTGTTGAATTTTTCTCTCTAATATGTTCACATTTCAGTTTGGAATAAATCACAATATTCTTTACTTAACACTTGTGTTCGTTTCCTGCACATTCCATTCACTGGAGTACCATTCGATTTGTATATGCGGAATATTTGTTATGGCAACAATCCCACAAGAGCCGTCGGCCGCACGACTGTACGTACTGTATCCAGTCAGCGCGGTCCGTCTCCTCGCTACCACAGTGTAATGGTGGTAGGGGAAGGAGCGCTAGTCTGACTGCCAAGTGCTCTCCTCGCTACCACAGTGTAGTGGTGGTAGGGGAAGGAGCGCTAGTCTGACTGTCCAGTGCTCTCCTCGCTACCACAGTGTAGTGGTGGTAGGGGAAGGAGCGCTAGTCTGACTGCCCAGTGCTCTCCTCGCTACCACAGTGTAGTGGTGGTAGGGGAAGGAGGGCTAGTCTGACTGCCCAGTGCTCTCCTCGCTACCACAGTGTAGTGGTGGTAGGGGAAGGAGCGCTAGTCTGACTGCCCAGTGCTCTCCTCACTACCACAGTGTAGTGGTGGTAGGGGAAGGAGCGCTAGTCTGACTGTCCAGTGCTCTCCTCGCTACCACAGTGTAGTGGTGGTAGGGGAAGGAGCGCTAGTCTGACTGCCCAGTGCTCTCCTCGCTACCACAGTGTAGTGGTGGTAGGGGAAGGAGGGCTAGTCTGACTGCCCAGTGCTCTCCTCGCTACCACAGTGTAGTGGTGGTAGGGGAAGGAGCGCTAGTCTGACTGCCCAGTGCTCTCCTCGCTACCACAGTGTAGTGGTGGTAGGGGAAGGAGGGCTAGTCTGACTGCCCAGTGCTCTCCTCGCTACCACAGTGTAGTGGTGGTAGGGGAAGGAGCGCTAGTCTGACTGCCCAGTGCTCTCCTCACTACCACAGTGTAGTGGTGGTAGGGGAAGGAGCGCTAGTCTGACTGCCCAGTGCTCTCCTCGCTACCACAGTGTAGTGGTGGTAGGGGAAGGAGCGCTAGTCTGACTGCCCAGTGCTCTCCTCGCTACCACAGTGTAGTGGTGGTAGGGGAAGGAGCGCTAGTCTGACTGCCCAGTGCTCTCCTCGCTACCACAGTGTAGTGGTGGTAGGGGAAGGAGGGCTAGTCTGACTGCCCAGTGCTCTCCTCGCTACCACAGTGTAGTGGTGGTAGGGGAAGGAGCGCTAGTCTGACTGCCCAGTGCTCTCCTCACTACCACAGTGTAGTGGTGGTAGGGGAAGGAGCGCTAGTCTGACTGCCCAGTGCTCTCCTCGCTACCACAGTGTAGTGGTGGTAGGGGAAGGAGCGCTAGTCTGACTGCCCAGTGCTCTCCTCGCTACCACAGTGTAGTGGTGGTAGGGGAAGGAGCGCTAGTCTGACTGCCCAGTGCTCTCCTCGCTACCACAGTGTAGTGGTGGTAGGGGAAGGAGGGCTAGTCTGACTGCCCAGTGCTCTCCTCGCTACCACAGTGTAGTGGTGGTAGGGGAAGGAGCGCTAGTCTGACTGCCCAGTGCTCTCCTCGCTACCACAGTGTAGTGGTGGTAGGGGAAGGAGGGCTAGTCTGACTGCCCAGTGCTCTCCTCGCTACCACAGTGTAGTGGTGGTAGGGGAAGGAGCGCTAGTCTGACTGCCCAGTGCTCTCCTCGCTACCACAGTGTAGTGGTGGTAGGGGAAGGAGGGCTAGTCTGACTGCCCAGTGCTCTCCTCGCTACCACAGTGTAGTGGTGGTAGGGGAAGGAGCGCTAGTCTGACTGCCCAGTGCTCTCCTCACTACCACAGTGTAGTGGTGGTAGGGGAAGGAGCGCTAGTCTGACTGCCCAGTGCTCTCCTCGCTACCACAGTGTAGTGGTGGTAGGGGAAGGAGCGCTAGTCTGACTGCCCAGTGCTCTCCTCGCTACCACAGTGTAGTGGTGGTAGGGGAAGGAGCGCTAGTCTGACTGCCCAGTGCTCTCCTCGCTACCACAGTGTAGTGGTGGTAGGGGAAGGAGGGCTAGTCTGACTGCCCAGTGCTCTCCTCGCTACCACAGTGTAGTGGTGGTAGGGGAAGGAGCGCTAGTCTGACTGCCCAGTGCTCTCCTCACTACCACAGTGTAGTGGTGGTAGGGGAAGGAGCGCTAGTCTGACTGCCCAGTGCTCTCCTCACTACCACAGTGTAGTGGTGGTAGAGGAAGGAGCGCTAGTCTGACTGCCCAGTGCTCTCTTCGCTACCACAGTGTAGTAGTGGTAGGGGAAGGAGCGCTAGTCTGACTGCCCAGTGCTCTCTTCGCTACCACAGTGTAGTAGTGGTAGGGGAAGGAGCGCTAGTCTGACTGCCCAGTGCTCTCTTCGCTACCACAGTGTAGTAGTGGTAGGGGAAGGAGCGCTAGTCTGACTGCCCAGTGCTCTCTTCGCTACCACAGTGTAGTAGTGGTAGGGGAAGGAGCGCTAGTCTGACTGCCCAGTGCTCTCTTCGCTACCACAGTGTAGTAGTGGTAGGGGAAGGAGCGCTAGTCTGACTGCCCAGTGCTCTCTTCACTACCACAGTGTAGTGGTGGTAGGGGAAGGAGCGCTAGTCTGACTGCCCAGTGCTCTCCTCACTACCACAGTGTAGTGGTGGTAGGGGAAGGAGCGCTAGTCTGACTGCCCAGTGCTCTCTTCGCTACCACAGTGTAGTGGTGGTAGGGGAAGGAGCGCTAGTCTGACTGCCCAGTGCTCTCCTCACTACCACAGTGTAGTGGTGGTAGGGGAAGGAGCGCTAGTCTGACTGCCCAGTGCTCTCCTCGCTACCACAGTGTAGTGGTGGTAGGGGAAGGAGCGCTAGTCTGACTGCCCAGTGCTCTCCTCGCTACCACAGTGTAGTGATGGTAGGGGAAGGAGCGCTAGTCTGACTGCCCAGTGCTCCCCGAGCGCAATGACTGGATGGCCCTGCTATGAAGGCTTCCAAATACATTTTAAAATGATTGTGTTTGAATTGCAGCCAATACCCATAGCGGGGAATCCCCAGAAAGTTTAATTTCAAGTAGTTCCAACTTTGACTACCAGAGATGCCTCTGTCACTGACACATAGCGGTGAATGTTGGAACTTGATAGAGCGTTTCTAGCCAAATAACCTATAAATTTAGCTTCACACTACTAATTGTAGTAGTAGGTTCTTTTACATGCCATAAATCTATTCGGCTTTACTTCCCCCTCCCCCCAAGGAAAGCAAACTGAAAGATTTTAACGCTCTTAAAAATCTGATGACTTCTGCCGAGTTTTGAACCCGCGATGTTGGACATAGCAGTTCACATGCTACCGACTACGCAACCGAAGCCGGTTTTAAAATTAAATGTTTTTCTAAATGCATTTAAATGTTTTCCATAAATAAAGGTCTAAACGTTTTGTAAAGAATCGTTTTAGTTAGTTATTCAGTTTATAAGGTGCGAAACAGCGAGGCCATCTGCCCCTAAAGAATCGTTTTTTTTTTTACGTTTAGATTTTTTTTTACCTTGTCGACCCTCTTCAACGATTGTGAAGGAAGTGTTCTAGTGCGAGCACCGCTGCACCATCCGCTATGAGAAATACCGCTCAGGCTGAGAGTTGTGCATTTTACCGACAATTACACCCGTCAATAGTCGATATTTACGATAACTGAGTTAATAAAATTATAGAAACTTACATGGAGCATATGAAAGGCTAAAGAAACAAATGAAAGTAATTTAACCGAAAACTGATATAAAACAATTCATTTTTAGGAACAACACCGTCGATGAACGAAGGAATACTGGACTAATTTTAGGGCAAAAATGAAACTTCTCCGCTGCAGGACTTTAGAGCGCAGCACCTCCTATGTGGACTCACATATTTAACTTCCAGTATGTTATGGAGGCAGTATCGAGAAGGCCATGAGATAAGAGAAGCAGTTGTTATCTTTGGTAACCAGGGAGATGATATATAATTACGACTCTCAATTGTTTTATGGTATGTTACATTACAATAGGCAGAAGCAATAAAAGCTAATATTTCACTAATGAGTTGCGTTTAATATCTTGTACTAAGATACGTAGTCCCATATATCCTACAAGTTGAAATGACGTGATCCTTAGTTGGTCAAAACGAAGAAGAATATAATCTAAATATTGAACTGATCCTCTCATCAGCAAAGCAAGTAGCATCCATTCCAGCGTTAAATTGGAACTAGTTTCTTATTTAGTCTTAGAGAGCTGAACTGTTTAATGCCTTGGATTGAACATGAGTTTCTTTTGATTCATTTAAGGGCTTTGCAATATCGTTGCAATGTACACCCGTGTACTTGGGTGTGTGTGGAATCTGTCTGGCAACCTGTATCGTTGTGATGACTGTAGTAGTGTGTATACTTCTTATTGTGGCTAGAATTTGGAAAGACGCGGTGGTGGCCTTAAGTTAGGAACCATCCTAGCATTTGCCTCAAGTAGAAGTGGAAAACCACGGGTAACCCCTTCTACAGCTGTGGTGGGAATCAAACCCTCGCCTTACGAGGCTGCGTGTACTCAGTTCCAATCTTCAAAATCGCAATTAGATTTCCTGTCACAACCGAGATTTGAGCCCAAGATCTTTGTATTCTAGTCTCGAGACCACTTACTGTCGCCCAAAATATTATGTGCACTCGAGTTTGAAGGTTGTTTGTGAAGTAACCAACAGACCTACATAAAATCCAATAACATAATCATTTTCGTCGTTATATTTTACGTTAGTTCATGTAGGTTGGGATTTTTAAATGTATATTTTAATATTTTTTATCGCAGTTGGAACACAAAAAGTGCACGTTTTTAAGCGTGTTTTAACCATGCGTAAAATTCAAGATTTATTATCTCAAAAATCTGCCATCAGATCGAATCCAAATTTTAACACGATATACATTGGAATATTGTATGACAGGTTTTTAATTTCAAAATTTTGTGTGTCCACGAAACAAAGTTGTTATCATTTATGTAAGGAAGCATTTTCTCTGCTCGAGGTGGTTGGAAAATGTAGTGCTTGGTCGCGTTGTATTCCTTATGCATCAAAACGTTATGCTGTATGACTGTGAAATACGTAAATTAATTCACATATTTTATATCGGGTTGTATTTGTATGGCGAAATAACACATGGTTCACCAGCTAGCCACTTCGGGAAAAGCTTTACAGCGTTGCTGAGATGGAGCCCATCACTTCCGAGTGATGCGCGCCATGATGCGTAATGGGCTCCATTTCGGCAACGCTGTACAGCTTTCCCCGGAGTGACTAGCTGGTGAACCATGTCATATTTCCCCCTACAAATACCAACTGATATAAGATAAGTGAATTAATTTACATATTTCACAGGCATACAGCATAACTTTTCGATGTATAAGGATTACAACACGACGAAGAACTACAATTTCCAACCACCCCGAGCAGAGAAAAAGTTACCTTACAAAAATTATAAGAACTTTTTTTTTCTTTAACACACAAAATTTTGAAATTAATAAACCCAGTTACCCAACATTCCAATGTATGTTGTGTTAAAATTTGGATTCGATCTGATGACGGGTTTTTGAGATAATAATTCTTAAATGTGACGCATGGTTGAAAGACGCTTAAAAACGTGCACTTTTTGCGTTCCAACTGCGATAAAAAATATTAAAATATAAATTATAAAATGCAAACCTACGTGAACTAACGTAAAATAGAACGACAAAAATAATTATGTTATTGGATTTTATTTACGTCTATTGGTTACTTCACAAACAACCTTCAAACTCGAGTGCACATAATACTTTGGTCGACAGTAGTTGTAGTGTAAGTAAATTAATGTAGTCACCGTTCCAAGTGGTGGCGAGGTCGCTCTGACTGATATATTAGTGAGCACGTACTTCCATTGCTTTTCCCCCCAGGGTTTTTGGTTTCTCACATTCTCGTTCTAAAGCGATTCCTCTGATTAAATTGAGGGGAGATTCAGTGCTGTGTCGCCAGGGAGCGTTAATTACCTGTAATCTGATTGGTCCATGTGAGCCATTAGAATGGTTTTCAGCGGAACGCTGGCTGGTCCATTGGGAGCAATTTGACGTCTGTCTCCACCGCACCATGCATCCTAAATCTAATTAAGCGACACCACAGTCCTAGACGAGCGCTTTAATTCTCACACACTCATTGAAAAATCCCCACACGTTCTGAAGTGAAATAGAGTCTAACTTATATCTTGCTGACGGGGAAACCACATGAAGAGCTTTAGAATAATGTGGCTGCTTTCACATCACCCAATACAAAATATTCTAAACATAGACAATTTAAGTCATTGATCCGTAAGAGGACTACATCATGTGACGGCGAGAGTAAGTCATTTAATGACGCCGCGAAACTTAATTCTTCTATTGCCTTCAACACTTTAAACACTCACTACAAGATGGCCACGGCCAACGAGGAAGACAGGCCTTGGCGTATAAAGGAGTGTTTTCCTAGCTCAGCAATGCGCTGCGTCTATTTCAAGTTTTTATTTGTTTGAGAAGTGAGTGAATATGAGCTCTCGTCCTCAGAGCAAGAAAACAAAATAGCGTTATTGATGTTATTAGATGTGGAATAAGAGATTGAAGATGAAATTTACTTCATTGTTGGTCGTCTTTATAAAGTGCGGAAATCTGTAAGTTCCATGTACACATCTAGAGAGCAAGGAGGTGTGTTTAAACTTTTAATCCACAGACATTTGCTCGACGACGAAGTGAAGTTCAAATCTTACTTCAGAGTTACTAGGTGTCAGTTTGAATACATGCTTAGTTTGGTAGAAAATGATCTTGCAAGCGAGTCCTGCAACAGGATTAGAAGACCGATATCAGCGGCGGAGAAGCTGGCGTTTACATTGCAGTAAGTTTGTAGAATCTATTTATTGGAAAATTTAAACAAGCTAATTCATAAGGCCTACGTCTAATCAATTAACTAAATTTGTCTAATTGAATTAAATTAATGTATCTTGCTATGAAAAATCGTTAATAATTATAGCGAATCATTCTAGTAAATATTTCTTTAATTAGTAAAAATCGATAGTAAAATATAAAAAAATATAAAATGAGTAAAAAAAATGTAGTTTCTTTGTACAAAGTTAAGCTGAACTTAAATTAGAACTACTGTAAACACTCAATTAGTTCTTTTTGAATTTTGTGGCAAAGAAGGAAATCTACAGAAAACTGCCCAAATACTCCTCTGTTGCGTAGCGCGGTCCGCACTTGACTGCTCTCAAAGGAGTCGTCCAGTTGCGCAGTGCGCTCCGCACAAAATGCGGAGATAGGAAAACCCAGCTTTAACCACATCCTTCTCTGACGTAGGCAATGTAGTGTGCTTGTACGTTTAAGTCGAGAGCAATATTCATGAGCAGCTGAAATGTGATATTTTATATCAATCTTCTTCAAATTGACCCAGTTTAGATGTTCCGTGTGTTTTGAAACACGATAAATTATACAGCATAGGTTTACAAAACTTCGCCAGTTATAGATAGACTATTTACATTTTGAAGTTACTCGTTACAAAAATCCACGCGAACTAGGATTCAATGGTTTGTTGTGTCTTTAATAGCTGCAATGAGTACAGAGTAAGTTGAGTTGTGAGCCTGTGACCTTCGTTGTGAGTAACTTACGTGCACATGAGTATAATTAGATCAAGGAATCTCGCAGTGAAATTATTACGGTACTTCGACTACCAAACCTCCCTTCCGGCAGTAAAACGAAGACCATAGAATATTTTGTTCGTGAATATCTTCCTATTATCACAACGTTTGATATATTTATGTGTATCGTTCAATTATAAGAGTTATTCATGCATACATTGCCCGGCGGCGTTCATAGCTTTCCATAACCTTTCGGAACACTTCGTATCCGTCAAGTAATCATCATCTTCAGTATTATAGATCCCTCCTGCAGCGCTCACATGCGACCGATCGTGATAAATGAGCATTCAAATGAAAGAGAATAGATATTAGCAGTGACGAATTGCACTCTAATTTCATAAATATCTATAATTTCTTTAAAAAATGACATTTAAAAAATGCACGAAGTGTGCGATTTGCAGATACTGTTTCTGTATGAAAAGACACTCCATAATTTCTGTTCACCTAACATTTTGGCCGCTGTGACGCCTGTTTCATGTCATTTTAACATTCTGAGTTCTTTCCTTTATCATTTTGCATGGATTTCAAAAACAGTAAATCGAAGGAACGAGTACTCAAATCGTATAATTTCATAAATATCGAATAACCGGTGAGTGTTATGATGATCCAATTTTCAGTGATTGTCTTCTTAATTTAGGGAATGTAGAACTTGGAATTCTAACTGAAATGTATAATCAATTGGTTGAAATTAAAAAATTACAAACTTTCTTCTTAAGTATCTTATTATAAACCTATTGGGGAAAGTGTGGTTTATGAACACGCTAGATTTCTCGCACGGGCCCGCTAATGTATATTATTTCAGTACGGTAGTATAGATCCCTCCTGCGGCGCTCACAAGCGACCTATCATGACAAATGATCATTCAAATAAAAGAGAATGGACATTAGCAGTGACGAATTGCAATCTAATTTCATAAATATCTATAATTTCTTTAAAAAATGGCTTGTTAAAAAGGTACTGCACCCGAAATTTGAATTATTTTAGATAAAAATGTTGATTTTTTCCGAGCCCCAAGTTAAAATTTAACATTGAGAAAGTGTCGCAGGAACTTGGCAGAAACGAGTTTGGTTAGCGAGTTCAGGCCAAGGGGAGGCTTGGTCACGTGATTTGAGACGCTAGAGAACGCTTGACAAGGTTAAATCTTTCATAGCAACAAGAGTTTAGCCGCGAATTGAAGCCAATAATTGTTATAAATTATATCATTGGTTGTAAGCAGACAGCCAATGCGAAGAAGTAGATGGAAGGAGGGATTGCCATTACCTCAATAATATTTATTTTTCTATTTAAGCCCATAGAAAGCCGAGTGCGGTGTTAGACCACCAGCAAACGCAGTGCCGATTCGGGCAAGATTAATGTACGGCCTTGCTTGCCTCATTATAGTGCAAGTTTATTTAAGTTGAGCCGATACACAATTTAACGTTTTGTGAACTATTCTACGAGATTATAATAATACAAGTGAATTCAGAATATAGGCTACTATTGCGTATCCACGAACATTTAAAGAAACATTTACGTCGCAGATTCTGAAAATAAGGAGAGTTACAGAAAGTTTATTTCTACTGCAGAAAGGCAAATGCATTTCGTGAAGACGAACACTTTAGTTCAGCAAGACAGCCGTGAACGCTATTACATTCTACAATGAACGTGGGTACAATCTAGTGTGATGTATGAACATTGAAGCCCATACCTACTTGAACATTATTATGACTGCTAATATGAAGAGAGAAGAAACGTTATTTTACGTCTTGAAGATGATTGAGATTATGGAGTAGAGAATTATGCGATTGGGATATGTTATAGCAGAGCTATGAGTTGACAATATGGAGCAACGTTAGCTAACTACAGAATTGTGTACATCATCATCGATGTCTACAAAGTCAAGTACACTTGTAACATTATGTACTACACCATCCTGCACATTAATGAATATCCATGAACATGTACTTTCTGACTACGAGCAATGACTACAATTCATTGAACAACTAAATAAACATTACTAACTACAATTGTGATTCGATCTACAATTTACAAATTTTGTAAAAATGGAATCAAATCGACAGTATTGCTCAAATATGATCTGGGAGTTCGAATGGAGTCGACGATTGAAGATTCATCATCTGGAGGAAAGAATATGTCAGGGAAAGCCCGGCAAAAGCATGAAACTTGGTATCCATGAACGAGAGGAGGATGCAGTTCGATGCCCGATGGAGATTGGTGTTTACCGGGGAGGAAATCCTTCCATACCCGAGGTCGCTGTTTCATTGGGACAGAAATGGTTTCAACATTGTCTTCTTGGGAACGTGAAACCTGATATGAATACCTGATATGAACTTCGAGAGTCTTCAAACAAGGTAGAAGTGACCAGAAATCATTATGTGGTTAGAGTATATTGATGGCATTTGAGCAACATATTTCTCCATATTTTATGATGTATTTTCACTTCGACATTTACAAATTTTATGCTTCATTATCATGTGAGATGATTGTCTTTCTTCATCTGTACATGAAATTTCAACGATTCAGTTTCTGAACTGACATGATAAAATTATTTGGGAATTTAATTTCCGCATTGAAGATTTTATGTAAATTATTATTCGACATTTTCGATTTTAATGGAATTGAATTTCAGATAGTTTTGTCTAGGATGTCTATTTAAATTCATTTTTGGGAAAATGAATTGAACATCTTATTGTAAGAAGAATTTGTTAGTTGGGGAAGAAAACTACGTGTGATATATTGTTAAATATCATAAATTTTATTAACATTCGTCGATCTAGCAAGTAATATTCGTCATGATTATGTTATGAATTCATGTACTCAAGGACATTCCTAAATAGAATGGAAGAAATTCAGGATTTGACAAACCATTTATTTTGAGAGAAAGCATTGAACTTTCTGTAAATGAAACTTTTATTGAGACACCCAACTTCTTAGATGATATTTTCATCTGACAGCAGGGAAGTTAGAGATATTCTATTCCAGTCGTGATTGATTTTTATTGGACTCTTAAATAACATTTGTCGTTATGTATACATAAATTGTAATGTTACATTATATTGTGAACGTAATCTTACAATAGTGTAATTGGAAGATTAGACCAGTATGGAGAGACGTATTAATGTATTTTATTTAATGTTTAGTAACAAAGGATTAATGACTGAGTAACTATACAAAGTAAACCTACGGAGGTCTTTCATAAGCAACTTCTATGATCGTTTTGAGAACGAATGTAACGTAATAGTAACAGATATTTTCTGTTAACAATGTAAGCAGTTGTATGAGACAACGCTAATGTGAATATGAGTTTAATTTTATTAATGCAAGTACTACGAGAAAATTGTTCGGAACAATTGTAATGAAGTTGTAAGAATTTGTTTATTGAGTATACGAGGAAGGATAGTACCGTATACAGATGTACAGGAGCCTGCGAGGAAATATATGATGAAATACGGGGATGTTTTCCGTATTAAGAAGGTATTGCATTGTAGTACTGTTGTGGGGAAGCTTGGAACATTGTTAGTTTTTAGTAGAGTTAATGAGAACTCTGATGTATAAGTATATCAACGATATAGAGGAAAGGATGTGCAGGGTGTAGGCAGAAATATATTTGGGAAATGAAATTAACATTTGACTACTAAATTTTTATTAACATTTTATTAAACCTGGAGTTGAGTAATAATCATATGAACTTATCTTAACAGATTGGTCATATTAGACTGATAATGACATTGAAACTCTAATACAGACAAAATGGCATAGTGTTCTTTAAGAAAGTAGGAGAGGGAACATTAATATTTGTATGCTATTAATAGTAACGAGTCAGGTACACACTGAACGACTAAACTTGAAGTGATAGACCGTTATAGATATTGTATATATTTATTTAAGAATTATTTAATAATGTATTCTTGTTTGGCGATAATAATAATAATGTTTACGAGTGATAAATGTATAGAGCGTTTGGGAACGAATGTTTTTGATATGAGAGTGCGAGTTTGTAAGAGAATGTGTATGAGACTTCGTCAGTTGCAAATGACGTAAGTATTATAAGGAAGTGAATTGTATTTAACGAGTGTATTTTGTTATGCAATTTTGCAAATATGATGGCTTTTAGAAAGATGAAAGGAATGAGAATTGATACTGTCAGTGTGACAGAAATGATGCATCTTTTACGTTTTAAATGAACGGGAATGTCTAAGCAGGTGTTAAACGAGTAAGCTGCAAGCTTATATAAGGGAGAAGAATGTGCAGGTGTTTATGCAGCGAGGAGAGACCTGAATGAACGTGACTTAATACAGAGAGAGCTTGCAGTTGTGAATCTCGACACGCGTAAATATGTTAAATGCTTGAAAGAATGCCAGATTCAATGGAATATTTGTTAATTGTTTTTAATTATCAGTAAACTACTGAGGACAGAGTAAATGTTACCAATACATGTAGAAAGTCGTGTGGACTGAATTTTTTATGAATGGAAGTGGTATGTGAGTGTTGTTATTTTATTATAGGGATTTTTATTTATTTATATTTTAGGATTTTGTTAATAGATTTATTTTGTTTTTTCTACGTCTTGTGTTGCGTGACTTAGCCTATTTTAATTACATGCGGAGATGGTGTTATGGAAGCCCAGAGCAGGTAAGGTGCCCCCTTTAACCTATACAACGCCGAAAGTATAGTAAGGTTCTCACTCTTCCATCCTATTATTTTTTATTTTATCCATAACACGATCGTAGATACTGTATATGATCCCGATGTGCTTGTTGGTGGGATTTTTGAGAGTTTTTCTAGCCGGCAACTTTAAAGATTCTGCAATCCAGCCGATCTTCCGATTCCCAGCAAGTGGCTTCTCGATTTATACGGGTACAGTACGAACTGTGCGATTTGTAGTTACTGTTGCTGTAGTAAAATACGCTCCATAATATTGCTGTCCACTTCATTTGTTGGCCACTGTGATGCCTGTTTCATGTCATTTTAATATTTCCTTTATAGTTTTGCATGGATTTCAAAAACAGTAAATCAAAGGAATGAGTACGCAAATCGTATAATTTCATAAATATCGAATAACCGGTGAGTGTTATGATGATCCAGTTTTCAGTGGTTGCCTTCTTAAGTTAGGGAACGTAGAACTTGGAATTCTAACTGAAATGTAAATAGTGTTCTGTAATAATTCGGTTCAAATAAAAACATAACAACCTTTCTCCCTAAGTCTCTCATTATAAACCTACTAGGGAAAGTGAACATGTGTGACTTCTCGCACGGATCCGCTAGTTCCACATAATTAACAAACAACCGCCATTCTTTATTTTAATGATATTTCTTGCAACCAATGGTCAAAACAATTATAATTAAAATTGCGCACAATGAAGTCTTGTACAGAATTCTGTTAAAGTCACTGTTCTCTTACTACAAACTTTTGCATGATATCTTTCACACGACTTTCCACACAAATCACACCTACAGTTCTCGTCTGGGTTGTGGTAGACCTTCTTGCTGCACAGCTTGAAATATAAACCATGAACAGCGAAACGTGTCATGAAATGGCGAAGTTCATACATAGAATTCCTCTACTCTGAGGTCATCATGGCATCTGTCTGGTAGAAATCCCTCCAGATGTTGGCTTTCTTCTCTTGAAGTTCTTGCAGTAATAACTGATATTGCTTTGTAGATGGCAGTAACATTCTTATGCGTAACTCTTCTATGTAAAATGGTTGTCTCGTTAGTTCATAGGTCGTCCTTGACGGTATGGAATATATTTTGTATACGCTCTTGAAAAGTATTATCTTGTGATCAACTACAACGATTTAAAGTGAAAGGTGGCTAAGTTTTGGACTTCATAAGATTGATCAGTGTAAGACTTGAGTTGTAATTACCATTTATGTTTTGCCAGAAGCCATGGTTGTGTTGGGTCAATCCTTCTTACAGCGTGTTTTCTGATATGATATGGGTTAAGTACGATGTTCTAATTCTGTGATTTCAGCATCTTGTAGACAATACGCTTTATGTTCCCGTCATACATAACCCTACAGGAAGTGGTGCAACAGAACTACATTGCTGACGTCACGAAAGCCCACCAGGGCCTGCCACGTTGCCTGTGACGTTTCTACAGTAGACGGACGACATTGCGCATTCCTAACTTTGCCACTGCAGCGCTGCACCGGAAATATACGGAATCGGCACTAACTTAAAAATAACACACGCCTTCTAAAAACTGTTCAATAATTCGTACTGACGACTGATCCGTTTACATTGAACAGTTCGTCATATTTGTCTTCGAGCATACTGTAGGATAGAGAGGGCGTTCCGAGCGGGTCATGGGGCCAGAATAAAATCAGCTGATGTTGGTGTAACATGGCGCCTAAGCCTGAGCTGTCAGCGTGAGCGGGAATATTATACATAATTATCATCGATATACGAGATAATTTTTGCAGTATAATATATTACAAATTATGAAGTACGTATTTTCCTGAACGCAAGAAGCTGAATGTGAAGAATTATAGCAAAAATGGTTATATCTTGCGCTGCTTACAATTGTAGACAAAAGTTTGAAAAAGGTAGCAGGATATCTTTTCACAGGTCTTGCCTTTCTTTATATTGTTATGGATATTTATTTTGCTGTCTGGTACAATCATTAGGCTTCATTAACACATGCATTATAGTTTGATATAGTCTGAACATTTAGACATGTTAAACAATTTGTGACGAGTGTGTGATAGTGACTTATAGTGACTAATAATGTAGATGTTAGGCCCCTTAAAACATTCATACACATTCATAACTGTATATGCATACTGTATAAACTGAATGTGCTGGCCTGTGCGACTTAAGGTACGTCCACACCAAGATGTTTTCGTTAACTTTGTTGACTGTTCATGAACAAAATAGCGTGTTCGTTAACATTTCGAGCATGTTCATGAACAAAATCTCTTTAACTTTTGTGAATGAAACTTTTCATTAACTTTTTGTGTTTTCGTTAACATTTTGGTTCGCGCATGCGCAAAGACGCAATTAAGGTTGTAAATTCGTAGTGCGGAATACGATGCTCTTTTATTTCTCTAAAAATCGACTATCGAGTCGCAAGCGACTCGTATATTGCGCGGAATTATGAAATACCATAAGGTGCATGAGAATATTAATTAACTTAATTTTAAACGCCTTTCCAATATTTTTCTTTGCCACACCTTGCGTCTGCGCTTTTCTCTAATTGTACTCACTAAAATAATGAAGACTGCAGCTGTAAGTACTTTCTTCTTCTTGACCCTATCCATTATAACCTCACAAACAGTTTATTTAATGTTGAAGCAGTTTGTTAACAAATGTTTAGTAAACATGTTGAGAAATGTTTTCATTAACATTGTTCATTAACATTGTTCATTAACTTTGGTGTGGACTAGCCTTTATAACTTAAGTGTAATGGTGGTTCTTAGGGCAGGCCACAAAGGTTATCAGCTGCATAGAATGTTGGTGTTTTCAAATTTGTATTGATGATAGTTAAAATTAAGTTAATGGATCCGATCGGGTGATTTTCGTCCAACTTTCTTGATTTATAAAGCATAAGCTGCATAATAGAGGCATACATGTTACTAGTATGCTTTTTAGATATGCCCAAAACATTACAAATATAACCAAGTCAGACAATTATTACCGTCATCTAAATCCCTAACCATGTACACACGTCACCGTATGCATTCCAACATTATGTCAACACACCAAAATATCGCATATAGCGATGATATTTCACACTTTTCATACAAAAAAGAACAGCAATATTCAGAAGGAATTGTAGTTATCGCCACCTTCATCAGAAATAGTCGGTTAATCACAAGGAATACGTTTGAATCGGGATTTAAAGTCACTTCACAATACTATTCTTATGGGAGACATCTTTGTTTTGCCCATCATCAGCTGATCTTATTTTGGTCCCACGGTCGGCCGGTAGAAGCATAGCGGGCGCCCTCTCTATCCTATTGTATGCTCGAAGATATTTGTGCAGACAAAGCAGTTGGTTTAATTTTGACGTCACGAGCTGTTACAAAATGTAGTCGTCTCGCTGCCGCTGAGAAGTGAACACAGATGGCAGCACCTTTTTAATGTCGCCATTACCTGCTTGAATTATCATTTGTCTCACTATGCAAATAGCGTGCTGTGACGTGCTTAGCACAGCAAACTCTATGGCGTGCCATCTAATGAATATTTATAGCTCCCACTTATTTATTAACAATCCTCTAATATATAATCTCTGTTGCTGGGGTTAATCTAAAGATTAGAGCGAGAAATTGTGCCTTGGGATTATTTGGATGCAGAGGGAGACATTTGAATGTTGATTCTATGAAGGGAGCACGTGAGGGAAAGTTAATTACGAACGAAGTGTTAAGTGGGAACAGGCATGCACAAGACAGCCGCTCGTTTACCAGCTCGGAGCACAAGGACAGATCGGAGCTGGCACTGTGGTATCTACTATGCATCACTGTCTACATACTGAGGTACGAGGTCACGCATAAAATTTCGAAGAAAAATACATATTCGTGAAATCCTTATCATGGTAAAACAAGTTTGTTGAGGTTAGGCTGATTTTACCTGTCCTATTTAACGTTAAGCTTGAGTGAAATCTCGTTATTGTAAATCAAGTGAGCCATGTTTTATACCACATATTAATGTTGACAATGTACCAAAGTTTACAGTTAGGAGTAGGGCTTGGACTCAAGATGTTCAAGGGTTTGCATTTCTACCTGTAGTCTAATATTATGGCAAAAACAGCGACAGATGTTTTAGCATTATTTCATCCTTAAGAGGAGTAGCCTAGTCTTTAAGGGAGGCTTTACTATACACCATTTCTGAAATTGCCCATTGCTTCTTATGTCTCACTATTTTAAAAAATAGATAAGCTCCCTATATTACAATTGTGCATTCTTAGACTTTTCATTATATTTTTCAAAAATTCAGTCATTGGTGAATTTAGTGGAGTGTTCCGTTGGTAGTCCTGAATAAAGGCAGCTTAAAGTCAGCCCACTGATTGAGCTACACACCTTCCCTTTCGCGGAAAGGGGTACCGCCAGACCCCGACATTACAAGGAACATGTACTGTATATTTAAACACATGGAAACATAACCATGACAACACCAGCCAGTAACGTAACAAATATTTCGGCAGACTTTTTGTCGTGAACAAAGTTATTTTAGCGGCTACGGTGGCGTAGTGGGTAGCATGCTGAGCTTCTATGCCCAAGGTCGCGAGTTCAAACCCGGTCGAAGACGTCGGATTTGTTAAGATCGTTAAAATCCCGCAGTATGTATTCCTTCGGGGGGAAGTAAAGCCGGCGGGCCCATGTCATAGATTTATGGCATGTAAAAGAACCTTGCACTAATTTCAATTGTGTGAAGCTAAAATTTGTAGGTTAGACTTGATTAAGGCTCTAAGTTCCAAAGCCCACCGCCAGGTGCTGGTTGTGGTGACATATAGTAGCCAAGCTTACATCTAGGTGTCGTTGACGGTATAATTTGGTAGAAAAAGTAGGAACTACTTGAAATAGATCGTCTGCAGTCCTTACCTGAATTACAGATAACGCACATTAATACAGTCATCACAATTAACACCGGTTATCAGACAGATTCTACACACAACCAAAGTACACGGGGCTACATGACCGCGTTGTCGCAGCCCCTAAACTGAGGAGCCAACCAACCAAAGTAATTTTAAAGTGTTAAATAATTAGAACTGAACAGATAACCTCATAACAAGAGGGCAGATACACATATGTGTCTCAATTTAAGACAATGTTTGGGTAAAATTATATAAATATCGAAATGGGAGAGATTCGGGGAGCTGCCGGTCTTGAACAACCCTTCCGAGACCCTCCTCAGGCTAACACACAGGACTCGGGTAAAGAATGTATTCGTAGGCAGGCCTAGCACGAAAAACTGTGGACCGTGGTGGCCAGAGGCCTTTAGTTACACACATCAAAAAAAGTTTTGCATCACCTCGGTTCCAAGAGTTCCGGAACCTTTAAATACAAAGGGAATAGAGATCAACACAAACAACATTTCAGCTCGTTTTATTGCTCATGAGACCCACACATTGCATGTTGTACCATCATACAGCTAGACTTTCAGCATTTGTGGTCCAGATTGCAGTACACACCACTACCTCTAATACCCAGTAGCACGTCCTCTTGCATTGATGCATGCCTGTATTCGTCGTGGCATACTATCCACAAGTTCATCAAGACACTGTTGGTCCAAATTGTCCCACTCCTCAACGACAATTCGGCGTAAATCTCTCAGAGTGGTTGGTGGGTCAAGACGTCCATAAACAGCCCTTTTCAACATATCCCAGGCATGTTCGATAGGGTTCATGTCTGGCGAACATGCTGGCCACTGTAGTCGAGCGATGTCGTTATCTTGAAGGAACGCATTCACAAGATGTGCACGATGAGGTCGAGAATTGTCGTCCATGAAGACAAATGCCTCTCCAATATTCTGCCGATATGGGTGCACTATGGGTCGGAGGATGTCATTCAGGTATCGTAAAGCCGTTTCGGAGGCTTCCATGACCACCAGTGGCGTACGTCGGCCCCACATAATGCCACCCCAAAACATCAGGGAACCACCACCTTGCTGCACTCGCTGGACAGTGTGTCTAAGACGTTCAGCCTGACCAGGGTGCCTCCAAACACGTCTCCGACGATTGTCTGGTTGAAGGCATATGCGACACTCATCGGTGAAGAGAACGTGATGCCAATTCTGTGGGGTCCATTCAGCATGTTGTTGGGCCCATCTGTACCGCGCTGCATGGTGTCGGGGTTGCAAAGCTGGACCTCGCCATGGACGTCGGGAGTGAAGTTGCGCATCATGCAGCCTATTGCGCACAGTTTGAGTTGAAACACGACGTCCTGTGGCTGAACGAAACGCATTATTCAACATGGTGGCATTGCTGTCAGGGTTCCTCCGAGCGGCAATCCGTAAGTAGCGGTCATCCACTACAGTAGTAGCCCTTGGGCGGCCTGAGCGAGGCCTGTCATCGACAGTTCCTGTATCTCTGTACCTCCTCCATGTCCGAACAACATCGCTTTGGTTCACTCTGAGACGCCTGGAAACTTCCCTTGTTGAGAGCCCTTCTTGACACAAAGTAACAATGCGGACGCGATCGAACTGCGGTATTGACCTTCTAGGCATGGTAGAACTACAGACAACATGAGCAGCGTACCTTCGTCCTGGTGGAATGACTGGAACTGATCGGCTGTCGTACCCCCTCCGTCTAATAGGCCCTGCTCATGCATGGTTGTTTACATCTTTGAGCAGTTTTAGTGACATCTATGAACAGTCAAAGGGACTGTATCTTTGATACAATATACACAGTCAACGTCTATATGCCGGAGATCTGGGAACCGAGGTGATGCAAAACTTTTTTTGATGTGTGTATTATTCTATTGATTTAAAAGGTGTAGCGACTGGTGGAACGTATGTGCTGTAGCATTGTCCTGTTGAAAGAAAGAGCATTCAATTTCGCCTTCATTAAAGGGAGCAATAAACTTGTAAATTATCTCAGAGCCGTAGACATCAGAATTCACCGAACTGTCAAACAAGATTGGCTCTATTACGCGTGCTCGTGATATAGAAACCCATACGCCAATTTTCGGCGAATGCTATGGTAATTGTCTCAGTGCATTGGGATTGTCTGAAGACCAAATTCGTGAATTTTTGGAATTTACATAGCCGGATAAGTAAAACCATGCTTCATCTGAAAAAGAAAAAAAAAAGGTTTTATTTAAAACGTCAAATCCATGTCGATTTATGAATCTTTGGAACCATTCACAGTACATCACTCTTTTTACGTAATCAGTTTGTTTTAATTCATGAACCACGGTGACTTTATAAGGGGACAACTGAAGCTTGTCTCCTACAGCTTTATGTGCTGTCGACATAGGGATTCCTGTTTGTTGAGATAATTTTCGTGTTGATTTACTTGCACTACGCAACATTATATCGCAGATTTCATCAAATTTTTCGTCTGTTAAAAGCGTAGGCCTGCCTGTTCCTGGTACATCGTGAACTGAGCCAGTCACACGAAATTTACTTATCAAATCCCGAATGGCATCACGGTTTGGACACTTTGAATTAGGAAACCGCGCCTGAAATCTTAATTTTGCATTTTCTGTACACCGATCGCCTTCGCGAAAAACGTGTTCCACCAAAAAAAACTCTCTCTTCAGTAGTAAACATTACCGCCTGTATACTGAACGCTGGCTTATTGCAATACACACTGAAGACATGCACGCTCGCTTGATTTCGACAGCCTACAGCCCAGACGTGGGAGTCCCCCTTTCAGGGACACAGTGTTGCCAACTAAAATGATGACGCAACCACTCGCAGCTGCACATAGCCTCTGCGGAGAACATTCTCGGTGCCCCCTGTATCGTTAGAATGATACTTGGCAACACTCCAAACTGTTTCAATGACATGCACTTGCATTCACCGCGTGATCGTTAAACATCAAAGTAATCAGCCTTCTTATTAGTCACAAATACACAGTTTCTCCTGCTGATATTTCTGATAAATAAGATTTTAATGTAACTCGTAGCATAGATTATTTCAATAGATTATTAAGCAACGTGGTTTTCCACTAAAATGCAGACCATGTGTTATGATTTCCACTACTCCAAATCACATCCACCCACCATGGGGTTACCACGTCCAAGATGACGGAAATAAACTGCAACAGCTGTAGTCAAGTGTTGATCCATTAAATCCCAATCGCGTTTCTGTGATGTTATACCATTACAAATAGCCAAAAATAATTACAAAATATCCAAAATAAAGGTGGTGATGAATAGGGCTCGGATTTTTAGGTGCTAAAAATCTGGAAAATATTTATTTTTTATGTATTAAAAATACCTGAAATATGTGGCAAAATAGTAAAAATATTTAATTATAATTTAGTTTAATAATGTGAATATAAACAATATGCAGTGCTCACGAATGCAATTTACGTTATACCTCACTGACTGCTGAAGCAGTACAATACACAACAGGATACATCTTCACGTTGACCATCACAAATCATCGACAATTATTGCGAAACACTTCTTCCGAAGGCGCGAAACTGCGGTAATATGTTTCCTGCCCTTGAGGTGTTTTGTAACTTAAGATCGCTGTTCAGCCTTGATTGCTTACCCACTGGGTTGGCAGAACTGAACGCCACCATCAGAAGCAAAATTATCTTTAAATTCTGCAACAGACGATAACTTGTAGTCGTCTTTACTTTAGGCATCGTAGAACTGCCTTACACTACACAGTGCTGGAAATGAAGTGCATGTGAGTGACACTGGTTCCAGGTAGCTGGGGGAGGGGGAGGTCTAGCACGTGGTGCAATATGGTTATGGACGATGAAATCCCCGGCTTCCACAGCAAGTGGCACGGGGCGACAAGTTAAGAATAACACAGTTGCAAGCTGACATACGCTCTGCACGAAGATTAGAGAGTTCACAGGTTCTTCCCCTTTGAAGTAACACACAATAAAAATGCAATTAACTGAAAGATCCAACATACTGATTTTTAAAAATGTAAATATTATGTCTGTTTATGTACTAATAAGTGAAAAGCAGTAATTTATGTATTTATAGAAAAAATGCTTAAAATATGTATTTATATAAAAAATATGTATTTACCTAAAAATCCTAGCCCTAATGATGAATTCCAAATATTTCCAGGATTAGAAATGATACAGGGTGTATAAAAATAAATTATCCAGACACCAAAGTCAAATTGGAGTTCCTCAAGGAGTTCACATGCTCCAGGGGGTGCGTTCAAGAGAGTTCAAGGGTAAATTCGTTAATGTTCTCTTCACGCTGCCATCGATCTTCAGATCGAGTATGAGCAATCGGGCTCAGTAACTTTAACACTCCCAATGATCTTGATCAATATATCGTTCATTTGTCATACTCGACTTCACACAGTATCCTAATGCTAACAGCAATGATCGTATGAGCTCAGCAACAGGGCGTAGATGTTTGTGTAGGAATCATCTACTCGCCAATTCCAATACTGGCATCTGCACAACCAATGGCCCACTAGCAGCAAATCAAATTAGGTGACCTGTGTGGAGGACTTCATTTCATTTTGTACTGCTCTGTAGAGATGACTCTCAGTCAAGCATTACAAAGAAAGAAATATGAGTGGCTTGGGAAAGTCTTCATGGGGAATGTACTTGGCAGGAATTGTTTGAAAAAACAACGATTGGAAAAACTGAATTCTACATTGGTAAAACACAAAATATGTTTGAAGAATCCATATTGACTCACAAAACAAATGTTTCTTTTCTAATCCGCCTTGGCAGCTCTTTTAGTTATTTTAGCCTACTTTTCTCATTTTACAAAAAATGAGGACACCGTATACTTATGAGATCTACCCGGGTAAATGTGTGTGTGTCTGTCTGTCTGGCTGTGTGTGTGTGTGTGTGTGTCCCCCCCCCCCCTTATCAACCCCTAACGGCTGCAGCCACCAATACCAAATTTGGTAAGAGTAAATATCTATACCCGAATATAACAAGGCCATATTTGAAATTTACGTCAGTGCTACCAACTTCTGAAAAATCGCAATTGAAATTTGAGCTCTATGTTGGATATCTCAGAAGGTATGCATGCAAACTATTCCAAAATTAGCACACATATACGTAATAACATTTCAGATTAATTATCACAAGTCCATACATGCCAGTGTTGCCAATATGATTCTAAGCCTGCCAATAAGCCAAATTTCTAAATGCATGTAACTTCTATACTATCGATTGGATTTCAACCAAATTTCGTATATACTATATGTACTACAACAGATATGACTGTGCGTATTCTATAGAGCCACAAAGATTGCCAACTGTTAATAAATGCTCTCTCTATGTTTTAACCCTAATATCAACATATCAGAAAGTATGCAAGCCATCAGCTCTAAACTTTGCACACGTATAGTACCTGATATTCTAGATTAAATTTGAGTAACTAATATACCTCAGTGCTGCCAACATGATTCTAAGCCTTCTGATAGTTTCAATTTTTAATTGCATGTGGCCTCTATACTAACAAATGAATTTCATCCAAAATTGGCACTATAATACATCGTGATATTTCAGATTAATTCTGAGCATCACATACATGACATTGTTCCCAACATGATTTTACGCGCACTGATAAATCCAATATCAAACAGCATGTAACGTCCATACTATCCATTAGACTTCAACTAAATATTGTATGTGCATTCTTTACCTTAAGAGATGGAACTAAGAATATATTCAGAGTCACTAGGACTGCCAACTGTAGTAAGATACTCTATTAGGCTACACAATTTTAGGTGTATTTCAAACTGCAGTACTTAGAAATATTAGTATTACCAACTTTATTTCGTCATTATTCTAGATAGTTCTATATTGATTGGCATGAATATTAATTTTTAAGAAAAGTAGGCTCTTTAGTTCGTCACGGAACTACTTGTTCTTTATTGTGGTTTTAGTTTCTGTACGTATTGTACGTCAAGATACCAATATCGATAGTTGCCGTAAGGTCGAAATAGTTTATGGAGTAGTTGGCTTCTGATTGTAAAGTGAATCGTATGTGTTTAACACATAATTGTTATAGATCTGATTTTATAACTATTTTGATATATTTTTCATTAATTTTTCTAAGGAAAACTCCAAGTATAATATACTTACATTCAAACTTTGCTCGCAATTATAACAGTTACTGAAGAGGTCCTTAATGTGGGCGAAAGCAGTGTAATCAATCAATGTATATTAACTCAATTTGTCGAAGAAAAGTTGTAATAAAATTATTAAATGCCCATGGTATTTCAGTTAGTTTTAAGAACTTAACTGCTTTTGATAAATGGTCATCTGGGATACGTGAAACATTATTTTCTTCGTATTGTTCTGACCAGGGACGGGGGTTGGTCGAACAAAGGAATGTAAGGGTGAATTTGGAAGGTGTTGCCTGATTGAGGAGAGTTTCAACAAATGTGCTAAAACTCCGGATAGGTGTGTGTGAAGGGATTTGGGAGATCGGGAGAAGCTTTGGGATATCGGGGTCGTAGATGTAGGGGTGCGTTATTAAAATGGAGCTATTAGCCTTCAAAACAAGTACCGTAGGTGAGCAATTTAACTACCTGCTGACCGTGCAATGTTAGGCTCGGCAGCCGCGCGATCCAACCCTCAAGGCTGTGATAATGAAACCTATTTATTGCCTGCACAGCGGTTTTGTAAAAGATGACACTGGCAGGTCGAAGGTGTCAGGTAGGGAAGCAAGAGGTAAAACAGTGTTTATGAAATAAATCGGCAATGAATGTGTACTGGTTGTGGTCACTTGTTTATTTGACCTGAAGGTGTTTTAAATGAGTGTCCCTTTAGTTGGGGACAGTGTAACACAATGTAATTGTTATAAACAATGTTAGGGTGTCAAATTGGGGAAGGAGTGTAACTTGCAATGTTAGGACTTCTGAGATACACACTTACCTCTAGGTGAGATGTCGCTGCACAGACGAATAGAGCCTCCGGCCAAAGACAGACAATTAGTCCGGTGGGGCTTTCCTTTTAAGCGTTTAGGAACTGCTGAGTCGGTGTTTCTTCATTTGTTGGTGGTCCAATTAGCTCCAGTATATGTGTGTGTGAGTGATGCAAGCCTTGAGCAAGAGCTGAGGCTTCAACTCTGCTGGCCGCGTGTAATAGAACTGTATGCCGGGTGTTGCTGTTCGCTCCGGGCTGGGGTAGTTTTGGGGTAGAAGAGGGTGTTGGATGTGGGGTTGACTTGTGGACGTGTCAGGAGTAGTTGTAGACTGTAGATGTATGCGTGGTTGTAGAATATTGTAGGTGAGTGTAGATCTAGTGGCGTGGGGCTATCTCTCTCTCGGGGGTGCGTAGGGTCCCAAAGGGGATGTAGGGTCCCCATGGGCCCTAACAATATCTACTCCAGAAAACAATGACTTTTATTTTATTGCATTTCGTATGCTCCAAATAATCCATACACCGTACATGTTTGTTATTATGCCGGATGCTGGCGAACCCTTGACCAATCCTTCTGTCTGTCTGAAGTTGGTGTTATTAAATGTAAAATTATCTGTTGGAATGTTAAATGTTTATGAATTCCTCAATTTCAACTTTTGATAATCCGCTTTGTTCAATGAGTTCTATCGCAATAATTGTATAGCTTCTTTAATAGGAATGTCCGAGTACATTAATGTCAGCCGTGTGCATAGCCTGATGATATTTGATCTTTGTTATTATCGCTGAAGTCTAAATGTGGAATTTGTCAACTATTCGTAGTGTCTTTTAAAGAATGCTTTACGTTACAACTGGATTGGGTAAATGAAACAAGTAGCCTACTTGTCTTAAAATTTAATATTCATGCCAATGATTTAGTCTAGAATAATGACGTAATTAATTTGGTACTATTAACTTTTCTAATTACTTCGAATTATACCTGAAATAGTGTAGCCTAATAGAGCACTACAGTCGGCAGCCCTGTTGACCTTGAATATATTCATAGTTCCATCTCTTAAAGTGCAAAATGCACATACAAAATTTGGCTGAAGTCCAATAGATAATATGGACGTCACATGCATCTATCTGCACGCGCAAAATATGTTTTAAACAATGTATTGCTTAAAACTAATCTGAAATATTTTGATCTATTATTGTGCCAATTTTGGATAAAATCCATTTGTTAGTATAGAAGTTACACGTATTTAACAATTGGACTTTTTAGGGGGCTTATAATCATGTTGGAAGCACTGCGTATATGAGTTGCTCCAAATTAATCTACTGTAGAATGGCAGGTACTATGCGTGTACAAAGTTTAGAGCTGTTGGCTTGCATACTTTCTGATATATTAGGATTTTTAAAAAATAGAGAGAGCATTTATCAACAGTTGGCAGGCCTGGTGGCCCTTAAGAATATTCATAGTTATATCTATTATGGTACACAAGCACATACGAAATTTGGTTGAAATCCATTTGTTAGGATAGAATTTACATACATTTAAAAATTTGACCTATCAGCAGCCTTAGAATCAGGTCGGCAGCACTGACGTACCGGTATATTACTTACTCCTAATTAGTAGTTCAAAGTTTAAAGCTGGTGGTTTGCATACTTTCTGATATACTGTATTGGTATTAGGATAAAAAAAGAAGACAGAGTATTTATTAACAGTTGGCAGTCTTGGTGGCTCTTAATAATACGCACAGTCATATCTGTTATTGTAAACATAGAACATACAAATTTTGGTTGAAATCCAATTGAAGACCCCAACGGAAAGAACGGGATAAGTCCTTTCTTTTCAGAAATGAGTTTATGGCGCATTCTGGTGACCGGTCATCGTCACTACAGATCAGTTGAAATGAATTGTCACCGGGATACAAAGGTTTTTATTTTTAGTGGAAACGGAAAGAACGTCCAATATCCTCTCACTGTTTTAATAATTTAAATTTAATTGTTATTCGTTTTACATGTAGGCTACTTCCTTTAAAGGAATACATTTGGCAAAATAACTATATCGCTTAACCTCAATTGGGGTGTTTTAAATGTTTCTTTTTAGTGTTGAAAGTTTAAATCCACTCTTCTGAAAATTTACAGGATGGTACCCCGTTTTTCGTTTCTCGTTGAGTCCTCAATATCGATAGTATAGAAGTTACATGCATTTAAACATTGGGCCTATTAGCTGGCTTAGAATAATGTTGGCAACACTGTCATGTATTGACCTCTGAAAATCAATCTGAAATATTATTTAATGTGTGTGCCAATTTTGGAATAGTTCACATGCATAACTTCTGAGATATCCAACATAGAGCTCAAATTTCAATTGTGATTTTTGAGCAGTTGGTAGCACTGGTGTCATTTTAAAGTATGAGCGTCAGATATTGAGATATTCATTTTTGCAAAATGTGAAAGGTAGGCAAAAAATTAATACAATTTTGGGAGGTAGAGGAATTATGGTCTCACGCATCAAATCACCGTGACCGTCATTCGACAAATTTGGAATTGGCAAGCCACTACACACCGCTTCGAGGAGACCCACTCATCTCATCTTATCGCAGTTGGTATATGATCATCACACTCGTAATGATGCAGCAATAATATAGTACATTACGCAACGAGCCTATAATGGCAATAATTAAGACACGAGTATGTTTTTATACTTTCCATTATAGGCGAGTTGCATGCGACTGTTTATGTTCGACGATAATTGTAACTATTTTATGTTCGGACATAAATATTCATAAATATCTTTGGAGATTTCACCAGTTTCATGTACTGAACAGAGCGCATGGGACGCAGATAATACCATGGCCTCCTCGAATACCCCACTATGTCACTAGAAGCCACGCAGTGAAATATAAAATAAAAGGCCGTGGAAGTCAGCGCAGATGCTATGCTATCCTTACCTAATGGGCCACACAACTGTTTCTTGAGCTCTGATTGGTGGGAGAAACTATTTCCTAATGAAAAATAGTGTTATAATTACCCTCATTATGATAGAGTTTTCTCACATATAATATTTGCATTTCGACATCGTCGAACATAAATAGTATTTTATGTCTTCCGCTGTGACAAAACGTTCCTCTCTGCGATTTTCATTAACGATCTTGAATCCCGTATTGTTTGTTTAGAATGGAGTATTTTCTGAGTGACTGGCACGGAAGGGAATAGTTGATTATACCACACAATGGGCCGAGGAGAACATGAAATGTGCTACAAGAAACTACTTTGTTTACTGTTCCAAGAGGGGGCGTTACAATCCAGACTTGATGGAAGAGCTTCAAGATGGATGGTTTGATCCTCCGCGTCCTACTGCAGGGCGATGCTTTTTGTTCTTGTGTTGTCTAACTGCTACAGTGATGCAAGCGCCCATTTCTGTTAGTCAACACAACGCTCTGAGCTGTGTACAGAGGATACTCAATGGCAAGCTGCTGACATGGTTAACGTATCTTTTTAAGTTTTGACCTACTTTTCCGAGTTAACATACACCGATCGAAACTAAATATAGTAAGATGAAGATCCATGCCAGAACATCTCAACATACTGCATATTTTAAAATTACGTCAATGCTGCAAACTGTAAAAAAACACGGAATATGGAAACTGTTTCAAAATTGGCATACACTTGCATCTAACCCATAATATCGCAGATTGAGTTCGAGGATATAGGCCTAATTATACGCATTCTAAGGCGTTCAATGTTTAACTGCATACAACTTGCATATTAGACCTATTGAATGGATTTCAACCAAATTTCGGATGTGGATTGTATGTCACAAAATGTATAACTATGCACAATTCTAGTGTCATCAAGGCTGTCAACTGTTGATTAATGATGTCGAAAAATGTTAAACCCTGAATTGAATAAACAGGTTGTATAGAAGAAACCAATTTCAAATTTCACAGATTGTTAAACCAACATATTTTCGAGATATTTGCAATAAATAGCGAATATTAATGCTACCAACAGTATTCAAAGAGTGCTAATTAATTTTTGCATATACGACGCATGCCTCAAAGGATGGAATGGTGCACATTTTCTGAGCTAGACACACAACTATCTATGGACTGTGAGTCCTAGACTCTCAATAGCTCAGAATCTATGCAAGGGAACATTTGGAATGAAGGCAAACAAATATAGGCCTACCTGGAATAAAACCAGGCATATGTTTCCCCCGGTCAGGAAGTGCTCAAACAAGTGAAAAGCTTGCAGTGAATGATTTGTGATTAGTGGGGAAAATGATTTATATTATTTGAACATGTCCAGCTCTACCAACAGCGGTAGCTACGCTCGCTAACGTGCAGCTCTAGGCCATGGGGCAAGTTATTTACGTACTTGGTAGATGTGGGTTTAACCCCCATCATCGACAGTTGTTTTCCCTTTTTTAACTCCAGGCAAACGCTGGGACGGTACCTCTGACAGGCCACGGCCGCTTTCTTCCACATCCTTGCCAAGTTTGATTAATCTTCATTCATTCCATCTCTCATTGACTCCTTTCATGAGGTTGGCAACAGGAAGGGCGTCCGGCCGTGAAAAACATCCGCCACATAGACTTTCATCGCATCTCATCCACAACCCCGTTGAATACGGGAGTAATTAGGGGTAGACATACAAACATGTCCAGCTGTACGCCCAATTATTTTGTCTTTGAGCTATGTTGGATGATGTCCAGGGTGAAGCCGCCTACTCAAAAACAATAGAATCCATGACACTGTTGAATGTCACAGGCCGTTCCCTGCACAATGTCTGACAATACCGTCACGTGTTACGTGACGAAAATATGGTTGTCTGAGTGATCTTCACGTTGCCAGAAGTTTCATGTCTGTTACATGTTGTCTTGTTTACGTTCCACAGAATTGATATACAGGGCGATTCTTATTAACGTTTCAAACTCTCTGTAGCGACGTAGATGGCATTGAGGTGAGTAATTTGATATAGGACACTTAGGGTCGCAAGTGTCCGGAAATACCTTAAAAGTGAACCACAACTGTTAAACATAAGACGTCATCAGTTGACGGCTCAGCTCGAGGGGTCAGGCCCGTGCACTCTTACGCACACCAAAGCAAACGTTGAATATCATATCACTCTGGCTCCGTGTCTGCGTGTGCGACTCAGGCGCGTGGGGTTCGAGGTTCGAATCCGGTGCCTATACATCATCTCTTTGTGTTCTCTCTCTCTTCTCCTTTCAGGTGTAAGCAGATTGTTAGTTGACATTAAGAACGCTATGTATTACAAATGTGATCGGAAGCGTTCGGGAATTTTACACAGGATTCGATAGGATGGGTCAAAATTAGTAATTCGACAAGAACAGCTGTACTAGATAACAACGGTTTGAGAGTTCTCAGCCACACAGTTCGATACTTCTTCTTCTTCTTAGTCGTTTACCCTCCAGGTTGGTGGAACCCACGGACTCAGCGAGGGAACTCACCACTACCGCCTCTACGGGCAGTGTCCTAGAGCTGGGAACATCTAATCGGAGTGGATACAACTGGTGAGGTGTGATTGGCACCTCGCCCAGGCGGCCTCACCTGCAAAGCGAACAGGGGCCTCATGAGGGAAGGTAATGGATGGTCATGATGGATAGGCAAGGAAGAGGGAAGGAGGCGGCCGTGGCCTTGAAGAATGTACCATCCCGGCATTTGCCCGGAGACGAAGTGGGAAACCACGGAAAACCACTTCGAGGATGGCTGAGGTGGGAATCGAACACCCTCCACTCATTTGGAACACCCGAGGCTGAGTAGACCCCGTTCCAGTCCTCATACCACTTTTCAAATTTCGTGGCAGAGCCGGGAATCGAACCCAGGACCCGTGGGGCGGCAGCTAACCATGCTGACCGCTACGCTACGGAGGCGACACAGTTCAATACAGTACGTCAAATGGACCGCTTTACATTCCATGAGCTTGCAGACTTGCACCTTTGTTATGGTGCTGCAAATTCGAACGCACTTGCAGCAAGGCAACGATTTCCCCAACGCATTCTGCCTTCTCACGTGACCCTCAGCCGTTTGTGGGCTGTAATGTTTCACAGCAAGAAAGTTCGGTGATACATGCGCAAAAATAAAAGCGATGCTTCCGCTTGAATGGCGAAGAGAGAGAAAAATATGATGATGGATTAGGCACGGAATTGAACCTCGAACGCCACGCGCCCAAGTCACACACGTGGACACGGAGCCAGAGTGATATGACATTCAACGTTTGCTTTGGTGTGCGTAAGAGTGCACAGGCCTGACCCCTCGAGCTGAGCCGTCAACTGATGACGTCATATGTTTAACAGTTGTGGTTCACTCTTAAGGTATTTCTGGACACTTGCGACCCTAAGTGTCCTATATTAAATTACTCGTCTCAATGCCACCTACGTCGCTAGAGAGAGTTTTAAACGTTGATAGGTATCACCCTGTATACGAACACAAGCGTCTCCTCATTCAACTGAAGATGTAGTCCTAAAAGCGGTTTTTCGAATTGAAACTAATGTCTTTTTCTCCTAAAAACACTCACATTTTACCATACGTTTTGCACGTCCCAGCTGCCTCCTAATACACTAGCTCTGGTACAGACATAGAGCAATCACATTGCTTGATTTTAATGAAGTTCATACACTTTAATATTAATAATAATGTTATTGGTTTTACGTTCCTTTTAACTGCCATGGCCTTTAGAGACGCCGTGGTGCCGGAATGTTGCCCCGAAGGGGATCTTTAACGTGCCAGTAAATCTATTAACACGGTTCCCTTGCATTCGCGCACCCTTGACTGCCCACTTACTGCGCCTGCAACCTTGGCAAGATCAGGCGGGAACGTTACCGCTGAGCCACGCAGCCAGTCTTCATACTCTTTATTTGGGCCAACTCGAAGGAGGGACGTAATAGTGAAAGTTACAGGAAACCTATTTGCACAAGGGCGAGTGTTTTACAACCTCTTATCGAGTGGATTCTGTTTGTAACAAACAGGAACCTTCGTTATATCTTCCAAGCGCAATATCGTGTGAGCAAAGGGAGAGAGATACGAGCCAATGTCATTAAGGTATCGTCAAGGGAATTAATATTGGTCAACATAATATAATACTAATTACTGTGACGTAGGAAACAAGTAGTTCCGTGAAGAACTATACAGCCTATTTTCATATATCCTACTCATGTTAATTGCCTCTATCAACATTTCAGTTTGATTGTTGTAACAGATTCGTAGATATTGAGAAACGTCTAAATATTTCAGATGGTCGCCAGGTTGGATTTTTATTTATGTACTATTACATTGTGTACTCAGACTTCAATCGCATGATTAGGACACACGAATTAAAACCGAGATTTTGAAATTTGGCCCAGCCGCCATCTTGAAATTTTGTAAACAATTGAACTAATTTAGACGCCAGTGCATTACAATGTGTATAAATATTTGCTGTACCATGTTTCATTACGTTTGGATGGTTAAATCGCGAGAAAAGTCTATTTAAAAGTCACAACTTCGCTTGGCCGCCATGTTGGTTTTGTAGTTACCAGATTTTTGAAACTCTCATAGGTGAACTTCTAGTAGATCCCTTTATCGCTGTACGATATTTCAGGGTGATATCGGTAATAGTTTCGGAGATGCTGAATGCTGGTGAAATATTTCACCATGTTCGATTGGTGAGATACAATAAAATTTGAAGGACACGGCCAGAATGGTGCTATGATCTTACCGAGTTTCATTGAAATCGCTCCAGTCGTTTAGAATTTATTAGACACACACACACACACACACACACACACCATCACACACACCATCACACACGCACACACATACAGACACACGGGCAAACACTTTCTCATTTTCAAAGACAAGTACGGTTTTTCCAAATAGGCCGCAGTTGCTTCCTTTCTTACTGAGTTTCATTCATTCAGTCTACGAACAGCTCCGATGAAGTTGATACCAATAAGAGCGTCCCCAAAGTCCCATATCGCCCAGGCTAATGACCAACTACTATTTACCTTCTTCTCAAACATTATTTACAGGAACGAATGGAATTTTTTCAGGGATGTTCTTCAGGACCCTCCGCTCACTTCGACACAGTATATTTGAAATTAAATATATCTTTGGATTGTCATGAATTAAAAAAAAAATGAATAATTTTAACAGTGGCTTCATGAACATGAACATTTCCCTCTGAAACCGAAGTACATTTGGAAAAACAGACGAGTTATAATATAACACATATAAGGAGGAATTACTCCTTAATATTTCAGCTTTGTATGATCAAAAGTTCCGAAAACATTTTAGCGAGTATTGGAATCGGAGATTCTTCCGGTATCAAGAAATTGCTATTATCATCGAGTTCCTCTTCTTCCATTTGAAGACCTAGCTAGAAATGTGTTGTTGTTCCAAGTCCCTTTGTTCTTGCTTCTAACGCAGCCTCTTTCTTACAAGTATTAGCCTACATTCGATTTTTGCAAAAAATGAAAGTAGACTTATGAGATCTACACAGGACCAAAAATTGGGTGTATGTCTGTGTGTGAGTGTGTATACTCTGAATGTCTGCCCCCCCCCTATCAATTGGAACACGGTGAATCCAAACGGAACGAAATTTGGTACAGAGGTAGAACTAGCAAAGGGTACCTCAGTGTCATGTTTTATATCGCCACCAATTTGACGGAAACGTTATGGCGGCCACCCAAATGTTCAAATCTTAAATCAAATTACGACTAACCTAATCATCCGATCTCTACCAAATTTTGCAACAACATATATTTATATAGCAAGCGTTTTTTGACCAAACTAAAAGGTCATCAGGCTAATAGTTTGGAGATGGTGGCCATGTATGTGCGCAAATCGATTCCCCCTATCCATTCAAACACGGTGAAATCGAATTGAACGAAATTTGGTACAGAGGTAGCACTAGCAAAGAAAACCTCAGTGTCATGTTTTATATCGCCGCCATCTTGACGAAAACGTAATGGCGGCCACCCAAATGTTAAATGCTTAAATCAAATTACGACCAACCTAATCATCTGATCTCTACCAAATTATGCAACAACATACCTTTTTGTGAGAAGTGTTCTTTGAGCAAGCTATAAGGTCATCACTCCAATAGTTTGCATATGGCGGTCAAGTATGTGTGCAAATCGATTCCCCCTATCATTTCAAACACGGTAAAACCGAATTGAACGACGTTTGGTACAGAGGTAGCACTAGCAAAGTGCACCTCAGTATCATGTTCTATATCGCCGCCATCTTGACGGAAACAGAATGGCGGCCACCCAAATGTTAAAAGCTTAAATCAAATTACGACCAACCTAATTATTTGATCTCTAACAAATTTTTCAACAACATATGGCTTTGTGGGAAGCATCTTTTGACTGAACTACAAGGTCATCAGCCCAATAGTTTGCAGATAGCAGCCATGTATGTGTGCAAATCGATTCCCTCTATGAATACAAACACGGTGATTTTTTTTATAGAGGTAGCACTAGCAAAGGGCACCTCACTCATATCATGTTTAATATCCGTATTTTTTCAGCAAGCTACTACAACCAACATTCAATTATACTCCTTTAAAGGAAAAAGAGTTATAACAACACCCATGAATATAGGAGAATGTAGACTGTATGTTCTTTACTGAACATCTTGATTTTGTATCTATCGTCGAATAGAAATAATAACAATGCAAATATACTTTGCTGTGTTTACTAACAGGATGCACGTTGTGAGAAAGCATAATGACAGTAGCCTCAGGAATGAGATATGAAAATTAAAATATGTACCGTTATAAATCAAGAAGTCCGTAGGTTAATTTGGCGCAAAAACCTAATTTTAAAGATTTTGTGCATTTCGGAGCCCTTTAATTGAAATTTTGTGTCATTCATAGCTGCCAACTTTCCCGATTTAGGCGGGAGACTCACGATTACCCTTAGTATTTGCCGCCTCACGATTACTCAAGTTATCCTACCAATTTTTCGCACATTATTGACGAACTTTAAATATTTTCCAGCTTTTTAAGTATTTATACTGGGCAGGTAGTGAATGTTGTTTGAATACCTGAATTCGTAAATGGTAAGCAATTGTTTATTGACTTTGCTGCAACATATTCGTCACATTATAGTGATTTTGCTCGGGGCTTGATTCTTCAGTATGGACAAAAAGTACAATTCTGTTTTTTTAAACAGTATTTGGAACATTTTCCGTGCGTGATTGAATCCAGCAAAGGCCAATTAATTTGCATTTTATACGGTGTGTCGATATGATATGTTTTATATTTTGCATGGTTGGAAAAAGTGATTTTTCGAATCACGTGGGAACAAAGTAGCACCAAGAAAACAAGTAGTTCCGTGAAGAACTATACAGCCTATTTTCATATATCCTGCTCATGTTAATTGTCACTATCAACATACAAAATTTCAGTTTAATTGCTGTAACAGATTCGTAGATATTGAGAACCGTCTAAATATTTCATATGGTCGCCAGGATGGATTTTTATTTTTGTACTATTACATTAAGGTTATTTTGTACGTGTGGTATTCAAACTTCAATCGCATGATTAGAACACAAGAAGTAAAAACGAGATTTTAAAAGTACGCACACCAGCCATCTTGTGATTATGCAAACAATTGAAATAAATTAGATGCCAGTGGATCAACATTTGTATAAGCATTTAACGTGCAACTTTTCACGGCACTCAGATAGTTAATTCGCAAGAAACGTCCATTTAAATATTTATACATCGCGTCGCCGCCATGTTGGATTTGTGCTCACCAGGTTACTGAAAGTCCTATAGGTGAACATATGTTCATAGTCTCTATGAACATAAAACAATTCAGTTTGGTTGCTGTAAAAGATTCATAGATATTGAGAACCGTCTAAATATTTCGGAAGCTCGCCATTTAGGATTGTTATATGTATAGGCCATAGAGTTATGTACCATTCAAGGACAATTATTGCCTAGCTTCATTATTCAAACTTTCACTTCGATCGCATGATTACGACACCAGAATAAAAACTTAATTTTAAAATTTCGCACAGCCGCCATCTTGAGGTTATGTAAACAATTGAATTAAATTAGATGGCAGTGCATTGAAATCTGCAAAATCATTTACTGTACCACATTTCACTGCGCTCAGAGAGTTAAATCACGAGAAAAGTCTATTAAAATATTTCAAATTCGCTTGGTCGCCATGTTCGTTTTGTACTTTACGGGTTTATGAAATATACATAGGTAAACTTGTATCAGTACCCTTTATCACCGTACAAAATTGCATGATGATATCTGTAATAGTTTCGGAGATATACAATGTCAGTGAAATATTTCGCACAGACGCCATTTTGAGGTTATGTAAACAATTGAACTAAATTAGACTCCAGTGCATTACAATGTGTAGAAACATTTGCTGTACCAAGTTTCATTACGTTTGGATAGTTAAATCGCGAGAAATGTCTATTTAAAAGTCTCAATTTCGCTCGACCGCCATGTTGGTTTTGTAGTCTCCAGGTTTTTGAAAGTCTCATAGGTGAACTTCTAGTAGGGCCCTTTATCACCGTACACAATTTCAGGGCGATATCGGTAATAGTTTCGGAGATATTGAATGCTAGTGAAATATTTCGCACAGCCGCCATGCTGGATAGGTGAGACGTAACAAAATTTGAAGGGCACGGTCGAGGTCGCCGGGAATAGTGCTATGAACTTACCGAGTTTCATTGAAATCGCTCGAGCCGTTTAGATTTTATTAGGGACACACACACACACACACACACACACGCACACACACACGGACAAAAGGTGATCTCATAAGCCGATTTTTTCAAAATTGGAAATAGGCTAAAAAATGGCATTAAAAGTGAAAGTAAAGGTATAATACATGCCGAATGCTAATTTACATCTTTCCTTTTGAAGCATAGTTTGCCAGTTAATTTAGCTGATACGCAATATTTGCATCTCCTGAATTTTTCTGATTTTCATACAAAAATCTCCTCATTTTTTTGTTTTGTAAGGTTGGCAGGTATGGTCATTAAACACGTATTGATAGGCATTATCAAGCTTTATGTAGTGTATTAGCCAGAGCACCTGGTCGTAAGGATTATTCGCCGCATAGAAATCGAACCCTGGCAATGTACGTATCTTGTTCGGAGTGAGTTCTGTGAAACTGGGTCAAGGCTCCCAAAATGCTAAGATGTGAGGGAATGTAGATCAAGTGTGAAAGCAGTAAATAAGAACTGGTGGAAGAGGGCGAGATGATGCAAAAGCGACAGTCACTTGTTATTGAGCTACTGCTGATCTCATCTCGACACTTATTCAAGATTGAACACACAACTCAGATGCAAGAAGGGGAAGGACAAAATACTCGCAGCACCAAGGGGGTGGTTGTTTTATTCAGGAGCGGAAATTTCATCTCCGTGTACTTGGATGCAAGTAAAACTTGTCTGGTAACTTACGATGATAATTGTTGTTTAAAGGGGCCTAACATCTAGGTTATCGGCCCCTAATGGTTTGGGTGATCGTGAAGATGTTAATGAAATGGAAAATACCACTAAAACTAACTACTAACTTATATACTGGAAGAAGAAATTGGAAACAAATGGAGAATAAGGCAAATTAAGGACAGGAGGAAAATAAATGCCCTCAACCCTCGAGGAATGCGGATTGAGAGACTTGGAAGGAAGGAGAGCCATAAAAGGCAGACAGGAAAGTGAAAGAGGAGAGGGTCCGCCCTACAGGCAATGGATAAAAGGGGGAAAACCGGACCCAGCCCAGGAACCCTCGGGGTCGCCAACTCCCGAACTCATCAGCCGTGAGCTCCTGAGGGTGTAGCAATATCCAGGGTGCACCAGAAGTGGTGAGGCTACATACACCCTGCCTCCTTGAGGGTCTTGAGCAGAAGGCAGGAGATAACAGGAAAATAAAAAGAAGGCTGACCCCTCGCAGAAGGAGGATATCAGAAAAGATGAGAAAAGGGCCAATTATGGCGGGAAAGGAAGAGACTCCCTAGGCCTCGGACACCCTAATACCGTCGGGGTCGGAAGAGAACAAGAGTTGACCATTTGAGGTCGACAGGAAAAAAGACGCAGAGGAACCCGGCACAAGTAAGTGGAAGCAATGACGGACTCAGCTAGGACCCCGTGGTCGCCAACCCATGTCCCACTAGAAGTGAGCCCCTGGGTTTGGACGGGGGGGAGGTTACTTACGACATGTAGTGTCTGTAGTATTGTGTGTATTAAGATGAGGATTGGGAAGTAGGCGTCCGTGGCCTATAAGGATACTGTGTGCATGTGAATAGTGGGCATTGTCAGGCATAGAAAGGAATAACCTGATCACTCTTGCTGAGGGTATCATTGCTGACTCTGTGGCCATATTACAGCACCATATTTGCAAGAGTGCCAACACCTGTCATTCTGATCAGAAAATACCACTGGATTTTAAATTGTAAACAAAGAATGTTTATTAGTGGGTTGTCCTAACAAGGACTGAGGGGTTTGCTTGGGGGGAAAACATTAGGAGCGTTACAGTAGTCGCATTTGATGTGTAACATGTGACATGTTATCCTGCTATGTGTGTCCCGGGAGCTCAAATCTCTTGTTAACAGTGAACTCTGTTGGTCATTGAAATAAATACCTGTAAAACTCCAGTGCTAAATCCTTTCAGCAAATATGATATAATGAATATTTTAACACCAGAGAACGACAACGTGACAATGATTTATTGTACGAATATCTTTAATGGGGCCTACAAACCTTGAAGTAAACCGTATGCGATATACATTCCACAAAGTGCTGTATGTTGGACGACAGTACCTCAAATGCTTACATTAAATAAGAATACAGCAAAAGTATGAAGATTTAATAAATCATAATTGTTTTCAGCAAATGTGATATAATGAATATTTTCACACCGAAGAACGACAATTTGAAGATGATATATTATAGGAATATCTCTAATGGGGCCTCCAATCCTTGGAGTAAACCGTATGCGTTATACATTCCACATAGCCACATGGCCGATAGTACATCGTTGTACCAATCTCCGCCACCGCGAGCACTCATTGTTTCCGTCCCATTTCTGCCCCTTTTCAAAAATCACCCCCACAAAATATATACAGCAACCGAGTGAAAAGATGTTACTTGTAATAATTGTGGTACGGGCATGTTTAGGATTCTGTTGTTGGTGTTTCTTATGGTTAGCCCGGATTCCAGTCCATCAGCTTTCCAATAGAGTTGCGTGAGGTATCCCGAAGTTCTAGCAGTCGCATCAAGTTTGTTGCAATGTAGCAGGTGCCCCTTATCCATTTTATTTCCAGGTTCGTGACAAAGTGAGCATTCTTCAGATCTCAGGATGTTGATTCGTTTCAGATGAGCTGCAAGGCAGTCGTGGCCAGTGTTAAGTCTAAAGAAGGCTACAGCTTCTCTTCTTGGTGTTAATTTATATTGATCCCATTTAGCATCTATGTCCTTCCATAATTTGGTTTCTGCTGTTTTCTTTGCCATTTCTTCATACCTGTTTTTGATTGTACTTTTCAAGATCTTTTTGCTGACATAAAATCAGTCTGACTGACAGTTTGTTGTAGTTTGGTACCTTTTTTTGCTAATCTGTCTGCCTCTTCATTTCCTGCTACTCCAACATGAGAATGGATCCTCTGAAATGTGATCTGTTTTTGGAGTCTTTGAAGGGTTTTTATCACACTAAAAAATTCTTTCAGTTCTTTATTTTGGGGCTTATAATTTGACGAGACGGCTTGGATTGCTGCTTTTGAATCTGTAATGATAACACATTTTTGATAATCAATGTTTCTGCCTAATAACTGATGGAGTGCATGTGAAATTGCTCTTATCTCAGCATCAAAATGTGTTTTGTTTTGGCCAACTGGGAAGTAGAGTGAGAAGAGTGATGAATGTATTATTTTAATGTGCAAAACGTAACTTATTCTCAAATGGATGGCACGCATTGATGGTATTTATTTTGAGGTTAGAATACCTGAAAACGAATAAAAATTATAATGAACGAAAGTTCAGAGAAAACGTAACATTCGTTTATTCAGCAACACTTATGTCAGTTGTTCAACCAAATGCTCTCTACGTTTTTTCTCACACTGAGAGTACCGGTAGCTCACTTGAAAATGTTAACCTATAATAATTTTCATCCAGCATTAGCGAGCTGAGAAAAATATTATAAACCATTAAAAAACAAGTTGTTCTGTAAAGAACATATAGCCTACTTTCTTCTGAATGCATGGGTATTGTTATAACTCTCTGTCCTTTTCAAGGAGTATAATTGAATGTTGGTTGTAGTAGCTTGTTAAAATACAACGTGCTATACGGATATTAAACATGAATATGAGGTGTCCTTTCCTAGTGCTACCTCTGTACCCAATTTCGTTCAATTCAGTTTCACCGTGTTTGAATTGATATGATGAATCGATGTGCCCACATACATGGCCGCTATCTGCATTTGGCTGATGACCATGTAGTTCAGTCAAAAGATGCCTCCCACGAAAAGGTATGTTGCTGCAAAATTTAGTAGAGATCAGATGATAAGGTTGGTCGTAATTTGATTTGGGCCTTTTAAATCGGTGGCCACCATAACGTTTCCGTCAAGATGGCGGCGATATAAAACATGACACTGAGGTTCCCTTTGCTAGTGCTACTTCTGTACCAAATTTCGTTCAATTCGGTGTCACCGTGTTTGAACCGATAGGGGGGATCTATTTGCACACATACATGGCCGCCATCCGCAAATTATTGGGCTAATGATCTTGTAGTTTGGCCAAAAGATTTTTTCATACATAAAGGTATAATGTTGCAAAATTTGGTAGAGATCAGATCATTAGGTTCGTCGTAATTTGATTTAAGCTTTTGACATTTGGGTGGCCGCCATTACGGTTTCGTCATGATGGTGGCGATATTGAACATGACACTGAGGTGCGCTTTTCTAGTGCTACCTCTGTACCAAATTTCGTTTAATTCGGTTTCACCGTGTTTAAATTGATAGGGGGAATCTATTTTAACACATACATGGCGGCCATCTGCAAACTATTGGGCTGATGACCTTGTAATCTTGTCAAAAGACGCTCGCCATACAAATACATGCTATTTCAAAATTTGGTAGAGATCGGATGATAAGGTTAGTCGTAATATTATTTAAGCTTTGAACATTTGGGTGGCTGCCATTACGTGTCCGTCAAGATGGCGGCGATATGAAACATGACACTGAGGTGCCCTTTGCTAGTGCTACCTCTATACCAAATTTCGTTCAATACGGTTTCACCGTGTTTGAATTGATAGGGGGGACAGTCATTCAGAGTACACACACTCACACACACACACAGACAGACACACAATTTTTGGCCCTGTTTAGATCTCATAATTCTACTTTCATTTTTTGCAAAAATCGAAATTAAGCTAATAAAATAAGTAAATTGATTGGGAAATAAATTCTTGGTTTCTATTCTTATATTAATGAACTGAATAGGCTAACATTCTGAAGTTAGCCGTTCTCAGTAAGTGATAAAAGCTAGTCAGTATTTGGTTGGAAAGCAACTGAGATGAGTGTTCCTGAATAAATCAAAATGATTTTCTTTCTGAAAATTCTTTGGTTAAAAATTGAATTAATTTCTATATTATAACCTCAAAATATCATCACATGGTTATCAACAAGTTAGTGTTTGCACGTTATAAGAATCTTAGCATTAGCTGTACCACAATGCCTGACACTATAGACAATTTCCATGTTCTAGGGTACACAGTATCCTTAAGTTAGGAACTATCCGGACAATTGCCTGGAGCTGACATGGAAAACCACTTGTAAGCATGGCCAAGATGGGCATCGAATCCATCTGCCTCACGAGGCTGAGAGTATCTACTTCCTGATCCAGCCCTTAGAACAGAATGACATATCTTGGGAGAGTCAGGAACAGAACCCTGACCTTAGGGGTGACAGCCAAGAATGCTACTCACTACACCACGAGGTGGTTGAAGAAGACCATTCTACTGAACAAATCTGAAAAGGTTAGTTCAAGAAAATTACTTTGAATTTAGAAAAGTAATATTTCTTCTGACCGACCACAGTAGCAGAGAGCGTTAACTCACTAGCTCGTGCCTTGCTAGCATCGGGAGAGCGTGGGTTCGACCTCCACCTCAGCCGTCCTAAGAATGGTTTTCGTGTTTCCCATTTTTACCACCAGGAAAATGCCAGAACGGTTCCTTCCAACACGGCTACGGCTGACTTCGTTCTGAAATCCATTCACTGAGCCTTCCTTAAGCAATCTCAAGTTATCGGTCACCTGTCGCCTTCCCCAGTTGTATCTGCTGACAATGTGCGTTCAGCTCGTCCTTGTAACGGTAGGGGAATGATTTCTTGCATAGTCCGTGGGTAAACATGACCCGGGAGGATAATAAATAAAATATATAAACAAATAAATAAATAAATAAATAAAACATTTCCGAAAATCAATGTGTCCAGAAGGTAAAACAGCTTCAGTAACACACAGCAGCTATTTGTAAGTTTCTGGTTACATTTCCAGCACACAAATTATTATCTGTTGTCATTAGCTTTTTTCTTAACTAACACAAATCCTCAAAAACAAAGATACCAACTTTGCATTAATAGTACATTATGCAACGAGCCTATAATGGCTATATTTAAGACACGAATGTCTTAAATACCATAATAGGCGAGTTGCATACGACTGTTTATGTTCGACGATAATTATAACTTTATTATATGTTTTAACATAAATATTCATACATATCTGTTGAGATTCAGTCATTAGAATGTTGTGATCAGAGTGAAAGCGCTGGGTAGGATATCTCTGTTTTCCAAGTGCGCTGACTGACCGACGCATGCGCTCTGTGTGCTTGGCAATGTGCACCTGCATTCAGTCAAACTGTCACTGAAGTCGTTTGAAAGCAATGTGCTGTGTAGAAATTGGATTTGGGGATATTAAGGTACAGTGCTATTTCTTGTCTCATATTCACCAGTTTATTTACGCGATCATAATATGCACGGTTTCCATGTCGGTAATTTATATAGACATGTTGGAGTTTGAGCGCATACGCGAAGGTATCCTTACCTAATTCGTCACACAACTGTTTCTTGAGCTCTGATTGGTGGGAGAAACTGTTTCATAGTGAAAACTAGTGTTATAATGACCATCATTATGATACAGTTTTCTGACACATAACGTTTATATTTCGACTTCGTCGAACATAAAATATATTATTTGTTTGAATTTCGTTTTATTTGTGTATCAAAGAGAATGCACGCGCGACTCATCCACAGCCAGCTGGATCACAAGCTCTGATTGGTTTAGATTGCCTGCTCATTCAATGTAGCATTGGTTTCCAAATACAACCACAAGTGGCAGCACCTGAGTTTCTCTATATAGGCTACTTTACGCCACACGTACTGCATGATGAATTAATAACAAAGTACCTCCATTAATACATTGTTTTCAAGTCAAGGGCCCCGTGGTCGCCAACCCACGTCCCACTAGATGTGAGCCCCTGGATGTGTGTGGGGGGGGGGAGGTTACTTACGACATGTAGTGTCTGTAGTATTGTGTGTATTGAGATGAGGATTGGGAAGTAAGCGTCCGTGGCCTATAAGGGTACTGGGTGCTCTTGAGCATGTGAATAGTGGGCATTGTCAGGCACAGAAAGGAAAACCTGATCACTCTTGCTGAGGGTATCATTGCTGACTCTGCGGCCATATTGCAGTACCATATTTACAAGAGTGCCAACACCTGTCATTCTGATCAGAAAATACCACTGGATTTTAAATTGTAAAAAAAAAAAATGTTTATTAGTGGGTTGTCCTAACAAGGATTGAGGGGTTTGCTGTGCCTTAAGGCATCTTGGGGGAATCCAAGCAGCTATATTGTAAAAACAAGAAGTTCCGTGACGAACTAAAGAGCCTACTTTTCATGCCAAGGATATTCTACAGTATATGAACCTATCTAGAATAATGGTGAAATTAAGTTGGTAATATCGAAATGTCCAATTAGTTCTAAATATTCCTGGTATAATGTAGCCTACTAGAGCACTAGAGTTGGCCGCCCTGGTGACTTAATATATTCTTAGTTCCATCCCGTAAGGTACAGAATACAAAATTTGGTTGAAGTCCAATGAACGTTTCATGCAGTTAGTCATTGGATTTATCAGCACGCGTAAAAGCATGTTGGCAACAATGTCATGCGTGTTCTGGTTAGAAATAATCGGAAATATTATGATATCTTGTTGTGCCAATTTTGGATGAAATCCATTTGTTAGTATAGAAGTTACATGCATTTTAAAATTGGACCTATCAGCAAGCATAGAATCATTTTGGCAGCACTGACTTATATTAGTTTCTCCAAATTAATCTAGAGTGTCAGGTGCTATACGTGTGGAAAGTATAGAGCTATTGGCTTGCGTACTTTCTGATATATTGATATTAGGGTAAAACATATAGACAGCATTTATTAACAGTTGGCAGCCCTGGTGGCTCTTAAGAAGACACTCAGTCATATCTGTTTATGTGCACATATTACATACAAAATTTGATTGAATCCAATTAATAGTGTAGAAGTTATATGCATTTAAAAATCGGACATATCGGAAGGCTTAAAATTATTCTGGCAACACTGTCATGTATGGCTTTCTGGAAATTAAACTGAAATAATATTATCTACATGTGTGCCAATTTTGGTATAGCTCCCATTGATACCTTCCATGATATCCAACATGGAGCTCAAATTTCTAGTGCGTTTTTTCAGCAATTTTAGGCACTGACATCATTTTCAAATATGGGCTTGGGATATTCCGGAATACATCTTTACTCATACTAAATTTGGTTTCGATTGCTGCAGCCGTTTAGGAGTTGATAGGGGGGGACACACACACAGCCAGACAGACCGAAGGACAGACAGACAGACACACATTTTCCCGGATCGATCTCATAAGTCTACTTTTTCCTCATTTTTGCAAAATGTGAAAAGTAGGCTAATGACGAGCCTTACACTAGTCGCATTTGATGTGTAACATGTGTCTGCCGGGAGAGTAAATCTCTTGTTAACAGTGAACTCTGTTGGTCATTGAAATAACTACTTGTAAAACTCCAGTGCTTAATCCTTTCAGCAAAATGATATAATGAATATTTTCACACCAAAGAACGACAATTTGAAGAATATCTTTAATGGGGCCTCCAAACTTTGAAGTAAACAGTTTGCGATATACATTCCACATAGCCACATGGCCGATAGTAGCAATCTCCGCCACCGCGTGCGCTCATTGTTTCCGTCCCATTTCCGCCCCTTTTCCAAAATCACCCCAACAATAAATATACAGAAACCGAGTCAAAGGATGTTACACGTCAATAATAATGTAATAATTGTGGTTCGGCCAAGGTTAGGATTCTTTTAATGTGCAAAACGTAACTTATTCTCAACTGGAAGGCACGCATATGGTGATATTTATTTTGAGATTAGAATACCTGAAAATGAATAAAAATTATAATGAAAGAAAATTCAGAAAAAAACATAACATTCGTTTATTCAGCAGCACTCTCCGTTGTTGTTCAACCAAATGCTCTCTACGTTTCTCACACTGAGAGTAGCTCACTTGAAAATGTTAACCTATAATAATTTTCATCTGTCTTTAGCGACCTGAGAAAAATATTATAAACCATTAAAAAACAAGATGTTCTCTAAAGAATATAGCCTATTTCCTCCTAAATGCATGGGTATTGTTATAACTCTCTGTCCTTTTCAAGGAGTATAATTGAATGTTGGTTGAAGTAGCTTGTTGAAATACTACGTGATATACGGATATTAAACATGAATATGAGGTGCCCTTTGCTAGTGCTACCTCTGTACCAAATTTCGTTCAATTCGGTTTCAACGTATTTGAATTGATATAGTGAATCGATTTGCACACATACAAAGCCGCTATGTGCAAACTATTGGGCTGATGACCATGTAGTTCAGTCAAAAGGTGCCTCCCACGAAAAGGTATGTTGTTGCAAAATTTAGTAGAGATCATATGATTAGGTTGGTCGTAATTTGATTTAAGCCTTCAACATATCGTTGGCCGCCATTACTTTTCTGTCAAGATGGCGCCGATATAAAACATGACACTGAGGTTCCCTTTGCTAGTGCAAATTTTGTTCAATTCGGTATCACCTTGTTTGAATAGATAGGGGGATCGATTTGCACACTTACATGGCCGCCATCGGCAAATTTTTAGGCTGATGGCCCTGTAGATTAGTCAAACCACGCTCGCCATACGAGAATATGTTGTTGCAAAATTTGGTAGAGATCGGATGATTAGGTTAATCGTAATTTGATTTATGCTTTGAACATTTGGGTGCCCGCCATTACGTTTCCGTCAAGATGGCGGCAATATAAAACATGGCACTGAGTTGCCCTTTTCTAGTGCTACCTCTGTACCAAATTTCGTTCAATTCGGTTTCACCGTGTTTGAATTGATAGGGGTAATCTATTTGCACACATGCATCGCCGTCATCTGCAAAATATTGGGCTGATGACCCTGTAGTTTTGTCAAAAGACGCTCGCCATATAAATATATGATATTGCAAAATTTGCTAGAGATCGGTTGATAGGGTTAGTCGTAATTTTGATTAAGCTTTGAAAATTTGGGTGGCCGCCATTACGTTTCCGTCAAGATGGCGGCGATATAAAACATGACACAGAGGTGCCCTTTGCTAGTGCTACCTCTGTACCAAATTTCGTTCAATTCGGTTTCACCGTGCTCGAATTGATAGGGGGAGACAGACATTCAGAGTACACACACTCACACACACACCCACACGGTCAGACACACCATTTTTGGCCCTGTGTAGATCTCATAAGTCTACTTTCATTTTTTGCAAAAATCGAAATTAGGCTAATAAAATAAGTATATTGGTTGGGAAATAAATTCTTGGTTTCTATTCTTATATTAATGAACTGAATAGGCTAACATTCTGAAGTTAGCCGTTCTCAGAAAGTGATAAAAGTTAGTATTTGGTTGGAAAACAACTGAGATGAGTGTTCCTGAATAAATCAAAATTATTTTGTTCCTAAATTTTCTTTGGTTAAAAATTGAATTAATTTCTATGTTATAAACTCAAAATATCATCACATGGTCATCAACAAGTTAGTGTTTGCACCTTATAAGAAACTTAGCCATAGCTCTACCACAATGCCTGACAATGTAGACAATTCCCATGTTCTAGAGTACACAGTATCCTTAAGTTAGGAACTATCCGGACATTTGCCTGGAGCTGACGTGGAAAACCACAGCAAACCTCTTGTAAACATGGCCAAGATGGGAATCGAATCCATCTGCCTCACGAGGCTGAGAGTATCTACCTCCTGTTCCAGCACTTAGACCAGATCGATATGTCTTGGGAGAGCCAGGAACAGAACCCGGACCTTAGGGGTGACAGCCAAGAATGCTACTCACTACACCAAGAGGTGGTTGAAGAAGTCCATTCTACTGAACAAATTTGAAAAGTTAGTTCACGAAAATTACTTTGAATTTTGACAAGTAATATTTCTTCTGATCGACCACAGTAGCCGAGAGCGTTAATGCACTAGCACGTGCCTTGCTAGCACTAGCATCGGGAGAGCGTGGGTTCGACTTCCACCTCACATGTCCTAAGAATGGTTTTTTACCACCAGGCAAACGCCAGAACGGTTCCTTCCAACACGTCCACGGCTTCTGAAATCCATTGAGCCTTCCTTAAGTAACCCAAGTTATCGGTCACCTGTCACCATCCCCAGTTGTATCTGCTGTCAAAGTGCGTCCAGCTACTTATGACGGTAGAGGAATGATTTCTCGCAGAGTTCGTGGGTAAAGACGACCCGGGACGATAATAAATAAATAAAACATTTCCGAAAATCAATGTGTCCAGAAGGTAAAACAACACACAGCAGCTATTTGTAAGTTTCTGGTTACATATCCAGCACACAAATTATTATCTGTTGTCAGTATGCATTTTTCTTAACTAATACAAATCTTCAAGAAATAAGATACCAACTTTGCATTAATAGTACATTATGCAACGAGCCTATAATGGCAATAATTAAGACACGAGTATGTTTAAAAAACGAGCGTATGCGTGTTTTATAATTTCCATGCGAGTGTCTTAATTACCATTATAGGCGAGTTGCATACGACTGTTTATGTTCGACGATAATTAATATAAATATTTTATGTTCGAACATAAATATTCATAAATATCTGTCGAGATTTCGCCAGTTTTATGTACTGAACAGAGCGCATGAGACGCAGAGAATGCCTTGTATTTGACCATGGCCTCCTCGATTAACCTACTATGACACTAGACCAGACAGTGAAATTTAAATTAGAAGGCCGTGGAACTCAGCGCATCTAATTATCTAATTGGTCAAACAACTGTTTCTTGAGCTCTAACTGGTGGGAGAAACTGTTTCATAATGAAAAATAGTGTTATAATGAGCCGCATTATAGTACAGTTTTCTGACATATAATAGTCAGGGTCGAACATAAAATATTTTATATAATGAGTCACGGTGTTCTAACCTTCCTTAACCAGCAGGTAAACAATGCTGTGATGGGAAACCTTACCTAAAGGAAATGCAATGAACACATATTTCAGGTAAAGCGGTCTCTTATGCTCTGATCGCGCTACGCTGCTAGGCCCAACCCTTCCACCAGTCGTATTAGCGCTGACGACTGAGATAAGAGAGCTAATGGGACATATTTATCACCTAGACATAACTATTCTCTTGTTCCGTCTCTACCTCGCGCAGCTAGAAGGCACCTAAGGACGTCGCCCTGCAGATTTGTTTATCGTCATAACGATTCAGGTATAAGCACACGAGATAAACTCACCTACGTTCTTCAGAGTGGCTTCGGTGGTGTAGTTAGTAGCATGGTGAGGTTCTATGCCCAAGATCGCGGGTTCAAACCTGGCCGAAGTCGTCGATTCTTTTAAAGAGCGTTAAACATCCCTCAGTAATGCCGGCGGTCCCATGAAAAAGAACCTTCCACTAACTACACTTGTGGAAGCTAAAATTTGTGGGTTTGTTTATAACTCTATATTAGTTCCAACGGTCACCAACAGGTGCTGACTGCGATGGCATTTATTTAGCCACGTCCGCAGCTAGGTGTCGTAGACGGTAACATTTCGTGGCAAAAGTAGGAACTACTTGAAAACATTAATCGTTTGCAGTACTTCTACCTGAATCACAGATAACACACACTAATACAGACATCACAATAACACCGGTTATCAGACAGTTTCTACACACACCCAACGTACACGGGGCTACATGACCGCGTTGTCGCAGCCCCTAAACTAAGGAATCAACCAACCATCCGGTCTTCAGTCCATGATTTCTTGGTCCTGGTAGTAACTTTCTCAGAGAAATTATGGTTGTTGATTAATGGTCTAATTAAATCAATTATTAATTATTATTGTTGTGTTTATTATTATTATCATCATCATGGTGTCTTAGACCTAAATACTACTGTTACGAAGGTTATTAGATAAATTCCATACATACATGAGTAAGCGGGGATGATGACCAAGATGTTCTTAGCCCCTAAATGAAGCAATAGAAAACTCCTCAAGTTCTCATCACACAGTGGACGATAAAAACTATTGGCAGGGCATTCTGGGAATGGAACCCAGGACCTTTCGGACAGAAACCTCAATATACAGGGCGTAAGAAAAATGTACGACACAAATTGCAGGACACATTCCTCACACGTAGACGAAGAAATCATGTTATATGAACATGGGTCCGGAAACGCTTTGTTATACCTCATTGTCTCCAACTCATTAATCATGGGAAACACACAAGAACAGAACGTTAGAATCGTGGGGAACATGCACTCTTGGTTACGTTGTCATTATCGTCGGTGCACCGCCAGTGTTTTGTTTTACATGGCCCCGTTGCCACGTGACTTAGGAGATGTGCCTTTAGCTGTGCGACAAAACATGTACTTCATGCACGATGGAGCACCTACTCATTATAGTGTCAATGTCCGTCGGCTTCTAAATAACAGATTTGGTGACAAATGGATAGGTAGAGGTGGACCAATTGCCTGGCCTTCACGCTCTCCGGACCTAAAATCACTGAACTTTATTTGTGAAGGCATTTGAAAGTTCTTGTGTATCGAACCCCAGTAAAAGATGTTCAGAGTCGCCGAGCCCGTATTAATGAAGGCTACGAAACCATACGCGATACTCCAGGGATACATCAGCGTATCCGATACCCACTACGACGGTGGGTTGATGAATGTATCAATGCGCACGGAGGGCATATTGAACATCTCCTGTGAGCAAGAGTTGCATGTCGTATGCTGGTACGTTCTGTTCTTGTATATTTTCCATGATAAATGAGTTGGAAACAATGACGTATAACATGGAAATAAAGTGTTTCCGGACCCATGTTCATATAACATAATTTCTTCGTCTTTCTTACTTACTTCCTCGGTGCTACAGCCTGGGATAGGATTAGGCCTCTCTCACGATTCCTCGCCATTGGTCCCTTCTATGAGTTTTCTCCCACCATCTTCCAACCCTCATAGTTCTCAGGTCTTGTCCTAAGTCTTGTAGCCATCTTTTGCGCGGTCGTCCACGTCTCCTCTTCCCTTCCATAGTTCCATGAAATATCTTCCTTGGTGTTCTTTTTTCATTCATCCTCTCTACATGACCAAGCCAATCCAGACGACGGGACTTAATAAATTTCACAATTTCACCTTTGATTATCACTTCAATTATTTTGTTTGTCCTGATTCGCCACCCTTCATCCTCCTTTACCGGGCCATATATCTTTCTTAAAACTTTCCTTACAAAAATTTTGAGATCATTCTCATAATTTATTGACATTGTCCACGTCTCAGATCCATAGGTCACCAAGGGTCTTGTAGAGGTTAACTTTCAAGTTCCTACTTATCAGTTTTGATTTTAAGAGCTTAGTGTTAGCATAGTAAGCCCTGTTTCCATTCATGATCCGTTTATGAATCTCCTCTGATACAGAATTCTCACAATTTAGTATAGTACCAAGGTAACTGAAGCATTTTGCATTCTCAAACGTATACTGGCCAATTTCTACATTTTCTCTTGCCCTTCTATCTTTTCCCGCCGACATTTTCATATATTTCGTTTTCCTTTCTTCGTCTACGTGTGAGGAATGTGTCTTGGATGTTGTGCCGTACTCTTTTTGTTACATCCTGCATACTCAGTATCTCGCTTGCGATGTTGCTTGACTTGTGGGACATCGTGTGCTCACAGGTAACGAGTTGATGTTTATGCGACGCTTAGAGAAATGTAACATTAGATCTCCTGCCCTGTTTGGAGCGAACAAAGCTTCAGCAGATAAAATCCCCCACACAACTCGTGGTCCGGACTAGAGCAATCGATAAACATCTCCAGCAAAACAAGTAGCAGTTACGTAATGGGAGAGAAAGCCAACTGCGATTAGCGATCATTGACTCACATAATTCTTTGCCTGCATCCCACTGTTGTTTACACAGTGAACAGCAAACAGATTCAGAACATACTACTCCAGTATCAAACAAGCATTCGCCATTCTTTGTGTGTAATAGAGTCCAGTCATCTCGTGTGGCTCGTGCTCTGTGGGATTGATGTGAGGAGAGTTTGGAGGCCAATAAATATGACAGAGGTTTGAACTGTTGCACTAATCCTTGGCAACACACCTCAAATACTTTAAAATTACCATGCTCTGAGGGTAATGGTCGCATGGAACTTTGACAGCACGTCAAGAAGAAGGATTTTAAATGTTTAAGTTGAAACCATTTTCTAAATGCCACTAAGAGCACTCAGGGACCAGTTTAGCAAAACGTAAAGTGAATCTATTTTGACAATTGTTCCTAAAGCTAGAAGATCCGTAAAATGCGTGTTTTGAAAACCTCTATCATATTCCAAAGTAATTTTAGTTTGTGTCACCACGCCGTTTTTGGTTAACACACAAAATATTCAAAAGTGGAATAATAAAAGCAGAAAGCTGTAAGACTGAGCGACGAACCTGGAACGAGTTAGCAAGCTGGACACATTGCAATCACTGAACGATCAACAATTACAAATGGAATTACTTCTAAGAAACACAAACCTCGCCAACAGAAGACGAAGAGAGGCAATAATATGGTTCCCTTCAAACAATACATGGACACTAAGCGTTAGACCAAATCATTTGCCGTATGTAGTTCATTAAATATATCACTACGAACGCTAGTCTTGACCCATACATAGTCAAATCATAATCGAAATATCTACTTCCGTTTTGACTGTCAAGTCGTGGACACCAAGCGTTAGACCACTTCGTTTGTCATATGTATAAGGTGCGTTCATAAAGTAACGAGCCGGAGGCTATAATGAGCAAACCGGTGACGACATCGGCTAATCGAGGCGTGTGTAACGAAGTGTGTTTCCGACCAGAGCGTGGAAGGTCACAGCCCGTTGCTAGATGGCACGCGCGCACGTCACATGACGATACACAGCGAGCAGCAGCATGCATCAATCGTCCAACCAAGACCAATACAGTAGGCCATTCGACATGCTTCCTGGTGTGGTTGAAGACTGTGGGGCACCCATTGGGCACACACTTTCCGCAAGTGCAGTGGTTCCTTCATGATGGTGTGCACACTTCCGACCACGGTGGCTATGGCGTTCACTGTCACTCGGCGGTCCTGGGTAATGAGTGCATCAACCAGTTGGACGTTGTCATCGGTAATGCAGGGGGGTGCCCCAGACCGGGCATCAGCGGCTAACGACACCCGTCCTTCCCTGAGGCTCTTGTGCCACGCCTTGACTCTTGCAAGGGACATGCAGTGTTCGCCGTACACTTGTGACATTCGGCGATGAATGTCGTTCCCCCTACTCCTTTCGCTGTCAGAAACCGAACAACACCTCTTTGCTCTTCTTTTGACGCCTCCATGTCACTGTTTGCAATGCGACTGGCAGCGTTGGACGATTGATGCATGCTTCTGCTCGCTTTGTATCGTCACGTGACGTGCACGCGTGCCCTCTAGCGACGGGCTGTAACCTTCCACGCTCTGGTCGGAACCACACCTGGTTACACGCGCCACGATTAGCCGATGTCGTCATCGGTTTGCGCATTACAGCCTCCGGCTCGTTACTTTTTGATCGCACCTTATAGTTCACTAAATCTATCACTACGAGCGCTAGTGTTGACCCTTTCATGGTCAAATCAAAATAGAAATATCTACTTCCGGTTTGACTCACAAGTCATGGACACCAAGCTTTAGACCACATCCTTTGTCGTTTGTAGTTCACTAAATTGATGTTAAGTGTATTATTTATTTTCTTCTTTGTTATCCTAAAATCTTAATTCGCAAGTCACATTCCCAGCCTGATGGGAAATTAACAGTTGTAGAATTCATGAAATTTAGAAACTGGAGAGGAAAGTAATGTTGGTGGCAATCTTTGGCACATGAGTTATGTAGTTATTGTTGTGGGACAGTAAGGTCATCAGCTCCTACCACTGCGCTTGAAGCGAAATGTAGCATGGTTTGCCAAGCTCTTCAGGAATTATGAAGGCATCACATTTCCCTCAAAGTAATATTTGACAGAGGCTCCCACAATCAAATTTCCCACAGCTTGGAGTGCGTAGTCATCCTTTAGAGACACGATACCGCACGTCGACTGAGAGCGTAACCTAATTTATACTAGGACGAGATCTGGCAACATTGCTCATGAGGGCTACTTGGCGCCTTCTGTTTAAAGTATTCTTCGCCCCTACATTATTTCAAGAATAGTTTCAACTAAAGTAAATATTCTCCCACACGAGTGTTTTACCAAGAATAAAAAGTTTTCTGTTCTTTAGCTTATCGTAGCCATTCAGCTTACTTTTGACAGCTTGGAGTTCTTTGTTCCGCATTTCAATATTCATTTCTCATACTCAAAGATAGTATCCCAGGTGGGCAACACATTACAGCACTAATAATATATATTATTTCAGTAGTATATATCCCTCCTGCGGGGCTCACAAGCGACCGATCGTGACAAATGAGCATTCAAATGAAAGAGAATAGATATTACCAGTGACGCATTGCGTTCTAATTTCATAAATATCTATAATTTCTTTAAAAAATTACCTTTAAAAACTGTACGAATGTGCGATTTGCAGATACTGTTGCTGCAGGAAGATACGCTCCATAATTGCTGTCCACTTCCCATTTTGGCCGCTGTGTCGCCTGTTTCATGTCATTTTAACAATCTGAGATCTTTCCTTTATCATTTTGCATGGCTTTCAGAAACAGTAATCTAAAGGAATGAGTACCCTACTCAAATCGCATAATTTCATAAATATCGAATAGCCTAACCGGTGAGTGTTCCGGCTAAGCTGCCAATCAATGGACTCGGCACACAAATGGCATTAGCATTGACGAATTGCATTCTAATTTCATAAATATCAATTTTTGTAAAAAGTGTGTGATTTGCAAATACTGTTGCTGTAGGAAAATACGTGACATAATTGCTGTTCAGTTCACATTTTGTCCGTGGGGACGCCTGAAATGTAAATAGTGTTCTATAAACATTTGGTTCAAATAATAAAATAACAATCTCTCTCCTTAAGTCTCTCATTATAAACCTATTGGGGAAAGTGTGAGTTATGAACACGCGAGATTTCTCGCACGGGTTCGCTAGTCAGGTCGTATTCTTTGACTAAAGAGGTCAGCTCTACAACGCGATTTTTCTTACACAATTTATCGATCCGCGTTTTTAGATGCGTGTCATCAAATGAACCACTCTCAAGGGATAACGAATAATTGATATTTGTGAAGTTATGAACCATCCCGACAGTTGCCTGGAGTAGAAGTGGGAAACCACGCAAAAAACACTTCCACAATGATTGAGGTGTGAATCGAACCCACTTGTTCTCAGTTTCTCCTCACGAGGTGGAGTGTACCCCGTGCCAGCCCTCAAACCAGAATTACATTCCTTGCCAGAGACGGGAATACATCTCGCACCTCCGAGAAGTGACAGCCAGGAATGCTAGCCACTACACTATGAGGTGGACAAGAGATTTTCATCGGAATTCCCTTATACTGTACTTCCTCGGCGAACTTGGAACCATAAGTGATTTCATCGGGTATTTGCCAATAATAAACTCAAATTAGGCGGCTTCGGTGGCGTAGTTGGTAAAATGCCGAGTTTCTAGGCGCGAGGTCACGGGTTCAAACTAGGCTGAAGTCGTCGGATTTTTTTAAGAGCGTTAAAATCCCTCATTATGCCGACGGGCCCATGTCACAGATTTATGGCATGTAAGATGATGATAATTGTTGTTTTAAGGGGCCTAACATCTAGGTTATCGGCCCGGCATGTAAGAGAACCATCAACTAACTAAACTTGTGTGAAGCTAAATTTGTAGGTAAGGTTTGATTAATGCTCTTAAGTTCCAACGTTCGTCACCGGGCACTGGTTGCGAATGCATCTACTAGTAATCAACCTCACAGGTAGGTGTCGTTGACGGTATAATTTGGTAGCAAAAGTTGGAACTGAAGTCCTTACTTGAATCAAAAACAGATAGCACACACTAATACAGTCATCACAATTAACACCGGTTATCAGACAGATTCTACATACACCCAAAGTACACGGGGCTACATGAGCGCGTTGTCGCAGCCCCTAAACTGAGGAACCAACCAACCAAACTTAAATTAGCATCCTCTTGAAAAAGCACACTACTCACGCTAGATGGGCGGTCATGTGACCCTTCACCGCTGACATATGACCATGGCAGTCTTCAATGCCCAAACAATACTAAAGCTGGGTTTTCCTAGCTCCGCATTTTGTCCGCAGTGTGGAGCCTACTCTACAACACGGAATCAGACGGCATTGTTTTCCTGCACCCCTCCGCGGTGCGCAGTGCGCAATTGGACGACTCCTTTGAGAGCAGTCAAGTGCGGACCGCGCTACGCAACAGACGAGTATTTGGGCAATTTTCTCTTGTGTACTGTAGATTTCTTTCTTTGCCACAAAATTCAAAAAGAACTAATTGAGTGTTTACAGTAGTTCTAAGTTAACTTCAGCTTAACATTGTCCAAAGAAACTGCATTCTTTACCCATTTTATATTTTTTTAAATTTACTATCGATTTTTATTAAATAAAGAAATATTTTCTAGAATGATTCACTATAATTATTAACTATTTTTCATAGAAAGATACATTAATTTAATTTAATTAGGCATATTTAGTTAATTGATTAGACGTAGGCCTAATGAATTAGATTGTTTAATTTTTCAAATAAATAAATTCTAAAAACTTACGTCAATGTAAACGCCAGCTTCTCCGCCGCTGATATCGGTCTTCTAATGCTGTTGCAGGACTCGCTTGTAAGATCATATTCTACCAAACTAAGCAAGTATTCAAACTGACACCTAGTAATTCTGAAGTATGATTTGAACTTCACTTCGTCGTCGAGCAAATGTCTGTGGATTAAAAGTTTAAACATGTTTTACATGGCCCTGTTGCCATGCGACTAAGCAGATGTGTACAGTAGCTGAGTAGTGTGGTCAGGCGAGTGGGGATTCTGCCCGTTTTCAAATTATGGAAGACGGGAAGTGTACCGACGCGGCAGTTCAATGGGACGTTTAACCCACAGTGATGTTTATTTTCCCATGAATCATTCAGGTCACTGTGAACATGAAACAGTGACCAAGTGCTGCCCTTTATTCATGTTGATAACACTCCTATTTAACAAGATGACAACATGCATGTTCACAGAGCTGCGCGTACACGTAACTGGTTTGATGAACACACTGACACTCACTGGCCCTCTAAGTCACCAGATCTTTATCCCACACAAGATCAGCCTCACCACAATTTGTTCGCTATATGGGTATTCAGCAGCGAGTGGCTTCAAGTAGACATGGCATACCTGCATAAAACTTGCGGATTGTCTTCCACTGTATTAGAACGGTATCTCAAATGTATGTTTGTATGTCTGTCTACCCCTTATTATTCCCGTTTCCAACAGGGTCGGGGATGAGATGTGATGAAATTTTATGTGGCGGATAGTTTTTACGGCCGGATACCCTTCCTAACGCCAAGAACGATATCTCAAATATGCCTTGAAAATTAGTCCTTCAGTATCCTAGAGACGTGTTCACCTCACAATCGGTGACTGTGCCCACCACTGACAGATTACAGTGCAGGTTTGAAGCGACTAGAGTTGCAGCGCACGAAACTTCTGGGCTGGTTTAACCACGAGTGTTGAAACGTTTTTAATTATAACCCATGACTGAGGAATGTAATAGTGAATCTCCTCACAGAGCTCGTATTTGTTTGCTCGCTGGTACATGTTTTAAACGCACAGCAGAGCCCGAGATCTCATACAGAATTAGTGTATCATGCAATCTGATGAAATCACCCATGCTGCCATGATCGACAGTTGGATTCATGCCGAGGAAGCATAGTATGTGTATTACCAACCTATCTCTTCCCTTCATTAGCAGTCGCCAGGAATATCTCTCCTCTGCCATTTTTAGCCTATTTTCATTTTTGAAGGAAAAAAAAAAGGCTTATGAGATCACCTTTTGACCGTGTGTCTGTGTATGCGAGTGTGTGTCTGTGATGGTGAGCCCGCCCCCCCCCTAATAACTTCTAAACGGCTGGAGCAATTTCAATGAAACTCGGTAAGATCATAGCACCATTCTGGCCGACCACGACCGTGGCCTTCAAAATTTATTGTGTCTCTCCAATCCAACATGGCGGCTGTGGGAAATATTTCACCAGCATTCAGTATCTCCGAAACTAGTATCCATATCACCCTGAAATTTTGTACGGTGATAAAGGGAACTACTAGAATTTCACATATGAGACTTTCAAAAATCTGGTAACTACAAAACCAACATGGCGGCCAAGCGAATTTAAGACTTTTAAATAGAGTTTTCTCGCGATTTGACCATCCAATCGTAATGAAATATGGTACAGCAAATGTTTATACAGATTGCAATGCTCTGGCATCTAATTTAGATCAATTGTTTACATAACCTCAAGATGGCGGCTGTGCGAAATTTTAAAATTAAGATTTTTTATTTCTTGTGTCCTAATCATGTGCTCGAAGTGAAAGTTTGAATAATAAAGCTACGCAATAATTTTCCTTTAATGGTACATAACTCTATGGCCTTTACATATAACAATCCAAAATGGCGAGTATCCGAAATATTTTGACTGTTCTCAATATCTACGAAACTTTTACAGCAATCAACTGATTTTTTTAATGTTCATAGAGGCTTTAAACATAAGTTCACCTATAGGACTTTCAGTAACCTGGTGAGCACAAATGCAACATGGCGGCGACGTGAAGTATAACTATCTAAATGGACGTTTGTCACGATTTAACCATCCGAGTCCAGTGAAACTTTGTACGTTAAATGCTTGTACAAATGTTAATCCACTGGAATCTAATTTATTTCAATTGTTTTCATAACCACATGATGGCAGCTGTGCGAAATTTTAAAATCGCGTTTTTACTTCTTGTGTCCTAATCATGCGATTGAAGTTTGAATGCTAGACGTAAACAATAATCTTCATGCTAAAGTACATAAATAAAAATCCAACCTGGCGACCATCTGCAATATTTAGACGGTTCTCTATATCTACGAATCCATCACAACAATCAAACTAAAATTCTGTATGTTGATAGAGGCAATTAACATGAGTAGGATATATGAAAATAGGCTGTATAATTCTTCACGGAACTACTTGTTTACTCTATCTACCCATCTGATCTTCATCATTATCTTGTAACACCTCATTTTAATCGCTTCAATTCTCCTCTTTCCTGCTGCACCAACAGTCCAAGTTTCACTTCCATAGAGCGCTACGCTCGAGACAAAGGCTTTCCTAAATGACTTCCTAATACCTAAATCTATATTTGATGTCAACAGATTCCTTTTCTGTGGAAATGCTTTCCTTGCCTGAGCCAACCTACTTTTTATATCCTCTTTGCTTCGTCCATCACTGCTTATTATGCTTCCTATAGCAGAAGTCTCCTACTTCCTTTAGCTTTTCACCTGATAATTTGTTGTCTATACAGGATTCTGATTTATTTCTGCTGCATTCCAATATTTTTGTTTTACATTATTATGTCATCATGAATTCCTTCCTTAAGATGGAGTCATTCAAATCCTCTGGTGTGTCGGCTGGGATAACAATGTCATTAGAACATCCCAGAGTTGAAATTATTTCTCCTTGCATCTTCACTACTACTTTAATTTTGTCACTAATTTCCTTAATTGCTTGTTCAGTATTAAGATTGAAATGTACACCGGGCTAAAATACCCCAAATGAATCGGCGACACCACAGGACTTGTTGCAGTGAATGCAGAAGTTCTCAGGTGTCTGTAGAATGTATTTCTCCACATTCATCGGATAAGAAGCGAGTCCAACAAGTAAGCAGATAAAGTGTTCTCCGGTGTGTCGCTGACGTGTGGTTGTCTGTCTTGCTTTTCTCTCGAGGGCTGTGCTATAAGATGGAGTCGCTCTAGTACATCTTGTTAAAAACTTGTGCGCCATTTAAAGTACAGAACTGGAGATTGATGACACCTGTGAGGTTTGTCTGTTTGTTTCCCGGTTCTGTGCTTTATTGGACAAGGTTTCGCTATCTGACGTCATTTTGAGGCACTGAAATAGAGTTGGCTAAGCCGACTGCGTAAGTCCAGCATCACGACTGCGATGAGAAGCTCGCTGATTGGAGCGGCGCTGATTGTAGATTGCTCGTGAGGACTGGCTCATGGGTATTTTAGACCCGAGGCTTGAATTAAGTTTTATATTTTCGTTTTCTTCAGCCCTTATTTTCTGTCGCCTTCACCCTAGGGGTCACGGCTGGTGAGTTCGGTGGTAGGCGATCCCTGGGATTCCTGAGTTGGGTCCATTTTATCCCCTTTTCCCACTGACTTTGGGGTGGGTCCTCTCGTCTTCCCCTTTCCTATCTGCCTTCCATGGCTCTCCTTCCTTCCAAGTCCCACAATCCTCATTCTTCGAGTGTTGATGGATTTGTTTTCTTCCTGTCCTTTACTTGCCTTACCCTTTATTTGTTTACAATTTCTTCTTCTAGTATGTAAGTCTGTAGTTAGTAATAGTTAGAGTTTTCATTCTAATCTCATCATTCGCTATCACCCAAACCATTAGGGGCCGATAACCTAGATGTTAGGCCCCCTAAAACAACAATTATCATCATGATCATCATCATCGTCATCATCATCAACAATACTTACGCCAACACCAGGGCCCGGATGTTGATGACATCTCATGTCATCATTTAACTGAGCGGTCTATAACAATGCTGAAGTACATCGAAACTCCGGACGGGCGACCCCGTCTTCAAATATGTCATTTTTATTTTGCATCTTTTTGCATTTTTTGTGCTATTTTTCCATTTTAAGAGCATTTTCTTAAGTTTGGTAGATTTTTTTGGTCTTATTTTAGAGAAATCGGCCTTTGAGGTCATATTTTTCCAATTTAGTTATGCCACAGCTTTATATGAGGGAGTAGCTGATGCAAGATAATTCAAAATATTGTAATATTGATCCCATTTCCTTAATCAAGCGAGTGGAAACTAGTCTTAGCAACAATCGTGGCGAAATTGCTGCGGGTATTGTATCAAAACTGAAAAAAGTGCTGGACAGAAAAAAAGGGTATAAAACATTATGCAAAATCTCAGACATTCTTTCTGGTGAAAACTACTGCATGGATGGGATTGAGGAGGATTTAGCAGCAAACGACCTTCAAGTACGCTTCGATCACATCAGTTGGTGTTGAACGCAGCTTTTCGAGATACTTGTTGGCAGATAACCGCAGATCATTTACATTTGACAACATCAGAATGACATTCGTAGTGCAGTGCAACTCAGACTAAAGTGAACATAAACCTTCTGTTGAGTGCTAGAAATCTATTTTGATTGACTTTTCAGTTTGAGCCTAAGATTTCATTTTTGAAATATTGGTGAGCTCATTTTCCCCTTTCTATACCGCATTTTTCGAATTTTTGAAATATTTGTGAGTTTATTATTATAAGATCATTTTCTCCATTCTATAGCGCATTTTTCGAATTTTTAGGTCATTCATTACAGTCATTTTTGAAAATTTTAAGTGCATTTTTTAAACTTTTTTTACGACATCAACACCCGGGACCTAGTAATCACCGTATCATCTCTGGAAGTAGGGGCTGTCTCCGTGTCTTTCAAATAAGGCAGAGTTTGTGTGATGCCACGTTCAGCGCCACAAAGACGGCCTTCTTTCTTGTCCACTGTTGGCAGCCATTTCAACCATTTCCTCCCCTTGTTTTATCGAGATCGTGCGGATAGTCAACTCACTGGTCAGGCGCGGATTCAAGGGGGGGGGGGGGGATCACGGGGGTCATGACCCCCCCCCCCCCCCAAACGGAGACCAAATTTTTTTGCAAACTCAAAAAACGAAAACACAATTACCAGACAAATAAAACTTAACGAATTTTAACTGAAAAACAGTTTTTTTTTCATTTTATTCAATACTGAATTATCATTATTGGAATTATTATGTTCTGTTACAACTGTACATATTTACAACTTCAAACCTCTTGTAAAATAACTATTAGTTATACAACAAAATCAACTCGTCTATTTTGTTTAGCAAACCTTGTGATCACCGAATCGATGTCTATAGTGATGTCACGATGAATGTGCAGCAATGCACGGATAGGAAACTGGGATTTTTTCGCACCAAAAATTTTTGCGGACGTCCAAACCGCAAGCTTGGTTGGCAATTTGAGCTGTGACTTTCTCCCTTTGTCGGTAGCAACTCGACTTGCCGAAACTGTAACGTACCTTCATCCTTTTCTCGAAGCTCGATGTAAAAGTAGCAAAACACGCCGTTGCAATTTGAACGAATATTTTTGGTGCACTAAACGCATCAAATTTCTATCCATGTAGCTTGCAAAAAAATTGGTCTGGTTTTGTACGTTTGATTATTTTGTGATTGCGTTTTTAGTGATACCATTTTTCTTAACAATTTCAATTCTCTAACCCCCCCCCCCCCGCCTGCCCCCCCCCCACAAAACCAAACTCTAGATCGATTCTCTGACCCCCCCCCCCCCCAAAACCAAACTCTAGATCCGCGCCTGGGTCAACCCTGTCTTATATTATCACAAGGCTCTGCGATGAATATTCCAGTGTCACAGCACACCGCTTAGGTCGGGGATGAGATTAGATGAGTTTATATGTTGCGGGTAGTTTTTGCCGACATACTCAGTGGAATTAAATGCGAGATGAAAAGGAGATAAATGAAACTCAGCCCTACAATTAGTGTGACGTGGGTTGGCGACCAAGGGACTCCAGCTGAGTTTGTCTCATTTCTTCCAACAATCTCCATTCAATTGCGGAGGCGACAGTTTATGAGCTAGCTAGGACCAAGGCAATCATCCCAGTTACAGCCTAGCTAGAAGGCGAACCTATTATCCCAGATACAGCCAGCAGCAAACTGTCGAGTCGTGTTGAGTTAAGACTTCAGAGAAGAGTGGTTGTGTTTGGAGTTCCCTGGAAGTGCAACTCGGCTTTTCTTCATTTCTCCTGTCAACATTTCGTTCCGCAAAATACACAGTCAAGTTAAGATTGAACGAAAGGGAGATTTGTGTTTCGTGCACCTCGCCATTCTTAAATTAAGTCCTACAAAAATTCGTTGCACATGCATCTCCATGATAATATAATTAATAGTCTAGTCCAGTCAGTGATTTTAACCCATCATACCGAGGCGTAAAACGGATATAGGTCGTAGTTCATTAACATCGAAAAGAAAGCGCTTATCAAGTAATGCATTCATAACTGTTCCCGGGCGAAGCTGGGGCGGGTTGCTGGTTTTGAATAAATGGTTTTTACTTCCTCACCCTCCACAAATAGTCCAAATACCTCCCCGCTGCGTTGTGTTCAATGTATGAACAAGTAGGCCTACTGTACGGTATATTTTTAAACTTTGGCAATGTGGATCTAAGCAACTTGGAAAGCAAAATGAACATTCTATTTTCACGAGTTCATTCTGAACAACCTCCCTTGGCCATGAGCATGATAAAAGCCCTGCTGACCTGACCAGTGTGTGTTATAAAGTGAATGTATGTTAAAATCATTTGTACAGCGTGCTTTTAGTGTTCACTTAAAACACCGCAAGCACTGGGCTCAAGAGAAGCTTTGTGTATTCATTAAAACCCAGAGCACATGCGGTAACAACCGAGGGGATGAGCTGTTATATCTGCGTCTTTTCGCAACCACATCCCAGATTCCACTTTTCACCGCTTCAGGTTATCAGTCTCACTAAGGGGAACCATGTTACGACTTTATCTTCGCATTTCGCTTTCCCAAAACTACCGTCAGTTCTAAAGTGTATCATTTTCTTGTGGACACGGTTATTTTGCTCCAATCACTTTTGTAGATAAAATATAAGCATTTATATTCGGTAATGGGTAAATACTTTCCTTCCCTTCCTCCCTCTTTACTTCTCTCCTCCTTACCCACCCTCTTTCCTTATCTCCTTCTTTCCTTCCCTCCTTTCCCTCCCTCTTTCCTTCCCTCCTTCTTTCCCTGACTCTTTACGCCTCTCCTCCTTTCCCTCCCTCTTTCCTTATGTACTTCTTTCCCTCCATCTTTCCCTGGCTTTTCCCTTCCCTCCCTCTTTCCCTGGCTCTTTCCTTCCTCCTTTTCCTTAATCTTTCCTTATTTCCCTCGTTATTTCCTCCCTCTTACCCTCTTCATCTTTCTTCCCTTCTTTCCCTCCTTATTTGCTTTCCTACCTCCTTCCCTCGCTCTTTCCTTCCCTCCCTATTTCCCTCGGTCTTTCTATCCCTCCCTATTTCCCTTGGTCTTTCTATCCCTCCCTTTTTCCCTGACTCTTTCCTTCCCTCCCTCTTTCCCTGACTTTTTACTCCTCTCCTCCTTTCCCTCCCTCTTTCCTTATCTCCTTCTTTCCTTCCCTCTTTCTCCGGCTCTTTCCTTCTCTCCTTCTTTCCCTCCCTCATTTCTTATCTTTTCCTTTCCCTCCCTTTTTCCTTTTCTTCTCCTTTACATCCCCTTTCCTTCTCTCCTTCTTTCCTTCCCTCTTTTCTTATCTTCTCCTTTCCCTCCCTCTTTCCTTATCTTCTCCTTTCCCTCCCTCTTTCCTTATCTTCTCCTTTCCCTCCCTCGTTCCTTATCTTCTCCTTTCCCTCCCTCTTTCCTTATCTTATCCTTTCCCTCCCTCTTTCCTTATCTTCTCCTTTCCCTCCCTCTTTCCTCATCTTCTTCTTTCCCTCCCTCTCTAATTATCTCCTTCTTTCTCTCGCTCTTTCCTTCCCTCCTTCCTTTCTTCCTTGCTAACTCTCTCCATCCTCCAATGTACATGTATATTAGTCTAGAGCTAACATTCGCTATTAATTGTGGTGAAAGCTTGAAGTATAGAGTGTCCCCACTGTGCTCCGATGGACAGTATCAGTATGCGGCCCACGAGGAGCTGTGGAGATGGTGCGCGCTGCATCAGTCAGCTCACATTACCTCTCCAACTTGACACCAACCTCGGGGCGTGACATTACGTGCGGTACATGAATTAGTTCATGCCAGGATCTTATTATTATTATTTCTTATTTCTCCGTTCAAGTCTTCTAAGATCCACGTAACAATGTCAATGCTACATCCTTTGTTCCTTCTCCTCTTCCAATACTCCTTCATCCACTCGCTATTTATTCCCTCTTCTCGGACTATTTTAGCCTGTTATTGTTTTCTTCCCGTCTTAGAATCCTCGTTTATTAACACTTTTGCTCCGAAAATCTCTCTCTCTCTCAATTGCTTCTTCATGTCATCTCTTGTCTGGTTGGTTGGTTCCTCAGTTTAGGGGCTGCGACATCGCGGTCATGTAGCCCCGTGTACTTTGGGTGTATGTAGAATCTGTCTGATAACCGGTGTTAATTGTGATGGCTGTATTAGTGTGTGTTACCTGTAATTCAGGAAAGGACTGCAGACGATCAATTTAAAGTAGTTCCGACATTTGCTAGCGTCAACGACACCTAGCCAAGAACTTGGTTACTACATGCCACCGTCCCCCAGGGGCTCACATCTTGTGGGACGTGGGTTGGCGATCACGGGACCCCAGCTGCGTCCGGCATTGCTTCCTGTTACTTGTGCCGGGCTCCTCTCCGTCTTCCTTCCTGTCGACTTCCCTTGGTCACCTCTTGTTCTTTTCCGACCCCAATGGTATTAGGGTATCCGAGGCCTAGGGAGTCTCTTCCTTTCCCGCCTTAATTGGCCCTTGTCTCATATTTCCTGATCCCTCCTTCTTCGAGGGGTCAGGCCTCTTGTTTTCTTTTCATTATATTTCCTTTTCTCTTTAAGATTCCCGCACTGTTTTTGTTAATTGGCTCCCCGTGTGTCTAAATTCCATTTAGCGTTTTCTTTTGCATCTACACTACATTTTGTAGGTATTTTAATCTACGTTGCATTTTGTGTGTTTTTTTCGATCCAAATTGCATTTTGCGATTGTTTTCAACCTCAATTGCATTTTGTAAAGATTGACAATCTAAATTGCGTTATAGTAAGTCGTTCAATGTAGGAGCAGGGCATTTTAGTGATTATTTTGAAATTCAATTGCATTTTGTAAGTATCGTCAATACAAATGAGTAGTTTTGAATCTACCGTACATTTTGTAAGTATTTTGAATTTCAATTGCATTTTGTAAGTATTTTGAATTTCAATTGCACTTTGTGAATATTTTGGATTAGAAATAGGATCTTTCAATATGAATTGCAATGTGTATTTTCAATTTCAATTGCATTTTGTAAGTATTTCGACTCTACATTGTATTTTGTACGTATTTTGAACCTAGCCTACATTTTGTGCGTATTTTTCAATCTATTCCTTTTGTGAATCTTGTCGTTCTAAATTATCTTTTGTCAGAACATTTTGTGAGTTGTTTGAATCTCAGTTCCCTTTTTGTAAGTATTTTCCGTCTCACTTAATCTTCGTTCTGGTTCCCATTTCATTGTCATTTTTACGATCACCCAGATCATTAGGGACCGATAACCTAGATGTTAGGCCCCTTATAACAAAAATTATCATCATCATAGATGCCACTGAAACCGGCACCTGGATACGAACGATGGAACTTAATAGAGCTTTAATCAAATCAAATATAACCTACAAATTTAGTTTCACACAATTGTAGATGTATGACATGGGCTCTCCGGCTTTACTTCCTCTCCGAAGGAAGGCATACTGAGGGACTTTAAACGCTCTATAAAGTCTGAGAACTTCCGGGTGTGAACCCACGACCTTGGGCATAGAAGCGCAGCTTGCTACAAACTACACCACGGAAACCACACTTCTTTTGTGTCTTTCCAAATCCTTTTTGACTTGTTGAATTCAAATTGTTGTTGACTTCTTATTCCAAAGAGATTTGACGATCTGCCTGTTGTCTTCTATACTGTATATATGATCAACAAATATCTATCGCCGCTTCTGTTTCCGTAATATCTTCAATTACTATTCTTCTTTCTTCGATTCGGTCAACTAGGGACCACGTCAGTTCAACTGTCTCTTCTTCCGAGCTCTAACTACCGCCCAGTGTTTCCGCATTCGTCTCCGGTGTTGTTCTTTTCTCTCTTGGGACCACTCCTTCCCTGTCTTCAGCTTCGGCTTTTCCTGGAAACCTTTGTGCGTACGTAGTTTTTCCTGAAGTGGAACACGCTCCTGGATATCTTTAGGGGAAATTTCCATTTCACGTAGATCTTTCTCAACTTCCGTGAACCATGCCCCTTTGGTTTTCTTCTCTTGAAAGTACGTCAATATCCGTTTTGATATCCAGCGTGGGCTCCTTCGTGTCACGTGGCTATAAAAGGAAATCCTTCTTTTTCGAATCGTGTCACTGATCTTCTCCACGTGCTTGTACAATTCGTGGCTGTGGCTCCTTCTGTACTCGCTGCTTTCTTTGATGGGACCCAGGACTTTCCTCAAAATCTTCCTTTCTTTAGCCTCTAGTTTTCCATTACACCTTTCTTGTTCCTTCAATTATTATTATTATTATTGTTATTATTATTATTTCAATTTACATCGTTCTGTTCCAAATAATAGGAATCTTCTGGTTTATTTCAAGATTAGATAATTTTATACCATCAAAATTTTACATCCTTCACCGATCTATTACAACATCGTAACTGACAAGTATGTTTCTTTTGAAAATGTTAAGGGTAAAAGCACATCAATGTGATACAGACTGCCTATCCACTAAGGTTGATTATATAACGTGCGTTCAAAAAGTAACGAGCCGGAGGCTGGAATGCGCAAATCGGTGACGACATGGGCTAATCGTAGCGTGTGTAACGAGGTGTGGTTCCGACCAGAGCGTGGAGGGTCACAGCCTGTCACTGGAGGGCACGAGTGCACGTCACGTGACGATACAAAGCGAGCAGCAGCATGCATCAATCGTCCAACGCTGCCAGTCGCATTGCAAACAGTGACATGGAGTTGTCAAACGAAGTTCAAAGAGGTGTTGTTCGGTTTCTGACAGCGAAAGGAGTAGGGGGAACGACATTCATCGCCGAATGTGACAAGTGTACGGCGAACACTGCATGTCCCTTGCAAGGGTCAAGGCGTGGCACAAGCGGTTCAGGGAAGGACGGGTGTCGTTAGCCGATGATGCCCGGTCTGGGGCACCCCCCTGCATTACCGATGACAACGCCCAGCTGGTTGATGCACTCATTACCCAGGACCGCCGAGTGACAGTGAACGCCATAGCCACCGTGGTCGGATTGAGCGTCGGAAGTGTGCACACCATCATGAAGGAACGACTGCACTTACGGAATGTGTGTGGCCAATGGGTGCCCCACAGTCTTCAACCACACCAGGAAGCATGTCGAATGGCCTACTGTCTTGGTCTTGGTTGGACGATTGATGCATGCTCCTGCTCGCTTTGTATCGTCACGTGACGGGCTGTGACCTTCCACGCTCTGGTCGGAACCACACCTCGTTACACACGCCACGATGAGCCGATGTTGACACCGGTTTGTGCATTACAGCCTCCGGCTCGTTACTTTTCGAACGCAACTTATATAATCGAACCATAATTATTAATCAGCAGTCCTTTAGGTTAGCCTACATTTATATTCATTCTACTCTTATTTAGTCATTTATTTTCTAATTCTTTTTGTGAGCTTTCTTTTTATTGATGTGTACCATCTCTCCACTCGGTAGCTGGATTTCTTTTGTGGGAGTGATTTTGGAAAAGGGACGGAAACAAACAGCGCACGCTATGGCGGAGATGGGTACCACGATGTACTGTCGGCCATGTGGCTACGTGGAATGTATATCGCATTCGGTTTGCTTCAAGGTTTGGAGGCCCCATCTTTGGTGTGAAAATATTCATTATATCATATTTGATGAAAACAATTATGATTTATTAAATCTTCATACTTTTGCTGTATTCTTATTTAATGTAAGCATTCGAGGTACTGTCGGCCAACATACAGCCCTATGAGGAATGTATATCGCATACGGTTTGCTTCAAGGTTTGGAGGCCCCATTACAGATATTCCTACAATAAATCATTGGCACAGGAGTTTTACAAGTAGTTATTTCAATGACCAACAGAGTTCTCTGTTAACAAGGGAATTGCGCTCCCGGCAGACCAATAGGCCTAGTAGAATAACATGTCACATGTTACACATCATATGCGACTATTGTAAGGCTCGTAATTTGTATTTAAATTTCTAATAGTGTTTTGTATGGATATCCAATTTCTCTTTTATTTTTGTTAACTTAAATTCTATCTACACTGACGACGGTGTCATTGAACACCGAAACCTGTACGTGGTAACAGTATTTAAATTACATTATTTAGTTTGAATGACGTAATATAATTAAGAGTATTTCAAAGAGAGATTAGTCTAGGATCACTGTTTTTTTAGCCTATTTTCATTTTATGAAAAAATAGGCTTATGAGATCACCTTTTGTCCGTGTGTGTGTGCGTGTGTCTGTGTCCCCCCTAATAACTTCTAAACGGCTGGAGCGATGACAATGAGATCATAGCACTATTCTGGTTGACCACGGCCGTGCCCTTCGAATTTTATTATGTCTCACCAATCCAACATGGCGGCTGTGCGAAATATTTCATCAGCATTCAGTATCTCCGAAACTATTACAGATATCACCCTGAAATTTTGTACGGTGATAAAGGGTACTGATACAAGTTTATCTATGTACTGTAGTTTTCATAAACCTGTAAAGTACAAAACGAACATCGCGGCCAAGCGTATTAGAAACATTTTAATAGACTTTTATCGTGATTTAACTCTCTGAGCGCAGTGAAATGTGGTACAGTAAATGACTTTACACATTGTAATGCACTGGCATCTAATTTAGTTCAATTGTTCACATAACCTCAAGATGGCGGCAGTGCGAAATTTTAAAATTACGTTTTTAATTCTTGTGTCTTAATCATGCGATCGAAGTGAAAGTTTCAATAATGAACCTAGGCAATAATTGTCCTTGAATGGTACATAATTCTCTGGCCTATACATAAAAAAGTCCAAAATGGCGAGCATCTGAAATATTTAGACGGTTCTCAATGTCTATGAATCTATCACAACCTTCAAACTGAAATTTTGTATGTTGATAGAGGCAATTAACATGAGTAGGATTTATGGAAATCGGCTGTATAGTTCTTCACGGAACTACTAGTTTTCTTTTTGTGTTCTCAACATTTAGCTGATCTTTTTTTCATTAAATGTTAATGTTAAATTGACTCTCTTAGTTTAATATTTAATATGTTCTGTTGTGTGTGTGTATTATTTTGTTATCAAGAACCAACACTGGACGATTCTGTTCACAAGTAGAATGAAGTTGTAACTAGAAGATCCGTGCTGCTCCGCAGCATTCACTTCAACAATCCTACAGCACTTCTGTCCATATGACATTTGCATGTCTTCATGCTAGTGACCTGAACCGACATTTACGGTACCGTCGCTTTTGGGTAAATGATGAAGTAGACTTAAGAGATCAAATGTGTGGGTGTCTGCCTGTCCTCTGTGTGTGTGTCCCACTATTTACCCAGCGTAAGCTTAAAAGGCGAACGGACGTCAGGTTCCAGACAAAATTCAGAAAAGCCGAGGTGAACAGCTAACTCCAAACACATAAGCTATACTCTTCTCTGAAGAATTAACTCGACACGACTCGGCAGTTTGATGCTGGCTGAAGCTAGGGTGATAGGTCGCTCGCAAGCTCGTAAACTCACTCTGAAGCTAGTAATTTAAATTTCCACTGAATGGAGATTGCTGGAACAAATGAACACGTAATATCACTTACAGTGGTAGATGTGGGAGCTGTCGCGGTCTTTCTTGCAGAACTTTTCATGCTGAACAATTCTCAGAGAATATCGATATTTTTAACGGTTTACCCAGGGTAAGCTTAAAGGACACCTGGACGTTAGGGTTTTCTTCAACTCAATTCACTGAAATCGTAAATGCTCGGCTTCTTTTGGTCATAAATAAATGTTTCTCTACCTAAACCTTCATCGAGAAATCCTTTACAGAACGGTGAAAACCGTATCAAAATCCATCAAGTTGCTCTCGAGATTACCCGTTACATCCAAGAATTGGCAACTTAGTTTTATACGAAGTAGATAGAGATATCCACTTAATTTAAGGCTACAGCGGTACAATTTGGTATTAGTCTACTTATGAACTATGGTATGAATTTAAAATAAAAGATGGGTCTCTTATATTTGAATTTAGAGATGTAACTCTTGGTTAACATATAGAGGTGAGCAAATTAATAGAATTAAATTAATAGTTTTAATTAGTCATAATTACTTTTATTCAAAATCATTTTATTGACCAACTTCTTTTGTAGTCCTACTTAGTAGTGTTTCCTCTCCCGTGGAATTACACCTTTTCCCATAAGGAATTGCGTCTGGAAACTTTCAGATTATTGGATTCCGAGGGATATCTGAGCTGGGTCCATTTTCAATTTTTCATTGACTTTAGCATTCAAGTCAGGTGATTTCAATGACTAGTTCATGAATATTTGAATAGTTCAAAAGCGTTCATCAGTTAAAAGACACCAAATCCCTCCGCTCTAAATTCACACGTAAAGTAGAGTGAAGTAACAAAAACGAAACGTGTAGCATCTTGCATTTGCAAGGCTCCTCTGTTAGTGAAAATTCTAAAAAATCATTTTAATTAGAGTTTCTTAAATGAAAATATAATTAGGAGTCTTGGCTAAAAATTTGAAGTAATTTCATTGCCTTGTAAACATACTTAGTGCATTAAACCGTGAAAAGTAAAAATGCAATTTTGAAAAACTGATATCGAATCTAATAATTTGCACATCTCCGTAAAGACAGCTATCGTCTCCACCACTACAGATAGAATTGTAAGTAAAGGCGATTGATGAGAAATGAAAAGATAACTCACACTGAAGGAATTAATATTTATTAAGCTGTAAATTTGATTGAGTACATCTTTGTTATAGAACTGAGGGAATGAAATAACAGGATGTAGGATAGTAATCACCGATGTAGGACAATAGTATTTTTTTACCATTACCACAGGACAGTTATCGTATTTGGGATGCGACGTCCGTGTATAATAGTTATTTAATCTGTGCCCCGTTTGCTGAGGTCTGTGCTCCTTCGCAACATTCGTTTCAAAATTCTAATAGTACTTCCTTCCATTCGACATTTGCTGTTCGCTTGCCTTTTGGTTCTATTTGAACTTTGGACGTCATGAAAGGATTTTGCTCGCGATAGTGCGGCATACAGTAAAGTTGTCCGTGGCTAAACACCGGTTGAGGTAAATAAATGCCTACTTGATCTAGTGTTTAACCTTGAGCTTTATTGACAGTTATACATAAAGCCAAACGTACTGGAAACTGCCTCCTTTTGAAGGAAAATGGCATAGAAGTATCTGATGGCGTAAGGTCAAGGCGAGGGAGTAGGACATTGTTTCCAACATTTACGCCAGTAATAATTTCCAGGTGTAAGCAATTGTCATGCATCTTCCAAACCAACTGTCTAGTACCGTTCAACAGACCTTGGGTAACATTAATATTTCTCAACAAAATCACAATTGTGCCTTCTTTTAGTCGAAGGATATGAGGTGGCAATCCACTTAAGCCTATGCTGTCTAAAAATTCTATTGGGAATTGTAGAAGTTCACTCTCATCTTCAGTAATCAAATTATTCACACTGATCTAAGTTCTCGATGATCCTGGGATTAGGTCTAAAACTTTGTCATTGATTTCTTTACAATGTTCATTTTTAGGTGCTAAAATCGCTATTTTTGAAAAGCGTGAAATATTTTTCAGTGTGGGACTACTTCTGAATTTTCTCCATCGACGTGAGGGCATTCACCGTTACCAATTTTTATCAAGAAGTTTGTAAAGTCACGCTGATCTGTATCCGCTCGCATGAGTTTAAAAATTTTAAATAATGGCCACAAAAGAGAGAACCTTACTGACATTTGGACTGATGCTGCTTTAGATGCGTGAGGTACAACAGACAATACCTGGCTAAAATCTCCACCTAAGATGATAATATTTCCTCCTCGTTATTTATGATGTCCTTGAGCAACCGATTTACACACATCAACGTGTGCTTATTAGCCATAGGGGCTTCATCCCAGATAATAAGATTTGCTGAACGAATATAAAAAGCTTCCTTGCTGTTAACTTTTATTCCTGATACAGAACTTTCATGTAAATGTAGAGGTAACTTGAACTGGCTGTGTACAGTGCGCCCCTGAGGTAGTAACATTGCTGCAATACCAGTCCATGCAACAGAAACTACATTTAACCCCAAATTTGTGCAACTGTGAATCAAGCATTGGTAAAGAAATATTTTCCCGGTGCCCCCTGGACCGTCAATGAAATATGCATTACTCATCCTTTCATTGCTGTTTTGTACTAACCCCAAAATTTCTGTAATTATAGCCGTTTGGTTTTCATTTGCTTAGTTAATCATCCGACTTAATTGATCCTCATTAAGTTTTGGATAATTCATTGGTAAAATTGTCTGAGGGAAATTATCAATAATAGCTGGCAATTCGAGAGAAGTAATGGGAAGACCATGGAGCTTTAATGTATTAGAAATATGTATAAGAGTGAACTGATATGCAATGTTAGGTTCGTGAAACTGCAGATAATCTTCTGATAATGAATTCTTGAAAATGTCCCATAACTATCTTACATTTGAAGGGGTCTGAAAAATACATATGTAAGAAAACAGTTGTCGTAACTGAGAAGGCATCTGAAATTGTGACGCTTCTGCCAATCAACGCTGCCATTCTGAATCGTCAATCAGCAAACCTCGCTCCTTAGCTGTTTCTTTAAAAGTAGAATAGACAACTGCGTTGTATGTTCGTAGATCCTGGAAGCTGATAGCACCTATGACGTGAAGCAATAACAGGCGTAAATAATACCTTTCTGTTTCTGTAGGCGAAACATTATACGTTATACATTCTGCCTATAGTTTTTGAAACATTTTTTTCTTTTCTGCCACTGGCAGTTGCTCTTATTCCAGACGTAATGTACTGGTGTTTCAGGATATATATATATACGGACTTCTGGCTTGCGAATCTTGATTTAACTTGAACCACGCTTGTAATTCCGTGTTGCGCAACTGTGCTTGAAGTAAAATATCAGGAGCGTTATCATTTTTAAAATAGATATTTGGCAATTTTGGCAAGTGAACTCGTGATCGCACGATAGAATGTGACTGTTCATGCATGTGAAATGAAAATATCCTGAATGCCGCTTCTATTGGACCAACATATCTAGCATTTAGGAAAGAAGTAATTTCATCGTAGTTCACCGTTTCGCCTTCAGGACATATTTTAACAATGCAGCCTTTATACACATACTTGTGGATTTTAATATATAAGATATTTGTGGATGTATTTAACACTCCGAACACTTGAGCATATTTCAACATTAATATGAGGTTGCAAGTAAAGTAAAAGAAATGGATTGTAGGGAACATGAATCGACTATCGATTTCAATGTCAATGCCTCGAATTGTTTTTATAATAATCCGTCCATTATTTCTTCTCCTATACGAATGATAACCATTTGCATTACCTTCGGTCTCTTCCTGAAACTGTTTAGGGAAATCTTTGCTACATACGCCATCTTTCATACAGACTGAAGAAGGATTCAACGATCCGTGAGGACCATGTACCATATGACGCCTTACTAACTCGTATAGCGCTTCATCCTCGAGATCTGGTATTTCTGCTGATACCACACTGTCAATGTCAGAAATTTCTCGAAACTTACAATCTTCCGTTAATGTTAAGAGTAAATGGATGTGCGGGAGACCCCTTCTTTGAAATTCCACTGTATATAGATATGCTTTTACCGAAAATTTCCTTAACATTAATCAATCGTAGCAATTCCTTTACTTTGCAATGGAAAACTCTCACTTCAATATCAGGCCTATTATTAGCCGTTTCCCAGAGATGAATGCTGTTAAGTATTTCTGGCAAGCCCGCATTATAGGTGAACGTAATGAATAAATCTGGCTTTCCAAACTTCCTCACTATCGCCATCGCAGCCTGATAATTTTGCAATATTTTCCTTGGGCTACTTGTAAAAGAAGATGGCAAAACTACAATACGACCGACTCTGAGATTTTCAATCTCTGCTCGTACGTGCAAGGCGTCTGCTAAACCGTCATATGTATCAACTCGTAACTTCGTTTGTTGATGTCGTATATATTTTAACTGGTCATCTTCCATATGACAGTAGTAATCCACGAATAATTATCCATTTTGCAAACTTGATCAGTGACAACTAACTCAACATGACCTCCATGAACACCATTCATAGTCATATATATTTTGTAATCATCGCTCGTATTGATAGCAGTTTCCTACATATCGCTGTTGCCAACAATAAAGGAAGAATAATTATTCCACTTGTCTGTAACATGTTTTACAATTCGCTTTCTAACCTTTGAAAATAAACTCTGATTGTTGTACTCACAATATTCCAATGACCAGAACAGAAAATTACCGTCACCTTTAATCTTTATAACATTTGTAATTGAGTGTCGCCTCTCATTCATCATAATATGATTCATTGTATTGATTGAGCACACAACCTATAAGGACGAATGATGAAACGAAAAGAAGACAGTTTGTAGCTGGTGAGACCAAAGACTATATAACAGAAAGATCGGATACACAATACAAAACGGCGGTTCCAACATTCGACTGTAGCGGCGTCTTCGTGAAATTAGTTGTCTTTCGTATACAGTATTTGTTGTCATTCAAAGAGATGTTGACATGACAGTGTCTTTAGCAAAATGACTGCTGATTTTGCATGAGCATTTCAGTCTCAACGTAATCCATTCTTTGAGAAATTTAATTAAATTATATGCACAGAATACCCTTCTACTTATTGTACGGATACATGCGACATTAGCGGAACAGGTAGAAGTTAACGATATCATGTATGATTACATGCGACTTTAGCGCCCGAGTGGAGCAGGTAGAAGTTAAGGATATCATGACGTAATTAGGGAACTCTCAGTTAATATCAAGTTAGATTTATTATTGGGGTGGCGTTGAATATCATGATGCAGTATTAGTCGTTGTCGCCTAGCGACAATTTGTCCGTCAAGTCATTCGATTCTATTTTCGTGAGACCTTGAAGGAAGTAATATTCGCAATTATTTTAATACTCGAATGATATAATCAAGTAAGGTGGGTATCAATCGACGGTGCTTGACGGGCATTACATATTAAGAGAACAAACGTCGTAGTAGCGCCAATACTTCCCGAGATATTTCAGTTTTAGTAAAGGGTGAAATATTTTGAAAACTATTTTAATATATAAGATTGTGGCGCCGAGAAACAGACTGTTTGCCAAATTGTTCAAGAGTGTCCTCGGAGAGCTATCGCTGGCGATCCAACGAAGTTCCTGGTGATGACGGAGAGAACTATAGACTACATTTGTGGCCTGGATATTAGTTTGTGATATAACTGTAATTAGTGATGAGGCCATATGTAAATAACTAACTAACCCCGTGGCACTACAGCCCATGAAAGGCCTAGGCCTACCAAGCGACCGCTGTCCAGCCATTTGGCCTGCAGATATTGGGGTGACACGTAGTCAGCCCATCGGATCCCCTCGGCCGTTAATCTTGGTTTTCGTGATCGGGGCGCTGCCTCACTGTCAGACAGCTACTCAATTGTTCTCACGAGACTGAGTGCACCCCATTTCAGCCCTCACATCAGTTTCTCTAAATCCCTGACTGAGCCGTGAATCGAACCTGGGGCTTCTGGGTGGGAGGCAGGCGCGCAACCCCAACACCACAAGGCCGGCAGTGATGTAGCCATACGTACTATAACTGGCGAAGGTTACAAGACTGGTATTATGTTACAATTATTATTGACTGCAAGGTGGATCTACCTAATCATAGATACATTGATGCTCTTCACTCATTCAACACGATTGTACCCAAATTAGATGGGTAATTCCCTAATCATGAAAAGAATTACATGAGATTAATAAATACTCTTGGATGACCAGTTTCGATCGTCAAGCGATCATCATCAGATCCATTACACATAGGCCCTAAAATGTCGGTCAAAAAGTATGGGTGAAAATATTTACAATACGTAAAGCAAAGAGGATATAAAAAGTAGGTTGGCTCAGGCAAGGAAAGTATTTCTACAAAAAAGGAATCTGTTGACATCGAATATAGGTTTAGGTGTTAGGAAGTCATTTTTGAAAACCTTTGTCTGGAGCGTGGCGCTCTATGGAAGTGAAACTTGAACAATTGGTGCAGCAGAAAAGAGGATAATTGAAGCGTTTTTAAATGTGGTGTTACAGGAGAATGATGAAGATCAGATAGGGTTACAAACGAAGAGGTATTAAGACGAGTGGGAGAGGAGAGATGTTTCTGGCGACTGCTAATGAAGAGAAGAGATAGGTTGGTAGGACATTTCTAAGACACCCAGGAATAGCAAGCTTAGAGATGGAAGGAAGGGTCGAGGATAAGAACTGTAGGGGTAGACCAAGGTTAGAATATATTAAACAGATTGCCTCGGATGTAGGGTGTGTTAGCAATGTAGAGATGAAACGATTAGCTCACGACAGGGACTGCATCAAACTAGTGAAAAGACTGAAGACTCAAACAGCAACAGGTTCAATATATCGTCGACTGCAAGGTGGATCTACCTATTCATAGTTTGATGCTTTTCAGTCATTCAACCCGATTGTTTCCAAAATATATAGTTTATTCCCTAATCATGAAAAAAATTACATAAAAATAAAATAAATACTCTTGGATGACCAGTTTCGATCGTCAAGCGATCATCATCAGATCCATTAATCTTAGGCCCTAACATGTATGGATCAAAATATTTACAATGTGTACACTTATTTGTTTGAGATAATGCAACTCGTCAATCCAGGCTCATCGAAAAATAATGCCAAAAGTTAAAAACAAGATGTTCAGTAAAGAACATATAGCCTACTTTCTCCTAAATGCATGGGTATTGTTATAATTCTTTGTCCTTTTCAAGTAGTATAATTGAATGTTGGTTGTAGTAGCTTGTTGAAATACAACGTGCTATAGGGATATTAAACATGAATATGAGGTGCCCTTTGCTAGTGCTACCTCTGTAAATAATTTAATTAAATTCGGTTACACCGTGTTTGAATTGATATGGGGAATGGATTTGCACACATACATGGCCGCTATTTGAAAACTATTGGGCTGATGACCATGTAGTCAGTCATAAGATGATTTCCACAAAAAGGCATGTTGTTGCAAAATCTGGTAGAGATCAAATTATTAGGATGGTCGTAATTTGATTTAAGCTTTTAACATTTGGGTGGCCGTCATTCCGTTTCCGTGAAGATGGCGGCGAAATAAAACATGACACTGAGGTGCCCTTTGCTGGTGCTACCTCTGTACCAAATTTCGTTCAATTCGGTTTCACCGTGTTCGAATTAATAGGGGGAATCGATTTGCACACATACTTGGCCACCATCTGCAAACTATTGGGCTGATGATCTTTCAGTTTGGTCAGAATATGCTTCCCACATAAAGATATGTTGTTGAAAAATTTGATAGAGACTAGATTATTAGGTTGGTCGTAATTACATTTTAGCTTTCAACATTTGGGTGGCCGCGATTGTTTCCGTCAAGATGGCGGTGATATAAAACATGACACTGAGGTGCCCTTTGCTAGTGCTACCTCTGTACCAAATTTCGTTCCATTCGGTTTCGGTTTCACCGTGTTCAAATTGATAGGGGGAATCGATTTTTCACACAAAGATGGCCGCCATCCGCAAAATATTAGGCTAATGACCTATTAGTTTGGTCAAAGGATGCTCCCTCCATGAAGGTATGTTGTTGCAAAATTTGGTAGAGATCGGATGATTATGTTAATCGTAATTTGATTTAAGCTTTGAACATTTGTGTGGCCACCATTACGTTTCCGTCAAGATGGCGGCGATATAAAACATGACACTGAGGTGCCCTTTGCTACTGCTACCTCTGTACCAAATTTCGTTCTATTCGGTTTCACCGTGTTCGAATTAATAGGAGGAATCGATTTTGACACAAAGATAGCCGCCATCCGCAAACTATTAAGCTAACGACCTATTAGGTTGGTCAAAGGATGCTCCCTCCAGAAAGGTATTTTGCAAAATTTGGTAGAGATCGAATGATTATGTTAGTCGTAATTGGATTTAAGCTTGGAACATTTGTTTGGCCGCAATTACGTTTCTGTCAAGATGGCGGCGATATAAAACATGACACTGAGGTGCCCTATGCTAGTGCTACCTCTGTACCAAACTTCGTTCCATTCGGTTTCACCGTGTTTGAATTAATAGGGGGAATCGATTTTGACACAAGGATGGCCGCCATCCGCAAACTATTCGGCTAATGACCTATTAATTTGGTCAAAGGATGCTTCCTCCATAAAGGTATGTTGTTACAAAATTTGGTAGCGATCGGATGATTAGGTTAGTCGTAATTTGATTTAAGCATTGAACATTTGTGTGGCCGCCATTACGTTTCCGTCAAGATGGCGGCGATATAAAACATGACACTGAGGTGTCCTTTGCTAGTGCTACCTTTGTACCAAATTTCGTTCAATTCGCGTTCACCGTGTTCGAATTGATAGGGGGGACAGACATTCAGAGTACACCCACACTCACACACTCAGACTCTCTCACACACACACATACACACACACAGACTGACACACTTTTTTCGCCCTGTGTTGATCTCATAAGTCTACTTTCATTTTTTGCAAAAATCGAAAGTAGGCTAAAATGATAGCACCGAAACCCTTTATGTTTAACGTGTAATTCTTTCACTGAATGCCAGCCGGTTAAAGTAAGTTTTGTTTTGGAGGGGACGTGACCTTGCTATGCGCACACTAGATGCGCAGTAGCCACGGTCGGCCGGGGCGCGCGCGCCAATGAAGTCCTGACCTCACCCCTTTGGATTTTTTGTCTGGGGGTACTTTAAAATCATTGTGTATGGAGAAAATATTCGGGATTTGGAGCACCTGCGGGAGCGAATTTCTGCCGCAATCTTGACATTTACTCCTGAAATGATTGCACGTACCAATCCAGCCATTGGGAAAGCGTGCGTTCAATGCTGATGTTGGTGGTCGGCCTGGCCTGGATTTTTTCTCTACAGTCCCTGTTTCCTTAAACTGATTAAACCATCGAATGACAGCTTTGTAATCAGGTGCAGTTTGTCGGGCGGTGCAGTCATTAGTGTGCGCGCCCCCGGCCGAAATTGTCTACTGCGCATCTAGTGTGCGCATAGCAAGGTCACGTCCCCGCCAAAACAAAACTTACTTTAACCAGCTGGCGTTCAGTGAAAGAATTACAAGTTTACCATAAATGGTTTCGGTGCTATAATTTTTTTTAATGTAGCCATTATTTCTCGATGACCCTTTATTTGTTAATTATAGTCTATGTGATGTTTTCTTGAGATACTGGAAGTGGTGATTGATCTCCAAAGTTGCTTGTTAAAAGTGAATGTGTGATTGTAGTCCAAAGGTTAATACAGGTTGTATTGTACAGGTTGCTTATCTGATGGTGTCTTGCGCTGTCCTGGTGAGATCAGTTATTTTGTCACTATCTACACTCAACTGGGGGAGCTTCCTGTGGGACAGGGTCTCTTATATACCTGGGGATTTCCCCTCTCGCATTCCTAAGTTTCTGTGATCATCGTAATAATGTGACAGTATGTGGCCAAGTTTAGTCTCCCTAATGTGGTGTATGTTACGGTATTCAGGATAATCTTCAACTATTGAAGACCTGGTTTCATCCTCACCACGCATAAGCTAAAGAGCCCTTTCTAAGCGCAAACGGACTAATGAGAATGTCCTGGCACCTTTAATACTGCCGTTAATACTGGTCTCGGTTTATTGAAGACAAAGATGCATTGTACATCCTGATCCAATAACATGTTTCCCTTGTTAATCCCTTCAAACACCATAATATACATAGGTATGAATGTTTGTGCCTTCTTTTGTCCAAGAATTTTTGGTTTGTCTGTTGATGATTGTCCTACACTGTTTCTGATGTGATGGCGATTCCCTGGAGGTCACATATAATTTCAATTAACCAACTGTTGCTGACTTTCAGTGAGAGGGGGATATTCACTCAATCTCTCATTGTTCATTCCGAGCTTAGTTGGTCTGTTGACTTTTTTTCTTTGCATTTTGTCACCAAATTATTTCTCAAATCCATTAGATTTAGATACTTTTCTCTTTCTAAAATTGGCGACACTCGATATTGGCGATTTCTTTTAACTGTTGATATGAAAGTAGGCAATTTTTTCAGTGACAATTGCACAGTTTTTTATATAATACCTACTGTGTTTTAATGCCATTTAATTTCAAAAACATATCAAAACATTTGAATTCGGAAACGTCTGACTACAACATATAAGACCTGCTAAATCTGCCAATAAAATATGGGTATTCCACACACAAAGCCAGGATCTAAAATGTCATTTCTCTCACACACACTCACTGGTGCTTTCAAGCATCAAATATTCATGTGTCTCGAGCACAAGGTAAATGCAACTCACGCAGATAGGACGACAGAGTTATTGTGTGTCTTGGAAATAATGTACCTTCACGAGTAAAAATCCAATGCCAAATATTGAAGATGTTTCCACGCCTACAGTAGATTACTTCGCCCTGGCTCTTATCGAGAGGAAATGTAACATAAGCCACGCAAATTGGAATAAAACTAAACATGTGTAATGTTGACAACGCGCATTAAGGGGGCAATATACCCAAAAAAATCGGCTTGTTTGGTGTTTGTTTTTAGCCTATTTTCAATTTTGAAAAAAATAGGCTTATGAGATCACCTTTTGTCCGTGTGTGTGTGCGTGTGTGTGTGTGTGATTCGTGTGTGTGTCCCCCCCCCCTAATAAAATCTAAACGGCAGGAGCGATTTCAATGAAACTCGGAAAGTTCATAGCACTATTCCCGGCGACCTCGACCGTGCCCTTCAAATTTTGTTACGACTCACCAATCCAACATGGCGGCTGTGCGAAATATTTCACCAGCATTCAATATCTCCGAAACTATTACCGACATTACCCTGACATTTTCTATGGTGATAGGGGGAACTACTATAAGTTCACTTATGTGACTTTCGAAAACCTGATAACTACAAAACGAACATGGCGGCCAAGCGAATTTGCGACTTTTAAATAGACGTTTCTCGCGATTTGACCAACCAAACGCAATGAAACTTGGTACAGTATATGTTTATATACATTGTAATGCACCGACATCTAACTTCGTTCAATTGTTTACATAATCACAAGATGGCGGATGTGCGAAATATTTCACCGGCATTCTATATCTCTGAACCTATTAGCGGTATCTCCCTAAAATTTTGTACTGAGATAAAGGGCACTACTGGAAGTCCATCTATAAGATTTTCAAAAACCGGTTAACTACAAAACGAACATGGCGGCCAAGCGAATTTGAACATTTTAAATAGACCTTTCTCGCGATTTAATGTTCCAAGCGCACTGAAACCTGGTACAGGAAATATTTATACACATTGTAATCCACTGGTATCTAATTTAGTTCAATTGTTTACATAACCTCAAGATGGCGGCAGTGCGAATTTTAAAATTAAGTTTTTATTTCTTGTGATGTAGTCATGCGATCGAAGTGAAAGTTTGAATAATGAACCTACGCAATAATTTTCCTTTAATGGTACATGACTCTATGGCCTATACATTTAACAATCCAACATGGCGACCATCCGAAATATTTAGACGATACTGAATATCTACGAATGTATTTTAGCAATCAAACTGCATTTTTTAATGTTCATAGGGGCTATGAACTTAAGTTCACCTATAGGACTTTAAATAACCTGGTGATCACAAATCCAACATGGCGGTGACGCGAATTATAAATATTCACATGGACGTTTCTCGCAATTGAACCATCCGCGTGCAGTGAAACTTGGTACAGTAAATCTTTATCCGAATGTTAATCCATCTATTACAGCAATCAAACTGAAATTGTGTATGTTAAATAGTGGTAATTAACATAAGTAGGATATATGAAAATAGGCTGTATAGTTCTTCACGGAACTACTTGTTTTATTTACAAAATGACAACCTTAGTTATATTACTTTCATGCCTCAGAAGGATTTGGTCCAATTTTTATTAGAAATCGGTCAAATAACACTTTATAATTATGTCTGCAGGGGGCGTGCCCAACAGTCAGCTGTCAGAATGCTTCGTCTTCAGCCAGGAGAAGGAAATCATGCAATTTTAAAGTTTTGAAAGCCTTCATAGGAAGGCTATCGCAGTAAAGAGGCGCAGGTGCGCTTCATACAAATAGTGGTAGCGCGCAGTTCGCTACCCCCGTTGGGCTCCATGCACGGACACCAAGAACCCGCTGATGAGCCAGCTTGGGTTCCTAGGCAAAACCCCACACAAGACACCGCATAAACCTAGGAAAATTGCTGAGTGTTAAGACTCACATTCCTTGTAATATCTCCACATAGCAACATGTCTGCAGAGGATGGGATCAACGGCGAATTCAGCAGAGTGTTAGACGCAGCCTGGAGCAAATGAAATTCATGAGAAAACAGTCCAAGGAGATGAAATTGGGCGAAGAAGACGCCATAAGAGAAAAGGAAGGGGAAACATATGGTTCTGGGGACTTTTAGACAGTGGGTGAAGAAGAAAAACTATCTAATATTGTAAATTGTTTTGCTGCACAATTCATTTTTTTGTACTTTAGACCAACTATTCAGGAGCAAATATTAACCAATCTCAATAATATTTTTGTAGCATGTGAAGATATCTTTCTCCCTTAATTCTGTGCATCCATATTAGTTAAAATCGTTATCGTTTATTTTGAAATAATTTTTAACTTTAATTTTCGGAAATAAAAATTAATTTTGTAAAAAATATTTTTTATTTCAGGAACTATTTCATATTTTTCCAAACCCATGCACAAAATTATTAGTCTGTGCATTGAGTACATAGTGTAAAAAGATTGTAAAGTTTCAGTAATTGTTAGTGGTAAATAGTTGGTATCAATTTTTTTAAGGAAAAGACTATCCTTTAGTAATTTCTGCCCATACTGATCAACCGAACGGAATAATTTTTCACTTTTTATTTTATGACGGATGTTGGTGGTATGGAAATAAAATTTGGAGCAGTTTGGATCAGTGAGAGCAAAAAAAAAAAAAAAAATTTGGTGTTCTTAATAATGACCTTTCATGTTTATATGAATTTTTAAAATGATGTTTCCAGTGTAGCATTCGTAGTCTAGTAAAACCACGGTAATGTAACCAATGAAATTGGGTGAGGTTATCGACTCACATCTACTAATATGACAACAAATACGGGGGGGGGGGGGGGTTCAATTAAAAATGGCACTGACTTTTTTTTTTCACCCTTGAAAGTGACCGCATGTGACTTCCTGCGTGTGGAGGGACTACGTACTATAAGGTGCGATCAAAAATAAACGAACTGGAGGCTGGAATGCGCAAATCGGTGACGACATCGGCTAATCGTGGCGTGTGTAACGAGGTGTGGTTCCGACCAGAGCGTGGAAGGTCACAGCCCGTCGCTAGAGGGCACGCGCGCACGTCACGTGACGATACAAAGCGAGCAGCAGCATGTATCAATCGTCCAACCAAGACCAAGACAGTAGGCCATTCGACATGCTTCCTGGTGTGCTTGAAGACTGTGGGGCACCCATTGGGCACACACATTCCGTAAGTGCAGTTGTTCCTTCATGATGGTGTGCACACTTCCGACGCTCAATCCGACCACGGCGGCTATGGCGTTCACTGTCACTCGGCGGTCCTGGGTAATGAGTGCACCAACCAGCTGGGCGTTGTCATCGGTAATGCAGGGGGGTGCCCCAGACCGGGCACCATCGGCTAACGACACCCGTCCTTCCCTGAAGCGCTTGTGCCACGCCTTAACCCTTGCAAGGGACATGCAGTGTTCGCCGTACACTTGTGACATTCGGCGATGAATGTCCGTTCCCCCTACTCCTTTCGCTGTCAGAAACCGAACAACACCTCTTTGCTCTTCGTTTGACGCCTCCGTGTCACTGTTTGCAATGCGACTGGCAGCGTTGGACGATTGATGCATGCTGCTGCTCGCTTTGTATCGTCACGTGAAGTGCACGCGTGTCCTCTAGTGACGGGCTGTGACCTTCCACGCTCTGGTTGGAACCACACGTCGTTATACACGCCACGATTAGCCGATTTCGTCACCGGTTTGCGCATTACAGCCTCCGGCTCGTTACTTTTTGAACGCACCTTATATATAGCTTGAGGGAGTGACAAGTGTACCATATATCCTCTAAACATTGCCATGGTAAGCTTTCGAGTGCAGTTTAGTGTTTTGTTAAACAAAAACGCATGTGCAACCTACGGTGATTTGAGGAGAGCCTATGGGGAGTCTATAATGTCTCGTCGTGCCTGTTTTCGTTGGCATAAGGCTTTCAATGAGGGTCAGGAAATTGCTGAATTGCAGGTAGAAAAAGGTGCACCTGTTACTGCCATTACAGAGAAATCGATCAACACGGCAGGTGCTATTATTCGTCTTAGTCAGACAGCTTGCACACATCCTTGGGATATCGGTTGGGTGCAAATTGGTAAAGGATCACATCCCAAAAAACGAAGGAACCTGATTGGACAATGGAAATTTCACCATGACAACGCCAGGCTGCATGTCACCAATGCTGTTACAGGGTTAATGGCACAAAAACGTATCTGTATGTTACATACTTATATACATGACTTGCCTCCCCCCCCCCCCCGCGACTTTTTTCTCAATCCTGTGGTCAAAGAGGACATTAAAGGACGTCGATTCGACAACGAGACCCAGGCAGTTAAAGATTTAGAGGCAATTCTGAAGAGGATGTCAAAGAATGGCTTCCTGGAAGTCTCCCTGGAATATCAAAGGAGGTGGGACAAATGCATCGCATTGGAGGGGACAAAAGTCTGTACGTGCAAATCATGACAATACATGATTGTATGAACATCCTGCGTTTGTGGATTAATTATATACGCTATATATTTCCAACACTTTCGTCTTCTCCATCTGCGTTCAAAGAAGGTTAGCGATCGTCCTGGCAGCGAGCGATCTATCGTTTGCCACTCAAAATAGAGAGCGCGTATCCTTCGGCCACGTCTACGTGTGTGAATAATTTTCCCTTGCAAAAATAGTTGTAAAATTCTCTATTTATTACCATTCATGATGTATTCAAAGTGCTCCAATTTCAGTTTTTTAATTATCATCAGAATTTCGAACCATCCAAGAGATAAGAAGCATACAGCGATAGGTCCATTTCAAATGCCTTTGGAAGTGACTGCCCATTCTTCCAAACAGTAAAAGACTGTTGAATATATTGTTGCGCTTCCACCAATTGTTGTGTCCCCGTCTGATGGCACGGACTTAAGCCATGGGACGATCAGGGGTTCTCCAAGATCTAGTACCAGTATCGTTATCATGTTCTTCGGATAGATTCTGATAGCGATTACAGCACACCCCTGTACACAAGGAAATGAGAGTGTGAGGAGACTCAGGAATCAGGGAATCCGTCACATAGATACAAGGATTGAATTGTTTAAAGTAATGAAGTAGATACGTTAGTTCTCATCTGCTTCATTATCTATGGTGCTGTGGTGCTCCCAAGTACCGGCTCAGCTCCGTGTCCCTTGGTCAACGAGTGTTCGACGACCCAACTTGCCGGATCTTGGAATCGGCAGGCAAACGACCTCTCACTCCCAGACTTCTGTCTCTGCAGTGCCCGACTGACCCCTCACACCAGAGTCCGCAGCTTTTTATAATAAGCCAGCACGGTTGTTGCTGACAGGGATGAACGTCCGGGACATAACAATACATAACATAACTCTGAGATATTCTGATGACATTATCCACTTAGCCGATTAACCAGAGGATTTGAATTAGGTTTAAATGGTATGGACTCCGTCTTCATGAAATAATTCATGATGAAAATTAATAAATGTAAAACAAAAATATTGGAATGCAGCCGAAAAAAATCAGAGATCTCTATCGACGTCAAACTGGCAGGTGAGGCGGCTTCGGTGACGTAGTCGGTAGCATGCTGAGTTTCTATGCCCAAGATCGCGGGTTCAAATCCGGCCGAAGTCGTCAGATTTTTTAAGAGCGTTAAAAATCCCTCAGTATGCCTTCCTTTGGAGGGGAAGTAAACCTGGCGGTCCCATGTCATAGATGTATGCCATGTTAAAGAACCTTCCACTAATTACACCTGTGTGAAGCTAAATTGGATAGATTAAGAATGTAAACTACGCTCTTAGGTTACTACGTTCGTTGCCAGGAGCCGACTGCGGTGACGTCTGGTTGCTAAGTTCTGAACTAGTAGTCGTCGACGGTGGCGTTCGGCGACAAAAGTAGGAACTAATTGAAAATTGATCGTCTGCAGTTCTTACCTGAATTAAAACAGATACATACATCACAATTAACACCGGTTATCAGACAGATTCTACACACACCCAAAGTACACGGGGCTACATGACCGCGTTGTCGCAACCCCTAAACTTAAGAACCAACCAAACTGGAAGGTGAAAAGCTGAAGGAAGTGGGAGACTTCTGTAACTTAGGAAGCAAAATAACCAGTGATGGACGAAGGATATCAAAAGTAGGTTGTCTCAGACAAGGAAAGCATTTCTACAGAAAAGGAATCCTTTGACATCGAACATAGATTTAGGTATTAGAAAGTCATTTTTGAAAGCTGTTGTCTGGAGCGTGGCGCTCTTTGGAATTGAAAGTTTGAATTGTTGGAGCAGCAGAAAAGAGGAGAATTGAAGAGTTTAAAATGTGGTTTTACAGGAGAATGATGAAGATCAGATGGGTAGATAGGGTAACAAAATAATGAACAGTTATTAAGACGAGTGGGAGAGGAGAGGTATTTCTGGCGACAGCTAATGAAAAGAAGAGAGAGGTTGGTAGGACACGTAGACTACTAAGACATCCAGGAATAGCAAAGTTAGTTATGGAAGAAAGGGTCGAGGACAAGAACTGTAGGTGTAGACCAAGGTTAGAATATATTAATCAAATTGTCTCGGATGTAAGGTGTGGTAGCTATGCAGAGATGCTACGATTGGCTCAGGACGGGGAGGGATGGACGGCTGCATCAAACCAGTCAAAAGTCTGAAGACTCAAACAACAACAACCAAGGTGTTTATAGGATGTAACACATTCGATATTTTCATTAGAAGTTTTACTGTAATTGCGTTTGATTACAGTTACCTTCATGTCCTAGATAATATTCCACTAAGGTTCAGATGTAAATAACGGATTGAGCATTCATTAGAAATGGCAGGACACAGGGCTTTTCGACAGTGGCAGCGCTATTAATTGCGGGGCCCTTACTTCCGGTGGGGGGTCATTACCCTCTAGGAATAAAAAGGGATGCTACAAACGCTGAAAAATGTTAGAAATGTTAGAAAGACTCTTGACATGTTAGAAAATTATCTGCATAATACTTATCTTGCTTATCTTGTTTCAAATTACTCCGGAACGCCAAGTGCAAACCAAGCTCAAAGCAAGGTCAAGAGCGCGGGATGCCGTCACGCTCACCAGAGCGCGCGGGGACGTGCCCCTTGCATCCAGTCTAAAAACACTTATAGTGGGCGATGTATTGAAAATAGAGATATGCTCTCCCGGAATTTTTTGTAGAACTTTTCATGCTGACCAAGTCTTACGCTCATAGTATATTGATATTTTTAACGGTTTGCCCAGCGTAAGCTTAAGAAGCGCACGGATGCCAAGTTTGTTTTCGACTTTTTCACGGAAATCGTTACTGCTTGGCTTCCTTTGATCATACATAAATTATTTTCTACAGAATCATTCCTCGAGATATTCTTTACAGAATGGTGAAAACCGCATCAAAATCCATCCAGTGGTTCTCGAGATTACCCGTGACATCAAAGAATCGGGGATTTTTGTCTTATGCTAACGAAGTAGAGAGTGTCGGGGAGCACAAGCACCAAGCGGTACTATGACGTCACACACCTCAGTGCATCTGGGTACATTTCGTCCCGTCACCGTAACGTAACGCCAGACCCCAGCGTAACGACGAAGTCGACAAGATCATTTAACATGATAAAAACAAGAAGTTCCGTGACGAACTCAAGAGCCTTCTTTTCTTAAAATAAAGATGCATGCCAATGAATTAATCTATATGGACCTATCTATAATAATATCGGAATTATGTTGGTAATATCGAAATATACCAGGTATAATGTAGCCAAATAGAGCACTACAGTTGGGAGCCCCGCTGACTGAATTTATATTCATAGTTCCATCTCTTAAGGTATAGAATACCAAATTTGGTTGAAATCCAATGGATAGCATGGATATTACATGCAGTTAGACATTGGATTTATCAGTGCGAGTAAAATCATGTTGGAAACAATGTTATGAATGTGTTGTTAGAAATAATTTGAAATATTATGATCTATTGTTGTGCCAATTTAAGATTAAATCCATTTGTTAGTATATAAGTTACATGTATTTTAAAATTGGACATATCAGCTGGCTTAGAATCAAGTTGGCAGCACTGACGTATATTAGTTACTCCAAATTATTCTAGAATGTCAGGTACTATACGTGTGCAAAGTTTAGAGCCGTTAGCTTGAATACTTTGTGATATATTGATAATAGTGTAACAAAATAGTGACACAATTTATTAACAGTTGGCAGCCCTGGTTGCTCTTAAGAATAGGCATGGTCATTACTCTTATGATACACATAGCACATACGAAATTTGGTTGAAATCCAATTGATAGTGTAGAAGTTATATGCATTTCAAAATTGGACCTATCAGAGGCTTAGAATCATTTTGCCAACACTGCCATGTATGGCCTCCTGGAAATTAAACTGCAATATTATTATCTATACGTGTGCCAATTTTGAAATAGCTCCCATTCGTACCTTCCACGATATCCAACATGGAGCTCAAATTTCAAGTGTGGTTATTCAGCAGTTGGTAGCACTGACATCATTTTCAAATATGAGCTTGAGATAATGACGAAATAAAGTTGGTAATACTATCATTTATAAGTTCTGCAGTTTGAAATACACCTGAAATAGTGTAGCATAATAAGAGCAACTTACTACTGTTTGCAGCCCTGGTAACTCTGAATATATTCTTAGTTTTATCTCTTCATGTGTAGAATGCACATACAAAATTTGGTTGAAGTCTAATGGATAGTATGGACGTTACATTCTGTTTGATATTGGATTTATCAGTGAGCGTAAAATTAAGTTGGGAGCAATGCCATATAAGTTATGTGAAGCTGAGAATTAATCTGAAATATTACGATCTAGTATTGTGCCAAAATACTAAAAATAAAATCCATTTGTTAGTATAGAAGTTACATGTAATTAAAATTAAAATTATCAGAAAGCTTAGAATCATGTTGGCAGCACTGAGGTATATTAGTTACTCCAAATTAATCTAGAATGTCAGGTACTATAACTGTGCTAAGTTTAGAGCTGACGCCTTGCATGCTTTCTGATATATTGACATTAAGATTTTAAAAAATGGAGAGAGTATTTATGAACAGTTGGCAGTCCTGCTGGTTCTCACGAATACGCAAAGTCATAACTGTTATAATACACAATGCACATACGAAATTTGGTTGAAATCCATTTGTTAGTATAGAAGTTATATGCATTTAAAAGCTGGACCTATCAGCAGGCTTAGAATCGTGTTGGCAGCACTGATGTATATATGTTACACCAAACTAAGGAAGAATGTCAGGTACTATACGTGTGCAAAGTTTAGAAATGTTGGCTTGCATACTTTCTGGTATATTGATATTAGGGTTAAAACATAGAGAGAGCATTTATTAACATTTGGCAGCCCTTTAGAATAAGCACAGTCATACTTGTTCTAATACACAATTTGTTTGAAATCCAATCAATAGTAGAGAAGTTGCATGCATAAGAATTTGGACTTATCGGCAGGCATAGAATCATGTTGGCAACACTGGCATATATGGACTTCTGAAAATTAATCTGAAATGTAATTATCTATATGCGTGTCAATTTTGTAATAGTTCGCAAGCATAACGTATGAGATATCAAACATAGAGCTCAAATTTCAATTGCAATTTTTCAGCAGTTGGTAGCTTTGATGTCAATTTCAAATATGGCCTTGAAATATTCAGGTATAGATCTTTACTCATACCAAATTTGGTTTTGATAGCTGAAGCCGTTTAGGAGTTGATAGGACACACACACACACACACACAAACACACACACACAGCAGACAGCAGACAGCCTCAAATTTTCCCGGATCGATCTCATAAGTATACTTTTTCCTCATGTTTGTAAAATGAGAAAAGTAATCTAAAAATAGGCTTATGAGATCACCTTATGTCCATGTGTGTGTGTGTGTGTGTGTCCTAATAACTTCTAAATTGAAGGAGCGATTTCAATGAAACTCCGTAAGGTTATAGCATCATTTTGGCTGCCCTCGACCATGCCCTTCAAATTCAACATGGTGGCTGTGCGAAATATTTCACCGGCATTCTATATCTCCGAAACTATTACCGCTATCACCATGAAATGTTGTACGGAGATAAAGGGCACTACTAGAAGCTCACCTATGAGACATTCAAAAATCTGTTAACTACAAAACGATCACGGTGGCCAGGCGAAATTGAAACTTTTAAACAGACTTTTCTAACGATTTAACCATTCAAACGCAATGAAACTTGGTACAGCAAATGTTTGTACAAATTGCAATGCACCGGAATCTAATTTAGTTCAATTAATCACATAACCTCAAGATGGTGGCTGTGCGCAATTTTAAAATTAAGTTTTTATTTCTTGTGTATTAATCATGCGATCGAAGTAAACGTGTGAATAATAAACCTACGCAAAAATTGTCATCTAATAGAACATAACTTGATGGCCTACATATATAAAAATCCAACATGGCTACCATCCGAAATATTTAGACGGTTCTCAGTATCTATTACAGCAAACTGATATTTTGTATGTTGATAGAGGCAATTAACATGGGGAGCGTGATGGCGCAGTGGCTTAGCTGCTCGTCTTTCACCCGGACGGCCGGGGTTCGAATCCCGGTGACAGCGGGGTGGAATTTTCACCTGAAAAATCACGTGGCGTCAGGAAGGGCATCCGGCCTTAAATCCCCGGCCAAAACCAAAAATGAGCCTGGTTGGCTCCGGCGACTCCAATTAATTGGGAAAAGCCGAAGGAAGAAGAAGAAGAAGATAGAGGCAATTAACATACGTGGGATACATGCAAATAGGCTGTATAGCTCTTCACGGAACTGCTTGTTTTCTTCTACTTCGGTCATTACATGTGAGAATATTCTTAACTATCATTACCCGTCGCGGCTTCGCCCGCGAACATTCTAGTTGTAAAGAGTACACTTAGCAAAATCTCAATCTTGAATGCTATGACTGATTTATCCTTGGTATGAATAATCAGACTTTATCAATTCAGCTACTGGTGCAGTGGTTAGGGGTTTGTCATTCCTTCATAGGTATATCAGAGCGAAGTTAGTTTTCTGGGAATATCACAGACACTGTTAATTTAAGGGCCTTTAAATGTGGTTTTCGGGGACCCTTTATGGTCGGGTGAAAAAGACTTTCGTACGACACTAACACGTGAAAATTGCGTGAAAACATTCTAGAGTGCCTCTTGAACCCCTTAAGCGCATTATACTGTATGTATTGATGAATTTTACTGCTTAATTTGGTTCCGTGATAACCTTATAACCGTCTGGAAACTTTCACAGTAATGTAATAATTGGAATTGAATTGCGTCTTTCAGAAATAGATGGACCTGTGAGATTCTGTTACCATGGTTACCGTGTTGCATTCTTTAATTATTTCATTGTAAATATACATGTTTTAAGGTATTTATTTAATTGTGAGGCATTTAAAGAGTAAGTGAGTGCGTTTTGCTTACGCATTGGGTTATGCGGAACCTGTGTAGGTTGGTGTTAATGGGACCTTATTTTCATCTATATTTTCGGTACAAAACTGGAATGGGACCTTTGCAGAATAATATAGGGAGGGATTCTTCACACAGATCCATTCCTTCTATGTCATGTTGGTCTCCTACGGAAAGAGCAACTTTAAGATCTGTGCAACCTAGGGACCATCATACCATGCTTCCCTGCCCGGCCCTATGAGGCGCACACTTCGCACACCCCAGGCGGCGCTACTGCGATTCACATGTCTCCAAGGATTAGTAATACTGACTCGAGTAATTCTATTAACAGAAAAGCGCACGAATGTGCACAACATAGATTCGCCCTAGTTTAGTCCTTGCCATAATCGCACAGTGATTTCTGGGTATTTTACAACGTGTTATGTGATATATGTCACAGAACTGGTCACATAATGAGCACACGCAGAGTTCATTTGGGGCGTGGTAGGACATCGTTTTACATATTTTATGGTGGTACCCATGCACTGCTAACTTTATCACCACGTGGTGTAGTTTCTGATTGGCGTTGGTCCACTTCCGGTTTATCATGGCATCCGTGCTGTGAAAATCTAGCAGGATGTCTTCTCTCTTCTCCCTTCTCTCTGCTAGGTGTGCTTCAGCATTTTGTGAGGATGGAAGCTGTAATTGTGTCCTTATTCTTCGACGAGGAAGAGTTCCCGCGTTAATTCATATGTTAGGCGGGAGACGCACATTGAGGTTTTCAGGAATTGGGCTTTAACTCTTTCGATGGTGTCCAGATCTCTCATCGTTAGTCGGTTCCATATCAAGTGGATCGCGTAAGTGACATTTGGTAGGATGTTTGCGTCAAACAGATGCATAGCTGGTTTTAAAGATAGCTGCTGTAGATTATTAATATCGTACATGGCTTCCATACAAGCCACTGCTCGGTCTCAGATGTGTAATCTGAATGTCCCGGTAGTCGGTAAAGTGATCCCAATTCGTATTTAACTGCATTTACTATTTCCACTTAGTCCTCAGGTAATGGAAGTTAGTGAAGTTAAACTTTCATCCACTAGATGGTACCCAGCGCTCCAGTGATCAAACGACTGACTATCCCATTGTTGCAGAGAACTAATTATAAATAAACCTTCAAAAGTATAATCTTAAGACCAGCAGAGCTATTACAGATAGATACAGTTTCCAATAACGACTTGCTCCTGCTTATTTTTCATTGCTCTCAAGGAAAGGAGGGAAAACTTTGCACTGTAATGTGCCCAGTTGAATTCTATTAGTCTCTGAGCACATCCCTATAAGGACTAATTAAAGTAATGACACTATTTTTAAACGGCACTTCAATAATTTTGATGTATGTGGAGTGAATTTGATGGTTTATATAGTGCCAGAATTCTATTATTTGCTGTTTGTATTTGATATGGCTTTAACAACTAATAGCAAAACAACTCAAAATTTTTACGTCAAACAAGCATCTCACTACATGACAAACCCTGATAAGGACCCCAAAGAACACAATAATATCAACACGAACTATCTGATATACCATGGGAGAAATATATACACGTACTAAGACATCTAATTATTATTAAAAGAAAAGCGCACAATGTGCAAATACATTTTTAGCCTATTTTCAATTTTGAAAAAATAGGCTTATGAGATCACCTTTTGTCCGTGTGTGTGTGTATCCCCCTAATACATTCTCAACGGCCGGAGCGATTTCAATGAAACTCGGTAAGATCATAGCACCATTCTGGCCGACCCCGACCGTGCCCTTCAAATTTTATTGTGTCTCACCAATCCAGCATGGCGGCTGTGCGAAATATTTCACCAGCATTCAGTACCTCCGAATCTATTACCGATATAACCCTGAACTTTTGTAAGTTGATGAAGGGTACTACTAGAAGTTCACCATGAGACTTTCGAAAACTTGGTAGTTACAAAAGCAACATGGCGGCCAAGCGAATTGAGACATTTAAATAGACTTTTCTTGCGATTTAACCATCCAAACATAATGAAACATGGTACAGGAAATGTCTATACACATTGTAATGCACTGGCGTCAAATTTAGTTCAATTGTTTACATAACCTCAAAATGGCGGCTGTGCGAAATATTTCACTGGCATTTTATACCTCCGAAACTATTACAGATATCACCGTGAAATTTTGCACGGTGATAAAGGGCGCTGCTACGAGTGTATTTATGTAATTTTCAAAAACCTGTCAAGTTCAAAACGAACATGGCGGCCAAGCGAAGCTGAAACATGTTAATAGACTTTTCTCGTGATTTAACCATCTGAGCCAGTGAAATGTGGTACAGTAAATGAATATACATAATGTAATGCACTGGCATCTAATTGAGTTCAATTGTTTACATAACCTCAAAATGGCGGCTGTGCGAAATTTTAAAATTATTTTTTTATTTCTTGTGTCGCATTCATGCGATCGAAGTGAAAGTTTAAATAATAAAGCTACGCAATAATTTTCCTTCAATGGTACATAACTCTATCGCCTATACATATAACAATCCAAAATGGCGAGCATCCGAAATATTTGGACGGTTCTCAATATCTACGAATCTTTTACAGCAATCAAACTGATTTTTTTTAATGTTCTAGAGGCTTTGAACATAAGTTCACCTATATGACTTTCAGTAACCTGGTGAGCACAAATCCAACATGGCGGTGACGCGAAAAATAAATATTTAAAAGGACGTTTCTCGCGATTTAACCATCTGAGCGCAGTGAAACTTTCCTCGTTAAATGCTTATACAAATGTTAATCCCCTGGCATCTAATTTATTTCAATTGTTTTTATAACCACGGGATGGCAGCTGTGCGAAATTTTTAAATCTCGTTTTTACTTCTTGTGTCCTAATCATGCGATTGAAGTCTGAATACCACACGTACATGTAATAGTACATAAATAAAAATCCAACCTGGCGACCATCTGAAATATTTAGACGGTTCTCAATATCTATGATTTTATCGCAACCTTCAAACTGAAATTTTGTATGTTGATCGAGGCAATTAACATGTGTAGGATATATGAAAATAGGCTGTATAGTTCTTCACGGAACTACTTGTTGTACATATGATCAATTTTGCTAATGCCGGTCTTATTATTGAGGTTGTCCTCATTCTGCAGTTTTGTGCGTGGTACCTTTCACAATGATCGTTGCACGGGTCACATACACAGTCTTCATTCGGTTGGTGGAAATACTTGGTTTTGCAGAATCTATAGTGAAATCCATGGGTGGCGTAACGTGTTATTACCTGTCGTAGTTCGTAATTAGCTTGTTTCCACTCTTCCGTCATTATGGCATCTGTGGAGTAAAAGTCGGACCAAATGGCATTTCGTTTCTCATTTAAGGTTCGGCGTGCATTCTCATAGGCTTTGGTGTTTGGTTGGTAAAACTGTATTTTGATGTCGTCGATGAAGTAGTCTTCCTTAGTTAATACATATGTCAACCTTGAAGGGGCTGACTTTCCTGTGCCTAAAATCCCCTTAAGATATCGGGCCTTGACTTTTTCTATTATCATCAGGTCGCTGAGTGTGAGTTTTCCCAGGTAATGCTAATCCCATAGGTTGCTATTGGTGATGTGGCTGTTCTGAACAGTAGCATTGCTGTACCCAAAGATATTTGTTGAGGTTGTTCGATGTGGTAGATGGCTTTTATTGCTGCGGCCGCTCTTTCTTTAACGTGGATATTGTAAGATGTTAGAGTAGTTTGGAGGGTGACTCCGAGGTACTTGAATTTCGGCACTACTTCTAGTTGTTTCTTGTGCAGAGTCATTGTGTTTTTAAGCGCATGACTTCCTCCTTTACAGAAGGTCATCTGTTTGATTTTGCTGTGGTTAATTTGTAGGCCATTTCTTTCTGTCCATGATGTGAGCCTGTTGAGGACCTCTTGGAGCTCTTCCAAGACATCTAAGTAACCGTTATTTAATCTTTGGAAATGCCTTCTCGTCATGCTTACCTTAAGCTGCTGCTGGCTAGCATAAACACCTTGCCTCTCAGCAAATGGACGGTCTACATTGACTCATATATCCAGGAGCTGAGAGGCAAAGCCATGGCGACGACGACTTGGGATATAATCAAAATTCGTTATATATAATAATTTAATTCATTTTAATTTGATTTAATTAAACCAATCAAACATTGCACCCATTGCCAAATCGGCTCGGTGCAACAAATATTATTAAACAACAAAGCATTAAATAACAAGTAGTTCCGTGAAGAACTAAACAGCCTATTTTCATATATCCTACTTAAGTTAATTGCCTCTATCAACAAACAAAATTTCAGTTTGAATGCTGTAATAGATTCGTAGATATTGAGAACCGCCTAAATATTTCGGATGGTCGCCATGTTGGATTTTATATATGTAGGTCCTAGAGTTCTGTACTGTGAGATGAAGATTATTGTGTACGTGTAGCATTCAAACTTCAATCGCATGATTAGGACACAAGAAGAAAGAAGGATATTTTAAAATTTCGCCATCTTGTAGTTATGGAAACAATTGAAATAAATTATATGCCAGTGGATTAACGGTCGTATAAGGATTTACTGTACCAAGTTTCATTGCACTCGGATGAATAAATTGCGAGAAAAATCCATGTGAATATTTATACTTCGCGTCGCCGCCATGTTGGATTTGTGATCACCAGGTTATTTAAAGTCCTATAGGTGAACTTAAGTTCATAGCTCCTATGAACATAAAAAAATCAGTGCGAGTGCTATAATAGATTCGTAGATATTCAGAGCCGTCAAAATATTTCGGAAGGTCGCCATGTTGGATTGTTAAATGTATAGGCCATAGAGTCATGTACCATTAAAGGAAAATTATTGCGTAGGTTCATTATTCAAACATTCACTTCGATCGCATGACTACGACAGAAGAAATAAAATCTTAATTTTAAAATTCGCACATCCGCCATCTTTAGGTTATGTAAACAATTGAACTAAATTAGATACCTGTGCATTACAATGTGTATAAATATTTCCTGTACCAGATTTCATTGCGTTTGGAACATTAAATCACGAGAATGGTCTATTTAAAATTTTCAAATTCGCTTGGCCGCCATGTTCGTTTTGTAGCTAACCGGTTTTTGAAAGTCTTATCGATGAACTTCCAGCAGTGCCCTTTATCTCCGTACAAAATTTCAGGGTAATACAGCTAATAGTTTCAGAGATATAGAATGCCAGTGAAATATTTCGAACATCCGCCATCTTGTGGTTATGTAAACAATTGAACGAAGTTATATGTCGCCGCATTACAATGTGTATAAGCATATACTGTACCAAGTTTTATTGCGTTTGGTTGGTTAAATCGCGAGAAACGTCTATTTATAAGTCGCAAATTCGCGCGGTCGCCATGTTGGTTTTGTAGTCACCAGTTTTTCAAAAGTCACATACATGAACTTCTAGAAGTTCCCTTTATTACCGTAATAAATTCCAGGGTGATATCGGGAATAGTTTCGGAGATATTGAATGCTGGTGAAATATTTCACACAGCCGCCATGTTGGATTGGTGAGACGTTACAAAATTTGAAGGTCTCGATCGGGGTCGCCCTGAATAGTCCTATGAACTTACTGAGTTTCATTGAAATCGCTCCAGCCATTTAGACGTTATTGGGGGTGACACACGCACACCTCACACACACACACACCCACAAGCACACACACACGGACAAGAGGTGATCTCATGAGCCTATTTTTTCAAAATGTAAAATAGGCTAAAAACAAAGCATTAAATAAAAATACATTCAAAACAAAAAATCTCTAAATTAAGATGCGTAAGGAGCTCATTGAGATCACCAGGTTCCCATATTATAAGGCAATGCATACATGCCTACAAGCTTGATTATCTCTCTACCCTAACCTATATGTATAATACTGTTACATATCAGTCCCGCACGGGCGACCATTTGTATCGTTTTCCCTTCTCAATAACTACAGTATATATGGGGGTGCGTGGGGGTTAAACACCTGTACGATACAGACAGCAGCGATAAACATTCACACCCAACTACACCGGTGACCGCATAAAATAAAAACACTCGTTATCTGGTTAAAAAAAAGGCATGTATTCTGATACTAGACATGTATACATACACTTGGCAGGATCGTCGTCGATACAGACGTCCGTGACACTCCCTATCATATATACACAGGCACACTTATGACTAGGGCTCGGATCGATATGCTCGATAAAATCTCCAGATATGCTCGAAAACCATGTGTTTTATGCTCGATAGATATGCTCGAAAAACCCATTATATGCTTGATAGATATGCTCGGAACTCCCATTATATGCGGTTAAATATGCAGAATATGCTCGAAAAACACCGTTAAAAACTATAGAAAGGAAAGTGAAACGAAAAAACCAATAACATACCTTCATATAAGAGGTTTATTTTCTTATTGTATGTATGATACATTGCAATATGCTCGCCTTCGAGTTTTTCAATTATATATGAGAGAAGTACTCTCATAAAAGTTACAGTTTAAAAGTTCATTTACAAAATGTTCAGAATTAGGCGAGTCAATGAAGTAGATCTGCATTGGTCTGTACAACAAGAAATTTTCTATGTTTTCAGTTTTGAATGATTTTCTAAAATCAGTCAATACAAGTTTCAATGACGAGAATGACCTCACTAAAGGTTAAAAGCCTGCGGTTCTATTATTCGCACCAGATAGGCTTTTGAATAATTATTTCTGTTTTCGAACCGTAAGGATGGTCAGGGCCCGAATTCGGGGGAGAATTCGAAGATAAACAAACTATTTAGACGAAAACCACAAGAATATGCATTTATATGCTTCTATTCTGAAAACCGCGGTTTTATGCATTTATATGCTCGATAAATTTCAATTCTGTTGGTCTCAGAGAGGTAAAAATACCACCGAAAGGCTTCTTTCAATGTGTACTTTTCAGGAAAAAAAATGCAAATGTGCTCAAATCCGAGCCCTACTTATGACTTACAGTACATTGATGATCCATTGGAAGAAGATGATGACTGCTACTTACAGATGCTGGTCTCAGATGTGAAGACTAACTCTACTGATTCTGGGGTTAATGCTCCCAGAGAATCAGTCCTAGTTACTTGTATCAACAGTTACTAATTGGTTCACACGTATGCCTTTCTGTTAGAAATTTTCATTACTGTGAATTACTGATTTTCAGAATCCAACGATTTATACTGCTTCGTGGATCTGACTGAATAATAGTGCTCTGAATCCGTTTGTTGGATTGTCGCAACTAATTCGCACCTGAATTGAACACTGCTTAGCATATTTTACTAGTATTCGTAGAATAAAACATTTATGGTTATGGCCCTCGAATTTCAGTAAACAGACTTAAGTTCTCAATACGTCATGCTTTTCGAGACAGAAAGTCTTGGCGACTTATCTGAAACTAGGTGAATTATTCCCGTGAGAAAATATCAACCTGCAACTCCATTATTGAAACTCTGAACACAATATCGTGATCGTTTGAATAAACTTCCATTCCTTCTTCACTAACAAATCCAAACTCCTAACAACAGACCCTAGGCCGAACAAACAACCCACTCCTCACCACGGACCCACAAAAGGAATCAACCTACTCCACCCGAAGTCTACCGTAAAAACAACTACCACTCCCTCGGGAGAAACAAAATCGAACAACTACTCCACACAGAGTTCCTAACTCGAATCATCTTCACCTTCTCGCCGAGTTTTAGTAACACCAACATCCACTGGTCTACACCTCATAAATGACGGGTACAGCCAATTCGAACAAACATCTCAACATAAGGACATGTATACTACCTTCCTAATTACATAGATGCCAAACCTATTGCTCCAAACAACAACATGACTCATCGTTTGCACCCCGGCTCCTCAGATAAACCCCGCGCTAGCATGACTTACTTCCTGGTAATGTGCACTAGTCCAGACCATTGAATAAATATTTATACAATGTTAGAACAAAAGTTTGGTGCTTTTCAGTCGGTCAACACAAATGTACACAAAAGAGCTGGGTTATAGGTAAATGTTATCTGGATCAGGAGTACGATGTACTTTTTTCTTCAATAAACTAAGGCTGGCATTCGCGGCCGTATTAAAGGTGCCGGGACGTCCTCAAAAGACCGGGTGCGCTTAGGATTAATGGCTAATTGTCTACGCGTGGCGGGGTATGTTCCACGGTCTTTAATTGTTGAAGAGCTTTCTGAATCCAATAACAAACATATTATCTAGATTTGGCAACACGTCACAATTACACATGCATTGACTACAGATAACACATAGGAACTCGGAGCGGGGGGAGGGGAAAACCAGCTCAGTGAGACAACATTCCAATTCAGTCGACCGTCACTGCTCCAAGTGGGAAGTTGATAGTACTCGGAGTTACAGAACGGAAGACATCCAGCCAGATAACTAATAGCTTGCACTATACAGTACAGCCATATAGTCACTCCAAACAGACAAATTCCGGATTTTCGTTACCATTTTAGCATTCCACCTAACATCATATACACTACAACTAGCATACACTGACAAGTTGCATTACCAACACTGCAACTGAATAATTGTACATATTGTATATATTTTCACCTGTATTTTCAAACGTAGATTTTACGGCCTAAGTGTAATGGATCTGATGATGATCGCTTGACGATCGAAACTGGTCAACCTAGTGTATTTATTAATCTCATGTAATTATTTTCAGGATTAGGGCATAACCGACTGAAATGCACCATACTTTCGTTTACTAAGGCAACATGGAAAAATTGCTTCAAACCCCACAAAATTGGAATATATACTTCTCAACTGACTTCAGATCCCGCTATAAACAATATCTTAAATCTAAACAAATTAAATGAGAATCATTCACAAGACATAATACACTCACATAAATTATTATTTCTGATATAAAAGCATCAGATAAAAATATATGGATGATTATATCAAGTCGTAAGTCCCGAAAGTCAGGGTTCGATCCCTTGTGATTGGGTAAGGTCACAATATAGATGCCAAACAGTCTCTATACTAAATGTATCTTTCATTGTCTCTGTGAACCAAGTAAAAGAACCCAATGTGTTCAGTTCTGTTTCACGATTCCCGCTTTCTTTGTTGCTTTCTAGTGGATTTCCATTCATTTGCTTTGTTCTTTCCTGTCCTTTTACCCGCATATTACTGCGTTTCTCCTTCTCTTTACTCGGTGAACGTTTGAGATTTTTGTAACAAAATTCCATATTGTGTTATCCCACATCTCTTCGATGTATTCCTTATCCCTCACCTCCACTCTTTTTCATTCTTAAAACATCGTTAAAAATCAATTTGTTGTGTCCTATTTACGGTTATTTTATTTTTCTCCCTCCTTCTGAACTCGCTTCTGTTTTCACTAAACACTCTTTTATTCATTGTGGTGTTTGAAGCCATATTTTCAGTGTTGCCTTAGTAAACAAGAGTTTGGTGCTTTTCAGTCGGTCAACACGAATGTACCCCAAAGAGATGGGTTATGCCCTAATCCTGAAATAAATTACATGAGATTAATAAAACACTAGGATGACCAGTTTCGATCGTCAAGCGATCATCGTCAGATCCATTACACTTAGGCTACAAAATCTATGTTTGAAATACAGGTGAAAATATTTACAATATGTACAATTATTTAGTTGCAGTATTGGTACTGCAACTGTCAGTGTATGCTAAATGCAGTATATATGTTAGGTGAAATGCTAAATGGTGATAGCTATCCGGAGATTGTACTTTAGAGAGATTATATGGTTGTAAACTATGGTTAAACTATAAAATTTTAGGCTAACTACTTATCTGATTGTCTTCCGTACTACAGCTACTCGCAGTTTTCGTGCTCACTGGAACTCACTGTGCGGTCGACTGCGGTGGTTATCTTAACGACTGGTTTTTCCCTGCCTTCTCCCCCCCCCCTGTCCCTACGTGCTGTGGGGAGTGATAGCGATGTGTTTATGTGGGGTGTTGCCAACCTAGATAAGATGTATGTTATTGAATGAGGTGGGTCTACAACTATTAAAGACCGTGGATTAGCCCTCGCCACGCGTGGAGCATAACCCATTCGAACTAAGCGTTGACGGTCTTATGAGGACGTCCCGGCACCTTTAATACTGCCGCGAATATGGCCCTTGGTTTATTGCAGAAGAAAAGAACATCGTACACCTGATCCAGATAACATTTACCTGACTCTTTTATTCTCTGAGACTTTCTTTGTCTTCCAACTTTCCCAATTTCACGGGGAACGTATATTTTCTAGCACAGACACATTCTGGATATATGAATGTACCGAACGTAATTAAATGACTTGATTTATTCGCCTTCGACGGCTCAGGGCACGAACATGGATGCGACTGGTTCGCAAATACTGGACGCTGAAAGGTAAAGCAGTTTCGAATGAAAATTAATAACAAGAAGTTCCGTGACGAACTAAAGAGCCTATTTTTCTTAAAATTTAAGATTCATGCCAATGATTAATCTATATGGATCTATCTAGAATAATGACGACATTAAGTTGGTAATATCAAAATTTCTAATTAGTTCGAAATACTGTATACCTGGCATAATGTAGCCTAATAGAACACTACTGTTGGCAGCCCTGGTGACTGAATATATTCTTAGTTCCATCTCTTAAGGTACAGAATTCAAAATTTGATTGATGTCCATGGATAGCATGGACGGTACTTGCAGTTAAACAATGTATATAACAGCGCACGTAAAATCATGTTGGCAACAATGTCATTCATGTATTGGTCGGAATTAATCTGAAATAATATGATCTACTGAGGTGCAAATTTTGAATGATATCCATTAATTAGTATAGAAGTTACATGCATTTTAAAATTGTACCTATCAGCAGGCTTAGAATCATGTCGGTAGCACTGACGCATGTTAGTTAATCCAAATTAATATAGAATGTCAGGTACTATACGTGTGCATAGTTTAAAGGCTGTCGGCTTGCATACTTTCTGATATATTGGTATTTGGAAAAATAAATAAATAGAGAGAGCTATTATTAACAGTTGGCATCCCTGGTGGCTCTTAAGAATACGCTCAGTCATATCTGTTTATGTGCACATATTACATACAAAATTTGGTTGAAATCCAATTGATAGTGTAGAAGTTATATGAATTTAAAAATCGGACCGATCAGAAGGCTTAACATTATTTTAGCAACACTGTCATGTATGGCCTCCTGAAATTTAAACTGAAATAGTATATCTACATGTGTGCCAATTTTGGAATAGCTCCCATGCACACCTTCCAAGATATCCAACATGGACCTCAAATTTCTAGTGCGTTTATTCAGCAGTTGGTAGCACTGATATCATTTTCAAATACGGACGTGAGATATTCCGGAATATATCTCTACTCATACTGAATTTGGTTTCGATTGCTGCAGCCTTTTAGGAGTTGATAGGGGGGGGGGGGCACACACACACAGCCAGACAGAAGGACAGACATACAGATGGACAGACAGACAGACACACATTTTCCCGGATCAATCTCATAAGTCTACTTTTTCCTAATTTTTGCAAAATGTGAAAAGGAGGCTAAAAATGCATTGTTTACATCCTAGCGAACACGGATAGCAAAAAGCAGGTATAATTATAGTCCCCATCCGTGGCGGCGGATGACCTGGCAAGAATTATTTTAATAATAATCGTTCCTTCTTGCACGTTTGAATATATTAATTTTGTACTTTGTACGCCTCAAGCCTTCCTCTCCGTGATTCCACACGAATCAACAGTCCATATTTCTACCAGTTGAAGTCATATTTTGGCTGCCAGTGAGAAAGGGAGTAAGATAAGGGGACACGCAACGCCCTATGCTGATATTGTTAAATCATGCTTTACAAAGGGACATTTTTCTCAAAACCTATTAGAGATATAAACTTGAAACTTACACAGCATGTACCTACATATCTTGACTTAGTACTAAAATTACAGGTTGTGAGTTATATGCAAACTGTTTTGATTTTAGAATTATTATTTTGAAGTTACAAGTTTTGACAATTTTTTGCCACTTCATACTCTAATAATAGTACATTATCCAACGAGCCTATAACGGCAATAATTAAGACACGAGTATGTTTATAAAAAGAGCGTAAGCGAGTTTTATAATTTCCAAACGAGTGTCTAATTAACCATTATAGGCGAGTTGCATACGACTGTTTATGTTCGACGATAATTATAACTTTATTATATGTTTTAACATAAATATTCATAAATATCTGTTGAGATTCAGTCACTTGAATTTTGCCATCGGAGTGCAAGTGCTGGGTTTGATATCTCTGTTTTCCAAGTTCTCTGACTGACCGACGCATGCGCTCTGTGTGCTTGGCAATGTCATATGTGCACCAGCATTCAAACTGTCACCGAAGTCGTTTGAAAGCAATGTGCTGTGTAGAAATTGGAGTTGGGATATTAAGGTACGGTGCTATTTCTTGTCTCATATTTGCCAACTTATTTGCGCGAGCATATGGACGGTGCAATTTCCATGTCTGTAATTTATATAGACATGTTGGATTTTGAGCGCATGCGCATAGGTATCCTTACCTAATTGGTCAAACAACTGTTTCTTGTGCTCTGAATTGTGGGAGAAACTGTATCATAATGAAAACTTGTACTATAATGTGCCTCATTATGATACACTTTTCTGACACATAATATTTATAATTCTATAGGAATTATAGTTCTTTCAGCAGCTCACAACAACATTGGAAAGGAATCCTGAAAGTTTCAATTCTCCGTAAAACATACAAACTGGGAAAATATTCCTTATGCATAAAAAAACGAACTTTCGGGAAATGGCCTATAAAGTCTTTGCACTATTAGTGCATGCCTGCCCCATAGCTTGGAATATAAATGTCCTCTTCCATTTGGTCTTCTAGCCTTCTCTTACAAGCTCCTTCTAATGCAAAGTTTTGACACCTATTTCGGCATATCTGAGTGTTTGTAAGTGGAGTCGCAGCATGGTGTCCCGAGTACGAGAGCCAATGCTCAGCCCCAGTCTTTGTAGTACTTGACATTTTGTGTTGTTTCCCTTGTTAAATGATGCCACACCGTCATATACTCCAAAATGAGCACTTTAAGATGGAGACCCTACTTCGTCTGCTAAGATGGGGACCCGACTGTGTCTGCTAAAATGGGGATCCCACTTTGTCTGCTAAGATGGGGACCGCTACTTTGTGTACTAAGATGGGGACCCCTACTTTGTCTACTAAGATGATGACCGCTACTTTTTCTGCTAAGATGGGGACCCCAGTTTGTCTGCTAAGATGGGGACCGCTACTTTGTCTTCTAAGATGGGGATCCCTATATTGTCTGCCAAGATGGGAACCCTACTTTCTCTGCTAAGATGGGGACCCCTAATTTGTCTGCTTAGAAGGGGACCACCACTTTGTCTGCTAGGAAGGGTACCCCTACTTTGTCTGCTAAGATGGGAACCCCTACGTTGTCTACTGAGATGGGGACCCCTACTTCGTCAGCTAAGATACCCCTACTTTGTGTGCTAAGATGGGGATCCCTACTTTGTCTGCTAAGTTGGGGATCCTACTTTGTCTGCTAAGATGGGGACCCCTACTTTGTCTCCTAGGATGGGGACCCCTACTTTGTCTGCTAAGATGGGGACCCCTACTTTGTCTCCTAAGATGCGGACCCCTTCTTTGTCTGCTAAGATGGGGACCCCTACTTTGTCTGCTAAGATGGGGACCACTACTTTGTCTGTTAAGATTGGGACCGCTACTTTATCTGCTAAGATGGGGACTGCTACTTTGTCTGCTAAGATGGGGACCACTACTTTGTCTGTTAAGATTGGGACCGCTACTTTATCTGCTAAGATGGGGACTGCTACTTTGTCTGCTAAGATGGGGACCGCTACTTTATCTGCTAAGATGGGGACCGCTTCTTTGTCTGCTAAGATGGGGACTGATACTTTGTCTGCTAAGATGGGGACCACTACTTTGTCTGTTAAGATGGGGACCGCTACTTTGTCTGCTAAGATGGGGACCCCTACTTTGTCTGCTAAGATGGGGACCGCTACTTTGTCTGCTAAGATGGGGACCACTACTTTGTCTGTTAAGATGGGGACCACTACTTTGTCTGCTAGGATGGGGACCCCTTCTTTGTCTGTTAAGATGGGGACTGCTACTTTGTTTGCTAAGATGGGGATCGCTACTTTGTCTGTTAAGATGGGGACCCCTACTTTGTCTGCTAAGTTGGGGACCCCTACTTTCTCTGCTAAGATGGGGACCACTACTTTGTCTGTTAAGATTGGGACCGCTACTTTATCTGCTAAGATGGGGACTGCTACTTTGTCTGCTAAGATGGGGACCGCTACTTTATCTGCTAAGATGGGGACCGCTTCTTTGTCTGCTAAGATGGGGACTGCTACTTTGTCTGCTAAGATGGGGACCACTACTTTGTCTGTTAAGATGGGGACCGCTACTATATCTGCTGAGATGGGGACCACTACTTTGTCTGCTAAGGTGGGGATCACTACTTTGTCTGCTAAGATGGGGACCGCTACTTTGTCTGCTAAGATGGGGACCCCTACTTTGTCTGCTAAGATGGGGACCGCTACTTTGTCTGCTAAGATGGGGACCGCTACTTTGTCTGCTAAGATGGGGACCACTACTTTGTCTGTTAAGATGGGGACCACTACTTTGTCTGCTAGGATGGGGACCCCTTCTTTGTCTGTTAAGATGGGGACTGCTACTTTGTCTGCTAAGATGGGGACCGCTACTTTGTCTGTTAAGATGGGGACCCCTACTTTGTCTGCTAAGATGGGGACCCCTACTTTGTCTGCTAAGATGGGGACCGCTACTTTGTCTGCTAAGATGGGGACCACTACTTTGTCTGTTAAGATGGGGACCACTACTTTGTCTTTTAAGATGGGGACCCCTACTTTGTCTGCTAAGATGGGGACCCCTACTTTATCTGCTAAGATGGGTACCGCTACTTTGTCTGCTAAGATGGGTATCACTACTTTGTCTGCTAAGATGGGGACCGCTACTTTGTCTGCTAAGATGGGGACCGCTACTTTGTCTGCTAAGATGGGGACCGCTACTTTGTCTGCTAAGATGGGTACCGCTACTTTGTCTGCTAAGATGGGGAGCACTACTTTGTCTGCTAAGATGGGGACCGCTACTTTGTCTGCTAAGATGGGGACCACTACTTTGTCTGCTAAGATGGGGATCACTACTTTGTCTGTTAAGTTGGGGACCGCTACTTTATCTGCTATGACGGAGACCGCTACTTTGTCTGCTAAGATGGGGACCACTACTTTATCTGTAAAGATGGGGACCGCTACTTTATCAGCTATGATGGGGACCACTACTTTGTCTGTTAAGATGGGGACCACTACTTTGTCTGCTAAGATGGGGACCGCTACTTTGTCTGCTAAGATGGGGACCGCTACTTTGTCTGCTAAGATGGGGACCACTACTTTTTCTGACAGGAAGGGGACCACTACTTTGTCTGTTAAGATGGGGACCGCTACTTTGTCTGCTAAGATGGGGACCGCTACTTTGTCTGCTAAGATGGAGACCCCTACTTTGTCTGCTAAGATGGGGAACCCTATTTTATCTGCTAAGAGATGTATTTAACACTAAAAATAACATCCTGGAGGGAGACTTGTTTGTTGTCTGATGGTCGTCATCAAGCTCGGACTTTATTAGCTACTAAAATGCTGCCGCTCCCAAAGAGCTTGTTCGCTAGTGGTCGCTCTTTGTTTTAATATTCCTTGGATGAAGCCTCTATTATCTTTAATTACTTGTTATGTCGGGATTAACTCGGCTCTTAAAGGCTCATTATTTCATAATAAAGTTTTCTTGGGGGAGACGATTTCTACTTGGGCTGGCAGAAGATTGTCTTCTCTTGACTCTCGACTAGTGAAAGGTGTGTGGTGACCACGGGGCACTTATCTTCCCTAACCAACTCTTGTTATCTGTGTGACGCAAAGGGCAATATACTCAAGGTTACGCCATCGAATCCCACCTGGAATACTCGTTTGTTGATGGAAGGTGTATTAATAATAGAACTGCATTCGGCGTTAAACGATCCCCAGTACATCAATGTTCCAGTGATTCTAAGCACCTCAGAATTCAATAGGAACGTTTGTACGGTATATGTTTTATTATTATTATTACCTATTAAATTTACAAAACAATACAAAACCATCACCGTCGGACTCCTTGCGAGCCAATGACAGCACTGGATCTCAAGATGTTCAGAGCATGTCACTGAAGAGACAAAACTATAGTTGAACTACCTCATGTGGTTCTTCTTCAAGCCAAGGTTCTCCTTTGCATTTTCCCAGTCCTGACATCAGCCTACGGTCCAGTTAACCATCGTATACTGCTTCCAAAATTGTTCGGCCTAACTAAGGACTACAAACTCGTCAAAATAATTGAGTGTCTTTTTCAAAATAGACAGTTTTTTTGTGGAGCATCAAGGCCAGAAGAGCAGATGGAGGAACTTGATGAACGGCCTACCGCAAGGAAGTGTGCTAGCACCTATACTTTTCAACATCTACACCAACGACCAGCCTCGCCCGCTGGGGACACAGAGCTTTATTTATGCAGATGACGTCGCTCTAGCAGTTCAAGAGGAAACGTTTGTGCTTGTTGAAGAGAAGTTATCCCATGCTTTACAAATCCTAGGTTGTTATTGACAACAAAATCAACTTATACCAAATCCATCAAAAACACAAGTCTGTGTTTTCTACCTCAAAACCAGACAGGCGCAAGGAAATTGAAAGTGTCATGGGAAGGTAAGCAATTGGAACACTGCTTCACTCCCAAATATCTGGGTGTAACTCTTGACCGAGCACTTACCTATAGATCACACTGTTTGAATACCAAAAGGAAGGTATCTGGAAGGAATAATATTCTACGAAAATTATCGGGGACAGCCTAGGGGACGCATCCTCATATCTTAAGAACTTCAGCTATAGCCCTTTGTTATTCAGCTGCAGAATACGCCTGCCCTGTTTGGTGTCGATCTAGCCATGCTAATCAAATGGATGTCTCCTTAAATGAGACCTGTAGACTAATTACAGGCTGCTTGAGATCTACACCACTTGACAAACTCTACTGTCTAGCAAGTATACCTCCTCCAGATATTCGTCGTGAGTGTACATCCAGACTGGAGAAATCTAAAGCACATACTTATATGGGTATCAACCAGCAACACAAAGGCTGAAGTCAAGGAAAAGCTCTCTCCATTGAACAGAAAGCCTTAGTGAATCACCGATGAACTTCAGAGTGGGATGATAGCGTTCCAGATCCAGGCACCTCGCAGGATGGATGATACCCTGTGAGAGCCCCCCTCCAGGTCACCAAGAAAGCTGGCCTACATGGAAGACAGGTTGCGCTCAGGAGTCGGAAGAACAAAGAGCAACATGCAAAAGTGGGGATTTGCCTGTGACTCCACACTCTGTAATTGCGGTGAAGAACGGACAATGAGCCATCTTCTTGTGTGCAGGTTGTGTCCAACTACATGCTCTCCCCAGAAGGTAAATGATGCTACCACAGAAGCATGTGAACTTGCCGCATACTGGTCAGGCCAAGTATAATTTAACTAGCAGTAGTGCCCGGTGGATTCATTTATTTTACAGAACTGGAGTGCTCAAGGATAAGGATCTGAAAGTAAATTTGAAAGCACCAACGCTTATTGCAGCTGATAACTTCAGTATACTGCACCAACACCTTCGCCCTTATACAGAGGCATATTAAGATAAGTGTTTTAAGGGGCCTAAGAAATCTTTTTGCACTAATTACTCCCCGTGACTGAAATTTATAAGCAGCTCGCAATTCTGCACCAGAACATTGGTAGGGGCGACGTGATGCGGCCCGCATTACATGGCAACAATAGACTTCGGTATTATTGAAATCGTTCTGGAGCGTTTGTTTTTCCGACTTACTGAACAAAAAGCAAACATTAAGGTTACCTGAGAGGTGTAGCCTAATGCTACATAGCCTAAACTATTCCTCTTGAATCAGGCTATCATATACAAAAAGAATTTTTCGAATCCGACTGGTAGTTCCAGAGACTGCGCGTTTATACACACAAACAAACTCTTCAGCTTTATTATATTAGTATAACCGGGTGAATTAGCCGTGGTCGTTACGGCATGACTGCTGGCAGTCGCTCACATCCGGGAGGCGAGGTGGTTCGAATCACCCCGCCGGCAACCTTGAAGATGGTCTTCTGTGGTTTCCCATCTTCCTTCCAGGCAAATGCCGGGGTTGGTCCCCAACTATAGGCCACAGCCGCTACCTTCCAACTCCTCGACCTTCCATTCCCACCTTCCTCCCCAACTGTACTTGTAGCTCACCCATTGGGTGTCCGTCTCGAAGCAGCTACAAAACTGGCGAGCCGAACATGTCCTCGGACACTCCCGGCATTAAAAGCCATACGCTATATATATATATATATTAGTATAGATTAAATTCATATTTGTGTGTGGCATAAGAGTTCTTGATTGTATCCTTTTGTGTGTGTGTAATTTTAGTTTTCTTGTTTCTCCTTTTCCTGTTATCTTTTGTTGTTTGGGACACGATTAAATAAAATCCTTTGTTACTTAACCATTCACAGAGATAACAACTGGGATGACGAAAACTTCCTTTAGGCCAGACATGACCAGATGCAATACAAAATAATAATAATAATAATAATAATAATAACAAAACATTAGGAGAGTTCCAAATAGACCATGTTGCGATATCTCGAAGATCTAGTCCGGAAATCATAAACGTTACCGTAAAAAAGGGAATGAACATAGACTCAGATCACTATGTATCGGTAATAAAGTTCCGGCCCATTCCACTAAACAAAAAGAAAAACAAACCTACCATAATCCGCCTCGACACAAACATGCTCAGAGATAGGGAGAATGAATTCAAAGAACTTGCCCAACCAGTGGAAAAAGACTTCAACAGCACGAGAAAGCAGATGATAAACGCTGCAAAAGAAGTAGCAGAAACCAAGAAGAGGAAGAAACACACATGGTGGAACAATAACTGCGAGAAGACCTTAAAGGATCGTCTAAATGCTTGGAAAAAGTACTACACCACCAAAGAGGAAGAAGATTGGAACATCTATAGAGACCAACGAGCACAAACAGCAAAAATAATACGCAGCGAGAAACGCAAGTATGAAAAAGAACAAATGGACAAAATTGAACAAAACTTTCACAGAAATGAGACCCGTGAATACTACAGGGATTTTAAAAAGAAGATACAAGGATACAAGGCACCTTCCCTTTGTTTTCTAAGAAAAGATGGAACTCTAGCAACATCCAACGAGGAAAACTGCGAAATTTTAGCCGGGTATTTTAACGACCTCCTAAATTGTGAAAAGCCATCCAACCCCATCAGAACAAACAAACAAATGAACCACAATTTGCCATCTTCTCCACCAAATCGCGATGAAATCAAACGCCACATAAAGATGTTGAGAAATAACAAGGCTCCTGGTGAAGACTCCATGATTGCAGAACTGTGGAAACATGCCCCAGAAGAAGCAATTGACATCCTACACCAAACCATTGTAGATATATGGGAGACAGAACAACTCCCAGAGGACTGGAAGATAGGTTTGATCCATCCTTTACACAAGAAAGGAAATATAAGAGATGTGAACAACTACCGTGGTATTTCTCTTCTGTCAGTAGCTTACAAGATCCTGTCACTTTCCATCCTTGAAAGACTGGAACAGCAAGTTGAACACAAACTCGGAGAATACCAAGGGGTTTTTAGGAAAGGCCGATCGACTGCAGAACAAATCTTTAACCTAAAAACCATAATTAGGTACTATGTGTTGAGAGGTCGAACGTATGTATCGACATTTGTAGACTATAAGAAGGCGTACGACTGCATCGACCGTGATGTGTTGATTAACATACTTGCAGAAATGGGAGTCGATATGAAACTGCTGGCGATAATAAGGGCAACCCTAATTAATACCACATCCAAAGTAAAATTCCAAGGATGTATCTCTGAACCCTTTGAAATCAAGACAGGTGTTCGACAGGGAGATAGCCTGTCACCTCTGTTGTTCAACTGCGTGCTTGAAAAGGTAATACAGAATTGGCGACAGAAGTCAAAAGAAGGAGGCCTTTACAAACCTTTCAGGATCGGGACGAAGAAAAATGGAGTGGAAATAGATTGCTTAGAATTCGTTGATGATATAGCCCTGATGACAGAAGATTTCGAAAGTGCAACAGAACAGGTCAATATATTGAAGGAAGTAGCAGAACAAACAGGATTACAAATTTCCTTTCAAAAGACAGAAGTAATGTCGAACATCAAGGATGATACAGCACAACTAAACACCAAATATGGAACGATAAACCGTGTTAATAAATTTAAATATCTTGGGGAATGGATCCAGCAAAATGGCCTTGACAAGGAAGCCATAGAAGCAAGAATCAAGAAAATGGAAGTCGCTTTTCAAACCACCCGCAACATATATAACAAAAAGTGCTTTTCTATGAACACAAAAATTCGTCACTACAACACTGTCATCAAACCAGTACCGCTATATGCATCTGAATGCCTTATCCTGTCCAAGAAATGTTTGCTCGCGAAGTTAGAGAGAAAAGAAAGAAAGAAAGAAAGAAAGAACCTACACATCTTACTTGGCCCAGACTACAAAAATGGCATCTACATCATAAAATCCAGGCAAGAAATTTACTCGAGGATAGAGAAGATCACAGACACAATGCGAAAACGCAGAGTTTGCTTCTACGGTTATATGCGACGGATGATCGATTCCCGATGGACGAAACGTATCTTCAGTATATTCGACTCAAAACCAAAAACGACAATGCCATGGTATGTTAACGTCCAGCAAGATCTGAAAGAAATGGGGATTCGAGCAGAAGATGCACAAGACCGAAACCTTTATAGAGCAGCCATCAAGACGTTTGGGACTTTCCGGGACGAAAAACGGACAACTGGTGCGAAATGGACAGAGGAACGTCGTGCTAAACACAGTGAGCTCATGAAGGCAATGTGGATCAAGCAAAAAATTAGCAAATGCCAGAATGTAAAATGAGGCTTATCGTGGTCCCTAGTTGGCCGATTAGCGAAATTGAATAATAATAATAATAATAATAATAATAATAATAATAATAATAATAATAGAAGAACACATGTTTATAAATAGATTATAAACTTTTTATATCTGAATTTTAAATCAAACAACATTTCTAGGCTACAATGATGGAAAACTTAGGAAAAAAGTACACCTTCATTATTTGTTAGAAAAGGAAGGAGTATGTGACAAGTGAAACTGTGACTGCGCTTCTAAAGGTTTGTCATAATCTGGTTGATACTGGGATGAGCTGATTCTTAGTAGCGTAGCTAAATGGGGGTCCGTCAATCCATTTGTGACGCTATTTTTCAGAAGTTTCATTGTAGAAAACACCTGTTCACAGATATAGTAAGATGCGAACATGGCAGTTATCTTCTGTGCATGGGATTTCAAGTTTGGTTGGAAATATGACCTACTGTATGTGGTAACATTGGAAACCATGACGCGGGCCGGATTAGACTAGCTCAAGGGCAGCACTTGGCCTGCGGGCCGCACTTTGCCCATCACTGCTTTAGACGTATATGTGGTCGAGCTCAGCAGCAAGTGGCTGGAATTTGCGCCTTTTCTCACCCACCGTTTCTGTACGTTACCATCGAATGGAACAGTATCGTCGATGATGGTAGCCTTATCGATTATCACAAGATACTAGACCATCAGTTATTAAAGTGGAATCCCATAAGATCTTGGACATGTCATTGTTCAGAACCTCATCAGGTCTGCATTTATAATACAAAACCGTTTCGCCACGCAAAGGCCAGGCTTGGTGGACTACTTTCGCTACGTTGTTATACCACTCCAGGTGTTCTTTTGGAGCAGGCGTTTGGCATCCCCCCGTGATGTGCTGGATCGATTCTGTAGATATATTGCACATACGGCATTTTCCTGATGTACGCTTCCCTAGAATGATGCGCTCATTATTCTTAGTGCACACAACTTGGTCCTGAATCGGGAAAAGAAATCACTGGAAACCTCTCTTCGAATTGTAAAATTCAACATTATAAAACAGTAGTCTTACCTGCAGCCCTTTATGCAGCAGAGACACGTAATCTACAACATAAAACACTGACAAATCAATTCTTGGAGATTAAAGAAAGCAAAATCGTGCGAAACATTTTAGGACCAAAAATCAAAGATGGAATTCACTTTCCAAAATCTAATGCTGACGTCTATTTGAAAATTACTAAATTCACAGGCACAATCCGTATGAGAAGGATCCAATTCATGGGACATTTGGACAGAATGGACCCAACTAGATTAACACATAAACTCTATACGTTTATGCTGAAAAAGTCAATAACGTCCTATTGGTACAAACAGGCGGAAAAGGACTTGGCTAAATTAGGTTTTCGCAATCTCAAGGATCGAGAGAAAATCAGGTAAATTACTCATACACGGATTTTTGAAGGAGATGAGAGAAGACCTACCAGACACGTCTGGTCACAGCAACGAAGACTAGCCCAATCGTAGCGCATGAAGAGTTATTGGGCAAACATCGAGCCTAATAAGTGGTGATTCCGCGTTGCCCTAGGAGACCCATTCGCGAAGAAGGGGAAGTAGAAGAAGAAGAAGAAGAAGAAGTAATCCCGTGTTGTTCTTCAGCAATGATTTCAACAATCCTATTCCACTTCTTTCCAATCGGCATTTGCTGTTCGGAAGCCTTTATGCTAATGACCTGAACAGACAATTGCCATCGCCTTTCATTTTTGTATCATCTGTAATTGAGGTTCGCCTACGAGTCTTCATAACGGAAAGTGAAGAACTACATAGCCTATTTTCATATATCCTACTTATATCAATTGCCTCGATCAACATACAAAATCTCAGTTTGATTGCTGTAATAGATTCGTAAATATTGAGAACCGTCTAAATGTTTCGGGTGGTCACCATGTTGGATTTTTATATTATAGGCCTTACTGTAGAGTTATGTACTATTACATGAAGATTATTGTGTAGGTGTTTTATTAAAACTTCAATCGCATGATTATGATACAAAAAATAAGAACGAGATATTAAAATTTCGCACAACCACTATCTTGAAATTAAATGTCAGTGCATTGCAATTTGTTTATTAATTTGATGTAGCAAGTTTCTCTGCGTTTGGATGGTTAAATCGCGAGAAATATCTATTTAAATGTGTCAACTTCGCATGGCCGCCATGTGCGTTTTTTAGTTAACAGGTTTATGAAAGTTACATATATGAACGTCTAGTAGTTCCCATTATCAACGTACGAAATTTCAGGGTGATCTGAGTAATAGTTTCGGAGATATTGGATGATGGTGAAATATTTCGCACAGCCGCCATTTTGTATTGGTGAGACGTAATACAATTTGTAATATGAATGGACCTTAAAGTACTTCCTGTGATTTATTTGAGAAGTCTCATGCTTGGCAAGCGTTTCTCCACATTACCAGTCGAAAGAAATCAGAAATTATATGGACGTCGTATTGGCAGGTGAAGAGCTAAAGGAAGTAGAAGAATTCTGTTACTTAGGAAGCAAATAACCAGTGATGGATGAAGCAAAGAGGATGTAAAAAGAAGGTTGGCTCAGGCAAGGAAAACATTTCTACAAAAAAGGAATCTGTTTATATTGAATACAGATTTAGGTATTAGAAAGTCATTTTTGAAGGGCTCTGTCTGGAGCGTTGGCGCTGTATGGCAGTGAAACTTGGACTATTGGTGCAGCAGAAAAGAGGAGAATTGAAATGTGGTGTTACAGGAGAATAAAGATCAGATGGGCAGATAGGGTAACAAATGAAGATGTATCGAGACGAGAGGGAGAGGAGAGATGTTTCTGGCGACTGCTAATGAAGAGAAGAGATAGGTTGGTAGTAAACATACTAAGACACCCAGGAATAGCAAGCTTAGTTGAGTAAGGAAGGGTCGAAGACAAGAACTGTAGGGGTAAACCGAGGTTAGAATATGTTAAACACATTGCCTCGGATATAGGATGAAATGATTAGTTCAGGACAGGGGGTCATGGAGGGCTGCATCAAACCTGTCAAAAGACTGAAAACTCAAAGAACAGCAAACCAGAGAATAATAAAGAATAAGTCATCCATCGTTGCTCAGCCTCAGATAAAGTGATTCCTTTGTGCCAACCTTGATAGTGCTGTCTTCCCAACTCCAAGAATTCGTTTTAGGAAGCGGGCTTTTACTTTTTCAATATTGTTGACAGGTTGGCGATCATAGGTTTGTCCCAGAGGATATTAATCCCGTAGGTTGCTATTGGTCCTATGGCCGTTTTTAATAGTGTTATTCGCAAAGGGAATTAAGATGTCTGCTCAATTAGCTGAGTGGCCAGAGTGACGACGTAGTGGGTAGCATGCTGAACTGCTGTGCCCATGATAGCGGGTTCAAACCAGGCCGAAGTCGTCGGAATTTTTAAGAGCGTAAAAAATCCTTCAGTATGATTTCCTTCAGAGGGGAAGTAAAGCCGGCGGTCCCCCATGTCATAGATTTATGGCATCTAAAAGAACCTTCCACAGGCTAAAGTTGTGTGCAGCTAAATTGTTACGTTAGATTTCGTCGGAACGCTCTATCAAAGTTCCAACGTTCACCACTAGGTATCATTGATATCTGGTAGCGAAAGTTGCAACTACTTTGTACAAGCGTGAAGGGCTAGCATAGCTGTAGTTTGTGCTTTGATTAATAAATATATATATAATATTGAACGGAACTTGTAGCTCACCCTATGGGTGTCCGCTGGAAGCAGCTACAGACTCAGGCGAGCCGAACATGTCCTCGGACACTCCCGGCACTAAAAGTCATACGCTAAATAAAATAAAATAAATAAATAAATAACAATCTACTGTCAAAATGAGAATTGGAATACCCAGAATATCCATAAATGAACTTCAATACGTTAAATTTTAAGATGATTGGACCGAAAAGTAATTGCTTTGATTTCTTTGAGAAGTCTGATGGTTGCTCCCCATTACCGGAGAACGCTAAACAATAAGTTAAAGTCATCCAGTGTTGATCAGCCTTAGATAAAGTGATTCCTTTGTGTCGACAAGTATCCATTATGAATCTCATCTGGGGCCAGAGAGTGCGATGCCTCCCAATTGATGATAAATTGCTCGTCTCAAAAGGACCAAGCACCGTACTTAATTAACAAGTGCCACTAATTGGACTCATCTCTCGCTTTGCAGTGCATCTCATCATAAATATAACAAGCGTAGGAATTTCATTCAAATAACCTAAGAAAGCCCGCATAATTGTCCCCGTCACTGAACCTACAAACCTTGCTGGATAAAATGCGCCTTGTTGGAATTAAGATTAGTCCTTAACAGGAAAAACAAGGTTCATGGTTTTAGTCGTTATTATGTTCCCGAATGTCATATAACACCCAACTATCTATTTATCTTTTTAACAGAAATAAATTGCCGTTTTGAATAATAGATTGGCTAATTAATTAAAACTTCGCCAATCAATGTTCGGTCCATTAATGGGACCTTCTTCAGCAACATGTCAACCCTTGCCCAGTTTGTTTATGCCTTGTAACTACAATGGTTGATCCAATATAGTTTACATTGTAAACTTTCAAATCATGTAATTCATGTCCGACATGTAGGATTTTGAGTGCATGTGAGAAGCTATCCTTACCTAGTTGGTCAATAAATGAAAATATTGAGATCTGATTGGTTGTAAAAACTGTGTTATAATGAACAAGTAGTTCCTTGAAGAAATATACAGCCTATTTTCATATATCCTACTTATGTTAATTGCCACTATCAACATACTACATTTCAGTTTGATTGCTGTAGTAGATTCGTAGATATTGAGAACCGACTAAATATTTCGGATGGTCGCCAAGTTGGATTTTATATATGTATGTCCTAGAGTTATGTACTGTTACGTGAAGATTATTGTGTACGTATAGCATTCAAACTTCAATCGCATGATTAGGACACAAGAAGTATAAACGAGATTTTAAAATTTCGCACAGCTGCCATCTTGTGGTTATGGATACAATTGAAATAAATTAGATGCCAGTGGATTAACATTCGTATAATGATTTACTGTATTAAGTTTCACTGTACTCGGATGGTTAAATTGCGAGAAACGTCCATGTGAATATTTATACTTCGCGTCGCCGCCATGTTGGATTTGTGATCACCAGGTTATTTAAAGTCCTATAGGTGAACTTAAGTTCAAAGCCCCTATGCACATTTAAAAAAAAACATTATGATTGCTATAATAGATTCGAAGATATTCAGAGCCGTCTAAATATTTCGGATGGTCGCCATGTTGGATTGTTAAATGTATAGGCCATAGAGTCATGTACCATTAAAGAAAAATTATTGCGTAGGTTCATTATTCAAACTTACACTTCGATCACATGATTACGACACAAGAAATAAAAACTTAATTTTAAAATTCGCACTGCCGCCATCTTGAGGTTATGTAAACAATTGACCTAAATTAGATACCAGTGCATTATAATGTGTATAAATATTTCTTGTACCAGATTTCATTGCGTTTGGAACATTTAATCGCGAGAAAGATGTATTTAAAATTTTCAAATTCGCTTGGCCGCCATGTTCGTTTTGTAGTTAACCGGTTTTTGAAAGTCTTATAGATGACCTTCCAGTAGTGCCCTTTATCTCCGTACAAAATTTCAGGGTGATACCGATAATAGTTTCAGAGATATAGAATACCAGTGAAATATTTCGCACATCCACCATCTTGTGGTTATGTAAACAATTGAACCAAATTAGATGTTGGTGCATTACAATGTGTATAAACATATACTGTACCATGTTTTATTGCGTTTGGTTGGTTAAATCGCGAGAAACGTCTATTTAAATGTCGCAAATTTGCGTGGCCGCCATGTTGGTTTAGTAGTTACCAGTTTTTCAAAGGTCACATAGGTGAACTTCTAGTAGTTCCCTTTATCACCGTAGAAAATTTCAGGGTGATATCGGGAATAGTTTCGGTGATATTGAATTCTGGTGAAATATTTCGCACAGCCGCCATGTTGGATCGGTCAGACGTAACAAAATTTGAAGGTCGGGGTCGTCTGGAATAGTGCTATGAACTTACCGAGTTTCATTGAAATCGCTCCAGCCGTTTAGAATTTATTAGGGACACACACACACACGTCACACACACACACACACACGGACAAAAGGTGATCTCATAAGCCTATTTTTTCAAAATTGAAAATAGGCTAAAAATAGTACTTGAATGACCCCCATTGAGATATTATATTTACATATCGACATCGTCGAACTTGAAAATTATTCAAAATCAACAACTTTGGATTCACGACAATAAGCTCTTCAATTATGGTATTGAAGTTTTTACGCAGTCTCTGTAGATGTGAAGGAGATTTTGGAGATGATCCCATTCTCTGTCGACAAATAGTCTGTCAGTCAACATCCATTAGCCGCTGTTGAGCTTCCCTCTTCATTGTCTGGGTATTGACAGGCGTGTCAGCGACAAATTGAATCACCTGCAGGCAGCAAGCGGAAAACAATTAGATTTTTAGAGCTGAACGAAATGTTATTTATATAAGGTATTAACTCTAGCGTCACCTCTCGGTGCATGCCGGGAAATAATCCACTTGAGTGTTAATACACAAAGTTGGCTTTTCAACCAAACGTGATATAGTTCTCAGGGCTGCTCAATACGTGAGGATACTCTCGAGTTTATCTCATCAAAGTTCCTAGTTTCAATTACAGGTCATACACTAGTGCAATTAGAGATGGTCGATAAATCACAGCCTGCTACTTTGTCACCGATATTTTTCTGTCACCGATATGTCAGATTCGCTGTCACGGAAGTATCTGTGACAGAATAAGCTCTATATACTTCCAATTTTGGCCACTATATCCTACAGCCTACTGGGCAACGAACGGAGAGCGACCGTGAGTTTGAGATAGATTTACAATACTGACTGTGGTAGCGTAAGAGCCTTCGCATGAAACTGGGAAATCCCCTGACAGCTGGGAAGAAAATAGAGGATAGGCGGATTCTTTGTACAAGGTTAAGATTGTTTCTGTAACACACCTGCAGGTTAAGTACCAGTCCCTGTTGTATGTTGTACTCGTATGATATTATGTTGTATGAACACTCGTCATAAAAGTTAGTTATTTTACTTTTAAACTTACATTAAATACTGTAAATAATTGGTATCTCAGAGACACGGCACGGGTAATGACATTCCGTTTGTTAATTTATTGCACATCATGTTAACAAACATTTCGCTATGCATTTGGTATAAAACACTTAAGTTATAAAAGGTGAATATTACGTGCTTCTTGTGACAGAGTCACAGATATTTTTCTGTCACCTATATCCCGAAATATCAGTTAAGCTCATCTCTAAGTGCAATCAGTAGAACAATACAGGTTATCAACATCAACCACGTCCCACGACCCTTAAGAGAAGTCGTGAAGGTCCAAATCGGTTAATTTTGACATTTTCACTTTTTTACACTTTAATTTAAGAGCGTTAATAATCCCTCAGAGTGCCTTCCTCTGCAGGGAAAGTAAAGCCGGCGGTCCCATGTCATAGAGCTATGGGATGAAGAAGATCCTTCCACTAACTACACTTGTGTGAAGCCAAAATGTGTAGGTTAGAATTGATAACGCTCTATTAGTTTTAACGTTCGACACCAGGTGCTGACTGTGATGGCATCTAATAGGTAAGTCCGCAAGCTAGGTGTCTTTGACGGTAGCGTTTGGTAGAAAAAGTAGGGACTACTTGAAATCACTGCCTGCAATCCCTACTTGAATTAAAACAGATAACACACACTAATACAGCCATCACAAATAACACCGGTTATCAGACAGATTCTACACACACCCAAAGTACACGGGGCTACATGGTATGTTTACTACTATTACTATTTAAAATTTATTTTTATTACCATATATTACTGTAATGCGAATTCTTCTTTAAATAATCTTGCAAGGTTTTATAAACAGCATATTGTTTTATCCCTCTGTTGGGGGTGGGATAAACAGGGTAGTGTAGATGTGTTAATTTAAGGGATGTTTCCGAATAAGGGTAGTTTCCCGTAATTGGGGGAGACTACCAGTGTAGTGTGTTGGTGTGAGTACGTGATCTATTGGGGTCGTCCCTACAGGATGCGTTTACCTGCTAGGGGATGAATGTCTAAAGTGAGCTAATGAATTAGCCTGCCAATTAAGTAGAGCGAGCGATTCAGCGAGCTCACGTGCAGAGTCGGCGACTTGACACTCTGCAGTCGGGCCGCTTGCTCGAGTACAATATAATTCCTGACGATGCAGTTTCTGGTCTCCACGGTCAGGGGCAATTAGGACTAAGGTCAGGTTGGGTGTGAGGATGTAAAACAGGGCGTAATGAGTAATAAGTGTGGGTGTTTACTGACCAAGTATTTATTGGCCAGTAGCTGTGATGTACTGTCCCTTTTAGGTGTTAGACAGATATAAAGTAAAGTACAAGGTGTAAAATACAAAAGTGTTCACGGTAGGTGTTACAATGATAAGGAATCTGAGCACACGGCTAGTTCTCACCTGGTGAAGAGCTGGAACGGACCTCGGAATAGCAGGGCCGCTGGCCACGAACAGATAATGGGGCTCTTCTGGGCCTAGCCTTTAAGGCCTTCCCCCACTGCTTGGTCAGCGTTTCCTCACTGTTGCCACTCCAGATAGTGTGTTTGTGTGTGTATTATGTAAGCGTGGCTGTCAGCAGTATTGCCGGGCCTGCTTGTGAAGAAGTATGTGAGGCTTATGGCATGCCTATGAGGGTGGTTTTGATGAAAGATGGAGGGGTGGGTCTTAGGGGTACTGCCCCTGGGCTGTACAATATCTCACAAACAATTTGGTCTAGAATGCTGTGGTTTGGATTATATTTCAAAGGATATAACGTATATTGCACACCAATACTGTGGATTCTTGAAAAGTGAATTTGTTCAATCATCAATTGGCTATTCTGTCGAGAAGAGTGTCAGCGGTCGATGGTCCCCCGACATCCATGTCTAACGGGCACAATACACTTATATAGTTGCTACTACCAATGCAACTAAATACTTTCACCCGAACCTTTACACATAGATTTAATAGCCTAAGTGTAATGGATCTGATGATGATCGCTTGACGAAACTGGCCATCCAAGTGTATTTATTAATTTATTAATTAATCTCTTGTTTTTCTTGATTAGGAAATAACACATCACGATTGTAAAACATATTAACATATTAATTAGTTGCATTGAATTCAGTTTTGAGTGACGCTGTTAGTTATAATATTTGTAGGGGAAAGTGAAACTGTGTGAAAATGCTTCAAAATGAAATGGCCTTACTTCATCAATTTTCTCAAAATTAAGTTTTTTCCCAAAGTACTGAGCCGGAAGCTGGAATGCTCAAACCGGTGACGACATCGGCTAATCGAGGCGTGTGTAACGAGGTGTGGTTCCGACCAGAGCGTGGAAGGTCACAGCCCGTCGCTAGAGGGCACGCGTGGACGTCACGTGACGATACAAAGCGAGCAGCAGCATGCACCAATCGTCCAACGCTGCCAGTTGCATTGCAAACAGTGACATGGAGGCATCAACTGAAGAGCAAAGAGGTGTTGTTCGGTTTCTGACAGCGGAAGGAGTAGGGAAAACGGACATCCAACGCCGAATGTCACAAGTGTACGGCGAACACTGCATGTCCCTTGCAAGGGCCAAGGCGTGGCACAAGAGCTTCAGGGATAGACGGGTGTCGTTAGCCGATGATGCCCGGTCTGGGGCACCCTCCTGCACTACCGATGACAACGTCCAGCTGGTTGATGCACTCATTACCCAGGACCGCCGAGTGACAGTTAATGCCATAGCCGCCGTGTTCGCTCCACGACAATGCACGACCTCATACGGCCAACACAGTCCCGGCAGTCCTGCAGAAATTCAAATGGGAGGTTCTCGGCCACCCTCCATTACGCCATTTTTGGTCCCCTGAAAAGGGCTCTGCGGGGCCAACGATTCACCACGGACGCCGACGTCCAGCTGTACGTGCGGAACTGGTTCACATCGCAGCCCAGGGAATTTTATGAGACAGGCATTCACCGCCTCGTGTCACAGTGGGACAAGTGCCTCATCAGCCAGGGCCAATACTTCTAACATACAGGTACTGGTTTCTGTAATTATGCCTCCGGCTCGTTACTTTTTGAACGCACCTTATATTTTTCCATATAACGTATATTGCACACCGTTACTGTGGATTCTTGAAGAGCGATGTTTTTCAAGTAGATAGTTAAAAAGAGGAATCTCCAAATACTTACTGAAAAAGATAGAAGTCCAATGAAAAATATATTTAAACAATTCTATTAAAGTTTTCCATATGAATGAGGATCAGTACACTGAGGAAGAACCAAAAAATCACCAGCCTTACAGTAGTCGCATATGATGTGTAACTTATCCTTCTTAACAGTGAACTCTGTTGGTTATTCAAATAACTACTTGTAAAATAATTCCAGTGCCAAATCCTTACAACAAACATCATATATTGAATATTTTCACACCAAGGAACGACAACTTGAACATGATTTATTGTGGGAATACCTATAATGGGGCCTCCAAATCTTGAAGTATGCGCTATACATTCCACATAGTGCTGTATTTTGGCCAAAGTGCTTACATTAAATACGAGTACAGCAAAAGTATAAAGATTTAATAAATCATAATTGTTTTCATCAAATACGATACAACGAATATTTTCACACCAAATAATGACTGAAGATGATTTATTTTAGGGATAACTTTAATGGCACCTCCAAACCTTGAAGTAAATTGCATGCGATATATATTCCACATAGCTACATAGCCGACAGTATGTCGTGATACCAATCTCCACCACCGCGCGCGCTCATTGTTTTCCTCGCAATTTCGTCCCATTTCCGTTTCATTTATTCAAAATCACCCCCCAAAAAATATACAGCAACCGAGTGGAATGATGTTACACATCACTAAACAGTCTGTTAAAATACATATATCTAATAGATGCTGAAAAAATGGGGGACTTATATTGTAATTTTTTAACATTGGCAATATGGGGCTTTACGATTCTCCTTAAGGGGCCCCGGAATATTCATCATCTTCAAAATGTTCAACATTTTCCACCATTAGTTTTGTGACGTTTGGTTTTGTGACGATACATATCCATTCCTGGGCCTACTTTCCTATAACCTTGCATCCTAATAGTAAAATGGATCTGATGATGATCGCTTGACGATCAAAACTGGTCATTCTAGTGTATGTATTAATCTCATGTAATTTATTTCAGGATTATGGCATATCCAAGCTCTTTTTGGGTACATTCGTGTTGACCGACTGAAAAGCACCAAACTTTTGTTTCCTATTTTCATATAACCTACTAATGTTAACTGCCACTATCAACATACAAATTGTCAGTTTGAATGCTGTAATAGATTCGTAGATATTGAGAACCGTCTAAATATTTCGGATGGTCGCCATGTTGGATTTTAATATATGTGGGCCATATAGTTACGTACTATTAGATGATGATTATTGTGTACGTCCATTATGCAAATGTTGATTTCGATCGCATGATTAGAACACAAGAAATAAAAACTTAATTTTCGAAATTCGCACAGCCGCTATATTGAGGTTAAGTAAACAATTGAACTAAATTAGATACCAGTGCATTACAATGTGAATAAACATTTTCTGTACGAAGTTTCATTGCGTTTGGATCATTAAATCGCGAGAAAAGTCTATTAAAACTTTCAAATTCGCTTGGCCGCCATGTTCGTTTTGTAGTTAACCGGTTTCTGAAAGTCGCATAGATGAACTTCCAGTAGTGCCCTTTATCTCCGTACAACATTTCATGGTGATACCGGTAATAGATTCAGAGATATAGAATGCCGGTGAAATATTCCGCACGTTCACCATCTGGAGGTTATGTGAACAATTGAGCGAAGTTAGATGTCGGTACATTACAATGTGTATAAACATGTACTGTACCAAGTTTCTTTGCGTTTGGTTGGTTAAATTGCGAGAAACATTTATTTAAATGTCGCAACTTCGCTTGGCCGCCATGTTGCTTTAGTAGTTACCAGGTTTTCAAATGTCACATAGGTAAACTTTAAGTACTTCTCTTTATCACCGTAAACAATTGCAGGCTGATATTGGTAATAGTTACGGAGATATTGAATGCTGGTGAAATATTTCGCACAGCCGCCATGTTGGATTGGTGAGATGTATCAACATTTGAAGGGCACGATGGGAGTCGCCTAGAATAGTGCTATGAACTTATCGAGTTTCATTGAAACCGCTCCAGCCGTTTAGATGTTATTATGGAGGACACACAAAAATCCTCATACACACACACACACGGACAAAACGTGATCTCATAAGCCTATTTTTTCATAAATGAAAATAAGTTAAAAATCGGAGAAATCTTTGATTACAATTTCTCGTTTAAATGCCTTTCTAGATAAAAAATTTCACTTTTATGGGAGCCTTTCAACTTACAAAGCTAAAAATAGTAGATTTAAATCCTCTATTAAATAATATCAACAGGTCCGTTTTTTAGAATTTGCATAAGTCTAATTTAGCCAGATGGAAATAATCGTGGCATTGCTCTTAGAATTAAGCAATGTTTTAAAGATCCCTGAATACTCTGTAGAGATAATTATTGTTACCATTAGGACGTCATGCAAGTCCATAGGATATTTATCAAAATATCAAATTGTTTCAGGAATAACGATCGAGTGTTTAAACACCGCACTAGAATATTCGTGAATGGAGTACCGGCAGTAAATTGTTTTTACAGTGTTCATGGAGCGCTATAATATCACACAGCGGATAATGGAAAGTGCATCAGAGGTGAATGTTTCCATAAATTAGACAAGCAGTGTTCTGTGACCTGCTGCCCGGCCAGCGCTCACCTGGGAATGATAAACCGTGACCAGCAATCCGCAGTGCCCCGTGGTACAGTGTGTTGCCTACCAAACCGGGGCAGACATACCTGTCTGTTCGTCCGACAAAGGTAATGACACTATCTCACATTTCTTAGCAGACAAAGTAGGGGTCCCCATCTTAGCGTACAAAGTAGGGGTCCCCATCTTAGTAGACAAAGTAGCGGTCCCCATCTTAGCATACAAAGTAGGGGTCCCCATCTTAGTAGACAAAGTAGCGGTCCCCATCTTAGCATACAAAGTAGGGGTCCCCATCTTAGCAGACAATGTAGCGGTCCCCATCTTAGCAGACAAAGTAGCGGTCCCCATTTTAGTAGACAAAGTAGGGGTCCCCATCTTAGCAGACAACGTAGGGGTCCCCATCTTAGCAGACAACGTAGGGGTCCCCATCTTAGCAGACAAAGTAGCGGTCCCCATGTTCGCAGACAAAGTAGCGGTCCCCATCTTAGCAGACAAAGTAGGGGTCCCCATCTTAGCAGACAACGTAGGGATCCCCATCTTAGCAGACAAAGTACCTGTCCCCATCTTAGTAGACAAAGTAGTGGTCCCCATCTTAGCAGACAACGTAGTGGTCCCCATCTTAGCAGACAAAGTAGCGGTCCACAACTTAGTAGACAAAGTAGGGTCCCCATTTTAGCAGGCAATGTTGTGGTCCCCATCTTAGCAGACGCAGGAGGGGGTCCCCATCTTAGCAGACACAGTAGAGGTCCCCATATTAGCAGACAAAGTAGGGGTCCCCATCTTAGCAGTCAGAGTAGGGGTCCCAATCTTGGCAGACAAAGTAGGGGTCCCCATAATAACGGAAAAGGTAGTGGTCCCCATCTTAGCAGACAAATTAGCGGTCCCCATCTTAGCAGAAAATTAGTGGTCCCCAATATAGCAGACAAAGTAGTGGACCCCATCTTAGCAGACAAAGTAGTGGTCCCCATCTTAGTAGACAAAGTAGCTGTCCCCATTTTTGCAGACAAAGTAGTGGTCCCCATCTTAGTAGACAAAGTAGCGGTCCCCATTTTAGCAGTCAAAGTAGTGGTCCCCAACTTAGCAGACGAAGTAGTGGTCCCCATCTTAGCAGACAAAGTAGCGGTCCCCATCTAAGCAGACGAAGTAGTGGTCCCCATTTTAGCAGACAAATTAGGAGTCCCCATCTTAGCAGACAAAGTAGCGGTCCCCATCTTAGCAGACAAAGTAGGGGTCCCCATTCAAGCAGACATAGTAGCGTTTCCATCCAAGCAGCCAAAGTAGTGGTCCCCATCTTAACAGACAAAGTAGGGGTCCCCATCTTAACAGACAAAGTAGCGTTTCCATCCAAGCAGACAAAGTAGTGGTCCCCATCTTAGCAGACAATGTAGGGGTCCCCATCTTAACAGACAAAATATTGGTCCCCATCTTAACAGACAAATTAGGGGTCCCCATCTTAGCAGACAGAGTAGTGGTCCCCATCTTAGCAGACAATGTTGTGGTCCCCATCTTAGCAGACACAGTAGGGGTACCCATCTTAGCAGACAAAGTAGGGGTCCCCATCTTGGCAGTCAGAGTAGGGGTCCCCATCTTGGCAGACAAATTAGTGGTCCCCATATTAGCGGACAAAGTAGTGGTCCCCATCTTAGCAGACAAAGTAGTGGTCCCCATTTTAGCAGACAAATTAGCGGTCCCCATCTTAGCAGACAAAGTAGCGGTCCCCATCTTAGCAGACAAAGTAGCGGTCCCCATCTTAGCAGACAAAGTAGTGGTCCCCAACTTAGCAGACGAAGTAGTGGTCCCCATTTTAGCAGATAAAGTAGCGGTTCCCATCTTAGCAGACCAAGTAGCGGTCCCCATCTAAGCAGACGAAGTAGTGGTCTCCATTTTAGCAGACAAAGTAGGGGTCCCCATCTTAGCAGACAAAGTAGCGGTCTCCATCTTAGCAGACAAAGTAGGGGTTCCCATTTTAGAGGACATAGTAGCGTTTCCCATCCAAGCAGACAAAGTAGTGGTCCCCATCTTAGCAGACAAAGTAGTGGTCCCCATCTTAGCAGACAAAGTAGCGGTCCCCATCTAAGCAGACGAAGTAGTGGTCCCCATTTTAGCAGACAAATTAGGAGTCCCCATCTTAGCAGACAAAGTAGCGGTCCCCATCTTAGCAGACAAAGTAGGGGTCCCCATTCAAGCAGACATAGTAGCGTTTCCATCCAAGCAGCCAAAGTAGTGGTCCCCATCTTAACAGACAAAGTAGGGGTCCCCATCTTAACAGACAAAGTAGCGTTTCCATCCAAGCAGACAAAGTAGTGGTCCCCATCTTAGCAGACAATGTAGGGGTCCCCATCTTAACAGACAAAATATTGGTCCCCATCTTAACAGACAAATTAGGGGTCCCCATCTTAGCAGACAGAGTAGTGGTCCCCATCTTAGCAGACAATGTTGTGGTCCCCATCTTAGCAGACACAGTAGGGGTACCCATCTTAGCAGACAAAGTAGGGGTCCCCATCTTGGCAGTCAGAGTAGGGGTCCCCATCTTGGCAGACAAATTAGTGGTCCCCATATTAGCGGACAAAGTAGTGGTCCCCATCTTAGCAGACAAAGTAGTGGTCCCCATTTTAGCAGACAAATTAGCGGTCCCCATCTTAGCAGACAAAGTAGCGGTCCCCATCTTAGCAGACAAAGTAGCGGTCCCCATCTTAGCAGACAAAGTAGTGGTCCCCAACTTAGCAGACGAAGTAGTGGTCCCCATTTTAGCAGATAAAGTAGCGGTTCCCATCTTAGCAGACCAAGTAGCGGTCCCCATCTAAGCAGACGAAGTAGTGGTCTCCATTTTAGCAGACAAAGTAGGGGTCCCCATCTTAGCAGACAAAGTAGCGGTCTCCATCTTAGCAGACAAAGTAGGGGTTCCCATTTTAGAGGACATAGTAGCGTTTCCCATCCAAGCAGACAAAGTAGTGGTCCCCATCTTAGCAGACAAAGTAGTGGTCCCCATCTTAGCAGACAAAGTAGCGGTCCCCATCTAAGCAGACGAAAAAGTGGTCCCCATTTTAGCAGACAAAGTAGGGGTCCCCATCTTTGCAGACAAAGTAGTGGTCCCCATTTTAGCAGACAAAGTAGCGGTCCCTATCTTAGCAGACAAAGTAGCGGTCCCCATTTTAGCAGACAAAGTAGCGTTTCCCAACCAAGCAGACAAAGTAGCGGTCCACATCTAAGCAGACGAAGTAGTGGTCCCCATCTTAGCAGACAAAGTAGCGGTCCCCATCTTTGCAGACAAAGTAGTGGTCCCCATTTTCGCAGACAAAGTAGCGGTCCCCATCGTAGCAGACAAAGTAGTGGTCCCCATTTTAGCAGACATAGTAGCGGTCCCCATCTTAGCAGACAAAGTAGCGGTCCCCATCTAGTAGCGGTCCCCATCTTAGCAGACAAAGTAGTGGTCCCCATCTTAGTAGAGAAAGTAGTGGTCCCCATCTTAGCAAACAAAGTAGCGGTCCCCATCTTAGCTGACAAAGTAGCGGTCCCCATCTTAGCAGACAAAGTAGTGGTCCCCATTTTAGCAGACAAAGTAGCGGTCCCCATCTTAGCAGACAAAGTAGCGGTCCCCATCTTAGCAGACAAAGTAGCGGTCCCCATCTTAGCTGACAAAGTAGCGGTCCCCATCTTAGCTGACAAAGTAGCGGTCCCCATCTTAGCAGACAAATTAGCGGTCCCCATCTTAGCAGACAAAGTAGCGGTCCCCATCTTTGCAGACAAAGTAGTGGTCCCCATCTTAGCAGACAAAGTAGTGGTCCCCATCTTAGCAGACAAAGTAGCGGTCCCCATCTTAGCAGACAAAGTAGTGGTCCCCATCTGAGCAGACAAAGTAGCGGTCCCCATCTTAGCAGACGAAGTAGTGGTCCCCATTTTAGCAGACAAAGTAGGGGTCCCCATTTTAGCAGACAAAGTAGCGGTCCCCATCTTAGCAGACAAAGTAGCGGTCCCGATCTTAGCAGACAAAATAGCGGTCCCCATCTTTGCAGACAAAGTAGTGGTCCCCATCTTAGCAGACAAAGTAGTGGTCCCCATCTTAGCAGACAAAGTAGCGGTCCCCATCTTTGCAGACAAAGTAGCGGTTTCCATCTTAGCAGACAAAGTAGCGGTCCCCATCTTTGCAGACAAAGTAGTGGTCCCCATTTTAGCAGACAAAGTAGCGGTCCCCATCTTAGCAGACAAAGTAGCGGTCCCCATTTTAGCAGACAAAGTAGTGTTTCCCAACCAAGCAGACGAAGTAGTGGTCCCCATCGTATCAGACAAAGTAGCGATCCACATCTTAGTAGCAGAGTAGTGGTTCTCATTTTAACAGACAAAGTAGGGTCCCCATCTTAACTATTACTGATATCATCCTGTATTTTTTTGTGGTTAGAAAGGGCGCTAATAAAAGTTTCTATCGATTTTACCATCCGAGCGCAGTGAAACTTGGTACAGGTAATGTTTATACACACAGAAATACACTGGAATAAAATTTCATTTCACTTTTTAAATCACCTCAAGATGGCGGCATTGCGAAAGTTTAAAATTACGTTTTAATCTCTTGTGCCCTAAACATCCGATCGTAGTGAACGTTTAAATAATGAACCTACGCAATAGTACATATCTCTAAGAACTACGCATATATAAATACAACATGGCGACCATCCGTAATATTTAGACGGTTCTCAATATCTACGGATCAATTACAGCAATTAAACTGAAATTTTGTATGTTGATATTTGACATTATAGATTTTAAACTCTCATATCGCTCATTATCGCGCGATATTGTTTGCAAGCACTGTTCTAATGTGTTTAACAAGTTGCAATATTTTACAAAATCATACAAACTTTCCCTCCCTGTTATGTACTTAATGTTCTGGAACAGTTTACATTCCAGCCTGAGAAATAAACAAAAGTCCAAAGTTCACTCGCTGGCAGTGTTCCCTGGTGTGTATACAGCCCGCTACTCATAGGTCCTCTTGCACGATAAATCCACGATATACATTTCTATGCTACGGTAGCAAAACATGGCCGGCCTGTATTTATTAGAGTGAGGCTTGCCAACTTTCACAAACGGAATGGTTTAAAGGGAGTCGCAAACAGTCTTGTTTATAAAGTGGAAGAGCCAAATTCTCCGAAGACACAAGACTTGTGTACATTTTGTAACATTTTTGATCATTCCAATTACATTGGAACTCCAATTATTATCCGAATCGTTTTCAGAAAAGCATATCAACTGAAGAAGGGAAAGAAAAGGAGAAAAATAAAAAACTTACGAGCCTTACAGTTTTTTTCTTTTTTCGTGTGGTCTCCTCACAGACCTAGTGCAGGTCTTTCTATTCGACACCCGTGGGCGACCTGCGCGTCGGGTTGAGAGATGGAATTGATTAAGGTGAATGAAATTGGAGAAGGATGTGGAAGGAAGCGGCCGTGGCCTGTCAGAAGGTACCGTCCCAGCATTTGCCTGGTGTTGAAAATGGGAAACCACGGAAAACCATTTCAAGGACGGCTGACGGTGGGGCTCGAACCCACGCGTCTACCGAGTCAGCAGAGTGCTTGGCCCCATGACCTAACACTGTTCTTTAGCCAGCGTAGCCACTACTCTCGGTGAGCCTTACAGTAGTCGCATATGATGTATAACATCTGACATACAAGAAACCTCACGTATTGTTGATACACCGGTATTTTATAGTATTATTGGCAAAAATATTAAACTATTGTAAAAGGGAGTGTTTTACAGATATTGTAGTTTATAATACGGAACTCATTTTATTAGATGATTTGTAGCTTCCACCAGCACTAGCCTAAATAAAGAATACGATATGGATCAACTAGATTAATAGACGCGACACCGCTCATAACCTTAAATTCCTTATAAACAGGTCATCTTGATTCACAGACCAACACGTAATTTCATATGGATTCTGTTAAAATGAGACATATTGATATGATAAATGTCGTTAAAAATCATAATCTGTTAGCAAAAATATCTAGCCCGTCCGGGATTCGAACCCGAGATCTCTAGATTCACAGTCATAAGCACTAACTCCACGGCTATTTCCACTACGCAAATATTGTGCACAAGATGGTGACTTATTTCCACGTTCCAATAATACTGCATTACGGAATTAAGTTTCATTTATATTTTGCTTGTTTCGATAATGTTCCTGAAATTGAGTTTAATATGCCTTATGAATAGGCCCTCTTGTAAGTAAAGAGAATGAATTCAGTAATAGTTCACGAAGGCTTGCTCAATTCTCGGTTGGTTGGTTGGTTGGTTCCTTAGTTTAGGGGCTGCGACAACGCGGTCATGTAGCCCCGTGTACTTTGGGTGTGTGTAGAATCTGTCTGATAACCGGTGTTAATTGTGATGACTGTATTAGTGTGTGTATCTGTTTTTTAATTTAAGTAGGGACTGCAACTTTGAATTTTCAAATAGTTCCTACTTTTGCCGCCAAACGCCACCGTCAACGACTACTAGGCCTAGTTCAGAACTAGCTACTAGACGCCACCGCAGTCGGCTCTTGGCAACGAACGTAGCAACCTAAGAGCGTTGTTTATATTCTTAACCTATCCAATTTAGTTTCACACAGGTGTAATTAGTGGAAAGATCTTTAACATGCCATAAATTTATGACATGGGACCGCCGGCTTTACTTCCCCTCCGAAGGAAGGCATACTGAGGGATTTTTAACGCTCTTAAAAAATCCGACGGCTTCGGCCGGGTTTGAACCCGCTATCTTGGGCATAGAAGCTCAGCATGCTACCAACTACGCCACCGAAGCCGCTGCTCAATTCTCGTATAACCACAACGATTATATTGTATTGATGACTGCATTACCGTTATGTGGCTTAATATTTGTATAGCCATTGTGCAGAAACATAATACCGGCAATGCCGACTACTTACAATGTTTGATATTCAGGTATTTTACCATTTAAATAGTGATACTGTGACCTTTATGCATATCTGATAGCATAAAGTCCACATATTATTCCAACAAAATTTAAGTCATGTCTCAAAGCCGATGTGAGAATGGAAGTTGCTTGTAAAACTAGAAGGACAAAAGGACGGTTAGTACGTGACTTGAAGGAGCTTTCTCCCAGCGCGAACAAAGGTGGCAGGAAAGAGAAAATCCACATCTGGACACCAAATGTGCCAGACAACGCGCGAAGGTCGTTCAACTGCGCGGGCAGATACAGAAAACTCAACGATTACCTACCAAATAAACCCCGCCCATTTGAAAGGAATTAGAGCAGTAATTAGGATACAGAGACAGGAGTTATACCATCGTATAGGGGATGATCCCAGCCTCTCAGAAATATCATCAAAATTTAAATCGGATTATTCTGTGATTTTTGCCAGAATTAAAATGAAATCAGGGGGTGGATTTGAAACGACCAATGGCAGTGAGAGACGCTATACGCGATCAAATCCCGCCGAAATTGAGGGACAATGAAGCAAATTACGGAGCTCATTATCTAACGATCCTACGATCGAATTTTGAATATGAAGGAGTCATTGAGACATTGGGAATGAGGACGTTCTGAGGAGCTAGGTCACATATTCATGTGAGTATTATTTTGGAAATAAATTCTGAGAACCCCCTACTCCACGTCCCTTCAAGAGAAATCGTATAAATAATGGATTGAAACACAGCGAAGTTAGTCTACTCTGGGGCAACGACAGCGGCGGAAGCCCGTGCCGCGAACCTTCGGACAATACGGTGATTTTTATAAGTTCTGTAAGTCTACTCTGGGGCCACGACAGCGGCGGTAGCCCGTGCCGCGAGCCTTCGGACAATACGGAGATTTTTACAAGTTCTATAAGTATACTTTGGGGCATCGTCAAAGGCGAAAGCCCGTGCCCTGAGCGTTCAGAAATTAACATTTTACAAGTTTTATAAGTCTTAATATACGCTGTGGACGCGAGAGCCTGCGTTGAGGCATAAGAATAATTAACATTGTTACAAGTTATAAGTAGGAGCTAAGTATTCGCGAGTGCAAAGTAGAACAGTGCATATCATAACAGTATGACGCAGTTGTAATGATAGGTATAGCCGCACGCGCTATTAAAAGCTAGACCAGTATTCTAGGAAGCTACGAACTGTCGGCCGAACTAAATAAGTAATGATAGCTATATGAGATAGGAGCTTCATGTACGAGAACCGTGCAATGTGTTAATGGTAATAATTCACAGTGGACCTTTGTTTTTGGTGAAATTTTGAGAAAAACCGTGTGTAAATTCTCCTCCATCAAGATGAATCAACTATTGAAGGAGACTGATATCATGGACCAGAACCGCATCAGGAAATATGAGAGATAAGTAAATATTGTATGGGGCATGAGGGTCATAATGTTTCCCATTATTGGGGTCGGATAAGTCTATCTCGATCATAAGCAGTTATGATAAAAATAGATATTTTAGGCGTACCGGGCATGTTTGTGTAGATTTGTGTGTTTATCAGTAATGAGAATTTTGTGTGTTTTATAATGTAATAAGTATATGAGAATCAAAGTGTTATTTTAAATATGGTTTTGTTTTTGGGATGTCATTTATCTTTGTGAATGCACAGTTGGTGTATTCTTTGAATACACGGTACGAGAGATATAATGTCTATTGCTCTTTGTATGTTCATTTTTTCCTTCCTCCTTGCCAAACACCAACAGTGATCATCTGTTTTCTCCCTGTTGAGCATGTCTCTTATGTCTTCATAAGTATGTTTCAGATATATAACTTCTGTGATCCACCTAGCGTCATCTAGTAGCGAACCTCTGAAGCTACTCATTTCCTCATCGTGCAAGAGGACTTACTTATCCATTTGGCTACCAGATCTCGTTACCATCATCAGCTATTTTCTCCTTGAGCAAGAGGACTACGTCTACTTCTTTGCTCACCATGCTGCGCTAGTATCATCTATCAACTCCTTGAAGACCAGCTCAGCAAGAGAAGAACAATTTTTTGCTGTAATGTTGGCTATGTTTATATGTTCTCCTTTTGTCTCCTACCCCCTCTCTTTCCCCTTTTTCTTGGACCCTCCGTGCTACGCTGAGCCTCACTCACTTCTACGTCTGCAGTTGACTCGTTCAGTCAAAGCTCCGCTCGAGCTTAGCCTCCTCAAACCAAGAGGCACACCCTCTTCTTCGCCATGTTGGCTAGATAGTCTTCATAAGGAACTCCGACTTCAACATGAAATCGAGATAAGTACCATTTTTAAAAAGTTTTAACCTCATCTTCATGGTTTTAACTTTCAAGTGCTTTTAATTGTGGGCAGTGTGAAATTGTTTACTTGAGGCAATAATCATTCTTCGTGGGTTTTGCCATGTTGAGCTTTTACTTGGATAAGCCAACCTTACTATAAAAGAGCTTTTCTTAAGCGATTCAAACGAGAAATCTTCTCACTACGTGGGATATTATCTAATACCCACTGTCTATAACTTACAAAGCAAGTTCCTCCGCTGGATTTACTTTAACCCCATTTTACTACTAAGATTGTTCTGGAACTTTCCAGATTCGGTACTCAATCTACGAGTCCTGCCGTCATGCATTTCTCATGTACTTGGGAGAATTCTGTTTAAAACTAAATTACTACAATAGTGAATTTTCGTCCACCGCTGGAACTTTCTATGGCGCATTCAATTGTAAATCACAACTGTTTCAAGAAATAGACTCTCATCTATATAGTGCAATCAGTTCTTTCCATAATTGCAATAACTTTTTTTCTCATAAACTTCAGTGTTTCTCTAGTGAACTTTGCATCCATCTTTACAGACTATAGTGTTAATCAGTGCTTGCTCCACTTTTCTACCGCGTCGCGATCGTCCGGTTATATTAAATACGGCCATGAACATTGTTCCTATATCCCAATGATCTTTCCTTAACCTTCTACTAACAACCATTATTTATAAAATTGTAACTGTCTATAAGGTGTTACTCACGAAGTACCCTTCCAACTTTGCTAGTTTAACATTAATTAAATTCTGCATAATTTCTTGTGTGATACAAGTTTTAAATTTACATTGTTCCTCCCTTCAAAAGCAGGGAAAACAATTCTCTCAACTCCTGAGTGAGTTATTTTTTGGTCTCGCTAAATGAAAACTGCCTCATTTGACTGGCGAGTCTTATTCAAAGTATAAAAGGTCTAGAACCTTCCTTCTGATTAACTTTTCAGGTTCACAGTAAGTGACCTGCTCTCTTTGTACAAATCTCACAAAGTAATTCTGTTTGAATATAAGAAGTTGTAGGAACTTCCTTTTTATTCCTTATGTTTTCCATTTTGTTATCTTCGAAGTTGTTATTCTCGTTAGAATGTTCTTTCAGAGTTTTCATATAAGTACACTGCTTGTACTCCTGTAAATGTCAAAACTTTAATTATTCCATTTTGCCTATTTATGAAATCTTACCAAGATTTTAATACACGGTTTAAAAAACCTTAAAAATTGTCAATTGCCTGGAGCAACTGTTTGATGTTAAGAGGTCTGCGACCCTATTTGTTAAAAGGTTCAAATGAACCATGTTCATTAAATTTATATTGCATAATTGTTAATTTCCTCAAACTTCCTGCATTGTTAAATAAATTAAATATTTATTTTTGGATTCATCATTTCTCTGACACTACAGTTAGGCAGGATCCTGGCTTTCCTAGCTCCGCCTAGGTTTATGCCCTCGTTAATGCTTAATAAAGCTCTTACTATTTGTCTGGCCAGATCATCCCCCTTCCCTATAGTACTTTCATTCGTGCTTGGGAGGAAATACACTACAGGTTCTCTCTGGCAAATTGCCCAAGCCTTATCTGCGGCTCCCGTCAGCCTCGACCAAGCTCATTCCTATTTTAGGTGTCCGAGCACATATTTGCAGTGGCAACCACCTTTAAGTGTGTTTAACACTAAATTTATTACTTTTGTGGGACTCTCCTCCTCTTCTTCTATCCTTCTTTTCCAATCCAAAATCTACTTCCTTCTCTTCATCATCTTCCCTTGGTGGGTGGGTTATCCCCTAGCCTATAATCTACCCAAAATTTGGTGCCGAAACCCGGGTGAGTCCATTTTTTATGTCCATTGTTTGTCAAGTGTCATTTGACAATACTTGGCAAAGTATTAATATCTCCTTTGGATCTTTCAGCTATATCTACATCGTGCAAAGCCTGTGAACGGGAAAGAGGCCGCTCCTGTCTCCTTTGGTGTGTCCCATTCTTTCTACTCATTCGCTGCTGCCAGCTTGACAGCATTTCCAAGGTTCCACAGTTTCGTGAGTTACATTTTCATTTATCTTCCTTAATATGGCTCCCACTGATAAGGATAAGGATGAAAAACTTACTTCTAAACGAGCATCCTATAAAGGGCAAATTACCCGATTCAGAAGGTACATAAAAGAATTAGATCCCTCAGATGCGCAATTAGATTTGTTGAAACATCGTGTAAAGGATTTTGAACGTTCTTATGAAAACTACTGTAACATTCAAACTGAAATTGAAACTTGTATGCTCAATCAAACAGAAGATCGTGTCGAAGTAGAGAACTTATATTACGAAGGCATAGGTTCTGCTTTCAGAATAATACGCCAACTCGAAGAGGAGCAGAAAAAGGACGCTTCTGTTCTTGGTTCCCTTCATGAACCCCAAACTTCTTTCCGTGAAGGCACTCACAAGCCCAAAGCTACTTTACCGAAAATTGATTTACCCCATTTTTCTGGAGATGAATCCACTTGGGATTCTTTCTATGAATTATTTTGCTCCCTTGTTCATGACAATGAAGACATTCAAGTCATTTACAAGTTTCATTACTTGAGATCTATCCTTCGAGGTCAAGCTTTGCAGTTAGTTGAAGCACTTCCTCTGCGTGCCGAAAATTACCCCATTGCCTTTAACTTATTAAAAGAAAGATATGGAAATTCACGTTTACGTATTCAACGCCATATTAAGGCTCTATTTAACCTACCTGCGTCACAGCACAATGACGTCACTAGTTTGCGTACTTTAATTGACACTACCCAACTCCACGTCAAAGCTTTGTCCCAATTAGAGCAGCCTACGGAACATTGGGATACTTTCCTAATACATTTAGTAGTTTCTAAAGTTGATGCTGCTACCCTCAAAGCTTGGGAAATTGAACTTTCTAAGGAAGACGACTACTCTTACGAGCATTTAGTCACTTTCATAAACGCTAGATGCCAACTTTTAACCGCGCTAGCTAATCAGAGCGAACCTTCATCTCCCAGTTCCAAATTCGAATTAATGTCCATCAAACCCAAAAGCGAACGCTCAGCGTCCAATACCCAAAAACCCGGGTCCAGCTCATCCAAATTCAAACCAAACATTACTGGTTACCCAACTAGGTCTAGTGAACGTCGTGTTGCTAGCTCTATTGTTTTAAACACGCAAGGTGAACCTCGCAAAAGTTTAAACGAACCTGTAAAGTGCATACTTTGTAAAGATCCCCATGCCCAATACCTCTGCAAATCCTTTAAAGAAATGTCAGTCGATGACAGACGAAAATTAGTCGCTCAAAACAAACATTGTTTCAACTGCCTAGCGCCTACGCATTCTGCTTCTAACTGTAAGTCCACAAGACTTTGCTACCATTGTGAAAAGGCTCATCATACTCTGCTACATCGTCATGATCAGGCAAGGTCATCAACAGCATCCACTTCTCCTAAAAATGATAGTGTTAACAGTTCTAATGCTTCATCATACATTCAAAATGCTAAGTCCATTCGCAGTGCTCAAGTATTGTTGTCTACTGTCCAAATTGACGTTCAGGATAATTTCGGCAACTGGGTCCGTGCACGCGGTCTTCTAGACTCAGCGGCAACTCATGATTTTGTGTCCAATTCCTTGATTAGAAAACTAGGCCTACCCGTAAACCCCACTTCTATCAATGTGTCAGGCATCAACAGCTCAAAATCGCAAGCTTTACAATTTTCAAAACTAACCATAAGAGATACTTGTCATAGAAACAACTTTCTTAAACTTAATTGTCTAATTCTCAACAGCATTGGAGAAGACACTCCTAGTCATTCGGTTGATATTTCGGGGTTAAACATTCCCTCGCATTTAAGGTTAGCCGATCCTTCGTTTAACATACAAAATCCCATTGACATACTTTTTAGTGCCAATGTCTTTTGGAACTGCCTTCGGAAACAGGTTCGCAAGCTATCCTCAAACGTGGTCGCTAGAGACACTAATTTTGGATGGATTGTCACAGGGCAACTTCCCCATTATTCTCCTCAACCTGCATCGCAATGTTACTTCTCCAATACTGACCTGGAACAGTTTTGGAGGCTTGAAAATGTTGATTCTCCTAATGTAACTTCTTCAGAAAATGAATTCTGTGAGCAACTTTTTTTGAACACGACCACTCGTTCTTCTGATGGCCGGTTCGTTGTTCAAATGCCAAGATTACATAATCCCCCCAAACTTATTAACTCTCAGCCTAAAGCTCGAAAAGCTCTCTTTGCTATCGAGAGCAAATTTAAAAAGGAACCCCTCGTCAAAAAGCAGTACACTGAGTTCATGGATGAGTATGAAAGCTTAGATCATATGGAGGTTGTTAACAAATCTGATGATGAATTGCACCCCCCAATCGAAACGGTTTATTTAAATCATCATCCTGTGTGGAAAAACCCTTTTGTAAAAGATAAAATCCGAGTTGTTTTCAATGGTTCATCACCCGACGTTAATGGCAACAGCCTTAATGACACTCTTTATTCTGGTCCTGCTATTCAATCAGATTTATCTGCTATACTTTTAAACTTTCGATTATTTCCCATAGCTGTCATAGCCGACATAAAACAGATGTACCGTCAAGTGTTAATTCAACCAGAACAACGAGATCTTCAAAGAATCTTGTGGCGTGATGAAATCAATAAGCCCATTAAGGTATTTCGCTTGAAAACGGTTACCTATGGCTTAAAACCCTCTGCTTTCCTTGCTATCCGATCCCTACACTTGCTTGCCTCACAAGATGGTCATTTATTTAACCCCAAAGCCTCTGAAGCACTAACTACGTCCTTCTATGTTGACGATTATTTGCAATCCTTCCCTTCTTTGGAGGAAGCTTCTTTTGTATCTTTAGAACTTCAAGCATTACTAAGGAATGGAGGTTTCCCACTTCACAAGTGGAACTCCAACTCCCCTGAGTTTCTCGCCCAATTTCCCATCGAAGACGTAGATCCCTCTTCTGTCGAAATTTGTGGAAACTCTGAATCTGTAAAAACTCTAGGAGTTCACTGGTGCACTAGCACTGACACTCTTATCTATAAAGTTACGCTCGCAGAAGAGCTTCCTAATACAAAAAGACAAATCCTCTCTGAAATTGCAAAAATTTTTGATCCGCTTCAATTTCTTGCCCCAGTTATTGTTATAGCCAAACTCTTCATGCAAGAGCTGTGGTCACTTAAATGTGAATGGGATGACGCTGTCCCTCTTTCTTTTCTTAATCGTTGGCTCTCGTTTCGCAGCAATTTGCTGGATCTTTCCCTTATTGAAATTCCCAGGAATTTAATCAGCTCTCATTCTAATGCATCTTTTTTCCTTCACGTGTTCGCGGACAGTTCCGAAAAAGCTTATGGTTGCTGTGCATATTTAGTTTATCACGATTCACTTTATGGATCTCCAGTTTCTAACCTTGTTTGTGCCAAATCGAAGGTCGCTCCTCTTAAAACTATCACTTTATCTAGGCTCGAACTGTGCGCTGCACTAATGGCTGCAGAACTTGTCAAGAAATTACGGGAAGTATTAAAGGTCGAATTCTCGCAAATCTATCTCTGGAGCGATTCTATGATCGCCCTTTCTTGGATTGCCAAAAACCCCTCTCACTGGCAAACTTTTGTCGCAAACAGGGTTTCCAAAATTCAAACTCTTTCTTCTGGATGTCAATGGAGGCATGTTCCCAGTGCGGATAATCCAGCTGATATCATCTCTCGTGGTTGTTTACCCTCTCAATTGGCAGCTTCCCAATTATACTGGCATGGGCCCTCGTGGCTAATCGATGAATCTTCCTCATGGCCTTCTAAACCCCCTGCTACAAACTCCAACTTGCCTGACGCTAAAGTACCTCTACCCATTGCTTCGTGTCTTGTTTCCAACGCATCTCATCCTTTGTTGTCACGCTATTCTTCCTTTCATAAATTACTACGAATTATCGCCTATCTCCTTAGATGGAAATATCTTGTGGTTGACCAGCCTCTTCTCCCTAAACCACACCTTACCAATCATGAATTGAATCTTGCTACTATTAAGATTTTACAACTGACACAGCAAGAAGCCTTTTCTTCTGAATTTTCATTGCTTTCTTCTAAAAGAGATCTTCCCAAATCCAGCCGTCTTCGTGCTTTAGCCCCGTTCCTTGATGACCATGGATTACTTAGGGTAGGTGGAAGGCTCTCGCAATCTTTACTCTCTGAGGACAAAAAGCATCCCGTTATTTTGCCTTCCAAACATCACGTTACTTCTTTAATTATACGTGACTTTCATTATCTTAATCTTCATGTTGGTACACGTACTCTGCTCTGTCTCTTAAGAGAAAAGTACTGGATTATAAATGGAATTCATGAAGTTTCTTCTGTAATTCATAAGTGCATTCCTTGTTTCAAAGCGAAACCTAAAATCAACACTCAATTAATGAGCGATCTGCCCTCTTTTCGTTCTTCTCCAATACGCCCATTTGCTTTAACTGGAGTGGACTATATGGGTCCGTTCCAATATCAACAAAACTCTCCTGAAGCTAAACGCAAATTGTTTGGTAAGCTTTATGTTTCTCTCTTTGTTTGCATGGTTACTGGCGCAATCCACTTGGAACTAGTAACGAATGCTTCTACTTCTTATTTTTTATCAGCTGTCTCTCGTTTCACCGCTAGGCGTGGTGTTCCTTCTGAGATGTTCTCTGATAACGCTTCCACCTTTCAGGGCGCAGCTTCCCTGTGGAAGAAAGCTCTCACTTCCTCTCCTGCCATGGAACAAATCTCTAATTTTTCCTATTCAAAAGGTTTCAAATGGCGCTTCATACCTCCTTACGCTCCGCATCATGGTGGTAGGTGGGAATCTTGCGTAAAGCTCACTAAACGTCATTTAAGAAAAGTCTTAGGTAATCGAATTCTGACTTACGAAGAATTCAATTCTCTGTCTGTTCTGATTGAAGGTGTTGTCAACTCTCGCCCTTTAACTCCGCTTTCCAATGACCCTGATGACCTACTTCCACTCACCCCTGGTCACTTCCTTATCGGCACTTCTCTTTCTGCCCCTCCTCCTCTTCCTAATTCTTACAGGGATTTTAATTTACCTATTGTTTGGCGTAAACTTGAAGCCCTCCGTAATTCATTTTGGAAAAGGTGGAACTTGGAATATTTAACTTCCTTGCAACGGAGGCAGAAGTGGTTTCTTTCCAGTCCCGACATTAAAGTAGGGGACTTGGTCTTGGTTAGGGATATTTCACCCCCCCTAGTATGGATTTCTGGTAGGGTGACCCAATGTTACCCTGGAAGAGATGGGAGAGTCAGGGTGGCCAGAATCTTGACTACAAATGGACCGATCACAAGACCATTGTCTTTGATCGCTCCGCTTCCAATAAATGTGTAACTGCTTTCTTGCTCGCTGTTGGTGTTTGTCCCCCCAGTATGGTGTATTCTTTGAATACACGGTACGAGAGATATAATGTCTATTGCTCTTTGTATGTTCATTTTTTCCTTCCTCCTTGCCAAACACCAACAGTGATCATCTGTTTTCTCCCTGTTGAGCATGTCTCTTATGTCTTCATAAGTATGTTTCAGATATATAACTTCTGTGATCCACCTAGCGTCATCTAGTAGCGAACCTCTGAAGCTACTCAATTCCTCATCGTGCAAGAGGACTTACTTATCCATTTGGCTACCAGATCTCGTTACCATCGTCAGCTATTTTCTCCTTGAGCAAGAGGACTACGTCTACTTCTTTGCTCACCATGCTGCGCTAGTATCATCTATCAACTCCTTGAAGACCAGCTCAGCAAGAGAAGAACAATTTTTTGCTGTAATGTTGGCTATGTTTATATGTTCTCCTTTTGTCTCCTACCCCCTCTCTTTCCCCTTTTTCTTGGACCCTCCGTGCTCCGCTGAGCCTCACTCACTTCTACGTCTGCAGTTGACTCGTTCAGTCAAAGCTCCGCTCGAGCTTAGCCTCCTCAAACCAAGAGGCACACCCTCTTCTTCGCCATGTTGGCTAGATAGTCTTCATAAGGAACTCCGACTTCAACATGAAATCGAGATAAGTACCATTTTTAAAAAGTTTTAACCTCATCTTCATGGTTTTAACTTTCAAGTGCTTTCAATTGTGGGCAGTGTGAAATTGTTTACTTGAGGCAATAATCATTCTTCGTGGGTTTTGCCATGTTGAGCTTTTACTTGGATAAGCCAACCTTACTATAAAAGAGCTTTTCTTAAGCGATTCAAACGAGAAATCTTCTCACTACGTGGGATATTATCTAATACCCACTGTCTATAACTTACAAAGCAAGTTCCTCCGCTGGATTTACTTTAACCCCATTTTACTACTAAGATTGTTCTGGAACTTTCCAGATTCGGTACTCAATCTACGAGTCCTGCCGTCATGCATTTCTCATGTACTTGGGAGAATTCTGTTTAAAACTAAATTACTACAATAGTGAATTTTCGTCCACCGCTGGAACTTTCTATGGCGCATTCAATTGTAAATCACAACTGTTTCAAGAAATAGACTCTCATCTATATAGTGCAATCAGTTCTTTCCATAATTGCAATAACTTTTTTTCTCATAAACTTCAGTGTTTCTCTAGTGAACTTTGCATCCATCTTTACAGACTATAGTGTTAATCAGTGCTTGCTCCACTTTTCTACCGCGTCGCGATCGTCCGGTTATATTAAATACGGCCATGAACATTGTTCCTATATCCCAATGATCTTTCCTTAACCTTCTACTAACAACCATTATTTATAAAATTGTAACTGTCTATAAGGTGTTACTCACGAAGTACCCTTCCAACTTTGCTAGTTTAACATTAATTAAATTCTGCATAATTTCTTGTGTGATACAAGTTTTAAATTTACATTGTTCCTCCCTTCAAAAGCAGGGAAAACAATTCTCTCAACTCCTGAGTGAGTTATTTTTTGGTCTCGCTAAATGAAAACTGCCTCATTTGACTGGCGAGTCTTATTCAAAGTATAAAAGGTCTAGAACCTTCCTTCTGATTAACTTTTCAGGTTCACAGTAAGTGACCTGCTCTCTTTGTACAAATCTCACAAAGTAATTCTGTTTAAATATAAGAAGTTGTAGGAACTTCCTTTTTATTCCTTATGTTTTCCATTTTGTTATCTTCGAAGTTGTTATTCTCGTTAGAATGTTCTTTCAGAGTTTTCATATAAGTACACTGCTTGTACTCCTGTAAATGTCAAAACTTTAATTATTCCATTTTGCCTATTTATGAAATCTTACCAAGATTTTAATACACGGTTTAAAAAACCTTAAAAATTGTCAATTGCCTGGAGCAACTGTTTGATGTTAAGAGGTCTGCGACCCTATTTGTTAAAAGGTTCAAATGAACCATGTTCATTAAATTTATATTGCATAATTGTTAATTTCCTCAAACTTCCTGCATTGTTAAATAAATTAAATATTTATTTTTGGATTCATCATTTCTCTGACACTACAGTTAGGCAGGATCCTGGCTTTCCTAGCTCCTCCTAGGTTTATGCCCTCGTTAATGCTTAATAAAGCTCTTACTATTTGTCTGGCCAGATCATCCCCCTTCCCTATAGTACTTTCATTCGTGCTTGGGAGGAAATACACTACAGGTTCTCTCTGGCAAATTGCCCAAGCCTAATCTGCGGCTCCCGTCAGCCTCGACCAAGCTCATTCCTATTTTAGGTGTCCGAGCACATATTTGCAGTGGCAACCACCTTTAAGTGTGTTTAACACTTAATTTATTACTTTTGTGGGACTCTCCTCCTCTTCTTCTATCCTTCTTTTCCAATCCAAAATCTACTTCCTTCTCTTCATCATCTTCCCTTGGTGGGTGGGTTATCCCCTAGCCTATAATCTACCCAACAGTCAAGGGAATATTTGTTTGATAGTGCTTATGCACAATGTAATTGTAAAAGCTAAATGGGGAAGACCACTCGATAGTGTGACAAGACCGGTAAGTGACAATGAAATTATGAGAGTAATAAGTATGGTAAGTGATTATCACGCGAAGGTACGAAGTGGTAAGACAAGAATGGCTACAGGGTAGTATGAGATATATTCAGATGAGGCTAAGAGTCGATCTTCGGTCGAGCAGAAATAAAGCGGATGTGGTATTCCCGCGTTCTTCGATGATATAATGGTGAGTGAAAATAATAGCGGAGGTGGTACTCCCGCATTCTTCGACGATATATAAATGGTAAGTAAAATGATTGAATTCATTAGCTGATGAGAGCCCACTTTAGCTCCGTCGGAAAGAGGTTGAATTGCTCGAGCCCAAGGCAGGTAAAAGGGAGTCTTAAGGAACAGGTAGAAATTGGTTAGCCGTCTGAATTCTCAAAGCAGCCAGGAAGGTTGTGCCGGCCGGCTGGTTAGCATTGGTGAAAGCACGTCTGTCACAAGGTCGAGTTTGGCATTGTATTATACGAAGGGAGATAGCCTGACTCCCTGGGGTTTCTTTTGTGTGCCGCTTCAGGAAGCGATGGGTTATATTTGTCATTATTTTTGGAGTGCATTCATTATGTTGTTGTTTATTAATAATCACGGCGCACTGGCAGCCGAAGTATTTATTTGATGCTTCATGTATGTTGACTTGTTTATTTTACCATAATTAACGGAGTTATAGCTCTGAGCGAAGTAATTGTTTTAAAGTTATAAAAACACACATGCCCGTAACCTAGAATAAACCTATTGCCTTCATTATCTGACTCATGTGAGGAAAGATGATGATTGTACGAATAGACGTGTCCGATTTCCCAAAGAACAAGTTTTGCAAGTTATAAAAATGAGTGCGCAATATTATTGTGATAGAATGGCTGGTTTATTTAAGCCATAGTTATTTGAATTAAGTCTGTTGACAATAACTCTAGGACTTGAAGCAGTGGACTGCAGTTAAAATAGACTATTTTCTATTCCTGGTTTCAGCCAGTGTGAAGCTAAGCATACTTCTAAGCCCCAAGATTCAAAGACCAGCCTCAAACAACTACTGAATGTGGTACAAATCTAACCACGCTACTGCTATAACATTTTGACCCACTACTAAAGTAATGGCCTTTGGGAGGGAAGGTACTGGACCATAGTAAGTCCATACTCAGAAGGTAATTGTCTGAAACCATCTTCGAACCCCGGAACCCAGAAATAATACTAAGGTGATCGGGTAAAATCATAATGTATTGACAATAAACATGCATACAAAACATTAACAAACACTTACAAAATCTAGATGTGGATTCTGACCATCAGTTAAAATAGACTATTTTCTATTCCTGGTTTCAGCCAGTGTGAAACATAATTTTGCATTTTTTTGATATTGTTGTTTTTCAGTAATTTAAGGGAGTTGATTTTATTTTATTTGTCTGTGGTTGGGAGAAAAGGGAGATGATGTTTTTGTGAAATAAATTATTTTATATTAGGAGTTCTCTGACCTACTGATTTTAAGATAAGCCACCTGTGATCCTGTGACAATATTCCTAGGATGTTTAGTATAAATTAGAGCCACCCCGAACAGAGCACCACCCGAGTGAGAGTCGGCATCCTAGAAGAACGCGGAAGGGTATATATGGATTGGTGATAATGATGCAGTTATTCATGTCCATATTAGTTTTCTTTTATTAATTAGTGGATCACAGTGATGGAAAGTGTCAGAGAGTAGCTAGCCGGAGCCTACTGAAGTCTATATGCCGCCTTGAGGTCATATAAACAGATGTAGAGCATTCCCCTATACATTTAATGGCGAGGCCCAGGTGGGGCATTCGACAGTACGACCGGGTCCTTGGATGGTTGCTGCGATGTCTTACGAGCCAAACCATTAGAGGTATTTAATGGCGCCGAACGGTGTGGCCAAATTAACAAGTAATTCAGGGGAAAGTAAAGCCAGGAGTTTGTTTAAAGTAAATAATCGAAAATGCTGAGTTTATTTTGCATAAGTTAGGTAGAAGCAGCGTTTTCGTGGCGCCCTTATATTTGAATAATTAGTAGCAAACTCCAAATGTATGTTGTAGGACGGCGTGAACCGTAAAAGTGATGTCAGTACTTTATTGACAGAACTGGGAAGTTAAAATTAATGCAGAAGGGTAAACTGAAAGTTTATTCACAAAAGCAAACATCAGATAGACAGCTCTTCAAGCATATTAAAGTCATTAATGGGATTAACGTAAATTGGGAATAAGCGACTCATTTTATGAATGCAGAAGATGGGAACATGAGACTCCATGCCCCAGTCTTCTCAAATAAGTATTATATTGTGTGATATGGCATCGGTGGAAGAGATTCGACTTATTATCGAGAATTCAGTGGCTAGAACGATGGAACAGTTCGAACACTTTAAGAGGGAATGCAGGGAACAGAGTGAATTAAACAATGCACGTATAGCGGAGCAGAACGAATTAAACAATGCACGTATTGCGGAACAAATTGCAGAACAGAGTGAATTAAACAATGCACGTATTGCGGCACAAATTGCAGAACAGAGTAAATTAGACAATGCACGTATAGCGGAGCAGAACGAATTAAACAATGCACGTATTGCGGAACAGTTAGCGGAGCAGATAGCGGAGCAGATAGCGGAACACACTAAGACAAATAATGCACTACTCGCGGAACAAAATACAGTTACTAACACACAGTTAATGGAACAAATTGTAGAACAGGGTAGGCTGAATAAGGAAGCGTTAAAAGAGGAACTGACAGATAAATTAGCAGAGCAAATAGCTAAACTCACGCTTGAGACTACCACACAGTTAGGTCAGATGGAGACGAACTTAAGGCAATCAATAGCGTTTAGTGAAGAAAAGACGGCAGCGAAACTCATACAGCTAGAAGAAATATGTAACGCTAACACAGAAGGGTTAAAGACAGAACAATTAGCAATTCAAGCTACCATAAAAGGAGTAGATAACGAGGTTAAGTCTGCGGCAAAACAATTGCACAGCCTGGAAGGAGAGATGATAGAGATTAGAACGGAAATAGACAAGGCAGCTTTGACTTCAGCAGAACGATGGAGAATTCAGGAAAACGAGAATGATGCACTTAAAGAGAGGATTCGGGAAAGCAATGAAATGATAGGAGGCAGGCTCGATCAGCTGGAAAGCGAGAAGAAAGAGGGAAAGAGAGAAGAGGAAAATAGATATGAGGCAATAAGACTGGAAATAAACAAGACATGCCAACAAATTGGAATTGACGGGAAAGAGGATAGAAAGAAACTTATAGAACAGATGGAAGAAAACCAAAGGAGAATAAAGGAGGTCGAACTGCAGTTACTGGGAAAAATGGAGATACAAGAAAGGAAGATCATTAAGACCGAGATACAGTCTCTACAACAGGAAATGCTTCTGGAACTGAAAGCTCACAGCAGCGGTAAAGAAACGAGCAGTGTGGCTAATCACTTCAACACAAGCCAGACCCAGGTAGAGAGAATGAATGAACTGAGTCCGGGCCGTGCGACTGCAGGTAGCGAAAATAATGAAGGGTTTCAAACATTTAGGGGACTTGCTTCAACACCTCAACAGCCGACTGGCGATAATAATAACAATAACTCAACTACACAGTATGTTCAAATAATTAGGATGCAGGAGGATCGCCCACGAAAATTTAACAATGATGGTTCACAAACACCGAAAGCTTTTCTAAAAGATTTGGAACAATACCTTACAGACAATAATATTCCTGAGAATAAGAAACTCAGAATAACAGAGAAACTACTGGCGGATAGCGTCCTGACGTGGTTCAGAAGCTTTCGCTACACCTTTGAGGACATGGATACGTTCAAGCAAGCAGTTTTACGTCGTTACTGGAGCATGTCTATACAACATAATTTAAGGATGGAATTATATAGTAGGAAGTACCACGCGTCGCAACCGACACGCTACTCAGAATATTTCTCGGCTCAGCTACTTAGACTGAAGGATATGGATATTTTACCACCGGAGTCAGAACTGGTGATGACAATTGGAAAGCAGCTTCCATTGCCAGTACAACAGTTTTTAATTGTGGCAAACGTCTCGAGCGCACTGCAAGCAGAGGAGGTGTTACGTCAGTTGGACGAGACGTCACTAAATAATCAAAACAGACACGTCAGAGCGAGTGACAGCGCAGCGCTAGAACACCAAGCCGAGCTAGTTAAAACTAGAGAGCAAAGCACCAACACTAATGTTAGCCATAGAAGCGGGAATAATAACGGAAGGCCAGACTCGCCGAAAGAGGAGCAGAGGAGATATGAGCCAAGGAACGAGAGGAACTGGCAGCCACAACAGTACAGGAGAGATGAATGGAGAGGGCGTGGTCGCGAAGGTCCATATCATCATCGCAGATATGATAGGAGAGATAATAGGACGTGGAACCGAAGACGAGAGGAGAACCGAGGATATCCGGAAGACAGTCGACGGGAATTACAAAGCAGGCATGAGGCATCACAATGATACCTAGATGAGTTGCATCGCAACCAAGAGACGGAGAAGGATCGCTGGCGAGGGACAATGGAGAATCGCGAGAACCCAGATATGGAAATCACTGGAGCAGAGAGTGAATTAATGCAGCAGCACCGCGAAAGCCAGAATGAGAAAAGGAACACGGGGGCTATAAAAAAAAGTATTAGAGGGTGAACGAGATAGGCTAAATTTCACGCCAGATAAGACACAATGGTTGATAGCGAACATCGAGGAATGGGTCGCAACTCCTGAGGATTTTACACGTGAAATTATTCAACCGGAACGACATTGTTTGAGGAGATTACCAGTCATCATTACGAGGATAGAAGGACTAAGAGTAAAAGGATTAGTGGATACAGGGGCACAGCTATGTCTAGTATCAGAGGCATTAATTAAAGCTCTAAGCGAGAAACAGAGAATACCTACGATTCCAGTGCCACAGGTCAAAATTCGAGGAGTCATTCCCGAAAAATCAGCTGTATGCAAATTTCAGGTACAACTGGATCTAGAAATATTAGGACACACTTTCTCACATGTATTCATGGTGATGAACAAGTTGAATGTAAATTTGATTCTGGGGGCGGATTTCCTGTATGAGCACCAAGCAGTAATTGACCTGCGCAACAATGCAATTAAATTCAGAAATGTGGAAGGATTATCAGCAGTAGGACTGAACATGAATAACCACGGCTTAGATAGAGAAGCTGACATCTGGAAGCTGGAGGCCATTCCTGAGGAAGAAGAAGAAGAAGAAAGTCAAGCAGATGAAGAGGACTCGAACACAGGACTCCTGGAGGGAAAGCAAGAATTGGAAGATGAAATGTGGTCCATGGCAGTAGAAGAAGATGGCAACAAAGACAGTTTTGAGGCACTTTTGAAAGAAAAATTAAGAGAGGCAAAGCTGAATGATGATGAAAGAAATTGCTTGGCACAAATGCTTTGTAACCACTCAGCAGCATTTAATACGCTACCGGGAAAAATTTTAAATTTCAAGTACGCTATGCAGGTAGATGACTGGGCACCATTTAAGAGCCGACTCTACCCAATTCCAGAAAAGCAGCGTGCAGCAGTTAGGAAAATTTTAGGTGAGATGCTTAAAGGGGGCATAATTAAGAAAGCTCCAACCCCATATTTGAACGCCATATTAGCGGTGGCGAAGCCAAATGGTTCAGTGAGGTTGTGTCTCGATGCTCGCACCCTCAATTCCAGATTAATAGATGAAACCGACCGGGCACCACTAATTAAAGATGTACTCAAGAAGTTCCATAAGAAGAAAATATATTCGTATGTCGACCTTGCAAATAGCTATTGGCACATCGAGTTAGAAGAGAAATCACAGCTGTTAACTGGATTTCTATTCGACAATCAGAGTTTCACCTGGTGTCGCTTACCATTTGGAGTTAAGACAGCCGGATCTGCACTAATCCGAGCATTGGATCGAAACTTAACAGAAGAAGTGAAAGACATGACTGTCAGATATGTCGACGATATCTTACTAGCATCAGAGAGCAATGAGGAACACATGCAAAATTTAAGCAAGTTGTTAGAGAACCTAGAAAGGGCAAATTTCAAGATCAATCTAAAAAAATCACACTTTTTTCAGCACGAAATTTTATATTTAGGACATATTGTTGATGGAGAAGGGATCAGGCCCAATCCAGTGAAAATCGAAGCCATTAAAAATTTTCCTCGACCGACCAGAGTCAAGCACATAAGGATGTTCTTGGGAGCCACCAACTTCTTTCGTGAAAACTGTCCAGGATACACCGAAGTAGTAGCATCATTACAAGAGATGCTAAAAAAGAACAACCGTTGGTTTTGGAACGAAGAGTGTGAGAGGTCATTCATAGCTACGAAGGAATTATTGTCAAATAACATCAAACTGAGCTACCCAGATTTTTCGAAGGGGTTTATAATTCAAGCAGAGGCATCTTTAGTGGGCATTGGAGCAATGCTTTTCCAAGAAGACGCAGAGAGAACAGCAAACCGCTCATACATAGCATTCATCAGCAGGAAATTAAGAAAACATGAGAAAAGTTATACCATCTCAGAGCTGGAGCTTTTGGCGATCATATACGCGCTACAACAATGGCGTCGTATTATATATGGTTTTTCCATAACAATCCGCACTGATCACAAGGCGCTGACCTTCTTATTTAAGACTACCATGGTGAGTGAACGTATCAACAGATGGGCCATTTATATGCAGCAGTTTAATATACAAATTGAGCACATATCAGGAAAATTGAATGTAATCCCGGATATTTTGAGCCGAAATCCAGAAGAAGAGGCACAACAGGAGGAAATGTTAGTGCAGCACATTGAGCTGACAAATGAAGATCGAGATTTCTTACAAGAACTGAGGAGGTTACCGCAGGAACAAGAAAAGGAGCCATGGATGATGCAGATGATTAAATTCCTCAAGAGAGAGATAACACCTGATACCCCAGCATATCGAGAAATTGAAGCTCAAGCGAGAAGTTATTCATACTTCAATAATATGCTCCATAAATTTATAGATGAGGATCATGTCAAGTTACGGATATTGTTACCAGCTTCGTTACAGAGGAAATTAGTGTGGCATACTCATTACACACTTGGTCACATAGGGTTAGACAAGACGCAAGCAACAATAGGTGAAGCTTTCACTTGGCCACGGATGAGGATTACTATACGCGATGTCCTGAAGACATGTGATATTTGCCAGCGCGCAAAACCCAATAACTTCCTCATGAGACAATACCCAAAGCCAATATTGCCACAGAAACCGTTAGAGCTCATTGCTACGGACTGTCTTGGTCCATTGCCAAAAGGACGTAGAGGAGTGCGACATGTCCTTGTATGTGTAGACGTCTTTTCTAAATTTGTTGTTCTATGTGCTATCCAGAAAACAACTTCGAAACAGGTCCTGAGCCGCATCAAGAATCGAGTTATACCTATAATGGGAAAGCCTGAGTTTATTCTTTCTGATCACGGAAGTTATTACACATCAGCAGAATTTAAGCGCGGATTGAATGAGCTAGACATCAAGCATGTACTATCTAGCATACGCCATCCACAAGGAAATCCAAGCGAGAGAGTCATCCGTGAGGTCTCGAAACACATTCGGATGTTCATTCCTACAGAACACCACCGTTGGGCCGATACATTGAAAAATATTGAGATTTGCATCAATATGACACGTCATGAGTCAACTGGACAAGTACCGTATACGTTACACTTGAACCAGCAACCACCGAGATCTTGGACAACAGTACTAGATTGCCCAAGAGATCCGCAACCAGCACCACAGCTGAGAGTCGAACGGACGGTCACCTAAATGAGGGAACAGGCTGACAGGAGGCTGAGAAGACTGAAAGGAAAACGCTTTCACAGGGAATTGAACGTCAATGAACTAGTTTTGTTGAAGAGGCCACCTATCTCTGATCCAGCAAACAAAGTATTTCATAAGTGTTTAGTGCTTTTCAGTCGGTCAACACGAATGTACCCAAAAGAGATGGGTTATGCCCTAATCCTGAAATAAATTACATGAGATTAATAAAACACTAGGATGACCAGTTTCGATCGTCAAGCGATCATCATCAGATCCATTACACTTAGGCTATAAAATCTATGTTTGAAATACAGGTGAAAATATTTACAATATGTACAATTATTTAGTTGCAGTATTGGTACTGCAACTGTCAGTGTATGCTAAATGCAGTATATATGTTAGGTGAAATGCTAAATGGTGATAGCTATCCGGAGATTGTACTTTAGAGAGATTATATGGTTGTAAACTATGGTTAAAGTATAAAATTTTAGGCTAACTACTTATCTGATTGTCTTCCGTACTACAGCTACTCGCAGTTTTCGTGTTTACTAGAACTCACTGTGCGGTCAAACACCACAAAGTATTTCATAAATGGTGTTTCCCATACGTAGGACCGTATCGGATCATAAGAAATTTGGGGAATAATGCATTTAAGATACAGGACGTAAACAGTGGAAACACATCAGTTGTAAATTGCTCAAACCTAAAATTATATTACAAAAGGGAACCGTTTGATCAACCACGGAATACCGCGGGTGTCAACGTTATGGAAATTGAATAAAGATGAGCCAAATGCACGTGGAACGAGGAAGTAGTCCATCATAAACAGACCCGGTGTTCACAGTGAAAGACCGTGAAGCAAGTAAACTGGGCGAGACAGGCGGACAATAGCTAGCTACCTGCGCCAGACAGCGGAGACACTAATCTCAGCAAGAATGTGGAGAGGGAGACAAGAATCGTACCAAGGGATTCCCTGCACACGACAGCAGTGGCGAACCAAATAAACAACAAGGAGTGACGACGGAACCTCGCAGCATCCGGGAGGCGGGTCGAGATTGAAAAAAAAAATCATACGTTCCATATCGATTTTTTTTCTTGGCAGAAGGGTAATGTGACCTTTATGCATATCTGATAGCATAAAGTCCACATATTATTCCAACAAAATTTAAGTCATGTCTCAAAGCCGATGTGAGAATGGAAGTTGCTTGTGAAACTAGAAGGACAAAAGGACGGTTAGTACGTGACTTGAAGGAGCTTTCTCCCAGCGCGAGCAAAGGTGGCAGGAAAGAGAAAATCCACATCTGGACACCAAATGTGCCAGACAACGCGCGAAGGTCGTTCAACTGCGCGGGCAGATACAGAAAACTCAACGATTACCTACCAAATAAACCCCGCCCATTTGAAAGGAATTAGAGCAGTAATTAGGATACAGAGACAGGAGTTATACCGTCGTATAGGGGATGATCCCAGCCTCTCAGAAATATCATCAAAATTTAAATCGGATTATTCTGTGATTTTTGCCAGAATTAAAATGAAATCAGGGGGTGGATTTGAAACGACCAATGGCAGTGAGAGACGATAGACGCGATCAAATCCCGCCGAAATTGAAGGACAATGAAGCAAATTACGGAGCTCATTATCTAACGATCCTACGATCGAATTTTGAATATGAAGGAGTCATTGAGACATTGGGAATGAGGACGTTCTGAGGAGCTAGGTCACATATTCATGTGAGTATTATTTTGGAAATAAATTCTGAGAACCCCCTACTCCACGTCCCTTCAAGAGAAATCGTATAAATAATGGATTGAAACACAGCGAAGTTAGTCTACTCTGGGGCAACGACAGCGGCGGAAGCCCGTGCCGCGAACCTTCGGAAAATACGGTGATTTTTATAAGTTCTGTAAGTCTACTCTGGGGCCACGACAGCGGCGGTAGCCCGTGCCGCGAGCCTTCGGACAATACGGAGATTTTTACAAGTTCTATAAGTATACTTTGGGGCATCGTCAAAGGCGAAAGCCCGTGCCCTGAGCGTTCAGAAATTAACATTTTACAAGTTTTATAAGTCTTAATATACGCTGTGGACGCGAGAGCCTGCGTTGAGGCATAAGAATAATTAACATTGTTACAAGTTATAAGTAGGAGCTAAGTATTCGCGAGTGCAAAGTAGAACAGTGCATATCATAACAGTATGACGCAGTTGTAATGATAGGTATAGCCGCACGCGCTATTAAAAGCTAGACCAGTATTCTAGGAAGCTACGAACTGTCGGCCGAACTAAATAAGTAATGATAGCTATATGAGATAGGAGCTTCATGTACGAGAACCGTGCAATGTGTTAATGGTAATAATTCACAGTGGACCTTTGTTTTTGGTGAAATTTTGAGAAAAACCGTGTGTAAATTCTCCTCCCATCAAGATGAATCAACTATTGAAGGAGACTGATATCATGGACCAGAACCGCATCAGGAAATATGAGAGATAAGTAAATATTGTATGGGGCATGAGGGTCATAATGTTTCCCATTATTGGGGTCGGATAAGCCTATCTCGATCATAAGCAGTTATGATAAAAATAGATATTTTAGGCGTACCGGGCATGTTTGTGTAGATTTGTGTGTTTATCAGTAATGAGAATTTTGTGTGTTTTATAATGTAATAAGTATATGAGCATCAAAGTGTTATTTTAAATATGGTTTTGTTTTTGGGATGTCATTTATCTTTGTGAATGCACAGTCAAGGGAATATTTGTTTGATAGTGCTTATGCACAATGTAATTGTAAAAGCTAAATGGGGAAGACCACTCGATAGTGTGACAAGACCGGTAAGTGACAATGAAATTATGAGAGTAATAAGTATGGTAAGTGATTATCACGCGAAGGTACGAAGTGGTAAGACAAGAATGGCTACAGGGTAGTATGAGATATATTCAGATGAGGCTAAGAGTCGATCTTGGGTCGAGCAGAAATAAAGCGGATGTGGTATTCCCGCGTTCTTCGATGATATAATGGTGAGTGAAAATAATAGCGGAGGTGGTATTCCCGCATTCTTCGACGATATATAAATGGTAAGTAAAATGATTGAATTCATTAGCTGATGAGAGCCCACTTTAGCTCCGTCGGAAAGAGGTTGAATTGCTCGAGCCCAAGGCAGGTAAAAGGGAGTCTTAAGGAGCAGGTAGAAATTGGTTAGCCGTCTGAATTCTCAAAGCAGCCAGGAAGGTTGTGCCGGCCGGCTGGTTAGCATTGGTGAAAGCACGTCTGTCACAAGGTCGAGTTTGGCATTGTATTATACGAAGGGAGATAGCCTGACTCCCTGGGGTTTCTTTTGTGTGCCGCTTCAGGAAGCGATGGGTTATATTTGTCATTATTTTTGGAGTGCATTCATTATGTTGTTGTTTATTAATAATCACGGCGCACCGGCCGCCGAAGTATTTATTTGATGCTTCATGTATGTTGACTTGTTTATTTTACCATAATTAACGGAGTTATAGCTCTGAGCGAAGTAATTGTTTTAAAGTTATAAAAACACACATGCCCGTAACCTAGAATAAACCTATTGCCTTCATTATCTGACTCATGTGAGGAAAGATGATGATTGTACGAATAGACGTGTCCGATTTCCCAAAGAACAAGTTTTGCAAGTTATAAAAATGAGTGCGCAATATTATTGTGATAGAATGGCTGGTTTATTTAAGCCATAGTTAATTGAATTATGTCTGTTGACAATAACTCTAGGACTTGAAGCAGTGGACTGCAGTTAAAATAGACTATTTTCTATTCCTGGTTTCAGCCAGTGTGAAACATAATTTTGCATTATTTTGATATTGTTGTTTTTCAGTAATTTAAGGGAGTTGATTTTATTTTATTTGTCTGTGGTTGGGAGAAAAGGGAGATGATGTTTTTGTGAAATAAATTATTTTATATTAGGAGTTCTCTGACCTACTGATTTTAAGATAAGCCACCTATGATCCTGTGACAATATTCCTAGGATGTTTAGTATAAATTAGAGCCACCCCGAACAGAGCACCACCCGAGTGAGAGTCGGCATCCTAGAAGAACGCGGAAGGGTATAATACGAAGACTTCGAACATGTACCATGTGCTTTGAAGCAATCGCTTGACACCAGAGTTCGCATGAGCGTTTACCGTTCAGTATGTCATATACATTCCACATGGCCGAGAGTACGTCATGGTATCAATTTCCGACACCGCGCGCTCATTGTTTCTCTTACCACTGCCAGCTGGGTCAACCGATCAAGTTGGCAGTGCGTCTTACACTTCTGTTCGATTGAACGGAAGCGTGCTAGCTGGTGCCAGCTCGATCGTTCCGATCCACTTCCGTCCCATTTTTCAAAATCACTCCCACAAAAATATCCAGCAACCGAGTGGAAAGATGTTTCTCATCAAAAAGAAGCTCAAGAAAAGGAATGGGAAGAGACAGGAGAAGATGAGGAATTAAGAAACATTGTTTTGAAAATTCCTGGATATTCGGAAGTCAATGCTGAAGATCTAGGAGAGTGGATGGTGTGTGATTCGTCAGACCCTGGGTCTCAAATTCTAAATGATGATGAACTTATTGAAAGTGTGAGAGAAGAAAGGAAAAATATGACGTTGGTTCGTTGGCTCTTTAGTTCAGGGGCTGCGAGAACGAAGTCATGTAGCCCCGTGTACTTTGGGTGTGTGTTGAATCTGTCTGATAACCCGTGTTACTGTAATGGCTGTATTAGTTTGTGCTATCGGTTTTCAAGTCAAGTAAGGACTGCAGACATTGATTTTTTTAAATTAGTTCCTACTTTTGCCTTCAAACGCCACCGTCAACGACAACTAGTTCAGAACTGGGTTACTTGATGCCACCGAAATGGGCTCCTGGCAACGAACATCGGAACCTAAGAGCGTTAGTCAAATGTTTAACCTATAATTTAGCTTCACTCAGATGTAATTAGTGGAAGGTTCTTTAACATGCCATAAATCTATGACATGGGACCGCCGGCTCTATTCCCCTTCAAAGGAAGGCATACTGAGGGATTTTTAACGCTCTAAAATAACCTGAAATAAACTACATGTGATTAAGAAAAGAAAAACCAAGATAATGAAATGTAGTCGAGATGGTAGACAGAACAGTAATGTATGGTTGGAAGGAGAAAGATTGGCTCAAGTAAATCTTTTCAAGTACTTGGGAAGCATTATTACTTCTGATGGGAGGTGTGAAAAGGACATCCGCTCTCGAATAGCCCAGGCTAAAGAAGCTTTCAACAAGAAGAGAAGTCTCCTGACATCCAAAGCCATATCCCTACAAGTCAAACAAGTAGTTCAGTGAAGAACTATACAGCCTATTTTCATATATCCTGCTCATGTTAATTGCCACTATCAACATACAAAATTTCTGTTTAATTGCTGTAACAGATTCGTAGATATTGAGAACCGTCTAAATATTTCAGATGGTCGCCAGGTTGGATTTTTATTTTTGTACTATTACATTAAGATTATTGTGTACGTTTGGTATTCAAACTTCAATCGCATGATTAGACAACAAGGAGTAAAAACGAGATTTTAAAATTACGCACAGCAGCCATCTTGTGGTAATGCAAACCATTGAAATAAATTAGATGCCAGTGGATCAACATTTGTATAAGCATTTAACGTGCAACGTTTCACGGCACTCGGATAGTTAATTCGCGAGAAACGTCCATTTAAATATTTATAATTCGCGTCGCCGCCATGTTGGATTTGTGCTCACCAGGTTCCTGATTGTCCTATAGGTGAACATATGTTCATAGTCTCTATGAACATAAAAAAAATCAGTTTGGTTGCTGTAAAAGATTCATAGATATTGAGAACCGTCTAAATATTTCGGGAGCTCACCATTTAGGAGTGTTATGTGTATAGGCCATAGAGTTATGTACCATTCAAGGACAATTATTGCCGAGGTTCATTATTCAAACTTTCACTTCGATCGCATGATTACGACACAAGAAATTAAAACTTAATTTTAAAATTTCGCACAGCCGCCATTTTGAGGTTATGTAAGCAATTGAATTAAATTAGATGGCAGTGCATTACAATCTGCAAAATCAATTACTGTACCACATTTCACTGCGCTCAGAGAGTTAAATCACGAGAAAAGTATCTTAAAATATTTTAAATTCGCTTGGTCGCCATGTTCGTTTCGTACTTTACAGGTTTATGAAATATACATAAGTATACCTGTATCAGTACCCTTTATCACCGTACAAAATTGCAGGGTGATATCTGTAATAGTTTCGGAGATATAGAATGTCAGTGAAATATTTCGCACAGCCGCCATTTTGAGGTTATGTAAACAATTGAACTAAATTAGACTCCAGTGCATTACAATGTGTATAAACATTTGCTGTACCAAGTTTCATTACATTTAGATAGTTAAATCGCGAGAAAAGTCTATTTAAATGTCTCAACTTCGCTTGGCCGCCATGTTGGTTTTGTAGTCACCAGGTTTTTGAAAGTCTCATAGGTGAACTTCTAGTAGTGCCCTTTATCACCGTACACAATTTCAGGGCGATATCGGTAATAGTTTCGGAGATATTGAATGCTAGTGAAATATTTCGCACAGCCGCCATGTTGGATTGGAGAGACGTAACAAAATTTGAAGGGCACGGTCGAGGTCGCCGGGAATAGTGCTATGAACTTCCCGAGTTTCATTGAAATCGCTCCAGCCGTTTCGATTTTATTAGGGGGGGGGGACACACACACGAATCACACACACACGCACACACACACACACACGGACAAAAGGTGATCTCATAAGCCTATTTTTTTTTTTTTCAAAATTGAAAATAGGCTAAAAATACTTCATTAAAAGCTACATTTGGAGCATTGCGACCTATGGTTGCGAAACCTGGACACTATTGAAGGCCGACAAGAAACGATTATGTGCATTTGAAATGTGGTGCTGGCGACGAATGCTACGGATACCTTGGACCCTAGGGCTAACTAATGAAGAGGTTCTAAGAAGAGCAGAGGAAATCATCGATCTGACAGAAACAATGAAAGAAAAGAAGAAATAATTGGATAGGTCACCTACTCCGGCATTCACCATGGTGCATCACACTGCTTGAAGGGAAAATGGAAGGCAAGGCAGGAAGAGGACGACCAAGAGCAGAGTTCATTGATGACATCGGAGGAAGATGTCCGCACCACCTGATCAAACAGCGGGCTCAGGATAGAAGACCTTTGGACGAAGACATTCATGCTAGCCACCAACCGCCAAATTGAGGAGAGAAAGAAGAAGAAGATATACAGTATTTATTGTTATGGACTATTGAAGAAGAAGAAGAAGAAGAAGGAAACTAAAGAATGACCTGTTTCGCTCATCAAGCGAGCATCGTCGGATCCTAATGCGCAAGACAAACAACTCTACAAAACCCACAATTAAAAAAAATACTAAATACAAGTAAACCTGTCAGAAACTCAGTAAGTGTTGTAATTGTTACTGATAAATAATAGGGCATTAAACACCGAAGAAAGGAAATATTTATTTTAATGTTGCAAAATTTAGAAATGACGATCACATCCTCCCCCAAAGTAGGTGTAGCTACTAAACTACAGTAGTATTGTAAACTAATGAACTACAAGTACTCTGCTGTGATGCTATAACTACAACATACGGAACAGTGTTTGTCTACTGTTTATGAGTTGAAATAGAGACTTATCTGAAACTATGAAATGTTGCAAGGCCTCTCAGACGAACACTTTTTCGGGCAAATACAATCTGTTTGTAGAAATACCTCCAAACTCTGAAGTTTAATTCTTTGAATTTGAGTAGCTTTTAAAAAAACAGTTATCTGTTGAGAAGTTTTCAGATTATGTAAGATTGAAATACCGTATCCAAGGTTGCATTCAAACAATAGTGTAATTGACAGGAAAGATGTAAGAATCATCTATGTTATAGTAAATATAAGAATCAAAGGTATTACAGTTCAAAGAAATAAGTTTAATTGTTAATTGAGAGCTACAATAGCGAAGTCATCTGCCCTTGATCCAAGCAACACATCCACGTCTTAATAAAACTGTCATGTGGTCAGTTGAAATAATGCAATAACCAGTCTCAAAACCATCATATATCATTGGTCCTCACCATATATCACTTATAAAGTGAACTACGCTAGCATCTGCAGCTACGGTAATACGGCTCCACAAAAACGAGGGCTGTTTTTTTTTCAAGTTCCGATGGACTGTATAAAAATAACAGATTTACACATCAATCTGATTTTACTACTAAATGTTCGCTTGTTTATTCTTAAATCTCAACATAATCGTCAAAACGATTGAAACATTTGTCGTATCGTTACACCAGCTTTCCAATGCCCTCGGCAAAATATTCTGCCGCCACTGAGGTGGGTATGTCTGGACAGTCTCCTGAAGTGTTTCCTTTTTGGTGAGGCGTTGCCGCCCAACCATACCTTCAATTCTCGAAAAAGGTGAAGATCATTCACGACCACTCTGTGCCAACGTTACGATAGTCTTTTTCAAAGAATTCAAGTGTGAAGTTTTGGACCATCTGCCGTTTTAGTCCTAATCAGCACTGAAGGATTTTCACGCCTCGCCAAAAAGGAAACACTTTAGGAGACTCTCCAGACATACCCACCTCAGTGGCGGCAGAATATTTTGCCGAGGGCATTGGAAAGCTGGTGTAACGATACGACAAATGTTTCAATCGTTTTGGCGATTTTGTTGAGACGTAAGGATAAAACAAGCAAACATTCTGTAGTAAAATCAGTTTGGTATGACAATCTGTTATTAGCCTATTTTTCACATTTTGCAACAAGATGTTCAGTAAAGAACATATAGCCTACTTTCTCCTAAATGCATGGGTATTGTTATAACTCTTTGTCCTTTTCAAGGAGTATGATTGAATGTTGGTTGTAGTAGCTTGTTGAAATACAACGTGCTATAGGGATATTAAACATGAATATGAGGTGCCCTTTGCTAGTGCTACCTCTGTACCAAATTTCGTTCAATTCGGTTTCACCGTGTTTGAATTGATAGGGGGAATCGATTTGCACACATACTTGGCCACCATCTGCAAACTATTGGGCTGATGTTCTTGCAGTTTGGTCTGAATATGTTTCCCACATAAAGATATGGTGTTGCAATATTTGGTAGAGACTAGATTATTAGGTTGGTCGTACATTTTAGCTTTTAATATTTGGGTGGCCGCGATTACGTTTCCGTCAAGATAGCGGTGATATAAAACATGACACTGAGGTGCCCTTTGCTAGTGCTACCTCTGTACCAAATTTCGTTCAATTCGGTTTCACCGTGTTTGAATTGATAGGGGGAATCGATTTGCACACATACTTGGCCACCATCTGCAAACTATTGGGCTGATGTTCTTGCAGTTTGGTCTGAATATGTTTCCCACATAAAGATATGGTGTTGCAAAATTTGGTAGAGACTAGATTATTAGGTTGGTCGTACATTTTAGCTTTTAATATTTGGGTGGCCGCGATTACGTTTCCGTCAAGATAGCGGTGATATAAAACATGACACTGAGGTGCCCTTTGCTAGTGCTACCTCTGTACTAAATTTCGTTCCATTCGGTTTCACCGTGTTCGAATTGATAAGGGGAATCGATTTTCACACAAAGATGGCCGCCATTCGCAAAATATTAGGCTGATGACCTATTAGTTTGGTCAAAGGATGCTCCCTCCATAAAGGTATGTTGTTGCTAAATTTGCTAGAGATCGGATGATTAGGCTAATCGTAATTTGATTTAAGCTTTGAACATTTGTGTGGCCGCCATTACGTTTCTGTCAATATGGCGGCGATATAAATCATGACACTGAGATGCCCTTTGCCAGTGCTATCTCTGTACCAAATTTCGTTCCATTCGGTTTCACCGTGTTTGAATTAATAGGGAGAATCGATTTTGACACAAAGATGGCCGCCATCCGCAAACTCTTAGGCGAATGACCTATTAGATTGGTCAAAGGATGCTCCCTCCATAAAGGTATGTAGTTGCAAAATTTGGTAGAGATCGGACGATTAGGTTAATCGTAATTTGATTTAAGCTTTGAACATTCGTGTGGCCGCCATTACGTTTCAGTCAAGATGGTGGCGATATAAAACATGACACTGAGGTGCCCTTTGCTAGTGCTACCTCTGTACCAAATTTCGTTCCATTCGGTTCCACCGTGTTCGAATTAATAGGGGGAATCAATTTTGACATAAAGATGGCCGCCACACGCAAACTATTAGGCTAATAACCTATTAGATTGGTCAAAGGATGCTCCCTCCATAAAGGTATGTAGTTGAAAAATTTGGTAGAGATCGGATGATTAGGTTAATCGTAATTTGATTTAAGCTTTGAACATTCGTGTGGCCGCCATTACGTTTCTGTCAAGATGGCGGCGATATAAAACATGACACTGAGGTGCCCTTTGCTAGTGCTACCTCTGTACCAAATTTCGTTCCATTTGGTTTCACCGTGTTTGAATTAATAGGGGGAATTGATTTTCACACAAAGATGGCCGCCATCCGCAAACTATTAGGCTAATGACCTAGTTATTTGGTCAAAGGATGCTTCCTCTACAAAGGTATGTTGTTGCAAAATTTGGTAGAGATCGGATGATTAGGTTAATCGTAATTTGATTTAAGCTTTGAACATTTGTGTGGCCGCCATTACGTTTCCGTCAAGATGGCAACGATATAAAACATGACACTGAGGTGCCTTTGGTTAGTACTACCTCTGTACCAAATTTCGTTCCATTCGGTTGCACCGTGTTTGAATTAATAGGGGGAATCGATTTTCACACAAAGATGGCCGCCATCCGCAAACTATTACGCTGATGACTTATTAGTTTGGTCAAAGGATGCTCCCCCCATAAAGGTATGTTGTTGCAAAATTTGGTAGAGATCGGATGATTAGGTTAGTCGTAATTTGATTTAAACTTTGAACATTTGTGTGGCCGCCATTACGTTTCCGTCAAGATGGCGGCGATATAAAACATGACACTGAGGTGTCCTTTGTTAGTGCTACCTTTGTACCAAATTTCGTTCAATTCGCATTCACCGTGTTCGAATTGATAGGGGGGGACAGACATTCAGAGTACACACACTCACACACACACACACACACACACACACAGACACACACACACACACAGACTCACACACACACACATACACACACACAGACAGACACACTTTTTCGCCCTGTGTTGATCTCATAAGTCTACTTTCATTTTTTGCAAAAATCGAAAGTAGGCTAAAATGAGGAAAAAGTAGAGGTATGAGATCAATCCGGGCAAATGTGTATATCTCTGTCCTTCTGCTTGTCTATCCGTCTGTCTGTCTGTCTATGTGTGTGTCCCCCGCCCCCTATCAACTCCTAAATGGCTGCAGCAATCGAAACAAAATTTGGTATAAGTAAAGATCTATACCTGAATATCTCAGTGCCGTATTTGAAAATGTCAGTGCTACCAACAAAATCGCAATTGAAATTTGAGTTCCATGTTGGAAATCCTGGAAGGTATACATGGGAGCTATTTCAAAATTGGCATATGTATAGATAATAATATTTCAGTTTAATTTCCAGGAGGCCATACATGGCAGTGTTGCCAAAATGATTCTAAGCCTGCTGATAGGTCCAATTTTGAAATGCATATAACTTCTACGCTATCATTTGGATTTCAAACAAATTTCAAATGTGCTGTGAGTACGAAAACAGATATGACTATGCGGATTGTTAAGAGCAACCAGGGCTGCCAACTGTTAAGATATGCTGTCACTATTTTTCTTATCCTAATATCAATATATCAGAAAGTATGCAAGCCAACAGCTCTAAACTTTGCACACGTATAGTACCTGGCATTCTAGATTAATTTCGAGTAACTAATATACGTCAGTGCTGCCAACATAATTCTAAGCATGCTGATAGGGCCAATTTTAAAACGCATGCAACTTCTATACTAACTACTGGATTTCATTCAAAATAGGCCCAACAGTAGATCGTATTATTTCAGATTTATTCTGATCTACACATGCATGACATTGCTGCCAACATGATTTTACGCGCGCTGTTAGATCCAATGCCTAACTGCATGTAACGTCCATGCTATCCATTGGACTTCAACCAAATTTTGTATTCTGTACCTCAAGAAATGGAACTAACAATATATTCAGTCACCAGGGCTGCCAACTGTAGTGATCTATTAGGCTTTCGGTAAACCAGTATCCTATATTTCGAACTAATTCCAAATTTCGATATTAGCTACTTAATTTAGTCATTATTCTAGATAGATCCATATAGATTAATCATTAACACGAATCTAAAATTTAAGAAATGTAGGCTCTTTAGTTCGTCACGGAACTTCTTGTTAGCCTATTTTCTATTTTGAAAAAATAGGCTTATGAGATCACCATTTGTCCGTGTTTGTGTGCGTGTGTGTGTGTGTGTGTGTGTGTGAGGTGTGTGTGTGTGTGTCCCTAATAACTTTTAAACGGCTGGAGTGATTTCAATGAAACTCGGTATATTCATAGTACTATTCCAGGTGACCTCGACCGTGCCGTTCAAATTTTGTTACGTCCCACCAATCCAACATGGCGGCTGTGCGAAATACTTCACCAGCATTCAATATCTCCGAAACTATTACCGATATCACCCTGGAATTTATTACGGTGATAAAGGGAACTACTAGAAGTTCACCTATGTAACTTTTGAAAACCTGGTAACTATAAAACCAACATGGCGGCCACGCGAATTTGCGACATTTAAATAGACTTTTCTCGCGATTTAACCAACCAAAGACAATAAAACTTGGTACAGTATATGTTTATACACATTGTAATGCACCGACATCTAACTTGGTTCAATTGTTTATATAACCACAAGATGGCGGATGAGCGAAATATTTCATCTGCATTCTATATCTCTGAAACTATTAGCTGTATCATCCTGAAATTTTATACGGAGATAAAGGGCACTACTGGAAGTTCATCTATAAGACCTTCAAAAAGCAGTTAACTACAAAACAAACATGGCGGCCAAGCGAATTTTAAAATTTTAAATAGACCTTTCTCGCGATTTAATGTTGCAAACGCAATGAAATCTGGCACAGGAAATGTTTATACACATTGTAATGCAATGGTATCTAATTTAGTTCAATTGTTTACATAACCTCAAGATGGCGGCTGTGCGAATTTTAAAATTAAGTTTTTATTTCTTGTATCGTAATCAAGCGATCGAAGTGAAAGTTTGAATAATGACCCTACGCAATAATTTTCCTTCAATGGTACATGACTCTATGGCCTATACATTTAACAATCCAACATGGCGACCATCCGAAATATTCAGACGACTCTGAATATCTACGAATCTATTATAGCAATCAAACTGTTTTTTATATTCATGGGGGCTATAAACTTAAGTTCACCTATAGGACTTTAAATAACCTGGTGATCACAAATCCAACATGGCGGCGACGCGAAGTATAAATATTCACATGGACGTTTCTCGCAATTTAACCATCCGAGTGCAGTGAAACTTGGTACAGTAAATCCTTTTACGAATGTTAATCCACTGGCATCTAAATTATTTCAGTTGTTTCCATAACCACAAGATGGCAGCTGTGCGAAATTTTAAAATATCCTCATTACTTCTTGTGTCCTAATCATGCGATTGAAGTTTGAATGCTACACGTACACAATAATCTTCATCTAACATTACATAACTCTAGGACCTACTGTACCCGATACCTAGTTGAGGCTATCGGCTACGCCAGCAGACATTGAGCCGTAGTTGAGATTTTGGGAAGAGTTAAGAAAAGATGGCACTCAGATCGAGTCAAGAGGAATGTCAAGATGACGTAGAAGGTCTAGGATTAAGAAGACACTGACATCAGTCAAACAGATGGAATTATGGATAGAATTATGAAGCTTTATTAAGATCTATATGGAACATATAACAAACATTATATGTGGTAGTAATTTGAAGGAAGTCAGATAACCCCTAAGTTATTTTATAACTTAATAGCCGAGATGATCGGGGTTCGAGATTATATTTGTGACGCAAGATCACAGAGGTGGGGAGAACGTCACGTGACTGCGCCAGGGAGGCTCAGGTCATTGCAGTCTAGAGACAGTCAGTTGAGCTCTGCAAGCAGAGGAGTCAAGTACAGTTAGCACGGCAGTCGAGGTCAGACAGCGAGCTGAGTAGGACATGCGCCGAGCGTATGGTAAAGGTCGCGCAGCGAGCAGCATTTGTCACGGAAAGTGAAAGCGACAGTTTTAACTTCACCAAGCAGCGAACGAAAAGTAGGTCAGTGAGCCGGGCGGACACCCGCAGTAGGCAGCGTGAAGACCGGTTACAGAACCAGCTGTACGGCCCAAGCAAGCATGAGAAGGCCGGGGTTTAGAACAGTACTGTAAAACGAGTTGGAGAACTTAATTCAAGCTGCATTTTTGTAACGCAGAACAGCATAGCAGAGTGGCATGGCGAGGCCAGCTTTATGTGGAGATTATTCTAGAGCATTGCAGTAGGGACGAGCGGGTTATTTCCAATTTTATACGCAAGCATTATGACAGAACCTGAACTTCATTACTACATTGAGTTGGAACGTTTATTCAGCATTTGAATTGTACAGGCAGACAGTTACGAGATACTGCAACTGTGAACTTCGAATGAACATAGTTATTCAATGACATTACGACTATGCAGTTCATAACGCATTCCAAGTAACATCAACGATTATAGGCAAACGGAATGTTGTAAGCATATGCACTTATAAACATTGGCTCGTGCATTATTGCAATTCTTTCTTATGAAGTGTTATAAATTACCGAGTACGAACACAGATACAGGGTGTTTCATAAACTTAGACACTCTCACAAAATAAATTTTATTTTCTGCAAGTGAGACTAAACCGATGTGGATATTAAATTTCAACACTCAAACCGAACATTGTATGGGACAGTGGCGTAACGTAGAAGAGGAATAGGGGGTCCGCTGTTTCTATGAACTTTTTCGTGAGGATTTGGACAATATCCGCTAGGGATAACCAGCAGTTCATCATGTCGGAGTAAACGCAGACAGAGACGCGATGGCATCACAGAGCGATGGATTCGATTCCTGACGAGGAGGAGATCCACCAGCTGATTCACTTGGGATTCGAAGGCAATCGTCATTGCGTGGGTGGAATGATATTCACGCCGATCTTTCGAGAAATTCATTACATAAGGAAAATCGACGATCTTTGAAATTTAATAACAGCTGATTATGAGAAGGTACTGTAAGAGTTATAACTTTCTGATACGATTATTTTCATGAATACTGGGCACACATGTATATTTTTCTAATAGGAGCATGACGAATAGAAGGAGAAAGTGAGGAGACTCCTGAAGTTCAAGCGCGCCCCGCCAGGCAGCGCTAGAGTGGGTAAGTTCCACACTGCCAGCGTTAGCTGGTCTTAGGGATGGTGCTAAGGGAAACGAATTACTTTGTAACTAATACTCTTTTAAAAAGTAATTACCGGTTACAATTAAAATAGCACGGCAGGGCAGAATGGAAAATATAATTCATGGAAATAAGAATTACGGTCTTCATTACATGTTACGGAACGCACAGATTCCTGGAGTATACAGACACAGATAAAAAAAACATAGGCTAATCCCCAACATATTAAAACAAGCACACATAAACTATTTAAAGTAACACTCTACTTACGGTACCAATTCATTCTGGCGGCTACGGTACTGAACTTTCGAAAGCTTGCGTGAACACTTGGCGGATGTTCGAGATTGCAAATCTCGGCGGATTTCTTTCGTTCTGAAGATGAATCAGCACCCAAAATAAACAAGTCTGGGGATATTACCCATGACACGCTGAAGACAGTAGCAAGCTCTTGAAGGATCAACTGAAATTGTTTCTAGAGTTTAGTGCTTTTCAGTCGGTCAACACGAATGTACCCAAAAGAGATGGGTTATGCCCTAATCCTGAAATAAATTACATGAGATTAATAAAACACTAGGATGACCAGTTTCGATCGTCAAGCGATCATCATCAGATCCAATACACTTAGGCTATAAAATCTATGTTTGAAATACAGGTGAAAATATTTACAATATGTACAATTATTTAGTTGCAGTATTGGTACTGCAACTGTCAGTGTATGCTAAATGCAGTATATATGTTAGGCGAAATGCTAAATGGTGATGGCTATCCGGAGATTGTACTTTAGAGAGATTATATGGTTGTAAACTATGGTTAAACTATAAAAATTTTAGGCTAACTACTTATCTGATTGTCTTCCGTACTACAGCTATTCGCAGTTTCCGTGCTCACTTGAACTCGCTGTGCGGTCGACTGCGGTGGTTATCTTAACGACTGGTTTTTCCCTGCCTCCCCCCCCTGTCCCTACGTGCTGTGGGGAGTGATCGCGATGTGTTTATGTGAGGTGTTGCCAACCTAGATAAGATGTATGTTATTGAATGAGGTGGATCTACAACTATTAAAGACCGTGGATTAGTCCTCGCCACGCGTGGAGCATAACCCATTCGAACTAAGCGTTGACGGTCTTATGAGGACGTCCCGGCACCTTTAATACTGCCTCTAATATGGGCCTTGGTTTATTGCAGAAGAAAAGTACATCGTACACCTGATCCAGATAACATTTACCTATTAAAAAACCCCTAATTTCCCCCCTTTTTTTTATCTAGCTTGGCTGTGTCGCTAAATTGTGTTTTGTTTCCGACAGGGTGTGTTTTTTAGTAGCGTGAAGAGGGGTGAGCTCTCCATGAACGTGTGTTCATTTAGATTGTTGGGATTGTTTCGTTTGGCTAGGTGTATCTCGATTGCTTCCTTTATGTCAAGAGCTCTGCCTTTCGATTCGTGATGGATTATTTTAAGGTCCGACTCTATGTTGGTAAAGCTATGCCCTGCGTCACACATATGTTCGCACACGGCTGAATGTGTTCCGTATCTTATCGCATTTCTATGTTCATTATAACGTGTGTCTACTCGCCTTCCACTCTGCCCGATGTAATTAGCTTGACAATCGGTGTCTTGGCACGTTATAGAATATACCCCTGACCTTGAATACGGGTCACGTTTATTTAGATTACTATTTAGGAGGTGCCTAGCGGTTGTGTTTTTCGTCGTGAAAGCTATCTTTATGCCTTGCTTTTTGAATAGGTTAGTGATTTTATATGTATTCGCATTCACATAGTTGAAACGCGCAAATTTTTTCTCATTACTGTCCGGTTTGGGAATCGTTTTATCTTTATTTTTATGTTTGGCTATAATTTGATTTATTTTGCTTGGCGAGAAGTTGTTTTCCTTTGCTATTTGCATAATAGTTCTTATTTCCTTATTATAGTTGTCTTTTGACATGGGTATGTTTAAAGCCCTGTGCACCATTGAATTGAAACCCGCTAGTTTGTGCGTACTGGGGTGATTAGACTGATTGTCGATTGCATGCGAGGTTTGTGTTGTTTTCCGGAATATGGAATATGAAAGGTCGTTGTCTTTACGTTCAATAATTATATCGAGATAATTTATTTTCCGGTCTATTTCGGATTCCTTAGTGAATTTGATAGAATGGTGAAGGCTATTAATGGATTGGAGAATTGTTTCTTCGCTCGTTAGTTCAGTATCGTAGATGCAAATTACATCATCTACGTATCTTTTCCATATTACTATTCCCTTTGTTGAAGTCTTTTCTAAGAACGCATTTTCTAGTGCATTGATGAAGATGTCAGCGATTAACCCACTTAGTGGCGATCCCATTGCTAGGCCTTCTCTCTGTGTGTATATTTTATTGTCGAATTGAAACACGTTTTGGGTGAGAACGACCCTCAGTAATCTCACAATCTCTTCAATTTCTTTTACCGAATTGTTGGATTTTAAGTTGTTTTCGATAGTGTTGATTGCTTCAATAATCGGAATATTGGTGTACATGTTAGTTACGTCGAAGGATACTAGCCTGAAGCTAGGTTTCATTTGTAGGGTGTTCAATGCTGTTACTAGTTCTGTTGTGTTCTTTACAGAGTTGTTTTTGTCGTTGGAAAGACGGCATTTTAAGATTTTTAGTAACTCTTTGCTGATTTTGTAATTAGGGGCATTCCTACAATTGACTATTGGTCTCATTGGGCATTCCTTTTTGTGTATTTTTGGTTGTCCCCTCAATGACGGTATTTTCGGGTTCATGTTTATTAGTTTTGATTTTTCAGCTTTGGTCAGTATGTATTCTGTTTCTTTTAGCGCACTTTTTATTTGTTTTTGGAATTTGTTGGTGGGGTCTTTTGTTAATTCCTTGATTTCGTTGTTGTTTAGGAATTCGACTGTTTTTTCAATGTATTCTGTTTTGTTCAAAATTACTGTAGTGTTTCCCTTATCTGCTTTTGTGATGATTAAGTCATGTTCTTTTATTTTTTGTTTCAACGACTTTATTTCTTTGATTTGTTTGTTGTTTTGAATGTTATTGCTATCGCCCTCTCGTTTGAGGATTGTTTTGGCTTCGTTGGTGGCGAGATTTTTGGTTAATTCCCTGTCTTCTGCTGGGAGCTTGTGACTGGCTATCTCAATATCTGTGATTAACTGTTTTATATTGTGGTTCGTGTGTGCGTCTGTGCAGTTGTATTTCAAACCTTTGTCTAACATATTCATTTCACCTTGAGAAAAGGTTACGTTCGTTCTGTTGTTTACTCTGCTGTGGAAATTGAATTCATTGTTATTCGTGTGTTGTTCGTTAGATTGATGGTTCTGTGTTTCTCCTAGTTTTCTTAATTTATTTTCTAGCGTTTCATGCTTCCTCGTTGCTCTGATTTTGATGGTGTCATGTAGGTGTTCGGTGAAGCTGTCCCATTGGGCTGCGTGCCAGAAATTACTTAGTTGCAATTGAATGTCGTATAATTGTTGGTTAATTTTTTGCTTTCTTATGTATGCAAATCTTAATTCGTTTTTTATCCAAAGTGCTTTGGCTTGTTTAGTTGAAATGATCGAGGCTGGTGTGTTCGGTACGGTTTTAATTGGTACGTATTTAGGGGTGAGGTTTAGTTCTATACATTTTTTGTTGAACCAAATTGACTTGTCTAAATTCATGAGTTTAAGCCTGAGTGATTTAAATTTCTTGGCTTCACGATTTGCCTGACTAGCCGTGAACATTGTGGTGTTTGAAGCCATATTTTCAGTGTTGCCTTAGTAAACAAGAGTTTAGTGCTTTTCAGTCGGTCAACACGAATGTACCCAAAAGAGATGGGTTATGCCCTAATCCTGAAATAAATTACATGAGATTAATAAAACACTAGGATGACCAGTTTCGATCGTCAAGCGATCATCATCAGATCCAATACACTTAGGCTATAAAATCTATGTTTGAAATACAGGTGAAAATATTTACAATATGTACAATTATTTAGTTGCAGTATTGGTACTGCAACTGTCAGTATATGCTAAATGCAGTATATATGTTAGGCGAAATGCTAAATGGTGATGGCTATCCGGAGATTGTACTTTAGAGAGATTATATGGTTGTAAACTATGGTTAAACTATAAAATTTTTAGGCTAACTACGTATCTGCTTGTCTTCTGTACTACAGCTATTCGCAGTTTCCGTGCTCACTTGAACTCGCTGTGCGGTCGACTGCGGTGGTTATCTTAACGACTGGTTTTTCCCTGCCTTCCCCCCCTGTCCCTACGTGCTGTGGGGAGTGATCGCGATGTGTTTATGTGAGGTGTTGCCAACCTAGATAAGATGTATTTTATTGAATGAGGTGGATCTACAACTATTAAAGACCGTGGATTAGTCCTCGCCACGCGTGGAGCATAACCCATTCGAACTAAGCGTTGACGGTCTTATGAGGACGTCCCGGCACCTTTAATACTGCCTCTAATATGGGCCTTGGTTTATTGCAGAAGAAAAGTACATCGTACACCTGATCCAGATAACATTTACCTATTAAAAACCCCCTAATTTCCCCCCTTTTTTTTATCTAGCTTGGCTGTGTCGCTAAATTGTGTTTTCTATAACGTGCCAAGACACCGATTGTCAAGCTAATTACATCGGGCAGAGTGGAAGGCGAGTAGACACACGTTATAATGAACATAGAAATGCGATAAGATACGGAACACATTCAGCCGTGTGCGAACATATGTGTGACGCAGGGCATAGCTTTACCAACATAGAGTCGGACCTTAAAATAATCCATCACGAATCGAAAGGCAGAGCTCTTGACATAAAGGAAGCAATCGAGATACACCTAGCCAAACGAAACAATCCCAACAATCTAAATGAACACACGTTCATGGAGAGCTCACCCCTCTTCACGCTACTAAAAAACACACCCTGTCGGAAACAAAACACAATTTAGCGACACAGCCAAGCTAGATAAAAAAGGGGGGAAATTAGGGGGTTTTTAATAGGTAAATGTTATCTGGATCAGGTGTACGATGTACTTTTCTTCTGCAATAAACCAAGGCCCATATTAGAGGCAGTATTAAAGGTGCCGGGACGTCCTCATAAGACCGTCAACGCTTAGTTCGAATGGGTTATGCTCCACGCGTGGCGAGGACTAATCCACGGTCTTTAATAGTTGTAGATCCACCTCATTCAATAACATACATCTTATCTAGGTTGGCAACACCTCACATAAACACATCGCGATCACTCCCCACAGCACGTAGGGACAGGGGGGGAAGGCAGGGAAAAACCAGTCGTTAAGATAACCACCGCAGTCGACCGCACAGCGAGTTCAAGTGAGCACGGAAACTGCGAATAGCTGTAGTACGGAAGACAAGCAGATAAGTAGTTAGCCTAAAAATTTTATAGTTTAACCATAGTTTACAACCATATAATCTCTCTAAAGTACAATCTCCGGATAGCCATCACCATTTAGCATTTCGCCTAACATATATACTGCATTTAGCATACACTGACAGTTGCAGTACCAATACTGCAACTAAATAATTGTACATATTGTAAATATTTTCACCTGTATTTCAAACATAGATTTTATAGCCTAAGTGTATTGGATCTGATGATGATCGCTTGACGATCGAAACTGGTCATCCTAGTGTTTTATTAATCTCATGTAATTTATTTCAGGATTAGGGCATAACCCATCTCTTTTGGGTACATTCGTGTTGACCGACTGAAAAGCACTAAACTCTTGTTTACTAAGGCAACACTGAAAATATGGCTTCAAACACCACAATGAAATTGTTTCTTTGGAATCGATACAATCATAAATATTTCGCTCCACATCGATTTTGAGTTTAATTTTCCGGTAATTACTTTCTCGGCCTGGAAAAGTCTGCCACATACACTTCTCGAAGGACGTGTTAGATACACTTCATTGTTCATCTTAGGGCACCTTTTTTAGTTTCTTTGTTGCTTTCTCTTAGCAACAATTTAGTCGTATTTCCGTTTATTCCTGATGAAGAAAGACATGGTTTCTTTCGAAACGCGTCGAGTTTGAGTAAATAAAACACGGCATAAGCCCAAAATTCTACATTATGGAGAAAATGGTATTAACTTAGTTGCGTTTGATATTAATCATACCGTACATAAAACATCACAATAAATTGGTTGAAAAACTGAATCCAGATAGCTTTAAAACTCATCATTTTGCACTAAATTATACAAACGTTTGCCGGGGAGTACCCCGGACCCCCTATTCTTTGTGCCTACACCATGTCCCCTAACCCATGTTCCCCCCCCCCCCAATAAAACTCTATTTACGCCCCCGGTTTCCATTTCCGGGTTTTTCAGTTTTGAGTGCGAATAGTTCGTTTAATAGTTGTAAAACAGTAAGGAGAGTATGTTTTGTGTAGGTTTTAAGTTGAATTAAAGTTTATGTCGAGCTGAGAAGTGAATTTGGTATAGCTTAAAGTGTGGTTTTTTGGTCTGATCTGTTTCCTCTGAACTTGGTTAATTAAAGCTTAATAATTGAGTTTAAATACCGGTTTGGTGACCCATCGTCCCAGGCAAGCCGGTAACACCTGTAACTACTCAGGCAGATAGGTCACTTAGCCGTAATTTGAAGTTATTGTGAAGTTATGAATGCAATTGCGGTAGCACTGCCGGAGACGTAAACGGGCTAGGCTATTGCGTTTTCAAATTAGCTCCCGTTTCAGGGATTTTAGGTTTTGAGTGCGAATAGTTCATTTAATAGTTGTAAAACAGTAAGGGGAGTATGTTTTGTGTAGGTTTTAAGTTGAATTAAAGTTTATGTCGAGCTGAGAAGTGAATTTGGTATAGCTTAAAGTGTAGTTTTTTGGTCTGATCTGTTTCCTCCGAACTTGGTTAATTAAAGCTTAATAATTGAGTTTAAATACCGGTTTGGTGACCCATCGTCCCAGGCAAGCCGGTAACACCTGTAACTACTCAGGCAGATGGGTCACTTAGCCGTAATTTGGAAGTTATTGTGAAGTTATGAATGCAATTGCGGTAGCACTGCCGGAGACGTAATCGGGCTAGGCTATTGCGTTTTTAAATTAGCTCCCGTTTCAGGGTTTTTAGGTTTTGAGTGCGAATAGACCGATTAATAGTTGTAAAACAGTAAGGAGAGTATGTTTTGTGTAGGTTTTAACTTGTATTATGGCTTATGTCGAGCTGAGAAGTGAATTTGGTTTAGCTTAAAGTGTAGTTTTTTGGTCTGTTCTGTAGCCTGGATTTATTAAGTTTATTGTGCTGCTGGCGTGATTAAAAGCTGTAGGATTTGATGTAGAGTGCTAGGATTGCTTGGGGGAAGTGTTGGTGAGAGGGAGAGGAGTGAGGGGATGGGTTTATGGAGTTGTTGCTGTTGCTTGTTCTTTAACTGCTGTTTTCTGATGGCGTGCTTGTAGTGCCTACAACCCTGGTACACGTTGTTGGGACATTATCGCTTGCAGTGCTTGTAGCGGCGGGACCACAAACTACCGTGCTATAATGGCGGAGTCCTCACACTAGGTCCTTCTATTCGTCATGATAGGAGTGATACGATTATTTAGAAATGTTTTGACTTTATATGCTTCAAATTTTGCTAGAATATGGCGTGACCATATGATATGGCAGGCATCATTATACGAAATTCTCACCATTGGTTGGCTTTATTAAGCAGATATTTGGTCTTTTAGACATTTTTCCAGCAAGGATAGTTTCCATGAATAGTTTTTTTGTGTGACGAGTATTTGGAACTCGTGATCTGCAATTGATTATCTAAATTTTTTCGTCAGTTCATTGCATACTAGCGAGTGTGTATTATTCATCAGTAGGGATTTTTTCCATTGGATTGTTTGGAGATATTAAGATGTTATTCACTTTAGTGAATGAATATCGCTTTTATATGACAACTAGAGACTTGTTGATTCCGATCTGGTACATTCACTCATTTAGTCTTCGAGATGGGGTCTTTCGTATTTATACGATTGTATGGTGGTTACGCATCTTACCCATCGTTCAGGGCACTATCATGTTAGTCGACGGGGCGAGGTCTTTCGTATTTATACGATTGTACGGTGGTTACTCATCTTACTTGCCATTGAGGGACTCATTTTTATCATCCGAGTGAACATAAGATTGTAAGAGAATCAAACAAGGAACTACTAGTCACATATCAGTCGAATTTTTGTTAGATAAAGTAAAGATAAATGTCAGCAGGGTTACATTTGTAATTCTTGTTTGCCAATCCAATATTTTGTTGCTATACTCTTTTGAGAGTACTTTCAGTTTAAGAGCTGGTACAGCTGATGCTTTTGATGATTTTTATAATTGTGTTGAATACCTTGGAGAAGGATTTAAAGTAATTGAATCTTGTAAGATGAATCATTAATGGTCAGATTTATTTTAAGGCAGATCAGTATTGCAGATTTTGATATGAGAGATTATAGCACATTGGTGTTTTTCTGTGATGTGAATTATGTGAATTGTAAGAGAATTTATGCTATTTGAAAGCAAATCTTGAATTACTAAGGTAATATTTTTTTCAATTGTTTAAGAAGTTGTCTAGATGTGATCAGAATAATACAGTTATTGGAGATTGTGTGCGTTGATAATTTGAAGCCAGTTATATATTTTTTGTAGATCATGCAACATGGTTAAGTGAAGTTTGTGATAGGCAGTTTGTGGAAGTTGCCAAGTGATTGTTGCAATGTTGCTAATGTATTTTGAGGCAGACAAGAGGTTGTCGAACCCAGTCTAGCGTAATTGTTGAGATTCATGCTGTGTATGCTGAATATTTATGGAGTTTTGTGGAATAATTGTGGTATTCAAATGTGATATTTGAAGAAGTGAGGATATATAATGTAGTTGTGGATAGTCAGATCCAACGTGATGTCGTGAAGGCAATAATATTTTTGGCATGATAATTAAATACGAAATATAACTTGGAAGTGATAAAACAGTAAGACAACGTTCTATAACCCATGTTAAACAATTTGTTAGGAAATTAAACAAATAAATAAAGTTGATAATACAAGATTTTCTGATAATAATAATTAATGAAAAAATAATCTTAAATTTAAGCATAATAATGATCTGACCTAATGAAATAAAAATCAGAATGACTAGATGAAATAATAAAAATCTAAATAACCAGAAGAATAAAATTTAAATAAATTGATAAATTAAATTTTGGAATAAATCAATGAATTAAATAAATGGATGAATTAAAGTTTGGATAAATAAACTGATTTAAATAAATTAATAGATGATTGGATAGATGAAGAATAACTGAATTAGAAGGTGATAATTAATTAAAGAAGCTGATGATTAATGAATTTATATGGATTTAAATAAATTTAATTGAGATGATTTAAGAAATTGCAATATTGAGTTGATGAATTAAACAATTTATATTGATGATTTAAGATGATTTAATCTGAAGAAGATGACAAAATAAGAGTGTGTGAATAATTAGAAAGTATAATGAAGTAATGATAATAATTTTCATTTAAATGATTTAATGGTGATGAGTTAATGATTCTGATAGGAATATGTTGAATTTTGAGATGAGAATTAATGTGAGAAATATTTAACTTTGATGATGATGATGATGATGATGATGATGACCAATGAGCAGTGGATTTTCTGTAATTCACGAACAAGCAATTATTAATGACAATGTAAATAATGTAAATTAATTATTCAATGTTTAGGAGCATTTTACTAACGTATTCAACAATTAAATTATGCCATGCAAGCCATAAATTACGTGATTTTTAAAATATGTGATTATAATGTGTATGTTTAGACAGATTAATAATTTTTTCCAAATCCACATTCATGATGTTAAATTAAAGAGAAATTAGGTCTCAGGTATCACAAATGTCAGTGACGAAAAACATAGTGCTACAGTGATCCTGAGAACCCAAGAGAACTTTAGAGATTTTTCACGTTTTATGTGGATTAAATATTTTTGATTAGAAAAGAGATGGTTCAATTTTTGGACAATGACAATTTAACGTTGGCATTCGACCATACTCTCAGGTAGGATGAATATTTAAAATGTCTGTCTGACTATCAAAGTGAAATAAATTTGTTTTTATCTTAGTTGTGATCTGATGATGGTGTGATTTTCCTTTTTTTCTTTCCTTGTCTTGATTAAGGCTTAACTGGAAAGGATGTGGTTTGCTAGGAGTTCAGTTGATGGCGCCCATTTATATTTGCATTTTTTAAATTAAACTTAAGTCCGTAACGACCCTAGAGATACTTTGTCTCGTGTTACCCACTGCTTTTTCGATAACTCAGCTGAATTTCCGACACATTCCTTATTTGACTAGAGGTTCATTTAACTCCGCTCTGTCCTGGAACTCCAGGAATGCGATGTAATAGCAGATGGGTCATCGCATCCCCAGGACGAACGGGTACACTACATAGGCTATATAAAATACAACATGGCGACCAACCGAAATATTTAGTCGGTACTCAACATCTACGAATCTATTACAGCAATCCAACTGAAATTTTGTATCTTGATATTGGCAGTTAACATATGTAGGATATATGAAAATAGGCTGTATAGTTCTTCACGCAACTACTTGTTTTTTATTGTTATCCGAACTTGAAAAATAAAGCGCCCTCGTATAAACTGGAGGGACTTGCATGGCCTATCCTTAGTCTACACAAACTGACGGACTCACTAAGTGACCGGAAAAGCTCCGCCACTCGCGAGTAGTTCCCTCGATCGCCCTCAGTTTACTGGGCATTGGGTCAGCTAGCTACTGACTCTCCCATAATGCCAGCACGTGCCTGTGTAACTATGATCGAGGTGGCTGTGTTACCGCAACCTGATCCGCTAGCTCAAGGTGCCTTTTTAGCCTCCTTTTCACATTTTGTAAAGATGAGGAAAAAGTAGACTTATGAGATCGATCCGGGTAAATGTGTGTTTGTCTGTCTGTCTATCCGTCTGTCTGTGTGTGTCTCTCCCCCGCCCCTCCCCCATTTCAACTCCAAAACGGCTGCAGTATCGAAACCAAATTTGGTATTAGGAAAGACCTATGCATGAATATCTAATGGCCATATTTGAAAATGACTTCAGTGCTACCAACTGCTGAAAAATCACGATTGAAAATTGAGCTCTATGTTGAATATCACGGAAAATATGCATGGGAATTGTTCCAAAATTGACACACATATAGATAGTATTTCATCAGACTAATTTAGAGGAGCCCATACATGAAAGTGTCGGCAACATGATTCTATGCCTGCTGATATGTCCAATCCTTAAATGCATGTAACGTTCATTCTATCTATTGGATTTTAATCAAATTTGGTATGTGAATTGCGCACCGGAGAAGATATTAATATGCATTTTTTTAGGAGTAAGCAGGGCTGTCAACTGCTGAAATATGCACTCTATACATTTTTATCCTAATCTCAATATGTCAGAACGAATTCAGGCCAACAGTTGTAAACGTTGCGTACGTATAGTACGTGCAAATGTAGGTTAATTTTCAGTAACCGATATACGACAGTGTTGCCATCATGATTCTACGCGTACTGATAGGTTTAATGTTGGGTCTCATGTATCTTCCATACTAATAAATGAATTTCTTTCAAAATTAGCACACACATAGTGTACCCACTTGAGCGGAGAATGCTTGGTCACTTCTCGACTATGATCTTCGGCTTTTGCAATACTCCTTTCTTGGCTGGACTTGGGCAATACTTTCATCTCACAGGTGTAGCGATCGAGGCTTTTGCCAACCCCAGTTGGGCACAATAGATCATAATATTTCAATATAAATTTGAGCATCCAATTTATAGCAGTGTCACCAACCTGATTTAACGCATACTGATAAATTCAATATTTGAATATATATAACGTGCATAATATCTATTGGACCTTAACCAAATCTTGCATGTCCATTGGGTCCCTTAGGAAATGTAACTAAGAATGTATTTAGAGTCGCCGTTCTGCCAACTCTATAATTTTAAGGAAAGTAGACTCTTCCGTTCGTCACGGAACTACTTGTGGCCACACGGAGGGATCTTGGATGTAAAGAGTCCCGGTTAATACTCAGCTTGTGTGTAATAATGCTCTCTCTCTCTGTTTTAGGTAAGCTGCACCCACTCGCTGCCCTGGAACAGGTGAATAAGGTCAGTCAATGACAAGAATAGCACTTAAGATTGTATGCTTTGACTCAAACATCGCAGTAGCTGCAGATGATCTGAATTGGTCGTTGTTCAGCTAACGAAATCGTCGGCGACACTGCTAAAATCCACCTTACCCATGTAGATGTGTTTAGATATGTCTGACACGTAATTTGCGATACAGTCGTGTACACTAAAATACCCCGTACACCACGTCATGTTCTTACTTACCAATATTTAGTTAAATTTATTTATGTAATTAATTCAATTATTATATTATTATATAATTCATTATTTATTTTATTCGTCTTATGTATTTTTGTTTTATTCATTAATTTCATTTATTTATTTTTATAAATTTTAATCTTTTACTATTATTAAAATTTATTATTTTATATTTTAATTTGTCATTCTTATTTTTTTATTTGATTATTTGTTTATTTTCGTGCTATATTTTTTGTCATTTGTGTTATTTTGTATTTCTTATGTTTTTTATTTTTAATTTCTTATTTTTTTATTTTTTGAAACTTTTAATTCTAAAATTTTCATTTTTAATTTTCAATTTATATTTTTAATTTTTTTTAATTTTTAGTTGTAATTTGTATTCTTAATTCCTGATATTAATTTTTAATTTTTAATTTTTAATTTTTAATTTTTAATTTTTAATTTTTAATTTTTAATTTTTAATTTTTAATTTTTAATTTTTAATTTTTAATTTTTAGTTCTTAATTTTTAATTTTTAATTTTTTAGTTCTTAATTTTTAATTTTTAATTTTTTATTTTTAGTTCTAAATTTTTAATTTTTAATTTTAATTTTTTAATTTTTAATATTTGTTTTTGGTTCTTAATTTTTTAATTTTTAATTTTTAATTTTTAATTTTAAATTTTTAATTTTTAATTTTTAATTTTTAATTTTTAATTTTTAATTTTTAATTTTTAATTTTTAATTTTTAATTTTTTAATTTTCAGTTCTTAATTTTTAATTTTTAATTCTTAATTATTTATTTTTAATTTTTAATTTTTAGTTCTTAATTTTTAATTTTTAATTTTTAATTTTTTTTTTAATATTTGTTTTCGGTTCTTATTTTCTTTTAATTTTTAATATTTGTTTTTCAGTTCTTATTTTCTTTTAATTTTTAATTTTTAATTATTAGTTTTTAATTTTTAATTTTTAATTTTTAATTTTTAATTTTTAATTTTTAATTTTAAATTTTAAATTTTTAATTTTTAATTTTTAATTTTTAATTTTTAATTTTTAATTTTTAATTTTTAATTTTTAATTTTTAATTTTTAATTTTTCTTTTTTAATTTTTAATCTTTTTTATTTTTTATTTTCAATCTTCATTTTTTTATTTTTTTATTTTATTTTGTAACTTTAAAATTTAAAAATTTTTATTTTTTTATTTATACAATTTTAAATTATTTATTTTTATTTTTAATTTTTTGATTTACAGGACTTTTAATGTATTTTGTCCAATCTTCTGCACAGCTTTTATGAAATTTGTTCAACTTCATGTCTTTAGAATAAGAGAGTGCAACTATTTAGGAAATTTCTAACTGGAATAATTAAGTGTCGAGAATTACTTAGATTCATCGTTTCCAGGTGCCACAAGTAAGATCACGACACCAAACACCCTTATTGCAGCTGGTAACCTCAATGCACTGCGCCAACACTATCGCACTTATACAGAGGCCTGATTATAACTGTTTTAAGGGGCCTAACAATCTTTTTGCGCTAATTACTCCCCGTGACTGAAATTTGTAAACAGCGTAAGATGTAACTATTTTCGCAATTCTTCACCAGAGCACGGGTAGGTGCGCCGTGATTCAGCCCGCATTGCCAGCCAACAATGTTCTCATTTAAATATTCATATAGTTACAGCTCAATTCCCCTAGTACAGCGCCGAAACACTTCAGACACGGTTGGTTCTAGGGTCATAATACGTGGTTTTCGGGTGCCTTTGTCTGTTTGATATCTATACAAATCTACACCGTTTCACCGAACTGAGCCAAATTGTAAGTCGCGGGTTTCATTTAATGCATTGCGAGGCTTAAAGTGAGCTTAGATTGATCCTTCGACAATTTGATATTTCGTCCAAAAGGCCTTAATCTAGGGGAAAGGAGAGCTGTCTAAATTTCTAGTAGACAGTGTTACCCGCAGGATAAGTACGTAACATTTGGCTCAGATTTGAATGCGCCAGTCGGACCTAAAGATGATACGACGTTTCTCCACCGAATAATAATAACAGGGGACGAAACATGGTGTTTCCTTTACGATCCGCAACTGAAACGACAATCAGCCACCTTGAAAACGCCATCATCACCACGGCAGAAAAAAACACGACAAGACAGGTCAAATGGCAAGGTGAAGCTGGAACTGTTTATAGCCTATTTTCAATTTTGAAAAAAATAGGCTTATGAGATCACCTTTTGTCCGTGTGTGTGTGCGTGTGTGTGTGTCCCCCTAATAACTTTTAAACGGCTGTAGCGATTTCAATGAAACTCGGTAAGTTCATAGCACTATTCCGGGCGACCGCGACCGTGCCCCTCAAATTTTTTTACGTCTCACCAATCCAACATGGCGGCTGTGCGAAATATTTAACCAGCATTCAATATCTCCGAAACTGTTCCCGATATCACCCTGGGATTTATTTCGGTGATAAAGGGAACTACTAGAAATTCACCCATGAGACTTTTGAAAAACTGATAACTACAAAACCAACATGGCGGCCAGGCAAATTTGAAGAATTTAAATAGACTTTTCTCGCGATTTAATGTTCCAAGCGCAATGAAATCTGGTACAGGACATGTTTATACACATTGTAATGTACTAGTATCTAATTCAATACAATTGTTTGCATAACTTGAAGATGCCGGCTGTGCGAATTTCATAATTAAGTTTTTATTTCTTGTGTCGTACTCATGCGATCGAAGTGAAAGTTTGAATAATGAACCTACGCAATAATTTTCCTTTAATGGTACATGACTCTATGGCCTATACATATAAAAATCCAACATGGCGACCATCCGATATATTTAGACGGCTCTGAATATCTATTATAGCTATCAAACTGATTTTTTATGTTCATAGGGGCTATGAACTTAAGTTCAACTATAGGACTTTAAATAACCTGGTGATCACAAATCCAACATGGCGACGACGCGAAATATAAATATTCACATGGACGTTTCTCTCAATTTGACCATCCAAGTGCAGTGAAACTTGGCACAGTAAATCCTTATACGAATGTTAATCCACTGGCATCTAATGCTGTTGCGTGTGCAAAACACAAGGCCGTGTGATGGGCTATCCTCTACGCGTCAAATCTCAGAACCTAATGACTGTACTGGGTATATGGATTTCACTGTTCGAATAGATTTCTTCGTTGTCACTAGCAAGTGAATGTTTCTGAATTGTTGCCTAATTAAAATGGAATCCTTGTTTCCTCCTTTCTTTTCTTGTTTCCATTTTAATACAATCTTATTATTTGTTCAGTCATTTAGATTTTGCGTTTTTATTCTTCAGTTGTGAACTCATAATTTCTCTCTTTTCCACAATAAAGTATTTGTAATAAATAAATAAATAAATAAATAAATTACTTAAACTAGAAAACTTAACTTCGCCTCCAATGATATATTCAACAAAAAGAACTGATCTCGCAAAAATAAAACACTACAATGCTGTAGTAAAACCGGTGATCCTGTACGGTGTGGTGTGGAAATGGCCAATCGACGAGCCTGGAAAAGCTTCTGAAGATTGAAAGGAGAATTCTGAGAAGGTTTTATGCCCCAAGAGTGGTGCATGGAAACTACAGCCTAAGATCAAACAAGGAGATATAGCCTACGAAAGGGTGGAAGACCTGGAAACAAAGATCAGGAAAATACGACTGAGTTTCTATGCACACATGGGCAGAATGGATCCAGCGAGGATGCATAAACACACAATCTGTAGAGCCAGAGGGGCTGCACCAAGAACTCAGGAATCGCAGATGAAGACTGTCAAGACAGAAGACAATCAGGGAAAGACTTTCTAACATTAACGTTCTTGTGGAAGAATAGAGAGAGTGCGAGAGAGGAGGAAGGGGGTGGGGGGGGGCAGGGTTGAGATGGACAGAAGAGAGAAAGGCACAACACTCTGAAAAAATGAAGGGAATGTGGAGGAAGAGGGAGGAAGAAAGGACGATGCGATGGAAATTAAAAGAAAATTGTGTTGTCCTTAGTTTTGGCTGGTTCGCAAAGAAAATAAATAAGTAAATAAATAAACAAATAAATAAAGACAAAAAGAAAGAAGGAAAGACAGAAAGAAATAAACAAAGTATGAAAGAAAGAATTTATGAAAGAAAGAAAGAGAGAAATTATGAAAGAAGGAAAGAAAGAAATTATGAAAGAAAGAGAGGAAGAAAGAAAGAAAGAAAGGGAGAACGTATGAAAAAAGAAAGAAAGAAAGAGAGAGAGAAATTATGAAAGAAGGAAAGAAATAGAGAGAGAAATTATGAAAGAAACAAAGAAAGAGAGAGAAATTATGAAAGAAGGAAAGAAATAGAGAGAGAAATTATGAAAGAAACAAAGAAAGAGAGAAATGTTGAAAGAAGGAAAGAAAGAAAGAAAGAAAGAAAGAAAGAAAGAAATTATGAAAAAAGAAAGAGAGAGAGAAATTATGAAAGAAAGAAAGAAAGAAAGAAAGAAAGAAAGTATGAAAGGAAGAAAGAAAGAAAGAAAGAAAGACAGAAAGTATGAAAGAAAGACATATATAAATGAATAAATAAATTAATGAATGAGTTTGTTAATTAGTTATTGTTGTTTTAAGGGGCGGAACTACGAGGTCATCTGCCCCTAATGAATGAATAAATGCATAAATAAATAAATAAATAAATAAATGTGACCTTAACTAGCCCCTGAACGTGATTCCTCACACACACTCTTACCAAGGAGAGTAAATACAACACTCCCAGTTCAATATTGAAATTCACCACTTCTCGAATGAACAGCGGCATTAGTAAGATGAAACTCTACCTATAGAGTACATGTCAATACACTCGAAGGCAATTGCTTATATTACATGGAAATTGAAAGCTTTTTACGCTCTTTGAAGTTAGTCAATGGCTCTAGATGGCAAGATGAATCACTGAATAAAATACGAAATCTCTCCCGCAGTGCTCTTTGTATCTCTCTTGAGCATTTTGGCCAGGATCTTCAATAGATATGATCTTTCTCTCTTTTCTTAAGTCATGCAAGTTATCTTCTCTAATGCAAACATAGCCAGAACTCTATGAATCACAACATATCACATGACAAGGGTATCCATGTGCATTAATGTGAACGGCAAGGCTATTTCCGGAATCGTGAGACGTGAGGTTTCAAACCACACTGTCGACCGTTTTTGAATTGGTTTCCTGCAGATTCCTATTTTCAACTTGAGGGAAATGTCGGGAGGATATCAGCTAACTCCTTAACCAATTCAATTAATCTTCATACATTTCCTTTTTACTGTCTCCACTCATGAGTCTCAAGTCAGAAAGAGCATCCAGCCGTAAAATCGATGCCCATAGAAAGGAAATATTACCTCATTCCAGACCTGCAGAGATGACAATGACCAGGGCCACGTCATCTTCCAACCTATCGGGATAGAACTCTTGTACTCTAAAGGCGGATGTAGATATCCATAGTGACTTTGTTAAAGTCCATGTTTCTACACCGTAATAAGGAACAAACAAGTTGTTCCATGAAGAACTATACAGCCTGTTTTCATATATCCTACTTATGTTAATTGCCTCTATCTGCATACAAAATTTCAGTTTGATTGCTGTAATAGATTCGTAGATATTGAGAACCGTCTAAATATTTCGAATGGTCCCCATGTTGGATTTTATTATGTAGGTCTTAGAGTTATGTACTGTTACATGAAGATTATTGTGTACGTGTAGCATTCAAACTTTAATCGCATGATTAGGACACAGGAAGTAACAAGGAGATTTTAAAATTTCGCACAGCTGCCATCTTGTGAGTATGGAAACAATTGAAATAAATTAGATGCCAGTGAATTAACATTCGTATAAGGATTACAGTACCAACTTTCACTTCACTCGGATGGTTAAATTGTTAGAAACGTCCATGTGAATATTTATACTTCGCGTCTCCGCCATTTTGGATGTTTGTCATCACCAGGTTATTTAAAGTCCTATAGGTGAACTTAAGTTCATAGCCTCTATGAACATAAAAAAATCTGTTTGATTGCTATAATAGATTCGTAGATATCCAGAGCCGTCTAAATATTTCGGATGGTCGCCATGTTGGATTGTTAAATGTATAGGCCATAGAGTCATGCACCATTAAAGGAAAATTATTTCGTAGGTTCATTAATCAAACATTCACATCGATCTCATGAGTACGACACAAGAAATAAAAACTTAATTTTAAAATTCGCAAAGCCGCCATCTTGAGGTTATGTAAACAATTGAACTATATTAGATACCAGTGTATTACAATGTGTATAAACATTTCCTGTACCAGATTTCATTGCGTTTGGAAGATTAAATCGGGAAAGGTTTATTTAAAATTTTCAAATTCGCTTGGCCGCCATGTTCGTTTTGTAGTTAACCGGTTTTTGAAAGTCTTATAGATGAACTTTCAGTAGTGCTCTTTATCTCCGTACAAAATTTCAGGGTGATACTGCTAATAGTTTCAGAGATATAGAATGCTGGTGAATTATTTCGCACATCCGCCATCTTGTGGTTATGTAAACAATTGAACGAAGTTAGATGTCGGTGCATTACAATGTGTATAAACATATACTGTACCAAGTTTTATTGCGTTTGGCTGGTTTTATCGCGAGAAACGTCTATTTAAAAGTCACAAATTCGCGTGGCCGCCATGTTGGTTTTGTAGTTACCAGTTTTTCAAAAGTCGCATAGGTGAACTTCTAGTAGTTCCCTCTATCACTGTAAAAAATTCCAGGGTGATATCGGGATTAGTTTCGGAGATATTGAATGCTAGTGAAATATTTCGTACAGCCGCCATGTTGGATTGGTGAGACGTAACAAAATTTGATGGGCACGGTCGGGGTCGTACGGAATAGTGCTATGAACTTACCGAGTGTCATGGAAATCGCTCCAGCCGTTTAGAAGTTATTAGGGGGACACACACTCCTCTCTCTCTCACACACACACACACACATAAGCCTATTTTTAGCCTATTTTCAATTTTGAAAAAATAGTCTTATGAGATCACCTTTTGTCCGTGTGTGTGTGCATGTGTGGCTTCCAAGACGATAATGAATAAATGACCTTTGGAATGCAACCGAAAGAAACATCTATGGACATCTAATTGGCAGGTGAAAAGCTAAAGGAAGTAGGAGACTTCTGTTACTTAGAAAGCAAAATAACCACTGATGGACGAAGCAAAGAGGAGATAAAAAGTAGATTGGCTCAGGCAAGGACAGTATTTTTATAGAACATAAATCTGTTGACATCGAATATAGATTGAAAGCATTTGTCTGGAGCGTGGCGCTCTATGGAAGTGAAACTTGGACTGTTGGTGCAGCAGAAAATAGGAGAATTGAAGCATTTGAAATGTGGTGTTACAGGAGAATGATGAAGATCAGATGGGTAGATAGGGTTACAAACAAAGAGGTATTAATACGAGTGGGAGAGGAGAGATGTTTATGGCAACTGCTAATGAAGATAAGAGATAGGTTGTTAGGACACTTACTAAGACACCATGGAATAGCAAACTTAGTTATGGAAGGAAGAGTCGAGGACAAGAACTGTAGGGGTAGACCAAGGTTAGAATATGTTAAACAGATTGCCTCGGATGTAAGGTGTGGGAGCTATGTAGAGATGAAACGATTAGCTCAGGACAGGGAAGATGGAGAACTGCATCAAACCAGTCAAAAGACTGAATGCTCAAACAACAACAACAACAACAACAACAACAACATATGAATGCATGAAAAAGAAATGAACGAATGAATAAACTGCCTGACAGAGAATTATCGTTAAAATTATTGTCGACATCAAATAGAACTCTACTAATTGCGAACGTTAACCATGTCGTATCGAAATACACGAATTGATTTACATGTTTAAATATTAAACATGGTGTGGAGAGGCTAGGGTCCTCTGTTATCGATAGAAATGCAGTCTATGTATCACGTCACAGCAGTCAAACCATCTGCCGGAGCAAAAGTGCAAGGCTATCTCCGGACATGACGAGTTATTGTTGATTCATTTGACATCCTCCCAGGGGCTCTTATCAAGTGGGACGTGGGTTGGCGACCACGGGATCCCAGCTGAGTCCGGCATTCCTTCCATTTACTTACTTTCACCGTTTCTGTTGACCTCCTTTGGCCAACGCTTGTGCTCTTGGTATTAGGGTATAATTAATTTCTCGCCTTCAGTGGTGCTGCTGTTTAGCCTCCTTTTCACATTTTGTAGAAATGAGGAAAAAGTAGACTTATGAGATCGATCCTGGCGAATGTATGTCTGTCTGTCTGTCCGTCTGTGTCCACACCTATTAACTCCTAAACGGCTGCAGCTAGCGGAACCAAATTTGGTATGTTTAAAGACCTATGGGCACCGGAGCAGATATTAACATGCTTCTTTTTAGTGCCAACAGGGTTTCCAACTGTTGAAAAATGCACTCTATAAATTTTCATCCTAATCTGATTTTGTCAGGAAGTATGCAAGCCAACAGTTCTAAACTTTGAATACATATAGTACCTACAAATGTAGGTTAATTTTCAGTAACCGATATACGACAGTGCTGCCAACATTCTACGCGTGCTGATAGGTTTAATGTTGAATCACATGCAACTTCCATACTAATACAAGCAGTTCTTTCAAAATTGGCTCATATATAGATCATAATATTTCAATTTAAGTTTGAGCATCCCATTTATGGAAGTGTCGCCTACCTGATTTTACGCTTGCTAATAATTCAATATTTAAATACATGAAACGTGCATACTATCTATTGGACCTCAACCAAATCTCACATGTGCATTGAATACCTTAAGAGATGGAATTAAGAATAAATGTGGTGTCGCCAGGTCTACCAACTGTTGATATATGATCTCCATAATTATAAGAAAAGTAGGCTCTTTAGTTCGTCACGGAACTACTTGTTTCTGGACTGATACCCTCAATCGTCAATGGGTAAGACCTCTTCTGTTACAGAGGAGGCAGAGTGGTGAGCTCGAAAGTTGGCGACCCTGGCCGATTCTGTCCAATGACTGCGAGGCGAACCCTCTCCTATTTTCTTTTCTTATCTGACTTTCTGGGCACTACTGATCTTCCTTCCCCATACCTCGACCTTGAAGTGCTCATGGCATTTGTCTAATCTCTTTTTTCTTAGTCCCTCAATTCCTTTTTGCATTTATCCGTGTCTACATTTTATATGCTAGACGTAAGCGAGTATATTGTCTGCGCGCCAGGAGAAACCTGCATAGCTTCACTCAGTCAGCACATTCTTTTTACGGTTGATTTTTAGCCTATTTTCATTTATGAAAAAATAGCCTTATGAGATCACCTTTTGTCCGTGTGTCTGTCTGTGTGTGTGTGTGTGTGCGTGTGTGTTGGTGTTTGCTCCCCCCCCCCCCCTAATAACGTCTAAACGACTGGAGCGATGTCAATGAAACTCGGTAAGTTTATAGCAGTATTCCGGACGACCCAAACCGTGCCCTTCAAATTTTGTTACGACACACCAATCAAACATGGCGGCTGTGCGAAAAATTTCACCAGCATTCAATATCTCCGAAACTATTCCCGATATCACCCTGGAATTTTTACGGTGATAAATGGAACCCCTGTCTGGTCAGCAAATCACACACCAATAAGAAAACATATCCCCATGCAAATAAAATTTCATGGCGATTGGCGAGCACCCAAAAACCAAACAAAATGCCTATTATCAAGAAAAATTGACGTCAGAAACTTAGAAGGACGAGCCGACCAGATAAGAAAAATAGAAGCGCTTATTGAAGAATTAAGACTAGAAGAAGCGGCACAAACACTTGAAGAACTGCCAATACAAGCCGCAACCCCAAGAAAGGAACGATAGGCGAAACAATGGTTCGATCAGGAATGCTACCAGCTAAGAAAAGAAGTATTGAAGACCCTGCATGAACTAAGAACCAACGAGAAGAACCTCACACTCTATCAGGTATACAACAGAAAAAGAAGTCTCTATAAAACGCTCACGCGGGAGAAGAAAAGGGTATACTGGGAGGAAGAAGGAAAAAGAATCGTAGAAGAGGCTAAGAAAGACCCATATATCGCTCTACGTCCCAGGAAGCAAGCGCAGACACATTATATAAACATGGAAAAATGGATGACACACTTTAACAATATACTCAACAAGGAAGGAATAACAAACACCCCCAGAAAATAATCAAAGTACCTATACACTAGCGCCAACAGAATGAACTCCGCTAGACACTGCTCACCTCCTACTACCTACATGGACAACATTATACAATAAATGCATTGAGACGGCCTCAATACCGGAGAGGAGACATTCAACTATAAAAGTACTCTATAAAGGTAATGGCAATCCATATGATACAAACACATACCGAGGCATCGCTCTGGAGAATATTCCGTTTAAGATATTCACAAAAACAATCGCGGGGAGAGTCAGAGAAGAAATAGACGAGTATCTACCAGAAAATCAATTCGGATTCCGGAAAGGAAGATCAGCTGTAACCGCTATACACTTACTACTCAATCACATCAGGGAAGCCCTTGAAAGAAGAGAAAAGTTCTACGTAGTGTTTATAGACTTCAGAAAAGCATTCGACCTCATAAACCGGGAACTTGTGACACGGAAGCTGGAAGAAACCCTAAACAGGAACCATGTGAGGACTGAAACCATAAAAACGATACTACAATGGAACATAATAAGAATCTCTGACAACATATCACTCTCACAACCGATACTTCAAACGAACGGAGTATTACAGGGTGACCCAATGAGCCCGTTACTTTTCATCCTGGCAGCAGAAGAAATAATGAGAATAACCCATGAGGATGACGTAGTATCGTACTCCTACGCCGATGATATAGTGATCGGATCAAAGGACATCACAAAACTACAAAACGTGATAACAGAAATGGAGCAATGGTGCTACTAAAACACATTCGAAATTAATACATCAAAAACAAAAATGATGGTATTTAGGCAAGGAGGAAAGATCCCAGCAATGACAGAAATCTTCAAAAAGAGGCAGAAAGTAGCCCTAGTAAACGATTTCAAGTACCTTGGCATTACTCTGCAAACAAGTGCCAAATGCTTTACAAAGCATGTAATAGAACAAGTAGTTCCGTGAGGAACTATACAGCCTATTTTCATATATCCTACTTATGTTAATTGCCACTATCAACATACACAATTTCAGTTTGATTGCTGTAATAGATTCGTAGATATTGAGCACCGACTAAATATTTTGGATGGTCGCCATGTTGGACTTTATATATGTAGGTCCTAGAGTTATGTACTGTTACATGAAGATTAGTGTGTACGTGTGGTATTCAAACTTCAATCGCATGATTAGGACAAAACAAGTAACAACGAGATTTTAAAATTTCGCACAACTGCCATCTTGTGATTATGGAAATAATTGAAATAAATTAGATGCCAGTGGATTAACATTCGTATCAGGATTTACTGTACCAAGTTTCACTGCACTCGGATGGTTAAATTGCGAGAAACGTCCATGTGAATATTTATACTTCGCGTCGCCGCCATGTTGGATTTGTGATCAACAGTTTATTGAAAGTCCTATAGGTGAACTTATGTTCATATCCCCTAAGAACATAAAATATTCAGTTTGATTGCTATAATAGATTCGTAGATATTCAGAGCCGTCTAAATATTTCGAATGGTCGCCTTGTTGGATTGTTAAATGTGTAGGCCATAGAGTCATGTACCATTAAAGGAAAATTATTGCGTAGGTTCATTATTCAAACTATCACTTCGATCGCATGATTACGACACAAGAAATAAAAACTTAATTTTAAACTTCGCACAGCCGCCATCTTGAGGTTATGTAAACAATTTAAATAAATTAGATACCAGTGCAATACAATGTGTATACACATTTCCTGTACCAAGTTTCATTGCGTTTGGAACATTAAATAGCGAGAAAAGTTTATTTAAATTTTCAAATTCGCTTGGCCGCCATGTTCGTTTTGTAGTTAACCGGTTTTTGAAAATCTTATAGATGAACTTCCAGTAGTGCCCTTTATCTCCGTACAAAATTTCAGGGTGATACCGCACATAGTTTCAGAGATATAGAATGCCGGTGAAATATTTCGCGCAGCCGCCATCTTGTGGTTATGTAATCAATTGAACGAAGTTAGAAGTCGGTGCATTACAATGTATATAAACATATACTGTACCAAGTTTTATTGAGTTTGGTTGGTTAAATCGCGAGCAACGTCTATTAAAACGTCGCAACTTCGCTTGACCACCATGTTGGCTTTGTAGTTACCAGATTTTCAAGAGTCACATAAGAAAACTTCTAGTAGTTCCCTTTATCACCGTAAAAAAATTCCAGGGTTATATCGGTAATAGTTTCGGAGAAATTGAATGCTGGTGAAATATTTCGCACAGCCGCCATGTTGGATTGGTGAGACGTAACAAAATTTGAAGGGCACGGTCGAGGTCACCCGGAATAGTTCTATGAACTTAATGAGTTTCATTGAAATCGCTCCAGCCGTTTAGAAATTATTAGGGGGGACACACACACACACACCTCACACACACACACACACACACACACACAAACACACACGCACACACACACGGACAAAAGGTGATCTCATAAGCCTATTTTTCCAAAATTTAAAATAGGCTAAAAATCAACACAGGCAATACGGGCGATGCACGAAATCAACGGCATTAGATCACTCAGCCTAGAGACGGCGATGGCACTATTCAGAGCAAAAATCATGCCTATTCTAACATATGGGATGGAAATCATTTGGCCGTACCTCACAGAGAAGAACCTATCCTCTCTAGAAAGAATAACAGCTCTATACATAAAGAGAGAGATCGGAGTATCCAAGACAACAAGATCAAGACCTTCTAGCACGAGAATCCTTCCTCATTGAAGACTTCAGAACACACCTGAACCTGCCCAACACCAGAGCATCAGAAAATCTCCTAGCAACACTAAACAAAAAAGAGAAGACATCCCTCCAGAATTCTTTGGAACTGGAGCTATGATAGACCGGACGTGGACAACATCCAGCTTCGAGATGAGGCACGTGTTCACAAGACTGGCAGTACATGGTTTCCAGCATCTAATTTGTAACAACACCTCATACCATGAACCGACAGAGACATGTAAGTGCGAACTATGTGGATACATGTGTGAAGGTTACCACCTACAACTCTGCACCAAACGAACAAAAACAATTAAAGAATATGCAAACCAAGGCCCAAGAGCGCGAGTACTGTGTATAATGTATTATTCCTTTTCTTTGTGTATGGCTATTTAGCTGCAATGAATATATTATTATAAAAGGAACTACTAGAAGAGTTCACCTATGAGACTTTTAAAAACTTGGTGAATACAAAACCAACATGGCGGCCAAGCGAAGTTGCGACATTCAAATAGACGTTTCTCGCGATTTAACCAACCAAACGCAATGAAACTTAGTACAGTATATGTTTATACACATTGTAATGCACCGACATCTAACTTCGTTCAATTGTTTACATAACCTCAAGATGATCGCTGTGCGAAATATTTCACCGGAATTCTAAATCTCTGAAACTATCACCGGTATCACCATGACATTTTGTACGGAGATAAAAGGCACTACTGGAAGTTCATCTATGAGACTATCAAAAACCGGTTAACTACAAGACGAACATGGCGGTCAAGCGAAGTTGAAAGATTTAAATAGACTTTTCTCGCGATTTAATTGTCCAAACGCAATAAAACTTGGCACAGAAAATGATTATACTCATTGTAATGCTCTGGTATTTAATTTATTTCAATTGTTTACATCACCTCAAGATGGCAGCCGTACGAATTTTAAAATTAAGTCTTTATTTCTTGTGTCGTAATCAAGCAATCGAAGTGAAAGTTTGTATAATGAAACTACGCAATAATTTTCCTTTAATGGTACATGACTATATGGCCTATAGATATAACAATCCAACATGGCGACCATCCGAAATATTTGGATGGGTTTCAATATCTACGAATCTATCACAGCAATGAAACTGATTTTTTTAAATGTTCATGGGGCTATGAACATAAGTTCACCTTCAATAACCTGGTGATCAACAAAGCCAACATGGCGGCGACGCGAAGTATAAATATTCACATGGATGTTTCTCGCAATTTAACCATCCGAGTGCAGTGACACATGGTACAGTAAATCCTTATACAAATGTTAATCCACTGGCATGCAATGTTTTTCCATTGTTTCCATAACTACAATATGGCAGCTGTGCGAAATTTGAAAATCTCGGTTTTACTTCTTGTGTCCTAATCATGCGATTGAAGTTTGGATACTACATATACACAATAATCTTAATGTAACAGTACATAACTCTAAGACCTACATATTGTGCCCTTTTAGCAAGAAATATGCCAATCACAGTATACCAGCGTAGCTCAATTCGGGATTTTCGGGGTAGCAGTAAGTTCACCCACTCTGTGACTCACATATTTTGGATTAATTAGAGGATACACTTGCAAAATAACAACAAAATCAACTCCTATTTTAACACATTTAATTAATAAAAATTATGGCGCTACAAGCAATTAAACAATTAAATTACTGACCCATAATCATCTACTTGTTCCAAATGAACAAGGAATAACATAAGAATAAAACAAATATTGTATTAAAACATCTGGTTTCCATATAAACCAACAATTCCTAATTATTTTTACTTCCATAAAGCATCAACTGTAAGTTTCATATAACTCCGAGCTCTTTTGGCTCAATGCTTTCTATAATAATGGTGTCATTCTTTGTACACCTTCAATACTACTTTTTATATTTTCTTAATCATCAAACAAATGTATAATTACATTTAAAATTACATGTTAATTATCTAACTCAATATTTGGGCATTTTCACATGTTTTCAGCTGTTATCATCTCTCTCTAGGTTTACAAATACATTAAGGTAATCAGGAAATTACTTGTGTACTCCAGAGTATGAAGATACTTGACACAGTCAAAAAACTATGGTCACTCCCGGAACCTAGTTGCCTTCAATTAACTCGTGGAATCCAACTTCATACAACATTACAATAGGGATTGTTATTTATCTCATATGTCTTATAAGACCATTATTACATTAAAAAAAACTACGATCTGAACAGGCAAGCAGAAATATCAATCTACAAGGACCTCGGTTCAACGCCCGGGTCGTTAACAACTTTAAACGCTCCTGGTATATTCATTACTCCTTACAAGACGGCCTTCAGACACCCCTCCTGCTCCGAGGGTCTGACCGTGCTACTCGAGCGTTATTTATGACTATGCGGGAACCCTCCCGTCTAGCCTAAGCTAGAGCTCTCTTTAATGCTTTACAAACAGCTTTTCGTTCATTCTCAATTCTTTGTGGAGACCTGGCATTCTACTCCTCGTTTAAATTCAACAATATTATTGGGCTCATAAACCACATTCGTAATCTTGGCATTTATTAATTATGAAAGGTCCTCATTGATTGGGGAAGAGATATACACATTCTACGACGAATAATAAAGGGGCTTTCACAATAAGAAGATTCTGAGTTCGAATCTCTTCACATGCCTCGGGAACCATTCCCATATAGAGGACTATACAAAATGCGATTTAGGGTCAGCCTATAGCTTATAAGACCTACGCTCAATACCATACATTTGCTCCGTTTCAATATAACATACACAATGGCCTCGTGATACTACGTCACAAATAGAGGACTTACACCAATTCTCAATTCGCTACAATCAACTACCTCTCATAAGTAATTTACCAAGTACATTAACCTTTACGCGTTCCTAGCGTGACATTTTATTTTAATTGCGCTCTTTTGCGCTATACTTTATTTTTTAAGCCTAGCGTCATCCAAAGAACTGATAATATCATATTAACAATTGATACACATCTCAATTTTTATATTATTCTTTTCCTTTGCAATAACTTTCTCTCTTTTTAAGAACATGCATTTGAACATCATGTCTATACTTTTTATTAAGGCTCTAACGCTCTTATGTTCACATCAATTAATTTGATCTTTATTTAATATTTCCTTACTTGGTTATTATTATTATTATTTCATATCTTCATTCTTTACACAAGCTCAAAAGCTATTTCTTTCATATAACTCAAATTTACTTTTATTTAAATATCTTTCATGATAATTATTAATATTTCGCTTGCTCTTATGACATTCGTCAAATACACTGACATTTTATTCATATATTTCATCTACTGGATTTATTCTTTACATAATTATTTATATTTTCTCAAATTTCTATTATTGTTCAGACCGCGTTCTTGTTTATTCAGTATTTATTTATTTATTTAAACACATCCCTTTTACTCAAAAACTCCGGTGGATTTGTACACAATCATTTCCTGACACAAAAATATAATGAAATTCATTACTCACATGTTTTTAAGGTCGTCTCACGACCTTTATCCTTGTGCGGTGTTTCATTTTGGCCCACTTTGAAACTTACTCCATATTGTAGAAATCCATCTGATGTACAAACACTTCTTGACACATATTCAATACACTTAACATTGACAACATTTTTAATACACTGGTGTATCCATTTAGAACACACAATAAACACTAAAAAAATATTATTTTAACACACAATCTTGATAGATTTAAATTCACAACTTTTGATCACTAGGCCGTATTTTCCTAGCCTATCACACGTGACCTCTTAATCTCCCGTTTCCAAGGGTGAAATTTATTCAATGTCGGCTTCCTATCGTGCAGAATACGAAAGTCTCGAAACATCTACTTTTCCCTGGAATCCTAATTCTTCGAATCCTATTCTGGATGACCGGCTATTTCTCTAGCTTGAACGGCTTCCTCTTTAGATCTAGTTTATCGATCCTAGTGAAAGTCTGTTCGGATCGAGGTCCCCTCGATAACCTATCGATGATCGATGGATTTATTTTATAGCAGCTAGTACTTCTCGAGTCTAGTGCTTTAGAATAGTTCGTCTACTTTCTGGAGATAATGTCTATAGTCTCCGTTCTTCTTTGTTTATTCGGTTCTCGCTCTCCTACTTTTCTGAAATACGTTGCGAACCTTACTCTGTTTTTCCCTATTTGGGTTCTTTAAATTAGATAACTGTTTATCTTTCTGTTACGGTACTTCCGTACGTTATGATATTTTCGGTCGTCTATTTAAAGACCTATCGCCTTAAGTCCAACGTTCGCAGCCTGCTCTGACTATATCTTACGAACTTTTCACTGTAAACTTGTGTACTGTCGGACCTAAATCCTGTAACTAGGATTTTCCTAATTTTTCAACACGGCGATACTTTAATATTTCTTCTTTACAACTCCTTATGGAGGCACGCAAGTTGTTAATACTGCGACGCCTATGGCTATCAGATATTAATTCTGCGGTGTAATACAGCGTTTCTCCCCTCAAGGAGTAATGGTAAACTGTCTTCGGTGTGGAGCAGAGTGACTCCCCACACGGCTGTCTGAATACTGATGCGTAGCAACGCCCCCTCGGGCTGTTTGGAACTGCTTGTACTGATGCTCCAGCGTCACGTCCCCTGGACTGTTTGAAACTGCATGTTTGGCTTGGTGATGCCAGGAGCTTTATACTCTTTCGCTACAAAAAGATAAGACTCCAGCCCTTTCCGTGCCCAACTTTTAAAATAATGGTTGCACCATTATAAAAATTATACCTTCAAAAAGCTCGTCTTCTCAATGTTAAATAATCTCATTGCGCATAAGAATCGATCGTGCAATTCGGAGATATTAATTAATTTCTCGTCCTCAACTACGTGGGTGTTGCTGTTCATTTGCATTCTCCCCTCTCCACAGGCCTTGGTAAATCCCCTATGACGTCTACTTGCGTTTGCAGTTTTCTCCTGTGCAATTATTAAAGGGTTTTTCTTTACACAAAAATCTCTAATTCGAAATGATTCACCGTACTGTAATTGTTTACTTATTTTTATACTCGTAAACGGGTTAAATTTAATTATTCCTCTTCTGGCTCATAAGCGGTGTTGTCGTTTTTAAGCAAGCTCAGCTCGATTTCCGAGGCAGGCTTCCTTGTCTAACAGTCGGAATTTTCCACTCGGTTATTAATACTCATGACCAGCTCCTTCTGAATGTCAAGAGGGGTGATCTCATCTCTCGAACACCTGGCTCGCGCTGCTTGCACAATGTTAGGCTAGAATCCTGGCTTGATCTTTCTCTATGTTACATTAGATACTGTACGTTTCTTTCATTTCTTCCCCAAATACATGGATTCGACCTCCTTGGACCCTATGGCACATGGGTTCATCTCTCCCCTCCTTAGGTAAATAAATTTTCGAAAAATTTTGAGGAAATTTATTTGAATTAATCTTATCTTTCTTTATTCGTCGAAGCCATCATAACGTTGTCCGTACCTTCCGTTGTTTTTATTTCTTTAAAGTCGTATTCGGTGATTGAGTAGGTCGGGTATGCTCTGTCCCTAACCTTTCTTTCTTTTTCCTTTATTCGTCTGGGCTTTAAGTCCCCAGAACCTCATTCTTCCTTACGGGTTTGGTCTATTCCTACCCGTTTCCTTATTTCATCATTCTCCTTCCTTAAATTGAAATTTTCTTCTTCAATAAACTCAATTATTTCTTTGATTTCCCAATACAACTTTTCCAATTCGCATTCGCATTCGAATGCTTGAGCTCTGTTTTCTATTTCTTCCTTATTCTTGTTTATGTCAAAAGCGGATTCATCTCTAAATGTTTCTATAACCAGGGCTTGTTCATTTGCTTCATCGAAATCTTCGGGAGGGTAATATAATTTCAAATTTGCTGAATTCATGGTCACTTCGTGATCCGTTTCACAGTGCCGAATTCTATATGCGTTATTCCTCAAATCTCTGATTATTTGATACGGTCCGTGGTACATTTTCTGGAACTTCTTGTACACACGGTTCCCTGGATCCGAAATGGCTGGTCTTTTTACTAACACCATTTCTCCTGCTAATAATGGTCGATGATACCTCTTATGCCTATTTCTTCTTTGCCTCCTGTCGGCTTGAGCTTTTAGATGCTCAAAGGCTCTTCTAATACGTACATCTCTTCCAGGCTGAGCGTCTGCTGGCCTAGGAATTACCAAACTCCAAGGTCTCTCTGGTTGCTCATTCCGATGTAACGTTATGGGTATCTCTCCCGTGGATTCATGGATTGTATTATTTATACAAAATTCGATAATATCCAAGATATCTATCCACTTCCAATTTTCTTCGGCACAGTATATTCTACAGTACTTGGCCGTCTCCCTCATCACTCTTTCTACAGGATTTGCCTCAGGATGGCGAATACTTGACAAAATCTGACGTATTCCAAGTCTTTCTAATTCTCGTCTGAACTCTACACTGGTGAAACAACTGCCGTGATCCGACAACAAATTCTCAGGTTTTCCCAGAATCGGTATCACTTTTTCTTTTAGTCGTTTTAACACCTGTTTGGTACTAGTCTTCTGTATGGGAGCAAGGACAACCATTTTAGTGAAGACATCCATAGCCACCATTATGTGTCGATTTCCTCTTCTTGCCTTTGGCAAAGGTCCGAAGTTATCAATAGATATGATTTGACCTGGCCTCTCGGGCAACAATGGTATAGGCTTCTGTCTCATCAGAAATGCATTAGGTTTGATCCTTTGACATAAATCACATGTCTTTAGCGTGTCCCTTACAGTTTCTCTCAGTCTCGGCCATACAAATGCTTCTTTCAGCATCGAGACTGTTTTGTCGACTCCCATATGTCCGAACGATCTATGGGCTAACCATACTATTTTCCTCTGCAAAATTGCAGGTACAACAATCCTTAATTTTGTATGGTCAGAGTCTACAAACTTATATAATAATCCATTATAAAACGTGTAGTCTTGAGCTATCTTATTAGCTTCCGTGTACGCTGGTGTTCCCCTTATCAAACTTCCCTCAAGGAAAGATATGAGCATGTTCATCCATGGATCCTCACGTTGCCGTTGACTAATGCTCCTTAACTCATTAAGAGTACGCTGATCCCTGTCTTCCAAATCTATAGCCATTACTTCCTCTTCTTTGGACTCTGGCTGTCTACTTAAGTAGTCTGGAACTATATTTTCCTTTCCTGGGCAGTATTCTATCTTGACATCAAACTGTTGAATGAATAAAGCCCAACGCATCAACCTTTGACTGGATAAATCAGTCTTCATCAAAAAGGTTAAGGCTTTATGATCCGTTCTTAGAATGACCTGAAACCCATATACGATCTTTCGCCAATATTGCAACGCGTGCAGTATCGCTAACAGCTCGATTTCGCTGATCGTATAATTTTTCTCGTGTGGTTTCAGTCTCCGACTTGTGAAAGCTAGATAATTTTTCTTCTCAGGGTTATCCGGGTTTTCCTGATATAGCATTGCCCCTATTCCAATCTGGGATGCGTCTGTTTGAATGATAAATCTCTGATTAAAATCAGGATATCCTAGCTTCACGTAATTTAAGAGCATTTCCTTGGCCTCCACGAATGCTTTTTCTGTTTACTCCGTCCATTTCCACTTGCCCCCCTTCTTCAGAAGGTCCTGTAGTGGTGCAACAGTTTTTGTGTATGATGGACAATGTCCTGAGAAGAATCCAATCAATCCCAAAAACTGGCGAACGTTCTTCACCTTCAAAGGCCTTGGAAAATCTCTTATCGATTCCAATTTGCATGGATTTGGTTTAACACCATCCTTGTCAATCCCATGCCCTAAAAATGTTACTTGCCTTTGACAAAAATTTGACTTCTTTAAATTGATTTTAAAATTAGCCTTCCTTAAATCTTCCAAGAGTTTCTTCAGCTTTTCTAAATGTTCCTCAATATTCTCCGAGGTAAGCAAAATATCATCCACATAACGGATAGTGCACTCTTTCACTTCCTCTGACAGGTTTCGATCAAGCGCTCTTATTAAGGCAGATCCCGCGGTCTTCAATCCAAACGGACATCTCCTAAAACAATAGGTTTGTTGGTCGAACTGAAATCCAGTCAACAAGCTGGTTTTCTCTTCCAGTTCGAGATGATGATACGAAGAAGTCATGTCAATTTCGTGAAAATCTTCTTGCCTTTGAAATTCCTCAGTATTTCTTTTATGGGTGGTGCCGAATCATTTTCTGGTATGATTTTTGCATTTAGATTTCTGGCATCTAAACACACCCTTACTGAGCCATCCGGTTTACTCACAATCACTAATGGACTAACGTATTGTGTCGCCATCTTTTCTATAACACCTGCATTCATCATCTCCTGCAGTGTTTTCTTAGTTTGTGGGTAATGTTTTTCCGCAACCGGGTATGGTTTTTGTCTGAACGGTGCCCAATCATTGACTTGGAACGCGTATTTAAAATTTTCAATCTTCCCTGGCTTGGAATCAAATACGTCCCTATAATTCAATAATAATTTCTTTAACTGTTCCTTATTTTCGAGGTTCACTTTAGCTTCCTCTACTTTTCCTGACAGGTTGGTTTCGAACTCAGTTTCCAAATCATCTTCGAGTTCTATGTTGAGGACTTCAAATATCCTTTCTATTTCCTCATAACCTTCCTCAATCACTTCTTCCATATGCCATACCTGTTCTCCTATTTTCGCATCCTGTTCCTGTAGGTTAATGTTTCGTTCATCCACATCCTCTCTTTGAATTCTAATGTAATTTTGCGCTAGGTCTATAATGACCTTGTTCTCACGGATAAAATCAATACCTAATATGACATTATACGGTAATTGATTTACCAGCAAAAAGCACTGCGAAATTTCAGCGTTACCCATGATCAGATCGATATATACTTGAAATTTACATGTTAAAGATTTTTCAGGGATAATCCCCTTAATCTTTACACTTGATGTGGGGATTTTTAATACTCGGCCCCTTGTTTCCAGTTCATTTAGAAGGGTTTGTGTAATTAGACTTATTGTGGATCCGGTATCAATTAATGCTCTGACCAGTAATCCTTCTATCCTTAACATAATTATAGGTAGTTCTCTTTTAACAGGTGGGATTCCTTCCACATCCTCGTTAATTAGCTCATCTGGTCTGGCTATCCAATTCACCATTTCTACCTCCTCCCAGCTCCTGGTATGTTTCCACTTTTGACAATTTAAATTTGGAGTTTTTTATCCTGAGGGCTTCCTTTCCCCTCATTCTCTAATTGAGCTTGTAGTTCCAAGCTTTGAGCTCCGTCTAGTCGGTCGGGTGATTTCCGGTTCTTGATTGCCTCACTCCAACGGACTTTTTGCCTATCAGGTTCATCTGGTCGTTCGTTCACATAACGAAGACTTTCCTGATATCTTTCTTCTATTTCGGCCCGATATTCATCATCCCTATCCTCTGGCCTTACATTCCTTCTGGGATAATTCTCCCATTTCTTTCTGTTTTCTTGCCTTTGATGGTTATTGTTATAGGGTCGGCTCTCTTGTTGCCTATAACCTGTATTCCTAGGATTTCTTCCTCGATATCCTCCTCTGTAATATGGCTGTATTCCTCTAGGCTCCTGGTGCCCATACTCTCGACCCAGTCCCTGAGTATCAGTGCTAGTGGACTGATTCCTGGTCGATGGTTTTTCTCTGGTTTCCTGACTGCTGGCCATGTGTACTTGCTCAGTCTGTCTTTGATGCCGAGGAGTTACGTGCGAAGTCGTCATATCTAATTGACGTAATACACTCTCCACTTCCACAGCACTTCTGGCTTTGGATGAGATTAACAGCCTCTGAATCTCATACGGAAGTTGTCTTGCAATGGCGGCACACAGGTCGTTCTCTGCCGGAGCAATATCGAGTTCGCGGAATTTACACAACTGAGCGGTGAAAAATTCCGAGTATTTAGTAGGTACATTTCTGCTGTACTTCCTAGAGTACAGATCTAACCTTAAATTCTCTTGGATGTCTGCTGCCCAATATCGTTTTAAAAATGCTTCCCTAAAGCCTTCCACCGTATCAAAGGTGTACCTGAAGCTTCTGAACCAGGTGAGACAATCACCTGCCAACAGCTTTTCAATAGCTCTCAGTCTCCGATCCTGAGGAACTTTCATTTCGTTTAAATACTCTGCAACTTCCTTTAGCCAGTATTTTGGAGTAATAGACATGTTATTACCCGTAAACTTTACTGGTCTGTCCTCATTCGATTTAATAATGTTTATTATCTGGCCATTTGTCTGATTCATGTATGGGGTTGACATCGCCATCGGATATCCTGGGTTCTTATAAGGGCTCTCCCCTCCTAAGTCCCTCTCCGTATCTGTGCCTTGTTCACGGGAATCTACCCATCCTGTCTTTGGAAACTCCTCCTGATTCTCAAATTCTAACTTCCTTTCCCTTCAGGCACTTTCTTCATTAGCCATGAGTTGGATTTCCATTTGACTATTCTTATGTTCAGTCCTCTCCAATCGGGATCTTAATTCATTCTGAATTCTTTCTTGATTCCTTTTACTAACTTCCTCTGCCTTTTTGAGTTGGAATTTCTCCTCCCTGTAACTATCCCTGAATTCATTTAGTTGGTCTTCTACCTCTTTCTTAATGACCATGGCCTGTTGATTTATAATTTCTGGCTTTACATCACCGATGGTATCCAGGCCCTCTCGTATCTCCTTTATTTGCTTCTCCACTTCTTTTCGTCCTTTGACCATATCTAATTCAATTCCTTTCAACTTTCCCTCAGTTTTCTCTTGGCTCTTAGATACTTCCGTCACTTTATCTTTGATCAATTTTACTTCATTATTTGTTTTTCCTACTCGCTCTTCTAATTTTTCGATAGTTTCCTGGACCTCATTAATACCCTTGCTTATTTCCTCTATCTTCAGGGTCTTCTCTTGATTTTCTTCATTTCGTTGCTTTCTTTCTTCCTGGATATGCTCCTCGTATTTACCGAATCTTTTATCTATTCCTTCCTCATGCTTCTTTAAGGTCTCATCTACCTGCCTAGTAAAATGATCAATCTGCCCTTTCATACCCTGTACATCCTTTTGATTTTGATTTTTCATCTCAGTTACTTCATTCTGAACTCCATCGACCTTTCCCTCGAGTTCTCCTACTTTGTCCTTTACCCCTTTAAATTCTTTTCCTAATTTCTTAAAACTTTCTTTTATCTCATCCCGGGAACGTTCACAAATATTCTTGTTAGATTCTATCTGAGCTTTCAATTCTGTCTGCACACCTTGGATCTGGGTTACAAGTTTCTTTTCACATGCATCACCCTTTGTTTTTATGTCAATTAATTTAGTTTCTAAAATTTTCTTGACATTTAATTTGGGAATCTACCATATTTGTGTTCATAGTATCTAATTGGGCTTGCAATCCTGAATGAAATTCTTCATTTTCCTTTTTAATCTCACTTGCGATTTCCCCTTTTAACTCAGTTAACTTGTCCCCAAACTTAGTGTCAAAACCTTGGAACTTGTCATTTATTTTATCTATCTCAGCCTTCACTTCATTGTTCATTTCTACACAGTTAGCTTCGATAGTTTCTAATTTAGTTCCCATGCTATCACTTTTAACTTCGATAGCTTCTAATTTAGTTCCCATGCTATCACTTTTAACTTCGATAGCTTCTAATTTTGTTCCCATGTTAGCACTATCAGTTTTTAGTGACTCTAAACTTTGATTCATGGATTCGAACACTTTGTTATTTTCATCCTTTTGGAGGCCCAATGTATTGTTTATAGCCTCCACCTTCTCATTGTTATCGGCTTTTATAGCCTCCAAAAGCCGTTGCATCTCTTCACTCAATGCCATCTTATTAGAATATAGTGGGCTACTCATGCCACCACACTAGTACATGCTTGAGAGATGATACTCTGAATCATTGTGTCCCAATTTCTTTAAAAATTTACTTTGGTACGGGTATTTACTATAACGTACCCTTTTGATACTTTTATTCAATTTCATAAACCTTTATGGAAGTATTTAAAATTCAAAATTTCGAAAAACCATTTTTTTTTTCAAAAAAAAAAAAGAAAATTTTGATTTTTCGAGAAAACTCGGGTTTTCCCTAGGAAAACTCAGCTCTGCGTACTGGGCGCCAAAATCTACGATTTGCTAGGGGGGTTAATGATATAATTCAGGGCTGCTCGGTATGAGTTTCCAGGGACCCATGCGGTCAGTTAATATTTTACGTTGTAGCTATTCCTCTCATTACTTTAATTTACATGTTATTACCGTCTTAAGTGTTCCTCTAGTTATTAATCCAGCACATTACTTCTATGCCCCCCATGTGCCCTTTTAGCAAGAAATATGCCAATCACAGTATACCAGCGTAGCTCAATTCGGGATTTTCGGGGTAGCAGTAAGTTCACCCACTCTGTGACTCACATATTTTGGATTAATTAGAGGATACACTTGCAAAATAACAACAAAATCAACTCCTATTTTAACACATTTAATTAATAAAAATTATGGCGCTACAAGCAATTAAACAATTAAATTACTGACCCATAATCATCTACTTGTTCCAAATGAACAAGGAATAACATAAGAATAAAACAAATATTGTAATAAAACATCTGGTTTCCATATAAACCAACAATTCCTAATTATTTTTACTTCCATAAAGCATCAACTGTAAGTTTCATATAACTCCGAGCTCTTTTGGCTCAATGCTTTCTATAATAATGGTGTCATTCTTTGTACACCTCCAATACTACTTTTTTATATTTTCTTAATCATCAAACAAATGTATAATTACATTTAAAATTACATGTTAATTATCTAACTCAATATTTGGGCATTTTCACATGTTTTCAGCTGTTATCATCTCTCTCTAGGTTTACAAATACATTAAGGTAATCAGGAAATTACTTGTGTACTCCAGAGTATGAAGATACTTGACACAGTCAAAAAACTATGGTCACTCCCGGAACCTAGTTGCCTTCAATTAACTCGTGGAATCCAACTTCATACAACATTACAATAGGGATTGTTATTTATCTCATATGTCTTATAAGACCATTATTACATTAAAAAAACTACGATCTGAACAGGCAAGCAGAAATATCAATCTACAAGGACCTCGGTTCAACGCCCGGGTCGTTAACAACTTTAAACGCTCCTGGTATATTCATTACTCCTTACAAGACGGCCTTCAGACACCCCTCCTGCTCCGAGGGTCTGACCGTGCTACTCGAGCGTTATTTATGACTATGCGGGAACCCTCCCGTCTAGCCTAAGCTAGAGCTCTCTTTAATGCTTTACAAACAGCTTTTCGTTCATTCTCAATTCTTTGGGGAGACCTGGCATTCTACTCCTCGTTTAAATTCAACAATATTATTGGGCTCATAAACCACATTCGTAATCTTGGCATTTATTAATTATGAAAGGTCCTCATTGATTGGGGAAGAGATATACACATTCTACGACGAATAATAAAGGGGCTTTCACAATAAGAAGATTCTGAGTTCGAATCTCTTCACATGCCTCGGGAACCATTCCCATATAGAGGACTATACAAAATGCGATTTAGGGTCAGCCTATAGCTTATAAGACCTACGCTCAATACCATACATTTGCTCCGTTTCAATATAACATACACAATGGCCTCGTGATACTACGTCACAAATAGAGGACTTACACCAATTCTCAATTCGCTACAATCAACTACCTCTCATAAGTAATTTACCAAGTACATTAACTTTTACGCGTTCCTAGCGTGACATTTTATTTTAATTGCGCTCTTTTGCGCTATACTTTATTTTTTAAGCCTAGCTTCATCCAAAGAACTGATAATATCATATTAACAATTGATACACATCTCAATTTTTATATTATTCTTTTCCTTTGCAATAACTTTCTCTCTTTTTAAGAACATGCATTTGAACATCATGTCTATACTTTTTATTAAGGCTCTAACGCTCTTATGTTCACATCAATTAATTTGATCTTTATTTAATATTTCCTTACTTGGTTATTATTATTATTATTATTTCATATCTTCATTCTTTACACAAGCTCAAAAGCTATTTCTTTCATATAACTCAAATTTACTTTTATTTAAATATCTTTCATGATAATTATTAATATTTCGCTTGCTCTTATGACATTCGTCAAATACACTGACATTTTATTCATATATTTCATCTACTGGATTTATTCTTTACATAATTATTTATATTTTCTCAAATTTCTATTATTGTTCAGACCGCGTTCTTGTTTATTCAGTATTTATTTATTTAAACACATCCCTTTTACTCAAAAACTCCGGTGGATTTGTACACAATCATTTCCTGACACAAAAATATAATGAAATTCATAACTCACATGTTTTTAAGGTCGTCTCACGACCTTTATCCTTGTGCGGTGTTTCATTTTGGCCCACTTTGAAACTTACTCCATATTGTAGAAATTCATCTCATGTACAAACACTTCTTGACACATATTCAATACACTTAACATTGACAACATTTTTAATACACTGGTGTATCCATTTAGAACACACAATAAACACTAAAAAATATTATTTTAACACACAATCTTGATAGATTTACACTTCACAACTTTTGATCACTAGGCCGTATTTTCCTAGCCTATCACACGTGACCTCTTAATCTCCCGTTTCCAAGGGTGAAATTTATTCAATGTCGGCTTCCTATCGTGCAGAATACGAAAGTCTCGAAACATCTACTTTTCCCTGGAATCCTAATTCTTCGAATCCTATTCTGGATGACCGGCTATTTCTCTAGCTTGAACGGCTTCCTCTTTAGATCTAGTTTATCGATCCTAGTGAAAGTCTGTTCGGATCGAGGTCCCCTCGATAACCTATCGATGATCGATGGATTTATTTTATAGCAGCTAGTACTTCTCGAGTCTAGTGCTTTAGAATAGTTCGTCTACTTTCTGGAGATAATGTCTATAGTCTCCGTTCTTCTTTGTTTATTCGGTTCTCGCACTCCTACTTTTCTGAAATACGTTGCGAACCTTACTCTGTTTTTCCCTATTTGGGTTCTTTAAATTAGATAACTGTTTATCTTTCTGTTACGGTACTTCCGTACGTTATGATATTTTCGGTCGTCTATTTAAAGACCTATCGCCTTAAGTCCAACGTTCGCAGCCAGCTCTGACTATATCTTACGAACTTTTCACTGTAAACTTGTGTACTGTCGGACCTAAATCCTGTAACTAGGATTTTCCTAATTTTTCAACACGGCGATACTTTAATATTTCTTCTTTACAACTCCTTATGGAGGCACGCAAGTTGTTAATACTGCGACGCCTATGGCTATCAGATATTAATTCTGCGGTGTAATACAGCGTTTCTCCCCTCAAGGAGTACCGGTAAACTGTCTTCGGTGTGGAGCAGAGTGACGCCCCACACGGCTGTCTGAATACTGATGCGTAGCAACGCCCCCTCGGGCTGTTTGGAACTGCTTGTACTGATGCTCCAGCGTCACGTCCCCTGGACTGTTTGAAACTGCATGTTTGGCTTGGTGATGCCAGGAGCTTTATACTCTTTCGCTACAAAAAGGTAAGACTCTAGCCCTTTCCGTGCCCAACTTTTAAAATAATGGTTGCACCATTATAAAAATTATACCTTCAAAAAGCTCGTCTTCTCAATGTTAAATAATCTCATTGCGCATAAGAATCGATCGTGCAATTCGAAGATATTAATTAATTTCTCGTCCTCAACTGCGTGGGTGTTGCTGTTCATTTGCATTCTCCCCTCTCCACAGGCCTTGGTAAATCCCCTATGACGTCTACTTGCGTTTGCAGTTTTCTCCTGTGCAATTATTAAAGGGTTTTTCTTTACACAATAATCTCTAATTCGAAATGATTCACCGTACTGTAATTGTTTACTTATTTTTATACTCGTAAACGGGTTAAATTTAATTATTCCTCTTCTGGCTCATAAGCGGTGTTGTCGTTTTTAAGCAAGCTCAGCTCGATTTCCGAGGCAGGCTTCCTTGTCTAACAGTCGGAATTTTCCACTCGGTTATTAATACTCATGACCAGCTCCTTCTGAATGTCAAGAGGGGTGATCTCATCTCTCGAACACCTGGCTCGCGCTGCTTGCACAATGTTAGGCTAGAATCCTGGCTTGATCTTTCTCTATGTTACATTAGAAACTGTACGTTTCTTTCATTTCTTCCCCAAATACATGGATTCGACCTCCTTGGACCCTATGGCACTTGGGTTCAATATAGAAATATCCAACATGGCGACCATCCACAATATTTAGTCGGTTCTCAATATCTACGAATCTATTACAGCAATCAAACTGAAATTTTGTTTGTTGATAGAGGCAATTAACTCAAGTAGGATATATGAAAATAGGCTGTATAGTTCTTCACGGAACTACTTGTTTTAAAATTACAAGAAGGCTGAGAGCTCTCAGGGCCCAGTTTAGCAAAAAGTAAGAGTAAGCTATTTGACAATTGGGCTAAAAGTTTAAAAGCTACTCGACCCGTGTGTGTGTCACAATGGCGTGTTTGGTTAGTACACAAAATATTCAAAAGTGGAATAATAGAATGTACAGTGGAACTTGGATAATTCGAACCTCAAGGGAACAGTAAAAAGAATCGAATTATCCAAAAATTCGAATTAAGAAAGTTCTTTGGAAAGGGCGGAGAAAATATATTGTATTACGTTTACCGTGGCCCACGAAAGATACTGGCCCCAGTGCGAGCAGCCATCTTGTCTGTGACGTAGGCGAAGTAGTGACTCCGGTTGAGAAGACTTGTTTGTGAATAGCAGTGTGAGAATAGTTAGTGTTTTATAAAGTGTCATGTCCAACTTTACATCCAACTTGTGTTGTGGTGCATCATGTAGCTGCAATAATCACGTAGCCTACAGGGTAAGTGTTAACACTTTATTTCTCATTAATGACACAGGTTAATCAAACGCAAGTGTGGTGCAGGTTATGTACGAACTTACGTTAGCCTAATATTGTGGATGTTAAGGACTATTAGAATGCATGCTAAGTTAATTATCTGAGTTAAAGTTAGATATTTAATGAATGTGTCTCTTTACAGGAAATCAAAATGCCGAGATGCTGTAATGTGGCTGGCTGTAAGAACAATTACAGATCCCAGCATGAAAATGTTTCTACATTTTCTCTCCCAAAGGACGAAAAATTAAGAAATATATGGCCTAGAAAAATTCCCACTGACTTCTCTAAAGTGAGCAAGCCTATAATTTGTATAAAACATTTTCCTGATAGCTCTGTTTTCAGGACAGAGCAAGTTGATGGGGAAATAAAGACATTTGCTAGGAGTTACCCGAAGTTGAATCCTGATGCAGTATCTTCAATATTTTCGAATTTGCCAGAATAGCTATCCATTCCTGGGCCTTCTTCTAGAAGACTGTGTGATGCAGAGGTAGAAAATCTCGGATAAAGCCATAGAAGCGAGCTTGGAAGACTTCAGACACTACGAAGAAGAGAATTCTGTGCACAGTCTATCGGATATATCTGAACACTTCTCCTCCAACAGGAATAAATTTAAGCAGGAATGGACACACATCAAGACAGAAGACAAGTTGGTGAAGTACTTGAAGAATTTGAGTGATGCAGTGCCCATAATTACAGGTTCTGTGTGTATTCTAAATAACCTCAGCATTGAGTCAATGGGTTGCAGATTCCCAAACATTAAGTTCCACAAAACTTTCTTTGCATTACTGATAAAAATTCATTTGATGAACTAGCCTACTTCAGTTCATTGAAAATTCTGAGTGCGATGAAAATGGAAGAAAGTTGTCAGTAGTGAATGCTCCTGTGAACACCCTACAGAGAAGTTTTTCGAGTGATGATTGCACACCCTTATAATTTTTAATAGAGCAAATTAATTTTTTAGATGTTAGGTAAACAATCGTAGGTACAGTGGAGACACGTTACTCTTGGCAGCTTCCATATAATATGTTCACTTGTCATCAGTGTACAAAAAGTTACATCGGAGTGGTCATATTTATCTGCCTCATCCATCAAATCTTCAAAAGTTGCTTGGTAAGTTTGATTTGAGTACTTTTGACATTATTGGGAGTATTGAGTAGCCTATCTCAGTCTAAAGAAGAATAATTTCTTGAAAGATCATGAATGTTCATAAATTAATTTTACCGTAGTTCATTTTAATGGAAAAGTTGAACTGTACTCTTCTAAAGTCATGGCGAGACAAAGCCATTGGTCGCTACTTGGTTAGGCGACTATCTGGACCAAAATTATTGTTAGTAGGCCTAGTACAAGCAAGGAGGTCTGGGGTTAGGTTTGTGTTTGTACGCAAAGAATACTCTGTATTGCCGGTACCAATAATGAGCACTGGCAGTTGTCAAAGCTAACACGTGAGGAAATGCTGCGTTGCCACTGAGGCAGATCATGACTCATAACATTCCAAGAAGTTTCCAGGAAGACACAAATACTGGGATCTGTGGTGTGTCAGCCGTATTCGTGTGAAGGGTCAATTAAACATTGCGATGCACGCGAGTTTAGGGGAATTTTTAGTTGCCTAATCGCTCTAGCTGCTACTAACTTAATTATGGGTCTATTCCTTTCATCGCCCCCTCTTCGTCACTTGTGTCTGAATTGGATCTGGAATTGCTTTCCAGGGAAACTATGAACCAATCTACCCTATCATCGAGTATACATTCACGTTTCGTAGCCTCATCCAGTTCTCGTTGCACTATTAACACAAAACGCTTCCAGTTTTATGAAGTCACTTCCCTAATAGCCTAAACGGTAAGCTTCTCAACCTCACGGAGTGTGAAATTCTTATTATGCCGTGCTAGATAACCCTTCACTTGACCCCATATCATTTCTATAGGATTGAAGTGGCAATGATATGGGGCAGCGTGATGATCTCATGGCCATGCTTTCTCGCCAGTTCATCCACGTGGTAGCCTACATGGGTTTAGGCTTGCGCTGCTGTATAAGGTTGAGAAGGATATTAATTCTGAATGAAAGTGGAACGCGGCTTATACACTTGTAGCAGACATGAATGTACTTTTACATACCGTGTGTCCTTGTTTCATTTTTTGGGCGATATTACGTATTGAAATTAGGAACCCTAATTAAAACTTACTACTGAACCTCATATATGTGCTAAAGTACGTAAATATGTGTTTTTGTTTTTTGCTATTTTAAAAACAGCTGCCATGCTTCGATAGCACTTGATCTCGTTTAACCGTCATCAAGGCTCACTCTAGCAGCACGCACCGAGGCACACATGTGAGATACAAAATCACTGTTGATAGAAAGAAGTGGGATGCAAAATCACTGTTGATAAAAAAAAGAATCATCGGGACACGTTAGGCAGTAACCATTGCCAAAATTCATTGATCTGGGCGCGTTAGGCTGTAACCATTGTCAAAAACCATTGGATTGGACAAAGTGTAGGTAAGAATGGTCGGGTGTAGGTGCAGCCTTGGCCGCGCGCTACTAGCGGGGCATGGTTGACACAAAACCATTGATCTGGGCGCGTTAGGCTGTAACCTTTGTCAAAACCACAGTTGTGCGGGAAAAAATACACATACTTATTACAGGAGAGCGATATACTGCATAGTTATTACAGAGCAGATAACAAAAAACACTCATTTCAGCCGTACAGAGATGCGAAATATTGCACACTCTAGCATAATTAGAGTCGTGAACTGAGTGCAGCGAACGAATGATGCCCACTAGAGAGTAAATTGGGCACTTTTTTGTTTCACATAGTACCGTAAGGGCGAGGTTGGCAGTACTGTTATGGTACTTTTTTGAAGATTGATTTGAACAATGGCGCTCACTGCTGTAATTTTCGCTATATTTGGAATGGCTGGGTGGGTCACAGACGGCGGAGGAGGAAACATCTATTAAAACATTGCTTCCTGATTTATTTCTCATCCTTTTATAAGGTATTTTGGCGAATTCATGTATTATATAGAATGTTATCGCTCGTTCTATGTTCATTCAGCACTACCGAGAAGGATTCCATTTGTCCGAGAGCTGTCGCATGGTAGGTTACACGATGGTGGTCCAGCCATTCCAACATTCGTGACTTCGTACTTGAAGTTGTTGGAGCTTATTCTATCTGACCTATGTGGTACGAAGCATTGTCCATTACAATAACACTGTGTTCAGGGATGTTGGGTAACAATTGTTCCTGGAACCATTTTAGTCCATGTCTTCATGGTAATCACGAGTTCTTTTCGACCTAAAGAGCAAAAGTGTATTATTAACAAAGCCGTGTGATAGCCCGGCATATAGAATAATAAATCGACCCCCTCTGCCTGACGGCCCTTCCTTGTCCCCTGAACTGAGTTGTCACTCCAACCCTTAGATACTGTGTGACCAGCATTGACCCTCATTTCACCTAACCACACAATATCGATAACATTTTTGCCCTATTAACTTAAGTTTTGAATTTTCCAGTAGCCTATTTTCACCCAATTTTCACCAAATTTTGAAGGTTCTTTAAAGTGAGCATAATTAAGGGAATTCTAAACTTTGGAGCTATTTGGTTCAGTCATTTAGAAATTATAACATTTTATGTAATAAATATGCAAATTTTGAAAATGTCCCAGGTAAATCAAATTTAAAGTTATCAATCTAAAACTTATATGGAATGATCATCAATGGTCTACAAATAAAAATTGGTATTACTTTTAAAATCAGTGCAAATGGTTTATTATTAAAATGTTTTTATCTTAGAATGACCTGTTGTTCTGTTAAAATATGTCATTTTTTTCAAATTTGAACCTAAATATTTCTGAAAGTTATTAATATTTTTCAAAATGGATTCCACACATTATTAAGACCACAAAGTTGTATGTGCAAAACAAGTTTGAAGGTAATGGGATCAAAAGGCAGGCAAATGGAACATTTAAAATGCTGAAAAATATAGTATTGAGAAAAACCTAACTTTATTAAGAAAAACAGTATTTTAGTGGAATTTCCTGCATCAAGACTTCCCTGAGTTGACAAATCACTTTTCCCACACTTCAGAGGTAACTTATTACTAAACCCATCTTTCTCCCTGACGTTGACACGAAGATTTACTGCCACATTCACCACACAGTTCTGTAAACAAATTTTGGAGGGCACCCATATATGAATGAGAATGTGCTTGTCATTAACACTAGGTCTAACAGTATTCTCCTCACTAAAATAGGCCTATTCCAGTTTTCTGACACTGGCAGAAGAAGTAGTTGCAGCTGTTGAACTTGCATTACTTAACTTCACATGTAATATCACCCCACTGTTTGTCAACATTCAAAATAGCACTATTCCATTTCTTTGTTTCACAGACTTTCGGTTTACGCCATCGACTAGATACAGAATACATCTAATAAACTGCACACAAATCTCTAAAATACCATTAACTTACACAAGTTCCACCACTCACAGTAAACCAATAAAAATATAATTCTTGCGAATAAACTTCACTAAAGCCACTGACCATCAAAATAAACAAAGACGCATGGTTCCACTATGTATCCAAAATGGCCTATACTTTACTACAAACCAAAATACTTCTGTTCGATGTTAAATATGTGCATGTGTATAGTAATGATATTCTTTTAGTGAATGCCATACAGCTAAAAATTATATGGGATAAGAAAATAACATGTACGGTAAGAAAAGTTTCACACTTGACAAACATTGCCTAGGTTACTCATAACTGATAAATTGACCAACAGATGGCACCATAAGCTTGTATTCAGATGATTGGCATGATAATCTTGGCCAAGAGTATGAAATTACAACAAAATTGAGGGGGTTTTTGGTTCTAGGAAGTAGGCGTTGCCCATATCAAGACCTAAGCACGTGTTCTTTAAAAGCCCCCATAAGGTATTTAAAAATGGCCGTACATAAAAAACAAATGTATATTTAAGTGCCCCAAGTGATAAGGTAACTTCTAGGGCATGAAACCAGATTTTGGTTTTTTGTTTGTAATTTTTGGCCTACAACTCAGTAGGGTCTCCCCATTTCATGTAGGAACTGACACCTCAAAGCCACAATATCTGGCCTCTCCATGATCACCTTCCCCCCATTAATTTTCTTATATTTAAATCCCAGATCGTGCAACACTTTCAGTGAAGAAAGGCTTCCTTGAAATAATTGTGCCTCTCTTAGCAAAAACAAGAAGTTTGCGACATGTTGGAATTTCTTTCCTAAAATAATATCTATAAATATGCCGTCTAACAGCATCTTGTTGAAAGCCATCTAAATTAGTGACCACCCCTTCTCTATGCCTCTTCTTCCCTGGAGTTGATAGTTTAGACGGGCCAGCATCATCAGACAGGAACTTCCCTTCCGTCACTCAGTATGCAGTGATTTCACTCACACCAAGAGTCTTGGAAATTCTTTTCCTCACCTGAACAAATGGAATCAGAGGTTTCTCCCGTAAGCGCATACTTTCCTCTTCTTCCTCCATAAAATTCCTCACCGCACATATCATCTCCTTTACTTGGCTATGGAGAGTCACACCACGGCCTGAAGTTGTTCTGTCGCAGAGAATGGATCCTGGGCCTTCCGCGAGCATGTACCGATGCCATTTTTACACAACGAAAATAGACACGATGATGCAAATAAAAGAAATAAACTCAAAATCTGTATATACACACGCTTCCAACAAAAACAGAACTATAACGCTTACTGTAGCCTCTGAAAGAATAAGCAAATGCACTTCAATATATACACGGGATATTACTAATGGCAGTGACGAGTTAGTTCACAGTAGAACACTGCGTCAAACCATGTGCTCACTGTTGTGTCAGCATTCATTGCAACACTGCTCGCTGTTGCTATGGACACAGTTACCCCTCTTGTCTCCACTCCTCACCTCACTATTCAAGCGGATGGCAGCTTGCACCGTTCATATTTTGTAAATCAGAGTATAACACATAGAATTTAACATGTATGCAGCGTTTAAACCCTAAGTGTTGTCCACGTTGTCATGGAAGATGCAATTTTGTGTCTAGGGGAATTTTGTAAGTGTGAATTCCATTCCATGTCCACATTAAAGCTATTGACACAAGTTGGCAGGCTTGTTTTGTTGAGATAAATTAGAGATGAAAATAGTACAAGAGTTAATACAAGACTCTATCGTTGCCAAGGCTGCAAGATACCAATATAATTGATAGTGATTTTGTACTGCATAAGGAAACAGTAGCAAGGCAGCTGGAATCAAGTTAGACATGTCCAGTCCTCAAATTGTGTTCATGCATCTTTGTAATGATGAATTTGTAACCCACTAAGCTCCAGTGAGATTGAGAAATGGTGTCAGAAAAATTTAAAATCCTGAAGAGATCATGAATCATCAGCAGGGTATAATGGCTGTAGGCCCTATGTGCAGTGCAGGATTTTTTGAGAATGTTAATAGCTGGAGGATATTAGATCCTAATAATCGTCAGTAATATATCCAAGATCAGCAAGATATCACCTTTATAGCCTACTTGGTGAAACCTGCAAACTTCATTTTCTACATTCTAAGATTCTTCCAGACAATGTGTTAATGTGCTTGAGATGCTTATATTTATAACCAATATCCTAAATAAAATAATGTCTGTAATACATTTTGTGTGTGCTTATTATAATTTAGTGTAAACATTACTGTGTCATTGGAGGAAGATTACTTGCAATTTGCTAGTGTTCTTGAAGATACGGGCATAGTTTTGTACTCCAGGGCCCTACCAATCACCACATCCATAATTCTCTGTTAAAGCTCTAGATTTACCCATTTCAAACCGATTTACCCAGTGTGTAGTACTGTTAACTGCTTATTTTCCATGTGGCCTGCAAGGATGCCCATGTTCTTTTTCAGGGGGAATGGATGTGGTGAGGATTATGCGATATTTTCTGGGAGGAAGGGGAAGGGGGGGACTGGGTATGTTATAAAATTCTTCATCCCTAGACCACCAGGGTGAAACAAAAAATAGAAAAAATAATTAAAAGTTGAGGAATGCTTTCATTTGAATAATTTGAAGGGTCTCGTTTGACATTTGGTGGAGATCTTGGACATCTTATTGGGAGGGAGATACCATGTCCGTGTAGCCAGCATAGATCCAAATTACAATGGCAAGTATGGTCTTTCTTTAATTTTAATAAATGGAACAGTTCCACCTACATGGAGTAGGGGTAAGTAAAGTGGCTTCTTGTCCAGATGACCTGTTTTGCGAAGGAGTATTTGAAACCTGATATAGGATTTAGTCTTCAAAGCTTCGCACAAAGGCTCTTGATAGAATGATTTGAATCCCACTCCTTGCATCCTGGAAGTGTCTTCCCAACTCAACTGTAAATAAAAGCTAACTGAAAACCACTACCATATCCTTTTCTATTACAAGTACAGTACACACATAAGTGCATGGGGCTGATATCCACGACATTTCAATCCACTGGATTAACTCACAATGAATAAGTTTCCAAGGTCCTTCATTTGTAGTAATATACTTCGTTATAAAAATCTTGAGCCCATAAAACCATAAATTTGACCTAAGCCTAACTGGGAACGGGAGAGAACCGTTAAACATGTCCAACATGAAGGTAGTTGCCACAAGAAGTAAACCTGCCACTGTAGGGGATTGGTGTCAGATAAAAGGCTCTCTGCTAAAGGAGGTAAGTATAATCTCAGCAATTCATATATGTATCTGAAGTAGTCCTATGCATTAAATTTTTGTTGTTGAAAAAGATTGTCTTATGGTAGGCCTTCTCAAAAAAGCAAAATGCTAAAAACCACGAGTGTAGGCTCAAATTTCTTATATTCGTTTTTATTATTTTGGGGCATGAATGACCCTTCCCTTGCAATAAATGAAGCACTGAATACTTTCTCCTAATGCAATGCTTGGTTGTTTCTTCTTTTTTTAAAATTCCAGCTGCTTTTAAAGTTAAACTCACATGTAAACTGGTATATATGGAAACAACTTATTGATGAACGAAGATAAGAGGATAATATGTACAGTTTTGTATATCTGCATAAACTGGAACATCCATTCAACGTTTGTATTACACTGCTTAATATTCTACTGCTCTAAGGTTTTGAGCTAGTGATAGGGGTGGATTTCTTCCACAGCTTTTAACTTTATTTTTGAGTATCCTTAAATTCACAATAACAAATTACTCGGCTATTGGTAGGCTTCTATAGATGAGAATACCTTGGTGCAATCAATGCGGCGAGGCGAGCGAGCGACACCACTCCTCTGACGTCACAGATCCGCGCCATGGCCTGTCTTTCTCGTCGGCCACGTACGTTTACATAATGATTTATGTTCAACAAAGCTGATTAACAGACAACGATAATGTTTAATGACTGTATCTTGAATAACCTCAAAAGTTTCAAATGATGAAATAAAACCAGAATGTACTATTCACCTATTTAATCTAGTTAAGTCTTAGAAAAATCTACTGTTTTTCAAAAAAGTTTGAGATTTTTACCTGTTTTCTACAATTAAGTCTCTCGACCATCAGAAAAGAATCTAACAAATTTAAGGAGCAGAAAACAGAATCACTTACGTCATTTCTACTTTCAAAAAGAAAACCCCTAAGTTCTGTGATGTGGTTTGTTGCTTAGGCGGCAATCGGAACAGTTTTTCGGCAACTTCCTCCACGAGTTCATCGCCAGATGCGTCGTCACCATTTGTTTTCCGGAGTTCAGTACATCGGCGATGATTTGTGCGTCTGTCAGTTTACCACAAACTGCGACATTTTCGTCCGATCGGCAAAAGGCGCAATAGATCAGATCTCAGGCATGCTGTTTGGGCTCCAAACTCTACTGATATCAATCGAACAGCATTCTGGAACTGAACGTTAACGCACATGAGATAAGTGGACAAATAAATCACCTCAATATTGTATTACACCAGAGTCTTGCTGCTAAAGTTTCTTCAATATTATCAGATAAGAAAATATGTTGTCCAGGCACTGAAGTAAGCACACGTTATGTGTAGTAATTTTCACTGTGTTGTAAAGCTGCTCAGAGTTCTCGGGTTCTTCACCCTCGTAAAGTAAATATTCGGAAACTAAATAAGCGACTTCTAATATATTCTTGTTACAGCTGAGCCAGATGACTGGTAAATCTACTGGATCACGACATCATTGGGAGCATGTATTTCCTATATTAACTTTGTAGTTGGAAGAATACAATATGAGTTTGTAGTGAACTGGGTTCGATTACCGTATATCGATAGCGAGGTCGTGCCCCAGGTCGTCTACACAGTGAGGCTCTTTAACTGGTTTAGCTTCTCTCGGGCGCTCCGTACCGTTGGATGGATCGCCTTCTCCTATTGGATTACGAGCACAATCATTGTCAATGCGAGCTTTTAAAGAGTGTTCTCGCTGGGCTGAGGGGATTAAACGTTGCTACGTACAGATTGGAACTTAATTATGTCTAATAGCTTCCATTATTGGCCATTTATCTAAATAATAATAATAATAATAATATATTTTTTAAGCGTATGGATTTTGTGCCGAGAGTGTCCGAGGACATGTTCGGCTCGCCAGTCTTTGTAGCTGCTTCGAGCCGGACACCCAATGGGTGAGCTACAAGTACCGTTGGGGAGGAATGTAAGGGCGAGGAGTTGGTAGGTAGCGGCTGTGGCCTATAGTTAGGGACCAACCCCAGCATTTGCCTGGAAGGAAGATGGGAAACCACAGAAGACCATCTTCAAGGTTGCCGGCGGGGTGATTCGAACCTCCTCGCCTCCCGGATGTGAGCGACTGCCAGCAGTTATGCCGTAACGACCAAGGCTAACTCACCCGGTATAATAATAATGAATCACTAATTAACGATATACAAAAACAAGAAAGAAAGATCTTGAGGAAGATTTTTGGCTCAGATTTTTCTGAGGGAATTTGGGTGAAGAGGATATCCCGGGAGCTTAAATGCCAACTCACTGCGCCTGGATTGGATCCTACAACCCTGGGTAATCGAACTGATTTTCCCACGGTCCCAATACAGCATTCCCTACTTAAATCTACTCATCTATCACGGTGCCCATGTTCATTTCCAGTTCCAAATCACATATGGAAACAAAAAGGTCCATATTCAACTGAAGTTTCGGAAATATTTTCATAAATCACCCTCGTATTACTTCCTCGGCTATTTCACAAGTCATATGGCACAACAACCACTTCACCAGTTCGTAATATTGAAGTGTCGGAACAGTTTTCTAGAAAGAAACGAGTTTTTGAGGACACTCCTCGTATTTCGGCAATGTTCGGAAAGTTCCAGAAATGGTGCAGATGAAGCATCGCTCTAGATTTTGTTCCAAAATCTCCAATGTTCATAACCGTGTTTAAAGCCTCCGAGATAAAATCACAAATGTAACATTATTCCAGTAATCTATTCAACATGAGGTGAACATTGCTTAGGCCTGGAGTCGAAAAAGTCACTTTCACCATTTCAGATCGCCCGAATATGTGCGGTGTTTCATGCTGAAGACGCGGCCCGCACACTTCCACAGTTCAGAATCAAGTCAGCTCTCTCTCCCCGGCCTGCCAACTGCAACATACATTCACCCTTCCACCTTCAAACATAGTTCCTTCCAGTCGAAAACTTCAACTCCAAATCACATGGGTCTGCATGGCTTTTAATAAAATGAATGGGCACGTCACTACAAACATTTGGCAGTTCGAGAGGACTTCTTGAATCTTATTTCTTCCTTTTAACAGCAAATATATTGAAAATAAAACTCCAGTCAGAAGCCGAGCTGATCTGCTCACCTCCACGTCATTGACCTTGGCTAAAGCCGGTCCTAGCCACCCGCTTGCCATCGCCGAGCCGCGCAGATGTGATAACGAAACATACAGGTTTCTGAAGAATACATGGCCTGTCCTAAATTCGGGTTCGAAAGCTTGCTTCGTGAATATGCCAGGCCGCCAATCATGGGTTCAATTCTTCCTATAAAACAGCTAAATAAAACATACCTGTAATCTCAGCCGAGCTCTGCATTACAGACGGGTTCATACTCCTCTTACCTTGCTGAGCCCAAGGTTGCAGGTTCGAAACCTGGCGCAGTCAGCTGGCATTTGAGGGTGCGCAAATGCGAGGGAGCCGTGTCAGTAGATTTACTGGCACGTTTAAGATCCCCTTCGGGGCTAAATTCCGGCACCCCGGCGTCTCTAAAAGCCAGTGTAGTTGAAAGGGACATAAAACCAATAACATTATTATTATACACCTCTTACAACCCCCCCAAAAAGCGTGTCATAGCTTTTTTAACATAAGCAAACAATTCTTGAATCAGGATTTTAACGCATCACTCTCCTTCATTCGCCCTCTCTTCTTCAAACAACAAATCATCGTCCGTTGCCTGATACGTTTCATTTATGGTCATTGAGAAAATTAGTTGCTCCTTCAACTCATCTATTTTCTTAACAAAACTGGCGTTTTTTCTTTCTTTGGAGGCGCCTTCATTCCACCCCTGACCACTAGTGCTCAGGCGTACTTCTGCACTATTTTGATTATCGTCATTCTGTTTCGATTCTTCCCTCAAATTTTGCAGATATTCCTGGGCTTCTTTGTGCCATTCCTCGTATTGTTGACGGGTAAAAACTTCATCTTTATAATTCCTATACCGTCGATAACCTAGTCTGGTCTGGTCTATCGTTTCTCACATAGTAATTATTATGCTTATTACCACTATTGTAGTGGTACACCGCTCTTCTTGCTTTTTCATCGTTTCTGTTTTGATTTTGATAGGGTCGATTGTAATTATTTCCCTGATATCTCGGTTCAAATCTCCCCTGCGGAAGATGTTGGTTTCTTATGGGCCCTGGTCCATTCTGATTTTGTTTCTGGCGCTTATCTGTTTGTTGGATCTGATCCATCACCACGGAGTGAATCTCCTGGTGTTCAGGTCTCTGTGTATTACTTTTAGTGGCTGGTACGTTCGTCATAGCGCTCGTATGGTCCTGTTTCCATAATAACTCGTTCACGGCAATCAAACTATTCACTCCCGCTGTAATTATATGTCTACGCACATCAACTGGCAATTGTCTCGAAATAACTTCTATCAATTCCCGCTGGGATAACGGAGGCTGAAAGTACTGTAACTTGGCTAACTGAGAAGTAAAAAAGTTTGCATATTTTGTGACCCACATATCTCTTACTATAGACCTCCGCTCGTAAATTTTGCTGATCCTGGATGCTCCAATACTTTTTATAAGTGCATCCGCGAATTCTTCGAACGTTGCGAACGTATTTCGGAAGGCCTTGAACCACTGTAGGCTTCCACCTTCAAGAAAACGCTCGATTAATCTCATCTCCCTATCCCTTGCAACGTGATTCTCAATAAAAAAAAAACCTTGCAGGTCCCTAATGAATGCCTGTAATCTCAGCCGAACTCTGCATTAAAGACTGGTTCAATACCAAATGTGTTGCTTGGAGCTACCACAGATCGTTGCCATGGATACCAAATGTGTTGCTTGGACCTACCATAGATCGTTGCCATGGATACCAAATGTGTTGTTTGGACCTACAATACATCGTGACTACAAATGGTTGCCATGGATACCGACTGTGTTGGGAGCTAGTAAACACTGGTTGAAAGTTTTAATTGGAGCAGCAAACAAATGCCGGCAGCACTGCGCTCTTAAATACAGCATAGCACATTCACCAAACATAATCATTTCTAGTGTTATATTTTTCACAAAACTTTTAGAAGTGGTGTTTGCTTTGGTAATGGAGTTTAATTGTGCGGGCTTTAATTTGTGATACATTATCTGAAGTTTAGTTCTCTGGCGCTGTAAGTGGCGTGGAAACTTTTATAACTTAGAGGATGGTGTGATCATCAACACTTGACCAGAAACGAGCGTATGCGAGTTTTATAATTTCCATACGAGAGTCTTAATTACCATTATAGGCGATTCTCATACGACTGTTTATGTTCGACGATAATTATAACTTTATTATATGTTTTAACATAAATATTCATAAATATCTGTTGAGAGTCAACCACTTGAATTTTGTGATCGAAGAGCGAGCGCTGGGTATATCTCTGTCTTTCAAGATCTCTGAACGACCGACGCATGCGCTCTGTGTGCTTGCAATGCCATATGCAGGCCATCTGTTTACATCTGCCGTCCCTCAGTAATATTGTCACCGGAGTCGTTTGAAGGCTGTGTAGAAATTAGGGTTGATGATATTAAGGTACAGTGCTATTTCTTGTCTCATATTCGCCAGTTTATTTACGTGAACATATGGACGGTGCGTATTCCATGTCGGTAATTTATTGTAGTTTGATGTTGTGTTTATGTCCGACATGTTGGATTTTGAGCGCATGCGTGAAGGTATCGTTACCTAATTGGTCAATGAACGAGCTCTGATTGGCTGGAGAAACTGTATCATAATGAAAAACAGTGTTATAATGACCATCATTATGATACAGTTTTCTGACACATAATAGTCAGGGTCGAACATAAAAAATATAAAAACGTACAATTATTTTAATTTTCAAATTATATGCTTTGAAATCATCTGGGCTGACTATTTATTGCATCAGTTAACAACACATCTTAATACAATTTAGAGAAGCTATTAGCCGTAGACGAAGAATAAGTTATATTAATTTATAAGGATTATTAACTTTAATGCTAATAATGATGCAATTGAATCGGTCATTGAACGTCATTGACTGAACAGAAGTTAACTGACACACTATATTAGTCATCTATGTTGAGAAGCAACTATTCAGGTTATATTTGTGTTAGCGGAATATCAATTTTAATTTAATAAACATATTTTTCAAATCAATTTGGCAAACGTGACTTAATGTCTTTACACTCACTGGTCAGTTTAGTGTAGCATGAAGGCATCCAGAATGAATATTTCACCTGATATTTTATTTTAAAATGGATTTGTAACATAAAATCCTCCCAAACCCTGTCCAAATGTAATTTACAATAGCACTGTAACTCGCGGGAAACTTGCAGTGCGGCCAACATTAAGTACAGAATACGGCTGCAATACATTGACTTAATGCTTTTCTCCTCTGATCGCACTACACGTAACAGTGGTTTCTGGCTTAAACATAAGGCTGACTAAATTCTTTCCTATGCCGTTCCAAGACCCTTGGGTCAATACTTCACAAAATTAATTCTTAAAAAATGACCATTTTTAGCCTACTTTTAACATGTTTTAAACATGAGGAAAAAGTAGACGCATGAGATCGATCCGGGAAAATGTGCGTGTGTCTGTCTGTGTGTGTGCCCCCCCCCCCCCCTATCAACTCCTAAACGGCTGCAGCAATCAAAACCAAATTTAGTATGAGTAAATATGTATACCGGAATATCTCAAGCCCATACTTGAAAATGATGTCAGTGCTACAAACTGCTGAAAAAACGCACTAGAAATTTAAGCTCCATGATGGATATCTTGGAAGATGTGCATGGAAGCTATTCCAAAATTGGCACACGTGCAAACAATAATATCTCAGTTTATTTTCCAGGAGGCCATACATGACCGTGTTGCCAAAATTGTTTTAAGCCTTCTGATAAGTCCAATTTTAAATGCTTATAACTTCTACATTATCAATTGGATTCCAACCAATTTTTTAAAATGTAATTTGTGTACATAAAGAGATATGACTGAGCGTATTCTTAAGAGCCACCAGGGCTGCCAACTTTTAATAATTGCTCTATCTATTTCTTTATTGAAATACCAATATATCAGAAAATATGCAAACCGACAGATTTAAACTATGCACACGTACAGTACCTGATATTTAAGATTAATTTGGAGTAACTTGTATACGTCAGTTCTACCAACATGATCCTAAGCCTGCTGATATGACCAATTTTTAAATACATGTAACATCTATTCTATCAGTTGGAATTCAACCAAATTTCGTATCTGCTATGTGTAACATAACAGATATGACTATAAGTATTCTTAAGAGCAATCAGGGCTACCAACTGTTAATAAATGCTGTCTATATTTGTTAAGCCTAATATCAATATATCAGAAAATATGCAAGCCAACATCTCTATACTTTGCACACGTATAGCACCTGACACTCTAGATTAATTTGGAGTAATTAATAAAAGTCAGTGTTGCCAACATGATTCCATGCCTTCTGATAGGTCCCATTTTAAAATACTTGTAACTTCTATACTAACAAATGGATTTCATCCGAAATTGGCACAACAAGATATCATAATATTTCAGATTATTTCGGACCAGCACACGCATGACATTGTTGCCAACATGATTTTACACGTGCTGATAGATCCAATGTCTACCTGCATGTAACGTCCATTGGACTTCAACCAAATTTTGTATTCTGTACCTCAAGAGATGGAACTAGGTTTATATTCAATCACCAGGGCTACATTATACCAGGCATATTTCGAACTAATTAGACATTTCGATATTACCAACTTAATTTCGTCATTATTCTAGATAGGTTCATATACTGTAGATTAATCATTGGCATGAATCTTAATATTAAGAAAAGTAGGCTCTTTAGTTCGTCACGGAACTTTGTGTTAACTTAATGAATTTCAGCTCCAACCGAGTCAATTTAGATACTGTTCTAGGCTTCCAATCATCCCTAATTTCAACTACAAGACCGTCCTCTATTAGTGAGTAGCAGTTGAGCTAGTTCGTAAATGTAGCTCTTTTTGTACAGTTATCTATTATTGAATGCTTTTCAGTCGGTCAAAACGATGGTCTCAATTACATTAGGGGGTATTTAATAGGCTGACATGTTTCAACCGTCATGCGATCATCATCAAGTTCTGTTCACCAAGGCTTAGATTTATTTCGTCGGATATGTTTACAAAATTATGTACAACAATATTAACAACTAGCTGGCACATGCTAGCAATTCTCCTTTTTTTGTCTGATCATGTGTTAAGATCAGTTACTTGTGAGCGCTCAATGTGTATATACCACCCTCTCAGCTTTGCTGTTTTGCGGGCAGGGCACAATACAGGTTTGGCAGTTTTAAACGCACTTTCTGAGCAAATACATATATTTCCGTTGACTTTTCAAGAAATGCAACATTTTTCCTGCACTGTTGAGACTATTTGTAAGAGTTTGGTACAAACCTCACCTTCTAACTCCCTCTGGTTTAGGAGCTTGAGTTTTGTGAAAGATACACCTTAGCAAAACCGGGTGAGTTAGCCGTGGTCGTTACGGCATGACGGCCGGCTGTCGCTCACATCCGGGAGGCGAGGAGGTTCGAATCCCCCCGCCGGCAACCTTGAAGATGGTCTTCTGTGGTTTCCCATCTTCCTTCCAGGCAAATGCCGGGGTTGGTCCCTAACTATAGGCCACAGCCGCTACCTTCCAACTCCTCGTCCTTCCATTCCAACTTTCCTCCCCAACGTACTTGTAGCTCACCCATCGGGTGTCCGTCTCGAAGCAGCTACAAAACCTGTCCTCGGACACTCCCGGCACTAAACAAGCCATACCCTTAAAAAAACTTGGTTTGTGCCTTGTCATGTGTGGGTTTTCGCCTAGGACACCAAGCTGGCTCAACGGCGGGCTCGTTGTGTCCACGCCCGGACCTCCACAGGAGTAGCGAACTGCGCGCTACCTGCCTTTATATGAAGCGCACTTTACTGCGAGAACTAAAAGCTCAAGCTGCCATAACCTCCCTCTGAAGGCTTACAAAAGATGGTATATTGACTTTCACGACCAGTGAATTAAAACTCAGCAATGTTTCTAGGATCGTGCCGTGTCTTGTGTGGGGTTTCGCCTAAGACATCAAGCTGGCTCATCAGCTGGCTCTTGGTGTCCCCACCCGGACCCCCACAGGTGAAACCCCACACAAGACACGGCACGATCCTAGAAAAATTGCTGAGTTTTAATTCACTGGCCGTGAAAACTATTACCATATATAGATCTTATTGTAAGGTAGTGTTGTTAGCTTACGAGGACTAGAATCAGAGTTACAAGAACAAACAAATACAATAATCATCATATTAAGAGTGTTTCTTGCTGCAGGAGGAACCATGAAGCACATCTCTCACGAGGTCCAATGCCTTTCCTTCGAGTCGCTTTCCTGCTTTAGTGTTCTGAGAAGGAAGATATTCCGAAGAAGTCCAATTTTCTCCGCTGTCGGATGAATGCATGTTTATAAAAGGCTTACCTTGTGCCTGCGATTAACGAGCTGAATGCTTGTACTGTAGCCTATATTCAGGTCTGGAAATATCTAAATAATTGGCCAACGGATCGGCGCAGATCGTAAGGCAGTTTCCTCCTACACCCACATTGCACGATGAATCGCAATGAATTCATTAGACAGTTAAATATACCACTGCACAGTGGGTCAAAATCAAAATCTAGGGGGACAAATTTATTTTTACGTTTTAATCAACAATTTAGAGTGAAAGCATCTTATATAATTTGTTTACTTCATAATAAACATCAGTTAAGACCATTTTTAAGCTACGTCTACACATGCAAGAAATTTTCTATGACTAGGAGTTGGATAGAGCATTCAGATACCTCTTCAGAACAATTTTCTACCCCTAATTTACTTTTAACAAAGTCACAAAGTTCCACTTTTGACATAATCGTCCAACCCAGTGCTTCAAACAGTTGTAAACGTGTGAGAACTGGTTGCGCGGCATCTTCTAAAACGTAAAATAACTAAGTAAGTTGCAAAAAGACGCAAAAAATCTTATAACAGGCGTAAACTACGAGACTTTATCTACATTTTTACATTAAGTAGAAAGTGACGCAGAGTGACGCGACATACTAAAAATCTAAGTGAAAATTTGATTTTAAAAATAATAGTTAAATATTATGTAATGCAAATATAGCTAAAATTACGTAACAATTACGCCCATTAATAACTGAAACACGTTACAAAGATCATACCTTCAGCTGCATGTTCCATCTTAAAGCATCACACTAACCACAAAGACAACCAAACCACAGCCACTTACATTCACCCTCCAATTCAGACTGCTCGAACAGTGGTGACAGATTTACACTAAGATGCGTTTATATCACAGAATAGTGAGCGGCAATTATATGAGAATGCTATAGAAGTAATAAATTTTGATTTTTTAATTATGAAAATAAATAAATTTGTCCTCCTAGATTTCGATTTTGACCCACTGTGCACTGTGAGACACGCTAACGGTTCTCATCCGGACAAAGTTCCTGTATCCCAGCGTCCATATTATTATTATTATTACTATTATTATTATTATTATTATTAGGACCAGATGACCCCAGCTGTGTTTTGCATTCCTTCCATTAGTGCAGAGCTCTTCTCTTTCAAAAATCCTGTCAAATCGCGTCCTTTTCTAACCCCGAATGCTCGTCCAATCAGCTCAGAGCAAGTGTCGGGCAACAGAGCTGACGAACGTCAGAGCGATGCCAACTTGTACACTCCAACTTTGACCCCTCATTACAATATTTTATTTCATAACAAATACTGTTGTTGTTGTTGTTTTGTTTTTAGTGGATCAGTTGGTTCCCTTTCTTTCAACCTATAACTGCATTATATGTAGGGGAGACTCCCGCAATATTAAGGGGTTGTTAGTAAACAAGATAAATTAGGGTAACGTTCTCAAAAAGTTAACATAGAAATTAAATTACTACATAGCCTATTTGTGCCATAAATTCACTTTTTAAAATTTCATTTGGCGGGGATTGACTAAATCAATTAATAACATTTTGAAGAAATTTTAATTTGTTAAATGTGAAGTTTTTTTTAGCCTATTTTCATTTATGAAAAAAAAAGGCTGATGAGATCACCTTTTGTCCGTGTGTCTGTGTGTGCGTGTGTGATGGTGTGTGTGATGGATTTTTGTGTGTCCCCCCTAATAACTTCTAAACGCCTCGAGCGATTTCAATGGAACTCGGTAAGTTCATAGCACTATCCCGGGCGACTCCGACCTTCAAATTTTGTTACGTCCCTCAAATCCAACATGGCGGCTGTGCGATATATTTCACCAGCATTCAATATCTCCTTAACTATCAGCTATATCACCATGGAATTTTGTACGGTGATAAAGGGAACTACTAGATGTTCTCCTATGTGACCTTTGAAAACTTAGTAACTACAGAACCAACATGGCGGCCAAGCGAATTTGCGTTATTTAAATAGACATTTCTCGCGATTTAAACAACCAAACGCAATGAAACTTGGTACAGTATATGATTATGCACATTGTAATGCAGCGACATCTAACTTCGTTCAATTGTTTACGTAACCTCAAGATGGCGGCCGTGCAAATTTCGAAAATTAAGTTTTTATTTCTTGTCTTCTAATTATGCGATCGAAATCAACATTTGTATACTGAACGTACACAATAATCATCATCTAATGCTACTTAACTCTATGGCCTACATATATTAAAATCCAACATGACGACCAACCGAAATATTTAGACGGTTCTCAATATCTATGAATCTACTACATCAATCAAACTGAAATTTTGTAAGTGTATAGAGGCTATAAGGATAAGTTCACATTTGGGACCTCAAAAACCTGGCAAGCACAAATCCAACATGGCGGCGACGAGAAATTTAAATATTCAAATGGTCGTTTCTTGCGTTTTAACCATCCGAGCGCAGTGAAACTCGATGCGGTATTTGCTTATACAAATTTAAATCGACTGCCATCTAATTCATTTAAATTATTTTCGTAACCACAAGATGGCGGACGAGCGAAATTTTAAAATCCCGCTTTTATTTCTTGTGTCCTAATCATGCGATTGAAGTTTGAATAAAACACCTACACAATAATCTTCATGTAATAGTACATAAATCTATGGTCTATAATATAAAAATCCAACATGGCGACCATCCAAAATATTTAGACGGTTCTCAATATCAATGAATCTATTACAGCAATCAAACTGACAATTTGTATGTTGATAGATGCAATTAATATTAGTAGGATATATGAAAATAGGCTATTTATTTCTTCACGGTACTACTGCTAAATCCGCGATACCTTGTCTAAATGTGTAATAATATATTTCACTAACTCAGAAATTAATCCATTTGTGAGTATTTTGAATTTGATTGAATTTTCAATCTACGTTAGTTTTCGTTACGGTTTCCATTTCACTGTAATTTTTGCGATCACCCAGACCATTAGGGGCCGATAACCTCGATGTTAGGCCCCTTAAAACAACAATTATCATCGTCATCATAAATTAATCACCGAAATAAATGTCATTTTGTAAATACTCCACAAACAAAATACAAAAAAGATCTTCACGATTTCACCACCAGGTGGTTGCATTGTCTTTTTGAAATTCACAGTAAAGAGAGATTAAATACAACTGGTGAGATGAACTCGCCTATTGGACCGAATTATCTCAGCAAATACTGCGGAATTAGCAAAGTTTCCCCTACAGTAGATCACCTAATTCAGAATGGAGTAGGAGAATTTCTTAACCCCAAGTTGCGAAATAACATGATTATAACAAGAAGTTCCGTGACGAACTAAAGAGCCTACTCTTCTTTAAAAACATTATTCATGCCAATATATATAGACCTATCTAGAATAATGACGAAATTAAGTTGGTAAAATCGAAATTTCTAATTAGTTCGAAATATACCTGTAGCCTAATAGGGCACTACAGTTGGCAGCCATGGTGACTGAATTTATTGTTAGTTCCATCTCTTAAGGTACAGAATACAAAATTTGGTTGAAGTCCAATGGACGTTACATGCAGTTAGACATTGGATTTATCACCGCGCGTAAAATCATGTTGGCAACTATGACATGCATGTGTTGGTCAGAAATAATCTGATATATTATGATCTCTTGTTGTGCCAATTTTGGATGAAATCCAATTGTTAGTATAGAAGTTACATGTATTTTAAAATTGGACCTATCAGCACGCTTAGAGTCATGTTGGCAGCACTGACATATATTAGTTTCTCCAAATTTGACTAGAATGTCAGGTACTATTCGTGAACGCATTTTAAAGCGGTTGGCTTACATACTTCCTGATATATTAATATTAGGGTAAAAAATGGAGACAGCATTTATTAACAGTTGGCAGCCCTGCTTGCTCTTAAGAATAAGCATTGTCATATCTGTTATGGTACCCATAGCATATACGAAATTTGGTTGAAATCCAATTGATAGTATAGAAGTTACATGCAGTTAAAAATTGGTCCTATCTGCAGGCTTAGAATCATGATGGTAGCACTGACGTATATAAGTTACTCCAAATTAATCTAGAATGTCAGGTACTATACGTGTGCATAGTTTAAAGCTGTCGGCTTGCATATTTTCTGATATATTGGAATTTGGATAAGAAAAAAATAGAGAGAGAGCATTTATTAACAGTTGGCAGCCCTGGTGGCTTTTACGAATACGCTCAGTCATATATGTTTATATACACATAGTACATACGAAATTTGGTTGAAATCCAATTGAAAGTATAGAAGTTATATGCATTTAAAAATCGAACCTATCAGCAGGCTTAGAATCATTTTGGCAACACTGCCATGCATGGCCTCCTGGAAATTAAACTGAAATATTATTATCTATGCGTGTGTCAATTTTGGAATAGCTCCTATGCATACCTACCAAGATATCCAACATGAAGCTCAAATTTCAATTGCGGTTTTTCAGCAATTGGTAGCACTGACATAATTTTCTAACATGGGCTTGAGATACTCAGGTATAGATATTTACTCATACCAAATTTGGATTCGATTGCCGCAGTCGTTTAGGAGTTGATAGAGGGACACACACACACACAGACAGACAGACAGACTGACAGAAGGACAGACAGACAGACAAAAATTTGCCCGGATCGATCTCATAAGTCTACTTTTTCCTCATTTTTGCAAAATGAGAAAATTAGGCTAATAAAAATGTAGCCTACATTTTGTGCTGACGTGCTACTTTTAAATCATAGCAAGGGTGACTTGCTAGGCCGAGTCTATCAACGAGCTGCAATCACTTGGTCGTTAATATAATTTGAAGGCACCTGAACTACAGATACCCTAATAAAGGTGAGATGATGCTGTGATAATCACCCCACAAGTAGCGAACATAAATTGTCCTGTCCCATCTTTCTTCTCTGGAAGTGATCTTCGCCCCGCGGTCATGAATATTACATGGTGCTTAAAGCTATTGGGCAGTGCTCGTGCCAACGCTCCCATAGAGCATCGATCCGTTCGACCTTCAGATGAGCATGCTAACGATACAACGTGGGACATCGGTTAAAGCAAATTTATTTTATCGAATCATAGATGAGCAGCATGAATTCGGGAAAACTTTCGGAATATAACTAACTAGTGTCAACTGCTGAGCGCGTTGCCGGATCCAACCACTAGGGATGCCTTTCCTGACGCTACAAGGTTTTTTCAGCTGAAAATTCCAACCCGATGCCACCGGCATTCGTAATTCATGGCCTTCCGAGTGGAAGATGAACATTACTTTAGCTTGCAGACATGCACCTTCAATTCAGTTGAGGTTCAAAGATCACGCAACAACTTTATATTGAATACTGATGTCAACAATGTGGAGATTTGAAGCCATTCTTTTAGTGTTGCCTGTACATTGTCATTTTTTGTTTTCAGTCGGTCTACACGTTATGCCCAATGAATGGGCGGGGTACAAGATATAAATATGTAAATACGCTCCTGAAAAAATACATGCATTAGTTAATTATCACTGGGGTTCAGATGTTTAGGAAAAGTCATATTTTTAGCCTATTTTCAATGTTGAAAAAATAGGCCTATGAGATCACCTTTTGTCCGTGTGTGTGTGCGTGTTTGTGTGTGTGTGTGAGGTGTGTGTGTGAGGTGTGTGTGTGCCCCCCCCTAATAACATCTAAACGGCTGGAACGATTTCAATGAAACTCGGTAAGTTCATAACACTATTCCGGACGACCCCGACTGTGCCCTTCAAATTTTGTTACGTCTCACCAATCCAACATGGCGGCTGTGTGAAATATTTCACCAGCATTCAATATATCTGAAATTATTCCGGATATGACCCTGAAATTTTTTACGGTGATAAAGGGAACTACTAGAAGTTCACCTATGTGACTTTTGAAAATCTGGTAACTACAAAACCAACATGGTGGCCACGCGAATTTGCGACTTTTAAATAGACGTTTCTCGCGATTTAACCAACCAAACGCAATAAAACTTGGTACAGTATATGTTTATAATCATTGCAATGCACCGACATCTAACTTGGTTCAATTGTTTACATAACCTTAAGATGGCGGTTATGCGAATTTTAAAATTAAGTTTTTATTTTTTGTGTCGTAATCATGCGATCGAAGTGAAAGTTTGAATAATGAACCTACGCAATAATTTTCCTTTAATGGTACATGACTCTATAGCCCATGCATTTAACAATCCAAGATGGCGACCATCTGAAATATTTAGACGGCTCCGAATATCTACGAATCTATTATAGCAATCAAACTGATTATTTTATGTTCATAGGGGCTATGAACTTATGTTCACCTATAGGACTTTAAATAACCTGGTAATCACAAATCCAACATGGCGGCGACGCGAAGTAAAAATATTCACATGGCCGTTTCTCGCAATTTAACCATCCGAGTGCAGTGAAACTTGGTATAGTAAATCCTTATACGAATGATAATCCATTGACATCTAATTTATTTCAATTGTTTCCATAACCACAAGATGGCAGCTGTGCGAAATTTTAAAATCTCCTTGTTATTTCTTGTGTCCTAATCATGCGATTGAAGTTTGAATGCTACACGTATACAATAATCTTCATGTAACAGTACATAACTCTAGGACCTACAGTATATATATAAAATCCAACATGGCGACCATCCGAAATATTTGGTCGGTTCTCAATATCTACGAATCTATTACAGCAATCAAACTGGAATTTAGTATGTTGATAGAGGCAATTGTAGGATATATGAGAATAGGCTGCATAGTTCTTCTCGGAACTACTTGTTTTCTTTGCCTCTATTTTAATGCCCGGTTGGTATCTGATGCAAATCTAGTGATTATTGTCACAATTCTGTGGTTTTCATTTGTCATATAATAGTACATTGTGCAATGAGCCTATAATGGCAATAATTAAGAGACGAGTATGTTTATAAAACGAGAGTATGCGAGTATAATTTCCATACGAGTGTCTAAATTACCATTTTAGGCGAGTTGCATGCGACTGTTTATGTTCGATGATAACTATTATAACTATTTTATGTTCAAACATAAATATTCATAAATATCTATCGAGATTTCGCCAGTTTTATGTACTGAACAGAGCGCATGAGACGCAGAGAATGCCTTGTATTTGACTATGGCCTCCTCGATTACCCTACTATGACACTAGGCCAGACAGTGAAATTTAAATTAGAAGGCCGTGGAACTCAGCGTATCTATTTATCAAATTGGTCAAACAACTGTTTCCTGAGATCTGATTGGTGGGAGAAACTGATTCATAATGAAAAATAGTGTTATAATGTGCCTCATTATAGTACAGTTTTCTGACATGTAATAGGCAGGGTCGAACATAATAGTACATTATGCAACAAGCCTATAATGGCAATAATTAAGACACGTGTATGTTTATAAGCAAGCGTAAGCGAGTTTTATAATTTCCATACGAATTATAGGCGAGTTGCATACGAGTGTATATGTTCGACGATAATTATAACTTTATTATATGTTTTAACATAAATATTCATAAAAATCCGTTGAGAGTCGGCCACTTGAAAATTTTGATCGGAGTGCAAGCGCTGGGTATAATATCTCTGTCTTTCAAGCTCTCTGACCGACCGACCCATGCGCTCCGTGTGCTTGCAATACCATATGCAGGCCATATGTTTACATCTGCCGTCCAGCGCTATAGCAATCACTAATATTGTCACCGAAGTCGTTTGAAAGCAATGCGCTGTGTAGAAATTGGAGTTTATTTACGCGAACATATGGACGGTGCGTATTCCATGTCGGTAATTTATAGGCCTATAGAAAGATGTTGTGTTTATGTCCGACATGTTGGATTTTGAGCGCATGCGCGAAGGTATCCTTACCTAATTGGTCAATGAATGAGCTCTGATTGGCTGGAGAAACTGTATAGTAATGAAAAACAGTGTAATAATGACTATCATTATGATACAGTTTTCTGATATATAATGTTTACATTTCGACATCGTCGAACATAAATGCATATTTCGCACATTTCTTACCATTAGGTCATATTTTGAGCATCTTTGGTAAGAACGTCATATTACGGTAGTTTGAGGGCAGGTGGAGGTGTGCAATCATCCTCAACTTACCGAACAGGAACTAGTGTTTACAGTAATTGAATCTGGATGCCACAACCACATAAACATGTACAGTATATTCAGAAAATTAATTTGAAAATAGGAATTTAGTTAACCATTTAATCTCGAAGGTTGGTTGGTTCCTCAGTTTCGGGGCTGCGACAACGCGGTCATGTAGCCCCGTGTACTTTGGATGTGTGTAGAATCTGTCTGATAACCGGTGTTAATTTTGCTGGCTGTATTATTGTGTGCTATCTGTTTTTAATTCAAGTAAGGACTGTAGACTTTGAATTTGTCAAATAGTTCCTACTTTTGCCACGAAACGCCACCGTCAATGACTACTAGTTCAGAACTTAGCTACTAGACACCACCACAGTCGGTTCCTAGCAACGAACGTAGGAACCTAAGAGCATTGTTTACATTCTTAACCAACACAATTTAGCTTACACAGGTGTAATTAGTGGAAGGTTCTTTAACATGCCATAAATCTATGACATGGAACCGCCGGCTTTACTTCCCCTTCGAAGGAAGGCATACTGAGGGATTTTGAACGCTCTTTAAAAAAATCCGACGAAGGGATTGTCACTTGGATTTAAAATGTAACAAGTAGTTCCGTGAAGAACTATACAGCCTATTTTCATATATCCTACTTATGTTAAATACCTCTATCTACATACAAAATGTCAGTTTGATTGCTGTAATAGATTCGTAGATATTGAGAACAGACTAAATATTGCGGATGATCGCCATGTTGGATTTTATATATGTAGGTCTTAGAGTTATGTACTTATACATGAAGATTATTGTGTACGTGTAGTATTCAAACTTCAATCTCGTGGTTGGGACACAAGAAGTAAAAAACGAGATTTTAAAATCACGCACAGCTGCCATCTTGTGACTATGGAAACAACTGAAATAAATTAGATGCCAGTGGATTAACATTTGTATAAGGATTTACTGTACCAAGTTTCACTGCACTCGGATGGTTAAATTGTGAGAAACGACCATGTGAATAATTATACTTCGCGTCGCCGCCATGTTGGATTTGTGATCACCAGGTTATTGAAAGTCCTATATGTGAATTTATGTTCATAGCACCTATGAACTTAAAAAAATTCAGTTTGATTGCTGTAATAGATTCGTAGATATTCAGAGCTGTCTAAATATTTCGGATGGTCGCCATGTTGGATTGTTAGATGTATAGGCCATGGAGTTATGTACCATTAAAGGAATATTATTCTTAGTTTCTTTATTCAAACTTTCACTTCGATCGCATGATTACGACACAAGAAATAAAAACATTTTTTTTTTCGCACAGCCGCCCTCTTGAGGTTATGTAAACAATTGAACTAAATTACATACCAGTGCATTACAATGTGTATACACATTTCTTTTACCAAGTTTCATTGCGTTTGGATCATTAAATCGCAAGAAAGGTCTATTTAAAATTTTCTAATTCACTTGGCCGCCATATTTGTTTTGTAGTTAACCGGTTTTTGAAGGTCTAACAGATGAATTTCCAGTATTACCCTCTATCTCCGTACAAAATTTCAGGGTGATACCGCTAATAGTTTCAGAGATATAGAATGCCAGTGAAATATTTCGTACTGCCGCCATCTTGATGTTATGTAAACAATTGAACCATGTTAGATGTGGGTGCATTACCATATACTGTACTAAGTTTTATTGCGTTTGGTTAATAAAATCGCGAAAAAACGTCTATTTAAATGTCGCATCTTCGCTTGGCCGCCATGTTGGTTTTGTAGCCACCAGGTTTTCAAAAGTCACATAGGTGAACTTCTAGTAATTCCCTTTATCACCGTAAACAATTCCAGGGTGATATCAGGAATAGCTTCGTAGATATTGAATGCTGGTTAAATATTTCGCACCGCCGCCATGTTGGATTGGTGAGACGTAAGACAATTTGAAGGGCACGGTCGGGGTCGCCCGGAATAGTGCTATGAACTTACCGAGTTTCATTGAAATCGCTCCTGCCGTTTATATATTATTAGGGGGGGGGGGGGCACACATACACCATCACACACAGACACACGGACAAAAGGTGATCTCATAAGCCTATTTTTTCAAAAATGAAAATAGGCTAAAAAATTGCGATATTTAAATCAGTAATTTTCGGGTGATATTTCATCATTTTTAAGTTGACTGTCCGCACGATATCGCTGAGAGTAGAAAGGAGATTGTAGATGGGGAATACGGAGAGAGTTGTGTGGTAAGTGATAGTTGTCTGCTCTTTCTTTTCTTGCGTGGAATTGCGCGAGCAAAACCGCTTTCTCTTCCTGAGTTAACACAAAGTTATTGCGGTTTGAGCAAGCCCGTACTCTCTTCCAGGGTATATTCTGATTCTCCGGGAAGTAACCCAATTAATAGTGATCCCTCAAGGGCTCAAATCTAGTAGGACGTGGATTGGCGACCACGGTGCCTCAGCTGAACCTGGCATTGCTTCCACTTACCTGTCCTTCTCTGCCACGTTACCTGTCGACCTTCCCTTGGTCAACTCCTGTTCTCTTCCGATCCCGACGGTATTAGGGTATCATAGGTCTAGGGCGTCGTACATTTACCCGTCTTAGTAGAACTTCGAGAGGTCAGATCTTTTCATTTCCTTTTCACAGCATCTCAAGCCTCCTGCACAATGCCCTAAAGGAGGCAGGGTGTGTGTAGTACCACAAGGTTAGATTCCTGCACCCCGGTTTGGGCTACATGTATCCGCGGTAGTTAAAAGAGACGTATAACTATTATCATCATTATTAAGGTTAGCTCAGGACAGAGAGGCATGGAAAGCTGCATCAAACCAATCAAAAGACTGAAGACTAAAAAAACAAGTAGTTCCCTGAAGAACTATACAGCCTATTTTCATATATCCTACTCATGTTAATTGCCTCTATCAACATACAAAATTTCAGTTTAATTGCTGTAACAGATTCGTAGATATTGAGAACCGTCTATATATTTCAGATGGTCGCCAGGTTGGATTTTTATTTTTGTACTATTGCATTAAGATTATTGTGTACGTGTCGTATTCAAACTTCAATCGCATGATTAGAACACAAGAAGTAAAAACGAGATTTTAAAATTATGCACATCAGCCATCTTGTGATTATGCAAACAATTGAAATAAATTAGATGCCAGTGGATCAACATTTGTATAAGCATTTAACTTGCAACGTTTCACGGCACTCGGATAGTTAATTCGCGAGAAACGTCCATTTAAATATTTATATTTCGCGTCGCCGCCATGTTGGATCTGTGCTCACCAGGTTATTGAAGTCCTATAGGTGAACATATGTTCATAATCCCTATGAACATAAAAAAAAATCAGTTTGGTTCCTGTAAAAGATTCATAGATATTGAGAACCGTCTAAATATTTCGGAAGCTCGCCATTTAGGATTGTTATATGTATAGGCCATAGAGTTATGTACCATTCAATGACAATTATTGCCTAGGTTCATTATTCAAACTTTCACTTCGATCGCATAATTACGACACAAGAAATATAAACTTGATTTTAAAATTTCGCACAGCCGCCATCTTGAGGTTATGTAAACAATTGAATAAAATTAGATGGCAGTGCATTACAATCTGCAAAATCATTTACTGTACCACACTTCACTGCGCTCAGAGAGTTAAATCACGAGAAAAGTCTATTAAAATATTTCAAATTCGCTTGGTCGCCACGTTCGTTTTGTACTTTACAGGTTTTTGAAATATACATAGGTTAACTTGTATCAGTACCCTTTATCACCGTACAAAATTGCAGGGTGATATCTGTAATAGTTTCGGAAATATAGAATAACAGTGAAATATTTCGCACAGCCGCCATTTTGAGGTTATGTAAACAATTGAACTAAATTAGACTCCAGTGCATTACAATGTGTATAAACATTTACTGTACCAAGTTTCATTACGTTTGGATAGTTAAATCGCGAGAAATGTCTATTTGAAAGTCTCAACTTCGCTTGGCCGCCATGTTGGTTTTGTAGTCACCAGGTTTTTGAAAGTCTCATAAGTGAACTTCTAGTAGTGCCCTTTATCACCATACACAATTTCAGGGCGATATCGGTAATAGTTTCGGAGATATTGAATGCTAGTCAAATATTTCGCACAGCCGCCATGTTGGATTGGTGAGACGTAACAAAATTTGAAGGGCACGGTCGAGGTCGCCGGGAATAGTGCTATGAACTTACCGAGTTTCATTGAAATAGCTCCAGCCGTTTAGATTTTATTAGGGACACACACACACACACCTCACACACACACACACACACACACACACACACGGACAAAAGGTGATCTCATAAGCCTATTTTTTCAAAATTGAAAATAGGCTAAAACAGGTTATATTTGCTTGGTATTCGGGCTATTTTTAGGTCTTAAACATCCGAGCCCTAATTCATCATCATCATCATCATCATCATTTCCCCTTATCCAGCTCCTGCCGGGTCGGGGTATTTATGGCACTTCTCCACTTTCCTCTTTCCTTCCACCATTCTTCTTCCACGATCTTGTCCCAGTCCAGATTTCTTTTTCTTACGCCGTTCTTCACTGAATCCATCCACCTTGTTCTAGGTCTTCCTCTTGGTCTCTTACCCTTGCACTTCGCCTCCAGCATCTGTCTTGGTATTCTATTTTCCTCCATCCTCTTTACATGTCCAAACCACCTTAGTTTATTCTTCTCAATTCTCTCATTTAGTTTTCCCATCCCAACTTCCTTCCTAACATCTTTATTCCTCACTCTGTCTTTCCTTGTCTTTCCTATCATACTTCTTAGGAATTTCATTTCACTGGCTTGGATTCTACTCTCTTGCCTGCTTGTCAGGGTCCAAGTCTCAGCTGCATAAGTTAATATGGGTACATAATACACTTTATACATTACCTCCTTGCTTTTCCTTGGTACTTCCTTATCCCAAACAAGTTTTCTTACACTTTGATAGAATGCATTGCTCTGCTGTACCCTCCTGCCAATCTCCATGTCCAACCTACCAGTTTGCATCAATTCACTTCCTAGGTATTTGAACGTGTCCACAATTTCCAAACTCTGACTTCCAATTTTCACAGTGCCCTTTCCTTGTCTTTCCCCTCTTGTCATCACCATGGTCTTGCTTTTCTCTATACTGATTTTCAGGCCATACTTCTGAATATTTTCGTTCAGTGCATCTAGTTGTTTTTGCACTTCTTCGGTGTTCCTTCCCCAGACCACAATATCATCTGCAAATAACAGTAACTTCATTTCTTTATGTTCATATGCTTCCTTTGTTTCCTTTACTATTTCATCCATCACCATTATGAACAAGAGAGGTGACAGCACACTCCCCTGTCTTAGTCCAGTCTTGTTCGTAAACCAATCTGTCTTTCCAACTGGGGTCAGTACCCTGCTAACACAGTTGTTGTACATTGCTTGCACCATTTCCAACATTTCTCTTCCCAGTCTCTTCTTAACCATGGTTTCCCATACCTTCTCTCTGGGGACACTATCATATGCCTTTTCTAGATCTATGAAAGTCATGATCAAATCCTCTCCATATTCCCAGTTCTTTTCCATCACCTGCCTCAAGCTAAAGATTGGGTCCACTGTGGATCTTCCACTCCTGAAGCCATACTGTTCCTCTTGCAACTCTCCTTCCACCTTTCTTCTCATTCTTCTTTCTAATATCCTTTCCAGTATTTTTACTATCTGTGATATGAGGGTGATCCCTCTATAGTTATCACACACCTTCTTGTCCCCCTTCTTAAACACTGGTATTATTAGCCCTTTCTTCCAGTCTTCTGGTACACATTTCCATTTCCACACACACTTTAGCAGTCGATACAGCCATTGCATACCAACAGGTCCAGCAGCCTTTATCATTTCTAAACTGACTTCATCCACCCCTGTTGCTTTTCCCATCTTCATTTTCTGTACTGCTAATTCCACCTCCAGCATTGTTATATCATCTTCTGTTATAGAGTCGTCAGGTTGTGTCACTTCCATCTCACCAGTACCATTGCTCACATTCAAAAGCTTATCGAAATACTCCTTCCATCGTCCCTTTATCTCTTCTGGGTGCGTTAACAACTCTCCATCTTCCTTTTTCACTAGCTTTGTAGTAACCCTTTCTTTCCTCTTACTTCTTAGAAGCCCATACAGCATCCTTTTACTGCCACTTACATCTGCTTCCATTCTTCGTGTAAATTCTTCCCAACTTTTCTTCTTTTCTTCTCCTACCACTTTCTTACACCTCCGTTTGCTGTCGTGATACTTCCTTTTGCCCTAATTATCACTATTAAATGGAGCAATTTAGGATTACGTGTTTCGCCCCTCAAGTGCCCATCATCAGATCGGGTTCACTCTGTTGAGTTCTAAATTTACACTAAAATAATTACGCTACTGTTGCAGTAACTTGTCGTTGGGGTATTTTTTATGATTCGCGAATCGATTAGTTCCTTTGTGTAAATAGAAACTTGAATATTATCACGGACAGAGTAAATATCTAGACCAGACATGGGCAATCGCCAGATGCAATACAAAATAATGTAGGCGGGCCGAATATAAACCCTTTATTTGTGAATTGTAAATCAAACAAAACTTATAGGTTACAATGGTAGAAAACTGAGGAAAAAAGAACACACCTTCTTCTTGGTTTGTTGAGGCCCCTTGGACCACGTGGTTCCTAACTCTGGCGAGCTTTCTTCTTAGCCCAGTATCCCTTCATCATTGCACTATGAACACACCTTCATTATTTGTTAGAAGAGGAAGGAGCATGTGACAAGTGGAACTGTGACTGTGCTTGTAAAAGTATTTCATAATCTGGTTGAAACTGGCATGAGCTGAATCGTAGTAGCGCAGCAAGATGGTGGTCTGTTAATCTATTTCTGACGCTATTTTTGCGAACCTCCGTTGTAGAAAACACCTGTTCACAGATATAGGAAGATGAGAATATGGGAGTTATCTTCTGTGCATGAGATTTCAAGTTTGGGAAGCTTGATTTTGGCAGGGCCTTGTAGAACTCAATTTTCGAAGCGTTGAGGAATAGTTGCTTCAATTCATTGTTACATCGTAACTCAATCAGTTCTAGCTGCAACTCTACTGTACAAAACGCATAAACACAATGAGATTAAAACAGTTTTTCAGTTCTGGTACACTGAACAGAAAGTATGACCTATGTGTAATTGTAGGTAGTATAATTGGAAACCATGTCGCGGGCCGGATTAGACTAGCTCAAGGGTCTTACTTTGTCCACGGTCCGCACTTTGCCCATGACTGATTTAGACTGTGTGTGTTAACGGTGAGCGTAGTCCGCGTCATGATCACGATACTGGAGATCGATATTGATCTTCACACGTCTGAATATATGGCGCCCTTTGTCCGTGCGGCTGAAAAGAGAACCCTCTCTGATTAATGGGCAGTTCATAAAATAATGTTCTAAAGGGGACAGCAGCCGACTGTAGATTGGGCGCTTTCATCGAGCAGAGCCTAATTACCTTGTTTACTTAACTCAATACAGACGATAACGCTAGGAGATGCTCTCATAGCGCAAAGGAGACATCGTCATGCCCAACTAACGAGCGCGATTGAAGCTTTTAAGACAGGATTATCAATGTGCTTTCTTCTGTCCAAGCAGTAGCGGCTCTCATACGCGGGGTTCAGTCAAGTGATGTTTGTTCACCATCGATCTGAAGCTAGGCCAACCACGTAAAATTGCGTCTGTTACGTTGATTTCTCGAAGGTATTTATAATTTATATCACTCAGTTCTTCTTGGCTTTTAGTGAGGAGGCTGATTAAATATCCTTTTAGTAAGTCTTTCATTGCCCATTCTTTGAGTATATCCATGACATTACAATCGTCTTTTTCTAATAGTGTCTGATATTTTCTCGGAGATTTTATTATTATTATTATTTGTTTTGCGCATGCTCTCACACGTTCTCAGCATTTGCTGGAAAGAGAACATTTACAATCCCAGATAGCGTACATACTGTATCACAAGGAGCCAATTCTTGATGACTGCATTGCTTCATACTTTTCCCTCACTGCTTCAGGCCTGATTGCCCAAGAACAGCCTCACTACGCGACACGTAGAAAGTATGACTGTTTTCTTCATCAGTTTGAAAAGGCCAGGGTCTAATTTCAACTCACTGAGCGATTCCTTTAAGTTGTTGGGAATCACGCCAGTGCTGGAGATGATTATAGGAGCTGTCCTGACTTGTGCCATGTGCCATTGCTTCCTTATCAGTTCTGAAAGCTCTGTGTATTTTGACAGCTTTACAACATGCTTTGTTAGTATATTGCCACTGTTTGGGATCGCCACATCTATGACGGTGGTGTGCTTCGTTCATTTGTCAACAAGAACCAAATCAGGTCTGTTGTGCACAGCTGACTGGTCTGTCAACACAGTACGATCCCAGTACAACGTAAAGCTGACATTTTCCTGTACACATTCAGGAGCATATTTGTAGTACGGCACTTTCTCTTGGCTCAGCAGTTGAAGGCGTATAGCCAGTTCTTGATGAGCTATCTTGGCAACAAAATCATGTCCCTTCATATATTCTGTCCCTGCAAAATGGCGACAACCTGATATTATATGCTGAACAGTCACCGATGTTGGGCAACCGTATCTGCAATGGTCATCTTGCACAGATGCATCCTTGATAATGTACTTAAGGTAGTTCCTCGTGGGGACAACCTGGTCATGAATAGCCATCATAAAGCCTTCTGTTTCAGGAAACATCTGCCCAGAAATCAACCAAAAGTTCGACGCTAGCTTGTCGACGTAAGTTAGGATGACTTCATTGGGATGTCTTCCGCGTAGTGGCTTGGACAACCAGGCATTGAATCTATCCAAATCACTGCACACCTGAATTCGAGTCTCTTGCTGACTTAAGAGTAATGGAGTTGACTCATCTGCGTTTGTGACAGCCTTATGCAGCATCGAATGGTTCGATACAGAACAGAAGTATTTTCTTAGCTCATCGATCTGTCGAGCTACTTGGTTGTTTATATCAACAATTCCTCTCCCACCCATATGTCTCGGTAACATGACTCGTTCCACAGATGTCCTGGGATGGTGTTTTCGTGATTTGGTCAGTGATGTTCTAATTTTCTGTTCTAAGCTTGCAATGTCAGTTTTACTCCACTTGTTGACCCCAAACGAGTAACTAAGGATAGGGACAGCATAAGCGTTGATTGCCTTAACCAAGTTTTTACTGTTATTATTATTATTATTATTATTATTATTATTATTTTATACAGTACGTATAACACATAACTATGCGGGCTTCATGGAACCAAAGTATAGTTACTGGAACAGCCAATTCTAAGCTGGAAAGTCACTACCCATAAACTTCCAAACGATTCGGGTTGTTGATAGAACTACTGCCTTCTGCATTAGGTTGTACAGCCGAGTATCCAGATCCAGTTCTTTAAGGCCTTGGAGCAAGGTACTTGGGATCAGTTCACGAGCTGGCTAGGGGGGAGCCTATCACCCGAGTATCAGCCTAGCTAGCAGGCGAGCCTATTACCCCAGATACAACCAACAGCAAACTGTCGAGTCGTGTTGAGTTAAAACTTCAGAGAAGAGTGGTTGTGTTTCGTGTTTCCCTGGAAGAGCAATTCGGCTTTTCTTCATTTCGCCTTTAAACTTTCTGTTCCACAAAATATATAATTAAAAAATATCTGTGGATTTTTTCACGAAGCTCAGATTTCGCAAGAGCCACAGTTTAAAGAAATCAGTCCGAGAATCCGTTGTCATGCTCAAATATCGTCGCGCATCGTAGTTGCACACACCCAATAATTCTTTTATCCAGCGAGCTGATATTACATTGTCAACAATATTGATAAACATTAATGGGTAAGCTACATTAAGATGAAGGCACTCGACTTGCGCAACGCACGGTGATATGTTTCCTTCCAGCATCTCTGAGAGTGTTATCAGCCGCACATAAATCACGGGTCACTGACTTCCAAAGAAACCTACGATGCTACTTTCCTTCATTGCTACTCCAAAGACCTTCCAGCAAAATATATATCACTCCCGAGAGTCGAGATTCTTAGTTTTATTACTAACAGCGTTACAATACGACTTACAGTGATAGACACAGACACTATTGTGAAGTGTTCAATTGTGAAATAATCACACAGCGGGTATGACATATTATTTTTCCCTCTGTTTTTCTCTATATTTCTCTCTTGATTCTGGGAGGCGTGGTGGCTCAGCGGTCTAGCTGTATGCCTCTCACCAAGGCGGTCCGGGTTCGATTCCCGGGCAATGCATGTGCGATTTTCGAAGTGAAATGCCATGTCCTGTGGTTCGGATTCCACGTAAAATGGAGGTTCCGTGGCTCATGATCTACAGATTAACGGTCTCGTTAAACTACAAGCTTCCTTCCTTCTCTTGATTCTTAAACAACAGACATAAAAACATTATAAATAAACCAAAACGCGTGTTGCGGTGTCGGATCAAACCTCGCCCTTAAGCCAAAACTGTCGCCGTTTCCGCAGTCAGCGGAGAAATCTTTGATTCCAGTTTCCTGCTACAATATGTGTATTTTCCCGCAACTTTTCAACATACAAAACTGAAAGTCTTAGAAGTAATTCCTCCTTATTTATGTTGAATTTTAACCCAGCCGTTTTTCAAAGTTTACTTTTTTTATTCATGAAATTTCTATTAAATTTACGCCATTCTTAAGCTAACCATCAACTATCCTCTCTGAAATATATAGCAGCTAAAGTAGGCTTAAAGATCGCCATCAACAAAACACAGTTTATCAGCAACATCAGAGATGCGCCCGAGTCAATCCCACTGGGGGACAAAGTAGTACAAAGGACTAACTCCTTCAAATACCTAGGAGAATGGATAACCCCAAACATCAATGAAGACCTGGCCATGAACGACAGATGCATCAAACTGGAGAGAGCCTACCACATATGCAAGAATATGTACAAATCCAAATCCCTCTCAATGAATTTCAAACTCAGACACTACAGTACTGTAGTGAGACCAACATTACTATATGCCTCCGAATGCCTAAATATGGTCAGAAAAGGACAACTCTGGAAATTGGAGCTGAAGGTCCTGAATATTCTGCGAAGAATCATGGGCCCTATTAAAGAGGAAGGCAAGTATAGAATCAGGCACAACAATGAACTCTATGAACAAGTGGAGAGCATTACAACAGCCATGAGGAAGAGGTGGCTGATCTTCTATGGTCATATTGTGAGAATGGATAATCAGAGGCTCACCTCCAGAATTTTCGACACTGTTATTTGGCGCCCAGAGGGAAAGCAACTAACGCCAAGTGGTCGAAACTAGTCAGGAAAGACCTTGAACAATTGGATATTGACCCCAGTAACATCTATGACAGGAATAAATACGGGACTTAGACTCTCTCCAGTCACTAACAGCAAAAGCAGTGCGTCCAGGAGTAGGTGTGAAAAGGACTCAGGAGCGGAAGGACATTCACAGTGCCAGAATGAAGGAATACTGGGCTAGGAGGAAAGCTGCCAGATTTAAGAACCACGTGGTCCACAGCCGGCCCAAACGGGACTAAAAAAGTTTGCACGAACATTCAAATAATATCTTATTTTTTCAAAACGCCATAAGTAATGAAAATAAAAGTGGCCCAAGGGCACTGCCTTGTGGGACTCCAGAGAGCACAGGTAGCCAAGGGGATGAAGTGCCTGATATTTTTTCAAAACACCTTGGAGAAAGTAAGGCAGGAGCATCAAGGAACATACAGTTAGTTCCTGTAAATAGTTGCTAATAATAATAATAATAATAATAATAATAATAATAATAATAAAAATATCGTATGGCCACGGGTGCAAGCTTAGTTATTTGGCGCCCAGAGGGCATCTTGCTTGTCGAATTTTGTTGCTCTGTGAAAGTCAACGAGATTATATATCCAAGCTCCTTGACACTATAGCGCTTTCTAGTGGAGAAAGGAGGAACTTTTGTGCTGGCGGAAAATCCCGAGATTAATTTTGCCATTATGAACACGGCCTACTGAATTCAAATGGGTTCATTTAACCCTCCGTCGGGCGCAGCTGGCCTGACAGGCCCCGAAAATCTATTCTTGCTCCCCCATCTTCCCGGAGGGCACCTGCCCCTATCTCTAGGTCCCTTTCCGAATGCTCCCTGTTAAGTGTTCCCGTCTCCTCCGTAAAGCACAGTAATTACTCTCCAGGCCTGTGAGGCGCATTGCGCCCGAACTCGTTCGACTTTGGGAGGTTTATATTTCCTTATTATTCCATCGCATAATTGCTTCTTTTCCTCATTTTATGAATAAGAAATACATAGATTGTGGTTATTTCGTGGAATAAACGGGTCAAAGGATGTGGAATTATGAATGCTATGAATGTCACAAAGCAATCTGTCTGCCCCACACAGATACTGTAAGACTTACCAACCTTGCACTTTGCTGGGGGCAATGTATCTTTACTGCTGAGCATTCCAACAGTGATTCAAAGTAAGACTGACTCTTTATGGTGTTTGAAGCCAGTTTCCAGTGTTGCCTTAGTAAACAGAAGTTTGGTGCTTTTCAGTCGGTCAACGCAATAGTGTTTTGTTAAGACTGACTCTATTGTGCTGTATCTTATTTTGTAATAAGAACATTATTTAAGTTTTGTTCGTAATTTTAATATTTATTTGAATTTTTCACATGAAAACTGAACGCAATTTGGTGGTGGGTTGTAAATGCGAGCTATTATTTTAAAGTTTGATTGTGAGCAATAAATTATTGTATGTTTTAAAAAACCTGATGTTGAATAAACTCCCTATGTATATCCTAATGAATGCCACTTATGACTTAAAAAATAATTGCGTTAATTGAGTGTTAATGACGTCTATACAACAAGGGCCTGTCAGGCGCACTGCGCTCGAACTCGGGAGTCGAGGAGATGCGCCCGGCGGAGGGTTAACATGCTAACAACGTATGACATGCGTGTGGTGATTTTTGTTACCTTTTAAAAATCACTTACCACGGCCAGGAGTTTGTTGTGTTTGTCTGTTTCCCGGTCAATCCCGAGATTACTCGTAATGGCTTGTTTACTGAGTGTGTGCTCTAGCCAATGAGGACGTTCCCTCGGGGTGAGCTCAGTGTAAATGTAAATTAAGGGTAGCTTGGTTTTCCCACAGCCCGTTGCGTTACTGTGTTCCTACTGTTGAGGGAAACCGCTGGAGCGTGCGGTATTTCAAGAACCATGGTGTTTTAAAGCTCCCGCCGAGGCTAACAAGGGCCCTCTCGTGTCAAGAAACCCCACACAAGACACGGCACAAACCTAGAAAAGCTTGAAGGTCCAAAACTCATGGACACAAGAAAGACGGCAGGCCCAGAGTGAAAAAATGAAGAACTATTGGGCGAATAAGAAGTTCAAAAAGTTGAAGAATTCCAGTGCTATTTAATGGTTCCACGTGCTCCTTAGGAGGCTGAACGAATATGATAATAGTAAAAGGAACTATCCGCTATTATTGCGCCTCAGATCAAAGCCGTAGTAATTCGCGTTGAGCGCTGAACGATAGCTGCGCTGCTACACCTGCAGAACACTCTTCTAACTCTATTGTCCATCCAGAGTTAAGAGTGGACCACAGCTCGTATGGTACAAGTGGTGCCCAGCTATGGTACAGCACGCATCAAGAGTAATTACGACTCTGATAACTAGGGCTCGGATTTTTAGGTAAATACATATTTTTTTAATGTACCGGTAAATACATATTTTAAGCATTTCTATATAAATACATAAAATCCCCCTTTTCACTTATTAGCTCATAAAAAGACATAATATTTACATTTTAAAAAATCAGTATGCTAGATCTTTCAGTTTATTCCATTTTTGTTCTTTGTTACTTAAACCGGGAAGAGCTATCTAATCTTCATGCACAGCGTATGCCAGCTTGCAATTGTGTTGTTCTTAACTTGTTGTCGCCCCGTGCCACTCACTGTGGAAGCCGGGGATTACCTTGTCCATAGCCATATTGCACCACGTGCTAGACTTCCCCCTCCCCCAGCTACCTGGAACCAGTGTCACTCACATGCAGTTCATGTCTGGCACTGTGAAGTGTAAAGCCGTTCTACGATGCCTAAAGTAAAAACAACTACAAGTTATCTTCTACAGCAGTATCTTGCAGAATTTAAAGATAATTTTACTTCTGATGAGGGCGTTCTGTTCTACCAACCATGTGGGAAATCAATGTCGCAGTTTTGCGTCTTCAGAAGAAATATTTCGTGATAATCGTCGGTCATTTGTGATGGACAACCTGAAGATGTAGGCCTATATCGTTGTGTATTGTAATGCTTCAGCAATCGGTGGGACATAGCATAAATTGCATTCGTGAGTGCTGCATATCGTTTATATACACATTAATATACCATATTACACTATTATTAAATATTCCCTGTGAAAATGGCGAACCAAACTTAGGGTTAATGTCAAAATTCACTAGATTCAATTGAACTTCCGCCATTGTTAGTTTCAAAATCGTTTTCAGCCAATCAGCACATAGAATTGCATTACCCAGGATTCCTTCACACTGCCATCAGCTGTGTTGTGTTTTGTAATGTGTGGTTAAGTCTTTGTTAAATTTTAAATATATCCAAAATCGTAATTCAGGTCTGGTTTTCATTTCTTGCATAATTTGGATGGTTCCCTTTTTCCCTTGTCTTTATTCTGCGAACTGATCTTCTTACTTTCAAAAACGTCCATATGTACATTTCACTTTCAAAACCAGTTAACTCCTAATTAATCTTAAGAATTGTGTTACTTTCCATAAAGGGACAATCCAGTAATTTGTTGGAATGATTCGTTTGATGACAAAGTAATTAATAAACGAAAAGTTCATATTCCGTGCATGTTCTTTCTTATGTTAACAGTTTTCCTCATTTTCCCACAAATTTTGATTGGTGGACTCGGCGAGTTCTGATTCTAGGCGCCTCATATTGTTTATATTCGAATTAATAAACAAAATACATTATCATTAAATATTTTTGCTTTTTGTCACACATTTCAGGTATTTTAATACATAAAAAATAAATATTTTCCTGATTTTTAGCACCTACAAATCCGAGACCTTCAGATAAGAGAAATAATGGAACACTTGCCAGCTACAACACAGCACACATCGTCAACTTGCATAGAAACCACAAACGGAACATGAGATCAGTTCATAAATTTAAAAAATGAGTGACAGCGCACGAATCATTTACACAAAATTACGTATGCGTTCATATCCCATCATCCGATTGCGACGAAACTTTGGTGAATTGTTGTGCACGCTCCCACGAATGTTTCTAAATTAGTTAATCCATTTTACGACAGTTTAGAGGCAGTTAATGGAAATTGAAAAAGATTGTTTCCAAAAACATTTTAAGAAACAAAATTAGAACGCCAAAACTTTCTTTGATTGGCATTGCAGAGCATGCCGGGTACAGCTAGTCACACATAAAAAACAAGATGTTCAGTAAAGAACATATAGCCTACTTTCTCCTAAATGTATGAGTATAGTTATAACTCGTTGTTATTATCAAAGAGTATAATAGAATAATTTCTTGGTTGAAGACCTTAGAAACTATTTACCTCTACCAAACGCCACAACCTAGAAAAAAAACTTCTACCATCATTGAAGAAAGATAGATAAGAAGTATCTCAAGAATGTTATGGATCTGGAGACATAATCGACCGAACTGGCTGCGTGGCTCAGCGGTAACGTTCTCGCTTGCTGGGCCCTAGGTTGCAGGTTCGTAACCTGGCGCAGTCAGCTGGCATTTGAGGGTGCACAAATGCGAGGGAGCCGTGTCAGTAGATTTACTGGCACGTTAACGATCCCCTTAGGCCAAAATTCCGGCACCCCGGCGTATCTAAAAGCAGCAGTAGTTAAAAGGGTCGTAAAACAAATAACATTATTATTATTGTTATTATTACATAATCGACCTGCCGTGGGCAACATCCAACTTTGAGTTGAGGCATGTCTTTACACGTCTGGTTGTGCATGGCTTTCACAACCCTAATTGAATTAACAAATCTTTCCATGACCCTACATAGACGTGTGTATACAAACTATGTGGATATTTTTGATTGCTATTTGCCTGAAATAAAAATATTAATTAATAACCTGAACTAGCACCAATGGCTAGAATTCAGTTACTATGTGAAATCGTTTTGTTCTTTACTTCAAATAACATTTTCAAATAACGCACAATAGGCTGTTACAAACCCTTTAAAATAAAAAGTAAAAATTTATCGTAGTATCATCTTGCCATTCATCAAGTTCGATGCGAATAGAATGCCAATGGTATACGGTACTAACCAATGGAGTCCCACGTGGACCAGTCGTGACATCTAGTGAAGAAGTATCGAACAATATAACCCTAACAGGGCGAGTGCATTCTAGTGGCCATAAGAAGAAACTTTTCAATAAAATCTTGAAGTTAATAAGTTGGCCGTCGTGCAGTTACCTTTTTGGCTGCTAGATGTCTCGAGCAAATCTGCTGGTGAATTATGTTTTAATTAAATATATATTTTATATGCACAATATAACGCTTAATTTTAAAACGTCTGAATCATTACAAAACAATAAATATATAAAATTTCAAGCAAAAAAAAAACTCTGATGGGGTTTGAACCATAGGCATATGAGTGATGGGCCAACGCTCTACCACGGAGCCATTTGTGCCAACGGACATCGTTCTATATAAAATGACTTACATATAACTTGTTAGCAAATAATGATTTAGACTAAACGATTTCATCAGTGGAGTATATTATTTATTTATAAAGCATTTCATACAAAGTTTATTTATTTTGTATCAGTACGCTATATTGCATGCAATATTCAAATTAGTGAAATATAAGTCAGGCACAAGATATCCGCTGCCATCTTGTCTTCTTACCGAGACGGCTCAGCTTTTTAAAATCACTTCTGCACTATAGTATTACAAAATAAACTTTTAATTTCGAACGTGCCTCTTCCTTTAGAACAGTTAAATCGATTCTCGGCTCGATAATCGGAACTGGTGGGTGCCATGATTTTTTTATTTATTTATTTAGTCAATTTACCCTCTAGGTTGGTGGTTTCCACGGACTCAGCGAGGGAACTCACCACTACCGCCTCTATGGGCAGTGTCCTGGAGCGTGGAACATCTGGTCGGGATGGATACAACTGGGGAGGTGTGATCAGCACTTCGCCCAGGCGGCCTCACCTGCAAAGCGAACAGGGGCCTCATGAGGGAGGGGAAGGGATGGAAGATAAGGATGGATAGGCTATGAAGAGGGAAGGAGGCGGCCGTGGCCTTACAGTAGATACCATCCCGGCATTTGCCCGAAGACGAAGTGGGAAACCACGCAAAACCACTTCGAGGATGGCTGAGGTGGGAATCGAACCCCCTCTACTCAGTTGGACCACCCGAGGCTGAGTAGACCCCGTTCCAGTCCTCATACCACTTTTCAAATTTCGTGGCAGAGCCGGGAATCGAATCCAGGACCTCCGGGGCGGCAGCTAACCATGCTGACCGCTACGGTACGGAGGCGACCGGGTGCCATGATATGGATTATAAAGTTTGCATAATTCGTACGGCCGCCATCCTGAATTGGTAAGGCGGATGACATTGTAGTTTGGTCAAAAGACGCGTCCTATATGAAGGTATGTGGTTACCAATTTTGGTAGAGATCGGATAATTTGGTTAGTCGCTATTTGATTTTACGTTTTGAACGTTTGAGTGGCGCCATTCAGTTTTGCTAAAGATGGCGGCGATATAAAACATGACACTGAGGTGCCCTTTGCTTGTTCTACCTCTGTACCAAATTTCGTTCAATTCGGTTTCACCGTGTTCGAATTGATAGGGGGGGGGGGACAGACATTCAGAGTACACACACTCACACACACAAACAGACTCACACACACACACACACACACATACACACACACAGACAGACACACAATTTTTGGCCCTGTAGTGATCTCATAAGTCTACTTTCATTTTTTGCAAAAATCGAAAGTAGGCTAAAAATTAAGTCAGCCTTCTTTTTAAGCCAGAAACCACTGCTACATCCGTAGTTAATGTTGGCAGCACTGCAAGATTCCCGCGTGTTACTGTGCTATTATAAATTACATTTGTACAGGGTTTAGGTGGCTTTTATTGTACAAATCCATTTTAAAATACAATATCCTGTGAAATATTCCTTCTGGATGGCTTTATGCCGCATTAAACTGACCACGGAGCTGAAAGGCATTAAGTCACGTTTCGAACATTGATTTGAAAAATGAAAATGAAAATCCTCTGCCTGCTTCCAATCTCCGACCGGTTCAGGAATGGAATGAATGAAGCCCCCATCTAGCGGCGAGGATATGAAGTGTGCCGGCTGCCGAAGCCTGTCGCACTCCTCTGGGGCAATGATTAAATGAATGAGAGATGAAATGAAATGATAGTGGAGAGTGTTGCTGGAATGAAATTGTGACAAGGAAAATCGGAGTGCCCGGAGAAAAACCTGTCTGCCTCCGTTTTGTCCAGCACAGATCTTACATGGCGTGACCGGGATTTGAACCACGGACCCAGCGGTGAGAGGCCGGCGTGCTGCCGCCTAAGCAACGGAGGCTCGATTTGAAAAATATGTTTATTAAATTAAAACTGTTATTCCCCTATGACAGATACAACCTGAGTGACTAATACAGTGTGTTTGTTAAATTCTGAGCAGTCAATGACGTTTTATCTGTCCCCTGAAAATTAGTGAAACTAATGCTATATTGGCTTTCACGGCCAGTTAATTAAAACTCAGAAATTTTTCTAGGTTTGTGCCGTGTCTTGTGTGGGGTTTCGCGTAGGACACCAAACTGGCTCATCAGCGAGCTCTTGGTGTCCCCGTCCGGACCCCCACAGGAGTATCAAACTGCACTCTACCTCCGTTTTTATGAAGCGCACCTGCACCTCCTTACTCCGGGTGGGGACACCAAGAGCCCTCTGATGAGCCAACTTGGTGTCCTAGGCGACGCCCCACACAAGACACGGTGCAATCCTAGAAAGATTGGTGAGTGAAAACTGACTTAGCTCTGGCCGATGCAATTGTTATATTTAGCAAAACACTCATTCCCTACTCTCTAACTTCTCAACACACAGTTTGAAATATCTTGAAGAGATGTGCACTCGTGTGCAGCTCAAAACCGAATACAACAGTATGAAGGCGGTTCCATGGAGTGTCAGATCAATTACACAATCACGATGTATATTGAGAATGTTTGGATTACCTGTCACCAAATGAGTGTCCAGCATCGTGTATTGTCTTCTCCTGACCAATAAGTCTGTAAAGACTTGAAAGTCATCAATTCTAGGGGAGTCCGCTAAATATTAGGGCCCGTAGTTTAATGTTAGTTCTGGACCGACAATAGTGGCGTGCGGTGGCCGTAATAACAGAAGTTATCCGATTCTTCCAAATGGAGCTGATGACGATATCCGAAGTCCTTCAATAAGTTAGTTAGTTAGTTAGTTATTGTTGTTTTAAGGGGCGGAACTACGAGGTCATCTGCCCCTCTTCAATAAGAGAACGTGTTATATTGGCAAACCAATTGCTTCCGAATAAATGACTCCATGTATAAAATATGAATGAATAAATGAATAAATGAATGAATAATTTAATGAATAATTGAATGAATGAATGAATAATTGAATGAATGAATGAATGAAAAAATTGAATGAATGAATGAATGAATGAACGAATGAATAAATGAATGCCGAAATGAATGAATCAAACACGGGACCTTCTTTTCCTTGGAATCCGAAACACTGAACGTGACATTTTACCTCACCGGGAACCCAACCCGATCCGCCTTGGCGGGTGGCACGCAGTTCACCCAGCACCGTTCCCCAGGACTCAGTCTGTGGAGCGTTTTATTCTCCCGATTGATCCGTCACGGCCACGTGAGGGGCACTTCATTCTAACTGCATGACATAAAAGAGTCCTCGTATCGCACGTCATCACGTATTGTCAATTTCCTCTCTTATTGCAAATTGCTTCATCAAATCAGATTAGACAGCACTGCATTGCTCCTAAAGGGAGGACAATATGCGTCCCGTGAAACCGGTTATTAGAATGATACGAATACTCGATTATACAGAAATATTTGAGGGGTAAAATCCACACATGGGTCCTAGGGGCTGACGACCTCGCTGACTTAAATCAACAATCATCAAAGATATTAATATTTGTCGAGATATGACCTGCAACACATCACTAGCTCGAGTTAGATATATGTATTTTAATCACATGTGATTTTTAGCCTAATTTCATTTATGAAATATGAAAAATAGGCTTATGAGATCACCGTTTGACCGTGTGTGAATGAATGAATGTATGCGCCCGTGTGTGTGTGTGTGTGTCCCTAATAACTTCTAAACTGCTGGAGCGATTTCAATGAAACTTTGTCAGGTCAAATTACTATTGTTTCCGACCCCGACCGTGACCTTTAAATTTTATTACATTTCACCATTCCAACATGGCGGCTGTGCGAAATACATCACCTGCATGACATATCTTAAAATCTATTACCCGTGTGACTTTCAAAAACCTGTAAAGTACAAAACGAACATGGTGAAATTGAAACATTTAAATAGACTTTTCTAGCGATTTAACCATCCAAACGCCGTTAAACAGCAAATTACAATACAAATTGCAATGCACTGACATCTAATTTAGTTCAATTGGTTACATAACCTCAAGATGGCGGGTGTGCGCAATTTCAAAATCTTGTTTTTATTTCTTTAGTTCTAATCATGCGTTCGAAATCAACATTAGAATAATGAACATACACGTTAATTCTCATCTAATAGTACATAACTATATGGCCAAAATATATTAAAATCCAATATGGCGACTATCCGATATATTTAGACGGTTCTCAATATCTATTAATCTATGACAGCAATGAAATTGAAATTTCGTATGTGTATAGATGCTATAAACATAAGTTCACCTATGGAACTTTCAATAACCTGGTGAGCACAAATCCAACATGGCGGCGACGCGAAATTCAATTATTCAAATTGTCGTTTCTCGCGATTTAACCATCCTAGCGAAGTGACACTTCGTACGGTATATGCTTGTATAAATTTTAATCCACTGGCATCTAATTCATTTAAATTATTTTCATAACCACAAGATGGCGGCTGAGCGAAATTTTAAAATCTCGTTTTTATGTCTTGTGTCCTAATCATGCGATTGAATTTGGAATAAAACACCTACACAATAATCTTCATGTTATAGTACATAACTCTAAGGGCTATTTGTATAAAAATCCAACATAGTGACCATCGAAAATATTGAGTCGGTTCTCAATATCTACGAATCTATTACAGCAATCAAACTGAAAATTTGTATGTTGATAGTGGTAATTAATATAAGTAGGATACATGAAAATAGGCTGTATAGTTCTTCACGTAACTACTTGTTATGGCCTCTAATCTCACCATAGTCTAATAATAGTCGCTACACTGAACGTGTAAACTAAGCCTCGTACCGAATGTTTACTGCAGAATGGAGAAAGCTTTTCAAACCTTATTTGCTGCCAATGGGCAGGAAAACTCCCGGCGCGATCTAAAATATTACGCGTGTTTGGCGTCCATTGTGCGCCATGAAAACAAAGAAACACGCTGAGCGTCCCAACGCGACGCCGAGATGTAATGTGGACGTACAAGCTGATTGTTCCTTTCCATCATGGATATACGGTACAGTATGTTTGGGTTGGGGGACTAGCGTCATGGTAACCATGACAACCATTGTTCGTAGCGTCTTCGGTACTTTGCTAAAAGAACGCCAGGTCTTAGTTACGTGTTGCTTGTTTCGTTACGAATTAATTTGTCTCTACCCGTGTCCTAGCCGTGCTTGTTAAATCGTGCACCATGACTCCGTGGGCAGCTATAGCACGTATGAGGATCGTAGGTTCGAATCCCTGCCCTGACAGTGGCAATCTTGAGTGTGGTCTTTCCCGGCGGACTTTCACACTCTCCCAGACAAATGCCGGGATTGTACCTTGGTTGGATCCTCAGTATAGGGGCTGCGACAACGCGGTCAAGTAGCCCCATGTAACTTGGGAGTTAACCGGTGTTAATTGTGATGACTGGACTAATGTATGTAATCTGTAAATCAGGTAAGGACTTCAGACGATCAATTTAAATTAGTTCCTACTTTTGCCACCAAATGCTACCGTCAACGACACCTAGCCACGAACTTGGCTACTGAAAGCCACCGCAACCGGGACCTGGCGACGAACGTTGGAACTTAATAGAGCGCTAATCAAATCTAAGCTAGACATTCAGCCTCACACAATTGTAGTTAGTGGAAGGTTTTTTTACATGTCATGAATCTATGACATGGGCCCGCTGCCTTACTTCACCTCCAAAAGAAAGCATACTGAGGGATTTTTAACGCTCTTAAAAAATCCGATGACTTCGGCTGGGTTTGACCTTGCGATGATGTGCATAGAAGCTCAGCATGCTACCGACTACGCCAGGATTGTACCTTACTTCAAGACCTGGGGCGCCTACCTTATCCCCGTCCCTAATACAACTGCACTATTACATTCATCATATAAATCCTGTTTTCCAAACTGAACCCTACTACTGTATATACAGGGCGCAGTGGGTACGTGCAGCTGTGAGTGGTTGAGTCATGAGTTTAGTTGGCTGCACTGCACTGTGTCCTTCAAAGCGGGACTTCCCCGTGTGGGCTGTCAGTGTGAATTGCGATAAGTTTGCTACTATTGAAGTGAGCATGGGCGGCTTCGGTGGCGTAGTCGGTAGCATGCTGAGCTTCTATGCCCAAAATCGCGGGTTCAAATCCGGCCGAAGTCGTTAAGAGCGTTAAAAATCCCTCAGTATGCATTCCTTCGGAGGGGAAGTAAAGCCGGCGGTTAAAGAACCTTCCACTAATTACACCTGTGTGAAGCTAAATTGTATAGCTTAAAATGTAAACTACGCTCTTTGGTCCCTACGTTCGTTGCCAAGAGCCGACTGCGGTGGCGTCTGGTAGCTAATTTCTGAACTAGTAGTCGTTGACGGTGGCGTTTGGCGGCAAAAATAATTCAAAAGTCTGCAGTCCTTACTTGTATTTAAAAAAAAACAGATAACACACACTAATACAGCCATCACATTAACACCGGTTATCAGACAGATTCTACACACACCCAAAGTACACGGGTCTACATGACCGCGTTGTCGTAGCCCCTAAACTTAAGAACCTACCAATCAACCCGAAGTGAGCATGCTCATTTGTTTCCATTCTTACAGAAGGTTTTTTTTTTTTTGCGTATGGCTTTTAGTGCCGGGAATGTCGGAGGACATGTTCGGCTCGCCAGAGTTTTGTAGCTGCTACTATGCGGACACCCATTGGGTGAGCTACAAGTACCGTCGCGTGTGGAGTGTTGTCTAGGGAGGAAAGTTTGAATGTAAGGACGAGGTATTGGAAGGTAGCGGCTGTGGTCTATAGTTAGGGAAGGAAGATGGGAAACCACATAAAACCATCTTCAAGGTGGCCGGCGGGGGGATTCGAACCTCCACGCCTCCCGGATGTGAGCGACTGCAGCCACGGCTAACTCACCCGGTTGAAGCCTGGTAATTAGCACAGACCGTTCCTTGAAGCTTCCCTGCTTGCTAATAAAATATACAGAACATCCACTGATGCTTCCTTGTCTATTATGCCTGTAATCAGGGCAATTAAGTATCACAGGTCTGCAAAATAAACACTTTTGAAAATTGATTTAGTAATTTTTGGCGCTGATTTCAAAAATGATATTGATTTTTTTCTATCACGTAAGGTTTGTCTACATAATGAGGTAAACATCTAGGAAAAATCCAAAAAGCTAATTTTATATCAGTATAATTTATGTAGAGATGTTATTAAACCACATTAAACATGGGTTAATCTTAAACATAGAGTTAGAAATGCTGATGAGGCTTTATTACAAGTCTTAATAGTAACGTTTTCTTTTCCTTCAAAACTTCTTTCTGAACTTTTCCTGCTATGGAGTTGAGGATTATCTCTTTTTTACATACAACAATAGTCGGCCATTATGTTAGCGTCTCAGCGTCCTTGATATCTTCGTTATAATTTGTACTTATGCTAAAAAGAAAAATTAAAAGTAAAAAATTCGACGTGTGATTTGTGGGTAAACGTAGTGTGAAGGAATTGTTTCACAATTTTTTCCGTATTCAGCACAAGAAATGCCATAAGAATCATTTTACAAATTTGAAACCATTTCTTCATCGCAGACCTGTGTTAGCGATTGAGCTGCCACCAGTGTCACAGTCTGTAAGTTCCAATAAAGTGTAAAATGAAGAGCTTGCTAGTCCATTGAACTCATTTGAAATGGAACTACCCCGTTTGGCTGTCACCATCCTCGGACGCGTGTTAACAGTGACAGGCTCACGACATAGCCCAGTCAACTGGACTGGTCACTGGAATGTTCCACTCTGCTCGTCAACTACGCTAGGAACTCCAATTCGCTCATCACCAGCTGATAGCTTCAGCCACTCTTCACAGACATATCCCGGTTGCCCTAAACCGACAACAAAAATGACAATAATAATAATAATAAACATACGATTTTAGTATTCACAACTTGCAGAACGAAGATCGTAAACAATTGATATTATGACTTTTTAGTTGGTCAACATAGTATAATCCCTCCCTATATTATTCTGCTAAGGTCCCATTAACACCAACCTACACATATGGGGTACCTACAGGTTCAGCATAACCCAATGCGTAAGCGAAACGCACTCACTTACTCTTTAAATGCCTCACAATTAAATAAATACCTTAAAACATGTATATTTACAATGACATAATGAAAGAATGCAACACGGTAACCATGGTAACAGAATCTCACAGGTCCATCTATTTCTGTAAGACGCAATCCAATTCCAATTATTACATTAGTGTGAAAGTTTCCAGACGATTATAAGGTTATCACTGAACCAAATTAAGCTGTACAATTCATCAATACAAACAGTATAATGCGCTTAAGGGGGTCAAGGGGCACTCTAGATTTTTTTCACGCAATTTTCACGTATGAGTGTGGTACGAAAGGTTCTTTCACCCGACTATAAAGGGTCTCCGAAAACCACATTTAAAGGCCCTTAAATTAACAGTGTCTGTGATATTCCCAGAAAACTAACTTCGCTCTGATATACCTATGAAGGAATGACAAACCCCTAACCACTGCACCAGTAGCTGAATTAATAAAGTCTGATTATTCATACCAAGGATAAATCAATATTAACAAATTCACAATGACATTTGATAAAATGGTCCTGTTAACTCAAAACAGTTGCCAGCGTTTCGCCCCAGTGTACCATTGGGCTCTTCAGTTGGAATTGGTACACCTCTCCAAGACGCGTGGCTAGTTCATACTGAGAAGGCCGCTGCAAGGCACAAAAATCACCACGAGCAGCGCCAATGTACTACGGAAGTCAAAACTTCCTTTCAAAAATAATGTTAGCTTACCTTGCTAATCCAAATTGGAAATATCTGTTCCCGAAAGAAACAGGATGTCAATTGTCCGATTGAGTTAACAGGACCATTTTATCAAATTTAATGGTGAATTTGTTAATATACATAACTCAATCGGACAATTGACATCCTGTTTCTTTCGGGAACAGATATTTCCAATAAGGATAAATCAGTCATAGCATTCATGATTGAGATTTTGCTAAGTGTACTCTTTACAACTAGAATATTCGCGGGCGAAGCCACGACGGCTAATGCTAGTCTCAATTACTGGGACATGTGATAAAATACATTGTGAACCCCAGGAGAGCGTCATCACTTAGTTTTCTCCCTCTTTTCTAATCCATAACAAATATATATTGTATCGAAATTTAATGTTTCTCAGCCGGTCAACACGATTGCACCCAATTGTAATGGGTGGTTCCCCAATCCTGAAAATATTTTTACATGCAATTAATAAACACACTTAGAAGACCAGTTTCGATCGTCAAGCGATCATCATCAGATCCACTACACTTAGGCTATAAAACCTAGAGAATGTCTAAAAGTATGAGTGAAAGTAATTACAATATGTACAATTATTTAGTTGCAGTTGTTAAACTAGCATACCTTGCCTACGCAGATGCTATCAGTTTACTCTCCAGCGCTCAGAAAGAATTGAGGCATATGACCAGAGCACTCAAGGCAGCTGCGAACAAATTTGCGCTAATCATGAATGAAACCAAGACGGAGTACCTCAATATGACTCGCGGGCAAGGCCACGTTTTTGGGGAACTACAGTCACTCCGGGCAGGGGACCAGACCTACAAGAGGGTCCATGAATTTAATTGCCTAGGATCGCTTTTCACGGAGAACTCATCATGTGAGGCAGAAATCAACGCCAGGATTCAAGCAGGAAACCGAACTCTCTACAGCTTAACACAGCTTCTTCGGTGCAGAAGTCTCTCCAGACAGTTCAAAATTCGTCTGTACAAACCTCTGATCCAACTCGTTGTACTATATGGTTGTGAGACACGGAGTATCCGAAAACAGGACTTTCATAAACTACTTCGGGAGATCTTCGGACCGGTGAGGGATGTACACACGGGTGAATGGAGGATTAGACACAATCATGAAGTAGAAGACCTGTACCATGATGCCAACATAGCTGGAACCATCAAAACCAGAAGACTGCAGTGGGCTGGACATGTAGCCCGGATGGAAGAGCACCGATGGCCACGGAAGCTACTGGATTTCATCCCCAAAGGAAGAAGACCACCAGGGAGACCAAGGAAGCGGTGGAGTGATGGACTCCGTGAAGATCTGCAACAGGCAGCGATACGTGTGGACAGTTGGCGGATGGCAGCTATGGATAGGAGACGATGGAGAAGGAAACTTGTAGTAGCGCGCGGTCCACTGGGCCTGATCGCGTAGAAGAAGAAGAGGAAGAAGAAGAGAAGAAGAAAGTAGTTAAACTAACCAAACTCGTCGATATTTGTTAGTTGTGGTCAATGTGATACGTATTTTGTTCAGATAATGGAAGCGGGGATTGACCTCCAAATTTGCTTGCATAGTGTGAATATCTGATTATTGTTAAATCCGACGAATTATGCCGGGTTTTAACCCGCGATCTTGGGCATAGCAGTTCAGCAAGCCGCTTATTTATCCACAATACGATAGCATGGGACCGCTAGACTGAGCGCGAGTAATGGCGTCATGAAATGCAGCGCAGATATTGTCGTTGCTTCAATCGAATTACAATACAATGCTGAGCATTCAGTTCGAATGATGGTGTTTCCTTCCCCTCTGGCACTCAGGAGACTTGGCGAATAAAAGTTAAGCAATTGGAGCGAGTCCCTGAGGTGCGCTAACTTAGCGGCGTCTCTATATCCTCCAGGGCTGGCTTCACTTACACTTCCTGAGCAGTTACGCCGTCATAATTCAACAGAGCTTCAACGGGTGGCACCACTAACATCGCTTCTCTGTCAATAATAACAAGAAGTTCCGTTACGAACTAAAGAGCCTACTTTTCCTAAAATTTAAGATTCATGCCAATGATTAATCACCGGTAGAACAATGACGAAATTAAGTTGGCAATATCGAAATTTCTAATTAGTTCGAAATACTGTATACCTGGCATAATTTAGCCAAATACAGAACTACAGTTGGCAGCCCTGGTGACTGAATATATTCTTAGTTCCATCTCTTAAGGTACAGAATACAAAATTTGGTTGAAGTCCAATGGATAGCATGGACGTTACATGCTTAAACATTGGATCTAACAGCGCGCGTTAAATCATGTTGGCAACACTGACATACATGTATTGGTCAGAAATAATCTAAAATAAGATGATCTATTGTTGTGTCAATTTTGAATGAAATCCATTAGTTAGTGTAGAAGTTACATGCATTTTAAAATTGGACCTATCAGCAGGCTTAGAATCATGTTGGCAGCACTGACGTATATTAGTTACTCCAAATTAATCTAGAATGCCAGGTACTATACGTGTGCATAGTTTAGAGCTATTGGCTTGCATACTTTCTGATATATTAGGGTAACAAAAATGGAGACAGTATTTATTAACAGTTGGCAGCCCTGGTTGCTCTTAAGAATCGGCATAGTCATATCTGTTTTGGTACATATAGCACATACGAAATTTGGTTGAAATCCAATTGATAGTGTAGTAGTTATATTCATTTAAAATTTGGACCTATGAGCAGGCTTATATTCATTTTGGCAACACTGCCATGTATGGCCTCCTGGAAATTAAACTGCAATATTATTATCTATACGTGTGCCAGTTTTCAAATAGCTCCCATTCATACCTTCAAAGATATCCAACATTGAGCTCAAATTTCAATTGCGATTTTTCAGCAGTTGGTAGCACTGGCATCATTTTCAAATATGGCCGTGAGATATTCAAGTATAGATCTTTACTCCTACCAAATTTTGTTTCGATTGCTCCAGCCGTTTAGGAGTTGATAGGGGGACACACACACACAGCCAGACAGACAGACAGACAGACAGAAGCACAGACAGACAGAAGGACAGACAGACACACATTTGCCCGATCTGATAAGTCTACTTTTTCCTCATTTTTGCAAAATGTGAAAAGTAGGCTAATAACTACGCCACTGAATGTGTCTTAATTTGCAGGAGGCAGAAAGTACACTAGTGTCCAAAAGTTAAGTATGATCACTAAACGAAGCCATACCCCCTGATAGATAAGTCAGACGGATTGCTGAACAAACAGAAGCTGAATCGCACACCATATATCACACAACATGTCAAAAAAACAGTATCAGGCAGGTTCTGATAACTAAGGTGCACCTTTGACAACAACTGACAAAACTTGGGAATGTCTTCCACAAACAAAATATGCTGTTGCTAGGGTTGCTAATGGCCACACATGTCGCAGTGACGTGGCATGCTCTCTGTTAGTTCTACAGCTGCACAGAAGGAACCCCCTTTGTTCCAAAAAAGTGCAATGGTTGTCTTTCAGTAAATCGTTAGAAAAGCACAAGAACAGCTTAACTATAAATTTCAGAATAATTTGCACGATCATTTTGTCGGAAAACTCAAAATTTTATAAGAGCGTTTTTCTCTGAATCGACGTATTTTAAAGAAAAGTTTTTTAAACATAAAATGTAGAGGACATTGTCACCTACAATTTGTCTCTTCGAGATCATGTCATACGTTTTGAAATGCAGAAGCTAGGTGGCGCCAAAGTTTCCAAAAAAGTGTTTTTACACTTTTTCTCCTAGAAAAAATGTTTTGTTCACGAAAGAGCGAATAAAAAATTTGTTCCTCTCAAAATTGTCTACAACATTTATTGTAACAATTTTTCCCTCCGACTTACCGTTCCAAAGTTATAGTCTGCCGATGTGTGAAAATTGTCCGACACCGGTTCCGGTCTAAACAATGCCCACCGCTCTCTCCGCAGTAACAATAGTAGCCTTGACTACGCAGCGTTGCATTTGCTGCGCTATAACTTTGGAACGGTAATTCGGAGGAAACAAACGTTTAAATTGCAGACAATTTTTAGAGGAACAAATTTCTGATTCACTCTTTTGTGAATAAAAAAAACTTTTTTTAGGATAAAAAGTGAAAAAAAAACACTTCTTTGGAAACTTTGTCGCCACCTAGCTTCTGCATTTAAAAACGTATGATATGCCCTCAATGAGACAAATTGTAGCTGACAATGTCCTCTACATTTATTCTTTAAAAAACGTTTCTTTAAAATACGTAGATTCAGAGAAAAACGCTTCTCATTTTTTTTTCCGACAACATGATACTACAAATTATTCCGAAATTTAGAGTTAATCTTTTTTTTTGTGCTTTTCTAATGATTTACAAAAAGCGAACCATAGCACGGTGTTTGGAACAAAACCATTCCATCTGTATTGTACTATATCAGATGGTCCAAGAGCTCTTGTGGCAGTCGACCCCATTCCTCCGAAAGGGCAATGCGAAAATTTTGGAGGATCCTTGGTGGAGGCTGACGGGATGCAATTCGCCTCCCCAATGCATCCCAGGCATGTTCTATACGATTCAGATCCGCAGACCTCGCTGGCCAGTCCATGCGATGAATTTTTTCCCCAACCAGAAATTGATCCACCAGAGCAGCACGGTGCGGTCGGGCATTATCGTCCATTAAGATGAAGTCTGGAACAACCGCACCTCTGAAGGGTCGAACATGTGGTCTCAGTACCTCATCCCTGTATTTTCGAGCGTTCACAGTGTTCCTCGGACCACTCATGAAGATGTTCTGGTCCGTATGGCCATTCACCATGATGTCGCTCCACACCATGACGCCATTACCACCATACTGGTCCTGTTCCACTATGTTCCTGTGATTGCATCGGCTCCCCGGTTCTCTCCACATTAATGTGCGACGGGAATCGTTCTACAAACTGAAGCGGAATTCATCAGTGAAGAGCACTTGCCTCCTTTCATTCATAGTCTAGTTTCGAGGTTGACGGCTCCACAGTAAAAGGGCCCGTCTGTGTGCTGGAGTGAGCGGGACGCACACCGCTGGACGTCTGGCAAACATCCCTGCTGTTCTGAGCCTCCGGTACACAGTTTACCGGGAAACGACAACTCCTGAGACGGTTGCAAGCTCCGCCGACAATAGTCTTGCAGGTGCACTCCGATTTCGTCGGGCGGTTAAGGCCAGATATCGGTCCTGCTGTGGGGTGGTTACTCTTGGTCGACCAGGTACTGGCCTACGACTAACATCTCCTGTGTCTCGAAATCGTCTTCAAAGCCTGGAAATGACACTTTGTGGCACATTGAAGGATACGGTGACTTCGGTCTGTGTCTGGCTTGCTTCCAGGCAGCCGAGTATTCTACCCAGCAAAACGGGGTCCAAATGGTGTCGTTGTGCCATTATGTTGTCACGTTCACCACGAGGTTACACACCGCACACTATAGCGGGGCAAACACGACTGAGGTAATATGGGGCGCAGGCACTGGCTGTGTTTACCTTGCGGTTACGGCGCTAGTCAAAGCAGGGAATATTCCTTTCCTATCCGAGCGAACACGTTAAGTTGGTAGGTACTTATGTCGTGCGATTTGCGGTATATTTCCTGTTGCCCTGCTTATTCGAAACTCATGCTTAACTTTTGGACACAACTGTCGACCAAAATATTATGTGCACTCGAGTTTGAAGGTTGTTTGTGAAGTAACCAATAGACGTACATAAAATACAATAACATCATCATTTTTGACGTTCTATTCTACGTTAGTTCATGTAGGTTTGGAATTCTTAATTTATATTTTAATATTTTTTATCGCAGTTGAAACACAAAATGTGCCCGTTTTTAAGCGTGTTTCAATCATGCGTCACATTTAAGAATTATTATCTAACAAACCCGTCATCAGATCGAATCCAAATTTTAATACAATATACATTGGAATGTTGTATAACTGGTTTATTAATTTCAAAAATTGTGTGTGTTCAAGAACGAAGGTTGTTATCATTTTTGTAAGGTAACTTTTTCTCGGCTCGGGGTCGTTGGAAAATGTAGTTCTTGGTTGCGTTGTAATCCTTATACATCAAAATGTTATGCTGCATGAATGTGAAATACGTAAATTAATTGACTTATTTTATATCGGTTTGTATTTGTACGGGGAATTAAGACATGGTTCACCAGCTAGCCGCTCCGGGAAATGCTGTACAGCGTTGCTTCCGAGCGAGGCACGCCATGACGCGTGATGGAGCGCATCTTGGCAACGCTGTACAGCTTTCACCGGAGCGTTCTCGAGTTATAAGGGAACAAAGTTGTCCACTGACAGACAAACAAATAAACAGACAGACAAAATAAATATTTCGCTCGCATCCATCATAAAACAGTCTGAAACGCGTAAATAACTCAAATTTCCGTAGAAATTCAGAAAAAAATCAGGCAAACTTTCATTTTTATATATAGAGAGATAGACTGCACCGCTCGGTGTTGACCGTGTTTTATTGCACAAATTTAGGTTTTACTCGCTAACCGTTGGAGATACACAAAAGTGATAAGGACCTTTCGGATAGAAAATCAAATGTTAAAGCTCGTGTAGGCAATTAAAAGTTTGCTATTTCTTAGCGTTCTCTTTTTATTTGAAATGGAAATATGAAAATAATCGCCATTTTTAAATAGTTCAAAATATCGAAATCAAAAGTAGCCTATGTGTAAACCTGGTAAATCTCTCATATACCATGAAAAGTTTGCTATTTCTTAGCGTTCTCTTTTTATTTTAAATGGAAATATGAAAATAGTCGCCATTTTTAAATAGTGCAAAATATCGAAATCAAAAGTAGCCTATTTGTTAACTTGGTAAAGCTCACATATACCATCAAAATTTAGCTATTTCTTAGCGTTCTTTTCTTATTTGAAATTGAAACATGAAATTTTGAAACCAAACGGTGTAGTGACGTCTCAAATGTGGGTTTTACTCGCTAACCGTTGGAGATACACGAAAAGTGATACGGAACATTTCGGATAGAAAATTAAATTTTAAAACTTGTATGTGCCATCAAACGTTTGCTATTTCTTAGCGTTCTCTTTTTATTTGAAATGGAAATATGAAAATAGTCACCATTTTTAAATAGTGCAAAATATTGAAATCAAAAGTAGCCTACCTGTATATGTAAACCTGGTAAATCAGCTACATCCATGCAAAATTTCATTTCAATCGGATCAGTGGTTCTTGCGTAATTGAGTAACACACAGACAGGACGACAGACAACATCTCATTTTTAGCCTATTTTCAATTTTGAAAAAAAAAAAAAAAAAAAAAATAGGCTTATGAGATCACCTTTTGTCCGTGTGTGTGTGCGTGTGTGTGTGAGGTGTGTGTGTGTGTGTGTCCCCTAATAAATTCTAAACGGCTGGAACGATTTCAATGAAACTCGGTAGGTTCATAGCACTATTCCGGGCGACCCTGACCGTGCCCTTCAAATTTTATCACGTCTCAACCATCCAACATGGCGGCTGTGCGAAATATTACACCAGCATTCAATATCTCTGAAACTATTACCGATATCACCCTGGATTTTTTTACGGTGATAAAGGGAACTACTAGAAGTTCACCTATGTGACTCTTCAAATACTGGTAACTACAAAACCAACATGGCGGCCAAGCTAAGTTGCGACGTTTAAATAGACGTTTCCCGCGATTTAACCAACCAAACGCAATAAAACTTGGTACAGTATATGTTTATACACATTGTAATGCACCGACATCTAACTTCGTTCAATTGTTTACTTAACCACAACATGGCGGATGTGCGAAATATTTCACCGGCATTCTATAACTCTGAAACTATTAGCGATAGCACCCTGAAATTTTGTACGGAAATAAAGGGCACTACAAGAAGTTCATCTATAAGTCTTTCAAAAACCGGTTAACTACAAAACGAACATGGCGGCCAAGCGAATTTGAAAATTTTATTAGACCTTTCTCGCGATTTAATGTTCCAAACGCAATGAAATCTGGTACAGGAAATGTTTATACACATTGTAATGCACTGGTATCTAATTTAGTTCAATTGTTTACATAACCTCAAGATGGCGGCTGTGCGAATTTTAAAATTAAGTTTTTATTTCTTGTGTCGTAATCATGCGATCGAAGTGTAAGTTTGAATAATGAACCCACGTAATAATTTTCCTTTAATGGTACACGACTCTATGGCCTATACATTTAACAATCCAACATGGCGACCATCCGAATTATTTAGACGGCTCTGAATATCTACGAATATATTATAGCAATCAAACTGATTTTCTTTATGTTCATAGGGGCTATGAACATAAGCTCACCTATAGGACTTTAAATAACCTGGTGATCACAAATCCAACATGGCGGCGACGCGAATTATAAATATTCACATGGACGTTTCTCGAAATTTAACCATCCAAGTGTAGTGAAACTAGATACAGTAAATCCTTATACGAATGTTAATCCACTGGCATGTAATTTATTTCAATTGTTTCCATAACCACAAGATGGCAGCTGTGCGAAATTTTAAAATCTCCTTGTTACTTCTTGTGTCCTAATCATGCGATTGAAGTTTGAATGCTACACTTACACAATAATCTTCATGTAACAGTAGATAACTCTAGGACCTACATATATAAAATCCAACATTGCGACCATCCGAAATATTTAGTCGGTTCTCAATATCTACGAATCTATTACAGCAATCAAACAGATTTTTTTTATGTTGACAGTGGCAGTTAAAATAAGTAGGATATGTGAAAATAGGCTGTATAGTTCTTCACGGAACTACTTGTTATATATTAGTATGATTAAGGGAAGGGAGATTATGACGACAACGTCTCGATAATATCCTCGTCAATGGGAAAAGAAGTCATGAAAATGAAAAATTGAAGACAGACATGTCCTATCACCAATAGGAGAGTAAATTACAGTAACTCGGTGTTTCATTGTTACGAAATGTTTAAAAATATAGATTACACGGGTGGGTTGATGTGGCTTCTGACATGATTCTGGTTTGAAGTGATTTTGAACACTCATCTCTGCTCTACATCCTACTATAGATTAAATTGTGGAGCTACGTTATTTCCGCAGTCACAACCTGTACCTCTATCAAGAACCCAAATGGAGAAAATAAAATCACACTCACGAGAACTGGTAGATTAGCCGTGAAACACTTGAGTGCTGCTTGCTGATTCATCGCTTGGAATTTATGTTCCATCGGCTAACAACTCGCAACCAGATTAAATTTCTGCTGCGAACTGCAGTTATTTCTTGTGCGCGTAGAGCCGTGTTTATTGTTGGAACGGGCTCATGAGGGTTACATAAAATATCACGTTAATAGAATAGCATACATGGGAGGACACACAAAATGGTCGTTCTGAATATCTGTAGCGTTATGACGTCACAATAACATTACTCCTCCTTGCCATCTCTTTGCATATTGATGTATTTACGTTTTGAAGTGCCGGTATCATATATTCATTATTCCATGTTATGATATGAGATTCTGCCTTTACTTCATAATAGAAACTGGGAAGTACACTTCTCTTGCGTGAAGGCTCATGTCGGCACGGAAGGCAATGAAATAACCGGACATCTGGCAAAACAAGCAGCAGTCAGGGCGGACCTAGAAGTGGCTTTCGATAGAATTCCTGATATTGATGTGTAAAGGGTATTGCATGAGAGAAGTTTACAATTGTGGGAAGAGGAGGGGAGAGAAACTTCCAATGGATCCATGATAAAAAATTAGCCTACTTTCCAAGTGTTCAGGCGAGACTTGCCTCAAAAATTATCCTAAGCCATAATATGACGGTTATTATGACAGGACATGGAAGGATAGGGACCTATCTGTGTAGGTTTAAAATCCAAGAGCATATGACCTGCCGGTGTGGCGAACAATCGCAAAGTGTGGACCACATCCTATACGGTTGTGAATTATTAAAACACGAAAGGGAAAAATTGAAGACAAATCTGGAGACCACTGGCCTGCAAGGGTGAATGAACTGGTTGATAAATATGTCAAGTTCTTTAACCAATTTGTGCAGATCATCAATTTTGATAACCTGTTGTAGGACATAGACTAATTATGTCAAGAAAGAAAACTGAAACTTTATATCTAGGCTAGACACACTACAATCAAACATGTAGAGGTTGTTGTTGTTGTTTGAGTCTTCAGTCGTTTGACTGGTTTGATGCAGCCCTCCATGTCTCCCTGTCCTGAGATAATCGTTTCATCTCTACATAGCTACCACACCCTACATCCGAGGCAATCTGTTTATCATACTCTAAACTTGGTCTACCCCTACAAGTCTTGTCCTCGACCCTTCCTTCCTTAACTAAGCTTGCTATTCCTGGGTCTCTTAGTATGTGTTCTACCAACCTATCTCTTCTCTTCATTAGCAGTCGCCAGAAACATCTCTCCTCTCCCACTCGTCTTAATACCTCTTCGTTTGTAACCCTATCTACCCATATGATCTTCATCATTCTCCTGTAACATCAGATTTCAAATGCTTCAATTCTCCTCTTTTCTGCTGCACCAATAGTCCAAGTTTCACTTCCATAAATTGCGACGCTCCAGACAAAGGTTTTCAAAAATGCCTTCCTAATACCTGAATCTATATTCGATGTCAACAGATTCCTTTTTTGTAGAAATGATTTCCTTGCCTGACCCAACCTACTTTTTATATCCCCTTTGCTTCGTCCATCACTGGTTATTTTGCTTCCTAAGTAACAGAAGTCTCCTACATCCTTTAGTTTTTCCCCTGCCATTTTGATATCCATAGAGGTTTCTGATTTATTGCGGCTGCATTCCAATATTTTTGTTTTCATTTATTAAATTTCATCATGAATTCATTCCTCAATATGGAGTCCATAACATTCAAAAACTCATTTAAATCCTCAGGCGTGTCGGCCAAGATGACGATGTCATCGGCAAATCTCAGAGTTGAAATGATTTCTCCTTGAATCTTCACTCCCAATTTAAATTTCTCTCTAATTTCCTTCATTCCATGTTCAATGTAAAGACTGAAAAGTATGGGTGATAAGTTGCAGCCTTGCTTCACACCTTTCTGAATGACAGCTTCTCTCTCATGTCCTTCAGCTCGAATGACTGCTGTCCGGTTTCTGTGTAGATTGTAGATCACCCTCCTAATCCTATACGTTATTCCGATCATTTTCAGAATGTCAAACAATTTAGTCCAATCAACGTTATCAAAAGCCTTTTCTAAGTCTACAAATGCCATGAACGTGATGATTCATAAACAATTATACAGTTCTATAGTTAATTATATCGGCTCTCGTGCATTGTCCGTTGTCCCGTTCCAAAGTGCGTTATTTTTGTTAGCAGCGCTCTGAAAATTGTTTGTACTTACTGTGCCACGTTATTGATATTAACAAACACCACGTTCACACTTTAAAAACAATAAGTTCCGTGACGAACTAAAGAGCCTACTTTTCTTGAAATTTAAGATTCATGCCAATGATTAATCTATATCGATCTATCTAGAATAATGACGAAATTAACTTGGTAATATCGAAATTTCTAATTAGTTCGAAATACTGGGATTCCTGGCATAATGTAGCCTAATAGAGCACAACGGGTGACAGCCCTGGTGACTGAATATATAGTTATATCTCTTAAGGTACAGAATACAACATTTGGTTGAATTCCAATGTATAGCATGGACGTTACATGCAGTTCAACATTGGATCTAACAGCGCGCGTAAAATCATGTTGTCAACAATGTCATGCATGTATTGGTCAGAAATAACCTGAAATAATATGATCTATTGTTGTGCCAATTTTGAATGAAATCCATTAGTTACTATAGAAGTTGCATGCATTTTAAAATTGGACCTATCAGCAGGCTTAGAATCATGTTGGCAGCACGGACGTATATTAGTTACTCCAAATTAATCTTGAACGCCAGGTACTATACGTGTGCTAAGTTTAGAGCTATTGGCTGGCATACTTTGTGATATATTGATATTAGGGTAACAAAAATAGAGACAGCATTAATTAACAGTTGGTAGCCCTGGTTGCTCTCAAGAATACTTATAGTCATATCTGTTATGGTACACATAGCACATACGAAATTTGTTCAAATCCAAATGAGAGTATAGATGTTACATGTATTTAAAGTTGGACCTCTCAGCAGGCTTAAAATCATGTTGGTAGCACTCACGTATATAAGTTACTCCAAATTAATATAGAATGTCAGGTGCTATGCGTGTGCATAGTATAAAGCTGTCGGCTTGCATTCGTTCTGATATTTTGGTATTTGGATAAAAGAAATTGAGAGCATTTATTAACAGTTGGCAGCCCTGTTGGCTATTACGAATACGCTCAGTCATTTCTGGTTATGTACACATAGCACAAACGAAATTTGGTTGAATTCCAATTGATAGTGTAGAAGTTATATGCATTTAAAAATTGGAAATATCAGCATGCTTATAATTATTTTGGTAACACTGCCATGTATGGCCTCCTGGAAATTAAACTGAAATATTATTATCTATATGTGTGCCAATTTTGAAATAGCACGCATTCATACCTTCCAAGATATCCAACATGGAGCTCAAATTTCAATTGCGATTTTTCAGCAGTTGGTAGCACTGACATCATTTTCAAATACGGCATTGAGATATTCAGGTATAGATCTTTACTCCTACCAAATTTAGTTTCGATTGCTGCAGCCGTTTAGGATTTGATAGGGGGGTGGGGCGTGACACACAGTCAGACAGACATAAGGACAGACAGATAGACGGATATATTTTTGCCCGGATCGATCTCATAAGCCTACTTTTTCCTCATTTTTGCAAAATGTGAAAGTAGGCTAATAAGGAAAATTCCAACATTAACTTTCAAGTAATAAACTTACCAAAAAACACGTCGCCCTGTTGGATTAGGCAATGCTGCCAACTTCACTTCACCGCAATCCCTTGTTGCATGGTTTGGCAACTCTCGGGACGAAATTAATGGTGAAAATTACTGATTGTTTTAGTAGGCAATCATTATTGGTCTAGGCAAAAACCATTGGTCTGGATGAAAATATTGGTCGAGGCAAAACCATTAATGAAACCTCTTTTCTCAACTTCGCCTGAAATCTCGACACAACAGATCTCAAGGATTCCATGTTTCGAACTGGCGGAAAAACCAGCGTCAACTTATAATGTTGGCTCTACTGAAAAAACGCAATAACACCCTCCAGCGATAAAATATTCAACTCCTGTGTCTTAGTAATATTTCTATAGAAAATTTTGCGGATTTTCATGGCGGCTGGCAACGGACATTGAACGATTTCCATTATATCAACAAAGATGCAAATTAAGGATTCTACAGATTGTATTTAATTCTATTTCTGTATTAATCTAGCTCTTATGCTTCGATAATGTGTGATGTTTATGAATTACACTCGTGTACAAATATATATACAATGTTTAGATTACTAAGGCTTCCCAGTTGGTCAACAGAATTTTTGCCCAATTACTTTAGCATAAGAGGTGGGCGGACAGACTAAAGATGTGGCTCCCCAGAACAGGCAGGAGAAACGTAGGAAGACAGAGGACACGTTGGGCTGACGCATTCGAGAAATTTGCCGGACCACAATGGACAAGAAGAGCAAGAGACAGACGAGAGTGGAAGACCCTCAAGAAGCTCTTTTTCAAAACATAGTACAGTATATGCGAGGATAAGAAAGGAGCAACTCAGTGCAACATAGTGAACCCTTAAATGCAAAAGCGATAGTGCATTGAGGTCAGTTAAAACTCGATTAAAATAAAGTTAACATGTGCTAGAAACTTTAACAATTTTGCAAATATTAGATATAAGAACAAGAATACATAACATAGAGAATACTGTAGCTAGGTTAGGAATAGATATATCAATAGCTATAAGAACAATTCAAGAACAGAGACTGGTTGGTTGGTTCCTCAGTTTAGGGGCTGCGACAGTGCGGTCATGTAGCCCCGTGTACTTTGGGTGTGTGTAGAATCTGTCTGATAACCGGTGTTAATTGTGATGACTGTATTTGTGTGTGTTATCTGTTTTTAAATCAGGTAAGGACTGCAGACAATAATTTAAAATAGTTCCTACTCTCGCTACCAAATGCTACCGTCCACTTCGTTACAACTATATGCCATCGCAACCAGCGCCCGGTGACGAACGTTGGAACTTAAGAGCATTAATCAAACCTAACCTACAAATTTTGGCTTCACACAAGTGTAGTTAGTGGAAGGTTCTTTTTCATGCCATAAATCTATGACATGGGACCGCCGTCTTTACTTCCCCTCCGAAGGAAGGCATTCTGAGGGATTTTAACGCTTTTAAGAAATCCGACGAATTCGGCCGGGTTTGAAACCGCAACCTTTCGCACTGTAGGACTGCTCACCTAATGAGTGTAATGGAGCAAAATCCCTGCCTAGGCAGGAGGCCATTGCCTTTAGGGATTATAGGGCTGTATTTATTATTATTATTTATTATAATTCTACGAGTTTGCTTTCTAGAAAGCTACCAAAATAATTCATGATGATAGTGTTTTCAGGGGCCTAACATCTAGATTATTGGCCATTAATGGTGCGGATGATCATAAAATGAAAATGGAATGGAAACTATAGCTAAAACTAACTACAGACTTAAATACTAGAAGAAAAAATGGAAAAGTAAGGATGAGGTAAATAAAAACAGGTGGAAAAGAAATGCTCTCAACTCTCGAAGAATGAGAATTGAGAGACTTGGAAGAAAGGAAGGAAAGACATAAATGGTAGATATGAAACAGAAATAGTAGAGATTCCGCTCCAGAGGCAGCTCAGGAATCCCTCGGGGTCCCCAACTCCCGAAGTCCCCAGCCGTGAGTCCTTGAGGATCTGGAGCAGAAGGCAGGAGATAACATGAAAAGAAAAAGAAGGCTGACCCCTCGGAGAAGGAGGGTATTAGGAAAGATGAGACAAGGGCCAATTAAGGTGGGAAAGTGAAAGACTCCCTAGGCCTCGGATACCCTAATACCGTCGGGGTCGGAAGAGAACAGGAGTTGACCAAGAGATGTCGACAGAAAATAAGACGGAGAGGAGCCCGGCACCAGTAAGTGGAAGCAATGCCAGACTCAGCTGGGGTCCCCATGGTCGCCCACTAGATGTGAGCCCCTGGGGTACGAGGGTTCCGAGACACCAAACTTGTTATGCCGAAATTCAATACAAGTTCACCGTAGGGTACCATGTGTGGATAATTGCCCGCTATTATGATTTTGAAAGGTTATATCTCTGTTCGAACTGTACTGTGCAGCACCCTCATTGGCATAGCTGTGATCCGAGGGACGTCCCCAATCTTAGCTGCCGGTCTCTGCTAAGTCTACATACATCCAACTGCTTGTATCAGCCAGCCATCTGTTACAGTAGTTCCTCGTCACTTGCTTGCGAGTCAAACTGCTCGCCTTCATTAATACTTTCACTCTCTTGAGAATAACTTCGTTACGGCGTGTATCATATCCCGTTCGGAAATTTCTTGTAACAGCTTTATCGGCTTTTGTAATGTCCTTATCATGAGAGCTTAGTTCCCGAGTTAAACTTCAGCTAGTCTCCATCATCTCCATTATCGGCGCAAAGTGATATCAGAGAAGATTAATCATTTCGTGTTTGTTGGGCAAAGCTTCTTGTCTCTTGAGTAGCGTGTTTCTTTTAGCGCTTTCTTTAATAACACCGCGTGCATAACATCCTTTCTTAGCGCATTTTCATTTATGAAAAAAAAAATGGCTTATGAGATCACCATTTGTCCGTGTGTGTGTGTGTGTGTGTGTGTATACATCCGTGATAAAATCTAAACGGCTGGAGCGATCTCAATGAAACTTGGTAAGGTCACAGAGCTATTCTGGCCGACCCGAACGTGCCCTTTAAATGTTATTTAGTGTCACCAATCCAACATGGCAGTTGTGCGAAATATATCACCGGCATTCTATATCTCCGAAACTATTGCTGATATTTCCCTGAAATGTTGCACGGTGATAAAGGGCACTACTAGAAGTTCACCAATGAGACTTCCAAACTCTGTTAACTACAAAACAAACATGGCGGCCAAGCAAAGTTGCAACATTTAAATAGGCTTTTTTCGCGAATTAACCATCCGAACGCAGTGAAGCTTGGTACATTAAACGTTTATGCGCATTGTAATGCACTGACATCTAAATTAGTTCAAATTTTATATTCCCTCAAGATGGCGGCTGTGCAAAATTTTAAAATTAAGTTAAGTGTCCTAATCACGTGATCGAAGTTAACGTTTGAATAATGAACCTAAGAAATAATCGTCATCTCATAGTACGGTACATAACTCTGTGGCGTACATATATTAAAATCCAACATGGCGACCATCCGAAATATTTAGACGGTTCTCAATATCTACGAATCTATTACAGCAACCAAACTGAAATTTTGTGTATTGTTAGAGGCAATTAACATTTTTGTCGGATGTAGCCGTGGCATTAAGTTAGGTAACATTCCGACATTTGCCGGGAGTAAAATATGGTTGGTTCCTCAGTTTAGGGGATGTGACATCGCAGTCATGTAGCCCCGTGTACTTTGGGTGTATGCAGAATCTATCTGATAATTGTGATGGCTGTATTAGTGTGTGTTATCTGTTTTTTTTTAATTCAAGTAAGGACTTCTGACTTTGAATTTTTCAAATAGTTCCTACTTTTGCCGCCAAACGCCATCGTCAACGACTACTAGTTCAGAACTTGGCTACTAGACGCCACTGCAGTCGGCTCCTGGTGACGAACGTAGGAACCTAAGCGCGTTGATTACATTTTTACCTCTAATTTAGCTTCACACTGGTGTAATTAGTGGAAGGTTCTTTAACATGCCATAAATCTATGACATGGGACCGCCGGATTTACTTTCCCTCCGAAGGAAGGCATACTGAGGGATTTTTAACTCTCTTAAAAAATCCGACGACTTCGGCCGGGTTTGAACCCACGATTTTGGGCACAGAAGCTCAGCATGCTTGGAAAGAAGGAGAGCCAAGAAAGGCAGAAGGAAAGAAGGAGAGAAACCGGACCCAGCTCAGGAAGCCCTCGGGGTTGCCAACGCCTGAACTCACCAGACGTGAGCCCTTGAGGGGTTGGTTGGATGAGCTAGCTAGGTCATGGCCTTTGGGACATAGTGGAGGAGTCAATGTGGTGGCCCTTAGGCTAATAGGTTTGGAAACCCCTGGTCTAGATCATACTAACGATCGATAATCAAATCTGCGGTGAACAATAAAGCTCTGAATACTTGTGGCCCAGCCTGTACACTGACACTACACAACCCTTTGATTACGATCAACACTGGGAAATAATATTACAGGTCTTATTGATGAGTAATTACAGTCGACACTTCATTTCCCTTTGAAATGGGCCGCGCCTTTGTTCATTATATCGCGCTTCATTTGATACGGTGCTAGTCTATTTTACAATTCCAGCATGCCTCAATATGTTCAATGGATCGACAATTTGTCTCGTCTGTCCTGGACAAGCAATATTGTGCCCTTTTAGGACCTCTCACACTGATTACAGGAGCATTTGTGTTGTCTCTTTAGGCACACACGCGACACACAACACAACTTTTGCGTGTCCGTCTTTGTTTTTCACCTTCAAACTCAGCCGAAGTCGTCGAATTTTTTAAGAACGTTAAAAATCCTTCAGTATGCCTTCCTTTGGATGGGACGTAAAGCCAACCGTCCAATGTCATATATATTAATGGCATGTAAAAGAACCTTCCACAAATTACACTTTTGTCAAGCTAAATTATAGGCCAGATTTGACTAACGTTCTTAGTTTCCAACGTTTGTCGCCAGGAGCTGACTGCGTTGGCATCTAGTAGCAGACTTCAGAACAATTGTCGCTGACTATGGCGTTTGGTAGCAAAAGTAAGTGATACAGAATAATTTGCATTCATGAGTATTGCATATTGGTTATATTCACATTAATAAACTAAATTATAATTAAATGATTCTAAGCCTGCTGATAAGTCAAATTTTTAAATGCATATAACTTCTACACTATCAATTGGAATTCAACCAAATATCGTATGTGCTATGGGTACATAAACAGATATGACTGAGCGTATTCTTAAGAGCCACCAAGGCTGCCAACTGTTAATAAAAGCTCTCTATTTTGTTTATCCAAATACCAATATATCAGAAATTATGCAAGCCAACAGCTCTAAACTATGCACACGAATAGTACCTGACATTCTATATTAATTTTGAGTAACTTATATACGTCAGTGCTACCAACATGATTCTAAGCCTGCTGAAAGGTCCAAATTTAAATACATGAGCTATGTGTACCATAACAGATATGACTATGTGTAGTCTTTAAGAGCAACCAGGGCTGACAACAGTTAATAAATGCTGTCTCTATTCTTGTTACCCTAATATCAATATATCAGAAAGTATGCAAGCCAATGGCTCTAAACTTTGTACATTCTGGCATTCTAGATTAATTTGAAGTAACTAATATACGTCAGTGCTGCCAACATCATTCTAAGCCTGCTGAAAGGTACAATTTTAAAATACATGTAACTAATGGATTTCATTCAAAATTGGCACAACAATAGATCATATTATTTCAGATTATTTCTGACCAATACATGCATGACATTGTTGCCAACATGATATTACGCGCGCTGTTAGATCCAATGTTTAACTGCATGTAACGCCCATGCTATCCATTGAACTTCAACCAAATTTTGTATTCTGTACATTAAGATATGGAACTAAGAATATATTCAGTCACCAGTGCTGCCAACTGTAGTGCTGTATTAGGCTACATTATGCCAGGTATACAGTATTTCGTACTAATTAGAAATTTCGATATTACCAACTTAATTTCGACATTTTTCTAGATAGATTCATATAGATTAATCATTGGCATGAATCTTAAATTTTAAGAAAAGTAGGCTCTTTAGTTCGTCACGGAAGGGGAAGTAAAGCCGGCGGTCCCATGTCATAGATTTATGGCATGTAAAAAACCTTCCACTAATTACACTTGTATGAAGCTAAATTATAGGCTAGATTTGACTAACGCTCTTAGGTTCAAACGTTTGTCGTTAGAAGCTGACTGCGGTGGCATCTGGTAACCAATTTCAGAACAATTGTCGCCGACGGTGGCGTTTGGTAGCAAAAGTCATTGAGACAGAATAATTTGCATTCGTGAGTACTGCATATTGGTTATATTCACATTAATACACTACATTATAATATTTTTTTTACTTTTTTGTCACATATTTCAGGTATTTTTAATACATAAAATATATATTTTCCAGATATTTAGCACCTAAAAAAAAACGATTCCTAATCATGACCTTGCAATAGTGTGTGTGTAGAGTAGCTAACTGGATGGGGGAAGGCATCCAGTGTTCCAAAGCAACGAGTGCGCTCTTTCGTCAAAATGAAACTTCGTCAGCTCTTTCAAGATGGTGAGGTTTCTTTTTGTCTTGTGTATTCCTCAATAATGTAGAAAGAACGCAAGATCAGCACGTTTAGATAAGCCAAGAGACTCATACAGATGAACAGTGCAATATTACTTTCCTTTTTACCGAGATATTGAGATTTGAGTTCCCAACGTGATTGGTTTGTTCCCCATTCATTTATTTTAACAATAACTAGGCGCAATATATTAACCAATACAGTGGTAACTAGCCAGTTAGCACTTTTGGCTGTCACTCCGGAGGTCCTAGTTCGATCTCTGGCTCTACCAACATATGTAATTCTGATCTGAAAGCTGGAACAGGGTACACTCGGGTAAACCTGTGGGTTCGATTCCCATCTCGGCCATCCTGGAAGTGGTTTTCTGTTGTTTCACCACGTCCACTCTTAACTTAAGGGCACGGCCGCCTCCTTGCCAATCCTCACCTTAATCACAAATACACACTACTATACACATCAATAACACAGGGTATCTTACACATTCTGCACACACCCAAGTACAAGGGGATTAATGATCCAAGTCCCTCAAATGAAATAACACAACAACAACTAGCATATTACGTGACTCTTATTTTCGTCTTAAGGGGTCGAGGATGAAGACAGTGCTCTTTGAAGCGGCTCCGGTGGCGTAGTGGGTAGCATGCTGAGCTTCTATGGCCAAGATCGCGGGTTCAAACCCGGCCGAAGACATCGGATTTTTAAGAGTTTTGATAATCCTTCAGTGTTCCTTCCTTCGGAGGGGAAGTAAAGCCCGCGGGCCAATGTCATAGATTTATGGCATATAAAAAAATACTTCCACTAATTACACGTGCGTGAAGCTAAAATTTGTACGTTAGATTCGATTAAAATTATATTAGTTAGGTTATATTGGACGGCATCTAGTATCCAAGTTCGCAGATAGGTGTCGTTGACGGTAGCATTTGATAGCGAAAGGAGGAACTACTTGAAATTGATCGTCTGCAGTCCTTACCTGAATTACAGATAACACACACTAATACAGCCATCACAATTAACACCGGTTATCAGACAGATTCCACACACACCCAAAGTACACGGGGCTACATGACCGCGTTGTCGCAGCCCACAAAACTTAGGAACCAACGAACGAACTTATTCCTGTGGTTGACAAAGCCAATGTAATTTGGTTTTGTCCGGGATTCAAAATCGGATGCACTTCCTGACACCTTACTATTTTTCCGGTGAGAATTCTATCAATCTATCACTGAGTTTCAAACCCGCCCTACCTAAGTTGGCCACACTGTTCCCAGCCAGTCAGCTGGTTCAGCCAGCTGTGGCTTCCAGATTAGTTCCACTCTGTTTCAATTACATTTTTCAATTAAATGCTATGGTTTTTTCTTTCTCTGTGTGTTTTGTAACTTCAGAGCTGCATCTTCTCTATCGTGCATTCTGCCCTTCCGTATGTACTGTTTGTATGTTGGTAACAGTTTACGGCTTCTTCCGAGATAACTTCTTTATTATTTACCTCTGCCAAAGCTCTGTTCTATCCTGGATAAGCTGTGTTAATAGCGCATGTCACACATGTCAGGGCGACGATACCTCTGGGCTCTTGTGTCACACGCAAGAAACATGATTCTCCACCCAGGAACTTGTCTTGTGAAGGAGATTCTTGGCGACACTCTGGCTGCCTCTAGGAATCCTCCTCTGAAGAGAAATATTTGGAGCTCGATGAACACACATTTCTACTTTAAAGAGAGGCTGCTTTATCGCTGATATCTTGCGCGGCTTGCTCTCTTCATCCTTTAAGAATTACGATGCAATATCCTAAGTGACACATGACCCTTTCTTAAAATTTGCCCATGGATTTTTGTTACCTTCAAAAATTATCTTTACTCCATGCCCACTTCCGATTCATCCCTAGGCCTTACTCTTTGATAACTCAGTAGACATCTCTGCTACATTTATGAATGCACATCCAAAGGAGTGAGTTTTAATATTCAAATGTTCAAACAAGTAGTTCCGTGAAGAACTATACAGCCTATTTTTGTATATCCCACTGATGTTAATTATTGCCTCTATCAACATACAAAATTTCAATTTGATTGCTGTACTAGATTCGTAGTCTCCCACAAGTCCAACCCCTCCTCCACGTGGTGGGAGACGGGCAACGGCATGAAGTAGGGGATTGCCTGTAGGGGTGAAGTACAGTGGGGACTTTGTGTGCCCCGGGACCGCTGCGGTAGCTGTGAAGGCTCTATGGGAACCCTGAAAAGTGACGGCTGACGGAGCTCTGGTGAAGCTACGATAGACCTAGCAAGTCAGTAGTGGATATCATATTTGCTTTCAAAACAGGAACAGGCCTCGGAAAGGACGGATGCAAACTACGACGACCCGGATATGCTAATGGACTACGAGTTGGGACATTAAACATACAGACACTGACAGGAAATGTCGAGGAGATTGTAGATGTGATGGAGAGAAGAAAACTGGATATACTGGGCTTGGCAGAAACAAGATGGAAAGGAGAAGGTCGCAGAGAACTGAGGAAAGGGTACCGGTTGTACTGGAGTGGGAACAGTGAAGGAAGGAGCAGCGGAGTAGGAGTAGTTGTGAGAGATGGAATGAAGGAAGAGGTAAAGGGAATAAGTGACAGGATCATGAAGATCAGATTAACTGTAAAGGGAAGAAGCCTGGAGATAGGCCAGGTATATGCCCCTCAAGTTGGATGTACAGCTCAAGAGAAGGAAGTCTTTGAGGAGGACCTACAACAGCAGTTGAATGGTCAGAGCATCATTGTCATGGGAGATTTGAATACACATGTAGGAAGTGAAAGGCAAGGATATGAAAATGTATTGGGAGCAGAAGGATGGGGTAGCAGGAATGAAGAAGGGAGAAAGTTGCTGGATTTTTGCAAGAGAAACGGTTTAGTGGTAGGCAACTCCTGGTTCCGGAAGAAAGAAAGCCACAAGGTAACGTGGTACAGCAGTGATTTAACAAAGAAATCTTTTGTAGATTACATGCTGTACGACTGGGAAATTAAGAGAAGTGTCAGAGATATAAAGGTAATACCATCAGAGGCCTTAGAGAGCGACCACAGAATACTTGTAATGAACCTGGGAGTTGTTAAGGATAGCAAGAGGACAGAGTACCAGGAAAGGAGAATCAAAGTATGGAAACTCAATGAAAAGGAAGTCAAGGAAGAATTCCAGAAGATAATAAGGGAAAGGATGCCAACAGACAATCCTCAAACAGGAGAAGAGGAATGGAAGCAATTCAAGAACACAATGGTGGAAGCTGCAGTGGCAGTATGTGGAAGAACTAGCAACAGAAAGCGGTGTAAAGAGACACCATGGTGGAATGAGAGAGTAAAAGAAGCTGTGGGAAGGAAGAACAAGGCTTTCAGAGTGTGGTTCCAGGAAAGAACTGATCTGGCAAGGGAAGATTATAAGATAAAGAAGGAAGAAGCAAACAAGATTGTCGCAGAGGTGAGGAAGAAGTTGATGGTAAAGTGGACAGAGATGATGGAGGAAGACAGCAGAGGAAATAAGAAAGTACTTTATGGGATGGTCAAAAGTAAGAGAAGAGGTCTGCGAGAGGATGTGGTAATGATGGACAAAAACGGAAATGAGGTACACAACAAAGAAACACTCAAGACAATGTGGAAAGAGTACTTTGAGGATTTGCTGAATCCAAATGGTCATAGGGAGGAAGACAATGTATTGGAAGATGGAGAAGATAACACAGGAATGGAAAAGGACCTGAATTGGAGAGATCTGGAGATGGCTATAGACAAGATGAAAGAAGGAAGGGCACCGGGTGTGGATGAAGTGAGTGTTGAAATGGTGAAGGCAGCAGGGGAGGTTGGAAAACAGTGGCTGTACCGTGTGATGAGGGTGATATGGAAGGAGAAAAAGACCCCAGAAGATTGGAAGAAAGGATTAATTGTCCCAATATTTAAGAAAGGAAGCAGAAAGGAGTGCAGAAATTACAGGGGAGTCACACTCATACCTCACTGTGCCAAGATATATGAAAAGATGTTAGAAAGTAGAATACGAGCCAAAGTGGAGAGAAAATTGAGAGAGGAGCAGTATGGTTTCAGACCTGGGAGATCAACAGTGGATCTCATATTTTCAGTGAGACAGCTCCAGGAACACCACTACGAATTTGGAGAGGATCTGTTGATGGCCTTCCTGGACATCGAAAAGGCCTATGATAGTGTGTGTAGGGAGAAGGTTTGGAAAGCAATGGAAAACATGGGAGTGGAAAAAGGGACTGTAGGCAGAGTGAAGGAGATGTATTGTGGAAGTGTGAGTTGTGTGAAAGTTGGAGGGGAAAGAACAGACTGGTTCAGACAAATGAGTGGCCTGAAACAGGTTAGTGCGCTGTCACCCCTTCTCTTTATTGTGGTTATGGACGAGGTAATGACACGAATAGCAGGAAAGATAGGAGAATATAAGATGAAAGCAATGGTGTTTGCAGATGATCTCATGGTCTGGGGAAACAGGGAGGAGGAAATTCAGGAGCAACTGAAGGCTTGGGAAGAAATAGTGGGAGAGTACGAATGGAAGTTCAACATCAGTAAATGTGAGATCCTCTTAATGACCAGGAAATAAGACAGACCAATGAGTGGGATAACACTTGGAGGTGGACAGCTGAAGAAGGTGGAAAGTCTCAAGTACTTGGGAAGTATAGTGGAGGAAAATGGGAGAAATGACAAAGAGATTACGGAATGTGGCAGACAGGCAGAAGCATTTCTGAGAAGCATTAGGAGCTTAGTGTGGAATAAAGATGTCCCACAAAAAAGCAAGGAAGTGTTATACAGAAGCTACTATATCCCGATACTGACCTATGCTTCAGAAACGTGGACAATGAAGAAAAGAGACATAAGCAGAATACAGGCAGGTGAAATGAAGTTCCTGCGAAGTAGGATCGGAGTAACAAGAAGAGACAGGGTGAGGAATGAAAAGGTCAGGGAAATGGTGAAAGAGGAGCCCTTGCAAGGTAGGATTGAGACATCAAGACTGAGGTGGTATGGACACTTAAAGAGAATGGATGAGAAGAAGATTCCCAAGAGGTTATAAGAGATGCAGATGCAGAAGAAACGACCAAGGGGAAGACCAAGAGATAGATGGCTGAAAGGAGTGGAGGAATGTGTCAAGAAGAGAGGCGAGGACTGGACCAGAGTGACAGCGGAGAGGTGGTGGGAAGAAAGGACTAAGTGGCGAGGCTTATGTTCCAAACAGACCCAGACTGGGGCTGGAAACTGTACAAGATGTTGATGACTAGATTCGTATATATTGAAAAAATCAAAATATTTCGGATAGTCGCTATGTAGGATTTTTATATATAGGCCTTAGAGTTATATACTAATACATGAAGATTATTGTGTAGGTGTTTTATTCAAACTTCAATCGCATGATTATTAGTACACAAGAAATAAAAACGAGATTTTAGAATTTCAAACAGCCGCCACCTTGAAGTTATGCAAACAATTGAACTAAATTAGATGCCACTGCATTACAATGTGTACAAACATTCGCTGTACCAAGTTTCATTGCATTTGCATAGTTAAATCGCAAGAAAAGTCTATTTAAATGTTTCAACTTCGCTAGGCCACCATGTTCGTTTTGTATTTAAGTTTTTGAATGTCACATAGGTGAACGTCTAGTAGTGCCCTTTATCACCGTACGAAATTGCAGGGTGATATCAGTAATAGTTTCGGAGATAAAGAGTGCCGGTGAAATATTTCGCACAGCCGCCATGTTGGATTGGTGAGAGGTAATAAAATTTGAAGGGCACGGATGAGGTCGGCAGAAATGGTCCTATGACCTCACTGAGTTTCATTGAAATCGTTCAAACCATTTTGAAGTTATTTGGGGGACACACACATACTACACACACGGACAAAGGGAGATCTAATCTTATATTTAAAAATAGTTTTCAAAAAATTTCACCCTTTACCAAAACTGAAGTATCTCGGGAAGTATTTGCGCTACGACGACGTTTGTGATCTTGATATGTAATGCCCGTCAAGCACCGTCGATTGATATCCACCTTACTTGATTATATAATTCGAGTATTAAAATAATTGCGAATATTACTTCCTTCAAGGTCTCACGAAAATAGAATCGAATGACTTGACGGACAAATTGTCGCTAGGCGACAACGACTAACACTGCATCATGATATTCAACGCCGCCCCAATAATAAATCTAACTTGATATTAACAGAGAGATCCCTAATTACGTCAGGATATCGTTAACTTCTACCTGCTCCACTCGGGAGCTAATATCGCATGTATCCTCACATGATATCGTTAACTTCTACCTGTTCCACTCGGGCGCTAATGTCGCATGTTACAATAAGCAGAAGGGGATTCTGTGCACATAATTTAATTAAACTTTTCAAAGAATGGATTACTTTAAGACTGAAATGCTCATGCAAAATCAGCAGTCATTTTGCTAAAGACACTGTCATGTCAACATCTCTTTGAATGACAACAAATACTGTATACGAAAGACAACTAATTTCACGAAGATGCCGCTGCAGTCGAATGTTGGAACCGCCATTTTGTATTGTGTATCCGATCTTTCTGTTATATAGTCTTTGGTCTCACCAGCTACAAACTGTCTTCTTTTCGTTTCATCATTCGTCCTTATAGGTTGTGTGCTCAATCTATACAATGAATCATATTATGATCAATGAGAGGCGACACTCAATTACAAATGTTATAAACATTAAAGGTGACGGTAATTGTCTGTTCAGGTCATTGGCATATTGTGAGTACAGCAATCAGAGTTTATTTACACAGGTTAGAAAGCGAATTGTAAACCATGTTACAGACAAGTGGAATAATTATTCTTCCTTTATTGTTGGCAACAGCGATATGTACGAAACTGCTATCAATACGAGCGATGATTACAAAATGTATATGTCTATGAATGGTGTTCATGGAGGTCATGTTGAGTTAGTAGTCGCTGCTCAAGTTTGCAAAATGGATATTTATTCGTGGATTACTACTGGCGTATGGAAGGTGACCGGTTAAAATATATACGTCATCAACAAACGAAGTTACGAGTTGATACATATGCCGGTTTAGCAGACGCCTTGCATGTACGAGCAGAAAATGAAAATCTCAGAGTCGGTCGCATTGTACACACATCAAAAAAAGTTTTGCATCACCTCGGTTCCCAGATCTCCGGCATATAGACGTTGACTGTGTATATTGTATCCAAGATACAGTCCCTTTGACTGTTCATAGATGTCACTAAAACTGCTCAAAGATGTAAACAACCATGCATGAGCAGGGCCTATTAGACGGAGGGGGTACGACAGCCGATCAGTTCCAGTCATTCCACCAGGACGAAGGTACGCTGTTCATGTTGTCTGTAGTTCTACCATGCCTAGAAGGTCAATACCGCAGTTCGATCGCGTCCGCATTGTTACTTTGTGTCAAGAAGGGCTCTCAACAAGGGAAGTTTCCAGGCGTCTCAGAGTGAACCAAAGCGATGTTGTTCGGACATGGAGGAGGTACAGAGATACAGGAACTGACGATGACAGGCCTCGCTCAGGCCGCCCAAGGGCTACTACTGTAGTGGATGACCGCTACTTACGGATTGCCGCTCGGAGGAACCCTGACAGCAATGCCACCATGTTGAATAATGCGTTTCGTTCAGCCACAGGACGTCGTGTTTCAACTCAAACTGTGCGCAATAGGCTGCATGATGCGCAACTTCACTCCCGACGTCCATGGCGAGGTCCAGCTTTGCAACCCCGACACCATGCAGCGCGGTACAGATGGGCCCAACAACATGCTGAATGGACCCCACGGAATTGGCATCACGTTCTCTTCACCGATGAGTGTCGCATATGCCTTCAACCAGACAATCGTCGGAGACGTGTTTGGAGGCACCCTGGTCAGGCTGAACGTCTTAGACACACTGTCCAGCGAGTGCAGCAAGGTGGTGGTTCCCTGATATTTTGGGGTGGCATTATGTGGGGCCGACGTACGCCACTGGTGGTCATGGAAGGCTCCGAAACGGCTTTACGATACCTGAATGACATCCTCCGACCCATAGTGCAACCATATCGGCAGAATATTGGAGAGGCATTTGTCTTCATGGACGACAATTCTCGACCTCATCGTGCACATCTTGTGAATGCGTTCCTTCAAGATAACGACATCGCTCGACTACAGTGGCCAGCATGTTCGCCAGACATGAATCCTATCGAACATGCCTGGGATATGTTGAACAGGGCTGTTTTTGGACGTCTTGACCCACCAACCACTCTGAGAGATTTACGCCGAATTGTCGTTGAGGAGTGGGACAATTTGGACCAACAGTGTCTTGATGAACTTGTGGATAGTATGCCACGGCGAATACAGGCATGCATCAATGCAAGAGGACGTGCTACTGGGTATTAGAGGTAGTGGTGTGTACTGCAATCTGGACCACAAATGCTGAAAGTCTAGCTGTATGATGGTACAACATGCAATGTGTGGGTCTCATGAGCAATAAAACGAGCTGAAATGTTGTTTGTGTTGATCTCTATTCCCTTTGTATTTAACGGTTCCGGAACTCTTGGAACCGAGGTGATGCAAAACTTTTTTTGATGTGTGTAGTTTGGCCATCTTCTTTTACAGGTAGCCCGAGGAAAATATTGCAAAATTATCAGGATGCGATGGCGATAGTGAGGAAGTTTGGAAAGCCATATTTATTTATTACGTTCACCTATAATGCGGGCTCGCCAGAAATACTTAACAGCATTCATCTCTGGGAAACGGCTAATAATAGGCCTGATATTGAAGTGAGAGTTTTCCATTGCAAAGTAAAGGAATTCCTACAATTGATTAATGTTAAGGAAATTTTCGGTAAAAGCATATCTATATGCAGTGGAATTTCAAAAACGAGGTCTCCCGCACATCCATTTACTCTTAACATTTACGGAAGATTGTAAGTTTCGAAAAATTTCTGACATTGACAGTGTGGTGTCAGCCGAAATACCAGATCTCGAGGATGAAGCGCTATACGAGTTGGTAAGGCGTCATATGGTACACGGTCCTCGTGGATCTTTGAATCCTTCTTCAGTCTGTATGAAAGATGGCGTATGTAAGAAAGATTTCCCTGAACAGTTTCAGGAAGAGACCAAAGATAATGCCAATGGTTATCCTTCGTATACGAGAAGAAATAATAGACGGATTATTATAAAAACAATTCGAGGCATTGACATTAAAAAAGGAAAGTAGATTCATTGTTCCCTACAATCCATTTCTTTTACTTTACGTGCAAGCTCATATTAATATTGAAATATGCTCAAGTGTTCGGAGTGTTAAATACATCCACAAGTATCTTATATATTAAAATCCACAAGTATGTGTATAAAGGTCATGACTGCTGCATTGTTAAAATATGTCCTGAAGGCGAAACGGTGAACTACGATGAAATTACTTCTTTCCTAAATGCTAGATATGTTGGTCCAACAGAGACCGCATCCAGGATATTTTCATTTCACATGCATGAACAGTCACAGTCTATCGTACGATTACCAGTTCACTTTCCAAACTTGAAAAATATCTGTTTTTTTTTTTAATGATAACGCTCCTGATATTTCACTTCAAGCACAGCTGCGCAACACGGAATTACAAGCGTGGTTAAAGTTAAATCAAGATTCGCAAGCCAGAAGTCCACATATATATCCTGAAACACAAGTACATTACGTCTGGAATAAGAGCAACTGCCAGTGGCAAAAAAGAAAAAAATGTTTCAAAAACTATAGGCAGAATGTATAATGTTTCGCCTACAGAAACAGAAAGGTATTATTTACGCCTGTTATTGCTTAACGTCATAGGTGCTACCAGTTTCCAGGTTCTACGAACATACAAAGCAGTTGTCTATTCTACTTTTAAAGAAACAGCTACGGAGCGAGGTTTGCTGATTGACGATTCTGAAAGGCAGCTTTGTTTGGCAGAAGCGTCACAATTTCAGATGCCTTCTCAGTTACGACAACTGTTTTCTTACATATGTATCTTTCAGACCCCTTCAAATGTAAGATAGTTATGGGACATTTTCAAGAATTCATTATCAGAAGATTATCTGCAGTTTCACGAACCTAACATTGCATATCAGTTCACTCTTATACATGTTTCTAACACATTAAAGCTCCATGGTCTTCCCATTACTTCTCTCGAATTGCAAGCTATTAGTGATAATTTCCCTCAGACAAATTTACCAATGAATTATCCAAAACTTAATGAGGATCAATTAAGTCGGATGATAAACCAAGCAAATGGAAACCAAACGGCTATAATTACAGAAATTTTGGGCTTAGTACAAAACAGCAATGAAAGGATGAGTAATGCATATTTCATTGACGGTCCAGGGGGCACCGGGAAAACACTTCTTTACCAATGCTTGATTCACAGTTGCACAAATTTGGGGTTAAATGTAGTTTCTGTTGCATAGACTGGTATTACAGCAATGTTACTACCTAAGGGGCGCACTGTACACAGCCAGTTCAAGTTACCTCTACATTTACATGAAAGTTCTGCATCAGGAATAAAAGTTAATAGGAAGGAAGCTTTTTATATTCGTTCAGCAAAACTTATCACCTGGGATCAAGCTCCTATGGCTAATAAGCACGCGTTAATGTGTGTAAATCGGTTGCTCAAGGACATCATGAATAACGACGTACCTTTCGGAGGAAAAATTATCATCTTAGGTGGAGATTTTAGGCAGGTATTGCCTGTGTTGCCTCACGCATCTAAAGCAGCATCAGTCCAAATGTCAGTAAGGTTCTCTCCTTTGTGGCCATTATTCAAATTTTTTAAACTCAACAAAAATATGGGAACGGATACAGATCAACGTGACTTTGCAAACTTCTTCATACAAATTGGTAACGGTGAATACCCTCACGTCGATGGAGAAAATTCAGAATTAGTCCCACGCTGAAAAATATTTCACGCTTTTCAAAAATAGCGATTTTAGCACCTAAAAATGAACATTGTAAAGAAATCAATGACAAAGTTTTAGACCTAATCCCAGGATCATCGAGAGCTTACATCAGTGTGAATAATTTGATTACTGAAGATGAGAGTGAACTTCTACAATTCCCAATAGAATTTTCAGACAGCATAGGCATAAGTGGATTGCCACCTCATATCCTTCGACTAAAAGAAGGCTCAATTGTGATTTTGTTTATAAATATTAATGTTACCCAAGGTCTGTTGGTTTGGAAGATGCATGACAATTGCTTACACCTGGAAATTATTACTGGCGTAAATGTTGGAAACAATGTCCTACTCCCTCGCCTTGACCTTACGCCATCAGATACTTCTATGCCATTTTCCTTCAAAAGGGGGCAGTTTCCAGTACGTTTGTCTGTTTGTATAACTATCAATAATGCTCAAGGTCAAACACTAGATCAAGTAGGCATTTATTTACCTCAACAGGTGTTTAGCCACGGACAACTTTACTGTATGCCGCACTATCGCTAGCAAAATCTTTTCATGACGTCAAAGTTCAAATAGAACCAAACGGCAAGCGAACAGCAAATGTTGAATAGAAGGAAGTGCTATTAGAATTTTGAAACGAATGTTGTGAAGGAGCACAGACCTCAGCAAACGGGGCACAGATTAAATAACAATTATACAAGGACGTCTGCATTCCTAATACGATAACTGTCCTGTGGTAATGGTAAAATATACTATTGTCCTACATCGGTGATTACTATCCTACATCCTGTTATTTCATATCCTCAGTTCTATAACAAAGATATACTCAATTAAATTTACAGCTTAATAAATATTAATTCCTTCTGTATGAGTTATCTTTTCATTTCTCATCAATCGCCTTTACTTACTATTCTATCTGTAGGGGTGGAGGCGATAGCTGTCTTTACAGAGATGTGCAAATTATTAGATTCGATATCAGTTTTCAAAAATTGCATTTTTATTTTTCTCGGTTTAATGCACTAAGTATGTTTACAAGGCGATGAAATTACTTCAAATGTTTGACCAAGACTCCTAATTATATTTTCATTTAAGAAACTCAAATTAAAATGTTTTTTTAGAATTTTCACTAACGGAGGAGCCTTGCAAATGCAACGTTTCGTTTTTATTACTTCACTCTACTTTACGTGTGAATTTAGAGCGGAGGGATTTGGGGTCTTTTAACTGATGAACGCTTTTGAACTATTCAAAGATTCATGAACTATGCATTGAAATCACCTGACTTAAATTCTAAAGTCAATGAAAAATTGAAAATGGACCCAGCTCAGATATCCCTCGGAATCCAATAATCTGAAAGTTTCCAGACGCAATTCCTTATGGGAAAAGGTGTAATTCCACGGGAGAGGAAACACTACTAAGTAGGACAACAAGAGAAGTTGGTCAATAAAATGATTTTGAATAAAAGTAATTATGACTAATTAAAAGTATTTATTTAATTCTATTAATTAGCACACCTCTATATGTTAACCAAGAGTTACATCTCTAAATTCAAATATAAGAGACCCATCTTTTATTTTAAATTTATACCATTGTTCATAAGTAGACAAAACACCAAATTGTACCGCTGTAGCATTAAATTGTGTGGATATCTCTATCTACTTAGTATAAAACAAAGTTCCCATTTCTTGGATGTAACGGGTAATCTCGAGAGCAACATGATGGATTTTGATGCGGTTTTCACCATTCTGTAAAGGATTTCTCGATGAAGGATTAGGTAAAGAAACATTTATTTATGACCAAAAGAAGCAGAGCATTTACGATTTCAGTGAATTGAGTTGAAGAAGAACCTAACGTCAATGTGTCTTTTAAGCATACACTGGGTAAACCGTTAAAATATCGATAATCTCTGAGAATTGTTCAGCATGAAAAGTTCTGCAAGAAAGTCCGCGACAGCTCCCACATCGACCTCTGTAAGTGTTTTTACGTTTTCATTTCTTCCAGCAATCTTCATTCAGTGGAAATTTAAATTACTAGCTTCAGAGTGAGTTTAAGAGCTTGCGAGCGACCTATCACCCTAGCTTCAGCCAGCATCAAACTGCAGAGTCGTGTAAAGTTAATTCTTCAGAGAAGAGTATAGCTTATGTGTTTGGAGTTAGCTGTTCACCTCGGCTTTTCTGAATTGCGTCTGGAACCTGACGTCCGTGCGCCTTTTAAGCTTACGCTCGGTTAATAGTGGGACACACACACAGAGGACAGGCAGGCACCCACACATTTGATCTCTTAGGTCTACTTCATCATTTACCCAAAAGCGACGGTACCGTAAATGTCAGTTCAGGTCACTAGCATGAAGACATGTAAATGTCATGTGGACAGAAGTGCTGTAGGATTGTTGAAGTGAATGCTGCGGAGCAGCACGGGTCTTCTAGTAAGCTTCTATTTATAGCCAATTTTCATTTTATGGAAAAGTGTGCGTATGTGTGTCTGTGTGGATGTGTGTGTCCCCTAATAACTTCTAAACGGCTGGTGCGATTTCAATGAAACTCGGTAAGATCCTAGCACTAATTTGGCCGACCCAGGACGTGCCTTTCAAATTGTTTTACGTCTCACCAATACAACATGGCGGCTGTGCGAAATATTTCACCTGCATTCAATACCTCCGAAACTATTACCGTTATCACTCTGATTTTGTGTGCGGTGATAAAGGGAACTATTAGAAGTTCAACTATGAGATTTTCAAAAACCTAGTAACTACAAAATCAACATGGCGGCCAAGCGAAGTTGGGACTTTAAAATAGACGTTTCTCGCGATTTAACCAACCAAACGCAATGAAACTTGGTACAGTTTATGTTTATACACATTGTAATCCACGGAAATCTAATTTAGTTCACGTGTTTAAATAACGTCATGATCTGTGGGAAATATTTCACCGGCATTCTATATCTCCGAAAATATTTCTGATATCACCCTGAAATTTTGTAGGAAGATAAAGGGCACTACTAGAAGGATCTATATGAGCCTTTCAAAAAAACTTTTAAGTAAAAAAAGAACGTGGCGGCCAAGCGAAGTTCAAAGTTTTAAATTGCCTTTTCTCGCGAGTTAATCATCCATACGCAATGAAACTGAAGTTTAATTATCTATATGTGTGCCAATTTTGGAATAGTTCCCATGTATACCTTCCAAGATATCCAACATTGAGCTCAAATTTCAATTGCGATTTTTCAGCAGTTGGTAGCACTGACATCATTTTCAAGTGTGACATTGAGATGTTCAGGTATAGACCTTTACTCATACCTAATTTGGATTCGATTGCTGCAGCCGTTTAGGAGTCGATAGGGACACACACACACATATATACAGACCCACAGACAGACAGACAGAAGGACAGACAGACAGACATTTTCCCGGATCGATCTCATAAGTCTACTTTTTGCTCATTTTTGCAAAATGTGAAAAGTAGGCTTAAAATGAGATGGTGTGTTTCTGTGGGTCTGTGTATATCTCAATCACGCAAGAACCACAGGTCTGATTTACGTGACATTTTACATGTAAGTAGCTAATTTATCTGGTTAACATGTAGGCTACTTTTGATTTCGATACTTTGCACTATGTACAGATGGCGACCATTTTAGTGACGTCACTACACCCTTTGGTTTCAAAATGTCATATTTCCATCTATATATATAAAAATCAATGTTACGTGATAGTTTGTGTGTCTGTGGGAGTGTATGTCTCCTATGCGTTCATACACCACCCATCCGATTGCGCTTAAACTTAGGTAAGATGTTGACTACACTCCAAGGAAGGTGTCTGGCTTAGTAAATCTATTTTACAATAGGCAGCGCACGAGTAGATTGAACAAATGAGCGACGACGCGCGAAGCATTTCAACAAAGTCCGTTATTCTTCTGATTGCGATGAATCTTGGGCGAGATGTTGAGTACACTCCAGGGAAGGCTTCTGGCTTAGTAAATCCATTTTAAAATAGGTAGCGCACGAGTAGATTCAACAAATGAGCGACGACGTGCGAAGCGTTTCAACGAAGTTCCGTATGCGTTCATACACCGTTCGTCCAATACCGATGAAACTTGAGGGAGATGTTGAGTACACTCCAGGGAAGGTTTCTGGCTTAGTAAATCCATTTTACAATAGGTAGCAGACGAATAGAATCGACAAATGAGCAACGACGCGCGAAGCATTCCATAAAACGTCCCGTATGCGTCCATATACCATTCGTCCGATACCAATGAAACTTGGGTGAAATGTTGTGTGCACTCCATGGAAGGCTTCTGGCTTTGTAAATCCTTTTTACAATCGGCATCGCACGAGTAGATTCAACAAATGAGCGACGACGCGCGATGCGTTTCAACAAAGTCCCCTATGTCTTCATATACCATTAGTCCAATAGCGATGCAACTTGGGTGAGATGTTCTGAACACTTACGTGAAGGTTTCAAACTTAGTAAATACATTTTACTATAGGTAGCGCACGAGTACATTCAACAAATGAGCAACGACACGCGAAGCGTTTAAACAAATTCCCGTGTGCATTCGTAAACCATTCGTCCGATAGCTATGAAACTTGGGTGAGGTGTTGTGCAGACTTCAAGGAAGCTTTCTGGCTTAGTAAATCAACTTTGCAATAGGCAGCGCACAAGTAGATTCAACAAATGAGGGACGACGCTTGAAACGTTTCAACAAAGTCCCATATAAGGTCATATACCATTCGTCCGATAGCGATGAAACTTGGGTCAGATAATGTGGACACTCCAAGGAAGGTTTCTGGCTTAGTTAATACATTTCGCAGTAGGTAGCACACTGGTAGATTCACCCATGATCGACGACACGCGAAGCGTTTCAACCAAGTCCCGTATGCATTCATATACCATTCGTCCGATAGCTATGAAACTTGGGTGAGATGTTGTGTACACTTCAGGGAAGATTTCTGGCTTAGTACATCCACTATACAAAAGTCAGCGCACGAACAGATTCAACAAATGAGGGACGACGCGCGAAGCGTTTCAACAAAGTCCCGTATGCGTTCATATATCATTCGTCCGATATTGTTAAAACTTTGGTGAATTGTTGTGTACACTCCAGGAAAGTTTTCTGGCATAGTAAATCCATTTTACCAAAGGTAGCGCACGAGTATATTTAACAAATGAGCTATGGCACGCCAATTGATTTAACAATGTCCCGTTTGCGTTCGTATACCATTCATCCGATTGCGACGAAACTTTGGTAAATCGTTGAGTACACTCCAGGGAAGGTTTCAGGTTTAGTAAACCCATTTTACCATAGGTAGCGCCAGAGTAGATTCAACAAATGGGTGAAGCCGCCTGAATCGTTTAAACAAAATCCCGCATGCGATCATATGCCATTCATCCGATTGCGATGAAACGTTGAGTTTTTGTGTACATGCCAGGGAAGGTTATCGACTTACAAGGGGAGGATACGATGTATGGGTCACCGATTCGAACCATCTTTAGTACACGTGTAGGGCATGACTAGGTGTATACCAAGTGTAAGTAGTAAGGTGCGCTTCTCAGCCGATTCCGAGAAATTAATTATTAATTATTCGTAATTGCTGTAGCGCGTTCATGTGCGCTGTACGTTAACATAAAGCCATGAAGCTCATGGTGCAGCGGTAAGAGCCCTGCTTCGTAAGCGTGGGATCACTGGATCGAATCCCACCGGTGAGTTTTTTTTTTTTTTTGTAAACATAGGCAATTCGTAGGTGTCGTGAATAATGTTCATTTTGCAGTCAATTGTAATAACGTGTTATGTGAGCGGGAAAAGGGAGTGGGAATACATCTTACGGGAGATTACATCCCCGTCGCGGAATTTGAATGCGGTCCACTTCCATCGGCCTTCGTAGGCACCGGCACATCACTATAACGTGTAATATAAGACATCGCACAATTATTCCCACTCTTATGATGTTGATACCTCAAGAGCCAAGGAACGAATGCGGCATTCAACGTTTCCTGGGTGAACCGTTTATCCTCCTGCCCACCGTTATCGTTAGTTTGTGTGCAGGTGACCTCGCCAGTTCCAAACACATTCCAACTGTAGCAACAGAGTATCGAGAAGGCAGTGTGAGAACAGAGTAACAAAAATGCCGTGCGAGAGTACAAATATCAAGTAGGCAGTGAAGAAAAAAAAGTCTTGGAATTGTTATGTATTATGAGTGTGTAAAAAAATAGAAATATTTGTGTGTTGATGGTCGCCTCCGTAGCGTAGCGGTCAGCATGGTTAGCTGCTGCCCCGGAGGTCTTAAGTTCGATTCCCGGCTCTGCCACGAAATTTGAAAAGTGGTACGAGGACTGGAACGGGGTCTACTCAGCCTCAGGTGGCGCAAATGAGTAAAGGGGGTTCGATTCCCCCTCAGCCATCCTCGAAGTGGTTTTCCGTGGTTTCCCACTTCGTCTTCGGGCAAATGCCGGGATGGTACTGCCCCCGTAATTGAATTATATAGAGACCACGGTGGCTATTTTGGAAATTATAGCGAAAGTTATGGCTGTCATAGTTATGACGTGGGTAGTCATGACGTAAGCACGGATGACGCAGACGTTATGCCAGCAGGCTACTTGAGCTGAGATTCTCAGTGACGTCAGCATTTATTCGAGAAGGATCCAAGATGTACGACGCAGTCGCAGGAAACGTGGAATTCTGCTGAGGAAGAAGTTATGCTATTGGAGGGGAGGCTCAAACCAATGAACGATAGTCTGAAGGAAGACGGAGATTGCTGAAACTATGGTATTTTTATTACTTTTTGGAATGCGAAATTGTGGAAATCCATTTGCAGTAGAGGCATTGATCTGGAATTTTGGTGAAATTTATTTTCAGTTTTTGAATTACGAAAATCCGTCATGTATTGACGAAGTTGGAACTTCTAGCGATGACGCAGTAACACGCGATGGAAGGGATGGATACGCCCCTCATGAAGTTCATAAAAGGCCTTGCGCAGAAGAAAGGAGCCTCATTCGCTCATTCGCTCATTCTCAGATTATAAATCAATCGTCAGATTTCAAATAGTCATTTCAGTGAAACGTCGAGTGAGTTTAGTAGTGAAAAAGTCGTCTTTATAACGCGTGGCGAAGCCACTGCATTAAACGAGAGTCGAACTTACAAGCAGTGCAGGTTTACTGTGAAGTAAATCTAGGTGAAGTTGAAACGACACTTATAACGCTTCTACAAGATTAGCTGTGAACAGTTAGCGGTCGCCTATAAGCTAATTCTCTTGTGCATTGCTACAGTAAGGACTGTAGAAAAGCTGAACAATTTCGAGGAAGTATTTTGGAAGTTATTGACAATTTTAGACGACTGACAAAAGTGATTTTCTCGCCACAGGAGAAACACTTTGTATAGCCAGACTCTACGCTACGGCTGACAGGGCTAGTGAAATAGGGAGACTTCAGATTGCTTTTGTGACACAACGCTACAGTATTATGGAGCAGTCTAATATGGCAGTTTGTTCTTCTAATAATATTACCGAAGAGAAAATGGAAGGCTAAAGGACTTAATGCAATTGGGACATATTTCAACGGAGTAGGATAGCAGCATGGAACTTCGCTAATTGCTATTCCATACAAGCGAACATGCGGTAAATAACCATCTACACCCATGTTTCGTGATTAAAGGCTGAATACTATCAAACAGCAATAGAAATGATTTCATACTTTCTGAATATGAATATTTCTTCGGAAATTTATACAAAAACTTCATGGCGATTTTCAACTGGAACTTCAGGGACTTTTCAAGAGAGGTCAGGGTTGTCCCGACTCACAAAGAAGATTATTGCCGGAAGGATGTCGTTCGTCTTCGTGAAGCAGTTCGATTCTCCGATGGTGCTGTTTCTGGTTTCGAGGATGGAGCTCAGCTTTAACTTGGTGAAATGGATCCATCAACAGTCTTCTTTGGGGAATTTTCCTCTGGAACGTCAATCGGCAGATAAGGTAGTCGTGAACGTTTATTGTATTTGAGTTTCTTAGCAATATTTGAGCAACCATTTTTCCCATATTTTTGTCCTCATGTATTTTTGCCCGATATTCTTGTTTGAGATTCCTATTCTCAGTACACCTTGATGAGTTATGCCTTTTTCGACGTTTTTATTAAGACATTGTTATGTCATGGGCATAGTTAAATGATTTTGAATCAGTTGAGACTGATATTTAAATTTTTCAGTAATTTGCTTATTTTTGTAGTCATGATTTGACTGTAAGTTAATGATTTTTATGGCAGATTTAAATTCAGACAGCGTGTCACTTTATTAAAGTAATTCTACCCCAGTTTAATTACTTTGACCAATTTTCTGTCATCATCAAGAAGGAAGAACATTTAAATGATTTTAGAGCGTTAAAATCCAGTACGTTGTCGACGATCTTGGAAATACTAGTCGTTAGTTGAATTGATTGCAACACAGACATTTATCGTCAGTCATGAACGACCATTGCATCTTAGGCAATTTTGTGAAAGATGAACATTAATTATGAATTATTGAATGCATTAAATTCGTGAAACTTGTGTTAGGTTTTTTCTCATATAGAGATTTATATAATGATGTTTGCATTCCCCAGTCTAATTGGATTCTATTCGACTTTTTTGCAGTTAGTCGCACTTTGTTTGATGATAGTATTTTTATACTACAATTCTTTGAAGATGTTAATCTTAAATTTTGATAGACCAGACAGGCGTATATAAGCGTATTCACTATTAAATTTGTTTGTGATTGGCAAATTTTTATATCATTTCGATTCATGAATGAAATCCACGAAGTTTAAATGACAACAGTTTTGAAACTATTATTGATATAAGAATTTTTAAGTGGAACTATGAATGTATAATCGATAGTGCAGCGGACATGTTGAAAGTCGCTGATGTATAATGCCCTTAAATAAATGAAGGAGATTCCCACAGTAATTAATAATGATAAAGATTGTATTAGGGGAGGTTTTTTGTAAATGCTGTGGAAGATTTTGATGCCGTATATTTTAATATATGATGAATTTTGGGCTATTTTGAATGCAGTTTATGCATTATTTTGTAAGCGAAGTATTTTCCGCTAGAGTGTATTGTCATAGTTCGTTGAAAATTAATCAAGTGAATTTACTGTTATAATTAACAAGAGTTTGAAAGAATTTGAGATAAGATTTTGAATGAAGATTACCGTCACAAATAATTAAAATTATTACAACCTTTATTAAACCAGATTGTGACATGTACATGTATAACTAACCTTCATTGGTCGATTATATTAAACACGATTATGAATTTACCAACCGGATAAAACATGTGGTTCAATGTATTTCTTAAATTATTAATTTAAATAATTTAAATGTTGATATTGTAAATAATAAATGTAAATATCTTTGACAATAATGTGGAACGAAAGTTATGTTAAAGGCGTGTTTAATAATTTTGTAATTATCTTCGACAATATTATAAACAATTTCTAATTGTTATAAATAATTTATGTGATTTTGTTATAAACATTTAAGAGTGTGTTTCATACTCTAAACTATGCTTTTTAAACATTTGGATGATAACTTAACAAGCTTAAGGATAGTTAAAATAATTCAGTGGGATGTGAGTTAAGCATTTGAAAGATTTGCGTCAATATGTATGAGTTGTCTTGTAGACATTTAAAGATTTAAAAGGAGCTGAATTCTTACACAGTGTGGTGTGAGTAGGGAGCCCCATTTGACAGGTGTGAGCCAGGTTAAAGAGTAGACCAGCCGGCCAGACATCTGGTTATAAGCGGGTGAGGTCGATACTCCGGCCTTGTGCCTATTAATACTAGTGTTATGTTTATTAAAAGAAACCAAATGCTCTATATATGTCGTACCCTGATTTCCTCATCCAATCCAAGTGTGTTTTAAAATGTTACGTTATTTTGAGCTCATGGGAGCTAACATATTGTTTGATGAATTTGCAAGTCCTTTAGGAGGACGTAGTCAGATGGACATAGGCTACTGATAGCCACGTTTATTTTGTTGAGTTGTGAAAATCATACTCTTTATTTGAAAATAAAGCTCTTGTACAGTTCAAAGTTCTCGTCTTCGGTCTGGTTCATTTTTAAATGTCATGGTGAAGGTTATTGTGAGAGCATACTTTAATGATCCTGTTGTCAACCCAATCCCCGAGATATTTATAAGAGGTAAGTAAAAGTAAGTATGAAACCCCGTCTATTTTGGTGTGTTCCACAATAATTTTTCTTGGTAACTTCTGTGTTCAAACCTCGGTAGTATCTGTCAGTGCCATTTTCATTGATGTAGCTGAGCTGGTGCGATTGATTGTTGGCAATCCGATTGAGGGGGCGGATATCTGACAGCCTACTATCCGGGTAAACGGGGACAGAAGGATTGGCGCACCTAAAACGTTGGGGCTCGATTCAACATAACTGGATCACCAGGTTGAACGCCAGTAGGATTGGCAAACCTAAAACGTGTGGTTCGATTAGACTCAAATAAAGAGGTTGATTCTTTGTTAGATGTCTAGGCCAATTGTAGAATTTAAGAGTGTGATTATATAGGAATTAAATGTTGTATTGTAGTAGGAAAATTACACTCAGAAAAGATCAGATCTTATACGACTTGAGAAAGGTTAAATAGGCTGGAAACTTAGAAAAATCGCCTATGATCTGGAATCTTATTTTATTTGACCGGCTTATGACATTTTAGTCATATTAAAGATAAAATTAAATTATTTGGATTGTAAATGTAAATCATTTGTGATAGGATATTTTAAAATGAGCCAGGGAAATTTGAACATGTGCTTGAGTTTGTTTCAACATGAAGTGTCTTCGAAAGTTAATTATAAGGTAGTTATAAGTTAGATTTAAGACAGAAAATTGATCAAATTTATATATGGTGAAAAGTGTTGCTCAAATGTTGTTATTTTGCTCTTTTGATTTATGTCCCTACAGCAGTCTAATTTTTGAATAATATTGTAATGGCAGATGAAAGTTTGAAGATGATGTTAGCGGAGATGTCTGCTAACTTGAAAGCAAGCATGGATAGTAGTATGAAGCAGATGCTGAATGAAAGCATGAAGGAGATGGAAGCTAGGAATACTAGTCGAATGGAGGAGAATGCTAGTAATTTGTCTGCTAATTTGAAAGCTAGCATAGATGAAAGTTTGAAGGTTCTTCAGACTAGTTCTGTTAACTTAGAGGGTAATATGTCGCGTTTACAGATTAATACCCAAGGAATTGAGAATACTGTAACTGACATCCGCTCAGACGTGTCCAATGTTAAAATAGATGTGTCTAATATGCATAAAAATGTTGCTGATGTTAAAATAGATGTTGCTAATGTGCATAAAGATCTTACAATGTTGAATTTAGATGTTGCTAATGTCCGTAGTGATATTTCTTGTGCTAGGGCTGAGGTAGTTGTTGTCAAAAATGATGTTGCGACTGTCCAAGACAAGGTTGAGGAAGTCCAAAGAGGAATCCAAAATGTTAGAACTGATGTGTCCAATGTTCAGGTTGATATTAATAACATTCATTCGGATGTAAACGAGATGCAAAGTGACATAAATAAAATTCAAGTAGAGGTCAACACAGTTTTCGTAGACGTTGCTAAAGTCCAAACTGATGTAAATAAAGTCAGGGAAGAGATAGAAAATCCGAAAACTCTTTGTACACGTAATATAAGTGCATTAACGACTAGGCTAGTTGATGAGTCAGTTAGAACGACAGCGTCTTTAGAAGGTTTAAAGTTTGATGTAGAGGTCATGAGAACCCAAGTATTAGACCATAATAAAGTATTGAAAGAGGATATTGAATTAGACATAGCAGAAATTTTAACGGAAAATGTAGCAATATGGAAAGAAGAGTGGAATAGGTCAAGTGGGGAACATGTAACCCAAATTCAGGATCGTATTGAAAGGAAACTTGCCAGTACTCAAATTGATATTAACAATGAAGTAGTACAGATTAGGAAAGATTTAAGCGTCAGGATGGATTCGCTATCCGAAAGACAAGTTGAAGATAGGACACAATTAGGTCAGGATGTGCAAACATTAAAATCTGCATTAGAGGAACAGATTCATAAAGTTGTCTCTGATGTGAATGAAACGACGAGTAAACTGCAGAATTTGAAGTTAGGAGAGGCTAATTTAATGGAGACCTACAAAGAAGAGTTAGTCAAGAAAGTCTTAACGGAAATCACTGATAAGGATACAGTAGGCTTGGCTTGCGAAACCAGTAGGAATTATGCCAGAAGATATAACCTAGATCCAGAAGAGAGAGACGTGACTCCTGAAGAACGTATATCCAGATTCAGGGAGGAAGATGACGAGAGGAATATGGAACCTGAGTGGAACTATAGAGATAGTGGGAAAAACTACCCGGATTCATATCCGAGGAACGTAACGGTCATCAGGAATTTTGAAGATAAACCGCAAAAATTCAGTAACACGGATAGTTTGACACCTATCGAATATGTAAGGAACCTCAAAGATTATTTCATCGAAGCTCACATTCCAAGAGAGAGAGAGATGAAGATAGTGGAGAGATATTTGATTGGAGGACCCCTCGAATGGTTTTGCGCATTTAGATACACATTCAGTAACTTTGACGAGTTTGCAGAGGCATTAATCAAACGATTTTGGTCCATAGAAGCGCAGAATTCGTTAAGAGCGGAGGTGTATTCAAGAAAATACTCCGGTACTCTTCCAACGCGGTACGCTGATTTCTTTACGAGTCAATTATCCCGCTTGAGATTCTTACAACCCCCATTGTCCACGGAGCAACTTATTGATGCGATTTCTCGTATGCTGCCAGTTGAGGTGAGAAGACTAATAATTTCGTCCAACATCAGGGATTTAACCAGCATGGATGAATTACTGAGGAGGTTAGACTACACAAGTCCAATGCCTAACGTGGTACAGAAAGGTCAAAGGCATGACTTTAAAGAAGTAAATACTGTATATATGGACCAAGTCCAACAAACTGACAAGCCAGATGAGGAGAAAACTGACAATGTAGGTCCTCACAGGAATAATCAGTTTCGAAATAACAGATCGCGAGGTTACCGACCGTATCAACAGAGAAGAGGCTGGAACTATAACCGAGGAAATTACAATGGAAGAGGCAGATATTACAACAATAATGGTTATAACCGAAATTATAACAGGAATAACCAGAGCCAAAACAGAAATCAGAATACTCAAGGTCAGGTTATGACACCCGATCAGTATCAGGAAAGAGAGAAGGAAAGCCAGCAATACCTGAAAGAATTACGGGAAAAAGAAGCCGACAACCAAAAGAAAAGGCAGGATGTTGTAATCGATCCTGGGCCTTCTACGAGCCAACAGAATTTTGAGGTCGGTAACACAAAAAAAAAAACGCCGATTTCTCAACGTCAGTGAGAACCTGTAAATACATTGCCACACCACACCTGATTACGATTAATGAGATATATGAAGTGACTGATGAAGATTTGCTAGAAGAGAGGGGTATCGTTAAAGAGGAAAGACCATGTGCCTTACCTATTTTTCTGTACGGATAGATGGACAACAGTATAAAGCCCTGATGGATACTGGTGCAATTATCTCCATCATTTCAGAGGAATGTTATCAAAGTCTGCTAAGAGGAGAGAACATGACAGTTCTACCTGTTTCTACCGTCAAAGTGAGAGAGATATTCCAAGATAAGGCAGTGAAGTGCAAGATTCAAGTGTTATTGAACTTTGAGATCAATGAAAGGAATTATGAACAGATCTTCATTGTAGTGAGCAAGATCAATTTTGATATGGTGCTTGGAATCGATTTTATATCGAAGGTCGGAGCTATTATTGACATGAAGAACAGAAGTATTAGCTTTAATGATGGGTACATAATCACAGAAGGGATAGGAAAACAGGACGTGAAAAACAGTCTGGAAATAGACCTTAGGGAAGAAATTTTGAATACTATAGTTAATGAAGTGGAAAATTTAGCAGAAATACCCAGTAGAAAAACTGAAGGATTTGAAGAAATTCAGGGGGAATTTGAGGATCTGATAAAGGAATTCCAAGATATTTTCGATGAAAAGCCTGGATTGATTAAGGATTATAAATACAAGATAAGGCTGACAGATGAAACCCCTTACCAGAAGAGAATATACCCCATTCCTGAGAAATACTATCAAGAAGTACGAGGGTTAATCAGAAAAATGGAGGTAGACGGGATTATTAAAAAACAGGCGTCGTCTTATATAAACCCCATCACAGTAGTGAAGAAAAGTAATGGTCAGATACGTCTTTGTCTCGATGCCAGGACCATTAACTTGAAGATTCTTCCAGAAAATGACCGACCACCCAAGATTAGAGATCTGCTTCGAAAATTCAAAGGGAGAGCATGTTTCAGCGTTCTTGACTTGACGTCTTCATTTTATCAAGTTCAGCTAGAAGAAGATAGTATGCAGTACACTGGATTCCTATTTGACCAGACGTCATGGTTCTTTGTCCGAATGCCTTTTGGTATGGTTAACAGTGGACCAGCACTTATTCGAGCACTTGATAGTAAGCTCACTGACGAAGTGAAAGAAAATGTAATCTGCTACATCGACGATTTAATCGTATCTTCACCCAGCGCCGCAGAACATTTAGTGCACTTGAGAAAGTTGTTCGAGAATTTACGGGAGGCCAATATCAAGGTGAATTTTGGAAAATGTCAATTCTTGAAGCAGGAAATAAATTACTTGGGGCATACTATTGATAAAGATGGATATCATCCAAACATGAAAAAAGTAGATGCGATCACGAGATTTCCAAAGCCAACTAAGGTGAAACAAGTCAGAGAATTTGTAGGAGCATGCCAATTTATTAGCAGCCACTGTCCAAGATACTCGGAAATTATGGCTCCTCTGTATGACTTACTCAAGAAGAATAACAGATGGAAATGGAGTACCGCTGCAGACGAGGCTTTTGAGAAAGCAAAAGAGATGCTCAGAAATAATGTGAAACTGGAGTACCCAGACTTTGAGAAGGTGTTCTATATTGAGTCTGATGCATCAAGAGTAGGCATTAGTGCAGTCTTATACCAGAAAGACGAGGCAGGCAACAAGCACTACATTGCGTTCACTAGTCGGAAGTTGAAGAAACACGAGGAAAATTACTTCACGAGGGAGCTTGAAGCGTTAGCTTTTGTAACAGCATTGCAAGCCTGGAAGAAAATACTGCTGGGACACAAGGTCATCATTATTACTGACCATAAAGCACTTCAGTTTATGCTGCAAACTGACATGTCGAGTGATAGATTGACACGTTGGGCTTTGTTCACCCAACAGTTTAACGCCACTATCGTCCACCAGCCTGGGAAAGATAACTTACTGGCTGATGCTCTATCACGTAACCCTATTAAAAATGTGCAGATACACCATGTACAATTGGAGCAAGAAGATCAAGAAACCGTTAGGAGGTTAGCCCGAATCGGTGTGTCACAGAAGAGACACGCTCCAATAAGGAAAATGTACAGGTTCCTCAAGGGTTACATGGACAATACTGATGTTGACTATGCAGTTACACGGAGAAATTCACGACACTTTGTCTTGAGTGGAGACATCGTATGCAAGTATGCTGACTCTGCGCATACAAAACTCCGAATAGTCGTGCCACCTAAACTTGTTGTCAATTTAGTGTGGGTAGCTCATCACGCAACTGGACATGCCGGTTTAGATAAGACTCTTAATACTCTTCAAGAGAGATTTATCTGGACTAACATGCGTTCCAGCATTGCCAAGGTCATTAGATCATGTGACAAATGTCAAAGAGCAAAGTATGCTTCTGCTTTATTAAAAGGAAAACCGAAGGCTATGATTCCTTCTAAGCCAAACGAACTTATGGCGACGGACATATTTGGCCCCTGTCCGAAGGGATATCAGGGTAACCAGTACCTGTTGGTTACCGTGGATGTTTTCTCAAAATTTGTTACAATGAGTCCCATGCAGAAAGCTAACACAAGGAACGTAGTAAGCAGACTGGAAAATGCTGTATTTCCTAAAGCTGGTATACCAGAATATCTACTGTCAGATCATGGAACGCAGTTTACATCCGTGGAATTTGCAGCGGATATGGAAAGGCTTGGCATTAAGCACTTATTTTCAAGCGTGCGTTACCCAGAATCGAATTCCTCAGAAAGATATATGGCTGAATTTTCGAAATTCTGTCGAATTTTCTGTCCAAATGATCATTCTGGTTGGGTGAGATTTGTACCCCTTATAGAGGAATGTCTGAACTCTACAGTGCAGGAGAGTACAGGAGAAGTGCCAATGCGACTTCATCTTGGAAGAAACCCAGAAAGGCCGTGGGATAATCTTTTCAACCACATTCCTAGAGATCCAGACCTAGGAAGGCAGCAGAGGATTGACAAGGCGAAGGAACAACTCCAGAAAGCAGCAGAGAAACGATTGAAGAGTGTAGCTGGAAAACGTTTTGGTGCACCCTTACAAGTCGGAAATCTTGTATTATTACGCAGACCTGTCAAGGCTGATATGAGCAAGAAAATATACCCCAAATTTGGAAATGTATTCATGGGGCCGTTTAGGATTACGAACGCCTATGGAAACAACTGCTATGAACTCTACGATGATGAGAATAATGTCATTTACGGCAAGTTCAATGCTGGAAATTTAAAAAGATACTATCCTAGAGTAAGCCAGTAATAATTCAATTTCGTGTTCAAGAGAGTTGAGGTACTTGTAACACTGAGTTTAAAAACAATTTGCAACTGTTTTTAAAACGTGGTGAGAGGAGAATGCCCCCGTAATTGAATTATATAGAGACCACGGTGGCTATTTTGGAAATTATAGCGAAAGTTATGGCTGTCATAGTTATGACGTGGGTAGTCATGACGTAAGCACGGATGACGCAGACGTTATGCCAGCAGGCTACTTGAGCTGAGATTCTCAGTGACGTCAGCATTTATTCGAGAAGGATCCAAGATGTACGACGCAGTCGCAGGAAACGTGGAATTCTGCTGAGGAAGAAATTATGCTATTGGAGGGGAGGCTCAAACCAATGAACGATAGTCTGAAGGAAGACGGAGATTGCTGAAACTATGGTATTTTTATTACTTTTTGGAATGCGAAATTGTGGAAATCCATTTGCAGTAGAGGCATTGATCTGGAATTTTGGTGAAATTTATTTTCAGTTTTTGAATTACGAAAATCCGTCATGTATTGACGAAGTTGGAACTTCTAGCGATGACGCAGTAACACGCGATGGAAGGGATGGATACGCCCCTCATGAAGTTCATAAAAGGCCTTGCGCAGAAGAAAGGAGCCTCATTCGCTCATTCACTCATTCGCTCATTCGCTCATTCTCAGATTATAAATCAATCGTCAGATTTCAAATAGTCATTTCAGTGAAACGTCGAGTGAGTTTAGTAGTGAAAAAGTCGTCTTTATAACGCGTGGCGAAGCCACTGCATTAAACGAGAGTCGAACTTACAAGCAGTGCAGGTTTACTGTGAAGTAAATCTAGGTGAAGTTGAAACGACACTTATAACGCTTCTACAAGATTAGCTGTGAACAGTTAGCGGTCGCCTATAAGCTAATTCTCTTGTGCATTGCTACAGTAAGGACTGTAGAAAAGCTGAACAATTTCGAGGAAGTATTTTGGAAGTTATTGACAATTTTAGACGACTGACAAAAGTGATTTTCTCGCCACAGGAGAAACACTTTGTATAGCCAGACTCTACGCTACGGCTGACAGGGCTAGTGAAATAGGGAGACTTCAGATTGCTTTTGTGACACAACGCTACAGTATTATGGAGCAGTCTAATATGGCAGTTTGTTCTTCTAATAATATTACCGAAGAGAAAATGGAAGGCTAAAGGACTTAATGCAATTGGGACATATTTCAACGGAGTAGGATAGCAGCATGGAACTTCGCTAATTGCTATTCCATACAAGCGAACATGCGGTAAATAACCATCTACACCCATGTTTCGTGATTAAAGGCTGAATACTATCAAACAGCAATAGAAATGATTTCATACTTTCTGAATATGAATATTTCTTCGGAAATTTATACAAAAACTTCATGGCGATTTTCAACTGGAACTTCAGGGACTTTTCAAGAGAGGTCAGGGTTGTCCCGACTCACAAAGAAGATTATTGCCGGAAGGATGTCGTTCGTCTTCGTGAAGCAGTTCGATTCTCCGATGGTGCTGTTTCTGGTTTCGAGGATGGAGCTCAGCTTTAACTTGGTGAAATGGATCCATCAACAGTCTTCTTTGGGGAATTTTCCTCTGGAACGTCAATCGGCAGATAAGGTAGTCGTGAACGTTTATTGTATTTGAGTTTCTTAGCAATATTTGAGCAACCATTTTTCCCATATTTTTGTCCTCATGTATTTTTGCCCGATATTCTTGTTTGAGATTCCTATTCTCAGTACACCTTGATGAGTTATGCCTTTTTCGACGTTTTTATTAAGACATTGTTATGTCATGGGCATAGTTAAATGATTTTGAATCAGTTGAGACTGATATTTAAATTTTTCAGTAATTTGCTTATTTTTGTAGTCATGGTTTGACTGTAAGTTAATGATTTTTATGGCAGATTTAAATTCAGACAGCGTGTCACTTTATTAAAGTAATTCTACCCCAGTTTAATTACTTTGACCAATTTTCTGTCATCATCAAGAAGGAAGAACATTTAAATGATTTTAGAGCGTTAAAATCCAGTACGTTGTCGACGATCTTGGAAATACTAGTCGTTAGTTGAATTGATTGCAACACAGACATTTATCGTCAGTCATGAACGACCATTGCATCTTAGGCAATTTTGTGAAAGATGAACATTAATTATGAATTATTGAATGCATTAAATTCGTGAAACTTGTGTTAGGTTTTTTCTCATATAGAGATTTATATAATGATGTTTGCATTCCCCAGTCTAATTGGATTCTATTCGACTTTTTTGCAGTTAGTCGCACTTTGTTTGATGATAGTATTTTTATACTACAATTCTTTGAAGATGTTAATCTTAAATTTTGATAGACCAGACAGGCGTATATAAGCGTATTCACTATTAAATTTGTTTGTGATTGGCAAATTTTTATTTCATTTCGATTCATGAATGAAATCCACGAAGTTTAAATGACAACAGTTTTGAAACTATTATTGATATAAGAATTTTTAAGTGGAACTATGAATGTATAATCGATAGTGCAGCGGACATGTTGAAAGTCGCTGATGTATAATGCCCTTAAATAAATGAAGGAGATTCCCACAGTAATTAATAATGATAAAGATTGTATTAGGGGAGGTTTTTTGTAAATGCTGTGGAAGATTTTGATGCCGTATATTTTAATATATGATGAATTTTGGGCTATTTTGAATGCAGTTTATGCATTATTTTGTAAGCGAAGTATTTTCCGCTAGAGTGTATTGTCATAGTTCGTTGAAAATTAATCAAGTGAATTTACTGTTATAATTAACAAGAGTTTGAAAGAATTTGAGATAAGATTTTGAATGAAGATTACCGTCACAAATAATTAAAATTATTACAACCTTTATTAAACCAGATTGTGACATGTACATGTATAACTAACCATCATTGGTCGATTATATTAAACACGATTATGAATTTACCAACCGGATAAAACATGTGGTTCAATGTATTTCTTAAATTATTAATTTAAATAATTTAAATGTTGATATTGTAAATAATAAATGTAAATATCTTTGACAATAATGTGGAACGAAAGTTATGTTAAAGGCGTGTTTAATAATTTTGTAATTATCTTCGACAATATTATAAACAATTTCTAATTGTTATAAATAATTTATGTGATTTTGTTATAAACATTTAAGAGTGTGTTTCATACTCTAAACTATGCTTTTTAAACATTTGGATGATAACTTAACAAGCTTAAGGATAGTTAAAATAATTCAGTGGGATGTGAGTTAAGCATTTGAAAGATTTGCGTCAATATGTATGAGTTGTCTTGTAGACATTTAAAGATTTAAAAGGAGCTGAATTCTTACACAGTGTGGTGTGAGTAGGGAGCCCCATTTGACAGGTGTGAGCCAGGTTAAAGAGTAGACCAGCCGGCCAGACATCTGGTTATAAGCGGGTGAGGTCGATACTCCGGCCTTGTGCCTATTAATACTAGTGTTATGTTTATTAAAAGAAACCAAATGCTCTATATATGTCGTACCCTGACTTCCTCATCCAATCCAAGTGTGTTTTAAAATGTTACGTTATTTTGAGCTCATGGGAGCTAACATATTGTTTGATGAATTTGCAAGTCCTTTAGGAGGACGTAGTCAGATGGACATAGGCTACTGATAGCCACGTTTATTTTGTTGAGTTGTGAAAATCATACTCTTTATTTGAAAATAAAGCTCTTGTACAGTTCAAAGTTCTCGTCTTCGGTCTGGTTCATTTTTAAATGTCATGGTGAAGGTTATTGTGAGAGCATACTTTAATGATCCTGTTGTCAACCCAATCCCCGAGATATTTATAAGAGGTAAGTAAAAGTAAGTATGAAACCCCGTCTATTTTGGTGTGTTCCACAATAATTTTTCTTGGTAACTTCTGTGTTCAAACCTCGGTAGTATCTGTCAGTGCCATTTTCATTGATGTAGCTGAGCTGGTGCGATTGATTGTTGGCAATCCGATTGAGGGGGCGGATATCTGACAGCCTACTATCCGGGTAAACGGGGACAGTACCTTCTTCAAGGCCGCGACCGCCTCCTTCCCTCTTCCTTGTCTATCCTTCCTTACCATCCCCTACCTTCCCTCATGAGGCCCCTGTTCGCTTTGCAGGTGAGGCTGCCTGGGCGAGGTGCCAATCCCTCCTCACCAGTTGTATCCCTTCCGATTCGATGTTCCCAGCTCTAGGACACTGCCCGTAGAGGCGGTAGTGGTGAGTTCCCTCACTGAGTCCGTGAGTTCCACCAACCTGGAGGTATAAAAAAAAGTGTGTTGATGAATGTCAAGAATAGTAAAAACGGTAACACAACCAATACCCATAGCATGAGACACTATTTGCGGGGTACGGAGTGGTCTGATGGTTCACTGACGTGCATTGAACGGAACAGACTGGGCCTTCAGTGTATAAACGTATACATATAATAGAATACACCTGACCGTGTATAATACCAATGTATATGCAATGCCCCGACTGTACATTATGTAATGTCACAAACGTTCAACCCTATACGATGATTTCAGAATCCCTTTTCCCGCTCACAGAATACGTTATTACAATTGACTGCAAAATGAACATTATTCACGACACCTACAGTTGTACGAATCGCCATGATTACAACAAAAAAAAAAAAAAAAAAAAAAAAAGAGGCTCACCGGTGGGATTCGAACCAGAGACCCCACACTTATGAAGCAGGGCTCTTACCGCTGAACCATGCGCTCCTTGGCTTCAAGTTAACGTACAGCGCACATGAACGCGCTACAGCAATTACGAATAATTAATAATTAATTTCTCGGAATCGGCTGAGAAGCGCACCTTACTACTTACACCTGGTATACACCTAGTCATGCCCTACACGTGTACTAAAGATGGTTCGAATCGGTGACCCATACATCGTATCCTCCCCTTGTTAGTATATCCATTTCACAACAGGTAGCGCACAAGTTGATGCAACAAATGAGTGACGACGCGCGAAGCGTTTCAACAAAATTCCCTATGCGTTCATATACCATTCATTCGATTGCGATGAAACTTTGGTGAATTTTTGTGCACGCTCCCACGAATGTTTCTAAGGTAGTAAATCCATTATATGATAGCTTAGAGGCAGTTAAGGGAAATTGAAAAACATATTGTGTATCGAAAAGCACTTCAAGAAACAAAATGTCAACGCCAACACTTTCTTTGATTGGCATTGCAACGCATGCCGGGTACAGCTTGTTCCAAATAAAGGAGAACGCTAAGAAATAGCAAACTTTTGATGGCATGTGCGAGGTTTAAAATTTAATTTAATTTCCTATCCGAAAGGTCCTTATCACGTTTCGTGTATCTCCAACGGTTAGCGAGTAAAACTTAAATTTGTGCTATAAAACACGGTCAACGCCGAGCGGTGTAGTTGGACAAAATGTTCCATCCTTAATCTCCCTCTGCGCAGCACCTCGCCTATCCCCTGTTTTAACTGTCACCTTCACATTTTAATTTATTTATGACCCGTAGCAAAGCACGGGTACTTCAACTAGTCGCATATAATTATTTCCTAATATGTCCACTGTTATTATACGAGAGGAACTCACTCGACTCGTGGCGGAAAGTTGAAGACAAGACTTGCTCCCCAATTAAGAGTTATGTTCCCGGTACCTGAACGCATATGTAGATTTGGTATTAGAAAGTCATTTTTGACAGGCTTTTTCTTGAGCGTGGCGCTCTATGGAAGTGGAACTTGGATTATTGGTGCAGTAGAAAAGACGAGAATAGAAGTTTTTGAAATGTGGTGTTACAGAAGAATGATGAAGATCTGATGGGTAAATAGAGTAGCAAAAGTGTGGGCGAGAAGAGAATGTTTCTGGTGACTGCTAATGAAGAGAAGGGATCGGTTAATAGGACACTTACTAAGTCACCCAAGAATAGCAAGTGTAAACACGGGTTAGAACATGATCATATCCTGCCCACTTAGGCTTAATTTAGGTTCGGAGGATGTTCATATGTACAACAATATTTACAATATTACGTTGCAGAAGATTTTTAGGTAAACTTAGCGAATGAGAGAGCAGTGGTTAGCCCTCGATCGCTTTGTCTCTGGCGCAGGTCTGCGTTCAGCTGTCGTGAATTAAATGATGCAGATAATTGTTCTTTATGGGGCTTAACATCTAGGTTATGGGCCCCTAATGGTCTGGACTGAAAATACTTACAAAATAGAACTCAGATTGAAACAAGAAGTTCCGTGAAGAACTAAAGAGCCTACTTTTCATGCCAATGATTATTCTACAGTATATGAACCTATCTAGAATAATGACGAAATTAAGTTGGTAATATCGAAATATCTAATTAGTTCAAAATATACATGGTATAATTTAGCATAATAGACCACTACAGTTGGCAGCCCTGGTGACTGAATATATTCTTAGTTCCATCTCTTAAGGTACAGAATACAAAATTAGGTTGAAATCCAAAGGACGTTACATGCACTTAGACACTGTATCTATCAGCACGCTTAAAAGCATGTTGCCAACAATACCATGCGTGTGCTGGTTAGAAATAATCTGAAATATTATGATATCAGTTGTGCCAATTTTAGATGAAATCTGTTTGTTAGTATAGAAGTTACATGCATTTTAAAATTGGACATATCAGCAGGCATAGAATCATGTTGGCAGCACTGCCTTGTATTAATTACTCCAAATTAATCTAGAATGTCAGGTGCTATACGTGTACAGAGAATAGAGCTGTTGGCTTGCATACTTTCTGATATATTGATATTAGGGTAAAAAAATAGACAGCATTTATTAACAGTTGGCAGCCCTGATTGCTCTTAACAATACTTATAGTCATATATGTTATGGTACACGTAGCACATACGAAATTTGGTCGAAATCCAACTGATAGTATAGAAGTTATATGTATTTAAAAATTGGTACTATCAGCAGGCTTATAATCATGTTGGTAGAACTGACGTATATAAGTTACTCCAAATTAATCTAAAATGTCAGAATATACGTGAGCATAGTTTAAAGCTGTTGGCTTGCATACTTTCTGATATATAGGTATTTGGATAAAAACAATAAAAATAGAGAGATCAATTATTAACAGTTGACAGCCCTGGTGGCTCTTAAGAATACGCTCAGTCATATCTGTTTATGTACAGATATTACATACAAAATTTGGTTGAAATCCAAATGATAGTGTAGAAGTTATGTACATTTAAACATTGGACCTATCAGAAGGCTTAACATTATTTTGGCAACACTGTCATGGTTGGCCTCCTGGAAATTAAACTGAAATAGTATTATCTACATGTGTGCCAATTTTGGAATAGCTCCCATGCATACCTTGCAAGATATCCAACATGGAGCTCAAATTTCTAGTGCGTTTTTTCAGCAGTTGGTAGCACTGACATAATTTTCAAATATGGACGTGAGATATTCCGATGCACATCTTTACTCATACTAAATTTGGTTTTGATTGCTGCAGCCGTTTAGAAGTTGATAGGGGGACACACACACACACACAGACAGACAGACACACATTTTCCCGGATCGATCTCATAAGTCTACTTTTTCCTCATTTTTGCAAAATGTGAAAAGTAGGCTAAAAACATAATAACAAAATATAGAGTGGAAATACTTATTAAAGGTAATTTAGAAGCAAAATACGCACAAAATGTAATTTACAGACACGGGGAGCTAATTCAGAAAAACAGGGCGAGAATCTTAAAGAGAAAAGGAACAGCAATGAAAAGAAAGAGAAGCCTGGAGAAGGAGGGATCAGGAAAGATAAGACAAGGGCCAATTAAGGCGGGAGAGTGAAAGATTCCCTAGGCCTCGGATACACTAATACCGTCGGTGTCGGAAGAGAACAAGAGTTGACCAAGTGAGGTCGACAGGAAATAAGACAGAGAGGAGCCCGGCACAAGTAAGTGGAAGCAATGCCAGACTCAGCTGGGGTCCCTTGGTCGACAACCCACGTCCCACTAGATGTGAGCCCCTGGGGGATGTCGTGAGTTAAAACACAAACTATCAGACACCAATGATAAAATGATAAAATCATGATAATAATTATAGAGTAATAATAATAATAATAACAAAGTTTTATCCGATAAACATCGCGGTCATATAGCCGTGTGTAATTTCTGTGGTGACCTGAGTTATTGCGATGGCTGTGCTCGTGCATTGGGAAGGAGGCGGCCTTGGCCTAAAGTTAGGAACCATATCCTGGAGTGGAAGTGGGAAACCACGGAAAACCACTTCCAGGTTGTCTGAGGTGGGAATCGAACCCTTTTCCCACGAGGGTAAGAGTGTCCCATTCCATCCCTCACCGCAGAATTAAAATTTCTTAGCAGAGCCGGGAATCGATCCCGGACCACCGCCAAGGACGCTAGCCGCTACACCAGAATGCAGAAGGCAGTGTACATGTCACAAAGTCCTATTATTTTTATCCCAGTAATAATTAAGGTACTTGATTGTTAAGTCCGTATCTTGTATGTTGAAATAGCTTGCCACGGTGGGTGAGTGGATAGCGTGTCGGTCTACTAACCCCAAGATTGCAGGTTCGCTCCTGGCCATGTTAAGTGATTTTTGAATGGCGGCAAAAATACGACACGCATGTCATACGATGTTGGCATGTCATAGAACCCACTTGAATTCAGTAGGCCGTGTTCATAATGGCAAAATTAATCTCGGGAGTTTCCGCCAACACCAAGTTCCTCATTTCTCTACTAGAAAGCGCTATAGTGTTCAAGGAGCTTAGATATCTAACATCTAACCTCCTTGACTTTCATAGTCAAGGAACAACGAAATTGGACGTGCAAGCTACCGTCTGGGTGTCAAATAACAAAGCTTGCACCCGGCACCCAAGGCCATACGATATAATTTTTATTGTGTTGAAATTCACCATAGCCATGAACGAATAGAGATAATAATACGAATAATAATAATAATATTACCATAAGATGATTAATTTATAGGTCTACATCTCGCAGCTAGTCTAGCTTGCTCATAGAAAGCGCCACTTGTCGGAAGACAGCCGCGTACCAGAAATTGCTCTTCGTATCATAAGTGATCGGAGATTACTTTAGAAACACTATTGTGACTTGAATAAAAACAATAACTTTAGAGCGGTGATGGGCAAAGAACGCCCGCGGGCCAAGTGCGGGCCTTGAGCAAGTCTAATCCCGCCCGCGACTCGGTTATTTTGTTTATTCGTTTTGTGTAATATATCTTTGTGCAAGAAGTCTACACAAAGAATTTAAATAGAGTTTTTCTAGCTTCAAAGTTGGTCAACAGGACTTGGACAATTTCAGCATGCCATTATTTTAATGTTGTCTGTGAAACGGTAAAATCAGGGTTGCAGCGAGAACTGATTCAGTGTAACAAAGCATTAAAGCAACTATTCCTCAACCTTTCGAAAAGATAACTACCATGTTCTCATCTTCCTGTATCTGCGAACAGGTGTTTTCTACAATGAAGCTTCCCAAAAAATAGCATCAGAAATAGATTAACAGACCACCATTTAGCTGCGCTACTGAGAATCAGCTCATCCCAGTTTCAACAAGATTATGAAAACCTTTTAGAAGCACAGTCACAGTTCCACTTGTCAAATACTCCTTCCTCTTCTAACAAATAATGAAGGTGTGTTCTTTCTTGATGTGTAACATATTTCCACTCGGTTGCTGGATATTTTTGTGGGAGTGATTTTGAAAATGGGACGGAAGTGGATCGGAACGATCCAGCTGGCAGAGGTAATATCCAGCGGGCAGTGGTAAGATCCAGCTGGCAGTGGTAAGAGAAAGAATGAGCGCGCGGTGTCGGAAATTGATACCATGACGTACTCTCGGCCATGTGGAATGTATATGACATACTGAACGGTAAACGCTCATGCGAACTCTGGTGTCAAGTGATTGAAACAAAGCACATGGTACATGTTCGAAGTCTTCGTATCAGTATTTAAATGGCAAAATGCCTTAATATCAAACATTGTAAGTAGTCGGCATTGCCGGTATTATGTTTCTGCACATGGCTATTCAAATATACCCCCACATACCGGTAATCCAGTCATCAATATAATATAATCGTTGTGGTTATACGAGAATTGAGCACGCCTTCATGAACTATTACTGAATACATACTCTTTACTCACAAGAGGGCCCATTCATAAGGCATTTTAAACTCAATTTCACGCAGGAACATTATCGAAACAAGCAAAATATAAATGAAACTTAATTCCATAATGCAGTATTATTGGAACGTGGAAATAAGTCACCATCTTGTGTTCGATATTTGCGTACTCGAAATAGCCATGGGGTTAGTGCCTATGACGGAGAATCTAGAGACCTCGGGTTCGACTCCCTGACGGGATAGATATTTTTGCTACCAGATTATCATTTTAAACTATATTTATCATATCAATATGACTCATTTTAACAGAATCCATATGAAATTACGTGTTGGTCTGTGAATCAAGAGGACCTGTTAATAAGGAATTTAAGGTTATGAGCGGTGTCGCGTCTGTTAATCTAGTTGATCCATATCGTATTCTTTATTTAGGCTAGTGCTGGTGGAAGCTACAAATCATCTAATAAAATGAGTTCCGTATTATAAACTACAATATCTGTAAAACACTCCCTTTTACAATAGATTAATATTTGTGCCAATACTAGTATAAAATACCGGTGTATAACACTTTCACGTGAGGTTTCTTCTATGTCAGATGTTACACATCATATGCGACTACTGTAAGGCTCGTTTTTTAGCCTATTTTCAATTTTGAAAAAATAGGCTTATGAGATCACCTTTTGTCCGTGTGTGTGTGCGTGTGTGTGTGTGATTCGTGTGTGTGTGTCCCCCTAATAAAATCTAAACGGCTGGAGCGATTTCAATGAAACTCGGAAAGTTCATAGCACTATTCCCGGCGACCTCGACCGTGTCCTTCAAATTTTGTTACGGCTCACCAATCCAACATGGCGGCTGTGCGAAATATTTCACCAGCATTCAATATCTCCGAAACTGTTACCGATATTACCCTGACATTTTCTATGGTGATAGAGGGAACTACTATAAGTTCACTTATGTGACTTTTGAAAACCTGGTAACAACAAAACCAACATGGCGGCCAAGCGAATTTGCGACTTTTAAATAGACGTTCTCGCGATTTGACGAACCAAACGCAATGAAACTTGGTACAGTATATGTTTATATACATTGTAATGCACCGACATCTAACTTCGTTCAATTGTTTACATAATCACAAGATGGCGGATGTGAGAAATATTTCACCGGCATTCTATATCTCTGAAACTATTAGCGGTAAACCCCTGAAATTTTGTACGGAGATAAAGGGCACTACTGGAATTCAATCTGTAAGACTTTCAAAAACCGGTTAACGACAAAACGAACATGGCGGCCAAGCGAATTTGAAAATTTTAAATAGACCTTTCTCGCGATTTAATGTTCCAAGCGCACTGAAACCTGGCACAGGAAATATTTATATACATTGTAATCCACAGGTATCTAATTTAGTTCAATTGTTTACATAACCTCAAGATGGCGGCAGTGCGAATTTTAAAATTATGATTTTATTTATTGTGATGTAGTCATGCGATCGAAGTGAAAGTTTAAATAATGAACCTACGCAATAATTTTCCTTTAATGGTACATGACTCTATGGCCTATACATTTAACAATCCAACATGGCGACCATCCGATATATTTAGACGATACTGAATATCTACGAATCTATTTTAGCAAACAAACTGCATTTTTTAATGTTCATAGGGGCTATGAACTTACGTTCACCTATAGGACTTCAAATAACCTGGTGATAACGAATCCAACATGGCGGTGACGCGAATTATAAATATTCACATGGACGTTTCTCGCAATTTAACCATCCGTGTGCAGTGAAACTTGGTACAGTAAATCCTTATACGAATGTTAATCCACTGGCATCTAATTTATTTCAATTGTTTCCATAACCTCAAGATGGCAGCTGTGAAAAATTTTAAATTCTCCTTGTTTTTTCTTGTGTCCTAACTATGCGATTGAAGTTTGAATACTACACGTTCACAATAATCTGCATGTAACAGTACATAACTCTAGGACCTACATATATAAAATCCAACATGGCGACCATCCGAAGTATTTAGTCGGTTCTCAATATCTACGAATCTATTACAGCAATCAAACTGAAATTGTGTATGTTGATAGTGGCAATTAACATAAGTAGGATATATGAAAATAGGCTGTATAGTTCTTCACGGAACTACTTGTTTTCCCTAAGTTTTCTATCATTGTTGCTTATAAGTTTTGTTTGATTTAAAATTCGAAACAAAAGTTTATAATCGATGTATACACATGTTTTGTTCCTTTTTCGGCCCGTCTAGATTATTGCATCGGGCTCTGCCCCTAGAAAGTTTGCCCATGTCTGCTATGGAGAGGAAGTTTCTCAATGAATAAATATCATTGCATGGGAAATATAATTTAATGCGACTTTCTTGGTGCTGATAAATGTTTGAGATATGCATTATAAAGATAGGAAAATAAGGTATTAGATCTTCAACATGTATTACCGTGAAGAACTAAAGCCTATTTTCATATATCCTACTTATGTTAATTGCCTCAATCAACATACAAAAATTAAGTTTGATTGTAATAGAATCGAATATATTGAGAACCGTCTAAATTTCGGATGGTCGCCATGCTGGATTTTTATATATGTAGGTCTTAGAGTGATGTACTATTACATGAAGATTATTGTGTAGGTGTAGTATTCAAACTTTAATTGCATGATTAGTCCACAAGAAGTAAATTTAAATTTCGCACAGCTGCCATCTTCTGGTTATGAAAACAATGGAAATAAATTATATACCAGTGGATTAATATTTGTATATCCTAAGCATTTGCCGTACCGAGTTACACTGCACTCGGATGGTTAGAAACGTCCATTTAAATATTTATATTTTGCGTCGCATAAAGAATTTCAGTTTGATTGCTGTAAAAGATTCGTTGATATTGAGAATCGCCTAAATATTTCGGATGGTCGCCATGTTGGATTGTTATATGTATAGGCCATACATAGAGTTGTGTACCATTAAATGAGAATTATTGTGTAGGTTCATTATTCAACTTTCACTTCCATCGCATGATTCCAACACAATAAATAGAAACTTAATTTCAAATTTTCGCACATCCGCCATCTTGAGGTTATGTAAACAATTAAATTAGATGCCAGTGCATTACAATATTTATAAACATTTAATGTACCATATTTCACTGCGCTCAGATGGTTAAATCGCAAAAAAGTCTATTAAAATGTTTCAAATTCGCTTGACCGCCATGTTCGTTCTGTTCTCTACAGGTTTTTGGTACTTACAAATATAGACTTTTAGTAGTGTCCTGTATCACCGTTCAAAATTTCATGGTGATATCAGAAATCGTTTCGGAGATATAGAATTCCGGTGAAATATTTCGCACAGCCGCCATCTTGAGGTTATGTAAACAATTGAACTAAATTAGATGTCATGTGTATAGACTTTTGCTGTACAAAGTTTCATTGCGATTGGATGGTTAAATCGCGAGAAAAGTCTATTAAAAGTCTCAAATTCACCTGGCCGCCATGTTGGTTTTATAGTTATCAGGTTTCTGAAAGTCTCATAGGTGAACTTGTAGTAGTGCCCTTTAACACCGTACAAAATTTCAGGATGATATCAGTAATATTTTCGAAGATATCGAATACTGGTGAAATACAGTATTTCGCACAGCCGCCATGTTGGATTGGTGAGACGTAGTAACATTTGAAAATCACGGTCGGGGTCAGCCAAAATGCTGCTATGACCTTAGCGAGTTCCATTGAAATCTCCTCAGACGTTTAAAAGTTATAAGGTGGGACACACACACAGACAAACACACACATATGCACACACACACAGACAAAAGGTGATATCATAAGCCTATTTTTAGCCTATTTTCAGTTTTGAAAAAATAGGCTTATGAGATCACCTTTTGTCCGTGTGTGTGTGTGTGAGAGAGAGAGAGAGAGAGAGGAGTGTGTGTGATTCCCCCAAATAACTTCTAAACGGCTGGAGCTATTTCAATGAAACCCCGTAAGTTCATAGCAATATTCCGGACGACCCCGACCGTGCCCTTCAAATGTTGATAGGTCTCACCAATCCAACAAGGCGGCTGTGCGAAATATTTCACCAGCATTCAATATCTCCGAAACTATTCCCGATATCACCCTGGAATTTTCTACGGTGATAAAGGAAACTACTGGAAGTTCACCTATATAACTTTTGAAAAACTCGTAACTACAAAACCAACATGGCGGCCAGGCGAATTTGCGACTTATAAATAGACGTTTCTCGCGATTTAACCAACCAAAAGCAATAAAACTTGGCACAGTATATGTTTATACACATTGTAATGCACCGGCATCTAACTTGGTTCAGTTGTTTACATAACCACAAGATGGCGGATGTGCGAATTATTTCACTGGCATTCTATATCTCTGAAACTATTTGCGGTATCACCCTGAAATTTTGTACGTAGATAAAGGGCACTACTGGAAGTTCATCTATAAGACTTTCAAAAACCAATTAACTGCAAAACGAACATGGCGGCCAAGCGAATTTGAAAATTTTAATAGACCTTTCTCGCGATTTAATATTCCAACCGGAATTAAATCTGGTACAGGAAATGTTTATACACATTGTAATACACTGGTTTCTAATTTAGTTCAATTGTTTACATAACGTCAAGATGGCAGCTTTGCGAATTTTAAAATTAAATTTTATTTCTTGTGTCGTAATCATGGGATCGAAGTGAAAGTTTGAATAATGAACCTACGCAATAATTTTCCTTTAATGGTACATGACTTTGTGGCCTATACATTTGACAATCCAACATGGCGACCATCCGAAATATTTAGTCGGTTCTCAATATCTACGAATTTATTATATCAATCAAACTGAATTTTGTATGTAGATAGAGGCAATTAACATAAGTAGGATATTTGAAAATAGGCTGTAGTTCTTCACTCAACTACTTGTTTTTTTTTGTTTTTTTTTTCATAAAATGAAAATGGGTTAAATGCACCGAAGCAGCCTGTATTTATCTCGAACAGACTCTTCATACATCAACCCAGAGTGACATAACTACAACATACTCGACTTGTATCATCAAAGGTGTTGTGGTATCCTCTAATTGGATGGCACTTGAGAGGATGCCTGTCCGTTTGTGAATATGGCTTCAGCTAACACACCTGGCGGCAATGCTCTGTCAATAATATCCACTGTGTACACGAATGTGCCTGACAGGATTCGCCCTCTTCTTGCAACCAGGCCCGCAGCTCAGTTACCCCTCGGTAGCAACATCCCCAATAGGTATATCAGTGGTGGAGATTGACGTAGAACTGCCCCCCAATTGAATCGATTATTTCAGAAACCAGTCAAGCGCCAAGTCTGTCAATTGTCGGAAAATGAAATAAACTGTCTAGGATCAGACTAAATAATTTGCTAGTGATTTTAATATTTTAGCTTGAGAGTATTATACTGTATCTAAGTAAAGCAGGCGCGGTGGTCCCATGTCATATATTTATGGCATGATAAAGAGCCTTCCACTAATTACACCTGTGTGAAGTTAAATTGTATAGGTTAAGAATGTAAACAACGCTCTTAGGTTCCTACGTTCGTTGCCAAGAGCCGACTGCGTCTAGTAGCTAAGTTTCGAACTAGGCTAGTAGTCGTTGGCGGCAAAAGTAGGAACTATTTGAAAAATTCTAAGTTGCAGTCCTTACTTGAATTAAAAAGCAGATACACGCACTAATACAGCCATCACAATTAACACCGGTTATCAGACAGATTCTACACACACCCAAAGTACACGGGGCTACATGACCGCGATGTCGCAGCCCCTGAACTGAGGAACCATCCAATCAACCAGTATTATATCTTTGAATACTTTTTATGTAAGGAAAAATATTTTGTGCTTATCAACTTTATTATCAAAAATCCGAATAAAATGTCCACTTAACTTGTTTCTTCAGTAAGTTAATCGAGTGTTGCAAAAATATTTTATGGGATATTTCTCGACTTTTGAAAAGATTTCGTCATAAATCACATATTTGAGGAAAAAGAAAATACGGTAACTTATATTAATTAGTTTTAGACTACATTGCTGGTAAACATATAATTATTAAAGGGATGAAATCAGCAATGCCTTATCATATGACAGGAGGTAATCAATCCTCATAAACAAACCCCACAGCACATTCTGTCTCTGTAGTAGGCCATTGTAAAATGCTTTCATACGAGGGCAGATCAAAAAGTAGGTTGCACTTCCCAGGTATGGCCATTTATTACACCCCCTATACAACAGCAACACGCCTATAGCGATAAACAATGTAACGTCACTTTTCCACATACTTTCCAAGAGACTCCAAACATTTCTGCGAACGCACAACCAACTTGTCGATGCCGGATGCATTGAAAGTTCCTCCAGCGTTCTGCAACCACACGGAGACAGCGGCCTTCACCTCCTCATCGGTCTGGAAATGGCGACCACCGTTCTGTTTAATGATCGCATTCACACTGTTGACATTTGCACGGGTCCTGGACGTTGCGGGCCTGCCCTCGCGATATTCGTCCGTGATATCCGTGCGTCCGGCTTCGAGTTGCTGACATCACTTTACTAACCCTTGCCGGGAAATGGCCCGCTCCCCATACACAGCACTAATTCCACGATGAATGTCCGTGCAATTCTTCCTTTAGCCCCGTAGGAATCGGATTGTCACACGCACCTCATATTTGGAGTGAACGTCCAGACGACGCGCCATTGCATTTGGCCGCTATTCACACCATACAAGACGAGACACCACAGCGACCTGCCTAACAGACGTGTGGCCAGTGTCTGTCCCTTTCTCCGCTGTGCCCACGTTTGCGACACACAGCGCGCTAGTGCCACTAACGTTTTGATCCACCTTCGTAAAAGTGTTCATATCCCAGGTCTCGTATCCTCTTGATATTGATGGGCACCTCTAACAATCAATAACAAAGAATAACGTATGACTCAGACCAACAGTGTACAGAAATATTCAGGCTACTATGTAAAATTTTAGAATTTGTATACGCTTTTGAATCAAAGAATATTGTTACATGTAACTCTAAGTAATAATTTGGTAATTATGCCTAATACATCATATTTATAAACTTTCTTTTCCAGAAGGGTAGACCATCCGGGTGGGTAAGTCAGGAGTAAGGTCTTCTTTAAGTAGAGATTCTGGATTCAGAGCAGCAGCGCTAACCGGCAACGTGTGGTCAACACAAAATGCACCAGCAGTTTACTGCAGAAACCAACTAAATACGAAATCCAACGTAATGCCTGACCATTATAGGAGGACGTTTCTTGCCTGGTTTCAGCAACAAAATGTGCGTATACCCTCCTAGTAACATATTCTACCATTAACTCATCTTTTGATGTGTAACATTTTTCCGCTCGGTTGCTGGGTAGTTTTGTGGGAGTGATTTTGAAAATTGGGGACGGAAGTTAATCGGGCGGAAGTGGATCGAACGGAAGTGGATCGGACGGAAGTGAAGACGCACTGCCAGAAAAATGGGACGGAAGTGAATCGGGCGGAAGCGGGTCGAACGGAAGTGGATCGGACGGAAGTGAAGACGCACTGCCAGCTGGATGTACAATAGAAAATGTGTGTATTGGAAACATGGCAGTGTGTGCTCTGTAGCGCGAGAATGTCATGGCAATACAGTAGGCAGTGCATTTAGCAGGCACTGGTTTGACGAGCACAGTGGCAAATGTTTCACCGACTTTCATTTGTCATTGAGCAGTTTATGAAGCTTCACGTTCAAGGTTGAATATCACATGGGGTAGGACAAAGACGACAAATGACATTTATGTAAGCGGCATTATTGTCAAGCTGTGGGTGAGTAGTCAAATATTAAATGCATAACAGAATATTGTTATATGAGTGGAATAAAAGCTGTATTTTCATCATTTGTGAGACTAGGTCATTTCATGATTGTAGGAAGCCATATTTTGATTGTTTACGACTAACTGTATGAGAGCCTTGAGAATAATGAATGTTATAGTTACTGAGGAATGTGTTCACAGTATTTGAGAATACTGTCGACGTTGTGTCACTTTGTTATTATGAATTATTAATGTAAAAGGAAGGAAGGAAGCTTGTAGTTTTGCGTGTCCGTTAATCTCACGATCATGATCCACGGTACCTCCCTTTTACGTGCAATGCGAACCACTGGACATGGCATTTCAATTCGAAAATCTCACATGTATTGACAGGGAATCAAACCCGGTCTACCTTGGTGAGAGACTAACAGCTTGACCGCTGCGCCACAAAAGTGACAGTAGCATATCTCCAATTCAATCTATACAATTATCATAGTACCAGTATGAAAATGGAGTGTAAATTAACATCTTAAGAATGTCCAAGCTGTGTAGTATACGAGTAGGATAACATGTCAGGTGTTACACATCATATGCGACTACTGTAAGGCTCGGATCTTTTTTTTTTCTTTCTTTGGCACTTGACTGCTTTCTAAAATATTCGATTCAATTCCAGTGAAGGTATATTTTCTGTATCAAAGTGCTTCTCGCTCATCTTCCGAATCATGACAGGTGTCATTAACGATTACAAACGTGTCGACTTCATCTATTACGCCTTTCTCAAGTAGAAAATGCTTAATTTTATGAGCAGTTCTTGACTCTTCCTTTGTGCATTGACCTTGGATTCATGGAAGTGTTTTACACTAAAGTCTGTGAATTAATTATCCTATTAGTAAAGATAGATTATTGCTCAGGAATTTTTCTAGGTTTGTGCCATGTGTTGTGCGGGCTTTGCCTAGGACACCAAGCTGGATCATTAGCGGGCTCTTGGTGTCCCCGCCCGCACCCCACAAGACACGGCACAAACCTAGAAACATTTCTGAGTTTAAATTCACTGGCTTTGAAAGCAATCTACCATAGATTATTGCGTTCAGAAGAAAATATAATGTGCTCTAGTTGTGGGCTACATTATAGCCTAATGGACCGCAGAATAAACTGATGGATCTGGCAAGAAAGAGGGCATTTTGTGTACAAAAGGAAGTGTCTACATTTTCCATACCGTGTCCCCCTTCCCCCAGGGGCTCCCATCTAACAGGACGTGGGTTGGCGACCACGGGACCCCAGCTGAGTTCGGCATTTCTTGCACTTACTTGTGCTGGGCTCCTCTCTGTCTTATTTCCCGTTGACTTCTCTTGGTGAACTCTTGTTCTCTTGTTGCTTTAAGGGGCCTAACATCTAGGTTATCGGCCCCTAATGGTTTGGGTGATAGTGAAAGATGAGATGAGAATGAAAACTATAACTAATACTAACTACAGACTTACAAACTAGAAGAAGAAATGGTAAACAAATAAAGGATAAGGCAAATAAAGGACAGGAAGAAAAGAAATGCCCTCAACCCTCGAAGAATGAGTATTGAGGGACTTGGAAGGAAGGAGAGCCATGAAAGGCAGATAGGATAGGGGGGAAAGAGGAGAGGTCCCACCCAAAGTCAGTGGAAAAAGGGAGATAAACGGATCCAGCTAAGGAATCCCTCGGGATCCACAACTCCCGAACTCACCAGCCGTGAGCCCTTGAGGGTGTAGCACTACCCAGGGTGCACCAGAAGTGGTGGGGCTACACACACCCTGCCTCCTTGAGGGCCTTGAGCAGAAGGCAGGAGATAACATGAAAAGAAAAAGAGGTCTGACCCCTCGAAGAATGAGGGTATCAGGAAAGATGAGACAGGGGCCAATTAAGGCGGGAACGGAAGAGACTCCCTAGACCTCGGAAAGCCTAATACCGTCGGGTTCGGAAGAGAACAAGTGTTGACCAAGAGAGGTCGATAGAAAAGAAGACGGAGAGGAGACCGGCACAACAAATTGGAAGAAATGCCTAACTCAGCTGGGGTCCCGCTGTCATCAACCCACGTCCCACAATGTGTGAGCCCTAGCGGGACCTGTATTCTAAGCGACTGTTCTCAAGAATATCTTCAGTTCCCATCTTGCGAGCTGAATAGCTTGCGATAAGATTATATCGTTCCCTTCTCTCTAACTTGAAGCATTACAAGGAGGCAGAAGCTTATAACCCCCACCATTCTAGGGAACTTGATTGGCTTGGCAGTTGAGGAAAGATGGTAATTAGGAAGAGAATTAAAAAACTTAAACAAGAACTTTCCCCATTGAATGCTATCAGCAATATCGATCTAGAAAGCAAACAACTGACAGAGGACATCAGAATTAACTGGCATTGTAATATCTTCTTAATTGGCGCTCGAGTGGACTGCTTCAGAACCAAGAAAGGCATTACAGAGCAACAGCGAGATTAGCGGAACGATTATTTTGTCGAAAGTGTTTTGAAGATTGTGTTGGCAATGTAATTTAGAAAATATGACCAAATCTGTAGAATTGCTCTTCGAGAATCCGTAGGCAATTCCTTTTCTTTTTACGCTCATCTCATAACTATTGCCAACTACCTCTTATTTAGAGATGAGTTACTTATACTATACTAATTCCTTTTCAAAATTATAAACAATTCAATATTGATGATTCCCAATTCGTTTCTCTCTTAAATTTCCACATACCGCGCATCAATTCAATGAACAGTACCAGATTTGAAATTAAAAGAACCAGGATATCTGCCCACAAGAATTCATCGCTGAACAGACAATATAATATCTTCAACAATGTTGTTCAAAGAAATAATGCCATAGATTTCAGTATTTCCTATACAGTTTTCTTTTGATGGAATTTCTAACCACTCTCCAGAAATAATGTTTCAACCTTGCAAATTGTAAATCATGAATTCTTACCACTTTGTCATTCTACCTTGCGAACGTTGTATTATAAGGTGTGTTCAGAAAGTAACGAGCCGGAGGCTGGAATGCGCAAACCGGTGACGACATCGGCTAAGCGTGGTGTGTGTAACGAGGTGTGGTTCCGACCAGAGCGTGGGAGGTCACCGCCCGTCGCTAGAGGGCACGAGTGCAGGTCACGTGACAATACAAAGCGAGCAGCAGCATGCATCAATCGTCCAAAGCTGCCAGTCGCATTGCAAACAGTGACATGGGGGCGTCAACAGAAGAGCAAAGAAGTGTTGTTCGGTTTCTGACAGCGGAAGGAGTAGGGGGAATGGATATCCATCGCCGAATGTCACAAGTGTACTGCGAACACTGCATATACCTTGCAAGGGTCAAGGCGTGGCACAAGCGCTTCAGGGAAGGACGGGTGTCGTTAGCCGATGATGCCCGGTCTGGGGCACCCCCCTGCATTACCGATGACATCGTCCAGCTGGTTGATGCACTCATTACCCATGACCGCCGAGTGACAGTGAATGCCATAGCCGCCGTGGTCGCTCCACGACAATGCACGACCTCATACGGCCCACACAGTCGCGGCACTCCTGTAGAAATTCAAATGGGAGGTTCTCAGCCACCCTCCATACAGTCCAGACCTCTCTCCCTGTGATTACGCCACGTTGGGTCCCCTCAAAAGGGCTCTGTGGGGCCAACGATTCACCTCGGACGCCGACGTCCAGCTGTACGTGCGGAACTGGTTCACATCGCAGCCCAGGGAATTTTATGAGACAGCCATTCACTGCCTCGTGTCACAGTGGGACACGTGCCTCAACAGCCAGGGCCAATACTTCTAACATACAGGTACTGGTTTCTGTAATCATGCCTCCAGCTCGTTACTTTTTGAACGCACCTTATACATTTGTACTATACTGTATTAATCTGATCTTACGGTTCTGAAAATAGTTCTTGTTAATTTTGTAAACCAACTTTTGGTCGGGTCTGGGTGGTCGTAGCAGTATGAAATATGACTTGTTATAAGGCTCATAGCAATGCAAGGATAAACGAGAAGCTACATTTTATCTACGTGTGATTGGTGATTTTATATGGATGGATTGGTCAGTTCACATTAAAACTCCGTACATACGTTAACAATAAGTTCCTTCAAGACGTATTGAAGTTTCATTACGATCTGATTAATACTTTTAATGTAATGATTTTTCTAAGTGAGCGCTCCGTTAGACTTGGTAAAAGAAACGGCACTTATTTTGTTCAATCATCTAAACAATTTTGCCGGGTTACAATACAAATGTTTACTCAGTTAAACCCAGAATAAAATAAGGAAAAGTTTGGTGTAGCTTGTTTTTATGTAAGACTACGGGTTACGTTTATATTGACCTCTAAACTGGAGTATCTATACTTCATTCCCTGACAGTAGTAGAGATGCGGGTCGAACCGGGTGTGAAGGAAGATGCTAGGAACACGTCTCTAAGCGCACCATGGACTAGTTACGAGCGTGTTTTGAAAACGATAAGGATTTAAGTGCGCTGCGCTTGTGGTGAGTTATGTTGTCTGTGAAGGCGTCTCGACGGCGGCGCGTCACGTCCCTAGTGGTGTGAGCTCTCTGACGACCGGAATTAATTGTGGTAATTGTGGAGGAAAACAAATACGAAGATATTCCGACCACGAGCACTGCTCTCATTAACTTTCTCCAGCTCGCTAGATCTAGTGATTGTTTCGCACAGTTCGGCGACAAACTATTATTGCTGTTGATGATTCATTTCAGAGGCTTGGGACATGCTGAAATATGTAATACTATCGGAACCGTGCGAGAAATCTCGCGTGTTCATAAACCACACTTTTCCCAATAGGTTTATAATGAGAGACTCAAGGAGAAAGGTTGTTATGTATTTATTTCAACCAAATGATTGTAGAACACTCTTTACATTTCAGTTAGAATTCCAAGTTCTACGTTCCCTTACTTACGAAGGCAATCACTGAAAATTGGATCATCATAACACTCACCGGTTATTCATAATGTCGATTATTCAGGTCCGTATTGACGTAACTATAACTTTGAAAGAATAATAGATTTTCCGCCTTCAATACTGTTTATTTCTATTACTTACAGGGACTAGTTTCGGGGGTAAATACTCCTCCTTCCTCAGCGGAAAATCTATTATTCTTTCAACTCACCGGTTATTCGATATTTATGAAATTATACGATTTGAGTACTCATTCGTTTCATTTACTGTTTCTGAAATCCATGCAAAATGATAAAGGAAAGACCTCACAATATTAAGATGACATGAAACAGGCATCACAGCGGCCAAAATATAAAGTGGACAGCAATTAGCCTATGGAGCGTATATTCCTACAGCAACAGTATCTGCAAATCGCACACTTCGTACTTTTTTAAGTCATTGTTTAAAGAAATTGTAGATATTTATGAAATTAGAATGGAATTCGTCACTGATAATGTCTATTCTCTTTCATTTGAATGCTCATTTGTCACGATCGATCACTTATGAGCGCTGCAGGAGGGATCTATACTACTGAAATAATACAGTATATATGATTAATTTAATTTAATTTTTATAGGAATGTTATACAAGGTTAGCACAAATGATTTAAGTGATTCCATGCACATGTACTGTATTATTGAATGTTTACCAGATTGACTCATATACCAATTAAAAGAGAAACTCATCATGATTTTTGAGTCTGCTTGCTACAAATTCTCGATGCGTCCTCCTCGCGTCACACGGTAAATATCGATACGGTGGTCCAACCCCGACAACACACGCTGGAGAATATCCTGGTCTATTTTAGCTACAGCCACATGGATCTGATTCCCCAGTTCAATAAGTACAAAACTGATAGCGTCCATTATTGTCATCTTGTGACAGGTGCAGATCCCTGTCTTATGTGCTGGCCTCGCTGGTTGCCTGATCTGATCCCGTGTAATTCTTTTTAGGGGTTTATCAAAGATGAAGTTTATGTACCACCCATGCCAGTTAAGGGGACACTATACCCAAAAATTCTATTTTGCTCCTAGTGATCCAAACTGCACCACATTTTATTTCCGCAAGACAAACATCTTTCATGAAGTAAGAAGTGCAAAATTATTTCTTTCGATTGATCAGTATGGGCAAAAATTACTAAAAGATAGTCTTTTTCTTAAAAAAATTGATACTAACTACTGTACCCATGTGAGTAATCTCGGTGGATAATATGCATCTACCTCCAGCTAGCATCAGCTCTCAGGCGTGTACGGTAACCCCAATTGAGCAGTGCATATTTTGGATTTGAGGCTAAAAGGTATCAACTCTACAATGATAAGGCACAACTCTATTCTAAAACTTTAATTCAGTAAAATCAAGCATGGCTTCAAACACAAAACAATACCCAAAAAGCATAAAACAAAACAAACAAAATTTTTACTTCCACAATCCATAAGTAAACAAATATAAAATCACAACAAAGTCATACCTAGCCATAAGGCTTTACCCTTCTGTGAACTTCACAAGGATATACTAGTGCGCTGATGCACCTACGACTTCAAGACAAACTGTACATTAACATAACAGTCATACAATGTGACTTCTTTAATATTACAACAAGGATTATTCCTTAAACCTCTTTATGTTAAACAATTATGTGTGCCGTGCGTGTTTTAATATTTTTCTTCTCACCAATGAAATGCTTTGCATGCATTTACCTATTTGGACGTTGCACCAAAATCAACGTGCAACTCCATAATTATGTAAGCTACCCCCTACACATCCTCCAATTATATGGTTTCACCGCATGCTGTCTGTGATTCCTAGATAAAACGTTACGTTATAGCTTATGTCGGATTGTACGATAGACTACCTCGCGCTCATGGCGGTTGGCATCTAGTCACCAACTACATGACTTGGCTCCAGTGACAGTACAAATATATCATGTAACTATTCGTCAGATAGCTAAAATAATGAACCATCAGGATGAACTATAATTATCCATGTGTTCACAAACCACATGGCTATAATACTCAACATAACAATCATGCATTATATGTCCTTTTAACAAGGTCTAGAATCTCTTCCCTTTATAACTTGCCTGAGCGGCCCGGGTGGCTAGCACCGACCCTCGGCTAAGGAAGTCGCTACACAATAGAAAGTGGAATGGGTCGTTTCACCAATTATCTCGACCTTTCTAAAAGTTTGAAAGCCTCCCTCTCTAAGCAGTGGAGATTTACAAGACAAATACTGTGTCCTGACCGGCACACATGTTCCCAAAGGATCTTAATTGACTATTATGCCAACAGGTATTGAATGAGCTTTTGTAATTATTCCTACGTCGAGGATAATGATTAATTAATGGCCTCACATGGGTCCATTCAACATGAAGGTTCGGGGTTCGCAATGCATGAGCCTGGCGGTTGACCGATGTCTCAAGTATAATATAGGCGCACAAAACCACTGTCGCCATGAGTTTTCGCTGCCAACGAGCGTAAATAACTCATCAATAAGTTCTCGGGAAATCATAGAGCTGCGAGGTGTCCTTGTTTCCTCGACTCTGTCAAGATTCCAGTCCGGAACACATTTCAATCCTTTCTTCAGAGTTAGGGTCCATCACTACAACTCTGGAACTAATAATATCTCCAACAATGTCCACGACATAGGAGAATTCATACGTAGAATAGACTATCTGGCCCCTAATGCTCCATGCTACGACACTCCGACCTATAATATTAAGAGAAATCTAACATTTACTCTATAAGCTTCTCAATTAAGCTGCAAATTCAATTCACTAAAAGCTCTTTCATTACTGGTATCATTACTGAATATCTGCAATATTCTGATATAAAACTTCTTTCCATAATTACTGAAATGTAATCTCACTGTAACATCTTCCTGCTTAGATTGATAAGTCTTGCACTTAGCGTTAATAATTCTCACTTACAACATTTATTTGTTTCCTGATGTGTTCATTCATACTCTTAATAACCATTATTATTATTATCATCATTTCTCACTGACATAAATGACCAAAATCATTATTTATTATTATTCTCACATAAATTACCAAAATTTCCGACATAGCTAGACGTTTTAAACTCGAACAATCGCGTTCGTTGCATTTACATAACTGATTGCCATTCTTAATTCATAGTGGGAATAATTACTCCACTTAATGATGCAAATCAACATCTCAACTCTATAAAAATCAACTCAATACAGATTAAACATGGAGGATCAGCCTCCTAACTGATTTTTACTGGCATCTATAAGGAATTCACAATACCTTTACGGAATCACAGACATGCAGCGGTCCAAACTTCTACATAATCATAACCATAATTTGTGGGGTACTTACATCTCTATAGGCATCTAAGGTGGCTCCGACCAATCATATGCTTCCATGTCGCCCGCCATAATGGGTTTAACGCGACATATTTCTCTTGTTTACACACATTTGATTACACATAATTTCTATCACCAACACGACACGTTGCATACCTTTCAGGAAGTTATCACTCCCCAAACATGTGAAACACTTCATCAAACACTACTTTAAATAATATTTTTACAAATGCATTACACTGAACACTCGTCACTTTATACACACTTCAATGCTGAAATTCCCTAGCAGAGATCGAAATTGCAGGTGTCGACGGCATCTTACGTTACCAACTCCTGATTGAAAGTCTGGTTATCTGCTCTCGGAACTCTCCAACAGTTTTTATGAATATCATTACTCCTACAGTAAGCGTCCTGCGTTACATCAATACGCTGGCTCCCAAACATGAGCGTTAACATCTGGTACTCTCATGGCAATACCAAACACTTAGTAGAGTTTCTTTCGCGCATTCTATCGTAGTTACACATACACGATTAGTTAATACTATACACACTGCGCTTAATAAAGTTCAACACTTTCACAAATAATTATATACAATAGTTCTACCGTTAGTCTATACGGTGCTTCATAACTGAACACGTCATAGTTCGTGCTGCTGATTATGCCTGTATCACGACTATTATTCATACAAGCATATTTACTGTTTCTTTTACACATACCCGTCTTTGTTCGGCGTCTTGATGAATAGATCCGTCATGCGTTTGCCTTGACGAACTTGCTTCAACCTGGCTGTAGCTGACTGAAGTTTCACTTGAAGACTGCACGTAACTTATTCGAAGACTTCTGTATGCGACTTACACGCTGTCTCGTACTGCTGCATATTTGCTGCATACTGATTGCAACTTATTGCCATTGTGCTACAACTGAAAACTGCGTAAGACAATAACTGGCTGTAACTGCGCTTGGCGGCATGTAGACTGAACTTGACTGCGTTACCACTGTGTTTCAACTGAGCATAGCTGAGAGCTCCTCCTGGGGTCTACTCCCTTATATCGGATTTCCACAGAAAGTAGAGCAACATCTTCCCGCGTAATCTTGGCTCCTCTCACAGCATGATTCAGGTCTTCAAACCATGATCATTGTGTTCCTCTCTCTTCACAGGTCCCAAAACTATCTGTGTGCAAAGGAATCGCTCGTCCAATTAATTAATATTAATTCCTTTCTCCATGGCGTGGGACGCTACCTAACGGGAAACCCCCGGCAACATCTTCACATCCATCCGCGAACAATGGTCGTTTTACAGTCCTTACGCACATCATTAAATATGCACCAATTTCGCAGGTAAAAGACTCTAAAATTATCTTCTTGCCAAGATATTCACCTGTGTGCAACTCTCATCTCGCTTCGTTACTCCAATCACGAGTAATCAATGATTTTTCTGGGCATTTCTCCGCCCCTACTCCAAATCCATTCTCCGTCGGGGAATAACTATGTCATTATTCAGGCCTCACCCCTGCTCCAGACGACATAATGGGGTCGCAGAGATGGACGTGGCTCCACTGGGACCAACCCACAATTCTGGGCCAATTAGTAAATGTCAGCTCTGCCCTCCTCTGTGCTTCAAGCCTCCAATAGCTTACACCAAATCGTCTTATAATGATATAATCTGCTCATTATTTCCTACATTATTTTACTAAATAATGCCGTTTCATCAAAAATCACACCAGTGATTAAATATACATTTCTTTCGAGGGGTTTTTACCAAGAAACTCCCTGTACAGATCTCTGGTTCGCTTCCTGGTGGAACCTTTATACTGAGATCACAGTCTCTGAGAACCATGTTCGATTCCAGTCAGCATAACCCCATCGGGTTCATGTTCCCCTTGCAAAACTTATAAAAGTCCAATGCAAGTGGCTTATATAAGTAACCAGCTGACTGTCGACCACCGTCTGTGTTTACATCTGGGGTCCTTCACCTTGTCTGGCTGCGAGTGGGTTAGTAGTGTTCCCCCTTCCACACTCGGCCTTGTTTCTGAGCTGTCTATTCTCTCTGCGAAGGGTCGCGTTTACAGCCTCAACCTCTCTGGCCACTCTGACCATTTCTTCATAGAATTCTCGCAAACACTGGCATTCTTTCTGCTCTCCGCTTACACTGGGTAAACTGTCTGCTTCTCGTCCCGTCTCGCCGTTCCAACATTCAGGTCTGCCTGCTTGGCTGCCTCCGCTCTCCACGTTGAGTTGGGTGTGCGTTACTAATTCTTCTTCTGGTTCGTCGAATTCTTCTGGCGAGTAATAAACTTTTAAGTTGGCTATGTTCATAACGACCTCGTTTCCATTCTCTAAATGCCTTAACCTGTATGCATTGTTCTGGAGGTCTCTTATCACCTCGAACGGGCCGTGGTAAGCAAAAATAAACTTTTTATACTTCCGTGCCTCTGGATCTGAACTGGCGGGTTTCTTAATTAAAACTTTCTGTCCCACGAGAAGCGGTTTATGATACCTCTTCGCACGATTCCTTCTCTGACGTCTCTCCGCCTGTGCTTTGAGATATTCAAAGGTTCGTTGGATCCTCAATTCTCTACCGGGCTGTGCGTCTACAGGTAATGGAATAACACCATTCCACGGTCTCTCTGGTCTCTGATCCAGATGTAGAGTCACGGGAACCTGACCTGTCGCCTCATGTACAGTATTATTTATACAGTATTCAATGACTTCTAGAAATTCAATCCAACGCCAATTCGCTTCAGAACAGTAGATCTTCATGTATTTCTGGATCTCTCTCATTACTCTTTCAACGGGACTTGCCTCAGGATGGCGAATGGTAGATAAAATCTGCCTAATTCCTAGAGTTTCCAATTCTCGACGAAATTCTGCACTAGTAAAGCAACTTCCGTGGTCCGAGAGAATGTTATCCGGCTTCCCAAGAATCGGAATAACTCTCTCTTTCAGGCGCTTCAAGACCTGTTTTGAACTTGTCTTCTGAATGGGGCACAACACCACCATTTTCGAAAATACATCCATGGCTACACAAATGTGTCTATTGCCTCTACGTGCTCTATGCAATGGTCCAAAGTTGTCGATACTCAATAGCTGCCTTGGCTTCTCTGGCAATAACGGGATAGGTCGTTGCCTCATTAAAAAGGGATTCGGCTTTACCCTTTGGCAAAGATCACATGTTCTAATAGCATTTCTCACCGTTTCTCTCAATTTTGGCCAAGTAAATGCTTCCTTCAACAGAGCACAAATTTTATCTATTCCAGGATGTCCAAATGCTCCGTGGGCTAGCCATACTAATCTCCTCTGCAAAGATGCGGGAATTACAATCCTTTGACGTGTGTGATCCACATCGTCCCACTTGTGTAATATCTGATTATACCATACATAATCTGTTTCCAATGCCTCCGCTTCTCTGTATATCGTAGTTCCCCTTGCTAAGCGTCCCTCGAAGTAATCGATTATCATCTTCAACCATGGGTCTTCGCGTTGTAGGTTGGTAATGTTCCTTAAGTCATCCAACGTCTTCTGATCTCGATTCTCAATCTGGACCGCTAGTACTTCTTCTTCTCTAGGGTAACGACTTAATATGTCCGGTATTACATTTTCTTTCCCTGGACAGTATTCTATTTCCACATTAAATTGCTGGATATACAGGGACCATCTTGTCAATCTCTGACTAGACAAATCCGTTTTTAACAAAAATGTTAAAGCTTTATGGTCTGTTCTCAGAACTATACGGAAGCCGTACACGAGTTTGTGGCATGATTGCAACGCGTACAAAATTGCGAGCAATTCTATCTCTGTGATCGTGTAGTTTTTCTCATGGGCTCTCAGTCTTCTGCTTATAAAGGCGATAAAAATTTTCTTCTCAGGCTGGTCAACATTTTCCTGGAATAGCATCGCTCCAATCCCAATAAGTGATGCATCCGTCTGTATGATGAACTTCTGGGTATAATCTGGGTATCCCAGTTTCACATATTCCAAAAGCATTTGTTTTGACCTCACGAATGCTTCCTGACATTGCTCCGTCCAATTCCATCTGCCGCCTTTCTTCAATAGGTCCTGCAGTGGTGCTACTGTCGCAGTATAGTTTGGGCAGTGGTTCGAAAAGAATCCAATTACTCCCAAATACTGTCGGATGTGCTTAACTTTCGTGGGTCGAGGGAAATTCCGAATTACCTCCAATTTATCTGGATTAGGCTTCACTCCATTTGCATCAATAACATGCCCTAGGAATTTAACTTCCCTCTGACAGAAGTGCGATTTCTTGATATTGACCTTAAAGTTAGCCTCTCGAAGGTCATCTAGCAACTTCTTCAGGTCTCTCATGTGCTCCTCCAGAGATTCTGATGTGAGTAGAATGTCGTCTACATATCTGATGGTACTCTCTTTAACCTCATCTGATAGATTGCGATCTAACGCTCTTATCAGGGCTGAACCAGCTGTTTTCAACCCAAAAGGTAGCCTTAAAAATGTGAATGTATGTTGATCAAACATAAATCCTGTCAACAGACTAGTTTTCTTCTCTAATTCAAGATGGTGGAAACTGGATGTGATATCCAAATTTGAGAATATAGTTTTCCCTCTAAACTTCCTGAGGATCTCTTTAATAGGTGGCTCTTGGTCAAATTCCGGAATAACTCTCAAATTTAAGCGTCTCAGGTCCAAGCAGACTCTGACAGATCCGTCTGACTTTGGTACAATTACCAATGGACTTACATAAGGCGTAGGTGTTTTCTCAATAACGCCGGCCTCCAACATCTCCTGAATTGCCTCTTTCACTTTAGCATAATGCTTTTCAGCTATAGGGTAGGGTTTCTGCCTAAATGGTGTCCAATCACTGACTTGAAAAGCATAAGTGAAGTTCTTTATCCGACCAGGTCTCGAATCAAAGACTTCCTTCTGTTCCAGCAATAACTGCTTTAAATTTTCCTTCTCTTTTAGCCCAATTTTCGCTTCTTCTAGCTTTTCCGAAATGTATTCTTCCAATTTGGGTTCCAGATCTTTTTCCAAGTCTGTAGCTAGTGTTTTGAGCTCCGCTTCTAACTGCTCAATAGCTAACACTTCTTCATCAGCCACATCTCTGTATGTATGCCATACTTGTTCACTGGATCCTGGTTCAATTTCATTGAGTGCGACCTCTAAGCCTTCAGCTTCTTCATTCACATGGAACATAACCCTGTCCTGTGCTAGGTCAATTATCACTCTGTATTCCCTTATAAACTCTGCCCCAATAAGTAGGTTATAAGGTAGTTTGTTTACTAACAGGAAACTCTGTGAGAAAATAGAGCCTCCTATCTGTAAATCTAGGAATACCTGGTATTTACATATCATTGTTCTGTCTGGAATTACCCCTTTAATTTTGACACTGGAGATCGGTATCTTCAAAATGTTCTCTCTCCGGGCTATTTCATTATATAGAGCTTGTGTCATCAGGCTTACTGTTGATCCCGTATCTAACAGACTTCTGACTTTTAATCCTGCCACTCTCACAATTATAATAGGCAATTCTCTCTTGACCATGACCTGTGGTCCTCCTGTATCCTCAATCAATTCTTCTGGTTTGGCTATCCAATTGATGATGTTAATAGACTTCCATCCATCAGTCTCGAGCTCTTCTAATTTTGGCGTTTTTTTTTTCTTCAGCGCCCGCCCCTTTGGAGTTCCTTCTCTCCTGTTCGCTGCGCTGTAGTTCCAAACTCTTAGCTCCATCTCCATATCTGTCTGGCGATGTCCTGTTCTGCATGACTTCTTGCCAGCGGACTTGTGGTTTCTGGGGCTCATCTCCCCTTTCTTCGAGGTATCGCAAAGAAGCATGATATCGCTCTTCTGCCTCGTCATCGAAGTTATTTCTTCTCTCTTGGGGTCTCCAATTTCTATTATTGCCTTCCTGGCCATTATTACCTCCATTGTTATGGTACGGTTTGCCCCTGTTATTGTGTTTATTCCACGAACTTCGACCTCTTCCTGCTTTATTAGCATTTCATTTGTACCTTGACTGCCATTTTCTGGGTTCCTGTTCCCATTGTCGTCCATAGGAATCTAAAGTTTCTGTGCTCGTGGCCTTGTTGTTCCTTGGAGCTTGCTGTTGGTCAGTCTGTGTGTTGGTCACGTGGACTTGTTCCACGGTTCGACTCTGACGCATAGTATTTGCTGTGGTGAGGTCCAGTTGCCTTAGAACTGTCTCCATTTCCATAGCAGTTTTCGCATTAGCCGAGATTAGTAGCCTTTGGATCTCGTATGGAAGCTGTTTGGCGATAGCAATGCATAGCTCCAGTTCACTAGGTTTTTGATCCAGCTCTTTAAAACGACACATCTGCGATATGAAGAATTCTGCGTACTTCGTCGGGTTGTTCGTGCTGTACTTTTTGGCATACAAATCCAGTCGTAAATTCTGCTGAGTCGCGGCGTCCCAATATCTCTTCAAGAATGCCTCGCGGAATTCCTCAACAGTATCAAAAGTGTAACGGAAGCTGCGAAACCATAATGCGCACTCCCCCTCTGTTAACTTCTCTATAGCACGTAGCCTACGCTCCTGCGGTATTCGTTCATCATTGAGATATTCAGTCACTTCCTTTAACCAATATTTTGGTGTCATACTACAGTGACTACCTGAAAATTTCCTAGGTTTTTCTTCGCTTGCCCTAATGACGTTTATCACCTGGGTATGCATCGCGTTTTCATGTGGCGTCGATGCCGCAATTGGTACACCTGGCGTCATGTAAGGACTTTCTCCTGCGCCTGCAGCGTTCCTGCTTATAGGTTGGGTTTCTAGGTCTGCCCACCTTGTTTTTCTCATATCCTCTATGCTGCCTTCACTTGACTTAGGATCTTTCAGAAGTGTCTCCTCCTGTGCTATTATCCTAGTCTCCATTTGGTTATGGCGCATTTCTGCTCTTTCTAGGCGAGTAATGACTTCTTTTTCTATTCTCTTAAGCCTATCTCGGTTTTCCTCGGCTACTTGAAAAATTTTCACCTTGTCTTCTTTCAGACTTTGTTTGATATGGGATATTTCATCCTCTACGTCCTCTTTAATTTGAGCAAGGGTCTTGTCGCTTGCCTCTGTTTTCTGGCCTTCTCTTATTTCGAGTTCTTCTCTCAGACCTTTAATCTCATCTTGAATGTGTCCATTGACTTTAGACAATTCATTCCGGACCTTGGTGATCTCGCCTCTATTTTCCTCTTGTCTTTTATTGACTATGACAATGTCGCTTTGCACTTGGTCCAGTTCTTTATGAACTTGACCCGTCTGACTTTTCACGTTGCCTACCAGCTCCTTACTTTCATGAGCGATAGCCTTAATTTCGCCTATTTCCTGGCATTGACCTAATATATTCTGGTCCTGTTTCTTGAGGTCACCGTTAATTGCTCTAGCGTAGCTTTTCAATTTCTGGTCCCATTTGGAGTCGTTCTCCTCTAATCTCTGGTCTACCGTTTTCGTAAACTCTGCGAACTGTTTCGCTTGGCGTTCGAGATTCGCCTCATTTTGGATCTGAATATCCTTAATATCGTTAGACAACGCCTCTAATTTACTGTTGGTTTGCTCCTGAGCATGCCTACACGCTTGCAAATTACCCTCAAGTTTGGCTTCTATAGCCTCGAAACGTTTATCAGTATTTACCTGCATTTCCGATACAATGCTTACAACAGTATCTGTTACTTCGGTCTTAATGACTTCTTGCATTTGACCTAACTTATTGTTTAATTCATCTTTATATTCAACTTTATTTGCCTCTAAACGGTTGTTTAATTCAATCTGGTTATTATCCATTGCAACCTGATTTGCATCTAAGTTGCATTAATTGCCTCCTGATTGGCATCTAACCTGTTATTTAACTCTCTCTGGTTCTCATCTAACCGAGTGTTTATACTATCCTGGAACGCCTTGGTTTCCAGTTTATTCTGCTCGTGAGCAGCATCAAAATGCTGTTTCAGTCCTGCAATAACTTGCAAGATCTCCTGCGTACCTGACATTTTCCAATAACACACTTAAATATGCAGGCAGGCTTCCTGGAAAAATATGTGGATACGTTTCGAAGAGAAACATCAAACACTGCACACATATTGTGAAGTCGTACAAAACCTGATAATATTATGGTAGATTGTGGATTGGGTAAGTAACGCTCGTACCCTTAGGCCATTCTCTTCTCAATAGAGAGATTCTGCGTTACCTCAAAAGCCTACTGAATTCAAAGATCACTCAAACACAGTTTGAGGCAAAACAATTACTATGGTTTTCCCCATGAAATACCATAAAAAATCTATGGGTTTTCCCTAAATCCCATAAGCTCCACGTATTCTGGGCGCCATGATAAATTAGATCAGAGGGTGGTATTAGTAGGACATCGGCCATATTTTAATTTACTATAAAAACTGTTCAGGGAGTGGTTTTTACTGCCGAAAGCCCCACTTAGGCCACGCCATGATAAATTATAGGGATTTATCACTATCTATCAAAATTTATATATACGTATCGGAACTTAGCTATGGATTAGGAGCGGTCACACCCTACTTCGTTAATTCTTACTTTAATAGAGTTGTGTGCATTAAATCTGACCGACTTTAGTCGTACCTTTAGCTCAAATCACACTATAGGACATCAATTCCCATGTACCCATGTGAGTAATCTCGGTGGATAATATGCATCTACCTCCAGCTAGCATCAGCTCTCAGGCGTGTACGGTAACCCCAATTGAGCAGTGCATATTTTGGATTTGAGGCTAAAAGGTATCAACTCTACAATGATAAGGCACAACTCTATTCTAAAACTTTAATTCAGTAAAATCAAGCATGGCTTCAAACACAAAACAATACCCAAAAAGCATAAAACAAAACAAACAAAATTTTTACTTCCACAATCCATAAGTAAACAAATATAAAATCACAACAAAGTCATACCTAGCCATAAGGCTTTACCCTTCTGTGAACTTCACAAGGATATACTAGTGCGCTGATGCACCTACGACTTCAAGACAAACTGTACATTAACATAACAGTCATACAATGTGACTTCTTTAATATTACAACAAGGATTATTCCTTAAACCTCTTTATGTTAAACAATTATGTGTGCCGTGCGTGTTTTAATATTTTTCTTCTCACCAATGAAATGCTTTGCATGCATTTACCTATTTGGACGTTGCACCAAAATCAACGTGCAACTCCATAATTATGTAAGCTACCCCCTACACATCCTCCAATTATATGGTTTCACCGCATGCTGTCTGTGATTCCTAGATAAAACGTTACGTTATAGCTTATGTCGGATTGTACGATAGACTACCTCGCGCTCATGGCGGTTGGCATCTAGTCACCAACTACATGACTTGGCTCCAGTGACAGTACAAATATATCATGTAACTATTCGTCAGATAGCTAAAATAATGAACCATCAGGATGAACTATAATTATCCATGTGTTCACAAACCACATGGCTATAATACTCAACATAACAATCATGCATTATATGTCCTTTTAACAAGGTCTAGAATCTCTTCCCTTTATAACTTGCCTGAGCGGCCCGGGTGGCTAGCACCGACCCTCGGCTAAGGAAGTCGCTACACAATAGAAAGTGGAATGGGTCGTTTCACCAATTATCTCGACCTTTCTAAAAGTTTGAAAGCCTCCCTCTCTAAGCAGTGGAGATTTACAAGACAAATACTGTGTCCTGACCGGCACACATGTTCCCAAAGGATCTTAATTGACTATTATGCCAACAGGTATTGAATGAGCTTTTGTAATTATTCCTACGTCGAGGATAATGATTAATTAATGGCCTCACATGGGTCCATTCAACATGAAGGTTCGGGGTTCGCAATGCATGAGCCTGGCGGTTGACCGATGTCTCAAGTATAATATAGGCGCACAAAACCACTGTCGCCATGAGTTTTCGCTGCCAACGAGCGTAAATAACTCATCAATAAGTTCTCGGGAAATCATAGAGCTGCGAGGTGTCCTTGTTTCCTCGACTCTGTCAAGATTCCAGTCCGGAACACATTTCAATCCTTTCTTCAGAGTTAGGGTCCATCACTACAACTCTGGAACTAATAATATCTCCAACAATGTCCACGACATAGGAGAATTCATACGTAGAATAGACTATCTGGCCCCTAATGCTCCATGCTACGACACTCCGACCTACAATATTAAGAGAAATCTAACATTTACTCTATAAGCTTCTCAATTAAGCTGCAAATTCAATTCACTAAAAGCTCTTTCATTACTGGTATCATTACTGAATATCTGCAATATTCTGATATAAAACTTCTTTCCATAATTACTGAAATGTAATCTCACTGTAACATCTTCCTGCTTAGATTGATAAGTCTTGCACTTAGCGTTAATAATTCTCACTTACAACATTTATTTGTTTCCTGATGTGTTCATTCATACTCTTAATAACCATTATTATTATTATCATCATTTCTCACTGACATAAATGACCAAAATCATTATTTATTATTATTCTCACATAAATTACCAAAATTTCCGACATAGCTAGACGTTTTAAACTCGAACAATCGCGTTCGTTGCATTTACATAACTGATTGCCATTCTTAATTCATAGTGGGAATAATTACTCCACTTAATGATGCAAATCAACATCTCAACTCTATAAAAATCAACTCAATACAGATTAAACATGGAGGATCAGCCTCCTAACTGATTTTTACTGGCATCTATAAGGAATTCACAATACCTTTACGGAATCACAGACATGCAGCGGTCCAAACTTCTACATAATCATAACCATAATTTGTGGGGTACTTACATCTCTATAGGCATCTAAGGTGGCTCCGACCAATCATATTCTTCCATGTCGCCCGCCATAATGGGTTTAACGCGACATATTTCTCTTGTTTACACACATTTGATTACACATAATTTCTATCACCAACACGACACGTTGCATACCTTTCAGGAAGTTATCACTCCCCAAACATGTGAAACACTTCATCAAACACTACTTTAAATAATATTTTTACAAATGCATTACACTGAACACTCGTCACTTTATACACACTTCAATGCTGAAATTCCCTAGCAGAGATCGAAATTGCAGGTGTCGACGGCATCTTACGTTACCAACTCCTGATTGAAAGTCTGGTTATCTGCTCTCGGAACTCTCCAACAGTTTTTATGAATATCATTACTCCTACAGTAAGCGTCCTGCGTTACATCAATACGCTGGCTCCCAAACATGAGCGTTAACATCTGGTACTCTCATGGCAATACCAAACACTTAGTAGAGTTTCTTTCGCGCATTCTATCGTAGTTACACATACACGATTAGTTAATACTATACACACTGCGCTTAATAAAGTTCAACACTTTCACAAATAATTATATACAATAGTTCTACCGTTAGTCTATACGGTGCTTCATAACTGAACACGTCATAGTTCGTGCTGCTGATTATGCCTGTATCACGACTATTATTCATACAAGCATATTTACTGTTTCTTTTACACATACCCGTCTTTGTTCGGCGTCTTGATGAATAGATCCGTCATGCGTTTGCCTTGACGAACTTGCTTCAACCTGGCTGTAGCTGACTGAAGTTTCACTTGAAGACTGCACGTAACTTATTCGAAGACTTCTGTATGCGACTTACACGCTGTCTCGTACTGCTGCATATTTGCTGCATACTGATTGCAACTTATTGCCATTGTGCTACAACTGAAAACTGCGTAAGACAATAACTGGCTGTAACTGCGCTTGGCGGCATGTAGACTGAACTTGACTGCGTTACCACTGTGTTTCAACTGAGCATAGCTGAGAGCTCCTCCTGGGGTCTACTCCCTTATATCGGATTTCCACAGAAAGTAGAGCAACATCTTCCCGCGTAATCTTGGCTCCTCTCACAGCATGATTCAGGTCTTCAAACCATGATCATTGTGTTCCTCTCTCTTCACAGGTCCCAAAACTATCTGTGTGCAAAGGAATCGCTCGTCCAATTAATTAATATTAATTCCTTTCTCCATGGCGTGGGACGCTACCTAACGGGAAACCCCCGGCAACATCTTCACATCCATCCGCGAACAATGGTCGTTTTACAGTCCTTACGCACATCATTAAATATGCACCAATTTCGCAGGTAAAAGACTCTAAAATTATCTTCTTGCCAAGATATTCACCTGTGTGCAACTCTCATCTCGCTTCGTTACTCCAATCACGAGTAATCAATGATTTTTCTGGGCATTTCTCCGCCCCTACTCCAAATCCATTCTCCGTCGGGGAATAACTATGTCATTATTCAGGCCTCACCCCTGCTCCAGACGACATAATGGGGTCGCAGAGATGGACGTGGCTCCACTGGGACCAACCCACAATTGTGGGCCAATTAGTAAATGTCAGCTCTGCCCTCCTCTGTGCTTCAAGCCTCCAATAGCTTACACCAAATCGTCTTATAATGATATAATCTGCTCATTATTTCCTACATTATTTTACTAAATAATGCCGTTTCATCAAAAATCACACCAGTGATTAAATATACATTTCTTTCGAGGGGTTTTTACCAAGAAACTCCCTGTACAGATCTCTGGTTCGCTTCCTGGTGGAACCTTTATACTGAGATCACAGTCTCTGAGAACCATGTTCGATTCCAGTCAGCATAACCCCATCGGGTTCACTACTTACCACTAAAATGTACTTAAACTTTACAATTCTTTTACACTGTGCACTCATTACACACACTAATAATACTGTGCATGGGTTTTTAAAAATATGAAATAGTTTCTGTTTTCACAAAATTACTTGTTTTTGCCATAATGTAAAGTTAAAAATTATTTAAAATTAAACAACAACTATTTTAACTAATATGGATGCACAAAATTATGGGGATAGATATCTTATATTATTGAGATTGCTTAATATTTGCTACTAAATAGTTGTAGTAAAGTCCAAATAAAAAAAAATTGTGCGGAAAAACAACATTCAACTCCGAACATCACTCAAGCACAATCACAACTCAGCCTCATCCAGAAGAACTAATTTAATCTAGGTGAGAGGCAAGCTTGCTACCCATACAACGCTGCGGGTCCAACTAATAAAACATTTTTTTTTTTTACGAGGGATTGTGGAAAATCTTCAAAATACACTTGTGAAGGGTCCACATTCCACAGTAGTGTGGGATTCTTACCCACTAAAAACCACCTCCCTTTTCCCACGATGTGTTCATCACCCCGGAACCGCTCTCGCATTACATCAGGTTGATGTCGTGCTTACTTAGTCATTCAGACTTCTTCTTTCTTCATTTTTTCTTAAGGATGTTCGAACGCATCCATTTCCCTCTTCTTCTGGCGCAGGACACATTCTATGTAAATAGCTATCTGATTCCATGTTTGATCATTTCGGAGCATCATCTGTAGGATGTTCTCCGGCGTGATTGCCCCTGTAGAAGCTTGCAGATCTCTTCTATATGTTGACCAGCGTTCACACACAAAGAATGTGTGGAGCGCATCATCCTCTTCATTACAATAATGACACAAAGGACTATTAGCCACGCCTATGTGATGCAGGAATCTCCGAAAATATCCATGGCCTGTTAGGAACTGTGTCAAATAATAATTGACCTCTCCGTGGTTTCGATCAACCCAGTCAGCCAGACGCGGAATAAGTTTCTTTGTCCATCGACCTCGTGTCTCATCATCCCACTTCTGTTGCCATCGTTCCATACAATGGTTGTGTGCAGACGTCTTTGCCTGGTGTATGTCCAGTTCTTCTTTGGTGCGCCAAACTTCCTGACGCTCTAAGGCAAGTAAATCAATTGGTGCTACTCCCGCTACCACTAGAACAGCAGGCTCTGAAACAGTGCGATATGCACATGAGATCCTCAGTGCTCCTCTTCGTTGTACTGCTGCTATCCTTTTACGATATTTCTCGAACCGTAAGGACTCAGCCCAGATCTCAGCTCCATAGAGTAATATGGACTGGACTGTTGTCATCAGGAGACGTCGTTTGCTAGGCTTCGGACCTTTAATATTACCCATTAATCGGCTCAAAGCGGTCAAGATATTTGCTGCTTTATCCGTCACTCTTTGAATATGGGCCCAGAATGTGAGCTTCGTATCTAGCGTCACACCCAAGTACTTCGTACTCCTTGATGAATTAATCATCGTCCCTCCCACTTGCATTGGTACAAGAGTGTTGATTCTCCTTCTCTTCAGCACAACAATCTCCGTTTTATGGTCTGCTAATGACAGCTTATGTTCCGTCATCCAATCTGTGACACGTCGCATTACCTGATTGAGTTTCAGTTCCGCCAGCTCTATACCACGAGCCACAATCAGAGCAGCAACATCATCAGCATATCCTACCAATATTGCATCTTCGGGAATTTTCAGCCGAAGCAGGCCATCGTATGCAATATTCCAGAGATCTGGCCCAAGAATAGATCCTTGAGCTGCCTCAGCGGTTAATCTTTTAGTCCTATGTCCTTCCTCGGTATCGTACTGCAAAATACGGTCCTTTAGATAATCCCTCATTAACCGCATGAGGTATCTCGGTAGTCTAAATTTATCTTGAAGTGCCACCAAAATGTCACTCCACTGGGCAGAGTTAAAGGCATTCTTCACATCTAGAGTAACAAGTAGCGTAACTTTATGTGAGTAATGGTTACCCATCTGAGCTCTGTTTTCAGTCTCTACAACTACCCGCACAGCATCTATAGTCGAGTGCCCTTTCCGAAAGCCGTATTGTTGGGCAGATAGATCTCCAGCTGATTGAACTGCCTTCAATATTCTAGGCTGTAATAGTTTTTCTAATCCTTTACCAGCCGTATCCAGCATACATAATGGCCTCTATGATGAAGGCAAATTTCCTCCCAATTTTCCTTTACTAATCAGAACTAGTCTGGCCTTCTTCCAGCAGGCACTAAAAACGCCTGCCTTCAGACATGCGTTATACATGTTCAAAAGGAGTCGCGGGCAAGCTCTTGCTGCCTCCTTAAGTGCTTCTGCTGGCATCCCATCTGGTCCAGGAGCCTTCTTGTTCCTGATATAATTAATCGCTTTCAATAATTCTTCCTCGGTGAACAATGGTATTTCTTCAATATCAATGCAATCATCAGCTTCATCAATCCTCTCCGGATGTTCCGGAAACAGCGTACTGACTATTTCGTCCATAGTGTGTGCATCCATTATCGGATTAGAAAAAGTTCCAAGTTTCTTCAATACAATCTTATATCCTAGTCCCCAAGGATCGTTGTCAACTTCTTTGACCATTTCCCTCCATTTGTCAGCTTTACTTCTTTTAATTGCATCCCGAAGCGCCTTTCTTGCTGATTTGTGGTCTTCGGAGAATAAGGCTGCCTCTTCTCTTCCTCTCACTTTATGTGCCCTTCGTCTCATCCTCAGGCAGTGTCGCCTCATATCAGCAATTTCCTCCGTCCACCAGTATGCTGGCTGTTTGTGTTTTCGCGTTTTTTTCCTGCACATGGATTTATTGCAGGCTTGATGAATAAGCAACATATTGTTCTCTACCCATTTATCCGCCGCCTCTCTCCCCTCAAATGAAAAGCAACTCGTTTCAACTTTCACCATTCCTCTCTGTATTACCTCACAAAAATTTTCTTTATCCATATTTGTGGGATTCCAATATGATGGTTTGCGTATGACAGCGCTTTGTAGTCGATTTTGCTGAAGTACACAGAAAGTAACATACTGATGATCGCTTCCTGTGTAGTCCTCAATCACCCGCCATTCAGATATTCTTGACAAAAAATCGTCTGACGCTAAAGTCACATCTGGTATGGTTCCATTGCAGCCAGGTCGTCGAAAGGTAGGCGTATTTCTTACATTTACGGTCGACAATCCTAACCTTGCAGCCATTTCCAGTATACGACGTCCTCTGGAATCTACATCCGGCATACCCCATTCCAAGGCCTTGGCATTGAAATCTCCAGCTACAATAAGGTTATTTCCCATACCACGCAATGTGTCCTCAAGGCTATCCAACGTGTTCTGGAAATCAGCAATGGGCTCGTTCGGAGTGAAGTAACAGCTCACGTACGTAAGCGAGCCATTCTTAACCCAGACGAAACCATCCTTAGAACCTTGATCTGTCACTGGATATTTTCCCAGATCCGGAATGAAAATTGCGGCTGTTCCAAGGTTGTCCAAAAACCACCCATGATGGTCCCTGTTCTGATATTGCTCACTCAGGAGAAAAATATCCACTTCCATTTCAAATGCCAATTGCGTCAAGAGATCATTGGCAGTCCAACTTCTGTGAACATTTCCTTGAAGAACTCTCACCATTTTTTGCCGATTTTAACCTTCTCGAGAGCATCCCTAAACACTATACAGGCGCCTGAACCAGGAACATGGTTCCGTTTGGTGTCATGAACCTCCTTCTCCGTGCATAGCACACATCGTGCTTCACCTTTACAGTCTGATGCTTTATGTCTGGCATCTCCACACTTGTAACAGAGTTTGCTCCTATCAGGGCCATTACAATTCCTTGCAAGATGTCCATATGACAAACAACGGAAACAGCGAGTTACCATTGTTCTCTCCCTTACCCTGCCATATATCCATCCCACTTTCATTCTCCCCTCTTCCAGAAGTTTACCGGCATCTTGCCCTGCTAAATGTATAATAGCCATTTTCTGACTTCTGCTATTGGTTTCCGTGACAAATATTTTGACTTCTCCGCTAAGTGTTTTAATGTCCCGTCTGACCGCCTCCTCCACATCTGCAATAGTCGTGATGCAGTCTAAGTCCCGCACCTCCAGAGTTATTCGGGGGGTGAAAGTTCTGACATCATCATCCTGACCAAGAGCCTCTCTCAACGATTTGTTGAGGTTTTCTCGACCCTCACACGTCGTTGATTTGTTCAATTCAAGAAGAACATCTCCAGACCTGGTCTTCCTAATTGACTTAATGTCCACGCCACTGTCCTCTGGTTTGATCTTGCTACGGATATCTTTAAGTACATCCGCAAAGGATCTGTCTTTTGCTGGCTGAATAAGAACAGCTTCAAGGCGCCTTCTTGGTTTAGGCCTCTTCCCTTCTTCCTTTCTTTCAGGGTTCATGACCACAGTTTGAACCTCTTCTACTCGCTGCTGAGTATTTTCAATTCCATTACTCTGTTGTTTCCTCTTCTTCTTGGGTTGAACTCTTGTCCATTCCTCCTTTTCAGTGTTCTATGGAATTGTTCCCGAAGATATCGGAGACAATTCCTCCGCTCTTGAAGAAAGGTCCTTTTTTTTGAAGCAACAGCAACTCTCTGGCTTTCTTCCAGGATATCCGACTAGTACTCCCTGCATCTAAAGCCTCCTGCAATTTTTTCAAACCAACTTGAATCTCCAGCTTCATATTCCTTTGGGGGATAGCCAAAATGCTCTCCAAAAGCGCCTTAGCAATGTCAAGATACTCCTGTTCTTTGTTTTCATTGTCCGATATCTGCTGTCTTAAGACGGCAAACTTATCGGCATCCAATGCTCCTTGACTCAGTATTTCCTCCATGGCAATGCTACGGGTTAAAAATGTCCGCCGAAACAGAGAGATCTAAACGCCCTTGCCGCCTCCTGGCGACAGAACCTTAACTACTACTAATACCAGATGGCTTTGGAAGTTACGGCAAGACCTTGTACTAACAATACCCTAACCTCTACTTGGACCAAAGATGATATTTCGAGCTCGCTTGTTGGAGATGATACTACCACTTCTTAACCTCAAATTGGTTATGACATTACAATATACAAGCGATAAAATAACCAAAAATGTATATTGCACCAACAACAGAGATATTTATATTAACTGAAATGTACACTGACCTGTTCCCAATTATAACACAAACCAATGATACCTTCTTCTCATGCAAATGCTCATTTTATACACACCAAATCATCAACACCACTATCGTAATCATGGCACCTAACAATCATCCAAAATAATAATAATAATAATAATATAACCACCGTCTGTTTCCTCATGGGTGTACAGTACCCCAGGGGTATGCACCCCTTGGAGACCATCCCCCCATCATCTATTTAAATCTCCTAACTGGCAATCCTTGTAAGTCCAGACCAACATCTACTAACACCGCAAGGACAGCTAGCCATTCTGGAAAGCTGGCCCAATCCTTGCATCACTACTACAAACAGCGACACACTATTAACTAGGACATCTATTCAGCACAATGCTGACAGCACAGCGCCGAAGAGTATAAGAGGGCGTCTTAAGGAGGTCAAGCTCTCAATTATCAGTCTTACAGTGTGGCGGCCCGAGGCTATGCTGGTATCATCAGGTGAGTGAGTCAGCAGGTGTTCAGAATCCTATAACTTTGTAACCTTACCCCCAATTTGTATAGACAAGTTTGTACAGGTTGTAACATCACTACATCCCTTAAAAGGGACTCATAATTCCATTATTACTGACCAATAAACACTTGGTCAGTACAACACACCTGTATTACTATTTTACACGCCTCTTCACGACCTAAAGTCCATCCTGAATCCTCCGTCACTATTAGACGTGACTTACAGTAGCCAGATACTTGCTAGTGCAAGCATCATTGTATTCCCGTACCGGCCTGACTGCTAGGAGCGGCACGCGCCATATAGCTGACGCGTGCAAGTCGATTATCTAACCAGCCAGCTGGACGACCAACGCGTTGACCTGTACACCAAGTTCCATCCCCTAAAGTACACCTACATCTTTTATAGGAACGCCCCCTAGTTCCTATCACTAAACAACACTCTACACTGGTCAGCTTGCCCGACTACGGAAAGCTACCCCCTTTTAGGCACTTCCTTCTAAATCAACACAATAACTCTTCCGTTTTAGATCCGACCACCCCCAAATAAGGGATCTAAAACATGGGTTTGGAGGTTAGGGGATAGACGGTCTATCTGCTTTGTCTTGAATATATATACACTCCTCAGTAAGACTGTAACGGTGCGGTAAACAAGATGGGGAATAAATTAACATAAAATGATGAATGAGATGAAAATGAGACAAAATTAAAATATGCACTTTTGTTCTGTACTTATCTTTAGAGTACACTAAAAATGATATGAGTTGGGCGCCAGACTAATTAGATAGTCAAAAGAAAGGGGGTTGCACAGCTACTCATTGGCAGAAAACACGATATCTTACCCCCGGTCGAAGTGAAACAGAACTACTCAAACCGATTCAGCATTATGAAGGATAGTGGGATTGCCTTATATAATATTAATAACTACTATAAATGAGGGTCCTGACATTGACTTAAAATGAATTTAATGAATCTTGGTAACAATTATAAAAAGACCAACACTATAAGAATAGTTACAAATTTTAATTTAAAGAAAATTTACTGCGGCTCAACAGATGAAGGACAATGAATAGATTTAACTAAAAATGAACACAAGCTTGATTTTACATGGACTGAGAGACGTCAGATAAATCATGATCTTCGCTCACCTCTTGAAGTATTGATATATATTTAGATAATATGACTGATGTCCTCGTTGATCCGTCCCGTAGTTGACATGTTGTAGTACCTTATTGGAGATAGGTTAGCATACCTATTTCCATTACCGACTGTTGATTAACTGTAGCTTTGCTCCATACTATTTGTACTGATCTATCACTGTAGGAACTAACTTCTTGCATGATGCCTCGCTAATGTTTTCCTCTGAATGTATAATGTTGGATGATCGATGCTCAGGGAACGACGGCTTGGTGCAGACTACCCACTCACGTTAAACTGACTCTCAGTACGTATGACTACTGGAGTGACTGAATGAATAATAATAAGTGTCCCTCCTCTTGGTTGAGCTAATGTATTTATAACTTCTTCAAGTTTTTGTCGATAACATGGTTCTTAAAGTCCAACCCTTTCAATTTGACACAGTCTATAAGTCACTGCTCCTTAACGAACAATACTCATCAGAACTACTGACATTTAAATAAACAAAAAACACAAAATGACGAGTTTTAGGTATAGTGTCCCCTTAATCATGTTGAACTGAGGAATCGGACCTATGCGGCTGTAGCTAAAATTGGCCACGATATACTGTACTCAGCGTGTGTGTTCACAGTTGGACTACCGTATCGATAATTGCCGTGTGGCACGGGGAGGGCTCATGGAGAATTTGTAACAAGCAGACTCAAAAACCTTGATGAGTTTCAATAAAATGCATGTACAGTACAAGAAATCTCTTAAATCATTTGTGCTAACCCTGTCTTACACGTGATATTTCTTGAAGAATCCTTATTTTTATTCATTATATCTTAGCACAATAAAGTGTGGTACAATAATTAATTAATTAATTAATTAAGCATGTCCATATTATAGCAAATTCCAACAAATTCTATTATTATGAAAAACTGCGTACGAACTCAAGAATTATGTATTGTGAGGGGCACTTTTTGTTTTCGGGGTGGGAGGAAATATAGCAGCCTTTCTGAACAACAGTTTCTCAGGCCTCACTGGACATCTGAGTCTGAGTCTCCGGCAGGATGTGTCGTGATTTCCCATCACCTCCTCCACTAATACCTTTCTTGGAATTCTTCCCTGGCCCTTCTTCAGCAGATGCTTTGAAACTGCACATGCTCATTTGCAAATGCGTATTCTGAGGGTTTATTGTATTTATTGCATATTCTGAACATAACAGCATAAAAGCCCGAAGGCTGGTTGGATCCTCAAACAGTACCGCCGTTACGTTATGTGGGTAGATACCCACAGAAACCCAAGGCAGCGCTATATTGAGGCATACTAGGCAAGAAGAGGAGTGAGGTAGTTTGCCATTGCTTTCCTCACTGAGTCAGAACAGCAGTACTAAACCTATGAGTAGAACCTTTCACAGCATCCACAGGCACTGACTGTGCCCTGAATGTTATTATTAAGCACCACCCATACCTCAGTAGCTTCCATAAAATCACAGCCATGAGTGAGACTGAGACATATATATTTCAAATTAATTTTAATTTAAAAGATCTTGAACAAAATTGGTTTCACCTGCGTGTTGTTGGCCATCCCTTGTCAGCAACTTACCGAGCAACTGATAAAGAGATAACAGTATTTTACGCCTGGCATTTCAAGAAATAGATGGTGTGGGACATTCCCTTCACCATCTGGGAAGAATCCCTTGTGAGCAACTTTATGAGAAACAGATAACGAGATAACTTTATTTTACGCAAGCATGCTGCCTCAAGTTGCCTAAAGAGAAGAACAACAAAAACAGTTTATTAAATTAGTGGGTGTCAGGTAACAGTGATTATTCCACTGATGGCGTTGTCATCTATTGTGAAATAATATGCTCGAAGGAAGTGAAATGTGAAACTTCAACTTGAGCAGCATGGAAACACGATTGCACATCTTACGACAAAGAAGGGAAAGAAGACTGAATAGGATTGGCTTATTTTTACGTGCATAAATGTCCGGTCCCTACTTATGAATTGCTTGGAAAATCCGTTTCATCTGCAAGTGACAAAGTGACTTATAAGGCGGAGACATTACACAATGTAAACAGTTTTAAATATCTAGGCTTGACGATACAACTCCTTTAGGCGTCATATTAGGCTACGTGTTGCGGCAGCTATGAAAGCAATTTTTGACATGAAGAATTTAAATAGATTATCTCTTAAGACGGCCATGATCTTGTTTGACGTAAAATAATTCCTATTTCGACATATGGTCTGGAAATCATTTGGGATAACCTACACACTTTAGAAACAAGAAGTTCCGTGACGAACTAAAGAGCCTACTTTTCTTAAAATTAAGATTCATGCCAAAGATTAATCTACAGTATATGAACCTATCTAGAATAATGACGAAATTAAGTGGGTAATATCGAAATTTCTTAATTAGTTCGAAATAAGGTATACTAGGCATAATGTAGCCTAATAGAGCAATACAGTTGGCAGCCCTGGTGATTGAATATATTCTTACTTCCATCTCCTAAGGTACAGAATACAAAATGTGGTTGAAGTCCAAAGGACGTTACATGGAGTTAGACATTGGATCTATTAGTACACGTAAAAGCATGTTGGCAACAATGTCATGCGAGTGCTGGTCAGAAATAATCTGAAATATTATATCTTTTTGTGCCAATTTGGGATGATATCCATTTGTTGGTATAGAAGTTACATATATTTAAAAATTGGTCCTATCAGCAGGCTTAGAATCATGTTGGTAGAACTGACGTATATAAGTTACTCCAAATTAATGTAAAATGTCAGGTAATATACGTGTGCATAGTTTAAAGCTGTCGGCTTGCATACTTTCTGATATATTGGTATTTTGATACAAAATAGAGAGCAATTATTAACAGTTGGCAGCCCTGGTGGCTCTTAAGAATACACTCAGTCATATCTGTTTATGTACACATATTACATACAACATTTGGTTGAAATCCAATTGATAGTGTAGAAGTTATATGCATTTAAAAATTGGACTTATCAGAAGGCTTAGAATTATTTTGGCAACACTGTCATGTATGGCCCCCTGGAAATTAAACTGAAATAGAATTATCTACATGTGTGCCAAATTTAGAATAGCTCCCATGTATACCTTCCAAGATATCCAACATGGAGCTCAAATTTATAGTGCGTTTTTTAGCAGTTGGTAGCACTGACATCATTTTCAAATATGGGCCTGAGATATTCCGATATATATCTTTACTCATACTAAATTTGGTTTCGATTGCTGCAGCCGTTTAGGAGTTGATAGGGACACACACACACACACAGCCAGCCAGACAGACAGAAGGACATACAGACAGACAGACAGACAGAAGGACAGACACATTTTCCCGGATATATCTCATAAGTCTACTTTTTCCTCATTTTTGAAAAGTGTGAAAAGTAGGCTAACAAGAAGTTCCGTTAAGAACTATACAGCCTACTTTTCATGCCAATGATTATTCTACAGAATATGAACCTATCTAGAATAATGACGAAATTAAGTTGCTAATATCGAAATTTCCAATTAGTTCGAAATACTGTATACCTGGCATAATGTATCCTAATAGAGCACTACAGTTGGCAGCCCTGATGACTGAATATATTCTTAGTTCCGTCTCTTACGGTACTAACCGCAAAATTTGGTTGAAGTCCACTGGATAGCATGGACGTTACATGCAGTTAAACATTGGATCTAACAGCGCGCGTAAAATCATGTTGGCAACAATGTCATGCATGTATTGGTCAGAAATAATCTGAAATAATATGATCTATTGTTGTGCCAATTTTGAATGAAATCCATTAGTTAGTATAGAAGTTACATGCATTTTAAAATTGGACCTATCAGCAGGCTTTGAATCATGTTGGCAGGACTGACGTATATTAGTTACTCCAAATTCGTCTAGAATGCCAGGTACTATACGTGTGCAAAGTTTAGAGCTATTGGCTTGCATACTTTCTGATATATTGATATTAGGGTAACAAAAATAGAGACAGCACATATTAACAGTTGGCAGCCCTGGTTTCTCCTTAGAATACGCATAGTCATATCTGTTATGGTACACATAGCACATACGCAATTTGGTTGAAATCCAAATGATAGTATGGAAGTTACATGTATTTAAAGTTGGACCTGTCAGCAGGCTTAGAATCATGTTGGTAGCACTGACGTATGTAAGTTACTCCAAATTAATATAGAATGTCAGGTACTATACGTGTGCATAGTTTAAAGCTGTCGGCTTGCATACTTTCTGATATATTGGTATTTGGATAAAATAAATTAGGAGCATTTATTAACAGTTGGCAGCCCTGGTAGGTCTTAAGAATACGCTCAGTCATATCCGGTTATGTACTCATACAACATACGAAATTTGGTTGAATTCCGCTTGATAGTGTAGAAGTTATATGCATTTAAAAATTGGACCTATCAGGAGGCTTATAATCATTTTGGAAACACTGCCATGTTTGGCCTCCTGGAATTTAAACTGAAATATTATGATCTGTACGTGTGCCAATTTTGAAATAGCTCCCATTCATACTTTCCAAGATATCCAACATAGAGCTCAAATTTCAATTGCGATTTTTCAGCAGTTGGTAGCACTGACATCATTTTCAAATATGGCCGTGAGATATTCAGGTATAGATCTTTACTCCTACCAAATTTTGTTTCGATTGCTGCAGCCGTTTAGGAGTTGATAGGGGGGGGGGGACACACACAGCCAGCCAGCCTGACAGACAGACAGACAGACACACATTTGCCCGATCTCATAAGTCTACTTTTTCCTCATTTTTGCAAAATGTGAAAAGTAGGCTAAAAATCAAATCTCGATATTTAAAGACCACCCTCTGTGTATCGAGATTTACTAGATCAAGGCTGGTTTATGAACTTGCTTAGGAGACTTTTTAAATTGAAGATTTGAGATTCATGATCGCGCTACCTTATACCGACAATTGGAAGAAACTCTTGGACGAAAGATTGGCCAAAAGGAATGGCATTTGTATTGACTTCTACTCGACTGAAGCAATGACGAATAGGACTTGGACCAATACTAACCAGGATCTCCGACATTATGTCAATGCTATGGCAGTTCATGGATACCACTATAAACTCTGCAAAACTAAGATCTTTCATGAACCTGACGATAGTCGTGTGTGTGCAGTGTGTGATTCGACTTGTCCTCGTTACCATGTTGTGGAATGCACAAAGCGAAATAGGCCTATAATAGACTTATGTTTACATGAAATATAATATGTTTATATACACAATTTTTGTGTTTTATTAAATTAATAAAAATCCGTTTGATGTAGGCTACCTGGGTTTCTAGTGAACAGAGTGTTCACTTGCGAAAAGATACTTTTCTTTTCGCAGTAAGACACAGAATATGTAATTTTACATTAAACAAATAAAATATGTAACAATAAATAATACATTATGCTAGAACCCTATAATGGCAATAAATAAGACACGAGTGTCTTAATTACCATTATAGCCTAGGCGAGTTGCATACGTCTCTTTATGTTCGACGATAATTATAACTTAATTTTATGCTAGAACATAAATATCCATAAATATCTGTCGAGATACCGTGAGTTCCATTTACAGAACAGAGCGCATGCGTGGATCAAAGACATTGGCAATGTCCTAAATACCAGACCCAATTAACAATAATTAATCACAATTCAGCAATATTTCTACATACAAGTACATTTAAACTTCATTCAGACAACAGCCAATCAGAGCACATCTCCAGCCAATCAGCGCACAGCACTACAACATTCAAACTCCCCGCTCCAGTGACAGGCTTTACACCACAACAACACTAGACACAATTACTTCTCACTATTATCAAACATATGAGGTGGTAGATGAGGCCTTTATGAAGCAATTTATTGCTACAAAACAATGCCAAACCTACTACAGGTCTTTATGCTTCATCTCTTCAAAAGCACTACTTAACTTCCACATACTCAAGGTCTGCTATACTTCCACATTACATTACGAAGCTGCTGCATAAATTAAAACCATACACATACTGCAAAATCACACACAGCTCAACCATGGTGAGCGAAACGAGAATAATAACAACTACAGCTTCGGCAGGAGTGTGTACTGGCCAACAATGGCCAACAGGCACATCCTGACCCGACCTTAAGTTGAAACGGACTGCAACTCTCTTTCTCATTTTGCACTGGCCCAAATTAATTAATTGATTGCCCCAGTAATTAATTAATTAATTAATTATATATTATACTTGCACAACTAAAAGACCACTGCACTGTAAATACTCTGGCTATAGGTCATTCATTAGACTACAACCAGAGGTAACGTACTCAACTCACTATTATTATTACTACCCCCCAAACATTTCCCCGGTTTACGGGCACCAGAATCTTAATTTCGTCCTGCATTCACCTGTCTAGGTGATATGCTTGTCACTTCCTGAGAGTGATAGTTTCCAGCCTCCATAACGTTTTAGTGTCGTTATATCAGCACCAGCTCCAGCATTCACTAAAATTATCGCCGAAACCCTACGAAAGCAATTCCCTGTGAAGAAATTGGAATTGGGGATATTAAGGTGCAGTGCTATTTCTAGTCTCATATTCGCCAGTTTATTTATGCCAAGTTTCGGACGGTGCTCTTCCCATGTCGGTAATTTATAAACAAGAATGGAGTGTTGCAAACTTCTGGATGTAGATTCATAAATGTCTAAATTTCTCGCATATTTCATGGTATTTTCCTGTTACCGTAAAAATTCGTGCTGTTTTCATCTTTGTGTTTGGTTTTGTAACTACAATGGTTGTTCCGATATCCTGTACAATGTCAACTTTCAAATCATGTAATCCATGTCCGACATGTTTGATTTTGGAAACAAGTACGTTGTGCGCAGGTAAGATGCAATCCTTACCTAATTCATAAAACAACTGTTTCGTAATCGAAATCTTGAGCTCTGATTGGTGGAGAACTTGTATCATTATGAAACTTGAACTATAATGAGCCTCTTTATGATGCAATTTTCTGGCATATACGAGAGACGTGCTATATTGTTTAACAGTTTATTATTTTCTACCCAAATGAAGTACATTACACATCAGTTGTCACGTCTACATTCTCAAGATAATCGCCTTGTTACTTTATGCACTTTTACCATCGATGTGTCAGTCTCTCCAGACCTTCCTGAAACCATTCTTTCGGAGTGCTGCGCACCCTCGCCTTGACAGCTGTGTCCAGAGGTTTCTTCATGTTCCCGAACAGGTGACAATCACTTGGAGCCAAGTCGGGAGAGTGTGGTGGGTGTGGCAGCACCGTGAATCCCATTTGGTCAATGGCAGCGGTGGTCTCTCGGCTAGTGTGGGGACGGGCATTGTCATGTTGCAGAAGCACACCTTTAGTCCATCTTCCTGGCCGCTTAGTTTGCATGGCGTGACGTAAGCCCTTAAGGGTTGCTGCACTGTTAATCGTGGCCCCCAATTCCAGCCAGTCAATGAGGGTGATGCCCTTTGTGCCCCAGAACATTGTCGCCATTCGCTGGCCAACTGATGGCACTGTTCGACATTTCTTTGGCGGTGGACTGATCCTATGCTTCCATTGCATGGTCGCCGTTTGGCGGATTTTGCTGAACTGGACACAGCTGTCAAGGCATGAATACGTACCACTCCTTAAAGACTGTTTCAGGAAGGTCTGGAGAGACTGACACATCGTTGTCAACAGTGCATAAAGTTACAAGGAGATTATGTTGAGAAGGTGGACGCAACAACTGATGTGAAATGTACTTCATTTGGCTAGAATGAAATAAAGTGTGAAACAATATAGCACGCTAATATTTACATTTCACCGTGATCGAACATAATAGTACATTATATGATTGCTAAAGTTCTGATTCATGGATATTTACCGTCTTTAGTTATGTACGGTGTAAGCAAAGGGAAATAATATGTAATTACTTAAGAATTCTAGCACCATTGATCATCCACCCAAGCAGGCTTTTAATTTCTCAGGATTTTGGACAATGTTGATCTGCTTGAGATATTTTGATGTAACTTCGAATCCATGCGTGCTGTGCCCAGGAGATAGTTAACAACACCTTCATTTAAGATTAAACCTACGGACGTGAGAAACTTGAACATTACAGGACCCAAGGAAGCCCCAAATGCCTCTTTGATACAACGAACAATATCACACTAGGAGGCCGTGTTCGACCTGCCAACCACAATGTATTTTGATTGACTGTAACAAGCGAACATGATCAACGAATTGAACGATAGTTCAATTAATTTGTGATGGATTTCATTATTTGTTTACGAGCAGTCTCATGAATGTTCGACTGCATCGATGATTGAAAAAATCGTGTTATATTACTGTTGTTGTCATTCTTTTATTTGATACACTAATTACAAGTATCTGTTCCAGCTCTTTATCCGTCCATTAGACAACCTGTGTTCTGAACACAATGTTTCATTTTTAGCCTACTTTACTCATTTTGCAAAAATGAGGAAAAAGTAGACTTAAGAGATCGATCCGAGAAAATGTCTGTCTGTGTGTCTGACTGACTGTCGTTCTCTCTGTATGGCTGTGTGTGTGTGTTTCCCCGCCTATCAACTCCTAAACGACTGCACCAATCGAAACCAAATTTAGTATGAATAAAGATGTATACCGGATTATCTCAAGCCCATATTTGAAAATGATGTCAGTGCTACCAACTGCTGAAAAAACGCACTTGAAATTTGAGCTCCATGTTGGATATCATGGAAGGTATACATGGCAGCTATTCCAAAATTCGCACACATGTAGATAATACTATTTCAGTTTAATTTCCAGGAGGCCATACATGACAGAGTTGCCAAAATAAATTTAAGCCTTCTGATAAGCCCAATTTTTAAATGCATATAACTTCTACACTATTCATTGGATTTCAACCTAATTTTGTATTCTGTACCTTAAGAGATGGAACTAAGAATATATTCAGTCACCAGGGCTGCCAACTGTAGTGCTCTATTAGGCTACGTTATACCAGGAATATTTCTAACTAATTAGACATTTCGATATTACCAACTTAATTTCGTCATTATTCTAGATAGGTTCATATACTGTAGAAAAGTAGGCTCTTTAGTTCGTCACGGAACTTCTTGTTAAGAGACCGAATCTGACCTATTTTAAGGGAAGTCGTAAAAGTCCAAATAAGTTAATTTTGACATTTTAAATTTTTTACGCTTTAATAATATATGATTCATTCTGATTAATTTGGTATGTGTTTTATTATAATATTCCAATATTTACTATTTTAATTAAATTTTATTATACAGGTATTACTGCGGGAAGCGTGATGGGCCAATGGCTTAGCTGCTTGTCTTTCACCCGGACGGCCGGGGTTTGAATCCCGGTGACAGTGGGGTGGAATTTTCACCTGAAAAATCACGTGGTGTCAGGAAGGGCAACCGGCCTTAAATCCCTGGCCTAAACGAAAATGAGCCTGGTTGGCTCGGGCGACCCCAAATAATTGGGAAAATCCGAAGAAAGTTATTTTATACAGGTATTACTGTAGTCCTAATTTGTCTCTAAAGAATCATGCAAGGTTTTATAAACAGCATATCTCACAAACAATTTGGTCTAGAAGGCTGTGGTTAGGCTTATATTTCAAAGGAAATCATCAGTTGGCTATTCTGTGAAGAAGAGTGTCAGCGGTCGATGGTCCCCCGATATCCCTGTCTAACGGGCACAATACACTTATATAGTTGCTATTACAGCAACTAAATACTTTAACCCATACCTTTAGATTTAATAGCCCAAGTGTAATGGATCTTATGCTGATCACTTGACGAAACTGGCCTTCAAAGTGTATTTTTAGCCTACTTTTCACATTTTGCAAAAATGAGGAAAAAGTAGTCTTATGAGATCGATCCGGGAAAATGTCTGTCTGTCTGTCGGTCTGTCTGTCTGTGTGTCTGTCCTTCTGTCTGTCTGTCTGTATGTCTGTCTGTGTGTGTATCCCCCCCTATCAACTCCTAAACGGCTGCAGCAATCGAAACCAAATTTGGTATGAGTAAAGATCTATACCGGGACATCTCAACGTCATACTTGAAAATGATGTCAGTGCTACCAACTGCTGAAAAATTGTAATTGAAATTTCAGCTTCATGTTGGATATCTTGTAATATATACATGGGAACTATTCCAAAATTGGCATATATATATATATAATAATACTTCAGTTTAATTTCAGGAGGCCATGCATGACAGTGTTGCCAAAATGATTCTAAGCCTTCTGATAGGTCCAATGTTCAAATGCATATACCTCCTACACTATCAATTGGATTTCAACCAAATTTCGTATGTACTATGTGTACATAAACTGATATACCTGAGCGTATTCTTAAGAGCCACCGGAGCTGACAGCTGTCAATAAATGCTCTCTCTATTTTTTATCCAAATACCAATATATCAGAAAGTATGCGAGCCAAGAGCCTTAACCTTCGCATACGTATAGTGCCTGAAATTCTAGATTGATTTGGAACAACTAATACATGTCAGTGCTACCAACATGATTCTAAGCCTACTGATAGGAACACTTTTTAAATACCAGTAACTTCTATACTATCATTTGGATTTCAACCAAATTTCGTATGTGCAATGTGTACCATAACATATATGACTATGCGTATTGTTAAAAGCAATCAGGGCTGCCAACTGTTAATAAATATTGTATACCCTAATATTAATATAGGCTACCAAAAAGTATGCAAGCCAACAGCTCTAAACTATACGCACGTATAGTACATGCCATTCTAGATTAATTTGGAGCAAATAATATAGTGCTACCAACATGATTCTAAGCCTGCCGATAGGTCCAATTTTAAAATACCAGTAACTTCTATACTAACAAATGGATTTCATCCAAAATTGGCGTTGTGGCAATAGATGACAATATTTCAAATTATTTCTGACCAACACATGCATGACATTGTTGCCAACATCATTTTACGCACGCTGACAAGTCCAATGTTTAACTGCATGTAAAGTCCATGCTGTCCATTGGACTTCAACCAAATTTTGTATATTGTGCCTTTAGAGATGGAACTAAGAATATATTCAGTCACCAGGGTTGCCAACTTCAGGCCTCTATCAGGCTACATAATGCCAGGTATATTTCGAACTAATTAGAAATTTTCGATATTACCAACTTTATTTCGTCCTTATTCTAGATAGCCTAGGTCCATATAGATTAATCACTGGCATGAATCTTAAATTTTAAGAAAAGTAGGCTCTTTAGTTCGTCACGGAACTTCTTGTTAGCCTACTTTTCACATTTTGCAACAAGTAGTTCCCTGAAGAACTATACAGCCTATTTTCATATATCCTACTTATGTTAATTGCCATTATCAACATACAAAATTTCAGTTTGACTGCTGTAATAGATTCGTAGACTAAATATTTCGGATGGTCGCCATGTTGGACGTTATATATGTAAGTCCTAGAGTTATGTACTGTTACATGAGGATTATTGTGTACGTGTAGCATTCAAACTTCAATCGCATAATTAGGACACAAGAAGAAACAACTAGATTTTAAAATTTCGCACAGCTGCCATCTTGTGGTTATGGAATCAATTGAAATAAATTAGATGCCAGTGGATTAACATTCATATAAGGATTTACTGTACCAAGTTTCACTACACTCGGATGGTTAAATTGCGAGAAACGTCCATGTGAATATTTATACTTCGCGTCGCCGCCATGTTGGATTTGTGATCACCAGGTTATTGAAAGTCCTATAGGTAAACTTATGTTCATAGCCCCTATGAACATAAAAATATTCAGTTTGATTGCTTTAATAGATTCGTAGATATTCATACCCGTCTAAATATTTCGGATGGTGGCCATGTTGAATTGTTAAATGCATAGGCCATAGAGTCATGTACCATTAAAGGAAAATTAACGCGTAGGTTCATTATTCAAACTTCCACTTCGATCACATGATTACGACATAAGAAATAAAAACTTAATTTTAAAATTCGCACAGCCGCCATCTTGAGGTTATGTAAACAATTGAAATAAATTAGATACCGGTGCATTGCAATGTGGATAGACATTTCGTGTACCAAGTTTCAATGCGTTTGGAACATTGAAACGCGAGAAAGGTCTATTTAAATTTTCGAATTCGCTTGGCCGCCATTTTCGTTATGTAGTTAACCGGTTTTTGAAAATCGTATAGGTGAACTTCCAGTAGCGCCGTTTATCTCCGTACAATATGTCAGGGTGATACCGCTAATAGTATCAGAGATACTATTTCGCACAGCCGCCATTTTGTGGTAATGTAAACAATTGAACGAAGTTAGATGTCAGTGCATTACAAAGTGTATAAACATATACTGTACCAAGTTTTATTGCGTTTGGTTGGTTAAATCGCGAGAAACGTCTATTTAACAGTCGCAACGTCGCTTGGCCACCATGTTGGTTTTGTAGTTACCAGTTTTTCAAGTCACATAGGTGAACTTCTAGTAGTTCCCGTTATCACCTTAAAAAAATCCAGGGTGATATCGGTAATAGTTTTGGAGATATTGAATGATGGTGAAATATTTCGCACAGCCGCCATGTTGGATTGGTGAGACGTAACAAAATTTGAAGGGCACGGTCGGGGTCGCCCGGAATAGTGCTATGATCTTACCGAGTTTCATTGAAATCGCTCTAGCCGTTTAGAATTTATTAGGGACACACACACACACACACACACACACGAACACACACACTGACAAAAGGTGATCTCATAAGCCTATTTTTTCAAAATTGAAAATAGGCTAAAAAATGAGGAAAAAGTAGACTTATGAGATCGATCCGGGAAAATGTGTGTCTGTCTGCCTGTCTTTCTGTCTGTATGTCTGACTGTGTCCCCCCCCCCCCCTATCAACTCCTAAACGGCTACAGCAATCAAAACCAAGTTTATTATGAGTAAAGATGTATACCGGAATATCTCACGCCCATATTTGAAAATGACGTCAGTGCTACCAACTGCTGAAAAAACGCACTAGAAATTTGAGCTCCATGTTGGATATCTTGGAAGGTATGCATGGGAGCTATTTCAAAAGTGGCACACATGTAGATAATACTATTTCAGTTTTATTTCCTGGAGCCCATACATGACACTGTTACCAAAATAATTTTAAACCTTCTGATAGGTCCAATTTTTAAATGCGTATAACATGTACACTATCAATTGGATTTCAACCAAATTTTGTATGGAGTATATGTACATAAACAGATATGACTGAGCGTATTCTTATGAGCCACTAGGGCTGCCAACTGTTAATAATTGCTCTCTCTATTTTTTAAATCCAAATACCAATATATCAGAAAGTATGCAAGCCGACAGCGATAAACTATGCACACGTATAGTACCTGACATTCTATATTACATTGGAGTAACTTATATACGTCAGTGCTACCAACATGCTGCGAAGTCCAACTTTAAATACATGTAACTTCTATACTATCATTTGGATTTCAACCAAATTTCGTATGTGCAATGTGTACCATAACAGATATGACTATTGGTATTCTTAAGAGCAACCAGGGCTGCCAACTGTTAATAAATGCTGACCCTATTTTGTTACCCTAATGTCAATATATCAGAAAGTATGCAAGCCAATAGCTCTAAACTTGGCACAGGTATAGTATCTGGCATTCTAGATTAATTTGGAATAACTAATATACCTCAGTGCTGCCAACATGATTCTAAGCCTGCTGATAGGTCCAATTTTAAAATGCATGTAACTTCTATACTAATGGTTTTAATTCAAAATTGGCATACCAATAGATCAGATTATTTCTGATTATTTCTGACCATCACACGCATGGCATTGTTGCCAACATGCATTTACGCGTGCTGATAGATCCAATGTGTAACTGCATGTGACGTCCATTGGGCTTCAACCAAATTTTGTATTCTGTACCTTAAGAGATGGAAGTAAGAATAGATTCAGTCACCAGGGCTGCCAACTGTAGTGCTCGATTTGGCTATATTGTACTAGGTATATTTCGAACTAATTAGGAATTTCGATATTTCCAACTTAATTTCGTCATTATTCTAGATAGATCCATATAGATTAATCATTGACATGAATCTTACATTTTAAGAAAAGTAGGCTCTTTAGTTCGACACAGAACTTCTTGTTTTTTCCAGGATCAGGGAATAACCCATCTCTTTTGTCCGTGTGTGTGTGTGTCCCCGCCTAATAACTTCTAAACGGCTGGAGCGATTGCAATGAAACTCGGTAAGATCATAGCACCATTCTGGCCGACCCCGACCGTGCCCTTAAAATTTTATTGTGTCCCACCAATCCAACATGGCGGCTGTGCGAATTATTTCACCAGCATTCAGTATCTCTGAAACTATTACCGATATCGCCCTGAAATAGTGTACTGTGATAAAGAGCAATACTAGAAGCTCACTTATGTGACTTTTAAAAACCTGGTGACTACAAAACCAACATGGCGGACAAGCGAATTTGAGAATTTTAAATATACTTTTCTCGCGATTTAACCATCCAAACGCAGTGAAACTTGGTACAGCAAATGTTTATACACATTGTAATGCACAAAAGTCTAATTTAGTTCAATTATTATTATTATTATTATTATTATTATTTATTAAATCGTTACAAATACACACATTTTACAAAATTCATAATATCTGTACACATTTTATGAATTTTCTTACACTTCCTACTCATTGTTTAACCTGTAAATTTACAATTATTAAATTATATTGTTACAATATGATAAATACAGGTCGAAATAGGATATCAAATTCATACAGAGCAGGAAGAGATATCACATATGCCACTAAAAGGTGCAACCTTGTGTGTGGCATGCATATCGTTGATTACTATTTCTAAAAATTGTATAATGGCTTAGCCGAATAACACGTTCTATGTAAATGATGTATACACAAAAAAATAATGAATAAGAAGGAAAATTGAATTTGTGTTTTATAAACTTGTAGGCTCAACTAATTATATTTTCAATTTTAATATTGTTTTTTCTGAGAAAATGTTTTATTTGCATCTTCAGGTTTGCATGATTTCCTTTAAATTCTTTTAATTTAATTGGGAGAATGTTATATAATTTTGGTGAGAAATACAGAAAGTTTCGTTTGGCTATACCTAACTTAGGTTGATATAAAATAGAGTGATTCTCTGTAATACTTCTGGTTTCATACCCGTGGCTAACAACTTGAATTCTATTTCTATCTTTAAAAATGTATTTATATATTTCAAAAGCATACAATTGTTTAATGTTGAAGACCCTTCTCTCAGCATACAGTCTCATAGTCGGATATAATCTGTCTTTCTTCAACATTATTCGTAATATGAGATTCTGCACTATCTGAACTTTAGTACATTTTCATAGGCGCCTCCCCAGGCAAGAATACCATATGTAAGAACTGACTGGACTAGAGCATGGTAGATGTCTCTTATTAATTTGTAATTGACAATATGCTTCAAATTGTGAAATATATAGATTGTTCTTCTTATTTTACTTGTAAGGTGTTTGCATTGGCTTTTCCATTTCATGTCACTATCTATAAATAATCCCAGATATTTAAATGTATCAACTTTAGCTATTTTAGGACAGTCACAGTTCTGATTACAGTTCAAAGTGTGTATTTTTAGTTCATTAAAATCATCTTCAACTGCTTCTAAACTGAATCTTACGAACTTTGATTTATTTATATTTAAAAATAGTTCGTTACCATCTAACCATACCTTTAACAATTTCAATGCCGCAGTTGCAATTTGTTTTACATTTCCCCATGTTGTACCTTCAACACAAACTACCGTATCATCTGCGTATGATATGACATTAACATTTTTCAATTCCATGTATAGATGATTCAATATCGTTTATAAAAATCAAAAATAATAATGGACCCAGCACTGTGCCTTGTGGTATTCCTCTTTTCACTCTTAAAGGTAGACTTGTAGTTCCATTTATTCTAACGTATTGAATCCTTTCAGCCAAATAGCTTTCTATCAATTTCAGTGCTATGCCTCTGATGCCATATCTTTCCATCTTCTGAAGGAGAATATGGTGAGGTATGGTGTCAAAAGCCTTCTCTAAGTCGAGAAATATGGCCAAGGTCGGTTTCATACTGTTCATATTTTCATAAATTCGCCTAGTTAATTCCCCATAGCATCAGTGGTGCTGACATTTTTATAAAGCCAAATTGTCTAGTTGATAGTAGATTGTGTTTCTTCAAAAACTGATAAATATGATTCTTTATACATTTTTCAAATAATTTTGATATGACTGTCGTTAACGATATCGGTCGATAGTTCTTTAGTTCTGAAGGATTACCTGTTTTATGTAGCGGTTTTACAATTGTAATTTTTAATTGCTTTGGGAAGTATCCAACTGAAAGTGACTCGATTATTATTGTTAGTAAAGGACTCTTTAAAGAATTAAAATACTGCTTAATAATTTGAGCTGAGATGTTATCTATTCCCATTGCTTTAGTGTCGCTTATTTCGTGTAGGTACTTATGTAAATCCGCTTCGGTAATCGGAATTTTAAAAAACAGGAATATGAGTTTCTGTTGATTTTCAAGGAAAAATCTGGATTTTTCTTAATATTTTTTGACATGTCAGTAGTTTTGTTAATAAAATAATCATTGAATGTATTAGCTATAGTGAAATCATCATCGTAAACATGATTTTGAGATCTTATTTTTGTTATATTTTCTTTATGACTTTTTCTTTGTGTTATTTCATTGACAATGCCCCATACTTTTTTTTGGATTATTAGACTTGGAATTTATTAATTGTTTATAGTGGTCAGTTTTAGCTTTATTAAGCAATTCGTTTAATTTATTTCTATACCGCTTATATTTCTCCTTCATGGCATTGTTCTCTTTATTTGCTATACATTCCTGATACAACCTATCTCTGGTGTGAATGGACTTAATTAGCGCGTGCGTGATCCACTCCTTTCTCTTTCGTTGCTTTGAATTTAATTGTATTGAAGAATTTTTAATGCAATATTGGATAGTTTGTATAAATGTATCTACTTTAGAATCCAAGTGGTTGTTCCCTAATAGGCTACTGTATCCCAATTAATATTGCTCAATTTATTTTTAAGCATCTCACTATCTAACTTAAATCTATGTTCACGTTTGTTACACTGAGCTGCTTCTAAGTCACGGCCATTTTCAAGATTTATACTAACTAATATAGGATAGTGATCTGTAATTCTGTTCTGTGATATAATGGGTAAGATGTTATCACTAGAAATACCGCTACGAATAAGTGCATGATCAATACAGGTTTTGCTCGTTGAAGTTTCTCTAGTGCTGCCATATATCAACGATCTAAAATTATGCTCATGCAGTAAGTTTAAATATTCATTAGAGTCGTACTCATCAAATATATCTATGTTAGTGTCGCCTAGAATCAACTCTGTTTCTAGTGTACATTTTTGCTGGACATAATCATGGAGATTATTAATAAATAGTTGTTTATTGTATTTTGACGAACGGTATATGCCTGTCAATGCAATTCTATTGTTCCCATAATTTATTTTGAGCCTAAGGAGTTTGAAATCATTGTAAGTCACATTTTCTACCTCATGGTCAATAGAATTATTCACCATAAAAACAACTCCATCACATTTATTAAAGCATCCTTCGTTATAGTATGTTTTATAGCTGGAATGCTTGCATATATTAAAGTTACCTAATTTCCAAGTTTCTGTGAGTATAACGACATCAAATATATGCTTCTAACTCGGCATCTAAATTTATTTTATTTTTAGATAGACTTCTAATATTTGTGTGAAATATGCTTAAGTTATTTACTTTCTTAAATTTAAGTATTTGAGACACACATTGATCAATACCTCTACCTACTTCTGTATGAATTTGATATCTTACAAAGTCATCATTAAATAAAGTCATACACAGAAATATTTGACAGGAAGAGGATATTTACAATTAGTCAGCTGTTGAGATCTGTTAGTAAGGTATACTAATTACTGTATTGGCGAAGTAGCAGGTAGGGGTGATCGCTTTGTGGCAGTAACAGGGGAGCAGTAAGTGGGAGGGGAGGGGTTAGTGACCTTCGCGTGAGCTGGTGTTTCCAAATGACAAAGGAAGCTGAAGTGCGTACCAACTTATACGTATTAAAGTCTTTAGCAGCTGATGTTAACCTATACTCTAAACTAACTCGAAGGATTCGAATGAATCATGCAATAAATTAATGAATGAAGTGAAATTAATAAAATATAATGCGTATTAAATTAGTGAGTTTAATTAAATTAAAAATTAAATTGAAAAGGAAATTAAAAATGTAATGTTTTATTATTTGTTTACACAACCTCAAAATGGCGGCTGTGCGCAATATTTCATCGGCATTCTATATCTCTTAAACTTTTACTGATATCACCATGACACTTTTCACGGTGACAAAATATATTTTTCAAGTTTATCTATGCAACTTGCAAAATAATGTAAAGTGCAAAACGAACATGGCGGCCAAGCGAAATTTAAACATTTTAATAGACTTTTCTCATGATTTAACTCTCTGAGCGCACTGAAATGTGGTACAGTAAATGATTTTACATAGTGTAATGCACTAGCATCTAATTTAGTTAAATTGTTTACATAACCTCAAGATGGCGGCTGTGCGAAATATTAAAATTAAGTTTTTATTTCTTGTGTCGTAATCATGCGATCGAAGTGAAAGTTTGAATAATGAACCTAGGCAATAATTGTCCTTTAATGGTACATAACTCTATGGCCTATACATATAACAATCCAAAATGGCGAGCATCAAAAATATTTAGACGGTTCTCAATATCTATGAATCTTTTACAGCAATCAAACTGAAATTTTTAATTTTCATAGAGGCTATGATCATATGTTCACCTAAAGGACTTTCAGTAACCTGGTGTGCACAAATCCAACATAGCGGCGACGCGAAATATAAATATTTAAATGGACGTTTCTCGCGAATTAACTATCCCAGTGCAGTGAAACGTTGCACGTTAAATGCTTATACAAATGTTAATCCACTGGCATCTAATTTATTTCAATTGTTTGCATAATCACAAGATGGAGCTGTGCTTAATTTTAAAATCTCGTTTTTACTTATTGTGTCATAATCATGCGATTGAAGTTTGAATACTACACGTACACAATAATCTTCATGTAATAATACGGTTCTCAATATCTACGAATCTATCACAACCCTCAAACTGAAATTTTGTATGTTGATAGAAACTATTAACATGAGTAGGATATATGAAAATAGGCTGTATAGTTCTTCACGGAACTACTTGTTTAATTTAATGTAACTTGGTTATTACCGAATTTAGTTGTAGCATTATTTAAATGAGATCCTCGTTGTCAGTGGTTTGTAGGTTATGGTACGTCCCTTTATCAGAACTTCAATAACAAACTTGAATAACAAACTTAAAAACGATTTTTCAGTTAAACTAAAACTGATAAGTTACACTGAATATCTGGGAGCTTTCATATTGAATGAATGAATGAATGAATGAATGAATGAATAAAGCCTTTAGTGTCGCTAGAATGGCAAAGGCTTCCCTTGAAAGGGGGAGCTCGTTGATCATATCTCACGTGGTGAGCTAGTCACGTGAGATGGTTAGTTTTGTCACTATGACAGTCATAATGATTACTGGAACCACCGTCTTCCTAACTCCTTCCAATCCGTTCTTTGTCTTGCTGTCCTGGACCAGTGTGGTCCTAGTAGCTGTCGGAAGTCGTCCGCCCATCTTCTCGGTGTATGGGTCCCACATGGTTGCTCTGAACCCATCTGCTCGTGACGTGCTCTGCCCATTTCCACTTCATTCTGGCCTTCTGCGTTCTCCGAAGTCGTGATTTCTTGGAGTTTCTTGTTAGAAACTCTACCACTCAGTGATATGCCTAGGATTTTCCTCTCCATTCTCCACTGGCACACTTCTAATGCTCTTTTATGCTTGGCCCTTAACCCACGAGACTGGCGCATGGGCATTTTTCATCCGAGCCTTAAATAATGCTCTATATTTTTTGTTTTGGTCAGCCCTTATTTCCTGTCGCTTACAGTACCTTCCTTCCTAGCGTTGAACTTCAAAAGAAACATGTTCATAGATTTTTGAACACTCAGCATATTTCTATATTATTTACGGTCGGGTCAGATTTACCCATGGCGCCAGTCCTCGCGTGCAAATTTCGGCGTACGTTAGTCGGGACAATCTGTAAACAATAAGGGGGGAAATCCACCTACTTTGGTGCAGCACAATTACATAGCTCACGTTCTTGTTGATCCATGTTTAGTGTCTAGGGACACTTTGGTCATCAGCTCCTTTGTTCAAAAATATTAGATGACTGCTTTGACGCCTTTATTTTGTTACGGAAATGATTGTCATTTATGTTCATATTAAATTTGAAAAATATAAATAAACCTTATTTTATATTGAGAATAGTTCACAGCAAGACACCAGGTGTAAAATTACTTCATTACGGCAAAAAGGGAGCGACACATTAAGGCGCCAGTCCTCGTGTTGTATTTGCAGTGATCCATGTGTGTAGAAGCCTCTAATCTGAGTTTCCTGTTAATGCTTTATGGAGCAGTATGAACGTCAGTCCCCTGAAGGCCTTCCAAGCTTGAGTTATTCGTCTTTTCATTTCTTTGAGTTAAGGCGATCAATTTGCCTAGGTGAATGTATTCATCAGTGTATTGCAGTGTGATTCCAGCTGTTAAGATTGGGTTTGGGAACCTCCTGGACATCAGCTTTGTTTTGCTGTAGTTCAATGTGAGTCCTTTCGTATTTTACTGGCTCTGTTTAACTCTTTTGGTTGGTTCCTTAGTTTAGGGGCTGCGACAACGCGGTCATGTAGCCCCGTGTACTTTGGGTGTGTGTAGAATCTGTCTGATAATCGGTGTTAATTGCGATGGCTGTATTAGTGTGTGTATATGTTTTTTAATTTAAGTACAGACTGCAACTTAGAATTTTTCAAATAGTTCCTACTTTTGCCGCCAAACGCCACCATCAACTACTACTAGGCCTAGTTCAGATCTTAGCTACTAGACGCCTCCACAGTCAGCTCTTGGCAACGAACGTAGAAACCTAAGAGAGATGTTTACATTCTTAACCTATACAATTTAGCTTCACACAGGTGTAATAGGTGGAAGGTTCTTTAACATGCCATAAATATATGACATGGGACCGCCGGCTTTACTTCCCCTCCGAAGGAAGGCATACTGAGGGATTTTTAACGCTCTTAAAAATCCGATGGCTTCGGCCGGGTTTGAACCCGCGATCTTGGGCATAGCAGCTCAGCATGCTACCGACTACGCCACCGAAGCCGCTGTTTCACTCTAGCAGCATTGCAGCAGTCGCAGGTCTCTGTGCAATCTGGCAACCAGCAAGATGTCGTCTGTAAAACGTAAGTGTGTCAGTCTCCTCCTGCTTATCATAACGCCGTACTTGTTATCCGACTTTCGTTTTCTGAAACTCGATGAAATTACTTGAAAATGAATCTCCATACCGAAAGGGCAACCCCCCAGGGGCTTACATCTAGTGGAACGTGGGTTGGCGACCACGGGACCCCAGCTGAGTGAGGCATTGCTTCCACTTACTTGTGCCGAGCTCCTCTCCGTCACGTTTCCTGTCGACCTCTCTTGGTCAGCTCTTGTCTATTCTAACCTCAACGGTATTAGGGCATCCAAGGCCTAGGGAGTATTTCACCTTCCCGCCTTAATTGGCCCTTGTCTCATCTTTCCTGATACCCTCATTCTTTGAGGGATCAGCATTCATTTTTAGCCTATTTTCATTTTATGAAAAAGAAAGTCCTCTCGGCACGCCGGAAGGCGGAGGTAGATTTCACCGGACAAACTTGGGGATAGGCGAAAATAGGCAGAATATGCAGGTTTTCGTTGAGGATCAGACCTCATTTATTGCGAGAAAGTATTTTATAATTGGAGCTTAATTAACTTTGTTTTTCGTCATTTTATGCATATTTTAAACATTTTATTGTCTTACGGGGACGGTAATCGTCTTGTCATTTGGGGTCCATTTTTAGCCTATTTTCAATTTTGAAAAAATAGGCTTATGAGATCACCTTTTGTCCGTGTGTGTGTGTGTGTGTGTGTGTGTCTAATAAAATATAAACGGCAGGAGCGATTTCAATGAAACTCGGAAAGTTCATAGCACTATTCCCGGCGACCTCGACCGTGCCCTTCAAATTTTGTTACGACTCACCAATCCAACATGGCGGCTGTGCGAAATATTTCACCAGCATTCAATATCTCCGAAACTATTACCGATATTACCCTGACATTTTCTATTGTGATAGAGGGAACTACTATAAGTTCACTTATGTGACTTTTGAAAACCTGGTAACTACAAAACGAACATGGCGGCCAAGCGAATTTTCGACTTTTAAATAGACGTTTCTCGCGATTTGACCAACCAAACGCAATGAAACTTGGTACAGTATATGTTTATATACATTGTAATGCACCGACATCTAACTTCGTTCAATTGTTTACATAATCACAAGATGGCGGATGTGCGAAATATTTCACCGGCATTCTATATCTCTGAAACTATTAGCGATATCCCCCTTAAATTTTGTACTGAGATAAAGGGCACTACTGGAAGTTCATCTATAAGATTTTCAAAAACCGGTTAACTACAAAACGAACATGGCGGCCAAGCGAATTTGAACATTTTAAATAGACCTTTCTCGCGATTTAATGTTCCAAGCGCACTGAAACCTGGTACAGGAAATATTTATACACATTGTAATCCACTGGTATCTAATTTAGTTCAATTGTTTACATAACCTCAAGATGGCGGCAGTGCGAATTTTAAAATTAAGTTTTTATTTCTTGTGATGTAGTCATGCGATCGAAGTGAAAGTTTGAATAATGAACCTACGCAACAATTTTCCTTTAATGGTACATGACTCTATGGCCTATACATTTAACAATCCAACATGGCGACCATCCGAAATATTTAGACGATACTGAATATCTACGAATCTATTTTAGCAATCAAACTGCATTTTTTAATGTTCATAGGGGCTATGAACTTACGTTCACCTATAGGACTTTAAATAACCTGGTGATCACAAATCCAACATGGCGGTGACGCGAATTATAAATATTCACATGGACGTTTCTCGCAATTTAACCATCCGCGTGCAGTGAAACTTGGTACAGTAAATCTTTATACGAATGTTAATCCACTGGCATCTAATTTATTGCAATTGTTTCCATAACCTCAAGATGGCAGCTGTGAAAATTTTTAAAATCTCCTTATTTTTTCTTGTGTCCTAATTATGCGATTGAAGTTTGAATACTACACGTTCACAATAATCTGCATGTAACAGTACATAACTCTAGGACCTACATATATAAAATCCAACATGGCGACCATCCGAAATATTTAGTCGGTTCTCAATATCTACGAATCTATTACAGCAATCAAACTGAAATTGTGTATGTTAAATAGTGGCAATTAACATAAGTAGGATATATGAAAATAGGCTGTATAGTTCTTCACGGAACTACTTGTTATAATTGTGGTCACACTGTCCTTATGCAAGGTTTCGACACTGATGTGAACTATCTAACAGTCTGTTACTTCTTCACGCAAAATTATATCTCCCGCAGAGATTTTGGTTGGTTCCTCAGTTTAGGGGCTGCCACAACGCGGTCGTGTAACCCCGTGTACTTTGGGTGAGTGTAGAATCTGTCTGATAAACGGTGTGAATTGTGATGGCTGTATTAGTCTGTAATTCAGGTAAGGATTGCAGACGGTCAATTTCAAGCAGTAGTTCCTAATGTCGCTACCAGATACTACCTTCAACGACACCTAGCTGTGAACTTGGCTACTAGATGCCACCGCAACCAGAAACTCGCAACGAACGTTGGAACTTCCCCTCCAAAGGAAAGCATACTGAGGAATTTTTAGCGCTCTTAGAAAATCCGATGACTTCGGCCGGCTTTGAACCCGCGACCTTGGGCATAGAAGTTCAGCATGCTACCAGTTACGTCACCGAAGCCGCTTCACACTTAGTCAGATGGAAATCTGAATCTGATCTCGTGCAAGTGCGTTGTCATGGCAACGTCTGATGGCTCATCCCTCATCAATTTAGTAGTGTTGCCATGGCAACCTCTGATAGCTCTTGGCATTTTCTTATAATTCCGAAATCATTTTTCTCATCCCCTGGCGTAATGGTGGGTCATATCAAAAATTCTTTCAGACAAAAGTTTTAGGTAATTATTAGGGGAATATTTTCCATCTTGTACGGTTTTGATATTGTGCCTATTAAGAGAGATATGATTAATGTTTCCCGAAAAACCCACTTTTTCCCACCCCTTTGGTCAATGGTTGGTGCTATATAAAAACTCTTCAAACATACATTTTTGGGCTTTATCCGACACATAGTATGAACTTTGAACGGATTCGATATTTAACATATTAAGAGAGTTATAGCAATATTTCACTTTTTCGATAAAAGCCCCCATTTTCACCCCCTTAGACCGATTTAGGCCAGTAACGAACTCGACCGAGATTTTATAGGTATACATATTCGGTAAAAAATTCAAAGTGATTGGTGCAATATTACGGCAGTTATCGTGTCCACAAGAAACTGATATACATATATATATATATATATATATACATACATAAATTATATATAAACTTTTGAACTGACGGTGGTTTTGGGGTCTGGGGGATGTGAAACGCGAAGATATGTCGAAATTTTCCGGAAGTCGAAACATGGTACCCATTGCAATAGTTAGCTTTCTAATGAAATCTACCTAAAAAGAGGCTTATGAGATCACCTATTGTCCGTGTGTCTGTGTGAGCGTGTGTGATTCGTGTGTGTGTGTGTGTCTAATATCTTCTAAACGGCTAGAGCGATTTCAATGAAACTGTGGAAGTTCATAGCACAATTTTGGACGACCCCAACCGTGCCCTTCAAATTTTGTTACGTCTCACCAATCCAACATGGCAGCTGTGCGAAATATTTCACCAGCATGCAATATCTCCGAAACTATTACCGATATCACTCTGGAATATTTTACGGTGATAAAGGGAACTACTAGAAGTTCACATATGTGACTTTTGAAAACTTGGTAACTACAAAACCAATATGGCGGCCAAGCAAATTTGCGATTTTAAATGGACGTTTCTCGCGATTTAACCAACCAAACGCAATAAAACTTGGTACAGTATTATGTTTTACATTGCAATGCACTGGCGTATAATTTAGTTCAATTGTCTACATAACCTCAAAATGGCGGCTGTTCGAAATATTTCACTGGCATTCTATATATCCAAAATTATTACAGATATCACCGTGAAATATTGTACGGTGATCAAGGGCACTTTTACAATTTTATCAATGTAACTTTAAAAAACCTGTAAAGTACAAAACGAACATGGCGGCCAAGCGAATTTGAAACATTTTAATAGACTTTTCTCGTGATTTAACCATCTGAGCGCAGTGAAATGTGGTACAGTAAATGATTATACATATTGTAATGCACTGGCATCGAATTTAGTTCAATTGTTTACATAACATCAAGATGGCGGCTGTGCGAAATTTTAAAATTAAATTTTTATTTCTTGTGTGGTAATCATGCGATCGAAGTGAAAGTTTGAATAATGAAGCTACGCAATAATTTTCCGTTAATGGTACATAACCCTATCCAAATAGGCGAGCATCTGAAATATTTTGATGGTTGTCAATATCTATGTATCTTTTACAGAAATCAAACTGATTTTTAAATGTTCATAGAGGTGTGAACATACGTTCACCTATAGGACTTTCAGTAACCTGGTGAGCACAAATTCAACATGGCGGCGATGCGAAATATAAATATTTAAATGGACGTTTTTCGCGACTTAACCACCCGAGTGCAGTGAAACGTTGCACGTTAAATGCTTATAAAAATGTTAATCCACTGGCATCTAATTTATTTACATGGTTTTCATAACCACGAGATGGCAGCTGTGCGAAATTTTAAAATCTCGTTTTTACTTCTTGTGTTCTAATAATGCGATTGAAGTTTGAATACCACATGTACACAATAATCTTCGTGTAACAGTACATAAATAAAAATCCAACTTTTCGACCGTCTTAAATATTTAGACGGTTCTCAATATCTACAAATCTATCACGACAATCAAACCGAAATTTTGTATGTTGATAGAGGCAATTAATGTGAGTAGGATATATGAAAATAGGCTGTATAGTTCTTCACGGAACTACTTGTTTTTTTCATGTTATCTCCTGCCTTCTAATCAAGGCCCTGAATGAGGCAGGGTGTGTAGCCCCACCACTTCTGGTGCACCCTGGATAGTGGTACGCCCTCAAGGGCTCACGTCTGGTGAGTCTGGAAGTTGGTGATCCCCAGGGATTCCTGAGCTGGGTCCGTTTTGTCCCCTTTTTCCTCTGACCTGCGAGTGAGCCCTCTCCTCCTTCCCTTTCTTATCTGCCTTTCATGGCTCTCTTTCCTTCTAAGTCCCTCAATCCTCATTCTTCGTGGGTTGAGGGCATTTCTTTTCTTCCTGTCCTTTATTTGTTTACCATTTCTTCTTCTAGAATGTAAGTCTGTACTTAGTATTAGTTATAGTTATCATTCTCACCCGGGGGGCGTGGTGGCTCAGCGGTCTAGCTGTATGCCTCTCACCAAGGCGGTCCGGGTTCGATTCCCGGTCAATGCATGTGAGATTTTCGAAGTGAAATGCCATGTCCTGTGGTTCGGATTCCACGTAAAAAAAAAAGGAGGTCCCGTGGCTCATGATCTCGAGATTAACGGTCACGTTAAACTACAAGCTTGCTTGCTTTTGCTTTCATTCTCACCTCATGTTTCACTATCACCCAAACCTTTAGGGGCCGATAACCTAGATGTTAGTCACCTTAAAACAACCATCATCATCATCATCAACTTCAAAGATTGTTCGAAGTTGATATCGTTGAAGTGGCAATTATTTTTATATTTTTATTGACGGTTTGAAGGTGTACACTGTAAATCCTAAACATGGGGATAAAACCCCAAAAGGTCTGAATTGAATATCGACAAGGAGCAAGGATATGGACCCAAATCCAAGATTAATTGTTAAATTTAACGTTGCAACTTTGAACCGGTCATGTTTCGAGAAGTACAAGTATTTTTAATTAGTTTTTAATCTTCTATTTGTAATATATATCTGGTGTTCTTTTCTGCCAGCTGATTAGTACTCGGTTGTATTGATATTTATGTGCGTGTGCGGAGGTGTGTATTACAGCACGTGCGATAGATATTCATGTGTGTTCACCGGATATTACAAAACGGTGATAAATCTCAGCAAGCTATTCCCCATACAATAGTGTATCTATCAATTGTGCTCGACTCTACCGGAAAAGTATCTATATTATGTTTGATGTCATAATAACGTAATTCATTATTGGTAACATGATGACACCTATAGAGTGCAGTTCTTATGTTAAGGGGCTCTGGAATTTTTAAAATGTTCAACTTCTATTTATCTGTCGTATTAATCTACGGACTTTTAGTATTCTAACGGTACATCCAGGGCTGGATTTACCAATAGGCCCCGGGCAAGGGGCGCACCATGCTGAGGGGAGCAAAATTAATCCGCAAATTTGTTATCAGAAAATTTCCATAAAATCATAGACTACGATACTAGTATTTCGTATAATTTTTTGATTTAAATTAAACTTTCCAAATGTTGACACTTTTCCAATTTATATTGTGGCCATCATTTTGTTTTGCAACAGCAGATTTTTCGACTTCAGCTTTATGATTTATTAGTCTTGAATATTAATATTTAAATAATTCATTATGCATATCTGAATATCAGTAAGTGTATAATGAGTATTAAATGGTTTACACTTATTTTAATACATTATCCGGTTGTCCTATTAAAGCCTCCGTGGCTTAGGCGGCAGCACGCTGGCCTCTCACCACTGAGTATCTGGTTCAAATCCCGGTCACGCCATGTGCTGGACAAAACGGAGGCAGACAGGTTTTTCTCCGGGTACTCCGGTTTTCCCTGTCACAACGTCATTCCAGCAACACTCTCCACTATCATTTCATTTCATCTGTCATTCATTTAATCATTGCCCCAGAGGAGTGCGACAGGCTTCGGCAGCCGGCACAGTCCTTATCCTCGCCGCTAGATGGGGGCTTCATTCATTCCATTCCTGACCCGGTCGGAGACTGGAAGCAGGCTGTGGATTTTCATCATTTATCATCCGGTTGTCCTATTCAGTTGTAGTTTATATACAAATTTAGAAACAGTTGATTCTCTCAATATTTTATTTTATTTAATTGATTTTACTTCACGATACATCTTCACAAAGACCTTTCTGAAGAGGGGGCGGCAAAATGCCTAGGAGCGCATAAAATCTAAATCCGGCCGTGGTTACATCATTGCTCAGACTACTTTCCCACAAACGTGCGTCCTGCTAGTAAACACACCAAAGTAAATGTTTATTTTTACTAGAAATAAAGGGAAAAGCAGTTGTCTTGAAACTTAGGCCTTTTTAAAATACTACTATCATTATTATCATTATTATTATGTATTCTTCGTCTTCTTCTTTCTTTCTTTTTGGTTTAGGCCAGCTATGGACCACGTCATTTCAACTGCTTCCGTCTTTGGGCCTTGACCTTAGCCCAGTGTTCACGCATTCGCTGCCTGTGAAACTCCCTTCTTTCATCAGACCACTTCTTGCCGGTTTTTAATTTCGCTTTTTCATGGAATTGGTAGTGTGTTCCAAGCTTTTCCTTCAAAAGATAACGTTCCATAATGTCTGCGTGGGTGATCCCTACTTCGTGCAAATCCTTGTCTACCTCACAAAACCAGTGGCCCTTGATTTTCTTGTTAAGAAAATAGGTAAATATCCGATTGGCGATTCTCTCGGGTTTCATACGAGTTAAGTGGCCATAGAAAGATATTCTTCTCTTCCGAATTACTTGAGATATCCTTTCTACTTGATGGTACAGTTCATTGTTATGCCGTCTCCTGTATTCACCATCGCCTCTCAACTGCCCTAACATCTTCCTGAGGATCTTCCTTTCCTTGGCTTCCAATTTCTCAACCAGACCCTTTCTGTTCATTGCCAGGCATTCTGCTGCGTACAGCGCCTCAAGTCGGATAACTGTACGATAGTGTCTTAATTGGGCATTGCAGGACACTGTTCGCTTGTTGTACACTCCTTTCGTTAGCTGGTAGGCAACTTGCATATTGTTCATTCTTCTTATTATTATTATAATTATTATTTCGTTTCGAAAGGCTTTCCTTGCCTCAAACAGCCTACCTTTTATATCCTCTTTGTTTCGTCCATTTCTGGTTAATTTTCCTCCTACTTCATTTAGGTCTTCACCTGCCAATTCAACGTCCATAGGGGTTTCTGATATATATCGACGGGATTCGATTATTTTTGTTTACATTTATTGATTTTCATCATGATTCGTTTTTTTTTTTTTTCAAGACAGAGTTCTTACCATTCAAAAGTCACTCAAAACCTCTGGTGAATTGGCCAACATGACGATGTCGACAGCAAATCTCAGGGTTCAATATATTTTTCTCTAATTTCCTTCATTGCTTGTTCAATGTTTTGATTGAGAAGAATGAGTGATAACAATGTACTCTACACTCCTTGCCCTATGTATACCAAACCTTGGATTACTTATTTACAACGATTATATGCCATAGTTACTTCATTAATTCGCATATTCATACCCATTTATTAACTTAATCCTAACCTAACAAATTCTACGTATAGAGTATTAACCCTTTATGGGATAGTGGTCTCCACCTGTCATAAGGACAGTTTATGCTTTCATAGATGCTGATAGTTGAATCTAGTATTTCTAAAAATCAAATATGATAAACCTATCTACTTGACGTAATGTGTTGGATAACATTTAAAAGAATTTATAAATAACAACATTAACAATTAAAGTGTGAAAATAAAATATAAATTTTGAAAAAAAATTACAATAATACAAGAAATATACAAATTTGAATAATAAACATAACCATTAAAAAATATGAAAATAGTAATATTGTGAAAATCATTTCGAAATTAGTTAATTAATTCAATAAAATATTAAAATTATATCTATAAGAACATAAATTAAAAATAAAATTAAACATGTAAACATTAAAATAAGAGAAACAAAAAACATTAATAATAATAATAATAATTAAAATGAATTAAAATGTAAAACCACATAAAAGTAAGAAGCAGTCTTGCCCTATAAAGGGTTGAACCCACATCTCTCCTACATCAAGCTGGTTTTGTATCAAGACTTACATATTTCTTATTTAATATATTTTTGTAACAGATCTGTTTTCAAAAAATTTTACTGTGGTGTTCTTAACTTTTAGACAGTTAATACTTTTATAATTATTTTGCTAACTTCTGTTGTGGTAAATTTGTTGAGTGTAAGTTGTTGCACATTTTCTTGTTATAACTTGTGCTGAGGAGGGTGACAATGTGCCCGAAACCGGTGCAACATATTTTAAACATACATAAATTCCTGCTTTTCACTTATTAGCACATAAAAATACATCATATTTACATTTTTAGCCTATTTTCAATTTTGAAAAAATAGGCTTATGAGATCACCTTTTGTCCGTGTGTGTGTGCGTGTGTGTGTGTGTGTGTGTGATTCGTGTGTGTGTCCCCCCCTAATAAAATCTAAACGGCTGGAGCGATTTCAATGAAACTCGGTATGTTCATAGCACTATTCCCGGCGACCTCGACCGTGCCCTTCAAATTTTGTTACGTCTCACCAATGCAAAATGGCGGCTGTGCGAAATATTTCACTAGCATTCAATATCTCCGAAACTATTACCGATATCGCCCTGAAAATGTGTACGGTGATAACGGGTACTACTAGAAGTTCACCTATGAGACTTTCAAAAACCTGGTGACTACAAAACCAACATGGCGGTCAAGTGAAGTTGAGACTTTTAAATAGACTTTTCTCGCGATTTAACTATCCACACGTAATGAAACTTGGTACAGAAAATGTTTATACACATTGAAATGCACTGGAGTCTAATTTAGTTCAATTGTTTACATAACTTCAAAATGGCGGCTGTGCGAAATATTTCACTGACATTCTATATCTCCGAAACTATTACAGATATCACCCTGCAATTTAGTACGGTGATAAAGGGTACTGATACAAGTTTACCTATGTATATTTCATAAACTTGTAAAGTAGAAAACGAACATGGCGACCAAGCGAAGTTGAGACTTTTAAATAGACTTTTCTCACGATTTAACCATCCAAACGTAATGAAACTAGGTACAGCAAGTGTTTATACGCATAGTAATGCACTGGAGTCTAATTTAGTTCAATTGTTTACATAACCTCAAAATGGCGGCTGTGCGAAATATTTCACTGACATTCTATATCTCCGAAACTATTACAGATATTACCCTGCAATTTTGTACGGTGATAAAGGGTACTGGTATAAGTTATCTATGTATACTTCATAAACTTGTAAAGTAAAAAACGAACATGGCGACCAAGCGAATTTGAAATATTTTAATAGACTTTTCTCGTGATTTAACTCTCTGAGCGCAGTGAAATGTGGTAAAGTAAATGATTTTGCAGATTGTAATGCACTGCCATCTAATTTAAATCAATTGTTTACATAACCTCAATATGGCGGCTGTGCGAAATTTTTAAATTAAGTTTTTATTTCTTGTGTCGTAGTCATGCGATCGAAGTGAAAGTTTGAATAATGAACCTAGGCAATAATTGTCCTTGAATGGTACATAATTCTATGGCCTGTACATATAACAATCCTAAATGGCGAGCTTCCGAAATATTTAGACGGTTCTCAATATCTATGAATCTTTTACAGCAACCAAACTGAATTTTTTTATGTTCATAGAGACTATGAACATATGTTCACCTATAGGACTTTCATTAACCTGGTGAGCACAAATCCAACATGGCGGCGGCGCAAAGTATAAATATTTAAATGGACGATTCTCGCGAATTAACTATCCGAGTGCTGTGAAACGTTGCACGTTAAATGCTTATACAAATGTTGATCCACTGGCATCTAATTTATTTCAATTGTTTGCATAATCACAAGATGGCTGCTGTGCGTAATTTTAAAATCTCGTTTTTACTTCTTGTGTTCTAATCATGTGATTGAAGCATGAATACCACACGTACACAATAATCTTAATGTAATAGTACAAAAATAAAAATCCAACCTGGCGACTATCTGAAATATTTAGACGGTTCTCAATATCTACGAATCTGTTACAGCAATTAAACTGAAATTATGTATGTTGATAGTGGCAATTAACATGAGCAGAATATATGAAAATAGGCTGTATAGTTCTTTACGGAACTACTTGTTTAAAATCAGTAAGTGCTAGATCTTTAGTATATTGAATTTTTGTTCTGCGTTGCTTCAACGGGGAAGGACCTGTGAGCTATCTAATCTTCATCCAAAGCGTATGTCAGCTTGCAACTCTGTTATTCATAACTTGTCGCCCCGTCCCACTCACTCCGGAAGCCGGGGATTTTCTTGTCAATAGCCATATTGCCCCACGTGGTAGACCTTCAGCACCCCCTCCCCAGCTACCTGTGCCTGGAACCAGTGTCACTCACATGCAGTTCATTTTTGGCACTGTGAAGTGTAAGGCAGTTCTACGATGCCTAAAGTAAAAACTACTACAAGTTATCGTCTGTTGCAAAATGTAAAGAAAATATTACCTGTGAAGGGGGCGTTCTGTTCTGCCAACCATGTGGGAAAGCAATCAAGACTGAACAGCGATCTCAAGTTACACAACACCTCAAGGGCAAGAACCATATTGCCGCAGTTTCGCGCATCAGAATAAGTGTTTCGCGATAATCGTCGGTCATTTGTGATGGACAACCTGAAGATGTATCTCGTTGTGTATTGTAATGCTTCAGCAGTCAGTGAGACATAGCCACTGCATATTGTTTATATTCACATTAATAAAGTAAATTATAATTAAATATTCTTACTTTTTTGTCACATATTTCAGGTATTTCTAATACATAAGAAATCAATATTTTCCCGATTGTTAGCACCTAAAAATCCTAGCCCTAATAATAACTAATTAACAATCTAATCTAAATGGCCTTACGTCAGCGCATTCCTTTTACAGCTGTATTTCAGGCGATGGCATAATTATAGTTGAGTTGAATACCTGGCTTGTCAGATGCGACGTTCTGAGCGTCAATAACTGGGCCTGGATTGGGAACAGAGGCGCGAAGTCCACAGCTGGTGTGAGAGTCCGTACGCTGTCTCTCCATTGGTTCGTGCGGCTTGGCGATCAAGTGGCGCACACGGCATAGGCAAATTGCTTCCCAACGACCAGAGAAGAATCCATTGGCGCCGCTCAAGTGGAGCAGACAATGGGGAACCCCCTTCTTCCTCACTCCAGAGCGTCATACTGCCAGCACGTGACGTCATGTCAAGGTGAAGAGTCATCAACAGCTCAAGTGCTAACGTAGGCCGTAGCTTACAGCCGGGATTTTTTGCTGAAATCCTTCTCCTGGGATTTTTACGATGGTAATAACTGTTTACCAGCTCTTGATGAATGCAGTATATTTGCAATTATTGTAGCCTATGTTATCACAGGCTAGAGTATCACCGATGTCTCAGTCTAATTCATGGCTGTGATTATATGGAAGCTACTGAGGTATGGGTGGTGTTTAGTAATGACATTCAGGGCACAGTCAGTGTCTGTTGGCACAGGCTAGAGCATCACCGTTGTCTCAGTCTCACTCATGGCTGTGATTATATGGAAGCTACTGAGGTATGGGTGGTGGTTAGTAATGACATTCAGGGCACAGTTAGTGCCTCTTAGCACAGGCTAGAGATTCACCGTTGTCTCAGTCTCACTCACGGCTGTGATTATATGGAAGATACTGAGGTATGGGTGGTGGTTAGTAATGACATTCAGGGCACAGTCAGTGTCTGTTGGCACTGGCTAGAGTATCACCGCTGTCTCAATCTCACTCATGGCTGTGATTATATGGAAGATACTGAGGTATGGGTGGTGCTTAGTAATGACATTCAGGGCACAGTCAGTGAATGTTGGCACAGGCTAGAGCATCACCGTTGTCTCAGTCTCACTCACGGCTGTGATTATATGGAAGCTACTGAGGTATGGGTGGTGCTTAGTAATGACATTCAGGGCACTGTTAGTGCCTGTTGGCACAGGCTAGAGCATCACCGATACCTCAGTCTCACTCATGACTGTGATTATATGGAAGCTACTGAGGTATGGGAGGTGCTTAGTAATGACATTCAGGGCAAAGTCAGTGCCTGTTGGCACAGGCTAGAGCATCACCGATGTCTCAGTCTCACTCATGGCTGTGATTATATGGAAAATACTGAGGTGTGGGTGGTGCTTAATAATGACATTCAGGGCACAGTCAGTGAATGTTGGCACAGGCTAGAGTATCACCGATGTCTCAGTCTCACTCATGGCTGTGATTATATGGAAGCTATTGAGGTATGGGTGGTGCTTAGTAATGGACTTAGTGCACAAATAGTGCCTATGTGAACTGTGAAAAGTTCCACTAGTAGGCTATTGTTCTGACTCGATGAGGAAAGCAATAACAAACTACCTCACTCCTCACCATGCCCAGTACGCCTCACTTTAGTGCTGCCTTGGATTTTTGTGGTTATCTATTGATTTAAAAATCCTTCACTATGGCTTCCATTCGAGGGGAACTAAAGCCGGAGAGTCCGTGTCATAGATTTATGGTATGTAAAAGAACCTATCGCTACAATTGGTAGTGTATTGCTAACTTTGTAGGTCATTTGGTGACAAACGCTCTATCAAGTTCCAAAGTTTGTCGCCAGGTACGGTCGCGGTGGGATCTAGTAGCCAATTTAACAGCTAGGTGTCGTTGACGGTAGTATTTGGTAGCAAAAGTAGGAAGTACTTGAAATTGATCGTCTGCAGTCCTTGCCTGAATCGCAGAAAACTCACACTAATACAGTCATCTCAATTAACACCAGTTATCAGACAGAGTTACAAACCCCCAAAGTGCACGGGGCTACATGACCACATTGTCGCAGCCCCTAAACTGAGGAACCTGCCAACCTCGACCCTATTGGAAACGACATTAATAAGGGGTAGGCATACACACTACCAACCTAACCTATAGCGGTACTATTTGAAGATGCAACAGTCTCTGGGCTAACAGACAGAGATCCAAATGATACCAGCATAAATGGGTTTGAAGCTATTTTTACAGTGTTGCCTTATTGACAATTCAATCTTTACATTGAACAAGCAATGAAGAAAATTAGGGAGAAATTTAAAGTGGGTGTGAAGATTCAAGGAGAAATAATTTCAACTCTGAGATTTGCCGATGACATCGTGGCTGACAAGCCTGAGGATTTGAACGAGTTTTTGAATGGTATGGATTCTGTCTTGAGGAAAGAATTCATGATGAAAATTAATAAATGTATAACAAAAATATTGGAATGCAGCCGCAATAAATCAGAAACCTCTATGGACATCAAATTGGTAGGAGAATTCTGTTACTTAGGAAGCAAAATAACCAGTGATGGACGAAGCCAAGAGGATATAAAAAGTAGGTTGGCTCAGGCAAGGAAAGCATTTCTACAGAAAAGGAGTCCGTTGACAACGAATATAGATTTAGGTATTAGGAAGTCATTTTTAAAAGCCTTCGTCTGGAGCGTGGCGCTCTATGGAAGTGAAACTTGGACTATTGGTGCAGCAGAAAAGAGGACAATTGAAGCGTTTGAAATGTGGTGTTACAAGAGAATGATGAAGATCAGATGGGTAAATAGGGTTACAAACGAAGAGGTATTAAGACTAGTGGGAGAGGAGAGATGTTTCTGGCGAATGCTAATGAAGAGAAGAGATAGGTTGGTAGGACACATACTAAGACACCCAGGAATAGCATGTTTAGATTTGGAAGGAAGGGTCGAGGACAAGAACTGTAGGGGTAGACCAAGGTTAGGATATGTTAAACAGATTTCCTCGAATGTAGGGTGTGGTAGCTATGTAGAGATGAAACGATTAGCTCAGGACAGGGGGACGTGGAGAGCTGCATCACCCCAGTCAAAAGACTGAAGGCTCAAACACATTGAAACTATTTAGTTGGTGAAGGAAATACAATCTTAATTACTGGGACATTCGACAATAACGTGAAAATCACAGGAACACTAGCTACATTAGTTGGTGGATGATCGTCATATCTCGGTCTTGCAACATTGTAGATATTGAAATAAATAGTTATTCTTTATGGTTGTTAATGCTTTAGTATTTACCAGTAACAGTTGTCACACTTTCTACGTTTGTGCTATGCCGTTTGTTTTTGGAGGGTAGAGACTGTTTGTGGGTTTGGTAGTGCTTTCGGATCTGATGATGCTCGCTTGACGAGCGAAACATATCATCCTTCTCTGTAGTCCATAAAAATCTTCACATTTACGATTTTTAGCCTATTTTCATTTTATGGACAAAAAATACAGTCAGTCTGAAAGGCAAGATTTTATATAATTTCAAATGACGCATGCTACAAATGCTACACATGTTAGAAAGGCTCAGGAGGGCTGCTCGCTTCACTCGAAGCCCTATGACTCTTTCAACAGACTCCATTACCCATTAACTTAGGCTTCCCGCGCGTGCACCTCTTTAAAGGTCACCCTGTATTTGAGTCTGACATCTTTTACAACTCTTTAAGGGTCACCCATTATTTGAATCTGATATCTTGCAAACCTCTGTCACACTGTATTTGAACTGAATCTAACATACTGTACACCTCGTTAAGTGTCACCCTGTATTTTGCTCTGACATCCTGCACACCTCTTTATGAGTCACCCTGTATTCTTGTCTGACATCTTGTGCACCTCGTTAGGAGTCACCATGTATTCTTCTCTGCCAACTTGTACACCTCTTTAAGAGTCACCTTGTATTCTTATCTGGCATCTTGTATATCTCTTTAGGAGTCACCCTGTATTCTTATCTGGCATCTTGTACACCTCTTTAAGAGTCACCTTGTATTCTTATCTGGCACCTTGTATATCACTTTAAGAGTCACCTTGTATTCTTATCTGGCATCTTGTATATCTCTTTAGAAGTCACCCTGTATTCTTGTGTGATATCTTGTACACCCCTTTAGGAGCCACCCTGTATTCTTGTCTGACAAGATGTGCACCTCTTTAGGAGTCACCCTGTATTCTTCTCTGCCATCTTGTACACCTCTTTAAGGGTCACCTTGTATTCTTATCTGGCATCTTGTATATCTCTTTATGAGTCACCCTGTATTCTTGTGTAACATCTTGTACACCTCTTTATGAGTCACCCCGTATTCTTGTGTGACATCTTGTGCACCTCTTTAGGAGTCACCCTGTATTCTTGTCTGACATCTTGTGCACCCCTTTATGAGTCACCCTGTATTCTTGTGTAACATCTTGTGCACCTCTTTAGGAGTCACCCTGTATTCTTGTCTGACATCTTGTGCACCTCTATATGAGTCACCCTGTATTCATGTCTGACATCTTGTGCACCTCTTTAGGAGTCACGCTGTATTGTTCTCTGCCATCTTGTGCACCTCTTTATGAGTCACCCTGTATTCTTGTCTGACATCTTGTGCACCTCTTTAAGAGTCACCTTGTATTCTTATCTGGCATCTTGTATATCTCTTTATGAGTCACCCTGTATTCTTGTGTAACATCTTGTACACCTCTTTATGAGTCACCCAGTATTCTTGTGTGACATCATGTGCACCTCTTTAGGAGTCACACTGTATTCTTGTCTGACATCTTGTGCACCTCTTTATGAGTCACCCTGTATTCTTGTGTGATATCTTGTGCACCTCTTTAGGAGTCATCTTGTATTCTTATCTGGCATCTTGTATATCTCTTTATAAGTCACCCTGTATTCTTGTGTAACATCTTGTACACCTCTTTATGAGTCTCCCTGTATTCTTGTCTGACATCTTGTGCACCTCTTTATGAGTCACCCTGTATTCTTGTCTGCCATCTTATGCACCTCTTTAGGAGTCACCCTGTATTCTTGCCTGACATCTTGTGCACCTCTTTAGGAGTCACATTGTATTGTTCTCTGCCATCTTGTGCACCTCTTTAGGAGTCACCCTGTATTCTTGTCTGACATCTTGTGCACCTCTTTAGGAGTCACCCTGTATTCTTGTCTGACATCTTGTGCACCTCTTTAGGAGTCATCTTGTATTCTTATCTGGCATCTTGTATATCTCTTTATGTGTCACCCTGTATTCTTGTGTAACATCTTGTACACCTCTTTATGAGTCACCCTGTATTCTTGTGTGACATCTTGTGCACCACTTTAGGAGTCACCCTGTATTATTGTCTGACATCATGTGCACCTCTTTATGAGTCAGCCTGTATTCTTGTGTGACATCTTGTGCACCTCTTTAGGAGTCACCCTGTATTCTTGTCTGACATCTTGTGCACCTCTTTATGAGTAACCCTGTATTCTTGTCTGACATCTTGTGCACCTCTTTAGGAGTCACCCTGTATTCTTGTCTGACATCTTGTGCACCTCTTTATGAGTCTCCCTGTATTCTTGTCTGACATCTTGTGCACCTCTTTATGAGTCACCCTGTATTCTTGTCTGACATCTTGTGCACCTCTTTAGGAGTCACCTTGTATTCTTGTCTGACATCTTGTGCACCTCTTTATGGGTCACCCTGCATTCTTGTGTAACATCTTGTACACCTCTTTATGAGTCACGCTGTATTCTTGTCTGACATCTTGTGCACCTCTTTATGAGTCACCCTGTATTCTTGTCTGACATCTTGTGCACCTCTTTAGGAGTCACCCTGTATTCTTGTCTGACATCTTGTGCACCTCTTTATGAGTCACCCTGTATTCTTGTCTGACATCTTGTGCACCTCTTTAGGAGTCACCCTGTATTCTTGTCTGACATCTTGTGCACCTCTTTATGAGTCACCCTGTATTCTTGCCTGACATCTTGTGCACCTCTTTATGAGTCACCCTGTATTCTTGTGTGACATCTTGTGCACCTCTTTATGAGTCAGCCTGTATTCTTGTCTGACGTCTTGTGCACCTCTTCATGAGTCACCCTGTATTCTTGTCTGACATCTTGTGCACCTCTTTAGGAGTCACCCAGTATTCTTGTCTGACATCTTGTGCACCTCTTTAGGAGTCATCTTGTATTCTTGTGTGATATCTTGTGCACCTCTTTAGGAGTCATCTTGTATTCTTATCTGGCATCTTGTATATCTCTTTATGAGTCACCCTGTATTTTTGTGTAACATCTTGTACACCTCTTTATGAGTCACCCTGTATTCTTGTGTGACATCTTGTGCACCTCGTTAGGAGTCACCCTGTATTCTTGTCTGACATCATGTGCACCTCTTTATGAGTCATCCTGTATTCTTGTGTGACATCTTGTGCACCTCTTTAGGAGTCACCCTGTATTCTTGTCTGACATCTTGTGCACCTCTTTATGAGTAACCCTGTATTCTTGTCTGACATCTTGTGCACCTCTTTAGGAGTCACGCTGTTTTGTTCTCTGCCATCTTGTACACCTCCTTAAGAGTCACCTTGTATTCTTATCTGGCATCTTGTATATCTCTATAGGAGTCACCCTGTATTCTTTTCGCTTCGCTCAAAGCCCCAGGTCGCTCGATGCCCCAGGACTCTTTCAACAGACTCCATTACCCATTAACTTAGGCTTCCCGCGTGGCTGCATGACGTCACCGTCTCCGTCTCCGTAACGCATAACTTTTGACTTAAGCATAACGATGATATGATAAAATAGGCTTATGGGATCACCTTTTGTCCGTGTGTGTGTGTCCCCAAATAAAATCTAAAGGCCTCGAGAGATTTCGATAAAACTCTGTAAAGTTATAGTATTATTCTTTTTTTTCGTCGTGTGGCCTCCTGAGAGGCCGAGTGCAGGTCTTTCTATTCGACGCCCGTGGGCGACCTGCGCGTCGGGATGAAAGATGGAATGGATGAAGATGAATGAAACTGGGCTAGGATGAGGAAGGAAGCGGCCGTGGCCTGTCAGAAGGTACCTTCCCAGCATTTGCCTGGAGTTGAAAATGGGAAACCACGGAAAACCATTTCAAGGACGGCCGATGGAGGGGCTCGAACCCACGCGTCTACCGAGTCAGCAGCGAGTTTGGCCCCATGGCCTAATGCTGCGCTTTAGCCAGCGTAGCCACTCCTGTCGGTAGTATTATTCTGATCGACCCCGACCTTGCCCTTCAAATTTTATTACGTCACTCCACTCCAACATGGCGGCTGTGTGAAATATTTCATCTCTGAAAGTATTACTGATTGTACCGCGATAGAAGGCACTACAGGACGTTCACCTATCTGACTTTCAAAAACCTGGTAGGCTAATTACAAAACGAACATGGCGAAGTTGAAATATTAAAATGGATATATCTCGCGATTTAAACATGCGGCCGCAGTAAACCTTGCTACAGCAAATGCTTACACACATTGTAATTCACTGACATCTAATTTTGTTCAATTGTTCACATAACCTCAAGATGGCGGCTGTGCGCCATTTTAAAATCAGGTTTTTATTTCTTGGGTATTAATCATGCAGTCGAAGTGAACGTTTGAATAATGAACCTACGCAATAATCGCCATCTAATAGTACATAACTCTATGGCCTACATATATAAAGATCCTACATGGTGACCATCCGAAATATTTAGACGGTTCTCAAGATCTATGAATGCTGATAGAGGCAATTAACATAAGTAGGATATTTGGAAATAGGCAGTATAGTTCTTCATGGAACTGCTTGTTTTGTCTTGTCATCATCAAGCGTCTTTACATCTTATAAAGTGCGTTCAAAAAGTAACGAGCCGGAGGCTCTAATGCGCAAACCGGTGACGACATCAGCTAATCGTGGCATGCGTAAAGAGGTGTAGTTCCGAACAGTGCGTGGAAGGTCACAGCCCGTCGCTAGAGGGCACGCGTTCACGTCACGAGACGATACAAAGCGAGCAGCAGCATGCATCAATCGTCCAACCAAGACCAAGACGGTAGGCCATTCAACATGCTTCCTGGTGTGGTTGAAGACTGTGGGGCACCCTTTGGGCACACACTTTACGCAAGTGCAGTCGTTCCTTCATGATGGTGTGAAGACTTTCGACGCTTTCCGACCACGGAGGCTATGGCGTTCACTGTCACTCGGCGGTCCTGGGTAATGAGTGCATCAACCAGCTGGACGTTGTCATCGGTAATGGAGGGGGGTGCCCCAGACCGGGCACCATCGGCTAACGACACCCGTCCTTCCCTGAAGCGTTTGTGCCACGTCTTGACCCTTGCAAGGTACATGCAGTGTTCGCCGTACACTTGTGACATTCGGCGATGAATACCTCTTTGCTCTTCGTTTGATGCCTCCATGTCACTGTTTGCAATGCGACTGGCAGAGTTGGACGATTGATGCATGCTGCTGCTCGCTTTGTATCGTCACGTGACGAGAACGCGTGCCCTCTAGCGACGGACTGTGAACTTCCACGCTCTGGTTGGAACCACACCTCGTTACACACGCCACGATTAGCCGATGTCGTCACCGATTTGCGCATTACAGTCTCCGGCTCGTTACTTTTTGAACGCACCTTATTCAAGTGGAATTCCCCACCCTTCAAAAACCAGACTTCCTAAGTCGAGAATCCAACCCACAGTATTTGGACCACCGAAGAATCTCCTGTAGGCAATTGCTGAGACAGTGAGGCAGGTTAGCACGCAATTATTAGAGCTTGTTGACTTCAAAACGGCACAAGAGCAATATGAACTCCATTTATTCCTTCTGCAGTTAGGAACTTGTCTGCGAATATTTAGCCTTGTTTACATCCAAAATGGATTGCAAGAGCTCCAAGACCATAATGATGACGCCGAAACACAATGGGGGTGAATTCATGAATATTGTGAATTCATGCGCACCAGAAACTCTTGGGCACTGAAGAGGAACGCGGAAGGAGCGATGGATCTACGACAGAATTTCGCACAGCATAAACAGGCTAAAGGTCAAGAGCCACAGGCAAGCAAAGAGCTGACTAGAAGCACTGGTTTCAAGAGAAAGGTAATGAAGCAGCCTCTCAAACCACTTAGTAAAATATACAATGGCAAAGTACACATTACATAGTAATATGAAATACTAATAGCTTTCCTTATTGAGGATTTAATCTAAATGAATAGCTTGCCACGGGGGGTGAGTGGTTATCATGTCGGACTACCAACCCCAAGCTTGCAGGTTTGCTCCTGGCCATAGTAAGTGATTTTTGAAAGGCGACGAAAATCACGACACACATGTCATAATGTTGTTGATATGTTAAATAACCCATTTGAATACAGTAGGCCGTGCTCGTAATGGCAAAATTAATCTCGGGATTTTCGTCAACACAAAAGTTCTTCAATTCTCTACTAGAAAGTGCTACAGTGTCAGGAGCTTAGATATCTAACCTCCTTGACTTTCATAGCGTTCCAAGTAACAACAATATTCGACATGCACGCTGCCCTTTGGGCGCAAATAAGAAAGCTTGAACCCGAGGCCTTATGATATTATCATCGTTATTATATCTAAATGAATACCAATGGGTATTTAAAAACGTTATTACACCATAGTCAATATTAATAAATTAATATAATTAATGAAATGTACCCGTTTCGGCCATGTTATGGTCTTCTTCAGCGATGTTGTTAAAAGGTAAAGAAAGTAATGTACCCACGAGCAAAGCTTTGTTATTATTGGTTGGTTGGTTCTTAAGTTTAGGGGCTGCGACAACGCGGTCATGTAGCCCCGTGTACTTTGGGTGTGTGTAGAATCTGTCTGATAACCGGTGTTAATTGTGATGACTGTATTAGTGTGTGTATCTGTTTTTTAATTTTAAGTACTGCAACTTATAATTTTTCAAATAGTTCCTACTTTTGCCGCCAAGCGCCACCGTCAACGACTACTGGGTCTAATTCAGAACTTAGCTACTAGACGCCACCGCAGTCGGCGCTTGGCAACGAACGTAGAAACCTAAGAGCGTTGTTTACATTCTTAACCTATCCAATTTAGCTTCACACAGGTGCAATTAGTGGAAGGATCTTTAACATGCCATAAATCTATGACATGGGACCGCCGGCTTTACTTCCCCTCCGAAGGAAGGCATACTGAGGGATTTTTAACGCTCTTAAAAAATCCGACGGCTTCGGCCGGGTTTGAACCCACTATCTTGGGCATAGAAGCTCAGCATGCTACCGACTACGCCACCGAAGCCGCCTTTGTTATTATTAATGAACTTGTTTTTTTTATGATTCTTTATGTTTGACGATGTCAATATGTAAATATTAGGCTATATGTCAGAAAATTGTATCATAATGGGGGTCATTAAAGTTGGCCTAATACTTCTCATTATAACACAGTTTCTCCAACCAATCAGATCTCAATATTTTCATTCATTGACCATGGAGGAAGCATGCATATGGCATTAGTTCCACGGAAATTATAATCCAGCTCTCTGTTCAGTAAATGGATTTCTTATGAGATAATTTCCCGCCACATGTCATAACTGTTCTATTTGGGACTCAATTGATTTTCCTTCCGTTGACATTCTACACGCTTCGAATTTGAAGAATAACTAGTTGATAATACGGTATATTTTAATTTTAAAGCGTTTGTAGCAGCATATTTTGTGTTATTTGACCAAAATAACAAAATGATCCAGCATAGTACCTGTGCGCTATCTGTTGGTGCTACTTCAGGGTAAACAATGTTTCAAAGTTTTGGGATTCGTTATTGGGTAGAGAGCAAATGCTGAGCCCACACAATTCCCAAGGAGAAGAATTCAACCGACAGAATCTCGACAGATATTTATGAATTTTTATGTTAGAACATATAATAAAGTTATAATTATCGTCGAACATAAACAGTCGTATGTAACTCACCTATAATGGTAATTAAGACACTCGTATGGAAATTATAGAACTCTCTCCGCTCGTTTTATAAACATACTCGTGTCTTATGTATTGCCATTATAGGCTCGTTGCATAATGTACTATTTTAATAAAACATACCGTAGTCAAAAACAGATCTGTAACATATGTGGCCTTTGAGTCGATGTTAATGAACATAATCTTGCGTAAATGACATACAATACCCACTGTTAGATTATGCTCCATTTCAATGAGTAGCAAAGGAAGGCTGCCAAGTATACGGGAATCAGCGGCTTCGGTGGCGTAGTCGGTAGCATGCTTAACTGCTGTTCCCAAGATAGCGGGTTCAAACCCGGCCGAAGTCGTCGGATTTTTAAGAGCGTTAAAAATTCTTCATTATGCCTTCCTTCGGAGGGGAAGTAAAGCCGGCGGTCGTATGTCATAGATTTATGGCATGTAAAAGATCCTTTCACAGACTAAACTTGTGTAAAGCTAAATTGTTAGGTTAGATTTCGTCGGAACGCTCTATCTATAGTTCCAACGTTCACCACTAGGTATCATTGGCATATGGTAGCGAAAGTTGGAACTACTTGAAATTGAACGGAACTTGTAGCTCACCCTAATAAGGGTGTCCGCTGGAAGCAGCTACAGACTCTGGTTGGATGGTTGGTTCCTCAGTTTAGGGGCTGCGACAACGCGGTCATGTAGCCCCGTGTACTTGGGGTGTGTGTAGAATCTGTCTGATAACGGGTGTTAATTGTGATGACTCTATTAGTGTGTGTATCTGTTTTTTAATTTAACTACAGACTGCAAGTTAGAATTTTTCAAATAGTTCCTACTTTTGCCGCCAAACGCCACCGTCAACGACTACTAGGCCTAGTTCAGAACTTAGCTACTAGACACCACCGCAGTCGGCTCTTGGCAACGAACGTAGAAACCTAAGAGCGTTGTTTACATTCTTAACCAATCCAATGTAGTTAGTGGAAGGTTCTTTAACATGCTATAAATCTATGACATGGGACCGCCGCTTTACTGCCTCTCCGAAGGAAGGCATACTGAGGGATTTTTAACGCTCTTAAAAAATCTGAAGGCTTCGGCCGGGTTTGAACCCGCTACCTTGGGCAGAGAAGCTCAGCATCTACATACTCTGGTGAGCCGAACATGTCCTTGGACACTCCCGGCACTAAAAGCCATACGATAAATAAATAAATAAATAAATAAATAAATAAATAAAATCAGCTCCTCTCTGTCATCGTTCTCATGGACCTACCTACCTTCGTCAACTTTTTGATCTCTTCCGTCCCCGACAGTATTGGGGTATCCAAGTCTTAGGGTGTCTTTCATTTACCCGCCTTCTCTTATCTTTACTGATACCCTCGATCTTCAAGGAGTCAGACCTTTCCTTGTCGTTTGCTGCTGCTGTCTCCTGCCTTATGCTCAAGGCTAAGGTGTTTGTAGTGCTACACCCTCAAGGGCTTACGGATGGTGAGCCCGGGAGAAGGGGACCCCGAGGGATTCCTGAGATGGGTCCGTGTTTTCCTTCTTCTATTGACTTTGGGTTGGACCCCCTTGTCTTTCCCATTCCTATCCGCTCCGCCTTTCATAGCTCTATTGCTTTCCAAGTACCTTAGTCCTCATTGTTCGAGAGTTGAATGCATTTCTATTCCCTGTCGTTTATTTCCTTTATCCTTTTCTTCTTTTAGCTGTAGTTATTCATTGGATAATTTTCTCGATCGCCCAAACCATTAGGGGCCAATAACCTACATGGTGGGCACAAAGTCCCGTTACCCCCATAAATTTCAGAAAATACATTAATTTTTTAACATTTTCTGTTTCAGATATAATCAATGGCTGATACTAGTGACTAGCCTATAGCATGGAAGAACGCATTGTCACAAGCACTTGGGTTCATGAGAGACCAAGAACAGGGGAAACGTTGGAACAGGTGCGTACTGACTTTGAGCAGCGATTCGGACGACAGCCTCCTCAAAAGACAACTCTTTGGTCGATATGGGTGCAACTTTAAGTCATGTTTCATGTGTTTGCGCAGAGTTGACCGGGGTATACCCAGTTCCGCGGAACGTTTACGAGTTGACTTCGTTGGTGATCTTTCCACTGACTCCGCGAATTCTCGGCATTGTTCCTCTCTTGTTGATGGTCGACCACTTCTTGGTTTGTCCTTCACGCTGCCTGTAGCGAACAGTTTCTTTTCCCAACGTAAAAGTGTTGTCTTTTGAGGAGGCTGTCGTCCGAATCGCTGCTCAAAGTCAGTACGCACCTGGTCCAACGTTCTCCCTGTTCTTGGTCTCTCATGAACCCAAGTGCTTGTGACAATGCGTTCTTCATTGCTATAATCACTAGTATCAGCCATTGATTATATCTGAAAAAGAAAATGTTAAAAAAATCAATGTATTTCCTGAAATGTATAGGGGTAATCGGACTTAGTGCCCAAGGTGTAGATGTTACGTCCCTTAAAACAACTCTGGTCATCATCATCATAAATAGTTTGTAGCCAATATTTCAAAATGTTCAAACATAAGTTCATTGGTTGGTTCCTTAGTTTAGCGGCTGCGACAACACGGTCATGTAGCCCCGTGTACTTTGGGTGTGTGTAGAATCTGTTTGATAACCGGTGTTAATTGTGATGGCTGTATTAGAGTGTACTACCTGTTTTTAATTCAAGTAATGACTGCCGACATTGAATTTTCAAGTAGTTTCTACTTTTGCCGCCAAACGCCTTCTTCAACGACTAATAGTCCAGACCTTGGTTACTAGACGCCACCGCAGTTTGGCGCCTGGTGACGAATGTTGGAACCTAAGAGCGTTATTCAAAATGTTAACCTATAATATAGCTTCATACAGACATGCCATAAATCTATGACATGGAACCGCCGGCTTTACTTCCCCTCCGAAGGCAGGCATATTGAGGGATTTTTAGCGCTCTTAAAAAAATCCGAAGACTTCGGCCGGGTTTGAACCCGCGACCTTGGTCATAAAAGCTCAGCATGCTACCCACTACGCCACCGAAGCCGCGTCAAACACGTCTGCTTCATTTATAGAGATCACAATATGGTTAATGAGAAGGGAGGAACGTCAAGCCTTTGTGAAATAACCCACCATTCGTTTTTATGGATGTAAGAACTCTTTGTTTCTTCACTCCTTGTGCAACATACGAGCATCTATATATTCAAAACGCTAAGCTGATTTTTGTTACCGCGAGATTGAGGGAACGGCTGAACCAATTCACTTCGTAGTGCACTCTGACGAAAGCTCTTGGCCTGAAGATTTGCAGAGTGTCTTTAAAATAAACAAATATGTTACAGAATATTCTTAAATTAATAAATAAAAAACAATGCAGAATTCTTGCCATTCACGCATGCGCACAATCGCTTTGGCTCATGACAGACATGGCGGATGTCCGGAAGGTTTTAATGTGATAGTTATTTATACGAATATTATAAAGGAGGGAATGATTCATTAATTATGCAAGACGTATAACTCTTTTCCTTTTTGCTTCCATTTCGACAATTTATCATTTCCATACCTTATTTTATCTCCTGGTTAAAACTCCGTCGCTTAGGTGGCAGCACGCCGGCCTCTCACCGCTGGGTCCGTGGTTCAAATCCCAGTCACTCCATGCGAGATTTGTGCCAGCAGTGTGTTGTAATGTCGAGAGGGCAATCTTTTGACGCCCTTTAAGTTGCAATATTGCCAAAATAAATCGTACAAAGAATGTAGCTTGTATAGAAAACTTCTTCAGTAAATATTTTGTCCATTGTCCGTCATGTTTTGACGGGTTTCAGCAAGTAAGTCATTAAAATGGCCGTGGCCAAAGCCTTCTAAACGCTTGTCAAGCAATTGCCAGAAAAGTGGAGTGTCTTTCAAATGACGCTAACCTGCACCAAAGATTATAATTCAGTGCCCAAAGAAGATAAAGGAAAACACACAGAGATCTCGGATTAAAGGAACTCGGTACGACTTCGTGTCAAACGGAATTGGTAATTGGTCATGTAAACATCGTGAGCGAGAATCAAGACAGGAGTTAGTCTTTTTCCTTCTCTGTGTGGCGATTGAAGCCGTTAAAGCCAACACAGTTTAAACCGGGATTTCCGGGCTCTTGTATTGACACTGATCCTTGGCATTAGAGTCGGCGAGTCAAGAGAGGACGGGAAAGTTCCAATCTGTGATTATTTATCAAACTACCATTATTGCATGCTTAAATGTGCCTGTACACTGGAGATGGTTTTGCCCTAGCTAGAGCTTAGATTAGCTCTAGCTAGGGTGCTCTAAGCTCCTCTCCAGTGTACACAGGTGGTAGAGAACCCTAGCGGAGACCGCTCTAATCTCTAGATGAAGATGGCCGACTCTACGGTGTAAACCAAGGATCATGTAAGTATAAGAGATTCGTCACTTTTGGTTATAGAATTTCCGAGAGAGAACACCGCATGAGGCTATGGATTGTACTTGCAAGTCTGGCAACTTAAAAAGTAAACGACACATGATTGCTGCCTTTATTACACGTAATTGAACAATATGTTCTGCGTTGAGTTATTGATTATTGATGAAAATAACACAAACATAACGCGCCTTTCGCTAGGCGCTGAAATATACGTTCAGATAGGAAAATAATACATATTCATATATATCAATGTTCGCAATAGATTTGTCACGAAGGACACAGTTATGCCGTTCTAGAGCAAAATTCACCTTCAGGCTAATTAAAAATGCTCTCTTACTCTACAGAATTGTTGGGATATTCGATGAATATAGAGAAAACTGTCCAAATGCACACTATATTGCCATAACCTCACCTTTTGCCTAGCATGCCCGCTGCCACTCACCCCTCCCCGTTGCAATGCAAAGGAGAATGGGTAAGAAAACAAACAAGAGATGAAATGCACACATTTATTCTCTATATATTTTTATTCGAGAGTAGTCCATATTGTCCACTAGTTTTACACATGGTCAACACCAGGAAGATACAAATTGCCGTATTGTTCTTACTATCATTATAATTCTTGGCAATTTTTCCTCCCTTGCAGTGGCATGATTGACTCTCAATTCAATTCAAATAAATAATCAAAATACTGAACAAATCAAAACAACCAACAACACCACGAGGAAAATCAATCAAAACAGACTATTCCCGCTTCCGCCAGTCGGTTTGATGTGAGCGTTCATGAGTGCCAACTACGGAACCTTAGTGCTAAAATTAATTCTTCATTCGTTGGCAGAACATCCAGTACAGGGTCTTACCCCGATCCCCGCGCCCCCTATGATCTGTCATCCCCCTAGTGTAAACAGTATTTGGGTGCCCTATTGGAAAGTGTTATACGTAGAGTCCGTGGTGGATTGTTGTGGTTATATGTTTATTATTATAGTGTTTGAATATGGCTGAATTTGTGTGGAATCACAAAAGAACAATAACATTTTTTGAAAATCCAGAAACTTGGAATTGTACTCTGAAAGAATAGTCATTTTTGCTCATTCTTAAAAAGTTCTTATACACTTCAGAATCTTCTGAACATAACTCTTGCAATAATTTAGCATGCATTCCCTCGTATTCTCTTTTTGTTATCCAATTCCTCATCCACAACCATTTTTTCCTCTTCATAGTTTTCTTTTTTAACGAGGCATACACAACCACCACAGATGATAAACGATCTCTTGAAGATACACACTTTGCGCAAGTGCAGTGGTTCCTTCATGATGGTGTGCACACTTCCGACGCTCAATCCGACCACGGCGGCTATGGCGTTCACTGTCACTCGGCGGTCCTGGGTAATGAGTGCATCAACCAGCTGGACGTTGTCATCGGTAATGCAGGGGGGTGTCCCAGACCGGGCATCATCGGCTAACGACACCCGTCCTTCCCTGAAGCGCTTGTGCCACGCCTTGACCCTTGCAAGGGACATGCAGTGTTCGCCGTACACTGGTGACATTCGGCGATGAATGTCCGTTCCCCCTACTCCTTCTGCTGTCAGAAATCGAACAACACCTCTTTGCTCTTCGTTTGGCGCCTCCATGTCACTGTTTTCAATGCGACTGGCAGCGTTGGACTATTGATGCATGCTGCTGCTCGCTTTGTATCGACACATGACGAGCACGCGAGCTGTGACCTTCCACGCTCTGGTCGGAACCACACCTCGTTACACACGCCACGATTAGCCGATGTCGTCACCAGTTTGCGCAATCCATCCTCCGGCTCGTTACTTTTTGAACGCACCTTATATTCAGCTCTCGCTGTGAAATTACTAATCGGGTGGATGGAACTGTATACGGAGTTTTGAAACCAACTTGCAGTCATTTCAGATCTCCAATTACTTCTGTTGAAGCCTGTAGTTTTACAATCTAAAGCACGTGGGCTACGAACATGGATTGGTGAAGAGGCTGAGGGGTGATGAGTGACGTGGAATTTCCCGCCAAAGCAGGGTTGCCAGATTTCAAGAATGGAAAAACGGAACACACGTCCCTAAACATTGTTAAATGTTGTAATAAATAATACACATGTGTATTAAATAAACTTTTGTGCCGTCTGGCCTCTCGCTAGATGTAGTTCGCAGTGGAAGTGTGTACCGATTAGCCTGGCACTGGGCCCATTAAACCGGACTAAGGTTATGAAGGTATCAGAGGCGATGGATTGAACGTACATTCACTGCCATGTGAATGCAAGTTCTATTCGAATGCGCTATTCATTATGGGCCTAGCTTAGCTTAGCCTAAAGAAATAAAGACTAAATAAGGTACACATACTCAACACATAGGCAAGGAAGAGGTAATGTATTGACCACTGAGATAACATCAAGGAATGACGAGGAAGCATTACATGCTATGAATGAGGTTAAGTGGACGTCAAACATGTGATATTAGGTAAAATAACGGGCGAAAGGATCGAAAAGTAAATGTTATGATCGATAGGAGATAACGGTAGAGGGGGGAACACATTAGGGAATGTATACTCGTAAAGAGTAAAATTTACATTGTGAAAAATAAAGATTAAAAGGGCTAGACAAAGAGTCAGGAAAAATGAGTCTACCGCCAAAGAAGCGAACGGTAGCTCGAATAGCCCTGAAGGAGATGAGGGAGTGCGAGGGGGACGGAGTATTAATAAAATCGCGCGTAGATATGACGTAAAAGAATAAACACAAAAAGGGGCAAGTAACCGATATTAAAAATAAACACGAGAAAGGTATCGCAACACAAAATAAAAGATATCCATCAAAATAAGTTACGTCAGAAAGGGATTAGGCCATACTCATGGACTTGCATAAGAAAACGCAATCCTAAGATAGAGGCAAACAAGAGATAAGAGGTATGGCATAGGTCTTACTGTTGAACACACGCTACTCAGTAAACCGTACCAAATACCAACACAAAAGATACGACGAAATGGGGACAAAGAAATAACGGGAACGAAACAGATACTCCATGGACATACTAGAGTAGGCAAAACGCCCTAGTATTCCATACAAGGAGCAAAGACAAAAATACGTAACCTACCTTGATGGTATGAACATTAATCCGGCATCACGGAATTATATTAAATGAACTAGATTCGCACCTCTACGCGCACCTTCATAAAAACACAAACGAACGGGTCATAACGGAATAAAAAGGCAAGGCATCCCGAAAACGAGAGTGGGTGCACACCAAAAGGTCCTACCAGGGAGATAAAAACAGAAGAATGCCTAGAGAGTAACAAGGGGTTGTCCCAGGAGACGGAAAAATAAGATAAAAAGGTAAGAGGTGTCACTAATCACGATTCGGCATAGCAAGAAATCACTATAACGAACATTGATCAGCAATTATAGAAATGTCCACTGATCTGCTCGGCTATTCTGGCCAGTAATAACCAAGAAGAAAAGAGAACAATTCCGATAATTGACACGGCGAAGGAAAGAGAAAAAAAGGAAGACTACTGGAGGAAAAGAAAAACGGTTCACTTTACATAATCAAATACACAAAATTAAAACTATATATTACTGACATATCATAAGGCCAATGACACTAACAACTTACAAATGCTTTTCATTTGAACGTCCCTTTGCAAGGATTTTTAGCCTACTTTTCACATTTTGCAAAAATGAGGAAAAATTAGACTTATGAGATCGATCCGGGAAAATGTGTGTCTGTCTGTATGTCTGTCCGTCCTTCTGTCTATCTGGCTGTGTGTCCCCCCCTATCAACTCCTAAACGGCTGCAGCAATCGAAACCAAATTTAGTATAAGTAAAGATGTATACCGGAATATCTCAAGCCCATATTTGAAAATGATGTCAGTGCTACAAACTGCTGAAAAATCACAATTAAATTTGAGCTCCATGTTGGATATCTTGGAAGATATGAATGGGAGTTATTTTAAAATTGGCACACGTATAGATAATAATATTGCAGTTTAATTTCCAGGAGGCCATACATGGCAGTGTTGTCAAAATGATTATAAGCCTGCTGATAAGTCCAAATTTGAAATGCATATAATTTCTACACTATCAATTGGATTTCAACCAAATTTCGTATGTGCTATGTGTATATAAACAGATATGACTGCGCGTATTCTTAAGAGCCGCCAGGGCTGCCAACTGTTAATAAATGCTCTCAATTGTTTTAATCCAAATACCCATATTTCAGAAAGTATGCATGTCGACAGCTTCAAAATATGCACACGTATAGTACCTGACTTTCTATATTAATATGGACTAACTTATATACGTCAGTGCTACCAACATGATTCTAAGCCTGCTGAGAGGTCCAAATTTATATATATGTAACTTCTATACTATCATTTGGATTTCAACCAAATATCGTGTGTGGTATGTGTACCATAACCGATATGACTATGCCGATTCTTAATAGTACACAGGGCTGCCAAATGCTAATAAATGCTGTCTTTATTTTTGTAACCCTAATATCAATATATCATAAAGTATGCAATCCAATAGCTCTAAACTTTGCACACATATAGTCCCTGGCGTTCTAGATTAATTTGGAGTAACTAATTGAACCCTTTATCCACAGGCTGTATAAAGGATTCTAATAATTATTCATCATCTTTTGATACATTTCTACAGATAACAGATATGAGAGCCAGTCAGTGTTGGGATATATTGAGAAATCAGTGGCCAAGAGGACAAAATGGTTTAAGCTCCTGTGGTATTTTAGGAAGAAGCATTTATATTCTTGGGACATAGGACAGGTGCAACTTTTAGCGCGGAAGACGGCTTGGGGACGCACATTATGGCCTGTTGCTAGGAAGATTGGCGCCAAGAAGGAAATCGAATGCTACGAAGCAATTGGTCTATCATCATGTTAACCACTCCCTACTGCTGAAAAATATGTAAAAGCGCGCAAAGACATACAAGAGTCTAGGCCAATAATATCAAGACGCCTTATTTTAGCGGCAACTCGGGTTGATAACGCACACTGGTAAATTAACGCGGGAGTTATCTGCAGATTAATTCCACGATCGATTCGAAGCGGCTACATCAAAATCGTAACCTCCACACTGCTACGAACTCAATGATACCGATCGCATGCTAGTCTGATAATTATTATGGAATATTTTTTTAATAAATCCCCTTCCACACCTACCCTAGTCAGTTTCATTCATAAGGATCCAGATGCTTCGAGGATCATAACTTATTTCTGTGCGTCTGAGGACGTAACACACATTACTTATTTCTGTGCGTCTGAGGACGTAACACAGATCACTCATTTTGTACGTCTGTGGACGTAAGGTTAATACTCTGCATATTTTCATATTTGTGAACATGGAACAGTGTCGTCAAATTATAAGTGTAACTTCAGTGATTTATTTATAGTCCCAGCACTATCAGTAGGACCAGTTCATCGAAGTAATTCACCAAATAGACTGTCAAGGAATATAGTACTTGATAGGTGAATATAGTAGGAATTATATCGTGTGTGTATCTGACAAAACTTTACTTAATTCAGCACGAGATGACGTCTAAGAACAAGAACGGATCTGGGAACCAGCTGGACATTTGCCTGAAGATGTCAATGACCAGATAAATATCTTAAAGGAGATGGCTGCAGACGTATTCCTGGCGCTATTTTAAAGGATTGAGTACCAAATGAATTTATTTATTTATTAAATCAGCTATGGTATTATGGGACTTTTTTGTAGATATTTGTTTGCTTGCTTGGTAATGTGGATTATTATTTTTTGTTTTACTGACACATTAAATATGGGACTAGCCGAGCGTTGTGTAATTTGTAAATATGGTGATTGTATTTGGTTCTACTATACGGGGCGACTCGCGGAGCCCGTGCTCGCGTTCGCTTGCCTAAATCGCGGTCAAGCATTATTATTCGGAGGTATGCCTTACAACAAAAATGGAACTGAATTAATTTTGAGATTAAAAATAGAATTTGGAGGGTAAGATTATGTGTGAGTAGAATTTTATGACGGATCAGGATTATTTTTTTGATAATTGCTTTCCAGCAGATTTGAACGGGATGGCACTTTGCACCCGAGTTTTTGTTGTGTATGTTTTTTGTTAACGTGTCAATGGACGCAATATTGTTGATCTGTTTTGAGCCGACCCAGTGTGTGTGTATGAGAGTCAGTCCAAACTTTGGTGCGTTGTGTGATTTTTTTATAATGTGCTAGCGAGAATATATCATGGTGATTATTCTGTCTTGCTACACATTAGCCCAGTTCATGACCTCGCGAGGGTGAACTTGTGGTATATATTTGTTTCTCGCCTTCCAGGGGATGGGTGAGATATGTTGACGTTTCCAGAGGGAAACTGCACTTAGCTTGCCGGACTGAGAAAGTTATTTGAGGCAGTGTTAACTCATACGAGAAGGGCGCGCTCAAATCAGATAACGTGACTTGTCATTAGTAACAGGTCTGCTTCCTGTACTGCAATTTAAGATGTTGTTTAAAATTCACAAAACCTGATCGGTTATAATGAGTATTGATTGGTTAAATGGGTGCTGTCCATAGTTGTAAGGTAGCCACCGAAATTCGTGTTTGTCTGGCGTTTCATATAAATGTAAACATAGTTTTTCAGCCGTTAGGCTTGTATTTTGTTCTTGTTGGTTCAATTTTGGTGTGTTTATTTTTACGCGTCCTTGACCCGTGTCAAGTTAGGGTGCGCGAAGCTATGTTCCCAAGTTATGATGAGAGCGTTTTTTTGGCCTATTTCTGGCATGCTCTTTTGTGTTCATTTTGTGCTCCTGCACCAGTTAGGATCTCAGGGAGATTCTTCATTCTGTTTGTATTGTTAGATCTTGCACGTGTCAGTAGTAATTATAGTATATTAATTAAGGGTGGGTCCCATAGCCGTAGTGTGATTTAAAAGATGCAACTCCGTAAGCAACATGTCTGTTTCAGTTGTAAACGGACTCGCATCAGTACTCAATTTCTTATTAACGAACAGTACACCACACATTATATAACTTCTTGACCAGAAAAAAATGGACTTGTATCCATATGTTGTGACGAGTGAGGTCTTACCGCTCAAATGCTTATGTTATGATTTTATCATTTATGTGAAGCTGCATTCACATTGTCTTGTTGTGACGAGCGAGTTCCTACCGCTCAGTGTTATTATTGTTTATTAAGGGGGTGAAAGTCAGGGAGGATTTCTTTTATTATTATTATTATTATTATTATTATTATTATTATTATTATTATTATTATGCACATACCTTTCAGTCATTAAATTTCTTTTATTCTACTTGTTATTCATTTTATTTCTAGTATAGCTTCTGTCATGAAATTTTCTATTCATTAGAGCATGTTGTTTTAGCGAACTTTGCTGTGTATCGCAGTCAGGACTGAACACGACCCCGTAGATGAATCTTGAGAAAACCATGCTTTATTGAAGGGTGCATAATATACGTCAGTGCTGCCAACATGATTCAAAGCCTGCTGAAAGGTCCAATTTTAAAATGCATGTAACTTCTATACTAACTAATGGATTTCATTCTATATTGACACAACAATAGATCATATTATTGCAGATTATTTCTGACCAATACATGTATGTCATTGTTGCCAACATAATTTTACGCGCGCTGTTAGATCCAATGTTTAACTGCATGTAACGTCCATGCTATACATTGAACTTCAACCAAATGTTGTATTCTGTACCTTAAGAGATGGAACTAAGAATATATTCAGTCACCAAGGCTGCCAACTGTAGTTCTCTATCAGGCTACTGTACATTAGGCCAGGTATACAGTATTTCTAACTGATTAGAAATTTCGATATTACCAACTTAATTTCGTCATTTTTCTAGATAGATCCACAGAGATTAATCATTGGCATGAATCTTAAATTTTAAGAAAAGTAGGCTCTTTATTTCGTCACGGAACTTCTGGTTTATTTGTAAGTACCTTCTGTTAAAATTCATTACATTTTTTTTCATAATTTTGTATTTATTTAAGAAAAGCACACAATGAGCATAATGGTACATAAATTATTCTTGACCTAGTCCTATTATTGAGATTGTCCAGTTTGGACAGTTTTGTGCATGATTATTGCACAATTTGCACACGCAGGATTCTTCCGGTTGCCTTCTTTACCTTAAGTATAGCTTTGTGTGCCTTCCGTTGTTTTGCATATTGCAATAGGTCATCTTTCTGCGATGAGGTTTTCAAACGGTGTAGTGCAAGTAATGTTTTCCTTCGCTCGTTGTAACAGACCTTGTCAAACCATGGTCGTGAGTTTCTTTCTTTTGGTTGTATTTGACAAGATTGAAGGGTTTTCGTGTGTATTTCCGTTGCACCTGTTAGTTCTTGTTGTTGTAATAAATGTATTGCTTCATCTATTTTTCCTATGCTGTGGATGTCTAGTTTCCTTGAGATTTTTATTGCTGGTGGTGCGAGTGTTTGTAGTCGCTGTCCTATATTGAATGTTGTTGCGATCGGTATGTTTCCTAATTGGTGCTATGTCCGACGTCCATAGAGCAGTTTGGCTGATAATCCTGATGTCTTCTCCCTTATGAAGTACAAGATCAATTGCACTAGTTCCGTTTGGCACTATATAAATTTTGATGTTGGTATTGTTAATGAGGGTGTAACCAGCTTCTTATAGCGTTTCTATGATCAGCTCTGTTTTTGTGGTGGGTTTATCAATTCATGCGTTGAGGTCGCCTGCAATTGCTCTTTGATCTGTTGCTGTTCGGGATATTGTCTCTGCTATCCTATCGATTGTGTCATCTGTCGAACTGTAGGGTGATGCATACATGCCCACGATTGTGATCTGATTAGTTTTTTCAATTACTGTGATTTCCTCTTATATTATCTGTTTTATAGTTCCCAGGGTGGATTTGAGGAAGATGGATACTCCACCTGCTGTCCTTCCTGCAGCCTGACTCATTTGTTAGGAAAGTTTCTGCTAGGATATGTGAACAATTCTTGTTTTATCAAACTAATGGAGCTTCTGTTTCTATTTTCTCTCCATTTGATATTCATGACAGAAAAACTCTCTCCGTAAAAGCATTGGAGGGGAAAATGCAGAGTATTAACTTCATAAGGACTAAGATATTTCTTAATGCTGTTGCCCCTTATAAATCTATAACATGTACCCATCTATCTAACACAGACATAGAAATCAATTTCTCTTTCAAACTTGCACCTGTATCACCAGAAATCAAGCTAGATATTGCAATCAATTTTGAAAATTGTTGCGAAATTGAATATATTATCAAATTAACCCAAAAAACGGAATATTTGGCGTTCCGTTAAAGATTGAAAGTGAACGCGGAACAAAGGAACGTCTGGCAACCCTGGGCCAAAGTGTGTTAATCTGCTGTAGCATACTTGCTATTAATCACCGATGAAGCAAGTCTTGTGGTAGGGAAGCGAGTCTGCCGGGAGCACAAATCTGTTGTTAACAGTGAACTCTGTTGGTTGTTGAAATAACTACTTGTAAAACTCCAGTGCCAAATCTTGACCACTGCGCGTGCGCGATGTGGTCTCTTGGCCTTGTGATTTTGTAATTTATTCTACAGAAATACTTGAGATACTAAAATTCAGCAATTCTTCTAGGTTTGTGCTGTGTCTCGTGGGGTTTCGCCTAGGACACCAAGCTGGCTCGTCAGCGTGCTCTTGGTGTCCCCGCCTGGCCCCCCACTGGAGTGGCGAACTGCGCGCTACCTCCCTTTATATAAAGTGCAACTGCACCTCTTTATTGCGAGAACTAAAAGCTCAAGCAGCCTTAACCTCCCTATGAAGACTCCCATAAAGATGGTATTTTGGCTTTCACGGCCAGTGAATCAAAATCCAGCAATTCAGCAAGACACGGCACAAACCTAAAAGAATTGCTGAATTTTAATTCTCTGGCCTTGAAAGCCCGTATTAACGTGGTATTAATGTGAGATATCGTTCGTTTATTACATGAACTTAGTTTCCTGGGGAAATATCTCAGAAACTATTGGTTTTAGGACCTTAAATTGTGTATTTGAATCTGTCATTGAGGGGATGAAAATAAGCTTTGGCTCGTCCTTCTACGCGTATTTCAGCTTGTATTTTAAGGGGATAGGCCTCCTTTTATGAACGGTTCTCGTGATATAAGGGAACAAAGTTGTCCACAGACAGACAACAATTCTATTTTTGCGCGCATCCATTATAAAACAGTCTGAAACGCGCAAATTACCGTGGTCATTCGGAAAAATAGACAAACCGTCATTTTTATTTTCATTTTATGAAAAAAATAGGCTTATGAGATCACCTTTTGTCCGTGTGTCTGTCTGTGTGTGTGATTCGTGTGTGTGTTCCCCCTTAATAGATTCTAAACGGCTGGAGCGATTTCAATGAAATTCGATACGTTTATAGCACTATTCCAGACAACCCCGACTGTGCCCTTCCAATTATGTTACGTCTCACCAATCCAACATGGCGGCTGTGCGAAATATTTCACCAGCCCTCAATATCTCCGAAACTATTACCGATATCACCCTGGCATTGTGTACGGTGATAAAAAGCTACTAGAAGTTTACCTATGTGACTTTTGAAAACCTGGTAACTACAAAAAAAACATGGCGGCCAAGAGAAGTAGAAACATTTAAATACAAGTTTCTCGCGATTTAACCAACCAAACGCAATGAAACTTGGTACAGTATATGTTTATACACATTGTGATGCACCAACATCTAATTTCGTTCAATTGTTTACATAACCTCAATATGGCGGCTGTGCGAAATTTTTAAATCTCGTTTTTACTTCATGTGTTTGAATCATGCGATTGACGTTTGAATACCACACGTACACAATAATCTTAATGTAGGCCTAATAGTACATAAATAACAAGAAGTTTCATGACGAACTAAAGAGCCTACTTTTCTCGAAATGTAAGATTCATTCCAATAATTAATCAATGTGTACCTAATTAGAATAATAACGAAATTGTGTTTGTAATATGGACATTTCTAATTATTTCGAAATATAATTGGCAGAATGTAGCCCTACAGTTGGCAGCCCAGGTGACTAAATATATTGTTAGTTCCATCTCTTAAGGTACAGAATATAAAATTTGTTTGAAATCCAATGGATAGCATGGACGTTGCATGTAGTTAGACATTGGACCTATCAGCGCGCGTAAAATCATGTTGGCAACAATGTCATGCATGTGTTAGTAAGAAGTAATCTGAACTATTATGATCAATTGTTGTGCCAATTTTGGATGAAATCCATTTATTTGTATAGAAGTGACATGTATTTTAAAATTGGACCAATCAGCAGGCTAAGAAAAATGTTGGAAACACTGACGTATATTAGTTACTCCAAATTAATCTAGAAAGTAAGCTAGGATACGTGTGCAAGGATTAGCGCTGTTGGCTTGAATACTTTCTGATATATTGATATTAGGGTAAAAAAATAGAGACAGCATTTATTAACAGTTGGCAGCCTTTGATTGCCCTTAAGAATACGCATAGGCATATCTGTTATAGTACACATAGCACATACGAAATTTGGTCGAAATCCAATTCATAGTATAGAAGTTACATGTATTTACAATTAGTCCTATCAGCAGGCCTAGAATCATGTTGGTAGTACAGAGGTCCATTAGTTACTCCAAAGTAATCTAGAATGTCAGGTACTATACCTGCGCATAGTTTAAAGCTCTCGGCTTGCATACTTTCTGATATATTGGTATTTGGATAAAAACAATAGACAGTGCATTTATTAACAGTTGGCAGCCCTGGTGGCTCTAAAGATTACGTTCGTTCATATCTGTTTATCTACACATAGTACATACGAAATTTGGTTGAAATCCAATTGATAATGTAGATGTAATATGCATTTAAAAATTGGACCTATCAGCATGTTTAGAATCATTTTGTCAACACTGTCATGTATGGTCTCCTGGAAATTAAACTGAAATATTAGTACCTATATGTGTGCCAATTTTGGTACAGCTCTCATAAATACCTTCCAAGATATACAAGATGGAGCTGAAATTTCAATTGCGATTTTTCAGCAGTTGGTAGCACTGACATCATTTACAAATATGGCATTGAGATATTCAGATAGAGATCTTTACTTGTACCAAATTTGTGTTCGATTGCTACAGCCGTTTAGGAGTTGATAGGGGGACACACACATCCAGACAGATGGACAGACAGACAGACAGACAGAAGGAAGACAGACACACATTTTTTCGGATCGATCTCATAAGTCTACTTTTTCCTCATATTTACAAAATGCGAAAAGGAGGCTAACAAGGAGTTCCGTGACGAACTAAAGAGCCTACTTTTCATGCCAATGATTATTCTACAGTATATGAACCTATCTAGAATAATGACGAAATTAAGTTGGTATTATCAAAATGTCTAATTAGTTCAAAATATTCCTGGTATAATGTAGCCTAATAGAGCAATACAGTTGGCAGCCCTTGTGACTGAATATATTCTTAGTTCCATCTCTTCAGGTACAGAATACAATATTTGGTTGAGGTCCAATGGGCATTACATGCAGTTAGACATTGGATCTATCAGCACGCATAAAAGCATGTTGGCAACATTGTCATGCGTGTCCTGGTTAGAAATAATCGGAAATATTATGATATCTTGTTGTGCCAATTTTGGATGATCCATTTGTTAGTAGAGAAGTTACATGTATTTTAAAATCGGACCTATCAGCAAGCATAGAATCATGTTGGCAGCACTGACTTATATTAATTACTCCAAATTAATCTAGAGTGTCAGGTGCTCTACGTGTGCAAAGTATAGAGCTGTTGGCTTGCTTATTTTCTGATATATTGAGACCGTCGGTGGAGCTGCCATGATAGCCAACAACCGCAATGACTTCCCTAACATCTCATCCGTCGGACATAATTGCCGTGAGGATCAGGTGAACTTCCAAATAGGCCAAAGCGGCACGAGAATCTGTAGTCCACAGGGATCGTGGTACAAGGTGACGATGGTCATAGACTGCCTAAGGAAAGGTTCACCTTAAAAACTAGACTAAGAAAATAAACATCCAGACTTATGTAAAACACCGTGAAAATTTATTGTTAGAATTCACGAGCCCCTAGCCTTGTTCGGAGGGTTTCAATCGGCTAGGCCACAAGCTAATAAACAAACAAAAATAAAGAGCAGGTCCCTACCTGAGAAGTTACGGAAAACCCTCGCGAAAGATCTATCTCACAATAATAAAGCAACAAAAGCAACGCTAGGAAAATGGTACGACGCAAATCCCTAGGTCAAGTTACAAGATCAAGCTAATAACAGAATTTACATTTAACAGGGTAGCAAAACAAATCTAAGTTAGGATGATACCATCTCCACATTTACATTTAACGTTAATTCATCTAGCTATGTCCTATCAATTAATAACAAAATTTACGGCGATGACGTCCGTAACAGCAAACAATTACATTCAAAGTTAAGTGAACAGCCATGTAAAAAACATTTAATTATTGTTGGTAACTACGTGCTAACAGCACACAATAGGGTAACATGTAGGATTCATACACTTTTACATTATAAATAATTAATGAAAAAGACAACAGTTTTATTAAAATGCCTGCCTGCACCTTGGTTTACTCTTTGTAAGCCATAGTCATGTAATGTGTGTAGTTACGGTGACGACTGCGTAGTAAAGACTACATCGCATGGTTCGAGCAAGCTTCAGGTCGCTATAAGAGTGTCAGCTGTCCTAGTCATTTCCTCAAAAGGAAATACCTTCATTAGCACGGCCATGTCAGCAGGTTCCAAATGCAAAAGAACAAAGTTAGATAGAAAGAATTCGTTAGTTAGCTTTTGTTTTACCAAAATTATGCGTTTTATTATTAAGATGTCGGTTTAGGTTTATCGTTGGTTTATGGTGAATAATACTGACAATAGCCTGGGCACGGAGTGTGTCCACTGAGATCAATCTCCACCAAAAGCCTCGACTCAGAAGTCGGAATACAATCAACGAGCAATAACAACTCGGACACACAATAACACAAGTTACCAGCGGCGCAAAGCTCGCGTTCAATAACTCTGGGATGGGCCTGCACACGCAGTAACCCTCCAATAACATCTGGTCAACGGGAACAATCCCGGACAAGGTACACACAAATACCTTCATACAATAAATATCTCCTTTAACAGATACAAGGTTGGACACTGGGTTCCATGAGCTAAATAGCAATGAAAGGAAGAGCGAATACTAAAAGCATTCTGTCTTCTGTCAATCTATGTCTGTCTCATAATAGAAGCGTGCTCTCAAGGGCACTGGGTCACAAGCCAGTTTGTCTCGCTTCAAGCTACAACATTCCTGCGCGGTCTGGCACAACACACACTAACTATAAAGGCCGGCGATTTAAGCAAAATAAAACAGTACAACTGGCCTCATCATAAAAACTTTACCATAGGTTATAAACCTCGAAGAATACGTGTATAAAAACACGCTATAAATCTGAATACAATAATGTAATTCCGTCTTTCAAACCAAAGACATCTAAATGTCACATTGCTGGAGTTCTTTGCTCTCAAAGATATAATACTTCAGTAGTTGCTTGTACAACATCAAATAAATACGTGTCTTCACATGACACTAACAAAATAATAATTCTGACGCTGATTCCACACTCTGGATCTGCTTAATGATACGTTGGGAACTGGGTTCGATGCTAGACAACGAAACATCCCTTTTACTTGTAAGGCCCACACTTGACCTGATGGCTTCTGAGCAACATCTCAAATGAAATATAATGCAGTTACAAAACTGGTAATTACAGTCGATTACCTAACTGATACGACTGTTCTAACGAAGTCAGGGGTGTAACAAAGACTGGTTGCAAAAGATGCAGTTAAAGAAATATAACCATGGCATCTGATTGCCATAACTAAAGTCAGCAAAGACTTGAAAAATCACACCAAATAGGGTTAAACAAAGTAGCCTCAAATGACTACGGTCCCGTTTAGCAAAAGATAGGCATTGACGTTCTACAACGTTCATCAAGCTGCACCAGGGTTGACCAAAATGTCTGACCCAAGGGTGTCTCACTCTAACTGAAATAAATGACATCTAATTAGATTAGTTACATTCCCTACCTTTAAAAATGGCTTTCACTGAGTTCGGTTGGTTCACAAACTACATTAAACCTACTATACCACCAGAAACGAGAACGAGAAAGGGTGTACAAAGACTCACGACATGGAAGAGCTCTCACTCAGCCCTCTGTTCAACGACAAGGGTTGAACAAATTCATCTCTGGCTCTCCGGAATGGCATCGTCCTCATCAGGACTCCCATCTGGACTCTCCCAGAGACCAAGGTTCGATCTGTCCCTGTCGATAAAACTTCGTGAATGTACTGGATATGCCTGGGAATGGCATCCTGGGTTCCTTCCTCCTCGTTCGCTGTTCTGGAAGCTCCACCATGATGCTGGTTCCAATAGATACATCACCCTCATACCATGATGGTATTAGCCCATGATGACAGTCTCAAACATGGTGTAGAATAATTTGATCACGTGGGTGATGGAATACATCGTGTAGTAGTTCATTCTTTCACTTCAAAATCACAATGTTCGTAGTAAATGTTACAGGCTTTAATTGCAATTGATAACACAGCTTTTACTTCCCAGATATTCAATAATACATGAACAAGCACTGTTCTATGGTTCTTCACGTGTGCTGACGCCACTTTTTACACCACGTAGCATCCGTGAAATGTGCGTCGTTTTGTAATTGAAAAATTCACTGTGGCAATTCAAATATACTGTACATTCATATTCACAATTGCTTGAAGTAGTTATAACACGTTTACCTTTATATTTTTCACCAGGCTCTCGGCCCTCCACAAACACGTGGGTACAAAAATGTGGTGTTACGGTAATGTTATAATATTCACTATACTTGCCAATTATTTCACAATATGCTTCTTGTTTTTCACTGTGCATCAATAAACAGTGATTTGCAGAATATTCGTGCTCGATGGCACCCGATGACAACTTCCACGCTAAACAGCGGATATTTTCTACGTCTAACAAGACGGATTTAACTTCACGCCTACACGGGGGCGGATTCTCCAGACGTAGTGCAAAGCACAAGGGTCCTCGAGGAAGTAGGTCGTCAAACCAAAGTCGTTGAGCGACTACTTACATTCCTGTTTGCGTATCTGCAAGGGTATTACCTTACCTTAAGCGAAAATAACATTCTCCAAAATGTTTTAATAATGCTGCATGACGAAATGGAATATTCTGAGTCTCGTGGAAAGATAAAACTGATTAATAAGACCTCAGATAAATAATTAGCAGACTTCACCAAAGTCAAAAGTGCGATTCACCGCTACTTCAAAGAGTATAGCGTGAGCTCTCAGCTCCACGTGGCTTTCTGGGTGTGTTCAAAGGTACTACATCCCATCATAAATGTGTTGTTATAAAAAATATCACATGAACCTTAGCTCAGCGGGTTCAATATTGATATTAGGGTAAACAAATATAGACGGCATTTATTAACAGTTGGCAGCCCTGATTGCTCTTAAGAATACTTATAGTCATATCTGTTATGTTACACATTGCACATACGAAATTTGGTTCAAATCCAACTGGCAATTTAGAAGATACATGTATTTAAAAATGGGTCTTATCAGCAGGCTTAGAATCATGTTGGTAGAATTGAAGTATATAAGTTACTCCAAATTAATCTAAAATATCAGGTACTGTACGTGGGCATAGATTAAAGCTGTCGGCTTGCATACTTTCAGATATATTGTTATTTGGATGTAGAAAATAGAGAGAGCAATTATTAACAGTTGGCAGCCCTGGTGGCTCTTAGGAATACACTCAGTCATATTTGTTTATATACACATATAACATACAAAATTTGGTTAAAATCCAATTCATAGTGTAGATGTTATATGCATTTAAAAATTGGACGTATAAGAAGGCTTAAAATTATTTTGGCAACACTGTCATGTATGGCCTCCTGGAAATTAAACTGAAATAGTATTATCTACATTTGTGCCAATTTTGGAATAGCTCATATGCATACCTCTTATGATATCCAACATGGAGCTCAAATTTCTATTGCGTTTTTCAGCAGTTGGTAGCATTGACATCATTTTCAAATATGGGCTTGAGATATTCCGGAATACACCTTTACTCATACTAAACTTGCTACTGTCGGTCAGTGTTATGTGATACTGGTCTTAAATTCTATCCTTTACATCAACCATGTGCATATGGGAGGCTAAAACTATTTTACAGCTCCTTTGGGGAAGAGAAGGATTAAATTACCTCTATATGTCATAAGTGTGAATACGGTTAAGGTTATTGGTTTTACGTCCCTTTTAACTACACTGGCTACATACCCAAATGCCATTTAATCACTTGTAGGTTTATTTGTTTGTTTATTTACAAAGGCTTGCATGCTAGACTGGGCACTGAGAGGCACAACAGTCTGCAAACAATGAATTTATTTTATTTTCTTCTTCAATCTAGAAGCCGTGCAAGATAATTCTAAGTAACTACACAATTTGTTTGGCCATTTGAATAATGTAATTCCTCTAGTGTCTATATTATTGTAAATTCTGAAAAATAGTGCTAGGCTTTCTTTGGATTAACTATGGTAATTGGTAATAACCCCTGGCACTACAGCCCATGAAGGGTCTAGGACTACCAAGTGACCGCTGCCCAGCCATTTGGCCTACAGATATTGGGGTGACACGTGATCAGTGCATCGGGTCCCCTCGGCCGTTAATCTTGGTTTTTGTGATCGGGGCGCTGCCTCACTGTGAGGCAGCTACTCAAATGTCCTCACGAGGCTGAGTGCACTCCGTTCCTGCCCTCACGTCAGTTTCAAAAATCCCTGATGGAGCCGGGAATCTAACCCGGGACCTCCGGGTGAGAGGCAGAGGCCCAACACCACGGGAGCCGGCACGGTAATTGGTACTTGTGACAAATACACATCACCATTGTGTTTAGTCTGAGTGCATGAATAATATTTAGGCTGGACTGTGTAATATCAAAGTCAAAAGGGGTGGGGGATTAAAAACTGCCAATGGCCACCACTGCATATTCTGTTAGATCCAGTGGTGGGTGACCTATTGGATGCACTGAATAAGAGTGCATAATATTCATGACCAATGTTACTGCAGTTGTCTCTCATGATGCACTTTGCCATGTTTGGTTATATTACTTTTTTTTCTCTTGCAGGTTGTAATGCTTGGTGGCACTGCAATGGAATGACAAATCTATGTTGAAACGATAATTTGTTGAAATGAAGTACAGTTTTCTGAATGTAGGCTATGTAAGAATGAGAAATGTATAATATACAACCCAGTATACGGACTTGATTTTGTAATTATTTGATATTGTTCCAATTTCCTAATTTACATCCTGATTTCCTTTAAGTATTCCATTTAGTTTTTTTTATTTAGTCAATTTACCCTCTAGGTTGGTGGTTGCCACGGACTCAGCGAGAGAACTCACCACTACCGCCTCTATGGGCAGTGTCCTGGAGTTTGGAACATCTGGTCGGGGTGGATACAACTGGGGAGGTGTGATCAGCACTTCGTCCAGGCGGCCTCATCTGCAAAGAGAACAGGGGCCTCATGAGGGATGGAAAGAGGTGGAAGATTGGCATGGATAGGCTAGGAAGAGTGAAGGAGGCGGCCGTGGCCTTAGAGTAGGTACCATCCCGTCATTTGCCCGAAGACGAAGTGGGAAACCACGGAAAACCACTTCGAGGATGGCTGAGGTGGGAATCGAACCCCCTCTACTCATTTGGGCCACCCGAGGCTGAGTAGACCCCGTTCCAGTCTTCATACCACTTTTTAAATTTCGTGGCAGAGCCGGGAATCGAACCCAGGACCTCCGGGGCGGCAGTTAACCGTGCTGACCGCTACGCTAATTCCATTTAGTGAGAGCAAAATGTTGGTGTATTTATAATTGGTGATGGTTTTATTCATATTTATTTTCTGTGTTTTTTCTTAATCTATTTATAGCAGTGTATGCCTATATTAATTTGTGGGTCAATAACCTAGATGTTAGGTCTTAAATCCATAATTATCATTAACTTTTATTCCTCACATGCAAGGGACATGTAGTCTTAAGTTTGCTCTGTGTTCTATGAAGCCATAATAAAGAAATGAGATTGATACTATCCATTGAAATACACATTCTCGGGGTGGGAGTAGGGAGTAGGCTACAGCTGGCCACAGGTTGCGGTTCAAATTTCCCGCGTGCGAAAAAGTTAGTTCGTTTAGCTTCCTCAGGAGGCGCCATAGTGCATGCGCGCGCAAGCGGCGTGTGGGCGGAATTGAATTCAAAGCTGGAGTAACCGTTCTTACCCATATTCTTTGACTGGAAGGAACTGTACAGGGGTTTTAGGTAGTGATGGGCTGCGAGTGGACTCGCGAAGAATCGAGTCCGGAATCGAGGCCGAGGACGCTGTCAGCGGTATCTGTGAGCCATATATGGAAACAACACGATGTCGGTACGTCTAGGCAAAGTATTGTATTCGCTTCCCATTAATGCACAGTGACACAATAGAATATTCAAAATTGGAAATCGACAAGAAGTGGACTGATGACAGAAAGCAGGAACGCAATACACTAAAGAGTAATTTCCCTCAACGTGATCATTTTCTAAGCAGTAGTATGTATCACTGTTGATAACGCATTTAACCTTATCGGAATCTCTAGCTGAGTAAGTAGTTGGTCACTGGTCGTGGCCGAGTGCGGTACGTGTGTGCGCGCTGTGTGACCGCATTGGAAGAGGTTACGGTTCCTAATATCGGTGCTTCCTTAGTTCCACGTGTGTACTGACCTTCCGTGTGTCATTCGGACAATATTTTTTTAAGTAGTGTTCCAGATAGGACAACAAAACCAGAAACCCAGAAAACCCCGCTGAAAATCATGTCCGGATACCAGAGAAAAAACACCGTTCGTTGCCAATGGGACAGGCAGAGTTCTCGCCCCTCACCAGGAGAAATTCACCGCTGGATTGGCGATACCCTCCGGTTGACTGTCGACCAAGTAGAAGCCATCCAGTTAAATGCGCACGAAAAAACCATGTACATCAAGGTAATCACCATATCTATTTATCAGAAATTGTTAAATACTTTTGCAGATCCTATTAAATTTCAGTATGATTCCGGCGAAATGACCAATGTTAAGCTCTCCACAGCGGATTCCAATTTTACCACAGTGCGTATATTTAATGTCCCACTCGAAGTACCCCCTGAAATTTTCAAATCCGTCCTGTCGAAATATGGCACTGTGAGTGACGTCAGGAAAGAACAATGGTCTTCTGCTTATCAGTTCCCGGTGTATAATGGAATACGTGCCGTAACTATGGAAATCAAGCAAGATATCCCCTCCACTGAGGCTTTTGGTGGCCATTCTGGCTATATAACGTATAATGGACAGAAACAGACCTGTTTAATTTGCAATGCTACCACACATCTCCGTATTAACTGCCCAAAGAAAATGATTCCCCTCGGTATAACTCCTACACAACAACGACGTGTACAATACTCGGAAGTTGTGACGCAGCAAACGTCATATGAAAACATGATCATTGATCAGTCAGCTGGGACAACACCAGGAGTGACCTCGGATACATCTGACGCAGAACTGATACCTTGTCCTGACCAGAGCTGCGAGACACAGAGTGCCCCTTTGCTCTCGGCAACCTGTATCGCAGCCTCAGAACCAACTCTACCGTTACTACAGGCTGCCACAGAAATTTTGTCTTCACTGCCCCAGACTTCGCTGGTCCCTACCGACTCACTTAAGACTGTTGATCGGGGATCCGAGAACGTCTCTAAGAAGATTAAAACAAATGCCTCGATTGCCGTACCAGCCCCGAAGAATAAAACTGGCTCCACAAACGTTTCCGCAGCTGTGAAAAAGAAACAAAATCTTCTTTCTACGTCATCTAGGGACCCACGAACGCTCTCACCCGCTGACAGCCGGCCTATGAATGGCAGTCAAAAGGAACTATCTCAACCTAATTTGACATAGTGCAGCAGGATAATTCTCACCTGTGTCTTCTTTCGAGTCCACCTTCCAGTATGTCTAGCACAGCGTTTATACTTCTCGTAATGGCGCAATTTCTCACTGTGGCCACTGTGAATATCAATGTAATAGAATGCCCTCTGAAATTTCAACTGTTGGAGAGATTCCTTCGAGATGCTGACATTGACATTGCCTTCATTCAAGAAGTTGCCATACCGTGTTTACCCATATCTGCCTTCTACAAACAATACATCAATACCGGTAATACGAATAGAGGGACCGGATTCCTCATAAGACATGATATCCCACTCGCAGGTGTGCTATGTCATCCATCAGGACGCATAATATCTGGACACATAAACAATACCACCCTGATAAATGTATATGCCCCATCCGGGTCTAATAAACGTGTGGAACGGAAAATGTTCTTTCAACAGAGTATACTGCCTCATCTGCACGACGTTAAGGAAAAACTTATTCTTGCAGGGGATTTCAATTGTATTCAACGCCCAGAGGATTCCACTAGTCCATACAGAGGTGTCAACCCGGCTCTCAGGACCCTTCTTACCTCCCTACACCTCATTGATGCTGTGGATAGTTTAAGGGTGCCCCTGCCCCATTACACCTGTATAAGTCACAACTCCTCATCACGACTTGACCGCATCTACTTTTCACAGGAACTCATCCAGCCTAGACGATATGAAGTGATTCCTGCCAGTTTCACTAACCATCATGCTGTCGTATGTACAATCTCTTACCCCCATCCCATATTTCACATAGGAAGAGGTTATTGGAAGCTGAATTGCTCGCTGTTACTGGAGGAGGAATGCCAAGATAATTTCAGACAACACTGGATTCGATGGGTCCAACAAAAAGGCAAATTTCGCGACTGCACAGACTGGTGGGATATTATAGTTAAACCAGGGATCCGCCGCGTCTTTAAGAACATATCTTACCAACGAGGTCGGGAAAGACGGGATACAGTTGAATTTTACTATCGAGTTCTTCGCCAGCTCCAGCAAAGATCTGATGCTGGGGAGCGTATATATGACCAGATCCGGGAAGTTAAAACCAAGCTCCTGTCTCTACAGCAACGAACGCTCGCTCATATCAACGTGGCTTTAAAAGATCGTACAGTGCTCCCGGACGAAAGTGCAAGTGTATACCATATCGCCAAAGGACAACGTGAGCGGCAACGTAAATATATCCACCGCCTCCGCACCAGTACTGGAAGTGTCGTCACCTCCCCTGACGCTATACGTAGTGAAATATCATTATTTTATCAACGGTTCTACGCTAAGGCTCCCATTGATCCACAGCAGGTGACCCTATTGCTGTCATCTTGCAGTACCAAACTATCTCCGGACAACAAAACTCTGCTCAGCGCGGATATTACGGATGAAGAGATTCACTCTGTGGTTAAACGACTCCCAAACAACCGCTCACCTGGCATTGATGGACTGCCATATGAAATGTATAAACACTTCTGGCCTCTCATTGGCAAAGAATTTTGTCATGTCCTGCGTACCATTCTCCAACGTCGTGCTCTTTGTCAATCACATCACGAGGGTACCATAGTCCTCATACCAAAAACATCCTCTCCCATGGCAATTGGTGACTTCCGACCAGTTACTCTGCTCTGCAGTGACTATAAAGTCCTTACCAAAGTACTTGCATGCCGATTGAAGACTGTTCTACCTGATATCATTGGTGATGAACAATGTTGCAGTATTCCTGGAAGAACTCTGTTAACAAACTTAGCGATACTACGGGACCTACACCTAAAAGCCGAAATGCTCCCCACTGAGCCAATGAGTTTTCTCACCTTAGATCTTGATAAAGCTTTCGACCGCATCAGTCATGAATACTTGTACATGGTCTTGCAACACTACGAATTTCCTGAAATCCTTATTGACTACATTCGTATGATAAATTGTAATGCTACGTCTAGAGTGCTCGTCAACGGTTTTCTTTCCCCTCTGATTCCAATACAACGATCAGTTAGGCAAGGATGTCCCCTTTCTATGCTACTTTTTGTCATTGGCCTTGAACCGTTCATTCGGACTACCCAGGTGAAGCTACAGGGTTACAAACTGTCTACACATGTTTTTGGAATGTGCGCCTATGCTGATGACGTATCAATATTGATCCGCAATGAAGAAGACATCTCCCACATCGATAGCGTCCTTCAGCTCTACCATATCGCCTCTGGAGCACAATCGAACCCCCAGAAAACTGCTTTGCTTCCGCTCAATACTAACTCAGTGATTACCCCACAGCCCTGGTTCCGGATAGTAAATGAGGTGAACATTCTTGGCATTACCTGGAAGCAATCGCTTCTGGACACAGTGCAAGTTAACTGGACTAAGGTCATTGCCAAAGTTAGGGGAGTCCTGATCCAATTTGGTCAAAGAAACCTCAATATAGTGCAACGGGTCATGGTCCTCAACGTGTTTGCGCTCTCTAAAATATGGTATGTCGCACAACTTTTCCCACTTCCCAAAATGTTTGAGAGCCAATTGGCAAAATATACAGGTTGGTTTATATGGCAAGGATTTTTGTTCCGAGTACAACGGGAACAGTTGTATCTCCCATCCCGGCAAGGCGGGCTAGGACTAACAGCTCATGGCATGAAATGCCGTGCACTCCTCTGCAAGAACGATATCACCATTCTTTCCCAACATGACACTTTTACGAAAGCGCTATACAAAGATATTCGAAACACAGCCCGTGGTTGTGATAGAGCTTTGCCGAAGATATTTAGGGACCATCAACAGCACCTTCTGGAAACTGTTCGCCAAATGCCATCAGGGATTGTTCCAACGACGAAAAGTATCTATAACATGTTGCGGCAAGTGGTACACTCCAAACCGCGAATAGAGGCCACCACCCTCTATGTCCATTGGCCCACTGTTTGGAAAAATTTTGGGGCTATGTCCATTTCTTCTGCTGTACACTCCCAAGTTTTTATCTTCCTCAACGATCTCATCCCGACCGCTCTACGGCGATCTTGAAGCTTACCCATGGTGTACTATATGTGGTCAAACTGATACGGCGATACACCGCTTTACATCATGCACGCGAGTTGCCTCCACGTGGCTGTGGTGTAAGGGAAAAGTATGTCAACTATTAAATGTGCCCTCGAATGACCTTGATGACAGGAAGTTGGTTCGTTTGTCGGTGACCGCCTTCCCCCAAATTAAACAGACTGCCATTGTGTGGATAATGGGCCAATATGTACACTTCGTGATGGACAATGATCAACATTTCTCTTTCCTGGATCTCAGGTATCACCTGCAAAAAGAGCGTTGGAAGCTTAGTGAAAGTGGACAATTATACGATAAATATGGACACTATCTGGATTTCTTGTGATGTATTAGTCTGGTATTTATCATATCTGAAAATTCTGTAATTCTGTAAAGAGCTAATAAAAAAAAAAGAAAAAAAAAGTGGTTAACGCTGCTAACTTACACCCTGTGGGCTGGGGTTCGATTCCCGGCGAGGAGGTTTCCTTAAATTTGACTTTTATTATATTTCTTTCTTTCTCATTACTAAGTCGTTATAATATGAAGCATAGAGTGTATTTTGCAAGCGATTTCTCTTGTAAATCACTAGTACAAAAGTCGTTTGCAAGTTTAACAAGTGTTGGGAATTTGGCCGCATTGTGTCCTATATCGTAAGTAGGGATCGTGACGTCACCGTAGAGACTCGAGTCCTTCGCACGGGTTACTCGTTCAGACTCGGAACCGCTAGACTCGATTCTCGCGAGTCACTCGCGCACATCACTAGTTTCAGGGCTTTCCGGCAGTCGTTTAGGGTAACCATTAATTTCGTTGGTGACCCTGTAGTTCTGTTTTCTGAGCTCCAGTCGTGATATTACTAATCGGCTGGGCAGGATTGTATAGAGAGTTTTGAGGCCTACTCAGCTTGCCTTCTGCCAGTCGTCTCAGATTATCAATTACTTCTTAAACAAAGCGGGTGTTGTTTCAGTTAGGGATGGTCATCAGCTCGGGTACTTGAATGTGTATGGAATATATCTGATAACTTGTGTTATTGCCACGGTGGGTGAGTGGATATCGTGTCGTGTCGGTCTACTAACCCCCAAGATTACAGGTTCGCTCCTGGCCGTGGTAAGTGATTTTTGAAAGGCGGCACAAATACGATACGCATGTCATACGATGTTGGCATGTCAAAGAACCCATTTGAATTCAGTAGGCCGAGTTCATAATGTCAAAATTAATCTCGGGAGTTTCCGCCAACACAAAGTTCCTCATTTCTCTACTAGAAAGCGCTATAGTGTTCAAGGAGCTTAGATATCTAACATCTAACCTCCTTGACTTTCATAGTCAAGGAACAACGAAATTCGACATGCAAGCTACCCTCTGGGTGTCAAATAGCAAAGCTTGCCCCTGGCACCCGAGGCCATACGATATTATTATTATTATTATTGTAGTGACCGTACTAGTGTATGTGCTGGTAATTACGGCTAAAGATCGCAAAGGAGGGAGCTGCTATCTGCTAACCACTTGGACGATGGCCGCGAGTAGGATACGAACCCAGCACCCAGCACTCTTTTCAACCGTATTCTAGAGGCTGTCCAACCACTACAAGAACTAAAACTCGTAACAGATCTGAGAATCGAACCAAGGTCATAGCCAATTTATTCTGGTTTTGCTTTTACATAATTATTCCAGGAGGACTGAACCGTACAGACCAAGCGAACTATACTCTGATTTACCAAAGGTGAGCAGTGAAGGCTGCCTTCCGCTTGAAGCGTGAGGTTTGGGGTAACGGTGTCCATGGCAACACCGGGCAGTGTTGCAATGTATGCAGACAGAGCAGTGAGCACATGGTTTGAGGCAGTGTTCTACTGAGCCTTGACTCGTCACTGCCAGGCAGGGGGGCTAACTTCCCCAGTATTTGTGTCTTCCTGCAAGCCTCTTGGAATGCTATCAGTCTTCATCTGCCTCAGCGGGTGCTGGGTTCGTATCCTACTCGCGGCCATCGTACGAGTGGTTAGCAGATAGCAGCTCCCTCCTTTGCAACCTTTAACCGTAACTACCAGCACATACAGTAGTACGGTTACTAAAATAACACAAGTTATCAGATATATTCCATACCCGAGCTGATGACCATCCCTAAATGAAACAACACCCGCTTTGTGTTGCCGAAAAGAAGAACATGGAAATTGCAACACCCAGAAGGAGTGGTGCTGCAATTGAACATGCAGGACGAGTGTTCGGTTGTGATTCGATGAAAACCCTTTCAGGTCCCTCTGACCGCACGTTTGGACAACAATCAATACAGGATGTGCCCACCACGAGCTGCAATATATTGATGAATTCGGCGAGGCATTGAGTCAATAAGGCCCTGGATCGCTTCCTGAGGAATTGTGGCCCATGCTTGCTGCACTGCATGGTCAGTTGTTCCAGAGTTGTGGGTGGCTGAGGACGGTTGGCCAGTTGTCGACCCATCATGTCCCACACATGCTTAATCGGACTGAGGTCCAGGGATCTGGCGGACCATTCTAAGGTTGTGATGTCGTGGAGAGCATCTCTGGAGATGCGTGCAGTGTGAACCCGGGCATTGTCCTGCTGAAACATCCTATTAGCAATGTTCGCCATCATAGGGACAACCACTGGATTGAGTACCCAATCAACGTACTGTCGATCGGTCATAGCGCCCTCAACAAGCACTAATTGTGATTTCACATTAAAGCCAAGAGCTACCCAGACCATAAAGCTTGGTGTTGGCCCTGTGTGCCTCTGGACAATAAGGTCTGGGCGGCCCATCTCCCCGTTACGTCGGCGCACACGATTCCGGCGATCACTGCGGGCAAGACAGAAGCGCGATTCATCACTAAAGACGACCCTATGCCATTCATCGACCCACGTCGATCGTTCACGACACCAGGCCAGCCTTACACGTCGCTGTAGTGGGGTTAATGGAACACCTTCTGCAGGGACACGGGATCGTAAGCCAGCTGCACGCAGGCGATTACCAACTGTTTGTTGTGTAACGTGGGGTGCCACAGCTGCTCGAATTTGCGCTGCTGTTGCATCGGGTTCCATCCGGGCCATCCGAATGATGCGGCGATCTTCTCTCACAGTTGTCTGTCGCGCTCGGCCTGTGCTAGGTCTACGAGTGTGGGTACCTTTATTTGACCACTGCTGCCATACACGTTGTACCGTAGATGCCTGTCGGCCAACACGTGCAGCGACAGTCCTTAGCGATAATCCAGCCTCACAAAGCCCAATTATCCGAGCCCTCTCAAACGGCGACAGTTGTTGATAGCGTGCTCATCTCTGTCGTCGAGGCATGTTTGACGGGGAACACTTCACTGCACAGACTGCAAGTCAACTACGCTTCACCAGAGTCTGTATACTGGAGTTGATTCCTCCACGGCCAATCACGTGGGGAGACCTGTAGCAACAATCTAATGGGTCTGAAACATTGATTGTTTACACACCTACATGGCATCGTTCCATATCTTGAAAATCAACACAAACGACCAATGCCTTCATGGTATTGCAATTTCCCTTTTCTTCAGCAAAACCAGCTGGAGCTCAGAAGACAGAACTACAGGCTTACCAACGGAAGTAATTGGTGACAGACGACTGCCAGAAGGCCTCGAAACCCCCTATACAGCTCCTTCCAGTCGATTAGTAATTTGACTTGACGTTACAGACAGTTAGGAACAGGGCTTCGAGTGAAAGCCGAAGTTAAACGATTGACTTCGCGTCACCACATGGTAGCTTTACGATTGGTTACGAAGTGAGAAGCTTATTATCCTCTCTGTTTCAAAATAAACCATGTGATTGTTTCAGAGCTTATCTATATTTACGACACTTTACTAAATGTAAAATACTGTAGTGTAATATTCAACATTTTCATATTCTCAGATTACTAGGGATGGGCGCGACTGAAGCCTGGAATCGAGAGTGTCGATTCGATCGACTCCGAACACCGGTCTCGGTTCGCATGAAGCCTCGCGACTCCACGTTATTCTGATGCGTATTGCGGGGCCGCTTCGCATGAAGCCTCGCGACTCCAAGCTAACCTGATGAGTAAGACCCGGATAGTTATGTGTTTATATATATTTAATTTTACTAAATATTTTCTATTTATTTACATATATTTGCCGTTTTTATAAATAAATACATATTATGGCGAATTTATTCGTAAGTAGGCTACATATTTCCTGTATTTGGTGGTATGTCGCACTCCCTATATAAATGCTGCCGACATTTTCGACCATTGGCAATTCCATTAATTTGCCTCTCTATTTCGTGAATGTACCCCTGTCTCTGTATTGTAGTAGTATTTCAAGACAGGAATTCCCTGGCCATTAAATAGACTATAGAAGGGGGGCTGGAGAAGACTCGCGACTCCAAGCTCCCCTGATGAGTATTGCGGGGTTGCTTCGCATGAAGCCTCGCGACTCCAAGCTCACCTGATGACTATTGCGGGGCCGCTTCGCATGAAGACTCGCGACTCCAAGCTCATATGATGAGTATTGCGGGGCCGCTTCGCATGAACACTCGCGACTCCAAGCTCTCCTGAAGAGTATTGCGGGGCCGCTTCGCATGAACACTCGCGACTCCAAGCTCACCTGATGAGTATTGCGGGGCCGCTTCGCATGAAGACTCGCGACTCCAAGCTCATATGATGAGTATTGCGGGGTGGCTTCGCATGAACACTCGCGACTCCAAGCTCACCTGATGAGTATTGCGGGGCCGCTTCGCATGAAGACTCGCGACTCCAAGCTCATATGATGAGTATTGCGGGGTGGCTTCGCATGAACACTCGCGACTCCAAGCTCACCTGATGAGTATTGCGGGGCCGCTTCGCATGAAGACTCGCGACTCCAAGCTCACCTGTTGAGTATTGCAGGGCCGCTTCGCATGAACACTCGCGACTCCAAGCTCACCTGATGAGTATTGCGGGGCCGCTTCGCATGAAGACTCGCGACTCCAAGCTCACCTGTTGAGTATTGCAGGGCCGCTTCGCATGAACACTCGCGACTCCGAGCTCATCTGATGAGTATTGCAGGGCCGCTTCGCATGAAGACTCGCGACTCCAAGCTCATATGATGAGTATTGCGGGGCCGCTTCGCATGAAGACTCGCGACTCCAAGCTCATATGATGAGTATTGCGGGGCCGCTTCGCATGAACACTCGCGACTCCGAGCTCACCTGATGAGTATTGCGGGGCCGCTTCGCATGAAGACTCGCGACTCCAAGCTCACCTGATGAGTATTGCGGGGTTGCTTCGCGTGAAGACTCGCGACTCCAAGCTCACCTGATGAGTATTGCGGGGCCGCTTCGCATGAACACTCGCTTCGCATGAAGATTCGCGACTCCAAGCTCATCTGATGAGTATTGCGGGGTGGCTTCGCATGAACACTCGCGACTCCAAGCTCATCTGATGAGTATTGCGGGGTCGCTTCGCATGAACACTTGCGACTCCAACTCACCTGTTGAGTATTGCAGGGCCGCTTCGCATGAACACTCGCGACTCCAAGCTCACCTGTTGAGTATTGCGGGGTCGCTTCGCATTAACACTCGCGACTCCAACTCACCTGATGAGTATTGCGGGGTCGCTTCGCATGAAGCCTCGCGACTCCAACCTCACCTGAAGAGTATTGCAGGGCCGCTTCGCATGAAGACTCGCGACTCCAAGCTCACCTGATGAGTATTGCGGGGCCGCTTCGCATGAAGACTCGCGACTCCGAGCTCACCTGATGAGTATTGCGGGGTCGCTTCGCATGAAGCCTCGCGACTCCAACCTCACCTGAAGAGTATTGCGGGGTCGCTTCGCATTAACACTCGCGACTCCAACACACCTGATGAGTATTGCGGGGTCGCTTCGCATGAAGCCTCGCGACTCCGACCTCACCTGAAGAGTATTGCAGGGCCGCTTCGCATGAAGACTCGCGACTCCAAGCTCACCTGTTGAGTATTGCAGGGCCGCTTCGCATGAAGACTCGCGACTCCAAGCTCACCTGTTGAGTATTGCAGGGCCGCTTCGCATGAAGACTCGCGACTCCAAGCTCACCTGTTGAGTATTGCGGGGCCGCTTCGCATGAAGACTCGCGACTCCAAGCTCACCTGATGATTATTGCGGGGCCGCTTCGCATGAACACTCGCGACTCCGAGCTCACCTGATGATTATTGCGGGGCCGCTTCGCATGAACACTCGCGACTCCGAGCTCACCTGATGAGTATTGCGGGGCCGCTTCGCATGAAGACTCGCGACTCCAAGCACACCTGAAGAGTATTGCGGGGCCGCTTCGCATGAACATTCGCGACTCCAAGCTCACCTGATGAGTATTGCGGGGCCGCTTCGCATGAACACTCGCGACTCCAAGCACACCTGAAGAGTATTGCGGGGCCGCTTCGCATGAACACTCGCGACTCCAAGCTCCCCTGATGATTATTGCGGGGCCGCTTCGCATGAACACTCGCGACTCCAAGCTCACCTGATGATTATTGCGGGGCCGCTTCGCATGAACACTCGCGACTCCAAGCTCACCTGATGAGTATTGCGGGGCCGCTTCGCATGAACACTCGCGACTCCAAGCTCACCTGATGATTATTGCGGGGCCGCTTCGCATGAACACTCGTGAGTCCAAGCTCACCTGATGAGTATTGCGGGGCCGCTTCGCATGAAGACTCGCGACTCCATCACACCTGAAGAGTATTGCGGGGCCGCTTCGCATGAAGACTCGCGACTCCAAGCTCATCTGATGAGTATTGCGGGGTCGCTTCGCATGAACACTCGCGACTCCAAGCTCACCTGTTGAGTATTGCGGGTTCGCTTCGCATGAGCACTCGTGACCCCAACTCACCTGATGAGTATTGCGGGGCCGCTTCGCATGAAGACTCGCGACTCCAAGCTCACCTGTTGAGTATTGCGGGGCCGCTTCGCATGAACACTCGCGACTCCAAGCTCACCTGTTGAGTATTGCGGGTTCGCTTCGCATGAACACTCGTGACTCCAACTCACCTGATCAGTATTGCGAGGACGCTTCGCATGAAGCCTCGCGACTCCAAGCTCACCTGTTGAGTATTGCGGGTTCGGTTCGCATGAACACTCGTGACTCCAACTCACCTGTTGAGTATTGCGGGGACGCTTCGCATGAAGCCTCGCGACTCCAAGCTCTCCTGTTGAGTATTGCGGGGCCGCTTCGCATGGACACTCGCGGCTCCAAGCTCCTCTGATGAGTATTGCGGGGCCGCTTTGCACGAAGACTCGCGACTCCAAGCTCACCTGAAGAGTATTGCGGGGGGCACACGGTCGCTTTCTTTCCGAATCTCTCATTATTATTATTATTATTATTATTATTATTATTATTTACAATCATTGTACCAAATTGTTGTAATATTGCACTTTAGGCAGGTTGTATTACTATTATTGTTATAAATAATAATCATCATAATAAACACAATAACAATTACACCTACAACATACCGATAATACCCGAAACAATCTTCCATGTTTGCTGGCTAATAATCCTACTGTATTCATCGTAACACAAGGTATCAAGGGACGAACGTGGATGGATAACAAGACCGTCACAATATATGAGAGGCCTGTGCGCATATCTTAAACAAAGCAATTAGCAAACCATAACATAGGCCAAATCTTACATTAATTCAACACCCAACATTTGTTATTTGAGACACGTAAATGAAACACCCTAAAATGAAAGTAAAAATTCACACACAGTGCCAAGAACTTCGTAATTGGTATTCGACATTCCATATAAGGATCCTGCCGGCAAAATAAATATCCCATCACTACAGTAGATCATAACAAAGAACGACTATGCATATAATCATTCCATTGAATCGTTTTGCAGGTTATAATAGCTTGCCATGCATTTCAATACCAAAAAGTATAACTGGCAAGCTAGCAGCAAGATTTTGTCAGCTGTATTGTAAACATGCCGCAGCGATGGCGAACAACGTTGCTGCTGGCGCTGTGTGGCATACATGTTCAAGCAGTTCCAAAAACAGATGTTAGATGGCGTTAATGCATCAGTGGAGTCGAGACTGGAGTCGAGAGTATCGGTTCCAGCGGCAGCAGTCTCGACTCTTCGCGACTCCGTTCGCAACCCATCCCTACAGATTACATTACACTGAAGTACCTCCATTTTCTGCTCATTGGTCTAGGGGTATAGTTCCTGCTTCGGGCGCGTAAGGTCCCGGATTCAAACCCCGGACGTGCCCTGCATTTTTACTTTTGTTTTATCTCTTGAAAAGAGTCTGTTACTTCAAGTGTAATGCGACTCACGACAGAAAAGGTTTTCATAATGAAAGTGCTACATATATTGAATTTTAATTAACCTTTCTTTTAGCTTCCTCCTATTACACTACGTGTGCTGCTCTTGCTTCGAGCGTGCTTCAATTGTGATTTAATCTGAACAAGGACAGTTTTGGTAAATATAGCTTCACATATGATTTGTTACTAATCGTTTAATTATTGTCGTCAAATACTTTCATCACATTGAACCTGGGACCGTTTGGTGTATGGTTTTCAGCTCCAAATGTGGTCATCTGGGTGACAAGGTGACTCTCTAGTGTTAGTTTGTTCTGCGGCTACAAGGTGTCTCTACACTCGAATGAATAGTTCTTATTTATACCGCTAGAAGCGTGGCTCAAGTTTGAGGGAGTGAGCCAACCAATGGCCACACACAGCTTAATTTATTTATTTATTTATTTATTTATTTGTTTTATGTCTTCGGTAGTGGCGACGTTAGGGCTCATGACCCTCTCTTACACTTAACCACGAAATATGTTACCAGTACATAGCTTATGACAATTTTGAAAACACAAAAAATTATTATGATGATAAATAAGGAGTAAATTAATTATGCTAATGCTAATATTAGTAAAAAGCACATGAATAATGATAGTAATAATTATAACAATACAAATAATAATAATAATCACAATGTCACAGACCTTTCTATAATATCCTAGATATAATCCTAGCTCAGTCATACGTCCTATCATCCATCACCATTCACACGGGGCAATCAGCAGTATTCAACAGGTAATCTCGGCATGCGGCCTTAAATTTATTTATTGTTGTGGAATTTCTGATATCGGGAGGAGTTGAATTCCATAATCGAGACCCAGCTACAGCAAAAGAGCGGTTAAACATGGATGAGTGGTTGATGGGGTTGGCGAGGGAAGAGCCAGATCGAGTGCTTTGATTATGATACGAGGACAAGTAACTAAATTTTGAAGACATGTACATGGGGGTGTTTTCATGCAGAAATCGATAGATGGATGTCAACAAGTGAAATTTACGGCGTTTATCAGGTTTAAGCCATGAAAGAGCACGGTAGCTTGGGGTTATGTGGGCATCGTATCTTAGATTGATAGCGAACCGAAGACAAGAGTTCAATGCTTGTTGGAGTTTCATTGTTAGCCCATGAGTCGCGTCAACGAGAACGATGTCACAGTAGTCTAGAATTGGTAGTATTAGTGTCTGGATGAGTTTAATCTTAATGTCTAGTGGTAAAATATTCTTATGGCGCACGAGTGGGTGAAGGGATGCGTATATCTTTTTACGTGTATTTCTTATATGTGGTGACCAGTCAAGAGTTTCAGTTAAGGTTAACCCAAGGTTCCTTACTTCTTTACTAAAGGGGATGGTGATTGAATTCAGTGTTACTGGAGGCACAGTGAAGTTGTTTTTTAATGAGTTTAGTAACTTATGAGAGCCGATGATGATAGTTTGGGTTTTCTTAGGATTGAGCAGGAGAGAGTTGTCAGCGTTCATCATTGGTAATACAGACTATAGAGTGTTAGGCTGCTTCAGTGGTGTAGTGGGTAGTATGCAGAGCTTCTATGCCCGAAATCGAGGGTTCAAACCCGGCCGAAGTCGTTGGATTTTTAAGAGCGCTAAAAATCGTGCACATTATGCCTTCCTTCGGAGGGTAAATAAAGCCGGTGGGCCCACGGCATAGATTTATGGCATGTAAAAGAACCTTCCACTAACTACAAACGTGTGAAGCTAAATTTCTAGGTAAGATTTGATTAACGCTCTATTAAGTTCCAAATTTCGCTGCAAGGTGCCGGTTGCGATGGTTTCTAGTATCCAAGTTCACAGATAGGTGTCATTGACAGTAGCATTTGGTAGCAAAAGTAGGAACTACTTGAAATTGATCGTCTGCAGTCCTTACCTGAATCACATATTACACACACTAATACAGCTATCACAATTAACACCTGTTATCAGACAGACTCTACATACATCCAAAGTACACGGGGCTACATGACCGCGTTGTCGCAGCCCCTAATCTGAGTAACCAACCAACCAGACTAGAATGTTAAGTAAGCCGTTCTATGTCCTTTGTTGTCAAATTATGAAATTAAAACCAAAAAGCAACCACATTTTTTTACACGAAAGGAAACCTCTATGGACATCAAATTGGCAGGTGATAAGCTGAAGGAAGTAGGAGACTTCTGTTACTTACGAAGCAAAATAACCACTGATGGACGAAGCAAAGAGGATATAAAAAGTAGGTTGGCTCAGGCAAGGAAAAGCATTTATACAAAAAAGGAATATGTTGACATCGAATATAGATTTAGGTATTAGAAAGACATTTTTGAAAGCCTTTGTCTGGAGTGTGGCGCTCTATGGAAGTGAAACTTGGACTATTGGTGCAGAGGAAAGAGGAGAATTGAAGCGTTTGAAATGTGGTGTTACAGGAGAATGATGAAGATCAGTTGGGTAGATAGGGCTACAAACGAAGAGGTATTAAGACGAGTGGGAGAGCGGAGATGTTTCTGGCGACTGCTAATGAAGAGAAGAGATAGGAATATCAAGCTTAGTTGTGGAAGGAAGGGTCGAGGACAAAAACTGTCTGGGTAGACCAAGGTTAGAGTATGATAAACAGATTGCCTCGGTTGTAGGATGTGGTTGAGTTGAAACGATTCGCTCAGGACAGGGAGGCATGGAGCGCTGCATCAAACCAGTCAAAATACTCAACGACTCAAACAACAAAACCGATAAGGAACGAGACGTTATTTCGATTACTCTGACTGTATCTGTATCGTGGACTTATACAACCCTGTTAAAATCAATTAGCAGAAGTAAAATGATACAATAAATGCATATTTAGTTTCTTGTATCTCTTGGTCTGTAGATGAAAATGAACTTCAATTTGTTTGTTGGTCGGTTCCATAGTTTAGGGGCTGCGACATCGCGGTCATGTAGCCCCGTGAACGTTGGGTGTGTGTAGAATCAGTCTGATAACCGATGTTTTATTGTGAAGGCTGTATTAGTGTGTGTTATCTGTTTTATTAATTTAAGTAAGGACTGCAGAGAACAATTTCAAGAACTGTAGTTCCTACTTTTGCTACCAAATGCTACCGTCCACGACACCTAGCTGTGAACTCGGCTACTACTAGATGCCATCGCAACCAGTGCCTGGTGACGAACGTTGGAACTTAAGAGCATTAATCAAACCTAACCTACAAATTTTGCTTCACACAACTTTGGTTAGTGGAAGATTCTCAAACATGCCATAAATCTATGACATGGGACCGCCGGCTTTACTTCCCCTACGAAGGAAGGCATACTGAGGGATTTTTAACACACTTAAATATCCGACGACTTCGGCCGGGTTTGAACCCGTACCTTGGGCATAGAAGCTTAGCTTGCCGCTACTTCAATTTGTAAAGCGACTCTGAAGACAGGATGTATGTAGACCATTAAGTCCCCAATGGCTATAGTTGGCAAAGTTGCCTGATTAATGCCCTTAAGTCATGACCCGGGGTTTGTACTTCATTAGACTCGTCCTCTTCCACACTTGACTTCCCGTTCGCTAAACTCTCAAGGGCTTCTTGTAATCTCTCAAGAGATCTGTCCATGGATAAACCGTCCTGAGTTCCAGTTGTTTCACGACCACACAGCGTGAAGTCACGCAAGATCTAAGGTTCAAATCTTGCCACCGACATTTCCATCCTGAGTGTGGTCTTCCACACTCCCTCCAGACAACTGCCAGGTTATTACCTACCCCACTCCTACACAGGCCCCGGGCTAAGGCGATAGACGCCCTGAGCAAATGGTCTACTGGCGCCCTCTTTCTAATTTATCTATTACTAGCTGAAGTACCCGTGCTTCGCTACGCGTCATAAATAAATTAAAATGTGAAGGTGACAGTTAAAACAGGGGATAGGCGAGGTGCTGCGCAGAGGGAGATTAAGGATGAAACATTTTGTCCAACTACAACGCTCGGCGTTGACCGTGTTTTATAGCACAAATTTAGATTTTACTCGCTAACCGTTGGAGATACCTTTCGGATAGAAAATGTAATTTTAATCCTCGTATATGCCATCAAAAGTTTGCTATTTCTTAGCGTTCTCTTTTTATTTCAAATGGAAATATGAGTTTGAAACCAAAGGGTGTAGTGACGTCACTAAAATGGTCGCCATCTTTAAATAGTGCAAAGTATTGTAATCAAAAGTAACCTCTATGTTAACCAGGTAAATCAGCTACTTCCATGTAAAATTCACGTATATCGGACCAGTGGTACTTGCGTGATTGAGTAACACACAGACACACACCATCTCATTTTTAGCCTTGCTTCGCTCGCGTCATTACTTACATTACTTACATGGGTAGGAGCGATCATCCTTTCAAAGTTAAGGGCCGACCACAGCGAACAAATTATGGTAAATATTCTTTTGTAAACCGTGCCATTGATAACTGGAACTCTCTACCTGCCGCAGTCTTAGAGCCTTTTCCCAAACATATAGGTGTGTTTAAGAAAAGACTGACTATTTGTGTAAATACTCCAGTTTAATTGTTGTATAATTGTTATTGAATTGTTATGTGTAATTATTTATTTGTAATGTATATCCAATTTGCCTCCGGGGGCCACACCCTCCATTGCAAATAAATGAATGAATGAACGAATGAGTGTCATATTGTTATATAATGAAATGCAGTTTTAACCCCGTTAACACCCCTTTAGAACCTGAATATCCAAAAATCCCTCCTTAGTAGACGTTTTCGACACACAACGAACATATCCCCAAAATGTAATTCTTCTAACTTGAATAGTTTTGGTTGGTCGATGAGAGTGAACATCCAAAAATCATTCCTTAGTGGACGTTTTTCTTCCAAAATTTCACTCCTCCCCATAGGCCCCTTAAATTGCATTTATGAAAAAACGGTCGAACACCTATTTATTTTATTTATTTATTTATTTATTTATTTTTAAGCTGATTGATTTCCTCCGAGTTTCAAACTCCTCGCCTATGTCTTTTAAGAGATACACGCTCCGGTAGGAATCTTTCAACCCCCACTTTTCATTCCTTTAACCTCATAACATACACTACATGGAAAAACCATTAGACATGTGTCAGCTTATTTTTAATGATTAGTATATATGCCAAGTATCACATCCCCAAATGAAACCACTCGTCAGATATTGTTATTCAATGAAATGCACGTTTACCCCCTTAACTCCTCTTTAGAACCTGAATATCCAAAACTCTTTCATTAGTGGACGTTTTCGACATACAATGAACATATCCCCAACATTTCATGTTTCTAATTTTAATAATTTTGGCTGGGCGATGATGAGTGAGTGAGTCAGTCAGGACATTTTTTCATTTATTTTTGATAATTTCACCCATTCCCATGAACCCCTTAAATTGGATTTATGAAACAAACGGTCGAACGCCTATTTACTTATTTAAAGCTGTTTTCCCCCTGAGTTTGATGAGTGACTAAGTGAGTCAATCATTTAGGACACTTTCTTTCCTGTTTCCCCCCCCAGAATTTCTCCACTCTCCAAGGGCTCCTGAAATTGGATTTATGAAAAAACGGTCGAACACCTATTAACTTGTATTTTAAGCTGTTTTTCCCGCCGAATTTAAATTTTTTCGCCTATGTCGTTCAGAGATACACGCTCCGTTAAGAATCCCTCAACCCCCAATTTTCACCCCTTTCACCTCATAATATACATCACATCGACAAACCCTTAGACATATGTCTGATTATTTTTAATGATTAGTTTCTATACCGAATATCACATCCCCAAAGAAACAAATCATGTGATATCGTTATTCAATGAAATGCACCTTTACCCCCTTAACACCTCTTTAAATCACGAATAAACAAAAATCATTCCTTAGTTGACGTTTTCGACATACAACGAACATATTCCCAAAATTTCATGTTTCCAACATTAATAGTTTTCGCTGGGCGTGATGAGTGACTGAGTCAGACAGGACATTTTCTTTCAATTATTTTTACCAGAATTTCACCCTTCCCCATGGGCCCCTTAAATTGGATTGATGAAAAAACTCTTGAACACCTATTAACTTATTTTTTAAGCTGTCTTTTTCCCCTGAGTATGATGAGTGAGTGAGTCAGTCAGTCAGTCAGTTAGGACAATTTCTCTCCTTTTTTCACCCAGAATTTCACCCCACCCCATTGGCCCCTTAAATTAATTTATGAAAAAAAACGGTCGAACACCGATTTACTTATTTATTTAGCTGATTTTCTTTCTCTGAGTTTCAAATTTCTCACCTATGTCGTTTAAGAGATAGGCCTTCACGCTCCATTAGGAATCCTTCAACCCCCACTTTTCACCCCTTGCACCTCATAATAATACACCATATCGTAAAACCCTTAGACACCTGTCTGCTTATTTTTAATGATTAGTTTATATGCCGAGTATCACATCCACAAATGAAACCACTCTTGAGATATTGTTATTCAATGAAATGCAGGTTTAACCCCCTTAAGACCCCTTTAGAGCCTGAATATCCAAAAATCCTCCCTTAGTGTACGGTTTTGACATACAACGAACATATCTCCAAAATGCCATGTTTCCAACTTCAAAATTTTTGGCTGGGCGATGATGAGTGAGTGAATGAGTCAGGACATTTTCTTTCATTTGTTTTTCTTCAGAATTTCACCCCTCCCGATGAACCCCTTCAATTTGATTTATCCAAAAAAAAACTGTCGAACAGCTATTTACTTACTTTAAAGCAGTTTTTCCCCCTGAGTTTGATGAGTGAGTCAGTCAGTCAATAAGTTAGGACACTTTCTTTCCAGTTTTTTTTCCCTGAATTTCACCCCTCCCCATGGGCTCCTTAAATTGGATTTATGAAAAAACGGTCAAACAAATATTTACTTATTTTGTATGCTGATTTCTTTCCGCTGAGTTTCAAACTCCTCGCCTATGTCGTTTAAGAGATACACGCTCCGTTAGGAATCTTTCAATCCCTACTTTTCACCCCTTTCACCTCATAATATACACCACATCGAAAAACCATCAGACACGTGTCTTCTTACTTTTTAATGATGAGTTTATATGCCGTGAATCACATCCCCCAATGAAACCATTCGAGAGATATTGTTATTCAATGAAATGCAGGTTTAACCCCCTTAAGACCCCTTTAGAACCTGAATATCCGAAAATCCTTCCTCACTAGACTGTTTTGACATACAATGAACATATCCCAAAACGGTCATGTTTCTAACTTCAATAATTTTGGCAGGGCGATGATGATGAGTGAGTGAGTGAGTGAGTGAGTCAGGACATTTTCTTTCAATTTTCTTTTTTCAGAATTTCACCCCTCCCCATGAACCCCTTAAATTTGATTTATGAAAAAAAAACCTGTCCAACAGCTATTTACTTACTTTAAAGCAGTTTTCCCCCTTGAGTTTGATGAGTGAGTCAGTCAGTCAATCAGTTAGGACACTTTCTTTCCTGTCCCCCCCACCAGAATTTCACCCTTCCCCATGGGCCCCTTAAATTGGATTTATAAAAAAACGGTCAAACACATATTTACTTATTTTTTATGCTGATTTTTTTTTCGCTGAGTTTCAAACTCCTCGCCTTTGTCGTTTAAGAGATACACGCTCATTTAGGAATATTTCAATCCCCACTTTTCACCCCTTTCACCTCACAATATACACCACATCGAAAAACCCTGAGACTCGTGTCTTCTTATTTTTAATGATGGGTTTATGTGCCGAGTATCACATCCCCTAATGAAACCAATCGGGAGATATTGCTAGTCAATGAAATGCAGGTCTACCCCTTAACACCCCTTTAGAACCTTAATATATAAAAATCCTTTCTTAGTGGGCATTTGCGGTCCTTGGGGAAGCTGCATACCAAATTTCATTCCAATCCGTTCGGTGGTTTCTGAGATTTCGTGATGAATGAATGAATGAGTGAGTGAGTGGTATTTGACAAATATATAGTAGAAGATAGTGTCAAGTCTTTGTTATGCTAAACTCTGTTGACAGTGCTGTGTGAGCAGTTGAGTAACTAACGGGATTTCAAGTAAAGATCCTCATTTTCTATACCGGTAGTGCAGAGCGCAACTGGCATCCAGTCGGCCGTGTCTCGACTTGAGCTATGTTGCCATGGAAACTATCTGCCTTGCCATTCCTTCATGAGTATATTTTATGATTTGATTAGCCTGTGCTTGAGTCCAAAAGGGCCTAAATCAAAAGAATGAGAAAGACTATCGAAAATTCATGTAGCCAGCGGTTCCTTCCAGGTCCTAAACTATGTGTATGCAAAATTTGGTTGAGATTGGTGGAACGGTGTGGATTTGTATACGGAACAGACCCACATACCCACATACCCACATACCCACATACAGACTTTCACTTTTATATATTAGATATAAAACTAAGTGTCCTGACTGACTGACTGACAGACTCATCATCGCCCAGCCAAGACTATTAAAGTTAGAAACATGAAATTTTGGGAATATGTTCGTTGTAAGGCGAAAACGCCCACTAAGGAAGGTTTTTTGGATATTCAGTTACTAGAGGGGTGTTAAGGGGGTACACCTGCATTTCATTGAATAACAATATCTCCGGATTGCTTTCATTGGGGGATTTGATACTCGGCATATAAACTCATCATTAAAAATAAGAAGATACGTGTCTGAGGGTTTTTCGATTTGGTGTATATTATGAGGTGAAAGGGGTGAAAAGTGGGGGTTGAAGGTTTCCTAACCGAGCGTGTATCTCTTAAACGACATAGGCGAGGAGTTTGGAACTCAGCGGAAAACAAGTAGTTCCATGAAGAACTATACAGCCTATTTTCATATATGCTAATTATGTTAATTGCCACTATCAACATACACAATTTCAGTTTGATTGCTGTAATAGATTCGTAGATATTGAGAACCGACTAAATAGTCCGGATGGTAGCCATGTTGGATTTTATATACGTAGGTCTTAGAGTTATGTACTGTTACATGCAGATTATTGTGAACGTGTAGTATTCAAACTTCAATCGCATAATTAGGACACAAGAAAAAACAAGGAGATTTAAATTTTTTTTCATAGCTGCCATCTTGAGGTTATGGAAACAATTGAAATAAATTAGATGCCAGTGCATTAATATTCGGATCAAGATTTACTGTACCAAGTTTCACTGCACGCGGATGCTAAAATTGCGAGAAACGTCCATGTGAATATTTATAATTCGCGTCACCGCCATGTTGGATTTGTGATCACCAGGTTATTTAAAGTCCTATAGGTGAACTTAAGTTCATAGCCCCTATGAACATTAAAAAAATGCAGTTTGATTGCTAAAATAGATTCGTATATATTCAGTATCGTCTAAATATTTCGGATGGTCGCCATGTTGGATTGTTAAATGGATAGGCCATAGAGTCATGTACCATTAAAGGAAAATTATTGCGTAGGTTCATTATTCAACCTTTCACTTCGATCGCATGACTACATCACAAGAAATAAAAACTTAATTTTAAAATTCGCACTGCCGCCATCTTGAGGTTATGTAAACAATTGAACTAAATTAGATACCAGTGGATTACAATGTGTATAAATATTTCCTGTACCAGGTTTTAGTGCGCTTGGAACATTAAATCGCGAGAAAGGTCTATTTGAAATGTTCAAATTCGCTTGGCCGCCATGTTCGTTTTGTAGTTAACCGGTGTTTGAAAATCTTATAGATGGACTTCCTGTAATGCCCTTTATCTCCGTACAAACTTTTAGGGAGATACCGCTAATAGTTTCAGAGATATAGAATAACGGTGAAATATTTCGCACATCCGCCATCTTGTGATTATGTAAACAATTGAACGAAGTTAGATGTCGGTGCATTACAATGTATATAAACATATACTGTACCAAGTTTCATTGCGTTTGGTTGGTCAAATCGCTAGAAACGTCTATTTAAAAGTCGCAAATTCGCTTGGCCGCCATGTTGGTTTTGTAGTTACCAGGTTTTCAAAAGTCACATAAGTGAACTTATAGTAGTTCCCTCTATAACCATAGAAAATGTCAGGGTAATATCGGTAACAGTTTCGGAGATATTGAATGCTGGTGAAATATTTCGCACAGCCGCCATGTTGGATTGGTGAGTCGTAACAAAATTTGAAGGGCACGGTCGAGGTCGCCGGGAATAGTGCTATGAACTTTCCGAGTTTCATTGAAATCGTTCCTGCCGTTTAGATTTTATTAGGGGGACACACACACACGAATCACACACACACACACACAAGCACACACACACGGACAAAAGGTGATCTCATAAGCCTATTTTTTCAAAATTGAAAATAGGCTAAAAATCAGCATAAAAAATAACAAAATAGGTGTTTGACCGTTTTTTCATAAATCCAATATAAGGGACCCATGGGGAGGGGTGAAAATATGAGGGGGGGGGGGAACGTAATATGTCTCAGTGTAAAATTATACACGGCCTATGTTGTAGACAATAACACATTACATCTTTTTTGTCTCTTGCTATTTCATCATACGACGAATACTTAGGGATTTATTAATGATTTTGTACTTTTTGGCCGAAATTTTCTAAGTCCCAGGAATGACATAAAAATTGATTCGAATGAAATTTCGAAAAATAGTTTTTTTAATACTTTTATTATATTTTTCACGTCTTTTAGGGTCCGAAACCAACATGAAATTTTGATGTTTTTTTCGTCCCATGCATTTTTGGTTTCAGGTGATAGAATTATTTTCCACTAGGACCGATGCTTATCTATTATATAAAAGTCCTCTCGGCACGCCGGAAGGCGGAAGTAGATTTCATCGGACAAACTTGGGGATAGGCGAAAATAGGCAGAATATGCAGGTTTTCGTAGAAGGATCAGACCTCATTTATTGCAAGAAGGTATTTTATAATTGGAGCTTAATTAACTTTGTTTTTCGTCATTTTATGCTTATTTTAAACATTATATTGTCTTATGGGAACGGTAACCTTCTTGTCATTTGGGGTCCATTTTTATACTTGTGGTCACACTGTCCTTATGCAAGGTTTTGACACTGATGTGTAACTATGTAACGGTCTGTTACTTCTTCACGCAAAATTATATCTCCCGCAGAGATTTTGGTTGGTTCCTCAGTTTAGGGGCTGCGACAACGCGGTCATGTAACCCCGTGTCCTTAGGGATGGCTGTATTAGTGTGTAATTCAGGTAAGGACTGCAGACGGTCAATCTCAAGCAGTAGTTCCTAATGTTGCTACCAGATACTACCGTCAACGACACCTACCTGTGAACTTGGCTACTAGATGCCACCGCAGCCAGCAACTCGCAACGAACGTTGGAATTTCCCCTCCAAAGGAAAGCATACTGAGGTATTTTTAGCGCTCTTAGAAAATCCGACGACTCCGGCCGGCTTTGAACTCGCGACTTTGGGCATAGACATTCAACATGTTTGCTACCAGTTACGCCACCGAAGCCGCTTCACACTTAGTCAGATGGAATTCTGAATATGATCTCGTGCTGAATATGATCTCGTGCAAGTGCGTTATCTTGGCAACGTCTGATGGCTCATCCCTCATCAATTTAGTAGAGTTGCCATGGCAAGCACTGATAGCTCTTGGCATTTTCTTATAATTCCGAAATCATTTTTCTCATCCCTTGGCATAATGGTGGGTCATATCAAAAATTCTTTCAGACAAAATTTTAGGTAATTATTAGGGGAATATTGTCCATTGTGTACGGTTTTGAGATTGTGCCTATTAAGAGAGATATGATTAATGTTTCCCGAAAAACCCACTTTTTCCCACCCCTTTGGTCAATGGTTGGTGCAATAAAAAAAATCTTCAAACATAAATTTTTGGGCTTTATCCGACACATAGTATGAACGTTGAACGGATTCGATATTTCACATATTAAGAGAGTTATAGCAATATTTCACTTTTTCGAAAAAAAGCCCCCCTTTTTCACCCCCTTCGACCGATTTAGCCCATTAACGAACTAGACCGAGAATTTATAGGTATACATATTCGGTAAAATATTCAAAGTGATTGGTGCAAAATTACGGCAGTTATCGTGTCCACAAGAAACTGATATGCATATATATATATGTATACATAAATTATATATAAACTTTTGAACTGACGGTGGTTTTGGGGTCTGGGGGATGTGAAACGCGAAGATATGTCGAAATTTTCCGGAAGTCGAAACATGGTACCCATTGCAATAGTTAGCTTTCTAATGAAATCTACCTCTGGTTGGTTCCTCAGTTTAGGGGCTGCGACAACGCGGTCATCTAACACCGTGTACTTTGGGTGAGTGTAGAATCTGTCTGATAAACGGTGTGAATTGTAATGGCTGTAGTAGTCTTAATTCAGGACTGCATACGGTCAATTTCAAGCAGTAGTTCCTAATGTTGCTACCAGGTACTACCGTCAACGACACCTAGCTGTGAACTTGGCTACTAGATGCCACCCTAACCAGCAACTCGCAACGAACGTTGGAACTTCCCCTCCAAAGGAAAGCATACTGAGGGATTTTAGCTCTCTTAGAAAATCCGACGACTTCGGCCGGCTTTGAAACCGCGACCTTGGGCATAGACATTCTGCATGCTACCAGTTACGTCACCGAAGCCGCTTCCCACTTAGATGAAAATACTGAATCTGATCTCGTGCAAGTGCGTTGTCATGGCAACGTCTGATGGCTCATCATCCCTCATCAATTTAGTAGTGTTGCCATGGCAACCTCAGATAGCTCTTGGCATTTTCTTATAATTCCGAAATCAATTTTCTCATCCCTTGGCATAATGGTGGGTCATATCAAAAATTCTTTCAGACAAAAGTTTTAGGTAATTATTTGGGAAATATTGTCCATTTCGTACGGTTTTGATATTGTGCCTATTAAGAGAGATATGATTAATGTTTCCCGAAAAACCCACATTTTCCCACCCCTTTGGTCAATGGTTGGTGATATAAAAAAACTCGTCAAACATAAATTTTTGGGCTTTATCCGACACATAGTATGAACGTTGAACGGATTCAATATTTCATATATTAAGAGAGTTATAGCAATATTTCACTTTTTCGAAAAAAAAAGCCCCCCATTTTCACCCCCTTCTACCGATTTAGCGCAGTAACGAACTCGACCGAGATTTTATAGGTATACATATTCGGTAAAAAGTGATTGGTGAAAAATTACGGCAGTTATCGTGTCCACAGGAAACTGATATATATATATACTTTTGAACTGACGGTGGTTTTGGGGTCTGGGGGATGTGAAACGCGAAGATATGTCGACATTTTCCGGAAGTCGAAACATGGTAGCCTACCCATTGCAATAGTTAGCTTTCTAATGAAATCTACCTCTTGTTGGTTCCTCAGTTTAGGGGCTGCGACAACGTGGTCATCTAACCCCGTGTACTTTGGGTGAGTGTAGAATCTGTCTGATAAACGGTGTGAATTGTAATGGATGTATTAGTCTGTAATTCAGGTAAGGACTGCAGACGGTCAATTTCAAGCAGTAGTTCCTAATGTTGCTACCAGGTACTACCGTCAATGACACCTAGCTGTGAACTTGGCTACTAGATGCCACCCCAACCAGCAACTCGTAAAGAACGTTGGAACTTCCCTCCAAAGGAAAGCATACTGAGGGATTGTAGCGCTCTTAGAAAATCCGACGACTTCGGCCGGCTTTGAAACCGTGACCTTGGGCATAGACATTCTGCATGCTACCAGTTACGTCACCGAAGCCGCTTCCCACTTAGTCAGATGTCAAAGTCAACCCCTGGCACCATCCAGCCCATGACGGGCTAATGCCGACCAAGCGACCGCTGCCCAGCCATTTGGCCTGCAGATATTGGGGTGACGCTTGATCAGCGCGTCGGGTCCCCTCGGCCGTTAATATTGGTATTCGTGATCGGGGTGCTGTCTCACTGTCAGGCAGCTACTCAATTGTCCTCACGAGGCTGAGTGCACCCCGTTCCACCCCTCACGTCAGTTTTAAAATCATTGACGGAGCCGGGGATCGAATCCGGGGACTCCGGGTGAGAGGCAGGCGCGCTACCCCAACACCACGGGGCTGGCTTAGTCCGATGGAAATACTGAATCTGATCTCGTGCAAGTGCGTTGTCATGGCAACGGCTCATCCCTCATCAATTTAGTAGTGTTGCCATGGCAACCTCTGATAGCTCTTGGCATTTTCTTATAATTCCGGAATAATTTTTCTCATCCCTTGGCGTAATGGTGGGTCATATCAAAAATTCTTTCAGTCGAAAGTTTTAGGTAATTATTAGGGTAATATTGTCCATTTTGTACGGTTTTGATATTGTGCCTATTAAGAGAGATATGATTAATGTTTCCCGAAAAACCCACTTTTTTCCACCCCTTTGGTCAATGGTTGGTGCTATCAAAAAACTTATTTGACATAAATTGTTGGCACTTATCCGACACATATTATGAACTTTGAATGGATTCGATATTTCACGTATTAAGAGAGATATAGCGAAATTTCAATTTTTCGAAAAAAAGCCCCCTATTTTCACCCCCTTCGACCGATTTTGCCCATTAACGAACTCGACCGAGATTTTATAGGGATACATATTATGCAAAATATTCAAAGTGATTGGTGCAAAATTACGGCAGTTATCGTGTCCACAAGAAACTGATATACATATATATATACATATATATATATATATATACATACATAAATTATATATAAACTTTTGAACTGACGGTGGTTTTGGGGTCTGGGGGATGTGAAACGCGCAGATATGTCGAAATTTTCCGGAAGTCGAAACATGGGACCCATTGCAATAGTTAGCTTTCTAATGAAATCTACCTAAAACTAAGTGTCCTGACTGACTGACTGACAGACTGACTCATCATCGCCCAGCCAAGACTATTAAAGTTAGAAACATGAAATTTTGGGAATATGTTCGTTGTAAGTCGAAAACGCCCACTATGGAAGGGTTTTTGGATATTCAGTTTCTAAAGGGGTGTTAAGGGGGTACACCTGCATTTCATTGAATAACAATATGACACGTCTATGACGCGAGCGAAGCCGCGGGTACCTGCTATTGTATTATAAAAATAGCATAATAGTTTTTTTTTTCAAACAACTACGTTACTAATATTGTGTCACAGAAATAATAAGAAAAGTAAGTCGTTCATACAATTTTGTAGCCATTTATTGATACATTAATCACACTAAAACCCAGATTACAAATTCAAAAGTTAAATTTTAAAAGTACAATATACAGAAACATTTCAAATCAACGGCTATTTTCTGGCTTTTATATTTGCAAATTTATTTATGATGTCAGAAAAGTCCGTGTGTCTTTTTCACAACACAATAACAATAGAGAATTTAGTTTGCTGTCTGAAAGAGTTATAATAGGCCTACTGTATTATAATATAATCACGAATAAACATAAATACTAGGAATTTATGTGATATTTAATATTACTTTTATTCTATATTCTCGTTAATTATAGTTATTTTATCCTACTTTTTAAAGATTTCCCTGTCATATTTACTCTTAGCCTACTTTTCACATTTTGCAAAAATGAGGAAAAAGTAGACATGAGATCGGGCAAATGTGTGTCTGTCTGTCTGTCCTTCTGTCTGTCTGGCTGGCTGTGTGTGTGTCCTCCCCCCCCCCCCCTATCAACTCCTAAACGGCTGCAGCAAACGAAACAAAATTTGGTAGGAGTAAAGACCTATACCTGAATATCTCACGGCCATATTTGAAAATGATGTCAGTGCTACCATCTGCTGAAAAATCGCATTTGAAATTTGAGCTCCATGTTGTATATCTTGGAAGGTATGAATCGGAGCTATTTCAAAATTCGCACACGTATAGATAATAATGTTGCAGTTTAATTTCCAGGAGGCCATATATGGAAGTGTTGCCAAAATGATTATAAGCCTGCTGAAAGGTCCAAATTTTAAATGCATATAACATCTACACTATCAATTGGATTTCAACCAAATTTCGTATGTGTTATGTGTACATAAACAGATATGAATGAGCATATTCTTAAGAGCCGTCAGGGCTGCCAACTGTTAATAAATGCTCTCAATTTGTTTTAATCCAAATACCCATATATCAGAAAGTATGCAAGCCGAGCGTTTTAAACTATGCACACGTATAGTACCTGACATTCTAGATTAATTTGGAGTAACTTATCTACGTCAGTGCTACCAACATGATTCTAAGCCTGCTGAGAGCTCCAACTTTAAATTCATGTAACTTCTATACTAACTAATGGATTTCATTCAAAATTGGCAAAACGATAGATCATATTATTTCAGATTATTTCTGTCCAATACAGGCATGGCATTGTTGCCAACATGATTTTACGCGCGCTGTTAGATCCAATGTTTAACTGTATGTAACGTCCATGCTATCCATTGGACTTCAACCAAATTTTGTATTCTGTAGCCTAAGAAATGGATCTTAGAATATATTCAGTCACCAGGGCTGCCAACTGTAGTGCTTTATTAGGCTACATTATGCCAGGTATACCGTATTTCGAACTAATTAGAAATTTCAATATTACCAACTTAATTTCGTCATTAATCATTGGCATGAATCTTAAATTCTAAGAAAAGTAGGTTCTTTAGTTCGTCACGGAACTTCTTGTTAAAGTTGGGACTGTATGGTCAATCTTTTTCTGCGTTCAGCGTCACCTAAATTTGGCGCCCTGGGTAAATGCCCAGTATGCCCGTTTATGGCCCGGGGCCTGATCCTACACCACACAGTAGTTTCAGTTATACACGCTAGATAGGGTATCAACAATAAACGGATGCGTCCACTAGTTTTGAGTTCCTGAGGGCGGGGTGGGGGTAGACGCAGTAGGTGAATGGAATCTAATCTCTCCGTCAGTTGTCATTGAAATGGTTTACCGCAATTTCTCTTTCAAACAATTTCGTACGTTCTACTGTGGGCGGCTTCGGTGGCGTAGTTGGTAGCATGCTGAGCTTCTATACCCAAGATCGCGGGTTCAAACCCGGCCGAAGCCGTCGGATTTTTTAAGAGCGTTAAAAATCCCTCAGTATGCCTTCCTTCGGAGGGGAAGTAAAGCCGGCGGTCCCATGCAATAGATTTATGGCATCTTCCACTAATTACATCTGTGTGAAGCTAAATTGTATAGGTTAGGAATGTAAACAACGCTCTTAGGTTGCTACGTTCGTTGCCAAGAGCCGACTGCGGTGGCGTCTAGTAGCTTGGTTCTGAACTAGGCCTAGTAGTCGTTGACGATGGCGTTTGGCGGCAAAAGTAGGAACAATTTGAAAAGTCAAAGTTGCAGTCCTTACTTGAATTATAAAACAGATACACACACTAATAGAGTCATCACAAATAACACCGGTTTTCAGACCGATTCTACACACACCCAAAGTACACGGGGCTCCCGCGTTGTCGCAGCCCCTGAACTGAGGAACTAACCAACTACGTTCTACTGAATTCCAACTCAGTTCATTGAATTCATATCACAGGAGGTTGGCGTCAAGAAGGACATCCAACTGTAAACATCATTCACACAGAAAAAGTAATCTGGCTCCGATCGACATGGGATAATGAGCAGGTAGTAATACACTCTCTAGAGCAGTGATGGACAAAGTACGGTCCACATGCTAGTCTAATCCTGCCCGCGACATGGTTATAAATTACAATTACGCATAGGTCATATTTCCTCTTCTGTGTACCTAGAAGTAAAGAACTAATTCAATCTCATTGTGTTTATGCGTTTTGTGTAATATCGTTTTGTGTGAAAAATATCCACGACAAATTTGAATAAAGATTTCAGAATTTCAAATTTTTGAACCTGACTTGGACGTTTACAGCATTCCATTTAATGTTGACTGTGAAACAGAGTTGCAGCTAGAACTGATTGAATTACAATGTAGCAACGAATTAAAGCAACTATTCCTCAACGTTTCGAAAATTGAGTTCTACAACGCCCTACGAAAATCAAGCTTCCCACACTTGAAATCTCATGCACAGAAGATAACTGCCATGTTCGCATCTTGCTATATCTGTGAACAGGTGGTTTCTACAATGAAACTTTGCTAAAAAAAAATAGCGTCGGAAATAGATCGACAGACCACCATTTAGCTGCGCTACTAAGAATCAGCTCAGTTTCAACCAGATTATGACAAACTTTTAGAAGCAAAGTCACAGTTTCGCTTGTGACATACTCCTTCCTCTTCTAACAAATAATGAAGGTGTGTTCTTTTTTCCTAAGTTTTCTACGATTGTAGCCCATAAGTTTTGTTTGTTCTAAAATTCAGAAATAAAAAGTCCTCTCGGCACGCAGGAAGGCGGAGGTAGATTTCACCGGACAAACTTGGGGATAGGCGAAAATAGGCAGAATATGCAGGTTTTCGTAGAAGGATCAGACCTCATTTATTGCGAGAAGGTATTTTATAATTGGAGCTTAATTAACTTTGTTTTTCGTCATTTTATGCTTATTTTAAACATTTTATTGTCTTATGGGAACGGTAACCTTCTTGTCATTTGGGGTCCATTTTTATACTTGTGGTCACACTGTCCTTATGCAAGGTTTCGACACTGATGTGTAACTATGTAACGGTCTGTTACTTCTTCACGCAAAATTATATCTCCCGCAGATATTTTGGTTGGTTCCTCAGTTTAGGGGCTGCGACAACGCGGTCATGTAACCCCGTGTACTTAGGGATGGCTGTATTAGTCTGTAATTCAGGTAAGGACTGCAGACGGTCAATTTCAAGCAGTAGTTCCTAATGTTGCTACCAGGAACTACCGTCATCGACACCTACCTGTGAACTTCGCTACTAGATGCCACCGCAGCCAGCAACTCGCAACGAACGTTGGAATTTCCCCTCCAAAGGAAAGCATACTGAGGGATTTATAGCGCTCTTAGAAAATCTGACGACTTCGGCCGGCTTTGAACTCGCGACCTTGAGCATAGACATTCAGCATGCTTGCTACCAGTGACGTCACCGAAGCCGCTTCACACTTAGTCAGATGGAATTCTGAATATGATCTCGTGCAAGTGCGTTATCTTGGCTACGTCTGATGGCTCATTCCTCATCAATTTAGTAGAGTTGCCATGGCAAGCACAGATAGCTCTTGGCATTTTCTTATAATTCCGAAATCATTTTTCTCATCCCTTGGCATAATGGTGGGTCATATCAAAAATTCTTTAAGACAAAATTTTAGGTAATTATTAGGGGAATATTGTCCATTTTGTACGGTTTTGAGATTGTGCGTATTAAGAGAGATATGATTAATGTTTCCCGATAAAACCACTTTTCCCACCCCTTTGGCCAATGGTTGGTGCTATAAAAAAAACTCTTCAAACATAAATTTTTGGGCTTTATCCGACACATAGTATGAACGTTGAACGGATTCGATATTTCACATATTAAGAGAGTTATAGCAATATTTCACTTTTTCGAAAAAAGCCCCCCATTTTCACCCCTTCTACCGATTTAGCCCAGTAACGAACTCGACCGAGATTTTATAGGTATACATATTCGGTAAAAAGTGATTGGTGAAAAATTACGGCAGTTATCGTGTCCACAAGAAACTGATATATATATATACTTTTGAACTGACGGTGGTTTTGGGGTCTGGGGGATGTGAAACGCGAAGATATGTCAAAATTTTCCGGAAGTCGAAACATGGTAGCCTACCCATTGCAATAGTTAGCTTTCTAATGAAATCTACCTCTGGTTGGTTCCTCAGTTTAGGGGCTGCGACAACGTGGTCATCTAACCCCGTGTACTTTGGGTGAGTGTAGAATCTGTCTGATAAACGGTGTGAATTGTAATGGATGTATTAGTCTGTAATTCAGGTAAGGACTGCAGACGGTCAATTTCAAGCAGTAGTTCCTAATGTTGCTACCAGGTACTACCGTCAATGACACCTAGCTGTGAACTTGGCTACTAGATGCCACCCCAACCAGCAACTCGTAACGAACGTTGGAACTTCCCCTCCAAAGGAAAGCATATTGAGGGATTTAGCGCTCTTAGAAAATCCGACGACTTCGGCCGGCTTTGAAACCGCGACCTTGGGCATAGACATTCTGCATGCTACCAGTTACGTCACCGAAGCCGCTTCCCACTTAGTCAGATGTCAAAGTCAACCCCTGGCACCATCCAGCCCATGACGGGCTAAGGCCGACCAAGCGACCGCTGCCCAGCCATTTGGCCTGCAAATATTGGGGTGACGCGTGATGAGCGCGTCGGTTCCCCTCGGCCGTTAAAATTGGTATTCGTGATCGGGGTGCTGTCTCACTGTCAGACAGCTACTCAATTGTCCTCACGAGGCTGAGTGCACCCCGTTCCAACCCTCAAGTCAGTTTTAAAATCCTTGACGGAGCCGGGGATCGAACCCGGGGACTCCGGGTGAGAGGCAGGCGCGCTACCCCAACACCACGGGGCCGGCTTAGTCAGATGGAAATACTGAATCTGATCTCGTGCAAGTGCGTTGTCATGGCAACGGCTCATCCCTCATCAATTTAGTAGTGTTGCCATGGCAACCTCTGATAGCTCTTGGTATTTTCTTATAATTCCGAAATCATTTTTCTCATCCCTTGGCGTAATGGTGGGTCATATCAAAAATTCTTTCACACAAAAGTTTTAGGTAATTATTAGGGGAATATTGTCCATTTTGTACGGTTTTGATATTGTGCCTATTAAGAGAGATATGATTAATGTTTCCCGAAAAACCCACTTTTTTCCACCCCTTTGGTCAATGGTTGGTGCTATCAAAAAACTTATTTGACATAAATTGTTGGCACTTATCCGACACATATTATGAACTTTGAATGGATTCGATATTTCACGTATTAAGAGAGTTATAGCGAAATTTCAGTTTTTCGAAAAAAAGCCCCCCATTTTCACCCTCTTCGACCGATTTTGCCCATTAACGAACTCGACCGAGATTTTATAAGGATACATATTATGTAAAAAATTCAAAGTGATTGGTGCAAAATTACGGCAGTTATCGTGTCCACAAGAAACTGATATACATATATATATATATATATACCTATATACATATATATACTGTACCCGATTGTCATCATGTGGACCATGTGTTCGTATCCCAACTAACTCACGGTCTTGCGAGGTATGGGACGTTCCTGCCCACCATACGACCACATGCTCCGGATTTGAGTCTACCAGGTAACTACTCTACAGGAAATACACAACATATTCCTAAAAATAACACATTTACTGGTCTAAAATCATGGCTATACAACAAATACAAAAACAAAGGACAAATTACATTTAATTCCCACAAATAAAATAGGGTTATTCTGTGAGCTTTCTTCGAAAAATAGTGCTACACTGCACTCAAATATAATTCTAGCATCCTGTCAATGATATTTTCAGACTTCCATGGGTTTCCATAGTGTTCATCAACTGACACAATTTTAGTTAATGGGAGTATCATAACACAAATCACATATCCCATAACAATGATACTAATAAAACATTATTCCATTTCTTATGGCATTTAGCTTGATTAACATGAATTCATTACTTTCTGCAATCATTAACAGATATTTGTTGTGTTGTGTGAATCATCGTCCTTCCTTCCATCCATATGAACGCTTTAAGAAAAGTAGTACTTAATTTTATAGTTTCACCATATAACGATTTTCTGGGTCTTGTCGGGCTTATCATCGTTACAAATGTGTCATGTTCTGGGAAAACACATACCCGTCTGCATAAATTAGCAGGAATGGCAAAATGCACTCTGAAAGAAGATGCCTACATTATTTTGGTTCAGCCTTCCTCTTCAGGGAATAACTGAGCCAAATATTATCTGATTTCTATGATTCAACAACGTATGTGAGTTGCAACCCACCGTTTAATTCACTTGGCATCATCAAAATAATCATATTTTAATTGCATATTTAAATATCGAGATTCCTCAGTGTCCTAGTGTGACTCTAATTTACAAGGGACCGGTCGAACGACCTTCCTCCCACTTAGCAGGCAATAAAATTCGTTCCAGCTGGCTATCCAAGATGGCGGCTGCAGAAGTGGTCTACCATTCCCCCTCTCTCTGTCAAGATCAAGGTCAGGTTTGTTTACAAAGTGCAGACTGGAGTAACACTGAGTGTGGCTCCTAAATAATTGAGTCATTTAAATATTTAACATCTATCCTTATAGTGTCTTGGGCTCAACTGGCTCCTTAATTAACATTCATGGCTGGGGTGAAATTCTAGTGATAGTCTTGCCGTTCTATGGTGACTACTAGTGGCTTTTAGACGCGCATCATAGTGAAAATCCATGACTTTCACCAGCAGCTGTCAATAAAATATAAGGAAATCTGCGTTCCTAAACGACGAATATGATCCTCACCTCACAAGGCAGGTCATTAATACACACATGCTCACAGCGTCTCGACGGACGTCAATAGTGGCATAATTCAAGCAAGCGTTGGATACAGACAGGCTCTGTCCAATTCGCTGCGAAATAATATAGTATGCTCAAGGGCGATACTACTCGTAGATTTAGCCAACTTCTCACCTAACGTGCAAGCTATACTAGTTGTCCCCGCTATATTTATTACGTAAATCACTGGATTCTACGTTAATTCTGCACGCTTACATGCGGCTCAAACAATACTTCACATATATGACTCCATTATTAAGGCACCCGCGTTCTCTATCATACCACTTAAGCCAAAGCTTTACATAGCTCCTAACACAAAATGTAATAAAATTTACTGGCTTACTTTACTTTAATGGTCCTCAAACATAATCCTAAGGATTGACCATATCAAATATTCATTCATATTTCACTGACACTGAAAAAGCTCTAGTATTTCTCTATATTTCACGTTATACTTTTACTGTTTATCAAATACAGTATCTTTACATTAGACATGACACTATTTGAACATTATTTAGGCCAAAAATGCCTATTACTTTACTATTGCCGACCCATAATATTATTATTATTATTATCATTTAACGTTACCGTTACATCCATCACTATTTTTGCCTGAATGGCCTCAAACAAATCACCTTCCAAGCCATATTTTATTCAAGACGAGTGGTGAAAACTCGTTCAGTAAGTGACTATTACATCTTAATCAAAGTGATAAATCGTTACATGGTGAACTAGTTAATTATAATTACATTATAAAAAATGGGTACTCACTTTTTCCTCTTTGCTGGATAGTGCCAGCGCCTCAGCTTTAGCGCTACCATGACGCTTGAATTAGGCCATCATGTTATCCTTGACACAACACTTAGATTCATACACTTCCCACATGATACACATATTTTTATCAGTGGCTTTTATCATTGCAATACACTGCATATTAATCACTATACACATGAACACTTTAAAACACTATTTCACAATTTATATACATTTATCCACTACTTCACATGTTGATCCTTAAATTGGACTTCTCCTACGCCTGATCTCAGAGATGCGCTGCAATTATGACAACCGCTGGTCTCCGTGACAATCTAACAGCGTTTTACGGACGTTCAATCCTCGTTCCCTGCAATCTTGTTCAGCTCACTATCCAAATTAGGTGGCAATGGTTTCCAAGCTCCCATCATTGTGGTGTTTCTGATGATGCTGTCATATATAATTCTGACAATACCTCCCGGTATAAGAACTGTTCAAAAACATTATAAGTTCCTTCTTTCGCTGTGGCGAATTTATATTGGCGTCAGATAATAGGTAAATATCTGTAATAATTTACTTTCGACGCACTTCATGATTACTTATGAAGCTTTATAACTTGCTTCTATTGTTCTCCAACGACGACGCGTTGATACTTTAACATTTGGCGCGCTACTAGCCGCGTCTTAGTTACGTGAAGACTGTAGAATAACTCTAGGCGAACTGAGAAGAACTTAGAAGAACTGGCTTGGCTTGCCTCGCTCCCCATATATAAAGGTTTCTCGTACAAAATAGTCCACTGGACACATGAGAGCGACTCCTTTCTTGAAATAATACCTCTTCAGCCGAAATGACATCTACCTCTTGTTTATTTAGGTGTGGAAGTTTCAAAAACATTCGCGTGCCGGTGATCGCTTCGGCCAATTAATTACAATTAATTGCCTTAGTTCAGCGCGTGGGCACGCCTTCATGGTATTTCCCCGTTGACTGGTCACAAAGTCAATGCTCTTGAGCGTAGGCTAGGTTGTGATGCATTCATTTGGAGATAAAGGCCTTAATTTAGGTGAAAAACCATTCCTAAATTACCTCTCCGTGAATATATTCACCTGGGTGTATATTTCAATGCATTTCAATGCTCCACTTAGCTGTAATTAATTAATTTCCATGTGCAGTCGATCCCGCCATAGCTTGCGCCGTTGTCAAGCGGTGGATACCCGAGTCATTAATTCTGAGCTGTCTCTCCGCTCCAGACGTAAGTAGTTCGGTAGGCGCCTAGATTCCCCGCCCACTTACTAAGGGTCATTTGTAAAACTTCAAACTGGCCTCCTCTCATTTTCGTATGCTCTGAAAATGTATATTTCCTTGCATTTGGCTACAGTTCTTCCCTTAAATTGCTATGATATTCACCTATAGATCGTGAAATCATGCTACCTTGTTATATGTCAGCATACCTCTCATTGCTCTTTGGGTTCCCAATAATTGCTCCCCCGCAGAGATCAATGGTTCGACTCTAGGCATAACCATGTGCCTGGTCTTTTCTGATGAGACCGGAGTTCGATGCCAGACTGCCGTGACCAATTGGGTACATCTTTCCCCTGCTAAGCTCGGAAAATTCATTTCATAAGTGAATTTTTCGGGCCTTTCAGATGGCATCGACTCCATGCAATATTTACTTTAAGCGGTCAGTGCTCTCGGCAATGGGATTTCTCGTTCCCCACTCCACTCTGTCTGCTTTCTCGTAGACTCTCGTTCTGCCTTCGCAATTGTTCATTCATCCCCTCTAGCTCCGCAGCGGCTTCCCTCAACTGGTCATAAAGTTCCTGCAGTTGAGAGCTGCATTCTCCCTTCGTAACCGTTAGGTCTGCGAGCTGGTTCCTTCGCTCCGTCCCTTCCTGAGACTGCAAGCTTTTCTCAAGATTCTTTCCGTGCATACGTAATGATTTCCCGTCCACTTGGGTGTACAATGCTTGCTCCTCTCTTGTCTCGTAGTCTTCTGGTGGACTATATAACTTCAAATTTGCTGCATTTACAACAACTTCTCTACCTGTTGCTTCGTCTTTGATCCGATATGCATTATTTTGCAGATCCCTTATAATCAGGTAGGGTCCGTGATAAGCATGCTGAAATTTCTTATATTTCCTGCTCTCTGGATCTGAACTGGCGGGTTTCTTCAATAAGACGTATTCCCCTACGAGTAACGGTCTGTGATAGCGTTTCCTCCTGTTTCTCCGCTGCCTTCTATCTGCTTGTTTCTTGAGATACTCGAACGTTCTCTGGATCCTCAACTCACGTCCAGGTTGTGCATCGATGGGTGTCCGAATGACATTATTCCATGGCCTCTCTGGTCTTCTATCGAGATGTAGGCTCACTGGCACCTCTCCTGCCGCTTCGTGTACGGTATTGTTAATACAATATTCAATAATCTCAAGTACGGCAATCCATTTCCAGTTCTCAGTAGAGCAATATATCTTCATGTACTTTTGCAGTTCCCTCATAACTCTTTCTGCGGAATTCGACTCCGGGTGTCGAACTGTGGACAAAATCTGTCTTATGCCCAGATTCTCCAACTCCCTGCGAAATTCTATGCTGGTAAAACAGCTCCCATGATCCGATAGGATGTTCTCTGGCTGTCCTAACGTAGGAATGATTCTTTCCTTCAGCCTCTTAAGTACCTGTTTTTTACTGGTTTTCTGAATTGGACACAGGACTACCATTTTGGAAAACACGTCTAGTGCAACTAGGATGTGTCTATTTCCTCTTCTAGCTCTAGGAAGCGGCCCAAAGTTGTCCAGTGCCAGAAGCTGACATGGCTTCTCTGGTAAGAGCGGTATAGGTTTCTGCCTCATTAAATACGAGTTAGGCTTTACTCGTTGGCACATATCACATGTCCTGATAGTATTCCTGACTGTCTCTCTAAGTTTTGGCCAAATAAATGCTTCTTTAAGCAGGGCAACAGTCTTATCTACACCGGAGTGACCAAAAGCTCGGTGTGCTAACCATACTAGCTTTCTCTGCAATGCTGGTGGTAAGACTATCCTAGGTTTTGTGTGGTCTGAGTCGCTCCATTTATGAAACATCTGGTTAAACCATAGATATTCCGTTGATAATGCTTCAGCTTCCACATACATCGGAGTTCCTCTATCCAGCTTTCCCTCGAAGTAATTAATCATCAACCGTATCCAGGGATCTTCACGTTGAAAAACGGTGATGTTCCTTAGATCATCTAAGGTCTTCTGATCTCTATCTTCTATCTCGATAGCTAGAACTTCTTCTTCATCAGCTGTAGGGTATCTGCTCAGCAAGTCAGGTATGATATTGTCCTTCCCCGGGCAATGCTCTATTTCCACTTGAAATTGCTGTATGTACAGGGACCACCTTGTCAGTCTTTGACTCGACAAGTCAGTTTTCAGCAGGAACGTTAGGGCTTTATGGTCTGTTCTCAATATAATTCTAAAACCATAGACTAGCTTTCGCCAATACTGCAAGGCATACAGTATCGCGAGTAATTCGATCTCCGTGACCGTATAATTCTTTTCATTAGGCTTCAACCTTCTGCTGATAAATGCAATGTAAGTTTTCTCCTCTGGCCTGTCCATGTTCTCCTGATACAACATAGCTCCGATCCCTATAAATGATGCGTCAGTCTGGAAAATAAATTTCTGAGTGTAGTCAGGATATCCCAATTTCACATAATCTAACAACATCTGTTTAGATTTCACGAAGGCTTCCTCGCATTGTTCCGTCCAGCGCCATCTTCCTACCTTCTTAAGTAAGTCTTGGAGTGGTGCTACGGTCTCGGTATACTTTGGACAATGGTTTGAAAAGAATCCAATAACGCCTAGATATTGCCTGACGTTCTTTACCTTCGTTGGTCTCGGGAAATGTTTAATGACTTCCAGTTTTCCCGGATTAGGTCTGACTCCTTGTGCATCTATTACGTGGCCTAGAAATTTAACTTCTCTCTGAGCAAAGTTAGACTTCTTTATATTGACCTTAAAGTTAGCCTGACTTAGGTCATATAACAACTTGCGTAGATCTCTGACATGCTCTTCGACAGTTTCAGATGTCAGTAGTATATCATCTACGTAACATATGGTTGTAGCTTTTACTTCTTCGGATAGGTTCCGATCTAGCGCTCGTATCAATGCTGAACCTGCTGTCTTTAATCCAAATGGGAGACGCACGTATGAATATGTGTGCTGGTCAAATAAAAATCCAGTTAGCAAACTTGTTTTCTCTTCCAGAGCAAGATGGTGAAAACTTGCCGTCGGGTCAAGATTTGAGAACACAGTCTTTCCTTTGAACCTTCTGAGTACCTCCTTAATGGGCGGCACTGTATCAAATTCCGGTATAACCTTGGAATTCAAATTTCTTAGGTCCAGGCATATCCTCACACTTCCGTCCTGTTGAGGTACAACTACCAGTGGGCTGACATAGGGTGTGGCTGTCTTTACAATGACGCCTGCTTCTAGCATTTCCTGTATCGCTTCTTTAACCTTTAAATAATGTTTCTCAGCTACAGGATACGGCTTCTGTTTAAATGGTGTCCAATCGCTGACTTGGAACGCATACTGGAAATTCTTGATCCGGCCAGGTCTCGAATCGAAGACTCCTTTATACTCAAATAGCAGTTCCCTTAGCATTTGCTTATATTCTGGACCAAATTTAGCTTCCTCAATCTTCTCTTCCAGGCATTCTTCAAATTTTGGTTCGAGATCCTTTTCAATGTCTGCGGCCAGTGTTGCCAACTCTTCCTCGATGTCTTCTGTTGTCGACACTGCATCCCCAGTCATATCTCCGTATGTATGCCATACGTATTCTTCTGGTCTCGTTTCATTATGCTTTAATGAGAGTTCTAACTCTTCCTTTCCCTCACTTGCGCGAAACATCACAATGTCTTGCGAGAGATCTATAATAACTTTATACTCTCTTATGAAATCCATCCCAACAATGATATTAAAAGGCAGCTTATTTACAAGTAGGAAGCTCTGTGAGAATGTAGAGTTCCCTATATGCAAATCTAAAAATACTTGGTATTTGCATATCATAACTTTATCTGGTATGACACCTTTTATTTTCACGCTTGAAATAGGTATTTTCAATACGTGAATTTTACTCTGGATTTCACTGTATAATGCCTGGGTTATCAAACACACGGTTGATCCTGTATCAATGAGACTTCTTATCTTCATACCCGCAATGTTTACAATAATAATGGGTAGTTCCCTTCTTACATTGACCGTCCTTTCATCGAGGTCTTCGATAAGCTCCTCAGGTTTGGCAATCCAGTTAACAACATTCACTGTATTCCATCCTGAACTTATCTCTCTTTGGTCATTTAAATTTGGTGTTTTTTTTTCAATTGCTCCATTCTTTGTGGAGTTCTTCTGTCTGTCTTCATGCTGCTGAAGTTCCAGACTTTTGGCACCGTCATCATTTTGATATATGTCGGGTGACCTTCTATTCCTAATCGCTTCATCCCAATGAACTCGCGATTGTCTTGGATCATCTCCGCGCTCTTCCATGTATCTTAAAGATGCGTGATACCGTTCTTCCGCCTCTTCATCGAACCCGCGACTCTGCTCTTGGGATCTCCATCCTTGGTTGTTCCCATTTCGGCCGTAACTCCTTCTGTGATCAAGCTGCTGGTCTCTGGTACCACGCTGATTCCAAGTTTTTCCTTCCTCGGTTACCACGGTTCGATGCTCCTCGATACGCTGGCCTCCAATTTTGGTTTTCGCGTCCTTCGCGTTGCCAGTCGGATTTTTCTGTTTCGGTGCTTGTAGATTTGCTTTTTGTCTGCACCTTGGTTGGCTCAATCGGTGTAGTCGTCATGTTTACTTGTTCCGCATTTCGACTTTGTCTTGTGTGCTGCACTGTGGTTAGATCAAGTTGTCTCAGCACCTCCTCCATATCGATTGCAGTTTTGGCGTTTGCCGAGATTAGCAGACGTTGTACTTCATACGGTAGCTGCTTGGCTATTGCTACGCACAAGTCTGACTCTCTAAGCCCTTCATCAAGCTCTCGAAAACGGCACAATTGATTCACAAAGAATTCCCCGTACTTAGTCGGATTACTAGTACTGTAACGCCTGGAATATAAGTCCAATCTGAGGTTCTGTTGTACGCTCGCGTTCCAATATCTGCTTAAAAATGCTTGGCGAAACTCTTCAACGGTGTCGAACGTGTACCGAAAACTCCTAAACCATAGGGCACACTCCCCCTCGGTTAGTTTTTCAATCGCTCTCAACCTGCGCTCTGGCGGTACTTTCGCGTCATTCAAGTACTCGGAAACTTCTTTAAGCCAGTACTTGGGTGTCATGTTAGAATTACTCCCAGAGTATTTCTTTGGTTTCTCATCACTAGGGGGGGGGGGCATGGTGGCTCAGCGGTCTAGCTGCATGCCTCTCACCAAGGCGGTCCGGGTTCGATTCCCGGTCTGTGCATGTGAGATTTTCGAAGTGAAATGCCATGTCCTGTGGTTCGGATTCCACGTAAAAAGGAAGTCCCGTGGCTCATAATCTACAGATTGACGGTCACGTTAAACTACAAGCTTCCTTTTCTCATCACTAGCCCTTATAACTGTGACTATTTGACTTTGAACAGCATTTTCATGCGGTGTTGACATGGCAATTGGCATACCAGGTGTGGTATACGGACTGTCACTTGGCATGGCTGCATTCTTTGGAGTGGGCTGTATTTCTATATCTGCCTATTTATTCCTCCTATTCTCGTCTATACTTCCTTCGCTAGACCTAGGATTCCGCAACATAGATTCCTCCTGCGCGATCATTCTCGCCTCGATTTGACTGTGTCTATTTTCTGCCCTTTCCAAACGAGCTAATACCTCTCGTTCTATTTTCTCTAGGCGATCTCGGTTTCTTTCTGCCATAGAAAATACCTTTTCCTTATCGTCCTTAAGGTTTTCCTTCAGGTGGATAATTTCCCCTGCTAGACTCTCTCTTACTTCGGCAAGAGTCTTATCACTGGCTTCAGTCTTTAAGCCTTCTCGAAGTTCTAATTCTTCTCGTAAGCCTGTGACTTCCTTTTGAATGTGACTTGGTATAGGAGAGATTTCAGTCCTTATTTTCGTGATTTCTCCCTGGTCCTCGTCTTGTCTTTTATGGATAACTGCTAAGTCGTTCTGAGTTTGTTCCAACTCTTTCTGTACTTTCCCGACCTGCCTCTTTATATTTGACACTATCTCCTTATTCTCTTGATCAGAAGTTTTTATTTCTTGAATTTCCTTGCATTGGTCAAGGATATTCTGATCCTGTTTTCTTAAGGCTTCGTCTACCGCCTTGGCGTAACCTGCCATTCGCGTATTCCATTTTATATCGCTATCCTCGAACCTTTGATCCACGGTCTGAGTAAACGTATTAAACTGCTCTAATTGACGTTTAGTATTAGCTTCATTCTGACTCTGAATGTCTTTAAGCTCCATGGACATACTGCTTAAATTATCGTTAATTTCACGCTGTGACTCTCTACACGCTTGCAGATTATTCTCTAATTTCAATTCAATAGACTCAAAGCGTTTATCGTTATCACCTTGCATTTCTGAGATCACGCTAACAATATTCTTAGTTACCTCACGCTGGACAGACTCTTTAACGTCATCCATTTTCTTATTAACCCCTATTAGGTTTGACTCTAATTGCGTGTTTATTGTAACTTGATTAGCCTCTAATTGAGTATTTACTTCGGCTTGATTAGCCTCTAATCTATTGTTTATTTCGGCTTGATTAGCCTCTAATCTAGTATCGACTGTAGCCAACATCTGGCTTACCTCAGTTTGATTAGCATCCAATCTAGTATTTATTTCGGTTTGATTGGCATCCAATCTACCCGCTATTTCATCTTTAAATTCTCTAATTTCTTCCTTTCTCTTAGCATTAGTCTCATCAAAATGTTCTCTTAACTCAGCAATACACCTGAGTACGTCTTCAGTTCCAGCCATCCTGTACTTCTTAATTTGAGATATAGGTAGGCCGCAGCTGATTATGCTGGCGCGTTCTATTGGAAAGGAAAGGATTCCGATCCCACGACAACAACAACAACATATTATAAAATGTCAAAACCAACTATGGAATGGGTATAGACCCTCGTACCCGTCTGACAACCGTGTCTGACGTCTGAATATCATTTAGAAAGTCTCACAATCGCTCAAACAAAGTTTGAGGAAAAATATCATTTCTATGGTTTTTCCCCATGAAAACCATGCTATTATTATGGGGTTTATCTGAATCCCATAAGCCATCCACGTACTGGGCGCCATTGATAATGATGAGGGTAATGATGTACTCATGCTCATGTGCCTATGGTGACCCGTAATTTTAACAGGCCCCACTCACGGGCGACATTGATAATGAATAGGGTAATATATAGGGATAACACGCTTTGCCCCACACACCTGGGTGACATGATAATTAATGATGGGTTTGTGTGTAAGTTACATTTACATTTAATCATGTTTGATGGAGGATTATCAATAATTTATATCACGCGATGGCTTATTAATCAATGGGACGCGGCCTTTCCTATTCTGTCCTAATTTCTATGCTATATTTGCTTCTACCATTAATATCTTGGCCGACTTTAGCAGTACCTGTGACTCAATCCCAGTACAGAGACATCTCCTCCATGGACCCGATTGTCATCATGTGGACCATGTGTTCGTATCCCAACTAACTCACGGTCTTTCGAGGTATGGGACGTTCCTGCCCACCATACGACCACATGCTCCGGATTTGAGTCTACCAGGTAACTACTCTACAGGAAATACACAACATATTCCTAAAAATAACACATTTACTGGTCTACAATCATGGCTATACAACAAATACAAAAACAAAGGACAAATTACATTTAATTCCCACAAATAAAATAGGGTTATTCTGTGAGCTTTCTTCGAAAAATAGTGCTACACTGCACTCAAATATAATTCTAGCATCCTGTCAATGATATTTTCAGACTTCCATGGGTTTCCATAGTGTTCATCAACTGACACAATTTTAGTTAATGGGAGTATCATAACACAAATCACATATCCCATAACAATGATACTAATAAAACATTATTCCATTTCTTATGGCATTTAGCTTGATTAACATGAATTCATTACTTTCTGCAATCATTAACAGATATTTGTTGTGTTGTGTGAATCATCGTCCTTCCTTCCATCCATATGAACGCTTTAAGAAAAGTAGTACTTAATTTTATAGTTTCACCATATAACGATTTTCTGGGTCTTGTCGGGCTTATCATCGTTACAAATGTGTCAAGTTCTGGGAAAACACATACCCGTCTGCATAAATTAGCAGGAATGGCAAAATGCACTCTGAAAGAAGATGCCTACATTATTTTGGTTCAGCCTTCCTCTTCAGGGAATAACTGAGCCAAATATTATCTGATTTCTATGATTCAACAACGTATGTGAGTTGCAACCCACCGTTTAATTCACTTGGCATCATCAAAATAATCATATTTTAATTGCATATTTAAATATCGAGATTCCTCAGTGTCCTAGTGTGACTCTAATTTACAAGGGACCGGTCGAACGACCTTCCTCCCACTTAGCAGGCAATAAAATTCGTTCCAGCTGGCTATCCAAGATGGCGGCTGCAGAAGTGGTCTACCATTCCCCCTCTCTCTGTCAAGATCAAGGTCAGGTTTGTTTACAAAGTGCAGACTGGAGTAACACTGAGTGTGGCTCCTAAATAATTGAGTCATTTAAATATTTAACATCTATCCTTATAGTGTCTTGGGCTCAACTGGCTCCTTAATTAACATTCATGGCTGGGGTGAAATTCTAGTGATAGTCTTGCCGTTCTATGGTGACTACTAGTGGCTTTTAGACGCGCATCATAGTGAAAATCCATGACTTTCACCAGCAGCTGTCAATAAAATATAAGGAAATCTGCGTTCCTAAACGACGAATATGATCCTCACCTCACAAGGCAGGTCATTAATACACACATGCTCACAGCGTCTCGACGGACGTCAATAGTGGCATAATTCAAGCAAGCGTTGGATACAGACAGGCTCTGTCCAATTCGCTGCGAAATAATATAGTATGCTCAAGGGCGATACTACTCGTAGATTTAGCCAACTTCTCACCTAACGTGCAAGCTATACTAGTTGTCCCCGCTATATTTATTACGTAAATCACTGGATTCTACGTTAATTCTGCACGCTTACATGCGGCTCAAACAATACTTCACATATATGACTCCATTATTAAGGCACCCGCGTTCTCTATCATACCACTTAAGCCAAAGCTTTACATAGCTCCTAACACAAAATGTAATAAAATTTACTGGCTTACTTTACTTTAATGGTCCTCAAACATAATCCTAAGGATTGACCATATCAAATATTCATTCATATTTCACTGACACTGAAAAAGCTCTAGTATTTCTCTATATTTCACGTTATACTTTTACTGTTTATCAAATACAGTATCTTTACATTAGACATGACACTATTTGAACATTATTTAGGCCAAAAATGCCTATTACTTTACTATTGCCGACCCATAATATTATTATTATTATCATTTAACGTTACCGTTACATCCATCACTATTTTTGCCTGAATGGCCTCAAACAAATCACCTTCCAAGCCATATTTTATTCAAGACGAGTGGTGAAAACTCGTTTAGTAAGTGACTATTACATCTTAATCAAAGTGATAAATCGTTACATGGTGAACTACTTAATTATAATTACATTATAAAAAATGGGTACTCACTTTTTCCTCTTTGCTGGATAGTGCCAGCGCCTCAGCTTTAGCGCTACCATGACGCTTGAATTAGGCCATCATATTATCCTTGACACAACACTTAGATTCATACACTTCCCACATGATACACATATTTTTATCAGTGGCTTTTATCATTGCAATACACTGCATATTAATCACTATACACATGAACACTTTAAAACACTATTTCACAATTTATATACATTTATCCACTACTTCACATGTTGATCCTTAAATTGGACTTCTCCTACGCCTGATCTCAGAGATGCGCTGCAATTATGACAACCGCTGGTCTCCGTGACAATCTAACAGCGTTTTACGGACGTTCAATCCTCGTTCCCTGCAATCTTGTTCAGCTCACTATCCAAATTAGGTGGCAATGGTTTCCAAGCTCCCATCATTGTGGGGTTTCTGATGATGCTGTCATATATAATTCTGACAATACCTCCCGGTATAAGAACTGTTCAAAAACATTATAAGTTCCTTCTTTCGCTGTGGCGAATTTATATTGGCGTCAGATAATAGGTAAATATCTGTAATAATTTACTTTCGACGCACTTCATGATTACTTATGAAGCTTTATAACTTGCTTCTATTGTTCTCCAACGACGACGCGTTGATACTTTAACATTTGGCGCGCTACTAGCCGCGTCTTAGTTACGTGAAGACTGTAGAATAACTCTAGGCGAACTGAGATGAACTTAGAAGAACTGGCTTGGCTTGCCTCGCTCCCCATATATAAAGGTTTCTCGAACAAAATAGTCCACTGGACACATGAGAGCGATTCCTTTCTTGAAATAATACCTCTTCAGCCGAAATGACATCTACCTCTTGTTTATTTAGGTGTGGAGGTTTCAAAAACATTCGCGTGCCGGCGATCGCTTCGCCCAATTAATTACAATTAATTGCCTTAGTTCAGCGCGTGGGCACGCCATCATGGTACTTCCCCGTTGACTGGTCACAAAGTCAATGCTCTTGAGCGTAGGCTAGGTTGTGATGCATTCATTTGGAGATAAAGGCCTTAATTTAGGTGAAAAACCATTCCTAAATTACCTCTCCGTGAATATATTCACCTGGGTGTATATTTCAATGCATTTCAATGCTCCACTTAGCTGTAATTAATTAATTTCCATGTGCAGTCGATCCCGCCATAGCTTGCACCGTTGTCAAGCGGTGGATACCCGAGTCATTAATTCTGAGCTGTCTCTCCGCTCCAGACGTAAGTAGTTCGGTAGGCGCCTAGATTCCCCGCCCACTTGCTAAGGGTCATTTGTAAAACTTCAAACTGGCCTCCTCTCATTTTCGTATGCTCTGAAAATGTATATTTCCTTGCATTTGGCTACAGTTCTTCCCTTAAATTGCTATGATATTCACCTATAGATCGTGAAATCATGCTACCTTGTTATATGTCAGCATACCTCTCATTGCTCTTTGGGTTCCCAATAATTGCTCCCCCGCAGAGATCAATGGTTCGACTCTAGGCATAACCATGTGCCTGGTCTTTTCTGATGAGACCGGAGTTCGATGCCAGACTGCCGTGACCAATTGGGTACAATACATACATAAATTATGTATAAACTTTTGAACTGACGGTGGTTTTGGGGTCTGGGGGATGTGAAACGCGAAGATATGTCGAAATTTTCCGGAAGTCGAAACATGGGACCCATTGAAATAGTTTTCTAATGAAATCTACCTAAAAGTGTATAATCTATCTATAAACAAGTGTTCTTTTTTTCGGCCCGGCTAAATTATTTTGTATGAGCACTGGCCCTGCTCCTAAAATATTGTTACGGCTGTGAGTTTGTTTCTTCGCCTCGCCGCGTGAGTCACAGCTGCCCCGGGCTATGCTCTGCCTCTGTGTATTACCTGCGCTTTACGCAACAGGGCTTCTAAGACAAAGGGATGGTCCAGAATATTCGTGACCCAGCCAGTGATGGAAATCTCGAGAAGCCATGAATCCTGGACGGGTCTAGAAGCATTCATTGAGTCACCAGCCTGCTATATAAGAGCGACCTGGCCAGCGAGGTGGACAGTGTTTTTCTGAGCTAGTGCGTGCTTTTACCTGAGCGACAGTTGTTGGTGACGTGACTTGCGAAACCCTAATGAAGCTGATTCTCTTGACAGCGAAGCGGAGTTTAGTGGTGAGTGACTGGCTATCGTAAATAACTGTAGCTTGTGTATTCAAGGAAGTGTACAGGTAGTTCTACCGTGGCCCCGGTCCAATTAGGAGGGATTAACTTCTGTGGCTAATTGACAAGTGAAAGGCAAGTGTTCCCTACAAGAGGAAACTAGAGTGAGATACTAATTGCTTGTATTTGCTATTTGTGTGGTGTATCTTTCTGGCCCGCAATAAAGCTAATACGTTCCTTTAAAGGAACAATTTGTGTTGTGTTTCTACCCACCGTAATCCAGTTAACGGAAGTGCCACTAGGGGGTGGCACGTAACAATATTTTAGGGGACCTGAGAGGGTGCCCTCCACAATGTAATATTTGGGGGGATGAAATATGAGTACTTCGGGGATGCTTGTAACTCGAGTGTAAGAGGTGTCGGTTAAGGAGTGGTTCGAGAGCGTGGATGCAGCTCGAGGGGAGAACTCCCAAATGTACTGTTTGATTGGGTAGTTCGAGGTTGTGCCAATGGAGAGAAGGGCGGTTCAGTAAATACGGATTTAAACGGTACAGTCGCTAAGCGACTTAATGTTAGCGTGCGCGTGCGGGCTGAGAGAGAGCCTGCTGATTCAAGCACTGTGATCGTGGCTATCTGCTGAATACACGAAGCAATTGAACAATAATGCTAGGGGATCCTACCTAGAGGGAATCTAGAAGGGTAGGATCTTACCAGCTAGTCAAATAAATAAATAAATGTAAGGACCAGTTATCTAGAGATTGTGTTATTTTAATGAGTGTACTTCTATGCAGAAGTATTAATAATGCTTTCAGAACAGCCAATGTGCTTAATACAACTCCAGTACAAATAATAGGGGAGGAAAAGTGTAGATGTGTCTGTATGTGAAGATGATCGCTACACTTACCAGGCTGGCGCAGTCGTCCGGCAGAGGTTTCACACTACAACACCTGACTGAGAACGAATGACCTGGAGGCATGACCTCTCCGAGTTTTTATAGAGCCTGTGTGCCGTGTTTACAGAATTGTGCATTCCTTGTGTGTCGTAGCCCTTCCTGGGGTCGTTGGGCACAGGCATGAGGCCACCTGAGTGCATTGAAGTAATGAGTTTTATAGATTTATAGATGCAGTCATAGATTGTAGAATTATGTTCATGTTATGTGTTTTTAGGGGGTGTAATTAATAGGGGATGAGGGTGGCATACCCTACGGGTATAACAATATTTGCCCATGTCTGCTCTGGAGGGATCAATGTGATTTGTCCAGGCACAAGGATCTCAAATGTCACGTTACCTCCAATCGTTGATTACTAGACTCATCTCCATTACCTGCAACAGCTGGGTCTTCATCATTTAGTGTCCAGGCTCTCATTAACCTGCGCTGTTCCTTGATTAAATTGGTCATAATCCATCTGCCAATAATTACAACATCGTAGGAGCTCATTGCAAGATAGCCCTATGTACAGACCACGTGTCCGTAACATTGTGTGACTTCACCTGTTTGGCACAGGGAGCGCTTGAAGTGGCCTACAGACATTGGTATGCCCACATAACCCCAAGCTACCGATGGCTTAAACCTGAAGAACGCCGTAAACTATTTTATGATTTTAAGCTTCAATAAAGTCATTGGTTGGTTGGTTCCTCAGTTTAGGGGCTGCGACAACGCGGTCATGTAGCCCCGAGTACTTTGGGTGTATGTAGAATCTGTCTGATAACCGGTGTTAATTGTGATGGCTGTATTAGTGTGTGTTATCTGTTTTTAATTCAGGTAAGGACTGCAGACATTCAATTTTCAAGTAGGTCCTACTTTTGCTACCAAACACCACCGTCGACGACAATTAGTTGTGAACTTGGTTACTAGATGCCACCGCAGTTGGCTCCTGGTGACGAACGTTGGAACCTAAGAGAGTTAGTCAAATATAACCTATAATTTAGCCTCATACAAGTGTAAATAGTGGAAGGTTCATTTACATGCCATAAATTTGGTTGAAGTGCAATGGACAGCATGGACGTTGCATGTAGTTAGACATTGGACCTATCAGTGCGTTAAGTCATGTTGGCAACAATGTCATGCATGTGTTGGTCAGAAATAATCTGAACTATTATGATCTATTAATGTGCAAATTTTGAATGAAATCCATTTATTTGTATAGAAATTACATGTATTTTAAAATTGGATCAATCAGCAGGCTTAGAATCATGTTGGAAGCACTGACGTATATTAGTTACTCCACATAAATCTAGAATGTAAGGTACTATACGTGTGCAAAGTTTAGAGCTGTTGCCTTGAATACTTTCTGATATATTGATATTAGGGTAAAAAATAGGGACAGCATTTATTAACGGTTGGCAGCCCTCGTTGCTCTTAAGAATACGCATAGTCATATCTGTTATAGTACACATACCACATACGAAATTTGGTTGAAATCCAATTGATAGTATAGAAGTTACATGTATTTACAATTGGTCCTATCAGCAGCCTTAGAATCATGTTGGTAGTACCGAGGTCCATTAGTTACTCCAAATTAATCTAGAATGTCAGGTACTATACGTGTGCATAGTTTAAAGCTGTCGACTTGCATACTTTCTGATATATTGGTATTTGGATAACAACAATAGAGAGTGCATTTATTAACAGTTGGCAGCCTTGGTGGCTCTTAAGATTACCTCAGTCATATCTGTCTATCTACACATAGTACATACGAAATTTGGTTAAAATCTAATTGATAGTGTAGAATTTATAAGCATTTAAAAATTGTACCTATCAGCAGGTCTAGAATCATTTTGGCAACACTGGCGTGTATGGCCTCCTGGAAATTAAACTGAAATATTATTGTCTATATGTGTGCCGATTTTGGTGTAGCTCTCATGCATACCTTCCAAGATATACAACATGGAGCTGAAATTTCAATTGCGATTTTTCAGCAGTTGGTAGCACTGTTTTCATTTTCAAATACGGCGTTGAGATATTCAGATAGAGGTCTTTACTCATACTAAATTTTGTTTCGATTGCTACAGCCGCTTAGGAGTTGATATGGAGGGACACACACACAGCCAGCCAGACAGACAGACACACATTTTCCCGGATCAATCTCATAAGTCTACTTTTTCCTCATTTTTACAAAATGCGATAAGTAGGCTAAAAACGAATATTACGTGATAGTATGTATGCGTGTCTTTATGCATTCATATACCATTAATCTGATTGCGATACGATTTGGGTGAGTTGTTTTGTACACTCCAGGGAAGGTTTCTGACTTAGTAAATCCATTTCGCAAAATGTAGCGTACGAGTAGTTTGAACAAAATCAGTTACGGCGTGCGAATCGTTTCAACAACGTTCCGTCAGCGTTCATATAGGCTACCATTCATGCTATTGAAATGAAACTTGGGAGAGTGGTTGCGTACACTCCAGGGAAGGTTTCTGACTTAGTAAATCCATTTTACAATAGGTAGCGCACGAGTAGTTGTAATAAACGAGTGACAGCGCGCGAATCGTTTCAGCAAAGTTCCGTCAGCATTCATATACCATTCATCCGATTGCGATGAAACTTGGGTGAGTTGTTGTGTATACTCCAGAGAAGGTTTCTGACTTAGTTAATTCATTTTACAATTGGTAGCGCACGAGTAGTTTTAACAAATGAATGGCGGCGTGTGAATCGTTTCAACGAAGTTCCGTCAGAATTCATATACCATTTATCCGGTTGCGATGAAACTTTGTAAAGTTGTTGCGCACGCTCCCACGAATGTTTCTGAATGACTAAATCAATTTTACAATGGCTTAGAAATAAAATATTGTGTATCCAAAGGCACTTCAAGAAACAAAATTACAACTCCAAAACTTTCTTTGATTGGTATTGCAACGCATGCCGCATACAGCTTGTAATACACAATAATAATAATAATAATAATAATAATAATAAGATTAGAGAACTGGAAAAGCAGGAACGAAAAATTCTCCGGAAGATCTACGGAGCAATCAACAGAAACGGCATTTGGATGAAGAGACCTAGTACTGAACTCTATCAAAACATCATTACGATAACAGACGCGCAGAGCCAAATTTTACACTCACATCCACAGGATGGCCACCTCCAGATTGCCCAAGAAACTACTCAGTATCATAACACAGAGCAAATGCGGCACAGAATGGCTTAAAGAGACTTACAAATTATCAATATACAAAATTTCGAAGACCGAACTGAGTGCCAGACGAAAATCAAGAATGTTAAGTTCGAACCAAGATCATTACGACAACCTGGAAAAAAGTGGACGGATGAGAGGAAGAGGGAACATTCCGAGAGAATGAAGAGATTTTGGGAGGAGCGGAGGAGACTCGCCTCCAAATGACATCATGTTATCAAGTTCAATCGCTCTCCTGTAGGGGAATTAATAATAATAATAATAATAATAATAAAGACAGAAGGAAGCAGCATAGTCTAAGAATGAAGAAATATTGGGAAGAACGGAAGAGAAAACAACCAAGAGTGAAGAATTGAAAGTCGCATAAAATTATATTTCTCTTGGAAAGTATGTGGAAAAGTGACGTTACATTGTTTATCGCTATAGTCCATAGCAGGCCTTAGCGGATAGAATAATAATAATAATAATAATAATAATAATAATAATAATAAAGGGCAAGACGTTTATATATAGACGACCTTACTAAGAATGAGAGAGAGATTCAAGCAGCACTAAGAAGCATAGCCAGAGAACAGAGAAATAAAGGCAACAACGAAGTAAAAGTTGGATATCAGAAGATCCTTCTAAATGGCCACTGGACAAAATGGAATGACCTAAACACAAAAAACTGAGCACCAACAACCAGGAGGTGATACAGACGGTACACAAGGAGAACAAGGAAGAACTAATAATCGCCACCTGGAATGTAAGGGCTCTAGAACGGAAGAAAGAGAAACGGAAGTAAAGAATGCATTAGCTGACCTGAAATTCGATATACTAGGTCTTAGTGAGGTTAGAAAATATGGGCTGGAAATAATTGAAACACTGGAAGGAGATATATTCAGCTACATAGGCGAAACGAAAGGACAGAGAGGAGTGGGATTCATAATAAAGAAGAAACTAAAACATTGCATTAAAGAAGTTAAAGGGGTCTCTGAGAGGATAGCTGTACTATCCCTGAAATTAAACAGACATACCTTCACAATTATCCAAGTCTATGCTCCCACAGAAGCTAGTACGGAGGAAGAAATCGAACATTTCTACGACCTTCTACAAGACACATTAAACCACTACAAAGCCCATAGAACCGTTGTAATGGGGGATTTCAATAGTAAAATAGGCAATCTAGAAATTGAGGAAGAGGAGCCGATAGGACCCTACGGCTATGGATCCAGAAATGAACGAGGGGACAGGCTTATACAATTCGCACAGGGACAAGGACTAAAAATCGTTAATACCTTTTTCAAGAAAAGCAGTAGGTGGACATGGAGAGCACCAAATGGGAAAACAAGGAATGAAATTGACTTCACACTAGCAGACAGACTAGAGGGCAACAAAGATATCCAGGTGATCAATGGTCTGAAACTTGACACAGATCACAGAATGGTTCGAATGAAAATGCGTATTCCAATGAAACAATGCCCATACGTTAAAACCCAAAGGTTCGACCCGGAAAGGACCAACCGAATCCAGTACACAGAGAAACTGAAGAAGAACCTGCAAGAGCTGGAAGAACAAGAGGAGATGAGCACACAGAACCTATATGATAAACTGGAGAAATGCATCACAAAAGCTGCTACAGAATCCTCTATTGGGGTGAAAAAGTCAGGAAAGGGAAATAAGCTGAAAGAAAGCACCAAACGACTGATTTACGAGAGGGAGAAATTAAAACGGGAAGCAGAAACCAACCATCAGGAAAAGACAGAATATGCGGAATTGAACAAACGCACAAAAAGAGAAATCCGAAAGGACATCCGAGTTCACAACACCGAAATGGTCAAGAAGGCTATAGAAAGATCGACATCAGTAAGAAAGATCAGGAAAGAAATATCAGATGGCAAACACTGGATATTAGGAGTGAAGGATGTAAAAGAAAATAGACTAGGTTCAAGAGAAGAGAAACTGCGACATGCCACGGAATTCTACGAGAAACTATACTCCCTCGAGAGGGAAAGTATGATTCAAAATTTGAATAATCCGAAGGGTCTCCAGGAAGAGGAAATACCCCCCATCCTTCAAAGCGAGGTGAGTGCAGCAATAAAAGAAATAAAAAATGAAAGATGCCCAGGTGACGATGGTATATTTAACGAATATCTAAAATGGGGAGGTGAGGAACTTGTAGCAATCATCACTCGACTCTTCAACACAATACTCGAATCTGAAGAAATACCAGTGGAATGGAAACTAAGCACTATAATCCTGCTCCATAAAAAAGGAGCTAAATTCGACATCAACAACTATAGACCGATAAGTCTGCTGCCAAGTCTATACAAACAGTTCACAAAAATATTAGCCAAGAGAATGTCAAAATCACTAGAGGAAAACCCACCTATAGAACAAGCAGGTTTGAGATCAGGATTCAGCACGGTGGACCACCTCCAAACAGTAAACCAACTCATCGAAAAACTGCAAGAATTCAACCTTAAAGCCTATATTGCATTTATAGACTATAACAAAGCCTTTGACTCCGTGGAACACACATATGTTCTAGAGGCCCTAGAGAACCAAAACATACAGAAAAGGTATATCAGACTTCTAGAAAAATCTAAGTGAGTAGCCAGGCAAAAATACGGACAGAAATGGAGGGAAAACACTTCGAGCTAGAGAGAGGAGTGAAACAAGGAGACCCCCTCTCACCAAAACTATTCACTTGCCTGCTAGAAAACCAATTCCGGAAAATGAAATGGAAAACAAGACACGGCATCAACATAGATGGACAAAACCTGACACACCTACAGTTTGCAGACGACATCATACTCATGGCAAAATCTGCATCAGACTTAGAACTAATGGTAACAGAATTAAACAAGGTCAGCAAAGAAGCTGGCCTAACCATGAACCCGAGTAAAACGAAACTGATGACAAATGCGACAGAAAACCCAGTAAACATTGACGGTGAAACATTAGAGTATGTCCAGGACTATACATACCTAGGTCAAAATATTTCATTCCATAACAATACGGAGTAAGAAATCAAAATAAGAATTGGGCAAGCATGGACAAAATTCTGGTCCTTGAAATTCATTTTAGGAGGTACATCTCAGAAACTAAGCCTGAAAACACAAGTTCTAGAGAAATGTGTAATCCCAGTAATGCTGTATGGATGTCAAACATGGTCACTAACATCGCAGCAGAGAAAAACGCTCCAGATAGTCCAACGCAGGATGGAACGAAAAATCCTCAATATCACGCTGAAAGACAGAATACGGAACGAGGAGATACGCAGAAGAACCAGTATTAAAGGCGTCATCAACACGGCGGACAGACTAAAATGGAAATGGGGAGGCCACGTAGCGAGGATGGAGCATAGAAGGTGGACGCACAGACTAACGATGTGGGACCCCAGAACCGGCAGGAGAAACGTAGGAAGACAGAGGACACGCTGACACATTCAAGAAATTAATAATAATAATAATAATAATAATAATAATGCAGTAGTCCTCTACGTACCTGAGTGCCTGTTTCTATCCAAGAAGACCCCACTATTGCCCTCGAAGGATATTCTTGCAAATAATAGTGCGACTAAGGATCTTACCAGACGGAAGACGATGGTACAAACCCCACTGTAAACTCGAGCAACACCTCACAGAAGGAGACGCCTGGCTTTCTACGGTATTCTGTGAATATGGAGAAAGAGAAAACGGTCCCAACTTGAGAGTTGTTGCTGATGCTTATGTGTGGGGCTGCGATATCGTGGTGTATTTGTGTGTGTATGTGGAAGACTGAAAATTTTAATGGCTAGATACCGTACCTGACGTTTCAAGATATACAGAAAACAGATTTACATACACAATGACCAATAGGTCTCTCTTCTTGGAGGGCATTAAGTCTATATTTTGAGTTTCTGTTGCTGTTGCTTAGATTGAGGTCCTAGAGTAAAGACGACAAGAAGAGTTCTGGTACTAGAGTAGTGCATAGGGTTCGGAAGTTTAAGTCCTAAAGAAGTACAAAATATGAAAGCAAATATGACCTAAAAACTACGTCACTTCACCGAAGTCTTTCAGCGGTCTAGCTGAATGCGTCTCACCAAGGCGAGTTCAATTCCCGGTCAATGCATGTGAGATTTTCGATGTGAAATGCCATGTCCTGTGGTTCGGATTCCACGTAAAAAGGAGGTCCCGTGGCTCATGATCTCGAGATTAACGGTCACGTTAAACTACAAGCTTCCTTTCCTTCCTTTTTCTAACTCGGTGAGGAAAGCAATGACAAACTACCTCACTCCTCACCTTGACTAGTACGCCTCAATATAGCGCAGACTCGGATCTTTGTGGTTATCTACTGACCTAACAATCCTTCAGTTAGCCTTCCTTTCGAGGGGAACTAAAGCCCATATCATAGATTTATGGTTTGTAAAAGAACCTATCGCTACAATTCGTAGTATGTAGCTGAATTTGTAGGACATTTGGTGAGAAACGCTCTATCAAGTTCCAACGTTTGCCGCTGGGTGTCAGTGGCAGTGGCGTCTGGTAGCCATGTTTGGAACTACTTTACAATGAACTTGCCCAGTTTCATTCATTTGATCTCTCATTAACTCCTCTCATGGAATTGGCGAAAGTAGGAACTAATTGAAATTGATCGTCTGCAGTTCTTACCTGAATTACAGATAACACACAGTAATACAGCCATCACAATTAACACTGGTTATCGGACAAATTCTACACACACCCAAAGTACACGGGACTACATGACCGCGTTGTTGCAGCTCCTAAACTGAGGAACCAACCAACCAACCCCGACCCTATTGGAAACGGCATTAATACTACAGATCTAACCTATGGCGATACGTTTTCAAGCTGCAACAGTCTCTGGGCTAACTGACAGAGATCCAAATTATATCAGCATAAATCGTTTTGTTGCCATTTTTACAGTGTTACCTTGTTGACAGTTGGTATTGCATCTTTTCAGTCCGTCAACAAAATACAATACTGGGACATTCGACAATAACCTGAGAATCACAGCTCTACATTAGATTGTTGATGGGATCGTCACTTTCTCTTGCAACGTTGGAGATATTAACAAGATGTTCAGTAAAGAACATATAGCCTACTTTCTCCTAAATGCATGGGTATTGTTATAACTCTTTGTGCTTTTCAAGGAGTACAATTGAAGGTTGGTTGTAGTAGCTTGTTGAAATACAACGTGCTATAGGGATATTAAACATGAATATGAGGTGCCCTTTGCAAGTGCTACCTCTGTACAAAATATTATTCAATTCAGTTTCACCGTGTTTGAATTGATATGGGGAATCGATTTACACACATACATGGCCGCCATACGTAAACTATTAGACTGATGACTTTGTAGCTTGGTCAAAGAACGCTTCTCACATAAAGATATGGTGTTGCAAAATTTGGTAGAGATCAGATGATTAGGTTGGTCGTAATTTGATTTAAGCTTTTAACATTTGGGTGGCCGCCATTACGTTTTCGTCAAGATGGCGGAGATATAAAACATGACACTGAGGTGCCGTTTACTAGTGCTACCTCTGTACCAAATTTCACTCAATGCAGTTTCACCGTGTTCGAATTGATAGGGGGGGGGGGGGACAGACAGACATTCCGAGTACACACACAGACACACAATTTTTCGCCCTGTGTTGATCTCATAAGTCTACTTTCATTTTTTGCAAAAATCGAAAGTAGGCTAAAAATTAATAGTTCTTTTTTCGGGTGCTTTTTAATCAGTATTAGTTGCGACACTTTCTACGTTTCTGGCGTTTTTTTTATTTTATTTTGGAAGGCAGAGACCGTTTTCGGGTTTGATAGTGTTTTGTAATTTTATTTTGTTTTCTATATTTGGACCTGATGACGCTCGCTTGACGAACGAAATATATCATCCCTTAGTTGTCTCCCTCTGCTGTTGTACATAACAATAAATATAATATTTCCATCACATGTACGATATTTGGACCACCGAGGAAGGACATGTATTGAACCCATGTACCATTGGCTCAAAGGGGGTCGAATCCATGTAATTTTGTAAAAGGAAGGAAAGAAATATACAGTCTTTAATGGAACATAGAAAGATTTCAAGCAAGGATGCTAGCCTAACGTTGTGTAAGAAGTTAGACCCAGGTGGCCAGGAAATGAGATCATGCCTGACTCATGGATAGGGAGCCGGTCACGAATATAAATAGAAGCAGTGGAAAGTTCCAGGCGTATGACAGAGAACACGTTTCGGAAATCGCTCTTACCTTGCATTAAAACGGCAACAGCGCAACTGTGCCAGAAGAAGAATAATTAAATTTAACCCATTTGCAAGAATAAAAGTAAGTAAATAAACACAGCATTGTGAATCATTTCGGATTAGAGATTTTTGTGTAGAAAAAAAGCTTTTAATAATTGCCCAGGAGAGAAGTGCAAACGTAGCATACGTCATCGGGGATTTACTGAGACCCGAGGAGTGGGGAATTTAAAAATAAACAGCAACACCCACACAGCTGAAGACTAAAAATTATTTAATATCTCAGAAATGCACGATCGATTTTCATGTGCAGTGAGGTCATTTGACGTTTAGAAAACGAGCTTTCTGGAGATATAATTTTTATAATTTTGCGACAATTATTTCAAAAGTTGGTCACGAAAAGGACTAGGATTTTTTTTTGACTAAATAGTATAAAAGTCCAGGCCAAACCAGACCAATCATGCAGTATTATTCCGTCCAGGGGACGTGAAGCTACGTCACACCGAAGACAATCTACAAGCTTCCCTTGAGGGGAAACGCTGTATCACATCGTTTAGACAGTATCCGACAGCCAAGAGCGTCGCGGTATCGATAACCAACGTGCATCCGTAAGGAGTTGCCAAGAAGTATTATTACAGTATCGCCGTGAGGAGAATTAGGAAAATCCTAGTTACAGGATTTAGTTCCGACAGTATAAAGTTTACAGTGAAAAGTTCAGTAATTACAGTCAAAGCAGGCTGCGAACTTAGAGCCCAGGGCGATAGGTCTTAAATTAAACGACCAAAAGTATCATAACGTATTGAAGTACCGTGACAGCGAGATAAACATTCTATCAACTTTAAAGAACCCGAGTAGGGACGGACAGAACAAGGTTCGCAAAGTATTCTGGAAAGATAGGAATTCGAGAACCGAATAAGCGGAAAGGAGAAGGAAACTCTAGACATTGTTTCAAGGAAACATATGAACTATTAAAAGCACTAAGTTACGAGAAGTATTAGTTGATAGAAATCAATAGGTCACCGATAGATTATCTGGGGGACCGTGGACAGAACAGACTTTCGCTAGACCAACAAATAGGGTCTAGAAAGGAGCCGTTCGAGCTAATAATAATAGCAGATCGTCAGGAAACGGGATTTGAAGGAGTGCGATTCCAGGGAGGAGGTAGATGGTTCGAGACTTTCAATTCTGGCAAGATAGGAAACCAACATTTACTAAATTTCACCCTTGGAGACGGGAGGTCAAGAAATCACGTGTGAAAGGCTTAATAGCAGCCTTAGTGATTAGAATCTGTGAAGTGTAAATATATAAAATTTGTGTTAAAAGGTAATATTTTCACTGGTTTTTTTAGAGTGTATTATAAACGAATACACCAGTGTATTTTAAAATGTTATCAGTCTTAAATGTATTTGAGTTAAATGTGTGTCAAGATATGTCCGTACATGAAATGAATCTGTACAAGACGGTGTAATTACAAAATAGTGGGCAAAAATGAAACATCGCAAGAAAAGGAAGGTCAGGGACCGACCTATAACATGTGAGTAAATATTTTCATTATGTTTTGTGTTGGGGAAGTGTTTGTGTACAATCCACCGGAGTTTGAGATAGAGGGATGTTTTTAAATAACAAATAACAGAATAAGAGCGCGGTCTGAACAAATAAAATTTGAGAAATTATAAATAATTATGTGAAATGAATAAATCCTGTACAGGAAATGTATGAAATAAAACGTCAGTGTAGTTGACAAATGTTACAAAAGCAAGCGTAATAAATAATAATAATAATAATAATAATAAAAGAAATATTAATAAAGATTAAATTGAATGATATGAAAGTAAGAGCGTTTGAGATCTAATAAAAGTATAAAGACATGGTGTTAATGCGTGTTCTTAAAGTAGAGTGATTATCGTCACGGGAGAGGATAAATATAAAAATGGAGATGTAGATCAAATGTTGATTTTTGAATTTACCAGTTCTTTGGAAGACGATAGGCTTTAAAGTAATGTGTAGCGCATTGTCGCGTATTAAAATAATTTATCACGCTAGGAAGGCGTTGAATCTAAATATACTTGGCAAGTTAATTTTGAGGGACAGTTGATTGCGGTAATTGAGCCATGATAAAGTCCTCCAATAGTGACGTAGATCACGAGGCCATGTGTGTTATGTCGTATTGTAATAGGGAGGAAATGTATGGTATTATGAGCGCAGGTAATATAGGCCACGGCCGACCCTAAGTCGCATTTATGTAAGTCCTCCAGTATGGGAAGGGTTCCCGAGGCATGTTAATAGAGTCGAACCCAGACTCGTCTAGTTGTTGAAGCCCCTAAATATTCGTCGTTGTATGTGAATTACTCTTACCAATCAATGATGACACTTCATAATTAATAAATGCCAAGGTTACGAAAGTGGTTTATGAACATAATAATGATGTTGAAAGTAAATGAAAGAAACGCCAGGTCTACCCGAAGAACTGAAGAAAAGAGCTGTGGTAAGGAAATAGCTGTTTAAAAGCATGAAAGTAGCGGTCTCGAGGCGAGACATAGAGCCTTCCCTCCCGGGCCATAAATCAAGTCAAGTGTACAGTTAGACCCCTTGTGGTAGTAGGGTCGGAGAGAACCGTCTGGGAGAAGTAATAATACACCGTGAGTGTTTAGAAGTTGTTAATGACCCGGGATTTGAACCGAGGTCCTTGTAGATGAAAGTACCGCTTGCCAGTTCAGATCGTAGCTTTCTTATGTAATAATGGTCTTTTAAGACAAATAAATAAAATCCCTAATGTAATGTTGTATGGATGTAGGATTCCATGAGTTCAATGAAGATAACTAGATTCCGGGAGTAATCATATTTTTTGACTTTGTCAAGTAATCTTCGGTAACTCTGAAGTACACAAGTATTTTCCCGATCACTGTAGTGAATTTGTGAAACTTGAGAGAGATGGTAACGTGGAGAACATTGTTGAATGCCCAAAATATTAAGTAGAGAAGTAACATGTACTTTAAATATGATTATATATTTGTTTGATGATAAGAAACTCATTAAATAGTTATTGAGGTGTATGAAAGAAAGACACCGTTATTATGGGAATATATCGAGCCATTGGAGCTCGTGATTGTATTGAACTTTAAGATAGATACTTTATGGAAGTAAAAATAATTATGAGTTGTTGGTTTGATGGAAACCATTTATTTTAATATAATGTTTGTTTAATTTTTATATTTACCTTGTTCACTTTGAACAAGTTTAGAAGGATTTGGTCAATAGTTTATTTGTGTTATTTGTTTGTAGCGCCATAATTTTGGTTAATTAAATGTTTTAAATAGGAGTTGATTTTGTTGTTATTTTTGGAAGTGTATCCTCTATTTAATCCAAAATGTGTAAGTCACAGAGTGGGAGAACGTACCAAAACCCCGAAAATCCCGATTTGAGCATTGCTGGCATACTGTGATTTGCATATTTCTTGCTGGAAGGGCACAGGGGGGCATTGAAGTACTGTGCTTGGATTAATAACTAGAGGAACACTTAAGACGGTCATTTCATGTAAAAGTAAAATGATGATAGGAATAGCTACAACATATAAAGTTAACTGACCGCATGGGTCCCTAGAAACTCACACCGAGCAGCCCTGAATTAAGTAAAAACCCCTAGCAAACACTTCTTTTTGGCGCCCAGTACGCAGGGATGAGTTTTCCTAGGGAAAACCCGAGTTTTCTCAAAAAATTAAAATTTTTGAAAAAAAAATGGTTTTTCGAATTTTTGAATACTTCCATAAAGGTTTTGACATTGAATAAAGATATCAAAAGGGTACGTTTTAGTAAACACTCGTACCAAAGTAAATTTTTTGAAAATTGGGACACAATGGTTCAGATTACCATCTCTCAAGCATGTACCAGCGATGTGGCATGAGTAGCCTACTATATTCTAATAAGATGGTATTGAGTGAGGAATTGCAGGGGATTTTGGAGGCTATACAAGCCGATAGTAATGAAAAGTTGGAGGCTATAAAAGCCGATAGTAAGGAAAAGTTGGAGGCTATAAACAAGAAATTTGAAACGATAGACAATACATTGGGCCTCCAACAGGATGAAAATAAAAAAGAGTTAAAATCCATGAATCAAAGTTTAGAATCATTAAAAACTAATAGTGATAACATGGGAATTAAATTAGAAGCTATCGAGGCCGACTGTATAACAATGAACAATGAACTCCGACAAAGTATAGAAGGAAACATAGAGTCCAAATTTCAAATATTGGATAAAACATTTGGGGATAAGCTAGAGGCATTTCAAATTGAGAATAACACATTTAATGCAGGAGTGAAAACCCAGATAAATACTATAGAAAAAATAGTATAGAATCCAAAAAGGAGTGTCAAGAAAATTTTAAAAATTTAGAAGGTAATTTTGGTTCTATAAAAACTAAATTAAATAACATGGAAAAAACCTGTAAAAAGAATGTAGACGATTGTAAAAATGAACTTGTAAACCAGATCCAAGGTGTGCAGGCAAGGTTAGAAGCTCAGATACAATCTAACAGTAAGATTTGTGAAACATCCCGGGATGAGATTAAAAAAAGTGTTAGTGATCTAGGAGACAGATTTGTCGGGGTTGAGAAAAAATGGGAGAACTTGAGGGAAAAATCGGTGAAGTTCAGACCGAAGTAACTGAGATGAAAAATCAATATCAAAAGGATGTGCAGGACATGAAAGGTCAATTTGAAGGGTTTACCGGGCAGGTAGATGAGAACTTGAGGAAGCACGAAGCTGAAATAAAGAAGGAATTAAAAATATATGAAGGGCATCTCCAGAAAGAAAGAGGACAACGAAAGGAAGAAAAAAGGAAAATACCCAGAAGATAGATGAAATAAGTAAGGGTATTAATGAGGTTCAGGAAACCATCAGAAAATTAAAGGAACAAGTAGGAAAAACCAATACCGAAGTAAACCACGTCCAAGATGAATTGACGATAGTATCTAAGAGCCAAGGGAAAACTGAGGAAAAGCTTGAGGGAATTAAATTAGATATGGTCAAAAGACAAAAAGAGATGGAGAAAAAGATAAAGGAAATACGAGAAGACCTCGATACCATTGGCGACGTTAAGCCAGAAATTATAACAGAACAGGTCATGGTCATCACGAAAGAGGTAGAAGAACACTTAAATGAAATCAGGGATAGCTTCAGGGACGAGAAATTCCAACTCAAACGAGAACTGGAAACCAGTAAGAAAAATCAGGAAAGAATTCAAAATGAATTAGGATCCCGGTTGGAGAGGACTGAACATAAGAACAGTCAAATGGAAATTCAACTCATGGCTAATGAAGCAAGTGCCCGAAGAGAAAGGAAGTTAGAATTTGAGAGTCAGGATGAGTTTCCAAAGACAGGATGGGTAGATCCCCGCGAACGAGGCACAGATCCAGATAGGGACTTAGGAGGGGAGAGCCCTTATAAGAACCCAGGATATCCGATGGCGATGTCAACCCCGTACATGAATCAGACAAATGGTCAGATAATAAATATCATCAAGTCAAATGAGGACAGACCGGTGAAGATTACGGGTAATAATATGTCTATTACTCCCAAATACTGGTTAAAGGAAGTCGCAGAGTACTTGAACGAAATGAAAGTTCCTCAGGATCGGAGACTGAGAGCAATTGAGAAGCTGTTGGCAGGTGATTGTCTCACCTGGTTCAGGAGTTTCAGGTACACCTTTGATACGGTGGAAGGCTTTAGAGAAGCGTTTCTGAAACGATATTGGGCAGCAGATGTCCAAGAGAACTTGAGGCTAGATCTGTACTCTAGGAATCATAGCACAAATGCCCCAACTAAGTACTCAGAATTTTTCACCGCTCAGCTGTGTAAATTCCGGGAACTTGACATTGCTCCCGCTGAGAACGACCTGTGTGCCGCCATTGCAAGACAACTTCCATATGAGATCCAGAGGCTGTTAATCTCATCAAAAGCCAGAAGTGCTGAGGAAGTAGAGACCGTATTACGTCAATTAGATATGACGACTTCACACGTTACTCCCAGGCATCAAAGACAGTCTGAACAGGTACATATGGCCAGCAGTCAAGAAAACAGAGAGAAACCATCGACCAGAAATCAGTCTACTAGTACTGATACTCAGGGACTGGGTCGAGAATATGGACACCAAGAGCCTAGGGGAATACAGCCATACTATAGAGGAGGATATCGAGAAAGAAATCCTAGAAATACGGGTTATAGGCAACAAGAGAACCGACCCTATAACAATAACAATCAGAGGCAAGATAACCGAAAGAGATGGGAAAATTATCCCAGAAGGAACGTAAGGCCAGAGGATAGGGACGACGAATATCGGGCCGAAATAGAAGAAAGATATCAGGAAAGTCTTCGTTACATGAATGAACGACCAGACGAACCTGAAAGGCAAAAAGTCCGTTGGAGTGAGGCAATAAAGAACCGAAAATCACCCGACCGACTAGACGGAGCTCAAAGCTTGGAGCTACAGGCTCACTTGAAGAATGAGGGGAAAGGAAGCCCTCAGGATTTAAAAAAACTTCAAAATTAAATCATCAAACGTGTAAACATACCAGGAGCTGGGAGGATGTAGAGATTGTGAATTGGATAGCAAGACCAGATGAGTTAATTAACGAGGATGTGGAAGGAATCCCACCCATTAAAAGAGAATTACCCATAATTATGCTAAGAATAGAAGGATTACTGTGAGGGCGTTAATTGATACCGGATCCACCATAAGTTTAATTACGCAAACCCTCTTAAATGAACTGGAAACAAGAGGCCGCGTATTGAAAATTACCACATCAAGTGTAACGATTAAGGGGATTATTCCTGAAAAAACTTTAACATGTAAATTTCATGTGTACATTGATTTGATCATGGGTAACGCTGAAATTTCGCAATGCTTTTTGCTGGTAAATCAATTGCCATATAATGTCATATTAGGTATTGATTTTATCCGTGAGAACAAGGTCATCATAGACCTAGCGCAAAATTGCATTAGGATTCAAAGAGAGGATGTGGACGAACAAAATATAAATTTACAGGAACAGGATGGGAAAATAGGAGAACAGGTATGGCATGTGGAAGAAGTGAATGAAGAAGGTTGTAAGGACATAGAAAAGATATTTGAAGTCCTAAATATAGAACTCGAAGATAGTTTGGAAACTGAGTTCGAAACCAACCTGTCAGGAAAAATAGAGGAAGCTAAAATTAACCTCGAAAATAAGAAACAATTAAAGGAATTACTATTAAAGTTCAGGGACGTATTTGATTCCAAGCCAGGGAAGATTGAAAATTTTAAATACGTGTTCCAAGTCAATGATTGGGCACCGTTCAGACAAAAACCATACCCGGTTGCGGAAAAACATTACCCACAAACGAAGAAAACACTGCAGGAGATGATGAATGCAGGTGTTATAGAAAAGATGGCGACACCATATGTTAGTCCATTAGTAATTGTGAGTAAACCGGATGGCTCAGTAAGGGTGTGTTTAGATGCCAGGAATTTGAATGCAAAAATCATACTAGAAAATGAATCGGCACCACCCATAAAAGAAATACAGAGGAAATTCAAAGGCAAGAAGATTTTCACCAATATTGACATGACTTCTTCGTATCATCATCTTGAACTGGAAGAGAAAACCAGTCTTTTAACTGGGTTTCAGTTCGACCAACAAACATACTGCTTCAGGAGATATCCGTTTGGCTTGAAGACCGCGGGATCTGCCTTAATAAGAGCGCTTGATCTAAACCTGTCAGAGGATGTGAAAGATTGCACTATTCGTTATGTGGATGACATTTCGCTTACCTCGGAAAGGATTGAGGAACATTTGGAAAAGTTAAAGAAATTATTGGAAGATTTAAGAAAGGCGAATTTTAAGATCAATTTGAAGAAATCAAATTTTTGTCAGAGACAAGTAACATTTTTGGGGCATGTGATTGATAAGGATGGTGTTAAACCAAATCCATGCAAACTAGAATCGATAAGATATTTTCCCAGGCCTTTGAAGGTGAAAAACGTTCGCCAGTTTTTGGGATTGATTGGATTTTTCTCAGGACATTGTCCATCATACACCAAAACTGTTTCACCACTACAGGACCTTCTGAAGAAGGGGGGCAAGTGGAAATGGACGGAGGACACAGAAAAAGCATTTATAGAGGCCAAGGAAATGCTTTTAAACTATGTGAAGCTAGGATATCCTGATTTTAATCAGAGATTTATCATACAAACAGATGCATCCCAGATAGGAATAGGGGCAATGCTATATCAGGAAAACCCGGATAATCCTGATAAGAAAAATTATCTAGCTTTCACAAGTCGGAGACTGAAACCACACGAGAAAAATTACACAATCAGCGAAATCGAGCTGTTAGCGATATTGCACGCGCTGCAATATTGGCGAAAGATCGTATATGGGTTTCAAGTCACATTAAGGACGGATAATAAAGCCTTAACCTTTTTGATGAAGACTGATTTATCCAGTCAAAGGTTGATGCGTTGGGCTTTATACATTCAACAGTTTGATGTAAATATAGAGTATTGCCCTGGGAAAGAAGATGTAGTTCCAGATTATTTAAGTAGACAGCCAGAGTCCATAGAAGAGGAAGTAATGGCTATTGATTTGGAAGACAGGGATCAGCGTACTCTAAATGAGTTAAGAAGCATTGGTCAACGACATCGTGAGGATCCATGGATGAACATGCTCATATCTTTCCTTGAAGGAAGTTTGATAAGGGGAACACCGGCGTACACCGAAGCTAATAAGATAGCTCAAGATTACACATTCTATAATGGATTGTTATATAAGTTTGTGGACTCTGACCATACACGATTAAGGATCGTTTTACCTGCGATTTTGCAGAGAAAAACGGTATGGTTAGCCCATAGATCGTTCGGACATATGGGAGTCGACAAAATAGTCTCGATGCTGAAAGAAGCATTTGTATGGCCGAGACTGAGAGAGACTGTAATGGATACGCTAAAGACATGTGATCTATGTCAAAGGATTAAACCAAATGCATTTTGATGAGACAAAAGCCTATACCATTGTTGCCCGAGAGGCCAGGTTAAATAATTTCTATTGACAATTTCGGACCTTTGCCAAAGGCTAGGCGAGGAAATCGACACATAATGGTGGCTATGGATGTGTTCACAAAAATGGTTGTCCTTGCTCCCATACAGAAGACTAGTAGCAAACAGGTGTTAAAACGACTCAAAGAAAAAGTGATACCGATTCTGGGAAAACCCGAGAATTTGTTGTCGGATCACGGTAGTTGTTTTACAAGTGTAGAGTTCAGACAAGAATTAGAAAGACTTGGAATACATCAGATTTTGTCAAGTATTCGCCATCCTGAGGCAAATCCTGTGGAAAGAGTGATGAGGGAGACGGCCAAGTATTGTAGGATATACTGTGCCGAAGAAAATTGGAAATGGATAGATATCCTGGATATTATCGAATTTTGTATAAACAATACAATCCATGAATCTACGGGAGAGATACCAATAACGTTACATCGGAATGAGCAACCAGAGGGACCTTGGAGTCTGGTAATTCCTAGGCCGGCAGACGCTCAGCCTGGAAGAGATGTACGAATTAGAAGAGCCTTTGAGCATCTAAAAGCTCAAGCCGATAGAAGGCAAAGGAGAAACAGGCACAAGAGGTATCATCGACCACTATTAGCAGCAGAAATGGTGCTAGTGAAAAGACCAGCCATTTCGGATCCAGGGAACCGCGTGTACAAGAAGTTCCAGAAAATGTACCACGGACCGTATCAAAATAGTAAGGGATTTGAGAAATAATGCCTATAGAATTCGGCACTGTGAAACGAATCACGAAGTGACCATGAACTCAGCGAACTTAAAAATATATTACCCTCCCGAAGACTTCGATGAAGCAAATGAACAAGCCCTGGTCATGGAACAATTTAGAGATGAGGAATCCACTTTTGATACAAACGATAGTAATGTAGAAAAAGGAAACAGAGTTCAACTATTCGAGTGCGAATGCGAATTGGAGAAACTGTATTATGAAATAAGAGAAATAATTGATTTGGTTGAAGAAGAAAATTTCAATTTAAGAAAGGAGAATGATGAAATAAAGAGACGGGTAGGGATAGACCACACCCGTGATGAAGAATGATGTTCTGGAAACTTGTAGTCCAGACAAATAACAAAGAAAGAAAGAAAGAAAGGGTAGGGACAGAACGTACCCAACCTACATTATTACCGGATATGCTTGAATGGAGGAAAAACAAAATATCATGGAATTTTAAAGGAATAAAGATTAGAAGGTACGGATAAATGTTATGATGGCTTCCACACTTAAGAAAAATAAGATTTTTATGAATAATTGAAATAAATTTCCTCAAAATTTTTCGAAAATTTATTTACCTAAGGAGGGGAGAGATGAACCCATGTACCATTGGCTCAAAGGGGGTCGAATCCATGTATTTTTTTAAAAGGATCGAATGAAATATACAGTCTTTAATGGAACATAGAAAGATTTCAAGCAAGGATGCTAGCCTAACGTTGTGTAAGAAGTTAGACCCAGGTGGCCAGGAAATGAGATCATGCCTGACTCATGGATAAGGAGCCGGTCACGAATATAAATAGAAGCAGTGGAAAGTTCCAGGCGTATGACAGAGAACACGTTTCGGAAATCGCTCTTACCTTGCATTAAAACGGCAACAGCGCAACTGTGCCAGAAGAAGAATAATTAAATTTAACCCATTTGCAAGAATAAAAGTAAGTAAATAAACACAGCATTGTGAATCATTTCGGATTAGAGATTTTTGTGTACAAAAAAAGCTTTTAATAATTGCCCAGGAGAGAAGTGCAAACGTAGCATACATCATCGGGGATTTACTGAGACCCGAGGAGTGGGGAATTTAAAAATCAACAGCAACACCCACACAGCTGAAGACTAAAAATTATTTAATATCTCAGAAATGCACGATCGATTTTCATGTGCAGTGAGGTCATTTGACGTTTAGAAAACGAGCTTTCTGGAGATATAATTTTTATAATTTTGCGACAATTATTTCAAAAGTTGGTCACGAAAAGGACTAGGATTTTTTTTTTGACTAAATAGTATAAAAGTCCAGGCCAAACCAGACCAATCATGCAGTATTATTCCGTCCAGGGGACGTGAAGCTACGTCACACCGAAGACAATCTACAAGCTTCCCTTGAGGGGAAACGCTGTATCACATCGTTTAGACAGTATCCGACAGCCAAGAGCGTCGCGGTATCGATAACCAACGTGCATCCGTAAGGAGTTGCCAAGAAGTATTATTACAGTATCGCCGTGTGGAGAATAAGGAAAATCCTAGTTACAGGATTTAGTTCCGACAGTATAAAGTTTACAGTGAAAAGTTCAGTAATTACAGTCAAAGCAGGCTGCGAACTTAGAGCCCAGGGCGATAGGTCTTAAATTAAACGACCAAAAGTATCATAACGTATTGAAGTACCGTAACAGCGAGATAAACATTCTATCAACTTTAAAGAACCCTTGTAGGGACGGACAGAACAAGGTTCGCAAAGTATTCTGGAAAGATAGGAATTCGAGAACCGAATAAGCGGAAAGGAGAAGGAAACTCTAGACATTGTTTCAAGGAAACATATGAACTATTAAAAGCACTAAGTTACGAGGAGTATTAGTTGATAGAAATCAATAGGTCACCGATAGATTATCTGGGGGACCGTGGACAGAACAGACTTTCGCTAAACCAACAAACAGGGTCTAGAAAGGAGCCGTTCGAGCTAATAATAATAGCAGATCGTCAGGAAACGGGATTTGAAGGAGTGCGATTCCAGGAAGGAGGTAGATGGTTCGAGACTTTCAATTCTGGCAAGATAGGAAGCCAACATTTACTAAATTTCACCCTTGGAGACGGGAGGTCAAGAAATCACGTGTGAAAGGCTTAATAGCAGCCTTAGTGATTAGAATCTGTGAAGTGTAAATATATAAAATTTGTGTTAAAAGGTAATATTTTCAGTGTTTTTTTTAGCGTGTATTATAAACGAATACACCAGTGTATTTTAAAATGTTATCAGTCTTAAATGTATTTGAGTTAAATGTGTGTCAAGATATGTCCGTACATGAAATGAATCTGTACAAGATGGTGTAATTACAAAATAGTGGGCAAAAATGAAACATCGCAAGAAAAGGAAGGTCAGGGACCGACCTATAACATGTGAGTAAATATTTTCATTATGTTTTGTGTTGGGGAAGTGTTTGTGTACAATCCACCGGAGTTTGAGATAGAGGGATGTTTTTAAATAACAAATAACAGAATAAGAGCGCGGTCTGAACAAATAAAATTTGAGAAATTATAAATAATTATGTGAAATGAATAAATCCTGTAGAGGAAATGTATGAAATAAAACGTCAGTGTAGTTGACAAATGTTACAAAAGCAAGCGTAATAAATAATAATAATAATAATAATCATAATAATAATAATAAAAGAAATATAAATAAAGATTAAATTGAATGATATGAAAGTAAGAGCGTTTGAGATCTAATAAAAGTATAAAGACATGGTGTTAATGCGTCTTCTTAAAGTAGAGTGATTATCGTCACGGGAGAGGATAAATATAAAAATGGAGATGTAGATCAAATGTTGATTTTTGAATTTACCAGTTCTTTGGAAGACGCTAGGCTTTAAAGTAATGTGTAGCGCATTGTCGCGTATTAAAATAATTTATCACGCTAGGAAGGCGTTGAATCTAAATATACTTGGCAAGTTAATTTTGAGGGACAGTTGATTGCGGTAATTGAGCTATGTTAAAGTCCTCCAATAGTGACGTAGATCACGAGGCCATGTGTGTTATGTTGTATTGTAATAGGGAGCAAATGTATGGTATTATGAGCGCAGGTAATATAGGCCACGGCCGACCCTAAGTCGCATTTATGTAAGTCCTCCAGTATGGGAAGGGTTCCCGAGGCATGTTAATAGAGTCGAACCCAGACTCGTCTATTTGTTGAAGCCCCTAAATATTCGTCGTTGTATGTGAATTACTCTTACCAATCAATGATGACACTTCATAATTAATAAATGCCAAGGTTACGAAAGTGGTTTATGAACATAATAATGATGTTGAAAGTAAATGAAAGAAACGCCAGGTCTACCGAAAGAACTGAAGAAAAGAGCTGTGGTAAGGAAATAGCTGTTTAAAAGCATGAAAGTAGCGGTCTCGAGGCGAGACATAGAGCCTTCCCTCCCGGGCCATAAATCAAGTCAAGTGTACAGTTAGACCCCTTGTGGTAGTAGGGTCGGAGAGAACCGTCTGGGAGAAGTAATAATACACTGTGAGTGTTTAGAAGTTGTTAATGGCCCGGGATTTGAACCGAGGTCCTTGTAGATGAAAGTACCGCTTGCCAGTTCAGATCGTAGCTTTCTTATGTAATAATGGTCTTTTAAGACAAATAAATAAAATCCCTAATGTAATGTTGTATGGATGTAGGATTCCATGAGTTCAATGAAGATAACTAGATTCCGGGAGTAATCATAGTTTTTGACTTTGTCAAGTAATCTTCGGTAACTCTGGAGTACACAAGTATTTTCCCGATCACTGTAGTGAATTTGTGAAACTTGAGAGAGATGGTAACGTGGAGAACATTGTTGAATGCCCAAACAATTAAGTACAGAAGTAACATGTACTTTAAATATGATTATATATTTGTTTGATGATAAGAAACTCATAAAATAGTTATTTAGGTGTATGAAAGAAAGACACCGTTATTATGGGAATATATCGAGCCATCGGAGCTCGTGATTATATTGAACTTTAAGATAGATACTTTATGGAAGTAAAAATAATTATGAGTTGTTGGTTTGATGGAAACCATTTATTTTAATATAATGTTTGTTTAATTTTTATATTTACCTTGTTCACTTTGAACAAGTTTAGAAGGATTTGGTCAATAGTTTATTTGTGTTATTTGTTTGTAGCGCCATAATTTTGGTTAATTAAATGTTTTAAATAGGAGTTGATTTTGTTGTTATTTTTGGAAGTGTATCCTCTATTTAATCCAAAATGTGTAAGTCACAGAGTGGGAGAACGTACCAAAACCCCGAAAATCCCGATTTGAGCATTGCTGGCATACTGTGATTTGCATATTTCTTGCTGGAAGGGCACAGTATGCAACTGCTCAGGCAGTCAGGCAGGTTAGCCGGCAATCATTAGAGCTTGTGAGATGAAGACAAAAGTTGCTCGTCAATTAAGAATAATGTTCCCGGTACCTGAACGCAAATATAGATTTAGGTATTAGAAAGTCATTTTTGAAAGCCTTTTCCTGGAGAGTGGCGCTCTATAGAAGTGAAACTTGGACTATTGGTGCCGTAGAAAAGACGAGAATAGAAGCTTTTGAAATGTGGTGTTACAGAAGAATGATGAAGATAGAGTACCAAACGTGTGGGCGAGAAGAGATGTTTCTGGTGATTGCTAAGATACCCAAGAATAGCAAGCTTAATTATGGAAGGAAGGATTGGGGACAAGACATTCAGGTGTAAACCAGGGTTAGAACTTGATCATATCCTGCCCACTTAGGATTAATTTAGGATGTTCATATGTACAACAATATTTACAATATTACATTGCAGAAGGTTTTTAGGTAAACTTAGCGAATGAGAGAGCAGTGGTTAGCCCTCGGTTGCTTTGTTAACTTGTCTCTGGCGCAGGTCTGCGTTCAGCTGTCGTGAGTTAAATGATGATGATAATTGTTGTTTTAAGGGGCCTAACATCGAGGTTATCGGCCACTAATGGTCCTGGTGATAGCGAAAATAACAATGAAACGAAAATTAAGCTGGACTGAAAATACTTACAAAATGAAACTCGGATTGAAATGGATCAAAATGAGTACAAAAGCAATTGAGGTTTAAAATACTTACAAATTGCCATTGAAATTGAAAACACCGATTCAGATTCAAAATATAAGGTGCCTTCAAAAAGTAACGAGCCGGAGGCTGGAATGCGCATATCGGTGACGACATTGGCTATTCGTGGCGTGTGTAACGAGGTGTGGTTCCGACCAGAGCGTGGAAGGTCACGGCCCGTCGTTAGAGGGCACGCGTGCACGTCACGTGACGGTCCAAAGCGAGCAGCAGCATCCATCAATCGTCCAAGGCTGCCAGTCGCATTTCAAACAGTGATATGGAAGCGTCAAACGATGAGCAAAGAGGTGTTGTTCGGTTTTTGACAGCAGAAGAAGTAGCCTAGGGGGAACGGACATTCATCGCCGAATGTCACAAGTGTACGGCTAACACTGCATGTCCCTTGCAAGGGTCAAGGCGTGGCAAAAGCGCTTCAGGGAAGGACGGGTGTCGTTAGCCGATGATGCCCGGTCTGGGCCACCCTGATGACAACGTCCAGCTGGTTGATGCACTCATTACCCAGGACCGCCGAGTGACAGTGAACGCCATAGCCGCTGTGGTCGGATTGAGCGTCGGAAGTGTGCACACCATCATGAAGGAACGACTGCACTTGCCGAAAGTGTGTGCCCAATGGGTGCCCCACAGTCTTCAACTACACTAGGAAGCAGGTCGAATGGCCCACTGTCTTAGATGGACGATTGATGCATGCTGCTGCTCGCTTTGTATCGTCACGTGACGTGCTCGCGTGCCCTCTAGCGACGGGTTGTGACCTTCCACGCTCTGGTCGGAACCACACCTCGTTACACACTCCACGATTAGCCGATGTCGTCACCGATTTGCGCTTTCCAGCCTCCGGCTCGTTACTTTTTGATCGCACCTTATATTTACAAAATTCAATTCAAATTTTAAATTCTTACAAAATGTATGGTAGATTCAAAATACTCACAATATGTGGAAGCCCGCAATTCTAATACTGTACTGACAAAATAAAATTTAGATGGAAAATACGTACCAAATGGAGTTCAGACCGAAAATACAAAATGCAATGTAGATTGAAAACACTCACAAAATGTAGTTCAGAGACACTGTGACCCAATTCATAAAAACAGGACGGGAATCTTCAAGTGAAAAGGAAGTATAATGAAAAGAAAAGGAAGGCTGATCCCTCGCAGAATGAGGGATCAGGAAAGATTTGACTGTGGCCAATTAAGGCGGAAGATTGAAAGACTCCCTAGGCCTCGGATACCCTAATACCGTCGGGGTCGGAAGAGAACAAGAGTTGACCAAGGGAGGTCGACAAGAAATAAGGCAGAGAAGAGCCCGGCACAAGTAAGTTGAAGCAATGCCGGACTCAGCTGGTGTCCCGTGGTCGACAATCTACGTCCCACTATATGTGAGCCCCTGGGGATGTCGTGAATTAAAACACAAAACTAACAGACAACAATGATAAAATGTTAATGATCATGATAATAATTATACAGTAATACTACTAACAAATAATAATAATAATAATAATAACAAGAAGTTCCGTGACGAACTAAAGAGCCTACTTTTCTTAAAATTTAAGATTCATGCCAATGATTAATCCATATGGATCTAGAATAATGACGAAATTAAGTTGGTAATATCGAAATTTCTAATTAGTTCGAAATACTGTATACATGGCATAATGTAGCCTAACAGAGAACTACAGTTGGCAGCCCTGGTGACTGAATATATTCTTAGTTCCATCTCTTAACGTACAGAATACAAAATTTGGTTGAAGTCCAATGGATAGCATGGACGTTACATGCAGTTAAACATTGGATCTAACAGCGCGCATAAAATTATGTTGGCAACAATGACATACCTGTATTGGTCAGAAATAATCTGAAATAATATGAACTATTGTTGTGTCAATTTTGAATTAAATCCATTAGTTAGTATAGAAGTCACATGCATTTTAAAATTGGACCTATCAGCAGGCTTAGAATCATGTTGGCAGCACTTTCGTAGGCCTATATTAGTTACTCCAAATTAATCTAGAATGCCAGGTACTATACGTGTGCAAAGTTTAGAGCTATTGGCTTGCATACTTTCTGATATATTGATGTTAGGGTAACAAAAATAGAGACAGTATTTATTAACAGTTGGCAGCCCTGGTTACTCTTAAGAATAGGGATAGTCATATCTGTTATGGTACACGTAGCACACACGAAATTTGGTTGAAATCCAAATGATAGTATAGATGTTACATGTATTTAAAATTGGACCTCTCAGCAGGCTTAGAATCATGTTGGTAGCACTGACGTATGTAAGTTACTCCAAATTAATATATAATGCCAGTTACTAAAAGTGAGCATAGTTTAAAGATGTCGGCTTGCATACTTTCTGATATATGGGTATTTGGATTTTAAAAAATTGAGAGCATTTATTAACAGTTGGCAGCCCTGGTTGCTCTTAAGAATACGCTCAGTCATATCTGTTTATGTACACATAGCACATACGAAATTTGGTTGAAATCCAGTTGATAGTGTTGAAGTTTTATGCATTTAAAAATTGGACCTATCAGCAGGCTTATAATCATTTTGGCAACACTCTCATGTATGGCCTCCTGGAAATTAAGCTATACTATTATCTCTTATGTAAAAACAAGTGTCCTGACTGACTGACTGACTGACTGACTCATCATCGCCCAGCCAAAACTATTAAAGTTAGAAACATGAAATTTTGGGGATATGTTCGTGGTAAGTCGAAAATGCGCACCAAGAAAGGATTTTTGGATATTCAGGTTCTAAAGGTGTCTTAAGGGGGTACACATGCATTTCATTGAATAGCAATATCTCCGGCTTGGTTTCATTGAGGGACGTGATACTCGGCATATAAAAGTATCATTAAAAATAAGAAGACACGTGTCTGAGGGTTTTTCGATGTGGTGTATATTATGAGGTGAAAGGGGTGAAAAGTGGGGGTTGAAGGGTTCCTAACGGAGCCTGTATCTCTTAAACGACATAGGCGAGGAGTTTGAAACTCAGCGGAAAAAAATCAGCTTAAAAAATAAGTAAATAGGTGTTTGACCGTTTTTTCATAAATCGAATTTAAGGGGCCCATGGGGAGGGGTGAAATTCTGAAAAAAGAAAATTGAAAGATACAAAGTCCTGACACACTCATCATCGCCCAGCCTAAATTATTGAAGTTAGAAACAAGACATTTTGGGGATATGATCATTATATGTCCAAACCGTCCACTAAGGGAGGTTTTTCGGATATTCAGGTTCTAAAGGGGTGTTAAGGGGGTAAAACCTGCATTTCATTGAATAACAATAACTCCGGATTGGTTTCATTTGTGGATGTGATACTCGGCATATAAACTGATCATTAAAAATAAGAAGACATTTGTCTGAGGGTTTTTCGATGTGGTGTATATTATGAGGTGAAAGGGGTGAAAAGTGGGGATTGAAGAATTCCTAACGGAGCGTGTATCTCCTAAACGACATAGGCGAGGAGTTTGAACTCAGCGGAAAAACATCAGCCTAAAAGATAAGTAAATAGGTGTTGACCGTTTTTTTCTCATAAATCCAATTTAAGGGGCCCATGGGAAGGGGTGAAATTCGGGGGGGGGGGGCGGGGGACAGGAAAGAAAGTGTCCTAACTGATTGACTGACTCACTCACTCTTCAATCTCAGGAAGTGGAAACTGCTTAAAAATAACTAAATAAATGTTTGACAGTTTCTTTTTCATAAATCAAATTTAAGGTGTTCATGGGGAGGGGTGAAATTCTGGAGAAAAAAATGAAAGAAAATGTCCTGACTCACTCACTCACTCACTCACTCACTCATCATCGCCCAGCCAAAATTAATGAAGTTAGAAACATGACATTTTGGGGATATATTCGTTGTATGTCAAAACCGTACACTAAGGGAGGATTTTCGGATATTCAGGTTCTAGAGGCGTCTTAAGGGGGTTGAACCTGCATGGGAAGGGGTGAAATTCTGGGGGGGGGGGGTCAGGAAAGAAAGTGTCCTAACTGATTGACTGACTCACTCACTCTTCAATCTCAGGGAGTGAAAGCTGCTTAAAAATAAGTAAATAAGTGTTCGACAGTTTCTTTTTCATAATTCAAATTTAAGGGGTTCATGGGGAGGGGTGAAATTCTGGAGAAAATGAAATGAAAGAAAATGTCCTGACTCACTCACTCACTCATCATCGCCCAGCCAAAATTAATGAAGTTAGAAACATGACATTTTGGGGATATGTTCGTTGTATGTCAAAACCGTACACTAAGGGAGGATTTTCGGATATTCAGGTTCTAGAGGGGTCTTAAGGGGGTTGAACCTGCATTTTATTGAATAACAATATATCACGAGTGGTTTCATTTGTGGATGTGATACTCGGCACATAAACTAATCATTAAAAATAAGCAGACATGTGTCTAAGGGTTTTTCGACGTGGTGTATATTATAAGGTGAAAGGGGTGAAAAGTGGGGGTTGAAGGTTTCCTAACGGAGCGTGTATCTCTTAAAAGACATAGGTGAGAAGTTTGAAACTCAGCGGAAAAAATCAGCTTAAAAATTAAGTAAATCGGTGTTCGAACCTTTTTTCATAAATTCAACTTAAGGGACCGATGGTGTGGGGTGAAATTCTGCGAAAAAAGGAGAGATAGTGTCCTAACTGACTGACTAACTCACTCACTCATCAAACTCAGGGGAAAAAGACAGCTTAAAAAATAAGTTAATAGGTGTTCGAGCGTTTCTTCATAAACTCAATTTAAGGGGCCCATGGGGAGGGGTAAAATTCTGGTAAAAATAATTGAAAGAAAATGACCTGATTGACTCACTCACTCATCATCGCCCAGCCAAAATTATAGAAGTTGGAAACATGAAATTTTGGGGATATGTGCATTGTATTGTACAGTACCCCAGGGGTATGCACCCCTTGGAGACCATCCCCCATCATCTATCTAAATCTCCTAACTGGCAACCCTTGTAAAGCCAAACCAACATCTATCAACACCGCAAGGACAGCTCGCCATTCTGGAAAGCTGGCTCAACCCTTGCATAACTATTACACACAGCGACACATTATTAACTAGGGCAGCTATGCCATCACAATGCTGACAGCATAGCGCCGAAGAATATAAAAGGGAATCCTAAGGAGGTCAGAGGATCTCTCAATTATCAGTCTTTCAGTGTGACGGCCGAAGGCTACGCTGGTATCATCAGGTGAGTGAGTCAGCAAGTGTTCAGAATCCTATAACTTTGTAACCTTACCTCCAATTTGTATAGACAAGTTTGTACACATTGTAACATCACTACATCCCTTAAAAGGGACTCACATATCCATTATTACTGACCAATAAACACTTGGTCAGTACATACACCTGCATTACTGTTTACACGCTTCTTCACGCCCTAACTCCCTTCCTGAACTCTCCGTCACTATTAGACGTGACTTATAGTAGCCAGATACTTGCTAGTGCAAGCAACATCGTATTCCCGTACCGGCCTGCTTGCTAGAAGAGGCCCGCGCCATATAGCTGACACGTACAAGTCGATTATCTAACCAGACAGCTGGGCGACCAGCACAGTGACCCTTGCATTGAGTTCCATCCCCTAAAACACTCCTACATTATTTATAGGAGCACCCTAACACTAAACAACACTCTACACTGGTCAGCTTGCCCGACTACGGGAAGCTACCCCCTTTTAGACACCTTCTTCTAAATCAACACAATAACTCTTCCGTTTTAGATCCTACCACCCCCAAATAAGGGATCTAAAACAGATGGTGGAGGCCGGGTACTACGCACAGTAGAACAGGACTCAACCAACGAGCCCTCGTAGTAAAAACGGCACGTACCGCACATAGCCAAGCGAGACTGAAAAAAATTTTTTTTCTTGACCTTATATTACGTCACACATTTTTGCATATACATATAGGAGTTTGTATTATTACACCAAACCCCATTCGCCCCATAGTGTAAACGCGGTGGAAATTAGATGTCCACATTTAGAACTACACTAAGAGACTTTGCGCACCATTTGTCGGCTAGTACGACTCCACTCCTGCCGAAGCTAAAAATTAGGAACAGTGACTTAATAACTGACCAGACTGCAGTACAACTTCTCAGGGACCTTGAATTCAAAACATCACAGATCCGTGCTCAACACCCTACCGCCGCAGCACAAGTTATACATTTTACACGGTCCCAGGCCAGTGAACACACACAAGAGTCACCAGTACCCAGCGCTAGTGAAGTAGATTGCCTGCCAACACTCCATCCCCTATTGTTGCAGCAACTGCAAATCACAGAGCAGAAAGCTAGTAATCTGCTCGAGCGCATTACAGAGCTACTAGAGACAGACACTATAAAGGCCAATAATCTTACAACAGAAGCAGTTCTTGACATCCACACTATTTTGGAAACTGTGAAACAGGATTTAGACAGGACTGTACACATAGTTAAATCCACACAGTACGACAACACACCATCCATCAGCACAGACATATCAGGTGACGAGCCACCTGGTAACATAACACAGGTGTCGTACACGGGAAGCGAGGCTAATTCCCCTCTAAATAGCCCAAACACCTCGGCACACGACAGCGGTGCGAACGGCACAAACAGACCAGAATCACTACACAGCCAACGAGACACAGCCGAGAACGAAATGAACAGACACACTGAGTACCCCATGATCCACCCCACAAAGTTCACGGGGGAAGGCCAGGATCCCGAGGAATACCTCAAGGCCTTCAATAGAACGGCCCGGATCAATGGTTGGAGCGAGGAAGTTAGGAAACGGCTCCTTCCTGCTTACCTCACAAAGGCGGCCATGATATGGTATGAGCTCCATGAGGACACACTAGAAGCTGCCACATGGGAGGAAACCGCTGTAATGTTGAAGAGCGAATTCCAGCTCATACCAGACGATGACGATCTCTACGACCAAATTAGACAGAGGTCACAGGGACCTAGAGAGAGCGCCCAGGCATACATCAATGTAAAATTGATAATGTGCGAAAAGTACAATGCAGCCATGACAAATAAACAGAAAGTCAAGCTGTTAATGCAGGGCCTCAGACCTGCCATAGTGGAAAAGCTGTGCATAATGAACAACCCCACGGTCCAACATATGTTAAATAACATAAAGACCATAGAGGAGGGAAGAAAGATCACGGAAAAGGCTACGGAAAAAGCCGTGGATCTGCACTTCCAAACTCAAAAAGACGACACCAATAATAAAATGGACGAATTGGTGGACAGAATGGAGAAACTGACAATAGCTGCCATCCAAGCAGGCGGGAGACCGCTAAGGGATGAGCACGCAGACACACAAGAACACTATTATACTGAGAGGGACAGGGGGTACACAGAGAGGAGACGCTACGGGAGGGAGGAAAATTACTACCCTCCACAGCGGCCAACAACACCTCCCCCACAGGTTAGGCCACACTACCCTCCTCGGTATTCACCGATATCATACACGGACACAGAGCCGACATACCCCTCACGGCGTTCACCATCCCCGTACACACAGGTGTACTACCCTGAGGAGTACGACCACGACATCCCCTGACGAAACAGCCCGCCACCAAGTAGACAGTCCTACGCACCCCCACAATACAGGGCAGACAGGCAGTACCGGGAATACTCGCCCCCACGCAGGCAGGGCTATGCAGCCCCGCAGTACAGGGGAAATGGGGAATATCGGGAGAACCCGCCCCCGCGCAGGCAAAGCTATACATCCCCACAGTACAGGGGAAATGGGGACAGGCGAGGAAACCCAACCCCGACCAGACAGGGGTATGCAGCTGCCCAGTACAGGGAACACGGGAATCGACGGGAAAACCCGCCCCCGCAGCAGCAGATATACACCCCACCCTGGCGGAAACAGGAAAACAGACCCACGGGCAATAACAGACAGGGAAGAAAACCCACAAGGGGACGGGACAAGGTAGATAAACACGCAAAGGGCCCGGAACCCTACCCCCTCCCCGACGAATACCCGAGGGAGTTCAGGGATGAAACACCCCACAGGACAGACAGGGGGGCAATACTCCCTACACCTAGCCACACACCGCAGGCGGGAAGCTGGCGCAGCCACCCCGAGGGGGGGCGCACATACATTACAGGCAGGCGTACACCCACGTTTCAAAAAAAACGCCTAGACGGGGAGGTTCGGCTAGCGGATGAAGCAGCTGATGTTCCTCCCCCAACACAACAACAGAAAGGCCCTTCCCCCAAGCAAATTCGCAAGAGTAAGGGGAAGAAGCAGCCGGCTAAAACTAAGGCTGACGATCCGCCCCCGGACCGTTTCCAAACACACCCCGTGCAAGGAGACGGCAATTGTCTGTTTAGGGCCATGAGCTTCCTAATCCGGAATACCGAGGATTATCATGGGAACTACAGACAGAAAACGGTCAAACATATCCTGGCCAACTGGAAAGAGTACCGAGACTTTGTGTCGGACGAGCGGGAAAACCCATTCCAGACCGGGGCGGATTACAGTAAATACATGGGTAAGGACGGCACCTATGCTAGTGCCGTAGAGGTGACCGCTCTCGGCAAAGTGCTGCATGCCAACATCCATGTATACACTGATGTGCACTCGCCTCCACTATTTTCCACTGCGGGATTCGATAGGGACCTGCATGTACTTTTTACAGGAAACCCTAAGGCGGGACATTATACGCCCCTCGTAATTACACACAAACAGCCCGAGAACACACCCACACCATCCAAACAGAAAACCCTACCCCCTACACCACAATGCAGGATGGGAAGTGAACACACACAGGCGCAGGACGCGAGCTTGCTCGGCACTGGGAAGCCAGCAACAGGAGTCGAACTCGCGACCGCCTGGAACAAAAAACGGGGTAACAAGGGCAAGCTCAGGGTCACATTCGCAGACACACCTTCCCAAGAGGAAGGAAACAACAGTACGCCTACACAAAAGCTGGGAACGGTCAATGCATTAAACATTCGCCAGCAGACTTCTATTTCCACAGCGCGAGCGATTAAGAGAGCTGGCAATGTGCTTGCTGAGCGCACTTTGCTGACCGAGCCAAAGTACTTGGGACAGGAAGTCAGCCGAGAGGCGAAGCGTGCCAGGTACGATAAGCGGCCCACTCCATACCTTCCCAGTACACATGTCACTCCGGTAACAACAACAACAACAACTACATACATCCTACACAATACATCGGTGCAAGGCGGCGGATTTCAGGTATCGGCCCTCACGATACACGCCACCATAAATGGCCACAGAGTGCAGGCCCTAATTGACACCGGGGCAGCCGAAGTTGTGTTAATAGGAGACACGTTACCGAAGCCCAAATACACGATGTCACGAGTGACATCCGGCTGGTAGCGGCCAATGCGCAGACGCTAGCAAACGCGAGGGTGGCAAACATATATCTTAGGATAGACCATTTTGCCACAACGCACCCCATGTTCGTTATCGAACACCTTTCTGCGTCAGCCAAAATTGGCATGGATTTTCTCGCTAGATATGAGGCTAGCATAAATTTCGCTAGTGGTCAGATGCTTTTAAAGCACGACCAGAGGCTCACCACACATCCCATGATATACACCAAGAACAAAGATGGGATTCGAGCGGAGCGAGAAAATCACGAGCACCAGGCCTCTGCACTACATACTATCAGCCAGCACACAGACACACAAACAGATAAGGCGGCCAACCAGAACCACAGGCAGGACCTGACTCCGGAGCAAAATAAAAGGCTCACGGAGCTCCTGGAGTCCAACAGAGATATTTTTGCCCATTCAATGAAGGATCTCGCTGTGACAGACATCATTGAACACCATGTCACACTCACTAGTGACCGGCCGGTACACCAGCCTCCCTTCAGAGTGAGCCAGAAGGAGAGACACGCCATCGATGCTCAGATCTCAGAGATGCTCGAGGCAGGGGTCATTGTTCCCGTTATTTCTAACTACAGCTCACCAGTTCTGCTGACCAAAAAAAAGGACGGATCACACAGGTTTTGTACTGACTACAGGAGGCTCAATAAGTTAGTCGAAAATGATAGTTATCCACTACCAAGGGCAGACACCTATTTGGACGCCCTTGGTGGAGCTAGCTGGTTCAGTTCGATGGATTGCTATAGTGGATTCTATTCAATCCCCGTCTATGAACCAGATAGGCACAAGTTGGCGTTCGTCACAGAGAACGGGCTATATACCTACACAAGGTTACCCATGGGCCTCCGTAACGCCAGCCAAACCTTCCAAAAGCTGGTGGATAAGACATTTTCAGGGCTCAAGTGGCGTTCCGTATTAGTATACGTGGACGATATAACAGTTTTCTCCAATACCTTCGACGAACATATCGTACATTTGGAGGAGGCTTTCCCAAGGATCAGAGAAGCTAAACTAAGGCTTAAACCTGCGAAATGTCAATTTGCCAGACAGCAAATTAACATATTGGGCCATATTGTCAACAGGGAGGGCATTATTCCTGACCCAGCCAAGACTGACGCAATAACGGGCATCCCGATGCCCTCAAATTTGAAACAATTGCGCAGTTTTGTGGGTTTGGCATCGTATTACCGGAAGTATATCTACAGGTTTGCGCACATCGCCCACCCCTTAACCGAACTCACACGGGAAAAGACGCCCTTCAGCATTAAACAGGAGCACATAGATGCCTTCAACACATTGAAGCAACTATTGACCTCACCACCATTACTGCAACACTTCCACAGTGATAGGCCCACATTTTTACACGTGGATGCCAGCCTGTACGGGCTGGGTGCGGCCCTATTGCAGGAAGACGCAGAAGGGCGCATACGGCCCGTCGCTTTCGCTAGCAGGAAGCTAACGGCCGTTGAGACTAGATACTCTGCCACAGAGCGGGAAATGCTGGCATTTTCGTGGGGAGTGAACTATTTCAGGGTATACCTCTATGGTATCAAGTTCACGGTAGTGACTGACCACGCGAGCTTGCTTTTTTGGGACAAATTTAAAAACCCAAATTCGCGGCTCAACAGGTTTATATTCCGCCTGTATGAATATGACTTCGTGGTCAAACACAAGAAAGGCGCTACACACCTAGACGCAGATGGGTTGTCTAGGCTGCCAGTAGCCGATCCCCCGGATGACAGTAAGGACCACGACTGGGACGATATGCCCACCTTTGCCCTGACGGTGATTAACATCAAACAGGAGCAAGAAAGTGATCCGTACTTGAAACAGATTTTATTGGCACTAGAAGACTTGGATAAAGTGGACTCCAAGACAGCACGGCTGCCTAGGCGATTTTTCCTAGACAAAGACGGGGTACTGAAATTTAAGCCCACGGCCATGCACGATAACGCACCTATAGCGGTTCCGGAATCATTGAGAGAAAATATCATGATCGGGCATCACAATAGCCCACTGGCAGGGGCACACTTAGGTACGCATAAAACATACCTTAGAATCCGTGACAAGTACTATTGGGTAAACATGAAGGCCGACATAGATACCTTTGTAAAGACATGTCACACTTGCCAACGATTCAAAACAAGACCTGGCAAGCCTCATGGACTACTCAACCCAATTCCCGTGGGAGAATTATTTCACAGAGTCGGGATAGATGTGAAAGGCCCCATTACAACAAGTCAGAAAGGTAATAAATATATCCTGGTGGCCACCGAGTATCTCACACGATATATGATTACAAAGGCTGTTCCCAAAGCAGACACGAACAGCATAGCCGAATTCCTATTTGATATAGTTACACGATACGGCCTATTCCAAACCTTATTATCCGACAGAGGTACTATTTTTACCTCTAGAGTGCTCCAACAGTTTTTGGAGATACTCCGGATTAAGGCATACATTACCACGAGTTTTTCCCCGCAAACCAACGGACTCACGGAGAGTATGAACAAAATACTCGGAATAGCGCTGGCCAAATTTACAGAGGACGCAGGAACAGACTGGGATGAATACCTGCAAGCCATTACTTTTAGTTATAATACCTCTGTATCCACGGCTACGAAACACTCTCCACACTTCCTACTGCACGGATACACACCCAGAAGTCCCATAGACAATATATGTATCCCACAGGACGCCTACACGGACAATGCGGCCCGGCTAGAGCATTTGCAGATAGCCCGCATGGACGCTAGAAAAAACATAGTCGAGGCTCAAAAGAAACAAAAAGAGCGGTACGATCGGAATAGGAAAACGGTGGAATACACACCCGGGCAATTGGTCATGGTCTCCAATTCTGCCCGTAAGAAAAACGTGTCCGAATTCCTCCTGCCACGCTGGTCAGGTCCCTTCAAAGTCTGCAGGAAGGTATCTGACCTAAATTATATAGTCAGCGTGCGCCATGGGAGGAAACTCATTAAAGACATTATTCACGCCCGCCATATGAAGGCATATCATACACGCCAAGCTCACACACCTACACGTACAGGCGGGCACACTACTAAAAAAAAAGGAAATGATCCCGCTGGCAGACGTGGAAAGAAGGCCAAGAAATAGCCTTCAAACCTCACTGACCGAACCGGGATACGATCCTAACACTCACCAGAACTGTCCCGGAGATACAACCTCAATGGTGCCAGAAACATTTACTCTGGGTAAAAGACGGTCTCAAAACCCGCAACCTTCTGAATACCAGGAACATAAGGTCGGGTAGCTATCCAGTTCTAGGATAGAAGAGTAGGAAGCTAAAATAGATTGGGACAATTCCACTAACTCATAAATGAAAAACAACAAAATCACCTCCGGCACATAGTCACCAAACACGCGACTAGCGGCCCGGAGACACTCGTGTATAACGACATTTTGAACAATGGATAGGAATATACTTGACCCACATTACAAGTCAACACAACACTTGCGAACACAAAGGTAGTTAATAGAAGGTTCTTTTGCATTACGAAGAGCCTGCCCGCAATTACAAGAGACAACAATCAAGTTTCCACATACGCGTGGCGGAAACAAGAGCATGGACAGAACATAAAACAAATGAGAGCTCACGACATTGTAATTCTACACTGTCAGCGATAAGGCACGCATGACTGGCTGACCTTCACGCATACAGACGAACTAAGCCAGCTCCAAGTGGACAGGAAAAACGCGTTCATTCACGGCAGATTCAAACACCTCAGAACTCCACAAATTACACTACGAGGAGAAGTCAAAAACATACAAACTCTGCATAGGTATGAGTACTTTCATTTGCACATTGCACATACCCGGGGAACGTGCCATAATATGGACGGCACAAATACCGTCGTAACAAGCCTTTACAGCACCCCGGGTCCGAACCCATGATCACACACCACGCTCGTACCAAAAACTAACTATCCAACGGTATTTTTGGTACGGGAAACACAACCAAAATACATACAAGGAGCGCACAAAACATGACCAACGCAGACATAGAACACAGCGAATGACATGAGGTCGCGGGTCCCAATCCCAGTAAAAATTAGACACCAGGGAAAACAGTTATCCAGGTTGCCAACCACACCGAAATTGGCCCATACAGATACATGAACAGGGAATACCACATTTCCTCCCGCCAAAAACCGGGCATAAAGTTTCAAATACACCTGACATAGAAAATACATTTCCCAGACACAGCTAGGATAATTTCGTAAGACAAAGGTCTTACGGAATAGTGACCACACAATAGTATTAGCAAATAGTACGAATTGCTACATTAAGTCCGCCAGGAATCTAAAACAATGACAACACTTGCATACGTGCAGGAAAGCACATGCCAGCGGATGACATACATAACATCCCAGCCTGACATTACACATACAAACTGCTGACTGGCAGAAACTCAGCAATTCTTCTAGGTTTGTGCCGTGTCTTGTGTGGGGTTTCGCCTAGGACACCAAGCTAGGCTCATCGGCGGGCTCTTGGTGTCCCCGCCCGGACACCTTGCCATATCGATGGTGACAAGACACTATTGTTTACCGGCATTGACCATGACATTAAAAAACGCAAAACAACCATAATAACATACATTTTTTTAACACTGCAAAAGCATGTAGCAATGGACAAGACGTTGACAGGCCACGGGCACCTCCTGCCCATACACGCGATACATATTACGACTTAGCCTGTAACAGACCAACCGTCCGCATGGTGTAGCGGAACATAGGCACACACACACGCGCTCACTAATTAGAAGCGAACACAGACAGGGGCTCTCAGGAAACAAGACCTCCCCCCCCCAATAACTTCTTTTCGCGATTCTATTCCTAAAATAAATCATTCCAGGCGATTAGGGCATGGCCAGTCGCACTACGACCACTGGCCACATTCACACTACAAATGGCAGACCAGATTAGGTCGTGAAGCTTTACTATCCCAAGGCGCGGATAGAAAGCCAACATGGACCAAGGGAGGATGACAGGAGAACAGGCTACCAGCGTACCACCTTACTCCCTTCCAATAACCTTCTCACGTCCAACATAACCAACGCAGACACATGAACACGACCAAAACAGCTACACTACATTACAGAGTATACACAAGGGGTTGATAGACTTCATGCTTCTAAAAGAGAAGCCCTACTACGCCTTGGATCACGATGCTACCACCTGAATATTAGGGGTGGGTCGGCAAACATTAAATAAGCATAATGCGCATCTCCAAATGAGAGATGAGGCCACAATTATATATATTAACCATTCTTAGTTTAATTAAATACTCCCGCATGACAGGAATATATTAGTATTATGCCTCAACCTACACCTATCCGTACATGAGTGCAGACGCCTCATATCCAGATACATGCATGAGTATCCCATCCATTTACCAGGGGTATTACTATCAAACCTGCATGGAATTTTCATATCTTTGCAATCCCGGGAATTACCTGCCCCAGTCCACTCATTGTAGGAGCACTCCTTGTAGCATTACCGGCTCAAGGCCACCATTTATTTGAGCCCAAAGATGCATAACCTCTACCTACCATGCTTTCAGCCCACTCTACAAATAACTACCCCCAGAGCCTAATAACAGGGTACCTGACGTCGTAGACCCTACTAACACCTCCATAAAGGGTTAACAGAGCATTATTGCTGGAAAGCTGACGTAGCAATGGTAGACCAGAAGTAGTCTATGTACTTAGAAGCCTTACAACCCCACAACACTGGAAATATTTTACATTTTACACAAAGATTAAACTATTTACACAGGTTACGCCTATATTTTTTTACAAAGGAATCTGAAACACTCTGATGGATGATAGCGGCACAAGCCGAAGGCCAAAGGCACCACACTTTGAGAGTGGGGAAGGTGACGTGGACCCTTACCCCAGTTGGCTCAACAGCTCAGTGACCTTACTTAACTCCGCGACCAGACCAAACAGACGAACCACGTAAGGTTAAGGCACTCGCGGCCTGGCACGGGCAAACGTCAAGATCTAGGGGTGCATCTAGCCTATCCCCCTTGTCGGAGACAGTTACACCCACTATGTGCCACGGTCATCGAAGCCAAGACCTGCAGGGAAGACTTTCTGAGGATGGTGGGAGAAATAGCTCACTTCGCGCCGAACTCAGGGGACGACCCTAGAGACGACCCAACCTATGACTAGACTTCTAGTTAAATTTAAGTTAAGTAGGGCTTCTACAGCGGGAAGCAAGACTCCTGTGCGTTGGAGTGAAATATTACTGCGGCCGATAAAGGCGAAATGAAATATTAATGCGTAAAGCATACTACTGCGGCCGATGAAGGCGAAATGAAATATTAATGCGTAAAGCATACTACTGCGGCCGATAAAGGCGAATATTACTGCGAAAAGCAGACTACGATTGCCAATGAAGGCGAAGATAATATTATGCCATTGGACGATGTCCAATGCCCACCTAAATGGCGACGCATCGGGCAACCTGAGGGCATTAAATAGACATGCAACGAGCTGTCTACAAGGGTTACAGTGGGCAGACCCAACTATGACAACATATCGACAACAATGGCAACGAGCAGGATGGTACAGCAGGCGAAACGGTTTGCTCAGGGGCACCGTAAGCCGCCTGCGACTAGGTTAATACTAGTTGATAAACGTCGACATCTAGAATTAAGGGAACGGAATCCAGCGACCCTAGAGACAACCGGTGTTTCTAGGACTCGTGCGGGTGGTGTCCTGAGGAAGTAAATTGCCTCAGGCGATCGTTCTGGTCCAAATTTAGCTGTAAGACGGTTGCATTTGACACGCAACCTAGAATTAAGCAAATTTACTGACCGCTGGTGCCAGGTAGTGGCACAGCACATTTCGGCAATAGAATAAGGCCATCCATTCGGCTTAAATAGTAGTAGCCATTTTTTTTTAATTTTCAATCATAAGTAGAATAGATAGTGTTAAGTAACGCCGCTCGGCACCTGATGACCAACAAACCCGTCATCAGGGTAAGCCGGTAATACATTAAGTTAGATTATACTAAGATAACTTACATTAAGGTAGAATATTTCGGCACTGGTCACCAAAAATCGGTACCAGGGTAAGCCCGGTAATATAACACAATAAGTAGAGTTGTTGTTGTTTGAGTCTTCAGTCTTTTGACTGGTTTGATGCAGCTCTCCATGCCTCCCTGTCCTGAGCTAATCGTTTCATCTCTACATAGCTCCGACACCCTACATCGGAGGCAATCTGTTTAACATATTCTAACCTTGGTCTACCCCTACAGTTTTTGTCCTCGACCCTTCCTTCCATAACTAAGCTTGCTATTCCTGGGTGTCTTAGTATGTGTCCTACCAACCTATCTCTTCTCTTCATTAGCAGTCGCCAGAAACATCTCTCCTCTCCCACTCGTCTTAATACCTCTTTGTTTGTAACCCTATCTACCCATCTGATCTTCATCATTCTCCTGTAGCACCACATTTCAAATGCTTCAATTCTCCTCTTTTCTGCTGGACCAATAGTCCAAGTTTCACTTCCATAGAGCGCCACGCTCCAGACGAAGGCTTTCAAAAATGACTTCCTAATACCTAAATCTATATTCGATGTCAGCAGATTCCTTTTTTGTAGAAATGCTTTCTTTGCCTGAGCCAACCTACTTTTAATATCCTCTTTGCTTCGTCCATCACTGGTTATTCTGCTTCCTAAGTAACAGAAGTCTCCTACTTCCTTCAGCTTTTCACCTGCCAATTTGATCTCCATAGAGGTTTCTGATTTATTTCGGCTGCATTCCAGTATTTTTGTTTTACATTTATTAATTTTCATCATGAATTCTTTCCGTAAGACGGAGTCCACACCATTCAAAAACTCATTCAAATCCTCAGGCTTGTCGGCCAAGATGACTATGTCATCAGCAAATCTCAGAGTTGAAATTATTTCTCCTTGAATCTTCACTCCCAGTTTAAATTTTTCTCTAATTTCCTTCATTGCTTGTTCAAGGTAAAGACTGAAAAGTATGGGTGATAAGTTGCAGCCTTGCCTTACACCTTTCTGAATACCAGCTTCTCTCTCATGTCCTTCAACTCGAATGACTGCTGTCTGGTTCCTGTACAGATTGTATATCACCCTCCTATCCCTGTACTTTATTCCAATTGATTTCAAAATGTCAAACAATTTAGTCCAATCAACGTTATCAAAAGCCTTTTCTAAGTCTACAAAAGCCATGAACGTTCTCTTATCTTTCCTTATTCTACCTTCTAAAATCAGCCTAAGACTTAGTACAGCTTCCCTTGTTCCTACATTTCTCCTGAAACCAAACTGGTCTTCACCCAACTCCGTTTCTATCTGGCTTTCAATCCTCTTGTAAATTATTCTAGACAGGATCTTTGAAGCATGAGTAATCAAGCTGATTGTACGGTAATCTTCACATCTGTCAGCTCCCACTTTCTTTGGTATAGGGATGATTACATTCTTCTTGAAATCAGGGGGTACCTCACATGTCTCATAAATCCTACACACCAAGTGAAATAACCTGATCAGACCTTCATCTCCTATGCAGCGTAACAACTCAACCGGTATATCATCTATGCCTGGTGCTTTGTTCCTGCTTAAGTCTTCCAAAGCTCTATCAAATTCTGATCTCAATATTAAATCTCCTTTCGCATCCTCATCAATTTCCTCCTCCCTTTCCATTACATGATTCTCAATCTCCTTTCCCTTATACAAACTCTCTATGTAAGCTTTCCATCTCTCAACCTTTTCTTCCCTATCTGTTAGAGGCTTTCCATTTGTGTCCTTAATATTACAGCACTTAGTCTTCTTTTCCCCAAAAGTATTCTTAATCCTTCGATAAGCTGTGTCTACTTTTCCTAATTTCAGATAATTTTCTATACCTGCACATTTCTCTTTCAACCATTCTTCTTTCGCTTCCTTGCACTTCTTGTTAACCTCATTTCTCAGACGTATGTATTCTGCTTTCCCCTTTTCATCTCTTAGATTCTTGTGTTTCCGCCTTTCATCCATCAATTCTAGTATATCCTGAGTGATCCACGGTTTTCTACCTATTCTTTCTTTCCTACCAATGTTTTCTTCTGCGGATTTTGTTATTTCATTCTTCAAAAGTGCCCATTCGTCTGCAATTGAAGTTTGTTTAGGGTTTTTCATTAGTCCTTCCCTTATACTCTTCTTGAATCTTTCGTTTACACCCTTCTCTTTCAGTCTGTCTATTGCCCACCTTTTTGGCTTTTGACTTTTCTTCAGTTTCTTCAACTTTAATCTGCATTTCATTACAACCAGATTGTGATCAGAGTTTATGTCAGCACCAGGATATGTTTTACAATCCAAAATCTGGTTTCGAAACCTCTGCTTGACCATAATGAAGTCGATTTGGTAACGCCCTGTATCTCCTGGTCTCATCCATGTGTATATTCTTCTATTGTGGTTATTGAATAAGGTGTTAGCTATGACCAATTCATGCTCGGTGCAGAATTCTACCAGCCTGCTTCCTCGATCATTCCTTTCAGCTAATCCGAAATCTCCTACTATCTTCCCTTCTCTCCCTTTTCCTACCACAGCATTCCAATCTCCCATTACTATAACATTTTCATCACCTTTGATATACCTCAGAATTTCGTCTATTTCTTCGTAGACCTTTTCAACATCCTCATCATCAGCTTGACTGGTAGGCATATAGACTTGTACCACTGTAGTGCAGGTAGGTTTTGTATTGATTTTTGCTACAATAATCCGTTCACTATATTGCTCATAATATTCCACTCGCTGTCCAAGTTTCCTACTCAATATGAGGCCAACCCCTGCTTGGCCATTGTTTGATTTAGTGCTAATGACCCTATAGTCTCCTGACCAAAAGTCCTGTTCTTCCTGCCAGCGCATTTCACTAATCCCAACCAAATCCAACCTCAACCTATCCATTTCCCTTTCTAAGTTTTCTAACCTTCCACTTCCTAGCAGACTTCTAACATTCCACGCTCCGATCCGTAGAATGTCAGATTTCCTCTTTGTCACTTCTGTGATAAGTAGAGTAAGTAGGATAAGATAGGACTCTAGCCGGCATAGGTTAGGAGACAGCAATATAGAGTGCCAAAGGCAGGCGATATTGGCATGCGCCTATAAATGATATATATGGCTTGTATAATATTTCTATGCTCTATTACAGATCACCCGAGCGGCAATCCACTAATATATTTTGTCCACAGGTCCACAACGCAATAAACATGTATTTCGTAAATATATTGCCAACAACAAATTGTACACACTCTCCTCTGTCACAAACATATACACTCTCCAAAACTTTCAGTTGCACCCTTTAACGGTGACAACACAGTGGTCAACGATGCACAGTAACCGTGGAATACTGAGTATCAGTGAACACAAAAACACGTGATGCACGCAAATGAAGCGTGGATTCAGTGTCTAAGGGCGGCACAACGCTTGTAAGCGCCGCGCCTTCGACGCTAAGGTGGAATTCCTAACCACGGTGGGAAAACCACTAGGGCATAGGAGAAAACAAAATGAGACAGCGGATTAGCCACTGTACCTTAGCAGGAACGGCCACTTACGGACGCTTCAGAAGCAAGGCTGAGAGTTAACAGCGCAAAAGGGTATCTAATAAATGGCCACCTATAAGAGCTCTATAAGGTAATATATATTAGTTATAAATTATTTTGTATTCCATAATTATATCATGACAAGGTTATACACATACATGTTCCACATGGTTGGATAATATACCCATACATAGTGTACCAACGTGGCAACCATCAGTACTACTATGGTTATTATTATTATTATTATTATTATTATTATTATTATGTTTAGTTATAAATTATAATAATATTATAAATGTCATGATCATTATTATTATCCGGTCATGCCCGGCATCATCATGATTACCAATGTCCTTATGCAATGCTCCCATAATTACCATAGTACTATCACCAGCCTATATACGCACCATTATTGCCATCAGCGCCACGGCGAATATTGTTAATTTTTTTTTCCAATGTACACATGTACACAGTAATCATGCTTTTGTTGCTTTCATTTTCTTTCTTCTAACTTCCCCATTTGTCAGGGTGTTCCGTTTTATCCCAAACCAATAAACGTCTTTTGAACATTTCCTTAAATTATACCCTGGAACACCCATTTTTCTATTTTCTTCTACCTTTCTTATTGCAGGGAGCACTTTTTCCCTAAGATAGGGCGGACGACGCAATCATCCGTTCGGCCCTGGGTTTTTTTTCCTCCCTGCACAACAATGTACCATCAGCACCATGTATTTTTTTTCTTCTCTCCATCAAACTTCCAAAATGCCAATGTCAATTTCTGTTGCAATGTTTTTATGCAAATGTCAATTTCTGTTGCAATATTCTTATGCAAATGTCAATTTCTGTTGCAATATTTTTATACAAATGTCAATGTTATGTATATATGTATATCCCATAACCCTCCCCTCTGAACACGACCTGATCTCACGCACACACATCAACGCGACATCACGACGACGAGGAAGACATCTACAGAAGATACGCGGGGACTTCAAAAACAACCACATCGACTACATCCATAACATCAACATCCCAACCACAAGTTCCGTTCCCGTTCGCGGGGACGCGAACTAAATAGGGAAAGAGGCTTGTACAGTACCCCAGGGGTATGCACCCCTTGGAGACCATCCCCCCATCATCTATCTAAATCTCCTAACTGGCAACCCTTGTAAAGCCAAACCAACATCTATCAACACCGCAAGGACAGCTCGCCATTCTGGAAAGCTGGCTCAACCCTTGCATAACTATTACACACAGCGACACATTATTAACTAGGGAAGCTATGCCATCACAATGCTGACAGCATAGCGCCGAAGAATATAAAAGGGAATCCTAAGGAGGTCAGAGGATCTCTCAATTATCAGTCTTTCAGTGTGACGGCCGAAGGCTACGCTGGTATCATCAGGTGAGTGAGTCAGCAAGTGTTCAGAATCCTATAACTTTGTAACCTTACCTCCAATTTGTATAGACAAGTTTGTACACATTGTAACATCACTACATCCCTTAAAAGGGACTCACATATCCATTATTACTGACCAATAAACACTTGGTCAGTACATACACCTGCATTACTGTTTACACGCTTCTTCACGCCCTAACTCCCTTCTTGAACTCTCCGTCACTATTAGACGTGACTTATAGTAGCCAGATACTTGCTAGTGCAAGCAACATCGTATTCCCGTACCGGCCTGCTTGCTAGAAGCGGCCCGCGCCATATAGCTGACACGTACAAGTCGATTATCTAACCAGACAGCTGGGCGACCAGCACAGTGACCCTTGCATTGAGTTCCATCCCCTAAAACACTCCTACATTATTTATAGGAGCACCCTAACACTAAACAACACTCTACACTGGTCAGCTTGCCCGACTACGGGAAGCTACCCCCTTTTAGACACCTTCTTCTAAATCAACACAATAACTCTTCCGTTTTAGATCCTACCACCCCCAAATAAGGGATCTAAAACAGTATGTCGAAAACGTCCACTAAAGAAAGATTTTTGGATATTCAGCTTCTAAATGGGTGTTAAGGGGGTAAACCTGCATTTAATTGAATAACAATATCTCACGAGTGGTTTCATTTGGGGATGTGATACTTGGCATATAAACCAATCATTAAAAATAAGCTGACACATGTCTAATGATTTTTCGATGTAATGTATATTAAGAGTAAAGTGGTGAAAAGTGGGGGTTGAAGGATTCCTAACGGAGCATGCATCTCCTAAACGACATAGGCGAGGAGTTTGAAACTCAGAGGAAAACAATCAGCTTAATAATAATAAATAAATAAATAAATAAATACATAAATAAATAATTTAATAAATAGGGGTTCGACCGTATTTTCATAAATCCAATTTAAGGGGCTCATGGGGAGGGGTGAAATTCTAGAAGAAAAACGTCCACTAAGGAAGGAATTTTGGATATTCACTCTCATCGACCAACCAAAACTATTAAAGTTAGAAGAATCATATTTTGGGATTATGTTTGTTGTGCGTCGAAAACGTCTACTAAGGAGGGATTTTTGGATATTCAAGTTCTAAAGGGGTGTGAACGGGGTTAAACCTGCATTTCATTGAAGAACAATATGACACGACTATGACGCGAGTGAAGCCGCGGGTACCTGCTAGTTATCTATACGTGTGCCAATTTTGAAATAGCTCCCATTCATACCTTCCAAGATATCCAACATGGAGCTCAAATTTCAATTGCGGTTTTTCAGCAGTTGGTAGCAGTGACATCATTTTCAAATATGGCCATGTGATATTCAAGTATAGGTCTTTACTCCTACCAAATTTTGTTTCGATTTCTGCAGCCGTTTAGGAGTTGATAGGGACACACACACACACACAGCCAGACTGACAGACGGACAGACAGACAGACATTTGCCCGATCTCATAAGTCTACGTTTTCCTCAGTTTTGCAAAATGTGACAAGTAGGCTAAAAATCAATAGGTTTATCTGATAGACATCGCGGTCATATAGCCCTGTGTAATTTCTGTGGTGACCTGAGTTCTTGTGATGGCTGTGCTCGTGCATTGGGAAGGAGGCGGCCTTGGCCCAAAGTTAGGAACCATATCCCGGAATAGAAGTGGGAAACCACGAAAAACCACTTCCAGGTTGTCTGAGGTGGGAATCGAACCCTTATCCCACGAAGCTAAGTGTGCCCCATTCCATCCCTCACCCCAGAATTAAAATTTCTTAGCGGAGCCGGGAATCGATCCCGGACCACCGCCAATGACGCTAGCCGCTACACCAGAATGCAGAAGGCAGTGTACATGTCATAAAGTCCTATTATTTTTATCCCAGTAATAATTAAGGTACTTGATTGTTAAGTCCGTATCTTGTATGTTGAAATAGCTCGCCACGGTGGGTGAGTGGATAGCGTGTCGGATTGCAGGTTCGCTACTGGCCATGTTAACACGTCATCACACGCCCCCACGGCAGTTTGCCGCGTTTGAACAATAATGCAAATATTTTCCCTATTTGTTTCCAGGAAGTAGAGGGCAGTCAGCATTCCTCACCCTACATCTATGTTTAACCACCGTGGCCTAAACCGGGTTGTCATTGAGTGCTGTCGATGTCAGTTCACACATATGTTGGTGGTGTCATATTGTGTGAGCAATCGCGTACAGTAATTTTCGAACCTACGTGAGCATATTGCTAACGGGCGTGTTGTCGCGTATATTTAATATGAAAGAGTTGTAATATTTGTGTTTTCTTGTTTGTGCTACAGGGTGGGGCGTGGAAACTTCCTGATTCAAACATGCAATAAAACACAGTACACGTTTCATTCAACTTTATTGTTATTTTCCGCCTAACACACAACATTGGAACTTGACATTTACACAGTTTTAAACGCAATGTCTGTTAAATGTCGCCCTCCATTGTCAGTACACTGATTCAGTCGACGGCGAAAGTTTTGCATCACCTTTTCGAGCATATCGACCGGGATATTCACAATTTCGGCTCGGATGACGTTCCGTAGGACGTCCAGGGTGTGGGGACGATCTTTGTAAACCAGTGACTTGAGGTAACCCCACAGGAAGTAATCGGGAGGGGCTAAATCAGGCGAGCGGGCTGGCCAGTTTACGTCCCCTCGCATGGAGATCAGTCGTTTGGGGAAGGCTGCTCTCAAAACACCCATGGAAATCCTGGAGGTGTGGGCTGTGGCCCCATCTTGTTGAAATCACACGTTATCCAGATCCATTTCTTGGAGCGCAGGCAAGAAGAATTGTTGGATCATTGTCACATAATGGTCGGAATTCACGGAAACAGTACAACCATTTTCTTCAAAAAGTATGGCCCAATGATCCCTATACTTGCTAGAGCACACCATACCGTGACCTCTCATGAAGCTCTTTGGGATTTGTTGAACTCCAATACCGCATGTTCTGTTTATTCACACAGCCACTGAGGTGAGAATGTGCCTCATCAGAGAAGAACACAACTGCGTCATTCGGGACGGTATCAAGCAGCTGCTCACAGGATGTTTGTCGGTTTACATAATCCTGCTCCGAAAGTTGTTGGACCACACAAAGTTTGTACGGGTGGAAATGGAGCTCAAAGTGAAGAATGCGACGAAGAGAACGGGACGACATCCCAAGGGCAACTGGATGTTTACGCGCAGAACGCTTGGGTGAACGCTCAATGGATGCACGAGCTCTTTCCACATTTTCAGGTGTTTGAACGGTCTTCTGAGGTCCTTTCCTTTCTTTGGTGACATTCCTCGTTCCTCTGAAAGCATCCAGCCACATTAAAACACGTTTCCGATCAGGAACACGACCTCGTGGAGGAATATCGAAGTGGCGGCGAAAGACACGTTGCACTGCAATCACTGACCGAGCGTTAGAGAAATACGCCTCCACGGCAAAATCACGCTGCTGCCTCGACCAAAGCAGGTTTACGACTAAGAAGGGCGGGAACACAAATGTCCCACTAGGCCCCTTCCACTGAACCCACCCCCACTCCCCTGCCCTCTCTACAGCAGTCACTGTAACATGTTTAAATAAGGAAGTTCCCACGCCGTGTGAAGATGGTGTCGATCAACACCCCCCACCATCCAATGAAGAGGCACTGACCCTCTCAGTAGGCCCTCAGCAAGAACCTCACCATCAGTGTCGTTCGCTTGAATTTGCATTCCATTACTCTATATATTGCAGTAAGTCATTTGTTACTTGGGTTACCGGTACTTACCGTGTAATGACAATGGTCTTGTGTTAAAATAATGGAATTTATTTGAAAATGACCAATTATATACTTTGTGGCAATTTGCTAACGGGGCGTGCTATGATGTCGCATCACAACCTTGGAATTGCGACAGTGTTGCTAACATAGCGTGCTCTCACGTTTGTAAAATACTTTATAGTACTTATAATGATATAATAGTACATTATGCAACGAGCCTATAATGGCTATAATTAAGACACGATTATTTTTATAAAACGAGCGTATTATATGTTTTAACATAAATATTCTTAAATATCTGTTGAGAGTCAGCCACAAGAATTTTGTGATCGCAGAGCGAGCGTTGGGTGTTATATCTTTGTCTTTCAAGATCTCAGGACGACCGACGCATGTTTTGTGCCTTTTAAATGTAACATTGTGTTGAATAATAAATGGGGGTGTGAGTGGGGCCTCGGCCCGGGCGGGGTGTTGTGTTGGGCCTTACCTTGGGGGGTCCCCTTTGTTGGTCGGGGTGACCTTTGCGCCACCAAACAGATACATCATTTAAATTCACGCATGTCCTGACATGCTCCCAGCAAAATACCTACATTAAAATTAAGATAACAAATATTCAATGGCCTAAGGGCTACTAGTCTAGCCGAAGGCCCGCAGTAACAGAGCACAAGTTTAGGGTAAAAACTAGTGGCAGGACTGGAACCAAGTGGACAGAAGAACGGAAGAAGCAGCACCGTGACTTCATGAAGAGATTTTGGGAAGATAGGAAGGCGAATATCATCAAGCCGAAAAACAAGTTCAAGCGCGCTCTATAAAGGGCAAAACGCAAAAAGAAGAAAGAAGAAGATATAAATTAAAAACTCCAAACCTACATGAACTAACGTAAAATAGAACGACGAAAATGATGATGTTATTGGAATTTATGTAGGTCTACTGGTTACTTCACAAACAACCTTCAAACTCGAGTGCACATAATATTTTGGTCGACAGTAGATGTTGCGCTTGATGTTAAATACTGTTCTACTTTTGTGTAGAACTCCCCCCCCCCGAGTCTCTTACAATTGTTCTACTATTAGGTAGAGCTTCCCCCGCGCCACCCCGTATGTTCTACTTCTATGTAGAGTATGTGTTGTGAGTGTCTGGCCTACTTTTATGTAGAACCGTTGTGTGCAAAGGGGCTGGTCGGTATTTCCAGTGTTTACTAAGTTTTGCTGAGCGCCTATACCAGGTGTAAAACTAGGGGGTGCGAGGAAAGAAAAGATAGTGTTTAGTGTTTTATGAAGTACTGCGGACACGTCTAGAGAGCAATTAACGTGAGGGGAACTGGGGGGAGGAATACTCACCCTGCTTACCTTAATGTGACTTAGTAGGCCGCACGCCTGCTGTGCACCGCCTCCTGCGTACGGTGAAGATCTTAAACTAGATTCTAATCTAAAGGGATGGGCTTCTTAATCTAAGTGAAATAACGAGATAGCATTGGACTGTACGAAAGGGGGTTTATTGTTTACTAGTGGCGATGAAAAGAGGGGAGGAGTGAAATAATAATTAGGAGGAAAAGGAGTTTAGTAGACACGTGTTCACTCACCCTACCGTTGGTCCCATGTGTCCTCGATGAGGTGTTCTCGATGTCGTGTTGGAACCACCCCCAGGGCAGCGCCCTGAGGGGTTCTTTAGCGTAGCACTGCTCAAAGGAGCGTAATGGACTCGTCCGTCAAAGAAGAGGGCGGCGCGTGCTCGCACCTCCTATTTATAAGGAAATTGTGCGTTGTCAGTCTACTCAGCGGTATTTTAAAGTGTAATGTCCGCTGTGTCCTGTCTAACCTGCTAGCTGGTGGACTTTAGGGCTATGACCTGCTGCTTCCCTTGCAGTCGTGTTGCCAAGCCGTTATTCCCGTCCATGTAGCTTGTATGTAGGTATAGGCGCAGCCCTTGAATAAGGGCTGGGGCTGTAACAATACATTATGATCTAAGGTTGCACTGCACGCTACATCAGGATCGGGGGCCGACTAGGTGACGTACTGGTGGGTGTTTTTTAGAGTTCATATAAGTATAATAAAAGTTCCGTTACGGTGAAGAGCTTTCCCAAGGATGGATTAGTGTTTGTACCTTAGTCCAGCCAAAATCCGCCCCAAACTGAGGGCCTTTGTAAGCATTGTCATGGTAAAAGAACATAATACATTTAGATTATCCTCCTTGCATCTCGCTCGAAACGGGATTGAATTTCTTCATGTCTTTTGTAATTTCAAGCCCTCAATTTGGACTGCATCTCGCGGATTTGTGATGAACTAGGAGACATTATAGAATTCCCATACCCGAACTCGTGTCCCTATCTGACTTATCTTACACCGTGACTTACGCCAAAGCTACATCATACAACTTCTCTTTCTATCATATTCATTATGATAGAGCACTCAAACTTCTGGGTCATTATACAAAAAGATGGAAAGTCTTTCTGTGTGTAACGTATGTATTGATCGATTGTTTGGCATTTAGATTCACAATTGTTTTACATCTATTGTCTGTTTGATTGCCTCCCTTGCACTAGTAATCGGCTGGATGGTGTTCGTATCAAGTAGATCTACGTTTGGCTATATTATTTAGTAAGATCATTAAATCCTCTAAGCGCACCATGGGCTAGTTACGAGCGTATTCTGAAAACGATAAGGATTTAAGTGCGCTGTGCTTGTGGTGAGTTATGTTGTCTGTGAAGGCGTTTCGACGGCGACACGTCACGTCCCTACTGGTGTGAGCTCTCTGACGACTGGAATTAATTCTGGTAATTGTGGAGGAAAACAAATACGAAGATATTCGGAGCACGAGCACTGCTCTCAATAACTTTCTCCAGCTCGCTAGACGTAGTGATTGTTTCGCACAGTTCGGCCACAAACTATTATTGTTGTTGATGATGATTCGTTTAGGGGCTGGGGCATGGAGAAATACAGTATGTAATATTAATTTAATTTTTATATGAATAATATTCAAGGTTAGCACAAATGATTTAAGCGATTTCATGCACATACATTATTGAGAGTATATAGCTTAGAGCATTGACTCATATACCAATTAAACGAGAAACTCTTCAAGTTTTTTGAGTCTGCTTGCTACAAATGCTCGATGTGCCGTCCTCGCGCCATGCGGCTAATATCGGTACGGTAGTCCAACCCCGACCACACACACTGGAGCATATCCTGGTCTATTTTAGCTACAGCCACATGCACCGATTCTTCAGTTCAATAAGTGAAAAACTGATAGCGTCAGTTATTGTCATCTTGTGACAGGTGTATATCGGTGTCTTATGCTCTGGCCTCCCTAATCCAGTGTAATTTTTTTAGGGGTTTATCAAAGATGAAATTTATGTACCACCCATGCCAGTTAATCTTGTTAAACAGAGGAAGTGGATCCGTGTGTCTGTAGCTAAAATTGACCTCGATATAGGGCAGGAAGGGCAAGTTGTTAACAGAGGCACGTTGTCACATGTTAGTTTTAAAATCAACCGTTTGGTTGACATTTCTTTGGCGGTGGACTGTCCCTATGCTGCTGCCATTGCATGACCGCCGTTTTGCGGACTTTGCAGAACTGGTCACAGCTGTCGAGGCGAGGGTGCGCAACACTCCGAAAATATGGTTTCAGGAAGGTCTGGAGAGACTGGCACATCGATGGCAAAAGTGCATAAAGTTACCAGGAGATTATGTTGAGAGGGTGGACGTAACAAATGATGTGTAGTGTACTTCATTTGGGTAGAAAATAATAAAGTTAAAACAATAGAGTACGGCCTTCGTAATATTTACATTTCACCGTGATCGAACATAATAGTACATTATATGATTGCTAAAGTTCTAATTCATCGGTATTTATCATCTTTACTTATGTACGGTACACGGAAAGTGAAAGAATATGTAGTTACATAACAATCCCTGCACTAATGACCATCCACCCGAGTAGGCTTTTAATTTCTCAGGATTTTGGACAATATATATAAAATGTTGATCCGCTTGAGGTATTTTGATGGAACTTCGAATCCATGCGTGCTGTGGTCAGGAGATGGTTAACAACACCTTCATTTAATATCAAACCTACGAACGTGAAGAACTTGAACATTACAGCGCCCAAGAAAGCCCCAAATGCCTCTTTGATACACCGAAAAATATCACACTAGGAGGCCGTGTTTCATTGCAGTCTTCGACCTGCCAACCACAATGTATTTTGATTGATTGTAACATGCGTACATGATCAACGAATTGAACGAAAGTTCAATTAATTTGTAATGGATTCCATTATTTGTTTACGAGCTCTCTGATGAATGTTCGACTGCATCGATGATTGAAAAAAAAAGTGCTATATTACTGTTGTTGTCATTCTTTTATTTGATTAGCTACAAGCATCTGTTCTAGCTCCTTATCCGTCCACTAGACCAGCGTTTCCCAAACTGTGGTACGCGATGATGTTTGGAAAAATATAACGAAATATTAGATACGTTACGAAAAATATAAAAATACAAAGACATTGATATGCTGCTGGAGGACTTGTAAGGCCAAAGATAAGCAGCAGTGTTATGAATTGAATTGTGATTCAGGCATAGGCAAACTTTTTCAAAATTGGCTCTTGTGAACTTTTGGGTTGAGAGGCGTGCAGACTAAGCAGACATAACTGAGAAAGCAGTTAGATTTGTACTGCCTTTCACTACTTTGTACTTGTGTGAGACTGCATTTTCTTCACTTGTTTATCTCAAGAATAAATACCGGAATAGGCTCCTTACAGTGAAAAACAATCTTCGTTTGAGACTAAGCAATCTTAAACCAGACATTCCTAAGTTGGTTTCTAATCTTTAAGCTCACCCTTCACATAGGAGTTGTTAGTTGAACTTTGTTTTTATATTTAATTATTCAGAGTTTTTTTAATTAATATTAATTGTACAGTGTCATTCCTGAATGTTTGAATTGGATACTTATTGTAGTAAATAACAAAACAACTGGACACACTTTTTGTTATTTGAACTTTAACAGTCTAACTCGAACAAACACAATTTACAATCCGTCTTTTGGTCTGCTACGTAGTGGTGGTGGGGGTTATAGTTACTATATCTCCCGACCATTAGGTGGTACGCGAGAGATTCTCATTTCTTAAAGTGGTACACACACAAAAATGTTTGGGAAACACTGCACCTGACAACCTGTGTTCAGAACCCTATTTTTCATTTTTAACAGACCGAAACTGACCTATTTTAAGTTTTGTTATTGCCATACGCTAAATAAATAAATAAATGGTCAAACAGCTGTATCGTAATTGAAATCTTGAGCTCTGGTGGAGAACCTGTATCATCCTGAGACTTGAACTATAATGAGCCTCTTTACGATGCATTTTTCTGGCATATACGAGGAGCGTACTCTATTGTTATACACTATATTATTTTCTACCCAAATGAAGTACATCACACATCAGTTGTTGCGTCCACCTTCTCAACATAATCTCCTTGTAACTTTATGCACTTTCGCCATCGATGTGTCAGTCTCTCCAGACCTTCCTGAAACCATTCTTTCGGAGTGCTGTGTACCCATACCTTGACAGCTCTGACCAGAGGTTTCTTCATGTTCCCGAACAGGAGATAATCCCTTGGTGCAAAGTCGGGAGAATGTGGTGGGTGTGGCAGCACCGTGAATCCCATTTGATCAATGGCAGCGGTGGTCTCTCGGCTAGTGTGGGTACGGGCATTGTCATGTTACAGAAGCACACCTTTAGTCCATCTTCCTGGCCGCTCAGTTTGCATGGCGCGACGTAAGCGTTTAAAGGTTGCCACATTGCTGCACTCTTATTCATGGCCCCCAATTCCAGCCAGTCAATGAGGATGATGCCCTTTGTGTCCCAGAACACTGTCGCCATTCGCTGGCCAACTGATGGCACTGTTTGACATTTCTTTGGCGGTGGACTGTCCCTATGCTGCTGCCGTTGCATGACCGCCATTTTGCGAATTTTGCAGAACTGGACACATCTGCCAAGGCACTCCTAAAATATGGTTTCAGGAAGGTCTGTAGAGACTGACACATCGATGGCGAAAGTGCATAAAGTTTCAAGGAGATTATGTTGAGAAGATGGACGTAAAAGCTGATGTGTAAAACAATATAGCACACCCTTCGCATTTTGTTTCGAAATGCTTTCTTTGCTTGAGACAACCTACTTTTTATATCCACTTTGATTCGTCCATTACTGGTTAAATTTCTTCCTACTTCATTTAGCGTTTCACCTGCCAATTCGACGTCAATAAGGGTTTCAGATTTATTTCGGCTGGATTCGATTATTTTTCTTTTAAATTTATTGATTTCCATCATGAATTCTTTTTTCAAGACGGAGTCCATACCGTTTAAAAACTCACTCAAAATCTCTGGTGAATTGACTAAGAAGACCATGTGTAATGTACTTCATTTGGGTAGAATGAAATAAAATGTACGCCCTTCGTAATATTTACATTTCACCGTCATCGAACATAATAGTACATTATATGATTGCTAAAGTTCTGATTCATGGATATTTACTATCTTTAGTTATGTACGGTGTAAGCAAAGGGAAATAATATGTAATTACTTAAGAATTCTAGCAACATTGACCATCCACCCAAGCAGGCTTTTAATTTCTCAGGATTTTGGACAATATCTAACATGTTGATCTGCTTGAGGTATTTCGATGGAACTTCGAATCCATGCGTGCTGTGCCCAGGAGATAGTTAACAACACCTTCATTTAAGATTAAACTTACGGACGTGAAGAATTTGAACAATACAGCACCCAAGAAAGCCCCAAATGCTTCTTTGATACAACGAACAATATCACACCATGAGGCCGTGTTTCATTGCAGTCTTCGACCTGCCGACCACAATGTATTTTGATTGATTGTAACAAGCGAACATGATCAAAGAATTGAACGACAGTTCAATTAATTTGTGATGAATTCCATTATTTGTTTATGAGCAGTCTCATGAATGTTCAACTGCATCGATGATTGAGAAAAAAGTGCTATATTACTGTTGTTGTCATTCTTTTATTTGATATACTAGCTACAAGGATCTGTTCTAGCTCTTTATCCGTCCACTAGACAACCACTGTTCAGAACCCTATGTTTCATTTATAAGAGACCGAATCTGACCTCTTTTAAGGAAAGTCGTAAAGGTCCAAATCAGTTAATTTTGACATTTTCACTTTTTTACACATTAATAAGATATGATTCATTCTGATTAGTTTTATTATAATGGTCCAACATATACTATTTTTGTTTTATTTTTATTATATTACTGTAATCCTAATTTTTCTTTAAATAATCTTGCAAGGTTTTATAAACAGCATATCTCACAAACTATTTGATCTGGAAGGCTGTGGTTTAGCTTATATTTCGAAGGAAACCATCCGTTAGCTATTCTGTCGAGGAGAGTGTCAGCGGTCGATGGTCCCTCGAGATCCCTGTCTAACGGGCACAATACATTTATATAGTTGATACTACTGCAACTAAATACTTTCACCCAAACCTCTAGACATAGATTTAATAGCCTAAGTGTAATGGATCTGATGATGATCGCTTGACGAAACTGGCCATCCAAGTGTATTTAATAATTATTTATTGACTAGCAGAAGTACCCATTCTTCGAACGGTCTTCGGTATTAATAACCAGATGTTATCAATTGAGCTACTGTTGCAATGTTTAGGGGCTTGGAACCCGTTTGTTGGCAACTGGATGAGTTCAAATGTGCTCTCAAACTAAATTTACCTAACGTGTTCTTCCTGGCGTGAAAATAAAATTGAAAACCTCGTAGACGAATCGCAATACACGTCACATACGAACTGACCCTAACCGTAGTGTCAAGTGCCCAACTACAGGAAGACCCTTTTATAAATTATAAAGGCTTGAGGTGCATGAAAATTCATGTTATTTTAGCCTCCAATGGCCCAAATTCCTTAAAAAAAAACAGTCTACTATTTCAAATCAGGAATTTTTGAAAATAATGTTGCTGTTTGGAGATATAATAGACCTTCTGTAAGACATATCGCACGTGTAAGTCGTGTGAAAAAAATCTAGGGTACTCCTTGAACCCCTTAAGCACATTGATGAATTTTACAGTTTTAGTTGGTTCCGTGATAACCTTATAGCCATTTGCAAACTTTGACAGAAATGTAATGAATGGAGTGTCATTACTAATTCCAGAAATAGATGGAAAGTTGGATGGCACCTCTCGAGATACTGTTGTTATGGTTAGTGGCTTGTATTCCTTCTTTAGTTTATTAAATTAAATTAGTTTTCTGGGAATATCTAAGAAACTGTTGGGGTTAGAGCCTTAAAATATGATTTTTGGGGACCCTTTATGGCTCTTGAGTTTCGTTTCTGTCACCAAGGGTTTGAAAATGAGCTTTGTGTCGTCGTTGTACGCCATAATAATGATAATAATTAAAAGAATAGTAATAATAATAATAATATAACAATACAGGGATAGGGATATAATAGACCTTCCGTACCATACCCGCACGTGTAAATCACGTTAAAAATTCTAGAGTACCCCTTGACCCCTTAAGCGCATTATATGTATTGATGAATATTTCAGCTTAATTTGGATCCGTTATAACCTTATTGCAGTTTGCAAACCTTCACAGTAATGTTATAAATGGAATTGCATTGCGTCTTACAGAAATAGATGGACCTCTGAGATTCTGTTGCCATTGTTACCGGCATGCATTCCTTCATTAATTTAATCGAATGGCATCTAATTTATTTAAATTATTTTCATAACCACAAGATGGCGGCTGAGCGAAATTTTAAAATCCCGCTTTTATTTCTTGTGTCCTAATCATGCGATTGAAGTTTGAATAAAACACCTACACAATAATCTTCATGTAATAATACATAACTCTAAGGCCTTTAATAAAGAAATCCAACATGGTGACCATCCAAAATATTTAGACGGTTCTCAATATCTACGAATCTATTACAGCAATCAAACTGACAATTTGTATGTTGATAAGAGGCAATTAATATTAGTAGGATATATGAAAATAGGCTATTTAGTTCTTCGCGGAACTACTTGTTCCTACCTCCAAACAATGTTCTATACTTCAACATTTCTCTTTCAACCATTCTTCTTTTATCTTCTTTCATATTTTGCTTTCCTCATTTATCACATATCCGCATCCTTCGTTTCCTTCATTCATATGCTTTCAATTTGCATTCATCAATCCTGGTAAATCCTGAATGATCCCTCCTAGCAATTTTCTAGCAGCTTCGGTGGTGTAGTCGGTAGCATGCAGTTGCTGTGCCCAAGATAGCGGGTTCAAACCCGGCCGAAGTCGTCGGATTTTTGAAGAGCGTTACAAATCCTTCAGTATGCCTTCCTCCGGATGGGAAGTAAAGCCGGCGGTCCCGTGTCATAGATTTATGGCATGTAAAAGATCCTTGCACTAACTAATCTTGTGTGACGCTAAATTACTAGGTTAGATTTCGTTGTAACTCTCTATCAAAGTTCCAACGTTCGCCACTAGATGTCAGTGACATCTGGTAGCGAAAGTTGGAACTACTTGAAATTGAACGAAACTTGTAGCTCACCCCATGGGTGTCCGCTGGAAGCAGCTACGGCCTCTGGCGAGCTGAACATTGTCCTCGGACACTCCCGGCACTAAAAGCCATACGATAAATAAATAGCTCGTCAATAACAAACATGAATAATCAGCACTTCAGAAAAAAAGACAAGTAGTTCCGTGAAGAACTATACAGCCTATTTTCATATATCCTACTTATGCTAATTGCCACTATCAACATACACAATTTCAGTTTGATTGCTGTAATAGATTCGTAGATATTGAGAACCGACTAAATATTTCGGATGGTCGCCATGTTGGATTTTATATATGTAGGTCCTAGAGTTTACTGTTACATGCAGATTATTGTGAACGTGTAGTATTCAAACTTAAATCGCATAATTAGGACACAAGAAAAAACAAGGAGATTTAACATTTTTCACAGCTACCATCTTGAGGTTATGGAAACAATTGAAATAAATTAGATGCCATTGGATTAACATTCGGATAAAGATTTACAGTACCAAGTTTCACTGCACGCGGATGGTTAAATTACGAGAAACGTCCATGTGAATATTTATAATTCGCGTCACCGCCATGTTGGATTTGTGATCACCAGGTTATTTAAAGTCCTATAGGTAAACTTAAGTTCATAGCCCCTATGAACATTAAAAAATGCAGTTTGATTGCTAAAATAGATTCGTAGATATTCAGTATCGTGTAAATATTTTGGATGGTCGCCATGTTGGATTGTTAAATGTATAGGCCATAGAGTCATGTACCATTAAAGGAAAATTATTGCGTAGGTTCATTATTCAAACTTTCACTTCGATCGCATGACTACATCACAAGAAATAAAAACTTAATTTTAAAATTCGCACTGCCGCCATCTTGAGGTTATGTAAACAATTGAACTAAATTAGATACCAGTGGATTACAATGTGTATAAATATTTCCTGTACCAGGTTTCAGTGCGCTTGGAACATTAAATCGCGAGAAAGGTCTATTTAAAATGTTCAAATTCGCTTGGCCGCCATGTTCGTTTTGTAGTTAACCGGTTTTTGAAAATCTTATAGATGGAATTCCAGTAGTGCCCTTTATCACCGTACACAATTTTAGGGAGATACCGCTAATAGTTTCAGAGATATAGAATGCCGGTGAAATATTTCGCACATCCGCCATCTTGTGATTATGTAAACAATTGAACGAAGTTAGATGTCGGTGCATTACAATGTATATAAACATATACTGTACCAAGTTTCATTGCGTTTGGTTGGTCAAATCGCGAGAAACGTCTATTTAAAAATCGCAAATTCGCTTGGCCGCCATGTTGGTTTTGTATTTACCAGGTTTTCAAAAGTCACATAGGTGAACTTATAGTAGTTCCCTCTATCACCTTAGAAAATTTCAGTGTAATATCGGTAATAGTTTCGGAGATATTGAATGCTGGTGAAATATTTCGCACAGCCGCCATGATGGATTGGTGAGTCGTAACAAAATTTGAAGGGCACGGTCGAGGTCGCCGGGAATAGTGCTATGAACTTTCCGAGTTTCATTGAAATCGCTCCTGCCGTTTAGATTTTATTAGGGGGGGGCACACACACGAATCACACACACACACACACACACGGACAAAAGGTGATCTCATAAGCCTATTTTTTCAAAATTGAAAGTAGGTTAAAAACGATTTTTCAGTTAAACTAAAACTGCTGTACACTGAATATCTTGGAGCTTTCATAAAGGATGAATGAATGGATAAAAACCTGAAGTGTCCCTAAAAGGGCAAAGAACTACCTCGAAAGGGGAAACTCGTTGGTCATGGTTAGTTTTGCTACTATGGCGGTCATAATGTTTACTTGAACCACCGTCTTTCTAACTCCTTCCAATCCGTCTTTGTGTTGCTGTCCTGGACCATTGAGGTCCTAGTAAGTGTCGGAAGTCGTCCGCCCATCTTCTTCTCGGTGTATGGATCCCACATGGCTGCTCTCTGCGCCCATTACGCTCTTAGTACAGGGCAGCTGCACAGAAAAAAAAGACTTTGTTCCAAAAATAGTGCTATGGTTGGCTTTTTGTAAATCGTTAGAAAAGCACAAAAAAGCTTAACTCTGAATTTTAGAATAATTTGCACGATCATTTTGTCGGAAAACTCAAAAAAAAAAACATTGAAAAGCGCTTTTCTCTAAATCGACGTATTTTAAAGAAAAGTTAAAAAAAAATAATGTAGAGGACATTGTCACCGACAATTCGTCTCATTGAGGTCATGTCATACGTTTTGAAATGCAGAAGCTAGGTGGCGCCAAAGTCTCCAAAAATGTGTTTTTTCACTATTTGTCCTACAAAATATGTTTTGTTCACAAAAAAAGAATCGGAAATTTGTTCCTCTCAAAATTGTCTACAACATTTTTTTCCTCCGCCTTACCGTTCCACAGTTATAGTCTGACGAAGTGTGAAAATTGTACTATTCAGATGGCACAAAGGTTAATATGTGTACAGTTATGATTGATACGTTGCGATTGAAATAGATATGATTATTTGAGCTAATTAACAAACACAGCCTGCCTCCTGTTTGACCGAGCCTTAGGCAGCTGTCCCACACCGGTCCCTGTCTAAATTATGCCCACCGCTCTCTCCGCAGTAACAATAGAAGCCTTGACTACGCAGCGTTGCATTTGCTGCGCTCTAACTTAGGAACGGTAATTCGGAGGAAACAAACGTTTAAATAAATGTTGCAGACAATTGTGAGAGGAACAAATTTCTGATTCAATTTTTTTGTGAAAAAACTATTTTTTCTAGGACAAAAATAATTAATTGTACCTAAAAATACTTTCGATATCAGCTGCGGATGTTGGAAATGCTGTTTTCCAGCCAAGAACGGAAAAATCAGCTGCATTCCCACACAACAAATTAGTTATGAATTCTAACTCTTATAGAGCTAGTCTTGTTTACGTAACAGCTATTCGGATTTAAGATATCGTCGGCATACCACTATTTCTATGCAATCATCTCGTCTGTTCTTATCAGTTTACAAGTGATAAGAAATTGTTGAATGAGGAGTAGACTAAGTAACAACAAAAATGTTAACAATTCTACTCTATGTTTTGAAATTAGCTGTACCACTTCTTTTAGTAAACTTAAAAATGTAAGCACTGAAGCAGTGGTTATTGTACTGCTGAAATATAACTGACCACGGTAGGTTATTTTGAGAAGTTATACTTAATTTTTATCATTATTAGAAGTTATATTAGAAGCATTGATTATAATCAATGGTAGACGTGAGCCTGGATGACTTGTGTAATGCATAAGGATAAAAAGTCCGCGACCAAGCGGAGTTGAGGGACTCCTCTGGCGACTACCTGGAGTGTCGAGTGGAATTGATGCCCGCCCTAGAGTGCAGTTCTTATGTTAAGAGGCTATGGAATTTCCAAAATGATCAACATTTCCTAAATATTACGGTATTTATTTGCGCCATATTAATCTAGGGACTTTTAGTTTTCTAACGGTGCATCCCTGAGGCTGCTTCACTTCTACTTTCCATGGGCAGATGGCCTCGCTGTTCCGCCCTTTAAAACAACAATACAACAATAACCAACTAACTAGCATCTACTTTCCCACAATCGTGCGTGCTGTTAGTAAACACACTGGAGTACATTTGTATTTCTACTAGAAAGTCCGTCCTGCTCCGCAACATTCGTTTCAACGGTAGAATAGCACTTTTCCATACATTTGCTGCTCGCTTGCCTTTTGTTTCTACAGTATTTGAACTTTGACGTCTTCATGTTCCCGAACAGGTGATAATAACTTGGTGCCAAGTCGGGAGTGTACGGTGGTTTGACAGCACTGTGAATCCAATTTTATCAATGGCAGCGGAGGTCTCTCGACTAGTGTGGGGCGGGCATTATCACGTTGCAGAACACACCTTTTGCCCATATTCCTGGCCACCTAGTTTGAATGGCACGACGTAAGCGCTTATAGCCCAGGCATATCAAGTTTTAACCTAAAAAAATAATGTAAAGCTGAAATTTGGCATAGATGTTCCCTAGTACCCTAGTAACAAATCCTGAAAAGTCCCCATCTCTGCGTTGTCCGCGTCATAGTTTTTGGAGAGTTCAAAAGAGCTAAAATGGGGCCTAAGTGCCAAAAACAGCATTTTTGCTTCCTGTGTTCAAAATATTGATCCAAATTCCGTTCTAATGAGCTTTGATAGTAATAAGAGAAGGACTGCGTTATATATATTGGTCGTAATTATTGCCATACATTTAAACAGATGAGTAATCAAACATTTTTAGCTCAACTTTTCTCACGAAAATTCAGCTAATTTGTCATTAGCCGGGACTTTTCGTGTAAACAGCTGCTGATAGCGACTCAAGATCCGAAGTAAAAGATGTAAAGCACACTTGTAGCTTTAAAACGATACATTGCCCATGTTCATCCGACAAACAGCAGCAGAGATACAGTTACAAATATAACAGTGCAAGTGTGGCAGTCTCTTTCCAAACGGGCTGGCTGCGTGGCTCAGGGGTAACGCTCTCGCTTGCTGAGCCCAAAGTTGCAGGTTCGTATCCTGGTGCAGTCAGCTGGCATTTGAGGGTGCGCAAATGCGAGGGAGCCGTGTCCGTAGATTTACTGGCACGTTAAAGATCCCCTTCGGGGCAAAATTCCGGCACCCTGGCGTCTCTAAAAGCCAGTGTAGTTAAAAGGGACGTAAAACCAATAACATTATTAATATTATGTTTGCATGCCGCCGAAGTCGGCAGAAGTGAAGCCAGCTGATATGATGCTGTGACCGGTTGTTTGGCAATTTTTTGGCTGTATTTCACTACCCGAAGTTCGTTGAGGCTTTTGCACTCCAATTTGGCACTATCGTAGAGACAAGTGGCGAACTTCTCTCCAGGTGATATTATGGCCTTTTCATCTGGAGCCGTAGGGACGAATACCTTCATTTCCTGGCGTAAAGATGCGGAATCCTTCAATATTTTCCAGGCTTGCTGTTTGATGTACTCTACCCACAGCTTTCCTGTGCGAGATTTCTGGCTCATTGAAGAAAATGTGTCATGAAGCGACTCTTTGAGACGTTGAAGGCATGTCGTTGACGGTGCCTTCTTGGAATGCGGTAAAAAACGCCTGTATTTTGTCCTTGTCATCCTTCAGCCCGTCGTTCATGTTGAGTAACATTGTCCCGACAGCCTGTTTTGTCAGGAAATGCGCTCTGTGGGCCCTACAACATGCACAGTTTCACGTTATTGATACATTTGAAATTGAAGGCATAACGTAATCATTAACAGCGAGCTAATTGCAAGCCTACCTAGAATATGCGTGTCCAGACATCATGTGAGTCACTGACGATTTAGCGTATATTTCCGCTCAAAGCTCCTCCAAACCGCTTCCATTCATCACGTAGCCGATTGCCCCAAGAAACGACATCAGAAGGTGAAATCTGCCTAGACGAACAACCACGTTTTTGAGTTTCTCTGAAGTGTCCGATGCGACTATCTCTGCAACTTTCGCGTATAGGGGCTGGTCAAACGTTACGAAACAAGTGCTTTCTTTCAGTTCCGCGCACTCTCTTGCGGCAAACTTCAACGCGGAATATACAGTTGATGGATAGCTCGGTTCCTAGTTAATGAACGTCAGGGCATCAACTGGCGTTGTCTGGGAAGCTGGTTGAGCATGAGCAGACATAAAGCCTTCATAAAGCCGTTCCACGAAGCGGGTAAATTAATACCTGACCACCGTCCAGATAACCACAAGGAGTCCATCATCGACGCAATAGCCACTCCGTAATCTTGACGTCCTTTGAACCAGTAGAAGAGGGTTTCCGATACCACGAAATGTTGAACTTTCCCATTGCCGCAATTACACCAGCATTAGGAACTTCTCGTGTACGTGGGAGTGGAGATACTTCACTGTCAGGCTCTGGACCTGTGCACTTGATGCCTCCCATGCAGTGAAATGTGTTTCGCCCGTCCAATGTCCTTGTATGTTATAGTCAGCGTTGTCAAAGCAAAACTGCGTGAACGCTCCAGTATTCGGGATAGGACGTTCTCCACGAAGCGCTGAAACTTCGTAGCTGTGGACTTCCGCAACATTTATTGAAAATCCAAGACTGTTTAGAAGCTGAATTAATTGTTTCGAGTTTTGATGGCCTGCTCCGACAGGCCGAGTGCTGTCACCTAGAAACGCGATCGGGTGCCTTTTCAACAGCGGTTATGCTTTGGGACCGTAACTTGGTAACCGTTTCTCGCATAGACATGGATAATGTACCAATGTAAAGCTAAAAGTATGCTTTATAACTTCATTCTGGGGCTTTAGTCAATATCAGCAGTTGTTTAAAAATAATGACCTGCTAATGACAAATTAACCAAATTTTCGTGTAAAAATTGTGCTAAAAATGTTAAATTAGTCGTTTTTATCCTTCATCAATAGCAATAATTAGGCCTGATAAGTCCGTTATCCTACTGGTTCATTTTTATTAATTGCTAAAGCTCGCAAGAACTAAATTTGGATCAATATTTTGAACGCAGGAAGTAAAAATGCTGTTTTTGGCACTTAGCCCAATTTAAGCCCTTTTGAACCCTCCAAAAACTATGACGCGGACACCGCAGAGATGGGGACTTTTCAGGATTTGTTTCTAGGGTACTAGGGAACATCTATGCCAAATTTCAGCTTCACATTATTTTGTTGAGGTTGGCCGTGTTTTTGCATATAATTGCATGGTCGCCGTTTTGCGGATTTTTGCACAACTGGAAACAGCCGTCAATGCATGGGCAGGCAGCATTCCGATTGCAAAAGTGCATTAATTTACAGGAGATTATGTTGAGAAGGTGGACGTAACAACTGATGTGTAGTGTACTTCATTTGGGTAGAAAATATACAGTGTAAAACAATATAATACTGCCCTTCGCCTTTTGTTTCGAAATGTTTTCCTTGCCTGAAACAACCTACTTTCGACATCCTCTTTGTGTCGTCCATTGCTGGTGAATGTTCTTCCTGCTTCCTTTAGCTATTCCCCTGGCAATTTGACGTCCATATGGGATTCTTATTTATTTTAGCTGGATTCCATTATTAGCCTACTTTTCACATTTTGAAAAATGAGGAAAAAGTAGACTTATGAGATCGGGCAAATGTGTGTCTGTCTGTCCTTCTGTCTGTCTGGCTGGCTGGCTGGCTGTGTGTGTGTCCCCCCCCCCCTATCAACTCCTCAACGGCTGCAGCAATCGAAACCAAATTTGGTAGGAGTAAAGGTCTATACCTGAATATCTCACGGCCATATTTGAAAATGATGTCAGTGCTACCAACTGCTGAAAAATCGCAATTGAAATTTGAGCTCCATGTTGGATATCCTGGAAGGTATGAATGGGCACTATTTCAAAATTGGCACACATATAGATAATAATATTGCAGTCTAACCATTCGTTAGATAGCTAAAATCATGAACCATCAGGGTAATCTATAATTATCAATGTGTTCTTAAACCACATGACTTTATTACTCAATATAACAATGTTTCATTTTATGTCATTAACAGGGTCTAAAATCTGTTCCTTTCAAACTGGCTGTCACGGTTCGCTTGACAGTCCGAACCCTCTTCCCGAGCGGCCGGTACACAATAGAAGTGGAGTGAGGTCCTACATCACCTCCCCCTCGTTTCCTGTCTGAAGGCTTTCTCCCCAAGCAGTAAAAGATTTTACAAGACAAACACTGTGGTCCCAGTGACACACATATCTCAATGGATTTAAACGGAATATTATGCAAATAGGTTCTGGATGAGCTTTCACATTTACTCCTACACTGAGGATATTAATAATTGGCTCCAATATAGGCCCATTTCAACATGAAGGCACGAGATTCATAACACATTAGTCCATTAGGTAACCGGTATCTTTAATAAATATTGCGGCCAGCCCAGGCTGCCGTCTGGGATTCGCTTCAACGAGCCGAATCACTCAACAAATAGTTCTCGGGGAATCAGATAGCGTGCGAAGGTGTCCATTGTTTTCCTCCCACCTATCACGGGATTCGAACCCAGAACATTCCAAATATCCATAATCAGAGCTAGGGTCAATATCACTATATACGCTCTGGCATAAAGTACATCTCTCATTACGCCCACGGCATACGAGATTTCATACGAAGAATAGATACCCTGGTCCCTCCTAATGCTATGATCTGCGTCCTATAATTACCAAGAGAAATCTATCAATTACTCTATAAGCTTTTCACATAAGCTGCAAATTCAATTCACTAAAAGCTCTTCCATTTCCTGGCATAATTCTATTCCCATTAATACAATATTCTGATATCAAACTCTTTTCTTAATCCCGTAACGTAATCTTACTGTATAATCTTACTGCTTAGATCGATAAGTCTCGCCCTTTAGCGTAAATATTTCTTGTTTACAACATTTTGCCTGATGCGTTCATTCATACCTTTATATACATTATTATTATTATTATTATTATTATTATTCTCACTGACAAAAATTTACCAATATCCGACACAACTCATCTACAAATCGAACAACCATGTTCGTTCATTACGTTTACATAACTGATTTGCCATTTCTAATTACTAGTGGTAACGATTAATCCACTCACTGATGCAAAATAACATTTCAAATCTATTAAAATCAACACAATAATGAGTAAACTTGGAGAGTCTATCTCCTACTCTGATTCTTACTGGCATCTTTATAATTCTGAAATCACACTACATGCAGTGGCCTATACCTCTACTTACATAATTTGTGGGGTACTCACATATCTTAAGGCTCGTCACGGTGGTTCCAACCACTCACATCCTTCCTGGTCGCCTGCCATATGCAGATTAGTGCGACATTTTCATCTCGAATACACACATTTTCTGACACATATTTGTCGTTAACCACACGACACTTTGCATTTCTATAAAGAAGCTATTGCTTCCAACACACATGACACTTTAAAACACTTATTAAACTATTAATTTAAAAGACATTTCACATATAATTTACATAACACACGTCACTCCGTACACTTTTCCTTGGTTGAAATTCCCTAGCAAAGGTATCCAAAATTGCAGGTGTCGACGGCATCTCCCGTACTCCTACCAACTCCTGATTGAAAGTCTGGTTCGCTTGCCCTCGGAATTCACCAACAGTTTATCCATACTCCTACGGTAAGCTTCATAATTCGCATAAATATGCTAACTTCCGTCCTGAGTGTTATTATTTGGTATTCAAAGACATTACCAAATGCTTCGTAAGGTTTCTTTTAGCGCATTCCATCGTAATTAGACATGTACGATCAGTCAATATTTTATACATTGCGCTTAACACTGTGCATAACTTTACATAGATTATTATTTACAATAGTTCTGCAACTTATCTCACACGTTGCTTCCTAAGTGAACACACATTGTTCGTACTGTTTACAAAAACTGTATAGCGACGACTGTTTGCGACTCTCGGTGACAAACTATGTCCAACTGTGTAAACTGCGTTAAGACTGGCTGCAACACTGGCGTGCGCCTGGCGTGATGACTGGCTTCAAAACTGCGTAAGACTCCGGCTCTGCCAAGGGTCGACTCCCTTATATTGGATTCCCACGAAAAGTAGAGCTAAATTTTCCCGCGCTATCTCGACTCCTCTCTCAGCACGATTCTGGTCTCGAAACCATGCTCATCGGGTTCCTTTTCCTTCACTGATCCCAGAACTGTCTGCTTGCTGAAGAATCGCTCGGCCAATTAATTAATATTAATTCCTTTCTCCATAGCGTGGGGACGCTATCTCCCTGGGAATCCCTGGCAACCTCGTTAAAACCAAGCCGCGAACAACCATAGTCTCTGTTCTTCCGCACTTCATTAAATCTGCGTCAATTTCGCAGATTGAAGGCTCTAAAATTAGCCTCCTGGCTAAAGATTCATCTGTGTGCCACTCTCATATCATTGCGTTACTCCAATCATGAGTAATCAATGATTTTCCTTGGGATCTTCCCACCCCATTCTTACATCCATTCTCAGTCGGGGAAAAACTGGGTCATTATTCAGGCCCCCAACCTCCTCCAGACGACATAACGAGGTCAGCAAGATGGACGTGGCTCCATGCTGCACCTCCCACAATTCTGGGCCAATTAGTTAAACGTCAAACTCTGCACTTTCCGTGCTCCAAGTCCAGTATAGCCTACTTCAAGTAGTCTAATAATGCTGTATTTCGCTCAATTTCCTGCATTATTTTAATAAATAATGTCATTATCAACTGGAATCACACCAGTGATTAAATATACACTTTTCTCTAGGGGTTTTTACCATGAAACTCCCTCAGCAGATCTCGGGTTCGTTCCCTGGTGGAACCTTTATACTGAGATCACAGTCTCTGAGATCCACGTTCAATATCAGTCAGCATAAGCCCTCGGGTTCAGTATAGGGGTATAGTTCCTGCTTCGGGCGCGTAAGGTCCCGGATTCAAACCCCGGACGTGCCCTGCATTTTTAGCATATTTTCAATTTTGCAAAAATAGGCTTATGAGATCACCTTTTGTCCGTGTGTGTGTGTGTGAGGAATGTGTGTGTCCCCCCCCCCCAAATAAATTCTAAACGGCTGGAGCGATTTGAATGAAACTCGGTAAGTTTATAGCACTATTCAGGACGACCCCGACCGTGCCCTTCAAATTTTGTTACGTCTCACCAATCCAACATGGCGGCTGTGCGAGATATTTCACCAGCATTCAATATCTCCGAAATTATTCCCGATATCATCCTGGAATTTTTTACGGTGATAAAGGTAACTACTAGAAGTTCACCTATGTGTCTTTCGAAAAACTGGTAACTACAAAACCAACATGGCGGCCACGCGAATTTGCGACTTTTAAATAGACGTTTCTCGCGATTTAACCAACCAAACGCAATAAATTTGGTACAGTATATGTTTATACACATTGTAATGCACCGACATCTAGTTTGGTTCAATTGTTTACTTAACCACAAGATGGCGGATGAGCGAAATATTTCACCGGCATTCTATATCTCGGAAACTATTAGCGATATCACCCTGAAATTTTGTACGGAAATAAAGGGCACTACAGGAAGTTCATCTATAAGACTTTTACAAACCGGTTAACTACAAAACGAACATGGCGGCTAAGCGAATTTGAAATTTTTAAGTAGACCTTTCTCGCGATTTAATGTTCCAAACGCAATGAAATCTGGGACAGGAAATGTTTATACACATTGAAATACACTGGTATCTAATTTAGTTCAATTGTTTACAAAACCTCAAGATGGCGGCTTTGCGAATTTTAAAATAAAGTTATTTCTTGTGTCGTAATCATGCGATCGATGTGAGAGATTGAATATTGCACCTACGCATTAATTTTCCTTTAATGGTACTTGACTCTTTGGCCTATACATATAACAATCCAACTTGGCGATCATCCGAAATATTTAGACAGCTCTGAATATCTACGAATCTATTATAGCAAACAAACTGATTTTTATTGTTCATAGGGACTATGCACTTAAGTTCACCTATAGGACTTTAAATAAGCTGGTGATCACAAATCCAACATGGCGGCGACGCGAAGTATAAATATTCACATGGACGTTTGTCGCAATTGAACCACCTGAGTGCAGTGAAACTTGGTACAGTAAATCCTTATACGAATGTTAATCCACTGGCATCTAATTTATTTCAATTGTTTCCATAACCACAAGATGGCAGCTGTGCGAAATTTAAAATCTCCTTGTTACTTCTTGTGTCCTAATTATGCAATTGAAGTTTGAATGCTACACGTATACAATAATCTTCATGTAACAGTACATAACTCTAGGACCTACATATATAAAATCCAACATGGCGACCATCCGAAATATTTAGTCGGTTCTCAATATCAACGAATCTATTACAGCAATCAAACTGAAATGTTATATGCAGATAGAGGCAATTAACATAAGTTGGATATATGGAAATAGGCTGTATAGTTCTTCAAGGGACTACTTGTTACTTTTGGTTTATCTCTTGAAAAGAGTCTGTAACGTCAAGTATAATTTGACTCGGCAGAAAAAAAGGTAATCATCATGAAAGACGGACTACATTATGTATTTGATTTGAACTTTCGCGCGGCAACGGGCGGGCCGTCGGCTAAACGTGTTGCCCTTAGGCCATAGTATGTTTATATTTTGACTGAGTTTTTAATTTTAATTGCTGATAAGTATGTTATAAACATACGTGTGTAAAGATAAATTCGGATGTTGGCGCAGAGGTCACCCCGACCAACAAGGCCGGCCCCCCAGCGGCGAGCCCCCCTCGTGCATCGCCTTCCGCCCAGGTGGAGTTCCCCACTAGCACCCCATTTATTTATTAAATACATTATATACATTTAACATATCATACATTAATATGTGGGCAAAGTACATTGTCTTACATTTTATACACTGTTTAGGTTGCTATTGCTAAGTGAAATTACATTTTGTTCTTGTTTTAGAGCCTTATTTGTTTTGCGGTTTCATTATATTATTTTAATTATTGTTATTATTCACTGATTTGTTTTGCACTACACTGCACTGTTAATCTTCACTGTTCACTGTATTGTATGGACACTAGGATGGTAAAAGATTTCACTAGGGGGGGGGGGGGGAGCTTTTTTTTATCACTAGCATTTTGTGAGAAATGCCACCATTTTAAACTTGGTGCTGTCACCATGATTTGTCGCTGCATGTGGCGAGCCAAAACCATACCACCTCATATCCTTTGTGCTCTAAGTAATGATTACCGATACTTTCATTCTTTTTGATCTCTCTGTTAGTGAGGTGTTGTTAGAGAGAAAGGAGGCTATGGGTATCTATGGCATTAGGTGATTGGTGGGGGAAAGAGATGGACATTGCTTGGTGTGCGATTGTCATTAATTATATTTTGGGGTAGTGGAGAGGTGTATAAGGCTTCCTGAAAGAAAGGGTGATTTATTTGTTGTGCCTTTTTTAAATATTGAAGGCGTTGTTTGTATATAGTGGTTAATATTGAAGGAAATGTGGAATATTGGGCCAAGTCAGCTGATGGGGTGTCGTATGGTAAGTGGTATGCGATTCTAATTGCATGGCGATCCAGTTTTAAAAGGTTAATGTATAGGAGGGGTTTGGCAGCGAGCCATGCTAGGGTAGCATAAAGGATTACTGGGCGGATGAATATTTTGTATATATTAATAACTTGGGGAGGTTTTAGTCCCCATGTATGGCCTGTAAGGGAGCGGGTGGCTACGAGACGATGATAGGCTCTGCGATATTGGGTTGTGATATGATGGCTCCATTGAATGTTATTCTGAAACTTTATGCCGAGGTATGTCAGGGTGTTAGTTTCTTGTATCGTGACTTGGTGAAGGGTTAAGTGTACTTTGTTTTGCGGTCGAGAAATTCGGGTTTTTTGGCGGAAGATTATTAGTTGTGTTTTCTGTGGATTTACTGTTATATGTCATATGTTGAGCCATGTTTCTAGCGAGCTTATATATTGTTGCATTAAACGGGTGAGTGTGGTGGTCGTTGGAGCTAGTGCTAGAATGGTTAATCATCGGCAAATTGATATAGTTTTAAGGGCGGTTCCGGATGGGGAATATCAGCCGTGAATAGGATGTAGAGTAGCCTCCGTGGCTTAGGCGGCAGCACGCCGGCCTCTCACCGCTGGGTCCGTGGTTCAAATCCCGGTCACTCCATGTGAGATCTGTGCTGGACAAAACGGAGGCAGACAGGTTTTTCTCCGGGTACTCCGGTTTTCCCTGTCAAAATTTCATTCCAGCAGCACTCTCCACTATCATTTCATTTCATCTGTCATTCATTTAATCATTGCCCCAGAGGAGTGCGTCAGGCCTCGGCAGCCGGCACAGTTCATATCCTCGCCGCTAGATGGGGGCTTCATTCATTCCATTCCTGACCCGGTCGGAGACTGGAAGCAGGCTGTGGATTTTCATTCAATAGGATGTAGAGTAATGGAGAGAGCGGTGATCCCTGGCGCACACCTGCTCTGAGGGAAAACGAGTGAGATATGGCGGTACGAATCTTGACAGATGCTGTGCGTCTGTGTAGAAAGGCATATAAGAGACGGATGATAGAGATTGGTAGAGGAAAGTGCCGGAGTTTGTACATTAAGATAGGTAAGTATACTTTGTCGAAGGCTTCTTGTACATCTAGACATAGAAGGGCGGCTGTGTGTTTTGGTTTGACATATGCATGAAGTGTGGATGTAATGTGAAATAAGTGGTCTTGCGTGGAACGATTTGCTCGGAAGCCAGCTTGAGATTCCGGGAAGAGATGTAGTGTTTCCAGATATGCTCGTATGCGTTTAGATAGGATGAGTTCGAATATATTCGATAGGATGGGTATGAGACTAATTGGTCGATACGAGTTTGGGTCAGAAGGGGCTTTTTGTGGTTTTAAGAAAAGTAAGATTACAGCACTGCACCAATGGTGAGGGTAATATCCTGTATAGAGTATTGTGTTATATACTAAGCAAAGCAGCTGAAGTAGAACGGGTGGTGCTTCTTTGATGTGTCGATATGTGATAGTATCTGCTCCTGGTGCTGTGGTTTTCCTTTTATGGAGTACGTTGGATATATCTCTGGGAGTTATAGGTTGGTTTAAGGGGTGGTTTGTATCAATTTGAGGTAGATGGGTGAAAGAGGGTTGCAGGTCTGGTGTGGCTTTAGGATCGTTGAGTCTATGAACAAGGTTGGTCTCTGGGTGTGTAAATTTAGGGTTAGGAGCGGGGGAGAAAACTGAGTTAAGATGAGAGGCGAAAATATTTGCTTTTTCTAAGTCATTAGTAGGTACTGTTTGAGGAGTTCGTATGGGGTAAGTGGGGGTAGAGATTTTTGTTTTAGTTAGACTTTGAAATGATTTCCAGAACTTAGATGTTTCTAATGTTCGGGAGAGTTGGTTGCAGGCTTGGTTCCAGTATCGCTTCTTGATTGCTTTTATATATGGTTTTGCATGTCTTAAGATGTAGCCGAAGATGGTGGAATAATAGATTAAACCTTTGATTTAAACTTTCTTTAGCTTCCTCCTATTACACTACGTGTGCTGCTCTTGCTTCGCGTGTGCTTCAATTGTGATTTAATCTGAACAAGGACAGTTTTGGTAAATATAGCTTCACATATGATTTGTCACTAATGGTAAAATTTTTGTCGTCAAATACTTTCATCACATTGAACCTCGGACCGTTTGATGTATGGTTTTCAGCTCCAAATGCGGTCATCTGGGTGACAAGGTGACTCTCTAGTGTTAGTTTGTCCTGCGGCCACAAGGTGTCTCTGCACTCGAATGAATAGTTCTTATTTATACCGCTAGAAGCGTGGCTCAAGTTTGAGGGAGTGAGCCAACCAATGGCCACACACAGCTTAATTTATTTATTTATTTATTTTATGTCTTCGGTAGTGGCGAAGTTAGGGCTCATGGCCCTCTCTTACACTTAACCACGAAATATGGTACCAGTACACAGCTTATGATAATTTCGAAAATACAAAAAATATTATGATGATAATAAATTAATTATGCTAATGCTAATATTAGTAAAAAAAAGCACATGAATAATGATAGTAATAATTATAAAAATACAAATAATAATAATAATAATAATAATCACAATGTCACAGACCTTTCTATAATATCCTAGATATAATCCTAGCTCAGTCATACGTCCTATCATCCATCACCATTCACACGGGGCAATCAGCAGTATTCAACAGGTAATCTCGGCATGCGGCCTTAAATTTATTTATTGTTGTGGAATTTCTGATATCGGGAGGAGTTGAATTCCATAGTCGAGACCCAGCTACAGCAAAAGAGCGGTTAAACATGGATGAGTGGTTGATGGGGATGGCGAGGGAAGAGCCAGATCGAGTGCTTTGATTATGATACGAGGACAAGTAACTAAATTTTGAAGACATGTACATGGGGGTGTTTTCATGCAGAAATCGATAGATGGATGTCAACAAGTGAAATTTACGGCGTTTATCAGGTTTAAGCCATGTTAGAGCACGGTAGCTTGGGGTTATGTGGGCATCGTATCTTAGATTGATAGCGAACCGAAGACAAGAGTTCAATGCTTGTTGGAGTTTCATTGTTAGCCCATGAGTCGCGTCAACGAGATCGATGTCACAGTAGTGTAGAATTGGTAGTATTAGTGTCTGGATGAGTTAAGTCTTAATGTCTAGTGGTAAAATATTCTTATGGCGCACGAGTGGGTGAAGGGATGCATATATCTTTTTACGTGTATTTCTTATATATGGTAACCAGTCGAGAGTTTCAGTTAAGGTTAACCCAAGGTTCCTTACTTCTTTACTAAAGGGGATGGTGATTGAATTCAGTGTTACTGGAGGCACAATGTAGTTGTTTTTTAATGAGTTTAGTAACTTATGAGAGCCGATGATGATAGTTTGGGTTTTCTTAGGATTGAGCAGGAGCGAGTTGTCATCGGCGTATGACACCTGTCAGCGTTCATCATTGGTAATACAGAGTATAGAGTGTTAGGCTGCTTCAGTGGTGTAGTCGGTAGTATGCTGAGCTTCTATGCCCGAAATCACGGGTTCAAACCCGGCCAAAGTCGTTGGATTTTTAAGAGCGCAAAAAATCGCGCACATTATGCCTTCCTTCGGAGGGGAAATAAAGCTGGTGGGCCCACGGCATAGATTTATGGCACGTAAAAGAACCTTCCACTAACTACAAACGTGTGAAGCTAAATTTGTAGGTAAGATTTGATTAACGCTCTCATAAGTTCCAAATTTCGCTGATAGGTGCCGGTGCGGTGGTATCTAGTATCCAAGTTCGCAGATAAGTGTCATTGACAGTATCAATTAGTAGCAAAAGTAGGAACTACTTGAAATTGATCGTCTGCAGTCCTTACCTGAATCACATATTACACACACTAATACAGCTATCACAATTAACACCTGTTATTAGACAGATTCTACATACACCCAAAGTACACGGGGCTACATGACCGCGTTGTCGCAGCCCCTAAACTGAGTAACCAACCAACCAAACTAGAATGTTATGTTAAGTAAGCCGTTCTATGTCCTTTGTTGTCAAATTATGAAATTAAAACCAAAAAAGCAACCACATTTTTTTACATGAAAGGAAACCTCTATGGACATCAAATTGGCAGGTGATAAGCTGAAGGAAGTAGGAGACTTCTGTTACTTACGAAGCAAAATAACCACTGATGGACGAAGCAAAGATGATATAAAAAGTAGGTTGGCTCAGGCAAGGAAAGCATTTATATAAAAAAGGAATCTGTTGACATCGAATATAGATTTAGGTATTAGAAAGACATTTTTGAAAGCCTTTGTCTGGAGTGTGGCGCTCTATGGAAGTGAAACTTGGACTATTGGTGCAGAGGAAAGAGGAGAATTGAAGCGTTTGAAATGTGGTGTTACAGGAGAATGATGAAGATCAGATGGGTAGATAGGGCTACAAACGAAGAGGTATTAATACGAGTGGGTGAGCTGAGATGTTTCTGGCGACTGCTAATGAAGAGAAGAGATAGGAATATCTAGCTTAGTTGTGGAAGGAAGGGTCGAGGACAAAAACTGTATGGGTAGACCAAGGTTAGAGTATGATAAACAGATTGCCTCGGTTGTAGGATGTGGTTGAGTTGAAACGATTCGCTCAGGACAGGGAGGCATGGAGCGCTGCATCAAACCAGTCAAAATACTCAAAGACTCAAACAACAAAAACCGATAAGGGACGAGACATTATTTCGATTATTATGACTGTATCTGTATCTTGGACTTACACAACCCTGTTAAAATCAATTAGCAGAAGTAAAATGATACAATAAATGCATATTTAGTTTCTTGTATCTCTTGGTCTGTAGATGAAAATGGTCGGTTCCTTAGTTTAGGGACTGCGACATCGCGGTCATGTAGCCCCGTGAACGTTGGGTGTGTGTAGAATCTGTCTGATAACCGATGTTTTATTGTGAAGGCTGTATTAGTGTGTGTTATCTGTTTTATTAATTCAAGTAAGGACTGCAGACAATAATTTCAAGAACTGTAGTTCCTACTTTTGCTACCAAATGCTACCGTCCACGACACCTAGCTGTGAAATTGGGTACTACTAGATGCCATCGCAACCAGTGCCTGGTGACGAACGTTGGAACTTAAGAGCATTAATCAAACCTAACCTACAAATTTTGCTTCTCACAACTTTGGTTAGTGGAAGATTCTCAAACATGCCATAAATCTGTGACATGAGACCGCCGGCTTTACTTCCCCTACGAAGGAAGGCATACTGAGGGATTTTTAACACACTTAAAAATCCGACGACTTCGGCCGGGTTTGAACCCGTACCTTGGGCATAGAAGCTCAGCTTGCCGCTACTTCAATTTGTAAAGCGACTCTGAAGACAGGATGTATGTAGACCATTAAGTCCCCAATGGCTATAGTTGGCAAAGTTGCCTGATTAATGCCCTTAAGTCATGACCCGGGGTTTGTACTTCATTAGACTCGTCCTCCTCCACACTTGACTTCCCGTTCGCTAAACTCTCAAGGGCTCCTTGTAATCTCTCAAGAGATCTGTCCATGGATCAACCGTCCTGAGTTCCAGTTGTTTTACGACCACACAGCGTGAAGTCACGCAAGATCTAAGGTTCAAATCGTGCCGCCGACATGTCCATCCTGAGTGTGGTCTTCCACACTCCCTCCAGACAACTGCCAGGTTATTACCTACCCCACTGCTACACAGGCCCCGGGCTAAGGCGATAGACGCCCTGGGCAAATGGTCTACTGGCGCCCTCTTTCTAATTTATCTTTTTTTTTCAAACAACTACGTTACTAATATTGTGTCACAGGAAATAATAATAAAAGTAGGTCGTTCATACAATTTTGCAGCCATTTATTGATACATTAATCACACTAAAACCCAGATTACAAATTCAAAAGTAAAATTTTAAAAGTACAATATACAGAAACATTTCAAATCAAAGTTTCTTTTCTGGCTTTTAACTTTGCAAATGTATTTATGATGTCAGAAAAGTCTGTGCTGAGGGTTACGTCTTTTTCACAACACAATAACAATAGAGAATTTAGTTTGCTGTCTGAAAGAGTTATAATACTGTATTATAATATAATCACGAATAAACATAAATACTAGGAATTTATGTGATATTTAATATTACTTTTATTCTATATTCACGTTAATTATAGTTATTTTATCCTACTTTTTAAAGATTTCCCTGTCATATTTATTTTTAAAGTTGGGATTGTATGGTCAATCTTTTTCTGCGTTCAGCGTCACCTAAATTTCGGCGACCCCTAAAATTTGGCGCCCTGGGCAAATGCCAAGTATGCCCGTTTATTGCCCGGGGCCTGATCCTACCGCACACAGTAGTTTGAGTTATACACGCTAGATAGGGGTATCAACAATAAACGGATGCGCTGGGGTCCCGTAGTCACCAACCCGCGTCCACTAGTTTTGAGTTCCTGAGGGCGGAGGGGGGTAGACGCAGTAGGTGAATGGAATCTAATCTCACCGTCAGTTGTCATTGAAATGGTTTACGCAATTTCTCTTTCAAACAATTTGGTACGTTCTACTGTGGGCGGCTTCGGTGGCGTAGTTGATAGCATGTTGAGTTTCTATGCCCAAGATCGCGGGTTAAAAATCCCTCAGTATGCCTTCCTTCGGAGGGGAAGTAAAGCATCATGGCGCGTCTCGCTCGGAAGTGATGGGCTCCATCTCAGCAACGCTGTACAGCTTTTGCCGGAGCGGCTAGATGGAGAACCATGTGTTATTTCCTCGTACAAATACAAACCGATATAAAATAAGTGAATTAATTTACGTATTTCACAGTCATACAGCATAACTTTTTGATGGATAACGATTATAACGCAACCAAAAACTACATTTTCCAACCACCCCGAGCCGAGAAAAAGTTACCTTACAACAATGATAACAACTTTGTTTCTTGGACACACAAAATTGTGAAATTAATAAACCAGTTATACAACATTCTAATGTATATTGTGTTAAAATTTGGATTCGATCTGATGACGGGCTGTTGAGATAATAATTCTTAAATGTGACGCATGGTTGAAACACGCTTAAAAATGTGCACGTTTTGTGTTCCAAATGCGATAAAAAATATTAAAATATAAATTAAAAAATCCAAACCTACATGAACTAACGTAGAATAGAACGAAGAAAATGTTGATGGTATTGGATTTTATGTAGGTCTATTGGTTACTTAACAAATAACCTTCAAACTCGAGTACACATAATACTTTGGTCGACATTAGTAGTAGTTGACGGTGGCGTTTGGCGGCAAAAGTAGGAACAATTTGAAAAGTCAAAGTTGCAGTCCTTACTTGAATTATAAAACAGATACACACACTAATACAGTCATCACAATTAACACCGGTTTTCAGACAGATTCTACACACACCCAAAGTACACGGGGCTACATGACCGCGTTGTCGCAGCCCCTGAACTGAAGAACTAACCAACTCAGTTCATTGAATTCATCTCATAGGATGTTGGCGTCAAGAAGGACATCCAACTGTAAACATCATTCACACAGAAAAAGTAATCTGGCTCCGATCGACATGGGATAGTGAGCAGGTATTAATACACTCTCTAGAGCAGTGATGGACAAAGTACGGGCCGCGGGCTAGTCTAATCCTGCCCGCGACATGGTTATAAATTACAATTACGCATAGGTCATATTTCCTCTTCTGTGTACCTAGAAGTAAAGAACTACCTAATTCAATCTCATTGTGTTTATGCGTTTTGTGTAATATCTTTTTGTGTGAAAAATATCCACGACGAATTTGAATGAAGATTTCAGAACTTCAAATTTATTGAACCTGACTTGGACGATTACAGCATTCCATTTAATGTTGACTGTGAAACAGTAAAATCAGAGTTGCAGCGAGAACTGATTGAGTTACAATGTAATAACGAATTGAAGCAACTATTCCTCAACGTTTCGAAAATTGAGTTCTACAACGCCCTACGAAAATCAAGCTTCCCAAACTAGAAATCTCATGCACAGAAGATAACTGCCATGTTCGCATCTTGCTATATCTGCGAACATGGGGTTTCTACAATGAAACTTTGCTAAAAAAAATAGCGTCGGAAATAGATCGACAGACCACCATTTAGCTACGCTACTAAGAATCAGCTCAGTTTCAACCAGATTATGACAAACTTTTAGAAGCAAAGTCACAGTTTCGCTTGTCACATTCTCCTTCCTCTTCTAAAAAATAATGAAGGTGTGTTCTTTTTCCTAATTTTTCTACCATTTGTAGCCTAAAAGTTTTGTTTGTTCTAAAATTCAGAAATACAAAGTGTATAATCTATCTATAAACAAGTGTTTTTTTTTCGGCCCGGCTAAATTATTTTGTATGAGCACTGGCCCTGCTCCTAAAATATTGTTACGGCTGTGATTTTGTTTCGTCGCCTCGCCGCGTGAGTCACCGCTGCCCCCGGGCTATGCTCTGCCCCTGTGTATTACCTGCGTCTTACGCAACAGGGCTACTAGGACAAAAGGGATGGTCCAGAATATTCGTGACCCAGCCAGTGATGGAAATCTCGAGAAGCCGTGAATCCTGGACGGGTCTAGATGTATTCATTGAGTCACCAGCCTGCTATATAAGAGCGACCTGGCCAGCGAGGTGGACAGTGTTTTCTTTGAGCTTGTGCGTGCTTTTATCTGAACGACAGTTGTTGGTGACGTGGCTTGCGAAACCCTAGTGAAGCTGATTCTCTTGACAGCGAAGCAGAGTGTAGTGGTGAGTGACTGGCTATCGTAAATAACTGTAGCTTGTGTATTCAAGGAAGTGTTGCAGGTAGTTCTACCGTGGCCACCGGTCCCATTAGGAGGGATTAACTTCTGTGGCTAATTGAAAAGTGAAAGGCAAGTGTTCCCTACAAGAGGAAACTAGAGTGAGATACTAATTGCTTGTATTTGCTATCTGTGTGGTGTATCTTTCTGGCCCGCAATTAAGCTAATACGTTCCTTTAAAGGAACAATTTGTGTTCTGTTTCTACCCACCGTAATCCAGTTAACGGAAGTGCCACTAGGGGGTGGCACGTAACAATATTGTAGGGGACCTGAGAGGGTGCCCTCCACAATGTAATATTTGGGGGGATGAAATATGAGTAATTCGGGGATGCTTGTAACTCGAGTGTAAGAGGTGTCGGTTAAGGAGTGGTTCGAGAGCGTGGATGCAGCTCGAGAGGAGAACTCCCAAATGTACTGTTTGATTGGGTAGTTTGAGGGTGTGACAATGGAGAGAAGGGCGGTTCAGTAAATACGGATTTAAGCAGTACAGTCGCTAAGTGACTTAATGTTAGCGTGCGCGTGCGGGCTGAGAGAGAGCCTGCTGATTCAAGCACTGTGATCGTGGCTATCTGCTGAAGCCACGAAGCAATTGAACAATAATGCTAGGGGATCCTACCTAGAGGGAATCTAGAAGGGTAGGATCTTACCAGCTAGTCAAATAAATAAATAAATAAATGTAAGGACCAGTTATCTAGAGATTGTGTTATTTTAATGAGTGTACTTCTATGCAGAAGTATTAATAATGCTTTCAGAACAGCCAATGTGCTTAATACAACTCCAGTACAAATAACAGGGGAGGAAAAGTGTAAATGTATGTGTATGTGATGATGATCGCTACACTTACCAGGCTGGCGCAGTCGTCCGGCAGAGGTTTCACACTACAACACCTGACTGAGTCTGGCTGCGTGGCTCAGGGGTAACGTTCTCGCTTGCTGAGCCCAAGGTTGCAGGTTCGAAACCTGGCGCAGTCAGCTGGCATTTGAGGGTGCGCAAATGCGAGGGAGCCGTGTCAGTAGATTTACTGGCACGTTAAAGATCCCCTTCGGGGCAAAATTCCGGCACCCCGGCGTCTCTAAAAGCCAGTGTAGTTAAAAGGGACGTTAAACCAATAACATTATTATTACACCTGACTGAGAACGAATGACCTGGAGGCATGACCTCTCCGAGTTTTTATAGAGCCTGTGTGCCGTGATTACAGAATTGTGCATTCCTTGTGTGTCGTAGCCCTTCCTGGGGTCGTGAGACCACCTGAGTGCATTTAAGTAATGAGTTTTCTAGATTTATAGATGCAGTCGTAGATTGTAGAATTATGTTCATGTTATGTGATTTTAGGGGGTGTAATTAATAGGGGATGAGGGTGGCATACCCTACGGGTATAACAATATTTGCCCATGTCTGCTCTGGAGGGATCAATGTGATTTGTCCAGGCACAAGGATCTCAAATGTCACGTTACCTCCAATCGTTGATTACTAGACTCATCTCCATTACCTGCAACAGCTGGGTCTTCATCGTTTAGTGTCCAGGCTCTCATTACCCTGCGCTGTTCCTTGATTAAATTGGTCATAATCCATCTGCCAATAATTACAACATCGTAGGAGCTCATTGCAAGATAGCCCTATGTACAGACCACGTGTCCGTAACATTGTGTGACTTCACCTGTTTGGCACAGGGAGCGCTTGAAGTGGCGTACAGACATTGGTATGCCCACATAACCACAAGCTACCGTTGGCTTAAACCTGAAGAACGCCGTAAACTATTTTATCATTTTAAGCTTCAATAAAGTCATTGGTTGGTTGGTTCCTCAGTTTAGAGGCTGCGACAACGCGGTCATGTAGCCCCGTGTACTTTGGGTGTGTGTAGAATCTGTCTGATAACCGATGTTAATTGCGATGGCTGTATTAGTGTGTGTTATCTGTTTTTAATTCAGGTAAGGACTGCAGACATTCAATTTTCAAGTAGGTCCTACTTTTGCTACCAAACACCACCGTCGACGACAATTAGTTGTGAACTTGGTTACTAGATGCCACCGCAGTTGGCTCCTGGTGACGAACGTTGGAACCTAAGAGAGTTAGTCAAATATAACCTATAATTTAGCCTCATACAAGTGTAAATAGTGGAAGGTTCATTTACATGCCATACATTTGTTTGAAGTGAAATGGACAGCATGGACGTAGCATGTAGTTAGACATTGGACCTATCAGCGCGTTAAGTCATGTTGGCAACAATGTCCTGCATGTGTTGGTCAGAAATAATCTGAACTATTATGATCTATTAATGTGCAAATTTTGAATGAAAACCATTTATTTGTATAGAAATTACATGTATTTTAAAATTGGATCAATCAGCAGGCTTAGAACCATGTTGGAAGCACTGACGTATATTAGTTACTCCACATAAATCTAGAATGTAAGGTGCTATACGTGTGCAAAGTTTAGGGCTGTTGCCTTGAATACTTTCTGATATATTGATATTAGGGTAAAAAAATAGGGACAGCATTTATTAACGGTTGGCAGCCCTCGTTGCTCTTAAGAATACGCATAGTCATATCTGTCATAGTACACATACCACATACGAACTTTGGTTGAAATCCAATTGATAGTATAGAAGTTACATGTATTTACAATTGGTCCTATCAGCAGACTTAGAATCATGTTGGTAGTACCAAGGTCCATTAGATACTCCAAATTAATCTAGAATGTCAGGTACTATACGAGTGCATAGTTTAAAGCTGTCGACTTGCATACTTTCTGATATATTGGTATTTGGATAAAAACAATAGAGAGTGCATTTATTAACAGTTGGCAGCCTTGGTGGCTCTTAAGATTACGCTCAGTCATATCTGTCTATCTACACATAGTACATACGAAATTTGGTTAAAATCTAACTGATAGTGTAGAATTTATAAGCATTTAAAAATTGTACCTATCAGCAGGTCTAGAATCATTTTGGCAACTTTGGCGTGTATGGCCTCCTGGAAATTAAACTGAAATATTATTGTCTATATGTGTGCTGATTTTGGTGTAGCTCTCATGCATACCTTCCAAGATATACAACATGGAGCTGAAATTTTAATTGCGATTTTTCAGCAGTTGGTAGCACTGTTATCATTTTCATTTACGGCGTTGAGATATTCAGATAGAGGTCTTTACTCATACCATATTTTGTTTCGATTGCTACAGCCGCTTAGGAGTTGATATGGAGGGACACACACACAGCCAGCCAGACAGACAGACACACATTTTCCCGGATCGATCTCATAAGTCTACTTTTTCCTCATTTTTACAAAATGCGATAAGTAGGCTAAAAACGAATATTACGTGATAGTATGTATGTGTATCTTTATGCATTCATATACCATTCATCTGATTGCGATGAAACTTGGGTGAGTTGTTGTGTATACTCCAGAGAAGGTTTCTGACTTAGTTAATTCATTTTACAATTGGTAGCGCACGAGTAGTTTTAACAAATGAATGACGGCGTGCGAATCGTTTCAACGAAGTTCCGTCAGAATTCATATACCATTTATCCGGTTGCGATGAAACTTTGTAGAGTTGTTGCGCACGCTCCCACGAATGTTTCTGAATGACTAAATCCATTTTACAATGGCTTAGAAATAAAATATTGTGTATCCAAAGGCACTTCAAGAAACAAAATTACAACGCCAACACTTTCTTTGATTGGTATTGCAACGCATGCCGCATACAGCTTGTAATAATAATAATAATAATAATAATAATAATAATAATAATAATAAGATAGGGAACTGGAAAAGCAGGAACGAAAAATTCTCCGGAAGATCTACGGAGCAATCAACAGAAACGGCATTTGGATGAAGAGACCTAGTACTGAACTCTATCAAAACACCATTACGATAACAGACGCGCAGAGCCAAATTTTACACTCACATCCACTGGATGGCCACCTCCAGATTGCCCAAGAAACTACTCAGTATCATAACACAGAGCAAATGCGGCACAGAATGGCTTTAAGAGGTACAAAGAGACTTACAAATTATCAATATACAAAATTTCGAAGACCGAACTGAGTGCCAGACGAAAATCAAGACTGTTAAGTTCGAACCAAGATCTTTACGACAACCTGTAAAAAAGTGGACGGATGAGAGGAAGCGGGAACATTCCGAGAGAATGAAGAGATTTTGGGAGGAGCGGAGGAGACTCGCCTCCAAATGACATCATGTTATCAAGTTTAATCGCTCTCCTGTAGGGGAATTATCGCTTAAATAATAATAATAATAATAATAATAGTAATTATAATAATGTTACGGCTGTGAGTTTGTGTCACCGCTCGCCGCATGAGTCACAACTGCCCCAGGGCTGGGCTGTGCCCTGCCTCCTGTATTGCGTGCGCCTTATGCAACAGGGCTACTAGGACAAAGGGATAGTCCAGAATATTCGTGACTGGACCAGCGATGGAAACCTCGAGAAGCCGTGAACCCTGGATGGATCTAGAAGCTTTTATTGAGTCACCGGCCTGCTATATAAGTGCGACCTGTCAAGCAGTGGTCGTTGTTGTGTTTTACGAGCTAGTGTGAGCGATTATCCTGAGCGACAGAAGTGTGGTGACTTGCGAAGCCCCTAGTGTAGCGGGGAAGTGAGAAGCATACAGGGGACTGCCTGTGTTTTGAGTGAGTATGCTTTCACTGAGTGTCTGAGATATTGAGGTTACGAAATCCAGTGACATTGTTTCTCCCAGCTTGTGAACAGCGTGCAGCAAGTGCTCGTAAGTAACTGTAGTCGGCGTACATTAGGAAGAAGTTGCATGTAGTTCTGTCAAGGCCACTAGGCTCATTAGCGGGAGGATTAACTTCTGTGGTTTGTTGACAAGTGAAAGGGCAAGAGCTCTCCAAAAGCAAGAGACTTGAGGAAACTGGAGTAAGGTTCCTATTGCTTGTATTTGCTGATGAGTAGTGTAATTTTCCGGCCGCAATAAAGTTAATTATTTCTTTAAGCAGAAATTGGTGTTGTGCTTCCTACCCACCGTAATCCAGTTAACAAAAGAGCCACTAGGGGTGTGGCACGTAACAATAATAATCATAATAATAATAAAGACAGAAGGAAGCAGCATAGTCTAAGAATGAAGAAATATTGGGAAGAACGGAAGAGAAGACAACCAAGAGTGAAGAATTGAAAGTCGCATAAAATTATATTTATCTTGGAAAGTATGTGGAAAAGTGACGTTACATTGTTTATCGCTATAGTCCATAGCAGGCCTTAGCGGATAGAATAATAATAATAATAATAATAATAATAATAATAAAGGGCAAGACGTTTATTTAGACGACGACCTTACTAAGAATGAGAGAGACAGATTCAAGCAGCAATAAGAAGCATAGCCAGAGAACAGAGAAATAAAGGCAACAACGAAGTAAAAGTTGGATATCAGAAGATCCTTCTGAATGGCCACTGGACAAAATGGAGTGACCTAAACACAAACGATCTAAACACAAAAAACTGAGCACCAACAACCAGGAGGTGATACAGACGGTACACAAGGAGAACAAGGAAGAACTAATAATCGCCACCTGGAATGTAAGGTCTCTGAGAACGGAAGAAAGAGAAACGGAATTAAAGAATGCATTAGCTGACCTGAAATTCGATATACTAGGTCTTAGTGAGTTTAGAAAATATGGGCAGGAAATAATTGAAGCACTGGAAGGAGATATATTCAGCTACATAGGCGAAACGAAAGGACAGAAAGGAGTGGGATTCATAATAAAGAAGAAACAAAAACATTGCATTAAAGAAGTTAAGGGGGTCTCTGAGAGGATAGCTGTACTATCCCTGAAATTAAACAGACATACCTTCACAATTATCCAAGTCTATGCTCCCACAGAAGCTAGTACGGAGGAAGAAATCGAACATTTCTACGACCTTCTACAAGACACATTAAACCACTACAAAGCCCATAGAACCGTTGTAATGGGGGATTTCAATAATAAAATATGCAATCAAGAAATTGAGGAAGAGGAGCCGATAGGACCCTACGGCTATGGATCCAGAAATGAACGAAGGGACAGGCTTATACAATTCGCACAGGGACAAGGACTAAAAATCTTTAATACCTTTTTCAAGAAAAACCCAAGCAGTAGGTGGACATGGAGAGCACCAAATGGGAAAACAAGGAATGAAATTGACTTCATACTAGCAGACAGACTAGAGGGCATCAAAGATATCCATGTGATCAATGGTCTGAAACTTGACACAGATCACAGAATGGTTCGAATGAAAATGCTTATTCCAAAGAAACAATGCCCATACGTTAAAACCCAAAGGTTTGACCCGGAAAGAACCAACCGAATCCAGTACACAGAGAAACTGAAGAAGAACCTGCAAGAGCTGGAAGAACAAGAGGAGATGAGCACACAGAACCTATATGATAAACTGGAGAAGTGCATCACAAAAGATGCAACAGAATCCTCTATTCGGGTGAAAAAGTCAGGAAAGGTAAATAAGCTGAAAGAAAGCACCAGACGACTGATTGACGAGAGGGAGAAATTAAAACGGGAAGCAGAAACCAACCATCAGGAAAAGACAGAATATGCGGAATTGAACAAACGCACAAAAAGAGAAATCCGAAAGGACATCCGAGATCACAACACCGAAATGGTCAAGAAGGCTATAGAAAGATCGACATCAGTAAGAAAGATCAGGAAAGAAATATCAGATGGCAAACACTGGATATTAGGAGTGAAGGATGTAAAAGAAAATAGGCTAGCTTCAAGAGAAGAGATACTGCGACATGCCACGGAATTCTACGAGAAACTATACTCCAGCACCCTCGAGAGGGAAAGTATGATTCAAAATTTGAATAATCCGAAGAGTCACCAGGAAGAGGAAATACTCCCCATCCTTCAAAGCGAGGTGAGTGCAGCAATAAAAGAAATAAAAAATGAAAGATGCCCAGGTGACGATGGTATATTTAACGAATACCTAAAATGGGGAGGTGAGGAACTTGTAGCAATCATCACTCGACTCTTCAACACAATACTTGAATCTGAAGAAATACCAGTGGAATGGAAACTAAGCACTATAATCCTGCTCCATAAAAAAGGAGCTAAAGACGACATCAACAACTATAGACCGATAAGTCTGCTGCCAAGTCTATACAAACTGTTCACAAAAATATTAACCAAGAGAATGTCAAAATCACTAGAGGAAAACCAACCTATAAAACAAGCAGGTCTCAGATCAGGATTCAGCACGGTGGACCACCTCCAAACAGTAAACCAACTCATCGAAAAACTGCAAGAATTCAACCGTAAAGCCTATATTGCATTTATAGACTATAACAAAGCCTTTGACTCCGTGGAACACACATATGTTCTAGATGCCCTAGAGAACCAAAACGTACAGAAAAGGTATATCAGACTTCTAGAAAAAATCTACGAGAGTAGCCAGGCAAAAATACGGACAGAAATGGAGGGAAAACACTTCGAGCTAGAGAGAGGAGTGAAACAAGGAGATCCCCTCTCACCAAAACTATTCACTTGGCTGCTAGAAAACCAATTCCGGAAAATGAAATGGAAAACAAGACACGGCATCAACATAGATTGACAAAACCTGACACACCTACGGTTTGCAGACGACATCATACTCATGGCAAAATCTGCATCAGACTTAGAACTAATGGTATGTATGTCTACCCCTAATTATTCCCGTTTTTCCAACGGGGTCGGGGATGAGATGCGATGGAAGTCATTGTGGCGGTGGTTTTTACGGCCGGATGCCCTTCCTGACGCCAACCTCATGAGAGGAGTTAATGAGAGATGAAATGAATGATAGTGAATGAAACTGGGCAAGGATGTGGAAGGAAGCGGCCGTGGCCTTTCAGAAGGTACTGTCCCAGCATTTGCCTGGTGTTGAAAATGGGAAACCACGGAAAACCATTTCAAGGACAGCCGACGGTGGGGCTCGAACCCACGCGTCTACCGAGTCAGCAGAGAGCTTGGTCCCATGACCTAACGCTGTGCTTTAGCCAGCTGAGCCACTACTGTCGGTTAGAACTAATGGTAACAGAATTAAACAAGGTCAGCAAAGAAGCTGGCCTAACCATGAACCCGAGTAAAACGAAACTGATGACAAATGCGACAGAAAACCAGTAAACCTTGACGGTGACACATTAGAGTATGTCCAGGACTATACATACCAAGGTCAAAACATTTCATTCCATAACAATACGGAGAAAGAAATCAAAAGAAGAATTGGGCAAGCATGGAAAAAATTCTGGTCCTTGAAATTCATTTTAGGAGATAAATCTCAGAAACTAAGCCTGAAAACACAAGTTCTAGAGAAATGTGTAATCCCAGTAATGCTGTATGGATGTCAAACACGGTCACTAACTTCGCAGCAGAGAAAAACGCTCCAGATAGTCCAACGCAGGATGGAACGAAAAATCCTCAATATCACGCTGAAAGACAGAAAACGGAACGAGGAGATACGCAGAAGAACCAGTATTAAAGACGTCATCAACACGGCGGACAGACTAACATGGAAATGGGGAGGCCACGTAGCGAGGATGGAGCATAGAAGGTGGACGCACAGACTAACGATGTGGGACCCCAGAACCGGCAGGAGAAACGTAGGAAGACAGAGGACACGCTGGGCTGACACATTCAAGAAATTAATAATAATAATAATATTAATAACAATAATAATAATAATACTGCAGTAGTGCCTGTTTCTATCCAAGAAGACCCCACTAATGCCCTCGAAGTCCAAGAAAGGATATTCTTGCAAAAAATAGTGCGACTAAGGATCTTACCAGACGGAAGACGAAGGTACAAACCCAACTGTAAACTCGAGCAACACCTCACAGAAGGAGACGCCTGGCTTTCTACGGTATTCAGTAAATATGGAGAAAGAAAAAACGGTCCCAACTTGAGAGTTGTTGCTGATGCTTATGTGTTTTTCGGGGTCCTTTTAGAGTTTCGTTTCTCACAATGGGGGCTGAAAATGAGCTTTGTCTCACCCTTCTACGCTTATTTCAGCATGAATTTTAATGTAGTAGGGCCCCTGTTATGAGAGGTACGGAGAAGAGTTACATCAATGATTAGTGTCGTGCCTCTGGTGGATATCTGTATCAAATTTTACGTTAATCCACCCAGCCGTTCTCGAGTTATAAGGACACAAAAAATTGTCCACAGACAAAAAAAATATTTGAGCGTGCATCCGTCACAAAACAGTCTGAAACGGGCAAATATGTCAAATTTCCGTGGAAATGCAGAAAAAAACAGACAAACATTCATTTTTATATAATAGAGAAGGGATATAATAGACCTTCCGTACCACACCCGCACGTGTAAATCACGTGAAAAAATTCTAGAGTACCCCTTGACCCCTTAAGCGCATTGTATGTATTGATGAATATTTCAGCTTAATTTGGATCCGTTATAACCTTATAGCCCTTTGCAAACCTTCACAGTAATGTAATAAATGGAATTGCATTGCGTCTTACAGCAATAGATGGACCTCTGAGATTCAGTTGCCATGGTTACCGCCATGCATTCTTTCATTAATTTATTAAGTGAAATTAGTTTTCTGGGAATATCTCAAAAACTGTTTGTTTTAGGGCCTTAAAATGTGGTTTTCGGGGCTGAAAATGAGCTTTGTTTCGCCCTTCTACGCCTATTTCAGCATGTGTTTTAAGGGGGTAGGGCCCCTTTTATGAGAGGTACGGAGAAGAGTTACATCAATGATTAGTGTCGTGCCTCTGGAGGATATCTGCATCAAATTTTACGTTGATCCACTCAGCCGTTCTCGAATTATAAGGACACAAAAAATGGTCCACAGACAAACAAACAAACAGACAGACAGACACACAGAGAGACAAAAAAATTATTTTTGCGCGCATCCATCATAAAACAATCTGAAACGCGCAAATATCGCAAATTTCTTTGGAAAGTCAGAAAAAACAGACAAACTTTCATTCTTATATATATAGAGATAGAGATCTCATAAAAGGCCTATTTTTCTTTTCATGATTAAGGAATATCCCATCACAATAATTGTAAACATTATTAATTAGTCATATTGAATTCTGTTTTGAGTGCCGCTGTTACTTGTAATTTTTGTGGGGGAAAGTGAAAATGTGTGAAAGTACTTCAAAACGAAATGGCCTTACTTTAACATCAATTTTCTCAAATTTACTTTTTTGAAAATAAAAGACCGTTTTCTCAGGGACTACTGGTGATATCTCCATAATTATTTTGTCATTTAATGTATATTGCACACCGATACTGTGTGTCCTCGAAGGGTCAATTGGTTCAAGGAGATAGTAAAAAAAGCTCCAAATAATTAATTTAAAAAAATAGAGGTTCAATGAAAGAATATTTAAAAAATTATATTAAAGTTTTCCATACGAATGAGTATCAATACACTGAGAAAGAACAAATAAACAGTCCGTAAAAATAACATATATCTAATAGATGCTGAGAAAATGGGACATTCATATTGCCATTTTAACATTGGCAATGTAGGGTTTACGACTCCCCTTAAACGCTGACCATAGGAATGTGTACAACAGTTAACTTTTAAAATGTGTTTAATTTTTCCTCAAACTATAACTTTCCTTTCCACTACTTGACGCTCAAACCTCGTATCCGTCTATCTGCCTTTTCTTCTCCGTTAGAGGTTTTCCATCTGCATCCCTAATATTGCAGCAATTAGCAAATCGTGGTATAGCGGCTAGCATTCTTGGCTGAAGCCCCCGGAGGTCTGGGTTCGATTTCCGGCTTTGAATGCTGGAGCGGGTGACACTTGGCAAAAAACAATAACAATACAATACCACTCAGCCATCTTGGAAGTTTTTCCGTGGTTTCCCACTTCTACGGCAGGCAAATGCTGGCATTGTTCCTAAATAAAGGTCATGGCTGCCTCCTTCCCAACCTCATCCGAATTACAAATACACACACGAATACAGCCATCACAATTACACAGGTCATCAGGCAAATTCCACTCACACCCAAGTACACGGGACTACATGAACTCGATGTCGTAAAGCCCCTAAATCAATCAACAACAACTACCTTTCTTTCCCCAGAATGTTATCTCAATCCTTCGATAAGCTCAATCTATTTTTAGCCTATTTTCATTTACGGAAAAAAATAGGCTTATGAGATCACCTTTTGTCCGTGTGTGTGTGTGTGTGTGTGTCCCCTTATAACTTCTGAACGGCTGGAGCGATTTCAATGAAACTCGGTAAGTTCATAGCACTATTGCGGGCGACCCCGACCGTACCCTTCAAATTTTGTTACGTCTCACCAATCCAGCATGGCGGCCGTGCGCATTATTTAACCAGCATTCAATATCTCCGAAACAATTACCGATATCACCCTGGAATTATGTACGGTGATAAAGGGAACTACTAGAAGTTCACCTATGTGACTCTTGGAAACCTGGTAACTACAAAACCAACATGGTGGGTCAAGCGAAGTTGAAAGTTTTAAATAGACGTTTCTCGCGATTTAATGATCTAAACGCAATGAAACTTCGTACAGCAAATGTTTATACACATTGCAATGCACTGGTATCTAATTTAGTTCAATTGTTTACGTAACTTCAAGATGGCGGCAGTGCGAATTTGGAAAATTAAGTTTTATTTCTTGTGTTCTAATCATGCTATCGAAATCAACATTTGCATAATAAACGTACACAATAATCATCATATAAGAGTACATAACTCTATGGCCTACATACAGTATATTAAAATCCAACATGGTGACCATCCGAAATATTTAGATAGTTCTCAATATCTATTAATCTACTACAGCAATCAAACTGAAATTTTGTAAGTGTATAGAGGCTATAAGCATAAGTTCACCGATGGGGAGTTCAATAACCTGGCGAGCACAAACCCAACATGGCGGCAACGCGAAATTTAAATATTCAAATGGACGTTTCTAGCGTTTTAACCATCCGAGCGCAGTGAAACTTGATACAGTATGTGCTTATACAAATTTTAATCGACTGGCATCTAATTCATTTAAATTATTTTCATAACCATAAGATGGCGGCTGAGCGAAATTTTAAAATCCCGCTTTTATTTCTTGTGTCCTAATCATGCGATTGAAGTTTGAATAAAACACCTACACAACAATATTCATGTAATAGTACATAACTCTAAGGCCTTTAATAAAGAAATCCAACATGGTGACCATCCAAAATATTTAGACGGTTCTCAATATCTACGAATCTATTACAGCAATCAAACTGACAATTTGTATGTTGATAGAGGCAATTAATATTAGTAGGATATATGAAAATAGGCTATTTAGTTCTTCGCGGAACTACTTGTTCCTACCTCCAAACAATGTTCTATACTTCAACATTTCTCTTTCAACCATTCTTCTTTTATCTTCTTTCATCTTTTGCTTTCCTCATTTATCACATATCCGCATCCTTCGTTTCCTTCATTCATATGCTTTCAATTTGCATTCATCAATCCTAGTAAATCCTGAATGATCCCTCCTAGCAATTTTCTAGCAGCTTCGGTGGTGTAGTCGGTAGCATGCAGTTGCTGTGCCCAAGATAGCGGGTTCAAACCCGGCCGAAGTCGTGGGATTTTTGAAGAGCGTTACAAATCCTTCAGTATGCCTTCCTCCGGATGGGAAGTAAAGCCGGCGGTCCCGTGTCATAGATTTATGGCATGTAAAAGATCCTTGCACTAACTAATCTTGTGTGACGCTAAATTACTAGGTTAGATTTCGTTGTAACTCTCTATCAAAGTTCCAACGTTCACCACTAGATGTCAGTGACATCTGGTAGCGAAAGTTGGAACTACTTGAAATTGAACGGAACTTGTAGCTCACCCCATGAGTGTCCGCTGGAAGCAGCTACGGCCTCTGGCGAGCTGAACATTGTCCTCGGACACTCCCGGCACTAAAAGCCATACGATAAATAAATAGCTCGTCAATAACAAACATGAATAATCAGCACTTCAGGAAAAAAAAAAAACGATTTTTCAGTTAAACTAAAACTGCTGTCCACTGAATATCTTGGAGCTTTCATAAAGGATGAATGAATGGATAAAGCCTGAAGTGTCCCTGAAAGGGCAAAGAACTACCTCGAAAGGGGAAGCTCGTTGGTCATGGTTAGTTTTGCTACTATGGCGGTCATAATGTTTACTTGAACCACCGTCTTTCTAACTCCTTCCAATGCGTCTTTGTGTTGCTGTCCTGGACCATTGAGGTCCTAGTAAGTGTCGGAAGTCGTCCGCCCATCTTCTTCTCGGTGTATGGATCCCACATGGCTGCTCTCTGCGCCCATTACGCTCTTAGTACAGGGCAGCTGCACAGAAAAAAAAGACTTTGTTCCAAAAATAGTGCTATGGTTGGCTTTTTGTAAATCGTTAGAAAAGCACAAAAAAGCTTAACTCTGAATTTTAGAATAATTTGCACGATCATTTTGTCGGAAAACTAAAAAAAAAAAACCATTGAAAAGCGCTTTTCTCTAAATCGACGTATTTTAAAGAAAAGTTTAAAAAAATGTAGAGGACATTGTCACCGACAATTCGTCTCATTGAGGTCATGTCATACGTTTTGAAATGCAGAAGCTAGGTGGCGCCAAAGTCTCCAAAAATGTGTTTTTTCACTATTTGTCCTACAAAATATGTTTTGTTCACAAAAAAAGCGAATCGGAAATTTGTTCCTCTCAAAATTGTCTACAATATTTTTTTCCTCCGCCTTACCGTTCCAAAGTTATAGTCTGCCGAAGTGTGAAAATTGTACTATTCAGATGGCACAAAGGTTAATATGTGTACAGTTATGATTGATACGTTGCGATTGAAATAGATATGATTGTTTGAGCTAATTAACAAACACAGCTCGCGTCCTGTTTGACCGAGCCTTTGGCAGCTGTCCCACACCGGTCCCTGTCTAAATTATGCCCACCGCTCTCTCCGCAGTAACAATAGAAGCCTTGACTACGCAGCGTTGCATTTGCTGCGCTATAACTTTGGAACGGTAAGTCGGAGGAAAGAAACGTTTAAATAAATTTGCCGACAATTGTGAGAGGAACAAATTTCTGATTCAATTTTTTTGTGAAAAAACTATTTTTTCTAGGACAAAAATAATTAATTGTACCTAAAAATACTTTCGATATCAGCTGCGGATGTTGGAAATGCTGTTTTCCAGCCAAGAACGGAAAAATCAGCTGCATTCCCACACAACAAATTAGTTATGAATTCTAACTCTTATAGAGCTAGTCTTGTTTACGTAACAGCTATTCGGATTTAAGATATCGTCGGCATACCACTATTTCTATGCAATCATCTCGTCTGTTCTTATCAGTTTACAAGTGATAAGAAATTGTTGAATGAGGAGTAGACTAAGTAACAACAAAAATGTTAACAATTCTACTCTATGTTTTGAAATTAGCTGTACCACTTCTTTTAGTAAACTTAAAAATGTAAGCACTGAAGCAGTGGTTATTGTACTGCTGAAATATAACTGACCACGGTAGGTTATTTTGAGAAGTTATACTTAATTTTTATCATTATTAGAAGTTATATTACAAGCATTGATTATAATCAATGGTAGAAGTGAGCCTGGATGACTTGTGTAATGCATAAGGATAAAAAGTCCGCGACAAAGCGGAGTTGAGGGACTCCTCTGGCGACTACCTGGAGTGTCGAGTGGAATTGATGTCCGCCCTAGAGTGCAGTTCTTATGTTAAGAGGCTATGGAATTTCCAAAATGATCAACATTTCCTAAATATTACGGTATTTATTTGCGCCATATTATTCTAGGGACTTTTAGTTTTCTAACGGTGCATCCCTGAGGCTGCTTCACTTCTACTTTCAATGGGCAGATGGCCTCGCTGTTCCGCCCTTTAAAACAACAATACAACAATAACCAACTAACTAGCATCTACTTTCCCACAATCGTGCGTGCTGTTAGTAAACACACTGGAGTACATTTGTATTTCTACTAGAAAGTCCGTCCTGCTCCGCAACATTCGTTTCAACGTTAGAATAGCACTTTTCCATACATTTTCTGCTCGCTTGCCTTTTGTTTCTACAGTATTTGAACTTTGACGTCTTCATGTTCCCGAACAGGTGATAATAACTTGGTGCCAAGTCGGGAGTGTACGGTGGGTCTGACAGCACTGTGAATCCCATTTTATCAATGGCAGCGGAGGTCTCTCAACTAGTGTGGGGCGGGCATTATCATGTTGCAGAACACACCTTTAGCCCATATTCCTGGCCACCTAGTTTGAATGGCACGACGTAAGCGCTTATAGCCCAGGCATATCAAGTTTTAACCTAAAAAAATAATGTAAAGCTGAAATTTGGCATAGATGTTCCCTAGTACCCTAGTAACAAATCCTGAAAAGTCCCCATCTCTGCGTTGTCCGCGTCATAGTTTTTGGAGAGTTCAAAAGAGCTAAAATGGGGCCTAAGTGCCAAAAACAGCATTTTTGCTTCCTGTGTTCAAAATATTGATCCAAATTCCGTTCTAATGAGCTTTGATAGTAATAAGAGAAGGACTGCGTTATATATATTGGTCGTAATTATTGCCATACATTTAAACAGATGAGTAATCAAACATTTTTAGCTCAACTTTTCTCACGAAAATTCAGCTAATTTGTCATTAGCCGGGACTTTTTGTGTAAACAGCTGCTGATAGCGACTCAAGATCCGAAGTAAAAGATGTAAAGCACACTTGTAGCTTTAAAACGATACATTGCTCATGTTCATCCGACAAACAGCAGCAGAGATACAGTTACAAATATAACAGTGCAAGTGTGGCAGTCTCTTTCCGAACGGGCTGGCTGCGTGGCTCAGGGGTAACGCTCTCGCTTGCTGAGCCCAATGTTGCAGGTTCGTATCCTGGCGCAGTCAGCTGGCATTTGAGGGTGCGCAAATGCGAGGGAGCCGTGTCCGTAGATTTACTGGCACGTTAAAGATCCCCTTCGGGGCAAAATTCCGGCACCCCGGCGTCTCTAAAAGCCAGTGTAGTTAAAAGGGACGTAATACCAATAACATTATTAATATTATGTTTGCATGCCGCCGAAGTCGGCAGAAGTGAAGCCAGCTGATATGATGCTGTGACCGGTTGTTTGGCAATTTATTGGCTGTATTTCACTACCCGAAGTTCGTCGAGGCTTTTGCACTCCAATTTGGCACTATCGTAGAGACAAGTGGCGAACTTCTCTCCAGGTGATATTATGGCCTTTTCATCTGGAGCCGTAGAGACGAATACCTTCATTTCCTCGCGTTAAGATGCGGAATCATTCAATATTTTCCAGGCTTGCTGTTTGATGTACTCTACCCACAGCTTTCCTGTGCGAGATTTCTGGCTCATTGAAGAAAATGTGTCATGAAGCGACTCTTTGAGACGTTGAAGGCATGTCGTTGACGGTGCCTTCTTGGAATGCGGTAAAAAACGCCTGTATTTTGTCCTTGTCATCCTTCAGCCCGTCGTTCATGTTGAGTAACATTGTCCCGACAGCCTGTTTTGTCAGGAAATGCGCTCTGTGGGCCCTACAACATGCACAGTTTCACGTTATTGATACATTTGAAATTGAAGGCATAACGTAATCATTAACAGCGAGCTAATTGCAAGCCTACCTAGAATATGCGTGTCCAGACATCATGTGAGTCACTGACGATTTAGCGTATATTTCCGCTCAAAGCTCCTCCAAACCGCTTCCATTCATCACGTAGCCGATTGCCCCAAGAAACGACATCAGAAGGTGAAATCTGCCTAGACGAACAACCACGTTTTTGAGTTTCTCTGAAGTGTCCGATGCGACTATCTCTGCAACTTTCGCGTATAGGGGCTGGTCAAACGTTACGAAACAAGTGCTTTCTTTCAGTTCCGCGCACTCTCTTGCGGCAAACTTCAACGCGGAATATACAGTTGATGGATAGCTCGGTTCCTAGTTAATGAACGGCAGGGCATCAACTGGCGTTGTCTGGGAAGCTGGTTGAGCATGAGCAGACATAAAGCCTTCATAAAGCCGTTCCACGAAGCGGGTAAATTAATACCTGACCACCGTCCAGATAACCACAAGGAGTCCATCATCGACGCAATAGCCACTCCGTAATCTTGACGTCCTTTGAACCAGTAGAAGAGGGTTTCCGATACCACGAAATGTTGAACTTTCCCATTGCCGCAATTACACCAGCATTAGGAACTTCTCGTGTACGTGGGAGTGGAGATACTTCACTGTCAGGCTCTGGACCTGTGCACTTGATGCCTCCCATGCAGTGAAATGTGTTTCGCCCGTCCAATGTCCTTGTATGTTATAGTCAGCGTTGTCAAAGCAAAACTGCGTGAACGCTCCAGCATTCGGGATTGGACGTTCTCCACGAAGCGCTGAAACTTCGTACCTGTGGACTTCCGCAACATTTAATGAAAATCCAAGACTGTTTAGAAGCTGAATTAATTGTTTCGAGTTTTGATGGCCTGCTCCGACAGGCCGAGTGCTGTCACCTAGAAACGCGATCGGGTGCCTTTTCAACAGCGGTTATGCTTTGGGACCGTAACTTGGTAACCGTTTCTCGCATAGACATGGATAATGTACCAATGTAAAGCTAAAAGTATGCTTTATAACTTCATTCTGGGGCTTTAGTCAATATCAGCAGTTGTTTAAAAATAATGACCTGCTAATGACAAATTAACCAAATTTTCGTGTAAAAATTGTGCTAAAAATGTTAAATTAGTCGTTTTTATCCTTCATCAATAGCAATAATTAGGCCTGATAAGTCCGTTATCCTACTGGTTCATTTTTATTAATTGCTAAAGCTCGCAAGAACTAAATTTGGATCAATATTTTGAACGCAGGAAGTAAAAATGCTGTTTTTGGCACTTAGCCCAATTTAAGCCCTTTTGAACCCTCCAAAAACTATGACGCGGACACCGCAGAGATGGGGACTTTTCAGGATTTGTTTCTAGGGTACTAGGGAACATCTATGCCAAATTTCAGCTTCACATTATTTTGTTGAGGTTGGCCGTGTTTTTGCATATAATTGCATGGTCGCCGTTTTGCGGATTTTTGCACAACTGGAAACAGCCGTCAATACATGGGTAGGCAGCATTCCGATGGCAAAAGTGTATTAATTTACAGGAGATTATGTTGAGAAGGTGGACGTAACAACTGATGTGTAGTGTACTTCATTTGGGTAGAAAATATACAGTGTAAAACAATATAATACTGCCCTTCGCATTTTGTTTCGAAATGTTTTCCTTGCCTGAAACAACCTACTTTCGACATCCTCTTTGTGTCGTCCATTACTGGTGAATGTTCTTCCTGCTTCCTTTAGCTATTCCCCTGGCAATTTGACGTCCATATGGGATTCTTATTTATTTTAGCTGGATTCCATTATTAGCCTACTTTTCACATTTTGAAAAATGAGGAAAAAGTAGACTTATGAGATCGGGCAAATGTGTGTCTGTCTGTCCTTCTGTCTGTCTGGCTGGCTGTGTGTGTGTCCCCCCCCCCTATCAACTCCTCAACGGCTGCAGCAATCGAAACCAAATTTGGTAGGAGTAAAGGTCTATACCTGAATATCTCACGGCCATATTTGAAAATGATGTCAGTGCTACCAACTGCTGAAAAATCGCAATTGAAATTTGAGCTCCATGTTGGATATCCTGGAAGGTATGAATGGGCACTATTTCAAAATTGGCACACATATAGATAATAATATTGCAGTTTAATTTCCAGGAGGCCATACATGGCAGTGTTGCCAAAATGATTATAGGCCTGCTGATAGGTCCAATTTTTAAATGCATATAACTTCTACTCTATGAATTGGAATTCAACCAAATTGTGTATGCGCTATGTGTACATAAACAGATATGACTGAGCGTACTCTTAAGCTGTTAATAAATGCTGTCCCTATTTTTGTTACCCTAATATCAATAAATAAATAATAATAATGTTATTGGTTTTACGTCCCTTTTAACTACTCTGGCTTTTAGAGACGCCGGGGTGCCGGAATTTTGCCCCGAAGGGGATCTTTAACGTGCCAGTAAATCTAATATCAATATATGAGAAAGTATGCAAGCCAATAGCTCTAACTTTGCACACGTATAGTATTTAGCATTCTAGATTAACTTGGAGTAACTAATATACGTGAGTGCAGCCAACATGATTCTAAGGCTGCTGATAGGTCCAATTTCAAATTGCATGTAACTTCTATAATAACTAATGGATTTCATTCAAAATTGGCACAACAATAGATCGTATTATTTCAGATTATTTCTGACCAAGAATGCATTACATTGTTGCCAACATGATTTTACACGTGCTGTATGTAGCGTCCATGCTATCCATTGGACTTCAACCAAATTATGTATTCTTTATCATAAGAGATGGAACTGAGAATATATTCAGTCATCAGGGCTGCCAACTGTAGTGCTCTATTAGGCTACATTAGGCTACATTATGCCAGGTATGCAGTATTTCGAACTAATTTGAAATGTCTATATTACCAAATTAATTTCGTCATTATTATAGATAGATCCATAGAGATTAATCATTGGCATGAATCTTAAATTTTAAGAAAAGTAGGTTTTTTAGTTCGTCACCGAACTTCTTGTTTTTTATTTACATTTGTTGATTTTAATCATGAATACTTTTTTCAAGACGGAGTCCATACCGTTTAAAAGCACACTCAAAACCTATGTATACTGTACCCATGTGAGTAATCTCGATGGAAAATATGCTTCTGCCTCCAGCTAGCATCAGGGCTCGAGCGTGTACCGTTCTCCCATGTAGCAGTTGCATATTTTGGATTTGAGGCTAAAAGGTATCAACTCTACAATGATAAGGCACAACTCTATTCTAAAACTTTAATTCTGTAATAAACTTCATGGCTTCACACAAACAAAACAAATCCCACAACCACAAAAATAAAAGCAAACAAAAATTATTTCCACAATCCACAAATATGAACCTAATATTATCATAATAAAATCATATCATAACACAAACCTTTACCCTTATATCAACTTAACAATATACTCTAGTGCGCTGATGCACATACAACTTCAGAAACAAACTGTACTTTAATTCTCCTGTCATCCAATGTGACTTCGTTAATTCTACAGGATTAATTATTCCTTGAACCTTGTTTTAATTTGACAATAATGTGTATCGTGTGTGTGTTTTGATCTTTCTCTTCCCACCAAATGCTTTACATGCATTAGCCTATTCTGGTGTTCCACAGCAGTCTACATACAACTCCATAATTATGTAAGCTACCCCTCCACTTCCTCTATTTATATAGTTCCACTGCATGCCGTGTGTGATTTCATATTAAAAACATTAATTAACGCTGTGTCGGACGGTACTATTAAACTACCTTTTGCGCGAGTAGCCTGTGGCATCTGGTAACCCACTTCAGAAACAGATGTCAGTGACAGTACAAATGCAACGTCTAACCATTCGTTAGATAGCTAAAATCATGAACCATCAGGGTAATCTATAATTATCAATGTGTTCTTAAACCACATGACTTTATTACTCAATATAACAATGTTTCATTTTATGTCATTAACAGGGTCTAAAATCTGTTCCTTTCAAACTGGCTGTCACGGTTCGCTTGACAGTCCGAACCCTCTTCCCGAGCGGCCGGTACACAATAGAAGTGGAGTGAGGTCCTACATCACCTCCCCCTCGTTTCCTGTCTGAAGGCTTTCTCCCCAAGCAGTAAAAGATTTTACAAGACAAACACTGTGGTCCCAGTGACACACATATCTCAATGGATTTAAACGGAATATTATGCAAATAGGTTCTGGATGAGCTTTCACATTTACTCCTACACTGAGGATATTAATAATTGGCTCCAATATAGGCCCATTTCAACATGAAGGCACGAGATTCATAACACATTAGTCCATTAGGTAACCGGTATCTTTAATAAATATTGCGGCCAGCCCAGGCTGCCGTCTGGGATTCGCTTCAACGAGCCGAATCACTCAACAAATAGTTCTCGGGGAATCAGATAGCGTGCGAAGGTGTCCATTGTTTTCCTCCCACCTATCACGGGATTCGAACCCAGAACATTCCAAATATCCATCATCAGAGCTAGGGTCAATATCACTATATACGCTCTGGCATAAAGTACATCTCTCATTACGCCCACGGCATACGAGATTTCATACGAAGAATAGATACCCTGGTCCCTCCTAATGCTATGATCTGCGTCCTATAATTACCAAGAGAAATCTATCAATTACTCTATAAGCTTTTCACATAAGCTGCAAATTCAATTCACTAAAAGCTCTTCCATTTCCTGGCATAATTCTATTCCCATTAATACAATATATTCTGATATCAAACTCTTTTCTTAATCCCGTAACGTAATCTTACTGTATAATCTTACTGCTTGGATCGATAAGTCTTGCCCATTAGTGTAAATATTTCTTGTTTACAACATTTTGCCTGATGCGTTCATTCATACCTTTATATTCATTATTATTATTATTATTATTCTCACTGACAAAAATTTACCAATATCCGACACAACTCATTTACAAATCGAACAACCATGTTCGTTCATTACGTTTACATAACTGATTTGCCATTTCTAATTACTAGTGGTAACGATTAATCCACTCACTGATGCAAAATAACATCTCAAATCTATTAAAATCAACACAATAATGAGTAAACTTGGAGAGTCTATCTCCTACTCTGATTCTTACTGGCATCTTTATAATTCTGAAATCACACTACATGCAGTGGCCTATACCTCTACTTACATAATTTGTGGGGTACTCACATATCTTAAGGCTCGTCACGGTGGTTCCAACCACTCACATCCTTCCTGGTCGCCTGCCATATGCAGATTAGTGCGACATTTTCATCTCGAATACACACATTTTCTGACACATATTTTTCGTTAACCACACGACACTTTGCATTTCTATAAAGAAGCTATTGCTTCCAACACACATGACACTTTAAAACACTTATTAAACTATTAATTTAAAAGACATTTCACATATAATTTACATAACACACGTCACTCCGTACACTTTTCCTTGGTTGAAATTCCCTAGCAAAGGTATCCAAAATTGCAGGTGTCGACGGCATCTCCCGTACTCCTACCAACTCCTGATTGAAAGTCTGGTTCGCTTGCCCTCGGAATTCACCAACAGTTTATCCATACTCCTACGGTAAGCTTCCTAATTCGCATAAATATGCTAACTTCCGTCCTGAGTGTTATTATTTGGTATTCAAAGACATTACCAAATGCTTCGTAAGGTTTCTTTTAGCGCATTCCATCGTAATTAGACATGTACGATCAGTCAATATTTTATACATTGCGCTTAACACTGTGCATAACTTTACATAGATTATTATTTACGATAGTTCTGCAACTTATCTCACACGTTGCTTCCTAAGTGAACACACATTGTTCGTACTGTTTACAAAAACTGTATAGCGACGACTGTTTGCGACTCTCGGTGACAAACTATGTCCAACTGTGTAAACTGCGTTAAGACTGGCTGCAACACTGGCGTGCGCCTGGCGTGATGACTGGCTTCAAAACTGCGTAAGACTCCGGCTCTGCCAAGGGTCGACTCCCTTATATTGGATTCCCACGAAAAGTAGAGCTAAATTTTCCCGCGCTATCTCGACTCCTCTCTCAGCACGATTCTGGTCTCGAAACGATGCTCATCGGGTTCCTTTTCCTTCACTGATCCCAGAACTGTCTGCGTGCTGAAGAATCGCTCGGCCAATTAATTAATATTAATTCCTTTCTCCATAGCGCGGGGACGCTATCTCCCTGGGAATCCCTGGCAACCTCGTTAAAACCAAGCCGCGAACAACCATAGCCTCTGTTCTTCCGCACTTCACTAAATCTGCGTCAATTTCGCAGATTAAAGGCTCTAAAATTAGCCTCCTGGCTAAAGATTCATCTGTGTGCCACTCTCATATCATTGCGTTACTCCAATCATGAGTAATCAATGATTTTCCTTGGGATCTTCCCACCCCATTCTTACATCCATTCTCAGTCGGGGAAAAACTGGGTCATTATTCAGGCCCCCAACCTCCTCCAGACGACATAACGAGGTCAGCAAGATGGACGTGGCTCCATGCTGCACCTCCCACAATTCTGGGCCAATTAGTTAAACGTCAAACTCTGCACTTTCCGTGCTCCAAGTCCAGTATAGCCTACTTCAAGTAGTCTAATAATGCTGTATTTCGCTCGATTTCCTGCATTATTTTAATAAATAATGTCATTATCAACTGGAATCACACCAGTGATTAAATATACACTTTTCTCTAGGGGTTTTTACCATGAAACTCCCTCAGCAGATCTCGGGTTCGTTCCCTGGTGGAACCTTTATACTGAGATCACAGTCTCTGAGATCCACGTTCGATATCAGTCAGCATAAGCCCTCGGGTTCAGTATAGGGGTATAGTTCCTGCTTCGGGCGCGTAAGGTCCCGGATTCAAACCCCGGACGTGCCCTGCATTTTTAGCATATTTTCAATTTTGCAAAAATAGGCTTATGAGATCACCTTTTGTCCGTGTGTGTGTGCGTGTGTGTGTGAGGAATGTGTGTGTCCCCCCAAAATAAATTCTAAACGGCTGGAGCGATTTGAATGAAACTCGGTAAGTTTATAGCACTATTCAGGACGACCCCGACCGTGCCCTTCAAATTTTGTTACGTCTCACCAATCCAACATGGCGGCTGTGCGAGATATTTCACCAGCATTCAATATCTCCGAAATTATTCCCGATATCACCCTGGAATTTTTTACGGTGATAAAGGGAACTACTAGAAGTTCACCTATGTGTCTTTCGAAAAACTGGTAACTACAAAACCAACATGGCGGCCACGCGTATTTGCGACTTTTAAATAGACGTTTCTCGCGATTTAACCAACCAAACGCAATAAAATTTGGTACAGTATATGTTTATACACATTGTAATGCACCGACATCTAGTTTGGTTCAATTGTTTACATAACCACAAGATGGCGGATGAGCGAAATATTTCACCGGCATTCTATATCTCGGAAACTATTAGCGATATCACCCTGAAATTTTGTACGGAAATAAAGGGCACTACAGGAAGTTCATCTATAAGTCTTGTAAAAACCGGTTAACTACAAAACGAACATGGCGGCTAAGCGAATTTGAAATTTTTAAGTAGACCTTTCTCGCGATTTAATGTTCCAAACGCAATGAAATCTGGGACAGGAAATGTTTATACACATTGAAATACACTGGTATCTAATTTAGTTCAATTGTTTACAAAACCTCAAGATGGCGGCTTTGCGAATTTTAAAATAAAGTTGTTACTTCTTGTGTCCTAATTATGCAATTGAAGTTTGAATGCTACACGTATACAATAATCTTCATGTAACAGTACATAACTCTAGGACCTACGTATATAAAATCCAACATGGCGACCATCCGAAATATTTAGTCGGTTCTCAATATCAACGAATCTATTACAGCAATCAAACTGAAATGTTATATGCAGATAGAGGCAATTAACATAAGTTGGATATATGGAAATAGGCTGTATAGTTCTTCAAGGGACTACTTGTTACTTTTGGTTTATCTCTTGAAAAGAGTCTGTAACGTCAAGTATAATTTGACTCGGCAGAAAAAAAGGTAATCATCATGAAAGACGGACTACATTATGTATTTGATTTGAACTTTCTGACTGACTGAAATAGGTTATTTCATTCCCCTTGCCGTGCGAAGCGCGGCAAGGGGCGGGCCGTCGGCTAAACGTGTTGCCCTTAGGCCATAGTATGTTTATATTTTGACTGAGTTTTTAATTTTAATTGCTGATAAGTATGTTATAAACATACGTGTGTAAAGATAAATTCGGATGTTGGCGCAGAGGTCACCCCGACCAGCAAGGCCGGCCCCCCAGCGGCGAGCCCCCCCCCTCGTGCATCGCCTTCCGCCCAGGTGGAGTTCCCCACTAGCACCCCATTTATGTATTAAATACATTATATACATTTAACATATCATACATTAATATGTGGGCAAAGTACATTGTCTTACATTTTATACACTGTTTAGGTTTTTATTGCTAAGTGAAATTACATTTTGTTCTTGTTTTAGAGTCTTATTTGTTTTGCGGTTTCATTATATTATTTTAATTATTGTTATTATTCACTGATTTGTTTTGAACTACACTGCACTGTTAATCTTCACTGTTCACTGTATTGTATGGGCACTAGGATGGTAAAAGATTTCACTAGGGGGGGGGGGGGGGAGCTTTTTTTATCACTAGCATTTTGTGAGAAATGCCACCATTTTAAACTTGGTGCTGTCACCATGATTTGTCGCTGCATGTGGCGAGCCAAAACCATACCACCTCATATCCTTTGTGCTCTAAGTAATGATTACCGATACTTTCATTCTTTTTGATCTCTCTGTTAGTGAGGTGTTGTTAGAGAGAAAGGAGGCTATGGGTATCTATGGCATTAGGTGATTGGTGGGGGAAAGAGATGGACATTGCTTGGTGTGCGATTGTCATTAATTATATTTTGGGGTAGTGGAGAGGTGTATAAGACTTCCTGAAAGAAATGGTGATTTATTTGTTGTGCCTTTTTTAAATATTGTAGGCGTTGTTTGTATATAGTGGTTAATATTGAAGGAAATGTGGAATATTGGGCCAAGTCAGCTGATGGGGTGTCGTATGGTAAGTGGTATGCGATTCTAATTGCATGGCGATCCAGTTTTAAAAGGTTAATGTATAGGAGGGGTTTGGCAGCGAGCCATGCTAGGGTAGCATAAAGGATTACTGGGCGGATGAATATTTTGTATATATTAATAACTTGGGGAGGTTTTAGTCCCCATGTATGGCCTGTAAGGGAGCGGGTGGCTACGAGACGATGATAGGCTCTGCGATATTGGGTTGTGATATGATGGCTCCATCGAATGTTATTCTGAAACTTTATGCCGAGGTATGTCAGGGTGTTAGTTTCTTGTATCGTGACTTGGTGAAGGGTTAAGTGTACTTTGTTTTGTGGTCGAGAAATTCGGGTTTTTTGGCGGAAGATTATTAGTTGTGTTTTCTGTGGATTTACTGTTATATGTCATATGTTGAGCCATGTTTCTAGCGAGTTTATATATTGTTGCATTAAACGGGTGAGTGTGGTGGTCGTTGGAGCTAGTGCTAGAATGGCTAAATCATCGGCAAATTGATATAGTTTTAAGGGCGGTTCCGGATGGGGAATATCAGCCGTGAATAGGATGTAGAGTAGCCTCCGTGGCTTAGGCGGCAGCACGCCGGCCTCTCACCGCTGGGTCCGTGGTTCAAATCCCGGTCACTCCATGTGAGATCTGTGCTGGACAAAACGGAGGCAGACAGGTTTTTCTCCGGGTACTCCGGTTTTCCCTGTCAAAATTTCATTCCAGCAGCACTCTCCACTATCATTTCATTTCATCTGTCATTCATTTAATCATTGCCCCAGAGGAGTGCGTCAGGCCTCGGCAGCCGGCACAGTTCATATCCTCGCCGCTAGATGGGGGCTCCATTCATTCCATTCCTGACCCGGTCGGAGACTGGAAGCAGGCTGTGGATTTTCATTCAATAGGATGTAGAGTAATGGAGAGAGCGGTGATCCCTGGCGCACACCTGCTCTGAGGGAAAACGAGTGAGATATGGCGGTACGAATCTTGACAGATGCTGTGCGTCTGTGTAGAAAGGCATATAAGAGACGGATGATAGAGATTGGTAGAGGAAAGTGCCGGAGTTTGTACATTAAGATAGGTAAGTATACTTTGTCGAAGGCTTCTTGTACATCTAGACATAGAAGGGCGGCTGTGTGTTTTGGTTTGACATATGCATGAAGTGTGGATGTAATGTGAAATAAGTGGTCTTGCGTGGAACGATTTGCTCGGAAGCCAGCTTGAGATTCCGGGAAGAGATGTAGTGTTTCCAGATATGCTCGTATGCGTTTAGATAGGATGAGTTCGAATATATTCGATAGGATGGGTATGAGACTAATTGGTCGATACGAGTTTGGGTCAGAAGGGGCTTTTTGTGGTTTTAAGAAAAGTAAGATTACAGCACTGCACCAATGGTGAGGGTAATATCCTGTATAGAGTATTGTGTTATATACTAAGCAAAGCAGCTGAAGTAGAACGGGTGGTGCTTCTTTGATGTGTCGATATGTGATAGTATCTGCTCCTGGTGCTGTGGTTTTCCTTTTATGGAGTACGTTGGATATATCTCTGGGAGTTATAGGTTGGTTTAAGGGGTGGTTTGTATCAATTTGAGGTAGATGGGTGAAAGAGGGTTGCAGGTCTGGTGTGGCTTTAGGATCGTTGAGTCTATGAACAAGGTTGGTCTCTGGGTGTGTAAATTTAGGGTTAGGAGCGGGGGAGAAAACTGAGTTAAGATGAGAGGCGAAAATATTTGCTTTTTCTAAGTCATTAGTAGGTACTGTTTGAGGAGTTCGTATGGGGTAAGTGGGGGTAGAGATTTTTGTTTTAGTTAGACTTTGAAATGATTTCCAGAACTTAGATGTTTCTAATGTTCGGGAGAGTTGGTTGCAGGCTTGGTTCCAGTATCGCTTCTTGATTGCTTTTATATATGGTTTTGCATGTCTTAAGATGTAGCCGAAGATGGTGGAATAATAGATTAAACCTTTGATTTAAACTTTCTTTAGCTTCCTCCTATTACACTACGTGTGCTGCTCTTGCTTCGCGTGTGCTTCAATTGTGATTTAATCTGAACAAGGACAGTTTTGGTAAATATAGCTTCACATATGATTTGTCACTAATGGTAAAATTTTTGTCGTCAAATACTTTCATCACATTGAACCTCGGACCGTTTGATGTATGGTTTTCAGCTCCAAATGCGGTCATCTGGGTGACAAGGTGACTCTCTAGTGTTAGTTTGTCCTGCGGCCACAAGGTGTCTCTGCACTCGAATGAATAGTTCTTATTTATACCGCTAGAAGCGTGGCTCAAGTTTGAGGGAGTGAGCCAACCAATGGCCACACACAGCTTAATTAATTTATTTATTTTATGTCTTCGGTAGTGGCGAAGTTAGGGCTCATGGCCCTCTCTTACACTTAACCACGAAATATGGTACCAGTACACAGCTTATGATAATTTCGAAAATACAAAAAATATTATGCTGATAATAAATTAATTATGCTAATGCTAATATTAGTAAAAAAAAGCACATGAATAATGATAGTAATAATTATAAAAATACAAATAATAATAATAATAATAATCACAATGTCACAGACCTTTCTATAATATCCTAGATATAGTCCTAGCTCAGTCATACGTCCTATCATCCATCACCATTCACACGGGGCAATCAGCAGTATTCAACAGGTAATCTCGGCATGCGGCCTTAAATTTATTTATTGTTGTGGAATTTCTGATATCGGGAGGAGTTGAATTCCATAGTCGAGACCCAGCTACATCAAAAGAGCGGTTAAACATGGATGAGTGGTTGATGGGGATGGCGAGGGAAGAGCCAGATCGAGTGCTTTGATTATGATACGAGGACAAGTAACTACATTTTGAAGACATGTACATGGGGGTGTTTTCATGCAGAAATCGATAGATGGATGTCAACAAGTGAAATTTACGGTGTTTATCAGGTTTAAGCCATGTTAGAGCACGGTAGCTTGGGGTTATGTGGGCATCGTATCTTAGATTGATAGCGAACCGAAGACAAGAGTTCAATGCTTGTTGGAGTTTCACTGTTTGCCCATGAGTCGCGTCAACGAGAACGATGTCACAGTAGTCTAGAATTGGTAGTATTAGTGTCTGGATGAGTTAAGTCTTAATGTCTAGTGGTAAAATATTCTTATGGCGCACGAGTGGGTGAAGGGATGCATATATCTTTTTACGTGTATTTCTTATATATGGTGACCAGTCGAGAGTTTCAGTTAAGGTTAACCCAAGGTTCCTTACTTCTTTACTAAAGGGGATGGTGATTGAATTCAGTGTTACTGGAGGCACAATGTAGTTGTTTTTTAATGAGTTTAGTAACTTATGAGAGCCGATGATGATAGTTTGGGTTATCTTAGGATTGAGCAGGAGCGAGTTGTCATCGGCGTATGACACCTGTCAGCGTTCATCATTGGTAATACAGAGTATAGAGTGTTAGGCTGCTTCAGTGGTGTAGTCGGTAGTATGCTGAGCTTCTATGCCCGAAATCACGGGTTCAAACCCGGCCAAAGTCGTTGGATTTTTAAGAGCGCAAAAAATCGCGCACATTATGCCTTCCTTCGGAGGGGAAATAAAGCTGGTGGGCCCACGGCATAGATTTATGGCACGTAAAAGAACCTTCCACTAACTACAAACGTGTGAAGCTAAATTTGTAGGTAAGATTTGATTAACGCTCTCATAAGTTCCAAATTTCGCTGATAGGTGCCGGTGCGGTGGTATCTAGTATCCAAGTTCGCAGATAAGTGTCATTGACAGTATCAATTAGTAGCAAAAGTAGGAACTACTTGAAATTGATCGTCTGCAGTCCTTACCTGAATCACATATTACACACACTAATACAGCTATCACAATTAACACCTGTTATTAGACAGATTCTACATACACCCAAAGTACACGGGGCTACATGACCGCGTTGTCGCAGCCCCTAAACTGAGTAACCAACCAACCAAACTAGAATGTTATGTTAAGTAAGCCGTTCTATGTCCTTTGTTGTCAAATTATGAAATTAAAACCAAAAAAGCAACCACATTTTTTTACATGGCAGGTGATAAGCTGAAGGAAGTAGGAGACTTCTGTTACTTACGAAGCAAAATAACCACTGATGGACGAAGCAAAGATGATATAAAAAGTAGGTTGGCTCAGGCAAGGAAAGCATTTATATAAAAAAGGAATTTGTTGACATCGAATATAGATTTAGGTATTAGAAAGACATTTTTGAAAGCCTTTGTCTGGAGTGTGGCGCTCTATGGAAGTGAAACTTGGACTATTGGTGCAGAGGAAAGAGGAGAATTGAAGCGTTTGAAATGTGGTGTTACAGGAGAATGATGAAGATCAGATGGGTAGATAGGGCTACAAACGAAGAGGTATTAATACGAGTGGGTGAGCTGAGATGTTTCTGGCGACTGCTAATGAAGAGAAGAGATAGGAATATCTAGCTTAGTTGTGGAAGGATGGGTCGAGGACAAAAACTGTATGGGTAGACCAAGGTTAGAGTATGATAAACAGATTGCCTCGGTTGTAGAATGTGGTTGAGTTGGAACGATTCGCTCAGGACAGGGAGGCATGGAGCGCTGCATCAAACCAGTCAAAATACTCAAAGACTCAAACAACAAAAACCGATAAGGGACGAGACATTATTTCGATTATTATGACTGTATCTGTATCGTGGACTTATACAACCCTGTTAAAATCAATTAGCAGAAGTAAAATGATACAATAAATGCATATTTAGTTTCTTGTATCTCTTGGTCTGTAGATGAAAATGAACTTCAATTTGTTGGTTGGTCGGTTCCTTAGTTTAGGAGCTGCGACATCGCGGTCTTGTAGCCCCGTGAACGTTGGGTGTGTGTAGAATCAGTCTGATAACCGATGTTTTATTGTGAAGGCTGTATTAGTGTGTGTTATCTGTTTTATTAATTCAAGTAAGGACTGCAGACAATAATTTCAAGAACTGTAGTTCCTACTTTTGCTACCAAATGCTACCGTCCACGACACCTAGCTGTGAAATTGGGTACTACTAGATGCCATCGCAACCAGTGCCTGGTGACGAACGTTGGAACTTAAGAGCATTAATCAAACCTAACCTACAAATTTTGCTTCTCACAACTTTGGTTAGTGGACAATTCTCAAACATGCCATAAATCTATGACATGAGACCGCCGGCTTTACTTCCCCTACGAAGGAAGGCTTACTGAGGGATTTTTAACACACTCAAATATCCGACGACATCGGCCGGGTTTGAACCCGTACCTTGGGCATAGAAGCTCAGCATGCCGCTACTTCAATTTGTAAAGCGACTCTGAAGACAGGATGTATGTAGACCATTAAGTCCCCAATGGCTATAGTTGGCAAAGTTGCCTGATTAATGCCCTTAAGTCATGACCCGGGGTTTGTTTCATTAGCCTCGTCCTCTTCCACACTTGACTTCCCGTTCGCTAAACTCTCAAGGGCTCCTTGTAATCTCTCAAGAGATCTGTCCATGGATCAACCGTCCTGAGTTCCAGTTGTTTTACGACCACACAGCGTGAAGTCACGCAAGATCTAAGGTTCAAATCGTGCCGCCGACATGTCCATCCTGAGTGTGGTCTTCCACACTCCCTCCAGACAACTGCCAGGTTATTACCTACCCCACTGCTACACAGGCCCCGGGCTAAGGCGATAGACGCCCTGGGCAAATGGTCTACTGGCGCCCTCTTTCTAATTTATCTTTTTTTTTCAAACAACTACGTTACTAATATTGTGTCACAGGAAATAATAAGAAAAGTAAGTCGTTCATACAATTTTGCAGCCATTTATTGATACATTAATCACACTAAAACCCAGATTACAAATTCAAAAGTAAAATTTTAAAAGTACAATATACAGAAACATTTCAAATCAAAGTTTCTTTTCTGGCTTTTAACTTTGCAAATGTATTTATGATGTCAGAAAAGTCTGTGCTGAGGGTTACGTCTGTTTCACAACACAATAACAATAGAGAATTTAGTTTGCTGTCTGAAAGAGTTATAATACTGTATTATAATATAATCACGAATAAACATAAATACTAGGAATTTATGTGATATTTAATATTACTTTTATTCTATATTCACGTTAATTATAGTTATTTTATCCTACTTTTTAAAGATTTCCCTGTCATATTTATTTTTAAAGTTGGGATTGTATGGTCAATCTTTTTCTGCGTTCAGCGTCACCTAAATTTCGGCGACCCCTAAAATTTGGCGCCCTGGGCAAATGCCAAGTATGCCCGTTTATTGCCCGGGGCCTGATCCTACCGCACACAGTAGTTTGAGTTATACACGCTAGATAGGGGTATCAACAATAAACGGATGCGCTGGGGTCCCGTAGTCACCAACCCGCGTCCACTAGTTTTGAGTTCCTGAGGGCGGGGAGGGGGGTAGACGCAGTAGGTGAATGGAATCTAATCTCACCGTCAGTTGTCATTGAAATGGTTTACGCAATTTCTCTTTCAAACAATTTGGCACGTTCTACTGTGGGCGGCTTCGGTGGCGTAGTTGATAGCATGTTGAGTTTCTATGCCCAAGATCGCGGGTTAAAAATCCCTCAGTATGCCTTCCTTCGGAGGGGAAGTAAAGCATCATGGCGCGTCTCGCTCGGAAGTGATGGGCTCCATCTCAGCAACGCTGTACAGCTTTTGCCGGAGCGGCTAGATGGAGAACCATGTGTTATTTCCTCGTACAAATACAAACCGATATAAAATAAGTGAATTAATTTACGTATTTCACAGTCATACAGCATAACTTTTTGATGGATAACGATTATAACGCAACCAAAAACTACATTTTCCAACCACCCCGAGCCGAGAAAAAGTTACCTTACAACAATGATAACAACTTTGTTTCTTGGACACACAAAATTGTGAAATTAATAAACCAGTTATACAACATTCTAATGTATATTGTGTTAAAATTTGGATTCGATCTGATGACGGGCTGTTGAGATAATAATTCTTAAATGTGACGCATGGTTGAAACACGCTTAAAAATGTGCACGTTTTGTGTTCCAAATGCGATAAAAAATATTAAAATATAAATTAAAAAATCCAAACCTACATGAACTAACGTAGAATAGAACGAAGAAAATGTTGATGGTATTGGATTTTATGTAGGTCTATTGGTTACTTAACAAATAACCTTCAAACTCGAGTACACATAATACTTTGGTCGACATTAGTAGTAGTTGACGGTGGCGTTTGGCGGCAAAAGTAGGAACAATTTGAAAAGTCAAAGTTGCAGTCCTTACTTGAATTATAATACAGATACACACACTAATACAGTCATCACAATTAACACCGGTTTTCAGACAGATTCTACACACACCCAAAGTACACGGGGCTACATGACCGCGTTGTCGCAGCCCCTGAACTGAAGAACTAACCAACTCAGTTCATTGAATTCATCTCATAGGATGTTGGCGTCAAGAAGGACATCCAACTGTAAACATCATTCACACAGAAAAAGTAATCTGGCTCCGATCGACATGGGATAGTGAGCAGGTAGTAATACACTCTCTAGAGCAGTGATGGACAAAGTACGGGCCGCGGGCTAGTCTAATCCTGCCCGCGACATGGTTATAAATTACAATTTCACATAGGTCATATTTCCTCTTCTGTGTACCTAGAAGTAAAGAACTAATTCAATCTCATTGTGTTTATGCGTTTTGTGTAATATCGTTTTGTGTGAAAAATATCCACGACGAATTTGAATGAAGATTTCAGAACTTCAAATTTTTGAACCTGACTTGGACGATTACAGCAGACCATTTAATGTTGACTGTGAAACAGTAAAATCAGAGTTGCAGCTAGAACTGATTGAATTACAATGTAACAACGAATTAAAGCAACTATTCCTCAACGTTTCGAAAATTGAGTTCTACAACGCCCTACGAAAATCAAGCTTCCCAAACTTGAAATCTCATGCACAGAAGATAACTGCCATGTTCGCATCTTGCTATATCTGTGAACAGGTGGTTTCTACAATGAAACTTTGCTAAAAAAAATAGCGTCGTAAATATATCGACAGACCACCATTTAGCTACGCTACTAAGAATCAGCTCAGTTTCAACCAGATTATGACAAACTTTTAGAAGCAAAGTCACAGTTTCGCTTGTCACATTCTCCTTCCTCTTCTAAAAAATAATGAAGGTGTGTTTTTTTTCCTAATTTTTCTACCATTTGTAGCCTAAAAGTTTTGTTTGTTCTAAAATTCAGAAATACAAAGTGTATAATCTATCTATAAACAAATGTTCTTTTTTTCGGCCCGGCTAAATTATTTTGTATGAGCACTGGCCCTGCTCCTAAAATATTGTTACGGCTGTGATTTTGTTTCGTCGCCTCGCCGCGTGAGTCACCGCTGCCCCCGGGCTATGCTCTGCCCCTGTGTATTACCTGCGTCTTACGCAACAGGGCTACTAGGACAAAAGGGATGGTCCAGAATATTCACGGCTTCTCGAGAAGCCGTGAATCCTGGACGGGTCTAGAAGCATTCATTGAGTCACCAGCCTGCTATATAAAAGCGACCTGGCCAGCGAGGTGGACAGTGTTTTTTTTTTTTGAGCTAGTGCGTGCTTTTACCTGAGCGACATTTGTTGGTGACGTGACTTGAGAAACCCTACTGAAGCTGATTCTCTTGACAGCGAAGCAGAGTGTAGTGGTGAGTGACTGGCTATCGTAAATAACTGTAGCTTGTGTATTCAAGGAAGTGTTGCAGGTAGTTCTACCGAGGCCACCGGTCCCATTAGGAGGGATTAACTTCTGTGGCTTATTGACAAGTGAAAGGCAAGTGTTCGCTACAAGAGGAAACTAGAGCGAGATACTAATTCCTTGTATTTGCTATTTGTGTGGTGTATCTTTCTGGCCCGCAATAAAGCTAATACGTTTCTTTAAAGAACAATTTGTGTTGTGTTTCTACCCAACGTAATCCAGTTAACGGAAGTGCCACTAGGGGGTGGCACGTAACAATATTTGCCTATGTCTGCTCTGGACGGAACAATGTGATTTGTCCAGGCACAAGGGTCTCAATCGTTGATTACTAGACTCATCTCCATTACCTGTAACAGCTGGGTCTTCATCATTTAGTGTCCAGGCTCTCATTACCTTGCGCTGTTCCTAGATTAAATTGGTCATAATCCATCTGCCAATAATTACAACATTGGAGGGGCGCAGTGCAAGATAGCCCTATGTACAGACCACGTGTCCGTAACATTGTGTGACTTCACCTGTTTGGCACAGGGAGCGCTTGAAGTGGCCTACAGACATTGGTATGCCCACATAACCCCAAGCTACCGATGCTTTAAACCTGAAGAACGCCGTAAACTATTTTATGATTTTAAGCTTGAATAAAGTCATTGGTTGGTTGGTTCCTCAGTTTAGGGGCTGCGACAACGCGGTCATGTAGCCCCGTGTACTTTGGATGTATGTAGAATCTGTGTGATAACCGGTCATAATTAGTGTGTGTTATCTGTTTTTAAATCAAATAAGGACTGCAGACATTCAAGTTTCAAGTAGTGTACTTCCTACTCTTGCTACCAAACGCCACCACCGACGACAACTAGTTGTGAACTTGGTTACTAGATGCCACCTCAGTCGGTTCCTGGTGACGAACGTTGGAACCTAAGAGCGTTAATCAAATCTAACCTATAATTTAGCCTCATACAAGTGTAATTAGTGGAAGGTTCTTTAACATGCCATAAATCTATGACATGGGACCGCCGACTTCACTTCCCTTCCTAAGGAAGGCACACTGAGGGATTTTTAGCGCTCTTAAAAAATCTGACGACTTCGGCCGGGTTTGAACCTGCGATCTTGAGCACAGAAGCTCAGCATGCTACCCACTACGCCACCGAAGCCGCTATATTTAAAGTTATTGTGGTGTCTATTCCAGGGCTTTGGTCGCTGCTGCCATTTTGTCTTGTAAATGCAGTGATAAAGTTAAGCCTGTGGTTTGGAGCGTGATTCCCCAGTATTTAATCGAACAAACGAAAAATAGTAATAATAATATGGTATGTCTCGGTGCAGAGTGCAAGCTTTGTTTGACACCCAGAGGGCAGCTTGCACATGTCGAATTTTGTTGTTCCTTGAAGCACTATGAAAGCAAGGAGGTTAGATATCTAAGCTCCTCGACATCCAGGGAAGGTTTCTGACTTAGTAAATCCATTTTGCAATAGGTAGCGCAAGAGTAGTTTTAACAACTGAGTGATGGCACGCGAATCGTTTCAACAAAGTTCCGTCAGAATTCATACCCCATTCATCCGAATGCGATGAAACATTTTAGAGTTGTTGTGCACGCTCCCACGAATGTTTCTGAATCAGTAAATCGTTTTTGCAATAGCATAGAAATCTCCCGCAGAGATTTTGGTTGGTTGCTCAGTTTAGGGGCTGCGACAACGCGGTCATGTAACCCCGTGTACTTAGGGATGGCTGTATTAGTCTATAATTCAGGTAAGGACTTCAGACGGTCAATTTCAAGCAGTAGTTCCTAATGTTGGTACCAGGTACTACCGTCAACGACACCTAGCTGTGAACTTGGCTACTAGATGCCACCGCAACCAGCAATTCGCAACGAACGTTGGAACTTCCCCTCCAAAGGAAAGCATACTGAGGGATTTTTAGCTCTCTTAGAAAATCCGACGACTTCGGCCGGCTTTGAACTCGCGACCTTGGGCATAGACATTCAGCATGCTACCAGTTACGTCACCGAAGCCGCTTCACACTTAGTCAGATGAAATTCTGAATCTGATCTCGTGCAAGTGCGTTATCTTGGAAACGTCTGATGGCTCATCCCTCATCAATTTAGTAGTGTTGCCATGGCAACCACTGATAGCTCTTGGCATTTTCTTATAATTCCGAAATCATTTTTCTCATCCCTTGGCATAATGGTGGGTCATATCAAAAATTCTTTCAGACAAAAGTTTTAGGTAATTATTAGGGGAATATTGTCCATTTTGTACGGTTTTGATATTGTGCCTATTAAGAGAGATATGATTAATGTTTCCCGAATAACCCACTTTTTCCCACCCCTTTGGTCAAAGGTTGGTGCTATAAAAAAACTCTTCAAACATAAATTTTTGGGCTTTATCCGACACATAGTATGAACGTTGAATGGATTCGATATGTCACATATTAAGAGAGTTATAGCAATATTTCACTTTTTCGAAAAAAAAAACCATTTTCACCCCCTTCGACCGATTTAGCCCAGTAACGAACTCGACGGAGATTTTATAGGTATACATATTCGGTAAAAAATTCTAAGTGATTGGTGCTAAATTACGGCAGTTATCGTGTCCACAAGAAACTGATATATATATATAGAGAGAGAGAGATAGATAGATAGATAGATACATATATACATAAATTATATATAAACTTTCGAACTGACGGTGGTTTTGGGGTCTGGGGGATGTGAAACGCGAAGATATGTCGAAATTTTCCGGAAGTCGAAACATGGGACCCATTGCAATAGTTAGATTTCTAATGAAATCTACCTAAAATCAACACCAACACTTTCTTTGATTGGTATTGCAAGGTATGCTGGGTATAGCTAGTAATATAATAATAGTAATAATAATAATAATAATAATAATAATAATATTTTTTTAGCGTATGGCTTTTTGTGCCGGGAGTGTCCGAGGACATGTTCGGCTCGCCAGTTTTGTAGCTGCTTCGAGACGGACACCCAATGGGTGAGCTACAAGTACCGTTGGGGAGGAATGTAAGGGCGAGGAGTTGGTAGGTAGCGGCTGTGGCCTATACTTAAGGACCAACCCCGGCATTTGCCTGGAAGGAAGATGGGAGACCACAGAAGACCATCTTCAAGGTTGCCGGCGGGAGGATTTGAACCTCCTCGCCTCCCGGATGTGAGCGACTGCCAGCAGTCATGCCGTAACGACCTCGGCTAACTCACCCGGTATAATAATAATAATAAAGACAGAACGAAGCAGCATAGTCTAACAATGAAGAAATATTGGGAACAACGGAAGAGAAAATAACCAAGAGTGAAGAATTGAAACTCCATAGCACGCCTTAGCGGAAATAATAATAATAATAATAATAATAATAATAATAATAATGCAGGGGTCCTCTACGTAGCTGAGTGCCTGTTTCTATCGAAAAAGACCCCACTAAGGCCCTCGAAGTCCAAGAAAGGAAATTCTTGCAAACTATAGTGAGATCAAGGATCTTACCAGCCGGAAGACGATGGTAAACTCGAGCAACACCTCACAGAAGGAAACGCCTGGCTTTCTACGGTATTCAGTGAATATGGAGAAAAAAAAACTGTCCCAAACTTGAGTGTTGTTTCCGTTGCTAATTTGCGTGGCTGTTTGTGTGGAATTTCCGAAGACTGGAAAATTGAATGGCTAGATACCGTACCTGAAACAAATCCTTTACGTTTCAAGATAATACAGAAAACAGATTTACATACACAATGGCCAATAGTTCTCTCTTCTAGGAGGTCATTAAGTCTATATTTTGAGTTTCTTGCTGTTGCTTCGATTGAGGCCCTAGCCCAGGATTGCCCAACCTACAGCCCGCGAGTCTATTTTCTCCGTCCCCGCGCCGCGCCGTGTCGCAACTAAAGCCCACTCGACTAAGCACGCACCCCTGTTCCAGTCGTCGCACTCAACTAAATTATCCTGAACTTTATTTCATAATTTCATTAATCATCATCATCTGCCAGTCAAGTATTATGCCAGATGGCCTGTTACGGTCTCATTCTACCTTTTAGCTGGACGGCCAATAGATCGAGCCCCCTTTAGTTGGTATCGTACAATCTGCTTTGGGACTCGTTCCCTAGACATTCTGTTGACGTGGTCTCTCCAGTTCTTCCTACAGGTTCCTATGTAGTTTAATACAGGTTCTGTCTTTAGTTCATTCATCACGTCCTCATTCCTTTTGTGGTCCTAACGTATGTATCCTGCTGTGCGTCTCATAAACTTCATCTCAGCAGCAGTGATCCTAGTTTCATCTCCCATGCTTCACTTCCATATGTGAGGACATGTCTAGCTGGTGTTTTGTAGACTCCTAGTCTTGGGTCCCTCTGGACTAAGGATGGTTTCATTACCGAGTTCACTGTGCCTATGGTTTTATTATACTTTATGATCTTATTAGAAATATCTGCATCATTTTCGAATGGTAAAGAGTAGCCTAGGTAGTTGAAGGTGTTTGCTCTTTCCAACAGTTTGTTGTTAAGGCAGATCTTACTCGGAATTGGTTCTTTGCCCTTGAAAGCCGGTGCTTTTGTTTACTCAGAAGATAGGGTTGGTTGGTTCTTAAGTTTAGGGGCTGCGACAACGTGGTCATGTAGCCCCGTGTACTTTGGGTGTGTGTAGAATCTGTCAGATAACCGGTGTTAATTGTGATGACTGTATTAGTGTCTGTCATCTGTTTTTTTTATTTCAAGTAAGGACTGCAGACTCTGGATTTGTCAAAAAGTTTCTACTTTTGCCACCAAACGCCACCGTCAACGACTACTAGTTCAGAACATAGCTACCAGACGCCACCGCAGTCGGCTCTTGGCAACGAACGTAGGAACCTAACAGCGTTGTTTACATTCTTAACCTATACAATTTACCTTCACACAGGTGTAATTCTGAAGATATTTCCATGTCATATTCAGTGGCTATTGTACTGAGATGATGTATGGAACGATGTGAGTCGTCCTCTGTTTAATAATTGTGCCAAATGAACATAAATACTCACTGTTTGTCATTCAAGCTCCATGAGTATATTGAATATCACCGTACTGACATTTTAAAGGGATTTATTAACAATATGTAAATTTATTTTTAGTGCTTAGCCTATTTTTTTATACACTACAAATAAATATAGGAAACGGCAACAATACTAAGAAAACTAAGGTCAGACAGCCACAAAACTCACCACATTGCTCCTATGTTAAAAAAAATCCAAACCCCCCGGAGTGTTATTGGCCAGTAAGGTCTCCCAACTAATTACAATGTGGAAAAGGTTGGGCACCCCTGCTAGAGTAAAGACGACAAAAAACATACCATCAGTCTGAGAGAGTAGGCTTTATATCATTTCAAATGACGCATGCTACAAATGCTACACATGTTAGAAAGGCTCAGGAGGGCTCTTTCAACAGACTCCATTACCCATTAACTTAGGCTTCCTACATTCCTTTTTTTAAGGTGAGTATTTCATCTGCACCTACAAAATGTACCTCAATCACTAACATAAGCTGTAAATTAAGTACTTTTATTGCATTTTTTTATTCAGAGCAGATGAAAATAGTTATCGTTTAAAGAATAAATACAATGTATAAAAAACAAATATCAATCCTAATGGCCTGAATGAGGTACATTTTGTAGGTAATACGCACCTTAAAAAATAAAAGTAGGAAATTTGTTATAAACTTGGGATATATATGGGAACCGATGATGCACAGTAAACAATTTTGCAAATTGTGAAAATTTTCAAAAAAAACCTCTTATCGTAAAAATTTTGACATTATAAACGTTGGTTATGGTTGCCACAAGCTTGTCATTACTGTGATGAGTATCATTTGTCAGCAATGTCTGTAGCATGTTCAACAATCGACAGTTCATTCCTATCTTAAGCTAGATCTCCCACCCTTAAGGTACAGTACACGTTATCTTATCGATTTGCCAAGATTTTCTGGTCCGTTAGGTTAGGTCTGTCCCAGTACAGTTTTCAAGTACGTTGGACGGCGGTTAGGCGTAATACTACATGGTCGTTTCCAAAAGTCCTCCTGTTATAGCAAGCTCTTGGCTACATCATTATACCTCTTAGCATACTCCACACCAGCTAGAGAAGATTGTGGTCAATAGTTTCCAGCACCGAGGTGCATCTACGCATCGTTCATCGACCACGGTCTCTTTCAGAATGTGTTTCCTATAGTTTTTCGTTGCTATCAATCGGCTTTGGATTACAGTGACGAAGCCTTCTGTTTCACTGAAGAGCGGACCATGCTTCAAGCATAAGTCCGACAAATCACTTAGCATGTTCGGGTATACACCATGTTGTTCCGTTTGTCTCCAAGCCATGTGGCGCTGGTCGGTCGATGTAACGCCTTCTCAAGTGCCAAATGTGGCCTCTGCCAGTCGTAATGGAGTAAATTATTATTATATTTATAAATATTTCACTATCAAACAGCAATTCAACCTGAGTGCCTGTATGCTTCGGAATGCCTAGAACTAACAATTAAAAGAGACCGACAGTAGTGGCTACGCTGGCTAAAGCGCAGTGTTAGGTCATGGGGCCAAGCTCTCTGCTGACTCGGTAGACGCGTGGGTTCGAGCCCCACCGTCGGCCGTCCTTGAAATGGTTTTCCGTGGTTTCCCCATTTTCAACACCAGGCAAATGCTGGGACGATACCTTCTGACAGGCCACGGCCGCTTTCTTCCACATCCTTCTCCAATTTCATTCACCTTAATCAATTCCATCTCTCATCCCGACGCGCAGGTCGCCCACGGGCGTCGAATAGAAAGACCTGCACTAGGTCTCTGAGGAGACCACACGAAAAAAAAAAACTAAAAGAGACATTGAAGAAATTTTAAGAAAAATTGTCGGACCAAATAAATGTGCTGACACATACCGAATACCGGTACGTAGTAGCAAAGAAGTGTATAAAAGATGCAGCAGAATCTCACATACCATACGAAAACGAAGGGTTAAATTCTTTGGACATGTTTCAAGAATGCCTGACGAAAGACTCACTAAGAATATTTTTAACCACTTGAACAAGCCCAATAGTAAAGGCAACTCTGATGAAAAATGGTTTGTTAACACCAAGAAAGATCTACAAGAAATGAACATCACTGATCAAAACCAGAACCACTTTCAGAAATAAGATACACATATTTGAGGGGTTGCTAGAGCCAGAAACAGCGACCAAGAAGGAACAACATTGGACAGCTGAAAAGAAAGAAGCTGTGGGCAACATAATGAAGGAACACTGGTGCCAAAGAAAACTGAATTCATGAGGAGTTATTTACGTGATCCTTGGTTGGTCACAATCGATAATGATGATGATGATGATTATGGGCTCCGGAATGCCGGGAGGTTGTTATTGTGGATAAACTTCAAACAGATATGAATTATCCTCTCTTTACGCCCACCTGAGTAAAAGGAAAGTGATAATAATAATAATAATAATATCGTATGGCCTCGGATGCCTCGTGCAAACTTTGCTATTTGACACCCAGAGGGTAGCTTGCATGTCGAATTTCGTAGTTCCTTGACTATGAAAGTCAAGGAGGATAGATGTTAGATATCTAATCTCCTTGAACACAATAGCGCTTTCTAGTAGAGAAATGAGGAACTTTGTGCTGGCGGAAACTCCCGAGATTAATTTTGCCATTATGAACTCGGCCTACTGAATTCAAATGGGTTATTTGACATGCCAACATCGTATGACATGCGTATCGTATTTTTGCCGCCTTTCAAAAATCACTTACCACGGTCAGGGGCGAACCTGCAATCTTGGGGTTAGTAGACCGACACGCTATCCACTCACCCACCGTGGCAAGCTAAGGAAAGTGATTAGAGAAACAGAAATGTCCCAGGACGCTCTTCGTTTCTCTTCTTTGACACATAGTTTTAGGTACGTGTGCCAGCTCAATTTATCTTATCTGGGATGGAGACTGGTTTCCTCGTCACCAAGTATTGTGGGTGTGCTGGACTGGAAGACAGTAGATAATAACAGGGGGGAGACATTGTCTTAGTGACGGCTGCAAGTTTCAGATAATTGCCGCAATTAGGTTGAATGGACGTCCTCAAGTACAGTATTCTACAGACGTAAGCGCAATGCAGATATGGACAAGTTATGTTCTCAAGAGCATGGAATATCGGCTACTGAGTCATTCCTCGGAATATGACGACTACAACTGAATCAGCCGGAGCTGAAAAGTGTTAAGGCAGTTGTTCAGGAGACAGTTAATATGCCATTGACAGAACAGAACTTAACAGACACACTATATTAGTCATCTATGTTGAGAAGCAACTATTCAGGTTATATTTGTGTTAGCGGAACATCAATTTTAATTTAATAAACCTACTTTTCAAATGCATTTTGCAAACGTGACTTAATGCCTTTCGGCTCCGTGGTCAGTTTAATGCGGCATAAAGCCTTCCAGAATGAATATTTCACATGATATTGTATTTTAAAAAAGATTTGTAACATAAAATCCTCCCAAACCCTGTACAAATGTAATTTACAATAGCACTGTAACACGCGGGAATCTTACAGTGTGGCCAACATTAATACGGCGCTGAAAGGCAGGAAGACATTGACTTAATGCTTTTCTCCTCTCATCGCAATACATATAGCAGTGGTTTCTGGCTTAAACAGAAGGCTGAATTAATTCTTTCCTATACCGTTCTAAGGCCCTTGGGTCAATACTTCAGAACACTATTCTTTTTTAAATGACCATTTTAGCCTATTTTCAATTTTGAAAAAATAGGCTTAAGAGATCACCTTTTGTCCGTGTGTGTGTGCGTGTGTGTGAAGTGTGTGTGTATGTCCCCTAATAAATTCTAAACGACTGGAGCGATTTCAATGAAACTCAGTAAGTTCATAGCACTATTCCGGACGACCCCGAAAGTGCCCTTCATATTTTGTTACGTCTCAACAATCCAACATGGCGGCTGTGCGAAATATTTAACCAGCATTCAATATCTCCGAAACTATTCCCGATATCTCCGTGGAATTTATTACGGTGATAAAGGGAACTACTAGAAGTTCGCCTATGTGACTTTTGAAAAACTGGTAACTACAAAACCAACATGGCGGCCACGCGAATTCGCGACATTTAAATAGACGTTTCTCGCGATTTAACCAACCAATCGGAATAAAACTTGGTACAGTATATGTTTATACACATTGTAATGCACCGACATCTAACTTCATTCAATTGTTTACATAACCACAAGATGGCGGATGTGCGAAATATTTCACTAGCACTCTATATCTCTGAAACTATTAGTGGTATCACCCTGAAATGTTGTACGGAGATAAAGGGCACTACTGGAAGTTCACCTATAAGCCTTTCAAAAACCGGTTAACTACAAAACGAACATGGCGGCCAAGCGAATTTGAAAATTTTAAATACACCTTTCTCGCGATTTAATGTTCCAAACGCAATGAAATCTGGTAGAGGAAATGTTTATACACATCGTAATGAACTGGTATCTTATTTAGTTCAATTGTTTACTTAACCTCAAGATGGCGGCTGTGCGAATTTTATAATTAAGTTTTTATTTCTGGTGTCATAATAATGCGATCGAAGTGAAAGTTTGAATAATGAACCTACGCAATAATTTTCCTTTAATGGTATATGCCTTTATGGCCTACACATTTAACAATCCAACATGGCGACCATCCGAAATATTTAGACGGCTCTGAATATCTACGAATCTATTATAGCAATCAAACTGAATTTTTTTTGTTCATAGGGGCTATGAACTTAAGTTCACCTATAGGACTTTAAATAACCTGATGATCACAAATCCAACATGGCGGCGACGCGAATTATAAATATTCACATGGACGTTTCTCGCAATTTAACTATCCGAGTGCAGTGAAACTTGGTACAGTAAATCCTTGTATGAATGTTAAACCACTGGCATCTAATTTATTTCAATTGTTTCCTTAACCACAAGATGGCAGCTGTGCGAAATTTTAGAATCTCCTTGCTACTTTTTGCGTCCTAATCATGCGATTGAAGTTTGAATACCACAAGTACACAATAATCTTCATGTAATAGTACATAACTCTAGGACCTACATTTTTAAAATCCAACATGGTGACCATCCGAAATATTTAGTCGGTTCTCAATATCTACGGATCTATTACAGCAATCAAACTGAAACGTTGTATGTTGATAGAGTCCATTAACATAAGTAGGATATATGCAAATAGGCTGTATAGTTCTTCACGGAACTACTTTTTGTTTTCCATTTCCTCTTGTAGTTTGTAAATAGTTTTAGGTTTGGTTTCATTTCATTTTCACTTCCAAACCATTAGGGGCCGATAGCCCAAATGTTAGGCCCCTTAAAACGACAATTACCATCTTCATCTTCATCATTGAAATTTGATTTTGTGGTAGCAGTACAATCTTGGGGTATGCAAGTCCTGTCGAACTCAGCTGTAGAAGTAGGAGTTGGTCTGAAACGTATTATTAGATCTTTAACTGGTGACAAAAGTCACTATACGCATGTCATACTTTGCTGGCATGTTAAAGAACCCAGTAGGCAAATCTAATCTCGGAACATTCCGCAAACACTAAGTTCCTACTTTGTCTACTAGTAAAAGAGCTTAGATATCTAACTACCTGTCAAAGAGCTTGACTTTCATAGCACTCCAAGGAACAACAAAATTTGACTTGCAAGCTGCCCTCTGGGCGTCGAATAACAAAGCATGCACCAGGCACCCGAGGCTATACGGTATTATTATTTTTATTTCTCCTTTAATAGTACATTATGCAACGAGCCTTTAATGGCTATAATTAAGTCACGAGTATTTTTTATAAAACGAGCGTATGCGAGTTTTATAATTTCCATACGAGTGTCTTAATTACCATTATAGGCGAGTTGCATACGACTGTTTATGTTCGACGATAATAATAACTTGGTTATATGTTTTAACATAAATATTCATAAATATCTGTTGAGAGTCAGCTACTTGAATTTCGTGATCGCAGAGCGAGCGTTGGGTGTTATATCTCTGTCTTTCAAGATCTCAGGACGACCGACGCATGCGCTCTGTGTGCTTGCAATGCCATATGCAGGCCATATGTTTACATCTGCCGCCCCTCAGTAATATTGTCACTGCAGTTGTTTGAAAACAATGAATGCGCTGTGTAGAAATTATATTAAGGTACAATGCTATTTCTTGTCTCATATTCGCCAGTTTATTTACGCGAACATATGAACGGTGCGTATTCCATGTCGGTAATTTATTATAGTTCGATGTTGTGTTTATGTCCGACATGTTGGATTTTGAGCGCACGCGTGAAGGTATCGTTACCTAATTGGTCAATGAACGAGCTCTGATTGGCTGGAGAAACTGTATCATAATGAAAAAGAGTGTTATATTGACCATCATTATGATACAGTTTTCTGACACATAATAGTGAGGGTCGAACATAAAAGCCAGTCTACAATTTTACTCATTAGCACTTAAACATAAGCTTAATATTTATTCACGGTTACATTTATAGTCGACGCTATAAATCACTCGAGCATATTTCACTTACACGGGTAAGGCTTTACAATAAATAGATCGGACGTGTTAGTTACTTAGTTAGTTAGTTAGTTAGTTAGTTAGTTAGTTATTGTTGTTTTAAGGGGGCGGAACAGTGGCGTCATCTGACCCATATAGAGAGAATGAAGGTGTAACGAAAAAGGAATTCCAAGGCAGGAAAGATATTCAGGCTCAAAATGGTCCGAAGTGAAGAAACAGATACATAGTGAGAGAATGAAGGAGTATTGGTGGAAGAAACAACAATAGACGACGCATTGAAAACAGCACGAGGTCCGAGAAGAATCTAACGAAAAGAGAAGAAATATTAATCATAATAACAATACTTGTATAACCTCAGCTAGTCCTCTTGAAGTAATGCATTGGAGTCAATTAGGCGATATATTGACGTTCCGCTTGCACTGCCATCTAGCATCAAAAGTTTAAAATATATTAGGGTGACCAGCGGCTGTGAATTTGTAATTTTGTGTTGTAGTCACCAAATTAGACACGAGAGTTTCTAAACGATTTGATATAGTAACTCTGGGATTGTTAACAAATCAGGGATAGAACCCGTGTTCTAAAGATCATTAAGCGAACTGGTCCTCTTTTGAAACCGTTATTCTAAACTGAATATATTACAATTGAGGAAATGCCATGAGGTTGACGCTGGAGACTTGTAACTAAGCCGGAAAGGTTCTCGTTGTGAGCTATACATACCTGATGTGCTGTGCGTCGTATTACGTGTAATCTTATTAGACTTCGCTCTTCAGTGAACAAATTAGGCCACAAAGTTCGCAAGCCATAACCAAGGGCCTTCGATGTTGCATTACGCTGCAGTTATTATTTATTTATTTCATATTTTGTGGCAACATAGAACCACTGAAATCAACTGTACGAAGACAATTTTGCTTTCCTATGCTTCCAATATTTCTTCTTCCTCTCAGTTGTCAACATCCTTCCTTGTGCCTTTTTATTTATTTTGGTTTGGAGGCTCACATGCGACTCGTGTAGAATCTTGATTTTATCAGCCTTTTCTATTCTTGAGATCATCTAATGTTATTTGGAGTTCTTTGATATCTTAATATCAGCAATTCCTGCTATTGCTATTCCATAATTTTTAGCCTATTTTCATTTTATAAAAAAAATAGGCTTAGAGATCACCTTTTGTCCGTGTGAGTGTGTGTGTGATGTGTGTGTGTTCCTCACAACTTATAAACCACTGGAGCGATTTCAATGAAACTCGGTAAGTTCATAGCACCATTTTGGTCGACCCCGTCCGTGCCTTTCAAATTTTACTACGTCTCACCAATCCAACAAGGTGGCTGTGCGAAATATTTCACACGCATTCAGTATCTCCGAAACTATTTCCGATATCACCCTGAAATTTTGTACGTAATAAAGAGCACTACTAGAAGTTCACCTATGGATTTTTCAAAAACCTGGTAACTACTAAACCAACATGGCGCTAAGCGAAGTTGCGAATTTTAAATAGACTTTTCTCGCGATTTAATGATCCAAATGCAATGAAACTTGGTACTGCAAATGTCTATACACATTGTAATGCACTGACATCTAATTTAGTTCAATTGTTTACATAAACCCAAAATGGTGGCTGTGCAAAATATTTAAAATTAAGTTTTTATTTCTTGTGCGGTAATCATGCGATCGAACTGAAAGTTTGGATAATGAACCTACGCAATAAGTTTCCTTTAATGGTACGTGTCTCTATGGCCTATACATATAACAATCCAAAATGGCGACCATCCGAAATATTTAGACGGTTCTCAATATCTACGAATCTTTTACAGCAATCAAACTGAAAGTTTTTTTGTTTATAGAGGCTATGAACATATGTTCACCTATAGGACTTTCAATAACCTGGTCATCACAAATCCAACATGACGGTGACGCGATAAACATATATTTAAATGGAACCGGGTGAGTTAGCCGTGGTGGTTACGGCATGACTAATGGCAGTCGCTCACATCCGGGAGGCGAGGAGGTTCGAATCCCCCCCGCCGGCAACCTTGAAGATGGTATTCTGTGGTTTCCCATCTTCCTTCCAGGCAAATGCAGGGGTTGGTCCCTCACTATAGGCCACAGCCGCTACCTTCCAACTCCTCGCCCTTCCCTTCCAACTTTCCTCCCCAACGGTACTTGTAGCTCACCCATTGGGTGTCCGTCTCGAAGCAGCTACAAAACTGGCGAGCCGAACATGTCCTCGGACACTCCCGGCCATAAAAGCCATACGCTAAAAAAAAATGGAGGTTCCTCGCGATTTAACCATCCGAGTACAGTGACATCTGGTACGGTAAATGCTTAAACAAATGTTAATCAACTGGAATTTAATTTATTTCAATTGTTTTCATAACCACAAGATGGCAGCTGTGCGACATTTTTAAATCTTGTTTTTCCGTCTTGTGTTCTAACCATGCGATTGAAGTTTGAATACTACTCGTACACAAAAATCTTCATGTAATAACACATAACTCTAACACCTACATATATACAAATTCAACATGCCGACCATCCGTAATATTAGATGGTTCTCAATATCTACGAATCTATTTCAGCAATCAAACTGAAATTTTGTATGTTATAATAATAATAATAATATGGTATGGCCTCGGATGCCGTGTACAAGCTACCCAGAGGGTATGTCGAATTTCGTTGTTCCTTGAATCACTATGAAAGTCAAGGAGGTTAGAATTTTGTATGTTGATAGAGTCAATTAAAATAAGTAGGATATATGAAAAGAGGCTTTAGTTCTTCACGGAACTACTTGTTCAATTATTCTTTTACCAAATCTAGTTTCCGGTGTTCGAAAATGATGTCCCGAATTGAGGGGCGTTTCTGTTTCAGTCTACTTATAGACTGTGTTTGCAATTACCAAGGGGAAGTAAAGCCGGCGGTCCCATGTCATAGATTTATTGAATGTTAAAGAACCTTCCACTAATTACACTTGTGTGAAGCTAAATTATAGGTTAAATTTGACCAACGCTCTTAGGTTCCAACGTTCGTCGTCGGGAGCCGATTGCGATGGCATCTAGTAACCAAGTTCTGAACGAGTAATCGTTGACAGTGGCGTTTGGCGGCAAAAGTTGGAACTACTTGAAAATTCAATGTCTACCGTCCTCACTTGAATTAAAAAACAGATAACACACACTAATACAGCCATCACAATTAATCAGACAGATTCTACTCACAATCTACATGAACGCGTTGTCGCAGCCCCTAAACTGAGGAACCAACCAACCAACCAAACTCTGGCGAGCCCAACATGTCCTCGGACACTCACAGCACTAGAATCCATACGCTAAATAAACCTATTTCTCGAAAATAGTTTCACTAGCCTAAGTCACTTCTGGCTGTGTAAATATTTTATAATGTCTTAATTTTGTTGCAATTTATACATTCGTTTTGTTTATATAATTTGCTTTGTTCAACTTATTTATTTATTTATGTATTCTATTTACAAGGTTGATTTTTCTTTTAGATTATGAGCGATAATTTCATATTTAAATGTATGCAGAATTTTAATTTCCTGTTCAGCAATAGTAATATTGCATTCCTGAATTCCACTGAATTTGGGGCGGCCTTTCCTATCTGCCTTTCGTGGATCATTTTGCCCAAGAACAGTCAAATTACTCATGCACGCGGATGACATGGTCATCCTCTCAAGATACCGAGATGACCTACAAACAACTATGGGGAACATTATGGTATGGGCGGAAGAAAACTCTATGGAAATTAACAGCTCCAAAACAAAGGCTATGAAATTTAGAAGGGGAGGAAGGATAGCTAAAATTGACCAACTCAAGTGTGGAGAAGAACCTTTAGCATTCGTACCCAACTTCAAATACCTGGGTGTCGTGTACAAACTACTGGAACTGCTTTCTCCCTGCATGTATAGGAGCGAGCTACGGCAGAAACGAAAGTCTCATACGACATTCCCAAACTCCAAAGCCTAACCCTGTCAACAGCGATAAAGCTATTCAAAATTCAAGTTATGCCGACCGCCACATTTGGCTTACAATTAATTTGGCCCTACTTGTCGGTGAATAACCTCAGGTAGCTAGACAGCGTCAAAGCGAGATTTATTAAGAGAGCTCTCTCTATATCAAAATTCTCAAGGAACAGCTACGCCTATAAAATAGCACAGGAATCCTTCTTTATAGATCTACCGGAAACTCAAACGTTTAAAACCATCATCGAGGAGAGACGAAAAAAAGCCGACGAGATACCCCAAGAAATAATGGAGACTTAAGCAATGAAGACAGATATCTGGAAGGGGCCACATTTCGAACTTCGACATCTGTATACGCGATTCGCTGTCCATGGGTTCCATGGAAGGATCTGTCAGAATGAGACTTTTCATGAGCCCAAGGTGGACCGCGTCTGCAAGAATTGCAATAATCTATGCCCCAAATACCACTTAGTGGAATGTGTAAGCAGGTCTCAATCTCTAACCGCAGGAATGACAGAGTGGTGAAAAAATTGATTGTACACATTGTGTTTAATAAAATCATATATTTTGCTCATTCTACGAGGTTTGAGGGAGTTTGTTCACCTCCTGTCCAAAATTCTTATTATTCCTGTTTTTCTTCTCCTGGTCTGTAAGTTAGTGATAAGTACCGTCATTTACATTTCATAATTTTCATTACCATTCAGTCCGGCTCCGTGGCTAAATGGTTAGTGTGCGAGGGTTTGGCCCGACGTGTCCCATGTTCGATGCCCGGCTGGGCCATTAGAGATTTTAATCTCCTGATGTTAATTCCCGGGGCTCGAGGCTGGGTGTGTGCGCCGTCTTCATCAACACTTCATCCTCATTACGACGCGCAGGTCGCCCACAAGAAAGACCTGCACTCGGCCTCTCAGGAGGCCACATGAACATTGTTATTATTAGCACCCAAACCATTAGTGGCGGATAACCCAGATGTTAGGCCCCATCGGGTGCATGCGAAGTTATGTCACTTCCTTCTTTCCGATAGTACATTAGAACTCGGCCCCTGTCACAATCTCGTTGTGTTCATTGCACAGTAAGTAGTTCGCCCATTGTGTTTTGGTAACCCCTGACGTCAGAACACAAGTCGGGTGAAATTAAAGTCAAACACAAATATTGATTGTTGGAGATACGAGTATGTTTTATGTGGAACATGGCTGCTAATTGACACGTTTTTGCAGATCGCCTTGTTTGACGTGCCTCCTCAACTTTCGAGTTAATTTGCTAAATAATACTTGACATGTCACGTGACGCAATATACTAGGCACGTCCAGAATGTATGTTCCGTTTTTATTCGTTTCCATTGAAATTGTGACAAAGTCAGATAGCGTCATTACAGTATGTTATCTATTAGCCTTCAATTGTGCTTTTTAAAAGGCATCAGTTGTGGTTGGTTGGTTCCTCAGTTTAGGGTCATGTAGCCCCGTGTACTTGGGTGTGTGTAGAATCAGTCTGATAGCCGGTGTTCATTGTGACGGCTGTATTAATGTGTTGTCCGTTTTAATTCAATTAAGGACTGCAGACGATCAATTTCAAGTAGTTTTTACTTTTGCTACCAAATGCTACCGTCAACGACACCTGGATAATTTTCCGTTCTTGCTTCTTCAGTTTCTATAATTTCAGAGCGACCACCGAGATATACCGGTATATTAGAGACTACTAATAATTAGTAGAACGCAGGGTATTGAGACAAATTTTAGGCAACGGACACTTACGTTTGAAGTCAAACGAAGAGTTATATAGAAAGATAGAACCAGTCATGTCAACAATAAAAAGGAAAAGGTCGTTGTTCTATGGACACATTTTCAGAATGTCCAACGATCGTCTAACAAGAAAATTTGGAATTTCGTGAAACCAAAGACGAAAAACTTGACATGTTTCGAAGAATGTAACAAAGACCTTCTAGAAATTGGTATTCCGGGCTGCAAGATTATGAACAGGTGTGAATTCAGACACCTAATCAAAAATTACCGGGGATTTAATGTAGGGGCATAACCCAAAAGACGGAGGGGGTCTCCTTCAGAAGTTCTGGGGAAGGCGTTGAGGGATGGGCTCAAGCGATACTGGCAGGACATCAAAGCTGTCAGACGATCCAGAACGAAATATCGATTTTGATCGTTAATCCGTAGTCCATAGTGGCTCAATTCAAATGTTAATAAAAAGAAAAAAATATTAGAATTAATTTCTTCCATGTTTTCATTTAAAAGCCAAGTGAAATGTTAACAAAAAAAAGCTTTGCTCGCAATTACTTTAGTTCTTTATCACAAGATCGCTGAAGAAGGCTTTAATGTTGTTGAAACTCGTATATTTTATTAATTAAATTATTATTGACTCAGGTCATAAAATTATTTATTTTACTTTATTTTATTTTATTTTGTTTTATTTTGATTTTGTTTTGTTTTATTTTATTTCGCTTTATTTTGTTTTTAATTGTTTTATTTAATTTTTGTTTTGTTCTTATTTTATTTTGTTTTTATTTTGTTATGTTTATTTTTAATTTAATTTTCTTTTATTTTGATTTTTCAGAAAACAAACATAAAACCAAAACCAAAAAACACGAAGCAAAAATAAAATTTCAAAAACAAAAGCAAAAGCAAAAAACAAGAAACTCAAAGCAAAAAGAAAAAATTAGAAAACAACAAACACAAAAGATACGCGAGGCAAAGTGCAGAGAAACGTTTCTCATGAAAATGATTCTTTTTCACAAATGGATTTTAGGAGTTTTGCAACTGGACGACTCAATTGGTATTCAATATCAATAAGGAAAGCTGTTAGATATCATATCACTACGTATCTTCTGTTCCTCCGAAAAGTTACGTCGCGTTGGTTTCTTCTCATCTTCCTCAAATCCCCTGGTGTGGACAAAATTCCTGACTACATTTCTATCCTCTAGATTTGGTGAGTTATTCCTCTATTTGTTTGTACCACTTTGGTCTTGTAAGTTTGTTTTGTAAACATTTGTGGATTCGATAAGTAAGTCTAGTGTGATTTATTCTTTCCAAATGGCCTAAAAGTTGAATTCGTCACATTTGCATTGTATCAGTAAGTATAGACTATTAAATAATATTTCAGAGTTGCGTTCGAGGCAGTCTGTTCTCATAATTTCCCTTTCCTCAATCTCTAATGTTTTGAGCGTTTCTGAAGCATACGACCCTTACAGTAGTCGCATATGATGTGTAACATCTGACATGTGATACTACTCGTATACTACACAGCTTGGACATTCTTAAAATGTTAATTTACACTCCGTTTTCATACTGGTACTATGATGAATGTATAGATTGATTTGGAGATATGCTACTGTCACACTTGTTTGGACAAACATCACATTGTAAATTAAGAGAAGGAATGAAACCATAGCCTATCTATAAACTACTAGAAATAATGTTCAATACAATCAAACTATTGTAATTAGAATTAGATACATCGTAATTTCAAGTAGATTCTGTTAAAATGACACATAATGTTATGATAGATATCGTTTAAATCGGGAATCAGGTGGGCAGCCAGGAGGGATGCGATCCAGCTAGCAGTGCGTCTTACACACTTCCGTCCGATCCACTTCCGTCCCATTTTTCAAAATCACTCACAAAAACATATCCATCATTCAAATGTAAAGATGTTACACATCAAAAACTAAACAAATATTTGTAATTGCACCTCCAAACCTTGCAGTAATCCGTCTGCCATACACATTCCACATGGCCGAGAGTACGTCATGGTATCAATTTCCGACACCGCACGCTCATTTCGATCGCATCCCTCCAGGCTGCTTTGATTTATTTTATGTGAACTAACTTAGGATAACCTTGACTCAGACCAAAGACCGTCACTCACTACGGCTTTATTTTCTTTGTTTACATCAATCAACATGTCCCTCAGCAACTGTTTCTATGCACACCATAGCTGCCAAACCTCTGCCTCCTTATCCAACATACACTCCAATCGATCGATCCAGCTGGCAGTGCGTCTTACACACTTCCGTCTCATTTTTCAAAATTACTCCCACAAGAATATCCAGCAACCGAGTGGAAAGATGTTACACATCAAAAGGAAAATGGTGAATATATGAGACGGTACAACCACGAGATCTACGCACGTGTGGAAAAAATAACTGATGTGGTGAGGAAAAGAATGAGCTCTGTGAGATTGACAAACAGGACATTAACTACTTTCCAGAGAAGGAAACCAAGGGGCCTTGGTTCACGGAGGTAGGCAGAGATTTACAAGAATTTGGGATTTCATGTGACGATGTGCAGGACCGTGTGACACTTAAGATGAAGTTTCTTAGAGAAATATAACCTTAAAACAGGCATGAAGAGGACGGAAGAAAGGAAGCAACAACATCAAGAATTCATGAGAGAGTACTGGGCGAATATTAAAGCTCGACACAGACACCAGTTAATAAACGAGGTCCTTAGTTGACCGAAACCCAACAAGAAGAAGAAGGAATCGCTTTGATCAAAATAACATTTCACTCTTTTCGTAGTAATTATAAAGACGTAAGTTTGACGGACCATTATTGGATTATTAATCTACTAGCAATCCGCTCCGGCTTCATCCGGGAACAGTTATGAATGCATTACGTGATATGCGCTTTTTTCGATGTCAATGAACTACGACCTATATCCGTTTTACGTCTCGGCATAATTGGTTAAAATCACTGACTAGGCTATTAATTATCATGGAGATGCATGTGCAACGAATTCTTGTCAGACGTAATTTAAGAATGGCGAGGTGCATGAAACACAAATCCCCCTTCCGTCTAATCTCAAACTGACTGTGTATTTTGCGGAACGAAAGGTTCACAGGCGAAATGAAGAAAAGCCGAGTTGCATTTCCAGGGAAACTCCAAACACAACAACTCTTCTCTAAAGTCGTAACTCAACACGACTCGACAGTTTGCTGCTGGCTGTATCTGCGGTAATAGGCTCGCCCACTAGCTAAGCTGTAACTGGGATGATAGGCTCGCCCCTAGCTGGCTAAGAAACTGTCACCTCAGTAATTGAATGGAGATTGTGCGAAGAAATGAGAACGTAAAAACACTTATAGTGGGCGATGTGTTGAAGATAGAGATATCCTCTCCGAGTCTTTTCTATAGAACTTTTCATGCTGAACAATTCATACACTCATAGTATATTGTTATTTTTAACGGTTTTCCCAGCGTAAGCTTAAAAAGCGCACGGATGCCAGTTTTTTTTCGACTTTTTCTCTAAAATCGTTACTGCTTGGCTTTCTTTGTTCATAAATAAATAATTTTCTACAGAAACCTTCCTCGAGAAATCCTTTACAGCATGGTGAAAACCACATTAAAATCCATCCAGTGGTTCTCGAGTTTACCCGTTACATCCAAGAATCGGGGACTTTGTTTTATACTAAGTAGAGATTTCCTTTTCTACTGTTGTTATTTTGTAGCAGTGTGACCAATCTAGAGATGTGAAGCACTGCGCGTGAGTTACAAACTCTCATGTACTTGTTATTGTTGCTTATATTAGAAACTGTGACATCGTGGTCATATAGCCCCGTGTATTTCGATGTGTATGGAATTTATGTGATAACGAATTGTTACGAATGCTAGACAGTTTCGTTGCCCGCGCGTGTCTCAGCCGCCCCCCCCCCTCCAGGCTATCCCACTTCTGACACCAGTTGATACGTGTAACCCCTAGTTGCATGTTCGTTAATTGGATTACAGTGGATAAAAGCACAGCACAAGTGGTCCTTAAAAATAGCTTTATTGCAGGTCTAGAAAGTTACACCACACAATAAGCACTTAGAAACCTATTAGCAGTCTCAGTCAAGTAACTCCCTTACGGAGTACACTCACCCTTTTGTTCTTACTCACAGAAGTTAATCCCTCACTAATGAGGTAGACCCGTGTCCTGGCTGGAAATAACTGCACTCTTCCTCTTGTAAACAAGCCACAGTCTGACACTCACTTGTTCGTGAATACACACTGTCTCGCCGTCTGCAGGCTAGGAATCAGTACACTGCGTTTCGCAATACACCACAATAACCTCTGTCGCACTGGAAAACACACTCGCTCAAAACACAGTTCGTCCCTCGCTGGCCAGGTCCCTCTTATATAGCGGGGCTGATGACTCAACAGATGTTTCTAGAGCAGACCAGGGTTCACACCTTCTCGAGATTTCCGATACTGGGCGGGCCACGAACCTTCGAGACGGGGGTCTAGTTCTTGCAGCCCCGTTGCGTAAGGCGCTGGTAACACTCCGTCAGGGATAGCCTGTGGGGGGGGGGGGGGGGGGTGCTGAGTCACGCGCGGGCGACGAAACTGTCTAGCATTCGTAACAGTATGTTATTGTGATGGCTGTGAATTTGTAAATTGGGGTTAGAGTTGTCAAGGAGGTGGCTGAGGCCTTAAGTTAGGGACCACCCCGCATTTGCCTGGAGTAGAAGTGGGAAACCACGAAAACCACTTCCGAGATGGCTGAGATGAGAAGCGAAACGCACCTCTTCTCATTTTTGCCTCATGAGCCGTGTGTATCCCGTTCCAGTCCTCAGACCAGGATCAAAATTTGTTGGCATAGCCGGGAATCGAAACCGGACCTCCCGGGCGAAAGCCAAGAACGCTAGCCACTACACCACGAGGGTGTCAAACTAGAAGAACAGCGAGGTCATCTGCCCAAGACTGCGATATCCAAGAAGTCATTTTTGGAAGGCAAATTCATAAAATAATATTAGTTTAAGACAACATAACTATCATGTCCTAATGATATGCATCAGAGTATCAAATCCTTCAGTCAACCCCGTGTTGTAGTGGTCAGCATGCTTAGCTGCCAACCCGGAGGTCCGCGGTTCGATTCCCACCTCCGCCATCCTCGAAGTGGTTTTCCGTGGTTTCCCACTTCGTCTCCGAGAAAATATCGCGATGATACCTACCGTAAAGCCACGGCCGCCTCCTTCCCTCTTCCTTGCTTTCCCTCCCAATCTTCCCCTCCCCTCACATGGCCCCTGTTCACTTTGCAGGTAAGGCCCCTTGTGCGAGGTGCTGATCACACCTCCCCAGTTGAACCCCCCATTCAAGTGCATCAAGATCCAGGACATTGCCTTGGTGGCAGTAATGGTCGGACCCCACGCTGAGTCCGATTGGTTGGTTCCTCAGTTTAGGGGCTGCGACAACGCGCTCATGTAGCCCCGTGTACTTTGGGAGTCTGTAGAATCTGTCTGATAACCGGTGTTAATTTTGATGGCTGTATTAGTGTGTGTTATATATTTTTATTTCAAGTAAGGACTGCAGACAATCAATTTTCAAGTATTTTCTACTTTTGTAACCAAACGCAACCGTCAACGACAGCTAGTTCTGAACTTGGTTACTGGATGCCACCGCAGTCAGCTCCTGGCGATTATCGTTGGAACCTAAGAGCTTTAGTCAAATCTAGCCTATAATTTAGCTTTATACAAGTGTAATTAATGGAAGGTTCTTTAACATGCCATAAATCTATGACTTGGGACCGCCGGCTTTACTTCCCCTCCGAAGGAAGGTATACTGAGAAATTTTTAACGCTCTTAAAAATCCGGCGACTTCGGCCGGGTTTGAACCCGGGATCTTGGGCACAGAAGCTCAGCATGCTACCAACTACGCCACCGAAGCCGCAAAGGCAAATTCATAAAAGAATATTTGTTTAAGGTCACCACGTAGGCCTACTCTTACACGATGAAAAAGTCTATTTTTGTGCCATCAACTTACTATTTTCTGGGTTTATGCTAAAGGTTCAGCTATGATTCTTGTCACATATAAGAAGCGATATATTCTGAGCTGTTTTTGACCATGTAGTGCTACGTTGCTTTTATAGGATGTGTGAAATGAATACAAATTTGGACAAATACATTTTCAAAAAAATGTTGTATAAGTTGCTACAGTTACACATTTCTCAGTTGTTTTCCAATCAAATACTCTCAAATTTTGTTCACATACTTGGAATAGATCATGGCAGATGATTAACTACTTTGTTTCATTATTATTGAGACAGAATGCATGAAAAAAATCCGAACTATTTCTTTTTAAATTTATTCAAAAATATGTATCAATTTTTCTCTCCCCAATCCATGCCTACTATGTTTTGGAAGTGAAAATAGGTTAACATTCAAGTACTCCATTAGGAAAGTTAATGTAAAAAAAATTAGCCCTCTATCTTAAATGGTTTCCTAGTTATTGGTACCTAAACATGAAAAATGAGTATTAACGGAAAACAGCCGGCAAAGTTAAAAGTGTATTGTTCAGAGTATGGGACGCTAATTATAAAAAACGAATTTAAGGTAGTTGTAGACATCAAAACCCCAACAAACTATATATATTCGGATTCAGAAAAAAATGAAAAATGTTATGGCGCCAAAATCAAACAAGATGTTAAGTAAAGAACATATAGCCTACTTTCTCCTAAATGCATGGTTATTGTTATAACTCTTTGTCCTTTTCAAGGAGTATGATTGAATGTTGGTTGCGGTAGCTTGTTGAAATACAACGTGCTATAGGGATATTAAACATGAATATGAGGTGCCCTTTGCTAGTGCTAACTCTGTACCAAATTTCGTTCAATTCGGTTTCACCGTGTTTGAATTGATAGGGGGAATCGATTTGCACACATACTTGGCCACCATCTGCAAACTATTGGGCTGATGTTCTTGCAATTTGGTCAGAATATGTTTCCCACATAAAGATATGGTGTTGCAAAATTTGGTAGACACTAGATTATTAGGTTGGTCGTAATTACATTTTAGCTTTTAACATTTGGGTGGCCGCGATTACGTTTCCGTCAAGATAGCGGTGATATAAAACATGATACTGAGGTGCCCTTTGCTAGTCCTACCTCTGTACAAAATTTCGTTCATTCGGTTCCACCGTGTTCGAATTAATAGGGGGAATCAATTTTGACATAAAGATGGCTGCCATACGCAAACTATTAGGCTAATGACCTATTAGATTAGTCAAAGGATGCTCCCTCCATAAAGGTATGTTGTTGCAAAGTTTAGTAGAGATCGGATGTTTATGTTCGTCGTAATTTGATTTAAGCTTTAAACATTTGTGTGGCCGCCATTACGTTTCTGTCAATATGGCGGCGATATTAATCATGACACTGAGATGCCCTTTGCTAGTGCTATCTCTGTACCAAATTTCGTTCCATTCGGTTTCACCGTGTTTGAATTAATAGGGGGAATCGATTCTGACACAAAGGTGGCCGCCATCCGCAAACTATTAGGCGAATGACCTATTAGATTGATCAAAGCATGCTCCCTCCATAAAGGTATGTAGTTGCAAAATTTGGTAGAGATCGGATGATTAGGTTAATCGTAATTTGATTTAAGCTTTGAACATTCGTGTGGCCGCCATTACATTTCAGTCAAGATGGCGGTGATATAAAACATGACACTGAGGTGCCCTTTGCTAGTGCTACATCTGTACCAAATTTCGTTCCATTCGGTTCCACCGTGTTCGAATTAATAGGGGGAATCAATTTTGACATAAAGATGGCCGCCATCCGCAAACTATTAGGCTGATAACCTATTAGATTGTCAAAGGATGCTCCCTCCATTAAGGTATGATGTTGCAAAGTTTGGTAGAGATCGTATAGTTATGTTAGTCGTAATTTACCTTAAGCTTTGAACATTTGTGTGGCCACCATTACGTTTCTGTCAATATGGCGGCGATATAAAACATGACACTGAGGTGCCTTTTGTTAGTACTACCTCTGTATCAAATTTCGTTCCATTCGGTTGCACCGTGTTCGAATTAATAGGGGGAATCGATTTTCACACAAAGATGGCCGCCATCCGAAAACTATTACGCTGATGACCTATTAGTTTGGTCAAAGGATGCTCCCCTCATAAAGGTATGTTGTTGCAAAATTTGGTAGAGATCGGATGATTAGGTTAGTCGTAATTTGATTTAAGCTTTGAACATTTGTGTGGCCGCCATTACGTTTCCTTCAAGATGGCGGCGATATAAAACATGACACTGAGGTGCCTTTTGTTAGTACTACCTCTGTACCAAATTTCGTTCCATTCGGTTGCACCGTGTTCGAATTAATAGGGGGAATCGATTTTCACACAAAAGATGGCCGCCATCCGCAAACTAATACGCTGATGACCTATTAGATTGGTCAAAGGATGCTCCCTCCATAAAGGTATGTTGTTGCAAAATTTGGTAGAGATCAGATGATTAGGTTAATCGTAATTTGATTTAAGCTTTGAACATTTGTGTGGCCGCCATTACGTTTCCGTCAAGATGGCGGCGATATAAAACATGACACTGAGGTGCCTTTTGTTAGTACTACCTCTGTACCAAATTTCGTTCCATTCGGTTGCACCGTGTTCGAATTAATAGGGGGAATCCATTTTCACACAAAGATGGCCGCCATCCGCCAACTATTACGCTGATGACCTATTGGTTTGGTCAAAGGATGCTCCCCCCATAAAGGTATGTTGTCGCAAAATTTGGTAGAGATCGGATGATTAGGTTAGTCGTAATTTGATTTAAGCTTTGAACATTCGTGTGGCCGCCATTACCTTTCCGTCAAGATGGCGGCGATATAAAATATGACACTGAGGTGTCCTTTGCTAGTGCTACCTTTGTACCAAATTTCGTTCAATTCGCATTCACCGTGTTCGAATTGATAGGGGGGGACAGACATTCAGAGTACACACACTCTCACACACACAGACACACACACACACACACACAGACTCACACACACACATACACACACACACACACAGACTCACACACACACATACACACACACAGACAGACACACTTTTTTCGCCCTGTGTTGATCTCATAAGTCTACTTTCATTTTTTGCAAAAATCGAAAGTAGGCTAAAAATGGTATTTTTCATCATGCAAGAGTAAGTGGTGTCCTTAAGGCAACATAACTATCATGTAATGTTACGCATCAATTTGAAGCAATTATTCTTTTTAAACAGAGTTTCAAATCCACCAGGCAGGGAGCATTATGTAGCAGAGAGGAACCGAGAGTCGATCCTAAAAAGAAATCTTGGAGGGAGTCATGAATGGCAGGTCAGAGTCGTTGAAAGTGTGTGCAAACATAAAGGAATGTCTATGTTTTAAATTAATTCTCTAGGTTGACTTCCAGGATCTGAAGTATCCACAAACCACACAAATAAACGCGACATGAGAGTGAGTCCTGGGAGTATTCATAACTCGTTAGCCAAGCAGACAGCTGTGTACCAGTCAAAGCGACCTCACAAACAAACGCCAGTGGGGGCGATAATATCGCACACACAGCAAAGTGCGTTTTGATCACACAGAAAGGTGAATTGCTTTCTATTGATCTCCAGCAGGGCTCTTCATATTAACACTGGCAGCTGTTCTTATTCATCTTAGTAACTTGGGTCATCAGGGCCATATACAGGGTGTTTAGAAGAACGTGTCCGATATTGCAACAGGCTATGGACAGATCCTTAGGGTACAATCCCTGTGGGCTGGGCTCGTTATTCTAGTGAAGGGCTCGGTCAAGTTGGGCCTCAGCAAACAGACGCGCCACGGGAATGTCAACACCATTCACCTGATTGTCACGCCGAGTCCATGGGAGATCATAATTATCCAATCCCAATAGAACACGTAGCGCGCCTCCCATTTCCATTTCAGCCTCAGGTAATTGGTAAACACACTGTGTCTGTCATACGAGGAAAGTTTCATTACATGTCATGTGTCTCGTTCCATCACTGTTCTTGGCAAACCAACCGTGAATAGCGTAGTGGGTAGCCTTCTTGGCTGTCATCCCGGAGGTCCGGGTTTGATTCCTGCCTCTACCAGGAAATTTAATTCTGGTCTGAAGACTGGAAAGGGGAACACTTAGCCTCGTGAGGTGAAATTGAGAAGATGATGATGATGATGATAATTGTTGTTTTAAGGGGCCTAACATCTAGGTTATCGGCCCCTAATGGTTTGGATGATCGTGAAGATGATAATGAAATGTAAATTATAACTCAAACTATCAAGGCCTACTAACTTACATACTAGAAGTAGAAAAGGGAAACAAAAGGAGAATAAGGCAAATAAAGGACAGGAGGAAAAGAAATGCCCTCAACCCTTGAAGAATGCAGATTGAGGGACTTGGAAAGAAGGAGAGCCATAAAAGGCAGATAGGAAAGTGAAAGAGGAGAAGGTCCGCCCCACAGGTAATGGATAAAAGGGTGGGAAACCGGACCCAGCTCAGGAAACCCTCAGGGTCGCCAACTCCCGAACTCACCAGCCGTGAGCCCCTGAGGGTGTAGCAATATCTAGGGTGCACAAGAAGTGGAGGGGCTACATACACCCTGCCTCCTTAAGGGCCTTGAGCAGAAGGCAGGAGGTAAAAGGAAAATAAAAAGAAGGCTGACCCCTTGCAGAAGAAGCGTATCAGAAAAGATGAGACAAGGGCCAATTAAGGCGGGAAAGGAAGAGACTTCCTAGGCCTCGGATACCCTAACACCGTCGGGGTCTGAAGAGAAGACGGAGAGGATCCCGGCACAAGTAAGTGAAGGCAATGCCGGACTCAGCTGGGGCCCCGTGGTCGCCCACCCACGTCCCACTAGATGTGAGCCCCTGTGGGGAAAACTGAGAAGAGGTTGATTGTCGTCTAACAAGGAAAGTATCAGGGAAGACAGGTAGAAACCTACTATATGAGCAGAAAATCAGCCGCTAGAATGAACTGCAAGGCTTCGAAATCGTACCTGACATCCTGGTACACAGGCATGACGGCTGGAGGAGCTGGACATCCCTGTGGCACTCGGAGTAGTAGCAAGGTGAGGCGTATATGCAGACTGGAGCGTGAGGCTGCTTCCCACCGGCTTTGAGTGCTTGGGCGGTCAGGGCTTTACATTCCAATATGTACGGTACTCGCTACCTCCCATTGTTTTCTTCTTTATTCGTATCAGGAGCACCAATCACAAATATATGTCACAAATGGTAAACAGTGAGAATCAAATACAAATAATAATAATAATCTAATAACAATAATAATAATAATAATAATAATAAGGGAACAGTGAATTGTTAATAAAGACACAAAGTACTCGGCAAACTATTCTAAATCTACTATTAAGTAAGGACACCGACATACAAGTCAACTGACAACACACAAACATCTGACTGCCAGGTAGCCCGCAACCAAATTAAATGTACTTCGTCCTGTAACGGGCGACGTCAATACCATTCGGATTGGCAACTGTTAAATCTTCCATTGTGCATGTTGCTGGACATAGTGGGCACTGGTAAAGACGTTGGACTGTCTGTACTTCCCCACAATCACATAGGGGAGTGTCACTAAAAGTAATTTAAAAAAACATTTCTGCAGGTTCATCTTGGTTCTTCCAAGTCCAGTCCGTAGTCTGTTGAGCGCCTTCCATGTTGCCCAGCCTTCCATATGGCCCGGAAGAAGGCTCTCTTTTGGGGTCATCCAGCCGGACAGATGACCAGTTCTTTCCTTCCACATTCTTGGGTACTTCTGGAATGCTGACGTACAGTTCAGTACTGGAGATTCTAATCCAAGTACCAATATAGGGGCACCACGAGCAGGAATCAGCATCACCCCCACCACGTCCCATTGATTTATATGAGAGATTCGCCACATGATTTCGGAGCCTTGCAGCTCAATCTGGTGGCTGATTTTCCGCACGTTGTCCTCTTATAGTACAGCAATTGCGTCCACAAACTTTCAAGATAGGTTTCGACCTGACTTACCTCATACTTCCCTTGTAAGTGCGTAGTCTTCAAGTACAGGCGCGGGGAGACGCGCGAGAAACACAATGTAGATGTGTCGGACAACCAACCCATTGGAAGAACAGTTTGTTAGTTTATAACACATTCGGTGCTCTAGTGATCCCAATTTTACTCGGTCAGACACGGCGAAGAACTGTCGCAGCCCAGCCAAGAGAGGCAGGAGCCAGGGCGCAGCATAACAAGTCATGCTAGAAGTGGTTTCCCTTGGTTTACCACTTCTAATCCACGGGAATGCCAGGATGCTTCCTAAACGTACCCGCAATCACAAACACATAAACAATGACACAGGTTATCATAATGATTCCACATACACACCCGAGTACACGGGGCTATTTGACCACGGCATCTCAAAGACCCTTAACCCTTGAGAACTAGAGTGAAAGAATATAAAACGAGGACTCGCGCCGGGTCATTCTGACCCATAGTGTGTCACTTCCTTTTTATCGTAGTCGTACGGATTTTGATGGAGTAATTTTACACCTGGTGTCTCCCTATGAACTATTCCCAATATAGAATGTAGTTTATTTATATTTTTATTTCGACCCTGACTATTATATGTCAGAAAACTGAACTATAATGAGTCTCATTATAACACAATTTTTCATTAAGAAACAGATTCTCCCATCAATCAGAGCTCAAGAAACAGCTGTTTTACCAATTAGATAATTAGATGCGCTGAGTTCCACGGTCTTCTAATTTAAATTTCTCTGCCTGGCCAAGTGTCATAGTAGGGTAATCGAGGAGGCCATGGTCAAATACAAGGCATTCTCTGCGTCTTATGCGCTCTGTTCAGTACATAAAACTGGCGAAATCTCGACAGATATTTATGAATATTTATGTTCGAACATAAAATAGTTATAATAATTATCGTGGAACATAAACAGTCGTATGCAACGAGCCTATAATGGTAATTAAGACACTCGTATGGAAATTATAAAACTTGCATAGGCTCGTTTTCTAAACATACTCGTGTCTTAATTATAGCCATTAAAGGCTCGTTGCATAATGTACTATTCAAATTTAACATGCAGAGAAATGGCATTAATTTCCGTGACAGTGTAATTGGCCTCGATACTGGCAGTAAAGCATCATCTCGACGTTTTGAACAAAGGAGCTGATGACCAACGTGTCCCTAGACCCTAAACATGGACGAACAAGAACGTGAGCTATGTGATTGTGCTGCACCAAAATAGGTGGATTTTCACCCTTATTTTTACAGATTGTCCCGACTAACGTAGGCCGACGCGAGGACTGGCGCCATGGGTAAATCTGACCCGACCGTAAATAATATAGAAATAACTTGGGTTTTCAAAAAGCTATGGACATGTTCCTTTTGCAGGGTCAAGTTCAAGGCTCGGAAGGAAGGTACAGTTAGCGACAGGAAATAAGGGCTGACCAAAACGAAAATATAGAGCATTATTTAAGACTCGCGGGTTAATGAATCAACAACAACAACAGATTTCCTCATCTGAGTGTACTATCTACTTTCCTTAGAGTGGGGGAGATTGCCTTGTAGTTCCGCACTTTAAAACAACAATAACTAAGTTTCCTTAGAGCACCTTACAACGCGCCTTTCGCTGGGAATGTGGCATATCTTAGCTCAAAGTGCCACACAGTCATTCCCTTGACAACGAGCGTCCTAGCAACACTGAGCTACAATATTGGATTGCGGGAAATAAAAGAGAGCTTTGTAAACAGTGACTCATATAAATGTGATGAAATACCGGCTCACTCTGTGGAAGTGGCTGGATGTTTGCTACAACCTTAACGTCTACAAAAAGAAATCTCGAGTAGCAAGTGAAACATTTACCAGCAGGCAACAGACTCAAGAGTATAAGCTTTTCATGTTATGAGTGCCGCTGAGCCAGCGTTTGTTGATCATAGCAGCTGGAGTCTTACGAGGCGATGACGGAGTACATTGCGTGCGCTACATGTATAAGACCAGCGGCGTCCAGCCTTTGCACTCTCGGCGTGCTAGTTATGCTGCACCGCACACCGCCTGGCTGGACTGCCTGCCTTGCGACAGCTCTTCGCCGCGTCTGACCGAGTCGAGTTGGGATCGCTAGCGCACCGAATGTAATGTAAACAAACAAACAAACAAACAAACAAACAAACTGTTCGTAATACAGGCAAGTTATAAGGAGCATTCGGGTGATGTCCGTAACCATTAGCTCAATCATAACCATCATCGATCGATACAGGTACACACAGTATCTATTCTTCTTCCGTATCCAAATAACTCCGTTTTGTAGAAACATTTGGTAGCAGATAAAACAAGTAGTTTCGTGAAGAACTATATAGCCTATTTTCATATATTCTACTTATGTTAATTGCCTCTATCTACATACAAAATTTCAGTTTGATTCCTGTAATAGATTCGTAGATATTGAGAACCGACTAAATATATCGGATGGTCGCCATGTTGGATTTTATATATGTAGGTCCCAGAGTTATGTACTTTTACATGAAGATTAATGTTTACGTGTAGCATTCAAATTTCAATCGCATGATTAGGACACAAGAAGTAAAAACGAGATTTTAAAATTTCGCACAGCTGCCATCTTGTGGTTACGGAAAAAAATGAAATAAATTAGATGTCAGTAGATTAACATTCCTATAGGGATTTACTGTGCCAAGTTTCACTGCACTCGGTTAGTTAAATAGCGAGAAACGTCCATGTGAATATTTATACTTCGCGTCGCCGCCATGTTGGATTTGTGATCAACAGGTTATTTAAAGTCCTATAGGTGAACTTAAGTTCATTGCCCCTATGAACATAAAAAAATTCAGTTTGATTGCTATAATAGATTCGTAGATATTCAGAGCCGTCTAAATATTTCGGATGATCGCCATGTTGGATTGTTAAATGTATAGGCCATAGGGTCATGTACCATTAAAGGAAAATTATTGCGTAGGTTCATTATTCTAACATTCACTTCGATCGCATGATTGCGACACAAGAAATAAAACTCAATATTAAAATTCGCAAAGCCGCCATCTTGAGGTTATGTAAACAAATGAACTAAATTAGATACCAATGCATTACAATGTGTATAAACATTTCCTGTACCAGATTTCATTGCGGTTGGAACATTAAATCGCGAGAAAGGTCTATTTAAAATTTTTGAATTTGCTTGGCCGTCATGTTCGTTTTGTAGTTAACCGGTTTTTGAAAGTCTTATAGATGAACTTCGAGTAGTGCCGTTTATCTCTGTACCAAATTTCAGGGTGATACCGCTAATAGTTACAGAGATATAGAATGCCGGTGAAATATTTCGCATATCCGCCATCGTGTGGTTATGTAAACAATTGAACCAAGTTAGATGTCGATGCATTACAATGTGTATAAGCATATACTGTACCAAGTCTTATTGCATTTGGTTGGTTAAATCGCGAGAAACGTCTATTTAAAAGTCGCAAATTCGCGTGGCCGCCATGTTGGTTTTTTAGTGACCAGTTTTTCAAAAGTCACATAGGTGAACTTCTAGTAGTTCCCTTTATCACCGTAAAGAATTACAGGGTGATATCGGTAATACTGTAGTTTGGGAGATATTGAATGCTGGTGAAATATTTCGCACAGCCGCCATGTTGGATTGGTGAGGCGTAAAAATATTTGAAGGGCACGGTCGGGGTCGTCCGGAATAGTGCTATGTACTTACCGATTTTCATTGAAATCGCTCCAGCTGTTTAGACGTTATTAAGGGACACACACACACACACACACACACACTCACACACACACACACGGACAAAAGGTGATCTCATAAGGCTAATTTTTCAAAATTGAAAATAGGCTAATTAAAATAATGTTTTTGAGAATATTATGAGTTACCCCTTTCCTCTCGAATTATTGTAAGTCATGATTACTCCCAACTCGTATTTATTTCTCTCAGCATTCTTCCTATTTTAGAACCTGGTATTTAGTACTGGTTGTAACAGGAAGCAACTATATACAACATTCATGAATGTGTGGAATTTACATGACACAAAATAATGTTTTTAATTTCCTTAACGTCTTGTCTTGAGTGTGTGGAAGCGTTCAAAGCAAATGCCTGGATGGAGCCCTGATTGCTTCTCATAATGTTATCACCTCCTCCATGATTTCTCGTAACGCTGTTATCAATGTCGTCACTTAAATCACTCACAGATATATCACTTTCATCACCAGATCAAAAATTTCATCACTTTTTTGATCTCTATCATCAAAATCAGCCGAAATAGATGCCAGAATCTCAGCTTCAGTCAGACTGTGCGCCGCCATGTTGCTTCACCGCGACTGCTTTCCATGTCAAAGAAACGGAGCAGTTTTGCCGATCAAAGAGAAACGAAAACACTCCTGTTTGGTTTCTTTCAGTTTCCGGAAGGGACCAGCACTTATCAAACGAAGTACAGAAGCTCCGGCCCGCCAGGTAACCTAGAAACGAGCGGAAAGGGTGTCCTTTTCAATTATTGCGGCTTCAGGGAAGTTGGGGTGTCGGAATTTAGTTCTAGAAAGGATAGGTAAAGGCCCAGGAGGTGATCTCACTTACACACCCTTAAATGTCGTCATTTATTAAAATAGCGCCCCTTAACCGGCGACCGTATCTTGGGCAAATGCGCAGATCTGTACTAGCAGCTCTTCTGTTTATGTTTGCGTATTCAAATACTGGGCAAAACCTTGAACATGATAAAGAGAGTTGTTAAATCCTTTCACGTCATTGTCAACACGTTTGGTGGATGGCGTCTCCAGTGCTGTTATCGTGCACAATGACTTTACCGTTTAAGGTGTCAAACACGTCACGTTGCTTCTTATCGATTACGTAAGACACGAAGGAACTTCCCAACTTAAAGACACCGGAATGTTCAAAATCTTCCAACGTTCATTACGTCATGTTAAACTACGCACCCGTAACCTTCTAACGGTACAGTTAGCCTATTTCTTTGTGGCTTGCTTTCCCACAACTGTGCTTCCTGTCTAATTTCTCTCTAAATTGTTATGCGTTCATCTATTTTATTGTTCACTCTGCCTTATTTGTTTTATAGTTTTTATCATCCCCCGTTTACTATTTTTATTCAAATAAGGCATAATTGTTAGGGATCACTGTTTCATATTAACCATTTTTGTTTCATCTCTGGCAGTGAGCTGTTTTTATCTTCATCCTTTCATTTCACACACTTTCATTTCAGTAGGGGCTGATGACCTAGACGTTTGGCCTCTTAAAACGAGAATTATCATCATAATGTTCTAAGAATTTTGAATCTAAATTGCTTTTTTCAAGTATTTTAATGTAAATTGCATTTTGTAAGTATTTTCAATCTCAGTTGCATTTTCTAAGTATTTTGAATCTAAATTTCACCTTGTAAGTATTGCCAATTTAAATTGCATTTTGTATGTATTTTGAATCTAAATTGCATTTTGTGAGTATTTCGTATCTGAACTACGCTTTATGTGTTTTTGTCTCTTTTTTGTGAGTATTTTCCATCTAAATTGAATTTTGTGAGTGCTTTCAGTCTGAGTTCCATTTTGTCCATATTTTCAATCTAAATTGGATTTTCGTTGTGGTTTCCATTTCGTTGCCTTTTTCACTATCATCCAGACCACTATGGGTGGATAATCTAGATGATAGCCCCTTAAAACAAGAATTATCATCATCATCATCATCATCTAAATTGTTAGTTTTCTCTCTATTAGACAAATACACATTTTTATTAAACCAAAACGGGTGTTGCGGTGTCGGTGCAAACCTCGTCCTAAAACCGAAACCGTCGCCTTTCCTCAATTGGCGGAAAAATCTTTGATTCCAGTTTCTTGCTACAATACATTTCTCAATACAAAAATTCCTTTTTTCCCCGCAACTTTTTCAACATAGAAATCTGAAAGTCATAGAGGTAATTCCTCTTACCATGTGTTGTATTTTAACATACCTTTTTTTTTTCTTTCTTCAAAATTTGGAAGTTTTGCCAGATGGAAATATTCATGAAAATGGTGTTAAAATTACGACATTTTTAAGAACTCCACGAAAAATCAAAAATATTCTCTTTTTCAAAAAACCTGAGTTAGTTAGTTAGGAGAGAGTCTCAATGAACATCACTAAAAATGCAATTAATTCATCTTAATAGTTTCTGAGAAAATGGTAAACCAACAGTTGAAAATTAACATTGACAGCCTAGCGGCTCCTCTTAAGGGATATTGCAAAGTCCAATGTTACCAATGTTAAAATGGTGATAATTATGGTTCATTTTCTCAGGACAGCTGATTCTTTTACAACATCTTCATTCATTTGTCAACAATAAGTTGATTGTCAATCGGTAAGAAGTGTTTCTTTCAAAATGGCTCCAATTGGTTTTCTTTTTTTTTTCTCTTTTCTTAAAATGATCTACTAAATGAAAACTGTTAGCAGAGGTGTGGTATTCTGCGCATTTGGATATATAAGCAAAAGTTTCTTAGATAACGCGGTATTTAAACACAAAAACGGAGTTTCAAGTGAATTGAGTTTAAAGTACAAATTGGCGCCCAAAATCACGTTATGCAGAATAAATATTCTAAAACACTCTTGCGTGTTAGTCCCCACTGCTACCCTCCTTTTTTTTTACAGATAATGTTCTTTTCCATATTATATTCGCTTCACTGCCAATAATAATAATATTATAATAATATTAATATAATAATGTATCTATAGAAACTTATTAGGCCTATATGCCTTCTTTTGAAACATGTCTTGTATAATTAGTTAGTCTATATTATAAAATCTAAAGGGAATACCAATTGGTATATAATAGATGTATTACACCTGAGTAGAGCCTCCGTGGCTTAGGCGGCAGCACGCCGGCCTCTCACCGCTGGGTCCATGGTTCAAATCCCGGTCACTCCATGTGAGATACGAAATTTCTGCAGCCGTTCAGGAGTTGATAGGGGGACACACACACACAGCCAGACAGACAGAAGGATAGACAGACACACATTTCCCCGGATCGATCTCATAAGTCTACTTTTTCCTCATTTTAGCAAAATGTGAAAAGTAGGCTAAAAACAACATTATGTTTATTACTCGCTAATCAGCCAACTAGCGACCACGATTATTCAATTTACGATTAATAAAAATAACATTACTAATATTATAATAAATTAAATCTGAAAACACATAATAAAGAATAGTTTTCCCCTTTAAAGGCGTAAACCATATCTAACAGTTTTTCTTCTTGTCGTTAAATCTAAATGAATAGCAATAGGTATTTATTACACTTTAGTCAATAATAATGTACATTAATTAATGAAATAAACCAGTTTCGGCCAAGTAAAGGTCTTCTTCAACGATGTTGTTAGAAAGAAAAGAAACTAATATACTCACGAGCAAAGCTTTGTTATTAATATTTTACTTGGGTTTTATATGCATTTTAGGTAGATTTCATTAGAAAGCTAACTATTGCAATGGGTCCCATGTTTCGACTTCCGGAAAATTTCGACATATCTTCGCGTTTCACATCCCCAGGCCCCAAAACCACCGTCAGTTCAAAAGTTTATATATAATTTATGTATATATATATATATATGTATATATATATGTATATATATATGTATATCAGTTTCTTGTGGACACGATAACTGCCGTAATTTTGCACCAATTACTTCGAATTTTTTACCGAAGATGTATACCTATAAAATCTCGGTCGAGTTCGTTACTGGGCTAAATCGGTCGAAGGGGGTGAAAATGGGGGGCTTTTTTCGAAAAAGTGAAATTTCGCTATAACTCTCTTAATACGTGCAATATCGAATCCATTCAAAGTTCATAATATGTGTCGGATAAGTGCCAAAAATTTATGTCAAATAAGATTTTTGATAGCACCAACCATTGACCAAAGGGGTGGAAAAAAGTGGGTTTTTCGGGAAACATTAATCATATCTCTCTTAATAGGCACAATATCAAAACCGTACAAAATGGACAATATTCCCCTAATAATTACCTAAAACTTTTGTCTGAAAGAATTTTTGATATGACCCACCATTACGCCAAGGGACGAGAAAAATGATTTCGGAATTATAAGAAAATGCCAAGAGCTATCAGTGGTTGCCATGGCAACACTACTAAATTGATGAGGCATGGACCATCAGACGTTGCCATGACAACGCACTTGCACGAGATCAGATTCAGTATTTCCATCTGATTAAGTGGTTGGTTGGTTGGTTCTTAAGTTTAGGGGCTGCGACAACGCGGTCATGTAGCCCCGTGTACTTTGGGTGTGTGTAGAATCTGTCTGATAACCGGTGTTAATTGTGATGACTGTATTAGTGTGTGTTATCTGTTTGTTAATTTAAGTACTGCAACTAACAATTTTTCAGATAGTTCCTACTTTTGCCGCCAAGCGCCACTGTCAACGACTACGAGGCCAAGTTCAGAACTGAGCTACTAGACGCCGCCGCAGTCGGCTCTTGGCAACGAACATAGAAACCTAAGAGCGTTGTATACATTCTTAACCTATCCAATTTAGCTTCACACAGGTGCAATTAGTGGAAGGATCTTTAACATGCCATAAATCTATGACATGGGACCGCCGGCTTTACTTCCCCTCCGAAGGAAGGCATACTGAGGGATATTTAACGCTCTTAAAAAATCCGACGGCTTCGGCCGGGTTTGAACCCGGTATCTTGGGCATAGAAGCTCAGCATGTTACCGACTACGCCACCAAAGCCGCCTGATAAAGTGGGAAGCGGCTTCGGTGACGTAACTGGTAGCATGCTGAATGTCTATGCCCAATGTCGCGGTTTCAAAGCCGGCCGAAGTCGTCGGATTTTCTAAGAGCACTAGAATCCCTCAGTATGCTTTCCTTTGGAGGGGAAGTTCCAACGTTCGTTGCGAGTTGATGGTTGGGGTGGCATCTAGTAGCCAAGTTCACAGCTAGGTGTCGTTGACGGTTGTACCTGGTAGCAACATTAGGAACTACTGCTTGAAATTGACCGTCTGCAGTACTTACATGAATTAAGACTAATACAGCCATTACAATTCACACCGTGTATCAGACAGATTCTACACTCACCCAAAGTACACGGGGTTAGATGACCGCGTTGTCGCAGCCCCTAAACTGAGGAACCAACCAGAGGTAGATTTCGTTAGAAAGCTAACTATTGCAATGCGTACCATGTTTCGACTTCCGGAAAATTTCGACATATCTTCGCGTTTCACATCCCCAGGCCCCAAAACCACCGTCAGTTCAAAAGTTATATATAATTTATGTATGTATATGTATATCAGTTTATTGTGGACACGATAACTGCCGTAATTTTGTACCAATCACTTTGAATTTTTTACCGAATACGTATACCTATAAAATCTCGGTCGAGTTCGTTACTGGGCTAAATCGGTCGTTGGGGGGTGAAAATGGGGGGCTTTTTTTTTTCGAAAAAGTGAAATATTGCTATAACTCTCTTAATATGTGAAATATCGAATCCGTTCAACATTCATACTATGTGTCGGATAAAGCCCAAAAATGTATGTTTGAAGAGTTTTTTTTATAGCACCAACCATTGACCAAAGGGGTGGGAAAAAGTGGGTTTTTCGGGAAACATTAATCATATCTCTCTTAATAGGCACAATATCAAAACCGTACAAAATGGACAATATTCCCATAATAATTACCTAAAACTTTTGTCTGAAAGAATTTTTGATATAACCCACCATTATGCCAAGGGATGAGAAAAATAATTTCGGAATTATAAGAAAATGCCAAGACCTATCAGTGGTTGCCATGGCAACACTACTAAATTGATGAGGGATGAGCCATCAGACGTTGCCAAGATAACGCACTTGCACGAGATCAGATTCAGATTTCCATCTAAGTGTGAAGCGGCTTCGGTGACGTAACTGGTAGCATGCTGAATGTTTATGCCCAAGGTCGCGAGTTCAAAGCCGGCCGAAGTCGTCGGATTTTCTAAGAGCGCCAAAAATCCCTCAGTATGCTTTCCTTTGGAGGGGAAGTTCCAACGTTCGTTGCGAGTTGCTGGTTGCGGTGGCATCTAGTAGCCAAGTTCACAGCTAGGTGTCGTTGACGGTAGTACCTGGTAGCAACATTAGTAACTACTGCTTGAAATTGACCGTCTGCAGTCCTTACCTGAATTACAGACTAATACAGCCATCCAAAAGTACACGGGGTTACATGACCGCGTTGTCGCAGCCCCTAAACTGAGGAACCAACCAAAATCTCTGCGGTAGATATAATTTTGCGTGAAGAAGTAACAGACCGTTACATAGTTGCACATCAGTGTCGAAACCTAGCATAAGGACAGTGTGACCACAAGTATAAAAATGGACCCCAAATGACAAGAAGGTTACCGTTCCCATAAGACAATAAATTTTTTAAAATAAGCATAAAATGACGAAAAACAAAGTTAATTAAGCTCCAATTATAAAATACCTTCTCGCATTAAATGAGGTCTGATCCTTCTACGAAAATCTGCATATTCTGCCTATTTTCGCCTATCCCCAAGTTTGTCCGGTGAAATCTACCTCCGCCTTCCGGCGTGCCGAGAGGACTTTTTTTTTATAAAGACAGCTGTTAAAAACGTTTCTGTAACAAATGTGAGCTTTAATCTAATGCTAATAAAAGTAATTTTGTTTAAACTACACACTGTATATGAAAATGGTATTTGTACATTTCTATACAATAGTTTTTAAATATTTAAAAAATAGCGTACAAAACCGAAGAAAAATATTAATAACAAAGCTTTGCTCGTGAGTACATTAGTTTCTTTTCATTTTAACAACATCGCTGAAGAACGCCTTAGCATGGCCGAAATTGGTACATTTCATTAATTAATGAATATAAATTTATTATTATTGACCCAGGGTAATGAAAAAATCCACAGCCTGCTTCCAGTCGCCTAAGCCACGGAGGCGTCAGGTATAATGTTAAGATTGTTTCTAATTTGGATACTGGCGGCTTCGGGGGGCGTAGTTGGTAGCTTGCTGAGCTTCTGTGCCCGGCCGAAGTCGTTGGAGTTTTAAGAGCGCTAAATATCCCTCAGTATGCCTTCCTTCGGAGGGGAAGTAAAGCCGGCAGTCCCATGTCATAGATTTATGGCACGAAAAAGAACCTTCCACTAACTACACTTGTGTGAAGCCAAAATATCTATGCTAAAATTGATAACGCTATATTAGTTCCAACGTTCGCCGCCAGGAGCTGACTGTGATGGCGTCTAGTAGCTAAGTCCACAAGCTAGGTGTGGCAAAAGTAGGAACTACTTGAATTTATCATCTGTAGTCCTTACTTGAATTAAAAACAGATAACACACACTAATACAGTCATCTCAATTAACACCGGTCATCAGACAGATTCTAGACACACGCAAAGTACACGGGGCTATATGACCGTGTTGTCGCATCCCCTAAACTGAGGAACCAACCAACCAACCTAATTTGGATACCAGATTATCTATTATCCTGTTTGTACGTGGCGCCACTGAATTGTGGGTTGCAGGCTACCATTGAGTTTACAAATGAAGCTATATAATGCGCCTCGCACAGACAGGAATTATTTTACACCGTCGGCGCTCTTTCAGTTGAAGGGATCCACCTGGCTTTCATTTGATCCTCCGCTCTGAATGATTTAATCCTGCGTGTTCTGTTCTCAAGTGGATCGCTTGGAGAGCAGCAGTTTTGATATTTTAGCCCTGAAGGCTGGCTTTGGACTATTACCATGAGTGTACAACTTCCCGAACCAGTGCAGGAAAATATTCCTTTTTTATCTCTTGCTAGCAGTAGTGCCCGGCTTGGCCCGGTGGATTTATTTGTTTTATGGATGATAATGAATACTTCTACAGTACTGACACATGTAGGCCTAATTTACAACCGAATTGAAAAATATGATTAGAAAGAGGAGTATGTGAAATAAAAGACACTGCCTAGGGCATATATCTCATTGGCTGTTAGAAAAGTAGAGATCAACAGTGTCGTCTTTAGTCGCATAGTGCCATAGGAAAATAATCGGAGCACTTTGGAAAACTTCGTCTGTCCCGAGCTCCTGAGGTAGCAACAGTGCAATTTAGCGTCACATACCGCTGAAGGATAAGGATCGGAATAAATGAAAGTAAATTTGAAAGAACCAACGCTTTTTGCAGCTGATAACCTCTATGTACTGCACCAACACCATCGCACTTATACAGAGGCATAATATTTTCATGCCGATAACTGTGTTAAGGGGTCTAAGATATCTTTTACACTAATTACCCCCCGTGAATCCAATTTATACCAGTGCAAGATGTAACTACTTTCGCAATTCTGCACCAGAACACTGGTACGGGCGATGAGTTGCAGCCCGCATTGCCAGCCAACAGTAGACTCATTAAGATATTCTTCCAGTTACACTACTGCGGTTTTAAGTTCATTTCGTATGTTGTTCTAAATGTAGGGAATGGAGAGAGTTGTACAAAATATCAAGTGGACAGTGTTACCCGCAGGGTTCCAAAGGGTAAGTACATTGAGTTTGGTTCAGATCGGTGAAACGGTGTAGATTTGTGCCAAAGGGCCTAAATGCAGGGAATGGAGTGGTCTCTCCGAAGTTTCATGCAGACAGTGTTATTCGCAAGGTTCCAAAGGGTATGTATACAAATGTTGGTTCAGATCGGTGAAACGGTGTAGATTTGTGTAATTAACAGACAAACCAACATTGAGTTTTATATAGGTATATATATACAGTAGATTCACTACTCTCTAAGCGCATCTGATAGTAAAAATCTTCCGTCAAAAAGACAACTTTCTTTTCTTCTGTCCATCCGTCCATTCATTCTTCCGTTTTTAGGGACGTGGTGGCGCAGCGGTCCAGCCGTATGCCTCTAACCAACGCGCACCGGGTTCGATTCCCGGTCAATGCATGTGAGATTTTCGAAATGAAATGCCATGTCCGGTGGTTTGGATTCCACGTAAAAAGGAGGTCCCGTGGCTCATGATCGCGAGATTAACAGTCACGTTAATCCACAAGCTTCGAGCTTCTTCCTTTTTATCTTTCTTTCTTTCATCCGTTCTTTTCGTCTTTCTTCCTTCCGTCCATTCTTTGTTTGTTTCTTTATTTCTATCGTCTTTTCTTCAGTCCGTTTGTTCTTCGAGTCACTCTTTCGTCGTTCTTTTACGTTCTCTCTATCATTTTCCCTTCCTTCGTTCCTTCGCTCCTTCCTCTCGTCTGTCCATTCATTGTTTCTTTGTTTCTTCCTGTATGGACTTTTCTTTCTTTTCTTTCCTTAGCGTACTTCCTATTAATTCTCCCCTTAAAACCATAGAAGTTAAAGGGGACTTGCATTGTCTACTTTCTAAACTAAACTGAATGTTTTCTTCCCACAGGTAAGGACGCTCTATTCATTGCTGACAGCTCCAGGTAAGTCACACAACACGCGACTGTATTATTGTTGCTGTCTCCGATTTGAGAATGAATTTTCATTGTTGGCAATACATGTTAACCCTTGACAACAGGCGTGAATAAATATAACACGAGGATTGACACCGGGTCATAGCGTGTCGCTCGCTTTTTGTCGTAGTCGTACGTATTTTAATGAAGTAAGTTTACACCTGGTGTCTTCCTAGGAACTGTTCCCAATATAAAATGAGGTTTACTTATATTTTTCAAAATTACCACGCAGAGAAATGAAAATAATTTTCGTAACAGTATAACTGGCGGCAAAGCAGTCATTTCGATTTTTTTAAACAAAAGAACTGATGACCAAGGTGTCTTGAGACCCTAAACATGGATCAACAAGAACGTGAGCTATGTGATTGTTCTGCACCAAAATATTTGGATTTTTACATATCGTCCCGACTAAGGTACAGTAAGCGACAGGAAATAAGGGCTGACCAAAACGAAATTATAGAGCATTATTATAGCCTTGGGTGAAAAAATACCCATGCGCCAGTCCTCGCGGGTTAAGGGTGAATTCGGGGTTTTGTATCCATCACCGGCGTGATGTACATCATAGCGATTGCTAGTCTTTAAAGCAGGTCATTGAGGACCGTCTTCCCACAGTAGGTCGGGACACACCAGGTTGATACGAGACACAAAACTCCGTGGGGAATACAAAATGGCTGGCGTAACCTTGACAACGCGCAATGACAGAGAACTTCAAAATATCAATGAGTATTATTTTATTTCTTCGCTTAACTCTGAGCATTAAATACTTAATATACAATAAATAGTCTCTTGAAGGATTCAGGTACCGAACAGCCATCTTGGGTCATCCACCTCCGTTCTGAAACAGAAATAAAACCCACAATTATTATACGTATCAAGCAAGCAATAGTTTAGTGTTAAAAGGTTATTTGTGGGTGTTCATACTGCTTTTGATTACCTAGCTGACGTTTCTCCCTATGCTGTGGAGGACATTCTTAAGACAGCATAGCCGCACGTGTTAAGAGGCAAGATACAACTTACCAGGTCAAAGAATCATGTTTTTAAATATATAGAATGCAAATACATTCACCATTGGTATCACAATGTTTGTAGATATCCGTATTGATAGAGTAATTGGTTGGTTGGTTGGTTCTTAAGTTTAGGGGCTGCGACAACGCCGTCATGTAGCCCCGTGTACTTTGGGTGTGTGTAGAATCTGTCTGATAACCGGTGTTAATTGTGATGACTGTATTAGTGTGTGTTATCTTTTTTAAATTTAAGTACAGACTGCAACTTAGAATTTTTCAAATAGTTCCTACTTTTGCCGCCAACCGCCGCCATCAACGACTACTAGGCCAAGTTCAGAACTTAGCTACTAGACGGCTCTTGGCAACGAACGTAGAAACCTAAGAGCGTTGTTTACATTCTTAACCTATCCAATTTAGCTTCACACAGGTGTAATTAGTGGAAGGTTTTTTAACATGCCATAAATCTATGACATGGGATCGCCGGCTTTACTTCCCCTCCGAAGGAAAGCATACTGAGGGATTTTTAACGCTCTTAAAAATTCCGACGGCTTCCGCCGGGTTTGAACCCGGATAGAGGAATTCAAAGTTTACATTATACACCAATCAGTACTTACACAAATATATCCACTGTATTATAATAGTGTACAGGTTTCCACCTGACATAACACTTTATCTCAAAAACATTCTTCACATCAAACAAACATTAGACTTAAGTACATATCTAGAATTTTATTTTTATTCTTAATTGATTTTATTCTTAATTAAGCTGAAGAGGATCAAAATATCATCTCGAAACATGTAGATATACTTGTGAAAGTATTGAATGGTGTAGGCCTATAATTAAAACTTTGAACTTTAAATATATTCCTAGTTTTTGAAATGAATGCATAATTTACAGAAATAGTTATTGCAATATGTGTCCTCGTTACAAAGATATTTATTTACGTATTCATTCATTATGTATTTATTAATTTACTTTTAATTAGTTGTAATGTTCTTTTACATTTCATTTTATTTTTTATTTCTATTTAACATTTCATAAATTTTTAATTTATTCCATTTATTTTAATTGTTAATTTCTATTTAATTTAATTTACTTGATTATTTTTATATTTTTTGAAAATTGTAATTTAGTAAAATTTTTATTTTTTTAATTCTCAATTTTAATTTCATTTAATTGGATTTTTATTATTTCATTTTTTTTAAATTTCTTATTTATATTTTCTAATTTTTATTTTATTTTAATATATTTAAATGTTTATCTATAATTCTTTAAATTTTTGCCTCAAAGTGAATGACATTCCAATAACTGGTGACTGATCAATATTACATAGGCAAGGTTATCCTATAATGTTGTGTTATACTCGTAGTTTTGCGCCTACCATGCACGTGTAAGTAAATAAGCGGCACAACACAAAATATAAATAAATTTCTACTAAGATTATATGATTATATATCAGATTATATTATATCCTTTAGAATAATTGGTTTTTCACGCAGGGTTTGGTCAGGTGTTCACTTGTCACTAGCCTACATTCCGCAGCATTGTTTTTGCAGAGAATAAGTACTCATATACAGTAACTTAATCTTTGTAGAAATGTATTTATTATATTGTGTTGTAACGGTGGATAATATTCATACGTAGATCGCAAACATAGAGTATAATGCAACGTTATGGAACAGACTAACCATTTCAAATAACGACATTCTCTGCGAATCATAAATACTTACATTAACAAGACGATTTATACAATAATGTAATAAAAGGTTTACAATTTTTAATATTTCTATAGGGTATAAAATGCGTATATGTTTGCCATTTTGGTTTGGTAAAAGTTGACTGTAATTGTTGTTATATAATCCGCATTGTCAATACTAAAATAATATTAATGGCAATTAAGACACTCGTATGGAACTTAATCGTGTCTTAATTATTGTCATTTTAGGCTCGTTGCATACGACTGTTTATGTTCGATGATAATTATAACTTTATTATATGGTCTAACATAAATATTCATGAATATCTGTCGAGATTCTGTCGGTTGAATTCTTCCTCTTGGGAATTATGTGGGCTCAGCATTTGAACTCGACGCAATAACGAATTCCAAAGCTTTGAAACATTGTTTATCCTGAATTTGCACCAACAGATAGGGCACAGGTGCTATGTTGGATCATTTTGTTATCTTGGTCAAATAACACAAAATAGGCTTTTACAAACGCATTAAAATCAAAATGTATCGTATTATCAACTAGTTATTGTTCAAATTCGATGTGTATAGAATATCAACGGAAGGCAAATCAATTGATTCCCAATTAGAACATTTATGACATCTAGCGGAAAAGATTCGCATAAGAAATCCATTTACTGAACAGAGAGCTGAATTATAATTTCCGAGAAACGTATGCCATACGCCTGCTTCCTCCTTGACGTTCTGGTGTGTTTATGTCAACAACAGCATTCACTAAAATTGTCGGCGAAATCTTACTTGTTGTGTAGAAATTGGAGTTGCGGATATTAAGGTACAGTGCTATTTCTTTTGCAATATTGCCCAGTTTGTTTATGCAAACATTAGGGACAGTGTACACTTTCCATATCGGTAATGGCTAGAAGGATGGTTTTGCAAACTTCTGGACGTAAATTCTTAATTTTCTTGCATATTTCATAGTATTTTCCTGTTACCTTAAAGGTTCGTGCTGATTTTGTCTGTTTGGCATTGTAACTACAATGGTTGATCCAATATAGGCTACATTAAAACTCAGCAATTCTTCTAGGTATAATTCACTGGCCCCGTGGTGCTGGGGTAGCGTGCCTGCCTCTCACCCGGAGGACCCGGGTTCGATTCCCGGCTCCGTCAGGAATTTTAGAAACTGACGTGAGGGCTGGAACGGGGAGCACTCAGCCTCGTGAGGACAATTGAGTAGCTGTCCGACAGTGAGGCAGCGCCCTGATCACGAAAACTAAGATTAACGGCCGAGGGGACCCGATGGGCTGATCACGTGTCACCCCAATATCTGCAGGCCAATTGGCTGGGCAGCGGTCGCTTGGTAGGCCACGGCCCTTAATGGGCTGTAGTGCCAGGGGGGGGGGGGGGGGGGTTAATTCACTGGCAGTGAAAGCCAATATACCATATTTATAGGCTACACTGCCAACTTTCAAATCATGTAATTCATGTCCGACATGTTGGATTTTGAGTGTACTTGCGAAGGTATCTTTACCTAATTGGGCAATGAATGAAAATATTGAGCTCTGATTGTTTGGAGAAACTGTATCATAATGAAGAATAGTACTTTAATGCCCCTCATTATGATCCAGTTTTCTGATATATAATATTTACATTCTGACATAGTCGAACATAAAATGGATATCCTTACAATAATTCGTTTGAATTGAAAGTTCCAAATACATAAATAAAATAAAAATTAACAATAGAAGATGCTGTTTATAAACAGGAGTTGCGATGGATTGAATTGAGAAGGTCTCATTTCAGTATTAATTAAATGTTCATTCGTGGCTGTTGCGAGCTCGCCTTTCTGTCTAGGTGATGAAATTGAGTAGCGTGAACAAAAGACACAAGATAATGATACTGTAATAATTGCACTAAAGAAGATCCAGACCAGTCTCCGCAGCACGTTAAAGAACAAGGTCCCTAAGTCATTGGCTACAACAGCGCCAACGGCAGTCGCAGCTACTGTTAAGAATTGCGCATGCGCCATGGAGATGGTGAGCACTAGGAGTACTAAACTGAGGACAGTCTTCATGTTGAGTGTTCTCCTTGGACAGAGCAACTGGTGGCTTTATACTCGCCTGCATATCGCTCTGTTATCGCCAGGAGTTTCCTAGCAAATTCCATGTGCTAAACCAGGAAAGGGAGAAGTCATGTTTCCTGTGAATGAAGTCACTCAATCAGTCATATCGTCAGGGAAGTTGGTTGGTTAACATTTTATTTTGTAATGTTGTAGTCACGAAGCGATTTGGATGATATGAAATTAAGTGGAGACTCCACTGAAAAATGTAACTTCTCTCCTACTGCATCGATTTCAAATAAATTTTGTGAGCATATATATCACGTAATGATGTAGCAATGTCTAAGGTTTGAAGGCCATAACTTGAATGGTTTTTTAATTATTAATTTTTAATGTGGTTTTTAATGGCATTTTGAAATTCAACTTTTGGTACCGTACTCAAGATATCATGTTTTACAATTTAATTCCTTCAGACACAGTAACAAGACATAGTTTAAGAGTTCTGTGCATTTATTTTATGAGAATGTTAGTTCATTTTTCAAATTTCAATTTTTTTCGAATAATTTGTACACAAATGTCATAAAAACTTTGTGTCGTGTGGCCTCCTGAGAGGTCGAGTGCAGATCTTTCTAGATGACGCCCGTAGGCGACCTGCGCTTTAGGATGAGAGATGGAATGGATGAAGATGAATAAAACTGGACAAGGATGTGGGAGGAAGCGGCCGTTGCCTGTCAGAAGGTACCGTCCCAGCATCTGCCTGTTGTTGAAAATGGGAAACCACAGAAAACCAATTCAAGGACGACTGACGGTGGGGCTCGAACCCACGCGTACCGACTCAGCAGAGAGCTTGGCCCCATGACCTAACGTTGCGCTTTAGCCAGCGTAGACACTACTGTCGGAATAAAAAATCATTGAAACTGCATATCATTTAATATTAATGCATGGAAGTATGCAAATACCTCATGACAACGTCCTGCAAAAAATCCACTGAGATTAGTTAATATTTAGGATAAAAAGTTGGCATTGAAGTTAGAAATCAAACATATGAAAATTTACCTCTCAAAAAATGTTTGTTGAAATCACCAGTTCAGCTTTTTATCACCAGGCATCGCTACATTTGAAGGAAAAGCAAAGAGCCAACTTTGGAACAAAGATTATCCGATTGGGGAGAAAATGGTCGTGTTTGATGGTGATAACATCAAAAAATACTATCTCTGACAGCTGTCAGTGAGTCACGCCCCTCTCTTGCATCCATATATCAAATATTATTTAGACTTATTTATAATTCGTCATCTTGGCCGACAAGCCTGAGGATTTGAATGAGTTTTTGAATGGTATGGACTCCGTCTTACGGAAAGAATTCATGATGAAAATAAATAAATGTAAAACAAAAATACTGGAATGCAGCCGAAATAAATCAGAAACCCCTATGGAGATCAAATTGGCACGTGAAAAGCTGCGGGAAGTAGGAGACGTCTGTTACTTAGGAAGCAGAATAACCAGTGATGGACGAAGCAAAGAGGATATTAAAAGTAGGTTGGCTCAGGCAAAGAAAGCATTTCTACAAAAGAGGAATCTGCTGACATCGAATATAGATTTAGGTATTAGGAAGTCATTTTTGAAAGCCTTTGTCTGGAGCGTGGCGCTCTATGGAAGTGAAACTTGTACTATTGGTGCAGCAGAAAAGAGGAGAATTGAAGCATTTGAAATGTGGTGTTACAGGAGAATGATGAAGATCAGACGGGTAGATAGGGTTACAAACAAAGAGGTATTAAGACGAGTGGGAGAGGAGAGATGTTTCTGGCGACTGCTAATGAAGAGAAGAGATAGGTTGGTAGGACACATACTAAGACACCCAGGAATAGCAAGCTTAGTTATGGAAGGAAGGGTCGAGGACAAAAACTGTAGGGGTAGACCAAGGTTAGAATATGTTAAACAGATTGCCTCGGATGTAGGGTGTGGTAGCTATGTAGAGATGAAACGATTAGCTCAGGACAGGGAGGCATGGAGAGCTGCATCAAACCAGTCAAAAGACTGAAGACTCAAACAACAACAACGAATAGAACAAAATCTTTCTGGGATCTAAGAGAAAACACTCCAAGGGTCTGAAATAGCCAATAAAAATTATTTGAAAAAAATTGAAGTTTTGCGGTGGAATCTCCCCTTAATTGTAAGATGTTGCACCTTTTCTTGCGCTGAGGAAGGTCACGAAGTACATCAGGTTCTAATCTTCTTATTATAATAAACGGATCTTTCTTATGTAATATAAATGTTTAAGATTGGCTGTGTGACTCAGAGGTAACGTAATCGCCTGCTGGTCCCAAGGTTGTAGGATCGAGACGCGACGCAGTCAGTTGGCGTTTGAGGGTGCGTAAATACGAGCGAGGCGTGTCAGTAGATTTACTGGCACGTTAAAGATCCCTTCGGGGCAAAATTCCGGCACCCCAGCGTCTTCAAAAGCCGCAGTGGAACCCTTGGAATAATATCTTCCCACCCCTTCCATTTCAAGCAGTTCCACTTGCATCCACAAGCTAGACGCAGAGAAATATTGAAAACCCATTAACTTGATGTATACCGTCATCAGAACCAAAGGTGGGAAGCATATATCCCAGTGGTCTCCACAGTTCACGTACTCGCTAGTTCGGTTGTTTTGAGTGAAAGAAATGCATTGTTGTACAGAAGAAGGTGTTTTTATTAAAGATAAGAGATTTGTAAACGTTGGTATATAACTGTAATACAATGTTAATAATGGTTGTGGTCACTTGAGTTTTCAGCTAGAATGGAAATAATTATCCTGCTCAGGGTGTTTGCCATAGAATAGAGGATTTTAAAATTAATTGTCTGTGTTTTTAGTAAATATATTTTGAAATTCTTGAATTATATTCGAATATACTAACTTTTAACATTCCAAAATCACTTCTATATTTTTGGTGCAGATTTCGGCAAAGTTGATATAGGTCACTGACCTTGCGTTGCGTGGGAGTTACGTTTAAAAAAAAATTATAGAGTGTGATGGGTGTTTTATATATTATACATTCGTGTTGACCGACTGAAAAGCACCAAACTTTTGTTTACTTAGGCAACACTGAAAAATGGCTTCAAATCCCACAATATTATATCCTGTTAAATAAACCTCATTATTGAGTGATAATTTGGAGGTGGGAGAGTATTACCCCATTGCTAATTTAAGAAAACATACTGTCGGGTGTGGGCAGTGGGATAATAATTTCCCACCCCATATTTCATAAAATAAAATTCACACCCATAAAATTGTTGCATATTCCTACTCATCTATCACCCCCAATTACAAATGTGCAAAAAAATATATACCCCCAGTCTTTTCCCCTATAAAGGTTTAAAAGAGACGTAACACTAAGAACATTATTATTATAAAAGATTCATAAACTTTACAACATTTTGGCAAACTGTTGAAAACATTTGAATGGTGCAGGGAGAGAAACGGAAACAGTTATGAATGTATTACGTGTCAGCTCGTAAACTGTCGCCTCAGTGATTGAATGGAAGAAATAATAACGTAAAAACACTTATAGTGGGCGATGTATTGAAGATAGAGATATGCTCTCCCGGATTTTTTTTTGTAGAACTTTCCATGCTCAACAATTCCTACACTCATAGTACGTATATTGATATTTTTAACGGTTTGCCCAGCGTATGCTTAAACACGCAGGGACGCCAGGTTTTCTTTTCAACTTTTTCACTGAAATCGTTACTGCTTGGCTTCCTTAGATCATACAAAAAATATTTTCTGCAGAAACCTTCCTCGAGACATCCTCAACAGAATGGTGAAAACCCCATCAAAATCCATCCAGTGATTCTCGAGATTACCCGTAACATCCAAGAATCGGGGACTTTACTTTTACACAATACCTAAGGTGGTTTTGGGAACAATGACTAAAGTTCAAGTATACGGGGAAACAAGAAGCAGTTCTCCGGGGAAGAAGGGGTCATAATACAGTAGTATCATTTCAATCATATATATATGAAGGGGTTAAAGTCAAAGTGGTGTAAGTCACTTTACCATCGTTTTTAGGAAATTAGCATAATGCAAAAGGTATTGTAGTTAATTCAGTAGACAAGTTTTTGAGATGGTATTGTTTTAGAGGTTTTACGTAGGTCCAAACTTAGTGATTAGGCTTGATTTGAATTTTTTTTTGCTCAAAAGTTGTACCTCACACACTAACCAAAGTCACTTGCACCACTGTGCCTTACCAAAGCCTGTGACATACACCACTGTATGACCTAAAACCAAAGACTTACACCACTGTGGACATTAACAAAATGATGTAAAGTTGACTTGCACTTCTCAAAAACATTTTTATTGAACATTACACAAAGTATAAGAATAATACAAACAATTTAATTTTTTATCACGAATGGATTCTTAATTTTTTTAACATGGCAAAACGGATTCAGTCTATTTCATCAGGATTTGTGGTTTCCACAATTTCCAGAGGTCCAACATCTACAAGCTCCTCACCTTCTTCAATAGTGGTTCGCAGGGAAACGAAGAAATCATGTTTCACTGGTGGAATGTATCGCAGAAGATCAAGCATATCTTTCTTTTTAGCCTCGGTAACAGGCCTTCCCCTTGGGTACAAAACATCTTGAGAAACGTTGGCCAGAGAATGTCGCCTACCGGGCCTTGCTGCCTTTAGATTTAGTTTAGAAAATGGGATATCCTCATTCACAGTTTCTTTGTAGAAGAGAGTGTAAGGTTGATCTTTCAAAATTCGTATCCATTGAATTTTCAACCAATTAACAGCAATGTTGTTCTCATTTTTCTTTCTTCGCGTGATACAATTTTCCAACTTTGCAACAGATTTGAAATCCTCTCGGCCCATTTTCGTCAACATGAATGGATTGTTCCTTCGGCACTTCAGTATGATACTGTACCAGTCGTCTGCAGTATAAATCAACTTGTTCTTGGCGTACAATTCAATTGATCAAAATTCAGAGTCGTTGGGTAGAAAAGAGTGGCCACTTACCATAAATTTGTGATCGATAATTTCTGCATTGCTTTGAGGGCCCTGTATGTATTTCACGAGGTACAAAGGAAACTTAATATTACGGTTTTGGCCCGTACATGCGTCACTGTACAACACTATGTGCTTAGCAGATGATGCGCTTGCTGCAAGATGTTTGATGATACAGGAACCAATCTCTTGAGACCCACGAGAAGCGATCGTTTCATCCCAGCAGAACATGAAGCCTAAACCTGTTCCAAGTTCATGGCAGCCAAGGTTATAATAATACATATTCCGCTTATAGTAAGCCACGGACGTCGTCAAAACAGGAAATGGCAAAGCCTTTTCGAGGTCGAATGTCAGACCATAGAAAGATTCGTCTTCCCGTGCTTTCACTGTGTCCCGATCTCTAGCCTCTCTCACCTTTTCGGCTTTTCTGAGGTGTAATTCTTTTTCAGCCTTCAGCTGTGTAGATTCGTCTTCATCTTCACACACTTCAATCTTCTTGTCAAGCACATCGCAGCTGGTGCACGTATCTTTGAGAGGCCGGTGGAAATGCAAATTGAACTCATTGCTAAAGGTTCGACGGTAGATGGCTTCAGAAACAGGAATATCACCTTTTTCCGTGCACTTTTCTTTGTACAGTTCATACATTGTACGTACATTCATGTCAGGAGGAAGGTATTTCCTGTTAGGGTTCTCTGATCTACTGTAGTGGGATTGATATGATGGGAAAGATGCTATGTGGTCACGCACACCATTCATGGCAGCCTCCGGTGTTTTATTTTTGGGGGGATGGCGTCCTCGGCCATCACTTCCTGGTTGTTGACCCTCTCGTACTTTTTGTATTGCCCTTGTCATTCGCCCATCCGAAACTTGAAGTGTTTGTAAGAAAAAACGCTTGCACACAGTAACGCTATTGCCTCTGACTTGGAATCTGAAGCTGTTTGAAACAGACTTTGCATTTCTCGTTGAATTTCGTGGGCGTCTTACTTTAGGTTTCTGTTGCACAATCAAACCACATAAAAATACGTTTTGTTCAGAAAAACTGCTCAGCTTCCAAAAGATGTCGAAAATTTCTCGCCTCGCCACTTCAGGTACGTTCTCCACACACTTTTTTTTAGATTTACAATCAAAGTTCTGATACAGCTTACCGGCCACTTCTTTTCCTCTAGAGGACACGTACGGGAGCCCTGAATTTCGTGCTCGCTTTCGCTTTTGAGCTTTACTTCCGTGTTTTTGTCTTTTCCTCGTTCTCGGGTGAGCGTTTTCTCGATTCTCAGAAGTTCCAGCAGTAGGAAATTCGCTGGAATGGTTGCGCTGGCGTCCGCCGTCGACCTCTTCATCTCCTTCTGATTCTGAAACAACAAACATCTTGTTACACTTACTACCGAAATAAAAAACTGCAGGGGAAGCCTCGATTCAGCATCCAAAATTACGTGAAAAACGATACTCAACACGACCGTTTTCAATAATCACAGAAAATTCACTAAAAACATCACTCTTCATGCATTTTTCTCCATTTTTCCTTTCTTTTTTTCCGAACCGATTACAAAGGTGTATTATTCAGAGAAGAATAGACCAAAAGGACCTAAGGCATAATCTAATGTAAGTACTTGCTAAAAAAGTTGCAACAAAATAGGTTGGTCGGTGAGTAACTGAGAGGTGAGAAGGTGAATAGTACTTACCATCATCTCTTTCTGATGTGTTTTCTCCTTGTTCACGCTCCCATTCATCACTGGACTCCAGCTCATCCAACGGATCACTTAAACTTATTTCAGAATCCATCGTTTCTTTGAGTATTCACGCATGCATTCAACACTCGATGAAAACAATTACAACCACACTGGTGTAAGTCTGACTCACGCCACTTCAGTTATCAACAAAACAGATGATCCATTACCAGTCTAACTTGTGCTGGCATCTAACGACGACATGAGTGAAGCTCTGACTTACTCCACTTTTTCTATAAACAGTTTTTTATTTCTACATCGCATTTCTGTGCCTAAGTCAACTTCTACCGAAAATTGACTTACACCACTTTGACTTTAACCCCTTCATATATATATTTGTAGGATATTTCCATCTTAAGAAGAAATATGCTTATGAGATCACCTTTTGTCCGTGTGTGTTGAACAAATACGGGAATACTGTAATAAGGTACTTGTGTCGGTAGGCCAACGACTTCCTGTTTACAGTGGATGCGACGTCAGGTGTAACAGACTCTGGGCAGCGAACTTTACCAGGAAATTGATTTTACCATAGAAAACAAGACGTCTGACGCCTCTAAGAATGAGGACAGATGGGACACGGACGAATTAAAGCGGGAAAATGTAAGACTCCCTAGATCTCAGATACCCTCATACATTCGGGGTAGAAAGAGAACAAGAGATGACCAAGGAAGGTCCAGTCAAAGATGACAGAGGGGTGACCGGCACAAGTAACTGAAAGTAATGAAGGACTCGGCTAGGAGCCCGTGGTCGCCAATCCACGTCCCACTAGTTATGATTCCCTGGAGGGCCTCCTTTCCAATCCCATCGCCAATTTTCAACTACACACATCAGTACAGTCATCACAATAACACTGGTTATCGCACAAATTCCACACACACCCAAATACACGGGGCTATATAACCATGATGTCACAGCGCCTAAAATGAGCAACAACGACAAAAGTTGTATTTTGTTACGACAATGAGTGACTTTGTGGTACAGCTTCTCTGTGGAATGAATGAAATTGTTGTTGTTAGGGTCTTCAGTCTTTTGACTGGTCTGATGCAGATCTCCATGCCTCCCTGTCCTGAGCTAATCGTTTCATCTCTACATAGCTACCATACCCTACATCCGAGGCAATCTTTATAACATATTCTAACCTTGATCTACCCCTACAGTTCTTGTCCTCTATCCTTCCTGCCGTAACTTAGCTTGCTATTCCTGGGTGTCTTAGTATGTGTCCTACCAACCTATCTCTTCTCTTCATTAGCAGTCACCAGAAACATCTCTCCTCTCCCACTCGTCTTAATACCTCTTCGTTTGTAACCCTATCTACCCATCTGATCTTCATCATTCTCCTGTAACACCACATTACAAACGCTTCAATTCTCCTCTTTTCTGCTGCACCAATAGTCCAAGTTTCACTTCCATAGAGCGCCACGCTCCAGACCTAGGCCTTCAAAAATGACTTCCTACCGTAATACCTAAATCTATATTCGATTTCAACAGATTCCTTTTCTGTAGAAATGCTTTCCTTGCCTGGGTCAACCTACTTTTTATATCCTCTTTGCTTCGTTCATCACTGGTTATTTTGCTTCCTAAGTAACAGACGTCTACTACTGCTTTCAGATTTTCGCCTGCCAATTTGATGTCGATAGAGGTTTCTGATTTATTTCGGCTGCATTCCAATATTTTTGTTTTACATTTATTGATTTTCATCATGAATTATTTCCGTAAGACGGAGTCCATACCATTCAAAAACTCATTCAAATCCTCAGGCGTGTCGGCCGGGATTACTATGTCATCAACAAATCTCAGAGTTGAAATCATTTCTCCTTGAATCTTTACTCCCGCTTTAAATTTTTCTCCAATTTCCTTCATGGAATTATGAACTAAATTATGAGACTTATATTGGGAACACCACTGGCATGCAGTCAACAAAGGGATCATGAACTGCGTTGTCAACGTAAGCTTATAAGGAAATCGCTAACTCTGAGCATAAAGCCCTGATATCAGAGCGGTGGTGGAAACAGAGCAGTATCATTGTCATTGAACGAGTGACCTATGGGTTGGAGAGCCATTAAAACTGACCGGGAACGAAATGTTACCGTCAAAGAGTTCTGAACTAATTGCGAGTGTTTAAAAACGTTAAACATATGTCGTATCGACATACATTTAATATGTGCATGTTTAATTATTGAAATGTGCCCATATACACGCAGTAATGGAAGGTCACTTAGCGATGTCCTGTCACTGAAATAAAACCCATCATTATCACATCAGACTCAGGCTCGCGGGTGTGTTTATCAACATATTGCGACCAGTGTGTGATAGCCTCCATTACAGGTCTCTTCAATATGGATGAGTTAGGAAAACTGATCACTGTACCATCCCATCAATTGCCGAGAAACTGACGGAGTTACGCGATATATTGCCCGTAGCTCTCCCAAAATCTCTTCGTCAGGTCACTTGTTTCTAGCATTGTTGTTTCTGTTGTTTGAGTCATCAGTCTTTTGTCTGGTTTTATATTATTGGAATTAAACACAATGTGTACAGAATTGTTACATAACAGATATCATTGATATTCGTCCTTTGCTTAGTGCGAGATTGGCATTGTTCTTTGTACCTTCAAATAGTTGATACTGTGTGCAGGTTTGGTTGCCGAGTTCACAGCTGCATTGACTGTCGGCGTTGTGGTAACCTTTCCGGTTGCAGATTTTATGGTGCAAGCCGTTTATTGCTCCTCGGGTGTAGATGTGTCGTAGTTCATAGCCGGCTGATCTCCATTCCTCCGCCTTCATGGCTGGGGTGCGGTAGAAATCGGGGTATATTTCTGTTGATTTCTTCCAGGAACTTGATGCATGCTTCTGTTTGAATCAGGTTGTGCTTTAATATTAGGTCTTCTATGAATGTTTTTGTTCCCACCAGTTGACAAACTAATCTGGTTGGGGCGTAATTGTCTGGTTTTATGCAGCCGTTCATGTCTCCCTGTCCTCAGCTAATCGTTTCATCTTTACATAACTACCAGACCTTACAACCGAGGCAATCTGTTTCATAAATTCTAACTTTGGTCTACCCCTGCAGTTCTTGTCCTCTAACATCCTAGCATAACTAAGTTTGCTATTCGTGCGTGTCTTAGTAGGCTATGTGTCCGACCAACCTACAGTAGCTGTTCTCTTCATTAGCAGTCGCCAGAAACATCTCTCCTCTTCCACCTCTTCATTTGTTACCCTACCTACCCATCTAATCTTCATAATTCTCCTGTAACACCACATTTTAAATGCTTCTATTGCCCTCTTTTCTGCTGCTCCAACAGTCCAAGTTTCAATTCCAGAGAGCGCAACGCTACAGACAAAGGCTTTTAAAGATGACTTTCTAATACATAAATCTATATTCGATGTCCACAGATTCCTTTGTTGTGGGTTCTAAAGCATTCATTATTATTAATCATCATACATTTTTTAAGGAATACGTATCGGTATTTCTAAAACATGAGCAGTACTGTTTAGAGATGTTTAATTCCATGGTTGTTAGAGTGTCTTAGTCTTAGGTGTTTCTCGATTAGTTCGACAAGCAACCTCTTGGAAATTGTAGCCTCTTTAGAACTCGCGAATATCGGGTAACCTTCTATGTGCCATTCTGCTCCCGGGTCACGCAGTCTTACCGCCCCGGTGGTAAGTTCGGCGATGGGTTTGCCTAATTGAGTGGTGGCTTGAGTTGAGGATGGTGGTTCACTGACGTGCATGGTATTCACGCTACAATGTTCATGTACAGTGTGATAACTCCTCACACTGCCATTACAAACTGTATAATGCTGGAATGTCTCATCTGAGCCTTTGCAGGAAGTCTGGAGGACCTGACCTCGGTTATATTTGGACTGAATCTATAAATTGGACGTTGACATTTGAGCTGTGTTGAAATGTTGTGATCTGCAGCTATATCGTGACTGGTATGGTTGCCATGCATACCAAGCGTGCTGATTGCACCTATATGGTGACTGCAGAATCGTTGCCATGGAAACCAAGCGTGTTGAGAGTTTCTAAGCACATGATAAAAGTTTTAATTGGGGCAGCAGGCAAATATTCTGTCTTACTCTCAAGCACAACAAACAAAGCAAAACACATTCATTCGTATTAGGGTGAAACACTCGAAAAGAGGTCTTGCGAAGAGAATGTATTTTTCATTCAGTGTTTGCACTGGTAATGAGCTTTAAGTTACGACATATTCCCTTTTGTTTCACCCAATGACGCTGTTAGTGGCGTGGAAACTTTGAAGAGGGCGTGAACAATCGCTCTCGAGCAGAGACCACTGCTGAAGAGGCTTCTTTTACTGGGATTAATTTTAGAACCCCTAATACTGCAAATAAAACCATAAATTCAACTCATTCTCAATCATATAAACTTTCAACTCGTCGGTTGATTGGACGAGGTCTTGTAAAGGTTGAAATAAAAATTCAAAGTACAAATGTTGGTGGTATTTTCTTACTCAATCCTTAATAATGCTTATAACAATGTAATTAGTTTACGGCGGTTTGTCTCATAAGCTAGAATGTACTGCCTTTTATTGAAGTCGGTTTATAGTTTTGATTTTCACCAAATCAACCTGAAAAAAATTGTTCGACTTCGGTGGCGTAGTTGGTAGCATGTTGAGCTTCTATGCCCAAAGTCGCGGGTTCAAACCCGGCCGAAAGTCGTCGGATTTTTTAAGAGCGTTAAAAATCCCTCAGTATGCCTTCGTTCGGAGGGGAAGTAAAGCCAGCGGTCCAATGTCATAGATGTATGGCATGATAAAGAACCTTTCATACACTTGTGTGAAGCTAAATTATAGGTTAAATTTGACTTAGTAGGTTCCAACGTTCGTCGCCAGGAGCCGACTGCGGTGAGATGTAGTAACCAAGTTCAGAACTAGTTGGTCGTTGATGGTGGCGTTTCGTAGCAAAAGTTGGAACTACTTGAAAATCGAAAGTCTGCAGTCCTTACTTCAATTAAAACAGATAACACACACTAATACAGCCATCACAATTAACACCGGTTATCAGACAGATCCTACACACGCCCAAACTACACGGGGCTACTTGATCGCGTTGTCGCAGCCCCTTAACTGAAGAACCAACCAACCAACCAACCAACCAACCAACCAACAATATTTCGTTTCTCTTCTTTCTTAATTAATTGTCTAGTTGGTCGTGATGTTGAAAATATTGGAAAGTTCTTGGTCGACCGTTTGAATTAGTTTGTAAAGCATAGGTTTCCTAAGCTTCAGGTTGCGCGATCCAATCCCAGCGAAACTGTTTGACATTAAAGGGTGCCTAAATACGAGCGGCCCATACCAATAGATACGCTCCCCGGCTAAACACAATGTTTGCGTCCCAATTTAGTTCGTTATTGTTGTTTTAAGGGGTGGAACTACGAGGTCATCTGCCCCTGATGTCCCTAACCCTTCTCCAGTAGTTGATGGAGACGGTAAACGCATATTTTGTGGACCACACAGAACCTAAAGTTTTCTCTCGACCCCTTCTTATCTTGCCTGCACCTCGTCGTTCTTTCACTTCTGTTCTTTCTCTGTTCCTCGGATATTATCAGTTTGCTCCTACCATTTCGTGGTTTCTTTCCGAATGGCTTGATGTTGTGAATTCTGTTCCTCAACACTTGCCGGTTTTGAATGGTATCTGCTGTAAGACTGATTTCCTCGGCGTTCATCTTTGTCTCACCAGATGACCATATACAGGGTCATAGAAAAATAATGCCAACATTTAAAAATATTATAGCACCGAAACCCTTTATGTTAAACGTGTAATTCTTTCACTGAACGCTACCTGGTTTAATTGCTGTAACAGATTCGTAGATATTGAGAACCGTCTAAATATTTCAGATGGTCGCCAGGTTGGATTCTTATTTTTGTACTATTACATTAAGATTATTGTGTACGTGTGGTATTCATACTTCAATCGCATGATTAGAACACAAGAAGTAAAAACGAGATTTTAAAATTACGCACAGCAGCCATCTTGTGATTATGCAAACAATTGAAATAAATTAGATGCCAGTGGATCAACATTTGTATAAGCATTTAACGTGCAACGTTTCACGGCACTCGGATAGTTAATTCGCGAGATACGTCCATTTAAATATTTATACTTCGCGTCGCCGCCATGTTGGATTTGTGCTCACCAGGTTACTGAAAGTCCTATAGGTGAACATATGTTCATAGTCTCTACGAATATAAAAAATTCAGTTTGGTTGCTGTAAAAGATTCATAGATAATGGGAACCGTTTAAATATTTCGGAAGCTCGCCATTTAGGAGTGTTATATGTATAGGCTATAGAGTTATGTACCATTCAAGGACAATTATTGCCTAGGTTCATTATTCAAACTTTCACTTTGATCGCATGATTACGACACAAGAAATAAAAACTTAATTTTAGAATTTCGCACAGCCGCCATCTTGAGGTTATGTAAACAATTGAATTAAATTAGATGACAGTGCATTACAATGTGCAAAATCATTTACTGTACCACATTTCACTGCGCTCAGAGAGTTAAATCACGAGAAAAGTCTATTAAAATATTTCAAATTCGCTTGGTTGCCATGTTCGTTTTGTTCTTTACAGGTTTATGAAATATACATAGGTAAACCTGTATCAGCACCCTTTATCACCGTACAAAATTGCAGGGTGATATCTGTAATAGTTTCGTAGATATAGAATGTCGGTTTAAATATTTCGCACAGCCGCCATTTTGAGGTTATGTAAACAATTCAACTAAATTAGACTACAGTGCATTACAATGTGTATAAACATTTGCTGTACCAAGTTTCATTACGTTTGGATAGATAAATCGCGAGAAAAGTCTATTTAAAAGTCTCAACTTCGCTTGGCCGCCATGTTGGTTTTGTAGTCACCAGGTTTTTGAAAGTCTCATAGGTCAACTTCTAGTAGTGCCCTTTATCACCGTACAAAATTTCAGGGCGATATCGGTAATAGTTTCGGAGATATTGAATGCTAGTGAAATATTTCGCACAGACGCCATGGTGGATTGGTGAGACGTAACAAAATTTGAAGGGCACGGTCGAGGTCGCCGGGAATAGTGCTATAAACTTACCGAGTTTCATTGAAATCGCTCCAGCCGTTTAGATTTTATTAGGGGGACACACACACACACACCTCACACACACACACTGACAAAAGGTGATCTCATAAGCCTATTTTTTCAAAATTGAAAATAGGCTAAAAATATTATAGCACCAAAACCCTTTATGTTAAACGTGTAATTCTTTCACTGACCGCTAGCTGGTTAAAGTAAGTTTTGTTGTGGAGTGGTCGTGACTTTGCTATGCGCACACTAGATGCGCAGTAGCCAAGGTCGGTCGGGGACGCGCCATAACTGCACCGCCCGACTGCCGCGCCGTTCAGTACCATGTTGACCGCTCAACAAAAAAATCACTGTGCGTGATTTGGTACATAGTTTCAAAGTCACCAGTCAGTGAACGGCGGTTGTTTCAGAGGACTTATCCAGGAAAAACTCACCTGATTACAAAGCTGTCATTCGATGGTTTAATCAGTTTAAGGAATCAGGGACTGTAGAGAAATAATCTAGGCCAGGCCGACCACCAACATCAGAACGCACGCTTTCCCAACGGCTGGATTGGCAGAGGAGCCCCCATTGCCTGGCCTTCAAGAAGTCCTGACCTCACCCCTTTGGATTCTTTTCTTGGGGTACATTAAAAACATTGTGTATGCAGACAAAATTCGGGATTTGGAGCACCTGCGGGAGCGAATTTCTGCCGCCATCTTGACAGTTACTCCTGAAATGATTGCACGTACGTGGCAATCGACTGCAGACTAGACTAGGCATTTGCAGAGCTACTAACGGTGCACATATCGAAACATACTAAGGTAAGAAAAACAATTGAATTACCTCAAATAGTTTTTTCATATTTATTTGAAATGATGGCATTATTTTTCGATGGCCCTGCACTTTTAATTATTGATTCCGCATTGTAACAGTCATCTCTGTAAAAGTCCTCGTTCTTTATCTTACTCTATGTCCTATCCGTATGTCTTTGTAGTTCTTTCCGGAATACCTACAGTTCCACTTTCTTATTCAGTGTCAATCACTCAGACTCTCAGCTTTTAAAACTGTGCTGCAGTGACTGAGTTTAGCCTCGTTTTTTGTATCTGATGTGGGTCAGCTCTAATTACAATATTTGCGTCTTTTCCCACGCTGTTAAGATGAATGCATTCTACCAGGCATTTGAAGCTCTGAGTATTTTTTATGGTTGCGCGAGCCACTTGTCCTTGTATTCTATCCTCTCATAAGATACGTTTCAAGTCCCGAGTTTTCAGCAATTCCGTAATAGTTCATTATGCAACGAGCCTGTTGGGAATTGGGAGTGTATTCTCTGCTCTTTGGTTTTAGGCAACATGTATGATGTAATAAAAAGATGGAGTCAGAACTATCACGAGGCTTCTAATAAATATTTTCAGTAATTTACAACAAAGTGGTGAAACCCGACGTGATATTACGAAGAGGATACAACGAATACCGGTAGGCCTACTTAGAAATGGAAAAGCTAAAAAGGTAGGATACCTCTCAGGCAGTCTGTTACTAAGAAGATGAATGATATTATAGTTGCAGAAGCTCCTATTGATGTGGTTTTGCTAAGATCGTATTTAAATCGTTTAGAAGCTTTAAGGCACGAACTAGAGGTAGCAGATAGTAATAGAATGGGTGCTTTGTTAGATAATAACGAGAACGATGAAATTGTACTCGCGGAGCGAGAGGTTATCGACAAATACAATGACGAATTTGAAGTTGTGAAGATAAAAGCTGAGGACATATTGTCACAGATTGGAGCACATGAGTTAGTTTTAGTTGAGGTTAATGGAAAAGGAAGTACCAACGGCAGACAAGTGGGGAAACGAAGATCATTTAAACTTCCCAAAATAGAACTAAAAAGATTCAACGGCGAACTGAAAGAATGGTTAGGTTTTTGGGCGCAGTTCCAAAAGATTCACGACGACGATAGCTTTCACGCAAGTGATAAGTTTCCGTATTTAGTTCAAGCGATGGAACCAGGGACAGGACCACGAGAACTCATTCTTAGTTATCCCCAAACGACCGAAAACTACCTTAAAGCTGTACAAGCTCTGAAAGAACGGTTTGGTAGGGACGATTTACTACTACAAGTATACATCAGGGAATTGTTGAAACTACTTACTTCCAATGCCACGCATAAAAACAAGCTCCCTCTGCCGACTTTATTTTATCAAGTTAGAATCACACCTACGCTGCCTTAATATTCTAAATCTAACATGGGCGGATCCCAGTAATTGGTTGTTTCCATTAGTAGAATCAAGCTTACCGGAGGAAACACTAAGAGCATGGCAAAGAAGTCAGTTCTCAAGAAATGTCAATGAGCGGGAAAAGGATGAAACCCAGGTAGACCGACCCACATCACGACGAGAAGAGAGGAGGAAGATCGAGTTGGGATGCGCCATTACATGAATTGATATCTAGTGATTTTCGAAAACGCTACGCAGAAGTGCCGTGTTTAGGGAAGGTAAAGGTTTCTCGTTTAGTTACAAGTGGTGCAGTGAATAAAGAAGATTGGTCGCTTCATACATTTACTGATGCCATTCAACATGCTTATGCGGCAGCTGTCTTCTTAAGAACGGAAAGACCAGATTGAGTTTCCGTTGAGTTGGTGCTAGCCAAAGGCAGGGTAGCGCCCCTTAAGACGATTACCATTCCAAGGATAGAATTGTTAGGATGTCTGATAGGAAGCAGGTTGACTTCCTTAGTAAGATCGTCATTACACTTAGAAGATGTCGGAGAGTATTTATGGACGGATTCCTCAACAGCCTTGGCTTGGATAAAACGAAACGAGACTTGGGAAAACTTCGTTGGAAATAGAGTTCAAGAGATTAGAAAACTGACGCAGCCTGAGGACTGGAGGTACATACCGGGGATATATAATCCTGCTGACTTGGTATCCCGTGGATGTTATCCTTCACACTTAAAGAATTTCAATTGTAGAAAGGACCAGGATGGTTAAGAAATCCTATGCACCAGTGGCTATATGTTCCAGCGGAAGACGCAGATAATGATCAAGTTATTATGCCAGAGAAAAGGAAGGAGTCTATAGGTACATCTGTGACAATGGCAACCTTCGAAATGGCTAGGAACTTGACTTACTCGCAAAGATTGCGAGTTGGATCTTGGATACTGAGATTCTGCAACAATGTGAGAAAAGAGAACACAAAGGGTACTGGATCACTGACCTACATGGAAATGAAGAACGCAGAATTACATGTGATCAAAAGCGTTCAGCAGGGATCATTTCCACAAGGGGGCCACATGATTAACGGCATTGTGGTTACCAGAGATGAGCAGGATCTTATTCGTGTAGAAACGGAGATTTTAATGAGAAACGACTTGTTGGATTTCAAGTATCCCCTGTTGATACCCAAAAGTCATGAGCTGGTTGATGCGTTGATAGAAGAACAACATCGACTGCATTGTCATGCTGGATTACAGTTCTTGATGACTCATATTAAGAAAAGGTTCTAGATATTACAGAGTAGAAGATATATTAAAAGAGTGGTTTCAAGATGTATGCAATGCAAACGGCACAAAGTTAACAAGTAGTTCCGTGCAGAACTATAAAGCCTATTTTCATTTATCCTACTTATGTTAATTGCTTCTATCAACATACAAAATTTCAGTTTGATTGCTGTTATAGATTCGTAGATATTGAGAACCGACTAAATATTACGGATGGTCGCCATGTTGGATTTTTTACATGTAGGTCTTAGAGTTATATACTGTTACGTGAAGATTATTGTGTACGTGTAGTATTCAAACTTCAATCGCATGATTTGGACACAAGAAGTAAAAACGAGATTTTAAAATTTCGCACTGCTGCCAACTTGTGGTTATGGAAATAATTGAAAAAAATAGATGCCAGAGGATTAACATTTGTATAAGGATTTACTGTACCAAGTGTGTTATTGCATAGTGAATATGTTTAGCCTATTTTCATTTTATGAAAAAAATAGGCTTATGAGATCACCTTTTGTCCGTGTGTCTGTGTGTGTGTGTGTGTGTGCCCCCCTAATAACTTCTAAACCGATGGAGCGCTTACAATGAAACTCGGTAAGATCATAGCACCATCCTGTCCGAACCCGAACGTGCCTTTCAAATTTTATTGTCTCGCACCAATCCAATATGGCGGCTGTGCGAATTATTTCACCAGCATTCAGTATCTCCGAAACTATTACCGATATCGCCCTGAAATTGTGTACGGTGATAAAGGGCACTACTAGAAGTTCACCCATGAGACTTTCAAAAACGTGGTAACTTTAAAACCAACATGGTGGCCAAGCGAATTTGAGACTTTTAAATAGACTTTTCTCGCGATTTAACCATCCAAACGTTATGAAACTTGGTACAGCAAATTTTTATACACATTATATTGCAGTGGAGTCTAATTTAGTCCAATTGTTTACATAACCTCAATATGGAGGCTGTGCGAAATATTTCACTGAAATTCTATATCTCCGAAACTATTACAGATATCACCATGAAATCTTATACGGTGAAAAAGGGTACTGATACAAGCTTATCTATGTAACTTTCATAAACCTGTAAAGTACAAAACGAACATGGCGACCAAGTGAAGTTGAAACATTTTAATGGACATTTCTCGAGATTTAACTCTCTGAGCGCAGTGAAATGTGGTATATAAATGATTTTACATATTGTAATGCACTGGCATCTAATTTAGTTCAATTTTTTTACATAACCTCAAGATGGAGACTGTGCGAAATTTAAAAGTAAGTTGTTATTACTTGTGTCGTAATCTTGCGATGGAAGTGAAAGTTTGACTAATGAACCTAGGCAATAATTTTCCTTGAATGGTACATAACTCTATGGCCTATACATATAACAATCCAAAATGGTGAGGATCCAAAATATTTAGACGGGTCTCAATATCTACGAATGTTTTACAGCAATCCAACTGAAATTTTTTATGTTCGTAGAGGCTAGGAACATATGTTCACCTATAGAACTTTCAGTAACCTGGTGAGTACAAATCCAACATGGCGGCGACGCGAAGTATAATTATTGAAATGGACGTCTCTCGCGATTTAACCATCCGAGTGCAGAGAAACGTTGCACGTTAAATGCTTTTACAAATGATAATCCACTGGCATGTAATTTATTTCAATTGTTTTCATAACCACAACATGGCGGCTGTGCTTAATTTTAAAATCTCGTTTTTACTTCTTGTGTTGTAATCATGCGATTGATGTTTGAATACCACACGTAGGCTACACAATAATCTTAATGTAATAGTACATTAATAGAAATCGAACCTGGCGACCATCTGAAATATTTAGACGGTTCTCAATATCTACGAATCTATCACAACAATCAAACTATTTTTTTAAATGTTGATAGAGGCAATTAACATGGGTAGGATATATGAAAATAGGCTATTTAATTCTTCACGGAACTACTTGTTTGGGACGTGATGCATATTTGACCAATAATTAGTGCATATTTATTCATTTAATAGTGCGTTAATTATTATTATTATTATTATTATTATTATTATGTGCATATAGACCCTATTGGATCACGCATTACATTTATGATTCGCCTTTCTAACAGACCATATTGCTTTCATTCTTTCACTGTGCGCTTGTTTCCTTTCTTCTGACCACTTATTATTATTATTATTATTATTTTTACTATTATTATCATTTTGAATCGTTATGTCCAATTAAGAGTACATATTTATTCATTTAATTGTGCGTTAATTATTATTTTTACTATTGTTACGGCTGTGAGTTTGTGTCATCACTCGCCGCATGAGTCACAACTGCCCCAGGGCTGGGCTGTGCCCTGCCTCGTGTATTGTGTGCGCCTTATGCAACAGGGCTACTAGGAAAAAGGGATGGTCCAGAATATTCGTGATTGAGCCAGCGATGGAAACCTCGAGAAGCCGTGAACCCTGGATGGATCTAGAAGCATTTATTGAGCCACCGGCCTGCTATATAAGTGCGACCTGTCAAGCAGTGGTTGTTGTTGTGTTTTACGAGCGAGTGCGAGCGTTTATCCTGAGCGACAGAAGTGTGGTGACTTGCGAAACCCCTAGTGAAGCTGATTCTCTTGACAGCGAGGAAGTGAGAAGCCTACAGAGGAACTGTGTCTTGAACGAGTGTGTTTTTCGAGTGCGACATAAGTGATTGTGGTGCATTGTGAAACAGGGTGTAGTACGGTGACAGGCTGAGTGCAGATATTTCCAGCCAACGCACGGGGCCACCTCATTACGAGGGATTGACTTCTGCGGCTTACTGACAAGTGAAAGGGGAAGTGTTCTCGCCGAGGAGGAAACTGGAGCAAGGTAATAATTGCTTGTATTTACTGCCCCCGTAATTGAATTATATAGAGACCACGGTGGCTATGTTGGAAATTATAAGGAAAGTTATGGCTGTCATAGTTATGACGTGGGTAGTCATGACGTAAGCACGGATGACGCAAACGTTATGCCAGCAGGTTACTTGAGCTGAGATTCTCAGTGACGTCAGCATTTAGTCGAGAAAGATCCGAGATCTACGACGCAGTCGCAGGAAACGTGGAATTCTGCTGAGGAAGAAATTATGCTATTGGAGGGGAGGCTTGAACCAATGAACGATAGTTTAAAGGAAGACGGAGATTGCTGAAACTATGGTATTTTTATTACTTTTGGAATGCAGAATTGTGGAAATCCATTTGCAGTAGAGGCATTGTTCTGGAATTTTGGTGAAATTTATTTTCAGTTTTTGAATTTTGAAAATCCGTCATGTATTAACGAAGTTGGAACTTTTAGCGATGACGCAGTATCACGCTATGGAAGGGATGGATACGCCCCTTAGGAAGTTCATAAAAGGCCTTGCGCAGAAGAGAGGAGTCTCATTCTCCGATCATTCTCAGAATATCATTCTCAGATCATCGAAGTTCTTTCTTATACAGTCATTTTGGTGAAACGTCGAGTGAAAGTAGTGAAAAGAGTCGTCTTTATAACGCGTGGTGAAGCCACTGTATTAAACGAGATTCAAGTCAAACTAGGTGAAGTTAAAACGAACCTTAGAACGCATCTACAAGATTAGCTTTGAACAGTTAGCGGTCGCCGATAAGCTAATTCTATTGTGCAGTGCTACATGAAGTAATATAGAAAAGCTGAACAATTTCGAGTAATTAGTTTGAAAGATATTAGCAAGTTTCGACGACTGACAAAAGTGATTATCTCGCCACCTGAGAAGCACTATTGTATCGCCAGAATCTACGCCACGGCTGACACGGCTAGTGAAATAGGGAGACTTCAGATTGCTTTTGTTACACGACACTACAGTATAATGGAGCAATTTAATATGGCAGTTTGTTCTTCTATTACTACAACCGAAGAGAAAATGGAAGGCTAAAGGACTTAATGCGAATGGGACATATTTCAACGGAGTAAGATAGCAGCATGGAACTTCGCTAATTGTAATTCCACACAAGCGAACATGTGGCGAATAACCATCTACACCCATGTTTCGTGATTAAAGGCTGAATACTATCGAACAGCAATGGAAATGATTTCATACTCACTGTATATGAATATTTCTTCGGAAATTTCTACAAAAACTTCATGGCGATTGTCTACTGGAACTTCAGGGATTTTTTCAAGAGAGGTCAGGGTTATCCCGACTCACAAAGAAGATTATTGCCGGAAGGATGTCATTCGTCTTCGAGGAGCAGTGCAATTTCCGGAGAAGGAAGCAGTTCGATTCTCCGAGGGTGCTATTTCCTGTTTCGAGGATGGAGCTCAGCTTTAACTTGGTGAAATGGATCCATCAACAGTCTTCTTTGGGGAATTTTCCTCTGGAACGTCAATCGGCAGATAAGGTAGTCGTGAACGTTTATTGTATTTGAGTTTCTTAATGATATTTGAGCAACCATTTTTCCCATATTTTTGTCCTCATGTATTTTGCCCTATTTTCTTGTTTGAGATTCCTATTCTCAGTACATCTTGATGAGTTATGCCTTTTTCGACGATTTATTAAGACATTGTTATGTCATGGGCATAGTTAAACGATTTTGGATCAGTTGAGACTGACATTTAAATTTTCAGTAATTTACTTATTTTTTTGTAGTCTCGATTTGACTGTAAGTTAATGATTTTTATGGCAGATTTAAATTCAGACAGCGTGTCACTTTATTAAAGTAATTCTACCCCAGTTTAATTACTTTGACCAATTTTCTGTCATCATCAAGAAGGAAGAACATTTAAATGATTTTAGAGCGTTAAAATCCATTACGTTGTCGACGATCTTGGAAATACTAGTCGTTATTTGTATTGATTGCAACACAGACATTTATCGTCAGTTATGAACGATCATTGCATCATAGACATTTTTGTGAAAGATGAACTTTAATAATGAATTATTGAATGCATTAAAGTCAAGAACTTTTGTTAGGAGTTTTTCTCAATTAGAGATTTATATAATGATGTTTGCATTTTCCAGTCTAATTGGATTCTATTCGACTATTTTACAGTCTAATCGCAATTTATTTGATGATAGTATTTTTATACTACAATTCTTTGAAGATGTTAATCTTAAATTTTGATAGACCAGACAGCGTATTCACTATTAAATTTGTTTGTGATTGGCAAATTTTGACTTCATTTCGATTCATGAATGAAATCCACGAAGGTTAAATGAAAACAGTTTTGAAACAATTAATGATTATAAGAATTTTTAAGTGGAACTATGAATGTATAATCGCTAGTGCAGCGCACGTGTTGAAAGTCGCTGATGTATAATGCCCTTGAATATGAAGGAGGTTCCCATAGGAATTAATGATAAAGAATTTATTAGTGGAGGTTTTTGTAAGTTCTGTGGAAGATTTTGATGCCATATAGATTAATATATGATGATTTTGGGCGTATTTTTTAATGCAGTTTGTGCATTATTTTGTTAGCGAAGTATTTTCCGCTGGAGTGAATTGTCATAGTTCGTTGAAAATTAATCAAGTGAATTTACTGTTATAATTAACACGAGTTTTGAAAGAATTTGAGATAAGATTTTGAATGAAGATTACCGTCACAAATAATTATTAAAACCTTTATTAAACCAGATTGTGACATAAATATGTATAACTAACCTTCATTGGTCGATTATATAAACACGATTATGAAATTACCAACCGGATGAACATGTGGTTAATGTATTTCTTAAATTAATAATCTAAATAATTTCAATGTTAATATTGTAAATAATTGCTGTAAATATTTTTGACAATAATGTGGAACGAATGTGATGTTAAAGGCGTGTTTAAAAATATTTTTATTGTCTTGGACAAATATTATAAACAATTTCTAATTGTTATAAATAATTTATGTGATTTTGTTATAAACATTTAAGAGCTTATTAAACATTTGGATGAGAACTTAACAAGTTTAAGGATTGTCATAATAATCCAGTAGGATGTGAGTAAAGTATTTGAAAGAATTGCGTAAATATATATTTGAGTTGTCTTGCAGACATTTAAAGCTTTTGAGAGCTGGATTCTTACGTAATGTAGCATGTGAGAAGGGAGTCCATTTGACCAGTATGCGACAGGTTGGAGGGTAGCTCGCAGCTGTCCCAACAACTGGTTATCAGCGGGTGAGGTCGTCTACTCTGGCCTTGCGCCTATAAATACAATTGTCATGTTTATTAAAAGGAAACCAAATGCTCTATATATGTCTCGTCCTCACTTCCTTTCCAATCCAATTGTGTTATGAATATTACGTTATTTGGAGCTCGTGGGAGCTAATATGTTCTATATCATGTTTTATGATAACTTTGCAAGTCCTGAAGGAGGACGTAGTCAGATTGACATGGGCTACTGATAGCCACGTTTATTTTGTTGTGTTGTTAGAATCATACCCTTTATTTGAAATAAAGCTTTTGTACAGTTCAAAGTTCTCGTCTTCGTTCTGGTTCATTTTTAAATGTCATGGTGGTGGTTATTGTGTGAACAGACTTTAGTGATCCTGTTGTCAACTCAATCCCCGAGATAATTTTTAAGAGGTAAGTAACGGTAAGTATGAACCCCCGTCTATTTTGGTGTGTTCCACAATGATTTCCTGTTAACTTCTGTGCTCATATATCGATAGTATCTGTCAGTGCCATTTTCATTGATGTAGCTGAGCCGGTGCGATTGATTATTGGCAATCCGATTGAGGGGGCGGATATCTGACAGCCTACTATCCGGGTAAACGGGGACAGTAAGATTGGCGACCCTAAAACGTGGGGCCTGTTCGACAAAACTGGATCACCAGGTTGAACGCCAGTAAGATTGGCGCACCTAAAACGTTGGGGCTCGATTCAACATAACTGGATTACCAGGTTGAACGCTAGTAAGATTGGCAAACCTAACACGTGAGGTTCGATTAGTCTCAAATAAAGAGGTTGATTCTTTGTTCGATGTCTAGGCCAATTGTAGTATTTAAGAGTGTGATTATATAGGAATTAAATGTTGCATTGTATTAGAAAAATTACACTCAGAAAAGATCAGATCTTATACAACTTGAGAAAGGTTAAATAGGCTGGAAACTTAGAAAAATCGCCTATAATCTGGAATCTTATTTTATTTGACCGGCTTATGACATTTTTAGTCATATTAAAGATAAAATTAAATTATTTGGATTGTAAGTGTAAATTATTTGTGTTAGGATATTTTAAAATGAGCCAGGGAAATTTGAACATGTGCTTGAGTTTGTTTCAACATGAAGTGTCTTCGAAGGTTAATTATAAGGTAGTTATAAGTTAGATTTAAGACAGAAAATTAATCAAATTTATATATGGTGAAAAGTGTTGCTCAAATGTTGTTATTTTGCTCTATTGATGTATGTCCCTACAGCAGTCTATTTTGAATAATATTGTAATGGCAGATGAAAGTTTGAGGATGATGTTAGAGGAGATGTCTGCTAACATGAATAACATGAAGCAGATGATGGAGGAAAATGCTAGTAATTTGTCTGCTAATTTGAATGCAAGAATGGAGGAGAATGTTAGTAATATGTCCGCTAATTTGAAAGCAAGCATGAATAGTAGTATGAAGCAGATGCTGAATGAAAGCATGAAGGAGAATACTAGTCGAATGGAGGAGAATATGAAGGTTCTTCATACTAGTGCTGCTAATTTAGATTATAATATGTCGCGTTTACAGATTAATACCCTAGGAATCGAGAATACTGTAACTGACATGCGCACAGACGTGTCCAATGTCCATAAAGATGTGTCTATTGTGCATAAAAATGTTGATGATGTTAAAATTGATATTTATAAGGTGCAGAAAGATCTTACAATGTTAAATCTAGATGTGGCTAATGTCTGAGGTGATATTTCTTGTGCTAGAGCCGAAGTAGTTGTTGTTAAAAATGATGTTGCGACTGTCCAAGACAAGGTTGAGGAAGTCCAAAAAGAAATTCAAAATGTTAGAACTGATGTGTCCAATGTTCAGGTTGATATTAATAACATTCATTCGGATATAACTGAGGTGCAAAGTGACATAACTAAGATTCAGGTAGAAGTCAACACAGTTTTCGTAGATATCACTAGAGTCCAAACTGATGTAAATAAAGTCAGGGAAGAGATAGAAAATTCGAAAACCCTTTGTACGCGTAATATAAGTTCATTAGCGACTAGATTAGTTGATGAATCAGTTAGAACGACAACGTCTTTAGCAGGTTTAAAGTATGATGTAGAGGTAATGAGAACCCAGGTATTAGACCATAATAGATTATTAAAAGAGGATATCGAAGTAGACATAGCAGAAATGTTAACGGCAAACGTAGCAGTATGGAAAGACGAGTGGAATAAGTCAAGTGGGGAACATGTAACCCAAATTCAGGAAAGGATTGAAAGAAAACTTGCCAGTACTCAAATAGAAATTAACAAGGAAGTAGTACAGATTAGGAAAGATTTAAGCGTCAGGATAGATTCGCTATCCGAAAAACAAGTTGACGATAGAACACAACTAGGTCAGGATGTGCAAACATTAAAGGAACAGATTCATAAAGTTGTCTCTGATGTAAATGAAACGACGAGCAAACTGCAGAATTTGAAGTTAGGAGAGGCTAGTTTGATGCAGAACTACAAAGAAGAGATAATCAAGAAAGTCTTAACGGAAATCACTGACAAGGATACAGAAGGCTTGGCTTGCGAAACTAATAGGAATTATGCCAGAAGATATAACCTAGATCCAGAAGAGAGAGACGTGACTCCTGAAGAACGTATATCCAGATTCAGAGAGGAGGATGACGAGAGGAATATGGAACCTGAATGGAACTATCGAGATAGTGGGAAAAACTATCCGGATTCATATCCGAGGAACGTAACGGTCATCAGGAATTTTGAAGATAAACCGCAAAAATTCAGTAACACTGATAGTTTGACGCCTATAGAGTATGTAAGGAACCTCAAAGATTATTTCATCGAAGCTCACATTCCCAGAGAGAGAGAGATGAAGATAGTGGAGAGATATTTGATTGGAGGACCCCTCGAATGGTTTCGGGCATTTAGATACACATTCAGTAACTTTGACGAGTTTGCAGAGGCATTAATCAAACGATTTTGGTCCATAGAAGCGCAGAATTCGTTAAGAGCGGAGGTGTATTCAAGAAAATACTCAGGTACTCTTCCAACACGGTACGCTGATTTCTTTACGAGTCAATTGTCCCGCTTGAGATTTTTACAACCCCCATTGTCAACGGAGCAACTTATTGATGCGATTTCTCGTATGCTGCCAGTTGAGGTGAGAAGACTAATTATTTCATCAAACATCAGGGATTTAACCAGCATGGATGAATTACTGAGGAGGTTAGACTACACAAGCCCAATGCCTAACGTGATACAGAAAGGTCAAAGGCAGGACTTCAAAGAAATCAATACTGTATATATGGATCAAGTCCAACAAACTGACAAGCCAGACGAAGAGAAAACTGACAATGTAGGTCCTCACAGGAATAATCAGTTTAGAAATAACAGATCACAAGGTTACCGACCGTATCAACAGAGAAGAGGCTGGAACTACAATCGAGGAAATTACAATGGAAGAGGCAGATATTACAACAATAATGGTTATAACCGAAATTATAATAGGAATAACCAGAACCAAAATAGAAATCAGAATCCTCAAGGTCAGGTTACGACACCCGATCAGTATCAGCAAAGAGAGAAGGAAAGCCAGCAATACCTAAAAGAATTACGGGATAAAGAAACCGAAAATCAAAAGAAAAGGCAGGATGTTGTAATCGATCCTGGGCCTTCTACTAGCCAGCAGAATTTTGAGGTCGGTAACACAAAAAAAAAAACGCCGATTTCTCAACGTCAGTGAGAACTTGTAAATACATTGCCACACCACACCTGATTACAATTAATGAGATATATGAAGTTACTGATGAAGATTTGCTAGAAGAGAGGGGTATTGTTAAAGAGGAAAGACCATGTGCCTTACCTATTATTGCTGTACGGATAGATGATCAACAGTACAAAGCCCTGATGGATACTGGTGCAATTATTTCCATCATTTCAGAGGAATGTTATCAAAGTCTGCTAAGAGGAGAGAACATGACAGTTCTACCTGTTTCTACCGTCAAAGTGAGAGGGATATTCCAAGATAAGGCAGTGAAGTGCAAGATTCAAGTGTTATTGAACTTTGAGATCAATGGAAGGAATTATGAACAGATCTTCATTGTGGTGAGCAAGATCAATTTTGATATGGTGCTTGGAATCGATTTTATATCGAAGGTCGGAGCTATTATTGACATGAAGAACAGAAGTATTAGCTTTAATGATGGGTACATAATCACAGAAGAGATAGAAAAACAGGACGTGAAAAACAGTCTGGAAATAGACCTTAGGGAAGAAATTTTGAATACCATAATTAATGAAGTGGAAAATTTAGCAGAAATACCCAGTAGAAAAACTGAAGGATTTGAAGAAATTCAGGGGGAATTTGAGGATCTGATAAAGGAATTTCAAGATATTTTTGATGAAAAGCCTGGATTGATTAAGGATTATAAGTACAAGATAAGGCTGACAGATGAAACCCCTTACCAGAAGAGAATATACCCCATTCCTGAGAAATACTATCAAGAAGTACGAGGGTTAATCAGAAAAATGGAGGTAGACGGGATTATTAAAAAACAGGCGTCGTCTTATATAAACCCCATCACAGTAGTGAAGAAAAGTAATGGTCAGATACGTCTTTGTCTCGATGCCAGGACCATCAACTTGAAGATTCTTCCAGAAAATGACAGACCACCCAAGATTAGAGATCTGCTTCGAAAATTCAAAGGGAGAGCATGTTTCAGCGTTCTTGACTTGACGTCTTCATTTTATCAAGTTCAACTAGAAGAAGATAGTATGCAGTACACTGGATTCCTATTTGACCAGACGTCATGGGTCTTTGTCAGAATGCCTTTTGGTATGGTTAACAGTGGACCAGCACTTATTCGAGCACTTGATAGTAAGCTCACTGACGAAGTGAAAGAAAATGTAATCTGCTACATTGACGATTTAATCGTATCTTCACCCAGCGCCGCAGAACATTTAGTGCACTTGAGAAAGTTGTTCGAGAATATAAGGGAGGCCAATATCAAGGTCAATTTTGGAAAATGTCAATTCTTGAAGAAGGAGATAAATTACTTGGGGCATACTATTGATAAAGATGGATATCATCCAAACATGAAAAAAGTAGATGCGATCACGAGATTTCCAAAGCCAACTAAGGTGAAACAAGTCAGAGAATTTGTAGGCGCATGCCAATTTATTAGCAGCCACTGTCCAAGATATTCTGAAATTATGGCTCCTCTGTATGACTTACTCAAGAAGAACAACAGATGGAAATGGAGTACCGCTGCAGACGAGGCTTTTGAGAAAGCAAAAGAGATGCTCAGAAATAATGTGAAACTGGAGTACCCAGACTTTGAGAAGGTGTTCTATATTGAGTCTGATGCATCGAGAATAGGCATTAGTGCAGTCTTATACCAGAAAGACGAGGCAGGCAACAAGCACTACATTGCGTTCACTAGTCGGAAGTTGAAAAAGCACGAGGAAAACTACTTCACGACAGAGCTTGAAGCGTTAGCTTTTGTAACAGCATTGCAAGCGTGGAAGAAAATCCTGCTGGGACATAAGGTCATCATTATTACTGACCATAAAGCACTACAGTTTATGTTGCAAACTGACATGTCGAGTGATAGATTGACACGTTGGGCTTTGTTCACCCAACAGTTTAACGCCACTATCGTCCACCAGCCTGGGAAAGATAACTTACTGGCTGATGCTCTATCACGTAACCCTATTAAAAATGTGCAGATACACCATGTACAATTGGAGCAAGAAGATCAAGAAACCGTTAGGAGGTTAGCCCGAATCGGTGTGTCACAGAAGAGACACGCTCCAATAAGGAAAATGTACAGGTTCCTCAAGGGTTACATGGACAATACTGATGTTGACTATGAAGCTACACGGAGAAATTCACGACACTTTGTCTTGAGTGGAGACATCGTATGCAAGTATGCTGACTCTGCGCATACAAAACTCCGAATAGTCGTGCCACCTAAACTTGTGGTCAATTTAGTGTGGGTAGCTCATCACGCAACTGGACATGCCGGTTTAGATAAAACTCTTAATACTCTTAAAGAGAGATTTATCTGGACTAACATGCGTTCCAGCATTGCCAAGGTCATTCGATCATGTGACAAATGTCAAAGAGCAAAGTATGCTTCTGCTTTACTAAAAGGAAAACCGAAGGCTATGATTCCTTCTAAGCCAAACGAACTCATGGCGACGGATATATTTGGCCCCTGTCCGAAGGGATACCAGGGTAACCAGTACCTGTTGGTTACCGTGGATGTTTTCTCAAAATTTGTTACAATGAGTCCCATGCAGAAAGCTAACACGAGGAACGTAGTAAGCAGACTGGAAAATGCTGTATTTCCTAAAGCTGGTAAACCGGAATATCTACTGTCAGATCATGGAACGCAGTTTACATCCGTGGAATTTGCAGCGGATATGGAAAGGCTTGGCATTAAGCACTTATTTTCAAGCGTGCGTTACCCAGAATCGAATTCCTCAGAAAGATATATGGCTGAATTTTCGAAATTCTGTCGAATTTTCTGTCCAAATGATCATTCTGGTTGGGTGAGATTTGTACCCCTTATTGAGGAATGTTTGAACTCTACAGTGCAGGAGAGCACAGGAGAAGTGCCAATGCGACTTCATCTAGGAAGAAACCCAGAAAGGCCGTGGGATAATCTTTTCAACCACATTCCTAGAGATCCCGACATAGGAAGGCAGCAGAGGATTGACAAGGCGAAGGAACAACTCCAAAAAGCAGCAGAGAAACGATTGAAAAGAGTAGCTGGAAAACGTTTCGGTACACCCTTACAAGTTGGAAATCTTGTATTATTACGCAGACCTGTCAAGGCTGATATGACCAAGAAAATATACCCCAAATTTGGATTAGTGTTCCTGGGGCCGTTTGGAATTACGAACGCTTATGGAAACAACTGTTATGAACTCTACGATGATGAGAATAATGTCGTTTACGGCAAGTTCAATGCTGGAAATTTGAAAAGATACTATCCTAGAGTAAACCAGTAATAATTCAAATTCGTGTTCAAGAGAGTTGAGATACTTGTAACACTGAGTTTAAAAACAATTTGCAACTGTTTTTAAAACGTGGTGAGAGGAGAATGCCCCCGTAATTGAATTATATAGAGACCACGGTGGCTATGTTGGAAATTATAAGGAAAGTTATGGCTGTCATAGTTATGACGTGGGTAGTCATGACGTAAGCACGGATGACGCAAACGTTATGCCAGCAGGTTACTTGAGCTGAGATTCTCAGTGACGTCAGCATTTAGTCGAGAAAGATCCGAGATCTACGACGCAGTCGCAGGAAACGTGGAATTCTGCTGAGGAAGAAATTATGCTATTGGAGGGGAGGCTTGAACCAATGAACGATAGTTTAAAGGAAGACGGAGATTGCTGAAACTATGGTATTTTTATTACTTTTGGAATGCAGAATTGTGGAAATCCATTTGCAGTAGAGGCATTGTTCTGGAATTTTGGTGAAATTTATTTTCAGTTTTTGAATTTTGAAAATCCGTCATGTATTAACGAAGTTTGAACTTTTAGCGATGACGCAGTATCACGCTATGGAAGGGATGGATAAGCCCCTTAGGAAGTTCATAAAAGGCCTTGCGCAGAAGAGAGGAGTCTCATTCTCCGATCATTCTCAGAATATCATTCTCAGATCATCGAAGTTCTTTCTTATACAGTCATTTTGGTGAAACGTCGAGTGAAAGTAGTGAAAAGAGTCGTCTTTATAACGCGTGGTGAAGCCACTGTATTAAACGAGATTCAAGTCAAACTAGGTGAAGTTAAAACGAACCTTAGAACGCATCTACAAGATTAGCTTTGAACAGTTAGCGGTCGCCGATAAGCTAATTCTATTGTGCAGTGCTACATGAAGTAATATAGAAAAGCTGAACAATTTCGAGTAATTAGTTTGAAAGATATTAGCAAGTTTCGACGACTGACAAAAGTGATTATCTCGCCACCTGAGAAGCACTATTGTATCGCCAGAATCTACGCCACGGCTGACACGGCTAGTGAAATAGGGAGACTTCAGATTGCTTTTGTTACACGACACTACAGTATAATGGAGCAATTTAATATGGCAGTTTGTTCTTCTATTACTACAACCGAAGAGAAAATGGAAGGCTAAAGGACTTAATGCGAATGGGACATATTTCAACGGAGTAAGATAGCAGCATGGAACTTCGCTAATCGTAATTCCACACAAGCGAACATGTGGCGAATAACCATCTACACCCATGTTTCGTGATTAAAGGCTGAATACTATCGAACAGCAATGGAAATGATTTCATACTCACTGTATATGAATATTTCTTCGGAAATTTCTACAAAAACTTCATGGCGATTGTCTACTGGAACTTCAGGGATTTTTTCAAGAGAGGTCAGGGTTATCCCGACTCACAAAGAAGATTATTGCCGGAAGGATGTCATTCGTCTTCGAGGAGCAGTGCAATTTCCGGAGAAGGAAGCAGTTCGATTCTCCGAGGGTGCTATTTCCTGTTTCGAGGATGGAGCTCAGCTTTAACTTGGTGAAATGGATCCATCAACAGTCTTCTTTGGGGAATTTTCCTCTGGAACGTCAATCGGCAGATAAGGTAGTCGTGAACGTTTATTGTATTTGAGTTTCTTAATGATATTTGAGCAACCATTTTTCCCATATTTTTGTCCTCATGTATTTTGCCCTATTTTCTTGTTTGAGATTCCTATTCTCAGTACATCTTGATGAGTTATGCCTTTTTCGACGATTTATTAAGACATTGTTATGTCATGGGCATAGTTAAACGATTTTGGATCAGTTGAGACTGACATTTAAATTTTCAGTAATTTACTTATTTTTTTGTAGTCACGATTTGACTGTAAGTTAATGATTTTTATGGCAGATTTAAATTCAGACAGCGTGTCACTTTATTAAAGTAATTCTACCCCAGTTTAATTACTTTGACCAATTTTCTGTCATCATCAAGAAGGAAGAACATTTAAATGATTTTAGAGCGTTAAAATCCATTACGTTGTCGACGATCTTGGAAATACTAGTCGTTATTTGTATTGATTGCAACACAGACATTTATCGTCAGTTATGAACGATCATTGCATCATAGACATTTTTGTGAAAGATGAACTTTAATAATGAATTATTGAATGCATTAAAGTCAAGAACTTTTGTTAGGAGTTTTTCTCAATTAGAGATTTATATAATGATGTTTGCATTTCCCAGTCTAATTGGATTCTATTCGACTATTTTACAGTCTAATCGCAATTTATTTGATGATAGTATTTTTATACTACAATTCTTTGAAGTTGTTAATCTTAAATTTTGATAGACCAGACAGCGTATTCACTATTAAATTTGTTTGTGATTGGCAAATTTTGACTTCATTTCGATTCATGAATGAAATCCACGAACGTTAAATGAAAACAGTTTTGAAACAATTAATGATTATAAGAATTTTTAAGTGGAACTATGAATGTATAATCGCTAGTGCAGCGCACGTGTTGAAAGTCGCTGATGTATAATGCCCTTGAATATGAAGGAGGTTCCCATAGGAATTAATGATAAAGAATTTATTAGTGGAGGTTTTTGTAAGTTCTGTGGAAGATTTTGATGCCATATAGATTAATATATGATGATTTTGGGCGTATTTTTTAATGCAGTTTGTGCATTATTTTGTTAGCGAAGTATTTTCCGCTGGAGTGAATTGTCATAGTTCGTTGAAAATTAATCAAGTGAATTTACTGTTATAATTAACACGAGTTTTGAAAGAATTTGAGATAAGATTTTGAATGAAGATTACCGTCACAAATAATTATTAAAACCTTTATTAAACCAGATTGTGACATAAATATGTATAACTAACCTTCATTGGTCGATTATATAAACACGATTATGAAATTACCAACCGGATGAACATGTGGTTAATGTATTTCTTAAATTAATAATCTAAATAATTTCAATGTTAATATTGTAAATAATTGCTGTAAATATTTTTGACAATAATGTGGAACGAAAGTGATGTTAAAGGCGTGTTTAAAAATATTTTTATTGTCTTGGACAAATATTATAAACAATTTCTAATTGTTATAAATAATTTATGTGATTTTGTTATAAACATTTAAGAGCTTATTAAACATTTGGATGAGAACTTAACAAGTTTAAGGATTGTCATAATAATCCAGTAGGATGTGAGTAAAGTATTTGAAAGAATTGCGTAAATATATATATGAGTTGTCTTGCAGACATTTAAAAGCTTGAGAGAGAGCTGTATTCTTACGTAATGTAGCATGTGAAGGGAGCCCATTTGACAAGTATGCGACAGGTTGGAGGGTAGCTCGCAGCTGTCCCAACATCTGGTTATCAGCGGGTGAGGTCGTCCACACTCTGGCCTTGCGCCTATAAATACAATTGTCATGTTTATTAAAAGGAAACCAAATGCTCTATATATGTCTCGTCCTCACTTCCTTTCCAATCCAATTGTGTTATGAATATTACGTTATTTGGAGCTCGTGGGAGCTAATATGTTCTATATCATGTTGTATGATAACTTTGCAAGTCCTGAAGGAGGACGTAGTCAGATTGACATGGGCTACTGATAGCCACGTTTATTTTGTTGTGTTGTTAGAATCATACCCTTTATTTGAAATAAAGCTTTTGTACAGTTCAAAGTTCTCGTCTTCGTTCTGGTTCATTTTTAAATGTCATGGTGGAGGTTATTGTGTGAACAGACTTTAGTGATCCTGTTGTCAACTCCATCCCCGAGATAATTTTTAAGAGGTAAGTAACGGTAAGTATGAACCCCCGTCTATTTTGGTGTGTTCCACAATGATTTCCTGTTAACTTCTGTGCTCATATCTCGATAGTATCTGTCAGTGCCATTTTCATTGATGTAGCTGAGCCGGTGCGATTGATTATTGGCAATCCGATTGAGGGGGCGGATATCTGACAGCCTACTATCCGGGTAAACGGGGACTGATGAGTGCTGTATCTTTCTGGCCGCAATAAAGTTAATTATTTAATTTAAAGGAACAATCTGTGTTGTGCTTCAACTCACCGTAATCCAGTTAACAAAAAGTGCCACTAGGGGGTGGCACGTAACACTATTATTATCATTTTGAATCGTTATGTCCAATTAAGAGGCGCGTTAGAACTTATGTTTCACAATATCTCTTCATCTGTTCTCAGTTTTGCGCTCTTCTGTCCATCTGCATTCTACCGTGTAGGTTCCTCGGCAAATTTGTGTCTGTCTATCAGGGTTTTACATTCTGGTCCATGCGCAGTGCGCTGTGCTAGGAAAACACTCTTTTACACCCAACTAACGCAGTTATTTTTAAAGTAAACAAAAGTTTGGTGCTTTTCAGTCGGTCAACACGAATGTATCCAAGAGAGTTGCGTTATACCCTAATCCTGAAGAAAATTACATGAGATATTTATTAATCTCGGCTTTACCTAGAAATGCAATTCTTGTCTGAGGGATGGATTGGGGTACCCTCAGCCTCGTTAGGCAAAACTGGGAAGAGACGTGTGCGATTCCTACCTCAGTCATCCTGGAAGTGGTTTTCTGTGGTTTTCCAATTCTGCTCCAGGCAAATGCCGGGATGATACCTAACTTAAGGCCACTGCCGCTTCCTACCCAAATCCTAACTCAAGGGCCCTTTCGGCCCTTATTGACGCACCGCCCCTTGCCCAGAGTAAGGGGAAATTTTCAATATTGGTATTGGATTAAAAAGGTTACATAACAATATATTGTATAAATTTACGAGTTTGTTTATGGTAGCACAGATGTCCGTGTACATTGTACTTGTCCAAGTCATACATTTAATATCCGTATTGTTTTGGTCTGTAGGATGTACAGTATGTTCCCAGTCAACCCTTTTATCATTTGAAATGATCTTGTCGACATCGTCGTTACGCTGGGGTCTGGCGTTACGTTACGGTGACGGGTTCGAAATATACCCAGATGCACTGAGGTGTGAGACGTCATAGTACCGCTTGGTGCATGTGTTCCCCGACAATCTCTACTTCGTTAGTATAAGACAAAAATCCCCGATTCTTGGATGTAACGGGTAATCTCGAGAACCACTGGATAGATTTTGATGCGGTTTTCACCATTCTGTAAAGGATATCTCGAGGAAAGATTCTGTAGAAAATAATTTATGTATGATCAAAGGAAGCCAAGCAGTAACGATTTCAATGTAAAAGTCGAAAACAAACTTGGCGTCCGTGCGATTCTTAAGCTTACACTGGTCAAACCGTAAAAAATATCAATATATTATAAGCATAAGAATTGGTCAGCATGAAAAGTTCTACAAAGGAGGCCGCGAGAGCATATCTCTATCTACAATACATCGCCCACTATAAGTGTTTTTAAACTGGATGGAAGGGGCACGTCCCCGCGCGCTCTGGTGAGCGTAACGGCATCCCGCGCGCTCTGGTGAGCGTAACGGCATCCCGCGCGCTTGACCTTGCTTTGAGCTTGGTTTGCACTTGCCGTTCCGGAGTAATTTGAAACAAGGTAAGCAAGATGAATATTATGCTGATAATTTTCTAACATGTCAAGAGTCTTTGGCTTCTCGCTTCGCTCGAAGCCTCTAGCCCTTCTAGCATTTTTGGTAAAACTTCACAACTGGGTTTCACAATGGTTTTGCCTGGACCAATATTTTCGTCCAGACCAATGGTGGATAACACCCGTGGATTTGGGCACGCACAGTGGGGGAAGTCACGCATCAATAATCGTTATCCAGGCCAATAGTTTCGCCTTTTATTTCATGTCGTGTGGTGAAAGGAAACACTCTCGTAAAGAATTAATGCATTTTTCAGCATTTGTAGCATTTAAAATGATACAAAGTCTAGTCTTTCGGACTGACTGTCACTTTTTTTAGGTTGGTGGTTTGTATAGTAACCACGGTGGGTGAGTGGTTATCGTGTCGGACTGCCAACCCCCAAACTTGCAGGTTCGCTCCTGGCCGTGATAAGGCGACAAAAATCTTGACACGCATGTCTTACGATGTTGGCATGTTAAAGAACCCATTTAAATTTCAGTAGGCCGTGTTCATAATGGCAAAATTAATCTCGGGATTTTCCGCCAACCCAAAGTTCCTCATTCCTCTACTAGAAAGCGTTATACTTTCAACGAGCTTAGATATCTAATATCCTTGACTTTTATAGTGCTTCAAGGAAAAACAAACTTAAACATGCAAGCTGTTCTCTGGGCGTTAATCAACAAAGCTTGCACAGGCCATACGATATTATTATTACCTACTATGAGGACAATTTACGTTGTCAAAGACGCTGATGGTTGAAGTTTTCAGCAATATTTTTGGGGGGGAATGTTAGTATTTGTGAAAACCAAGTATTATCTCTTTACCTCTTGAACAAAAGTGATTAAAATATATTATTATTGTTAAAATAGAAACAATTAAAAATAATAAAGTAAAATATATGACAGAAAAATTAGAATTGAATTAAACATGCTTCAAAAAAAATTAAAAAAAGCTTATTAAAATTAGATTAATATTAATTTTATTATGAAATCTTAATTTTAAGATTATGAAAATAATATGAAAATTAAAATTATTAATTAAATATGAACAATAAATTGTTGAAGTAAATTAAAATTAACAATAATCAATATTAGGCTAAAATAATTAAAGTAAATTTTAAAAAATACAAACAAAATATCCTCAATATTCTGCCCTGTAAAGCTCCATGGATATAGACGATGTTAGCGGCAATCATTAAAATTGAATCAGTCATTGTTAGAAGGCACTAAGTCAATTCTTGTCGAAATTGCGATTTCCATGGACACGTATAGTATGAATGTCGACGCACCTAGCTATTTAAAAAGGAACTAAGTCTGCCTGTTCAGTATGCTGTATCACTACTAGCTGAATTTAACGTTCAGTGTTAAGGACAACTAAGTCATTGACTTAGTTCCAGACTTTTTTGCTTCTATTTGCCCACTACTGCATTGCTAGCATTGAAAATATAGTAATATGCTATCTATAATTCTGTATATTTGTCATAAAAGTGAACTAACTCCTTTTTAGAGATCTGATTCATTGTCAAAGGGAACTAAGTCATTAATTTCTTTTTCTATTTTCTCCCTTTTTTTAAGGTTAAATCCATTCACATACAAATCTCTATAACAGTATCATTGCGAGCAATGATACTTAGTCTACACGTGACAGCAACAATGCTTTACAATTAAGTGAGAGAAACAGTTTTTGACAATTATCTCAATTCTTACAAAAATGACTTAGTGCCTTCTAACAATGACCGATTCAATTATTTAACGCATGTGAGCAAATGACCCGCTATGATCACGATATTGCAAGTCCATGTTGGTTTCTACACCGCGCCCTTTGCAGCTGGAAAGAGATCCCTCTGTGATTAATGGGCATGCTCTAAAGAGGTCCCCAGCCGACTGTAAAATAGGCGTTTCTATCAAGAAGAGCCTCGTTATTTTGTTTACTTAACTCAATTCAGATGATAAACGTTGGCGCATGAAAACGTGGCGCCATGATAACACAGCTATTTTTTATGCCCATCTAAGGAGTGCGAGAGAACTCATTTAGTAAATGATGTTGATCTTTTCTTCTCCTAAAATCTCTTCATCTGAGCCCTGAAGAGTTTCTTCCGCTCTTCAGACCATCATTTCCTGGTACTGGTACTGATTTTCTCCGCAAAATGGTCGTTGTTGACCAGGCGCATGTATTCCATGGATGTAAGGTAAGCATTGCTTACCCAAGTAAAATAATCACGGGTGCAATAATTATTTCCTTTCGTTATAGTGATATTCCAGTCTCTGTGTCCTGTATTGTTTTAATGAACCCATTCACACTTCGTTGTTCTTAGATGCCTACTGCGAGTTCCTTGCGGAGTCGCTTTCAGCAGCAGAATAGCGTGACATGCCCTCTTTTGGTATTTCTTGGTACTGCAGGGTGAGTGAAAGCGAAGCCTAGGAAGCAATTCCTTAAGTTACATACCTTATGCCGAAAACAAGGAGCGGTCAGTTTTCAAAGATAGTGTGTTTACTCGCTCATTAGGCTATAGTTTGAAAAAGCGTCTCAGTGTTTGTGTAAAACAGCTTTTTATATGCTGTGTTAAAACGTGTGATTGTTTTACAGTGGTAGGCCGTCATTTATATAGTTCAGCGGTATAATGTTGTCTAATGCAATATAAGGGAATAGGGTATGCAGTAGACGTTTTTGTTTACACTAGTAGGCGTGGTAAATCTGTAAAAATATGGCACCGGGACTTAGGTCTAGAGATGTCCGCGTGTGATGTGCGGTAAATTTGAGAACAAAATATTAATTTTATTAGGAAGTCGTCCAACTTCTCAATTGAGTAGGCCTATTAACACGAATGTGAAAGCTTGTATTCGGTATTTTAACTAAACGTATAATATTTATCATTGATTTCAATTGTGATAGATTTAGTTTCTAAGTTCAGAACATCCCAAACGACTACAACTGGGTCTTCAATGATTTTGCGAAGAAAACCATTGCTTACCCTAAGTAAAATTCCACTACACGCCACTTTTGTTGACAACTGTTCTGAATTTGGATATGTCTTGTATGATTTCCTTCACGATGCCAACTTCCTGAAGATCTTCCTCTATTTCCTTAAGCCAGTTGGTCGTGACTTTCATTGAGAGAGCAAGGTCTTCGTCAGTCTGTCAGCGGTCATGCGAAGAATGTGGCCATAGAACTTTAATCGCCTTTTGTTGAATGTGTCGGTGATCTTTTCAGAGTGGTGATACATCTCCTGAGACTTCGTTTCATCCAAATTCCCTCCACGCAGACTAGACCAAATATTTTCCACAATATTTTCCTCTCTTGCTTCTCTATGTCTTTAATAAGAGATCTGCCTCAAACGAGCAAAGTTTCTGAGGCGTATAATGCTTCAGGTTTGATGACTGTGTTATATTCTCATCATTTAGCATTCAGGGATATTGATTCTTTGTTGTATCTGTTCCAGGTAATTCTATAGGCCTTCTGTAATTTTGAAATTATCTCCTTATTTGCTTCACGGTTCAATCCGTATGGCTGAATAACTTCTCCTAAATACTTGAATTTATTATTATTATTATTATTATTATTATTATTATTTACAACCAAATTGACGACATAGGATCACGCAACAACTTGTTTCTTTGTGCCCAGTTTTCCTGTACGCGTTCTCTGGCCTGCTTCCGGTCTTCAAATGTCCAGGCTCTTCTCGGCTCTTCTGCGGCTGGAAGCCCTTCCAAATTTTTCACTATGTTCCTTAAAGTATTTCTGTTAACAATTGAACCTTTCCATGTCCTTCGGCGTTTCATTAAAACTTTATAGTTTGGTGATCTGTATAATATTGGTAGGACAATTTATGACACTTTTACAAAAACATCCATAGTCCAAAATTGGGATTTTTGAACGGTGACCACCACTTGGTACTTTGCTACATGCAGCACCATTTGACATACAAATATTTCACAAAACTATCCATAGTCCTATTATAGATGCATGTTAAAATGTGCCCTGTTTTACAAAAAGTGACAGTCAGTCTGAAAGACTAGACTTTGTATCATTTTTTAAATTCTACAAATGCTGAAAAATGCTAGAAAGGCTGGAGGCTTCTCGCTTCGCTCGAAGCCAAAGACTCTTGACATGTTAGAAAATTATCTGCATAATACTCATCTTGCTTATCTTGTTTCAAATTACTCGCGAACGGCAAGTGCAAACCAAGGGAAAAGCAAGGTCAAGCGAGCGGGATGCCGTCACGCCCGCCAGAGCGTGTGGGGACGTGCCCCTTCCATCCAGTCTAAAAACACTTAGAGTGGGCGATGTATTGAAGATAGAGATATGCTCTCGCGGACTTTTTTTGTTGAACTTTTCATGCTGACCAATTCTTACGCTCATAGTATATTGACATTTTTAACGGTTTGCCCAGCGTAAGCTTAAGAAGCGCACGGACGCTAAGTTTGTTTTCGACTATTCCACTGAAATCGTTACTGCTTGGATTCCTTTGATCATACATAAATTATTTTCTGCATAATCTTTCCTCGAGATATCCTTTACAGAATGGTGAAAACCGCATCAAAATCTATCCAGTGGTTCTCGAGATTACCCGTTACATCCGAGAATCGGGGATTTTTGTCTTATACTAATGAAGTAGAGATTGTCGGGGAACACATGCACCAAGCAGTACTATGACGTCACACACCTCAGTGCATCTGGGTACATTTCGTCCCGTCACCGTAACGTAACGCCAGACCCTAGCGTAACGACGAAGTCGACAAGATCATTTAAAATGATAAAACAACCATTGTCCTTAGACTGTGTTACAAAAAGTGCCAATGTCCAGAATAATATCTGGCTTTGTTGAAAAAGGTGTCTGGCTGCGTGGCTCAGGGGTAACGTTCTCGCTTGCTGAGCCCAAGGTTGCAGGTTCGAAACCTGGCGCAGTCAGCTGGCATTTGAGGGTGCGCAAATGCGAGGGAGCCGTGTCAGTACATTTACTGGCACGTTAAAGATCCCATTCGGGGCAAAATTCCGGCACCCCGGCGTCTCTAAAAGCCAGGGTAGTTAAAAGGGACGTAAAACCAATAACATTATTATTTATTATTTGTTGAAAAAGGAGCCAATGTCCAGAATAATCTAGACCACATATCGACAGCTACAGATTGATTCAACTATAACTGAAGAAGAGATCAACAGGTACGAAGTTGAAAAGTAAGTCCACCTATATAAAGCTGATAAATTTTATGAATTGAGGAGAATGTTTAAACGTTTGGCTCAGAGAAACAAGGTTACCTGCATCTCATTCGAATTCATGCAAAATCTTCCCGTACCTCATATTCATACTTGTGAGTTTTTTCTGCCCGCCAACATTGTTGCTATGTGTTTGGGATTCATGACTTGGAGACGAAGGTGGTCAGCATGAGTGTACTGTATATGATGAAATGACTGCCAAGAAAGGTCAGAATGATGTAACTTCAATGCTATTTAAGCATTTCAATATACATGGCACTAGAACTGAAACGTTGATCCTTTTTAGCGACAGATGTTCAGGCCAAAACAAGAATCAAGTTATGATCCGATTTCTCTATGCTCTGGTTCACTCCTTCAAGGTATTCAAAACCATAAAATACATATTCCACGTTAGAGGTCATAGCTATCTCCCAAATGATCAAGATTTGTGTCTCATTGAGGCTAAAAGAAGAAACACACTGCAGAAATCCAAGGTGATTGGGACAAATCAACAAATCTGCTGGAGTCAACCCTTCACCATTTAATTTAGTGAACTTAATCTCGTAAACAGAGTAAATCCCCTATGAAGCTTAGAAGTGAGAATGGTGAAAATATCTACAGAGACATCAGATGTCCTCGTTCATTACATCTGCAATGGGGTTTTGGAGTCCATTTTTGTATGTAACGCTCAAACACAACCCACGACACTGAATCTAGTACCCACCTACCATGGACCACTAGCATTGAAATCTGCAAAGTTGCAGGACATACGAGCTTCTTACAAAACCTTAGAACAGAGAATAAATATTACATGAGTCTTGAAGCCGATGTGAGTGTTGAAAATGATGACATTGATCCTGATGATAATAGCACCACAATAAATCAATGGACTATGAATTGTTATTAGCCTATTTTCGATTTTTGCAAAAAATGAAAGTAGACTTATGAGATCACTACAGGGCCAAAAATTGTGTGTCTGTCTGTCTGTGTGTGTGCGTATGTGTGTGTGTGAGTCTGTGTGTGAGTCTGTGTGTGTGTGTGTGAGTGTGTGTACTCTGAATGTCTGTCCCCCCCTATCAATTCGAACACGGTGAAACGGAATTGAACGAAATTTGGTACAGAGGTAGAACAAGCAAAGGGCACCTCAGTGTCATGTTTTATATCGCCGCCATCTTTACCAAAACTGAATGGCGGCCACTCAAACGTTCAAAACGTAAAATCAAATAGCGACTAAACAAATTATCCGATCTCTACCAAATTTGGTAATAACATACCTTCATATAGGACGCGTCTTGTGACCAAACTACAAGGTATCCGCCGTACCATTTCAGGATGTCGGCCGTGCGAATTATGCAAACTTTATAATCCATATCATGGGACCCACCAATTTCGATTATCGAGCCGAGAATCGATTTAACTGTTCTAAAGGAAGAGGCACGTTCGAAATTAAAAGTTTATTTTGTAATACTATAGTGCCGAAGTGATTTTAAAAAGCTGAGCCGTCTCGGTAAGAAGACAAGATGGCAGCGGATATCTTGTGCCTGACTTATATTTCACTAATTTGAGTATTGCATGCAATATAGCGTACTGATACAAAATAAATAAACTTTGTGTGAAATGCTTTATAAATAAATAATATACTCCACTGATGAAATCGTTTAGTCTAAATCATTATTTGCTAACAAGTTATATGTAAGTCATTTTATATATAACGATGTTCGTTGGCACAAATGGCTCCGTGGTAAAGCGTTGGTCTATCATTCATATGCCTAAGGTTCAAACCCCATCAGTGTTAGGTTTCTTGCTTGAAATTTTACATATTTATTGCTTTGTAATGACTCAGACGTTTTAAAATTAAGCGTTATATTGTACATATTACGGTGGAAAATATATATTTAATTAAAACATAATTCGCCAGCAGATTTGCTCGAGACATCTAGCAGCCAAAAAGGTAACTGCACGCCGGCCTACTTATTAACTTCCAGATTTTATTGAAAAGTTTCTTCTTATGGCCGCTAGAATGTACTCGCCCTGTTAGGATTATATTGTTCGATACTTCTCCACTAGATTTCACGACTGGTCTACATGGGACTCCATTGATAGTATACCATTGGCATTCTATGCGCATCGAATTTGAAGAATGACAAGATAATAATAATAATATTAATAATATCGTATGGCCTCGGGTGCCTGGTGCAAGCTTTGTTAATTGACACCCAGAGGGTAGCTTGCATGTCGAATTTCGTCGTTCCTTTGAACGCTATGAAAGTCAAGGAGGTTAGATATCTAAACTCCTTGACACTACAGCGCTTTCAAGTAGAGAATGGAGGAACTTTGTGTTGGCGGAAAATCCGGAGATTAATTTTGCCATTGAACAAGGCCTACTGCATTCAAATGGGTTCTTTAACATGCCAACAACGTATGACATGAGTATCGTGATTTTTGTCGCCTTCAAAAATCACTTACCATGGCCAGGGGCGAACCTGCAATCTTGGGGTTGGTAGTCCGACACTATAACCACTCACCCACCGTGGCTAGCAATGACAAGATGATACTATGATACATTTTTACTTTTTATTTTAAAGGGTTTGTAACAGCCTATTGTACGTTATTTGAAAATGTTATTTGAAGTAAAGAACAAAACGATTTCACATAGTAACTGAATTCTAGCCGTTGCTGCTAGTTCAGGTTATTAATACTTTTATTTCAGGCAAATAGCAATCGAAAATATCCACATAGTTTGTATTCACACGTCTCTGTAGGGTCATGGAAAGATTTGTTAATTCAATTAGGGTTGTGAAAGCCATGCACAACCAGACGTGTAAAGACATGCCTCAACTCAAAGTTGGATGTTTCCCACGGCAGGTCGATTATGTAATAATAATAATAATAATAATGTTATTGGTTTTACGTCCATTTTAACCACTGCTGCTTTTAGAGACGCCGGGGTGCCGAAATTTTGCCCCGAGGGGAATCTTTAACGTGCCAGTAAATTTACTGACACGGCTCCCGCGCATTTGTGCACCCTCAAATGCCAGCTGACTACGCCAGGATACGAACCTGCAACCTAGGGCCCAGCAAGCGAGAACGTTGCCGCTGAGCCATGCAGCCAGTCCGGTCGATTATGTCTCCAGATCCGTAACATTCTTGAGATACTTCTTATCTTTCTTTCTTCAATGATGGTAGCAGTTTTTTTCTAGGTTGTGGCGTTTGGTAGAGGTAAATAGTTTCTAAGGTCTTCAACCAAGAAATTATTCTATTATACTCTTTGATAATAACAACGAGTTATAACTATACTCATACATTTAGGAGAAAGTAGGCTATATGTTCTTTACTGAACATCTTGTTTTTATGTGTGACTAGCTGTACCCGGCATGCTCTGCAATGCCAATCAAAGAAAGTTTTGGCGTTCTAATTTTGTTTCTTAAAGTGTTTTTGGAAACAATCTTTTTTCAATTTCCGTTAACTGCCTCTAAACTGTCGTAAAATGGATTAACTAATTTAGAAACATTCGTGGGAGCGTCACAACAATTCACCAAAGTTTCATCGCAATCGGATGATGGGATATGAACGCATACGGAATTTTGTGTAAACGATTCGTGCGCTGTCACTCATTTTTTAAATTTACTCTTGCGCTACCTAATGTAAAATGGATTTACTAAGCATGAAACTTTTCCTGGAGTGTACTCAACGATTCACCAAAGTCTCATCGCACTTGGATGCATGGTATATGAATTCATATGGGACTCTTTTGAAACGATTCGCGTGCCATCGCTCATTTTTTGAATCTACTCGTGCGCTACCTATCGCGAAATGCATGTACTGAGCCATACACCTTCCCTGGAGTGTACACAACAATTCACCAAAGTTTCATCGCAATCGAATTAAAAGTATAAGAACGCATACGGGACTTTGTTGAAACGATTCGCGCACCATCGCTCATTTGTTGAATTTACTCGTGCACTACATATTGTAAAATGGATTTACTAAGCCAGAATACTTTCCTGGATTGCACATAACAATTCACCAACGTTTCATCGCAATCGGATGAATGGTATATGAACGCATATGGGACTTTGTTGAAACGCTTCGCGCGTTGCCACTCATATGTTGAATCTACTCGAGCGCTACCTATTGAAAAGTGGATGATCTAAGCCAGAAACCTTTCCTGATGTATACACAACATCTCACCCAAGTTTCATCGCTATCGGAAGAATGGTATATGAACGCATACGGTTCTTTGTTGAAACGTTTCACACATCGTCGCTCATTTGTTGAATCTACTCGTTCGCCATCTATTGTAAAATGGATTTACCAGGTCAGAGACCTTCCTTGAAGTGTACACAACATCTCACCCAAGTTTCATCGCTATCGGACGAATGGTATATGACCTTATACGGGACTTTGTTGAAACGTTTCATGCATCGTCGCCCATTTGTTGAATCTGCTCGTGCGCTACCTATTGTAAAATGGATTTACTAAGCCAGAAACCTTCCCTGGAGTGTACACAACATCTCACCCAAGCTTAATCGCAATGGTATATGAACGCAGGTGGTCTTTGTTGAAATGAATCGCATGCATTTTTGTTGAAGCTACTCGCGCGCCATCTATTGTAAATTGGATTTACTATGCCTATAACTTTCCCGGAAGTGTGCACAACAACTCACCAAAATTTGATCGCAATCGGATGAGTTGTGTATGAACGCATCGCCAACACTCATTTGCTAAACTACTCGCGCGCTGTCTGTTGTAAATTGTATAAACTATGCCTATAGTGATTTCGGAAGTGTGCACAACAACTCACCAAAATTTGATCGCAATCGGATGAATGGTTTAGGTGGTATTTTTCACAATGTTCGTTGCATAGTACGCATACACATGCATTGTTTGGTTCGTGAAATTTGTCATTTCTACATATCTTGTGGTGATAGCCGTGCACTGAAAGTATGGTTAGCACCGATCGCAGTTCTTGGTTCGCTTTTGCCCATCTCCTGTCAATCATGGCGTCTGTAGCGTAAAAGTCTTCGGGTATTTCTTTTGTTTTTTGTTTCCTTAGCTCTGTTAATTGAGATACTTGCTTGGTGTGAGGTAGGAGCAGCTTGAGTTTCAGGTCCTCTATGTAGAACGGTTCCCTTGCCAGTTCATATACCAGTCTGGACTTGGTCGTTCTCGCTACTCCAAGTGCTCTCTTCAAATATCTCGATTTGATTTTCTCAAGGCTGGTAAGGTCCGTTAGGGTTAGTCTTTCCCATATTAGTTCAATGCCGTAATTTATAACAACTGGAGATATTTTGGCATGAAATAGCGCAATGGCTGTTTGTAGAGAGAGTTTGGTGATGTTTTTGATTTCAAACATTCCTCTGATGGCGGCAGCAGCTCTTTCTTGTATATGGACGCTGAATGAGTTGCATGTGGTCTGGAGTGTCATCCCTAGGTATTTAAAGGTATTAACTTTTTTGATGTCGTTATCTCCGAGTTTTACCTCGTCATTTGCTGCTAGTTTTCTTCCTTTCCGAAATTCCATGTGGACCGTCTTACTGTGGTTAATTAACATTTCGTTTTCTTGCGCCCAATTGTGGAGAGCATCCAAGGTGTCTAGTAGTTTCAATATGTCAGATGAACCCAGGGCCATATCATATTTAAAAAAATTGATTAAAATTAATGCTAAGAATTTTTTTTGTAAAATAAAATGATAAGTTCTGGTCTTTCAGTTAATTTTGTGATTGATTTAATAGAAAAAAAACGTACATATATAATGACACTGTTTTGGTGTTTTCAATTATTTTAGTGATATCTGCTGTGGCGATGTTGAACAGTATAGGGCTCATTGGGTTCCCCTGTAGTACGCCGTTTGTTTGCGTGATTTCCTTGGAAGTTGCCTCTCCGTCTTGTATTACTTTGTTGTGGGTCAGTATGTTTCTTATTGCTATTGTGATCTCATTCTTTCCGCCAAGGTCTTCGAGTTTGTTTAGAAATCTTGTTCTTTCCAGTAGATCGAAGGCTTTGGTGTAGTCAATAAATACAGTGTGGAATTTGACTTTGGGTATTCTTAGGGCTTGGTAGATGTCGTTCATTAGATTTCCTATGGCCTGTATGGTGAATCTTCCTTTTCTGAAGCCGAATTGTTGTTCGGGTATTTTAGGTAGATTTCATTAGAAAGCTAACTATTGCAATGGGTACCATGTTTCGACTTCCGGAAAATTTCGACATATCTTCCCGTTTCACATCCCCCAGACCCCAAAACCACCGTCAGTTCAAAAGTTTATATATAATTTATGTATATATGTATATATGTATCTATATATATATATCAGTTTCTTGTGGACACGATAACTGCCGTAATTTTGCCCCAATCAGTTTGATTTTTATACATAATAAGTATCCTATTAAAATCTCGGTCGAATTCGTTAATGGGCAAAATCGGTCGAAGGGGGTGAAAATGGGGGGCTTTTTTCGAAAAAGTGAAATTTCTCTATAACTCTCTTAATACGTGAAATATCGAATCCATTCAAAGTTCATAATATGTGTCGGATAAGTGCCAAAATTTTATGTCAAATAAGTTTTTTGATAGCACCAACCATTGACCAAAGGGGTGGAAAAAAGTGGGTTTTTCGGGAAACATTAATCATATCTCTCTTAATAGGCACAATATCAAAACCGTACAAAATGGACAATATTCTCCTAATAATTACCTAAAACTTTTGTCTGAAAGAATTTTTGATATGACCCACCATTACGCCAAGGGATGAGAAAATTAATTTCGGAATTAAAGAAAATGCCAAGTGCCATCAGAGGTTACCATGACAACGCTTCTAAATTAATGAGGGATGAGCTATCAGAGGTTGCCAAGACAACGCCATTGACGAGATCACATTCATTTTTAGCCTACTTTTCACACTTTGCAAAACTGAGGAAAAAGTAGACTTTTGAGGTCGATCCCGGAAAATGTGTCTGTCTGTCCTTCTGTCTGTCTGTCTGTCTGTCCTTCTGTCTGTTTGGCTGGCTGTGTGTGTGTGTGTGTGTGTGTGTGTGTGTGTCCCTATCAACTCCTAAACGGCTGCAGCAATCGAAACCAAATTTAGTATGAGTAAAGATGTATACCGGAATATCTCAGGCCCATATTTGAAAAAGATATCAGTGCGACCAACTGCTAAAAAAACGCACTAGAAATTTGAGCTCCATGTTGGATATTGTTACGGCTGTGAGCTTGTGTCATCACTCGCCGCATGAGTCACAACTGCCCCAGGGCTGGGCTGTGCCCTGCCTCCTGTATTGCGCGCGCCTTATGCAACAGGGCTACTAGGACAAAGGGATAGTCCAGAATGTTCGTGACTGGACCAGCGATGGAAACCTCGCGAAGCCGTGAACTCTGGATGGATCTAGAAGCATTTATTGAGTCACCGGCCTGCTATATAAGAGCGACCTGTCACGCAGCAGTGGTTGTTGTGTTTTACGAGCTAGTGCGAGCGATTATCTTGTGCGACAGAAGTGTGGTGACGAAGTGCTGTGCGAGTTACGAAATCCAGTGGCATTGTTTCTTCAGCTTGTGGACAGCGAAATAGCCTGCAGCAAGTGATCGTAAGTAATTGTGGTCGGTGAACATAAGGGAGAGGGACAGGTAGTTTCTGTCAAGGCCACCGTACTCATTAGGACGGATTAACTTCTGTGGTCTGTTTACAAGTGGAAGGCCAAGAGCGCATAAGGAAGAGACTTAAGGAAACTGAGTAAGGCTCCTAATTGCTTGTACTTGCTGATTAGTGTAATTTTCTGGCCTGTAATAAATTATATTTCTTTAAGCAGTAATTGGTGTTGTGCTTTGTACCCCCACCGTAATCCAGTTAACAAAAGTGCCACTAGGGGGTGGCACGTAACAACTGGTGTCAGAAGCCGGATTACGAACTCAAGCACAACACCTGACGGTCCTGGTTTCAAACCCCGAGCAGGTCATTTTCTCTAATTTTCCTGTGAGTGCATGCCCTTTACAAGACAAACAACTAAAATGGAGGAGAAATTGGCAGCATTGCTAGAAAAGTTAAATGGCATGGAAACCAAGATGGAGGACGGCCAGAAGAATTTAACCAAGGAGCTAACTGCCAAATTAGAAGACGGCCAGAAGAAGCTAGAGGACGGCCAGAAGAAGATGGAGGACGGCCAGAAGAAGTTAGCCGAGGACCTAACTGCCAAACTAGAAGACGGCCAGAAGAAGTTAGCCGAGGACCTAACTGCCAAACTAGAAGACGGCCAGAAGAAGTTAGCCGAGGACCTAACTGCCAAACTAGAAGACGGCCAGAAGAAGATGGAAGACGGTCAAAATAAGCTAGCGGAGGACCTGAAGAAATTAGAACTGGGTCTGCGTGAGGAAGTCACGGCAGTGGAAAAGAAGTTCGACGCCTTACAAGTGGAAGTTGCCGAGCTGCGCCAACGCCCGCTGATGGGGGTGGAGGAGAAATTCAACGCCTTACAAGTGGAAGTTGCCGAGCTGTGCCAACGCCCGCTGATGGGGGTGGAGGAGAAATTCAACGCCTTACAAAAGGAAGTTGCCGAGCTGCGCCAACGCCCACTGACGGGGGTGAAAGAGGAATTCAACGCTCTACGAGAGGAAGTTGCCGAGCTGCGCCAACGCCCGCCCACCGTTACACCGGGAATATCAGGAACGGGACATAGCAGAGTGACGCCCCCAACCTTCGACGGAAAGGTCCCGTGGAGCACCTACTTACGTCAGTTCGAGGCGGCCTGTTCCATAAATAACTGGAACAACACAGAAAAGGCTACAGCTCTAATTGTAGCTCTGAGAGGTGACGCCCTTAACGTCCTTCAGGCCATCCCGACTGGATCCCAGGACTACGCTTCCCTGATCGCCAATATGGAGTCCCGATATGGAGATAGCCATCTTCAGCAGGCCTATCAGATGCAGCTCCGGACCCGGGTACAGGAGAACGCGGAAACCCTGCAGGAGTTCGAGATGGACATCGCACGCCTCGTAAGGCTCGCCTACCCAACAGCGCCGGCCGACTTTCTGGAGCAGATAGCGACGCAGACTTTCACCGACGGGCTACGGGACTCGGGCACTCAACAGGCGCTGCGTCTCGCGCGCAATAAGACCCTGGCAGATGCGCTGAGCCACGCACTTGAGTTCGAGACGGCAAAACAGGCATCCAGAATGCACGCGCGGGTGCGTCAAGTGGATGTCGACGAACCAGTAAAAACCAACGAGACCAAGCCCCTGGCCGACGAATTGATGGAGGCGCTAAGCCGTTTCTTCAAGAATCGCAGTACCACCAATAAAAACGTAGCTGAAGGACATCCGGAGAGGCGGCCCGGAAGAGGACTACCGACCTGCTGGACCTGCCGTAAGAGGGGCCACCTGAGCAAGGACTGCGGTGATCGCCGCCGCCAAGGGTTTCCGTCGGGACAGTCAGTCGTAGGGAAACCGCGCGGCCCAGGAAAGCAAGTATCAGCCAGCCTAGGGGGGGCAAAGGTTGGCTTGTGACAGTCGTCAAGCCCCGGCAGTCCAAGTTCGTGTGACGCAGTTACGGAGGGATAATAGCAGCCTGATGGTCGACGGAGTCGTCAACGGAGAGAGCTGGCCCATGCTAATCGACACGGGAGCATCGAGGACCATCGTCAGTCCCACCGTGATCCCGAAGTGGAGAGTTCAACCCACACAAAGGAACCTCCAGCTAATAACTGCGACCGGAGAGACCGCACCGGTACATGGCGAAGCATCACTGGAGTTCGTCATTGGTCGACGGGCGATAAAGCATCCAGTGCTTGTGGCTGACGTATCAAATGAAGTGATCATCGGACTGGACTTCCTGGACCAGAACAACATCATCTTGGACCTGAGTACCAACACTCTGCACTTCGGAGGTGAGGAACTTGCTTTGCAACCAGCACACGAGGCCGTCACCGCACGACGAGTAAGGCTGAGAGAGGACGTCATCGTTCCTGCCAGGACGGAGGTCAGCGCCGCCGTAATTGTCGACGGAACTGCTGAGGGAGTGGCGGCTGTCATCGAGCCAAAATATGAGGACATCCAGACAAAAGGATTGCTAGTTGCCAAGACCCTCATCAACACGACGTCTCGACCGTACGTCCGCCTGTCCAACCTGAACGACTACGACATTACGGTTCACCGGGACACCAACCTAGGAGTCTGCGAGCCCGTTACCTGGATTGCCCGCATCACCGACACGACGGACGGACACCTGCAGACGGACAACCGAAGAAGACGCACACTGCCAGAAGAACTACAGAAGCTGTACCAAGGATCCCAGGACCATTTAGACGAGGAACAATCACGCCAACTTCAGGACCTGTTACGCGAATTCCAGGACGTCTTCTCCGTGGGGAGCAAAGACTTCGGCAGGACAAGCTTGGTCCAGCACAGAATCGACGTTGGGGACAGCGCACCGATTAGGGCCCCATTCCGACGAGTCCCGCTCGCCAAGCAAGCCGAAGTCGACCGGATGGTAGAAGAGATGAAGGAGCAAGGGGTGATCGAGCCATCACATAGTCCTTGGACTTCTCCGGTCGTGCTAGTGAAGAAGAAGGACGGTTCCACCAGGTTCTGCGTGGATTACAGGCGGGTGAATGACGTCACGAAGAAGGACAGCTACCCTCTACCCCGGATCGACGATACCCTGGACACCATATCAGGGTCGAGATGGTTCTCCACCTTGGATTTGAAGAGTGGCTACTGGCAGGTGGAGGTCCACCCTAAGGACCGCGAGAAAACGGCGTTCTCTGTGGGCAGCGGGCTCTGGCAGTTCACCGTCATGCCATTCGGTCTGTGCAACGCCCCTGCGACCTTCGAAAGGCTAATGGAGTCCATTCTGAGGGGACTACACTGGAAGACCTGCCTGGTCTACCTAGACGACGTCATCGTTCTGGGGAGAAGCTTCGAGGAGCACTACAGCAACCTGAAGGAGATCTTGTTGAAGCTACGGGCTGCCCAGCTGAAGTTGAGCCCCAAGAAGTGTCAGCTCTTCCAGAAGCGGGTCCAGTACCTTGGGCATATCGTCTCCGAGGAAGGGGTGCGCACCGACCCAGAGAAGACCGCAGCTGTGAGGGAGTGGCCAGTTCCGAAGGACAAGTCCCAACTACGAAGCTTCCTGGGACTCTGCACTTATTACCGTCGCTTCGTGAGGGGATTCGCCGACATCGCCAAACCTTTACATCGACTGACTGAGAAGGACCAACTCTTCACGTGGACAGCAGAATGCCACAGTGCCTTCGAACAACTCAAGCAGGCTCTGTGCACCGCGCCTATTTTGGCCTACCCCAGACCTGGAACAAGGTTCATCGTCGATACCGATGCCAGCGACTTTGGCATAGGGGGAATCCTGTCGCAAGTAGTGGACGGCGAGGAAAGAGTAGTGGCCTACTTCAGCAAGGCCTTGTCAAAGCCAGAAAGGAACTACTGCGTCACCAGGAAGGAGCTGCTCGCCATCGTGAAGACCATTGAACACTTCCACAAGTACCTGTACGGGCAAGAATTTCTCATCAGGACCGACCATGCATCCCTGCGGTGGCTCCTGAACTTCAAGCAGCCCGAGGGTCAACTCGCGCGGTGGTTAGAGAGGCTTCAACAATACAACTTTGAGATTCAGCACAGGAAAGGCCAACTGCATGCTAACGCCGACGCCCTGTCACGAAGACCGTGCCCCGAAGACTGCACCTTCTGTACTAGGAGGGAGGAGAACACCGGGATACTGTGCCGACGGACTACTGTGGAACTTCAAGGGAATTGGAGCCGCGAATCTTTCACGCGGGCACAAGCAGAAGATGATGACCTGGGACCGATAGCCGAATGGAAGAAGGCCTGTGTCCCCAGACCCGGGTGGAACATTGTGAGTGACTGCAGCCCAAAGTTTAAGTCCTACTGGGCACAGTGGGACTCGCTGATTGTAAGGGATGGCCTCATCTGCCGTACCTGGGAGAGCACCGACGGGAAGACATCTCGGGAACAAGTCGTCGTTCCAAAGGCTATGACGGAGGAAGTCCTGAAGGAAGTTCATGGAGGATCATCTGGTGGACACCTAGGGATAAAGAAGACCCTGGAGAAGCTGAGAGAGCGGTTCTACTGGATCGGATGCCGAACAGACGTGGAGAACCACTGCGCGAGGTGCCACGATTGCGCAGCCAGCAAGGGCCCAGGACGAAGACGACGGGGTCCACTGAAGACCTACAACGTGGGCGGCCCCATGGAGAGAGTGGCCATCGATGTTGCTGGGCCATTCCCGTTAAGGCACACTAGGGCTGAGTTTTTAGGCAAAAATGACAAAATAACTGTTTTTTGTTTTTTCCATACATATCTCTTATGGACCCCTGTGGATCATTTCAGTAAAACAATTTTCATTCACCGCCATTTTTAAACGCTCAGCGACATTTTTAAATCTCCTCTGCCTAAAAAGAAGATGGAAGGCAAATCATAGAAAGTAGGCTATACTTTTAAAACTAGAAATCCTAGAATGTCGTAGGTTAACTCAAACGAAAGGTCTCCATGCTCTTTATCTCTACAACAAAACATTGCATTTTTCACATTTTCCCCACAAAATTTCATTGGGTGAGCCAAACTGGTTAATATAGTATGCGATTTTATAAAAATGCTTTTATCTCCAAACATCGTTTTTAGGTAATCAAAATGCTCCATATGCATGAGGTATTCACCAATTTTACTAAAAATATCACTGGATATTCAGAAACACATGTGTTGCAAGATAACATTGCAATATCTCCAGCCTTTTTGTAAATTACCAACCGAAAAATTAAAAAACTATGAAAAATTATCAAAATTCATAAGACATGATGGCACATAAAGAAAAAAACTAATCTGACAGCATACATGTGTCACTTTCCTGAAATGTCTCAATGTTATAATATTTAGAATAGTTTTATGTATATGTAATAAAAATATCAAGCGTTTTACACAATTGCTAATGCGCATGGAGCATTTTGATCACACGGTATATTTTAATAATATAATTAGTAAAAAATCAATTACATTTCATCCAATTGTTTTCAAATTTGGTATGTAACTTAGTGTTACTATTCTATGTATGCAGTTTAAATTCCAACTCATTCTGATAATAAATGTGGAAGTTGAAAAACTCAGCCCTAGTGTCCCACGACGGGGTCCACTGAAGACCTACAACGTGGGCGGCCCCATGGAGAGAGTGGCCATCGATGTTGCTGGGCCATTCCCGTTAAGCGAGGCAGGGAACCGCTACATATTAGTCGTCAGCGACTACTTTACCAAATGGCCGGAGGCGTATGCGCTCCCTAACCAAGAAGCCGCGACGATCGCAGAGACCCTGGTGAAGGAATTCGTCAGCCGGTACGGAGTACCCCTGGAGCTGCACTCCGACCAAGGGAGGAACTTCGAGTCGCAGGTGTTCCAGAACCTATGCCAGCTGCTGGGAATCCGGAAGACAAGGACAACGCCGCTACACCCTCAGTCCGACGGGATGGTAGAGCGATTCAATCGCACCATCGAGAACCATCTCCGAATAGTCGTCAGCGAGCACCAGAGGGATTGGGACAAGCATCTTCCACTATTTCTCCTGGCCTACCGCGCCGCCGTGCATGAAGCCACCGGGTGCACACCAGCCCGGGCCATGTTTGGGAGGGAGCTCCGTCTACCTGTCGATCTTGCCTTCGGCCGACCTGGGAATGATCCGATCCCGATAAGCCAGTATTGTCAAGAACTGGTCGACCAACTGGAGGACGTACACGCGTTCGCGAGGAGGAAACTGCGGATCGAGACCGACCGAATGAAGACCCGATACGACCAGCAGACGGATGCCGGCGGATTCCACGAGGACGACCTGGTCTGGCTCTTCAACCCATTACGGAAGAAAGGCCTGTCACCCAAACTGCAGAAGTCCTGGGAGGGCCCGTACCGAGTCGTGAAACGGATCAACGATGTCGTCTACAGGATCCAGCGGAGCCCGAGGGCGAAGATGAAGATCGTGCATCGAGATCGCCTGGCAGCCTACGGAGGGACACAGACGGACCAATGATTGATCGGGACGATCAGCCTTTTTAGGAAGGGGGTGGTGTTACGGCTGTGAGCTTGTGTCATCACTCGCCGCATGAGTCACAACTGCCCCAGGGCTGGGCTGTGCCCTGCCTCCTGTATTGCGCGCGCCTTATGCAACAGGGCTACTAGGACAAAGGGATAGTCCAGAATGTTCGTGACTGGACCAGCGATGGAAACCTCGCGAAGCCGTGAACTCTGGATGGATCTAGAAGCATTTATTGAGTCACCGGCCTGCTATATAAGAGCGACCTGTCACGCAGCAGTGGTTGTTGTGTTTTACGAGCTAGTGCGAGCGATTATCTTGTGCGACAGAAGTGTGGTGACGAAGTGCTGTGCGAGTTACGAAATCCAGTGGCATTGTTTCTTCAGCTTGTGGACAGCGAAATAGCCTGCAGCAAGTGATCGTAAGTAATTGTGGTCGGTGAACATAAGGGAGAGGGACAGGTAGTTTCTGTCAAGGCCACCGTACTCATTAGGACGGATTAACTTCTGTGGTCTGTTTACAAGTGGAAGGCCAAGAGCGCATAAGGAAGAGACTTAAGGAAACTGAGTAAGGCTCCTAATTGCTTGTATTTGCTGATTAGTGTAATTTTCTGGCCTGTAATAAATTATATTTCTTTAAGCAGTAATTGGTGTTGTGCTTTGTACCCCCACCGTAATCCAGTTAACAAAAGTGCCACTAGGGGGTGGCACGTAACAATATCTTGGAAGGTATACATGGGAGCTATTCCAAAAAAGGCACACATGTAGATAATACTATTTCGGTTTAATTTCCAGGAGGCCATACATGACAGTGCTGCCAAAATAATGTTAAGCCTTCTGATAGGTCCAATTTTAAATGCATATAACTTCTACACTATCAATTGGATTTCAACCAAATTTTGTATGTAATTTGTGTACATAAACAGATATGATTATAAGTATTCTTAAGAGCAATCAGGGCCACCAACTGTTAATAAATGGTCTCTATATTTTTACCCTAATATCAATATATCAGAAAGTATGCAGGCCAACAGCTCTATACTTTGCACACGCATAGCACCTGACATTCTAGATTAATTTGGAGTAATTAATATAAGTCAGTGTTGCCAGCATGATTCTATGCCTGATGATAGCTCCAATTTTAAAATACATGTAACTTCTATTCCAACAAATGGATTTCATCCAAAATTGGCACAAAAATATATCATAATATTTCAGATTATTTCTGACCAGCACTCGCATGACATTGTTGCCAACATGCTTTTACGTGTACTAATAGATCCAATGTCTAACTCCATGTAACGTCCTTTGGACTTCAACCACATTTTGTATTCTGTACCTTAAGAGATGGAATTAAGAATATATGCGGTCACCAGGGCTGCCGACTGTATTGCTCTATTAGGCTACATTATGCCTAGTATACAGTATTTCGAACTAATTAAGACATTTCGATATTCCCAACTTAATTTCGTCATTATTCTAGATAGGTTCATATAATGTAGATTAATCATTGGCATGAATCTTAATTTTAAGAAAGGTAGGCTCTTTAGTTCGTCACGGAACTTCTTGTTCCATCTGACTATGAGGGAAGCGGCTAACTGTTAGCAAGCTGAACTTCTATGCCCAAAGTCGCTGGTTCAAAGCCGGCCAAAGTCACCGTATTTTCTAAGAGCGCTAAAAATCCCTCAGCACGCTTTCCTTCGTAGGGGAAGTTACAACGTTCGTTGCAAGTTGCTGGTTGTGGTGGCATCTAGCAGCCAAGTTCACAGCTAGGTGTCGTTGACGGTAGTATTTGGTACAAAATTAGGTACTACTACTTAAAATTGACCGTCTGCGGACCTTACCTGAATTACAGACTAATACAGGCATCACAATTAACACCGTTTATCAGACAGATTCTACACTCACCCAATGTACACTGGGTTACATGACCACCTTGTCGCAGCCCCTAAACTGAGGAACCAACCAACATCTCTGCGGGTGATATAATTTTGCGTGAAGAAGTAACAGACCGTTAGATAGTTACACATCAGTTCCAAACCTTGCATAAGGACAGTGTGATCACAAGTATAACAAGAAGTTCCGTGAAGAACTATACAGCCTACTTTTCATGTCAATGATTATTCTACAGAATATGAACCTATCTAGAATAATGACGAAATTAAGTTGCTAATATCGAAATTTCCAATTAGTTCGAAATACTGTATACCTGGCATAATTTATCCTAATAGAGCACTACAGTTGGCAGCCCTGTTGACTGAATATATTCTTAGTTCCGTCTCTTAAGGTACAAAATACAAAATTTGGTTGAAGTCCAATGAATAGCATGGACGTTACATGCAATTAAACATTGAATCTAACAGCGCGCGTAAAATCATGTTGGCAACAATGTCATGCATGTATTGGTCAGAAATAATCTGAAATAATAAGATCTATTGTTGTGCCAATTTTGAATGAAATCCATTAGTTAGTATAGAAGTTACATGCATTTTAAAATTGGACCTATCAGCAGGCTTAGGATCATGTTAGCAGCACTGACGTATATTAGTTACTCCAAATTCGTCTAGAATGCCAGGTACTATACGTGTGCAAAGTTTAGAGCTATTGGCTTGCATACTTTCTGATATATTGATATTAGGGTAACAAAAATAAGGACAGCACATATTAACAGTTGGCAGCACTGGTTGCTCCTTAGAATACGCATAGTCATATCTGTTATGGTACACATAGCACATACGAAATTTGGTTGAAATCCAAATGATATTATGGAAGTTACATGTATTTAAAGTTGGACCTGTCAGCAGGCTTGGAATCATGTTGGTAGCACTGACGTATATAAGTTACTTCAAATTAATATAGAATGTCAGGGACTATACGTGTGCATAGTTTAAAGCTGTCGGCTTGCATACTTTCTGATATATTGGTATTTGGATAAAATAAATTAGGAGCATTTATTAACAGTTGGCAGCCCTGGTAGGTCTGAAGAATACGCTCAGTCATATCTGGTTATGTACACATACTACATACCAAATTTGGTTGAATTCCAATTGATAGTATAGAAGTTATATGCATTTAAAAATTGGACCTATCAGGAGGCTTATAATCATTTTGGCAACACTGCCATGTGTAGCCTCCTGGAAATTAAACTGAAATATTATGATCTGTACGTGTGCCAATTTTGAAATAGCTCCCATTCATACTTTCCAAGATATCCAACATGGAGCTCAAATTTCAATTGCGATTTTTTAGCAGTTGGTAGCACTGACATCATTTTCAAATACGGCCGTGAGATATCCAGGTATAGATCTTTACTCCTACCAAATTTTGTTTCGATTGCTGCAGCCGTTTAGGAGTTGATAGGGGACACACACACACACACAGCCAGACAGACAGACAGAAGGACAGACAGACAGACAGACAGACAGACAGACATTTGCCCGATCTCATAAGTCTACTTTTTCCTCATTTTTGCAAAATGTGAAAAGTAGGCTAAAAATGAACCCCAAATGACAAGAAGATTACCATCCCCAAGACAATAAAATATTAAATAATGCATAGAAAGACGGAAAAAGAGTTAAATAACCTCCAATTGTAAAATACTTTCTCGCAATAAATTGAGGTCTGACCCTCATACGGAAACCTGCATATTTTGCCTATTATAGCCTATCCCCTAGTTTGCCCAGTGAAATCTACCTCCGCCTTCCGGCGTGCCGAGAGGAATTTTTAGCCTACTTTTCACATTTTGCAACAAGTAGTTCCGTGAAGAACTATACAGCCTATTTTCATATATCCTACTTATGTTAATTGCCACTATCAACATACACAATTTCAGTTTGATTGCTGTAATAGATTCGTAGATATTGAGAACCGACTAAATATTTCGGATGGTCGCCATGTTGGATTTTATATATGTAGGTCCTAGAGTTATGTACTGTTACATGCAGATGATTGTGAACGTGTAGTATTCAAACTTCAATCGCATAGTTAGGACACAAGAGAAAACAAGGAGAGTTTGAAAATTTTCACAGCTGCCATCTTGAGGTTATGGAAACAATTGAAATAAATTAGATGCCAGTGGATTAACATTCGTATAAGGATTTACTGTACCAAGTTTCACTGCACGCGGATGGTTAAATTGCGAGAAACGTCCATGTGAATATTTATAATTCGCGTCACCGCCATGTTGGATTTGTGATCACCAGGTTATTCAAAGTCCTATAGGTGAACTTAAGTTCATAGCCCCTATGAACATTAAAAAATGCAGTTTGATTGCTAAAATAGATTCGTAGATATTCAGAATCGTCTAAATATTTCGGATGGTCGCCATGTTGGATTGTTAAATGTATAGGCCATAGAGTCATGTACCATTAAAGGAAAATTATTGCGTAGGTTCATTATTCAAACTTTCACTTCGATCGCATGACTACATCACAATAAATAAAATCTTAATTTTAAAATTCTCACTGCCGCCATCTTGAGGTTATGTAAACAATTGAACTAAATTAGATACCAGTGGATTACAATGTGTATAAATATTTCCTGTGCCAGGTTTCAGTGCGCTTGGAACATTAAATCGCGAGAAAGGTCTATTTAAAATTTTCAAATTCGCTTGGCCGCCATGTTCGTTTTGTAGTTAACTGGTTTTTGAAAGTCTTATAGATGGAATTCCAGTAGTGCCCTTTATCTCCGTACAAAATTTCAGGGGTTTACCGCTAATAGTTTCAGAGATACAGAATGCCGGTGAAATATTTCGCACATCCGCCATCTTGTCATTATGTAAACAATTGAACGAAGTTAGATGTCGGTGCATTACAATGTATATAAACATATACTGTACCAAGTTTCATTGCGTTTGGTTGGTCAAATCGCGAGAAACGTCTATTTAAAAGTCGCAAATTCGCTTGGCCGCCATGTTGGTTTTGTAGTTACCAGGTTTTCAAAAGTCACATAAGTGAACTTATAGTAGTTCCCTCTATCACCATAGAAAATGTCAGGGTAATATCGGTAATAGTTTCGGAGATATTGAATGCTGGTGAAATATTTCGCACAGCCGCCATGTTGGATTGGTGAGTCGTAACAAAATTTGAAGGGCACGGTCGAGGTCGCCGGGAATAGTGCTATGAACTTTCCGAGTTTCATTGAAATCGCTCCAGCCGTTTATATTTTATTAGGGGGGGACACACACACGAATCACACACACACACGCACACACACACGGACAAAAGGTGATCTCATAAGCCTATTTTTTCAAAATTGAAAATAGGCTAAAAATGAGGAAAAAGTAGTCTTATGAGATCGGGCAAATGTGTGTCTGTCTGTCTGTCTGTCTGTCTGTCTGGCTGTGTGTGTGTCCCCCCCTATCAACTCCTAAACGGCTGCAGCAATCAAAACCAAATTTAGTATGAGTAAAGATGTGCACCGGAATAGCTCACGTCCATATTTGAAAATAATGTCAGTGCTACCAACTGCTGAAAAAACGCACTAGAAATTTGAGCTCCATGTAGGATATCCTGCAAGGTATGCATAGGAGCTATTCCAAAATTGGCACACATGTAGATAATACTATTTCAGTTTAATTTCCAGGAGGCCAACCATGACAGTGTTGCCAAAATAATTTTAAGCCTTCTGATAGGTCCAATGTTTAAATGCATATAACTTCTACACTATCAACTGGATTTCAACCACATTTTGTATGTAATATCTGTACATAAACAGATATGACTGAGCGTATTCTTAGGAGCCACCAGGGCTGCCAACTGTTAATAATTGCTCTCTCTATTTTTTTATCCAAATACCAATATATCAGAATGTGTGCAAGCCGACAGCTTTAAACTATGCACACGTATAGTACCTGACATGTTGGATTAATTTTGGAGTAACTTATATACGTCAGTTCTACCAACATGATTCTAAGCCTGCTGATAGGGCCAATTTTTAAATACATGTAACTTCTATACTATCAGTAGGATTTCATCCAAATTTCGCATGTGCTATGTGTAACATATCAGATATGACTATAAGTATTGTTCAGTGCAATCAGGTCTGCCAACTGTTAATAAATGCTGTCTATATTTTTTTTACCCTAATATCAATATATCAGAAAGTATGCAAGCCAACAGCTCTATACTTTGCACACGTATAGCACCTGACATTCTAGATTAATGTGGAGTAATTAATACAAGGCAGTGCTGACAACATGATTCTATGCCTGCTGATATGTCCAATTTTAAAATACATGTAACTTCTATACTAACAAATGGATTTCATCCAAAATTGGCACAACAAGATATCATAATATTTCAGATTATTTCTGACCAGCACACGCATGGTATTGTTGGCAACATGCTTTTACGCCTGCTGATAGATCCAGTGTCTAACTGCATGTAACGTCCATTGGACTTCAACCAAATTTTGTATTCTGTACCTTAAGAGATGGAACTAAGAATATATTCAGTCACCAGGGCTGCCAACTGTAGTGCTCTATTAGGCTACATTATGCCAGGTATATTTTGAACTAATTAGATATTTCGATATTACCAACTTAATTTCGTCATTATTCTAGATAGGTTCATATTCTGTAGAATAATCATTGGCATGAAAAGTAGGCTGTATAGTTCTTAACGGAACTTCTTGTTTATATATACATGTATATAAGATTTTGCATAAAAGCAACCAATGTCCACTGAATTAATGACGAGTTTATACTTCTTCAAATTCAAAAAATTGTATAAATTTAATATAAAGTGCACTGATAAGTGTAATAAATCATGTAGTTCGATATAAAATTGAGAATACTAAGGTTTAATAAAAGGAAGAGACTGGACTCTACTGAAAATTTCACTTTTTGGACTATGGTTGTTTTTGTAAAAGTGTCTTCAATTTATATTGTCCAAGATGCTAATGGATGAATCTCGCAGCCACATTTCGAAGAATTTACAGAAGGAAGCGTTAATATTTCTAAAACACAAATATTATAATTATATGTATTTCCTTGACCTAAGGCGCTGGATGTACGTATAAATTTAAAAAGTGGAAAAATAAAACAAAATATAAATATAGAGAATAAAATTATTAAAATATACATTACATAAAAATAAAAGTTATAAAATAATTATAACAAGTAGTTCCGTGAAGAACTATACAGCCTATTTTCATATAACCTACTTATGTTAATTGCCTCTATCAACATACAAAATTTCAGTTTGATTGCTGTAATAGATTCGTACATATTGAGAACCGACTAAATATGGTCGCCATTTTGGACTTTATATATGTAGGTCCTAGAGTTATATACTGTTACATGAAGATTATTGTGTACGTGTAGCATTCAAACTTCAATCGCATGATTAGGACACGAGAAGTAACAATGAGGTTTTAAAATTTCGCATAGCTGTCATCTTTTGGTTATGGAAACAATTGAAAAAAATTAGTTGCCAGTGGATTAACATTCGTATAAGGATTTACTGTACCAAGTTTCACTGCACTCGGATGGTTAAATTGCGAGAAACCTCCATGTGAATATTTATACTTCGCGTCGCCGCCATGTTGTATTTGTGATCACCAGGTTATTGAAAGTCCTATAAGTGAACTTATGTTCATTGCTATAATATATTCGTAGATATTCAGAGCCCTCTAAATATTTCGGATGGTCGCCATGATGGATTATTAAATGTATAGGTCATAGAGTCATGTACCATTAAAGGAAAATTATTGCGTAGGCTCATTATTCAAACTTTCACTTCGATCGCTTGATTACGACACAAGAAATAAAAACTTAAATTTTAAAATTCGCACAGCCGCCATCTTGAGGTTATGTAAACAATTGAAATAAATTAGATACCAGTGCATTACAATGTGTATAAACATTTACTGTACCAAGTTGCATTGCGTTTGGAGCATTAAATCGCAAGAAAGGTCTATTTAAATTTTCAAATTCGCTTGGCCACCATGTTCGTTTTGTAGTTAACCGGTTTTTAAAAATCTTATAGATGGACTTCCAGTAGTGCCGTTTATCACCGTACAAAATTTCAGGGTGATACCGCTAATAGTTTCAGAGATATAGAATTCCCGTGAAATATTTCGCACAGCCGACATCTTGTGTTTATGTAAACAATTGAACGAAGTTAGATGTCGATGCATTACAATGTGTATAAACATATACTGTACCAAGTTTTATTGCGTTTGGTTGGTTAAATCGCTAAAAACGTCTATTAAAACGTCGCAACTTCGCATGGCCGCCATGTTGGATTTGTAGTTACCAGTTTTTCAAGAGTCACATAGCTGAACTTCTAGTAGTTCCCTTTATCACCGTAAAAAATTCCAGGGTGATATCGGTAATAGTTTCGGAGATATTGAATGCTGGTGTAATATTTCGCACAGCCGCCATGTTGGATTGGTGAGACGTAACAAAATTTGAAGGGCACGGTCGGGGTCGCCCGGAATAGTGCTATGAACTTACCGAGTTTCATTGAAATCGCTCCAGCCGTTTAGAATTTATTTGGGGGACACACACACACACCTCACACACACACACGGACAAAAGATGATCCCATAAGCCTATTTTTTCAAAATTGAAAATAGGCTAAAAATAAAAATTACGATTACCAAAAGAAATATAAACATTAAGACAATAAAAAATAAATATTATGAAAATAATTATCAACTGTAAATAAAAAATAATTTAATTAATCATAAATATTAAAATTAAATCTATAAAAACATAAGAAATTTTAACAAGTAGTTCCGTGACGAAATAAAGAGCCTACTTTTCCTAGAATTAATGAATTAATCTAAAATGTTATGATCTATTATTGTGACAATTTTGGATGAAATCCATTTGTTAGTATAGAAGTTACATGCATTTAAAAATCAGACTTATCAGAAGGATTAAATTGTGTTGGTAGCACTGACGTACATTATTTACCCCAAATTAATTTAGAATGTTTGGTAATATACGTATGAAAAGTTAAGAGCTATTGGCTTCCATATATGCTGATTTATAGATATTAGGGTAAAAAGATAGAGAGAGAGAGCATTTATTTACAGTTGGCAGCCCTGATGGGTCTTAAGAATACGCATATTCATATGAGTTATGTTTCAAAAATCGCATACGAATTTTGGTTGAAATCAATTTGTTAGTATAGTATTTACATGTATTTAAAATTTGGACCTCTCAACAAGCTTAGAATCACGTTGGCAATACTGACGTATACTAGGTACTCCAAATTAATGTAGAAGGTCATGTACTATAGCAAAGTTTCGAGCTCTTGGTTTGCATACTTTCTGATGAAAAACAAGTAGTTCCGTGAAGAACTATACAGCCTATTTTCATATATCCTACTTATGTTAATTGCCTCTAGCAACATACACAATTTCAGTTTGATTGCTGTGATAGATTCGTAGATATTGAGAACCGACTAAAAATTTCGGATGGTCGCCATGTTGGATTTCATATATGTAGGTCCTAGAGTTATGTACTGTTACATGCAGATTATTGTGTACGTGTAGTATTCAAACTTCAATCGCATAATTAGGACACAAGAAGTAACAAGGAGATTTTAAAATTTCGCACAGCTGCCATCTTGAGGTTATGGAAACAATTGAAATAAATTAGATACCAGTGGATTACCATTCGTATAAGGATTTACTGTTCCAAGTTTCACTACACTCGGATGGTTAAATTGCGAGAAACGTCCATGTGAATTTTTATATTTCGCGTCGCCTCCATGTTGGATTTGTGAACACCAAGTTATTTAAAGTCCTATAGGTGAACTTAAGTTCATAGCCCCTATGAACATTAAGAAATTCAGTTTGATTGCTATAATAGATTCGTAGATATTCAGAGCCGACTAAATATTTTGGATAGTCGCCATGTTGAATTGTTAAATGTATAGGCCATAGAGTCATGTACCATTAAAGGAAAATTATTGCGCAGGTTCAATATTCAAACTTTCAATTCGATCGCATGACCACATCACAAGAAATAAAAATTTAATTTTAAAATTCGCACATCCGCCATCTTGAGGTTATGAAAATAATTGAACTAAATTAGATACCAGTGCATTACAATGTGTATAAATTTTTCCTGTACCAGATTTCAGTGCGTTTGGAACATTAAATCGCGTGGAAGGTCTATTTAAAATTTTCAACTTCGCTTGGCTGCCATGTTCGTTTTGTAGTTAACCGGTTTCTGAAAGTCTTATAGATGGACTTCCGTAGTGCCCTTTATCTCCGTAAAAGATTTCAGGGAGATACCGCTAATAGTTTCACAGATATGGAATGCCGGTGAAATATTTCGCACATCCGCCATCTTGTGGTTATGTAAACAATTGAACGAAGTTAGATGTTGGTGCATTACAATGTATATAAACATATACTGTACCAAGTTTCATTGCGTTTGGTTGGTTAAATCGCGAGAAACGTCTATTTAAAAGTCGCAACTTCGCTTGGCCGCCATGTTCGTTTTGTAGTTGCCAGATTTTCAAAGGTCACATAAGTGAACTTATAGTTGTTCCCTTTATCACCATACAAAATGTCAGGGTAATATCGGTAATAGTTTCGGAGATATTGAATGCTGGTGAAATATTTCGCACAGCTGCCATGTTGGATTGGTGAGTCGTAACAAAATTTGAAGGGCACGGTCGGGGTCGCCGGGAATAGTGCTATGAACTTACCGAGTTTCATTGAAATCGCTTCAGCTGTTTAGATTTTATTAGGGGGGGACACACACACGAATCACACACACACACACACACACACACACACACGGACAAAAGGTGATCTCATAAGCCTATTTTTTCAAAATTGAAAATAGGCTAAAAATCCACAGCCTGCTTCCAGTCTCCGACCGGGTCAGGAATGGAATGAATGAAGCCCCCATCTAGCGGCGAGTATATGAACTGTGCCGGCTGCCGAGGCCTGACGCACTCCTCTGGGGCAATGATGAAATGGATGACAGATGAAATGAAATGTTAGTGGAGAGTGTTGCTGGAATAAAATTTTGACAGGGAAAACCGGAGCACCCGGAGAAAAACCTGTCTGCCTCCGTTTTGTCCAGCACAGATCTCACATGCAGTGACCGGGATTTGATCCCCGAACCCAGCGGTGAGAGGCCGGAGTGTTGCCGCCTAAGCCACGGAGGCTTCATGATATATTGATATTAGGGTAAAATAATAGATTGAGAATTTATTAACAGTTGCCAGCACTGGTTGCTCTTAAGAATACGCATAGTCTTATGTGTTATTGTACACATAATACATACCAAATTTGGTTGAAATCCGATTGATAGTGTAGAAGGTACATGCATTTAAAAATTAGACTTATCAGCTGGCTTAGAATCATGTTGATAACACTGTCATCTATGGCCTCCTGGAAATTAAACTGAAATATTATTTTCTATATGTGTGCCAACTTTGGAATAGCTCCCATGCATACCTTCCAGGATATTCAACATTGAGCTCAAATTTAAATTGCGATTTTTCAGCAGTTGGTAGCACTGACATCATTTTCAAATATGGCCTTGAGATATTCCGGTATAGATCTTAACTCATACCAAATTTGGTTTCCATAGCTGCAGCCGTTTAGGATTTGATAGGGGGGGACACACACACAGCCAGACAGACAGACACTCATTTTCCCGGGTCGATCTCATAAGTTAGTTATTGTTCTTCTAAGGGGCGGAACTACGAGGTCATCTGCCCCTCGTTATGAACTGTACTCAGTTGGCAAGACAAGGAAACTTCAGACATTGGGACATTGAGGTACAGTATTGCGTTTCATTATTACCTTATCGGGAATTTTCTGTTGTATTTTCGGAAAAAATTGGCGTCAAAATCAATGTGTTTTTGCAGTGTTAGCAATTACCATGTGCTTGCGCTAGACCTCCCAGATGACAGATGGGCGGCGTTGCCAAACCTGATGACACGGCTTGATAATTAATTGTAGACGGCAGGTTTACCTGTGATACAATATCAATTCATAAAACAAACATTGTCCCTTTCTACAGGGTTCTCTAGGGTTGGGTAGTAGCAGTTACAGTAACTGTAATCCCGTTCCTTTGAAGAGTGACGAAAATCCTGGTTACTTGAACCAACAACAATAACCGTACGCGGTCCAACTCTGACAAGTCTCTGTGTATACCATTTACTTAGGTGGCTTCAGTGGCGTAGTGGGCAGCATGCTGAGCTTCTAGGCCCAAGGTCGAGGGTTCAAACCTGCCCGAAGTCGTCGGATCTTTTAAGAGCGTTCCCTCGGTATGCCTTCCTTCGGAGGGGAAGTAAAGCCGGCGGTCCCATGTCATAGATTTATGGCATGATAAAGAACTTTCCTCTAATTACACTTGCCTGAAGCTAAATTATAGGTTAGATTTGACTAACACTCTTAGGTTCCAACGTTCGTCGCCAGGAGCGCCATAATTTGTATTATAAACCAATGAAAGTGCACCCGAGTCTAATAATAGTCGCTACACTGAACGTGAAGTGCAAACCAAGCCTCGTACAGAATGTTTACAGCAGAATGGAGAAAGCTTTTAAAACCGTATTTGCTGCCAATGTGCAGGGAAACTCCCGGCGCGATCTAAAATATTACGCGTGTTTGGCCTCCATTGTGCGCCATGAAAACAAAGAAACACGCTGAGCGTTCCGACGCGTCGCTGAGATGAAATGTGGACGTACAATTTTACTTCCTTCCGTTCCTCGGAACGACACCTGAGCAATAACTTCGTCCTCGTAGCCCTCTTTCAAGTGTCTTTACAAACATGGTTTACAAAGGTCTACAAAATACAATATTTGGAGAACATTTTTGGATTCAATAACTGATTTTGTATATTGAAAGTGTATTAAGTATGGAAATGTCTTCTATGTTCCTGAATCACATCTCGCTTATAACCAAGAAGTTCCGTAACGAACTAAAGAGCCTACTTTTCTTAAAATTTAAGATTCATGCCAATGATTAATCTATATGGATCTATCTAGAATAATGACGAAATTAAGTTGGTAATATCGAAATTTCTAATTATTTCGAAATACTGTATACGAAGAAGAAGATGGTAGTTTTACGTGACCGTGAATCTTGTGATTATGAGCCACGGGACCTCCTTTTTACGTGGAATCCGAACCACAGGACATGGCATTTCACTTCGAAAATCTCACATGCATTGACCGGGAAATACTGTATACCTGGCAAAATGTAGCCTATTAGAGAACTACAGTTTGCAGCCCTGATGACTGAATACATTATTAGTTCCGTCTCTTAAGGTACAGAATACAAAATTTGGTAGAAGTCCAATGTATAGCATGGACGTTACATGTAGTTAAACATTGGATCTAACAGCGCGCGTAAAATCATGTTGGCAACAATGACATACATGTATTGCTGAAATAATCTGAAATAATATGATCTATATTTGTGCCAATTTTGAATGAAATCCATTAGTTAGTATAGAAGTTACATGCATTTTAAAATTGGACCTATCCGCAGGCTTAGAATCATGTTGGCAGCACTGGCGTAGGCCTATATTAGTTACTCCAAATTAATCTAGAATGCCAGGTACTATACGTGTGCAAAGTTTAGAGCTATTGGCTTGCATACTTTCTGATATATTGATATTAGGGTAACAAAAATAGAGACAGTATTTATTAAAAGTTGGCAGGCCTGGTTACTCTTAAGAATCGGCATAGTCATATCTGTTATGGTACACATAGCACACACGAAATTTGGTTGAAATCCAAATGATAGTATAGAAGTTACATGTACATGGGTAGTTTTTTTAGTTTTGGCACCAATGCTTCAGTGCCAAGTTGCAACAATGTTGGGTGCTGCCACTTTTACCGACGGTTGCTGCCCTGCATCCCCTCCCTCAGAGCATATGACCTCGCCCTTCCTCACCACCGCTCGTGCGCAGTCGCGCCTGTTAGATGAGTAGTGTGAGACCAGCGCTCGCGAAAGACAGTCGCAATGTTTTCCAAGCAGGAACAGAGAACGTGGATAAAAATTCAGTGTGCTAGGGGTCGCAGTGCTAAACAGTGTCACCGAGGATTGCAGGAAGCGTGCGGTGCAGCTGCGTTACCGTTCTGAACGGTAGCAAGATGGGTTACAGCCTTTCGAGATGGGCGCGAACGTGTGGAGCACATGCCTCGCTCTGGTCACCCACCTGTAAGTGACGTCAATGTACAGATGGTGTCCGCGTTAGTAGAGGCGGATCGGAACGTAACGATTCGTCAATTAGAGCAAGATACCGGACTGGCGCATTCAACTGTCCTCCACATCCTGAAGGACTTACTGAAAATTAGGAAGATTGCGTCCAAATGGGTTCCGCATGACATAACCGACATGCACAAATGGCTGCGATATGACGCTTGTCGTATGCACTTGCAGCGTTATGAGCGCGAAGGAGAGGCCTGCTTACGGCGTGTCATAACCATTGACGAAACGTGGGCCAGATCTTATGAGCCACAGTTAAAACGCCAATCGAATGAGTGGCGGCACCACGGATCACCACGGAAACAAACAGTTCGACCAACCCCCACCAATGTGAAGGTAATGTTGATTCTTGCCTATGATTGGGATGGTGTGATCATTCACCATATTGTTCCCCGAGGGCAACCCGTTAATGCGGCGTACTATTGTTCGTTTCTGCAAGACCATCTCCGAGGAGCTCTGAGAAGGAAACGGCGCCACCACATGGTTACACCGCCCATCGTTCTGCATGACAATGCTAGGACACACACAGCAGGCGTTGTGTCGGCATTGTTGGATCGCAGGGGCTGGGAGGTCCTCTATCACCCCCATATTCTCCCGACATCAGTCCTTGCGACTATGATCTCATCCCGAAGATGAAGATGACAATGCGCGGGGTGCGCTTCCGTACCATTGAAGACGTTAAGCAGGCTGCCGAGCGCTCTCTTCGTACCATCAATAGATTGGACAGTGCCAACGGGATCCAACGACTTCCGCATCGCTGGGAACACGTTGTACGCAACGGTGGGGACTACATCGAGGGCCTGCGAAACTTGGAACCATCTAAGTGAGTTATTAATCCAGTTATAACTAAGGTGCCAAAACTAAAAAAACAACACATGTATTTAAAGTTGGACCTCTCAGCAGGCTTAGAATCTTGTTGGTAGCACTGACGTATATAAGTTACTCCAAATTAATATAGAATGTCAGTTACTATACGTGTGCATAGTTTAAAGCTGTCGGCTTGCATACTTTCTGATATATCGGTATTTGGATTAAAAAAAAAAAATTGAGAGCATTTATTTACAGTTGGCAGCCCTGGTGGCTCTTAAAAATACGCTCAGTCATATCTGTTTATGTACACATAGCACATAAGAAATTTGGTTGAAATCCAATTAATAGTGTAGAAGTTATATGCATTTAAAATTTGGACCTATCAGCAGGCATATAATCATTTTGACAACACTGCCATGTATGGCCTCCTGGATATTTAACTGCAACATTATTATCTATACGTGTGCCAATTTTGAAATAGCCCCCATTCATACCTTCCAAGATATCCAACATGGAGCTCAAATTTCAATTGCGATTTTTCAGCAGTTGGTAGCACTGACATCATTTTCAAATATGGCTGTGAGATATTCAGGTATAGATCTTTATTCCTACCAAATTTTGTTTCGATTGCTGCAGCCGTTTAGGAGTTGATAGGGGGACACACACAGACAGACAGACAGAAGGACAGACAGACACACATTTGCCCGATCTCATAAGTCTACTTTTTCCTCATTTTTGCAAAATGTGAAAAGTAAGCATGTAGAACTGCTTGAAATGAAAGGGGTGGGAAGATTCTCTCCCTAACGCCGTTCTATAAATACATGGTGGGAGATAGTATCCCAAGGACACATAAACGGTTAGAAATCATTACAAGATGCGTGAACTTGAGAAAACAAGTAGTACCGTGAAGAACTATACAGCCTATTTTCATATATCCTACTTATGTTAATTGCCTCTATCTGCATACAAAATATCGGTTTGATTGCTGTAATAGATTCGTAGATATCGAGAACCGACTGAATATTTCGGATGGTCGCCATGTTGGATTTGTATATATGTAGGTCCTAGAGTTATGCACTGTTACCTAAAGATTATTGTGTACGTGTAGCATTCAACTTCAATCGCATAATTAGGACACAAGAAGTAAAACCGAGATTTTAAAATTTCGCACAGCTGCCATCTTGTGGTTATGGAAACAATTGAAATAAATTAGATGCCAGTGAATTAACATTCGTATATCGATTTACTGTACCATGTTTCACTGCACTCGGATGGTTATATTGCGAGAAAGGTCCATGTGAATATTTATACTTCGCGTCGTCGCCATGTTGGATTTGTGATCACCAGCTTATTGAAAACCCTATAGGTGAACTTAGCCCTTATGAACATAAAAACATTAAGTTTGATTGCAATAATAGATTTGTAGATATTCAGAGCCGTCTAAATAATTCGGATGGTCGCCATTGTGGATTATTAAATGTATAGGCCATAGAGTCAAGTACCATTAAAGGAAAATTATTGCGTAGGTTCATTATTCAAACTTTCACTTCGATCGCATGATTACGACACAAGAAAAACTTAATTTTAAAATTCACACAGCCGCCATCCTGAGGTTATGTAAACAATTGAACTAAATTAGATACCAGTGCATTACAATGTGTATAAACATTCCCTGTGCCAGGTTTCAGTGCGTTTGGAGCATTAAATCGCGAGAAAGGTCTATTTAAAACTTTCAAATTTGCTTGGCCGCCATGTTCGTTTTGTAGTTAACTGGTCTTTGAAAGTCTTATAGATGAACTTCCAGTAGTGTCCTTTATCTTCGTACAAAATTTCAGGGTGATACCGCTAATAGTTTCAGAGATATAGAATGCCGGTGAAATATTTCGCACATCCGCCATCTTGTGGTTATGTAAACAATTGAACGAAATGAGATGTCGGAGCATTACAATGTGTATATACATATACTGTACCAAGTTGTATTGCGTTTGGTTGGTTAAATCGCGAGTAACGTCTATTTAAAAGTCGCAACTTCGCTTGGCCGCCATGTTGGTTTCCTAGTTACCAGTTTTTCAAAGGTCACATATGTGAACTTCTAGTAGTTCCGTTTAATACCGTAAAGAATTACAGGGTGATATCGGTAATAGCTTCGGAGATATTGAATGCTGGTGAAATATTTCGCACAACCGCCATGTTGGATTGGTGAGACGTAACAAAATTTGAAGGGCACGGTCAGGGTCGTCCGGAATAGTGCTATGAACTTACCGAGTTTCATTGAACTCGCTCAAGCCGTTTAAACGTTATTAGGGACACACACACACACCATCTCACACACACGCACCCACAGACAGACGGACAAAAGGTGATCTCATAAGCCTATTTTTAGCCTACTTTTCACATTTTGCAAAAATGAGTAAGAAGTAGACTTATGAGATCGGGCAAATGTGTGTCTGTCTGTCTGGCTGGCTGGCTGGCTGTGTGTGTGCCCCCCTCCCCCCCCCCCCCCTATCAACTCCTAAACGGCTGCAGCAATCAAAACAAAATTTGGTAGGAGTAAAGATCTATACCTGAATATCTCACAGCCATATTTGAAAATGATGTCAGTGCTACCAACTGCTGAAAAATCGCAATTGAAATTTGAGCTCCATGTTGGATACCTTGGAAGGTATGGATGGGAGCTATTTCAAAATCGGCACACGTATAGATAATAATATTGCAGTTTAATTTCCAGGAGGCCATACATGGCAGTGTTGCCAAAATGATTATAAGCCCGCTGATAGGTCCAATTTTTAAATGCATATAACTTCTACACTATCGATTGGAATTCAACCAAATTTCGTATGAGCTATGTGTACATAAACAGATATGACTGAACGTATTCTTAAGAGCCACCAGGGCTGCCAACTGTAAAAAAATGCTTTCAATTTTTTTAAATCCAAATAGCCATAATTCACAAAGTATGCAAGCCGACAGCTTTAAATTATGCACACGTATAGTACCTGACATTCTAGATTAATTTGGAGTAACTTATACACGTCAGTGCTACCAACATGATCCTAAGCCTGATGACAGGTCCAACTTTAAATACATGTAACTTCTATACTATCATTTGGATTTCAACCACATTTCGTGTGTGCTATGTGTAACATAACATATATGACTATACCAATTCTGAAGAGTAACCAGGGCTGCCAACTGTTAATAAATGCTGTCTCTATTTTTGTTACCCTAATATCAATATATCAGAAAGTATGCAAGCCAATAGCTCTAAACTTTGCACACATATAGTACCTGGCATTCTAGATTGATTTGGAGTAACTAATATAGGCTTACGCCAGCATGTAACTTCTATACTAACTAATGGATTTCATTCAAAATTGACACAACAATAGATCATATTATTTCAGATTATTTTTGACCAATACATGTATGTCATTGTTGCCAACATGATTTTACGCGCTTGTAACGTCCATGCTATCCATTGGACTTCAACCAAATTTTGTATTCTGTACCTTAAGAGATGGAACTAAGAATATATTCAGTCACCAGGGCAGCCAACTGTAGTTCTCTATTAGGCTGCATTATGCCATGTATACAGTTTTTCGAACGAATTAAAAATTTCTATATTACCAACTTAATTTCGTCATTATTCTATATAGATCCCTATAGATTAATCATTGGCATGAATCTTACATTTTAAGAAAAGTAGGCTCTTTAGTTCGTCACGGAACTTCTTGTTTCATAATTGAAAATAGGCTAAAAAGCTACATATTAAAGAAAGCATTACAAGATGCGTTTTTTTTAATTTATTTTATTTACAGCATGCCCCATTACAATGTAGTAATACTACATGCTTAATTATTACTTATTAATCATTTCAGACTAAAACTATGCAATATATATTATAAATATTTTATATCTACGGCCAGTTAAATGAAATTTGTGTCACTAATATGATCAACAGTTAAGAAAATATAAATAAAAATTATCTATTTAGTGTTTCAAATGAGATCGAGTTTGCAAAAGTAAAGAATTCCCTAAGGTAGTTTCTAACAATGTCATCTTTCTTTATAGGCCAGTTGCCTGATCTTAAAACATGTGCTATTAATATATCTCTTTCTTTCCCTAATAACTTACACTCAAATAGTAAGTGATCTACAGTCTGGTGACCGATATTGCATATACATGTTGGACTATCTATAATTTTAAATCTGTATAAGTATGATTTAATATTGCCGTGTCCTGTTGTCATAACTGTAAAATTGGGCGTTATGTTCATTTTCAATTTTAGTCTGTCCTGTACACTGGGGAAAAATGATTTTGTAATTTCTCCCTTGGATGTATTGTCTCATTCATTCTTCCACTTTCTCAAACTAAACACACTTAATTCTTTTAGCATATTACTTTTTGGAATTCTATTATAGCACTCACTTAAGCCGCTTTGTGCTGCTTCTTTAGCCAGCTGGTCCGCTAATTCATTTCCCTCATTTCCGTTATGCGCCTTAACCCAACTGAAGACAATCACCCAATTCTGTTTCTCCATTTCAATTGCTTTTCTTCTAATTTCCTCTATGAGAAATGTATGGTTTTTGTAGTTTTTAAGTGAATCTATTGTAATTTGGCTGTCTGTGAAAATGAGTGCGGTTCTCTGCTCCGTGTCCATGGATTCTAGATGTTGCAATGCCTTAACGATAGCTAGCTGTTCTGCTTGCTTATTACAACATCGTTTGTCTAGTTTATATTGCAGCTGTTGAATGAACTCGTTTCCATTGTATATGGCAATTCCAGATCCTACTCCATGCTCACTTTTACTTCCATCAGTGTAAATATTGAAAGAATGCATCTGTTCATAATTTTCGTCAATAATTTTAACAATGTCAGCAGGGTGAGACCATTGATTTACTTCCATGTCCATGTCAATTGAGCGATCTTCTTTACTATTAACTTTAATAAGATCGTAGTATGCTACCGTCTCCTCAATTTGAATATTAATTTGAATTAATCCTGTTATCACACAGAGAGCTGCATTAGATACAGTGCGATAAGCTTTAGCTATTTTGATATTTATCAGCCTTTGGACTCTTTATCAATTTTACTTCATAGCAAGTTTTCTCTATAACCTTTCTCCATACCGGTGCTCCATACAAAATGAGAGGTAAGATTCCACCTTTGTATATTACCTTCAGAGCTGTATGCTTTAAACCCCAGTTTAGCTTTGCAAATCTTGAGAGACTAAATATCAGTTTCCTACATTTTTCAGTCATATAGTTAATGTGCTCTCTAAATGTAAGTTTGTGGTCGAAAATAATTCCATGATATTTAACGGTGTCCACCTGATCTAAGCTTTTGTAATTAAGATAAATTGTAATCTCTTTTTCTTCTTTTCTTTTTCTTGTCGACAAGACCATAACTTTTGATTTCTGTTCATTAAATCTGATCTTATTGAGTTTAGCCCAAATTGAAATTTTGTCTATTTCTATATTAGTATAATTTTCTGCCTCTTTAATAGATGTTGCTTTAACAAGCAGTAATACGTCATCTGCAAATGCAACTACCTTCGTGCGATTTGTATACTGCAATGTAAGAAGAGAATTATATTGTATATTCCAAAAACCTGGACCACAGCATGAACCTTGCGGACAACCTTTAGTAAGTCTTCTCTCAGTGTTGTTGCTATTAATGGACATGAAACCTGTTTTCCTTGGAAATAGTCTTGAGAGAGTTTGTATAGATTTCTAGGGCATTCCATATCTTTTAGTCCTTTTAGAATAGCAGGCCACTAAGCGGCGTCAAAAGCACCTTTAACGTCCAAGCTGGTCATAATTATTACGTTCCCTTTTTCTAATTCCGGTTCTATAAATTGCTTCACTTCCATTGCTGCATCGGTTGTGCTCTTCTGTGGTGTAAATCCAAATTGATTATTATTCATTAATTTATTTTTGTACATATGATGCATTATTCCACTAATCAATAACTTCTCCAGTACCTTGCCCGCTAGATTCAACAAGCTAATTGGTCTAAATTTCGATGGATCTGTACTCTTTTCTTTTCCTGGTTTAAGTATGAGAATTATTTTTTCTCTCTTCCAAATTTTAGGGAAGCATCCTCTTTTGAGACATGCATTATATATTGACGTTAAAAACTTAGGAAAATTATTGAAAGTTCGTAGGAGTATTTTCATAGTTATTCCATCTTCACCTGGTGCTTTCTTTGGATTGAAGCTACTAATGGTTTGACGAATCTCCTCCTCGGTGAAATATCTATCATCGCAAGTATTAATTAATTCATTAATTAACCTCCTTATGTTTTATGGTGATCAGTATCTTTTTCTTCTCTATCTTCCGGAATAAGATAATCCATAATATATTCTATAGTGTCTTCCATATTTAATGTTGTCGTTCCGTCAGGTTTCTGAAGAGTTGACATAAGAATGTTGTTCCTTATTTTTCCTGAAGCCAGTTTATACACTTCATTCCACGGATTTACAGATGATGTTGTGTTACAGTATTGTTTCCAGGAGTCAAATTTCTATTTTCTGATAGCTGCTTGGTACTTCCTCTTCTCAACAAAATACGCTTGCTTACGGATCTCTCTGAGTTCGTCATTATTTTTGTTTTTTTGGAATCTCCGTCTTAAGGCTGCCGTTCTTTTCCTAAGTATAGTAAGGGCGCCAGTCCACCATGGAACTGATTTCTTCCTTTCTGACATATTTGGTCCATTAAGTGTTATAAATGTTTGCCTACAAGTTGACTGTAATATCTCAGCAAATTTGTTTACAATAGATTCTAATTCTACTTCTCTTTCCACACTCTGGGACAGAAATTGATCTAATTCCTTCATGTCTCCAATATAATTAGCCTTGTTAAAATTTCTAGAAAGATTTTTGGCGAGGTTATTATCAAATTCTTTATACTTATCGCCTTGCACTTGGAACCTTACACCTTGTAAACTACACTCTTGCTTGTTACGTATCGGTATTTCTGTCCTGATTTCAAATTTTATAATATTATGATCTGAACAACTCTCCTCTTCGCTAATATCCCATGCCTGCTTTACAGCCAGAAGTAAGATCATTATTGCTAGAACCTCTGCTGCTTTGAAATGTAGTTCTTTCACTAGCTTCATTAATTATATGAAGTGATTTACTAGCAATATATTCTTCTATTATTCTACCTCTTGAATTCGTTAGCACATCGTGCCATGTTGTTGATCTTGCATTACTGTCCATAGCTATAATGACCCCGGCTCCGTTAGTAAATTTTAAAAGCTGGTCTATTTTCTTTAATTCTTCTTCTAATGGAAGACTAGAATCTAAATATACACTTGCTGTGAAGAACTGAAATTTCCCGTATATTATTTGCATGACAACAATATCTTCATCTGATAATTGTTCAATAAGTAAAGCGTCTATACCCCTATTTGTAATTACTATGCCAGCTCTACTCTTTTCATTACCAGAAGTAAATGTACGATATCTTTTAGAAATACCTGCAGGTTGGTTGTTGTACGTATATGGTTCCTGAATAAATATTATGTCCGATGAATTTATCTCAATGATCTTCATTAAGTTGGCTGTTGCAGCCCTTGAATGCTGTAGATTTATTTGAATACAATTTATGTAAGTTCCTCGTTTTGATGTAATATATGTTGATATTGTACAATAAACATTAGTAGTCTACATTCATCATGTATCTTGTTAAAACAGCACGCAAACTAGGGCAACTTTTGTGTAAAGAAGAATGCTTCACACATATATTTTCTTTCTTATTACACTTATTATAATTGATGCAGTTAATACAACGATGTTCATTTTCAGGAGCTGTACAATCTTTCATTTTATGATTACCTGCACATAAAGGGCAGGTTTCATCGCCATTACATGCTTGATACCGGTGATTGTACCTGCTGCATTTGTAGCATCTATTAGCAACTAGATAATCTGCCACATTACAAATTTCAATTTCGTATGAAGTAATTGTCTTCGAGATTGTGGACCAACTTCTATGATTAAATTACTAATATTTTTACGTGTCTTGAGACTGAACTTGGAAACAATATCATCTTCTTTTAAATTTAGTTCAGGATTTTATGTTCTGATTGTCTCAGAAGCATTTTCCACCGTAATATTATCCGGTGTATCATATACAATCATTCGAGGTTTGCATAATTTATGCACCTGTACATCAACGTGTTGATCACATTCTGTGTTAATTGCCTCGTTTAAAACATCAATTTCTCGTTTGCTACCAGTTTCCAGTAAAACTCTACCATCCCTAAGTGTTTTCATTGCATTAATCCCTACTTTCATTTCAGTTGGGTTTGGTTGTTGGTTGGTTGGTTCCTTAGTTTAGGGGCTGCGACAACGCGGTCATGTAGCCCCGTGTACTTTGGGTGTGTGTAGAATCTGTCTGATAACCGGTGTTAATTGTGATGACTGTATTAGTGTGTGTATCTGTTTTTTAATTCAAGTAGAGACTGCAACTTTGAATTTTCAAATAGTTCCTACTTTTGCCGCCAAACGCCACCGTCAACGACTACTAGGCCTAGTTCAGAACTAGCTACTAGACGCCACCGCAGTCGGCTCTTGGCAACGAACGTAGCAACCTAAGAGCGTTGTTTACATTCTTAACCTATCCAATTTAGTTTCACACAGGTGTAATTAGTGGAAAGATCTTTAACATGCCATAAATCTATGACATGGGACCGCCGGCTTTACTTCCCCTCCGAAGGAAGGCATACTGAGGGATTTTTAACGCTCTTAAAAAATCCGACGGCTTCGGCCGGGTTTGAACCCGCTATCTTGGGCATAGAAGCTCAGCATGCTACCAACTACGCCACCGAAGCCGCCTCAGTTGGGTTTATCTTACTTTTAATGCGAGTTTTAATTTGCTCAGCAGTTTCGGTGGCCTTGGATTTTACGAACAATTTATATTTCTTCGCTGTAACTCCCTTCACTACTTCCGAGTACAAGTTCCGAATGTCGCCACCTGACTGGGAAGTTTGTTGCGCATTCGTTAATAGTAACGACTGCTGTATACCGACAGATGGCGCCACCAGTCCTGTTACTGGAGTGCAACATCTAGCTTGCAAGTCACCTTTGAGCTTTGTAACCTCATCCAAGAGTTTCAATTTATCATATTTGGCCTGTTCAATAGTATTTTTCATTTCAACAAATATGTTCCTAATCTTACTTACAGAATCTGCAATACATGCCTTCAGATCGTGACGCAGATTTTTACTTTTTCCGTCACACTAATCAATTCATTCAGCACGACTCCAATTTGTTGACTATCCTCGTCAGCCATCTTGTCAATCTTACAAGATGCGTGAACTTGAAAATCAGCATTGTATTGTTTCTTTATAGCAGGCAGAGTTTAGTAGGCTACATGAAAATAATAAACACATTAACTTAAGGCATATTGTATCAAATACATATCAAAGAGAAAACCAGTTTGTGTTCAGTTGTTTGATTAAGTCAATGGAATCATTGCCGCTTAGATGCAAGGCTTCTCATACTGCCTTTGATGTGTAACATCTTTCCACTCGGTTGTGGATATTTTTGTGTGAGTGATTCTAAAAAATGGGACGGAAGTGTGTAAGATGCACTGCCAGCTGGATCGCATCCCTCCTGTCTGCTAACCACCTGGCAGTGGTGAGAGGAAACAAAGAGCGCGCGGTGCCGAAGATTTGTAACATGACGCACTGACGGCCGTGTGGAATGTATATCACATATGGATTACTTCAAGGTTTGGAGGCGCCATTACAGATATGTTCACAATAAATCATCTTCAAGTTGTCGTTCTTTGGTGTAAAAATATTCATTATATCATATTTGCTGAAAATAATTATGATTTATTAAGGGTCTGTTTTGCAAACTCTGGATAAAAGTGATGGGCATCCACTTCCCGAGTAACGTAGCGCAACACATTCATACTAAACGGTAAACGCTCATGCGAACTCTGGTGTCAGCTGATTGAAACACAAACCACTTGTTAAAAGTCTTCGTATCAGTATTTAAATGATTATATACTTTAATATAAAACATTGTAACTTTCGGCAAAGCCGGTATTATGTTTCTGCACAATGGCTATTCAGATGTTGTTGTTTGAGTCTTCCGTCTCTTTGACTGGTTTGATGCAGAGCTCCATGCTTCCCTGTCCTGAGCCAATCGTTTCATCTATTCATAGCTACCACACCCTACGTCCAAGGCAATCTGTTTAGCATATTCTAACCTTGGTCTACCCCTACAGTTCTTCTCCTCGACCCTTCCTTCCATAACTAAGCTTCCTATTCCTGGGTGTCTTAGTATGTGTCCTACCAACCTATATATTCTCTTCATTTGCAGTCGCCAGAAACATCTCTCCTCTCCCACTCGTCTTAACACCTCTTCGTTTGTAACACTATCTACCATCTGATCATCATTCTCCTGTAACACCACATTTCAAACGATTCAATTCTCCTCTTTTCTGCTGCACCAATAGTCCAATTTTCACTTCCATAGAGTGCGACGCTCCAGACAAAGGTCTTCAAAAGTGTCTTCCTAATACCTAAATCTATATTCGATGTCAGCAGATTTCTTTTCTGTAGAAATGCTTTTTATATCCTTTTTGCTTTGTCCATCACTGGTTATTTTGCTTCCTAAGTAAAAGAAGTCTCCTACTTCCTTTAGTTTTTCACCTGCCAATTAGATGTCCATAGATTATTCTGATTTATTTCGGCTCTATTCCAATATTTTTGTTTTACATTTATTAATTGCCATCATGAATCCTTTCCTCAAGACGGAGTCCATAGCATTCAAAAAATCATTCAAACTCTCAGGCGTGTCGGCTAAGATGACGATGTCATCAGAAAATCTCAGAGTTGAAATTATTTCTCCTTGAATCTTCACTCTCATTTTAAATTTTTCTCTAATTTCCCTCATTGCTTGTTCAATGTAAAGATTGAAACGTATGGGTGATAAGTTGCAGCCTTGCCTTACACCTTTCTGAATGCCAGCTTCTCTCTCATGTCCCTCAGCTCGACTGACTGCTGTCTGGTTTCTGTATAGCTTGTAGATCACCCTTCTATCCCTGTACTTTATTCCAATCGTTTTCAAAATGTCAAACAATTTAGTCCAATCAACGTTATCAAAAGCCTTTTCTAAGTCTACAAATGCCATGAACGTTCTCTTATCGTTCCTTATTCTACCTTCCAAAATCAGCCTAAGACTTAGTACAGCTTCCCTTGTTCCTACATTTCTCCTGAAACCAAACTGGTCTTCACCCAACTCCGTTTCTATCTGGCTTTCCATCCTCTTGCAGATTATTCTTGACAGGATCTTTGAAGCTTGAGTAATCAAGCTGATTGAACGGTAATCTTCACATCTGTCAGCTCCTACTTTCTTCGGTATAGGGATGATAACATTCTTCTTGAAATCAGAGGGTACCTCACCTGTCTCATAAATCCTACCAAGTGAAATAACCTGATCCGACATTCATCTCCTATGCAGCGTAGCAATTCAATCGGTATATCATCTATGCCTGGTGCTTTGTTCCTGCTTGAGCCTTCCAATGCTCTGTCAAATTCTGATCTCAATATTAAATCTCCTTTTGCATCCTCATCAATTTCCCCCTCCCTTTCCATTACATGATTCCCAATATCCTTTCCCTTATACAAACACTTGATGTAAGCTTTCCATCTCTCTATCTTTTCGTCCCTATCTGTTAGAGGCTTTCCATTGGTGTCCTTAATAGTACAGCACTTAGTCTTCTTTTCCCCAAAGGTATTTTTAATCCCTCGATAAGCTGTGTCTACTTTTCCTAATTTCAGACAATTTTTTATACCTGCACATTTCTATTTCAACTATTCTTTTTTCGCTTCCTTTCACTTCTTGTTAACCTAATTTATCTGACGACTGTATTCTGCTTTCCCCTTTTCATCTCTTACATTTTTGTGTTTCCGCCTTTCATCCATCAATTCTAGTATATCCTGAGTGATCCACGGTTTTCTACCTATTCTCTCTTTCCTACCAATGTTTTCATCTGCGGGTTTTGTTATTTCATTCTTCAAAAGTGATCCTTCGTCTGCAATTGAAGTTTTCTTTAGGGTTTTTCATTAGTCCTTCCTCTATACTCTCCTTGAATCTTTCGTTTACATCCTTCTCTTTCAGTCTGTCTATTGCCCACCTTTTTGGCTTTTGACTTTTCTTCAGTTTCTTCAACTTTAATCTGCATTGCATAACAACCAGATTGTGGTCAGAGTTTATGTCAGCACCAGGATATGTTTTACAATCCAAAATCTGGTTTCGAAACCTCTGCTTGACCATAATGAAGTCGATTTGGTAACGCCCTGTATCTCCTGGTCTCATCCACGTATATATTCTTCTATTGTGGTTATTGAATAAGGTGTTAGCTATGACCAACTCATGCTCGGTGCAGAATTCCATCAGCCTGCTTCCTCGATCATTCCTTTCACCTAATCCGAAATCTCCTACTATCTTCCCTTCTCTCCCTTTTCCTACCACAGCATTCCAATCTCCCATTACTATAACATTTTCATCACCCTTGACATACCTCAGAATTTCGTCTATTTCTTCGTAGACATTTTCAACATCCTCATCATCAGCTTGACTGGTGGGCACATATACTTGTACCACTGTGGTGCACGTAGGTTTAGTATTGATTTTTGCTACAATAATCCGTTCACTATATTGCTCATAATATTCCACCCGCTGTCCAAGTTTACTACTCAATATGAGACCAACCCCTGCTTGGCCATTGTTTGATTTAGTGCTTATGACCCTATAGTCTCCTGACCAAAAGTCCTGTTCTTCCTGCCAGCGCATTTCACTAATTCCATCCAAATCCAACCTTAACCTATCCATTTCACTTTCTATGTTTTCTAACCTTCCACTTCCTAGCAGACTTCTAACATTCCACGCTCCGATCCGTAGAATGTCAGATTTCCTCTTTGTCACTTCTGTGATGTTAACCCCCCTCGAGTAGTTCCCACCCTGAGATCCGAACGGGGGACTAGTTTACCTCCGGATTGAAATTTTACAAGGGAGGAGGCCATCATCACATGTAATTATGCATAGAGAGGTGCATATCCTCGGGAATAGCATTACGGCTGTAGTTTCCCGTTGCTTTCAGCCGTGCAGCAGGACGCAGTGTAGCCATTATTTGGCTTATATTATCAATATCTTAACCGTCTATAAGACTAGTAAAGAATTGATTTATTCTGAAAGGCTGCTACTCCCTTTCAGAATAAGTAAAGAGCAATTCTACTAACAAAAATACTAACCTTCTACTAACAATTAAATACCAAAATTCTACTAACGAAGGAACTAAAACACCTTAAGTTCCACCAACAACAAATACAACCACTAAAACAGTCTGTCACCAGGCACACACCCATGCACCCTCACACATCACAGTCTACTGAAACAATGAACTATAACTAATAAACAATGCAACTGCTACCAGACACACTCACACACCACAGTATAATAGAACAATGACCTACAGTATATCTAATAAATAAACTAACTACATACTACATACTAACTACATGTGGTTTAGGTTGAAAACACAAAATGCAATTGAAATTCAAAATACTCTCAAACGGTCCGCCCCCTATATTGAAAGACTTACTAAAAAGCAATTTAGAGCCGATTGGAAAACGACTCGTGGTTTCCAGCCCAACCCTTGGGCCTCTTCGTGCCCCCCTCGGCCCTCTTCGTAGATCAGGAATCAGCTCCGTGCCCTGTGGACACCTGGAGTCCCAGCTAAAAACCCCATGGTCACTCTGGGATTTGACCAAATTAGGAAGAAGAAATAAAGAACGTGAATGGAAATGGAAATGTGTGTATGAAGTGTATAATTTCAACATATGTCCCACCAATGACCACAGTGATCAGGCGGAACTTTTAACCTGTTTATTACTAAATTAGTTTATCAATGCGGAACCAGAATTAACCTTTTAAGTTCTAGAATATCATATTTTCAGACGATACCTTATAAACCTATCGACACGTTTAATTAGGCTACGTGAACGTGAACCTACTGTAGTTTCCGGGAAATGGCTTACAGGTATTGACGACACGAAATAAAAGTTCCTCCTCTCGTTACAAAACACCCAGTTCAAACTAGATTCATCATCGTCTCAAGCTAACAGGTGTGGAAATTGTATAATGTCGTCATAAAGCTGTACCTAGTTACAAAGCCACACCTATGTATCTTAGACAATTAAATCTCGTAATTTGAGTGACATTGACAATCTCTACTGTACTCTATTTACTTCCGCTGTAAAACACGTTACCATAACCCAAGCTATGTCATGTCGCTACTAGGCTAAACATTTTAATTCTTTCAACATGGACTTGTTACTGACATGTATTAAGTACTTACACTAACATCTCCTCGAAATATAATATATTATACTGTATCCGATATAACAAGAAGTTCCGTGAAGAACTATACAGCCTACTTTTCATGCCAATGATTATTCTACAGTATATGAACCTATCTCGAATAATGACGAAATTAAGTTGGTAATATCGAAATATCCAATTGGTTCAAAATATACCTGGTATAATGTAGCCTAATAGAGCACTACAGTTGGCAGCCCTGGTGACTGAATATATTCTTAGTTCCATCTCTTAAGGTACAGAATACAAAAATTTGGTTGAAGTCCAATGGACGTTACATGCAGTTAGACACTGGATCTATCAGCACGCGTAAAAGCATGTTGCCAACAATACCATGCGTGTGCTGGTCAGAAATAATCTGAATTATTATGATATCTTGTTGGGCAAATTTTGCATGAAATCCATTTGTTAGTACAGAAGTTACATGTATTTTAAAATTGGACATATCAGCAAGCATAGAATCATGTTGGCAGCACTGCCTTGTATTAATTACTCCAAATTAATCTAGAATGTCAGGTGCTATACGTGTGCAAAGTATAGAGCTGTTGGCTTGCATACTTTCTGATATATTGATATTAGGGTAAAAAGAATATAGACAGCATTTATTAACAGTTGGCCACCCTGATTGCTCTTAACAATACTTATAGTCATATCTGTTATGGTACACATAGCACATACGAAATTTGGTTGAAATCCAACTGATAGAATAGAAGTTACATTTATTTAAAAATTGGTACTATCAGCAGGCTTATAATCATGTTGGTAGAACTGACGTATATAAGTTACTCCAAATTAATCTAAAATGTCAGAATATACGTGTGCATAGTTTAAAGCTGTTGGCTTGCATACTTTCTGATATATTGGTATTTGGATAAAAAAAGAGAGAGCAATTATTAACAGTTGGCAGCCCTGGTAGCTCTTAAGAATACGCTCAGTCGTATCTGTTTATGTACAGATATTACGTACAAAATTTGGTTGAAATCCAATTGATTGTGTAGAAGTTATATGCATTTAAACATTGGACATATCAGAAGGCTTAAAATTATTTTGGCAACACTGTCATTGTTGGTCTCCTGGAAATTAAACTGAAATAGTATTATCTACATGTGTACCAATTTTGGAATAGCTCCCATGCATATCTTGCAAGATATCCAACGTGGAGCTCAAATTTCTAGTGCGTTTTTTCAGCAGTTGGTAGCACTGACATCATGTTCAAATATGGACGTGAGCTATTCCGGTGCACATCTTTACTCATACTAAATTTGGTTTTGATTGCTGCAGCCGTTTAGGAGTTGATAGGGGGGGGACACACACACAGCCAGACAGACAGACAGAAGGACAGACAGACAGACTCACATGTTCCCGGATCGATCTTATAAGTCTACTTTTTCCTCATTTTTGCAAAATGCGAAAAGTAGGCTAATAATCACAGTGACGGAATCCCCATGTGGTACCTGTCAACTAGCTTATCGATAATATAGGAACGTCTCTCTATGTTGCTATAACGTAGTTTGAAGTATCATTATGTTGCTACCAGGCACGACCTATAGTACAGGATAACAAGCATTGAAACCCATTGATCTCTATAATACTACTGGATGTCTTGCTGCCACGGCTGGAGTGAGGCTTCTTGCTTTGCGATTACATTTGCCTGGCGGAAGGTGCGAACATCGCTCAAGCTGCATGGCGCGCTCGTTGAGTGGATACTTATTAACACCATAATTATGATGGGAAATAGTTATCACGAGCTGTTATAAATGAAAATAAGACATTTTATGTAAGCTGTCATTCTACACCGTTTCTTTGTTTCAAAATACATGGCAATATGACTACAATCTACAGGAGAAGTGAAGTGATACATAGGCCTATAGAGCTCCTGCAAATAATGTTATTTTAGTTGATGGCGCTCGTAGCGGTGACTTGTGTAATCTTTCAGGGGGAAGGCAGTACTGCTCGCGTCTAAGCTCTGTGAACTTGCGGGATGAAGGGCAGAGGCAGGGTAGGAGCAGATGAAGATTAGTCAGATTTTAGTTTTAGTGACTCTGAAATGGAAAATTCTTCCTACAGCTCATCTGAGAGCAACAACATAACAGTCACAGCTCGTGAGCCAGCAAATAACTGGACAGACGTGAGTAATAGGAATCGTGGACCCACAAATACCATCCCCATACAGAACATTGATCAAAAAAGGAAGATTGTAGTTTTACGTGACCGTGAATCTTGAGAACATTGATCAAGGGCCAATATTACCAACAAGTTTTGATGTACCATAGATACATACCCTGTAGATTTTTTTAATTAGCTTTTTTTATGATTTTTATGATTAAGTAATTGAAGATATTCTTTATGAAACTAAATTATACGGAGTCAAACGAAAAGTGTTTCAAAGTGTACCACATGCAACAAGAGTTTTGAGGAGTCTGTTTCTTAATGACTGCAATTTAGAGTGATATTTCTAAATGTTGTGTATAATATAGCTTTATTTTATAAATCACGTATTTACGTATCAATGCAAAGTGCAAAGGAATGATTGAAAAGTTTTCAGAAATCTTTGCAAAGAGACGATTCCCTTTTCAGCTGTTAATGAACAAGTCTCTACACTAGTTTCTCGGCGCAGAATTTGGTTTAGTGTTATAAATATGTTTCGCAGGAGCTTTTTTTAATCATCAAGTGAGGATAGTGATGAAGAATCCAACAAGAAGACGTACAAAGACAAGATGAATTTTCATAACCTCACTTTAGTATAGACAGGTTAAAAGTTCCACCTGATCAATACTTTTATTAATTAAGATCACTGTGTGGTCATTAGTGGGACATGTTTCACCATGAAAAATAAAGCATTAAATCATGGAATAAATATACAGTTTGTTCATGGAATAAACATGATCGGATCATTCCTATGCAAAGACTTTTCACTTTTTCAAAGAAATTGAAAAGTAATGCATAGATCATGGTGGAACAGAAAGACTTTGCACTTTGCAAGAATTGAAAAGTGCAAAGTGAAAAGTTGCAAAGTTTATTCGTGGAACAGGCCCCAGCTTGTGGATGTGCTTCTGATGACTAAACAGGCCAATCCTGGCATCACAATTAACACCAGTTATCAGACAGATTCTACACACACCCGAAGTACAAGGGGCTACATGGCCGCGTTGTCGCAGCCCCTAAACTGAGGAACCAACCAACCAACCTTGAATTCTGGACAAATAGACCTCTTGAAAAAAGAAAACAGGTTTGGCATGGACCAATAATTACAGTAAAACCATTATAACTTCCGACTTGACGTTTCAGTACTAGGCTAGAGTTTTGTTTGCAAAATCGCGACATCACGAACGAAACTCGATTTGTCGTGATATATTGATTTGAATGACTGCCCGCGATTGGCTAGTTAAAAGTGTTTTCCTTCTGACTGCTACATACCGTAACTCTAGTGTAATACTGAAACCTGAAGTTGGAAGTAAAGATGGCTTTACCATGACGAATAGAAATAAACAGTGTCATCACTCCGCTACTTAAGCATTGTAGTTCATGGCCCAGCCAGTGTGTGGCGCGGAAGTCTCGCCGAACCATAAGCACGTGTGACAGTAACCCACGAGGTTAGTACTGTAATATCCTGTGCGCGAGAAGTCATATTATTCGAGGGAATTTGTTTCTTTGTAATAGTTTACGAATGTCTGTGCAGTGCTTTGTGTGTGCAAACAACTAAGTTTTCTGTTGTTTCGGGAAAATGTCGTAATGTTTTGTTCCTGGAAGTAAATCGGGTTACGAAGAAAATCTGACGGTAGACATTTTTTCACACCGCCAAAAGAAACAAATCTGTTTGCGAAATGGGCGAGAGTTATTCCGTGGAAAGATAAGCAATTGTCGATCAAAAATAGAATCTGTGACGAGCGTTTTTCGGAAGATTTAATTATTATAAAGGCGGACTGTTTCGTAGTGAACTATGAGAACGTGGAAATTCCTCGCGTGAAGTGGAAATTAAAACCAGGATCAGTACCTCACATTTTTCAAAATTTACCGAAATATCTATCCACTTATGTAAAATCACGAAAGCCGCCAAGTAGGATACGGAATGAAGGCAGCCTTCCATGGTTACTTGTTCTATTTCGTGCCATCCTTACCTAAAACGAAAAAAAATCCGTCTTAATAATAATAGGCTTAAAATAATAGTTGTTGATTCTTTAGGGACTTAACGACATCGTGGTCACGTAGCCCTGTGTGTTAGGGTTTGTTTAGAATTCGTCTGATAACCTGTGTCATTATGATGTCTGTAGTAGTGTGTGTATTTGGAATTGAGGTCGGATTTGGGTAGGAAGCGGCCGCGTCCTTCAGTTAGGTATCATCCCGGCATTTGCCTAGAGGAGAAGTGGGAAACCACGGAAATCCACTTCCAGGATAGCTGAGGTAGGAATCGAACGCGCCTATTAACATTTTTGCCTCACGAGGCTAAGTGAACACCGTTCCAGCCCTCAGACCAGTATTAATTTTATTGGCAGAGCTGGGAATCGAACCCGGACTTCCGTGGTGATAGCCATGTGGCCAAGAATGAGTCGGACATATAATAATCGCCAATCTGCCAATAAAAAGCAGAAACTATTAAAGATTGCAGGCAAGCAATTGAAGAGATGCATCAGGAGAACCTAAAGTTAAAGAAAGAAAACTTGGAACTAAAATCAAGACTTACTGATTCTGAGCAATACTCAAGGATCAATATGATAGAAATACATGGTATACCGTCAAACCCTGCAGAGGACACAAGCAGGTTGGTTCAAGAAGTCGCGCGAACACTCCACGTGGAACTGAAAGAGGAACATATTGACGCTTGCCACAGACTTCCCCCTCGTAACAATTCCCAGATTGCGCCTATAATCGTGAAATTTACAATACGTCACTACAAAGAAGAAATCCTCAGACAACGGAGAATTAAACGTAATCTGAGTACCCTTGACCTTGGATACACCTACAACAACCCGGTGTATATAAATGAAAGCCTTTGCGGGGAGCGGAAAAAACTTCTAGCAAAGGCAAGGGAAGTGAAACGAGCGAAGGACCTAAAGCACTTGTGGACAAAGAATGGCAGCATACTCATGAGGAAACACGACCACTCTCAGGTAATCTCCATCAACACTGAAGAGGACCTTGACAAACTTTAACCTGAACATTGAAGATGACTCATAAGAAAAAAGAAACCATCATTTACTACCAGAACGTAAGAGGACTGCGGACCAAATCCAATACTTTATTTTTAAATACACTGTCAAATAACTATGATATTATTTGTCTTTCACAAACATGGCTTCTTGAGGGTGTAAGCAGTTCTGAGCTCTTTGATGACAGATATATTGTGTATAGGAAAGACCGAGATTTTTCTTTAAGTTCCAAGAAAGATGGTGGTGGAATTTTAATATGTGTTAAAAGTACAATACATTCGAAGAGAATGCCAATGTTAGAATCGGATACCGAATCATTATGGATTAAAGTGTCATTCAACAATAGGGAATGTTATATATGTGTTCCATACTTTCCGCCGAATTCCAATATAGAAGCATACAAATCATTTTATGAGAAAATAGAAGAAAATATGCAGTTATTTAAAGATTACGATATTTGTATCATTGGTGACTTTAATTTACCGGAAGTAACTGATAAATCTTACAATCTATTGAAGGGTTCAAACAAATCCAAAGAGTTACAGAATTGTTTGCACCTGCTGAATGCCAGGCTGTTTAACGATATTAAGAATGTTAATGGGAGAACTCTTGATTTAATAATCAGTAACATTGACCAGTTGCATATCCAGGAAGAAACCGACCCCTTAGTCCGATTAGATGAAAATCATCCAGCATTGCAAATTATATACAAACAGGGGAAAATAACCAGATCACATGAAAGTTCAACCTATGAATATAACTTCCTCAGGGCAGACTTCTTAAAATTGTATGAATTAGTGAAAAAATGCAATTGGGATAACATGAATAATTGTAGAAATGTAAACGAAGCTGTTGATATCTTTTATGACAAAATATACTCTATAATTGACCAGTGCGTTCCAAAGACTAAACATTACAAGCGCACATATCCTGTTTGGTTCACTCAGTCCATAATATCAAATTTAAAGCTAAAGGAAAAATATAGAAAAAAGAAAAATTTATCCGAATATTACTTAAATAATTATACTCAACTTAGATCTAAAACTAAAATAGACATAAAAAAAGCATATGATGACTATGTAGCTCTTACTGAGCGGAACATGGAAAAAGATAGCAACAGCTTCTGGAACTTTATAAAAAATAGAAAGGAGCGTAAAGGATCAGGATTGGCGATGGAATATGAAGGTAAAGAATATTGTAAATCACTGGAAATTGCCAATTGTTTCGCTGACTATTTCAAATCAGTATATTCGCAAACTATTCCCAACTATAATTTGAACACAAACAGCAATAACGTAAAGCAACATTATTTTCAAAATTATTTGGTTATATCTGAAGTCACCGAGGATATGGTTGAATTCGCCATTAAGAAACTAAAACCAAAAAAGTCAGCGGGGCCTGATGGGTTACCACCATACCTCTTTAAAGGTTGTAAGGAACATATTACTAAACCACTGACTATAATATACAATCTCATACTGAAGACCAGCACATTTCCAGATAAATGGAAACATACAAAAGTAACACCAATTCTAAAATCCGGAAACTCAGTTCAGATTAAGAATTACAGACCTGTAGCTGTATCGTCATCTCCGGCTAAGATATTTGAGAGTATTTTGTATAGTCATATTTTTCAACATGTTAAAGTGATCATTTCCCCAAATCAGCATGGATTTATACCAAACAGGTCAACCGTGACTAACCTTATTAATTTTACGCAATTTGTATCCACGGAGCTAGATCACAAAGGCCAAGTAGATGTAATATATACTGACTTTCAAAAGGCATTTGACAAAGTGGATCATGACGTACTCATCACTAAACTATCAACGTATAATTTTTCTGAACCACTGTTTCGTCTGCTGATTTCATACCTGAAGAACAGAACACAAGTTGTGAAATATAAAACGCAACTATCCAAAACATTTCCCACCAACTCAGGAGTTCCTCAGGGATCTAACTTAGGACCATTACTATTCTTATTATTTTTAAACGACATCTCTGATAAAGTTCAACACTCAGAAATTTTATTATTCGCAGACGATATAAAATTATATAAATCAATACGTGACCCTTACGATTGTATCAAACTTCAAAATGATTTAAATGAACTAAACCTATGGACGAAAGAAAATAAATTGCCATTTAACATCAGTAAATGCAAGCAAATTAATTTTACTAGGCGAAAAAATTACATAAAGTTTCACTATGACATTGACGGGGAAAGCTTACTAAAAATTCATGAAGTTCAGGATCTGGGAATTGTATTTACCAATGATCTGAATTTTCAAAGACATATAGAGAAAATTGTCTCTAAAGCACATAAATGTATGGGATTTGTAATAAGAAATTCATTTAATTTCTCCTATGGGATTTTAATATTGCTCTTTAATGCCTTCATCAGATCACAACTAGAATATGCTTCAGTTATATGGAATCCATACACATTGAAACATAATAAGCTTATAGAGAACATCCAAAAGAAATTCTTAAAATATGTATATTACAAAAGATTTGGCTATTATCCCTCTTACGAATCGTGCACATTTATATTACAGTCCTTCAATGCCAGAAAACTATCTCACAGGCGAAATTGTCAGGGCCTGCTTTTTCTCTATAAAATAGTAAACAATAAAATTGACGACGCTAAAATTCGAGAGAGAATTACGTTATATGTACCAGCTGTGAAACCTAGTAGATTCCGAAACATTTTCTTTATTCCGAGAGTTCACACAGACAACCATAAAAACTCGCCGATTAACAGAATTTTATCCCACTATAATAAAGTTCATCATCTTGACTTAGATATTTTCAGTATGTCAGAAAACCAGTTTGCAGCGTCCTGTGATAAACTGCAAGATGTCTTGTAATATATTGTACTGTATTCAGCCCATTTCCTTCTCATACCTAACCTTCCTTTTCTTATTCTTCTTATTATTATTATTTATAACGTGTTTCTCTATCTATATCTTCTCTTTATGTATCTTTTGTTTTTCTATTTATATATTGTTGTATATTATATGATTCTAGTAGTGAGCAATGTAATTGGGGCTTCCTGTAATGTTCACAACATAAATAAATAAATAAATAAATAAATAAATAAATAAATAAATAAAAATAAACGGTCATACAATTCTTCGCTTCCGTTACCGTCCTCCTGATCTTGGGATCTTGTTTCAACTTTGTCTTCACTATCAGAGTCACAAATTCCTTTGAAATTACTGAATCATGAACTAGCTATTCGTTATCTTTCAGCAGAAGGTGACACGCTTCATCTGCATCCTTAGGTTTTCGTAAGGCGCAATCTCCTTACTGATATTAACTAAGGCAACATACTAAGCCAAATAATCTGTATAACAGCACACCTGCCACTCACTGACAGAATGTAACATCATTGGGAGCGCTGGTATTATCAATCTCACGCTGACAAAATGTTACACGTGTTAGTTATTTTTAGGCACGCTATTTCACAACTCCAGAAAAATGCTTACTAAGGTTTGGTGTAAGATGTCACGAGACGATAAGATCATAACTTGAACTGTTGGCTTGATATTAAAACTAATATAACGAACCATGGAGCTGTCAGACCAATGCGTGACTAATGGGGGCTTTAAACGATAGTTCTACATGGGGACAGAGAATATTAATACTAACTTTTTGACAGTATTATTCATAAGTCTAAACACACAATTTGTTGTAATCAGCGTAACCGCAGCCTTCGTAAAGAGGTTTACGTAGCCCAGCGCGTATCCCACTGTTGAACAGCTGACTGAGTAGCGTTGGGGATCAGCGCCGCTAGCGCTAGACGAGCGGGGCGCGGTTGAACTCGGTGAGTGATAACACTATTTATTTCTATTCGTCATGGCTTTACTATACTAGGTAGCGCGGAGCCATATATTCTCCCCTGGGTTTTGTCACGCGCGGTGCGAAAAGAGGAGAATTGAAGTGTTTGAAATGTGGTGTTACAGGAGAATGATGATCAGATGGGTAGATAGGGTTACAGATGAAGAAGTATTAAGACAATTGGGAGAGGAGAGATGTTTCTGGCGACTGCTAATGAAGAGAGGAGATAGGTTGATAGGATACATACTAAGACATCCAGGAATAGTAAACTTAGATATGGAAGGAAGGGTCGAGGCTAAGAACTGTAGGGGTAGTCCTATCATAACAGGGGCATTGTCTGCACTAAAAGCTATACAGTTTGCCATTGGAATGGCATGTCTTTCCAGAAGACGCAGAAGCAAATTACCAATGTCAGCACCAGTCGAGTCACCTTCCAAATTTTCCATGGATAGCAAACTAATTTCAATCATCTTCGATTCTTTGTTGAAAAATGACACGACGACGGGATACAGATTACTATCTCTATCATTGCTACCATCAGTGGAGATCGAGAAAGGCCCATATTTTAAAATATTAATAATTCTTGAATCGGCGTCACGTGCCATTTCACAGTTGGTATTCCAAGACAGGAGAGACTATTTATTTTTCTGTCATCTAAGTTAAATGAGGCATTTTGCTTGTTTCTGGCATTTACCATCCCTACATTTGAAAAATATAACTAAGTTCTTCAATCGCAAGCACCTCACATCCATGTCCTAAGATCCATACAGATTGATTTGCTGACGGAAATTCTCTGTAGGTTTGTCAAGCCAGTGGCCATAAATAAATATTGCACAAGTTTAGAAGTGGTCTATCACACAAGAGAGAAGCAGAAAGCTGATGATAATTTGGTTCAACAACATCTAGTTGTGTAGAAAATCTGGCTCCTGAGGAGAAGGTCTTTTATTTGCACGTCAGGAACTACTTCACTGCAGCCTCTGATTATATTATTCATAAATTTAATTTGGGCAGTGAGTTTTCTGTTAATCCTTAAGTGGCACAGATAAGGTCTTTGTCTACTGCTTCCTTTAGTGCCGTGAAGTATTATATCTCTAAGTATCCAATTATGTTGCCATAAATAGACTGTGAAGATGAGCATCAAGCAATGGATGCATCACAATGCCAGTTTTGTGCTCTCCAAATGGAGGATTTGCCATCTTCTATTGTGGACCTATATAAGTCAAGTAAACACCCCCAATACATATTTTTTCTAAAAGTGCAACATTAAAAAAATACATGTTCAGTGAAACCTCTGTTTACTGACACTTCTCTGATGCGGGCACTCCCTAGGTTGGGACAGAATTTTATGTCCCAAATTAAATTATCTAACTGCTAATAAAATGAACTCTTTTACGGACATAGACAGCTCTTTAAGGCGAGAAGTAAATAGAGTACAGTAGAGATTGTCAATGTCACTCAAATTACGAGATTTAATTGTCTAAGATACATAGGTGTGGCTTTGTAACTAGGTACAGCTTTATGACGACATTATACAATTTCCACACCTGTTAGCTTGAGACGATGATGAATCTAGTTTGAACTGGGTGTTTTGTAACGAGAGGAGGAACTTTTATTTCGTGTCGTCAATACCTGTAAGCCATTTCCCGGAAACTACAGTAGGTTCACGTTCACGTAGCCTAATTAAACGTGTCGATAGGTTTATAAGGTATCGTCTGAAAATATGATATTCTAGAACTTAAAAGGTTAATTCTGGTTCCGCATTGATAAACTAATTTAGTATTAAACAGGTTAAAAGTTCCGCCTGATCACTGTGGTCATTGGTGGGACATATGTTGAAATTATACACTTCATACACACAATTCCATTTCCATTCACGTTCTTTATTTCTTCTTCCTAATTTGGTCAAATCCCAGAGTGACCATGTTTTTTTTAGCTGGGACTCCAGGTGTCCACAGGGCACGGAGCTGATTCCTGTTGCACAAAGACAATAGAAATACAGAAGTTGAATAGGATAGTAGAAGTGAGAAGTTCGTGAAAGTGAAATCGGAAGTAGTGAGTTGTGAAGATATCGGTTTTGAAGGAAATAAAAGTGCTATAGTAGCATGGTTAGGAGAAGAATTTACTCTATAATGATACGGGGGCGCTTGTGACGGCAGCCCCTTGCTCGGTAATCACCCAAACTGTTAATAAGAGGGTTTGTGCTGAGTGTTGATGTTCTGTACATTTTAACTGCCTGTCGGTGAATCCTCTGACTGATGGTCGAGAGGTTGAAGTCTGTATGTAGTTGGTCATTGCGAACGTACCAGGGAGCTCCTGATATCATTCGCAAGGCTCGGTTCTGGACAACCTGAAGTTTCCTGAGGGTTGAGGGAGCTGCGTAACCCCAAACAGGGCTGGCATATTCCATCACAGGGCGCACAAGGGTGCTATAAGACAAGAGCTTGCTGGCATCGTCTAGGGAGCTCTGGGCTTTGATTAAAGGCCAGAGCTGCGCTTGGATCGCTTTCGCTGAGTTAGCGCGCTGGGTAACCTCCTGAGCGAAAGTAAGGCCTCGATCCAGCGTGACTCCCAGATACTTAGTAGCAGGATGCCACCTGATTACCTCGCCAAAGAAGCTGAAATCCTGGACTTCAGTGTGTTTGCGTTTCTTGGTAAACAGTGTGGCGGAACATTTATTGACATTAATCTTAATTCTCCAATCCCTTAGCCAGGTTTCTAAGGAGCGTAAAGCCGCTTGGAGTTTGGAATGAACTCTATGTCCACGCCAGGAGGTGGCGGAAATAGCAGTATCATCTGCGTAAAGGTGGAGACTGGTAGCGTCAGTTCTGGGCATGTCAGAGACATAGATGTTGAAAAGGGCTGGGGCTATGACGCTACCTTGAGGCACACCGGCCTTAATCCTTCTCATGGAGGATTTATCGTCTGCCACCTGGACATAGAATTTCCTTTTCCTGAGGTAGGAATCAATGACCTTGAGTAGATGATCTGGGAATCCATTGTGCTTCATCTTGTACAGCAAACCGCTGTGCCAGACTTTATCAAAAGCACGACTTATGTCCAAAAAGCTAACTCCTGTCATACGGTTCTCGTTAAAGGCGCGCGTGATGACTTCAATAAGCCTTAGTAGTTGATGTACAGTGGAATGGCCTTGGCGGAATCCGAACTGCTCGTCGTTAATGACATTAGAGATGAAGATATTCAGCCTGGAAAGTAGAGTCATCTCGAATAGCTTCGAGATTATGGAAAGCAGACTGATCGGTCTGTAATTCTGAGGGAAAGTGCCGTCGGCGTTAGGTTTCTTAATCATAATGACTTTAGCTACTTTCCAGGCTGCAGGGAAGTACCCATAGCGGTAAATGGAGTTAAAGATTTTAACTAGACAAGTTAAAGCGTTTTTGCTATGGTTTTTAATGTATTGCGCAGCGATCTCGTCAGGTCCGGGGGCCTTGCGAGTCTTGATGAGTTTGAGCAGTTCGGTAGGGGAGACAAATCTAAAGCCCCGAGGGAGATCCCCCTGAAAGCCATCGCGAAGATCATGGCGAACGAGGTCTACGAAGTCGTCGTTACAAGGTTCACGATTTGGCTCACAGGCTCTTTCGAAGGTATCCGCCAGGGCGTTAGCTTTGTCTATGTTAGTGAATACCATTCCACGTACCCCGTGTAATGGTGGAATGCCAGTCCGTTTCTTAAGCAGCTTTCTAGCCATACCGAACAGGGATTTTGAATTACCTGCCATGTTTTCTAATTTGTTTTGCCAAAGTTTGTTGCGAATGTTAGCCATGGCTGATTGGACCTGTCTATGTAGCCTGTACCAATCCTGCTTAATGCGAAGATCACGGGTGACTTGCCACCTCCACCTGATCATATTTTTCCGCTTGATGAGAGCCTGTAGAGTAGGGGGGATTTGGAGGGGCTTGTGTGATCTGTGCTTGGGTCCGATAGCTGCGGATTGGGCGGCCTGTAAGAGGGATTGAGTAAATTTCTCTACGTGGACGTCTATGTCGTCCACGCAAAGAATGCTGGGATTACCAGCAACGGTAGATTTAAGGATAGTCTGGAAGTAGTCCCAGTTAATCTTTCGGTTATGAAGTGGGATTGTGGAGCGGGATGGGCTGTAGCTGGAGTTAAGTTCTATCATGATGGGGTCGTGATCGGAGTTCAGGGCAGAGTAGTTTGAAACAGCAATCGGGATGTCGAGGTCCTTGCTGATGGCAATGTCCAAGAGATCCGGGAGTCTGTTAGGATCAAACGGAAAGAAAGTGAATCCAGGTGGGCCGTGTACAAGGCACCCGTGGTCATCGCAGAACTTCTCTAATAGCCTGCCCCTAGCCTCCGTGATCCCGCTGCGCCATAGCCGGTTTTTGGAGTTGAAGTCACCCGCCAATATCACAGGGATATTACCAGGCAACAGCGCCTCCAGATCGGTCGGCACAAACGGAGCACTAGGAGGCAAGTAGCAGGAGACGATGCGGTATAGGCCGGTGGAAAGTTGGACCTGCACGATGGTGGCTTCAGCAAACCTCAGGTTGTCGGGCGTGGGGATGCGCTGGTGAACCAAGTCAGAGAGCACGGCTATGGCTGTCCCTCCACTCGGACGTCCCACACGGTCATCACGATAAATACGATACCCAGGAAGGTAGAAGTTAGTCCCTGGCTAAATGGATGTTTCTCCGAGGAGAGCTATGTGTATATGTTCCCGTTGTAGGACGTCCGTAAGTTCGCCTATCTGAGAGTGTAGGTGAAAGGCGTTCCATGCCATTATCCTGATATTAACACCAGCCTGCAGGTTAGTTCCCATTATTGAAGAGATACTGGGTGCAGACTTCAATAATGATCTGTAGCCTCGTGGAGGTATCGGGAGCATTGACAAGTTTTAGTAACGTGTTCTTGACTATAGAGCATCCAGCGTTTAGAAAAGACTGTGGAGCCTTATGGCGACAGTGTTGCTAACTCTAGGCAGAGGTAGCGCTGACGTCATACGTTATGTTCACCCGCTTCGAGTACTGCGCTTTCAAAAGTTAGCGAGACAACCACAACCCCAGCAGAAACCTGAAATAGAACACGCCCAGGAAGGAGCAGTTTTGCAGGTGTTAACGGATTGGACTAGTATTAAGGATACTGTATGCGAAGAGAACCAATAACGACATTCATTTCGTTGTGATATGACGCATTACTGATTGACAGATGTCGTGAGCACAACCCTTCCTTCCTTCTCGGATGTATGCAGACGATGTTAACAATTTTTATGTCAGCAATACTGTTGATCATCACCTCTTTAGTTATTAGTTAGGCTGTAATTTAGTTTATTTCAATTTTATTCTTGTTGTTTTGTTTAGATTAATATTTGTAATATTGTAGTGAGTTAACCGTGCGGTTAGGGGCGCGCAGCTGTGAGCTTGCATTCGGGAGATAGTGGGTTGGAACCGAACTGTCGGCAGCCATGATTCGATCGAACAGAAAATAAAACACACACACAACAATAACACCAATGACGGATAGTGCTTCAGAACTTATGTTGCCGGCGGAACTGAGCACGTGCTCCACTCCGGGCGAGCATGCAGCACAGGACGTGGCTCTTCTTTCCAGCGTGCTAACCTCGAAAATTTTTAAATTACTAAGACGTAATATAAGCGATACTTGTACGCAATAACAAAGGTAATCAATTGGCAGATAATTGTAGGAAGCTATTATGACGAAAATATATATATGTTCAGAGTTCCTTCATGATAAAAGGTGAGGCAACAAAACCAGTGTAGGGGGGATTCCGTTAAAAGTAAAAGCCCATTAGACCCACAGTCTTTTCTAAACGCTGGATGCTCTTATAGGGTAAGAAGATCTTTGAGCGAGGGGTTCGTGATCAGTCTTAATATTCCAAGCATATCGCTTGAGGTGGAAGGCACAGAGGTAGGGGGGGGGGGGCGAAGGGGAGAGGCCCGGGAAGTTGCTTTCGTTGAGAGCAGGGGGTGAGGGAGTGGGTGGGGGTTGGAGAGGGGCTGGGGGAGGAGGAGGAGGAGGCGTTGGTTGGGGGAGCGAAGATGTTGCGCCTGCAAAGCTGGTGCCTGACCTAATTTTGTTGCGGTCTGCCACGTGTCCAGCTGGGGCTTTACGGGTCGAGGGAAGCCTGTTGTTGAAGGTGGTTGTGAGTTTGATGTAGGTCTCACAACCTCTGTAGCTAGCAGTGTGCTGTTTCCCACAGTTGGCACACTTAGTGGTGGCTTCCTTGTTGCCGTAGAGTGGACATTCGTTGGCCCTGTGCACAGATTACGCAACGTGGTTGTACGTGGCAGCCGTTCGATGCATGGCCGAAACCCTGACAGCGGTAGCACTGCACAGGTCCGGCTTGCCCTTGGTATCTCGATACGGAGATAATGCTGTAGAGGAGGTGAGTCAGCTCGTATATATTGTGGTCGGTGGAGGTAGTGGAGTGTGCTACCATGAAGAGGGGTAGCTTTTTAGAGCGATCACTGGTCTGGCTGAGTTGAGTCACTCACTCGACGGAGTAGCCCAGTTCAGTCAGCGCCTCATGGATGAGTCCTGGGGAGGTAGACTCGTGAAGACCTCGGATGACTACCTTCCGAATGTTCTTAGGAGCTGAAGGCCTAGTGTGGAATTCGCCATTGCTGTTAAGAAGGAAGTCTGTGAGGATCCTGTGTTGATCAGGGGTTTTGACAGTAACCCGCACAGCATTCGGTAGGTTCTTAATAGTGAAGTTGAGGTCTAGCTTCACTAAGTTCTGGAGAAGATTATTAATGTCACTCACGTTTTTTATGTATACGGGGTGAACATTAATCTTGACGGACCTGGGGTTCCTGGCTGAATTGCCGGATGTGCCAGGTTGTGGTTCAGGAATGGGCTGAGCACCAGAGAATTGAGAAGGGGGGAGTTGAGAAATGGCGTCATAGGGGTTTGTGTCCAGAAGGGACCTGGGTTTAGGAGCCTCGCGAACCTTCATGGTCTGCCGCTTGCCGGCCTTGATGAAGTCGCCTTGATCCTCGTCATCGCTAGGCGATATGACGGAGGAATCAATGTCAGACAAGGCTGAGCGGCGTTCAGGGGAGGAAGAGGCTGGACTGGTGTCAGCTGAGCGACGAGAGGGCGGGGTGGAATCTGGTGACATGTCAGAGCTTTCTGAAATCTGTGAGGGTTGGGTGGAAGGTGAATCTAAAGGGGGCTGAGGGGGGGGGGGTTTCAAAGTTAGAGCAATCTCCGAAGCAATCTTGGGCGGCTGAGTGCCTTCAGGGGTGAATGAGGTCTTATCAGAATGATGCTCAGGCAAAGGGTGGAGCGGCTTAGGGGGAGATATGTTGGGCGGGGAGGGGCCGTCCCTGGCAGCACTAGCCCTCGTCACGGGCGTCGCGCTCTCTGACCTGGATCGCGCTTTGCTTCACTTTCGTGCATTCTGATGCAACTTCTTATAGTTAGGGCTAGGAGGGCTAGCTCTATTACGCTTCGCCTTCTTGCCCGTCATGGCTGAAATGGGGCCCAGCTCCCTGCCGAGACAGGGGCTGTGTGTGTGTGAAAGTGTGTAGTGACAGGCAGTTGTGTCCCTAGACAATTGTAGTGGATAAGGGGTTTAGCGTGAGGCGCCAGGGGGAGAGAAGGGAGGAAAGTCAAACGCCCTAGGGCGGTGAAGTTAGTTATTAAGCGCGCAACAGAACCCAAGATTGAACCGGTGGCAGCAGGTTACTAGTTGATCGGTTGAAGCCGTGACAAGCTGCGAGTCGGTGATCTGGGCTCTGGCTAGTCCAATGCGGTTAGCGGAAAAAGACAAGGGATTATACTACTTATTACCCGTTGAAGACGGCAAGGGGGCCTAAAAAGAAAAATGCCAGCTCGTCGACTGATAATCAATCGCGCCTAGGTGTCGCGAGCTGATCGTGCAGGGGGGCAGCCAGAACAGCAGTGGTTTTCGTAGCAGCTCTTTTGGAATGTGCTCTTTCAGTAGACAACCACTGTCTGTCGGCTCATAAGGGGCAGACCTCCAGGCCTGGCGGAAGTCCCCTTCCGCGCTTCTCGAAGATCCGCAGCCCGGCGAGCCGGTGGCTTCGTCCCCTCCGACCGCTGCCTACTAGGGCCTGCGGTCTCTTCCTGCTGAGGCTGCTGCTGAAGACTGAGTGTGATTTGGGCCCGTTGGCGTCTTGACGGCACGCAACCGAGTGTGTGTGAGCGGCAAAGCCGGTGTTCGGCTTCCCAGCTGGCAGGAACAGCGGCCCAGCGGGCACCAAGAAGGTCAGGCAGTCACCTCGGCCGGGCACAGTACGGACAGCGGCTGGTCGGCTCTGGTAGAGGCCGGGGTGGCCCGGGTGGGCTCCAGGCCCGGTGTTGACTCGTCGGCGTCGGCAGGAACATTAAGCCGAGTGCTGGTATCGAGCCCTTTTAAGTTTATAACTTTATAGGATGCTAGTACTGTTATTAACTATTGCTACGTGTAGTTACTCGCGGTTCCCCGCGGCAGAGCAGTTAAATCTTGCAATTGTAAACTACGATACCTCCTTTCTACGTGAATTTCGAACGTCTGGAAGTAGTTCTTATACTGATAACATAAATGTAACCTATAAACCTGATATCGACATTAGTACATCTGCAGTTTCCACTCATTCTCTGTAGATGCGAGTGGCCCGCTATCTGTAGGCGAGAGTGCGAATCAGACGTAGTTCAAGCTTCCGTCAATCATAAGCCGTCATTTTAGGGTCTATGGCGCTATATGACGTGGGATCGGGGAACTTGCGAGAGGACAGATACCAACCGTACGCTCAATATTACAAAGATGACGGTCATCATTGCAATAGTGGCAGTAATGAAGCTCAGAGCTGAGTGAGAGATGTGGTGTTGGTGTTGTCTTTAAGCGTATGTTCTTTATAAATATCATTTAACATTATATTGGCTAAAATTGGTTGTTTCTTTTTAGCCTATTTTCATTTTAAACAAGATGTTCAGTAAAGAACATGTAGCCTACTTTCTCCTAAATGCATGGGTATTGTTATAACTCTTTGTCCTTTTCAAGGAGTATGATTGAATGTTGGTTGTAGTAGCTTGTTGAAATACAACGTGCTATAGGGATATTAAACATGAATATGAGGTGCCCTTTGCTAGTGCTACCTCTGTACCAAATTTCCTTCAATTCGGTTTCACCGTGTTTGAATTGATAGGGGGAATCGATTTGCACACATACTTGGCCACCATCTGCAAACTATTGGGCTGATGTTCTTGCAGTTTGGTCAGAATATGTTTCCCACATAAAGATATGGTGTTGCAAAATTTGGTAGAGACTAGATTATTAGGATGGTCGTAATTACATTTTAGCTTTTAACATTTGGGAGGCCGCGATTACGTTTCCGTCAAGATAGCAGTGATATAAAACATGACACTGAGGTGCCCTTTGATAGTGCTACCTCTGTACCAAATTTCGTTCATTCGGTTCCACCGTGTTCGAATTAATAGGAGGAATCAATTTTGACATAAAGATGGCCGCCATCCGCAAACTATCAGGCTAATGACCTATTAGATTGGTCAGAGGATGCTCCCTCCATAAAGGTATGTTGTTGCAAAGTTTAGTAGAGATCGGATGGTTATGTTAGTCGTAATTTGATTTAAGCTTTGAACATTTGTGTGGCCGCCATTACGTTTCTGTCAATATGGCGGCGATATTAATCATGACACTGAGATGCCCTTTGCTAGTGCTATCTCTGTACCAAATTTCGTTCCATTCGGTTTCACCGTGTTTGAATTAATAGGGGGAATCGATTCTGACGCATAGATGGCCGCCATCCGCAAACTATTAGGCGAATGACCTATTAGATTGGTCAAAGGATGCTCCCTTCATAAAGGTATGTAGTTGCAAAATTTGGTAGAGATCGGATGATTAGGTTAATCGTAATTTGATTTAAGCTTTGAACATTCGTGTGGCCGCCATTAAGTTTCAGTCAAGATGGCGGCGATATAAAACATGACACTGAGGTGCCCTTAGCAAGTGCTACCTCTGTACCAAATTTCGTTCCATTCGGTTCCACGGTGTTCGAATTAATAGGGGGAATCAATTTTGACATAGAGATGGCCGCCATCCGCAAACTATTAGGCTAATAACCTATTAGATTGGTCAAAGGATGCTCCCTCCATAAAGGTATGTTGTTGCAAAGTTTGGTAGAGATCGGATGGTTATGTAAGTCGTAATTTAACTTAAGCTTTGAACATTTGTGTGGCCGCCATTACGTTTCTGTCAATATGGCGGCGATATAAAACAAGACACTGAGATGCCCTTTGCTAGTGCTACCTCTGTACTAAATTTCGTTCCATTTCTGTTTGCATTTATAGGGGGAATTGATTTTCACAGAAAAATGGCCGCCATCCGCAAACTATTAGGCTAATGACCTATTCATTTGGTCAACGGATGCTTCCTCTATAAGGGTATGTTGTTGCAAAATTTGGTAGAGATTGGATGATTAGGTTAATCGTAATTTGATTTAAGCTTTGAACATTTGTGTGGCCGCCATTACGTTTCCGTCGAGATGGCGGTGATATAAAACATGACACTGAGGTGCCTTTTGTTAGTACTACATCTGTACCAAATTTCGTTCCATTCGGTTGCACCGTGTTCGAATTAATAGGGGGAATCGATTTTCACACAATGATGGCCGCCATCCGCAAACTATTACGCTGATGACCTATTAGATTGGTCAAAAGATGCTCCCTCCATAAAGGTATGTAGTTGCAAAATTTGGTAGAGATCGGATGATTAGGTTAATCGTAATTTGATTTAAGCTTTGAACATTCGTGTGGCCGCCATTACGTTTCAGTCAAGATGGCGGCGATATAAAACATGACACTGAGGTGCCCTTTGCTAGTGCTACCTCTGTACCAAATTTCGTTCCATTCGGTTCCACCGTGTTCGAATTAATAGGGGGAATCAATTTTGACATAAAGATGGCCGCCATCCGCAAACTATTAGGCTAATAACCTATTAGATTGGTCAAAGGATGCTCCCTCCATAGAGGTATGTAGTTGCAAAATTTGGTAGAGATCGGATGATTGGGTTAGTCGTAATTTGATTTAAGCTTTGAACATTTGTGTGGCCTCCATTACGTTTCCGTCAAGATGGCGGCAATATAAAACATGACACTGAGGTGCCTTTTGTTAGTACTACCTCTGTACCAAATTTCGTTCCATTCGGTTGCACCGTGTTCGAATTAATAGGGGGAATCGATTTTCACACAAAGATGTCCGCTATCCGCAAACTATTACGCTGATGGCCTATTGGTTTGGTCAAAGGATGCTCCCCCCATAAAGGTATGTTGTTGCAAAATTTGGTAGAGATCGAATGATTAGGTTAGTCGTAATTTGATTTAAGCTTTGAACATTTGTGCGGCCGCCATTACGTATCAGTCAAGATGGCGGCGATATAAAACATGACACTGAGGTGTCCTTTGATAGTGCTACCTTTGTACCAAATTTCGTTCAATTCGCATTCATCGTGTTCGAATTGATAGGGGGGGGGGACAGACATTCAGAGTACACACACTCACACACACAGACACACACACACGCAGACTCACACACACACACACACACAGACTCACACACACACATACACACACACAGAAAGACACACTTTTTTCGCCCTGTGTTGATCTCATAAGTCTACTTTCATTTTTTGCAAAAATCGAAAGTAGGCTAAAAAAATAGGCTTATGAGTTCCGCCTCTTAAAACAACAGTAACTAACTAACTAACTAAAATTGGTTGTTTCTTTTTAACATTAATTTTGCCTTCCGAGAATTAACTCTTAGCCCGAAATTTCCTAAGGAATTTTGAAAAACTTTTAACATTCTATTCATTTCACATACAGAGTTTGCTAAGAGTGCAATATTATCTTCAAAGCGAATGCTATGAACCTGTACCACATTAAATTGTAATCCTTTTGTTTTCTCTTTTAATGCATTTACTGCAGCTTCTATATAGATATTAAAAAGATATGGTGATAGAGGACAACTCTGCCTCACACCTCTTCTTATTTTTGCTTCTCTTTTATTGCCATTATCTGTTATTTCGGTTGTTCTACATAGGCATATGTATTTTTCTCGGGTTATTTGTGCGCATGCCTATGTCTCAGTATTATTGTGTCGACCAACAATAATAACTATCTAAAGGGCAGCTTGCTTCCACAGACATATCATAATGTGTGGTTTCCTAACAAAGTGTCTGGGAGGTTTCCAGTTCACAGTGCTAGCAGGTGTACCACCCACAGGTATTCTGTTCAGTATGATATCAACTTTTAGTTAGAGGCCCTTTGAAAATAACATCTGTGTTTCTCTGCAACAAGCTCCTTTCCAGTCGAATGAGTGCACCAGCTCCAACTTGCTCTAATGCTAATTCAAGGTTCCCAGATCATTTCTATCGTAGTTTCTTCATTGGGGACATGTCATGTTTAGTAAATTAGATATAACACAAGAAAGGTGAACCAAAGTGTGTTAGATACAGATATATTGAATAATTTAGGGTTAATGCCGTGGCAATAATTTCAAGAAAGCCTCAGAAGGAACCCTTTAGAAGAAGGAGGGTATCAGGAAAGATGAGACAAGGGCCAATTAAGGCAAGAAAGGAAGAGACTCCCAGGCCTCGGATACCCTAACACCATCGGGGTCGGAAGAGAACAAGAGTTGACCAAGTGAGGTCGACAGGAAAGAAGACGGAGAGGAGCCCGGCACAAGTAAGCGTAAGCAATGCCGGACTCAGCTGGGGTCCCGTGGTCGCCAACTCACGTCCCACTAGATGTGAGCCCCTGGGGGTGGGGAGTTAAATTTCAAAAGAAAATATAGTTACATGTAAAACTTAACTGGCACCTGACACAGCAATGTTTGAGCTATCGCCACCAGATTGCGACACTTGTCATAACGTGGGGTGAACTTATGTATTCCTGTGTCGAAGAAGTCTGCCGCCATGGAATGGAGCCAGAGTGTGTCTTAGACATTGTAATTATATAATAAGATCGTATGGCCTCGGGTGCCGGGTGCAAGCTTTGTAATTCGACGCACAAAGGGCAGCTTGCATGTCGAATTTTGTTTTTCTTGGAGCGCTATGAGAGTCAAGGAGGTTATAGCGCTTTCTAGTAGAGGAAGGAGAAACTTTTGAGCTGGCGGAAAATCCCGAGAAAACTTTTTCCACTATGAACACGGTCTACTGAATTCAAATGGGTTCTTTAACGTGACAACATCGTTGCCGTGATTTTCGTCACCTTTCAAAAATCACTTACAATGGCCAGGAGCGAACCTGCAAGCTTGGGGTTGGTAATCCGACACGATAACCACTCAACCACCGTGGCAAGCTTCGTCAAGTCAATAACAAAGAAGGAAACGGATGCAGTTAAGTAATCCCCTGGAACGCCAATTCAACATATCAAAACAAAAATAAAAAATTAAAAACGAGAGCGAAAACGTAAAACAAAAACAAAAGAAAAAAATTAAACTAAAAATCTAAATCCAAACACCAAAGAAACAAAAAACACAAAACAAAGACTAAACACAAAAAATAACAAAAAAGACAAAAAGCAAAAAACTAAAAATAAAGAATAAAAAATAGAAAACTAAAACAAAAAATCAAAAAACAAATAACAAAAAGCAAAAAAACAAAAACAAAAAACAGAAAAACTGAAACCAAACACAAAGAGAAAAAAAATATATAAAAAAACGCAAAACAGAAAAGCTGTAATAATAATGTTATTGGGATGTGAAAATGTTTGAGGTGCAAGAAAAGATGGAAAACGCTGGGAGCAATATCAGGACTGTACGGTGGGTGACGAAAAATCTGCCATCCAAACAGTTGCTCTCGCGACCTTGCTCCCAGCGATTTCCATATTTTCTTGCACCTGCAAAAATATTGCAAAGGTTAAAATATCCGATGTTGTTAATACCATTCCATCAGTTTTGTGTGCCAATGGATCTGATCTGTTTGATAAACTGTGTGTGAAGCCGATAGAACTCTACAAACCCTGCTGACAATAAGCTATGTAGTGCAGTAATCGTTCATCTGACCGACACGTCCGCGGTCTAAATTGGCGCCACAATTCTTTGTCAGACATGAAGCCAAGGAGCGTGGTATGGTGGCTAAACAATTGAGGACTCTCTAGAATAACAAACAAGGCAACTCATCTCTCTTCTTTCTCTCTTACTATATTAGTACATTATGCAACGAGCCTATAATGGCAATAATTAAGACATGCGTAATAATTTCCATAATAGTGTCTTAATTACCATTATAGGCGAGTTACATACGACTGTTTATGTTCGACGATAATTATAACTTTATTATAATATGTTTTAACATAAATATTCATAAATATCTGTGGGATTCAGTAACTTCAGTTAGCGAAAAGAGTGCGCTGGGTGGTTTGCTGACTGAACAGAGCGCATGCGTGGGTCAACGAATTTCGAAAACAGAGGCCATTTACTTTGCTTGGCAATGCTATTGTTTACAGCCTTCATGATGTCTAGTGCCGATCAGAACTAGCATTCACTAATATTGTCACCGATGTCGTTTGAAAGCAATGCGCTGTGTAGAAATTGGGGTTGGGGATATTAAGGTACAGTGCTATTTCTTGTCTCACATTCGCCAGTTTATTTACGGGAACATATGGACGGTGCACTTTCCATGTCGGTAATTCAAATAGAAGGATGCTGTGTTGCTAACTTCTGGACGGAGATTCATAAATTTCTTGCATATGTCATAGTCTGTTCTTGTTACCGCAAAGGTTCGTGCTGATTTTGTCTTTGTGTTTGGGATTATAACTACAATGGTTGATCCGATATCCAATTTGAACTTTCGAATCTTGCAATTCATGTCAGACATGTTGGATTTTGAGCGCATACGCCATGCTGTCCTTACCTAATTGGTCAATGAATGAGCTCTGATTGGCAGGAGAAACTGTCTAATAATGAAGAATAGTACTATAATGACCCTCATTATGATACAGTTTTCTGACATATAATATTTACATTATGATACAGTTTTCTGACATATAATATTTACATTTCGACATCGCCAAACATAATTTTAGCCTATTTTCATTTAAGAAAAAAAAAGGCTAATGAGATCACATTTTGTCCGTTTGTGTTTGTGCATGTGTGTATGTGTGTGTGGGTCCCTCCCCTATTATAATTTAAACGGTGAAAGTGATTTCAATGAAACTCGGTAAGTGCGTACTTCTATCTTGTGAAGTCTGACCAACCGCTCAGTCGATCCAACTTCCTACTGACTGAAACGCGGGGTAACAATGGACATGGTGGTCAGACCTTGGCTCCACAGTAGTACCAACTTAATTTACATAGGTGGGTCAGGTCCCACGCTATCCAATTTGTTATGAAAACAATAATTGCCAATGACTAAAAGACCCCAGTGTGACAATAACAATATCCGATCTATTCTAGCGAGCAGATATATGTTGCGCATAGTGTTTATGGTCGGCTCGTGACGAGGTAGTTAAACACAGGTTTAAAGCCGACATTTTACCCCACAAATTGATGGTCCGCATAACGATAGACATATTTCAATGGCCATTTGCCCTGCATTGTGATACGTGTCAGCAATTCGCTATAAACTTGTTGAATAATGGGTGACCGATTGCAGTGGTTTATCTCACTATACTTCTTTCGTTAAAACAAACTCCCACTGTTCTTTACAGTTCGCGCTGATATTTCTAGTTTTGTACATCTACGGCGAATGATTTTAGTGGTGTCTTGTTCGGGTTCGATTCCCGGTCAATGCATGTGAGATTTTCGAAGTAAAATGCCATGTTCTGTGGTTCGGATTCCACGTAAAAAGGAGGTCCCGTGGCTCATGATCTCGCGATTAACGGTCACGTTAAACTACAAGCTTTTGGTGTCTTGTTGGCAGCAATAGGGTCATTAACAAGTAGTTCCGTGTAGAACTATACAGCCTATTTTCATATATCCTGCTTATGTTAATTGTCTCTATCAACATACTAAATTTCAGTTTAATTGCTGTAACAGATTCGTAGATATTGAGAACCGTCTAAATATTTCATATGGTCGCCAGGATGGATTTTTATTTTTGTACTATTACATTAAGGTTATTTTGTACGTGTGGTATTCAAACTTCAATCGCATGATTAGAACACAAGAAGTAAAAACGAGATTTTAAAAGTACGCACACCAGCCATCTTGTGATTATGCAAACAATTGAAATAAATTACATGCCAGTGGATCAACATTTGTATAAGCCTTTAACGTGCAACGTTTCACGGCACTTGGATAGTTAATTCGCGAGAAAGGTGCATTTTAACATTTATTCTTCGCGTCGCTGCCATGTTGGATTTGTGCTCACCAGGTTACTGAAAGTCCTATAGGTGAACATATGTTCATAGGCTCTATGAACATAAAAAAAATCAGTTTGGTTGCTGTACAAGATTCATAGATATTGAGAACCGTCTAAATATTTCGGAAGCTCGTCATTTAGGATTGTTATATGTATAGGCCATAGAGTTATGTACCATTCAAGGACAATTATTGCCTAGCTTCATTATTCAAACTTTCACTTCGATCGCATGATACGACACAAGAATAAAAACTTAATTTTAAAATTTCGCACAGCCGCCATATTGAGGTTATGTAAACAATTGAATTAAATTAGATGGCAGTGCATTACAATCTGCAAAATCATTTACTGTACAACATTTCACTGCGCTCAGAGAGTTAAATCACGAGAAAAGTCTATTATAATATTTCAAATTCGCTTGGTCGCCATGTTCGTTTTGTACTATACAGGTTTATGAAATATACATAGGTAAACTTGTGTCAGTACCCTTTATCACCGTACAAAATTGCATGATGATATCTGTAATAGTTTCGGAGATATAGAATGTCAGTGAAATATTTCGCACAGCCGCCATTTTGAGGTTATGTAAACAATTGAACAAAATTAGACTCCAGTGCATTACAATGTGTACAAACATTTGCTGTACCAAGTTTTATTACGTTTGGATAGTTAAATCGCGAGAAATGTCTATTTAAAAGTCTCAATTTCGCTTGAACGCCATGTTGGTTTTGTAGTCACCAGGTTTTTGAAAGTCTCATAGGTGAACTTCTAGTAGTGCCCTTTATCCCATACACAATTTCAGGGCGATATCGGTAATAGTTTCGGAGATATTGAATGCTAGTGAAATATTTCGCACAGCCGCCATGTTGGATTGGTGAGACGTAACAAAATTTGAAGGGCTCGGTCGAGGTCGCCGGGAATAGTGCTATGAACTTACCGATTTTCATTGAAATCGTTCCAGCCGTTTAGATTTTATTAGGGGGACACACACACACACACACACCTCACACACACACACACACACACACACACACGCACACACACACGGACAAAAGGTGATCTCATAAGCCTATTTTTTTTCAAAATTGAAAATAGGCTAAAAACGGCATTTGTTATATCTTTAAGGGGAGATGTAGGCAGAACATTGGAGAACATAACGTTTTTTACTAATGATAATCCCCTGGACTGCAAATGAGTAAGAATCCTTTGTGGAAACGTTACATTGAAATTTCTGAGTTAAACATTTTTAGCATTTTAGGTACATTTTTCTCAAAATCTACCGAATGGATATTAACTAAATTTTACACATTTGTACTCCTATCTTGTGTTAAGATTTTGATGGAACAGAAATTTAATACGATGCTTATAAATAAATAAATGTGCTTGAAAATATCCATTTTGTTCTCTTGAAAAAATAAATCTTTTTGTTTATTTACTCGTGTCAGGAACAAAAATATTACATAAGAAATTATGTACAAAATGGGCAACAAAAATGGCAAAACTTGAACATTTAAGGTTCTAAATAATGCATGATCAATATTTAGCCATGTCACGTCCATTTGGTGTAGCCTTCACCAGATCCATGGTGCACAGTATATGACACAGACTGCACTGAAGCTGATGACCCATAGTCTGTTCTTCACCGCATTCACAAAGGACCGGGTCGCAGCAAAATCCCCATTTATGAATGTTGGACTTGGATCTGCCAACCCCAGATCGCAATCTGTTGAGAGACTTCCAAGTTGTCCAAGCCTCTATATGTCCTGCTGGGAGCCTTTCAGATGGAACCATCCACTGAGTAATGTGGGGACTTCTGGTCAGCCAAGATGTAATCCTCAAAACTTGAGGTTTCTCAGTTAGGCACTCAGTTGTGTGAAGAAAGCTACTTCTGGACTTCAGTCGAGAGTGGGCTGGTTGAAGGCTAAACAATGGATGTGCTTGAGACACATCAACCCTAGATCTCTCACATTTAGCTTCAACTTCTCTTCTGATATCTGGGGGTGCAATGCCCGCTAAACAATACAGTTTATCACATGGCGTGGGTCTCAGGCAGCCAGTGATGAGTCTACACGTTTCATTTAATGCAGTATCAACCTGCTTGGTATGACACGACCTATACCACACAGGACATGCATATGCTGCTGCAGAGTAACAGAGTGCTAAAGCAGTGGTTCTTATTGTTTGAGCTTGAGTCCCACAGCTGGTACCAGATAATTTGCGAAGGAGGCAGTTTCTTGCGGATACTTTATTTTTGGTGTTTAGACCATGTCTTTCATACGTGAGTGCACGATCCAATGTAATCCCTAAATATTTGGGATTCGCACAGTGATGCAACAGCATGCCTTACCACATTACTATCCCACGAAAATTGACTCTCCATACCCAAATGTATGGGAAAAGTGTACCGAAAATCAACACTGTACAAAATGCGTAGATGACGATAACTCCCTTATAGGCTACAAAGAAATTCTCAACAACTACAAAAAGATGGTTCAAAGGATTGTTAATATTTGTACTAAATCCCCGTGAGATATGATAGAAATTGTAGGAGATACACGTATGTGAATTTCGTACTGTAGAACTGCCTACGTCTCACCTTAACACACAGTCGGATGGAAGCCATTCAAAAGTTATAACGAAAAAGTGACAGTCAGTCTGAAAGACTAGACTTTGTATCATTTTAAATGCTACGAATGCTGAAAAATGCTCGAAAAGCTGAAAAGGCTCTTGACATGTTATAAAATTATCTGCATAATACTTATCTTGCTTATCTTGTTTCAAATTACTCGCGAACGGCAAGTGCAAGGGTAAAGCAAGGTCAAGCGCGCGGGATGCCGTCACGCTCACCAGAGCGGACGGGGACGTGCCCCTTCCATCCAGTCTAAAAACACTTATAGTAGGCGATCTATTGAGGATAGAGATATGCTCTCGCGGACTTTTTATAGAACTTTTCATGCTGACCAATTCTTACGCTCATAGTAATATTGATATTTTTAACGGTTTGCCCAGCGTAAGCTTAAGAAGCGCACGGACGCCAAGTTTGTTTTCGACTTTTTCACTGAAATCGTTACTGCTTGGCTTCCTTTGATCATACATAAATTATTTTCTACAGAATCTTTCCTCGAGATATCCTTTACAGAATGGTGAAAACCGCATCAAAATCCATCCAGTGGTTCATGAGATTACCCGTAACATCCATGAATCGGGGATTTTTGTCTTATACTAACGAAGTAGAGATTGTCGGGGAACACATGCACTAAGCGGTACTATGACGTCACACACCTCAGTGCATCTGGGTACATTTCGTCCCGTCACCGTAACGTAACGCCAGACCCCAGCGTAACGACGAAGTCGACAAGATCATTTAAAATGATAACGTACAAAGACGAACGCACGCCTTACACCTACTTTCAATTTGAAAGCGGGCCCGCCCTTTCTAACGCTGGAGTTGCCACTTGGCAGCTGAGATGAAGACTCGAATCCTGGTCTGTAAGCAACAACAAGCAACCCCTGGCACTATACAGCCCATAAAGGGCCCAGGGTCTGTAGGATTCGCAAAATCCCACAAGGTATTGTAACTACAAAGTGTCCTTTAATCATGTGGTATTAACAACTTTTGTCTAACTGCCAGTTTTAAAGACACCTCCAACACAGGCTGCGTCGGTAGCATGCTGAGTTTCTATGCTCAAGATCGCGGGTTCAAACCCGGCCGAAGTCTTCGGATTTTTAAGAGCGTTAAAAATCCCCCAAAATGCATTCCTTCGGAAGGGAAGTAAAGCCGGTGGGCCCATGTCATAGATTAATGGCATGTAAAAGAACCTTCCACTAACTACAATTGTATGATGCTGTTGACATCGAATATAGATTTAGGTATTAGGAAGTAATTTTCGAAAGCCTTTGTCTGGAGCGTAGCGCTCTATGGAAGCGAAACATGGATTGTTGGTGCAGCAGAACAGAAGAAAATTGAGGTGTTTGAAATGTGGTGTTACTGGAGAATGATGAAGATCAGATGGGTAGATAGGGTGACAAACGAAGAGGTATTAAGACAAGTGGGAGAGGAGAGATGTTTTTGGCGACTGCTAATAAAGAGAAGAGATAGGTTGGTAGGACACATACTAAGACACCCAGGAATAGCAAGCTTAGTTATTGAAGGAAGGGTCGAGGACAAGAACTGTAGGGGTAGACCAAGGTTAGAATATGTTAAACAGATTGCCTCGGATGTAGGGTGTGGTAGCTATGTAGAGATGAAACGATTAGCTCTGGACAGGGAGGCATGCAGATCTGCATCAAACCAGTCAAAAGACTGAAGACTCCAACAACAACAAATTCCTAGGTTAGATTTGTATTACGCTCTACAAAGTTTCAACGTTCGCCGCCAGGTGCCAGTTGCGGTGGCATCTAGTAGCCAAGTTCACAGCTTGGTGTCGTTGACGGTAGCATTTGGTAGCAAAATCAGGAACTACTACTTGAAATTTATCTTGTGCAGTCCTTACCTGAATGACACACACTAATACAGCCATCACAATTAACACCGGTTATCAGACAGATTCTACACACACCCAAAGCACACGGGGCTACATGACCGCGTTGTCGCAACACCTAAACTGATGAACCAACCAGAGTTTCAAGAGATAGCTTACACTCGTACTTTCTATTTGGTTCATGAAAGGATGAGATGCTGGAGATAACTTGGTGAATACATGACTCATCTCGACATTTTCCTTTACTCCATGCTCGATCTATGATGGATCCTGTGTTTAGTATTGCTGTTAGCGTTTCCCGATACTTTGCTGTTGGGTAGTTGCAAATTTATCCGCAAATATTCGACGAGGAAAGTTTCCCTCGCCAGAATATAAACTAGTCTTGATCGTGAAATCCTTGGCACTCCCATCGATTTCTTTATGTAGACTACTTTCACTCTTTCTTGTGTGGATTGAGGCTTAACCGGAATATATGGCCAAATGATTTCTATGACACAAGATTTATATATTATTTTGACATCAACAATAATAACATTGGCATGGTTCGAAGAATGTAACAAAGACGTTATAGAAATTGGTATTCCAGACAGCAAAATCACGAACAGGTGTGAATTCAGACACCCAATCAAAAATTACCAGGGACTTAAGGTAGGGGCAGGACCCAAAAGACGGAGGGGACCTCTTTCAGAAGATCGGAAGAAGGCACTGAGCGATGGGCTCAAGAGATACTGGCAGGACATCAAAGCTGGCAGACGATCTAGAACGTTACTCCGTAACTTAGTCCATAGTGGCTCAATTCGAATGTAAAAAAAAAAGATGGTAGCCTATATTGGCTTTCACGGCCAGTGAATTAAAACTCAGTAATGTTTCTAGGTTTTTGTCGTGTCTTGTGTGGGGTTTCGCCCAGGACACCAAGCTGGATCATCAGCGGGCTCTTGGTGTCCGCGTCCGGACCCCCACAGGAGTAGCTCTTGCAGTAAAGAGGCGCATGTGCGCTTCATAAGAGGAGAGGTAGTGCACAGTTTGCTACTCCTTTGGAGGCCCAGTCGGGGACACCAAGAGCCCGCTGATGAGCCAGCTTGGTGTCCTAGGCGAAACCCCACACAAGACAAGGCACAAACCTAGAAGATTTGCTGAGTTTTAATAATAACATTGCTCTCCCCTTTCTATCATAATATCCTAACACGTGCCCGCAGGTCTTGCCCAGGTCTCCGCTGCTGTGAAAGGAGGAAGCATTCAAAAAGCAAATTCCAATTAGTACCGGCTGTGAACCGCAGGGAGTTTAGTGTGTCTTAAGAGTTAGACCAATTATACGAGCACAGATGTAATCTCTAAGACAAATGACAACTCTCGGCGAAGAAGAAGTAAATGTTAAACACAAACCCGGATTAAGACCAGAGGTAGGATAAATAAAGAGCAAATATTCTTCTCAACAAGCAAGCACTGCTCCTCCTTAAGTTTAACTGTGCCGGTGACATGTTCCTTCTTCGGGGTGAGTGTTCATTGGCAACGCCGCTTTAATTAATTAATTTAACTAACGAATCTCTCAGAAATAATGGAAGGAAATTCCATCCCATCTTTATTGACTACCGAAAGGCTTTCGACCTATTAGATCGTCAGCTTATCGCAAATAAACTTCGTCGACTACTTGGGAACAGTCACTACCTAGCAGAGATAATATCTGAAATGTTACAGCATAACATAATTATCATCAAAGACAGGCTACAGTCATCAGCACACATTGTTCAAGCAAAAAGAGTCTTGCAGGGAGATCCAGTTAGTCCCCTGTTGTTTATCTTGACTGCCTCAGACGTCATAGAAGTTCTTGAAGGCCACGAAGATGTGGTTTCCTTCTACGCTTATGCAGAAGATATGGTGATAGGGTCTTATGATCTTAGAGCTCTGCAGGAATGCTGGGACAGATTAACACTTTGGGCAGAAAAGAATAACCTACAGCTGAATAGGGACAAAACGGTCGATACGTTTTTTAGAAAGGGTGAAAAAATAGCAGCCTGTGAAGAACTGCATCATGAAGGAGAGCCACTGAAATTAGCAAAGCACTTGAACTATTTAGGAATCACGTTACAGACTTCTGGTAGTACGTTCACGAAACATCTCGATAACCGAATAACAGCGATGAATGACATCAAACTCCTTAGAAGAATGTCTATTAATACAGCCATGAAGATTTTTTCCAGTAAAATAATTCCCATTGTGACCTATGGTATTGAGTTGTTTTGGGGCTACCTTAATAAAACCAACCTTAAGAAAATTGAGACAATTAAATCGACGTTTCTCAAGAAGATTATCTGTGTTTCCAAAAATACACCATCCAGACTGACTTACGAGCTTCCAGGTGAGCCATTCTTCATAGAAGAACTCCGTGTAAAAGCTGCTCTTGCCAGCTAAAGGTGCCTACCAGGAACTACTGGAAGAGATTCAAGCCAAGCATGAGGCGATTGGCTAGATTTCTACTCCACAGAAGCTATGTTGAACCCTGCAGAATGGAAAAGACCAGGCTATGAGTTGCGTCACACATGGACAAGATTTGCAGTGCATGGTTTTCATTTTTGAGTCTGTAAGACGGAAGTTTACCATTCGCCTGCTGCAGAGTGTATTTGCAAATTTTGTGGTAATCGTTGTGATCGGTATCACTCCCTGGAAGCTGTCGCTCAAGGAACTGTGTAGCGACAATGATCCTCCATGTTAGTCTGAAATGTACAGTAGTATTGTAATGTAATTTTCTTTGGCCATTGGCTGCAATAAATATGTATTTTAATTAGTTCCTGGTTTTATTGTCAGAGGGAACTCTGCACTATTGGAGAATGACATCATGGCGCGAAATTCTCAATTAACGCTTTTCTGATGCGTGTTCACGTGACCTATCGTGATTTTCATCGAAATACAGTCGAAAATGGTTACAAGATAGTTCAAGGGGAAAGTGTTATTCGGTATACCCACTTTGTTGTATGGACCCCCCAGGGGCTCACAACTTGTTAGACGTGGGTTGGCGACCACGGGACCCTAGCTGAGTCCGGCATTGCTTCCACTTACTTGTGCCGGTCTCCTCTCTGGCATCTTTCCTATCGAACTCCCTTGGTCAACTCTTGTTCCTTTCCGATCCCGACGCACAGTGGGTCAAAATCGAAATCTAGGAGGACACAATTATTTATTTTCATAATTAAAAAATCGAAATTTATTATTTCTACAGCATTCTCATAGAACTGCCGCTCACTATTCTGGGATATAAACGCATCTTAGTGTAAATCTGTCACCACTGTTCGAGCAGTCTGAATTGGAGGGTGAATGTTAGTGGCTGTGGTTTGGTTGTCTTTGTGGTTAGTGTGATGCTTTAAGATGGAACATGCAGCTGAATTGTAACGTGTTTCAGTTATTAATGGGCATAAGTGTTACGAAATTTTAACTATATTTGCATTATATAATATTTAAGTATTATATTTAAAATTATATTTTCACTTAGATTTTTAGTATGTCGCGTCACTCTGCGTCACTTTCTACTTAATGTCAAAATGTAGATAAAGTCTTGTAGTTTACGCCTGTTATAAGATTGTTTGCATCTTTTTGCAACTTACTTAGTTATTTTACGTTTTAGAAGATGCCGCGCAACCAGTTCTCACACGTTTGCAACTGTTTGAAGCACTGGGTTCGACGATTATGTCAAAAGTGGAACTTTGTGACTTTGTTAAAAGTAAATTTGGGGTAGAAATTTGTTCGGAAAAGATAACTGAATGCTCCATCCAACTCCTAGTCATAGACAATTTCTTGCATGTGTAGACGTAGCTCAAAAAAGTCTTAACTGATGTTTATTGTGAAGTAAACAAATTATATACGTTGCTATCACTCTAAATTCATGATTGAAACGTAAAAATAATTTTGTCTCCCTAGATTTCGATTTTCACCCACAGTGCGACGGTATTAGAGTATCCGGGGCCTAGGGAGTCTTTCACTCTCCCGTCTTAATGGGCCCTTGTCTCATCTTTCCTGATACCTCATTCTTCGGGTGGTCAGACCTCTTCTGTTCTCTTGATAGCATTGTGAGGTTTGAAGCCATTTTTCAGTGTTGCCTAAGTAAACAAAAGTTTGGTGCTTTTCAGTCGGTAAACACGAATGTAGCCAAAAGATCTGGGTTGTGCCCTAATCCTGAAATAAATTACATGAGATTAATAAATACACTTGGTTGACCAGTTTCGATCGTCAAGCGATCATCATCAGATCCATTACACTTAGGCTATAACATCTATGTTTGAGAATACAGGTGAAAAATGTTTACGATATGTACAATTATTTAGTTTCAGTATTGGTACTGCAACTGTCGGTGTATGCTAAATGTAGTATATCTTATGTTAGGTGAAATGCTAAAATGGTGATAAAAATCCGGAGTTTGTCTATTTGGGGTGATTATATGGTTATAAAAAAAAGTCCTCTCGGCACGCCAGAAGGCGGAGGTAGATTTCACCGGACAAACTTGGGGATAGGCGAAAATAGGCGGAATATGCAGGTTTTCGTAGAAGGATCAGACCTCATCTATTGCGAGAAAGTATTTTATAATTGGAGATTAATTAACTTTGTTTTTTCGTCATTTTATGCATATTTTAAACATTTTATTGTCTTATGATGACGGTAACCTTCTTGTCATTTGGAGTACATTTTTATACTTGTGGTCACACTGTCCTTATGCAAGGTTTCGACACTGATGTGTAACTATGTGACGGTCTGTTACTTCTTCACGCAAAATTATATCTCCCGCAGAGATTTTGGTTGGTTCCTCAGTTTAGCGTCTGCGACAACGCAGTCATGTAACCCCGTGTACTTTGGGTGAGTGTAGAATCTGTCTGATAAACGGTGTGAATTGTGATGGCTGTATTAGTCTGTAATTCAGGTAAGGACTGCAGACGGTCAATTTCAAGCAGTAGTTCCTAATGTTGCTACCACATACTACCGTCAACGACACCTAGCTGTGAACTTGGCTACTAGATGCCACCGCAACCAGCAACTCGCAACGAACGGTGGAACTTTCCCTCCAAAGGAAAGCATACTGAGGGATTCTTAGCGCTCTTAGAAAATCCGACGACTTCGGCCGGCTTTGAACCCGCGACCTTGGGCATAGAAGTTCAGCATGCTACCAGTTACGTCACCGAAGCCGCTTCACACTTAGTCAGATGAAAATCTGAATCTGATCTCGTGCAAGTGCGTTGTCATGGCAACGTCTGATGGCTCATCCCTCATCAATTTAGTAGTGTTGCCATGGCAACCACTGATAGCTCTCGGGATTTTCTTATAATTCCGAAATCATGTTTCTCATCCCTTGGCATAATGGTGGGTCATATCAAAAATTCTTTCAGACAAAAGTTTTAGGTAATTATTAGGGGAATATTGTCCATTTTGTACGGTTTTGATATTGTGCCTATTAAGAGAGATATGATTAATGTTTCCCGAAAAACCCACTTTTTCCCACCCCTTTGGTCAATGGTTGGTGCTATAAAAATCTCTTCAAACATAAAGTTTTGGGCTTTATCTGATACATAGTATGAACTTTGAACGGATTCGATATTTCACATATTAAGATAGTTATAGCAATATTTCACTTTTTCGAAAAAAAGCCCCCCATTTTCACCCCCTTCGACCTATTCAGCCCAGTAACGAACTCGACCGAGATTTTATAGGTATACATATTCGGCAAAAAATTTAAAGTGATTGGTACAAAATTACGGCAGTTATCGTGTCTACAAGAAACTGATATACATATATATACATAAATTATATATAAACTTTTGAACTGACGGTGGTTTTGGGGTCTGGGGGATGTGAAACGCGAAGATATGTCGACATTTTCCGGAAGTCGAAGCATGGAACCCATTGCAATAGTTAGCTTTCTAATGAAATCTACCTAAAATCAACTATGGTTATACAGTAATAATACAGGCTGATACTTATCCGGTTGTCTTCCTGTCTGGAACTTCGAGCAGTTACGTCTTCACTCTAGCACCAGTGATCGAAGTGAAAGTTTGAATAATGAAGCTACGCAATAATTTTCCTTTAATGGTACATAACTCTATTGGCCTATACATATAACAATCCAAAATGGCGACCATCCGACATGTTTAGACGATTCTCAATATCTACGAATCTTTTACAGCAATCAAACTGATTTCTTTTATTTTCATAGGGGCTACAAACATAATTTCACATATAGGACTTACAATAACCTGGTGGGCACAAGTCGAACATGGCTGAGACGCGAAATATAAATATTTAAATGGACGTTTCTCGAGATTTAACCATCCGAGTGCAGTGGAACTTGGTACGGTAAATTCTTATAGAAATGTTAATCCAATGGCATCTAAGTTATTTCAATAGTTTTCATAACCACAAGATGGCAGCTGTACGTAATTTTAAAATCTCGTTTTTACTTCTTGTGCCCTAATCATGCGATTGAAGTTGAAATACTACACCTACACAATAATCTTCATGTAATAGTACATAACACTTAAGACCTACATATATAGAAATCCAACAGGGCGACCATCAGTAATATTGGGCGGTTCTCATCATCTACGATTCTATTACAGCAATTTAACTGAAATTGTGTTTGTTGATAGAGGCAATTAACATACGTAGGATATATGAAAATAGGCTTTAGTTCTTCACGAAACTACTTGTTATAACATGTTCTCGCTTTAATAATTTTGGAGACCACTATATTCTCTGTTATTTCCCCACGGAGAAATAATGCTAAGGTAGGAACATTGTTGAATTTAATGACGAACGGGCGCAGGTCTTTCTCTTTCATTTCATTAATCTGTAACAAGACGCGTCCCTTTTATTTCCTCAAGAACAAATTACAGAACGTATTTCCCTTGTTTGAAGAAGACATGTTCAAGTGGGACGCCGGAGGCTTTTTCGAACGGCTCATGAATTCTCCTTGTTACAACTTCAGGGAGAAGAGAAAGGAAAATAATAATGGTGGAAAACGAGACGTTGTATTACGTTTTATTTTAATATTAATATTACCGTTGTTGTAGGAGAAGGTATAAGTGTATTAAAAGTTGAATAAAACCACATTCTGACTTGTAATAATAGCGGCAAAAGAAAAGAAATATTTTTCATCCCAATTAGAGGAATTAATTTTCTTCACAGTGCCAGTATAGCATTGGGCTCATCAGTTGGTGTGGTAACACCATTCTAAGGAAGATATTTGGCCTGGAATTTGAGACATGAAATCAATTAAATAGAGATTTTAAATAGGCACAGTCGTACAAAATATTACTACAGTGAAACCCCTCAAATCCGAACCCCAGAAATCCGAAATCCCGGGTAATCCGAACGAGTTATTTTCGACAATTTCAAGTTTGAAAAAAAAAAAAAGAGAAACTTATTTTAGTAATAAAACAATTATATATTCTACAATATAACGTTATTTTAAATAATTAGTTGAAAAATTAACAAAGAAGTACAGTTGGCATACCTAACGAAGTGTAAAGGTGCCTAAGCTACAAACTTATCTCATCAAGGATTGATAAACGGAAAAGTTGGTTATTGTAATTTCTTAGGTTAATCAATTTGCAAAAACAATGAAATAACGATAGAAATACACAAAATATAATTTAATCTTTCACTTGAAATCAGTTATCTTCAAATTGTCGAAGTGACGAAAACATTTCCGCGGTGGCAATCGTGCGCCAGCGTCGCATGAACATGACAACGTTTGGCGTAACTACTGCGTGATGTTCTACGAAGCGCAATGCGATGTCAAGAGGAGATGCAGCTTCAGTATAAGTCACATTGTCTGTCCAAGTTTCTTCTTCCTCACTGTCGCTAGCTCAACGTAGTCATATACCGTAACGAGGGCTGGTTATTATGTTATGGATATTTTCGGCTAATCCGAACAAATTGAAATCCGAACAGGCTACAGCCCCAATTAGTTCGGATTTCAGGGGTTTTACTGTATGTCCTTACTGAGTTTCATTGATATCCCTCCAGTCGCTTAGATTGTATTACGGGTGACACACACAGACATACGCACACGCACACACACATACACAGAGATGGAAAAATGGTGTTGATATAACCCTCTTTTTTTTCAAAAATGAAAATTGGCAAAAAACGCAAATCACGCAAACGAGAAGGTAGGAACAAAATGTTCAGAAACTGGAATAATATAATACAAAAGTGACTTCCGAGGCACCAGAAAAGGTTGCATTAATTCACTCCTTCATACAAACATTCATTCAATTAACATTCAATCAATCATACAATGAATCAATTTATCAATCAAACACAAACAGAAATGATCACAATATGCATTACGTTATTTTACAGCCCACTTGAGAAGTTGACAGAGAGTCACGTGAACTCTCCATCTAGCCGTTTATTGACTGCAAGCGCATGAATTTGTTTGTGAACATTTCTATTTGTAATAAAATTAAGACTAGGATTTGAGCAGGAGGCGTGTATGGCTTTAAATTGGGAACCACCGCGGTATTCGTATGGAGTATAAATGCAGGGCTGGCCTCAAAGCCTATGGGACACATACGGCCGCTTGGGGCGCCATTGAAGCCGGCGTCTTTTTTAGTTTTTCGTTATAAAATCATATTTTGATTTTGCCGTGCTATAAAACTTAAATATAAACTTTGGTGCCCCTGAATATGTAAAAATATTAAGCATTAAATCTCGACATTTTATTGAGATATTAAATCTTAATATGCTTTTAGTAGGCAGGACGATCTGGTTTGGGAAGGAATGTGCAGATGCTCCGGAACAGAGAAAGGAAGCCAGGAATAAGTGGCTGCAAGAGGCTGATCTGGCGCAGGGTAAAGAACGATTTGAGGAGGTTCGAAGGGCTACCCAAGCAACTCTGAGAAGGGCAAAGAGGAAATATGTCAAGGACATCATCATTGCGGCAGAAGCAGACTTCAGAGGAAACAATACCAGGGAAATGTTTCAAAAGGTGAAGTATTTTAGCAAAGGTTACCAGTCGAGACAGAAATTTGTCAAAGATTCTAGTGACAAAATTCTGACCAACGAATATGATATCGCCAAGAGATGGAAGGAGTACTTCGACCAGCTTCTCAATTGCGAAGACCCTGAAATAGTATTTCAATTCCAGTCTCCAACCACAGTCGACTTGCATTATCCGCCACCCACTTTGGATGAGATCATAATCCAGATCAAACGGCTCAAGAAGATTAAAAGTCCGGATGAAGATGGAATACAGACCGAGATGATCCAGGAAGGAGGAGAGAAACTAACAGAGAAACTGCACAGTCTGATACAAGCAATCTGGATCAAAGAAGAACTACCGTCAGAAAGGAAAACAGCTCTGATTTGTCCAATCTATAAGAAGGGTGACAAATTGAAAAGTGATAATTATCGAGGAATCGCCCTGCTTTACGTCTGCTACAAGATCTTGTCCAACTGCCTCATAGATAGAATTCAACCAGTGGCAAAATCAGTGCTTGGTGATTACCAGGGAGGCTTTCGGCTGGGGCGTTCCACAGTAGATAATATCTTCGTTCTCCGACAGCTTACTGATAAACTGGGTGAATATGGCAAAGAACTCCACGTGTTATTCGTAGATTTCAAGAAGGCCTATGATTGCATACAACGAAAGAGCCTGCTCAGTTGCCTAAGAGAGTTTGGAATGGCCGAGAAACTCATCAACTTGGTAGCGATCTGCCTGAGCGAAACACGCGGTAAGATAAAAAAAAAATGGGAAATCGAGTGGCGGAGGATTTTGAAATTTTGACGGGTCTCAGGCAAGGAGACGGTTTATCTCCTACACTGTTCAATTTTGCCTTGGAGAAAATCACACGTGAGACCTTTCGAGAGAATTTTGAAGGAATCCAAGTCGAAGGGAAGAACCTAGCATACCTTGCCTACGCAGATGATATCAGTTTACTCTCCAACTCTCAGGAAGAGTTGAGGCAAATGACCAGAGCACTCAAGGCAGCTGCCAACAAATTTGGGCTAATCGTGAATGAAACCAAGACGAAGTACCTCAATATGACTCGCGGGCAAGGCCACGTTTTTGGGGAACTACAATCACTCCGGGCAGGGGACCAGACCTACAAGAGGGTCCATGAATTTAAGTACCTAGGATCGCTTTTCACGGAGAACTCATCATGTGAGGCAGAAATCAACGCCAGGATCCAAGCAGGAAACCGAACTCTCTACAGCGTAACACAGCTTCTTCGGTCCAGATGTCTCTCCAGACAGTTCAAAATTCGTCTGTATAAACCTCTGATCCAACCCGTTGTACTATATGGATGTGAGACATGGAGTATCCGAAAACAGGACTTTCATAAACTACTCGTTTTTGAGAGAAAAGTTCTTCGGAAGATCTTCGGACCGGTGAGGGATGTACACACGGGTGAATGGAGGATTAGACACAATCATGGAGTAGAAGACCTGTACCATGATGCCACCATAGCTGGAACCATCAAAACCAGAAGACTGCAGTGGGCTGGACATGTAGCCCGGATGGAAGACCACCGATGGCCACGGAAGCTACTGGATGTCATCCCCACAGGAAGAAGACCACCAGGGAGACCAAGGAAGCGGTGGAGTGATGGACTCCATGAAGATCTGCAACAGGCAGCGATACGTGTGGACAGTTGGCGGATGGCAGCTATGGATAGGAGACGATGGAGAAGGAAACTTGTAGCAGCGCGCGGTCCACTGGGCCTGATCGCGTAGAAGGAGAAGAAGAGGCTTTTAGTATGGTATTTTGATTTTCAGTTTCAAATAGGAACATTATATTTCTGATAATTTTTAGTCGGTAATAGAAAATTCATCTAATTAAAAACTCTTTCTCTGTCCCTCTCTCCAGCAAAGATTTTTAGCCTACTTTTCACATTTTGCAAAAATGAGGAAAAATAGACTTATGGAATCGGGCAAATGTCTGTCTGTCTGTCCTTCTGTCTGTCTGTCTGTCAGACTGTGTGTGTGTCCCCCCCTATCAACTCCTAAACGGCTGCAGCAATCGAAACAATATTTGGTAGGAGTAAAGAGCTATACCTGAATATCTCCCGGCCATATTAGAAAATGATGTCAGTGCTACCAACTGATGAAAAATCGTAATTTAAATTTGAGCTCCATGTTGGATATATTGGAAGGTATGAATGGGAGCTATTTCAAACTTGGCACGCGTATAGATAATAATATTGCAGTTTAATTTCCAGGAGGCCATACATGGCAGTGTTGCCAAAATGATTATGAGCCTGCTGAAAGGTCCAAATTTTAAATGCATATAACTTCTACACTATCAATTGGATTTCAACCAAATTTTGTATGTGCTATTTGTACATAAACAGATATGACTGAGCATATTCTTAAGAGCCACCAGGGCTGCCAACTGTTAATAAATGCTCTCAATTTCTTTAAAATCAAATACCCATATATCAGAAAGTATGCAAGCTAACAGCTTTAAACTATGCAGACGTATAGTACTGCCCCCGTAAATTGAATTATATTGAGACCACGATGGCTGTATTGGCAAAAATGAATAAAGTTATGAATGTCATAGTTGTGACGTGGATATTCATGACGTAGGCACGGATGACGTAGAATTCATGTAAGTAGGCTGGTTGAGCTGAGATTCTTGGTGACGTCATGATTTTGTTCGAGAAAGATCTTAGATTTACGACGCAGTCGCAGGAAACAAGGTATCGTGCTAAGGAAGAAGTTACGCTATTGGAGGAGAGACTCGAACCAATGAACGATAGTTTGGAAGGAAGACGGAGATTGCTGAAACTACGATATTTGATTGCTTTTGGCATGCAGATTTGTGGAAATCTATTTTCAGTTATGGCATTGATTTAGAATTTTGAAGAAATTAATTTTGAGTTTTTGAAATTTGAAAATCCGTCAAGTATAGCCAAAGTTGAAACTTCTAGCAATGACGGAGGAACGAACTATGGAAGGGATGGATACGCCCCTTAAGAAGTTGATAAAAGGTCGTGCACAGGAGAGAGGAGCTCTCATATTCTCTCATATCTCTCATACCGCTGATAACGCATATATATTTCTGATGTCAGATAGTCATTGTCGAGTGAATAAGTGAAGCAAGTTGTCTTTAGCGTGTGGTTAAAGCCCGGCGCATCGAACGAACACGGAGCAGTTCCATTTTACGCTGCTCGAAACTAGGTGAAGTTGTAACGCTCACATTAACGTTTCTACCAGATAAGATATAAAGAGTTAACTTCTGCCTTCATTATAATTCAATTGGGCAGTACAACATTGAGGTGTGTAGAAGATTTGAACAATTTCACAGTTATACTTTGAAAGATATTGACACTTTAAGGCTGCAGACAAAAGTGATTTTCTCGCCACCTGAGAAGCACTTTTAAAATTCCACAGTATACACTACGGCTGACACGTGTTACAACCGTGATATTGGAGAATACGTTTGCTAATACAACGATACATTCTATTATGGAACATTATAATCTTGCAGTGCATTCAATGATTATAACAGAAGTTGAGATGGAAGGCTAAGGCTTTAATGCAATTGGGACATATATCGATGGAGTGAAGTAACAGCATGGAACTTCGTTAAACGTCATTCTACAAAAGCGAGCATGTAGTGAACATCCAACTACACTCATGCATCGTGAATCCATCGCTGAATTATATCAAAAGACAGTGGAAATATTTTCATACTCCACGATTATGAATATTTCTGCGGAAATAACTGCAATAAACTTCATGGCGAATTACGACTGGAACTTCAGGGAACTTTCAAGAGAGGCCAGGGAGGACCCGGCTCACAAAGAAGAATTTTGCCAGAAGGATGTCTTTCGTATACGCGGAGCAGTGCAATTTCCGAAGAAGGAAGCAGTTCGATTCTCCGAGGACGCTGATTCCAGGTTCGAGGTCGGAGCACATCTTCACGCTGGTGAAATGGAACCAACAGCAGTTTTCTTTGAAAACTTTCCTCTAGAACTTCAATCAACAGATAAGGTAGTCGTGGACGTTTCTTGTATTATTTGAGTCATGAATGATTAAATGATTTTAGAGCGTTAAAATCTAATACGTTATCGACGATCTTTGAAATACTAGTCGTTTTATGAACATGATTGCAACATAGACATTTATCATTGCATTATAGACAATTTTATGAAATATGAACTTTGATTACGATTTATTGAATACACTATAGTAATGAACATTTGATAGGAATTTTTCTCAATTATAGATTGGAACAATAATGTTTGCATTCCACAATCTAATTGTATTCTATTCGACTATTTATGCAGTTTAGATGAACTTTGTTTGAAGATAGTATTTTTATACTGCATTACTTTGAAGATATTAATCTCAATTTTGATAGACCAGGGAGGAGTGTCTAATCGTATTTGCTATTAAATTTATTTGTGATTGGCAAATTTTTACTTCATATCGATTTATGAATGAAACCCACGAAGGTTAAATAATAACAGTCATTAATACAATTGATGAATATAAGAATTTTTAAAGAGGAACTATGGATGTATAATCGTTAGTTCAGTGGACCTGTAAAAGTCGCTGATGAGTAATGCCCTTGAATAATGAAGGAGGTTCCCACAGTAATAAATGAAGTTGTTGAATTTATGAGTGGAGGTTTTTGTATGTAATTTGGAAGATTTTGATGCCATATATATGAAGATATATGATGAATTCTGGGCCTATTGTTGAGCAATTTTGTGCGTTTTGAGCGAAGTATTTTTCCGCTGAATGTATTGTCCTGGTTCTTTGAAAGTTATTCATGTGAAGATACTGTTAAAGTTAACAAGAGTGTTAAATAATTTGAGATGAAGATTTTGAATGGAGGTTACCGTCACAAATAATTATAATTATTATTAAACCTTATTAAACCTGAATTTGACATTTAAATATAACTAACCTTCATTGGTCGATTATATCAACACAATTTGAGTAATTATCAACCGGATAAACGTGTGGTTTAATGTATTTCTTGTATAAATAATATAAACAATATTAATATTGTAAATAATTTTGTAAATATCTTTGATAACAATTTGTAATGAAAGGGATTAATAGAGGCGTGTATAAAATTTTCAATTGTCGTTTGACATTGTTATAAATAATTTATTATTGTTATAAATAATTAATGAACTTTTGTTATTAACATTTAGAGTTTTGTTTTTATACTCTAAACAACGCTAATTAAGCAAGTGGATTGAACAATTAAACATGATTTGGGATTGTTGGAGTAATCCACTGGTGTTTGAATGGAGCATTTAAAACATTTGCGTGATAATATTTCAGTTGAGATGTGGACATTTAACGTGTTTTGAAGGGAGAGCTAAGCTCTGATGTAACTCGCATATGCTAGGGTTGAACGGAGGGGTGAGTCCACTTTGACGGTGCAGGTGTCTTGCAGCTGGCCCGGACAACTGTATGATAGAGGCCAAGGACGTTTACATAATAGCCTTGTGGCTATAAATAAAATATGAAGTATATAAACACGCAAACCATTTGATATATGTGTCTCGTCCCAAATCCCGTTTCCATTCCAAGTGCATTATTATTTTTACGTTATTTTGAGCTTGAGAAAGCTGAAACATTATATGTAGAGAATACAGGTCCTACAGGAGGACATGGTTATGTGGTCGATGGCTTCTGATTGCCACGTGGATTTTGTTGTTTTATTTTTGTTAAATTCATTCTTTTTGTGAAATAAATTATTGTGCAGTTTAAAGTTTCTCGTCTTCGTTTTGGTTCATTTTAAATATCATGGTGGAGGTTATTGTGAGGGCATACTTTAAGTGATCCAGTTGACAACCCAGTCCCCGAGATAAATTTAAGAGGTAAGTAAAGGTAAGTATGAACCCCCGTATATTTTGGTGTGTTCCACAATAATTTCTTGTTAACTATTGTGCTCTAATCTCGATAGTATCTGTCAGTGCCATTTTCATTGATGTAGCTGTGCCGGTGCGTTTGATTATTGGCAATCCGATTGAGGGGGCGGATATCTGACAGCCTACTATCCTGATAACGGGGACAGTACCTGACATTCTATATTAATTTGGAGTAACTTATATACGTCAGTGCTACCAACATGATTCTAAGCCTGCTTAGAGGTCCAACTTTATATACATGTAACTTCTATATTATCATTTGGATTTCAACCAAATTTCGTGTGTGCTATGTGTACCATAACATATATGACTATGCCGATTCTTAAGAGTAACCAGGGCTGCCAACTGTTAATAAATACTGTCTCTATTTTGTATTCTGTACCTTAAGAGATGGAACTAAGAATATATTCAGTCATCAGGGCTGCCAACTGTAGTTCTCTATTAGGCTACATTATGCCAGGTATACAGTATTTCGAACTGAATAGAAATTTCGATACTACCATCTTAATTTCGTCATTATTCTAGATAAATCCCTATAGATTAATCATGGGCATGAATCTTAAATTTTAAGAAAAGTAGGCTCTTTTGTTCGTCATGGAACTTCTTGTTTGTTATAAGTAGGGCCCGGATTTTTTTAAAAATGCATATGCATATGCATATTTTGACATATTTTGAGGTTTATTGCATATTCTAGACGTAACAGCATATTCCGTTATATATGTCTGAATTTAAGGACAATTACAAGAACTACTAAAATAAATCTGTTTTGTGCATCCCTAGCTAGTTGCCTATATTATGTGCATCCCTCACTAATTGGCGTTTTCGACTCTCTGTGTAACGGCACTTTACTTTCACAACTGACAATGGTAACAGATAGCTTAGGTATGGGTAGGCAGGCTGGCTGGACTTCCCGGAATTCCTTTCTCTACCACAGTAGATAATAATCTCAGGGGGTTGGGCAATTGGTCAGTACAGAAGTATTTTCAGTTCACTAGTTACGTTCCAGTTTAATGCCCTGCATCTCAAGTGTTAGTTTCTAAAAATGCCTAAGGAAAAGAGCAGGAGATGAGATTTACTAAATCAGTGGGTGTCGGGTAATAGGGACTATTCAACAGATGGTGTCATCGTGTACTGTCAAGTTTGCTCAAAGGAAGTAAAATGTGAAAAGACATTTCAGCTTGAACAGCGTTCAAAAACAACTGCACATATTAAAGCAAAGGAGGAGAAGAACAGCACACCACAACAACTACTTCTTACGCAGGTAAAGCCTAAGTCCGGTATTCTTAATACATATTCAAATGATCTTGGTAGGGCTTTCGTATGCAGCAACATTCCATGGAATAACTTAAACAATCCAGTTCTGCGATCATTTCTTGAGAAATATTGTGTAAATCAAAAAATACCAGATGAATCAACTTTTAGGAAAAATTACCTACCTCCGCTATATGAATCTACCCTGGAATTGATCCGTTCTGATATCGGAAGGAACTATGTCTGGATATCGGTGGATGAGACAACGGATTCATGTGTTCGTTACATAGCAAATTTCGTGTTTGGTAAATTACATCCAGACGAACCCGGTAAGCCGCATCTTCTTGCTTGTAAAGTACTAGAGAAAACCAACCATAGCACAATAGCAAGATTTGTAAATGATTCTCTGCGACTATTGTGGCCATCTGAAATTGAGGATAATTGTTGTAATGTGCTTGTACTGCTCACAGATGTTGAAAGCAGAAAAGGCCATCCAAGTATTTTATCCGAAAATCATACATGTAACGTGTTTAGCGCACGGATTACACGGCATTGCAGAAGAAATACGCACACAGTTTCCAGCTGTTAACAATTTAATTGGATGTGGGAAGAAGCTGTTTCTGAAAGCACCAGCTCGTGTCCAGTTCTACAAAGATTGTCGACCTGAAGTTCCTTTGCCTCCTGAACCTGTCCTGACTAGGTGGGGGACATGGTTACCTGCAGCATCATTTTATGAGGATAATTTTAATGAAGTGAAAGAAGTGGTTACAAAACTTGAAGATGAGCATATTGCGTGGGTCCGTGATGCAAAAGTTGTGTTTGAAACCGCTACTGTTTATCAAGAAGTGAATTTCAATCATGCACATTTTTTCTCAACTTCCAAAAGCCATTGAGAGCTTAGAATCTTCTGGTACTCCCCTCCATGAATCACTTGATCTCGTTGAGAAAGCTGCATCTTCATTGAATTCCGCTCCAGGCGAAATTGGAGAGAAGATCAAATGCAAGTTAGAAAAGGTGTTGAATTTGAACCCAGGACTGAAGAAGATTAAGTTAATTAGTCAATACTTGAGTGGAACTAGGGTATCCTTGCCAGATGTATGCTCCGAAACTTTGGTGCCCGTGTATAAGTACTGTCCAATCACGTCAGTTGATGTAGAACGATCATTCTCAGCCTATAAACTCATTTCGACGGACAATAGACATATTTTGTCTCCAGAAAACATTGAAAGACTACTAGTTACCTATTGTGATGCTTCTTTTTTCAACAAATGATACCTGTAAATAGGTAAGTGAATAAAATTGCATGTTTTAAGTGCATATTTCATTATTTCCGTGCATATATTCTAACTTTTTAGTGCATATTTGCATGCATATTTTCAGGTTTTTAGTGCATATAAATCCGGGCCCTAGAAGTTTTAATTGCCATGAAGTATCAAGGTAAACACTATTGATTCTGATTCAATTTTGAAAGGCTTTGCCAAGCTTAAGGCGATAAAAGTATTTTTTAGACAGTTTGTTCATAAGAAGTCTTTTATGATACAGTCCCTATTTGTTGTTCTATTGGTCAATGTTTCATTTAATGTAAACACAAAACAGGATTGTTTATTTTAATTTGTAATGGTTTTTGGGCTAATGCCCTGTGAAAATAAAATTAACTACCACCGGACGTTTCGAAGGAACCTTGCCTCCTTTCTCTATGGAATTATACAATGTGGCCAAAGAAAGTATATCAATGAGATTACACAAATCTAGATAAATTCCTCGGTTCGTCACCAGAGAGCAGCTGCCAGAAATTACTGTATGGACCATGGTAGAACGGCGAATAGATGATGATGATGATAATTGTTGTTTTAAGGGGCCTAACATCCAGGTTATCGGCCCCTAATGGTCTGTGTGATAGCGAAAATGTCAATGAAGTGGAAACCAGAACGAAAAGTAAGTGACCAGGAAAATACTTACAAAAAGGAACTCAGATTGAAACTAGTCACAAAATGGAGAGCGGTAATACTTACAAAAGGGAATTTAGAACGAAAATACTCACAAAAGGAATAAAGCGAAAAATACGCACAAAATATAGGTGAAGTTCAAAATACGTACAAAATGCAAAGAAAATCAAAATACTTACAAAATGCAAATGAAATTGAAAATACGCACAAAATGTAATGTAGATTCAAAATACCAACAAAATGCAATTGAGAATTAACTACTTGAACAAAGCGGGGTAGGTTGAAAATACAAAATGCATTGAAATTGCTTACAAAATGTATGGTAGATTCAAACTTCTCATTTGGATGGACAATACTTACTAAATGCAATTTAGATTGAAAATACTTACAAAATGTAATTTAGATTCAAAATACCCACAAAAATGCAATTGAGACTTAACTACTTGAACAAAGCGGGGGTAAGTTGAAAATACAAAATGCAATTGAAATTCAAAATACTCACTAAAGGACCCCCACGATATTGAAAGACTTACTAAAAAGCAAAAAGATTGTCAATCCTACAAAATGCAATCGAGGTTGAAAAACACTTACAAAATGCAACGGAGATTAAAAACACCCACAAAAGGGAGTGGAGACGCAAAAATAACAGTGCGGGAATCTTAAAGGGAAAAAGAAATATAATGAAAAGGAAAACGACAGGAAAGTGAAAGAGGAGAGGGTCCTCCCCACAGGTAAGGGACAAAATGGTGAAACCGGACCCAGCTCAGGAATCCTTCGGGGTCGCCAACTCCCGAACTCACCAGCCGTGAACTCCTGAGGGTGTAGCACTTTCTAGGGTGCACCAGAAGTGGTGGGGCTACATACACCCTGCCTCCTTGAGGGCCTTGAGCAGAAGGCAGGAGATAACAGGAAAAGAAAAAGAAGGCTGCCCCTTCGCAGAAGGAAGGGATCAGGAAAGGTGAGACAAGGGCCAATGAAGGCGGGAAATGAAGAGACTCCCTAGGCCTCGGATACCCTAATACCGTCTGGGTCGGAAAAGAACAAGAGTTGACCAAGGGAGGTCGACAGGAAAGAAGACAGAGAGGAGCCCGGCACAAGTAAGTGGAAGCAATGCCGGACTCAGCTGGGGTCCCGTGGTTGCCAACCCACGTCCCACTAGATGTGAGCCCCTGGGGGCACGGCGAACAGAGTAGTAAGGAAGGAGAAGATAAAGGGTGCAGAGGAAAAATATAGAGACTCCTCGAATAATGAGGATGTCACAAATAAGGAGAAAGGGGGTGGGGGAGGGTTTGATGGATATAAGGAAACCGAAACAAAAGGGAAGCGTATCTGAACGACACCTGACGTCATACAGGCACCGGCGGAAAAACAAATGGAAACTCCTCCCGTGACGAACAAAGGAGATCAAATCCCTGCTCTGAAGCCAAGAAGAATTTCTGGCAGCTGCTCTCTAATGACGAACAGAGGAATTTATCTAGTTTTTTGTAATCTCATTGATACACTTTCTTTGGCCACATTGTTTAATTCCATTGATAAAGGAGGCAAGGTTCCTTCGAAACGTCTGGTGGTAGTTAACTTTATTTTCACAGGGCATTAGCCCAAATATCCGGGCCGTGAATGCCTTAATCTACATAATACAATAAGAATAGAAAATGGACTCTCCCGGGTTTCCGGGACCAAATTTTGGGTAGATTATTGGCTGAGGAATAACCTACCCACCAAGGGAAGATGATAAAGAAGAGGAGGTAGGTTTCGGACTGGAGAAAAAGGATAGAGATATAGGATGAGAGTCCCACAAAAGTTATAAATTTAACTTTAAATTCACTCAGAGGCGGTTGCCACTGCAAATCAGTTCTCAGATACCTAAAGTGAGTAGGGACCTGGTCGAAGCTAACGGGAAGCGCAGCTAAGACTTGGGCGGTTTGCCAGAGAAAGGCTTTAGCGTATTCCCTCTCAAGCATACATAAGACTACTATGGGGAAGGGTGATAGTCTGGCAAGACAAATAGTAACAGATTTATTCTGTGTTAACGAGAGCATGAACCTAGGAAGAGTTAGGAAAGCCAGGATCCTGCCTAACTGTAGTGCTTGCGAAATGATAAATCCAAAAACAAATATTTAATTTATTTAACAAGGCAAAGGAAGTTGATAACTTTAACAAATATATTTTCAATTTGGTTAACAAATTTGGGGTCACAGACCTCAGAAAGCATTAAACGTTTGCGCCAGGCAATTAACAATTTATGAGGTTTCGAAACTTATATATTTTCTAAAATCTTTGTAAGATTAATTTAACAATAAATAGAGTACAAGGTGTGTACTTTAAGAAACTCCTGAGAGAATATTCTAGAGAGAGGGACAACTTCGAAAATAACAATAAGAAAAACATGAAGAATAAGATAGAAGTTCCTACAACTTCTTATATTTAAGCTGAATTACTTTTGGTTATTATACAAATAAGGACAGGTCACTTACTGTGAAACCTGAAGAGAAAATGAAAAGGAAGGTTCTCGACCTCCTATGTTTAAATAGGAATCACGAGCCAAATGGGGCAGTTTCCATTTCGTGAGACCTAGAAATAACTCACTCAAGAGTTGAAAGAATTGCTTTCCCTGATTATAAGGTAGAAACAATGTAAGCTTGAACCGTGTATAAAACACGTAGTTATGCATAAATTAATTAATGATAAACAAGCAAGATGGAAGGGCACTTCGTTAGAGTGACACCTTATTGGAAATGATCCAGAGTTACAATTTGATTAATATGGTTTGTTAGTAGAAGGTTTAGGAAAGATCAATTGGGATTGAGGATAAATGTTCATGGCCTTATTTAATGTAAACGGACGATCGCGATGCGGTAGAAAAGTTGGACAAGCACTAGTTTTCACTATAGTCTGTTAAATAGATGAAAAGTTCACTGTAGAAACACGAAAGTTTATGGGAAAGAAAGTTATTGCAATCGTGGAAAATAACTGGTTGCACTGGATATGCGAAAGTCTATTGCTTGAAAAAGTTTTGAATTACAATTAAATGCGCTTGAACAAATTCAACGGAGGAAAGAAAATTAGCTATGGAGCATTTATTTATAAGGAAGATTTTCTAGTTTAGGATGGCATTGCCACAAGTGAGTGGAACATACATGACGGCGTGACTTGTAGATAAAGTACAGGATCTGGAAGGTTCCAGAACGATCCTAATAGCAGAATGGGGCCAAAGTTATTCCAGCGGTGGAACGAGCTTAAACTTTATAGACAGCGGGTAATAGATGATATCCCACGTGGTGAGAAGATCTCTCATTTAATAAGCATAAGAAATGCTGCTTTTCACCAAGATTGGCTTAATTAGACAAAAGCCCAACATGGAAAATCCCGCGAAGGATGATTATTTCAACAAATAAGTAATTTCACACTGCCTATAAAATATCGTTAAAAGCATGTAGAAGTTAAAACCATGAAGATGAGGTTAAAACTTGAAGTTTGTACTTAACTTTGCTGCATGGCGAAGGTGAGGTTCTCCTTGATGTTTAAAGTTACCACATGGCGTGGAATCTAAATAATGCCTCGTTAGGACAGGAGGCTAGCTCAAGTTGAGCCTTAACTGAGTCGACGGCCGGCGCACAAGTGAGAAACACTCAGCGAAGCACAGAGGGACTAGGGAAGGGGAGGGAGTGGGGGTAGGAGACAAAAGGTATACATATCAGCATAACCAACATAAGAAATTAAATTCTCTTGAGGAGATGGTCTTCAAAGAGTTGATAACAGGCGATACTAGAGCAGCATGGTGAGTGAAAAAGTAGACGAAGTTCTCTTGCTCATGGAGATAATAGCTGGCGATGGTAGCAAATCTGGTGGCCAGATGGATAAGTAAATCCTCTTGCACCAGGAAGAATTGAGGAGCTTCAGAGATTCGCTGCTAGATGACGCTAGGTGGGTCATGGAAGATATACATCTAGAACAGACTCACAAAAGATATAAACGACATGACCATCAAAGAGAAAGTAGAAGATCACTGTTGGTGTTTGATGAAAAGGAAGGAATGAACATGCAAAAGCATTAAAAATTATATTCTCTCGTACCGTGTATTCCAAGAATACACCACATGTCATTAATTAAAAGACCTATGTCTGGGTGTGAAAAAGACGGAGCATCTGGAGTTAAACCCAAGCGACGGTCAGGGGCGGTTCGACCTTGTACATCTAGGGGGGGGGGGGGGGGGGTGAGAATTTAAAAAATGCCGACTGGCTGTTTAACATTGCCGACTATACGTTTAAAAACTGAGCAACGGGAGGGAGTGGGGGATGGGGGAGAGGGAGGGGGGCAAACGACACACAAGACAAATATAATTAATTAAAGGCTTTCATTTAAAATGTATTTTATTAGTTCCAGAATTTTGAATCGCAGGAAAATTTGATAAATGAACAAAATAAGTGTTTAAATATTACAAGAATTAAAGAAAATCTAGTTATTCTTTCTAAAACCGTACTCTACGATGTTTTAACAAGGACTTCTTTTCCACTATCTCCGTAATTTCAATGTCGTCGACCTTATCTTTCGTTGAAAACAACATCATGAGCGAGTCTAAGCGGTCGTCACCCATCGATGTCCGCAAATGATTGTAAATGAGCTTCAACTTGCTGAAGAACCGTTCGGAAGAAGCAGAAGACACTGGGGAAGTTAAAATCAGTCGAACTACTTGTAAGCCACAGTAACTTTTGCGATTTCTTTAAAAGATGAGCACTGTTTACTGGCATCGAGCAGGATTTCAAGCTAAGCCAGCACAAGCTCTTCATCGTGAAGGATGATTTTCGAGTGTGATTGCTTTATAGATCGGACGCGCTCGATGGTGCAGTTTTTTCTATCAGCGGGTATCTTGATAATTATGTGGAATGGCTCTAGCAAACAAATTAGTTTTGCGAGATTGTCTTGCACGCTTGTAGTAAGTACATCCACATCCTTTCTGTATAATGTAAGAAAAGAAATTTCTGGTGTCGTTTCAGCATGCACGTCATACTTCTGTGCAAGTCGCCGGGTCCTGTGGTGCTTTAAGAAGTCTTCCTCCGCATTTACTTGCATACTTTTCTCTAATCACGATGCAGTCTTTATTAATGCGTCCATCTTGCCGTCGTCGTTGATATCTTCAAAAGACTTCAAAGCGCGCTGAATCAGCTGCATCGCGTCTACTACATTCAGCTCCTCCGCTTCTGAAAGCTCGGTTACGTTCTTAATTTTAAACATGATGTTTTTGGTGAAGTACATTCCGCAGATAAAATCAAAGTAGAAGCTTTTTGTGCAAGCCTGACGCAAAATTTCGGGTTTTACTGTCAAATTCAGAATCGAATGAGGTTTTCATCGTTTCCAATGCTGTGACTATCTCTTCATAAGACGTAGAAACAGCTCTCATCGATTCGGCGCGCGCAGTCCACCTTGTTTTTGATAAATTCTTAAGTTGAAGTGAATGTTCAATTTTATCCAGCTCTTTCTGCAAGCTTAAATGTCGTTTCGTGCTACCCGAAAAAAACCTACAATGCTTCACGAGTGTCAAAAAACTTTCGTATAAGTGCGCTAGCATTACAATCTGTCTCTACGAAAATGTTTAACCTGCGAGCTTGGCATGGAACGTACGGAATATATATTTTGCACTTCTCTGATAGCTTTTTCTGAGTGCCGTTGTATATGCTAGACATGTTACTAGCAAAGTCGTACGATTGAAACGCTAGTTTATCGAGTGGAAGTAAAAGTTCTTTTGAATTTAAAATTAAAAATATTTTTTCAGCCAACTCCTCTCCAGTCTTTTTTATTAAAAAAACAGCGTCTATTTTTAAAAGACGCTCCACAGGAACGAGCTCTTCATCTTTTTCGCCGACGTATCGGATATTCAACGCGAGGAGGTCTTTATGTGACATATCGGGAGTAGTATCTGCTATAACGGAGAACATACCGGAGTTCTTGATCTCTTCTGCAATTATTTCACGAGTTTTCCCTCCAAGTAAACGGATGAATTCATTTTGAGAGTACTTGCTCATATACGTAACGTTCTGCTTCCGCGTATTCACTTCTTCCAACCACCTATTCATGACCGGACTATGCCGTGAAAGTAACTTCACAATTTGCGTGAAGTTTCCATTATTTTGAGTGATTCCATCCTCGTGACCTCGGAAAGCCAAACCTTGCCGACAAAGGGTTCTTGCAGTGTCAATAAGTATCTGGATAACTTTTTAGTGGAACTCCTTTTCTTGTTCTTCCTCAATTCTGATCGTCCGTAAATAGTTATCAAGGAGAACGTCTACGTGGCCTTGTGCATTGACAAAGTGACACAAATCTGTCATAGCTGCTTGATGAGCTTCTGAAGTGAAGGGTTCTTGTAATTTTCCCTTGATCTTCTTTCCGCGACTTTTCAATTTGAGCCACTGACGTACTCCAGCGTGCGACCATTCTTCACTTGCGGACGCCCTTCCTCGTCCGTTTGGAAATAAGCCACAGGCAAAACAAAACACCGCGTCTTTTTCAACGCCGTACTTCAACATGGGAAAATCTGTATACCAGGCCGGCTTATTTTCTGGTATGTCTGGATTTGCTGGAAATACACTAAGTTTTGTCTTGAAGGCCACAAATGAAGTCAGGTACAGTCGTTCGTTTCCCGTGATAATTCTTTTCCGTTTTGCAGGATCGCGATTAACAGGTAAATCGCCCGCTTGAAAGGATACTGAGTCTGCCCGCATGTTATTTTCCTCCTCTCCTGCTCGTTGAAGCAACTGACCGCCTTAATCGTGGATTCTGGATAAGCAGTCTTATCATTTCTACCATAAAAAGTTTTGTGTTCGGAATAGCGTCTTCTTTTATTGTTTTCAAAATACCTTCAACTCTTTTGAAATGCGTTATATACTCACTAACTTGGTCAGAAAAAACAATCCACGAAAATTCGCTACTACGCGGTGTAGGACCGTCACCACTACAACCGGCATCCGATGAAGTTCCAGCTGCTCGTAACTTGCGAACGTCAGATGTGTTGGGGGATAGTGGTGGTTCGCGATGAGCAACAGTGGTCAATGGCTCAACGGTAAACGATGGCTCAACGTTAGATGATGGCTAACGTTGGGCGATGGCTCAACGGTGGTAAATGGCTCAACGATGGACGATGGCTCAACGGTAGGTGATGCCTCAACGGTAGATTTTGATTTTAATTTTACCTTAGCTACCCGATGGGTATTAAGTTCAACCCTTTTAAGACGTCGAGCGTCGCAGGGGTGCTTTTCCGAATATTCGTTCCATCGACAAAGTTACTTCGACTTGTCTCCTCCACCCCACCCCGGTTTTCTTGTCACTGGGTTTTAAAACACCCTGTAAGTTTTATTTAATTAAAAAAGATGGTTTAAAAGAGAACAACTCACCCTCCCCCACAAAGGTAGACTTTTATGGATTTATCGGGTATTTTTTCTTGATAACACAATAAAATATAAACATGACAAAAAATATGCATGTATTTATTGTATTATTCTTACGTACGTTTCATGGGTATGCGATGCTCGTGAAAATGTTCCGTGCCGGCGAAAACTCACGTCCCACTGCCACTGTATTTGCACCTACAGGGTCTTTCACTCAAAGTGCGTCCGGCAGCGCGGCGCGTAGAGGCAGCTCACTGAGCTTAGGGTCGAGAGTCCGAAGCATCAATCCAACAGCACTTCCTTCCTTATCTTAATTATGACATATGCTGTGACAGCAGCGTGCTGCGATATGCTCGTCTAACCTTTATAGCTACACGTTCTACCTAGAGCGCTGGGCCGGCCGCACTTTGAGTGAAAGACCCTGTAGTTATCACTGTAAAAGTTGCTGTTTCAGGAACGACTGCTTTCGCTCATTCTCAGTGACCACTGCACTGATCATAGTGAGCACTCCACCCCTTGAGGAACCTAGGAACCATAAACCTGTCAATTTTGTCACAATAGCGCGGATATGTGAGGACGCGCGTAGACAAGCGGTAGCAGGTCATAACATTCCTCCGACAACATCGCAATGAGTTGGCTTGACCTGAAGTTATCAATGCGCTCACCAACACCTTTTGTCTAGCCACATGGCACAGATGCTGGGCTCCCTTCGCTGTGAAGTTAAGTCGCTCTGCATAATGAACGCGGGGTATTACTCCCACCCAGGAACGTGCCGATGAGTTCATCCCTTGCCCTTGGTCCCATATTGCTCATCTGTCATTCTTTCTTCAGTTTCCATACACAGAAACGAAATGGCAAGTGGCAGTAGGTGCACCGAGGACTGGAAGTGAAACTTTTAAAATGGTTATTTTGCCGACTCTTCCTCTTGCCACACTGGGCTATTGCCTGGCTGCACGAAATTATTGCATCGTCCGTTTGTGTTGACTCTCGGTAAAAATTCCGACTGTCAGTATAATAAAAAAAATTAAGACATCGGACCAAATCTTATATGGCCATGCCCCGTTTTGCTTTTTTAAATGCTGTTTTGGGAAATGTTACGACTTCTTCGGGTTTTGCCGACTGCCGACTGATGTCGTATTTGCCGACTGAGAAAATACCTGAGGGGGGTGAGACACCCCCTCCCAACCCCCCCCCCCCTCCCAACCCCCCCCCCCCTCCCACTCGGACCGCCCCTGGCGACGGTACCATTCAAGTCGCTGGACAAAATCTAGTCAAGACAGAATGCTTCAGGTACCTTAGATCTCGTCTTGAGAGTGATGGCAACTTCAATGATGAAGTAAGAGCCAGGGTAAACGCAACCTGGTTGCGGTGGAAGGAGGTCACGGGTGTGCTTTGCGACAAGAAAATGCCACTACGTCTCAAATCGAAGATATATCGGACAATGACGGCCAGTTGCGCTGTATGGAGTTGAATGTCGACCATCCGACAAAATTTCAGAACGTCGCCTGCACGCCATGGAAATGAGAATGCTCCGTTGGACAATGGGCATCTCCCTTATTGACCATGTCAGAAACGACACTATCCGGGATAAAATGGGTGTCGCCCCAATTGTGGACAAGATGAGGGAGAGACGGCTCCGATGGTATGGCCATGCCCTGCGTGCGGTGCCTGATACTGTTACTAACTCTGTCCTTCATTTTGAGGTTAAAGGCCTACGCCCCAGAGGACGACCGAAGCAGCGTTGGCAAGACACAATAAATGGTGACTTGAAGGATACCGACCTAAATCCAGCTGACGCTCGAAACCGGACAAAATGGAGGTCAATGACCAAAAAAGGGGACCCTGCACAAGTGGGACAACGCTAGGAATAAGGAGAAGAAGAAGAAGAATTAAAAGACGAATAAGTTTTTAAGAGTGAAGTGCCAAACCCAGATCTCGCATGTGCCAAAAAATAATACCTTGAACCGGCCATGTATCAATGGAAAACCACTTCCAAGATGGCCGAGGTAGGAATCGAACTCTCATCTTCTCAGTTTTACCTCACGAGGCTGAGTGTACCCCGTTCCAGTCTTCAAACCAGCATTACATTTCTTGGCAGAGCCGTGAATCGAAGGCGGACCTCCACAATGCTAGCCGTTCCACCAAGAGTTTGTGTGAAATCTGATTGATGTGCCAAAACCAGATCCTTGTTAGCTTGGCAACTCTGTAAGACCGTGTTTTGAAAAAGAATATGGTTTTGGAATCTCCGAGGGTCGTGGTGAGTTATATTGTCTGTGTAATGAGAATGTCTGCCATGGCGTCTCGTTGGCGAACCGCAGTGAAGGCGCGTGATGAACGGGCCAGTCCTTATCTGGCAGCCAGAATTAATTGTGGTAATGAGAAGCAAAACAGATATGGAGATATTCCTAGCACGATCACTGCTTCTTTGTGGAGCAGATCAACTGCTTCCATAAACAGACACCCCCAAATGTTTTCAGCTGGGTTAGTACTTAATGTGTCTTCTCGCGTACCGCGCAATCCGAAAACAAAAAGTCGGTTCCCACCTGCTATTAGACATCAAAAAACCTGTAAAATATAAAACGAACATGGCGGCCAAGCGAAGATGAAACATTTAAATAGACGTCTCTCGCGATTTATCCATCTGATCGCAGTGAAATTCGGTACAGTAAATGTTAATACTCATTGTAATGCACTGGCATCTAATTTAGTTCAATTGTTCACATAACCTCAAGATGGTGGTTGGGCGCAATTTGAAAATTAAGTGTTTGTTTCTTGTGTATTAATCACGTGATCGATGTGAACGTTTGAATAATGAACTTACGCAAAAATCGTCATCTAATAGTACGTAACTCTATGGCCTACATCTCTTTCTTAAGTTAACAGCCCTGAGGCTGGTTTGCAGCAACTCTCCAATCTTCTCTATTCTCCGCCATCCTCTTCAATTCACGATATGATTTTGTGTTCGTGTCTGGCATTAACTGTGTGATGTATGCAAGTGGTGGTCTTCCTCTAGTGAGTTTCCATTCTAACATCTCTTCGATGACTCTTGCTGGCAGGCTATTATGTCTGAGAATATGTCCCAACATATTTGCTCTTCTTGTTTTCAGACTCTTCATAAAGCTTCTATTTTCTCCTGCTCTTCTGAATACCTCTTCATTTGTCATATGTTGTATCCAACTGATCTTAAGCATTCTTCTCCCGCACCAAGCCTCAAAAGCCATCAACTTCCTCTCTTCTGACTTCCCTATTGTCGAGGTCTCACTACCATACAAAGCCACACTCCACACGTATGTCTTCCTTAGTTTTAGGTCTATACTTCTGGATGTGAATAGATTCTTCTTTCTATAAAAGGCGTTCTTTGCCTGAATAATTCTATTCCAAATTTCTCGTTTGCTGGTTCCATCATACGTTGTCAAGCTTCCCAGATACTTATATTCCTTCACATGTTGTATTCTATCATTCTCGATATAAATTGGTGGTGCTCTTCTATGATCTTCCTGGTTCCGAAAGCATACGAGTATTTTTGTTGTATTTTTATTCATCTTCATGTTAAATTCGTTTTTAAGGATGTTATTCATTACATGAAGTATCTGTTGAAGATCATCTTCATTATCTGTTGTTAAAGCAATGTCATCTGCGAATCGAAGCATGTCAATCTTTTCCCCATGTATATTTACTCCAACTTGAATCTCTTCTCTTATCCTATTTATGGCATCTTGGACATACAAATTAAATAAGTAAGGAGATAGCGAGCATCCTTGTCGTACTCCTTTTCTTATTTCAACCTCTTCCTGGTTGTTCCCAGATCTTATTATTCCCCTTTCATTCTTATACAAACTATGTATTATTCTTCTATCTCTATAAGAGATTCCCACTTTCTTTAGTAACTTGAACAGTATATTTCAATTCACGTTGTCAAAAGCTTTCTCCAGATCCACGAATGCTTGATATGTTGGTATTACTTTTCTATTTCTCTTTTCAATTATTTGTCTTAGAGTTAATATTGCTTCTCTTGTTCCAATGCCCCTTCTGAATCCAAATTGGTCATCTGGAATGTAGTTATCAAGGTTGTTCTCTATTCTCCTAAGTATAATACGTGTAAGAATTTTAGATGCATGTGTTGTCAGGCCTAATGTCCTAAATTGATCGCAATTTTGTGCTCTGGCCTTCTTTGGAATTGGAATTATTATGCACTTATTAAAGTCAGTTGGTACTATTCCAGTTTCATACATTTTGCATATCATTCCATACATTGCCTCTTCAGCTTTCTCTCCGCAGTTATTTAATAGTTCTGCAGGGATTTTATCTACACCTGGTGCTACATAATTATATTAAAATCCAGCATGGTGACCATCTGAAATATTTAGACGGTTCTCAATATCTACGAATCTATTACAGCAATCAAACTGAAATTTTGTGTGTTGATAGAGGAAATTAATATAAGTAGGATGCTGTATATGAAAATAGGCTATACAGTTATTCACAGAACTACTTGTTTTCCACATATTCTAGTAATAGAAATACTTTCGTGTTGACCGACTGAAAATTACAATATCAATTGTTAATAAGGCAACACTGTAAAATGGCTACAAAGCTATGGTTTAGCTCGGGAACATAATTGTTATACGTTTTGTGGCAAAACATCTTTAAACGCCATACAAGAATAAACGCCATTAAAGTAGTCGGGAGTAAGCTTATGAAATGCTTGTCAAGTTAATTGCCAGAAAAGTGGAGTGACGTTGGCCTGCGACAAAGATTATAATTATGTGCTCAAAGAAGATAATGAAAAAATAAAAAAGCAGAGAGTTGTATAGCATAAAGTAATTGGTAAGACTTTGTGTCAAAGGGGTGAGTAATTGGTCATGTAAACATCGCGAGCACGAGTCAAGTCTCTGAGGCGATTTACAGTTGACTGGACACTGAATCTCAAAGCTACTTGTTCACATTTAACTGATGGAATAAGCAACCCTTGTCTTAAGATTATTAATGAAAGCTTTACAGTCTGTCAACAAAATTTGTGCCGCTGAGTGCCTGCGTCGAGACCGGACGCTACAAGGATCAGTTTCTAGAACCAGATAAGTTAGTGTGGAGATATAACCACACAATAGGCTACCAATTTAAATACGAACGGTTGATTTAGAACATAAATAACAAGATAAGTGTCGACAACATTACCACTGAAGTTATTCACAAATTCAATAAACCACTGGCAAAATACATCATCCACAATAATAATGACAACGCAACAATCATAGAAGTGTAATATACGGTTCGTAAATAAGTTTGAGGCGTTACTCAAGATTTTACAAACTTATGTAACATTATCCTGTTACTTTGAGACATACATTTTAGAGCCGAAGTGTAATGGATCTGATGATGATCGCTTGACGATCGAAACTGGTCATCCAAGTGTATTTCCTTTTCAGAGTTTTAAGGTGTAATATTTTTCACACTGAGGATGTAATCATTGATATTCCGAAACATTAAACAACTTCTCATCGTATGGATCAGGCGGATTTTCAATTCAGTAATTCTATCAATCACTACGAATATACAAGGGCAGTTTTCTTTTCAAGTTCCCATGGACTGTATAAAAATAACAGATTGACATACCAATCTAATTTTACTACTAAATGTTTGCTTGTTTTATTCTTATGTCTCAGCATAATCGCCAAAACGATTGAAACATTTGTCGTATCGTTACACCAGCTTTCCAATGCCCGCGGCAAATATTCTGCCGCCACTGAGGTGGGTACATCTGGACAGTCTCCTGAAGTGTTTCCTTTATGGTGAGGCGTTGCCGCCCAACCATACCTTCAATTCTCGAAAAAGGTGGAAAAAAAAATCACGAACACACGATAGACTTTTTCAAGGAATTCGAGTGTGAAGTTTTGGACCATCTGCCGTTTATCCAAAGCAGCACTGAATGATTTTGACCTTTTTCGAGAATTGAAGGTATGGTTGGGCGGCAACGCCTCGCCAAAAAGGAAACACTTCAGGAGACTCTCCACACGAACCCTCCTCAGTGGCTGCAGAATATGTTGCTAAGGACATTGGAAAGCTGGTGTATCGGTACGACAAATGTTTCAATCGTTTTGGCGATTATGTTGAGACATACGAATAAATCAAGCAAACATTTAGTAGTAAAATTAGTTTGGTATGTCAATCTGTTATCTTTATACAGTCCATGGGAACTTTAAAAAGAAAAGTTACGAGCCTTACAGTAGTCGCATATGATGTGTAACATCTGACATGCCATCCTACCTTGAAGTTGTTACCGTTTTTATTATCCTTGACATTCATCAACACACTAGAAATATTTTTATTTTTTATACTCTCATAATACATAACAATTCCATGACTCTCTTTTTTTTCTTCACTGTCTACTTCTACTCTCGCACTGCCTTCTTGATACTGCGTTGTTACATCACTCTCCTGCCAGTAACTAAGTTCCGTTAACAGTGACTGACTTTTTTTTCTTCACTGCCTACTTGATATTTCTACTCTCGCACAGCCTTCTTGATACTCTGCAGTTGCAAAGTAAACCGTATGTGATAAACATTCCAGATGGTACCACTGCCAGCTGGATCAACTGCCAGTGCGTCTTACACACTTCCGTCCGATTCACTTCCGTCCCATTTTTCAAAATTACTCCCACAAAAATATCCAGCAACCGAGTGGAAAGATGTTACACATCCAAAACGGCCCTAATATCTATTTACCATTTTATAAAAATGTTTAATGTGCACGCATTCTATAGAATCTATTTACAAAATTGTAATTAGTCATTTGATTTTCTCTCCTTGCAACACGTAATCAACCGGCTTTCTCTCAAATAAACGAGATTAAATTGTTCATATTCGTACTTTTCTTGCTCACACGATCACGTCCGCGTCACTCTGTTTATTTTACCCTCGAAATGTTCATCATTGAACGTTCATTGCTCTCATTAGTGTCCTGCATGTGTTAAGCTTGAAACGTAATTATGAAGCAAGACATGTGAATACCTGTTATAAACCAGAGCGAGAGTGAATCCGCCCGTTCGCTCGTTGTAGAGAAAATAAAAGAACTTCATCACACAAATTCAACAGAACTGTAATTACGTGTGTGTAACGCGCTCATGTACTCGCTCAACTTGCTTCAACAAACTCTGCAACTCACAGGATCCCGGTTTACTCACAAATAATTAGTACATGTTTTGTTACAATAACAACAGGAAGAGAGCGTGTGTTTGAGTCTTCAGGCATTAAACTGGTCTGATGCAGCCCTCCGTATCTCCCTCATTTACATTGTAGAAGCTTTTCAGTCGGTCAATACGAGTGTACCCAATTATAAGGTGCGTTCAAAAAGTAACGAGCCGGAGACTGGAAGGCGCAAACCGATGACCACATCGGCTAATCGTGGCGTGTGTAACGAGGTGTGGTTCCGACCAGAGCGTGGAAGGTCACAGTCCATCGCTAGAGGGCACGCGTGCACGTCATGTGACGATACAAAGCAAGGAGCAGCATGCATCAATCGTCCAACGCAGCCAGTCGTATTGCAAACAGTGACATGGAGGCGTCAACAGAAGAGCAAAGAGGTGTTGTTCGGTTTCTGACAGCGGAAAGAGTAGGGGGAACGGACATTCATCGCCGAATGTCACAAGTGTACGGTGAACACTGCATGTCCCTTGCAAGGGTCAAGGCGTGGCACAAGCGCTTCAGGAAAGGACGGGTGTCGTTAGCCGATGATGCCCGGTTTGGGGCACCCCCCTGCATTACCGTTGACAACGTCCAGCTGGTTGATGCACTCATTTCCCAGGACCGCCGAGTGACAGTGAACGCCATAGCCACCGTGCTCGCTCCACGACAATGCACGAACTCATACGGCCAACACAGTCGCTGCACTCCTGCAGAAATTCAAATGGGAGGTTCTCGGCCACCCTCCATACAGTCCAGACCTCTCTCCCTGTTTACGCCATGTTTGGTCCCCTGAAAAGGGCTCTGCGGGGCCAACGATTCACCTCGGACGCCGATGTCCAGCTGTACGTGAGGAACTGGTTCACATCGCAGCCTAGGAAATTTTATGTGACAGCCATTCACCGCCTCGTGTCACAGAGGGACAAATGCCTCAACAGCCAGGGCCAATACTTCTAACATACAGGTACTGGTTTCTGTAATTATGCCTCCGGCTCGTTACTTTTTGAACGCACCTTATAGATTTATAATTTCGATTTCCTAGTGCCTGAAATCATCATCATCATCATTTTCATTTCCCCTTTTCCAGTTGACACTGGGTGAGGGCAAATATGGTTCCTCTCCACTTTGTTCTGTCGTTCCACCGTTCCTCCTCTGACACAGTGTTCCAATCCAGGTTCCGTTTTCTAATACCATTCTTCACCGAGTCTATCCAACGCATTCTTGGTCTTCCTCGTCCTCTCTTCCCTGTCATCCGTCGTTCCAGTGCTCGTCTTGGTAGCCTTACTTCATTCATCCGTTTGACATGTCCAGACCATCTCAATCTGTTTTGCTCCAGTTTGTCATTTAATTTCTGTACTCCCAGTTATTTCCGTATATCTTCATTTCTCACTCTGTCCCTCCTCGTTTACTGGACCATACCTCTCAGAAATCTCATCTCAACTGCTTTTACTCTGCTCCCTCTTAGTCATTGTCCAAGTTTCTGCTGCATATGTCATTATAGGAACATAATATGCTTTGTATATAACTCCCTTAGCCTTAATTGGTATATCCTTGTTCCATACTAGTCCCCGTACCTGTTGGTCGAAAACGCTCCCGAGTTGTATTCTTCTGCCTATTTCCAAATCTAGTCTTCCATCTTCAGTCAGTTCGCTTCCCAAGTATTTGAAGTGTTTCACCACTTCCAATTCCTTATCGCCTACTTTGATTACTCCTCTTCCTTCTTTCTTATCTCTACTCATCACCACTGTTTTACTCTTCTCCACATTTATCTTCAATCCCCATTGCTCAACCTCTTCATTTATTACGTCCAACTGGTCTTGTACCTCCATCTCATCCTCGCCCCAGATCACAACATCGTCTGCAAACAACATTATCTTCATCTTTGCCCTACTATAGTCTTTCATTGCTGCCTTCATTATGTCATCCATCACCATTAAGAACAATAATGGTAACAACACACTTCCTTGCTTTAGTCCAGTGCCAATTTTAAACCGTTCCGAAGTCCCGACTCTAGTGTTCACACTACTGTAGCAATCCATGCACATTCCTTTTATCATGTCTCTCAGTTCCTTGCCTATCCCCCTATTAGCCTGAAATAAAGTACAAAAACTAGTAAAACACTTACTGTACTGTATTATTGTCGTAAGTCGTCCACCAAATTGATGTAAAGTTTATCTCTTTTCTCTTTTGTTATCCTGAAATCTCAATTCCCAATTCATGAATTCAACAATAAGTTTCCAGCCCGAAAGACTAGAAGTGTGATTTTGTTACACATCTTGTATTAGGAATCCATTCAGATGACCTCAAAATGCGGTCTCGATAAAGGGTCCGACTCCATCTATCCCCTGGGTCATCTCCTGTCTTCCTCATTTAATATCTAGGATTGTTCCTTAATTAATCTTTTCTCGCTTCATCTGCCAATAATTCCAATATCTGAGGAATCCATTAGGAGAAAGTCCTTGTTTTGCTAAATCTAGATCACCAGTTGCACGTGTAAATAAGGTCTCAACTATTCCAAGGTAATAATAATAATAATATCGTATGGCCTTAGGTGCCAGCTTTGTTAAATGACGCCCAGGGGGCAGCTTCCATGTCGAATTTTATCGCATCTTGGAGCGCTATGAAAGTCAAGGAGGTTAGACATCTAAGCTCCTTGACACTAGCGCCTTCTAGTAGAGTAAGGAGGAACTTTTTGTGTTGGTGGAAAATCCCGAAATTAATTTTTCCACTATGAACACGGTCTACTGATTCTAAATGGATTCTTTAACATGCCAACAACGTATGACATGTGTACCGTGATTTTTGTTGACTTTCAAAAATCAGTTACCACGGCCAGGAGCGAACCTGCAAGCTTGGGGGGTTTGTAATCTGACACGTTAACCACTCACCAATCGTGGTGTTCTCTGATTTATGTGGCAGATGACTTGTGTTTTGAATGCCGTTTTGATAATAAGAGGGCGTCTCGCTTGGTGTGTTGTGTGAAAGTCACTCAGAGGGAATTTGATATACTTCAAACACTTTGCGAATGGTTCGCAGGGTTTGGTGACGAGGGGAGAGGAAAATCCATGGTGACCGCTTTACAGAGGGCTGGCGAGAACATGACTGAGAGACTTGCATCCAGGGCTGGATTTACCAACGGGCCCCGGCCTGAGGGGCGCAAAATTAATCCGCAAATTGTTTTGTCAGAACATTTCCATAATAGGTTATGGACTACAATACACGTATTCCGTACAATTTGGCACTTCTCCAATGTATATAGTGGCCACCATTTTCCAACAAATCGTTTGCAACAGCAGATTTTTCGACTTCAGCTTTAGAACAGGAATGTTTTATGATGTATTCGTAGAAAATTTAAGTCTTAAATATTAATATCAGTTTAATAATTCATTAAGCATAGTTGCAGGTTGGATGATGTAGCGTATAGGCTGTGTATATCTGAATATCTGTAAGTGTATAATGAGTCTTAAATGGTTTAATCTTATTTTAACATCTCGTTGGCCTATTTATGAGGTGCGTTCAAAAAGTAATGAGCCGGAGGCTGTAATGCGCAAACCGATGACGACATCAGCTGATCGTGGCGTGTGTAACGAGGTGTGGTTCCGACCAGAGCGTGGAAGGTCACAGCCCGTCGCTAGAGGGCACGCGTGCACGTCACGTGACGATACAAAGCGAGCAGCAGCATGCATCATTTGTCCAACCAAGACCAAGACAGTAGGCCATTCGACATGCTTCCTGGTGTTGTTGAAGACTGTGGGGCACCCATTGGGCACACACTTTCCGCAAGTGCAGTCGTTCCTTCATGATGGTGTGCACACTTCCGACGCTCAATCCGACCACGGCGGCTATGGCGTTCACTGTCACTCGGCGGTCCTGGGTAATGAGTGCATCAACCAGCTGGACGATGTCATCGGTAAAGCAGGGGGGTGCCCCAGACCGGGTATCATCGGCTAAAACACCCGTCCTTCCCATGAAGCGCTTGTGCCACGCCTTGACTCTTGTGCAAGGGACATGCAGTGTTCGCCGTACACTTGTGGCATTCGGCGATGAATGTCCGTTCCTCTTACTCCTTCCGCTGTCAGAAACCGAACAACACCTCTTTGCTCTTCGGTTGACGCCTCCATGTCACTGTTTGCAATGCGACTGGCAGCGTTGGACGATTGATGCATGCTGTGTGAAGCTAAATTGGATAGGTTAAGAATATAAACAACGCTCTTAGTTTTCTACGATCGTTACCAAGAGCCGGCTGCGGTGGCGTCTGGTAGCTAAGTTCTGAACTAGGCTTAGTAGTCGTTGACGGTGGCGATTGGCGGCAAAAGTAGGAACTATTTGAAAAATTCTAAGTTACAGTCTGTACTTAAATTAAACAAGAAGTTCCGCGACGAACTAAAGAGCCTACTTTCCTTAAAATTTAAGATTCATGTCATTGATTAATCTATATGGATCTATCTAGAATAATGACGATATTAAGTTGGTAATATCGAAATTTCTAATTAGTTCCAAATAATGTATACCTGGCATAATGTAGCCTAATAGAGCACTACAGTTGGCAGCCTTGGTGACTGAATATATTCTTAGTTCCATTTCTTAAGGTACAGAATACAAAATTTGGTTTGAAGTCCAATGGATAGCATGGACGATACATACAGTTAAACATTGGATCTAACAGCGCGAGTAAAATCATGTTGGCAACAATGACATACATGTGTTGGTCAGAAATAATCTGAAAAATTATTATCTCTTGTTGTGCCAATTTTGGTTGAAATCCAACTGATAGTATAGAAGTTACTGGTATTTTAAAATTGGAACTATCAGCAGGCTTAGAATCATGTTGGCAGCTCTGACATATATTAGTTACACCAAATTAATCTAGAAAGTCAGATACTATACGTGCGCAAGGTTTAGAGCTGTTGGCTTGCATACTTTCTGATATATTGATATTAGGGTAAAAACATATAAACAGCATTTATTAACAGTTGGCAGCCCTGGTGGCTCTTAAGAATACGCTCAGTCATATCTGTTTATGTACATATACTACATACGAAATTTGGTTGAAATCCAATTAACAGTATAGAAGTTACATGTATTTCAAAATTGGTCCTATCAGCAGGCTTAGAATCGTGTTGGTAGCAGTGACATACATTAGTTGCTCCAAATTATACTAGAATGACAGGCACTAGACGTGTTCAAGGTTTACTGCTGTTGGCTCGCTTACTTTCTGATATATTGGTATTTGGATGAAAAATAGACAGAGCATTTATTGACAGTTGGCAGCGCTGGTGGCTCTTAAGAATACGCTCAGTCATATCTGTTTATATACACATACTACATACGAAATTTGGTTGAAATCCAATTGATAGCGTAGGAGTGATATGCATTTAAAAATTGGACCCATCAGTAGGCTTAGAATCATTTTGGCAACACTGTCATGTATGGCCTCCTGAAAATTAAACTGAAGTATTATTATCTATATGTGTGCTAATTTTGGAATAGTTTCCATTTATACATTCCAGGATATCCAACATGGAGCTCAAATTTCAATTGTGATTTTTCAGCAGTTGGTAGCACTGACATCTTTTTCAAGTATGACATTGAGATGTTCCGGTATAGATCTTTACTCATACCAAATTTGGTTTCGATTGTTGCAGCCGTTTAGGAGTTGATAGGGGGGGGGGTGTTGACACACACACAGACAGACAGAAATTTTACCCGGATCGATCTCATAAGTCTACTTTTTCCTCATTGTTGCAAAATGTGAAAAGTTGGCTAAAAAACAGATACACACACTAATACAGCCATCACTACTAACACCGGTTATCAGAAAGATTCTACACACACCCAAAGTACACGGGGGCTACATGACCGCGTTGTCGCAGCCCCTAAACTTAAGAACCAACCAACCAGGTGTAATTAGTGGAAGGTTCTTTAACATGCCATAAATCTATGACATGGGAGCGCCGGCTTTACTTCCCCTCCGAAAGAAGCCATACTGAGGAATTTTTAACGCTCTTAAAAAATCCGACGGTTTTGGCCGGGTTTGAACCCGCTATCTTGGGCATAGAAGCTCAGCATGCTACTCACTACGCCACCAAAACCGCCAAATCCTCTGGTGAATCTGCTAATATGACGATGTCATCAGTAAATCTCAGGACTAGAAACTATGTCCCCTTGAATCTTTACTCCTAATTTGAATTGCTCTACAATTTCCTTCGTTGCTTGTTCAATGTATGGATTGAAAAGTAACTTATGGGTGATAAGTTGCACCCTTGCATTGCACCTTTCTGAATACCGGCCACTCCTTCATGTTCTTCGGCTCGAATGACTGCCGTCTGGTTTCTGTATATATTGTACAACAACTGAACTTTGTTCCAACCATCATATATATTATTTCAGTGGTATAGATCCCTCCTGCGGCGCTCACAAGCGACCGATCGTGACAAATGAGCATTCAAATGAAAGAGAATAGACATTAGCAGTGACGAATTGCACTCTAATTTCCTAAATTTCTATAATTTCTTTAAAAAAATACTTTTAAAATGTACGAAGTTTGCGATTCGCAGTTACTTTTGCTGTAGAAATATACGCTCCATAATTACTGTCCACTTCACATTTTGGCCGCTGTGATGCCTGTTTCATGTCCTTTTAACATTCTAAGATCTGTCCTTCATCATTCATTTTGTATGGATTTCAGAAACAGTAAATCAAAGGAATGAGTTAAAACTCAGCATTCTTCTAGGTTTGTGCCGTGTCTTGTGTGGGGTTTCGCCTAGGACACCAAGCTGGCTCACCGGCGGGCTCTTGGTGTCCCCACCCGGACCCCCACAGGAGTAACGAACTGCACGCTACCTCCCTTTATATTAGGTGCAACTGCTCCACTTGACTGCGAGAACTAAAAGCTCAAGCAGCCTCAACCTCCCTATGAAGGTTTCCAAAAAGATGGTATATTGGCTTTCACGGCCGGTGAATTAAAACTCAGCAATTCTACTAGGTTTGTGCCGTGTCTTGTGTGGGGTTTCGCCTAGGACTTCAAGCTGGCTCATCGGCGGGCTCTTGGTGTCCCCGCCCGGACCCCCACAGGAGTAACGAACTGCGCGTTACCTCCCTTTATATTAGGTGCAACTGCTCCACTTGACTGCGAGAACTAAAAGCTCAAGCAGCCTCAACCTCCCTATGAAGGTTTCCAAAAAGATGGTATATTGGCTTTCACGGCCGGTGAATTAAAACTCAGCAATTCTACTAGGTTTGTGCCGTGTCTTGTGTGGGGTTTCGCCTAGGACTTCAAGCTGGCTCATCGGCGGGCTCTTGGTGTCCCCGCCCGGACCCCCACAGGAGTAACGAACTGCGCATTACCTCCCTTTATATTAGGTGCAACTTCACCACTTGACTGCGGGAACTAAAAGCTCAAGCAGCCTCAACCTCCCTATGAAGGTTTCCAAATGGTGGTATATTGGCTTTCACGGCCGGTGAATGAGTACTGAAATCGTATAATTTCCTAAAAATCGAATAACCTGTGAGTGTTATGATGATCCAATATTCAGTGATTGTCTTCTTTAGTTAGGGAACGTAGAACTTGGAATTCTAACTGAAATGTAAATAGTGTTCTATAATCATTCGGTTGAACTATAAGCATAGCAACCTTTCTCCTTAAGTCTCTCATTATAAACCTATTGGGGAAAGTGTGGTTTATGAACACGGGACCACTGGTCGTTACATGAACAACTAACATTGTGAATGTAAAAGCCGGCATCACTTTACGAGGGCACCTGAACACAATTGATGGGGAGAGGAAAGTCGAAGTCTACATCACCAACTTCGTTGTCCTCTTGTGCCAGCTTTATGCGACTGGATGCTCAATTTATCTTAATTTGGCTGAAGAATGTCGCTGGACTGGAAGAACGTAGATAATGATAGAAGAGGCATTGTCTTTGTGACGGCAAGAAGTGGGATATAATTGCAGAGAGTTATGGGGCACAGACGTGAGCGCAATGCAGATCTGCTCCAAGTGGTGGAGCTGAATGTTTACGAGGCGGGCGCAAACATTGGGAATTATTGGGAAGATACGAGAACTGTTTCTTTTTTCAAGTTCCGATGGACTGTATAAATATAACAAAACTGATTTTACTACTAAATGTTTGCTTCTTTTATTCTTATGTCTCAACATAATCGCCAAAACGATTGAAACATTTGTCGTATCGTTACACCAGCTTTCCAATGTCCTTGGCAAAAAATTCTGCCGCCACTTAAGTGGGTACGTCTGGAGAGTCTCCTGAAGTGTTTCCTTTTTGACGAGGTGTTGCCGCCCAACCATACCTTCAATTCTCGAAAAAGGTGAAAATCATTCACGACCGCACTGTGCCAACGTTACGATAGACTTTTTCAAAGAATTCAAGTGTGAAGTTTTGGACCATCAGCCGTTTAGTCCAAACCAGCACTGAATGAAGTCGAATATCTTTGGCTCATTTCTTTTAACCCTTCCAGGCAAATACTGGCTGGGATGGTGTCAAACTTATAGAAGTGTGCAAATTATTGGAATCAATCAATCAATCAACCAACTTGTAAAGGCAAGGCCTTGTCTGCGCAACCATTGCTCTCTGTCTTCATCTCACAGTAGGAGACATAATGAAGAGTTAGTGTGATGTCTTGCAGGAATCATTTCCTCGGTGGACCTCGGCCTTTCCTCCCTGTGATCTTTCCTTCTAGGAGATTAGTTAGGAAAGCGTTATGTCGCAAGATGTGGCCTGTGAATTTAGTTTTTCTTTTATGGATAGTTGGTCTCAGTTCTCTTTCCCTTGAATTACCGTAATTGCAGGATGCTGATGTTTGTCACTTTTTAATCCATTTAACCCGTAATATTCTCCACCAGACCCACATCTCAAACGCTTCAAGTCGCTTGCAATCCTGGCCTCTGATCGTCAAGATTCACATCCATACCGAAGCACAAAGGACATGACAAATTTCTTTTTAATAGAATCAAATAAAGAATTAAAGCAATCACAATGTTTATTCAAAATGATTTTATTGACCAACTGCTGGCAACTTTTGTATCCTAGTTGATGTGTTTACTCTCCCGTGGACTTACAGCTTTTCCCATAGGGAATTGTGTCTGGTAACTTTCAGAATTGGGTATTTAGAAGGATACCTGAGTTTGGAGATTTTTAGCCTACTTTTCAAATTTTGCAAAAATGAGAAAAAAGTAGACTTATGAGATCGATCCGGGAAAATGTGTGTCTGTTTGTCCTTCTGTCTGTCTGTCTGTCTGTCTGTCTGTCCGTCTGTCCTTCTGTCTGTCTGGCTGGCTGTGTGTGTATCCCCCCATCAACTCCTAAACGGCTGCAGCAATCGAAACCAAATTTAGTATGAGTAAAGATGTATACCGGAATATCTCAAGCCCATATTTGAAAATCATGTCAGTGCTACCAACTGCTGAAAAAACGCACTAGAAATTTGAGCTCCATGTTGGATATCTTGGAAGGTATGCATGGGAGCTATTCCAAAATTGGTACACATGCAGATAATGCTATTTCAGTTTAATTTCCAGGAGGCCATACATGACAATGTTGCCAAAATAATTGTAAGCCTTCTGATAGGTCCAATTTTTAAATGCATATAACTTCTATTCTATCTGGTAGATTTCAATCAAATTTCGTATGTGCTATGTGTAACATAACTGATATGACTATAAGTATTCTTAAGAGCAGTCAGGGATGCCAACTGTTAATAAATGCTGTCTATATTTTTTACCCTAATATCAATATATCAGAAAGTATGCAAGCCAACAACTCTATACTTTGCACATGTATCTCACCTGACATTCTAGAATAATTTGGAGTAATTAATATAAGTCTGTGCTGCCAACATGATTCTATGCCTGCTGATAGGTCCAATTTTAAAATACATGTAACTTCTATACTAACAAATGGATTTCTTCCAAAATTGGCACAACAAGATATAATATTTCAGATTAGCCTATTTCTGACAAGCACACGTATGACATTGCTGCCAACATGCTTTTACGCGTGCTGATAGATCCAATGTCAAACTGCATGTAACGTCCATTGGACTTCAACCAAATTTTGTATTCTGTACCTTAAGAGATGGAACTAAGAATATATTGAGTCACCAGGGATGTCAACTGTAGTGCTCTATTAGGCTACATTATACCAGGTATATTTCGAACTAATTAGACATTTCGATATTACCATCTTTATTTCGTCATTACTCCAGATAGGTTCATATACCGTAGATTAATCATTGGCATGAATCTTAATTTTAAGAAAAGTAGGCTCTTTAGTTCGTCACGGAACTTCTTGTTCTGTTTTTCATTGACTTTGGAATGTACCCTCTAAGTCAGGTGATTTCAATCCATAGTTCATGAATCTTTGAATAGTTCCAGAGCGCCTCATCATTAAAATGACCCCAAAACATTCAGATCTAAATTCACACGAAAAGTAGAGCGAAGTAATCAAAACAAAACGTGTGGCTTAAACATTGGAAGTAATTTCACCGCCTTGTAAACATATTTAGTGCATTAAGCCGCGAAGAGTATAAATGTTATTTTGGGAAACTGTGTCGAGTCTAATAATTTGCACATCTCTGTAAGGCTACGGCCAGTTCCTGCCCAAGTCCTGCCTCGATTACAAATTTACACATTAGTACAGACATCACAGTAATAGAGGTTATCATACAGCTTCTACCCACACTCAAATACACGGGGCTAGATGACTACCACGATGTCGCAAAGCCCCTAAGGAATCAACAACGACAACATCCCGTTCAACCCTAGAACCGCACTGTGGCGTCACTGGTGACCCAATTCTAAGAAATGATATAGGAGTTTTTTTAATGTTCATGTGTTCTATTCCTACGCATCTAGCGAGTCGCATTCCTATCCATTTCCTGGTGTAGCAGCTAGGATTATTGCCAGTCGCCCCGTAGGTCCGGGTTCGATTCCCGGCTCTGCCAAGAAATTTAATTCTGGACAAAGAGCTGGAACGGGGTACACTTATCCTCATGAGGTGAAACTGAGAAGAGGTAGGTTCGATCCCCACGTAGGCTATCCTAGATGTGGTTTTCCCTTCCTACTCCAGGCAAACACCGGGATGGCTCCTAACTTAAGGCTACGGTCGCCTCCATCTCATTCCTCGCCTCAAATACAAATACACACACTAATAGAGACACCACATTAATGCAGGTTATCAGATAAATTCCGGTTGGTTGGTTCCTCAGTTTAGGGGCTGTGACAACGCGGCCATGTAGCCCCGTGTACTTTGGGTGTGTGTAGAATCTGTCTGATAACCGGTGTTATTGTGATGACTGTATTATTGTGTGTTATCTGCAATTCAAGTAAGAAGTGCAGACGATAATTTCAAGTAGTTCCTACTTTCGCTACCAAATGCTACCGTCCACGACACCTTGCTGTGAACTTGGCTACTAATAGATGACATCGAAACCAGCGCCCGGTGACGAACCTACAAATTTTGACTTCTCACAAGTGTAGTTAGTAGAACGTTCTTTTTCTTGCCATACATTTATGACATTGGACCGCCAGATTTACTTCCCCTCCCAAGGAAGGCATACTGGCGGATTTTTAACGCTCTTAAAAATCCGACGACTTCGGCCGGGTTTGAACCCACGAGCCTAGGCTTAGAAGCTCAGCATGCTACCCACTACGCCACCGAAGCTGTGGTGTTGAGGTAACGCATGTGCCTTGCACTCGGATGCCCAGGGTTCCATTCCCGGCTCCGTCAGGGATTTTAGAAACTGACGTGAGGACTGGAACAGGGTGGACTCAGCCTTGTGAGGACAATTGAGTAGCAGCTCGGAGTCGAAGATTAACGGCCGCGGGGACCCGGCGCGCTGACCATGCGTCACAGGCCAAATGGCTGGGCAGTGGTCGCTTTGTTGGACTAGGCCCTTCATAGGCTGTAGTGTCACGGGGTTTGGTTCTACACACACCCAAGTACATGGGGCAGAAATGACTACGATACCGAATCCTTAAATGAAACAACTGCACGCTTGTGCTCCACGAGGTTGATGTTGAAACCAATCCGATTATAATATCGATGTTGTTGCCATGGGGACTCACTTGCTGTCATCCTCTTGCGTGTAATTAATCCAGAAATGTGCTCATTGTGTGCTTACAAATACCTGTGTAATCCTATTAGACTTGTCTCCTCAGTGTTCGCGAAACATATTAAGTGTAGGCAGCCCACAAACTGTGAACTCTTGGCTCGCAAGCCACAAGCTGATGTTTCTCTACGCAGGGCCAGATTCAATACAAATAGAAATTACGAGCATTACAGTAGTCGCATATGATGTGTAACATCTGACATAGAAGAAACCTCACGTGCAATTGTTGATACGCCGGTATTCTATACTATTTTTGGCACAGATATTAATCTATTGTAAAAGGGAGTGTTTTACAGATATTGTAGTTTATAATACGGAACTCATTTTATTAGATGATTTGTAGCTTCCACCAGGTCTAGCCTAAATAAAGCAAACGATATGGATCAACTAGATTAATAGACGCGACACCGCTCATAACCTTAAATTCCTTATAAACAGGTCCTCTTCATTCACAGACCAACACGTAATTTCATATCGATTCTGTTAAAATGAGTCATATTGATATGATAAATATCGTTTAAAATGATAATCTGGTAGCAAAAATATCTACCCCGTTCGGGATTCTAACCCGAGATCTCTAGATTCACAGTCATAGGCCCTAACCCCACGGCCATTTCGACTACGCAAATATTGTGCACAAGATGGTGACTTATTTCCACATTCCAATAATACTGCATCACGGAATCAAGTTTCATTTATATTTTGCTTGTTTCGATAATGTTCCTGCGTGAAATTGAGTTTAAAATGCCTTATGAATAGGCCCTATTGTGAGTAAAGAGAGTGTAATCAGCAATAGTTCACGAAGGCTTGCTCAATTCTCGTATGACCACAACGATTATATTATATTGATGACTGCATTACCGTTATGTGGGTTAATATTTGAATAGCCATTGTGCAGAAACATAATACCGGCAATGCCGACTACTTACAATGTTTGATATTAAGGCATTTTACCATTTAAATACTGATACGAAGACTTCGAACATGTACCATGTGATTTGTTTCAATCACTTGACACCAGAGCTCGCATGAGCGTTTACCGTTCAGTATATCATATACATTCCACATGGCCGAGAGTGCGTCAAGGTATCAATTTCGGACACCGCGCACTCATTGTTTCTCTTACCACTGCCAGTTGGATCTTACCACTGCCAGCTGGATCGATCGATCGAGTTGGCAGTGCGTCTTACACTTCCGTTCGATCCACCACTGCCAGCTAGCACACTTCCGTTCGATCACACTTCAGTTCCATCGAACGGAAGTGTGCTAGCTGGTGCCACCTCGATCGTTCCGATCCACTTCCGTCCCATTTTTCAAAATCACTCCCACAAAAATATCCAGCAACCGAGTGGAAAGATGTTACACATCAACAATCTAGCCGGGCCGAAAATAAATCAACAAATGTTTACAAAAAGATTATATACATGTTATTTCTGAAATTTAAATCAAACAAAACTTATGGGCTACAATCGTAGAAAACTTAGGGAAAAAAGGAACACACCTTCATTATTTGTTAGAAGAGGAAGGAGTATTTGACAAGTGAAACTGTGACTGTGCTTCTAAAAGGTTTTCATAATCTGGTTGAAACTGGGATGAGCTGATTCTCAGTAGCGCAGCTAAATGGTGGTCTGTCAATCTATTTCTGATGCTATTTTTGGGGAAGCTTCATTGTAGAAAACACCTGTTCACAGATATAGTAAGATGCGAACATAGCAGTTATCTTCTGTGTAAGAGATTTCAAGTTTGGGAAGCCTGATTTTTGTAGGGCCTTGTAGAACTCAATTTTCGAAACGTTGAGGAATAGTTTATTCAATTCATTGGCACATTGTAACTCAATCAGTTCTAGCTGCAGTATAAACACAATGAGATTAAAACAGTTTTTCACTTCTAGGTATACAGAACAGAAAATATGACCTAGGGTAAAGTTAAGTAACTCCGTGATACTAAGCTTTTTTTGTTACTATTTCTGAAATTTTAGACTTTAGTTATTTCGATTCATTTCATGTTAAAGAGGAATACCCTACGGAACATTTCTGGCATATATCTCACTAATATTCATAGGTTATTTCAAGGTATTAACTAAGAAAATCCGGCAGTAGAAGTAGGCAACGCCGTGATGTTCAAGTTACTCCGTGATAGTGTTCAAGTTACTCCGTGATAGCATGGTGTTCACAATTCAGTGTACTTTTTAATGTTTTATGTAATAAAAGTTTTTAAAACGTTTATAAATTATAAGTGTCTATTACCCCATATTGCCCATATTGAAACATTTCACTACACAGTTTTTTATTGGAAAAATATTATTAAAGATATTCTATTTACTTAAGCATATTTTAAGTCTTATTAGTCACTATCAGATTCCTCACACCTATCACACATAAAATAGACAATATATGTACCAGACAATACAAAACTGATAATCAATCCATTCGGCTCCATTATTCCTCTTGGTGTCATCCGCCAGGGGAGCAACTTCACGCACCACAACCATCATCGCCATTGTTCTGGGGTCTGGAATTAGGCCAAGACCGATCTATTGTGTCTATTTTGACACACTATCTTCACTTCAAATTCAGGTGACACAGCGAATGGCTTTCCATTTTTTGCAAGAGTTGCACTTCTTGGATCGGAAGAATATTTTGTGCAATAATCCTTTAGTTTACTCCACGGGTTATTAAAACGTCTACTGGCCTTGTATACTGATCATCCTTCTTCCTTCATCGATCTCAATGCTTCTTTACGTGTTTCTCCTGTGTAGGAGCGAGCCTCTTTATTCCGTTTTGGCGCCATTTCAGCGTCCAACCTAAGAAAAACGTACTTATTGCTAAGCTCACACACATTGCATGCGTAACACTAAAGGCGTGTAAGTTTTGTATGCGAATGGTCTACATATTACCTCTGACTGGTGTTAAAATTAAACAGCTGTTTATAAGAAATTAAAATCTTCACAACAGATTTCTCTGGATGTGGATCACTTGTTGAAATGCCAACTCTCTGTTAATATATTTTTTAATCCTCATTGAGTTGGTCAAAGATAGAACGCAAGGGTTTTCTGGATTCCTGGTTTCTACTGCCATCTGTTGGTAAAAACTTAGAACTTTCGGAATTGAACCTACGTAGTGAAAGAGGAAATACGCTTTATCACGGTGTTACTTGATATCACGGAGTAACTTGACTTTACCCTATGTGTAATTGAAGATACTATAATTTGTAACTATGTCGCGGGCCGGATTAGACTAGCTCAAGAGCCACACTTGGCCCGCGGCCCGCACTTTGCCTACACTGTGGTGGGTTCATCTCACGCCATCATTGAGAATCAATATTCACGTTGGTGTACCCTAGTAAAAACAAACTATCGGTAGTTATCAATAGTTTTAAGCTATCGGTGTAGTTTTATAAAATGTTGAATTACTTCTATGATTTAAATTTACGACCTTTAGTTTAGTTTCTTTCTGTCTTCCTCCCAAAACACTATAAAACATAGTTCTTAAAACAATGACATCTTATGGGTAGGGCGAGGATTTATAGGCACTTTCCTTCTTTTTTATCGTTTGGCCTCTGTGGCCGGGTGCAAACTTTATTATTTGACACCCAGAGGGCAGCTTTCATGTCAAATTTCTTTGTTGTTACTTGGAGCGCTATGAAAGTCAACGAGGTTAGATATCTGAGCTCTTTGACACTATAGCGCTTTCTAGTAGAGTGAGGAGGAACTTTTATGTTGGCGGAAAATCCCGAGATTAATTTTGCCACTATGAACACGGCCTACTGAATTCAAATGGATTCTTTAACACGCCAACAATGTATGACATGCGTGTCGTGATTTTTGTCGCCTTTCAAAAATCAATTACCACGGCCAGGAACGAACCTGCAAGTTTGGGGTTGGTAGTCCAACACGATAACCACTCTCCCACCGTGGAAAGCTGGACTGGAGAAAATAGACTGGAAATAAGGTTGATATCTGTGTTAGTACAGTATGTACTTATTATTATGATTATTATTATTATTATTATTATTATCATCATTCACATGCTCACCATATCGTTGGGTACAATTCACCATTCCATCGGCATTTGCTGCAAGATGGAGTGGAGTTCTCTATATTGGTAGGTTGAGGAACGAACGAACTATGGAGCAGGTCTCCAAAATAACTACTTTCTGCATACTGGTATACAGATTATGGTGGAGCTCCAGTTTATCGAGGTTGGTCTTCAGCGACTTCGGTAAGATCCCTGTGGAAGAGATTATGATAGGCAATACAGTGACAAATTCCTGTCGCCACTTCTGTTGGAACTCTTCAGCCAGAAGCATGTATTTCGTCACTTTCTCAGTATAACTGTGCTGGATATTATGCGAGTTACGGACGGCGATGTCTATTGTTAGAAGAGTTTTCTTATGCAGTTGACTTTCATAGCGCTCCAAGGAGGGATAAAATTCGACATGCAAGCTGTTCTCTGGGCGTCAATTAACAAAGCTTGTCCCCGGTACCCGAGGCCATACGATATTATAATTATTTTCTCCAGTCCAGGCTCGATGGTGTAGCACTGACAAAGGGGTCACCTAAGTACGCTCTTAGTTTACAATCTTCCACAATGTGCCTGATGGTCTGGTTCGATGTACCGCAATCACGGCAGCGCAGGTGGTATGCACAGACTCCACGTCCGATAACAGTGTACGGTACATGAGTCATTGTGCAAAAACGAAATGTCGTCATACAGCAATGAAAATGCAACATCATGCAATATGCAAAACTTTTTTTGTCCAGTGTATTAAGTGTAAAGCCTAGTGCTAGGTAACACGTGCTCTGGATATCGTGCGTAGCGCTCCGTTTTGAATTGTGTACAGTTTATCGATGTAGCCCCACAGTGCACAGTGGGTCAAAATCGAAATCTAGGGGGACAAAATTATTTTTACGTTTTAATCATGACTTTGGAGTGAAAGCAAAGTATATAATTTGTTTACTTCGTAAAAACATCAGTTAAGACCTTTTAAGCTACGTCTACACATGCAAGAAATTGTCTATGACTAGGAGTTGGATAGAGCATTCAGTTATCTCTTCAGAACAATTTTCTACCCTTAATTTACTTTTAACAGAGTCACTATGTTACACTTTTGACATAATTGTCGAACCCAGTGCTTCAAACAGTTGTAAACGTGTGAGAACTGGTTGCGCGGCATCTTCTAAAACGTAAAATAACTAAGTAAGTTGCAAAAAGATGCAAAAAAATCTAATAACAGGTGTAAACTACTAGACCTTATCTACATTTTAACATTAAGTAGAAAGTGACGCAGAGTGACGCGACATACTAAAAATCTAAGTGAAAATATAATTTTAAAAATAATAGTTTAAAATTATATAATGCAAATATAGCTAAAATTCCGTAACAATTACGCCCATTTAATCGCTGTTAGTGAAACATGGTTCAATAAGTCCATTACTGATGCATCTGTAACCTTGCCAGGATATAATATCTACCGCAATGACAGACAACGTAGAGAAGGGGGTGGAGTAGCAGTGTATGTTCGACAGCACATTAAGTGCCAGGTTATCTGCAAATCCCCAAATAATGAGAATTTCAGACCTGAGTACCTCTTCGTAGAGATTTGCCTGAAAGATACTAAAGTGTTATTTATTTGTGTTTATAGACCACCCAAAGTCGGTTTTATGGAACTACTATCAAATGACATGCTTTCACACATTTTTAGTTATAAATATGTAATATTAGCCGGTGATTTCAATGCCCATTTTGCGTCGGCTACATTTGAAACGAAAAACATAGTAGAAACTCTAAATACTTGCAATCTGTCGTGGCTCCCGTATCAAGATACACATCACACTGCAACCTCCTCTTCTACTCTGGATCTAATAGCATCCAACTGCAATGAGCACGTGATTGAGTTTGGCCAAACAGCTGCTTCTGGCTTCTCAGCACCATGATCTCTTATACGCAGTATATACCCTGTCAACTCCAAAATATAAGCCCAGTATTCGAACTTTTCGAGACTTCAGCAGGTTTAATTATGAAAGGTTTAAGGCTGATGCCATCTCAGTTCCATGGCACACTGTTCTCGAGCAGCAAACTATAGATGAGAAGGTCGAAACATTCAACACATTTTTAATTGATTTATATGATCGACATGCCCCAGTGCGCTCAGCTAACGTGAGGCACGCACCAGCTGCCTGGATCAACACAGATATAAAAGATCTAATAAGTTCTCGAAATAAAGCCAGAAAGAAGTGCAACAGAACACAGAAACCCAAGGACATTGTAGAATACAAAAGCTTACGCAACAGAACCCAGCAAGTTATTCGTAATACAAAGATACAAACCTCATTTCCGGCTCTGAATGTTTAAATTTTGCGACGTAAGATTTTAGGCTTGAGTTTTGAGGTTTGAGGTTTGATGTTATGAGGTTCCCCTTATTCGCTAATTAATTCAGCTAAAAACTCTTCGGCTTTGTGGAGAGCTATAAAAACTCTCGGTGTTGGAAAATCCAGACACAAAAGCAATAACCCAACAATGAGCGCTGATGAGCTTAATAAGCATCATTTAAACGTATCAACCGTTGTAGACAGCAATAGAGTTTTGTCAACTGTTGCTAACTACAGGAAAAAATTTACTGACCGACGGGAAGATTTCATTTTGGCTATATATATCCAGAGGACATTCATTTAGCCATATTTACGATAACTTCAAAAGCCATATGACCAGATCATATATCTATTACGCTATTGAAATGGAATATGGACCTCCTCATGCCAGTTTTATTGCATATATTTAACTATAGCCTGCAAATGGGTATTTATCCGACACAATGGAAAAAAGCCAACATCAAAGCAATACCAAAATTCACGAACGCCTTAAACTGTAGTGACTTTAGACCAATAAGTATATTGTGTGCAATTGGGAAAGTGTTAGAACGGATTGTTTTTGATCAATTTTATGAATATATAAATTCCAACAATATCCTAAACCCGAACCAATCTGGATATAAATCAAAACATAGTACTCAGACAGCCCTTATCAAAGTCACAGACGACATTCGTCTAGCAATGGACCGGAAGGAAATAACTATATTATCTCTATTCGATTTCAGCAAAGCTTTTTACAGAGTTCACCATGAGATCCTACTAGTTAAATTAAGAAATCTAGGCCTTTCAAAGTCAGTAACGAACTGGTTTAGGTCTTACCTAACAGGCAGATGTCAGGGAGTAGTCCTAGCAGATGACAATGTTTCAGAATGGTGTGAAGTAACAACAGGTGTGCCGCAGGGTTCGGTCCTTCGTCCACTCCTGTTCTCCGTGTATATAAATGACCTTCCATCTGTCCTTAAATTCTGTCAACATAATATGTACGCAGATGACCTTCAGCTATATCTACACACGGATCTGAAATCCATTCATTTGAACGTAGCTCTAATTAACAGTGACATTCAATGCCTATCTCAGTACGCACTCGATCATAATCTAATACTTAACTTCGAAAAAACGCAACCGATCATCATCGGCTATACCAAATTACTCAGTTCCCTACCTGACCCAGTACCACCTTTACAGCTTGCATCCCAAACAGTTCCGTACCAGTCAGCAGTAAGAAATCTGGGAGTTATTTTTGACTCTCGATTATCGTGGCAGGATCACACAAACATGATTCTGAAAAGGGTTGCATCGTCACTATATCAAATTAGGCGAACTTGCTTCTATTTGCCTCAAAATGGACGAAAGATACTGATACAGAGTTTGATATTACCAATATTTGACTATGGATCTATAATTTACCATGATATGGGAGAGGTCCTCAATACAAAATTGCAAAGAATGCAAAATGCTTGCTTGCGGTTTGTTCTCAATGTACCAAGAGAGTCTCATACAACTCCATTTTACGTCCAGATTGGATGGCTAAAGTTAAAGGAACGAAGACAGTAAGCCATGGCTCTGACTGTGATAAAAATTCTAAAATTCAAAATTCCGTCTTATATTTACTGCACACTAACTCGCATGCAATCAGTGCATAACCGTGCGAATAGACACACTGCACAAATGCTCCAGATAACTCATCACAGAACCGAAAAATGCAAAGGTTCATTCCGTATTTCAGCTAGTATTCTCTGGAATAAATATAAATTGCACCAGTATTCAGGACTTCCTATCAGAGCGATAAAACACTCCCTTCATTGTAATCTATCAGCTATACAATTATCATGTTCAAGGTGAACGGATGTAATAACAAGAACTTCTATTGTCAACTGTATGTTTAGGTTAAGTTTTTTCTGTCTTCATATATTCTATTGTATTTAACCGCCCTCTGAATGAAGAGAGCTGCATAAAGAGGCTTTGTAGCCTCAGTGGCCGGTATAAGAGAAACAATAAATTCAAATTCAAATTCAAAATTCAAATTCCAATTCAGACTGCTCGAACAGTGGTGACAGATTTACACTAAGATGCGTTTATATCCCAGAATAGTGAGCGGCAATTATATGAGAATGCTGTAGAAGTAATAAATTTTGATTTTTTAATGACGAAAGTAAATAATTTTGACCTCCTAGATTTCGATTTTGACCCATTGTGCGGTGGACGTAGCAGGCGAGAATATTACCGCTGCGCAATGCTTCTAGTCTAAATGTGTTCATTTCCTTCCGCATTTAGAGTCTAAATAGGGGGAGCAAACTGTATTTTGTTACCACTAGGTACTGCCCCCGTAAATTGAATTATATTGAGACCACGGTGGCTGTATTGGCATATATGAAGAAAGTTATGGCTGTCATAGTTGTCACGTGGATATTCATGACGTAGGCACGGATGACGCAGACTTTATGCAAGTAGGCTGATTGAGCTGAGATTCTTGGTGACGTCATGAGTTTGTTCGAGAAAGATCTGAGATTTACGACGCAGTCGCTGGGAAACATGGAATTGTGCTAAGGAAGAAGTTACGCTATTGGAGGAAAGGCTCGAACCAATGAATGATAGTTTGGAGGGAGACGGAGATTACTGAAACTACCATATTTAATTACTTTTGGCTTGCAGAATTGTGGAAATCTATTTTCAGTTATGGCATTGATTTGGAATTTTGAAGAAATTAATTTTGAGTTTTTGAAATTTGAAAATCCGTCAAGTATAGCCAAAGTTAGAACTTCTAGCCATGACGGAGGAACAAGCTAAGGAAGGGATGGATACGCCCCTTAAGAAGTTGATAAAAGGTCTTGCACAGCAGAGAGAAGCTCTCATATCTCATAGCTCATAGCTCATATCTCATATCTCATTTTCTGGTATCTTATTGTCAGACTTCGATTGATTCAGTGAAGCAAGTTGTCATTAGCGCGTGGTAAAGCCCACCGCATTGAACGAGCACGTAGCAGTGCAGCAGTTCCATTTTACGGTTTGAAACTAGGCGAAGTTGAAACGCACACATAAAGGAGTCTACAAGAATATATATCAAGAGTTGACTAATGCCTGTCTGCTAATTCTATTGTGCATTACAGTATTAAAGTGTATAGGAAAGTTGAACATTTTCACGTATATAATTTGGAAGATATTGCCATTTTAAGACGGCAGACAAAAGTGATTTTCTCGCCACCTGAGAAGCACTTTTATAATATCACATTCTACGCTACGGCTGGCACGTGTATTGCAACCGTGATACTACATATTGCATTTGGTGATACAACGCTACATTCTACTATGGAACAATATAAAAGGGCAGTACTTTCAACTATGATTATAACGAAAGTGGAGATGGAAGGCTAAATCTTTAATGCAATTGGGACATATATCAATGGAGTGAAATAGCAGCATGGAACTTCGCTAATCGTCTTTCTACAAAAGCGAACATGTAGTGAACATCCAACTACACTCATGCATCGTAGTCCAACGCTGAATTATATCAAATGGCAGTGGAAATATTTTCATACTCCACGATTATGAACATTTCTGCGGAAATAATTGCAATAAACTTCATGGCGAATTTCTACCCGAACTTCAGGGAACTATCAAGAGAGGCCAGGGTTGACCCGGCTCACAAAGAAGAGTTTTGCCAGAAGGATGTCTATCGTCTACACGGAGCAGTGCAATTTCCGGAGGAGGAAGCAGTTCTATTCTCCGAGGGCGCTGGTTCCAGGTTCGAGGTCGGAGCACATCTTTACGTTGGTGAAATGGAACTAACAGCAGTCTTCTTTGGAAGATTTTCCTCTAGAACTTCAATCAACAGATAAGGTAGTCGTGAACGTTTCTTGTTTTATTTGAGCCATTTAGCGATATCTGAGCAACCATTTTTCTCATATTTTCTGTCCCATATATTTTGCCCCATATTCTTGCTTGATATTTCTGTACTCAGTACACTTTGATGAGTTATGCCTTTTTCTACGATTTATTGAGACATTGTTATGTCATTGGCATAGTTAAATAATTTTGGATCAGTTGAGACTGATAATTGATTCTTTCAGTAATTTGCTTATTTTTGTAGTCACGATTTGACTGTAAAGTTAACGATTTTCTATGGCAGATTTGAATTCAGACAGCGTGTCATTTTATTAAAGTAATTCTTTTCAGTAAATTACTTTGACCTATTTTCTGTCATCCTCAAGAAAGAAGAATAATTAAAAGATTTTAGAGCGTTAAAATCTATTACTGTATCGACGATCTTGGAAATACTAGTCGTTTTATGAACATGATTGCAACATAGACATTTATCGTCAGTTATGAAATACCATTGCATTATAGACAATTTTATGAAATATGAACTTTGATTACGATTTATTGAATACACAATAGTAATGAACATTTGATAGGAGTTTTTCTCAATTCTAGATTGGAACAAGAATGTTTGCATTCCACAGTCTAATTGTATTCTATTCGATTATTTATGCAGTTTAGATGAACTTTGATTGAAGATAGTATTTTTATACTGCGTTACTTTGAAGATATTAATCTCAATTTTGATAGACCAGAGAGGCGTGTCTAATCGTATTTGCTATTAAATTTATTTGTGATTGGCAAATTTTTACTTCATATCGATTCATGAATGAAACCCACGAAGGTTAAATATAATAACAGTTTTGACACAATTAATGAATATAAGAATTTTTAAAGTGGAACTATGGATGTATAATCGTTAGTTCAGTGGACGTGTAAAAGTCGCTGATGAATAATGCCCTTGAATAAGTGAAGGAGATTCCCACAGTAATATTAATGAAGTTGATGTATTTGTAAGTGGAGGTTTTTGTATGTATTGTGGAAGATTTTGATGCCATATATATGGAGATATATGATGAATTCTGGGCCTATTTTGTGCAATTTTGTGCGTTTTGGAGCGAGGTATTTTTCCGCTGAGTGTATTGTCCAGGTCCTTTGAAAATTAATCATGTGAAGTTACTGTTAAAATTAACAAGAGTGTTTAAATAATTTGAGATAACGATTTTGAATGGAGGTTACCGTCACAAATAATAATAATTATTATTAAACCATATTAAACCTGAATATAATTTAAATATAACTAACCTTCATTGGTCGATTATATTAACACGATAAGAGTAATTATCAACCGGATAGACGTGTGGTTTAATGTATTTCTAAAATAAATAATAATATAAATATTGTAAATAAATATGTAAATATCTTTAATAATAATTGGAAATGAAAGGGATTAATAGAGGCCTGTATAAATTTTTCAATTGTCGTTTGACAATATTATAAACAATTTAAATTGTTATAAACAATTAATGAGCATTTTGTTATAAACATTAAGCATTTTGTTATGATACTCTAAACAACGCTAATTAAACATTTGGATTATAATTAAACAAGTTTTGGGATTATTAGAGTAATTCAGTGATATCTGATTGGAGCATTTGAAAGATTTGCGTGATAATATTTGAGTTGAGATGAGGACATTTAAAGTGTTTTGAAAAGGAACTAGGCTCTGATGTAACTAGCATATGCTAACGCTGGCTGGACAGGTGGGTCCACTTGACGATGCAAGCATGCGACTTGGTGCAGGTGGCCTGACAACTGTATGATAGAGGCCAAGGTCGTCTACATAGCAGGCTTGCAGTTATAAATAAAGTGTGATGTTTATGAAAGAGGAAAACAATTGCTATATGTCTCGTCCCAACTCCCTTATCCATTCCAAGTGTATTATTATTATTACGTTCTTTTGAGCTAGAAAGCTGAAATTTTGTATGCAAAGTCTACAAGTCCTACAGGAGGACATGATTATATTGACAATGGCGTCTGATTGCCACGTTTATTTTGTTGTTCAATTTTTGTTATATTATTCCTTAATGTGAAATAAACTGTTGTACAGTTTAAAGTTCTTGTTTCCGTTTTGGTTCATTTTAAATATCGTGGTGGAGGTTATTGTGAGGGCATACTTTAAGTGATCCAGTTGGCAAACCTGACCCGAGATTAATTTGAATAGGTAAGTAAAGGTAAGTATGAACCTCCGTATATTTTGGTGTGTTCCACAATAATTTCTTGTTAACTACTGTGCTCTAATCTCGGTAGTATCTGTCAGTGCCATTTTCATTGATGTAGCTGTGCCGGTGCGATTGATTATTGGCAATCCGATTGAGGGGGCGGATATCTGACAGCCTACTATCCGGATTATCGGGGACAGTACCCATACCCAAAGCCCTCAGTGGGCGCGTATAACCTTTCGTCCAAAGAACATGTTTTCAGCCTGTCCAATAAACGTAACAATTACTAGGTTCTGACTTTGCTTACAAACTATAGAGGTGCGCACATTATTAGACCACGTTTCCCAAAATAACATTTATACTCTTCACGGCTTAATGCACTAAATATGTTTACAAGGCGGTGACATTACTTCCGATCTTTAACCAAGAGTCTTAATTATATATCCTTTTTTAGAATTTCCACTAACAGAGGAGCTTTGCTACTGCAAAATGCCACAGGTTTTGTTTCGATTATTTCACTCTACTTTTCGTGTGAATTTAGAGCTGAGGGATTTGGAATTATTCAAATATTCATGAACTGTGGATTGAAATCACCTGACTTAGAGGGCACATTCCAAAGACAATGTAAAATAGAAAACGAGCTAAGCTCAGGTAACCCTCGGAATATCAAATTCTGAAAGTTTCCAGACACAATTCCTTTTGGGAAAAGGTGTAAGTCCACGGGGGAGAAAACATTACTAAGTAGTGTTACAAAAGATACCGGCAGACGGTCAATAAAATTATTTTAAATATAAAAAATTACGAGCCTTAGTTGTCGCATATGATGTGTAACAAGTGACATGTGATCCTACTATGTGTCTGCTGGGAGTGCAAATCCCTTGTTAACAGTGAACTCTGTTGGTCATTGAAATAACTACTTGTAGAGCTCCAGTGCCAAATCCTTTAAGCAAATATGATATAATGAATATTTTCACATCAAAGAACGACAACTTGAAGATGATTTATTGTAGGAATATCTTTAATGGGGCCTCCAAACCTTGAAGTAAACCGTATGCGATATACATTCCACATAGCCACATGGCCGACAGTACGTCGTTGTATCAATCTCCGTCACCGCGCGCGCTCATTGTTCCCGTCCCATTTCCGCCCCTTTTACAAAATCACCCGCACAAAAAATATCCAGCAGCCGAGTGGAAAGATGTTGCACATCAAAAATGTGATTGGTTTAAATTCATTATTTGATTCTAAGCCCCCTCCCCCACCCCCTCCCGAAAAAAACAATAAAAATTAAGAAAGTGTTGCTTTGGTAAGAGCATAAAATAATTGTAAATTTGGTTGTATCCTAATCTTAACTTATTGGCTAAGTTATAAACAATATTAAGATTTAAATTAGACTACCTCGTGGTGTAGTGGCTAGCATTCTTGGCTGCAGCCCCGGAGGTCCGAATTGGATTCCCGTCTCCGCCAAGCAATTTTAATTCTGGTCTGAGGACTGGAACGGGGTACACTCAGCCTTGTGAGGCAAAACTGAGAATTCTACAGTACGGTACTTTTAAGAAATAAATTGTATATACGCCCCTGATTTGGGTATGTGTGGAATTTGAGTCCACCTGAAAGTAGGTGAATTTTCATGCTCGAGAAAAATTAAGTGGTCGTACCAACCCTGGGTCTACCTTCTTACCTGCAAAGTTTTACACTGCGCGAGTCCTTAAGAGTTAATTAGAGATTAGTCTTGGTACAGCCAATAATAACATATTGCTCCCGCTATGAAACTGGAAACGTTATACTCGCATTTTACTAGAGTTTGATACATTTTATATTACTTTCTATTAACTTTTCTTCTTTATTCGTTCCGTTTTACGACCTCTTTGAACTTTCTTTTTATTGTTTCCCCCCTTTCTCCAGAGCAGCGGTCTCCAGTGCAGGTTTACCGCCTTAGCTTTATATAAATAACTACGTTATTTGAGCGTTAGTGCATTATTTTAAAATGTAAAACCAGCATGAAGATACTAAATACAATACTTCCTTTATTGCGTTCTCTGCAGTAACTCGCGGAAAATATAGAAATAATTTTTGGTTATTTTTTTTGTCGTGTGGCCTCCTGAGAGGCCGAGTGCAGGTCTTTCTAGTCGACCGTGGGCGACCTGCGCGTCGGGATGAGAGATGGAATGGATGAATGAAACTGTGCAAGGATGTGGAAGGAAGCGGCCGTGGCCTATCAGAAGGTTCCGTCCCAGCATTTGCCTGGTGTTGAAAATGGGAAACCACGAAAAACCATTTCAAGGACGGCCGACGGTGGGGCTCGAACCCACGCGTCTACCGAGTCAGCAGAGAGCTTGGCCCCATGACCTAACGCTGCGCTTTAGCCAGCGTAGCCTCTGCTGTCGGTATTTTTGGTTATGTTGAGTTTGTTGTTTGTTTGAGTCTTCAGTCTTTTGACTGGATTGATGCAGATAACCAGGTTTCCCTGTCCTGAGCTAATCGCTTCATCTCTACCACACCCTACATCCGAGGCAATCTGTTTAACATATTCTAATCTCGGTCTACCCCTACAGTTCTTGTCTTCAACCCTTCCTTCCATAGCTAACTTTGCTATTCTTGGGTGTCTTAGTATGTGTCCTACCAACCTATCTCTTCTCTTCATTAGCAGTCGCCAGAAACATCTCTCCTCTCCCACTCGTCTTAATACCTCTTCGTTTGTAACCCTATCTACCCATCTGATCATCATCATTCTCCTGTAACACCACATTTCAAACGCTTCAATTCTCCTCTTTTCTGCTGCTCCAATAGTCCAAGTTTCACTTCCATAGAGCGCCACGTTCCAGACAAAGGCCTTCAAAATGACTTCCTAATACCTAAATCTATATTCGATTTCAACAGATTCCTTTTCTGTAGAAATGCTTTCCTTGCCTGTGCTAACCTACATTTTTATCCTCTTTGCTTCGTCCATCACTGGTTAGTTTGCTTCTTAATGTAACAGAAGTCTCCTACATCTTTTAGCTTTCACCTGCCAATTTGATGTCCATAGAGGTTTCTGATTTATTTCGGCTGCATTCGAATATTTCGGTTTTATATTTATTAATTTTCATCATGAATTATTTCCTCAAGACGGAGTCCATACCATTCAAAAACTCATTCAAATCCTCAGGCGTGTCGGCCAAGATGACGATGTCATCAGCAAATCTCACAGTTGATATTATTTCTCCTTGAATCTTTACTCCTACTATGAATTTTGCTCCAATTTCCTTCATTGCTTGTTCAATGTATAGTTTGAAAAGTATGGGTGATAAGTTGCAGCCTTGCCTTACACCTTTATGAATACCAGCTTCTCTCTCATGTCCTTCAGCTCGAATGACTACTGTCTGGTTTTCTGTATAGAGTGAACTTTATCCCTAATCGTTTACATAATGTCCAACAACTTACTCCAATCAACGTTTTCAAAAGCCTTTTCTAAGTCTACAAATGCCATGAACGCATGTTGGCCACTACTCCTGGAAAACCTGGAAATCCTGGAAAACTCCTGGATTTTTAATAGGTCTGGAAAACTCTTGGAAAATGACGAAAAAATTGAAAACTCCTGAAAAATAGCCACTGATAATTAATTACAAAAATCTTTCCATCCACTGCTAAAATTCCCAGTCCGCTTTTAGTCCTCGACGTCATGATATTATCGCGGATGGGGTAGCAAGGGCCATCTTGCGGTCGCTCTGCAAACCCTGTTTATTTTTAACCGGAAATTTACGCGCCGTGCTTTATCTTAAATAATACTCCCGCTGCGGTGAGCGCTCGATCGTTAACGAAAGAAATTTCCTCTGGATGCCTGTTTCTGAGTGGGAGAACACGCGATAGTATTTTTGTAAAACATATTGAGTATAGACAACTTGACCGCAATAAAATTGCAGGCGGCATTCTTTTTTTTTATGCGCCTATTTGAGTCACAGATGCTTTTTTAAAACGACAATTAAGTCATTTAAGTATTTTTTGTCAATACCTGTATAAGTAGACCATACACAACTGCTTTACTTTACTTTCATTGCTGGTTTGGACTAAACGGTCCAAAACTTCACACTTGAATTCTTTGAAAAAGTCTTATCGTAACGTTGGCACAGTGCGGTCATGAATAATTTTCATATTTTCCGAGAATTGAAGGTATTGTTGGGCGGCAAGGCCTCGCCAAAAAGGAAAAACTTCAGGAGACTGTCCAGACATACCCACCTCAGTGGTGGTAGAATGTTTTGCCGAGGGCATTGGAAAGCTGGTGTAACGATACGACAAATGTTTCAATCGGTTTGGCGATTATGTTGCGACATAAGAATAAAACAAGCAAACATTTAGTAGTAAAATCAGTTTGGTATGTCAATCTGTTATTTTATACAGTTCATCGGAACTCGAAAAATAAACACCCCTCGTAGGTAAGAAAGAGTCACTGCTTAAGTAACAATGTTCTGCCTTACTATCAATATATCCCCCGTTCTGCGGCGTAGCTGTGCTTGTTAAATCGTGCACCACGGCCGCGAGGGCAGCTACAGAAAGTCCGGACATCATAGGTTCGAATCCCGGCGTCTATTCTCAGTGAGGTATTTCTCTGGGTTTTTCCACACTCCCTCCAGGCGAAATGCCGGGGTAGTACGTCACATGAAGTCCCGGGGCGCCTACCCTATCCTTGTCCCTAGTTCAGTCATCACATAAATGCAGGTTATCTGACAAGTCCGGCTCCATGGCTAAATGGTTAGCGCGCTAGGCTTTGGCCCGAAGTGCCCCGAGTTCGATTCCCGGCCGGGATTAATTCCCGGGGACTGGGACTGGGTGAATGTAACGTCTTTATCATCACTTCATCCTCATTACGACGCGCAGGTCGCCCACGGGCGTCAACTAGAAAGACCTGCACTGGGCCTCTCCGGAGGCTACACGATCATTATTAGCTACCTGATGTAGACCATCTAGGCTCCTCTCCACCCACCCTTCCAAAATCTGATTTCTTCGGCCAGGGATCGAACACATGACAGAGAAGGAGGCGTACTACTGATTCACGATGAGCTTAATTCACCGCTGAGCTTAAGAAACACCTGAAAATGGACTACCAATATTTTGTGGCTGTAGATATGGACAGACATAGAGATTAGATAGCATTCAGAACGTCCAGGTTACCGTGATGATTGTCGAACTTGTATGAAAGTTTGACTTCGGATCTTCATCCGGAGGAGTCCCGCTCCTGTCAAGCGACTACGTATTACTGCCATGGATTAGTATCCGCTGTTGTTCCACAAATGCAGACAATACCAAACATTCCCTTCTTTCAACAATGGATGAGCGACACACGACACTATCATCCGACGGCTAGATACTGAACCTCCGATCTATTGTCAAGAGCAAAGCATCGAGTCGGCTGTGGAAAATATTCCCACTCAAATAAAAAGCGCCCTTTCTGATAATAAAGATCTTGAATTCTTTCTTTCTTTGCAATTTATAATAATATTTCTGCGTCGGAATGTCGCAGCTTTATAATTTCCCATAATTAATATTTAGGCTACTTTTCTTGCTAATTTTAACGCATCAACGTAGCATTTCTTGTATCGCTGTAATACTAAGCTGTTTTGCAATAGTTATTAATCCAAATCGAGAGATTATAGCTGCGAGTGGATATTCAGCTTGCAGAACATTCGTGTCGATAGAATGTAGCTGGAGCCTAATTGCACACAGAACATTAACATGGATTACGGACACTATTAGCACTTAATACAGCTTAAACGAGCCGCTCATTGCTACAGAGAGATTCGAAGTTAAAATATAATACGTTAGGAATTTATCAGCTAAGCTTTACTTGTTGATCCGATAAGGAAGTGCCGTAATGTGTTAGGCGTATATTTGAGTGGACAATTTAAGTAACATACACATGAATTGGTGCAGTCATATCCTTTGAGTATGACCCGTAATATAACTATGTGTATTACATCTAACAAAGTTGTTTAACTCAATATGCGATACTTGTAACATACCTCAGGAATGGCTTGAGTCCACCTTTATTGCTATTCCTAAAAAATCACGACCACAGAAATGCAGTGACTATCGTTTAATCACCTCATGAGTCACGTGCTGAAGGCATTTCTGAGGATTATCCATGCCAGGATCAGGACCAAGTGTGAATTTGATCTCGACGAGTCTCAAATGGGGTTTAGAAATTCCTTTGGTACAAGAGAAGCTTTGTTTTGCATGAACATACTGCTTCAAAAATGTCGTGACCAGCGGGAGGATGTCTTTGCTTGTTTCATTGATTATGAAAAGGCATTTGATAAAGTCAAACAGGATAAGCTAATGGAAATCCTCCAAGAAATACAACTTGACATTAAATACATTCGGATCATCGGAAATTTATACTGGAACCAAACTTCTAAAATCAAAGTGGCACATGGTACAACAACCAACATCAATATACAACAAAGAGGAGTTCGTCAAGGTTGCATACTATCTCCCATGTTGTTCGACTTACACTCGGATGGGATTTTCAAAACTGCCTTAGAAGAAATCCATTTAGGAATTCGAGTGGATGGTGTTGTCCTAAATACAATTCGAGATGCTGATAACACATTGATCTTTTGTGATAACCTTGGAGGCTTTCAACAATTACTAACCAACATCAGCACAACATCTGAAGAATTTGGACTTCAAATCAATTTAAATAAGGCGAAATTTATGGTTTTTGGTCGTCAAACTCATGACCAGGCTGCTTTGAACATCCCAGGTCTTCCAGTCGAGCGTGTTCACCATTTCAAATATCTAGGGAGTATCATCAATGACGATTTATCTCCCGACATTGATATCAGAAGTCGCATTGAAATGGCACGCAGTGTATAGGAAATGTCCTCGTGCTTCAACAATGGCAACTTAAATCTGAAGCTCCGACAAAGATTGGCTCGAATCTATTCTGGTCGACACTCTTATAGAGTATGGAGGTTTGGACTTTGAAGGTCAATACCAAGGGACGATTAGAGACCTTCGAAATGTGGATTCATAGACGAATGTTTAAAATACTTTATTCTGCTTTTGTCTACCATTAAGTATCGAAAAACTGCCTCTTTGGGTCATGTACTTCGAGGCCAGAAATATCAGTTGCTTCGACTAATACTACAAGGCAAAATAAATGACCGATAGGGGCGTGGCTAGACAGATGTTCTGGCTTGAGAATATCAAGGAGTGATCACGGATTCGATCTGTTGAAGAATTGTTCCGGCTTGGGGTGGACAGAGGCGCCTTTTCCATGATGATCGCCAACGTTCGGGGGACCAAACACGGTACTTGAAGAAGAAAGTATTACATCCTGTAATGATTCATATTAGGGCTTTTGCGACATTGTGGTCATGGAGTCCCGTGTACGTGTATGTCTATTCTGTGTGATAACCTGTGTCATTGTGATGGCTGCACCAGTGTGTGTATTTGTATTTGGGGATAGGATTTGGGTAGGAAGCAGCCGTGGCCTTGATTTAGGTACAGTCCAAGCATTTGCCTGGAATATAACTGTTAATCCACGGAAAACCACTATCATGGTAGCCGAGGTGGGAATCTTTCTGTTTTGTCTCACGATGCTGACTGTACCCCATAAATTCGAACCCTGAATCTTCTGCTATCCAAACAAGTAGGCTACACCAATGTGACCACGCTCAGACCTCGGAATTCCTCAATCATATTTACAAGCGACGAGACTAGTGCCATAAAGTAACATTAGCGTAGTACGGAGAAGCTGGATTGGAATTGCTGTCATTATTCGTTCGAATTTCGCCTCGTTCGCTCGACAATTGCTGTCATTTTTCGCGACACTTGCGCAGCCATATGGGAGACTAAGAAGGACGAATATATGAAACAACCAACCACAGAAGACCAGCTGAATATCAGTCAACAGTTCGAGAGGAAAGCTAACTTCCCTCATTGCTTGGGGGTCAACGATGGAAAGCATGTACGAATCAGGCTTATAATAATAATACTACTACTAATAATAATAATAATATCGTATGGCCTGGGGGCCGGGTGCAAGCTTTGTTATTTGACACCCAGAGGGTAGCTTGCATGTCGAATTTCATTGTTCCTTGAAGCACTATGAAAGTCAAGGAGGTTAGATATCTAAGCTCCTTGAACACTATAGCGCTTTCTAGTATAGAAATGAGGAACTTTGTGTTGGCGGAAACTCCCGAGATTAATTTTGCCATTATGAGCACGGCCTACAGAATTCAAATGGGTTCTTTTACATGCCAACATGACATGGTGTCTTATTTTTGCCACCTTTCAAAAATCACTTACCACGGCCAGGAGCGAACCTGCAAGCTTGGGGTTAGTAGACTGACACGCTAACCAATCACCCACCGTGGCGAGCTATCAGGCCTATGAAACCAAGGAATTCCGACAGCGAATATTTTAATTTTACAAAGTACTTTTCTGCTGTACTAAATGGCTGTAGCAGACAGTAACTACTGTTTCCGATACAAAGACGTAGGGGCGTTTGGTCATATCCCTAATATCTTAGTTGTTAGTTATTGTTGTTTTAAGGGGCGGAACTACAAGGCCATCTGCCTCCCTACCCCACCTCCCCCTAATATATTGAAAGCAACTGAGTCCGGGAAACAAATTTACACTCAAACTTTGAGTATCCCACAACCGTCAACTTTGTCACATGACTCTCCTGGAATACCAACTGTATGCCCTACGTGTTTGTGGCCGATGAGGCTTTTACCATCAGTGAAAATGTACTGAGATCTTACCATGAAAAATAGCTTATTACTCCTTAGAAAATAATTTTTAACTGCCGCCTATCGAGAGCACGGCGGTATGCAGAATGTTCTTTTGGCATTTTATGTAATAAATTGCTCATTATCCATCGTCCAATGGATGCTAGTGTGGACTTAGCAGATGTCATCATTCAAGCTTGTTGTGTATTGCATATTTTTGTAAGAAAGCAAGATGGTTACAACTTTGATGAGACACTGACCTGAACATGGAACGAGAGGAAGCAATAGTCAGGGATCATTTCACTGATTACTTCTGTTTTGCTGAAGGATCTGTGCTGTGGCAATATTCATATGCTAACGTCCTTGAAAAGTCAATTCTACTATGTTTCATTAGACCTACTCATGAGGTAGAGATACTGAAGTATGTATGGACTGTGATTCCCTCCTGTTGATAGGAAGTCAAACAAAAACTAAATATGATTGTAGGCAGTAGCCTACATTATTATGTATTTCTTTTGGTACAAAATAATTTTTGATCTTGTTATACGCTACATCGGAATGATTTTTCCTTCACCAAAGTAGCTTCTTACGTTATACAGTAGATATTGATACTGTATTTGCCTATAGCAGAGCTTTCCAAACCTGTTCTCATGGCGACACCCAATTAATTATTTTCATTACACACATAGAATATTTTAACAAAGGAGATTCATTTTAAAGAAATTTAAATGTTTCATAGTATATTATATATGATTCTCCAAGTATAATAGGATATATTAACCACCTTTCTCATAGAAACAAAACTTGCACCTCGATGTTCCAATTCAATGACTGCTCTGGGCTTGACCATTACAAATCTGCTTTATATCGGGTCGGATGCGGGACGGATTCACACGTATTTCCTCACTTAACATTCTCAAACTTCCACGTTTAACTGTTTTTGTATTAGACATAACAGAAACGCGCTTTCACACGAATATGTCGTAGACAACTGCAACAAAACGATGAGGGCTCTATTACTAAGGTGAGGAAAATCTTGTTGAATAGAAACCCCGAAGCTGTCTAATTCTGACTCTTGGTGCTTAAAGTCAGATTGTTTTCAAGTTCCGCCAGCTCCTCCTCTTCGATAAGTTGAAGTTCACAAGTGATGGAGGGTTTTCAAAGGATTTCTTATACATTCATATTAGTTTACATTTAGTGTTGGAAAATAGCAGATTTACAAACTCTCTTTTTACTATGTTTCGGTATGAAGAAACAGATTATTCAATCAGTTCGTTAATATAGTTCGTTGTTTAGTACATCGTGGTCAGCAGCACCTTGTAATTCAGGATGTGTGGATTGTTTTGGAGCCAGGTTTAGAAAGGAGTCATCTGCACCGCCCTCGATACATATTTGGGCGAATACCTCAAACTTCATTGTGTATTAAATATTGGAAAAGGCTGAGCCTCCCTCGCACTATCACGGATAAGAATAAATAACGTAATACTACTGCTGATTATAAGTTAACTTAATTTACTTATTAAATACTATTGATATTACATTAATGTGATAATAATAATAATAATAATAATAATTTCAATTTACTGGCTGTGAAAGCCCATATACCATATTTTTTGGAAGCCTTCATAGCGAGGTTAAGGTTGCTTGAGCTTTTAGCTGTCGCAGTTAAAATGGGAGGGGCTGCGAAAACGCGGTCATGTAGCCCCATGTACGTTGGGTGTGTATAGAATTTGTCTGATAACCGGTGTTAATTGTGATGGCTGTATTAGTGTGTGTTATCTATGATTCAGGTAGAAGGACTGCAAACGATTAATGTTTTCAAGTACTTCCTATTTTTGCTACCAAATGTTACCGTCCACGACACCTAGCTGTAGACGTGGCTCGTAAATGCCATCGCAGTCAGCACCTGGCGGCGAACGTTGGAACTAATATAGCCTTATCAAACTAACCTACAAATTTTAGCTTCCACAAGTGTAGTGAAAGGTTCCTTTTCATGCCATGATTCTATGACATAGGACCGCCTGTTTTACTTCCCCTCCGAAGGAAGGCATACTGAGGGATTTTTAACGCTCTTAAAAAATCTGACGACTTCGGCCGGGTTTGAATCTACGATCTTGGGAATAGAAGATCAGCATGCTACCGACTACGCCATCGAAGCCACGATTACAAAACTAGTGACGGGGAAAAGGAATAATGACAATGAATGCCTCCTAACCAGCAATACGCCACTACATGGGGACAGGCCGTGAGTAACAAGTTCACTTGAAGGTTAAGGTAGCAGCTGTGATATCGCTAACCAAGCTGACAGGAATGTTAATGAACTATGTGGTGTCTTGAACTTGGTAAACTCCGTCTTGTCTTACGTTGTAATCGATAAGATGCGAGGTGGCGTGTGGCAGGGGAATTTAACACCTCAAATACCGTATCGCTTGCGGTATCAAGAGCCTGTTGCATCCTTCCACACGATAAGCACAGGTTAAGATACATTATAGCGGGCTTCATGACGCGGTAAACTATCACTAAATGTCCAGAGCTGATTACCAGCATGTCCCTAACTTCAAAAATCAATAAAACAACAAACTACAAAAGCCACGTGACTGAATTCGGTTATCACTATAATGATCGATGACACGGGCGAGTTTTTACACGATATTTGAACATTATTAAGAATTAAGAATCATCAATATTACATCCAGCAATACAAGAAAATATATGCATACATAGCTTTTAAGTATTAGGACATACCCGTACGTTGTTCAAGCAATCGCGTGTGCTATATAGACATGGTCCTTGTCACTACAACAATGTATAATTCACTTGTTCTCTTGATTACTGGAGTCCCGTTATATTAAATATGTATAATCTTCATCATATCGTAACTTTAGTCTGTTTCTGATTATTATCTAAGTAAACGTATTAGTCTAAAAATGTACATTCTGAGATCTATGTGATGAATATCAAATTCAGCCGAGTTAGGGAAGGATACATGTAAGCTATACCACGAAAGGCAAGGCCTGGTGAGTGGCATATTGGGTCTACTTACCTAATTATAACGTTAAGTACTCATGTTAAAACATATATTACATATACTGTATATATTAAAATAATCGTTGTGAAATAGCTAAGTAGCAATGGTAATGCTAATTTATAGATTAAGCTACTTCAATATATCTTTAATGACATTTTTATTCTCTCGAACAAATATCATTGCGTTACGTATAAACTTTGTAAATTTATGTAACTGCTATTTTATAAACAAAACGGATGGTTTGCTTCAGATCACGGCATTTCCAGGCGTGGAATATGATAGGCTATATTTAGACAGATATTCCAGAAAGTAGAGTACCGTAGTAAGTTCAACATATACCACGAAACGTTACACTGAACAGCGGTGTTTAGCTTTAGGTAAGTAAGTATATGCTACGTGTTACATTGTCAACGGATAGAAACCCCAAAAGTAGTCCCATAATGAGACATACCGTGCTACTACAGGTGAGTTTGAGTCTTCAGTCTTTAGAGTGCTTTGAAGCAGCTCTCCATGTCTTCCAACCCTGAGCTAATCGTTTCATCTCTACTTAGCTACCACACTCTACAACCGAGGCAATCTGTTTAACATGCTCTAACCTTGTCCTGCCCCTACAGTTATTGTGCTCGACCCTTCCTTTCAGAAGTAATTTGGCTATTCCTGGGCATCTTAATATGTGCCCTACCAATATCTCTTTACTTTATTAGCACTCGCCAGAAACATCGCTCAGTCCTACAATCGTCTTAACGCCTTCTTCATGTATTACTATATCCATCAGATCTTCGTCATTCTCCTGTAACACCACATTTCTATTCTCCTCATTTCTAATGCTCCAACAGTCCAAGTTTCACTTCCATTGAGCGCCACGCTCCAGATAAAGGCATTCAAAAATTATTTTCTAATACCGTACATAAATCGGTATTTGATGTTAACTGATTTTGTTTGTCTGTATGGTGACTGCTGTAGCTTTCTTCACTGACCATTGACGCTATGAGTAGCACCTTTCGCAACATCCACTTACACTGACATTACTTTTGAGCACCCATACCTCAGTAGCTTGTTGTAGCCATAAATGCGACTTTGGTAACAGCAAAGAGAACCTTATTTAGCTCAAACCTTAGACAAAAGACAACAGGAAATATACTGCGTTCATCAAGAATTCACAACTATCCTGTATATTCCAGTGTAATTATTTGAGATACCGTTTCACTAGCTCTGACCAATCAACTACCATGGTCACCATTCTGCTGGGGCTTACCTTGCAGTGTATTTGTGGTTTGCTCCTATGCAGCTACCTACGATTCTAATTTGCTCCAACGCATCCACAATATGTCAATAAGGCTGCAATATACTGTAACAAACCCTAACTTGTCTAGCATCTCCCTCTACAGTCTACCGTACAACTTCACCATAGACCAGGCTGTTCCAGCCGAGCTGCTGGCCAGTGTGAAGCAGAGTACTCGCCGCCTTGCGTGGAATACAGCTCTGCTGTGGGGGGCTGTCGTTACTAAGTGGTAGATACATCAAGACTAGCAGGAAGCGCATGGACTTTACTATGAACTTCGCCCAGTGACGTATTGACTATCAGCCCCAGTCCCTCTCCAACCGTGCTCCGAGCATTACTGCTTAGTACTCACGTGTACGCATACTCAAACTTGTGTATTTGGAACAGCCTGTCATAGACGAAGCAGAAAAGCTAAGTGTGTTATGCGTTATTATAAGGTGCGTTCAAAAAGTAACGAGCCGGAGGCTGGAATGCGCAAACCGGTGACGACATCGGCTAATCGTGGCGTGTGTAACGAGGTGTGGTTCCGACCAAAGCGTGGAAGGTCACAGCCCGTCGCTAGAGGGCACGCGTGCACATCACGTGACGATACAAAGCGAGCAGCAGCATGCATCAATCGTCCAACACTACTAGTCGCATTGCAAACAGTGACATGGAGGCGTCAACCGAAGAGCAAAGAGGTGTTGTTCGGTTTCTGACAGCGGAAGGAGTAGGGGGAACGGACATTCATCGCCGAATGTCACAAGTGTACGGCGAACACTGCATGTCCCTTGCAAGGGTCAAGGCGTGGCACAAGCGCTTCAGGGAAGGAGGAGTGTCGTTAGCCGACGATGCCCGGTCTGGGGCACACCCCCCTACATTACCGATGACAACGTCCAGCTGGTTGATGCACTCTTTACCCAGGACCGCTGAGTGACAGTGAACGCCATAGCCGCCATGGTCGCTCCACGACAATGCGCGACCTCATACGGCCAACACAGTCGCGGCACACCTGCAGAAATTCAAATGGGAGATTCTCGGCCACCCTCCATAAAGTCCAGACCTCTCTCCTTGTGATTACGCCATGTTTGGTCCCCTGAAAAGGGCTCTGTGGGGCCAACGATTCACCTCGGACGCCGACGTCCAGCTGTACGTGCGGAACTTGTACACATCGCAGCGCAGGTAATTTTATGAGACAGTCATTCACCGTCGTGTCACAGTGGTACAAGTACCTCAACAGCCAGGGCCAATACTTCTAACATACAGGCACTGGTTTCTGTAATTATGCCTCCGGCTCGATAATTTTTGAACGCACCTTATACATTAGAGGAGCGTTATGCATGTGCAGAACATTGTGTTAGTGTTTACCATAATTCTGGGATACGAACTTCTGATCTTCGAACGAACAGTTTCACAACCAGTAGCTGAGTGTGGCTTAACGTGTTCGGCTACTCTGGTAGGTACAGAGTAGCCTAAAATAATTAAAATTATAAAGCTGCGTCCCCTCTGGTAAATAATTACGTCGTGCGTTGTGGCAGAGCAGATAATTGCGCCATAAGGTGAATATTTCAGATTCATAACATGTCTCATTGTAAATTGTGCCTGAATATTCATCAGTAAGGGTCCGTGCTCACTGGAATTATTCTGTGGTCCGATTCTCTTTGTGCCCTTGAGAAAAAATAATACAGTCAGTCTGAGAGACTAGACTTTATATCATTTCAAATTACGCATGCTACAAATGCTACACATGTTAGAAAGGCTCAGGAGGGCTTCACGCTTCGTTCGAAGCCCCAGGACTCTTTCAACCGACTCCATTACATATTAACTTAGGCTTCCCGTGCGGGCACCTCTTTACGGGTCACCCTGTATTTGAGTCTGACATCTTTTACAACTCTTTAAGGGTCACCCATTATTTGAATATATCTTGCAAACCTCTTTAAGGGTCATCCTGTATTTGATTGAATCTAACATACTGTACACCTCGTTAAGTGTCACCCTGTATTTTGCTCTGACATCCTGCACACCTCTTTAGGAGGCACCCTGTATTCTTATCTGGCATCTTGTATATCTCTTTAGAAGTCACCCTGTATTCTTGTGTGACATCTTGTACATCTCTTTAGGAGTCACCCTGTATTCTTGTCTGAGATCTTGTGCACCTCTTTAGGAGTCACCCTGTATTCTTCTCTGCCATCTTGTACACCTCTTTAAGAGTCACCTTGTATTCTTATCTGCCATCTTGTATATCTCTTTAGGAGTCACCCTGTATTCTTATCTGGCATCTTGTACACCTCTTTACGAGTCACCCTGTATTCTTTTCGCTTCGCTCGAAGCCCCACGTCGCTCGACGCCCCAAGACTCTTTCAACAGACTCCATTACCCATTAACGTAGGCTTCCCTCGCGGATGCATGACGTCACCGTTTCCGTCTCCGTAACGCATAACTTTTGACTCAAGCATAACGATGAAGTCGACAAGATCATTTGAAATGATATAAAGAAAATCATTGGATCGCGTGCGTTGATTTCGGCGCAAATTCGTGTGTGTGATTGTCACACGTCCTCACTGACACATTTTCTAGCGAGTACACAAATCTGTTGGTTGGTTCCTTAGTTTAGTGGTCATGTAGCCCCGTGTACTTTGGGTGTGTGTAGAATCTATCTGATAACTGGCTGTATTAGTGTGTGTAATTTGTGATTCAGTTAGAAGGACTGCAGACGATCAATTTTTCAAGTACGGTAGTTCCTACTTTTGCTACCAAATGCTACCGTCCACGAAACCTAGCTGCGGACTTGGTTGCTAGATGCCATTGCATCCAGAATCTGGCGGCGAACGTTGGAAATAATATAGCGTTATCCAACTAACCTACAGATTTTAGCTTCACAAAAGTGTAGTTAGTGGAAGGTTCTTTTTCATGCCAACAATCTATTACATTGGCCCGCCGGCTTTACTTCCCCTCCGAAGGAAGGCATACTGAGGAATTTTTAACACAAATCTGTACCACAAGACAAAAACAACTTTATGTTTCACCAGTGTAAACGCGACTCAAATTTCCGGTCCGTAATCTTGAGTATCCTCCAGTGAGTCTGTGGCTGCTAAATGTGCCACTTGCTACTCGAGATTTCCTTATGGAGATGTTAAGGGTGCATGAAACACCAACCACTTACACGGAGGAGGCTTCATTTCGTCACAAGCGAACAGGGACATCTCAGAACCCTCCTTTATTTCAGCGGCAAAATGTAATTGTTTCTCCGGCTGCTGAGTTGCGTGGAGAATTGCAACAGTGCGAGTCTGCACAACGATTATGACACAATATATCTTCTCTCATGATAAGCCAAGGCAGCAAAAATACATTCTCTTTCACATCTACAAAGAAGTAAGCATTCAAATGTAGGGAACTTTTCCCTTAAGGGCATTACTTCGTAGGCGAAAATTCGGAAATACTTTCAGGCGTAAGAGCTGAAATAGAGACCTCAAACAAGGACCTATTACACCACGGACAGTTCACTCTTTGAAGTGAAACTAGCGAGCTCCATACGATCACTGATCAAAGTTACACACCAATAATCGTGCACTCTGGTAGTAACTGTCTGTCCATTTTTGAAATACATACGTGCCATACAGCTTTTTATAATATTTTATTATCCAAGATACAACTTCCGTGGAATTGATAGTAGTTCGAGCAATCATGTCACTCATGTAGAATACTTGTTTTAATAACACATCATATTATAATTCACATAAAAATTGTAGCCCTTTATAACGTACTATAATTTGTTTCCTTTCAATAGATTTAATAATACATTAGATAGGTTATTTATTTAATTATTATATTCTAATTCGTATTCTTCATCTTGTATAAAATGTCTGCTAATTGGCTTGTTTAGTTATAAGTATATGTTATATTTTGTTTTACTAGTAGTTGTTAAGCTAGGTTTAGTTCATTATTACAAATTGTATATGCTACATAAAGGGGCATTTTATGAATAAATTCAAATTCAAATTCATGCTTGTTTTAAAGATTATAAAATAGTCAATATGAATGTTTATGTTCGACGTTAATTATAACTATTTTATGTTCGAACATAAATATTCATAAATATCTGTTGAGATTTCACCAGTTTTATGTACTGAACCGAGTGCGTGGGACGGAGAGAATACTTTGCATTTGACCATGGACTCCTGGAATACCTCACTATGACACTCGCCACGCAGTGAAATTTAAAATAGGGGGCCATGTAAGTGAGTGCAGGTGCGATGCTATCCTTACCTAATTGGTCACACAACTGTTTCTTGAGCTCTGATTGGTGGGAGAAACTGTATCATAATGAAAACTTGTAGTATAATGAGTCTCATTATAGTACATTTTTCTGACATATAATATTTACATTTCGCCAGGGTCGAACATAAATGCATTGGAATGTGTTATACATGAAAAGTTAATCACGATTCTGCAACAACTTGGTATTGACCGCAATGAACTAACTACCTATAATCAGTATTTATTTATTTATTTATTTATTTATTTATTTATTTATTTATCGTATGGCGTTAAGTGCCGGGAGTGTCCAAGGACATGTTCGGCTCGCCAGAGGCTGTAGCTGCTTCCAGTGGACACCCAGAGGTTGAGCTACAAGTTCCGTTCAATTTCAAGTAGTTCCAACTTTCGCTGCCTGATGTCAATGATACCTAGTGGTGATCTTTTACATGCCATAAATCTATGACATGGGACCGCCAGCATTACTTCCCCTTCGAAGGAAGGCATACGGAAGGATTTTAACGCTCTTAAAAAAATCTGACTACTTCGTCCGGGTTTGAACCCGCGATCTTGAGCACAGCAGTTCAGCATGCTACCGACTACGCCACCGCAGCCATTGATAATCAGTAATCAATTCTGGAATCAGACAGCACTTTGCTCCTTTGGGGGCTACTTTGCTCCCGAAATAAAATAAGATTCAAAATCCTCTGGACGGACTACCTTCAATTATAACGATATTGTTTCAGATGGTCGCCTCCGTAGCGTAGCGGTCAGCACGGTTAGCTGCCGTCCCGGAGGTCCTGGGTTCGATTCCTGGCTCTGCCACGAAATTTGAAAAGTGGTATGAGGACTGGAACGGGGTCTACTCAGCCTCGGGTGTTCCAAATGAGTAGAGGGGGTTCGATTCCCACCTCAGCCATCCTCGAAGTGGTTTTCCGTGGTTTTCCACTTCGTCTTCGGGCAAATGCCGGGATGGTACTGCCCCAGTAAATTGAATTATACTGAGACCACGGTGGCTGTATTGGCATATGTGAATAAAGTTATGGCCGTCATAGTTGTGACGTGTATATTCATGACGTAGGCGTGGATGACGCAACGCTCGAGCAAGTAGGCTGGCTGAGCTTAGATTCTTGCTGACGTCACGATTTTGTTCGAGAAGGATCTTAGATTTACGACGCAGTCGCAGGGAAGCAAGTAAACGTGCTGAGGAAGAAGTTACGCTATTGGAGGAGAGGCTCGAACCAATGAATGATAGCTTGAAGGGAGACGGAGATTACTGAAACTACCATATTTAATAACTTTTGGCATGCAGAATTGTGGAAAACTATTTTCAGTTATGGCATTGATTTGGAATTTTGAAGAAAATAATTATATGTTTTTGAAATCTGAAAATCCGTCAAGAATAGCCAAAGTTGGAACTTCGAGTAATGATGGAAGAAGAAGCTATGGTAGGGATGGATACGCCCCTTCAAAGTTGATAAAAGGCCTTGCACAGCAGAGAGGAGGTTCTCACTTCGTGGTTTTATTCTGACTTTATAGTCTGACTTCGTGTTCTGATAGAACAAGCATATCGTCATAAGCAAGCGTGGCAGAGCCCACCGCATCGAACAGTATTGGGTATCCAGCAGTGCAATTTTACTGTTACTAAAACTAGGCGAAGTTGGAGCGCACACATAAACGATTCTACAGTTTATCTATCAAGAATTAGCTACTGCATTTATACTAATTCAATAGTGCATTACAATATTGAGGCGTGTGCGAAAGTTGAACTTTTTCATTATAATACTTCAGAAGATATTCGCATTTAAAGACTGCAGAGAAAAGTGTTTTTCTCGAATCCTGAGAAGCACTTTTACTACCACATTCTACGCTACGGCAGACACGTGTATTGCAACCGTGATACTGAAGATTACATTTGGTGATACAACGCTACATTCTACAATGGAACTATACAATCTGGCAGTACTTTCGACTAACATTATAATGGAAGTGGAGATGGAAGACTAAAACTTTAATGCAATTGGGACATACATCAGTAGTGTGAAGTAGCAACATGGAGCTTCGATAATCGTCATTCTACAAAGACGAGCATGTAGTGAACATTCAGCTACACTCATGCATCGTAATCCATCGCTGAATTACAACAAATGGCAGTGGAAATAATTCATACTCCACAATTATGAACATTTCTGCGGAAATATTTGCAATGAACTTCATGGCTGATTTCTACAAGAACTTCAGGGAACTTTCAAGAGTGGCAAGGGTTTTTCCCAGCACACAAAGAAGAGTTTTGCCAGAAGGATGTCTATCGTCTACATGGAGCAGTGCGATTTCCGGAGGAGGAAGCTGTTCTATTCTCCGAGGGCGCAGGTTCCAGGTTCGAGGTCGGTGCACATCTATCCTGTGGTGAAATGGAACCAGCAGCAGTCTTCTTTGAAATTTTCTTCTAGAACTTCAATCCAACAGATAAGGTAGCCGTGAACGTTTCTTGATTTATTTGAGCTTTTAGTGAGATCTGAGCAACTATCTTTCCCATATTTTCAGTCATATATTTGATTGTCCCATATTCTTTTGCTAGATGTTTCTGTACTCTGTACACTTTGCAGCTTTATGCCATTTTCTTCGATTTATTGAGACATTATTATGTCATTTGCGTATTTAAACATTTTGGATCAGTTTATACTGAAGTTAAATATTCTTTCGAGAATTTGAATTTTTCTTGTAGTCTCGATTTGACTGTAAAGTTAACGATTTTCTATGGCAAGTTTGAATTCAGACAGCGTGTCGTTTTATTAAAGTAATTCTTTCCAGTAAATTACTTGACCAATTTTCTGTCATCCTCAAGAAAGAAGAATGATTAAAAGATTTTAGAGCGTTAAAATCTACAACTTTATCGACGATCTTGGAAATACTAGTCGTTTTTTATGAACATGATTGAAACACAGACATTTTTAGTCAATTCTGAAATACCATTGCATTATAGACAATTTTATGAAATATGAACATGGAATACGATTTATTCAGTACACTATAGTAATGAACATTTGATAGGAGATTTTCTCAATTCTAGATTGAAACAATAATGTTTGCATTTTCTAGTCTATTTGCATTCTATTCGACTATTTCTGCAGTTAAATGAATTTTGCTTGAATATAGTATTTTTATACTGCGATAATTATGACGAGATTAATTCATTTTGATAGACCAGGGAGGCGTGTCTAATCGTATTTGCTATTAAATTTATTTGTGACTGGCAAATTTTTACTTCATATCGCTTCATGAATGAAACCCACGAAGGTTAAATATCATAACAGTTTTCGATACAATTGATGAATATAAGAATTTTTAAAGAGGAACTATGGATGTATAATCGTTAGTTCAGTGGACGTGTAAAAGTCGCTGATGAATAATGCCCTTTAATAAGTGAAGGAGGTTCCCACAGTAATATTGATGATGATGATGAATTTATAAGTGGAGGTTTTTTTGTGTGTATTGTGGAAGATTTTGATGCCATATATAATGAGATATATGATGAATTATGGGCCAATTTTGTGCGCTTGTGCGAGGTATGTTTCCGCTGAGTAGTATTGTTCAGGTCCATTGAAAATTATTCATGTGAAGTTACTGTTAAAATTAACAAGAGTGATAAATTGATTGAATTATAGATTTTGAATGGAGGTTACCGTCACAAATAATAATTATTAAATCTTATTAAACCTGAATCTAAAATTTAAATATAAGTAACCTTCATCGGTCGATTATATTACCACGATTTAAGAAAATATCAACCGGATAAACGTGTGGTTAATGTATTTCAAATATAAATAAAATATAAATAATGTAAATAACTATGTAAATATCTATAATAATAATTTGAAACAAACGGGATTAATAGAGGCGTGTAAAAAATTTTCAATTGTCGTTTGACTAAGTTATGAACAATCTAAATGTTATAAATAATTATTGAACACTATGATATAACATTATGCGCTTTGCTATTAACATTTAAACAACGCTAGTTCTATAATTGGAATAAACATTTAAATAAGATTTGAGATTAACAGAGTAATCCATTGCAATGTGAACGGAACTTGTATAAATTTTGCGTGATAATATTTGAGTTGAGATGTGAGCATTTAAATTGTTTTGAATGAGAGCTAGACTCTGCGTTGGCCAGCATATGGTGACACTGGTTAGGCAGCTGCGTCCATTTGACGAAGCAAGCATGCAACACTGCTTAGGGTGTATTGCAGGTGGCCAGATAACTGAATGGTGGAGGTCAAGGTCAACTACTTAGCGGCCTTGCGGTTATTAATAAATGTGTGTCAATGAACTAAATTATGAAGTTCATGAACAAGGAAACAAATGCTATATGTCTCGTCCCAGCTCCCTTATCAATTCCAATGTGCATTGTTGTTATTATTACGTTCTTTTGAGCTAGAGAAAGCTGAATTTTTGTATGTGAAGTCTACAGTCCTACAGGAGGACATGGTTGCATTGACAATGGCTTCAGACAGCCATAACTATTTTGTTGTTAAATTTTGTTAAAATATTTTTTTTTCTTTATGTGAAATAAATTATTGTGCAGTTTAAATTTTCTGGTCTCCGACTTGGTTCATTTTAAATATCGTGGTGGAGGTTATTGTGAGGGCATACTATTAAGTGATCCAGTTGAAAACCCAGACCCGAGATTAAATTGAATAGGTAAGTAAACGGTAAGTATGAACCCCCGTATATTTTGGTGTGTTCCACAATAATTTCATGTTAACTACTGTGCTCTAATCTCGGTAGTATCTGTCAGTGCCATTTTCATTGATGTAGCTGTGCCGGTGCAATCGATTATTGGCAATCCGATTGAGGGGGCGGATTTCTGACAGCCTACTATCCGGATTATCGGGGACAGTAGAATTGGCGCAATCAACGTGTGGGGCTCGAATAACATTGGATTACCAAGTTATCGATGTCAATGGGATTGTGAAGACTCAAATAAAGAGGTTGATTCTTTGTTAGATGTCTTGGCCAATTGTAGAATTTGAGAGTGTGATTATATAGGGATTAAATGTTGTGTTGTATTAGGAAAATTACACTCAGAAAAGATCAGATCTTATACAACCTGAGAGAGGTTAAATAGGCTGGAAACTTAGAAAAATCGCCTATGATCTGGAGTCTTATTTTATTTGACCGGCTTATGACATGTTTAGTCATATTAAAGATAAAATTAAACTATTTGGATTGTAAATGTAAATTATTTATGTTAGGATATTTAAAATGAACCAAAGAAATTTGAACATGTGCTTGAGTTTATTTCAACATAGGGTGTTTATGAAGTTAGTGATAAGCTAATTATAAGTTAGATTTAAGACAGAAAATTGCTCAAACTTTATATATGGTGAAAGGCGTTGCTCAGATGTTGTTATCTTGCTCTATTTGATGTATGTCCCTAACGCAGTCTATTATTGAAATATTATTGAGATGGCAGATGAGAGTATGAGAAAGATGTTGGAGGAGATGTCCAACAGTTTGAAAGCTAGCATGAATGAAAGTGTGAGGGAGATGGAAGCTAGGAATGCTAGTCGAATGCAGGAGATGATGAAGGAGAATTTGAAGGATCTCCAGACCAGTTCTGCAAATTTGGAAAATAACATGTCGCGTTTACAGACCAGTACACAGGAGGTCCAGAATGCCGTGACTGACATTCACAAGGATGTCTCAGATGTTAAAGTAGATTTATCCAATGTCCATAAAGATGTTTCAGATGTAAAAATTGATGTTTCCAATGTACAGGGAAATGTTGATTCAGTCCAGAAAGACCTTACTTTGTTAAATCTTGATGTTGCTAATGTCCGGGGGATATTTCATGTGCTAGAGCAGAAGTAATCGTTGTTAGGAATGATGTTGCTACTGTACAAGACAAGGTAGAAGAAGTTCAAAGAGAGATTAGAAATGTTCGAACCGATGTGTCAAACGTTCAAGTAGACATAAATAATATTCAGTCTGATGTTAATGATATGCAAAGCGATATCAATAAGGTGCAAATAGAAGTTAATACAGTTTTTGTAGACATTGCCAAAGTTCAAACTGATGTTAATAAGGTTATAGAAGAAATTGAAACTTCAAAAACGCTTTGTACTCGTAACATTAGTGCTTTAACAACTAGATTGGTTGACGAGTCTGTTAGGACAACAGCTTCACTAGCTGGATTAAAACATGATGTAGAGGTCATGAGGACCCAAGTCTTAGATCATAATCGTTTACTTAAGGAAGACATTGAAGTAGACATTGCTGAAATGTTAACTGCAAATGTAACGGTTTGGAAAGATGAATGGAACAAGTCAAGTGGGGAACATGTCAATCAGATTCAGGAGCGAATTCAACGAAAACTAGCCAGTACACAAGTAGATATAAATTATGAGGTAGTTCAAATTAGAAAGGATTTGAGTATAAGGATGGATTCGCTATCCGAAAAGCAGGTAGAGGATAGAACTCAAATAAGCCAGGACGTGCAAGCATTAAAAACCGCGTTAGAGGAACAAATTCATAAGGTTGTCTCTGATGTCAATGAAACTACGAGCAAACTTCAGAATTTAAACCTAGGAGAAGCTAGCATGTTGGAAACATATAAAGAAGAGTTGATTAGGAAAGTCATCACGGAAATCACAGATAAGGATCCAGAAGGGTTGACTTTTGAAGATAATAGGAATGACGTGAGAAGATGTAACCTCGCTACTGAAGAGAGAGATATTAGTCCTGAGGAACGTATATTCAGATTCCGGGAAGAAGAAGAGGATAGGAATGTTGAACCTGAATGGAAATATCGTAATAGTGGGAAGAATTACATGGATTCATATCCAAGAAATGTGACAGTCATCCGAAACTTTGAGGACAAGCCTCAGAAATTTAGTAATACAGATAGTCTAACACCGATAGAGTATATCAGAAACCTGAAAGACTATTTTATTGAAGCCCATATTCCTAGAGAAAGAGAAATGAGAATCGTAGAAAGATTTCTAGCTGGAGGACCTCTTGAGTAGTTCAGGGCATTTCGGTACACTTTTAGTAATTTCGATGAATTTGCAGAGGCACTGATAAAACGATTCTGGTCAATAGAAGCACAAAATTCATTAATAGCTGAGGTATACTCGAGGAAGTATTCGGGTACTCTTCCAACACGGTACGCTGATTTCTTCACGAGCCAGTTATCGCGCTTAAGATTTTTACAACCCCCATTGTCTACAGAGCAGTTAATAGATGCCATTTCACGTATGCTACCTGTTGAGGTAAGAAGGCTTATTATATCGTCAAATATAAGGGATTTGACCAGTATGGACGAACTATTGAGAAGGCTTGATTACACGAGTCCGGTGCCAAATTTGGTTCAAAAAGGTCAGAGGCACGAATTCAAAGACATTAATACAGTCTACATGGATCAAGTTCAGCAAACTGATACGCCTGCTGAAGAGAAAACTGAAAATGTAGGTCCTCACAGGAACAATTATTTTCGCAACAACGGATCACAAGGTTACCGTCCATATCAGCAAAGACGAGGCTGGAATAACAATAGAGGGAACTATAATAACGGAAGAGGTAGATATTATAATAACAATGGGTACAATAGGAACTACAACAGAAATAACCAGTACCAGAATCGGAATCAAAATTCTCAAGGTCAGGTTATGACACCGGACAAGTATCAAGAGAGAGAGAAAGAAAGTCAGCAGTATTTGAAGGAATTACGAGAGAAGGAAGCTGAAAACCAGAAGAAAAGACAGGATTTAGTGATCGATCCTGGTCCTTCTACAAGCCAGCAGGGGAACTTTGAAAATGGTAACACAAAAAAAAACGCCGATTTCTCAACGAAAGTGAGAAACAATGAATACATTGCCACACCACACATAATTACTATCAATGAAATTTACGAAGTAACTGATGAGGATTTATTAGAAGAGAGAGGAATCGTCAAAGAGGAAAGACCATGTGCCTTACCTATTATTTCTGTACTGATAGATGGCCAACAGTACAAAGCTCTTATGGATACCGGCGCAATTATTTCTATCATTTCTGATGAATGCTATCAAAGTCTATTAAAGGGAGAAAACATGACAGTTTTACCTGCTTCTACCGTCAAAGTGAGAGTAATTTTCCAAGACAAGGCAGTGAAATGCAAGATCCAAGTGTTGTTGCACTTTGAAATTAATGGAAGGAATTATGAACAGATCTTTATTGTGGTGAACAAGATCCATTTCGACATTGTGCTAGGAATCGATTTTATATCGAAAGTTGGAGCCATTCTTGATATGAAGAATAGGATTATTAGCTTTAATGATGGGTACATGATCACAGAAGAGATCGAAGAACAGGACGTGAAAAACAGTCTGGAGATAGACCTTAGGGAAGAGACTTTAAATACCATTATCAATGAAGTGGAGAATCTAACAGAAATACCCAGTAGAAAAACTGAAGGATTTGAAGAAATTCAGGGGGAATTTGAGGATTTGATAAAGGAATTCCAAGATATATTTGATGAAAAGCCTGGATTGATTAAAGACTATAAGTATAAGATAAGGCTGACGTGAGGAAGAAAATCTATCCCAAGTTTGGAATAGTATTTATGGGTCCGTTCAGAATTACGAATGCTTATGGAAACAACTGTTATGAACTCTATGATGATGAGAATGATGTCGTATATGGCAAGTTCAATGCTGGAAACTTGAAGAAATATTATCCAAGAGTAAGCCAATAATAATTCAATTTCGTGTTCAAGTGAATTCAGATATTTGTAACAGAGTTTAAAAACAATTTGCAACTGTTTTTAAAACGTGGTGAAGGGAGAATGCCCGCGTAAATTGAATTATACTGAGACCACGGTGGCTGTATTGGCATATGTGAATAAAGTTATGGCCGTCATAGTTGTGACGTGTATATTCATGACGTAGGCGTGGATGACGCAACGCTCGAGCAAGTAGGCTGGCTGAGCTTAGATTCTTGCTGACGTCACGATTTTGTTCGAGAAGGATCTTAGATTTACGACGCAGTCGCAGGGAAGCAAGTAAACGTGCTGAGGAAGAAGTTACGCTATTGGAGGAGAGGCTCGAACCAATGAATGATAGCTTGAAGGGAGACGGAGATTACTGAAACTACCATATTTAATAACTTTTGGCATGCAGAATTGTGGAAAACTATTTTCAGTTATGGCATTGATTTGGAATTTTGAAGAAAATAATTATATGTTTTTGAAATCTGAAAATCCGTCAAGAATAGCCAAAGTTGGAACTTCGAGTAATGATGGAAGAAGAAGCTATGGTAGGGATGGATACGCCCCTTCAAAGTTGATAAAAGGCCTTGCACAGCAGAGAGGAGGTTCTCACTTCGTGATTTTATTCTGACTTCATAGTCTGACTTCGTGTTCTGATAGAACAAGCATATCGTCATAAGCAAGCGTGGCAGAGCCCACCGCATCGAACAGTATTGGGTATCCAGCAGTGCAATTTTACTGTTACTAAAACTAGGCGAAGTTGGAGCGCACACATAAACGATTCTACAGTTTATCTATCAAGAATTAGCTACTGCATTTATACTAATTCAATAGTGCATTACAATATTGAGGCGTGTGCGAAAGTTGAACTTTTTCATTATAATACTTCAGAAGATATTCACATTTAAAGACTGCAGAGAAAAGTGTTTTTCTCGAATCCTGAGAAGCACCTTTACTACCACATTCTACGCTACGGCAGACACGTGTATTGCAACCGTGATACTGAAGATTACATTTGGTGATACAACGCTACATTCTACAATGGAACTATACAATCTGGCAGTACTTTCGACTAACATTATAATGGAAGTGGAGATGGAAGACTAAAACTTTAATGCAATTGGGACATACATCAGTAGTGTGAAGTAGCAACATGGAGCTTCGATAATCGTCATTCTACAAAGACGAGCATGTAGTGAACATTCAGCTACACTCATGCATCGTAATCCATCGCTGAATTACATCAAATGGCAGTGGAAATAATTTCATACTCCACAATTATGAACATTTCTGCGGAAATATTTGCAATGAACTTCATGGCTGATTTCTACAAGAACTTCAGGGAACTTTCAAGAGTGGCAAGGGTTTTTCCCAGCACACAAAGAAGAGTTTTGCCAGAAGGATGTATATCGTCTACATGGAGCAGTGCGATTTCCGGAGGAGGAAGCTGTTCTATTCTCCGAGGGCGCAGGTTCCAGGTTCGAGGTCGGTGCACATCTATCATGTGGTGAAATGGAACCAGCAGCAGTCTTCTTTGAAATTTTCTTCTAGAACTTCAATCCAACAGGTAAGGTAGCCGTGAACGTTTCTTGATTTATTTGAGCCTTTTTAGTGAGATCTGAGCAACTATCTTTCCCATATTTTCTGTCATATATTTGATTGCCCCATATTCTTTTGCTAGATGTTTCTGTACTCTGTACACTTTGCAGCTTTATGCCATTTTCTTCGATTTATTGAGACATTATTATGTCATTTGCATATTTAAACATTTTGGATCAGTTTATACTGAAGTTAAATATTCTTTCGAGAATTTGATTTTTTTTTGTAGTCACGATTTGACTGTAAAGTTAACGATTTTCTATGGCAAGTTTGAATTCAGACAGCGTGTCGTTTTATTAAAGTAATTCTTTCCAGTAAATTACTTTGACCAATTTTCTGTCTTCCTCAAGAAAGAAGAATGATTAAAAGATTTTAGAGCGTTAAAATCTACTACTTTATCGACGATCTTGGAAATACTAGTCGTTTTTTATGAACATGATTGAAACACAGACATTTGTAGTCAATTCTGAAATACCATTGCATTATAGGCAATTTTATGAAATATGAACTTTGAATACGATTTATTCAGTACACTATAGTAATGAACATTTGATAGGAGATTTTCTCAATTCTAGATTGAAACAATAATGTTTGCATTTTCTAGTCTATTTGCATTCTATTCGACTATTTCTGCAGTTAAATGAATTTTGCTTGAATATAGTATTTTTATACTGCGATAATTATGATGAGATTAATTCATTTTGATAGACCAGGGAGGCGTGTCTAATCGTATTTGCTATTAAATTTATTTGTGACTGGCAAATTTTTACTTCATATCGCTTCATGAATGAAACCCACGAAGGTTAAATATCATAACAGTTTTCGATACAATTGATGAATATAAGAATTTTTAAAGAGGAACTATTGATGTATAATCGTTAGTTCAGTGGACGTGTAAAAGTCGCTGATGAATAATGCCCTTTAATAAGTGAAGGAGGTTCCCACAGTAATATTGATGATGATGATGAATTTATAATTGGAGGTTTTTTTGTGTGTATTGTGGAAGATTTTGATGCCATATATAATGAGATATATGATGAATTATGGGCCAATTTTGTGCGCTTGTGCGAGGTATGTTTCCGCTGAGTTGTATTGTTCAGGTCCATTGAAAATTATTCATGTGAAGTTACTGTTAAAATTAACAAGAGTGATAAATTGATTGAATTATAGATTTTGAATGGAGGCTACCGTTACAAATAATAATTATTAAATCTTATTAAACCTGAATCTAAAATTTAAATATAAGTAACCTTCATCGGTCGATTATATTACCACGATTTAAGAAAATATCAACCGGATAAACGTGTGGTTAATGTATTTCAAATATAAATAAAATATAAATAATGTAAATAACTATGTAAATATCTATAATAATAATTTGAAACAAACGGGATTAATAGAGGCGTGTAAAAAATTTTCAATTGTCGTTTGACTAAGTTATGAACAATCTAAACGTTATAAATAATTATTGAACACTATGATATAACATTATGCGTTTTGCTATTAACATTTAAACAACGCTAGTTCGATAATTGGAATAAACATTTAAATAAGATTTGAGATTAACAGAGTAATCCATTGCAATGTGAACGGAACTTGTATAAATTTTGCGTGATAATATTTGAGTTGAGATGTGAGCATTTAAATTGTTTTGAATGAGAGCTAGACTCTGCGTTGGCCAGCATATGGTGACACTGGTTAGGCAGCTACGTCCATTTGACGAAGCAAGCATGCAACACTGCTTAGGGTGTATTGCAGGTGGCCAGATAACTGAATGGTGGAGGTCAAGGTCAACTACTTAGCGGCCTTGCGGTTATTAATAAATGTGTGTCAATGAACTAAATTATGAAGTTCATAAACAAGGAAACAAATGCTATATGTCTCGTCCCAGCTCCCTTATCCATTCCAATGTGCATTGTTGTTATTATTACGTTCTTTTGAGCTAGAGAAAGCTGAATTTTTGTATGTGAAGTCTACAGTCCTACAGGAGAACATGGTTGCATTGACAATGGCTTCAGACAGCCATAACTATTTTGTTGTTAAATTTTGTAAAAATATTTTTTTTCTTTATGTGAAATAAATTATTGTGCAGTTTAAATTTTCTGGTCTCCGACTTGGTTCATTTTAAATATCGTGGTGGAGGTTATTGTGAGGGCATACTATTAAGTGATCCAGTTGAAAACCCAGACCCGAGATTAAATTGAATAGGTAAGTAAAAGGTAAGTATGAACCCCCGTATATTTTGGTGAGTTCCACAATAATTTCATGTTAACTACTGTGCTCTAATCTCGGTAGTATCTGTCAGTGCCATTTTCATTGATGTAGCTGTGCCGGTGCAATCGATTATTGGCAATCCGATTGAGGGGGCGGATTTCTGACAGCCTACTATCCGGATTATCGGGGACAGTACCTTCTTCAAGGCCACGGCCGCCTCCTTCCCTCTTCCTTGCCTATCCATCCTGACCTTCCATTACCTTCCCTCACGAGGCCCCTGTTCGCTTTGCAGGTGAGGCCGCCTGGGCGAGGTGCCAATCCCACCTCACCAGTTGTATCCACTCTGATTAGATGTTCTCAGCTCTAGGACACTGCCCGTAGAGGCGGTAGTGGTGAGTTCCCTCGCTGAGTCCGTGGGTTCCACCAACCTGGAGGGTAAACGACTAAGAAAAAAAAAGAAGAAAAAAAGAATTGTTTCAGATGTAAATCATAAATGGCTTGATATTCGTCCTTCCAGTACTTGCTGTTTCTATCATTTTAGGTGTAGTTGGTGAGAGGTGGCCATTGAGTTGAAGTGTAGTTTTTGAAACAAATTTGCATTTGATATGTTGACTCTACGGGACAGAAATTCTATTACTGAAAGGGTAAGTGTATGACTTTTGGTGTAGAATTTAATGCTGAATTTGAATTTACTACACCTTTTTATTTGGTTGCATTTATTGTTATATAATTAAAAGATAAATAATTTGGGTTACATTTCCTACAAATGTGGGGCTACTTTGCACCACTCATAAAATGGATAAAAATGAACCCCACACTTTTTTACGAAAATTATTTTAATTACATTTCTGCATTATTTCTTATAGAGATGGTTCGGGAACATAATAGAAAACCAGAATGACGTCGATACATCGATGTCAATATATTTATTTTATGTAGAAATGAAATGTCTTTCTTGTCTGCGCCATTCTACTTTTTATATCCTCTTTGCTTTGTCCATCACTGGCTATTTTCTTCCTACGTAACAGAGGTCTCCTACTTCCTTTAGCATTTCACCTGCCAATTGGAGGTCACCGGGGTTTCTGATTTCTTTCCGCTGCATTTTAATATTTTTGTTATACATTTATTGATTTTCAAAAAAAAAGGAAAGGAAGCTTGTAGTTTAACGTGACCGTTAATCTTGAGATCATGAGCCACGGGACCTCCTTTTTACGTGGAATCCGAACCACAGGACATGGCATTTCACTTCGAAAATCTCACATGCATTGACCGGGAATCGAACCCGGACCGCCTTGGTGAGAGGCATACAGCTAGACCGCTGAGCCACCACGCCCCCTATTGATTTTCATCATGAGTTCTTTCCTCAAGACGGAGTCAATACCTTTCAAATCCTCCGGTGAATCAGCTAACATGAATCATTATTTTTGTTTGAGTCTTCAGTCTTTTGACTGGTTTGATGCATCTCTCCATGCCTCTCTGTCCTGAGCTAATCGTTTCATCGCTACATAGTGAACCCATGTACCATTGGCTCAAAAGGGGCCGAATCCATGTATTTGGGGAGGGAATGAAAGAAACATACAGTTTCTAATGTAACATAGAGAAATTTCAAGCCAGGATTCTAGCCTAACGTTGTGCAAGCAGCGAGGACCAGGTGTTCAGGAGATGAGATCATGCCTCTTGACTCCTTGAGAGGGAGCGGGTCATGGATATTAATAGAACGAGTGGAAATTTTTTATTGTAAGACAGAGAAGCGTGACTCGGAAATCCAGCTTAGCTTGCAGGAAAACGGCAACAGCGCCGATGTGCCAGAAGAAGAATAATTAAATTTAACCCATTTGCAGGAATGAAAATAAGTAAATAATCACTGGACTGTGAATCATTTCGGATTAGAGATTTTTGTGTAAAGAAAAACCTTGTAATAATTGCACAGAAAAAAACTGCAAACGCAGTATACGTCATCGGGGATTCACTGATACCAGAGGAGTGGGGAATTAAAAAAATGAACAGCAACACCCACGCAGCTGAAGACTAAAAATTAATTAATATCTCCGAAATGCACGATCGATTCTTATGCGCAATGAGATTATTTGACGTTTGGAAGACGAGCTTTCTGGAGATATAATTTTTATAATTGTACGACAATTAGTTCAAAAGTTGGTCACGAAAAGGACTAGGATTTTATCTTTTTGTGACTAAAGAGTATAAAACTCCTGGCCTCACCAAGCCAATCATGCAGTTTCCGATAGCCCAGGGGGGCGTTACGCTGGATCAGTACATGCAGTTATCAAACGGCCTGAGGGCGCGTCACTGTGTTACATCAGACACCGAATTCCGATAGTCCGTGTGGGGGCGTCATGCTGAAACACACCGAAGACAGTATACCAGCTTTCCTTGAGGGGAAAAACGCTGCATTACATCGCATAGAAAATATCCGACAGCCACGGGCGTCGCGGTATCAATAACTTGCGTGCCTCCGTAAGGAGTTGTAAAGAAGTAAAATTACAGTATCGCCATGTTGAAAAAGTAGGAAAATCCTAGTTACAGGATTTAGGTCCGACAGTATAAAAGTTTACAGTGAAAAGTTCGTAAAATACAGTCAGAGCAGGCTGCGAACTTATGACTCAGGGCGATAGGTCTTTAAGTAAACGACCAAAAATATCATAACGTACGGAAGTACCGTAACAGTGAGATAAACAGTTTATCTAATTTAAAGAACCCGAGCAGGGACAGAGAAAATAAGGTTCGTAAGTATTCTAGAAGATTAGAAGTGCGAGAACCGAATAAGCAAAGAAGAAGACAGGAAACTATAGACATCGTTTTAAGAAAGCAGACGAACTATTCAAAAGCACTAAGACGCAAGAAGTATTAGTTGCTAAAAATCCATAGGTCATCGATAAATTATCGAGGGGACCGTGAACAGAACAGACTTTCGCTAAGATCAATAAATAGGATCTAAAAGGGGAGCCGTTCGTGTCAGAGAAATAGCAGATCGTCAAGAACGGGATTCGAAGGAGTGCTATTGCAGGGAGGAAGTAGATGATTCGAGACTTTCACATTCAGAGAGGATAGGAAGCCGACATTACTAAATTTCACCCTTGGAGACGGGAGATCAAGAGGTCACGTGTGATAGGCTTAAATAGCAGCCTAGTGATCAAAATTTGTGAAGTGTAAATATATCAAGATTTTGTGTTAAAAGTAATATATTTTCAGTGTTTTTATTGTGTGTTCTAAACGGATACACCAGTGTATTTAAAATGTTATTAGTGTTAAATGTATACGTGTTAAATATGTGTCAAGATATGTCTGTACATGCAATGAATTTGTACACGATGGAGTAATTTTAAAAAAGTAGGCCAAAAATGAAGCATCGCACGAGGAGAAGGGTCAAGAAACGACCTTAAACATGTGAGTAAAGATTTTCATTATGTTTTGGTGTCGGGGAAATGATTGTGTACAAATCCACCGGAGTGTTTGAGTAAAAGGGATGTTTCTAAATAACTAAATACAGAATAAGAACGCGGTCTGAACAAAAATAGAATTTTGAGAAATTATAAATAATTATGTGAAAGAATAAATCCTGTAGAGGAAATGTATGAATAAAATGTCAGTGTATTTGACGAATGTTATAAAAGCAAGCGTATTAATAATAATAATAATAATATAAAGGAAATATAAATAAAGATTAAACTGAATAATATGAAAGTAAGAGCGTTGGAGCCTTAATAAAAGTATAAGACATGATATTAATGCATGTTATTAAAAATAGAGCAATTATTGTCAAAGGAAAAGATTAATATAAAAATTGAGACATGTATCAATTGTTAATATGGAATTTATCAGTTCTTTGGAAGACGCTAGGATTAAAAATAATGTATAGCGCAATGGAGCGCAATTAAAATAAAATGTCACGCTAGGAATGCGTAAAAGTTAAAAGTACTTGGTAAATTACTTATGAGGGGTAGTTGATTGCTGTGAATTGAGATATGTTGTAAGTCCTCCAATAGTGAGCGTAGATCACGAGGCCATGTGTGTGTTATTATATTGAAAAGGGAGCAAAGGTATGGTATTATTGAGCGTAGATCATGTAGGCTACGGCTGACCCTAAATCGCATTTTGTATAAGTCCTCCAATGTGGGAATGGTTCCCGAGGCATGTTAAGAGATTCGAACCTAGAATCCTCTTGTTGTTGAAGCCCCTAATTATTCGTCGTAAAATGTGTATTACTCTTCCCAATCAATGAGGACCCTTTATAATTAATAAATACCAAGGTTACGAAAGTGGTTTATGAGCCAAATAATATTGTTGAAAGGAAATAAGTGAAGTTAAATGCCAGGTCTCTCCATAGGACTGAAAAGAAAGGAAGATTTGTTTTAAAAGCATTGAAGAGAGCTCCAACCGTAGACTAGACTGGGAGTCACCCTACCAGTCATAAATCTCGCTCAAGTATAACGGCCTGACCTTCATAGCAGGAGGGTTGGTGAAGGCCGTCTGTAAGAAGGAATGAATACACCGGGAGTGTTTAAAGTTGTTAATGACCCGGGAATTGAACCGAGGTCCTTGTAGATGAAATTATCGCTTGCAAGTTCAGATCGTAGTTTTCTTATGTGATAATGGTCTTATAAGACAAATAAATAAATAACAATCCCTATTGTAACGTTGTATGGAAGTAGGATTCCACGAGTTAAATGAAGGTAACTAGATTCCGGGAGTAATCATAGTTTTTGACTTTGTCAAGTAATCTTTATAACTCTGGAGTACACAGGTATTTTCCCGATCACTATGGTGAATTTGTAAAACTTGAGAGGGATGGTAAATGCTGAAAACATGTGAAGTGCCCAAATATTTAAGAAAAGAATTAACATGTACTTTAAATGTAATTATATATTTGTTTTGATGATAAGAAAATATAAAAATAGTATTTGAGGTGTACAAGAAGAATGACACCATTATTATTGGAAAATATCGAGCCAAAGGAGCTCGTAGTTATATGGAACTTTAAGATAGATACTTTATGGAAGTAAAAATAATTATGAATTATTGGTTTTAAAGGAAACCATGTGTTTTAATACAATATTTGTTTAATTCTTATATTATTCCTTGTTCACTTGGAACAAGTAGAAGATTATTGGTCAGTAGTTTATTTGTTTTATTGTTTGTAGCGCCATAATTTTGGTTAATTAAATGTTTTAAAATAGGAGTTGATTTTGTTGTTATTTTTGCAAGTGTATCCTCTATTTAATCCAAAATGTGTAAATCACAGAGTGGGAGAACATACTACAGCCCCAAAATACCGAATTGAGCAATGCTGGCATACTGTGATTTGCATATTTCTTGCTGAAAGGGCACAATAGCTACCACACCCTACATCCAAGGCAATCTGTTTAACATATTCTAACCTTGGTCTACCCCTACAATTCTTTTCCTCGACCCTTCCTTCCATAACTAAACTTACTATTCCTGGGTGTCTTAGTATGTGTCCTACCAATATACCTCTTCTCATCATTAGCAGTCGCCAGAAACATCTCTCCTCTCCCACTCGTCTTAATACCACTTCGTTTGTCACCCTATCTACCCATCTGATCTACATCATTCTCCTGTATCACCATATTTCAAACGCTTCAATTCTCCTCTTTTCTGCTGCACCCATAGTCCAAGTTTCACTTCCATAGAGCGCCACGCTCCACACAAAAGCTTTCAATAATGACTTCCTAAAGCCTAAATCTATATTCGATGTCAATAGATTCCTTTTTCTTTTGTAAAAATGCTTTCCTCATGAATCATTTATATTGTTCAAATATTTGTTAATCCCCCTAATCGTGTTGACCGACTGAGCATCATAGACACTGAAAGCTGTTTTCTAATACTTAAGTAAGTTGGCTGACTGTGTCTGCAGCAGTTAGAAGGTAAGCAGAACCATTAACTAATCTGCTGATGAAACATAACTGAACATGTTCGTCTCTTGTTCCCACAGGTAAGGACCCTTCCTCCGTTGCTGAGGGCTTGTGAGCAGCATAGCTGGTAAGTCACACGATACAGTCTATTAACTAACCTGGTGGTCTTGGATTTAAAATGACTCTTACTCGTAATTAACCATATTGAAGAAATATAATATAGGATGTCCTTTAACCGACAATTTTCAAGGTTGAGGACTTGGTCAGTCAAAAATTGTTTCGCATTTAACCACTTCTTTATACATGGAAACAACGTCGTTTTGAACTCAACAGGAGGCCCTATTCATTATAGTATTGGACCATATTGAAAAAGTGTAACATAGACTAGTACATTATGCAACGAGCCTATAATGGCAATAATTAAGACACGAGTATGTTTATAAAACGAGCGTATGCGAGATTTTTATAATTTCCATACGAGTGTCTTAATTACCATTATAGGCGAGTTGCATACGACTGTTTATGTTTGACGATAATTATTATAACTATTTTATGTTCGAACATAAATATTCATAAATATCTGTTGAGATTTCGGGGAAGCCTCCGTGGCTTAGGCGGCAGCACGCCGGCCTCTCACCGCTGGGTCCGTGGTTCAAATCCCGGTCACTCCATGTGAGATCTGTGCTGGACAAAACGGAGGCAGACAGGTTTTTCTCCGGGTACTCCGGTTTTCCCTGTCAAATTTCATTCCAGCAACACTCTCCACTATCATTTCATTTCATCTGTCATTCATTTAATCATTGCCCCAGAGGAGTGCGTCAGGCCTCGGCAGCCGGCACAGTTCATATCTTCGCCGTTAGATGGGGGCTTCATTCATTCCATTCCTGACCCGGTCGGAGACTGGAAGCAGGCTGTGGATTTTCATTTTCATCTATTGAGATTTCGCCAGTTTTATGTACTGAACAGAGCGCATGAGACGCAGAGAATGCCTTGTATTTGGCCATGGCCTCCTCGATTACCCTACTATGACACTAGGCCAGGCAGTGAAATTTAAATTCAATGGCCGTGGAACTCAGCGCATCTAATTATCTAATTGGTCAAACAACTCTTTCTTGAGCTCTGATTGGTGGGAGAAACTGTTTCATAATGAAAAATAGCGTTATAATGAGCCTCATTATAGTACAGTTTTCTGACATATAATAGTCAGGGTCGAACATAAATTCTATTTAGGTAGATTTATATTGACTTTAGTCTTGTTTGATTTATGTATGTTCTAATTTTGTTTTTGACACATTTCATTTTATTTATATTCTAATGGTTTTCCTTTTGTAAAGATATCCATTTTCTCTTTGGTATTTGTTAACATAGTTTTTAAGATTCTTTTATTATTCAATCCAGGCTGACGAGGGGATCATTGTGTAGAGAAACATGTACGTTTTAATTTAATTATTAAACTTCTATCTAGTGTTTGAAAAGGTGGCTTTTATAATTTGAGATTAATATCTCCTAAGTCAAACGTTTAGTGGTTAGTCTCTTGGTTTGTAGGTGTAATTGAATTGGCCATACAAATCACACGTGTAATTAGTTAATAGCAAGTAACAACATACACATTTATTGGAGTTTGAGCAGAAGAGTTGTGACTACTATTCTTAGTTAATCTTAAGACTATGTCTTGTAGTTACGCTCTTCTTACAATTGAGACTAGGGTAGGAATAACCCACATTCAGGATGGCCGATGTCAGTGTTAGGCCGTACACCCTCTGAGATATGCTGGTGGTGTTGGTTCAACAATCATAAATAATTACCTCGAATAGGAATCAAAAACAATCTGTGTTTTAAACGCATTTTATTTATAACATTTGAACCTCAATAAATAGTTTGTACACAGTCGAGGAGTATTCAGTTCACAGTCTGGATGAAGAGCAGAAGTCAGTTCGCTCGGTTCTGGAACAATTAAGACAAGTACGTTAGAATTTGTTACATGGTGATAACATCTCTATCATTAGTGAGATTTACAATTTCTGCCTCGCGAGGACAAGTGCGAAGGAGATATCTGTGACTAACATTTAGACAGTAATATTCCACTGAGTTCCAAAGTGACGTATGGGAACGACAACCCAGTAGTCTGACCCAGGAAATGTAATAAAGACTCCAGTGAGGTCTGCTGGTTTTATCCATTCTGATGTAGCGTAAACATTAGAACCAGTTGTGTTGTCGGTGGGAGCTCGCTAAAATGTGAACAATATATCTCGCAATTTAGGTGAAGTGAGGCGTTAAGGTCTACCTTGCGATAACGGTAACACGCCAGAGTGTTGTGAAATGACTGAGTAGACTGGACGGAATTGAAAGGGAAATCCGATCACACCTGAACCTGCGCGCTTCCCCATGGAAACTTGGCTTTACCTATTTCCCGTTACATCTCAAGTGGTTCCCAAATTATCTTTCAGCTCTTTGGTTGTCAAATGAGCGCTATTCAAAACACAGCTTGCATTCGCAGCCGTTGAAGATTCCTGATTGGATAGCACTCGGCAGAGTGTTCTAGAGCAAACAGTATCCCATCACCCAAGACCCCATAAAGTCATCACAATAAATATAAAAATCCTACAACGGAAGAACATTAACCTATCGACAAAAATTCTCGCTCAAAAATCATTATAAATAATGAATTAAGAGTGACCCAAATCAACGTAACTACAAAATTACAAAAATAAAACATTAAAAAAAAAAAAAAGATTCATAAACCTTAAAAACAGAGTGAGAGGAGGCCTTAAGGGCACCAGACTCTAATCAGAGAGTGCTCCTACTAGCCAAATGCCACCCAGTGGATATAGTTCTAAAGGCCATCAGGCTGATTGGCTCTAAACAACGCTCTTTGACTTCACTGCCATTCCATGTGTTTAAGTTATCGATTCGTGGGGAAGGGGGGGGGGGGGGGGGCAAAATATATTTATTATTTTTTTCTGTTAAAAAAATAAAAAAAACGAGCCTTGCAGTAGTCGCATATGATGTGTAACATCTGACATGTTATTCGAATAATTCCATTTTACTTACTCGCATTTTTAAAAAAAATGAACTCATAGTGCTATCTTGTGCCAGAAAACATGAAAGGATTCTCCAATGCATCTGCAGTAGTGACATATACCTGTAACTGTATGCGGGAGCAATCCACTGCCTACTTGATGCGAGCTGCGCTTTATACCGGCCAGTTAGTGAACCCATGCCAGCGGTGTTATTGAAAATGGCCTCTTATTGCCGATATAGCGCACTGCCAAGTATAGGCGCGATTAAAAATTAGGTGTGCAGTAGGTATATTAAATGCGTTTCTCCCAGTGATACGTTTAGACCAACGAAGTTTCAATTATTGTTAGTAGTCGGAGTTAATATACTGAATTCCTACGTTGTTTGGAGTGTTGGTTGATGCGATATAGCACTCGAGGTATCGAGTGCTTACATTAAATAAGAATACAGCAAAAGTATGAAGAATTAATAAATCGTAATTGTTTTCAGAAAATATGATATAATGAATATTTTCACACCAAAGAACGACAACTTGAAGATCATTTATTGTAGGAATTTATTTAATGGGGCCTCCAAACCTTGAGGTAAACCGTATGCGATTTACATTCCACATAGTCACATGGCTTACAGTACGTCGTTGTACCGATCTCCGCCACCGCGCGCGCTCATTGTTTCCGTCCCATCCACTTCCGTCTCCTTTCCAAAATCACTCCCACAAAAATGTCCAGCTACCGAGTGGAAAGATGTTACACATCAAAAATCTGTGAAGTTCTCTTAGACAAAATTGCAATTTTAATTTTATTTGACTTTTTAAGTACCCATAGTGTAGGCTACCTATAAGCTGTAGATTAACGATATTAGCCGAGTGAATACAACCAGATACGTGCTACCAACTGTAAAACGTTCATTGTAAAGTGTTTAGTAGTTGCTGAGTTAATAGGCCTTAATTTGTCATGTTTGAACATGGGCGGTAGACTAGTAAACACTTACTGTTATCATAGCCAGGAAGCCCTGCAGCAATCTGCGTAACACATTGAAGAATAGCGTCGTGACGTCACCACCCACAGTCCTAACCACTGTAGTGAACTGCGCATGCGCCATGGAGATGACGAGCACCAGGAGTAGTACACTCAGGATGGTCTTCATGTTGTGTGGACAATGTGACTTCCCTCTGAAGGCTGACGGCTTTATACCCACACTTATCGCGCACCACCTTATCGGAACTACACCTTCAAGGAGCTGACGAGGAAAGATATGTGTTTGAAGGAAGTGGGACAACATTGTGCTTACACTGAGAACTATAAGAAACTAATTTGCAATTTATTATCGTGCAGAAATAAAGGAATTTCTTCTTCTTCCTCTTCTTCTTTCGAATTTGGCCAACTATGGACTGCATAGAACTTAACCCTTTATAGGGCAAAAGACTGGGGGTATAATTTTTTTTGCTCATTCGTAATTGGGGGTGATAGATGAGTAGGAATATGCAACAATTTTATGGGTGTGAATTCTATTTTAGGAAATATGGGGTGGGAAATTATTATCCCACTGCCCACACCCGACAGTATGTTTTCTTAAATGAGCAATGGGGCAATAATCTCCTACCTCCAAATTATGATGATACTGTGTTTATCACTCAATAATGCGGTTTATTTAACAGGATATAATATATAAAAACACCCATCACGCTCTATAATTTGTTTAAAAATGCTACTCCCACGCAACACAAGGTCAGTGACCTATAACATCTTTGCCGAAATCTGCACAAAAATATAAAAGTGATTTTGGAATGTTAAAAGTTAGTATATTCGAATATAATTCAATAATTTCAAAATAGTATTTACTAAAAACCCAGAAAATTAATTTTTAAAATCTTCTGTTCCTTAGCAAACTCCCTGAGCAGGATAATTATTTCCATTCTAACTGAAATATATTTACTCAAGTGACCAAAACCATTATTAATATTGTATTTCAGTTATATACCAACCTTTACAAATCTTCAATAAAAACACCTTCTTCTGTAAAACAATGCATTTCTTTCACTCAACACAACTGGGATATGCTCCCCACCTTTGGTTTCTAATGACAGTATACATCAAATTAATGGGTTTTCAATATTTCTCTGCATCTAGCTTGTGGAGGTGGAACTGCTTGAAATGAAAGGGGTGGGAAGATTCTCTCCCTAACGCCGTTCTATAAATACATGGTGGGAAGATAGTATCCCAAGGACCTAGAAAGGGTTTTAAGACTTCTTGGCCTTCCTTCTCTTTTCTTCCCAGAACCTCTTCATTCATTCTCTCCTCCTAGGAAATATTCCGCATGGGGCTCTTTGTAAGCGGTTTCTCTTCAAATCATTTTAAACTGTCTACCTTTGTTCTAAACTCACTTCTATTGTGGATCAACTCTGGAGTAATTACAAATATATCCATAATATTGAACAAAACATTAGCAGGGACTCAAAGAAATTTTGGACGTTTATATATATACACCGCGGACAGGCCAACAAGGACCACGCAAATATCACTTCTTTATAGGTCTAGTTTCCTTCTTTCTCTTCCAGAAGTCTTTCATCCTGGTCGACTGTGCAGCTCTTCTTTCAGCAGTCCATTCTCCTCTGTTGAGATTTTTCTTCTCCCCGACAAGAATTTTGAGACCAAAAATTTTTTTTCTGTACTCTATTCGATTTAGACAATCTTCTTCAGTAATTTTGAATTTTTGAAGTTCTTCTTTCATTTGTTTTACATAGCCTCCTTGTCCTTTATAGTTCCAGATTTTATCAAAAATTTGTTTGTTTAACCTTGAGCAATCCATGCGGACCATATGTCCGTAGAACTGAAGTCGCCGTTTTCTGATCATCACTTCAAGGTTGTCGATTTTACTATAAATTTCTGCATTCGATCTCAGTCTATAACCTTCCTGTGTTTTCCTAGGACCATAAATCCTTCTTAAAATTCTTCTTTCTATCTTGAGCAAATTCTCCATTCCGGTTATATTTGTAGTTTCCATGCCGTACAAGATGACTGGTCTAACAACAGTATTAAAATGTCGTAATTTTGCATTGATAGACAGGTTCTTTTTATTGTATATATTTTTTGTACAAAAATTTAATCTTTCCAATTTCCCTTTTTTGTTCTCGATTGCCAATTTATCCGTCCCATTGCTACTAATTATTTCTCCAAGATATTTAAATCGGTCAGTGACCCTGGTGCTCCCATAATTTGTTTTTATCATTTTCTTAGTGTATTTCTGATCACTTGTCATCATCTCTGTTTTTACCAACGAAATCTGTAAGCCCGCTTTTTCCGCCGTTTCTTTTAACTGATCAATTTGGTTAATAGCTTCTTGTTCTGATTCAGCAAACAACGCTACGTCGTCAGCAAATGCTAAACCTTTGACTCTGAGGTTCTTATTCTTTGTACCAATTTTAGCACTTGAATCGTTCTTCTCCCAAAACGTCCTCATGACTTTATCCAAGACCAAATTGAAAAGCAGTGGTGATAGACTGTCCCCTTGTCTTAGCCCAGTTTTTACCTCGAAGGGCTCGCTAACTTCATTTAAAAATTTGACTCTGGAAATCGTATTAGTTAATGTAAGTTTTATTAAATTTATGGTTTTTTGATCAACTTGGTATTCCTTCAATGTGTCAAAAACAGTATCCCTATCCACTGAATCATACGCTTTCTGAAAATCAACGAATGAGATAAAGATATTCTTTGGCCTGTTGTTGTAATATTTTAATATCAATTTTAAACTAAGAATTTGTTCTGCACACGATCTATTCCTTCTGAAACCTCCTTGGAACTCGCCAAGCTGTGGTTCGATCTGTGGTTCAAGTCTGTTTAAAAGTAATTTGGCAAATATTTTATATGTGACAGACAACAATGAGATCCCCCTATAACTATTGACATCAATTTTTGAGCCTTTTTTATGTAGTGGATGAATTAAGGCGATTAACCAGTCTTCTGGAATTGCTTCCTCAATCCAAATTTTCTGGAATAGATTTGTCGTCGCTATTAAAAATTCATCATCTACAAGCTTCCACATTTCTGCAATTATTCCATCCTTGCCTGAGGCTTTATTGTTTTTAAGTGAGTTGATAATACATTTAACTTCATTTACATCTGGGGCGTAGAGTCAAAATTTTGTGTTGTAAATTTGAAACTCAACTTGTCTGTCGGTTTTGGACAATTTAACAACTTCTCAAAATACGCAGCCAAGATATCACAATTTTCCTTGTTGTTTAATGCTAGCGTACCATCTTGCCTTTTGAAATTTAAACTCGGCGCTGAATATCCAGTGATTTCATTCTTAAATGCTCTATAAAACAATCGGGTGTCATTTTTCTTAAAATTGTCGTCCATTTCCATTATTTGGTCCTTCATATATTTTCTTCGAATCGTTCTTAAAGTCTGGTGGGCCATTTTCCTTAATCTTTGTACTTCCTCTAAATTTTCTGGAGTCTTGTTCCCGTTCCACTTGTGCCAAGCACAATGTCTTTCTTTGATCACTCTTTCACATTGTTCATTCCACCAAGCATGTTTCCTATAAAAGTTCAACGGTGCAATTTCCTGAGCTGGTTCAAGAAGGTTATTAGTAACATCATTCCAATTGGTTGGTATTTTAAGTTTTCCTTGAAATTCTATCCTTTTTTCATTTGTAAGAACCTCTCTATTAATTTTCGGAATTTTAATTCTAGTTGTATTTTGTTTGCGTGTAAAAGGTATGAAATTCATCTTGATTTGAGAAAGGTAATGATCTGAACGTTTATTGGACGTTTATTAAAAACAAGAAAAAAAATAGGAACTCATGCGACACTTTTAAATATAATAATGAAGAATTGGACAGGGGTGATTCCATTGTTGAAGGTTTCGCGTCATATTTCAAATCAGTGTATGACTCTCAGTCAGCCCAATACAAAGTCCCAGCCTGCAATTCGAATACTCCCAACACCCTTCACATAAAACTTGTCTCAAAGGAAGAGATAGAAATGGCATTTAAAAAATTAAAACCTAAGTCGTCGGCTTGTCCTGATAATATTCCACCGTATGTAGTTAAGGGATGTGCTGAAAGTCTCAGGGACCCGTTACACTTTATATTTAACTTAGCCATACAAACTTGTACGTTCCCTGACGCCTGGAAAATCACTCGCGTCTGCCTTATACTAAAATCGGGAGACCCATCACTAATTAATAACTACCGTCCTATATCTATTTTATCCGCAGTAGCCAAGGTATTTGAATTCATATTGCACGGAAGAATATCAGTATTTCTCAGACCGCTCGTAACAGATAACCAACATGGTTTCCTATCCAGAAAATCTACAGTGACGAATGCAATTAATTTTACTCAAATTATATCTAAAGAGTTAGATAAAGGAGGGCAGATGGATGTCATATTTACAGATTTCGAGAAAGCTTTCGACACAATAAATCACGATATCCTTCTTAAAAAATTATGTATTTTGGGATTTTCCCACCCATTATTAAAAATGTTCATCTCCTATCTCAGAGACAGGAAACAATTTGTTTTGTTCCAGAAAATTGTCTCAAAGGAATACATAGTTCATTCCGGAATACCCCAAGGTTCGAACCTTGGACCTTTGATTTTTCTAGCAATGATAAATGATTTGCCACGATGTATACTGCACTCAAATAGTCTTTTATATGCAGATGACTTCAAAATTTTTAAATCAATTTCTTCCACTAATGACTGCACTCTACTACAAAATGACCTAAATAATATACACAAATGGAGTATAGAAAACAAATTATACTTAAACGTACCGAAGTGTGTTGTTATGACCTTTACACGTAAGAAGAACCCAATCACATTTGTTTATGGAATTGGACCTAAGTCATTGAAAACAGTAAGCGAGAAGAAAGATCTAGGGATTCTGTTTGACCGAGAGCTTGCTTTCACTTATCATGTGCAAAAGACGGTCGGGGATGCTTACCGCATGTTAGGGTTTATAATAAGAAACACTAAGCCATTCATTAGGACCAGTACCTGCATAAAACTTTATACTGCCATGGTGAGATCCAAGCTCGAGTACGCCAGCCAAGTATGGAGTCCCTGGCAGGAAACATGCATTAAGTCCATTGAGCAAGTTCAAAAGAAATTCCTCAGATATTTTACACCTCAAAATAACGGGCAATTACCCACACATGGTACCCTACGGTGAACTTTTGTTGAATTTCGGCATGACTAGTTTGGAGTCTCGAAGGCAAGTGAATGATATGAAATTCCTTTATAAAGTCATTAACGGTCAAATTGATAACTCATTTTTCCTATCGCTCCTAAATTTCAACATCCCTCGCTTAACTACAAGATCAACCATAACATTCAAAACTGATATAACCAATACCACTTCACATAACAATTCACCTGTATGGAGGCTTTGCAGTATTTACAACGATGCGGTTCGTGTAAACTGGAAACTAGATTTCTGTCTCTCAATCAGACCGTTCTTGGAAATTATAACCCAGTCACTCTAATTCATACTTGAAATAAAATTATCACACATAACAGAATCAACAATGTATATATGTGGATAGGCCTGTTCCCTAGTTATTGATGTTACCTTTTAGTTTATTATGTAATAATTTCAAAACCTGTTTTTATATTTGGCATTAGATCATATTTAGATTTAGTTTTTATATTATCTTTTTACTACTATGCATTTTGATCTGTGTGTGAACTTCTTAGTTTTAAGAATTACATTAAGATATTAATACTTAATGCAGACATATCAGGAAATGTATCTTACTGTGTAGGTGCACTATTATTGGGGCGCACACTGAGTCCTGTTGTGTACCATCAACAAATAAATAAATAAATAAATAAATAAACATCTGCTGCATCCCTCTTGACCTCTTCTACCCACTTAGAGGTGGCCATGATGTATTTGAAGATCCTGTTGGTCAGTCGGTTCTCGTCCAATCTTACCAGGTGTCCATAGAATGTCAGCCTTCTTTTCCGCATTGTGTCCGTGATCTTTTCAGAACACTATCTTGCAGAGCGCCTCGTTTTTCCTCTTCTTCATTCCATCAGAAGTATTCTGAGGTCCCAGAATTTTCCTCAGAATCTTCCTTTCCTTTTTTTCGAGTTCTTGCAGCTCCCTTTTTTTATTTAAAATTAGACGCTCTGAAGCGTACAATCCTTCAGGTTTTATGACTGAGTTATAGTGTCGGATTTTGGCCTGGTATGATATTGGCCGTTTGTTTCACCTGTTCTGTGTTAGCTTGTAGGCGAGGTCTAATTTTCTGGCTCTTCCCTTGTTTGCCTCTTTATCCAGTCCGTTTGGTTGGATCCATTGTCCCAGGTATTTGAATTTTATTTTACAACATTTTTATTGAGGCATACTTGTGTATTATTGAGAGGATTGCTTTTCAATCGGTCTAAAGTGTACACAATTTGATTCGACTAGGTGTGCAATTAATATCGTAGTGGCTCATATAAAATACATCCCGCCCCAGGGGGTCACATCTAGTGGGACGTGGATTGGCGACCACGGGGCATCAGCTGTGTCCGGCATTGCTTCCACTTACTTGTGCCGGGCTCCTCTCCGTCTTCTTTCCTGTCGACCTCACTTGGTCAACTCTTGTTCTCTTCCGACCCCGACGGTATTATGGTATCCGAGGCATAGGGAGTCTCTTCCTTTCCCGCCTTAATTAGCTCTTGTCTCATCTTTCCTGATACCCTCATTCTTCGAGGGGTCAGCCTTCTTTTTCTTTTCATGTTATCTCCTGCCTTCTACTCAAGGCCCTCAAGGAGGCAGGGTGTGTGTAGCCCCACCACGTCTGGTGCGCTCTGGATAATGCTACACCCTCAGAGGCTCACGGCTGGTGAGTTCGGGAGTTGACGACCCCGAGGGATTCCTGAGCTGGATCCGGGTTCCCCCTTTTGTCCCTTACCTGTGGGGTACACCCACTTCCCTTTCACTTTCCTATCTGCCTTTCATGGCTCTCCTTCCTTCCAAGACCCTCAATCCGCATTCTTCGAGGGTTGAGGGCATTTCTTTTCCTCCTGTCCTTTATTTGCCTTATTCTCCTTTTGTTTTCCATTTCTTCTTCTAGTATATAAGTTAGGAGTTAGTTTTAGTTATAGTTTACATTTCATTTCACCCACACCATTAGGAGGGGGGGGGGAGGGGCGAGGGGCTAGTTTCGTAAGTCAAGAGAACGTCGTCAGATCAAGCTCACTAAGACTTAATTTAGGTTCGTGTGTGTGTTTGAGTCTTCATTCCTTTGACTGGTTTGATGGAGCTCCCTATGGCTCCCTGTCCTGAGCAAATCGTTTCATCTCTACTGTGACCGTCGTCACATGATCGACGAGTCCTGAGAGTGCAGAGCATTTGGGATAACGGACTGAGCGGAAGCATGCCGGTGACGTATGAGTTAGATGGAGAAGGGTGAGAATAAAATATGCGCTTTTATTACAAGACATTTATCTCTGAAAAATTGCCTGAAATTATAAACATATTTTTGGGAGAATAATTAATAATATCAATGGAAGAGAAAAATGTGTACAAAAGTATGATACTGACTCAAGTAGAACTTGTCGTCTCGACATTATGGCCGACTAAGAGGAAGGGCAGTACCTTTACGACAGCTGAATGGGACGGTATAAACAGCTTACAAGGGGGCCCTACGGCAATCGGAATTTTGTAATTTTTCCCGCTTCGGGTGCGTAAAGTTCAGACCTCGAATAATTATTTCCCAAAGCCATTCGATGCCATATTCATAAATTCTCGAGAAAATCGACTTCGAAGTTTTCCGAGCGCTTCATATCCAGTCAAGATATTACCGAGTTTGAGCAGGACGCGTGGCTCACCTGGTAAGGTTCGGGTCAAGTAATCGCTGGGACGCTAGTTCGAGTCTCGCTTCGGGTGCTATATTTGTTCTCTTTCTTCCAATTCATATACTACTAATGTGATTGAAATATAAAAATCATCAATTCTGTAATAATTCAGAGATATGTAATTATAATTTCCAATGAAAAAACGCACGTCTCATTTCTAACTATATCCTATTTCAAATTGCGAATAAGCGACAAACATCATATCCAGCAATAATATTCACACCTTGTAGATTAATGAAAATGAAAATCCACAGCCTGCTTCCAGTCTCCGACCGGGTCAGGAATGGAATGAATGAAGCCCCTATCTAGCGGCGAGGATATGAACTGTGCCGGCTGCCGAGGCCTGACGCACTCCTCTGGGGCAATGATTAAATGAATGACAGATGAAATGAAATGATAGTGGAGAGTGTTGCTGGAATGAAATTTTGACAGGGAAAACCGGAGTACCCGGAGAAAAACCTGTCTGCCTCCGTTTTGTCCAGCACAGATCTCACATGGAATGACCGGGATTTGAACCATGGACCCAGCGGTGAGAGGCCAGCGTGCTGCCGCCTAAGCCACGGAGGCTTTGTAGATTAATAAAAAATATAAATAGAAGAATAAATTAATGTAAACAATGGAATGATTAAATTGAATGTGTTGAAATATTTGAATATGGCGGTTACTTCGAGATCTGTCATTATTTCGAATAACAGTTCCGCTTTTTCTACCTGAGAAGTGGGCACAGCTGCTCTAGCACAAAGGATTAGTGGGTATTCCAGGACGGGTGGAAGGGATACATACCACGCCATTCGCAAGGGATGCCTGTTCGAAGTAGCATTTGACCATTGGTTCCCAGAGAAGCAGATGGTGTTTCTTGGCGTGGTGGGTGATTTTCTTCTAACATACGATCAAGAAGATCATAATGTCGGGCGTGGAGGACGACAATCCGCCTGATTATGATTTTTATATTTTTGTAAATTATTCAGGATCCTTGAAGTATGAATGATCAAGATGGTTGTACGGTATAGGGACGATAACATTCTTCTTGAAATCATAAATCCTACACACCAAGTGAAATAACATGATCAGACCTACGCAACGTAGTTACTCAGTCGGTATATCATCTATGCCAGGTGCTCTGTTGCTGCCTGATTTCAGTATTAAATATCCTTTATCTCCCTCATCAATTTACTCTTCCCTATTCATTACATAATTCGCAATCTCCCTAGGCCTATACAAACGTTCCACGTAAGCTTTCGACCTGTAAACGTTTTCTCTATCTGTTTGAGGTGTTCCATCTGGGTCCTTGATATTACATCAATATTACATAATTAATGTAGGTTGGTTCCTCAGTTTAGAGGCTGCGACAACGCGGGCATGTAGCCCCGTGTACTTTGGGTGTGTGTAGAATCTGTCTGATAACCGGTGTTAATTTTAATGGCTGTATTAGTGTGTGTTATCTGTGATCCATTTAAGGACTGCAGACGATCAATATTCAAGTAGTTCCTAATTTCGCTACCAAATGTTACCGTCCACGACACCTAGCTGTGAATTTGGCTACTACTAGATGCCATCGCAACCCGCGCCTGGTGACGAACGTTGGAACTTCAGAACATTAATCAAACCTTACCTACAATCTTAGCCTCACACAAGTTTATTTAGTGGAAGGTTATTTTGCATGGCATAAATCTACGACATGGGCCCTCCAGCTTTACTTCCCCTCAGAAGGAAGGCATACTGAGAGATTTTTAACGCCTTAAAAAATCCGATGGCTTCGGCCGGATTTGAACCCGCGACTTTGGGCATAGAAGCTCAGCATGCTACCAACTACGCCACCGAAGCCGCCCACATTAATTTAGGTTCAGTGGATATGTATATAACATTTATGAACAACAGTATTTGCATTATTAATCTATCCAAGATTTTAGCGGCTTCGGTGGCGTAGTTGGTAGCATGCTGAGCTTCTATGCCCAAAGTCGCGGGTTCATACCCAGCCGAAGTCATCGCATTTTTTTTAACAGCGTTACAAATCCCTCAGTGTGCCTTCCCTCGTAGGAGAAGTAAAGCCGGCGGTCCCATGTCATAGATTTATGGCATGTAAAAGAACCTTCCACTAACCACAATTGTGTGAAGCTAAATTTGTAGGATAGATTTGATCAACACACCATAAGTTCCAACGTTCGCCGCAAGGTGCCGGTTGCGGTGGCATCTAGTAGCCAAGCTAGGTGTCGTTGATGATAGCATTTGGTAGTGAAAGTAGGAACTACTTAAAATTATCGTCTGCAGTCCTTACTTGAATAAAAAAAACAGCTAACACACACTAATACAGTCATCACAATACACACCGGAAAGACAAGGAGAAAAATTAAGAAGTATTAAAGAAAGTAGGAGAGGAAAGAAAGATGCTAAGGAAGATAAGGAAAAGAACAAGAAGTTCCGTGACGAAGTAAAGAGCCTACTTTCCATGCCAATATTAATCTACAGTATATGGACCTATCTAGAATAATGACGAAATTAAGTTGGTAATATCGAAATGTCCAATTAGTTCGAAATATTCCTGGTATAATGTAGCCTAAATAGAGCACTACAGTTGGCAGCCCTGGTGACTGAATATATTCTTAGTTCCATCTCTTAAGGTACAGAATACAAAATTTGGTTGAAGTCCAATGGGCGTTACATGCAGTTAGACACTGGATCTATCAGCACGCGTAAAAGCATGTTGGCAACAATGTCTTGCGTGTGATGGTTAGAAATAATCGGAAACATTATGATATCTTGTTGTGCCAATTTTGGATGAAATCCATTTGTTAGTATAGAAGTTACATGTATTTTAAAATTGGACCTATCAGCAAGCATTGAATCATGTTGGCAGCACTGACTTATATTAATTACTCCAAATTAATCTAGAGTGGCAAGTGCTATACGTGTGTAAAGTATAGAGCTGTTGGCTTGCATACTTTCCGATATATTGATATTAGGGTAAAAACATATAGACGGCATTTATTAACAGTTGGCAGGCCTGATTGCTCTTAGGAATATTTACAGTCATATCTGTTCTGTTACACATAGCACATACGAAATTTGGTTGAAATCCAACTGATAGTATAGGAGTTACATGTATTTAGAAATTGGTCCTATCAGCAAGCTTAGAATCATGTTGCTAGAACTGAAGTATATAAATTACTCCAAATTAATCTAAAATGTCAGGTACTATACGTGTGCTTAGTTATAGCTGTCGGCTTGCATACTTTCAGATATATTGGTCTTTGGATGAAGAAAATAGAGACAGCAATTATTAACAGTTGGCAGCCCTGGTGGCTCAAGAATACGCTCAGTCATATCTGTTTATGTACACATATTACATACAAAATTTGGTTGAAATACAATTAATAGTGTAGAAGTTATATGCTACAAAAATCGGACCAATCAGAAGGATTAAAATTATTCGGGCAACACTGTCATGCATGGCCTCCTGGAAATTAAACTGAAATAGTGTTATCTACAAGTGTGCCAATTTTGGAATAGCTCCCATGCATACCTTCCATGATATCCAACATGGAGCTCAAATTTCTAGTGCATTTTTTCAGCAGTTGGTAGCACTGACATCATTTTCAAATACGGGCTTGAGATATTCCGGTATACATCTCTACTCATACTAAATTTGGTTTCAATTGCTGCAGCCGTTTAGGAGTTGATAGGGGGGGGGGACACACACACACACACACACACAGCCAGACAGACAGGAGAACAGACAGACACACATTTTTCCGGATCGATCTCATAAGTCTACTTTTTCCTCATTTTTGCAAAATGTGAAAAGTAGGCTAAAAAGGAATTGGATTGGACACTGCATAAGAGGAGATGGTTTGGTGAAAAGTGCATTAGAAGGGACAGTCCATGAGAAAATCCGAGGGGGAAGAAGGTTCCAGATGCTGGATTCCATCAAGATTGATAAATCGTATGAGCTGATGAAACGTGCTGCTGAAGACCGGATAAGGTGGAGAGACCGATCATGAGGATGATGATATTAAACAGATTCTGCCCACACCCAAAGTACACGGGGCTACATGACCCTAAACTGAGGAACCAACCAACCAGATACAGATAAAATCAACTCAAGTTTTTAATTTAAATTATATAACCAGTCGGATTGATTAACCAATTATGTGTTTATTCCTTTCTATTACACTTCTATAATGTTGTTAGTATTGTTAACGTGTATACGTATAAAACTCTTTTGACTTTTACCGTAGCGAGCTATTGAAGCGATATGTTCTGAACTGTTTTGTTACTAACCGAAATTTCTTATTTACTCGGCGAGCTTTTGTCGTTTAGGTCGCTTAACTGTAGCTGAGTTACGCCACACTGTGGTTTTGTCGACTTAGCGGATTTGCAGCTATTCCTCTACTTGTGTCCACTTCAATACACGTCTAACTGTGGGAATAGGAACTGATAATGTTCGCTTGACGAACGCAACTAGTCAGCCCCACATCTATGACGTGTACAAATAATTCATGTATTTCAGGCACTGGGGTCATTCCCATTAGTAATGAACACTAGATGCACCCAGATTTTCCCCGAAGAAAGATCATTTCTCCTGATCCAGATTATTCAGATTCGGACTCAGATACAGACACTCAAGATTCCCGCTCCCAAACAGAGGATACTCCTGAGATTGAACAGGAATTACAGCAGGAGTCCACGCAAACAGTCCCGGATATTAGCGAGCACTGGACTCAAACCTCTAAGGATCTTATTCAACCTCCTAGCAAACCTAGGAGAAATAATAAGAGCATCCAAACCGCTCTGAATCAGCACAAACAAACAGTCTCTACAGCAGAAGCTATTCCTTCAGTAAGCGCTGCTACACCTGCTCCCCCGGCGACCCCTCCCTCCACACCTTCACTAACACCGGGGTCGCGACGCCCACCTCCAAGACAACGCTCCACTCTCATAATCCAATGTTACCGCTGCGGCGGGCCCCACCGTCATAGTGAATGTTCAGTGCCTAGGGTCACCCCGCGTGTGTAAACTGCGAGGGGGCATGCCGCGTCCTATTCTGGATGTAAATACATCAAGGACCCGCAAAAAAAAACAACACTGGCAACGGCAACGCATATACATGACCAGAAACATTCCCTCTCTTCTCTCCATGCCCATCTCTCCACCAAGCCCAAGCAAAGTCAATAACACTGCCCTCACAAGCATGTTGCACATCCTCCAACAGCTAATTACCTGATATTTAGCTCCCCCATACTCCAGGTACTCATTCATAACCCCTCTTGCCCCGCTGTACCGCTCCGCATCTGCTCGGGGAGTCGGCCACGGCCGGCCCCTTCCGGGATGGTGCTCTGCATGATGCCTCAGGCATGTTGTTGTTAACTGTCCTTCTATTTCTTTCTTCTTCTTGAAACAATAATTAAGTACGTAATGAGCCCTGGCTCACTCTGATTTTTATGCTGCTGCATTCCACGTCTCCCAAACTTTATCCTTCTCCTAAATTTCTACCCCTCCCCCCCCCCCCTAACCTCATGCCATATTCTGGCCAATTTGATTTAATGCACCGAACCCAACCATTCCTAACACATTAAGTTTAAATTAAACAAGTTCCTACCCCTGATAAAGCACTAAAGGCCCCATAGATGGGCTGAGAGGCTAAAAATAACGCAACGAAAACGGCTCCGCTGGTTTCCCTTGCTCGAGCGCTGACGCTAACGCTGTCAGGCACCGAGAAATTAATTGTAAAATTGGTCACAGATGTGCTGTTTACTGAAAAGGGTCTCATAATAGATTCCTCATGATGCCAACACACATCATGTTAGCAATGATAAATTAAATTGGAGATGGCTGCTTGGCTAAAAAGGCCAAAAGTCAACAAATATCTGCAAAATACCTAATTATATTTTAGATTTACGTGCTATTTTATTGTTTATTTCAACCGTTTCCCTTTATTAGGGGCAGATGACTTCGTAGTTCCGCCCCTTAAAACAACGATAACTAACTCAACCGTTTATTTTGTGACGTCGGCACTCCAAGTGAACACGGCCGAAGTCGTCGGATGTTTTAAGAACGTTACAAATCCCTCAGTATGCCTTGCTTTGAGGGAAATAAAGTCGGCGGTTCCATGTCATAGATTTATGGCATAAAAAGAACCTTCCACTAACTACACTTGTGTGAAGCCAAAATGTGTAGGTTAGAATTGATAACGCTCTATTAGTTCCAACGTTCGCCGCCAGATGCTGACTGCGATGCCATCTGGTAGCCAAGTCCGCAAGCTAGGTGTCGTGGACGGTGGCATTTGGTAGCAATAGTAGGAACTACTGGAAATTATTGTCTGCAGTCCTTACTTGAATTAAAAACAGATAACACACACTAATACAGTCATCACAATTAACACCGGTCATCAGACAGATTCTACACACACCCAAAGTACACGGGGCTACATGACCGCGTTGTCGCAGCCCTTTACTGAGGAACCAACCAACCTTGGTTAAAGTATGTAGATAAGGTGTCAATGGCCCCCTGGAGCAAGTTTCCTGAAAGAATGACCGAGTTAAATAGAAGTGAAGGGTCTGAAATACATCCTGTTCAGTATTTCCTGTTTTCGTCATTACTGACTTTCTCAACCTCGTGTGGGTTTCCCGCATTGGTGTTCCTAAAAAGGTAAATTGCACGAAACAGTAATTTCTACGAATAGTGCAAAGCTTTCCTTGTTCGCAACAAGATGGAACTTGTAGCGACCTTCCCGTGCGGAGGCACCGATACGGACACCCATGGGCTCTAAGGTAGATAAGTAAATACTCAATTGGGCAATCTTAGAAAAGTTATCTATGGAATACGTGTAGACAGTCGATAGTAATTTGTAAAGCTCTTGGATATAACCTATCAGTTCAACGCGAACATAACTGGTGACGGGACTTCCGGCGAACGACTATTGTAGAGTCTTGTAGTGTCGAGCAGAAGATCTATAGTGTCATACAAATGGAACTGCTTAAAGATACAGTGCTTGAACATTGTACCGTATGGTTTAATATTTAACATTCTTTTTTTGTATTAGCCTGTGTATTTTCTTGCGTTGCCTGATATAATATCCCAAATTCCAATAACAGGCTTACAACCTTGATAGTTAAAACCCCGTTACCTTTTAGGTAACCACCATTACGACTCTCGTAATACTCGAAACATGAAGACAACTAATATTCAGAAATGTACCCCAGGTGGTAACCAATCCACCCCCACCCAGTTCGGCGCATGCAGGTCTTCGGACTCTGGGGAACCTGCACATTCATGCTTCCAACTTACCGACTCTATTAAACAACAACCAAAGAGACACATCGAGTAATTGGCTACAATAAACACTAATTCTCTACTGAAAGTAGGTTAACTCAAACAAACACTTGATGTGTTGGAAAAACACAAGGTTATGATAGCAGCACTACATGAGACACGTTTTACCGATGAGGATGCAACAGAGTCCGGAGTGTACAGAATATTCAAGGGGAAACCTGGTGAAAGAGTTATCAAGATACTCCCACAATTTGGCACTGGGTTTGCGGTAAACCACAAGATGGTTGACCATGGTTTAGAATTCACTTCACATAACGGAAGGACCTGCTCGTTATCCTTGAGGTCTCGTAATAGAGCACACACAATTGTAAATTTTCACGCACCCACAAATGCCACACACCGGAAAAACCTGGAATACGTAAAGCAATGCTGGGCAACCTTAGAAGAAACTCTGGGTATGGTTGCTCCCACCATTCCATCATACTCGTGGGAGACTTCAACGCACAAGTCGGGAAGGAGTGGAAGAACCGAAAGATAGTAGGCCATGATCCAGTCCATAAGAGACACGAAGATCCCGCGCTGATCTCCACAATGCGTCCACTAAACTCTGTTTAGGGCGAGCTCTGTTAAAGTTTTATGTTTTTATAGTTCAGGTGATATGGGACAATCAGCAGGTACGCCATTTGCAATGAGTAATAGTTTATTGTTGAACAAATTACAATATGCAGTAATGCCAACATGTGAATTGAGTATCAATAAAGATTTTGTTGTTACCAACATAATTATTTCTTAACATCCGCCCGTAAGAACAAAATCTTTATCATAATTCAAATTATGAAAAGTTGTACAAACAATATTTGACTTAAACTACAATATGACTATATATTGGATAACATACTCGTTGATATTTCTACAATAAAACATGAAATGTCACAATTTAAAAATAGTCTTAATTGTTATTGACATATTTAAAATCAAATACTTTCTTTGGACCTATTCTACTCCACTCCTCAACAGAACATCTTTGAATTTTTCAAATTTAGTAGACAATAGAGGCTTTGTAAAAATGTCAGCTACCTGGTCATGGGTCGGACAGAATTGAAGAGAAAACAAATCATTTTTATAGTTCTCATGCAGATAGTGATACCTCACCTGAATGTGCTTTGACTCTCCTCTCATTTGTCCTGATTTCACCAACTTTAAGGTACTTTGATTGTCTATGTTAAGAACAATGGGAACAGACTTTCCAGTTAGTTCTTGTATCAAGTATTTCAGATACTCTAACTCCTTGCAGCAGTCTGCTGCAGCAATGTATTCGGCTGCTGTGGATGACAGTGCCACAATTTTCTGCTTGCGTGACCGCCATGCCACCTGTCCATCTGCCAGCATTATGACATAGCCTGTAGTACTCTTTCTTTTCTTATGATCACCAGCAAAATCTGAATCACTGTATGCAATTATTTTCAGGTCATCTTTCATTTTTGATGCATAGTGTATTCCCATTTTTGTGCTTCCTTTCAGATATCGAAGCGTTCGTTTAACATTCTGTATATCTTGATCTGTTGGTTTCTCCATAGACCTGCTTTCATAATTCACACTATAAGCCAGGTCTGGTCAGGTTTTACAAGACAAGTATAACAGACTCCCAACTGCTTGTCTATAGGGGTAATCTGTCTTCACGCTGTCCTCTGCTGCACCTGTTTCTTCATTTTGGATTATTGGGGTTTTAACTTCTTTGCATTCTTGCATGTTGTAACGTTGCAGCACATTATGAGCGTATTTCTCTTGAGAAATGAAGATACCATCTTCTGTTCTGTTAATATCTATCCCCAAATAGGTTTTGGGTTCATGAGTTGTCTTCATTTCAAAATTTCTCTCAAGTTTAGAGAGTAGCAGTGTCATTTTCTGAATGTCTTTGCCCATGATAATGCCATCGTCTACATGAATTGCTAGAAACAAACTGTTCTCAGAATTCTTGAAGATGCAGGGGTCTGACTTAGTTTGTGTCATGCCTTCTTGTTTCAGGAACTCTGTGAGAGTTTTGTTCCACCTACAGGGGGCTTGCTTCAGTCCGTATAAGGCTTTCTGCAGTTTGCATATTTTCCCTTCTTCTTTGTAACCTTCTGGTATTTTCATGTAGATGTCCTCATCTAGGGTTCCATACAAAAAGGCCGTCTTGACATCAAATGTTTTAATGTGCAGGTTATAGTGTGCTGCGATAGCAAAAAGGACTCTTAGTGAAGTTGTGTCTACAACTGGACTGAAGATTTCTTCATAATTTATGTTTCCACTCCTTTGTTCACATCCTCGTACTACAAGTCTAGCTTTATATCTACCGTCTTCCTTGACTTTGAACACCCACCGGCTTGACAAAAGTTCTTTTCCTCTTGCTGCCTCAGGGCTTACTAATTTCCAAGTTTTATTTTTCTTCCAAGAGTCTTTTTCTTCTTTAATAGCTATTTTCCATTTTTCTTTGTCTTCATTTGTCTGCGACTCCCTGTATGTCATCATTGCTTCTTCATCTTCTCCGCTATCTAGTTGATAGTCATCATATTTATTAGGTCTCTTTAATGTTCTTCTTGGTCGTAAACCAAGTTCATGACATCTTTCTTCTCTCTGTTCTTGATCTGAATCTACGAAGTCAACATCTTCTTCTTCTTGTGGTTCATGATCTGTTTCTTCATCTGTTCTACCTTGATTTTCATCTTTGTCATCTGGATTTTCATTTCTTTCATCTTGGTTTTCTTCTGTTTCTTCAACATTTGCTTGGTAGATTTTAGTTTTAGGGTTATGTTGATCTAATTTCATTATAATTCTCTCAAATACCACATCTCTAGAGACGAATATCTTTCTGTTTTCTTCATCCCATAGTCGGTATCCGTTTGGTGCATAGCCTACAAAAATGCACTTCTTGCTTCGGCTTTTAAGTTTCTTGAGATAATCCAAATTTTTGGCATTGGCAACACAACCAAAAATTTATAGGTTAGACAGATTTGGTTTCTTGTATGTCGATTTTTCAGCTGGGGTCGTGTCAACAGTACTAGTGGGGCTTCTATTAATCAGGTATGTAGCTGTTTGTGCTGCTTCCCCCCACATCTCTTTATCTAGGTTAGAATCACAAAGCATAGCTCTTGTTCTTTCCATAAGAGTACGATTGAACCGTTCTGCTGTTCCACTTAATTGGGGTGTATATGAAATTGTATAGTACAGCATAATACCTTTGTTTTTACACCAATCTTTCAGATCATGTGAGGAATACTCTCCTCCATTATCACACCTTATCTTGGTTACTCTCAGATCAAATTTGGTTTCGGCCATTGTCACATACTGTTTTAAGTACATAGGAACTTGACTTTTATTTAACAACAGATAGATAACACTAAAATGTGAGTAATCATCTATACAGTACAGAATGTACCTGTAGCCGTCATGGGTGGGTGGATCTAGAGGTCCACAAACATCTGTGTGTATTATTTCTAACAGTCTTGTTGCCCTAGTCCTTTCTGTATTAAATGGTAACCGGATCTGTTTTGCTTTTACGCATTTCTCACACACTTCATCTATTTTAGTATGTGCGACAATGGGGGACACACCATCACAAATATTAGGCAGTTTATTAAGGTAGCTGTAACTTAAATGACCCAGTTTTCTGTGCCACTCTTTACCTACATCATTACCTTGTGCACACAGCGCCTCATTTTGCATATTAACATCAAGGTCAACAGTATACAGTCCTACTGCATTTTTCTTACCTTTTAGTACCACTTTGTTGTCTTGGTATACATCAACATCATCTTTTGTGAACACAACAATGCCATTATTTTCTGTTATCTTACTTACTGACATCAAGTTCTTAGACAAATCAGGCACACAGTGAACATCATTGAGAACACACTGCTCAGAGGTGAAGATTCCCTTACCTACTACAGACATAGCCTGATTTTTCTTAGCCACTAATATGTGTTCATTACAGCTCACAACACCTGTTAGCAAATTTTCATCACTTACCATGTGAGTTGAACATCCACTGTCTACTACTAGACGCCTGGTTCCTTTTAGTATAGCGTTATGTGAGCCCTTGCAATCAGCTGCAATTATTTTTATCCCTAAAATAGCAGTCTTTCTCTTCATGATTGAACTTTTTACATATTGAGCATTGATGCTTGTCTTTGAGAAAACAATTTTTGGTTTCATGGTTTGTCTTTTTACATATATTACACTTTTTACTGCTCATACATTTGTTTTTAGATTTAGATCTACCTTGTTTGTTTTTTAACTCTGCTTTAAAGGATACATTTTGCTCTTCTGTCGGAGTGCGCCTCAACTTGTTTTCTTCCATCTGTAACCTCGAACACAGGTTCTCTATGGTCCTGGACGCCTCTGGAGTAGAGTCCCATGCTGTGCTAAAATGGGTATATTCTTCAGGCAGCACGGACAGGATCTTGGTAATTAGCATAATCTCGTCAACTTTCTGGTCGAGTTTGTTCAGTTTGAAGGAGATGTTTTGGAGATCACTAATGTTGCTCATCATGTCCTTCTTCGCATCAAATTGGAAGTTGTAAAAGTCTCGTAGCAGCAAACATTTTTGTTGGCTCGAGTCTCTCTGATAAATGTTTCGAAGAGTATCAAACATTTGTTTAGAAGTTGTACATGTTAGGATATGTGGCCTAACTTGTTTGTCAATGGATGTGACAATATAGTATTGGGCTCTTGCATCTCGCGTCTCCCACTGGTCGATTGAAGCTTGATTTCGGGGTGGATTGGTCACCAACATGTCTGTCCCGTCGACAATCTTGATCAGTTCTTTTGCGGCAAGCAGAATTTTTAATTCAAACTCCCACATAGGATATGTGTCGACTCCCTTGAGTTTCTCGACATGTGCTACGTCCTCGGGTCTTGTGGCCATTTTTTTGGACTTCACTTGCCGTACTTCACTTCACTTACATTACTTTTTAAATGTTTTAGTGTCACCTGTTTTCACGTTTATTTTTATTTTAGAGTCACCTGGGCTCATAACCTGTTAAAGTTTTATGTTTTTATAGTTCAGGTGATATGGGACAATCAGCTGGTACGCCATTTGCAATGAGTAAAAGTTTATTGTTGAACAAATTACAATATGCAGTAATGCCAACATGTGAATTGAGTATCAATAAAGATTTTGTTGTTACCAACATAATTATTTCTTAACAAGCTCTTGCCAGTTGATCACATTCAGATGTCTACAGAGTCTGATTTCATTTTCCAGGAACTGTGTGGTCTTCCTACCGGCCTTTTTCCTCTTAGTTCTTCCTTGAAGATTTGTAAGACCATCCTATCATCTCCCATCCTTAGTAAATGATCAGCCCATTGAAGTCTTCTACCTTAGAGTTAATGACGTTGAGTATTATTGCTTGCTGTGATAGTGAGTGTATGTCTTTTTTTTTCAGCTTTGAGATGCGGAGTCAAACAAGAAGTTCCGTGACGAACTAAAGAGCCTACATTTCATGCCAATGATTTTTCTCCAGTATATGAAACTATCTAGAATAATGACGAAATTAAGTTGGTAATATCGAAATGTCTAATTAATTCGAAATATACCTGGTATAATGTAGCCTAATAGAGCACTACAGTTGGCAGCCCTGATGACTGAATATATTCTTAGTTCCATCTCTAAGGTACAGAATACACAATTCGGTTGAAGTCCAATGGACGTCACATGCAGTTAGACATTGGATCTATCAGCACGCGTAAAAGCATGTTGGCAACAATGGCATGCATGTGCTGGTTAGAAATAGTAGGAAATATTATGATATCTTGTTGTGCCAATTTTGGATGAAATCCATTTGTTAGTATAGAAGTTACATGCATTTTAAAACTGGACCTATCAGCAGGCATAGAATTATGTTGGCAACACTGACTTATATTAATTACTCCAAATTAATCTACAGTGTCAGGTGCTATACGTGTGCAAAGTATAGAGCTGTTGGCTTGCATACTTTCTGATATATTGATATTACGGTCAAAACATGTAGACGGCATTTATTAACAGTTGGCAGCCCTGATTGCTCTTAAGAATACGTATAGTCATATCTGTTATGTTACACATAGCACATACCAAATTTGGTTGAAATCCAATTAATAGTGTAGAAGTTATATGCATTTAAAAATTGGACCTATCAGAAAGCTTAAAATTATTTTGGCTACACTGTCATGTATGGCCTCCTGGAAATTAAACTGAAATAGTATTATCTACATGCGTGCCAATTTTGGAATAGCTCCCATGCATACCTTCCATGATATCCAACATGGAGCTCAAATTACTAGTGCGTGTTTTTAGCAAATATGGGCTTGAGATATTCCGGTATACATCTTTACTCATACTACATTTGGTTTCGATTGCTGCAGCCGTTTAGGAGTTAATAATAATAATAATATCGTATGGCCTCGGATGTCTGGTGCAAGCTTTGTTAATTGACACCCAGAGGGCAGCTTGCATGTCGAATTTCGTCGTTCCTTCGAACGCTATGAAAGTCAAGTCGGTTAGATATCTAAACTCCTTGACACTACAGCGCTTTCAAGTAGAGAATGGAGGAACTTTGTGTTGGCGGAAAATCCCGAGATTAATTTTGCCATTGAACCCGGCCTACTGAATTCAAATGGGTTCTTTAACATGCCAACAACTTATGACATGAGTATCGTGATTTTTGTCGCCTATCAAAAATCACTTACCATGGCCAGGAACGAACCTGCAATCTTGGGGTTGGTAGTCCGACACTATAACCACTCACCCACAGTGGCAAGCCCGTTTAGGAGTTGATAGGGGGGACACACACATAGCCAGCCAGACAGACAGACATACACACATTTTCCCGGATCGATCTCATAAGCCTACATTTTCCTCATTTTTGCAAAATGTGAAAAGTAGGCTAAACATGGGCCAAGAATTATCCTATACACTTTATTTTCGAAGAATTGCAACTGGTGTTCTTCCTGTTTTGTTCAACTCCATGATTCTGCACCTTAAGTTAGAACTGGCCTAATTGTATATTTTCAATTTTGTATTTCTCGTCAAAAATTTGGATCCCAATAAAAACTGCAGAGAGTAATACACTTTGTTTGCATTCCGTATTCTAACTTTAATTTCCACTTCTCTATGACTCAGTTCATCAATCATGACTTCTAAGAATTTAAAATTTTCAACCCGCTCAAAACGATGATTGCCAATAAGAAGAGGTATCCGATTCCCAAACACGTCAATACTCCTCTTCATTACCATATACTGAGTTTTTTGGTAATTAATTCTAAGACCTAATTATGAAGCTATCTCCTCAAGTTCAACAAACAATTTCCTTATCTAAATCTCAGTTCTTCCTATGAGTACAATATCATCTGCGTATGCAAGCACATTATGATACTGTCCGAGATGCATACCAGCAGGAACTAATTTTAGTGATCTGATAACTTTTTCGGGAGTAATGTTGAAGAGAAGATGGGACAAATAATAATAATAATACAACAGAACGCAAACATTACTGCAGTGTCTTCCGTCCGGAGGCTTCTGAATGCTTGGTCGAGAAACTGGAGGCCAAAGTAAGGATTATTTTGAGAAAGATATTGGGTCCCATCAAAGACAACGGGGAATACAGAAGACGGCATAACCATGAACTATATACTCATATGGAGAAGATAAGTGACGTCATCCGGAAGAGAAGGATAACATTTTTTGAACATGTGAAACGAATGAGCCCAGCGAGACTGACCAACCGCAACATAACTTACTTTCAGGAGAGGAAAACAAAATGGGCCTGGTTCATTGAACTGGATAAAGATCTGAAAGAAGTGGGGATTACACCAACAGACATTCAGGAGCGCGCCCCACTCAAAAGGAAACTTCAAGCTTGCAAAGGTTTCCAAGAAAAACCGAAGCTGAAAACGGGAAAGATTTGGACCCAGGATAGGAAGGAAGTCCACCGAGAACGAATGCGGGCGTACAGGGCAAACATCAAAACCAGTAGGAGACAGTTGGAATGACGCGGTCCATGGATGGCCTATACGAAATGAATGAATTAATATAACAGAACAAGGTCCCAATATGTCCCAGAGAACGTGCCTGAAAATGAACATTTCAGATAGTATTGGGATCGGACTGTGCTCACCGAAAGGACAGTGTCTTACTGGTCTTCATAAGCCGAGCTCGCGATTGATGTTGCACAACCTGCAGGCTAAGCATGCTTAGGGAAACACCCATTGCAACTTGGCACAATCATGTTGACCGACTGAAAAGCATTGATATAGGTTGAAGGAACTTTGATGTAGACACAAATTTTCACAAATGCAAAAAAGCAGTCATTGCGACAACCAGAATAGTTTGAAAAACAATTATGGATTAGTGAAAAAAGTTCTTTAAATGTGGTGATTCTGCTCTGATAATAATCTGTATAGTTGCCGTAAAATGTTCTGAGAGTATTTATTTGTCGTATCAGGAGCACTTATCTTCTTAGAGTGAAGTAATACACCTTACAGTTGTAGAGCCACATTTGCTAAGCACCATCTACTTAAATGTGAATTCGAAGGATCAATAATATAGAACCTGTGATGATGGCGATTAGTTTATTGTGTGTTTCGTCAAGAAACCAAACTGGCAATGGCATCCTTCTATTTCACAAACTCCACATATGTCAGATAACTTAACATTTTCGACAATTTGACTGGCCGACACGTTTATGTTCCTCAAAACATGACAATTTGACAAATTTTTAGAAGTCTGATTGATAAAATAGTTGAACTGACCAGTGAAAAAGCCAGATATTTCCTTTATGAAACGGAAATCGAGTTCGTAGTTCAGTAGAATTTTACTTTCTTTGTAGAGTTGTCATTGAAAACACGATAAGTGAGGTACAAAACGTAATTGTGGTGTAGTGATCTAGAATTAGCGCTCGAGAGAACTAGTGACTGGACCCAGCTTGTTTGGCCACCAACTTGGACGTTCCAATATCTACGATACTGAACTGATAAAGAACAGAAGTGTAGCAGTGTAACCCTCCAGTAAATGCGCGTTTATTCCTAACGTCAGTACACGCGTGGAGCACTATATAAGCTCTACCCACAATGCGCTGTCGGCAGACGGCAGACTGTAGTTGAAGGCTGACCCGTGCTCTCTTATGGCGTCATTCACAATGTGAGGTTGCTTGTCGGTAGTAGATAGTTGACAATCGACAGCGTGTGGTCGGCTCTCGCCAATTTTATCTTTGACAGCCAACTGTATATTTGAGAGCCAATGAGAAAAGATCACAAGATGGCGTCACTTTGTCGTTATCAGCTGTGTAGTTGACTAGTTGTATTCGCGGTATATTCTTCGCATAATTACAGTATATAAAAATATGATGACTGGGATAGAAGATATATTAATTGATCATGTGAGTGAGCCCACATATCTAAAAGGAAACTGTTCATTGATTATGATGTTTTCTTTTGTAGCAAATGTAATGCAGCGGAAGGTAACGCTGAATGAGAGCTCATCGTACGAAAACATTTTCTAAAGTAGGGCCTACCGGTACTGAAATTAGCCAAAATACATTTTGTAATGACGAAAAGTAAATTAGGAAATGATGTAGTAATAGATTGAACGTGTTGGGAGCCCTCGGGCGTTCAATCAAAAATGACCAGCTACACACAAACAATTCTGTTCAATAAACAGTAGGCCTAATTCAGAGTTGGATTTGTTATTAATTATTTACAAGAGGGGATACTGGATGTACGATAATTTTTTCTCAATTTTAACAATCCTGTACCAGTTAGCAGCAATAAAAATAAACCGTACCGCTCCAAGTCATGCATCCATGATCCATGCAAATTTTAGGTTAGGTTGTCGACAATAAATGAATGTCAAGTTATTATTTACTCCTAGCATTTTAACGACTGCGCATTGTGGGTAGACCTTATTTCATGTACGGCGTCCTGTAAACATAAGTTATATTGCATTGTTTCTTGATAAGAAATTTCAACATATAGTATTATATATACAGTACTGTATCAAGTAACTTCATTTTATACATAGGATTATAGAGGTACACTAAAATACGCACAAAGAAAACACAGAATAATGGAAATAATACACTTTTAGTTTTGCTTGTAAGACAAGATGTTTATTGACTGTTTTGTAATAATAATAGAGAAAACAATGAAACTTATAAAACAGATGCAATGAGATAATAATAATTCCACTCTGTCTATCTCTGGTCGTCTAAGCTCTTAGCCGTGCGTATTCTTTCTTCCTTGGAAGTGCTGCTCTTCCAGTGGTAACGTTTCCACATACTTCTTCGGAAAATGTACTCGCCGGCCAGATCTTGTTGTTTGTGGCTGTGCCTGCGATGAGTTGGTTCCATTCTCATTAACTAGTAAATAGGCCGGCTTAAGCTGATCAATGCTCATTGTTGTTGGCTTTCCTTTAATTTTGAGGACATTCTTTCTTGCACCTGTTAGATGTTTAGTGACTAGTTTGTAATAATAATAGAGAAAATAATGAAACTTATAAAACAGATACAATGAGATGATAATAATAATTCCACTCTATCTCTGGTCGTCTAAGCTCTTTGGCGTGCGTATGGTTTCTTCATTGGAAGTGCTGTCACACAATCCTGTTGTCTGTAAGATTTTAATGTTTGTAAAGTTCTTATAACTGTTTAACAATGGCATTTTGAGAGTTAAATCCAGAGAAAGCGGGCGCTAATCAGCTTGATCACTCAAGTTTCAAAGTTCCTCGCTAGAATAATTTACAAGAGGATGGAAAGACAAACAGAAACAGAGTTGTGTGAAGACCAGTTTGGTTTCAGCTGAAGTGTAGGAACAAGGGAAGCTGTACTAAGACTTAGGCTCATCTAGGAAGGTAGAATAAGTGAACGTTCATGGCCTTGGTAGACTTAAAGATAGCTTGGTGTACAGTGTCGCCATATTTACCATTGATATTGTAGCTTTCAGTCGACCAACACTAAATAATTCTGATTACTGGAATATGTGAAAACCGACCGCGGTAGCTACGCTCGCTAGGTCATCGGGCCAAGCTCTCTGCTGGCTCGATAGACGCGGGTTCGATCCTCACCGTCAGACGTCCTTGAAATTGTTTTCCGTGGTTTCCCATTTTCAATTCCAGGCAAAATGCTGGGACGGTACCTTTTGGCAGGCCGCGGCCGCTTCCTTCCACATCCTTGCCAAGTTTCATTCATATCATTCATTTCATCTCTCAGAATCAACTACTGTATGTTATAGTAAATCTAATAATCGAAGATCATCATCATCATCTTCATTTGCCCTTTTCCAGTTGACATTGGGTGGGGGCAGATATGGTTCCTCTCCACTTTGTTCTGTCGTTCCACCGTTCCTCTTCCGACACAGTGTTCCCATCCAGGTTCCGTTTTCTAATACTCTTCTCGACCGAGTCCACCCAACGCATTCTTGGTCTTCCTCGTCCTCTCTTCCCTGTCATCCGTCGTTCCAGTGCTCGTCTTGGTAGCCTTACTTCATTCATCCGTTTGACATGTCCAAACCATCTCAATCTGTTTAGCTCCAGTTTGTCATTTAGTTTCTGTACTCCCAGTTCTTTCCGTATATCTTCATTTCTCACTCTGTCTCTCCTCGTTTTCTGGACCATACTTCTCAGAAATCTCATATCAGCTCTTGTACTCTGCTGTCATCCCTCGTAGTCATTGTCCAAGTTTCTGCTCGAAGATATTTGTGTTAAAAAAAAAAGAAGTTGAATTTTAAATTGATTTGTACAAGTTGGGAAGAAGGAATAAAGGAAGTACCATTTAAATGAATTGTCAGTTGTATTTTTTCGCAACGTGCCAAGATCTAGACAGGGCGGTGTTATGGAGTTCATGTCCCGAGACTGCTTATCGGATTAGTTTGCATGACCACAGGACAATATTATTAAAACATGGATGTATTTCTTAGGTGAAGGGCAGATGCCCTCGCTATTATGGGGCAGCCAACTTTTCGAGTACGATATTGATGATGTTGATAGTAATGCAATTAATAATAGTTATATTCTTAACCAGGACAGGATGTTGATAACCTATAACATGGTATGAGACTACGAAGAAAATAAAGTCCACACGAAAACTAGAATGTTCACACTTTGATTGAGTGTGTGTGACAGGCATGGGGTAGCTGCTGGAATTAAGTTACTATCTCTGCATTTACCTGCAGAGAGTGTTGAAAAACCATAATCAGGATAGCCGCTGTCAACGTCGGGATTCACATTTACAGTCTTTGGATTTGCTGGAGCGCCCCATATTGTGGTCGTGTTGAGCGCTTTAGTTCACACAGCTACGCCCAGGCTCTTCAGACTCGTGTTGTCAGGTGGCACCGTGTAATTGGGTGTGTTTGTGGCTAGGAGGTTGCCATGGCTTTACGTTAGGAATCATTCCGGCGGGAAACCACGGAAAACTATTACTTTTTTTCATCAGCTGAGGTGGGAATCAGACCAGAATTAAATTTCTTGGCAGAGCTGGAGTTGAAACCGGACCTCAAGGCTGAAACGGGCTGCACTCAGCCTCGTGAGGCAAATTGAGAAGATGAGGTTTCGATTCCCACCTCAGCTGTAGTAAAAATTAGTTTTCCGTGGTTTCCCCTCTTCTACTCCAGGCAAATGGTGGAATGGTTCCTAACCTAAGGCTACGTCCGCCTCCTTCCCCAATTTGCAAATACACACACTAGTGCAGCCATCACAATAAAACAGGTTATCACACAAACAATCCACATAGACCCAAATAATAATAATAATAATAATAATAATCCCAGGCACTACAGCTCATGAAGGGCCTAGGCCTACCAAGCGACCGCTGCACAGCCACAGATATTGGGGTGACCCGTGGTCAGCGCATCGGGCCCCTCAGCCGTTAATCTTCGTTTCCGTGAACGACACAGACCCAAATGTCGCAGCCTCTAAAACAAGCAACAGCATGCCCCGGTGGGTGAGTGGTTATCGTGTCGGACTATCCACCCCAAGCTTGCAGGTTCGCTCCTGGCCATGGTAAGTGATTTCTGAAAGGCGACAAAAATTACCACACGCATGTCATACATTGTTGGCATATTAAAGAACGCATTTGAATTCAGTAGGCCGTGTTCATAATGGCAAAATTAATCTCGGGATTTTCCGCGAACAGCAAATTCCTCATTTCTCTACTAGAAAGCGCTGTAGTATCAAGGAGCTTAGATATCTAACATCTTTGACTTTCATAGCGGTCCAAAGAACGACAAAATTCGACATGCAAGCTGCCCTCTGGGCGCATATAACGAATCTTGCACCCGGCACCCGGGGCCATACGCTATTATTATTATTAGCAACATCGGCAAGTGTTATGACGATATATCACTGATATAGTGGACTTGTGTTGTTATGGAACTCATGGCTTCAATTTCTGGGTCAGATCAGGTTTCTTAATAGGCCCATGAGGTTTGCTTTATTTTAAACTAATGATCCACTGTTATAATAAAAACCTTTGTTTATTATCAGTCATAATATAAGATTACATTGCTTCAACTGATCTCCTTTTGTTTTTCTGACTAGAAACCATTTATTCTCTGTCATTGTTGGTGCTCATTCCAGGCCTCTTGGTGTGTTGGAAGTTCTTCTGCTGCTGTTCCCGCTAACCAATGAGCAATCCTTGGTTCTGAAACAAAAGAAAACGTGTCATCAATAACAAGGTTATTGGTTACCATGGCAACAAGTGTTGGTCATCTAGTTCAGTAGAGACATCTATATGTTGCTATCTTAGTTACAATTATTAAAAGTTAGTACCACTATCTGTCGCGAGATTGTGCGAACTCGTAATGTTGGACTTTCAGTCCCTGAAGTTCTCTAAATTTCGTCCAAAATTTACATTTTTCTTCCAGCATCTCCGAGTGTCATTTCAAATCGTAAAGAAACTTGAGCTACCAAAAAAATCGCTTCAGTGTTTACAAAAAAAATCCCTAAAATAGTATATGCACATTTCATCGAAATAATCAAGTGTGCGACTGATCTAGGCCTATATGGTTACCAAGCCAACACGAATCAAGGGAAACACGTTCTGGTTTCATGATAAATCACCCGCTCTCGACCCATAAGAGGTGATGGCATAATCAACAAGCAAACATTTGTGACAACGAACCCATCTTTCGCGGATAGAAATACTGCTCAAATAGTATTTTCATCGTTCAGTTCGTAGGTATTCACAGAGTAGTGAAGCAGTACACGAACACTTTTATTGCCATGTCGCAATTTGATTAGGATTTTAACTTTGAATCCATTTGCGAAATACAATCTGTACAGAAACCAGACAGCAGTCATTCGAGCTGAAGGATATGAGAGAGAAGCTGGTATTCAGAAAGGTGTAAGGCAAGGCTGCAACTTATCACCCATACTTTTCAATCTTTACATTGAACAAGCAATGAAGGAAATTGGAGAAAAATTTAAAGTGGGAGTGAAGATTCAAGGAGAAATAATTTCAACTCTGAGATTTGCTGATGACATCGTCATCTTGGCCGACAAGCCTGAGGATTTGAATGAGTTTTTGAATGTTATGGACTCCATCTTACGGAAAGAATTCATGATGAAATTTAATAAATGTAAAACAAAAATACTGGAATGCAGCCGAAATAAATCAGAAACCTCTATGGAGATCAAATTGGCAGGTGAAAAGCTGAAGGAAGTAGGAGACTTCTGTTACTTAGGAAGCAGAATAACCAGTGATGGACGAAGCAAAGAGGATATAAAAAGTAGGTTGGCTCAGGCAAGGAAAGCCTTTCTACAAATAAAGGAATCTGTTGACATCGAATATAGATTTAGGTATTAGGAAGTCATTTTTGAAAGCCTTTGTCTGGAGCGTCGCAATTTATGGAAGTGAAATTTGGACTACTGGTGCAGCAGAAAAGAGGAGAATTGAGGCATTTGAAATGTGGTGTTACAGGAGAATCATGAAGATCAGATGGGTAGATATGGTTACAAACGAAGAGGTATTAAGGCGAGTGGGAGAGAAGAGATGTTTCTGGCGACTGCTAATGAAGAGAAGAGATAGGTTGGTAGGACACATACTAAGACACCCAGGAATAGCAAGCTTAGTTACGGAAGGGAGGGTCGAGTACAAGAACTGTAGGGGTAGACCAAGGTTAGAATATGTTAAACAGATTGCCTCGGATGTAGGGTGTTGTAGCTATGTAGAGATGAAACGATTAGCTCATGACAGGGAGGAATGGAGAGCTGCATCAAACCAGTTAAAAGACTGAAGACTCAAACAACAACAACCTACTTAGGAGAATTTGAAACGTTTTCCCATACACTAAGTCATGGCTAAGCGTTCTTGAAATTCTCTTTATTAATTCAGTTGTTCTTTTTACATGTATGCATGGACAAATTCCAAATGACTACGTCGGGACTTGTTCCTGCTATAGTGGACAAAGTGAGAGAAAATCTCAAATTATATGAGCCGCCTGGTCACACACTAGGAAGTAGCGTGAAAAATCTTAGAAACTATCTTAACAAAAACCTAAAAAGAAAATGGATATCCTTACAAAAAGTCAATTATTTAAATAAATTAAATAAAAATGAAAATGGATATCATTAGAATAAGTCATTTATTTAAATAAATTAAATAAAAAAGAAAATGGATAACATTGCAAAAAGTCATTTATTTAAATACATTAAATAAAAAAGAAAATGGATATCATTACAATTAGTTATTTGTTTAAATAAATTAAATAAAAAAGAAAATGGATATCATTGCAATAAGTTATTTGTTTAAATAAATTAAATAAAAAAGAAAATGGATATCATTGCAATAAGTTATTTGTTTAAATACATTAAATAAAATGAAAATGGATATCATTACAATTAGTTATTTGTTTAAATAAATTAAATAAAAAGAAAATGGATATCATTGCAATAAGTTATTTACTTAAATAAATTAAATGATTTATTGTAAGAATATCCATTTTCTTTTTAGGTTTTTGTTAAGATACCGTAATTTCTAAAATGTGTCACGCTGACAAAGTTATCATTGATAAAAACATGCACGTGTTAATGTTATTATTAAAATACTTTCTCGTGTTTGACAGGCGGCTTTTATAATTTGACATTAATATCAGTCAACACGGACAATATTTAAGAACATATTCATAATGGTTAATGTCTATGCATTTTTAAGTGAAAGAGAGCCTTACTAAACAAATAACGCCAAGCAGCTGGATTGGTATAGGCGTTCTGTATGTTGTATAATACTCACTCTTAGCGACTGCAGCAGGGTCTCTATCAGCTGCCGCCCAATGTTGACGATCAGATCCTCGACTAGGACCAGGAGAGGTCTACCCAAAGGGCTGTAAGCGCCATGAGCCACGGAGACGGCAACAACTAGAAGCAGGAGGCTCACGATGGTGCTCATGATGGAGTTGAGTTGAGTGTGTCTTCCTTAGCGCACTGCACGGTTTATAAAGCCAGACTTCCACTCTGCTATCAGCGACGTGCTACGTACAAGGAAGGTTTGGTGAGTGGACGAGGAAGACACGAACGGTTTAGCCGTAATTTGACGGACATTACGAGTGCAACAACTTCATCCTCACTCACTCCAGGCAAATGTATCTTCTTCTAAGACCCGAGGATCTTAATTCAGTCCTAGATCCTAAACACATTATTCTTAAATCAAATTAGTTAATTAATTAATAATAATAATGATAACAATAAAGATGGTGATTAAAGCCATTTTTCAGTGTTATCGAAATTTGATCTTTTCATTCGGTCAACATGATTGTACGTTATTTTAATGGGTGATTCCCTAATCCCGAAAAATGAAAATATACACGAGATTACATGTATTTATTATTCTCATGTTATTTTTAGCCTATTTTCATTTTATGAAAAAAAAAAGCTTATGAGATCACCTTCTGTCCGTGTGTGTGTGTGTCCCCCTCTAATATCTTCTAAATGGCTGGAGCGATTTCAATGAAACTCGGTAAGGGCGCAGCACCATTTTGGCCGTCCCCGACCGTGCCCTTCAAATTTTTTACGTCTCACCGATCCAATATTTCGGCTGTGCGAAATATTTCACCGGCATTCTATATATCAAAAACTATTACCGATATCGCCCTGAAATACTTGCCACGGAGGGTGCGTGGTCAACGTGTCGGTCTACTAACTCCAAGCTTGCAGGTTCGCTCCTGGCCGTGGTAAGTGATTTTTGAAAGGCGGCAAAAATACGACATGCATGTGATACGATGTTGGCATGTCAAAGAACCCATTTGAAATCAGTAGGCCGTGTTCATAATGGCAAAATTAATCTCGGGAGTTTCCGTCAACACAAAGTTCCTCATTTCCCTATTAGAAAGCGCTATAGTGTTCAAGGAGCTTAGATATCTAACCTCCTTGGCTTTCATAGTGCTTCAAGGAACAACGAAATTCGACATGCAACCTACCCTCTGGGTGTCAAATAACAAAGCTTGCACCCGGCACACGAGGCCATACGATACTATTATTATCACCCTGAAATGTTGTACGGTGATAAAGAGCACTACTGCAAGTTCATCTATGAGACTTTCAAAAACCTGTCAAGGACAAAACGAACATGGCGGCCAAGCGAATTTGAAACATTTTAATAGACTTTTCTCGCGATATAACCATCCAAATGCAATGAAACTTGGTACAGAAAAGATTTATACACATTTTAATGCACTGGCATCTAATTTAGTTAAATTGTTTACATAACTTCAAGATGGCGGCTGTGCGAAATTTGAAAATTATTATTTTATTTTTTGTGTCGTGTCATGCGATCGAAGTGAAAGTTTGAATAATGAACCTACGCAATAATTTTCATTTCATGGCCTATACATATAACAATCCAACATGGCGACCATCCGAAATATTTAGATGGTTCTCAATATCTACCAATCTATTACAGCAATCAAACCGAAATTTTTGTATGTTGATAGATGAAATTAACATAAGTAGGATATATGAAAATAGGCTGTATAGTTCTTCACGAACTAGTTGTTTTCAGATAAAATAAATAATACCAATTGAATCAGTCATTTAAGAAAGGGTATATGTCCAGAAATGTAACTTTTCAGGAGGAGCAAAAAACTGATTGACAAGCCACGTTAAATGTATGTGTTTCGACCTTTAGTGTTGATGGTCATGGATCGGTTACTTGATGAAATATGGAGTAAAGATGAAGGACTTCGTGGAAATTGGCATATGAAATTAATGGATATGTGCCCTTTCTAAAATGATGGCTGAATGAACATCAGTTTTGGAGCCAAAACACATAGTTTATTCAGATAACTTGGACACACTGTGTCATTGTTCTACACTAATAATCATTTGAATGATGGCAGCCTATCACAATCATCGTCTGTCCCACAATCAGTTGGCCACGCAAGTATTTTCCCGAAAAAGTCTTTGTACTCCCTCGGAATGTACATTTCTAGACGGTTTAGGTCATTCATCTCATTCCTGTCTATAGGAATTGGTTCGACGTATGTTAGTTCGGTAGGAAGCTTGACGTTGCTGTGTAGATGCAAACGGAAGGCGTGGTCAATAAGACCGGTGATGAAGTGTTTTGTCCGTACAGTTCCTAGATCCTTTGTAGAGTAAAGGAAGTGCATGAATGGTGCTGGCTGGAAAAAAAAAGTTGGTAGAAACTTCCCCTCCTCGAGATTCATCTGACAGTCCTCTCCTCTTATAAACTGTTGGCCACCATGCAGAAAGTTAATAATATCAATCGTCTCCACCAGAATGATGGTGAACTTGTCATGACGTTTAGGTGCGCGTAGAATGATGTCATAATATTGTTTCACATCATAAATTCGATATTTTTTTTACAGATCTTTTAATTATAGCAAAATCTCTATCACAGGCATTGAATGAGTGCCCTCGTATAGGGAAGTAATGGTAAAAGGTTTCAAATCGCTTCATGTCGACAAGTGCTGCACATCATCGAATCACTGTATGATATTTGTACTGTCCTACAGCTCTATCCGGGAACAGTCAAAGTCCTTTTACACTCTATGTACACATTTTTGAATATAGTCTAACAAAATGCTGTACATTTCATTGGTACTTTTACGAACCTTGCCTTCGTGATAAACATAAAGCATAGTAAACAAATTAAGGTGCACTCATCTGTTTGACCAAAGAGCATGCACATGTTCCTTCCTGTAAGCAAAGAAGTCAATCATGAAAGGGCAATCATCCAGGGACTTGTACCCTTTCTTGATTGACTTCCAAACAACACGCAAGTGAACCTTAAATATCAACATGTTACTGGTTGGATGAGTGCCCTTCCTTTTGTGACAAGATGCACCGGGATGAGAAGCATGTTATTCTGCAAAAAAAGAAAAAAAGACAATTTGGACATGTGCCCTTTCTTAAATGACTGTTTCAATTAATATATGGCTATAGTCGTTTCTTCCAACTGAAAAACAACAAACTTTGATGATAATAATTATAATATTGGTTTGACGCCCCCTTTTAACTTGAGGCTGGTGGAGATGCCAGGGTGCATGATTTTGTCTCTAAGGGGTTCTTTAACTTGCCAGTTGTGGCCTAAATCTAGTGACACGCGGCTTCCTCATATATTCGCACCGTCAAACCCCAACTGTCTGCTCCTGGTTTTGATTCTGCAACATCATGGTTTTTTTCTCTCAGGTATTGGGAAGATAACCAATTACAATTTGCGTACAATTGTGTTGGCCGATTGAAAACCACTAAGACAACACTGTAAGATGGCTTCCAACACGATAACTTCATAAATCTCCAGAGAAACACAGGTTATCAGACAAAGATGACGACTATGAAGGAAGAACAATAATGTCTTCAGTGTGTGCCAGCCTCAGCGCGAGGAACGTTGCTGTATTAAACGCCCTTGAAAGATCAAAGATAGAGGGTCCACTTCATGGTTCCAAAATTGCGGGTTGAGGGAGACGAATTTTTAAAGGACGGCAAAAATCCACAGCACTTAGAGTTGTACGATGTCGACCCGCAAAAGGCCTCTGGTATTGCATTTGGTAATTACAAATCTCATCCACAGGTCGCTCAGTAGAGTTCCGCCAGATGGCAGTGTAAACCATAACGTGGGAATTGGAGAGTAAATCGCCTCAATGACTCAAAATCAAAACATGTACGCCACGGAAACTGAGGCCATAACATTATTATTATTATTATTATTATTATTATTATTATTATTATTATTATTATTATTATATTAGGCGGCAGCACGCCGGACTATCACCTCTGGGTCCGTGGTTTAAATCCCGGTCACTCTATGTAAGATTTGTGCTGGACAAAGTGGATGCAGACAGGGTTTTCTACGGGTACTCCAGTTTCCCTGTCACAAATTTCATTCCAGCAACACTCTCCACTTTCATTTCATTTCATCTGCCATTCATTTCATCATTGCCCCAGGGGAGTGCGACAGGCTTCGGCAGCCGGCACAATTCATATCCTCGCCGCTAGATGGGGGCTTCATTCCGGTCGGTTGACTGGAACAGGCTGTGGATTTTCATTTTCTTATTTTCTTTTACCGTCGACTTGAGCCTCTATGGACTGCGTGTTAACAACCACTCTCATTTCAGTGTCTGCGTCTTGTTCGTTTGCCGGCTTTGACATCTTACCAGTATCTCTTGAGCCCATCTATCAGCTTGTTCTTCCACTCCTCTGTCAAAGGACCTCTCCGTCTTCTGGGTTCTGCCTCCACCATAAAACCCTGATAGCTTTTCACCATCCTTCTGAAACTATTCCTGTCTTTATCCTCCGTAATGCCCGCCTGTCTCACACTCTCGGAACCATTTCAACTTGGAGATCTTTCTTTGTGAGCCGGTAATTGTTCATACGGAAGATGTGCCCATAAAACAGCAATCTTCGTTTTCTAATTGTTGTTGTTATTGGTTCCATCTTGCTGTATACTTCTTTATTTGATATCAGTCGAACCTGTCCGTCAACCCATCTGTTGCCCAAGATCTTCTGTAGTAGTCTGCGTTCTCTTTTAAGTAGCTGATTGGCTTGTCCTGTTCGATTCATACACAGGGTCTCCGAAGCATATGAACCTTCTGGTCTGACAACTGAGCTGTAATGCCTTAGTTTGGTTCCTATACTTCGCATCTTCTTATTTTAGATGTTTTTAGTCAGTTGGAACGCTCGCTCTAGTTTCAGGATGCGGATATTGGTCGCTTCTTGTTCTAGCCCATTCTCTTGGATTACTTCACCCAGGCATTTAAACTTCTTAACTCTTCGAATCTTTCCATGGACTGTGAACAACCATTCTGGACCTTCACTGATGTTAGACATGTATTTCCTCTTCTCAAACGAAATTTGTAGTCCTACTTTCTCTGCTGTTTCTTTAAGATGGTTTATCTTCCTGATTGCTGAACTGATGTTGTTTGCAAATACGGCTACGTCGTCCGCGAACGCCAGATAGTCAACATACACTCCTTTGTGTTTGGGGCCTAATCGAAACTGATATTCATTTCCTTCTTCTTTGTTCAGTGATTTTCCCCATTTTCGAATTAACGTTTCTAAGATACAATATTGAAAATAAGTGGGGAAAGCCCATTTCCTTGTATAACACCAGTTTTTATCTTGAAGGGCTCTGAGATTTCATTCTTGAATTCTACCTTATATTATATTGTGTTGGCGAGAGTCGTTTAATCAAGTTTCTGGATGAATTATCCACCCCAAACTCTTCCAGAACATTCAATAATGACTCTCGATCAATTGAATCGTATGCCTTTTTGAAATCCACGAATACGACCACATATTCCAACCTCCCAGTTTCATTATTATTATTTTATTTATTTCTATTATCGAATTTGGCCAACTATGGACCGCAAGGAACTCCAGACTTATTGGCTTTCTTTCTCTTCTCTTCCCAGAACTTCCTCATCCTGTCACTTCTTTGTTTTCTCTCCTCCTCGGAAATGATCCGTTTGGGCCTCCTGCTTGGTGGTTTATCCTGATATGATATTACTCCGTCAACTCGACTGCGGAACTCGCTTCTATCGTGGGCCATCGGTGGAGTAATTCCAACTTCCGCTGCATCCCTCTTCACCTCATCTACCCATTTAGATGTGACCTTTAACCCCATGATGTAGCTTAAGATCCTTTTGGTCAGCCTGCCTTCATCCATTCGTAGTAAATGTCCATTGAACTTTAGCCTCCGCTTCTTCATTACGTCTGTGATCTTTTCAGTACACTTGTAAAGTTCTTCATTTTCCCTCTTCTTCCATGTCCCATCAGTAGTCTTCTGTGGTCCAAGTATTTTTCTCAGAATCTTCCTCTCTTTCATTTCTAGTACTTGAAGTTCTCCCTTTTTACTTAAAGTAAGGCACCTGGCTGTCCTTTCCTCGTAAGTTTTTTTTCTTTTTTAAGCGTATGGCTTTTAGTGCCGGGAGTGTCCGAGGACATGCTCGGCTCGCCAGAGTCTGGAGCTGCTTCTATGCGAACACACCCATGTGGTGAGCTACAAGTACCATCGCGTCTGGAGTGTTGTCTGGGGAGGAAAGTTTGAATGTAAGGACGAGGAGTTGGAAGGTAGCGGCTGTGGACTATAGTTAGGGACCAACCCCGGCATTTGCCTGGAAGGAAGATGGGAAACCACAGAAAACCATCTTCAAGGTTGCCGGTGGGGGGATTCGAACCTCCTCGCCTCCCGGATGTGAGCGGCTGCCTGCAGCCATGCCGTAACGACCACAGCTAACTCACCCGGTCTCATCAGATATGACATATTGTTTTCGTTCATCCACCTGGTGTTGAAATGTGGCATTTACCTTCTTGTGTGTTGGCCAAGGAATTCGTTGTGCTTTTAGGTAGATTTCATTAGAAAGCTAACTATTGCAATGGGTACCATGTTTCGACTTCCAGAAAATTTCGACATATCTTCGCGTTTCACATCCCCCAGACCCCAAAACCACCGTCAGTTCAAAAGTTTATATATAATTTATTTATATATATCAGTTTCTTGTGGACACGATAACTGCCGTAATTTTGCACCAATCACTTTGAATTAGGTAGATTTCATTAGAAAGCCAACTATTGCAATGGGTCCCATGTTTCGACTTCCGGAAAATTTCGACATATCTTCGCATTTCACATCCCCCAGACCCCAAAACCACCGTCAGTTCAAAAGTTTATATATAATTTATGTATATATATGTATATCAGTTTCTTGTGGACACGGTAACTGCCGTAATTTTGCACCAATCACTTTGAATTTTTTTTACCTATAAAATCTCAGTCGAGTTCGTTACTGGGCTAAATCGATCGAAGGGGGTGAAAATGGGGGGATTTTGTCGAAAAAGTGAAATATTGCTATAACTCTCTTAATATGTGAAATATCGAAACCGTTCAACGTTCATACTATGTGTCGGATAAAGCCCAAAAATTTATGTTTGAAGAGTTTTTTTTATAGCACCAACCATTAACCAAAGGGGTGGGAAAAAGTGGGTTTTTCGGGAAACATTAATCATATCTCTCTTAATAGGCACAATATCAAAACCGTATAAAATGGACAATATTCCCCTAATAATTACCTAAAACTTTTGTATGAAAGAATTTTTCATATGACCCACCATTACGCCAAGGGATGAGAAAAATTATTTCGGAATTATAAGGAAATGTCAAGAGCTATCAGAGGTTGCCATGGCAACACTACTAAATTGATAAGGGATGAGCCATCAGACGTTGCCAAGATAACGCACTTGCACGAGATCAGATTCAGTATTTCCATCTGTCTAAGTGGGAAGCGGCTTCGGTGACGTAACTGGTAGCATGCTGAATGTCTATGCCCAAGGTCGCGGTTTCAAAGCCGGCCGAAGTCGTCGGATTTTCTAAGAGCGCTAAAATCCCTCAGTATGCTTTCCTTTGGAGGGGAAGTTCCAAAGTTCGTTGCGAGTTGCTGGTTGGGGTGGCATCTAGTAGCCAAGTTCACAGCTAGGTGTCGTTGACGGTAGTACCTGGTAGCAACATTAGGAACTACTGCTTGAAATTGACCGTCTGCAGTCCTTACCTGAATTAAGACTAATACAGCCATTACAATTCACACCGTTTATCCGACATATTCTACACTCACCCAAAGTACACGGGGTTAAATGACCGCGTTGTCGCAGCCCCTAAACTGAGGAACCAACCAGAGGTAAATTTCATTAGAAAGCTAACTATTGCAATGGGTACCATGTTTCGAATTCCGGAAAATTTCGACATATCTTCGCGTTTCACATCCCCCAGACCCCAAAACCACCGTCAGTTCGAAAGTTTATACATAATTTATGTATGTATATATATATATATATATATATATATATATATATATATATATATGTATATCAGTTTCTTTTGGACACGATAACTGCCGTAATTTTGCACCAATCACTTTGAATTTTTTACCGAATATGTATACCTATAAAATCTCAGTCGAGTTCGTTACTGGGCTAAATCGGTCGAAGGGTTGAAAATGGGGGGCTTTTTTCGAAAAAGAGAAATATTGCTATAACTCTCTTAATGTGTGAAATATCGAATCCGTTCAACGTTCATACTATGTGTCGTATAAAGCCCAAAAATTTTATGTTTGAAGATTTTTTTATAGCACCAACGATTGACCAAAGAGGTGGGAAAAAGTGGGTTTTTCGGGAAACATTTATCATATCTCTCTTAATAGGCACAATATCAAAACCGTACAAAATGGACAATATCCCCCTAATAATTACCTAAAACTTTTGTATGAAAGAATTTTTTTATATGACCCACCATTACGCCAAGGGATGAGAAAAATGATTTCGGAATTATAAGAAAATGCCAAGAGCTATCAGAGGTTGCCATGGCAACACTACTAAATTGATGAGGGATGAGCCATCAGACGTTGCCAAGATAACGCACTTGCACGAGATCAGATTCAGTATTTCCATCTGACTAAGTGGGAAGCGGCTTCGGTGACGTAACTGGTAGCATGCTGAATGTCTATGCCCAAGGTCGCGGTTTCAAAGCCGGCCGAAGTCGTCGGATTTTCTAAGAGCGCTAAAATCCCTCAGTATGCTTTCCTTTGGAGGGGAAGTTCCAAAGTTCGTTGCGAGTTGCTGGTTGGGGTGGCATCTAGTAGCCAAGTTCACAGCTAGGTGTCGTTGACGGTAGTAACTGGTAGCAACATTAGGAACTACTGCTTGAAATTGACCGTCTGCAGTCCTTACCTGAATTAAGACTAATACAGCCATTACAATTCACACAGTTTATTCGACAGATTCTACACTCACCCAAAGTACACGGGGTTAAATGACCGCGTTGTCGCAGCCCCTAAACTGAGGAACCAACAAGAGGTAAATTTCATTAGAAAGCTAACTATTGCAATGGGTACCATGTTTCGACTTCCGGAAAATTTTGACATATCTTCGCGTTTCACATCCCCCAGACCCCAAAACCACCGTCAGTTCGAAAGTTTATATATAATTTATGTATGTATATGTATACAGTATATATATATATATATACAAGCTGACCCGGCAGACGTTGTCCTGCCAATCAAAGAAAGTGTTGTAACTTTGTTTCTTGAAGTGCTTTGGATACACAATTTTTTTTCAATTTCTGTTAACTGCCTCTAAACTATCGTGAATTGAATTAACTAATTTAGAAACATTCTTTGGAGCGTGCACAACAACTCTCCAAGGTTTCATCGCAAACGGATAAATGGCATTTAACGCATACGGGATTTGGTTTAAATGATTCGTGCGCTGTCACTCATTTGTTGAATCTACTCGTGCTCTACCAATTGTGAAATGGATTTACTAAGTTAGAAAGCTTCCTGTAAGTGTACACAACAACTCATCAAAGTTTCATCGCAATCGATCAATAGTATATGAACGCATACAGGATTTTGTTGGAACGCTTCGCGCGTCGTCACTCATTTGATACATCTACTCGTGCGCTACCAATATTGTAAAATGGATTTACCAAGTTGAACACCTTCCCTGGCGTGTACATAACAACTCATCAAAGTTTCATCGGAATCGGATGAATGACATATGAACGCATAAGTGATTTTCTTTAAACTTTTCTCGTGCCATCACCCATTTGTTGAATCTACTCATGCGCTACCTATTGTAAAATAGATTTACTAAGCCTGAAACCTTCTCTGGCGTGTACTCAATGATTCGCCAAGGCTTGATCGCAATCGGATGAATGATATATGACCGCATACGGGATATTGTGGAAACGATTCGCGCGCTGTCGCTCATTTGTTGAATCTACTCGTGCGCTACTTATTAAAAACTGGATTTACTAAAACAGAAACATTTCCTGGAGTGTACACAACAATTCACCAAAGTTTCATCGCAATCGGATAAATGGTATATGGACGCATACGGTACTTCGCTCAATTGTTGAATCTACTCGTGCGAAACCTCCTGTGAAATGGATTTACTAAGTTAGAAACCCTCACGTAAGTGTACACAACATCTCACCCAAGTTTCATTGCAATCGGATGAATGGTATATGAACGCATACGGGACTTTGATTAAAAGTTCGCGCGTCGTTGCTCATTTGTTGAATCTACTCGTGAGCTACCTATTGTAAAATGGATTTACTAAGTTAGAAACCCTCACGTAAGTGTACACAACATCTCACCCAAGTTTCATCGCTATCGGACGAATGGTATTTGAATGCATACGGGACCTTATTGAAACGCTTCGCGCGTCGTCGCTCATTTGTTGAATCTACTCGTGCGAAAGCTCCTGTGAAATGGATTTACTAAGTTAGAAACCCTCACGTAACTGTACACAACATCTCACCCAAGTTTCATTGCAATCGGATGAATGGTATATGAACGCATACGGGACTTTGAAACGCTCTAACGTGCAGAAACAAACAGTTGAATTCGACATCACTGCCACCTTTGCTATAAAACACAAATTTTCGCCACGGGCGGAGTGTAAGTAATGGCGGTAGTTGCACAGGTTGCGACCAGGTGGCTCTAACGTGCAGAGACAAACCGTCTAAAGACATCAGCTTTCACGAAGGCCAAGGCTAGTGGTTTCCATGACGACTGTTTTTGACTGTATATTGTGGTTCTAAAATTATGTGTAAATTGTGGTTCTAAAATTGTGTTCATTCCACCTACCGGGTCAGATTGTGAATCTAAACCATACATGGACCCACACTAATATACATACCAAATTCCATCACAATCGGTTCAGTCGTTTAGGAGGAGTTCAGTCACATACACACGTGTCGAAGAATTATATATATAAAGATATATATATATATATATATATATATATATACTAGCTGACCCGGCAGACGTTGTCCTGCCAATCAAAGAAAGTGTTGTAACTTTGTTTCTTGAAGTGCTTTTGGATACACAATAATTTTTTTCAAATTCTGGTTATTGCGTCTAAACTATCGAGAAATGAATTAACTAACCTAGAAACATTCGTGGGAGCGTGCACAACAACTCTCCAAAGTTTCATCGCAATTCGATAAATGGCATATAACGCATACGGGATTTTGTTTAAATGATTCGTGCGCTGTCACACTTTTGTTGAATCTACTCGTGCTCTACCAACTGTGAAATGGATTTACTAACTTAGAAAGCTTGACGTAAGTGTACACAACAACTCATCAAAGTATCATCGCAATCGATGAATAGTATATGAACGCATACGGGATTTTGTTGGAACGCTACGCGCGTCGTCACTCATTTGTTACATCTACCCGTGCGCTACCATAAATGTAAAATGGATTTACCAAGTTGAACACCTTCCCTGGCGTGTACACAACAACTCATCAAAGTTTTATCGGAATCGAATGAATGACATATCAACGCATACGGGATTTTCTTTAAACGATTCGCGTGCCGTCACTCATTTGTTGAATCTACTCATGCGCTACCCATTATAAAATAGATTTACTAAGCTTGAAACCTTCTCTGGCGTGTACTCAATGATTCACCAAGGTTTCATCGCAATCGGATGAATGATATATGACCGCATACGGGACATTGTGGAAACGATTCCCGCGCCGCCGCCCATTTGTTGAATCTACTCGTGCGCTACTTATTAAAAACTGGATTTACTAAGCCAGAAACCTTAACTGAAGTGTACACAACAATTCACCAAAGTTTCATCGCAATCGGATAAATGGTAGGCCTATATGGACGCATACGGTACTTTGTTGAAATGATTCGCGTGCCGTCACTCATTTGTTGAATCTACTCGTGCGATACCTATTGTAAAATTGATTTAATAAGCCAGAAACCTTCCGTATTGTTTACACAACAACTCACCCAAGTTTCATCGTAATCGGAAGAATGGTATTTGAACGCATACGGGACCTTATACAAACCCTTCGCGCGTCGTCGCTCATTTGTTGAATCTACTCGTGCGCAACCTCCTGTGAAATGGATTTACTAAGTTAGAAACACTCACGTAAGTGTACACAACATCTTACCCAAGTTTCATTGCAATCGGATGAATGGTATATGAACGCATACGGGACTTTGATTAAATGTTCGCGCGTTGTCGCTCATTTGATGAATCTAGTCGTGCGCTACCTATTGTAAAATTGATTTACTAAGCCAGAAGCCTTCCCTGGAGTGTACACAACATCTCACTCAAGTTTCATCGCTATCGGACGAATGGTATTTGAACGCATACGGGACCTTCTTGAAACGCTTCGCGCGTCGTCGCTCATTTGTTGAATCTACTCGTGCTTAACCTCCTGTGAAATGGATTTACTAAGTTAGAAACCTTCACGTAAGTGCACACAACAACTCATCAAAGTTTCATCTCAATCGATGAATGGTATACAAACTTATATGAGATTTTGTAGAAACGCTTCGCGCGTCGTCACTCATTTGTTGAATCTAGTCGTGCGCTATGTATTGTAAAATGAATTTACTAAGCCAAACACCTTCCCTGGAGTGCACTCAACCATCGCAATCGGATGAATGGTATATGAACGCATACGGGACTTGGAAACGCTCTAACGGGCGGAGACAAACAATAGAATTCGACATCACTGCCACCTTTGGTATAAAACACAACTTTCCGCCACGGCCGGAGTGTATATTATGGCGGTAGTTGCACAGGTGCGACCAGATGGCTCTTCGTGCAGCGACAAACAGTCCAAAAGCATCACTTTTCACTAAAGCTAGCGGTTTCCATGACGACTGTTTATGACTGTATATTGTGGTTCTAAAATTGAGTGTAAATTGTGGTTCTAAAATTCTAAAATTCCACCTACCTGGTCAAATTGTGAATCTAAACCATACATGGACCCAACCTAACATACCCACAAAATTTCATCGAAATCGGCCCAGCCGTTTAGGAGGAGTTCAGTCACATACACACGTGTCGAAGAATTATATATATAAAGATATATATATATTTATATCAGTTTCTTTTGGACACGATAACTGCCGTAATTTTGCACCAATCACTTTGAATGTTTTACCGAATATGTATACGTATAAAATCTCGGTCGAGTTCGTTACTGGGCTAAATCGTTCGAAGGGGGTGAAAATGGGGGGGCTTTTTTCGAAAAAGTGAAATATTGCTATAACTCTCTTAATGTGTGAAATATCGAATCCGTTCAACGTTCATACTATGTGTCGGATAAAGCCCAAAAAGGTATGTTTGAAGAGTTTTTTTTATAGCACCAACGATTGACCAAAGAGGTGGGAAAAAGTGGGGTTTTCGGGAAACATTTATCATATCTCTCTTAATAGGCACAATATCAAAACCGTACGAAATGGACAATATCCCCCTAATAATTACCTGAAACTTTTGTATGAAAGAATTTTTGATATGACCCACCATTACGCCAAGGGATGAGAAAAATGATTTCGGAATTATAAGAAAATGCCAAGAGTTATCAGAAGTTGCCATGGCAACGCTACTAAATTGATGAGGGATGAGCCATCAGACGTTGCCAAGATAACGCACTTGCACGAGATCAGATTCAGTATTTCCATCTAAGTGGGAAGCGGCTTCGGTGACGTAACTGGTAGCATGCTGAATGTCTATGCCCAAGGTCGCGGTTTCAAAGCCGGCCGAAGTCGTCGGATTTTCTAAGAGCGCTAAAATCCCTCAGTATGCTTTCCTTTGGAGGGGAAGTTCCAAAGTTCGTTGCGAGTTGCTGGTTGGGGTGGCATCTAGTAGCCAAGTTCACAGCTAGGTGTCGTTGACGGTAGTACCTGGTAGCAACATTAGGAACTACTGCTTGAAATTGACCGTCTGCAGTCCTTACCTGAATTAAGACTAATACAGCCATTACAATTCACACCGTTTATCTGACAGATTCTACACTCACCCAAAGTACACGGGGTTAAATGACCGCGTCGTCGCAGCCCCTAAACTGAGGAACCAACCAGAGGTAAATTTCATTAGAAAGCTAACTATTGCAATGGGTACCATGTTTCGAATTCCGGAAAATTTCGACATATCTTCGCGTTTCACATCCCCCAGACCCCAAAACCACCGTCAGTTCGAAAGTTTATACATAATTTATGTATGTATATATATATATATGTATATATATATATATATATATATATATATATATATCTATATCAGTTTCTTTTGGACACGATAACTGCCGTAATTTTGCACCAATCACTTTGAATTTTTTACCGAATATGTATACCTATAAAATCTCAGTCGAGTTCGTTACTGGGCTAAATCGGTCGAAGGGTTGAAAATGGGGGGCTTTTTTCGAAAAAGAGAAATATTGCTATAACTCTCTTAATGTGTGAAATATCGAATCCGTTCAACGTTCATACTATGTGTCGTATAAAGCCCAAAAATTTTATGTTTGAAGATTTTTTTATAGCACCAACGATTGACCAAAGAGGTGGGAAAAAGTGGGTTTTTCGGGAAACATTTATCATATCTCTCTTAATAGGCACAATATCAAAACCGTACAAAATGGACAATATCCCCCTAATAATTACCTAAAACTTTTGTCTGAAAGAATTTTTGATATGACTCACCATTATGCCAAGGGATGAGAAAAATGATTTCGGAATTATAAGAAAATGCCAAGAGCTATCAGTGGTTGCCATAGCAACACTACTAAATTGATGAGGGATGAGCCATCAGACGTTGCCAAGATAACGCACTTGCACGAGATCAGATTCAGATTTCCATCCGGCGCAGTCAGCTGGCATTTGAGGGTGCGCAAATGCGAGGGAGCCGTGTCAGTACATTTACTGGCACGTTAAAGATCCCCTTCGGGGCAAAATTCCGGCACCCCGGCGTCTCTAAAAGTCAGGGTAGTTAAAAGGGACGTAAAACCAATAACATTATTATTATTTATTATATTTCCATCTGACTAAGTGTGAAGCGGCTTCGGTGACGTAACTGGTAGCATGCTGAATGTCTATGCCCAAGGTCGCGAGTTCAAAGCCGGCCGAAGTCGTCGGATTTTCTAAGAGCGCTAAAATCCCTCAGTATGCTTTCCTTCAGAGGGGAACTCCAACGTTCGTTGCAAGTTACTGGTTGCGGTGGAATCTCGTAGCCAAGTTCAGAGCTAGGTGTAGTATCTGGTAGCAACATTAGGAACTACTGCGTGAAATTGACCGTCTGCAGTCCTTACCTGAAGTACAGACTAATACAGCCATCACAATTTACACTGTTTATCAGACAGATTCTACACTCACCCAAAGTACACGGGGTTAAATGACCACGTTGTCGCAGCCCTAAACTGAGTAATCAACCAATATCTCTGCGGGAGATAAAATTTGACGTGAAGAAGTAACAGACTGTTAGATAGTTACACATCAGTTCCAAACCTTGCATAAGGACCGTGTGACCACAAGTATAACAAGTAGTTCCGTGAAGAACTATACAGCCTATTTTCATATATCCTACTCATGTTAATTGCCTCTATCAACATACAAAATTTCAGTTTAATTGCTGTAACAGATTCGTAGATATTGAAAACCGTCTAAATATTTCAGATTGTCGCCAGGTTGGATTTTTTTTTTGTACTATTACATTAATATTATTGTGTACGTGTGGTATTAAAACTTCAATCGCATGATTAGAACACAAGAAGTAAAAACGAGATTTTAAAATTACGCACAGCAGCCATCTTGTGATTATGCAAACAATTCATATAAATTAGATGCCAGTGGATCAACATTTGTATAAGCATTTAACGTGCAACGTTTCACTGCACTCGGATAGTTAATTCGTGAGAAACATCCATTTAAATATTTATACTTCGCGTCGCCGCCATGTTTGATTTGTGCTCACCAGGTTACTGAAGTCCTATAGGTGAACATATGTTCATAGACTCTATGAACATTAGAAGATTCAGTTTGGTTGCTGTAAAAGATTCATAGATATTGAGAACCGTCTAAATATTTCAGAAGCTCGCCATTTAGGATTGTTATATGTATAGGCCATAGAGTTATGTACCATTCAAGGACAATTATTGCCTAGGTTCATTATTCAAACTTTCACTTCGATCGCATGATTACGACACAAGAAATAAAGACTTAATTTTAAAATTTCACACAGCTGCCATCTTGAGGTTATGTAAACAATTGAATTAAATTAGATAGCAGTGCATTAAAATCTGCAAAATCATTTACTGTACCACATTTCACTGCGCTCAGTGAGTTAAATCACGAGAAAAGTCTATTAAAATATTTCAAATTCGCTTGGTCGCCATGTTCTTTTTGTACTTTACAGGTTTATGAAATATACATAGGTTAACTTGTATTAGTACCCTTTATCACCGTACAAAATTGCAGGGTGATATCTGTAATAGTTTCGGAGATATATAATGTCAGTGAAATATTTCGCACAGCCGCCATTTTGAGGTTATGTAAACAATTGAACTAAATTAGACTCCAGTGCATTACAATTTGTATAAACATTTGCTGTACCAAGTTTCATTACGTTCGGATAGTTAAATCGCGAGAAAAGACTACTTAAAAGTCTCAACTTCGCTTGGCCGCCATGTTGGTTTTGTAGTCACCAGGTTTTTGAATGTCTCATAGGTGAACTTCTAGTAGTGACCTTTATCACAGTACACAATTTCAGGGCGATATCGGTAATAGTTTCGGAGATATTGAATGCTAGTGAAATATTTCGCACAGCCGCCATGTTGGATTGGTGAGACGTAACAAAATTTGAAGGGCACGGTCGAGGTCGCAGGGAATAGTGCTATGAACTTACCGAGTTTCATTGAAATCGCTCCAGGCGTTTACATTTTATTAGGGGGGGGGGGACACACACACACACACACACCTCACACACACACATACACACACACTCCACACGCACACACACACGGACAAAAGGTGATCTCATAAGCCTATTTTTTTTAAATTGAAAATAGGCTAAAAATGGACCCCTAACACAATAAAATGTTAAAAATATGCATAGTAAGACGAAAGAAAAGTTAATTGAACTCCAATTACATTTTAAAATACTTTCTCGCAGTAAATGAGGTCTGATCCTTCTACGAAAACCTGCATATTTTGCCTATTATAGCCTATCCCCTAGTTTGGCCGGTGAAATCTACCTTCGCCTTCCGGCATGCCGAGAGGATTTTTTAAAATTTAAATGCTCTACTTTGTTTTAGCGATTTGTCATTTATATTCAAACTTATTTAAAATTTTAACTTGTTTGATGTAGTATAGTTGGTGCTGTAACTTTGAAGGTTGGCATTATTTCTGTATTTTCGTCGGAAATTTGTAATCCAACTTTCTTAGCTATGCTTTCAAGTGGTGATTATAATAATTATAATAGTAAACAAAACAAAAATTTACGTGAAAAAATATAAACTCAAAACAGAACAATTTTATGAATAAATACACGCTTAGGAATTTAGATTGCTGGCCCTAAGCCACTCTCACTTATTAAGCGGATGAGATCAGCAGCCACCACGTCAATGGCTAATATAAGCTCGAGTGTCGTCTGCAAACCAAGGTTTCTTCGTAGATCAACAAGATCCACACGGATAAAATGCGGGCCACGATGAATACGGCTCCACGGGTACAAAGTGGGGGGTGTTCCCTTCTCATTAGGTACGAGTGAGTGGATGACCTATCCTTGAATTAGACAAAATGATGGACTCCTTCTGTGACCGGAAAGAGCTCCGCCATGCGTGAGTAGTTCCCTTTATCGCGCTCAGTTTATTGGGCATTGGGTCAGCTAACCACTGAGTTTCCCAGAATGCCAGTAATTCTCGGCGTACTGAGAGCGAATATCTCTGGCTGGTACCTCCATTGGTCGAGGCGGTAGTGATACCGTAGCTTGAACTCATTTCCCGCAATTCCCATGTGGTGTCGAATGTAGATTGGTTCGTTGGTAAGACCCTCACAGGATACGAAACCTACGATAATCAGTCACGTCATATTTTACAAATTGACCTACACTGGAATCGTGCAGTTTTCCCGGTTCGCAAGTGAGAATTTCCGTTACACTTAGCGATAATGTTGAGACTGATAAAGCGCGGGAACACTATTTAACGTGCGTGTCCACAAGAGCGCAGCACATTCCGCCAACGAGATCACCACAATGCAGACTGTCCTCTGTTTGCTGCTCCTGCTGGCTGTGTTGTCCATGGCCCAAGCGGTTTTCATCGCAGATCCTATCCGAGTAACGAGTGACGTCAGAGACTTGGTCCTCAACATCGTGCGTGAACTGATACAGACCTTGATACGTGTGATTCCTGTGAGTATATTTCTCCTTGGAAAGGGCAGCAACTTGATCTGAATTAGGGAGCTCATGCACCGTCGGATGTCAACATTTTAGTTATTCTTTTTTACTTTTATAACTAAACTCAGCGTTTTGGCAGAGATATTGCGTATTACCATGCGCCTATCTGTGAATGGAGTGCTTAATATTCAAAGCTGTTTTCCCGAAAGTATGTTCTTTTGGTAGGAAATGCACAATATCTCGTGAACTGATGAAACTGGGAGAAACTCGGCAGATACATTCCAACCGATAATGACTCATTCATGAAATGATCTTAAAAATAATTGAGATAGACTTGGAAAATAAAACAAAAAACTGACCATTTTTTGAAAGACAATTTTTTTAAAATATGATATTTATAATATAACATTCATGGTGGTTCATCCTCGGTATTTATGCGTTTACGTTACATGAAAAAATAAAAATTACATTCAGACTGGTATTTCTTGTTATATCGTGTTTTTTTTGTGATTCACGGGGTTCAAAACATCACCAATATGATCCGGCTCTCGTGTAGTATCCGTTGCCCGTTTCGAAAGTGCGTTATTTTACTTAGTAGCGCTCCGAAAATGGTTTGTAATTACTCTGCCACGTTATTAAAGCCAATTGCCATTAACAAACACCGCGCAAACACTTCCAAAACAAGGAAATTGTCAACATTAACTTTCAAGTAATAAACTTGTCAAAAAGCATACCGCCATGTTTGCTGCCAACTTACTGATTGTACTACTAGGCAAAACCAATGGTCTGGATGAAAATATTGGTCTGGAAACAATAATGTTGGCACTCTGAAAAATTCAGTAACACCCTCTAGCGATAATGATATTCAACTCCTGTATATTAGTAACATTGGCCATTTCTATAGAAAATTTGTCGGATTTCAATGGCGGCGGGCAACGTATACTACATGAGTTTCTATGATCCTTTCAATAAATCACGAAATTCTTTATATACTGTTCCTCTCTCTAAATTTGATGAAAGCTCTGTGTATTTGCTATACATGTGTCGGTTTTCATAACTCATATTAGTGAAGCTATGATATGATTCGTAACTGTATGCGAAAATTCCCACTGACGGTGTATGAGTACTGTACTGGGTGGGAAATACAACTTAGTGACTTGTGCTCAAATAAATTAACTCTCTTGTCGTCCATCGCTGCACAGTGCCTGCAATAACTGACTGGAGATGATGTATGGCGCTATGTTTCAGGGCGGAGTTCAGTAATGAAGAATATCCACACCACTGCCTGCCATAATGTGGACAAACGCTCTCTGTACTTCAACAATGAGGATTTAAATAAAGCCATCTGAACAGCAATCAGTTCACTGTTGCGTAAACTTTCTTTTGCATACGTAATAGCTTTGGAGAGGGGCTGCAGGTCGAGTGACCCTGGTCCCTTTATCAAGGTTTGTCAAGAAACAAAAGAAGGAATAAGTAAATACCACACAACTTTTGTGGAGGTGATGGTTATCCCTTGAGTAAATCATAGCTGCCCTCTATAGTTCCATTTCCAACATCTTCTTGGTCTCAGGAGTTCATGGAGTAACTACATTGCCCGGCAAAGACAACCGATCACTTGAAAAATTCAACATTACTTTCATTTAAATCATAATAATATGAACTCTCTAGCCCTAGTACGTAAGTTACTGTTTATAGCATAGAAGTAAGGTTAATTGTATTATCATTCATCATGCCAGTGTTTCAATAGCCATTCATTGACATGATGCTGTTTCCCGCGGAAAGATGTGCGCGCCACTGCCCTCACAACATCTTCAGTCCTCAAGCGCATATTCGTTTCTGTATTGCACAACAACAACTGAGGATACGCCTGCATTGATCATGTCCTATGCCAACAAGTGCCAAAAGAAAAAAGAATAGAACATTGCATTGTTGACGATAGCGATGGCGCGCACATCTTTCCGCGGGAAACAGCATCATGCCAAAGAATCGCTATTGTAAAGTGAATCAATGCCATGAAGAATGGTAATGCATCCAGCAAACCATTTAACCCTACTTCCATGCTATAACTACTGTAAAATTTACTGTTCTAATTTATAATTTGAATGAAACTAATGTTGAATTTTTCAAGTAATCGTTTCTTTTGCCGGTCAGTGTATTTGTTTCGTCATGGCTTCCTATCGTATACCATTTATCTATGGAGGCTATGGCTTTGTTTACTCATTCTTTCTTTCTTTCTTTCTTTCTTTCTTGACAAACCTTGATAAAGGGACAAGTATTTGTGTCGAAATGTCAGTTTGTTAAAGTTTTACTTGACCTAATATCCCCAAAGCTGTATTCTGTAAGCAATCAGTTCCCTTGTTGTTATGTATTACCCACAAGCCTTGAGGGTTCAACCCACAGTTGGTATCATACCGAGCGGTGCAATTTGTTAGGATGGAAAAATAAATTTAAATTGGTGACATTTTTTTTCTTCAAATTATTTTATTGGCCATTTGCTGACATATTTTAATACCCAACTTACTGATGTTTTATACCCCGTAGACGTATAGCTTTTCCCATAAGAAATTGCGTCTGGATATCTTTGGAATTGGGCATCCTGAGCTTTCCCTTGTAACCTAACAATTGTAGGTTACAGAGTTTCTTTTAGGTATTTTAGTTTGTTTTATTTTTATCGGGTTGCCAGCCATGGACATTTATTTGGTAGACCACCACAGAGAGTCTTATGAGTTCAGCGCCTTTGAGATTCTTGGTGCTGGTCTGGCCTTGGCTATTGCATATGATAGCTTCCTTGATCTAGGAGGTCAAGATGGCATGTGGACGTTGCCATGGTGATGGGTTGTTGATAGGTGATTTGGTGTCAAGATCGAGGCCAGTTGGTGAATATTTGTGTATGAAACATAGTTTTTGTTTGTTTTGATAAATGAAAGAAGGAATAACTCTGAGTTTTGACATATGGTGTATGGACATTATTTATTTATTTATTTATGTCTTTTGCAGTGGCGAAGTTAGGGCTCGTGGCCCTCTCTTACACTTAACCACTTAGTTATAATAAAATACACAAATACTACCATTGAATAAGATAGGTGAACTAGAAATTAAGTTAGAATAATACAGGACATAAAAAATAAAGATAGCAATGCACATCAAACAAAGAATCATATAAAATTGTTACCTGAAACAATAATAATACTACTAATAATAATAATAATAAGTGATAGTGTTAGATCTAGTAAATAACTGAGTATTTTAATTTTTATTTATATACCATAATGGCTCAATCATGCTGTCTATCATCCATCACCAGTCACACGAAACAGTCAGCGGTGTTCAATAGGAAATCTCTGCAAGCAGTCTTAAATTTTGTGTAGGTCTTGCATTTCCTTACGTCAGCTGAGAGTGTATTCCAAAGTCGCGACCCAGTCACAACGAAGGATTTATTGTACTTGGAAGAGTGGTTAACGGGAATAGCGAGGGAAGAGCCAGATCTAGTATTAATATTATGAAAAGAGGACAGGAAATGAAATTTCGAAGAAATATACAGTGGGAGATTTTCGTCTAGGGTTCGATATACCGACGTCAAAATATGAAAATTTCGACGCCCTTCAGGTTTCAGCCAAGAAAGAGCTTTGTAGCTAGGGGTTACGTGAGAATCGTAATTCAAGTTGAAAGCAAACCGAAGACTAGAGTTCAATGCTCGTTGCAGTTTTTTAGTTTGTTCGCTAGTTGCATCAACAAGGACCACGTCGCAATAGTCAAGTATTGGTAGTATCAAAGTCTCAATAAGTTTTATCCTCACGTCTTGTGGTAAAATGTCCTTATGCCGTTTGAGTGGGTGTAGCGTCGCGTACATCTTCCTGCAAGTATTACTTACATGTGCAGACCAGTCAAGAGTTTCAGTCATACCGAGGTTTTTCACTGTTTTACTAAACGGGATTACGGTTGCATTTAAAGTCACAGGAGGGATAGTGTAGTTTTTATACATGGAATTCAATAATCCCTGCGAGCCGATTAAAATAACTTGGGTCTTTTTGGGGTTGAGAAGGAGAGCGTTATCACTAGCATATACACTGAGTTGTTGCAGGTCGGTGTTTACATCTCGTATCGCGTTCGCTATATCTATGATACCAACGTGACAGTAAATTTGGAGGTCATCCGCATAAAGATGATATCTATTATATTTTATTACTGAGGAGATGTCATTAATATAAAGGACAAACAAAAGAGGACCAAGAACGGAACCCTGAGGGGTTCCTGCCTTCCTGAGTCGCCACTGTGAAGCAGTATCTTGTGTTATTACACGTTGCATGCGATCTGTAAGATATGCGGTGAAAAATTTTAAAGCCTCATTACCGAAAAGGCATGCAAGTTTCTTCAACAATGTCTGGATATGTATCGTGTCAAAAGCCCTACTGAAGTCAAGGAGTGTGAGTATTGTCACTTGTCTTTCGTCCATTGCTAGTCTGATATCATCAGTCACTTTTAGTAAAGCAGTTGCTGTGCTATGGCCCTTCTTGAAGCCAGATTGAAGTGGATCCAGAAGAGAGTGAGCGTGCAGGTATTCCAGTATTTGAGTATGTACCAACCGTTCTAACGCTTTGGAAAGAGCGGGGAGAATAGAAATTTGACGGTAATCGGATAGAAGTTTAGAGCCTGGGTTCTTGGGAAGTGGGATTACATTAGCGTACTTCCAAATTGCAGGTAATGTGCCGTTTTTGAGACAGTGATTAAAAATATGGGTGAGAATGGGTAGAATAGCGCCAATGATATTATGTATGAAAGTTATAGGAATATCGTCGACACCACTAGCTTTCGATTTAATAGAATACAAGACTTTCTTAACTTCATTAGTGCTGACAGTACGAAAAGCAAAGCATGGGCGACTTTGTGGGACAAATGATGGGTCATTATTTACATGTGGTATGTTAAGCGGATTAGACTGAACTCTCTCTTCCGTGAAATACGCATTTAAATCGTCAAGTGGAATGTCAGGTACCTGAAGCTGTTCCCGTGTTTTGCCTATGCCCATGGCTCGGAGATGCCTCCAAGCACTAGCTGTATTTAGATTCCTTGTTGATTCACGGACATATTTAAACTTAAGATTACGGATGATTTGTTTAGTTCTATTCCTCATTATTCTATAATTTTCATAGTCACTTGGGTCTTGGGTACGTTTGTAATGTCGGTAGAGTGTATCACGTTGAGACATCATATGTTTAACATCAGAGGTTAACCATGGATTCGGTTTGCGTGATATTCTTATTTGTCTTTTGGGTGCATGTTTGTTGTATAGACTGTGTATTAACGAATTAAATTTATTTATTTTGGCATCAATGTCTTTCAGATTTAAAATGTCATTCCACGGAAGAATGTAGGCATCGTACCTTAGTTCATACATATCGATATCTTTCATATTCCTGCACGTTATATACCTAGGTTGATATTTTGGAACGTGTAGTGAGTAAGCGAGAAATATAAGATCGTGGGTGGACACGGCCGGTACTGAAATCTGTCCGTGAGTTACCACTTTCTGAGGGTTGTTAGTCACTTTGAGATCTATTAAGGTGTGGGAAATGTTGTTGGTAGTATGTACATGGTTAGTAGGATTTGAAGGAAGGATAGTCAAGTCACATGAGGAAAACATGTCTTCTAATTTCTTAGTATCGTAATTCTTCGTAAGTAGATTAGTGTTGAAATCCCCTAATATAATGATATGTTCGTAAGTTGGTAGCAAGTTAAGTAGATACGTTTCAAACTCGGCCATATAAGGTACTTTAGGTTGTTTGCAGTGGAATTTGTGGCAAGACGGGAGCTGAAGTTTTTTTTTTTGAAAATGTAATGTGAAACGGTGACAGTGTTGATTGGGTGTATGATGCCAAGGCATAGGTACTGGAAGCTTGCCTGTATTAAATAAATTGTGTGTATTTTGTGAAGTTGGTGTCCTATCTTTGTGTGCACTCAAGCAAGAATATTGCCCCACAACCTGAGGTGGCAAACAGGTTGGTTATATTAATATATTACAATGTCGCCCAACGTAGGGGATGAAAGAAGATAGCTAGGTGGAGTTTTAAAATTATTACAATGGCGCCCAACGTTTGAGCAAGAATAAAATGAATCACACAAAGACAGGAGTGAAGATGGCCGAAAATAGTAGAAATATTGAAGCTGAGATGATGGCCATGTTAAGGAGGCTCGTGTATCTTAGTGACAAGTCTGTATGCATGGAGGAGAGGTTGACCTGCCAGATGACAGGAATGTCAAGGAAGTTTGGTGAGAAGCTTGATGAGGTCAAAGAGCACGTGGCTAGCCTATGCATCGTGGAAGAGAAAGTTGAGATTGTAGAACCAGTGAGTGTAGTTGTGGAGGAGAAGAATGAGAAGAAGGAGCAGGAGGAAGAAAAAGGGAAGTTAGAAGAACAGAGAGTTGAGATCATGTGTGTTGTTGAAGAGAAAGTTGAAATGGTGGAATTTGTGAGCGTGTCTGTGAAAGAGGATAAAGAGAAGAAGGAGCAGGAGGAGGAAGGGAAGTTGGAAGAGCAGAGAGTGAAGATCATATGCATTGTGGAAGAGAAAGTTGAAATAGTAGAATCTGTGAGTGTGTCTGTAGAGGAAGAGGAGAAGATCAATGAAGTACTTGATGATAGGGGGCGTAGGAAAATTAATCAAGAAGTGGAAAAGATAAGGCGAGGTTGTAGTGGTATATTTCGGAGAGACCATAGTAGGCGAAGAAGACAGAACAGTTGTAGAGGTAGAGACAGAGGTCGCCGCCGACGTATAAGAAGAGGACGTCAAATGGAGGAAGAGAATAAAACTGAAGACGAGGAGGAAGATGAGATAGAACATACCGTGAAGAAGCGTAGGAGGAGAAAGATGAGGAAACGCAGGAGAGCGAGTTGGAGGAATAAATGGACTAGATGGAAGGCAAAGAGAAGGAGTAAGAAGAGGAAGAGATGTCAGGCAGATCGAGATAAGAGACTAAAGGACCAGAAGAAGGAAAAGGAGAAGATAAAAGGGATAAAGGCAAAGAGAAAAGAAAATATCAGAAGAAAAGAATTGCTGAGCAAGGTAAGGCAGATGAAGAAAAAGAAGGGAAAGGAGAAGAAGGATAGAATGAAGGCGGAAGGCAAGTGACTGATGCACAAGCAGAAGACAGACCGTGCGCGTGCTCAGGCCTTGCTACAGGTTTGCATGGCCCATGGCATGGAGCTGCCTGCGTCGGACGACCGCAAGCCTCCTCGACTTGGCATCAGGATACGGCTGAACAAGACTAAGCAGCAGCAAGCTACTGCCGACCAAGAAGAACAGAAGGTGGAGATGGCCCATGGCATGGAGCTGCCTGCGTCGGACGACCGCAAGCCTCCTCGACTTGGCATCAGGATACGGCTGAACAAGACTAAGCAGCAGCAAGCTACTGCCGACCAAGAAGAACAGAAGGTGGAGATGGCCCATGGCATGGAGCTGCCTGCGTCGGACGACCGCAAGCCTCCTCGACTCGGCATCAGGATACGGCTCAACAAGACTAAGCAGCAGCAAGCTACTGCCGACCAAGAAGAACAGAAGGTGGAGGTGGAGATTGTAGACCAGGTCCCCTTGCCGTCAGAGGGCAGCACGGAACACAAGAAGGATGAGGAAGAGAAGGATATGAAGGACACCGTACAAGTGGTAAAGGAAGTGTGGGAGGCGGACGATACTGATGGTGAGGAAGTGGAAGGAAGTACTATGAAATCTGCGGCGCAGAAGAACAGAAGAAGGAAGCAGCCAAGATTGAAGCAGGAGAAGCACCTACAAAAGGAGACGGGCTCCGGAGAGGTCGGAAGGAAAAGACTTTATGATGATGATGATGATGATGAAACGAAGAGGTTTATGATAACGGCACAGACAGGACTGATGATGATTCTGCCGTTCCTTCTGACTATGATGTTGTCGGATTTTTCCGAGGCTGCAGGAGTGTTGGATAGACTCGATCAGATGGTTTCGGCTGCTCTATCAGAAGAAAATGTTTATGCTGGTGATCTGCTGAACGTGGAATGGTTGCTTCTGCGATGATTGTGCCAATGGTTTTTCTGACTTATCATGTGTGATTTGCTTCTGTATGTGATTTTGTTTTGGTTAGTGTTTGCTTCATGTATTTTATTTATGTATTTGTTTCGAGGGTTGAGAGTGAATTTCTAACTAGGCCTTGGCAGCCGGCACAGTTCATATCCTTGCCGCTAGATAGGGGCTTCATTCATTCCATTCCAGACCCGGTCGGAGACTGGAAGCAGGTTGTGGATTTTCATTTAGTAATTCTCTCTTAAAGGGGGCGTCTTTGTAACCTAATTGTAGTTTACAGAGTTTCTTTAATGTATTTTAGTTTGCTTTATTTTTATCGGGTTGCCAGCCATGGACATTTATTTGGTAGACCATCACAGAGAGTTTTATGAGTTCAGCGCCTTTGAGATTCTTGGTGGTGGTCTGGCCTTGGCTATTGCATACGATAGCTTCCTTGATCTAGGAGGTCAAGATGGCATGTGGACGTTGCCATGGTGATGGGTTGTTGATAGGTGATTTGGTGTCAAGATGGAGGCCAGTTGGTGAATATTTGTGTATGAAACATAGTTTTTGTTTGTTTGTTTTGATAAATGAAAGAAGGAATAACTCTGAGTTTTGACATATGGAGTATGGACATGGGTTGTTTGCAGTGGAATTTGAGGCAAGACGGGAGCTGAAGTTTTTTTTTTTTTTTGTGGAAAATGTAATGTGAAATGGTGACAGTGTTGATTGGGTGTATGATGCCAAGGCATAGGTACTGGAAGCTTGCCTATATTAAATAAATTGTGAGTATTTTGTGAAGTTGGTGTCCTAGTCTTTGTATCCTCTTCAGTCCTGAGCTCAGTTCAGAACTTTGAAATATACTTTTCTGTGTTTAACTTATTGCAATTAGGTAAAATAATACATATTTATCAAAAAAAAAAAAATCGAAATCACTGGGCTATTATGGCATATATGCTACATCAGGACTTAATGACGACTCTCCTCCCACTACTTTGCAATGCTAAATTTTTTTGTGATACACGATTACTAATGGTTTAATGCCTTGTAAAGTATTTACAATAGTAACATAATATTTTGTACATTTTTCTATGTTTATTTTGCATTATCTAAAGTCAAAATACAAATAATTAAGAAATGATAATAACAAAATTGATTAAAAAGTCAAAGCACTAAAGAAGTTATATTAAAAAAAACATAAAATTGAGAGTACAATCCACAATATCCTGTTATGACTCATGAAATGCTGAGAAACAATTTCTTTTTTCCGTAAAGCACAGGTACATTTTGCATTTTTTGCACTGTACAAAAGTGAATCCCTTTCAGCCCGGCAGTCTACATCTTGATCTCCTTTTTTGCGTTCTGCTCATCATTTCTGGTAGATGCAAAGCATGAAACTTCCTGGATTGAACAGACGGCATAGGCGCTGGTATTCTGCGGCGCCTCAAGTTTCGATTTCCATCGTCCTCATCACCATCATCATCATCATCATCAGGTACATCATTCGCTTCATCTTCATTGTTGGAGATGCCGTATTCAATCTCGGGTCATCTTCCCTCCCATCATCATCATCTCCAATCTCCAGCTCAATATCAGACACATCAGGATCGATAAAGTCAATCAGTTTCACAATGTCTACATCATTCAAGACTGAAGAAATAAATGGTGAAATTTAATGTTAGCGTTTTCATTACATGGTAAGAGAAAGTAGGCTATGTGGTAAGAGAAAGTAGGCTATATAATATTTAAAGACCGCATATTTCTCAACATTTAAACCACATGTGACTTAAGCCTTACCTACAGCACTGAAAGACATGCTAAAAATGAGGAAAATTCAGACATAAAATCAAGTAGCAAGTATAAAATGTCAAGGTCATTGCCTGATGTAGAGTATATGCTACGTAATGCAAATCGTGATCGTGTAAGTATTTTAGTATACTACCGAAACTTACATTCAATAGCACATTAACTGTTGATCAATTGTAAGCAATTTTTACAACATTTACATTACTTTAATATACAAATATATATTAATTACCTGCACGTCTTGTTTCCATGGTTACCAGTCCGACAACTTCAATATTCACAGAGGTCCTGCCACCTATTCGCTCGAGCGGGTAACAAAAAAAATAATGTGCGTGATGCGCGGCCAGTAGACTATATGCCACATCCGGCAACCCGCAGAGAAGCCAGCGCTTGAGTCAGAAAAAAATAAAAACCGCATGTAGCATATATGCTACGTAAGGACAGAGGAGGGTATGCATTCAAGCAAGAATATTGCCCCACAACCTGAGGTGGCTAACTCGCAGTATCATATATTACACCCTTTTTACATTATCATAGGAATGTACCCTCTCAATCAAGTGATTTCAATCCATCGTCTACGGATCTTTGAATAGTTCAGGGGAGGACCTCAGTAATGAATTACTTTCAACTCTCTCGGCTTTAAATGTTCACAAAAACTAGAATAAGTAAATAAAACAAACCGTGTGACTTTTTGCATTAGGAAGACTCCTTTACAAGTGAAAATTCTAAACAATCATTCTTCTGTTTTTTTTCTTAAATAAGACTATTGTTTAAACACTTGGAATAATTTCAGCGCTTTTCAAACATTTTTACTCCAGTAAGTCATGAAAAGTAAAAAATTATAAGTTGCAAATCTCACATTCAGTCTAATAATTTGCTCACCTCTGTACGTCTGTGAGATGGCTGCAGGTGTTTCGCAAGACTATATCTTCTCCTTCCGGCATCCTCCTCCGAGTACCTTTCAGTTGGATTGTTTGTCCTTGTGACTTGCGGCTCGCCCCGTCTCACGGACCTATGATACCAGTTCATTGACGATCGTTCCTGAATTAACTATATTGTTCTGTAAGAAAACATTTTAGTTACTGGCACTGAGTTGTAATTAATTAATATAACATCTCTGCTGGATATCACTTACAAGATTCCCCCCAGGGGCTAACAACTTGTGGGACATGGGTTGGCCACCACGGGACCCCAGTTGAGTCCGCATTGCTTGTGCCGGGCTCCTCTCCGTATTCTTTCCTGTCGTCCTCTCTTGGTCAACTCGTGTTCTCTTCCGACCCCGACGGTATTAGGGTATCCGAGGCCCAGGGAGTCTCTTCCTTTCCCGCCTTAATTGGCCCTTGTAACATCTTTTCTGATACCCTCCTTCAGCTCGGGGTCAGCCTTCTATTTCTGTTCATGTTATCTCCTGCCTTCTGCTCAAGGCGCCCAAGGAGGCAGGGTGCATGTAGCTCCACCACTTCTGGTGCACCCTGGGTAGTGCTTCACCCTCAAGGGCTCACGGCTGGTGAGTTCGGGAGTTGGCGACCCCGAGAGTTTCCTGAGCTGGGTCCGTTTCGTCCCCTCTTTCATCTGACCCTGGGGTGGGCCCTCTCCTCCCTTTCATTCCTATCTGCCTTTCATGGCTCTCATTCCTTCCAAGTACCTCAATCCTGATTCTTCGAGGGTTGATGGCATGTCTTTTCTTCCTGTCTTTTATTTGCCCTATCCATTATTTGTCTACCATTTCTTCTTCTAGTTTGTAAGTCTGTAGTTAGTATTAGTTATAGTTTTCATTCTCATCTCATCTTTCACTATCACCCAAACAATTAGGGACCGATAACCTAGATGTTAGGCCCCTTATAAGAACAATTATCATCATCATCAACTTACATTATTTTTTCTAAGATTTAATATGCAAGAATCCAGGAACATGAAGAATTTCAAGGAGGATTTCGTCCAGAAAGAAGTTGTTCAGATCAGTTTAGGCTTAAGTGGACTTTGAGACAATATAGAGTTGGAAACAAAAATTCAGCCATCACGTTTGTTGATTTTAAATAAGCGTATGATAGTATCCATCGTGAGTCATTATTTAATATCCTTAAGGAATTTGGTTTACATCAAAAACGTAATAGCCTTATTGGAATCACCCTTCTAAAGTTAGGTTCCGAAATAAAAGCTCTGAACCATTTGAAATTTAAACTTGACTTCGACAAGGAGATGGACTCTCATTACTATTGTTTAATTGTGTGTTTGAAAATGATCATACGAGAATGGACTAAGATATGTCAACCACGCATTAAGATTGACAAAAAATAGGGCAGATGACCTCGTAGTTCTGCCCCTTAAAACAATTAAAGAATTTTAAATAAGTTTTAATATCCTGGTGAAATTCTCACTTGGAACTCCAATGAAAAATCGCCAACGGTAAGTAGAACATTTGAATTAAAAGGAGCTTAATGTCAACATTTTTGTTCCGTCGTTTAACCTGAAACCACTTACGATTGTGAAACACTATTTAAATTAAACACCAAATCAAAGAGAAATCAACTGCAGAAGGCCGACAGAACGATACTCAGAACGATCATTAATATAAGATACTCCGGGTAGATGGACAAGGGAGATTGTTGCCTAATTCAGCAGTCTATCGGGATTTAATAATAGACACGATGAGAAAAAGGTGAATTGCCTTTATAGCCTACTTTTCACATTTTGCAAAAATGAGGAAAAAGTAGACTTATGGGATCGATCCGGGAAAATGTGTGTCTGTCTGTCCTTCTGTCTGTCTGGCTGTGTGTGTGTGTGTGTGTCCCTATCAACTCCTAAACGGCTGCAGCAATCGAAACCAAATTTAGTATGAGTAAAGTTGAATACAGGAATATCTCAAGCCCATATTTGAAAATGATGTCAGTGCTACCAACTGCTGAAAAAACGCAATAGAAATTTGAGCTCCATGTTGAATACCAAGGAAGGTATGAATGGGAGCTATTCCAAAATTGGCACACATGTAGATAATACTATTTTAGTTGAATTTCCAGGATGCCATACATGACAGTGTTGCAAAAATAATTTTAAGCCTTCTGATAGGTCCGATTTTTAAATGCATATAACTTCTACACTATTAATTGGATTTCAACCAAAGTTTGTATGGAATATGTGTACATAAACGTACGTGACTGAGTGTATTCTTAAGAGCCACCAGGGCTACCAACTGTTAATAATTGCTCTCTCTATTTTCTTCATGGAAATACCAATATATCTGAAAGTATGCAAGCCGACAGCTCTAAACTATGCACATGTATAGTACATGCCATTTTAGATTAATTTGGAGTAACTTATATACTTCAGTTCTACCAACATGATTCTAAGCCTGCCGATAGGACCAATTTTTAAATACATGTAACTCCTATACTATCAGTTGGATTTCAACCAAATTTCGTATGTGCTATGTGTAACATAACAGATACGACTATAAGCATTCTTAAGAGCAATCAGGGCTCCCAACTGTTAATAAATGCTGTCTATATTTTTTTACCCTTATATAAATATATCAGAAAGTATGCCATCCAACAGCTCTATACTTTGCTCACGTATAGCACCTGCCACTCTAGATTAATTTGGAGTAATTAATATAAGTCAGTGATACCAACATGATTCTATGCTTGTTGATAGGTCCAATTTTAAAATACATGTAACTTCTATACTAACATCCAAAATTGGCACAACAAGATATCATAATATGACATTTTTGCCAACATGCTTTTACGTGTGCTGATAGATCCAGTGTCTAACTGCATGTAACGTCCATGCTATCCATTGGACTTCAACCAAATTTTGTATTCTCTACCTTAAGAGATGGAACTAAGAATATATTCAGTCACCAGGGCTGCCAACTGTAGTTCTCTATTAGGCTACATTATACCAGGTATATTTCGAACTAATTGGACATTTCGATATTACCAGCTTAATTTCGTCATTATTCTAGATAGGTTCATATACTGTAGAATAATCATTGGCATGAAAAGTAGGCTCTTTAGTTCGTCACGGAACTTCTTGTTTCTGTAATGTTTTGAGATTAGTTTTTGTTAAAACACCTATTAAACTAATTTTGGAGAAGTAAAACAAAGAAGTTCAAAATGATTTAGAAGAGTTGAGTATTACAATGAAACAAATCGCAAACAGAGGAGAAAGAAGGATTCTGAAGAACAAACATAACTTCAGTTACACAATGAGTCCCACTGAAACGTTTGTGGCTTTAATTGGTCTTTCTCTAAAGCGCTAAGAATATATATTTTTAGTTTGGTCAAAATGAGAATTAAATAACGACGCTTAATTAATTAGTAATGTGGAAATGAGTGAGATTCATTTTGTAGCTCCAGGTTTAGCACCCACTTTATGAAAAGAATTGTCCAAACATACCTATAAACATAGAGGATATGAGGGAAATGGTGAAGGTCAGTTCAAACCATGAACCAAATTTAGAACAAGTAGTTCCGTGAAGAACTATGCATCCTATTTTCATATATCCTACTTATGTTAATTGCCTCTATCAACATACAAAATTTCAGTTTGAAGGTTGTGATAGATTCGTAGATATTGAGAACCGACTAAATATTTCAGATTGTCGCCAGGCTCGATTTTGATTTATGCACTATTACATGAAGAGTATTGTGTACGTGTGGTATTCAAACTTCAATCGCATGATTAGAACACAAGAAGTAAAAACGAGATAAAATTTCGCACAGCTGCCATCTTGTGGTTATGAAAAAACTTGAAATAAATTAAATGCCAGTGGATGAACATTTACTGTACCAAGTTTCTCTGCACTCGGATGGTTAAATTGCGAGAAATGTCCATGTGAATATTTATACTTCGCGGCGCCACCATGTTGGATTTGTGATCACCAGGTTACTGAAAGTCCTATAGGTGAACTTATGTTCATAGCTTCTATGAACATTAAAAAATGCAGTTCAATTGCTGTAAAAGATTCGTAGATAGTGAGAACTGTCTAAACATTTCGGATACTCCCGATTTTGGATTGATATATGTATAGGCCATAGAGTTATGTATCATTAAAGGAAAATTATTGCGTATTTACTGTACCACATTTCACTGCGCCCAGAGAGTTAATTCTCGAGAAAAGTCTATAAATATGTTTCAACTTCGCTTGGCCACCATGTTCGTTTTGTACTTTACAGGTTTATGAAAGTTACATATAATAATTTGTACTAGTGCCCTTTATCACCGTACACAATTTCAGCGTGCTATCTGTAAAATTTTCGGAGATATAGAATGTCAGTGAAGTATTTCGGACATCCGCCATTTTGAGGATATGTAAACAATTGAACTAACTTAGACGCCAGTGCATTACAATGTGCATATACATTTGCTGTACCATGTTACATTACGTTTGGATGGTTAAATCGGGAGAAAAGGCTACTTAAATATCTCAAATTCGCTTGACCGTCATGTTGGTTTTGTAGTTACCAGGGTTTTGAAAGTCTCATAGGTGAACTTGCAGTAGCGCCCTTTATCACCGTACACAATTTCAGGGCGATATCGGTAATAGTTTCGGAGATACTGAATGCTGGTGAAATATTTCGCACAGCCGCTGTGTTGGATTGGTGAGACACAATACAATTTGAAGGGCACGGCCGGGGTCGGTCAGAATATTGCTATGATCTTATCGAGTTTCATTGTAATAGCTCCAGCCGTTTAGAAGTTATCAGGAGGACACACACACGCACACACACACACACGGACAAAAGGTGATCTCATAAGCCTATCTTTTTTTTTTTCATAAAATGGAAATAGGCTAAACTTGGATCTAGATAGTTACGATTTCAATTTAGAACATTTAGTGTATTGCTTCTAAAAGCAAGATGTGTGTGTTTCGTTGGAAATGCATATAATCATTATACATGATCTATGGCAGGCATAGTTATTGTTTTAACTACTTTGGCTGTATGTTCCCCCTTAAGTGCTCCAATGTGGGCGTTAACTATATAAATAAATGAATAAATTCCTGAGGCATGATTCAAGGTAGTAATACTCACATTTCACTGAACACTCGAGTGTCATATGTATAAATTTAATGTCACTCAATTAAAATACTGAATATATGAATATTAACAAACATGAATAATTATGGATATTCACACCACGGGTCATGGACCTGAGCTGAAGGCACACTTTGAGTATCGACAAGCGGTATATTGTGTTGCTATACGTGTGATCTCCTATATTTTAAATCCTCATATCCATACGTTATTTAACATTATTTTCAGGAGAAGAAATACATTGAGCATTTGAACCATTATGATCTTACTTTATTAATTGCTAATGCTTGTACAATCTGTTGTATCGATCAAACCGCGGTGAGACACCACTTTTTGCAACTCGGAAATAATATAAATTAATATACGAGATTTATGAGATTAGTTAGTGGAAAATTGCTCCACTTATTTTTGTGTATTTTATGTTTGACCCTGACTATTATATGTCAGAAAACTGTACTATAATGAGGCTCATTATAACACTATTTTTAGCCTACTTTCAATTTTTGCAAAAAATGAAAGTAGACATGAGATCAGCACAGGGCGAAAAAAGTGTGTCTGTCTGTGTGTGTGTATGTGTGTGTGTGAGTCTGTGTGTGTGTGTGTGAGTGAGTGTGTGTACTCTGAAAGTCTGTCCCCCCCTATCAATTCGAACACGGTGAATGCGAATTGAACGAAATTTGGTACAAAGGTAGCACTAGCAAAGGACACCTCAGTGTCATGTTTTATATCGCCGCCATCTTGACGGAAACGTAATGGCGGCCACACAAATGTTCAAAGCTTAAATCAAATTACGATTAACCTAATCATCCGATCACTACCAAATTTTGCAACAACATACCTTTATAGAGGAAGCATCCTTTGACCAAATGAATAGGTCATTAGCCTAATAGTTTCCGGATGGCGGCCATCTTTGTGTGAAAATCAATTCCCCGTATTAATTCAAACACGGTGAAACCGAATGAAACGAAATTTGGTACAGAGGTAGCACTAGAAAAGGGCATCTCAGTGTCATGTTTTATATCGCCGCCATATTGACAGAAACGTAATGGCGGCCACACAAATGTTCAAAGCTTAAGTTAAATTACGACTAACATAACCATCCGATCTCTACCAAACTTTGCAACAACATACTTTATGGAGCGAGCATCATTTGACCAATCTAATAGGTTATTAGCCTAATAGTTTGCGGATGGCGGCCATCTTCATGTCAAAATTGATTCCCCCTATTAATTCGAACACGGTGGAACCGAATGGAACGACATTTGGTACAGAGGTAGCACTAGCAAAGGGCACCTCAGTGTCATGTTTTATATCGCCGCCATCTTGACTGAAACGTAATGGCGGCCACACGAATGTTCAAAGCTTAAATCAAATTACGATTAACCTAATCATCCGATCTCTACCAAATTTTGCAACTACATACCTTTATGGAGAGAGCATCCATTGACCAATCTAATAGGTCATTCGCCTAATAGTTTGCGGATGGCGGTCATCTTTGTGTCAAAATCGATTCCCCCTATTAATTCAAACACGGTGAAACCGAATGGAACGAAATTTGGTACAGAGATAGCACTAGCAAAGGGCATCTCAGTGTCATGATTTATATGGCCGCCATATTGACAGAAACGTAATGGCGGCCACACAAATGTTTAAAGCTTAAATCAAATTACGACTAACATAACCATCTGATCACTACCAAACTTTGCAACAACATACCTTTATGGAGGGAGCATTCTTTGACCAATCTAATAGGTCATTAGCCTAAGTTTGCGGATGGCGGCCATCTTTATGTCAAAATTGATTCCCCCTATTAATTCGAACACGGTGGAACCGAATGAACGAAATTTGGTACAGAGATAGCACTAGCAAAGGGCACCTCAGTGTCATGTTTTATATCGCCGCCATCTTGACGGAAACGTAATGGCGGCCACACAAATGTTCAAAGCTTAAATCAAATTACGATTAGCCTAATCATCCGATCTCTAGCAAATTTAGCAACAACATACCTTTATGGAAGGAGCATCCTTTGACCAAACTAATAGGTCATTAGCCTAATATTTTGCAGATGGCGGCCATCTTTGTGTGAAAATCGATTCCCCTTATCAATTCGAACACGGTGAAACCGAATGGTACGAAATTTGGTACAGAGGTAGCACTAGCAAAGAGCACCTCAATGTCATGTTTTATATCACCGCTATCTTGACGGAAACGTAATCGCGGCCACCCAAATGTTAAAAGCTAAAATGTAATTACGACCAACCTAATAATCTAGTCTCTACCAAATTTTGCAACACCATATCTTTATGTGGGAAACATATTCTGACCAAACTGCAAGAACATCAGCCCAATAGTTTGCAGATGGTGGCCAAGTATGTGTGCAAATCGATTCCCCCTATCAATTCAAACACGGTGAAACCGAATTGAACGAAATTTGGTACAGAGGTTGCACTAACAAAGGGCACCTCATATTCATGTTTAATATCCCTATAGCACGTTGTATTTCAACAAGCTACTACAACCAACATTCAATCATACTCCTTGAAAAGGACAAAGAGTTATAACAATACCCATGCATTTAGGAGAAAGTAGGCTATATGTTCTTTCCTGAACATCTTGTTCATTATGAAACAGTTTCTCCCACCAATCAGAGCTCAAGAAACAGTTGTTTCACCAATTAGATAATTACATGCGCTGAGTTCCACGGCCTTGTAATGTAAATTTCACTGCCTGGCCTTGTGTCATAGTAGGGTAATCGAGGTGGCCATGGTCAAATACAAGGCATTCTCTGCGTCTCATGCGCTCTGTTCAGTACATTAAACTGGCGAAATCTTGACAGATATTTATGAATATTTATGTTCGAACATAAAATTGTTATAATAATTATCGTCGATCATAAACATTCGTATGCGCCTATAATGTTAATTAAGACACGCATACGCTCGTTTTATAAACATACTCGTGTCTTAATTATTGCCATTATATGCTCGTTGCATAATTAAACCACTTGCACTTGAACTGTGACTGCCGTTGATACTGAAATAAGGATCGTTTGTGATGCATATTGCAGCCAATGGCCATAGCTGATCAGGTCTCCCAACTAGTTCAATTTGAAGTAGTACCAACTTTGGCCACCAGATGCTACTGTCACTAACCCTAGCGGTGGACGTTTGAACTTGATAGAAAGTTTCTAAACAGCCAAATATAACCTACAATTTTTGCTACACTATCAATTGTAGTGGTGGGTTATTTTCCATGCCATAAATCTATGACGTGGGCCCGCCAGCTTTACTTCCCCTCCGAAGGAAGGAATACTTTTTTTTTATTGATGTGTAACATCTTTCCACTCGGTATCTGGACATTTGTGTGGGAGTAATTTTGGAAAAGGGACGGAAGTGCATGGGACGGAAATGGATGGGACGTAGGAGCATGGAAAGGAAACAATGCGCGTGGTGGCGGAGATCGGTACAACGACGTAATGTAGGCCATGTGGCTATGGGGAATGTATATCGCATACAGTTTAGCTCAAGGTTTGGAGGCCCCATTTAAGATATTCCTACAATAAATCATCTTCAAGTTGTCGTTCTTTGGTGTGAAAATATTCATTGTATCATATTTGCTGAAAACAATTACGATTTATTAAATCTTCATACTTTTGCTGTATTCTTATTTAATGTAAGCACTCGATGTACTGTCGGCCATGTGGCTATGTGGAACCTATATCGCATCAACAAACACTCCAAACAACGTAGGAAATCAGTATATTAACGCCGACTACTAACAATGATTGAAACTTCGTTGGTCTAAACATATCACTGGGAGAAACACATTTAATATACCTTCTGCAGACTTAATCGGCAAAAAGAGACCATTTTCAATAACACAGCTGGCACGGGTTCACTAACTGGCCGGTATAGAGCGCAGCTCGCATTAAGTAAGCAGTGGATTGCTTCCGCCACGGCAGACGGGATGCGAGTTTACAAGTAGTTATTTCAACAGAGATCACTGTTAACAAGTGATTTGCGCTCCCGGGACACACATAGTAGGATAACATGTTACTGTAAGGCTCGTATTATTATTAATTTTTAAGCGTATGCCTTTTATTGCCGGGACTGTCCGAGGACATGTTCGGCTCGCAAGATTTTTGTAGCCTTTTCTATACGGACACCCATTGGGTGAGCTACAAGTACCGTCGCGTGTCTGGGGAGGAAAGTTTGAATGTAAGGACGAGGACTTGGAAGGTAGCGGCTGTGGCCTACAGTTAGGGACCAACCCCCGCATTTGCCTGGAAGGAAGAAGGGAAACCACAGAAGACTATCTTCAACGTTGCGACGGGGGGATTCGAACCTCCTCGCCTCACCGTTGTGAGTGACTGCCAGCAGCCACGCCGAAACGACCTCGGCTAACTCACCAGGTGGAAGGAGTACTGAAGGATTTTAACGCTCTTAAAAATCCGATTACTTCGGCCGGATATGAACCCGCGATCTTGGACATAGCAGTTCAGCATGCTACCGACTACGCCACCTTACTTAGTTGGCCACACGAACCATTGCCTCACTCTTTAGCCTCTTCTATTGCTCTCTGTCTCCGGCCATATTCTCGTTGGGTCCCAGGTCTTTCCTGACTCCATCTCAACTTTGGTCTACCGAGGGGTCATTTTCCTTTTGGTTTTACTTCGCCACCGACGCCGCTTAATGAATGTAAGTTATATGTATAAGGTGCGTTCAAAAAGTAACGAGCCGGAGGCTGTAATGCGCAAACCGGTGACGACATCAGCTAATCGTGGCGTGTGTAACGAGGTGTGGTTCCGACCAGAGCGTGGAAGGTCACAGCCCGTCGCTAGAGGGCACGCGTGCACCTCACGTGACGTTACAAAGTGAGCAGCAGCATGCATCAATCGTCCAACCAAGACCACGACCAAGACATGCTTCCTGGTGTGGTTGAAGACTGTGGGGCACCCATTGGGCACACACTTTCCGCAAGTGCAGTCGTTCCTTCATGGTGGTGTGCACACTTCCGACGCTCAATCCGACCACGGTGGCTATGGCGTTCACTGTCACTCGGCGGTCCTGGGTAATGAGTGCATCAACCAGCTGGACGTTGTCATCGGTAATGCAGAGGGTGCCCCAGACCGGGCATCATCGGCTAACGACACCCGTCCTTCCCTGAAGCGCTTGTGCCACGCCTTGACCCTTGCAAGGGACATGCAGTGTTCGCCGTGCACTTGTGACATTCGGCGATGAATGTCCGTTCCCCCTACTCCTTTCGCTGTCAGAAACCGAACAACACCTCTTTGCTCTTCGTTTGGCGCCTCCATGTCACTGTTTGCAATGCGACTGTCAGCGTTGGACGATTAATGCATGCTGCTGCTCGCTTTGTATCGTCACGTGACGTGAACGCGTGCCCTCTAGCGACAGGCTGTGACCTTCCACGCTCTGGTCGGAACCACACCTCGTTACACACGCCACGATTAGCCGATGTCGTCACCGGCTTGCGCATTACAGCCTCCGGCTCGTTAATTTTTGAACGCACCTTATATATTAGTTATTGTGAATCTTAAATTTATTGAAAGAAAGTAAATCAACACATGGCAGCATCGGCTCAAACGATTTGTCCAGTTTGCTCAATGACCCGACGAACGCTACCTCTCAAATTGTTTCGAAATCATGCGTCGCTTTGATCCTCTCTGTAGGAAAGTGAAGTAGGCCTACATAGAACTGATGGCTATATAGGTCTGACGTTTGTTTTTGGCCGTGAAATGCGCGCATCCACTGTGCTAACCGTTCAATCTCCTTCCTTCTTTCCTTCTGATCGAGCGTGCGTGCGTGCAGTTGTTACTGCTCATGCTCACAATAAGAAGGCTTCCTGCGTGGTCGGAGACCTCTTCGCAACAAGCAAGCACCGGCCAAAAACAAACGTCCTACGTCCGGTACTCTTATTTCATTTGATCTTCATTACTATTCGCGCAGAGACAATGGTGATATATTTTCTAAAAATCATCAACTTCTTGAGTGGGCCAACAATGGATAATGGTCCAGTCATTAACGAAAAAAAAAAGGGGGGGGGTCAACCTTGGAATGAGAGATAACAAGCTGTAAACTCGTATACACCTTCATTTTGGTGATCTAAAAGTTTTCTCAAAAGTCTCATAAGATCCCGTGTCTGCGCCGTAAGGTATTCAAGGTCAAAAGTCACAAAAATTAGTTTTTCGCGATTATCTCGGTTTCTATAGCTCCAATGATGTTTTTCTCGTGCCATTATTATCAAATAATTACCAAATAATTGTCACGAACTTACCTATATCACGGAAATACATCCCTTTGCCCTACAATAAGTATTTCATCTAACGAGTTTTTAATTACACAAAGTAGGTAAGTATTATTAAATGAATATATTAGATATATGCAAAATGTTATTAAATATAATGTATTGGCTAATAAATAATACAAATTACTTATTGTTAATAATATTTCAATGATTTAATAACTTTATACAAGGTATTATTCACTGAGATTCACGGTTGACCTTGCATTGCAGTGAGTATGGCTGAGTGCTGCGGTCTCTCTACCCTCTATCTCAAAAACGGTTGGGCGTATTAAAAAAAAAATGTCGCAAATGTTATGCTCTACAATTTTTATAATAATAGTTAACATCTTTGGAGCTATAGAAACCGAGATAATCACGAAAAACTGATTTTTGTGACCTTTGACCTTGAATACCTTACGGCGCAGACACGAGATTTTATGAGATGTACAGGACAGCTGCACAGAAAAAAAAACTTTTTTTTTCCAAAAACTGTGCGATGGTTGGCTTTTTGTAAATCGTTAGAAAAGCACAAAAAAGCTTAACTCTGAATTTTAGAATAATTTGCACGATCATTTTGTCGGAAAACTCGAAAAAACATTGAAAAGCGTTTTTCTCTGAATCGACGTATTTTAATGAAAAGTTTTTTATACAAAAAATGTAGAGGACATTGTCACCTACAATATGTCTCATTGAGGTCATGTCATACGTTTTGAAATGCAGAAGCTAGGTGGCGCCAAAGTTTCCAAAAAAGTGTTTTTTCACTTTTTGCCCTAGAAAAAATGTTTTGTTCACAAAAGGGCGGATCAGAAATTTGTTCCTCTCAAAATTGTCTACAACATTTATTGAAACATTTTTTTCCTCCGCCTTATTGTTCCACAGTTATAGTCTGACGAAGTGTGAAAATTGTACTATTCAGATGGCACAATGGTTAATATGTGTACAGTTATGATTGATACGTTGCGATTGAAATAGATAGGATTGTTTGAGTTAATTAACATACAGTCAGCGTCCTGTTTGACCGAGCCTTAGGCAGCTGTCCGACACCAGTCCCTGTCTAAATTATGCCCACCGCTCTCTCCGCAGTAACAATAGAAGCCTTGACTACGCAGCGTTGCATTTGCTGCGCTATAACTTTGGAACGGTAAGTCGGAGGAAACAAACGTTTAAATAAATGTTGCAGACAATTTTGAGAGGAACAAATTTCAGGTTCATTCTTTTGTGAAAAAACTATTTTTTCTAGGTCAAAAAGTGAAAAACCACTTTTTTTGGAAACTTTAGCGCCACCTAGCTTCTGCATTTCAAAACGTATGACATGACCTCAATGAGACGAATTGTAGTCGACAATGTCCTCTACATTTTTTGTTTAAAAACATTTCTTTAAAATACGTCGATTCAGAGAAAAACGCTTTTCAATGTTTTTTTTTTAGTTTTCCGACAAAATGATCGCGCAAATTTTTCTAAAATTTTGAGTTAAGCTTTTTTGTGCTTTCTTAACGATTTACAAAATGCCAAGCATAGCACAGATTTTGGAACAAAACCATTCCAGCTGTACTGTACAGAACACAAAAATGAAGGTATATAGTCTACGTGTTTAGGGCTAGTTATCTCTCATTCCGAGGTTGACCCCTAATATGACTGGATTATAGAGTGAACAGTAAACAAATGAGAAATGTCAAAGAAGCAAAGCGGTAAATTAAAGCCACAATTTCAAATACTGTAGGCATTTTATAGCACTGTATCGCATTGTGTAACAAGAATAACTAAGAACATTGTTGCGCACGATAATTCATTGTTGTATGCGTCATTTTTGGTTCAGCGACTAGAGGCGGGATGTGGGCCGGATTAGCGAGAGTTTAGTGTATTATTATTATTATTATTATTATTATTATTATTATTATTATTATTATTATTATTATTATTATTATTGATGTTTAACATCTTCCCACTCGGTATCTGGTTATTTTTGTGGCACTCGGTAACTGGACATTTTTGTGGGAGTGATTTTGGAAAAGAGACGGAAGTGGATGGGACGGAAACAAAGAGCGCGCGCGGTGGCGGAGATCGGTACAACGACGTACTGTAAGCCATGTGACTATGTGGAATGTAAATCGCATACGGTTTACCTCAAGGTTTGGAGACCCCATTAAATAAATTCCTACAATAAATGATCTTCAAGTTGTCGTTCTTTGGTGTGAAAATATTCATTATATCATATTTGCTGAAAACAATTACGATTTATTAAATCTCCATACTTTTGCTGTATTCTTATTTAATGTAAGCACTCGATACGTCGAGTGCTATATCGCATCAACCAACACTCCAAACAACGTAGGAATTCAGTATATTAACACCGACTACTAACAATAATTGAAACTTCGTTGGTCTAGACGTATCACTGGAAGAAACACATTTAATATACCTACTGCACACCTAACTGTTAATCGTGCCTATACTTTGAACCCATGGGCCATAGGGTCCATGACGGTCGAATCCATGTCCTTAAGGAAGAAATGAAAGAAACGTATAGTTTCTTGAAGGAACGGAGAGAGATTTTAAGCCAGGAATATAGCTTAACATTGTGCAAGCGACTAGGGACAGATGTTCCTTAGATGAGATCACCCCACTCGACATTTCAGAGAGGGCTGGTCACGAGTATTAATAACTGAGTGGAAATTTCCACCGTGATAGAAAGAGAAGCCTGAATCGGAATTCAAGCTGACGTTGCTGGATTTTGACAACGCCGCATATGCACCAGAAGAGGAATAATTAAAATTAACACGTTTACGAGCATAATAATGAGTAAACAAGCACAGCACAGTGAATCCTTTTGAATGAGAGATTTTTCAGTATAGAGAAACCATGTAATAATTGTGCAGAAATAAACTGCCGACGTAAGACGACGTCATAGGGGAATTACCTAAGCCTCTGTGGAGGGGAGAGAGCAAAAAGAATGCAACACCCACACAATTGAGGACGAGAAATTAATTAATATCTCCGAATTGCACGATCGATTCTTAGGTGCAATAAGATCATTTGACATTGAGAAGACGAGCTTTCGGAAGGTATAATTTTTATATTTGTGGCACCATTATTTTAGAAGTTGACCACAGGAAAGGCTTGAGTCTTATTTTTTTGTAGTAAAACAGTATAAAGCTTCGGGCGTTTCCAAGCCAATCATGCAGTATTTAGACAGCCTGAGGGCACGTTACTGTGTCGCATCGCACAAGCAGTTACAACGAGCACTCCGTGACCGGAGGTGCTGCATCAAAGTCTTCAAACGTATGAACCTCAGGGGAGGTCATACTGCGCACCAAGTATAAGCACCGAATGCAGTATTCAGACAGCCAGAGGGCACGTCACTGTGTCACATCGCATGCAGTCCTACGAGCATTCCGTGAGGGGAAGTGCTGCTCCACGACGTAGAAGAAGTCATTCCGACAGTCCGTGAGGGGACGTAACTCTGTGTTACATCGATAACAGCTACCAGTACTCCTTGAGGGGAGAAACGCTGTTTTACACCGCCGAAGTAAGATCCAATATCCACAGGCGTCACAGTAGTAACGACTTGCTTGCCTCCATAAGGAGCAGTCAAGACCAAAATTTAAAGTATCGCCGCAGTGAAGTATTAGGAAAATCCTAATTATAGGATTTAGGCCCGACTGTATACAAGTTAAAGTGAAAATTCGCAAGATATAGTCAGAATAGGCTGCGAAAGTCGGACTTAAAGGCGATAGGTCCTTAAATGTACGAACGAATAGATCATAACGTACGGAAGTATCGTACCAGACAGGTAAACTGTTATTTAAATTGAAGAAAACTAAAAAGGAAGAACAGAATAAGGTTCGAACGTAGGAGTGTTAAAACAGTTCAGATAAATAGAATAGGAGACTATAAACATTAGCTCCAGAAAGCAGGCGAACAATTCTAATAGTACTAGAATCGAGAAGTGCTAGCTGCTATAAACTAATTCTATAGGTCTTAGAGGAGACCTCGATCCATATAGACTTTCGTTAGGATCGATAGACAGATCTACAAAGAAGCCGTTCAAGCTAGATCAATAGCCGGTTATCCAGGATAGGAATAGCAGAATTGAACTCCAGGGAACAGTAGATGTTTCGGGACTTTCGCATTCTTCAGAATAGGAAGCCGACATCGGATAAATTCCACCCTTGGAAACGGGAATTTAAGAAGATCACGTGTGAGAGGCTCAGAAACACGGCCTAGTGATCGTTGTGAAGTGTAAAATAATCCAGATTGTGTGTTAAATAATATTTTTAGTGTTTATTATGTGTTCAAAAGGGACACATCAGTATATAAAAATGTCGTCAATATTAAGTGTGTTAGATATATGTTTATTTGTGTTTTTACGTAAAATGAATACCTTCAATATGGTGTAAAAAGTTCAAAGTGGGCCCAAAAATGAAACACCGCACCAGATTTAAGATCAGGGATGATCTGGAAAATATGTGAGTACTAAATTCATTTTTATTTTGGTGTCAGAAATTGATTGTGTACAGACCCACCGGAGTTTTGGAGTGAAAGGGATGTGTTTTAATAAATAAATGCTGAATAATCAAGAATACGGTCTGAACAATAATAAAATAAATAGAGAAATTATGAATAATTATGTAAAGAATAAATCCCGTAGAGGAAATAGGTGAATAAAGGGTTAATGTATTTAACAAATGTCATAAGAGCAAGCGAAATATCATTTAATTATCATGAAAGACATTGAAATAAAGTAAAGTTGAGATATGAAAGAAATAGTTTTTGAGCTTGTATAAAGAATAAAGATAATAATAATAATTAAATATGGAAATATTAAATAAAAATCAAATAAATTGATATGAATATGAGAACGTTAAGCCTTAACGTATGTGTAAAAGATGAGGTTCAATGGAATATTTTAAAACAGGGAGCGATTTATCGACCATGGAAAGATTAATATGTGAATTAAAATAATATGAATTGTTACTAAAGAGATTTTATCAGTTCTTGGGAAGGCATTTTCGGCTTAAAATAATGCATAGCGCATAATGAGCGCAAATATAATATTAAAGTGTCACGCTAGGAAAGCGTAGTGGTTAAATACTTGGTACATTACTTATGGAGGGTAGTTGATTGCAGTGAATTGATAATTGTGTAAGTCCTCTATTAGTGACATAGTATCACGAGGCATTGTGTATGTATTTAAAAAGGGAGCTAATATATGGTATTATTGAGCGTATGTCATATGGGCCACGGCCGACTCTAAATCGCATTTTGTATAAGCCCTCTGTATGGGATTGGTTCCCGAGGCACCTGAAGAGATTCGAATGCAGGATCTTCTTATGATAAAAGCCCCTGTAATTCTCCGTCGTCGTATGTGTATTTAATCTTCCCAATCAATGAGGACCCTCTCATAATTAAAAAATGCCAAGGATACGGAAATGGTCTTTGAACCAAAGAATAGTTGTTTGAATGTTACGGTACAGTAAAGCCCGGTCTCCCCAGAACTGGATAGAATGAGAAGGTTTATTTTGAAAGCCTTGAAAATAAGCTACTAATGTTGGGTCAGACAGGATGTTTCCGCCACCCTAACGTGTCATAAATCGCACCCCATGTAGTAGAGACTAGCTCTTTTAAAAGCGAGGGGGAACAGAGACCGTCTCGTAAGCTGTTAGAAAGAGAAATGAAAACACCAGGAGTGTTTAAAGTTGTTAACGACCCGGGCGTTGAACCGAGGTCCTTAAAGATGGATATTTCGTTTGCCGGTTCAGATCGTAGTTTCTTATATGATAATGGTCTATTAAGACATAAGAGATAAATAACAATCCCTATTGTAATAATGTATGGACGTGGGATTCCACGAGTTGATTGAAGGCAACTGAGTTCGGGAGTAACTATAGTTTTTTGACTGTGTCAAGTACCTTCACGCTCTGGAGTACACAATTGATTTTCTGATTACCTTAATATATTTGTGAAATAAAGAGAGATGATAACAACTGAATGTGTGGACATGCCCAAAATATTGAATTAGATAATTCACATAGATTTTAAATATAATTATATATTTGTTTTGAGAAATAAGAAAATATAAATGCTAGTGTTTGAGGTGTACAAGAATGACACCGTAATAATGTAAAAGCATGGAGCCAAAGAGCTCGGAGTTATGTAAACTTAATGTTAGTGCTTTATGGAAGTGAAATTAGGTAAGAATTGTTGGTTTATGTGGAAACCACAGGTTTTGAATACAATATTTGTTTATTTTATTTTGTGATCCCTTGTTCATTTGGAACAAGCAGTTGATATTTGGGTCAGTAATTAAATTGTTTAAAATGTTTGTAGCGCCATTAATTTTATTAATTAAATGTGTTTAAATAGGAGTTGATTTGTTGTTATTTTTGCAAGTGTATCCTCTAATTAATCCAAAATATGTGAGTCACAGAGTGGGGGAACTTACCACTGCCCTGAAATCCCGAATTGAGCTACGCTGGTATACTGTGATTGGCATATTTCTTGCTAAATGGGCACAACTTGGTAGTGCGCTATATCGGCAATAAGAGGCCATTTTCAATGACATCGCTGGCATGGGTTCACTAACTGGCCGATATAAAGCGCAGCTCGCATCTAGTAGGCAGTGGATTGCTCCCGCATACAGTTGCAGGTATATGTCACTACTGCAGATGCATTGGAGAATCCTTTCATGTTTGCTGGCTCAAGGTAGCACTATGTTTTCATTCTTTAAAAAATACAAGTACGTATTATGGAATTATTCGAATAACATGTCAGATGTTACACATCATATGCGTCTACTGTAAGGCTCGTAGTTTGTTTTTGTTTGTTTATTATTATTATTATTATTATTATTATTATTATTATTATTATTATTATTCATGAAAGCTACTGCATCTACTGCGTTATTACTAATTGTATGCTTTCATCATAAATGCAGGATACGCCACTGAAATCTACTCACGGGACTGATGACCACAGTGTCCCAAACCCCTAAATGAAATGGAATGGAGGTGAAACTAGCATACATTAGCGGTAATGGAGAGGATCGTCTGATGGAAGTGGAACTCTGCTTGTCGGCGGAACGAGACGACTTGCCTCATAAGACAGACGAATTGCTGGCTTACCAGGAACAAATCCCTGCCGGTTTAACCTCACCAGAGATAAATATGGCAACATCGCTTATTGGAGACACTAAGTCTTCACAACAAATGGCCTCTGGTTACTTCTCTGACATTCTCAAGATATGAGGAACTTTTGGTGACAGACCTAGGTTAAGAAGTAGACAGTTCCGTTGCAATGCCAACGAATTAACTGACCAAATGGTGAAGAAGATGTTGAACCTTTGAGAACTGGCGTGAAGAAATTTAACACGAGTACTCGCGCTGGGTCATTTTGACCCATAGTGTGTCGCTCCCTTTTTGTCATAGTCGTACGGATTTTAATGAAGTAATTTTACACCTGGTGTCTTCCTATGAACTGTTGCCAATATCAAATGAGGTTTATTTGTATTTTTCAAACGTATCATGCAGAAAAATGACAATAATTTTCGTTACAGTATTATTGGTCTTGATAGTGGCGAAAAATGCCATGTTACTTCTTTAAAAAAAAGGAGCTGATGTCCAAGGTATCCCTAGACCCTAAACATGGATCAACAACGTGAGCTGTGTGATTGTGCTGCAACAAAATATTTGGATTTTCCCCCTTTTTTTTACAGATTGTTCTGACTAACGTAAGCCGAAAAGTGTCACGCGAGGACTGGCGCCATGGGTAAATCTGACCCGACCGTAAATAATATCGAAATAACTTGAGTGTTCAAAAAGCTATGGACATGTTTCTTTTGCAGGGTGAAGTTCAAGGGTTAGAAGGAAGGTACAGTAAGCGACAGGAAGTAAGGGCTGACCAAAACGAAAATTCACTGCAGAAAATGGAAATTGCAACACCATGACGGCATTGTTCGTTTGTGTTGATTTTCAAGATATGGAACGATGCCATGTAGGTATGTAAACGATCAAAGTTTCAGACCCATTGGATTGTTGCTACACGTCTCCCCACGTGATTGGTCGTGGAGCATTCAACTCCAGTATACGGACTCTGGTGAAGCGTAGTTGACTTGCAGTCTGTGCAGTGAAGTGTTCCCCGTCAAACACGCCTCGACGACAGAGAAGAGCACGCTATCAACAACTGTCGCCGTTTGAGAGGGCTCGGATAATTGGGCTGTGTGAGGCTGGATTATCAATAAAGACTGTCGCTGCACGTGTTGGCCGACAGGCATCTACGGTACAACATGTATGGCAGCAGTGGTGAAATGAAGGTACCCACACTCGTAGACCTGGCACAGGCCCAGCGCGACAGACAACTGTGAGAGAGGATCGCCGCATCATTCGGATGTCCCGGATGGAACCCCATGCAACAGCAGCGCAATTCGAGCAGCTGTGGCACCCCACGTTACACAACAAACAGTTGGTAATCGCCTGCGTATAGCTGGCTTACGATCCCGTGTCCCTGCAGAAGGTGTTCCATTGACCCCACAGCAGCGACGTGTAAGGCTGGTCTGGTGTCGAGAACGATCGACGTGGGTCGATGAATGGCATAGGGTCGTATTTAGTGATGAATCGCGCTTCTGTCTTGCCCGCAGTGATCGCCGGATTCGTGTGCCCCGACGTACCGGGGAGAGGGGCCGCCCAGACCTTATTGTCGAGAGGCACACAGGGCCAACACCAAGCATTATAGTCTGGGGAGCTCTCGGCTTAATGTGAAATCACAATTAGTGCTTGTTGAGGGCACTATGACTGCTCAACAGTACGCTGATAGGGTACTCAATCCAGTGGTTGTCCCTATGATGGCGAACATTGAAAATGGGATGTTTCAGCAGGACAATGCCCGGGGTCACACTGCACGCATCTCTAGAGAAGCTCTCCACGACATCACAACCTTAGAATGGCCCGCCAGATCCCCGGACCTCAGTCCTATTGAGCATGTGTGGGACATGATGGGTCGACAACTGGCCAAACGTCCTCAGCCACCCACAACTCTGGAAAAACTGACCCGTGCAGTGCAGCAAGCATGGGCCACAATTTCTCAGGAAGCGATCCAGGGCCTTATTGACTCCATGCCTCGCCGAATTCATCAATGTATTGCAGCTCGTGGTGGGCACATCCCGTATTGATTGTTGTCCAAACGTGCGGTCAGAGGGACCTGAAAGTGTAATCATCGAATCACAACCGAACACTCGTCCTGCATGTTCAATTGCAGCAATGTAGCACCACTCCTTCTGGGTGTTGCAATTTCCATTTCCTTCAGTGTATATAGCATTATTTAAGCCACGTGGGCTAACCAACTACACAATCTCGTCTGCACAGAAACGCATAGAATCATGGAATGTTGACGAATTTCAGATATCTGAGCTTCATTGAATCTTATAAATGTATTTAGGACGCTTATCTAAACAATTATTATCACAAACAGGCGTCCATCTTCTGCAGAATCGCTGTTAGATCCCATCCACTCTCAGGGAAACAGGTGTATTTCTCTCCCCGGATCTTAACTCCTCCTGGCTTCCCCAGTTTCTCCTTCACCTCATCCATGGCCTTCTGGATGTCATTATTGGAAAAACAAGTAGTTCCGTGAAGAACTATACAGCCTATTTTCATATATCCTATTTATGTTAATTGCCTCTATCAATATACAAAATTTCAGTTTGATTGATGTAATAGATTCGAAGATATTGAGAACCGTCTAAATATTTCGGATGGTCGCCATATTGGATTTTAATATAAGTAGGCCATAGAGTTATGTAGTGTTAGATGAAGATTTTTGCGTAGGTTCATTATTCAAACGTACACTTCGATCGCATGATTAATACACAAGAAATAAAAATAATAATTTCAAATTCCGCACAGCCGCCATCTTGAGGTTATGTAAATAATTGAACTCAATTAGATTCCAATGCATTACAATGTGTATAAAATTACTGTACCATATTTCACTGCACTCAGATGGTTAAATCCTGAAAAATTCTCGTAAAATGTTTCAAATTCCCTTGGCCGCCATGTTCGTTTTGTAGTTAACAGGTTTTTAATAGTCACATAGGTGAAATTCTAGTAATACCCTTTATCACCGTGCAAAATTTCCGGGTGATATTAGTAATGTTTTCGGAGATATACAATGCCGGTGAAATATTTCGCACAACCGCCATGTTGGATTGGTGAGACGTAATAAAATTTGAAGGGCACGGTCGGGGTCGGCCAGAATGGTGCTATGCCCTTACCGAGTGTCATTGAAATCTCTCCGGCCGTTTACATTGAATTAGGGGACACACACACGGACAAAAGGTGATTTCATAAGCCTATTTTTAGCCTATTTTCATTTTATGAAAAAAATAGGGTTATGAGGTCACCTTTTGTCCGTGTGTCTGTGTGTGTGTGATTCTTGTGTATGTCCCCCCATAATAACTTCTAAACGGCTGGAGCGATTTCAATGAAACTCGTTAAGATCATAGCACCATTCTGGCCGACCCCAACCGTGTCGTTCAAATTGTATTGTGTCTCACTAATCCAACATGGCGGCTGTGCAAAATATTTCTCCAGCATTCAGTATCTCCAAAACTATTACAGATATCAATCTGAAATTTTGTACGGTGATAAAGGGAAATACTAGACGTTCACCTATGAGACTTTCAAAAACCTGGTAAATACAAAACCAACATGGCTGTCAAGTGAAATTCAGACATTTAAATAGACTTTTCTCGCGATTTAACCATACAAACGTAATGAAACTTGGTACAGAAAATGGTTATACACATTGTAATGCTCTGGCATCTAATTTAGTTCAATTGATTACATAACCTCAAGATGGCGGCTGAGCGAAATTTTAAAATTAAGTTTTTATTTCTTGTGTCGTAATCAAGCGATCGAATTGAAAGTTTAAATAACGAACCTACGCAATAATTTTCCTTTAATGGTACATGACTCTATGACCTATACATATAACAATCCAAAATGGCGAGCATCCGAAATATTTTGACGGTTCTCAATATCTACGAATCTTTTACAGCAATCAAACTGATATTTTTTTATGTTCATAGAAGCTATGAACATAAGTTCACCTATAGGACTTTCAGTAACCTGAGGAGCACAAATCCAACATGGCAGCGACGCGAAGTATAAATATTTAAATGGACGTTTCTCGTGGTTCAACCATTCGAGTGCAGTGAAACATTGCACGTTAAATGCTTTTACAAATGGTAATCCACTGACATCTAACTTATTTCAATTGTTTTCATAACCACAAGATGGCAGCTGTGCGAAATTTTAAAATCTCGTAGTACTTTTTATGTCCTAATCATGCGATTGAAGTTTGAATACCACACGTACACATTAATCTTCATGTAATAGTACATACATAAAAATCTAACCTGGCGACCATCTGAAATATTTTGACGGCTCTCAATATCTACGAATCTATCAAAACAATCAAACTGAAATTTTGTATGTTGATAGAGGCAATTAACATGAGTAGGATATATGAAAATTGGCTGTATAGTTCTTCACGGAACTACTTGTTTTTAATGAAAAAAGGCTAAAAACAAAATGTTCAGTAAAGAACATATAGCCTACTTTCTCCTAAATGTATGAGTATAGTTATAACTCGTTGTTATTATCAAAGAGTATAATAGATTCATTTCTTGGTTGAAGACCTTAGAAACTATTTACCTCTACCAAACGCCACAACCTAGAAAAAAAACTACTATCATTGAAGAAAGATAGATAAGAAGTATCTCAAGAATGTTATGGATCTGGAGACATAATCGACCGAACTGGCTGCGTGGCTCAGCGGTAACGTTCTCGCTCGCTGGGCCCTAGGTTGCAGGTTCGTATCCTGGCGCAGTCAGCTGGTATTTGAGGGTGCACAAATGCGAGGGAGCCGTGTCAGTAGATTTACTGGCACGTTAAAGATCCTCTTCGGGCCAAAATTCCGGCACCCCGGTGTCTCTAAAAGCAGCAGTAGTTAAAAGGGATGTAAAACCAATAACATTATTATTATTATTATTATTATTATTATTATTATTACATATACGACCTGCCGTGGGCAACATCCAACTTTGAGTTGAGGCATGTCTTTACACGTCTGGTTGTGCATGGCTTTCACAACCCTAATTGAATTAACAAATCTTTCCATGACCCTACAGAGACGTGTGTATACAAACTATGTGGATATTTTCGATTGCTATTTGCCTGAAATAAAAATATTAATTAATAACCTGAACTAGCACCAACGGCTAGAATTCAGTTACTATGTGAAATCGTTTTGTTCTTTACTTCAAATAACATTTTCAAATAACGCACAAGAGGCTGTTACAAACCCTTTAAAATAAAAAGTAAAAATTTATCGTAGTATCATCTTGCCATTCTTCAAGTTCGATGCGCATAGAATGCCAATGGTATACGGTACTAACCAATGGAGTCCCACGTAGACCAGTCGTGAAATCTAGTGGAGAATTATCGAACAATATAACCCTAACAGGGCGAGTGCATTCTAGTGGCCATAAAAAGAAACTTTTCAATAAAATCTTGAAGTTAATAAGTAGGCCGGCGTGCAGTTACCTTTTTGGCTGCTAGATGTCTCGAGCAAATCTGCTGGTGAATTATGTTTTAATTATATATTTTCAAACGTAATAGGCACAATATAACGCTTAATTTTAAAACGTCTGAATCATTACAAAACAATAAATATATAAAATTTCAAGCAAGAAAAATAACTCTGATGAGGTTTGAACCATAGGCATATGAGTGATAGGCCAACGCTTTACCACGGAGCCAATTTTGCCAACGAACACCGTACTATATAAAATGATTTACATATAACTTGTTAGCAAGTAATGATTTAGATTAAACGATTTCATCTGTGAAGTATATTATTTATTTATAAAGCATTTCATACAAAGTTTATTTATTTTGTATCAGTACGCTATATTGCATGCAATACTCAAATTAGTGAAATATAAGTCAGGCACAAGATATCCGCTGCCATCTTGTCTTCTTACCGAGACGGCTCAGCGTTTTAAAATCACTTCTGCACTATAGTATTACAAAATAAACTTTTAATTTCGAACGTGCCTCTTCCTTTAGAACAGTTAAATCGATTCTCGGCTCGATAATCGGAACTGGTGGGTCCCATGATATGGATTATAAAGTTTGCATAATTCGCACGGCCGCCATCCTGCAATGGTACGGCGGATGACCTTGTAGTTTGGTCACAAGACACGTCCTATACGAAGGTATGTTGTTACCAAATTTGGTAGAGATCGGATGATTTGGTTAGTCGCTATTTGATTTTACGTTTTGAACGTTAGAGTGGCCGCCATTCAGTTTTGGTAAAGATGGCGGTGATATAAAACATGACACTGAGGTGCTCTTTGCTTGTTCTACCTCTGTACCAAATTTCGTTCAATTCGGTTTCACCGTGTTCGAATTGATAGGGGGGGACAGACATTCAGGGTACACACACTCTCTCTCACACACACACACACACACACACACACACACACACACACACTCACACACACACATACACACACAATTTTTGGCCCTGTAGTGATCTCATAAGTCTACTTTCATTTTTTGCAAAAATCGAAAGTAGACTAATAGAGGAGTATGAGCATCCTTGTCGCACTCCTTATCATATGACAACTTCTCTGATAATAGACTACATTACAATCAAAGACGCGAATGACGCAACAACCCACTGACTCTGTATGAGTCGTAACAATCTCCATGCAGTGAGAGATAAAACCACTCTCGTGTGGAAACTACTCTGTGTACTGCGTACTCGCACTTCACCTCGTGGTCTGGATTCGTTACCTCCGCAGGCATCCTGCAAGTGGTTTTCCGTGGCAAATGTCGGGACGGTTTCGAACGGCTGTCTCCTACCCAATCCTCACCTGAATTACTACTACAGACACCACAATAACATAGGTTATTAGCCAAATTCTACACACTCCTAAGTACACGGGAGCTGGCCCCTGCCTCTCACCCGAAAGCCCCGGGTTCGATTTCCGACTCCATCAGCTATTTTAGAAACTGACGGTACGGGGTTCACTCAGCCTCGTGAGGACAATTGAGTAGCTGTCTGACAGCGCCCCGGTCACGAAAACCAAGATTAACGGCCAAGGGGACCCGATGCGCTGACCACGCGTCACCCCAATATCTACTGACAGCAGTGGCTACGCTCGCCAAAGCGCAGCGTTAGCTCATGGGGCCAAGCTCTTTGCTGACTCGGTAGACGTGTGGGTTCGAGCCTCACCGTTGGCCATCCTTCAAATGGCATTTCGTAGTTTCCCATTTTCAACACCAGGAAAATGCTGGGACTGTACCTTCTAACAGGCCACGGCTGCTTCATTCCACATCATTGCCCAGTTTCATTCATCTTCATCCATTCCATCTCTCATCCCGACGCACAGGTCGCCCACTGGCGTCGACTAGAAAGACCTGCACTTGGCCTCTCAGGAGGCCACACGGCAAAAAAAGAACAATATGCTGGTCAGATGGCTGTGGCAGCGGTCGCTTGGTATCATGGGCTGTAGGGCCACGGACTAAATGAAGCAACAACGAAAGCAGAGAAAGTTAAGAAGATGACTCGGTACCGATATCATTCCAGTATTTCAGACCAAAAGTACATTTCTTGTCAAAGCCGGGAGTCAAACCCAAGCATACAAAGGTGGTTGCCCTCAACGCTAATCATAACACCACGATAATATTTCTAAAAGCGTTCATGTGATGGTAGAACCTTCGCAGGAAAGGTCACAACTCTTTTGAAGTCCAAAAGTGTAACTTCCATTTTATTTTCCGTGCTCAACCAGAATAACGGTTCGTTTGCTCTTGATCGCGATAAGCATGTATTCCTCCCCTGACAGGCAGAAACCGCTGTTAATGGAGATGTAGAAGAGACAAGGATACCCAGCCGGAGAGCTCCATATTGGCAATAACCGTATGAATTGATTTGCTTAGTAATCCAATAAAGGGAACATTAATGGAAATTGGTATTATTCACAGTCCAAAGCAGGTCAATAGAATATTACATTAAAGATGATGTCACCATAAAACAAACACCGTTATTTAGCATGTTTTATATTCTTCTCTGAAATGGCATAGTGAGTACAGGTGTCACCAAGAACGTCTTCATTAAATACAGTATGTTCTCTCAATGGATATTCCAGGTATTTTGTTTATGATATTTCCATTTTGTCCGTATGTTTGTGTGTGTGTGTGTCCCCCATCTAATACCTTATAAACGGCTGGAGCGATTTCAATGCAATTCCGTAAGTTAATAGTACTGTTTCGGCCGACCCCGACCGTGCCCTTCAAATTTAATTACTACTCGCCAATCCAACATGGTGGCTGTGTAAAATATTTCACCGGCATTCTTTATCTCCAAAACTATTATTCATATTACCCTGAAACTTTGTACGGTGATAAAGCGCACTACTCAAAGTTCACTTACGAGACTTTCAAAAACCTTTTAACTGCAAAACGAACATGGTGGCCAAGCGAAGTTGAAACATTTAAATAGGCTTTTATCGCGATTTAACCATCCAAACGCAGTGAAATTTGGTACAGTAAATGTTTATACACATTGTAATTTACAGGCATGTAATTTAGTTCAATTATTTACATATCCTCAAGATGGTGGCTGTGCGAAATTTCAAAATTAAGTTTTAATTTCTTGTCTCCTAATCATGCGATTGAAGTCAACGTTTGAACAATGAACCCACGCAATAATCGTCATCTAATATGTAACGTGTTTTTCGAGGGGATTTTACGCCACTGGCATAAGTCAGTAGGAAGCCATTCTATATTTATTTACGCGGCAAATTGTTCAGCCAAGAGAAGTTTTCATGTAACTTATTATTATTATTAACTTATTATTATTATTAAGGTATTTCTTTGGAGCATTTTTTATAAAATTATAAGTAAACTGATAGGTTTTCTATGTTATAGAAAACACTATCAAGCAAATTATTACGAACAACATTATCATAGAAAATTATATGATTACGGAATTTTACGGAGTTTTGTCAGGTAGGGTATTATGAGAGAGGTGAGTCACGGGGAATTCGGCTACAGGCTTATTCTTGTCAAGAAGCATGACGCAAGCCTGGGTTGCTGCTTCAAGAAAAGGCGAAATAGTCTGGAACGGTAATCGACATCATCCTCGCGCCGAGTGTAATGACCCTGGGAGGGAGGTAGCGCGTGGTGGCTCAGCCAATCAGAGGAGCGCGGGCGACTTGAAGCGGGGTCCGGAGAGGGGATGCGACGAGTGCATATATGGTTTGCGCGCCGTGGAGGCAAGACGACTATCTTTGTAAAACTTAACCAGTGTGGTTGTACGTGTGATTGGCCCCGATGTTCGGACCATAAATTTATCATATCTACAAGTATCTCATCAACTAACGAAGAAGATGACGACGACCAGGAGGCTGTGGGAAGCTCTCTACAACATCCAGTACGAGGGAAATGCTACGGCAATTTCCAGTGGTAAGCGGGAATGACTCAGAACTACGTAATCTCTCGTCTCTTTGTTTTATATTCAGTATTTCAGTAACTTCATAGCTTGGGAATAAGAGTAAAATCAGTAATTTATCCGACTCCGTTTTCACGTAATTTTCTAGCGGTAATATTCAAATCGCAACGCTCCAATTTAAATTCAAATTTATTATTATTATTATTAATTTTGCAATACTTGTTTTATATAATAAATTAATTTCTTTTAACAATGCAATCTTTGCTTTCAGTAGGTAGCATTAGATATAGACCAATTCCTTCTCCTGATACAATTGTTTGTTGGGTTAATGATCAAATCATACCACGATCTGAGTGAAACGATTCTTGAAGGTGTTCTATCAGAGCTAGGTGTTGTTAAATATAAATTTAGATTTCAACATAGCGTTGAGGTCTTGGCGCCCATTAAAACAACATATTGTTTTAGATCCCTTAGTTGGGGGTAATTAGGTCTAAAACATATGTGTTAGTGTACTAATTTGGAAGGTGATTCCTAGAGAGGGCAGCTTCCCGTAGCTGGGTAAGCTTACCAGTGTAGAGTGTTGTGTGATGTTTAAATGCTAGGGGGTGCTCCTGTAAAGACGTAAGTGTCACTTAGGGGATGATCCTCTAGGCGCAGGTTAATGTACTGGCCTCCCAGCTGGTCGGAAGGAATTATATAACAGACCTGCTTGTGTCAGCTATGCCGGCGGCTTGCTGCCAGCGGACGCGTGCGGGGGACACAATGGAACTTGAGCAGGCGATTACCGGCTACTATTGTCACGCTTACTCGTGACGAGAGTCAGGAAGGGTATTAGGATGTAAAGAGGCGTGTAATTACGAATGCAAAGTGTAGATTACTGACCAAGTATTTATTGGTCAGTGAGTATGAAATTGTATGTCCCTTTTAGGGGAACGTGAATAATAATGCAAGTTATGTGTACAAGTTTGTGGGTAGGTTTTACAAAGTATAGGATATCTGAACACTTGCTGACTCACCTGATGATAGCAGCGGTAACAGGGCCTCCGGCTACACACACTTCTTATAGGTTCTGGCGTTGCTTCGTCGACATTCCATCGATGTAGGTGCCCTAGTTAGGTATTGTGTAGATGTTTGTGAGTGTGATGCAAGTGGTTGGCAGGCTTCCCAAGCTGGGCAGCCGCCCTTGCTGTGTAAAAGTTACTGTTCTGGACATATGATGTTTGCCAGTTAGGGGTGGTTTTAATAGATGATGGAGGGTGGCTTCAGGGGGTGCAGCCCCCTGGGGGCCTGTACAATATCTTAGTCAGAGTAAATATTTCAAAGTGCAAGACAGAGCTAGTAAGAAACCATTACATTTGTCACGCAACAGTGAGGGCTTTAGAAACCGTTTCACTTGTACGCTCAACGTGGAGCAAAGTAAACCCGTTTCATGATAGTACATAACTATATGGGCTACATATATTAAAATCCAACATGGCGACCATCGAAATATTCAGATGGTTCTCAATATCTACGAATCTATTACAGCAATCAAACTGAAATTTTGTATGTTGATAGAGGCAATTGATATTAGTAGGATATATGAAAAGAGGCTGTTTAGTTCTTCATGGAACTACTTGTTTAAATTCACAAAGGCTCAAGTTTGCTCGAAAATAATGAGGAATCATTACTTTACTGTTCTCCTCGTGAATATAACTATTTTAAAGTGCGTGGATCTTTTCTGATGGGTTCGCTGGTTTTATGACTGGCATTCTAAAGAATTTGGAGCTTACTAAATTCGATAGTTTTCATCAATATTAGATCTTTCCTTATTGCTACGGTTTGATCACTGGAGATTATCTGGTTCTGTTGCATTAAAATTTGCATGCATAGCTGTATGTCTTGGCGCAAGAGTGGTGTATCCTAGTTGTAAAATATAAATAAATAGATAAATAATTAAATAAGTAAAACACGTGCAGAAAAATTACGCAAAGCTTAAACAATCACTTGGAATATTTACAACAAGAAATCACTTTCCACTAAAACCAAACTCCATCACTACCACACAGTCATCCTCCCAGAGGCACTCTTTGCGATTGAGACGTCATCGTTAACCATCAACATCAAATACATTGAGAAGATAGAACGACAAATACTGAGAAAAATCTTTGGACCAAAGCTTCAGGACGGTATCAGGATGAGGAAAAGCTCAGACGAACTGTATTCACGGACTGAACGATTCGCCTCACTCGCACGTAAAAGACGCATGAAATTCTACGGACATATAGCTCGAATGGACGACTCCCGACTGACCAAGAAAATCTTCCTCATAGTCAATGGAAACCGACAAACCAAAGTACGCTGGCTAGCAGACACCCAAAAGGACCTCACTGAAATCAATATTGACCCACTGACAACGACGCGGACTGCATATAGTAAATTCGTATAAGTTTCCACCCAAGATCCCTACGGGACAGAGTTTGAAACTTAAAGCTGCATGGACACAAGAAAGAAAACAGGCATATATATTAAATAAGTAAATAAATGAAACTAGGACATGTGTAATGGTGAGACGACACTTGGAAGGGCATTGCAGGAGGAGTGTAGCGCTATTGTACTGGCAGACAGTGCGGTCCATCAGCTGTGAAGTGGAACAGAATGTCAATGGGACGTGAAATAGTGCTAAAGTGCACTTCGCTACAGCTGCAGCAGTCTCCACTCTGTCGCAGGGGTAGCGACACACATTGCCTAACACATCAAATGTTTCCTTTTTAAGGACAGCGTTTGAAGTAAAGTAAGGTGATGCGCATTGCTTAAACATTTCCAAAAGAATGCATATATTTTGAAGCATTCAATTATAAATCAGACTATTTATTGATTTTCTCACTTATTCATTTATTTATTTGCTTATTTATTTGTTTGTTGCTTTCCCTTTTTCTTTCTTTCTTTCCTTCTTTCTTTATTCACTTCCTTATTTATTTATTTATTTATTTATGCACTTACTTCTTTATTCATTTACTTGTTTTATTATTTATTTGCTTATTTATTTATTTCTTTATTCCTTTATTTACTCCGTTATTTATTTATTTACTTCTTTCCCTCTTTCTCTCTTTCTTTCTTTCTTTCTTTCTCTCTTTCTTTCTTTCTTTATTTATTTCTTTCTCTCTTTCTTTCCTTATATCTCTCTTTCTTTCTATCTTTCTTTCTTTCTTTCTTTCTTTCTTTCTTCCTTTCTTTCTTTCTCTCTCTCTTTCTTTCTTTCTTTCTCTCTTTCTTTCTTTCTTTCTTTCTTTCTTTATTTCTCTCTTTCTTTCCTTATATCTCTCTTTCTTTCTTTCTTTCTTTCTTTATTTATTTACTTCTTTAGTTATTTGTTAATTTAATTGTTTTTTATTAATTTGCTTATTTCTTCATTTCTTTCTTTCTTTCTTTCTTTCTTTCTTTCTTTCTTATGTATGTATTTATTTATTTATTTATTTATTTACGTATTTATTTGATTGTTCGTTTGTTTGTTTATTTGTTTCTTCCTTTCTTTCATTTCTTATTGATTTACTTGCTTATTTCTTTCTTCTTTCTTTCTTTTTCATTTATTTATTTCTTTATTTACTTTTTATTTACTTCTTCAATTATTATTATCATGCTTCTTTTCTTATGTATTCATTTAATTGCTTATTTCTGTCTTTCTTTCTTTCTCTATTTCTTTCTTTGTTATATATTTGTTTGTTTGTTTCTTTCTTTGTTTATTTATTTACTTGCTTATTTATTTATTTATTTATTTATTTATTTATTTATTTTAGAAAGCACTGCTAAAGCTCACAGTGTTACGAGAGCCACGGCGCGCCGTGCGTGTCTCCACTATCAGTGCCTAACATCGGAGCAGAGTTTTATGAAACTTCTCAGAAAATTATCCCTTCTTCCTTGCATTTAACTGCAGTTTAGATATTGCAACCATCTTAGCGAATACAAAATGGCACCCACCTGAATTCCCGTTCTCTTAGTTTGATACTGGTTGGACCTATCATCGTACCAATACTAATTCAATTCTCACCTACCATCCTATTAGGGGAGTCGGAGGCTGAAATAACACATTTTTTGGCTAAGTGATTTCAATATGGCGGCCATGAGTTATTTTCATGTACAGTATTATAATCGATCACTAAATCAATATTCAACAATATAGACATAAAGGAGACTCCATGTGATAAAAATATGTGCTAGATTTACAAAAAAAAAGTCGTATTGAATATTACGCGAGTTTGTCGTCTTGAATATGTAAAATATCCAACGTCTCATGAACTTAGAATGTTCAATTTAATTTTTTGCGCTTATAATTATTCTGAGAAGTGAAGTCAGGTGAAGTCATATGAAAGTATCCTACAAGATGCTGGCCATGTTTAGTGATTAAACATCAATAAATTAATATTTAATCTACCCACCTGATCTACATAATTCTCCTGTAACACCACATTTCAAATGCTACAATTCTCCTCTTTTCTGCTGCACCAATAGTCGAAGTTTCACTTCCAAAGAGCACCGCGCCACAGATAAAGGCTTTCAAAAATAACTTCCTGATACCTAAATCTATATTCGATGTCAACAGATTTCTTTTCGGTAGAAATGCTTTCCTTGCCTGTGCCAATCTACTTGCTTCGTCCATCACTGGTTATTTTGCTTCCTAAGTAACAGAAGTCTCCTACTTCCTTTAGCTTTTCACCTGCCAATTTGACGTGCATAGGGGGTTTCTGATTTATTTCGGCTGTATTCCATAATTTGTTTTACAATTATTGATTTATATAATGTATTCCTTCCTCACGACGGAGTCCATACCATTTGAAAACTCATTCAAATCCTGATTATCTTAGATACTTGGCGTAATGTTGGCACTGTATGGGAAATTTTAAAATCCCGGTAACAATAACTGATTATCGAATTACACAAATCTGAAAATGGCCATGTTCACCCAAGTGGTAATACAATAGAGACTTCCCTCATGAGCTATTGTTTGCTCCGGGAAGTCAGCATTGCGACACAAAACACTGCAGGAACCATGTTGACAACATTACAAACTCCCAACTGCCATCAAGTTACTCTTTCACTTTATTTGCCCACCAGGAACACTGTAGTTTTATCTCAGTTTATATCGCCGTCAAGTTATAATGTTCTAATGCAGCCAAAGTTACTCAACTCTCGGGTCGCAGGCCGCTTGCGCTCCGCTTTATATTGGTTTAGGGGTGAGACATCCAGGCCGTCAGTCTTAAATGTGAATATTTCTGTTTATTAAACGATGCAAGGTTCTATATGAAGTATTACCGTCAGCACTGCTTTACAAATTCTTCTAGTCTTTCGAATTAGGCCAACCCTGAAATTGAACCGAAGGTAGTAAATATGGATTTAAAAAAACATAGATGATGTTGATGTATTATATAAACCGTTATATTTAATAATATTTGAAAATATGCATGGAAATTATGTAGAAAAGACACTTTTCAATACTAGTCAAAACTATTTATATTTTGTATAATTTTGTCAAATTTTGTGACGTAGTTGGTAGTATGCTGTGCTTCTATGCCCAAGATCCCGAGTTCAAACCCGGCCGAAGTCATCCTACATTGTAATGGCGTTAAAATCCCTCAGTATGCCTTCCTTGGGAGGCGACGTAAAGCCGGCAGGCGCATGTCATAGATTTATGACTTGTAAAAGAACCTTCCACTATCTACAATTCCTTGAAGCTAAATTTGTTGGTTAGATTTGATTAACGCTGTATCAGTTCAAACGTTAGCTTGCTACGGTGGGTGAGTTGTTATCGTGTCGGGCTACCAACCCCAAGCTTGCAGGTTCGCTCCTGGACATGGTAAGTGATTTTTGAAAGGCGACAAAATTCACGACACGCATGTCCTACTTTTTTGGCACCATTTGAATTCAGTAGGCCGTGTTCATAATGACAAAATTAAACTTGTTTTTTTTCGTCAACACAAAAGTTCCATCTTTCTCTACTAGAAAGTGCTATAGTGCCAAGGAGCTTAAATATTTAACCTCCTTGACTTTCATAGCGCTCCAAGGAACAATAAAATTAGACATGCAAGGTGCCTTCTGGACGTCAAATAACAAAGTTTGCACCCAGCACCCGAGGCCATACGCTATTATTATTAGTTCGAACGTTCAGCGCCAGTTGACGGTTGTTGTGGCATCTAGTAGCCAAATTCATAGCTAGATGTCGTTGACGGTAGCATTTGGTAGAAAAAGTAGGAACTACTGCACTTGAAATTGATCGTTTGCAGTCCTTACCTGTGTTACAGATGACACTCTAATACCACCATCACAATTAACACCGGTTATCAGATTCTACACACACCCAAGGTACACGGGGCTACATGACCGCGTTGTCGCAGCCCCTAAACTAAGGAACCAACCGCAGTGCACCGGTGATTAAATAAATTCCCTGAAGGAATACTAGATCTATTCACACTGGTGCATGTAATCGAATGAGTTTCTGGATCGAGGCAGTGCACAATATTGTGGAACACATTACGACAGAGCCATCACATTGCAGAAATTCCGGAGTCAAGAGGTCATGTTTTTCCCAAGCAAGGTGGGGCTGGCATCGGCGGTAATCTTATTAACCCTGGCGTTCCGCACATTCTGGGCCCGAACGCCCTCATGGCTTCATTGAGAAGAGCGGGTCTCCAGCGCACAGATTCATGGCGATACTCACACAGATCATCTCGAGCGAGGTGAATTTTACGCTCAAGTTTGAGGGAAGCGGGTAGTGTAGATTCGGTGGCGTAGTTGGTAGCATGCTCAACTGCTGTGCCCAAGATAGCGGGTTCAAACCCGGCGGAAGTCGTCGGATTTTTTAAGAGCGTTAAAAATCCTTCAGTATGCCTTCCTTCGGAGGGGAAGTACAGTAAAGCCGGTGGTCCCATGTCATAGATTTATGGCATGTAAAAGGTCCTTCCACAGACTAAACTTGTGTAAAGCAAAATTGTTAAGTTAGATTTCGTCGGAACGCTCTATCAAAAGTTCCTACGTTCACCACTAGGTGTCATTGATATCTGGTAGCGAAAGTTGGAAATACTTGAAATCGAACGGAACTTGTAGTTCACCCTAAGGGTGTCCGCTGGAAGCAGCTACAGACTCGGGCGAGCCGAACATGTCCTCGGACACTCCCGGCACTAAAAGCCATACGATAAATAAATAAGTGTAGCCGAAGTCGTCGGATTTTTTAAGAGCGTTAAAAATCCCTCAGTATGCCTTCCTTCGGAGGGGAAGTAAAGCCGGCGGTCCCATGTCATAGATTTATGGCATGTTAAGGAACCTTCCACTAATTACACTTGTGTGAAGCTAAATTGGATAGGTTAAGAATGTAAACAACGCTCTTAGGTTTCTACGTTCGTTGACAAAAGACGACTGCGGTGGTGTCTGGTAGCTATGTTCTGAACTAGTAGTCGTTGATGGTAGCATTTGGTAGCAAAAGTTGGAACTACTTGAAATTGATCGTCTGCAGTCCTTACCTGTGTTACAGATAACACACCCTAATACAGCCATCACAATTAACACCGGTTATCAGATTCTACACATACCCAAAGTACACGGGGCTACATGACCGCGTTGTCGCAGCCCCTGAACTGAGGAACCAACCAACCAACCAAATAAGTGTAGATCAACCAACAGTGCAATTGTTAGATAACCATGGCAACTAGAAACTTGAAATTGTCAGAGCCTTTAATAACATTCATGGATGTTGAGGCTGTGGCGACGCGGTCATGACATGGGACCGCCGGCTTTACTTCCCCTCTGAAGGAAGGCATACTGAGGGATTTTTAACGCTCTTAAAAAATCCGTGAACTTGAGTATAGAAGCTCAGCATGTTACCAACTGCGCCACCCTAGCCAGTTTCCAGTGTTGTCTAGGTAACCTATTATTAGAAGATTAACTGTGCGATTTCAGATAACGATCAGTTTTACATTTTTGGATTTCTGGACTTATTTGGGGATTTGTTCATATGAGCTCTGCCGCAAACTCAGATTCCTACCACCAAACAGTCAGAAGTAAGAATGTTTTGAAATTTGACAGTCATTTACGCCTCAGGCAAGTGCAATGGATACGGGAATTGCTTTCCTCATAACACTGACGCAGCGACAATCAAAATGGCGCACGACTACACTTATTTCCAATGACGTCACCTGACATTCAGTCGGTCAACACTGGAATACGTGGAAACAACCTGAAATAAATCACATGTGATTAAGATACGGACCGCTGAAGAAGATGAAGAGGAGGAAGAAAAAGACGAAGAAGAAGGAGAAGTCGAAGGATAAGATGAAGAAGAAGAAGAAGAAGGAGAAGTTGAAGAAGAAGAAGAAGAAGAGGGAAGAAGAGGAAGAAGAGGGAAGAACAAGCAGAAGAAGAAGGGAAAGAATAATAAGAAGGAGAAGACGAAAAAGATAAAAGAAGAAGTTGAAGAGGAGAGGACGAGGAAGAAGAAAAAGAAGAAGAAGAAGACGAAGAACAACAAGAAGAAGACGAAGAAGCAGAAATAAGAAGGAGAAGACGAAGAACAAGAAGAAGAAGAGGAGAATGACTAAGGGATGACATGTTTCGCTCAAGAATCGAGCATCGTCAGATCCAAATATTCTAGACCAGCGGTTCCCAAACTTTTATTTATTTAACCTTTATAACGTTTAATATTTTACGGGGAAAATGTACATAACTTAATAAAACATTAATAAGAAGAACTAACTTACTTTTTTGATGCAGTGTAACTGATATTTTTTTATTTATTGTTTGAAATGCTAAATATAATTTTCAATTTTGCTTTTATTTAATTGTGCAAATGAAGATGTATAAACACTTGGCTAAGGAAAATAAACAATTACAGGCCCGGTACATAAGATTTTTTAATTTTGATTTTATTGAAAACCAATTCATTCTTACGATTAGTTTGGCAAAAATGGACAAATCAAGACAATAGTAGTGCAGCGGTGAAAGCGACAGGGGTTGTGGTAGGGTGGGAGCATTGACCTTTACATGCGTGAATAAGACGGCACTGACAACTGACACGTACGATGGGAACATACCGCCCGCCATTACCGTTTATTTTTGGCGTACCCCTCACCGGTTCGTTGCGTACCGCCAAGGGGTACGAGTACCCCAGGTTGGGAACCGCTGTTCTAGACAAATAGCTCTACAAAACACTTCAAACCCACAGTGACACCCACAGACAGTCTCTGTCCTCCAAAAACAAATAAAAGAAAGTCTGTCAGAGAACTTAGTAAGTGTGGTAATTATTACTGAGGAATATTAAGGCATTAGAGACATCCTTTTTTCGCACTAATTTTTGCACGTTTTGCGGGAAGGATACTAATTTTGTTATTTTTCGAAATATATATTGCTGTATCGCTTTAATGAAATTCTTAAATTAATGGATAAAGGTTTCATTACTGTGGTTCTGAATTATTTATATGAATGGTAGATGTATAAATTACTAGTAAGCATCCCGTAATATTGTATTATATTCCTGATTTTGCTTTAATTTTAATGCTAGCAGTGTCTGAATTATTTCAACTTGCTGAATCTTTGTTCGCTCTTTCCAAACATAATCTTGAAACAAAATTTCAAGCACTACAGATTTCGCTGTAATATCGCGCTTATCGCGTAATAATTGAATTTCACTTTAAAATGGCGTTATCGCTTTAATTCGCGAAAATAATATCCTTATATTCTTAGCCAGAAACATATGTTCGTAAATAAATCGCAAAATTGCTTCAAAATACTTTTTGCGCGTTTATCGTGTATGCGAAATAATCATGCGTCTAAATAAGCACCGAAAAAGGAACGATTCAGCTTAATGATGCAAAACGTAGAAACGATGATCCCATCAACCCGACAAGTAGTTTCCTGAAGAACTAAAGCCTATTTTCATATATCCTACTTATGTTAATTACCTCTATCAATATACAAAATTTCAGTTTGAATGCTGTATTATATTCGTAGATATTGAGAACCGTGTATATATGTCGGTTGGTCGCCAGGTTGGATATTTATATATGTAGGCCATAGGCCACAGGCGCCATCTGGAGGTTATGTAATCAATTGAACAATATTTGATGTCAGTGCATTGAAATTTGTATAGTCATTTGCTGGTTAAATCGCGAAAAAAGTCAATTTTAATGTTTCAACTTCACTTGGCCGTCATGTTTGATTTGTAGTCACATAGCTAAACGTCTATGTTCACCTTACAAAATGTTATGTTGATATGAGTAATTGTTTCGGAGATATAGAATGTCGGTGAAATATTTCGCACACCCGCCATGTTGGATTTGTCAGCCTTAATAAAATTTGAAGGGTCGGCTAAAATAGTGCTATGACCTTACCGAGTTTCATTGAAATCTCTTGAGCCATTAATAAGTTATTAGGGGGGACACACATACATACGCACACACACACGGACAGAATGTGAGCTTATATGCCCGGCATGGAGGCGTGTTACGTTCCCCCCACAATATGACCGCACATTCGGATATGAAATAATTAAGGTTCACAAGGATAGATGAAAAAATCAACATTACAATGCAAACTATTTATTTACTAAAGAAAAATATCGTTTCAAAAATAATCATTATTCAAAATCAACATTCACTCGGTAATTTCCTTTCCAGTGAGAAAGATTCCCTGTTTAGACTCCCTAGAATGTATTACAATCTCGTTCCATTATTCTGTGAAAATCTTTGAATCACTTTGTCTTGCTTAATCTAATCACTTTTATCATTTATCTATTACAAGCTGTACCCGGCATGCGTTGCAATGCCAATCAAAGAATGTGTTGGCGTTGAAATTCTGTTTCTTGAAGTGCTTTTGGATACACAACATGTTAACTGCCTCTAAGCTATCGTAAAATGGATTTTCTAATTTAGAACCATTCGTGGAAGCGTGCACAACAACTTTCAAAAGTTTCATCGCTGTCACTCATTTGTTGAATCTACTCGTACGCTACCTGTTGTGAAATGGGTTTACTAAGTCGAAACCCTTCCCTGGCGTGTACACAATAACTCATCAATGATTCATCGCAATCGGATGAATTGTATATGCACGTATACGGGGTTTTGTTTAAACGATTCGTGCGCTGTCACTCATTTGTTGAATCTACTCGTGCGCTACCTATTGAGAAATGTATTACTAAGTCGAAGCCCTTCCCTGGCGTGTACACAATAACTCATCAAGGTTTCATCGCAATCGAAGAATGTTATATGAACCCAATAGGGGATTTTGTTGAAACGTTCGCGCGTCGTCACCCATTTGATGCATCTACTCTTGCGCTAGTTATTGTGAAATGGATTTACTAAGTCCCCTTCCCTGGCGGGTACACAATAACTGATCAATGTTTCATCGCAATCGGATGAATAGTATATGAACGCATACCTGATTTTGTTTAAACGATTCGCGCTCCGTCACTCATTTGTTGAATCTACTCGTGCGCTACCTACTGTAAAATGTATTTACTCAGTTAGAAACCGTCACGTAAGTGTCCACAACATCTCACCCAAGTTTCATCGCTATCGGACTAATGGGATATGAAGACATAGGGGACTGTATTGAAACGCTCCGCATGTCGTCGTTCATTTGTCGAATCTACTCGTGTGCTACCTACTGTGAAATGTATTTACTAAGCCAGAAACCTTCCTTGGAGTGTCCACCATATTTCACCCAAGTTTCACCGCTAACGGCAGAATGGTATATGACCTTATACGGGACTTTGCTGAAACGCTTCGCGCATCGTCCCTCATTTGTTGAATCAACTTGTGCGCTGCATATTGTATAGTGGATTTACTAAGCCAGAAATTTTCGATGACGTGTACACAATATCTCACCTAAGTTTCATAGCTACGGACGAATGGTACATGAACGCATACGGGACTTGGTTGAAACGCTTCGCGTGTCGTCGCTCATTTGTTGATTCTACTCTTGCGCTACATATTGTAATATGGATGTACTCAGCCAGAAACCTTCCCTGGAGTGTACACAACATCTCACCCAAGTTTCATCGCAATCGGATGAATGGTATGTGAACGTATACGGGACGTTGTCGAAACGCTTCGCGCGTAGTCACTCATTTGTTGAATATAAACGTGCGCTTCCTATTGTAAAATGGATTTACTTAGCCAGAAACCTTTCCTGGAGTGTACACAACAATTCAACAAACATTTATCACTATCAGACGACTGGTATATGACTTTATACGGGACTTTGTTGAAACGCTTCGCGTGTCATCGCTCATTTGTTGAATCTACTGGTGCGATACCTATTGTAAAATGTATGTACTAAGCCAGAAACCTTCCATGGAGTGTACACAACATCTCACCCAAGTTTCATCGCTATCGGATGAATGGTATATGAAATTATATGGCACTTTGTTGAAACGCTTCGCGCGCAGTTGCTCATTTGTTGATTCTACTCGTGCTCTACCTATTTTTAAAGGGATGTACTAAGCTAGAAACCTTCCCTGGAGTGCACACAAAATCTCAGCCTAGTTTCATCGCTATCGGACGAATGGTATATGAACGCAAACGTGACTTTGTTGAAATGCTTCGCGCGTCGTAGCTCATTTGTTGAATCGACTCGTGCGCTGCCTATTGTAAAGTGGATATACTAAGCCAGAAAATTTCCCTGCAGTGTACACAACATTTTATGCAAGTTTCGTAGCTATCGGACGAATGGTATATGAATGCATACGGGACATTGTTGAAACGCATTGCGTGTCGTCGCCCATTTGTTGAATCTACTTGTGCGCTATCTACTGTGAAATGTATTCACTAATTTTGAAACCTTCACGTAAGTATACACAACATCTCACCCAAGTTTCATCGCTATCGGACGAATGGTATATGAACACATACAGGACTTTGTTGAAACGCTTCGCGCATCGTCGCTCATTTGTTGAATCTACGCGTGCGCTACCTATTGTAAAATGGATTTACTGAGTCAGAAACGTTCCTTGGAGTGTACTCAACATCTCACCCAAGTTTCATCGCAATCGGACGAATGGTATATGAACGCATAGGAGACATACAGACATACCCACAGACAAACTATCACGTTACATTGATTTTTAGCCTACTTTTCACATTTTGCAAAAATGAGGAAAAAGTAGACTTATGAGATCGGGCAAATGTGTGTCTGTCTGTCTGTCTGTATGTATGTCTGGCTGTGTGTGTGTCCCCCCCTATCAACTCCTAAACGGCTGCAGCAATCGAAACAAAATTTGGTAGGAGTAAAGATCTATACCTGAATATCTCACGGCCATATTTGAAAATGATGTCAGTGCTACCAACTGCTAAAAAATCGCAATTGAAATTTGAGCTCCATGTTGGATATCTTGGAAAGTATGAATGGGAGCTATTTCAAAATTGGCACAGGTACAGATCATAATATTTCAGTTTAATTTTCTGGAGGCCAAACATGGCAGTGTTGCCAAAATGATTATAAGCCTCCTGATAGATCCAATTTTTAAATGCATATAACTTCTACACTATCAAGCGGAATTCAACCAAATTTCGTATGTTGTATGTGTACATAACCAGATATGACTGAGCGTATTCTTAAGACCTACCAGGGCTGCCAACTGTTAATAAATGCTCCTAATTTATTTTATCCAAATACCAATATATCAGAAAGTATGCAAGCCGACAGCTTTAAACTATGCACACGTATAGTACCTGACATTCTATATTAATTTGGAGTAACTTATATACGTCAGTGCTACCAACATGATTCTAAGCCTGCTGATAGGTCCAATTTTAAAATGCATGTAACTTCTATACTAACTAATGGATTTCATTCAAAATTGGCACAACAATAGATCATATTATTTCAGATTATTTCTGACCAATACATGCATGACATTGTTGCCAACATGATTTTACGCGCGCTGTTAGATCCAATGTTTAACTGCATGTAACGTCCATGCTATCCAGTGGACTTCAACCAAATTTTGTATTTAGCACCCTAAGAGACAGAACTAAGAATATATTCAGTCATCAGGGCTGCCAACTGTAGTGCCCTATTAGGATACATTATGCCAGTTATACAGTATTTCGAACTAATTGGAAATTTCGATATTAGCAACTTAATTTCTTCATTATTCTAGATAGGTTCATATTCTGTAGAATAATCATTGGCATGAAAAGTAGGCTGTATAGTTCTTCACGGAACTTCTTGTTATATATATAGATTTTAAGTTTGTTTCACTTAGGCGTCGAGCGCGCCTATCACTTTAGTCACAAAATTCATCTAAGGCTTTGGATGTTCACATTACTTATATATGCCTTTCAAGGCTCTCTTTATTCTACATTTGTTCCTATCTTTGCTCATTTATGAGTTATTAAGTTCCTTGACTTTAACAACAACTCTTAACAAAGCCTTAGGTATTTAAAATGCAATACAATATCTTACAAACAAGCCCTTTATATCGTGGTCGAACCCTTACTCCACCAGTTACTCTTCCATGCATCAGGTGATTTGCTTCAGCATTGTACCATGCACTGTGTTATTTTGAGCTTGCACCTTTTAATAAAAACTTTCATACAATGGCTTCTTTATTATTAGTCTTTGTTAGACCCTACTTGACCGCCGAACTGGTTAAATGGTCTCTTCCATTCATTCACTAGGGTAGGTTAAGTCTGGCTTGCTGTCCCCTTCCCCTCGACACTTTACTTGATTTATGACGTCTCGTGGACCGTCCTGCTTTTAAACCTATGGTTATTTTCATTCAAACGTAAGATCATCCAAGCTTCAATTCCTATGCAAATACTTGCTTCATCATTACATTATTATCATTAACATTGCGTGTTTTCAGGATATTGGTTATTTATTTCGGAGAAGATGTATAATAGTTGATTACAACAACCTTAATAATTTGTATGACGTCATATTACACCACTTTATTTTAACAACGCCTAGTCGGGGATCTCTATCCATCCAACGGACTTACTTGTATATTTCACATACGACGCTTCATTTCGACGATTATTACCTACAATACTTTATTATAACAATGCCAGGCCAGGAACACTATCCATTTGGCGGGACTCACATGTAACTATCATATACGACGCTTCATTTCGACGATAATTGCCTACAATACTTTATTATAACAATGCCAGGCCAGGAACACTATCCATTTGGCGGGACTCACATGTAACTATCATATACGACGCTTCATTTCGACGATAATTGCCTACAATACTTTATTATAACAATGCCAGGCCAGGAACACTATCCATTTGGCGGGACTCACATGTAACTATCATTTACGACGCTTCATTTCGACGATAATTGCCTACAATACTTTATTATAACAATGCCATTCCAGGAACACTATCCATTTGGCGGGACTCACATATAACTATCATTTACGACGCTTCATTTCGACGATAATTGCCTACAATACTTTATTATAACAATGCCAGGCCAGGAACACTATCCATTTGGCGGGACTCACATGTAACTATCATATACGACGCTTCATTTCGACGATAATTGCCTACAATACTTTATTATAACAATGCCATTCCAGGAACACTATCCATTTGGCGGGACTCACATATAACTATCATTTATGACGCTTCATTTCGACTATTATTGCCTACAATACTTTAGTGGGAATTTTACCTCCACAATACAACACAACGTTTCATACAACAGCAATACTTTAATGGGAATCTTTCATCCACGATACTACGATGATACTATCCATCTACCGAATAAAATATATCCTGATTAACGCATATTTATTAGCTTGAAGCTAAACTTATTTCATTATTTGGCCTTATCGGCAACACAACATTGCTTGGATATTCGCGATTTATTTAATCTCTTGTATAAGAACCTTATTTTATAGCGGTGAGACCTCTGTCTCCCTATTACTTCATTCTTACAATTTTGGCCTGGTAGCCTACAATATAACATTTTCACTCTTTAGGTGTTTCGTTCAACCCTTTACTTTAGAGATTTATAAATTGATTATTATGACAACAATACGTCAAAATATTACTTATTCTGTTCCATTTTATTATTTGAGTTCCTCATTTCGATTTTTAACCATAACTTTATTTTTAGAGTGTAACAACTCGATAATCGTTATTATTATTATTATTATTTCAAATTTTCAATTATTTCATTATAACGCTTGGTTATTTTAACCATTTGATTATATGGTATAAAATTCAAACCATTTTTATCTTAACTTATTCTTTGACTTTTAACAATTTCAATATGGTGCATATTTATTGATAACTTAATTTTACTGTGGCAAAATTTTAAGCCATTTAAGTTATTATTTCGATTCCTTGTTTCAAGTTATTTACTACTTATTATTTCATTCCTCAGGTTTCCATTTACTTTATATTTACTGATCTCATTCATATTTTATTTTCTACGAGGTAAATCTCGTGGTCAACAATTATTATTATCCCCACATTTCAAGCATTTAGTGCATTCAACTACCCAGTGAATCAATCGTTAAACTTAAATTTAATGAAAAATCATGACTCACCCGTGTGCTGCTCTCGTTTCATTCTTAGACAGGTTCGACCATTTAAATATATATTTAGCACTTTTCCATGGCACTTTCTTTCGTGAACTGCATCTCACTTAGGCACAATCGACCTTCACATACATTTACATACATTATCACTCTTTAAAAAACTATATTTAACACTAAAAATATATTTCTTTTACATTATGTACACTGCACTTTCTTCACCATATCTCAGTGATCTTCAGCACTTCCTGTCGGCGATCGACACCTCGATAAGATCCCAAGACCCTGCATCGGACGGTTGATTAGCTCGAACAGCTTCTAGTCCTACACCGGATTTAGTCTCTACTCTGCTTTTAACAGTCTATCTCGGCTTCCCTTATCGTTTCTATAAGCGATTAAGTGTCCTTCACTTGCCTCTACACTTATATGGCAGTCTATCGAACCTGCGATCCTCCTAATTCTTGACCGTAATCTGTCTTTTTTTATACTGCGACGAGATTTATTTTCTTTCTCTTATGAGAATATTTTTCTGGCTACGTCTCTGTTGGACACACTGTAGCTTCACTAAAGTTCACTGAATACGCTATATGTATCGAACCCGTGTCCTTTTACTTGAACTTCTGGATTCCGTTCTGATACCTGATTCTTCATAATGTGGTCACTTTACTTCACTCGATTTTTACGAAGACCTGTATGTAGTCTCGAGCCGATGATTTCCACGTAGCGTATTTACTGATCTGGACCTGTGTTTCAGGCTTAAGTAATGTTCTTTAACTCGACGTGGTGCAACTTATTTTCGTCGCAACTTCTGTGTAGCGTAGATCTTACTTGATCTGGCGCAAGCGCCTTAATGATCATTTTGAAAAACAGTACTTTATGTTGTGACGCATAATGTTACTACGCACACTCGAACTTTCAGTTGAACTAGCAGTGAAATATTTCTGCGTTCTAAATTGTTTCTGTCGAATGGCTGTCTAATAACCACCATGTTCCGTCACCGCGAATACTTGACGATTTGTTAACTTGACTTAACACGATCCATTTTAGCGGTCGGTAACGAACTTAGTAACTCGACGCGACATCCCCATACAGGAGTGCGGTGAGTTTTTATCAACGTGACGAAGAACTTCCGTCTCAGGCGTACTGCTTACTGCGTACTATATACTGTGTACTGTGTGAAACCGCGCAGAGCCTCTCCGGGCCTGTCTAAAACTGAACTGCAACTGTGTGCAACTGTATCTGTATCTGTAACTGTATTCAACTGTATATCTTTGCTTCGTCCCAGCCTCTATTTATTCAAATCTACAAAAATGTAGTTCCCATATTCGATGCGGAGCTTATTTTTTCTATCTGGGCTTCCACCTGCTTCAAATGTTGTGTGCTGCTGTAGAATATGCTAATTCTAACATTTATTTTGTGCGGAGTTATTTTCAATCACAGGTTTATTTCTAATTAATTAAAATGATTATTATCCTCCCTACAGGGCCGACGGATAATTTTATTTAACTCCCAAATCCTTGCGTTTTAACTATCAATGACGTAATGTTGACGATGTAAATTTTGTCCGTGTCAGCTTTCATGGTTGACAACCTACTAAAAGGTATGGTCCCTATGTGTGTCTATACGCTTGCTATCTGACTATAGTGTTTTTCCTCTGTCATGTTAATCCCTAACACTGATTAACATTTGTTTGGGGGTCTCCCTGACTCTCATATCGCAATTAATGCTGCGTTGGTCTCTTTACTTTGACAGTTATTCTGTCATAAATTCGATTAAGACTCGCTTATATTAAGATTTTTAATGAATTCTTGCACGTGGCTTTATCGCTTATGAGTATGCAGAATTATTCTTATCTTGTTTATATTTCTCGGCTCCTGTCACTGATAAATATATTTATTACTCCATCAACTTGGTCTTAATAAGGAAGGTGTGAGGCGTGATTCATGCATGGCTGACGTAACCCTCTGCAATGTCCACTCCTCGGTGTGACATGAACTGTACATTTACATCTCAAAGATCTGAAGTTCGGTCCTTGTACCAATCCCAGTTGGGTACAGTTATAAGCCTATTTTTTTCATAAAATGAAAATAGGCTAAAAACAGTCTTTCTCCTCCAAACTAATCTATGAATGTGTAGCTACTAAACTACAGTAGAATTGTAAACTGATGAACTACCAGTACTCTGCTGTGATTATTAAATGCTACAACTACAACATAACTACTGCTAATGATTTGATACTTATCTGAAGGTGTGGAATGTCTACAGACTGCTCAGTTTTGGTGTTGGGTTTAGTTAATTGTTTAATAATACACCGAGTTCTTTTGAATTTGAGTAGCTTCCATAAGAGTTAATATAGTCAAGGTGGTTTGGGGAAACTGCTGCCACGTCACCACCTAGTGTTCAGTGGTTTAGAAATATCGCGGTATCGCTCACATTACGATTGCATGGGATCTGCGTTTCAACATGGACATTTCACATTCTCATGTGCACACGTTACATCTGCCTGCTTCTATTCAAAGCAGGGATAAAAACAACACAGGCTTGATGTGCCCGGCACTGCATATTAATGCTCTCTCCCTTGGCCAATTTTTAGCCTACTTTTCACATTTTGCAAAAATGAGGAAAAAGTAGTCTTATGAGATCGGGCAAATGTCTGTCTGTCTGTCTGTCTGTCTGTCCTTCTGTCTGTCTGTCTGGCTGTGTGTGTGTCCCCCCCTATCAACTCCTAAACGGCTGCAGCAATCAAAACCAAATTTAGTATGAGTAAAGATGTGCACCGGAATAGCTCACGTCCATATTTGAAAATGATGTCAGTGCTACCAACTGCTGAAAAAACGCACTAGAAATTTGAGCTCAATGTTGGATATCCTGCAAGGTATGCATAGGAGCTATTCCAAAATTGGCACACATGTAGATAATACTATTTCAGTTTAATTTCCTGGAGGCCAACCATGACAGTGTTGCCAAAATAATTTTAAGCTTTCTGATAGGTCCAATGTTTAAATGCATATAACTTCCACACTATCAACTGGATTTCAACCAAATTTTGTATGTAATATCTGTACATAAACAGATATGACTGAGCGTATTCTTAGGAGCCACCATGGCTGCCAACTGTTAATAATTGCTCTCTCTATTTTTTATCCAAATACCAATATATCAGAATGTGTGCAAGCCGACAGCTTTAAACTATGCACACGTATAGTACCTGACATGTTTGATTAATTTTGGAGTAACTTATATACGTCAGTTCTACCAACATGATTCTAAGCCTGCTGATAGGGCCAATTTTTAAATACATGTAACTTCTATACTATCAGTAGGATTTCATCCAAATTTCGCATGTGCTATGTGTAACATATCAGATATGACTATAAGTATTCTTTAGTGCAATCGGGGCTGCCAACTGTTAATAAATGCTGTCTATATTTCTTACCCTAATATCAATATATCAGAAAGTATGCAAGCCAACAGCTCTATACTTTGCACACGTATAGCACCTGACATTCTAGATTAATTTGGAGTAATTAATACAAGGCAGTGCTGCCAACATGATTCTATGCCTGCTGATATGTCCAATTTTAAAATACATGTAACTTCTATACTAACAAATGTATTTCATCCAAAATTGGCACAACAAGATATCATAATATTTCAGATTATTTCTGACCAGCACACGCATGGCATTGTTGGCAACATGCTTTTACGCGTGCTGATAGATCCAGTGTCTAACTGCATGTAACGTCCATTGGACTTCAACCAAATTTTGTATTCTGTACCTTAAGAGATGGAACTAAGAATATATTCAGTCACCAGGGCTGCCAACTGTAGTGCTCTATTAGGCTACATTATACCAGGTATATTTTGAACTAATTAGATATTTCGATATTACCAACTTAATTTCGTCATTATTCTAGATAGGTCCATATTCTGTAGAATAATCATTGGCATGAAAAGTAGGCTGTATAGTTCTTAACGGAACTTCTTGTTTCCTCTTGTACTTGGTTTAAAACGAGTTTAATGATCTATATGCAGGGAGCATCCTGTGTGATCTGCTCCCACGCTTCTTGCTGTTACTACTACCACTTTTATTGTTATTATTATTATTATTATTATCACATTCATTTCACCACTTAAGTGGGACATATCAACATATCGTCGGCTTGTTTGCAAGACGGTAGGGCTAATTCTCTTAAGGTGGCACATTGAGAAACGAGCGAACAATGGAACAGGTCTCCAAGATGACGGCCTTCTGCATGGTGATATGTAGACCAGGATGTATTCCCAATATTTGTAGATTGCGAGCCAATGATTTAGGGATGATGCCGGTAGCAAAAATGACTATGGGCAGAACCACTACACCTTCCTGTCTCCACATTTGCCGTATTTCCTCAGCCAAGGGCAGACATTTGCTGATCTTTTCACAGCAGGTTTGTTGCAGATTATGAGAATTGGGCACTGCAATATCATTCAGGAAGGTTCTCTTCTGCTCCTTGTCCACAAGAACGATTTCTGGCCGGTTTTCTGGTATGGTTTTATCAGTAATAACTGATCGGTCCCATAACAACTTGTGACTAAGATTTCCCAAAACGGAGTCAGGAACATACTGATAGTAAGGAAAAGTATTATCAGATAATAAGTGCTTTTGAGTAAGATGTAGGTGCATTATTTTGGCCACTTGGCTGTGCCTTTACATGTAATCAGTACAGGAGAATGCTTGGCAGCCTCCTGTGATATGTTGAATTGTTTCCGGTTCTAGTTGGCATTTTCGGCATTTACCATCCTGAATATTTGCCTTAACTATATATTTAAGATAGTTTTTGGTAGCCACAGCTTGATCCTGGATTGCAACCATGAATCCTTCAGTCTCAGTGAGTAGGTCCGCACGAGTCAACCAGCTGTTCGACGCATCAATGCGACATGTTTATTATTATTATTATTATTATTATTACATACATGACATTTAGTTAGAATTACAAAACCAACACCTTAGGGCTCCTTGCGAGCCAAAGGCAGCACTGGACTTCAAGATGTTCAGAGCAAGTCACTGAAGAGACAAATCCTACCTGCAGCACCTCGTATGGTTTCTCTTCAACCCAAGACTCTCCTTAGCATTATCCCAGTCCTTTGTGACTAAACATTCACAGAGACAATAACTGGGATGACGAAAACTTCCTTTAAGCCGTAAATGTGATTGAGCTGAGCAGCAAGTGCCTGGAATTTGCGCCTATTCTCTGCCACCGTATTCGGTACGTCTCCATCGAGTGGGACAGCAACATCGACGATTGTAGCCTTATCAATGATCACAAGGTCGGGCCTGTTGGCTTCTACAAGACCATCAGTTATTATTATTATCTTTAATTTCTCATAATTGGCCTATGGTACAAATCAGTTTACAATATACGGATTTGGAATCAAGTATCCTGTAAACTTATTACTGAGATAAAAATAACCTGACAATATGGCACGTATCCAGCAGCACTGCCTTCTGTATTCTGGCAATCAGGTGTTTCATTTTCAGTTCCTCCAAAGCCATTGCCAACGTCTTTGGAACAACTCCCGTGGAAGAGATCCCCACTGGAAAAATCCTCACGCATTTTAGGCCCCATAGTTTTCGTACTTCTTCCGCCAACGGTGCGTACTTGTTTGTCTTTTTAGCTTGGGTAGTTTGCATATTTTGGCTATGTGGGACAGCAATTTCTATCAACTAAGCCTTTCGGTTTCTTTTGTTGCGATAGACAATATCAGGTCGATTGGCCAAGATTTTCTGGTCGGTTAAAATAGGTCTATCCCAATACATTTTATAATCCTCATTTTCAAGCACGTTGGCTGGCTGGTAATTGTAGTACACCATGCTCGTATCCAGAAGTCCAGATTTTATAGCTAGCTCTTGATGTAAGATCTTAGCAACATCATTGTGCCTCTTGGTATACTCTATATCAGCTAGCGTAGAGCAGCCACCGATGATATGATCGCTGGTTTCCAGCGCTGAGGTGCATCTACGACATCGATCATCTGCTACATTCTCTTTAAGGATGTGCTTTCTGTAATTTTTGTTGCAATAACACGATCCTGTATCGCAATTACAAAGCCCTCAGTTTCACTGAAGAGCGAACCATGCTTCAACCATAAGTTCGACAATGATCGGTCGACATGATGTTGGCTGAGCTTGTGAGGGTGTACACCATGCAGTTATTTTCGTACCATGCCACCTGGCGCTGTTCAAACGAAGTAACGTGCTCTTTTGTGTCATATTGTATGTCTGCAAGTCGTAGTGGTGTGAGTCTAAAATTATTATTATTGATTAGTTATTTCCAACTAAAGTTCGTGTTAGAACATATTTAGCATAATGATTGCTCTTTTCTTTCCAATATCTCTTCACTGTGCGCTCTCCTGTCCATCCTGAATTCTTCCATGTGGGTTTCTAGGCAAATTTGTGTCTGTTTAAGGAGTTCTATTTATTTATCGTATGGTTTTTAGTGCCGGGAGTGTCCGAGGCTCTCCACAGTTTGTAGCTAGTTCAATGCGGAAACCCGTGGGGTGAGCTACAAGTTCCGTTCAATTTCAAGTAGTTCCAACTTTCGTTACCAGACGTTACTGACACCTAGTGTAGAGCGTTTCATCGAAATCTAACCTAGAAATTTAGTTTCACACAAGTTTAGTTAATGGAAGGACCTTTTACATGCCATAAATATATGACATGGGACCGCCGGCTTTAGTTGGAAATAACTAATCAATAATAATAATAATAATAATAATAATAATAATAATAATAATAATAACTGATAGATTTCATGTTCTTTGTCATCCAAACTGCGTAGTCATATTTTGTTCCTAACGTTTCTCTGAGGATCTCTTTCTCTTGTTTCTCGATGTTTTTTGACTTGTGAACTGCCATCAATTAATATCAAAGTTTGGTTGGTTGGTTCCTCAGTTTAGGGGCTGCGACAACGCGGTCATGTAGCCCCGTGTACTTTGGGAGTGTGTAGAATCTGTCTGATAACCGGTGTTAATTGTGATGGCTGTATTAGTGTCCGTTATCTGTAATTCAGGTAAGGACTGCAGATGATAATTTCAAGTAATTGCTACTTTCGCTACCAAATGCTACCGTCCACGACACCTAGCTATGTACTTAGCTACTACTAGATGCCATAGCAACCAGAGCCTGGTGACGAACGTTGGAACATAAGAGCATTAATCAAACCTAACCTACAAATTTTGGCTTCACACAAGTGTAGTTAGTGGAAGGTTCTTTTACATGCCATACATCTATGACATGGGACCGCCAAAGGAAGGCATACTGAGGGATTTTTAACGCTCTTAAAAATCCGACGACTTCAGCAGAGTTTGATCCCGCGACCTTGGGCATAGAAGTCCAGCATGGTACCAATTTCGCCAGCAAAGCCGCCCATAACAAAGCTTTAGATGCGTAAAGTGATTATTATTATTGTATTGAAATGATGATGATGGTCGTGTGGCCCCCGGAGAGGCCCAGTGCAGGTCTTTCTAGTTGACGACCGTGGGCGACCTGCGCGTCGTAATGAGGATGAGGACGTCACATACAATCTGTATATATGTTGTAAATAACAATAAATATGTCTCACGGATAATCGGTACTGGATTTGTCGTCAGATTCGTGAGACAAATCACATTAATGTAATATCAACAGTACCTCTTAGTATATGATGGTGATGATAATTGTTGTTTTAAGGGGCCTAACATCTAGGTTATCGGCCCCTCCTCTTAGTATAAAACGAAGTCCCGATTTGTGTTTGTCACGCGTAATCTCGAGAAACACTGAATGGATTTTCATGCGGTTTTCGCCATTCTGTAAAGGATATCTCGAGGATGATTTCTGTAGAAAATAATTTATTTATGCTCAAAGGAGGCCGAGCAGTAACGATTTCAGTGGAAAAGTCGGAAAAAAAACCTGGCGTCCGTGCGTTTTTAAGCTTACGCTGGGCAAACCGTTAAACATACACACATCAAAAAAAGTTTTGCATCACCTCGGTTCCAAGAGTTCCGGAACCTTTAAATACAAAGGGAATAGAGATCAACACAAACAACATTTCAGCTCGTTTTATTGCTCATGAGACCCACACATTGCATGTTGTACCATCATACAGCTAGACTTTCAGCATTTGTGGTCCAGATTGCAGTACACACCACTACCTCTAATACCCAGTAGCACGTCCTCTTGCATTGATGCATGCCTGTATTCGTCGTGGCATACTATCCACAAGTTCATCAAGACACTGTTGGTCCAAATTGTCCCACTCCTCAACGACAATTCGGCGTAAATCTCTCAGAGTGGTTGGTGGGTCAAGACGTCCATAAACAGCCCTTTTCAACATATCCCAGGCATGTTCGATAGGGTTCATGTCTGGCGAACATGCTGGCCACTGTAGTCGAGCGATGTCGTTATCTTGAAGGAACGCATTCACAAGATGTGCACGATGAGGTCGAGAATTGTCGTCCATGAAGACAAATGCCACTCCAATATTCTGCCGATATGGTTGCACTATGGGTCGGAGGATGTCATTCAGGTATCGTAAAGCCGTTTCGGAGCCTTCCATGACCACCAGTGGCGTACGTCGGCCCCACATAATGCCACCCCAAAACATCAGGGAACCACCACCTTGCTGCACTCGCTGGACAGTGCGTCTAAGACGTTCAGCCTGACCAGGGTGCCTCCAAACACGTCTCCGACGATTGTCTGGTTGAAGGCATATGCGACACTCATCGGTGAAGAGAACGTGATGCCAATTCCGTGGGGTCCATTCAGCATGTTGTTGGGCCCATCTGTACCGCGCTGCATGGTGTCGGGGTTGCAAAGCTGGACCTCGCCATGGACGTCGGGAGTGAAGTTGCGCATCATGCAGCCTATTGCGCACAGTTTGAGTTGAAACACGACGTCCTGTGGCTGAACGAAACGCATTATTCAACATGGTGGCATTGCTGTCAGGGTTCCTCCGAGCGGCACTCCGTAAGTAGCGGTCATCCACTACAGTAGTAGCCCTTGGGCGGCCTGAGCGAGGCCTGTCATCGACAGTTCCTGTATCTCCGTACCTCCTCCATGTCCGAACAACATCGCTTTGGTTCACTCTGAGACGCCTGGAAACTTCCCTTGTTGAGAGCCCTTCTTGACACAAAGTAACAATGCGGACGCGATCGAACTGCGGTATTGACCTTCTAGGCATGGTAGAACTACAGACAACATGAGCAGCGTACCTTCGTCCTGGTGGAATGACTGGAACTGATCGGCTGTCGTACCCCCTCCGTCTAATAGGCCCTGCTCATGCATGGTTGTTTACATCTTTGAGCAGTTTTAGTGACATCTATGAACAGTCAAAGGGACTGTATCTTGGATACAATATACACAGTCAACGTCTATATGCCGGAGATCTGGGAACCGAGGTGATGCAAAACTTTTTTTGATGTGTGTATCTATATACTATGAGTGTAAGCATGAAAAGTTCTACAAAAATCCCGGGAGAGCATATCGCTATCTTTACGTTTTCATTTCTTCCAACAATCTCCATTCAGTTACTGAGGCGACAGTTTGCGAGCTAGCTAGGGGCGATTCTATCACCCCCAGTTACAGCTTAGCTAGCGGACGAGCTTACTGTCCCAGATACAGCCAGCAGCAAACTGTCGAGTCGTGTTGAGTTAAAAACTTTAGAGAAGAGTGGTTGTGTTTGGAGTTTCCCTGGAAGTGCAGCTCGGCTTTTCTTCATTTCGCCTGTGAACTTTTCGTTCCGCTAAATTCACAGTCAAGTTAAGATTGGACGAAAGGGGGATTTGTGTTTCATGCACCTCGCCATTCTTAAATTACGTCTGACAAGAATTTGTTGCACATGCATCTCGATGATAATACAGTATAATTAATACTCCAGTCAGTGATTTTAACCCATCACGCCGAGACGTAAAACGGATATTGGTCGTTGTTCATTGACATTGAAAAAAAAAGCACTTATCACGTAATGCATTCATGACTGTTCCCGGGCGAAGCCGGGTCGGGTTGCTAGATTAATAAATAAATTAAATTAAGTTTTCGGTCCAGGGATGACATTAATCAGCACATGGCAAAGGTTTCTATGGCCGGACCCCCCTCATAACACTAACCTTACAACAACAATTATTATTGGTGGAGGAAATCGGTGAGGCTGAATGCAATCGGGCAGAGGAGTTTGAGGAACGCATTTGTGGCCTATTAAAGGGTACCATCCCGGCATTTGCCTGGAGTTGAAAACTGAAAATCATTTCATGAGCGACTTCGTACCAAATCGTCTCTTCAGTCCGTAAATGCACACAGCTAAATGAATGTGCATTTTGGAGAGCTACAGATGTTCGAAACATGAAGGTACATGATGAACTAGGCTGTAACATGGAGAGAGCTATTGTCAAAACAGTGTGAACATAATTTGTGCTAATACGGTGTTGTTACTGTCCTGCACTGCGATCACCAAATGGAACATTTACTTGCCTTCATATTAGGTTAGTTACACACATCAAACAACGTGTTGCATATTACTGGCCATCAGTGCCGGATTAAGGTAAAATGAGGCCCAAGTCCCTCAGATTTTTGGGGCCCCTTTATTTTTTTCAAATAACTTTATTTTTTAGCACCTGTACATTTAATAAAGTATATATGAGAGTTTTATTTCTCAAGATGAATATTACACTTTTTATTAAATCATATATACATATATACACACATATATACATAACGGTACATTTCAATTGAAACGATCATCGATACTTGAAAACATTTCAGATGATTTGATGAACAATTTAACAAATCATACTAATTTTTTACTTCTGTAAAATGTAATCATTTTTTTCTGTTTTTTATGTCAATGAAATCTTCTACAATGTCATCAAAATCAATTTTTAGCCTATTTTCAATTTTAAAAAATAGGCTTATGGGATCACCTTTTGTCCGTGTGTGTGTGTGCGTGTGTGTGAGGTGTGTGTGTGTGTGTGTGTGTGTGTCCCTAATAAAATCTAAACGCCTCGAGCGATTTCAATGAAACTCGGTAAGTTCATAGCACTATTCCCGGCGACCTCGACCGTGCCCTTCAAATTTTGTTACGTCTCACTAATCCAACATGGCGGCTGTGCGAAATATTTCACTAGCATTCAATATCTCCGAAACTATTATTGATATCGCCCTGAAATTGTGTACGGTGATAAAGGGTACTGATACAAGTTTACCTATGTATATTTCATAAACCTGTAAAGTACAAAACGAACATGGCGACCAAGCGAATTTGAAATATTTTAATAAACTTTTCTCGTGATTTAACTCTCTGAGCGCAGTTAAATGTGGTACAGTAAATGATTTTGCAGATTTTAATGCACTGCCATCTAATTTAATTCAATTGTTTGCATAACCTCAAGATGGCGGCTGTGCGAAATTTTAAAATTAAGTTTTTATTTCTTGTGTCGTAATCATTTGATCGAAGTGAAAGTTTGAATCATGATCCTAGGCAATAATTGTCCTTGAATGGTACATAACTCTATGGCCTATACATATAACAATCCTAAATGGCGAGCTTTCGAAATATTTAGACGGTTCTCAATATCTATGAATCTTTTACAGCAACCAAACTGATTTTTTTTATGTTCATAGAGACTATGAACATATGTTCACCTATAGGACTTCAGTAACCTGGGGAGCACAAATCCAACATGGCGGCGACGCGAAATATAAATATTTAAATGGACGTTTCTCGCGAATTAACTACCCGAGTGCCGTGAAACGTTGCACGTTAAATACTTATACAAATGTTGATCCACTGGCATGTAATTTATTTCAATTGTTTGCATAATCACAAGATGGCTGCTGTGCGTAATTTTAAAATCTCGTTTTTACTTCTTGTGTTCTAATCATGCGATTGAAGTTTGAATACCACACGTACACAATAATCTTGATGTAATAGTACAACAATAAAAATCCAACCTGGCGACCATCTGAAATATTTAGACGGTTCTCAATATCTACGAATCTGTTACAGCAATTGAACTGAAATTTTGTATGTTGATAGAGGCAATTAACATTAGCAGGATATATGAAAATAGGCTGTATAGTTCTTCACGGAACTACTTGTTTACTTCTGTAAAATGTAATCAATTTTTTTCTGTTTTTTATGTCAATGAAATCTTCTACAGTGTCATCAAAATCAATTTCCCGAGGAACATCTGACTCGATATACATTAAACTTAGCATGTCTAATCGTTCCTGTGACATGATACTTCTTAGCGCACTTTTGATCTGTTTCAATTTTGAAAACGAGCGCTCCGCAGAACAATTCGTTATCATGAGGGTCAGGAAAGTGCGAAAAGCATTTCAACGTTCGGAAAAACAGACTCAAGCTTGTCTCGAATAAGAATTTTGTAAAGTTCAGAATGAGTGAACTCAGTTTTTGAAGGACATTGTAATTTAATACACTGCTGAAACTATCTCAGTTCCGGATAAAAATTTTCTAAATCTTCGGAATAAAATTGAACTAAATTGGAAATTGCTTGGGGGCCCCAGATAATTGGGGGCCCTAAACCTGGGCCTAATGGGTAATCCAGCACTGCTGGCCATCCTCCCGCCGGTACCCTCACCTTGCAGAAGGCAATCAGGTATTGCCGGGTGTTTGGAGGCTTGCGAGCTCAAATGATCCTTGGGTCTTTGCCAGTGGGAGCTTCGGGTCCTAGTAGGGCCACCCAAGCTGGGCCACACTAAGAGCGGTACCCTGGTCCTCCAGGTTGGAAGTTGGGAGTGGGGATGAAAACCCTATCCCGGAAGAAAATGGAACCAAAGGACAAAGGAAACCGGATGGATGAAATTGATAAACGACCTTGGCAAACGGAAACGGTACATGAATTGATATGGAGATAAGAGAGTTGTATGGTATTAGGAAGTCATTTTTGAAAGCCTTTGTCTTGAGCGTGGCGCTATATGGAAGTGAAACTTGGACTGTTGGTGCAGCAGAAAAAATGAGAATTGAAGCGTTTGAAATGAGGTGTTACAGGATAATGATGAATGACGGATGGGTAGATAGGGTTACAAACGAAGAGGTATTAAGACGAGTGGGAGAGGAGAGATGTTTCTGGCGACTGCTAATGAAGAGAAGAGATAGGTTGGTAGGACACATACTAAGACACACAGGAATTGCAAGCTTAGTTATGGAAGGGTGGGTAGAGGACAAGAACTGTAGGGGTAGACCAAGGATAGAATATGTTAATCAGATTGCCTTGGATGTAGGGTGTGGTAGCTATGTAGAGATGAAACGATTAGCTCAGGACAGGGAGGCATGGAGGGCTGCATCAAACCAGTCTAAAGACTGAAGACCCAAACAACAACAACAACAATGGTAAGCCAGATATAGTAGTGGAAATAAAGAGTTGTAGACTGCGTTGGTTAGATATGTAGAAAGAATGACAGGGAACAGGGTGGTAAGGAAGGTCTTCAATGGGAAGCCAGGAAGGAGGACAGCGTGTGAGGGGAAGACCTAGAACAAAATGGGGAAGAACTGAGAAAGATGGGAGTCAGAAGATGGAGAACCAAAGTGGAGATTGTCCAAGGCCCTACTAGGCTCTAGCGCCAAGGAGTAAGTGAGTCGTAGTGGTCTCAAACCCATTACTCGTGTATATCAGCTGTGTACACTCGCCTGTGTCAATGAGGATAGATCTGTGTGAGTGTGGAGACGACCCGGTGAACGTATGCAGGACCGATACCAACAGGGAGGGGGTGGTGGCATCATGTGTGGTCGCCGAGCCCCTCGTGTACAGCCCAGGGCGAATGACAGGGATACTATCCTGACACCTGTAGTGAAAGGCTATGCTGGTTGATGCTCTCATTACCCAGGACCGCCGAGTGACAGTGAACGCCATAGCCGCCGTGGTCGGATTGAGCGTCGGAAGTGTGCACACCATCATGAAGGAACGACTGCACTTGCGCAAAGTGTGTGCCCAATGGGTGCCCCACAGTATTCAACCACACCAGGAAGCATGTCGAATGGCCTACTGTAGGAGTAGGGAGAAGAGAGAAGACATACCGCTAGAATTGTACAGCACGGATGCCACGATCAACCGGAATTGGACCAACGCCAATCAGAAACTAAGACATGTGGTGATAAAGTTAGCAGTGCATGGGTACCGCCATAAAATATGTAAAAACATGTCCTACCACGCCTCAAATGAACTCTGCGTGTGCTCGTTATGTGACCAGTTCTGTGATATCACATCGCACGATACTGCAAGGACTAACCTAGTGTAAATCTATGTTATTCACATTCGTGCGCTTTTCTGTTAATAATAATAATTGTGTAGAGCAGGCGAGGCGGGTTGCTATTACTAATATACAATCACCGAATGTTTAGATCTGTCAATTTCACTAAATTATTTTATGTTATAGATCTGTTTTTTTAAGCTATTTTGATATATTTTTTAATTAAGTTTTCAAAGGTAAAACTCCAAGTATAATAATCAACTGTACGCACAATTATATTGGTTTCTTTTAAAAACAATTACTGAGGATGGCCGTAATGTGACCGAAACTAGTGTAATCATATCCCCTCCAGGGACGTAGGCGACCTGAATTAGAAAAGGGATCACTAACCAGGCGTTCCGAGCCGGAGTTTGCGTGTGGTAGGGTGGCCAGTTCCTTTCCACTTCACCTCCTGCCATAGCATCCGGTAGGTTGCCATTTTGCATCACGAGGCTGGGAGACCCCGTACTAGACCATACCAAGACTTTTAAATTTTTGGCAGAGCTGGTGATCGAACCCGGTACCTCGGGGTGACAGCCAACAATGCTAGTAACTGCGCCACAAGGTGGTCTTATTGGCATAAGGTGCAATTACATTATTAAATACGCAAATATATTTCTGTTAGAAGGCACAGGCCTAGATGACCAACACTCGTTGCCATGGCAACCACGCTAATAACTGATTGGCCCCCAGCCTCTCGTCAAATTCACGTAAACCTGGCAACTCTGTAGATGGGCAGGATATTGCTGGAGATATGAATGCAAACTGTCACCAAAGCCTGCCTTCCGCATGTTCCAGTAATGTATGTTAACCATTTGCTTGAATTTACACTTTTATGATACGCATAACTTGCCGCAATGTTGGCAAGCCTGCATTCCTTTATAGCTTGCTGTTCTTCTTCTGAGCAAGCACGCATATCTTTGACCTTGATGGGTGCTCCAGATATGGTGAAATATGTTCATACAGATACAGCAGCATCAGTGAAATTCTTGCATACACAGTTGTTGATTCGACTAAGGGTAAGGGATATATTTGCATTGCGCGTGTATTTGTGAACGATGCTTGTATTGAGAGGAAGAGAATTACTAATTATGGCTCTTGAATGCAAATTTGGTTTTAATTTTTCACTTTAATCACACAATACATGTTTCGGCATTTGTATGCCTTCATCAGTCGTTCAGAGATTTACGGCATGAGAAAGAACCTTCCACTAACTACACTTATGTGAAGCCAACGTTCACCGCCAGGTTCTGAATGCAATATCATCTAGTAGCCAAGTCCGCAAGCTAGTTGTCGTGGGCGGTTGCATTTGGTAGCAAAAGTAGGAAATTCTTGAAAATTATTGTGTGCAGTCCTTACTTGAATTAAAGAAACAGATAACACACAATAATACAGCCATTGTAATTTACACCGGTTATCAGACAGATTCTACACACACCCAAAGTACACGGGGCTACATGACCGCGTTGTCACAGCTCCTAAATGAAGGAAGCAACCATCCAAAGTTAGTAGCCTACGTCTCTCGGCCACGAGATAGTACAAACATTACTTAAATTCTTTCACTTTTTATCATTTCAAATGATCTTGTCGACTTCATCGTTATGCGTTACGGAGACGGAGACGGTGACGTCATGCAGCCGCGCGGGAAGCCTAAGTTAATGGGTAAAGGACGGCGAGTGCGTGACGTCATGCAGCCACGCGGGAAGCATAAGTTAATGGTTAATGGAGTCTGTTGAAAGAGTCCTGGGGCGTCGAGCGACCTGGGGCATCGAGCGAAGCGAAAAGAATACAGGCTGACTCCTAAAGGGGTGTACAAGATGCCAGATAAGAATACAGGGTGACTCCTAAAGAGATATACAAGATGCCAGAGAAGAATACAGGGTGACTCCTAAAGAGGTGTGCAGGATGTCAGAGCAAAATACAGGGTGACCCTTAAAGAGGTTTGCAAGATATCAGATTCAAATAATGGGTGACCCTTAAAGAGTTGTAAAAGATGTCAGACTCAAATACAGGGTGATCCTTAAACAGGTGCCCACGCGGGAAGCCTAAGTTAATGGGTAATGGAGACTGTTGAATGAGTCCTGGGGCTTCCAGCGAAGCGAGAAGCCCTCCTGAGCCTTTCTAACATGTGTAGCATTTGCAGCATGCGTCATTTGAAATGATATAACGTCTAGTCTTTCTTTAACTCGCAACGAAGGTCAAACTCTACAACTTTCCGTGCTGGTTACGACTGTTAAATGTACATACTGATCCCTTGAATCCTGGTTTGAATGGATTTTTGTAACGAGTAACTTCAAGAGGTATTTTTTATAAACTTATACAGGGCGTTCGCAGCAAGCCCTACTTTGTGATGTAACTAGTTTGATTTTAAAACTTTTGTTTCGTTGGTTTTTGTGTGAAGTTCGCGCAAAACGCGCAAATCAACTTTTTGTGGCATGTTTTGGCACTTTTTTGCCCAAATCGGTTTTTTGACATTACCTATCGAAAGAGCGACATCGAATTAGTCGAATAACCTACCAAAATATCAGTTTTTGCCTAAATCAAACTCGAAAAATGCGAGTTTGTGCTAGATTTTCGTCCGCTAATAGCATGCGACCTGCCTCTGCCAGGCCCGGTTGAACCAAGTGGGCCTTCACGCCCTGTCCGCTATAAGCGGACGAAAATCTAGCACAAACTCGCATCCCGCGAGTTTGTTTTGGGCAAAAACTGATATTTTGTTGGCTAATTCGAATAATTCCATGTCGCTCTTTCGATAGGTTTATGTAAAAAACTGATTTGGGCAAAAAAGTGCCAAAACCGTGCCACAAAATGTTGATTTGCGCGTTATCCGCGACCTTCACACAAACCCCAACGGAACAAAAGTTTTAGAGCTTGAAAAGTACTTTCCAAATCAAATGTCAAAATTAAAATATCTTGAAAAACAAGAGAGTTACAGCACAAAGTAGGGCTTGCTGCGAACACCTATAACTTACCCTATTCCAATACAAATGAAACAAGACGACAGACGGCTAATATGCTTACTTTTCATGAAAATTGATTTTAAAAATGGTATCAGAAAGTTCGATTGGTTGGTTCCTCAGTTCAGGGCCTGTGAAAACGTGCGTCATGTAGCCCCGTGTACTTTGGGTGTGTGTAGAATCTGTCTGATAACTGGTGTTAATTGTGATGGCTGTATTAGTGTGTGTTATCTGTTTTTAATTCAAGCTTATTTATCTATCCGAGTCAAAACACATACAAATATAAATTGCACTAAATGTCATTTCTCCAGTGTTAAACTGTTAGAATGGCACAGCCATTACCTTCTATCAAGTCCTGCATAGCACATGTTCTTGGTAACATGCTGTATTCAGAAGGTGCTCAGGTTCTTGTTTTTCACCACATCTACAAAGTTCTTCAGTACCGTATCTCCACTTCTTCAAATTGCATTTGCACCGACTCACACCAGTTCTCAGTCTGTTTAGCGTCATCCAAGATCCGCATTGTAAATTGTAGCCTGCTGCCGATTTCTCCTTCAACTCCCACGATCCTCCGGTAAGGACTACATACATTCGATTTTCAAGTAGTTCCATCTTTTGCAACCAAACGCCACCGTCAACGATCAACTAGTTTTGCACTTTGTTACTAGATGCCACCGTAGTCGGCTCCTGGCGACGAACGTTGGAACCCAAGAGTGTTAGTCAAAGATAACCTATAATTTAGCTTCACACAGGTGAAATTAGTGAAAAGTTCTTTTACATGCCATAAATCTATGACATGGGCCCGCCAGCTTTACTTCCCGTCCGAAGGAAGGCATACTGAAGTATTTTAACGCTCTCAAAAAATCCGACGACTTCGGCCGGGCTTGAATAAGGAAGTTGCTCTGTTACGCGGAGAAATATTGTATCCTTGAAATGTTTTTAGGCATAGTATTTGTTGCCTTGGTAACCATATAGGAGGCCTAGATGGCGTACCCTTGTATCCATGGTAACTAACCGCTCCATCCAGGTTAATCTATAGGCCTACTTATATAATAGAGCTGAAGAGTTTGTGTGTTTGTTTGTTTACGTGTTTAAACGCGCTATTCTCTGGAACTACCAGTCGGATTCGAAAAATTCGTTTTGTACATGATAGCCTGATCCAAGAAGAATAGTTTAGGCTATGTAGCATTAGGCTACACCTGTCAGGTAACCTTAAAGATTGATTTTTGTTCAGTAAGTCGAAAGAACAAGCGCTCCAGAACGGCTTCAATAATACCGAAGTCTATTGTTGCCATGTAATGCGGGCCGCATCACGTCGCCCCTACTAATGCTCTGGTGCAGAATGGCGAGCTGCTTATGAATTGTAGTCACTGGGACTAATTAGTGCAAAATGATTTCTTAGGCCCCTTAAAACAGTCATCATCATGACAATAGTATGCCTCTGTATAAGGGCGATGGTGTTGGTGCAGTATACTGAGGTTATCAGCTGCAATACGCGTTGGTGCTTTCCGATCCTTATCCTTGAGCGCTCTAGTTCTGTAAAGCAAATAAATCTACCGGGCGAAGCCGGGCACTACTGCTAGAATAATAATAATAAACAAAAGGATTTGCTACACGCGCCATGGTCTGTCCTTTTCGTCGAACGTGGCCGCACATTGTTGATCGTCCGCGGTGCCCATTATGGACGCAATAACCTGCAATAAAATGCAGATTGGACAAAAATGATTATACTAAACTCTTTCATTTGTTAAAACTCACTCGATTAGAGTCACATCATGACCCACAAAAGGAGCGATTGGATCAGGAAGTAGAACGAATTGATTTTCTGACTGAACACTGCAAACCAATGAGCCGATGGAAATAAAACCTGCCGCTACCCACATTAAAATGTTATGCAAATGAAACTAGCAATTACCCTCATGTTTAATCTGGTCCAGACCCTGGCTCTATTTACACCTAATATTTGTCAACATAAAATCATCCCTCTCATGTGATCCTTTTACAAAATATCATGTTATATTACATCATAATGTGCGCCGCTACATGAAGCCCGGGCTGACATATCCTCTGATCCGTTAAAGTTAGAGTTAATAATTATATTAATATATGTTGAGCTTGTTATTTGACGCTGATGACCCCAGAGAATTTGAATGAGTTTTTAAAGGATATGGACTCCATCTTGAGGATAGAATTCCTGATGAAATCTAATAAATGTAAAAGACAAATATTGGAATGCATCCGAAATAAATCAGAAACCTCAATGGACATCAAATTGCAGGTTAAAAGCTAAAGGAAGTAGGAGACAAGTGATGGACGAAGCAAAGAGGATATAAAAAGTAGGTTGGCTCAGGCAAGGAAAGCATTCCTACAGAAAAGGAATCTCTGGACATCGAATATGGATTTAGGTATTAGGAAGTCATTTTTGAAAGCCTTTGTCTGTAGCGTGCCGCTCTATGGAAGTGAAACTTGGACTTTTGGTGCAGCAGAAAAGAGGCGAATTAAAGCGTTAGAATTGTGGTGTTACAGGAGAATGATGAAGATCAGATGGGTAGATAGGGTTACAGACGAAGAGGAATTAAGACGAGTGGGAGAGGAGAGATGTTTCTGGCGACTGCTATTGAAGAGGAGAGATACGTTGGTAGGACACATACTAAGACGCCCAGGAATAACAGGCTTAGTTATGGAAGGAAGGGTCGAGGACAAGAACTGTAGGGGTTGACCAAGGTTAGAATATGTTAAACAGATTTCTTTGGATGTAGGTTATGGTAGCTATGTAGAGATGAAAGGATTAGCTCAGGACGGGGGGCCTTGGGGGGTTGCATCAAACCAGTCAAATGACTGAAGACTCAAACAACAACAACAACAACAACCATACATTTTAATTTACACTTATAGTCTATCTTACATTACTTTCAACTTTTTAATTTGGGGAAGGAATATATATTTTTCGTGACCATTTATCTCCCGATCATGAGTCCCGGGATATCCATTCTTTTACATGAAGTCCAAACCACAGGACGTAACAATTCACTTCGAAAATACTACATGAATTAACCTGGAATCGAACCCGGTCCGCCTTGGTGAGTCACAAGCAGATTGACCATTGCGCTATCACGTCCGTAATCTTAACTTATTATAGTTGACAATATGTTGAGCTTTGTTGCTATTGCCAGCCCCTTGTAGTCAATAAATAAATAAGTAAATCAATAATGAAAGAAAAAAGAACGGTAAAAATAAATCAATTAATTAATTAATTGAAATAAAATAAATACCGTAGAATAAATAAATACATGAATACAATGAATAAATAAAATGAAAGAAAGAGAGATGGAAAGACGGAAAGAAGGAAAAAAAGAAAGAAAGAATGAAAGAAGAAGAAGAGAGAGAGAGAAAGAAAGAAAGAATAAAGAAAGAAAGAAAGAAAGAAAGAAAGAAAGAAAGAAAGAAAACTGAAAGGTATGAATAAATAATCTCATTTATGAATTGAAATGAAATCAAATAGAATAAATTATTAAATAAATGAATCAATAAATAAATAAATGAAGAAATTAATACATAAATAAAGAAAGAATGTAAGAAATAAAGTAGGAAATATATAAATAAATAAGTACATAAATAAATAAATAAATAAATGAATGATTAAATACATAAATAAATAGATAACTATCCCTTGGCTTGTTGCGTGCCGCACACCCAGATATGTCAGCTATTCCACTTTATTGAGGGATGGCTCCAACAGGGATGTGGATCGAATGCGTAATATCCGGACAGGGGCTGCTGGAGATTGCCTTTCCTTCTCCACCGGGACAGCTTTAAAAGGGTAAATATTACGTCAACAAAACCTGCTTTAAGGTGAGTAGCCAACGTTGAAAATATAATGGTAATGATGGTGATTGTAAATTTAAACAGAGGAACAGTGACATCATCTGTCACTAAAAGTAAAACAAGAAGTGCCGTGACGAACTAAAGAGCCTACTTTTCTTAAAATTGAAGATTCATGCCAATGATTAATCTATATGGACCTATCTGGAATAATGACGAAATTAAGTTGGTAATAACGAAATTTCTAATCAGTTCAAAATATACCTGGCATAATGTAGCCTAATGTAGCACTACAGTTGGCAGCCCTAGTGAATGAATATATTCTTAGTTCCATCTCTTAAGGTACAGAATACAAAATTTGGTTGAAGTCCAATGAATAGCATGGACGTTACATGCAGTTAGACATTGAATCTATCATCATCATCATCATTTATTGCATGTGACAGGCCATTAAGACCCAGAGCAGAAAAACAAGGGAATACAATAAATTCTTGATTACAATATAAATAGCAAGCATAACGTAATATAGGCTATAACATTGTACTTCATAACAGGAAGAATGATTTCAGCTTCTCAAATAATGGTTGCATATATTAGACCAACGATTTCTATCCCTGGCATCTTCCATACTTGCATCTGGATCCACCTGGTTCAGTGCCAGCATAACTCGATCTTTCCATCTCGTTCTTGGTCGACCACTTGGACGTTTTCCCGTTGGCTGAAAATTGAACACACGGTTCGGGAGAGTACCTTCTGCTCTGATAATGTGTCCTAACCATTGTAATCTCTCTACTGATGTCTGCCTTTTTATAACGTCGATATAACTCCTCTTTACTCCGTCTTTCCCAACTGTCAGTTTCTGGGAAGTATTTTGGGCCATAGATTTTCCGCAGCATATTTCTTTCAAATGCACATATACGTTCTTCAAAAGTTCTTGGAGTCGCCCACGTTTCACAACCATACATTAAAACAGGTCGTACTAGGGTCATGTATAGGTGGATCTTGTTTTCCTGAGATATTAGACGTGACGTGAAAATTCGATTCATGCTATAGGAAACATGAGTAGCGTTGGTGATTCTTTGTCTTATTTCCTTTTCTATTTCACTTTTGTTTGACAATATTGATCCTAAATATTTGAATGATTCAACTGTCTCAAATTTGTGCATTCCAACGTCGATAGCGATCGGAATATTCTGTCGAAGTGATATAATCATGTATTTTGTTTTCGATTCATTAACCACCAACCCCATTTTCTTTGCTTCCAGTAGGAATCTTGATGTATCAGTCGTTACCTGATCCAAAGTGTTCCCCATGATCACCACATCATCAGCAAGTGCAAGAATTATGTCGGATCCGACCATCTCCATTTCCCTATTCCAACCAGTTCCACGTTTAATCTTTTCCAATGCTATATTGAAAAGGACTGGGGCTAGAGGATCTCCTTGTCTTAGTCCACTTTGAACGCTAAAGGATTCTGATTCTTGATTTGCAAACCGCACCTGGCATCTAGAGTCAGAGTAACAGGTCTTGATCAAACTTATGTACTTCATTGGGATGCCCATCTCGTGCATAGCCGTCCATAATACTATACGGTTTATACTGTCATAGGCCTGACGAAAATCAATAAAGATTAAATGCAATTCCTTGTCAAATTCGTAGAATTTCTCCATGAGTTGCCTCAATGTAAAGGTGTGGTCGATAGTAGACCGACCAGATAAAAAAACCACATTGGTATGAGCCTATAATGTCTCCCAAAAATGGCCTAAGTCGATTCATAAGCAGTGAGGTAAATTTTTTATATCCTATCTCGAGTAAGGCAATCCCTCGGTAGTTAGAAGGTTGTGTGGCATCACCTTTTTTAAAAATGGGGCATATCACGGCTCTTTTCCACTCACTTGGAATAAATTCTTTCCTCCAAATATTAACAATTAATTGTTGCAGATTTTCCATTAACACTGCTCCACCATACCTAATCAACTCGGCAGTAATTCCACTTCCTCCCGGAGCTTTGTTGTGCTTTAGAGATTCCACAATATGTCTTATCTCATCATGAGTTGGCTCAGGTACTTGCATTTCCGCCGTCATCATTGGCACCTGTGCATTTATAGCATCCATCTCAACATGAACATTTAGTAACTGATCAAAATGTTTTCCAAATAGATCTGCCTGTTCTTCTTCTTCGTCCTTTAGTATTAGTGTATGTTGCTTGTAGATTCCCCTCGCAGGGTTAACCATTCTAAAGAAGGATCTCGATGCTTTCTTGGATTCCTCTATTGCTGTCAGTAGTGCCTTACCATGATCCCGTTTTTTCTGTCGGATAAGTCGATATGTCATACGTCTCACTTCCATATACGCTGCATTATTATCTTCCGATGGATATTTCACCCATTGCAATCTTTTTATTGTTCTGTTTTTCACTGCGACTTGACACTCATTATCAAACCAGGGTTTGTTTTTGGTTTTTGGTCGCTGTCCCAAAACTTTATTTGCACTTTGTAGAACTGCCCTCCGCAAAACAGATCACTGCCCTTCCACATCTTCTAATGTATTTGATGTAGATAGGCACTCCTTGATTCTATCTTGATATTCTTCCCTCACAGACGTAAGGGCCAATTTATCTTTGTCCGGGATGACCATTTCTTGCTTTCGCTTTCGCCATTTGGTAGACAGCTTGAGGCGCAATTTCATTACTACTAGAAGATGATCTGAATTCATATCCGCTCCACGGAATGTTCGTACTTGTTCAACACACCCACGGTGTGTACCATCTACTATTATGTGATCAATCTGATTCCTCGTATCTCCACCTGGTGATATCCATGTTGCTTTATGTATTTCTTTACGTGGAAAATATGTGCTGCTGATGACCATTCTTCTGTCATATGCAAATGTGATCATTTTGATACCATTTTCATTGCTATTGACATGGAGACTATCTGGTCCGATGGTTGGACGATATTCGTCTTCACGTCCAACTTGTGCATCAAAGTCACCCAGTATGAGATGAATAGCATGTTTTGGTAAATGATCTACAGTAGATTCCAATTCTGCATAAAAGTTATTTTTCACCTCCTCCTCCGCATCTTTTGATGGTGCATGACAATTTTCAACACATATCTTATATGGGGATGCTTTCAAGATCAGTGCACAAATTCGATAATTTATGGGCAGCCACTTACTAACAGCAGAATATATCTTATTATGTACAACAATTCCAACTCCCGAAGTCCATTCAGGTCGATCTTCGTTACTATTAAACATCATATATTGATTTCCAACATTCATGATCCCTTTCGGTAGTCTTGTCTCTTGGACTGCTGTTAGTATACACCCGTAATTACCCAGCACTGATTCCAGCTGCTTCATTCCTCCTGTCATGATTGACCTAACATTCCATGTACCAATTCGAAAACCAATCAGTCCTTTAATAAAGCCTTTGTCGTCAACCTTAAAATCATTCCTGTATTTTCCTTTCTTTGATAAGTGTAATTTAAAACTATCAGGATATCAGCCTGATGAGCTTGAGTCCAGTGGTGGGGTTGCCACCTACGGTTTCTGGACCATCGGGTTTGTTATCAAAGTGCCTTCTTCTAGACAGGTTGCTTCCACTGCAGCTTAAAGTGCCCCATCTACACTTACCCCAACCTGGGGTCCAGGTTCTATGCCATTGTACTTCTGTAGGATCTTCTGCCTTTAGGAACGGTTTCCCCTTCCAAGGACATAGAAAGTGCCCTAACCCCTAACAGCACAACCATCAACTATAAGTGACCGTTGGCCAAATATAGGGGAGACTCCTTATCCCGTTGACATAATACAAAAAGGATATCTATTAAAAAAAGCTTCATATAAAATTTGCTATCAATACAAAAGATAATACAAAAAGTAGGAATCTCCAGCTACTTCAAGGAGAAAGGGTGTGCACATAACCTAAAATGGTATTTGAATCTATCAGCGCGCGTAAAATCATGTGTTGGTCAAAAATAATCTGAAATATTATGATCTATTGTCGTGCCAATTCTGGATGATATCGATTTATTAGTATAGAAGTTACATGTATTTTAAAATTGGACTTATCAGCAAGCTTAGAATCATGTTGGCAGGACTGGCATATATTAGTTACTCCAAATTATCTAAAATGTCAGGTACTATATGTGTCCAAGTTTAGAGCTGTTGGCTTGCATACTTTCTGATATATTGATATTACGGTAAAAATAAAGACAGAATTTATTAATAGTTGGCAGCCTTGGTTGCTCTTAAGAATACGCATATTCATATATGTTATGGTACACATAGCACATGCGAAATTTGGTTGTAATCCAATTGATAATATAGAAGTTACATGTATTGAAAAATTGGTCCTATCATCAGGCTAAGAATCATTTTTGCAGGACTGGCGTATATAAGTTACTCCAAATTAATCTAGAAAGCCTGGTACTATACGTGTGCATAGTTTAAAGCTGTCGGCTTGCATACTTTCTGATATATTGGTATTTGGATAAAGAAAGATAGAAAGAGCATTTATTAACAGTTGGCAGCTCTGGTGATTCTTAAGAATACGCTCAGTCATATCCGTGTATGTACACATAGTACATACGAAATTTGGTTGAAATCCAATTGATACTGTAGACGTTATATGCATTTAAAAATTGGACCTATCAGGAAGCTTAGATTCATTTTGGCAACACTGTCATGTATGGCCTCCTGAAAATTAAACCGAAATATTATTAACTATATGTGTGCCAATTTTGGAATAGCTCCCATGCATATCCAACATGGAGCTCAATTCAATGCGAGGTTTCAGCACTGGCATTATTTGCAAATATTCTGGTGATCTTTACTCATACCAAATTTGGTTTTGATTGCTGCAGCCGTTTAGGAGTTGATAGGAGAGCAGACAGACGAACAATCAGACCGACACTCATTTGCTCGGATCGATCTCATAAGTCTACTTTATGTTCGACGATGTAAATATTATATGTCAGAAAACTGTATCATAATGAGGGTCATTATAACACTATTTTTTCATCATTATGAAACAGTTTCTCCCAGCAATCAAAGATCAAGAAACAGTAGTGTGACCAATTAGGTAAGGATAGCATCGCACCTTCGCTTACTTCCACGGCCTCCTATTATAAAATTCAATGCGTGGCTAGTGTAATACTGGGGGTATTTGAGGAGGCCATGGTCAAATTCAAGGTCCCATGCGCTCTGTTCAGTACATAAAACTGGCGAAATCTCGACTGATATTTATGAATATTTATGTCGAACATAAAATAGTTACAATTATCGTCGAACATAAACAGTCGTATGGAACTCGCCTATAATGGTAATTAAGACACTCGTATGGAAATTATAAATTATAAACAAACTCTTTTCTTAATTATCGTCATTATAGGCTCGTTGCATAATGTACTATTTTCCTAATTTTTGCAAAATATGAAAAGTTGACTAGAAATAGTGTAATGAACGTAGAACAGTTCGTATATTTTTCGCCTACTTTTCACATTTTGCAAAAATAAGGAAAAAGCAGACATGAGATCGGGCAAATGTGTGTCTGTCTGGATGTGTGTGTCCCCCCCCCCCCCCCTATCAACTCTTAAACGGCTGCAGCAATCGAAACAAAATTTGGTAGGAGTAAAGATCTATACCTGAACATCTCACGGCCATATGTGAAAATGATGTCAGTGCTACCAACTGCTGAAAAATCGTAATTGACCTTTGAGCTCCATGTTGGAAGGTATGAATGGGAGCTATTTCAAAATTGCCAAACGTATAGATTGCCCCAGAGGAGTGCGTTAGGCCTCGGCAGCCGGCACAGTTCATATCCTCGCCGCTAGATAGGGGCTTCATTCATTCCATTCCTGACCCGGTCGGAGACTGGAAGCAGGCTGTGGATTTTCATTTTCATAGATAATAATATTTCAGTTTAATTTCCAGGAGACCATACATGGCAGTGTTGCCAAAATGATCATAAGCCTGCTGATAGGTCCAAATTTTAAATGCATATAACTTCTACACTATCAATTGGATTTCAACCAAATTTCGTATGTGCTATGTGTACATAATCAGTTATGACTGAGCGTATTCTTAAGAGCCACCAGGGCTGCCAACTGTTAATAAATGCTCTCAATTGTTTTTATCCAAACACCCATATAACTGAAAGTATGCAAGCCGACAGCTTTAAATTATGTACACGTATAGTACCTGGCATTCTATATTAATTTGGAGTAACTTATATATGTCAGTGCTACCAACATGATTCTAAGCCTGCTGATAGGTACAACTTTAAATACATGTAAATTCTATACTATCATTTGGATTTCAACCAACTTTCGTGTGTGCTATGTGTACCATAACAGATATGACTATGCCGATTGTTAAGAGTAACCAGGGCTGCCAACTGTTAATAAATACTGTCTCTATTTTTGTTAACCTAATATCAATATATCAGAAAGTATGCAAGCCAATAGCTCTAAACTTTGCACACGTATTGCACCTGGCATTCTAGATTAATTTGGAGTAACTAATATAGGCCTACGCCAGTGCTGCCAACATGATTCTAAGCCTGCTGATAGGTCCAATTTTAAAACGCATGTAACTTTTATACTAACTAATGGATTTCATCCAAAATTGACACAACAATAGATCATATTATTTCAGATTATTTCTGACCAATACATGTATGTCATTGTTGCCAACATGATTTCACGCGAGCGGTTAGATCCTATGTTTAACTGCATGTAACGTCCATTGGACTTCAACCAAATTTTGTATTCTGTACCTTAAGAGATGGAACTAAGAATATATTCAGTCACCAGGCCTGCCAACTGTAGGCTACATTATGCCAGGTATACAGTATTTCGAACTAATTAGGAATTTCGATATTACCAACTTAATTTCGTCATTATCCTAGATAGATCCATATATGTAGATTAATCATTGGCATTATTCTTAAATTTTAAGAAAAGTAGGCTCTTTAGTTCGTCACGGAACTTCTTGTTATTTACTTTTTGATCCGCCCTCGTATGAATCACTAGCTTAGGAGCTCCGCGGGACAAAGGTCATCGCTTATTCGTGCTACTGAATTATTTATTATTATTTTACTTTATTTAATTCACGAATTAGTTGTAATAAATTCCAGTCGAGATTGTTAGGACCTCACACCTTCCCGCTTGCTGTATGTTTTGTCGGTGAATTTAGATTCCCTCGTGGCATCAGGCAGCGTGGTTGAGCCGTCCCATCTCAGCTGCATACGGAATGAGGAAAGAAAGCCGACACCTTGCCTGAGTATCACACATTCCCTCGTGGCATCAGGCAGCGTGGTTGAGCCGTCCCATCTCAGCTGCATACGGAATGAGGAAAGAAAGCCGACACCTTGCCTGAGTATCACACATTCCCTCGTGGCATCAGGCAGCGTGGTTGAGCCGTCCCATCTCAGGTGCATACGGAATGAGGAAAGAAAGCCGACACCTTGCCTGAGTATCACACATTCCCTCGTGGCATCAGGCAGCGTGGTTGAGCCATCCCAACTCAGCTGCATACGGAATGAGGAAAGAAAGCCGACACCTTGCCTGAGTATCACACAATCCCTCGTAGCAGACAAAGTGCTGCAGGTATCGAACAGCGCAGTGACGATCGCTGCAACTGATTGGATCAGACAAGCAACGGTTTGTGTTTTATCTCACTGCGGATTACATTTGTCTGTTTTCGTGTAAAGGCGCCTGTTGAGAAACACAGCGTGGCTACAGGAACCAACAAACACCATTGAGTATATGGAACAAGTAACAAGTAGTTCCGTGAAGAACTAAATGGGCTACTTTCATATATCCTACTTATGTTAATTGCCTCTATCAACATACAAAGTTTCTGTTTGATTGCTGTATTAGATTTGTAGATATTGAGAACTGTCTAAATATTTTGGTTGGTCGCCATGTTGGATTTTTATATATTGTAGGCCATAGAGCTATGTACTATTAAATGAAGATTATTGTGTAGGTTTATTATTCAAACATCAATCGCATGATTAGGGCACAAGAGATTAAAACGAGATTTTAAAATTGCGCACAGCCGCCATCTTGTGGTTATGTAAACAATGGAACTAAATTTGATGCTAGTGCATTACAATGTGTACGAACATTTACTAAACCAAGTTTCACTGCGCTCAGACTGTTAAATCGCGAGAAAAGTCTATTTAAAAGTTTCAACTTCGCTTGAGCGCCATGTTCGTTTTGTAGTTAAAAGGTTTTTGAAATTCTCATAGAAGAACGTCTAGTAGTGCCCTTTATCACCGTACAAAATGTCAGGGTGATATGAGTAAAAATTTCGGAGATATACAGAATGCCGGTGAAATATTTCGCACAGCTGCCATGATGGATTGGTGAGACGTATTAAAATTGGAAGGGAACGTTCGAGATAGCGCCTTATTTCACCACATTCACATTGTTGTTGTTTCATTTGAGGGGTTGTACCATTGTGATCATATAGCCCCGTATACTTAGGTGTGTACACATCTAAGTTAGTCTGATAAGTTGTGGATTTTATAATAGTATGTGTATATGTAATTCCCTTGAGGGTTGGGAAGGCTCCGGCCGTGGCCTTCAGTTAGGAACAATCCCAGCATGTTCCTGACGTGAAAGTGGGCATATCACGGCGAACCACTTCAAGGATTTCTGAGGTGGGAATCGAACCCATCTCTTCCCAATTTGCCAAGAGTGCTTGGTGCTAAAGCACGAGGTACAGTCATCAAATGAACACAGACTGTCAGACAAGTTCAAAACACTCACAAGCACACGTGGCTGATGACCGTTGGGTGTTAAGCTCATGAGACGAATTAACATTATTATAATTTAAATGTTTATAATGTTGTTAACAAAAGAAACGACGTACATTAAGAGATTCTATGTAATAACTTGTTAACCGACTGAAGAGTTGCAATATCTATTATGAACTGTCTCAGGGCCGCATTAACCATCTAGCCGATATATCAACTAAAGTCTTCTGATTTGATTTGCTCTCCGGTGTTGTCCTTGTTGACACGATAAATGATTAATTCTGTGATTCATTGCAATGTCAATATGTGGGCCAATTTGTGAATTATTTCACTGAACTCTCTGTCATTGTCGAAGTGTTTACGATACCTTGTTTTTACTGGTCAAACGATAAATAAACTCCCCGTTGTCTATGTCACATCGTACCACTCACCTCTAGAGCCACCAGTTGGCTTATGCAATCAGCAAATTTCATCAATGAACAGTCGCAGTTAGAACTTTATGTCCAGCTTTCTAAAGACAAATACATTGATATTATTGTGATGTAAGCCATTTATGAAAAGAAAATAGGTTCATGAGATCACCTTTTGTCCGCGTTTATGCTGTGCCCGTTTCCCAGACCTCACGTCAGCCCGGAAATCAAACGTGATGTCCAAGAAATGGTACATGGTCGTAACAAAACAAATTAGGAGTCCCTGAAATATATATCCGGAAAAACTACCAAAAATCAAATGCAAACACGGGCAGGCAAGAGATCTAGCATCTCGGGTCGTTTAACGGGATAGGTGAGAAAGGTTGCCTCAGATATATATTTGATAAATAAAATAGGATAGTATCACTCAGTCAGGAAATGGAACAAGCTGCAGGAATAATTTAAGATAACTAAGATAAAATGGTCTCTTTTATTTAAGAGGAGACGAAACAAAATAAATAAATAAATAAATAAATAAATAAATGCACTCCTGGAATCAAATTGGTTTTATGCTTATGTTGGGATCATGGATCCATAAGTCCTAGACTACCAATTTGATTGTCCTATATAATTTCTGTGGGGTAATGTGAATCGAAGTTAATGTTCCAGTGTTCGTCGAGTAAGCTGAATAAAATTAAATACAATATTTTTTCGTTGCACTGCACTGTCACTGATTTCAGCTTTTGAATGAATAAATTAAATTTGGCTATCACATTATTCACTTGCCCATAAACACATATTTTAAATACACTGAAAATTCACACATAAATTTAATTAAAGTGAAGGATAATTATCGTTGGTTAAATACGAATTTAAATTATCGCAAAGAAATAATTTACAAATATTTACAATTATCATCTGACATTGTAGCAGAGTAATGTGCAGATAACGTTGAGATAATCTCATATAAAATTAATATTCATCAAAAAACCATTGTTATAAATAATCTAATAATTATGATTATTATTATTCCGAATCCTGGACCATATTGTATTAATCTGATCATCAAATGCAAATACAGTCATTGAATTCCAAAATATAAATTGTTATAAACAAATTATCACAAATTCCTTCCATAAATTTATTATAATATTAGCGAAAATTAATTAATTAATGAATGAAAGTAGAAATGTCATCAACAATTTAATTGGTTATAGTCCTGATAATGCAAGGCCAGATTTGACTGAATCCTAGAAATTAGTATAACTGTTTCATAAATTCGTATCACTAGCACTTCTATCACAGCATTTAATATTGCATTATATTAATCGTCGAATACGTTAAGCATGCATCTAACAAATTACTAAATGAGGATTGTGTTACACAGACACATCCTTCAAACATCAAACGCACAATACTAGTAGAGAAATTCTTATTATCTCTCACTTCCAATCTTTAAATATTCATATTATTATTCTTCTTGGATAGGCCAACTGACTCGCATCCAATATGTTGCCACGAAATAGGACCACTTATTTAATGTGCCCATAACATAATTATAACTACATGCTTTCTTTAATATGTGCTGTGCAAAATATCATAATTCAAAAATGCCTGATACGACTCGAATCTGTCAGCATAATAATCCAGCATATTATAATTACTAGGTTCGCTAACCAATAAATTATTATTATTATTAACTGATCTATAATGCATAAAAACTCATCTAATAATATCGTTTAATAAGGTAAATACGATCAACCATCGCTGCCAAAAACTCGGAAATATCGTTCGCAATCGCATCAAAATTTAATTGCGTGAATATTCACAATCCAAAAAAAATTAATTTAAATTTATAGAACAAGACAAGAAATTCAAAGTTATTATGATCGAAGAAAAATGTGTGAAATGATATTAAATCAGCAAGATCTTATTCCTAAAAAGCTCTAGTATGTTCGAAAAACAGGCATAATCTCAAAGTCATCCGAAAATAAAACAATCAATTAGTCATTGTTATGGTTTGTCATGGGGTTGCAATGAGTGTAGAATGGACTCACTGCCCTTGAATTTGGTGTTATGTCCCACGATGTCATGGTGTTTAGAGATGCCTAAATCTGCTGGATCGATGATGTAGAAATTAATAAAACGCCAGCAACACCGTGTAGATTATGAGGTGTAATTGTATCTTCAAATCCTGGTGTCCATTCATGTTCGTGAAATTACCCTTAAAGAATCTAAGCTGTCATCATGATCTTCACTGTATTAAAATTCATAAGTGTTCCCACGAGGTTCATTGTGTGTGAAGTTAACATTCCAGAAAATTCAAGTTCCCAATATGTCATTTGACTGTTCGGCACTATTCTATTGCATTTCCACATTCAGTAAATCTTGATACTCTGTTGTAATAATAACAGTAACGTACATCTAATTGTGTTCTATTCCTAATGTCTAGTAGAACAATACTCTTCTAAAACTAGTAGTTTAATCTCTTGTATAATGAAGTTGTGATTTTAGCATGACCAAACTGTGCTTACATGTGAAGTTGAACTGTTCGTAAGAGTCAGTCTCCATGATTGTGTATATTTCTGATGTGGTGTCAAATAATGTTAAATACGTACTCACATTAACTCCATTAGCACACACGTTTCACTGAGTTTAACATTCTGCAGTACACACGTTACCGGTTTTCGTGCAGTAAAACGAACTCACGTTCACATAAGAACAGACTATTCCGGGCGCGCTAAGAAATTTCACAACCACGATAAAGACAGGTGTGTGAGTTTCAAACGTGTATAAGCCTCGGATGAAATACTGCCAGTCAACTGCTCGTCGGTTCGTAGAAGCACACTGCCCTTGTCATCACGTGGTGTGGGTAACATGTGCGCTCACATACTCCTAGAGGCTGACGTCATATCCAGCGGAGCTCGACACGGTATAGACAGACAAAAACACCTGGCGTTTTGCCACAATAAAAATCTGTTAGTGGAATGACATTCGGAGACTGAGATACAATTGTCTGTTAGGTAGTGAGCCCGAAGGCTGGTTGGATCCTCAAAAAGCACCGCCGTTACGTTATGTGAGTAGATACCCACAAAAACCCAAGGCAGCGCTATTTTGAGGTGTTCTAGGCAAGAAGAGGAGTGAGGTAGTTTGCCATTGCTTTCCTCACTGAGTCAGAACAGTAGTCCTAACCCTATGAGTAAAACCTTTCACAGCATTCACAGGCACTGACTGTGCCCTGAATGCCATTACTAAGCACCACCCATACCTCAGTAGCTTCCATATAATCACAGCCATGAGTGAGACTGAGACATCGGTGAAAAGCCACCTTTTACTCTAGCCTGTGCCAACAGACAAATGCAAATGTACTGCATTCATCAAGGGATGGCAAACAGGCCTATAAATATTAATACCAATTCGTATGTTACCCATAACATAATTTCGTGTTAAAGATGCCACAATAATCGTCGATAGCCTATGCTTCCAATCTCATCACAGCTGATGTGAGCATAATGCAATCTTGATTTCGGTCACATATTAATAATTGTAATAATTAAAATAAATTAATGTATAAACACATAAAAGTTTTGCCCTATAAAGGTTGCCGCGTTTGGATCGTTAAGTGATCATCATCAGATTCTTTACATTTGGGCTATTAAATCTATGTCTACAAGTTTGGGTTATGATATTTAGAATAATATGTAGCCTACATTTATTTAGCTACAGCGGTTATTATAAAGCAGGAATACTTATCAAGAATTTAAGATGTATGTGATTTTTTGGTTAATTAGTGCTTCTTCACGTTTACTTTCTTAGAGTGATTATGTGACTCTGTTATTCACTCATACGAGAGTACAGGAAGATTGGAATGAACTCTCAATTGCCTGTTCTGGATGTTCTCAAGATGCCGAGGCTCAACTCACATCATCCATCTTCGCGTGGTGCTCTCGCCTTGGCCAGTGGGAATGTCTACACTTTAGAAGAATGGAGGAGTGGCTGGAAAGTTGCCACAGACAGTTTCCTACACAACGTCTTTTCTGGTAAACATCTTCCTAGTGGACATCATCTACCGCGTAATCTCTGGACCACACTGAATCGGGTGAGGACAAATAAAGAACGATGTAGGGACGCCCTTTATAAGTGGAAATATATTACATCACCGGAGTGCGACTGTGGAGCCTCTCAACAAGCAATCTCCCATATCGTAAGCCGTACAGTGGACATTTCAATATAATTAAATCTTGCTCCCGGGAAACATGTTTCTTCTCTGTGTATATTTGTACTTGTATATAAGGTGCGTTCAAAAAGTAACGAGCTGGAGGCTGGAATGCGCAAACCGGTGAAGACATCGGCTAATCGTGGTGTGTGTAACGAGGTGTGGTTCCGACCAAAGCGTCACAGCCCGTCGCTGGAGGGCACGCGTGCACGTCACGTGACGATACAAAGCGAGCAGCAGCATGCATCAATCGTCCAACGCTGCCAGTTGCATTGCAATCAGTGACATGGAGGCGTCAAACGAAGAGCAAAGAGGTGTTGTTCGGTTTCTGACAGCAGAAGGAGTAGGGGGAACGGACATTCGTCGCCGAATGTCACAAGTGTACGGCGAACACTGCATGTCCCTTGCAAGGGTCAAGGCGTGGCACAAGCGCTTCAGGGAAGGACGGGTGTCGTTAGACGATGATGCCCGGCCTGGGGCACCCCTCTGCATTACCGATGACAACGTCCAGCTGGTTGATGCACTCATTACCCAGGACCGCCGAGTGACAGTGAACACCATAGCCGCCGTGGTCGGAAGTGTGCAGACCATTATGAAGGAACGACTGCACTTGCGCAAAGTGTGTGCCCAATGGCAGGTTCTCGGCTACCCTCCATATAGTTCAGACCTCTCTCCCTGTGATTACGCCATGTTTGGTCCCCTGAAAACGGCTCTGCGGGGCCAACGATTCACCTCGGATGCCGAAGTCCAGCTGTACGTATGGAAGTGGCTCACATCGTAGCCCAGAGAATTTTATGAGACAGTCATTCACCGCCTCGTGTCACAGTGGGACAAGTGCCTCAACAGCCAGGGCCAATACTTCTAACATACAGGTACTGGTTTCTGTAATTATGCCTGCGGCTCGTTACTTTTTGAACGCAACGTATCTACTTCTTGCCATACGCTAAATAAATACTAACTGTCAGGTTACAGTTACATGACTTGTTAGTTTAGTGAGTGTCACCACGCCGCGTTTGGTTAACACACTAAATATTCCAAAGTGAAATAATAAAGTAGTAAGATTGAGCGACGAACCTGGAGCGAGTCGGCAACAAGATGAAGACAATATAATCACTGAACGATCAACAACAACAACAAACGAAATTACTTCAAAGAAACCCAAACCTCGCCAACAGAAGACAAAGACAGACGATACTCTTATGGTTTCGTTCAAACAAGTCATGGACTCCAAGCGTTAGACCACATCCTTTGTCGTATGTAGTTCACTAAATTGTTATAACGTTTATTTCTTTCCTATTTTGTTATCCTAAAAACTTAATTTCCGAGTTGTCTTCTCAGCCTGAAGGACTACAACTGTGGATTTTTAAGGGATCAGGTAAACAATTACAATTGGGTACTGTCGTGTTGCTGAATTGTTGTTGTTTGTCTCTTAAGTGTTTTGACAGGTTTTATTCAGCTCTCCATACCTCCCTGACCCGATCTAATCGTTTCATCTGTACATAGCTACGACACCTTACACCCCAGACAATCTGCTTAACATATTCTAATCTTACAGTTCTTGTCCTCGACTCTTCTTTCCGTAACTAAGCTTGCTATTCCTGGGTGTCTTAGTATGTGTCCTACCAACCTATCACTTCTCTTCATTAGCAGTCTCCAGAAACATCTCTTCTCTGCTACTCGTCTTAATACCACTTCGTTTGTAACCGTATCTACCCATCTGATCTTCATCATTTTCCTGCAACACCACATTTCAAACGCTTCTATTCTCCTCTTTTCTGCTGCACCAACAGTCCATGTTTCACTTCCATATAGCGCCACGCTCCAGACAAGCGCTATCAAAAATGACTTCCTTATACCTAAATCTATATTCGATGTCTACAGATTCCTTTTCTGTAGAGATGATTTTCTTGCCGGAACCAACCTACCTTTTATATCCTCTTTGCCTCGTCCATCACTGGTTATTTTGCTTCCTTAATAAAAAAAGTCTCTAACTTCCTTTAGATTTTCACCTACGAATTTCACGTTCTGATTAATTTCGGCTGTATTCCATTATTTTCGTTGTGACTGATTTGCATCATGAATTACTCCCTCAAGACTTGAAATAAGCGTGCTGGTCTCAAGTCCAGTTACGCCGTTAGGCCATGTTACAGGGAGCAAGTGACGGTGTATTTTTGAACGGAATATCACCAACTCAGTTCCATGACTCTTCCCCTGTCAAATATTTAATCCTGTTTGGCAATGAAGACGATGAAGACGAGTATTAAATGCTCTGAGGAACAATTGCCTCGAACACTCAGGGATAAGATCTCTGTGAGATAAGTAATAATTTGAGTTTTATCGCCGTCTTCCCTCTCTGGCTGTCACTAATATATCACGTTCTCCCGTCATCAAAGTTTTACACCCCTAATTTGGCTTGGTGGCTTCAAATGAAACAGAATTCTTAATAAAGGTCTTAGTGATGAAGTCATCGTGTTGGCAGCATGTTTAGTGGATCTTCCCCTTTTAGCTTAATTAGGGAATTTCTGGAGTACAACCTGCAAAATATACTCAGAGATTATGGATCGTCAATGCCATTACAAGAAAGTATTAACGCTTCCAGATTGCTGGAGATTGAGGTGCAATAACTTATACGCTTTCTTAGCCTATGTTCATTTATGAAACAAGATGTTCAGTAAAGAACATATAGCCTACTTTCTCCTAAATGCATGGGTATTGTTATAACTCTTAGTCCTTTTCAAGGATTATAATTGAATATGGTTGTAGTAGATTGTTGAAATACAACGTGTAATACGGATATTAAACATGAATACGAGGTGCCCTTTGCTAGTGCTACCTCTGTAAAAAGTTCTTCCAATTCGGTTTCATCGTGTTTGAATCGATATGGGGAATCGATTTGCACACATACATGGCCGCTATCTGCAAATTATTCAGTCAAAAGATGCTTCCCACAAAAAGGTATGTTTCTGCAATATTTGGTAGAGATCACATGATTAGGTTGGTAGTAATTCGATTGAAGCTTTTAACATTTGGGTGGCCACCATTACGTTTCCGTCAAAATGGTGGCGATATAAAACATAACACTGAAGTGCCCTTTTCTAGTGCTACCTCTGTACCAAATTTCGTTCAATTCGGTTTCACCGTGTTTGAAAAGCTATGGGGAATTGATTTGCACACATACATGGCCGCCGCCAGCAAACTATTGGGCTCATGACCTTCTAGTTTAGTCAAAAGACGCTCGCCATATAAATATATGTTGTTGCAAAACTTGGTAGAGATCGGATGATTAGGTTAGTCATAATTTGATTTAAGCTTTTCATATTTGTGTCGCCGCCATTACGTTTCCATTAAGATGGCGGCGATATAAAACATGACACTGAGGTGCCCTTTGCTAGTTCTACCTCTGTACCAAATGTCGTTCAATTCGGTTTCACCGTGTTCGAATTGATAGGGGGGGGGGGGGGGGGAACGGACAGACATTCAGAGTACACACTCACACACAGACAGACACACAATTTTCGGCCCTGTGTAGATCGCATAAGTCTACTTTCAATTTTTGCAAAAATCGAAAGTAGGCTATAAATCAGCTTATGAGATCACCTTTTGTGTGTCGCCGTAATAACTTCTAAACGGCTGAAGCGATTTCAATAAAACTCGATAAGGTCATAGTAGGACCAACCATTTCGACCGACCCCGATCGTGCCCTTCAAATTATATTCTGTTTCATCAATCCCATATGGCGACTGTGCGAAATATTTCACCGGCATTCTATATCTCCTAAACTATTACTCATATCACCCTGAAATTTTGTACGGTGATCAAAGGAACAAACAGACATTCATCTATGTGACTTTCAAAAACCTGTTAACTACAAAACGAACATGGCGACCAAGCGAAGTTGAAACATTTAAATAGACTTTTCTCGTGATTTAGCCATCCGAATGCAGTGAAACTTGGTAAAGCCATGCATATACATCTAATTTAGTTCAATTGTCTACATAACCTCAGGATGGCGGCTGTGCTAAATTTTAAAATTAAGTTTTTATTTCTTGTGGTCTAATCGAAATCAACGTTTTAATAATGATCGTACTCAATATAATACTAATATAATAATCCTCACCTATAATACATAACTCTATGGCCTACTTTTATTAAAATTCAACATGGCGACGTTCCGAAACATTTAGATGGTTCTCAATATCTACGAATCTATTACAGCGATCAAACTTAAAATTGGTATGTTCATAGAGGCAATTAATTTAAGTAGGATGTATGAAAATGGGCTATGTAGTTCTTCGCGGAACTACTTCTTTAATGGGAATTAACAGTGTTGACCTATTCAAAGAAACATATAGGCTAAAGCTACTGTTATTTGTCCATTCACAGGAATGATCCATTGTTACTTGAGGATTTACCCTTTTTTCTAAGCCTTGGAGAGCCTCCGTGGCTCAGGCGGCAGCACGCCGGCCTCTCACCGCTGAGTCCGTGGTTCAAATCCCGGTCACTCCATGTGAGATCTGTGCTGGACAGAACGGAGGCAGACAGGTTTTTCTCCGGGTACTCCGGTTTTCCCTGTTAAAATTTCATTCCAGCAACACTCTCCACTATCATTTCATTTCATCTGTCATTCATTTAATCATTGCCCCAGAGGAGTGCGTCAGGCCTCGGCAGCCGGCACAGTTCATATCCTCGCCGCTAGATAGGGGCTTCATTCATTCCATTCCTGACCCGGTCGGAGACTGGAAGCAGGCTGTGGATTTTCATTTTCATTTTCTAAGCCTTGGTGTATGATAAAAACAAGTTTCATATTCCCTCAAAATACTAGTTTCTCATCAGGAGCTTGGAAGTTGAGGTCTCTCCAAGAAATACGCTACGCCACAGCTCATGTGTTTATAGTGACAAGCTATCTTCGGACTCGGAAGATAGTTGTTTTGAACCTCTTAAACGGTTTCCCAGTTTCATATCCAGGTATCCCCCACCATGCTGCCTACTAACAGTCACGTCCCACCCCTTCATAACCCTACAGCCACCGTCACTGGACTGCTGAAGACTGCGTGAGTTATGGCGTTCCCCTGCTTGCCGGGCTCAGGTCGTACAGCACCGTGAAAAGGGTAGTCTACCAACAGGAGCTTTGTCTCGCCATTATTCCTCGCTTCCTGGAGGACGCACAATATGCAATCAATCAGCTGAACTATAGCAGTGTCCGTAGTGAATAGTGATTGACGTCCGCTGCCTTCGAAACGGGAGCGGACCAAACACTTGCTACTGGCTGAGGTTCCATTGCCTCCAGGACTTAGCGAGTTGGGGATTGGACATCGTGAACTCGGGTGTGGTGACAATGTTATGGCTCTTATTTTGATGATGATGATAATTGTTGTTTTAAGGGGCCTAACATCTAGGTTATCGGCCCCTTATGGTTTGGGTTATCGTGAAGATGATAATGAAATGTAAACTATGACTAAAACTAACTACTAACTTATATACTAGAAGAAGAAATGGAAAACAAAAGGAGAATAAGGCAAATAAAGGACAGGAGGAAAAGAAATGCCTTCAACCCTCGACGAATGCAGATTGAGGGACTTGGAAGAAGGAGAGCCGTGAAAGGCAGATAGAAAAGTGAAAGAGGAGAGGGTCCGCCCCAGAGGTAATGGAAGAAATGGGGAAAACTGGATCCAGCTCAGGAATCCCTCGGGGTTGCCAACTCTCGATCTCACCAGCCGTGAGCCCCTGAGGGTGTAGCACTATCTAGGGTGCACCAGAAGTGGTGGTGCTACAAACACCCTGCCACCTTGAGGGCCTTGTGCAGAAGGCAGGAGATAGCAGGAAAAGAAAAAGAAGGCTGACCCCTCGCAGAAGGAGGGTATCAGAAAAGATGAGACAAGGACCAATTAAGGAGGGAAAGGAAGAGACTTCCTAAGCCTCGGATACCCTAATACCGTCGGGGTTGGAAGAGAACAAGAGTTGACCAAGTGAGGTCAACAGGAAAGAAGACGGAGAGGGGACCAGCACAAGTAAGTGGAAGCAATGCTGGACTCAGCCAGGCCCCGTGGTCGCCAACTCACGTCCCATAGATGTGAGCCCCTGGGGGGAGCTCTTATTTTAGAACTTAAAAGGTTCATTCTGGTTCCGTGTTGATAAACTAATTGATTAATGAATAGGTTAAAAGTTTCGCCTGATCAATACTTTTATTAAATATGATCACTGTGTTGTCGTTGGTGGGACATGTTTCGAGGTGGTCCCTTCATCACCGATATGAATGAATCAATAAATGTCAAAGACACAAGATATAGTGTAACATTAAGAAGTCCCTTGTCATTAAACCTTATACGGTGCTCCATAAAGAAAGATGGCAAATTGAATGCCTAAATCAACACAATATGATGTATGAAAATATGAATAAAATAATCATTTGAAACATATAATTATTAAAAATCTAAAGATGCCTGATTCTCTTGCAGATCACTGCCAGTGGAAAACGACGTGGTTAGTATAAAGTCTTATAAACTAGGAACACTTTCAATATGGTAAAACTGTGCAGTCCAAGTCTTCAGAATTATTATTGTTCATCGACGAGACAATTTATGAAAACAAACACACGCTTCACTGTGGTCAACAGATGTTAATGAAACATAAAAGGTATTGGTTCAGTACGCTAGCAATAGTTGGGAATAAAATGAAACCTGTTGTTGGAATCCAGTAGTAACGACGGAAATATTTCACCAGTGATGCAGAAATATAAAAGCAATGAAGTCAACAGCGTTGAAATTATATCTCGCAAATAGAATAACTTACACTGGTAGAATTCATGTACATAATTAATTGCTGATGACATCACAGCGTCACAAACTGCTTCAGCATAGGAGAAGCGCTCACCTTTGAGGATCTTCTTCAGTGAACCAATCATGTGATATTTGCAAAGAGAGAGATCAGGGTTGTAAGTGGGCTGTCACCATCAACCAACGTCCTGAGTTGGAACAGTAGTCTGAACAGCGGTGATGAATATATGTATACTCCTTTGAACTATCAGATATTGTGATATAGGGGCGTAGTGGCGCAGGGGTCAAGCTGTTGGCCTCTCACCAAGTTGGACCGGGTTCGATTCCCGGTCAATGCCTGTGAGATTTTCGAAGTGAAATGCCATGTCCTGTTGTTCGGATTCCACGTAAAAAGGAGGTCATGGCTCATGATCGCACGATTTACGGTCATGTAAAACTAAAAGCTTCCTTCCTTTTATTGTGATATAGTGTCAGTGAATATCCCCATTTTTATATGCACTAAGCCACCCCGTAACAAAACTTACAACAGTTGCATGCATTCCTATCAAAGTTGGCAATATTCAAGCCTGGCCTTTCTTAGTTTCGCGCCAAGCAATTTTAACAAGCCCTTTAACTAGTGGTAAAGTGTCAGAATCTAGAAACTATTCGTTGTAGAACCGTGAAAAGTGGCTCAGTGAAAGACTGCTTAACCTTTATAGTGGCAGGGACGGATATATCAGTCACGTTAATTTTTTTATAAATATTCTCAGTCCTATCAGTGTTGTAACCAAGACAATGAGGCAATCATTATTTCTCTGGATATAGCCAATCGATGTTCCTAGAATAATTGGGTTCATAATAAGTATTCTTTGAATATGGTGCAATCAGTAGACGTCCTGCGCATTTTATATTTTGAAGTCGTGTTCGTTTACGTTCTTGCCGTGAGCTAAAATAATAATAATAATAATTATAATAATAATAATAATATCGCATGGCCTGGGGTGCCGGGTACAAGCTTTGTTAATTGACGCCCAGAGGACAACTTGCATGTCAAATTTTGTTGTTCCTTGGAGCGCTATGAATGTCAAGGAGGTTAGATATATAAGCTCCTTTCTAGTGGAGAAATCAGGAACTTTATGTTGGTGGGAAATCCCGAGATTAATTTTGCCATTATGAACACGGCCTACTGAATTTAAATGCGTTCTTTAACATGCCAACAACGTATGACATGCGTACTGAACTTGAATTCAGCCCAGCTTCAGCCATTGACTGAGCCGAGGATCGAACCGACTTGTGAACCTGAAGGTGTAATAAATGGAATTTGGAATTGGAACAATATTTTATTCACATACGTATTTTAGAAAGTGAATAAAGCATATTGATAACTTTTTGGAAAATTTTGGAGTATTTTGAAAGAATTAAATTTGGGAATATTTCAGTGAATGATAATTTAACCAAGGGAGAGTCTGATCTTTCGACACAGGGATATGACCAAGGCTTCAAGTTAGCAAGCCTAAGACCGGTTTTGGTTGGCCGAGGTGACAATAACAAAATTATTAACACGACCCGATGATAAGAGGCTAGAACCAGGAGTTTTTTCGTGATAACTCAACAGCCAATCAAATTGGATCACAAATAAGTATTCTTTGAATATGGTGCAATCCTGGGGGCTGAACTTCAGAAGGTTGTTTTAAATTCTCACTCCTGCAGAGAAGCTGAAGGACATTCTTCACCAGAACATCGACCAGAAAGCCCAGCACCACCATCTTCACAACCGAGAAAATCACCGTCACCACCGTGATGATCACTCCCTTCCTTTACTTCTTCGCGGATCTTTGCAGGGGGGAGGGGGGATGCAAAGAGAAACCCTATTTTGGATTGATGAGCAGGGGTGCGACTGCGACTGCGACTATCCTGGCAACGTGAAAATAAAAAAAATTATGACCTTGGTATTTTTTTATATTTTGGTTATTTCTTTTGTATTTCTCTGATATTTCATTCAAATTTCTAAATAATCCGTTAAACTATAAAATTGCAAGATTAGAAATGGGGCTACATGAACATGAACTTAAAACTTGTGCAAGTTTATTGTAGCGATTTGCTTTGCTTTAAAAGCCGTTAATTTTCTTTCGCTGAAAGAGTTCAAAAATGACTCAACAAACCGATTTTTTTATTTTATTTCTTACGTTCAAGTTCAAGTTGTTATAAATTTGCTATTATATTATGTTAGCTTTCTGACTTATATATAACTTTGTCCAGTTTATAGGGCTCTACTTAGTTAAAATAAGTAATATCCAAGACAATGCAATATAATGAGAAATTCACATTTTTCGTAACTGCGCACGTTCCGTGGATATAATCACTTCAATAATAATAATACCTATGATATGATGCTATAGGCCAATTTATTAAACGTCCATCGCATAATGGTGGAGTAATCGTAATCGTACTGTAGGGACGGTCATGCACAAGAAGATTTGGGAGCCACTAGCCACTTACACATACACGTACCATGGTTAAGAGTTAGTTCCTTCCGAAATTCCAAGAAATTTCTCAGTATCATGAACGCACTACTAACACCAAATTCAAAACACTAAAAACAAACACAGTGCAGGACAGAACAATGCTTTCAAAAACAACACCGAAGTATACAAGAACGAAATATTAATGAGGTGAAGTAGCACAAACTGTAACGTTACACAAGCCACTCACTTGAAGAACAACTCTTCGCTGAATGCCTTACCACACAAGGCGCACACACTACAGAGGATTAGCCCACGTGAGTCATTCATATCGGACTGAAACCACCTCCCTGTTGCACGTGCAACAAGGCCTTCTCTTAACGAACCCCACACATCATACAGCCAAGATGTGAAGTGCGTGTGTTTCGGTCTCCAGTTTTGTGTTGTTTTTACAACAACCTTTAATTTTTTAACAGATAGGTTCGGGCCAAGGGGGAGGGGGGCTCTTCCCCCAGTGCCCCCCCCCCCCCTGGATCCGGGCCAGATTTGGAGTGGGACTTGTTGAACAACTGGTGCGTGCTTTCTTCAATTGTACTGCACTGCACCATTGAGTGACGTTCTACAAAGCTAAATTATTACGGCAGATTTAGTCGCCGCGCAATGTAGTTCATTTTCCAACTGAAATATTATATTTATCCTTGCTGTGATAACATTAGAATGTTTAATGAGAATTTGTGAAAATCAAATCAAAACCAGAGTCGCTAATTTTATTAAAACATTTAGTTAAATGATATAAATAGTCAGTGCGTGTAATGAGGTCCTCGCTGCATTATTAATACTCAAACCATGCACCAATGAAGTCCGCTTTTTGTGACCAACTGTGACAGTGTTCTCTTGGTACAGTGGCTTGCATATTTAATTGCCATCCATAGGGTTCACATTTGATTAACGACTCTGCCAAAGAAGTTAATATTGATGTGAAGCTGAAATGGGGTTCCCACAACCTTGCAAGCCAAGAGCAGAGGTGAGATCGTTTCCTACCTCAAGCATCTTAGAAGTGACATTCTGTGGTCTCCCACTTCTACTGCAGTCAACTGCCAGTACGATATCTAACTTAGGGCACGGACGCCTCCTTAATTGCATACACAAGAAGTTCACAGGTTATCAAACTCGTCACACACCCAAGTGCGCTGGGATAAAATGACCACGATTTCCAACCCTAAAATGTAACAACAACAACAACAACAACAAGCTAATTATCATGTCAAGGATGAATTATCAAGTATCTATATTTCACCCTTAAGGGAGCGAGGCTTCGTACATGTCAAAACTAACAAGAAGTTCCGTGACGAACTAAAGAGCCTACTTTTCTTAAAATTTAAGATTCATGCCAATGATTAATCTATATGGATCTATCTAGAATAATGACGAAATTAAGTTGGTAATATCGAAATTTCTAATTAGTTCAAAATACTGTATAACTGGCATAATGTAGCCTAATAGAGAACTGCAGTTGGCAGCCCTGGTGACGGAATATATTCTTAGTTCCATCTCATATGGTACAGAATATAAAATTTGGTTGAAGTCCAATGGATAGCCTGGACGTCACATGCAGTTAAACATTGGATCTAGCAGCGCGCGTAAATTCATGTTGGCAACAATGACATACATGTATTGGTTGAAATAATATGATGCATTGTTGTGTTAATTTTGAATTAAATCTATTAGTTAGTATAGAAGTTGCATGCATTTTAAAATTGGACCTATCAGCAGGCTTAGAATCATGTTGGCAGCACTGGGGTAGGCCTATATTAGTTACTCCAAATTAATCTAGAATGCCAGGTACTATACGTGTACAAAGTTTAGAGCTATTGGCTTGAATAGGCTACTTTCTCATATTTTGATATTAGGGTAACAAAAATAGAGACAGTATTTATTAACAGTTGGCTGCTCTGGTTACTCTTAAGAAACGGCATAGTCATATCTGTTATGGTTCACATAGCACACACGAAATTTGGTTGAAATCCAAATGATAGTATAGAAGTTACATGTATTTGAAATTGGACCTCTCAGCAGGCTTAGAATCATGTTGGTAGCACTGACGTATATAAGTTACTCCAAATTAATATAGAATGTCAGGTACTATACTTGTGCATAGTTTAAAGCTGTCGGCTTGCATACTTTCGGATATATTGGTATTTGGAATTTAAATTATAAATGAGAGCATTTATTAACAGTTGGCAGCCCTGGTGGCTCTTAAGAATACGCTCAGTCATATCTGTTTATGTACACATAGCACATACGAAATTTGGTTGAAATCCAATTGATAGTGTAGAAGTTATATGCATTTAAAATTTCGACCCATCAGCAGGCTTATAATCATTTTGGCAACACTGCCATGAATGACCTCCTGGAAATTAAACTGCAATATTATTATCTATACGTGTGCCAATTTTGAAATAGCTCCCATTCATACATTCCAAGATATCCAACATGGAGCTCAAATTTCAATTATGATTTTTTCAGCAGTTGGTAGCACTGACATCATTTTCAAATATGGCCGTGAGATATTCAGGTATAGATCTTTACTCCTACAAAATTTTGTTTCGATTGCTGCAGCCGTTTAGGTGTTGATAGGGGGGGACACACACACACAGCCAGACAGACAGACAGACGGACAGACAGACAGACAGAAGGACAGACAGACAGACAGACAGACACACATTTGCCCGATCTCATAAGTCTACTTTTTCCTCATTTTTGCAAAATGTGAAAAGTAGGATAAAAACAAAACAAGATGTTCAGTTGAGAACATATCGCCTACTTTCTCCTAAATGCATGGGTATTGTTATAACTTTGTCCTTTTCAAGGAGTAAAATTGAATGTTGGTTGTAGTAGCTTGAAATACAACATGCTATTCGGATATTATAAGTTGATTGAATCCTCACCTGAATTATATATACACACACACTAATACAGCCATCACAATAAGGATATCAGACAAAATTCACCACTCACCGAAGTACACGGGGCTAAACGACCATGATGTCCATGCATCTCAAATGAAACAACAACAACAGCAACAACAACAACAACAACAACAACAGCTTCCTACCCAAATTATTCCTCGTATAAAAGTACGCACACTAGTAAGCCTACAGATATCACATGGACACAGCCGTCCTCATCCAACTGTTGTGTTGAAGAACTTGTAGTTTGGTCAAAAGACGCTTCTCACATAAAGGTATGATTTTGCAAAATTTGGTAGAGATCAGATGATTAGGTTAGTCGTAATTTGATTTAAGCTTTGAACATTTGGGTGGCCGACATTACGTTTCCGTCAAGATGGTGGCGATATAAAACATGACACTGAGATGCCCTTACCTAGTGCTACCTCTGTAGAAAATTTTGTCCAATTCGGTTTCAAAGTGTTTGAATTGATATGGGGGGGGGGGAAGACATATACAGTTCGACACACACACGCTCGCAAACACACAATTTTTGGCCCTGTGTAGATCTCATAGGTCTACTTTCATTTTTTGAAAAACAAATGAAAATAGGTTAAAAATAGCAATTAGAATTAGAACACGACTCTTGGTTTATACAGGATATTTCATTAACACACGGCCATATTTCTGTGCCAATTGCTTGGCCTCCACTTTCACCGGACTGAAACCTGTTGGACATTTATTGTGGGTTCATTTTAACTCGCTGGTATACTCAAATGCAGTGGAGGATGAAACAACATTATTTTTATGCACGGGTTGTCAAAGAATACGTATAAACTACTTATCACAAGATGTACATGTTATTCAAAGCCAGTAGTTCGTTCTGACGTCATAGGCGCCCAACCTAAACGACATAAAAACCACACACATTAGTTTCATCGTCAAACACCGGAGATATTCGCAAAATAAAATTAAACAAGTAGTTCCGTGAAGAACTAAAGCCTATTTTCAAATATCCTACTTATGTTAATTGCCACTATCAACATACAAAATTTCAGTTTGATTGCTGTAATAGATTCATAGATATTGAGAACCGACTAAATATTTCGGATGGTCGCCATGTCGGATTTTATATAATATGTAGGGGAAGGTGGGGCAAGAGTACCAGGTCGGGTAAGAGTATCATCTTGAATTACTGTCAAGTCGTGATAATTGTAACTTTTGAACTAGGTTGGCTACACTGAGCAACATGGCGCGTGTGTAGAAGGATACATTTCAGTAGCTCCAGAAAGGTAGGTCGTGTCTGATATTATAAAGTAGGTTTTTGATTATTCTGATATTATATTTTCTGAACAGAATACCAAGTAAAGTGTTCGCGAATGTGATGTATAATTTATTTTTGTTATCTAGTCTTAAAACACGTTATTTGAGGTTGAGAATGCACGTGCTGATCTATTGGTGTGCATAATCACCGCTGTGTGGCAGCACTATATGGCAAGCTATGCAAAAGGGGGCATGAGTGTCAGTTCGCTCTGGGGCAAGAGTGCCAATCATGACACACTTGCCCCACACAGTGAGGACACGTAAATAATTTACTGCAAGCTCAGGGTTTCGAAAAATGAATATTATTTAGTAGGTATTATCATAATATCCAGTTAGGCTGAGCTATTTACTTTAATATTAGAAGCAGAAATTGCTGTGAACGAATCTCCATTTCTCAAAGCATGAATGCAAGTAAATTTCCCTTGTAGGTATTGATCAAAATGGTACGCAACTACGTTAGAAAGACTACTAGATCATCATAAAAAGCATCCAGTTTCAGAATATGAGCCACAAGATCTTCCTCTTGACTTACACTAAAAGTTGGCTTAAATCTACCCAAGCCTACCACATAGTCTTGATTAAGTTTTAATCTCTTCCGCAGTGTAGCTCTTGGAATACCATATTCACGAGCAGCAGATGCAAAGCCAATTATCCACTACCATTTCCCGAAAAGGAAGGAAGCCTGAAAAATCTGTCATTCTAACAAGCAGCCCAAATAAAAAATTACCGGAGAAGAAACATTCGTGTTCAAATCGGTGGGTTACTCAAAGGGTTACGGTGAAACGAAATTTACAGAAGAAGGCTAGGTATAATGTTGGACCATCCCAGGGACCAACAGAATGCCAGATGATGAATGGTGTTTATTTTTGTCTAGTTTGCCAGGAAACGCTAAGTGATCCACCTGGTGAACCAATGATCCAGTGCCAAAAGTGTCAAAGGTGGGCTCATACAGACTGTACTGATTTCAGTGAAGTGAAAGGGACAATCATATTTGACCACTGCAGGGTGTAAACGTATTTCACTTTGTTATCTTTGTGTGACACTCCTACCCCACCCTGTGTGACACTCTTACCCCAGCCTATAGGGGCAAGAGTGTCAGGTGACATTAATTGGTGTTCATTGAAAAGTCTGGTGATGTATAAGAGTCACTTTTGTTTTCTTTCCGCCATATTGTCCTACCAAGTATGTACTGATAAGTATATAATAAAATGTTTGTGATTAGCCTAAGGAGCAAAACATTGTATTTGAATCTTAGCATGGTACTCCTGCCCCACCTTCCCCTAGGTCTTAGAGTTACGTACTGTTACATGATAATCATTGTGTACGTGTAGTATTAAAACTGCAATCGCATTATTAGGACACAAGAAGTAAAAAACGAGATTTTAAAATTTCGCACAGCTGCCATCCTCTTCTTGCCTAGAACGCCTTAAAATAGCGCTGCCTTGTGTTTTTGTGGGTATCTACTCACATAACGTAACGGCGGTACTTTTTGAGGATCCAACCAGCCTTCGGGCTGACTACCTAACAGACAGCCATCTGGTGGTTGTGGAAACAAATGAAATAAATTAGATGCCAGTGGATTAACATTTGTATAAGGATTTACTGTACCAATTTACATTGCGTTTGGATCATTAAATCGCGAGTAAAGTCTATTTAAAACGTTCAATTTCGCTTGGCGGCCATGTTCGTTTTGTAGTTAAATGGTTTTTGAAAGTCTCATAGACGATCTTCCAGTGGTGCCTTTTATCTCCGTACAAAATTTCAGGGTGATACCGGTAATAGTTTCAGAGATATAGAATGCCGCTGAAATATTTCGCACAGCCGCCATCTTGAGGTTATGTAAACAATTGAACGAAGTTAGACGTCGGTGCATTACACTGTGAATAAACATATACTGTACCTTGTTTCATTGCGTTTGGTTGGTTAAATCGCGAGAAACATCTATTTAAATGTCCCAAGTTCGCTTTGCCGCCATGTTGGTTTTTAGTCACCAGATTTTCAAAGGTCACTTAGGTGAACTTCTACTCGTTCCTTTTATCACCGTACAAAATTCCAGGATGATATCGGTAATAGTTTCGGAGATATTGAATGCTGGTGAAATATTTCGCACAGCCGCCATGTTGGATTGGTGAGACGTAACAAAATTAGAAGGGCACAGTCGGGGTCATCCGGAATAGTGCTATGAACTTACCGAGTTTCATTGAAATATCTCCAGGCGTTTAGATATTTTAGGGACACACACACACCCACACACACGGACAAAAGGTGATCTCATAAGCCTATTTTTTTTTTCATAAATGAAAATAGGCAAAAAATACAAACTTCGAATATTGTATGTGAACAGTGGGATTGTTTGTCTGAGTTTGATGCAGCACCCAATGCCCCTGTCCTAAGCTAATCGTTTCTTCTCTACATAACACCACATCTTACTTCCAAGACAATCTGTTTAACATATTCTAACCTTGGTCTACCCTACAGTTCTTGTCCTCGACACTTCTTTCAATAACTAACTTTGCTATTGCTGGGTGTCTTAGTATGTATTCTACCAACCTATCTCTTCTCTTCATTAGCAGACGCCAGAAATATATCTCCTCGCCCACTTGTCTTAATACCTCTTCATTTGTAACCTTATCTACCCAAGTGATCTTCATCATTCTCTTGTAACACCACATTTCAAATGCTTCGATTCTCCCCTTATCTGCTGTGCCAACAGTCCAAGTTTCACTTCCATAGAGCGCCATACTCCAGTGAAAGTCTTTCGAAAATGGTTTCCTAATACTGTTAGTGGTTGGGGTTTATTTAGTTCCCTAACTGTGTGTTAATTATGGGGATAAGTGTTGAGCTGATTAGACAGCGGAGTGCTGACTAGCCGACCTTGCCGGTGTACGTGAGGACAGCCCTGCTTACAATGTTATGATGGCAAGCAGCTTGTCGATAAACTTGACTCAGCAGAAGCTGAATGTTGGTTGACAAGCGGTGAATTGCGGCAGGCGTTTAATAAAGTAGTCAGAAAGCCAATTGTAATGAAATGTGGAATGTTTAATTGTGTGACTGTAAATAAGTGAGCAAGCATCACTAATTATATAACAGCTTAGGCTTTCACGGCCGGCCGGCATTCATAATTAAGTACAAGTTTTTCGGGCTTGTAGGCCGTGGTCCAGACAGGATATCTCCCGACGTTTCACCGGAAACTGCGTCCGGCATTATCAAGGGTTCCGCTCCTTTCCTTGGTCAGCAGTGGAATGAGGAAGAGGCTTGAAATAATGGGTAGGTTTGTAGTGGGGTATTGTTGCTTGAATATGACTGTTGGCTGGGTGGACCTTGGCGATGAATTAACGGCTGGAAGGCAGTTTGGATCATCAAATTAGCATGGTGAGCTGAGCGTTCTCTTCGCATTCCGGCTGGATCGTCTTGTCTCGCGTACATATTGCGTGGTGCGGTGCGTGCTCCGGCTTCGGCGACCGAGCTTGTGAGGTTCAGGTGTCCCCTGGGCGACTTCCGGGCTGTAGCGGGAAGGTTCTTCAGGTTGACGTGTGAGTGATATCTTGGCCTTGGTGTTCCTAAGGGCTGGGATCCATGTATTACGCACACGTTCAATTTCTTCCTTTCGATTGAAGTTGTCGGGTTGTTTGAATATTTCTAAGGCTTCCCGTTGCAGCCTGGCGTGGTAGTGTGTGCTCGTGGGGAGTATATCCGTGTCCCCGTACTGTACATCGTGACCGGGCAAGAGAGAATGCTCAGCGACTGACGATTTCTCAGTTTGATAATGCCGGACGCAGTTTCCGGTGAAACGTCGGGAAATATTGTAAGGTTCCTGTTAGGGTGGCCTGTACAAATAATTAACCTAAGGGATGAAATTAGTCTAAATTAGGGGGCGAGCTTGGCAACTGCTGTAAGAGGTATGGAGTTTTTAGTGAATTGAGATCGACAGTGCGACCAGCAAGAAGAACTCCCCAATGTACTGCTTGACGGGGTAGTTCTAAGTGAGGGGGTATTTGGGAAGGTAATTAAATTATTACTCTGTACGCGACAGCTGCGTCACGCGGTCTGCTGCGAGTCGTGGGCAGGCGAGCTAACGGGGAACCTGCTCGTGTCAGCGTTGAGCAATAGCGCTCGGCTAACGTCAAGAAGCAATTAAACAATAAACAGTAAGGCTAATTCTAGGTCACCTAAAGGGGAAGCTATTAGGGTAGGATCTTATTAGCTAAATAAATAAAAGAATAAGACCAATGGCTTCTAGTACTTTTAAATTTAATGTGTACCTCGATTTTGAGGTACACTGGCAAATAGCAGTTCAAATGATAGCAAATAATAATAAATACAGTCCATGCACAGGGGGATGTGAGTGTAGTGTGGTGGTGAGTGTAGTGATCGCTTGAGACACTTACCCTTTCAGCCAACAGCAGAGGTTCGTCACGTCGGTAGCACTAAGGCAGACTGAGTGATCCTGGGTGTATGACCTCCGGGGTTCTTATAGGTTTCTTGTGCTAGGTCGGCGGAATCCTCACATTCCTACCAAGTCGTAAACCTTTCCAGGGTCGTTGCCTGGGACATGAGGCTACCTGGGCTCATGTAGGTGCTAATTATTAGTCTTGTAATTTTGTAGTTGTAATTTATAGGTTTTTAAATTAAATGTTTAGAATTTGGATTTGTTGGAGATTTTATTTTGGGGATGGGGGTAGCGTACCCTAGGGGTACAACAATATCCTGTCTGAACCACGGCCTACAAGCCCGAAAAACTTGTACTTAATTACTTCACTAATTATGTTTAGTGAAGTGCGGTTTACGATAAATGGTGAAGATGATTACAAAGTTCTGAAGGATTGGTTTATGGGAAGGAAATAGTTATGGACACATCATTGCACTCACTCACCTGGTTCAGTTGGTCGGTGCCTGGAGCCTTCAGCTTGCACGTGGGCTGGTAGTTTTACAGACAGACCCCGATGTGTGGAGTAAATGGGTTTTTATAGGATTTGTTACTGCTGATTAAGAGAGTTATTAAACATGTAATGCAGCCAAGTGGCCATAGGTTTACAAAAATACTATTTTCAAAAGCTTAATTTCTTTTGATTCGCATAATCACTGATTGTCCTTGTTCTTTTTGTACAGAGTTGCAAGTGGTCATAGTGATCACATGCATGTCCACAAAGTTGACACTTGCATGTAATTGAAGGCTCATGATACCTCTTGTTGTGACAAATGATGTGATGGAAGCCGTGTACTGCCATTCTTGTATAGACGTGACGCATTTCAAAGTTTGTTTTCGTCCATGATCGATCAATCATGGCGCCAGATGCAAAAAACTCCGGATATACGTCTTCTCACTTTTGGATGAGTGTTGCCAATAGGTTCTCTGATGCATTTGTGTTGGGTAGATGTATTTGTGTCCTAAGATCTTCTATGAGGAAGGATTCTCTTGCCAGGAGATAAACTAATCTGGATCTTGTTGACTTTGAAACTCCAATTGCTTTCTTAATGTATAATGCTTTTACTCTTTCTAATGTGGAGAGGTTTTTCATTGAGAGATACGGCCAGATAATTTCTAATCCATACGTCAATATTGGCAGTATTTTTGATTAAAAGAGTTGACACATAGTTGGTCTACTTAGCACTTGTTGCCTGTGTTTTGGTAGTGTGGCAATGAAGTAGTAATAATTGCTACATGTTTTTAGCAGTCCTTTCTTTATGGCTTTGGGTGTGAGATTGGGGTTGAAGCGTGCTGAGTAGGGGGTTGATGGGGGGTAGTTGTATTCTGTGAGGACCTCAGGGTATAACAACACGTAAATCTATCTTTCATGTCAACAAATTATCTTTTTCTGTAGAAATGTTTCCTTGCCTGAGCCAATTTATTTTTATATCCTCTTTCCTTCGTCCATCACTGGTTATTTTGCTTCCTATGTAGGAGAAGTCTGCTACTTCCTTTAGCTTGTCATCTGCCAGTTTAACGTCAATAGGGGTTTTTGTTTTATTTCGGCTGTATTCCAATATTTCTATTTAACATTTATTGATTTTTATCACGAATTAATTTTTCAAAAGGTGGCTTCGGTGACGTAGTTGGTAGCATGGTGAGCTTCTATGTCCAAGGTCGCGGGTTCAAACCCGGCCGAAGTCGTCAGATTTTTGAGAGCGTTTATTTTATTAATTTATTTATCGTATGGTTTTTAGTGCCAGGAGTGTCCGAGGACATGTAGCTGCTTCCAGCGGACACCCTTAGGGTGAGCTACAAGTACCGTTCAATTTCAAGTAGTTCCAACTTTCGCTACCAGATATCAATGATACCTGGTGGTGAACGTTGGAACTTTGATAGAGCGTTCCGATGAAATCTAACCTAACAATTTAGCTTCACACAAGTTTAGTCTGTGGAGGGATCTTTTACATGCCATAAATCTGTGGCATGGGACCACCTCAGTATGCCTCCCTTCGGAGGGGAAATAAAGCCGGTGCGACGGCCCCATGTCCTAGATTTATGGCATGAAAAAGAACCTTTCACTAACTACTCTTGTGTGAAGCCAAAATTTGTAGGTTAGAATTGATAACGCTCTATTAGTTCCAACGTTCAGCGTCAGGTGCTGACTGCAATGCCATCTAGCAGCCAAGTCAAAAAGCTAAGTGTTGTGGACGGTAGCATTTTTTTAGCTAAAGTAGGAACTACTCTAAATTATCGTCTGCAGTCCTTACTTGAATTAAAACAGATAACACACACTAATACAGTCATCACAATTAACATCGGTTATCTGACAGATTGAACACACACCCAAATCACACGGGGCTACATGACCGCGTTGTCACAGCCCCTAAACAAAGGAACCAACCAACCAACTAATTTCTCAAAACGGAGTCCATACCATTCAAAAAATCATTCAAATCCTCTGATGAATAGGATATAATTTCTTGAAAAGGGCCATGTTATTGGATATTATTAGTTTAACCATTCTAAAACAGCAATCAGTTTCTGGTAGCAACTTAGTTGACGAGACCATTCAACTGTCAACAGACCGCTATATCACCAGAGTTCACCACTAAGTTCAAAGTCAATTCATCTGTTTCCTGCCTCCACAGTTTTATTGCTTCAGTTTGTAAGCTACAGCCCCAACATGTGACAGGAAGTGCCGCCCCTGTTTTATGACGCCGCTGGCCGGTGTACTCTGTCCGTCAGCAAGTGGAATAAATAAAAGTGGGTCCATTGCAGGCCTGGGTTTGGGTCAACAGGGGAATTTATTGTTTTCATCAACTCGGTTGTATTTCCTTGTCCAGTGTCTCCCTCAGGCCGCCACTGCCATTGCGCTTTGCCCAAGGACATCCTTAAGGTACGTCCACACCAAGATGTTTTCGTTAACTTTGTTAATGAACACTGTTCATGAACTTTTTTGACTGTTCATAAACAAAATAGCGTGTTCGTTAACTTTTCGAGCATGTTCATGAACAAAATCTCTTTAACTTTTGTGAATGAAACTTTTCATTAACTTTTCATGTTTTTGTTAACATTTTGGTTCGCGCATGCGCAAAGACGCAATTAAGATTGTAAATTCGTAAATTAATTTTGTTTAAGGAGTCTAGGATCATGTAGGGGTCGATCGAAAACGTTTTGGCGCTTATTGATGCGTATCAAAATCATCCCGTTTTGTGGGACAGTCGACATCCCAGTCACAATCACTGGAATGCTCGCAAGGATGCCTACTTAGAACTGCACTCAAAATGATATTCAGCAAAACATTGCTAGGAATCTTAATGTTATACCTAGCCTGTCATTAATGGAGATGGCTTGCCGATAATTTGTGTCACTTCTTGCAATTACTGTCAACAAGAATGAAAGTCATGTGGAGACATTCTCAGAAAGTTTTGAAAGCCTGCTGCATCATGAATTAATAGTTCTGACATAAGTGTTCTCTCCAAACTTAATTTTAAAGGCCTTTCCAATATTTTTCTTTGTCACACCTTGCGCCTGCGCTTTTCTCTTATTGTACTCACTAAAGTAATGAAAGCTGCAGCTGTAAGTACTTTCTTCTTCCTGACCCTATCCATTATAACCTCACAAACAGTGTATTATGTTGAAGATGATTGTTAACAAAGTTTATTTGGTGTGGACATTATGTTGAAGCAGTTTGTTAACAAATGTTTAGTTAACATGTTGAGAAATGTTTTTATTAACATTGTTCATTAACATTGTTCTTTAACTTTGGTGTGGACAAGCCTTTAGCCGCCATCTTCGCTTACTGCTAATACTATTAGTGATACTAGTTGATACCCGTCAAAACACGACGGTCATTGGGAAAATATTTACTGAAAGTTTCTCTCATACAATATGCATCTTTTGAACGATTACTTCTTGACACTGCTGCAACTTGAAGGGCGTCGAAAGATCGACTTCGCAACATATAACTGGCTATGACTGAAACCTTGATGAGGCTAATACAGACCTACACGTTCTAGATTTTCCCCTGAGTTTTATTGTTTCTGATAAAGTACGCCAAGCGAATTGGAAATTGGATAATTGAAGTGTTTTATCGGAATATGTTAAAGGAAGTCGAAGGATTATAGCTCTCTGCCCATTAAGTGATTTGCCTCCACATATACGGTACTCTAAAAGCTTAGAGCCACAACAATATCCCTCCCCCCCCCCTGTTTTTAATTCTCATAAACAATGATCTCAGTAAGAAATGGCGGGATCCGTCATTACTCTGGTGGAATAGAGCCATTGTGCGCAAGCGGGGGAGCGACAAATATTATATTTTTCTTTAATTAAAAATATACCCTAATATATATTTTCATTTTAAAGACACTCTGCAAATCTACATGCCAAGAGCTCTCGTTACAATGCATTACGAAGTCAATCGGTTTAGATGTTATCTCAATCTCGCGGTAACAAAAATCACGTTAGTGAAAGAGATTCGTAATTTAAACACAGGACAGTTGATGCTCAAGCAACGTGAAGACAAAACTATTGATTTAACTGCCTAGTGAAAACTTAATTGTACATACGAAACTTAAAATAGCGTTTGAGTTGTGGACAAGTTCCGGGTCAATTTTTAGCCGATTTTCATTTATGAAAAAGAATAGGCTTATTAGATCACATTTGGTCGGTGTGTATGTGTGTGTGTGTGTCCCCTTAATAACTTCTAAACGGCTGGAGCGATTTCAATGAAACTCAATGATGTTATAGTACTATTTTGGCAGAGCCCGACCGTGCACTTCAAATTTTGTCACGTCTCACCAATCCAACACGGCGGCTGTCGAAATATTTCACTGGTATTCTATATCTCCGAGACTATTACTTATATAACCCTGAAAATTTTGTACAGTAATAAAGGGCACTGCTATAAGTTCACCTATGTTACTTTCAAAAATCTGCTAACTGTGAAATGAACATGGTTACCAAGCGAAGTTGAAACATTTAAGTAGACTTTTCTCGCGATTTAACCATCCGAACGCAGTGAAACTTAGTACAGCAAATGTGTATACACATTGTAATGCACTGATATCTAATATAATTCATTTGTTAACATAACCTCAAAATGGTGGCTGTGAGAAATTTTAAAATTAAGATTTTATTTCTTGTGTCCTAATCATGCGATCGAAGTCAACGTTTGAATAACGTACGCAATAATCGTCATCTAATAAAACATGTCGATCATCCGAAATATTCAGACGGTTCTCAATATCTATTAATCTATGACAGCAATCAAACTGAAATTTTGTATGTTGATAGAGGCTATAAATATAAGTTCACCTATGGGTCTTTCTACAACCTGGTGAGCACAAATACAACATGGCGGTGACGCGAGAGGTAAATATTTAACTGGACGATTCTCGCGATTTGTCCATCCGAGCGCAGTGAAACTTGGTACGGTAAAAGCTTATAAAAATTTTAATCCACTGGCATATAATTTATTTCCAATCTTTCCATAACCACAGGATGGCGGTTGTGCCAAATTTTAAAATCTCTTTTAGGTAGATTTCATTAGAAAGCTAACTATTGCAATGGGTACCATGTTTCGACTTTCGGAAAATTTCGACATATCTTCGCGTTTCACATCCCCCAGACCCCAAAACCACCGTCAGTTCAAAAGTTTATATATAATTTATGTATATATGTATCTATCTATATATATATATATATATATATATATATATATATATATATCAGTTTCTTGTGGACACGATAACTGCCGTAATTTTGCACCAATCGCTTTGAATTTTTTACATAACATGTATCCCTATAAAATCTCGGTCGAGTTCGTTAATGGGCAAAATCGGTCGAAGGGGGTGAAAATGGGGGGCTCTTTTCGAAAAAGTGAAATTTCGCTATAACTCTCTTAATACGTGAAATATCGAATCCATTCAAAGTTCATAATATGTGTCGGATAAGTGCCAAAAATTTATGTCATATAAGTTTTTTGATAGCACCAACCATTGACCAATGGGGTGGAAAAAAGTGGGTTTTTCGGGAATCATTAATCATATCTCTCTTAATAGGCACAATATCAAAACCGTACAAAATGGACAATATTCCTCCAATAATTACCTAAAACTTTTGTCTGAAAGAATTTTCGATATGACCCACCATTACGCCACTGGGTGAGCAAAATGATTTAAATTATAAGAAAATTCCAAGTGCCAAGAGCGGTTGCCATGACAACTTTACTTTTAATTGATAAGGGATGAGCCATCAGCAGTTGCTATGACAACGCCACTGCACGAGATCACATTCTGTTTTCATATGTCTGTGGGAAGCGACTTCGGTATCGGAACTGGTAGCATGCTGAACTTCTATGCCCAAGGTCGCGGGTTCAAACCCGGCTGAAGTCGTCGGATTTACTAAGAGCGCCAAAAAAACCTGAGTATGCTTTCCTTCGGAGGGGAAGTTCCAACGTTCGTTGCGAGTTGATGGTTCCGGTGGCATCTAGTAGCCAAGCTCACAGCTAGCTGTCGTTGATGGTAGTATTTTAAATTATGTAGCCTATTTTAGGTAGATTTCATCAGAAAGCTAACTATTGCAATGGGTGCCATGTTTCGACTTCCGGAAAATTTCGACATATCTTCGCGTTTCACATCCCCCAGACCCCAAACCACCGTCAGTTCAAAAGTTTAGGTATATGTGTGTGTATATATATGCATATATATCAGTTTCTTGTGGACACGATAACTGCCGTAATTTTGCACCAATCACTTTAATGTTTTACATAATATGTAACCCCTTAAAAAATCGGTCGAGTTCGTTAATGGGCAAAGTCGGTTAAAGGGGGTGAAAATGGAGGGGCTTTCTTTTTTCGATAAAGTGAAATGTCGCTATAACTCTCTTAATACGTGAAATATCGAATCAATTCAAGTTCATAATATTTGTCGGATAAGTGCCAAAAAATTATGTCAAATAGGTTTTTTGATAGCACCAACCATTGACCAAAGGGGTGGAAAAAAGTGTTTTTTTCGGGAAACATTAATCATATCTCTCTTAATAGGCACAATATCAAACCCGTACAAAATGGAAAATATTCCCCTAATAATTACCTAAAACTTTGTCTGAAGAAATTTTTGATCTGACCTACCATTACGCCAAGGGATGAGAAAAATGATTTCGGAATTAAAGAACATGCCAAGTGCCATCAGAGGTTACCGTGACAACGCTTCTAAATTGATGAGGGATGAGCTATCAGAGGTTGCCAAGACAACGCCATTGCACGAGATCACATTCATTTTTCCATCTGACTGTGGGAAGCGGCTAACTGGTAGCATGCTGAACTTATATGCCCAAGGTCACTGGTTCAAAGCCGGCCAAAGTCGTCGGATTTTCTAAGAGCGCTAAAAATCCCTCAGCATGCTTCCTTTGGAGGAGAAGTTCCAATGTTCGTTGCAAGTTGCTGGTTGCGGTGGCATCTAGTAGCCAAGTTCACAGCTAGGTGTCGTTCACGTTAGTATATGGTACAAAATTAGGAACTACTACTTAAAACTACTTAAAATTGACCGTCTGCAGACCTTACCTGAATTACAGACTAATACAGTCATCACAATTAACACCGTTTATCAGATTCTACACACCCGGGGTTACATGACCACGTTGTCGCAGCCCCTAAACTGAGGAACCAACAAAAATCTCTGCGGGAGATAAAATTTTGCGAGAAGAAGTAACAGACTGTCAGATAGTTACACATCAGTTCCAAACCTTGCATAAGGACAGTGTGATCACAAGTATAAAAATGAACCCCGAATGACAAGAAGGTTACCATCCCCATAAGACAATAAAATGATAAAAATATGCATACAAAAACGAAAAAAAAGTTGATTTTAAACCTCTAAATGTAAAATACTTTCTTGCAATCAATGAGGTCTGATCCTCCTACGAAAACCTGCATGTTTTTTCTATTATAGCCAATCCCCTAGTTTGCCCGGTGAAATCTACCTCCGCCTTCCGGCGTGCCGAGAGGTTTTTTTTTATTTCTTTTGTCCTAGTCATGCGATTGAAGTTTGAATAATACACTTACACAATAATCTGCATGTAATAGTGCATAACTTTAAGATTTATTATATAAAAATCCAACATGGCGACCTTCCGAAATATTTAGACAGTTCTCAATTTCAACGAATCCATTGCAACAATCAAACTGAAATTGTGTATGTTGATAGAGGCAAATAACTTAAGTAGGGTATTTAGTTCTTCACGGAACTAATTGTTAATTTTTAGCCTACTTTTCACATTTTGCAAAAATGAGGAAAAAGTAGACTTATGAGATCGATTCTGGCAAATGTGTGTGTGTCTGTCTGTCTGTCCTTCTGTCTGGCTGGGCTGGCTGTGTGTGTCTTCCCCCCCCCCTATCAACTCCTAAACGGCTGCAGCAATCAAAACAAAATTTGGTAGGAGTAAAGTTACATGAAAATCTCAATGCCGTATTTGAAAATTATGTCAGTGCTACCAAATGCTGAAAAATCGCAATTGAAATTTCAGCTCCATGTTGGATATTTTGGAAGGTATGAATGGGAGTTATTTCAAAATGGACACACGTATAGATAATAATATTTCAGTTTAATTTCCAGGAGGCCATTCATGACAGTGTTGCCAAAATGATTATAAGCCTGCTGATAGGTCCAATTGTTAAATGCATATACCTTCTACACTATCAATTGGAATTCGACCACATTTCGTATGTGCTATGTGTACATAAACATATATAAATGAGCGTATTCTTAAGAGCCACCAGGGCTGCCAACTGTTAATAACTGCTCTCAATTTATTTTATCCATATAGCAATATATCAGAATGTGTGCAAGCCGACAGCTTTAAACTATGCACACGTATAGTACCTGACATTCTATATTAATTTGGAGTAACTTATATACGTCAGTTTTACCAACATGATTCTAAGCCTGCTGAGAGGTCCAACTTAAAGTACATGTAACTCCTATACTATCATTTGGATCTAACCAAATTTCGTGTGAGCTATGTGTACCATAACAGATATGACTATGCGTATTCTTAAGAGCAACCAGGACTGCCAACTGTAAATAAATGATGTCTCTAGTTTTGTTACCCCAATATCAATATATCAGAAAGTATGCAAGCCAATAGCCTAAACTTTGCACACGTATAGTACCTGGCATTCTAGATTAATTTGGAGTAACTAATATACGTCAGTGCTGGCAACATGATTCTAAGCCTGCTGATATGTCTGATTTTAAAACGCATTAACTTCTATACTAACTAACGGAGTTCATTCAAAAGTGCCACAACAATAGATCATATTATTTCAGATTACTTCTGACCAACACATGCATGACATTGTTGCCAACATGATTTTACGCGCGGTGATAGATCCAATGTGTAACTGCATGTAACGTCCATGCTATCCATTGGACTTCAACCAAATTTTGTATTCTGTACTTTAAGAGATGGAACTAAGAATATATTCAGTCACCAGGGCTGCCAACTGTAGTGCCCTATTAGGTTACATTATACCATTATACCTCCGTGGCTTAGGCGGCAGCACGCCGGCCTCTCACCGCTGGGTCCGTGGTTCAAATCCCGGTCACTCCATGTGAGATCTGTGCTGGACAAAACGGAGGCAGGCAGGTTTTTCTCCGGGTACTCCGGTTTTCCCTGTCAAAATGTCATTCCAGCAACACTCTCCACTATCATTTCATTTCATCTGACATTCATTTAATCATTGCACCAGAGGAGTGCGTCAGGCCTCGGCAGCCGGCACGGTTCTTATCCTCGCCGCTAGATGGGGGCTTCATTCATTCCATTCCTGACCCGGTCGGAGACTGGAAGCAGGCTGTGGATTTTCATTTTTTCATACCAGATATATTTCGAATTAATTAGAAATTTGTAAATTACCAACTTAATTTCGTCATTATTCTAGATAGATCCTTATAGATTAATCATTGGCATGAAGCTTAAAATTTAAGAAAAGTGGGCTCTTTAGTTCGTCACGGAACTTCTTGTTTTTAATTCTCAAACTTTCTATCGTCTATTTTATTTTCTTATTAGCCTATTTTCAATTTTGAAAAAATAGGCTTATGAGATCACCTTTTGTCCGTGTGTGTGTGCGTGTGTGTGTGTGTGTGTGATTCGTGTGTGTGTCCCCCCCCTAATAAAATCTAAACAACTGGAGCGATTTCAATGAAACTCGGTAAGTTCATAGCACTATTCCGGGCGACCCTGACCGTGCCCTTCAAATTTTAGTTACGACTCGCCAATTCAACATGGCGGCTGTGCGAAATATTTCACCAGCATTCAATATCTCCGAAACTATTACAGATATCACCCTGACATTTTGTATGGAGAAAAAGGGAACTACTATAAGTTCACTTATGTGATCTTTGAAAACCTGGTAACTACAAAACCAACATGGCGGCCAAGCGAAGATGCGACTTTTAAATGGACGTTTCTCGCGATTTAACCAACCAAACGCAATGAAACTTGGTACAATATATGCCTATATACATTGTAATGCACCGACATCTAACTTCGTTCAATTGTTTACATAACCACAAGATGGCGGATGTGCGAATTATTACAACGGCATTCTATATCTCTGAAACTATTAGCGGTATCTCCCTGTAATTTTGTACGGAGATAAAGGGCACTACTGGAAGTCTATCTATAAGACTTTCAAAAACCGGTTAACTACAAAACGAACATGGCGGCCAAGCGAATTTGAAAATTTTAAATAGACCTTTCTCGCGATTTAATGTTCCAAACGCTTTGAAATCTGGTACAGGAAATATTTATACACATTGTAATGCACTGATATCTAATTTAGTTCAATTGTTTACATAACCTCAAGATGGCGGCTGTGCGAATTTTAAAATTAAGTTTTTATTTCTTGTGTTGTAGTCATGCGATCGAAGTGAAAGATTGAATAATGAACCTACGCAATAATTTTCCTTCAATGGTACATGACTCTACGGTCTATACATTTAGCAATCCAACATGGCGACCATCCGAAATATTTAGACGGCTCTGAATATCTACGAATCTATTATAGCAATCAAACTGAATTTTTTAATGTTCATAGGGGCATTGAACTTAAGTTCTCCTATAGGACTTTAAATAACCTGGTGATCACAAATCCAACATGGCGGCGACGCGAAATATAAATATTCACATGGACGTTTCTCGCAATTTAACCAACCGAGTGCAGTGAAACTTGGTACAGTAAATCCTTATACGAATGATAATCCACTGGCATCTAATTTATTTCAATTGTTTCCATAACCTCAAGATGGCAGCTGTGCGAAATTTTAAAATCTCCTTGTTACTTCTTGTGTCCTAATTATGCGATTGAAGTTTGAATACTACACGTTCACAATAATCTTCATGTAACAGTACATAACTCTAGGACCTACATATATAAAATCCTACATGGCGACCATCCGAAATATTTAGTCGGTTCTCAATATCTACAAATCTATTACAGCAATCAAACTGAAATTGTGTATGTTGATAGAGGCAATTAACATAAGTAGGATATATGAAAATAGGCTGTATAGTTCTTCACGGAACTACTTGTTTTTATTTTATTGGATAATTTGTGCGTCAATAATGAGTCGCTATTGAGCCAGCACGTGATTGTGGAGCAAGTCCGTATGATAAATTGTGTAAATAGGAGACGCTGAACTCTAGCAACTTTATCGCTAACTCGATAGCGTCCAATCACAATCTTAGCCGTCCCTTCCTTAGGCCCTCTTACGTGCAGTGAAAGGCAGAGGATACGCGTTGACTTCTTTATTTATTGTGGCTCAAAGAAACAGTACAACTGTACGGCACCACGTGCGCACATTATAAGCTGAGGTGGTGAATGTAGTGGAATATTGAGGTCAGGCTAGTCCACCTCCAAGTCCCATAATCCACAGTTGGTAGCCCTTGAGGCAAGTACCTCAATGTTGGAAACATCCTTTATGGTCATACACGAGGCTTTCCATGATGGTTGGTTGGTTCCTCAGTCTAGGGGCTGCGACAATGCGGTCATGCAGCCCCTTGTACTTTGGTAGTGTGTAGAATCTGTCTGATAACCGGTGTTAATTGTGATGGCTGTATTAGTGTGTGTGTTTTTTTAAACTCATTTTAAATGATCTTGTCGACTTCGTCGTTACGCTGGGGTGTGGCGTTACGTTACGGTGACGGGACGAAATGTACCCAGATTCACTGTGGTGTGTGACGTCATAATACTGCTTGGTGCATGTGTTCCCCGACAATCTCTACTTCGTTAGTATAAGACAAAAATTCCCGATTCTTGGATGTCACGGGTAATCTCGAGAATCACTGGATGGATTTTGATGCGGTTTTCACCATTCTGTAAAGGATGTCTCGAGGAAAGATTCTGTAGAAAATAATATATGTATGATCAAAGAAAGCCAAGCAGTAACGATTTCAGTGAAAAAGTCGAAAGCAAATTTGGTGTCCGTGCGCTTCTTAAGCTTACGCTGTGCAAACCGTTAAAAATATCAATATACTATGAGCGTAAGAATTGGTCAGCATGAAAAGTTGTACAAAAAAGTCCGCGAGAGCATATCTCTATCTTCAATACATCGCCCACTATAAGTGTTTTTAGACTGGATGGAAGGGGCACGTCTGATGAGCGTGACGGCATCCCGCGCGCTTGACCTTGCTTTGCCCTTAGTTTGCACTTGCCGTTCGCGAGTAATTTGAAACAAGATAAGCAAGATAAGTGTTATGCAGATAATTTTCTAACATGTCTATATTTTTTGGCTTCGAGCGAAGCGAGAAGCCTCCTGCGATTCTATCATTTTTCAGCATTTGTAGCATTTAAAATGATACAAAGTCTCGTCTTTCAGACTGACTGTCACTTTTCAATTCAAGTAAGGACTGCAGACAACAAATTCAAATGCTACCGTCCACGACACCTAGCTTTGAACTTGTCTACTACTAGACGGCTTGGCAATCAGCGTCCTGTGACGAACGTTGGAACTTAAGAGCATTAATGAAACCTAACCTACAAATTTTGGCTTCTCACAAGTGTAGTAATTGGGAGATTCTTTTTCATGGCATAAATCTATGACATGGGACCACCGGATTTACTTCCCCTCCGAGGAAGGCATACTGAGGGATTTTTAACGCTCTTAAAAAATTCGACGACTTCGGCTGGGTTTGAACCCGCGACCCTGGGAATAGAAGCTCAGCATGTTACCGACTACACCACTGAAGACCTCCTAGCAGGTTTGTTGTGACGTATCGCCCCGCTCTTCACTTGTCTTAGCGTCTCCTGACTTGAGCTTAGCATCTCAGAGCCATGTATCAATATCTCGAATGCTCCAGTTTGTTCCTTTTATTAAATTTTATGACTCTGGTCTGCTGGTTGACTACACTTCGTGTCTTCCGATTGGTCTGATCAGCTCCTTATGTGTCAAGTTTCATTCTGAGGCTCCTCCAGGGGTTCACAACTTGTGGGACATGAGTCCGGCATTGCTTCCACTTGTGTTATCTTTCCTCCCTTGGTCAACTCTTGTTCTCTTCCGACCCCGATAATATTAGGGTCATTCACTTTTCTGTCTTAATTGGCCCTTGTCTCATCTTTCTTGTTCCCTCATTCTTCGAGGGGTTGGACCTCTTGTCTTTCTTTCAGGTATCTCCTGCCTTCTGTGTAGCCCCACCACTTCTGGTGCACCCTGGATAGTGCTACACCCTCAAGGGCTCACGGCTGGTGATTTCGGGAGATGGCGAACCCGAGGGTTCCCTGATCTGGGTCCGGTTTTTCTCTTTCTTCCATTGCTTTTGGGGCGGTCCCTCTCCTCTTTACTTTTCCTATCTGCCTTTCATGGCTCTCCTGCATTCCAAGTCCCTCAATCCTCGAGGGTTGAGGGCATTTCTTGTTTGCCTTGTTCTTCTTGTGTTTCTTCTTTTACTTTTAGTTCACATTTCATTATTATCTTCACGATCACCCCAACCATTAGGGACCGATAACCTAGATGTTAGGCCCCTTAAAACAGCAATTATCAGCATCATCAGCATTCTTTCCGAGATGTTATGTTGAGATAAATTATTAGTGGTGGATGAATCTTCTCGAGACTTTACATTAAAGGGTGGCAGCAGAGAAAGAGAGACAAAAGCTTGAAACAGATCCCAGACATTCTATGTTCAACCACAAAGTGACCACTCCTCGCCTAAGATCCAGGAAGAGTTTTATTAAGAGATCAGTACCCCTCCATACCAAGCCAGACGTCCAGCGTGTGTCACTCTGGAAACAAATAGTACCAGACGGGTTTACCCCTAAAGAAAAACTGAGCAGTGGTAGTCATTTGCCTTCTACCACCTGGAGGTCCTTAAACCGGATGAGAACAGGAGTAGCAACCTTGTGAAGTGGGGTTATGCAGAAGATCCACGATGTGCCTGTGGAGAAATCCAGACTCCACAACACCTGCTCACGTGCAAAGATCTTAATGAAACCTGCAGCCAGGAAGACTTTATGTTGGCCACAGACCGAGGGATAAGAGCTGCAGATTGCTGGAAAGGAAGAATTTAGTTTGTCTCCCGGACACAGAAAGTAAAGTAAGTAAGTACTGTAAAAATTGTCTGTTGATAGACGAACGAATGTCTTTGTGATTCGCGAGAGGATCTGTCTTTGCGACAACTTGAGATTGTCTCTTTGTTTTGTTTTACACACGGAGAAAGGTAATTAATTCTGTATGCACCTCGGAACGGTGAGTGGGCTTTCAAGGCGATCCTTGGTAGAAGTAATAATAATAATAATAATAATTACTGATTAGAAAACAAAATTCATGATAAATGACACACAAGGACCGAATTTCCTTGAATCGGAGATAGGGCGGATTCAGAGAGTAAAGAAATTTAAATATCTCGGTGAAACGATACAGGACAATGGTCTAGAGAAAGCTGCATTAGGCGATAGGATCTCAAAAATGGAGAGAGCGTATGGGCTTACAAAAAACATCTATAACAAGAAATGCATATCCTGGAACGCCAAAATAAAGCACTACGACACTGTCGTCAAAACAGAATGCCTGTACGCCAGTGAATGCCTGTCAATGAATTATAGGCTAGAGAAGTTGGAGGTTCTGGAAAGGAGAATCCTCCGGAAAATCATGGCCCCAATCCAGACGGAAACAGGATGGAAACTTCGGAGCAACGCCGAAGTCTACTAGAATGTAGAAAAAATCTCGGCGACCATGAGGAAACGGAGGCTATTATTTCTCGGACACCTGTACAGATTGGACAAATCCAGATTAACCAAGCAGTTGTTTGACTACTTCTGGAACAAAAAAAACTTCATCATCACTAAAGAAACTCAGAAAGACCTTGAGAGATCTAACATCCAGGAAGCCCAAATGTTGGAAAGGGATACGTTTCGAAACAGCATACAGAATTTGGAAGGGTTTCATGACGAGAGACGAGCTACAAAGACCGGATTAGCTTGGACGGCCGAACAACGGCAGCAGCACAGCGATCACATGAAGGAGTACTGGAGACAGAGGAAATACAACTAAAACAGTGAAATTGTAGCGTGATCCTAAGTGGTCAATTCGCAAGTTTAAAAAAAATATTGATTCCGTGCGATATTAGGTTATCCTAGGCCTAGGGAGTCTCTTCCTTTCCCGCCTTAATTGGCCCTTGTCTCATCTTCCTGTTCCCTTATTCTTCGAGTGGTCAGACCTCTCGTTTTCTTTCCATTATATTTCCTTTCCTCGTTAAGATTCTCTTGTTGTGAATTGGCCCCCCTTGTATCCAAATTACCTTTAGCGAATTTTTAGAATCTACACTACATTTCGAAGGTGTTTTCAATCTAACTTGCATTTTGTAAGGATTTACAATCTAAATTGCTTTTTAGTAAGCCTTTCAATGTATTTGGGGAGCACTTTTGTGAGTATTTTGAAATTCAATTGCATTTTGTACGAATTTTGAACCTAAGCTACATTTTCAGCGTATTCCTTTTGTGAGTATTTTCCTTCTAAATTCCCTTTTGTCAGTATTATCACTCTCCACTTTGTGAGTCATTTTTCGTGGTGGTTTCCATTTCATTGTCATTTTCGCTATCATCCAGACCATTAGGGGCCGTTAACCTAGATGTTATGCCCCTTAAAACAATTATCATCATCATCATCATCATCTTGCTGAATATTTTGTGAGTCAATGTTGGTGTACAACGTGGAGCAAGATACACAATTTCTCAACAACAACAACAATAACAACATTAAACGAGAAATCGTTAAAAGATATCAAGAGCCTCATCCAGTACATTCCACTAAATGGAATTACCAAAGAACCCCATTAAACGGGAGGTGTTCCTGCAGAGATGTCAGCCAGGATAATACGCGCTACACCAGCATCGCATTTACTGGCCCATTTCCCTGCGGGGTAGCTTTCACCCAAAGCTGGACGTCCAGAGATCAAATGCCTCCTCTCAGGATTTACCACACTCGTTTAAAAAAATCCCAGGATTCGGTTGGTCGGTTCCTTAGTTTAGGGGCTGCGACAACGTGGTCATGTAGCCCCGTGTATTTTGCGTGTGTGTGGAATCTGTCTGATAACCGGTGTTAATTGCGGTCACTGTATTAATGTGTGTATCTGTTTTTAATTCAAGTAAGGACTGCAGGCGATAATTTCAAGTACTTCCTACTTTCACCACCGTCCACGACTCCTAGCTGTGAACTTGGCTATTACTAGATGCCATCGCAACCAGCGCCTTGTGTCAAACGTTGGAACTTCAAAACATTAATCAAACCTAACCTACAAATTTAGCTTCACACAAGTTTAGTTAGTGGAAGGTTCTTTTGCATGCCATAAATCTATAACATGGGCTCCCTGACTTTACTTCCCCTCGGAGAGAAGGCATAATGTGGGATTTTAATTCTCTTAAAAAATCCGACGACTTCGGCTGGGTTTGAACCAGTGACCTTGGGCCTAGAAGCTCACCATGCTTCCAACTACGCCAAGATAGTGTTTTATTAGAAGTCCCGAGGCACATCCTTGTCCATATTCCAGTCGCTACAGAAATATAGGTTATCAAACAACTTCAACACACACCCAAGTAAACGTAGCTGATGATGAATCTGTCCCAAGCCAGTAATATTAGTTAAGAACATCAAGATCCATGGAGTAGAACCAAGTGAATACCCTGAGCTACATTACTTGGTCTGAGCGCACCCCTGTTCTTGATTACATCCCCATTCGCGAGGATAACTATTATATTTGAGCTTCGCTGATATTAGCTAGGCGTTTTAGTTGTCTTCATTTTGAATTATCGTACTTAAGGTCTGTACATTTAATATGGAACACAAAGAAAGATAAGATATCAGATTATTAAAATCCTAAACTACCATAGTGTTTCTGAGGCTACACAACTACTATGGCGAGGTCTGTATTGAGCCCCATTTTAAAATGGCTGTGACAACAGCTTACTAAGAACAAGCATTTTGTAAACCTCTGCAATTTGAACAGACAGTAAAAGGAACATCTTTGTCAGAACGTCCGTGTAATTTTACGGCAAAATCAAAAGGTTACAATTTGTTTCCAAACAAGTTCAATATTGGATTGATCTGCGCTGAACGCAGATAGTAAAGATAATGAATGATACATTACTCATGTTTCTTTAAGTATGCACATCAATGTTGCCGTAAATGAATAGTAACGACGTCAGCATACAACTGAAAAAAATATATACGAGCCTTACAGTAGTCGCATATGATGTGTAACATGTGACATGTTATCCTACTATGTGTGTCCCGGGAGCGCAAATACCTTGTTGACAGTTAGCTCTGTTGGTCATTGATATAACTACTTGTATGACTCCAGTGGCAAATCCTGACCGTAATGAATCATAATTGTTATTTGCCGAGGCGGAAGCAATCCACTGCCTACTTGATGCGAGCTGCGCTCTATACCGGCCAGTTAGTGAACCCATGCCAGCGATGTTACTGAAAATGGCCTCGTTTAGCCGATAGAGCGCACTGCCAAGTATAGGCGCGATTAAAAATTAGGTGTGCGGAAAGTATATTAAATGTGTTTCTCCCAGTGATATGTTTAGACCAACGAAGTTTCAATTATTGTTAGTAGTCGGCGTTAATATACTGAATTCCTACGTTGTTTGGAGTGTTTGTTGATGCGATATAGATTCCACATAGCCACATGGCCGACAGTACATCGAGTGCTTACATTAAATAAGAATACAGCAAAAGTATGACGATTTAATAAATCGTAATTGTTTTCAGCAAATATGATAAAATTAATATTTTCACACCAAAGAACTACAACTTGAAGATGATTTATTTTGGGAATATCTTAAATGGGGTCTCCAAACCTTGAACTAAACTGTATGCGATATACATTCGTCATAGCCACATGGCCTACAGTACGTCGTTGTACCGATCTCCGCCACCACGCGCGCTCATTGTTTCCGTCCCATGCACTTCCGTCCCATCCACTTCCGTCCCTTTTCCAAAATCACTCCCACAAACATGCCCAGATACCGAGTGGAAAGATGTCACACATCAAAAATGACAGTCATGTTTTCAACACATTCTATTGACCATGGCTCCACTCATACCACAAGATGCCCAACATTCTATTGACCATGGCTCCACTCATACCACAAGATGCCCAACATTCTATTGACCATGGCTCCACTCATACCACAAGATGCCCAACATTCTATTGACCATGGCTCCACTCATACCACAAGATGCCCAATATTCTATTGTCCATGGCTCCACTCACACCACAAGATGCCCAACATTCTATTGTCCATGGCTCCACTCATACCACAAGATGCCCAACATTCTATTTTCAAGAACATTCCTCGCGTACAAAAATGGTATGAGAGTGTGCCTTACACAAACACACACACTTGTCACACGTATATAGCATCATTCTGTCTTGGGTTCGAGGGCACAATGAGCACCACAAGGGCCACACAACTGCAGTCTATCGTGGGATCAAGCGTGACCCCATTTCCTGATTTCACCGAAACTGTTACCACTACTAGCACAACTCGACTGTACCCTTCAAGGCACTAATGCACGTCACGAACAGATACGCTACCCAGTGGTAAACAAAGAATGTACATTGAGTGGGGTCCGCCCTGACCCCAGAATAGTAGTTCCAGGTTAAATAAATAGGGAAAACAAAATTGTATTCATTATTTGGTAACTTAAAATCAAGAAATTAGAAAGTGGCTAGTTTTCATTTTTAGCGATGTCTGAATTCATAGAGAAGTCACCGAACTGGTGCCATTTATAGCACCGCAATGAGTCAACCTGCTGGCTAGTTCGGAGGAAGAGCTTGCAGAACTTTTACAACGCACTGGGAGGTTCAGTGAAGAAGCAGCCCTTATACTAAACCGAACCAAGTGTTACTTGATCGTTGAGGACAGACAGCGTTTATTAACTCGTCCCTTCCAGCTAATACGAGATATCGATCTCAAGGAAGAAATAGTCTACCTAGGAGTTTGCATTTCCACTAAGGGAAGCTGTGAAGGAGAAATTAAAGGAAGAATAGGTGTGGCTAAGGAAGCACTGTCTAGTCTAACAAGATCCTCATATCACCAAGGAAACAAAGAAGCGACTGGTTCAAGCTTTAGTATTTCCTATCGTCACGTATGGCTCTGAGTCCTGGACCGTAAATGCTGCATGCCGTAGGAGAATCGAAGCCTTCGAGATGATGTGTTATCGAAGAATGCTACGAATATCGTGGGTAGCAAGGACAAATGAATCTATTCTGAAGGTGCTAAGGATTGCTCCTAAAGCTCGCTAACTCCTAAACATCCAAAGGCAAATGTTGAGATTTTTCGGCCATGTCATCCGGTGAGACAGCATTGAGAAGTGTAACATCCAGGCTAAAGTTGAGGGGACGCGCCCCAAACCGGTACCTTGACCAGATAAAGAGTCTGACTAATCTTCCACTTCAGAAATTAATACACACAGCAGAAGACCGAGGTGTATGATGGGGAATTGCGTGAAGGCGAACGACGTTCGAAATCGAACTACGACCAAGAAGAAAAAGATGGTGGTGTATTCCTTGGAATAAACGTTCAGTCAGAGCTCTTTGTTTATTTATTTAATTTCTTTCTTCGCAGACACCAACAGTGATCCCTTTTGCATTTCATTCCTCTTCTCTTTGAGCAGGAATTTATTTTGTCTTTGAGTCTGTTCTAGATGTGTAATTTCCATGGAGAACCTAGCGGCATCTAGCAGCTAACTGCCGAAGTCCTTCAATCTCTTTGAGCTCAAGAGGACTTCCTCACAACTCCACCAGGCGTCGTCCTTGTCGCCAGATAACACCTCCTTGTAGACGCCGCTCCAAGAAGAATTTTATTCCCTGTACAAGACTGTTCATTTTTTCATGTTGCCCTTTCTGATGTATGTCCTCTTGTTTTTTTACCCCGTCTCCCTCGTTCTCCCTGGTCCCTTCGCGCGCTATTCAGCAAAATCAAATCCTTTTGAAGGGAAAGATAGTAAATCGTTTTCCTTTAGCATACTTTGTCTTGCCAGAGTACCACCCGCCCCCGTAGTACCGGAATTCCGGCTTGGGAGGGAAAGAGCACTCACCGAGCGCTTGCAGGAAACCTCAATTCATGCTACGCTCTCCGCTTGCCTTGTACAGGTCCCCTCTAAAGATAGGTATCCCAAAAGCTTAGCACAGAGAAATTCCTCTTTATATCAACATTTACTTAAAACTTAGTGTTGGATTCTCATCCTATCTGCCAATTCTTGTCTCTACTCCTAAACCCACCTCCTGTTCTCTCTCATCATCTTCCCTTAGGTAGTGTTATTCCTCAGCAAAAACCTACCAGATGGGTCAATTTCATTCTAATGATGAGGAAGGGCATCTGGTCGTAAAAACTGTCCGCAACATGAAAAGTCCTATTCCTGACAGTAGGCTAAATAACATGAGTAATAAGGGAAGAGCTCCAGGAAATGATGGAGAATATTTTAAGTGTGGGTAAAGAGTTTGGAATAAAAATAAACATTAGCAAGACCAAAGTAATGAGAGTAGGAAAAGAAGACTCATGCAATATTACAATAGATGGAATTTTATTATAACAGGTTCACTCATTAGGGGCAGATGACCTCGTTGTTATGCCCCTTAAAACAACAATAACTAACTAACTAAGTAGGTTCACTCATTCCAGTATTTAGGAAGCTTGATAACCACTATCGGAAGTGAGACGCAGAATCTCCATGGGGAAGAAAGCTTTCGGGAGAGTGAAAGGTTTATTAACAGTCAGAAGCAGACTGATCCAACTTAGGAAGAGGTTTGCAAAATGTTTTGTGTGGAGTGTGGTGTCTTATGGTTCGGAAACATGGACAGTCGGACAGAACAAAAATATTTAGAAATTTTTGAAATGTGGTTATGGAGAAGAATTGAGAAAGTTTATTTATTTATTTATTTATTTATTTATTTATTTTATTTACCGTATGGCTTTTAGTGCTGGGTGTGTCCGAGGACATTTTCGGGTCGCCAGAGGCTGTAGCTGCTTCTATGCGGACAACCGTGGCGTGAGCTACAAGTTCCGTTCAATTTCAAGTTGTTCCAACGTTCACTACCGGATGCTACTGACATCTAGTGGTGAACGTTGGAACTGTGACAGAGCGTTTCAACGAAATCTGACCTAGAAATTTAGCTTCACACAAGTTTAGTTAGTGGAAGGATCTTTTACATGCCATAAATCTTTGACATGGGACCGCCTGTTTTACTTCCTGTCCGAAGGAAGGCATACTGAAGGATTTTAACGCTCTTAAAAAATCCAACGACTTCGGCCGGGTTTGAATCCGCGATCTTGGGCACAGCAGTTCAGCATGCTACCAACTATGCCACCGAAGCCGCTAAGGGAGAAAGTGAAATGGAACGATAGAATGAGAAATGTAGGAGAGGAGTTTCATGAGGATGATACGGAAGAGGAAACAAGATGTTCAGTAAAGAACATATAGCCTACTTTCTCCTAAATGCATGGGTATTGTTATAACTCTTTGTCCTTTTCAAGGAGTGTACTTGAATGTTGGTGGTAGTAGCTTGTTGAAATACAACGTGCTATAGGGATATTAAACATGAATATGAGGTTCCCTTTGCTAGTGCTACCTCTGTAAAAAAAAAAATCATTCAATTCGGTTTCACCGTGTTTGAATTGATCTGGGGAATGGATTTGCACACATACATGGCCGCTATTTGCAAACTATTGGGCTGATGACCTTGTAGTCAGTCATAAGATGCTATCCACAAAAAGGCATGTTGTTGCAAAATCCGGTAGAGATCAAATTATTAGGATGGTCGAAATTTGATTTAAGCTTTTAACATTTGGGTGGCCGTCATCCCGTTTCCGTCAAAATGGCGGCGATATAAAACATGACACTGAGGTGCCTTTTGCTAGTGCTACCTCTGTACCAAATTTCGTTCAATTCGGTTTCACCGTGTTTGAATTGATAGGGGGAATCGATTTGCACACATACATGGCCACCATCTGCAAACTATTGGGCTGATGATCTAGCAGTTTGGTCAGAATATGCTTCCCACATAAAGATTTGTTGTTGCAAAATTTGGTAGAGACTAGATTATTAGGTTGGTCGTAATTACATTTTAGCCTTTAACATTTGGGTGGCCGCGATTACGTTTCCGTCAAGATGTCTGTCTGTTAGGTAGTCAGCCCGAAGGCTGGTTGGATCCTCAAAAAGCACCGCCGTTACGTTATGTGAGTGGATACCCACAAAAACCCAAGGCAGTGCTATATTGAGGCGTTCTAGGCAAGAAGAGGAGTGAGGTAGTTTGCCATTGCTTTCCTCACTGAGTCAGAACAGTAGTCCTAACCCTATGAGTAGAACCTTTCACAGCATCCACAGGCACTGACTGTGCCCTGAATGCCATTACTAAGCACCACCCATACCTCAGTAGCTTCCATATAATCACAGCCATGAGTGAGATTGAGACATCGGTGAAAAGCCACCTTTTACTCTAGCCTGTGCCAACTGACAAATGCAAATGTACTGTACTCATCAAGAGATGGCAAACAGATGGTGGTGATATAAAACATGACACTGAGGTGGCCTTTTCTAGTGCTACCTCTGTACCAAATTTCGTTCCATTCGGTTTCACCGTGTTCGAATTAATGGGGGGAATCGATTTTAACACAAAGATGGCCGCCATCCGCAAAATATTAGGCTAATGGCCTATTAGTTTGGTCAAAGGATGGTTCCTCCATAATGGTATGTTGATGCAAAATTTGGTAGAGATCGGATGATTAGGTTAATCGTAATTTGATTTAAGCTTTGAATATTTGTGTGGCCGCCATTACGTTTCCGTCAAGATGGCGGCGATATAAAACATGACACTGAGGTGCCCTTTGCTAGTGCTACCTCTGTACCAAATTTCATTCCATTCGGTTTCACCGTGTTCGAATTAATAGGGGTAATCGATTTTGACACAAAGATGGCCGCCATCCGCAAACTATTCGGCTAATGACCTATTAGATTTGTCAAAGGATGCTTCCTCCATAAAGGTATGTTGTTGCAAAATTTGGTATAGATCGGATGATTAGATTAGTCGTAATTTGATTTAAGCTTTGAACATTTGTGTGGCCCCCATTACGTTTCCGTCAAGATGGCGGTGATATAAAACATGACACGTAGGTGCCCTTTGCTAGTGCTACCTCTGTACCAAATTTCATTCCATTCGGTTTCACCGTGTTCGAATTAATAGGGGTAATCGATTTTGACACAAAGATGGCCGCCATCCGCAAACTATTAGGCTACTGACCTATTAGATTTGTTAAGGGATGCTCCCTTTATAAAGGTATGTTGTTGCAAAATTTGGTATAGATCGGATGATTAGCTTAGTAGTAATTTGATTTAAGCTTTGAACATTTGGGTGGCCGCCATTACGTTTCCGTCAAGACGGCGGCGATATAAAACATGATACTGGGGTGCCCTTTGCTAGTGCTGCCTCTGTACCAAATTTCATTCCATTCCATTCTTCACCGTGTTCGAATTAATAGGGGTAATCGATTTTGACACAAAGATGGCCGCCATCCGCAAACTATTAGGCTACTGACCTATTAGATTTCTCAAAGGATGCTCCCTCCATAAAGGTATGTTGTTGCAAAATTTGGTAGAGATCGGATGATTAGGTTAGTCGTAATTTGATTTAAGCTTTGAACATTTGTGTGGCCGCCATTACGTTTCCGTCAAGATGGCGGCGATATAAAACATGACACTGGGGTGCTCTTCGCTAGTACTACCTCTGTACCAAATTTCGTTCCATTCGGTTTCACCGTGTTCGAATTAATAGGAGCAATCGATTTTCACACAAAGATGGCCGCCATCCGCAAACTATTAGGCTGATGACCTATTAGTTTGGTCAAAGGATGCTCCCCCATAAAGGTATGTTGTTGCAAAATTTGGTAGAGATCGAATGATTAGGATAATCGTAATTTGATTAAGCTTTGAACATTTGTGTGGCCGCCATTACGTTTCCGTCAAGATGGCGGCGATATAAAACATGACACTGAGGTGCCTTTTGTTAGTACTACCTCTGTACCAAATTTCGTTCCATTCGGATGCACCGTGTTTGAATTAATAGGGGGAATCTATTTTCACACAAAGATGGCCGCCATCCGCAAACTGTTACGCTGGTGACCTGTTAGTTTGGTCAAAGGATGCTCCCCCCATAAAGGTATGTTGTTGCTAAATTTGGTAGAGATCGGATGATTAGGTTAGTCGTAATTTGATTTAAGCTTTGAACATTTGTGTGGCCGCCATTACGTTTCCGTCAAGATGGCGGCGATATAAAACATGACACTGAGGTGTGCTTTGCTAGTGCTACCTTTGTACCAAATTACGTTCAATCCGCATTCACCGTGTTCGAATTGATAGGGGGGGACAGACATTCAGAGTACACACACAGACACACACACACACACACACACATACACACACATACACACACACACACAGACTCTCACACACACAGACAGACACACTTTTTTTTCGCCCTGTGTTGATCTCATAAGTCTACTTTAATTTTTTCAAAAATCGAAATTAGGCTAAAAATCTTGGATGGGTCCCATACTAGGTAGGAATTGTCTACTACAAAGAATCATAGAAGGCAAATTAGAAGGAATAAGAGGAAGAGGAAGAAGAAGGTTCGGAATGTTAACAAACGTGAAGAGAGGAAGAAGTTAGAAGCTAATGAAAGAAGATGCTCAGGACAGAGAGACATGGAGGACGGCCTCTGCGGACAGATTTACTAAAAGAGAATAAGGGATGTTAGCCACTCAGACGCCTAACCAGAGCTACATTAGGCAACCTTTCTCTCGGCTGTGTGCTGAGGGCGGGATGATCTATAAAACTGGAGCCCAATGTCCACCTGGTTACAGGGACTGTGTGTAAACACATATTATACACCACATGTGTGAGTGGTCGGCACACATGAAAGGGCTTGCTAATGGAACGTCAATAGCGCCCATATATGCTTCCTTAGTGCGCGATTATAGCCCCTGGATGTAAATACAACTGTTTGTACTTCTCATCAAATGTCCTACTAAGTCCTGGCAAATAAAGATCACTGGACAGAAGGGAATCGCCCACGCCTTGTATATTATCTCAGGAGAGAGGGCTCCACGACTGGAGTCTTTAGCTGACGTTCAGAGATCGCAGGTTCGAATTCCGGTGCTAACAATGGCCAAAGTAACCTACTCTTTACACAAGTTTACACCAGACGGCTTCGGGGGCGTAGTTGGTAGCATGCTGAGCTTCTATGCCCAAGATCACGGGTTCAAACCCGGCCGAAGCCGTCGGATGTTTTAAGAGCGTTAAAATCCCTCAGTATGCCTTCCTTCCTTCCTTCCTGTTCCACAATTGCCTTCCTTCGGAGGGGAAGTAAAACCGGCGGGCCCATGTCATAGATTTATGGCACGTAAAATAACCTTCCCCTAATTACACTTGTGTGAAGCTAAAATATCTATAATTTATTCAAAAAATTACTATAAAAATGTACGAATTGTGCGATTTGCAAATACTGATGAACTAACATGCTGCAATTATGAGTTGTTTTCTGAAACCTTAAAAATATTAACCGTTAATTCTTTCGCAGGTTTTTCTTCTGCATACAAATGTCATAAATATCGATTTTTGTAAGAAGTGTGCGATCTGCAAATACTGTTGCTGTAACATGTTGCAATTTTGGGAAATGTGTGGTTTATGAACATGCGAGATTTCTCGCACGGGTCCGCTAGTAGGTTATATATGACTAACGCTCTTAAGTTCCATCGTTCGTCGCCAGGAGCCGACTGTGGTGGCATCTAGTTACCAACTTCAAAACTAGTTGTCGTTGACGGTGGCGTTTGGTAGCAAAAGTAGGAACTACTAGAAAATTGAATGTCTGCAGTCCTTACTTGAATTACAGATAACACACACTAATACAGCGTGTACTTGGGTGTGTGTAGAATCTGTCGGATAACCTGTGTCACTGTGATGTCTGTCTGTACTAGTGTGTGTATTTTCTAATTGAGTATAGAGAGAGCTTTGAAGCCACTTTTCACTATTGCTTTATTGACTGTTAATATTTAAACTTTTAGTCGGTTAACACAAACTCATTCCAATTAGTGAGAGACATAAACAGTGTAAAAATCTCTACATATATAAAAACTAGAAACACGACCCGGCTTCGCCCGGGAGAATGAATTACGTGATAATCGCTTTTTTTCTCCAGTGTCAATGAACAACGACCAATATCCGTTTTACGTCTCGGCATGATGGGTTAAAATCACTGACTGGAATATTAGTTATATTATCATGGAGATGAATGTGCAGACGTAATTTAAGAATGGTGAGGTGCTTGCAACACAAATCCCCCTTGCGTCCAATCTTAACTTGACTGTGAATTTTGCGGAACGAAAAGTTCACAGGTGAAATGAAGAAAACCCGAGTTACACTTCCAGGGAAACTCCAAACACAACCACCCTTCTCAGAAGTCTTAACTCAACACGACTCAACGGTTTGCTGCTGGCTGTATCTGGGGCAATAGGCTCGCCCGCTAGCTAGCCTTTAACAGGGATGATAGATTCGACCTTATATAGCTCGTAAACTGTTGCCTCAGTATTTGAATGGACATAGTTGGAAGATATTAAAACGTAAAATCACCCATAGTGGCCGATGTATTGAAGATAGACATATGCTCTCGCGGACTTTTTTTGTAGAACTTTTCATGCTGAACAATTCTTACACTCATAGTATTTAATATTTTTAACAGTTTACCCAGCGTAAACTTACAAAGCGCTCGGACGCCAGTTTTTTTTTACTTTTCCACCAAAATCGTTACTGCTCGGCTTTCTTTGATCATAAATAAATTATTTTCTACAGAAATCATCCTCGAGATATCGTTTACAGAATGGTGAAAACCGCATGATAATCCATCCAGTGGTTCTCGAGTTTACCCGTAACATCCAAGAATCGGGGACTTAGTTTTATACTAAGTAGATATTATACGCCAATCAGTATAATTTAATATAATATAATCCCCCTTCCGTCCAATCTAAATTGACTGTGAATTTTGCGAAACGAAAAGTTCACAGGTGAAATGAGAGTTGCTCTTCCAGGGAATGGCGAGGTGAATGAAACTCAATTCCCCCTTCCGTTCAATCTTAACTTGACTGTGTTTCACAGGCGAAATGAAGAAAACCCGAGTTACACTTCCAGGGAAACTCCAAACACAACCACCCTTCTCAGGAGTATTAACTCAACACGACTGGACGGTTTGCTGCTGGCTTCTATCTGGGGCAATAGGTTCGCCCGCTAGCTAGGCTGTAACAGAGATGATAGACTCGCCCTTAGCTAGCTCGTACTCTGTAGCCTCAGTAGTTGAATGGACATGTTTGGAAGAAATTAAAACGTAAACACACTTATAGTGGGCGATGTATTGAAGATAGACATATGCTCTCGCGGACTTTTTTGTAAAACTTTACATGCTGAACAATTCTTACACTCAAAGTATTGAGATATTTTTAATGGTTTGCCCAGCGTAAGCTTACAAAGCGCTCGGACGCCAGTTTTTTTTTTTTTACTTTTCCACTCAAATCGTTACTGCTCGGGTTCCATTGATCATAAATAAATTATTTTCTACAGAAATACTCCTCGAGATATCCTTTACAGAATGGTGGAAACCGCATAAAAATCCATCTAGTGGCTCTCGAGTTTACCCGCAACACACAAAAATCGGGGACATTGTTTTATACTAAGTAGAGATGAAAGTTTTTCTGTTTTTTTTTCTGAATTTGCACGGAAATTTGCGATATTTGCGCGTTTCAGTCTGTTTTATGACGGATGCGCGCAAAAATATTTTTTGTCTGTCTGTCTGTCTGTCCGTGGACAATTTTTTGTGCCCTTATAACTCGAGATCGGCTGGGTGGATCAACGTAAAATTTAATGCAGATATCCATCAGAGGCCCGACACTAATCATTGATGTAACTCTTCTCCGTACCTCTCATAAAAGGGGGCCTAACCCCTTAAAATACATGCTGAAATAGGCGTAGAAGGGTGAGACAAACTCATTTTCATTCCCTCAATGTGAGAAACGAAACTCTGGGGATCTAACCACCTTTTTGGGCCCTAAAACCAACAGTTTTTGAGATATTCCCAGAAAACTAATTTCACTTAATAAATTAATGAAAGAATGCAAGCCGGTAACCTTGGCAAAAAAATCTCTTAGGTCTATTTTTAGCCTATTTTCAATTTTGAAAAAATAGGCTTATGAGATCACCTTTTGTCCGTGTGTGTGTGCGTGCGTGTGTGTGTGTGTGTGTGTGTGTGTGTGAGTGAGGTGTGTGTGTGTGTCCCTAATAAAATCTAAACGGCTGGACCGATTTCAATGAAACTCGGTAAGTTCATAGCGCTATTCCCGACGACCTCGACCGTGCCCTTCAAATTGTGTTAGGTCTCACCAATCCAACATGGCGGCTGTGCGAAATATTTCACTATCATTCAATATCTCCGAAACTATTACCGATATCGCCCAGAAATTGTGTACGGTAATAAAGGGCACTACTAAAAGTTCACCTATGAGACTTTCAAAAACCTGGTGACTACAAAACCAACATGGCGGCCAAGCGAAGTTGAGACATTTAAATAGACTTTTCTCGCGATTTAACTATCCAAACGTAATGAAACTTGGTACAGCAATTGTTTATACACATTGTAATGCACTGGAGTCTAATTTAGTTCAATTGTTTACATAACCTCACAATGGCGGCTGTGCGAAATATTTCACTGACATTCTATATCTCCGAAACTATTACAGATATCACCCTAACATTTTGTACGGTGATAACGGGTACTGATGCAAAATTACCTATGTATATTTCATAAACCTGTGAAGTACATAACGAACATGGCGACCAAGCGAATTTGAAATATTTTAATAGACTTTTCTCGTGATTTAACTCTCTAAGCGCAGTGAAATGTGGTACAGTAAATGATTTTGCAGATTGTAATGCACTGCCATCTAATTTAATTCAATTGTTTACATAACCTCAAGATGGCGGCTGTGCGAAATTTTAAAATTAAGTTTTTATTTCTTGTGTCGTAATCATGCGATCGAAATGAAAGTTTGAATAATGAACCTAGGCAATAATTGTCCTTGAATGGTACATAACTCTATGGCCTATACATATAACAATCCTAAATGGCGAGCTTCCGAAATATTTAGACGGTTCTCAATATCTATGAATCTTTTACAGCAACCAAACTGAATTTTTATGTTCATAGAGACTATGAACATATGTTCACCTATAGGACTTTCAGTAACCTGGTGAGCACAAATCCAACATGGCGGCGACGCGAAGTATAAATATTTAAATTGACGTTTCTCGCGAATTAACTATCTGAGTGCCGTGAAACGTTGCACGTTAAATGCTTATACAAATGTTGATCCACTGGCATCTAATTTATTTCAATTGTTTACATAATCGCAAGATGGCTGCTGTGCGTAATTTTAAAATCTCGTTTTTACTTCTTGTGTTCTAATCATGCGATTTAAGTTTGAATACCACACGTACACAATTATCTTAATGTAATAGTACAAAAATAAAAATCCAACCTGGCGACCGTCTGAAATATTTAGACGGTTCTCAATATCTACGAATCCGTTACAGCAATTAAACTGAAATTTTGTATGTTGATAGAGGCAATTAACTTGAGCAGGATATATGAAAATAGGCTGTATAGTTCTTCACGGAACTACTTGTTTTCTGTTAGACGCATTGCAATTCGATTTATTGCATTACTGTGAAGGTTTGCAAATGGATATTAGGTTATAACGGATCCAAATTAAGCTGAAATATTCATCCATGCATATAATGCGCTTAAGGTGTCAAGGGGTACTCTAGAATTTTTTCACGCGATTTACACGCGCGGGTATGGTAAGGAAGGTCTATCATATCCCTATCCCTATATTGTTATATTATTATTATAATTATAATTATTATCATTATTATGGCGTACAGCGACGAGACAAATCTCATTTTCAACCCCTTGGTGTCAGAAACAAAACTCAAGGCCCCTAAAGAGTCATAAAGAGTCCCCGAAAACTACATTTTAAGGCTCTAAATCCAACAGTTTCTTAGATATTCCCAGAAAACTAATTTCATTTAATGAACTAATGAAGGAATGCAAGCCAGTGACCATGACAACGGTATCTCAAGAGGTGACATCCAACTTTCCATCTATTTCTGCAAGAAGTAATACTCCATTTATTACATTTCTGAAAGTTTGCAAATGGCACAGAACCAATTAAAACTGTAAAATTTATCAATTTGCTTAAGGGGTTCAAGGATTGCCCTAGAATTTTTTCACACGACTTAGCCTACACGTGCGATATGTCGCACATAAGGTCTATTATATCTCCAAACAGCAACATTATTTTCAAAAGTTCCTGATTTGAAATAGTAGACTATTTTTTGCTGCTTTTAGGAATTTGGGCCATTGGAGGCTAAAAAACTGAATTCTCATGCACCCCATGCCTTTATAATTTATAAAAGGGGTCTTCCTGTGATTGGGTACTTGACAAAACGGTTAGGGTCAGTTTGTATGTGACGTGTATTGCGATTGGTCTACGAGATTTTCAATTTTATTTTCACGCCAGGAAGAACACGTTAGGTAAATTTAGTTTGACAGCACATTTTAACTAATCATTTTTCTTTGTCGTCAAACAGGTTCCAAGCCCCTCACCATTGCAACAGTAGCTCATTTGATAACGTCTGGTTATTAATACCGAAGTCCGTTCGAAGAATGGGTACTTCTGCTAGTAGAAAATAAAAATAACCTCAAGAGGATTACGAGTTCATGTGAGTGTTACGGACTACAGTTTAACAATAGACTAGTGGTGTGGCAATGCTATTCATGGAAAGAAAGTGTTGGTGTTGACACATTGTTTGTTGAAATGCTTTTGAGTACAAACAAAACACAAAATGAATAAATCAGGAGGCTTTCTGACGCGTGAGCAGGTCACAACAGCTGTCCACGTGAGGAGCATGGATTTTTCAAATTTCGTCCACACACTTGCAGGGATCATCCCTGTGCTTTGTTGATGGTCATGGAAAATGCGAGTCGCACCGGAAACTGCAAACGTTTGGTAACAAATAAAAACTGCCAATATGTAAGATATACGCTCATTTTCTATGACGTCTTATGAGCCACATATCGTAGAATGGATTTACTAATTCAGAAACCTTCGCAACCATGTATACGGGGCTGAATGGCCACGATGTCCAAGCCCCTCCCCCCCCCCCCCCGATATAAGAAACAAATTGTGTTATTCGTAATACTGCTGTAAATCTTCCTTCCTCCCTGCCTTGTAGTTATCTAGTAGAGCTTGGCTATCTGCCCGTCCATCTGGCTTGTTATTGTGCTGGAGAAGCCATATAATTCACTCCACTGCGCTACTATCGGCCGTCACACTAATCTCTGCGGCAGGAAACTTCAATGCGGGAATAAGACATGAAAACACAGTTGAATACAGCAAAGGTCAGCCATGTTCGATCAGTTGCTAATCAAATAAATAACCTCCATCAAGGACGAGGAAAGGACAATGTTTACCGTGCATTGATCCTCATCGATGAGAACTCCAGTATGAAGCTGTGTCGATTACAGCGGCAATCATGGTGTCAAACGTTCGATGACAACATGCCACTTTTTGCCCTCCAGAGTGATGACAAACGATTCTCTAGGCACATTCAGAGATTCATAAGAGTTTCTTTACACAATGCACAAAGGAAATTGGTGTCCGTCAATAAACATCTTTAAATTGCTGTCAAAAAAAAAGGAGCACTATAATGAGGCATACTAGGCACGGTGAGGAGTGAGGTAGTTTGCTATTGCTTTCCTCACTGGGTCAGTACAGCAGTACCAACCCTACAAGTAGAACCTTGCACAGTACACACAGACACTGACTGTGCCCTGAAGGTCATTACTCAGCACCACCCATACGTCAATAGCTTCCAGATATTCACAGACATGAGTGAGATTGAAACATCGGTTGAAAGCCACATTTTACTCTAGCCTGTGCCAACAGACACTTACTGTGCCCTGAAGGCCATTACTAAGCACCACCCATACCTCAATGGCTCAAGAAATTGTAAACAGTGCCCTTGAAATACTCAAGGAAAAGCATAACCCTATATGGGATGATTTCTACTTAACTGACGCCATAATGACTGACGAATGGAAACAGGCAAACTATGAACTCCCACACGTAATGACACGATACGCTTCACATGGCTTTCACTACAAGTTCTGCCAAAACAAGAGATTCCGTGTGTTATTGCCGACCAAGACTTAAATGAATAACCCAATTGGGATTGGAATAATGTACAGTAGGTTGCTCCCTTTTGTATTTTGCTTTTTAAATGACAATAATTGACTAAAGTGAAATCCCTTGGTCATGCGTTCATGGGGAGGTGACACGGGCTATCAGTCGGCCAATCACAGCAAGCTGGGGCTGATGACCTTGAAGTTACGATCCTTAAAACAACAATCGTCACGCCTCTACCACCTTGAGAGACAGTGGGACTACCTGGAGTAGAGATGTGGTGTTGGTGTACGTCGTCTCAAAGATCCGCTCTGGTCTCTTGGAATAGGCAGAAGTCCACCTCACCTACGTCATCCTACACGTGCTATATTCCAGGATAATGCTGGGATGTTTAAGACCATGCCACCTCTCTTCCAATCCTAGCCCCAAGTGTAAATGCACACACTAGTACAGACATTACACTTAGGCCGGTATTGTACTATCAAAGAAATTTGGCAAATAATTTGTATAAAATATTTTATAAAACTGAACTTTCATAAAAGTTGTGCAAAGCAATAATCACAACATTATTAATAATAATAATAAATACAGCCCTTTAATCCCCTAAGGGCAATGGCTTCCTGCCTAGGCAGGGATTTTGCTCCATTACATTCATTGGGTGAGCAGTCCTAAAAAGTAGTGAGGCACCTAGTGGTACGTTAGTCTCTGTTCTTGAATTGTTCTTATAGCTATTGATATATCTATTCCTAACCTAGTTACAGTTTATGTATTCTTGTTCTTATATCTAATATTTACAAAATTGTTAATGTTTCTAACACGTTCACTTAATTTTAGTAGAGTTTTAGCTGTCCTCAATACATTATCGCTTTGTATTTAAAGGTTCACTATGTTTCACTGAGTTGCTCCTTTCCTTTCCTCGCATATACTATGTTTTGAAAAGGAGCTTTTCTAGGGTCTTCCACTCTTGTCTGTCTCTTGCTCTTCTTGTCCATTGCGGTCCGGAAAATTTCTTGAATGTGTCAGCCCAGCGTGTCCTCTGTCTTCCTAAGTTTCTCCTACCGGTTCTGGGGTCCCACATCGTTAGTCTGTGCGTCCACCTCCTATGCTCCATCCTCGCTACGTGAAATGAAAATCCACAGCCTGCTTCCAGTCTCCGACCGGGTCAGGAATGGAATGAATGAAGCCCCCATCTAGCGGCGAGGATATGAACTGTGCCGGCTGCCGAGGCCTGACGCACTACCCTGGGGAATGATTAAATGAATGACAGATGAAATGAAATGATAGTGGAGAGTGTTGCTGGAATGAAATTGTGACAGGGAAAGCCGGAGTACCCGGGGAAAAACCTGTCTGCCTCCGTTTTGTCCAGCACAGATCTCACATGGAGTGAACGGGATTTGAACCACGGACCCAGCGGTGAGAGGCCGGCGTGCTGCCGCCTAAGCCACGGAGGCTTTCCATCCTCGCTACGTGGCCTCCCCATTTCCATTTTAGTCTGTCCGCTGTGTTGATGACGTCTTTAAAACTGGTTCTTCTACGTATCTCCTCGTTCCTTATTCTGTCTTTCAGCGTGATATTGAGGATTTTACGTTCCATCCTGCGTTGGACTATCTGGAGCGTTTTTCTTTGCTGCAAAGTCAGTGACCATGTTTGGCATCCATACAGTATTAATGTTATCACAGGTCAGCAAAATGGATGAAGGACAGTTCCTTGTTCACTTAACTGTATCACGGTAGTTGAAATTCCGTAGTGGCAATACCGGTATATAAAAGAAACGGAAAGATAAAGTGGCCGTCTATGGGTTAAACAATGGGTCGCTCACGTGACAAGAAAGATAGTTATACGAGTAAGATCTTGGTGAACGAGATGCAGTACGAGCACTTGAAAAATTACATTATTATTTAATTATTAATAATTATGATGAAATGAATGACGATCGGAACAACCACTGCACACTGGGTCAAAATCGAAATCTAGGAGGACAAAATTATTTATTTTCATAATTAAAAAATCAAAATTTATTACTTCTACAGCATTCTCGTATAATTGCCGCACATTATTCTGGGATATAAACGCATCTTAGTGTATATCTGTCACCACTCTTCGAGCAGTCTGAATTGGAGGGTGAATGTAAGTGGTTCTGGTTTGGTTGTCTTTGGGGTTAGTGTGATGCTTTAAGATGGAACATGCAGCTGAAGGTATGATCTTTGTAACGTGTTTCAGTTATTAATGGGCGTAATTGTTACGTAATTTTAGCTATATTGGCATTATGTAATATTTAACTATTATTAGCCTATTTTCAATTTTGAAAAAAATAGGCTTATGAGATCACCTTTTGTCCGTGTGTGTGTGCGTGTGTGTGTGTGTGTGTGTGTGTGTGAGGTGTGTGTGTGTGTCCCCTAACAAAATCTAAACGACTGGAGCGATTTCAATGAAACTCGGTAAGTTCATTGCACTATTCCGGGCGACCTCGACCATGCCCTTCAAATATTGTTACGTCTCACCAATCCAACATGGCGGCTGTGCGAAATATTTCACCAGCATTCAATATCTCCGAAACTACTCCCGATATCACCCTGGAATTCTTTACGGTGATAAAGGAAACTACTAGAAGTACACCTATGTAACGTTTGAAAAACTGATAACTACAAAACCAACATGGCGGCCACGCGAATTCGCTACTTTAAAATAGACGTTTCTCGTGATTTAACCAACCAAACGCAATAAAACTTGGTACAGTATATGTTTATACACATTGTAATTCACCGACATCTAACATCGTTCAATTGATTACATAACCACAAGATGGCGGATGTGCGAAATATTTCACCGGCATTCTATATCTCTGAAACTATTAGCGTTATCACCCTGAAATTTTGTACGGAGATAAAGGACACTACTGGAAGTTCATCTATAAGACTATCAAAAACCGGTTAACTACAAAACGAACATGGCGGCCAAGCGAATTCGAAAATTTTAAATAGACCTTTCTCGCGAATTAATGTTCCAATGAAATCTGGTACAGGAAATGTTTATACACAATTTAATGCACTGGTATCTAATTTAGTTCAATTGTTTACATAACCTCAAGATGGCGGCATTGCGAATTATAAAATTAAGTTTATATTTCTTGTGTCGTAATCATGAGATCGAAGTGAAAGTTTGAATAATGAACCTACGCAATAATTTTCTTTTAATGGTACATGTCTCTATGGCCTATACATTTAACAATCCAACATGGCGACCATCCGAAATATTTAGACGGCTCTGAATATCTTCGAATCAATTATAGCAATCAAACTGAATTGTTTAATGTTCATAGGGGCTATGAACTTAAGTTCACCTATAGGACCTTAAATAACCTGGTGATCACAAATCCAACATGGCGGCGACGCGAAGTATAAATATTCACATGGACGTTTCTCGCAATTTAACCATCCGAGTGCAATGAAACTTGGTACAGTAAATCCTTATACGAATGTTAATCCACTGGCATCTAATTTATTTCAATTGTTTCCATAACCACAAGATGGTAGCTGTGCGAAATTTTAAATTCTCCTTGCTACTTCTTGTGTCCTAATCATGCGATTGAAGTTTGAATGCTACACGTACACAATAATCTTCATGTAACAGTACATAACTCTAGGACCTACATATATAACATCCAACATGGCGACCATCAGAAATATTTAGTCGGTTCTCAATATATACGAATCTATTACAGCAATCAAACTGAAATTTTGTATGTAGATAGAGGCAATTAATATGAGTAGGATATATGAAAATAGGCTGTATAGTTCTTCACGGAACTACTTGTTATTGTTTTTAAAATTATATTTTCACTTAGATTTTTAGTATGTCGCGTCACTCTGCGTCACTTCCTACTTAATGTTAAAATGTAGATAAAGTCTTGTAGTTTACGCCTGTTATAAGATTTTTTGCATATTTTTGCAACTTACTTAGTTATTTTACGTTTTAGAAGATGCCGTGCAACCAGTTCTCACACGTTTTCAACTGTTTGAAGCCCTGGGTTCGACGATTATGTCAAAAGTGAAACTTTGTGACTTTGTTAAAAGTAAATTAGGTGTAGAAAATTGTTTTGAAGAGATAACTGAATGCTGTATCCATAGACAATTTCTTACATGTGTAGACGTGTTAACTTATGTTTATTATGAAGTAAATACATTATATACGTTGCTTTCACTCTAAATTCTTGATTAAAACGTAAACGTAATTTTGTCCCCCTAGATTTCGATTTTGACCCAGTGTGCACTGCCCGAGCAAGGGAAATGTAATCATACGAAGTAAAAAAAAAAACTATTCATTAGGTGGGATTTTGATCCCTGGTCCTCTTGGACCGGAATCGAGCGCTCGACTCATTCTGCCAACTAGACACTGCCTCGTTGTGGTTGTTTACATGTATTATATACTTAAATTTGTTTGTAATACCATAAGTGAAATTGAAGAAATAATAATAATATCGTATGGCCTCGGGAGCCGGGTGCAAGCTTTGTAATTTGACACCCAGAGGGTAGCTTCCATGTCGAATTTCATTTTTCCTTGAATCACTATGAAAGTCGAGGAGGTTATATATCTGAGCTCCTTGAACACTGTAGCGCTTTCTAGTGGAGAAATGAGGAACTTTGTGTTGGCGGAAACTCCCGAGATTAATTTTGCCATTATGAACACGGGCAACTGAATTCAAATGGGTTCTTTGACATGCCAACATCGTATGACATGCGTGTCGTATTTTTGCCGCCTTTCAAAAAATCACTTACCACTGCCAGGAGCGAACCTGCAATCTTGGGGTTAGTAGACCGGCACGCTATCCAGACTATTTAATTTCTCATTATACCCTGAAATGCGCGCCCCTTATGCGCAGCGCTTATAACCCCGGTCTTTTATATCTACACTAGTTATCTGTTAGTTATGTTTTACATTGTATACCGTTCATTATGTAACATATTATGTAACATTTAGTGCAGTTCACACTCTGATATGAGCATCTTTGTTGTGGTAATATTCCAGCTGTTATGATCCGCCATTTTGGTTTGAATCTTTTATCAAAGATAGCAGGATGCTCATACATTTTATAAAAGAAATTTTATAAAACCACCTTTTATAAAAGATTCAACCAACACCGATGTGCACGAGTTGATAACCGCGGCGTCGCAAGACTGTAAATCGAGCAATACCAACAAAAGCATATTAAAATACTTAGTGTGTTATAGGTGTGATGTAATTGAAGTGGGTGTTATAAAGTAAAGTCATCTCATATTCCATAGGATACTATGCTATACCGAACCCTGTTATTAAAGAGGAACACCCTGTGGATCGCAGGGAATTACGAGAGATAATGGTAGAGCCAAGGTAATTAACTCGCCGCTATGATACCAACACTGACCTCTTTCAAAGAGGCACAATGACACCCGGGCCATGAAAAGTTAATACGGCAATAAAGTAGCTTTTTATCATATCATTGTCCGGCAATATTCACAAGAAGGCGGAGCGTAATGGAGCCATTAGGAGCATTAATGGAACAGTTCTATCCTGAAAGAAACCTTTTAAAATGTAACGACTTGGCAGATATGACTGTTATTTATAACTTTGTTTACCTGCGCAACAGCAACAATGGGTCACGAGGAATGTATTCATTTATATGGCTTCCTAACCTCGGTCATTCAAGGGGGAACAGTTGTCTTGACGAGGTTGCGCAATAAAAGAAAGGAATATTCCATTTATATTCATACAAAATAAATCATATTCAAATTGGATCCTTTTCACTTAAATACCAATTGTACTGAAACAAATCCACCAATAGTCCATAATTGACTGGAAGAGGCAAACTGATGCCCCTTTCTTTGTTCTTGAATGTAAAAATACCATTTTAGCCTATTTTCATTTATAAAAAATAGGCTTATGAGATCACATTTTGTCCGTGTGTGTGCGTCCCTGTGTACCCCCCTCCCCGCCTATTAATAACTTCAAAACGGCTGGAGCGATTTCAAAGAAATTCGGTAAGGTCATAGCACTATTTCGGCCAACTCTGACCGTGCCCTTCAAATTTTATTACGTCTTACCAATTAAACATGGCGGCTGTGCGAAATATTTCACCGGCATTCTATATCTCCGAAATTATCACATATATCACCCTGAAATTTTGTAAGGTGATACAGGGCACTACTAGAAGTTCATCCATGAGACTTTCAAAGAACCTGTTAACTACAAATTGAACATGGCGGCCAAGTGAAGTTCAAACTTTTAAATAGACTTTTCTCGCGATGTAACCATCCAAACGTAACGAAACTTGGTACAGCAAATGTTTATACACACTGTAATGCACTGGCATCTAATTTTGTTCAATTATTTACATAATCACATGTAAGAACCGGGATCCTTCCATTGTGAAATTTTGTGAAGGTGGAAGGTGAAAACACTAATGTATATTCACATTTATTAACCCTATGCACAATTTGTGCTCTGTATTTTCAATAAATATATCTGTATTAGGCTTTGGATAATGTACACCATCCTTTGTTCTTGGTCCAAGGATTTTTCTCATTATTTTACGTTCTTTCACTTCTATTTGGTGTTTTAGTGTTTTGTGTTGGAGATTGAGTGTCTCTGAAGCATAGAGAGCTTCAGGTTTGATTACAGTTGTATAGTGGCAAATATTGCAGTTCCAGGAGAGACTCTTTTTGTTATAAATATTTTTTGTTGATTGAAAAGCAGTTTCCATTTTCTGAAGCCTCAATTCAATTGCTTTCCTTTCGTTACAGTTTGCTGTAATCCATTCACCTGAATATTTAAATTCGTTTACTCGAAAGATTTTTTTGTTGCCAATTTGAAGTTCATTTGATGCGGTTTTGATGTCAGTCATAATTTTTTTTTTTTTTTTCAAACGAGATTTGTAATCCAATTTTCGCCGCTTGTTCTTGTAGTAGTTCAATTTGCTTTTGCGTGTCAGAGGTATCTTACGCAATTAGTGCCATGTCATCAGCAAATGCTAAGCAAATGCCTTTCCGTTTTGGCCCCAGTCGGTGTGTTGGTGCACCAGCTTTTCTCCATTCTCGTACAACTTTCTCAAGAGCACAATTGAAGAGCAACGGGGACAGTCCATCGCCTTGTCGTACTCCTGTTTCTATTTGAAAGTCTGTGCTCAGTTCTCCCATAAATTTCACCTTGGATTTGGTCTCCGTGAGTGTTTCCTTGATAATGTTTGTCGTCTTCTGATCAAGTCCAAATTCTGCTGAAAATGAAAATCCACAGCCTGCTTCCAGTCTCCGACCGGGTCAGGAATGGAATGAATGAAGCCCCCATCTAGCGGCGAGGATATTCACTGTGCCGGCTGCCGAGGCCTGACGCACTCCTCTGGGGCAATTCTGCTAATACTTTGAAAAGTGATCCTCTGTCTGTACTATCGTACGCATTCTTGAAGTCGACGAATGTGATGACATAATTCTTGTTTGATGAGCTGTGGAAATATTTCATAGAGTTCTTTAGATTTATAATTTGATCTACGCACGACCGACCTTTTCTGAATCCTCCTCCTCCTTATTATTATTATTATTATTATTATTTTGGTGGACACATGAAATTGCAGAATTGAGGCGGAACTGCCTTAGATTACGACGTACAGCACAACGGACAAGAAATCTAGAAGATTCTAATGCCTTATCAGCTGAACATAGAGATGCAAGGAGGCTACTTCTGAAAACCATAAACCAAAGCAAAGCTGAGAATTGGAGGAAGCCATGTGAGCATATTGACACTGGTCCATGGGGATTGGATTATAAAGTTGTCAGAAAGAAGCTTGGGTCACAAGGAGCACCGTGTGTCATGAATGCGAATAGTATGGCCGTTGTTGTTTGAATCTTCAGTCTTTTGACTGGTTTGATGCAGCTCTTCATGCCTCTCTGTCCTGAGCGAATCGTTTCATTTCTACATAGCTGCCACACCCTACATCCGAGGCAATCTGTTTAACATATTCTAACCTTGGTCTACCCCTACAGTTCTTGTCTTCGACCCTTCCTTCCCTTACTAAGCTTACTATTCCTGGTTGTCTTAATCAGTGTCCTACCAACCTATCTATTCTCTCCATTATCAGTCACCAGAAACATCTCTCCTCTCCCACTCGTCTTAGTACCCCTTCGTTTGTAACCCTATCTACCCTACGCTTCAATTCTCCTCTTTCCTGCTGCACCAATAGTCCAAGTTTCACTTCCATAGAGCGCCACGCTCCAGACAAAGGCTTTCATAAATGACTTCCCAATACCTCAATCTATATTCGATGTCAACAGATTCCTTTTTTGTTGAAATGCTTACCTTGCCTGAGCCAACCTACTTTTTACATCCTCTTTGCTTCGTCCATCACTGGTTATTTTGCTTCTTAAGTAACAGAAGTCTCCTACTTCCTTCAAATTTTCACCTGCCAATTTGATGTCCATAGAGGTTTCTGATTTATTTCGGCTGCATTCCAATATTTTTGCTCGTATGGCCATCATTGTCCAAACTTTTTCCCAACAAATCCATCAATCCCTGAACAGAATTTCGATGTTGATAGTGATTATTTTCTCTCCACTGACGATGTGCTGAGTAGGGCTACTCAGTATCTGCGAAGCAAAAAATCTCCTGGTCCTGACGGCATCTCAAACGAGATTCTCAAATTAATAATCGAGTTACATCCACAACTTATATTGGTTGGTTGGTTCCTTAGTTTAGGGCTGCGAAAACGCGGTCATTTAATCCCGTGTACTTTGGGTGTGTGTAGAATCTGTCTGATAACCAGTGTTATCTGTGATTCAGGTAGAAGGACTGCAGACGATCAGTTTTCAAGTAGTTCCTACTTTTGCTACCAAATGCTACCGTCCACGACACCAAGTTGCGACCTTGGCTACTAGATGCCATTGCAACCAGCACCTGGCGACAAACGTTGGGAGTAATATAGCGTTATCAAATCCAACCCACAAATTTTAGCTTCACACAAGTGTAGTTATTGGAACTTTCTTTTACATATCATAAATCTATGACAACTTATCACCCATACTTTTCAATCTTTACATTGAACAAGGAATGAAGGAAATTAGAGAGAAATTTAAAGTGGGAGTGAAGATTCAAGGAGAAATATTTTCAACTCTGAGATTAGCTGATGACATCGTCATCTTCGCCGACAAGCCTGAGGATTTGAATGAGTTTTTGAATGGTATGAACTCCGTCTTGAGGAAAGAATTCATGATGAAAATTAATAAATGTAAAACAAAAATACTGGAATGCAGCCGAAATAAATCAGAAACCTGTATGGAGATCAAATTGGCAGGTGAGAAGCTGAAGAAAGTAGGAGACTTCTGTTACTTAGGAAGCAAGATAACCAGTGATGGACGAAGCAAAGAGGATATACAAAGTAGGTTGGATCAGGCAAGGAAAGCATTTATACAGAAATGAAATCTGTTGACATCGAATATAGATTTAGGTATTAGGAAGACATTTCTGAAAGCCTATGTCTGGAGCGTGGCGCTCTATGGAGGTGAAACTTGGACTGTTGGTGCAGCAGAAAAGAGGAGAATTGATGCATTTGAAATGTGGTGTTACAGGAGAATGATGAAGATCAGATGGGTAGATAGGGTTACAAACGAAGAGGTATTAAGACGAGTGGGAGAGGAGAAATGTTTCTGGCGAATGCTAATGAAGAGAAGAAATAGGTTGGTAGGACACATACTAAGGCACCCAGGAATAGCAAGCTTAGTTATGGAAGGAAGGGTCGAGGACAAGAACTGTAGGGGTAGACCAAGGTTAGAATATGTTAAACTGATTGCCTCGGATGTAGGGTGTGGTAGCTATGTAGAGATGGAACGATTAGCTCAGGACATGGAGGCATGGAAAGCTGCATCAAACCAGTCAAAAGACTGAAGACTCAAAAAACAACAACAAATCTATGACATGGGCCCGCCGGCTTTACTTCCCCTCCCAAGGTAGACATTCTGAGGGATTTTTAACGCTATAAAAATCCGACGACTTCGGCCGGGATTGACCCCGCGATCTTGGGCATAGAAACTCAGCATGCTACCTACTACGCCACCTAAGCCGCTCACAACTAATATTAAGAATGTTCAACGAGTGTCTAAAAGTGCATCTGCTGGAAGCTCTGTCGTCTGGCAATCATTTATAACGGAAAGGACGATCCGGATTTACCATCATCATACCACCCTCTGTGTATGCTCGATACAACATGCAAGCTCTTTGAGACGCTTCTGAGAGTCAGGTTGCGCCGAGCGATCATCGCAGCGAGCGACTTGTCATCAAGACAGTATGGACAGGGAGATCGGCCCTGGATGCAATACAAGAAATTGTTGCAGCTGTCCAGAGAGCGGAAAATTACAATCACCACTCTCGTCGTGTGGTTCGCTTTGTTACTCTTGACGTAAAAAATGCTTTCAACTCTGTCGAGTGGAGTGACATGCGGAATGCGTTGGAGAATACATTTCATGTCACAAATTATCTCTTTCTTACTTGAAAGATCCTTCGTTGCTTTATAACACGACAGAAGGACAACGTAGGGTACGGGTCTCAGCCGGAGCTCCCCAGGGTTCGATTCTAGGGGACCGCTACTTTGTCTGCTAAGATGGGGACCCCTACTTCGTCTAAGATGGAGACCGCTACTTTGTCTGCTAAGATGGGGACTCCTTCTTTGTCTGCTAAGATGGGGACTCCTTCTTTGTCTGCTAAGATGGGGACTGCTACTTTGTGTGCTAACATGGGGACCCCTACTTTGTCTGCTAAGATGGGGACCGCTACTTTGTATGCTAAGATGGGGACCCCTACTTTGTCTGCTAAGATGGGGACCGCTACTTTGTCTGCTAAGATGGGGACCCCTACTTTGTCTCCTAAGATGGGGACCGCTACTTTGTGTGCTAAGATGGGGACCCCTACTTTGTCTACTAAGAAGGGGACCCCTACTTTGTCTACTAAAATGGGGACCGCTACTTTGTCAGCTAAGATGAGGACTCCTAATTTGTCTGCTAAGATGGGGACCACTACTTTGTCTGCTAAGATGGGGACCCCTTCTTTGTCTGCTAATATGGGTACCGCTACTTGGTCTGCTAAGATGGGGACCCCTTCTTTGTCTGTTAAGATGGGGACCCCTACTTTCTCTGCTAAGATGGGGACCCCTTCTTTGTCTGTTAAGATGGGGACCCCTACTTTGTCTGTTAAGATATGTTTTCACCATTAAAATGCTATGATATACAAAATCAGTTATATTGCATCGTAGTTGGTAGAACTGATGTACCATAAAGCTCCTTCTGTATATTCAAATTAGAAAGACCGGCTAAAAATGTAACTACTGATTGCTCTTAGAATGATTCTCATTTCTTGGAAGAATCTTGCACTTAATGCGAAATAAGTTATTACGAGATGAATGGACTGCTCTTCTTGGCACATCCTTATCAAGTAGTGAAATATTGCTTCTACATTCCGTTAATTTCATATAAAAAAGTATTCTCTTCTCTTAGATTCATAAGAATTTTTCTAAAATCTAATTAGCCAAGTTTAAATTTTAATAAGATTTATCTGGCGTCTGCTGAAGATTTTCTTAATCCCTTCTCTCTTGCGACTCGAACAGTCAGTGCCCAATACAAAGGGAACACTGTGTAACACGAAGTGAACTCTGGGAGCAGGTGTTAGCGAGCTTCATTAGCTTCCTGTCTGATCTCCTGAAAAAAACTGGAATGTTGTATGAGTGTCCGGGTCCCAACAATGTACATGTGATTCAGAAAAGTGCCTTATGATAAGCTCTCCTGTTTCTAACTCACTCCTGGAACAAACCAATCTCTAAAAAATGGAGTTTTCTCTACTACTTGTAACATCAAATTTTCAATTCAGATGGACATTTTTGGTGTAGCGTTCAAATTCGTTGGTTGGTTGGTTGGTTCCTCAGTTTAGGGGCTGCAACAACGCGGTCATGTAGCCCCGTGTTCTTTGTGTGTGTGTAGAATCTGTCTGATAACCGGTGTTAATTGTGATGACTGTATTAGTGTGTGTTATCTGTTTTTTAATTCAAGTAAGGACTGCAGATGATTATTCATGTGTAACATCTTTCCAATCGATATCTGTATATTTTTTGTGGGGGTGATTCTGAAAATTGAAACGGAAATGGATGGGACGGAAACAATGAGTGCGCGGTGGAGGAAATTGGTACCACGACGTACTATTGGCCATGTGGCTTTGTGAAATGTATATCGCATACGGTTTACTTCAAGGCTTGGAGGCTCCATTACAGATATTCCTACAATAAATCATTTTCAAGTTGTCGTTCTTTGGTGTGAAAATATTCATTATATCATATTTGCTGAAAACAATTATGAATTATTAAATGTTCATACTTTTGCTGTATTCTTATTTAATGTAAGCATTCGAGGTACTGTCGGCCACGTGGCGTGTTACACATCATATGCGACTACTGTAAAGCTCGTAATTTCTTTCAAGTAGTTTCTACTTTTGCTACCAAATGTTATCGGCCATGACACCTAGCTGCAAACATGGCTACTAGATGCCATGGCAACCAGCAACTGGAGACGAACGTTTGAACTTGAGAGCATTTATCAAATCTAACTTACACATTTTGCTTTACACAATTGAATTTAGTGGAAGGTTCTTTATCATGCCATAAATCCATTACATGGGACCTCCGACTTTACTTCCCGTCCGAAGGAAGGCATACAGAGATAATTTTAACGCTCGTAAAAATCCGCCAACTTCAACCGGGTTGCCCCGCGATCTTGGGCATAGAAGCCGTCAAGTTCATATTCAGTGATATCACTATTTCGTGAGCATTGCTTACTGCGCTGGTCGGCTCGATAGGGGTGGCTCACCAGAGTACTTTATTCGTCTAAAACACAGTCTCGATTAGATCAATTAATCTTCTTAATCATTTACAAACAGAACTTCTAAATTAAGAAAATTAAATGTTCGTACAAAGCCTTTGTGGTTTAGGCGGTAGCACGCCGGCCTCTCACCGCTGGGTCCGTGGTTCAAATCCCTGTCACTCCATGTGAGATTTGTGCTGGACAAAGCGGAGGCAGACAGTTTTTTTTTTCAGTTACTCCGGTTTTCCCTGTCAAAATATCATTCCAGTAACACTCTCCACTATCATTGCATTTCATCTGTCATTCATTCAATCATTGCCTCAGAGGAGTGCGACAGGCTTCGGCAGCCGGCACAGTTCATATCCTCGCCGCTAGATGGGGACCTCATTCATTCCATTCCTGACCCAGTCGATCGACTGGAAACAGGCCCTGGATTTTCAAATGTTCGTACAGTCTTCCCCTCTGGGCATTGCGTCACCACAGAAAAATGGATGTTTATTAGGGAGGGTGGCCCGCTCGAGTCTAGGCATAGGAAGTATTTCCGAGCTGCTAATTGGTCGTCCTGCCACGGTGCCTTCCTTGTTTCTTAATTGAGACGGTAGATGGTGGCAGGGGCACACCACCTTTCAAAGATGGAGGAAGGTTGTCGATTGAGGTGCGGATAATGTTTGGTGTTCATTCGCATCATTAACGCAAAACAAACATCTTTAGGAAAACATCCCACGCAGTAAGTAAATGCATTCCAATTAGCATTTAAGATGTAAAAAAAATAATTTAACATGGATTAAGAATACATTATTTAATTGACTCATGGTGGTTCCGTATTGATATGCTCGAATAGTTCTTAGTAAGAATTGTACACCCGCCTGAATCAATACTATAAAGAAAATTAATTATTTAACGTGTTTTTAGTAAATGTTTCGAGGATTAATTACATTTATCCCCTTCATCAACTAAAAAACACATGGAAAGAACAAAATAAAACGTAGCACAGTAAAAACATACGTTATTAAACCTAATATGGTGCACCATATAATTTAGGTTATAAGATCAGACTAAAATGAAATGAAATAGATGGTGACGGTGATCACCTTGCAGGTGCTTATGACAAATATTAGTTCCGTATTGAAGCTTGAAATGGTAGATTTGGAATATCAATACTTCATCAATCCGAGTAGGTCTATAATTAATAAATAGCCTGTATGCTTAAAGATCCATTTTTAAGCCTTTTTCAAATCAAAGCGGCTTCAAGTAAAACGACGTGATGGAAAGTGATCTCTTGGTCAAGAGAGGTTAGTTCAAAGCATATGGTGTATGAGGTTAGGACAATGTTACATTTACTTTCCAGTAACTTCATATTCCCACTCGGGAATGTTTATAACCTATTTGGATTGCCAAGGTAAGGTTTTATTTTATGGAAGGGAGCTTGACTTCCGTATCACATTGGCATTACTCGTGACGTCAATACTACTTGTTTTTGTGTCTTGTGATGGCCTTCTCAGTATGTGCTAGCCATGCGTATTGGTGAGGTGTGTCTGTACCAACTGACGAGCCCAGCGGCACACCGGGGCGAAACGCTGGCATTTTATGTTTGATCTGGCCGGACCAATTTTATCATATTGATTGATAATGTTACATTTAGAAAATGATTTGTCTATTTGTCTATTGTCTATGGATTAAGAATGAAAGAAACTTTATTAAAGATATTTACTTAAACCAAAAATAAGAGTTAAAATTGGCGAAGAAATGACAGCAGAAATAGGACTGCGGAAAGGAGTGAGACAAGGATGTGGTGTGCCACCTATTCTATTTAATATATATTTTGAAGAAATTTTTAAAGAATGTTTTAATGAAAAAAGAGGTTTATGCTTAGGAGGTAAAAATGTGAGTGTATTCGTTTTGCAGATGTTATGGTGGTTATGGGTGAGAGTGAAAGGCAAGCAACACACATGTTAAAATTTGTAAAATGTAAGGGATGAAAATAAATGAGAAAAAAATGTATGGTCATAAGTGTAAAAGGTGAAAAAAATTACAATAAAATTAGAAGATGAAATTGAACAAGTGGATAGTTTTAAATACCTAGGAAGTTGGGTTACACGAGAAATGATATGCACTAAAGGAATAAAAACAAGGATTGCAGTAGCAAAAGAAGCCTTCAAAAAGAAAATAACCTTATTTTGTGGAGCAATGAAAGTAAGCCTTAAGAAAAGATTAGTGAAATGTTTTGTTTGGAGTGTAGCAATGTATGGAGCGGAAACTTGGACGTTTGGGAAAGAAGACCAGAGAAGAATAGAGGCTTTCGAAATGAGGCTGTGGAGCAGAATGGGGAGAAGGACAAAGTGAGAAATGAGGAAGTATTAAACAAAGTAGGAGAAGAAAGAATAATACTACAGGAGATAAGGAAAGGAAAAATGAATTGGATTGGACACTGCCTAAGAGGAGATGGTTTGGTGAAAAGTGCATTAGAAGGAACAGTCCAAGGGAAAGTCGGAAGAGGAAGAAGAAGGTTTCAGATGCTGGATTCCATCAAGATTGATACATCTTATGAGCTGAAGAAACGCGCTGCTGAAGACCGGATCAGGTGGAGAGACCGACCATGAGGCAGATAAACTGATGATGAAGACCTAACCATAAAATCTGAATACAAAAGTGAATGGGTGGTATCGTGCTTGCTCTGTTGATTTATGTCCTGGGTTCAAGGCTGTCCGATGGCTGTCCCTACCTCGTGCTACATGTTTTGTGCCTAGTCTTATTCAAATTATCTCCGGGGGTGTTTTAAATGATAAACATTGTTCGGTAGAAATGTTCTCCTTTCTCAATTGAATCTGTACTTTCCCACTTCCTATTCAACGCGGATAGCTTTCCTGGTTGTCACCTCGGAGGTCCAGGTTCAAATTCCCGGCTCTGGCAAGACATTCTAGTTGTATGATTTCCCTTAAGTATTTGAAATTATTTACCGGAGGGATTTTCTAAACTGAGTAATTAGAGATTGTTCATCAAAGTATCGGGTTTTCTCATTGTAAGTCATGCATTACTTGCATTTTTTTTTCAGGGAATGGATAGCTTCGACAATTATTCGATAGGATTGCCAGATCATCTGCAAAGGCCAAACAGTTGAGATGAATTTTATCTCTAACTAGCTTGCCGATGTTAATCCCCTTTAAGCTTTCACGGCCAGTGAATTAAAACTCGGCAATTCTTCTAGGTTTGTGCCGTGTCTTGTGTGGGGTTTTGCCTAGTACATCAAGCTGCCTCATCAGTGGCTCTTGGTGTCCCCACCCAGACTCTTACAGGTATAGTGAACTGCGCGCTACCTCCCATATTATGAAGCGCACCTGCGCCTCTTCACTGCGAGAACTAAAAGCTCAAGCAGCCATAACCTCCCTATGAAGGCTTCCAAAAAGTTGGTATATTGGCTTTCACGGCCTGTGAATTAAGACTCAGCAATCTGTCTAGGTTTCTGCCGTGTCTTCGTACAAACCTAGAAAAATTGCTGAGTTTTAATCCCCTTTAGTTCTTTTTCTCAAGTTCGGATTACTTTCTCTACCGCTAGATTGAAAAATAATGGAGACAAGCAATTTCTCCCTTGAACTTAGCTTTAGTGGTGATGTCACTCAGTGTCTGTCCGATCAAATTCCTTGTTTTCCTATCTACTCTGAAATTAATATTATTATATATTCCGGTTCTGAACAGGGACGACTCTCAGCTGCTTGGTTTGCGAATTGCCAGCCCCCAGCGGGAAGCCGCAAGTTAGTATGGACTCTTACTGCTCCCAGCGGGACACTTGAAGACGGACGCTGTTTGCAACAGGTTATCCCCTACCTGCTCCCTCTTCTCCGTGATTACTGACACAGTCTGATTCTGTTCGTCCTGTGCGTGTTGGAAACCAAACTTGCGAGATATTTGTGATACTTGTCAAATAGGAAGCTAATGTCTGTCAAGTGCGTTCCGGTCTGAAACTCCAGGGAGATAGAGCTAACCGTTTCATCTCTACATAGCTACCACACCTTGCACACGAGGCACTCTGTTTGACATATTCCTACCTTGATATACCCCTACAGTTTTTGTCCTCGACCCTTCCATAACTAAATTAGCTATTCCTGGACGTCTTACCAACCAATATTATTTCTTCATTAGCAGTCACCAGAAACATCTCTCCTCTCCCACTCGTCTTAATACCTCTTCATTTGTAACCCTATCTATCCATCTGATCTTCATACACACCTCAAACGCTTCTTTTCTCCTGTTTCCTGCTGCTCTAACAGTCCAAGTTTCACTTCCATAGAGCACCAAGCTCCAGACGAAGACTTTCAAAAATGACTTCCTGATACCGAAATCTATATTCGATGTCAACAGATTCCTTTTCTGTAGAAATGCTTTCCTTGCCTGAGCCAACCTACATTTTATATCCTCTTTGTTTCGTCTATCGCTGGTAATTTTACTTCCTAATTAACAGAAATCTCCTACTTTCCTTCGTTTATCACCTACCAATATTATGCACAGAGAAAATTACTGACTTGATGTGGAAAAGATGGATTATATTTTATAGGCACGTGACCCAAATGGCGTCAGTCGCATTTTCATTTTTCTCCAAGAGGAAAAGACAAAGGAAGCCTGCTTCAGTGAGATATGCGAGATTGCGATCTCATGCGAAGATATCCAGGAGCGTGACGAACTAAGGAGCCTACTTTTCTTAAAATTTAAGATTCATGCCAATGATTAATCAATATATCAGAAATGAATTAATTTTACATTGGATCTATCAGCGCGCATGAAATCATGTTGGCAACAATGTCATGTATGTTTTGCTCAGAATTAATCTAAAATGAAATATTATGATCTATTATTGACCCAATTTTCGATGTTATTATAGAAGTAACATGCATTTAAATTTGGAGCTAGAATCATGTTGGCAACATCGACGTATAACACTCACTCCAATTTAATCTGGAATGGCAGGTACTACACGTGTGCAGAGTTTAGAACTGTTGGCTTGCATGCTTTCTGATATATTGGTATTAGGATGAAAAAATAGAGAGATATTTAATTAACAGTTGGCAACCCTGCTGGTTTTCAAAAATATGCATATTGATATCGGTTTTGGCATACAAAGCACATGAAAAAAATTGGTTGAAATCCAATTGATAGTATAGAAGTTTCATACATTTAAGTATTAGACTTATCAGCAGGCGTTGGTAAGTCTGTCATATATGGGCTCCTGAAAATTAATCTGGAATGTTAATATCTCGGTGTGTGACAATTGTGGAACAGTTCGCATGCATAACTTTTGAGATATACAACTTTGAGCTCAAATTTTAATTGTGATTTTTCAGCAGTTGGTACCCCTGATATCATTTTCAAATACGGCCGTGAGATATTCAGGTATAAATCTTCACTCATACCAAATTTGGTTTTGATAGCTGCAGCCGTTTAGGAGTTGATAGGTGCGGACACAAACCGACAGACAGACAGACAGACAGACAGACACTCATTTGCACGACTACTTGAAGAGAAAACTCTTCAAACACCAGAGTTTCCAACCAAAGTCGACACTGAAAACTATAAAGCCGTTGACAAAAGATGGCAAGAAATAACACCGTTTACGAATGAAGTCATACTGGACTAATTTTAAAGCTATTTAAACGAATAACACTATTACAGATCACGTAAAGTCAATACTTTAAATCTTGCCACATGTCTTTCTTCTCTCTTCCCACATTCGCTTCATCCTCTCTGATCTCTGCTTTCGGAGCTGTTCCATGTTACGTGGCTGCTTTCGTTGTCTTTCTTGTTCCTCCCTGAAGATCGCTATTTGAATTTTGTCTCGAAATAAATTCCTAATACATGTATCTGTAATGTCAATGTCGGCTTCCTTAAGATCCTTTAATGTCTGTGTAAACCACGCTGGTTGAACTTCAAGTATTAAAATTTTATTAAAAATTTGTTTTGTTAGCCTGTCATTATTCATTCTATTTAAATGCCCAAAAAGTGGCATCCATCGTTTGCGCATGGTGTGAATTATGTTCTTCACATGGGTGTACATTTCCTTGTTAGGTCGAGGTCTGTTAGAGTCTGTTTCTGTTTTCCTTGGGCCAAGGATGCATCGAACCAATCTTCTTTCCATGAGCATTAATTTGTTTATGTCACCTTTCCGCGTTAACTTTAATGTTTCAGCTCCAAAGAGTGCTTCAGGTCTCACCACAGGATTGTTATGTTTAATTTTAGTGTCCCATGATAATGCCTTCTTCTTGTATACATTTCTGGTGATCTGAAATGCTATGTTCATTTTCTTTGCTGGGACCACTAAACTATGTTTTTCATTGTTATTGATAGTTATCCATTCAAAAACAGTAATTATAATATTGATAATTTTTTCTACCATTATTTCTAAGGTGATATCTTGTGAATAACATGCTGTAGCTTGAAGCTGGAGGCAAGTTGACAAGTTGCGCCTTTGACCAGAGCAGCCCCGAACGCGAGGCCCCATACATCAATAGGTCCGCTCTAAGTGGACAGGCGGACGTGCCCTTTGATACAAGCCAGCATTCCAATTCTCTCAAATTGGAAAATCAATATTTCGTGTCTGAAGTTGTAAATCCTCTGGCGGGTGATTTATTACCTTCTGTTGAAGACTGACGTCATAGTGTGGCAATAAACGCGACGTCATGAATTCAGTAACTTTTCTTGGCTTGAGTGTAACCCTCATAGATTACTCTTTAATGCATGTAGGCTACTTAGTGGTCAGAACTTTAGTATGCTCCTATGGTGCACAGTGCACTTTCTGTACATGTTAAGACTTCACGCTCTTCTTGATGCGTTACAGAGCTCACAATAACACAGGTTAGCAAACAAATTCAATACACGCTGAGGTTTATAATAATAATAATAATAATAATAATAATAATAATAATAATAATAATAATAATAATAAAAGATACGAGCCTTACAGTAGTCGCATATGATGTGTAACATCTGACATGTTATCCTACCTTGAAGTTGTTAACGTTTTTCTTATCCTTGACATTCATCACCTTCTCCTTCATCTTCTCCAGCATGATTAATCCCACTCATGTGGGGTCGCCTCCTCCACGTTGTTCTATCCCGGACCATTTCCTCCACAAGCCCCCGCTGTTTCATGCTTTCTTGAATGCTGTCCATCCATCGCCTTTTTGGTCGTCCTCGACTCCTTTTCCCAGGTGGAAGCATTTCCATCATCCTATTGCCCACATAATCTTGTTCTCTTCTCTTAACATGGCCATACATCAACAAAAAACTTTTTTTACACTTTCATAATACATAACAATTCCGAGACTATCTTGTTTTTCTTCACTGCTTACTTGATATTTCTACTCTCGCACTGCCTCCTTGATACTCTGCTGTTACATCACTCCCCTGCCAGTAACTAAGTTACGTTAACAGTGACTGACTTTTTTTCTTCATTGCCTACTTGATATTTCTACTCTCGCACTGCCTTCTTGATACTCTGCAGTTACAAAGTAATCCGTATGTGATCAACATTCCACATGGAATCACTGCCAGCTGGATATCATCCATTCTGGCAGTGCGACTTACACACTTCCGTCCGATCCACTTCCGTCCCATTTTTCAAAATCACTCCCACAAAAATATCCAGCAACCGAGTGGAAAGATGTTACACACCAATAATAATAATAATAATACGCAATACCAAATACCTCGCACGATTTTTAACAAGAAGTGCCTTCCCCAAAACACTAAGACACGTCACTATGGAACGGTTCTGAAGCCAATAGTTATGTGTGCAGCCAAAACCCTTTCCCTAAATGCCGATAAAGGGCTCCTCGAAGAAATGGAGAAATAAATGACGAGCCTTACAGTAGTCGCATATGATGTGTAACTTCTGACATGTTATTAGAATAATTCCATATTACTTACTCGCAATTTTTAAAGAATGAACTCCCAGAGCTACCTTGTGCCAGCAAACATGAAGGATTCCTTCGTGTTATTACCATCGGTAAGTTCTCATTACTAGGCTATTATTTCTGCAGTAACTACTTGTAAAACTCCAGTGACAAATCCTTTCAGCAAATATGATATAATGAATATTTTCACACCAAGGAACGACAACTTGAGGATGATTTATTGTAGGAATTTCTTTAATGGGGCCTCCAAGCCTTGAATTAAACCGTATGCTATATACATTACACATTGCTGTATTTTGGCCGATAGTACCTCGAGTCAACAACAACAACAACAAAAAGTCAACCCCTGGTACTATACAGCCCATGAAGGACCTAAGCCGACCAAGCGAACGCTGCCCAGCCATTTGGCCTGCAGATATCGGAGTGACGCGTGATCAGCGCATCGGGTCCCCACCGCCGTTAATCTTGGTTTTCGTGATCGGGGCGCTGCCTCCTGTCAGACGGCTACTCAATTGTCCTCACGAGGCTGAGTGCACCCCGTTCCAGCCCTCAACGTCAGTTTTAAGTCCCTGACGGAGCCGGGAATCGAAGCCAGGACCTCCGGGTGAGAGGCAGGTGCGCTACCCCAACACAACGGGGCCGGCGACAGTACCTCGAGTGCTTACATTAAATAATTTTTTGAGTGCTGAGGCGTTATACAATTGAGAGTTATATTGTGGATTTTGCATTGGAAAATATATATTTAATTAAAACAAAGTTCTCCAATGCATCTGCAGTAGTGACATCTACCTGCAACTGTATGCGGGAGCAATCCACTGCCTACTTGATGCGAGCTGCGCTCTATACCGGCCAGTTAGTGAACCCATGCCAGCGGTGTTATTGAAAATGGCCTCTTATTGCCGATATAGCGCACTGCCAAGTAAAGGCGCGATTAAAAATTAGGTATGCAGTAGGTGTATTAAATGCGTTTCTCCCAGTGATACGTTTAGACGAACGAAGATTCAATCATTGTTAGTAGTCGGTGTTAATATACTGAATTCCTACGTTGTTTGGAGTGTTGGTTGATGCGATATAGCACTCGAGGTATCGAGTGCTTACATTAAACAAGAATACAGCAAAAGTATGAAGATTTAATAAATCGTAATTGTTTGCAGCAAATATGATATAATGCATATTTTCACACCAAAGAACGACAACTTGAAGATGGTTTATTGTAGGAATATATGTAATGGGGTCTCCAAACCTTGAAGTAAACCGTATGCGATTTACATTCCACATAGTCACATGGCTTACAGTACGTCGTTGTACCGATCTCCGCCGCCGCGCGCGCTCATTGTTTCCGTCCCATGCACTTCCGTCTCTTTTCCAAAATCACTCCCACAAAAACATCCAGCTACCGAGTGGAAAGATGTTACACATCAAACAAGTATATCCGTGAAGAACTATACAGCCTACTTTTCATGCCAATGATTATTCTACAGAATATGAACCTATCTAGAATAATGACGAAATTAAGTTGGTAATATCGAAATATCTAATTAGTTCAAAATATACCTGGTATAATTTAGCCTAATAGAGCACTACAGTTGGCAGCCCTGGTGACGGAATATATTCTTAGTTCCACCTCTTAAGGTACAGAATACAAAATGTCGTTGAAGTCCAAGTGACGTTACATGCAGTTAGACACTGGATCTATCAGCACGCGTAAAAGCATGTTGCCAACAATACCATGCGTGTGCTGGTCAGAAATAATCTGAATTATTATATCTTGTTGTGCCAATTTTGGATGAAATCCATTTGTTAGTATACAAGTTACATGTATTTTAAAATTGGACATATCAGCAGGCATAGAATCATGTTGGCAGCACTGCCTTGTATTAATTACTCCAAATTAATCTAGAATGTCAGGTGCTATACGTGTGCAAAGTATCGAACTGTTGGCTTGCATACTTTCTGATATATTGATATTAGGGTAAAAAGAATATAGACAGAATATATTAACAGTTGGCAGCCCTGATTGCTCTTAACAATACTTATAGTCATATCTGTTACGGTACACATAGCACATAAGAAATTTGGTTGAAATCCAACTGATAGTATAGAAGTTACATGTATTTAAAAATTGGTACTATCATCAGGCTTATAATCATGTTGGTAGAACTGACGTATAGAAGTTACTCCAAATGAATCTAAAATATCAGAATATACGTGTGCATAGTTTAAAGCTGTTGGCTTGCATACTTTCTGATATATTGGAATTTGGATAAAAAAAATTGAGAGAGCAATTATTAACAGTTGGTAGCCCTGGTGGCTCTTAAGAATACGCTCAGTCATATCTGTTTATGTACAGATATTACATACAAAATTTGGTTGAAATCCAATCGGTAGTGTAGAAGTTATATGCATTTAAACATTGGACCTATCAGAAGGCTTAAAATTATTTTGGCAACACTGTCATGGTTGGCCTCCTGGAAATTAAACTGCAATAGTATTATCTACATGTGTGCCAATTTTGGAATAGCTCCCATGCATACCTTGCAAGATATCCGACATGGAGCTCAAATTTCTAGTGCGTTTTCTTAGCAGTTGGTAGCACTGACATCATTTTCAAATATGGATGTGAGCTATTCCGGTGCACATCTTTACTCATACTAAATTTGGTTTTGTTTGCTGCAGCCGTTTAGGAGTTGATAGGGGGACACACACACACAGCCAGACAGACAGACAGACAGAAGGACAGACAGACAGACAGACAGACACACATTTTCCCGGATCGATCTCATAAGTCTACTTTTTCCTCATTTTTAAAAAATGTGAAAAGTAGGCTAAAAAGAGCGCAGAATCAATAGGGGAATCATGGACGATATAGCACTGATTGCTGACTCTATCGATACAGCAGATAAATTGTCTCCGGAGACAGGCACCCAAAGTAGGTCTTCAAGTGTCACTGGAGAAGACGGAGGGAGTTCTTCACTACCATAAAAGAAGATAGCGGTGAGATGCTCTTGGGGCTGGGAGAGATCAGGAGGACTGAAAAATGTAAGTATCTCGGTGAATGAATTGAATCCAACTTATCTGAAAGGGCAGCGTTATCCATGAGAGTCAATACATTATAAATGGCCTATTGGTTGACGAAGAACACTTGGAACAAGAAGTGCTTATCTCGTAAGTTGAAACTGAAACATTATAAGTCAGTCACAAGGCCAGATGTCATGGAGTGTCTTTCTTTAAACCGAGGCGGTCTGATGGAGATGATGGAAATTAGAGAGAGGGCAATTCTCCGGATGATCCTCAGTCCTGTAAAGGTAGATGGAGCATTTCGTAGCTCAACGAAGATATAGAGAAACTATCTGATTGTGCGAGAAAATGTGGAATAGCCTTTTATGGCCATATCGCGAGATTACCTTCCAAAAGATTGTTTGCTCAGTTTCTGGCACAATAACAAGGTTATTACCACGTGGTTGACGGAAACTGAGAAGGATATTAACGAACTGGGAATATCAGATCTGCATGACAGAGAGGCTGTGAGGCGTGCTTTGAAGGAAGTTCATGGTTTTCAGGAGAAACCTCGGAAGAAAGGTAACTCCTGAACTACTGAAAGAAAGGAGTTACCCCGGCAGAAAATTGAGATTCAAAATACATACAAAATGCCCAACCTCCAAAATGCAATTTAGTTGAAAACACTTGCAAAAGGCGGTTTAGATTGAAAATACTTACAAAATGTAATTTAGATCCAAAATACTCCCAATATGACAGCCCCCGCTCCAAAAGACTTACAAAATGCAATTTAGATTTAAAAAACTGTTGTGTTGTAGATTCAAAAAATTCACTTAAGATAATTCAGATGCACAGGGAGCCAATTCACTAGGACAGTGCGGGAAATATAAATAGAAGGGGAACTATGATGAAAAGAAAACTAAGGCTGATACCTAGAAGAGGGTCGGAAGAGAACAAGAGTTGACCAAGAGAGGTCGACAGGAAAGAAGACGGAGAGGAGCCCGGCACAAGTAAGTTGAAGCAATGCCGGACTCAGCTGGGGTCCCGTGGTCGCCTACCCACGTCCCACAAGTTGTGAGCCCCTGGGGGAATTAGTAATCAATGATATACAAGCCACACACAAGGTGATTGGTCTTCCTGCTCTGTGTGAATTTGATCTCCACATGTCTTCATCAGATGGCAATAATATAATTCAATTCTAAATTTACAGGTCAAACAAATGAACAGGAATTGAGAGAAAATTCACAATTGAATCGCTCGCAGCTGAAAAGAATTAAGTCAGAAATGGTCATCTTTTAAAGAATTAGTATTCTGAAGTATTGACCCAAGGGCCTTGGAACGGCATAGGAAAGAATTAAGTCAGCCTTCTGTTTAAGCTACACACAAAACATTTTCTTCATGGGAAGAAGCACGTAAGCTCACAGGCAAGGCAAAATCCATCACAAAGCAATTTGTTTTGTGAGATCAGAGGAGAAAAGCATTAAGTCAGTGACGATCCGTATTCCGTACTTAATGTTGGCCACACTGCAAGATTCCCGCGTGTTACAGCGATATTGTAAATTACATTTGGACAGGGTTTAGGTGGTTTTTAGCCTATTTTTAATTTTGAAAAAATAGGCTTATGAGATCACCTTTTGTCCGTGTGTGTGTGCGTGTGTGTGTGTGTGTGTATGTGTGTGTGAGGTGTGTGTGTGTGTCCCCTTAATAAATTCTAAACCGCTGGAGCGATTTCAATAAAACTCGGTAAGTTCATAGCACTATTCCGGGCGACCCCGACCGTGCCCTTCAAATATTGTTACGTCTCACCAATCCAACATGGCGGCTGTGCGAAATATTTCACCAGCATTCAATATCTCCAAAACTATTCCCGATATCACCATGGAATATTTTACGGAACTACTACAAGTTAACCTATGTGACGTTTGAAAAACTGGTGACTACAAAACCAGCATGGCGGCCACGCGAATTTGCGACGTTTAAATAGACGTTTCTCGCGATTTAACCAACCAAACGCAATAAAACTTGGTAGAGTATAGGTTAATACACATTGCAATGCACCGACATCTAACTTTGTTCAATTGTTTATATAACCACAAGATGGCGGATGTGCGAAATATTTCCCCGACATTCTATACCTCTGAAACTATTAGCGGTATCACCCTGAAATTTTGTACGGAGATAAAGGACACTACTGGAAGTTCATCTATGAGACTTTCAAAAACCGGTTAACTACAAAACTAACATGGCGGCCAAGTGAATTTGAAAATGTTAAATAGACCTTTCTCGCGATTTAATGTTCCAAACGCAATGAGACTTGGCACAGGGAATGTTTACACACTTTGTAATGCACTGGTATCTAATTTAGTTCAATTGTTTACATAACCTCAAGATGGCGGCTGTGCGAATTTTAAAATTAAGTTTTTATTTCTTGTCGTAATCATTCGATCGAAGTGAAATTTTTAATAATGAACCTACGCAATAATTTTCCTTTAATGGTACACGACTCTATGGCCTATACGTATAACAATCCAACATGGCGACCATCCCAAATATTTAGACGGCTTTGAATATCTACGAATCTATTATAGCAATCAAACTGATTTTGTTTACGTTCATAGGGGCTATGAACTTAAGCTCACCTATAGGACGTTAAATAACCTGGTGATCACAAATCCAACATGGCGGCGACGCGAATTATAAATATTCACATGGACGTTTCTCGCAATTTAACCAACCGAGTGCAGTGAAACTTGGTACAGTAAATCCTTATACGAATGTTAATCCACTGGCATCTAATTTATTTCAATTGTTTCCATAACCACAAGATGGCAGCTGTGCGAAATTTTAAAATCTCCTTGTTACTTCTTGTGTCCTAATCATGCGATTGAAGTTTGAATGCTACACGTACACAATAATCTTCATGTAACAGTACATAACTCTAGAACCAACATATATAAAATCCAACATGGCGACCATCCGAAATATTTAGTCGGTTCTCAATATCTAAGAATCTATTACAGCATTCAAACTGAAATTTTGTATGTTGATAGTGGCAGTTAACAAAGTAGGATATATGAAAATAGGCTGTATAGTTCTTCACGGAACTACTTGTTATCTTACAAATCCATTCTGGAAGGCATTAAGTCACGTTTGCGAAATTGTTTAGAAAAATATGTTTATTAAATTAAAACTGATATTCTGCTAAAACAAATATATCCTGAATAGTTGCTTCACAACATAGATGACTAATATAGTGTGTTTGTTAAGTTCTGTTCTGTCCATGACGTTTTATCTGTCTCCTGAAAAGTAGTTCCGACTGATCCAATTCATTTATGAAACAAGATGTTCAGTAAAGAACATTTAGCCTACTTTCTCCTAAATGCACGGGTATTGCTATAACGCTTTGTCCTTTTCAAGGAGTATAATTGAATGTTGGTTGTAGTAGCTTGTTGAAATACAACGTGTTGTACGGATATTAAACATGAATATGAGCTACCTCTGTACAACATTTCATTCAATTCGGTTTCACCGTGTTTGAATTGATATGGAGAATCGACTTGCACACATACATGGCCGCCATATGCAAACTATAGGGCTGATGACTCTGTAGTTCAGTCAAAAGATGCTTCCCACAAAAAGGTATGTTGTTGCAAAATTTGGTAGAGATCAAATAATTAGATTGGTCGTAATTTGAATTAAGCTTTTTAACATTTGGGTGGCCGCCATTCCGTTTCTGTCAAGATGGCGCCGATATAAAATATGGCCCTGAGGTGCCCTTTGCTAGTGCTACCTCTGTACCAAATTTCGTTCAATTCGGTTTCACCGTGTTCGAATTGATAGGGGGGTGGGAGAAGACATTCAGAGTACACACAGTCACACACACACACACAGTCAGTCAGACACAATTTTTGGCCCTGTGTTGATCTCATAAGTCTACTTTCATTTTTTTTGCAAAAATCAAAATTAGGCTATCAAGCAGCAAGTGTAGAGTAGGTAACTCAACATTCTCCTGCATAATGAATGGGGAGTTACCCGTTACAAGTAAGGTGTAACGGTAACCGTGACCCGTGACCAACCCAGGCTGTTACTTCACTCAGGACGAGTTGTATACCTCTACCATTTTATCCTCACGTGTGCATCTGGGCTGATAGCAGGGCAGTTTTATTTATTCTCTGGAAGCCTGATTGCTGTCTTGTAACGTCTGTTATATTCTTTCCCTGGAACTTTCCCCTCTCACTCTTTCCTCGCCAGCAACAAGGAGGCGATCTGACGTCATCGTCTGACATGGCTGCTAGGTATTATGTAATTGGATATGCCTTCTTCTCCGTCATTCTCCGCAGATATTCTTTAGCTCTAACTTCTCCTCGTTCTTTGGAATTGTAAGCAATTGCTTCTCTACCTGACAGGACTGTCGACAGAATAAGGGCTGCGTCCCAAGATACAGACTGCTGCAACCTCGTCCAAGCAGTCAGCTTCGGTTGGGAAGCAAGAGAACATTACGAACACCAATAGAAAGTTAACATCCTAATTTGCACGTTTAACAAGTAGTTCCGTGAAGAACTATACAGCCGATTTTTATATATCCTACTAATATCAATTGCCTCTCTCAACATACAAATTTTCAGTTTGATTGCTGTAAGAGATTCCTAGATATTGAGAACCGTCTAAATATTTCGGATGGTCACAATGTTGGATTTTTATATATAGGCCTCAGAGTTATGTACTGATACATGATGATTATTGTGTAGGTGTAGAAAGGCCTATAGGCCTATATAAAAATCCAACACGGTGACCAACTGAAATATTTAGACGGTTCTCAATATCGTGGAATCTATTACAGCAATCAAACTGAACATTTGTATGTTGATAGAGGCAATTAACATACGTAGGATAGGCTTGATAGTTCGTTACGAAACCAATAAAAAGCAGTGGTGAAGCTACATTCATGCAACTGGGTATTTAAAGTCCATAACTTATTAGCCTACTTTTCACATTTTGCAAAAATGAGGAAAAAGTAGACTTATGAGATCGATCCGGGCAAATTTCTGTCTGTCTGGCTGGCTGAGTGTGTCCCCCCCCCCTATCAACTCCTAAACAGCTGCAGCAATCGAATCCAAATTTGGTATGGGTAAAGATCTATATCAGAATTTCTCAAGCCCATATTTGAAAATGATGTCAGTGCTACCAACTGCTGAAAAACCGCAATAGAAATTTGAGCTCCATGATGGATATCTAGGAAGGAATGGATGGGAGCTATTCCAAAATTGGCACATATATAGACAATAATATTTCAGTTTAATTTCCCGGAGGCCATGCATGGCAGTGTTGCCAAAATGATTCAAAGCCTGCTGACAAGTCAAACTTTTAAACTTCTACACTATCAATTGGATTTCAACCAAATTTCCTATGTTCTATGTGTACATAAACAGATATGATTGAGCGTATTCTTAAAAGCCACCAGGGCTGCCAACTGTTAATAAATGCTCTCTCTCTATTTTCTTATCCAAATACCAATATATTAGAAAGTATGCAAGGCGACAGCTTTAAAATATGCACACGTATAGTACCTGACATTCTAGATTAATTTGGAGTAACTTATGTACGTCAGTGCTACCAACATGATTCTACGCCTGCTGATAGGACCAATTTATAAATACATGTAACTTCTATACTATCAATTTGATTTCAACCAAATTTCGTATTTGCTATGTGTACCATAACAGATATGACTATGCTCATTCTTAAGAGGAACCGGGGCTGCCAACTGTTAATAAATGCTGTATCTATTTTTTACCCCAATATTAATTTATCAGAATTTATGTAAGCCAATAGTTCTAAACTTTGCACACGTATAGTACCTGCCATTCTAGATTAATTTGGAGAAACTAATATACGTCAGTCCTGCCAACATGACTCTAAGCCTGCTGACAGGTCCAAATTTTAAATACGTGTAACTTCTATACTAACAATGGATTTCATCCAAAATTGGCACAACAAGAGATCATAATATTTCAGATTATTTCTGACCAACACATCCATGACATTCTTGCCAACATGATTTTACGCACGCTGATAAATCCAATGTCTAACTGCATGTAACGTCCATGCTATCCATTGGACTTCAACCAAATTTTGTATTCTGTACCTTAAGAGATGGAACTAAGAATATATTCAGTCACCAGGGCTGCCAACTGTAGTGCTCTATTAGGCTACATTATGCCAGGTATACAGCATTTCGAACTAATTAGAAATTTTGATATTACCAACTTAATTTCGTCATTATTCTACATAGGTCTATATAGACTGGCATGAATCTTAAATTTTAAGAAACGTAGGCTGCTTAGTTCGTCACGGAACTTCTTGTTTTTAGCCTACTTTCAATTTTTGCAAAAAATGAAAGTAGACTTATGTGATCAACACAGGGTGAAAAATTGTGTGTCAGTCTGTGTGTGTGTGTGAGTCTGTGTATGTGTGAGTGTGTGTACTCTGAATGTCTGTCCCCCCCCCCCATCAATTCGAACACGGTCAAACTGAATTGAACGAAATTTGCTACAGAGGTAGCACTGGCAAAGGGCACCACAGTGTCATGTTTTATATCGCCGTCATCTTTACGGAAACGTAATGGCGGCCACCCAAATGTTCAAGGCTTAAATCAAATTATTGCTTACCTAATCCATTGATCTCTACCAAATTAAGCAGCAACATACCATTATATGGGAAGCACCATTTGACCAAATTACAAGGTCATCAGCCTAATAGTTTGCGGATGGCGGCCATGTTTGTGTGAAAATCGATTCTACCTATCAATTCAAACACGGTAAAACCGAATTGAACGAAATTTGGTGCAGAGGTAGCACAAGTAAGGGGCACTTCAGTGTCATGTTTTGTATTGCCGCCATATTAACGAAAACGTAATGGCGTCCACCCAAATGTTAAAAGCTTAAATCAAATTAAGACCAACCTAATCATTCGATCTCTACCAAATTTTGCAAAGTTATACCTTTTTGTACGACAAATATTTTGACTGAACTACAAGGTCATCAACCCAATAATTTGCGAATGGCGGCCATGTATGTGTGCAAATCAATTCCCCCTATGTATTCAAACACGGTGTAACCGAATTGAACGAAATTTGGTACAGAGATAGCATTTGCAAAAGGCAACTTAGTGTCATGTTTTATATCGTCGCCATATTGACGGAAACGTAATGGCGGCCACCCTAATGTTAAAAGCTTAAATCAAATTACGACCAACCTAATCAGGTGATCTCTACTAAATTTTGCAAAAACATACCTTTATATGGGAGGCATCTTTTGACCGAACGACAAGGTCATCGGCCCAATTGTTTGCAGATAGCGGCCATGTATGTGTGCAAATCATTTCACAATATTAATTCAGACATGATGAAACCGAATTGAATGAAATTTTGTACAGAGGTAGCACTAGCAATGGGCACCTCATATTCATGTTTAATATCCGTATAGCACGTAGTATTTCAACAAGCTACTACAACCAACATTCAATTATACTCCTTGAAAAGGACAAAGAGTTATAACAATAGGCTACCCATGCTTTTAGGAGAAAGTAGGCTTTATGTTCTTTACTGAACTCCAGTCGTCATGTTTTTCACTCAGCAAAGATATCAATGATACGTTTTTGGAAGATGTCATCCCTGGAAAGAGTTCACCAAACTCTTCTCAATAGCCAGATTAATCAAATTGCTCAGTCTAGAATCTGACATGGAGCTCCTTAAAAATGTCTCAACTCTCTTCAATGCACTCACACTTCGTTCACTCGAAGCAGCAGAAACACGAAAGGTAAGAATCAGTCTTATGAGTCACACTGTTTCTTGATTTATATTTTCTAAGACGTTGTTCCGAAATATTCTCTTTATAGGACAACAAAGAAAATGGTCTTGATTTTAAATACACGGCAAGGCATACAAATTGCATTCACAACGAACAATACAACCGGTAGGCACCTGCAAAATAGTAATCAAAATAAACAAGACCCGTATTCAAAGTCAGGGTTGTTAAGCTAATTACATTGGACAGAGTGGAAGACGAGTAGGTACACGTTGCAATGAACATGGAATGAGATCAAATACGGAACACATTCAGCCGCATGTGAACACATATGTGACGCGGGGCACAGTTTCACTAACATTGAAACCGACTTGAAAATAATTCATCATGAATCGAAAGGCAGAGCTCTCGACATAAACGAAGCAATCGAGATACACCTAGCCAAAAGAAACAATCCCAGCAATCTAAATAAGGTTTGAATAATGCTCCTAAGTTCCAATGTTCGTCACCTGGTGCTGGTTGCTATGGCATCTAGTAGTAGCCAAGTTCATATCTAGGTATCATCGACGGTAGCATTTGGTAGCGAAAGTAGGGACTACTTGAAATTACTGTCTGCAGTCCTTATTTGAATTACACACTAATACAGTCGTCACAATTAACACCGGTTAACAGACAGATTCTACACACACCCAAAGTACACGGGGCTACATGACCGCGTTGTCGCAGCCCCTAAACTGAGGAACCAGCCAACCATGATCTATTGGAAGCCTCAAGTTCACGTTCCATCTCACAGAAATCATTTCCGGTGACAAAAGGAGTTCCGCTGACCTTATTCGAATCTTTTTTATATTCTTGGAGATGTAGCAGGGGTGAAGACTTGTGTGGAATGACAAATGGACTGGCAACTTTTATATAAACCCATACTTAATGCGACGTGCTCAGCACAGCAAGTGTGAGGGTCTCTTCCGTCAACGCATTCTAAATCAACACTGCCAGAGACGTATTGTACCGAGTGTAGTTTCCAGTCTGCCTGTCTGGTTACCATCCTGGAGGGTTGTCAGCACGGGCGTATATAAGGGGGGAGCTGCCCCCCCCCCCCCTGAAAAAGACAATAAATCTTAACAATGTGTTGCTTTGGTAAAAGCATAAAATACTGTTGTACCCCTAGGGTACGCTACCCCCATCCCCTAAATAAAATCTCCAACAAATCAAAATTCTAAACATTTAATTTAAAAACCTATAAATTACAACTACAAAATTACAAGACTAATAATTAGCACATACATGAACCCTGGTAGCCTCATGTCTCAGGCAACGACCCTGGAAAGGTTTACGACTTGGTAGGAATGTGAGGATTCCGCCGACCTAGCACACGAAACCTATAAGAACCCCGGAGGTCATACACCCAGGATCACTCAGTCTGTCTTAGTGCTACCGACGTGACGAACCTCTGCTGTTGGCTGAAAGGGTAAGTGTCTCAAGCGATCACTACACTCACCATCACACTACACTCACATCCCCCTGTGCTTGGACTGTAATTATTATTATTTGCTATCATTTGAACTGCTATTTGCCAGTGTACCTCAAAATCGAGGTACACAGTAAATTCAAAAGTACTAGAAGCCACTGGTCTTATTCTTTTATTTATTTAGCTAATACGATCCTACCCTATTAGCTTCCCCTTTAGGTAGGACCTAGAATTAGCCTTACTGTTTATTGTTTAATTGCTTCTTGACGTTAGCCGAGCGCTATTGCTCAACGCTGACACTAGCGAATTCCCCGTTAGCTCGCCTGCCCACGACTCGCAGCAGACCGCGTGACGCAGCTGGCGCGCACAGAGTAATAATTTTATTACCTTCCCAAATACCCCCTCACTTAGAACTACCCCGTCAAGCAGTTCATTGGGGAGTTCTCCTTGCTGATCGCACTGACGATCTCAATTCACTAAAAACTCCATACCTCTTACAGCAGTTGCCAAGCTCGCCCCCTAATTTAGACTAATTTCATCCCTTAGGTTAATTATTTGTACAGGCCACCCTAACAGGAACCTTACAATACTGTAAATATAAATTTGGTTGTACCCTAATCTTAACTTATTGGCTAAGTTATAAACAATATTAAGATGGAAATTAGACTACCTCGTGGTGTAGTGGCTAGCATTCTTGATTACCACCCCGGAGGTCCAAATTCGATGCCTGGCTCTGCCAATAGATTTTAATTCTGGTGTTAGGGTTGGAATGGGGTACACTCAGCCTTCTGAGGCAAAACTGAGAATTACACACTGCGGTGCTTTTGACAAATAAATTATCAATTTGTAAAAAAAAAAAAAAAAACTCTTTACCTTTCTGCTTAGTAAATTGACAAATATTTAGATATTTGCATTCATGCTCCAAAGGCCATAATAGAAAATTCATTAAGTACAAAATTTTATTTGTGTGTTGTGTACAACGTTTTTGTATCGCCAGTAACTGTAGGCTATATAAAGTTAGAATTTTACAATTAACTCTTTTCTAAACTAATTACACAAAGTTATATGCTCTAAGATATTGGTAGATATTTCTGGGTATTTTTCGGTGACAATGCTCTGAGAGTACTCACAATTTTCCAGGATAGCCAACCCCCCCCTACCCCGAAAATAATTGTATATACTCCCTTGGTTGTCAGAGTTTTCTGTGAATGGTGTCTGATGATCTTCAGTCGGTGTACACGATTGCACCCAATTGTGATGGACGATTCCCTAATACTGAAAAAAACCTTGAGATTAATAAATACACTCGTATGACCAGTTTCGATCATTAAATCTATGTCTAAAAGTATGGATGATCGAAACTGGTCATATATACACTTGTATTTTCAATATGTTCACTTAGGGCAGCGTCAGCAGTTTAGTTGGCAGTACGGCTGTCGCTTGTATAAATAAACAGTAAACGTTGTTCTCACCCCAGCCATTTATAACAGATGCTGGAAGTGTTGTCCTTGTGTTCGAAGACTGACTTCAACACATCTACAAACGTTTTCGTTGACTTTCACTAAAGTTTCTTGTGTAATGGACTGCACATAATTAATGATATTCACTTCAAGTTCATCAATCGTTCTTGGATTAATTTTTGAGCCGGTAACACGAAATTTACTTATCAAATCCTGAATGGTATCCAGGTTTCGACACTTTGAATTAGGAAACGGCGCCTGAAATTTTAATTTTCTTGCCTTTGCGAAAAACGTACAGTATTCCATCAAAAAAGCTCTCTCTGTTCAGCAGTAAACATTACCGCCTGTATACTGATGCACTCTTCCAATAATCTATATCAACGCGCGCTTATTGAAAAACACACAAAACACGTGTGGCCTTCACTGTACCGCTACACACCGTGCTGCCCACTAAACTGCTGACACTACCTCTTGCAGTAGCATGTAGCCGCTGTGGAGAACATGTCCTGGCGCCCTCTAGTTAAAATGATGCAACCAGTCGATATTTGTAAATTATAGCGTGCGTGATATTTTGTTACGTGGACATTGACCTCCAAATCTGGTTGCTTAGTGTAAGTATGCGATTGTTGTTTAATAACCCGTTCAGATTCCATTGTACAGGCTACTTATCTGGTTGAATCTCATGCGGTCCGGATGAGAGCAGTTAACTTCTTGGCGGTTTGCGCTCAACTGGGAGGAGTTTCCTGTGTGCAAGTCTCTCATATCTTCCTAGGCTTTCCCCCTCTCGCATTCATAAATGTCTGTGTTCATCGAGCTATGAAACATATGTGTGTTGCCAAGTCTAGTCTTCCTAATATGGTGTTTGTTACTGTATATTGGACGTCTTTAAATATTAAAGACCAATTTATATTCTCGCCACGCATTGGCTAAAGAGTCCTTTCTAAGCGCAAATGGTCAAATGACAATGTCCTGGAACCTTAAATACGGCCGTTTATGGCAGCTTTGGTTTATTGAAGAAAATGTACCTCATACATCCTCATCCAATAACATATCCAATAACAACCTACTCAATGACATTGAGGAAACCCTGAGACATCCTAGTGGCAAATTTCACGTAGTGTTTGTCGATTACGCGAAAGCCTTTGACTCGTTAAGCAGGTCGCTAATAATTGCGAAACTGGTAGCCATAATGGGCGAAAACAACAAGCTCACGACACTGATAAGCAACATTCTGACCACAAATTATATACAAATTGATGACCGTGTTGCAACTTCGAATTTGATAACAGAAACCAACGGTGTATTGCAAGGACACCCACTCAGCCCCCTACTGTTCAACATTGCAACGTATGATGTGGTGACGGCAAATACGCTAGGAACGGAAAATGTTAAAATATACCTATACGCTGACGATATGGTCATTGGGTCGAGTTCCGTACATGAAGTGCAAAAAGCCATAACAAATCTCGACATTTGGGCAAAGGATAACAAGATGAAAATTAACACAGAGAAAACAGTAAAAATGTCGTTTCGGAAAGGTGGCAGAGAGGCCTCGGGAGACAGGATATACCTAGGATTGAATCCCCTCAAGGCAGTAAATACATTCACATACTTAGGATTGACAATGCAAACAACAGCTAGAGCCTACAGAGTCCACATCAAGTCTCGTGCAACGGCAGCAACTAAAGCCATATATGACATTAAATCACTCACGAAGCTCTCTTTGGGAACTGATATGAGATTATTTGACGCGAAAATAGCGCCCATCGCCACCTACGGGATAGAAATCATCTGGGAAAAACTGACCCTGGCGGACTTGAGGATGCTCGAGGCAGTGAAGTCGCGCTTCCTCAAAGCAACCCTGGGATTATCAAAATATGCGAAATCTAGACTAGTGTACGAAGTTGCCAAGGGGAACTTCTTCATTGAGGACCTACGGACGAAGAGAGGACTACCATCTACGGACGCCTGGAAAAGACTAATGCAAGAGAGAGTGAAGAAGAGAGATGAAATCTGGCCTGAATTTTACATAACGGAAGCCATGACGAATAGGGTATGGACTGACACCAATCAAGACCTACGACACTTCGTTAACTCGATGGCGGTACATGGGTACCACCATAAACTGTGCGTCACCGAGTACTTTCATGACATAGACGTATCCTGTACTTGTAAATTATGTGGTAAACAATGTAGTCGGTACCACGTAATCACATGTAAGAACCGGGGTCCTTCCATTGTGATATTTTGTGAAGGTGGAAGGTGAAAACATTAATGTATATTCACATTTATTAACCCTATGCCCAATTTGTGCTGTGTATTTTCAATAATAATAACATATTTCCCTTATTAATCCCTAACTAGCTTGGCTACCATGTTATGTTGTGTTTTGTTTCCGACGGAGGGTGTTTTCTAGTAGAGGGGTGAATGTTTGGGTTGTTTATTTTATCTTTGAAGTGTATCTCTATTGCTTCGTGTTGACCAACTGAAAATCACCGAATGTCTCTGTAAGAAGAAAAACGCCTTCAAAGCAACTTAAGACTAGCATCCCTCCCAAATCTAGGGTATTTCTCAGAGATACCGCATGCTTTGCATCTTGTGATCTAAGAAAAACTGATTTTAAAAAAAATAGTGGGTTTTAATTAGTGAAATATCTGCATGGGCGAGAAGGAAAATGGAAACAGAAATGCTGCATCTCTCATAGCATTGCGGTATAGTGATATCTCTCAAAATATATACATTCAGTTAATTCTTCATGAAGTTGTGGCACAAACACATTATACGGTAACATCTTAATCTTAACTTGAACACAGTTAGTACAACGACGACAAAGTTAGTCGAGTCTAAGGATTTGTTTATTTTTTCGTTGTTTTCTAGCACAATGTGCGGAGAGAAAGATTCCAGACGGCATTTGCTAAACCTTTATGTACTCCGTGCTATTCGGTGCCAACAAACGCCTGTAAAAGTAACAAGCATTCTTCATTTGTTAGTGTTGCGTCGTAGGCCAATAGGGTGCTCCCAGTGAACTGTTCCATGACATGTGAAATATGTCAACAATTGTTGGTTCCTTTTTGAACTGAAAACAATAATCCAAGATGCAACAGAGAATGTGCTATTGTGTTCAAATGACAAAGTGCGATGTGTAATGTTCTTCCCGATATTTCCTTTTATAGCTGGGGTTTTCAAGTATCACTATCATTTATCTATTTATTCATTTATTCATTCATTTATTCATTTATTCATTTATTCATTTATTTATTTATTCATTTATTTATTCATTCATTTATTTATTTATTTATGCATTTATTTAATCATTTATTTATTTAACTATTTATTCATTTATTTATTAACCGACAGTAGTGGCTACACGGGCTAAAGCGCTGCGTTAGGTCAAGGGGCCAAGCTCTCTGCTGACTCGGTAGACGCGTGGGTTCGAGCCCCACCGTCGGCTGTCCTTGAAATGGTTTTCCGTGGTTTCCCATTTTCAACACCAGGCAAATGCTGGGACAGTACCTTCTGACAGGCCACGGCCGCTTCCTTCCACATCCATGCCCAGTTTCATTCATCTTCATCCATTCCATCTCTCATCCCGATGCGCAGGTCGCCCACGGGCGTCGACTAGAAAGACCTGCACTCGGCCTCTCAGGAGGCTACACGACAAAAAAATATTTATTTATTAATTAATTAATTTATTTATTTATTCATTTATTGATTTATTCATTTATTCATTTATTCATTTATTCATTTATTTATTTATTTATTCTTTCATTTATTTATTTATTTATTCATTTGTTTATTCATTTATTTATTTATTCATTTATTTATTTATTCATTTATTCATTTATTTATTTATTTATTTATTTATTTATTCATTTATTTCTTTATTTATTTATTATTCATTTATTTATTTATTCATTTATTCATTTATTCATTTATTCATTTATTTATTTATTTATTTATTTTACTTTCTCAATTTTTTTAATATCTCACATTTTCAAAGTTAAAATTTTTCTTTTTTGATTTAATTTATTTAAAAAAGCTAAATTAAATTTAATAATACAGACAACATTGATACAACATGATTCTAGCGAGAGCTTATGAAGGTTCAAGATCAAAGGTTGACAGGCGAGTCTTGCTGAGTCCCAGCTATATCCACTGCAGTAGTTGACAAGTCGCGAGTTCCAGTCTCTGTAATTGAGTTAATTCTCGCTGTCGGAGTAAACTGCTCCTTAATTGGGCGGTCATTACTGCGGTCCTGAATATTACATCGTCTGAGCTGATGAATGTTTATTTGCCATCAAAGAGGCCATGCAGTAGTACACGCCCGTGATGTCGGCAATCTCTAAAATAAACAACAACAGACTATCGGGCCGATAGCAAACATCAGGTTGAAATGAAATTCATTTGACATGAAAATCGCGGAATTAGTGATCATGTGAAAAGAACAGAAATCAAAAATAAATATTAAATTGTCGTAGCACATTTCGAAAACGAGCGACGTTGGTCTCACAAAAGAAAGTCAATTTTAACAAGACCAACAGAGAAGTAAACTGGGATGAGAAATGATGTGTAATCACCCAGAATGACTGCCAAGATATTGTACAATGAATCGCAGCCAATGGGCATAGCTGGGTATTTTTAATTGAACGCCCGAGGGCTCCCATCGAGTTAAATTTCAAGTAGTTCCACCTTTGGCTACCAGATGCTGAACTGCTATGCCCAAGTTCGTGGATTCAAACTCGGCCGAAGTCGTCGGATTTTTAAGAGAGTTAAAATCCTTCAAGTAGACTTCCTTCGGAGGGGAAGTAAAGCTGGCGGGCCATGTCATAGATGTATGGCATGTTAAAGAACCTATCACTGCAATTGGTAGTGTGTAGCTATATTTGTCGGTTATGTGGTTAGAAACGCTCTATCAAGTTCCAACTTTTCGCCGCTAGGTGTCAGTGCAGTGGCATCTCTTGTGGCCGTAGTTGGAACTACTTGATGGGGAGTCTACGGGCTGTCAATTCAGATACCCCACTATTGCCATTGGATGCAATTCAAATATAAATAAATTTGACTTGAGCCTGTGACCACAGTGGAGATTCGATCCATTTACTCCACTGCAGTCACACCTCAACGGCAACACGTTTTCAAGTTCTTGTCGGAGCGTTGTAGAAGTAGTGTTGGAGTCAGAGCCATCTATGCGCCATTACTATAACTCAGGTTCAGACATTAGCACACAGGTGGCCTTGTGGTCTGTGTGTTCGCCACTCATGAATGTGCCGTAACAGCGCCTCACCATCTTAAAGAAGCAAGAGGTACCTGCCCGGATAGCAGAAGATTCCGGTTTCAACCCCCGATGTGGTCACGTTTTTGAGTCTTCTACAACAGTCATGTGCGAGCCTCCGTGGCTTAGGCGGCAGCACGCCAGCCTCTCACCGCTGGGTCCGTGGTTCAAATCCCGGTCACTCCATGTGAGATTTCAGCTAGACAAAGCGGAGGCAGACAGGTTTTTCTCCGGGTACTCCGGTTTTCCCTGTCACAATTTAATTCCCGCAATACTCTCCACTATCATTTCATTTCATCTGTCATTCATTTAATCATTGCCTCAGGGGAGTGCGACAGGCTTCGGCACAGTTCATATCCTCGCCGCTAGATGGAGGCTTCATCCATTCCATTCCTGACCCGGTCGGTAGACAGGCTGTGGATTTCAACAACAGTCATGTCCACTCCAATGGAGCAGACTTTACGGTGATATACCCTTCCACTTTCCTTTCATATGTTTATTGGAGTATATTTTCTTTTACCTTACTGTATAGAGTTATCGTTGTTTAAAGGTCATCAGCCCGTTGCCTATTTAGATATAACAGTTTTTGATACTTCAGTTACGTCACGTTCCATGGTCTAGGTCAGGGGAGAACAACCCACGGCCCGCGGATAAATATCTTATTTTATACTAGATTTCCAGATGCAATTAATTGATCTTCAGTGCAACAATGAGTTAAAAACAAAATTCTCTGAAATTTCTCCCTTAAAATTTTACAAAAAAATACTTACCGAAAGAAATGAACTTGTTCAATGATCATGCTTTAAAAACGGCTACGTTGATTGGAAGTACCTACTTATGCGAGCAATCGATATCTTTGTTGAAACAAAGTGTCCTTCCTGTTTAAGTGATACACGATTGGAGGGAAACTTGCGCATTGCAATCTCCAACATTGAACCTGTTATTGACAGACAATTGATTAAAAACAACAATGCCAAGCATCACATTTGGAGCATCAGTTTGACGATATATTGATTTTAATTTTTTATACACTGTAAAGTTACGAATTCTGTTTTTATTCTTTATACCCCTAAACCTTTTCGAGTAAGTTGAGTTTAAATCAGTAATTTGAGAACTTAATAACGCAATTTGCCCCAAAAAATCTGGATTTAAATAATTTAGAGGACACAAAAATGGTAAGTATAACCGTCGGTCCCATGTCATAGGTTTATGGCATGAAAAATACTTTCCACTAACTACATCTGTGTGGAGCCAAAATTTGTAGGTTACAATTGATAACGTTCTATTAGTTTCAACTTTAGCTACCAGGTGCTGACTGCGATGCCATCTAGTAGCCAAGTCTGCAAGCTAGGTGTCGTGGACGGTAGCATTTGGTAGCTTAAGTAGGAACTGCTTGAAAATTAACCGTAGTAGTGTGTTTTGGACAGTTCTAAATCTTCCACTTCCACACCCTCCACACAAGATGGCGGCGGCGCGATATCTCTCGAACTTATGGTTGGATTTTAACAAACGAGGTGTCATTGAACTCGGGCTGACACTCCCTTTCCAATGGACGACATATTTCAACCCCAAAATAAAACCTACCCCTACTAGGGGGTGAAATTGAATTTTTTAGAGAATCTCTCTTTCCAATTGCAACATGTGAGAGTTTGAATGTCGATATGGAATGAAACGTTGTTCTACATAAAGTGCATATGTGCGGTGGATAGCCACTATGAATTAACATGCTTGTTTTTGTTTTTACGCATGCCCACTCATGGCTTTTGTAAGAGGGTGGGGGAGCGGATCCCTATGGATGGGTTATTGTTGACGAGTCATTGTTGGCGGGGGTCATTGTTGGCGGGGGTCATTGTGGACCAGTCCTTGTGGACAAGTCCTTGTTGACAGGTCCTTGTGGACAAGTCCTTGTGGACGAGTCCTTGTGGACAAGTCCTTGTGGACGAGTCCTTGTCCCTTTGGACTGATCCCTTTGGACGGGTCCCTTTGGCCTGGTTCCTACGGACTAACCCATGAATTTATTTAAATTATGTCAAAGGGCCTAACTACATTTGTGTGTGTTGAATTGACGTTGTTCACCACTACTATAATGGAATAACGATATGAAAGGAAAGTGACGAAATACATGTGAACACGTGTGAAATGACCTTATTACCGTCCTCCTTGTGAAACAAGTCACATCCTGTTTTGCTTCATACGTGAGAAAATGTGAGTTCGAACCCGTGGTCAGATTTTGACGAATGAGGTGTCATTGAACTCGGGCTGATACCCCCTTTCCAATGAACAACATATTTCCACCCCAAAATAAAACCTACCCCTACTAGGGGTTGAAATTGTAATTTTGTTTAGAGAATCTCTCTTTCCAATTGCAACATGTGAGAGTTTGAATGCCGATATGGAATAAAACGTTGTTCCACACAAGAGACATGTGTTTGATGGATAGCCACTATGAATTAACATGCTTGTTTTTGTTTTTTGTTTTTTACGCATGCCCACTCATAGCTTTTGTAAGAGGGCAGGCAATTTAAAAGATGGCGGTTGTAGTGTAACCTAACCTAACCCAACCCACGAGTGGTGATCAAAAAGTATTTTAAGTGACGCTTGTCGATTGGCAAACCAATAATCAAAGAGGGATATGTCAGGCCTTGAGGTGATAGCCCATTTTGATTGATCCCTGTTGATTGATCTCTGTTGATTTGTCCCTTTGGACTGGTCTCTGTTGACTAGCCCCTTTTGGACGGGCCCTTTTTGACAGGAGGTCATTTTTGATGGATCCTTTTTGACAGGTGCTTTTCGACGGGTCCCTGTTGACGAGTCATTGCTGACGGGTCCTTGTTGATGAGTCCCTGTGGACGGGTCATTGTTGACGGGTCCCTATTGACAGGTCATTGGTGACAGGTCATTGATGACAGGTCATTGTTGACGGGTCATTGTTGATGGGTCCTTGCTGACAAGTCCCTGTTGATGGGTCCCTGTGGAAGGGTCCCTTTAGACCGGCCCCTTTGGACTGGTCCCTATGGACCGGCCCATGAAATTTATCCAAATTATGTCAAAGGGCCTAACTACATTTGTGTGTAAAGCAGTGTGTTGAACTGACGTTGTTCACCAGTCCTTACTACTACAATTGGATAACGATATGAAAGGAATTGATTAACCAGACATGAGTTAACTACCAACGAAACACTTTGGCGACTCTGCTTGTTATTGACCAATGAGTATGGTTTTAGAAAAACTGTTTGCTATTTTGGGTTATATACAAAAAATGCTTAGACCTTTTGAGTGACTATGTTTGCTAAACAAGACATTATACCAGACACGATTAGGATTCTTATGTAGCTCAGGCAAGGAAAGAATTTCTACAGAATCTGTTGACATTGAATATAGATTTAGGTATTAGGAAGTCATTTTGAAGGCCTTTGTCTGGAGCGTGGCACTCTATGAAAGTAAAACTTTGACAATTGGTGTAGCAGAAAAGTGGAGAATTGAAGTGTTTGAAATGTGGTGTTACAGGAGAATGATGAAGATTAGATGGGTAAATAGGGTTACTAACAAAGAGGTATTAAGACGAGTGGGGGAGAAGAGATGTATCTGGCGACTGTTAATGAAGTAAAGAGATAGGTTGGTAGAACACCTACTAAGACACCCAAGAATAGCAAACTTAGTTAAGGAAGAAAGGTTCGAGGACGAGAACTGTAGGGGTAGACCAAGTTTAGGATATGTTAAACAGATAGCCTTGAATGTAGGGTGTGGTAGCTATATAGAGATGAAACGATTAGCTCGGGACAGATAGGCGCTGAGATCTGCATCAAACCAGTCAAAGGACTAAAGACTCAAACAACAACATGTAAGTTCACTAAAATAATGTTGTGTAACGGTATATGTTAGTCAACGAACAGTAATGCATTACTAAAACCCATGACACGATACCTAAGAGCTTTTCTAAAATGATTTTAAAATGCCTTTAACCCTATATTGAACACCCAGTTCACAAGACTCATAACTGCAATGTTATGGTAAAACAAAACAAAATCTATATTTCAAAACAAGCAAGTGGTTTAGTCAATGTATACTGGAAAAAGTTTTGTAAACACTCAAGTCCTCAAGACTAATTAAATTAGTAACTGTCAGGTTGACCGAGTGGTTAAGGTGTTTGACTTAAGATAAATTTTCTGTATAAGGAAGCAAGGTTCGAATCCCTTACCTGACATAACTATTGCCTTGACATGGCTTGGCCACACTGCATTATTATGACACTCGGTACACAAACCATAGATATAGTGTATTGTTTAAGGCCACTCTCTTTCTGAACATAGTCAGAGACTGTTGATGGTTAACAATTGTATTAATAGTGGGACATGGGGATAGTAATTAAGAAAAACAGACAATACCCATACAATATTTTTATTAAATTCATTTTATAATAGTTACACACTGAATTCAAGTCTATCTCTTTACCATTGTTCTATATAGATTTTTAAACACAACGCTTGTTGTAGATCCTTTTACAACTTTCTCCAGGTACTCTTGCTCTTAAAAACTGGGGAAGCCGCAATGGTTTTATAAACATAAAACCCTCATCCTCTTCCTTTTCATAATTATCGTCATCATCATCATCATTATGAATATTATCATCAAAATTATTATAGTCATTGTCACCATCATTATCATCATCATCATCATTCTCAACATCACTAGAACTATCCAATTCCTCTTGTTTGTTTTCCACAGGGACCTCTTGTAGAGTCTGCGTTGCTTTTGATAGTGTTAAGGGTTTTTTGAACGATGGTATTTGTCCTAACATGTCTTTTTGAGGTGATAATGAATGCTTTTTAACAAACAATGCACTATCTTGAGCAGCAATATATTTTTCTTTGACTTGCTTTTTTACCTGGGTTAGAGTATTTTGCGTATTTAAATGTGTATTAATTTGAGATTCACAATGATGTTCTTTTGAAGTAAGTACGTTGGAGTCTTTTGTTTTAATCATTCCTCGACCCTTTTTGGATCGTTGTTTTGAACATTGCCAAATAACAGTTTCATCTTTATTGGTTGTTTTTACAATATATGTATATCCTTTATAGAAGACACATGGCTTGCCATGACTGGTTGTTGAGACTTCCATATCAACTAATACATATGAATTAAATTTTAGTAAAGTCACATGAACAATCTTTAGATTACAAGTGATTTACACACACACACACTTTCCTAAATGTCAAGATTTATGGGGATTGTTTTCCGCCAACAGCTGCTTACTGCGTATGACAAGGCTGGAGACTGGTAGGTGAGACGGTCTTTCACGATGTGAACACTGTAACAGGCAGTAGTCAACTGACAATATTCTTATACCCTAGTCAAGGTTAACAGGTACTTACTGCGTATGACAAGGCCGTACACTCGTAGGTTAGACCGTATTTTTTGTTTGTTGCTAAGGATCCCATATATACCCTAGACATGTTAGTTCTGAACACTTAGTGGTTAATTGTATATATTGAATTTAAATACACAATTCATACAAGCACGTTTTGCGGATGGGAGGGGTGAGAGGCTGGCAAAAAGGAAATGTTTTAGTTTAATGAAACGTCATGTCCTAGTAGGCGTGATTTATAGTAGACGCAATTGATAGTAGACGTAATTGATAGTAGGTGTAATCGATACTAGACGTGATTAATAGTAGACGCAATTGATACTAGGCGTGATTGATAGTAGGCGTGATTTGTAGTAAGCGCGATTTATAGTAGACGCAAATGATAGTAGGCGCGATTGATAGTAGGGGTGATTGATAGTAGACGCGATTGATAGTAGGCGCAATTTGACATGGGCGCGACTCAGATCATTTTTGATATCATAAAGTTACAGTGTCAATGTTTATACAAAGTACAAGGTAGAGGGTATTTTAAGACATAACCTCAGCTCACTTAACATAACCTAACTTTACCTAACCTAACTTTGTCACGTGACATGTTCTACAAGTTTAGACTTGCTTTAAGACTGATTATGACGTCATAGATTGATGGGAGGGGTGAGAGGCTGTCAAAAAAGGAAATGTTCTGGTTTAATGAAACGTCATGTCCTAGTAGACGCGATTTATAGTAGACGCAATTGACAGTAGGCGCGATTAATAGTAGACGCAATTGATAGTAGACGTGATTGATAGTAGGCGTGATTTGACATGAGCGCGATTTATAGTAGACGCGAAAGATAGTAGGCGCGATTGATAGTAGGCGTAATTAGACATGGGCGAGATTTATAGTAGACGCAATTGATAGTAGGCGCGATTGATAGTAGGTGTAATTGGTAGTAGGCGCGTTTTGACATGAGCGCGATTTATAGTAGACGCAAATGATAGTAGGCGTGATTGATAGTAGACGCAATTGATACTAGGCGTGATTGATAGTAGGCGTGATTTGTAGTAAGCGCATTTCATAGTAGCCTCAATTGATAGTAGATGCAATTGATAGTAGACGTGATTGATAGTAGGCGCGATTGATAGTAGACGTGATTGATATGGACGCGACTTAGATCATTTTTGATATTACAAAGTTACAGTGTCAATGTTTATACAAAGTACAAGGCAGAGAGGGGGTATTTTAAGACTTAACCTCAGCTCACCTAACATAACCTAACTTTACCTAACCTAACTTTGTCACGTGACATGTTCTACAAGTTTAAACTTGCTTTAAGGCTGACTATGACTATGACGTCATAGATTGATGAGAGGGGTGGGAGGCTGACAAAAAAGGAAATGTTTTGGTTTAATGAAAAGTCATGTCCTAGCAGGCGCGATTGGTAGTAGAAGCAATTGATAGTAGACGCGATTAATGGTAGGCGCAATTGATAGTAGGTGTGATCAGGTACTTACTGCATATCAAAAGGCTGTACACTCGTGTGTTAGACACTCTATCTTGTTAAGGACCCCTATATATTCCCTATACAAGGCTATACTGTGCCCAAATCTAGGAATGGATATTCCAAGATTCAGACACCTAGATATCAAGGGAAAGGCTGTAGCCGCTTTTGAAAGTTGAGATATTTGAATATCGCGCTACATTGCTTCTCGAAGCAATTGGAAAGAATTTACCGATACTTGGATGTCAAGTGACGTAGCGAGTAATAGCAGAGGTGGAGGCTATTTATTGATTAAATAGTTAACCATGGAGTAGAGACTTGAGACTTGGATCAGATTACTGGCATGGACAAATGAAAGAGAATGCAATTAGTATCAAGTAAATCGGACCAGGGATTCAAGAGATATGAGGATTTCCAGATATCAGCTGATGCGGCGTGACCCTGAAAGTTTTGAATAAAAGCCGGCTGGCCGAAGCAACTTCACCTCATTTCAACACAAGCATTTGCCTAGCAAGTTGCTACGACGCTGAGCCAAGGCACATGGTTGCCGGATCTACGCAGAAGTTCTTTTCAAAGTCGTGATAGTCACGAAAGTGCTGCGTTACGAGTTGGAACTTAGTAAGTTTACGGCGAGGAGAATCACTGAGGTGATTGATTTTTCTACAGACATTGGTGGAAATATTTATATTTCCACATGGACATATGCTAGACTTTGTCTAGAATTTAGTACTTTGTCACAGTCCAGTAATAACATAATACTTGGATATTTAAATCCATTTCAGTCAGTTTTCATTATTTGTAACTAGTTAACCACTTCGATCTGTCAGTACACTGAAGACTAGTCTATAACGGTGGCGTTCATTAGTCTACGCAAGGGAAACTACAAGTTGATTAGCGCATGGTAGATGGTGATATAATAAACCATGCCCAGGGAACGATCTTCAGAACAGCCGTTGATTGCTTAGACTGTCAGTGTTTTTCTTGTACTGATAAGATTACCGTGAGTTATGTTACAACTGACATATCTAAGAATATATCACTTAGATCTGACCCTATTTAAACAAACTGTTATGGCTTTGATAGAAGCTCATATTAAAATGGAACAACAGTTAATTCAAACGTCAAAAGATACTACCACTATGTCTGACTAGACGGATTGTGGGTATATAATGGCGGCGGATACAAGGATTATACGTGCTTGTCCGATAGGGCATATCTATGGATAAATCTGGTACAGACCAGGTTTACTACACTTCAAGACCATCAAGAAATGTAAGCCACATTTGAATTATATTATGCCTAGCTAATTGGAACAAACTAGTTTTTCTGCAGATGACCAACACATTTTATTTTTTCTTCGTATTTAAATCTTGCAATGATTTACGCAAGACTTATTATAGTTATTCTGAGTATTTTCAACACTCAGAACAGTTTAGGATCGATGACCGAGCATAACGAAGATTTATTTGAATTATTCATATTTTAGGGAAACCACGGAAAACCTTCGATGTAAAGGTTGAGTTAAATTATTTTTGTTGAGGAATGGATTTTTTTTCCATATTCGAAGGTTCGAACATGTGGATTCTCACATAATGAGATGATAATTAAACACATTTAAAATGATATAAATAATAATAATAATAATAATCCACTAATAATAATAATAATAATAATAATTTTTATAATTTTTCTAAATAATTCTTGGATATTATATTTTATAATAATCATATGTATCGAGAGAGAGCCTATGAAGTAGTTTAATCATTTCTAGTTTGGAACAGGAGATTTTCCGAAGGAGAGTGGTTAGCGCAAGCCCGCATTCAACCAACATTTCAGTTCTGGTTGAACAGTTGATATTTGCATTGAGCAAAGTATATTTTTCAGATAACACGGAGAGGCGTGAAACGGGAAGCAAATGATATTTGTATCAAATAGGATATTTTTGTATTTATATAAAATCATGACGTAAATACACTCGAAAGTGAAATAAAGATTTTCATAAGTATGGTAAATTCACGGGTTGAACTGAATGGTAAAATAAAATAAACTTGTAAGTTTATTAATCTTCCAGTGTTGATAACAAGCAGAGGCTTGATTTATTGTATAAATTTTGGGAAGAAAATTTATATGTGTGGAGTAGTTGAAATGCCATTCCCAGGTGCGCATGTTTAAGTCGCAGGAATGAAGAGGTTTTTTCGAGCATCAATCAAATAGCAGGTTCGATGGCTCAGGTTTATAGTAGGAGTATTGGAACTACACATTTCGTCGGATGAATGACCCGAAGGTTATTTCTTTGTAACCATCAGTTCTTATTTCAACCTTGTTTACGAATTTGATTTTGCTAGAACCCGGATTTGTCATGATAGTAGTTTATTCTTCTTCAGAGGAAGACCTTTGCCGTTGTTGTTGTAATATTGTGTTCTTACACAAATAATAGAATGGGCCACTGCCAATTAAAAATAATTCTTTAACCACGAATAATTTGAAGGATATTTTCAATCCTAGTGCCATGAACTAAATGAATTTATTATGAAGCTACAATTCTTATTTCCGCATTCTGTCGAAGAATTGCAAGTTGTAAAAGTTACTAAAAATGGCCATAAATATAAATATTTTTATAATAATGATTCCAAGTGGAAAATTGAATAGTTGAATGGTTCAACAATTTATTGATCAAGTTGATGATTCAGAAATCATGTATTTTGTTAGGAACTTGAAGTTCATAATCGAGTTACTTCTCGAATGTTTAATGTCAGAAGAACAATTAATTGTTATTGTGCTTCGCACAGTTCTTCGATGCTATGCTCAAGGTCAAATACTTTTCAGATGTTATTAATATGTGTAAATAATGTGTGTTGATTCAATGATAATAATATTTTTCGACGATATATTTTTGAAACTGGAAAACTAAGTGAAAGTTTAAAAATTCTATGAACATTTATTCTACGAGTGTTAATATCATGTAAATATTCAAACAGTGATCTACGATATTTCCAGTATAGACAATTAACTTTGAACTGGAATTAAATACAAATAATTTTGGAACACAGTCTACAGGACTATTAATCGGACTTGTGTTTCCAAATAGATTGTCAAATGTGTTTGGAAAATTTCCGTATATTGTGTGTAAATAAGAGTGTGGATCACCACACGTGGATGATGCTGCTTTGAGCATCTTTGCAGTCAGATTTTAACTTCAAAATAAAGTGAGATAATTTTACCAGATGTGTCATACCCAATTGAATCTCCTTCTATCCTTATTGTTGCATTGAGCCAAAAATCAGTAAAGCATTTTTTTCATTTGATGTCGTTTTTGCGATTTGTTTTAACCCATCTGGCGCCCCGGGATATTTTGACTCTCGTGCTGACTGATTATTGGTAAAATGCATATGTGGTCGTGCGGACTTCGGTCTAAACGGGCACATAAAATAAGATGGAGAGAGAAATGGCGCCCAACGTGGGGCCCGATTTAGACATGGTCAATCGCATGCCGATTTGAAATTGTGATAATTTTTATAGAAATATTTTGGGAGTTGAAAGATGTCTGGTTTGGATGAATAAATTAGTAGGAAACCCAATTAGTGGGGAAAATTAAAAATTTGACTTGGTTAATAATTAGAATGGGTTTGATTATTTTTAATGGCTTAACCATTAGGGCGTCAAGTAAATTCAGTAGTAAACGTTCGATGACTGGACATACACATTATTAGAATCCAGGTGGAGGATATTTGAGAACTTGCATATTTTTCTTGTGATATTGTGGTAAATGTAATTCGTAAAATTAGAGAATTTTGTTTTTCCATCACGTCGACATTAGGACAAATCTCATTTTATTAGTGTTCCAATTAGCTATTCATATTTCTTGTTCTAGTTATAAGCTTGTGTTTGCCAATATTGTATACCCCTAAGTTTTGAATAATAATTGAAATTATGGAAGAAATGATGAGGATGATGAGGAGTTTGGAGGAGAGTTCAAAAGAGGCTGGACTGCGTGTAGCAGCCATTATGAAAGAAAATACTGAGGCTTTGGAAAGGAAACTTAAAGAAAATTCTGATAAACTTAAAGAAAGTTTAAACGATAAACTTAAAGAAAATTCTGATTCTTTAGAAAATAAACTTAAAGAAAATTTGAATGATAAACTTAAAGAAAATTCTGATTCTTTAGAAAGCAGGTTAAAAGATAATTTGAAAGAAAGTTTAGATGAAAAACTTAAAGAAAATTCTGATTCTTTAGAAAATAAACTTAAAGAAAATTCTGATTCTTTAGAAGCAGGTTAAAAGGGAACTTGAAAGAAAATTTAAACAGTAAATTTAATTCAATGGAAAGTAAGTTTAAAGAGAATTCTGAAATTTTGAAAATGTCACTTGAGAGTAAAATGAATAAATTATGCGAAAAAACACATGAGCTCGAAACTTCATTAGCTACTAACGCAAGTTTAATGGACGAAAAATTTCGCGATGCCGATCTTCGATCCCAAAGCTTAGCTGATAGGATAGAACATGGTCTTAGGAAAGTTGGTGAAGACATGATCGACCTAGAAGTCAGAGTGAAGAAGGAGAGTAACGAGATGGGAATTCTAGTTGTTCAAAGTTTAACGGAACAATTCAAAGAACTTGTCATGGGAGAAATAAGAGAAGGTGTGATTAGTGAATTGCAAACTGAAATCAAGACCACAGTTGTCAATGAAATTAAAGACACACTCAAGCTGGAGAATCAAGAGTGAATCAAGGAGATTAGGGAATCTTTGTCATCCCATATCCAAATAATTTCCAAAGATATCCAAACAATTCAGAAGGACATATCAGATATGACAGGGTCATTGAAAAGTCATGAGACTGTTATGAACCAGATATCCATTGATGTTAAGGACAATTGTAAAGAAACTGAAGCAATTAAGAAAATGGCAGAAGAAAACCAGAAGGAACTTGAGGCTATGAAAACTCAAATCAAGGATGAGAAACAGTCTGATCATCTGTTAAAAATGCAAAATGTAAGGGGAAAGGAACAGATACAGATAAATCTAGGAGGAGCTAGAGAAACGGATAGTCAAAGACAGGATGAGGTCAGGACAGTATTTCAATCCAACCCCATAACTGTATTTAAGAATGTAGAAGATAAGCCTTCTTTTTATCAGGGCGAGATTCTGTGACACCCGTGGAATTTTTGAGAGAAGCAGGTGATTACCTGAAAGATTCTAAGATCCCTAAAGAAAGACAGATCCGAGTGATAGGGAAGTTTTTGGATGGTCCTGCACTTCTTTGGTTTAGAGCTTTTAGATCCACTCTAACCACTTTTGAGGAGTTTTCTCGTGGGCTATTGAAAAAGTTTTGGTCCCCGGAAACCCAACAGCAAGTCAGAGCAGAGTTATATTCGAAGAGATTCTCGACGTCACAACCTACTCGATACTCTACGTACTTTTCTGGACAGCTGTCTAAACTTCAACATTTAGATCCGCCGATGCCAGATAACGAGTTGATTACTGCATTGATACGTCAGTTTCCAGCAGACGTCCAGAGGACTTTGATCGCTGCTGATATCTATAATATGGAACAATTTGATGAAGTATTACAGAAGCTGGATCATACGAACGCTCAATTCTTCCATCACAAGGGAGGAAAGAATAACAACGCTGTGTATGCTGTTATGGCTGATAGTTATTCTCAAACACCTCGAGAGATTCGAGAGGGGCGAGAAGAGAAAACGCCGAGGGAAGATCCAAATAAGAGAGGATGGAGCCAGTACAGTAACAGATACAGTTACAAGCCATATGCGAGACCGGATGGTGGTAATCGATACAATACTCGATGGAGAAGACCACGAGATAGTCAAGGAAGGTACCAGGAAAGAAGATATTATGGTCGAAACAACTACAATAACAGAGGGAATGTGGATACTCGTCAGTCCAATGAAAAGGTCAACAAGGAGACGAGGAAAAATTTGGAAGCAAGACACCAAGATAACTTGCAATTTTTGGAGCAGAGGCCCAATGAACCAGGTCCATCGGGAACACAACAATTCCGGGGGAATGGTAATGAAAAAAAAAACTTCGAATTCACAGTAGAAGATAGAATTTTGAACACTTTCACTTCCAGAATTATTAAATGGCAAGCAGAGGATGATGACTTGATTCAACAGAATGACGAACGGAAAGAAATGGGTACCAGAATTAGAATGCCAATCATATCATGCGAAGTAATCGGTATGCCTGTCGATACTTTGATTGATACTGGGGCTATGCTTTGTCTGGTGAGTGAGAAGCTTTATATTCTGTGGAAGCTCAAAGAGAATTTAGAGGAGATTCCAGTATCAGGAATTAAGATCCAAGGAATAATACCCAATAAAATATCTCTGTGTAAAACACAATTATACTTACGTATTACGATTGGAGGACATGATTTTCGACATGTGTTTGTTGTAATGAAGGACATGGCTTTTGACATGATATTGGGAGCAGATTTCGTTCAGAAATATCAAGCAGTGATAGACATGAAGACAGAGACGATCAGATTCAAGAATACCGAAGAGATTAACTTCGAGGGAAAAGAAGAGGAAGACATCGAGGGAGATGCTCAATGGTCTCTGATTTTTCATGAAGCCGAAGGAAGAGAAGTCTACACTGAGAAGGAGTCCCCAGAGCTAGGGAAAATTTTGGAAGAATATCACGATATTTTTGATATTAAACCTGGTGAAATTAAAGATTTTGAATATCATATTCGTGTAAATAATGATGCACCTTTTCATGATAAATTGTATCCGGTTGCGGAAAAGCATCGAGAAAGAGTAAAAGTGCTTATCAAGGAGATGGAAAGCAACAATGTGATTGAAAAGTACACTACTTCTTATGTCAATCCATTAGCTGTAGTGTCTAAGCAAGATGGAAGTCTGAGACTATGTTTAGACGCGCGAAATTTGAATTCAAGATTACTGCCAGAGTATGACAGACCACCAATCATTAGGGAACTGTTAAGGAAATTCCAAGGCAAGGTCTGGTTCTCTAATATTGATCTCACTTCGTCCTACCATCATATTAGGCTTAGTGAAGATTCCAAGAAGTTTACAGGATTTATGTTTGACCAGCAGACATATGTATTCCGCCGTCTACCATTTGGAGTCAAAACATCTGGATCAGTTTTGATCAGAGCACTGGAACAAAATTTGAGTCCTGAAGTAAAAGAGATAGCAATTCGTTATATAGATGATACCTTAATTGCATCTGAGACTAAGGAGGAACATTTGTTACATCTTCAAATGTTATTCGCAGATTTGAGAAAAGCGAACTTCAAAGTAAACCTTCGAAAATGTCAGTTCTTTCGAAAGGAAATAAAATTTTTGGGTCACAATTTGGATGGGGAAGGATACCGTCCCAATGAGACGAAGATACAGGCAATTGCAAATTTCCCTAGACCTACTAGAGTGAAGAATGTCCGCAGTTTTCTCGGGACATGCCAATTCTTTGCAGGGCATTGTCCGAACTTCACCAAGACGGTAGCGCCATTGCAGGAATTGTTAAAGAAAGGAAATAAATGGAAATGGGATAAAGATTGTGAACAATCATTTCAAGATGCCAAGAGGTTATTGGTAAACAGTGTGAAATTGGAGTATCCTGACTTTACCAAGAATTTCATCATAGAATCTGATGCATCCACCGTAGGGATTGGAGCTATTCTACTTCAAGAAGATGAAGACCACAAGAGACATTACCTGGCGTTCATTAACAGGAAACTTCGTCCATCAGAGAGGAATTATTACACCACAGAGTTAGAAGCACTTGCTGTAATATTCGCGTTGGAGTCGTGGAAGAAAATGTTAATTGGACATTCAGTCATTATGAGAACTGATCACCACGCATTAGAGTTTATTTTGAGAACAAACTTTGCCAGTGATAGAATAACTAGATGGTCACTTTTTATTCAGCAATTCAACCTAGTTATTGAACACACTCCTGGAAAGTTGAACGTGGGAGCTGATTTATTGAGTAGAGCAGTGGAGTCTACATCTAAGGGTTTTCAAGTTAACCTGACGCAGGAAGATGAAGATACCTTGAGAAGGTTAAGGTTGTTGCATTTATCCCAGAGGAGAGACCGACGTCTTAGAAACATTTTTCGTTTTCTACGGGGAGACATGGATCCAAATGATGATGATTTTGTGGAAACTGAAAGAATTTCAAGAGATTTTATGATGTTAGATGGTTTAATCTACAAGTTTGCAGATCCCGACCATACGAAGCTGAGAGTAGTGATACCTCCACGAATGCAAAAACCCATTATTTGGATGGCACATCGAATCGCAGGTCATGCTGGAGTAGATAAGACAGTCAACATGATTCAAGAGAAATTTTCGTGGGAGCGAATGCGACAAACTGTCAGAAACACTATTCGAGAATGCGACTTATGCCAAAGGAGTAAACATAATTCTAGATTACTGAGAGAATTACCAAGGCCTATTATTCCTTCTAAGCCTTGCGAAATCTTCGCGACTGATTTATATGGTCCTCTCCCAAAGTCTAAAAGAGGTAACCGATATATATTGGTGACTATGGATGTTTTCAGCAAATACACTATGTTACATCCAATTCAGAAGGCAAACGCAAAATATTGTGCGAAGAGAATTAGAGACAACGTAATTCCGGAAGCAGGCAAACCGGAATTCCTTTTATCAGATCGTGGACCTCAATTTACATCTTTAGAGTTTCGAACCATCATGAATAATCTTGGGATTAGACAATTGTTTTGTTCTATTAGACATCCAGAGAGCAATCCAGCGGAACACGTGTTGGCTGAAATAGCAAAATTTTGCCGCCTCTATTGTCCAAATGAGCATTGGAGATGGATGGATGTTCTTTCTTTAGCATCCGAATCCATCAACTCTACGATTCATGAGAGTACTGGACAGATTCCCATGTTGCTTCATCATGGAATTAAACCAACGAGATTATGGGATCGAATCATCTCTATTCCACCTGAGATTGAACCAAGTCGTCAGATGAGGGAAACTCTAGCTTTAGACAAGTTAAGGAGCCAAGCTGAGAAAAGAGAGCGCAGAGTGAGAGGAAAGCGTTTTCGCAGACCCTTGCGCGTAGGAACTCTTGTTTTAGTGAAAAGACCTACACCCTCTGACGTGCAAAATCGAGTGTACTCGAAATTTGCAAGCCTTTACGCTGGACCCTATCGTATTGTGGAAGTAAACAACAATGGAAGCTATGAAGAAGCCAATACACGAACTGGTAACATCGTGGGAACTTATAATGCATCAAATTTGAAGATTTATTATTCAAGAACCAGATGATTTAATGTGTAGATAGGAAAAATAAAAATTTTTCAATTTTTATTTTTTGCTAGGTGTGGGGTGGATGTGCCCAACTCTAGGAATGGGTATTCCAAGATTCAGACACCTAGATATCAAGGGAAAGGCTGTAGCCGCTTTTGAAAGTTGAGATATTTGAATATCGCGCTACATTGCTTCTCGAAGCAATTGGAAATAATTTACCGATACTTGGATGTCAAGTGACGTAGCGAGTAATAGCAGAGGTGGAGGCTATTTATTGATTAAATTGTTAACCATGGAGTAGAGACTTGAGACTTGGATCAGATTACTGGCATGGACAAATGAAAGAGAATGCAATTAGTATCAAGTAAATCGGACCAGGGATTCAAGAGATATGAGGATTTCCAGATATCAGCTGATGCGGCGTGACCCTGAAAGTTTTGAATAAAAGCCGGCTGGCCGAAGCAACTTCAGCTCATTTCAACACAAGCATTTGCCTAGCAAGTTGCTACGACGCTGAGCCAAGGCACATGGTTGCCGGATCTACGCAGAAGTTCTTTTCAAAGTCGTGATAGTCACGAAAGTGCTGCGTTACGAGTTGGAACTTAGTAAGTTTACGGCGAGGAGAATCACTGAGGAGATTGATTTTTCTACAGACATTGGTGGAAATATTTATATTTCCACATGGACATATGCTAGACTTTGTCTAGAATTTAGTACTTTGTCACAGTCCAGTAATAACATAATACTTGGATATTTAAATCCATTTCAGTCAGTTTTCATTATTTGTAACTAGTTAACCACTTCGATCTGTCAGTACACTGAAGACTAGTCTATAACGGTGGCGTTCATTAGTCTACGCAAGGGAAACTACAAGTTGCTTAGCGCATGGTAGATGGTGATATAATAAACCATGCCCAGGGAACGATCTTCAGAACAGCCGTTGATTGCTTAGACTGTCAGTGTTTTTCTTGTACTGATAAGATTACCGTGAGTTATGTTACAACTGACATATCTAAGAATAGATCACTTAGATCTGACCCTATTTAAACAAACTGTTATGGCTTTGATAGAAGCTCATATTAAAATGGAACAACAGTTAATTCAAACGTCAAAAGATACTACCACTATGTCTGACTAGACGGATTGTGGGTATATGATGGCGGCGGATACAAGGATTATACGTGCTTGTCCGATAGGGCATATCTATGGATAAATCTGGTACAGACCAGGTTTACTACACTTCAAGACCATTAAGAAATGTAAGCCACATTTGAATTATATTATGCCTAGCTAATTGGAACAAACTAGTTTTCTGCAGATGACCAAAACATTTTATTTTTTCTTCGTATTTAAATCTTGCAATGATTTACGCAAGACTTATTAGAGTTATTCTGAGTATTTTCAACACTCAGAACAGTTTAGGATCGATGACCGAGCATAACGAAGATTTATTTGAATTTTTCATATTTTAGGGAAACCACGGAAAACCTTCGATGTAAAGGATGAGTTAAATTATTTTTGTTGAGGAATGGATTTTTTTTCCAAATTCGAAGGTTCGAACATGTGGATTCTCACATAATGAGATGATAATTAAACACATTTAAAATGATATAAATAATAATAATAATAATCCACTAATAATAATAATAATAATAATTTTTATAATTTTTCTAAATAATTCTTGGATATTATATTTTATAATAATCATATGTATCGAGAGAGAGCCTATGAAGTAGTTTAATCATTTCTAGTTTGGAACAGGAGATTTTCCGAAGGAGAGTGGTTAGCGCAAGCCCGCATTCAACCAACATTTCAGTTCTGGTTGAACAGTTGATATTTGCATTGAGCAAAGTATATTTTTCAGATAACACGGAGAGGCGTGAAACGGGAAGCAAATGATATTTGTATCAAATAGGATATTTTTGTATTTATATAAAATCATGACGTAAATACACTCGAAAGTGAAATAAAGATTTTCATAAGTATGGTAAATTCACGGGTTGAACTGAATGGTAAAATAAAATAAACTTGTAAGTTTATTAATCTTCCAGTGTTGATAACAAGCAGAGGCTTGATTTATTGTATAAATTTTGGGAAGAAAATTTATATGTGTGGAGTAGTTGAAATGCCATTCCCAGGTGCGCATGTTTAAGTCGCAGGAATGAAGAGGTTTTTTCGAGCATCAATCAAATAGCAGGTTCGATGGCTCAGGTTTATAGTAGGAGTATTGGAACTACACATTTCGTCGGATGAATGACCCGAAGGTTATTTCTTTGAAACCATCAGTTCTTATTTCAACCTTGTTTACGAATTTGATTTTGCTAGAACCCGGATTTGTCATGATAGTAGTTTATTCTTCTTCAGAGGAAGACCTTTGCCGTTGTTGTTGTAATATTGTGTTCTTACACAAATAATAGAATGGGCCACTGCCAATTAAAAATAATTCTTTAACCACGAATAATTTGAAGGATATTTTCAATCCTAGTGCCATGAACTAAATGAATTTATTATGAAGCTACAATTCTTATTTCCGCATTCTGTCGAAGAATTGCAAGTTGTAAAAGTTACTAAAAATGGCCATAAATATAAATATTTTTATAATAATGATTCCAAGTGGAAAATTGAATAGTTGAATGGTTCAACAATTTATTGATCAAGTTGATGATTCAGAAATCATGTATTTTGTTAGGAACTTGAAGTTCATAATCGAGTTACTTCTCGAATGTTTAATGTCAGAAGAACAATTAATTGTTGTTGTGCTTCGCACAGTTCTTCGATGCTATGCTCAAGGTCAAATACTTTTCTGATGTTATTAATATGTGTAAATAATGTGTGTTGATTCAATGATAATAATATTTTTCGACGATATATTTTTGAAACTGGAAAACTAAGTGAAAGTTATAAATTCTATGAACATTTATTCTACGAGTGTTAATATCATGTAAATATTCAAACAGTGATCTACGATATTTCCAGTATAGACAATTGACTTTGAACTGGAATTAAATACAAATAATTTTGGAACACAGTCTACAGGACTATTAATCGGACTTGTGTTTCCAAAAAGATTGTCAAATGTGTTTGGAAAATTTCTGTATATTGTGTGTAAATAAGAGTGTGGATCGCCACACGTGGATGATGCAGCTTTGAGCATCTTTGCAGTCAGATTTTAACTTCAAAATAAACTGAGATAATTTTACCAGATGTGTCATACCCAATTGAATCTCCTTCTATCCTTATTGTTGCATTGAGCCAAAAATCAGTAAAGCATTTATTTCATTTGATGTCGTTTTTGCGATTTGCTTTAACCCATCTGGCGCCCCGGGATATTTTGACTCTCGTGCTGACTGATTATTGGTAAAATGCATATGTGGTCGTGCGGACTTCGGTCTAAACGGGCACAATACATGTGAGTTCTAAACACTTAGTGGTTATTTATATTTTAAATTTATATACACAGGTTATACAAGCACGTTTTTTCACACAGTAAAACTTTGTCAAATAGCCACATGCGACACGCAAAGTATGTTTCCGCTATCTAGCGGTGACTATGGAAACTACCTGAACATATCCTAATCTAATCCTAGCTAACTTCACCTGACGTGACCATACCGGTTTGTAAGCAACAACAACAACACACTAAGATTCCATGAATTCCAGAGTACTTTTAGATTAATTATCGACTCTCAACTCTTATAACTATGTCTATCCCACTCTGTCAAAAACACGATTTTTTTTTTTTTAATTTTTGCTTGATGTCAATACTAAAGTGATAATGGATTTTCCGATCCTATCACTATAAATTCATTACCCCCACTCTTATCTCGGTCTCGACAACAACCATGCCTATTTTTTATTATGTCAGATGATGTAATGTTCGAGTGCAAAGTGGGTGTAAAAGTGAGTGCAAAGTGAGTGCAAAAGTGAGTGCTAAGTAAGTGTAAAAGTAGTTGTAAAAGTGAGTGCAAAGTGAGTGCAAAAGTGGGGTGTAAAAGTGGTACCCTATTTGTAATGGTTTATTTGACAAGTTATTTTGTGGTACCCTAATCGTAATGGCTTATTTCACAAGTTGTTTTTGTCAATGTATTTAGAGGATATTTCTCTTGTTCATGGAAAGTATCTCAGCCCTTTTTATGATAGCATAATGCTTACCGTCATGTTTGTAAGCAACAACAACACACTACTCTAAGGTTAATGATGGTCTCTCAACTCCATTCCACGCCTAGTCAAAAACATTATACATTTCAAATTTTTCAAAAAAGGTAAATTGAGAAAGTAGGCTATATATTTAAACTAAAAAATCATATGCTAACTCCAACACCTACGTCTATCCCATTCTCAGTCAAAAAAAATATATATATTCTTTAAATTTTTCCAAAAAATATTTGGAAAGTAGGCTATAATTTGAAAACTAATCATCCTAAAAAGTCATATATAGACTCAAACCAATGGCTTTTATGTCCTTAATCGTTAGAACAAAACATGGAATTTGACATTTTTCCAAATATTGATCATTTTTAAAAATGGGCTATATTTTGTAAACTATGAATTACACAAAAAATGTGTTTGACATAAAAATGACAGGTATTTACCCCCTCTACCCACAAACCAAGTACCAGGTCTCTGGGACAAAATCCAAAATTTTGAAAGTAGACGATATTTTGAAAACTAATCATTCTAAAATGTCATATATAGACTCAAACAAATGTCCTTTAAGTCCCTTAACGTTAGAACAAAACTTAACATTTTTTCATTTTTTCAAAAAAAAAGTCCAATTTTCAAAATTGCCTATATTAGAATTAGTTCCAAAATGGCGGTCGTAGCTTAACTCAACCTAACCTAACCTTACGAGGTGTGATCAAAAAGTTCCAAAATGGCTGAGGTAGCTTAACTTAACCTTTGATTGATCCCTGTTTATTGACCCCTTTTGATTGATCTCTGTTGATGTATCCCTTTGGACTGGTCCCTGTTGACTAGCCCCTTTGGACGGGTCTTTTGTAAAGGGGGAGTCATTTTTTTTTACTGGTCCCGGAGGACGGGTCCTTGTTGACGGGTCCCTGTGGGCGGGCCCCTTTGATATAATTTGGATAAAATGCACGGGGCAGTCCATAAGGATCAGTCCAAAGGAACCGCAAAGAAAAATATATTGCTGCTCAAGATAGTGCATTGTTTGTTAAAAAGCATTCATCATCACCTCAAAAAGACATGTTAGGACAAATACCATCGTTCAAAAAACCCTTAACACTATCAAAAGCAACGCAGACTCTACAAGAGGTTCCTGTGGAAAACAAACAAGAGGAATTGGATAGTTCTGGTGATGTTGAGAATGATGATGATGATGATAATGATGGTGACAATGACTATAATAATTTTGGTGATAATATTCATAATGATGATGATGATGATGATAATTATGAAAAAGAAGAGGATGAGGATTTTATGTTTATAAAACCATTGCGGCTTCCCCAGTTTTTAAGAGCAAGAGTACCTGGAGAAAGTTGTAAAAGGATCTACAACAAGCGTTGTGTTTAAAAATCTATATAGAACAATGGTAAAGAGATAGATTTGAATTCAGTGTGTGACTATTATAAATGAATTTAATAAAAATATTGTATGGGTATTGTCTGTTTTTCTTAATTACTATCCCCATGTCCCACTATTAACACAATTGTTAACCATCAACAGTCTCTGACTATGTTCAGAAAGAGAGTGGCCTTAAACAATACACTATATCTATGGTTTGTGTACCGAGTGTCATAATAATGCAGTGTGGCCAAGCCATGTCAAGGCAATAGTTATGTCAGGTAAGGGAATCGAACCCTTGCTTCCTTATACAGAAAATTTGATCTTAAGTCAAACACCTTAACCACTCGGTCAACCTGACAGTTACTAATTTAATTAGTCTTGAGGACTTGAGTGTTTACAAAACTTTTTCCAGTATACATTGACTAAACCACTTGCTTGTTTTGAAATATAGATTTTGTTTTGTTTTACCATAACATTGCAGTTATGAGTCTTGTGAACTGGGTGTTCAATATAGGGTTAAAGGCATTTTAAAATCATTTTAGAAAAGCTCTTAGGTATCGTGTCATGGGTTTTAGTAATGCATTACTGTTCGTTGACTAACATATACCGTTACACAACATTATTTTAGTGAACTTACATGTTGTTTGAGTCTTTAGTCCTTTGACTGGTTTGATGCAGATCTCAGCGCCTATCTGTCCCGAGCTAATCGTTTCATCTCTATATAGCTACCACACCCTACATTCAAGGCTATCTGTTTAACATATCCTAAACTTGGTCTACCCCTACAGTTCTCGTCCTCGAACCTTTCTTCCTTAACTAAGTTTGCTATTCTTGGGTGTCTTAGTAGGTGTTCTACCAACCTATCTCTTTACTTCATTAACAGTCGCCAGATACATCTCTTCTCCCCCACTCGTCTTAATACCTCTTTGTTAGTAACCCTATTTACCCATCTAATCTTCATCATTCTCCTGTAACACCACATTTCAAACACTTCAATTCTCCACTTTTCTGCTACACCAATTGTCAAAGTTTTACTTTCATAGAGTGCCACGCTCCAGACAAAGGCCTTCAAAATGACTTCCTAATACCTAAATCTATATTCAATGTCAACAGATTCTGTAGAAATTCTTTCCTTGCCTGAGCTACATAAGAATCCTAATCGTGTCTGGTATAATGTCTTGTTTAGCAAACATAGTCACTCAAAAGGTCTAAGCATTTTTTGTATATAACCCAAAATAGCAAACAGTTTTTCTAAAACCCTACTCATTGGTCAATAACAAGCAGAGTCACCAAAGTGTTTCGTTGGTAGTTAACTCATGTCTAGTTAATCAATTCCTTTCATATCGTTATCCAATTGTAGTAGTAAGGACTTGTGAACAACGTCAGTTCAACACACTGCTTTACACACAAATGTAGTTAGGCCCTTTGACATAATTTGGATAAATTTCATGGGCCGGTCCATAGGGACCAGTCCAAAGGGGCCGGTCTAAAGGGACCCTTCCACAGGGACCCATCAACAGGGACTTGTCAGCAAGGACCCATCAACAATGACCCGTCAACAATGACCTGTCATCAATGACCTGTCAACAATGACCTGTCAATAGGGACCCGTCAACAATGACCCGTCCACAGGGACTCATCAACAAGGACCCGTCAGCAATGACTCGTCAACAGGGACCCGTCGAAAAGCACCTGTCAAAAAGGATCCATCAAAAATGACCCCCTGTCAAAAAGGGCCCGTCCAAAAGAGGCTAGTCAACAGAGACCAGTCCAAAGGGACAAATCAACAGAGATCAATCAACAGGGATCAATCAAAAGGGGCTATCACCTCAAGGCCTGACATATCCCTCTTTGATTATTGGTTTGCCAATCGACAAGCGTCACTTAAAATACTGTTTGATCATCACTCGTGGGTTGGGTTAGGTTAGGTTACACTACAGCCGCCATCTTTTAAAAAGCCTGCCCTCTTACAAAAGCTATGAGTGGGCATGCGTAAAAAACAAAAAACAAAAACAAGCATGTTAATTCATAGTGGCTATCCATCAAACACATGTCTCTTGTGTGGAACAACGTTTTATTCCATATCGGCATTCAAACTCTCACATGTTGCAATTGGAAAGAGAGATTCTCTAAACAAAATTACAATTTCACCCCCTAGTAGGGGTAGGTTTTATTTTGGGGTGGAAATATGTTGTTCATTGGAAAGGGGGTATCAGCCCGAGTTCAATGACACCTCATTCGTCAAAATCCGACCACGGGTTCGAACTCACATTTTCTCACGTATGAAGCAAAACAGGATGTGACTTGTTTCACAAGGAGGACGGTAATAAGGTCATTTCACACGTGTTCACATGTATTTCGTCACTTTCCTTTCATATCGTTATTCCATTATAGTAGTGGTGAACAACGTCAATTCAACACACACAAATGTAGTTAGGCCCTTTGACATAATTTAAATAAATTCATGGGTTAGTCCGTAGGAACCAGGCCAAAGGGACCCGTCCAAAGGGATCAGTCCAAAGGTACAAGGACTCGTCCACAAGGACTTGTCCACAAGGACTCGTCCACAAGGACTTGTCCACAAGGACCTGTCAACAAGGACTTGTCCACAAGGACTGGTCCACAATGACCCCCGCCAACAATGACCCCCGCCAACAATGACTCGTCAACAATAACCCATCCATAGGGATCCGCTCCCCCACCCTCTTACAAAAGCCATGAGTGGGCATGCGTAAAAACAAAAACAAGCATGTTAATTCATAGTGGCTATCCACCGCACATATACACTTTATGTAGAACGACGTTTCATTCCATATCGACATTCAAACTCTCACATGTTGCAATTGGAAAGAGAGATTCTCTAAAAAATTCAATTTCACCCCCTAGTAGGGGTAGGTTTTATTTTGGGGTTGAAATATGTCGTCCATTGGAAAGGGAGTGTCAGCCCGAGTTCAATGACACCTCGTTTGTTAAAATCCAACCATAAGTTCGAGAGATATCGCGCCGCCGCCATCTTGTGTGGAGGGTGTGGAGGTGGAGGATTTAGAACTGTCCAAAACACACTACTAACCGTCTGCAGTCTTTACTTGAATTAAAAACAGATAACACACAGTAATACAGCCATCACAATTAACACCGGTTATCAGACAGATTCTACACACACCCAAAGTAGACGGGGCTACATGACCAAGTTGTCGCAGCCCCTAAACTGAGGAACCAACCAACTAAACTTTGAATAACATCGAAACTCAGACCAAAGACCGTCACTGACGTACGGCTTTATTTTCTATCTATACACATCAACATGTCGCTTAGCAACAGTTGCTATGTACATCTTAGTTACCAAACCACTGCCTCCTTAACCAACACTCGTAATTAATCCGCGGACTCGCTATCAATAAAAGCACTGCGTGAAATCTGTTATAGCTTAATAATAATAATTCAATTGCATTTTGCTCCATACAGCCTCGAAATGGTTCAACTCGCCCGGGGCCATTAGCTGAAAGCTGAAACTATTCAGACAGACAGGCCATTAGGTTAGTCCGTTATCCTATTGTGTGATTACTTTATAAATGTTGTGGGTGGATGAAAGCTTGTTGCTTTGAGTATAGCGGTGTTTGTATTTGAAACATGTACGGTTCGTAATGTACGCTGATAAATGGAACGTATCAATGGTACGATACTCACTCTAAATAATTGATAGATCCTCTTCACGCAGAAATGCTCTTATACTATCGCATGCGTCACATAAGGGTGGTGCCCTCGCCACTGTGTTAGTCGTATTATATTTAGGTATCGATAATTGATAATAACAATAGACTGAATAAATAAGATGAAACTGCAAGAACGAATCGAAAATCCATAGCGAAATATTTGGAGCACAGAAAACCACAGACATGATCATGCATCTCTGCTTGTACCAAACGTATGACGACTCAGGCAAATTTCTCAAATGTACTAAGTTACCAGTTTTTAAACTTTCAACGTAAGCAACACCTTATTTTAAAATTAATATGCATTTATTCAAAGGTACATTTCGCAAAGGAACCATGAAATAATACAATTGGTTTATATTTTCACGATTCTTTTCATGTTAACAGAAGTTCAGAAACAGTTCTTGATTCCAGCGAGCTGTTGTTTGAGTCTTCAGTCTATTGACTGGTTGGATGCAGTTATCCATGCCACCCTGTCCTGAGCTAATCGTTTCATCTCTACATAGCTACTACACCCTACATCCGAGGCAATCTGTTGGACATTATTCTAACCTTGGTCTACCCCTACAGTTATTCTTCTCGAGTCTTCCTTCTATTACTAAGCTTGCTGTTCCTGGGTGTCTTATTATGTGTCCTACCAATCAATCTCATCTCTTCGTTAGCAGTCACCAGAAACATCTCTCCTCTCACACTCATCTTCGTTTGTAACCCTATCTACCCATCTGATCTTCATCAATCCCCTGTACACATTTAAAATGCTTCAATTCTACTCTTTTCTGCTGCACCAATAGTGCAAGTTTCACTTCCATAGAGCGCAACGCTCCAGACAAAGGTTTTCTAGAACGACTTCCTAATATCTAAATCTATATTCGATGTCAACAGATTCCTTTTCTGTAGAAATTATTTCCTTACCTGAACCAACCTACTTTTTTATCAGCTTTGCTTCGCCCATCACTGGGTATTTTGCTTCCTAAGTAACAGAAGTCTCCTACTTCCTGTAGTTTTCCACCTGCCAATTTGATGTCCATAGAGGTTTCTGATTACTTTCGGCTGCATTCCAATATTTTTGTTTTATATTTATTAATTTTCATCGTGAATTCTTTCCTCAAGACGGAGTCCATACCATCAAAAACTCAATCAAATCCTCTGGCGTGTCAGCCAAGACGACGATGTCAACAGCTAATCTCAGAGTTGAAATTATTTCTTTTTGAATCCTCACTTCCAATTTAAATTGTTCTCCAATTTTCTTCATTGCTTGTTCAATGTAAAGATTGAAAAGTATGGATGATAAGTTGCAGCCTTGCCTTACGCCTTTCTGAATACCAGCTTCTCTCTCATGTCCTTCAGCTCGAATGACTGCTGTCTGGTTTCTGTTTAGATTGTAGAACACCCTCCTATCCCTGTACTTTACAGTCTATTATCTTCATATTCCTTGTAGAAGAACCATAGCCTATACAGCCGAAGAACTTTCATACCCGTCATAGAGCAACCTATTGTGGAAATGTTCGGAACGTTTATTACTTGCGAAAATAGTTGGAAAATGAACAGAAATTCAGGTATCATTGTGTACTCAAGTGTTAACCATTCGTAGTGTTGCGTATTCAACTCTCTGACCACCATGACAAAATGATGATGATAATTGTTGTTTTAAGGTGCCTAACATCTAGGTTATCGGCCCATAATGGTTTGGGTGATAGTGAAAGATGAGATGAGAATGAAAACTATAACTAATACTAACTACAAACTTACATACTAGAAGAAGAAATGGTAAACAAATAAAGGACAGGAAGAAAAGACATGCCATCAACCCTCAAAGAATGAGGATTGAGAGACTTGGAAGGAAGGAGAGCCATGAGAGGCAGATAGGAAAGGGAACGAGGAGAGGGCCCGCCCCAAGATCAGAGGAAGAAGGGAATAAAACGGACTCAGCTCAGGAATCCTTCGTGGTCGCCAACTCCCAAAAACACCAGCCGTGATCCCTTGAGGGTGTAGCACTATCCAAGGTGCACCAGAAATGGTCGGGCTACATGCACCCTGCCTCCTCGAGGGCCTTGTGCAGAAGGCAGGGAGATAATATGAAAAGGAAAAGAAGGCTGACCCCTCGAAGAATGAGGATATCAGGAAAGATAAGAAAAAGGAAGGAAGCTTGTAGTTTTAACGTGACCGTTAATCTTGAGATCATGAGCCACGGGTGAAAAGATAAGACATGGGCCAATTAAGACGGTAAAGTGAAATACTCCCTAGGCCTCGGATACCCTAATACCGTCAGAAGAGAACAAGAGTTGTCCAAGAGCGATCGACAGGAAAGAAGAAGGAGAGGAGCGCGGCACAAGTAAGTGAAAGCAATTCCAGACTCAGCTGGTGTCCCGTGATCGCCAACCCTCGTCCCACTATATGTGAGCCCCTGGGGGGATCATGACAAAAGAACCTAATTGATTCGATTGTTATTATTATTATAATCATCATCGTGATAATGAATGCATGTTGCGTTATTTTCATTCGCCATGCGTACAATTTTAAGAAACAGAGTGTTCCCGGAAGCCGAGAAATATACACACGTGATGAAGTAAATGGTTTGGAAGTTCGTGTGACCTACTTCAGGAGGCACCATTACGGAAATGCGAGCTATTTAAATTTCACGAGATTTCTCTTGACTCGGGGCCAACGAATGTACCAACCATAACATTGTAGATATGGGAATATTATTGTCCCCTCTACTTTTCTCTCTGCGGTTGTTTCTTGTACAGGGTCACTGTCAGCGTCGAGAATCGATTCTCAAATGAGCAGCTCCCCAGTCAAGACGTGTCGCTGCTGGTAATTGTCTTTTACGGCATAGGGAAAATTAAGCCATCAGCTCCATGTCCTCGTGGTGTTGTGATCCCGTGGTGGCTATAATAATGTGTAAGCTCTAATAACCTGGGAGCTTCAGTGGCGTAGATGGTAGCATGCTGAGCTTCTATGCCCAAGATCCCGGGTTCAAACCCGGCCGATTTTTAAGAGCGTTAAAAATGCCTCAGTATGCCTTCTTTCGGAGGGGAAGTAAAGCCGGCGGTCCCATTTCGTGGATTCATGGCATGAAAAGGAACCTTCCACTAACATTATTTGTGTGAAGCCAAAATTTGTAGGTTAGGTTTGATTAATGCTCTTAAGTTCCAACGTTCGTCACAGGGTGCTGTCCTGCTCCGTGGCTAAATGGTTAGTGCACAAGGCTTTGACCCAAAGTGTCCCGGGTTCGATTCCTGGCCGGGCAATCAGGAATTTTAATCTACTGGGATTAATTCCCGTGGCTTGGAAACTGGGTGTAAGTGACGTCTTCATCATCACATCATCCTCATTACGGCGCGAAGGTCGCCCACGGGCGTCAACTAGATAGACCTCTCCGGAGGCCAATCGATCATTCATCACCGGGCGCGGGTTGCGATGGCATCTTGTAGTAGCGACGTTCACAGCTAGGTGTCGTGGACGGTAGCATTTCGTAGCGATAGTAGGAACTACTTGAAATTATCGTCTGAAGTCCTTACTTGAATTAAAAACAGATAACACACACTAATACAGCCATCACAATTAACACCGGTTATCAGACAGATTCTACACACACCCAAAGTACGCGGGGCTACATGACCGCGTTGTCGCAGCCCCTAAACTAAGGAACCAACCAACCAACATTTGCACATAATTCTATGTTAACCTAATAATTTGCTTCAGCAGGCTCTAGTTTGATTTGTTTAGGCATGGAATTTCCGTGTTGTTCTCTCTGTAGATCCTGTGAAACTGCAGACCACTTCCAAACAATGTAAACGGCTTTTGGGATTTCTCTTCACTCCTATTTGGACCAGCACCATATGGCTTTGTAATATTTAGCTTATTTTAATTTTATGAAAAAAAATAGGCTTATGAAATCACCTTTTGTCCGTGTGTGTGTGCGTGCGTATGTGTGTGGCTGTGTGTGTGTGTCCCCCCTAATAACGTTTAAACGGCTTGGGCGATTTCAATGAAACTCGGTAAGATCATAGCACCATTTTGTCTGACCCCGACCGAGACCTTCAAATTCTGTTACGCCTCACCAATCCAACATGGCGGTTGTGCGAAATATTTCACCAGCATTCAATATCTCCGAAACTATTTTTGATATTACCCTGAAATTTTGTACGGTGATAAAGGGCGCTACTACAATTTCACTTATGAGACTTTCAAATACCTGGTAACTACAAAACGAACATGGTGGCCAGGCAAATTTGAGACTTTTAAATAGACTTTCCTCGCGATTTAACCATTCAAAGGCAATGAAACTTGGTACAGCAAACGTTTATACACATCGCAATGCACTGGCATGTAATTTAGTTCAATTGTTTACATAACCTGAAGATGGCGGCTGTGCGAATTATTATACCGGCATTCTATATCTCCGAAACTATTTCTGATATCACCCTGAAATAAATATAAATTCACTTATGGAACTTTCAATAACCTGGTGAGTACAAATCCAACATGGCGGCGACGCGAATTATAAATATTTAAATAGACGTTTCTCGCGATTTAACCATCCGAGTGCAGGGAAACTTGGTACGGTAAATGCTTATGGCATCTTATTTATTTCAATTGTATTCATAACCACAAGATGGCAGCTGTGCGAAATTTTAAAATCTCTTGTGTCGTAATCATGAGATTGAAGTTTGAATACTACACCTACACAATAATCTTCATGTAACAGTACATAACTCTAAGACCTACATATATACAAATCCAACATGGCGACCATCCGAAATATTAGACGGTTCTCAATATCTAAGGATCCATTACAGCAATCAAACTGAATTTTTTATGTTGATAGAGGCAATTAATATAAGTAGGATATGAAAATAAGCTTTAGTTCTTCACGGAACTACTTGTAAATCCTTGCTCCGTTCATTTCTGTCGTGTCGTATTCTGAACTGATATTCCTCTCTTCTCTTCCCAGGTAAGGACAACTCTATTGCCGTTTGGTCGGAAGGTTATCAACGAAATTTGGTAAGTTTCTCTCATTAGTTCATGGCTACCATGTCCTCTCATGCTAACGCTTACTTACCCTTTTGTAGAATTACAGGTTTCATTCCTCCAAAGAATGTAAAGGAATAATATTGTAAGGGCCCTAAGGGCTCATAGCGCCCTTAAGAGAGATATCCACTTACGACATCTATCTACAACTATCTACTACATCTACGCCAGCTACCCCTATCTACGCACTCTGTCCAACACTCTACACATTTCGCCCTTTCACCCTTCAGAATAACCCTAGGCTGTAAGCAACAGCAACAACAACACATTTCTATTTACACAAAGCCGGCAGAGTCAGGAAGCCACTCTTGCCAGGGCTTACGACACACATCAACATGTACACAGGAAATGTTTACCAGAACGGGAGTTTGCCAATCCAGCAACACTTATCAGTATGGAAACACATAAAAAGACATCCCGCTAGGAGGGGGATGTCTGTCTCTTCCAGAATCGCTGCCCGACTGCCGAGTGGCGTCGCCGTACCGCAGGTGAGTGTGTACTTCTCAGGATTTCCCTAATTGTTTGTCATCCTTCCACTTTACCACACCTTACTACATTGTACACAATACTTGTTCAAAGCTATCCCTTATTCCAGGGAAGCATTTACATTCAAACTACAGCTCTTAGTAATACACTTTTATCATAGAAGCCCAACTGTTGTTAGTGTGTCCTCGCCCTACTTCACAGCCTGCTTCCCCACTCACACTTTATTCATACCAGAAAGTACTGGGTCAGCTTTATTAAATTGCACACGCCAGACGACCTTGTCCCCCCAGCGCGCAGTGTTCGTAGCGCAGTGTCAGCTCGCTCGCTCCTACCTTAGTTTACAAGACAGTACCTTCACCCCTAGGGAGCAGCCCTTGCTTGTGATCCCTCATCCGCAGATCTTTATCCTTTCGCCCACCACACCTTCCCGCACTCATTTGACGGTCTCTCACACCCGTTAAAGTCCCCTGATCACATACCATCCCCGACACCTATTCACCCCCAGTTTCTACCCCCACAACAAGGGTAAAACAATATTTTAACTTGATCAAGCCAAAATATAAAGTTTAGAAGCCATTCTTTCAGTGTTGCGAATACAGACTTCAGTCGGTCCACACGAATTTGCCCAATCACTGGGGGAGTAAATATACAGTATCTATTTATATACAACTCAATGTTGGTTTGTTTGTTTGTCTGTTAGTTATACAAATCTACACCGTATCTGTACCAAATTTTGTATACTTACCCTTTGAAACCCTAAGGGTAGGCCTATCACTGTCCACTTGATATTTTGGACAACGCTCTCCATTTCCTACATTTAGAATAGCAGACGAACAGACCTTGAAAACCACGTTTTAAAGCCCTAAAACCATTCATGTCCGTAGTAGTGTAAGTGTAAGAATATTTTAATAAGTATATTGTTGGCTGGCAATGTGGGCTGCATCACTCTGCCCCTGCCCGTGTTCTGATGCATAATTGCGAAAATAGTTACATCTTGCGCTGGATATAAATTGTAGTCACGGAGACTAATTAGTACAAAAAGATTTCATATGCCCCTTAAAACAGTTATCATCATGAAAATATTATGCCTCTGTAAATACGATAGTGTTGGTGCAGTACATTGAGGTCATCGGCTGCAATAAGCGATGGTGCTTTCAAATTTACTTTCATTTATTCCGATCCTTATCCTTGAGCGGTATGTGGCGATAAATGACACTATTGATACCTCAGGAGCTCGGGACAGCAGAAGTTTTTCAAAGTGCTCTGATTATTTTCCCATGACGCTATGCGACAAACGACAACACTATTGGTATCTAACAGCCAATGAGATATAGGCCCTAGGCAGTGTCTCTTATTTCACATACTCCTCTTTCTAATCATATTTCTCAATTCGTTTGTATATTACATGTGTCAGTACTGTAGTTAGTAAAAAGCTGTTTCCATATTCATTATTATCATTATCATTACGGGAAAATGACCTGAATGTTACGTCCATTATACTGTAGCCTACTACCTATCACCTCCACTATGACACTAGAAGACACACAGTGAAATGCCAGGTATATTTCGAACTAATTAGAAATTTCGATGTAACCAACTTAATTTCGTCTTTATTCTAGATAGGTCCATATAGATTAATCATTGGCATGAATGTTACATTTTAAGAAAAGTAGGCTCTTTAGTTCGTCACGGAACTTCTTGTTTTTTTTTTTTATCCAAATACCAATATATCTGAAAGTATGCAAGCCGACAGCTTTAAATTATGCATTCGTATAGTACCTGACATTTTAGATTAATTTGGAGTAACTATATATGTCAGTTCTAACAACATGATTCTAAGCCTGCTGATAGGACCAATTTTTAAATACATGTAACTTCTATACTATCAGTTGGATTTTAACCAAATTTCGTATGTCCTATGTGTAACATAACAGATATAACTCTAAGTATTCTTAAGAGCAATCAGGGCTGGCAACTGTTAATAAATGCTGTCTATATTTTTTACGGGCCTGTTCTCTTGATGAATGCAGTACATTTGCATTTGTCTGTTGGCACAGGCTAGAGTAAAATGTGGCTTTCCACCGATTTCTCTGTCTCACTTATGGCTGTGATTATGTGGGAGCTACTGAGGTATGGGTGGTGCTTAGTAATGACATTCGGGGCACAGTCAGTGCCTGTGGATGCTGTGAAAGGTCCTGCTCATAGGGTTAGTACTGCTGTTCTGACTCAGTGAGGAAAGCAATGGCAAACTACCTCACTCCTCTTCTTGCCTAGTACGCCTCAATATAGCGCTGCCTTGGGTTTTTGTGGGTATCTACCACACAACATAACGGCGGTGCTTTTTGAGGATCCAACCTGCCTTTGGACTGACTACCTAACAGACATATTTTTTACCCTAATATTCGAGTGCAATAATTACAGAGGGATATCATTAATAAGCAGCGCATATAAAGTATTCTCAAGAATAATCAACAACAGACTAGCATGCTATGCAGAAGAAATTCTTGGAGATCACCAAGCAGGATTTAGATGCCAAAGATCTACAACACACCAAACTTTTGTCTTAAAGCAAGTAATATCCAAATATTGGGAGTTTAACAAAACAGCCCATCTTATTTTTTTAGATTTCAACAAGGCATACGATAGTGTCAATAGGAAACAAATGTGGAAATACATGCAGCGGAATGGAACACCAGAAAAACTTACCAGTATGGCAAAACTGTGCACAGAAGGGTCCAAATGCAAAATTAGAATCAATAATGAAGATACCGAAGAATTTAATGTCAACACTGGAGTAAGACAGGGAGATGGACTCTCGCCTTTATTATTCAATTTAACTTTAGAAGAAACATTGAAACGAGTAAACCACCTCCACCCAGGTCTTGGAGTGGGAAACAAAATAAACATTAGCTTATGCTGATGACATAATACTCATGGCAGAAAGCGAATACGATCTAAAAATACTCACTGAAACCCTTATTGAAGAAGCCAAGGAGGTAGGTCTAATGATAAATGAACAAGAAACAAAATATCTAGTTGTAGGAATAAATGCAGCGCAAGTACAAAACCCCTTAACAGTTGCTTCATACGCTTTTCACAGATGTACTGAGTTCAAATATCTGGGGATTATCATAGACCAGAATAATATGGAAGAAACAGCAATAAAATCAAGAATTCTCAGTGGCAACAAAAGCTACTGGTCTCTGCAAAATCTCTTAAAGAGTAAAATTATATCTAGAAAAACTAAAGTGAGAATTTACAAAAGCATTATACTTCCTGTTGTCACGTACGGCTCAGAAACCTGGGTATTGTCCAAGCAAACTGAAATGAAATTAGTAACTTTTGAAAATAGAATACTACGACGCATTTTCGGACCGATAGTAGAAAATGGTCAGTGGAGAATTAGAACAAATAAGGAATTGCGGGATCTCTACAAAGAACCGGTTATCGTGGCCCGTGCCAGAAGCCAAAGACTGCACTGGGCCGGTCATGTACATAGAAGAAGTAGAGAATCGAATTTAAGAGCAGTTTTGGAAGGGGTACCCAGAGGAAGGCGACCATTGGGACGACCGAGACTTCGCTGGTGGGACAAAGTCCAAAAAGATATGAGAACAAGAAGTTCCGTGACGATCTAAAGAGCCTACTTTTGTTAAAATTAAGATACATGCCAATGATTAATCTACAGTATATGAACCTATCTAGAATAATGACGAAATTAAGTTGGTAATATCGAAATGTCTAATTAGTTCAAAATATACCTGGTATAATGTAGCCTAATAGAGCACCACAGTTGGCAGCCCTGGTGACTGAATATATTCTTAGTTCCATCTCTTAAGGTACAGAATACAACATTTGGTTGAAGTCCAATGGACGTTACATGCAGTTAGACATTGGATCTATCAGCACGAGGAAAAGCATGTTGGCAACAATGTCATACGTGTGCTGGTCAGAAATAATCTAAAATATTATGATATCTTGTTGTGCCAATTTTGGATGAAATCCATTTGTTAGTATTTTAAAATAGGACCTATCAGCAGGCATAGAGTCATGTTGGCAGCACTGACTTATATTAATTACTCCAAATTAATCTAGACAGTCAGGTGCTATACGTGTGCAAAGTATAGGGCTGTTGGCTTGCATACTTACTCATATATTGATATTAGGGTAAAGAAATATAGACAGCATTTATTAACAGTTGGCAGCCCTGATTGCTCTTAAGAATACTTATAGTGATATCTGTTATGTTACACATAGCACATACGAAATTTGGATCAGATCCAACTGATAGTATAGAAGTTACATGTATTTAAAAATTGGTCCTATCAGCGGGCTTAGAATCATGTTGGTAGAACTGACGTATATAAGTTACTCCAAATTAATCTAAAATGTCAGGTACCATACGTGTGCATAGTTTAAAGCTGTCGGCATGCATATATTCTGATATATTGGTATATGGATGAAAACATAGAGAGAGAAATTATTAACAGTTGGCAGCCCTGGTGGCTCTTAAGAATACACTCAGTCGTACATGTTTGGGTACACATATTACATACAAAATTTGGTTTAAATACACTTGACAGAATAGAAGTTATATGCATTTAGGAATTGGACTTATAAGAAGGCTAAAAAATATTTTGGCAACATTGTCATGTATGGCCTCCTGGTAATTGAAATGAAATAGTATTATCTACATGTTTGCCAATTTTGGAATAGTTCCCATGCATACCCTCCAAGATATCCAACATGGAGCTAAAATTTCTAGTGCGTTTTTTCAGCAGTTGGTAGCACTGACATCATTTCCAAATAGTGGCTTGAGATATTCCGGTATAGATGTTTACTCATACCAAATTTATTTTCGATTGCTGCAGCCGTTTAGGTGTTGATTGGGGCGGGGGGGGGGGGGGGGGACACACACACACACACAGACAGACAGACAGACACACATTTTCCCGGATCGATCTCATGAGTCTACTTTTTCCTCATTTTTGCAAAATGTGAAAATAGGCTAAAAATCGAAGTCACGGAGGACATAATGAATGATCGAGAAATATGGCGCCGTGCTGTTGGCGAGGCCAAAAACCTTCTTAGGTTTGAGTGGCCATCTAGGTAAGGTAAGGTATCAATATATCAGAAAGTATGCAAGCCTACAGCTTTATACTTTGCACACGTATAGCACCTGACACTCTAGATTAATTTGGAGTAATTAATATAAGTCAGTGCTGCCAACATGATTCGATGCCTGCTGATAGGTCCAATTTTAAAATACATGTAACTTCTGTACTAACAAATGGATTTCATCCAAAATTGGCACAACAAGAGATTATAATATTTCAGGTTATTTCTGACCAGCACACGCATGACATTGTTGCCAACATGCTTTTACGCGTGCTGATAGATCCGATGTCGAACTGCATGTAACGTCCATTGGACTTCAACCAAATTTTGTATTCTGTACCTTAAGAGATGGAACTAAGAATATATTCAGTCACCAGGGCTGCCAAATGTATTGCTCTATTAGGCTATATTATACCCGGTATGTTTGGAACTAATTAGAAATTTCGATATTACCAACTTAATTTCGTCATTATTCTAGATAGGTTAATATACTGTAGAATAATCATTGGCTTGAATCTTCATTTTAAGGAAAGTAGACTCTTTAGTTCGTCACGGAACTTTTTGTTACATTTTTTTCTGTTAATTTATGTATAATGTGCCAGTTTTGTAGTAGTATACATTATCATCCTCCGGCCGGAGCCGGGCACTACTGCTAGTGCGGTATAAAGCTCGATGTTGGTTTGTCTGTCTGTTATTTATACAAATCTACACCGTTTCGCCGATCTGAACCAAAATTTGTATACTTACCCTTTGGAACCCTGCGAGTAACACTGTCTACATGAAATTTCGGACAGGCCACTCAATTCCCTACATTTTGGCCCTTTGGCACAATTCTACACCGTTTCACAGATCTGAACCAAATTTTATATACTTTCCCTTTAGAACCCGATGAGTAACACTGTCTACGTGAAATTTCGGACAGGCCACTCCATTCCCTGCATTTAGGCCCTTTGGCACAAGTCCACATCTTTTCACTGATCTTAACCAAATTTAACGTACTTTCTCTTTGGAACCCTGCGGGTAACACTGTCCACTTCATATTTTGGACAACTCTCTCCGTTCCCTACATTTAGAGCAACAGACAAAATGAACTTTAAAACTACGTTTTAAGGTCCTAGAACCATTCATTTCCATATAGTGTAACTGTAAGAATATTTTAATTAATCAATTGTTGGCTGGCAATGCGAGCTGCATCACGTCACCCCGACCAGATTTGCGAAAATAGTTACAACTTGCGCTGCTTATAAATTTGAGTCACTGGGAGTAATTATTGCAAGAAGATTTCTTAGGCCCCTTAAAACAGTTATCATGAAAATATTATGCCTCTGTATAAGTGCGATAGTGTTGGTGCAGTACATAGAGGTAATCAGCTCCAATAATCGTTGGTGCTTTCAAATTTACCTTCATTTAATCCGATCCTTATCCTTGAGCGGTATGTGGCGATGAATGAAACTATTGCTACTTTACGAGCTCGGGACAGCCGAAGTTTTCCAAAGTGCTTTGATTATTTTCCTATGGCTCTATGTGACAAAAGACGACACTATTGATCTCTACTTTTCTAACAGACAATGAGATATAGGTCCTAGGCAGTGTCTTTTATGTCACATAGTCCTCTTTCTAATCATATTTTTCAATTCGTTTGTATATTACATGTGTCAGTACTGTAGTTAGTAAAAAACCGTGTCCCTATTCATTATTGTCGTTATCATTACGGGAAAATGACCTGAATGTTACGTCCATTGTAGTGTACTACTTATCACCCCCACCACCACCACAAAAAGTTATATTTTAATTTTTAGCCTACTTTTCACATTTTGCAAAATTGAGGAAAAAGTAGACTTATGAGATCAATCCGGGAAAATGTGTGTCTGTCTGTCTATCTGTCTGTGTGTGTGTCTCCCCCCCTATCAACTCCTAAACGGCTGCAGTGATGGAAACAAAAATTGGTAGGAGTAAAGATCTATACCTGAATATCTCAATGCCGTATTTGGAAAATGATATCAGTCCTAATTCAGCTTAATTTCCAGAAGGCCATAAATGGCAGTGTTGCCAAAATGATTATAAGCCTGCTGATATGTCCAATTTATAAATGCATATAACTTCTACACTATCATTTGGAATTCAACCAAATTTTGTATGTGCTATGTGTACATAAACAGATATGATTGAGCCTATTCTTAAGATCCACCAGGGCTGCCAACTGTTAATAAATGCTCTCTCTATTTTGTTAAATTCAAATACCAATACATCAGAAAGTATGCAATCCGACAGCTTTAAACTATGCACACGTATAGTACCTCGCATTCTAGATTAATTTGGAGTAACTTATATACGTCAGTGCTTCCAACATGATTCTAAGCCTGCTGAGAGGTCCAACTTTAAATACATGTAACTTCCATACTATCATTTAGATTTTAACCAAATTTCGTATGTGCTATGCTTACCATAACTGATATGACTATGCGTATTCTTAAGAGCAACCAGGGCTGCAAATTGTTAATAAATTCTGTCTCTATTTTTGTTACTCTTATATCAATATATCAGAAAGTATGCAAGCAAATAGCTCTAAACTTTGCACACGTATTGTACCTGGCATTCTAGATTAATTTGGAGTAACTAATATACGTCAGTGCTGCCAACATGATTATAAGTCCGCTGATATGTCCAATTTTAAAATACGTGTAACTTCTATACTAACAAATGGATTTCATCCAAAATTGGCACAACGATAGATCGTATTATTTCAGATTACTTCTGACCAATACATGCATGACATTGTTGCCAACGTGTTTGTACGTGCGCTGTTAGATCCAATGTTTAACTGTATTAACGTCCATGCTATCCATTGGACTTCAACCAAATTTTGTATTCTGTACCTTAAGATATGGAACTAAGAATATATTCAGTCACTAGGGCCGCCAACTGTAGCGCTCTATCAGGCTACATTAGGCTACATTATGCCAGGTATACAGTATTTCGAACTAATTTCAAATTTCTATATTACCAACTCAATTTTGTAATTATTCTAGATAGATCCATATAGATTAATCATTGGCATGAATCTTAAATTTTAAGAAAAGTAGGCTCTTTAGTTCGTCACGGAACTTCTTGTTTTTTTCTGTTAGTTTAAGTATTATATGCCAGTTCTGTAGTAGTATTCATTATCATCCATAAAACAATCAAATCCACCGGGCGAAGCCGGGCACTACTTCTAGTGCGTAATATGGTTAATGGTGAATGCTACGCAACGTCAAGGAATACAACAGGAGCTTCATATTGGAGTTCTGTGCAGCCAGTAACCCAATTCGTATGTGCCTGGACCCCTTTAGACACTGCTGCACTCTTGTGGTGGCAACACGAAGGTCGTCTATAACACTCGCATTGACAGCGTGATATCGTACGCAGTCAGAGGTCACCCATGGGATTGTCATTGCCCACCCTGTGGTGATACCCATGGACTATCTGCCCATGATTTGCTCATCACAGCCTCTGTAGAGTGGAAGTCTTGCCAAATCTCGGACCTCTTCATTTCCCTTCCATGCATTAGCCGCGTCCAACTATCTTTTGATGGTAAAAGGAGTTTATGTCTCAAAGTTTCGAGTAGGAAAGGTTCTCCAGCAAGTTTGTGTTGTTTATAGAAAGCGCGCTTTAACCTTTTCCAGGTGGCTTCGGTGGTGTAGTAGCTAACATGCTGAGCTTCTATGCCCAAGGTCGTGGGTTCAAACCCGGCCAACGTCATCGGATTTTTTAAGAGCGCTAAAAATCCCTTAGTATGTCTTCCTTCGGAGGAGAAGTAAAGCCGGTGGTCCTATGTTATAGATTTATGGCAGATAACGAACATTCCACTAATTACACTTGTGTGAAGCTAAATTATAGGTTATCCTTGACTAACGCTCTGAGGTTCCAATTTTCGTCTCCAGGAGATGACTGCGGTGGCATCTAGTAACCAAGTTCAGAACTAGTTGGTCGTTGACGGTGGCGTTTGATAGCAAAAGTTGGAACTAATTGAAAATCGAATGTCTGCAGTCCTTACCTGAATTACAGATAACACACACTAATACAGCCATCACAATTAACACCGGTTATCAGACAGATTCTACACACACACAAAATACACGGGGCTACATGGCAGCGTTATCGCAACCCCTAAACTGGGGAACCAACCAACGTTTTCCAGCGTCCTTAGGTCGGTCTCTATTCCGTAAGTCAAGATAGGAATAATGGTGACATCGAATGAATCTATGGCAGTCTTCAGAGATAGTCTGTTCAGAAGCTTAACCCGGGAGAGGTGGCGCGGGGGACTTTGCGACCCCACGCAGTTTCGTTAAGCTGGGGTTTCTACATTTTACTAAATACAGACCAAACCTGCCACATGCCTCATCTGTTGTCTGAGGGCAGTAGCCTCTTAGTGGAAGGGATGAGGGCCATGTTGCAATGTGTTCTGAAAGCTCCCGCGCCATCGGTACAGCTTACGTGTACCCCATGAGAATGTAGCTGTCTGATCGTGAAGTAGAATTGATTGTAGTTAAATATTATGAATCGTCTGAGCTACGAAGAGCAAGAATCCATGGTGTTATCTCTTCTGCAAGACGTTGAAGAGGAAGACATATTAGGAGGTGAAAACAGTGATAGTGAAGATGAAGTAGAAATAGCAGAATCTTTAAGTGACACTGAGAAGAGTGCAGACGAAGAAGAAAATGAAGAAAATGACGAAGATATACCTCATTCTAAGCAGATGTGTACCCTTACTGGGAAAGACAGTTACAAAATGGAGCGCAATACAACAAGAGACTTCTCTAAAATGTGTCATTGGTTAAAAAGTAGAATCCTACATTATCTAAAACGTGTCTAATCATTGATTTCGATATTGATAATAGGCAAACTGAAGTAAGAATTATCAGATATTTCATAAAAACAGATGATTATCTGTCAGATCCGCACCATTTCTAATGATGATGATGATTGAGTCTTCAGTCTTTTGACTGGTTTGATGCAGCTCTCCATGCATCCCTGTCCTGAGCTAATCGCTTCATCTCTACATAGCAACCACACCCTACATCCGAGGCAATCTGTTTAACATATTCTAACCTTGGTCTACCCCTACAGTTCTTGCCTTCGACCCTTCCTTCCATAACTAAGCTTGCTATTCCTGGCTGTCTTAGTATGTGCCCTACTAACCTATCTCTTCTCTTCATTAGCAGTCGCCAGGAACATCTCTCCTCTCCCACTCGTCTTAATACCTCTTCGTTTGTAACCCTATCTACCCATCTGATCTTCATCATTCTCCTGTAACACCACATTTCAAATGCTTCAATTCTCCTATTTTCTGCTGCACCAATAGTCCAAGTTTCACTTCCATATAGCGCCACGCTCCAGACAAAGGCTTTCAAAAATGACTTCCTAATACCTAAATCTATATTCGATGTCAACAGACTCCTTTTTTGTAGAAATGCTTTCCTTGCCTGAGCCAACCTACTTTGTATATCCTCTAATATACTGCAAATAGCCGTTTATAAAATTTGCATGACTTTCATTTTAGACAAATATACTTGCTCATTAGTTCAGTGAATGTTTTCATGCCATATCAGTAGCATAAACGAAATAATTGCCGTTAATACTGAGAAAAAATCGGGAGGGGTCAAAATGACCCCGCGCCACCTCTAACATTGCCCAAGTAAGCGCCCCCTCTACCGGGTTAATGTCGTATTCCTGCCGCAGTTGCTCGTAATTTTATGTGTGCCCTGTAGGAACGTACCTTATTTATTGAGATACGCTTTGTGTTAGTAGAGATGATGAGAACAGAAATAGGATATCTATCATCGTTCACCTACTGTTTCACATCAATTTAAGTCTTCATACACTGTGACTAACCAGACTCCATGTTGTACCGTGAGTGTACAAGAGTAATGGGTTAGCACCTGACCTCGGGTCTAATATTTATATCGCCCTGCATTCAATTTTAATTGAATATAGATTTTCTGTTTGCTCTCTAGCTGGAATTGACTCGGGCTATTTCCGTTTCACGGCTGAGTTTTTCTGATTCCGATTATCGGGACTTGTAAATGGAATTCTTTGTTTAATGTTTCAGCTGCTACCTGAATATCAATGGTAAATGTGTTTCCCTTCAATAAACACTCCCACGTGACTTAGAAATCTCGCTACAGCGAGGCGAGATATTCTCTGTTGACTTAACAACGCAGAGATTTCTAGAGGTCAAATGTTAATTAGCATCATGATAATTATGAGGATGGACAGCAGGTCGCATATGGTCCAGACGTGCTCAATAAGAGTGCTCACTGTAGATGTTCTTGTTGGGGATGGATGCTGCACTTGAATACATCTGCAATTTAGATGTTAATAATAATAATAATAATATCGCATGGCCTCGGTGCCGGGTGCAAGCTTTGTAATTTGACACCCAGAGGGTAGCTTGCATATCGAATTTCGTTGTTCCTTGAATCACTATGAAAGTCAAGGAGGTTAGATATCCGAGCTCCTTGAACACTACAGCACTTTCTAGTAGGGAAATGAGGAACTTTGTGTTGGCGGAAACTCCCGAAATTAATTTTGCCATTATGCAAACGGCCTACTGAATTCAAATGGATTCTTTGACATGCCAACACCGTATGACATGCGTGTCGTATGTTTGCCGCCTTTCAAAAATCACTTACCACGGTCAGGAGTGAACCTGCTATCTTGGAGTTGGTAGACCGACACGCTATCCACTCACCCACCGTCGCAAGCTAATTTAGATGTCGACTTTTATCCTATAAATAGAAATAGTACTGTTTGATTCCCTTGTAGAGTTAAAGATTAAATAAATAGATAAACAAGAAGTTCCGTGCCGAATTAAAGAGCCTACTTTATGATTCATGCCAATGATTAATCTATATGGATCTATCTAGAATAGAATAATGAATTAAGTTGGTAATACCTAAATTTCTAATTAGTTCGAAATACTGTATACCTGGCATAATGTAGCCTAATAGAGCACTGCAGTTGGCAGCCCTGGTGACTGAATATATTCTTAGTTCCATCTCTTAAGGTACAGAATACCTTAAAGTACAAAACAAATATGGCGGCCAAGCGAAGTTGAAACATTTTAATAGAATTTTCTCGTGATTTAACTCTCTGAGCGCAGTAAAATGTGCTACAGTAAATGATTTTACATATTGTAATGCACTGGCATCTTATTTAGTTCAATTGTTTACATAACCTCAAGATGGCGGCTGTGCGAAATTTTAAAATTAAGTTGTTATTTCTTGTGTCGTAATCATGCGATCGAGGTGAAAGTTTGAATAATGAAGCTACGCAATAATTTTCCTTTAATGGAACATAACTGTATGGCCTATACATATAACAATCCAAAATGGCGGGCATCCGAAATATTTTGAAGGTTCTCAATATCTACGAATATTTTACAGCAATCAAACTGATTTTTTTTATGTTCATAGAGGCTATGAACATACGTTCACCTATATGACTTTCAGTAACCTGGTGAGCTCAAATCCAACATGGCGGCGACGCGAAATATAAATATTTAAATGGACGTTTCTCGCTATTTAACCATCCGAGTACAGTGAAACTTGAACCGTTTTCCTTTTCCACCTGTAGTCTTCGTTTTTTCTCTTTTCTTCGACGTGTCAATTATCGGAATTGTTCTCTTTTCTTCTTGGTTATTACTGGCCAGAATAGCCGAACAGATCAGTGGACATTTCTATAATTGCTGATCAAGGTTCGTTATAGTGATTTCTTGCTATGCCGAATCGTGATTAGTGACACCTCTTACCTCTTTATCTTCTTTTTCGTCACCTGTGACAATCCCTTGTTACTCTCTTGGCAGTCTTCTGTTTTTTTCTATCCTGGTAGGACCTTTTTGTTTATGCACCCGCTCTCATTTTCGAGATTCCTTGCTTTTCTATCCGTTTTTTTTCCGTTCGTTCGTGTTTTTTTATAAAGGTGCGCGTAGAGGTGCGAATCTAGTTCATTTAATGTAATTCCGTGATGCCGGATTAATGCTAATACCATTAAGGTAGGTTACGTATTTTTGTCTTTGCTCATTGTATGGAATATTAGGGCGTTTCTCCTATTCTAGTATGTCCATGGAGTATCTGTTTCGTTCCCGTTATTCTTTGTCCCCATTTCGTCGTATCTTTTTGTGTAGGTATTTGGTCCGGTATACTGAGTAACGTGTGTTCAACAGTAAGATCTATGCCATATATCTTATCTTTTTGTTTGCCTCTTATCTTAGGATTGGGTTTTCATATGCATGTCCATGAGTTTGGCTTAATCCCTTCCTGACGTAAATTATTTTTATGGATATCTTTTATTTTGTGTTGCGATACCTTTCTCGTAATTATTTTTAATATCGGTTACTTGCCCCTTTTTGTGTTTATTCTTTTACGTCATATCTACGCGCGCTTTTATTAATACTCCGTCCCCCTCACACTCCCTCATCTCCTTCAGGGCTATTTGAGCTACCGTATGCTCCTTTGACGGTAGACTCACTTTCCCCGACTCTTTGTGTAGCCCTTTTAATCTTTATTTTTCCCAATGTAATTTTACTCTTTACGAGTATACTTTCCCAGATGTGTTCCTCCCTTTACCGTTATCTCCTACCGATCATGACATTTACGTTTCGACCTTTCGCCCGTTATTTTACCTAATATCACATGTTTGACGTCCACTTAACCTCATTCATAGCATGTAATGCTTCCTCGTCATTCCTTGATGGTATCTCTTTGGTCAATACATTACCTCTCCTTTGCCTATGTGTTGAGTATGTGTACCTTATTTAGTCTTTATTTCTTTAGGCTAAGCTAAGCTAGGCCCATAATGAATAGCGCATTCGAATAGAACTTGCATTCACATGTCAGTGAATGTACGTTCAATCCATCGCCTCTGATACCTTCATAACCTTAGTCCGGTTTAATGGGCCCAGCGCCAGGCTAATCGGTACACACTTCCACTGCGAACTACATCTTGCGAAAGGCCAGATGGCACAAACTTTGTATGTTAAATGCTTGTACAAATGTTAATCCACTGGCATCTAATTTATTTCAATTGTTTTCATAACTACAAGATGGCAGCTGTGCGAAATTTTAAAATCTCGATTTTACTTCTTGTGTCCTAATCATGCGATTGAAGTTTGAAAACCACACGTACACAATAATCTCCATGTAATAGTACATAAATAAAAATCCAACCTGGCGACCATCTGAAATATTTAGGCGGTTCTCAATATCTAGGAATTTATCACAACAATCAAACTGATTTTTTATGTTGATAGAGGCAATTAACATAAGTAGGATATATGAAAATAGGCTGTACAGTTCGTCACGGAACTTATTGTTAATAGTATTGTTCGGTTACTTGCTAAGTTAGCAACAGCCACGTATTGTGAAATGTCACCTCTCTCCGTGGCGCTCCAAGTTTGGTAAGACTGGTCCACAACATAACAATATTCACAGGGAGAATAGAAGCCACTATTCCGAGCAGAGAGACGGGGATTTGTGGTGTACACCGCGTAATGTTTGGGAGCATTAGTGGTGTGGGTCATCCTCTCGTAAGATTAGCAGCGGTGGATAGTAATTACCAAGGGCCTAATTGCATCTCTACACCACGTTACTTCATGCAACCGTTTGTCGGACGTTTTGAGGGCTTGGGACATCTTGATCATCAGCGCCGTGTGTTCAGTTTGTCTGATAACCTGTGTCCTTGTGATGGCTGTAGTAATGTGTGTAGCTGTAGCCTATTGTTATGGAGAGGGATATGGTAAGAGTCCAGGGATTTGACGTACGGTATTATCAGTACATTCCTCTGTGAAAAACCCTCTATCAGGATGTCGAACCTCGGATCTCCGGACTCTTTGCAGCTCCACAGCGCGATCGAGGTGAGCGATTTAGCACTTCGTCGGGCACACCTCTGTGACTCCCGAATTCGGGTGCAGTCCGCCTGAAATACGTCTCTTGTAAAGGCATCATTAACACCCAATTAAAGCAGTTATTTTTAAGTGATAAGGGATAGGAGGGTGATCTACAATTTATACAGAAACCAGACAGCATTCATTCGAGTTGATGGACATGAGAGAGAAGCTGGTATTCAGAAAGGTGTAAGGCAAGGTGCAACATATCACCCATACTTTTCAATCTTTACATTGAACAAGCAATGAAGGAAATTAGAGAAAAATGTAAAGTGGGAGTGAAGATTCAAGGAGAAATAATTTCAACACTGAGATTTGCCGATGACATCGTCATCTTGGCCGACACGCCTGAGGATTTGAATGAGTTTTTGAATGGTATGGACTCCGTCTTACGGAAAGAATTCATGATGAAAATAAATAAATAAATGTAAAACAAAAATATTGGAATGCAGCCGAAATAAATCAGAAAGCTCTATGGACATCAAATTGGCAGGTGAAACTAAAGAAAGTAGGAGAATTCTGTTACTTAGGAAGCCAAATAATCAGTAATGGACGATGCAAAGAGGATATAAAAAGTAGGTTAGCTCAGGCAAGGAAAGCATTTCTACAGAAAATGAAAATGTTGACATCGAATATAGATTTAGGTATTAGGAAGTCATTTTTGAAGGCCTTTGTCTGGAGCGTGGCGCTATATGGAAGTGAAACTTGGACTATTGGTGCAGCAGAAAAGAGGAGATTTGAAGCGTTTGAAATGTGATGTTACAGGAGAATGATGAACATCAGATGGGTAGATAGGGTTACAAACGAAGAGGTATTGAGACTAGTGGGAGAGGAGAGATGTTTCTGGCGACTGCTAATGAAGTGAATAGAGAGGTTGGTAGGACACATACTAAGACACCCAGGAATAGCAAGCTTAGTTATGGAAGATTCGAGGACAAGAACTGTAGGGGTAGACCAAGGTTAGAATATGTTAAACAGATTGCCTCGGATGTAGAGTGTGGTAGCTATGTAGAGATGAAACGATTAGCTCAGGACAGGGAGGCATGGAGGGCTGCATGAAACCAGTCAAAAGACTCAAGACTCAAACAACAACATAAGTGGCCTGTAGGCTGGTGATGAGCGCACGAAGCTGCATCCCCTCCACTGCAACACAAGAAAGTCAGCCCAGAAAATTTGATCGCGCTAGCTGCCTCCGTTCAAACGTTGTGCCAATTCAAAAGTCGGTGTTATTAGGCCTAAAATTTACGGGAAATGAAATTTTATTAAAATGATGGCAGAATGATTATGATCTTCTTTAAGGCCTTCAACCACATTACAATCAGCATGTATTGTTGGATAGCTTCTTAATTATATTCTTTGGTTTCTTCAAAATCAAGCTTACTTTTTGGTGGCCATAAAATACATTAAAAAACTATTTGAGCTACAGTCCTCAAATGTTCAACCAAACACGATATTTGAGTACTTTACATTAGTTGTACTGAAAATACATCATATGTTTATGAACATCCATAGTGTACAGTGCCGTAACGGGACACTCCTGTTCCCGTCACAGCCCCCCCCCCCTTTCCCATTGACTCAAACATGTGGGACGTGGGCGACCAAGGGACCCCAGCTGAGTCCGGCATTGCTTCCACTTACTTGTGCCGGACTCCTCTCCGTCTTATTTCCTATCGACCGCTCTTGGTCAACTCTGGTTCGTTTCTGACCCCTGTAAGTTTGCTCTTTTGTGACAGCTAGGATTGCCAACCTTCATAAGGAAAGACTCGATTTATAACCTGTAGTCCATAACAAATATATACACGTTTTAATCTCATGTACGTTTTTTCAAGTTATTTTTTCGCTTGTCCCAGTAATTGTGAATATATTGGCAACATATTCTGTCGACCGGACTAAAAAGTTGCATTATAAAACTGAACTACCACGTGCTCATGGGATGGGCGTGCGGTTGGTAATGGACGCTTTACTGTGTTCATCCGCCTGAGAAAATAACGGGTTGATTATATTAAATAATAATAATAATTATAATTGATAATATTGCGCAAAGTCCTCTGAAAGTATTATTTCCATTTGAACGCGTGTTCACTTTACAGATAAATATATAGTGGTTATCTTAAATGTTGAGTAAATATGTAGCCCGAGATGTCTCCAGGTCGGACATCTTTGTTTTGAATATCGAATCGGAAGCAGATACGGAATTTCTTGTTCAAGATATTTATCTTATTTATCTCTTTTTCCCAAGGACATTGGTCTGGTGAATAATTTTCATATGGCATGATTTGTGCAAAAAAGTAGGCCTAAAATATGAGTTGTTGTGTAGGGCCTAGGCCTAAAAGTTAACTTTCAAGGTGAAATGTTTCGTACGTTTTATTTTTATATGAATCCAACAGGTCAAGTAATGATCTTATCGTATTAAGGACATCTTACACCATACCTTAGTAAGCATTTTCCTTGAGCTGTGAAATGATGAGCCTAAAATAATTCCACTCTCACATTTAAGTTATCAGCTGCTATGTCATAGCCAAGGTCTTGCTCATAGCGTGTCCAACATTCTGTCATAGAACGATTATTTGATAAATGTCACAAAGAAATACAAGTTTCCTTTAAAAAGGGCAATGAATTGATATTGCGAGATGAGTCAACTCATAACAGCTGTTGACACCTTGACGGAATACAGCGGCCATTGCTGTCTACCATGTGGGTGATAGATCATTGGCTGAAATGCACGTGGTAGATCCCTCATTCTTCGAGGTGTCAGGACTCTTCTGTTCCCTTCATATCTCCTGCCTTCTGCTCAAGGCCCTTAAGTAGGCAGGGTGTGTGTAGCCCGACTACTTATGGAGCACCCTGGGTAGTGCTACACCCTCAAGGGCTCACGGCTGGTGAGTTCGGGAGTTGGCCACCCCGAGTGATTCTGGAGCTCGGTCCGGTTTTCCCCTTTTCCATTGCCTTTCGGGTGGAACCCCTCCACTTTCCCCTTTCCTATCTGCCTTTCGTGGCTCTCCTACCTTCCAAGTCCCTCAATCCTCATTCTTCGAGAGTTGGGGGCATTTCATTTCCTCCTGTCCTTTATTTGCCTTATTCTCCCTTCGTTTACCATTTCTTCTTCTAGTGTAGGCCTCAGTGTGTAGTTAGTTTTAATTTACATTCCCATCTTTCACTATCACCCAAACCAATAGGGGCCGATGACCTACATGTTAGACCCCTTAAAACAGTAATTATTATCATCATCATCACCTTCACCAGCGTGGGCCACCGTGACCATAAATATTAGTGCAATGCAATAATATTATGCGTTTAACGTCTCTTACAAGCTCACCTGCCTGAAGATATCGTTCTAATACCCTGTAACACATCCTCTAGCCTTGATTCAGCGATATAGTCCATAAGTCACCCATAGAGCCACCAAAATCCTGGGATTGTAATTTGTTCCAAATAGTTCCACACAATTTCTGCGGGATTAAGATCGGGTGATATACTGGGTCAGTCAAGATGCGACACGGTATCTGTGAGCATGACTGTTGTCATCTTCGAGAGAGTCCACAACAAAAGACAACACTTGTTTCATGTCCACAGTGCCGTAAATGAGTCGTGATATTAAAGACATCCCCAAAACATCAAATAACCTCCTTTGGTGAGCACGAAATCAGACATAAAAAGTTGCTACTCTCTTTTGCATCGAAAATGTTGTGATGATGATGATAATTGTTGTTTTAAGGGGCCTAACATCGAGGTTATCGGCCCCTAATGGTTTGGGTGATAGCGAAAGATGAGATGAGAATGAAAACTATAACTAATAATAACTACAGACTTACAAACTAGAAGAAGAAATGGTAAACAAATAAAGGATAATGCAAATAAAGGACAGGAAGAAAAGAAATGCCCTCAACTCTCGAAAATGAGGATTGAGGGTCTTGGAAGGAAGAATAGCGATGAAAGGCAGATAGGAAAGGGGGAGAGAGGACAGAGCCCACCCCAAATTCAGAGAAAAAATGGGGCAAAACGGACCCAGCTCAGGAATCCCTCGGAAACGCCAACTCCCAAACTCACCAGCCGTGAGCCACTGAGGGTGTTGCACTATCCAGGGTGCACCTTAAGTAGTGGGGCTACAAACCCCCTGCCTACTTAAGGGGCTTGAGCAGAAGGCAGCAGATAACATGAAAAGAAAAAGAAGGCTGACCCCTCGAAGAATGAGGGTATCAGGAAAGATGAGACAAGGGCCAATTAAGGCGGGAAAGGAAGAGACTCCCTAGGTCTTGGATACCCTAATACCGTCGGGGTAGGAAGAGAACAAGAATTGTCCAAGAGGGGTCGACAGGAAAGAAGACGGAGAGGGGCCTGGCACAAGTAAGTGGAAGCAATGCCGGACTCAGCTGGGATCCCGTGGTCGCCAGCCCACGTCCCACTACTAGTGACCCCTGGAGAGTGGGGGAAATTTGTAAGTAAGATCCCACATAGTGGTGTGTGGAGCACCCGTCCTAACGATAGTTTAATCTGTGACCACGAGTATCAGTATCCTGATGAATAATGATGATCGACCCGGATTATCTGATAACCATCTCATTATGCGGGCTGATCCCCACAAGGCGCCGTATCGGGGTCAATATTGTATGCAAGGATTACATCTCCCTATCGTTCACCCATAAGAAGATGCCTTGAGGACCAATTAGATCAAAGAGAGCCACCACAAGGCAACGTTTCTCAAACTGAGGTCCGCGATTTCATATTTTCTGAGTCTGAAATATTTCCATAAATAGAAAGAGGGTGTCGCAAGTCACCTTTAAATAAATAGAAGCGATTGTGTTTATTTATTAATTTGTTTCTTTTTAAAGATTTTCTTGCTGTAATGCAGATAATTTCTCGGTTCGTATATTCAGTTGATCGCCAGACCGCGAAATCCCTATATCTAATATATAAAAGTGAAAGTCTGTATGTGGGTATGTATGTATGTATGTGGGTCTGTTCCGTATACAAATCCACACCGTTCCACCAATCTCAACCAAATTTTGCATACACATAGTTTAGGACCCGGAAGGAACCGCTGGCTACATGAATTTTCGATAGTCTTTCTCATTCTTTTGATTTAGGCCCTTTTGGACTCAAGCACAGGCTAATCAAATCATAAAATATACTCATGAAGGAATGGCAAGGCAGATAGTTTCCATGGCAACATAGCTCAAGTCGAGACACGGCCGTCTGGATGCCAGTTGCGCTCAGCACTACCGGTATAGAAAATGAGCATCTTTACTTGAAATCCCGTTAGTTACTCAACTGCTCACACAGCACTGTCAACCGAGTTTAGCATAACAAAGACTTGACACTATCTTCTACTATATATTTGTCAAATACCACTCACTCACTCATTCATTCATCACGAAATCTCAGAAACCACGGAACGGATTGGAATGAAATTTGGTATGCAGCTTCCCCAAGGACCGCAAATGCCCACTAAGAAAGGATTTTTGTATATTCAGGTTCTAAAGGGGTGTTAAGGGGGTAGACCTGCATTTCATTGACTAGCAATATCTCCCGATTGGTTTCATTGGGGGATGTGATACTCGGCACATAAACCCATCATTAAAAATAAGAAGACACGAGTCTCAGGGTTTTTCGATGTGGTGTATATTATGAGGTGAAAGGGGTGAAAAGTGGGGATTGAAATATTCCTAAATGAGCGTGTATCTCTTAAACGACAAAGGCGAGGAGTTTGAAACTCAGCGAAAAAAAATCAGCATAAAAAATAAGTAAATATTTGTTTGACCGTTTTTTTATAAATCCAATTTAAGGGGCCCATGGGGAAGGGTGAAATTCTGGTGGGGGGGACAGGAAAGAAAGTGTCCTAACTGATTGACTGACTCACTCACTCATCAAACTCAGGGGGGAAAACTGCTTTAAAGTAAGTAAATAGCTGTTCGACAGGTTTTTTTTTTCATAAATCAAATTTAAGGGGTTCATGGGGAGGGGTGAAATTCTGAAAAAAGAAAATTGAAAGAAAATGTCCTGACTCACTCACTCACTCACTCACTCATCATCATCGCCCTGCCAAAATTATTGAAGTTAGAAACATGACCGTTTTGGGATATGTTCATTGTATGTCAAAACAGTCTACTAAGGGAGGATTTTCGGATATTCAGGTTCTAAAGGGGTCTTAAGGGGGTTAAACCTGCATTTCATTGAATAACAATATCTCTCGAATGGTTTCATTGGGGGATGTGATTCACGGCATATAAACTCATCATTAAAAAGTAAGAAGACACGTGTCGGATGGTTTTTCGATGTGGTGTATATTATGAGGTGAAAGGGGTGAAAAGTAGGGATTGAAAGATTCCTAACGGAGCGTGTATCTCTTAAACGACATAGGCGAGGAGTTTGAAACTCAGCGGAAAGAAATCAGCATACAAAATAAGTAAATATTTGTTTGACCGTTTTTTCATAAATCCAATTTAAGGAGCCCATGGGGAGGGGTGAAATTCAGGGGGAAAAAAAAACTGGAAAGAAAGTGTCCTAACCGATTGACTGACTGACTCACTCATCAAACTCAGGGGTAAAAACTGCTTTAAAGTAAGTAAATAGCTGTTCGACAGTTTTTTTTTGGATAAATCAAATTGAAGGGGTTCATCGGGAGGGGTGAAATTCTGAAGAAAAACAAATGAAAGAAAATGTCCTGACTCATTCACTCACTCATCATCGCCCAGCCAAACATTTTGAAGTTGGAAACATGGCATTTTGGAGATATGTTCGTTGTATGTCAAAACCGTACACTAAGGGAGGATTTTTGGATATTCAGGCTCTAAAGGGGTCTTAAGGGGGTTAAACCTCCATTTCATTGAATAACAATATCTCAAGAGTGGTTTCATTTGTGGATGTGATACTCGGCATATAAACTAATCATTAAAAATAAGCAGACAGGTGTCTAAGGGTTTTTCGATATGGTGTATTATTATGAGGTGCAAGGGGTGAAAAGTGGGGATTGAAGGATTCCTAATGGAGCGTGAAGGCCTATCTCTTAAACGACATAGGTGAGAAATTTGAAACTCAGAGAAAGAAAATCAGCTAAATAAATAAGTAAATCGGTGTTCGACCGTTTTTTTTTCATAAATTAATTTAAGGGGCCAATGGGGTGGGGTGAAATTCTGGGGGAAAAAAGGAGAGAAATTGTCCTAACTGACTGACTGACTCACTCACTCATCATACTCAGGGGAAAAAGACAGCTTAAAAAATTAGTTAATAGGTGTTCAAGAGTTTTTTCATCAATCCAATTTAAGGGGCCCATGGGGAAGGGTGAAATTCTGGTAAAAATAATTGAAAGAAAATGTCCTGTCTGACTCACTCACTCATCACGCCCAGCGAAAACTATTAATGTTGGAAACATGAAATTTTGGGAATAAGTTCGTTGTATGTCGAAAACGTCAACTAAGGAATGATTTTTGTTTATTCGGGATTTAAAGAGGTGTTAAGGGGGTAAAGGTGCATTTCATTGAATAACGATATCACATGATTTGTTTCTTTGGGGATGTGATTTTCGGTATAGAAACTAATCATTAAAAATAATCAGACATATGTCTAAGGGTTTGTCGATGTGATGTATATTATGAGGTGAAAGGGGTGAAAATTGGGGGTTGAGGGATTCTTAACGGAGCGTGTATCTCTGAAACGTTGATGGCATATACGAGGTTTAAAATTACATTTTCTATCCGAAAGGTATCTCCAACGGTTAGCGAGTAAAATCTAAATTTGTGCTATAAAACACGGTCAACGCCGAGCGTTGTAGTTGGACAAAATGTTTCATCCTTAATCTCCCTCTGCGCAGCACCTCGCCTATCCCCTATTTTAACTGTCACCTTCACATTTTAATTTATTTATGACCCGTAGCGAAGCACGGGTACTTCAGCTAGTCTTATATATAAAAGTGAAAGTCTGTATGTGGGTATGTATGTATGTGGGTCTGTTCCGTATACAAATCTACACCGTACCACCAATCTCAACCAAATTTTGCATACATATAGTTTAGGATCCAGAAGGAACCGCTGGCTACATGAATTTTCGATAGTCTTTCTCATTCTTCTGATTTCGGCCCTTTTGCACTCAAGCACAGGCTAATCAAATCATAAAATATACTCATGAAGGAATGGCAAGCCAGATAGTTTCCATGGCAACATAGCTCAAGTCGAGACACGGCCGACTGGATGCCAGTTCTGCTCTGCACTACCGGTATAGAAAAAGAGGATCTTTACTTGAAATCCCGTTAGTTACTCACCTACTCACACAGCACTGTCAACCGAGTTTAGCATAACAAAGACTTGACACTATCATCTACTATATATATTTGTGAAATACCACTCACTCATTCATTCATCACGAAATCTCAGAAACCACCGACGGATTGGAATGAAATTTGGTATGCAGCTTCCCAAAGGGCCGCAAATGCCCCCTAAGATAGGATTTTTGGATATTCAGGTTCTAAAGGGGTGTTAAGGGGGTCGACCTGCATTTCATTGAATTTCAATATCTCCCGATTGGTTTCATTGGGGGATGTGATACTTGGCACGTAAACTCATCATTAAAAATAAGAAGACACGAGTCTGAGGGTTTTTCGATGTGGTGTATATTATGAGGTGAAAGGGGTGAAAAGTGGGGATGGAAAGATTCCTAACGGAGCGTGTATCTCTTAAACGACATAGGTGAGGAGTTTGAAACTCAGCGGAAAACAATCAGCATACAAAATACGTAAATATGTGTTTGACCGTTTATTCATAAATCCAATTTAAGGGGCCCATGGGGAGGGGTGAAATTCTGGGGGGGGGGACAGGAAGAAAGTGTCCTAACTGATTGACTGACTCACTCACTCATCAAACTCAGGGGGGAAAAACTGCTTTAAAGTAAGTAAATAGCTGTTCGACAGTTTTTTTTATTAAATCAAATTTAAGGGGTTCATGGGGAGGGGTGAAATTCTGAAAAAAGAAAATTGAAAGATAATGTCCTGCCTGACTCACTCACTCACTCACTCACACACTCATCATCGCCCAGCCAAAATTATTGAAGTTAGAAACATGACAGTTTGGGGATATGTTCATTGTATGTCAAAACCGTCTACTAAGGGAGGATTTTCGGATATTCAGGTTCTGAAGGGGTCTTAATGGGGTTAAACCTGCATTCCATTGAATAACAATATCTCCCGATTGGTTTCATTGGGGGATATGATACACGACATATAAACTCATCATTAAAAAGGAAGAAGACACGTCTCTGAGGGGTTTTCGATGTGGTGTATATTATAAGGTGAAAGGGGTGAAAAGTAAGAATTGAAAGATTCCTAACGGAGCGTGTATCTCTTAAACGACATAGGCGAGGAGTTTGAAACTCAGCGGAAAAAATCAGCAAAAAAAAATAAGTAAATATGTGTTTGACCGTTTTTTCATAAATCCAATTTAAGGGGCCCATGGGGAGGGGTTAAATTCTGGGGGGAGGGGGGGGAAACAGGAAATAAAGTGTCCTAACTGATTGACTGACTGACTCACTCATCAAACTCAGGGGGGAGGGGGAACTGCTTTAAAGTAAGTTAATAGCTGTTCGACAGTTTTTTTGATCAATCATATTGAAGGGGTTCATCGGGAGGGATGAAATTCTGAAGGAAAAAATGAAAGAAAATGTCCTGACTCATTCACTCATGATCGCCCAGTCAAAAATATTGAAGTTGGAACCATGGCATTCTGGGGATATGTTCGTTGTATCTCAAAACCGTACACTAAGGGAGGATTTTTGGATATTCAGGCTCTAAAGGGGTCTTAAGGGGGTTAAACCTGCATTTCATTGAATAACAATATCTCACGAGTGGTTTCATCTGTGGATGTGATACTCGGCATATAAACTAATCATTAAAAATAAGCAGACATGTGTCTAAGGGTTTTTCGATGTGGTGTATTATTATGAGGTGAAAGGGGTGAAAATTGGGGGTTGAAGGATTCCTAACGGAGCGTGTAGGCCTATCTCTTAAACGACATAGGCGAGAAATTTGAAACTCAGCGAAAAAAAAAACAGCTAAAAAATTAAGTAAATCGGTGTTCGACCGTTTTTTCATAAATTAATTTAAAGGTCCAATGGGGTGGGGTGAAATTCTGGGGGGGGAAAAGGAGAGAAAGTGTCCTGACTGACTGACTAACTCACTCATCAAACTGAGGGGAAACAGACAGCTAAAAAAATAACTTAATAGGTGTTCAAGCGTTTTTTCATCAATCCAATTTAAGGGGCCCATGGGGAGGGGTGTAATTCTGGTAAAAATAATTGAAAGAAAATGTCCTGTCTGACTCACTCACTCATCGCGCCCAGCGAAAACTATTAATGTTGGAAAAATGAAATTTTGGGAATATGTTCGCTGTATGTCAAAACGTCAACTAAAGAATGATTTTTATTTATTCGGGTTTTAAAGAGATGTTAAGGGGGTAAACGTGCATTTCATTGAATAACGATATCTCATGAGTTGTTTCTTTGGGGATGTGATATTCGGTATATAAACTAATCATTAAAAATAATCAGACATATATCTAAAGGTTTATCGATGTCGTGTATATTATGAGGTGAAAGGGGTGAAAATTGGGGATTGAGGGATTCTTAACGGAGCGTGTATCTCTTAAACGACATAGGCGAGAAGTTTGAAATTCGGCGGGATAAAACAGCTTAAAATACAAGTAAATATGTGTTCGACCGTTTTTTCATAAATCCAATTTAAGGGGCCTTGGAGAGGGGTGAAATTCTGGGGTGATAAAACAGGAAAGAAAGTGTCCTAACTGATTGACTCTCTTACTCACTCATCAAACTCAGGGGGAAATCAGCTTTAAATAAGTAAATAGGTGTTCGACCATTTGTTTCATAAATCCAATTTAAGGGGTTCATGTGGAGGGGTGAAATTATCATATATAAATGAAATAAAATGTCCTGACTGACTCACTCACTCATCATCGCCCAGCCAAAATTATTGAAGTTGGAAACATGCAATTTTGGGGATATGTTCGTTTTATGTCGAAAACATCCACTAAGGTAAGAGTTTTGAATATTCAGGTTCTAAATAGGTGTTAAGGGGGTAAACGTGCATTTCATTGAATAACAATATCTCACGAGTGGTTTCATTTGGGGATTGATACTTGGCATATATACTAATCATTAAAAATAAGCTGACACATGTCTAATGGTTTTTCGATATAGTGTATATTATGAGGTGAAAGGGATGAAAAGTGGGGGTTGAAAGATTCTTAATGGAGCGTGTGTCTCTTAAACGACATAGGCGAGGAGTTTGAAACTCGGAGGAAATCAATCAGCTTAAAAATAAATAAATAAATAAATAAATAAATAAATAAATAGGTGTTCGACCGTCTTTTCAAAAATCCAATTTAAGGGGCCTATGGGGAGGGGTGAAATTCTGGAAGAAAAACGTCCACTAAGGAAGGATTTTTGGATGTTCGCTCTCATCGACCAACCAAAACTATTAATGTTAGAAGAGTGATATTTTGAGGATATGTTTGTCGTGTGTCGAAAAGATCTACTAAGGAGGGATTTTTGGATATTCAGGTTCTAAAGGGGTGTTAATGGGGTTAAACCTGCATTTCATTGAATAACAATATGACACGACTATGACGCGAGCGAAGCGAGACTAAAAATGAGATGGTGTGTGTGTGTCTGTGTATTACTCAATCACGCAAGTACCACTGGTCCGATTTACATGAATTTTACATGGAAGTAGCAGATTTACCTGGTTAACATACAGGTTACTTTTGATTTCAATACTTTGCACTTTTAAAGATGGCGACCATTTTAGTGACGTCACTCTACCCTTTGGTTTTAAACTTTCATATTTCCATTTCAAATAAAAAGAGAACGCTAAGAAATAGCAAACTTTTGATGGCATGTACGAGGTTAAAAATTGAATTTTCTATCCGAAATGTATCTCCAACCGTTAGCGAGTAAAACCTAAATGTGTGCTATAAAACACGGTCAAGGCAGAGCGGTGTAGTTGGACAAAATGTTCCATCCTTAATCTCCCTCTGCGCAGCACCTCGCCTATCCCCTGTTTTAACTGTCACCTTCACATTTTGATTTATTTACGACCCGTAGCGAAGCACGGGTACTTCAGCTATCTAATATATAAAAGTGAAAGTCTGTATGTATGTATATATGTTGGTTCCGTATACAAATCTACACCGTTCCACCAATCTCAACCATATTTTGCATACACATAGTTTAGGACCCAGAAGGAACCGCTGGCTACATGAATTTTCGATAGTCTTTCTCATTCTTCTGATTTCGGCTCTTTTTCTCTCAAAAACAGGCTAATCAAATCATAAAATATACTCATGAAGGAATGGCAAGGCAGATAGTTTCCATGGCAACATAGCTCAAGTCCAGACACGGCCGACTTGATGCCAATAGCGCTCAGCACTACCGGTACCGGTATAGAAAATGAGGATCTTTACTTGAAATCCCGTTAGTTACTCAACTGCTCACACAGCACTGTCAACCGAGTTTAGCATAACAAAGACTTGACACTATCTTCTTTCTACTATATATTTTTCAAATACCACTCACTCACTCACTCACTCACTCATTCATTTATTCATCACGAAATCTCAGAAACCACCGAACGGATTGGAATGAAATCTGGTATGCAGCTTCCTCAAGGGCCGCAAATGCCCACTAAGAGAGAAATTTTGGCTATTCAGGTTCTAAAGGGGTGTTAAGGGGGTAGACCTGCATTTAATTGAATAGCAATATCTCCCGATTGGTTTCATGGTGGGATGTGATACTCGGCATATAAACTCATCATTAAAAATAAGAAGACATGTGTCTGAGGTTTTTTCGATGTGGTGTATATTATGAGGTGAAAGGGGTGAAAAGTGGGGATTAAATGATTCTTAACGGAGCGTGTGTCTCTTAATCGACATAGGCGAGGAGTTTGAAACACAGCGGAAAAAAAATCAACATAAAAAAGAAGTAAATAATGTGTTTGACAGTTTTTTCATAAATCCAATTTAAGGGGCCCATGTGGAGAGATGAAATTCTGGGGGGGGGGGGACAGGAAAGAAAGTGTCCTAACTGATTGACTGACTCACTCATCAAACTCAGGGGGAAAAAACTTCTTTAAAGTAAGTAAATAGCTGTTCGACAGTTTTTTTTTCATAAATCAAATTTAAGGGGTTCATGGGAAGGGGTGAAATTCTGAAAAAAGAAAATTGAAAGAAAATGTCCAGACTCACTCACTTACTCACTCACTCATCATCGCCTAGCCAAACTTATTGAAGTTAGAAACATGACAGTTTGGGGATATGTTCATTGTATGTCAAAACCGTCTACTAAGGGAGGATTTTCGGATATTCAGGTTCTAAAGGGGTCTTAAGGGGATTAAACCTGCATTTCATTGAATAACAATATCTCCCGATTGGTTTCATTGGGGGATGTGATACACGGCATATAAACTTATCATTAAAAAGTAAGACACGTGTCGGAGGGTTTTTCGATGTGTTTATGAGGTTAAAGGGGTGAAAAGTGGGGATTGAAAGATTCCTAACGGAGCGTGTATCTCTTAAACGACATAGGCGAGGAGTTTGAAACTCAGCGGAAAAAAATCAGCATAAAAATAAGTAAATATGTGTTTGACCGCTTTTCCATAAATCCAATTTAAGGGGCCCATGGGGAGGGGTGAAATTCGGGGGGGGGGGGACAGGAAAGAAAGTGTCCTAACTGATTGACTGACTCACTCACTCATCAAACTCAGGGGGGAAAACTGCTTTAAAGTAAGTAAATAGCTTTTCGACAGTTTGTTTTTCAATCAAATTGAAGGGGTTCATCGGGAGGGGTGAAATTCTGAAGAAAAAATAAATTGGAAGGAAATGTCCTGACTCATTCACTCACTCATCATCGCCCAGCCAAAAATATTGAAGTTGGAAACATGACATTTCGGGGATATGTTCGTTGTATGTCAAAACCGTACACTAAGGGAGGTTTTTTTGGATATTCGGGTTCTAAAGGGGTCTTAAGGGGGTTAAACCTGCATTTCATTGAATGTCAATATCTCATGAGTGGTTTCTTTTGTGGATGTGATACTAGACATATAAACTAATCATCAAAAATACGCAGACATGTGTCTAAGCGTCTTTCGATGTGGTGTATTATTATGAGGTGAAAGGGCTGAAAAGTGGGGGTTGAAGGATTCCTAATGGAGCGTGTAAGCATATCTCTTAAACGACATAGGCGAGAAATTTGAAACTCCGCGAAAAAAAAATCAGCTTAAAAAGTAAGTAAATCGGTTTTCGACTGTTTTTTTTCATAAATTAATTTAAGGGGCCAATGGGGTGGGGTGAAATTCTGGGGGAAAAAATGAGAGAAAGTGTCCTAACCGACTGACTCAGGGGAAAAAGACAGCTTAAGAAATAAGTTAATAGGTGTTCAAGCGTTTTTTAATCAATCCAATTTAAGGGGCCCATGGGGAGGGATGAAATTCTGGTAAAATAAATGAAAGAAAATGACCTGTCTGACTCACTCACTCATCACGCCCAGCGAAAACTATTAAAGTTGGAAACATGAAATTTTGGGAATATGTTCGCTGTATGTCGAAAACGTTAACTAAGGAATGATTTTTGTTTATTCGGGTTTTACAGACGTGTCAAGGGGGTAAACGTGCATTTCATTGAATAACGATATCTCATGAGTTGTTTGTTTGGGGATGTGATATTCGGTATATAAACTAATCATTAAAAATAATCAGACATATGTCTCAGGGTTTATCGATGTGGTGTATATTATGAGGTGAAAGGGGTGAAAATTGGGGGTTGAGGGATTCTTGACGGAGCGTGTATCTCTGAAACGACATAGGCGTGAAGTTTGAAATTCGGTGGAAAAAAACAGCTTAAAATACAAGTAAATATGTGTTCGAACGTTTTTTCATAAATCCAATTTAAGGGGCCCTTGGAGAGGGGTGAAATTATGGGGGAAAAAACAGGAAAGAAAATGTCCTAAGTGGTTGACTCACTTACTCACTCATCAAACTCAGGGGGAAAACAGCTTTAAATAAGTAAATAGGTGTTTGACCGTTTGTTTCATAAATCCAATTTAAGGGGTTCATGGGGACGGGTGAAATTATCAAAAATAAATGAAAGAAAATATCCTGACTGACTCACTCACTCATCATCGCCCAGCCAAAATTATTGAAGTTAGAAACATGAAATTTTGGGGATATGTTCGTTGTATGTCGAAAACGTCCACTAAGGAAAGAGTTTTGGATATTCAGGTTCTAAAGAGGTGTTAAGGGGGTAAACGTGCTTTCCATTGAATAACAATATCTCACGAGTGGTTTCATTTGGGGATGTGATACTTGCCACATATACTAATCATTAAAAATAAGCTGACACATGTCTAATGGTTTTTCGATGTAGTGTATATTATGAGGTGAAAGGGATGAAAAGTGGGGGTTGAAAGATTCCTAACTGAGCGTGTATCTCTTAAACGACATAGGGAGGAGTCTAAAACTCGGAGGAAATCTATCAGCTTAAAAATAAACAAATAAATGAATAAATAAATAAAATAAATAGGTGTTCGACCGTGTTTTCATAAATGCAATTTAAGGGGCATATGGGGAGGGGTAAACTTCTGGAAGAAAAATGTCCACTAAGGAAGGATTTTTGTATGCTTGCTCTCATCGACCAACCAAAACAATTAAAGTTAGAAGAATGATATTTTGGGGATATGTTTGTTTGTTGTGTGTCGAAAACGTCTACTAAGGAGGGATTTTTGGGTATTCAGGTTCTAAAGGGGTGTTAACGGGGTTAAACCTGCATTTCATTGAAAAACAATATGATACGACTATGACGCGAGCGAAGCGAGGCTAACATTGAGATGGTGTGTGTCTGTGTATTACTCAATCTCGCAAGTACCACTGGTCCGATTTACGTGAATTTTACATGGAAGAAGCTGATTTACCTGGTTAACATATAGGTTACTTTTGATTTCAATACTTAGCACTATTTAAAATGGCGACCATTTTAGTGACGTCACTACACCCTTTGGTTTCAAACTTTCATATTTGCATTTCAAATAAAAAGAGAACGCTAAGAAATAGCAAACTTTTGATGGCATATGCGAGGTTTAAAATTACATTTTCTATCCGAAAGGTATCTGCAACTGTTAGCGAGTAAAACTTAAATTTGTGCTATAAAACACGGTCAACGCCGAGCGGTGTAGTTGGACAAAATGTTCCATCCTTAATCTCCCTCTGCGCAGCACCTCGCCTATCCCCTGTTTTAACTGTCACCTTCACATTTTAATTTATTTATGACGCGTAGCGAAGCACGGGTACTTCAGCTAGTCTTATATATAAAAGTGAAAGTCTGTATGTATGTATGTGGGTATGTGGGTGGGTCAGTTCCATATACAAATCTACACCGTTCCACCAATCTCAACCAAATTTTGCATACACATAGTTTAGGACCCAGAACGAACCGCTGGCTACAGGAATTTCGATAGTCTTTCTCATTCTTCTGATTTCGGCCCTTTTGCACTCAGGCAAATCAAATCATAAAATATACTCATGAAGGAATGGCAAGGCAGATAGTTTCCATGGCAACATAGCTCAAGTCGAGACACGGCCGACTGGATGCCATTTGCGCTCTGCACTACCGGTATAGAAAATGAGGATCTTTACTTGAAATCCCGTTAGTTACTCAACTACTCACATAGCACTGTCAACCGCGTTTAGCATAACAAAGACTTGACTCTATCTACTTTGTCAAATACCACTCACTCACTCACTCATTCATTCATCACGAAATCTCAGAAACCATCAAACGTATTGGAATGACATTTGGTATGCAGCTTCCCCAAGGGCCGCAAATGCCCACTAAGAGAGGATTTTTGGATATTCTGGTTCTAAAGGGGTGTTAAGGGGGTAGACCTGCATTTCATTGAACAGCAATATCTCCCGATTGGTTTCATTGGGGGATGTGATACTTGGCACATAAACTCATCATTAAAAATAAGAAGACACGAGTCGGAGGGTTTTTCGATGTGGTGTATATTATGAGGTGAAAGGGGTGAAAAGTGGGGATTGAAAGATTCCTAACGGAGCGTGTATCTCTTAAACCACATAGGCGAGGAGTTTGAAACTCAGCGGGGAAAAATCAGCATAAACATAAGTAAATATGTGTTTGGCCGTTTGATCATAAATCCAATTTAAGGGGCCCATGAGGAGGGGTGAAATTCTGGAGGGGGGGGGGGAGAAACAGGAAAGAAAGTGTCCTAACTGATTGACTGACTCACTCACTCATCAAACTCAGGGGGGAAAACTGCTTTAAAGTAAGTAAATAGCTGTTCGACAGTTTTTTTCATAAATCAAATTTAAGGGGTTCATGGGGAGGGGTGAAATTCTGAAAAAAGAAAATTGAAAGAAAATGTCCTGACTCACTCACTCACTCACTCACTCACTCACTCACTCATCATCGCCCAGCCAAAATTATTGAAGTTAGAAACATGACAGTTTGGGGATATGTTCATTTTTTTTCAAAACAGTCTACTAAGGGAGGATTTTCGGAGATTCAGGTTCTAAAGGGGTCTTAATGGGGTTAAACCTGCATTTCATTGAATAACAATATCTCCCGATTGGTTTCATTGGGGGATGTGATACACGGCATATAAACTCATCATTAAAAAGTAAGAAGACACCTGTCTGAGGGTTTTTCGATGTGGTGTATATTATGAGGTGAACGGGGTGAAAAGTAGGGATTGAAAGATTCCTAACGGAGCGTGTATGTCTTAAACGACATAGGCGAGGAGTTTGAAACTCAGCGGGAAAAAATCAGCATAAAAATAAGTAAATATGTATTTGACCGTTTTTTCATAAATCCAATTTAAGAGGCCCATGGGGAGAGGTGAAATTCTGTGGGGGGGGGACATGAAAGAAAATGTCCTAACTGATTGACTGACTGACTCACTCATCAAAATCAGGGAGAAAAACTGCTTTAAAGTAAGTAAATAGCTGTTCGACATTTTTAATCAATCAAATTGAAGGGGTTCATTGGGAGGGGTGAAATTCTGAAGGAAAAAAAATGAAAGAAAATGTCCTGACTCATTCACTCACTCATCATCGCCCAGCCAAAAATATTGAAGTTGGAAACATGGCATTTTGGGGATATGTTCGTTGTATGTCAAAACCGTACACTAAGGGAGGATTTATGGATATTCAGGCTCTAAAGGGGTCTTAAGGGGGTTAAACATGAATTTCATTGAATAACAATATCTCACGAGTGGTTTCATTTGTGGATGTGATACTCGGCATATAAACTAATCCTTAAAAATAAGCAGACATGTGTCTAAGGGTTTTTCGATGTGGTGTATTATTATGAGGTGAAAGGGGTGAAAAGTGGGGGTTGAAGGATTCCTAACGGAACGTGTAGGCCTATCTCTTAAACGACATAGGCGAGAAATTTGAAACGCAGCGAAAAAACATCAGCTAAAAAGATAAGTAAATCGGTGTTTTTTCATAAATTAATTTAAGGGGCCAATGGAGTGGGGTGAAATTCTGGGGGAAAAAGGAGAGAAAGTGTCCTAACTGACTAACTCACTCACCAAACTCAGGGGAAAAAGACAGCTTTAAAAATAAGTTAATAGGTGTTCAAGCGTTTTTTCATCAATCCAACTTAAGGGGCCCATGGGGAGGGGTGAAATTCTGGTAAAAATAATTGAAATAAAATGCCCTGTCTGACTAACTCACTCATCACGCCCAACAAAAACGTTTTAAGTTGGCAAAATGAAATTTAGGGAATACGTTCGCTGTATGTCGAAAACGTCAACTACGGAATGAAAATGAAAATCCACAGCCTGTTTCCAGTCTCCGACCGGGTCAGGAATGGAATGAATGAAGCCCCCATCTAGCGGCGAGGATATGAACTGTGCCGGCTGCCGAGGCCTGACGCACTCCTCTGGAGCAATGATTAAATGAATGACAGATGAAATGAAATGATAGTGGAGAGTGTTGCTGGAATGAAATTTTGACAGGGAAAACCGGAGTACCCGGAGAAAAACCTGGCTGCCTCCGTTTTGTCCAGCACAGATCTCACATGGAGTGACCGGGATTTGAACCACGGATCCAGCGGTGAGAGGCCGGCGTGCTGCCGCCTTAGCCACGGAGGCTTCTCTCAACTAAGGAATGATTTTTGTTTATTCGGGTTTTAAAGAGATGTTAAGGGGGTAAACGGGCATTTCATTGAATAACGATATGTCATGAGTTGTTTCTTAGGGGATGTGATATTCGGTATATATACTAATCATTAAAAATAATCAGACATATGTCTAAGGGTTTATCGATGTGGTGTAGAGATGGGCAGCAGTCGACTGAAAACAAAAAAAGGTGCCTATAGTTTTATACAGTTCGTTGATTCTTTCAATGAAATAGCCTAAATTCAATTGTCCAAGTTATTGGACAATTCAATATTTAGGTTATGTTTGAACTCCAGATACCGGTTTTGTGGCCCATGATCCCAGGCAAGCCGGTAAATACCTTTGCCTCCCAGTCAGATGGATCATTTAGCCGTAATTTTGAATTAGAGTAAGGTTGTAGTATGCGTGGTCAGATTTAGACAATAGCCTACTCCATGAAGGGGTCATGGCTATGCCTTCTATGTTTGTTTAATGAATAGAGTAACTGAAATGAGGGATGTATACTGATTTTAAGATTTGTGGAATGACTTTATGATTTTTTAAATAGAATTTAATGAAGTCTTCAGTAAAGTTGAAGGAGACATGATCGTGTTTACACAATAGCCTAATCCATGAAGGGGTCATGCCTATGCCTTCTATGTCTGTTTAAGGTGTAGTGTGGCTGAAATGAGGAGGTTTACTGATTTTGGTGTTTGTGGAGTAGTCTTTTCGTTTATAATTTAGGTTTTTGTGAAGCTTGTTGCGGAGTTGTTTTATGGATTTTATTGCTCTGCAAATGAAGTGTATTAGGGGGTTCTGGGTTTGGTTTAGCTGTAGTTTACAGGGTCATGGCTGAGAGTTGTTGTAGCAGGCCTAACAACTATGTCAGAGCAGTGGCGTGCTGTGTGGGAGGGGGTTAGGGGCAAAGACATGAGGGCAGGGATGGAAGAGTTGTAGCGTTGTCTGTGGTTAAACTGCCGTTGCCTTATGGCTGATTTTATGTACTGACATCCATCATAAGATAGAGTGGTGATGTGAATCTCTACATCTATTGCAGCGGGTACTGTGAGGACAGCTTGACCGTACGCACAAATTGTTTCTGGTCGGCAATTGTTTGGAGATGGGCAGCACCGCAGCAGTCGACTGAAAAATGTTAAATCCATCGACTTGTTTGACTGCTTTTAAATAACAGTCGAATGAATTCAACGACTACTCACCGTAACATAAACAAGTCGTTTGCAAACGACATATCCCAATTGTGTTTTAACTTTAAACATGTAGAACGCGCTCGGATAGTTTTACGTTCTGGTCGTCAATTGTTTCAGCACATGGATAGCGCGCGCATTAAAAAAAACTTAGTATTTACATTGTTGCCAACATCTCCACTGAAAGTTAGCCCTCGTTGCTGTTCTAAAGTGTTCTATTTTCGTGTGTATTTACTGTAGGCCGTAATTTTCTTGTTCAAGTCGTATTTCAGCTCTACGTTCTTAGTACTTCAGAGAGGATTAAATTAGTGAACACATAGCCTAACTTGTTATGACTCTATGGACATATTTTACATTTACTATTTTTTGGTATTAAAATATGAAGTGTGATTATTTCAATGTTGGCTATGGATATGTTCCCGGTACTTAAGAACTCCCTCTCAGTAATAGTGATTTAATTTACTCTTAGGTTAATTAAGTATTGGTCTATTACTTCACTTATCCACAGTACATACAGGTAATGTGCCCTGTATCAATACCGGTATCGGGGAACATTTACTCACACATTTTGCATTAAATGAAATGTGCAACATTGCAAATAATGGCTGCACTCTACACGACGTAAACCACCATTTCGAAGCACAGTAAAAATAAATAAATAACTTTGACCAATTGCATGTTGCCGAGCGTCGAGTAGTCCAAACTAACGTCAGCAAAAATAGGTGGGTTAAAGAGAAGTTTGATTTTCATCTGTTGGTACGATTCAACTCAGCCGGTAACGGCTGGCAGTGCTTTGTACGCTGCCTAGAAGCGACTACTTTCAGTCGAATACATGAAACAACACGCTTTGGAGCAATGCGAATTCAGGTAACCATTCGACTGAAAGTAGTCGACTATCTAGTCGATAGTTTCTACCAATGAATGACTAGTCAGTCGATGGTTAAAAGTAGTCGATAGTCCCATCTCTAATGTGGTGTATATTATGAGGTGATAGGGGTGAAAATTGGGGGTTGAGGAATTCTTGACGGAGCGTGTATCTCTTAAAGGACATAGGCGAGAAGTTTGAAATTCGTCGGAAAAAGAACAACTTAAAATACAAGTAAATAGGTGTTCGACTGTTTTTTCATAAATCCAATTTATGGGGCCCTTGGAGAGAGGGGAAATTCTGGGGAAAAAACAGGAAAGATTCCTAACTGATTGACTCGCTTATCACTCATCAAACTCAGAGGGAAAACAGCTTTAAATAAGTAAATAGGTGTTCGACCGTTTGTTTCATAAATCCAATTTAAGGGGTTGATGGGGAGGGTTGAAATTATCAAAAATAAATGAAAGGAAATGTCCTGACTGACTCACTCACTCATCATAGCCCAGCCAAAATTATTAAAGTTAGAAACATGAAATTTTGGGGATATGTTCGTTGTATGTCGAAAACGTCCACTAAGGAAAGAGTTTTGAATATTTCAGGTTCTAAATAGATGTTAAGGGGGGTAAACGTGCATTTCATTGAATAACAATATCTCACGAGTGGTTTCATTTGGGGATGTGATACTTGGCATATATACTAATCATTAAAATAAGCTGGAACATGTCTAATGGTTTTTCGATGTAGTGTATATTATGAGGTGAAAGGGATGAAAAGTGGGGGTTGAAAGATTCCTATCGGACCGTGTATCTCTTAAACGACATAGGCGAGGAGTTTGAAACTCGGAGGAAACCAATCAGCTTAAAAATAAATAAATAAATAAATAAAATAAATATGTGTTCGACCGTTTTTTCATAAATCCAACTTAAGGGGCCTATGGGGAGGGGTGAAATTCTGGAAGAAAAACGTCCCCTAAGGAAGGATTTTTGGATGTTCACTCTCATCGACCAACCCAAACGATTAAAGTTAGAAAAATGATATTTTGGGGATATGTTTGTTGTGTGTCGAAAACGTCTACCAAGGAGGGACTTTTGGATATTCAGGTTCTAAAGGGGTGTTAATGGGGTTAAACCTGCATTTCATTGAATAACAATATGACACGACTATGACGCGAGCGAAGCGAGGCTAAAAATGAGATGATGTGCGTCTATGTATTACTCAATCACGCAAGTACCACTGGTCCGATTTACATGAATTTTACATGGAAGTAGCTGATTTACCTGGTTAACATATAGGTTACTTTTGATTTCAATATTTTGTACTATTTAAAGATGGCGACCAATTTAGTGACTTCACTACACCCTTTGGTTTAAAACTTTCATATTTCCATTTCAAATACAAAGAGAACGCTAAGAAATAGCAAACTTTTGATGGTATATACGAGGTTAAAAATTACATTTTCTATCCGACAGGTATCTCCAACCGTTAGCGAGTTATACCTAAATTTGTGCTATAAAACACGGTCGACGCCGAGCGGTGTAGTTGGACAAAATGTTCCATCCTTAATATCCCTCTGCGCAGCACTTCGCCTATCCCCTGTTTTAACTGTCACCTTCATGTTTTAATTTATTTATGACGCGTAGCGAAGCACGGGTACTTCAGCTAGTCATAGATATGGCATGAAAAAGAACCTTCCACTAACTACATTTGTGTGTAGGTTAGAATTAATAACGTTCTATTAGTTCCAACGTTCACCAGGTGCTGGCTGCGATGTCATCTAGTCCCTATATATGTTATAATTGTGAAAATCTGTGTGTCCGTGTGTGTGTGTGTGAGTGTGTGTGTTAGTTTGTTACCTCTTGACACTAAAACGGCTGGACGGATTTGGATGATATTTGAAATGGAGACAGCTTATACCATGGGATAACATATAGGCTGCCTTTAGTCCGGAAATAAATCATTGTTCCCGTGGAACGGGCAATATAACTGAAAAGTCACCAAAAATACTCAACCAGAACAAAATATCGAAGTTGTCGCATAAATACCGGACAAAGCTCATTTTACTCCCCTCGATGCAAGAAACAATACTCGGTATGTCCCTACGGGACACCGGAAACTACATTTTAAGGCCCTAAAACCAACAGTTTCAAAGATATTCGCAGAAAACTATCTTTGCTCTGATTGATGAACTAATCGCAAGTCCGTTTCCATGGCAACACTACCTCAAGGTATGACATCCGATTTTCTATATATCCCTGTAGGAGGCAATGCCAATCCATTTATTATCTTTTTCAAGATATATATAAACACAATAAGAACAGTGTAGCGCGCCTGCCTCTCGTCCGGAGGCCCCGGGTTCGATTCCCGGCTCCGTCAGCGATTTTAGACACTGACGTGAGGGCTGCAACGGGCTGCACTCAGATTCGCGAGGACAATTGAGTAGCTGTGAGGCAGCGCCCCGGTCACGAAGAACAAGATTAACGGCTGAGGGGACACTAAGCACTGACCACGCGTCACCACAATATCTGCAGGCCAAATGGCTGGGAAGCGGTCGCATGATAGGCCTAGGCCCTTCATGGGCTGTAGTGCCAGGGGTAAAAAAAATTAGGGGAAGCGCCTATAAAATAAAGGTAGCGATATAGCTACATTCAATTTCATAAACACTGGGCTCACAAATCCCGTATAGTTAAGTACAAATATCAGTCTGGTCAGGTCATTATTTCAGTAGCAACGAAGCTCTGAGGCGGCTATTGCCGTTTCCTTAACACTTAAGGCTTCCCGCCGTCATATACCTCAATGTGCACTTACAAAATTGTGAACCAGTCTATTTTACTGAAAAGAATTTCTACGAGCGAGTATCCACTCCGGCAAATACCACACTCATTACCTTTTCCAAAATTTACACAAGACATGATTTTTAAAGCACTCTTCTGTATGTTGAGGTACAGAGACATACCACATGGAAAGATAGAATAAAATGTTGGCAAATCTGAGATCAAGGAACTGCTGTCCAGAATAGGCTTTCGGTACAGGTTAAGCGGCCCATGTTCGTAACATGGAATGTTTTCCTTTGACAATGCATCTACACCATGTGCGAGGGCAACGCATTTCAAAGATCTCTAAAAACACAATAATCAGGAAATTGGAGAACAGTTTAAAGTCGGAGTGAAGATTCAAGGAGAAATAATTTCATCTCTGAGATTTGCTGATGACATTGTCATCTTGGCCAATATGCCAGAAGATTTGAACTAGTTTTTGAATGGTATGGACTCCGTTTTGACGAATGAATTTCATGATGAAAATCAATAAATGTAAAACAAAATTATTGGAATGCAGCCGAAATAAATCAGAAACCTCTATGGACATCAAATTGGCAGGTGAAACGCTACGGGAAGTAGGAGACTCCTGTTACCGGTACTCAGGAAGCAAAATAACCAGTAATGGACGAAGCAAAGAGGATATAAAAAGCTGGTTGGCTCAGGCAAGGAAAGCATTTCTACAGAAAAGGAATCTGTTGACATCGAATATACATTTAGGTATTGGGATGTCATTTTTGAAAGCTTTTGTCTGGAGCGTGACAATATAAGGCAGTGAAACTTGGACTAATGGTGCTGCAGACAAGAGGAGAATTGAAGCGTTTGAAATGTGGTGTTACGGGAGAATGATGAAGATCAGATGGGTAGATAGGGTAACAAATGAAGAGCTATTAAGATGAGTGGAAGAGGAGAGATGTTTCTGGCGACTGCTAATGAAGAGAAGAGATAGGTTGGTACGACACATATTAAGACACCCAGGAATAGCAAGCTTAGTTATGGATGGGAGGGTCAAGGACAAGATCTGTAGGGGTGACCAGGGTTATTCAGATTGCCTCGGATGTAGGATGCGGTAGCTATGTAGAGATGAAGCGATTAGCTCAGGAGAGTGAGGCATGGAGGGCTGCATCAAACCAGTCAAAAAACTGAAGACTCAAACTACAACAATCGGGAATTTTAATTACTTAGAGAGGCATGTGAGGCAAAAGGGTTGTTGGAGAATTTCAATCCCTGGGATGTAACACTGGAAGAGACTGCATAATGTACATCTGCGGCCAAGGTGAGAGATATTTTACTATAGGTCTATTAATAGCGACATGTTGACGTTCAAATCATCAATAAGTGTGGCAAAATTATACCCAGAATAGCTTAAGGAAAAATACGTTTAATTCCCCATATTCCGATAGATTTGCCATTCCAGGTGTACGTTTAGGCAAAACCATTTTTCCCATGAACAACTGTATGTGGCGTGCTGGCGAGTATCCGGATAACAAAATCGTTATGTCTCAGCAGAAGATGGCAAAACCAAAACCAAAATTTTCAAATGTGTTCACATAATGTAACATCGTACCCTGCAGATTTTCACAACTCTATAAAATTCCCACTTTGTTGCTCATATTAATATACTGTATGTATCAGAATTTTCAGGATTAGAATCGACCCACCTGTTGCCGCGATTGCTGTAATAGAATAAACCAATTATCAGCAATAATGCATCGTCCCCTTTGTCTTGATCGCGAGCGAAGCCGCGGGTACTTGCTAGTATATTATAATTGTGAAAATATGTGTGTCCGTGTGTGTGTGTGTGAGTGTGTGTGTTAGTTTGTTACCTCTTGACACTAAAACGGCTGGACGGATTTGGATGAAATTTGAAATGGAGACAGCTTATACCATGGGATAACATATAGGCTGCCTTTCGTCCGGAAATAAATAACTGTTCCCGTGGAATGGGCAACATAACTGAAAAGTCACCAAAAATACTCAACCAGGACAAAATATCGAAGTTGTCGCATAAAGACCGGACAAAGCTCATTTTACTCCCCTCGATGCAAGAAACAATACTCGGTATGTCCCTAGGGGACACCGAAAACTACATTTTAAGGCTCTAAAACCAACAGTTTCAAAGATATTCGCAGAAAACTATCTTCGCTCTGATTGATGAACTAATCGCAAGTCCGTTTCCATGGCAACACTACCTCAAGGTATGACATCCGATTTTCTATATATCCCTCTAGGAGGCAATGCCAATTCATTTATTATCTTTTTCAAGATATATATAAACACAATAAGAACAGTGTAGCGCGCTTGCCTCCCGTCCGGAGGCCCCGGGTTCGATTCCCGGCTCCGTCAGATATTTTAGACACTGACGTGAGGGCTGCAACGGGCTGAACTCAGATTCGTGAGGACAATTGAGAAGCTGTGAGGCAGCGCGCCGGTCACGAAGAACAAGATTAACGGCTGAGGGGACACTATGCACTGACCACGCGTCACCACAATATCTGCAGGCCAAATGGCTGGGAAGCGGTCGCATGATAGGCCTAGGCCCTTCATGGGCTGTAGTGCCAGGGGTAAAAAAAATAGGGGAAGCGCCTTCTAATACCACCTTTAATTTTTAAACACTACAGTAGCGGCTATTAAATAAAGGTAGCGATATAGCTACGTTCAATTTCATAAACATTGGGCTCACAAATCCCGTATAGTTAAGTACAAATATCGGTCTGGTCATAATTTCAATAGCAACGAAGCTCTGAGGCGGCTATTGCCGTTTCCTTAACACTTAAGGCATCCCGCCGTCATATACCTCAATGTGCACTTACCAAATTGTGAACCAGTCTATTTTACTAAAAAGAATTTCTACCAGCGAGTATCCACTCCGGCAAAAAACACACGCACTACATTTTCCAAAATTTACACAAGACATGATTTTTAAAGCACTCTTCTGTATATTGAGGTACAGAGACATACCACATGGAAAGATACAATAAAATGTTGGCAAATCTGAGTTCAAGGAACTGCTGTCCAGAATAGGCTTTCGGTACAGGTTATGCGGCCCATGTTCGTAACATGGAATGTTTTCCTTTGACAATGCATCTACAACATGTGCGAGGGCAACGCATTTCAAAGATCTCTAAAAACACAATAATCAGGAAATTGGAGAACAATTTAATGTCGGAGTGAAGATTCAAGGAGAAATAATTTCATCTCTGAGATTTGCTGATGACATCGTCATCTTGGCCAATACGCCAGAAGATTTGAACGAGTTTTTGCATGGTATGGACTCCGTCTTGACGAATGAATTCATGATGAAAATCAATAAATGTAAAACAAAATTATTGGAATGCAGCAGAATAAATGAGAAACCTCTATGGACATCAAATTGGCAGGTGAAACGCTACGGGAAGTAGGAGACTTCTGTTACCGGTACTTAGGAAGCAAAATAACCAGTAATGGACGAAGCAAAGAGGATATAAAAAGCAGGTTGGCTCAGGCAAAGAAAGCATTTCTACACAAAAAGGACATCGAATATACATTTAGGTATTAGGATATCATTTTTGAAAGATTTTGAGTCACTATAAGGAAGTGAAACTTGGACTAATGGTGCTGCAGTAAAGAGGAGAATTGAAGCGTTTGAAATGTGGTGTTACGGGAGAATGATGATGATCAGATGGTTAGATAGGGTATCAAATGAAGAGCTATTAAAACGAGTGGGTGAGGAGAGATGTTTCTGGCGACTGCTAATGAAGAGAAGAGATAGGTTGGTACGACACATATTAAGACACCCAGGAATAGCAAGCTTAGTTATGGATGGGAGGGTCAAGGACAAGAACTGTAGGGGTAGACCAGGGTTATACAGATTGCCTCGGATGTAGGGTGTGGTAGCTATCTAGTGATGAAACGATTAGCTCAGGAGAGCGAGGCATGGAGGGTGCATCAAACCAGTCAAAAAACTGAAGACTCAAACAATAACAATCGGGAATTTTAATTACTTAGAGAGGCATGTGAGGCAAAAGGGTTGTTGGAGAATTTCAATCCCTGGGATGTAACACTGGAAGTGACTGCATAATGTACATCAGCGACCAAGGTGAGAGATATTTTACTATAGGTCTATTAATAGCGACATGTTGACGTTCAAATCATCAATAAGTGTGGCAAAATTATACCCAGAATAGCTTAAGGAAAAATACTTTTAATTCCCCATATTCAGATAGATTTGCCATTCCAGGTGTACGTTTAGACAAAACCATTTTTTCCCATGGACAACTGTATGTGGCGTGCTGGCGAGTATCCGGACAACAAAATCGTTATGTCTCAGCAGAAGATGGCAAAACCAAAAATAAAATTTTCAAATGTGTTCACAACTCTATAAAATTCCCACTTTGCTGCTCATATCTATATACTGTATGTAACAGAATTTTCAGAATTTGAATCTACCCACCTGTAGCCGCGATTGTTGTAATAGAATAAACCAATTATCAGCAATAATGCATCGTCCCCATTGTATTGATCGCGAGCGAAGCCGTGGGTACCTGCTAGTATATTATAATTGTGAAAATCTGTGTGTCTGTGTGTGTGTGTGTGTTAATTTGTTACCTCTTGACACTAAAACGGCTGGACGGATTTGGATGAAATTTGAAATGGAGACAGCTTATACCCTGGGATAACATATAGGCTGCCTTTCATCCGGAAATAAATCATTGTTCCCATCGAACGGGCAACATAACTGAAAAGTCACCAAAAATACTCAGCCGGGACAAAATATCGAAGTTGTCGCATAAAGACCGGACCAAGCTCATTTTACGCCCCTACATGCGAGAAACAATACTCGGTGTGTCCCTACGGGACACCGAAAACCACATTTTAAGGCCCTAAAACCAACAGTTTCAAAGATATTCGCAGAAAACTATGTTCACTCTGATAAACTGATGAACTAATGGCAAGTCCCTTTCCATGGCAACTGAACCTCAAGGTATGACATCCGATTTTCTATATATCCCTGTAGGTGGCAATGCCAATCCATTTATTATCTTTTTCAAGAGATATATAAACACAAGAACAGGGTAGCGTGCCTGCCTCCCATCTTGAGGCCCCGGGTTCGATTCCCGTCTCCGTCAGAGATTTTAGACACTGGCGTGAGGGCTGCAACGGAGTGCACTCAGCGTCGTGAGGACAATTGAGTAGCTGTCTGATAGAGAGGCAGCGTCCCGGTCACGAAGAAAAAGTAAACGGCCGAGCGAACACGATGCACTGACCACGCGTCACCACAATATCTGCGGGCCAAATGGCTGGGAAGCGGTCGCATGATAGTCCTAGGCCCTTCGTGGTCTGTAGTGCCAGGGGTAAAAAAATAGGGATAGCGCCTTCTAATACCACTTTTAATTTTTAAACACTACAGTAGCGGCTACTCAATAAGGTTAGCGATATAGCTACGTTCAATTTCATAAACACTGGGCTCACAAATCCCGTATAGTTAAGTACAAATATCAGTCTGGTAGTTATTTCAGCAGCAACGAAGCTCTGTGGCGGCTATTGCCGTTTCCGTAACACTTAAGGCATCCCGCCGTCACATACCTCAATGTACACTTACAAAATTGTGAACCAGTCTATTTTACTGAAAAGAATTTCTACGAGCGAGTATCCACTCCTGCAAAAACCACACTCACTACCTTTTCCAAAATGTGCTCAAGACATGATTTTTAAAGCACTCTTCTGTATGTTGAGGTACAGAGATATACCACATGGAAAGATACAATAAAATGTTGGCAAATCTGAGTTCAAGGAAATGCTGTCCAGAATAGGCTTTCGGTACAGGTTATGCGGCCCATGTTCGTAACATGGAATGTTATCCTTTGACAATGCATCTGCACCATGTGCGAGGACAACGCATTTCAAAGATCTCTAAAACCACAATAATCAGGAAATTGGAGAAAAATTTAAAGTGGGAGCGAAGATTCAAGGAGAAATAATTTCATATTTGAGATTTGCTGATGATATCGTCGTCTTGTCCGATACGCCAGAGGATTTCAACGAGTTTTTGAATGGTATGGACTCCGTCTTGAGGAATGAATTCCTGATGAAAATCAATAAATGTAAAACAAAATTATTGGAATGCAGCCGAAATAAATCAGAAACCTCTATGGACCTCAAATTGGCTGGTGAAACGCTACAGGAAGTAGGATACTTCTGTTACTTAGGAAGCAAAATATCCAGTGATGGACGAAGCAAAGAGGATATAAAAAGCAGGTTGGCTCAGGCAAGGAAAGCATTACTAAAGAAAAGGAATCTGTTGACATCGAATATATATTTAGGTATTAGGAAGTCATTTTTGAAAGGTTTTGTCAGGAGCGTGACATTATAAGGAAGTCAAACTTGGACTAATGGTGCAGCAGAAAAGAGGAGAATTGAAGCGTTTGAAATGTGATGTTACAGGAGAATGATGAAGATCAGATGGGTAGATAGGGTAACAAATGAAGAGGTATTAAGACGATTGGGAGAGGAGAGTTGTTTCTGGCGACTGCTAATGAAGGGAAGATATTGGTTACTAGGACACATAAATAAGACACCCAGGAATAGCAAGCTTAGTTATGGAAGGGAGGGTCGTGGACAAGAACTGTAGGCGTAGACCAGGGTTAAACAGATTGCCTCGGATGTAGGGTGTGGTTGATATGTAGAGATGAAACGATTAGCTCAGGAGAGGAAGGCATGGAGGGCTGCATCAAACCAGTCAAAAAAACTGAAGAATCAAGCAACAACAACAATAATCAGGAATTTTAATTATTTAGAGGGGCATGTGAGGCAAAAGGGTTGTTGGAGAATTTCAATCCCTGGGACGTAACACTGGAAGAGACTCCATAATGTACGAGTAGATCAGCGGCCAAGGTGAGATATATTTTACTATAGGTCTATTAAGCGCGACGTGTTGATGTTCAAATCATCAAAAGTGTGGCAAAATTACACCCAGAATAGCTTAAGGAAAAATACTTTTAATTCCCCATATTCCGATAGATTTTTCCCATTCCAGTGTGCAAGAGTGCAGTTCCCTCTTCAAACAATATTCGCAATTTCTATTAACAAAGCGCAATGACACACACTTAACAGCAGCAGGTGTACATTTAGACAAAACCATTTTTTCCCATGGGCAACGGTATGTGGCGTGATCGCGAGTATCCGGACAACAAAATCGTTATGTCTCAGCAGAAGATGGCAAAATCAAAAACGTAATTTTAAAATGTGTTCATATATGTTACATCGTACCCTGCAGACTTTGACAACTCAAAAAAATCCCACTTTTCTGCTTATATCAATATACTGTACAGTATGTATCAGAATTTTCAGAATTAGAATTGACCCATCTGTAGCCGCGATTGCTGTAATAGAATAGACCAATTAATGCACCGTCCCCATTGTCTTGATCGCGAGCGAAGCCGCGGGTACCTGCTAGTGTGTTCATAAAGTGGCTAATCTTATCGCGGTGTCACGTAATTCACACGTTAGCCTGCGCTCTCGGGCGAGGTTTATTCTTCAGAGATACTGCTCTGTGCTCCTCATGGACTCACAACTGGTGGGACGTGTGCAGGATTTAGTATTACCCTTCCAGATGACAAACCTAAATCAACTAGTGTTCTCTTGCCATACCTCAAGGGTGTCTTTTATAGATTTTGATTTCTGCATTGATGTGTTCGTAAAACTAGTCGATTGACTTCATATTAATAACTAATTTATTTCTTCTTTCTTCTTTGTTCGATTTTGGCCTTCTTTGGACCACGGGGAATCAATTGACTTCCCGATTAGTCCTTTTTTCTGCTCCCAGATATTCTTCATCCTTTCACTTTGGATTCTCTTCCTTTCTTCCGACCGAATGTTCTTGGCTGGAACCCTTCAATGCATCAATCGTAACTCGAAACACCTCTCTATTCCTGATCTCATATGGACTGACCCCAACTTCCTCCATATCCTTTCTTATTTCATCTACCCCGTAGTCGCTTTTATCTTGATGATGTAATTAGATTTTCTTCGTTAGTCGACTATCGCTCATTCTCGTAAGGTGTCCATAGAACCTCAATCTTCTCTTCCGTATGGTATCTGTGATTTTTTCTGCTTGTCTAAAAGATTTTTGTTTCGCCTCTTCCGCCATGTGCCATCATTTTTATTTTCGGGTCCTAAGATCTTCCTCAAGATTTTTTTTCTTTATTCTCCAGTTCCTCTAATTCACCTTTCTTGTTCAGTATCAAACATTCTGAACTCTACAATCCTCCAGGCTTGACAACCGTGGTATAGTGTCTTATCTTCGCTCCGTAAGATAATGTTCTTTTGTTATACCTATTCTGCACTAATTTATAAGCTAATTCCATCTTTCTGATCCTCCCTTTGTTTGCTGAATTATCCAGTCCATTAGGCTGGATCCATTCACCAAGATATTTAAACTTATCCGACCTCTTGATCTTCCCATATTTTGTTTCTAAGGGCTTTTCGTTATCATGTTTGTATTCCATGGAATGCAGCCGAAATAAATCAGAAACCTCTAAGGAGATCAAATTGGCAGGTTAAAAGCTGAAGGAAGTAGGAGACTTCTGTTACTTAGGAAGCAGAATAACCAGTGATGGACGAAGCAAAGAGGATATAAAAAGTAGGTTGGCTCAGGCAAAGAAAGCATTTCTACAAAAAAGGAATCTGCTGACATCGAATATAGATTTAGGTATTAGGAAGTCATTTTTGAAAGCCTTTGTCTGGAGCGTGGCGCTCTATGGAAGTGAAACTTGGACTATTGGTGCAGCAGAAAAGAGGAGAATTGAAGCATTTGAAATGTGGTGTTACAGGGGAATGATGAAGATCAGATGGGTAGATAGGGTTACAAACAAAGAGGTATTAAGACGAGTGGGAGAGGAGAGATGTTTCTGGCGACTGTTAATGAAGAGAAGAGATAGGTTGGTAGGACACATACTAAGACACCCAGGAATTGCAAGCTTAGTTATGGAAGGAAGGGTCGAGGACAAAAACTGTAGGGGTAGACCAAGGTTAGAATATGTTAAACAGATTGCCTCGGATGTAGGGTGTCGGAGCTATGAAGAGATGAAACGATTAGCTCAGGACAGGGAGGCATGGAAAGCTGCATCAAACCAGTCAAAAGACTGAAGACTCAAACAACAACATTCCATGTATTCTGTTTATTCATACGAGATCCTGAGTCCCGTTTCACCTGCAATTTCGTGTAATTTTTCAAGCATTATTTTAATTTCTTCTTTATTTATTTATTTAGCTTTTGGTGTTTGTGTTTTTTATTTTGTTTTTGTTTCTTCTATTATTTTGTTGATGTTTGTTCTTGCCCTTGTGTTCGTTTATTATCAACTAGCTTCGCCCGGGAACAGTTATGAATGCATTAAGTTATAAGCGCTTTCTTCAATGTCAATGAACAACGACCAATATCCATTTTACGTCTCGGCATGATGGGTTAAAATCACTGACTGGACTATTAATTATATTAAGGAGATGCATGTGCAACAAATTCTTGTCAGACGTAATTTAAGAATCGCGAGGTGCATGAAACACAAATCCTCTTTCCGTCCAATCTTAACTTGACTGTGAATTTTGCGGAACGAAACGTTTACTGGCGAAATGAAGAAAGGCCGAGTTGCACTTCCAGGGAAACTCCAAACACAGCAACACTTTTCTAAAGTTTTTAACTCAACACGACTCGACAGTTTGCTGCTGGCTGTATCTGGGGCAATAAGCTCGTCCGCTAGCTAAGCTGTAACTAGGGTGATAGACTCGCCCCTAGCTAGCTCGTAAATTGTCGCCTCAGTAACTGAATGGAGATTGTGCGACGAAATGAAAACGTAAAAACACTTATAGTAAGCGATGTATGGAAGATAGAGATATGCTCTTCCGGGCTTTTTATAGAACTTTTCATGCTGAACAATTCTTACACTCATAGTATTTAGATATTTTTAACGGTTTGGACAGCGTAAGCTTACAAAACACTCGGACGCCAGGTTTCTTTTCGATTTTTCCACTAAAGTCATTACTGCTCGGCTTCCTTTGACCATAAATAAATTATTTTCTACAGCAATCATCCTTGAGATATCCTTTACAGAATGGTGAAAACCGCATCAAAATCCATGCAGTGGTTCTCGAGTTTACCCGTAACATCCAAGAATCAGGGACTTTGTTTCATACTAAGTAGAGATTTGCAAATGCACGTCACATACTTGCACTTATGCACAGGTTGTGAGAAACAGCACGCCCAAAAGTTAACAGGGTGATGATCTAATTAGTGGAATACCCCAAGTTGAAGCGTGAGCGACGACAACATGTCTATTGACTAATGTTTCACACGATGAAAATTTCTACTGGATTTCTTTATATTGTTTAAAATGTCGTTCCGAAGCTGTTACTAAAAAAAATATTATAACAAGAAGTTCCGTGGAGAACTATACAGCCTACTTTTCATGCCAATGATTATTCTACAGAATACGAACCTATCTAGAATAATGACGAAATTAAGTTGGTAATATCAAAATATCTCTTTAGTTCAAAATATACCTGGTATAAAGTAGCCTAATAGAGCACTGCAGTTGGCAGCCCTGGTGACTGAATATATTCTTAGTTCCATCTCTTAAGGTACAGAATACAAAATTTGGTTGAAGTCCAATGGACGTTACATGCAGTTAGACACTGGATCTATCAGCACGCGTAAAAGCATGTTGCCAACAATGTCATGCGTGTGCTGGTCAGAAATAATCTGAAATATTATGATATTTTGTTGTGCCAATTTTGGATGAAATCCATTTGTTAGTATAGAAGTTATATGTATTTTAAAATTGGACATATCAGCAGGCATAGAATCATGTTGGCAGCACTGACTTATATTAATTACACCAAATTAATCTAGAATGTCAGGTGCTATACGTGTGCAAAGTATAGAGCTGTTGGCTTGCATACTTTCTGATATATTGATATTAGGGTGAAAAATATAGACAGCATTTATTAACAGTTGGCAGCCCTGATTGCTCTTAACAATACCTATAGTCATATCTGTTATGGTACACATAGCACATACGAAAGTTGGTTGAAATCCAACTGATAGTATAGAAGTTACATGTATTTAAAAATTGGTACTATCAGCAGGCTTATAATCATGTTGGTAGAACTGACGTATATAAGTTACTCCAAATTAATATAAAATGTCAGAATATACATGTGCATAGTTTATAGCTGTTGGCTTGCATACTTTCTGATATATTGGTATTTGGATAAAAAAAAATAGAGAGAGCAATTATTTACAGTTGGCAGCCCTGGTGGCTCTTAAAAATACGCTCACTCATATCTGTTTATGTACACGTATTACATACAAAATTTGGTTGAAATCCAATTGATAGTGTAGAAGTTATATGCATTTAAACATTGGACCTATCAGAAGGCTTAAAATTATTTTGGCAACACTGTCATAGTTGGCCTCCTGTAAATTAAACTGAGATAGTCTTATCCACATGTGTGCCAATTTTGGAATAGTTCCCATGCATACCTTGCAAGATATCCAACATGGAGCTCAAATTTCTAGTGCGTTTTTTCAGCAGTTGGTAGCACTGACATCATTTTCAAATATGGACGTGAGCTATTCCGGTGCACATCTTTACTCATACTAAATTTGGTTTTGATTGCTGCAGCCGTTTAGGAGTTGATAGGGGGGGACACACACACACAGCCAGACAGACAGACAGACAGACACACACACATTTTCCCGGATCGATCTCATAAGACAACTTTTTCCTCAATTTTGCAAAATGTGAAAAGTAGGCTAAAATATTATAGAGGCAGTTTACACGGAAGATCCAATGGAAAAGTGGAAATACCATCTCCTTAGCTACCAGGCCAATTTTAAACAATTCAATATCGTTGTAGAACTCATGCTGAGCGATTTCAAAAAATTGTCTTAACTTGGCCGTTATTTCAGAAAACCCAACGGTAACCTGGTAAAACAACTAACTCTACTAAATATCGAGTTTGGACCAATCTCAATTATTGAAGAAACCATGTAGTTTTACGTGATCGCTCATTTTGCGATCATCAGCCACGTGACCTCGTCTTTACGTGGAATCCGAAACTTTTCACTTATAAAATCTCACATGCATTGACTGGGAATCGAATTCTGTTGGTTCGCACCACCACGCCTCAATTTCATTTGATTGCGCGGTCAATAAAAGTTCCCATTCAATTATTAAGAAAATAACTACTTTATGATAAAGTTGCATTTTCAATGACCATCAATAAATTGTAGTGGCAAATACAGAAGTAGAAGGAGAAGAAGAAGAAGAAGACGAAGAATAAGCAGAAGAGACAGGAATTTAACTTTCTGACGCAGTTTTATGTTGCATTGAGAAGTGTGCAATAATTTGTTTGCATCAACATTCAAAATGTGTTTCGAAGAAAGCAAGATAGATTAGGGCTACTTCCCAATAGAGTTAAATACCGAATTGTATTTGAAGAAAATGTATTTTCTATAAGCAATGCATGCTGAGAAAATATCGAAATAAGAATGTCAATTATTTAAAAAGGCCATTAATAATAATTCAATTGATATATTCCGAAAAGGGATCAACACTTATTTACCGTATGAGAAAATCCTATAAGAATTTGCCAATGTAGGTTGTTTCTAGACATCGGTGTGTTTTTCCATAATTGCTAGCAGCTTTGGAGTATAACATTACGTCACTTAGAGCTTTTTACCCTACTTTTCACATTTTGCAAAAATGAGGAAGAAGTAGTCTTATGAGATCGGGCAAATGTCTGTCTGTCTGTCTGGCTGTGTGTGTGTCCCCCCCTATCAACTCCTAAACGGCTGCAGCAATCGAAACAAAATTTGGTAGGAGGAAAGATCTATACCTGAATATCTCACGGCCATATTTGAAAATGATGTCAGTGCTACCAACTGCTGAAAAATCGCAATTGAAATTTTAGCTCCATGTTGGATATCTTGGAAGGTATCAATGGGAGCTATTTCAAAATTGGCACACGTATAGATAAAAAATATTGCAGTATAATTTCCAGGAGGCCATATATGGCAGTGTTGCCAAAATGATTATTAGCCTGCTGATAGGTCCAAATTTTAAATGCTTATAACTTCTACACTATCTACTGGATTTCAACCAAATTTTGTATGTGCTATGTGTACATAAACAGATATGACTGAGTGTATTCTTAAGAGCCACCAGGGCTGCCAACTGTTAATAAATGCTCTCAATTTTTTTAAAATCTAAATACCCATATATCACAAAGTATGCAAGCCGACAGCTTTAAACTATGCACACGTATAGCACCTGACATTCTATATTAATTTGGAGTAACTTATATACGTCAGTGCTACCAACATGATTCTAAGCCTGCCGATAGGTCCAATTTTAAAATGCATGTAACTTCTATACTAACTAATGGATTTCATTCAAAATTGACACATTAATAGATCAGATTATTTCTGACCAATACATGTATGTCATTGTTGCCAACATGATTTTACGTGCGCTGTTAGTTCCAATGTTTAACTGTATGTAACGTCGTTGCTATCCATTGGACTTCAACCAAATTTTGTATTCTGTACCTTAAGGGATGGAGCTAAGAATATATTCAGTCACCAGGGCCAACTGTAGTGCCCTATTAGGCTACATTATGCCAGGTGTACAGTATTTCGAACTAATTAGAAATCTCTATATTACCAACTTAATTTCGTCATTATTCTAGATAGATCCATACAGATTAATCATTGGCATGAATCTTACATTTTAAGAAAAGTAGGCTCTTTAGTTCGTCACGGAACTTCTTGATTATTGCGGCTTCGGTGGCGTAGTTGGTATTATGCTGAGTTTCTATGCCCAAGATAGCGGGTTCAAACCCGGCCGTAGCCGTCGGATTTTTTAAGAGGGTTAAACTTCCCTGAGTAAGCCTTCCTTCGGAGGGGAAGTAAAGCCGGCGATCCCATGTCTTAGATTTATGCCATGTTATAGAACCTTCCACTAATTACTCCTGTGTGAAGCTAAATTGTATAGGTTAAGAATGTAAACAATGCTCTTAGGTTTCTACGTTCGTTGCCAAGAGCCGATTCAGGTGGCGTCTAGTAGCTAAGTTCTGAACTACACCTAGTAGTCGTTGACGGTGGCGTTTGGCGGCAAAAGTTCGAACTATTTGAACAATTCAAAGTTGCAGTCCTTACTTGAATTAAAAAACAGATACACACACTAATACAGTCATCACAATTAAAACCGGTTATCAGACAGATTCTACACACACCCAAATTTCACGGGGCTACATGACCGCGTTGTCGCAGGAACCAACCAACCAGAGTTTTTTTTATAACAAAATACGTATTTCTCCGGCCTGATTTTCGCTTAGCAGCAATTTTTATTGTCAGTTATTCCTAAATGCGTATCAGCCATATCTACATTATGTCAGATGCCCCATACTTTACTCATTGTGATGATGTTCCTATAAAATATACTCGTCTTGCTGTCGAGCACAGATTTGCGACTCATGTAAAACAAAGCTCAGGTCGAGCAAGGCTTATCGTTGGTTTATAGCGGACAGACGATAAGACCCCCTTTGTCCTCATGTTACCACGATGATCCGCTTGTCGTGCTGATAGTGACTTTTATCACATTCACTGGCTCGCTGTGAGGTATACCCTAGGATACATTAATTTTATTTATGTTCGACGATGTCGAAATGCAAATATTATATGTTAGAAAACTGTATCATAATGGGGGTCATTAAAGCACTACTTTTCATTATGATACAGTTTCTCCAACGAATCAGAGCTCATTCATTGACCAATTACGTAAGGATAGCTTCACACATGCGCTCAAAATCCAACATGTTGGACATGAATTACATGATTTGAAAGTTGACTATGTATACCGGATCAACCATTGTAGTTACAATCCCAAACACAAAGACAAAATCAGCACGACCTTTACGGTAACAAGAACATACAATGACATATGCAAGAAATTTAGTAATCTACACACGTCCAGAAGATTGCAACACAGCATCTTTCTATATAAATTACCGACATGGAAAGTGCACCGTCCCAATGTTCACGTAAATGAATATGAGAAAATAAATAGCACTTAATATCTCCAACTCCAATTTCTACAAAGGGCATTGCTTTCGTAATACTTCAGTGACAGTTTGAACTAATGCTGGTGCTGGCGGTAAACATATGGCATTGCCAAGCAGATCAAAATACTGGGAAATTCGCATTTTTCGAACATTGGGGGTTTCCGAACATTGGAATAATTAATTCAAATTTCGAATTATACACCAAAATTTCAGATAAATATAATATGGAGCTCAAACTAGTGCAGATTACACGTTTTAATTCAAATAAGGACTGCAGACGATCGATTTCAAGTAGTTCTTACTTTTACTCCAGCATTATTTGGGGTCGCCTCCTCCACGTTGTTTCAGGGGCGGCTTCGGTGGCGTAGTTGGTAGCATGCTGAACTTCTATGCCCAAGATCGCGGGTTCAAACCCTGCCGAAGCCGTCGGATTTTTTAAGAGCGTTAAAAATCCCTCAGTATGCCTTCCTTCGGAGGGTAAGTAAAGCCGGCGGTCCCATGTCATAGAATTATGGCATGTTAAAGAACCTTCCACTAATTGCACCTGTGTGAAGCTAAATTGGATAAGTTAAGAATGTAAACAACGCTCTTAGGTTTCTACGTTCGTTGCCAAGAGCAGTGGCATCTGGTAGCTAAGTTCTGAACTTGGCCTAGTAGTCGTTGACGGTGGCGCTTTGTGGCAAAAGAAGGAACTATTTGAAAAATTCTAAGTTGCAGTACTTACTTGAATTAAAAAACAAAAAAATCAAACAGATAACACACACTAATATCTTTGTACAATTATCCAACACCGGTTATCATGCAGATTCTTCACACACCCAAAGTACACGGGGCTACATGACTGCGTTGTCGCAGCCCCTAAACTGAGGAACCAACCACCCAACCACCGTGTTCATAATGCCAAAATTAATCTCGGGATTTTCAACCAATACAACAGTTCCTCCTTTCTTCACTAGAAAGCACTATCGTGTCAAGCAGCTTACATATCTAACCTCTTTGGCTTACATAGCGCTCCAAGGAACGTCAAAATTAGATATGTAAGCTGACCTCTGGGCTCAAATAACAAAGATTGCACCCAGAACCCGAGGCCATACGATATTATTATTTATTAGGAGGTGACTGAATATTTTGTCTAGTGAGCTCACAATAAAACAGGCTATCAAGAGGGCCCCACTGTGACTGTTGGCAGCAGTGGCATAAATGTTGGAAGAGAAGGATGTTAGGGAATAGGTAATTGTTTCAACATTTTTAGCCTACTTTTCACATTTTGCAAAAATGAGGAAAAAGTAGACTTATGAGATCGGGCAAATGTGTGTGTGTCTGTCTGTCTGGCTGTGTGTGTATGTTTCCCCTCCACCGTCAAGTCCTAAACGGCTGCAGCAATCGAAACAAAGTTTGGTAGGAGTAAAGATCTATATCTGAATATCTCACGGCCATATTTGAAAATGATCTCAGTGCTACCAACTGCTGAAAAACCGCAATTGAAATTTGAGTTCCATGTTGGATATCATGGAAGGTATGAATAGGAGCTATTTCAAAATTGGCACACGTATAGATAATAATATTGCAGTTTAATTTCCAGGAGGCCATACATGGCAGTGTTGCCAAAATGATTATAAGCCTGATGATAGATCCAAATTTTAAATGCTTATAACTTCTGCACTATCAATTGGATTTCAACCAAATTTCGTATGTGCTATGTGTACATAAACAGATATGACTGAGCGTATACTTAAGAGCCACCAGGGCTGCCAACTGTTATTAAATGCTCTCAATTTTTTTCTATCCAAATACTCATATATCAGAAAGTATCCAAGCCGACAGCTTTAAACTATGCACACGTATAGTACCTGACATTCTATATTAATTTGGAGTAACTTATATACGTCAGTGCTACAAACATAATTCTAAGCCTGCTGATTGGTCCAATTTTAAAATGCATGTAACTTCTATACTAACTAATGGATTTCATTCAAAATTGACACTACAATAGATCATATTATTTCAGTTTATTTCTGACCAATATATGTATGACATTGTTGCCAACATGATTTTCGGCGCGCTGATAGATCCAATGTCTAACTGCATGGAACGTCCATGCTATCCATTGGACGTCAACCAAATATTGTATTCTGTACCTTAAGGTACTCATCGACACTAGTGATGAAATTTCAGCAAAGTTATCCTATTTTCTTGAAACAGATATCACGGATGCTAAGGGTATAAACTAGTGGATTTCTGGCATAAAGTAACCAAAAAAGGAATCTGCTGACATCGAATATAGATTTAGGTATTAGGAAGTCATTTTTGAAAGCCTTTGTCTGGAGTGTGGCGCTCTATGGAAGTGAAACTTGGACTATTGGTGCAGCAGAAAAGAGGAGAATTGAAGCATTTGAAATGTGGTGTTACAGGAGAATGATGAAGATCAGATGGGTAGATAGGGTTACAAACGAAGAGGTATTAAGACGAGTGGGAGAGGAGAGATGTTTCTGGCGACTGCTAATGAAGAGAAGAGATAGGTTGGTAGGACACATACTAAGACATCCAGGAATAGCAAGCTTAGTTATGGAAGGAAGGGTCGAGGACAAGAACTGTAGGGGTAGACCAAGGTTAGAATATGTTAAACAGATTGCCTTGGATGTAGGGTGTGGTAGCTATGTAGAGATGAAACGTTTAGCTCAGGACAGGGAGGCATGGAGAGCTGCATCAAACCAGTCAAAAGGCTGAAGACTCAAACAACAACAAATGAATATCTGGGGTTTTTTCAAAGATTTTTTGAAAAAAGAACAAAAATTTTTGGGACGTAATATCTCTGCTTCTGTTCAACATAAAAGACTCATTGTTGCTTCAAATTGCTTAGCAATACGTTCTGAGTGTTGCTTAGCAGAATAGTTTTCGTAGCTTCCATAGGGCTAAATTTATTAATGTTTTTCTAAAAATTCAATTATTCTCATAGAGAAAAATAATTTAATTGCAGAGGTCGGGTCCGTTAATTTCCATGTAATTGTATTATTCTGCTATACAACATAGCTGCATTATTTAGCTACAATTTCGTTTTGAAATGAAGTTAATATGTCTATTCTAAGTGTAGATTTCATCTGCCAAAGTAATGACAAATACTGAAAAAAAAAATGAAACTTGAGAAAAATTCACTTCAAGTTGAGATACACATTTAGAATAAAGTAGCTAACTTCTAATGCTCCTAAAAGCCTCCTGATGCATAGGTGGTGCCTTCTTCTTGGGATTTTAGGTCAATCTTGTGCTTCCTCATCGCCCGTAAGTATCTCCGACATTGTTTTTGCGAGTACACAGGGCCACAGTTATCTGCAGCACCTACGCCGGACACTGTAAACTTGCCGGGATTGATCCCAGCCTTCTTGAGGATGTCCAGTTCTGACGTACAGCCGTTGTTAAAGTGGCAAATACTGTCCATTACTCCAAGATGCAGGGTTTTTCGTTTTTGATAGCCACACATCTTACATGATAATAATATAGAAATGGCCCAGCCCAATCTCTTATTAGCTACTTCGTTTATGACTAAACTACTACATGTCAAACTTTCAGGGCAAGCTACAAATGAAATCATAGTCTGTAGACATTCTAAACCAAACAGAATTCTTGTTCTGGGAACCAGAACAAAAATTAACATCACTAAATACGTCAGTATTTACAATGTCTGAACCTAACCTAGGTGAATCACTTTTTGGCACACGATTATTCACACTATCAGTAACACGGTTATTTTGAAATTCCGTAGATGTCTTAGCGTGATGATTCCCCTGCAACACGCCTGATTTCCTTCTCTTTTGCGTACGAGAGTTGGAGCCCATCTTTCAAAACATATAACATAAAGACCACAATACCACATGTACAAAATAACTATCGCTCACATGGCCACATGGCAAGGAACAAAACTTTCTACCTTTATTTAGTCAAAGAATACAACATGGTTAGTGCTACCATCTGCTTCCCGCCAGTAAAACTAACTTCTGAGTATGAGAAATAAAGCGTTGAAACCCATCCCGAGCTTTGAATGAAATAATATTGAAATATCAAGCCAGAAACGTCAAGGTGTCAAAGTGACAGCTGATGAAACACGTGCGCACCCATCATTTAAATGTAAATAAATAAGCTAAATAACAAGAAAACATATATAAATTATGCATTCCTGGAAACTAGATAAAACATACTTTCGTATGGGCCAATAAAAAAACATCAAAATTTTCTTTAAAATGGCTGTATGGAGGGTCGATGAGTTCCTTAAGGAATGGAACTATTAATATATTCAGTCACCAGAGCTGCCAAATGTAGTTCTCTATTGGGCTACATGTGTATTTCGAAATAATTAGAAATTTCGATATTATCAACTTAATTTCGCTATTTTTCTAAATAGGTCTATATAGATTGGCATGAATCTTAAAATTTAAGAAAAGTATGCTCTTTAGTTCGTCACGGAACTTGTTGTTTCTCTGTAACAAAGGATAATTCTTCAGCTTCAGTTTTGATTAAATTAATTATCGAGCATATATTTCACGTCAGTGGACGCACTGAGAGAACGGTCTGTTAGTGAAGGGAATGTTATATTGATGAGCATTATCGGAAACTCGTTCACATAGCAGATAGCAAGCCCTCAAGTTAATTGCATTGATAGCGCCAGATTGCTGGAGATTGGATTGAAATGTGTGCAGAATGATGAAACGATAGCTCTGGAATTCCAAAAGAGAACTTGACACGTTTAGCCATATTTTGTGACGTCTTTGTGCAACGCCGGGAAAGGAAGCTAGCAAATACTCTAAACATTTGACGTGTATATTGCGGGGTTTGGTCCAGGTGTGCCAACTAAGGATCATCACTTTGTACTACGTCGCATATTTGACGAGCATCATTAAAACAACAAGTAGTTTCGTGACGAACTAAAGGGCCTACTTTTCTTAAAATGAATGACTCATGCCAATGAATAATATATATAAATGAAATGTTACATTGGATCTATCAGTGCTCGTTAAATAAAGTTGGCAACAGTGCCATGTATGTGTTGCATAGAATTAATCTGAAACATTATGATCTATTATTGTCCCCATTTTGGATGAAGTCCATTTGTTAATATAGAAGTTACAAGTATTTAAAAATTGGACCTATCAGCAGGCTTAGAATCATGTTGGCAGCACTGACATGTATCAGTTATTCCAAATTAATCTAGAATGTCAGATACTATACATGTGCAAAATGTAGAGCTGTTGGCTTGCATACCTTCTGATTTATTGGAATTATAATAAAAAGTGTAGAGATAGCACTTATTAACACTTGGCAGCCTTGATGGCTCTTAAGAATACGTGTGGTCATATCTGTTATGGTACAAAAAGCACATACGAACTTTGGTTGTAATCGATTTGTTAGTATAGAAATTACATGCATTTTAAATTGAATCTATCAGCAGGCTTAAAATCATGTTGGAAACACTGAGGTATATCAGTTGCTTCATATTAATGTAGAATGTCAGGTACTATATGTGTGCAGAGTTTAGAGCTGTTGGCTTGCATGCTTTCGGATATATTGATATTAGAAAAAAAATTGTGGCAGCATTTATTAACAGTTGGCAGCCCTGCTGTCTCTCAAGAATAAGCATCTGCATATCTGGTATGGTACACGAAGCACATACGAAATTTGGTTCAAATCCCATTCAAAGTGCTGAAGTTACATGCATTTAAATGTTGGACCTATCAGCAGGCTTAGAATCAGATTGACAACACTGTCATATATGGGCGCCTAAAAATTCATCTGGAATGTCATTATCTTTGTGTGTGCCAATTTTGGAACAGCTTGCATGCATAACTTGTGAGATATACCACATAGAGCTGTTGTTTAGAATAGACATGCTATACTTAAACCGTGCCAACCACCTTTTCCTATTTTGATAAACCTTTATTTGCATTTTTTCAACAAACTCTCTTTCTTTATTGATATTGATAATTACAGTGACATTCAGTGATCCATGATTTTCCTTAGCATAGTTTATAAGTTCTTGTTGCCCTGTTGTGTTCATTGGGCGCCACTCGAGAATGGTTGTTGATCAGAAACACAAGATATGATGCAATACGCCTCCTATCTTCTTCATTTAATACTCTCATATAACAAATTCTGAAAGGTGTCAATTAACAAAGCTTGCACCCGGCATCCGAGGCCATACGATATTTAAAAAAAAATTAAGTCAATAATAATTTGAACTTTTAATTAATGTTTCGGCCACATTGTGAGCATCCTCAGTTCAAATAATGCAAGTCTTCTTTGTGACTTTATATAATTTGTTTCTCATTTCATCTTAATCTTCTTTCTAGATCACTGTTTCCAGTTCAAGCTGGTTTTTCTCTTTCGTATTTAATATATAGGTTTGTAACAGATCTGATTTTTAAAATTGTAATGTGTGTTTTTAGCCTTTAGGCGATTAATATTTTTTAGAAATAACTTTGATAACAACCTTCGATATGGACAATTTTTTAAATGGAGGTCTTGCATTGCAATTCGTATATTCATCTGCTGTACCAAGTTTCACTGCGTTCGATAGTTAAATCGCGAGAAATGTCTATTTAAATGTTTCAATTGCGCTTGGCCGCCATGTTGGTTTTGTAGTTAACAGATTTTTGAAAGTCACATAGGTAAACTTCTAGTAGCGTCCTTTATCACTGTACAAAATTTCAGGGTGATATCAGTAATAGTTTCGGATATACTGAATGCAGATGAAATATTTCGCACAGCCGCTATGTTGGATTGGTGAGACGTAATAAAATTTTAAGGGCACGGTCGGAGTCAGCTAAAATATTACTATAACCTTAACAAGTTTCATTGAAATCGCTCCAGCCATTTAGATTTGATTAAGGGGACACACACACACGGACAAAAGGTGATCCCTTAAGCCTATCCTTTTCATAAAATGAAAATAGGCTAAAAAGATGATTGATGCAAAACTTAGCAGGGCTGGGTTCGATTCTAACCTCAGCTATCCTCTAAATGGCAAAATTCAGAAGGGTCCTTAAATTAAGCCCACAACTGCCTCCTTCCAATCCTAGCCTCAGACACCACAATATCACAGGTTGGCAGGAGCACCAAGATAGCTTGACGCTACCTCGTAAGGTCCCGCAGTGCGACAAGGCTACCAGGAGGCCTTGGTCAAAGAGTACAATATCCTATTTGGTCGCGCGCCAGGCTACGCATGATATGAATCACTTGATCTCAATAGATAGCAGTCTTGCCAACTATCACTGATCAATAACCCGCAGCGCAGCCGAGCGCGTTATGTGACTGCACGGGGGATTCTGAAGTCGGATATCTAGGGTTCATTCCCCGAGGTTTCCCATGTGACACCTCATCCAATCCTCGACACTACTACAGGTTCAGGAGTCACGCAAGTAGACGGAGCTGATGGCCAAAGTCTCCCAAGCCTCTAAATGATGATGATGATAATATTGTTGTTTTAAGGGGTCTATTATCTAGGTCATCGGCCCCTAATGGTTTGGGTGATAGTGAAAGATGATATGAGAATGAAAAATATAAGGTGCGTTCAAAAAGTAACGATCCGGAGGCTGTAATGCGCAAACTGGTGACTACATCGGCTAATCGTGGCGTGTGTAACGAGGTGTGGTTCCGACCAGAGCGTGGAAGGTCACAGCCCGTCGCTAGAGGGCACGCGTGCACGTCACGTGACGATACAAATTGAGCAGCAGCATGCATCAATCGTCCAACGCTGCCAGTCGCATTGCAAACAGTGGCATGGAGGGGTCAACCGAAGAGCAAAGAGGTGTTGTTTGGTTTCTGACAGCGGAAGGAGTAGGGGGAACGGACATTCATCGCCGAATGTCACAAGTGTACAGCGAACACTGCATGTCCCTTGCAAAGGTCAAGGCGTGCCACAAGCGCTTCAGGGACGGATGGGTGTCGTTAGCCGATGATGCCCGGTCTGGGGCACCCTCCTGCATTACCGATGACAACGTCCAGCTGGTTGATGCACTCATTACCCATGACCGCCGAGTGACAGTGAACGCCATAGCCGCCGTGGTCGCTCCACGACAATGCACGACCTCCTACGGCCAACACAGTCGCGGCACTCCTGCAGAAATTCAAATGGGAGGTTCTCGGTCACCCTCCGTAGAGTCCAGACCTCTCTCCCTGTGATTACGCCATGTTTGGTTCCCTGAAAAGGACTCTGCGGGACCAACGATTCACCTCGGACGCCGACTTCCAGCTGTACGTGCGGAACTGGTTCACATCGCAGCCCAGGGAATTTTATGAGACAGCCATTCACCGCCTCGTGTCACAGTGGGACAAGTGCCTCAACATCCAGGGCCAGTACTTCTAACATACAGGTACTGGTTTCTGTAATTATGCCTCCGGCTCGTTACCTTTTGAACGCACCTTATACTATTCTAAGATATATTTCCCTAGTGTGTAGCAGCAAGAGCTTGTGTAGTGTCTCGCGCTCACTGAGTTTGTTAGTTAAGGTCACTAGGTAATAAAGTTTAAATGAAGCCGCAGCGAGGTTATGCAGATTCTTGCAAATGAGGACGGACCACCTTGCTGGATAGACTTCTCATCTCCTCACAATATTCGTCTACGTAGCCTTTCTGTTTTTACACAGCTCCATGAAGTCCAGATATCAGCGGTGCTGTCATTCACCACTCTCCCCACGCAAATACCACATTCCCGACCCTGATAATAACAGCTACAGCCACCTCAATAACACAGGTTATCAGATAATTTAATATCGTAGCTTTCAGTCGTTGACAACGCAAAATTATGAGGTTAAGATTTATATAAATACTAGCTATTTTACCCGGCGTTGCCCGGGAGGTGTATTTACTTGTTATAGAAAGATACATGCCAATATATTTCGCAAAGTGTATTCACTTTCCCCTAAGTGAGTTTAAAACATACTTCGCCTGGGCTCTGAAGTTAATCAAGTGCAATATTAACTCACTGTAAATCTAGGTGAAAGGTACTGTGGAGTACAACAGCGTAGTAGAGAATGCATCAATAACAAAAAAAAGTGCTGTATATGCACATTTCTCAAGGACCTAGTCTCACAATTGCAGTACTTTCCTGATAGTCTTGATTTTTGTTGAAATGGGTGTAATTTAGACGTTTTGTTCACATAGTGCTCTTTATTAGCCTACTTTTCACATTTTGCAAAAATTAGGAAAAAGTAGACTTATGAGATCGATCCGGGAAAATGTGTGTCTGTCTGTCTGTCTGTTTGTCTGGCTGTGTGTGTGTCCCCCCCTATCAACTCCTAAACGGCTGCAGCAATCGAAACCAAAATTAGTATGAGTAAAGATGTATACCGGAATATCTCACGTCCATATTTGAAAATGATGTCAGTGCTACCAACTGCTGAAAAAACGCACTAGAAATTTGAGCTCCATGTTGGATATCTTGGAAGGTATGCAAGGGAGCGATTTCAAAATTGGCACACATGTAGATAACACTATTTCAGTTTCATTTCCAGGAGGCCATACATGACAGTGTAGCCAAAATAATTTTAAGCCTTCTGATAGGTCCAATTTTTAAATGCCTATACCTTCTACACTATCAATTGGATTTCAACCAAATTTTGTATGTAATATGTGTACATAAACCGATATGACTGAGCGTATTCTTAAGAGCCACCATGGCTGCCAACTGTTAATAATTGCTCTCTCTATTCTTTTATCCAAATACCAATATATCTGAAAGTATGCAAGCCGATAGCTTTAAACTATGGACACGTATTGTACCTGACATTTTAAATTAATTTTGGAGTAACTTATATACTTCAGTTCTACCAACATGATTCTAAGCCTGCTGATAGGGCCAATTTTTAAATACATGTAACTTCTATACTATCAGTTGGATTTCAACCAAATTTCGTATGTGCTATGTGTAACATAACAGATATGACTATAAGTATTCTTAAGAGCAATCAGGGCTGCCAACTGTTAACAAATGATGTCTATATTTTTTTAACCTATTATCAATATATCAGGAAGTATGCAAGCCAACAGCCCTATACGTTGCACACGTATAGCACCTGACATTCTGAATTAATTTGGAATAATTAATATAAGCCAGTGCTGCCAACATGATTCTATTCCTGCTGATAGGTACAATTTTAAATACATGTAACTTCTATACTAACAAATGGATTTCATCCAAAATTGGCACAACAAGATATCATAATATTTCAGATTAGGCTATTTCTGACCAGCACACGCATGACCTTGTTGCCAAGATGCTTTTACGCGTGCTGATAGATCCAATGTCTAACTGCATGTAACGTCCATTGGATTTCAACCAATTTTTTTATTTTGTACTTTAAGAGATGGAACTAAGAATATATTCAGTCACCAGGGCTGCCAACTGTAGTGCTCTATTAGGGTACGTTATACCAGGAATATTTCGAACTAATTGGACATTTATATTACCAACTTAATTTCGTCATTATTCTAGATAGGTTCATATACTGTAGAATAATCATTGGCATGAAAAGTAGGCTCTTTAGTTCGTCACGGAACTTCTTGCTTTTTTAATTGTTGCATCTACCTTTTTGAAAGGAAACAATATTTAAATTATTCAATGTCATCATTCTGGAGTCAAATATACTTACGATTTTTAACCCCGCACAAATGGTGTGATTAATGAGAAATGGCTTATTCATGTACATAAGTCAGTGTGTAGGCCACTATAGCTGCATATTAGGGAACAGTATTGCTGTATTATCTCACATTGGGCGGCTTTGGTGGCGTATTTGGTAGCATGCTGAGCTTCTATGCCCAAGGTCGCGGGTTCAAACCCGGCCGAAGTCATCGGATTGTTCAAGAGCGTTAAAAATCCCTCAGTATGCCTTCTTTCGGAGGGGAAGTAAATCCGCCGTTCCCATGTCATAGATTTATGGCATGAATAAGAACCTTCCACTAACTTGTGTGAATCCGAAATTTATAGGTGAGTTTGTTAATGATATACTATTATATCCAAGGTTCGTCGCCAGGTGATGAATGCGATGCCATTTAGAAACCACGTCCGCAGCTAGGTGTCGTGGATGGTAGACTAGCATTTGGTAGCAAAAGTAGGAACTACTTGAAAAAAGTAATCGTCTGCAGTCCTTACCTGAATAACAGATAACACACACTAATACAGCCATGACAATTAACACAGGTTATCAGACAGATTCTACACACATCCAAAGTACATGGGGCCAATGACCGAGTTGTCGCAGCCCCTAAACTAAGGAACCAACTAACCACCAACTTACGGACAGTAATCGAATCAGCGCATTGAACAACACATTACATTTCTTCACTATAAACATTGTGAAGACAATCCTTTAATTATTGTAGCATTGCAGTTAATGGGGTACCACAGGGCTCCAACCTTGGCCTCTCATGTTTCCTGTACCAAACGTCAGCGAGGGCAGTTGGAACTCGTTGCCCAGGACTGTATCCTGATTCACTTAAGGGGCACGTCCACCATGCTGATCTGGTCACTCCGTATAATGCCAGCCATTATACATTCCCCGTCCAAGACCCACACTTGATTGCTCCGACACAGAAAGGGAGGAACGAGTCTCGTTCGGAATTCAAATGCTGTGCGACCAAACTGGCCAGTTGAAGACCACGACATTGGAATTGGAATTGAACTCCCCTTGGTGTAGTGGCTAGCATTCTTGACTGTCGCTTCTGAGATCAGGGTTATGGACCTCCTCGTGGTCAGAAATTGAGTAAAACAATATGATTTTAAATGTAGGATACAGAGGTTTTGTCAGTTGATTATTGCAACAAATTAAATAACATCTTACTCTATAAAATATTATCCGTGTTCACTGATATTAATCTCTAATTATTATAGCTGTCTTGTCAAACACTTAAAATACGTTTAATATTTAAATCAATATGTGCATGTTTCCGTATACAATGATAACTTACCCTCGTCAGCGTAGATTGAAATACTAATAGTACATTATGCAACGAGCCTATAATGGCAATAATTAAGCCACGAGTATAATTTCCATACGTATTGAAGGCAGCATTGCTGTCCTCGAAATATTGCCTCACACGCTGGTAATCCTCCGTGGAATCCATAAAGAACTTCAACGTGTCTCTAGTATTAACGACTCTGATGTCGCCTTTACATACAGATTGTAGGTATCTGTAGTGACGCTGATATTATCTCTTATCAGCCACAACTACAGGAGGAATCCTAGGGGCCTTAACAGGCGGAGCAGGATTGGAATTAGGCAGAACAGGGCTGGAATTAGTCTCCATAGGAGTTGATTCCGACTGCTGAGAGGTAGTAGGAACTATCCTAGCCTTCGAAGTGGAAGGGGTAGTATTACTAGCATCTGGCCTTGGTACAATTGGGCTTCGAGACCGGGTGGTGGTAGGCGAAGGAATGAAATCGTCGGGCGAAGTACCTCCACCAGAGGGAAGGGATTTCAGAACAGTGAATTGATTGGCAGTAGGCGTTAGCGCTAACGTAGCTACCTTGGCTTTCATAGGCGTTCTCCGCAACCTCATTTTAGGTGGATTCCTCTTTGACTTAGCGGCTTTCCATTCTAGGTCATAAACTAGGTTTACCTTCGCTTCAGCTGCCTTGACCATCTCTAGCGCCAATGCTAGCTCAGGGGCAATAGGCGTTGCAGGCATAACCTGAATCGAACTAACACTACCTCGGGAAGGACAGGAAACAGGGGTAAATGAGCCTGAAGGTGGTAGAGGGGGATAGATGGTAGAGACACGTTGAGTTTCGTTTATTTTATTGACTTGTTGCTGTGGTAAGGCTAAACATGACGTAGGAGGCAAATTAGGTGTCTGGTTAGGGCCCCCGCCTCCGAGCGGGAGGCCTGAAGTCATGTTGGAAGAAATCCGGGAGATAAGGATATCAGGGACAGGAGGAGCGAGGAAAAGGAAAACCCAACCCTCACAAGGATCGTCTCAGGCTAGCCGGAACAAGGGCAAGAGTCGGAAATTGTAGGTTATAACTCACTTATAATTAAGTGACAATCACTAAGGAGTGGTTTTGCCAGTTAATTAGTCAAAGCGCACAATCAAAATTCGCAAAATAATCAATATGGCGTCGCAAGCGAAGCCAACAATGGATATTATTCGTACCCTTGCATTCCTGACGATTTGTTCGCTCTCACACCCGACCTAACCGAATGGTTGAGAAGGATGGACTTTAAAGTTTGAATATAGCTTGTTATGTCCAATTGTATAAATTACCATACGATTAAATAAATAATAATTACCATTATATGCAAATTGCATACGACTGTTTATGTTCGACGATAATTATAACTTTATTATATATTTTAACATAAATATCTGTGGGATTGAGTTACTTCAGTTAGTGAACAGGGCGCGCTGGCTTTGCTAACTGAACAGAGCGCATGCGTGGGTCAACGAACTTCGAAAGCAGAGACCATTTACTTTGCTTGGCAATGTTATTGTTTACAGCTTGCATGTTGACTAGTGCCGAGCAGAACTAGCAGTCACTAATATTGTCACTGAAGTCGTTCGAAAGCAATGAGCTGTATAGAAATTGGAGTTGCGGATATTAAGGTACAGTGCTATTTCTTGTCTCATATTCGCCAGTTTATTTACGCGAACATATGGATGGTGCACTTTACATCTCGGTAATTTATATACAGTAGAAGGATGCTGTGTTGCTAACTTATGGACGTAGATTCGTAAATTTCTTGCATATGTCATAGTATGTTCTTGTTACCGTAAAGGTTCGTGCTGATTTTGTCTTTGTGTTTGGGATTGTAACTACAATGGTTGATCCGATATCCAATTTGAACTTTCAAATCATGTAATTCAAGTCCGACATGTTGGATTTTGAGCGCATGCGCGAAGGTATCGTTACCTAATTGGTCAATGAACGAGCTCTGATTGGCTGGAGAAACTGTATCATAATGAAAATAAGTGTTATAATTACCATCATTATGACACCGTTTTCTGACACATAATAGTGAGGGTCGAACATAAAGAATCTTAAAACCTATGTTATCAAATACCAAAGTGAAAATGGATATCCTCACAAAGAACACATAACATTTTAAATAAAATGAACGGTCACAAGAAAAACAAGAAAAATGCATAATAGGAACAAGACTAAAGTTAATATAAAACTACATTAATAGATTGTCTATATTACACTTCTTCAATATGGTTCAATATAATGAACTGGATCTCCAGTTGATTGCAAAAGATGTTGTTTCCACGTATAACGAATTGTGAAATGCGAAAGAATTTTTAACTGATAAAGTCCTCTAACCTTGGAAATCGTTCTAGTTGAATCCAAATCTATAAAAGTCGTGATCAAAAAAAGGGGTTTATGGGTGGGTTACAGATTATTTTCCGACCATTACCACGGGTATTTTGGCTGATTTCTGTAGTTTAAGAATATTTTACACCAGGATTATGTCTCTTCCAGTCTTATTAAAAAAAAATACCATCGCAATAATAACATTGACTTCAATTGGAGGCAACACCAGTATATTTTGTGGGAAATGAATTACAAATGTTTTTTCAAAGAACTGAAACCAGAAACATGGCTTCTCTAATATTAATCGATAAATTGTATTCAAATGATATATGTATATGCAAATGCAGTAATGTATGTGTTCTACTGTACATGAGAGTAGAGTGTGATCGTGCGTCAAGCAATTCCCAATGGTGACATTAGTTCAATACACTGCAGTTTGTAACATGCACGTTAGTGCGGCTTCTGAACGTTCCTATTTTATTGTAAAATATCATTTCTTCAATTTATTTTATACATCGAGTTGAGCCTCTATGGACTGCGTGGTAACAACCAACTTCACTTTAGTGTCTAGGTCTTGTTCTTGTCCGGCTTTGACTTCCTGCCAGTATCTTCTGACCCAAGCGACGAGGGTCTGTTTATGTTCTTCGGACAAAGGTCCTCTCCGTCTTCCGGAAGTTCATACCATTTTAAAACCATGGTAGTCGTTCACCAATCTTCTAAATGTGTTCCTCTCAGGAATTTCTCGGTCTGGAATACCAATTTGCCTGAGATCTTTTCCGCATTCCTCGATCCATCTTGGCCTTAGGCCCCATGAAACTCCATATTCATTTCGCTAGTCGATGATCATTCATTCTCAAGAGATGACCGTAAAATAGTAGCCGTCCCTTCTTAATTGATGCTGTGATAGGATCTATGTTGGTGTACAAGTTCTCATTTGCTCTCATTCGCCACTGCCCATCAACCCATCTATTACCTAGGATTTTTCTTAATATCCTGCACTCTCTTTTTTCCAGTTGGTCAGCTTGACCTTTTACTATTCATGGTCAAAGATTCGGACGCATACAATCACTGGTATAGTCTCGGAACTTGGCCCCTATACTCATAGACTTTTTTTTTTATAGATATTCTTTGTCATTTGGTGTGCCTGGTCTAACTTCCTCACCCTGACAAACTGGGGTTTTTAAATAGATCGATTTGTGCATGGAACAGCCTACCGTTCCCTGAAGGACAGCAACAATAATGCCTTGCAGTTCAAGAGGAAGCTGCTGCATTATTTGTTCAATAAGTAGTTTCGTCTTCATAAATTGTGCCCCGATTCTTTGTTGTGCTAGTGTTTCCCGTGAATCTCTATTTGCAATATTTATTTGATCTCTACTCTTGTTATTCCTCCCTTATCCTATATAAATGTGCATTTACTATCCCCCTAATATATATTGTAAATAATGTAAGCATTGCTCGATTCTCAGTAATTGCCATCTTGTGTACATATGTAAATATAACTCAGAGCACTGACGCATCCCGAATGCGAGGTGGGACTTTGCTCTTTTCAGAGACTCCCTTCAGCGTACTGTAAATATAATGAGAGGCATTGATACATAAATTTATGAAATGAAATATTGCTTCCTCTTCTAAGATTCAATATCTCTCTCAGGGTAATTTAATATTCATTTACAGGAGTCTCGTATTAGTTTACACATTTCTACAGCGGAGGCTGTGTTCTTGATGGCCAATGACTTCTTAGTTCTTGCTTGACTGTACTGGTCCGGCAATAGAAACTCTAAACGGGAAAGAAGCACTCGTTGGCGACAAAGGGACTCTATTCATTCCTCTCGGACAGCGCAGCTCAAAGGGAGCTTAGCGCAGTGTCTCTCTTGGCTTACTCAGCGGGACTTAGTACCTGTAGCCTGTGTCTGTAATAATAATAATAATAATAATAATAATAATAATAATAATAATAATAATAATAGTAGAAAGGAGATGTATACCCAAATACTCGGTTCTTTAAAAACTGAAGAATTCTGGAAGTTAAGAAGTAATGATGAAATATATCGAAATATGGAAAACATATCACAAACAATACGGAAGAGGAGATTGCTACAGGATGGCTTCCTATTCTCAGCCACATCCCACCACCTCATTTGCGGCGATGCAACATTTTGATAAGAGAATATAGAAAGATCCCGACCAACAAACAACTACCAATCCATGGAGGTATTGCTGATCTACATGTGAAAGGATTACGTTCAAGACATCCACCTATCTGCACAGCGGAGAATCTTGCAACTAACAAATTCAACCTGACTGAGAGATGGTCTTCTGATTGGAATTCGTTTGCCTCTCCAGAGAGTTCAGTAATGCCATGCAAAACTGAGAAGGTGCCAGGGTTCACTCAGCCTAGAAAGACCTGGTCAAAATTAAATAGAATCCGGACCAATCACGGTGTATGTGGGGATCTCCTGTACAAGTGGAGGAAAAAATCTTCATCATGTTGCGAGTGCGGTGCTGAAAGACAGACTGTTCGGCACCTAGTTTAAGAATGCCCACAAACATCTTACAGTGGTGAATTCAGCGACTTCTTCCTTGGGACACCACAGACACTTCATTACGTTTCTAAACTAATTGATGTCAAACTGTAAATAATTTTCATGTATGCCATACGATAAATAATAAATTAGGTAAATTACGTTATTTTTGATATTTCGCGAACCCATTATCAGAGATACCAATGTGATGGTTGGTTTTACTCGTAGCGAAGCCCCCTTTTTATGGATTAAAGATTTATCTAAATAACCTAAAACTGCAAGGTCATGGACTTTTGTTTCCCCTGATATTTCGCGAACCCGTAATGTCATAAAGGCGACTTATAGCTCATTTTAAACGGTGAATTATTCTCTTTACCAAGGATGAGTTAGAGCAGTATTATCCATTTTAGGTCCGTATTGAATATGTTCACTAATAAAACTATTAATAATCTCCGTATTTTCAATACTATGTTGTTAATAATCTATTTATACAACTGGGTACATGTTTCGTACAGTCGTCTGTACTTCCTCAGCCCAAATATACATTAAGACATAAACAAATATTATGCACACTATCAAATAAATACAAAGAAAATATTCCATAGATAAAACAGTACGATAGTTTTGTGACATCCAAAGAAGAAATATGGCCTATACTGTACATATAACAATCCAACATGGCGACCATCCGCAATATTTAGTCGGTTCTCAATATCTACGAATCTATTACAGCAATCTAATTGAAATTTTGTATGTTGATAGAGGCAATTAACATAAGTAGGATATATGAAAATAGGCTGTATATTTCTTCACGGAACTACTTGTTCATATTTGATGCCACTGTGGGTGAGTGGTTATCGTGTCGGACTACCAACTCCAAGCTTGAAGGTTCGCTCTTGAAGGCGACAAAAATCTCCGCACGCACGTCATCCGGTGTTGACATGTTAAAGACCCCAAATTCAGTAGGCCGTGTTCATAATGGCAAAATTAATCTTGAGATTTTCCGTCAACACAAATTTCCACCTTTCTCCACTAGAAAGCGATATGTAACCTCCTTGACTTTCATAGCGCTCCAAAGAACGACAAGAATTCGGTCTTGAAAGCTGCACTCCGGGCGTCAAATAACAAGTTAAGGACTGGGTACAGTATTTCTTTTTACGGGGTCGACTCTTCTTGAATGTCTTTTCCACCTAGGACAGGAATTGGAAGTAATTAGGCCACGGTCTATCAAAGGTACCGTCCCTGCATTCGCCTCGAATTGAGAACTGATGTTAGCAATACGTCTTCGTGATCGTGCTGCGCGCATGCGCTATGCAAGTGTAAAACAGAAAAACTCGCACATCATTTTAGTGCATAATACAGAGTCGTAAATGTAACAAAAGTTTTCTTATATTAGCCTACTTTCGATTTTTGCAAAAAATGAAAGTAGACTTAAGACATCAACACAGGGCGAAAAATTGTGTGTCTGTCTGTGTGTGGGTGTACACTGAATGTCTGTCCCCCCTATCAATTCGAACACGGTGAAACGGAATGGAACGAAATTTGGTTCAGAGGTAGCACTAGCAAAGGACACCTCAGGGTCATGTTTTATATCGCCGCCATATTGACGGAAACGGAACGGCGGCCGCCCAAATGTTAAAAGCTTAAATCAAATTACGACCACCCTAATTATTTGATCTCTGCCAAATTTCTCAACAACATACCTTTTTGTGCGAAGCATCTATTGACTGAACTGCAAGGTCGTCAACCCAATATTTTGCAGATAGCGGCCATGTATGTGTGCAAATCGATTCACCATATCAATTGAAACACGGTGAAACCTAATTGAATGATATTTTTTACAGAGGAAGCACTAGCAAAGGGCACCTCATATTCATGTTTAATATCCGTATAACACATTGTATTTCTACAAGCTACTACAACCAACATTCAATTATACCTACTCCTTGAAAAGGACAAAGAGTTATAACAATACCCATGCATTTAGGAGAAAGTAGGCTATATGTTCTTTACTGAACATCTTGTTTTTTTTTGTGCAATTGAAAGAAGGTATTACAACTAATACTAAATTATATAACACAAGCTGTACCCGGCATTCGTTGCAAAGCCAATCAAAAAAAGCGTTGGCGTTGTAATTTTGTTTCTTGAAGTGCTTTTGGATACACAATATTATTTTCAGTTTCCGTTAACTCCCTCTAAGCTATCATAAAATGGATTTACTAATTTAGAAACATTCGAGGGAGCATGCACAACAACTTACAAAAGATTCCTCGCAATCGGATGAATGGTATAGGAACGAAGATAGAACTTTGTTGAAACGCTTCGTCACTGATGTGTTGCATCTACTTTCGCGCTACCTATTGTAAAATGGATTTACTTAGCCAGACACCTTCCTTGGGGGTGTACTCAACATCTCAACCAAGTTTCATCGCAATCGGGTGATTGGTATATGAACGCATAGGAGACATACACACAGACAGACAGACAGACAGACATACTATCACGTAACATTGAGTTATATATATATAGATAAAGATGTATTGGTCTTTTAGTTTTTCTCTCGGATTAACCGGATTTTCGATAATCCGGATCAGTTCCGGTCCCACTTAATCTGGATAAACGAGGTTCATGTGTACTTGAATTGAACTTGTTGGTAGCCCTCGGGCGTTCAATCATAAATATCCAGCTATGACCATTGGCTGCGATTAATATACTTATTACAAACTTTACATGAGTACAGTGCAATCATCAGCTCCTTGGGGACCATATACTCGTATGTTCTACAAGTGAAGTAGTTGGAATTACATGTGAGACTGGAATATTCAACATGCTCACTGTTCTTCTTAAGAAACAAGGGCATAATAACATCAGATTTATATCAAAGGTAATTCAAGCTACACGAGTCTCCCCGAGGGGCAATGACGAGCCGGTTTGCTGTTATGAATGTTGAGCTGCCAGCTAAAGCAGTCGTGAAAATGTGGAGCATAATTCACCCTAGCACCGCTTTGCTTGGAACTACACAGAATAACTGTATCCAGTTCTTAGAACAGGCAAACACATTACATTATAACGCCATTCTGAATCCCATATGAGATGGAGATGGTACAAAGGAAGGCTGCTAGGTAATTGCTCAACGATTTTAATCCTAGAAGTAGTGTAACTTGAACTAGGGTGGGAATCTCTGGAAGACAGAAGGACGAAATTCAGACTATACGCTATGTTTAACACTTACACTAATCGGCCAGCCTGGGGAGAACTAAGTAAACTAGGAAATCTCGTCAACTTCAGCAGAGAAGATCATCTGCATAATTTTCAATCAAAATTGTATTTTGTATGGTGGGCATTTGGAAGTATTTTGATTCTCAATTGAATTTTGTGAGTATTTCGAATCTAAATTACATTTTGTAAGTGTTTTCAATTTAAATTGCACTTTGCGAGTATTTGGAATCTGATACGGCCCTTTTCAATCTAAATTTCAATTGTATTTCGTACGTACTTTCAAACTCCATTGCATTTTGAAAGTATTTTGAATTCAATTGCATTTTGTAAGTATTTCGAATCTAAACTACATTTGGTGCGTATTTATCAATCTATTCCTTTTGTGAGTCGTTTCATTCTGAGTTCCGTTTTGAAAGTGTTTTCCGTCTCACTTAATTTTCGATATGGTTTCCATCTTATTGTCGTTTTTGCAATCTCCCAGACAATTGGGGGCCGATAACTTAGATGTTGTTGTTGTTGTGGGGCCGATAGCCTAGATGTTAGGCCCCTTAAAACAACAATTATCATCATTATCATGTTGTTGTTGTTTGAGTCTTCAGTCTTTTGACTGGTTTGATGCAGCTTTCCATGCCTCCCTATCCTGAGCTAATCGTTTCATCTCTACATAGCTACCACACCCTACATCCGAGGCAATCTGTTTAACATATTCTAACCTTGGTCTACCCCTACAGTTCTTGTCCTCGACCCTTCCTTCCATAACTAAGCTTGCTATTCCTGGGTGTCTTAGTATGTGTCCTACCAACCTATCTCTTCTCTTTATTTGCAGTCGCCAGAAACATCTCCCCTCTCCCACTCGTCTTAATACCTCTTTGTTTGTAACCCTATCTACCCATTTGATCTTCATCATTCTCCTGTAACACCACATTTCAAACTCTTCAATTCTCCTCTTTTCTGCTGCACCAATAGACCAAGTTTCACTTCCATAGAGCGCCACGCTCCAGTCAAAGGCTTTCAAAAATGACTTCCTAATACCTAAATCTATATTCGATGTCAACAGATTCCTTTTTTGTAGAAATGCTTTTCTTACCTGAGCCAACCTACTTTTTATCCTCTTTGCTTCGCCCATCACTGGTTATTCTGCTTCCTAAGTAACAGAAGTCTCCTACTTCCTTCAGATTTTCACCTGCCAATTTGATCTCCATAGAGGTTTCTGATTTATTTCAGCTGCATTCCAGTATTTTTGTTTTACATTTATTAATTTTCATCATGAATTCTTTCCGTAAGACGGAGTCCATACCATTCAAAAACTCATTCAAATCCTCAGGCGTGTCGGCCAAGATGACGATGTCATCAGCAAATCTCAGAGTTGAAATTATTTTTTCTAGATGTTAGGCCCCTTAAAACAATAATTATCATCATCATCATCTGCAAAGTTAAGGGCCGACCGCGGCGTACACATTATTGGCAATATTATTTCTTTAATAATTGATAATTGGAACTCTACATGGCAGAGTTTTAGAGCCTAGTGATGTGTTTAAAAGCAGACTGAAAGTGTGTGTAAATACTACGATGTAATTACTATAGTATCCAAATTGCGACTTGTGTACATAACGTGTGTTTGAGATTCATCATCATCATCATCATCAGTCTGATGGCAGGTTTCCTCATGGTCGGTCTTTCCACCTTATCCGGTCTTCAGCAGCACGTTTCATCAACTCATAAGATTTATCAATCTTGATGGAATCCAGCATCTGAAACCTTCTTCTTCCTCTTCGGTCTTTCCCTTGGACTGTTCCTTGTAATGCACTTTACACCAAACCATCTCCTCTTAGGCAGTGTCCAATCCAATTCATTTTTATTTTCCTTATCTTCTTTATCATCATTCCTTCCCCTCCTACTTTCTTTATTACCTCCTCATTTGTCTCTTTGTCCTTCCTCCAATCTCTTCCACACCCACATTTCGAAAGCCTCTATTCTTCTCTCGTCTTCTCTCCTAAGCGTCCAAGTTTCCGCTCCATACACTGCTACACTCCAAACAAAACATTTCACTAATCTCTTCCTTAGGCTTACTTTCATTGCTCCACAAAATAATGTTCTTTTCTTACTGAAGGCTTATTTTGCTATTACAATCCTTGTTAGGTAGATTTCATTAGAAAGCTAACTATTGCAATGGGTACCATGTTTCGACTTCCGGAAAATTGCGACATATCTTCGCGTTTCACATCCCCCAGACCTCAAAACCACCGTCAGTTCAAAAGTTTATATATAATTTATGTATATATATATCCGTGAAGAACTATACAGCCTATTTTCATATATCCTGAACTCGGATGGTTAAATCGAGGGAAACATCAATTTAAATATTTATACTTCGCGTCGCCGCCATGTTGGATTTGTGCTCACCAGGTTACTGAAAGTCCTATAGGTGAACTTATGTTCATAGCCTCTATGAACATAAAAATATCAGTTTGATTGCTGTAAAAGATTCGTAGATATTGAGAATCGTCAACATATTTCGGATGCTCGCCATTTTGGATAGTTATATGTATAGGCCGTAGGGTTATGTACCATTAAAGAAAAATTATAGCGTAGCTTCATTATTCAAACTTTCACTTCGATCACATGATTACGACACAAGAAATAATAAATTTTAAAATTTCGCACAGCTGCCATCTTGAGGTTATGTAAACAATTGAACTAAATTCGATGCCAGTGCATTACAATATGTATAATCATTTACTGTACCACATTTCACTGCGCTCAGAGGGTTAAATCACGATAAAAGTTTATTCAAATGTTTCAACTTCGCTTGGCCGCCATGTTCGTTTTGTACTTTACAGGTTTTTGAATGTTACATAGATAAACTTGTAGCAGAGCCCTTTATCATCGTACAGAATTTCAGGGTGATATCTTTAATAGTTTCGGAGATATAGAATGCCAGTGAAATATTTCGCCAGCCGCCATTTTGAGGTTATGTAAACAATTGAACTAAATTAGACGCCAGTGCTTTATAATGTGTATAAATATTTTCTGTACCAAGTTTCATTATGTTTGGATGGTTAAATCGCGGGAAAAGTTTATTTAAAAGTCTCAAATTCGCTTGGCAGCCATGTTGGTTTTGTAGTTACCAGGGTTTTGAAGGTTACTTAGGTGAACGTTTAGTAGTGGTCTTTATCACCGTACAAAATTTCAGGGTGATATCTGTAATAGTTTCGGAGATACTGAATGCTGGTGAAATAATTCGCACAGCCGCCATGTTGGATTGGTGAGACAGAATAAAATTTGAAGGAAACGGTCGAGGTCGGCCAGAATGGGGCTATGATATTACCGAGTTTCATTGAAATCGCTCCAGCCGTTAAAAAGTTATTAGGGGGGGACCCACACACACCTCTCTCACACACACGGACAAAAGGTGATCTCATAAGCCAATTTTTAAAAAATTCAAAATAAGCTAAAAATGAACCCCAAATGACAAGAAGGTTACCATCCCCATAAGACAATAAAATGTTAAAAATATGCATAGAAAGACGAAAAAAGTTAATTTACCTCCAATTGTAAAATACTTTCTCGCAATAAATGAGGTCTGATCCTCCTACGAAAACCTGCATATTTTGCCTATTACAGCCTATCCCCTAGTTTGCCCGGTGAAATCTACCTCCGCCTTCCGGCGTGCCGAGAGGAATTTTTTATTTCTTTAGTGCATGTCATTTCTTGAGTAACCCAACTTCCTTGGTATTTAAAACTATCAACTTGTTCAATTTCGTCTTCTAATTTTATTGTAATTTCTTCACCTTTTCCACCTATGACAATACTTTTTTTGTCATTTATTTTCATTCCTTGGCAGGAGTAGCCCCTCCTGAGGTACGCCGTGAGGTCACAGCACAAACTACACTCCTTGGCAGGAATAGCCCCTCCTGAGGTACGCCGTGAGGTCACAGCACAAACTACACTCCTTGGCAGGTTAGCCCCTCCTAAGGCACGCCGTGAGGTCACAGCACAAACTACATTCCTTGGCAGGAATAGCCCCTCCTGAGGTACGCCGTGAGGTCACAGCACAAACTACATTCCTTGGCAGGAATAGCCCCTCCTGAGGTACGCCGTGAGGTCACAGCACAAACTACATTCCTTGGCAGGAATAGCCCCTCCTGAGGTACGCCGTGAGGTCACAGCACAAACTACATTCCTTGGCAAGAATAGCCCCTCCTGAGGTACGCCGTGAGGTCACAGCACAAACTACATTCCTAGGCAGGAATAGCCCCTCCTGAGGTACGCCGTGAGGTCACAGCACAAACTACATTCCTTGGCAGGAATAGCCCCTCCTGAGGTACGCCGTGAGGTCACAGCACAAACTACATTCCTTGGCAGGAATAGCCCCTCCTGAGGTACGCCGTGAGGTCACAGCACAAACTACATTCCTAGGCAGGAATAGCCCCTCCTGAGGTACGCCGTGAGGTCACAGCACAAACTAAATTCCTTGGCAGGAATAGCCCCTCCTGAGGTACGACGTGAGGTCACAGCACAAACTACATTCCTTGGCAGGAATAGCCCCTCCTGAGGTACGCCGTGAGGTCACAGAACAAACTACATTCCTAGGCAGGAATAGCCCCTCCTGAGGTACGCCGTGAGGTCACAGCACAAACTAAATTCCTTGGCAGGAATAGCCCCTCCTGAGGTACGCCGTGAGGTCACAGCACAAACTACATTCCTTGGCAGGAATAGCCCCTCCTGAGGTACGCCGTGAGGTCACAGCACAAACTACATTCCTAGGCAGGAATAGCCCCTCCTGATGTACGCCGTGAGGTCACAGCACAAACTACATTCCTTGGCAGGAATAGCCCCTCCTGAGGTACGCCGTGAGGTCACAGCACAAACTACATTCCTTGGCAGGAATAGCCCCTCCTGAGGTACGCCGTGAGGTCACAGCACAAACTACATTCCTAGGCAGGAATAGCCCCTCCTGAGGTACGCCGTGAAGTCACAGCACAAACTACATTCCTTGGCAGGAATAGCCCCTCCTGAGGCACGCCGTGAGGTCACAGCACAAACTACACTCCTTGGCAGGAATAGCCCCTCCTGAGGTACGCCGTGAGGTCACAGCACTAACTACACTCCTTGGCAGGAATAGCCTCTCCTGAGGTACGCCGTGAGGTCACAGCACAAACTACATTCCTTGGCAGGAATAGCCCCTCCTGAGGTACGCCGTGAGGTCACAGCACAAACTACATTCCTTGGCAGGAATAGCCCCTCCTGAGGTACGCCGTGAGGTCACAGCACAAACGGAACGAAAGAAGTCCGCGGAGGACCATGCTCACCCTCTTTTTAGCCTATTTTCAATTTTGAAAAAAATAGGCTTATGAGATCACCTTTTGTCCGTGTGTGTGTGTGTGCGCGCGCGCGTATGCGTGTGTGTGTGTGTGTGTGAGGTGTTTGTCTCCCCCTAATAAAATCTAAACGGCTATAGCGATTTCAGTGAAACTCGGCAAGTTCATAGCACTATTCCGGGCGACCCCGACCGTGCCTTTCAAATTTTGTTATGTCTAACCAATCCAACATGGCGGCTGTGCGAAATATTTCACCAGCATTCAATATCTCCGAAACTATTCTGGATATCACCCTGGAATTTATTACGGTGACAAAGGTAACTACTAGAAGTTCATCTATGTAACTTTTGAAAAACTGGTCTCTACATAACCAATATGGCGGCCACGCGAATTTGCGACATTTAAATAGACGTTTCTCGCGATTTAACCAACAAAACGCAATAAAACTTGGTACAGTATATGTTTATACACATTGTAATGCACCGACATCTAACTTCGTTCAATTTTTTCATAACAACAAGATGGCGGATGTGCGAAATATTTCACCGGCATTCTATATCTCTGAAACTATTAGCGGTATTACCCTGAAAGTTTGTACAGAGATAAAGGGCACTATTGGAAGTTCATCTATAAGACTTTCAAAAACCGGTTAACTACAAAACGAACATGGCGGCCAAGCGAATTTGAAAATTTTAAATAGACCTTTCTCGCGATTTAATGATCCAAACGGAATGAAAGCTGGTACAGGAAATGTTTATACACATTGTAATGCACTGGTATCTAATTTAGTTTAATTGTTTACATAACCTCAAGATGGCGGCTGTGCGAATTTCGAAAATTAAGTTTTTATTTCTTGTGTCGTATTCATGCGATCGAAGTGAAAGTTTGAATAATATACCTACGCAATAATTTTCCTTTAATGGTACATGACTCTATGGCCTATACATTTAACAATCCAACATGGCGACCATCCGAAATATTTAGACGGCTCTGCATATCTACGAATCTATTATAGCAATCAAACCGATTTTTTTTATGTTCATAGGGGCATATAGGACTTTAAATAACCTGGTGATCACAAATCCAAAATGGCGGCGATGCGAATTATAAATATTCACATGAACGTTTCTCGCAATTTAACTATCCGAGTGCAGTGAAACTTGGTACAGTAAATCCATATACGAATGTTAATCCACTGCCATCTAATTTATTTGAATTGTTTCCATAACCACAAGATGGCAGCTGTGCGAAATTTTTAAATCTCGTTTTTACTTCTTGTGTCGTAATCATGCGATTGAAGTTTGAATGCTACACGTACACAATAATCTTCATGTAACAGTACATAACTTTATGACCTAAATATATAAAATCCAACATGGCGACCATCCGAAATATTTAGTCGGTTCTCAATATCTACGAATCTATTACAGCAATCAAACTGAAATTTTGTATGTTGATAGTGGCAGTTAACAAAGTAGGATATATGGTCACCAGCCTCCAAGAAGGCGGCTTAAATCAAGGAAAAGCTTTCTGCAAACAACATCGATGCCTACTACAAAACCCGAAGTAGCCAGGATACAGCTATGGCAATCCACCATTCCAGAAGTTTGGATGAAGGTCAAGGAAAGGCTTCCCGCAGGCCACAACAACAACTGGGAAACTTGGCGGTCACTCAACAGACTTCGGACTGGTGTTAATCTCCACAAATGGGGATACCTAAAGGAATCAGAACTCTGTGAGTGTGGGGAGAGACAGACCATGATACACCTGTGTTCCTGTGAACTGTGCCCGTGTTCTTGCACAACACAGGAGTTAATGAAAGGGGTGAGACAGTGGCCCGTTTCTGGGCGAAGACAATCTAATTCGAGACATTGTTGTATATATATCCCTTTTTGATATTGTGTACAATCCCTCTTGTGTATGCTATAGTGCTTTTGACTCGAATAATAAAACATATCCCATATATGTTACAAATGCTTGCAAGCTAGACCCGTAATGATCTACAACATTTGGTCAACTTCTAGAATGCAAGACTCTGTGAATTTGGTATACGGCTCAACCTTACTGAGACCGAGTACCTTGAATGTGGTTCCCAGGCAGATGGGACCATCATAGTGGCTGACACCCCACTACCAAAGGCTTCACATCTCCGATACCTTGGCTACGTTGTGAGACCTGATGGTGACACAGTCTCGGATGCCCGTGCAAGTGCGAATGCTTCATGGATGAATTGACGCCAGGTCACAGGCGTTCTCTGTAACCGAAAGATCCCTTTGCGCCTCAAATCTAAGATCTATCAAACAGTCGTCCGCCCTGTTGCTTTGTATGGAGCTGAATGCTGGCCTAATACAAAGAAACATGAACAAGCCTTGCACTCATTGGAGATGCGGATGCTACGATGGTCCTTGGGAATTACACGGCTGGATCATATTAAGAACGAAGACGTCCGCAATACTCTAGCAATAGCCCCTATTCCAGCCAAAATGAGGGAGACTCCGTTGCGTTGGTACGGGCATGTAGCCCGAGCAAATACAGAGTCCATTGTAAGCAAGTCACTTGTTCTCGAGCTTGATGGACAAAAAGGCGTTGGATGGTTAACCTAAACGACGATATGCGCTTCGTAGGTCTTCGTCCTACAGATGCAGCAAATCGAGAGCGCGGACCACAAAAAATAATTGGGAACAACGCCAGGAAGACGAAGAAGATCTAGGTCTTTGAGATTTCTGTTGGTAATTTGCCACTGAGGAATGAATGAATGAAAATAAGATAATTAAATTTATTAAGAGCATTAAACCTGTTGTTTGAGTCTTCAGTCTTTTGACTGGTTTGACGCAGCACTCCATGCCTCCCTGTCCTGAGCTAATCGTTTCATCTCTACATAGCTACCACACCCTACGTCCGAGGCAATCTGTTTAAGATATTCTAACCTTGGTCTACCCCTAAAGTTCTTGTCCTCGACCCTTCCTTCCATAACTAAGCTTGCTATTCCTGGGTGTCTTAGTATGTGTCCTACCAACCTATCTCTTCCCTTCATTAGCATTCGCCAGAAACATATCTACTCTCCCACTCGTCTTAATACCTCTTTGCTTGTAACCCTATCTACCCATCTGATCTTCATCATTCTCCTGTACCACCACATTTCAAACGCTTCAATTCTCCTCTTTTCTGCTGCACAAATAGTCCAAGTTTCACTTCCTAATACCTAAATCTATATTCGATGTCAACAGAATCCTATTCTGTAAAAATGCTTTCCTTGCCTGAGCGAACCTACTTTTTATATCCTCTTTGTTTCCTCCATCACTGGTTATTTTGCATCATAAGTAACAGAAGTCTCCTACTTCCTTTGGTTTCTCCCCTACCAATTTGATGTCCATAGAGGTTTCTGATTTATTTCGGCTGCATTCCAATAATTTTGTTTTACATTTATTGATTTTCATCATGAATTCAATCCTCAAGACGGAGTCCATACCATTCAAAACTCATTCAAATCCTCAGGCGTGTCGGCCAAGATGACGATGTCATCAGCAAATCTCCGAGTTGAAATTATTTCTCCTTGAATCTTCACTCCCACTTTAAATTTTTCTCCAATTTCCTTCATTGCTTGTTCAATGTAAAGATTAAAAAGAATGGGTGATAAGTTGCTGCCTTGCCATACACCTTTATGAATACCAGCTTTTCTCTCATGTCCTTCAGGTCGACTGACTGCTGTCTAGTTTCTGTATAGATTGTATATCACCCTCCTATCCCTGTACTTTATTCCTATCATTTTCAAAATGTCAAACAATTTAGTCCAATCAACGTTATCAAAAGCCTTTTCTAAGTCTACAAATGCCATGAACGTTCTCTTATCTTTCCTTATTCTACCTTCCAAAATCAGCCGAAGACTTAGTACAGCTTCCCTTGTTCCTACATTTCTCCTGAACCCAAACTGGTCTTCACCTAACTCCGCATCTAACTGGCATTAAACCAACATTGCCATATAGCTTAGTTTTACTATATTCTGTGATGGTCTTTGCCACACAATATTAGGTGGTAACGATGAACATATACTGTCTTCACCAGGATGGTGATAACCATGGGTAGCAAGTCTGGTTACCACGTGCCTTTGATCCTGCTCAGACTGTGTCCATTATCGGTCTATCATTGCACTTGTTAGCCTACTTATCACATTTTGCAAAAATGAGGAAAAAGTAGACTTCTGAGATCGGGCAAATGTGTGTGTGTGTGTCTGTCCTTCTGTCTGTCTGTCTGTGTGTGTGTCCCCCCTATCAACTCCTAAACGGCTGCAGCAATCGAAACAAAATTTGGTAGAAGTAAAGACCTATACCTGAATATCCCACGGCCATATTTGAAAATGATGACAGTGCTACCAACTGCTGAAAAGTCGCAATCGAAATTTGAACTCCATGTTGGATACATTGGAAGGTATGAATGGGAGCTATTTCAAAATTGGCACACGTATAGATAATAATATTGCAATTTAATTTCCAGGAGGCCATATATGGCAGTGTTGCCAAAATGATTATCAGCCTGCTGATAGGTCCAAATTTTAAATGCATATAACTTCTACACTATCAATTGGATTTCAACCAAATTTCGTATGTGCTATGTGTACATAAACAGATATGACTGAGCGTATTCTTAAGAGGCACCAGGGCTGACAACTGTTAATAAATGCTCTCAATATGTTTTATCCAAATACCCATATATCAGAAAGTATGCAAGCCGACAGCTTTAAACTATGCACACGTATAGTACCTGACATTCTATATTAATTTGGAGTAACTTATATACGTCAGTGCTACCAACATGATTCTAAGCCTGCTGAGAGGTCCAACTTTAAATACATGTAACTTCTATACTATCATTTGCATTTCAACCAAATTTCATGTGTGCTATGTGTACCATACCAGATATGACTATGCCGATTCCTAATAATAACCAGGGCTGCCAACTGTTATTAAATACGGTCTCTATTTTTGTTACCCTAATATCAATATATCAGAATGTATGCAAGCCAATAGCTCTAAACTTTGCACACGTATAGTTCTTGGCATTCTAGATTAATTTGGAGTAATTAATATACGTCAGTGCTGCCAACATGATTCTAAGCCTGCTGATAGGTCCAATTTTAAAATGCATGTAACTTCTATACTAACTAATGGATTTCATTCAAAATTTACACAACAATATATCATATTATTTCAGATTATTTCTGACCAATACATGTATGTCATTGTTGCCAACATGATTTTACGCGTGCTGTTAGATCCAATGTTTAACTGCATGTAACGACCATGCTATACACTGGACGTCAACCAAATTTTGTATTCTGTACCTTAAGTGATGGAACTAAGAATATATTCAGTCACCAGGGCTGCCAAATGTAGTTCTATATAAGGCTACATTATGCCAGGTATACAGTATTTCGAATTAGAAATTTTGATATTACCAACTTAATTTCGTCATTCTTCTAGAAAGATCCATATAGATTAATCATTGGCGTGAATCTTAAATTTTAAGAAAAGTAGGCCCTTTAGTTCGTCACGGAACTTCTTGTATCATTAATATCGAGTGGCGCTTGGAATGGTAGCATGAACTGAAGTCTTAAGTCTTCCACGATGAAATTTTCCCTTGCTAATTCATATACTTTCCTTGAGGGTGCATAACAACTCCAATAACTCTCTACAGGTATCTTCTTGGCCTGTCCCTGACAATTTTGATGTTTTTCTTTCAATTTTCTTTTCAAAATTACAAAAATAAAAATAAACAGACGTGATACAGAAAATCTGAAAACAGATATGGATTTAGGGCACTTAACTTAACAAGAATCTGCAATATTTCCACTTGTAGCAGAAATAAGCCACAGTTGTAGTCCTTCAGGCTGGGAATGAGACTTGGAAATTGAGATTTTAGGATAACAAAAAAAGAAAAGAATTATTACACTTTACGTCAATTTAGTGAACTACTTACGACAAAGGATGTGGCCTAACGCTTGGTGTACATGACTTGTTAGAACGAAACCATGCGAGTATCGTCTGTCTTCGTTTTCTGTTGGCGAGGTTTGAGTTTCTTTGAAGTAATTTCATTTGTATAAGGTGCGTTCAAAAAGTAACGAGCCGGAGGCATAATTACAGAAACCAGTACATGTATGTTAGGAGTATTGGCCCTGGCTGTTGAGGCACTTGCCCCACTGTGACATGTGGCGATGAATGGCTGTCCCTTAAAATTCCCTGGACTGCGATGTGAAACAGTTCCGCACGTACAGCTGGACGTCGGCTTCCGAGGTGAATCGTTGGCTTCGCAGAGCCCTTTTCAGGGGACCAAACATGGCGTAATCACAGGGAGAGAGGTCTGGACTGTATGGAGGGTGGCCGAGAACCTCCCATTTGAATTTCTGCAGGAGTGCCGCGACTGTGTTGGCCGTATGAGGTCGTGCATTGTCGTGGAGTGACCACGGCGGCTATGGCGTTCACTGTCACTCGACGGTCCTGGGTAATGAGTGCATCAACCAGCTGTACTTTGTCATCGGTAATGCAGGGGGTGCCCCAGACCGGGCATCATCGGCTAACGACATCCGTCCTTCCCTGAAGGACATGCAGTGTTCGCCGTACACTTGTGACATTCGGCGATGAATGTCCGTTCCCCCTTTCGCTGTCAAAAACCGAACAACACCTCTTTGCTCTTCGGTTGACGCCTCCATGTCACTGTTCGCAATGTGACTGGCAGCGTTGGATGAGTGATGCATGCTGCTGTTCTAGCGACGGGCTATGACCTTCCACACCCTAGTTGGAACCACACCTCGTTACACACACCACGATTAGCCGATGTAGTCACCGGTTTGCGCATTCCAGGCTCGTTACTTTTTGAACGCACCTTATGTTTGTTTTGTCGCTGAGTCTTACTACTTTCTGCTTTTATTATTCCACTTTTGAATATTTTTTGACACACACTAAACTGACAAGTCATGGACACCAAGCGCTGGACCACATTAGTTCATTATGTCTATCACTATGAGCGCTAGTGTTGAAATATGTAGAACACGTTCCATTTTAGAATGTATTTTTCAAAATATAATTTAACCTGGAAATAATTTTTTAAATTTTATTTTGAAATCTGACAGAGCTTTTGGCACTCTGCCGCGTCTTGGCACAAATGTTAAAATAGCTCGTTGTTGTTTGAGACTCCAGTCATTTGACTGGTTTCATGCAGCTGTCCATGCCTCCCTGGCCTCAGCTAATCGTTTCATCTCTACTTAGCTACCACACCCTACATCTGAGGCGATCTGTTTAACATATTCTAACCTTGGTCTACCCCTACAGTTTCTGCCCTCGACCCTTCCTTCCATAACTAAGCTTGCTATTCCTGGGTATCTTATTATGTGTCCTACCAACCTATCTCTCCCCTTCATTAGTAGTTGCCAGAAACATCTCTCCTCTCCCACTAGTCTTAATACCTCTTCGTTCGCAACCCTATCTACCCATCTGATCTTCATCATTCTTCTGTAACACCACATTTCAAATACTTCAATTCTCCTCTTTTCTGCTGTACCAACATTCCAAGTTTCACTTCCATAGAGCGCCACGCTCCAGACAAAGGCTTTCAAAAATTAGTTCCTAATACATAAATCTATATTCGATGTCAACAGACTCCTTTACGGTAGAAATGCTTTCCTTCCCTGAGCTAACCTACTTTTTATAACCTCTTTGCTTCGTCCATCACTGATTATTTTGCTTCCTAAGTAACAGAAGTCTTCTACTTCCTTCAGCTTTTCACCTGCCAATTTGATGTCCATAGAGGTTTCTGATTTATTTCGGCTGCATTCCAGTATTTTTGTTTTACATTTATTAATTTTCATCATGAATTCTTTCCTGAAGATGGAGTCCATACCTTTCAAAAACTCATTCAAATCCTCAGGCGTGTCGGCCAAGATGACTATGTCATCGGCAAATCTCAAAGTTGAAATTATTTGGCCTTGAATCTTCACCCCCACTTTACCTTTTCTCCAATTTCCTTCATTGCTTGCTCAATGTAAATATTGAAAAGTATGGGTGATAAGTTGCAGCCTTGCCTTACACCTTTCTGAATACCAGCTTCTCTCTCATGTCCTTCAGCTCGAATGACTGCTGTGAGGTTTCTGTATAGATTGTATATCACTCTCCTATCCCTGTACTTTATTCCAATCGATATCAAAATGTCAAACAATTTAGTCCAATCAACGTTAACAAAAGGCTTTTCTAAGTCTACAAATGCCATGCTTAACTTTACGTGTTGGCTAAACAGGTCTCTTGAGTCCTCTTAGTACATCATACAACAAGCCTATAATGGCAATAGTGAATTACCATTACAGGTGATTTGCATACGACTGTTTATGTTCGACGATAATGTTCTAACATAAATATTCATAAATATCTGTCGAGTTTCCGCCAACATTCTTTAACTGAACAGAACGCATAGGACGCAGAGAATACCTTGTATTCCACCAAGGCCTCCTCGAATAGCCCACTATGACACTAGCCACGCAGTGAAATTTAAAATAGGAGGCCGTTGAAGTCAGCGCAGGTGTGATACTATCCTTACCTGATTGGTTAAACAGCTGTATCGTAAATGAAAACCTTGAGCTCCGATTCATGGAGAATCTGGTATATGATATTTATATTTCGACATAGTCGAACATAAAAGATACTATATTATAAAAATTGAAATGCATATCAATGTTATAATCAAAAGAATGCAAGGGGTGGGGGGCAACTTCTTGATCTTGGCTGTGCAGCGTTGTGCCTATACACCAGGGAGACGCTTGCTCTACGCACTGTGTTGTACCATACCTTTTATGAACCGACAAAGGTTTAGTTTTATAATGATTTGCTGTTGTAGTCTGGAGGGTTTCTGTGAGAGCTTTACGACGGCGAAGCGAGCTTTATGTTGCAGTAAACATGAACCAACCCGTAGAGCGCCGCCGGTAGTCAAGCGACCTCTTTCAGCTCATTCCTGTTACTCATTCCAATTACGAGAATATGTGCCACATTTTATGTAATTTTTAGCAAAAATGAGGAAAAAGTAGACTTATGAGATCGGGCAAATTTGTGTCTGTCTGTCTGGCTGTGTGTGTGGTGTGTGTCACCCTATCAACTCCTAAACGGCTGCAGCAATCGAAACAAAATTTGGTAGGAATAAAGATCTATACCTGAATATCTCACGACCATATTTGAAAATGATGTCAGTGCTACCAACTGCTGAAAATCGCATTTGAAATTTGAGCTCCATGTTGGAAATCTTGGAAGGTATGAATGGGAGCTATTTCAAAATTGGCACACGTATGGATAATAATATTGCAGTTTAATTTCCAGGAGGCCATGCATGGCAGTGTTGGCAAAATGGTTATAAGCCTGCTGATAGGTCCAAATTTTAAATGCATATAACTCCTACACTATCAATTGGATTTCAACCACATTTCGTATGTGCTATGTGTAATATAACAGATATGACTATAAATATTCCTAAGAGCAATCAGGACTGCCAAATCTTAATAAATGCTGTCTATATTTTTTTACCCTAATATCAATATATCAGAAAGTATGCAAGCCAACAACAGCTCTACACTTTGCACACGTATAGCACCTGACATGCTAGATCCATTTGGAGTAATTAATATAAGTCAATGTTGCCAACCTGATTCTATACCTGCTGATAGACCCAATTTTAAAATACATATAACTTCTATACTAACAAATGGATTTCATCCAAAATTGGCACAACAAGATATCATAATATTTCAGATTACTTCTGACCAGCACACGCATGACATTGTTGCCAACGTACTTTTACGCGTGCTGATAGATCCAATGTCCAACTGCATTTAAAGTCCATTGGACTTCAACCAAATTTTGTATTCTGTACCTCAAGAGATGGAACAAAGAATATATTCAGTCACCCGGGCTGCCAACTGTAGTGCTCTATTAGGCTACATTATGCCAGGTATACAGTATTTCGAACTAATTAAAAATGTCGATATTACCAACTTAATTTCGTCATTATTCTAGATAGATCCATATAGATTAATCATTGGCATGAATCTTAAATTTTAAGAAAAGTAGGCTCTTTAGTTCGTCACGGAACTTCTTGTTAGATAAAAGAATGACAAACTTAAAACTTGAACAAGAACGTCAAAATAGTTTTCATCTGCTTCATCTTCAATAATCCGTAATTACCGGGTGAATCAGCTACCCCAATAACGCGTTTTGTCAGCAAGGTCGACATTCCTCTGCTTTTTCCCTCGATCATAATAATAATGTTAAGCCTATTGTTCTTACGTCCCGTTTAACATCTGCGGCTTTTAGAGTCGCCGGGGTTCCAGAATTTTGCCTCGAAGTGGGTCTTTACCGTGCAAGTAAATCTACTGACACGGCTCCCTCGCTTTTTGCGCACCCTCTGACTGCACCAGGATTTGATCCTGCAACCTTGGGCACATCAAGCGAAAACGTTACCACTGAGCCATACAGATAGGATTTTTTGTAGTGTGGCCTCCTGAGAGGCCGAGTGCAGGTCTTTCTAGTCGACGTCCGTGGGCGACCTGTGCGTCGGGGTGAAAGATGGAATGGATTAAGATGAATGAAATTTGGCAAGGATGTGGAAGGAAGCGGCCGTGGCCTGTCAGAAGGTACCGTCCCAGCATTTGCCAGGTGTTGAAGATGGGAAACCACGGAAAACTATTTCAAGGACGGCCGACGGTGGGGCTCGAACCCACGCGTCTACCGAGTCAGCAGAGAGCTTGGCCCCATTGCCTAAGACTGCGCTTTAGCCCGCGTAGCCAATACTGTCGGTAGCAGATAGTCATAGAAGAAGAAGGAGAAGAAGAAGGAGAAGGATAAAGAAGAAGATGGAAGAGAAGAAGAAAAAGAAAGAGAAGAAGAGGAAGAGGAGAAGAAGGACAGGAAGAGGAGGAAAATAAGGAGAGGCAGAAGGAGATTTGATTTGATTTTGAATTTATTTCCACGGCTACGCTTAGAGCTTAAGAGATCCTTTACAGTAGCGCCCTACATAAAATAAGAGTAGGGCTTATAAAAATAAAACATTTCACTTACATTCACAATATAAATAATAAGGACAAGAAGAATGGGAAGAAATAGGAAAGAGAAGAAAAGAAGATGAGAAGAATAGGAGAAAACATGATAAATGAGATAAAGAGAAGAATGTGGAGAAGAAGAAAACGAAAAAGGAGAAAGCGTTAATATCAAATTGAAGCCAACCATAACGACCAGCCCCTTCTCTGCTGTATCCACTTTAAGGCCTTCTGAAAGCCTGTGATTTTACAATGACTGTACACGTACATTATTAGTGACAAGAGTTAGTGTCCAAACCCACAATCAGCTTAGTTAGTTATTGTTGATTTAAGGAGCGGAACTACGAGGTCATCTGCCCCTCTTAACACAGATTAAAATTTGGAATGCAATTTACAAGATCAGAAATTAATAAAACAAAAAATTAAATAAAACTAATAATTATAAAAATAAACAATAAATTACGGAAAAACACAAAATTGAGAATTCCAAAAAGAACAAGTCTTTGAGTCAATGTTCACTGGAAAATTTAGATTGCTGGCCCTAACCCACTCTCACTTATAAAGCGGATAACGCGATCAGCAGCCACCGCGTCATCGGCTAATATAAGTTTGAGTGTCGTCTGCAAACCAAGGTTTCTTCGTAAGTCAGCAAGATCCACACACTCGGTCACAATGTGGGCCACGGTGAAAAAGGCTCCTCAGGTACAAAGTGGGGGGTCTTCCCTTCTCATCAGGTACGAGTGGGTGGATCTTGTATGACCTATCCTTAGCCTACACAAAATGACGGACTCCCTCCGTGACCGGGAAGAGCTCCGCCACAAGCGAGTAGTTCCCTTGATCGCTCTCAGTTTAATGGGTATTAGGTCAACTAGCCACTGACTCTCCCAGAATCCTCCTCAGGGGCTCACATCTAGTGGGACGAGGGTTGGTGACTGAGCCGGTACAATTTTAAGATCCGTTCGACGTTATTTCCATCTAGCGGTCTCTAGTAATACATCTAAGAGATCGTAATTTCCGCACGTCTAAAAAAGGAATGCGCCCGCGTTGGAGAACTAATCCTTGTCTAAGAAACACGCCTTCGGCGATTGTTATCGCGCCTGAATTGTTATCGCGAGGAGAATTTGATGATCGTCTGCCGTTATAACTGCCACTACCAGCAAATCTATTCTAATGTTCCGAGATGCCCTTTATAATATGCTTTAAGAAGATATAAATGTTGGGGAGACACTACGCGATTCCGGTTTTGTCCCATAGTGAAGAATTCCGTAAATATGGAGTTGTCATAAAATAAAGTTATTATCAGTGAACTTCCAGAACGTCTCGGAGTATCAGCTAAGAGGAAATGGTCCTTGTATCTATTCTGTTTTAATGTGTCATGTTTTGAAGAAAACTGATCACGATATCTATATACTCCCCAACTTTCAGTGTTAAAAGTTCCGTAATTTAATCTGCTAAGGTAGGGTTAAACTGGAGACCGTTCGTGTTTCTCTATAAAGTTATTTGGTGTTTATTTTGTCCCCAGTTTGTTTATATACGCACGTAGTGGAGAATCAAATTGCTTGTTTATGGGTTTATTAATTTAAATGGGTGCTTGTTGTTGTTGTTGTTTCTTTTCCGTATCTAGTCGAGTTTTATTTTAGTGCGTGTTACTTGCGTTTGTTTAATGTTGTGAAACGCGATTGTATTTATGACAGATGTTTCTTACCAGTTCCTAACCCCTTGCAAGAGTATGGGATCTTTCAGGGACCTTTAGGGGCTGGTATTCTTTAGGTTGGTTCGCGATATTAATTGTGCCTAGACGTAGGAGGGTGTGTTGTTCATTGCTTTGGATGTAATATCTTTTTGTTGGAACACACACCAGTTTATTTTATGTTTCAAGGGTTTGTTTTTATCATGCTTGTCATTCGTGCACTCCAAGGATGGCCGATTAGGTTTTCTTTTTATCCTTGGAGACTGGGCAAGCATTATCTATGTATGTTTCAGAAATATGTTTCATTTACAATCACGGTTCTAGACTTATTTTTAAGGGTGGGTTTATATCGTTTGTTTAATTGGGAATTTGACAGAAGGTCGAGGGTCATGTTTAGTGTTGTTCTGTTTTGTTGTGGCCTTCAGTCAGCAAGCAACGCGTGATCCCATTACGTTCTTAAATCAGGTATATTGGTTACTCTTCCGAGATGATGGAATGTGTGTTCGTTGTACGTGCCCGGGACTGCAATTGACGCTTATTTGGCATCCCGCAAGGTAACTGAACCTTGTGCTTTCATTCGAGAGAAGTTTTATTCTACCAGCTCATGAAATCGTTTTGTTTTATCTTCATTTGGGATTTGCTTGTTTTAATTTTACTGAACTGATCTATGTTTATTTGCTGAGTTTGTATGTCACGGCACGTCATGTGAAGTTGTGTACTTATTCTGTGTTTATTGACGTGTCATTTAAGGGTCGTTGCTGTTGTTGGTTGTTTCTTTGGGTAGCTCGGCGTGACATACAGTTTAATGTAAGGGTGGTCGGATAGACAGTTCGTGGGAGACACGATTTCGTGTACTTCTAAGAATGATGCTTCTGACTACCTTCTTGTTGTCAGCCTGTGGTGGAACGAAACGCGCTATTAACACTATTGTTAATTTCTGCCCCAATATTGAACGATCTCCAGAGACTTAGGCATTCTCCTCGTCGTCGACATTCTCCTTTTATAGATCTTTATTGTGTGTTTTACGTTTTATCGTTTTACTGTTTTATTATACCATGTACATATTTTATTTCAGGCCCATCATCCCTCATCTTACCATTTCATGCATTCTCACGTCCCCTTTTGCAATGTCTTGTCTTTTTGATATTACATTTATTTTACAACCTCTACTCGAAATGTGTAGTCATTGGATGGTCGGTGCTCCATCTAGTTCACCATGTGTTAAAGGTCTCGACTTAGGTCTCAGGTCCACGTCCTCGACACCTGCACGCCACAGTGACCACGGGGCTCCAGCTGAGTCCGGCATTGCTTCCACTTACTTGTGCCAGGCTCCTCTCCGTGTTCTTTCCTGTCGACCTCACTTGGTCAACTCTTGTTCTTTTCCGAACGCGACGGTATTTGGGCACCCGAGGCCTAGGGAGTCTCTTCCTTTCCCGCCTTAATTGGCCCTTGTCTCATCTTTTCTCACACCCTCCTTCTGGGAGGGTTCAGCCTTCTTTTCCTTTTCATGTTATCTCCTGCCTTCTGCTCAAGGCCCTCAAGGAGGCAGGGTGTGTGTAGCCCCACCACTTCTGGTGCACCCTGGATATTGCTAAACGCTCAAGGGCTCACGGCTGGTGAATTCGGGAGATGGCGACGCCGAGGGATTCCTGAGCTGGGTCTGGGTTTTCCCCTTTTATCCGTTACCTGTGGGGTGGACCCTCTCCTCTTTCACTTTCCTCTCTGCGATTTATGCCTCTCCTTCCTCCAAGTCCCTCAATCCGCATTCTTCTAGGGTTGAGGGTATTTCTTTTCCTCCTGTCCTTTATTTGCCTTATTCTCCTTTTGTTCACCATTTCTTCTTCTAGTATATAAGTTAGCAGTTAGTTTTAGTTATAGTTTACTTTTCATTATTATCTTCACGATCACCCAAACCATTAGGGGCCGATAACCTAGATGTTAGGCCCCTTAAAACAACAATTATCTTCATCATCATCATCTCCCACAATGCCAGTACTTGTCGGCGTATTGGCCAGTGTCATAATTGGGACTCGAACCTCTGATCTCCCCAACTACTGCAGTCTCAGACTCATAGTGAGCTTGTGGATGTATTGATTATTTGATTCATGGTTGTTTCTTAGTGTCTCCTGCCCTATGCAAAGGAAATAAAGACATGACATCTATTTGGGAACACATTAGTATTGACACCAGCGTTGCACTGAGAGTCACACTACCCAAGAGACAGCTGTGAGATGCGTGTGGTCGGTGACTCCTTGTTCTGGGACAACTAACTAGCATGTCTCCTGGATTATAAGCTTGTCTTCGTCCTGTGTGACAGCCCCTTCTCTCGTGTTCACCGGAGCGTCACCCCAAACGATCCCCTATTCAATCCCCTAAGTAGATGAGCTTTGTCAGCACTGCGATCCTTCAGACAGCACAAAGAACGTTCTTGCTGTCCTGCGTTTTTAGTCCAGGCTTATGAGTCCAAATCTTGTCCGTGTGCAACCCTTCTTTCACGAACAGCTTATGTTCGACTTGACCTAAGTTATTGCTGGTCAGTTAGCGCCATCTCCAGATATCTCAATCGTGTCTTTCAAATTTACATTATCGTCAACAATCCAACATCGCGGGCACGTGAAGCATTTCACCAGTACTCTGAAGTATTCTCCAGAACTCTTGTAGTAATCAATCTTAAGTTTTGTATGATGAAGTACGACTTTCTACTAAGTTCATGACTTGCAACAACCTGATAAAAACTAAAACAACAAGGCCGCCACGCGCAATTAAATGGGCTATTGAAATCGATCTTTTCGGTCATTCATTCATTCTGAAACTATTGTCGTTGTTGAGTCTTCAGTCTTTTGACTGGTTTCATGCAGCTCTTCATGCCTGGCTGTCATGAGCTAATCGTTTCATCTCTACATAGCAACCACACCCTACATTCGAAGCAATCTGATTAATATATTCTAACCTTGGTCTACCCCTACAATTCTTGTCCTCGACCCTTCTTTCCATAACTAAGCTTGCTATTCCTGGGTGCCTTAGTATGTGTCTTACTAACCTATCTCTTGCCTTCATAAGCAGTCGCCAGAAACATCTCTCCTCTCCCAGTCGTCTTAATACCTCTTATTTGTTATCCTATCTAGCCATCTGATCTTCAAACGTTTCAATTTTCCTCTTTTCTGCTGCTCCAACAGTTCTAGTTTCACTTCCATAGAGCGCCACGCTCCAGACAAAGGCTTTCAAAAATGACTTCCTTATACCTAAATCTATATTCGATATCAACAGATTCCTTTTCTGTGGGAATGCTTTCCTTGCCTGTGCCAACCTACTTTTTATATCCCCATTGCTTCGTCCATCACTGGTTATTTTGCTTTCTAAGTAACAAAAGTCTTCTACTTCCTTTAGTTTTTCACCTGGCAATTCACATACTCACTTACCCTATTTATAACTCCTGTCCTACTCTGTAATGTACTAACAAGGGGAGGATACGAAGCATGGGTCATCGATTCGAACCATCTTTAGTTCACGTGTAGGACATGACCAGACGCAAGTAGTAAGACGCGCTTCTCAGCCGTTTCCGAGAGATTAATTATTCGGTGCGTTGTACGCTAGCAAGATTCCAACAAGCGCGTGGTGCAGCGGTAAGAGCCCTGCTTCGTAACCACGGGATCCCTGGATCCAATCCCAACGGCGAGTCGTTGCAGTGTGTTGTGGATTTTTCTTTTTATAACCATTGGCAATTCACAACCAATACGCATTGCGTGAGTCATTGCTTGCGGGGTGGTCTGATGGTTCACAGACGTGTAATGAACGGAACAGACTGGGCCTTCAATGTAGAAATGTATACATATGATAGAATACACCTGACCGTGTATAATACCAATGTATTTGCAATGCCGATACTGTACATTATGTAATCTCACAAACGTTGACCCCCATACGATGATTTCAGGATCCCTTTTCCCGCTCACATAACACGTTATTACAATTGACTGCAAAATAAACATTGTTCACAACACCGACATTGTTATGAATTGCCAAAGTTTACAACAACAAAAAATACACAACGTACTGCAAAATCTCACCGGTGGGATTCCATCCAGGGATCCAGTGGTTACGAAGCAGGGCTCTTTCCTCTGCACCACGCGTTCCTTGGTATCCTGGTCGCGTGCAACGCTCATAGACGACGCACTGCAATTGCAATTAATTAATTAATTTCTACTTGCACCTGGTATACGCCTGGTCATGCCCTACACGTGTACTAAAAATGGTTCGATGACCCATGCTTCGTATCCTCCCCTTGTAAGATATGTAGTAGTGTTCTAGTACTACAGAACCTTGTAAGATTTCTGGTTCAGATCGTTGGAGGTGTGATTTTAAAATTTTCTTGAAATAAATACCCTGACGTGTCATGAGATTCACAGCGTGCAAGTCTTCTTCGGCAATTGCTCAGATACGGGCGATATTGTGTGCCTTAGAGCAGTAGACTATCTGTTCTGTTACACGTCTGGGATTGTTTTACGGTGGACTGCTTCGTAAATTTCACTTTATATTACCCGTTAGAAATGTGAGCTCTTGTTCGTCTTGATGAGTTCATGTTCAGTTGACTGACGCAGTGTAAGCTGTAAGTCATTTGTTTACGGAGCCTATGGCCTCGTCTTCAGTTTCGCTGTCACATAATCTGATCAAGAGACTCCCCGAGGAGTTCTTGTCAGTGAAGAACATTTGCTCTGTTGAGTCCCGTAGGAAGGCGCTCTACAAATACTGAAGAAGGTGTGTGTTTGTATCCAGCACAAGTGCTCTACAGCAGAGTCACTAGATAGTCATGTGTTTGATGCTTTGCGGGTATATTTCCTACCTTAACTTGCTGCCTCTCATTCAATATCTTCATTATGTTACGGACACTGTCATTTGCCAAGGTGAAAATACTCCTTCCCTCCCTCCCTCCTTCCTTCTCTCCCTCATTCCTTCTCTCCCTCCTTCTTCCCTCCTTCCCGCCCTCCCTCCTTCCTTCTCTCCCTCCCTCCTTCCATCTCTCCCTCCTTCCCTCCCTCCCTCCTTCCTTCTCTCTCTCTCCCTCCTTCCTTCTCTCCCTCCTTCCTTCTCCCCCTCCTTCTTCCCTCCCTCCCTCCTTCCCTCCCTCCTTCCTTCTCTCCCTCCTTCTTCCCTCCTTCCCGCCCTCCCTCCTTCCTTCTCTCCCTCCCTCCTTCCATCTCTCCCTCCTTCCTTCTCTCCCTCCTTCCTTCTCTCCCTCCTTCCTTCTCTCCCTCCTTCTTCCCTCCTTCCCTCCCAACCCTCCTTCCTTCTCTCCCTCCTTCTTCCCTCCTTCCTACCCTCCCTCCTTCCTTATCTCCCTCCCTCCTTCCTTCTCTCCCTCCCTCCTTCCTTCTCTCCCTCCCTCCTTCCTTCTCTCCCTCCTTCCTTCTCTCCCTCCTTCTTCCCTCCTTCCCTCCCTCCCTCCTTCTCTCCCTTCTTCTTCCCTCCTTCCCTCCCTCCCTCCTTCCTTCTCTCCCTCCCTCCTTCCTTCTCTCCCCCTTTCCTTCTCTCCCTCCTTCTTTCCTCCTTCCCTCCCTCCATCTTCCCTCCGTCCCTCCTTCTTCCCGCCTTCTCTCCCTCCTTCCTTCTCTCCCTCCTTCCTTCTCTCCCTCCTTTCCTCCTTCCCTCCCTCCCTCCTTCTTCCCTCCTTCCCTCCTTCTTCCCTCCTTCCTTCTCTCCCTCCATTCCTCCTTCCCTCCCTCCTTCTTCCCTCCTTCTTCCCTCCTTCCTTCTCTCCCTCCCTCATTTCCTTCTTCCCTCCCTCCTTCTTCCCTCCTTCCCTCCTTCTTCCCTCCCTCCTTTCCTTCTTCCCTCCCTCCTTCATCCCTCCTTCCCTCCCTCTTTCCTCCTTCCCTCCCTCCTTCCCTCCTTCCCTCCTTCCTTCTCTCCTTCCTCCCTTCTTTCCCTCCCTCCTCCCTTCTCTCTTTCATTAGCCTCGTGAGGACAATTGAGTGGCTGTCTGACAGTGAGTCAGCTCCCCGATCACGAAAACCAAGATTAACGGTCAAGGAGACCCGATACGCCGATCACGCGTCACCCCAATATCTGCAGGCCAAATAGCTGGGCAGTGGTCGCTTGGTAGGCCTAGGCCCTTCACGAGCTGTAGTGCCAGGGGTTATTATTATTATTAGTATTATTCTCTCCTTCTTATTAACAAAGCTGCACACACACGTGACTGGTCTGACGAACATACAAATGCTTGTTGCACCTCGACTGGCCAGCTAAATCACCCGATCTTAATCGTGTGCGGCTATTTGAAATAGTAAGCGAAACGTGCAGGAGCTGTTTTACGGCATAAGAACGATGTCTTCAGGAGGTGACTAATTGCTTTGACCGTGGGTTTAGCTGTATTGCGTTTAACTGCTTGCTACGGTGACCATGTATGCTTGCATTCAGGGGAAACTTCTATATATAAGGTGCGTTCAAAAAGTAACGAGCCGGAGGCTGTAATGCGCAAACCGGTGACCACATCAGCTAATCGTGGCGTGTGTAACGAGGTGTGGTTCTGACCAGAGTGTGGAAGGTCACAGCCCGTCGCTAGAGAGCACGCGTGCACGTCACATGACGATACAAAGCGAGCAGCAGCATGCATAAATCGTCCAACACTGCCAGTCGCATTGCAAACAGTGACATGGAGGCGTCAAACGAAGAGCAGAGAGGTGTTTTTCGGTTTCTGACAGCGGAAGGAGTAGGGGGAACGGACACTCATCGCCGAATGTCACAAGTGTACGGCGAACACTGCATGTTCCTTGCAAGGGTCAAGGCGTGGCACAAGCGCTTCAGGGAAGGACGGGTGTCGTTAGCCGATGATGCCCGGTCTGGGGCACCCCCCTGCATTACCGAAGACAACGCCCAGCTGGTTGAGGCACTCATTAACCAGGACCGCCGAGTGACAGTGAATGCCATAGCCACCGTGGTCGGATTGAGCGTCGGAAGTGTGCACACCATCATGAAGGAACGACTGCACTTGCGCAAAGTGTATGCCCAATGGGTGGCCCACAGTCTTCAACCACACCAGGAAGTATGTCTAATGGGCTACTGTCTTGGTCTTGGTTGGACGATTGATGCATGCTGCTGCTCGCTTTGTATCGTCACGTGACGTGCACGCGTGCCCTCTAGCGACGCGCTGTGACTTTTCACGCTCTGGTCGGAATCACACCTCGTTACGCACGCTACGATTAGCCAATGTCGTCAGCGGTTTGCGCATTACAGCCTCCGACTCGTTACTTCTTAAACGCACCTTATAAAACCAACCTATAGCAAGCGTTCAAATGCTGCTGTTTTGTATCCTGGAGGATCTCAGTTAGATATACATTAGTACCGAGTATTGATATACGAGGACGGGTTTACCAAGTTAAGAAAAATAGACCCGTAAATGTGATGCCGAAAACATGAAGGAGGATGAGTAGAATCAGCTAAAGTTATCACAATCAACGATAATGAATTAGTGGCCGTAATACTAGAAATTATTTAAGACACACAATCGTTTGCATAGGAAATGAAAATTTCACGTCATTGCTTTCATTCTGAACTACCGACTTCCTGAAGGCTGGTTTCATGTGATACCTTCGCAACGCACACTGATATCTGTATCGTAAGTAAGAAACAGACTAACGAACGATCTTTCCAATAATAGAATCTTTGTCCGCCTCCTCCGAGAATCAACCTGCTCTCGATGTAGGGAATGTGAGGTTTCTGTACGCTCAGATATTCATGTATCGCTGGAAGCATGTGGCTATAACATTCACAACCTGTATTTCCTTACATCGCACTCAATTCTGATTTCCATTCTAAGCTGGGTGTAGCTTGTCAGAGCTCTCTGTGGGCGATGCTGACAAACTCCGATAGCAAGCATATTTTCTGTCTGAGCAAAGCGACCATCCCTTTGCTGTCACCATTGCGGTTCTGGTTAGATTCCTGGGTTCTACGCACCATTTGGAATGCCATCTACAATGATGATGATGATAATTGTTGTTTTAAGGGGCCTAACATCTAGGTTATCGGCCCCTAATGGTTTGGGTGATCGTGAAGATGATATTGAAAAGTAAACTATAACTAAAACTAACTACTAACTTATATACTAGAAGAAGAAATGGAAAACAAAAGGAGAATAAGGCAAATAAAGGACAGGAGGAAAAGAAATGCCCTCAACCCTCGAAGAATGTGGATTGAGGGACTTGGAAGGAAGGGGAGCCATGAAAGGCAAATAGGAAAGTGAAAAAGGAGAGAGTCCGCCCCACAAGTAATGGATAAAAGAGGAAAAACCAGACGCAGCTCAGGAATCCCTCGGGGTCACCAACTCCTGAACTCACCAGCCGTGAGCCCCTGAGGGTGTAGCACTATCCAGAGTGCACCAGAAGTGGTGGGGTTAGACACACCCTGCCTCCTTGAGGTCCTTGAGCAGAAGGCAGGAGATAACATGAAAAGAAAAAGAAGGCTGACCCCTCGCTGAAGGAGGGTATCAGAAAAGATGAGACAAGGGCCAATTAAGGTGGGAAAGGAAGAGAATCCCTAGGCCTCAGATGCCCTAATACCGTCGCGGTCGGAAGAGAACAAGAGTTGACCAAGGGAGGTCGACAGGAAAGAAGACGGCACAAGTAAGTGGAAGCAATGCCGGACTCAGCTGGGGCCCCGTGGTCGCCAACCCACGTCCCTCTATATGTGAGCCCCTGGGGGGCATCTACAATAGATAGAACTCTACTGGATGAGCAGTGGTTCTAGACGCTCATTTTTCTACTATTTTGTTGTTGTTACTTCATTATAGAGTTCGAAGCCATTTTCAGTGTTGCCCAAGTAAACAAAAGTTTGGTGCTTTTCAGTCGGTCAACACGAGAGATGGGCTATTCCCTAATGCAGAACAGAATTATCTCTCTCTCTCTATTCGTTCGACTCTCCGTGACCCCATGTGCTAGACTACGCCAATTCCTTCTGTCCTGCGCTGCCTCTCGAAGATTTTCCATGCTAGAATTTAGTGCCTCTGTGATGCCATCTATCCATCTCCCCCTTCTTCTTGTGCCTTTTATCTTTTCCAGCACAAAAACATTACATGAGATTAATAAATACACTTGGATGACCAGTTTCGATCATCATCGGATCCATTACACCTAGGCTATAAAATCTATGTCTGAAAGTTTGGGTGAAAATATATACAATATATACACTTATTTAGTTGAGTCAATGCAACTCGTCAGTATTTGTTAGTAGTGGTCTTTGTCATGTTTTGTACAGATACTGGAAGTGGTGATTGCCCTCCGGAATTTGCCTGTTTGGAGTGAATATGTGGTTGTTGTAAATGGTCAATTCTGATTGTATTGTACAGCCTACTTATCTGGTTGAGTCCTGCGCGGTCCTGTTGAGAACAGTTCACTTGGTCGTTTTATTCTCGAGAATGGTTTGTATAAAACAGACAGTGAGCCACAACAGTTATGTCATATTTGGATAAAACGAGATAAAACTGTGATAATGTTCTTTGAGTCTTCAGTCTTTTGACTGGTTTGATGCAGCTCTCCATGTCTCCCTTTCCCGAGCTAATCGTTTCATCTCTACATAGCCACCACACCCTACTTCCGAGGCAATCTGTTTAACATATTCTAACCTTGGTCTACCCCTACAGTTCTTGTCCTCGGCCCTTCTTTCCATAACTAAGCTTACTATTCCTGGGTGTCTTAGTATGTGTCCTACCAACCTATCTCTTCTCTTCATTAGCAGTCGCCAGAAATATCTCTCCTCTCCCAATCGTCTTAATACCTCTTCGTTTGTAACCCTATCTACCCGTCTGATCTTCATCATTCTCCTGTAAAACCACATTTCACACGCTTCAATTCTCCTGTTTTCTGCTGCACCAATAGTCCAAGTTTCACTTCCATAGAGCGCCACCTCCAGACAAAGGCCTTCAAAAATGACTTCCTAGTACCTAAATCTAAATTCGATCTCAACAGATTCCTTTTCTGTAGAAATACTTTCCTTGCCTGAGCTATCCTATTTTGTATATCCTCTTTGCTTCGTCCATCACTGGCTATTTTGCTTCCTAAGTAACAGAAGTCTCCTTCTTCCTTTACTTTTTCACCTGCCAATAATAAGGATCGATAAAATAAATAAGCATTTTGAACAATACAATGTGAACAATAAAGGCATAAAAAGACTAAAACCCCTGGCACCACAGCCTATGAAGAGTCTGAGCCTACCTAGCGACCGCTGCCCAGCCATTTGGTCTGCATATTATGCGGTGACGCGTGGTCAGCGCGTCGGGTCCCCTCGGTCGTTAATCTCGGACTCCGTGAACGGGGCGACAGATTCTCAATTGTCCTCACGAGGCTGAGTTCACCCCGTTCCAGCCATCACGTCAGTTTCTAAAATCCCTGACGGAGCCGGGAATCGAATCCGGGGCATCCGGCATAAAAACACTAAACCTACGATAAAAACTTAAAAATTATCCACTCTCCCTGATGAACCGGATGCCGAGGTGAGCTGACAGAACAAGGAAGTTTGAGAGTCCTTCGCACATGAGCTAGGTCCATAGAGAATGTGTGCCACGGTAAGGTGGGCACCTCACACAGGGGGGGTTCTCTCTTTAACGAGTGAGAGTGCGTAGCAATCCCTTGGCCGATCCGGAGTCGATTGAATGGCACAGCTTTTTTGTTCCTTGATTTCCATAGCGCTCTAAGAAACAACAAAACTCGACATGCAAGTTACCCTCTGGGCGTCAAATTACAATGCTTGCTCCCGGCACCCGAGACCATACGATATTATTATTTGTAGTAGTAGTAACATTACTCTCAGACGCTTGAGATACCGCAGACTCTTCTAGAGAAGGTACCGGTATGTAATGAAATCAGCGACTCCCAATTTGATGAGGAAGTTTGAGAACGAAGCGATGTAATTGAGAATTCCTTGGAGTGCGATAATTCTCCTCGGTATAGGCTCGTAGTTAAGCCTCGGGATCTTGTATCCTGCTGAAATCGTTACTTCAAATTCGGTTGTGATCTACAGTGGTTACCATGCCAACCATGCTCTTCAAATGGGACACGTTCGTTTCCCACCTGGACGTAGTTTTAAGTTGTTTCCCACCTCTGCTCTAGGACCACGGCCGCCTCCTGCCCAATGCTCACATGATTTACAGCCCTGACAGACCTTTAAGACCATTAATTTATTTCATATAAAAATAAAACAAGTAGTTCCGTGAAGAACTATACAGCCTATTTTCATATATCCTACTTATGTTAATTGCCACTATCAACATACAACATTTCAGTTTGATTGCTGTAATACATTCGTTGATATTGAGAACCGACTAAATATTTCGGATGGTCGCCATGTTGGATTTTATATATGTAGGTCCTAGAGTTATGTACTGTTACTTGAAGATTATTGTGTACGTGTAGCATTCAAACTTCAATCGCATGATTAGGACACAAGAAGTAAGAAGGAGATTTTAAAATTTCGCACTGCTGCCATCTTAAGGTTATGGAAAAAAATAATTAGATGCCAGTGGATTAACATTTGTATAAGGATTTACTGTACCAAGTATCACTGCACTCGGATGGTTAAATTGCGAGAAACGACCTTGTGAATATTTATACTTCGCGTCGCAGCCAAGTTGGATTTGTGATCACCAGGTTATTGAAAGTCCTATAGCCCCAATGAATATTTAAAAAATCAGTTGCTGTAATAGGTTGTCATGTTGGAATGTTAAAAGTATAGGCCATAGAGTCATGCACCATTAAAGGAAAATTATTGCGTAGGTTCATTATTCAAACTTTCACTTCGATCGGATGATTACGACACAAGAAATAAAAACTTAATTTTAAAATTCGCACAGCCGCCATCTTCAGGTTATGTAAATAATTGAACTAAATGAGATGCCAGTGCATTACCATGTGTATAAACATTTCCTGTACCAGATTTCATTGCGTTTGGAACATTAAATCGCGAGGAAGGTCTATTTAAATTTTCATCTTCTCTTGGCCGCCATATTCGTTTTGTAGTTAACCGGTTTTTGAAAGTCATATAGATGAACTTCTAGCAGTTCCCTTTGTCACCGTAAAAAAATCCAGGGAGATATCGGGAATAGTTTCGGAGATATTGAATGCTGGTGAAATATTTCGCACAGCCGCCATGTTGGATTGGTGAGACGTAACAAAATTTGAAGGACACGGTCGGGGTCGTCCGGAATAGTGCTATGAACTTACTGAATTTCATTGAAATCGCTCCAGCCATTTAGAAGTTATTAGGGGATACACACACACACACACACACAACCATGACACACACACACGCGCACACACACGGACAACCGGTGATCTCATAGGTTTTTTTTTTTTTTTTTCAAAATTGAAAATAGGCTAAACATCCTGGTCATACACTCTCGTACAAATGTTTCCATGGTGATTTTCAAAGTGAATGTGATACCCTTTTTCGACCTGTCCTTATCATACTGTAATAATATAATTTAATTACAGGTTAAACCAATGAGTAGGAATTGTAAGACAATTCATAAAAGGGAAAGATGACCTCGAAGTTCCGCCCCTTAAAATCCCAATAACTAACTAACTAAAATTCATAAAATGTATTTCTGAATTGTGAAAAAGAATAACTTGGCCTCTTATGCATCTGTTTATGCAGAAACCATTGTGCTCAGACATTTAATTTTGAATTAAGACTTTGTTATTGAAAAGAAAAACTTCCTTAGTTATTTTTTAAACTTTTCAGAAATTGTCAAATGATGAGGACATTTTGGGAATGTGACTTCTTGTGCCAAATCGGTCATTGCAGTTATTGTTCTGCAAAAAAAAAAAGAAGGAACACTAAGGTAAATAAATTGGTTCAACCACGGCCGAGAATTTTTAAGAGCGTTAAAAATCCCTCAGTGTGCGTTGCTTCGAAGGGGAAGTAAAGCCAGTGGTCCCATGGCATAGATTTATGGCATGATAAATAACCTTCAACTATCTACACTTGTGTCAAGCCAAAAATTGTAGATTAGAATTGATAACGCTCCATTAGTTCCAACGTTCGACGCCAGGTGCTGACTGCGATGCCATTGTGTTTCATTGCTCATTATTTGTAGGGTCGAACATCAATTCTCCTCGATTTTCCTTAATTCCACTCGGTCCTCCAAGGGACCCAAAAATGAGTTCCTTAACTCCGCTCAGACTTTGACAAGGGGTCGGCAAAGGTGTTATCCCCAATGACGTAAACAAATGCCATAACCCTCCTGCTCGCATTATGGAACATTATAACTTATGGCAGAAAATACAAGTGATTTAAAATTAATTAATTAATTAATTAATCATAATATTCTTTTAAATAAGTCTGCCAAGTTTTCTATTTTTTCTACAAATTTTATGCATTGTTCTTAACATGTGCATAATTAAATGTTTGTATGTTTTTAACCTAGTCAGACATTATTAAATTAAATTAGATAATAGGTGCAGCCTATAATTTGTACCTAAACAAGAAGTTCCGTGAAGAACTATACAGCCTACTTTTCATGCCAATGATTATTCTACAGTATATGAACCTATCTAGAACAATGACGAGATTAAGTTGGTAATATCGAAATATCTAATTAGTTCAAAATATACCTGGTATAATGTAGCCTAATAGAGCACTACAGTTGGCAGCCCTGGTGACTGAATATATTCTTAGTTCCACCTCTTAAGGTACAGAATACAAAATTTGGTTGAAGTCCAATGGACGTTACATGCAGTTAGACACTGGATCTATCAGCACGCGTAAAAGCATGTTGCCAACAATACCATGCGTGTGCTGGTCAGAAATAATCTGAATTATTATGATATCTTGTTGTGCCAATTTTGGATGAAATCCATTTGTTAGTATAGAAGTTATATGTATTTTAAAACTGGACATATCACCAGGCATAGAATAATGTTGGCAACACTGCCCTGTATTAATGAGGTACTCCAAATTAATCTAGAATGTCAGGTGCTATACGTGTGCAAAGTATAGAGCTGTTGGCTTGCATACTTTCTGATATATTGATATTAGGGTAAAAAGAATATAGACAGCATTTATTAACAGTTGGCAGCCCTGATTGCTCTTATGAATACTTATAGTCATATCTGTTATGGTACACATATCACATACGAAAGTTGGTTGAAATCCAACTGATAGTATAGAAGTTACATGTATTTAAAAATTGGTACTATCAGCAGGCTTATAATCATGTTGGTAGAACTGACGTATATAAGTTACTCCAAATTGATCTAAAATGTCAGAATATACGTGTGCATAGTTTAAAGCTGTTGGCTTGCATACTTTCTGATATATTGGTATTTGGATTAAAAAAATAGTGAGAGCAATTATTAACAGTTGGCAGCCCTGGTGGCTCTTTAGAATACGCTCAGTCATATCTGTTTATGTACAGATATTACATACAAAATTTGGTTGAAATCCAATTGATAGTGTAGAAGTTATATGCATTTAAACATTGGACCTATCAGAAGGCTTAACATTATTTTGGCAACACTGTCATGGTTGGCCTCCTGGAAATTAAACTGAAATAGTATTTTCTACATGTGTGTCAATTTTGGAATAGCTCCCATGCATACCTTGCAAGATATCCAACATGGAGCTCAAATTTCTAGTGCGATTTTTCAGCAGTTGGTAGCACTGACATCATTTTCAAATATGGACGTGAGCTATTCCGGTGCACATCTTTACTCATACTAAATTTGGTTTTGATTGCTGCAGGCGTTTAGGAGTTGATAGGGGGGGACACACACACAGCCAGACAGACAGAAGGACAGACAGACAGAAGGACAGACAGACAGACAGACACACATTTTCCCGGATCGATCTCATAAGTCTACTTTTTCCTCATTTTTGCAAAATGTGAAAAGTAGGCTAAAAATACTTTCGATATCAGCTGCGGATGCCTAAAACTGAAAAATCAGCTGCATTCAAGTATTCACTCATGCGCTGCATAAGGTGTATGACCCGGCCCTTGGAATGCGAGCAGGAGGGTTATGACATTTGTTTACGTCATTGGGGTTAACCCCTTTGCCGACCCCTTGCCAAAGCCTGAGTGGAGTTGAGGAACTAATTTTTGGGTCCCTTGGAGGACCGAGTGGAATTAAGGAAAATCGAGGGGAATTGATGTTCGACCCTACAAATAATGAGCAATGAAACACAAACCCATAAATCCTATTTCACTGCAATCGTCTTTTAGTGGTTCTAAAATGAGTAATGGGGCTACGACCATCTTCCATGAATAACCGCTTAATCAGGTTTTTGTTCCGCACGCACTGATGCAGTCATCAAATTAACAGACAATTACACAGGGTTTAATGACCACGATGTCAAAGCCCTAACAGCAACAGAACGGCACTCTTTTTGGTCATACTGGGGCAGATATATGAACGACATTCAAAATCAGAGTGCTACATCACTTAAGTTAACTTCACTCAGCGAGACTAATCCGTGAAATATAAGGTGCGTGAAGTATAACATAAATTTCTCGCCAAATCAATACTTTTTACTTACTTAAAAATTCTATAGGTACATGTTTCGAAAACACACAATGTTTTCTTCCTCAGCCCACTTATTGGTGTTAAACATCATATAACATCGATAACCTCACCAAATAACAAAAACACAGTTCACATTTCTTCTCTTGTTCTTCCTTTGTTAGGCCTGTGTCATTCGACACATTAATGTTACTCACGGAATAAACACTTATTAGTTGAAGTAATGAATATTGACACATTTACTCATTGCTAGTTTCAACGTGGGTTGCTGAAATGCACACAAGTGTCGTATAACCTTGCCAAAAGCGGAGAAAACAACTAACCAGCACCCAGGAAGGTAATTGGGTGTGGCGTCATGAAAATAAATCGAGTCAGGAATGTATGTTGGAATTAAACTATTGCGGTGGGGGTTGAGGAGATGGTTTGCGTTTTTTATTATTATTTAAATAATCTGCTAATAAACCTAACAATTCATTCGTTTCAAAATTAACCTCGTTTAGATTATTGCATTCCTTTGACCTCTGATAAGTAATGATATGAATATTTTCCAAAATATTCATATAGCTGCCCTTCGATGCGTAATGCAAAATTTTGACGTCATTATTTATGTCCGTGAACTTATGTCCTGTTTCTTCCATGTGTACCGCCATGGCTGAAAACTTCCTGTGTTTTGTGGCCGAAACATGCTCAGCATAACGAGTAAGTATGCTCCTACCCGTCTGTCCCGCGTAATTTGAATTGCAAAAATTACATCTGAGCTCATAAACTCCCGATTTTAAATGTTTATCACTACTGTTGACTTTATTGGAGTTGAAAAATTTGTTGAAATTAGAATTATTGGTTTTAAAGGCGACGTTCATATTGTGTTTCTTTAGGATGTTGGTTACTGTGTAAATGCTTCGATTTACGTAGGTGAAGGTGGCAAGTGCTTTCTTTGTTGTGTCCTCTCTAACTAATTTTGTTAAGGGTCTGTTTTTCAACTTGTAAATTAATCTGCTGACATAATTGTGGTTGTAACCATTGTGGCGAGAAATTTATGTTATACTTCATGTTAACATGGTCAATACGGAACCTGGAATGAGTGCAATTAAATATAAGGTGCGTTCAAAAAGTAACGAACCGGAGGCTGGAATGTTTCAAACCGGTGACTACATCGGCTAATCGTGGCGTGTGTAATGAGCTGTGGTTCCGACCAGAGCGTGGAAGGTTACAGCCCGTCGCTAGAGGGCACGCGTGCACGTCACGTGACGATACAAAGCGAGCAGGAGCATGCATCAATCGTCCAACGCTGCCAGTCGCATTGCAAACAGTGGCATGGAGGCGTCAACCGAAGAGCAAAGAGGTGTTGTTCTGTTTCTGACAGCGGAAGGAGTAGGGGGAACGGACATTAATCGCCGAATGTCACAAGTGTACGGCGAACACTGCATGTCCCTTGCAAGGGTCAAGGCGTGGCAGAAGCGCTTCAGGGAAGGACGGGTGTCATTAGCCGATGATGCACGGTCTGGGGCACCCTCTGCTTTACCGATGACAACGTCCAGCTGGTTGATGCACTCATTACCCAGGACCGCCGAGTGACAGTGAACGCCATAGCCGACATGGTCGCTCCACGACAATGCACGACCTCATACGGCCAACACAGTCGCGGCACTCCAGTAGAAATTCAAATGGGAGGTTCTTGGCCACCCTCCATACAGTCCAGACATCTCTCTCTGTGATTACGCCCTGTTTGGTCCGTTGAAAAGGGCTCTGCGGGGCCAACGATTCACCTCGGACGTCGACGTCCAGCTGTACGTGCGGAACTGGTTCACATCGCAGCCCAGGGAATTTTATGAGTCAGCCATTCACCGCCTCGTGTCACAGTGGGACAAGTGCCTCAACAGCCAGGGCCAATACTTCTAACATTCAGGTCCTGGTTTCTGTAATTATGCCCCCGGCTCGTTACTTTTTGAACGCACCTTATAGAAAGACAATGACGTCTCTCAAAAGGATGACTTCTCGCTCAGAGCCGATCGTACAAGTCTCTTGTCATATTTTACAGGTATTATGAGAAAATGTGATTCCTTTTCAATTCCTGTAGCTCTTGTCAAACCGTGTTACATTTCACTTCTAGCTCAATGTCTGTGGGCACCAAACTCTTTCCTTCTCGAGCTTTGGAATCTCCAAGCTGTTTGATGCCTTAGATGGATCAATAGACCTTGATATCCAGGTTATACCGGGCTATGGCGTCAATGTCACAGTACCCTCTTTCTGTATTACATTACAGGATTTCTTATTTACGTTTTACCTAGCGTAAGCTTAAAAGACGCACGGACGGCAAATCTCAGAAGCGATTCAGAAAAGCCAAGGTGAACAGCAAAACTCCAATCACATATACTCCTCCCTGAAGTCCTAACTTGACACGGCTCGACAGTTTGATGCTGGCTGAATCTGGGGTGATAGTCTTGCTCGCTAGCTCGTAAACTCACTCCGAAGCTAGTGTTTTAAATTTCCACTGAATGGAGATTGTTGGAGAAGAAATGAAAACGTAAAAACACTTATAGTGGGTGTTGAATCAGAGATAATAGAAATGCTGTCGGGGACTTTCTTGTAGAACGTTTCATGCTGAACAATTTTTACACTCATAGTAGCCTATAGTATAGATATTTTTTACGGTTTATCCAACGTAAGCTTAAAAGAAGCATGGACGGCAGGTTTCTCCTCGACTCGATTCACAGAAATCGTTACTGCTCGGCTTCCTTTGTTCATATATGAATGTTTTTCTACAGAAACCTTCCTCGAGAAATCCTTTATAGAAACTGCATCAAAATCCATTTAGTGGTTCTCGAGATGACCCGTTACATCCAAGAATCGGGGACTTCATACTATGAAGACCTTGTAACTTTTCACTCACTCAAAATATAACTTGTTATGGACTAGAGAAGAGGGTGAAATGTGTCGCGATTCAAGCGAGCATCATCAGGTCGAAAAGACTCATTCAACAATCTCCATTACCCATTAACTTAGGCTTCCCGCGCGGGCACCTCTTTAAGGGTCGCACTGTATTTGAGTCTGACATCTTTTACAACTATTTAAGGGTCACCCATTATTTGAATCTGATATCTTAAGGGTCACCCTGTATTTGAATTGTATCTAACATACTGTACACCTTGTTAAGTGTCACCCTCTATTTTGCTCTGACATCCTGCACACCTCTTTAGGAGGCACCCTGTATTCTTATCTAGCATCTTGTATATCTCTTTAGAAGTCACCCTGTATTCTTGTGTGACATCTTGTACACCTCTTTAGGAGTCACCGTGTATTCTTGTGTAACATCTTGTACACCTCTTTAGGAGTCACCCTGTATTCTTCTCTGACATCTTGTATATCCCTTTGTTAGTAACCCTGTATTCTTGTCTGACATCTTGTACACCTCTTTAGAAGTCATCCTGTATTCCTCTCTGACATCTTGTACACCTCTTTAGGAGTCACCCTGTATTCTTATCTGACGTCTTGTATATCTCTTTAGGAGTCACCCTGTATTCCTCTCTGACATCTTGTACACCTCTTTGGGAGTCACCCTGTATTCTTATCTGACGTCTTGTATATCTCTTTAGGAGTCACCCTGTATTCTTATCTGATATCGTGTACACGTCGTTGAGGGTCACCCTGTATTCTTATCTGATATCGTGTACACGTCGTTGAGGGTCACCCTGTGTTCTTATCTGATATCGTGTACATCTCTTTAGGAGTCATCCTGTATTGCTGTCTGACGTCACGCACTCGCCGTCTCCGTATCGCATAACGTTAGACCCACGAATAACGACAAGATCATTTGGAATGATAAAAACTCCTCACAAAACTCAGAAAGAGTGCCAACTGTTGCTGATAAACACTAGAGCTTTAAGCACCCGAAAAAAGAACTATTATAATATCTACAATGTTGCAAGTCTGAGAAAGGACGTTCCTCCGCCAACGAATGTAGCTAGTGTTGCTGTAATACACCTATGATCAACGAGAACTCTGCTGACATGATGGTAATAACTGCAACATACAAAATCAGTGTTTGTCCATTAATAATATGTTGATTTTGAGACTTAGCTGAATTGATGAATGTCTACAAGACGCTCAGACAACAACTGCTCTGATCTCAATGTAGAAGCACTTCCAAATTACTAGTCTAAAGATGAATTCTTCGAATTTGAGGCGCTTTTATAAATAAAGTTTTCAGTATTATCTGATTTTTATTATTATTATTATTATTATTATTATTATTATTATTATTATTATTATTATTATTATTATTATCTGAAGACTTTCTAATAGCTAACGTGTAGTGTCAGAAACTAGGAAGGTTTTTGCTGTACGTTTCTTCATGATCATAATTAGGCGATGCCCACTGGACGTTACATTTAACTTCAAGAAACCTTACATGCATTATCCAAGAATCGAACCCGCTTTGCTTTGTTTAGTGTCAAACAGCGCCAAAACATCCCGAGGCACTAGTTTGAAACGCCAATACAGTAAATGTTTGGCGTGTCCATTTAATGTTAGCAAAATATAAGTGCAATAGTTCGGACTTGCACCATACTTATTGGCTACCAAACTCTCCTGACATCGTCCAAAAGGCACTTGTGAGGATGGCTCATCAATACTTCGAATGAACTTTGGATGAGATCGGATACAGTAGGGTGTTGTCTAGCGACCAATATTAAGCAACAATTACAAGTATTCTATGATAGAATTACCAAAGTATGTGGATTCATGTTCCCCTTTCGCAATCGGTGTTCTGCCTCATTACTTATGTCTTATCGATTGCTCTGCTCCAGGAGTTGTGTGGATGTTTGCGCTGACTCAATGTGGGGGGATTTAATCTTTTCATTGGCAAACACGAGAGAGATCTATTTCTTATAGACGAATAGTACCTATCCTTCACATATTATGTCGCTTGTGTTCATTCTCTTCCAGAACCCTTACGAACGTGAAAACATCACTTGTATGTTTGTTGACCAGAACCGTGGTCGGGATTCAAGGGATTTTATCTCGCGTACCCAGGCCCTGAACACATCCTCCTTCACCAAGTCTTGTCAAGCTTTCTTCAAGTAAAATTGAATAATAAAGTGAACGTCCTCGACTGCAATCGTTCATGATCCCTTGAAACACTACAAACACATTCACTATCGCTCATTTATTATTAGGAACGAAAGCAATAAAGTGATTTTTATTTATGAATTTTTGGCATTTGACATTTTTGTCTAATTATGACTAACCACGTCTGATTAATTGACTCCACCATCCCGGCAATGTTGACCGGGCGTTATAATTATTAATTACATTCCATTACATTATATGTTTTCATTTATTTATTTATTTATTTATTTCGTATGGCAAAAACAAGGATACATTATAAATACATATATCTTCCAATTTTATATACATTATTTACAGATCAATGATACACATTCAAAGCTTAATGTTCACACTTTTCATCATTTTTGAACAGGCCTATTCATTCATTTATTTATTCATTTTAGTTTTATTTCATATGATTTAAATTATTTTATTTAACATTTAATATTCAGTTTTTAAATTTTTCATTTCAACTTTTGAATTTTGAATTTTGATTTTTCTGTATGTTTTAGCCGTTTAAAAGTTTTTTTTAGTTTTACTACTTTTAGTTTTTTAGTTTAATAATTTAAATATTAATATATTTTTTATAATTTAATAATTTTAATTGAATTTATTTTTCTGGTAAATTTTTATTTTTACTATTTGTATTTTCAATTTTTTTTATATTTGATTTCATTTGTTATTTTTATTTCTATTTAACTTATTTTTTGTTTTTATTAATTTTACTTTTTAATTTTATTCATTATGTTTTAATTATTTTTATATATTTTTTATTTTAATTTTTATGTCATTGTTGAATAATAAATCAACCTACCCCATGCAGTTTGTGGAGACTCCACGGCTGGAGATGGGGTGTTCATTATTATTATTATTACCACTTGCCCCAACGCGCTCACAATTTTCAAAATGGACAATATGATGAAATCATCCTATGATTCGGATTGACCTCGTTCATGTTGGAATAATAAACTCTACTTTGTTGTTGATTTGTTTTAGGGGTTTTGCGACATCGTGGATGTTAATTCGCGTATATGTTGAATCAGTCTTACAACCTGTGTCATTGTTATGGCTGTCGTGATTTAAGTCAGGAACCAACCCGGCGTTTGTCTGGAGTATGAGTAGAATGTCCTTCTATGACGGATAAAGAGGGAATCGAATCCACCCTGTTCCATCCCTGAGACCAGAACTACATTTCTTGGCAGAGTCTGGAATTGAACCCATGACATCTGGATACTGAATCTCAATTCGTAGCAGCGAGGAAGGCGGCCCATTCTACGAAGATTCCATCTGGTGTGAGAATATAGATGGCAGAGCAATTCAAATAAGGCGTTCCATAGCGCCGGATGAAGTCATATAAAGGCTAATTCAGGAATCGTATTATGGGATCCCACGGAAATGCTATCTCACTTTCATCTCGTGCGCTTGTACCTGAAGTCGCTATGACGATAAACAAGTCTGCGGGGTGACTTCGTTAGGCGGCAATATTTAAAACTCCTTTTAACTATAGGAATGAACTGACAATATCATTTCCAGAAGTACTGAAGGAATAATATATGCTCCATTAGCTCTTTTCTTATCTCGCCGTTCATTTTACTTTTAGCACTAGTGTCACATATTCCCTGCTGGTTTTTTAGTTTCGTTTTCTAGATCATTGCTCTTTTCTTGAGACAAGCGAATTTACACCCTATATTTTGATAATTATTGTAAACTTTGAACAAGCAATGATGGGGATTAGAGAGAAATTTAAAGTGGGAGTGAAGATTCAAGGAGAAATAATTTCAACTCTGAGATTTGCTGATGAAATCGTCATCTTGGCCGACACGCGTGAGGATTTGAATGAGTTTTTGAATGGTATGGACTCCGTCTTGAGGAAGAAATTCATGATGAAAATTAATAAATGTAAAACAAAAATATTGGAATGCAGCCGCAATAAATCAGAAAACTCTATGGACATCAAATTGGTAGGGGAAAAACTAAAGGAAGTAGAATACTTCTGTTACTGTCTTAGGAAGCAAGATAACCAGTGATGGACGAAGCAAAGAGGATATAAAAAGTAGGTAAGCTCAGGCAAGGATAGCATTTCTACAGAAAAGGAATCTGTTGGCATCCAATAAAGATTTAGGTATTAGGAAGACATTTTTGAAAGCCTTTGTCTGGAGCGTCGCGCTCTATGGAAGTGAAACTTGTACTATTGGTGCAGCAGAAAAGAGGAGAATTGAAGCGTTTGAAATGTGGTGTTACAGGAGAATGATGAAGATCAGATGGGTCGATAGGGTTACAAACGAAGAGGTATTAAGACGAGTGAGAGAAGAGAGATGTTTCTGGCGACTGCTAATGAAGAGAAAAGATTGGTTGGAAGGACACATACTACTGTAAGACACCCAGGAATAGCAAGCTTAGTTATGGGAGGAAGGGTCGAGGACATGAACTGTAGGGGTAGACCAAGGTTAGAATATGTTAAACAGATTGCCTCGGATGTAGGGTGAGGTAGCTATGTAGAGATGAAACGACTAGCTCAGGACAGGGAGGAATGGAGGGCTGCATCAAACCAGTCAAAAGACTGAAGACTCATACAACAACAACAACAAAATGTGTTGAGAACCAGTTACAGCAAAATATTATAACGTCTTAGGAAAGGTCCCAAATCATCCACCGACATACTGGAAGTGATCAATTTGCCCCTTTGTGGTTTCCAGGGGGTCTACTAGGATACTTGGTCTTGTTATACCATGTCTGCATCACTGTCTCGTGTAGGACTAAGACAGTAATGGCAATGTTGGCTGAGATGACAACGTCAAATAAATTGTTGGAATAGAGTAACAGTCGTGGTAAAGTGTTACAGTGAAAGGTGATGATATCGCTCGAGTGTCGCTACTGTCATTTTTGGATGTCACGGTTGAACCACTGGATGGATTTTGATGCGGTTTTCACCATTCTGTAAAGGATATCTCGAGGAAGATTTCTGTAGATAATTATTTATTTATGATCAAAGGAAGCCGAGCAGTACCGATTTCAGCGAAGAAGTCGAAAAAAACACATGGCGCCCGTGCGATTTTTAAGCTTACGCTGGGCAAACCGTTAAAAATATCTGTATACTATGAGTGAAAGAATTGTTCCGCATGAAAAGTTCTACAAAAATGTCCGGAGAGCATATCTCAATCTTCAGTACATTGCTCACTATAACTGATTTTACGTTTTCATTTCTTTCAACAATCTGCATTCAAATACTGAGGCGACAGTTTAAGAACTGGCTAGGGGCGAGCCTATTATCCCAGATACAGCCAGCAGCAAACTGTCGAGTCGTGTTGAGTTAAGACTTCAGAGAGGAGTGGTTGTTTGGAGTTTCCCTGGAAGTGCAACTCGGCTTTCCTTCATTTCATCCGTGAACTTTATGTTCCGCAAAATACATAATTAGAAACAAGACGTTCCATGACGAACTAAAGAGGCTACTTTTCTTAAAATTAAGATTCATGCCAATGATTAATCTGCAGTATAGGAACCTATCTAGAATAATGACGAAATTAAGTTGGTAATATCGAAATGTCTAATTAGTTCGAAATATAACTGGTATAACGTAGCCTAATAGAGCACTACAGTTGGCAGACCTGGTGACTGAATATATTATTAGTTTCATCTCTTAAGGTACAGAATACAAAATTTGGTTGAAGTCCAATGGACGTTACATGCAGTTAGACATTGGATCTATCTGAACGCGTAAAAGCATGTTGGCAACAATGTCATGCGTGTGCTGGTCAGAAATAATCTGAAATATTATGATATCTTCTTGTGGCAATTTTGGATGAAATCCAATTGTTAGTATAGAAGTTCCATGTATTTTAAAATTGGACCTATCAGCAGGCATATAATCATGTTGGCAGCTCTGACTTATATTAATTACTCCAAATTAATCTAGAATGTCAGGTGCTATACATGTGCAAAGTATAGAGCTGTTGGCAACACTGTCAAATATGGCCTCCTGAAAATTAAACTGAAGTATTATCTACATGTGTGCCAATTTTGGAATAGCTCCCATGCATACCTTCCAAGATATTCAACATGGAGCTCAAATTTCTAGTGCGTTTTTTCAGCAATTGGAAGCACTGACATCATTTTCAAATATGGGCTTGAGATATTCCCATATACATCTTTACTCATACCAAATTTGGTTTCGATTGCTTCAGCCATTTAGGGGTTGATAGGGAGGGGGGGGGGGGACACATACACAGCCAGACAGACTGACAGAAGGACAGACAGACAAACACTCATTTTCCCGGATCGATCTCATAAGTCTACTTTTTTTTCTCATTTTTTTGCAAAATATGAAAAGTAGGCTAATAATTAACGAGGCTGAAAATTACGCAAGAGCGACAGTTTAAACAAATCAGTCCGAAAATACGTTGTCATGCTCAAATATCGTCGCGCATCGTAGTTGCACACACTCAATAAATTTTGCTTTACGAGAGATCGTGTAAATTCTTACCTGAGACACTCACCCACTAAAAACCACTTACCCTTCTTGCATGACGCGTGTCTCCGCCCCGGAACCTCCCTCACATTATTTCAAGCCTCTTATGCTTCTTTCAATTGTCCTTTGTTTGGGTCCATTGGCTGCAACAAAGAAGATGCTTGGAAGCTGAGCAGGGAGAACTGACTCCAAACAACAACTCGTTGTTATGCTGTAAAATCAAGTGTGGAATGCGTCATCGATGTCACTCCAGGAGATGCACACCGGACTACTCGCTCGCTCTATTCTGTGGAGGAATTCTCGGAAGTATCCGTTACCTGTCAGGAACTTAACCGTGATTCCGGGCGATCCAGTCAGCTAGGTATGGTATCAGCTTCTTCGTCCATTTCCCTCGGGAATCATCTTCCCATCTCTGTTCCCATTGATCCATTTGATGATGAAGGTGATTCTTGTTTGTTTTGCGCATTCACATTCTCAGCACATTTTCTGAAAAGAAAACCTGTACAATGCCAGATATACATCATAAGCTGCAAATTCTCGGTTACTGCATTCTGTATTAGCTTTACTCTTTTCCCCACTCCTTCAGGTCTGACTACCCAAGAACAACCTTACTATGGAGCACGTCGAAAGTATTAACTTGAAAAGGCCTGGGTTTAACTTCAAATCTGCGAGAGACTCATTTAATTAAGTTGTTCGGATTGACAACAGTGCTAGAGATGTCCTGACTTGTGCCATGTGCCATTCCTTCCTTATGAGTTCTGAAAGCTCTCTGTGTATTTTGACAGCTTGTCTACATGTTTTGTTAGTATGTTGCCAGTATTATTAGTATTATATTGATACGCGCTACCCCTAGTAGCTAGTTCGTTAATTGGATCAAAGTAGGTAAAGCACAACACAAATGGTCCTTTAAAGAAATATTAGCTTTATTGCAGGTCAGAAAGTTACACCACACAATAGGCACCAAAAAACCATTAGCTGTCTTACTCAAGTTTGCTCCCTTATGGAGAACATTCACCCTTTCACTTGCTCATGCAGTTAATCCCTCACTAATGAGACCAGTGTCCTCACTAGAAATAACAACAACTCTTCCTCAAGTACACAAGCCACAGTCTGACACTCAATGTTTCGCAATACACACGTCACCGCATTACCTCTTTCACACAGGTATAAACACACTCCCTGACACTGACCAGGGTCGCTCTTTATATATCGGGGCTGACGACTCACAGATGTTTCTAGAGTGGACCAGGGTTCACAGCTACTCTCAGACCTTCTCGAGATTTCCAAGACTAGTTTTGCCACGAATATTCTGGTACATGCCTTTTGTTTTCGCTGCGCAAGCGGCCGGCCGACACAGAACCCGTGGGTAGCCTCGGGCGGCTGTGAGTCACGCGCGAGGGAATGAAGCAACCCCACAGCCGTAACGATATTTTATATATTGTTTTGTTATTCTTCTATTAATTTGGATTTCATAATGAAAAGTACTTTGCTACATCAAAAAGTCACAATAAGGACTTTTCATATAATGATTCTTGATTGCAATAGACATCTCCTCATTCTATGACACGTAATCTGCTATTAGAAGCTTTTCACTCGGTCAACACGAGAGCGCGGGGAGTTACAATTAATGTCCTGCTGCTTGAAATAAATTACTAGCAACCCGCCGCGGCTTCGCTGGTGAACAGTTATGAATGCATTAGGTGTTAATGTTTTCTTTTTCGATGTCAATGAACTACGACCTATATACGTTTTACGACTCGGCATGATGGGTTAAAATCACTGACTGGACTATTAATTATATTATCATGGAGATGCCTGTGGAACGAATTCTTGTCAGACGTAAATAAAGATGGCGAGGTGCGTGAAACACAAATCCCCCTTCCGTCCAATATTAACTTGACTATGTATTTTGCGGAACGAAAAGTTCACACGCGAAATGAAGAAAAGTCGAGTTGCATTTCCAGGGAATCTGCAAACACAACCACTCTTCTCTGAAGTCTTAGCTCAACACGACTTGACAGTTTGCTGCTGGCTGTATCTCTGGTAATAGGCTAGCCCGTGGCTAAACTGTCGTCTCAGTAATTGAATGGAGATTGTTGGAAGAAATGAATACGTAAAACTACTTATAGTGGGCGATGTATTGAAGATAGGGATATGCTCTCGCGGACTTTTTTGTAGAACTTTTCATTCTGAACAATTCTTTCACTCATAGTACACTGTGTTGATACTTTTAACGGTTTGCCCAGCGTCAGCTTAAAAAGCGCACGGACGCCAGTTTTTTTCGACTTTTTAACTGAAATTGTTGCTGCTAGGCTTCCTTTGATCATAAATTAATTATTTTCTACAGAAACCTTCCTCGAGATACTCTTTAAAGAATGGTGAAAACCGCATCGAAATCCATCCAGTTGTTCTCGAGATTACCCGTGACAACCAAGAATAGGGGACTTTTTTATACTGAGTAGGGATTTATACAGTTTATTTATACTAGTTTCGTTCGTCAAGTAATCATCATCAGGTGCTGCTCACTTAGTCTATGTATAATGTACAACAGTTATTAAGCCACACAAGTTTGTGATTAAACTTTGAAACGAGTCTTATTTTTGAACCAATTAAGACTGATTATTTTGTTAGTCTGTAAGTGTGAAACCTCTTTATATCATTAACTTCTACCGTAGTGAGCTCTTGAAGTGATTATGAACTATATCTTAATAGTAGATGAGCTTTTGTGGTTGGTTAGTTATTTCAAACACTTAACAGAGTTGACACTGTGGTTTGGTAGACTTAGCTGTTCCTATACTGATGCACACGTCACTACACGCCGAGGGCATGCATCCTAACCTTAAGCATTTTCTTATTTGCTCACTTTCTTCAACTAAATCTGTATCTATATCAGGACGTAGGGATTAGTTACATTCCCATTGAAGTGAATTTCAATGCCAATGAGGACTATGTCTGGTCTTCGCAGTAATTTTAGGCTTATCCCAGTACAGTTTGTGGTACTAATTTTCCAAATCTGACCAAGATGTATACTTGTAGTTAGGTATGATTACCATTATTAATTTTGACCAAGACTAAAGAATGACCTGGTCCTGACGCAGTGGTACGGAACAGAGCAGGGGGGGGGGGGGTCTAGGGAAGGGCGAGAAGGGCCCCGCGGTCCAGGGGGCCCCGCGCCAGGTTTTTTTTATTTTTTATTAATTATCCTTTCCAAACTAATGTATAATTCAGATTCCTTTTTTCAGTACAGCTATGACCTCCCGTGACCGTTTAGCAAGTTTAGATTTCAGTGAAATAATAGAAGACTTAAGCCCGGAAAAAAAGTCGCAAAGTAAAATTTTAATATTTCATAGTTTACAACAATCTTCGTGTAACACTACATAACTCTAGGACCTACATATATAAAATCCAACATGGTGACCATCCGAAATATTTAGTCGGTTCTCAATATCTACGAATCTATTACAGCAATCAAACTGAAATTTTGTATGTTGATAGTGGCAATTAACATAAGTAGGATATATAAAAATAGGCTTTAGTTCTGCACGGAACCACTTGTTTAAAATTAAATATTGTCTCTTTATGTTCTAATAAGTGAAAATCGGGAATTTATGAATTTATAGAAAAATGCTTACAATATGTATTTACATAAAAAGGTATTTATTTACCTAAAAATCATAGTCCTAATTATTACCATTATTAATCTGGACCAAGACTAACGAAAGACCACGTCCCGACGCCGCAACAGAGGTCACGTGTAAAGGTAGTAAATAAGATCTGGCAGAAGAGAGTTTGCTGAGATGTTTCAGGCAATGCACATAAAATCACGCTTGCTACTTGCGCCTCTTAACTCCACAGCTGATGAAGGATATAACATTTTATTTGCTCTCAACACTTCTCCTAGATTGAGCGCACGAGACTGTTGATGAAGCAGGGAATCAAGTCTGCTTACTGAATTCTTTCAGTGTTTATACTAAGGCACAGTGAGAGGAATCTCTGTGTAATTCTCCTACATGCTTCATGAGCAGTCTTACTTTATCACTATTCATGAGATCATCGGACAAAATATTACTCACACCCAATTTATTTATTTATTTATTTTATGAGCTTCCTCGAATTACAAGTCTGCTAACATACAAAGCTTAACAACCGTCATAGTAAGGCGAAAGAAGAGAAATTAGAAGGTTAACAATATACTGAGCCATGAAATGTTTCTCATTCATATAAATTAGAAATAAACTGAAGAGTGGGCAAACTGCAACTGAAATTAAATAATTAGCTGTTCAGCCATATTTTTTTAATGAGGGAAGTGGAAAATCTTGCATAATACCTTGAGAAGGGTCCGCATTCCTCAAGAGTGTGGGATTCTTACCCACTAAAAAACCACAACCTGTCCTCTTGACAAAACCCATCCCAGGACCACTTTCGTATTACTTCAGGATGAAGCCATTTTCTTTGCATCACAAGCACCATCTTAGTTCTCAATTCATAGTCCGCGCATTGCAGACTTAATCAACTAAATCGAGCAAGTCCCCATCCGACTTGTTCTGACGAAGGACCACCTTGACAAAGAAAGCGACCGTATCCCAGCTGACCTCGTTCCTCAGCATAATTCCAACTATATTGTCCGGCATTATTGGACCAACCTCAGCTTCAAGTCGTTGGTTTTCCTCTGCGCAGACGAAGAATGTATGATATATGTGTTCTCGTCCGTTCTCGCAGTGAATACATACTGGACTCCATATTTTGGCCATGCGATGAAGGTAACACCGAAATTAGCCATGACCTCTCAACATCTGAGTCAGAAAGTAGTTTTCCCATGTTTCCTACTCATCCACTCAACCAGACTCGGTATCAGCCGAGCTGTCCACCTTCCTCTGAGATCGTCATTCCACCTCTGCTGCCAAAGTTTGATCTTGCGTGCCACGGCTTCCTTCCGTGCTTGGGCCTTGCCCAGTTCTACTCGTCGGAAGTATACATCTTTACGTTTTTGCGCTACACCTGTGACAAACAGAACTGCAGGTTCCGGAACTGTACGGTAAGCACATGCCACCCTCAGAGCTCCTCTCCTCTGAATTGCAGCCAAGCGTTTCCTATATTTTTCTATCCTCGGCGAATGAGACCAAATCTCCGCTGCATACAGGAGAATAGACAGCCTTCAAATGCACATATTTAATTAATATAAGTGGTTTCTCAAAATACTAATAGATAATAATAATAATAACGTATGGCCTCAGGTGCCGGGTGCAAGCTTTGTTATTTGGCGCCCGAGGGGCAGCTTACAAGTCTAATTTTTGTTGTTCCTTAGAGCGGTATGAAAGTCAAGGAGGTTAGATATCTCCTTGACCCTATAGCGGTTTCTAGTAGAGCATGGAGGAACTTTTTGTGTTGGCGGAAAATCCCGAGATTAATTTTGCCAATATAAACATGGCCTACTGAATTCAAACGGGTTCTTTAACATGCTAACAACGTATGACATCCGTGCCGTGGTTTTTGTCGCCTATTTAAATCACTTACCATGGCCAGGAGCGACCTTGCAAGCTTGGGGTTGGTAGTCCGACACTATAACCAGTCACCCACCGTGGCAAGCTACTAATAGATAAAAGGCTGTTACTGCTATGGTGTTATCGAGATGTAGCAAAAAGAGAAGGTATTTTTCCCCGGGCTCTCACTGATAACCCAATAACTTCTAGCCTATATCTTGAAGGGAGTATTTCTCTTTGTAGGCAGGTAAATTTCCTTCTTTTCATTGTCGACGTCATCTGGCTGCTCTGCATGTGATTCAAAACGCACGGTTCCTTGCAGGCTACGACGCCAATGCCTTGCGTGGATTCATGCACCGCGAAGCCAAAATCCCTCCGACTCTCCACAAGGATGGATCTCACTGAGTGATGTCTTGTGTTACCTTAAGTGCAGAACCCAAGGACATGAGGGAGAGTTTCAATCTCGATACCACTGCGGCGACAACGGCTGCTAATTCTAGTTTAGAGGTTATTGCTTTAGTGTATCTCAGCAACAGTTGGTGGAGGTTCGTCATTTCTCAGTCTTGCAACATTATAAATATTAAAATAAATGTTCTTTTTTAAGGTGCTTAGTTAGTATTTATCAGTAATAGTTGGCACACTTTCTAAGATTGTATTGCTTTTGATTTTGGAGGTCAGCGAGTAAGTCAATTGGCGCAACACCTGAGGCAACCGGAACTGCGACCGTTTGTGGGTTTGGTAGTGTTTTGTAGAGCCATTAGTCTACTTTCGAGTTTTGCAAAAAATGAACTTAACATTAAATTAAGACCAAACTAATCATCGGATCTTTACGAAATTAGGTAAAAATATACCTTTATATGAGACGCGTCCTGTTTCCAAACTACAAAGTCATCAACCGTACCATTTAAATATGGCGGCCATGTGAATTATGCAACTAATATAATCAATAGCTTAGGACCCACCAATTCCGATTATCGAGCCGAGGGTGGTTAAGCTATCCTGAAGGACGGTGACCCCTTAATGTTTATAATTTTGTATTATAATATTACAGTTTATCAGTGACTTAAAAGAGCTGAACCGTCTCTGTCACATGACAAGATGGCAGCTGACCTCTTGTGCCAGTCCTATATTTCAGTAGTTTGAGTTTGTTGCATGCGATATAGCCTACTGATAGAGATAATATAAACTTTGTATGAAATAATTTATAATGAAGATGTACTGCAGTGAAGAAATCGTTTATTTCAAGACATTACTTGCTAACACGTCGTATCCAAGTCGGTTAATAACCTGAGATGTTATGGACATATTTCGCTCTGGGCTTGAGCGTTAGTCTCTCACGCGGGCGGCTGGGGTTCTAAACCTATTAGAGTTACCTTTCTTTTTTAACTTGCATTCTTTTAAAAATGATGTGGACGAGCTCTTTCCACAGATACTAAATAAAATGCCATTTAGCTCTAAGAAGACCCTAATGTATACACTCGTTTCTTCTTCTTTCGAATAACCCATTTGGAGGGTACGATGAATCAACGTTGGCTACTGTCCATTGTATTCAATTTCCGTTGTTTCCAAATTTCTTTCATCCTTCTAGAGTGACGATCTTTCTCCTCCTGAGTCCACTTTCTGCCAGTTGTTTGTATCTTCCTTTCTTGAAATTTTGCCTTTTGAATAGCTTCTCTGAAAAGTGATCTGTTTGCTATTGTGTCTGCCTGAATTTTGGCGTTTGTCAAATCTTTGTCAATTTCAATGAACCATGTGGGTTTGGATTTGTAACTAGTCAGTAAGTTGAAGATCTGTTTAGTTAGTCTACTATTTTCCATTCTATAAATGTGCCCAAAAAACTGTAATCTTCTCTTTCTCATTACATCAGTTAATTTTCCACATTTCAAATATAACTCTCTATTTGGTCGTAACCTATATTCTGCGTTATTATTTCGTTTAGCTCCCAGTATTTTTCTCAGAATTCATCTTTCAGTCTTCTCTAATTTGTATAAATCACAAAATCTTGTTAAATTAAGTGTTTCTGCTGCATACAGAGTTTCAGGTCTGACCCCTGTTTGATAGTGTCTTAATTTAGTGTTCCAGGATAAGTTCTTTTTATTACATATATTTTTTGTCATATGAAAACACCTTATTATTTATGCATACGCGTTTCTATTGCTGTCTTTTCCTGTGAGTCATTCATTATCCACTCTCCTAGGTATTGAAAGGAATTTGTTTTACATACTGAATTGTCATGAAATGTTATACTTTTGGGGGCATCGGTGATGTTTGTCATGAACTTTGTTTTTTCAAATGATATTTGTAGTGCGACTTTGGCTGCCTGTTTTTGCAACTCTCTAATTTGTTCTTGGGCAGTATCCATTGAGTCAGTAAGTAATGCAATGTCATCTGCAAAAGCTAAACAATCTACAGTGATTTTATTTGGATGCCTTCCTAGTTGAACGCCTTTAGTATTGATGGCTTTCCTCCACTCTCGAATTACCTATTGCAATGCACAGTCGAAAAGCAGAGGTGACAGACCATCTCCTTGTCTCACACCTGACTTTATTTTGAAAGATTTTGAAAGTTCCCCTCTAAATTTAACTTTGGAAGTTGTATTCGTTAGTGTTGCTTGAATTATTTCAGTTGTCTTGTAATGTTAATAAGCGTTTATCTGTCAATGGAGTCATAGTCTGTTGTAAGATCCACAAAAGTAACTACATATTTCAAGTTCCTGATTTTCCTCATGTCTAATATGTTCTTTAAATTTAGTATTTACTCCATAAACGATCGTCCCTTCCTAAATCCTACCTGATACTCTCCCAATTGTGGGTCGAGTATCTTTTCTGCTCTTTTTAAAAGTGCTTTGGATAAGATCTTATAAGTCACTAGAAGGAGGGAGATTCCCCTGTAATTGTTAGGATCTGTTTTCTTCCCTTTCTTATGTAGTGGATGTATCAAAGCAGATGTCCATTCTGATGGTAAACTGTGTGTTTTACATATGCCATTTATGATTTCCGTTAAACATAGGATCATGTTGTCACTCTAGTATTTCCATAATTCAGCAGCAATACTATCTTCTCCAGATGCTTTGTTATTTTTAAGTTCGTTTATACTTTCTTTAATTTCATTTGTTGTTGGTGGTTTCGAGTCTGGAGGGATGGGGAGTATATTATCAAAATTAAATATCTCCTTTGGTGGATCGCAGTTGAGGAGTTCTTCAAAATATTCCGCAAGTACACTCGTTTATTAATAATCACAGCACTAGCATCTCACATAAACAGAAGACATTAAAAAAAGGAGATTAGAAGAACAAGATACACGTCGTCAACCACAGCCTTCTCAATGCTTCTCTACGGTGGTGCCCTCTTGTGGGTTACGAGGGTAATTGTTCCAAACATTCCGCTTTGTAAATCCCTGGCCTCCTGAAGTGTTGCGATTTTGTATTACTTCAACTTGTAGCCACGACACACTTAGAGGGGTACAAGATATAGCCTATACAGTATTAATTCACTGCTAGGTTGCAGCACCAACCTACCGTGATCTCCGTGGATTTTTAATGGGGAAGAACCTAAAACGAAGGATTCTTAAGTTTGAAAGCTTAATATTGAGATTAGCGGACGTGAATGCATTACGTAAGTCAGTAGTTTTGATATTCAATCATCATAAAGTATATAATATTGATTTTGACACTTACTGACTAAATATCAATATAAAAGAAAACAAACAATACATTGTGGTGGAGAAGATTGTTTTAGGGGCGAGGACAAAGAGTAATAAAGATACCCATACATTTAGGAGAAAGTAGGCTATATGTTCTTTAGTGAGTTAGTTATTGTTGTTTTAAGGAGCGTAACTACGAGGTCATCTGCCCCTCTTAACACAGATTAAAGAACACAAATTTGGAATTGAACTTAACATTTAGAGGTGGACACCTAAATTTGAAAAGACCTAAAATTAATAAAACAAAAACAAAAAATTAAATAAAACCCATAATCATAAAAATAAACTAAAATTACGGAAAAACAAAAAATATTCATTCAAAAGCGGATGACGCGATCAGCAGCCACCGCGTCATCGGCTAATATAAGTTTGAGTGTCCTCTTCGTAAGTCAGCAAGATCCACACACTCGGTGAAAACGGCTCCACAGGTACAAAGTGGGGGGTCTTCCCTTCTCATCAGATACGAGTGGGTGGATCTTGTATGACCTATCCTTAGCCTACACAACATGACGGACCCTCTCCGTGACCGGAAAGAGCTCCGCCACACGCGAGTAGTTCCCTTGATCACTCTCAGTTTTGCGTTGGTGAACATCTTATTTTGCATATTGATCTGATGATGCTCGCTTGACGGGCGAGACATGTCATCCTAACTCTTGTGTAACACATATCAAATATATAAATATTTTATCTACACCTAATTGTTATGTTATTTTTCCACGTCCCAGTATTACACTTTGTTGACCGACTGAAATAAGTCAGTAACGTCATGTTCTGCATACGTTGCTATAAGAACGCAAGCTCTTAGTTACGTATTGTTTGTTTTGTTATGAATTCATTTGTTTCATGCTATGTAGAACACTGAAAAGTATAAAGATAATAATAATAATAATAATAATAATAATAATAATAATAATAATAATATCGTATGGCCTCGGGTGCCGGGTGCAAGCTTTGTAATTTGACACCCAGAGGGTAGCATGCATGTTGAATTTCGTTGTTCCTGGAATCACTATGAAAGTCAAGGAGGTTAGATATCTAAGCTCCTTGAACACTATAGCGCTTTCTAGTAGAGAAATGAAGAACTTTGTGTTGGCGGAAACTCCTGAGATTGATATTTTGCCATTATAAACACGGCCTACTGAATTCAAATGGGTTCTTTGACTTGCCAATATAGTATGACATGCGTGTCGTATTTTTGCTGCCTTTCAAAAATCACTTACCACGGCCAGGAGCGAACCTGCAAGCTTGGGGTTAGTAGACCGACTCGCTATCCACTCACCCACCGTGGCAAGCTAGCATAAAGATCATCGGGATGGAGAAAGTCCGGAGGATGAGTTTCATATCCTGGACGCGCCATTGTCCTCTACAACTAGCGATGTGTTTCGGGGAATCAAAGCTGAGAAGTCAGAAAGTCTTAAGGAATCTGATTTTACATGTGGCAGAGAAAATGTGCGGATTGTGTCGGGAGAAGGAGATGCAAGACATGTTTCCGTGTGATCTAGATATATTTAACTGTCTCAAAATAAATGAATCACCCTGTTTGTAATACTGTAGTTACCATTGGCAAGAATCTCTAAAGGGGTGCTGTGAAGAAGCACAAGTGCCTTTGGCCGGAGATAAGTGACTTCATCTCTCGTGCAACTTGCTCCGTTAGTCTCCGGACTCCGAAGGGAGCGACATAAGACTTGTTCAAATTAATTTACATCGGCTTACTCCACGTAACTTGGGGCCGTTTTAGGAAAGGGTTCCTTAAAATACTGACAGCAGGAGTAGATGCACTCTTGAAAGTACTGGTGAGTCCCATAATACTTTCGCTACCAAGCCTTTTATACACCATAATAGTAATAATAATAATAATAATAATAATATTTTTTTTTACGAGGGAAGTGGAAAAATCTTCTTTCAAGACGCTTGAAGAGGGTCTGCACTCTTCAAGTGTGTGGGATTCTTACCCACCAAAAAACCACACCCTTTCCATCCTGACAGTACATCCTGGAACCGCTCTCACATTACTTCAGGACGGTGTTGAATTAGTGAGCTACTTCCTTATTCTGTTTATCCCTGAGGCTCATAAGCATCCAGATTCCTCTTCTTTGTTGTCGATTTTGTTGAAGTACTGTACCCAATCGTCATCATATGGAACATGTGTTCGTATCCCAGCTTTTTTTTTTAGCGTATGGCTTTTAGTGCCGGGAGTGTCCGAGGACATGTTCGGCTCGCCAGTTTTGTAGCTGCTTCGAGACGGACACCCAATGGGTGAGCTACAAGTACCGTTGGGGAGGAAAGTTGGAAGGGAAGGGCGAGGAGTTGAAAGGTAGCGGCTGTGGCCTATAGTTAGAGGACCAACCCCGGCATTTGCCTGGAAGGAAGATGGGAAACCACAGAAGACCATCTTCAAGGTTGCCGGCGGGGGGATTCGAACCTCCTCGCCTCCCGGATGTGAGCGACTGCCATTAGTCATGCCGTAACGACCTCGGCTAACTCACCCGGTCGTATCCCAGCTAACTCACGGTCTTTCGAGGTATGGGGCGTTCAACCCACTATACTGTAAGGTACCTGTGAGGGTAGCCTGTACAAAGAATTAACCTAAGGGATGAAATAAGTGTGATTAGGGGGAAAGCTTGGCAATTACTTGTAAGAGGTATCGATTATCTAGTGGTTTGAGATCGTCGGTACGATCTGCAAGGAGAACTCCCCAATGTGCTGCTTAGCGGGGTAGTTCGAGGTACGCGTGTGGAAAGAAGGGTAGTTTAATTCGTACTCTATGTGCCATAACGGTACCAAGCGGTCTACTGCAAGTCGTGAACAGGCGAACAAAGAGGGAGCCTGCTGCGGTCAGCGCTGTGCTGTGACGCTCTACTGACGTCACGAAACAATTAAGTAATAGTGCTTATTCTAGATCCTACCTATTGGGGAAGATAAGAGGGTAGGATCTTATCAGTTAATTAAATAAAGGACAAGACCAGTGACTTCTATTACGTTTGAATTTAATGAGTACTTCGATCTGGAAGTACTCTAGCAAATAGCAGTTCAGTTAATAAAAATAGATAATTATTACAATCCAAGCACAGGGGGATGGGAGTGTAGTATGACTGTGCGTGTAGTGATCGCTTGAGACACTTACCCTTAAGCTAGCAGCAGCGGTTCGTCACGTAGGTAGCACTGAGACAGACTGATCCGGGGGCATAACCTTCCGGAGTTCTTATAGACGCCTCATGCTACGTCTGCGGAATCCGCACATTTCTCCTAAGTCATAGCCCTCCCTGGGGATCGTTGGCTGGGACACGAGGCTACCTGAGTTCATAGAGGTGATAATTTATTGGGTTTATAATTCTGTAACTGTATTTGTAGATTTCTGAAGTAAGTGTTTGGCTTTTGGATTTGTCGGGGGTTTTAGTATTAGGGGATGATGGTGGCGTACCCTAGGGGTACAACAATACGATCACATATTCAGGATTTGAGTCTGTCAGGTGACTACTCTACTTGAAAGAAACAACATATTCCTAAGTATAACATTTAATGATAGTAAATCATGGCAATACAACATAAAACACAAAAAAATACTCTACATTTACTTCCCACAACAAAAATCAAAATTAGCTGTGAGTCTCTTCTCCTCAAAATTAGTGCTTCACCGCACTCAAGTCTATCCAAAACATCCTATTACTGATACTCTTTTTATAACTTCACCATACAACGATTTTCTGGGTCTGGTCAAAACATTATCGTTACAAACGTGTCATGTCATTCAAATTACGCTACCCGCATGAATAAATTAGTGTGAACTGGGCATATACACTTTACAAAAATGCCTTTATTTATTTGGTGCAGTTAATTCCTCCTCAGAGAATAACTGGGCCAAATATTATCCGATTACAACATTCCAACATTGCATGTGTGTGGAAATAATGCATTTAATTCGATTGATATCATCACGTCAAGCATATCTTGATTACTTTTCGAAATATCGAGATTCTTCAGTGTCCCACTACAATTTTAAAATAAAAGGATCAGGTCTATAGACTTCCTTTCCGTGCGAACAAAGAATTAGTCACGGCTGGCCTCGCCAAGATGGCCGCCGGTCTAGTGGACTACCTGCCACCCCATCTGGCTTCCCGCAGAGTCAAGTTCATTTACTGGTGCAGTCATGCTAGAGGTAACCTGAGTGGGTCGTGTCCTTATGAATTGAGTCAATCTACTTATTTAATACCTACATTTAGAGTATAATGGGCACATCTCGGCTCCTAATTAATATTCATGGCAAGGGATGGATCACGAAATAGCTTTGCCGTTCTGTGGTCGACATCAGTCGCTTTTGCGCGCATCACAAGTGAGTATCACAGTTCTCTCACTGGTGCAGCATGCATATAACAAGAGGAAATCGACGTTTCCTATACGAAGAACCATTAGTCTTACCTCTAAGGGCAGATCAACTAATATATGGGCCCACCTAGGGTCTCTTGGTGGCGAAATTCTGCGAACAGTGGATACAGACAGACTATGTCCCAACTCTGTTGCGAATAACTCATGTATGCTCTAAGGCAATACTATATCGTAGATTCGAAGATTAGCCGACTAGATTCGCCAACGCGCAAGCTATTTTCGGATGATTCCGTAACTTATTGACGTAAATCTCTTGATTCTACGTTACATGCTCGCTGAACGCGGCTCAAACAATATTTCTCACAGATGACTCAATTCTTAAAGCACTCACGCCCTCTATGCACTTACTCATAAGCCAAAGTTCTATTTAGCTCCAAAACAAGTATACATTTACTGGCTTACATTTAACTAACTTAATGGCTCTCAAATACAACCCTGTTTAATATACCATAATAAAACATTTATTCAACATTTCAATAACTCTGAAAAGCTCTCTTTATCTCGATAATTATGTTTCTTTCTTAATGTTTACAATAACACAGTATTCTTACGCTAGACATGACACACTTTGTACGTACTATAGGCCTGACATGCCCATTATTTATTCATTATTGTTACCGACCCCAGATTATTATTATTATTATTATTATTATTATTATTATTATTATTATTATTATTTAACGTTACCGTTACTTTCATCAATGTCTTACGCCTAAATGGCAGTAAACAAATCATCCTCCAAGCCATATTTTACCAAAATACGAGGGATGTGATCTCGTACATAAATGACTGTTAATTCTTAATCTTAGTGTGATGCTTCGTTGTATGGTGAGCTATTTAAATCATATCAACATACTAAATTTGTACTCACTTTCATTTTTGCTGGGTTGGTCCAGCATGCCAGCGTCTTGCCTGCCATGATGCTTATTTTAAGCCATCATGATATTATTCACACGACACATTGTATAAACTTTACACATGGTAATTATATTTTTCACTATTGGCATTTTCACTTTGACAAAATACACATTCTTTTACCCTATAAACATAAACACTTTTAAAAATCACTGTAATATAATTTTATACACAATTCTCGCACTATTTTCACACATGGATCCTTGATTGGATTCCCACTATCGCCTGACCTCAGAGATGCGATGCAGCTAACTCCTGACAACCGCTGGTCTCCTTGAAAGTCTATCTGGCGTGTGTGTGTTCGACTCCCGTCACCTACAGTTTATGTCTCCTCTACTGCAAATTGTTCAATCCTAGGTCACGACTACTTGTGACGCCTCCCAGGCTCCCATAACTGTAGTGATCATTACAATAATATGTTATTTTTTCCATGATAACACTTCTTGGTTATGTTCATTGTCTATAAACATCCTAACTTATCCCTACGCTGTACTGATTCTATACTCGGGTATGCTGTTGTTTAAACGTCTGCTGTAGACTAATTCTTATATGATAAATAATTATTGTTATTAAGCCGCATGATATGCCTTTCATTGTTCACCGCTAGTATATTTGAGCGTCGATACTTTATAAATTCCGCGCACTTCCTTTCGTGATCCGGCAGCGTGCCAGCTCACGGGTTGAGTCAAGACGAACTGACTTCCCTGCTAAGCTTCTCCTATATAAATCTTCCTTATGAAAAGTAGTCCACTGGATTTCCAGGACCGACTCTCTTCTTGATATAATACATTTCCAGACAAAGTGAAGTATGATCCTTGTTTGCCTAAGCGTGGAGGACCCAAAATCACTCGCGTGCAGGCAATCGCTCCGGCCAATTAATTATAATTAATTGCTTTCTTCGACGGCGTCATGACGCTACTCCGGTAATTCCCCTATGTTCCTTCACAATTTCGTACTCTGTAGCGGATGATGTCTGTGCAGAGGTTCCTTTATAGATGCAGGCTTTAATTTAGGCGTGAGAACACTCCTAAATTATCTTTCCTAGAATACATGCATCTGGGTGTAATTTTCATCTCAATTCATTGCTCCATTTGGCTGTAATCAATTAATTTCTGTGGGCGACTGCCCCAACTCCCATGTTTCGCCTTGTCGAAAGGGGATTTTCTCGGTCGTTAATCATGCCCTTCAACTTCCAGCCACGCCGAAAGTAGGACCTTGGCGCCATGTCTTCTCCTCCCACATTCAACTCCGCTTTGTCAAAATGTCAAGCTAGCTCGCTTTCTTGCGTTCTAGCATCTAAAACGTACATAGGCTGGTATATTCTGCAATGATCCACCTTAAAAGCTATGATATTCCCGTTCTAGCAGTGAAATCCTGCTATTATAATTATATGCAGATATAACTCATTGTTCTTCGGGTTCACTGAGGCTGTTCCCCCTCAGAGATCAATGATTCGATTCTGTGCAGAATCATGGGCCTGGTCCTCTTGTTAAAGACCCCAGTTCGATGCCAGTCAGCCGTGTCCAATTGGGCACAGTACACAGAAAGTAACATACTGATGATCACTTCCTGTGTAGTCCTTAATCACCCGCCATTCAGATATTCTTGACAAAAGATCGTCTGACGCTAGTCACATCACCAGCCAGGTCGTCGACAGGTAGGCGTATTTCTAACATTTATGGTCGTCATTCCCAACCTTGCAGCCATTTCCAGTATACGACGTCCTCTGTAATCTACATCCGGCATACCCCATTCCAAGGCCTTGGCATTGAAATCTCCAGCTACAATAAGGTTATTACCCCGTAGTTGGTAGCATGCTGAGCTTCTATGCCCAAGATAGCGGGTTCAAACCCGGCCGAAGCCGTCGGATTTTTTAAGAGCGTTAAAAATCCCTCGGTATGCCTTCCTTCGGAGGGGAAGTAAAGCCGGCGGTCCCATGTCATAGATTTATGGCATGTTAAGGAACCTTCCACTAATTTCACCTGTGTGAAGCTAAATTGGATAGGCTAGGAATGTAAACAACGCTCTTAGGTTTCTACGTTCGTTGCCAAGGGCCGACTGCGGTGGCGTCTAGTAGCAAAGTTCTGAACTAGGCCTAGTAGTTGTTGACGGTGGCGTTTGGCGGCAAAAATAAGAACTATTTGAAAAATTCAAAGTTGCAGTCCTTACTTGAATTTAAAAAAAGTCCTCTCGACACGCCGGAAGGCGGAGGTAGATTTCATCGGGCAAACTTGGGGATAGGCGAAAATAGGCAGAATATGCACGTTTTCGTAGAAGGATCAGACCTCATTTATTGCGAGAAAGTATTTTATAATTGGAGCTTAATTAACTTTGTTTTTCGTCATTGTATGCATATTTTAAACATTTTATTGTCTTATGGGGATGGTAACCTTCTTGTCATTTGGGGTACATTTTTGTACTTGTGGTCACACTGTCCTTATGCAAGGTTTCGACACTGATGTGTAACTATCTAACGGTCTGTTACTTTTTCACGCAAAATTATATCTCCCGCAGAGATTTTGGTAGGTTCCTGAGTTTAGGGGCTGCGACAACGCGGTCAAGTAACCCCGTGTACTTTGGGTGAGTATAGAATCTGTCTGATAAACAGTGTGAATTGTGATGGCTGTATTAGTCTGTACTTCAGGTAAGGACTGCAGACGGTCAATTTCAAGCAGTAGTTCCTAATGTTGCTACCAGATACTACACCTAGCTCTGAACTTGGCTACGAGATGCCACCGCAACCAGCAACTCGCAACGAACGTTGGATCTTCCCCTCCAAAGGAAAGCATACTGAGGGATTTTTAGCGCTCTTAGAACATCCGACGACTTCGGCCGGCTTTGAACCCGCGAACTTTGGCATAGAAGTTCAGCATACTACCAGTTACGTCACCGAGGCCGCTTCTCACTTGTCAGATGGAAAACTAAATGTGATCGCGTGCAAGTGCATTGTCATGCCAACGTCTGATGGCACATCCCTCATCAATTTAGTAGTGTTGTCATGGCAACCTCTGATAGCTCTTGGCATTTTCTTATAATTCCGAAATCATTTTTCTCATCCCTTGGCGTAATGGTGGGTCATATCAAAAATTCTTTCGGACAAAAGTTTTAGATAATTATTTGGGGAATATTGTCCATTTTGTACGGTTTTGATATTGTGCATATTAAGAGAGATATGATTAATGTTTCCCGAAAAACCTACTTTTTCCCACCCCTTTGGGCAATGGTTGGTGCTATCAAAAACTCTTCAAACATGAATTTTTGGGCATTATTCGACACATAGTATGAATTTTGAATGGATTCGATATTTCAAATATTAAGAGAGTTATAGCGATATTTCACATTTTCGAAAAAAGCCCCCCATTTTCACCCCCCGTCGACCGATTGTGCCCATTAACGAACTCGACCGAGATTTTATAGGGATACATATTATGTAAACAATTCAAATTGATTGGTGCAAAATTGCGGTAGTTATCGTGTCCAGAAGAAAGTGATATATATATATACATAAACGTTTTAACTGACGGTAGTTTTGGGATCTAGGGGATGTGAAACGTGAATATATGTCGAAATTTTCCGAAAGTCGAAACATGGTACCCATTGCAATAGTTAGCTTTCTAATGAAATCTAACTAACATATACACACACTAATACAGTCATAACAATTAACACCGGTTATCAGACAGATTCTACACACACCCAAAGTACACGGGGCTACATGACCGCGGAGTCGCAGCCCCTAAACTGAGGAACCAACCAACCAAGGTTATTACCCATTCCACGCAATGTGTCCTCATGGCTATCCAACTTCTTCTGGAAATCAGCAATGGGCTCGTTCAGAGTGAAGTAACAGCTCACGTACGTAAGCGTGCCAATCTTAATCCAGACGAAACCGTCCTTAGATTCTTGATGTGTCACTGGATATTTTCCCAGATCCGGAATAAACATTTCAGATGTTCCAAGGTTGTCCGCAAACCACCCATGATGATCCCTGTTCTCATATTGCTCACTCAGGATAAAAATATCCACTTCGATTTCAAATGCCAATTGTGTCAAGAGGTCACTGGCAGTCAAACTTCTGTGAACATTTCCTTGAAATCTCTCACCATTTTTTGCCGATTTTAACCTTCTCGAGAACTTCCCGAAACACTATACAGGCGCCTGAACCAGGAATATGGTTCCGTTTGGTGTCATGAACCTCCTTCTCCGTACATAGCACACATCGTGCTTCACCTTTGCAGTCTTATGCTTTATGTCTGGCATCTCCACACTTGTAACAGAGTTTGCTCCTGTCAGGGCCATTACAATTCCTTGCAAGATGTCCATATGACAGACAACGGAAACAGCGAGTTACCATTGCTCTCTCCCTTACCCTACCATATATCCATCCCACTTTCATTCTCCCCTCTTCCAGAAGTTTACGGGCATCATGCTCTGCTAAATGTATAATAGCCATTTTCTGACTTCTGCTATTGGGTTCCGTGACAAAGATTTTGACTTCTCCAGTAAGTGTTTTAATGTCCCGCCTGACCGCCTCCACCACATCTGCATTAGCCGTGATGCAGTCGAAATCTCGCACCTACGGAGTTATTCGGTAGGTCATAGTTGTGACATATACATCCTGACCAAGAGCCTCTCTCAACGATTTGTTGAGGTTTTCTCGACCCTCACACGTCGTAGATTTGTTCAATTCGAGAAGAACATCTCCTGTCCTGGTCTTCCTAATTGACTTAATATCCACGCCACTATCCTCTGGTTTGGAAATGCTACTGATATCTTTAAGGACATCCGCAAAGGATATGTCTTTTGCTGGACGAATAAGAACAGCTTCAAGGCGCCTTCTTGGTTTAGGCCTCTTCCCTTCTTCCCTTCTTGCAAGGTTCATGACCACAGTTTGAACCTCTTCTACTCGCTGCTGAGTATTTTCAATTTCATTACTCTGTTGTTTCCTCTTCTTATTGGGTTGAACTCTTGTCCATTCCTCCTTTTCAGTGTTCTCTTTAATTGTTCCCAGAGGTATCGGAGACAATTCCTCCGCTCTTGGAGAAAGGTCCTGTTTTCGAAGCATCAACTCTCTAGCTTTCTTCCCGGATCACCGACTAGTACTCCCTGCATCTAAAGTCTCCTGCAATTTTTTCAACCCAATTTGAATCTTCAGCTACATATTCCTTTGAGGAATAGCCAAAATGATCTCCAAAAGCGCCTTATCAATGTCAAGATACTCCTGCTCTTTGTCTTCATTGTCTGATATTTACTGCCTTAAGACAGCGAACTAATCGGAATCCAATGCTCCTTGACTCGGTATTTCCTCCATGGCAATGCTACGGGTTAAACATTTCCTCCGAAACAGAGAGATCTAAACGCCCTTGCCGCCTCCTGGAGATAGAACCTTTTACTACTACTAATACCAGACGGCTTTGGATGTTACGGCAACATTACCCTATCCTCTAGTTCTGCCAAATATGATATTTCGATTTCGTTTGTTTTGAGGTGATATTTCAATTCTTAACCTCAAATTGGTTATGACATTACAATATACAAGCAATGAAATAACCAACAAGAAGTTCCGTGACGAACTAAAGAGCCTAATTTTCTTAAAATGTAAGATTCATGCCAATGATTAATCTATATGGATCTATCTAGAATAATGACGAAATTAAGTTGGTAATATCGAAATTTCTAATTAATTCGAAACACTGTATACGCTACCTGGCATAATGTAGCCTAATAGAGAACTACTGTTGGCAGCCCTGGTGACTGAATATATTCTAGTTCCATCTCTCAAGGTACAGAATACAAAATTTGGTTGAAGTCCAATGGATAGCATGGACGTTACATGCAGTTAAACATTGGATCTAACAGCGCGCGTAAAATCATGTTGGCAACAATGACATACATGTATTGGTCAGAAATAATCTAAAATAATGTGATCTATTGTTGTGTCAAGTTCGAATGAAATCCATTAGTTAGTATAGAAGTTACATGCATTTTAAAATTGGACCTATCAGCAGGCTTAGAATCATGTTGGCAGCACTGGCGTAGGCCTATATTAGTTACTCCAAATTAATCTAGAATGCCAGGTACTATACGTGTGCAAAGTTTAGAGCTATTGGCTTGCATACTTTCTGATATATTTATATTAGGGTAACAAAAATAGAGACCGTATTTATTAACAGTTGGCAGCCCTGGTTACTATCAAGAATCGGCATAGTCATATCTGTTATGGTACACATAGCACTTACGAAATTTGGTTGAAATCCAAATGATAGTATAGAAGTTACATGTATTTAAAGTTGGACCTCTCAGTAGGCTTAGAATCATGTTGGTAGCACTAACGTATATAAGTTATACCAAATTAATACAGAATGCCAGGTACTATACGTGGGCATAGTTTAAAGCGGTCAGCTTGCATACTTTCTGATATATGGGTATTTGGATTTTTAAAAATGAGAGCATTTATTAACAGTTGGCAGCCCTGTAGGCTCTTAAGAATACGCTCAGTCACATCTGTTTATGTACACATAGCACATACGAAATTTGGTTGAATTCCAATTGATAGTGTAGAAGTTATATGCATTTAAAAATTGGACCTATCAGCCGGCTTATGATCATTTTGGCAACACTGCCATGTATGGCCTCCTGGAAATTAAACTGCAATATTATTATCTATACGTGTGCCAATTTTGAAATAGCTCTCATTCATACCTTCCAAGATATCCAAAATGGAGCACAAATTTGAATTGTAAATTTTCAGCAGTTGGTAGCACTGAAATCATTTTCAAATGTGGCCGTGAGATATTTAGGTATAGATCTTTACTCCTACCAAATTTTGTTTCGATTGCTGCAGCCGATTAGGAGTTGATAGGGACACACACACACACACACACACACACACACACAGAGAAGGACAGACAGACGGACAGACAGAAGGACTGACAGACATTTGCCCGATCTCATATGTCTACGTTTTCTCATTTTTTGCAAAATGTGAAAAGTAGCTAAAAATGTATATTAGACCAACAACAGAGATATTTCTATAAACTGAAATGTACACTGATCTGTTCCCAATTATAACACAACACAATGATATTTTCTTCTCATGCTAATGCTCATTTTATACGCACCAAATCAACAACACCACTATCGCAATCATGGCTCCTCATTCCATTATAGTTATCATAATAGTAATAATAATAATAATAATAATAATAATAATAATAGAAATTTCATTTTTTTTTCAGTGGATGATGATGATGATGATACTTGTTGTTTTGAGTGGCCTAACATCTAGGTTATCGGCCCCTAATGGTTTGGGCGATAGTGAAAGGTGAGATGAGAATGAAAACTATAACTAATACTAACTACAGACTTACAAACTAGAAGAAGAAATGGTAAACAAATAAAGGATAAGGCAAATAAAGGACAGGAAGAAAAGAATTGCCCTCAACCCTCTATGAATGAGGATTGAGGGACTTGAAAGGAAGGAGAGCCATGAAAGGCAGATAGGGAACGGGGGGGGGGAAGAGGAGATGACCCACACCAAAGTCAGTGAAAAAAGGGGACAAAACGGACCCAGCTCAGGAATTCCACGGGATCGCCAACTCCCGAACTCACCAGCCGTGAGCCCCTGAGGGTGTAGCACTATCCAGGGTGCACCAGAACGGGTGGGGCTACACACACCCTGCCTTCTTGAGGGCCTTGTGCAGAAGGCAGGAGATACTGTGAGCCCCTGAGGGTGTAGCAATATCCAGGGTGCACCAGAAGTGGTGGGGCTACAGACACCCTGCCTCCTTGAGGGCCTTGAGCAGAAGGCAGGAGATACTGTGAGCCCCTGAGTGTGTAGCAATATCCAGGGTGCACCAGAAGTGGTGGGGCTACATACACCCTGCCTCCTTGAGGGCCTTGAGCAGAAGGCAGGAGATACTGTGAGCCCCTGAGTGTGTAGCCATATCCAGGGTGCACCACAAGTGGTGGGGCTACACACACCCTGCCTCCTTGAGGGCCTTGAGCAGAAGGCAGGAGATACTGTGAGCCCCTGAGGGTGTAGCTCTATCCAGGGTGCACCAGAAGTGGTGGGGCTACATACACCTTGCCTCCTTGAGGGCCTTGAGCAGAAGGCAGGATATACTGTGAGCCCCTGAGGGTGTAGCTCTATCCAGGGTGCACCAGAAGTGGTGGGGCTACATACACCCTGCCTCCTTGAGGGCCTTGTGCAGAAGGCAGGAGATACTGTGAGCCCCTGAGGGTGTAACTCTATCCAGGGTGCACCAGAAGTGATGGGGCTACATACACCCTGCCTCCTTGAGGGCCTTGAGCAGAAGGCAGGAGATACTGTGAGACCCTGAGGGTGTAGCTTTATCCAGGGTGCACCAGAAGTGGTGGGCTGCATACACCCTGCCTCCTTGAGGGCCTTGAGCAGAAGGCAGGAGATACTGTGAGCCCCTGAGGGTGTAGCTCTATCCAGGGTGCACCAGAAGTGGTGGGGCTACATACACCCTGCCTCCTTGAGGGTGTAGCTCTATCCAGGGTGCTCCAGAAGTGGTGGGGCTACATACACCCTGCCACCTTGAGGGCCTTGAGCACAAGGCAGGAGATAACATGAAAAGAAAAAGAAGGCTAAGCCCTCACAGAAGGAAGGTGTCAGGAACGATGAGACAAGGGCCAATTAAGGCAGGATAGTGAATGACTCCCTAGGTCTCGGATATCCTAATACCGTCGGGATCGGAACAGAGCAAGAGTTGAATATGAGAGGTCGACAGTATAGAAGATGGAGACGAGCCCAGCACAAGCAAGTGGAAGCAATGCCGGAATCAGCTGGGCTCCCGTGGTCGCCAACCCACGTCCCACTAGATGTGAGCCCCTGGTGGGTTTTCAGTCTGTCAAGATGATTGTACCCAATTGTGTTCCTGAAAAATATTTCATGAGATTATTATGTATTATTTATTTTTCATTTCACCTTGTCAATACAAAGTACGTTACATTATCCAGTAAATTTACAAGCCAGTGTTGCCAACATGATTCTAAGCCTGCCGTTATTTCCAATTTCTAAATGCATGTAACTTCTATATTATCGATTGGATTTCAACCAAATTTCGTATGTACTATGTGTACTGCAACACATATGACTGTGCGTATTCTAAAGAGCCATCAGTGCTGCCAACTGTTAATAAATGCTCTCACTATGTTTTAACCCTAATGCCAATATATCAGAAAGTATGCAAGCCAACTGCTGTAAACTTTGCACACGTATAGTGGCCTACCTGACATTCTACCTTAGTTGGGTGTAACTTATATACATCAGTGCTGCCAACACGATTCTAAGCTTGCTGATAGGTCACGTTTTAAATGCATATAACTTCTATACTAACAATTGGATTTCAACCAAATTCCGTATGTGCTTTGTGTACCATAACAGTTACGACTATGCGTGTTCGCAAGAACTAGCAGGGTTGCCAACTGTTAATAAATGCTCTCTCTATTTGTTTAATACTAATATCAATATATCAGAAATGTATGCAAGACATCATCTGTAAACTTTACACACGTATAGTACCTGACTTTCTAGATTAATTTGGTGCTGCCAACATGATTCGAAGCTTTCGGATAGTTTCAATTTTTAATTACATATAACTTCTATACTAACAATTATTACCAAAATTGCCACTATAATAGATCGTAATATGTCAGATTAATTCTGAGCATCACATACATGACATTATTCCCAACATGATTTTACGCGCACTGATAAATCCAATATCAAACAGCATGTAACATCCCTACTATGTGCATTCTATACCGTAAGAGATGGAACTAAGAATAAATTCAGAGTCACCAGGGCTGCCAACTGTAGTAAGTTACTGTATTATACTACTCTATTTTAGGTATATTTCAAACTGCAGTACTTAGAAATGTTGGTATTACACACTTGATATCGTCATTATTGTAGATAGGTCTATATAGATTGGCATGAATCTTAAATTATAAGAAAAGTAGGATCTTTAGTTTGTCACGGAACTACTTGTTCAAAATATAATTGTTTGTGGTATTTTCTAATACTCAATTGTATTAGAGTTGAAGAAATTAGCATAAATTTTATTTTGTTATTAATTATTTTACTTGCGGCATTCCGGGTTCCAGAAAACACGCCGCTGATGCAAGAATCTCTAAAAAATTTTCTCTTGAGATATAACCCAAGCTTACCAACTGTGGGACTTATATTATAATACCCTTCAACTTTCGTTCTTGTATAAGTAGGCCTACCACTAGTGATACTTTTCGTATGTGCTTGGTACCAGTGAACAGGATGCCTTTAGGAATACTTCAGGGTACCTTCAGAAAGGTGACCTTAAGGAAATGACTCTGGAGTTAAAATCAACCTCAAGGAGTCCTTCAGATTGGAGGATACCTCAAGGATTCGTTAGTCAAGATCATCAAGAAATGTCTCTGAATTCCAGCCTTAATCACTCTTAGTAATGTATTTCAAATTAAGGTGCAATAATACTTGAAACGTGTCTGTCTGTGGCACAACGACGCCAACCAATCAACACTGGGTACAAAAGCTAGAGCATGGTGCGCGAGATAAGTTTTGTAGATCTCCGGCCAGTTGTCTAGTTGGAGAAGAGTGAACTTATCGACACTCGTTTATTAATTGAATATATGCTTGATAATCTACTAGTTTGGTCCTCTCAAGTTCTACTCGCGCTGTAGGTTATGTTATACTCACAAAGAATTGAAGACGTTGAGAATATGTTTGTTTATTGATTACCAACACCTTAAGTACTTTTATAATACAGTTTACATGAAGCCTTGTTATTACGAGTCTGTCTAATATAGAGACAGCTCCCTTAGCAGCGACCACTTGTTCTGGTTGAAAGTTATGAAGAGAGTGTCTCCTAGCCGAGGCATCTCGTACAAGTTACTTGTTGTGAAGAGACCGAAAATGGGCTCTGCATCAGTATATAACATAGCATTCCTCTGGTGGGAGAAATGCTTCACACAAACAGAGATTCACCAATAGCGTGTATCTCTAGTGGTAACAGGGGGTGGCAGCCAATCAGACCATAAGCTTTGGGACGGTGGTTGGCCTCACCTTACTGCTGTTGATCATATTGCTACAAACTCCCATTCTAGGAAATATTATGAGAAAGGACCATAATATGTGTCCCTTTCGATATTATGGAGACAGTCTGGAAAATTAAGAATGTATTTACTGTGACCAACTCTCATTTTAGGTCTTCCAAGAAATATCTAATAGAAATATGTCCACTTAAAGTGCTACTGTTCACAATAGTATGCTTTTAGTTTATACATGTTCTGCCCGTGGGCTTGGAGTGAGCTGTTGTAACATTCTGACTTCCTGAAGAAAATATACTCTGTCTCTCATGGACAATAGAAATGAAAATAATAATAATTGATATCATTTTAAAAACCAAAATTAGCGTTTGATACCTCTTGGTCATGGCTAGTAAGGGACATGACACGCGCACTCACACTGACATGTCGGTTTATAATGCTTCGCTTGTGGATGCTCCTCATCCTGGAGACAGGCGACCTCAAGGGGGTGATTGTGCTCGCTAGGCACGTAGCCTACACTTCACCGGACAAAACCAGTAATTGTATTTCTTTTGTTTCTTATCTCAGGAGAATGAATTTAGATCGGAAGAGGGAGGGGAACTGAGTTGAGGCCGATAGCATTTCATGGCGCCCGTGTTAAGGTGCTCCCAGGTTGTAAGCTGCTTTGGGTCTTGATTGCCTGAAGTCCAATTTATAATGTACATATGGTTATTCGCTGAAAATGGTTACTAAACGCCATTTATAGGTCGTTAAAAGCCTCGGCCCCCTTGAAGATTATGTTCGTGAGATTTGGCATATTTTCACCTCCTCCTCCTTCTCCACCTCCTCCTCCTCCTCCTCCTCCTCGTGCTTCTTCTTCTCCTCCTCCTCGTGCTTCTCCTCCTCCTCCTCCTTCTTCTCCTCGTGCTTCTTCTCCTCCTCCTCCTCGTGTTTCTTCTGAAACTTCTCCTCCTTCTCCTCCTCCTCCTCCTCCTTCTTCTTCTCCTCCTCCTCGTGCTTCTCCTCCTCCTCCTCCTCCTCCTCTTTCTTCTCCTCCTCCTCGTGCTTCTTCTTCTCCTCCTCCTCGTGCTTCTCCTCCTCCTCCTCCTCCTCCTACTCCTTCTTTTTCTCCTCCTCTTCGTGCTTCTTCTTCTCCTCCTCCTCGTGCTTCTTCTCCTCCTCCTCCTCGTGTTTCTTCTGAAACTTCTCCTCCTCCTCCTCCTCCTTCTTCTTCTCCTCCTCCTCGTGCTTCTTCTCCTCCTCCTCGTGCTTCTTCTTCTCCTCCTCCTCGTGTTTCTCCTCCTCCTCCTCCTCGTGCTTCTTCTCCTCCTCCTCCTCGTGCTTCTTCTGAAACTTCTCCTCCTCCTCGTGCTTCTTCTCCTCCTCCTCGTGCTTCTTCTCCTCCTCCTCCTCGTGCTTCTTCTCCTCCTCCTCGTGTTTCTCCTCCTCCTCCTCCTTCTCCTCCTCGTGCTTCTCCTCCTCGTGCTTCTCCTCCTTCTCCTCCTCGTGCTTCTCCTCGTGCTTCTCCTCCTCATCCTTCTCCTCCTTCCCTTTCTCCTCCTGCTCATTATCTTTCTCTAAGGAAGGTAGGAAGAAATCAGAAGAGGGTCAGAGGAGGTGAAGACAACCCAGAATATGAGCCTGGTGCAGGTCGTATTTATATTTAAGTGCATTTTTCTCCAATTTTGTTCTTTCCTAGACAAATGTTATTATAACTCAAGAAGTATTAACAATAACGATTTGATTTTTTCAGTATTTCAATTTGATGAAATAAAGGATTGTATGTTTTCTTGTGAAATTATCATATTTTACCTTCTCGTAGAGAAATAAGTTGAAACATTTAACATTTGAGAATATATATATTAGAAATATTATTTGTAACACACAGATTTCCAAAAACAAGCATTTAGAGATAAAATATAGATCTACATATATCTAAGAAGTTTTGTTTCAATGGTTCAAATACTTATTGAGAGAGAGGAACATGACGCTTAAGGTGATGTATTCTATTCTCGTAGTTACCATAAATGGTCTCCAAAAGAACTGCGATAATATCAAAGCACATGTGTTATTTACCGTGCAAGGTCGCAACACAGGTCATCACACCAATACAAAACAAGTAGTTCCGTGAAGAACTATACAGCCTATTTTCATATATCCTACTTATGTTAATTGCCACTATCAACATACAAAATTTCAGTTTGATTGCTGTAGTAGATTCGTAGATATTGAGAACCGACTAAATATTTCGGATGGTCGCCATGTTGGATTTTATATATGTAGGTCCTAGAGTTATGTACTGTTACATGCAGATTATTGTGAACGTGTAGTATTCACACTTCAATCGCATAATTAGAACACAAGAAAAAACAAGGAGATTTTAAAATTTTTCACAGCTGCCATCTTGAGGTTATGGAAACAATTGAAATAAATTAGATGCCAGTGGATTAACATTCGTATAAGGATTTACTGTACCAAGTTTCACTGCACGCGGATGGTTAAATTGCGAGAAACGTTCATGTGAATATTTATAATTCGCGTCACCGCCATGTTGGATTTGTGATCACCAGGTTATTGAAAGTCCTATAGGTGAACTTAAGTTCATAGCCCCTATAAACATTAAAAAATGCAGTTTGATTGCTAAAATAGATTCGTAGATATTCAGTATCGTCTAAATATTTCGGATGATCGCCATGTTGTATTGTTAAATGTATAGCCCATAGAGTCATGTACCATTAAAGGAAAATTATTGCGTAGGTTCATTATTCAAGCTTTCACTTCGATCGCATGACTACATCACAATAAATAAAATCTTAATGTTAAAATTCGCACTGCCGCCATCTTGAGGTTATGTAAACAATTGAACTAAATTAGATACCAGTGGATTACAATGTGTATAAATATTTCCTGTGCCAGGTTTCAGTGCGCTTGGAACATTAATCGCGAGAAAGGTCTATTTAAAATTTTCAAATTCGCTTGGCCGCCATGTTCGTTTTGTAGTTAACCGGTTTTTGAAAGTCTTATAGATGGACTTCCAGTCGTGCCCTTTATCTCCGTACAAAATTTCAGGGTTTTACCGCTAATAGTTTCAGAGATATAGAATGCCGGTGAAATATTCGCACATCCGCCATCTTGTGATTATGAAAAGAATTGAACGAAGTTAGTTGTTGGTGCATTACAATGTATATAAACATATACTGTACCAAGTTTCATTGCGTTTGGTTGGTCAAATCGCGAGAAACGTCTATTTAAAAGTCGCAAATTAGCTTGGCCGCCATGTTGGTTTTGTAGTTACCAGGTTTTCAAAAGTCACATAAGTGAACTTATAGGAGTTCCCTCTATCACCATAGAAAATGTCAGGGTAATATCGGTAATAGTTTCGGAGATATTGAATGCTGGTGAAATATTTCGCACAGCCGCCATGTTGGATTGGTGAGTCTTAACAAAATTTGAAGGGCAAGGTCGAGGTCGCCGGGAATAGTGCTATGAACTTTCCGAGTTTCATTGAAATCGCTCCAGCCGTTTAGATTTTATTAGGGGGACACACACACACGAATCATACACACACACACACGCGCACACACACACACACACACTCACACACACACACACGGACAAAAGGTGATCTCATAAGCCTATTTTTTCAAAATTGAAAATAGGCTAAAAACCACAAGCACACTGGTCTGATGACCAAAATGTATCTAAGGCGAATTAAAAACACATATGTTATTTGTCCACATATCCTCTGTAATTTATAATGTTTATGGAGAACCTTCACAGAGATTTAGTTTCATTCATTGATTTAATGATTCATTGATTGTTGCATCACGGAACTTACTTAATGAAACATGAGAATAATAATAATAATAATATCTTATGGCCTCGGGTGCGAGTGCAAGCTTTGTTATTTGATGCCAAGAGGGCAGCTTGCATGTCGAAATTTGTTGTTCCTTGGAGCGCTATGAAAGTCAACGTGGTTAGATATATAAGCTTCTCGACACTATAGCGCTTTCTAGTAGAGAACTGGGGAACGTTTTGTGTTGACGGAAAATCCCGAGATTAATTTTGCCATTATGAAGACGGCCTACCTCAATTCAAAAGGGTTCTATAGCACGCCAACAACGTATGACATGCGTGCCGTGATTTTTGTAGCCTTTCAAAAATCACTACCACGGCCAGGAGCGAACCTGCAAGCTTGGGGTTGGTAGTCCGACACGATAACCACTCACCCAGCGTGGCAAGCAATATGAGAATGAAAACACGATACAACTTAGAACTATATTCTAAAAAAGTGACAGTCAGTCTGAAAGACTAGAATTTGTATCATTTTAAATGCTGAAAAATGCTAGAAAGGCTGGAGGCTTCTCGCTTCGCTCGAAGCCAAAGACTCTTGACATGTTAGAAAATGATCTACATAATACTTATCTTGCTTATCTTGTTTCAAATTACTCGCGAACGGCAAGTGCAAACCAAGGGCAAAGCAAGGGATGCCGTCACGCTCACCAGAGCGCGCGGGGACGTGCCCCTTCCATCCAGTCTAAAATCACTTATAGTGGGCGATGTATTGAAGATAGAGATATTCTCTCGCGGACTTTTTTGTAGAACTTTTCATGCTGACCAATTCTTACGCTCATAGTATATTGATATTTTTAACGGCTTGCCCAGCGTAAGCTTAAGAAGCGCACGGACGCCAAGTTTGTTTTCGACTTTTTCACTGGAATCGTTACTGCTTGGCTTCCTTCGATCATACATCAATTATTTTCTACAGAATCTTTCCTCGAGATATCCTTTACAGAATAGTGAAAACCGCATCAAAATCCATCCAGTGGTTCTCGGGATTACCCGTGACATCCATGAATCGGGGATTTTTGTCTTATACTAACGAATTAGAGATTGTCGGGGTACACATGCACCAAGCGGTACTATGACGTCACACACCTCAGTGCATCTGGGTACATTTCGTCCCGTCGCCGTAACGTAACGTCAGACCCCAGCGTAACGACGAAGTCGACAAGATCATTTAAAATGATAAAACGATAATATAGTGTGTTGGTCGACCCTATCAAAAGACAATGGCATGTAGAAAGGGTAAAGACCATACCTATCATTGTCTCAAGTACGGGCGTGATCCCAAGGCCTTAAAGAACTGGATTTGGATACGCAACTGTACAAACTAAAGTAAAGGCATCGTCCAGAAGTTCATAGGTAGCGACTTTCCAGATTAGAAGTTGCTGTTTCAGTAACTATACTTTGATTCCCTGAACTCCGTATAGTTCTGTTGTACTGTACCAGCAATGTGTTGTATGTACTGTATAAATATTAATAATAATAATAATACCGTTTGAACCCTAAAATCCTATGCTAATATTTCAGTGTTCATATTATTCTTTTCTTTGGGCATAGATTTATGTTATTTGAAGGAAGTTCTGGTTAGCTTGAGGGAGGCCGTGATGCTCTGAGAGCCGAGCGATGTCACAATACTGGAGACGTGAAGTCTGCACAATCTATTTTTGGCTCGCATCTTGCGAACAATGAAACTGAACTAAGTCGTCATAAGCTTGAAGGCACAATACAGAAGTTTCCTTGTATAAGACAGCCAAGGTTGAATGCGTACTGGATCTTCTCGCTGATTGACGTCACAAATAGGTGTGACCACGAACATAATGCTTAAAAGGATTTGAACTTGTGACCAATGAAAGGCGAATGCTTAGGGTGGCCCGAATCTAAAAGTACCCACGCGACAGTGAATTAATAGATCCTACGATGCAATATTCTCCGCAATAGTATGGCTGTAATGTGCGAATTTTTACAAGACTTTTGATATGTGTTCAAACGTGATAGGACAATTTTATCGATTTATTGAGGAGCGGATATCCCCCTCCTAAAGATTTGAGTGATTGAATGAATACTGGGAGCCGAGCAACACGGAAAAGACACTTGATTTTGTGAAGCGGACGGCGAAGCCAGGCCGGGCTGTATAGCGATTACTTTTTACTTGTGCTAGTGACTAAAACTTAGTAAGTTGTGTGTCGAGCAACATATTGATTTTAGTGAGTACTTAAGTGGTTCTTACACCACAAAGTCAGGGCAAGTCAGCGATACTGCGATAGGACTCTTGTGTGAATTTAGTAGCACAAATAAGCAGTTATATTTTTGATATTAACCATTACACTTTCATTCAGCGCCAAGATGACGACCGACGGCAGAAGGAACATGGTATCATCAGCAACGACTTCAAGAGTTGAAATTATGGAAGGCTAGGTCCATAATACGGGATGATGACGAGGTCAATTCCATGGCATCGGACTAGACGCAGATGTGTTGAGTAAAAATTTGAATTAATTAATTTTGATGGGTAAAAAAAAATCGCGTATAACTGGAAAATTGTATATTTTGTAAATAACTTTGTTTTGTGTGCGAATATGTAGATTCTGCCGGCATGATATTTTAAATAGCGATACGTGACAATTTTGCTGATTCTTTTTGCATTTAATATTCTATTGGCATTTGCTGATGTTGATCTGTTATGATTAGAGTACAAGTTCTTCAAGTTGTTGTGTACTTGAAAAGCCTAGTACTTATGAGGTTAATTATCACGGAAACGTTAGATAAGCGGTGACAAGTGGGACTTGATAATATTAATGTCAGGTCTGGTTTGGGAATTCTGATATTTACGATCGTTATGCAAACGCAGTGATTTTGTACTTTGTAATTTAAGCAACAGTAGTTGCACGGGAGGAATTTCTACCTCACCGTATTTGATGTTTTATTGCTTCAGTTCTGATCTGTGGTACCAGTTGGGTCTTTTTGACAAGCTATATTATGTGTGTGTGCTACGGTGTGATTCTACATGAGAGCTGGCGGGGACGTGATATCCAGTGCCGTTGCTAATACTTTTCAGGGTACGTGACCTATGGGGCGTATTTGCTGAGATTGAATCTTGATATCCCAGGTAGGGATTTTGTGTTTTTAAGAACGATGAATTTATTATGTCGCGATTACAGGAGCTGCGAGACTTCTACGAGGATTCAGGCTTTGGGCTTGAATAATATTATTATGCACACACATGGCACCGATTCAGCGCTTGTTTGACCTTGGACCCAGAATTGGAATATTCATTATGCATCCAGCATTGTGCTGAGATATTAGGCCCATAAATTGTATAAATGTCTTGCTTAACGATGCGTAAATACTTTTATTGAATTAAGGGATTAGATGCCCACGCCGCTTTGTCTAAAGATTTTTCGTCGTATTAATCGGAGTGTTTTTGTGCTTGTCCATTTGGCATTGCATTTCATGTCATTTATTGCTGTAAGCATTCTTGTTGTGTGACCGGCGTCGGCCGTGTGAATTTAATGTAATTATCGGGACGCATTCGGCGGTTCTTTCTGTTTTGCCTTGTCACGTAGCGCTCTGATTTGAGTAAATGGCATAAGACCTGCTCACAGGCCGCTTGTAATCTGTAAATATCAATTCGTGATACTATGTGTTTATTTTATAAAAGGGTTTGTGCATGCCGGCATAGATATTAATTTGTTTTACCTTTCTAATACTTTCCAGTAGTGACGTGATTAATTTTCCCACAGACAGGAGTTCACGGCCCAGTCGTATGTAGCGCATGGAAGTGAATTCCGGTCTAAATACTCAACTAATCAAAGTGTAGTTCGAAAAACGTATAGCGCGGCACATAATATTGTATTTTATTTCAGGTATTTTTATTTTGTTTGATCATTTTGTAAAATTTTGTATCGTGATGTGTTAGATCACGTGGGTTTAAGGCTGTCTAAGCCAAGTGTTTAGATAATTCTATTTAAACTGACATGCAGATCAGTTATTCATTTTTATTAGCTGTTGTGGTGAGTGGCAATTTTGTCAACACGGGCAAATGGAGCTTCCGTCTCTCAGCTGACGTTGGCAGATCGCCAGTCCTCATACTCGCTAAGTGGTTTGATGAACTCCCAGCTGTTACTCATAACAGAAGGTAGGGTTATCAGCACACGCAAGGGAGGATATATTTGTTCTATGGCTGATTCAGTATTAAATTGTATTTTGTTTTAACCTGTCGTTTTAATTATTCATAACATTAGAACCTTATGGACCCTGGAAACTTTATGAGAGGCATGTTCTATAAACCAATTAGTGACCGATCATGACCCCGCAGTTTTCTCGTGTAATGTCATCTCTTCCAAAGGGCACATAAGATTTCTATGGCGCTGCCACGTGGGTCAAATTGGTTTCTTTATGTATCACAAGGTGACAGTAAGGATTCTATGACTCCGACACGTAAGCCAATTTTTTGTGTATGCGTACATTGGTGCAAAGTGTGGAAGCTGGGAAAAGCAATATGGAATGGCTAGACCAGTGAAACACGTCGTACGTATAAATAGATCACCGGATGTGATATTTTATTTACTTAGATAAGCGATGTGTTACAGCTAGAAATTTGTTATGTAAAATCTTGGAGTTTATAATAGAATTAAATTTGGAACATAGTAGTTGAATTGAGATTTGATAAGTAGATACTAGAGCTTATGTTCCAGGCGCCCAACCATTTAAAATAATACTTTTGTTAGCAATCCAAACTCCAAAAATTTGAATGACAGGAAGGTTATACCTTAAGAGCTAATTAATATGTAGGTCAATTAGTTATATTAGTCAGATATAAGGCTAGAAATTTGGTACTGAATCAAAGGGGTTTTAAAGACAGAACTAATAAAAATAATTGATATACTCAAGGATGTGTTGCTTAGGGTAAATGTAAATGAATTGAGTAATCAAAGGGTTAAATTGGGGATAATTATGTGCGTGCATATGTGCCAATTTGGTGATGGTCTTGTCATTGTCCTATATTTCTAAAGTGTGATATTATATTGTGTGAAGATATGGCGACTCTCGCAGAAATACGTGAAGTGGTTGAGGAGGCAGCGAAACGCACTCAACAAAAATTAACTGAACTTAGGGTTGAAATGACAAATGAGATAGCGCAGGCTAGCGAAAAACAGTCTAACGACATGCAAATTCAAAGTGAAAAACAATCGAATGAACTCAAGGAACAATTACACACGCAACTCGAAATTCAAAGTGAAAAACAGTCTAACGAGTTAGAGGGGCGTTTGAACACAATAACCAAACAGAATACCGACGGTCTTGTAGCACTTTCAACCGAGATAAAAGATTACACAAAACAGCAATTAATTTTATTAGCCAGTGACGTGGAGAATAATAATAAGAAACAACTAGCCGAAATCAAAAAGATTGAGGATACTTTCAGCTTAAAACTTGATAATCTAGATGAAGTCGTGATGGGTAAACTCGCACAAATTGAAAATGCATGTTCAATGAATACAGCAGAGATAAAGCGGGCGCAAAATCATTTAGAAGAGAAATTTATTAAAATCGAAGAAGGGGCACAGTTAGTCCAGACACAAATCGATACTATTGACGGAGGTATTAGCGGATTGGTCCAGGAGATGAGTAAACTAGAACTTGTATCGGGAAGTAGGTGGAAAGAAATTGAAACCGAGCAACTAGAACTAAGGGAAACGATGGAGTCGAACAATAACGGGATACTAGCGAAATTAACAACAATGGAGTCTAACAATAACACTGTAATAGCAAGGTTGACTACAATTGAAACTAACCAAGCAAATGTAGATAAGGGCCTAGATAAGGAGCTGGAAAAGGCGAAGGACAGCATTAGGAAGGACTGGAATCGGATGACGGCAGAGGCGAAGGACGAGAAGTTGATTATGATAAAACAATTAGGCGATAACTGCAATCGAATCCGCGACATTGAAGAGAACATGAAAGCTAAGTTACAAGAACACAATGATCGTCTGATAAAGAGCGAGTTGAAATCGATGGAAAGGGGGACCATACTTGCCTCATTAGTGGACAGGCAGAAAGATGAACACTTAGATAAGGAGATAACTTCAAACAATTCGGAGACAGGTCGGAGCCCAGACACCGTGAACACACAGCTATTTAGAGAATGCGAGGGACGTGCTTCTACCCCTCAGGCAAACCAATTACCAGCTCAAGTTATTCAGGTTATTAGAGCGAATGATTTCCGCCCGAATAAATTTATACCTGATACTGGAGTTACACCGAAAATGTTCCTGAAAGAATTGGAAAATTTCTTTATGGACCAAAATCTAAGTCCGGAGAGACAATTGAGGACAGTAGAACGCTATCTTGGCGGCGGAGCATTAATTTGGTTCTTAAGCTTCCGCTATACATTTGAAACAATGGAGGGTTTCCGACAGGCGTTTTTTAAAAAAATTTGGGGGCCGAGCCATCAGCAAAACTTGAGGTTGGAACTCTACGCAAGAAAATACCACGGTTCACAACAAACCAGATTTGCAGACTACTTCACACGTCAGATGTTAAATTTGCGCGATCTTGACCACCCACCGAATGAACAGGATCTCATAATGACGATTAGCAAGCAACTCCCTACACATGCTCAGCAATTTTTAGCAGCAGCAAATATAAGTACAGCAGTCGAAGCGGAAGAATTATTACGGCATTTAGATGAGTCCAACAATCAATTTCAAGGAAGGGAAAAAAGAGTAAACAGGGACGAGATGGTTAACACCACTGAAATAGTAAAACCTCAGGCCGGAAACACTAAATCGCAGTCGACTAACACGGGAAATAATCAGAACCAAAGAAACGACATGGGAAATAATCAGAACCAAAGAAACGACACGGGAAATGAAAGGAGGTTCCAAACGAGGTACGACGACCAGCAGAGGAGAAAATATTATGAGGAAGGATATCCGCAGAGGAGATACCAGAACCAGGGACGATTCTATGGGAGACAGGAGATCCCATATAGAGGCAACAATTACGACAACAATTATAATCAGAGGTGGCAACAAAGACGGTACGAGAACCATGGTAACCGCAGAAACCAACGGTATCACGAAAAATCGGGACTACAGGATGACTATCGTAATCTAGACCAACGATACGAGGAATCGCAACGTTATTTAGAGGAGCTACAAAATACTGGAGGGGGAGAGAGAAATCGCTGGGAAAACGTGATGAACAGACGTAAGGATCCAGACAACTACACGGAAGATGACGGGGCGCAAAGCTTACAGATGCAGCGTGAAAGACAGGAATCTGGACGACAAAATCAAAATGGAGGTCGCCAGGATAAAAAAAAACTATAAAAAACGACCAAGAAGACAGTCTCACGAGCGACCAGTGTGCTGAAGGAGATGGATGGATTGTGGCAAATATTACGGAGTGGATCGCGAGACCAGAGGATTGCCTAGAAGAAATCATTAAACCTCACAATGACACTATTATGAAATTACCTGTTATTTATGCTAGAATCGGCGGATTAAGGGTAAAATGTTTAGTTGATACGGGTAGTCAGATAAGTCTAGTATCTGAGGCCTTAGTGCGAGAGATAGGGCGGAATTACACAGTACCTATAATTCCGGTCCCTCAAATGAAAGTACGTGGCGTTATTCCTGAGCGCACCGTGACTTGTAAAACACAAGCGTACTTGGAACTAGAAATTCTGGAGCATACATTCGCTCAGAGTTTCATAATTCTACCTAAGCTAAACTTCAACATAATACTGGGATCAAATTTCATATGTGAATATCAAGCAGTCATCGACTTGCATAAAAACACTGTGAGTTTCAAGAATATAGAAGGAATGAGGAATGTGGGGTTGAACATGAATGAAGCGACTACAGGGGGAGAGGTAAACACCTGGCTGCTCGAAGCAATTAGTGAGGAGATAAGGGAAGAATTGCAGCTTGGAACTGATGGCATAAACACTGCACTCGTGGAACTTGAAGAAGAAGAAGAAGGAGCTGAGATATGGGCATTGTTGGCTGAAGCAGATGGCAACGCAGACGACTTCGAACAACAATTACAAGAACGCCTAGATGGAGTCAATTTAAGGGGTGCAGACAAAGAAAGACTCGAACAGATACTCAGAAAACACCGTAATGTCTTTGATACAATACCTGGGAAAATCTTAAATTTTAAATATTCTATGCAAGTCAGTGATTGGTCCCCATTTAAAAGCCGATTGTATCCAATACCTGAAAAATATCAGAACCAAGTAAGCGAGATTATTGGCGGGATGCTACAGGCTGGAGTTATACGCAAGACTCCCACGCCATTTCTCAATGCTATATTGGCCGTTGCCAAACCTAACGGTTCAATAAGGCTATGTTTAGACGCCAAACCCCTCAACAATAGACTTCTTCCAGAATATGACCAAGCGCCGTTAATCAGAGACGTCCTTAAGGGTTTCCGAGGAAAAAGCATTTATTCGAGTGTGGATTTGACCTCAAGTTTTCACCACATCGAATTGGATGAAAAATCCCAATTGTTGACAGGCTTCCTGTTCAACAATCAAACATTCGTATTTTCGAGGATGCCTTTTGGCGTTAAAACAGCCGGTTGTGCCCTAATAAGAGCCCTAGATCGCAATTTGACAGAGGAGGTCAAGCAGATGACAGTGAGGTACATTGACGATATATTGTTGGCGTCTGACAATATTGAAGATCACATGAATAATCTGGACAAGTTACTGCACAACCTACGCACATCGAACTTCAAAATCAATCTTAAAAAGTCGCATTTCTTTAAAGATGAAATTTTGTATTTAGGACATGTTATCGATAAGGATGGAGTGAGACCAAATCCAGCCAAGATTGAAGCAATTATGAACTTCCCCACACCAACTAGGGTGAAACATGTTCGTGCTTTCCTGGGAGTTACGGGATTTTTCAAGGAAAATTGCCCGGGGTATACAGAGACGGTCGCCCCTATGCAGGAACTGCTCAAAAAGAATAACAAGTGGTTTTGGAATGACGTTTGCAATAAGTCTTTCCAGGCTACAAAGTTACTTCTAAAAAATTGTATCAAACTGGGTTACCCAGATTTTAGCCGAAAATTTGTTATTCAGGCGGACGCCTCATTCATAGGAATCGGAGCTATGCTATTCCAGGAAGATCCGAACAACCTTCAACATCGGTCTTACCTTGCCTTCGTAAGTCGCAAATTGCGCAAACATGAACGTAACTACACCGTAACAGAGCTGGAGCTTATGGCTATACTTCACGCTTTACAACAATGGCGTAAAATAGTATTTGGTTACCCCATAACAATAAGAACTGACCACAAGGCACTAACGTTCTTATCCAAGACTACTATGCTCAGCGAAAGAATCACCAGATGGTCCATTTACATCCAACAATTTGATTTGGAAATTGAACATTGCCCTGGTAAGATGAATATAATACCAGATGCGCTTAGCAGGAACCCTGAGGCGGAAGTTGATGAGGAAGCTGTCGTGAATCACCTTGAGTTAACAGATAAGGATCGTGAGTTTCTTGACGAACTGAAAGAACTACCCAGAGAACAGGAGGCAGAACCATGGATGATGCAGTTAATAAAATTCTTTAAAGGAGAACTACAGAGAGGAACACCAGCGTACAAGGAAGCTCTGATAAAGGAAGGAAGATACATGTACCGCAATAATTTATTACACAAATTTATTGATGAAGAACATTCGAAACTACGAATTTTGGTACCAGCGTCTTTACAGCGTGGATTAACATGGCATACACATGAAACCTTGGGACATATTGGAATCGATAAAGTTGAAGCAACTATAGCAGAGCCATTTACCTGGCCTCGTATGAGAACCACTATTTGTGAGGTAATCAAGACGTGCGATATTTGTCAGCGCACAAAACCTAACAATTACCTAATGAAGCAGTACCCGAAACCTTTGCTACCACTTAAACCATGTGAGCTGATGGCGATTGACACTTATGGGCCAATAACGAAAGGAAGAAGAGGATGCCGACATCTATTGGTGTCCTTAGATGTATTTTCGAAATTTGTGGTTTTGTGTCCCATACAAAAGACCACTTCGAAACAGGTTCATAGCCGCCTTAAAATTAAAGTGATTCCGACCATGGGAAAACCTGAGTTTATTTTGTCAGATCACGGAAGTTACTTCACCAGCAATGAATTTAAACAAGGATTAATTAATCTTGGAGTAAAACATATATTTTCATCGATTCGCAACCCAGCTGCAAATCCGAGTGAACGTGTGATGAGAAATATTTCGTCATTCTTTAGGGTCTTGATTCCAAATGAACACTATAAGTGGGTGGATCGTATTAAGGATGTTGAGACTTGTATCAATTACACAAGACATGAGTCAACGGGAGAAATTCCTTTGGTTCTCCACCATAACAGAGTGCCTGAGAGATCGTGGGACAACATTGTCATCTGTCCACGTGATCCTATGCCAACACACGACTTAAGGATTCAAAATACTGTAGTACACATGAGAGCACAGGCTGACAGACGGCTAAGAAGGGTAAGAGGAAAGAGATTCCATCGGGAACTGAACGAGACAGAGTTGGTCCTCATAAAGAAACCACCGCTATCTAATCCATCGAACAAGATATTCCACAAGTTCTGTGTTAAATATCTGGGACCATTCAAAATAATCAGAAATCTGGGGAACAATGCTTATCGAGTAGAAGAAGTGAGTACCGGAGCTCAGGCCGTGTACAACATTTGTAACATGAAGATTTATCATGAACAGGAACCTTGGGAGCCGAGAAGGAATAATGTCATAGGAGTAAATTGCACGGACATAGTACCATGCACAAGTACACTTGGCTAGCATCGGTGAGTACTCGTTGTGAAGAACGTAAACATTGTGTTGTTTACATATGAGGAGGAAAGCAGGTAGTCTACTGCTAATGACGTCTAAGTGGAATGAGAGAGAAGAAATACCAGACACGCTTGAGGCGACGAGACATTGAGGAAACTCATTAGTGAAAGGTAGCTGAGTACTAGGCTGATAGCAGGGGCGTATAAGATCTACGATTTGAAGAGGGGCTTACTCTCGCAGAAAAGAGGTGCCGTATGGAAGTGAAATCTACTTCTTCTAAGTTAAATTTCACCTTTTATGGGGTGAATGAACCCTAAAATCCTATGCTAATATTTCAGTGTTCATATTATTCTTTTCTTTGGGCATAGATTTATGTTATTTGAAGGAAGTTCTGGTTAGCTTGAGGGAGGCCGTGATGCTCTGAGAGCCGAGCGATGTCACAATACTGGAGACGTGAAGTCTGCACAATCTATTTTTGGCTCGCATCTTGCGAACAATGAAACTGAACTAAGTCGTCATAAGCTTGAAGGCACAATACAGAAGTTTCCTTGTATAAGACAGCCAAGGTTGAATGCGTACTGGATCTTCGCGCTGATTGACGTCACAAATAGGTGTGACCACGAACATAATGCTTAAAAGGATTTGAACTTGTGACCAATGAAAGGCGAATGCTTAGGGTGGCCCGAATCTAAAAGTACCCACGCGACAGTGAATTAATAGATCCTACGATGCAATATTCTCCGCAATAGTATGGCTGTAATGTGCGAATTTTTACAAGACTTTTGATATGTGTTCAAACGTGATAGGACAATTTTATCGATTTATTGAGGAGCGGATATCCCCCTCCTAAAGATTTGAGTGATTGAATGAATACTGGGAGCCGAGCAACACGGAAAAGACACTTGATTTTGTGAAGCGGACGGCGAAGCCAGGCCGGGCTGTATAGCGATTACTTTTTACTTGTGCTAGTGACTAAAACTTAGTAAGTTGTGTGTCGAGCAACATATTGATTTTAGTGAGTACTTAAGTGGTTCTTACACCACAAAGTCAGGGCAAGTCAGCGATACTGCGATAGGACTCTTGTGTGAATTTAGTAGCACAAATAAGCAGTTATATTTTTGATATTAACCATTACACTTTCATTCAGCGCCAAGATGACGACCGACGGCAGAAGGAACATGGTATCATCAGCAACGACTTCAAGAGTTGAAATTATGGAAGGCTAGGTCCATAATACGGGATGATGACGAGGTCAATTCCATGGCATCGGACTAGACGCAGATGTGTTGAGTAAAAATTTGAATTAATTCATTTTGATGGGTAAAAAAAATCGCGTATAACTGGAAAATTGTATATTTTGTAAATAACTTTGTTTTGTGTGCGAATATGTAGATTCTGCCGGCATGATATTTTAAATAGCGATACGTGACAATTTTGCTGATACTTTTTGCATTTAATATTCTATTGGCATTTGCTGATGTTGATCTGTTATGATTAGAGTACAAGTTCTTCAAGTTGTTGTGTACTTGAAAAGCCTAGTACTTATGAGGTTAATTATCACGGAAACGTTAGATAAGCGGTGACAAGTGGGACTTGATAATATTAATGTCAGGTCTGGTTTGGGAATTCTGATATTTACGATCGTTATGCAAACGCAGTGATTTTGTACTTTGTAATTTAAGCAACAGTAGTTGCACGGGAGGAATTTCTACCTCACCGTATTTGATGTTTTATTGCTTCAGTTCTGATCTGTGGTACCAGTTGGGTCTTTTTGACAAGCTATATTATGTGTGTGTGCTACGGTGTGATTCTACATGAGAGCTGGCGGGGACGTGATATCCAGTGCCGTTGCTAATACTTTTCAGGGTACGTGACCTATGGGGCGTATTTGCTGAGATTGAATCTTGATATCCCAGGTAGGGATTTTGTGTTTTTAAGAACGATGAATTTATTATGTCGCGATTACAGGAGCTGCGAGACTTCTACGAGGATTCAGGCTTTGGGCTTGAATAATATTATTATGCACACACATGGCACCGATTCAGCGCTTGTTTGACCTTGGACCCAGAATTGGAATATTCATTATGCATCCAGCATTGTGCTGAGATATTAGGCCCATAAATTGTATAAATGTCTTGCTTAACGATGCGTAAATACTTTTATTGAATTAAGGGATTAGATGCCCACGCCGCTTTGTCTAAAGATTTTTCGTCGTATTAATCGGAGTGTTTTTGTGCTTGTCCATTTGGCATTGCATTTCATGTCATTTATTGCTGTAAGCATTCTTGTTGTGTGACCGGCGTCGGCCGTGTGAATTTAATGTAATTATCTGGACGCATTCGGCGGTTCTTTCTGTTTTGCCTTGTCACGTAGCGCTCTGATTTGAGTAAATGGCATAAGACCTGCTCACAGGCCGCTTGTAATCTGTAAATATCAATTCGTGATACTATGTGTTTATTTTATAAAAGGGTTAGTGCATGCCGGCATAGATATTAATTTGTTTTACCTTTCTAATACTTTCCAGTAGTGACGTGATTAATTTTCCCACAGACAGGAGTTCACGGCCCAGTCGTATGTAGCGCATGGAAGTGAATTCCGGTCTAAATACTCAACTAATCAAAGTGTAGTTCGAAAAACGTATAGCGCGGCACATAATATTGTATTTTATTTCAGGTATTTTTATTTTGTTTGATCATTTTGTAAAATTTTGTATCGTGATGTGCTAGATCACGTGGGTTTAAGGCTGTCTAAGCCAAGTGTTTAGATAATTCTATTTAAACTGACATGCAGATCAGTTATTCATTTTTATTAGCTGTTGTGGTGAGTGGCAATTTTGTCAACACGGGCAAATGGAGCTTCCGTCTCTCAGCTGACGTTGGCAGATCGCCAGTCCTCATACTCGCTAAGTGGGTTGATGAAAGTAGTGTGGTAAGGACAGAGCTGTCTCACTTTTTATTGAGCCACCCTCGTATTTGCCCCGAAGCTGATATCTCGCTAACCAAACATGGGATTAGAACATACAGGGTGTCCTAGCACTGCTAGTAATGCCCCCTACTTTCCTATAGGCTCTTTATTTAATGAAAAGACCAAAACTAAAAGGTCATTCGCGAGTAGTGGGGTAGTGTTGGTTTCCTGAAGTCGCGCTCGTGCTTGAATATGTATGCCTATGTTGGGAAAGGGTTAGGTGGTGGGGGAGGAGTAGGGTCGAGTGAGGGGTCGTTTAGATGGTATTTTTTCCGCTCTAGATGATGGTGAGGTTATTTTTTAAAAATGGATGGAATTGGGAAACGCCATTTGGGGTAAACATGTTGTTTTTTGACATTTTGGCGATGAATGTTTTTTTATACGCATGCGCACTTGAGGAGTTTTGTAAAAGAGCGGGCTTTTTAAATGATGATTTGTCAATGAATGTTTTTAATATGTATTGAAATAAACCAAAAAAACTAATAGGTCATCGGCTTTTTACTATCTCGCTAACCAATAATCGGATTTAAACGTATGAGGTGTCGTAGGACTCGTGGTGAACTCTCTTTTTCTATTGAAGGGGTATATCCACTCCAAAATAAAAACTACCCTTACCCGGGGGATGAAATAGTAATTTATTTTTGTATACCTACGAACTTGGCGGTTTTTGTAAAAGAGCGGGCTTTTTAATTGATGATTTATAAATGAGTGTTTTTTTAATACGTATTTAAATAAACCATAAAAACTAATAGGTCATCGGCTTTTTACTATCTCGCTAACCAATAATCGGATTTAAACGTATGAGGTGTCGTAGGACTCGTGGTGAACTCTCTTTTTCTATCGAAGGGGTATATCCACCCCAAAATAAAAACTACCCTTACCCGGGGGATGAAATAGTAATTTATTTTTGTATACCTACGAACTTGGCGGTTTTTGTAAGAGGGCGGGCTTTTTAAATGATGATTTATAAATGAGTGTTTTTTTAATACGTATTTAAATAAACCAAAAAAACTAATAGGTCATCGGCTTTTTACTATCTCGCTAACCAATAATCGGATTTAAACCTATGGGGTGTCGTAGGACTCGTGGTGAACTCCCCTTTTCTATGGACGGGGCCATATCCACTCGAAAATAAAAACTACCCTTACCCGGGGGGTGAAACAGTTTTTTTTTTTTTGTATGTGCGCGCACGGACGGCTTTTGTCAAAAGGATTTAACTACACGTTTGTTAATATTTTCTGAACCCCTCATGGGATTTTGCCATAGGCAGTATTCTAACCCTGGGGGGTGACGCCCCGTTTTTGAATGTAGGATTCATTTTTGTCGAAAGGGCCTAACGACACTTTTGTTCATATCTCGCGAACCAATCATGCTAGGGACTTGTATGAGGGGTCCTAGCACTTGGGGCAACATTCCCTGTTTGGGGGTGAAACTACCCCCTAAAATTGAAAAATCCATATCTTGGAAACGAAGAACCCTAAAATTAGGTGTGATAGCTTAAAAAATAGGGGATGATATGGGCTTTTACCTCGATGGATCATTTCACCCCTAAAACAGTAAATAGTCATGTTATGGGGAAAATACGTGTTAAACACCTAAAAATGATAAATGAACCTAAAATATTTTGTTTTTGATGAAAAATAGCAGGGGGGTGAAACTACCCCCCAAAATTGAAAAATCCATATCTCGGAAACGAAGAAGCCTAAAATTAGGTGTGATAGCTTAAAAAATAGGGTATGATATGGGCTTTTACCTCGATGGATCATTTCACCCCTAAAACAGTAAATAGTCATGTTATGGGGAAAAACGTGTTAAACACCTAAAAATGATAAATGAACCTAAGATCTTTTGTTTTTGATGAAAAATAGCAGGGGGTGAAACTACCCCCCAAAATTGAAAAATCCATATCTTGGAAACGAAGAAGCCTAAAATTAGGTGTGATAGCTTAAAAAATAGGGGATGATTAGGGCTTTTACCTCAATGGATCATTTCACCTCTAAAACAGTAAATAGTCATGTTATGAGGAAAAAATGTGTTATACACCTAAAAGCATAAGCATCTTTGTGAAACCATGCTTTAATGGACATGTGTATGGAGGATTATTGTTATTATTATTATTATTATTAGGTAATTATGGATTAATGTGTGTATAGATAACTAACCTGTGGGGAGCGTGATGGCGCAGGTGCTTAGCTGCTCGTCTTTACCCGGACGGCTGGGGTTCAAATCCCGGTGCCAGCGGGGGTTGGAATTTTCACTTGAAAAAAATCACGTGGCGTCAGGAAGAGCATTCGGCCTTAAATCCCCGGCCAAAACCAAAATGAGCCTGGTTGGCTCCGGCGACTCAAACTAATTGGGAAAAAGCCGAAGAAAGAAAAAATGGTAACTCACCAGTAATAGTAAACATTGGTTTGAGGTGTTGAAGAAGTCAGGATGGCCAACCCTTTGCCATGGTTCACGAATATATCCCCAAAACGTTTTACCTGTCAAGACTCAGTATATCCTGTTGCAGCCTTTAGAAAAAAAAATCGAACCGGGGCCTCTGTAGTGACAGTGGACTTATATTCATGATGATTTTTAAACAAACATAGGCTTGCCTACTACCACTGTGTTGAATCTGCACAGAGACTCTGGCTTTGGTTTGCGTAGTGTGCCTTGCTGATAACAGCACAGCGACCTTGTCAGGAAGTTTCATATTACTCATTTGCTTGATAGCGGACGTGCTCTGCACATGACTAGATCGTTGTTAGGTTTGACAAAGGCTTAGTGAAGCTTATGGCAACCTTGAAATGAATGTCATGGTATAGTCGGGGTTGGAAGACAAGACCTTAGGGTTGACAACCAAGTAGGTTAACCACTACACGGTGAGATGGTGAAATAATAATGTAACAGAACATATAGAAACGTTTTCTATAGTTTAACGAATTGGCATACCATGAGAGGTGTAGGTAATGGAAATTGAATCCTTAGCTGATGATTATACTACTTTCCATGCGCACGTATAAGCTATCATGTTAGAAAAAGAATGGTATGGCTTGTTTTAAACGGAGAATAATAATTGTGTTTACTGTGAAACACAAATCTGAATTTAAAATAATTAATTTAAAATAATTAATTTAAAATTAACTAATATAAAATTAGTTTAGTACGCTGAAGTTAAAATGAATAATGATCACGTTACAGACAGCCAGTTTCAAAGCCATGAGAACTAAGTGAACAAAGTATAAAATTCATGAGTCAGTGAGGAATTCAACATGCTGTCCTTTGGACAAGAGAGAAGTGTTCTACAGCGACCCTCAATGGTTTGGGACATTGTAAAGATGAAAATTAAATCTAAGCTACTACACGCTTATATACTAGAATAAGAAATGGAAAACAATTGGTCAAATAAAGGACAGAAGGAATAAAAATGACCCTCAAGCATGTGGATTGAGGGAGTTGGAAGGAAGGAGAGCCATGAAAGGCAGATAAAAAGTATACTAGGAGTGGCTTTGCCCCAGAGGTAATGGAGGAAAACTGGACTCAGCTCAGAAATCCCTTGGGGTCGCCAACTTCCAAACTGATCAGCCCTTGAGGGTGTAGCCATAGGCAGAGTGCATCGCAAGTCGTGGGGCTAAATACACCCTACCTTCTTGAGGGGGGGGGGGGCATGAGCAAAAGACAGGAAATAACATGAAAATAAAAAAGCAAGGCTGCCTCCTCAGGATATCAGAAAAAATAAATAAACCAGGGCCAATGAAGTTTCAAAAGGAAGAGACTCCCTAGGGCTCGGATACCCTAATCATGTTGGGGTCGGTAGAGAACAAGAGTTGAGCAAGTGTGGTCGACAGGAACTAAGACAGAGAGGAGCCTAGCACAAGTTAGTGGAAGCAATGACGGTCTCAGCTGGGACTCCGTGATCGTCAACCTACATGACACTAGATATGACGCCCAGGGGTGGAATTAAAGACCTCTTTTTGTTTTTTATCACTGGCTTTTAAGAACGCTAACACATGGCATGCCTTATAATGCAATACTGGTCCTAGGGTATGCAAAATTGTATTAGAAACTCAGCTAATAATAGAGTGCTTGCCCATGATTTACCTTAAATTTTCCTAAAATCCACTACATTTTCCGCAAATTGACCAAATGACACAACATTCCAGCAAAATTCAACAAATGACTACCAGATTTATTGAAATTCCATTGATTTACCTAAGCATGGTTTAAACTACCTCAAATTCATATAAAATTAGACGAATATAGATGAAAATTCACTAAAATTTACCGAATTTAGCCAAGTGGTGTACAAACCATGACATTTATCCAATTTTTATTAAAATTGACTACATGTACTCGAAAATTCCATAATATTCCCTTTACATGTATGCTTTTTGTTGTTGTTGTTGTTGTTTCGTTTACCACACTCCCTGTAGACAAACACCTCAACATGACTTTCTCCTAGACTAGGAGCTTCACATTCGACATGATAGCTGAGTTTCATTTCCCATAAACTTGTCTCTGAGGTGGGTGTCAGGAAAAGGCATTCAGCTGTAAAAACCACACCCTCACGTAGACTTTCATAACCTCTTACGTTGAGGTTCCTTACACTAACGACATTAAATGATTGAACGGTTTCCTTTTCACAATTCCTGTCTATACTTTCCTCTTTAAGGTTGCAAGATGTTTGTAAGATTCCTAAAATGCAATTAAATTTAATAAATACCTTAAGATGGTTTCATTTGTTTAATGATATGATGTTGATGGTGGATATATACGTTAAGACTAATTTTTGTTAGGTCTTGACTGGGCTTGCAATAAGAAATTGACAAACCAAACATGGGTTATCTACCAGGGGAACACTTTGACCACTATATTGGTTATTGACCAGTAATTACAGTTCTAGTAATGAGACAGAAATCCAACACAAACAATGAGCGCGCAATGCGGTGGAGATTGGTACCACGATGTACTGTCGGTTATGTAGCTATGTGGAATGTACATCACATATGGTTTACTTGAAGGTTTGGAGGTTTCATTAAAGATATTTCTACAATAAACCATTTTCAAATGGCCATTCGTTGGTGTGAAAATATTTATTATATGGTATTTTATGAAAACAATTATGATTTATAAAAAAAATTATATGTTTACTGTATTCTTATTTAATGTAAGCACTGGAGGCACTATCGACCAAAATACAGCACTATCTGGAATGTATATTGCATACTTGAAGGTTTGGTGATTCCATTAAAGGTATTCCTACAATAAATGATTTTTAAGTTCTCGTTTTATGGCATGATTATTTAATATATGCTATTTGCTAATAGGATTTGACACTGGAATTATTTTACAAGTAGTTATTTTAATGACCAACAGAGTTTAATGTTAACAAGGCACAGCTCTATTTGAAATTTTGAATAACATGTTGCATGTTATACATTATATGCAACTACTGTAAGGCTTGTGATTTATTTAATGCCTTTAACCCTATATTAAACACTCAGTTTGCAATACTGATAACTGCAATGTTACTGAAAAAAAAATTGAAACAAAACAAAAATCAGCATTGAAAAACCAAAAAGTGGTTGAGCATATATATAGTGGGGAAAAGAAAAGTTTTGTAAACACTAATGTTCAACAAGACTAATTAAATCAGTAACTGTCAGGGTGGCCGAGTGGTTAAGGCGTTTGACTTAAGATCAAATTTCCAAATATTTAAGGAAGCAAGGGTTCGAATCCCTTCCCTGACATAACTATTGCTTGAACATGCAAGAAAACAAGAAATATACACAAGCTATGTTTATCAATTTAATCATTTTTTTTACGAGAGATAGACACACAGAATACAGCTCTTTTGGTTTATCAGTTCTTTTAAACATAACACTTGTTGAAAATTATATTTTAGGGGATGGAGGTGTTGCTACGTTGACCCATCACACAATAATAGCAGCTTTACGAAGTTCATTTTCTATATTTAATAGCTCTTTCTCATAACCAATATGACCAAGCTGTTTACAGGCATGCAAGAGCTGTAGACGTTCGACTAATATATTAGGATCGTTCCATTTATTATTTTTTATGAATGGTTTCAGAATCTCGGGAAGCAGTTCATCATTATCACCATTAATATGTTTATCATCCTCATTATTATAATCATTTTCATAATGATGATCATTATTATCGTTATCATTACCATGATAATTTCCACCTGTGTCCACAGTCTGTTCAATGGTTTGAGTTGTCTTTGAGAGTGTTGAGAGCTTCTTTTTAGATGTGCTAGAATGCTTTAACATTGTTATGTTATTATTACCACTATTGTCTTTCCCCACTAACTTTTTGATGGGGTATATTGTCTCTGATAGGATTGAGGGCTTTTGAGATGTGGGTGCATGTCTGAACATGGGCTTTACAGGAGGTGTTAAAGGTTTCTCATTAAACAACTCGCTAACAGCATGAGTGCGTTGTAGTGTATTAAACTTGAGGTTAATATTATCTTGAGCAGTACTATCTTTCTCTTGGACTTGGTTTCTTGCTTTGGTTTGGGTTTTCCTTACATTTAGACTAGCGTGATTATTAAGTTTACATTCATGATTGTTTGAAGAAAGTACGTCCAATTCTTTTGTTTTAAGCATTCCTCGACACTGTTTCGATCGTTGCTTTGAACAGCGCCAAATAACAGTTCCATTTTTATTGCTTTGTTTCACAATATATGAATATCCTTTATAGTATGCATAAGGCTTACCATACCTAGTCACTGATACTTCCATATCAACTGTCAAGCACAAACTAATCTCTAGTAAAGACAACTTGGTAATAACAACAATAGTTTAATGTGGGAGCATATATATATGCAAAAAGTGGGAGCAAAGTTGGGGGGGGGGGGGGAAAGTGGGAGCAAAAGTGGTAGCAAATGTGGGAGAAAAAAATAACTGGGAGCAAAAAGTGGGAGCAAATATGGGATCAAATGTGGGAGCAAAGCAAATATAAAAAAGTGGGAGCAAATATGCTAACAAATATGTCAACAAATATACCAGCAAAAGTAAATACACAAGTCAAGATAGATTAAAGTGCAAAGAAAATATGGAAGCAAATATGAGAGCAAAAATGGTGTTTTTTCTAAAACAACTAGACATAACAAACTTAGTCATAACCTAACCTAACCTAACCTAACCTCACCTAACCTCACCTAACCTAACCTCACCTAACCTAACCTAACCTCACCTCACCTAACCTAACTTCACCTAACCTAACCTAACCTAACTTAACTTCACCTAATCTAACTTGTCTGAACTTTACCTAACCTAACCTATCATAACTTCACCTAACCTAACTTTACCTAACCTAACTTTCAACTCACAGATCAAAATTAAATTCTAGGCATAGTTGAGTTGGAACCCAAGACTTCAGGGATAACACACAAGTATACTAGCCACTACACCGCAAAATGGGCAAATTATCATGCAACACAACATAAAGTAAAAGTTTCCTGTAGTGTAACTCATTGGCTGTCAACCATAGTTTGGGAATTCAAACCCAAGACCTCAGGACTTTTGTTTTGAACATTATCAGAAATATTATTTCATTTACATTTTGCTGCTGCTGCTTATAGTTATAAGAGTTGGCATTAATATGGAAAGCAAAAAAAAAAATGTGGGAGCAAAAAGTGGGAGGAAAACGTGTAAGCAGAAGTGGGAGCAAACAAGTGTGAGCAAATATGGGAGCAGAAAGTGGGAGCAAATGTGAAAGCAAAAGTGGGAGCAAAAAGAGCGAGCAAAAGTGATTGCACAAAGTAGGAGCAAAATGTGTGAGTAAAAAGTGGGGGCAAATGTGGTGTTTTACTAAAACAATCTCCCCTAACCTAACCTAAATTAACTTCACCCAACCTAATTTCACCTAACCTAACTTCACCTAAACTAACCTTCCAACTCTCAGATCAAAAATTAAATTCTGGCCATAGTCGTGTTGGAACCCAAAACCTCTGGGATAACACCCAAGTATACTAGCCACTACATCGCGAAATGGGCAAATTATCATGCAACACAACATAAAAATAAAAAGTTTTCTGTAGTGTAACTCATTGGCTGACAATCATACTTGAGAATTCAAACCCAAGACCTCAGGACTTTTGTTTTGAACATTATCAGAAATATTATTCCATTTACATTTTGCTGTTGCTTATAGTTATAAGAGTTGGCATTAATATGGGAGCAAAAGTGAAAGCAAAACGTGGGTGCAAGCATGGCTGGTTGTAGAGAATTTCATATCAACTAATACACATAAATTAAATTTTAGTAAAGCGACTTGGATAATAATAATAATAATATTAACAGTTTAAAAAAAATCAAGGGGATTGATATTTTTCAGGGCGTAATTTCCAAAGTACTGTCAAGAATAATAATTACATGAACAGATTCCAAGAACTCGAGAGTGCTTTTAAGGTTAATGATTGGCTAGGAGTGAGATAGAGCTAGCTAACCTAAGTTAACCTCAGCTCAGTAAACCTAACCTTGTCACATGGCATGTTCTACAAGTATAGACTTGCTTTGAGACTGGCTATGACGTCACAGATGAATGGCGGTGGGAGGCTGGACGTGACTTTTTATTACCCAAAAACATTTTCCTTTTTGCCAGCCTCCCACCGCCATTCATCTGTGACGTCATAGCCAGTCTCAAAGCAAGTCTATACTTGTAGAACATGCCATGTGACAAGGTTAGGTTTACTGAGCTGAGGTTAACTTAGGTTAGCTAGCTCTATCTCACTCCTAGCCAATCATTAACCTTAAAAGCACTCTCGAGTTCTTGGAATCTGTTCATGTAATTATTATTCTTGACAGTACTTTGGAAATTACGCCCTGAAAAATATCAATCCCCTTGATTTTTTTTAAACTGTTAATATTATTATTATTATTATCCAAGTCGCTTTACTAAAATTTAATTTATGTGTATTAGTTGATATGAAAGTCTCTACAACCAGCCATGCTTGCACCCACGTTTTGCTTTCACTTTTGCTCCCATATTAATGCCAACTCTTATAACTATAAGCAACAGCAAAATGTAAATGGAATAATATTTCTGATAATGTTCAAAACAAAAGTCCTGAGGTCTTGGGTTTGAATTCTCAAGTATGATTGTCAGCCAATGAGTTACACTACAGAAAACTTTTTATTTTTATGTTGTGTTGCATGATAATTTGCCCATTTCGCGATGTAGTGGCTAGAATACTTGGGTGTTATCCCAGAGGTTTTGGGTTCCAACACGACTATGGCCAGAATTTAATTTTTGATCTGAGAGTTGGAAGGTTAGTTTAGGTGAAGTTAGGTTAGGTGAAATTAGGTTGGGTGAAGTTAGTTTAGGTTAGGTTAGGGGAGATTGTTTTAGTAAAACACCACATTTGCCCCCACTTTTTACTCACACATTTTGCTCCTACTTTGTGCAATCACTTTTGCTCGCTCTTTTTGCTCCCACTTTTGCTTTCACATTTGCTCCCACTTTCTGCTCCCATATTTGCTCACACTTGTTTGCTCCCACTTCTGCTTACACGTTTTCCTCCCACTTTTTGCTCCCACATTTTTTTTTTTTTGCTTTCCATATTAATGCCAACTCTTATAACTATAAGCAGCAGCAGCAAAATGTAAATGAAATAATATTTCTGATAATGTTCAAAACAAAAGTCCTGAGGTCTTGGGTTTGAATTCCCAAACTATGGTTGACAGCCAATGAGTTACACTACAGGAAACTTTTACTTTATGTTGTGTTGCATGATAATTTGCCCATTTTGCGGTGTAGTGGCTAGTATACTTGTGTGTTATCCCTGAAGTCTTGGGTTCCAACTCAACTATGCCTAGAATTTAATTTTGATCTGTGAGTTGAAAGTTAGGTTAGGTAAAGTTAGGTTAGGTGAAGTTATGATAGGTTAGGTTAGGTAAAGTTCAGACAAGTTAGATTAGGTGAAGTTAAGTTAGGTTAGGTTAGGTTAGGAGAAGTTAGGTTAGGTGAGGTGAGGTTAGGTTAGGTTAGGTGAGGTTAGGTTAGGTTAGGTGAGGTTAGGTGAGGTTAGGTTAGGTTACGTTAGGTTATGACTAAGTTTGTTATGTCTAGTTGTTTTAGAAAAAACACCATTTTTGCTCTCATATTTGCTTCCATATTTTCTTTGCACTTTAATCTATCTTGACTTGTGTATTTACTTTTGCTGGTATATTTGTTGACATATTTGTTAGCATATTTGCTCCCACTTTTTTATATTTGCTTTGCTCCCACATTTGATCCCATATTTGCTCCCACTTTTTGCTCACAGTTATTTTTTTCTCCCACATTTGCTACCACTTTTGCTCCCACTTCCCCCCCCCCCCTTTGCTCCCACTTTTTGCATATATATATGCTCCCACATTAAACTATTGTTGTTATTACCAAGTTGTCTTTACTAGAGATTAGTTTGTGCTTGACAGTTGATATGGAAGTATCAGTGACTAGGTATGGTAAGCCTTATGCATACTATAAAGGATATTCATATATTGTGAAACAAAGCAATAAAAATGGAACTGTTATTTGGCGCTGTTCAAAGCAACGATCGAAACAGTGTCGAGGAATGCTTAAAACAAAAGAATTGGACGTACTTTCTTCAAACAATCATGAATGTAAACTTAATAATCACGCTAGTCTAAATGTAAGGAAAACCCAAACCAAAGCAAGAAACCAAGTCCAAGAGAAAGATAGTACTGCTCAAGATAATATTAACCTCAAGTTTAATACACTACAACGCACTCATGCTGTTAGCGAGTTGTTTAATGAGAAACCTTTAACACCTCCTGTAAAGCCCATGTTCAGACATGCACCCACATCTCAAAAGCCCTCAATCCTATCAGAGACAATATACCCCATCAAAAAGTTAGTGGGGAAAGACAATAGTGGTAATAATAACATAACAATGTTAAAGCATTCTAGCACATCTAAAAAGAAGCTCTCAACACTCTCAAAGACAACTCAAACCATTGAACAGACTGTGGACACAGGTGGAAATTATCATGGTAATGATAACGATAATAATGATCATCATTATGAAAATGATTATAATAATGAGGATGATAAACATATTAATGGTGATAATGATGAACTGCTTCCCGAGATTCTGAAACCATTCATAAAAAATAATAAATGGAACGATCCTAATATATTAGTCGAACGTCTACAGCTCTTGCATGCCTGTAAACAGCTTGGTCATATTGGTTATGAGAAAGAGCTATTAAATATAGAAAATGAACTTCGTAAAGCTGCTATTATTGTGTGATGGGTCAACGTAGCAACACCTCCATCCCCTAAAATATAATTTTCAACAAGTGTTATGTTTAAAAGAACTGATAAACCAAAAGAGCTGTATTCTGTGTGTCTATCTCTCGTAAAAAAAATGATTAAATTGATAAACATAGCTTGTGTATATTTCTTGTTTTCTTGCATGTTCAAGCAATAGTTATGTCAGGGAAGGGATTCGAACCCTTGCTTCCTTAAATATTTGGAAATTTGATCTTAAGTCAAACGCCTTAACCACTCGGCCACCCTGACAGTTACTGATTTAATTAGTCTTGTTGAACATTAGTGTTTACAAAACTTTTCTTTTCCCCACTATATATATGCTCAACCACTTTTTGGTTTTTCAATGCTGATTTTTGTTTTGTTTCAATTTTTTTTTTCAGTAACATTGCAGTTATCAGTATTGCAAACTGAGTGTTTAATATAGGGTTAAAGGCATTAAATAAATCACAAGCCTTACAGTAGTTGCATATAATGTATAACATGCAACATGTTATTCAAAATTTCAAATAGAGCTGTGCCTTGTTAACATTAAACTCTGTTGGTCATTAAAATAACTACTTGTAAAATAATTCCAGTGTCAAATCCTATTAGCAAATAGCATATATTAAATAATCATGCCATAAAACGAGAACTTAAAAATCATTTATTGTAGGAATACCTTTAATGGAATCACCAAACCTTCAAGTATGCAATATACATTCCAGATAGTGCTGTATTTTGGTCGATAGTGCCTCCAGTGCTTACATTAAATAAGAATACAGTAAACATATAATTTTTTTTATAAATCATAATTGTTTTCATAAAATACCATATAATAAATATTTTCACACCAACGAATGGCCATTTGAAAATGGTTTATTGTAGAAATATCTTTAATGAAACCTCCAAACCTTCAAGTAAACCATATGTGATGTACATTCCACATAGCTACATAACCGACAGTACATCGTGGTACCAATCTCCACCGCATTGCGCGCTCATTGTTTGTGTTGGATTTCTGTCTCATTACTAGAACTGTAATTACTGGTCAATAACCAATATAGTGGTCAAAGTGTTCCCCTGGTAGATAACCCATGTTTGGTTTGTCAATTTCTTATTGCAAGCCCAGTCAAGACCTAACAAAAATTAGTCTTAACGTATATATCCACCATCAACATCATATCATTAAACAAATGAAACCATCTTAAGGTATTTATTAAATTTAATTGCATTTTAGGAATCTTACAAACATCTTGCAACCTTAAAGAGGAAAGTATAGACAGGAATTGTGAAAAGGAAACCGTTCAATCATTTAATGTCGTTAGTGTAAGGAACCTCAACGTAAGAGGTTATGAAAGTCTACGTGAGGGTGTGGTTTTTACAGCTGAATGCCTTTTCCTGACACCCACCTCAGAGACAAGTTTATGGGAAATGAAACTCAGCTATCATGTCGAATGTGAAGCTCCTAGTCTAGGAGAAAGTCATGTTGAGGTGTTTGTCTACAGGGAGTGTGGTAAACGAAACAACAACAACAACAACAACAAAAAGCATACATGTAAAGGGAATATTATGGAATTTTCGAGTACATGTAGTCAATTTTAATAAAAATTGGATAAATGTCATGGTTTGTACACCACTTGGCTAAATTCGGTAAATTTTAGTGAATTTTCATCTATATTCGTCTAATTTTATATGAATTTGAGGTAGTTTAAACCATGCTTAGGTAAATCAATGGAATTTCAATAAATCTGGTAGTCATTTGTTGAATTTTGCTGGAATGTTGTGTCATTTGGTCAATTTGCGGAAAATGTAGTGGATTTTAGGAAAATTTAAGGTAAATCATGGGCAAGCACTCTATTATTAGCTGAGTTTCTAATACAATTTTGCATACCCTAGGACCAGTATTGCATTATAAGGCATGCCATGTGTTAGCGTTCTTAAAAGCCAGTGATAAAAAACAAAAAGAGGTCTTTAATTCCACCCCTGGGCGTCATATCTAGTGTCATGTAGGTTGACGATCACGGAGTCCCAGCTGAGACCGTCATTGCTTCCACTAACTTGTGCTAGGCTCCTCTCTGTCTTAGTTCCTGTCGACCACACTTGCTCAACTCTTGTTCTCTACCGACCCCAACATGATTAGGGTATCCGAGCCCTAGGGAGTCTCTTCCTTTTGAAACTTCATTGGCCCTGGTTTATTTATTTTTTCTGATATCCTGAGGAGGCAGCCTTGCTTTTTTATTTTCATGTTATTTCCTGTCATTTGCCCAAGCCCCCTCAAGAAGGTAGGGTGTATTTAGCCCCACGACTTGCGATGCACTCTGCCTATGGCTACACCCTCAAGGGCTGATCAGTTTGGAAGTTGGCAACCCCAAGGGATTTCTGAGCTGAGTCCAGTTTTCCTCCATTACCTCTGGGGCAAAGCCACTCCTAGTATACTTTTTATCTGCCTTTCATGGCTCTCCTTCCTTCAACTCCCTCAATCCACATGCTTGAGGGCCATTTTTTATTCCTTCTGTCCTTTATTTGACCAATTGTTTTCCATTTCTTCTTCTAGTATATAAGCGTGTAGTAGCTTAGATTTAATTTTCATCTTTACGATGTCCAAAACCATTGAGGGTCGCTGTAGAACGCTTCTCTCTTGTCCAAAGGACAGCATGTTGAATTCCTCACTGGCTCATGAATTTTATACTTTGTTCACTTAGTTCTCATGGCTTTGAAACTGGCTGTCTGTAACGTGATCATTATTCATTTTAACTTCAGCGTACTAAACTAATTTTAAATTAGTTAATTTTAAATTAATTATTTTAAATTAATTTTAAATTCAGATTTGTGTTTCACAGTAAACACAATGATTATTCTCCGTTTAAAACAAGCCATACCATTCTTTTTCTACCATGATAGCTTATACGTGGGCATGGAAAGTAGTATAATCATCAGCTAAGGATTCAATTTCCATTACCTACACCTCTCATGGTATGCCAATTCGTTAAACTATAGAAAACGTTTCTATATGTTCTGTTACATTATTATTTCACCATCTCACCGTGTAGTGGTTAACCTACTTGGTTGTCAACCCTAAGGTCTTGTCTTCCAACCCCGACTATACCATGACATTCATTTCAAGGTTGCCATAAGCTTCACTAAGCCTTTGTCAAACCTAACAACGATCTAGTCATGTGCAGAGCACGTCCGCTATCAAGCAAATGAGTAATATGAAACTTCCTGACAAGGTCGCTGTGCTGTTATCAGCAAGGCACACTACGCAAACCAAAGCCAGAGTCTCTGTGCAGATTCAACACAGTGGTAGTAGGCAAGCCTATGTTTGTTTAAAAATCATCATGAATATAAGTCCACTGTCACTACAGAGGCCCCGGTTCGATTTTTTTTTTCTAAAGGCTGCAACAGGGTAGACTGAGTCTTGACAGGTAAAACTTTTTGGGGTCCATTCGTGAACCAGGGTAAAGGGTTGGCCATCCTGACTTCTTCAACACCTCAAACCAATGTTTACTATTACTGGTGAGTTATCATTTTTTCTTTCTTCGGCTTTTTCCCAATTAGTTTGAGTCGCCGGAGCCAACCAGGCTCATTTTGGTTTTGGCCGGGGATTTAAGGCCGAATGCCCTTCCTGACGCCACGTGATTTTTTTCACGTGAAAATTCCAACCCCCGCTGTCACCGGGATTTGAACCCCACCTGCCCGAGTAAAAACGAGCAGCTAAGCACCTGCGCCATCACGCTCCCCACAGGTTAGTTATCTATCCGCACATTAATCCATAATTACCTAATAATAATAATAACAATAATAATAATAACAATCATCCTCCATACACATATCCATTAAAGCATGGTTTCACAAAGATGCTTATGCTTTTAGGTGTATAACACGTTTTTCCCCATAACATGAATATTTACTGTTTTAGGGGTGAAATGATCCATCGAGGTAAAAGCCCATATCATACCCTATTTTTTAAGCTATCACACCTAATTTTAGGCTTCTTCGTTTCCGAGATATGGATTTTTCAATTTTGGGGGGTAGTTTCACCCCCCTGCTATTTTTCATCAAAAACAAAATATTTTAGGTTCATTTATCATTTTTAGGTGTTTAACACGTTTTTTCCCCATAAAATATTTATTTACTGTTTTAGGGGTGAAATGATCCATCGAGGTAAAAGCCTATATCATCCCCTATTTTTTAAGCTATCACACCTAATTTTAGGATTCTTCGTTTCCGAGATATGGATTTTTCAATTTTAGGGGGTAGTTTCACCCCCAAACAGGGAATATTGCCCCAAGTGCTAGGACCCCTCATACAAGTCCCTAGCATGATTGGTTCGCGAGATATGAACAAAAGTGTCGTTAGGCCCTTTCGACAAAAATGAATCCTACATTCAAAAACGGGGCGTCACCCCCAGGGTTAGGATACTGCCTATGGCAAAATTCCATGAGGGATTCAGAAAATATTAACAAACGTGTACTTAGGTCCTTTTGAAAAAACCCGTCCGTGCGCGCACATACAAAAAAAAATACTGTTTCACCCCCCGGGTAAGGGTAGTTTTTATTTTCGAGTGGATATGGCCCCGTCCATAGAAAAGGGGAGTTCACCACGAGTCCTACGACACCCCATAGGTTTAAATCCGATTATTGGTTAGCGAGATAGTAAAAAGCCGATGACCTATTAGTTTTTTTGGTTTATTTAAATACGTATTAAAAAAACACTCATTTATAAATCATCATTTAAAAAGCCCGCCCTCTTACAAAAACCGCCAAGTTCGTAGGTATACAAAAATAAATTACTATTTCATCCCCCGGGTAAGGGTAGTTTTTATTTTGGGGTGGATATACCCCTTCGATAGAAAAAGAGAGTTCACCACGAGTCCTACGACACCTCATACGTTTAAATCCGATTATTGGTTAGCGAGATAGTAAAAAGCCGATGACCTATTAGTTTTTATGGTTTATTTAAATACGTATTAAAAAAACACTCATTTATAAATCATCATTTAAAAAGCCCGCTCTTTTACAAAAACCGCCAAGTTCGTAGGTATACAAAAATAAATTACTATTTCATCCCCCGGGTAAGGGTAGTTTTTATTTTGGAGTGGATATACCCCTTCAATAGAAAAAGAGAGTTCACCACGAGTCCTACGACACCTCATACGTTTAAATCCGATTATTGGTTAGCGAGATAGTAAAAAGCCGATGACCTATTAGTTTTTTTGGTTTATTTCAATACATATTAAAAAAACACTCATTGATAAATCATCATTTAAAAAGCCCGCTCTTTTACAAAACTCCTCAAGTGCGCATGCGTATTAAAAACATTCATCGCCAAAATGTCAAAAAACAACATGTTTACCCCAAATGGCGTTTCCCAATTCCATCCATTTTTAAAAAATAACCTCACCATCATCTAGAGCGGAAAAAATACCATCTAAACGACCCCTCACTCGACCCTACTCCTCCCCCACCACCTAACCCTTTCCCAACATAGGCATACATATTCAAGCACGAGCGCGACTTCAGGAAACCAACACTACCCCACTACTCGCGAATGACCTTTTAGTTTTGGTCTTTTCATTAAATAAAGAGCCTATAGGAAAGTAGGGGGCATTACTAGCAGTGCTAGGACACCCTGTATGTTCTAATCCCATGTTTGGTTAGCGAGATATCAGCTTCGGGGCAAATACGAGGGTGGCTCAATAAAAAGTGAGACAGCTCTGTCCTTACCACACTACTGATGAACTCCCAGCTGTTACTCATAACAGAAGGTAGGGTTATCAGCACACGCAAGGGAGGATATATTTGTTCTATGGCTGATTCAGTATTAAATTGTATTTTGTTTTAACCTGTCGTTTTAATTATTCATAACATTAGAACCTTATGGACCCTGGAAACTTTATGAGAGGCATGTTCTATAAACCAATTAGTGACCGATCATGACCCCGCAGTTTTCTCGTGTAATGTCATCTCTTCCAAAGGGCACACGTTATTCGCCCGGAGGCGTTATATGCATCAGAATGCCTGGCGATGAATAAGAAAGGCCTGGCAGAACAACTCGAAGCCAAAGAGAGGAAGATTCTGAGAAAGATCTTGGGCCCGGTCAAGGAACGAGGAGAGTATAGAAGACGACACAACGATGAACTTTATCTACATGTGGAGAAAATAACGGACACCATTCGCAAAAGATGACTCTCCTTTTATGGCCATTTAACACGAATGAACTCCGGAAGATTGTCCAATCGAATCTGTGCCTACTTTGTGGGAAAGAAAACCAAAGGTATCTGGTTTAAAGAGGTGGAAAAAGACCTACAAGAACTGGGGATATCACATGAGGGCATCTTGGAACGTGACTCTTTGAAGAAGAAACTTGGGGAGATACAGAGTTTTCAGCCAAAGCCTATATTGAAAACCGGCAAGAAGTGGACCGAAGAACGAAGGGAAGCTCACCGAAGAAGAATGCGCGAATACTGGGCCAATGTGAAAGAATGGGGGAAAAGGCAGTTGAAATAACGTGGTCCATAGACGACCGAAACAATTAAATAATAATAATAATAATAATAATAATAATAATAATAATAATAAAGGCTTCGAGAAAATATCACACACTATTAGAAAAAGACGATTGTAATTTTACGGTCATATTCTAAGAATGGACAATGAAAGACTTCCTAAAAGGATTTTAATCATTAAGAGCCAACCAAGAATAATATAACTTGTACATGCGCTCGTTAGTTGGGCTTGATGATGTCTCCTTTATTAGCGTTATCTTTGCGCTATGAGAGCATCTACTAGCGTTATCGTCTGTATTGAGTTAAGTAAACAAGGTAATTAGGCTCTTCTCGATGAAAGCGCCGATTTTACAGTCGGCCGGTGTCCTCTTTAGAGCATCATTTTATGAACTGCCCATTAATCAGAGAGGGTTCTCTTTTCAGCCGCACGGACAAAGGGCGCCATATATTCAGACGTGTGAAGACCAATATCGATCTCCAGTATCGTGATCATGACGCGGGCTACGCTCACCGTTAACACACAAAGTCTAAATATTTATTATTATCGCTAACATAGCCGATGTCAGTGGGCCTCTTATGTAGGGAACTTTTCGATGAATAACTTCCACAGTCCGTGCTAATATTCAACTTTCTATTTACGAGGGCTGTTTTTTAAGTATGGGCCGTTTTTTTTAATGAACCGAACATTCTATTTTGAAACCACATTTATTTTTTGGTTTTATATACCTTCCTCTATTTTTCTACATAGTTGCCTTGTTTATTTAGGTACTTGTCATACCTTAAAACTAAGTTCTGAAATCCCTCTGCATAAAAGTTTGCCGCCTGCTCTGACAACCAAGAATTCACGGCTGTTTTCACTGCTTCATCACGGCGAAGCGCTTCAGCTGCGAAAGGAGGTGGAAATCTGTGATCACAGATGGTCGACCTGAGCGTTCATCGTCATGAACATTTTTACGGTCACTTTTGAACTCGCGTACCTATTTTTGCACTTTACCTTCCGTCATTGCATTATCACCATACACCTCACAAAGCTGACGATGAATGTCTGCAGCCGAAATGTTTCTTGCACTCAAAAAATGTATCACAGATCGTACCTCACACGCGGCGGGCGAATCAATATTCTTGAACATTGTAAAGATGCACAGTTCAGCGTACAGGTTAGCTACACAGCTGCAACTGACGCCTGCTTGTTCGCAAAGGATGCCGGGAGGTAGCGTGCATGCTTGTTGTGGCGTGCGCACTAACTACGGGCTTAAAAAGAAAACGGCCCTTTCTTAAAAAACAGCCCTCATACATTTCTCTCAGAAATTACACAAAGGAACTAATCGATTCGCGAATCATAAAAATACCCCAAGGACAAGTGACTACTACAATAGCGTAATTATCTTAGTGTAAATTTAGACCTCGAATAGTGAACAGGATCTGATGATGGGCACTTGAGGGCCGAAACACGTTATCCTAAATTGGCCCATTTAATAGTGATAATTGGGGCTCGGATGATTAAGACCTAAAGATAGCAAGCAAATATAACCTGTTGTTGTTTGAATCTTCAGTCTTTTGATTGATTTGATGCAGCTTTCATGCCTCCCTATCCTGAGCTAACCTTAATAACGATAATAATAGTTATACGTCCCTTTTAACTACCGCGAATACATATAGCCTAAGCCGGGGTGCGGGAATCTAATCTTGTAGTACTACACACACCCTGCCTCCTTTAGGGTATTTTGCAGAAGGCATGAGATGCTGTGAAAAGGAAATGAAGAGATCTGACCCCTCAAAGAATGAAGGTACAGTATCAGGAAGGATGAGACGAGGGCCAACTAGGACGGGAATATGTCCTCAGATACCCTAATACCGTCGCGATCGGAAGAGAACAGGAGTTGACCAAGGCAGGTAACATGGCAGAGAAGGACAGTTAAGTGGAAGCAATGCCGGGCTCAACTGAGGCCCCGTAGTCGCCAACCCACGTCCCACTAGATTTGAGCCCTTGAGGGATCACTATTATTTGAGTTACTTCCCGGAGAATCAGAATGTACCATGGAAGACAGTACGGGCTTTCTCAAACCTCAATAACTTTGTGTTAAGTCAGGAAGAGAAAGCGTTTTTGCTCGCGCAGTTCCACACAAGAAAAGAAAGAGCAGACACCCATCACTTGCCAGACCACTCTTCCCGTATTCCCCACCTACAATCTCCTTTCTACTCTCAGCGAGATCGTGCGGACAGTCAACCCTCTCATAAGGCTTCCTATTTCATTTTAAATTCCCGACAGAAATATGCCGGATTGTTTTTCGTTTAGTTAATTCTTAATTTAACGAGTCTTCCTGGTGCATGTTTATGAAAAATAAATATATTTCCTCGATCGCCTTTAACTACGGTGCTCCATGAATTAATATTTAAAAATAAATAAATAAATAAATAAATAAATAAACAAATAAACTCAAAAATCATAAATTAATATTAAAACCAATGAAAATTGTAATTAAAACTGTAATAAAATATAAAATAATAACAAAAATTAAATATTATAATAAAAATAAAAATATTAATAAAATGAAAATTAAACAAAAATTAATAAAAAAGAGAATTTAAAAGTCAACATTTCCGATGCAGAATAAGATTTTTACCGGATACAGGCTAGGATATGCCCCCCTCCCCTCCGCACTAATTTGTTGTTGATTGGTTTAGGGGCTTTGCGACACCAACGATATGTAGCCCCGTGTACTTGGGTGCGTGTGTCTGCGATCTGATAGCCCGTGTGATAGCACTAGTGTGCGTTGGGGGTATGAGGGGAACTGTTCCATCCTAGAATATTCCAGGAGTAGAAATGAGAAACCACGGTAAACCTCTGGTAGGATGGTTGAGTGAAACCCGTTTCAGACCTCAGATGAGAACTTAATTTCTTGGCATAGCCGGAAATCGAATTCGGACCTCCACGGTGAAATCCAAGAATACTAGTCACTACTCCATGGGGGAGCCAGCACTGTCACCATCTCCCACCTTCTCTCGCCGCTAGAGACTTCTATCGGGCGCACACCAGGGCTGTGTTCAATTCCACTATATCCGCCTTAATTTATAGGAAATATCATCAAGTAGTTCGGTGAAGAACTATACAGCCTATTTTCATATATCATACGTATGTTAATTGCCTCTATCAACATACAAATTGTCAGTTTGATTGCTGTAATAGATTCGTAGATATTGAGAACCGTCTTAATATTACTGATGGTCGCCATGTTGTAATCTTATATATAGTAAGTTACTTTGTAATAAAAATAGTAAATTACGTTGTAACAAGAAGTTCCTTGACGAACTAAAGAGCCTACTTTTCTCTAAATGTAAGATTCATGCCAATGATTAATCTATATGGATCTATCTAGAATAATAACGAAATTAAGTTAGTAATATCGAAATTTCTAATTAGTGCGAAATACTGTTTACCTGGCATAATGTAGCCAAATAGAGCACTACAGTTGGCAGCCCTGGTGACTGAATATACTCCTAGTACCATCTCTTAAGGTACAGAATACGAAATTTGGTTGAAGTCCAATTGATAGCATGGACGTTACATGCAGTTAAACATTGGATCTAACAGCGCGCGTAAAATCATGCTGGCAACAATGCATGTATTGTTCTGAAATAATCTGAAATAATATGATCTAATGTTGTGCCATTTTGAATGTTAGTATAGAAGTTACATGCATTTTAAAATTGGACCTATCAGCAGGCTTAGAATCATGTTGGTAGCACTGACGTATATAAGTTACTCCAAATTAATATAGAATGTCCGGTACTATACGTGTGCATAGTTTAAAGCTGTCGACTTTCATACTTTCTGATATATTGGTATTTGGATAAAGGAAATTGAGAGCATTTATTAACAGTTGGCAGCCCTGGTGGCTCTTAAGAATATGCTCAGTATATATATGTTTATGTACTGTCCCCGTTTACCCGGATAGTAGGCTGTCAGATATCCGCCCCCTCAATCGGATTGCCAATAATCCACCGCGCCGGCTCAGCTATACCAATGAAAATGGCACTGACAGATACTACCGAGGTTTGAGCACAGAAGTTAACAAGGAATTATTGTGGAACACACCAAAATAGACGGGGGTTCATACTTACTTCTACTTGCCTCTTATAAATATCTCGGGGATTGGGTTGACAACAGGATCTCTAAAGTATGCTCCCACAATAACCTTCACTATGACATTTAAAAATGAACCAGAACGACGGCAAGAACTTTGAACTGTACAAAAGCTTTATTTCAAATAAAGGGTATGACTTTAACAACTCAACAAAATAAATGTGGCTATCAGTAGCCCATGTCAATCTGACTACGTCCTCCTATAGGACTTGAAAAGTTATTATACAACATGTTAGCTCCCACGAGCTCAAAATAACGTAACATTCATAGCACTCTTGGACTGGAAAAAGGAAGTCAGGATGAGACACATTTATAGAGCATTTGTTTTCTTTTAATAAACATGACACTTGTATTTATAGGCGCAAGGCCACAAATGTAGACGACTTCGTCCGCTGATAACCAGTTGTCTGGCCAGCTGCCATCTACCCTTCAACCTGACGTACACCTGTCAAATGGGCTCCCTTGTCAAGCCACGTTGCGTAAGAATCCAGCACTCTCAAAAGCTTTAAATGTCCGCAAGACATCACAAATATTGTTACGCAAATCTTTCAAATGCTTTACTCACATACCACTGGATTATTCTGACAATCCCTAAACTTGTTTAATTATCATCCAAATGTTTAATAAGCATTGTTTAGAGTATAAAACAAACTCTCAAATGTTTATAACAAAAACTCATAAATTAATTTATAACAATTAGAAATTGTTTATAATATAGTTAAAGACAAAAAGAATTTTAAACACGCCTCTAACATTACTTTCGTTCCACATTATTGTCAAAGATATTTACATTATTTATTTACAATATTAACATTTAAATTATTCAAATTATTAATTTGAGAAATACATTAACCACATGTTCATCCGGTTGGTAATTTCAAAATCGTGTCAATATAATCGACCAATGAAGGTTAGTTATACATGTTAATGTCACAATCTGGTTTAATAAAGGTTTAATAATTATTATAATTATTTGTGACGGTAATCTTCATTCAAAAGCTTATCTCAAATTCTTTCAATACTCTTGTTAATTATAACAGTAAATTCACTTGATTAATTTTCAAAGGACAAATACAATACACTCCAGCGGTAAATACGTCGCTTACAAAAAAAATGCACAAAACTGCATTAAAATTAGGCCCAAAATTCATCATATATTAATATATACGGCATCAAAATCTTCCACAGAATTTACAAAAACCTCCACTAACAAATTCTTTAACCTCATTAATTACTGTGGGAACCTCCTTCATTTACTTCAAGGGCATTATACATCAGCGACTTTCAACACGTTCGCTGCACTGGCGATTATACATTCATAGTTCCACTTCAAAAATTCTTATAATCATTAATTGTTTCAAAACTGTTGTCATTTAACCTTCGTGGATTTCATTCATGAATCGAAATGAAGTAAAAATTTGCCAATCACAAACAAATTTAATAGTGAATACGCTTATATACGCCTCTCTGGTCTATCAAAATTTAAGATTATCATCTTCAAAGTATTGTAGTATAAAAATACTATCATCAAACAAAGTGCGACTAAACTGCAAAATAGTCGAATAGAATCCAATTAGACTGTGGAATGCAAACATTATTATTCAAATCTCTAATTGAGAAAAAACTCCTAACAAAAGTTCACGACTTTAATGCATTCAATAATACATAATTAAAGTTCATCTTTCACAAAATTGTCTATGATGCAATGGTCGTTCATAACTGACGATAAATGTCTGTGTTGCAATCAATTCCAAATAACGACTAGTATTTCCAAGATCGTCGACAACGCAAGAGATTTTAACGCTCTAAAATCATTTAAATATTCTTCCTTGTTGATGATTACAGAAAATTGGTCAAAGTAATTAAACTGGGGTAGAAATTACTTTAATAAAGAGACACGCTGTCTGAAATTAAATCTGCCATGAAAATCATTAACTTATAGTCAAATCGTGACTACAAACAATAAGCAAATTACTGAAATATCTAAATATCAGTCTCAACTGATCCAAAATCATTTAACTATGCCCATGGAATAACCATGTCTTAATAAATCGTCGAAAAAGGCATAACTCAACAAGGTGAACTGAGAATATGAATCTCAAACAAGAATATAGGGCAAAATACATGAGGACAAAAATATGGGAAAATGGCTGTTCAGATATTGCTAAGAAACTCAAATACAATAAACGTTCACGACTACCTTATCTGCCGATTGAAGTTCCAGAGGAAAATTCCCCAAAGAAGACTGCTGATGGATCCATTTCACCAAGTTAAAGCTGAGCTCCATCCTCGAAACAGGAAACAGCACCCTCGGAGAATCGAACTGCTTCCTTCTCCGGAAATTGCACTGCTCCATGAAGACGAAAGACATCCTTCCGGCAAAATTCTTCTTTGTGAGTCGGGACAACCCTGACCTCTCTTGAAAAATCCCTGAAGATCTTGTAGAAAATCGCCATGAAGTTTTTGTAGTAATTTCCGTTGAAATATTCATATTCAGAGAGTATGAAATCGTTTCCATTGCTATTTGATAGTATTCAGCGTTGAGCCACGAAACATGGGTGTAGATGGTTGTTCACCACATGTCCGCTTATATGGAATGGCAATTAGCGAAGTTCCATGTTGCTATCTTACTCCAACGATGTATGTCCCAATCGCATTAAAGTCCTTTAGCCTTCCGTCTTCTCTTCGGTTATAGTGATAGAAGAACAAACTGCCTTATTAAACTGCTCCATAATACTGTAGCGTTGTGTCACAAAAGCAATCAGAAGTCTCTCTGTTATACTAGCAGTGTCAGCCGTAGCGTAGGATCTGACGCTATAACGTGCTTCTCAGGTGGCGAGAAAATCACTTTTGTCAGTCGTCTAAAAGTGCTAATATCTTCTAAAATAACTCCTTGAAATTGTTCAAATTTACTACACTGCTTAATGTAGCACTGCACAATATGATTAGCTTGTAGGCAACCGCTAACTGTTCATAGCCACTCTTGTAGACGCGTTATAATGTGCGTTTTAACTTCACCTAGTTTTACTCACAGTAAACTTGCACTGCTTGTCTGCTTGAATCTCGTTTAATGCGGTGGCTTCACCACGCGTTATAAAGACGACTCTTTCTACTAATGTCACTCGACGTTTCACCAAAACGACTATATAATCACTGAAGATCGGACGATTTGAGATATGCGATATGAGAGCTGACGATTGAGACTCCTCTCTTTTGCGCAAGGCCTTTTATAAACTTCATAAGGGGCGTATCCATCCCTTCCATAGCGTGTTACTGCGTCATTGCTAGTAGTTCCAACTTCGTCAATACGTGACGGATTTTCAAAATTCAAAAACAGGAAATAAATTTCACCAAAATTCCAGAACAATGCCTCTACTGCAAATGGATTTCCCCAATTCTGCATTCCAAAAAGTAATAACAATACCATAGTTTCAGCAATCTCCGTCTTCCTTCAAACAATCGTTGATTGGTTCAAGCCTCCCCTCCAATAGCATAATTTCTTCCTCAGCATGATTCCACGTTTCCTGCGACTGCGTCGTAAATCTCGGAACTTTCTCGAATAAATACTGACGTCATAAGGATTCTCAGCTCAAGTAGCCTGCTCGTCTGCGTCATCCGTGCTTACGTCATGACCATCCACGTCATAACTATGACAGCCATAACTTTCTTCATAATTTCCAATATAGCCACCGTGGTCTCAACATAATTCAATTACGGGGGCAGTACACATAGCACATACCAAATTTGGTTGAATTCCAAATGATAGTGTAGAAATTATATGCATCTAAATATTTGACCTATCATTTTGGAAATACTGCCATGCATGGCCTCCTGGAAATTAAACTGAAATATTATTATCTATACGTGTGTCAATTTTGAAATAGCTCCCATGCATACCTTCCAGGATATCGAACATGGAACTCAAATTTCAATTGCTATTTTTCAGCAGTTGGTAGCACTGACATCACATTCATATACGGCATTGATATATTCAGGTATAGGTCTTTACTCCTACCAAATTTTGTTTTGATTGCTGCAGCCGTTTAGAAGTTGATACGGGGGGACTCACACACAGCCAGACAGACAGACAGACAGAAATTTGCCCGTATCGATTATGCCCTTTTAGCAAGAAATATGCCAATCACAGTATACCAGCGTAGCTCAATTCGGAATTTTCGGGCAGCGGTAAGTTCCCCCACTCTGTGACTCACATATTTTGGATTAATTAGAGGATACACTTTCAAAAATAACAACAAAATCAACTCCTATTTTAACACATTTAATTAATAAAATTAATGGCGCTACAAACACTTTAACAATTAAATTACTGACCCATAATCATCTACTTGTTCCAAATGAACAAGGAATCACAATATAATAAAACAAATATTGTATTAAAACATATGGTTTCCACATAAACCAACAATTCCTGCTTATTTTTACTTCCATAAAGCCTCAGCTGTAAGTTTCATATAACTCCGAGCTCTTTGGCTCCATGCTTTATATAATAATGGTGTCATTCTTTGTACACCTCAAATACTATTTTTTTTATCTTCTTAATCCTCAAAACAAATGTATAATTACATTTAAAATTATATGTTAACTATCTAACTCACTATTTTGGGCATGTTCACACATTTTTCAGCTGTTATCATCTCTCTTTAGTTTCACAATTACATTAAGGTAATCAGGAAATTACTTGTGTACTCCAGAGTATGAAGATACTTGACACAGTCAAAAAACTATAGTTACTCCCGAAACCTAGTTGCCTTCAATTAACTCGTGGAATCCAACTTCCATACAACATTACAATAGGGATTGTTATTTATCTCTTACGTCTTATAAGACCATTATCACATAAGAAAACTACGATCTGAACAGGCAAGCGGAAATATCAACCTACAAGGACCTCGGTTCAACGCCCGGGTCGTTAACAACTTTAAACACTCCTGGTGTATTCATTACTCTTTACAAAACGACCTCCAGACACCCCTCCTACTCCGAGGGTCTGGCCGTGAAACATGATAGTTATTTATGACTATGCGGGATCCTTCCCGTCTGGCCCGAGCTAGAGCCCTCTTTAAATGCTTTACAAAACACAAACTTTCCATTCTCAGTTCTTGGTGGAGACCTGGCCTTTTACTTTTCGTGTACGTACAACAATATTATTGGGCTTATAAACCACATTCATAATCTTGGCGTTTATTAATTATGAAAGGTCCTCATTGATTGTGGAAGAGCAATTAACGACGAATAATAAAGGGGCTTTCAAAATAAGAGGATTCTGAGTTCGAATCTCTTCACATGCCTCGGGAACCTTTCCCTTATAGAGGACTATACACAATGCGATTTAGGGTCAGCCAATAGCTAATAGGCCTACGCTCAATACCATACATTTGCTCCCTTTCAAATACATACACAATGCCTCGTGATACTACGTCACAAATAGAGGACTTATACCAAATCTCAATTCGCTACAATCAACTACCTCTCATAAATAATTCACCAAGTACATTAACTTTTACGCGTTCCTAGCGTGACATTTTACTTTAATGGCGCTCCTTTTGCGCTATACATTTTAAGCCTAGCGTCATCCAAAGAACTGATAATATCATATTAACAATTGATACACATTTCAATTTTTATATTATTCTTTCCTTTTGACAATAACTTTCTTTATTTCAAGAACATGCATTTAAACATCATGTCTATACTTTTTATTAAGGCTCTAACGCTCTTTTATTCACATCAATTAATTTGATCTTTATTTAATATTTCCTTCAAATTTTACTTTTATTTAAATATCTTTCATGATAATTACTGATATTTCGCTTGCTCTTATGACATTCGTTAAATACATTAACATTTTATTCACACATTTCCTCTACGGGATTTATTCTTTACATAATTATTTATAATTTCTCAAATTTCTATTATTGTTCAGACCGCGTTCTTATTTATTCAGTATTTATTTATTAAAACACATCCCTTTTACTCAAAAACTCCGGTGGATCTGTACACAATCATTTCCTGATACCAAAATAGAATGAAATTCAGTACTCACATGTTTTTAAGATCGTCCCATGATCTTTATTCTTGTGCGGTGTTTCATTTTGGGCCCACTTTGAACTTTTACTCCATATTATCGAAATTCATCTTATGTACAAACACTTCCTGACACATATTTAATACACTTAACATTGACGACATTTTTATACACTGGTGTGTCTCTTTAGAACACACAATAAACACTAAAAAATATTAATTTAACACACAATCTTGATAAATTTACACTTCACAATTCTTGATCACTAGGCCGTATTTCTGAGCCTATCACACGTGACCTCTTAATTTCCCGTTTCCAAGGGTGAAATTTATTCAATGTCGGCTTCCTATCCCGCAGAATACGAAAGTCTCGAAACATCTACTGTTCCCTGGAATCCTAATTCTTCTACTCCTATTCTGGATGACCGGCTATTTATCTAGCTTGAACGGCTTCTTTGTAGATCTGGATTATCGATCCTAGCGAAAGTCTGTTCGGATCGAGGTCTCCTCGATAACCAATCGATGATCTGTGGATTTATTTTATAGCAGCTAGTACTTCTCGAGTCTAGTGCTTTAAAATAGTTCGTCTGCTCTTTGGAGATACCGTTTATAGTCTCCGTTCTTCTTTATTTGATCGGTTCTAGCACTCCTACGTTTCTGAAATACGTTCCGAACCTTACTCTGTTCTTCCCTTTTTAGGTTCTTTAATTTAGATAACTGTTTATCTTTCTGTTACGGTACTTCCGTACGTTATGATATATTCGTTCGTCTATTTAACGACCTATCGCCTTAAATCCAACGTTCGCAGCCTGCTCTGACTATATTTTACGAACTTTTCACTGTAACTTGTGTACTGTCGGACCTAAATCCTGTAACTAGGATTTTCATAATCTTTCAACACGGCGATACTTTAAATTTCTTCTTTACCACTCCTTATGGAGGCAAGCAAGTTGTTAATACTGCGACGCCTATGGCTATCGGATATTAATTCTGCGGTGTAATACAGCGTTTCTCCCTTCAAGGGGTACTAGTAACTGTCTTCGATGTGACGCAGAGTGACGCCCCACACGGCTGTCTGAATACTGATGCGTAGCAACGCCCCCTTGGGCTATTTGGACCTGCTTGTACTGATGCGTAGTAACACCCCTCACGGGTTGTCAGAATAACTGCATGATTGGCTTGGTGAGGCCAGGAGTTTTATACCTTTTCGCTACAAAAAGATAAGACTCTAGCCCTTTCTGTGGCCAACTTCTAAAATAATGGTTGCACAATTATAACAATTATACCTTCCGAAAGCTCGTCTTCTCAATGTCAAATAATCTCATTGCACCTAAGAATCGATCGTGCAATTCGGAGATATTAATTAATTTCTCGTCCTCAATTGTGTGGGAGTTGCTGTTCTTTTGTACTCTCCCCTCTACACCAGCCTTGGTAATTCCCCGATGACGTCTTCTTGCGTTTGCAGTTTTCTCCTGTGCAATTATTAAAGGGTTTTTCTATACTAAAAAATCTCTCATTCGAAATGATTCACTGTACTGTACTTGTTTACTCATTTTTATACTCGTAAACGGGTTAAATTTAATTATTCCTCTTCTGGCGCATAAGCGGTGTTGTCATTTTCCAGCAAGCTCAGCTCGATTTCCGAATCAGGCTTCCTTGTCTAATAGTGGGAATTTTCCACTCGGTTATTAATACTCATGACTAGCTCCCTTCTGAATGTCAAGAGGGGTGATCTCATCTCACGAACACCTGGTCCTCGCTGGTTGCACAACGTGAGGCTAGCATCCTAGCTTGATCTTTCTCTAAGTTAAATTAGAAACTGTACGTTTCTTTCATTTCTTCCCTAAATGCATGGATTCGACCTCCATGGACCCGATGGCACATGGGTTCATCTCACCCTTCCTTAGGATAAATAAATTTTCGAAACATTTTTGAGGAAATTTATTTTAATTAATTTTATCTTTCTTTATTCGTCGAAGCCATCATAACGCCGTCCGTATTTACTGTTGTTTTATTTCTTTAAAGTTGTATCCGGCAATTGTGTAGGTCGGGTACGCTCTGTCCCTACCCTTTCTTTCTTCTTTTCTTGTCTGGGCTTTAAGTCCCCAGAACCTCATTCTTCTTTACGGGTGTGGTCTATCCCTACCCTTTCTTTCTTCTTGATTTGTCTAGACTATAAAATCTCCAGAACCTCATTCTTCCTTACGGGTTTGGTCTATCCCTACCCGTTTCCTTATTTTCCTTTCTTGAATTGGAATTTTCTTCTTCAATAAATTCAATTATTTCTTTAAATTCCCAATACAATTTCTCCAATTCGCATTCGCACTCGAATGCTTGAGCTCTATTTTCTATTTCTTCCTTATTCTTGTTTATGTCAAAAGCGGACTCATCTCTAAATGTTTCCATAACCAGGGCTTGTTCATTTGCTTCATCGAAATCTTCGGGAGGGTAATATAATTTCAAATTTGCTGAATTCATGGTCACTTCGTGATCCGTTTCACAATGCCGAATTCTATATGCGTTATTCCTCAAATCTCTGATTATTTGATATGGTCCGTGGTACATTTTCTGGAACTTCTTGTACACACGGTTCCCTGGATCCGAAATGGCTGGTCTTTTTACTAACACCATTTCTCCTGCTAATAATGGTCGATGACTCTTATGCCTATTTCTTCTCTGCCTCCTGTCGGCTTGAGCTTTTAGATGCTCAAAGGCTCTTCGAATACGTACATCTCTTCCAGGCTGAGCGTCTGCTGGCCTAGGAATTACCAGACTCCAAGAACTTTCTGGTTGCTCATTCCGATGTAACGTTATGAGTATCTCTCCCGTGGATTCATGGATTGTATTGTTTATACAAAATTCTATAATATCCAATATATCTATCCACTTCCAATTTTCTTCGACACAGTATATTCTACAATACTTGGCCGTTTCCCTCATTACTCTTTCTACAGGATTTGCCTCAGGATGGCGAATACTTGACAAAATCTGACGTATTTCAAGTCTTTCTAATTCTCGTCTGAACTCTACACTGGTGAAACAACTGCCGTGATCCGACAACAAATTCTCAGGTTTCCCCAGAATCGGTATCACTTTTTCTTTTAGTCGTTTTAACACCTGTTTGGTACTAGTCTTCTGTATGGGAGCAAGGACAACCATTTTAGTGAAGACATCCATAGCCACCATTATGTGTCGATTTCCTCTTCTTGCCTTTGGCAAAGGTCCAAAATTATCAATAGATATGATTTGGCCGGGCCTTTCGGGCAACAATGGTATAGGCTTCTGTCTCATCAGAAATGCATTAGGTTTGATCCTTTGACATAGATCACATGTCTTTAATGTGTCCCTTACAGTTTCTCTCAGTCTCGGCCATACAAATGCTTCTTTCAGCATCGAGACTGTTTTGTCGACTCCCATATGTCCGAACGATCTATGAGCTAACCATACTATTTTCCTCTGCAAAATTGCAGGTACAACAATCCTTAATTTTGTATGGTCAGAGTCTACAAACTTATATAACAATCCATTATAAAACGTGTAGTCTTGAGCTATCTTATTAGCTTCCGTGTACGCTGGTGTTCCCCTTATCAAGCTTCCCTCAAGGAAAGATATGAGCATGTTCATCCATGGATCCTCCCGTTGTCTTTGACTAATGCTTCTTAACTCATTAAGAGTACGCTGATCCCTGTCTTCCAAATCTATAGCCATTACTTCCTCTTCTATGGACTCTGGCTGTCTACTTAAGTAGTCTGGAACTATATTTTCTTTTCCTGGGCAGTACTCTATCTTGACATCAAATTGTTGAATGTATAAAGCCCAACGCTTCAACCATTGACTGGATAAATCAGTCTTCATCAAAAAGGTTAAGGCTTTATGATCCGTTCTTAGAATGACCTGAAACCCATATACGATCTTCCGCCAATATTGCAACGCGTGCAATATCGCTAGCAGCTCGATTTCGCTGATCGTATAATTTTTCTCGTGTGGTTTCAGTCTCCGACTTGTGAAAGCTAGATAGTTTTTCTTATCAGGGTTTTCCGGGTTTTCCTGATATAGCATTGCCCCTATTCCAATCTGGGATGCGTCTGTTTGAATGATAAATCTCTGATTAAAATCAGGATATCCTAGCTTCACGTAATTTAAGAGCATTTCCTTGGCCTCTACAAATGTTTTTTCTGTTTCCTGCGTCCATTTCCACTTGCCCCCCTTCTTCATAAGGTCCTGTAGTGGTGCAACAGTTTTGGTGTATGATGGACAATGTCCTGAGAAGAACCCAATCAATCCCAAAAACTGGCGAACGTTCTTTACCTTCAAAGGCCTTGGGAAATCCCTTATCGATTCCAATTTGCATGGATTTGGTTTAACACCATCCTTGTCAATCACATGCCCTAAAAATGTTACTTGTCTTTGACAAAAATTCGACTTCTTTAAATTTATTTTAAAATTTGCCCTTCTTAAGTCTTCCAATAATTTCTTCAAATTTTCTAAATGTTCCTCAATATTCTCCGAGGTAAGCAAAATGTCATCCACGTATCGGATAGTGCAATCTTCCACTTCCTCTGACAGGTTTCGATCAAGCGCTCTTATTAATGCAGATCCTGCGGTCTTCAATCCAAACGGACATCTCCTAAAACAATATGTTTGTTGGTCGAATTGAAATCCAGTCAACAAGCTGGTTTTCTCTTCCAGCTCGAGATGATGATACGAAGAAGTCATGTCAATATTTGTAAAAATCTTCTTGCCTTTGAACTTCCTCAGTATTTCTTTTATGGGTGGTGCCGAATCATTTTCTGGTATGATTTTTGCATTTAAATTTCTGGCATCTAGACACACCCTTACTGAGCCATCCGGTTTACTCACAATCACTAATGGACTAACATATGGTGTCGCCATCTTTTCTATAACACCTGCATTCATCATCTCCTGCAGTGTTTTCTTAGTTTGTGGGTAATGTTTTTCCGCAACCGGGTATGGTTTCTGTTTGAACGGTGCCCAATCATTGACTTGGAACGCGTATTTAAAATTTTCAATCTTCCCTGGCTTGGAAGCAAATACGTCCCTATAATTCAATAATAATTTCTTTAACTGTTCCTTATTTTCGAGGTTGACTTTAGCTTCCTCCACTTTTCCTGACAGGTTGGTCTCGAACTCAGTTTCCAAATTATCTTCGAGTTCTATGTTGATGACTTCAAATATCTTTTCTATGTCCTTATAATCTTCTTCGATCACTTCTTCCATATGCCATACCTGTTCTCCTATTTTCGCATCCTGTTCCTGTAGGTTAATGTTTTGCTCATCCACATCCTCTCATTGAACTCTAATGCAGTTTTGCGCTAGGTCTATAATGACCTTGTTCTCACGGATAAAATCAATACCTAATATGACATTATACGGTAATTGATTTACCAGCAAAAAGCACTGCGAAATTTCAGCGTTACCCATGATCAGATCAATGTATACCTGAAATTTACATGTTAAAGATTTTTCAGGGATAATCCCCTTAATCTTTACACTTGATGTGGGAATCTTTAATACTCGGCCCCTTGTTTCCAGTTCATTTAGAAGGGTTTGTGTAATTAAACTTATTGTGGATCCGGTATCAATTAATGCTCTGACCAGTAATCCTTCTATCCTAAGCATAATTATAGGTAGTTCTCTTTTAACAGGTGGGATTCCTTCCACATCCTCGTTAATTAGCTCATCTGGTCTGGCTATCCAATTCACAATCTCTACCTCCTCCCAGCTCCTGGTATGTTTCCACATTTGACAATTTAGATTTGGAGTTTTTTTTATCCTGAGGGCTCCCTTTCCCTCATTCTTTAACTGAGCTTGTAGTTCCAAGCTTTGAGCTCCGTCTAGTCGGTCGGGTGATTTCCGCTTCTTAATTGCCTCACTCCAACGGACTTTTTGCCTATCAGGTTCATCTGGTCGTTCGTTCATATAACGAAGACTTTCCTGATATCTTTCTTCTATTTCGGCCCGATATTCATCATCCCTATCCTCTGGCCTTACATTCCTTCTGGGATAATTCTCCCATTTCTTTCTGTTTTCTTGCCTCTGATGGTTATTGTTATAGGGTCGGCTCTCTTGTTGCCTATAACATGTATTCCTAGGATTTCTTCCTCGATATCCTCCTCTGTAATATGGCTGTATCCTTCTAGGCTCCTGGTGCCCATTCTCTCGACCTAGTCCTTGGGTATCCGTGCTGGTGGACTGATTCCTGGTCGCTGGTTTTTCTCCAGTTTCCTGACTGCTGGCCATGTGTACTTGCTCAGTCTGTCTTTGATGCCGAGGAGTTACGTGCGAAGTCGTCATATCTAATTGACGTAATACACTCTCCACTTCCACAGCACTTCTGGCTTTGGATTAGATTAACAGCCTCTGAATCTCATACGGAAGTTGTCTTGCAATGGCGGCACACAGGTCATTCTCTGCCGGAGCAATGTCGAGTTCACGGAATTTACACAGCTGAGCGGTGAAAAATTCCGAGTATTTAGTAGGTGCATTTGTACTGTACTTCCTAGAGTACAGATCTAGCCTTAAATTCTCTTGGACGTCTGCTGCCCAATATCGTTTTAGAAATGCTTCCCTAAAGCCTTCCACCGTATCAAAGGTGTATCTGAAGCTTCTGAACCAGGTGAGACAATCACCTGCCAACAGCTTTTCAATAGCTCTCAGTCTCCGATCCTGAGGAACTTTCATTTCGTTTAAATACTCTGCAACTTCCTTAGCCAGTATTTTGGAGTAATAGACATGTTATTACCCGTAAACTTTACTGGTCTGTCCTCATTTGATTTAATAATGTTTATTATCTGGCCATTTGTCTGATTCATGTACGGGGTTGACATCGCCATCGGATATCCTGGGTTCTTATAAGGGCTCTCCCCTCCTAAGTCCCTCTCCGTATCTGTGCCTTGTTCTCGGGAATCTACCCATCCTGTCTTTGGAAACTCCTCCTGATTCTCAAATTCTAACTTCCTTTCCCTTCGGGCACTTTCTTCATTAGCCATGAGTTGGATTTCCATTTGACTATTCTTATGTTCAGTCCTCTCCAATCGGGATCCTAATTCATTTTGAATTCTTTCCTGATTTTTCTTACTGGTTTCCAGTTCTTGTTTGATTTGGTTTTTGTCGTTCCTAAAGCTATCCCTGAATACATTTAGTTAGTCTTCTACCTCTTTCTTGATGACCATGACCTGTTCTGTTATAATTTCTGGTTTAACGTCACCTCTGGTATCTAGGTCTTGTTTTAGATCCCTTATTTGGGGGTGGATCTAAAAGGGAGAGTTGCTGTACTAATTTATGAGTTTGTGCCTAAAGAAGGGTAGCTCCCCTTGACAGGGCAAGCTGACCAGTGTAGTGTGTTGTGGTGTGCTAGGAACTAGGGGGCGTTCCTATAAAGACTGTAAATGTGGTTTAAGGGATGTAGCCTTAGCACGCGGGTCGGTGTACTAGTCGCCCAGCCGGCTACTTATTATATAATCACCTTGCTAGTGTCAGCGGTTCGGCACGCGCTTCAATTGAGCACGCTAGCCGCTGTGAGGAATACAAGGACGTCTGAGTTGGCGTTATTACTACGGTGTGTCACGTCCGACTGTGACGGGAGTAAGGAAGGACGTGGGGACGTGAAGAAGAGTGTAGATCAGTAATGCAAGTGTAAGAGACTGACCAAGTGTTTATTGGTCAGCAATGAGTAACTGTTAGTCCCTTTTAAGGGATCTTGTGATGTTATAATGTGAGTACAAACTGTGGGTGTTAGGTTACAAAAATAGGATTCTGAACACTGACTGACTGACTCACCTCGGTTGACACTGTCGTTAGCCTCCGGCTGTCTCGTCGAAGCACTGGTGATGGAGAGATTCTCGTGACCCACTTAAGGCACCTTTTATACCTTTAGCCTCTGTTCTGTCAGCGCGTTGTGGCATAGTTGAACCAGTTTGTAGTATGTCGCTGTGTGTCATAATTACGCAAGGGTTGAGCTGCTTTATGGAGTAGCCAGCTGCCCTTATAGTATTGATGGATATTGGGTGGGCTTTTAAAGGGTTGCCTTTTATGAGATTTAGACAGATGATGGGGGGGATGATCTCTAAGGGGTACATACCCCTTGGGTATTGTACAAGCCTCTTCCTCCATTTGGTCGCGTCCTCGCGACCGGGAAGGGCACTTGGGGTTGGGATGTTGTCGTAGTAGTTTTTGAATCCCCCTCGTCTCTTCTGGTGGTGGCGTCGTAAGCGTCGTCGTATGGAACGGGTGTCGTCGTGCAGAAGTGTAGGTGTGCGGTCAGCCCGTGTTCAGAGGGGAGGGTTATGGGGTGTACATAGATATATATGTATATAAATTTTACATTGCATGGTGAAATGTGCATTAACATCGTTGAATAAAGAAAATAATTGCTATTGAGGCACAATCGCCATTGCCGTTGTCGGCATAAAAAAGAAAAAAAACATGGTTATACATGGTTACATAGTTGTGCAGGGAGGAAAAACCCAGGGCCGAACGGATGATTGCGTCGTCCGCCCTATCTTGGGGAAAAAGTGCTCCCTGCAATAAAGAAGATAGGAGAGAATAGAAAGAAAATGGGTGTTCCAGGGTATAATTTAAAGGAAATATTCAAAAGTATTTATTTGTGTGGGAAAAACGGAACACCCTGACAAATGGGGAAGTTAGAAGAGAGAAAAATGAAAAAAAACAATTCACAGACATTGGTTACGTGTTACCTTAGCAAACGAAACAAAACAAAACAAAAATATAGACATCGTGTACACGTGAACTTGATAAACAGACAAAAATATATATAGAGTTTAATGTATCATGTTGCGATGCTGACATTTAGGAATTTCAATTGGAATAATTGCCCGTGGGCGCATGAATATGTATGTAGTTTACTCTTTAAAATTATGAACTACAATGACCTTATGTCTACTTAAGCGCGCTAAACCCTTATAATTCTAGTTTTTGTTTGGATCCTCGCGTGCACGCTACCTGTTTGTACGTACGCTTGCCGTATCACGGCTGATCCTATACGGCCACCTCTTGGCACGGTTTGAGTGGTCGTACCGCTTGCAGTGTATTCTTAATACCTAGTCTGTGAAGCATCCTCTGTGGGTGAATGCTTGCACACTTGGCCATGAGGGTCGCCGCCACATGCCGGTTGCGCCCTCATCGCCGTAAGCTGCGTCTCATTTTGACGCTTCAAGTGTTTTTGTTTTAGGCAGATCTGCCAGCAAGCTTGATGCCCCACAGGCATCATTCCCGCTGTGCAGATTATTGACGTGTAGTTGTAAAAAAAAAAAAAAATGTAGTGAGTGTGTAAGTGAGAATGAATGTTAACTGGAGGTTAGTATGCACAGGTATAATACTACAATAAGGGGGCATTAAATAGCATGTTGCTGCTATCTGGCAGCAAAATCATAATTACACGTGTCATATTCTAGGTGACAATGCCTGCAAAAAAAAAATGGAGAGGTTAACAAAACATTGAAATTCCCTATTCCATATGCCGCTTCCTGTGGCAGCGTTGCCACAGTCTGAAGCCCCTTTTTACCTGTGAAAAGAATGGCATGGTTATTATTACTCGATATATGGCCGGGCTTACCCTATATGGTGCCGTGACGTCATTTCCTAATGTGTTGTAGTATTGGGCTTACCCTGGCAACGAATTTGGGTCGCCAGGCGCCGAAATTTTACCTCAATATATGTATTAAAAAAAAATTGTCTTAAATGTAAGACTATGCTACATTATAATAACTTATCATGAGTTATCGGACTTACCCTGATGACGGATTTGTGGGTCATCAGGCGCCGAACGGCGTTCTCTTATACCACTTATTCTACTTATGGTATATATATAAAAAAAAACTACATCTAAGCCGAGAGGGTTGCCTTAATCTATGGCCGAAAGATGCTGTGCTGAATTGCAACAGTGTTCATTAAATTTGCTTAATCCTAGGTTGCGTGTCAAATGCAACCGTCTATAACTAAATTTGGCCTAGGACGATCGCCTGGGGCAATTAAATCCCCAGATCACCACCCGCACGAGCCCCAGAAACACCGGTTGTCTCTAGGGTCGCTAGATTCCGTCCCCTTAAGTCTAGTGTCGACGTCTATTACTAGGATTAATCTATCCGCGGGCGGCTTACGGTGCCACTAAGCTAACCGTTCCGCCCGCTGTAACTTCCTTGTCGTGCTCGTTTTGCCGTTCCGATTAGTCGTAGGTGAGCCGCCCACTTGGCTCCTGTGAGGGGCGCGCAATGCCCCATCTCTTAATGCACTCTGACTGCCCGATGCGTCGTCATTTATGTGGGCATTGGACAGTGTGGTCCAATGGCATAATATCCTCTCCGCCTTAATCGGCCGTCGCAACCTGCTTTCGCAGTGATATTTGCCTCTATGGGCCGCCGTAGTATGCATTTTCGCATTGATATATAAAGTTGCCTCTATGGGCCGCCGTAGTATGCATTTTCGCATTGATATATAAATTTGCCTCTATGGGCCGCCGTAGTATGCTCCAACGCACAGGAGTTTTGCTTCCCGCCATGGAAGTCTTGCCTACTTAAATTTAAACTTAGCTAGCAGTCTAGTCATAATGGGGTCGTCTCTAGGGATAGCTCCCGAGGCCGACGCGGAGTGAGCTATTTCTCCCGCCATTCTCAGAAAGTCTCCCTGCAGGTCTTGTCTTCGACGACCGTGGCACAAAGTGGGTTTAGCATCCCTTCCTCCCAGGGGCGGTTTATGCGCACCTAGGATTCCAGAGCTTGCCCGACCAGGCCGCGAATGCTTTGACCTCACGTGGTTCGTCTGTTTGGTCTAGTCGTCAAGTTAGGTGATTTGTCGAGCCAACTGGGGTAAGGGTTGTCATTACCTACCCCAGTTCTGCCCCTAGTGTTGTGCTTTTGACCTTTGGCTAACGCCGGTATCATCAGCCAGGGTGTTTCAGATTCCCTTTTTTTTTTAAATATAGGTGTAACCTGTGTAAAAAGTGTCAAATGTAAAATACTTCCAGTGTGGTGGGCTGGTAAAACCTCTACATACGTAGACTACTTTAGGCTACCTGTGCTATATCAGCTTCTCCAGCGATAATGCTCTTTTTTAACCTTGATGGAGGTGTTAGTAGGGTCTGTGGCGTCAGGTACCCTGTTATTGTGATCTGGGGGTAGTTATCTGTAGAGTGGGTTAAAGCAGGGTAGGAGGAGGTTGCGCACTTCCGAATTCCGCGTTAGTGGCGGCCTGGAACCGGTTTTTGTGCTAGGATGCTCCTACAGTGAGTGGAACGGGGCAGGTAATTCCCGGGGTTGCAAAAAATAAAATAAAAATCCATGCCGGTCTGATATCAATATCCCCTGGTGAATGGATGGGATGTACATGCATGCGTCTGGATATGAGGCGTTTGCACTCATGTATGGATAGGTGTAGGTTGAGGCATAATACTAATATATTTCCCTCTCATGCGGGATGATTTAAATTTAAAAAAAAAATGGTTAGTATTTATTACTTATGGCCTCATCTCTCAGATGGAGATGTGCATTACGCTTAGTTGTTGTTGGCCGATGCACCCCTCTCATTCAGGTGATAGCGGTGGGGCTCAGGGCGTAGCATGCCCTTTCTGTAAACACATGAAGTTTACCAACCCTTATGTATACTTTGTAGTGTAGTGTAGCTGTTTATGGTCGTGTAGATGTGTTTGCGTTGTTTATGTCTGGACGTGAAAAGGTTATGGGAAGGGAGTAGAGTGGGACGCTGTTAGCATGTTCTCTTGTCATCCTCCCTTGGTCCATGTTGGTTTTCTATCCGCGCTTTGGGATAGCGAAGCTTCACGACCTACTCTGGTCCGTTATAGGGCTAAGTCCTAGTCGCCTGGAATGATTTGTTTCGGGACTAGGGTCGCAAAAAGAAGTTGTTAAGGGGAGGTCCCGTTTCCTCAAAGTCCCTATGTTCGCCCCTGATTGGTGAGCGCGTTTGTGTGTGTGTGTGTGACTACGCTCCGCTACACCACGCGGACGCCTGGTCTGCTGTAGAGCTAAGTCCTACTGTGTATATTGTGTATGGGTAGGAAGCGCCCGTGGCCTGCCAACGTCTTTACGAACGTGCTACTCTGGGCCTGCGACAAGTTTTGGTCTGTGACGTCTGCTTGTTGATAAATGCTTTCGCAGTGTTGAAAAATGTATAGTGTTATGATTGTTCTGCATTTGTTTATTCATGGTCACTGCCACTACACAATCGCGTTTTGTCATCGACAGTGTTGCAAAGTGGCTAAGTCTGCAAGTCATCAGTTTGTGTGTGTAACTTCAGGCCGGGATTTTATGTAGGTTAACCACTGTTGCGTGTTTTTCTGCACGTATGCCAGTGTGGTCATTGTGTTAAATTCCTGGCGGCCCGATGTGGTAATCCGCCCTGCTACTATTGCCGTTGTGTGGCCATTATTCCGTAAGACCGTTGTCTTACGAAATTTATATGTCTCTGTCTGGAAAGTCCATTTTCCCTGTCAAGTGTATTTCTGGAATTTTATGCCTGTCATTTGGCCGCAGGAATGTAGTATTATCTGTCTAAGCCGTTATATGGGCCAATTTTGGTGTGATTGGAAGGCCGTCTGCTTGTTTTTCCCTGGCGTGCAATTTTCTCTGGGGTTCGAACCCGTGTTCTATGTAATTCTCTGTGTTATATGTCTGCGTTGTTCATGTTCTGCGGGCATTCTGCCTGTATTTTGTTTGTGTTTCTCGTACCGAAAATACCGTTGTTTAGTTAGTTTTCGGTACGAGGTTTTTGTGTGTGGACATGGGTTCGAAGCCGGTTGTCTGTAAAGATTTGGTGGCCATTTCTGTGCCGCCTACACTATGGCAAATGGGCTGTGTGTTTTTCTGTGCGCAACCCCTAGTATACCTTCCTGCGAGGAGTTTGCTTATTTTTGCCCTCTCCTCGTAGTGTAAATTTTGAAGATATAGGGTTCTTAGGTTGGCTATGAATGATTCCGTGCAGTGTGCTTTGGGAACTGTCGTCTGTAAGACTCGCAGTTTATCACTGACGTCTGCTTTAATGCTGAGTATGAGGGTGTCGGGTTGCAATGTCTTGCGCGGTCGCTTGTTTACTTGTTTCGATAACGCTGTGTATCCGAACATGTGTTCTTAATCAGCCTGCTTTTCTGTTAGTGCTCTTCGCATTATAAAAAGGCAAGAGGGGAATTTTGTGGTTTAACGTGACCATTTCTAGAGATCGTGTGCCACGGGATTTCCGTTCTACTTGGAATCCAAACCACAGGCCATGGCATTTCACTTCGGAAATCTCATATGCATTGGCCGTCTGCAAAAGAACCTTCCATTGCCTACACTTGTGTCCCCGAGTGTTGTGTTATGTATACCTATGTATAAAATATATATATAGTTTATTTGGCCATTTTTCTTTCTTGGGCTAAATGTGTGAAACAAAAAAAAATTATTTATGCCCCGCTCTGCATTAAGAGAGCACATTGAAAGAAAATAATAGTAGGTGGCGTTAGTCTCTAAAAATTATGTCGTGAGCACTATGTTTTTGAAAAAAAATGGTGATTGGGACCTGAGTGTAGTATTTACCATTTTGGTAACGTGAGTACTACCGTAATCTGGTTACGTCTCAGGGGAATCTACCGACACTGTCTAGTACACCTTAGGAAGGCCATTGCCAGACGTAACTGATACCCTTGTATCCACGTCCCGAGCAAAGCCAGTGCACTGTGGGAGTCAAACCTGCCTATCAAAGTAATTGTAACTCACCAAAATGACAGTGTCTCATCCCGGTGTGCAATTGGGCTTTTTAGTTGGTTAAAGCACACCTCCCAAAATTTTTTTTTTTTTGAAACTAGTTTGAGATTCTTAATTCTTGCCATGCTTACGTTTTTTTTTTTTTTTTTTTGCCCGCAACAAGAGAATCTGTCAAACTGTGGAACCATAATGTAGAACGTCTAGTCATTTCTACTTAGAAAGACTCCCTTAAGCTCTATGCTGTGATTTTATGCCTAAGTTGTGTTCAAAATATCTCTTTCCGGCCTTAAGCCTGATGGGCTTTCACTTGGCTTAGTGATGGCCTGATAGAAAGATGCCATGGTTCCCAAAAAAAAACACAGAAGGATTTAAAATTACTCACTTCTAATTTGGCCATGTTGCCCTGTATATACATAAAATACGAGAAAGAAAAAAAAATGCGCAGTTTATGTTTACTATGTAATTGTCGGTCTATTTTCTGATATCTCCCGCGTGAAAGAACTTGTGTGGCCATTTATGATGGGGGAAGTGATGTTATTTTATTTCTTTGGCCTTGGTGGAAGTCGTTATCGTCTTTCGAGCTTCAGTGCTCAGAAAGGTGAAGGGTTTTGCCCTGTTACGATATTATAGGCCTCTGAAATCCATTGAGGTGTTTCTTTGCTGTTTTCCGGCGGAATTTCTAGCAAAGTAAGCCTTGCCCTACTTCCACCGTAGCGCGTGTTTCTAGGTCTAAGTGTACCTGTATTTAAGGGCGTTATTGCGCTTGGCGCTATCTTAGCAGATTTTACGGGAGTGTATGTATGTTTGACTGCGAGGTTTTGTGGGGTGGGTAATAATACCTTTCCTAATCCCCGTGTATTGTATGGTAATGCCTGTTTAATCTGTATGTGCGTGTACCGTGCATCCTGAGGGACTAATGCCGGTGTTCGCCTCCGTTCTGGCAAATTTGCCCTTTGAACTGGCGGTGAGGGCCGCTTAAGTGCCTGTTTTTGTCCTGCCAATGTGGTGTCGTGTAGCCTGTCCGCTTTCTGGCCCGTGGCCACGGCAGACTCCTGCCACTGTGTTAGCCTATCTGTGTGAGTGTATGTAGGCTTTATATGTGGTAGGTCAGGCTCTACGTCGTCAGCCCATGACGAGGTTACCTCCTGTTGTCCCTCTGTCGTATTATGTGTGATTGAAGGTCCTGGCTTCAACTCCCTCTCGTTCATCCGGTCCGAGGGGATTGTTCTAGGCTCTTCCCCTCGGCTTGGCAAAATTGCCTTCCGATCCGGAGCTGAAGGACGTGTGTCTGTGTAGGATGTATTCTTTAGTATGTTGGAGCCTAACCTGGCCGTCTCCCGGACTGTGGCCACGGCGAACTCCTTCCATTCTGTGGCAGTACGTGGCGAGAGGGACATCCTCGCAAATTGTCGAGTTAGCGTATCTACGCTTATGTCCTCTCTCGGCTGGGCTGGTGGCCCTACCATGAACTCAAAAATGGCCTTGTTGGTTTGGAGTTCACGGTATTCGTCCCAAATTTGGGTGTACTGCCTTATTGAGGCTCATGGCCTGCTTGCAAATTACTGTACTAATGTATTAATGTTTCTGTGCTCTGTATTGTTTTGTGGCCGCTATTTGGAGAAGCGCTTGGACGCGAATTAGCTCCCTGTATTGGGCGTGTAAACTTGTGTAGTGCACCCTCATTCTCTCGAGGGTTGCATTATCTATTACGGGACCATGTGTGGTGATTAATTGTCGGTATATTCTGTTTCTTTGTATATGGAACCTATTGAGGTGTTCATGTATGTGATTCAAGAGGGTATATGCGCATCTTAATCGCGCTGTCCTACCCTCTGACGGGGTGTATGGCTGTTTGCCCTGTATTGCCCCGATTTTTGTTTGGAGTGCCCGTATTTGTGTTTGCCGGCCTTGTATGTGCCCTTGGCATCTGAACAATAATGCTACTAATATTGGCATACCCCTATTACCTTCATGGCTTGCAATCTCTTCATGAGGTGCCATTCTGCCTGAAGTGTATGGGCCTAAAGTAACAATAGAGAGAAAAAAAAAATCTGTGCGTGTTTGCCAGTGTATTCCTATATCTCTCTGGTTCTGTATGGGGCTAGGGGGTTGATTTATCAAGCCTTTCCCTTGTGTAGCTAGTTTAGAGCACCCAAAAAAAAATATGGTGCTTTCTGTCTGGGGGAAAAATTTTCTCACTAATTTGCTTGGCTTTTTGCGGTACGGAAGGGGTCGTTTTACCTACGAGGGCTCGTTGGTTGAGTCCCTTTTCTCTATGCGTAGGACGGCGCCTCCACCAGTGTTTTAGATCCCTTATTTGGGGGTGGATCTAAAAGGGAGAGTTGCTGTACTAATTTATGAGTTTGTGCCTAAAGAAGGGTAGCTCCCCTTGACAGGGCAAGCTGACCAGTGTAGTGTGTTGTGGTGTGCTAGGAACTAGGGGGCGTTCCTATAAAGACTGTAAATGTGGTTTAAGGGATGTAGCCTTAGCACGCGGGTCGGTGTACTAGTCGCCCAGCCGGCTACTTATTATATAATCACCTTGCTAGTGTCAGCGGTTCGGCACGCGCTTCAATTGAGCACGCTAGCCGCTGTGAGGAATACAAGGACGTCTGAGTTGGCGTTATTACTACGGTGTGTCACGTCCGACTGTGACGGGAGTAAGGAAGGACGTGGGGACGTGAAGAAGAGTGTAGATCAGTAATGCAAGTGTAAGAGACTGACCAAGTGTTTATTGGTCAGCAATGAGTAACTGTTAGTCCCTTTTAAGGGATCTTGTGATGTTATAATGTGAGTACAAACTGTGGGTGTTAGGTTACAAAAATAGGATTCTGAACACTGACTGACTGACTCACCTCGGTTGACACTGTCGTTAGCCTCCGGCTGTCTCGTCGAAGCACTGGTGATGGAGAGATTCTCGTGACCCACTTAAGGCACCTTTTATACCTTTAGCCTCTGTTCTGTCAGCGCGTTGTGGCATAGTTGAACCAGTTTGTAGTATGTCGCTGTGTGTCATAATTACGCAAGGGTTGAGCTGCTTTATGGAGTAGCCAGCTGCCCTTATAGTATTGATGGATATTGGGTGGGCTTTTAAAGGGTTGCCTTTTATGAGATTTAGACAGATGATGGGGGGGATGATCTCTAAGGGGTACATACCCCTTGGGTATTGTACAGTCTTCTCGTATTTCCTTTATCTTTTTCTCCATCTCTCTTTGTCCTTTGACCATATTTACTTTAATTCCTTCCAGTTTTTCCTCAGTTTTCCCTTGACTCTTATATAATATCATCAAGTCATTTTGGATCTGGCCTACTTCCCTATGAGTTTTTCCTATTTCGACCTTTAATGTTCCGATGGTTCCCTGAACATCATTAATACCCTGACTTATTTCATCTATCTTATGGGTACTTCCCTTATTTTCGTCCTCTCGTTGTTTTCTTTCACTCTGGAGATGCCCCTCGTAGATATCTAATCTTCGATTTATTTCACCCTCATACTTCTTTAAGTTATCATCTACCTGCCCGGTAAACAGCTCAAATTGACTTTTCATATCCCGCGCATCCTTTAGATTTTGATTTTTCATCTCAGTTACTTCAGTCTGAACTACACCGATTTTGTTCTCGAGGGTCCCTACTATCTCCTCAACCTTTCCAAATCGGGTTCCTAGCTCATTCACGCTTTGTTTTATTTCATCCCGGGATGTTTTACAAATACTCTTGTTCGATTCTATCTGAGCTTCTAGATTTTTCTGCACCTCTTGGATCTGGGTTACAAGTTTCTTTTCACATGCTTTTACATTTTTTTCACAAGATTCTTCCATGCTATTTAATTTAGTTTTTATAGAACCAAAATTATTTTCCATGGTACCAATTTTATCCTCAATAATTTTAAAATGATTTTGACATTCATTTTGTGACTCTCCCATATTTTTGTTCATAGTATTTATTTGGACTTGCAATCCTGAATGAAATCCTTCATTTTCCTTTTTAATCTCACTTAACTTGTCTCCAAACTTAGTGTCAAACCCTTGAAATTTGTCATTCATTGTCCCTTCTATTTCAGCCTTCAGTACTCCATTGTTTTCTTTACTGTTGGCTTTCAGAGACTCTAACGTCTCCGTTTTTATCACTTCCAACTGTTTTTTAATGGTTTCCCCACTTTCTGTTTTCATCTTTTCTATCTCGGCCTTCAGTTCCTTATTCATTTTTATACCGTCGGCCTCGATAGTGTTTTAGATCCCTTATTTGGGGGTGGATCTAAAAGGGAAGAGTTATTGTACTAATTTATAAGGTTGTGCCTAAAAAGGGTAGCTTCCCTTGGCAGGGCAAGCTGACCAGTGTAGAGTGTTGTGGTGTGCTAGGAACTAGGGGGCGTTCCTATAAATAAGGTAGTAGTGTTTGAAGGGATGGGACCCAATGCAAGGGTCACTGTGCTGGTTGCTCAGCTGACTGCTTATTATGTAATTGAATCTGCTCGTATCAGCCGAGTGGCACGTGCTGCTTGCTGGCAGCCGGGCTGGCTCGAGAAATACAATGGTATCTGAGCTAGCGCTATTAGACTACCGTCGGTCACGTCTTACCGTGACGGGAATAAGGAAGGGCGTTGGGATGTAAAGAGGCGTATAAACAGTAATGCTAGTGTAGAGTGTGGACCAAGTGTTTATTGGTCTGTAATCCTGAGTATGAGTCCCTTGTAGGGAATGTAATTATGTTCACAATGTAAAGTACAAGTGGTGGGTTAGAGGTTACAAAAGTAGGAACTCTGAACACGACTGACTTACCTCTGCTGACACCGGCGTGGCCTTCGGCCGTATCGTTGAAGCACTGATAATGGAGAGACCCTTTGACCTCATTAAGATGCCTTCTTATACTCTCTGGCGCTATGTTGTCAGCAATGTGTTGGCCCAGTTAATAGTATGTCGGTATGTGTAACCATTGTGCAAGGACTGAGCTGCTTTCCAGAGTGGCAAGCTGTCCCTGCTACGTTTTATGGATGTTGGCCCAGCTCTCCAAGGGTTGCCCGTTAGGAGATGTAGGCAGATGATGGGGGGATGGTCTCCAAGGGGTGCATACCCCTGGGAGGCTGTACAAGCGTCTTCCTTCATTTGTTCGCGTCCTCGCGAACGGGAACGGAACTGGAGGTTGGGATGTTGACGTAGTGGTCCTTGAAACCCCCTCGGATCTCCTGGTGGTGTCGTATCGAAGTGTGGGTGTGAGGTCAGCCCGTGTTCAGAGGGGAGGGTTATGGGATGTACAGATATATGTATACACTGATATTGACATTGTGAAAAATTTGACACCGAGAAAAAAATTGACATTGGGAAGAAAAAAAAATTGACATTTGACGAAAATTTGACATTAAAAGAAATTTGACATGTAATAAAAAAAATTGCCCTTGCTATTGCTGGCATATTGCTAGTTTCAAAAAAAAACATGGTTTGTGATGGTGATTCGTTACATAGTTGTTCAGGGAGGAAAAACCCAGCCAGACGAGGAATTGTGTCGTCTGGCTTTACCTTGGGGAAAAAATGCTCCCTGCAAAATAGAAAGATAGGAGAGAATAGAAAAAAATGGGTGTTCCAGGGTATGATTTAAGGGATATATTCAAAGTATTTATTTGTTTGGAAAAAAAAACGGAACACCCTGACAAATGGGGAAGTTAGAAGAAGGAAAAATGAAAGAAAACAAATTATAGACATTATGTACATTGGTGGTCTTGATAATGGTAACAGATATGACCCGATAATAATAACAATAGTAATCCTTACATTTGTAAAATTCTTGACAAGTTATGATTGAACATAGTAAACATGTAATGAGGATGAACATAGAAAAAATAATGTTTGCCATGTGGGTACCTTGTACGTATAAGTACTCTTGCCACTCTTGTGGACCCTTGCAACTGTATGACATGGCGAGAAAATACAAAATAATGTACACTTTATAATTATCACTATCATATATATATATATATATAAACCTTATAGAGCTCTGTTACCTGGCCAGTTACTGCATACCTCTTATACTTGGCGCGCACCGTACTATTAGGCCTCGCCGACCGTTCTCTAATCGGCCATTCCTGGTGAGGTTTAGTGGCTAGTCCACTACTCTCTCCCTGTACTTATTACATAACCTCGTGGTTTTCCGTCGTGGGTCGGAATCCCACCTTAGGGTCGAAGGTCCGGCACTTACAAACCTTGTGTCGACCTTTGAGCCTGAAGTAACGCTTCATTTGCGTATTCTGAAATGTGTTTGCGTTCAGCGATGGTCATCATCCCACGTATGCTGTCCACCGCTGACCGCTGGCGTTGTCACCTTTAAGGGTGCAACTAAAACTGCTAAGGAGTGTAATTGTGTATGACATGTATGTGTATGTGGGTAATATGTTTACCATAGACATATCCACGTTCTTGGTTACCTGTAAATCAAAACAAAACAAAAATGCATCCATATTAAGATGTTTATCTCTTCGTATCTCCGTGGTCTTCCTGTGTGGGTAAAAGTGGGTTAATTATGAATATTACAGTGCAATACATTATGATTCATGACAGGTATATATATAACCTTCTTCGGTAGCGCGTAGTTTGGAAACTAAGTGTAGCGCCACCGAAGTCTAACTTAACCTAGGTTAGCCTATTTTAACCTAGTTTATCCTAAGTATTGTCGGGCTTACCTCGGTAACGGATTTTTAGTCACCGAGTGCCGAGATATTCTACGGTGATCTATGTATATAAAAAAAATTGCCTTAAATGTAGGTTTATGTTACCTTACAACGAATTATCATGCCTTATCCTGAGTTGTCGGACTTACCCTGATGCCAGGTTTCTGGGCTATCAGGCGCCGAACGGCGTTATCTTGCACTACTTATGGTATATATAAAAAAATGCTATATCTAAACCGAGAGGGTTGCCTTAATCTATTGCCGAAAGATGCTGTGCTAACATTGCAACAGCGTTCAGTAAATTTGCTTAATCCTAGGTTGCGTGTCAAATGCAACCGTCTTATAGCTAAATTTGGCCTAGAACGATCGCCTGGGGCAATTAAATCCCCAGGACACCACCCGCACGAGTCCCAGAAACACCGGTTGTCTCTAGGATCGCTGGATTCCGTTCCCTTAATTCTAGGTGTCGACATCTATTACTAGTACTAATCTATTCGCAGGCGGCTTACGGTGCCACTAAGCTAACCGTTTCGCCCGCTGTAACTTCCTTGTTCATGACCGTTTGCTGTTCCGATTTATCGTAGTTGAGCCGCCCACTTGGCTCCTGTGAGGGGCGCGCAATGCCCCTCTCTTAATGCCCTCTGGTTGCCCGATGCGTCGCCATTTATGTGGGCATTGGACAGTGTGGTCCAATGGCATAATATTGTCTTCGCCTTTATCGGCCGTCGCAGTCTGCTTTTCGCAGTAATATTTGCCTCTATGGGCCGCCGTAGTATGCTTTTCGCATTGATATATGATTTTGCCTCTATGGGCCGCAGTAATATGTATTTCGCAGTTATCTTCCACTCCAACGCATAGGAGTTTTGCTTCCCGCTATGGAAGCCGTGCCTACTTAAATTTAAACTTAACTAGAAGTCTAGTCATAATGGGGTCGTCTCTAGGGATAGTTCCCGAGGCCGGCGGTGAGTGAGCTATTTCTCCCGCCATCCTCAGAAAGTCACCCTGCAGATCTCGGCTTCGATGACCGTGACACATAGTGGGTGTAGCATCCCTTCCTCCCAGGGGCGGTTTATGCGCACCTAGGATTCCAGAGCTTGCCCGGCCAGGCCGCGAATGCTTTGACCTTACGTAGTTCGTCTGTTTGGTCTAGTCGTCAGTTAAGTGAGGTCGCTGCGCTGTCGAGCCAACTGGGGTAAGGGTCCACATCGCCTTCCCCAGCTCTGCTCCAGTGTGGTTCTCCTGACCTTCGGCTTACACCGTTGTCATCAATCAGATCGTATCAGATTCCTTTAAAAAGAAATGTAGCGTAACCTGTGTAAATGGTTTAATCTCTGTGTAAAATGTAAAATATTTCCAGTGTTGCGGGGTTGTAGATCTTCTAAGTACATAGGCTACTTCTGGTCTACCATCGCTACGTCAGCTTTCCAGCAATAATGCTTTCTTTACCTTAATGGAGGTGTTAGTAGGGTCTGTAATGTCAGGTACCCTGTTATTAGGATCTGGGGGTAGTTATTTGTTGAGTGGGCTTAAAGTATGGTAGGAAGGGTTTGCGCACCTTTGGGTTCCACGTTAGTGGTGGCCTTGAACCGGTGATGCCGCTGGGATGCTCCTATAGTGAGTGGACTGGGGAGGCAATTCCCGGGATTGCAAAGATACGAAAATTCATGCAGGTTTGATATTAAAATCCCTGGTAAATGGATGGGATACTCATGCATGTGTCTGGATATGAAGTGTCTGCCTTCATGTACGGATAGGTGTAGGGTGGGCATAATACCAATATGTTCCTCCCATGCGGGAGTGTTTAAGTACTAAAGAATGGTTAATATATATCTATGGCCTCCTCTCTCATTTGGAGAGGCGCATTATGCTTCTTTAATGTTTGCTGAGCCACCCCTAATACTCAGGTGGTAGCATCGTGGCTCAAGGCGTAGCATGCCTGCTCTTTAGACGCATGAAGTCCATCAACCCCTTGTGTGTACTTTGTAATGTAGTGTAGCTGTTTTTGGTCGTGTAGATGTGTCTGCGTTGGTTTATGTTGGGCGTGAGAGGGTTATGGGAAGGGAGTAAGGTGGTACGCTGGTAGCCTGTTCTCCTGTCATCCTCCCTTGGTCCATGTTGGCTGTCTATCCGCGCCTTGGGATAGTAGAGCTGCATGACCTAATCTGGTCTGCCATTTGTAGTATAGATGTGGCCAGTGGTCGTAGTGCGACTGGTCATGTGCTAGTCATCTGTAGTGACTCCTATGCCTTACGAGCGATAAGAGAAGTTATTAGGGGGGAGATCTTGTCTGTGTTCGCTCCTAATTGTTGAGTGCGTGTGCGTGTGTTTGACTATGTACCACTACACCACGCGGACGGTTGGTCTGTTGCAGGCTAAGTCGTAATATGTATCGCCTGTGTGTGCAGAAGGCGCCCGTGGCTTGCCAACGTCCTTGCGAACGTGCCCTTATATGCCCAAGATAAGTTCCGCTGTGTCACGTCTTGTCCATTGCCAAATGTTTTTGCAGTGTGGAAAAAAAATGTATGGTGTTATAATTGTTATGTGTTTGTAATTTCATGGTCACTGGCGCTACGCAATAGTGTCTCGTCACCGCAGTATTGCAGTGTGAATAGTCTGCAAGTCAGCAGTTGGCATGTGTAATGTCAGGCTGGGACGTTATTGTTTGTCATCCGCTGGCATGTGCTTTTCTGCAGGTATGCAAGTGTGGTCATTGTTTTGGATTCCTAGCGGACTAATGTAGCAATTCGTCCTAGTTAGGTAATGACGTTGTGTGGCCATTGTTCCCTAAGACTTGTGTCTTGTGAAATTTTCCTACCTGTGTCTGTGAAATGTATTCTCTATGTCTGGTGTAATTCGAAATTTTATGTCTGGCTTTTGGTGGGAGGAAATGTAGTATTCCCTGTTCATGCACTTGTATGGGCCAATTTCAGTATGATTGGACGCCTGAATAGCTGTTTTCCTTTGTGTCTAAATTTTTACTGGAACTCAGACCCGTGACCTTATGTCATTCTCTGTGTTTTATGTCTGCGTTGTGTTTCAGGGCTTGGGGCTTCCCCAGTGTGGTTTTTGCTTGTGTTCCGCGTACCAAAAATACCATTGGATAGTTAGTTTTTGGTACGAGTGTGGTGTGTGGTCATGGGTTCGAATCCGGTTGTCTGTAAAGACTTGGTGTGATCATTTCCGTGCCGCATATAATATGGCACGTTCCCGTGGATGTGCAATGCGCATATGAAAGCATGCATACCTGTGTAGAGTTTGTATGTTTTTGATTTCCCCTCGTAGTGTAATTTTGGAAGATATAGGGTCTCTAAATCGGGCGTGAATGATGCCGTGCGCTCTGCTCCGAGAGCTGTTGTCTGTAAGCGTGCAGGTTATCACTGAGGCCTGCGTTATTGCTGAGTATGGTGGTATCGGATTACAATGTCTCGCGCGCTCGCTTGTTACTTGTCTTGATAACGCTGTGTGTCCGGCACATGTGTTTTTAATCGGCGTACTCTCTGTGACTGTGATTAGTGCTTTCCGCATTGTAAAAGAAAAGAGGGGAACTTGTGGTTTAACGTGACCGTATCTGGAGATCATGAGCCACGGGGTTTCCGTTTTACTTGGAATCCAAACCACAGGCCATGGCATTGCACTTCGGAAATCTCATATGCATTGGCCGTACTGTAGAAGAACCTTCCATTGACTACATTTGTGTCCCCAAATTTTGCGTTAACTGTATCGTGGTTCAAGTATGTTCTTTATCCCTGGTACAAAATGTCGTTGTACGCGAGTGCGTCTGGTCCGCTAGTCGCGTGTTTGGTGACCAGATGCCAGAGGCGATTTTATTGTTTTTCGTTTATGACCCGCTGTTAGTGGGACTGTCCCAATTTGTCTTAGCTTTCCCATTTTTCTATTCTAGAACTGGATATCTACCCAACCTTATATTCTTGGTATTCAGAAGGTTGCGGGTTTGGAGACCGTCTTTTACCCAGAGTAATTGTTTCTGGCACCATTAAGGTTGTGTCTCCGGGACAGTTCTGGTGAGTGTTAGGATCGTATCTGTCGTTGAGAAAAAGTCATGTTAGAGGCGTGTAATGTTTAACGTGTACCTATGTATTAAATATATATATATATTTAACTTGCCCACCTTTCTTTCATCGGGCCTAATGCCTGCGTCATAGAAAAAAAATGAGCTATGCCCCGCTCTGGATTAAGAGAGCACTTTGAAAGAAAATAATAGCAGGTGGCGATAGTCTCTAAAAATTATGTCGTGAACACTATAAAAAATGTTTAAAATAAAAAAAAAATGGTGCTTGGGACCTGAGTGTAGTATTTACCATTTTGGTAACGTGAGTACTACCGTAATCTGGTTACGTCTCAGGGGAATCTACCGACACTGTCTAGTACACATTAGGAAGGCCATTGCAAGACGTAATTGATACACTTGTATCCACGTCACGAGCAAAGCCAGTGCACTATGGGAGTCAAACCTGCCCTTCAAAGTAATTGTGATTCAACAAGATGACAGTGTCTCGTCCCGGTGTGCAATTGGGCTTTTCAGTTGGTTAAAGCACCCCTCACCAAATTTTTGAAACTAGTTTGAGATTCTTAATTCTTGCCACGCTTACGGCTTTTTCCCGCAACAAGAGAATCTATCAAACTGTGGAACCATAACATAGAACGTTTAGTCATTTCTACCTAGAAAGACTCACTTAAGCTTTATGCTGTGATTTTATGCTTAAGCTGTGTTCAAAATATCTCTTTCCGGCCTGAAGCCTGCTTGGCTTCCACTTGGCTTGCATATTAGAGACTTTACGTTATGGTGTTAACCACTTCGCCCAATAACCATTGATGGCCTGAGAGAAAAATGCCATGGTTTCGAGAAAGAAAGAAAAAAACCAAGAAGGGTTTAGAATTATTCCTTCTAATTTGGCTATGTTGCACTGTATATACAAAAAATAAGAGAGAAAAAAAAATGCAATTTTATGTTTATTATGTACTTGTTGGACTATTTTCTTATCGCCCCCGTGTGAAAGAACTTATGTGGCCTATAATGTTGGTGTTAGCGATGTTAGTTTATTTCTGTGGCCCTGGTGGAAGTCGTTATCCTCTTTCGAGCTTCAGTGCTCAGAAAGGTGAAGGGTTTTGCCCTGTTATTAGATTATAGGCCTCTGAAATCCACTGGGGTGTTCCTTTGCTACCTTCCGGCGGAATTTCTAGCAAAGTAAGCTTTGGCCTACTTCCACCGTAGCACGTGTCTATAGGTTTGAATGTACTTGTATTCGAGGGCCTAATTGCGCTTGGCGCTACCCTAGTAGATTTTACGGGAGTGTGTATGTTTTTGACTGCTTGGTTTTGTGGGGTAGGTAATAACACTTTTCCTAATCCCCGTGTACTGTGTGGTAGTGCCCGGTCAAAATGTGCGTGCGTGTATCGTGCATCCTGAGGGACTAATGCCGGTGTTCGCCTTCGTTCTGGCAAATTTGCCCTTTGAACTGGCGGTAAAGGTCGCTTAATGGCTTGTGTCTGGCCTAGCAATGTGGTGGCGTGTAGTCTGACCGCTTTTTGGCATTTGGCCACGGCCGACTCCTGCCATTGTGTTAGCCTATCTGTGTACGTGTATGTAGGGTTTATGTGCTGTAGGGCGGGCTCTACGTCCTCAGCCCATGACGTGGTCATGTCCCTTTGTTTCCCTGTCATATCATGTGTGTTTAATGGCCCTGGCTTCAACTCCCTCTCGTCCCTTTGTTCCGAGGTGATTGTTCTAGGCTCTGCCCCTCGGTTTGGCAAAATTGCCTTCCGATTCGGAGCTGAAGGACGTGTGTTTGTGTTAGGTTTATTCTGCAGTAAGTTGGAGCCTAACCTGGCCGTCTTCTTGACTGTGGCCACGGCGAACTCCTTCCTATGTGTGGCAGTACATGGCGAGAGGGACATCCTCGCAAATTGTCGAGCTAGCGTATCCACGCTTATGTCCTCTCTCGGGTGGGCTGGTGGCCCTACCATGAACTCAAAAATGGCCCTGTTGGCTTGGAGCTCACGGTATTCATCCCAAATTTGGGTGTACTGCCTATTGAGGCATATGGCGACTTTTGTGTCCTGTGTCCCTATCCGTCTGTGTTCCGTGATGAGAGTTTCCCATTGTTGGAACATAAACTCGTGTCGACAGTGTAGTTGCCAGTGTGCTTTTATGATTTGTGTGCGGAGGGTGGGGATTTTCGCCCGAACCTTGCGATTCTTAGCACTGCGGCGTGGCCGGACAAGGGCTCTTATGATCCGCATGTACTGGGCGTGAAGGAGCTGCTGAAACCTTCTGAGGTAGTCCTGCCTAGTTTCAAAAACTCTGTGCCAGGCAATTAATTCCTGGTACTCCCCAATGCTCCTTAGCACAGCTAGGCGGTATAGGGGGGCCATGTTGAATGGAGTGTATGTGAATAAAATAAAAAAAATCTGTGCGTGTTTGACAGTGTATTCACGTATCTGTTTGATTCTTTCTGGGGCTGGGGGGTTGGTTTAATAAGAATTTCCCCTGTTTAGCTAGTTTTGGAGCAAAACTGGTGTTTTTGTCTGGGAATTTTTTTTTCACTATTTGCTTGGCTTTTTGCGGTACGGAAGGGGTCGTTTTAACTACGAGGGCTCGTTGGTTGAGTCCCGTTCTCTATGCGTAGTACCGCGCCTCCACCAGTGCTTTAGATCCCTTATTTGGGGGTGGGTCTAAAAGGGAAGAGTTATTGTACTAATTTATAAGGTTGTGCCTAAAAAGGGTAGCTTCCCTTGGCAGGGCAAGCTGACCAGTGTAGAGTGTTGTGGTGTGCTAGGAACTAGGGGGCGTTCCTATAAATAAGGTAGTAGTGTTTGAAGGGATGGGACCCAATGCAAGGGTCACTGTGCTGGTTGCTCAGCTGACTGCTTATTATGTAATTGAATCTGCTCGTATCAGCCGAGTGGCACGTGCTGCTTGCTGGCAGCCGGGCTGGCTCGAGAAATACAATGGTATCTGAGCTAGCGCTATTAGACTACCGTCGGTCACGTCTTACCGTGACGGGAATAAGGAAGGGCGTTGGGATGTAAAGAGGCGTATAAACAGTAATGCTAGTGTAGAGTGTGGACCAAGTGTTTATTGGTCTGTAATCCTGAGTATGAGTCCCTTGTAGGGAATGTAATTATGTTCACAATGTAAAGTACAAGTGGTGGGTTAGAGGTTACAAAAGTAGGAACTCTGAACACGACTGACTTACCTCTGCTGACACCGGCGTGGCCTTCGGCCGTATCGTTGAAACACTGATAATGGAGAGACCCTTTGACCTCATTAAGATGCCTTCTTATACTCTCTGGTGCTATGTTGTCAGCAATGTGTTGGCCCAGTTAATAGTATGTCGGTATGTGTAACCATTGTGCAAGGACTGAGCTGCTTTCCAGAGTGGCAAGCTGTCCCTGCTACGTTTTATGGATGTTGGCCCAGCTCTCCAAGGGTTGCCCGTTAGGAGATGTAGGCAGATGATGGGGGGATGGTCTCCAAGGGGTGCATACCCCTGGGAGGCTGTACAATAGCTTCTAATTTAGTTCCCATGTTAGCACTATCAGTTTTTAGTGACTCTAAACTTTGATTCATGGATCCTAACTTTTGGTTATTTTCCTCCTGTTGGCCGTCCAACTTATTCAAACTCTCATTGATGGATTCGAACTCTTTTTTATTTTCATCCTTTTGGAGGCCCAATGTATTGTCTATTGTTCCCAATTTATTGTTTATGGCCTCAATGCCATCTTATTAGAATATAGTGGGCCACTAATGCCACCACACTAGTACATGCTTGAGAGATGATACTCTGAACCATTGTGTCCCAATTTCTTCAAAACTTTACTTTGGTACGGGTTTTTACTACACCGTACCCTTTTGATACTTTTATTCAATTTCATAAACCTTTATGGAAGTATTTAAAATTCAAAATTTCGAAAAACCATTTTTTTCAAAAAATGAAAATTTTGATTTTTCGAGAAAAACTTGGGTTTTCCCTAGGAAAACTCAGCCCCACGTTGGGCGCCATGTTAATGTTTGCTAGGGGGTTTGTTAATATAATATAATTCAGGGCTGCTCGGTATGAGTTTCCAGGGACCCATGCGGTCAGTTAATATTTTACGTTGTAGCTACTCCTTTCATTACTTTACTTTACATGTTATGACCGTCTTAAGTGTTCCTCTAGTTATTAATCCAGCACATTACTTATATGCCCCCCATGTGCCCTTTTAGCAAGAAATATGCCAATCACAGTATACCAGCGTAGCTCAATTCGGAATTTTCGGGGCAGCGGTAAGTTCCCCCACTCTGTGACTCACATATTTTGGATTAATTAGAGGATACACTTTCAAAAATAACAACAAAATCAACTCCTATTTTAACACATTTAATTAATAAAATTAATGGCGCTACAAACACTTTAAGAATTAAATTACTGACCCATAATCATCTACTTGTTCTAAATGAACAAGGAATCACAATATAATAAAACAAATATTGTATTAAAACATATGGTTTCCACATAAACCAACAATTCCTGCTTATTTTTACTTCCATAAAGCCTCAGCTGTAAGTTTCATATAACTCCGAGCTCTTTGGCTCCATGCTTTATATAATAATGGTGTCATTCTTTGTACACCTCAAATACTATTTTTTTTATCTTCTTAATCCTCAAAACAAATGTATAATTACATTTAAAATTATATGTTAACTATCTAACTCACTATTTTGGGCATGTTCACACATTTTTCAGCTGTTATCATCTCTCTTTAGTTTCACAATTACATTAAGGTAATCAGGAAATTACTTGTGTACTCCAGAGTATGAAGATACTTGACACAGTCAAAAAACTATAGTTACTCCCGAAACCTAGTTGCCTTCAATTAACTCGTGGAATCCAACTTCCATACAACATTACAATAGGGATTGTTATTTATCTCTTACGTCTTATAAGACCATTATCACATAAGAAAACTACGATCTGAACAGGCAAGCGGAAATATCAACCTACAAGGACCTCGGTTCAACGCCCGGGTCGTTAACAACTTTAAACACTCCTGGTGTATTCATTACTCTTTACAAAACGACCTCCAGACACCCCTCCTACTCCGAGGGTCTGGCCGTGAAACATGATAGTTATTTATGACTATGCGGGATCCTTCCCGTCTGGCCCGAGCTAGAGCCCTCTTTAAATGCTTTACAAAACACAAACTTTCCATTCTCAGTTCTTGGTGGAGACCTGGCCTTTTACTTTTCGTGTACGTACAACAAATATTATTGGGCTTAATAAACCACATTCGTAATCTTGGCGTTTATTAATTATGAAAGGTCCTCATTGATTGTGGAAGAGCAATTAACGACGAATAATAAAGGGGCTTTCAAAATAAGAGGATTCTGAGATCGAATCTCTTCACATGCCTCGGGAACCTTTCCCTTATAGAGGACTATACACAATGCGATTTAGGGTCAGCCAATAGCTAATAGGCCTACGCTCAATACCATACATTTGCTCCCTTTCAAATACATACACAATGCCTCGTGATACTACGTCACAAATAGAGGACTTATACCAAATCTCAATTCGCTCCAATCAACTACCTCTCATAAACAATTCACCAAGTACATTAACTTTTACGCGTTCCTAGCGTGACATTTTACTTTAATGGCGCTCCTTTTGCGCTATACATTTTAAGCCTAGCGTCATCCAAAGAACTGATAATATCATATTAACAATTGATACACATTTCAATTTTTATATTATTCTTTCCTTTTGACAATAACTTTCTTTATTTCAAGAACATGCATTTAAACATCATGTCTATACTTTTTATTAAGGCTCTAACGCTCTTTTATTCACATCAATTAATTTGATCTTTATTTAATATTTCCTTCAAATTTTACTTTTATTTAAATATCTTTCATGATAATTACTGATATTTCGCTTGCTCTTATGACATTCGTTAAATACATTAACATTTTATTCACACATTTCCTCTACGGGATTTATTCTTTACATAATTATTTATAATTTCTCAAATTTCTATTATTGTTCAGACCGCGTTCTTATTTATTCAGTATTTATTTATTAAAACACATCCCTTTTACTCAAAAACTCCGGTGGATCTGTACACAATCATTTCCTGATACCAAAATAGAATGAAATTCAGTACTCACATGTTTTTAAGATCGTCCCATGATCTTTATTCTTGTGCGGTGTTTCATTTTGGGCCCACTTTGAACTTTTACTCCATATTATCGAAATTCATCTTATGTACAAACACTTCCTGACACATATTTAATACACTTAACATTGACGACATTTTTATACACTGGTGTGTCTCTTTAGAACACACAATAAACACTAAAAAATATTAATTTAACACACAATCTTGATAAATTTACACTTCACAATTCTTGATCACTAGGCCGTATTTCTGAGCCTATCACACGTGACCTCTTAATTTCCCGTTTCCAAGGGTGAAATTTATTCAATGTCGGCTTCCTATCCCGCAGAATACGAAAGTCTCGAAACATCTACTGTTCCCTGGAATCCTAATTCTTCTACTCCTATTCTGGATGACCGGCTATTTATCTAGCTTGAACGGCTTCTTTGTAGATCTGGATTATCGATCCTAGCGAAAGTCTGTTCGGATCGAGGTCTCCTCGATAACCAATCGATGATCTGTGGATTTATTTTATAGCAGCTAGTACTTCTCGAGTCTAGTGCTTTAAAATAGTTCGTCTGCTCTTTGGAGATACCGTTTATAGTCTCCGTTCTTCTTTATTTGATCGGTTCTAGCACTCCTACGTTTCTGAAATACGTTCCGAACCTTACTCTGTTCTTCCCTTTTTAGGTTCTTTAATTTAGATAACTGTTTATCTTTCTGTTACGGTACTTCCGTACGTTATGATATATTCGTTCGTCTATTTAACGACCTATCGCCTTAAATCCAACGTTCGCAGCCTGCTCTGACTATATTTTACGAAATTTTCACTGTAACTTGTGTACTGTCGGACCTAAATCCTGTAACTAGGATTTTCATAATCTTTCAACACGGCGATACTTTAAATTTCTTCTTTACCACTCCTTATGGAGGCAAGCAAGTTGTTAATACTGCGACGCCTATGGCTATCGGATATTAATTCTGCGGTGTAATACAGCGTTTCTCCCTTCAAGGGGTACTAGTAACTGTCTTCGATGTGACGCAGAGTGACGCCCCACACGGCTGTCTGAATACTGATGCGTAGCAACGCCCCCTTGGGCTATTTGGACCTGCTTGTACTGATGCGTAGTAACACCCCTCACGGGTTGTCAGAATAACTGCATGATTGGCTTGGTGAGGCCAGGAGTTTTATACCTTTTCGCTACAAAAAGATAAGACTCTAGCCCTTTCTGTGGCCAACTTCTAAAATAATGGTTGCACAATTATAACAATTATACCTTCCGAAAGCTCGTCTTCTCAATGTCAAATAATCTCATTGCACCTAAGAATCGATCGTGCAATTCGGAGATATTAATTAATTTCTCGTCCTCAATTGTGTGGGAGTTGCTGTTCTTTTGTACTCTCCCCTCTACACCAGCCTTGGTAATTCCCCGATGACGTCTTCTTGCGTTTGCAGTTTTCTCCTGTGCAATTATTAAAGGGTTTTTCTATACTAAAAAATCTCTCATTCGAAATGATTCACTGTACTGTACTTGTTTACTCATTTTTATACTCGTAAACGGGTTAAATTTAATTATTCCTCTTCTGGCGCATAAGCGGTGTTGTCATTTTCCAGCAAGCTCAGCTCGATTTCCGAATCAGGCTTCCTTGTCTAATAGTGGGAATTTTCCACTCGGTTATTAATACTCATGACTAGCTCCCTTCTGAATGTCAAGAGGGGTGATCTCATCTCACGAACACCTGGTCCTCGCTGGTTGCACAACGTGAGGCTAGCATCCTAGCTTGATCTTTCTCTAAGTTAAATTAGAAACTGTACGTTTCTTTAATTTCTTCCCTAAATGCATGGATTCGACCTCCATGGACCCGATGGCACATGGGTTCACGATATCATGAGTCTACTTTTTCCTCATTTTCGCAAAATGTGAAAAGTAGGCTATAAATAGTAATTTACTTTGTAAAAATAGTAAGTAACGTGGTAGAGTTAATGTACTATTTATTACATGGAGATTATTGTGTAGGTGTTTTATTCAAACTTCAATCGCATGATTGGGACACAAGAAATTAAAACGTGATTTTAAAATTTCCCACAGCCACCATCTTGTGGTTTTGAAAATAATTGAAATGAATTAGATGCCAGTGAATTAAAATTTATACAAGCATATACCGTACCAAGTTTCGCTGCGCTCGGATGGTTAAATCGCGAGAAAAGTCTATTAGAATATTTCAACTTCGCTTGGCTGCCATGTTCGTTTTGAAGTTAACAAGATTTTAAAAGTCATATAACTTACGTGAACTTCTAACTTTATCACCGTACAAAATTTCAGGGTGATATTAGCAATAGTTTCGGAGATATAGAATGCCGGTGAATATTTCGCACAGCCGCCATGTCGATTGGTGAGAGGTAATACAATTTGACGGACACGGTAGGGACTAGCTGAAACAGAACTATGACTTTACCGAGTTTCATTGAAATCGCTCCAACCGTTTAGAAGTTATTAGGGGACACACCAGTGGCGGCTGGTGACATTGTTGCAGCGTTGCACAACTCCCAATAATTTTACACCTAATTCGTAATTTCTTTTCCTTTAATGTTTTAGTTTTATAGATCTAATGCACTCAAAAATGTGTTAAATTCATCTATATTTTGATATTATTTATCCAAATGCTTCACACTGTACCTATAAAAGCTGCCGCCTTCAAATCAAACTCCAGGGGGTTAGCTCTCTTGTGGCAACTCCCAAGCAGACAGCGCGGCGTACAGGACGAGGCTGGACGAGGCCAAGCTTGTGCATAGCATGCCGACCAGCATGGGTAGCAGGGAGTTGCAGACGAGCTGCCAGCCCCCTGGCAACACTCAGTTCCAAATGGCCCCGTTAGACTGCACCACTCTTTGGAAATGACAACACCCTCGATTTCTCTTACCCCGCGAAGGGTAGTTTAGATAGTTAGTTAGTTAGTTAGTTATTGTTGTTTTAAGGGGCGGAACTACGAGGTCATCTGCCCATGAAGGGTAGTTTCTTTCCCACACAACTAGAGAATGCTATACCACCCACAACGGTACAAATATCGGAATTTCATAGGGAGACATTAGTTGGTTCACACCCAATTTTTTTTGGATGTTTTCTCATCATAACTTCATTTAATATTTTTGTCAATTGTTCTGTGAAGCGAGCCTAAGAACGCCACCGTGCTATAAGTACAGTAGATAAGTGGCTGAACTATTTTGCGACGTATTGTTGGTGTACTTTAGCGGTTTATGTTTGCTTTTACCTCTCTTGTTCTTGCGGTATTTGGGTTGCGATTAGTTCTGTATTTAGTTGATTTGAGTATTTTGGTTCCAGGCAGATACTTAACTGTGCATTTTATTATTATTATTATTATTATTATTATTATTATTATTATTATTATTATTATTATTATTATTATTATTATTATTATTATTATTATTATTGTTTGGTTGATTGTGAGTAGACCTATGCATTCACTACGAAATTTCTTGGCTAGCAAAATTCAGTGTTTTGTTAGTTTGCTTTTCGCGCCACTTTCCGATGTAGCACCCAGATTTATCATATGTGCATCTTGTAAGTTACCGTACTATTTTATTTTAACGGAATGTTTAGTTTGAAACATTAATTGTATTGTGGAGTGTGAGTGAAAATGAATAGAGTAAGTAATTTGCTAGTCAGACAGTTTTCCCAGCTCCCTGATGACGATAAACTTACAGTAAAAACACTCGGTACACCATTACCGGATAAGTATTGTCCAAAATATAAGTATACGAGGGCGTTTAAAGGAGATATTTAAGGCAATAATAATTGGTTAAGTGAATGCGATATTAAAAACGCTTTATTCTGTTTTACATGTTTGTTGGTGGAGAATTCGCGTGGACCAAAATAGGAGTTATGGAAAATAATCCCTAAAATAAAGAAACATGAATCTTCAGCTGAGCGGCTTCGGTGCCGTAGTTGGTAGCATGCTGAGCCTCTATGCCCAAGATCGCGGGTTCAAACCCGGCCGAAGTCATCGGATATTTTAAGAGCGTTAAAAATCCCTCAGTATGCATTTCTTCGGAGGGGAAGTAAAGCCGGCGGTCCCATGTCATAGATTTATGGCATGTTAAAGAACCTTCCACTTATTACACCTGTGTGAAGCTAAATTATAGGTTAAAAATTTGAACAACGCTCTTAGGTTCCAACGTTCGTCGCCAGGAGCCGACTGCGGTGGCGTGTAGTAACCAAGTTCTGAACTAGTAGTCGTTTACGGTGGCCTTTGGCGGCAAAAGTAGGAACTGCTTGAAATTCAATGTCTGTAGTCCTCACTTGAATTAAAAACAGATAACACTCACTAATACAGCCATCACAATTAACACCGGTTATCAGACAGTTTCTCCACACACCCAAAGTACAGGGGGCTACATGACTGCCTTGTCGCAGCTCCTAAACTGAGGAACCAACCAACCAATCTTCAGCTGTTTGAAATTGACACTTTTTGGAACTGTTAACGAAGATGTACAATTGGACAGTGCCTATAGAAGGTAAATTGCGGAATATAACGAAGATGTTAGGCACAATAGATATGTGTTAAATATTGTAATAAACTGTATTCGTTTCTGTGGTTCTTTCGGACTGGCCTTGCGTGATCATGATGAAAGTGTAACATCAACAAATCCATGTGTTTTGAGAGAACTAATTAATTTTACCGCTGAGTTGGATGCTGTGTTAAAGGTTATTTGGTAAGGGCAACTGTTTTCAAAGGAACGTCCAAAACAATTCAAAATTAATTTTTACAGATTATGAGGGAGGTTTGCCAAGAAGAAGAATCAAAGCAAATAAAGGAATCGGAAATTTTTGCCATTATAGCAGATGAAACTAGTGATATTTCAAACATATTTCAGATGGCTGTTGTGCACCGATACGTAGTAAGAGGCAAACAAAACATGATGCACACACATTAGCAGCGTGTTTACTGGATGAATTAAAGAAGCAGAAATTGAACGAAACTCCGCAAAAATGAATTGCGCCGACGTATGACAGAGCGCACTTCATGGCTGGTTCCTCTGATGGGGTTCAAGCTATAGTAAAAAAAAAAGACTGATAGTCAGTCTGAAAGACTAGACTTTATATCATTTTAAATGCTACAAATGCTGCGTGTACTCAAAGTCCGTTAGCAAGTGCAAACCAAGGTCAAAGGAGGTAGCTGGCTGGATGACGTCACGCTCACCGGAGCGCGCGGGGAAAGGAGGAAGCTCAAGCAGTATTATGACGTCACACACCTCAGTGCATGCTCGGTACATTTCGTCCCGTCACCGTAACGTAACGCCAGACCCCAGCGTAACTACGAAGTCGACAAGATCATTTAAAATGATAAAAATCCTATCCTTATGCAGAATATGTGCCCGTCTTTGTTAGTAATAACTTTTTTCGTTAACGTACAAACTTTTCGGTTGCCATGTTTTTATGTTGAGAATGTTTATTATCCCGGAGATTGAGACCGAACCTTAGACAACCTGCTGTGTTTAAAATTCTTCCCATGAACTCAGGCATAGGGCTTAAATACATAAATCTGATTTTTTAATGAATTCTTATAGGAAGAAGCCCAAAAGAGCCATTAAAATTTGTCTATTTGTCGAACGTACAGTTATTTTGGAAAACCCATGTATTTCAGTTTTTATAGAACTGTAGTTTACCTAACGTTAATTATTTTTTGTTACATGTGTAAACTTCCCATATAAAATTGCGACATCAGAAATTTTGGTGCAACACCCAGCTTTACTTACCACCGGCCGCCACTGGGACACACACACACACGGACAAAAGGTGACCTCATAAGCCTATTATTTTCATAAATGAAAATAGTTTCAAAATAAGAAATAAAATAACTGACGGCTATAGATGCGTGTATTAACGCTCAAGGACATTTCCACCGTCGACCGTCCTTGATATGTTTTCCATGGTTTTCCATTTTTATCTGCAGACATATGCCGAGCTAATTCCGTCCAATAAGCCACGGCGACTTCCTTCCAATATTTTCACCACTTTCATTCAATTTCATACAATTCGTTTCTCATTAACTCATCGTATGAGGTTGGCGTCTGAGAACCGTATGGTCTCATCTACGTGTTGTAGGTCTTTTGAGATGCAGCTATTCAACTGATCTACGCTCCAATTACGTCCTTACATTAAGCAACGTTGCCATATGCTAGCAAATCCAGAACTTGACTGGGCGAGTTGTCTTGTCGTCACGAAACTGGATACGAGAGATCATTTACGAGCCAATATCGTACGACTTCGAAGTTCCATTGACTTTTCTCACTCAACAAAAATCCGACTAGTGTGGTGTGGAATTGAAACATTTTTGGCCAGTGTACGTCTGGAAAGACATTCTACGCTAAGTTTCGTGCTAACTTCAGAATATTGGTCACAACTTCAACTTGTATTATGTTAGAAATTTTAGCAGAGTCTCGATGTCTATCAATCCGTATGCGGGACACGAGTTTCATCAGTCAGAGCATATTATCTCCCCAGCTCTATAGGCTACCCAAACAACGTACTGATTCGGCGTGTCTCATTATAAACTACATGTGGGGCTTCAGTCACACCAAATCATTTTAATAAGTTCCTTACTATTGCATTTATTCCTTTGTTGTTGTTGTTGTTGTTGTTGTTGTTGTTGTTGTTGTTGTTGTTGTTTTATTTCAGGGCCTTGGACATCATCGTCATTTAAACCTGGGTATTTATTTATTTATTTATTTATTTATTTATTTATTGTATGGCGTTTAGTGCCGGGAGTGTCCGAGGACATGTTCGGCTCGCCAGAGGCTGTAACTGCTTCTAGCGGACACCCATAGGGTGAGCTACAAGTTCCGTTCAATTTCAAATAGTTCCAACATTGGAACTTTGATAGAGCGTTCCAACGAAATCTAACGTAGAAATTTAGCTTGACACAAGTTTAGTCTCTGGAACGATCGTTTACATGCCATAAATCCATGACATGGGACCGCCGGCTTTACTTCCCCTGTGTACTTGGGTGTGTGTGGATTTTTTGTCAGATGTATTCTGAAATCTCAAACTATAAAAGCAACCTTGACAATCACTAGAAAGATGTTTAATAATCAAATTAACACGAACATGTTTCGTTATATCAATGATAACTTCGTCAGCGTGAACAAGTCTTAGAAACTATCTTAACAAAAACCAGAAAGAAAATGTATATCCTTACAAAAAGTCATTAATTCAAATAAATGAATGGTCACAGATTAATTGGTTATATCAAGTACAGTGAGATTCTTTTGCTAGAGTGGGACCGGCGTGCGCCTTCCGCCAGCCAACCGAGCTCGGCCCGCAGTGTTGCGCGAGGCGGAGGCGAGCTAACCAGGGTCATTTGAGTTCATTAAGTCATTAATCTTTCATCAACGAGGGTGTGTAGTGTCAGCGCACAGACAAGAAGGTAACATAAACAACAGCTTCCTGCAAGATTTAATTAAAGACGCACAGATGTGTATTTTATTTCTTGGGAATATGGATGACCGCACGTCACCAGTTAAAGGTTAGAATTTATCTTTTCACAGAAAATACTAAAAATGTTCTCCTTCTGCTGACAGACAGTGACATCGTTACTTTATGTCTCTACTCCTGCACCCCCTCCCCTCTCCCCCTCCCCCTCCCCCTCCCCCGTCCCCGCGTGTTTACTGTAATTAATCGAAGCACGGACCTAAGCCCGTTTGTTGTTCAATTGTGGGTTAATTTAACATTCAAAGTGTACAGATCAAACACCCGTACCCTAGTGGAGCTGGAGAACAATATACGGCAGCAGATATCCCTCACAACAGAAGAGAATTACATCGTGTAAACGCTAATTTATTTACACGGTACAACTCCTGTCTGTCAGTTGAAGTAGAACATTTTCAGCATCTTCTGTGAAAAGGAAAGTTCTTTAGTCATGATATCCTGGTGAACTTACCATTAATTAATGTAATTTGTTACGGTTTCCACCTGCGCACAATCTGTGGTGCGAGCTCGGTTGGATGGCGAAAGGCCCGTCTCCCTCCAGCAAAAGGATCACCGTGTATATGTGTATTAATTATTTTTTGTGAGATTCCATTTATTTAAATTAATTACTTTTTTAAGATATCAATTTTCTTTTTGTTTTTTGTTAAGATAGTTTCTGAGCTTTTGTCACGCTGACGATGTTATCATTGATATAACGAAACATGTACGTGGAAATGTAATTATTAAACTACTTTCAAGTGTTTTACCAGTGGCTATTATAATATCAGTGAACACGGACAATATTTAATACCATATTCATAATGGTTAATGTCTATAAACTTACATTTTATTATATAATCCCATCCAAGCATTTGCCTTGAGTGGAAGTGGGGAAATCTCGGAAAACTGAATGAAGCATGTTATCAAGACTAGAGACGGTATCAGGACGATGACTAATGTTTGTCTGGTGAGCGTGTGTTAACAACGGCTTCGTTGCTATTTTGTGAAAAGCTTCCTGGGAAGATGAAGGTTTACCAACATTTGAATCCTGAAATGACACATTGTGAATCGAATTCAAGATCTGCTAAATCTGGTGGTAAAATATGCATAGACTATTCCAGACACAAAACATGGGTTCAAAAGGTTGCTCTTTCTCACGCACGCTGCGCACAGACTTCAAATATTCATCTTCTCGAGCAGAGAGTAAATGGCACACACGCAGATGGGATGACAGAGTTATTGTGTATCTTGGGGACAGAGTCACTGTGCACTTGCAGGGGGATTGCTTCCTTCCTTGCATATCTTCGTCCCTTCCTTCCTTTCGCCCTATCATCCTACCTTCCGTCCTTCCTCCATTTCTCCTTATCTTCCTCCTTATATATTTCATTATTTATTTCCTTTTCATACATTTATTTATTTGTCGCTATCTGTACCCGGCATGCGTTGCAATGCCAATCAAAGAAAGTTTTGGCGTTGTAATTTTGTTTCTTAAAGTGCTTTTGGAAACAATCTTTTTTCAATTTCTGTTAACTGCCTCTAAACTGTCGTAAAATGGATTAACTAATTTAGAAACATTCGTGGGAATGTGCACAACAATTCACCTAAGTTTCATCGCAATCGGATGAATGGGATATGAACGCATACGGAATTTTGTTTAAACGATTCGTGCGCTATCACTCACTTTTAAAATTTACTCTTGCGCTACCTACTGTGAATTGGATTTACTAAGTTAGAAACCTTCACGTAAATGTACACAACAACCCAACAAAGTTTCATCGCAATCTATGAATGCTATATGAACACATACGGGATTTTGTTGAAACACTTCGTGCGTCGTCACTCATTTGTTGCATCTACTCGTACACTACCTATTGTAAAATGGATTTACTAAGCCAGAAACCTTCCCTGGAGTGTACACAACATCTTACCCATGTTTAATCGCAATGCGACGAATGGTATATGAACGCAGGTGGTCCTTGTTGAAACAAATCGCACGCCATTTTGTTGAAGCTACCAAGCTACCAATTGGATTTACTATGCCTATAACTTTTCCGGAAGTGTGCACAACAACTCACCAAAATTTGATCGCAATTGGATGAATTGTGTATGACGGCATAGTCAACACTTCTTTGTTTAAACTACACGCGCGCTATCTATTGTAAAATGTGTTAACTATGCCTATAACCATCCCGGAAGTGTGCTAGATAACCCACGAAAATTTGGTCGCAATCGGATGAATTGTAGACTATATGAACGCATCGCCAACATTCATTTGTTAAACCGCTCGCGCGCTATCTATTGTAAATTGTAATAACTATGCCTATAATGATTTCGGAAGTGTGCACAACAACTCACCAAAATTTGATCGCAATCGGATGGTTTATGAACGCATAAAAGACGAACAAACTAACATCCTTTATATATATATATATATTTGTTTATTTATTTGTTTATTAATTTATTTGTTTGTTTATTTATTTGTTTATTTATTTATTTGTTTATTTATTTGTTTATTAATTTATTTGTTTGTTTATTTATTTGTTTATTTATTTGCTTATTTATTTGTTTATTTATTTATTTGTTTATTTATTTATTTATTTGTTTATTTATTTATTTGTTTTTTATTTATTTAATTGTTTATTTACTTATTTGTTTATTTATTTGTTTATTTACTTATTTGTTTATTTATTTGTTTTTAATTATGTGTTTATTTATTTGTTTGTTTATTAATTTATTTGTTTATTTATTTGTTTATTTAATTATTTGTTTATTCATTTGTTTATTTATTTGTTTATTCATTTGTTTATTTATTTGTTTATTTTATTTTTAATTTATTTGTTTATTTTTATTTTTTATTTATTTGTGTTTATTTTATTTGTTTATTTATTTATTTGTTTTTTATTTATTTATTTGTTTATTTATTTGTTTATTTACTTATTTGTTTATTTATTTGTTTATTTATTTGTTTATTTACTTATTTGTTTAGTTATTTGTTTATTTACTTATTTGTTTATTTATTTGTTTTTAATTATTTGTTTATTTATTTGTTTATTTATTTATTTGTTTTTTATTTATTTATTTGTTTTTTATTTACTTATTTGTTTATTTATTTGTTTATTTATTTGTTTATTTATTTGTTTATTTATTTGTTTGTTTTTTATTTACTTATTTGTTTATTTATTTGTTTACTTATTTGTTTATTTATTTGTTTATTTATTTGTTTATTTATTTGTTTATTTATTTGTTTATTTATTTATTTGTTTATTTATTTATTTGTTTATTTATTTATTTGTTTATTTGTTTATTTGTTTATTTATTTATTTGTTTATTTGTTTATTTATTTATTTGTTTATTTATATGTTTATTTACTTATTTGTTTATTTATTTGTTTATTTATTTGTTTATTTATTTGTTTATTTGTTTATTTATTTATTTATTTATTTGTTTATTTATTTGTTTATTTATTTATTTGTTTATTTGTTTATTTGTTTGTTTATTTGTTTATTTGTTTATTTGTTTATTTATTTGTTTATTTGTTTATTTGTTTGTTTGTTTGTTTGTTTAACCCTACTGACCTCACCTATGCTGCTTGTATCGCCATGTAACATGTTAGCTAGCAACCACACGCCTCTCTATGAGCCCCACCACCTTATTTTAAAATAATTGGGATATTATTCGATGGTTGGACATTGGATGTCGATGTAAACTCTGGGAATATTGTCTTACATTCAATTCCAGTTTTTTGCCGACCTGGAATCACCAGACCATTGGAATCATGATCGCAAACTTTATAACATCATAAGTGATTGTTACTGCGCTCTCTATAATTTAATTAGAATTGGTAAAACTGTGAGTAGTCAGCAAATAAAACTTATGACGTCATACTGCGGAGAAAAGCTAAGATGGAATGATCGAGAGCCCATTAAACTGTGCTCGTCCTCAGACATAAACAATCCCAACTGTCCTTCTCTTCCAGTCTTACCCGCTCTTTTAACTCGTTATCCGGCGGATTCAATCGGAGACTTCGAGACCATTTAGCGCAGGGGTGTCCACATAGACAGAAGAGTCCCTCTGCAATATAGGACAAGCAGTGGCCACAAAGGAATGTTTTTATGGCTCACGAATAATATAAATAAATAATTAGTTCGTAGGCTTTCGCGGTCGGTGTCTAGTTTATCATCTAGGCTTACAGGATGGAGCAGCGTCGTGTATCGGTGATTTTTTCCGACGTTTGGGCTGTCATTGCAGCAGCCTTAGGTACGAGTTGGTGTCCGTAGGCTACTCAAACTGACGGTTATTCGTGAACTCAAGCGACGGTGCTGCCGTTTTCTGGAACTAGCGTAAGGGAGATAGAAACATAAAGCAACAGATGCTATAACATGTGATTAGAGTTGATGGGTGTGCTCTTCTCTCGTTTTTTCAGTTTTTTAAATAATAATTGAGGCTGAAAGATGACTTATACAATTGCTCCGTTCCGGTGTGCTCTTCGAATTCAAGAATTACGATATTGCATTCCTTTCAGAAAAAGAAAGCTTTTCAGACGGAATGGAATCGATTACTTCGCGTCGCAAAGCCGATGATCGTATGCGGCTGACATTTCATAAAGGAGAATTAATTCTTAATAATTACTAATGAATTTCTTACAATATCCAGTACCCTACATTATCCCCTGCACTACAAACTAGGCGACTTAGCAAGGTCGATTTGACAGCTGTTCTTCCCATGTGACAAACATTACTTTTAGGGGTCGCTTTATCATAGGCCTATAGGTGGTTGTCTTTCTTTAACTTGCCCCATCAAATCTGTTGAGCTCAGGTCTTCCAAGTTTTCAATCATATGCTTATTAAAAATTTAAAAATATTTATAGCCATCTTGTACAGTCTTTGATTTATTGACTTCAGCAGTAATAGGCTAAACCTTACAAATTTAAATGTATCTACTTACTGAAGTATGTAAAGCAATGTACCGACTATACGCATATTACATATTACTGAACAAATTATTCTTTTCTCGGCAACTAGTGACCGAATTTCATTTTGAATCTGATGAGGTACCCCTTTCAAATGCTAGTGTGTAAGCATAAAACTTCAAGTCTCATAAAATCTTCCGTTTCTTGGGCTTTCCCGGTACATACTCTAAAATTGCCTGTCCTTCAACGAGAGCCCGCCTAGAATTGCCGACAACATTCAATACGGTAGCCTACATTATGAAATCTGTCACCCTTGCGTCCACCATTTTGTCACGACCGACCTGCCACCTACATTCGATTGAGTTCGCGAATTGCCAGTCAGAGATGCGTGCTTGCCCTGCATTGACATCACGCTGCTTCCTGATTGGTGCGCGCCCCTGCCAGTCGCGCGTTTTAGGAGTACTTTCCAAGTATTGCTAAGTCTGAAACCATCTTTAATACCCGGGAATTTTAGCAACAGTTTCGGCCTTAACAAATTCGATGACGTGCCTCGTGATCTCGTGTTCATCTGTTTTGTGTCTCGAATGTGCTCTGAAATCCTAATGGAAACGCGTCGTCGAATTTGAAGAGGCCGAAACTGTTGTTAAAATTCCTGGATATCAAAACAATCGCGAAGATGGTATCACACTTAGCAACACTTGGAAAGTTCTCCTGCAGGGGTGCGGACCAATCAGGAAGCAGCGTGACGTCAATGGAGGGCAAGCAAGCACCTCTGGTTGGCAATAACCATCAGTTTGAGTACGGACACCAACTCGTACCTACCATGATTAAGGCTGCTGCAATGACAGCCGAAACGTCGGGAAACAATCACCGATACACGATGCGGCTCCATCCTGTGAGTGTAGATGATAAACTAGATTAAAACATATCGATAAATAAATAGATAAATAAATAAGTTTAATGAGTTGAGTTGTTGGTTGAAATTGTTACAAGAGTGAGGCAAGGGTGTATCTTTCACCAATACCCTTTACTTTTCAAACGGTACGAATAATCTGCTGGAGGGCATAAACTCAATGAATGGAATTCCTTTAGGTGGAAACCAGGTAAGCAGTCTGGCGTATGCTCATGACCTAGTTGCAATGACGGACTCCGTTGAAAGCCAACATGTTAGAGTTTCAACAGAAATGTAAGCAATAGGGTATGCATATTAGCATTTCAACAAGATGTTCAGCAAAGAACATATAGCCTAATTTCTCCTAAATGCATGGGTATTGTTATAACTCTTTGTCCTTTTCAAGGAGTATAATTGCATGCTGGTTGTAGTAGCTTGTTGAAATACAACGTGCTATATGGATATTATAAGTTGATTGAATCCTCTCTTGAATTACATAGACACACACTAATACAGCCATCACAATAACACAGGTTATCAGACAATATTCAACAATCACCCAAGTACTCGGGGCTAAATGACCATGATGTCCATACATCTCAAATGAAACAACAACAGCTTGCTACCCAAACCCTTGGTAAGGATCGGATGATTAGGTTAGTCGTAATTAGATTTAAGCATTGAACATTTGGGTGGCCGACATTACGATTCCGTCAAGATGGCGGCAATATAAAACATGACACTGAGGTGCCCTTTGCTAGTGCTAACTCTGTACCAAATTTCGTTCAATTTGATTTCACCGTGTTTGAATTGAAAAGGGCGGGCAGAGACACACCAAATCACACACTCACACACAGATGTCATAAGTCTAATTTCATTTTTTTTTTTTTTTTTTGCAAGAATCAAAAGTAGGCTAAAATCGAAGGTTAAGTCGTTAGGGCCCAAGGCAAGGAAATATACAGTGCAGTAGTGGGCCATTCGCAATCAGGATGCATGTATGGGGAGAGAGAGAGAGAGAGAGAGAATAAGCCAATGCAGTGAGTTCGCAGTTGTGATCTACGGCATTCTGCAAGAATGAGCAGCGACGAAACGTGGAAATGTATGTGATTTCCTAGACGATACACACAGTGCAAAAGTCTTGGCGACGAAGGATATCTTCACGTCATTCCAGAAGTTGCCGCAACAGGGCCTGAAGGTGTGCCGCGGGCTAACCGCGCCTGCTCGGACAACTCGGGTTCTAATTACAGCGACGATCAATTAGTCGTTTAATGATCGATTTATCGAATTATTTTAAATTAATCGAAAAGCATTAATTGATTAATCGACTACTGTCGACCAAAATATTATGTGCACTCGAGTTTGAAGGTTGTTTGTGAAGTAACCAATAGACCTACATAAAATCCAATAACATTATCATTTTTGTCGTTCTATTTTACATTAGTTTATGTAGGTTTGGGATTTTTAATTTATATTTTAATATTTTTATCGCAATTGGAACACAAAAGGTACCCGTTTTTAAGCGTGTTTCAACCATGCGTCATATTTGAGAATTTTATCTCAAAAACCCATCTTCAGATCAAATCCAAATTTTACCAAAATATACATTGGAATGTTGTATAACTGTTTTATTAATTTCAAAATTTTGTCTTTTTTTGTTTTACTTTGTTTTATTCCAGTTTTTCCAATGAAGGTTCATTATTTAAAAATATATAATACAATATATTATAATTAATTAAATGTGTGTTTTTTTTCGTGAGAGCGAAGTGTAGTACATTGATTAGTCTACAACATTAGTAAATTATGCAACGAGCCTATAATGGCAATAATTAAGACACGAGTATGTTTATAAAACGAGCGTGTGCGAGTTTTATAATTTCCATACGAGTGTCTTAATTACCATTATAGGCGAGTTGCATACGACTGTTTATGTTCGACGATAATTATTATAACTATTTTATGTTCTAACATAAATATTCATAAATATCTGTCGAGATTGCGCCAGTTTTATGTACTGAACAGAGCGCATGGGACGCACAGAATACCTTGTATTTGACCATGGCCTCGTCGATTACCCCACTATGACACTAGGACAGGCAGTTAATTTTACATTAGAAGGCAGTGGAACTCAGCGCATGTAATTATCTAATTGGTCAAACAACTGTTTCTTGAGCTCTGATTGATGGGAGAAACTGTTTCATAATTAACAATAGTGTTATAATGAGCCTCATTATGATACAGTTTTTTGATTAATCGATTATTCGAAAATACCTTGTACCAGCCCTAGTTCTTATCCCGACTGAGATCATATTTCCAAGTCTACCAAAGTCAACAGATAATCATCATCATTTCTATAACAGCAATTTCTCCTTGTCTACGTTAGTCTACCGCAGACGTTTTTCTATTGGCCGGCACTGAGTTTCTTTTTAAAGATTTACTTGCTGTAATGCAGATAATTTCTCGGTACGTATATTCAGTTGATCGCCAGACCGCGAAATGTGTTCATAAAGTTTAGTGGTGGCTAATCTTATCGTGGTGTCACGTAATTCACACGTTAGCCCGCGCTTTCTGGTGAGGTTTATTCTTCAGAGATACTGCTCTGTGCTCCTCATGGACTCACAACTGGTGGGACGTGTGCAAGATTTAGTTTTATCCTTCCAGATGACAAACCTAAATCAACTATTATAGTCTTGCCGCACCTCAGGGGTGTCTTTTATAGCTTTTGGATTCTGCATTGTGTATTTGTAAAACTAGTCGATTAGATGTTGTTTAAATTCCTATTGTCAAATAATAACTAATTTATTTATATATATAGATTTAACTATTTTATTTATTTCATTCATTATATGATTTTTGTGTAAGCCTCCGTGGCTTAGGCGGCAGCACGCCGGCCTCTCACCGCTGGGTCCGTGGTTCAAATCCTGGTCACTCCATGTGAGATCTGTGCTGGACAAAACGGAGGCAGACAGGTTTTTCTGCGGGTACTCCGGTTTTCCCTGTCAACATTTCATTCCAGCATCACTCTCCACTATCATTTCATTTCATCTGTCATTCATTTAATCATTGCCCCAGAGGAGTGCGTCAGGCCTCGGCAGCCGGCACAGTCCATATCCTCGCCGCTAGATGGGGGCTTCATTCATTCCATTCCTGACCCGGTCGGAGACTGGAAGCAGGCTGTGGATTTTCATTTCATATGATTTTTGTATTTTTAATTAATTTTTATTTTTGTTTTATTAGCCTACTTTCGATTTTTGCAAAAAATGAAAGTAGACTTATGAGATCAACACAGGGCGAAAAAGGTGTGTCTGTGTGTGTGTGTGTACTCCGAATGTCTGTCCCCCCCCCCCTATCAATTCGAACACGGTGAACGCGAATTGAATGAAATTTGGTACAGAGGTAGCACTAGCAAAGGGCACCTCAGTGTCATGTTCTATATCGCCGCCATATTGACCGAAACGTAATGGCGGCCACACAAATGTTCAAAGCTTAAATCAAATTACGAACAACCTAATCATCCGATCTCAACCAAATTTTGCAACAACATACCTTTATGGAGGGAGCATCCCTTGACCAATCTAATAGGTCATTAGCCTAATATTTTGCGGATGGCGGCCATCTTTGTGTGAAAATCGATTCCCCCTATCAATTCGAACACGGTGAAAGCGAATGGAACGAAATTCGGTACAGAGGTAGTACTACCAAAGGACACCTCAGTGTCATGTTTTATATCACCGCCATCTTGACAGAAACGTAATCGCGGCCACTCAAATGTTAAAAGCTAAAATGTAATTACGATCAACCTAATAATCTAGTCTCTACCAAATTTTGCAACAACATATCTTTATGTGGGAAGCATATTCTGACCAAACTGCAAGATCATCGGCCCAATAGTTTGCAGATGTTGGCCAAGTATGTGTGCACACACGGATCTGAAATCCATTCATTTGAACGTAGCTCTAATTAACAGTGACTTTCAAAGCCTATCTCAGTACGCACTCGATCATAATCTAATACTTAACTTCGAAAAAACGCAACCGATCATCATCGGCTATACCAAATTACTCAGTTCCCTACCTGACCCAGTACCACCTTTACAGCTTGCATCCCAAACAGTTCCGTACCAGTCAGCAGTAAGAAATCTGGGAGTTATTTTTGACTCTCGATTATCGTGGCAGGATCTCACAAACATGATTCTGAAATGGGTTGCATCGTCATTATATCAAATTAGGCAAACTTGCTTCTATTTGCCTCAAGATGTACGAAAGATACTGATACAGAGTTTGATATTACCAATATTTACCATGATATGGCAGAGGTCCTCAATACAAAATTGCAAAGAATGCAAAATGCTTGCTTGCGGTTTGTTCTCAATGTACCAAGAGAGTCTCATATAACTCCATTTTACTTCCAGATTGGACGGCTAAAGTTAAAGGAACGAAGACAGTATGCCATGGCTCTGACTGTGATAAAAATTCTAAAATTCAAAATTCCGTCTTATATTTACTGCACACTAACTCCCATGCAATCAGTGCATAACCGTGCGAATAGACACACTGCACAAATGCTCCAGATACCTCATTACAGAACCGAAAAATGCAAAGGTTCATTCCGTATTTCAGCTAGTGTTCTCTGGAATAAATATAAATTGCACCAGTATTCAGGACTTCCTATCAGAGCGATAAAACACTCCCTTCATTGTAATCTATCAGCTATACAATTATCATGTTCAAGGTGAACGGATGTAATAACAAGAACTTCTATTGTCAACACTATGTATAGGTTAAGTTTTTTCTTTCTTCATTTATTCTATTGAATTTAAACGCCCTCTGAATGAAGAGAGCTGCATAAAGAGGCTTTGTAGCCTCAGTGGCCTCTATAAGAGAAACAATAAATTCAAATTCAAATTAAAAAAACAAATCAAATGGATTCCCCCTATCAATTCAAACACGGTGAAACCGAATTGAACGAAATTTGGTACAGAGGTAGCACTAGCAAAGCGCACCTCATATTCATGTTTAATATCCCTATAGCACGTTGTATTTCAACAAGCTACTACAACAAACATTCAATTATACTCCTTGAAAAGCACAAAGAGTTATAACAATACCCATGCATTTAGGAGAAAGTAGGCTATATGTTCTTTGCTGAACATCTTGTTTTTTCTTATTTTTATTTGTATTTTTTATTACATATTAATTTTTATTTTTATTTTCATTTCTATCTATTTCCAAATTCCAAATTCCAAATTCCAAGTTTCAATTTTTCTATTTCAATGGCATTGGCAATTTCTATTTCTTTTAATTTTTTAGCCTACTTTTCACATTTTGCAAAAATGAGGAAAAAATAGACTTATGAGATCGGGCAAATATGTCTCGGTCTATCCTTCTGTCTGTCCTTCTGTCTGTCTCTCTCTCTCTCTGCCCTTCTGTCTGTCTGTCTGTCTGTTTGTCTAGCTGTGTGTGTCCCCCCCCCCCCTTTTCAACTCCTAAACGGCTGCAGCAATCGAAACAAAATTTGGCTGGAGTAAAGATCTATACCTGAATATCTCACGGCCATATTTGAAAATGATATCAGGGCTACCAACTGCTGATAAATCGAATTTGAAATTTGAGCTCCATGTTGGATATCTTGGAAGGTATGAATGGGAGCTATTTCAAAATTGACACACGTATAGATAATAATTTTGCAGTTTAATTTCCAGGAGGCCATACATGGCAGTGTTGTCAAAATGATTATAAACCTGCTGATATGTCCAAATTTTAAATGCATATAACTTCTACACTATTAATTGGATTTCAACCAAATTTCGTATGTGCTATGTGTACATAAACCGATATAACTGAGCGTATTCTTAAGAGCCACCAGGGCTGCCAACTGTTAATAAATGCTCTCAATTTATTTTATCTAAATACCCATATATCAGAAAGTATGCAAGCCGACAGCTTTAAACTATGCACACGTATAGTACCTGACATTCTATATTAATTTGGAGTAACTTATATACGTCAATGCTACCAACATGATTCTAAGCCTGCTGAGAAGTCCAACTTTAAATACATGTAACTTCTATACTATCATTTGGATTTCAACCAAGTTTCGTGTGTGCTATGTGTACCATAACAGATATGACTATGCCAATTCTTAAGAGTAACCAGGGCTACCAAATGTTAATAAACACTGACTATATTTTTGTTACCCTAATATCAATATATCAGAATGTATGCAAGCCGAAAGCTCTAAACTTTCCACACGTATGGTACCTGGCATTCTAGATTAATTTGGAGTAACTAATATAGGCCTACGCCAGTGCTGCCAACATGATTCTAGGCCTGCTGATAGGTCCAATTTTAAAATGCATGTAACTTCTATACTAACTAATGGATTTCATTCAAACTTGACACAAAAGTAGATCAGATTATTTCCGACCAATACATGTATGTCATTGTTGCCAACAAGATTTTACGCGCGCAGTTAGATCCAATGTTTAACTGCATGTAGAACATCGATGCTATCCATTGGACTTCTACCAAATTTTGTATTCTGTACCTTAAGAGATGGAACTAAGAATATATTCAGTCACCAGGGCTGCCACCTGTAGTTCTCTATTAGTCTACATTATGCCAGGTATACAGTATTTCGAACTAATTAGAAATGTCGATATTACCAACTTAATTTCGTCATTATTCTAGATATATCCATAACTTAATCATTGGCATGAATCTTAAATTTTAAGAAAAGTAGGCTCTTTAGTTCGTCACGGAACTTCTTATTTACTATTATTTTATTATTTCTGATTTTATATATTTATTTCTTTTGTTAGACTACAGTTATAATTTAAGATTACACTCCGTTTAATTTGGCCGTCAATGCACTCCACGCTTTGAATCATTGGACAACGGGGAATATCGTGACTCATCGGACCACCTGACCTTGTAAAGACGGACACATAATATACTACACATGGTCACGTCTTAGCGGTCAAGGATCAAATGATCACATGCTCTTCCAAGAGCATGCTACTTTTATTTCTTGTGAGCTTATCTGAAATTGGTTATTTAGTTTCTTTTAAGATTGCAAGCATGAATCCGAGGCATTCCCCTTTTTAGGCAGATTACTACCAGCTACCACTCACAGTAAATAAACATCATATATTTTCAACCATAATAGTTAAAATTAGACCGCCGCCCCTGGCCGGTTGTGTTAAACATTTACCTCAAGAACGAGGCAGTCTCCCACAGAGCTCACGCTTGGCGCACTGAATTACCTCCCGTTTTAATGCAAACCACTTAACATCGCTAGTTTCTAAACTCATCCACATACCCAGAACATCAATGGTCACGTGATGGTGAATGTTTGAACCTCTCGTACAGCAAATGAATATGGACTACATTTCAGTAATTACCCATAATGTATTCGTGTATTCTCATACAACTAGAACTCTTTGATCTTCCATCATGCTGTTTATTTATTAACTAGCTTCGCCCGGGAACAGTTATGAATGCATTACGTGATAAGCGCTTTTTTCGATGTCAATGAACTACGACCTATATCCGTTTTACATCTCGGCTTGAAGGGTTAAAATCACTGACTGCACTATTAATTATATTATATTATCATGGAGATGCATGCGCAACTAATTTTTGTCGGACGTAATTCAAGAATGGCGAGGTGCATGAAACACAAATCTCCTTTCCGTCCAATCTTAACTTCACTGTGTATTTTGCGGAATGAAGAAAAGCCGAGTTGCACTTCCAGGAAAACTCCAAACACAACCACTCTTCTCTGAAGTCTTAACTCAACACGACTCGACAGTTTGCTGCTGGCTGTATCTGGGGTAATAAGTTCGCCTGCTAGCTAAGCTGTAACTGGGGTGATAGACTCGCCCCTAGCTAGCTCGTAAACTGTCGCCTCAGTAATTGAATGGAGATTGTTGCGAGAAATGAAAACGTAAAAACACCTATAGTGGGTGATTTATTAAAGATAGAAATATGCTCTCGCGGACTTTTTATGCTGCACAATTCTTACACTCATAGTATATATGTAGCCTACTTTTAACGGTTTGCCCAGCTTCAGCTTAAAATGCGCACGGCGCCAGGTTTTTCTTTTCGACGTTTTCACTGAAATCGTTACTGCTTGGCTTCCTTTGATCATAAATATATCATTTTCTACAGAAACCTTCCTTGAGATACCCTTTACAGAATGGTGAAAACCGCATGAAAATCCATCCGGTGATTCTCGAGGTTACCCGTGATATCCAAGAATCGGGGACTTAGTTTTATAGTAAGTAGAGATGACTAGCTGGCTGCAGGAAGCTACTATATTAAAAACATTGGGTCACTACGGCCATCAGTCCCATGAACACTGGTTGCTCACTGTTATTCCGTTTAACGGTGAAGATACCGCTGTCGTAAAATGTGTGCAACAATGATACACCTTTTCAGACACCCTTGCTACTAAGAGGCATACCTTGGTTGGTTGGTTCCTTAGTTTAGGGGCTGAGACAACGCGGTCATGTTGCCCCGTGTACTTTGGGTGTGTGTAGAATCTGTCTGATAACCGGTGTTAATTGTGATGAGATTATTAGTATGTGTTTCTGATTCTTAGTTCAAGTAAGGACTGCAGACTTCGAATTTTTCAAGTAGTTCCTACTTTTTCCGCCAAACGCCACCATCAACAACTACTACTTCAGAACTTAGCTACTAGACACCACCGCAGTCGGCTCCTGGCGACGAACGTAGGAACCTGAGCGTTGTTTACATTTTAAACTAATTTAGCTTCACACAAGTGTAGTTAGTGGAAGGTTCTTTTTCATGCCATAAATCTATGACATGGGAACGCCGGCTTTACTTCCCCTCCAAAGGAAGTAATACTGAGCGATTTTAACGCTCTTAAAAGTCTGACGACTTCGGCCGGGTTTGAACCCGCGATCTTGGGCATAGAAGATCAGCCTGCTACTAAATAGGCCCAGAAGCCGCCTTCTTATGAGCCGACTCAAATGGTGGGGTCATGTGGTGGAGGAGAGATTACCTAAGAGGTTAATGAGTTCGTCTGTAGAGGGCAAGAGAACCAGAGGTGGACCTAGGAAAGTGAGTACAGTAGTGTAGAAACAGAGGAGGGTGCTTTGCTACCTGCCAATAGGGGATTATGGAGGTGACTTGTTCGCAAACAGAGTCTGGCAGGCTGAATAAGACAAGTTGCATTTCCTAAGAGAACAGAATTAGAACGATTGGAGCTCCTAGATTAAGATGCTGGGAAGAAAGATCTAAGACATACGCAAAGAGCACTGCAGGAGAGATATAATAATCTGATCAACTCCAAAGAGCGTAAAGGCTTTCAATTTGCATGTCATTTAAGCAATTGCTGTAGGGCACAGTTTCATCTTACTAATGCTGCAGTATCGCTATTCATTACACAAATGGAGAATTTGAATATTGATCTGAGGGTGCTCTTTGTTAAGAGATTGTGTTAGGAATCGCGTATCAAAGAGAGGTGAAGCGCTCAAAGAGCATAGCCTATTCATTCTCGGTGGCATCGCTACTGACAGTACTTTATATTCATTCTTTTATTTGCTTACTTATTTGTTTATTTGCTTATTTATTTTTCATGTGTAACATCTTTCCACTCGGTATCTGTGTATTTTCTGTGGGGGCGATTTTGAAAAATGAAACGGAAATGGATGGGACAGAAACAATGAAACGGAAATGGATGGGATGGAAACAATGAGCGCGCGCTCGGTGGCAGAAATTGATACCACGACGAACTGTCGGCCATGTGGCTATGTGGAATGTATATCGCATACGGTTTACTTCAAAGTTTGAAGGCCCCATTAAAGATATTCCTACAATAAATCAACTTCAAGTTGTCGTTGTTTGGTGTGAAAATATTCATCACTAGCATTACCCGTCGCGGCTTCGCCCGCGAATATTCTAGGTGTAAAGAGTACACTTAGCAAAATCTCAATCATGAATGCAATGACTGATTTATCCTTGGTATGAATAATCAGACTTTATCAATTCAGCTACTGGTGCAGTGGTTAGGGGTTTGTCATTCCTTCATAGGTATATCAGAGCGAAGTTAGTTTTCTGGGATTATCACAGACACTGTTATTTTATGGGCTTTTAAATGTGGTTTTCGGAGACCCTTTATAGTCGGGTGAAAAAGACATTTCGTACCACACTCACACGTGAAAATTGCGTGAATAAATTCTTCGGTGGCGTAGTCGGTAGCATGCTGAGCTTCTATGCCCAAGATAGCGGGTTCAAACCCGGCCGAAGCCGTCGGATTTTTTAAGAGCGTTAAAATCCCTCAGTATGCCTTCCTTCGGAGGGGAAGTAAAGCCGGCGGTCCCATGTCATAGATTTATGGCATATTAAAGAACCTTCCACTAATTGCACCTGTGTGAAGCTAAATTGGATAGGTTAAGAATGTAAACAACGCTCTTAGGTTTCTACGTTCGTTGCCAAGAGCCGACTGCAGTGGCGTCTAGTAGCTAAGTACTGAACTTGGCCTAGTAGTCGTTGACGGTGGCGATTGGCGCCAAAGGTAGGAACTATTTGAAAAATTCTAAGTTGCAGTACTTAAATTTACAAAAAATCAGATACACACACTATTACAGTCATCACAATTAACACGGGTTATCAGACAGATTCTACACACACCCAAAGTACACGGGGCTACATGACCGCGTTGTCGCGGCCCCTAAACTTAAGAACCAACCACCAAGCGCATTATACTGTCTGTATTGATGAATTTTACAGCTTTATTTGCATCAGTGATAACCTTATAACCGACTGGAATCTTTCACAGTAATGTAATAATTGGAATTGCATTGCGTCTTACAGAAATAGATGGACCTGTGAGATTCTGTTACCATGGTTACCGTGTTGCATTCTTTCATTATTTCATTGTAAACATACATGTTTTAAGGTATTTATTTAATTGTGAGGCAATTAAAGAGTAAGTGAGTGCGTTTCGCTTACGCATTGGGTTATGCTGAACCTGTAGGTACCCCATATGTGTAGGTTGGTGTTAATGGGACCTTAGCAGAATAATATAGGGAGGGATTATACTACTGAAAACCGGTCAAGATTTGGCACTGCAGTTTTACAAGTAGTTATTTCAATGACCAGCACAGTTCACTGTTAACAAGTGATAACATGACACATGTTACACATCATATGCGACTACTGTAAGGCTCGTAATTTTTTTTATATATTTACTTATTTATTTAATTATTTACCTACTTATTTATGTATTTAATTATTTATTTTCTTATTTATTTATTTATTTATTTATTTGTTTGTTTACTTGTTTCTGTATTTAATTGGATATTTATGTATTTATATACTTTTTCATTTATTTAGTTCATTGATTTAAATTTTATTTTAATTGAAAATGAAAAACAAGTATATAAATTTTGATGGTAATTATTATTTTTTATGTTTAGTTTTTTCTTGTTTTGGTTGGTACGATGTGCGTGTTGTTCTTTTATTTTGTATTTTTCTTTATTTTTGAAGTTTCATGTGTCCTGTTTTCAGTTTCATTATTTTCTGACTTTTTAATTTATGAATTTTTCAATTTCATAAACTTTATTTCAACTTTTTAACTTTCACTTTTTATATTTTATTTTAAGTTTTAAGTTTTAATTTCTAAATTTTATGTTTTAAGGTTAAGAGAACTGATTTCTTTATTTTCAGGTTGATTTTGTGAAAATCAAAACTAGAAAGCCCTTTGCGATGCGGATACTAGCCACTGCTCGTCATCGGGACGCATTACTGTGACATCAGAGGGATTGTCCCACACATGAACAGTGCCCTTATGATATTGGTCTTCAGGTCGTGTGGGAAATACAAATACATACTCCTCCTCCCCTTCTTCTTGTGGCTTATTTAATGTGTATATTTGTTTATCCACATCTTCTCGTAATTCCTCTGATGGCGTTGCTGTCACACAGTCTCGGAGATCTCTTGACCAAGCTATCACCCAGTAACCGGTTTTGTTCCCCAATTCACAATGATCAGCACGGAGCAGTTGTTGATTACGTAAAAGGATCGCATGAAATGATCCATGAAATACCCTTAATTCAGGAGGACTGGCTCATAGGCATTTTTGGACCCGAGGCTTAAATAATGCTCTATATTCTTGATTTGGTCAGCCCTCATTTCCTGTCACTTACTGTACATTCCTTCCAACCCTTGAACTTCACTCTGCAAAAGAACCATGTCCATAGCTTTTAAAACACTCAAGTTATTTCTATATTATTTACGGTCGGGTCAGATTTACCCATGGCGCCAGTCCTCGCGTGACTATTTTCGGCCTACGTTAGTCGGGACAATCTGTAAAATATAAGGGGATAATCCAACTATTTTGGTGCAGCACAATCACATAGCTCACGTTCTTGTTGATCCATGCTTAGGGTCTAGGGATACCTTGGTCATCAGCTCCTTTGTTCAAAAAATTTGAGAAGCTTGCTTTGCCGCCATTATCAATGCCAATTATACAGTTACGAAAATTGAGGCAGGAAAATCAAGGACCCACTAATTCCGGGTAAATCAAATTTTACAGGAGAGAGAAAAAACTGATCATCTCCCTCACTGATTTTAAATCTAATTGGTTTATGTGTTCATATTAAGTAAAAGGATATTCTTTAACAATTAAATACGTCATAACCTAAGTGTTTATATTATTTAATGCTACAATTCGAATTAAGTAGTGGTGGACTTGGTTTCTTTGACTTCCAGAGTGTATTACACATGAAATAGGCAATAAATATTACATAAAAGATACCAATATATCAAAACTGCCGTATGAAACGATAGAATATGAACGTTCATTATGAAAATTAGGATTGTTACATTTTTAAATTTAAATTACAAAGGGAATCCATTAAATACTCTAATCTAAATCATAACAAAATACAGAAATAAAACCAGAAATGAACTTAATACTTCATTACTCTGATTCGTGATACAGATATTTTCTTTCACATCCACTCTCTTGTTCAGTCTGTAAATCACGGTAATTAATTTCAGCAAACAGAGTCTTGTAATACATCCTACTTTCCTCAGAAATGAACTTCATTAAATTTTGCAAGTCCCTTTGCTTTTCTATTTTTAGTGGCAAGTGGGAGTTGTACTTTTGTTGAGTGGGAAAAGATGCAGTTGTATCGGGTCCCTGGATGTTAAATCGACTCCATATCGTACCTTTCATATTCTTACTCACATGGATTTCGTTTTCGTGGGATGCTGAATCTCGTATCACTTTACTTTCTGATATGAGGAATTTCTCGGTTGGATTATGCTTAGTTTCTTTAGTACTTGGGTTTATCTTGAATATTAACCTCGAAATCTCTGCTGGTTAAGCTACGGTGTTGCCATCTACTGGGAAATAAAGCTTGGAAAGCAAGAAGTTTCTAATTCCATGGAATAAGAGGTGATTTGATTTCCAAAGATTTTAAAACTACCTCCTGTATGCAGACGAATGACGAAACTAGTGTATTCTTGCCTTCCATCCATGCGGAACAAACTACAAATCCCCATCCTGCCAATAACTCAATTTCGCCAAAAATTGGAGTTAGTGGGTTTTTGAAAAATATAAATAAACCTCATTTTATATTGGCAATAGTTCATAGGAAGACACCAGGTGTAGAATTACTTCATTAAAATCCGTACACTACGACAAAAAGGGAGCGACACACTCTGGCGCCAGTCCTCGTGTTATATTATTGCACGCGAGTTCTCGAGGGTTAAAAACGTGTAAAATTGTTCCATCTTAAACAAAATATACTTCAAAATAGTTGACACAAACAGTTTTCTGTTGTATTTGCTACGTAATTACTTTTATCTACAAGAGAAACAAATTTCAAACTTTCTTGATTGGAGAGATGAAATGGAACTTAATTAATTTGTTCATAGGACGTTATCATGTTGGTATTGAACCCGCTGAGCTATGGTTCTTGTGATATTTTTTATAACAGAACATTTATGATGGATGTTGTACCTTTGAACACACCCAGAAAGCCACGTGGAGCTGAGAGATCACGCTATACTCTTTGAAGTAGCGGTGAATCGCACTTTTGACTTTGGTGAAGTCTGCTAATTATTTATCTGAGGTCTTATTAATTAATTTTATCTTTCCACGAGACTCAGAATATTCCATTTCGTCATGCTGCATTATTAAAACATTTTGGAGAATGTTATTTTTACTTAAGGTAAGGTAATACCCTTGCAGATACGCAAACAGGAACGTAAGTAGTCGCTCAACGACTTCGTTTTGACGACCTACTTCCTAGAGACACTAAGTGCCTTGCACTACGTCTGGAGAATCCGCCCTGTGTAGGCGTGGAATTGTATTTGTCCTACAAGACGTAGAGAATATCCGCTGTTGAGCGTTGAAAGTGATTATCAGGTGCCGTCGAGCACGAGAATACTACTATTTACTGTTATCCAAGCACAGTGAGCCAAAGAAGAATTTTGGGAAATAATAATTGGCAAGTATAGTGAATTGCATAACATTGCCGTAACACCACATTTTGTACCCACGTGTTTGTAGAGGGCCAAGTGCCTAGTGGAAAATATACAGGTAAAAGTGTTACAACTATTATGAATAAGTGTGATTATGATTATATAACATATTTAAATTGCCAAAGTGAAACTTTCATTTCAAAAACGACGCATAATTCACGGATGCTACGTGATATAAAAGTAGCGTCACTAGCACGTGCAGAATTATAAAACAGTGTGAGCTCACATGTTAATTCACATCGACGAAATAAAGGCTGTGCCATATACTACAATCAAAGCCTATAACATTTACGACGAACATTATATTTTTGAATGTGAAAGAATGAATTATTACGCAACTTATTTCACTACCCACGTGATTGGACTATTCTTCACCATGTTTGAAACTGTCATCATGGGCTAATACCATCCCGGTATGAGGGTGATGTTTCTACGGGAACCAGCATGATGGTGGAACTTCCAGGACAGCGAACGAGAAGGAAGGAACCCAGGATGCCATTTCCAGGCATATTCATTACATCCACGAAGTTGTCGACAGGGACAGATCGAACCCTGGTCTTTGGAGGAGTCCAGATGGGAATCCTGATGAGGATAATACCGTTCCAGAGAGCCAGAGAGGATTTTGTACAACCCTTGTTGTTGAATAGATGGCTGAGTGAGAGCTTCTCCATTTCGTGAGTTTTTGGATACCCCTTTCTTGTTCTAGTTTCTGGTGGTATAGTAGATTAAATGTAGTTTGTGAACCAACCGCACTCAGTGTCAGCCATTTTTCTAGGTAGGGAATGTAACTAGTTTAATTAGATGTCATTTATTTCAGTTAGAGTGAGACACCCTTGGGTCAGACATTTTGGTCAGCCCTGGTGCAGCCTGATGAACGTCGTAGAACGTCAATGCCTATCTTTTTCTAAACGTGACCGTAGTCATTTGAGGCTATTTTGTTCAACCCTATTTGGGGTGATTTTTCAAGTATTTGCTGACTTTTGTTATGGCAATCAGATGCCATGGTTTCTTTAACTGCATTCTTTGCAGCCATTCTTTGTTACACCCCTGACTGTCGTTAGAACGGTCGTATCAGTTAGGTAGTCAACTGTAATTACCAGTTTTGTAACTGCATTATATTTCATTTTGAATAAGCTCAGAAGCTATTCTTGGTCAAGTGTGAACCTTATAATTAGAAGGAATGTTTCGTTGTCAAGCATCGAACCCAGTTCCCAACGCATCATTAAGCAGATCTAGAGTGTGAAATCTGCGTCACAATTATTATTTTGTTAGTGTCATGTGAAGACACACATTCATTTGATGTTGTACAAGCAACTCCTGAATTATATTCTTGAGAGCAAAGAGCTCCAGTAATAGTAACATTACTATCATTTAGACGTCTTTGGTTTGGAAGGCGGAATTGTATTATTGTATTCAGATTTATAGCGTGTTTTTAATACACGTATTCTTCGAGGTTTTTAACCTGTTGTAAAGTTTTTTATGAAGAGGCCAGATGTATAGTTTTATTTGTTTGAATCGCCGGCCTTGGAGAGTCAATGTGTTGTGTCAGTGAAGCGCAGGAATGTTGAAACCTGCTAGCGACACATAAACTGGTTTGAGACCCAGTGCCCTTGAAAGCACGCCTGTTATATTGTGAGACGGAACTACTTTGACAGAGGACAGAATACGATTTGTATTCGCATTTCCTTTCATTGCAACTTAGCTTATGGAACTCAGTGTCTATTCCTGTAACTGATCATTTGTTTTATAGATTGTTTTTTGTTAGTTAAACGCACTGCTGCGTGTACCGTCGTCGACGTGTACAGTTATGTAAGGTTTTTTATAGTAAGTTGAAGGCTAAACTGTTATAGCAGGAAGTTATTGTATGAAGGTATTTTGTGTATGCCTTGTCCGGGATTGTTCCCGTTGACTAGATGTTATTGGAGGGTAACTGTAGTGTGCAGGCCCGTCCCAGAGTTATTGAACGCGAGCTTAGCGCCGCTGGTAACTTGTGTTATTGTGTGTCCGAGTTGTTATTGCTCGTTGATTATATTCCGACTTTTGAGTCGAGGCTTTTTGGTGGAGAATGATCTCAGTGGAGACGCTCCGTGCCCAGGCTGTTGTCAATATTATTTGCCATAAGCCAACGATAATCCTAAACCGACATCTTAATAATAAAACGCATAATTTTGGTAAAAGGAAAGCTAACTAACGAATTCTTTCTATCTAACTTTGTTCTTTTGCATTTGGAACTGTTGACATAGCCGTGCAGATGAATGTAATTTCCTTTTGTGGAAATGACTAGGATAAGCTGACACTTTTGAAGCGACCTGAAGCATGCTCGAACCTTGAGTTCGTAGTTTGTGGAGCGCAGACCATGCGATGTTAGTCGTAGTCTTTACTACGCAGTCGTCACCGTAACCACACACACACTTTAGAAGACTATGGCTTACAAAGAGTAAACCAAGGTGCAGGCAGGCATTTTAATAAAACTACTGTGTCTATTTCATTACTTATTTATGATGTACAAGTGTATGAATCCTACACGTTACCCTATAGTGTGCTGTTAGCACGTAGTTATTAAGCATAATTGAATGTTTTTTTTTTTCATGGCTGTTCACTTAGCTTTCGAATGTAATTGTTTTCTTTTACGGACGTCATCGCTGTAAACTTTGTTACTAATTGATAGGACTTAGCTAGATGAATTAACGTTAAATGTAAATGTCGAAATGGTATCATCCTAACTTAGATTTGTTTTGCTACCCTGTTAAATGTAAATTCAGATATTAGCTTGATTTTGTAACTTGAACTAGGGACTTGCGTCGTACCATTTTCCTAGTGTCGCTGTTGATGCTTTATCATTGTGAGATAGATCTTTCGCGAGGGTTTTCAGTAACTTCTCAGGTAGGGACCTGCTCTTTATTTTTGTTTGTTTATTAGCTTGCGGACTAGCCGATTGAAACCCTCCGAACTAGGCTAGGGGCTTGTGAATTTTATCAATACATTTTCACGGTGTTTCACGTAAGTCTGGATGTTTATTTTCTCAGTCTAGTTTTTAAGGTGAACCTTTCATTAGGCAGTCTATGACCATCGTCACCATGAACCACGATCCCTGTGGACTATGGACTCTCGTGCCGCTTTAGCCTATTTGGAAGTTCACCTGATCCTCACGGCAATTAAATTATGTGCTCGACGGGTGAGATGTTAGGGAAGTCATTGCGGTTGTTGGCTATCCTGGCGACTCCAACCTTGACGGTATCAATTTATCGGTGTTGCCTTAGTCAATGATATTTCATTGCACGATATTTTCATGTGAATCGTGGTGGAAACTGAACGAGTATGAACACCTCAATAACCAGCTAAGTACTTTAATCCATATTCAAGTTAGAACACCACACAATTAAACTTGAAGGTCAATCGCCGCTAACATTAACAACACATACCACTAACAAACCTGACAAGTTTACAATAAACCTCTGCAACTAAGATAGTCAGATTGTGAAATCCGCCACTTCATGAAAATCCTCGGCACTTGATGAAAAGCCGTCATATGATGTATAAAAGGATAGTTGCAAACGGTATTACAACGTGCTAATATCAATGCACAGAGAGGAAATTCACGAAGTGTTGAGAATGCATTCTCATAAATATCGCTTTAAGACTACGTAATTTCCCCCATAACTCAGATTTCCTGTTCTAAAACTATTACAATGGCATATGAATCGCATCCAATGGCCATTGCTGGGTAGTTTTGATTGTTCGCCCGAGGGCTCCCAACAAGTACAATGTCAAGTAGTTCCAACGTTGGCCAACAGATGCTACTGTCACTGACACCTAGCAGTGAACGTTGGAACTTGATGGAGCATTGTGTACTAGCCAAATATAACCTACACATTTTGCTACTCACCACCAATTGGTAGCATGCTGAGCTTCTATGCCCAAAGTCAAGTGTTCAAACCCGGCCGAGGTCATCCAATTTTTTAAGAACGAAAACAATCCTCCGTATGCCTTCCTTCGGAGGGGAAGTAAAACCGGCGGTCCCATGTCAGAGATTTATGGAATGAAAACGAACCTTCCACTAACTACACTTGTGTGAAGCTACATTAGTAGGTTAGGTTTGATTAATGCTCTTAAGTTCCAACGTTCGTCTCCGGGCGCAGGTTGCGATGGCATCTAGTGGTAGCGAAGTGTCGTGGACGGTGGTGAAAGTAGGAAGTCTTAAAATTGTCGACTGCAGTCCTTACTTGAATTAAAACAGGTAACACACACTAATAAGCCTCCGTGGCTTAGGCGGCAGCACGCCGGCCTCTCACCGCTGGGTCCGTGGTTCAAATCCCGGTCACTCCATGTGAGATCTGTGCTGGACAAAACGGAGGCAGACAGGTTTTTCTCCGCGTACTCCGGTTTTCCCTGTCAAAAATTTCATTCCAGCAACACTCTCCACTATCATATCATTTCATATGTCATTCATTTAATCATTGCCCCAGAGGAGTGCGTCAGGCCTCGGCAGCCGGCACAGTTCATATCCTCGCCGCTAGATGGGGGCTTCATTCATTCCATTCCTGACCCGGTCGGAGACTGGAAGCAGGATGTGGATTTTCATTTTCAACACACACTAATACAGTCAACACAATTAACACCGGTTATCAGACAGGTTCTACACACCCCAAAGTACACGGGGCTACATGACCGCGTTGTCGCAGCCCCTAAACTAAGGTACCAACCAACCACCACCAATTATTGCAGTGGAAGGTTCTTTTACATGCCATAAATCTATGGCATGGGACCGCCGTCTTCACTTCCCGTCCGAAGGAAGACATACTGAAGGATTTTAACTCTCTTAAAAAATTCGACGACTTCGGCCAGGTTTGAACCCGCCGTCTTGGGTGGAACTATTACAACAAGAAACAAAGGCACGAGGATCGTACGGTTGGCAGCACTGCTCCACGCTCTGCTACCACTCCAGTTTGTGTGCCACGTGTCAAGTTGAAGGAGGCCTCAATCTTCTCCAGTATTGCTGTCAATCTCAGCCAGAACAGCCAAGTCATGTGAAAATCTCAGCCAGGCTTATTTCTCTTCCTGTCTCTCCCTCAGAGGCTCACGACTAGTGGAACGTGGGTTGGCGACCACGGGGCCCCAGCTGGGTCCGTCATTGCTTCCATTTACTTGTGCAAGGCTCCTCCCTGTTTTCATTTCCTGTCAACATTCCCTGGTCAATTGTTGTTCTCTTCCGACCCCAACAGTATCAGGGTATCCGAGGTCTAGGGTGGCTTTCACTTTCCGACCTTAAATTGCCCTTGTCTAATCTTTCAAGATACCCTTATTCTCCGTGGGGTCAGACTTCTTCTTATCTTTCTGCTCCAAGGCCCTAAAAGAAGCAGGGTGTGTGTAGTGCTACACCCTCAAGGGCTCATGGTTGGTGAGTTGGCGACCCCGAGGGATTCCTGAGCTGGTCCCGGGTTTTTCCCCTTTTTCCAGTGACTCAGGGGTGGACCCTCTCCTCTTTCCCGTTTTAAATAATTATTTGATGAAAACGCACTATGTACATATTGCCATTTAAATTATTCTTGTCCAAGTCTAATTATTGAGATTGTCCTTTATTTTATTTGCAATTTTGAGCATGATATCTCTCACAGTGATTGGCGCAGTCCTCTTCCGGTTGATGGAATCTTTGGTTATGGCATAATTTGTCATTATATTTTGGAGTTCGTAATTAGGCTGCCTCCATTCTGATGTTGTAATAGCGTATGTTGAGTAGAATTCGGGCCATATGGCTTTTTCCTTCTCATTTAGTGGATGGAGAGTCTTCTCATACGCCTTTGTATTTGGTAGCCAGAATTTTTTTGTAATGTCCTCAATGAAGGATGTTTCTTTTGTTAGTGCATATATTAACCTTGATAATGCTGTCTTCCCAACTCCAAGAATGCGTTTTAGGTAGCGGGTTTTTACTTTTTCAATTGTTGACACGTTGTCCCAAAGTATATTGATCCCGTAGGTTGCAATTGCTGCTGTGGCCGTTTTAAACTGTGTTATTGCGGTGATTTGTGAAATTTGTTGCGGCTGTTGAATGTTATATATGGCTTTTATTGTTGCAGTTGCTCTCTCTGTAACATGAATGTTGAAGGAAGTTAGTGTTGGTTGTAAAGTAATTCCAAGATATTTGAACTTAGGGAGTACTTCTAAAGGTTCGTTGCGAAGTGTCATTGTGTTTCTTGAGGCATGTTTCCCTCCTCTCCTAAAGGTCATTTCGCCCACCTAGAGTAATAAGGCCGTAACTCAAAAGCTGCAATATTTCAACAGAGCAATTTTAAAGTTCTAACTGCAATATAAAAGCAGGTCTTCAAATCAAGGCTCTTTCTTTTTTCTTTTCTATATGTTCCACTTTTTCTCTAAAAGAATGTTGTATGTTTAACTGTTGAGGCTGTACCATTATAGCCTTATAACGACCAGGTAGAATGTTACAAACAGTCATCTTTCACATTCACTCTAGCTGCTGATGTGCTTCATCCAAGTTCTGTGGTTTCAAACCAAAGAAAATCGATGATGCATTCTAGTCTGGGGAATTAAGTAAGTTCGTACCTGGCATTTGCTCAAATTTGGGGGTCCACACTGACAAAATTTCTTTTTGTTTTGTAACAGGCTCTCATCCCCCCCTTCCCTATTCGATAACCCAAGATGTGATAATAATAATAATAATATTAGCATATCAAAATTATAATTTGATTACTCGCTAGGTCAGCTGAGTTCACAGCAAATAAAACCTAGGAGTGAATGTTCCGATTTGCTTGGTTTTCAAGAACACCCTCATTTGATTTAGGAAAAGAGATTAGGCGGGACGAAACCAATGTCAAGACCAGCTTGTTGAGTAGAAGGCTGGATGCGTACCTCAGCAGGCCGTATTAAATTGACCCTGCCAAAGATGAAGAAGAAAAGGGGAATAATCTTCCTAGTGACTTCATGCAATAAATAACATCATCTCAATAACAAAATATAATGAAAATCAAAGATACAATTAAATCATGATTAAATTACAACTAAAACCCTAAACCGCTTAACTTAGGCTTATGTTTAAGGTAATGCAAATTACGGATAATACTGTGAATAAAATAAAGTCAGACATTGCCCAGTTGGCAAAATTACTTTTCCCCATCATACGATTAATAGAATTACAGAAGTGAGGGTAGTATCACCCGCAAGGATACAAGGAAAATAACAACATGAAATTTAGGCCTGGTGCCGTTTCACAAACAAATTGCATAAAGCAACAAACGCGTTCCATAGTGAACGAAAGCGTCTGAGAAACTTCAGAGTCCAGCACTGACTGTCTTCTGAAGCATATCTGACCAAAGTTAAATCCACGAGGTTCCCGTCCAGCTAACGGGAAACAGGGCAATAATAACCCACCCTGCGGTAATTACATACAAAGGTTCCACCAAATCATACAAACCCTTCCAAAATATTACATACTAAAATAATAATGTCAGTCCGCTTAAAATACGGTCCACCGTCACATGGCCTTAACGACATAGCAAAAGACACAGTTTAATGTTCCATCGAACGGTTGCCCCTTCTAACAAATTGAGTTCATACCACCATTTCAGCCCTCCGGAGAACCGCCCTCAGTTCCCCGGAGGCGATCGCTTAAGAGCCCTTCCGTCCGCAAGGTTCCTCTCGTACTGTTCTTTTAGTCACAGATTCCACCCTTGTATATCAGCGTACCCCCACCACAACCCTCCAGTAGTACCAACCGCGACCAGTGGCACAACCGCCCAAAACAAAGCCAGAGTTCAAGGTCTTGAGTGGGTACCATAGAATATCTCCCCACACAGGTTACTGCCTAGAAACCTTCCAGGAGCTGAGACGTTACACCATGTTCTTGCAAGGGTGTTCTTAGAATAAGGGCTTGGCGAATGTAGCTGACAAGAAACGTTGCTTTTCCAATGTTTGCAGACACAAAGCTCGATTTATCTCCCTTTACAAGTGTCTATCACGATAAGCCTATAAGTGACAGGACACACAAAGGCACAAATCCTGGCAGAAGGCTTGGCGAATGAAACTGACAGGAAATGTTCACCTTTCAAAAGTTCACGGATCAAAGCTTGACTTATCCCTCTTTTCCATTTACGATAAACCTTTAGGTGACAGCACACACAAGGGCACAAATCATGGCAGAAAAGGCTAGGCGATCCCATTTCACCAGTAGCCAGGCGCCAACTTGGTGAATGGAATTCTCAGAAGAGCCCTGGTGTATGCTCTCATGATAATCTGGCCAGACCTGGAGCTCCTGCGGCGTCTCGAAGATAAGATGAACATGTACCGATTTGCAAAATTGGTACATCCTCCTCCTCCAAAGGAAGACGATGGGGGGATGATGAACAGGGTGATGGTGTCCAGCTGGTCTCTTGGCAGCTGAAGAGGCTACTCCAATCTCCGCCAGCGGACCTTGAAGTAGATCTCCTCGGGTAGAATGATGCCATGGGACCTAGATGGTACCTCCAAACTGGGCCCAGATTGGTAGTACACGTCCCACATAGTGACCACTGAAACACACATCAGAACAGCAGCGTATGGTCCAAATACAGTTCCCTTAGAGGGAACAATCGTTCCAGGCCAGTCAACCAGCCCAAACAGCCGATGTTATCCCAGGAAGGATAAAAAAAACATCACACGAAGCATTAGTGTGCCATCGAAGTTCACTTAAGAGTCTTTCAAATCACAAGGGATACTTGATGCTTCAAACAAGGTTCTACGCAAGGAGATAGTGTTCAGGGCATAATTAAAGGTCCACTGAAGTATGAAAAACACACGAAAGGGGCAACCAACTATACGATATGACTGACGTTAACAAGCTTAATTGAAAGTTCACTACAACACTTAGCAAGAATAACTAAAATTTGACTAAGGTGTACAGAACCCAGAATTTTTCTTTAGAATTCGCAAATCAAAGGCACCTACAAACTTGCCCACCAAAAATTTTAAACAATTTCTCAAAATGAATTTACTTTAACCAAACCGAAAGACCATTTTTCTGCGACTTCACGAAATCAGGACAGCACGTAACTATTTCCAAAATTCACAATGACAATTACATTAACATGCCGCACGGGGCATTTCATCAGAACTACATTTACTATACCGCCCGTGGCATAGCTCAATTTAAATACATTACCAAATTACCTACCGCACTGAAGGCATCACACAGAGCTCGTTTTGATATGCACACAAACACAAATTACATGTCTTGCTCAATTTTACATGTTCCTGACCCACACTGCCCTCAGTGGCCTCCAAGGACAGGAGGAACAGAGACCACAACATCCTATCACGCAAGCACACTAGCAGCAAGACAAACAAAATAAGGAAAAACCACGTCACCCACATAATTCACACACACATTCACACTTTAATAATAAGAATACCCTTAATTCCATCGGGCTGTCACCCCGATATTTCTCCCACTCCATATCTGCCAACGGGCAATGTTCCTGGTGACAACACAAAACATAAATAACCCTAAATTCCATAGGACAACTAGCGAACCAGGAAAACAGCACGAGGACTGCAGTTCATAACCTGACGTGAATTATTAAAACAGTATGCACTGTCATTCACACACTACACAAACAAACACCGCCCTGTCCTTCACATGACAGGTCCTCTCCCTTATGACACCGGGAGGAACATCACTCTTGCGCCACCAAACCCTGGCTATCACGACATAAATCAGCTCGGTACCTGAGCTCCCCCTCTGGATCAACACACGACCCCACAGAGGGTAATTAGCATCTTCCCCCACAAAGGCACGGCCGCCTCAGAAGATGAGAGTACAACACATTACCAAAACATAAATACACATTCGACACAAGGTAGGGCACCCACCAAGCGTCACACACACCCTAGTGCACGTGGTTCACCTTCCAATCACACAACACAGACAATCACAACCCCGAAAATTTCTCTACGTGGCGTTACCACAGACTACAGACGTCTCCAACTAACAACGTGTGTCACCTACCATTAATATTCACCATCCAAATACCGGGTGACATTTCATGACCACACTCAAATCGAACCCATGATGCTTCAACGCACCACTGTCATCAAAACGTTCTTAAAACATTAACTTCACGAAGCTACTTAAAATCTCAAAATTCACAACCTCCTTGACTAACAACACGTGTCTGTATCTCCCCAAATTCTAACGCCAATAAAATTCCTCCCAGAATATCAAAACTAATTTATTCAGAATTACAAGTCACAGAAATGACCGATGTTACATTTCAAAAGGCACGAAGCAATTAAAATCTTCAAAATAAATCCATAAATCCAGCTCTCACCAAACCACATTGGAACCTCGCACTAAAAAAAACCTGCCAAACTACCAACACTCTATTACTCAGAGAATTTAAATTATTTTTACCACCAAACATGATTACTCCAGTAACTACCCAGGACACTAACTGTCACTAAGGCTCACAATCGATCAGAACATCCGGTAGCAACAGCCGAACTCACACACACCCAAGATGACGGGGCTACACGAAATTTTAACGAACCCAGAACTTTTCAGAGTTGAGACTACAACAGAGACCCTAGCGGTCTAACAGATCAAGGCTGCAAGTTATAAATAACTAACCAACTAATGCACTGAAGCACCCTCAAGTGAAAACTCCAGAATCAAAATATCAAAATATGCATGAACGCCTACAACAGCTGATTGTGAAACGAACACACCCAAGCTAACGGGAGTCTACATGAAATCTCACGAACCTACAACCCTTCAGAAATGCGACCACAATAGAAAAACCTAGCCGCCTAACAGCAAGAAACTGCAAGTTATGAATAACTAACGAACCAGCCTATTTCAATGCCATCGCAAACGAAGCATTGCAACCTCCCAAAAATCTCAAAATCAGACTAGTGAACACAGCAGCCGACATACAACGACAACTCAGCATGCCACCGCAGGATATCTCCCTAAAGGAAAACTTTCACCAACCGAACTACCAAATATTTTTTTTTATATATACCAAAAATCAACAAGTATTCCCAGAGTTAGCAACTTCATCACTGGAACTCGAACACAGGACTCCAGTTCCTAACATTCATCCATCATCCATCACAAATCCTTCTCAAACATCTCATTATAAGATTTTACCACCCACGACAATAACCCGTTACTTTCAATTATGCAAATTAGCAATCGTACAAATATCATGAACACAAAATACCCCATGGTATAGAAACACTTACCGCCAGCTCACCAATCGTGGCTCGACTCCCCATACAAACTGGACGAGTGGCTTCTAAATACCCAAAAAAAATTAGCCTTTCACCGAGATAACGAAGTCCCATACCTCCAGTCACTCGACTCGGGCAAATACTATATACACCCTGCCCGGGCCCAATCAAGATGGTACTCACACCCCAAATTAAATGGACTCCTGACAGTAGATCCCCATACGAAGCACATCTGCATAATAGGTCCATTTTCAAAATGCAACTAATACAACTAATATAAAATTAATAATAATCCATCTTACGTTACTGGCAATTAGGCCTCAATTACTCCCACCCAAATTCAAATTGCAACCTACATCAATTCATTCACACATGACTTTCATTCAATCAGCAGGATTAAAAAAAACTGAAGGATTACAAAAGAAAATAAATACAATTTTGACCACCAAAGAACACCAGTTCGATTCCTAGTCAGGGCAGCAATAAAATTCGCATCACACACACTCTTTCATCCTGAACACAATCAACCACAGAAATACATTCATGCATGCACCAGACATACGTGTTCCCTTCCCTGGACAATCCTAAAATTCCCCATTTACACCAGTATGTTAGTTTTCGGATCGTCAAGACACTATAACGCCAACGGAGTATCAACTCACGTGAGGACCTGATAAAACAACCCGAGTTGTAGCCCTGAAATCACAGTTCTCCTTACATCGCAAAAATACGTCCTAAAACGGAAGACACGAATCGGGGGAAAATACTTATTTACACCCTAAATGAGATGCGACCATGAAGGTGAATGCCTCCCAGAAACATCCCACTTAGTAAGTCACTCAACGAACACACACTAAGATACTGAATATTAAAGCCATTTAATACTTGACCAATTTAGATGACAATCTAACCTTAAAAATCCTATGTCACAACAAGACAATTTACTCCCCCCCCCCCCCCCCCCCCAATTACTAAGCAACTTAAACATCAACCAATCATACATAAACACTCACCTGATTCATTTATACTGAATTAGCACACACGCAATTCGACATTTAACATCATTCAAAACACAATTACCGAACGTACATATAGACAGCAATGCGACGATTTTCCAGAATTAATTTAACGCAGAATAAGTTGACAATACCAAATTTTAATACTCTCACGGTCCAATTTAATTTGACAGAACTACCAACAGCGAAATAATTAACCCCCAGCTAAAGAAATGACAACAAAACATGAAATGTTTGGCTTAACGAACAGCTGACAACTACCAATAATACCTCACACGTATTACGCACAGCAAATTGCAGAATTTCAGCCTTACATCACTAACAATTATTAAGAATAATTACAGATTTACCCCAAAGAACCTGCTGATGATAAATCCACACACGCAATTCACATTATTTACTGACATCAGTTGCATAAAATAATAACTTGGTCACAGTCGCCGCCATGATAGTTCAAAATCACTACGTGATTCTACAGGCGTGCACTAAACGCACATCAAAACAGATACTAAGTTATTCTTACTGGAAATACAAGTTTATCAATTTCAGCCTATTTTCAAGAGAATTTAAAACGTCACTAATTTAAGTTTTACCAAGACTACTTCCAATCAGACAAACACGTTATTCTTTCCAAACACGTGACACAATTTGTCAAAACAACACTTCCCGAGGTGTACATTAGCACAGGCGCAGTAAAATTGAGCTGGACTATTTCCTACAAGAAACAGAATGAATTTACAACCACCCCAAAACCATACAAACAGCATATCAAAACTCACCACGTGTGAAATTCCTTCAGCCGGCAATCCGTCAATCTGGCAACGCAGCACGGCCATTACTCTCCCGTTAGTCCTGACTTGCGTTCAGCGCACTCTTGACTGTCACTTACAGCGATCTTCACGTCTAACAGCTGACGATATGAATTTCTCATTTGGCCTCGGTGTACACAGCAGGTTATTTTACATGAAATCAAATCACAACATGTATTAGGTTCTGCTCTAATAACTAGCCTACCTATTGGAGAAAGAAAAATTAGTATGGAGGGCCCAATCTACATTAATTAAGTTACTGAATTTAATTTTAATTAATTACTGCGGAATTTAATTTTAATTAATTACTGCAATCAGTCAGCAGGAAAGATTATTTGTTAATGGCAAGATCACAGAATAAACCACGCTCACTGCTACCATTGTAACAGTGCTCTCATCCCCCCCTTCCCTATTCGATAACCCAAGATGTGATAATAATAATAATATTAGCATATCAAAATTATAATTTGATTACTTGCTAGGTCAGCTGAGTTCACAGCAAATAAAACCTAGGAGTGAATGTTCCGATTTGCTTGGTTTTCAAGAACACCCTCATTTGATTTAGGAAAAGAGATTAGGCGGGACGAAACCAATGTCAAGACCAGCTTGTTGAGTAGAAGGCTGGATGCGTACCTCAGCAGGCCGTATTAAATTGACCCTGCCAAAGATGAAGAAGAAAAGGGGAATAATCTTCCTAGTGACTTCATGCAATAAATAACATCATCTCAATAACAAAATATAATGAAAATCAAAGATACAATTAAATCATGATTAAATTACAACTAAAACCCTAAACCGCTTAACTTAGGCTTATGTTTAAGGTAATGCAAATTACGGATAATACTGTGAATAAAATAAAGTCAGACATTGCCCAGTTGGCAAAATTACTTTTCCCCATCATACGATTAATAGAATTACAGAAGTGAGGGTAGTATCACCCGCAAGGATACAAGGAAAATAACAACATGAAATTTAGGCCTGGTGCCGTTTCACAAACAAATTGCATAAAGCAACAAACGCGTTCCTTAGTGAACGAAAGCGTCTGAGAAACTTCAGAGTCCAGCACTGACTGTCTTCTGAAGCCTATCTGACCAAAGTTAAATCCACGAGGTTCCCGTCCAGCTAACGGGAAACAGGGCAATAATAACCCACCCTGCGGTAATTACATACAAAGGTACCACCAAATCATACAAACCCTTCCAAAATATTACATACTAAAATAATAATGTCAGTCCGCTTAAAATACGGTCCACCGTCACATGGCCTTAACGACATAGCAAAAGACACAGTTTAATGTTCCATCGAACGGTTGCCCCTTCTAACAAATTGAGTTCATACCACCATTTCAGCCCTCCGGAGAACCGCCCTCAGTTCCCCGGAGGCGATCGCTTAAGAGCCCTTCCGTCCGCAAGGTTCCTCTCGTACTGTTCTTTTAGTCACAGATTCCACCCTTGTATATCAGCGTACCCCCACCACAACCCTCCAGTAGTACCAACCGCGACCAGTGGCACAACCGCCCAAAACAAAGCCAGAGTTCAAGGTCTTGAGTGGGTACCATAGAATATCTCCCCACACAGGTTACTGCCTAGAAACCTTCCAGGAGCTGAGACGTTACACCATGTTCTTGCAAGGGTGTTCTTAGAATAAGGGCTTGGCGAATGTAGCTGACAAGAAACGTTGCTTTTCCAATGTTTGCAGACACAAAGCTCGATTTATCTCCCTTTACAAGTGTCTATCACGATAAGCCTATAAGTGACAGGACACACAAAGGCACAAATCCTGGCAGAAGGCTTGGCGAATGAAACTGACAGGAAATGTTCACCTTTCAAAAGTTCACGGATCAAAGCTTGACTTATCCCTCTTTTCCATTTACGATAAACCTTTAGGTGACAGCACACACAAGGGCACAAATCATGGCAGAAAAGGCTAGGCGATCCCATTTCACCAGTAGCCAGGCGCCAACTTGGTGAATGGAATTCTCAGAAGAGCCCTGGTGTATGCTCTCATGATAATCTGGCCAGACCTGGAGCTCCTGCGGCGTCTCGAAGATAAGATGAACATGTACCGATTTGCAAAATTGGTACATGTTTATCAATCAAAAATTGTTTTTGTACACACTCTGTCCTGTAGAAAATAATAAATGGTTCACATTTGTGAGTTTCAATTACCATTATGTGGATCCATACTGCCTTTTTACCTGCTTCATTCACAGTGAAGGTCCTACCAAATTTTCCACAGAATTCTTTGCAATACTTTACATTTGTATTTTAAAAGGTATTTTTTGAGTTATGGCCTTATTATTCTGGGGGGGGTGAATATTGTTTGGTTAACCTTTGGTTTATTTTTAGTTCCTTTTTGTCTGCCCATGTGATAAGTCTGTTAATAACTTCTTGAAATTATTTCTTGTTCTGTGAGTCAATTACCATGCCGTCCGCGTATAAGTGATGCTGAAGTGTACCTGATTATCTCTTTCCCCTTTTATATCTGCCTTTCATGGCTCTCCTTCTTTCCAAACACCACGTCATCACGGCGTAGAAATTGATAACTACGTAGAGTTGTTATTATATGGTCATTGGTCTGAAGAATGTTCACGTTTCAAACAAGAAGGCTCAGGTATTCACACTAGGATAATGGTTTAGTTCTCTGTGAGAGGTTTGTTTGTAAACAAGTAGTTCCGTGAAGAACTATACAGCCTATTTTCATATATCCTACTTAGGTTAATCGCCTCTATCTTCTTCCTAGCATTTGTTCCGCGCACAGGGAGGGTCTGCTATTCTGGCTCTCTGTCGCCATTTTATACCATCGTAGGCCATATCGGGATGGAGTCCATCAATTTTAAGGTCTTCGTGTAGTGTGTCAAGCCATCGCTGTCTAGGACGTCCAACTGGTCGCTTCGCATCTACAAGCCAAGTCAATCCAGTGCTTGCAACTGTTGCTTTGTCCGCTCGAAGCACATGACCATACCAGTGCAGAAGGCTTTCCCTCATCTTCTCAATGACTGGTGCTACTCCATATCGCCAACGGATGTCATCATTGGTGACATGATCGTCAAGTGTCAGACCAGATATCCACCGAAGCATCTTCGTTTCCATGATAGCAAGTTAATCGCCTCTATCAACACCCTAATTTCTCTTAGATTATTATAATAGTTTCGTAGATATTTCAGATGGTCGCCATGTTGGATTTTTATATATGTAGATGACGATTTTTGCGTAGGTTCATTATTCAAACATTGATTTCGATCGCATGATTAGAACACAAGAAATAACAACTTCATGTTAATATTTTGCACAGCCGCCATCTTGAGGTTATGTAAACAATTGAACTAAATTAGATGCCAGTGCACTGCAACGTGTATAAACATTTGCTGTACCAAGTTTTACTAGGTTCGGATGGTTAAATCACGAGAGAAGTCTATTTAAATGTTTCAAATTCGCATGGCCGCCATGTTCGTTTTGTACTTAACAGGTTAATGAAGGTCACCTAGTTGAACTTCCAGTAGTATCCTTTATCACCGTACAAAATTTCAGGGTGATATGACTAATAGTTTCGGAGATATAGAATGCTAGTGAAATAATTCGCACAGTCGCCATGTTAAATTGGTGAAACGTAATAAAATTTGAAGGGCACGGTCGGGGTCGGCTAAAATAGTGCTATCTCCTTACCGAATTTTATTGAAATCGCTCCAGCTGTTTGGAAGTTATTTGGGCACACACACACACGGACGCACACACACATGGACAAAATGTGTTCTCATAAGCCTATTTTTTCCTAAATTAAAATAGGCTAAAAATGACAGACGCATCATCACTCAACACAACAGAAGGAAATTGCTGCGCCATGCGGTGAAATATGGAAACTGGTCGATTTCACTAAACAGACGATATTGCCAAGGCTTTGAGAAGCGACACATATCCATGCATACACTGATAATTCACTGCTGTAACGTGGTGTATGGTGCAATTGTTCTGCAAACACGCATTGTCTAACAAAGAGTTGTGGCGCCAATTTAGCCAGCGGACGTGTCGGGCTGAAGAAAGATGACTGCACTACATAGCTTATTGTCAGCGAGGCCACTGAAATGTTATCGGAACAAGACGGACAAAATAAATCCCCTAAGAGCTAATAACTCAGATTAAATGGCGCTTAAGAAATCATCTACGACTTGGCACAGAAAGCATTATATCCCCTTTACTCCATTGGTCGTGTTGAGATAAAGAAAATATAAGGAATTTTCTTCTCACCCAACTGTTCGCCATTTTGCCCCGCGAGGCCTGGCGCGTGGGAATTATTTACCCAGGATTAAATAATGCTCTATATTTTCGTTTTGGTCAGCCCTTGTCGTTTACAGTACCTTCCTTCCTAGCCTTGAACTTCACCCTGCAAAAGGAACATGTCCATAGCATTTGAACACTCAAGTTATTTCTATATTATTTACGGTCGGGTCAGATTTACCCATGGCGCCAGTCCTCGCGTGACTATTTTCGGCTTACGTTAGTCGGGACAATCTGTAAGATATAACGGGGAAAATCCACCTATTTTGGTGCTGCACAATCACATAGCTCACGTTCTTGTTTGTCCATGTTTAGTGTCTAGGGACACCTTGGTCATCAGCTCCTTTGTTTAAAAAAATAAGATGACTGCTTTGCCACCACTATCAGGTCAATAATACTGTTACGAAAATTCTGCATGATAAATTTTAAAAGTGTAAATACAAATCATTTTATATTTAGAATAGTCCATAGGAAGACACCAGGTGTAAAATTAATTCATTAAATTACGTAAGACTACGACAAAAAAGTGAAAGTCCATCTGAAAGTCTAGACTTGGTATCATTTTAAATACTACAAATGCTGAAAAATGCTAGAAAGGCTGGAGACTTCTCGCTTCGCTCTTCACATGTTAGAAAATTATCTGCATAACACCTATCTTGCTTTATAATAATTTACCTTGTTTCAAATTACTCGCGAACGGCAAGTGCAAACCAAGAGCAAAGCAAGGTCAAGCACGCGGGATGCCGTCACGACCACCAGAGCGCGCGGGGACGTGCCCCTTCCATCCAGTTTAAAAACACTTATAGTGGGCGATGTATTGAAGATAGAGATATGATCTAGCGGACTTTTTTGTAGGACCTTTCATGCTGACCAATTCTTACGCTCATAGTATTTTGATATTTTTAACGGTTTGCCCAGCGTAAGCTTAACAAGCGCACGGACACCAAGTTTGTTTTTGACTTTTTCACTGAAATCGTTACTGCTTGGCTTCCTTTAATCATACATAAATTATTTTCCACAGAATCTTTCCTCGAGATATCCTTTACAGAATGGTGAAAACTGCATCAAATTCCATCGAGTGGTTCTCAAGATTACCCGTGACATCCAAGAATCGGGGATTTTTGTCTTATACTAACGAAGTAGAGATTGTCGGGGAACACATGCACCGAGCGGTACTATGACGTCACACACCACACTGAATCTGGGTGCATTTCGTCCCGTCACCGTAACGTAACGCCAGACCCCAGCGTAACGACGAAGTCGACAAGATCATTTAAAATCGTAAAAGCGAGTGACACGCTATGGGCCAAAATGACCCGGGGCCATTTCTTGTGTTACATTCTTTCACGTCAGTGCTCAAGGGTTGATCCTGAAACATGTCCTAAGAGTCGGCAAAACAGCGCCTTCAAGAATGGTTTATGAATTAGCCAGGGAATCATTCCACATCGAAGATCTCCATATACCGGATCATACGTTGAACTTATAAAATCTTGAAGAGAAACGAAAAGACCTTCATTTCTACGGCACGGATGCGATGTTGGAAATGAGTTGGACAAGAGAAAATCAAAGACATGTGACTACAAGATTTGCTATACATGGATACCAAAATGAAATGAAAATCCACAGCCTGCTTCCAGTCGACCGACCGGGTCAGGGATGGAATGAATAAAGCCCCCATCTAGCGGCGAGGATATGAACTGTGCCGACTGCCAAAACCTGTCGCACTCCTCTGAGGCAATGATTAAGTGAATCACAGATGAAATGAAGTGATAGCGGAGAGTGTTGCTGGAAGGAAATTTTGACAGGGAAAACCGTAGTACCCGGAGAAAATCCTGTCTGCCTCCGTTTTGTTCAGCACAAATCTCACATGGAGTGACCGGGATTTGAACCACGGACCAAGCGGTGAGAGGCTGGCGTGCTGCCCCCTAAGCCACGGAGCTCCCAACATAAAGTATGTGAAACCAAATTGTGTGTGTGATCTGTGTGATGAAAAGTGTGAAACCTACCAATCTGTGATCTGTTGTATGTGGCTGTACACAAACTACGTAACACTGCACTTCTTCTTCGTATTATTATTAAGACGCCGTCTCCAAACGAAGGTTGGCGATCCACGTAGCCAGCTCTGACCTTGATATTGCAGTATGGAATGCTTCCTCCGATGTATACCGGTGCCACCTTCTAAAATCCTTCAACCATGAATTTCTGCGTCTCCCATCGGATCTTTTTCCTTGTATCGTTCCTTCAATAATTAGCTGTAATAATTGGTACCTCTCGTTTCGCATTATGTGACCTAGGTATTGTGTATTTCTTTGCTTTATAACATGTAGCAGTTCTTTTTGCTTTTTCATCCGATGTAGGACCTCGACGTTTGAAATGTTCAATATCCAAGGTATGCGCAGGAGACGACGATATAGATACATTTCAAACGCATCGATTCATTTTTCAATAAAAGGATCCACTGTCCAGCATTCGCAACCATATAGAAGAACAGAAAATCTCTAACAACGGATCATACGGATTCGCAACTGTAGACTGAGATCTGATCGTACAAAGAATTTCCGCGAGGTAAAGAATTTGTTTCCTGGCCTGTTCAATTCTAGATTTTATTTCTTGTTTGGAGTCGCATTGTTCGTTCAATATGGTGCACTAGAGTAAGGTTATTTAAACTTATCTGTTATTCTAAACCTGAGTTCTATGGCGTCTGCTCCTGCTCACTGCTCACCTCGGGCAGAAGACTGTGAAATCTGTTGGCGTCTATCGCACTATGGTGCTGCATTCTACGAGTAGATCTGTGTACTGTGTTACCGATTGCTACGCCGAAGTGTTCCCCACGTCATCTGTTGTTGCTTCTTCAAACTGTAATGATATTCAAGCAACATTAACATATTTATTTTTCCACAGACCTCGATATAAACAATTCCAACAGACCTTAACAGGACCACTACACGACACAGGTCAACTTGGAAATCGAGACACAAAATTTATTTTTAAACAATATTTCTATTTTTAGCCGATCTTCATTTATGAAAAAATAATAGTGTTACGTGCCACCCCCTAGTAGCACATCCGTTAACTGGATTACGGTGGGTAGAAGCACAACAGCAAATTGTTCCTTTAAAGAAACATATTAGCTTTATTGAGGGCCAGAAAGATACACCACACAAATAGCAATTACAAACAATTAGTAGGCCTATCTCACTCTAGTTTCCTCTTGTAGGGAACTCTTGCCTTTCACTTCTCAATAAGCCACAGAACTTAATCCCTCCGAATGGGACCGGTGGCCTCGGTAGAACTACCTGCAACACTTCCTTGAATACACACTCTACAATTATTTACGATAGCCGGTCACTCACCACTACACTCTGTTTCGCTGTCAAGAGAATCAGCTTCACTAGGGTTTCGCAAGTCACGTCACCAACAACTGTCGCTCAGGTAAAGCACGCACTGGCTCAAAAAAAAACTGCCCACCTCGCTTGCCAGGCCGCTCTTATATAGCAGGCTGGTGACTCAATAAATGCTTCTAGACCCGTCCAGGATTCACGGCTTCTCGAGATTTCCATCACTGGCTGGGTCACGAATATTCTGGACCATCCCTTTGTCCGCGCAGCCCGTTGCGTAGGCGCACGTAATACACTGAGGCAGAGCACAGCCCGGGGCAGCTGTGACTCATGCGGCGAGGCGACGAAACAACTCACAGCCGTAACAATAGGCTTATTAGATCACCTTTTGTTCGTGTGAGTTTGTCCATAATAACGTCTAAACGGCTGGAGCGATTTCAATAAAACTCGGTAAATTTATAGTACTATTTTGGGCGACCCCGACCGTGCCCTTCAAATTTTCTTTCGTCTCACCAATCCATCATGGCGGCTGTGCGAAGTATTTTACCAGCATTCTCTATCTCCGAAACTATCTAATATATAAAAGTGAAAGTCTGTATGTATGTATGTATGTATGTATATATGTTGGTTCCGTATACAAATCTACACCGTTCCACCAATCTCAACCATATTTTGCATACACATAATTTAGGACCCAGAAGGAACCGCTGGCTACATGTATTTTCGATAGTCTTTCTCATTCTTCTGATTTTGGCCCTTTTTCACTCAAAAACAGGCTAATCAAATCATAAAATATACTCATGAAGGAATGGCAAGGCAGATAGTTTCCATGGCAACATAGCTCAAGTCGAGACACGGCCGACTTGATGCCAATTGCGCTCAGCACTACCGGTATAGAAAATGAGGATCTTTACTTGAAATCCCGTTAGTTACTCAGCTGCTCACACAGCACTGTCAACCGAGTTTAGCACAACAAAGACTTGACACTATCTTCTTTCTACTATATATTTTTCAAATACCACTCACTCACTCACTCACTCATTCATTTATTCATCACGAAATCTCAGAAACCACCGAACGGATTGGAATGAAATCTGGTATGCAGCTTCCTCAAGGGCCGCAAATGCCCATTAAGAGAGAAATTTCGGCTATTCAGGTTCTAAAGGGGTGTTAAGGGGGTAGACCTGCATTTAATTGAATAGCAATATCTCCCGATTGGTTTCATGGGGGGATGTGATACTCGGCATATAAACTCATCATTAAAAATAAGAAGACATGTGTCTGAGGGTTTTTCGATGTGGTGTATATTATGAGGTGAAAGGGGTGAAAAGTGGGGATTAAAAGATTCTTAACGGAGCGTGTGTCTCTTAAACGACATAGGCGAGGAGTTTGAAACACAGCGAAAAAAAATCAACATAAAAAAGAAGTAAATATGTGTTTGACAGTTTTTTCATAAATCCAATTTAAGGGGCCCATGGGGAGAGATGAAATTCTGGGGGGGGGACAGGAAAGAAAGTGTCCTAACTGATTGACTGACTGGCTCACTCATCAAACTCAGGGAGAAAAATCTGCTTTAAAGTAAGTAAATAGCTGTTCGACAGTTTTTTTTCATAAATCAAATTTAAGGAGTTCATGGGGAGGGTGAAATTCTGAGAAAAGAAAATTGAAAGAAAATGTCCAGACTCACTCACTTACTCACTCACTCATCATCGCCTAGCCAAAATTATTGAAGTTAGAAACATGACAGTTTGGGGATATGTTCATTGTATGTCAAAACCGTCTACTAAGGGAGGATTTTCGGATATTCAGGTTCTAAAGGGGTCTTAAGGGGGTTAAACCTGCATTTTATTGAATAACTATATCTCCCGATTGGTTTCATTGGGGGATGTGATACACGGCATATACACTTATCATTAAAAAGTAACAAGACACGTGTCTGAGGGTTTTTCGATGTGTTTATGAGGTTAAAGGGGTGAAAAGTGGGGATTGAAAGATTCCTAACGGAGCGTGTATCTCTTAAACGACATAGGCGAGGAGTTTGAAACTCAGCGAAAAAAAAAATCAGCATAAAAATAAGTAAATATGTGTTTGACCGCTTTTCCATAAATCCAATTTAAGGGGCCCATGGGGAGGGGTGAAATTCGGGGGGAGGGACAGGAAAGAAAGTGTTCTAACTGATTGACTGACTGACTCACTCATCAAACTCACAGGAAAAAACTGCTTTAAAGTAAGTAAATAGCTTTTCGACAGTTTGTTTTTCAATCAAATTGAAGGGGTTCATCGGGAGGGGTGAAATTCTCAAGAAAAAAAATTGAAAGGAAATGTCCTGACTCATTCACTCACTCATCATCGCCCAGCCAAAAATATTGAAGTTGGAAACATGACATTTCGGGGATATGTTCCTTGTATGTCAAAACCGTACACTAAGGGAGGTTTTTTGGATATTCGGGTTCTAAAGGGGTCTTAAGGGGGTTAAACCTGCATTTCATTGAATATCAATATCTCACGAGTGGTTTCATTTGTGGATGTGATACTCGGCATATAAACTAATCATTAAAAATACGCAGACATGTGTTTAAGCGTTTTTCGATGTGGTGTATTATTATGAGGTGAAAGGGCTGAAAAGTGGGGGTTGAAGGATTCCTAATGGAGCGTGTAGGCCTATCTCTTAAACGACATAGGCGAGAAATTTGAAACTCAGCGAAAAAAAATCAGCTTAAAAAGTAAGTAAATCGGTTTTCGACTGTTTTTCATAAATTAATTTAAGGGGCCAATGGGGTGGGGTGAAATTCTGGGGGAAAAAAGGAGAGAAAGTGTCCTAACCGACTGACTCAGGGTAAAAAGACAGCTTAAGAAATAAGTTAATAGGTGTTCAAGCGTTTTTTAATCAATCCAATTTAATGGGCCCATGGGGAGGGGTGAAATTCTGGTAAAATAAATGAAAGAAAATGTCCTGTCTGACTCACTCACTCATCACGCCCAGCGAAAGCTATTAAAGTTGGAAACATGAAATTTTGGGAAGATGTTCACTGTATGTCGAAAACGTTAACTAAGGAACGATTTTTGTTTATTCGGGTTTTAGAGACGTGTTAAGGGGGTAAACGTGCATTTCATTGAATAACGATATCTCATGAGTTGTTTGTTTGGGGATGTGATATTCGGTATATAAACTAATCATTAAAAATAATCAGACATATGTCTAAGGGTTTATCGATGTGGTGTATATTATGAGGTGAATGGGGTGAAAATTGGGGGTTGAGGGATTCTTGACGGAGCGTGTATCTCTGAAACGACTTAGGCGTGAAGTTTGAAATTCGGTGGGAAAAACAGCTTAAAATACAGGTAAATAGGTGTTCGAACGTTTTTTCATGAATCCAATTCAAGGGGCCCTTGGATAGGGGTGAAATTCTGGGGGAAAAAAACAGGAAAGAAAGTGTCCTAACTGATTGACTCACTTACTCACTCATCAAACTCAGGGGGAAAACAGCTTTAAATAAGTAAATATGTGTTTGACCGTTTGTTTCATAAATCCAATTTAAGGGGTTCATAGGGAGGGGTGAAATTATCAAAAATAAATGAAAGAAAATGTCCTGACTGACTCACTCACTCTTCATCGCCGAGCCAAAATTATTGAAGTTAGAAACATGAAATTTTGGAGATATGTTCGTTGTATGTCGAAAATGTCCACTAAGGAAAGAGTTTTGGATATTCAGATTCTAAAGAGGTGTTAAGGGGGTAAACGTGCTTTCCATTGAATAACAATATCTCACGAGTGGTTTCATTTGGGGATGTGATACTTGGCACATATACTAATCATTAAAAATAAGCTGACACATGTCTAATGGTTTTTCGATGTAGTGTATATTATGAGGTGAAAGGGATGAAAAGTGGGGGTTGAAAGATTCCTAACTGAGCGTGTATCTCTTAAACGACATAGGGAGGAGTCTGAAACTCGGAGGAAATCTATCAGCTTTAAAATAAATAAACAAATGAATAAATAAATAAAATAAATAGGTGTTTTCATAAATGCAATTTAAGGGGCATATGGGGAGGGGTGATTTTCTGGAAGAAAAACGTCCACTAAGGAAGGATTTTTGGATGTTTGCTCTCATCGACCAACCAAAACTATTAAAGTTAGAAGAATGATATTTTGGGGATATGTTTGTTTGTTGTGTGTCGAAAACATCTACTACGGAGGGATTTTTGGGTATTCGGGTTCTAAAGTGGTGTTAACGGGGTTAAACCTGCATTTCATTGAAAAACAATATGATACGACTATGACGGGAGCGATGCGAGGCTAAAATTGAGATGGTGTGTGTCTGTGTATTACTCAATCTCGCAAGTACCACTGGTCCGATTTACGTGAATTTTACATGGAAGTAGCTGATTTACCTGGTTAACATATAGGTTACTTTTGATTTCAATACTTTGCACTATTTAAAATTGCGACCATTTTAGTGACGTCACTACACCCTTTGGTTTCAAACTTTCATATTTCCATTTCAAATAAAAAGAGAACGCTAAGAATTAGCAAACTTTCTGATGGCATATGCGAGGTTTAAAATTACATTTTCTATCCGAAAGGTATCTGCAACTGTTAGCGAGTAAAACCTAAATTTGTGCTATAAAACACGGTCAACGCCGAGCGGCGTAGTTGGACAAAATGTTCCATCCTTAATCTCCCTCTGCGCAGCACCTCGCCTATCCCCTGGTTTACTGTCACCTTCACATTTTAATTTATTTATGACGCGTAGCGAAGCACGGGTACTTCAGCTAGTTACTCATATTGCCTTGAAATTTTGTACGATGTTAAAGGGCAAAACTAGACGTTCACCTATGAGACTTTCAAAAACCTGTTATCTACAAAAAGTTCAAGCGAAGTTGAAACATTTAATTAGACTTTTCGTGCGATTTAGCCATCCAAACCCAGTGAAGCTTGGTACAGCAATGCACTGACATCTACAGTAATTTAGTTCAATTGTTTATATAACCTCAAGATGCTGGCTGTGCGAAATTTTAAAATTAAGTTTATATTTCTTGTGACAAGTAATAGTACATATGCCTACATATATAAAAATATCTTCGAATCTATAACAGCAATCAAACTGAACATTTGTATGTTGATAGAGGCAATTAACTAGGATAAATGCTCCTAGGCTATTTAGTTCTTCACGTGTTGCTTTTTAGCCTACTTTTCACAATTTGCAAAAATGAGGAAAAAGTACACTTATGAGATCCGGGAAAATGTGTGTCTGTCTGTCTGTCTGTGTGTGTGTGTGTGTGTGTGTGTCGTCGTCCCCCCCTCCTCTATCAACGGCAGCAGCAATGGAAACCAAGTTTAGTATGAGTAGAGATGTATACCGGAATATCTCACGCCCATATTTGAAAATTATATCAGTGCTAGCAACTGCTGAAAAAAAACGTACTAGAAATTTGAGCTCCATGTTGGATATCTTAGAAGGTATGCATGGGAGCTATTCCAAAATTGGCACACCTGTAGATAATACTATTTCAATTTAATTTTCTGGAGGCCATACATGACAGTGTTGCCAAAATAATGTTAAGCCTTCTCAGAAGTCCAATTTTTAATGCATATAACTTCTACACTATCAATTGGATTTCAACTACATTTTTTATGTTGTATTAGTACATAAACAGATATGACTGAGCGTATTCCTAAGAGCCACCAGGGCTGCCAACTGTTAATAATTGCTTTCTCTATTATTTTTTTTATCCAAATGCCAATATATCAGAAAGTATGCAAGCCGACAGCTTTAAACTATGCACACGTATAGTACCTGACATTTTTGATTAATTTGGAGTAACGTATTTACGTCAGTTCTACCAACATGATTCTAAGCCTGCTGATAGGACCAATTTTTAAATACATGTAACTTCTATACTATCAGTTGGATATCAACCAAATTTCGTATGTGCTATGTGTAGCATAACAGATATGACTATAAGTATTCTTAAGAGCAATCAGGGCTGCCAACTGTTAATAAATGCTGTCTATAATTTTTTACCCGAATATCAATATATCACAAAGTATGCAAGCCAACAGATCTATACTTTGCACACGTATAGCACCTGACATTCTAGATTAATTTGGAGTAATTAGTATAAGTCAGTGCTGCCAACATGATTATATGCCGGCTGATAGGTCCAATTTTAAAATACATGTAACTTCTATACTAAGAAATGGACTTCTTACAAAATTGGCACAACAAGATATCATAATATTTCAGATTATTTCTGACCATCACACGCATGACATTGTTGCCAACATGCTTTTACGCGTGCTGATAGATCCAATGTCTAACTGCATGTAGCGTCCATTGGACTTCAACCAAATGTTGTATTCTGTACCTTAAGAGATGGGACTAATAATATATTCTGTCACCAGGGCTGCCAACTGTAGTGCTCTATTAGGCTACATTATAGCAGGTATATTTCGAACTAATTAGACATTTCAATATAACCAACTTGATTTCGTCATTATTCTAGATAGGTTCATATACTGTATATTAATCATTGGCATGAAACTTAATTTTAATAAAAGTAGGCTCTTTAGTTCGTCACGGAACTTCTTGTTTGGATTTGAGAAAATGAATATATTTCCTAATTTAAATTGTTTTAAGGGTATTCATGTGTATCCCTTATTATTGCTGTTTCTACGCGATTCGGGATGGAAAGTTATTAATTTATATGTGGCGGATGGTTCTTCACGCCGGATGCCCTTCCTGACGCCCAACTTGTGACAGGAAATTTATGGAACTGGACGAGGAGTTGGAAGGCCTATTAGAAGGTTTGGTCCTGGTATTTGAGTTGATCTGAAAATGGGAAATCGTCGAAAACCATTTCAAGGACGGCCAACGGTAGTCTAGTGTTCGAACCCATTTGTCTACTGAGTCCGGAGTAACCTGGACCCATGGCCTTGTGCCACAAGCTACCACGGCTGGTTTTATCATTTCAAGACGGATATTTTCGGTTTGAAATTTCATTTCTTAGTAAGTTATTGCGCTAGACTACTCTGTTGCTGAATATTGTGCATCAGTATGGTATGGAAGTGCTCATGTCCACAGAGTGGATACTCAGCTCAATGAGTCCTTAAGGATCATAACAGGCACATTATGATCAACTTCTGTGCCATGGTTGCACGTCCTGGCAGGCATTCCTCCTCCACAACTGAGACGAAAACAAGCAGCTGCCCACGCTTGGAAAACTTCAAGCACCTTCCGGTTCACTCAGTACGGAGTACTGCATCCATTTTGGGGTTATAACATTATTAAGCAGCCAGGGCCTTACAACATCAACAAAATCTGAAAGGAAAGGTCGAGAGATTTTTCTTCACGTCGGCAAATTCACCAGCATATCCCAGGAAGTGATCGACCAAGAGCTACGTGGTGCCAACTGGTCATGGAAGGTGCAAAGCAATGCTACATAATTGGGGTGGCTAGAATCACCAGCTTGTGACTGCGGAGCTCAAGAACAGACGATGTAGCTATCATTCGGAAATGCCCACAGGGTAGCTTTATAGGCGAATGGGAAGAGTTCATGAAATCATCAGCTCCAGCGCTTTCCTGGTCGAAGAGCCTTGATGTACATTTCTGATTTGTATGTACATATTTGTATGTACATATGTAGATCATTTGTATCATACGAAAATTAATTAATTAATTAATTAATAGTTCTTACTTTGATCTTTACTAAACAGGACTATTTTACTGTACGTGATTTTGAATTTTTATTCAGGAACCAGATATCGGAGTAAAATGTTGGCAATTTTTTGGGCATTTTATAAATTTTATAGGTCAGTTTTTCGAGGTTTCATTGTTTTATAGGGCATTAAAATCCTAGCCTTAGTCGTCCAATTGGCCAGTTCTCCTCACAGCCTGAGCTCAACACTGAAGTAGATCGAACGGCTGTGGGAGACTTGGCACATGTGCTTTGCACCATGAAACATTGATGATGCTGCAAGGAAGAAACACGGACCAGAACAATGAATGTAGCTTTAAGATAATATTTCAGTGTTGCCAATTGATAATGCAATTCTTCATTCTGTAAACACAATATAATCCCATTTACTCGACATGCGAAAAAATAATCTGGAAAAAATATTGCATGTGAATAGACCTATGTACTGTACGCAGGGTGTTTCAGAAATACATTTACAAACTTTGGGGATTGGTTCCTTACACCAGAACAAGAAAAAAAAGTTCAGATACAAAATCATTCGTTTCCGCTTTAATGAAAGAACATTGTACAGTGACACATGAGATCACCTTTTGTCCGTGTGTCTGTGTGTGTGTGTGTGTGTGACCCCCACTAATAACTTCTAAACGGCTGGAGCGATTTCAATGAAACTCGGTAGGTTCGTAGCACTATTCCGGGCGACCCCGACCGTGCCCTTCAAATATTATTACGTCTCACCAATCCAACATGGCGGCTATGCGAAATATTTCACCAGCATTCAATATCTCCGAACCTACTCCCGATATCACCCTGGAATTTATTACGGTGATAAACGGTACTATTAGAAGTTCACCTATGTGACTTTTGTAAAACTACAAAACCAACATGGCTGCAACGCGAATTTACGACTTTTAAATAGACGTTTCTCACGATTTAACCAACCAAACGCAATAAAACTTGGTACAGTATATGTTTATACACATTGTAATGCACCGACATCTATCTTCGTTCAATTTTTTACATAACCACAAGATGGCAGCTGTGCGAAATATTTCACTGGCATTCTATATCTCTGAGACTATTAGCGGTATCACCCTGAAATTTTTAACGGAGATAAAGGGCACTACTGGAAGTTCATCTATAAGACTTTCAAAAACCGGTTAACTACAAAACGAACATGGCGGCCAAGCGAATTTGAAAATTTAAAAATACCTTTCTCGCGATTTAATGTTCCAAACGCCATGAAATCTGGTACAGGAAATTTTTATACAAATTGTAATGCACTGGTATCTAATTTAGTACAATTGTTTACATAACCTCAAGATGGCGGCTGTGCGAATTTTAAAATTAAGTTTTTATTTCTTGTGTCGTAATCATGCGATCGAAGTGAAAGTTTGAATAATGAACCTACGCAATAATTTTCCTTTATTGGTACATGACTCTATGGCCTATACATTTAACAATCCAACATGGCGACCAACCGAAATATTTAGACGGCTCTGAATATCTACGAATCTATTATAGCAATCAAACTGATTTTTTATGTTCAAAGGGGCTATGAACTTAAGTTCACCTATAGGACTTTAAATAACCTGGTGATCACAAATCCATCATGGCGGCAACGCGAAGTATTAATATTCACATGGACGTTTCTCGCAATTTAACCATCCGAGTGCAGTGAAACTTGGTACAGTAAATCCTTACACGAATGTTAATCCACTGGCATCTAATTTATTTCAATTGTTTCCATAACCACAAGATGGCAGCTGTGCGAAATTTTAAAATCTCCTTGCTACTTTTTGCGTCCTAATCATGCGATTGAAGTTTGAACGCTACACTTACACAATAATCTTCATGTAACAGTACATAACTCTAGGACCTACATATTTAAAATCCAACATCGCGACCATCCGCAATATTTACTCGGTTCTCAATATCTACGAATCTATTACAGCAATCAATCTGAACTTTTGTATCTTGATAGAGGCAATTAACATAAGTAGGATATATGGAAATTGGCTGTATAGTTCTTCAGGGAACTACTTGTTCCATCTGTCGGTGTCGGGAAGCTTTTTGAGTTCCTTTGAGATCTTAGTTACTTAGTTATTGTTGTTTCAAGGGGTGGAACTACGAGATCATCTGCCCCTCCTTTGAGATCTTGCTTCCTTTTCTTCGACAGAGATGTGGATCATAGGCTCTTGTTTTATTTTAACTTAGAACCGTTGTTTCTTATCATTGGTGATGATTTTGGCTGTTTTTTCCATGAGCATGGTGTCTGTAATTTGGAGTTCCACGAGGTCTTTCTCAGTTTCCTTAAACCAAAGAGGTTTCGTTTTATATTACGAAAGTAGTCGAAGGTCTTTTTGGTTAGTCTCTTTGAATTCATTCTCAGGATGTGCAAATAAAAGTTAATTCTCCGTTATTGTATTGTGTCCGTGAGATTTTGAGTCTTTTGGTAAAGAGTTTCATTCCTGACATGGATTAATTTGTTGTTATGGAATTTGGGGCCTAAAGGTTAGCGTAATACCTTTCTTCCCTTGACCTCCAGCCTATCAAGCGGTCCCTGGGTGGTGAGAGACAATGTTTCGGCTGCATATAAGGCTTCTGGTTTCATTACCGTGTTATAATATCTCATCTTGGTATTCCAGGAGAGAGACATCTCGGTCGTAAATTGTAATTATTATTGTTATCACATTCAGTTCACCACATAAGTGGGACATATCAACATATCGTCGGCTTGTTTGCAAGACGGTATGGCTAATTCTCTTAAGGTGGCACATTGAGAAACGAGCGAACAATGGAACAGGTCTCCAAGATGACGAAGGTGATATGTAGACCAGAATGTATTCCCAATATTTGTAGATTGCGAGCCAATGATTTGGGGATGATGCCGGTAGCAAAAATGACTATGGGCAGAACCACTACTCTTTCCTGTCTCCACATTTGCCGTATTTCCTCAGCCAAGGGCAGACATTTGGTGATCTTTTCACAGCAGGTTTATTGCGGATTATGGGAATTGGGCACTGCAATATCAATTAGGAAGGATCTCTTCTGCACCTCGTCCACAAGAACGATATCTGGCCGGTTTGCTGGTATGGTTTTATCAGTAATAACTGATCGGTCCCATAACAACTTGTGACTTGGATTTTCCGAAACGCCGTCAGGAACATACTGATAGTAAGGCAAAGTATTTTCAGATAATAAGTGCTTTTGAGCAAGGTGTAAGCTTGCCACGGTGGGTGAGTGGATAGCGTGTCGGTCTACTAACCCCAAGATTGCAAGTTCGCTCCTGGTCATAGTAAGTGATTTTTGAAAGGCGGTAAAAATACGGCACGCGTGTCATACGATGTTAGCATGTCAAAGAACCCATTTGAATTCAGTAGGCCGTGTTCATTATGGCAAAATTAATCTCGGGAGTTTCCGCCAACACAAAGTTCCTCATTTCTCTCCTAGAAAGCGCCATAGTGTTCAAGGATCTTAGATTTCTAACCTCCTTGACTTTCATAGTGATTAAAGGAACAACGAAATTCGACATGCAAGCTACCCTTATTATTATAGCAAGGTGTAAGTGCATTATTATTATTATTATTATTATTATTATTACTATTATTAATATTATTATAATAATTATTATTATAACTAAAAATAAGGCAAGAGAAAATAACTGGAAATTCATTTGGGTTAAAAACGGCAAAAATTCTAGCGCGAAAAAACGACGAATCTGGTATATTGAGAATCTCCCGTGAGGAAGACATTAACAAAATTAGGTAAGACCCGCCCCCCCCCCCCCCCCCCCGCCAAAAAGGAAGAATTATTATTGAATTATTATATTATTATATTGAAAATGAAAATCCTCAGCCTGCTTCCAGTCTCCGACCGGGTCAGGAATGGAATGAATGAAGCCCCCAACTAGCGGCGAGGATATGAAATGTGCCGGTTGGCGAGGCCTGACGCACTCCTCTGGGGCAATGATTAAATGAATGACAGATGAAATGAAATGATAGTGGAGAGTGTTGCTGGAATGAAATTTTGACAGGGAAAACCGGAGTACCCGGAGAAAAACCTGTCTGCCTCCGTTTTGTCCAGCACAGATCTCACATGGAGTGACCGGGGTTTGAACCACGGACCCAGCGGTGAGAGGCCGGCGTGCTGCCGCCTAAGCCACGGAGGCTTATATTATTATATTAATTATATTAATTATATTAATTTTATTAATTAATTGATATTATGAACAGTTGGGATAGCAATATAAATGCTTCTGGAATACAAAAGGAACTCACATTTCTCAATATACCCGATTTCATCGAAAATTGTAATAAGACTAGAAATAATGCTGAAATCAATATCCTTTCTCTAAATATTCAATCTATATCAAAAAACTGGGATTATTTAACCATAACCTTAGGCAAGAAAATTAATGAACTGGATATGATTTGCTTAACAGAAATTAACATACTTGAATCTAATAATTACCTATTTACTTTGGATCATTTTAATGTTGTATTTTGTAATAGAACAAATCGTAAAGGAGGAGGCATAGCCATATATGTAAAGAACAACATGGCTATTAGAACACACAATTCATACATTTCCAATACTCATGAATCAATGGTAATAGAAATACTTCACATGAACAAAAAGATTGGATTAACATGCATTTACAGACCACCTAGCACAAACATAAATGACTTTCTTGATGAAACGGAGACACATATAACACAACACACTAGTAAGTACAGCGAATACGCCATTTTAGGAGATATCAACATTGATACTTTATCTAATGACAGCAGTCTATCAGCTATCAAATATACAAATATTATGGCAACTCATGGTTTCCTACCACTTATCACTCAATGTACTCGTTATGATCCAAATTTTGACTCGAGAACATGTATTGATCACATATACTATCGTAGCAGACTATATCAATATACTTCTGCAGTCATTCAAGCAGACATCTCTGACCACTACATAACATATGCAGGTATTTGGCCAAAAAATGATAAGACACAATCACAAGATAATGAATCGACAATTACGCTAATGAACGATACTATAATACACACAAGCCTTAACAACACAGACTGGACAGATTGCCTTGAATTAAAAAATCCTAATGACATATATGACAATATAACAACCAAATTTAAGGAAATCTACCAAAAAGCATCTTACATAACCACACGTTAACCCAGAAAAAGCAAACAATGGTTCACTTATGACCTAAAAATACAATGTAAGGAAAGAGACAGACTTTACAAAACAATGCTCAGAAACAAGGATAATATTACAATAAAAAATGAATACAAAGCTTTCAGAAACAAATTAAATAAGCTAATAAACAAAACAAAACATCAATATTACAAAAATAAGATAAATAGTTCCAAAAACGATAATAAAGGAATGTGGAAAGTCATTAATGATATAACAGGTCGGAAAACACAAACTGTCAATGAAGTCATAAACAAACACTTAAGATTACATTATACTAACGAAGTGATAGTCAATAAATTCAACAATACCTTTAGTGAAGAAATAAACAGCCTAGCTCATAACTGTAGTATCAACATATGGCAATCAAATAGAAACACATTAATGAATTCCTTTACATTACTTGAAACTGATGAACATGAGATATAAAACATAATTAAGGAATTAAAAACAGACAAATCGCCAGGGGCGGACAATATACGCTTGAAAGACATAAAGGCAACATCCAAAAAAACTATACCAATCATAACATATCTCATAAACAAGATATTCGAATCAGGCATAATACCAAAATATATGAAATACACAATTATTAAACCAATATATAAGAATGACGATCACTTAGACTTTAGCAACTACAGACCAATATGCATTTTATCAATCCTACACAAAATAATGGAAAAATTCTTGGATAAGAGATTGAAGAATTTCCTAAATAAATATGATATTTTAAAGGGACACCTATACGGTTTTAGGAAGGGAAAAAGTGCTGAACTACTCCTAGCTGAATTTGCCAATGTAATAAATAATGCCTTAAATAAGAACAATCACATAATGGTACTTATTCTTGACTTTTCTAAAGCATTTGACACAATAAATCACAATAAACTACTTGCAAAATTACACGATATTGGAATAAGAGGCACGACTTACAAACTATTTGAAAGCTATCTGAAAAACTGGGAAATGGCAGTTATGGTCAATAACACTATCAGTGACGCAGTAGAAGGAACACGGGGTATCCCTCAAGGCAGTATTATTTCACCTACACTATATAACCTGTTCGTAAACGTCATGGATGAAGCCATTAAACACAGTAAAGTATTTATTTATGCTGATGACACCACTATATATACCATACATAAAGCCTCTAAAACAGCTTTTGATAGACTTCAATATCATCACAAGATGGTGTCATGACAATAATTTGTATATAAATACAACCAAATCTAAAATAATGCACATCAGAGTTGATCACTTCACACAAGAAAAATACAAACTAACGCACCACAGCATATCATGCATACACCAAAACATCCTGACAGGTTGCAAATGTAACACCTTCATAAATAGTACTTCGACACAAAAATACCTAGGAATTACCCTTGATGAACACTTTAAAATGAATACACACACAGTAAACATAATAAAAAACCTAAGAGCAAACCTCTACACCTTATACAATCTCCGATTTTATGTAGATAGGAAAACTTACAAAACAATTTATAGTGCTCTGATTGAAAAAAAAATTAAGATATGCTATAGCAGCTTGGGGAAATCAAAACACAACTTTAATTAATAATCTTCAAGATAGCCAAAACAGGTTCTTTAAATATTTCACTGATATCCCTTATTTTAATATTAAAGAGCTGTTCCAAATTACTGTACTGAATCTCTACTACCATGATCCAAGATTCAGGCATAAGGTCTCTCACAACATACAAACAAGAGCCATAACAAGTACTAAATATGTAAAACGCTTATGTATAAATAGCTATGGTTTCAAGAGACTAGATTATATTATACCATCACTACTTAATGAACTACCACCTGGATGGACGAACATTATTAGCAAACAACTAGCTATAAGTCGCATTAAAAATATTACTTAACCAAACATTAACTCATAACATAAATTTATTAATATAACTACCATAGTGTAACTTTTTGTGTCTTTAATTATTTACATTAATACTTCATTATCATAACAAAAAAATGCATGCACTCTTGTATTGAAATACAATCTATATATATGTTGTAAATAATAATTAATATGTCTCACAGATAATCTGTACTGTCATCAGATTCGTGAGACATATCACAATAATGTAACATACATAGTATTTAATAAATAAATTAAATTAAATTAATTTTTTTTTTTTTTTTTTAATTCGACTGTAGATTATATTATAAAGGTTTGAAAGTGTTTTATACTTTAACATGGCGCACATGTTCTCCTCATTTGCAATTGAACTCAGACGTGTGTGTGTGTGTGTGTGTCACAAGCCAGCTGTCAGGACTCCACTGCGCCAATCACGGGCGGGACCGCACAACGCTGATAGCTTGTGTCCCAGCATGTCATTATCTCGTGAGATCCAGATTGCCCTTCACATCCACTGTTAGCTGTTCAGATCACAAGCTGTGCACTAGTGATTAACCGAACTAACTAATTACAAAATCACACCACGTAAACAGATTCTGCAATTTATAAGCAGCGCAAGATGTAACCATTTTCGCAATTCTGCACCAGAACACGGGTAAAGGCGGCGTGATGCAGCCCACATTGCCAGCCAAAAGAAAATTATTAAAATATTCTTACAGTTATACTACTACGGACATGAATAGTTCTAGGTCCTTAAATAGTACATTATGCTAGGAGCCTATAATGGCAATAATTAAGACACGAGTATGTTTATAATTTCCATACGAGTTTCTTAATTACAATTATAGGCGAGTTGCATACGACTGTTTATGTTTTATTTTATTTAATTTTATGTTCGAACAGAAATATTCATAAATATCTGTCGAGATTCAGTCACTTGAATTTAGTAATCGGAGTGCAAGCGCCGAGTTTGCTCTCTGTGCTTTCCAAGTGCGCTGACCCACGCATGCGCTCTGTCTGCTTGGCATTGCCATATTTTTACAGCCTGCCGATGTGCAACAGCATTGACTCAAACTCTCACCGAAGTTGTATGAAAGAATGCTCTGTGTTGTAATTGGGGTTGGGGATATTAAGGTACTGTGTTGGTTATTATCTCCTGATGGGAGTGAATCTGCACCACAACAAGTTCCACAGTTGGACAACTATAAGTAATGGTCATTCACCTGAAGTACTGTGTTTTTTTTTTTTGTCGCGTAGCCTCCTGAGAGGCCGAGTGCAGGTCTTTCTAGTCGACGCCCGTGGGCGACCTGCGTGACGGTATGAGAGATGGAATGGATGAAGATGGACGAAACTGGGCAAGGATGTGGAAGGAAGCGGCCGTGGCCTGTCAGAAGGTACTGCCCCAGCATTTGCCTGGTGTTGAAAATGGGAAACCACGGAAAACCATTTCAAGGACAGCCAACGGTGGGGCTCGAACCCACGCGTCTACCGAGTCAGCAGAGAGCTTGGCCCCTTGACCTAACGCAGCGCTTTAGCCCGCGTAGCCACTACTGTCGGTCAGTACTGTGGTGAAACCACTATAGACATTTATACCTGGTGAGCGCCATCGTGTCCAATTACCATTAGGACATCGAAATATACCTATAATCAGACTTACCATTATTTACCTCAGCTATATAGACTCTCTTTAACTCAGCTCGTGGGGAAACATCCAGCTTCTAAACAAATGATATATACTAAGAGAGGACAGGTTCGATATTATAGCTAAATCTATCTACAAGAATTGAACACGGAAATTGAATTTAATGAAATTGAATTTAATATATATATATAATGCGTTTGGCCCTCTAAGGAGCACGTAGAACCATTGGTTAACATTGGTCTTCTTGTTCTTCTTATCTTCCCAAAACTTCCTCATCCTTTCGCTATGTGCCTGTCTTCTTTCTTGTGTCCATGCAGCTTTAAGTTTCAAACTCTGTCCCGTAGCGATCTTGGGTGGAAACTTATACGAATTTACTTTTTGTCTATATGCAGTCCGCGTCGTTGTCAGTGGGTCAATATTGATTTCAGTAAGGTCCTATTGGGTGTCTGCTAGCCAGCGTACTTTGGTTTGTCGGTTTCCATTGACTACGAGGAAGATTTTCTTGGTCAGTCGGGAGTTGTCCATTCGAGCTATATGTCCGTAGAATTTAATGCGTCTTTTACGTGCGAGTGAGGCGAATCGTTCAGTCCGTGAATACAGTTCGTCTGAGCTTTTCCTCATCCAGATACCGTCCTGAAGCTTTGGTCCAAAGATTTTCCTCAGTATTTGTCGTTCTATCTTCTCAATGTATTTGATGTTGATGGTTAACGATGACGTCTCAATCGCATAGAGTGCCTCTGGGAGGATGACTGTGTGGTAGTGATGGAGTTTGGTTTTAGTGGAAAGTGATTTCTTGTTGTAAATATTCCAAGTGACTGTGTAAGCTTTGCGTAATTTTTCTGCACGTGTTTTGTTAGCCATTCTTTCGTTACCAGTGTTCCCGATAATTTCACCTAGGTACTTGGAAGTGCTTAACTTGTGTGATGTCGCCATATTTGGTTGTAATTGATGCCAGGTTTGTGCTCTTGGAATCCATGTACTGTGTTTTCTCGTAAGAGATATGGAGGCCGGTTCTGATTGATATCTCATGAAGCTTCTCGATGGCATGTCTGGCTTCTTCTGGAGTCCGGGTAGTTATTGCTAGGTCGTCAGCAAAGGCGAAGCATTTTATGTTGATTCGTTGTTCTTTTGTTCCCATATTTATTCCAGGTATTTCTTTCTCCCATGTTCTGATGATCTTATCTAGTACCAGGTTGAATAGGAGTGGGGACAACCCATCACCCTGTCTTACGCCTGTTCTAATGTGAAAAGGTTCGGACACTTCACCCATAAATTTAACTTTAGAAGTTGTATCTGTCAAGGTCTGTTGGATTAATGTAGTTGTTTTGTTGTCCACACCATATTCACGAAGTATATTAAACAGAGTTGCGCGGTCGATTGAATCATATGCTTTCTTAAAATCTACGAAGGTGACAACTGTGCGATTCGACTGGCGATGTTGGAGTACCATCTTGAGGTTCCAGATCTGTTCTGCACACGATCGACGCGGTCGAATTCCCGCCTGATATTCACCGATCATGTGCTCTGTCTGTTGCTCCAATCTGGTGAGGAAAGCACGCGAGAGTACCTTGTAGGCGATTGGCAGGAGTGAAATGCCTCGGTAATTATTCGGATCTGTCTTGTCGCTCTTTTTGTGTAGTGGGTGAATCAAAGCAGTTTTCCAGTCAACCGGTATGGTGTCACTCTCCCATATATTAGCAATGATGTTTTGTAGTCTTTCAGTCAAGAGTTCACCTCCAATCTTGAGCACTTCGGCGATTACACCGTCTTCTCCTGGTGCCTTGTTGTTTTTGAGATGTAATATGATGTTTTGTATCTCATCATATGTTGGTGGTACTGAGTCCTGGTTTGGGGCAGTCAAGTGGAGTTGGAGATTCTCTGCAGGTGGTTCACAATTGTGAAGCTCCTCGAAGAACTGTTTCAGGATATCACAATTGGCCTTTGTGTTTGTCTCAAGTGTGCCATCAGGGCGGCGAAAACAAAGACTGGGCGGCTTTTAGTTCGTCAGTTCTTCCCTAAATGTCCTGTGGAAATTTCGTGTGTTGTTCCTCTTAAAGTCATTATCGATTTCTTCCAATCGTTTGAGGTGGTACATGCGTTTAACTCGTCTGATTGTTTTGGATGTTTGCTTCTGCGTTTCTAAAAAGTTCTGCCAATGTTCTGGTGTTCGGTTGCTATTCCATGTCTTCCAGGCTCGGATTCGGGACTCTAGGGCTTTATCACAGTCTATGCTCCACCATCTGTGTTTTCGTTTCCTTGGTGGTTTGCCGAGTTTTCTTGTTGATTCTTGGATGGCCTTGAGAAGTTCATCCCATGTTTCCGTGTTAGTCTGTAATGATTGTGTAAACTCCTGTGGGTGTTCTTTTAGGTATTCCGGATCTATGCGTGGGAGTTTGGAATTCGGACGCTTTTTACGATTGGGTATGAAGCGGACTTTGATCTGCGAGAGATGATGGTCGGACTCTACGTAACCTTTGCGTACCCTCACGTTCATGATTTCTGGAGAGAATTGTCTGGTTATTGCTACATGATCTATTTGATACTCCCCGATGTGGTTTATGGGAGATTTCCATGTAGTCATTTTTCGTGGTGGTTTCTTGAAATGTGTGGACATTAGTTGTAAGTTGGCCATTCCACATATGTTGATTAAGCGAAGCCCATTCGCATTCGTCTTTTTGTGTGCCGAGAAATTCCCAATGATATGTCTGTGTTCCCGTTCTCTGCCAATTTGCGCATTGAAATCTCCGAGGAGGATCTTAATGTGGTGTTGAGGAATCTTAGTAAGTGTCCGTTCAAGTTGAGACCAGAACTTCTCAACTTTGTTTTTGTCAGGATCATTGTTAACTGGAGCATGTGAGTTTATCAATGTATAGGCCTTATTGGCGCATTTAACTGTGAGTAAAGAGAGACGATTCGAAGGTGATGTGAAGTCTATCACTGAGTTCTGGATACTGTTGTGCACAAGGAATGCTGTTCCGAACACATGTAAATTACTATTTCTTAGCTTAGTTGCTGGTTTTCCCTTATAGATACGGTATCCACCGGAGTCGAAGTGATCACAATCACGGAATCGTGTTTCTTGTACTGCAAGTATGAGAATTCCGAATCTGTCGCTGGTGTCCGTCAGTGTCTTGAGTTTCCCAGTTTTGGTCAGCGTCTGTACGTTTAGTGTACCAATGAATTGCGTTCGCTTAGGTTTGAGGAGTTTTGGGAAGCTCCGATCCTTCCCGGCGTGGCGTCCTGGTCCCCCAGAAGCCGAATGACCAGGTTCGCCTTCGCTCTTCTTAGCTCTGGCCTGAGGTAGTTGCTTTTTTGCTTGTGCTTCCATCATGCTAAGTTCGTGGTTGATTTTAGCTTGTGGGCGTGAGCCCAGGGCGAGTGAATCGCTGATAATCCATAAAATTCACTCTCATCGCAAGGATTGTTAGTTCATACGGCAGCTGATGTTATGCTGTGGTTTACTGGTGCCTCTTGGTGTTCTGGGCTGAATATTATTTTACGGCTTCGAGCCAACCCTCCTCCTTTACCCGGACTTGGGACCGGCAACAGCAACGACTGAGCTACTCAATCCACCCAGTAGTTGCTGCAGGTGGAGTTGAAATTGAATTTAATTATAATAAAAAGATCACCTTTAAAACACATGCTAATGGAAGATGTAGACTTAACTATTAACGTGGGGCTAAATCAAGACGAAGCGGAGACATATTACTTTAACTTATTGCAGAATTAAAATGAATTTACAGTTACTTTGCCCAAAGAAAGATTGATTAATTCGGAAAGAAAAACAGAGAGACATGTCATAATGTCATCTACGCTCACCAGTGCTGACTCCATGGTAGGATATGCTCAACCTCGAGCAAATCTGTTGTCTTCTGTACGAGATCGCCAACATCTTCTTGAAAATTCTTGATATGTAAAATTATAGCGTTGCGTGAGATGAAGTACTAGCTTCAAGAATCCCATTTATGACAACAGCCAAAGACACAACTGTTATCATCAATATGCGTGAACGAGATATGTTCCCAGCATACTGCAACTGTAATAGTTTATGAGCTCAGGGATGCTCAGAAGTAGACTTGACTGACCATTAACATGATAATCGAGTCTGATTAAAGAAAAAGAATCAAATGGAGTGACTCTCCGTCCCTGGGTTGAGTCTTATAAAACTTCTCGATATCCCCCTCTCCAGCACCCATCACACGTGGTCGTAGGCCAAACTCTTCTTGCGATGCTGACCCCAAGTCTCCCACTCTATCAAATTGGGTTGATTTGCTCAGGGGTAGCGTGGCTCCGATTCTGGGAATTGCAGGTCTTATAACCAAATAAGGATATGCTGTACGTCGAAAGCCTACTTTCTCTTGTCCTCAGTAAGCTTGACCTCACATGAACCAAGTTCGTCTCAAGAGAGGCGTCAGTCCTTGTCCTTGTCTGCTCCAATCCTGGGAAAGCGCCCCGTTGTTCATATGGTCGAGAATAACTTGTGTTGCGACATCTACTCTGCCTGGCTAAATGACTTAAAATCTCGGCTTCCTGCTCAATCTTGCCCTCGCGCTAAATTTATAGTATTCGTATATCGAAAATCTTCCATTAGCTCCAATTGAATATAAACATAATAAAATACCCTCTCCTTCCATATAAATTGATATCAAAAATAATTACAATGAAAAGTTAAAATTAAAATTACGTGGGGGGTTATTATGTATTCCAACGTTCATGTAGGTTGATTAAAATATAATATCACAGCGCCAACTGTGGAAATATCCCAGTAAGGTGCTATTTCTTTTCTCATATTCGCCAGTTTATTTATTTTATTTATTTATGGGACAGTGCACTTTACATGTCGGTGATTTTGTCTTGGTGTTTGCCATTATTACTACAATGGTTGATCGGAAATCTTTTAAATCATGTAATTCATGTCCGACATGTTGGATTCTGTGTTCAGGTGTGAAGCTATCAAGTATCTAATTGGTCACACATCATACGTCTTGAGCTTCGATTGGTTGGAGAAACTGAACCATCAGAAACTAATCTAGAGGCTTCGGTGGAGTAGATGGTAGCAAGCTGAACTGCTGTGCCCAAGATCGCCGGTTTAAACCCTGCCGAAGTCGCCGGATTTTTAAGAGCATTAGAATCCCTCAGTATGCCACCTTCGGAAGGGAAGTAAAGCCGGCGGGCCCATGTCATAGATTTATGGTATGTAAAAGATCCTTCCACTAAGTAAACTTGTGTGAAGGTAAATTTCTAGGTTAGATTTCGTTAAAACGCTCTATTATAGTTCACTACTACTTGAAATTGAACGGTACTTGTAGCTTACCCCATGGGTGCCCGTATTCAGCTTCTACAGCCTCTTGCGAGCCGAACATGTCCTCTGACACTCCCGGCACTAAAAGCCATACCGGTACGCTAAATAAATAAATAAATAAATAAATAAATAATTGTGATAGCTGTAAAAAATTGTGAATTTGTAACAAATGCTAGGGTTTGGGTAGGAGACGACCGTGGTCTTCATCATCTCGGCATTTGTCTCGAGTAAAATGGAAAGCCTCGTGTTATTATTATTCTGTCGTTTAGGGCAACTGTGGACCACATTAATTTGATTTCAGCTCCTTGATCTTTATTTTTGCCCAATACTGCTACATTCTATCGCTCCTCATTTATTCAGTCCATGGCGCCTGGATCCGTGATGTAGGATGACTCTTAAAACCCGGGAAATTCTTATTGTTGGCTTTGTATGCTTCCCTGTTGCTGATTTCAGCTTCAGATGTTGCCATTTCTTCACCTCCTGATACCAGCGAGCTGTGGTTTTCCTGGTCGCAAACAATTTGATTATGCGCTTGGTTAATACAACTGGGTCCATTCTGTATATATGTCCAAAGAACATGGCCCTTCTTTTCTGAATGGTGTCCGAGATTTTATCCAATCTGTGGTATAATTCGCGGTTCCCTTTTTAGCCTACTTTCGATTTTTGCAAAAAATGAAAGTAGACTTATGAGATCACTACATGGCGAAAAAAAGTGTGTCTGTCTGTGTGTGTGTATGTGTGTGTGAGTCTGTGTGTGTGAGTGTGTGTACTCTGAATGTCTGCCCCCCCCCCCCCCCTATCAATTCGAACACGGTGAGCGCAAATTGAACGAAATTTGGTACAAAGGTAGCACTAGCAAAGGACACCTCAGTGTCATGTTTTATATCGCCGCCATCTTGACGGAAACGTAATGGTGGCCACACAAATGTTCAAAGCTTAAATCAAATTACGACTAACCTAATCACCCGATCTCTACCAAATTTTCCAACAACATACCTTTATGGGGGCAGCATCCTTTGACAAATCTAATAGGTTATTAGCCTAATAGTTTGCGGATGGCGGCCATCTTTGTGTCAAAATCGATTACCCCTATTAATTCGAACACGGTGAAACCGAATGGAATGAAATTTGGTACAGAGGTAGCACTAGCAAAGGACACCTCAGTGTCATGTTTTATATTGCCGCCATCTTGACGGAAACGTAATGGCGGCCACACAAATGTTCAAAGCTTAAATCAAATTACGACTAACCTAATCATCCGATCTCTACCAAATTTTCCAACAACATACCTTTATGGGGGCAGCATCCTTTGACCAAACTAATAGGTCATCAGCCTAATAGTTTGCGGATGGCGGCCATCTTTGTGTGAAAATCGATTGCCCCTATTAATTCGAACACGTTGAAACCGAATGGAACGAAATTTGGAACAGAGGTAGTACTAGCAAATGGCACCTCAGTGTCATGTTTTATATCGCCGCCATCTTGACGGAAACGTAATGGCGGCCACACAAATATTCAAAGCTTAAATCAAATTACGATTAACCTAATCATCCGATCTCTACCAAATTTTGCATCAACATACCATTATGGAGGGAGCATCCTTTGACCAAACTAATAGGTCATTAGCCTAATATTTTGCGGATGGCGGCCATCTTTGTGTGAAAATCGATTCCCCCTATTAATTCGAACACGGTGAAACCGAATGGAACGAAATTTGGTACAGAGGTAGCACTAGAAAAGGCCACCTCAGTGTCATGTTTTATATCACCGCCATCTTGACGGAAACGTAATCGCGGCCACCCAAATGTTAAAGGCTAAAATGTAATTACGACCAACATAATAATCTAGTCTCTACCAAATTTTGCAACAATAAATCTTTATGTGGCAAGCATATTATGACCAAATTGCTAGATCATCAGCCCAATAGTTTGCAGATGGTGGCCAAGTATGTGTGCAAATCGATTCCCCCTATCAATTCAAACACGGTGAAACCGAATTGAACGAAATTTGGTACAGAGGTAGCACTAGCAAAAAGCAACTCAGTGTCATGTTTTATATCGCCGCCATCTTGACGGAAACGGAATGACGGCCACCCAAATGTTAAAAGCTTAAATCAAATTTCGACCATCCTAATAATTTGATCTCTACCGGATTTTTCAACAACATGCCTTTTTGTGGAAAGCATCTTATGACTGACTACAATGTCATCAGCCCAATAGTTTGCAAATAGCGGCCTTGTTTGTGTGCAAATCCATTCCCCAGATCAATTCAAACACGGTGAAACCGAATTGTATGAATTTTTTTACAGAGGTAGCACTAGCAAAGGGCACCTCATATTCATGTTTAATATCCCTATAGCACGTTGTATTTCAAGAAGCTACTACAACCAACATTCAATTATACTCCTTGAAAAGGACAACGAGTTATAACAATACCCATGCATTTAGGAGAAAGTAGGCTATATGTTCTTTACTGAACATCTTGTTTTCTATACGATCCATCTTCTGATCTTTTAGGTCCAAGTATCTTCCTAAGAATTTTGCTCTCTATTAGCTCCAACTTTTTGATCATTCCATTCTTTGACAGACACAAACATTCATCTGCATATATCGCTAGTAGTGTCTCAGTTTTGTGTTGATCGAGATGGTCTTCTTGTTGAAAACCTCGTGTATTAAATAAATAAATAAATAAATAAATAAATAACAGCTTTACAAATCGCATGAGGGCTATGGCCTCCTGCTCATGTGAGCAAGTCCTGGGGAGCATAATTTGGTCCAAGTATTCCCGTTGTCCTAGCGTAGGGGCACATGCTACTTCTCGGCGTGGTTTCCGGTAGGAGACTTGTCACTTGTGTATCAGGCAGTCGCTTCTTCCCCCTTTGGATGTTTGGCTACAGTTTAGATTGTCTCTTCGTGTATTTATATGTGCTAAATTTTCTTCGTGTATTAATCTGTGCTAAATTTTAAATCGGTAGGTTGATTAGCTCCAGTAAAATTTAGTGGCTTGGACTAGCAGAAACATTCTGTGGTGAACAATAAATCCTTGACTTGTGACCCAGACTGTACATTCCTGAACTGGTTACTGCAGCAGGATATTACTGGTCTTATTGACAGTCGACACTTCATTTCCCTTTGAAATGAGACGTACCTCGTGCTTCATTTTACAATTTCAACACGGCCGAGCATCCTTGTGTACACTGTCCCATCTGTGTTTTGCTTTATATTCGCTCATTCGCATTGGTAGCGCGCGTCTCTCCTGCTCCCTGGTGTTTATCACCGTTAAGGCAACGTCCAGAGTACACAGAAGAGTAGGCCTACTGTTTGTTTGCTATTGAAATCAAAACCTTGCTTTTAATTACTTATTTACTTACTCCTACTCTTCTGACTCCACAAACCGCAGTCAGTTTTTGGCGTCGTCAAGTAGCCTCCTCCACCTCGCTCTGTCCTTGACATCTTCCTCCTCCCCCACTCCTAGTAGCTGGATGTCCTTGGCTACCTGGTCTCTCCCTCTCATTTTTGGTCTGCCTATAGGTCTTCGTCCGTCTGGCTTTTTCTCACACACTTCTCGCAGTCTAGATCGCTCTTCTCCTCTATAAACGTGGCCAGCCCATCTCACCCTTCTTGTCTTAGCTTCCGCAACAACATCGGTCCTTTATACAACTCCTTTAGTTCCTTGTTCTTTCTCCTTCGCCACTCACCTGCTTCACAAATTTGTCCGAAAATCTTTATGAGCATTTTATTTTCAAAATCCTTTATCCTTCTCTCAGTGCATTTGCTTAATCTCCGTGTTTCTGCATCATATAGTAATACTGGCTAATCCCCGTGTTTCTGCTCCATATAGTAATACTGGATAATCCCCGTGTTTCTGCACCACATAGTAATATTGGCCTACTCCCCGTGTTTCTGCACCATATAGTAATACTGGCCTAATCCCCGTGTTTCTGCTCCATATAGTAATACTGGCCTAATCCCCGTGTTTCTGCACCATATAGTAATACTGGCCTAATCCTCATGTTTCTGCACCATAGAGTAATACTGGCCTAGTCCCCGTGTTTCTGCACCACATAGTAATACTGGCCTAATCCCCGTGTTTTTGCTCCATATAGTAATACTGGCTTAATCCCCGTGTTTCTGCACCATATAGTAATACTGGCCTAATCCCCGTATTTCTGCACCATATAATAATTCTGGCCTAATCACCGTGTTTCTACACCATATAGTAATACTGGCCTAATCCCCGTGTTTCTGCTCCATATAGTAATACTGGCCTAATCCCCGTGTTTCTGCTCCGTATAGTAATACTGGCCTAATCCCCGTGTTTCTGCACCATATAGTGTTACTGGCCTAATCCCCGTGTTTGAACACCATATAGTAATACTGGCCTAATCCCCGTGTTTCTGCTCGATATAGTAATACTGGCCTAATCCCCGTGTTTCCGCTCCATATAGTAATACTGGCCTAATCCCCATGTTTCTGCACCATATAGTAATAGTGGCCTAATCCTCGTGTTTCTGCACCATATAGTAATACTGGCCTAATGCCCGTGTTTCTGCTCCTTGTAGTAATACTGGCCTAATCCCCGTGTTTCTGCTCCATATAGTTATACTGGCCTAATCCCCGTGTTTTTGCACCATATAGTAAAACTGGCCTAATCCCCGTGTTTCTGCACCATATAGTAATACTGGCCTAGTCCCCATGTTTCTGCACCATATAGTAATACTGGCCTAATCCCCGTGTTTCTGCACCATATAGTAATACTGGCCTAATCCCCGTGTTTCTGCTCCTTAAAGTAATACTGGCCTAATCCCCGTGTTTCTGCACCATATAGTAATACAGGCCTAATCCCCGTGTTTCTGCACCATATAGTAATACCGGCCTAATCCCCGGGATTCGGCACCATTTAGTAATTCTGGCCTAATCCACGTGTTTCTGCAACATAAAGTAGCCTAATGCTGGCCTAGTACCCGTGTTTCTGCACCATAAACTGTAGTAATACTGGCCTAATCTCCGTGTTTCTGCACCATATAGTAATACTGGCCTAATCCCCGTGTTACTGCACCATATAGTAATACTGGCCTAATCCCCGTATTTCTGCACCATATAGTAATACTGGAATAATCCCCGTGTTTCTACACCATATAGTAATACTGGCCTAATCCCCGTGTTTCTGCTCCATATAGTAATACTGGCCTCATCCCCGTGTTTCTGCTCCATATAGTAATACTGGCCTAATCCCCGTGTTTCTGCACCATATAGTAATACTGGTCTAATCCCCGTGTTTCTACACCATATAGTAATACTGGCCTAATCTTCGTGTTTCTGCTCGATATAGTAATACTGGCCTAATCCCCGTGTTTCTGCTCCCTATAGTAATACTGGCCTAATCCCCGTGTTTCTGCACCATATAGTAATACTGGCCTAATCCTCATGTTTCTGCACCATATAGTAATACTGGCCTAATCCCCGTGTTTCTGCTCCATATAGTAATACAGGCCTAATCCCCGTGTTTCTGCTCCATATAGCAATACTGGCCAAATCCCCGTGTTTTTGCACCATATAGTAATACTGGCCTAATCCCCGTGTTTCTGCACCATATAGTAATACTGGCCTAGTCCCCGTGTTTCTGCACCATATAGTAATACTGGCCTAATCCCCGTGTTTCTGCACCATATAGTAATACTGGCCTAATCGTCATGTTTCTGCACCATATAGTAATACTGGCCTAATCCTCGTGTTTCTGCTCCATATAGTAATACAGGCCTAATCCCCGTCTTTCTGCTCCATATAGTAATTCTGGCCTAATCCCCGTGTTTTTGCACCATATAGTAATACTGGCCTAATCCTCGTGTTTCTGCACCATATAGTATTTATTTATTCGTGTCAGAAGAACAAAGTATGTGTTAAACAGACGACTTCAAACAGTTTCTTCCCAGAACTTAGCCACTTCGATAGCACTTGAATTACCTTCAGTCAAGTCATTCATTGTGCAGCTGTACGGGCACAATGGACAGGAGAAGAGGTGTTGTGTTGTCTGGGTTGCGCCACAATCACACAGGACTGTCTTGGTCGGAAAATGCCACTTATATAAGTTGTCCCTGGATCTTGCAACTTCCACCCTCAGTCTGTTCAGGGACTTCCAGATTGGCCAGTTCTCTGTGTGACCAGGAGGTAGAGATTCCTTTGGTTCCATCCATTCAGGCAGATTGCTGGTCCTCTCCTTTCACACGGCCACTCGAGCTGTTGCTGCTGTTCCTTGTAATGGTTGAGTAGTTGTTAGGAAGCTCTTTCTCGATTTTAATCTCCTCTCAGCAGGTTGATATCCGAAGAGTGGGTGTGAGGTCATAACAGATGATTTACTTCTTTCGTTGTTTGCAGCCACTTCTCTTCTGATGTCAGGTGGAGCAATCCCTGCAATATAGTGCACTTTACTGATGAGAGTTGGCCTCAAGCAACCTGTAATAATCCTGCAGCTCTCATTTAAGGCTACATCTACCTGCTTTGCATGGGCTGACTTGTACCACACAGGACTGGCATATTCTCCTGCTGAATAGCATAAGGCCATTGCTGTTGTCCTTAACGTTTGGGGATGGGTGCCCCAGTTAGTCCCTGCCAGTCTACGGAGGAGGCTGTTCCTCGAAGAGATCTTCTGTTTTAGCTTAAAGCACTGCTCCTTGAATGTGAGTGTACGGTCCAAGGTGACACCTAGATATTTGGGATGGAAACAATGATCCAATAACATACCATTCCAGAATACTTCAAGTTTCCGACTAGATTGTTTATGTTTCTGGTGGAAGGCACATACTTGAGTCTTATTAGGATTGGGCATGAGTTGGTTCCTTTCATAGTAAGTACCCAGCTGTTTGAGAGCACGAGTGAGTGTATGCTCTACAACTTCAAACTGTTCTGATTGTGCAGAAAGAGCAAGATCATCGGCGTAAATGAAGCTTTTACACCCTTGAGGATGTGGTTGATCATTGGTGTACACATTAAATAAAATAGGAGACAATACACTTCCCTGGGGAAATCCATTCTTCTGAGTTCTCCAACGGCTGCGATGTCCTTGGAAGTCAACGAAGAACCGGTGATCCTGAAGAAGTGTAGCTATCATGTTAGTGAATCCATAGTTGTTCGTTAGGTTATAGAGTTTATGTAACAGTATTCTGTGGTTTACGGTGTCATATGCAGCAGAGAGATCAACAAAAGCTACACCTGTGATCATTTTCCTTTCAAAACCATCTTCTATGAACTGAGTAAGGTGTAGGACTTGAGAAGTGCAATTTTTGTCTGGTCTGAACCCAGCTTGCTGAGGGATTAGAAGAGGATCAACTACAAGAGTTAAACGATTCAGGATCATTCTCTCTAGGATCTTATAAAGATGACAAAAAAGAGAGATTGGTCTGAAACTTTTAGGATCATTTGGCAATTTACCAGGCTTTAAAATAGCTATTACACGAGCCTTGCGCCATAATTTTGGGATCTTGAAAAATGCAATGCAGTGATTATAAAGATTTAGAAGCCAAATTTTCGTGACATTGCCAAAATGTTTAATTTGTTCAACACAAATATCATCCAGTCCTGCTGCCTTGCCATTCCGACATGTACGGACGGCAGCTTCTAGTTCATGGCGATCAAATGGTCTTGTGAGTTCACTGTTCTGATTGTGTACCTTATCCTGAAGTTTGAAATCTGATTTTCTAAATGACGATCTTGGTGTGCTATTATTTATGAGCAGTGATGCGATGTTATTGGCAGTGATGTTTGCATGTGTGGAACTCTTAGTTGGATCGTTATTTAATTTCTTTAGCAGCCTCCAAGCCTTCTGACTATTAACAGAGAAGTCAGTTTCCTCCATAAGTTTCAGCCATCTTTCTCTCTTGTTCAATGCTATGGTGGATATTAGCTCATTTCCTGCTGAAATGGTTTCGTCACTAAATGGGTTATCTTTGAAGAGTGAAAGATAATTACTCATCAGAACGGCTGTTTTAGGTGTTATGCCATGGAAGTATTATGTCCTGCACCCTCGAGGCATCGACAACCGTGAAGCCTTCTTCACAGCATTCACAAATGTATCGTATTCATCTGGTGTTGGCTGGATACCAGCTACAAAACTATCCAAAGTAGAACTAAATTTCTCCCAATTAGCTTTCCGGAAGTTGAATCTTCTGCGGTAGGGTATGGTGATCGGTTGGGCTAATGCAGTAACTTGGCACATCAAAGGACGATGTTGAGAGTTAGGAACTGGAGAGCATACTGTCTTCATGCATTGTTGGCTGTTGTGCTCACTGGCAAAGATCAGATCTGGATTGTATCCACGATGCCAACGCCCACTATTGAAGAATGGAGGAAGTTTACTGTCATGTATGAGGGTTAATTGGAAGGTATCGGCCCATTTTAACACCTCTTCTCCATTATCATCGTCATGAGCATAACCCCATACTGTACTGTGACTGTTAAAGTCACCAACTACAAAATTGACACTATGTTTATGGAAACTATCAGGGGTAGCAAAGGAAAAAGCAGCACCAGGTGGTTTGTATACAGAAAATACGGTGCAATTACTCAGCTCAACAGTTAATATTTCCATATCCTCGTGTTCAGAGATGGAAGTAGACACGATTTGAAGATCAGGTCGAACGAATAAAGCACTTCCGTACTGTCTGTGAGGTCTCTCGGCAATAAGTCTCAAGCCAGCAATTTTGGGACGTCGTAGCTGATTGTCTCTGTGGGTCTCTTGTATGCAAAGTATGTCACAGTTGTTACTTCGACATATTTCACTCAGGAGCTCTTCTTTTGGGGAAGAAAGTCCCTCTGTATTAAACGTAATTATAGTTAGCCTTGAAAAAGGCCTTTGTGGAACAGATGTCATCATCTTGTTTGTACTTCTGGAATGCTGATGCTCAGTTCAGTACTGGAAAGTGTAATCCAGGTACCTATGCAGGGGCACCACGTGCAGGAATCAGCTTCACCATATAGTAATACTGGCCTAGTCCCCGTGTTTCTGCACCATATAGTAATACTGGCCTAATCCCCGTGTTTCTGCACCTTATAGCTATGCTGGCCTAATCTCCGTGTTTCTGCTCCTTATAGTAATACTGGCCTAATCCCCGTGTTTCTGCACCATATAGTAAAAATGGCCTAATCCCCGTGTTTCTGCACCATATACTAATACCGTCCTAATCCCCGTGTTTCGGCACCATATAGTAATTCTGGCCTAATCCCCGTGTTTCTGCAACATAAAGTAGCCTAATGCTGGCCTAGTACCCGTGTTTCTGCACTATATACTATAGTAATACTGGCCTAATCTCCGTGTTTCTGCACCATATAGTAATACTGGCCTAATCCCCGTGTTTCTGCACCATATAGTAATACTGGCCTAATCCCCGTATTTCTGCACCATATAGTAATACTGGAATAATCCCCGTGTTTCTACACTATATAGTAATACTAGCCTAATCCCCGTGTTTCTGCTCCATATAGTAATACTGGCCTAATCCCCGTGTTTCTGCTCCATATAGTAATACTGGCCTAATCCCCGTGTTTCTGCACCATATAGTAATACTGGCCTAATCCCCGTGTTTCTACACCATATAGTAATACTGGCCTAATCTCCGTGTTTCTGCTCGATATAGTAATACTGGCCTAATCCCCGTGTTTCTGCTCCATATAGTAATACAGGCCTAATCCCCGTGTTTCTGCTCCATATAGTAGTACTGGCCTAATCCCCGTTTTTTGCACCATAAAATAATACTGGCCTAATCCCCGTGTTTCCGCACCATATAGTAATACTGGCCTAGTCCCCGTGTTTCTGCACCATATAGTAATACTGGCCTAATCCCCGTGTTTCTGCACCATATAGTAGTACTGGCCTAATCCTCATGTTTCTGCACCATATAGTAATAGTGGCCTAATCCCCGTGTTTCTGCTCCATATAGTAATACAGGCCTAATCCCCGTGTTTCTGCTCCATATAGTATTTCTGGCCTAATCCCCGTGTTTTTGCACCATATAGTAATACTGGCCTAATCCCCGAGTTTCTGCACCATATAGTAATACTGGCCTAGTCTCCGTGTTTCTGCACCATATAGTAATACTGGCCTAATCCCCGTGTTTCTGCTCCATATAGTTATGCTGGCCTAATCCCCGTGTTTCTGCTCCTTATAGTAATACTGGCCTAATCCCCGTGTTTCTGCACCATATAGTAATACTGGCCTAATCCCCGTGTTTCTGCACCATATAGTAATACCGGCCTAATCCCCGTGTTTCTGCACCATATACTAATACTGGCCTAATCCCCGTTTTTCTGCAACATATAGTAGCCTAATGCTGGCCTAATCCCCGTGTTTCTGCACCATATAGTAATACCGGCCTAATCCCCGTGTTTCTGCTCTATATAGTAATACTGGCCTAATCACCGTGTTTCTACACCATATATTAATACTGGCCTAATCTCCGTGTTTCTGCTCGATATAGTAATACTGGCCTAATCACCGTGTTTCTGCACCATATAGTAATACTGGCCTAATCCCCGTGTTTCTGCACCATATAGTAATACTGGCCTAATCCTCATGTTTCTGCACCATATAGTAATACTGGCCTAATCCCCGAGTATCTGCTCCATATAGTAATACAGGCCTAATCCCCGTGTTTCTGCACCATATAGTAATACTGGCCTAAACCCCGTGTTTTTGCACCATATAGTAATACTGGCCTAATCCCCATGTTTCTGCACCATATAGTAATACTGGCTTAGTCCGCGTGTTTCTGCACCATATAGTAATACTGGCCTAATCCCCGTGTTTCTGCTCCATATGGTTATGCTGGCCTAGTCCCCGTGTTTCTGCACCATATAGTAATACTGGCCAAGTCCCAGTGTTTCTGCACCAGATAATAATACTGGCCTAATCCCCGTGTTTCTGCACCATATAGTAATACCGGCCTAATCCCCGTGTTTCTGCACCATATACTAATACTGGCCTAATCCCCGTGTTTCTGAAACATATAGTAGCCTAATGCTGGCCTAATCCCCGTGTTTCTGCACCATATAGTAATACCGGCCTAATCCCCGTGTTTCTGCACCATATAGTAATACTGGCCTAATCCCCGTGTTTCTGCACCATATAGTTATGCTGGCCTAATCCCCGTGTTTCTGCTCCATATAGTAATTCTGGCCTAATCCCTGTGTTTTTGCACCATACAGTAATACTGGCCTAATCCCCGTGTTTCTGCACCATATAGTAATACTGGCCTAATCCCCACGTTTCTGCACCATATAGTAATACTGGCCTAATCCCCGTGTTTCTGCACCATATAGTTATGCTGGCCTAATCCCCGTGTTTCTGCTCCTTATAGTAATACTGGCCTAATCCCCGTGTTTCTGCACCATATAGTAATACTGGCCTAATCCCCGTGATTCTGCACCATATAGTAATACCGGCCTAATCCCCGTGTTTCTGTACCATATACTAATACTGGCCTAATCGCCGTGTTTCTGCAACATTAGTAGCCTAATGCTGGCCTAATCCCCGTGTTTCTGCACCATATAGTAATACCGGCCTAATCCCCGTGTTTCTGCTCCATATAGTAATACTGGCCTAATTCCCGTGTTTCTACATCATATAGTAATACTGGCCTAATCTCCGTGTTTCTGTTCGATATAGTAATACTGGCCTAATCACCGTGTTTCTGCTCCATATAGTAATACTGGCCTAATCCCCCTGTTTCTGCACCATATAGTAATACTGGCCTAATCCTCATGTTTCTGCACCATATAGTAATACTGGCCTAATCCCCGTGTTTCTGCTCCATATAGTAATACAGTCCTAATCCCCGTGTTTCTGCTCCATATAGTAATACTGGCCTAAACCCCGTGTTTTTGCACCATATAGTAATACTGGCCAAATCTCCGTGTTTCTGCACCATATAGTAATACTGGCCTAGTCCCCGTGTTTCTGCACCATATAGTAATACTGGCCTAATCCCCGTGTTTCTGCTCCATATAGTTATGCTGGCCTAGTCCCCGTGTTTCTGCACCATATTGTAATACTGGCCTAGTCCCAGTGTTTCTGCACCATTTAGTAATACTGGCCTAGTCCCCGTGTTTCTGCACCATATAGTAATACTGGCCTAATCCCCGTGTTTCTGCTCCATATAGTTATGCCGGCCTAATCCCCGTGTTTCTGCACCATATACTAATACTGTCCTAATCCCCGTGATTCTGCAACATATAGTAGCCTAATGCTGGCCTAATCACCGTGTTTCTGCACCATATAGTAATAATGGCCTAATCCCCGTGTTTCTGCAACATATAGTAGCCTAATGCTGGCCTAATCCCCGTTTTTCTGCACCATATAATAATACCGGCCTAATCCCCGTGTTTCTGCACCATATAGTAATACTGGCCTAATCCCCGTGTTTCTGCAACATATAGTAGCCTAATTCTGGCCTAGTACCCGTGTTTCTGCACCATATACTGTAGTAATACTGGCCTAATCCCCGTGTTTCTGCACCATATAGGAATTCTGGCCTAATCCCCGTGTTTCTGCACCATATAGTAGCCTAATACTGGCCTAGTCCCCATGTTTCTGCACCATATACTGTAGTAATACTGGCCTAATCCCCGTGTTTCTGTACCACATAGTAATACTGGCCTAATCCCCGTGTTTCTGCACCATATAGTAATACAGGTCTAATTCTAGTTTTATATATTTGTATTTTAGTCCATCTTGATAACAATTTGGATGAGAGTAGTTTGTTAACTAAATATGATGCTTTGGATGCAGCTTAAATCCTCGCTTCAATCTCCTGTTCTTCTTCATTTCTATTGTTTATTTGTGTCCCCAGGTCTACTCGTCTACTTCTTCAAACACATAAAGTTCCGTGTCCTCTTGTCTTGCAATTTCTCTCTACATTCATGAATTTTGTTTTCCATCATTCACTTCTAGTGCCTTGTTTACAGTATTTTGCTATGTGTATGTAATCTCATTAAACACAATATAGGATACATGCAACACACAATCTGCTCTCAAAAGTGACACACAAAACGAATACCAAAAGTGATAATGTGGGATTGAGCACACATTTTGGGACATATCAATACCATTTGTGGCCACCACGAGCTCTAAGGCATGCTTGCAGATGACGAGGCATACTGAGCTCAACGTGGCTTGGGGCAAATTATCCCACTCTTGGACAGCAGCTTCAATCAGTTGCTGTTTGTTTGTTGGAGGATTGGGACGGTGTGAACTTGCCCTCTTGAGCTCTCCCCAAGCTTGTCCAATACTTTTCATGACCGCAGAATAGGCAGGCCACTCCATTATCTGTATAACATGCTTCTGATGGAACTGATTGACCACCCTAGCTCGAAAGGCACGAGCATTATTGTTCACTAGTGTAAAGCCCTCACCCATTGTGGCAGCAAACCCAGTAACGACAATTTCAAGGATGTTGTTTCTGTACACCAAACCAGTCATGATACTATGGATATGAATTAGAGGCGTACGTCGACCAAATATGATTCCACCCCAAAACATGACTGAACCGCCTTGCTGTTGGTGGCGTTCCTGGATGAAGAGCTCGTGAAATCTCTCACTAACTCGTCGCTACACTCGAATGCACCTACTGTATGGGTGTAGACCAATGGAGACCTCATCCGTAAAGAGAGTACGCTGCCATATCCGATGAGTTGTTGCCCACCTTACACGATCTGCCTTATGCTGTGGCTACAGAGGAGGTTTGGACGCAGGAACCCAGCCTCATCCAGCCGATTGCAAACTGTCTGGTCAGACACATTCACTCCAGTGGCCCTTCGAAGATCCCGGCGGGAGGACTTGGCAGTACCAATGGGCCCACGATGAGCTGAAAGCAACAGATACCGATCCTCCCTGCGGGTGGTTTAGCGAGGGCATCCAGTTCTTGATCGATCAGCAACTGTTTGGTTCTCCCTGAACTTTTTCCACACCCTTGAGACATCACTTCAACACTAGTAGCAACATCTAACTGCCGTTATCCCTCCTGATTAATAACAAGAAGTTCCGTGACGAACTAAAGAGCCTACTCTTCTTAAAATTAAGATTCATGTCAATGATTAATCTAGAGTATATGCACCTATCTAGAATAATGACGAAATTAAGTTGGTAATATCGAAATATCTAATTAGTTCGAAATATACCTGGTATAATGTAGCCTAATGGAGCACTACAGTTGGCAGCCCTGGCGACTGAATATATACTTAGTTCCATCTCTTAAGGTACAGAATACAAAATTTGGTTGAAGTCCAATGGACGATACATGCTCTTAGACATTAGATTTATCAGCACGCGTAAAAGCATGTTTGCCAACAATGTCATGCGTGTGCTGGTCAGAAATAATCTGAAATATTATGATATCTTGTTGAGCCAATTTCGCATGAAATCCATTTGTTAGTATAGAAGTTACATGTATTTAAAAAATTGGACCTATCAGCAGGCATAGAATCATGTTGGCAATACTGACATATTGATTACCGGTACTCCAAATTAATCTAGAATGTCAGGTGCTATACGTGTGCATAGTATAGAGCTGTTGGCTTGCATTTTTTCTGATATATTGATATTAAGGTTAAAAAAATATAGACAGCATTTATTAACAGTTGGCAGCCCTGATTGCTCTTAAGAATACTTATAATCATATCTGTTATGTTACACATACCAGATACGAAAGTTGGTTGAAATCCAACTGATAGTATAGGAGTTACATGTATTTAAATATTGGTCCTATCAGCAGGCTTAGAAGCGTGTTGGTAGAACTAACTATTGTACAGCCCCCCAGGGTTCTGCATCCCCTGGAGGACATCCCCCCATCATCTATTTAAATCACCCTTAACTGGAAAATCTGGTAAGGCCAGAACATATCTATTAACACCGCAATGGCAGCTAGCCAGTATGGAAAGCTTAACCAATAATTGCATCACTACCACAAACAGCGACACACAAACTAACTAGGTCATCTAGGCAGCAGAGTGCTGACAGACCAACGCCGAAAGATATAAAAGGGAGCCTTATGTAGGACAAAGCTCTCCAGTCTTACAGTGCAGCGGCCGAAGGCTATCGTCGTTATCCGCAGGTGTCAGACGTGTTCAGATCTCCTATAATTTGTAACCTTTATCCCCAAATTGTACACTCACATTGTAACATCACTACATCCCTTAAAAGGGACTCATAATTCATTATTACTGACCAATAAATACTTGGTCAGTACATTACACCTGCATTACTGTTTACACGCTTCTTTACGCCCTAACTCCCTTCCTGAACTCTCCGTCACTATTAGACGTGACTTATAGTAGCCCGATACTTGCTAGTGCAAGCAGCATTGTATTCCCGTACCGGCCTGCCTGCTAAGAGCAGTGCGCGCCACATCGCTGACACGAGCACGTTCAGTTATATAACAAGCAGCCAGCTGGACGACCAGCACGTTGACCTATACGCCAAACTCCATCCCCTAAGATACATCTACATCCTTTATTGGAGCACACTAACACTAAACAACACTCTACACTGGTCAGCTTGCCCGACTACGAGAAGCTACCCCCTCTTTAGGCACCTTCTTCTAAATCAACACAATAACTCTTCCGTTTTAGATCCTACCACCCCCAAACAAGGGATCTAAAACAGATGGTGGAGGCGGGGTACTACGCACAGTAAAATAGGACTCAACCAACGAGCCCTCGTAGTAAAAACGACCCCTTCCGTACCGCAAAAAGCCAAGCAAAAAATCGTGAATTTTTTTTCCCAGACAGGGAGCAGCATTTTTGCTCCGTACTGCTTACACAGGGAATTTTTTCTCCCAAACCAACCCCCCAGCCCCAAACAGAATCAAAGAGATACGAAAATACACTGTCAAACACGCACAGATTTTTTATTTTTATTTTATTCCCATACACTTCATTCAACATGGCCCCCCTATACCGCCTAGCTGTGCTAAGGAGCATTGGGGAGTACCAGGAATTAATTGCCTGGCACAAAGTCTTTGAAACTAGGCAGGACTACCTCAGAAGGTTTCAGCAGCTCCTGCACGCCCAGTATATGCGGATCATAAGAGCACTTGTCCGGCCACTCCGCAGCGCTAAGAATCGCAAGATTCGGGCGAAAATCCCCACCCTCCGCACACAAATCATAAAAGCACACTGGCAACTACACTGCCGACACGAGTTTATGTTCCAACAATGGGAGACACTCATCAGGGAACACAAACGAATGGGGACCAGTGGCACAAAAGTCGCTGAACAGGCCATATGCCTCAATAGGCAGTACACCCAAATTTGGGACGAATACCGTGAGCTCCAAGCCAACGAGGCCATTTTTGAGTTCATGGTAGGGCCACCAGCCCAGCCGAGAGAGGACATAAGCGTAGATACGCTAACTCGACAATTTGCGAGGATGTCCCTCTCGCCATGTACTGCCACACATGAGAAGGAGTTCACCGTGGCCACAGTCCAGGAGACGGCCAGGTTAGGCTCCAATAGGCTACAAGCACAAAGTTACACAAACACACGTCCTTCAGCTCCGGATCGGAAGGCAATTTTGCCAAACCGAGGGGCAGAGCCTAGAACAACCCCCTCGGAACAAAGGGACGAGAGGGAGTTGAAGCCAGGACCCTCAGACACATTTGATACGACAGGGAGACAACGGGATGTAACCACGTCATGGGCTGAGGACATAGAGCCCGCCCTACAGTACATAAAGCCTACATACACCCACACAGACAGGCTAACACAATGGCAGGAGTCTGCCGTGGCTACAGGCCAGAAAGCGGTCAGGCTACACGCCACCACATTGCCAGGGCAGAGACAGGCAATTAAGCGGCCTTTTCCGCCAGTTCAAAGGGCAAGTTTGCCAGAACGAAGGCGAACACCAGCATTAGCACCCCAGGTGCGAATGCATAAGAGGGTGTTGCATTCAGTCCCTCAGGATACACGATACACGCCTGCACATTGTGACCAGGCACTACCACACAGTACACGGGGATTAGGAAAATAATTATTACCTACCCCACAGAACAGATCAGTCGAAAATACACACACCCCCGTAAACTCTACTAGAGTAGCACAGAGCGCGAGTAGTTCCGCGAACACAGGTACACTTAGACCAACGGTCAAGCGATACGGTGAAAGCAAGCCCGGTCGTACTTTGCTACAAACTCCTCCGAAAAATAGCAGAGGGACACCTCAGTGGATCCCAGGGGCTTACACCCTAGTGACGGGGCGACGGTATCCATCTTTCCGAGCACTGACGCTCGAAAAAGGATAACGGCTTTCACTAGGAATACAATATATTCCGACATCACTTGCACCAATAGTATAGCAAACATAAGTTCTTTTACACGGGGGAAATAAGATAATAGACAAACAAGTACTCACAAATATAAGCTGCACATTTTTTTCTTCCTTTTTTGCATCTATATGCAGTACAACATGGCTAAACCAAAGATGTATAATTCTAAATCCTTCTTGATTTATTTTGGGCACCTAGCATTTTTTTTTCTCAGGCCATCAATGGTTACTGAACATAGGGTCCATATTATAACTTGGATAACGTAAAGTGCTAATATCCAAAGCCAAGTAGAAGCCCATCAGGTGAGCTACGCGGCTTAAAGCCGGAAAGAGATATTCCGAACACAGCTTAAGCAACAAATCACAGCATAGAGCTTAAGCGGGTCTTTCTACGTAGAAATGACTAACTGTTCTATGTTCCGGTCCACCAGTTTGATAGATTCCCCTGTGACGGGCGAGAGCCCTCATTGTAACAAGAATTAAGAATCTCAAACTATTTTCCAAAAGTGGTAGATTTCCCTGAGACGTAACTAGATTACTATAGTGCTAACGTCACCTACTAGGTGGATAGTACGATCAGGACCTACTTACCATTTTTAAGCATTTTTTTTTTCATAGTGTTTACGACACAATTTTGACAGACTATCGCCATCGGGCAACCCGCTTTAATCAGCATAAGGCAGGGTGCAGGCGACATACAATATATCTTCTATACCTTTTCAAAGTGCTCTCTTAATACGGAGCGGGGCATAGCTCATTTTTTTTCTCTTCTCTGCCTCAGTCATTAGGCCCGATGAAGGAAAAATTGGCCAAGTTGAACTATATATATTGCATACATAGGCATACGTGACACGTTACACTGCCTGTAATATGACTTTTTTCTCACTTCCACAACAACACGCAAGCTAAAACGCTAACACACCGTAGGATGAACATCCCAGACTTTGGGAAAACCTGCATATTTTTGGAAATCACACAATCAGTTTACATTGCCACATGACAGTAAAACACTACTAAAAGAAAAGGAAATGATCCCGATGACAGACGTGGAAAGAAGGCCAAGAAATAGCCTTCAAACCTCACTGACCGCACCGGGATACGATCCTAACACTACCAAACTGTCCCGGAGACACAACCTGAATAGTGCCAGAAACAATTACTCTGGGTAAAAGACGGTCTCAAAACCCGCAACCTTCTGAATACCAAGAACATAAGGTCGGGTAGCTATCCAGTTCTAGAATAGAAAAATAGGAAGCTAAAACAGATTGGGACAGTTCCACTAACAGATGGTCATAAATGAAAAACAACAAAATCACCTCCGGCACATAGTCACCAAACAGGCGACTAGCGGCCCGGAGACACTCGTGTATAACGACATTTTGTACAATGGATAAGGAACAAATTCGACCCACGATACAGTTAACACAAAATTTGGGGACACAAATGTAGTTAATGAGAGGTTCTTTTACAGTGCGGCCAATGCATGTGAGATTTTCGAAGTGAAATGCCATGGCCTGTGGGTTGGATTCCACGTAAAACGGAAGTCCCGTGGCTCATGATCTACAGATTAACGGTCACGTTAAACTACAAGTTTCCTTCTTTTTTTTACAGTGCGAGAAGCACTACTCACAATTACACAGAGTGCAAGCAGGTTCCCACATACGCGTGCCGGAAACATGAGAGTAAGCAAGTAACAAATGAAAGCCCACGACATCGTAATTCAACACTATCGCGTCGGCGATAACACACTCCTCAATGGACAAGACTGGTCGGTACAGACGAACTAAGCCAACGCCTAGTAAACAGGAACAAACGCATCATTCACGTCCGATCCAAGGACCCTATAACTTCCAAAATTACACTACGAGGAGAGTTCAAAAATACGCAAACTCCTCACAGGAATGCGTACTTCCGTTTGCGCATTGCAAATACACAGTACATGTGCCATAATATATGCGGCACAGAGAGAGTCACACCAAGTCTTTACAGGCAACCGGGTCCGAACCCATGATCACACACCACGCTCGTACCAAAAACTAACTAACCAACGGTATTTTTGGTACGGGAAACACAAGCAAAATACATACAAGGAGCGCACAAAACATGAACAACGCAGACATAGAACACAGAGAATGACATGAGATCACGGGTTCCAATCCCAGTAAAAATTAGACACCAGGGAAAACAATTATCCAGGTTGCCAACCACACCGAAATTGGCCCATACAAATACATGAACAGGGAATACTACATTTCCTCCCGCCAAAAACCAGGCATAAAATTTCAAATACACCTGACATGGAAAATACATTTCCCAGACACAGCTAGGATAATTTCGTAAGACAAAAGTCTTATGAAATAATGGCCACACAACAGCATTAGCTAATTAGGGCGGATTGCCACATTAGTCCGGCAGGAATTTAGAACAATAACAGCATGGCATACGTGCAAGAAGGCACATGGCGACAGCTGACATACATAACGTCCCAGCCGGCCATTACACATACAAACCGCTGACTTGCAGAGGGCAGCGTATTACAACACTCCTGCCGACAGATTCTATTGTTATATCGGCAGTGACCATGAAATCACGAACACAAACCAATTAAAATACCATACATTTTTTAGCACTGCAAAAAAAAAAAACATTTATGACATTTAGCAATAGACAGACGTGACAGACCGAAACTTATCTTGGGCCCATAGGAGCACGTTCTCAAAGACGTTGACAGGCCACGGGCACCTCCCGCCCATACACGCGATACATATTACGACTTAGCCTGTAACAGACCAACCGTCCGCGTGGTGTAGCGGAACATAGGCACACACACACGCGCTCACTAATTAGAAGCGAACACAGACAGGGGCTCTGAGGAAACAAGACCCCCCCCCCAATAACTTCTTTTCGCGATTCTATTCCTAAAATAAATCATTCCAGGCGATTAGGACATGGCCAGTCGCACTACGACCACTGGCCACATTCACACTGCAAATGGCAGACCAGATTCGGTCGTGAAGCTTTACTATCCCAAGGCACGGATAGAAAGCAAACATGGACCAAGGGAGGATGACAGGAGAACAGGCTACCAGCGTACCACCTTACTCCCTTCCAATAACCTTCCCACGTCCAACACAACCAACGCAGACACATGAACACGACCAAAACAGCTACACTACATCACAGAGTATACACAAGGGGTTGATAGACTTCATGCGTCTAAAGAGAAGGCCTACTACGCCTTGGATCACGATGCTAGCACCTGAGTATTAGGGGTGGGTCGGCAAACATTAAATAAGCATAATGCGCATCTCCAAATGAGAGATGAGGCCACAATTATATATATTAACCATTCTTTGTTAATTAAATACTCCCGCATGACAGGGATATATTATTATTACGCCTCAGCATACGCCAATCCTTATATGAGTGCAGATGCCTCATTTCCAGATACCTGCATGAGTATCCCATCCATTTACCAGGGATATTACTATCAAACCTGCATGGAATTTTTATATTATTGCAATCCCGGGAATTACCTGCCCCAGTCCACTCATTGTAGGAGCAATCCTAGTAGCATTACCGGCTCAAGGCCACCATTTATTTGAGCCCAAAGATGCATAACCTCTTCCTACCATACTTTAAGCCCACTCTACAAATAACTACCCCCAGATCCTAATAACAGGGTATCTGACGACACAGACCCTACTAACCCCTCCATTAAGGTAAAAGGAGCATTATCGCTGGAAAGCTGACGTAGCAATAGTAGACCAGAAGTAGTCTATGTACTTAGAAGCTCTACAACCCCACAACACTTGAAATATTTTACATTTTACATTTTTAAATCATTTACAAAGGTTACGCCCATATTTTTTTAAAGGTAAAGGAATCTGAAACACTCTGATTGCTGATAGCGGCATAAGCCGAAGGCAAAAGTCACCACACTGGAGCAGAGCTGGGGAAGGTGATAATGACCCTTACCCCAGTTGGCTCAACAAATCACTGACTAGACCAAACAGACGAACCACGTAAGGTTGAAGCATTCGGGACCTGACACGGGCAAACGTCAAGATCTAGGGGTGCATCTAGCCTATCCCCCTTGTCGGAGACAGTTACACCCACTATGTGCCACGGTCGTTGAAGCCAAGACCTGCAGGGAAGTCTTTCTGAGGATGGTGGGAGAAATAGCCCACTCCGCGCCGAACTCAGGGGATGACTCTAGAGACGACCCCATTATGACTAGACTTTTAGTTAAAATTAAGTAAGTAAGGCTTCTACAGCGGGAAGCAAGGCTCCTGTGCGTTGAAGTGAAATACTACTGCGGCCGATAAAGGCGAAGAGATTCTATTACTGCGAAAAACAGACTACGATTGCCGATAAAGGCGAAGATAATATTATGCCATTGGACGACAATGTCCAATGCCCACATAAATGGCGACGCATCGGGCAGCCAATGGGCATTACGAGAGGGGCATTGCGGGCACCTCATAAGGGTTAAGTGGGCGGCCCAACTACGACAACGTATGAACGACAACGGCAACGAACAGGATGGTACAGCAGGCGAAACGGTTTTGCTTCGTGGCACCGTAAGCCGCCTGCGACTAGGTTAATACTAGTTGATAAGCGTCGACATCTAGAATTAAGGGAACGGAATCCGGCGACCCTAGAGACAACCGGTGTTTCTAGGACTCGTACGGGTGGTGTCCTGAGGAAGCAAATTGCCTCAGGCGATCGTTCTGGTCCAAATTTTAGCTGTAAGATAGTTGCACTTCGGTACGCAACTTAGGATTAAGCAAATTCTCTAACCGCTGTTGCTAATAATGGCACAGCACATTTCGGCAATAGAATAAGGCCACCCTTTCGGTTTAGCAATAGCATCCATTTTTTTTCTTAATTAGTAAGATAAGTAGTGTTAAGATAACGCCGCTCGGCGCCTGATGACCCACAAACCCGCCATCAGGGTAAGTCCGACAACTCATGACAACTCATGACAACTCATGATAACTCATGATAATTCATTATAATATAGCATAAGCCTACATTTAAGGCAATTTTTTTTTATTATATATATAGATTACGGTAGAATATCTCGGCACTTGGTGACTAAAAGCCCGTTACCAAGGTAAGCCCGACAACACTAGGTTAAGATAGGTTAACATAGGCTAACCTAGAGTAAGTTAGACTTCAGTGGCGCCACACTTAGCTTACAAATTAAGCGCTACCAATGAAGGTTATATATATACATGTAATGCATTGCAATGTATTGTAATGTCTTATTAATGATTAATCCACTTTCACCCACACAGGAAGACCACGGAGCAACGAGGAGATGAACATTTTTACATGGATACATTTTTTTTGATTTACAGATAACCAGGAGCATAAATATGTCTGTGGTAAATATATTACCCACACCAAAATACACATACCTTCATCTATGTCACACACAAATACACTACTCATCAATTTTAGTTGCACCCTTAAAGGTGACAACGTCAGCGGTCAGCGGTGGACAGCATACGTGGGATGATGAACATCGCTGAACGCAAACACATTCAGCATACGCAAATGAAGCGTTACTTCAGGCTCGAAGGGCGACACGGAGTTTGTAAGTGCCGAACCTTCGACCCTAAGGTGGAATTCCGACCCACGACGGAAAACCACGAGGTTATATGATAAGTACAAGGAGAGAATAGTGGACTAGCCACTAAACCGCACCAGGAACGGCCGAATAGAGAGCGGTAGTCGAGGCATGATGGTAAGGTGCGCACAAAGAATAAGAGGTATACAATAACTGGCCATGTGACAGAGCTCTACAAGGTATATATGATAGTTGATAATTGTAAATTGTAAATTATTTTGTATTTTCTCGCCATATCATACAATTGAAAGGTTCCACAAGGGTGGCCAACATACCTATACATACAGGGTACCAACATGGCAACCATTATTTTTCGATGTTCATCATTATTACTATGTTTACTATGTTCACTTATAAATCGTCAGGAATAGTACAAATATAATGATTATTATTATTATTATCAGGTCATATCTGTTATCATTATCAAGACCACCAATGTATACAATATCTATGCTTTTGTTTTCTTTCATTTTTCTTTCTTCTAACTTCCCCATTTGTCAGGCTGTTCCGTTTTATCCCAAACCAATAAATGCACTTTGAATATATCCCTTAAATTATACCCTGGAACACCCATTTTTTCTATTCTCTTCTATCTTTCTTATTGCAGGGAGCACTTTTTCCCCAAAATAAAGCCAGACGGCACAATTCCTCGTCTAGCTGGGTTTTTCCTCCCTGCACAACAATGTAACGGATAAGTATCAAAACCATGTTTTTTTTCTCCTTCTTTTTGAAACTTGCAATATGCCAACAATGGCAATGTCAATTTTTTGTTAATGTCAATTTCCATTTTTACAATGCCAATGTCACTGTTATATATATATGTACATCCCATAACCCTCCCCTCTGAACACGAGCTGATCTCACACCTACACTTCAACACGACATCACCCATTCTATACGACGACGACGACGACAAGGAAGACACCAACAGAAGATACGAGGGGGCTTCAAGAACAACTACATCAACATCCCAACCTCAAGTTCCGTTCCCGTTCGCGAGGCCGCGAACAAATGGAGGAAGACGCTTGTACAGCCCCCCAGGGTTCTGCATCCCTTGGAGGACATCCCCCCATCATCTATTTAAATCACCCTTAACTGGCAAATCTGGTAAGGCCAGAACATATCAATTAACACCGCAATGGCGGCTAGCCAGTATGGAAAGCTTAACCAATAATTGCATCACTACCACAAACAGCGACACACAAACTAACTAGGTCATCTAGGCAGCAGAGTGCTGACAGACAAACGCCGAAAGATATAAAAGGGAGCCTTATGTAGGACAAAGCTCTCCATTACCAGTCTTACAGTGCAGCGGCCGAAGGCTATCGTCGTTATCCGCAGGTGAGTCAGACGTGTTCAGATCTCCTATAATTTGTAACCTTTATCCCCAAATTGTACACTCACATTGTAACATCACTACATCCCTTAAAAGGGACTCATAATTCATTATTACTGACCAATAAATACTTGGTCAGTACATTACACCTGCATTACTGTGTACACGCTTCTTTACGCCCTAACTCCCTTCCTGAACTCTCCGTCACTATTAGACGTGACTTATAGTAGCCCGATACTTGCTAGTGCAAGCAGCATTGTATTCCCGTACCGGCCTGCCTGCTAAGAGCAGTGCGCGCCACATCGCTGACACGAGCACGTTCAGTTATATAACAAGCAGCCAGCTGGACGACCAGCACGTTGACCTATACGTCAAACTCCATCCCCTAAGATACATCTACATCCTTTATAGGAGCACCCTAACACTAAACAACACTCTACACTGGTCAGCTTGCCCGACTACGGGAAGCTACCCCCTCTTTAGGCACCTTCTTCTAAATCAACACAATAACTCTTCCGTTTTAGATCCTACCACCCCCAAACAAGGGATCTAAAACACTATATAAGTTACTCCAAATTAATCTAAAATGTCAGGTAATATAAGTGTGCATAGTTTAAAGCTGTCGGCTTGCTTACTTTCTGATATATTACTATTTGGATAAAATAATACAGAGAGCATTTATTAACAGTTGGCAGCCCTGCTGGCTCTTAAGAATACGCTCAGTTATATCTGTTTATGTCCACATATTACATACAAAATTTGGTTGAAATCCAATTGAGAGTGCAGAAGTTATTTGCATTTAAAAATTGGACCTATCAGAAAGCTTAAAATTATTTCGGCAACATTGTCATGTATGGCCTCCTGGAAATTAAACTAAAATAATATTATCTACATGTGTGCCAATTTTGGAATAGCTCCCATGCATACCTTCCAGGATATCCAACATGGAGCTCAAATTTCTAGTGCATTTTTTCAGCAGTTGGTAGCATTGGCATTATTTTCAAATACGGGCTTGAGATATTCCGATATACATCTTTACTAATACTAAATTTGGTTTCGATTGCTGCAGCCGTTTAGGAGTTGATAGGGGGGACACACACACAGCCAGTCAGCCAGACAGACAGAAGGACAGACCGACAGACAGACAGGCACACATTTTCCCGGATCGATCTCATAAGGCTACTTTTTCCTCATTTTTGCAGAATGTGAAAAGTAGGCTAATAATAATAATAATAATAATAATAAATACAGCCTCTTAATCCCCTAAGGGCAATGGCCTCCTGGCATTTCGCTCCATTACACTCATTAGGAGAGCACTCCTAAAGAGTAGTGAGGCACCAAGTGGCTTGTTAGTCTCTGTTCTTGAATTGTTCTTATAGCTATTGATATATCTATTCCTAACCTAGTTACAGTATTCTCTATGTTATGTATTCTTGTTCATATATCTAATATTTGCAAAATTGTTAATGTTCACTTTAGTTTGGTAGAGTTTTAACTGTCCTCAATGCACTATCACTTTTGTATTTAAGGGTTCACTATGTTGCACTGAGTTGCTCCTCGCATATACTGTACTAAGTTTTGAAAAGGAGCTTCTCTAGGTTCTTCCACTCTCGCCTGTCTCTTGCTCCTCTTGTCCATTGTGGTCCGGCCAATCTCTTGAATGCGTCAGTTTGATTGTTATACGCAAAACTCTTTTTGAGAACTGTATATTGGACTAGGGAAAGTGTCTTGAAATCTCAAAATTCTAAACTAAGAACGCCATATTTTCTTAAAAAATGTATACCACTAATGGATGGCTAATTTAAGTAGATACTGCTAAGTTTAGGGCTTGTTTTTTTTTGCTACCTGTATGATAAAATATCATTTGCCGTAGGAATTCAACTGGTTTGATACTGAACCCATGTACTGCCCCCGGAAATTGAATTATATTGAGACCACGATGGCTGTATTGGCAAATATGAGTAAAGTTATGAATGTCATAGTTATGACGTGGATATTCATGACGTAGGCACGGATGACGCAGATTTCATGCCAGTAGGCTGGTTGAGCCGAGATTCTTGGTGACGTCATGATTTTGTTCGAGAAAGATCTTAGATTTACAACGCAGTCGCAGGAAACAAGGTATTGTGCTAAGGAAGAAGCTACGCTATTGGAGGAGAGACTCGAACCAATGAACGACAGTTTGGAAGGAAGACGGAGATTGCTGAAACTACGATATTTGTTTACTTTTGGCATGCAGATTTGTGTAAATCTATTTTCAGTTATGGCATTGATTTGGAATTTTGAAGAAATTAATTTTGAGTTTTTGAAATTTGAAAATCCGTCAAGTATAGCCAAAGTTAAAACTTCCAGCAATGACGCAGCAACAGGCTATGGAAGGGATGGATACGCCCCTTAAGAAGTTGATAAAAGGTCGTGCACAGGATAGAGGAGCTCTCATATCTCAGATCTCAGAATTCAGAACTCAGATCGCATATGTCAGATCGCATATATATTTCTGGTGATTGATAGTTATTTTCAAGTGATTCAGTGAAGAAAGTTGTCTTTAGCGAGGTTAAAGCCTGGCGCATCGAACGAACTCGGAGCAGTTCCATTTTACGCTGCTCGAAACTAGGTGAAGTTGAAACGCTCACATTAACGTTTCCACCAGTCAAGATATCAAGTGCTAACTTCAGCCTTTATGATAATTCTATTGGGCAGTATAACATTGAGGTGTATAGAAGATTTGAACGATTTCACAATTATACTTCGAAAGATATTGGAACTTTTAGGCTGCTAACAAAAGTGATTTTCTCGCCACAGGAGAAACACTTTTAAATTCCACATTATACACTACGGCTGACACGTGGAGTGCAACAGTGATATTGGAGAATACGTTTGGTATTACAACGATACATTCGACTATGGAACATTATAATCTTACAGTGCTTTCAATGATTATAACAGCAGTTGAGATGGAAGGCTAAGGTTTTAATGCAATTGGGACATATATCATTGGAGTAAAGTAACAGCATGGAACTTCGTTAATCGTCTTTCTACAAAAGCGAGCATGTAGTGAACATCCAACTACACTCATGCATCGTGAATCCATCGCTGAATTATACCAGATAACAGTGGAAATATTTTCATACTCCACAACTATGAATATTTCTGCGGAAATAACTACATTAAACTTCATGGCGAATTCCTGCAAGAACTTCAGAGAACTTTCAAGAGAGGCCAGGGTTGTCCCGGCGCACAAAGAAGAGTTTTGCCGGAAGGATGTTTTTCGTATCCACGGAGCAGTGCAATTTCGGAGGAGGAAGCAGTTCGATTCTCCGAGGACGCTGATTCCAAATTCGAGGACGGAGCACATCTTCACGCTGGTGAATTGGAACCAACAGCAGTTTTCTTTGAAAACTTTCCTCTGGAACTTCAATCAACAGATAAGGTAGTCGTGAACGTTTCTTGTATTATTTGAGTCTTGTAGCGATATATGAGCAACCATTCTTCCCATATTTTCTGTCCTATCTTTTGCCCCATTTTCTTGATTGATATTTCTGTACTCAGTACACTTCGATGATTTATGCCTTTTTCTTCGATTTTTGAGACATTGCTATGTCATTGGCATACTTAATAATTTTGGATCAGTTGAGACTGATGATTTAGATTCTTTCAGTAATTTGCATATTTTTGTAGTCACGATTTGACTGTAAAGTTAACGATTTGCTATGGCAGATTTGAATTCAGACAGCGTGTCACTTTATTAAAGTAATTCTATTCAGTAAATTACTTTGACCAATTTTCTGTCATCCTCAAGAAAGAAGAATGATTAAAAGATTTTAGAGCGTTAAAATCTATTTCGATATCGACGATCTTTGATTTACTAGTCGTCTTATGAACATGATTGCAACACAGACATTTATCATTGCATTATAGACAATTTTATGAAATATGAACTTTTATTTCGATTTATTGAATACACTATAGTAATGAACATTTGATAGGAGTTTTTCTCAATTCTAGATTGGAACAATAATGTTTGCATTCCACAATCTAATTGTGTTCTATTCGACTATTTTGCAGTTTAGTTGAACTTTGTTTGAAGATAGTATTTTTATACTGCGTTACTTTGAAGATCTTAATCTCAATTTTGATAGACCAGGCAGGAGTGTCTAATCGTATTTGCTATTAAATTTATTTGTGATTGGCAAACTTTTACTTCATATCGATTCATGAATGAAACCCACGAAGGTTAAATAATAACAGTCATTATTACAATTGATGAATATAAGAATTTTTAAAGAGGAACAATGGATGTATAATCGTTAGTTCAGTGGACGTGTAAAAGTCGCTGTTGAATAATGCCCTTGAATAATGAAGGAGGTTCCCACAATAATTAATGAAGTTGACGAATTAATAAGTGGAGGTTTTTGTGTGTAGTTTGGAAGATTTTTATGCCATATATATGAAGATATATGATGAATTTTGGGCCAATTGTTGTGCATTTTTGTGCGTAATAAGCGAAGTATTTTCCCGCTGATTGTATTGTTCGTGTTCTTTGAAAGATTATTCATATGAAGATACTGTTAAAATTAACAAGAGTGTTAAATAATTTGAGATAAAGATTTTGAATGGAGGTTACCGTCACAAATATTAATAATTATTATTAAACCTTATTAAACCTGAATTTGACAGTTAAATATAACTAACCTTCATTGGTCGATTATATCATCACGATTTGAGTAATTATCAACCGGATAAACGTATGGTTTGTTGTATTCCTTGTATAAATAATATAAACAATTAATATTGTAAAATAATTATGTAAATATCTTTGTTAAATAATTTGAAATGATAGTGAGTAATAGAAGCGTGTATAAAATTTTCAATGGTCATTTGACATTGTTATAAACAATTTATTATTGTTATAAATAATTAATGAACTTTTGGTTATTAACATTTAGAGTTTTTTTTATACTCTAAACAACGCAAGTTAAGCCAGTGGCTTGAACAATTAATCGTGATTTGGGATTGTTGGAGTAATCCACTGGTGTTTGAATGAAGCATGTAAGACATTTGCGTGATAATATTTCAGTTGAGATGTGAACATTTACGTGTTTGAAAGGGAGAGCCGAGCTCTGAGGTAACACGCTTATGCTAAGGTCGAACGAACGGGAGTCCGCTTTGACAATGCAGGTGCATTGCAGCTGGCCCGGACAACTGTTGGTGTATTCTTTGAATACATGGTACCTGAGATATAATTTTTATTGCTCTTTGCATGTTCATTTCTTCCTTCTTCTTTGTCAAACACCAACAGTGATCATCTGTTTTCTCCTTGTTGGGCATATCTCTTATGTCTTCATAAGTATGTTTCAGATATATAACTTCTGTGACCCACCTAGCGTCACCTCGCAGCGAATCTCTGAAGCTCCTCAATTCTTCCTGGTGCTAGAGGACTTACTTATCCATTTGGCCACCAGATCCTGTTACCATCGTCAGCTATTTTCTCCTTGAGCAAGAGGACTACGTCTACTTCTTTACTCACCATGCTGCGCTAGTATCATCTGTTATCAACTCTTAGAAGATCAGCTCAGCAAGAAATTAATTTTTTGTATCAAAGTTGGCAATGTTTATATGTTCTCCTTTTGTCTCCTACCCCCCCCCCACTCCTTCCCCCTTTTCTTGGTCCTTCCGTGCTCCGTTGAGCCGCTCTCACTTCTTAGTCTGCAGTTGACTCGTTCAGTCAAAGCTCCGCTCGAGCTTGCCTCCTCAAACCAAGAGGCTCACACTCTTCTACGCCATGTTGGCAAAGTATTAGGAAACTTCAACTTCAACATGAAATCAAGATAAGTACCATTTTAAAGGTTTTAACCTCATCTTCATCATTTTATCTACATGCTTTTATAGATTATTTTATAGACAGCGTGAGATTACTTGTGGGGCGGTAATCATTCTTCGCGAGATTTGCCATGTTGAGCTTCTGCTTGTATAAGCCAACCTTACTAAAAAAGAGCTTTTCTTAAGCTATTTAAACGAGAAATCCTCTCGCTACGTGGGATATTATTTAGTACCCGCTGTCTATAAATATAAAGCTATTTCCTCCGTTGGATTTTCTCAACCCCATTTTCTGCTAAGGTTGTTCTGGAACCTTCGAGATCTTGTTCTCTATCTGCGAGTCTTGCCGTCAAGTATTGTTCACGCACTTGTGAAAATGCTAGTTAAAGTGAGGAATCTTCCTCACAAATTTTTGCAATAGCTAACTTTCCTCCACCGCTGGAACCTCGGGAACATTCTATGGCGCATTTAATTGTAAATCACAACTTTTTCAAGAAATAGACTCTCACCTATATAGTGCAATCAGTTATTTCCATAATTGCAATAACTTTCTTTTTCATGAACTTTAGTGTTTCTATAGTGAACTTTGCATCCATCTTCATAGACTATAGTGATAAACAGTTCATTTTAAATATCATGGTGGAGGTTATTGTGAGGGCATACTTTAAGTGATCCAGTTGACAACCCAGTCCCCGAGATAAATTTAAGAGGTAAGTAAAGGTAAGTATGAACCCCCGTATATTTTGGTGTGTTCCACAATAATTTTCTTGTTAACTATTGTGCTCTAATCTCGATAGTATCTGTCAGTGCCATTTTCATTGATGTAGCTATGCCGGCGCGTTTGATTATTGGCAATCCGATTGAGGGGGCGGATATCTGACAGCCTACTATCCGGGTTATCGGGTACAGTAGGATTGGCACCGCAATTCGGTGGGGCTCGATTGTCTCGATTGGCACGTTCGACTGAATAACATTGGATTACCAAGTTATTGCAGTAGAATTGACACCGCAATTTTTGTAGAGTGTTCGAATAACATTGGATTACCAAGTTATCGATGTCAAAGGGATTGTGAAGACTCAAATAAAGAGGTTGATTCTTTGTTAGATGTCTTAGCCAATTGTAGAATTTGAGAGTGTGATTATATAGGAATTAAATGTTGTGTTGTATTAGGAAAATTACACTCAGAAAAGATCAGATCTTATACAACTTGAGAGAGGTTAAATAGGCTGGAAACTTAGAAAAATCGCCTATGATCGGGAATCTTATTTTATTTGACCGGCTTATGACATGTGTAGTCATATTAAAGATAAAATTAAACTATTTGGATTGTAAATGTAAATTATTTGTGTTAGGATATTTTAAAATGAACCAAAGAAACTTGAACCTGTGCTTAAGTTTATTTCAACATGAAGTGTCTACGAAGGTTAATTATAAGGTAATTATAAGTTAGATTTAAGACAGAAAATTGCTCAAATTTTATATATGGTGAAGAATGTTGCTCAGATGTTGTTATTTTGCTCTGTTTGATGTATGTCCCTTAAGCAGTTTATTATTGAAATATTATTGAAATGGCAGATGAAAGTCTGAGAAAAATGTTGGAAGAGATGGAAGTTAGGAATGCTAGCCGAATGAAGCAGATGATGGAGGAGAATTCTAGTAGTTTGTCAGCTAATTTGTCTATTAGGCTGGATGAAAGTGTGAGGGAGATGGAAGCTAGAAATACTAGTCGAATGCAGGAGATGATGAAGGAGAATGCTAGTAATTTGTCTACTAGGATGGATGAAAATTTGAAAGCTATTCAGACCACTTCTGCAAACCTAGAAAATGATATGTCGTGTTTACAGATCAGTACCCAGGGAATCGAGAATGCTGTAACTGACATGCGCACAGACGTGTCCAATGTGCATAAAGATGTGTCTGTTGTTAAAATTGATGTGTCTAAGGTACAAAAAGATCTTACCATGTTGAATCTTGATGTTGCTAATGTCCGGGGTGATATTTCATGTGCTAGAGCTGAAGTAATTGTTGTAAGGAATGATGTTGCTACTGTACAGGATAAAGTAGAAGAAGTTCAAAGAGAGGTTAGTAATGTTCGAACTGATGTGTCAAATGTTCAAGTTGACATCAATAATATTCATTCAGATGTTAACGATATGCAAAGCGATATCAATAAAATACAAGTAGAAGTCAATACTGTTTTTGTAGACATTGCTAAAGTTCAGACTGATGTTAACAAAGTTAGGGAAGAAATTGAAACTTCAAAAACCCTTTGTACTCGAAACATTAGTGCATTAACAACTCGATTAGTTGACGAGTCTGTTAGGACAACAGCTTCTTTAGCTGGTTTAAAATACGATGTAGAGGTCATGAGAACCCAAGTATTAGATCACAATCGTTTACTTAAGGAAGACATCGAAGTAGATATTGCAGAAATGTTAACTGCAAATGTAACAGTGTGGAAAGATGAATGGGACAGGTCAAGTGGGGAACATGTAGAACAGATTCAGGAGCGAATTGAAAGAAAACTTGCCAGTACACAAGTAGACATTAATAACGAAGTAGTTCAGATTAGGAAAGACTTGAATGTAAGGATGGATTCGCTATCCGAAAAGCAGGTAGAGGATAGAACGCAGATAGGTCAGGACGTGAAAACATTAAAGGAACAAATTCATAAGGTTGTCTCTGATGTTAACGAAACTACGAGTAAACTGCAGAATTTGAAACTAGGAGAAGCTAGCATGATGGAAACCTATAAGGAAGAGTTGATTAGGAAAGTCATCACGGAAATCACAGACAAGGATACCGAAGGATTGACTGGTGAAGAGGAGAGAAATTACGTGAGAAGAGGTAACCTTAATACAGAAGAAAGAGATATTAATCCTGAGGAACGTATATCCAGATTCAGAGAAGAAGAAGAGGATCGGAATATGGAACCCGAATGGAAGTATCGTGATAATGGGAGGAATTATATGGATTCATATCCGAGAAATGTGACAGTCATCCGGAATTTTGAAGACAAACCTCAAAAATTTAGCAACACTGATAGTCTCACACCGATCGAATATATCAGGAATCTTAAAGACTACTTCATAGAAGCCCACATTCCTAGAGAGAGAGAGACGAGAATCGTAGAAAGATTTCTAGCTGGAGGACCCCTCGAATGGTTTAGAGCATTTCGGTACACTTTCAGCAATTTTGACGAATTTGCAGAGGCACTGATTAAACGATTCTGGTCAATAGAAGCTCAGAATTCACTAAGAGCTGAGGTATACTCGAGGAAGTATTCAGGTACTCTTCCAACACGGTACGCTGATTTCTTTACGAGTCAACTATCACGCTTGAGATTTTTGCAACCCCCATTGTCAACAGAGCAGTTGATAGATGCGATTTCACGTATGCTGCCTGTAGAGGTAAGGAGACTGATCATATCGTCAAACATTAGAGATTTGACAAGTATGGACGAATTGTTGAGAAGGCTTGACTACACGAGTCCAATGCCAAATTTGGTACAAAAAGGTCAGAGGCACGAATTCAAAGACGTTAATACGGTCTATATGGATCAAGTGCAACAAACTGATAAGCCTGAGGAAGGAAAAACTGAAAATGTAGGTCCTCACAGGAATAATTATTTCCGCAACCACAGATCCCAAGGTTACCGTCCATATCAGCAAAGACGAGGCTGGAGTAATAATAGAGGGAATTACAACAACGGAAGAGGTAGATACTACAACAATGGTTATAATCGAAATTATAACAGAAATAACCAGAACCAGAATCAGAATCAGAATTCTCAAGGTCAGGTTATGACACCCGACAAGTATCAAGAAAGAGAGAAAGAAAGTCAGCAGTATCTGAAGGAATTACGAGAGAAGGAAGCTGAAAATCAAAAGAAAAGACAGGATGTAGTGATCGATCCTGGTCCTTCTACAAGTCAGCACGGGAACTTTGAGATTGGTAACACAAAAAAAAACGCCGATTTCTCAATGACAGTGAGAAACCATGAATACATTGCCACACCACACTTGATTACCATTAACGAAATTTACGAAGTAACTGATGAGGATTTATTAGAAGAGAGGGGAATCGTTAAAGAGGAAAGACCATGTGCATTACCTATTATTTCTGTACTGATAGATGGCCAACAGTATAAAGCTCTTATGGATGCTGGTGCAATTATTTCGATCATCTCTGATGAATGCTATCAAAGTCTGTTAAAAGGAGAAAACATGACAGTTTTACCAGTTTCTACCGTCAAAGTGAGAGGAATTTTCCAAGACAAGGCAGTGAAATGCAAGATCCAAGTGCTGTTGAACTTTGAAATTAATGGAAGGAATTATGAACACATCTTCATTGTGGTTAACAAGATCCATTTCGATATTGTGCTAGGAATCGATTTTATATCGAAGGTTGGAGCCATTATTGATATGAACAATAGAAGTATTAGCTTTAATGATGGGTACATGATCACAGAAGAGATCGAAGAACAGGACGTGAAAAACAGTCTGGAGATAGACCTTAGGGAAGAAATTTTAAATACCATTATTAACGACGTAGAGAATACAACAGAAATACCCAGTAGAAAAACTGAAGGATTTGAAGAAATTCAGGAGGAATTTGAAGATTTGATAAAGGAATTCCAAGATATTTTCGATGAAAAGCCTGGATTGATTAAAGACTATAAGTATAAGATAAGGCTGACCGATGAAACCCCTTACCAAAAGAGAATATACCCCATACCTGAGAAATACTATCAAGAAGTACGAGGGTTGATCAGAAAAATGGAGGTAGACGGGATTATTAAAAAACAGGCGTCGTCTTACATAAACCCCATCACTGTAGTGAAGAAAAGTAATGGTCAGATACGTCTTTGTCTCGATGCTCGGACCATCAACTTGAAGATTCTTCCAGAAAATGACCGACCACCTAAGATCAGAGATCTGCTTAGAAAGTTCAAAGGGAGAGCATGTTTTAGCGTTCTTGACTTGACATCGTCGTTTTACCAAGTTCAACTGGAGGAAGAAAGTATGCAGTACACTGGATTCCTATTTGACCAGACGTCATGGGTCTTTGTGAGAATGCCTTTTGGAATGGTCAACAGTGGACCAGCACTCATTCGAGCACTTGATAGCAAGCTCACTGACGAAGTAAAGGAGAATGTAATCTGCTACATTGACGATTTAATTGTATCTTCACCCAACGCCGCAGAACATTTAGTGCACTTGAGAAAGTTGTTTGAAAATTTAAGGGAGGCCAATATCAAGGTCAATTTTGGAAAATGTCAATTCTTGAAGAAGGAGATCAATTACTTGGGGCATACCATTGATAAAGATGGATATCATCCAAACATGCAGAAAGTAGATGCGATCACAAGATTCCCAAAGCCAACTAAGGTGAAACAAGTCAGAGAATTTGTAGGCGCATGCCAATTCATTAGCAGCCACTGTCCGAGATACTCTGAAATTATGGCTCCTCTGTATGATTTACTCAAGAAAAATAATAGATGGAAATGGAGTACCGCAGCAGATGAGGCTTTTGAGAAAGCAAAGGAGATGCTCAGAAACAACGTCAAACTGGAGTACCCAGACTTTGAGAAGGTGTTCTATATAGAGTCTGATGCATCAAGAATAGGCATTAGTGCAGTCTTATACCAAAAAGACGAGGCAGGCAACAAGCACTACATTGCGTTCACTAGTCGGAAGTTAAAGAAACACGAGGAAAACTACTTTACGGCAGAACTAGAAGCGTTAGCTTTTGTAACAGCTTTGCAAGCTTGGAAAAAATGTTGCTGGGACATAAGGTTATCATTATTACAGATCACAAAGCACTTCAGTTTATGTCTAGTGATAGATTGACACGTTGGGCTTTGTTCACCCAACAGATTAATGTCACTATCATCCATCAGCCTGGGAAAGATAACTTACTGGCTGATGCTTTATCACGTAACCCTATCAAAAATGTGCAGATACACCATGTACAATTGGAGCAGCAAGATCAAGAGACCGTTAGGAGGTTAGCCCGAATCGGTGTGTCACAGAAGAGACACGCTCCAATCAGGAAAATGTACAGGTTTCTTAAGGGTTACATGGACAATACTGATGTTGACTATGCAGCTACACAGAGAGATTCACGACACTTTGTCTTGAGTGGAGACATCGTATGTGAGTATGCTGACTCTGCGCATACAAAGCTTCGAATAGTCGTGCCACCTAAACTTGTTGTCAATTTAGTGTGGGTAGCTCATCACGCAACTGGACATGCGGGTTTAGATAAAACTCTTGATACCCTTAAAGAGAGGTTTATTTGGACTAACATGCGTTCCAGCATTGCTAATGTCATTCGTTCATGTGATAAATGTCAAAGAGCAAAGTATGCTTCCGCTCTATTAAAAGGAAAACCTAAGGCGATGATTCCCTCTAAGCCGAATGAACTCATGGCGACAGACATATTTGGTCCTTGTCCGAAGGGATATCAGGGTAATCAGTATCTGTTGGTTACCGTGGATGTCTTCTCAAAATTTGTAACAATGAGTCCCATGCAAAAAGCTAACACGAGGAACGTTGTAAGCAGACTGGAACATGCTGTATTTCCAAAAGCTGGTAAACCAGAATATCTACTTTCGGATCATGGAGCTCAGTTTACATCCTTAGAATTTGCTGCAGATATGGAAAGGCTTGGTATTAAGCACATATTTTCAAGCGTGCGATATCCGGAATCGAATTCTTCGGAAAGATATATGGCTGAATTTTCGAAATTCTGTCGAATTTTCTGTCCGAATGATCATTCTGGTTGGGTGAGATTTGTACCCCTTATTGAGGAATGTCTAAATTCTACAGTGCAGGAGAGCACAGGAGAGGTGCCAATGAGACTCCATCTAGGAAGAAACCCGGAAAGGCCGTGGGATAATCTTTTTAACCACGTTCCTAGAGATCCCGACTTAGGAAGGCAGCAGAGAATAGACAGAGCGAAAGAACAACTCCAGAAAGCAGCACAAAAACGACTGAAAAGAGTAGCTGGAAAACGTTTTGGTGCTCCCTTAGAAATTGGAAATCTGGTATTATTACGCAGACCTGTCAAGGCTGACGTGGGTAAGAAAATCTATCCCAAGTTTGGAATCGTGTTCATGGGTCCGTTCAGAATTACGAATGCCTATGGAAACAACTGTTATGAACTTTACGATGATGAGAATAATGTCGTTTATGGCAAGTTCAATGCTGGGAACTTGAAGAGATATTATCCAAGAGTAAGCCAATAATAATTCAATTTCGTGTTCAAGTGAATTGAGATATCTATAACACAGAGTTTAAAAACAATTTGCAACTGTTTTTAAAACGTGGTGAAGGGAGAATGCCCCCGGAAATTGAATTATATTGAGACCACGTTGGCTGTATTGGCAAATATGAATGTCGTAGTTATGACGTGGATATTCATGACGTAGGCACGGATGACGCAGGTTTCATGCCAGTAGGCTGGTTGAGCCGAGATTCTTGGTGACGTCATGATTTTGTTCGAGAAAGATCTTAGATTTACAACGCAGTCGCAGGAAACAAGGTATTGTGCTAAGGAAGAAGCTACGCTATTGGAGGAGAGACTCGAACCAATGAACGATAGTTTGGAAGGAAGACGGAGATTGCTGAAACTACGATATTTGATTACTTTTGGCATGCAGATTTGTGGAAATCTATTTTCAGTTATGGCATTGATTTGGAATTTTGAAGAAATTAATTTTGAGTTTTTGAAATTTGAAAATCCGTCAAGTATAGCCAAAGTTAAAACTTCCAGCAATGACGCAGCAACAGGCTATGGAAGGGATGGATACGCCCCTTAAGAAGTTGATAAAAGGTCGTGCACAGGATAGAGGAGCTCTCATATCTCAGATCTCAGAATTCAGAACTCAGATCGCATATGTCAGATCGCATATATATTTCTGGTGATTGATAGTTATTTTCAAGTGATTCAGTGAAGAAAGTTGTCTTTAGCGTGGTTAAAGCCTGGCGCATCGAACGAACTCGGAGCAGTTCCATTTTACGCTGCTCGAAACTAGGTGAAGTTGAAACGCTCACATTAACGTTTCCACCAGTCAAGATATCAAGCGCTAACTTCAGCCTTTATGATAAGTCTATTGGGCAGTATAACATTGAGGTGTATAGAAGATTTGAACGATTTCACAATTATACTTCGAAAGATATTGGAACTTTTAGGCTGCTAACAAAAGTGATTTTCTCGCCACAGGTGAAACACTTTTAAATTCCACATTATACACTACGGCTGACACGTGGAGTGCAACAGTGATATTGGAGAATACGTTTGCTATTACAACGATACATTCGACTATGGAACATTATAATCTTACAGTGCTTTCAATGATTATAACAGCAGTTGAGATGGAAGGCTAAGGCTTTAATGCAATTGGGACATATATCATTGGAGTAAAGTAACAGCATGGAACTTCGTTAATCGTCTTTCTACAAAAGCGAGCATGTAGTGAACATCCAACTACACTCATGCATCGTGAATCCATCGCTGAATTATACCAGATAACAGTGGAAATATTTTCATACTCCACAACTATGAATATTTCTGCGGAAATAACTACATTAAACTTCATGGCGAATTCCTGCAAGAACTTCAGAGAACTTTCAAGAGAGGCCAGGGTTGTCCCGGCGCTCAAAGAAGAGTTTTGCCGGAAGGATGTTTTTCGTATCCACGGAGCAGTGCAATTTCGGAGGAGGAAGCAGTTCGATTCTCCGAGGACGCTGATTCCAAATTCGAGGACGGAGCACATCTTCACGCTGGTGAATTGGAACCAACAGCAGTTTTCTTTGAAAACTTTCCTCTGGAACTTCAATCAACAGATAAGGTAATCGTGAACGTTTCTTGTATTATTTGAGTCTTGTAGCGATATGTGAGCAACCATTCTTCCCATATTTTCTGTCCTACCTTTTGCCCCATTTTCTTGATTGATATTTCTGTACTCAGTACACTTCGATGATTTATGCCTTTTTCTTCGATTTTTGAGACATTGCTATATCATTGGCATACTTAATAATTTTGGATCAGTTGAGACTGATGATTTAGATTCTTTCAGTAATTTGTATATTTTTGTAGTCACGATTTGACTGTAAAGTTAACGATTTGCTATGGCAGATTTGAATTCAGACAGCGTGTCACTTTATTAAAGTAATTCTATTCAGTAAATTACTTTGACCAATTTTCTGTCATCCTCAAGAAAGAAGAATGATTAAAAGATTTTAGAGCGTTAAAATCTATTTCGATATCGACGATCTTTGAAATACTAGTCGTCTTATGAACATGATTGCAACACAGACATTTATCATTGCATTATAGACAATTTTATGAAATATGAACTTTTATTTCGATTTATTGAATACACTATATTAATGAACATTTGATAGGAGTTTTTCTCAATTCTAGATTGGAACAATAATGTTTGCATTCCACAATCTAGTTGTGTTCTATTCGACTATTTTGCAGTTTAGTTGAACTTTGTTTGAAGATAGTATTTTTATACTGCGTTACTTTGAAGATGTTAATCTCAATTTTGATAGACCAGGCAGGAGTGTCTAATCGTATTTGCTATTAAATTTATTTGTGATTGGCAAATTTTTACTTCATATCGATTCATGAATGAAACCCACGAAGGTTAAATAATAACAGTCATTATTACAATTGATGAATATAAGAATTTTTAAAGAGGAACAATGGATGTACAATCGTTAGTTCAGTGGACGTGTAAAAGTCGCTGTTGAATAATGCCCTTGAATAATGAAGGAGGTTCCCACAATAATTAATGAAGTTGACGAATTAATAAGTGGAGGTTTTTGTGTGTAGTTTGGAATATTTTTATGCCATATATATGAAGATATATGATGAATTTTGGGCCAATTGTTGTGCATTTTTGTGCGTTATAAGCGAAGTATTTTCCCGCTGATTGTATTGTTCTTGTTCTTTGAAAGATTATTCATATGAAGATACTGTTAAAATTAACAAGAGTGTTAAATAATTTGAGATAAAGATTTTGAATGGAGGTTACCGTCACAAATATTAATAATTATTATTAAACCTTATTAAACCTGAATTTGACAGTTAAATATAACTAACCTTCATTGGTCGATTATATCATCACGATTTGAGTAATTATCAACCGGATAAACGTGTGGTTTAATGTATTCCTTGTATAAATAATATAAACAATTAATATTGTAAAATAATTATGTAAATATCTTTGTTAAATAATTTGAAATGATAGTGAGTAATAGAAGCGTGTATAAAATTTTCAATGGTCATTTGACATTGTTATAAACAATTTATTATTGTTATAAATAATTAATGAACTTTTGGTTATTAACATTTAGAGTTTTTTTATACTCTAAACAACGCAAGTTAAGCAAGTGGCTTGAACAATTAATCATGATTTGGGATTGTTGGAGTAATCCACTGGTGTTTGAATGAAGCATGTAAGACATTTGCGTGATAATATTTCAGTTGAGATGTGAACATTTACGTGTTTGAAAGGGAGAGCCGAGCTCTGAGGTAACACGCTTATGCTAGGGTCGAACGAACGGGAGTCCGCTTTGACAATGCAGGTGCATTGCAGCTGGCCCGGACAACTGTGTTACTGAGGCCAAGGACGTTCCATAATAGCCTTGTGGCTATAAATAAAATGTGAAGTAAATAAACACGCAAAACAATTGATATATGTGTCTCATCCCAAATCCCGTCTCCATTCCATGTGCATTATTATTTTACGTTGCTATGAGCTTGAGAAAGCTGAAACATTATATGTAGAGAATACAGGTCCTACAGGAGGACATGGTTATGTGGTCGATGGCTTCTGATTGCCACGTTGATTTTGTTGTTTCATTTTTATTAATATTATTCTTTTTGTTAAATAAATTATTGTGCAGTTTAAAGTTTCTCGTCTCCGTTCTGGTTCATTTTAAATATCATGGTGGAGGTTATTGTGAGGGCATACTTTAAGTGATCCAGTTGACAACCCAGTCCCCGAGATAAATTTAAGAGGTAAGTAAAGGTAAGTATGAACCCCCGTATATTTTGGTGTGTTCCACAATAATTTTCTTGTTAACTATTGTGCTCTAATCTCGATAGTATCTGTCAGTGCCATTTTCATTGATGTAGCTATGCCGGCGCGTTTGATTATTGGCAATCCGATTGAGGGGGTGGATATCTGACAGCCTACTATCCGGGTTATCGGGTACAGTACCTTGGTCAAGCTGTATGCCTCTCACCAAGGCGGACCGGGTTCGATTCCCGGTTAATGCATGTGAGATTTTCGATGTGAAATGCCATGTCCTGTGGTTCGGATTCCACGTAAAACGGAGGTCCCGTGGCTTATGATCGCGAGATTAACGGTCACGTTAAACTACAAGCTTCCTTCCTTCCTTCCGGGTACAGTACCATTGGTTCAAGGGGTCGAATCCATGTATTATGGTAAAAAGAAGGAAGGAAATATACAGTCTTCAGTGGAACATAGAAAGATTTTATACGAGAGGGCGAGCATAACGTTGTGCAAGAAAGGAGAGCCCAGGTGGCCAGGAAATGATATCACGCATGACGCACCGATAGGAGCGAATCATGGCTATAATTAGAACGAGTGGAACTTTCCGTCGGAGTGACTGCGAGCATGTTTCGGAAATTGATCTTACGTTGCAGTAAATTGGCAACCTCGCAGTTGAGCAAGAAGAAGAATAATTAGATTTAAAGCACTTGCGAGCATATAATTAACTAAAGAAATACATCATTGTGAATCATTTCGGAATAGAGATTTTTGTGTGGAGAAAAAGGTTTTAATAATTGCCTAGGAAAGAAGTGCAAACGTGGCCATACGTCATTAAAAGTTCCCCGAGACCCGAGGAGGTGGGGATTAAAAATCAACTGTAACACCCACATATCTGAAGACCAAATTTTATTTAATATCTCAGAACTGTACGATCGATTTTCACGTACAAAGAAATCAGTTTACGTTTAGAAAACAATCTTTCCAGAGATATCATTTCCAAAAGTGTGCGACCATTACTTCAAAAGTTGGTTATGAAAAAGACAAGGATTTTATCGTTTTGTCGCCGATTTGTATAAAAGCCCTGGCAGGGCCATGCTAATCATGCAGTACTTACTAGACCTCGAGAGGTCGTGATACTCTGTATCACCAGCGTGCACCCGAAGGGAGTGGCCGAGAAGTATCATCATAGTATCGCCGTGTGAAGACTTAGGAAAATCCTAATACAGGATTTAGTTCCACCAGTATCAGTCTTATAGTGAAAAGTTCAGTATTACAGTCAAAGTAGGCTGCGAACTTAAAGAACAGGCGATAGGTCTTCAAATAACAGTTCATTTAAACGACCGAAAGTGTCGTAACGTTTTGAAGTACCATAATAGCGAAACAAACATTCTATCAATGTTAAAGAACCCGATCAGGGTCAGATGAAATAAGGGCCGCATAGTATTCTGAAAAGATAGGAATTAGAGAACAGAATAATCAGAAGGGAGAATTTAATTCTAGACGTTGTTTCAAGGAAACAAACGAACTATAAAAAGCACTAAGTTACATATTGAAGGAGGAGCATTAGATGCTAGAAAATAGTAGGTCACCGATAGAGTATTTGGGAGACCGTGAACAAGACAGACTTTCGCTAAACACACTAATAGTGTCTAGAAAGAAACAATTTCGAGCTAATAATAATAATAGCCGATCGTCAGGAAACCGGATTTGAAGAAGTACCATTCCAGGGAGGGGTAGAGTGTTCGAGACTTTCATATTCTGCTCAGATAGGGAGCCGACATCTACTAGTTTCACCCTTGGAGACGGGGAAGAGAGAAATCACGTGTGTAAAGGCTAAAATCAAAGCCTCAGTGATAAAAGCAGTGTATTGTAAATATAGGAAATTTGTGTTAGTGTAATAATTTTTCAGTAAATTCATTTGTGTATTATAAAAGAATACGGAATCGTATTAAAAATGTTACCAGTGTATAAGGTATATAAGTTATATGTGTGTCAAGAAATGTCAGTGTATGAAATGGAATTAGGGAAGATGGCTTAAACACATTCAAGTGGGCGACATGAAACATCGTTGGAAAATACGGTCCAGGACCGTCTTATCATGTGAGTAACCATTTCATTATGTCACGTGTTGGGAGATGTTTGCGTGCAATCCACCTGAGAATGAGATAATAGGGTTGTTTTTGTATAATAAATAACAGAATAATAACGCGATTTGAACAACTAAAATTGAGAAAATATAAAATGATTCTGTGAAATGAATAAATCCCTTATGGGAAATGTATGAAATAAAATATCAGTGTATTTGATAAATGATTTCATTATATGAAAGCAAGCGTAATAATAATAATAATCACAATTAGATAAATGAAGATTATGATGAATTATATGAAAGTAGTAGCTTTTGAGCTCCTTTAAAGGAATAAATACATGTTGTGAACATATGTTCTTAAGGTAAAGCGATTATTGTACGGGAGAGGATTAATATAAAATTGAGATATAGATCAAATGTGATTTTGAATTTATCATTTCTTTGAAGGCAATTTGGAAATAAAGGATAAGCGTAATGTATCGCATTGAAGTAAATTTGTCACGCTAGGAAGGCGTTGAACCTAAATATACTTGGTAAATTTAATTATGAGGGGCAGTTGGTCGTGGTAATTGAGCTATAGTAAGTCCTCTATATAGTGATGTGGATCACGAGGCCATGTGTGTTGTTGTGTTATAATAGGGTGCGAATTTATTGTATTATGAGCGCAGGTTAGAGGCCGAGGCCGCCCTAAGTCGCATTTATATAAGTCCTCCAGTATGGGATTGGTTCCCGAGGCAGTTGAGAGAGTCGAACCCCGATTCGTCGAGTTGTTGATGCCCCTAAATATTCGTTGTTGTATGTGAATTACTCTTACCCACCAATGAGGATACTTCATAATTAATAAATGCCAAGGCTACGAGAATGGTCTAATGAAAATAATAATGTTGTAAAGTAAGTGAATGAGAAGCCAGGCCTGTTCAAAGAACTGCCTTTAAGAAACAGCTGTGTTGAAACTAGGAGTAGCTCATCCCGTGGGGGCGACGGCCGTGAAGTCTCCCTCCCTACAATAACTCACGCTAAGTGTCCAGGCTAGACCCCTTGTCATTGATGTTGCGGTCGGTCGGGGATCCGTCTGTTTTGAAGTTATAGTACGCTAGCGTGTTTAGAGTTTGTTTAACGACCCGGTCTTCGAACCGAGGTTCTTGTAGTTGAAGATTACCGCTTGGAAGTTCAGATCGTTGCTTTCTTATGAGATAATGGTCTTTTAAGACAGATAATAATAAGTCCCTAATATAATGTTATAAGTATGATGTAATGATTCACGAGTTCAGTGAGGACAATTAGATTTCGGGAGTGATCTTAATTTTTGACAATGTTCAAGTAGTCTTCAGAAACTCGGGAGTGCGCAAATGTTTTCCCAATCACTGTAGTGAATTGTTGATTTGAGAGAGATGGTAACTGAGAACATTGTGAAAGCCCAAAGTTTAAGCAAAGTAGTAAAAGTACTTTAATAAGAATTATATATTGTTTTAATTATAAAATACTCATATGAAAGGAAGTGATATGCAGTAAAAGTGATAACACAGTTTATATTGGAAAGTATAGAGCCTATTGGAACTCTGAATTGTATGGAAATTTAAAAAGGACACTATATGGAAGTGAAAATAAGAGATATATTTGTTGGTTTATGAGAAACCATTTATTTATGATTTAACATCTGTTTTATATTGTATTTCTTGTTTACTTTGAACAAGTTAGAATGGGTCAGTATTTTATTTGTTTAATTTGTTGTAGCGCCATATAATTGGTTAATTAAATGTTTTAGAGTAGGAGTTGATTTTGTTTTTATTTTTGAAGTGTATCCTCTATTTAATCCAAAATGTGTAAGTCACAGAGTGGGAGAACATACCATAACCCCGAAAATCCCGATTTGAGCAATGCTGGCATACTGTGATTTGCATATTTTATGTTAAATGGGCACAATACATGAATCGCAGCCAATGGCCATAGCTGGGCATTTTTGATTGAACGCCCGAGTGCTCTTTAAAAATCTGACGACTTCGGCCGGGTTTGAGCCCGCGATCTTGAGCATAGCAGTTCAGCATGCTACCAACTACGCCACCGAAGCGTACATTTCCGATATTGTTTTTGGCATTAGATCTGTTTAAGTTAGGTGATCAGCTCTCGGCATTACAATAATGGATTGTTAGATTTAAAAATTAAAATAACATACTAAAACACTATTGGCGGCTTCGATAGCATAGATGGTAGCATGCTGAGCTTCTATGCCCAAGATCGCGGGTTCAAACCCAGCCGAAGTCGTGGGATTTTTTAAGAGTGTTAAAAATCGCTCAGTATGCCTTCCTTCGGAGGGGAAGTTAAGCCGGCGGTCCCATGTCGTAGATTTATGGTATGTAAAAGAACCTCCCACTAACTAAACTTGTGTCAAACAAAAATTTATTATTATTATTTATTACAGTATTATTATTGTAGGTTATGTTTGATTAATGCACTTAGGTTGCAACGTTCGCAACCAGGCGCTGGTTGCGATAGCATCTAGTAGTAGCCAAGTCCTCAGCTAGGTGTCGTGGACGGTAGCATTTTGTAGCGAAAGTAGGAATTAGGCCTACTTGAAATATCGTCTGTAGTCCTTGCAGATAAGACACACTAAATACAGCCATCACAATTAACACTCGTTATCAGACAGATTCTACACACACCCAAAGTACACGGGGCTACATGACGGCGTTGTCGCAGCCCCTACACTAAGGAACCAACCAACCAAACAAAAACCTATTCACAATGAAATCTTTGGAAAATTTCATTTACTCCAGCAAAAAAATTGTGCGCGTGAATTCACAATTCCTATTGGTTCACTCGAGTGGACCACAGCTCCTCTGCATTTGTTTCCCCCCACCTTATTATTTTATTGCTTCATTTCTGCTGCAATAGTATTTTTTGTAGTCAATGAGAAACTAGCGCACATAGAGTTTCTAAACAAAGATGCCGTGCGGACCTAACAGAGAGCATATGGTTGATTGTAACACGAGGACTGGCCCCAGAGTGTGTCGCTCCGTTTTTGTCGTAGTCGTACGGATTTTAATGACTTAATTTTACACCTGGTGTCTTCCTGTGAACTATTCCCAATATAGAATGAGGTTTATTTATATTTTTCAAATTTATCATTCAGAGAAATGGCAATAATTTACGTAACAGGATAATTGAACTTGATAGTGGCGGTAAAGCAGTCATCTCAATTTTTTGAACAAAGGAGCTGATGACTAAGGTGTCCCTAGACCCTAAACATGTATCAACAAAAACGTGAGCTATGTGAATGTGCTGCACCAAAATAGGTGGATTTTCCCCCTTACTTTGTACTGTACCCGTTACCAGCTACATCTGCCACTAAACCATCAATGTAGAAATCTCAACTTCGATACATCTGATTTAATGTCTTTCTGAATAGACATAACATCTGTTCTTAAATTAAGAATATTTTCTTCTTCTCTAATTTCTAAATCAATAATATTCTTCCTTAACATTTGCACATTTTCCTCTCCTTTCATTTCTACTGCTTTTATATCTAATTGTAAAGCCTTAAAGATTTCATCATTCTTTAATGTTAATTTATTCTCCAAACTAGTTAAATTGTTTTTCAACTCTGTGTTATTTTCTTCACTACGAGCTTGTAATCTAGTTTCTAACAATTTAAAACTATCCTTCAAGTTAGCTTCATTAGCTTTCAAATTGCTTTCAGTACTGGTCTGTAATCTAGTCTCTAATGATTTTAAATTTTCTTCATTGCTAGTCTGTAATAATTTTAATTCATCCCTACTACTGAACTGTAATCTGGTCTCTAATGACTTTAAATTATCTTTCAGACTATCTTCATTACTAGCCTGTAAAGCTTCCACATTTTCTTTACATCTAGCTTCTAACCTAGCTTCTGACTCATTTATCTGCTCTTTAACTTCTGTTTCCATTTTAGAAATAGTTACTGCAATACTAGACATGCCATTCTGTAACCCTCCTAACACCTTAGCTAAATCTTCCGGTAACATAATTATATTTTTCAATAAACGTTTTATTCAGAGACGTTAGACAACAACACATCACAATGTATCATTTCCTGCATTCACTTGGGTATAAGAAAAATGACTTATAACTAAACATGATATAACACCAATATGATTAACATGATCACTGGAATGGGCATACAAGTATATTGTCTGACTAAGTTTAATAAATTTTATAACACCATTAAATGAAATTGAGATCAATCTCTCCTTAATCTAAATCTGATGTGATTCCATAGAATAAACAAAATCGAAGCCCCACAGACGGGTAAAGCCAATTCTCCCTCTCTCTCTGTACCCGTTCGTCCTGGGGATGCGATGACCCATCTGCTATTACATCGCATTCCTGGATTTCCAGGACAGAGCGCAGTTAAATGAACCTCTAGTCAAATAAGGAATGTGTCGGAAATTCAGTTGAAATTTCTCAAAAGCAGAGGGTAACACGAGATAAAGTATCTCCAGGGTCGTTACGGGTTTAAATTTAATTAAAAAAATACAAATATCAATGGGCGCCATCAACTGAATACCTAGCAAACCACATCCTTCCTGGTTAAGCCTTAATTAAGACAAGGAAAGAAAAAGGAAAATCACATCATCATCAGATCACAACTAAGATAAAAACAAATTTATTCAACTTTGATAGTCAGACAGACATATTAAACACTCATCCTACCTAAGAGCATGGTCGAATGCCAACGTTAAATTGTCATTGTCCAGAAAATCGAACCATCTCCATTCTACTCAAAGTGTATTTAATCCACATAAAATTGGAAACATTTCTAAAGTTCTCTTGGGTTCTCAGGATCACCGTAGCACTATGTCTTTGCGTCACTGACATTCATGATAACTGAGACCTAATTTCTTTTTAAATTAACATCATGAATGTGGATGTAAAAAAAATATTATTAATCCGTCTAAACACACATATTATAAACACATATTTTAAATATCACATAATTTATGGCTTGCATGGCATTATTCAAATGCTGAATATGTTAGTAAAATGCTCCTAAACATCGAATAACTAATTTACACTATTTACACTGTCATTAATCATTGCTTATTTGTGAATCACAGAAAATCCACTATTCATTGGTTATAATTATCATCATCATCAAAATTAATTGTTTAATTCATCAACACAAGTTGCAATTCTTCAAATCATTTCTCAATTAAATGTATTTAAATCCATTTAAATTTATTAATCATCAGCTTCTTTAGTTAATTATCACCTTCCAATTCAGTTATTCATCATTTATTCAATTCATCTATTAATTTATTTAAATCAGCTTATTTATTCAATCTTTAATTCATCCATTTATTTAATTCATTGATCTATTCCAAAATTTAATTTATCAACTTATTTAAATTGTATTCATCTGGTTATTTAGATTTTTATTATTTCATCTAGTCATTCTGATTTTTATTTCATTAGGTCAGATCATTAATATGTTTAAACTTCAGATTATTATTTCATTAATTATTATTATCAGAAAATCTCGTATTATCAACATTATTTATTTGTTTAATTTCCTAACAAATTGTTTAATATGGTTTATAGAACGTTGTCTTACAGTTTTATCACTTCCAAGTTATATCTCGTATTTAATTATCATGCCAAAAAATATTATTGCCTTCACAAATTCACGTTGGATCTCACTATCCACAACTACATTATATATTTTCACTTTATCAAATATCACATTTGAATACCACAATTATTCCACAAAACTCCATAAATATTCAGCGCACAGCATGAATCTCAAAAATAACGCTAGACTGGGTTCGACAACCTCATGTCTGCTTCAAAATACATTAGCAATATTGCAACTTCCACTCGGCAACTTCCACAAAATGCCTATCACAAACTTCACTTAATCACGTTGCATGATCTACAAAAATACATAACTGGCTTCAAATTATCAACGCACACAGTCTCCAATAACTGTAATTAATCTGATCACATCTAGACAACTTCTTAAACAATTAGGAAAAATATTACCTTAGTAATCGAAATCAAATTCAAGATCTGCTTTCAAATAGCATAAATTATCTTTAAAATTCTCATAATTCACTTCACAGGAAAACACCAATGTGCTATAATCTCTCACATCGAAATATGCAATACTGATCTGCCTTAAAATAAATCTGACCATTAAGGATTCATCTTATAAGATTCAATTACTTTAAATCCTTCTCAAAGGTATCAAATTCAATCATAAAAAATATCAAAAGCATCAGCTGTATCAGCTGTTAACTGAAAGTACTCTCAAAAGAGTATAGCAACAAAATATTGGATTGGCAAACAAGAATTACAAAATGTAACCCTGCTGACATGTATTTTTAATTTATTTAACAAAATTCGACTGATATGTGACTAGTAGTTCCTTGTTTGATCCTCTTACAATCTCAAGTACACTCGGATGATAAAAATGAGTTCCTCAATGGCAAGTAAGATGAGTAACCACCACACGATCGTATAAATACGAAAGGCCTTGCCCCGTCGTCTAACATGATAATGCCCTGAACGATGGGTAAAGATGTGTACCACCACGCAATCGTATAAATACGAAAGGCCCCATCTCGTCGTCTCATGAGTGAATGTACCAGATTGGAATCAACAAGTCTCTAGTTGTCATATAAAAGCGATATTCATTCACTTGAGTGAATAACATCTTAATATCTCCAAACAATCCAATGGAAAAAAATCCCTACTGATGAATAATACACACTCGCTAGTATGCAATGAACTGACGAAGTGATTTAAATAATCCAATTGCAGATCACGATTTCGAAATACTCGTCACAAAAAATTAACTATCCAGGAAAACTATCCTTACTGGAAAAATTGTCTAAAAGACCAAACATCTGCTTAATAAAGCCAACCAATGCTGAGAATTCGTATAATGGTGCCTGCCATATCATATGGTAACGCCATATTCTAGCAAAACTCGGAGCAAATAATGTCTAAGCCATGTCTAAATAATCGTATAACTCCTACTAGAAAATATATATACATGTATGCCCAGTGTTCATGAAAATATCATATTAGAAAGTCATAACTCTTACAGTACCTTCTCATATCAGCTGTTATTATATTTCAAAGATCGTCGATTATTCTTGTGTGTAATAAATTTCTCGAAAGATCGACGTGAATATCGTTTCACCCACGCAATAACGATCGCCTTCATATCCCAAGTGAATCAGCTGTTAGACCTCCTCTTCTTCAGGAATCGAATCCATCGCTCCGTGGTGCCATCGTGTCTCTGTCTTCGTTTACTCCGACATGAAGAACTGCGCGTTATCCATAGCGGATACTGCCCAAATCCTTACGTAAAAGTTCATAAAAGCAGCGTACCCCATATTCTTCTTCTGTGTTACGCCACTGTCCCATATAATGTTCGGTTTGCTTGTTAAAAGTTCAATCTCCACAGCGGTTAAGTCTCACTTGTAGAAAATAAATTTTATTTATGTGAGTGTATAAGTTTTTGAAACACCCTGTAGCTGTGTTCGTACTCGATATTTTATGACAATTCATGAAAAAGAATTCTATTAATGCACATGCCAATGTTCATAAGTGCATATAATTGTAACAGTTCGTTTGCTTAAAAGCGTTAATGTTGTTTGGATCCCATGGTCGCTCTACATATTCCGTTATGAAATGCATAGTCGTAATGTAATTTGAATATCTAAGTCCATAATTGCAGTATATTGTAACTATCTGCCTGCACAATTCTATTACTGAATACAAGTCCCAACTTAATGTTGTAACTGAATGTTGAAATGAAGTTCAGCTTCTTTAATGTTGCCTGCGTATAAAAGTCGGAACTAGCCCGCTCGGATCTACTGCACTGTTCCAGAATCAACTATGCTTAAAGCCGGCCTCGCCATGCCGCTTTGCTATACTGTTCTGCGTTATAAAATGCAGCTCGAAATAAAGTTCTCAAACTCGTATTACAATGCTGTTCTGAACCCCGGCTTTTTCTCCTCCGTACACGGCCCGTATAGCTTGCATCGGAACCGGTCCTCTCGCCGTCCGCCCTGCGTTGCTCGCCTTGGCTCAATGACCTACTTCCTGCTCTCTGCTTGGTTAAGTAATACTGTCGCCTTCGCTTTACGTAACAAGTGCTGTTCACCGCTCGACTTTACCGTAAGCTCTGCGCATGTGTACCACTCAGCTCACTGGCTGAACTCGACTGACTTCTCTAAACTGCATTGACCAGATCCTACCTGGCGCGGTCACGTGATGCTCTCCCACTTTCTACGGTCGTGCGTCACAAATATAATCTCGACCACCTTCATCTCGGCTATTAAGTTATACAATAACTTAAGGGATTATCTGTCTTTCTTCAAGTAATTATCATATATAATGCTTGTTATCTCTTCTCTTCTGAGATGATTAAATATACTGTTCCATAAAGATCTTAATATAACTTTAATATTCCTCCCATAATTCCATCTACTTGACTGGCAGTGCCTTCTTGATCCTTGGCATTCTACGTCATTTTCTAATATTCTCCTCTACTCGATGTGAGCGCTATCTTTACAATTTTTCCCATAAATCTCAACTACGGCTTAATGTCAGCTGGCGTAGCCGATAGCCTCAACTGGGTATCGGGTACAGTACAGATTGTCCCGACTAACGTAAGCCGAATATTGTCACGCGAGGAGTGGCGCCATGGGTAATTCTGACCCGACCGTAAATAATATAGAAATAACTTGAGTGTTCAAAAAGCTATGGACATGTTAATTTTGGAGGGTGAAGTTCAAGGCTAGGAAGGAAGGTACAGTAAGCGACGGGAAATAAGGGCCGTCCAAAACCAAAATATAGAGCATTATTTAAGCCACGGGTAAAAAATACTCCTGCTCCCTGGTTAAGAAAGCATTGATGAAGATTTGCAGAACCTTTAGTTAGATATGTATAACTAAGTGTCAGATATCAGCCGTATTTTACTACACAGTTCTTCAAACATCTGCTTTGGGTGACTTTAATGCACATCAGTCTCCAGTAGTCTGGGTTCCAAGTTAATCTAATGTATGTGTATTGGAGGTGACAGTTTCATTTCTCACAGTGACTGGTCCAGGCTGCATGTCGCTTCTTGTTCCATACCTGTCGCCTGCAGTTAGACCAGATTAGTATTATCCTCGTCGTCCGCTAGTCCCTTTTAATCCACCTAATGCTACACACTCAAGGGCTCACGGCTGGTGTGTTTGTGAGTTGGCGACCTCGAGGGACTCCTGAGCTGGGTCTGTTTTGCCACTTTTTCCTGTGATCTTGGGGCGGGCCTTCTCCTCTTTCCCCTTTCCTATCTGCCTTTCATGGCTCACCTTCCTTCCAAGTGCCTCAATCCTCATTCTTTGAGAGTTGAGGACATTTCTTCCTGTCCTTTATTTGCCTTATCCTTTATTTGTTTACCATTTCTTCTTCTAGTTTGTAAGTCTGTAGTTAGTATTAGTTATAGTTTCCATTCTCATCTCATCTTTCACTATCACCCAAACCATTAGGGGCCGATAACCTAGATGTTAGGCCCCTTAAAACAACAATTAAAATAAGAGAAACAGTGTTAATGTTCCATGTTATAGATTATTTCAGATATAATTCTCTCTATTAATAGTCGACATGGCCTCAATATAGACAGAAGTTCCTCGTATTTCTCTAGAAATTGACAATTACGGCAGTTATCAAGAACAGTGACACTTGGAACATATTTCCAGATCGTAAAGCTAACGAGAACTACACAATTTATTGAGTAATATGTCTCCTAGCACAGTCGTTACTCTGTTTCTGTCTTCTGACCGGACTTTTATCACCTTGGACCCAGCAGGAACTCTGTGAAATATCTCCCCATATAAAACACCTCATGGGACGTGAATCAGTTCATTACTGCAAGATATTCCGCAGTAATGTTTCATCAAATACAGTATATAACCTTCATCGTCAATAGAGAAGGTGTTATTGAGGCCCTCGCTTATCTGCCGTTTCATTGTGCTGCCAACTGCTAGAAGTTATATCAACTCCCTCTGACTTTGCACGAGGAACAAAGCTAATCCGCTCTTTGATTGGATGGTAGCTGCTGGTTTCTTATTGGTTGATGGTGGAATACAAGAACATTCCTTGGATTTTAAGCTGTTTTCTTTTGCTTTAAATTCCTTGGACGTTCAAGATTCCAAGAACGGAAGATACTGATATTTAAAGCATGCTTTTTTAAATCTTTCTGCGCGTGGCAAAGTTTAAAACATAACGTGGGAGCCATAATTCTTCTCTGTATTGACAATCTCAGGCAGGAAGACATTATTGGGGACCTGGTGTTTCTTATGCCACGAAATTCAGAGTTTTTATCATTTTAAATGATCTTGTCGACTTCGTCGTTACGCTGGGGTCTGGCGTTACGTTACGGTGACGGGACGAAATGTACTCAGATGCACTGAGGTGTGTGACGTCATAGTACCGCTTGGTGCATGTGTTCCCCGACAATCTCTACCTCGTTAGTATAAGACAAAAATCCCCGATTCATGGATGTCACGGGTAATCTCGAGAACCACTGGATGGATTTTGATGCGGTTTTCACTACTGTGTGAAGGATATCTCGAGAAAAGATTCTGTAGAAAATAATTTAAGTATGATCAAAGGAAGCCAAGCAGTTAAGATTTCAGTGAAAAAGTCGAAAACAAACTTGGCGTCCGTGCGCTTCTTAAGCTTACGCTGGGCAAACCGTTAAGAATATCAATATTACTATGAGCGTAAGAATTGGTCAGCATGAAACGTTCTACAAAAAAGTCCGCGAGAGCATATCTCTATCTTCAATACATCGCCCACTATAAGTGTTTTTAGACTGGATGGAAGGGGCACGTTCCCGCGCGCTCTTGAGAGCGTGACGGCATCCCACGCGCTTGACCTTGCTTTGCCCTTGCTTTGCCCTTGGTTTGCACTTGCCGTTCGCGAGTAATTTGAAACAAGATAAGTATTATGCAGATAATTTTCTAACTTGCCAAGAGTCTTTGGCTTCGAGCCTGAAGCCTCCAGCCTTTCTAGCATATTTCAGCATTTGTAGCATTTAAAATGATACACGGTCTAGTCTTTCAGACAGACTGTCACTTTTTTTGTTTCAATTTGGAATAACGTTGTGTTTTTAATTATGACAATAAATTAACACTTACTGCTTAATGAAAATATTTTAGCAGTAGTTGTTAGTGGATGTAGTGGGGTTGGTATTAGTAAGCTGTTAACTGTCTTGGCCAGGCTCTGGTTTAGGTTTACGTTTAAGCGAGACAGACGCTAGCTCACCTAGCTTCAGTCGAGTCAGACACGAACCAGCCGATTCTCCGGGCATCCTGACCACCGCTACCCAAATCAACCCACCCAATAATAATAATAATCAACAATTATTATTATTATTCATCCCATCTCGCCCTCCCACCAGCCATTAGCCGCCAAGCACAATCCATTACTCCAATATCTTCCCGCTACCAGGCAACAATCAATCACGTCCTGCGCCTTCACTGTCACGACACCAACCACAGCCATCGTAATGTCCAGGCCGCAAGGTTCCTGTAGTGACGTCACTCTTAGGGTCGGTACAGCCGCCGCAGCAAGTCAGTCGGCTCCCTTCACCCGCAGTCACTCCAATTCATAATTATAGGAAAATGTTAACACTATTTGGAGTTCACTGGCAGTTAGATAAGTTACCACTAAATAGGCCTAATTATCGCTCCACTAGTTCGAATCCTGCCGTTGTAGCGGGCATTTTACGAGTGAACAAAATGATACAACGTCTGTGCACTTACTAGGACGTTGACGCCCCCAGACAGGGCAAAATTGCAGTATTTTGACGTTCCTGTAAACGTTATATCAATAAGAAGAGGCATTGACACAAGATGTACCACAACGTCGATAAATCGCATATGGCTAAACTCGGCATTGACGGAAGGAAACATTCCAATATTTCAATACACAAAACAATTTGCAGGAACAGTTTATTAATCAAATAAATTATGTGCCCACAGAAACAATACATAGACAGGTGCTACCTGTCTTTCATACTCATCTCTCAGTCACAGAAGACTCTACGCGGAAGGGAGTATTGGCGTGGCTGCTCTACGAGCTTTGCCACTATGTGAGACTGGCGGGACACGCTGACCAGTGCTTGTTACACAGGATTACACATTGATGGACTCTGGTCAGTCTCAAGCCAAAGTGCAGAGCTCCATAACCTCATCGATCATCTGTTCGCTGTCCCTCACTCGGTGTTTGTGCTGGATTCTCGTTACAACCACTCACCTCCTCAAACAGCTTCACGTCAACACAGATGCTTCGTTTATTTAGCTTCCTCGATTAGTCCTACAATCCCTACCTCTCTCGCATTACAGCACAAAATGAATCCTTGCTACAGATTTCCCATTGTTCCAATTCCTCTACCAGATGGCAGCGCTGAACGGAACGGGGGAATTGGACAATAGATCACCTAAGTGACTTCAATTCAAAATATCTACAATAGGAAGCGGGAAGGAAGAATTTGACAGATTTGGAGTTACTTACGATAAGTTCAATTAAAACAGTGTGCTTAGTGATGGGCTGATACAGTTAAGATAACATTGGGACGAAATTAAATTGAAACTTTCCAAGACTTCGAATATCTAGGGAGTTTCATGACAGCTGACTATACATTAAAAAAAACATCATTAGCAAAGTCAGTTCATGATCGCGATAAAAGGTCAAGTTGTGGCAAAAAAGAACTAGCCAAAATACATAATTAAGGCAGACATGCCAGATGACATTAATGTGGGAGATGACATCGCGAATCGGAGACCATCCAGCATATCACAGGGGGCTGTACAACAATTTCACATACGTAAGAGACAAGAACAAGTAGCCAAGATACTCCACTTGAACGTGGCAAAGGAGCACTCCTTAAGTAATAATGTTCTGCCTTACTATCAATACATTCCTGATGCTTTTCTGCAGAACGATGGTCGGTTGGTTCCTCAGTTTAGAGGCTGCGACAACGCAGTCATTCAGCCCCGTGTACTTTGGGTATGTGTAGAATCTGTCTGATAACCGGTGTTAATTGTGATGGCTGTATTATGCGTTATCTGTTTTTAATTCAAGTAAAGACTGCAGACATTCGATTTTCAAGTAGTCCCAACTTTTGCTACCTAACACCACCGTCAACGAGAACTAGTTCTGAACTCGGTTACTAGCTGCCACCGCAGTTGGTTCCTGGCAACGATCATTGGAACCTAAGAGCGTTAGTCTAATCTAACCTATAAGTTAGGTTCACACAAGTGTATTTATGACATGGGACCGCCGGCTTTACTTCCCCTCCGAAGGAAGACATACTGAGGGATTTTTAAGGCTCATAAAAATCCGACGACGTTGTCTGGGTTTGTACCTGCGACCTTGGGCATATCAGCAAACAGGCCAGACGTTATTGTTATTGATAAAGTGCAGAAGAAAACTCTTTAATAGATATCGCAGTCCTTAACTCGCATAATATTCAACACATTTTAGAGATGCGACAGTATTTGTCACTGTATTGCCGATCATACCGAAGTCGCTGAAGACCAACCTCGATAAACTGGGGCTCCACAATAATCTGCATACCTGCGTTCCTCAACCTACCGGTATAGAGAACTCCACTCCATTTTGCAGCAATGCCGATGAAATGATGAATTGTACCACTGCCATCGTAAAGTCCAGGCCGTCAGGCAGCGGCCATTACCACGAGATCAGCTGATCAGCGGAGTGGGAGATGTAATGGCCATTTGCTTAAGTGTGTCTCGTTTGCTGTTTATACATTTTAATTAGTGTCCGAGTGAAAATCAATACGTAAGAACGCTACTACTTACGTCATCCAGATTGAGGATCATTCCGTTTGTTTCCTGAAGCAAATATTTATTATAATAAAGGTATTTATTGCAGCCAATGGCCATGAGGCAATATAAAAATAATAATAATAATAAAAACCCAAAATATTCAAGATCACATTCAACTGTCATTGACAACAAAAGCTATTAAGTGACTCAACCCTCCGTCCGCATGTCATGGCATGATACCTTTCACAGACACTTCCACACAATTTGCAAATGCATTTCATACTAGGCTCATGATACCCTTCCATTTTGCATAACTTGAAATGGAATCCATGTATTGCGAAACGAGTGATTGTATGTCTCAGGTCGTAACATGGACCCTTCCACTCATCGGACGTCATTGCGGCTGTTAAATAAAAGTCACTCCATATTTGCATCCTCTTCGTTTTGAGCTCTTTTAGAAGGTCCTCGTACTGGGCGGTAGATGGGAGCAATAGTTGACACCTTAAATCGTCGATGTAGAAGGTCTCTCTTGACATTTCATAACACAGTCGCGATGGGCTATACTTTGAGATACACAGGACTTTTTTCATGAAAGTTGCCTTGACTCTTTCTATGCACTTCATGTTGTTTTTCGTGAGATTCTCCCATATAATGTTCAGACCGTAGCTTATTATTGGGCTGATTTTTACTCTAAATAATGTCATAGCTGTCTCTAAAGATAGTTTATTAAGATGTTCTATTTCATGCATTGCTTTTATGGCATGTATTGTTCTGTCCTTTATATTTATTATGTAGGTAGGTTATTAGCCTATAGGCCTATCTATAAAATGTTTGAGTTGCAGGCATGTTGCATGCTGTGGTTCAGTTAGAACTTTTCCATCACTTATTTTCGACTAATGCAGGCTTTATGGATGGTAATACAATATTCTATTTGTTCATTGTAACAATTATTCCTGCCCAGGTCCCTGGCATGCCGAAAAGTTGTTGTGGTACCGGTTGTGAAAGCAACTAGTATGATGGACATGATTTGGTTATCTGCCTTGTTTTTTTCTTCCCCGTCGACAAAAATTTAAGAAAGCAATGGAAACTTGAAATTCCTAGAAAAGATTTGCGCATCACAGGGAACACATTATTGGTCTGTGCATTGATTCCAGTTAAAGATAGGTTACGTTGTGCAGCATGAGCCACGAGTAGGTAGTTTAGAATGTGACCTGTTGAATAGCCTAGAATTTATGTAGACATGTAGGCCTATAGTAGATAGATTGGCTACATTAGTTATTAATTTTTCTGTACTGTAGCTTACTTCATAAGAGGTTAAACTCTAGTGCTGGTACCACAACAGTAGCTCAATACTCACTGAAATTATGACACTTACATTAGGATATTCGGTAAAACTTTTGGAGAGGTATTTGTATAAAATTTTATGTAAAACCTTTCTTAACTACTGATATTAACGATTAACATTTTTCTGGTGGTCAAGTAGTACCGCAGTGAATTGGTACATACAATTTTATGCGAAGAAGTGGTTCTTGAACCTCATTTTTCTGACAGGAGGCCAAGGGGGACATAGTGTTTTTATACTTAATTATGTTTATTCGAAGAATGTCCTGTTTTGTGAGCGTCATTCATTTTTGTGAGAAGAAATGAATTTGGACAACAGTGATAGCATTAGTTTTTTTTGTGGAATCCTCAGTAATGTGACATTGATCTTTTGAAATTTAATAATTTTTCTGACAGGCCAAGGGGGATAACGGTTATATTGTACAAGAGATACTTATTTGAAGAAGATCCTCATTAAAGTAACAGTGGCTTTTGGCCCCAATTACTTTGGTTAGTGCATAAATATACAAAAATTCAAAGGTATATTTTTATATCTGGATTTTGTTGGTATTGCTTAGAGAGGAGGAATAATTTTCATACCTTTGTTTTACTGAGTGTCAAGAATGGCAGATTTCTTACTTAGCCTTTTTTCTCATGCAAGTCCAGAAGTGAATAGCTAGTATTTTTGTAATGTTATTCTGTTTTACTGGTGAGTAAGGTACAGGCAGTTTTTGTGCGTGAGATCCAGAAAGGAAGTTACCTTCTCTGTTGATTTATTTCTGATAAACAAGGCCTAGAAATTAATATTTATGTTACTACCGTATGTAATTATTTTTGGGGGCAGAGTGTTCAAGAAGGCAGTAAGTGGTGGGGGGCTGGTTTTCTAAAAGAAAGGAAAATAAAATACAGAATTAGAGATGAACATAATTTTGTATCTTATCCTTGGAAGAGAGATTCTGTAGTTTTCTCGAATTGTATAACTTAAGCTCAGTTCGAGGGTTTTTCTGGCAGTAGGAACAGAAAAGTGTACCTGTTTATGTATTGTTTCTGTGGGTACATAGATTTATTTTATTAAAAAACTGTTCCTGCAAATTGTTTTGTGTATTGAAATATTCGAATATTTCCTTCCTTCAATCCCGAGTTTAGTAATATGCGATTTATCGACGTTGTGGTACTGTACATCTTGAGTAACTGTTTCAAAGCCTCTTTTTATTGATATAACATTTACAGGACGTCAAAATGCTGCAATTTTGCCCTGTCTGGGGGCGTCAACGTCCTAGTAAGTTCACAGACGTTGTATCATTTTGTTCACTCGTAAAATGCCCGCTACAACGGCAGGAATAAAACCAGCGGAGCGATAATTGGGCCTATTTAGTGGCAACTTATCTAACTTCCAGTGAACTCCAAAAAGTATTAAAATGTTCCTATAAATATGAATTTATATTCGCTTTGGAGTGACTGCGTGTGAAAGAAGCCGTCTGACTTGCTGCGGCGGCTGTACCGACCCTAAGCGTGACGTCACTACAGGAACCTTGCGGCCTGGACATTACGATGGCAGTGATTGTACCCAACGATATGGTGTACATATGAGACAATAATAGCTAGCATTACCCGGCGCGGCTTCGCCCGCGAATATTCTACCTGTAAAGAGTACACTTAGCAAAATCTCAATCATGAATGCTATGACTGATTTATTCTTGGCCTTGGTATGAATAATCAGACTTTATCAATTCAGCTACAGGTGCAGTGGACATTCCTTCATAGGTATATCAGAGCGAAGTTAGTTTTCTGGGAATATCACAGACACTGTTAATTTAAGGGCCTTTAAATGTGGTTTTCGGAGACCCTTTATAGTCGGGTGAAATAGACCTTTCGTACCACACTCACACGTGAAAATTGCGTGAAAAATTCTAGAGTGCCCCTTGACCCCCTTAAGCGCATTATACTGTATGTATTGATGAATTTGACAGCTTAATTTCGTTCAGTGATAACCTTATAACCGTCTGGAAACTTTCACACTAATGTAATAATTGGAATTGCATTGCGCCTTACAGAAATAGATGGACCTGTGAGATTCTGTTACCATGGTTACCGTGTGGCATTCTTTCATTATTTCATTGTAAATATACATGTTTTAAGGTATTTATTAGTTAGCCTATTTTCAATTTTGAAAAAATAGGCTTATGAGATCACCTTTTGTCCGCGCGTGTGTGTGTGTGTGTGTGTGTGTGTGTGTGTGTGTGTGTGTGTGAGGTGTGTGTGTGTGTGTGTCCCCTAATAAAATCTAAACGGCTGGAGCGATTTCAATGAAACTCAGTAAGTTCATAGCACTATTCCCGGCGACCTCGACCGTGCCCTTCAAATTTTGTTACGTTTCACCAATCCAACATGGCGGCTGTAAGAAATATTTCACTAGCATTCAATATCTCCGAAACTATTACCGATATCGCCCTGAAATAGTGTACGGTGATAAAGGGCACTACCAGAAGTTCACCTACGAGACTTTCAAAAACATGGTGACTACAAAACCAACATGGCGGTCAAGCTAAATTGAGACTTTTAAATAGACATGTCTCGCGATTTAACTATCCAAACGTAATGAAACTTGGTACAGCAAAGGTTTATACACATTGTAATGCACTGGAGTCTAATTTAGTTCAATTGTTTACATAACTTCAAAATGGCGGCAGTGCGAAATATTTCACTGACATTCTATATCTCCGAAACTATTACAGATATCATCATGCAATTTTGTACGGTGATAAAGGGTACTGATACAAGTTTACCTATGTATATTTCATAAACCTGTAAAGTACAAAACGAACATGGCGACCAAGCGTATTTGAAATATTTTAATAGACCTTTCTCGTGATTTAACTCTCTGAGCGCAGTGAAATGTGGTACAGTAAATGATTTTGTAGATTGTAATGCACTGCCATATAATTTAATTCAATTGTTTACATATTCTCAAGATGGCGGCTGTGCGAAATTTTAAAATTAAATTTTTATTCTTGTGTCGTAATCATGCGATCGAAGTGAAAGTTTGAAAAATGAAGCTAGGCAATAATTGACCTTGAATGGTACATAACTCTATTGCCTATACATATAACAATCCTAAATGGCGAGCTTCCGAAATATTTAGACGGTTCTCAATATCTATGAATCATTTACAGCAACTAAACTGATTTTTTTTATGTTCATAGAGACTATGAACATATGTTCACCTATAGGACTTTCAGTAACCTGGTGAGCACAAATCCAACATGGCGGCGACGCGAAATATAAATATTTAAATGGACGTTTCTCGCGAATTAACTATCCGAGTGCCGTGAAACGTTGCACGTTAAATGCTTATACAAATGTTGATCCACTGGCATGTAATTTATTTGAATTGTTTGCATAATAACAAGATGGCTGGTGTTCGTTCTTTTAAAATCTCGTTTTTAATTCTTGTGTTCTAATCATGCGATTGAAGTTTGAATACCACACGTACACAATAATCTTAATGTAATAGTACAAAAATAAAAATCCATCCTGGCGACCATATGAAATATTTAGATGGTTCTCAATATCTACGAATCCGTTACAGGAATTAAACTGAAATTTTGTATGTTGATAGAGACAATTAACATGAGCAGGATATATGAAAATAGGCTGTATAGTTCTTCACGGAACTACTTGTTTAATTGTGAGTCATTTAAAGAGTAAGTGAGTGCGTTATGCTGAACCTGTAGGTACCCCATATTTGTAGGTTGGTGTTAACGGGACCTTATTTTTGGTACAAAACTGGAATGAGACCTTAGCAGAATAATATAGGGAGGGATTATGATAGCCTAATAACACCAACGCTAACCAGGGAATGCTACAGAGCGTTCCCGTTGGCTGCTATACAAGGCATTGTCCCCGCACACACATTACTTGATAACGGATTCCATCACTCACAGCGTGGCGTTGGGGATCGCTCATGAAGTGTCTCACTAGAAGGCCCGGAGTCTATGGGACTCTTACAGATTTCAACTCACCTACCTTTGTCGACTAAGTTACGATTATATCCATTTGAATACAAGATTACCTCTGGCAAATACTGTATATGCGCTGTTTTGTTGTTGTAGTTGGCTATCCTGGTAATCACTTTAATCACACTCGTAGCGTTTACGGCTGTCACTTCGGAGGTCCAGGTTTGATTCCCGGCTCTGAAAATAAATTGAAATTCTGGTATGAGGGCTGGAACGGGGTACACTCAGCATCGTCAGGCAAAACTGGGAATAAAAGGGTTTGATTCCCACCTCAGCCATGCTGGAAGTGGTTTTCCCTGGTGTCCCCACTACTGTCCCAGACGATGGTTCCTAACTTAAGTCCACGGCCGCCCCCTTCCCAATTCTATTTCTAATTTACAAAATACACACACTAATGCAGTCATAACAATAAGTCAAGTTAACACACACACACCTAAATACACGGGGCTATATGACATCGATGTTGCAGCCCCTAAAATAAGCAACAACAACATGGTCGTTAGCGTTCATTCACTGAGGTTTTCATGTTTTGTTTCGCCTTCTGTCGTTGTTAAAACAGTAGAGCGCACCCTCTCACGGCCTATACGAGAAACAGACTATGGCGCGTAAAACAAAGCCTTTTGTGACGTAGGCAATGCCGATGCTCTCGTATTTCACAGCTATGGAGTGGCGTTCCTAGCGACACACAACAGTACCCTACAGCTTGACGATAATGGATTCTGTAGGACATCGTGGTGTGTTCTAGCCGAGATTATCATTCCACATAGTCAGGGCACATTATGTACCAGCTGCAGCGCGTAGCATATGACATGTGACATGTGGATGGCTGTACGCATGCAATTTACGAGGGCTGTTATGTCCCTTATAAAGATAACAGATTGACATACCAAACTGATTTTACTTCTAAAATGTTTGCTTGTTTTATTCTTATGTCTCCACATAATCGCCAAAACGATTGAAACATTTGTCGTATCGTTACACCAGCTTTCCAATGCCCGCGGCAAATATTCTGCCGCCACTGAGGTGGATACGTCTAGACAGTCTCCTGAAGTGTTTCCTTTTTGGCGAGGTGTTGCCGCTCAAACATACCTTCAATTCTCGAAAAAGGTGAAGATCATTCACGACCGCACTGTGCCAACGTTACGATAGACTTTTTCAAAGAATTAATGTGTGAAGTTTTGGACCATCTGCCGTTTAGTCCAAACCTGCACTGAATGCTAATGAAACGACAATCAAATGGAAACCGTAACGGAAATTAAGCTGGACTGAAAATACTTACAAAATGGAACTCAGATTGAGAAATACGCACAAAATGTAATTTAGAGACACGGGGAGCTAATTCAGGAAAAACAGGGTGGGAATCTGAAAGAGAAAAGGGACTAGAGTGAAAAGAAAGAGAAGGCTGATCGCTAGGAGAATTAGGGATCAGGAAAGATGAGAGAAAAGCCAATTAAGCCAGGAAAGGAAGAGACTCCCTAGGCCTCGGATACTCTAATACCGTCTGGGTCAGAAGAGAACAAGAGTTGACCAAGAGAGGTCGATAGGAGAGAAGCCTGGCACAAGTAAGTGAAAGCAATGCCGGACTCTGCTGGGGTCCCGTGGTCGCCAATCCACGTCCCACTAGATGTGAACCCCTGGAGAGCAGGAATAACTCCAGACACATGATATTATTAGGGCTAGGATTTTTAGGTAAATAAATATTTTTAATGTAAGTACATAAATTCCTGCTTTTCACTTATTAGCACATAAAAAGACATAATATTTATTTATATTTTTTAAAATCAGTTTGCTAGATCTTTCAGTTTATTCCATTTTTGTTCTGTGTTACTTAAACGGAGAAGAGCTATCTAATCTTCATGCAGAGCGTATGTCAGCTTGCAACTGTGTTATTCTTAACTTGTCGCCCCGTGCCACTCACTGTGGAAGCTGGGGATTTCCTTGTCCATAGCCATATTGCACCACGTGCTAGAGCTACCTGGAACCAGTGTCACTCACATGCAGCTCATTTTTGGCACTGTGAAGTCCAAGGCAGTCCCACGATGCGTAAAGTAAAAACACAAACTACAAGTTATCGTCTGCAGCAGTATGTTGCAGAATTTAAAGATAATTTTACTTCTGATGGGAGCGTTCTGTTCCGCCAACCATGTGGAAAAGCAATCAAGGCTGAACAGCGATCTCAAGTTACACAACACTTCAAGGGCAAGAAACACATTGCCGCAGTTTCGCGATAATCGTCGGTCATTTGTGATGGACAACCTGAAGATGTATCTCGTTGTGTATTCAGCAGTCAGTGAGACATAGCCACTGCATATTGTTTATATTCACATTAATAAACTAAATTATAATTAATTATTTTTACTTTTTTGTCACATATTTCAGGTATTTTTAATATATAAAAAATAAATATTTTCCCGAATTTTAGCACCTAAAAATCCGAGCCCTAGTTATTATACACCATTTATTTAAAAGTGGGGTGTTTGATATGGAGGGGGCGTGCGGACAAGATAAAACACATGGTAAATGGTCATGTCCTCGACAGTGTATAGCTACTGACGTAAGCAAGTACACATCAGTGTTTACTTCACGGTTGAGATAACAGCATATTAGCGATAACTCAGCTGACAGGAATGTAAACGACCTAAGCGGTATCTTGAGTCTTGCCTTACGGTGTTACAGCCTGCTGATCGATAAGGGTGCGAGGTGACGTGTGGCAACACCTTAAATACCGCCCGCGGTGTCGAGAGTCTCTTACATCATCTACACGATAACAGAACTGGGGTGTCAAAAGCGTATGTAGGCGGTCAACTTTAACGTCACGTGATGGAATATGGTAAATCACAATCAGTGTTGCCAATTTGGTGTTTTAGCACCAGATCTGGTGTTTCTGAAGCTCGTCTGGTGCCAGAAATGTTCTAATAGCGCCATAGCAAATTACTGGTGTTATTTCAATAAACCCAGTGCCAAATCTGGTGCTTAACGGATTTTTCCATGAAATTGTCTCCTATGACAAATAAGTAAATCCTGGAAGCCAAGTAATAGTTTTAATAAAGTTAATCAATTAAGACAGGCAATGTTCAGCCTTACACGTGTCAAGGTCAACAACCCAGCAGGGGAAGTCCCGGAAATTCACATTCTCGTGCATAAGTGCTAAGTAAGCGCAACATGCAGTGCTCAGTGCAACTGCACTTATACAAAGAATCCACCTATCATCTACTTTCTTCCCAGCTCCCAGGGGATTTCCCAGTTTCATGCACTTTCGCTCCCTCACTCTAATGCAGATGTAGGGAGAGTGTTTAGCCACGTTTAATTGGTGAAAACAAAGCAAAGAATTCATATGAAAGTACAAAAATAACATTCCATTCTATGAATGCGATTTGGACTAAAAATAAAAACAGAGGGAAAATGCTTTCACGACTACGAACTTCCGAAGGATATAATAGTGGCCAAAATTGGATGTCTGCAGAGCTACAGCAGTATTACACCTTCCTGCTATAAAGATGTAGGGTAAAAGCGGTAGCAGGCTCCGCAATTGAAGAACACTATTTTCAATGAAAGAAATATAATTAAAAGGCCGTTTATATATTTATATTTTTTGGTGTTTTTAATCATAGAGTCCAGCTGGTGCTTTTTTGGTGTTTTAAAGCGTAGGGTTTAGTTATTTCCCATTTCAAGATTTGCCAACACTGATCACAATAGCAATGGAAAGTGGTTGGTTGGTTCCTCAGTTTAGGGGCTGCGACAACGCGGTCATGTAGCCCCGTGTACATTGGGGTGTGTAGAATCTGTCTGATAACCGGTGTTAATTGTGATGGCTGTATTAGTGTGTGTATCTGTTTTAGTTCAAGTAAAGACTGTAGACGATAATTTCAAGTAGTTCCCACTTTCGCTACCAAATGCTACCGTCCACGACACCTAGCTTGCGGACTTTGTTACTAGATGGCATTGCAGTCAGCACCTTACGGCGAACGTTGGAGCTAATATAGCGTTGCTTTTTTGTAAGCCCTTGTTAATTGAAGCCCAGAGGACAACTTGCATGTCGAATTTTATCGCTCCTCAAAGTGCTATGAAAGTCAAGGATTTTGGATATCTAAGCTTCTTGACACTACAGCGCTTTCTAGTAGAGAAATGAAGAACTTTGTGTTGGCGGAAAATCCCGAGATTAATTTTGCCATTATGAACACGGCCTACTGAATTCAAATGGGTTCCTTAACATGCCAACATCGTATGACATGCGTATCGTGATTTTTGCTGCCTTTAAAAAATCACATACTTCGGCCAGGAGCGAACCTGCCAACTTGGGGGTTAGCACTCTGACACGATACCCACTCACCCTCCGTGGCAATCAATATAGCGTTATCAATTGTAACCTACAAATTTTGGCTTCACACAAATGTAGTTAGTGGAAGGATCTTTTACATGCCATAAATCTATGGCATGGGACCGCCGCCTTTACTACCCCTCTGAAGGAAGGCATACTGAGGGATTTTTAACGCTCTTGAAAAATCCGACGACTTCGGCCGGGTTTGAACCCTCGACCTTGGGCATAGAAGCTCAGCATGCTACCCACTACGCCTCCGAAGCCACCCACCGTAATCAGGGGAATGCTGTTACCGTGTAAGGGAACTACAGAATTTCGTGAGACCTCACTTGGAGTGAAACAGAAGAGAGCTGCCATGCCGTGACATGATTGTAACCCCAGACCCAGCTCAGGAATCCCTGACAGAAGGCAGGAGATACCATCACAACAATACAGGTAATCAGACGAGTTCAACACACACCCTACTACACGGGGCTGATGACTAAATATCCCTAACCAATCGACCAACTAACGTCATGCGACGCACAATACCACGGATTCTCGAGGAAGGAAGATGCTAATAGGTTGGTGTCACATTCTAAAACTTTGACGTTCATAATTGAAACATTTGAGACGTAAGGAAGCGTAAAGTCGTCTCCCTAGCAGAGCAAACCGTGCCCAATTCAATTATGTGGGATTAAATAACTCGGCTGTTCTGTTCCCCGAGGCGCCCTCTCTCACTTGGTTTATGAAGCTCTTTAGCCAGTTTGATTCCGCAGTTACATCTCTTAACCTCTTTATGGCTTCTAACTCATGGCGTGGCGCGCCAGCGATCAAGGAATAAAGAGAGCCAGATGCACAAGGGATGCATCAAGGGATCAGTAACAAGTGACAGATCCTTGGTCTATTTGGTCTACCTTTACAGTTCTTTTCCTCGACCCTTTCTTCCATAACAGTTTGCAATTTCAGAGTGTCTTAGTATGTGTCCTACCAACCTATCTCTTCTCGTCATTAGCAGTCGTCAGAAACATCTCTCCTCTCCCACTCGTCTTAATACCCTATCTACCCATCTGATCTTCATCATTCTCCTGTCACACCACATTTCAAACGCTTCTGTTCTCCTCTTTTTCTGCTGCAAAAGCAGTCCAATTTTCACTTCCATAAAGCACCACGCTCCAGACAAAGCCTTTCAAAAATGACTTCCTAATACCTAAATCTATATTCGATGTCAACAGATTCCTAGAAATGCTTTCCTTGCCTGAGCCAACCTACTTTTTATATCATCTTTATCACTGGATTCTTTGCTTCTTAAGTCCCCTACATCCTTTAGTTTTTCATCTGCCAATTTGATGTCCATAGAGGTTTCTGATTTATTTCGGAAATTTTCGACTATTTTTGTGTTAAAATTGATGATTGCTCATAGAGCAATACAATAAGTAGATTTTGATGCTGTGCTGAACCTCATGATCATAAGCAGGGAGCAGACTTCTATGTAAACACATATCTTCGGCATTTATGGAACTATACTCAATTATATTTTGCATTATCTTAACGAATCATGACATGTGGAGTTGAAAAGTGGGCTATTTATATTGCATATGTTTCCATAGCCTGTTTGAAATTTTAGCACATATGCTCTATTTTCTTGGTCATTAAAATCAATACAGTCCATATTTCGGCTAGAAAGTATTAAATTCTAGTAAATTAATAATCCTGTCTATAATGGGGAAGCAAGTTCAAGATCTACGAGGCACGTTCAGAAAGTAAGTTCCGTTTGGTAATAAAATTAAATTGTGTACAGATACAGAAAAAATATTTATTGCACAACATTCTACACCTCTTAAACTACTTTTCCACATAACTGCCGAACTTTTGCAGGCATTTGTCATAGCGTGGCACAAGTTTTTGGATACCTTCTTCATAGAAGTTTGCCGCCGACCCGTAAACGAGAGTGAAGGCTCTCCTGTAAGATATCCTACTGTTTGGCCACCACTGTTAGGCAAATTGCGTATGTGGTCAGGAGAACTCCTAAACATACGCAGTTCTCCTGGTAAGCACGCAATTTGCCTAAGAGTTGTGGCCAAACGGTAGGATATCTTACAGGGGAGTCTTCACTCTCGTTTACGGGTCGGCGGCAAACTTCTATGAAGAAGGTATCCAAAAACTTGTGCCACGCTATGACAAATGCCTGCAAAAGTTCGGCAGTTATGTGGAAAAGTAGTTTAAGAGGTGTAGAATGTTGTGCAATAAATATTTTTTCTGTATCTGTACACAATTTAATTTTATTACCAAACGGAACTTACTTTCTGGACGTTCCTCGTATATTTACTAAAAAATTAAATCGTGATACAGGTAAAGTTGCAGATGTGGCAAATAAGAGGATGGACGCTGTACTTTCAAAGAACCCTCGATATGAAGCAATGAGAATGGTTGCTGCGATTTTGTGTGAGGATTTAAGTGTAAAGATCAAACACGCCCCCGTTACCTCTTCTGATGTTGAACACAGTTTCAGTCAATATAAATCTGTCCCTAAGGGACAACAGGAGAACACTCACTTTCCAGCACTGAAAAGGACATTTTGCAATCCACTGCTTTGGAAACAGAGAATAAATGATTGAGTATTCTTCAAAGGTCATATTGATATTAAAATGGGGAGTGCAACATTATGTTTCAAGTAGATCTACTTTGTTTAGCTTCTTTGAATTATGATATTAAAATAGAAATTGTAATTTTAAGTCCATATTATGTAATTCCATATTTCTATAAAAATAACTGTAATAGATATGAACACTTTGATAAACCTGTTTGTTAGGTTTTATTAATCTTAACTTAACACATACCGGTACATGATGCGTATCAGACATCTACCAAAGAATACAGACGAAACTAAGACAATTAACTATGGCTGATCCATAGAGATCAAGGAGTCTATAAAAAGAAAAGCCATATCAATAACTATGTATATGTTCCATTAAATATAAATCTGTTCCCTGATAATAAGATTGACTAGTGTTGGATTTCAATTCTAATTACCACGCAGGGTCGTTAAAAGCACGCTTCACCCCACCATCCGTAGGCTGAGCAGCGGTTGCTTGTTAAACTAAGGCCCTTCATGGGCTGTAGTGCCAGAGGTAAGTTTTTGTTAGAAGTAACCCAGAGCAAAGATTGTACTGGCTAAGTCAATGTTTATTTACGTAATGATTTATAGGTGAAGTACTAGGATATTCAGTATCTGGCAGGCAATAGGGCTTATATGAACGTGTTACTCTATTTATGAATTTACTGGACTTGATATTCACGCCACAGGAAGCGACGATGCAACAGCTCAACAATGTTGACGTCACTAAACCGCGCCAGGGCCTGTACCTCCCGTGGGCCGTGATCAGATCCCGAATGACGTCATGACTTCAAAGCCACGGCCAACGAAAAAGACAGGCCAAGGTGCGCTTTTGTGACGTCAGCAATATAGTGCTGTTGCACCACTTCCGGTAGGGTTATGTACGACGGGAACATAAACCGTATTGCATACAAGATGCTGAAAATCACAGAATACTTAACCAATATCATATCAGAAAACACGCTGTAAAAAGCACTGACCCAACACAACCATGGCTTCTGGCAAAACATACATGGTAATTACAACTCAAGTCTTACACTGATCAATCTTATGAAGTCCAATACTTAGCCACAATGTACTTATTTATTCATTACTCTAAGTAGAACCAGTAGATCACCTATCTTTAATCGTTGTAGTTGATCACAAGATAATCGTTTTCAGGAGTATATTCAAAATATATTCCATACATAACGAATGTTATCTCTCCCTGATGGTTGCTTGTTAATTATGTGGAAATACATGACGGTTACAAAGTCTTCAGGAAGGTTATGAAAAGATATGAATGGCGCCAGACAACGGCTGTATGCATGAATAACTCTTATAATTGAACGATATACATAAGCTAAATGTATCAAACGTTCTTATGATAGAAAGATAGTCCCTAACCTAATATTCTATGATCTTCGTTTTACTGCCGGAAGGGAGGTGTGGTAGTCGTCTTATCTACATCATTGAACCTGTATGAACGTTGGTATTCATTTATCGCTTGTTTTCATATGAGCCGTTTTAGAGATGGCGTAGTTTTGCAATCCTATACGGTATAATTTATTGTGTTTGAAAACACACGGAACATTTAAACTGAGTCAATTTCAAGAAAATTGATATAAAATATTGCATTTCTGCTGCTCATGTATTACTCTCGACTTAAACGTACAAGCACTACATTGCCTACGTCAGAGAAAGATTTGGCTTACGCGGCATGGCCTGTGTTTTCGTTGGCCGTGTTCAAAGCTAATGGGAGAATCAGTGTTCTCGAAGCAAAGAAGCTGGGTTTCCCATGCGAGACTCTTCTGCCAGATGTCATTACTTTTCTATGTGGGACTCTATAGATTTGTCTTCCTTTGACATTCTATAGGCATCGAATCTGTAGAATGAAATGTTGATTATACGATACATATTCATTCCAAAGCGTCTATAACAGCCTATTGTGTGTTATTTTAACTACAGAACAAAATGATCCCACATAGCACCTGCGCGCCGTCTGTTGGTGCTGTTTCACGATATCCCTATTGCAGAGATCATCACGTTTAGTTCTCGACATTGCCACGTGCACTAGACAGTTTGGTCGTGGAAACACGACGCTTAATTTGTGCCTTGTGTTCATCCATCGGAAATATACATTTCCCACAGAACTTGGTTACTGGCTACAAATCAGTGAAGAGCAATTATTTCCATAATGGTCCTAATATTAATTTTACCGCTATGAAATATCTCATTATTATTAATGATACGCCATACACAAAGGGTAATGAGAATGACGTCATAACTGCCGTGTAATAATAATAATTTATTTTAGGGTTCAGATTAATGATACCGATTATTGTTGCATTTAATTTCCTGAAGCGCAGATCAGATCACCTGCCAGGACAAGGGTGAGACTATCACCCGACTCAGGAGACAAATCCTGGTTAGTTTCAGCAAATTTGTTGGTGATTCATATAGCGTTATTATGGCCATGCAGCCCCATGTACTTGTGTGATAACCTGTGTTATTGAGACGACTGTATTAGGTGACCGTGCCCTTAATTTCGATGCCCTCCTAGCATGGTCAGGGCATTGGCGTACAAATCCAGAGGTTGTCGGTTCGAATCTTACATGGGTGAAACATTAAAGTTCTACCTTTCATTTACTTGCCTTGCACTTTCTGTGTGTTATACAAATTCCACTTTTTTAGTTCGTTCTCTTGCCGTGTGACGCGCCACTTCCGTTTTCTAAGGCATTACCAGCTTCCGGTTTAGTACTCAGGTAGTAGAAGCTGTGCACTATTATTATACTTGCCTGTAACTGAGCAAATTAATGTTGCTAGGAAAATGCTCTAAGAATTTGATCGTTAGTTGTGTACAACTTGTGTTTATTCCTTATGTATTAACTAGCAACCCGACCTAGCTTCGCCCGGGAACAGTTATGAATGCATTACGTGATAAGCGCTTTTTTTTTCGATGTCCATGAACTACGACCTATATCCGCTTTACGTCTCGGCTTGATGGGTTAAAATCACTGACTGGACTATTAATTATATTATCATGGAAATGTATGTGCAACAAATTCTTGTCAGACGTAATTTAAGAATGGCGAGGTGCATGAAACACAAATCCCCCTTCCGTCCAATCTTAACTTGACTGTGAATTTTGCGGAACGAAAAGTTCACACGTGAAATGAAGAAAAGCCGTGTTGCACTTCCAGGGAAACTCCAAACACAACCACTCTTCTCTAATGTCTTAACTCAACACGACTCGGCAGTTTGCTAGTGGCTGTATCTGGGGTAATAGGCTCGCCCGCTAGCTAGGCTGTAACTGGGGTGATAGGCTCGCTCCTAGCTAGCTCTTAAACTGTCGCCTCAGTAATTGAATGGAGATTGTTGAAAGAAATGAAAACGTAAAAACACTTATAGTGGGCGATGTATTGAACATAGAAATATGCTCTCCCGGATTTTTTTGTAGAACTTTTCATGTTGAAAAATATTCTTACACTCATAGTATTTATATATATTTAACGGTTTGTCCAGCGTAAGCTGGGAATTATGGTTCTATCTTTTGTAGTTAGGACGAATTAAATGTTTGAAATCTTTTCTTCTTTTTGAATAACCCTGTATTACACTCAGTGGAACTGTCTCCTTGTAAAGGTTCTTGGAGGACATGAATCGAAGGAAAACTGTGTTCACAATACGATGCTGAAAACAAGCCTTGGTGACTGTCCTTATCCATGTAGAGCTGTTGACCACATTGTTCATCATGAAATGTATCCACGTCACTGTTTGAGCAGGTGGCTGCCCACTTGCGATTAGCTTCCATTAGGATTACAGCATAGACAGCAAACCAGAACAGTTCACAATAACAGGATTGTCTTCACTCGCTGGAAACACCCACCTTCCTGATAACATTCGCTTCCAACCTGCTGTCGTAATAATGTAAGTAGGATGTCAGTTGGCACAAGTTAATCAGAATATCACAAAGAAGCAATGATCGTGCTCGGAATATCTCCATATCTGTTTTGCTTCTCATTACCACAATTAATTCTGGCTGCCAGAAAAGGACTGGCCCGTTCGTCACGTGCCTTCACTGCGGTTCGCCAACGAGACGCCTTCGCAGACATTCTCATTACACAGACAATATAACTCACCACGACCCAAATCCATACTCACTTCAAAACACGCTCGTAACTACTCTACGCATCATGAGACACGCGAAACCAAGTGGAGTATCACAATCCACTATTAACATCACCATCGCCGTCTATAACACTCAAGCCGTGCTCTTGGTAGAATTGGCAACACTCAGTAGAGTCCATAAGTTCTATAAACACGTAAGACCACATGCTAAGTTTCGTTCATAAATATCGTTTATTTTGATATGACAGCATCTAAAAGCAGTTCGTACTGTGCCCGTTTAGACCGGAGTCCGCACGACCACATATGCATTTTACCAATAATCAGTCAGCACGAGAGTCAAAATATCCCGGAGCGCCAGATGGGTTAAAGCAAATCGCAAAAACGACATCAAATTAAAAAAATGCTTTGCTGATTTTTGGCTCAATGCAACAATAAGGATAGAAGGAGATTTAATTGGGTATGACACATCTGGTAAAATTATCTCAGTTTATTTTGAAGTTAAAATCTGACTGCAAGGATGCTCAAAGCAGCATCATCCACGTGTGGCGATCCACACTCTTATTTACACACAATATACAGAAATTTTCCAAACACATTTGACAATCTTTTTGAAAACACAAGTCCGATTAATAGTCCTGTAGACTGTGTTCCAAAATTATTAATATTTAATTCCAGTTCAAAGTTAATTGTCTATACTGGAAATATCGTAGATCACTGTTTGAATATTTACATGATATTAACACTCTTAGAATAAATGTTCATAGAATTTTTAAACTTTCACTTGTTTTTCCAGTTTCAAAAATACATCGTCGAAATTATTATTATCATAGAAGCAACACAAATTATTTATACATATTAATAACATCTGAAAAGTATTTGACCTTGAGCATAGCATCGAAGAACTGTGCGAAGCACAACTACAATTAATTGTTCTTCTGACATTTAACATTCGAGAAGTGACTCGATTATGAACTTCAAGTTCCAAACAAAATACATGATTTCTGAATCATCAACTTGATCACTAAATGGTTGAACCATTCAACTATTCAATTTTCCACTTGGAATCATTATTATAAAAATATTGATATTTATGGCCATTCTTAGCAACTTTCGCAACTTGCAATTCTTCGACAGAATGCGGAAATAAGAATTATAGTTTTATAATGAATTCATTTAGTTCATGGCACTAGGATTGAAAATATCCTTCAAATTATTCGTGGTTAAAGAATTATTTTTAATTGGCAGTGGCCCATTCTATTATTTGTGTAAGAACACAATATTACAACAACAACGGCAAAGGTCTTCCGCTGAAGAAGAATAAACTACTATCATGACAAATCCGGGTTCTAGCAAAATCAAAGTCTAAATGGAATTCGTAAACAAGGTTGAAATAAGAACTGATGGTTTCAAGAAATAACCTTCGGGTCATTCATCCAACGAAATGTGTAGTTCCAATACTCCTACTATAAACCTGAGCCATCGAACCTGCTATTTGATTGATGCTCGAAACAACCTCCTCATTCCTGCGACTTAAACATGCGCACCTGGGAATGGCATTTCAACTACTCCACACACATAAATTTTCTTCCCAAAATTTATACAATAAATCAAGCCTCTGCTTGTTATCAACACTGGAAGATTAATAAACTTACAAGTTTATTTTATTTTTCCATTCAGTTCAACCCGTGAATTTACCATACTTATGAAAATCTTTATTTCACTTTCGAGTGTATTTACGTCATGATTTTATATAAATACAAAAATATCCTATTTGATACAAATATCAATTGCTTCCCGTTTCATGCCTCTCCGTGTTATCTGAAAAATATACTTTGCTCATTGCAAATATCAACTGTTCAACCAGAACTGAAATGTTGGTTGAATGCGGGCTTGCGCTAACCACTTTCCTTCGGAAAATCTCCTGTTCCAAACTAGAAATGATTAAACTACTTCATAGGCTCTTTCTCAATACATATGATTATTAGAAAATATAATATCCAAGAATTATTTAGAAAAATTATAAAAATTATTATTATTATTAGTGGATTATTATTATTATTATTATTATTATTATTATTATTTGTTATATATTTAATTATCATCTCATTATGTGAGAATCCACATGTTCGAACCTTCGAATATGGAAAAAATATCCATTCCTCAACAAAAATAAATTATTAACTTTTACAGTTACATCGGCTGATTACCGTGATTTCCCAAAAATATGAAATATTCAAATAAATGCTCGAAATGCTCGGTCATCGATCCTAAACTGTTCTGAGTGCTGAAAATACTCAGAATAACTCTAATAAGTCTTGCGTAAATCATTGCAAGCTTTAAATACGAAGAAAAAATGTGTTGGTCATCTGCAGAAAAAATAGTTTGTTCCAATTAGCTAGGCATAAAATAATTCAAATGTGGCTTACATTTCTTGATGGTCTTGAAGCGTAGTAAACCTGGTCTGTACCAGATTTATCCATAGACATGCCCTATCGGACAAGCACGTATAATCCTTGTATCCGCCGCCATCATATACCCACAATTCGTCTAGTCAGACATAGTGGTAGTATCTTTTGCCGTTTGAATAAACTGTGGTTCCATTTTAATATGGGCTTCTATCAAAGCCATAACAGTTTGTTTAAATAGGGTCAGATCTAAGTGATCTCTTCTTAGATATGTCAGTTGTAACATAACTCACGGTAATCTTATCAGTACAAGAAAAACACTGACAGTCTAAGCAATTAACGGCTGTTCTGAAGATCGTTCCCTGGGCATGGTTTATTAATATCACCATCTGCCATGCGCTAAGCAACTTGCAGTTTCCCTTGCGTAGACTAATGAACGCCACCGTTATAGACTAGTCTTCAGTGTACTGACAGATCGAAGTGGTTAACTAGTTACAAATATGAAAACCTGACTGAATGGATTTAAACATCCAAGTATTAAGTTATTACTGGACTGTGACAAAATACTATTTTCTAGACAAAGTCTAGCATATGTCCTTGTAGAAATATAAATATTTCCACCAATGTCTGTAGAAATATTAATCACCTCAGTGATTCTCCTCACCAGAAACTTACTAAGTTCCAACTCGTAGCGCAGCACTTTTCGTGACTATCACGACTTTGAAAAGAACTTCTGCGTAGATTCGGCAACCATGTGCCTTGGCTCAGCGTCGTAGCAACTTGCTAGCCAAGTGCTTGTGTTAGAATGAGCTGAAGTTGCTTCGGCCAGCTGGCTTTTATTCAAAACTGCCAGGGTCACGCGTCATCACCTGATATCTAGAAATCCTCATATCTCTGGTATCCCTGGTCCGATTTACTTGATACTAATTGCATTCTCTTTCTTTTGGCCGTGCCAGTAATCGGATCCAAGTCTCAAGTCTCTACGCCATAGTTAACTATTTAATCAATAAATAGCCTCGACCTCTGCTATTACTCGCTACGTCACTTGACATCCAACTATCGGTAAATTCCTTCCAAATGCTTCGAGAAGCAATGTAGCGCGATATTCAAATATCTCAACTTTCAAAAGCGGCTACAGCCTTTCCCTTGATATCTAGGTGTCTGAATCTTGGAATAGCCATTCCTAGAGTTGGGCACATCCACCCCACACCTAGCAAAAAATAAAAATTGAAAAATGTTTATTTTTCCTATCTACACATTAAATCATCTGGTTCTTGAATAATATATCTTCAAATTCGATGCATTATAAGTTCCCACGATGTTACCAGTTCGTGTATTGGCTACTTCATAGCTTCCATTATTGTTTACTTCCACAATACGATAGGGTCCAGTGTAAAGGCTTGCAAATTTCGAGTACACTCGATTTTGCACGTCAGAGGGTGTAGGTCTTTTCACTAAAACAAGAGTTCCTACGCGCAAGGGTCTGCGAAAACGCTTTCCTCTCACTCTGCGCTCTCTCTTCTCAGCTTGGCTCCTTAACTTGTCCAAAGCTAGAGTTTCCCTCATCTGACGACTTGGTTCAATCTCAGGTGGAATAGAGATGATTCGATCCCATAATCGTGTTGGTTTAATTCCATGATGAAGCAACATAGGAATCTGTCCAGTACTCTCATGAATCGTAGAGTTGATGGATTCGGATGCTAAAGAAAGAACATCCATCCATTTCCAATGCTCATTTGGACAATAGAGGCGGCAAAATTTTGCTATCTCAGCCATCACGCGTTCCGCTGGATTGCTCTCTGGATGTCTAATAGAACAAAACAATTGTCTAATCCCAAGATTATTCATGATGGTTCGGAACTCTAAAGATGTAAATTGAGGTCCACAATCTGATAAAAGGAATTCCGGTTTGCCTGCTTCCGGAATCACGCTGTCTCTAATTCTCTTCGCACAATATTTTGCGTTTGCCTTCTGAATTGGATGTAACATAGTGTATTTGCTGAAAACATCCATAGTCACCAAAATATATCGGTTACCTCTTTTAGACTTTGGGAGAGGACCATATAAATCAGTCGCGAAGATTTCGCAAGGTTTAGAAGGAATAATAGGCCTTGGTAATTCTCTCAGTAATCTAGAATTATGCTTACTCCTTTGGCATAAGTCGCATTCTCGAATAGTGTTCCTGACAGTTTGTCGCATTCGCTCCCACGAAAATTTCTCTTGAATCATGTTGACTGTCTTATCTACTCCAGCATGACCTGCGATTCTATGTGCCATCCAAATAATGGGTTTTTGCAATCGTGGAGGTATCACTACTCTCAGCTTCGTATGGTCGGGATCTGCAAACTTGTAGATTAAACCATCTAACATCATAAAATCTCTTGAAATTCTTTCAGTTTACACAAAATCATCATCATTTGGATCCATGTTTCCCTGTAGAAAACGAAAAATGTTCCTAAGACGTCGGTCTCTCCTCTGGGATAAATGCAATAACCTTAACCTTCTCAAGGTATCTTCATCCTCCTGCGTCAGGTTAACTTGAAAAACCTTAGATGTAGACTCCACTGCTCTACTCAATAAATCAGCTCCCACATTCAACTTTCCAGGAGTGTGTTCAATAACTAGATTGAATTGATGAATAAAAAGTGACCATCTAGTTATTCTATCACTGGCAAAGTTTGTTCTCAAGATAAACTCCAATGCGTGGTGATCAGTCCTCACAATGACTGAATGTCCAATTAACATTTTCTTCCACGACTCCAATGCGAATATTACAGCAAGTGCTTCTAACTCTGTGGTGTAATAATTCCTCTCTGATGGACGAAGTTTCCTGCTAATGAACGCCAGGTAATGTCTCTTGTGGTCTTCATCTTCTTGAAGTAGAATAGCTCCAATCCCTACGGTGGATGCATCAGATTCTATGAAGAAATTCTTGGTAAAGTCAGGATACTCCAATTTCACACTGTTTACCAATAACCTCTTGGCATCTTGAAATGATTGTTCACAATCTTCATCCCATTTCCATTTGTTTCCTTTCTTTAACAATTCCTGCAATGGCGCAACTGTCTTGGTGAAGTTTGGACAATGCCCTGCAAAGAATTGGCATGTCCCGAGAAAACTGCGGACATTCTTCACTCTAGTAGGTCTAGGGAAATTTGCAATTGCCTGTATCTTCGTCTCATTGGGACGGTATCCTTCTCCATCCAAAATGTGACCCAAAAATTTTATTTCCTTTCGAAAGAACTGACATTTTCGAAGGTTCACCTTGAAGTTCGCTTTTCTCAAATCTGCGAATAACATTTGAAGATGTAACAAATGTTCCTCCTTATTCTCAGATGCAATTAAGATATCATCAATATAACGAATTGCTATCTCTTTTACTCCAGGACTCAAATTTTGTTCTAGGGCTCTGATCAAAACTGATCCAGATGTTTTGACTCCAAATGGTAGACGGCGGAATACATATGTCTGCTGGTCAAACATAAATCCTGTAAACTTCTTGGAATCTTCACTAAGCCTAATATGATGGTAGGACGAAGTGAGATCAATATTAGAGAACCAGACCTTGCCTTGGAATTTCCTTAACAGTTCCCTAATGATTGGTGGTCTGTCATACTCTGGTAGTAATCTTGAATTCAAATTTCGCGCGTCTAAACATAGTCTCAGACTTCCATCTTGCTTAGACACTACTGCTAATGGATTGACATAAGATGTAGTATACTTTTCAATCACATTGTTGCTTTCCATCTCCTTGATAAGCCTTTTTACCCTTTCTCGGTGCTTTTCTGCTACTGGATACAATTTAGCATGAAAAGGTGCATCATCATTTACACGAATATGATATTCAAAATCTTTAATTTCACCAGGCTTAATATCAAAAATATCGTGATACTCCTCCAAAATCTTCCCTAGCTCTGGGGACTCCTTCTCAGTGTAGACTTCTCTTCCTTCAGCTTCATGAAAAATCAGAGACCATTGAGCATCTCCCTCGATGTCTTCCTCTTCTTTTCCCTCGAAGTTAATCTCTTCGGTATTCTTGAATCTGATCGTCTCTGTCTTCATGTCTATCACTGCTTGATATTTCTGAATGAAATCTGCTCCCAATATCATGTCAAAAGCCATGTCCTTCATTACAACAAATACATGTCGGAAATCATGTCCTCCAATCGTAATACATAAGTATAATTGTGTTTTACACAGAGATATTTTATTGGGTATTATTCCTTGGATCTTAATTCCTGATACTGGAATCTCCTCTAAATTCTCTTTGAGCTTCCACAGAATATAAAGCTTCTCACTCACCAGACAAAGCATAGCCCCAGTATCGATCAAAGTATCGACAGGCATACCGAATACTTCGCATGATATGATTGGCATTCTAATTCTGGTACCCATTTCTTTTCGTTCGTCATTCTGTTGAATTAACTCATCATCCTCTGCTTGCCATTTAATAATTCTGGAAGTGAAAGTGTTCAAAATTCTATCTTCTACTGTGAATTCGAAGTTTTTTTTTTCATTACCATTCCCCTGGGATTGTTGTGTTCCCGATGGACCTGGTTCATTGGGCCTCTGCTCCAAAAACTGCAAGTTATCTTGGTGTCTTGCTTCCAAATTTTTCCTCGTCTCCTTGTTGAACTCTTCATTGGACTGACGAGTATCTACATTCCCTCTGTTATTGTAGTTGTTTCTACCATAATATCTTCTTTCCTGGTACCTTCCTTGACTATCTCGTGGTCTTCTCCATCGAGTATTGTATCGATTACCACCATCCGGTCTTGCATATGGCTTGTAACTGTATCTGTTACTGTACTGGTTCCATCCTCTCTTATTGGAATCTTCCCTCGGCGTTTTCTCTTCTCGCTCCTCTCGAATCTCTCGAGGTGTCTGAGAATAACTGTCAGCCATAACAGCGTACACAGCGTTGTTATTTTTTCCTCCCTTCTGATGGAAGAATTGAGCGTTTGTATGATCCAGCTTCTGTAATACTTCATCAAATTGTTCCATATTATAGATATCAGCAGCGATCAAAGTCCTCTGGACGTCTGCTGGAAACTGACGTATCAATGCAGTAATCAACTCGTTATCTGGCATCGGCGGATCTAAATGTTGAAGTTTAGACAGCTGTCCAGAAAAGTACGTAGAGTATCGAGTAGGTTGTGACGTCGAGAATCTCTTCGAATATAACTCTGCTCTGACTTGCTGTTGGGTTTCCGGGGACCAAACCTTTTTCAATAGCCCACGAGAAAACTCCTCAAAAGTGGTTAGAGTGGATCTAAAAGCTCTAAACCAAAGAAGTGCAGGACCTTCCAAAAACTTCCCTATCACTCGGATCTGTCTTTCTTTAGGGATCTTAGAATCTTTCAGGTAATCACCTGCTTCTCTCAAAAATTCCACGGGTGTCACAGAATCTCGCCCTGAAAATTTAGAAGGCTTATCCTCTATATTCTTAAATACAGTTACGGGGTTGGATTGAAATACTGTCCTGACCTCATCCTGTCTTTGACTATCCGTGTCTCTAGCTGCTCCTAGATTTATCTGTATCTGTTCCTTTCCCCTTACATTTGGCATTTTCAACAGATGATCAGACTGTTTCTCGTCCTTGATTTGAGTTTTCATAGCCTCAAGTTCCTTCTGGTTTTCTTCTGCCATTTTCTTAATTGCTTCAGTTTCTTTACAATTGTCCTTAACATCAATGGATATCTGGTTCATAACAGCCTCATGACTTTTCAATGACCCTGTCATATCTGATATGTCCTTCTGAGTTGCTTGGATATCCTTGGCAATTACTTCAATATGGGATGACAAAGATTCCCTAATCTCCTTGATTCCCTCTTGGTTCTCCAGCTTGAGTGTATCTTTAATTTCATTGACAACTGTGGTCTTGATTTCAGTTTGCAACTCACTAATCACACCTTCTCTTATTTCTCCCATGACAAGTTCCTTCAATTGTTCCGTTAAACGTTGAACAACTAGAATTTCCATCTCGTTACTCTCCTTCTTCACTCTGACTTCTAGGTCGATCATGTCTTCACCAACTTTCCTAAGACCATGTTCTATCCTATCAGCTAAGCTTTGGAATCGAAGATCGGCATCGCGAAATTTTTCGTCCATTAAACTTGCGTTAGTAGCTAATGAAGTTTCGAGCACATGTGTTTTTTCGCATAATTTATTCATTTTACTCTCAAGTGTCATTTTCAAAATTTCAGAATTTTCTTTAAATTTACTTTCCATTGAATTAAATTTGCTATTTAAATTTTCTTTCAAGTTACCTTTTAAAGAATCAGAACTTTCTCTAAGTTTATCATTCAAATTTTCTCTAAGTTTATTTTCTAAAGAATCAGAATTTTCTTTAAGTTTATTTTCTAAAGAATCAGAATTTTCTCTAAGTTTATCATTCAAATTTTCTTTAAGTTTATTTTCTAAAGAATCAGAATTTTCTTTAAGTTTATCGTTTAAACTTTCTTTAAGTTTATCAGAATTTTCTTTAAGTTTCTTTTCCAAAGCCTCAGTATTTTCTTTCATAATGGCTGCTACACGCAGTCCAGCCTCTTTTGAACTCTCCTCCAAACTCCTCATCATCCTCATCATTTCTTCCATAATTTTCAATTATTATTCAAAACTTAGGGGTATACAACAATGGCAAACACAAGCTTATAACTAGAACAAGAAATATGAATAGCTAATTGGAACACTCTAATAAAATGAGATTTGTCCTAATATCGACGTGATGGAAAAACAAAATTCTCTACTTTTACGAATTACATTTACCACAATATCACTAGAAAAAATATGCAAGTTCTCAAATATCCTCCACCTGGATTCTAACAATGTGTATGTCCAGTCATCGAACGTTTACTACTGAATTTACTTGACGCCCTAATGGTTAAGCCATTATCAAAAATAATCAAACCCATTCTAATTATTACTCCAGTTAAATTTTTAATTTTCCCCCACAAATTGGGTTTCCTACTAATTTATTCATCCAAACCAGACATCTCTCAACTCCCAAAATATTTCTATAAAAATTATCACAATTTAAATCGGCATGCGATTGACCATGTCTAAATCGGGACCCACGTTCGAAGCCATTTCACTCTCTATCTTATTTTATGTGCCCGTTTAGACCGGAGTCCGCACGACCACATATGCATTTTACCAATAATCAGTCAGCACGAGAGTCAAAATATCCCGGAGCGCCAGATGGGTTAAAGCAAACCGCAAAAACGACATCAAATTAAAAAAATGCTTTGCTGATTTTTGGCTCAATGCAACAATAAGGATAGAAGGAGATTTAATTGGGTATGACACATCTGGTAAAATTATCTCAGTTTATTTTGAAGTTAAAATCTGACTGCAAGGATGCTCAAAGCAGCATCATCCACGTGTGGCGATCCACACTCTTATTTACACACAATATACAGAAATTTTCCAAACACATTTGACAATCTTTTTGAAAACACAAGTCCGATTAATAGTCCTGTAGACTGTGTTCCAAAATTATTAATATTTAATTCCAGATCAAAGTTAATTGTCTATACTGGAAATATCGTAGATCACTGTTTGAATATTTACATGATATTAACACTCGTAGAATAAATGTTCATAGAATTTTTAAACTTTCACTTGTTTTTCCATTTTCAAAAATACATCGTCGAAATTATTATTATCATAGAAGCAACACAAATTATTTATACATATTAATAACATCTGAAAAGTATTTGACCTTGAGCATAGCATCGAAGAACTGTGCGAAGCACAACAACAATTAATTGTTCTTCTGACATTTAACATTCGAGAAGTGACTCGATTATGAACTTCAAGTTCCAAACAAAATACATGATTTCTGAATCATCAACTTGATCACTAAATGGTTGAACCATTCAACTATTCAATTTTCCACTTGGAATCATTATTATAAAAATATTGATATCTATGGCCATTCTTAGCAACTTTCACAACTTGCAATTCTTCGACAGAATGCGGAAATAAGAATTGTAGTTTTATAATGAATTCATTTAGTTCATGGCACTAGGATTGAAAATATCCTTCAAATTATTCGTGGTTAAAGAATTATTTTTAATTGGCAGTGGCCCATTCTATTATTTGTGTAAGAACACAATATTACAACAACGGCAAAGGTCTTCCGCTGAAGAAGAATAAACTACTATCATGACAAATCCGGGTTCTAGCAAAATCAAAGTCTAAATGGAATTCGTAAACAAGGTTGAAATAAGAACTGATGGTTTCAAGAAATAACCTTCGGGTCATTCATCCAACGAAATGTGTAGTTCCAATACTCCTACTATAAACCTGAGCCATCGAACCTGCTATTTGATTGATGCTCGAAACAACCTCCTCATTCCTGCGACTTAAACATGCGCACCTGGGAATGGCATTTCAACTACTCCACACACATAAATTTTCTTCCCAAAATGTATACAATAAATCAAGCCTCTGCTTGTTATCAACACTGGAAGATTAATAAACTTACAAGTTTATTTTATTTTACCATTCAGTTCAACCCGTGAATTTACCATACTTATGAAAATCTTTATTTCACTTTCGAGTGTATTTACGTCATGATTTTATATAAATACAAAAATATCCTATTTGATACAAATATCAATTGCTTCCCGTTTCATGCCTCTCCGTGTTATCTGAAAAATATACTTTGCTCATTGCAAATATCAACTGTTCAACCAGAACTGAAATGTTGGTTGAATGCGGGCTTGCGCTAACCACTTTCCTTCGGAAAATCTCCTGTTCCAAACTAGAAATGATTAAACTACTTCATAGGCTCTTTCTCAATACATATGATTATTAGAAAATATAATATCCAAGAATTATTTAGAAAAATTATAAAAATTATTATTATTATTATTAGTGGATTATTATTATTATTATTATTATTATTATTATTTGTTATATATTTAATTATCATCTCATTATGTGAGAATCCACATGTTCGAACCTTCGAATATGGAAAAAATATCCATTCCTCAACAAAAATAAATTATTAACTTTTACAGTTACATCGGCTGATTACCGTGATGTCCCAAAAATATGAAATATTCAAATAAATGCTCGAAATGCTCGGTCATCGATCCTAAACTGTTCTGAGTGCTGAAAATACTCAGTTTAACTCTAATAAGTCTTGCGTAAATCATTGCAAGCTTTAAATACGAAGAAAAAAATGTGTTGGTCATCTGCAGAAAAAATAGTTTGTTCCAATTAGCTAGGCATAAAATAATTCAAATGTGGCTTACATTTCTTGATGGTCTTGAAGCGTAGTAAACCTGGTCTGTACCAGATTTATCCATAGACATGCCCTATCGGACAAGCACGTATAATCCTTGTATCCGCCGCCATCATATACCCACAATTCGTCTAGTCAGACATAGTGGTAGTATCTTTTGACGTTTGAATAAACTGTGGTTCCATTTTAATATGGGCTTCTATCAAAGCCATAACAGTTTGTTTAAATAGGGTCAGATCTAAGTGATCTCTTCTTAGATATGTCAGTTGTAACATAACTCACGGTAATCTTATCAGTACAAGAAAAACACTGACAGTCTAAGCAATTAACGGCTGTTCTGAAGATCGTTCCCTGGGCATGGTTTATTAATATCACCATCTGCCATGCGCTAAGCAACTTGCAGTTTCCCTTGCGTAGACTAATGAACGCCACCGTTATAGACTAGTCTTCAGTGTACTGACAGATCGAAGTGGTTAACTAGTTACAAATATGAAAACCTGACTGAATGGATTTAAACATCCAAGTATTAAGTTATTACTGGACTGTGACAAAATACTATTTTCTAGACAAAGTCTAGCATATGTCCTTGTAGAAATATAAATATTTCCACCAATGTCTGTAGAAATATCAATCACCTCAGTGATTCTCCTCACCAGAAACTTACTAAGTTCCAACTCGTAGCGCAGCACTTTTCGTGACTATCACGACTTTGAAAAGAACTTCTGCGTAGATTCGGCAACCATGTGCCTTGGCTCAGCGTCGTAGCAACTTGCTAGCCAAGTGCTTGTGTTAGAATGAGCTGAAGTTGCTTCGGCCAGCTGGCTTTTATTCAAAACTGCCAGGGTCACGCGTCATCACCTGATATCTAGAAATCCTCATATCTCTGGTATCCCTGGTCCGATTTACTTGATACTAATTGCATTCTCTTTCTTTTGGCCGTGCCAGTAATCTGATCCAAGTCTCAAGTCTCTACTCCATAGTTAACTATTTAATCAATAAATAGCCTCGACCTCTGCTATTACTCGCTACGTCACTTGACATCCAACTATCGGTAAATTCCTTCCAAATGCTTCGAGAAGCAATGTAGCGCGATATTCAAATATCTCAACTTTCAAAAGCGGCTACAGCCTTTCCCTTGATATCTAGGTGTCTGAATCTTGGAATACCCATTCCTAGAGTTGGGCACAGTACTAACTATTTAAACACTCGTGAAATTCCTCGTGGTAAATCAGACCTCCTGAAAGTTGTAGAAGTGAGTATTTCCCGTAATCAATACCTGAGTACAGAAGCAATTTGCTTGACAGTGGAGGCCAAATTGCAACATACCTTACCAGGGGAGTTTTCTCTCTTGTCTACGAATTGGCGGGACTCTGATCGGTGATGCCATTTCAAAACCTTGTCAACACACCCACACATGGGCGACTGTTGCCGTAATGGCGTCTCAGTCTTGCCAATAGATGCAGGTACACAGCCCACCTGCACGGAATGCCGACCGCAGCGCCGCAACGGCGTAATATCACAACGGCTTTTACTTAAAAACCGTGTGCCTCGTATATACTTGTTATTATTATTATTGTGATTCATGTGTCTTGCCATACGCTATATAAATAAATAAAACAGTTGTCCACAAATACATAAGCTTGCAATATGCAAAACTTCTTTTGACCAATGAACTTATTAAAACATCCTTACAGTTACACTACTACGGATATGAAAGGTTCTTGGGGCTTAACACGTGGTTTTCAAGTTCCTTTTGTCTGTAATTCTAAATGTAGGGAATGGAGAGGATTTTCCAAACTATCAAGTGGACAGTGTTACCGACAAAGTTTCAAAGTGTATGTAAAATTCGGTGCAATTAGGTGAAAAGGCGTGAATTTGTGCTAAAGGGCCTAAATGCAGGGAATGGAGTGGTCCGTTCGAAATTTCAAGTAGAAAGTGTTACTCATCGGGTTCCAAAGGGTAAGTACATACAGTCTGGTTCAGATCGGTGAAACGGTGTAGATTTGTGCCAAAGGGTCTAAATGCAGGGAATGGAGTGGCCTGTCCGAAATTTAAAGTGGACAGTGTTACCCGCAGCGTTCCAAATGGTGAGTATACTCATTTTGGTTTAGATCGGTGAAACGGTGTAGATTTGTATAAATAACAGACAGACGGGCAAACAGACAAACATTGAGCTTCATATATATAGATTTCAAAATATTAAATAGACAGTCACTGACTTGCCTGAGCCTCGCAGATTCCATCACTAAAACAATCTTCATAACTCGTTCTACCAGATGAAGCAATAACCTCGCCTGTCCGGAAGCTCTCCCCTTAAGCGCAGATTTAAAAGTTATAACCAGCTTCATTCCAAATGGTTAATTTTGATGTCCGTGCCTTGCCATCCCAGCCTGTTAGATCGATACTGCGATAACGTTCGATGGGGAAAGTTTTTGTTTAAGTTTTCAAATTCTCCAAGTAATTACCATCATTCCTCAACTCTCTGACCAGTCATCCTCCCTTGACTTTTCTATCTCCTTGTAATGACCCAAGTTGGTAAAGAGGATAGGATCTAACCACAAGATATTCAGCCCGCTACATGAGATTTGAGGTGTATTAAATGTCCTTGGATGAAATTGAAAGTTGAACTGACTGTCCGGAAACTACAAAGGAATAAGGGACTAGGGACGGTATGGAAATAAACACGAAGAAGTCAGAAGAGAATAAAAATCTAAAACAGTACCAACAAGTTATGAAGAGGGTCTGTGAGCTCTTTGACGTAGAAGATTCCTAGTATTCTTTGTAACCACCAAACGTAAATTATTTATTCTTTCAAGAACGTTTGCCGTGGGAGACAATGTTTCGATCTTTGTCCATCCTTTTCTTCTGGGTGCATGACCTAAGAAATTTAATCTCCAAGAGATGGATCAAACTGTTGTGTCAGTACTGGAAGAAGGTAGGTTTTATATAATGTCAGATTTAAAGTGGGAGTGAAGATTCAAGGAGAAATAATTTCAACTCTGAGATTTGCCGATGACATAGTCATCTTTGCCGATACGCCTGAGGATTTGAATGAGTTTTTGAATGGTATGGACTCCGTCTTGAGGAAAGAATTCATGAAAAAAGTTAATAAATGTAAAACAATTAGAATGCAGCCGAAATAAATCAGAAACCTCGATAGCAGGCTGTTCCAGCCGAGCAACTCGCCCGTGAGCAGCGGAGTACTCGCCACCTTCCGTGAGTAAACCTGCAACATGCAATACAGCTCTGCTGTGGGGTGCTGCCGTCACTTCGCGGTGGATACATCATGACTGGCAGGAAGCGCATGAACTTGTGTTATGACCTTCACCCAGTGACGTATTGGCTCTCACCCCCAGTCCGTGTGCTCCGAGCATCACTGCTGAGTACTCGCGAGTACGCATACTCAAACTCATGGATTTGGAACAGCCTGCTCTATAGACATCAAATTGGCAGGTGAAAAACTGAAGGACGTAGGAGACTTCTGTTACTTAGGAAGCAAAATATCCAGTGATGGACGAAGCAAAGAGGATTTAAAAGTAGGTTGGCTCAGGCAAGGAAAGCATTTCTACAAAAAAGGAATCTGTTGATATCGAATATAGATTTAGGTATTAGGAAGTCATTTTTGAAAGCCTTTGTCTGAAGCGTAGCGCTCTATGGAAGTGAAACTTGAACTATTGGTGCATCAGAAAAGAGGAGAATTGAAGCATTTGAAATGTGGTGTTACAGGAGAATGATGAAGATCAGATGGGTAGATATGGTTACAAACGAAGAGGTATTAAGACGAGTGGGAGAGGAGAGATGTTTCTGGCGACTGCTAATGAAGAGAAGAGATAGGTTGGTAGGACACATACTAAGACACCCAGGAATAGCATGCTTAGGTATGGAAGGAAGGGTCGAGGACAAGAACTGTAGGGGTAGGCCAAGGTTAGAATATGTTAAAGAGATTGCCTCGGGTGTAGGGTGTGGTAACTATGTAGAGATGAAACGATTAGCTCGGGACAGGGAGGCCTGGAGAGCTGCATCAAACCAGTCAAAAGACTGAAGACTCAAACAACAACATCACTGTCCTAAAGCAATGTCCAGACAAACCATAGAGGTTCGTGCTATGATGATGATGATAATTGTTGTTTTAAGGGGCCTAACATCTAGGTTATCAGCCCCTAATGGTTTGGGTGATAATGAAAGATGATCAAATGAAACTTACAACTAAAACTAACTACTCTCTTACAAACCAGAAGAGGAAATGGGGAACAAGAAGGAGAATAATGTAAATAAAATACAGGGGGAAAGGAAATGCCCTCAACCCTCGAAGAATGAGAATTGAGGGACTTGGAAGGAAGGAGAGCCATGAAAGGCAGAGAGGAAAGAGGAGCGGGACCGCCCCAAAGGCAATGGAAGAAGGAGACAAAAAACACCCAGCTCAGGACTCCATCGGAGTCGCCAACGCCCGAACTCACCAGACGTGAGCCCCTGAGGGTGTAGCACTAACCAGGGTGCACCAGAAGTGGTGGGGCTACACACACCCTTCCCCCATGAGGGCCTTGTGCAGAAGGCAGGAGATACTGTAAGCCCCTGAGGGTGTAGCACTATCCAGGGTGCACTACAAGTGGTGGGGCTACACACACCCTGCCTCCTTGAGGGCCTTGTGCACAAGGCAGGAGATACAATGGAAAGGAAACAAGAGGTCTGACCCCTCGAAGAATGAGGAATCAGGAAGGATGAGACAAGGGCCAATTAAGGCGGGAAAGTAAAAGACTCCCTAGGCCTCGGATACCCTAATACCGTCGGTCTCGGAAGAGAACAAGAGTTGACCAAGAGTGGCCGACAGGAAAGATAACGGAGAGGAGCCCGGCACAAGTAAGTGGAAGCAATGCCGGACTCAGCTGCGATCCCGTGGTCGCCAACCCACGTCCCACTAGATGTGAACCCCTGGGGGTTTTCATTGCTACCGTAGGCCATTGAAGCTATCTGCCACAACTTAGACATCTGTCCCTTTACTGCCACCTGGTATAGGATCCTACGAAACTACCTATATACTGTAGGCTACAGGTCTTGGTTTTTTGAAAATAGACACAATGTGCATCCTCATCCTATAACGTATTTCCGAATTATCCTTTCCCGTTTGCATTCGTTCACGGTGGGTGAGTGGTTATCCTGTTGGACTACCAACTCCAAGCTGCAGGTTCGCTCCTGGCCATAGTAAGTGATTCTTCCAGCACATCAAAAAGTGTTTATCTAAGGAATCATATGCATTTCTTTTTTTGAAATCTTCAAACCCTGTTATTGTTTGTCTAGTTTTACGGATTTGTAAGATAGTTTTGAAATTAATTTCCAGATATGTTCTTCCTTTTCAGAAAACAGCCTGGTCTTCATTTGTTAGTTGGTCTATTTGCTTGTCAAGTGTTGTAAATAGTGCGTGTGTGAAAATATTGTGAGCAACTGGCATCCCTCTGTAATTATTGACATTTGTCATGTAAGAAGTGTATTAGTGCAGACTTCCAGTCATCAGGATATTTCTCCGTAGCCCATATACATTGTATAATACCGTGCATTTCCTGAGCTAAGCTACCACAAAACTATTTCTTATCCTGATGCTTTATTATATATTAGTTCATGGATTATTGGTTTCATTTCTTCTAATGTGGGTGGTTTGGCGTCAAAAAGAGATTGGTTTTTTTTTAATATCAGGTGCTGTTACAATTTAATAATAATAATAAATACAGCCCTTTAATCCCCTAAGAGCAATGGACTTCTGCCATTTTGCTCCATTACACTCATTAGGTGAGCAGTCCTAAAGAGTAGTGAGGCACCAAGTGGCTTGTTATTCTCTGTTCTTGAATTGTTCTTATAGCTATTGATATATCTATTCCTAACCTAGTTACAGTATTCTCAACGTTATGTAATCTTGTTCTTATATCTAATATTTGAACAAGTAGTTCCGTGAAGAACTATACAGCCTATTTTCATATATCCTACTTACGTTAATTGCCACTATCAACATACAAAATTTCAGTTTGATTGCAGTAATAGATTCGTAGATATTGAGAACCGAATACATACCTCGGATGGTCGCCATGTTGGATTTTATATATGTAGGTCCTAGAGTTATGTACTCTTACATGCAGATTATTGTGTACGTGTAGTATTCAAATTTCAATCGCATAATTAGGACACAAGAAGTAACAAGGAGATTTTAAAATTTCGCACAGCTGCCATCTTGATGTTATGGAAATAATTGAAATAAATTAGATGCCAGTGGATTACCATTCGTTTAAGGATTTACTGTACCAAGTTTCACTGCACTCGGATGGTTAAATTGCGAGAATCGTCCATGTGAATATTTATAATTCGCGTCGCCACCATGTTGGATTTGTGATAACCAGGTTATTTAAAGTCCTATAGGTGAACTTAAGTTCATAGCCCCTATCAACATTAAAAAAATTCAGTTTGATTGCTATAATAGATTCGTAGATATTCAGAGCCATCTAAATATTTCGGATGGTCGCCATGTTGGATTGCTAAATGTATAGGCCATAGAGTCATGTACCATTAAAGGAAAATTATTGCGTAGGTTCATTATTCAATCTTTCACTTCGATCGCAAGACTACATCACAAGAAATAAAAACTTAATTTTAAAATTCGCATAGCCGCCATCTTGAGGTTATGTAAACAATTGAACTGAATTAGATACCTGTGCATTACAATGTGTATAAATATTTCCTGTACCAGATTTCAGAGCGTTTGGAACATTAAATCGCGAGAAAGGTCTATTTAAAATTTTAAAATTTGCTTGGCCGCCATGTTCGTTTTGTAAGTAATCGGTTTTTTAAAGTCTTATAGATGGACTTCCAGTAGTTCCCTTTATCTCCGTACAAAATATCAGGGAGATACCGCTAATAGTTCCAGAGATATAGGATGCCGGTGAAATATTTCGCACATCCGCCATCTTGTGGTTATGTAAGCAATTGAACGAAGTTAGATGTCGGTGCATTACAATGTATATAAACATATACTGTACCAAGTTTCATTGCGTTTGGTTGTTTAAATCGCGAGAAACGTCTATTTAAAAGTCGCAACTTCGCTTGGCCGCCATGTTGGTTTTGCAGTTACCAGGTTTTCAAAGGTCACATAAATGAGCTTATAGTAGTTCCCTTTATGACCATACAAAAATTTCAGGGAAATATCGGTAATAGTTTCGGAGATATTGAATGCTGGTAAAATATTTCGCACAGCCGCCATGTTGGATTGGTGAGTCGTAACAAAATTTGAACGGCACGGTCGGGGTCGCCCGGAATAGTGCTATGAACTTACCGAGGTTCATTGAAATCGCTCCAGCCGTTTAGATTTTATTAGGGGACACACACACACGAATCACACACACACGCACACACACACGGACAAAAGGTGATCTCATAAGCCTATTTTTCAAAATTGAAAATAGGCTAAAAATTGTTAATGTTTCTAGCACGTTAACTTTTTTTAGTAGCGTTTTAACTGTCCTCAATACATTATCGCTATTGTATTTAAGAGGTCACTATGTTGCACGGAGTTTCTCCTTTCCTTTCCTCGCATATGATGTACCTTGTTTTGAAAAGGAGCTTTTCTAGAGTCTTCCACTCTTGTCTGTCTCTAGCTCTTCATGTCCATTGTGGTCCGGCAAATTTCTTGAATGTGTCAGCCCAGCGTGTCCTCTGTCTTCCTTCGTTTCTCCTGGTCCCACATCGTTAGTCTGTGCGTCCACCTCCTATGCTCCTATGGCCTCCCCATTTCCATTTTAGTCTGTCCACTGTGTTGATGACGTCTTTAATACTGGTTCTTTTACGTATCTCCTCGTTCCTTATTCTGTCTTTCAGCGTGATATTGAGGGATTTTCGTTCCATCCTGCGTTGGACTATATGGAGCGGTTTTCTTTGCTGTGAAGTTAGTGACCATGTTTGGCATCCATACAGCGCAACTGGGATTACACATTTCTCTAGAACTTGTGTTTTCAGTCTTATAAATCTGTATAATAATTTCCTTTCTTCGTTCCTTGCTACCTCCCTACCTCCCTACTTTTCAACCTCCCTTCCTACCTCCTTACCTTCCTTCCTTTTTAATTTTCCGATGTATATACTGTACATTGCCGACTGTTTGGCTCTATTGCCACAGCAGTTAAAAGGGACGTCACATTACTAATACTGTATTTTCTTCCCACAGGTAAGAACCCGCTGAGAGCTTTGTGCAGCATTGCTGGTAAGTCGCACGATACACATTGGATACCTCCTCGATATCAACTACTGGTAACTTGTCACTGTCTCATCATAATCACAAATACTGTGACTGAGCCATCTTGGGTGGAACTACAACGTGTGACACCTTCTGAAAGGCTTTTAGGCCGTGCTCGTAAATAGAACGCCTCTCAACACAGCGTAACGTACAAGTTTCGTCCCTCTTCAGCATATCATAACCGAAAAGCCTATTCTAAATGAACTTAAATGAACATAATAATTCTGTTAACGTTCCATCTACTTCTTAAACCAAAAATATAGAATTAAGATGGATATCCTCACAACCAAAAATATGAACAAGAAGTTCCGTGACGAACTAAAGAGCCTACTTTTCATGCCAATGATTATCCTACAGTATATGGACCTATCTAGAATAATGACGAAATTAAGTTGGTAATATCGAAATGTCTAATTAGTTCGAAATAATCCTGGTATAATGTAGCCTAATAGAGCATGACAGTTGGCAGCCCTGGTGACTGAATATATTCTTAGTTCCGTCTCTTAAGGTATATAATACAAAATTTGGTTGAAGTCCAATGGACGTTACATGCAGTTAGACAATGGATCTATCAGCACGCGTAAAAGCATGTTGGCAACAATGGCATGCGTGTGCTGATTAGAAATAATCGGAATCATTATGATATCTTGTTGCGCCAATTTTGGATGAAATCCATTTGTTAGTATAGAAGTTACGTGTATTATAAAATTGGACCTATCAGCAAGCATAGAATCATGTTGGCAGCACTGACTTATATTAATTACTCCAAATTAATCTAGAGTGTCAGGTGCTATACGTGTGCAAAGTATAGAGCTGTTGGCTTTCATACTTTCTGATATATTAATATTAGGGTAAAAAATATAGACAGCATTTATTAACAGTTGGCAGCCCTGATTGCTCTTAAGAATACTTATAGTCATATCTGTTATGTTATACATAGCACATACGAAATTTGGTTGAAATCCAACTGATAGTATAGAAGTTACATGTATTTAAAAATTGGTCCTATCAGCAGGCTTAAAATCATGTTGGTAGAACTGAAGTATATAAGTTACACCAAATTAATCTAAAATGTCAGGTACTACACGTGTACATAGTTTAAAGCTGTCGGCTTGCATACTTTCAGATATATTGGTATTTGGATGAAGAAAATAGAGAGAGAGCAATTATTAACAGTTGGCAACCCTGGAGGCTCTTAAGAATACGCTCAGTCAAATCTGTTTATGTACACATAGCACATACGAAATTTTGTTGAATTCCAATTGATAGTGTAGAAATTATATGCAGTTAAATTTGGACTTATCAGCAAGCTTATACTCATTTTGGCAACACTGTCATGTATGGCCTCCAGGAAATTAAACTGAAATAGTATTATCTACCCGCCTATTTTGGAATAGCTCCCATGCATACCTTCCATGATATACAACATGGAGCTCAAATTTCTATTACGTTTTTTCAGCCGTTGGTAGCACTGACAACATTTTCAAATATGGGCTTGAGATATTCTGTTATACATCATAACTCATACTAAATTTGGTTTCGATTGCTGCAGCCGTTTAGGAGTTGATAGGGGGGACACGCACACAGCCAGCCAGCCAGACAGAAGGACAGACAGACAGACAGACACACATTTTCCCGGATCGATCTCATAAGTCTACTTTTTCCTCATTTTTGCAAAATGTGAAAAGTAGGTTAAAAATGTTTAATTAACAATCCCTCCCTATATTATTCTGCTAAGGTCCCATTCCAGTTTTGTACCGGAAATAAGGTCCCATTAACACCAACCTACACTTATGAAGTACCTACAGGTTCAGCATAACCCAATCTGTAGGTAATAATAATAATAATATCGTATGGCCTCGGGTGCCTGGTGCAAGCTTTGTTAATTGACACCCAGAGGGTAGCTTGCATGTCGAATTTCGTCGTTCCTTTGAACGCTATGAAAGTCAAGGAGGTTAGATATCTAAACTCCTTGACACTACAGCGCTTTCAAGTAGAGAATGGAGGAACTTTGTGTTGGCGGAAAATCCCGAGATTAATTTTGCCATTGAACACGGCCTACTGAATTCAAATGGGTTCTTTAACATGCCAACAACGTATGACATGAGTGTCCTGATTTTTGTCGCCTTCAAAAATCACTTACCACGACCAGGGGCGAACCTGCAATCTTGGGGTTGGTAGTCCGACACTATAACCACTCACCCACCGTGGCAAGCAATCTGTAGGTGAAACGCACTCACTTACTCTTTAAATGCCTCACAATTAAACAAATACCTTAAAACATGTATATTTACAATGGAAGAATGCAACACGGTAACCATGGTAACGGAATCTCACAGGTCCATCTATTTCTGTAAGACGCAATGCAATTCCAATTATTACATTACTGTGAAAGTTTGCAGACGGTTATAAGGTTATCACTGCTCCAAATTAAGCTGTAAAATTCATCAATACATACAGTATAATGCGCTTAAGGGGGTCAAGGGGCACTCTAGATTTTTTTCACACAATTTTCACGTGTGAGTGTGGTACGAAAGGTCTTTTTCACCCGACTATAAAGGGTCCCCGAAAACCACATTTAAAGGCCCTTAAATTAACAGCGTCTGTGATATTCCCAGAAAACTAACTTCGCTCTAATATACCTATGAAGGAATGACAAACCCCTAATCACTACACCAGTAGCTGAATTGATAAAGTCTGATTATTCATACCAAGGATAAATCTGTCATAGCATTCATGATTGAGATTTTGCTACGTGTATTCTTTACAACTAGAATTTTCGCGGTCGAAGCCGCGACGGGTAATGCTAGTATTGATATATTCTCCGATATATACATTCAAAAATCTATAGAATCTGTTTTCAAATCACAGTGTCAATACGGAGAAGTAGAGTTCTTCGTCTATTGATTTGAATATCTTTCTGTCACTGTCAGGTCGGATATCCGAGCCAGTGAGACTTTCAGACTCCAGGACTAGGCTGATTGAGGATGGTTCAAAAACACCAAAAATGAATAACATTCTCTGCGTTTAGTGCATTTTATTTGAACATCAATAAATAGTTTGTACACAGTCCAGGAGTATTCAGTTCACAGTCTGGCCGAAGAGCAGAAGTCAGCTCGCTCGGTTCTGGAACAAGTAAGACAAGTACATTAGAATATTGTTACCACTACAGCGCGACAAGTTAACTACTAGGCTTCCTCCTACCCCTCTGGTACACATGTTACAGGATCTACTACTATTTGCTGCCACGAAAGGCGTGACACGCACAGTTACGTCATCAGGAACCAATAAGATGAGAGAACATTCATCGTTGTCAAATGTTTGAGTATAGTCATTCTGTCGCCAGCTACCGCACAGTGAAAGCTTTATCGCCGGCAGCTTTGTTCTAATAGGCTAACTGAAGGGTTCACAACACTGGCGCAGGGTTGCGCGCTCGTGAGGATTACTTTACAGTGGTGCCACCATTACTCCTGTACCACTTGCTTGTTCATTGTGGGTAGGTCTGACGTCTCCCTGGCGAACATTAACATTAAAGTGTGCTTTATTATAATGGCCTCTGCCTTCAATTAGAAAGTTCGTAGCCAGAGAAGTGAAACCATTTCAAATGAAATAGGATAATTTTAGCCTATTTTCATTTATGAAAGTATCGGCTCATGATATCACCTTTTTAGCCGTGTGTGTGCGCGTCCATGTGTGTTTCTCCCTAATTACTTCTAAACAGCTGGAGCAGTTATCTATTTATTTATTCATTCATTTATTTATTTAAAAACTTTTGAGATTGTTTAAGAAATGTGTGCTAGGCGTAGATTGCCATGTTTTCCATTTCGCAGGATTGTATGTTATGAACAATATGTTGCGTTAATTTTGAACTAAACTGTTATTGTTTTATTTGCAATAATAAATGTAACACATTAAATCACGCCATTTTAAGTGTGTTATTATTTTAAACAACAGATATTATCTGATACGGACACAGTCGATGTAGTTAATTGTTAGAGTTATGTACTATTAGATGAAGATTATTTTGTAGGTGTATTATTCAAACTTCAATGGCATGATTAGGACACAAGAAATAAAAACGAGTTTTTAAAATTTCGTACAGGCGCCATCTTGTGGTTATGAAAACAATTCAAATACATTACATGCCAGTGGATTAAAATTTGTATAAGTATCTACCGGACCAAGTTTCATTGTGCTCGGATGGTTAAATCACGAGAGGCGTCCATTTAAATATTTATATTTCGCGTCACCGCCATGTTGGATTTGGTTATTGAAAGTTCCATAGGTGAACTTGTGTCTATAACCTCTATCAACACACAAAATTTCAGTTTGATTGCTGTCATAGATTAGTAGATATTGAGAACCATCTAAATATTTCGGTTGATCGCCATGTTGGAGTTTTATATTATGTAGGCCATAGAGTTATGTATTATTAGGATGACAATTATTGCGTGAGTTCATTATTCAAACGTCGACTTCTATCGCATGATTAGGAAACATGAAATAAAAGTTAATTTTAAAGTGTCACATATCCACCATCTTGAGGTTATCTAAACAATTGAACTAAATTAGATGTCAGTGCATTACAATGTATATGAACCTTTGCTGTATCAAATTTCACTGCGCTTGGTTGGTAAAATCGCGAGAAATGTATTTTTAAATAATTCAAATTTGCACTGCCGCCATGTTTGTTTTGTACTTAACAAAATGTTGGAAGTCACATAGGTGAACTTCTAGTAGTGTCCTTTATCACCGTACAAAATTTCAGTTTGATATCAGTAATAGTTTCGGAGATATAGAATGCCGGTGAAATATTTCGCACAGCCGTCATCTTGAATTGGTGAGACAAAATTAAATTTGAATGGCACAATTGCAGTCTGGAAAAATATTACTATGACCTTATCGAGTTTCATTAAAATCAGTCTTGCCGTTTAGATTTTATTTTGGGGGAACGCACACACACACGGACAAAAGGTGATCTCATAAGCCTATTTTTTCATAAATGAAAAGAGGGCGTGGTAGTGCAGCGGTCTAGCTGTTGGCCTCTCACCAAGGTGGACTGGGTTCGATTCCCGGTCAATGCATGTCAGATTTTCAAAGTGAAATATCATGTCCTGTGGGTCGGATTCCACGTTAAAAGGAGGTCCCGTGGCTCATAATCACAAGATTCACGGTCACGTAAAAATACAATCTTCCTTTCATAAATGAAAATAGGCTAAACATATTGTATAAAAACATTAGTAGGTCTAACCTCAAAATCCTCCATTTGAAAAAAATGTTGGGAAACCGCATGGGAGTGTTTCGAACCATAAATTGGCGGTGTCCATTCCACATCTAGTAATCTCTTAGAACACAGCCATTGCGGGATTCTGATTGGATAGCGCTCAGCAGGAATTCAAGGCCAAACATCCTCCCAGTTGCAAACCACTTGAGTCATCTGAGTATAAGTGTGTATCAGCTAACGCCAAACTAGACTAGTAAACACTTACTGTTATCATGGCCAGGAAGCCCTGCAGCAATCTGCGTAACACATTGAAGAATAGCGTCGTGACGTCACCACCCACAGTCCTAGCCACTGTAGTGAACTGAGCATGCGCCATGGAGATGACGAGCACTAGGAGTAGTACACTCAGGATGGTCTTCATGTTGTGTGGACAATGTGACTTCCCTCTGAAGGCTGCCGCCTTTATACCCACACTTATCGCGCTCCACCTTATCGGAACTACACCACTGTACGAGTTTCCTCTTTCAACTAAATACAATTATGTTGTAAACCAGGAAAAGGTCTACATTGTTTCCTGTACAAGGCATTCAATCTATTGCATTGCAGTAATCGAGTTTTTCCACAAAAAAATGGAAGTAGACTTATGAAATCAACACTGGCAAAATGTCTGCGTGTCTGAGTAATAATAATAATAATAATAATAATAATATATATATTTTTACGAGGGACTGTGGAAAATCTTCAAAATACACTTGTGAAGGGTCCACACTCCACAGTAGTGTGGGATTCTTACCCACTAAAACCCACATCCCTTTTCCCACGATGCGTTCATCACCCCGGAACCGCTCTCGCATTACTTCAGGGTGATGTCGTGCTTACTTAGACTTTCAGACTTCTTCTTTCTTCATTTCTTCTTAAGGGCGTTCGTACGCATTCATTTCCCTCTTCTTCTGGCGCAGGACACCTTCTATGTAAATAAATGGCTGTCTGATTCCATGTTTGATCATTTCGGAGCATCATCTGTAGGATGTTGTCCGGCATGATTACCCCTAGAGAAGCTTGCAGATCTCTTCTATGTGTTGACCAACGTTCACGCACAAAGAATGTGTGGAGCGCATCATCCTCTTCATACAATAATGACACAAAGGGCTATTAGTCACGCCAATGTGATGCATGAATCTCCGAAAATATCCATGGCCTGTCAGGAACTGTGTCAAATAATAATTGACCTCTCCGTGGTTTCGATCAACCCAGTCAGCCAGACGCGGAATAAGTTTCTTTGTCCATCGACCTCGTGTCTCATCATCCCATTTCTGTTGCCATCGTGCCATACAATGATTGTGTGCAGACGTCTTTGCCTGCTGTATGCCCAGTTCTTCTTTGGCGTGCCAAACTTCCTGACGCTCTAAGGCAAGTAAATCAATTGGTGCTACTCCCGCTACCGCTAGAACAGCAGGCTCTGAAACAGTGCGATATGACAAATGTAGGAGATGACATCGCGAATCGGAGACCATCCAGCATATCACAGGGGGATGTACAACAATTTCATCTACGTACTACTTGAAGAGGCATGACCAAGTAACCAAGATAATCCACCTGAACCTGGCAAAGCACTCCTTAAGTAATAAGGTTCTGCCTTACTATCAATACATTCCTGATGCTGTTCTGGAGAATGATACACACAAGCTACTCTGGGACAGGTCAGTGAACACAGATATCAGCAAACAGGCCCGACATTATTCGTATTGATAAAGTGCAGAAGAAAACGCTTCTAATAGACAACGCAGTCCCTAACTCGCATAATATCCAGCACAGTTATGCTGAGAAAGTGACGAAATACATGCCTCTGGCTGAAGAGATCCAACAGATGTGGCGGCAGGAATTTGTCACTGTATTGCCTATCATAATCTCTTACACTGGGATCATTCCGAAGTCGCTGAAGGCCAACTTCGATGTATAATCTGCGCACTAGTATGCAGAAAGTAGTTATTTTAGAGACCTGCTCCAGAGTTCGTTCGTTCCTCAACCTAACAGTATAGAGAACTCCACTCCATCTTGCAGCAATGCCGATGAAATGGTGATTTGTACCCAACGATATGGTGAACACATTCGACAATAATAATAATAATAATAATAATAATAATAATAATAACGTATGGCCTCGGGTACAGGGTGCAAGCGTTGTTATTTGACACCCAGAGGGCAGCTTGAGTGTCGAATGTTGTCGTTACTTGGAACGCTATGAAAGTCAAGGAGTCTAGAAAGGAGGAACTTTTGTGTTTGGTGGAAAATCCCAAGATTAATTTTGCCATTATGAACACGGCCTACTGTCGTGATTTTTGTCGCCTTTCAAAAATGACTTACCATGACCAGGAGCGAACCTGCAAGCTTGGGGGTTGGTAGTCTGACACGCTAAATACTCACCCGCCGTGGCAAGCTATTTTGTGACAATGTGATATTTATAAGGTACGTTCAAAAAGTAACGAGCCGGAGGCATAACTACAGAAACCAGTACCTGTATGTTAGAAGTATTGGCCCTGGCTGTTGAGGCACTTGTCCCTCTGTGGCATGTGGCGATGAATGGCTGTCTCATAAAATTCCCTGGGCTGCGATGTGAACCAGCAGAGCCCTTTTCAGGGGACCAAACATGGCGTAATCACAGGGAGAGAGGTCTGGACTGTATGGAGGGTGGCCGAGAACCTCCCATTTGAATTTCTGCAGGAGTGCCGCGACTGTGTTGGCCGTATGAGGTCGTGCATTGTCGTGGAGCGACCACGGCAGCTATGGCGTTCACTGTCACTCGGCGGTCCTGGGTAATGAGTGCATCAACCAGCTGGACGTTGTCATCGGTAATGCTGGGAGGTGCCCCAGACCGGGCATCATCGGCTAACGACACCCGTCCTTCCCTGAAGCGCTTGTGCCACGTCTTGACCCTTGCAAGGGACATGGAGTGTTCGCCGTACACTTGTGATATTCGGCGATGAATGTCAGTTCCCCCTACTCCTTCCGCTGTCAGAAACCGAACAACACCTCTTTGCTCTTCGGTTGACGCCTCCATGTCACTGTTTGCAATGCGACTGGCAGCGTTGGACGATTGATGCATGCTGCTGCCCGTTTTGTATCGTCACGTGACGTACACGCGTGCCCTCTAGCGACGGGCTGTGACCTTCCACGCTCTGGTCTGAACCACATCTCATTACACACGCCACGTTTAGCCGATGTCGTCACCGGTTTGCACATTCCAGCCTCCAGCTCGTTACTTTTTGAACGCACCTTACATTTCAGGTTAGGGTGTATAGTATGAATACTAGTTTTCCCGCCAAATATAATGGGGCAAAGATTGTCTTGGCCGACTGTAAAGCTTCGTTTAATAACTTGAACAGAAATGTAAGGAATATGGAATGGAATTCTGCATTTAAGAAAAGAAGGTGGTGTTAGTAGGGAAGAAACACAAAACAAAAGACGAGCATTGTGAAGCAAGCGATAGCACTTCCCACAATAAGCTCGCACATGTAGCAAACTCTTTTCTCTATTTTCTACAGTCGCAGGGAATGGAAAGTCCTTTCCTATCTACCATATTCGCCGGACTTAATCCTCTGCAATTAATTATACCTTGATCCCAATGGAATATTTTATTTATTTACCGTATGGACTTTAGTGCCGGGAGTGTCCTCGGCAGAGTGGTGAATGTTGGAACTTTGATAGAGCGTTCAAACGAAATCTAACCTAGAAGTTTAGCTTAACTCAAGTTTAGTCTGTGGAAGGATCTTTTACATGCCATAAATCTATGACATGGGACCGCCGGTTTTACTTCCCCTCCGAAGGAAGGCATACTGAAGGATTTTTCCGCTCTTAAAAAATCCGACGACTTCGGCCGGGTTTGAACCCGCTATCTTGGGAACAGCAGTTCAGCATGCTACCAACTACGCCACCGAAGCCGTCTTCCCAATGGTGAACGAATCGCATTCGTTTCCTGACTGTTCCCGTGATTCTGCAGGCAGTGGATCGCTCCTTCAGAGCAGGCAAGGGATGCTACATAACTGGCTTTGCGTTGGAGATGACGCTAATAGATATCACTTTTGTCTTAGTCTCTACTTAGTATAAAACAAAGTCCCCGATTCTTGGATGTTACGGGTAAACTGGAGAACCACTGGATGGATTTTGATGCGGCTTTCACCATTCTGTAAAGAATATCTCGAGGAAGGTTTCTGTAGAAAATAATTTGTTTATGACCAAAGGAAGTCATGCACTAACGATTTCAGTGAAAAGGTCGAAAAAGACTGGCGTCCGTGCGCTTTTTAAGCTTACGCTGGGCAAACCGTTAAACATATCAATATACTATGAGCGTAAGAATTGGTCAGCATGAACAGTTCTACAAAAAAGCCCGGGAGAGCATATCTTCAACACATCGCCTTCTATAAGTGTTTTTGCGGTTTCATTTCTTCCAACAATCTCCATTTAGTTACTGAGGCGATAGTTTACGAGCTAGCTAGGGGCGAGTCTATCACCCCAGTTACAGATTAGCTAGCGGAAGAGCTTATTGCCCCAGATACAGCCAGCAACAAACTGTCGAGTCGTGTTGAGTTAAAAACTTTAGAGAAGAATGGTTGTGTTTGGAGTTTCCCTGGAAGTGCAACTCGGTTTTTCTTCATTTCGCCTGTGAACTTTTCGTTCCGGAAAATTCACTGTCAAGTTAAGATTGGACGGAAGGGGGATTTGTGTTTCATGCACCTTTCCATTTTAAAATTACGTCTGACAAGAATTTGTTGCACATGTATATCTCCATGATAATATAGGCTAATTAATAGTCCAGTCAGTGATTTTAACCCATCATGCCGAAACGTAAAACGGATATTGGTAGTTTTTCACTGACATTGGAAAAAAAAGCGCTTATCCCATAATGCATTCATAACTGTTCCCGGGCGAAGCCGGGTCAGGTTGCTAGTTGTAAATAAATAGTTCAAGAAAGCAATATGTATAAATAGAACCAATAAGATGTGTGCCATTGTCCGAAGTAATAGTAGTGGGCTACATTCTTTTCTCACCTCCTCGAAAGAGAAATACAGATTAAATGGAAACTCGGGATAACGATGAAGATCAAGAGCAACGGTTAGTTACAAGAAGTTGAGTCTGTTTGTTTAGAAAGTCAATTCTCCTCTTTTTCTTGGTGGAGAAGCTGCCAGAAATCAAACAAAGTGATAATCATTTTCTTCTGGATGAACAGCTCAGCCAGAGAAACAGGCCTTCCTTCATCTCACTACCTCCGAGCGAGTCATGGGATTGGTATTGCTAATTTGAGCGATTGCATCACTTCAATAAAAGGCTCGCATAACTTTATCTTTAATTATAGGTACAAGGAGATTTGGTCGGTTGGTTCCTTAGTTTAGGGGCTGCGACAACGCGCTCATGTAGCCCCGTGTATTTTGGGTGTGTGTAGAATCTGTCTGATAACCGGTGTTAATTGTGATGGCTGTATTAGTGTGTGCCATCTGTTTTTCTTTATCAATTAAGGCCTACAGACAATAATTTCAAGTAGTTCCGACTTTCGCTACCAAATGCTACCGTCCACGACACTTAGTTGTGAACTTGGCTACTACTAGAAGCCATCGCAACCACCACCTGGTGATGAACGTTGGAACTTAACAGCATTAATCAAATATAAGCTACAAATCTTCGTTTCACACAAGTTTAGTTAGTATAAAGTTCTTTTACAAGCCATAAATCTATGACATGGGACCGCCGGCTTTACTTCCCCTCTGAAAGAAGGCATACTGAGGGATTTTAACGCTCTTAAAATATCCGACGACTACAAGGATATTAATTACACTAGTAAATTGTTTAAAGTAACTTGTTGAGTACATAACTTGCAGTTCTGTCTTTATTATTTGTCTGTCCAAAGATTAATATGACTCCAGAATAGTCCAGAGATTTTCATGCAAAAAAAGCCATAAAAGCCATAAATATATGTTTAAATATAAAAAAACCAATTCTTAGAGCGATATCGGGAGCCAATTAGCGCTGGTTATGCTAGCTTCTTCCGCTGGGCTCTGAGATAATTGTTAGCCTACTTTTCACATTTTGTAAGGATTAGGATAAAGTAGACTTATGAAATCGATCCGGAAAAATGTGTGTCTGTCTGTGTGTTCCCCCCTATTAAATCCTAAACGGCTGCAGTTATCAACACAAAATTTGGTGTTAGTAAAGACCTACACCTCAACATCTAATGGCCATATTTGAAAATGACATCAGTGCTACCAACTGCTGAAACATCACAATTGAAATTTGAGCTTTATATTGGATATCGCAGAAATTATGTATGCGAGCTGTTGCAAAATTGTCACACACAGAGATAACGACATACCAGATTAATTTTCTGGAGCCCATATATGGAAGTGTTGCCAACATGATTCTAAGCCTGCTGATAGGTCCAACATTTAAATGCATATTCCTTCTATACTATCAATTGGATTTCAACCAAATTTCGTATGTGCTTTGTGTACTATAACCGATATGAATATGCGTGTTCATGAGAGCCATCAGTGATGCCAACTGTTAAACAGTGCTCTCTCTAGTTCTTTTAATCCTAAATCCAATATGTCAGAAAGTATGCAAGCCAACAGCTCTATACTCTGCACACGTATAGCACCTGACAGTCTAGAGTAATTTGGAGTAACTGATATACGTCAGTGCTACCAACATGATTCTAGGCCTGCTGAGAGGTCCAATTTTTAAATACTTGTAACTTCTATATTAACAAATGAAAATTGGAACAATAATGGATCATAATATTTCAGATGAATTCTAAGCGACACTCTTGGCAACATTATTTTACGCGCGCTGATAAATACAATGTAACATTTTATTTCTGATACAGGCCTATAGATTATTCATTGGCATGAATCTTATATTTTAAGAAAAGTAGACTCTTCAGTTCGTTTGAAATTTGAGTTCATGGGCAGTAGATGGTTAGAATCACATCCTTTCCTGCTTCCTCGTCACTTGGTAATTCTGTGTGACTCGAGTGGTTTTACGTATGTTGCTAATTAAGCTAATGCCCCTCAAAATATGAAAGCTTCTAGGAATACTGGATGAGTGTATGTCGGTAATATACCGATAACGACCTTCGCGATAAGCCGCCTTGAACAAGGACAGTCACCAAGGTTACGTAAATGGCTCATTCATTTCCATGTTAAAACGGTGCTTATGTCTTTTCAGACAAATTGTTATAATTGATCCCCCAGGGGATTGGGACGTGGGTTGGTGACCACGGGACCCCAGCTGAGTCCGGTATTGCTTCCACTTACTTGTGCCGGGCTTCTCTCCGTATTCTTTCCTGTCGACGTCCCTTGGTCAACTCCGACAACGACGGTATTAGGGTATCCGAGGCCTAGGGAGTCTTTCACTTTCCCGCCTTAATTGGCCCTTGTCTCATCTTTCCTGATCCCTCCTTCTTCGAGGGGTCAGACCTCTTGTTTTCTTTTCATTAAATTTCCTTTTCTCTTTAAGATTCCCGCACTGTTTTTGTTAATTGGCTCCCCGTTTATCTAAATTCCTTTTAGCGATTGTTTTTCACCTCCCCTCCATTTTGTAGGTGTTTTCAATCTTCGTTGCATTTTGTAAGTCTTTTCGATCTAAATTGCATTTTGTGAGTGTTTTCAACCTCAATTGCATTTTGTAAGGATTGACAATCTAAATTGCTTTTTAGTAAGTCTTTCAATATAGGGGATGGGACTTTTGCGAGTATTTTGAATTTCAATTGCATTTGGTATTTTCAACCTAAACCGTTTTTTTTTTTTCAATCTAAATTGCATTTTGTAGGGTGCGCATTTTGCAAGTATTTTGATTCTCAATTGAATTTTGTGGGTATTTTGGATCTGAACTCCATTTTGTAAGTATTTTCAATCTAAATAGCATTTTGTAAGTATTGTCCATCCAATTGAGTAGTTTGAATCTACCATACACTTTGTGCGTATTTTTCAATCTATTCCTTTTGTGAGTATTTTCGTTCTAAATCCCCTTTTGTAAGTATTACCGCTCTCCATTCTGTGAGTAGTTTCAATCAGAGTTCCTTTTTGTAAGTATTCTCCTTCTCACTTAATTTTCGTCGGATTTTTTAAGAGCGTTAAAATCCTTCAGTATCTTTCCTTCTGATTTCCACTTCATTTGCATTTTCGCTATTACCCAGCCATTAGGGGTCGATCACCTAGATGTTAGGCTCCTTAAAACAATAATTATCATCATGATAGAGCGTCTCTAATCAAATAACGTACAAGTTTAGCTATAAATCTATGGCATAGGCCCGCCGGCTTTACTCTGAAGGAAGGCAAACTGAAGGATTTCAACGCTTTTCTTTAGAGGCGGATCAACTCATATGAAGTTGCCACGGTGGGTGAGTGGTTATCTTGTCGGACTACCAGCCCCAAGCTTGCAAGTTATCTCCTGGCCATGGTAAGTGATTTTTGAAAGGCAACAAAAATCACTGCACGCATGTCATACGTTGCTGGCATGTTAAAGAACCCATTTGAATTCATAAGGCCGTGTTCATAGTGGCAGAATTTATCTCGGGATTTTCCACCAACAAAAATTTTGACATGAAAGCTACCCTCTGGGCGTCAAATAACGAAGCTTGCACCCGGCATCCGAGACCATAGTATATTCTTCTTCTTCTCTCGATTCGGCCATCTAAGGACCACGTCATTTCAACTGCTTCTTGCTGCATCGAGCTTTAACATCCTCCCAGTACTTTCGCATTAGTTCTCGATGCTGTTGTTTCCTTTCTGCAGTCCACTTCTTGCCAGTTGGAAGCTTTGGCTTTTCTTGAAAACATCGGTGTGCTGTCAGTTTTTGTTTAAGGGTGGCACGTTCCCAAATATCGTTGCCTGTAATTCCCACTTCTTGTAAATCTTTGTCCACCTCAGTGAACCAAGCTCCCTTGGTTTTCTTTTTGAGGAAGTAGGTGAAAATTCTATTTGTCAATCGTGCTGGGTTCATTCTTGTTATATGACAGTAAAAGGTAATTCTCCGTTTCCTCATGGCATCAGTTATTTTTTCCACGTGGGTGTAAAGTTCGTGGTTGTGCCTTCTCCTATATTCCCCATTTTCTTTACCGGACCCAAGATTTTTCTTAGAATTTTTCTTCCTTTCACTTCCAGCTTCTCTGTTAGTCCCTTGCGATGCATTGCAAGGCACTCTGCAGCATACAAAGCCTTTGGACGGATGACTGTTTGGTAGTTATTATTATTATTATTAACTCATATGAGAAGCATTTTTAAAGTTTTTCTTTATTATTTCTAAAAAAAATACTTTATACGGGGCACAATAGAGAGGATTCTACATCCCTCAATACCCAAGCAGTCATTTGATGTCTCATAGTAATGTCGTTTTTATTAGTCTACTTTCGATTTTTGAAAAAAATGAAAGTAGACATGAGATCACTACAGGGCCAAAAATTGTGTGTCTGTCTGTGTGTGTGTATGTGTGTGTGTGAGAGTCTGTGTGTGTGTGTGTGTGTGTGAGTGTGTGTACTCCGAATGTCCCCCTATCAATTCGAACACGGTGAAACCGAATTGAACGAAATTTGGTACAGAGGTAGAACAAGCAAAGGGCACCTCAGTGTCATGTTTTATATCGCCGCCATCTTTACCAAAACTGAATGGTGGCCACTCAAACGTTCAAAACGTAAAATCAAATAACGACTAACCAAATTATCCGATCTCTACCAAATTTGGTAATATCATACCTTCATATAGGACGCGTCTTGTGACCAAACTACAAGGTCATCCGCCGTACCATTTCAGTATGGCGGCCGTGCGAATTATGCAAACTTCATAATCCATATCATGGGACCCACCAGTTCCGATTATCGAGCCGAGAATCGATTTAACTGTTCTAAAGGAAGAGGCACGTTCGAAATTAAAAGTTTATTTTGTAATACTATAGTGCAGAAGTGATTTTAAAAAGCTGAGCCGTCTCGGTAAGAAGACAAGATGGCAGCGGATATCTTGTGCCTGACTTATATTTCACTAATTTGAGTATTGCATGCAATATAGCGTACTGATACAAAATAAATAAACTTTGTATGAAATGATTTATATATAAATAATATACTCCAATGATGAAATCGTTAGGTCTAAATCATTATTTGCTAACAAGTTCTATGTAAGTCATTTTATATAGATCAATGTTTGTTGGCACAAATGGCTCCGTGGTAAAGCGTTGGTCTATCACTCATATGCCTATGGTTCAAACCCTATCAGTGTTAGATTTTTTGCTTGAAATTTTACATATTTGTTGCTTTGTAATGACTCAGATGTTTTAAAATTAAGCGTTATATTGTGCATATTACATATATTTAATTAAAACATAATTCGCCAGCAGATTTGCTCGAGACATCTAGCAGCCAAAAGGTAACTGCAGGCCGGCCTACTTATTAACTTCCAGATTTTATTGAAAAGTTTCTTCTTATGGCAACTAGAATGCACTCGCCCTATTATGATTATATTGTTCGATACTTCTCCACTAGATTTCACGGCTGGTCTACATGGGACTCCATTGATAGTATACCATTGGCATTCTATGCGCATCGAATTTGAAGAATGACAAGATGATACTATGATACATTTTTACTTCTTATTTTAAAGGGTTTGTAACAGCCTATTGTGCGTTATTTGAAAATGTTATTTGAAGTAAAGAACAAAACGATTTCACATAGTAACTGAATTCTAGCCGCTGGTGCTAGTTCAGGTTATTAATACTTTTATTTCAGGCAAATAGCAATCGAAAATATCCACATAGTTTGTATACACACGTCTCTGTAGGGTCATGGAAAGATTTGTTAATTCAATTAGGGTTGTGAAAGCCATGCACAACCAGACGTGTAAAGACATGCCTCAACTCAAAGTTGGATGTTGCCCACGGCAGGTCGATTATGTAATAATAACAATAATAATAATGTTATTTGTTTTACGTCCCTTTTAACTACTGCTGCTTTTAGATACGCCGGGGTGCCGGAATTTTGGCCCGAAGGGGATCTTTAACGTGCCAGTAAATCTACTGACACGGCTCCCTCGCATTTGTGCACCCTCAAATGCCAGCTGACTGCTCCAGGATACGAACCTGCAACCTAGGGCCCAGCAAGCGAGAACGTTACCGCTGAGCCACGCAGCCAGTCCGGTCGATTATGTCTCCAGATCCATAACATTCTTGAGATACTTCTTATCTATCTTTCTTCAATGATGGTAGTAATTTTTTCTAGGTTGTGGCGTTTGGTAGAGGTAAATAGTTTCTAAGGTCTTCAACCAAGAAATGATTCTATTATACTCTTTGATAATAACAACGAGTTATAACTATACTCATACATTTAGGAGAAAGTAGGCTATATGTTCTTTGCTGAACATCTTGTTCGGTGATAGAATTGGCTTCCTTGGTTCGCCAATGCTATTTACAGGAGGCCATGACGAGATTGTATCAGTCGTCACTTTTTGATACACAATCACAAATGGAACTTACAAAGTTGGAGGTTAGGGTCCTTCTAAAGCAGTACAATGCTGCTACCGCGGCTCAAAGAATATGTGAAGTGGAAAGGCAAGGTGTCGTTAGTGAGCGTGCGGCACAAAGACGGTTCCAACGTTTCAACACTGGATAATATCGTATGGCTTTACAAGTATACAAAAGTGTCATTTAAATGGAAATGTCCGAACTTGACAACCAGTCCAGAGCACTCGGAGTCACTTGGTGTAGATTCCTCAAATCACCGTCAAATGCTCAAAGGTGGCACTCCTTAACAATACGGTCCATCGTCTGGTCTTCAGCTCCGCAGTCGCGATCAGCAGATGCACAGAAACCCCACCTCCTTTGACCCGTCCTAATCCGGTTCAACTTCGACCAGGTTTGTCGTGCTAGATGGAATCCCTCAACCTTCCTTGTCGGATCTTGAACCAGATAAGCATTGTTGGGTGGATGATGCTTTTGCCAGCGCTGTCGCCATTTGGAGGTCACCTTGAGAGAACTGACACTTTCCAAATCAACCCAGGCTGGCTTGCGTGATTTCAGACGAGTTGTTGGTAGATCTCGCATCGTACTGGGGAGAGTTCTTTATCTTAGTTGGGGTCCTCCTTAGATCTTGCGGAGCAATATTAGTTAGGACAGGTAACCACCTAATGGGAGTAGATCTGACTGTCCCAGTGATAACTCATGGCTTCATTAAGCTGTGGACGCTGTCCACCCACACAGGAGCACAGTATTCACCAGAAGAATACACGAGCGCGAGTGCAACAGAGCGTAAAGTGTTGGCGTCCGCACCCCAACTACTACCGGCAATCTTGCGGAGCAGTTTCACCCTAGAGCCAAGTTTCATAGATAACTTGATGCACTGTTGTTTGAAAGTCAAGGACCGATCCAGAGTGATTCCAAGTTATTTTGGATTGTGGTTATGTGGTACTGGATAAGAAAACAGAACAGATTTGCCGCGTTCTGGAAGACCTAAACTATGGGATATTGAGAATACAGGCAGTGTTTTGGATGAAAATCCGCAAATAAGTAATCGTCGGCTGTCAGAAGAACTTGGTGTATCAAAAGACACCATATATGGCGAGATTTAAAAAAAAACTTGGCAAATCAAACAGAAGCTGTAGATCTGTACCTCCACTGAACAGTGTCAACGTCGAGTGGATATCTGTAGTCAGCTTATCGGTAAGCCCATGGATGGTAGATTTATCAGGAGAATTGTCACATGTGATGAAAATTGTGTCTATTACCGCAACGCAGACGCCTCCAAACAGTGGCTCGGTACCGTCAACCTGACAAAGTTAATAATGATCGGTTCAGCCCCAAAGTGATGTTGTGTGTCTGGTGGAGTTTTGTAGGAGTGACTCACCGGGAGTTTGTTCCAAGCAGTCGATGTGGAAATTTATGATCAACAACTGGAACGAGTTCATGGAATTTTGAGATAGAGATACCCAGCATTAATTAGTTCTCTTGTAACAGTAAGATGCCAGACCTCATACTGCACGTACAACCATGGCAAAATTCCAGTAGTTGAACTGCTACCGCGTCCAGCATCCATCCCTGATCTTGCACTTTTATAGATTACCATCTTTTTATTATACAGTATATGTACTTAAATCTAAATAAGAAAAGAAATGTTGATGATAAAATTGTAATTTCATTTTACTACAATTATTTTATGATTAACTAGTTTGGTTTAATTCTTAATTGATTTTCTTTTTTAGCTGAAGATGACCTCATTGAAGGTCGAAACATGTCCTATATATAAAAAAATATATATGTGTTGAGTACTGATTTGGCGAATAATTTTAAACATTTAATTTCTTGTCAGAAAACCATCCAAATCTTTTTTTTTGAAAAAAAAAACGGCGTGTCTTATGACTAAGGATAGGAAAAAATTCGCCATCGCGAATTTCGCGAATTATTAAATGTAGTAATACACGAGTGGTAATCTGTTTTAATAACCCTAGAATTGGCAATAATAATGGCTTTTAAACTCGCAAATTTCGCAAATTCCACCTGAAAACGCAAATTTTAGCTACTTCTTACGTTTTCTCAGTGCACGCCCGTTAATTCACGACAATTAATGCACGACCTTTCGCGAATTATCGAAAACCGGAAATTATCCGCAGTTATGATTTTAAGCCTAGCAAAAACAAAACTACGGTATTGGTTAAAAAATGGAAATGTATTTTAAGAACACGCAAATAAAGAAATTATCACACTTTATAACATTGTATTGTAAGACACGATAGAACCAGATCAAAATGTGCCGCTGTCTTCTGAACCAGTCATAACCAGGTGGTCTTCTTGGTTTCATTCTGTAGTGCACCTGGGAGATGTCTTGAAAGATATAGTGCAATTTATGAATGAAGTAGTGTTGAACCCTGGTGTTGATTTTATCAAAAATGTTTCACATGACGAAATACCGGTACTTGACATTCAAGTACGGGCCATGTTCATGAAAGAATTTGTCACAGACATCACTGAACTCATCACTTTAGGAGGCCAGTCTTATCCAACTGTTCACCTTCTAGATGGACTTCTCCAGAGAACTAAGCAATCCCTAAACTTGCTGTTTCTGGAGATTACGGTACCAACATTAAGGAGTAGTTGGAGGGTTGTGAGAACGTCTCAAAAAGAGGGAAAATACATTCAGTTTTAGTAATATGCTGAGTCCCATGCTGTTACAAAATTAATCAGCTTGAGATCTGTGGGCCCTGGGAACAAGTCTTACAAATGTGTGCGTTTGATCCAGCAGAAATAGAGCCAAAGAACATCAATGATGATCTTGCAAAGAAAATTAACTGTGGAACACTGGAAGAAAGTAATGATAAGAGGATACAACGAACTGGAAACTGCAAGAAGCAGAAACAAGACAAGACCAAGACAGACATTGTTGGAGTTTTGCAAAGAATGACATTTACACTTCCAAAGTTCCCAGAATCTGTGTTGAAGACCATTTGGATACCCTATTCAAATGCTGACTGTGATTTGGTTTTCAGCTTACACTAGCACGTTAAGAGTTATGCGTCACTGTTTTTCACAAGATACAGAATTTTGGATCTTTTCACTGAATTATACTTTGAAGGATTGTGAAATGTGTCGTTAGTGTACAGTATTTTAATATTTGATACATATTATCCATGATATAAAAATATCCTGCCTAAAACTTATCATTTTTAAAGTACCGAAAAGTGCATTTGAAACCACCGACTTTTCCACTTTAAAATACGGCTTTCTTCTCCTTGAAATCACCGAAAAATTCCTATCGCTACTTATGAGGCATTCTCTGTATATGTATTTTCTATGATGAACTTTGGCAATTTTGATGTTTTATCGATTTTCTTTTCAAAATTACAAAAACACCTGACGTAATACAGAAAATCTGAACACAGATACGGATTCAGGACACTTCAGTTAACAATATTCAGTAATATTTCCCCTAGTAGCAGAAAAATATGAAATGCATATCAGTGTAATTGAAGCAAACAGTTTTGAGATCAAACCTTCTGAATATTTGAATCAGCAAAAGGGAGATTTTCTTGTGCAGATCATTATGAAATTACTTTGTAAATCAGCACACTTCAAGCATACACAGTTACTTTCTTTACCCCGACAATTCCCAGACACACAGACACTCTAATTACGCTCAAAAGGAAACAACGGCGTGTCCACACCTGTGAAAGTCGTGGAAAGTGGAGTACGCCAAATTATGTGTTGCCAACATATCCAAAACTATTTAAAAAAAACACTCGTCGGTCTCAGGACCCAAGTTATGGTTTCAGGGAAGCGGGACGTGTGATGGGCTCAAAAATGTCAATTTTTTAAAGCTTAAGAAAATCTCCCATCTTTCCTGAAGAATTTGGTGTATCAATTATTGTGCTGAAGTGATATTTGATGCAATAAAATTAGGTTTAAACATAATGTTTTAAGGCTATACTGTAGCTACCTACTAGCCAAACTTTCTTTTGTGTTTACCGTAAGTCATATCTTTTGAAATTTCATGTACCATTTTCTCAGATCTGATCAACGTATTTGAAACTTGGTAGTTTCTAAGACACTATGTAGACCTACTACTGGAAGTACATTTATTCAGCTATCTTGATTAGTTCATGGAGCCCAGATTGAAAAGCACTGCCAATTTTACAGACAATTTCAGTTTTCAATTAGGATGTAAAAAAACATCAACTCATGTAAACAATACGACAATACTTTTACTTCAATAGCTCAAAAATGGTTGACATACTATGCATGCAAGGTTCGTTGGGTCTCGTTTGAGTATTTGGTCAGAAAAACGGACATGAGTTAAGGGAATTTTTAACAATATATTTCTTTAAGATTGTTTTTGTAATGCTCTCTCTGACACAAAATATTCAATATAGAAGCTTCGAATTTTACCCAAGTAATGATGAATGTGCTCTGAATATACCAAATAACATTCAAGGAAATATCTATTGTAGTTTCTGAGATATATAACTAAACATCGGGAACTACATTCTTCTATCGATTCATCTTGTCCACCGTGTTTGAAATAACTTATCTTGGAGTTGTTGGCGAAATGAACTCGCCAATAACATTCAGCTATTTGTTTGCTTGAGTACATTTTAATCTGCATAATATACAACACTGTCACTAAACACAAATGAAGGGGCAATGTTACGTACTTCCATATGTTTGGAGTTCATCTTTTAGTTTGTTTAATACAGAATACTGTGAGAAAGAAGTTAGTTTAGCCACGAGACTATCCCTAAATCTGCAAAGCGGTGATCATGCAATGGAAGCATAGGAACAGGTGTCGAACAGTTCCATCAGTTGGTAAGCGAATGGCGACAGTGTTCCGGGACACAAAGGGCATCATCCTCATTGACTGGCTGGAATTAGGGGCCACGATTAACAGTGCAATACATGTGGCAACCCTTAAGCGCCATTCAAATCAAGCGGCCAGGAAAATGAGCTAAAGATGTGCTGCAACATGACAATGCCCGCCCCCACACTAGCCGAGAGACCACCGCTGCCATTGTTCAAATGGGATTCACAGTGCTGCCACAGCCACCATACTCTCCCGACTTGGTACCAAGGGAACATGAAGAAACCTCTGGACGCAGCTGACAAGGCATGGGTACGCTGCACTCCGAAAGAATGGTCTCAGGAAGGTCTGGAGAGACTGACACATCGATGGCAAAAGTGCGTCAAGTTACAGGAGATTATGTTGAGAAGGTGGACGTAACAACTGATGTGTAATGTGCTTCATTTGGGTACAAAAAATAAAGTGTAAAACGCCCCTCGTAGATGGGAGCAAAGGTAGGAAGGTACTCGTAAGAAAGACAAACGCTAAGTTAGAAATTAACACGCTACATGAAGCTGATCGTACGAGCCGACTCAGATTAATGAACTCGGGTGTAGAGGGTGAGGAAGGCTGAATTAATAAAGTATCTATAGATGATTTTTAAATAATTCTGTTGTGTGTTTCTAGATCACAAATTTGTCAATGTCTTTATAGTTGGTAAAGTTGGTGGCTTTCTATTATACAATAAGGAAATGAAGTCTTAAATAAAAGCTTTATTTTCAATCATAACAATATAAATAGATGTGACTAGATTACACTCTTCTGAATCCACGGCCATGTGTTTGTAGTTCTCCCGCTAGCCAATGAGGAGTCCTTGATTCTGAAACAAACAAAAACACACCTGTTGTAATATTCATTTATTTAATCATTCAGTAATATTTAATTAGTTATTTTTATTAAAATTCACTTCAATTCGAATTGATTTTCCTTTAATTTCATTTAATTTAATTTAATTTTATTTCAAATTTAATTAAATACATTTTAATTTCTGTATTTATTTTAAGTTTTTTGATTTAATTTTTGAATATATTTTTATCATTGAATTTTAGATTTTTAATTTTGGGATTCATTCATTATTTTAGAATATCTTAATATTAGAATTTTTAAATTGGAATTTTGAATTCTAAAATGTTCAATTTTTCACTCAGATTTTATTTTATTAGACTATAATTTATTTTTAATATTTATTATTTTAAATTTTCTTTTTAATTTAGATTTTTAATTGTTAATTTTTGATTTTAATGTTTATTTTTTTATTTGATTTCTTATTTTCTATTTTTATTTTTAAATTTTAATTTTTAATTTTTGGATTCTTTATTTTAAAATATTTTAAATTTAGAATTTTAGAAATGGAATTTAGAATTTTTAAATTTAATTTTACACTCTGATTTTATTTTCTTATAATTTATTTTTAATGTTTTTTATTTTAATTTTTAATTTTTAATTTTTAATTTTTAATTTTTAATTTTTAATTTTTAATTTTTAATTTTTAATTTTTAATTTTTAATTTTTAATTTTTAATTTTTAATTTTTAATTTTTAATTTTTAATTTTTAATTTTAATTTATTTGTCCACACTAAACTGTCCACGCCAATTCCACATAGCCTTGACATAATTTTGGTTACACGATGCCATAATTTCACTCGGTAGGCCTGGCAACACTGGTCCTAAAGCTATAGGAGAACCACTTGTTCATTCTTAACAAATCGTTTTACTCGTATGTTTCTCCTCTTTTACAAAGCATGGTGCAAGATCGGAACAGTGTGTTCATACCTGCCATCGCAAAAGTTGAAGCAAACTTAGCTTGGTGATGCTTACCTGCAGAGATTGTAGCAGGCTCTCTATCAGCTGTTGACCGATGTTGACGATCAGATCCTCGACTAGTACCAGGAGAGGCCTACCCACAGCGCTATAAGCGCCATGAGCCACGGAGACGGCGAGAACTAGAAGCAGGAGGCTCACGATGGTGCTCATGATGGAGTTGAGTAGAGTGTGTCTTCCTTGGCGCACTGCACGGCTTATAAAGCCAGACCTCCACTCTGCTATCAGTGACGCGCTACGTACAAGGAAGGTTTACTGACTGCACGAACAGGAGTTGAGTTACCTATTTCAGATAGCGAATGAGGCACTTTTCCTTACCCTTAAACTTGTAAGCGTTTGCAGAGGTCACCACCTCGATAACAGCTGTTTCCATTCTGGTCCCAAGGAAACACCTTAACTCACCATGAATCAACGCTTCCATTGAAGCCATGATATTTTACCACGGCACAGACAGAGTACGCTTTCCTCACTGGGAGAACTGTTGTTGTAGTTTGAGCAGCCTCTTGACTGGTTTGATGCAGCTCTCCATGCCTCCCTGGCATGTGCTAATCGTTTCATATCTACATAGTCACCCTACTTCCGAGGCAATCTATTTAACTTATATTAACCGTGGCGTACCCCTATAGTTTATGTCTTCGACACTTCCTTTCATAACTAAGTTTGGTATTCCTAGGTGTCCTACCAACCTATCTCTTCTCTTCATTAGCAGTCGCCAGAAACATCTCTCCTCTCCCACTCGTCTTCAATCAACTTGTAAAGGCAAGGCCTTGTCTCCGCAACCATTGCTCTCTGTCCTTAGCAACTCACAGTAGGAACCATAATGAAGAGTTGGTACGATGTCTTGGAGGAAACATTTTCTCGGTCGACCTCGGCCTTTCCTCCCTGTGATCTTTCCTTCTAGGAGATTAGTTAGGAACGCTTTATGTCGCAAGATGTGGCCTGTGAATTTAGCTTTTCTTTTATGGATAGTTTGGCTCAGTTCTCTTTTCCCTTGAATTTCTTGCAGGATGCTAATGTTAGTCCACTTTTCAATCCATTTAACCCGTAATATTCTCCGCCAGACCCACATCTCAAACGCTACAAGTCGCTTGCAATTCTGACCTCTGATCGTCCAAGATTCACATCCATACAGAAGCACACTCCACACAAAGGACTTGAAAAAATTCTTTTTAATTGCCATATCCAAATTTCCATTAATCAAAAGATTTTTCTTATTATTGACAGCCTTCTTTGCGAGCGCTATCCGCCTTCTAATCTCTTTACTACACCTGTTGTCATTGGTGATTATACTTCCCAGATAAGTGAAACTGGTGACTTGTTCCACTAATTGGTCCGTAAGCTTAATGTTTGTGTGAATACTCACAACTCGTCTTAATGCTTCTTAGTTAGTTACTCTATCTACCCATCTGATATTCATCATTCTCCTGTAACACCACTTCTATTCTCCTTAATTCTGCTGTGCTAACAGTCCAAGTTTCACTTCCATAGAGCACCCCAGGCTTTCAAAAATATAAATTAAAAAAATTAGACTTGAATTAAAAATGTGTTACGGTTCCTCATAATCGAGTTTGACCAATCAAGGACCACGTAAATAACTCTTCATGATTTGAGTTTTCTTGGCGCCAGTGTTCCTTCATCATCTTGCTTACAGCTTCTTACTTTTCAGATGTCCAATGTTGTTTCTTCCTGGTCGCTGTTTCTGGCTTTAGGAACCCCTCAAATGTGTGTATCTTATTTCTGTTGCGGATGTCTTCATCAGTGTTGTTCATTTCTTGTAGATCCTTCTTGGTGTTAGCAATCCATTTTTCATACGAGTTACCTTTACTATTGGGCTTGTTGAAGTGGTTAATACTTTTCTTAATGAGTCTGTCATCAGGCATTCTTGAAACATGTCCAAAGAATTCAACCCTTCGTTTTCGTACAGTTTCTGAGATTCTGCTGCATGTTTTATATACTTCTTTGTTACTATGTGTCAGCACATATTTTTTGTGCGAGAATGTTTCTTGAAATTTTTCGTTCCTTTTCCTTTTATTTCTTCAATGTGTCTTTTAGTTGTTAGTTCTAGGCATTCCGGCACCCTGGTTGAATTACTGTTTGATAGTGTCATAGTTAAGTCCTCTATTTATATTATAGAGTATATTTTTTAAGAATAATCATGAATAACATTTGGGGTGGGTTATTATCTATTTATATGATTGTTGTCCCATGACTTTAAGACGGAAGGGAAATTTGGAATTGCGTGGAGAAGATTATCACGAATGTGGAAACTCTAACAGTTGTTCGACATTCACGACATGTCCAGGTCACCATCTTTTATGAGGCGAGGACACCAACAGATTAATAGAGCAAATCTACCAAAAATAATTGCTTACCACCAACCAGTCGCATATATTCGTTACTTTACCATTAGGGAAACACATAGATATACACCTATAGACAATTCAACTCCTAAATAACATAGCCTGATGTTTATATGAACTTGATGGGTTCGAGAGTCATTCGGCTATATAAAATTCGGACAAACTGAAATATTCTATTTCCGCGATATAAGGAGCATACGATAGCACACTCATTTACCGTCTATGCATCTATCTTAAACCGGAGGTTTAGAAACTCTAAAATATTGTGCTGATTAGTACAGACCATCAAATGAAGTAATAATAATAATAACAAGAATTTTTGTTTTTCGATTTTCAATTCGGATGATCGGGACGTGTAATTGAACCCTCCAACGTGAGCGAGAGGTCGCTCCACGCCTGGGATAAGAGATACAAGGTTCGAACTCGATGATGATGATGATGATTGTAGTTCTAGGGGGTGAAACAGCGAGGTCATCAGCCCCTGTTTCGAACTCGACACTGATGAGTGTAGGTTTCCGTCTTTCTCACTCTCATGCTAAACAAATTAAGGATTGGTAAGCTATTTCAAGTCCCGATGCACTTATCCTCATTTTAGACTCTTAGTAATTAAAGATAAGTATTCTGTCTCCACAATAATGGCTTCCCACGGTGGATGAGTGGTCATCGTGTCGGACTACCAACCCCAAGCATGCAGGTTCGTTCCTGGCCATGGTAAGGGATTTTTAAAAGGAGACGCATGCCATATTTTGTTGGTATGTTAAAGAACCCATTTGAATTCAGTGGGCCGTGTTCATAATGGCAAAATTAATCTCGGGATTAACCACAAAAGTTCCTCCATTCTCTACTAGAAAGCGCTCTAGTGTCATTGAGCTTAGATATCTAACCTCCTTGACTTTCATAGCGCTCCAAGGAACAACAAAATTCGACATGCAAGCTGCCCTCTGGGCGACAAATAACAAAGCTTGCACCTGGCACCCGAGGCCATAAGATATTATTATTATCCCAATAATATCAGGCGAATTGAACACACACCTATCTCCATGGGACTGATTACCACGATGCTCAATTCCCTAAATGAATAAACAAGAACAACATTAACTTAATTCTCTCTTTAAAATGATAATGATCGAGTGGCCTTCGGAGAAGCCGAGTGCAGATCTTTCTAGTGGACGCCCATGGGCGACCTGCGCGTCGTAATGACGATGGAGTGATGATGAGGACGGCACATACACCCAGTCCCCGAGCCACGGGAATTAACCCCAGGATATTAAAATCCCTGATGGCTCGGCCGGGAATCGAACCCCGGGTACTTCGGGCCAAAGCCTAGCGCGCTAACCATTTAGCCACGGAGTCTATTATAAATAACCTTAGAACAGAAGCAATTTGAATATTCGGGAGTGTAGGATGGTGGGGCTATTTCCTGTTTGTTGCACTCACATCAAACATTACGATCTGAGGAGATATATTAATGCCATAAATCTAGGGAGATACATTGCACCCTCCCTCGTAGATAGCGAGCCTAGTGACTTCACAGTGACCCCGAGGAATCCAGAGTTTGTTTAGGGAACTGGCGCCAAGCCAGCGATGGAACGGGAGGAATTTGTTAATGCGTTCAGTACGATGTGCATGTGTCTTGTTTGGACCAGCCTGACGTTGATATCCCTGGACAACTTGGTTTACTGTAGACAACTGTGAATTGTAGCCACGGCAAATATTATCTGATTCTTGTATCATTACCAGTGCATGCGACAGGAACCTGACTTACAGTTTCACTTAGATGGTAAATGATAATGTATATGATTTTCATACCTTTTCAGGGGTTCCAGGGGACAATACCTATTGCAATTGCTGTTCATTATGACTAATATAGTAGAAACATGTGCTCAGTTACGTAATTGTGTGTTTTTCTTTCTTGTTGAATTTGAACTACGGCGGCCATGTTGCTCACTACAGCTGGGCGAGACATGAAGAGACATTGATGACACGGCAGTGTGGCCCACATGTAAGATATAAAATACAGCACCACTAGGAGAATCTGGAGGCGTTGTCAAAACTATTGATCTGGACGCGTTAGGATGAAACCATTGGATTGGACAAAACGAAGGTTACAATGGTTGGGTATAGGTGCGGTCTTTGGCCCCGGGAAGCTAGTGGGGCACGGTTGACAAAGCACCATTGATCTGAATCAGTACCGTATGCATGGGGTTGGCAATAATGTTCTAACGCCGAAATTGGCCAACACAGCTGGACATTTTACTATAGGCTATAAGTCGTCTTATAAATTGGGACAGCGGGTGGGTTAGCCTATAGACAGCCGAAGAGTGAACTACATCATTTCCAGATCAATTTTGAATAAATAGAAAATGTATTTATTGCAAATTTCAGAAGTCAATTTCTCCCCCTAGGTTCGTGTCTTTGGCACTGTTACCTTTGTGGGATATCAACAGTAGGACTGGACCGAACGTAAACACGTATTTTTGGCAAAACATGTTAACAACAATCATATAAATAACAGTTCACAGCACGCTACAGCTCCACTTTGAAAGACCAATCGATTGAAACGCGATGAAACTACAAACAGCACCATACTGTGTGGGCTATAGCCGGAAGCATCGCAAGCACACGTCACACGTTCCTCTCATCCTGGTTGAAATTGAAACTGAAACCCCGGGGCAAACGACCCGGATATATTCAGAATGGAAAATAAAAACCTTATCGCAAGTGTTTGTTTAAACTGGGCTATATTTAAAAGGGTTCAACTGCATCGTAAACAGGGTGGAGACCGCCTCCATTCTTGGCTCTGAATCCCTAGAGTAAATATTTTTTCATTGAAAATAAGAGCTACGTTATTGGTCGTGTCTTTGTCTCAAACACTTTTGTAATCCGAGTATTCGCTAAAACACATGGTATAAGACAGATTTCACTTACGGGGCTGATGACCAAGATGCCCCAAGCTCTAAAGCCAATTAATAGCAGGAATGTAGTGCTCTTTCTGTAAAAATAATAATAATAAATATATCATAATATAATACGCAAAAGAAGATTCTCCTTTTATTGCCATTTAACACGAATGAGCTCCGAAAGATTGTTCAATCGAATCTGTGTCTACTTTGTGGGAAAGAAAACAAAAGGGATCTGGTTTACAGAGGTGGAAAAAGACCTACAAGAACTGGGGATATCACATGAAGACATCTTTGAAGAAGAAACTTGGGTAAATCTAGAGTTTTCAGACAAAACCCATATTGAAAACTGGCAAGAAGTGGACCGAGCAGCGGAAGGAAGCTCACCGAAGAAGAATGCGCGAATACTGGGCCAATATGAAAGAACGAGGGAAAAGGCAGTTGAAATAACGTGGTCCATGGAAGACCGAAACTATTAAAAAGGTAAAAGATAAATAAATTAAGGCACTATACAACGGTGATCCTTCCGGAAGCAATTTACGCAGCTGAAACGGTAGTGACCGACGGTCATTCCAAAATTAAGGATATAGTAAAGAAAGGACATAATCATTCTCAGAAAGATTTAAGGGGCAGTTAATAATAACGGTATTTGGATGAAGAAACCTCAAAACGAACTCTACCAAAATATCCACATGATAATGGACGTAATCAGAAAACGCCGAGCACAGTTTTATACACACATTCACAGGATGAAAAAAAAAATTCAAAACGGCGAAGAATTTGCTCAAAGTTATAACACGGAGTAAGTGTGGCTCGGAGTGGCTGACAGAGGTTCAGAGGGACCTAAAACAGGTCAACATACAAATTCTCGAGGACAGCACCGAGTGCCGAAATAAAATCAAAAATGTTAAGTTTGAGCATAGACCATCACGACAGCCTGGAAGAAAATGGACTGTTGAGCGGAAGAAAGAGCATTCTGGGAGGATGAAGATATTTTGGGAAGAGAAGCTGGAAAACGCCAGAAGAGGAAATCATGTATTCAAGTTCAATCGCTCTCCCAAAGGGGAACAATCGAATAAATAAATAAATAAATAAATAAATAAATAATTACATAAATAAATAATTAAATAAATACATACATAAATACATAAATAAATACATAAATTATATTTGAATTGCTGCCAACGGCCATAGCAGGGTATATTACTAATTTCTTTCTTCAGCTCTTTCCAATTAATTGGGGTCATTTTGGTTTTGACAAGGTATTTAACGCCGGATGCCCTTCCTGACGCCACGTGATTTTTCAGGTGAAAATTCCTCCCCGCTGTCACCGGTATTCGAACCCCAGCCATCCGGGTGAAAGACGAGCAGCTAAGCCACTGCGCAATCACGCTCCCCGACGATAGCAGGATACAATAATGATGATAATGATAATAAAAAGATGAAGAGAGAAGACTAAGGCCAATCGAAGAATTGTACCAGAAACCTGAAGGTGTGATTGAAGAGGAGATCTCAGTTCTATGGACACCTTCTGAGAATGGATGGCAACTGACTGACAAAAAGAATTTTCGAATTTTTCAGGAAGAGAAAGACAGAGCTCAAATGGTTTCGAGAAGTGAGAATGGACCTAGCCAAGATAGGGGTACAAGAAGACGACATAGCAGATATGGAGACTAATTAAGGAGCAGAGAGGTTTCCAGAAGACGGGGGAGAAGCCAGTGACAATGAAAAGAACTTTCAGAGGAACAGAAAAAGGAAGGAGGAGAAGATACTGACAGAGAGTCAAGGCAAAGAAGGAAAACCAAGCGTGGTCCATACAAGGCCAAGAAGGAAATGAATAATAATACTATTAATAATAATAATAATAATAATAATAATGTAAGCTACAGTATCTACTGCGTGACTACTAATTGTATGTATTTAATATCGAATTCAAGGTACGCCACTGATCAAGTCACGGGTCTGATGACCACAGTGTCCCAAACCCCTAAATGGAATGGAATGGAGGTGAAACTAGCATACATTAGCGGTAATGGAGAGGATCGTCTCATGGAAGTGGAACTCTGCTTGTCGGCGGTACGAGACGACTTGCCTCATAAGACAGACGAATTGCTGGCTTACCAGGAACAAATCCCTGCCGGCTTAACCTCACCAGAGATAAATATGGCAACATCGCTTATTGGAGACACTGAGGAGGGTTAGTCTTCCAAGTACTTACTTGGTTACTTCTGTGACATTCTCAAGATATGAGGAACTCAGGAGAGAGACGACATTTTATAGAACAATCCATTCCAATGTCAAAGAATTACCATCAAACTAGGCCATCGTGTGACAAGCCACTTCCCATGGGCTCACAATCAGTCGGAAGTGTGGCACCAGGAAGCCAGGAGCGTACCTTTGAGGGAACAACTCTGCATTTGTTACGTACAGCCCAGTGTACTTTGGGTGTGTGTAGAATCTGTCTGATAGCGTAACCGGTGTTCATTGTGACGGCTGTATTAGAGTGTGTTATCTGTTTTAATTCATGTAAGGATTGCAGAAAATAATTTCAAATAGTTTCTACTTTTGCTACCGTCCGCGACACCTACCTTGCGAAATTGGCTACTAGATGGCATCGCAGTCAGCACCTGGTGGGGAACGTTGAAACCAATATCAATTCTAACCTAAACAAGAAGTTCCGTTACGAACTAAAGAGCCCACTTTTCTTATACTTAAGTTTCATCCCCATGATTAATCTACAGTATATGAACCTATCTAGAATACTGACGAAATTAAGTTGGTAATATCGAAATGAGTAATTAGTTCGAAATATACCTGGTATAATGTAGCCTAATATAGCACTACAGTTGGCATCCCTGGTGACTGAATTTATTCTTAGTTCCATCTCTGAAGGTACTGCACCATTATTCCTAAAGGTCTTAAGTACAGATATGGATACAGTATTTTGGAACGCCCTGTAACTTTCAAGCTAGCCACTGAAGTCTATCATAACAGCTGGTCTACAGCAAGCAAAAGTTCTGCTATCAAGAATGGATCAGTAGAGCTCGTATTTCCGACGAGAAGCCCGAAGGTCATCGATAATAATCATGTTGACATTGTCTAACATTATATCGATCGATTCACCTGAGAATGATTAATACGAATTAAAGTATATTTAGCGCTATATGTAAGCAGTTATTTATGTCTGTATGCATATTTCCATGGCAGAAAGCTATTACAAAGCGAGTATGAAAAACAGAAGATGATCTGTTAAGTCACTAGTGATTACACTACGACTGTGATATATATATATCGACTCGTGGCGTATAGAGGAGTGGGGGTAGTGGATGCCTCCCTCAAGCGACCTCGTGTGGAGAGCAGGAACATGTGAAACTGACAGCGTGCAGTAATAATCCTGGCAATATTGAAAGTGAAATCGCCAGTTAACGGAATTTTCAAAACGTGTGAGCGTGCCTATGTATGTAAGCGAGTTCGTTCGGCATTCTACGTGGGGTAGAGACTTGCTTAATGGGGATCAGACATGGTTTAAAACATGTAATATGTTTATCTTTGCGACCGTGTGCCCACCGCCACTAACGGACTATGCGGAAGAATACATTCATAATCCCGGCCGCCAGCTCAGGTGTATTATGTCGTAACACTCTGCTTGTAAAACTTCATGGAAATGCAGCCTAGAGTTGATCCAAACTTTTCACAGTGGCAATACTTCTTGAAAAAAAAGCACATTCTTAAGCAAGGTGTCAGAGGGAAGGAATACAATGAAGCCTATATCCATTACGATGGTAGGCTAGAGTACAATAGGAATACTGCATTAGCAGAGTGGTAGCGGGAACAGTTTGCAGCAACGTTCATTTACTATGAAGTGTATAAGCGAGTTTCGTAATGCAAGGGACCGCGCGGACTCGTGTGAACTTGGTCACATTCGCATCTTTATTTTTTTATCGTCTTTACAACCTCAGTTTTGAGTGGTTGTGAATGTTATACTTTTCTTCTCTTATGAAGTTAACACTGGATTAAATTGATATCATTGCCTCTGGTGCAATAGTTTTTCTCTATTAAGAGGGTATTTGAACGATATCCAAATTTGCGAGGATAATCCCAGGGATGACTTACTATAAGTCACACGTTTAAGAACTATGAATATTGTAATACATCAATGTAAGGCAATTTTTCTAAAAATAGGTGGAGTATTTCTGGAATCCACTAGGCTTTATTAATAACCTGTTACAGAATCAAATTATTTTTCTGAGCACGAGTTCAGGCTTTTATTATAAACAGCTGATTTCCATAGTTGTGGATTTAAAACAGTAAGGCTCCAAGTATAGGTGTTTGTTAGATTTTAAGAGGCATGTATTAGGAATAATGCTCTTGTGTTTAAGTATTTTGATACAGTGCTTTGCGAAGCAAATTTTCTTGTTGAAGATTGAGCAACGTGTGCCAATCAAGATTAGATTGAAAGAGGTTTCAACCCAGAGAGGCGTTGTATTTAACCTAGTATGGTTAATATTTTGTCATAGGTGACTTTATCGCTGTTATTATCGTGAAGTAATGCCTGTGTGAAGATTAGTATTTTTCTGAGCATTATTATTAAAACTCTTGAGTGGATATCCAGTTCAATATTTCTAGTAAAATTATAACGACTTTGCCATAGCATGTATGTTTAACAAGGATCACCGATAACTATTTAATGCTGAATCTATGATTAATTTTTGCTCAACTTAACTGTTCGGCAGAAATACCCTGAAATTAGAATGAAACAATTAAACAATTTTAAGCAGAAGTGAACGTCGTGACATTAAGTCAGTAGGAGGAGAATAATCGAAATTATTCTAGAATCTTGTATAAATTTGTATATTCTGTAAATATGCCATATTAATTTCATCGTTAAATAACAAGACCATATAATGCTATTGAAAATGTCGTGTAAGATTATTGGTAACAATCAGGGTATTTTTGAGTAAGATGTTCATTAAGTTAATGAACCGAAATGAATCCAATTTATTCAATTCATATAATTTTTGTGTGTGTGTGCTTATCCTATGGGATCGAAAATTATTATTATTATACCTTATTTTTGAAAGAACTAAATGTTAGTTGAGATAATGGGTAATTCATTTTGGAAGCCTTTCCCATATGCCATAGCTGAAAGACAATACAGTTTAATTAAGGATATTTTTGATTGGTCGTGGTATCGACAAAATTTATATTTCTTGTCATGTTTATTCTTGCAATAAACTAATTTATTATTTGGTTTTAATTATTGCGTGATGCTTTATAGAGGTGATGGAAGGGTGTATTAAGGGGGCCATCGCTAGGTATTTTAGGGTTTACCACACCTTTGAGATTCTTTCTTCCTTTTGAAGAATTCTTGTGTTTTGAGCTAGTCTTTTCTTTCTCGGAGCCTTGGTCAGTCTTAATACATCCTGTTAGGTATTCGAGTGGCCCTATTATCCCTGTGTCTGTTGGTAGAACTTGGGGGTTTTTCTAGCCGGGGATTTTCAGGTTCTACGATCCAGCTGTTATCCAGGGATTCAACAGGTATTGGTAGGTAATACGGGTACAGTACATAACACAAAAATTGGTTGAAGTCCAATGGACGTTACATGCAGTTTTCTATCAGCACGCGTAAAAGCATGTTGGCAACAATGTCATGCGTGTGCTGGTCAGAAATAGCCTAATCTGAAATATTATGATATCTTGTTGTGCCAATTTTGGACGAAATCCATTTCCTAGTATAGAAGTTACATGGATTTTAAAATTTGACCTATCAGCAAGCATAGAATCATGTTGGCCGCACTGACATATTAATTATTCCAAATTAATTTAGAATGTCAGGTGCTATACGTGTGCAAAGTATAGGGCTGTTTGCTTGCATACTTCCTGATATATTGATATTAGTTTTAAAAAATATAGACAGCATTTATTAACATTTGGCAGCCCTGGTGGCTCATAAGAATACGCTCAGTCATATCTGTTTATGTACACATATTACATACAAAATTTGGTTGAAATCCAATCGATAGTGTAGACGTTATATGCATTTAAAAATTGGACTTATCAGAAGGCTTAAAATTATTTTGGCAACACTGTCATAACTTTTAACTCAAGCATAACGATGAATTCGACAAGATCGTTTGAAATGATAAAAAGTAGGTTGGCTCAGGCAAGGAAAGCCTTTCTACAGAAAAGGAATCTGTTGACATCCAATCTATATATTTAAAACAGTAAGGTGATTTTTGTTACCACGAGATTGAGAGAACGACAGAACCGATTTACTTCGTAGAGCACTCTAACGAAAGCTCTTGGCCTCTAGATTTGCAGAGTGTCTATAAAATAAACAAATATATTACGGTATATTTTTGAATTAATATAGAAAATAGCAGAATTCTTGTCCCTCACGCATGCGCACAATCCGCCTGGGGTCATGACAAAATGGCGGTGAGAAGTCCATTAAAATGTAAGTTATTTAATAAGCTTGCATGTAATTGAAAACATACATTAACCAAGTTCTGACAATAAAATATAATAACAGTATGAACGTATACGAATGTGCAACATTGATTTATTTGGATAATGAAATGGATTATTTCCTTCAGACAGCAGCTTTTGAAGATAATGAATAGCTGCGTCTGCTGCGGAACAAGAGTGCGCGAGTAGCTATGTGGTTAAGGCGACTGCCTACGGTTCCAAGGTTCATCGGTTCGATCCCAGCCCTCGCCGATATATTTTTCTTTTTTTTTACCACTGAAATATTGTTTAATCAAGGAGTATTAGTAAGGTTTTATGTCTGTTAAAGATACTTATTTCTACATTCCCTCTCGGTATATTTTTGAATTAATATAGAAAATAGCAGAATTCTTGACCCTCACGCATGCGCACAATGCGCCTGAGGTCATGACAAAATGGCGGTGAGAATTCCACTAAAATGTAAGTTATTTAATAAGCTTCCATGTAATTGAAAACATACATTAACCAAGTTCTGGCAATAAAATATAATAATAGTTTGAACGTATACGAATGTGCAACATTGATTTATTTGGATAATGAAATGGATTATTTCCTTCAGACAGCAGCTTTTGAAGATAATGAATGGCTGCGTCTGTTGCTGAGCGAGATTGCGCGAGTAGCTATGTGGTTAAGGCGACAGACTGTGTTTCCTAGGTTCGCCGGTTCGATCCCAGCCCTCGCCGATATATGTTTTTTTTTACCATTGAAATATTGTTTAATCAAGGAGTATTAGTAAGGTTTTATGTCTGTAAAAGATACATATTTCTACATTCCCTCTCAATACGTTTTATTTCCGTTTTACCATTACATTACAGCATGTGATCAAAAGAGCAAACTGTTGTCCTCAGTACGCCGTATAAATATCTGCAATCAGTTCCTATAACTGACAACAGATGGCAGTACATCGCCCATATAGTTCCAGTAACTGACAGCAGATGGCAGCACCATTGCATAGATATATTTAAAACCCAAGACATGGCACGTTTTCACGTGATGGAGAATTATAAAGGAGGGGAATATTTAAGAAGGGAAATTTTGAGGAACATTAACCGACAGTTGAATGTGTAGTCTATGTTGTTTATGTACCTTAATATTGCGATTTCTTCCCAATGCTTCGGTGGTCAAGTTATTAGCGTCCTAGACTAAAAGTTATAACTATGCATCGTCGATATACTCTTAAATTATTAAAGAAAAAAGTAGTTTTCCAGGCACTCGCGCGTGTCCACAATTGCTTTCGCCATAAGAGACACTTGGCAAACATAATTCGTTTGAAGGGCTCCGACATCGTGGTCACTCAGCCCCGTGTACTTGGGTGTGTATGTGTGAAATTTTCTCTCATAACCTGTGTTATTGTGATGGCTGCATTACTGTGTGTATTTGTAATTAAGGTGGTAAATGGCAAGGAGACGGCCAAGGCCTTAAGTTAGGAACCATCCCGGTATTTGCCTTAAGTGGAAGTGGGAAACCACGGAAAACCACATCCAAGATTGTCGAGGTGGGAATTAAACCTTCTTCTTCTTAGTTATACCTCAAGAGACTGAATGTGCCCCGTTTTTGCCCTCAGACCAGATTTCAATTTCTTGGCAGAGCAGGAAATGTAACCCGGGTCTCCGGGGCGATAGACAAGAATAGGTGGGCCTCCATGTGTTAATACGATTTTTGACATGCACGGGACATATAATTCAAAAACTGCCTCCATTAGAGTGACTGCCGAAGTGAGTATTGAGTATAGGCCTATGGTCGTTCCAGTAGTTGGCGAAGTGATTCTATGTTCCCCTGCAAAATGTACTGTCATAACCTATAACAGGTGATGGAAATTGCTTATTTAGAGCAGTTTCGTACTGTTTATAACAAAATGAAGAACGTCATTCTGAGCTGCGTTTTCAAGCTATCGCAAAAAATTTCGCTGGCAGGAACAATTATAAGGAATTTATTTTAAGCGATCAGTCTCATCGCATTCTCCTCACCAACCAACTTGAGTATGAAAGTCTCTGGACGGTCATGTTGAACTTCATTGTATAAGACAATTGTTTAATGATTATTTGTTTAGAGTACTGAGTCTAACTACGCAGTTGATTTCGGCAATGGAAGTATTATTTGCCATGTAATATTTAGCGGCTCGGTTATTGCAGGACACTATAGTGTTATCGAATAATACGAAGCCACATTTAAAATCCAATATAAATAGGCCATTTCAGAAACAATTCCAGATATTATGCAGTACAGTGTACTGTAAGGTCTTTGACGATCAAATGTAAACATTGTTCTACATTGTACTTCTCTTGCGTAAAATCTATGCGTGGTTACTTTGGTCTTTACTGTTGTGAGGGTAAAATTGATCTGCTGGAATATAAAATATTTGCCAAGCTGCAACAATGTAATAATATTAATTTAAAAGTCATTGAACTTATATCCAGTAGTTCAAACACATACATCAGCGTTAACAGATTGGATACTGAAGATGAAAGTCAGCTACTTCATTTCCCTATTATTGAATTTTTCAATTCCTCCACATACTCCGAACGTTTGAGCCATAGTTATGCTCCTTAGAAATCTAAACGTTTCCCAAGGACTCATATATGGTAATATATTAATTGTAAGAAATATGTAAGAAATATGTAAGAAATTGCTTGGATTCGGATATAATAGGTGCAGTAATATTAGGCAGAGAGCTCAAATCCTACGACTTGATTTAACACCTTCCGATAAAACACTTGCAGGTACAGTACATTTTCTTTTAATAGGCAACAATGTTCTATTCGCTCGGCCTACTTTATCACAATCAATCAAGCTCAAGGAGAAACTCTTGAACGTATTGGGCTATTTACCTCATCACGTTTTAAGTCATGACCAGCAGGATAGTGAAGGTACAAAAAAGGTCCTGTATGGGATGGTAAAGAATAAGAGGCGGAAGGATCCTACGGATTATGTCAGAATGGTGAACAAAAGGGGACAAGGGATAGAAAATAGGGAAGAACTGAAGAAAATGTGGAAAGAATATTTTGAAGAACTCCTGAACCCAAATGGAAACCACGGCGAGGAAGAAGAAATCGGGGAAGAGGTACAGTAGATGAACTGCAAACAGAAAAGGACTTAACATGGAAAGAAGTGGAAGATGCAGTGAGGAAGATGTAAGGAGGGAAGGCACCGGGTGTGGATGATTTGAGTGTGGAGATGGTGAGAGCAGCAGGAGAGGTGGGGATACAATGGTTGTACCGAGTGATGAAGGCAGCATGGAAGGAAAGGAAGACCCCAGAGGACTGGAAAAAGGGAATAATTGTCCCGATCTTCAAGAAAGGTAGTAGAACAGAATGCAAAAACTATCGGGGAATAACACTGATGAGTCACTGTGCAAAGATGCTTGAGAAAGTTTTAGAAAGGAGAATTAGGACAAGGATAGAAGGAGGGATGAGGGAAGAACAACATGGCTTCAGAGCAGGAAGGTCCACAGTGGATTTGATTTTTTCTGTAAGTCAGTTACAAGAACAGCACTATGAGTATGGAACAGATCTACTGATGGCCTTCCTGGACATTGAGAAAGCATATGACAGTGTATGCAGAAACAAAGTATGGAAGTCCCTGGAGGATAGAGGAGTAGAAAAATGGACTATAAGGAGGATAAAAGAGATGTACAAGGGAAGCGTGAGCTGTGTGAAAGTGGGAGGAGAGAGATCGGACTGGGTGGAACAGAGAAACGGCCTGAAACAAAGAAGTGCACTATCACCGTTACTTTTCATTGTGGTGATGGATGACATAATGACCCGAGCGGCACAAGTAATTAGGGAAGGAATGATGAAAGCAATGGTGTTTGCGGATGATTTAATGATTGTGGAAACAAGGAGGAGGAGGTACATGAACAGTTGGACGTGTGGGAAGGAATAATACAAGGATATGGGATGAAATTTAGCATAAATAAGAGTGAGATGGTGATCACAACAAGGAAGAAGGAAAGGACCACAACGGGAATAACAATTGGTGGGGAACAGCTGAAGAAAGTGGAGAGTTTCAAGTATCTGGGAAGCCTGATACAAGAGAATGGAAGAAACGGTAGAGAAATAAATGAGCGGGGGAGACAGGCAGAAGCATTCCGGAGGAGTGTGAGGAGCATGTTATGGAGCTGGGATGTCCCTCAGAACAGCAAGTAGATCATATATCGTACTATGTCCCTATCCTGACGTATGCCTCGGAGACCTGGGTTATGAAAGGAAGGGAGAAGAGCAAAATACAGGCCAGTGAGATGAGGTTCTTGAGAAGCAGTATTGGAGCTACAAAGAGGGACAGAATAAGAAATGAGAGGACCAGAGAATTAATGAAGGAGGAACCTTTACAGGGTGGTATAGAGAAATCTAGACTTAGATGGTATGGACATGTAAAACGAATGGAGGAGAAGAGGATACCCAGGAGGATACACGAGACGAAGTGGGAAGGAAAGAGACCAAGAGGGAGACCGAGAGACAGGTGGCTGAAGGGGGTGGAAGAAAGCGTGAAGAAGTGAGGAGAAGACTGGACAAGGGTGGAGGCTGAGAGATGGTGGGAAGACAGAAGACGTTGGAGAGGCTTGTGTTCCAAACAGACCCGGCCAGTGGCTGGAAACTGTGCAAGATGATGATGACCTCATCACGTTTTCAGTCATGACCAGCAATATGTTGCAATGCTGAGAGTGCTATCTTTTGACGCCCTTAAAGTTGCAATAGTGCTAAAAAGTAATCGTACAAAGAATGTAACTTATATAAGAAGCTTCTTCAGTAAATTTGTTTTCCATTGTCCGTCATGTTTTGACGGGTTTCATCTAGTATAGATTATTTTATTAGGAAGTAATATTTTAACGCCGTTGTCTAGAGCGTGGCGCTCTATGGAAGTGAAACTTGGACTGTTGGTGCAGCAGAAAAGAGGAGAATAGAGGCCTTTGAAATGTGGTGTTACAGGAGAATGATGAAGATCAGATGGATAGATAGGGTAACAAATGAAGAGGTATTAAGACGAGTGGGAGAGGAGAGATATTTCTGGTGACTGCTAATGAAGAGAAGATATAGGTTGATAGGACACATACTAAGACACCCAGGAATAGCAAGCTTAGTTATGGAAGGAAAGATCGAGGACAAGAACTGTAGGGGTAGACCAAGGTTAGAATATGTTAAACAGATTGCTTCGGATGTAAGGTGTCGTAGCTATGTACAGATGAAACGATTAGCTCATGACAGGGAGCCATGAAGAGCTGCATCAAACCAGTCAAAAGACTAAAGAATCAACAAGAAAAACTTAATAATAATGATAATATGTTGAATATATTAATAAAAGCGTACATGTTTTGCCGGAGGGTTGTTATGTTTCTCTGTGTTTTCTGATGTACGTTTTGTTAAATGCTTCATGTTTTTTACTGTTGTGTAGTTGTTTCCACGGAAACAAGCATGATTTGGGCAACAAACCAAATGAACCAGCATATTCCTGGAGTCCATCCTTAGTCTTCCACTTCCCTTGTTTCCCCTAAACTTCTTCTTCCAACACGATCGCTATGAAATTGGTATGACGTAGTGTGTGGCCAAGGAATGTTGTTTTCCTCTCAAATCATAATTACATTATTACTCTGTAACAATCCACCGAAGATCACGGGTCGCCTACATCAAGGGCGTCCTTGAGCAGCTTCTGAGGGGTTGTCTGGTTCATCCTGTATTCAAATATTCCTTTATCACTCCCGTGCAATTGTGTTGAATCCTCAAATTGTTGGGATATCCGCAAGAAAATTCTTTTGGTCCAGCAGCCAATGTTGTTGCTCATTTTGCACCACCCGGGGGCACTTTAAGGTTACACCTACGGACGTAAGGCAACGATGTCTCCCCTGCGAAGGCTGACAGCTTTACAAAGAGAACGGTCAAAATGCGGTGCAAATGATCTCTCACCCATACATCAGGTCTGTAATCCACAGAAGCAAGGGAGATTAAAATCTCGACATTAGTCATGGCAACTAGGCAAGATACTTGTTGAATCAAATTTCAATATGGACGAAACTTGGCGAGAAGAATGGACTACATCAATCCCTGATGAGCTAGCATTGATCACCGATCCCTGAAGGAAACCTCCTGGTTTCAATCCTCCAAGAAGGATATGGACAGAATGCGGACCAGTCACGGAAGATGTAACTTTGGCTCCACTGATGGGGGAAAATTTCTAGCCCTCAGTGCGATTGTGATGATGCAGTGCAGACAATCCATCATATTGTGTCGGATTGCCCTTCACGGTCCTTCAAGGGAGGATATGATGACCTGCAGAATGAAAAAGATGATGCAGTGGAGTGGATTACTTCTCTAGATATTCAACAGTGACTTTTAGTGATCACGAATAGTGGATATTACTAAATATTTATTACTTGTATATATTATAATATAGTATTAATGTATCCTCTGTATGTCATGCGAAATATATACAGTATATTACTCCATTACTCCCTTCAGGGGTGAACTCAAAAAGAAATATTTGCGTCCTTTCGAATGTTGAATCTGGCAGACACTCGATACACCTGCAAACTAGTGTCGGAGTGTAAGTTAATATCCTTGTGGTTTGTGTGGGGCACTGATAGCCGCTCTATGAGTTATGTATATTGTTGTAACCATTAGCCGATGACCCGGGGGCTGCTGATCGCGTTATCCGCTTTATAAGTGAGAGTCGGTTAGGGCCAGCAATCTAAATTTTCCAGTGTACATTGACTCAAAGACTTGTTCTTTTTCGAATTCTGAATTTTTTGTTTTTTTCAGTAATTTTTGTTTATTTTTACAATTATTAGTTTTATTTAATTTTTTGTTTGATTAATTTTCGGTCTTTTCAAATTAAAAATTTGTATAATTTAATCTGTGTTAAGAGGGGCAGATGACCTCGTAGTTCCGCCCCTTAAAACAACAATAACTAACTACCCGGGTTTGCGTTTGTAGTGATGAACCATCTAAAACATGAAATAATATTATATCATTTTTAAACTATACGGCATGAAATAAAATAATTTCCTTGTAAAATCACTTACGCCTAACAGAAAAAGTCTCTAACTATTTGTTGTAACCATGAGAAGCGTGAAGAAACTATTCCCTATCCCGCCATATTGTGTGGCTAATTGTCAACTGCTACTCGCGCTGTCACAAGGCCTGGCCTACCAGATTACATAAGCACACACCAGCGCTTCTATCGCATGTTTATGTTACTGCACAGCCTTCTAAATCAGAACAGTCCTCGGACATCTGCTTGACAATGTCTGTCAATCATCAAATACGAGAAGCGTACTATATTGTTTTAGACTTTATTGTTTTCTACCCAAATGAAGCACATTTCACATCAGTCGTTACGTCCATCTTATCAACATAACCTCCTTGAATATTTATGCACTTTTGCCATGCATGTGTCAGTCTCTCCAGACCTTCCTGAAACCATCTTTTAGGAGTGCTACGTACCCATGCCTTGACAGCTGTGTCCAGTTCTGCAAAATCCGCCAAACGGCGGCCATGCAATGGAAGCATAGGGACAGAAATGTCGTACAGTGCCATGAGTTGGCAAGCGAATGGCGACAGTGTTCTGGGACACAAAGGGCATCATCCTCATTGACTGGCTGGAATTGAGGGCCACGATAACCAGTGCAGCTTATGTGGCAACACTTAAGCGCCATTCAAAATAAGCGGCCAGGAAAATGGGCTAAAGGTGTGCTTCTGCAACATGACAATGCCCGCCCCCACACTAGCCGAGAGACCACCGCTGTCATTGATCAAATGGGATTCACGGTGCTGCCACACCCACCATACTCTCCCGACTTGGCACGAAGTGATTATCAGCTGTTGGGGAACATGAAGAAACCTCTGGACACAGCTGTCAAGGCGAGGGTGCGCAGCACTCCGAAATAACGGTTTCAGGAAGGTCTGGAGAGACTGACACATCGATGGCAAAAGTGCATAAAGTTACCAGGAGATTATGTTGAGAAGGAGGACGTAACAACTGATGTGTAATGGACTTCATTTGGGTAGAGACACATAAAGTGTAATACAATACACTACGCCCTTCGTAGATAAAACACTAAGGTGTATGTTTCACAGAACTGAAGCTCCTAAACCAGGGGGAGTTAGAAGGTGTGGTTTGTACCAAAATCTTACAAATAGGACAGGACAAATCTTGTATTTCTTGAAACATTGACGGAAGTATATTTATGTGTTTATTAAGTATGTATACAAGACGATAGCCCCTGCCAGAAGTATGTCGCGTCCAGCCCTCATAACAGTAGAGATGGGTGGGTGGTCTATACACATGGAGCGTCCACTAATATCCGAACGTCATTCAAAAGAAAGAGAATTGCCCGCAACAGTGGTAAATTCCACTCTGATTTCAAAAATATCGATAACTTGTTTAAGAAGTGAGTTTAAACAAAGAAGACGATAGTCCTTACCTGAACTGGGACGCGTCATCACTGTAGCTTGGAAATGTACTGTGCGTTTCCGAAGATGGGTTCACCACTGACTACAACCCCTAGACCAGACGTGTTCTGAATCACTCTGTATGTAAAGGTTTTTTGTGAAAAACAGTTTGTAATTCGTATATCGCCGCGCTTTAAGAGCGTGTCATGGATTTAGTCGAAAGTTATGGGACGTGTTGACGATGATGATAATTATTGTTTTAAGGGGCCTAACATCTAGGTTATCGGCCCCTAATGGTTTGTGTGATAGTGGAAGATGAGATGAGAATGACAACTATAACTAATACTAACTACAGACTTACATACTACAGGATGTCGCAAATAAAAGTGGCCCGGGAAGCAGAGTTCCCTGTAAGTAGGCAACACCTACTGCAGTACCGTATTGTGGGTGGTCTATACTGTGTCAGAACTCGAAAGGGCTCTTTGTACCAATTGCATGTTAATGACGGCAGGTGGTAGCATTGTCTGGCGTTACAAGCCAACATAATACAGTTAAGGTGAATCGTAACAACCCTCATAGTCTTCAAAAACAGCAGCAGAACATTTCTGGTGAGATTACAGCAATTCCAGCGGTCGAGCTGAGATCTGTCTCCCGCACCTTGCTGACCAGCGCTCAAAGGTACCAAGGGGTGAGTGTTGGTCATTTTCAACATCTCCTATAAGCAAGTTAGTGGACTACCTCCATTCCTTTGGTGTGTTTCTTTGTAACCTGGAAGTCTGTTCCCCGGACCATTTTCATTTGCGACACCCTGTAAAACAAGAAATAGTAAACAAACAAAGGAGAAGGCAAATAAAGGACAGGAATAAAAGAAATGAAATGCCCTCAACCCTCGAAGAGAGAGGACTGAGGGACTTGGAAGGAAGGAGAGCCATGAAAGGCCGATAGGAAAGAGAAAGAGGAGAGGGCCCATTCTAAGGTCAGAGGAATAAGGGGGCAAAACGGACCCAGCTCAGGAATCCCTCGGGGTTGCCAGCTCCCAAACTCACCAGCCGTGAGCCCTTGAGGGTGTAGCATTATCCAGGGTGCACCAGAAGTGCAGAAGGCAGGAGATAACATGACAAGAAAAAGAAGGTTGACCCCTCGAAGAATGAAGGTATCAGGAAAGTTGAGACACGGGCCAATTAAGGTGGGAGAGTGAAAGACTCCCTAGGCCTCGGATACCCTAATACCGTCGGAGTCGGAAGAGACCAAGAGAGGTCGACAGGAAAGAAGACAGAGAGGAGCCCAGCACAAGTAATTGGAAGTAATGCCGGACTCAGCTGTGGCCCCGTGGTCGCCAACCAAGGTCCCACTAAATGAGAGCCCTGGGGAAAGGACGTGTTGGTGAAACTCCCTATATTCTTCACTCCCTGGTAGAAACCGACCACCCAGAATACACCAAGGAGAGTTCAATATTGGCAATAACTATGCTAATATATGACGTCTCCGATTTGGTTAGTAATTCAATGAAAGCGAACACAGATGGAAATTGGCGATATTCCCAGGCCAATAAAATATTATGTTAAAGCTAATGTCAACATAAAGAGAGCGATGAAACAGAAGTGAGTCTCCACCTTGCTTTAGTATCATTGATGGTATAACATTTCAATCCATGGAGCAAGGACACTAGGAAGTGTAGCATATCTATAGCTCGACTTCTCCCAGGGGCTCACATCCAGAGGGACGTGGGTTGGCGACCACGGGACCCCAGCTGAGTCCGGCATTGCTTTCACTCACTTGTGCTGGGCTCCTCTCTGTCATCTTTCCTGTCGACCTCACTTGGCCAACTCTGGTCCTTTTCCAACCCCGACGGTATTAGGGTATCCGAGGCCTAGGGAGTCTTTCACTCTCCCACCTTAATTGGCCCTTGTCTCATCTTTCCTGATCCCTCCTTCTTCGAGGGGTCACACCTCTTGTTTTCTTTTCATTATATTTCGTTTTCTCTTTAAGATTCCCGCACTGTTTTTGTTAATTGGCTCCCCGTTTATCTACATTCCCTTTAGCATCTACACTCCATTTTGTAGGTGTTTTCAATCTCAATTGCATTTTGTATGGATTGACAATCTAAATTGCCTTTTAGTAAGTCTTTCAATATAAGGGATGGGACTTTTGTGAGTATTTTGAATTTCAATTGCATTTTGTATTTTCAACCTAAACCGCTTTTTGCAAGTATTTTCAATCTCATTTGCGTTTTGAAGGTATTTTGAATTTCACTTGCATTTCGTAAGTATTTCAACTGTACATTGCATGTTGTACGTATTTTGAACCTAACCTACATTTTGTGCGCATTTTTCAATCTATTCCTTTTGTGAGTATTTTCGTTCTAAATTCCCTTTTGTAAGTATTACCGCTTTCCATTTTGTGAATAGTTTCAATCTGAGTTCCTTTTTGTTAGTATTTTCCTTCTCACTTAAATTTCGTTCTGGTTTCCACTTTATTGTCATTTTTGCCGTCACCTAAACCATTAGAGGCCCCTTAAAGCAGATGTTAGGCCCCTTAAAGCAACAATTATCATAATTATCTATTGCTCGATTAAGCCTCCGTGGCTTAGGCGGCAGCACGCTTGCCTCTCACCGCTGGGTCCGTGGTTCAAATGCCGGTCACTCCATGTGAGATCTGTGCTGGACAGAACGGAGGCAGACAGGTTTTTCTCCCGGTACTGCGGTTTTCCCTGTCGCAATTTCATTCCAGCAACACTCTCCACTATCATTTCATTTCATCTGTCATTCATTTAATCATTGCCACAGAGGAGTGCGTCAGGCCTCGGCAGCCGGCACAGTTCATATCATCGCCGCTAGATGGGGGCTCCATTCATTCCATTCCTGACCCGGCCGGAGACTGGAAGCAGGTTGTGGATTTTCATGTCATCTATTGCTCGACTGTTGGGTAGAGCAGGCTTTCAAGTTTATCTGAATCCACGGAAAACATGCGAACTACTAGGCTTTCCCGTGCCTTTCTAGTCAATATGTTACACTCGACTGCTCAACCTACGGCCCGCGAGACTATTGTGTCCGCCCCGCCGTGTCGCCAAAACTTTGAAACAACTCAAGCCTACTGGAGAAAGCAGTGTGGACGCACTCCTACGCAAGGTCATTGACTCTCTTATGATCACTTATAATCCTTATTAATGTTGGTACAACTAAGTTCGATCCTAATGTTAAATACCGGTACAAAGTTTTTCCAGTCGTCTCACTAAACTAAATTATCACGAACTTTATTTCATAATTTGGTTATTAATTGTGTCAAATGAACACAAATACTCACTCTCTGTCATTCATGCTCTATGAGTGTATTGAATATCATCGTACTTATATTTTAAAGGGAGTTATTAAAATATTCATTTTGTTAGTGTTTTATTTCTTATCTGCTATAAATAAATATAGAAAACGTCAACAATACTAAGATCACTATGCTCAGACAGCCACAACAATCACCATATTGCTCTTATATTAAAAAAACGGAGTGTTATTGGCCCGCAAAGACCCCCAACTAAAGTATTTACAATGTGGCTCTTAGGTAGAAATGGTTGGCCACCCCTGTGTTACAGGATCTACTGTTATTTGCTGCCGAGAAAGCTGTGACTTGCGTCGGAAATCAATATGGAATGAGTTCATTCATCGTTGTCAAATGTTTCATTCTTGCCATTCCGTCGCCATCTACCGCGTGTTGAAGGCAAGCATTGTGGCTTTGTCCTAATAGCTGATGGTGTCACAACATTGTAAACACTCTGGCGCTGGTTTGCGCGCACGTGAGGATGACTTTACAGCGGTGCCACTTGTACTCCTGTACCACGTGCTTGTTCATTGTGGGTCTGACGTCTCCCTGGCGAGTAGTTAATGTGCTTTGTTACAATGGCTTAATGTTTGGAAATGGGGAGAACACAACGAAAATTAATTACAAATACACCAACAATGAGATCATCTCTACATAGCTACCACACCCCACATCCGAGGCAATCTGTTTAACATATTCTAACCTTGGTCTACCCCTACAGTTCTTGTCCTCGACCCTTCCTTCCATAACTAAGCTTGCTATTCCTGGGTGTCTTAGTATGTGTCCTACCAACCTATCTCTTATCATCATTAGCAGTTGCCAGAGACATCTCTCCTCTCCCACTCATCTTAATACCTCTTCGTTTGTAACCCTATCTACCTATCAGTTCTTCATCATTCTCCTGTAACACCAAATTTCAAACGATTCAATTCTCCTTTTTTCTGCTGCTCCAATAGTCCAAATTGCACTTCAATACAGCGCCACGCTCAAGACAAAGGCTTTCACAAATGACTTCCTAATGCCTTTAGCCTGTCTATATTCGATGTCAACAGATTCATTTTCTGTCGAAATGCCTTCCTTGCCTGAGCTAACCTACCTTTTAAATCTTTTTTGCTTCGTCCATCACTGGTTATTTTGCTTGCCAAGTAACGAATGTCTCCTACTTCCTTTAGCTTTTCACCTGCCAAATGGACGTCCATAGGAGTTTCTGGTGTATTCCAATATTTGTGTTATACATTTATCAATTTTCATCATGAATAGGCCAACTTTCCTTAAGACAGAGTTTGAGTCGGCAATCAGACGAAAATGTAATATGAAGTTTATGTTCGACGATGCCGATATGTAAATATTATACCTGTCAGAACTGTATCATAATGGGGGTCATTTCAGTACTACTTGTCATTATAACCGTTTTTCCAACCAATCTGAGCTAAATTTTTTCATTCAATGACCAATTAGGTAAGGATAGCTTCTCTCGTGCACTCAAAATCCAACATGTCGGACATGAATTACATAATTTGAAAGTTGACGAATGAAGCCTATATTGGATCAACCATTGAAGTTACAATGCTTAAACAAACTGGGCACTGTACCTTAATATCCACAACTCCAATTTCTACACATTCGTAAGATTTCGCCGACAATTTTAGTGAATGCTGTTGTTGACATAAACACACCAGAACGTCGTGGAGGAAGCAAGCGTATGGCATGAGTTCCACGGAAATTATAATCCAGCTCTCTGATCAGTAAATGGATGTCTTATGCGAAACTTTCCCGCCAGATGTCATGACTGTTCTATTTGGGACTCAATTGATTTTCCTTCCGTTGACATTCTATACGCATCGAATTTGGAGAATAACTAGTTGATAATACGATATATATTAATTTTAAAGCCTTTGTAACAGAATATTTTGTGTCATTTGACCAAAATAACAAAATGATCCAACATAGTTCCTGTGCGCTATCTGTTGGTGCTACTTCAGGACAAACAATGCTTGGCATTCGTTATTGAGTAGAGAGAAAATGCTGATCCCACACAATTCCCAAGAAGAAGAAGAAGAAGTCAACCGTCAGAATCTCAACAGATATTGATGAATATTTATGTTAGAACTTATAATAAATTTATAATTATCGTGGAACATAAACAGTCGTATGCAACTCGCCTATAATGGTAATTAAGGCACTCGCATGGAAATTATAGAACTCGCTTCGATCGTTTAATAAACATACTCGTGTTTTAATTATTGCCATTATAGGCTCGTTGCATGATGTCGCATAAGGAAAATAAACAAATTTATATTTATTTACTATTTCCACATTGAGTTGATTGGACTAGAACTGTGGATTTTGTCGGGGTCTGATATAACACTATTATTAAATCACATTTGAATGTATGTGTGTCCTACAATCTACTGCGTCGTCTCAAACTATTGTTTGTTCCGGCAACTCCATACATATTTTAGGACAATCTAGATGTTAGAACATTACCATATGTGTCTTGTCTGCGACACAAAACACTGCAGCAAGTATGTGGCGCTCAAATTACTGCACTGACATCATTACAAACTCCCAACTGCCATCAAGTCACCCTTAATCGTCTCTACGGCGCGGTTTATATCGCCGTAAAGTTGTCGTGTTATAATTGTTGGTGTTGCTTATTTTAGGGGTTGCGACAGCGTGGTCATTTAGCCCCGAGATGTCGTGAGATGGTCTGGCAGATTGACACCGCCTCTGGTGTAGTTTACTAGCCAAGCGGTTACTAGATAGTGAGTTTGGATAGTTGGGTGGTCCCGGAACTCGCCGGAATAAAAGATGATACTTCCCCGTAAATTACTGCTGTATTATATACACCGCGGACAGGCAAACAAGGACCACGCAAATATCACTTCTTTATAGGTCTAGTTTCCTTCTTTTTTTTTTCCAAAAGTCTTTCATCCTGGTCGACTGCGCAGCTCTTCTTTCAGCAGTCCATTCTCCTCTGTTGAGATTCTTCTTCTCCCCGATAAGAATTTTGAGGCCAATTTTTTTTTCTGTACTCTATTCGATTTGGACAATCTTCTTCAGTAATTTTGAATTTTTGAAGTTCTTCTTTCATTTGTTTTACATAGCCTCCTTGCCCTTTATAGTTCCAGATTTTATCAAAAATTTGTTTGTTTAACCTTGAGTAATCCATGCGGACCATATGTCCATAGAACTGAAGTCACCGTTTTCTGATCATCACTTCAAGGTTGTCGATTTTACTATAGATTTCTGCATTGGATCTCAGTCTATAACCTTCCTGTGTTTTCCTAGGACCATGAATCCTTCTTAAAATCTTGAGCAAATTCTCCATTCCGGTTATATTTCTAGTTTCCATGCCGTACAAGATGACTGGTCTAACAACTGTATTAAAATGTCGTAATTTTGCATTGATAGACAGGTTCTTTTTATTGTATATATTTTTTGTACAAAATTTTAATCTCTCCAATTTCCCATTTTGTTCTCGATTGCCAATTTATCCGTCCCGTTGCTACTAATTATTTCTCCAAGATATTTAAATCAGTCAGTGACCCTGATGCTCCCATAATTTGTTTTTATCATTTTCTTAGTGTATTTCTGATCACTTGTCATCATCTCTGTTTTTACAAACGAAATCTGTAAGCCCGCTTTTTCCGCCGTTTCTTTTAACTGATCAATTTGGTTAATAGCTTCTTGTTCTGATTCAGCAAACAACGCTACGTCGTCAGCAAATGCTAAACCTTTGACTTTGAGGTTCTTATTCTTTGTACCAATTTTAGCACTTGAGTCGTTCTTCTCCCAAAACGTCCTCATGACTTTATCCAAGACCAATGTTTTAATGAAGTACATTATTTAAAGTTACTTTGAATATACTGACGGAAGTTTACGCAGGCTTGATTCAGCGCTACTAAGTCCTACTTCTACACGAAGTCTGGCATGTCCCCACGGGACTGAATTCTAACACACGTTCAAGACGATGGCTGTCAGCTTAGAGCTGTCTTGCGCCACCTTGGACATCATTATATCCAACAAGAGATAACCAGAATCCATCCCTCCCTTCACTGAGGTCTGTGGTCAATTCCACCTCGACCACCCAGTAGGTGCTGCCATCCAAGCTAGTGGTGGCCTCACATACTAACATGCACATCTCTATATATATAAAAATGAGAGTTTGTCTGTTTTTTCTGAATTTCCACGGAAATTTGCGATATTTGCGCGTTTCAGGCTGTTTTATGACGGATGCGCGCAAAAATATTTTTTTTGTCTGTCTGTCTGTCTGTGTGTCTGTGGACAACTCCTACGAGTCCTTATAACTTGAGAACGGCTGGGTGGATCAACGTAAACTTTGATACAGATATCCATCAGAGGCACCGCACTAATCATTGATGTAACTCTTCTCCGTAACTCTCATAAAAGGGGCCCTACCCCCTTAAAATACATGCTGAAATAGGCGTAGAAGGGTGAAACAAAGCTCATTTTTAGCCCTTCAATGTGAGAAACGAAACTCGGGGGCCCTAAACCACATTTTAAGGCCCTAAAACCAACAGTTTTTGAGATATTCCCAGAAAACTAATTTCACTTAATAAATTAATGAAAGAATGTATGGCGGTAACCATGGCAACTGAATCTCAGAGGTCCATCTATTTCTGTAAGACGCAATGCAATTCCATTTATTACATTACTGTGAAGGTTTGCAAACGGCTATAAGGTTATAATGGATCCAAATTAAGCTGAAATATTCATTAATACATACAATGCGCTTAAGGGGTCAAGGGGTACTCTAGACATTTTTCACGCGATTTACACGTGCGGGTGTGGTACGGAAGGTCTATTATATCCCTTCTCTATTATATAAAAATTAATGTTTGTCTGATTTTTCAGCTTTTCTACGAAAATTTGACATATTTCCCCGTTTCAGACTGTTTTGTGACGGATGCGCGCAAAAATATATTTTTGTCTGTCTGTCTGTGGACAATTTTTTGTGTCCTTATAACTCGAGAACGGCTGGGTGGATTAACGTAAAATTTGATACAGATATCCATCAGAGGCACGACACTAATCATTGATGTAACTCTTCTCCGTACCTCTCATAACAGGGGGTCTAACCCCTTAAAATACATGCTGAAATAAGCGTGAGACAAAGCTCATTTTTAGCCCCTCAATGTGAGAAACGAAACTCGGGGGCCCTAAAAGGACCCCGAAAACCACATTTTAAGGCCCTAAAACCAACAGTTTTTGAGATATTCCCAAAAAAATAATTTCACTTAATAAATTAATGAAGGAATGCATGCCGGTAACAATACCAACAGAATCTCAGAGGTCCATCTATTTCTGTACGACGCAATACAATTCCATTTATTACATTACTGTGAAGGTTTGCAAACGGCAATAAGGTTATAACGGATCCAAATTAAGCTGAAATATTCATCAATACATATAATGCGCTTAAGGGGTCAAGGGCTCATCTAGAATTTTTTAACGCGATTTACACGTGCGGGTATGGTCCGGAAGGTCTATTATATCCCTATCCCTATTTTGTTGTATTATTATTCTTATTAGTATTATTCCTTTAATTATTATCATTATTATGGCGTGCAACGAAGAGACAAAGCTCATTTTGAAACCCTTGGGGTCAGAAACAAAACTCGGGGCCCTCAAGAGCCGTAAAGGGTCCCCGAAAACTATATTTTAAGTATCTAAACCCAACAGTTTCTTAGATATTCCCAGAAAACTAATTTCATTTAATAAACTAAAGAAGGAATGCAAGCCACTAACCATGACAACAGTATCTCAAGAGGTGGCATCCAACTTTCCATCTATTTCTGGAATAAGTAATGCCACTCCATTTATTACGTTTCTGTGAAAGGTTGCAAATGGTGTACCCTAGATTTTTTTCACACGACTTACACGTGCGATATGTCTTACAGAAGGTCTATTATATCTCCAAACATCAACATTATTTTCAAAAATTCCTGAATAGAAATAGTAGACTGTTTTTTGCTGATTTTAGGAATTTGGGCCATTGGAGGCTAAAAACATTGAATTTTCATGCACCACAAGCGTTTATAAATTATAAAAGGGGTATTCCTGTAGTTGGGCACTTGACACAACGGTTAGGGTCAGTTCGTATGTGACGTGTGTTGCGATTCTTCTACGAAGTTTTCAATTTTATTTTCACGCCAGGAAGAACACGTTAGGTAAATTTAGTTTGAGAGCACATTTTAACTAATAATTTTTCTTTGCCAACAAACAGGTTTCAAGCCCCTAAACATTGCAACAGTAGCTCAATTGATAACATCTGGTTATTAATACCGAAGTCCGTTCGAAGAATGGGTACTTCTGCTAGTGATTGCTAAGTCCAACTAAATGGACTTGCCTTGTTATTCTGCTTCATTACGCAAATAGTGCATAGGCACTGTGGACGGGATTCTTGAACCAATCAATCGTAATTATCTCAGTGCAGATGGTTCCTTGCTAAGGCCGAACCAGGCTGTAACAGAAAATGTAGGCGGTATTTGCCGTGATAATGTTGTCAAACAATAAACTATTATAATAACAATAATAATAATAAACCCCCGTCGTGGGTTCAGAAGCTGGGAGGCTCGCAGTCACGACAGTGAATTTGTGTCTTAACCTGTGTTATTGTGATGGCTGAACTAGTGTGTGTATTTGTAAATTGGGGATAGGATTGTGAAGAAGGTGGTCGTGGTCTTGTGTTAGGAGCCATCCCAGCATTGGCCTGGAATAGAAGTCGGGTGGAAAACCACCTCCAGGATGGCTGAGGTGGGAATCGAATCATCCCATTCTCAGTTGTGCACCGTTCCAGCCTTCATACCAGAATTATGTTTGGCAGAGTTGGGAATCGAACCCAAACCTTCGGGACGTCAGTCATGAACGCTAGCCGCTATATCACGAGGTGTCCAATGTTTCTCGAGTCAGGGGGCATTATTGAACCTCAATTGATTGATAGGGCGAAACACAGAGGTCATCTACCCCATGGTGTTGTGTGTTTGAGTCTTCAGTCTCTTGACTGGTTTGATGCAGCGCTCCATTTCTCCCTGTCCCGAGCTAAGCATTCCATGTAAACATAGCTACCACACATTACATATTCTTATCTTGGTCAACCCCTACATTTCTTGTCATCGACACTTCCTTCCTTAACTAAGCTTGCTATTCCTGGGTGTCTTAGTATGTGCCCTACCAACCTATCTCTTCTCACCAGAAACATCTCTTCCCTTCCGCTCTCCTTAATACCTCAACATTTGTTACCCTATCAACCCATCTGATCTTCATCATTCTCCTGCAACAGCACATTTCAAACGCTTCAATTCTCCACTTTTCTGCTGCTCCATGAGGCCAAGTTTCACCTCCATAGAGCGCCACACTCTAGACAAAGGCTTTCAAAACCGACTTCCTATATTCTATATTCAATGTTCCTATATTCTATATTCAATGTTCCTATAATCTATATTCAATGTTCCTATAATCTATATTCAATGTTCCTATAATCTATATTCAATGTTCCTATATTCTATATTCAATGTTCCTATATTCTATATTCAATGTTCCTATATTCTATATTCAATGTTCCTATAATCTATATTCTATGTCAACAGATTCCTTTTCTATAGAAATGCTTTCCTTGCCAGAGCCAACCTACTTTTTATGTCCACTTTTCTTCGTCCATCACTGGTTTATTTTGCTTCCTAAGTAACATAAGTCCCTACTTCCTTTAGCTTTTCACCTGCCAATTCGATGTCCATAGGTGGTTTTGATTTCTTTTGGCTGGATTTTATAATTTTTTGTTTTACATTGATTTTCATCATGAATTCGTTCCCCAAGACACAGTCCATATCCTCTGATATAGACTAATAATAACAATATCGCATGACCTCGAGTGCTTGGTTATGTGACGCCCAGAGGGCAGCTTTCATGTCAAGTTGTGTTGTTTCTCTGAGCGCTATCTAAGCCCCTTGACACTATAGCGCTTTCTAGTAGAGAAATGAGGAACTCTTGTGTTGGTGGAAAATCCCGAGATTAATTTTGACATTATGAACACGGCCTACAGAGTTCTTTAACATGCCAAAAACGTATGACATGCGTGTCGTGATTTTTGTCGCATTTCACTTACCACGGCCAGGAGCGAACCTGCGAGCTTGGGGTTAGTAGTCCGACACGATAACCACTCACCTACCGTGGCAAGCTGCGTCGAAGACAAGAACTGTTAGACAAAAAATTATACGAGCCTTACAGTAGTCCCATATGATGTGTAACATGTGACATGTTATCCTACTATGTGCGTCCCGGGAGCGCAAATCCCTTGTTAACAGTGAACTCTGTTGGTCATTGAAATAACTACTTGTAAGGCTCCACCGCCAAATCCTGACCGTAATGAATCATAATTGTTATTTGCCGTGGCGGAAGCAATCCACTGCCTACTTGATGCGAACTGCGCTCTATACCGGCCAGTTAGTGAACCCATGCCAGCGATGTTATTGAAAATGGCCTCGTTTTGCCGATAGAGCGCACTGCCAAGTATAGGCGCGATTAAAAATTAGGTGTGCGGAAAGTATATTAAATGTGTTTCTCCCAGTGATATGTTTAGATCAACGAAGTTTCAATTATTGTTAGTAGTCGGCGTTAATATACTGAATTCCTACGTTGTTTGGAGTGTTGGTTGATGCGATATAGCACTCGACGTATCGAGTGATTAGGCTACATTAAATAAGATTACAGATAAAGTATGAATATTTAATAAATCGTAATTCTTTTCAGCAAATATGATAAAATGATTATTTTCGCACCAAAGAACGACAACTTGAAGACGATTTATTCTGGGAATATCTTAAATGGGGTCTCCAAACCTTGTACTAAACTGTATGCGATATACATTCCCCATAGCCACACGACCTACAGTACTCGTCGTACCGTTCTCCGCCACCACGCGCGTTTATTGTTTCCGTCCCATGCACTTCCGTCCCATCCTTTTCCGTCCCTTTTCCAAAATCACTCCCACAAACATGTCCAGCTACCGAGTGGAAAGATGTTACACATCAAAAAGTTAGAATATCTTCAACAGATTGGCTCGATGTAAGCTGTGGAGGGATTCGGGAGCTGCATCAAACTGAGATAAAGACCGAGGACTCAAGAAGACGAAAGTAAAATACGCTCCAAATAACTAATTATTAATTTAAGAACAAAATATAATACTTATGAAGGGGAATAACCCAAGCGAGTATAACTTGTGTAAGAATCTCGAGCCAAATTGAACATCGCAACACGTACGAGAAGTCAGCACGTTCAAAGCAGTTAATTTCTCATGCAAATCGAAATTGGCTCTAACTTTAAATCTAGCGAGCGGAACGTGGAACGAGGCTCCAAATTTATATTACTGCGGAGGTCCTCAAGAGGGATTTTATACAGGGTGGGGATTTTTATATAGAAGCTAACAGGGTGACACTTTAGACAATACTGTAGGAGGGTGAAGTGTGTCAGGAAGCGGTGTAGTTGTAGTAATAGGTGCGTGCTTTAGGTTGCATTCGCTAAGGCCGTCTGTAAGTCAACTAACGTGTGTAACCAGGAAGGTGAGCTTATGTTTATAGCCTCTATCAACATACAAAATTTCAGTTTGCTCTCATAGATTAACAGATATTGAGATCCGTCTAGAGTAAATATTACGGATGGTCACTATGATGGATTTTAATACATGGAGGCCATAATGTTATGTACTATTGGATGAGGACTATTACGTTCATTATTCAAACGTTGATTTCGATCGCATGATTAGCACATGAGAAATAAAAACTTTATTTTAAAATTTCGTTCAGCCGCCATCTTGAGATTATGTAAACAATTGAACTAAATTAGATGTCAGTGCAATGTAATTTGTATAGTCATATGGTGTACCAAGTTTCACTGCGTTCCGATTGTTAAACCGCGAGAAAAGTCAATATTGAAATGTTTTAACTTCGCTTGGCCGCCATGTTTGTTTTGTAGTTAAGAGGTTTTTGAAAGTTACATAGGGTAAGGTCTAGTAGTGCCCTTTATCACCGTTTAAAATTCAGGGTGATATGAGAAATAATTTCGGAGATATGGAATGCCGGTGAAATATTTCACACAGCCGACATGTTTGATTGGTGAGACGTAATAAAATTTGAATGGCACGATCTAGGTCAGACAAAATAGCACTATGACTATGAAAATAGGCTAATTATGCATGTCTATAATTTTATAGAATTGTGTGTAGCAAATGAACGTATGTTTCTTATTATTGGGTGGGCAATATGCCTGTTACAAGCACAATCTATATATATATAACTCAATGTTGGTTTGTCTGTTTGTTTGTTTGTCTGTTATATATACAAATCTACACCGTTTCACCGATCTGAACCAAAATTTGTATACTTACCCTTTGGAACCCAGCGGGTAACACTGTCTACTTTAAATTTCGGACAGACCACTCCATTTAGGCCCCTTGGCAACATAACTGAAAAGTAACCAAAAATACTCAACTGGGACAAAATATAAAAGTTGTCGCATAAGGACAGGGCATAGCTCATTTTACGCCCCTCGATGCGAGAAACAATACCACATTAAAGGCCCTAAAACCAACAGTTTCAAAGATATTCGCAGAAAACTATCTTCGCTCTGATAAACTGATGAACTAATGGCAAGTCCATTTCCATGGCAACACTACCTCAAGGTATGACATCCGATTTTCTATAATCCCTGCAGGAGGCAATGCCAATCCATTTATTATCTTTTTCAAGAGATATATATAAACACAATAAGAACAGGGTACCGCGCCTGCCTCTCATCCGGAGGCGCCGGGTTTGATTCCCGGCTCCGTCAGAGATTTTAGACAGTGACGTGAGGGCTGCAACGGGGTGCACTCAGCTTCGTGAGGACAATTGAGTAGCTGTCTTATAGTGAGGCAGCGCTCCGGTCACGAAAAACAAGATTAACGGCCGAGGGGACACGATGCACTGACCACGCGTCACCACAATATCTGCATGCCAAATGGCTGGGAAGCGGTCGCATGATAGGCCTAAGCCATTCATGGGTTGTAGTGCCAGGGGTAAAAATAATAGGGAAAGCGCCTTCTAATACCACCTTTAATTTTTAAACACTACAGTAGCGGCTACTAAATACTGGTAGTGATATAGCTACGTTCAATTTCATAAACACTGGGCTCACAAATCCCGTATAGTTAAGTACAAATATCAGTCTGATCGTTACTTCAGTAGTAACGAAGCTCTATGGCGGCTATTGCCATTTCCGTAACACTTCAGGCATCCCGCCGTCACATACCTCAATGTGAACCAGTCTATTTTACTGAAAAGAATTTCTACGAGCGAGTATCCACTCCGGCAAAAACCACACTCACTACCTTTTCCAAAACTTACACAAGGTATGATTTTTAAAGAACTCTTCTGTATGTTGAGGTACAGAGATATACCACATGGAAAGATACAATAAAATGTTGGCAAATCTGACTTCAAGGAACTGCTGTTCAGACTAGGCCTTCTGTTAAATCTGCAGAAGCTTTCGGTATAGGTTATGTGGCCCATGTTCGTAACATGGAATGTTTTCCTTTGGCAATGCATCTTCACCATGTGCGAGGGCAACGCATTTCAAAGATCTCTAAAACACAATAATCAGGAAATTGGAGAAAAGTTTTAAGTGGGAGCGAAGATTCAAGGAGAAATAATTTCATCTCTGAGATTTGCTGATGACATCGATACGCCACAGGATTTGAATGAGTTTTTGAATGGTATGGACTTTTCATGATGAAAATCAATAAATGTAAAACAAAATTATTGGAATGCAGCCGAAATAAATCAGAAACCTATATGGACATCAAATTGGCAGGTGAAACGCTACGAAAAGTAGGAGACGTCTGTTACTTAGGAAGCAAAATATCCAGTGATATAAAAACTAGGTTGGTTAAGGCAAGGAATCTGTTGACATCGAATGTACATTTAGGTCTTTTGTCTGGAGCGTGACACTATAAGGAAGTGAAATTTGGGCTAATGGGGCAGCAGAAAAGAGGAGAATTGAAGCGTTTGAAATGTGGTGTTACAGGAAAATGATGAAGATCAGATGGGTAGATATGGTAACAAATGAAGGGGTATTAAGACGAGTGGGAGAGGAGAGATGTTTCTGGCGACTGCTAATGAAGAGAAGTGATAGGTTGGTAGGACATAGATTAAGACACCCAGGAATAGCAAGCTTGGTGATGGATGGGAGGGTCGAGGACAAGAACTGTAGGGGTAGACCAGGGTTGAACAGATTGCCTCAGATGTAGGGTGTGGTAGCTATGTAGAGATGAAATGATTAGCTCAGTAGAGGGAGGCATGGAGCGCTGCATCAAACCCGTCAAAAAAACGGAAGATTCAAACATCAACAATCAGGAATTTTAATTACTTAGAAAGGCATGTGGGGCAAAAGGCTTGTTGGAGATTTCAATCCCTGTTTTGTAACACTGGAAGGGACTGCATAATGTACATCAGCGGTCAAGGTGAGAGATATTTTACTATAGGTCTATTAATAGCGACATGTTGAGGTTCAAATCATCAATAAGTGTGGCAAAATTACACCCAGAATAGCTTAAGGAAAAATACTTTAAATTCCCCATATTCCGATAGATTTGCCATTCCAGTGTGCAAGAGTGCAGTTCCCTCTTTAAACAATATTCGCAATTTCTATTTACAAAGCGCAATGTCTCACACTGAACAGCAGCAGGTGTACGTTTAGACAAAACCATTTTTTCCCACGCGCAACTGTATGTGGCGTGCTCGTAATTATCCGGACAACAAAATCGTTAGCCTATGTGTCAGCAGAACATGGCAAAACCAAAAACGTCATTTTGAAATGTGTTCACATAATGTAACATCGTACCCTGCAGACTTTCACAACTCTATAAAATTCCCACTTTGCTGCTCATATCAATATACTGTAGGTATCAGAATTTTCAGAATTAGAATGGACATACCTGTGGCCGCGATTGCTTTAATGGCATAGACCAATTATCAGCAATAATGCATCGTCCCCATTGTCTTGATCGCGAGCGAAGCTGCAGGTACCTGCTAGTAAATAAATAAATACATTAATAAATACTTAAAAAAAGTAAATAAATAGGCTTCAATAAATAAATAAATAAATAAATAAATAAATAAATAAATAAATAAATAAAACGAAAGACTCCGTAGGTGTGGGATACCATAATACCTCCAGGGTTGGAAGAGAACTAGAGTGGACCAATGGAGGTCGATTGGAAAGATAACAAAGAAGAGGCCGGCACAAGTAATTGGAAGCTACACTGGACTCAGCTGGATTCCCGTGGTTACTAATCCACGTCCTACTAGTTGTGAGCCACTGGTGGGTATAGCTATTGTTTATAACCAAATGAGCGGGCAGTTATTGGCGGAATGCTGGAGGTCATGTTATTGCCGAGCTGAGTTGAGCAAGGTGCGATCAATGGCGGCGGTAATCTTATTAAGTCGTCGCATTCCACACATAGCGGGCCAATAGCTCTCCTCGGGTTATGAATATAGCCTTTCACGTCCTTGTTATCTCTATTAACCTGCGCCCATCTTCATTCAAGAACACGAAACTCAATGGGCACTAGAAACTATTGCTGAAAGGGGTTGTTGTTGTTGTTGTTGTTGTTGTTTGAGTCTTCAGTCTTTTGACTGGTTTGATGCAGCTCTCCATGCCTTCCTGTCTTGAGCTAATCGTTTCATCTCTACATAGCTACCACACCCTACATCCGAGGCAATCTGTTGAACGTATTCTAGCCTTGGTCTACCCCTACAGTTCTTGTCCTCGACCCTTCCTTCCATAACTAAGCTTGCTATTCTTGGCTGTCTTAGTATGTGTCCTACTAACCTATCTCGGTATAGCTTAAATCCGTGAAAATTTCCGTTATTTATATCTCTTTTTTTTTGTCAGCCCGAAGGCTGGTTGGATCCTCAAAAAGTACCGCCGTTACGTTATGTGAGTAGATACCCACAAAAACCCAAGGCAGCGCTATTTTGAGACGTTCTAGGCAAAAAGAGGAGTGAGGTAGTTTGCCATTGCTTTCCTCACTGAGTCAGTACAGCAGTACTAACACTATGAGTAGAACCTTTCACAGCATCCACAGGCACTGACTGTGCCCCGAATGCCATTACTAAGCACCACCCTTACCTCAGTAGCTTCCATATAATCACAGCCATGAGTGAGACTGAGACATCGGTGAAAAGCCACCTTTTACTCTAGCCTGTGCCAACTGACAAATGCAAAAGTACTGTATTCATCAAGAGATGGCGAACAGGCCATTATTTATATTATTTTTAAAAATATATTCCTACACCCTGGGCACAAAGTCCCGTTACCCCTATTCATTTCAGGAAATACATTGATTTTTTAACATTTTCTGTTTCAGATATAATCAATGGCTGATACTAGTGACTATATATGTCTGGTTGCGTGGCTCAGGGGTAACGTTCTCGCTTGCTGAGCCCAAGGTTGCAGGTTCGAAACCTGGCGCAGTCAGCTGGCATTTGAGGGTGCGCGAATGCGAGGGAGTCGTGTCAGTACATTTACTGGCACGTTAAAGATCCCCTTCGGGGCAAAATTCCGGCACCCCGGCGTCTCTAAAAGCCAGGGTATCTAAAAGGGACGTAAAACCAATAACATTATTTTTATTATTATTACTAGTGACTATAGCATTGAAGAACGCATTGTCACAAGCACTTGGTTTCATGAGAGACCAAGAACAGGTGCGTACTGACTTTGAGCAGCGATTCGGACGACAGCCTCCTCAAAAGACAACACTTTTACGTTGGGAAAAGAAACTATTCGCTACAGGCAGCGTGAAGGACAAACCAAGAAGTGGTCGACCATCAACAAGAGAGGAACAATGCCGAGAAGTCGCGGAGTCAGTGGAAAGATCACCAACGAAGTCAACTCGTAAACGATCCGCGGAACTGGGTATACCCCGGTCAACTCTGCGCAAACACATGAAACATGTCTTAAAGTTGCACCCATATCAACCAAAGAGTTGTCTTTTGAGGAGGCTGTCGTCCGAATCGCTGCTCAAAGTCAGTACGCACCTGTTCCAACGTTTCCCCTGTTCTTGATCTCTCATGAACCCAAGTGCTTGTGACAATGCGTTCTTCCATGCTATAGTCACTAGTATCAGCCATTGATTATATCTGAAACAGAAAATGTTAAAAAATCAATGTATTTCCTGAAATGTTTAGGGGTAACGGGACTTTGTGCCCACCCTGTACTCTACTAATGTCTATTCGCCGAGTCGAGACAGTGCAGTTAAGTACTTGACGTGATCACTTAGCTGCCCGGACGGGGAAACACGCCCAGCTGGACAGGGGTAGCCAAGAAGTCCAGCGCTGTACTGTGGCCATGTATTTAGCCAAGTGTCATCTCAAAGATAGATTTTACTCCTTTCTTGTCTCATTCGTCATATTGTTTGCAAATACCTACGTCTCCATACAACTATTTCGTCCCACTCTATGAGCATACTGTCTCGTTCGCGTCGAACATGTTCGAAGTTTAGGTCCTTCAATAAATTAAAAATTATACGAGCCTTACAGTAGTCGCATATGATGTGTAACATGTGACATGTTATCCTACTATGTGTGTCCCGGGAGCGCAAATCCCTTGTTGACAGTGAACTCTGTTGGTCACTGAAATAACTACTTGTATAACTCCAGTGCAAAATCCTGACCGTAATGAATCATAATTGTCATTTGCCGTGGCGGAAGCAATTCACTGCCTACTTGATGCGAGCTGCGCTCTATACCGGCCAGTTAGTGAACCCATGCCAGCGGTGTTATTGAAAATGGCCTCGTTTTGCCGATCAGCGCACTGCCTAGTATAGGCGCGATTAAAAATTAGGTGTGCGGAAGGTATATTAAATGCGTTTCTCCCAGTGATACGTTTAGACCAACGAAGTTTCAATTATTGTTAGTAGTCGGCGTTAATATACTGAATTCCTACGTTGTTTGAAGTGTTTGTTGATGCGATATAGATTCCACATAGCCACATGGCCGACAGTACATCGAGTGCTTACATTAAATAAGAATACAGCAAAAGTATGAAGATTTAATAAATCGTAATTGTTTCCAGCAAATATGATAAAATGAATATTTTCACACCAAAGAACGACAGCTTGAAGATGATGTATTGTGGGAATATCTTAAATGGGGTCTCCAAACCTTGAACTAAACTGTATGCGATATACATTCACCATAGCCACACGACCTACAGTACGTCGTTGTACCGATCTCCGCCACCACGCGCGCTTATTGTTTCCGTCCCATGCACTTCCGTCCCATCCATTTCCGTCCCTTTTCCAAAATCACTTCCACAAACATGTCCAACTATCGAGCGTCACAAAAATATCCAGATACCGAGTAGAAAGATGTTACACATCAAAAATGTTGTTCGTCTAAAACCTGGCAAATCTGTGTCTTCATTCACAGCGATAAGTACTTTATCGATCGTCGGCAGCTCATTGCGAAAGAAAAACTGATGGACCTCTCTTCTTATAGCATTCTTATCAAACTCATCAACTCTTTCCACTATCTTTGTCCTTGGTTACTATTTCTAAGGCGACTGTTAACTGTGGGTATCTTTATATTCTCGAACTATTCGTTACACAGAAATTTCACGAACACGCCTGGAATGAGCTGCTTTCCTTACTACGGAAGAAATTAGTGCAGTGGGATGCATTCCTAACGTGTTTAGCACCATATGCTTTTCAGAGCTACTCACCTGTCAGTGCTTTTCGCTAAAGCTGATTCTTTGGTGAAACATGGTACAGCAAATGTTTATACACATCGTAATGCACTGATATGCAATTTAGTTCAATTGTTTATACAACCTCAAGATGGTGGCTGTGCTAAATTTTAAAATTTCCTTTTTTTTCTTGTGTCCTAATCATGCGATTGAATCAACCTACACAATAATCTTCATCATATGGTACATAACTCTATGGCCTACATATATAGAAATCAAACATGGCAACCATCCGAGCTATTCAGATGGTTCTCAATATCTACGAATCTATTACAGCAATCAAACTGAAATTTTCTATGTCGATAGACGCAATTAACATAAGTAGGATATATGAAAATAGGCTGTTTAGCTCTTCACGGGATGCCTGTTTACCGACACTTGATGGATGCAGTATTTTTGCATTTCTTTGTTGGCACAGGCTAGAGTAAAATGTGGCTTTTCACCGATGTCTCAGTCTCACTCAAGGCTGTGATTATATGGAAGCTACTGAGGTATGGGTGGGGATTAGTAATGACATTCAGGGCACAGTCAGTGTCTGTTGGCACAGGCTAGAGTATCACCGATGTCTCAGTCTCACTCATGGCTGTGATTATATGGAAGCTACTGAGGTATGGGTGGGGCTTAGTAATGACATTCAGGGCACCGTCAGTGCCTGTTGGCACAGGCTAGAGTATCACCGATGTCTCAGTCTCACTCATGGCTGTGATTATATGGAAGCTACTGAGGTATGGGTGGTGCTTAGTAATGACATTCAGGGCACAGTCAGTGTCTGTTGGCACAGGCTAGAGTATCACCGCTGTCTCAGTCTCACTCATGGCTGTGATTATATGGAAGCTACTGAGGTATGGGTGGTGCCTAGTAATGACCCTCAGGGCACAGTCAGTGTCTGTTGGCACAGGCTAGAGTATCACTGCTGTCTCAGTCTCACTCATGACTGTGATTATATGGAAGCTACTGAGGTATGGGTGGTGCCTAGTAATGACCCTCAGGGCACAGTCAGTGTCTGTTGGCACAGGTTAGAGTATCACCGATGTCTCAGTCTCACTCATGGCTGTGATTATATGGAATATACTGAGGTATGGGTGGGGCTTAGTAATGACACTCAGGGCACAGTCAGTGTCTGTTGGCACAGGCTAGAGTATCACCGATGTCTCAGTCTCACTCATGGCTGTGATTATATGGAAGCTATTGAGGTATGGGTGGTGCTTAGTAATGACATTCAGGGCACAGTCAGTGTCTGTGGATGCTGTGAAAGTTTCTACTCATAGGGTTAGTACTGCTGTTCTGACTCAGTGAGGAAAGCAATGGCAAACTACCTCACTCCTCGTTATGTCTAGTACGCCTCCTAATAGTGCTGCCTCGAGTTTTGTGGGTTTCTTCCACATACCCTATGATGGCGCTTTTTGAAGATCCAACCAACCTCTGGGTGGACTACCTAATAGACAGTTCTTTACGGAACTATTTGTCTTCGTAAGTGAAGGAGCATATCTCGAATTCAGGTTCTTGGATTAAACTGAACGGTAGTTTTCCTGTTCAAGTTTGGAACATGGTCAGATCGGCCTATGTGGTACAAACACAAATAATCACACTTCGGCAAGTGTCCGGGACTGATGACCGAACATGTCCTGCCTCCTACATGAACAACATAACCCAGCTTTGAATGCAGGCTGTGTATAAATTATCTTCTCATAACTGTGGATGTAGTGAAGCTATCTTTGAAGTCGGAAGCACTGAATATTCATGCAGTTGACCCAGGCTGGGATGCAGTAAATGGATTAACATTCGGTACATATCCTGTCCGCACCATATTCTAAACTGTTCATGTATTTATATTGGCTCTCTCGTCATGGACACACACACAGTGGGTTGCCTTCCTATCTATAGAGGTGGTGTTGTCCGGTGAACTTATCAGGCTGCATTGCGTGACTTAATATAAGGTGCGTTCAAAAAGTAACGAGCCGGAGGCTGGAATGCGCAAACTGGTGACGACATGGGCTAATCGTGGCGTGTGTATAGAGGTGTGGTTCCGACCAGAGCGTGGAAGGTGACAGCCCGTCGCTAGAGGGCACGCGTGCATGTCACGCGACGATAAAAGCGAGCAGCAGCATGCATCAATCGTCCAACCAAGACCAAGACAGTAGGCCATTCGACATGCTTACTGGTGTGGTTGATGACTGTGGGGCACCCATTGGGCACACACTTTCCGCAAGTGCAGTCGTTCCTTCATGATGGTGTGCACACTTCCGACGCTCAATCCGACCACGGCGGCTATGGCGTTCACTGTCACTCGGCGGTCCTGGGTAATGAGTGCATCAACCAGCTGGATGTTGTCATCGGTAATGCAGCGGGGTGCCCTAGACCGGGCATCATCGGCTAACGAAACCCGTCCTTCCCTGAAGCGCTTGTGTTACGCCTTGACCCTTGCAAGGTACATGCAGTGTTCGCCGTACACTTGTGACATTCGGCGATGAATGTCCGTTCCCCTACTCCTTCTGCTGTCAGAAACCGAACAACACCTCTTTGCTCTTCGTTTGACGCCTCCTTGTCACTGTTTGCAATGCGACTGGCAGCGTTGGACGATTGATGCATGCTGCTGCTCGCTTTGTATCGTCACGTGACCCACGTGCCCTCTAGCGACGGGCTGTGATCTTCCACGCTCTGGTCGGAACCTCACCTCGTTACACACGCCACTATTAGCCGATGTAGTCACTGGTTTGCGCATTCCAGCCTCCGGCTCGTTACTTTTTGGACGCAGCTTATAATTTCCATACGACTGTTTATATTCGAAAATAATTATAACTTTATTATATGTTCTAACTATTCATAAATATCTGTCGAGATTCTGTCGGTTGAATTATTGTTCTTGGGAATTGTGTGGGCTCAGCATTCGCTCTCTACCCAATAACGAATCCCAAAGCTTTGAAACATTGTTTATCCTGAAGTAGCCCCAACAGATAGCGCACAGTTACTATGTGGGATCATTTTGTTACTTTAGTCAAATAACACAAAATAGCATCATATTATTACTGTAACTAGTTATTCTTCGAATTCGATGCGTAGAGAATGTCAACGGAAGTCAAATCAACTGAGTCCCAAATAGAACAGTAATGACATCAGTCGGAAAAGTTTCGCATAAGAAATCCATTTACTGAACAGAGACCTGGATTATAATTTCCGTTGGACTAATGTCATACACATGCTTCCTCCATGACGTTCTGGTGTGTTAATGTCAACAACAGTATTCACTAAAATTGTCGGCGAAATCTTACAAATGTAAGGCAATATGTGTAGAAATTGGAGTTGCGGATGTTGAGGTACAGTGTTATTTCTTTTGCAATATTTCCCAGTTAGTTTATGCAATGTAACTACAAAGGTTGATCCAATATAGGCTACATTGTCAACTTTCAAATCATGTAATTCATGTCCGACATGTTGGAATATGAGTGCATGTGTGAAGCTATCCTTACCTAATTGGTCAATGAATGAGCTCTGATTGGTTGGAGAAACTGTGTTATAATCAAAAGTAGTACTTTAAAGACCCTCATTATAATACAGTTTTCTAACATATAATATTTACATATCGACATCGTTGAACATAAATCTTATTATTATACTGCAGTCGTAAGTAAAATTATCCCCGTAAATAAATTCCTGTGTTTCTCTCTCCAGCTGCTTTCTGTGGGATAACCAGACTAAGAGAATGTAAGATTGTTCAGGATCCGTACAAGCAAGACGAATTTGTGAAACACATTTCGGAAATGACTCTGTCCTTGCTGAGAGAATATTTGGGGAACAAAAGAAAAAAAATCTGCTTATAAAGTGCGACGCTTCTTGCGAGCTGCACAATGAGCAAGCCGCAGATATAAAAATAGAAGAGTCCGCTCGCAGGGTTTCCACTAGGGCTAGTGTTATTTTATATTCACAAGGTCGTGCAGCAGTGTCTTTTGAAGGTTTGGCTCTTTCCCATCGCATTGTGGGTATAATTGTTTATATTCTGGTGATGGTTTTAGTTGTGTGTGTAATAATACTTGTTTATTCCCGTTCTGCCAGGCAGGCTTATTTCCTTTCGGAAGATTCTAAGTATTAAAGTTTAAATGATGAAAACGTTCCTTAACAGAAAAAGTAGGGGTTCCCATCTTAGTAGACAAAGTAGGGGTTCCCATCTTAGCAGAGCGAGTAGTGGTCCCCATCTTAGCAGAAAAAGCAGGGGTCCCCATCTTAGTAGACAAAGTAGGGGTCCCCATCTTAGTAGACAAAGTAGGGGTCCCCATCTTAGTAGACAAATTAGGGGTCCCCATCTTAGCAGACAAAGTAGCGGTCCCCATCTTAGCAGACAAAGTAGCGGTCCCCATCTTAGCACCAAGTAGGGGTCCCCATATTAGCAGACAGAGTAGGGGTCCCCATCTTAGTAGAAAAAGTAGGGGTCCCCTAATTAGCAGACAGAGTAGGGGTCCCCAACTTAGCAGACGATGTAGGGGTCCCCATAATATCAGACAGAGTAGGGGTTCCCATCTTTGTAGACAAAGTGAGGGTGCCCATCTTAGCAGACAAAGTAGGGGTCCCCATCTTAGTAGACAAAGTAGGGGTCCCATCTTAGTAGACAAAGTAGGGGTCCCCATCTTAGTAGACAAATTAGGGGTCCCCATCTTAGCAGACAAAGTAGCGGTCCCCATCTTAGCAGACAAAGTAGCGGTCCCCATCTTAGTAGACAAAGTAGAGGTGCCCATCTTAGCAGACAAAGTAGGGGTCCCCATATTAGCAGACAGAGTAGGGGTCCCCATCTTAGTAGAAAAAGTAGGGGTCCCCTAATTAGCAGACAGAGTAGGGGTCCCCAACTTAGCAGACGAAGTAGGGGTCCCCATAATATCAGACAGAGAAGGGGTTCCCATCTTTGTAGACAATGTGAGGGTGCCCATCTTAGCAGACAAAGTAGGGGTCCCCATATTAGCACAAAACTTAGGGGTCCCCATCTTATTAGACAAAGTAGGGGTCCCCATCTCAGCAGACAAAGTAGGGGTCCCCATCTTAGTAGACAAAGTAGGGGTCCCATCTTAGTAGACAAAGTAGGGGTCCCCATCTTAGTAGACAAAGTAGGGGTCCCATCTTAGTAGACAAAGTAGGGTTCCCCATCTTAGTAGACAAAGTTCGGGTTCCCCATCTTAGTAGACAAAGTACGGGTTCCCATCTTAGCAGACAAAGTAGGGGTCCCCATCTTAGTAGACAAAGTACGGGTTCCCATCTTAGCAGACAAAGTAGGGTTCCCCATCTTAGTAGACAAAGTACAGGTTCCCATCTTAACAGACAAAGTAGGGGTCCCCATCTTAGTAGACAAAGTAGGGGTCCCATCTTAGTGGACAAAGTAGGGGTCCCCATCTTAGTAGACAAAGTAGGGGTCCCATCTTAGCAGATAAAGTAGGGGTCCCCATCTCAGCAGACAAAGTAGGGGTTCCCATCTTAGTAGACAAAGTAGGGGTCCCATCTTAGCAGATAAAGTAGGGGTCCCCATCTCAGCAGACAAAGTAGGGGTTCCCATCTTAGTAGACAAAGTAGGGGTCCCATCTTAGTAGACAAAGTAGGGGTCCCCATCTTAGCAGACAAAGTAGCGGTCCCCATCTTAGTAGACAAATTACGGGGGCCCATCTTAGCAGACAAAGTAGCGGTCCCCATCTTAGTAGACAAAGTAGAGGCGCCCCTATTTACGGGGAACCGTAAGTTCTCTAATTAAGAGGTTTATGATGTTGAATTAATGAAAGTCTTGAAATCTTTCGGTTTTTCTTGAATCTGTTGCAACAGGTGTGTGGATTTATAGGGGTAGTTGAGTCATACTCAAGCAGTGTGTTGATGGTGTCATATCTTGGTATTTTATTGGGCGGGGAAGACTGGCATTGCGACCAAGTTCCTATCTGCAGCATTTTGGACGTCAGATGTACTGTGCGGAGGCACTGATCGATTCTCGACGAGTCTTATAATTCATTGGATGAATTATTGAGACAATTGGTATTTTTGGTGGCACATGTGTTATTTCAGGTGGAGTAGACATGAGGATTCTGCAGAAGGCCAGCTGACTGGGACCAGATGTTTAAAATAGATAAGCCTGTTTGGTTAAACTCAAATTATTTAAAGGGATCGATCTTCATGCTGGAACCGTACATTCATCTGTCTCGTTGAAATAAAATGTTATTTGTTGTAGATATTGCCGGTGTCTTTGTGTTAGTTCATTTGTTAGCCTATTTTCAATTTTGAAAAATAGGCTTATGAGATCACCTTTTGTCCGTGTGTGTGTGTGTGTGTGTGTGTGTCCTAATAACTTCTAAACGGTTGGAGCGAATTCAATGAAACTCGGTACGTTCATAGCACTATTTCGGAAGACCCCGACCGTGCCCTTCAAATTTTGTTACGTCTCACCAATCCAACATGGCGGCTGTGCGAAATATTTCACCAGCATTCAATATCTCCGAAACTATTCCCGATATTACCCTGGAATTTTGTACGGTGATAAAGGAAACTACTAGAAGTTCACCTATGTGACTTTTGAAAAACTGGTAACTACAAAACCAACATGGCGGCCACGCGAATTTGCGACTTTTAAATAGACGTTTCTCGGGATTTAACAAACCAAACGCAATAAAACTTGGTACAGTATATGTTTATACACATTGTAATGCACCGACATCTAACTTCGTTCATTTGTTTACATAACCACAAGATGGCGGATGTGCGAATATTTCATCGGCATTCTATATCTCTGAAACTCTTAGCGGCATCACCCTGACATTTTGTACGGAGATAAAGGGCACTACTGGAAGTTCATCTATAAGACTTTCAAAAACCGGTTAACTACAAAAGGAACATGGTGGCCAACCAAATTTGAAAATATTAAATAGACCTTTCTCGCGATTTAATGCTCCAAACGCAATGAAATCTGGTACAGGAAATGTTTATACAAATTGTAATCCACTGGTATCTAATTTAGTTCAATTTTATATAACTTCAAGATGGCGGCTTTGCGAATTTTAAAATTAAGTTTTTATTTCTTGTGTCGTAATCATGAGATCGATGTGAATGTTTGATTAATGAACCTACGAAATAATTTTCCTTTAATGGTACATGACTCTATGGCCTATACATTTAACAATCCAACATGGCGACTATCCGAACTATTTAGACGGCTCTGAATATCTACGAATCTATTATAGCAATCAAACTGAATTTTTTATGTTCATAGGGGCTATGAACTTAAGTTCACCTATAGGACTTTCAATAACCTGGTGATCACAAATCCAACATGACGGCGACGCGAAATATAAATATTCACAAGGACGTTTCTCGCAATTTGACCATCCGTGTGCGGTGAAACTTGGTACTGTAAATCCTTATACGAATGTTAATCCACTGGCATCAAATTTATTTTAATTGTTTCCATAACCACAAGATGGCAGCTGTGCAATTTTTTAAAATCTCCTTGTTACTTCTTGTGTCCTAATCATGGGATTGACGTTTAAATGCTACACGTACACAAAAATCTTCATGTAACAGTACATAATTCCAGGACCTACATATATAACATCCAACATGGCGACCATCCGAAATATTTAGACTGTTCTCAATATATACGAATCGATTTCAGCAATCAAACTGAAATTTTGTATGTAGATAGAGGCAATTAACATAAGTAGGATATATGAAAATAGGCTGTATAGTTCTTCATGGAACTACTTGTTGATATTGTGCCTACTCTAGTGATGTGTAGTTATTAATATGACGTTGTGTTTTGTAGCGTAGTCACGTGACTTGTTTATGTAATTTGCTAAGATCTAATTTGAGGCATTTATTTTCGTGCATTTTGGCACGCAGTCAAGATTTCACTGCGAAGATCTGTGTTGTATTATAGAAGGGTTGCGAGTGTCGGCATTGTTTATTAGTGTAGAGCCATTTTCCAGACGCCAAGTCTATATTTCCATAGATACGGATTCGCCACTTGTCGGATGTGCCGTATGGTAGCGAATCGCGTATTTGAGTACTTATTCCATTCAGCATGCAACACTGTCACATACTCTCACACATAGTTTTGAAGCGACTTTAGGACAAAGTCATTTCCTGATATATTATTTTAAAATCTCTAGAGATATTTTTGGTGATTTATTATGGTTGATAAGAGGGTGTAAATTTAAGGGTGATGGGTTTTATTTGATTTATTTGTTATTTGATCTGTTATTAAATTTATTTTATCTCAATTTTGGTCCACTTTCTTCCTAATAGTTATGTTTACCCTATGTTACCTTGTTATTTATGAGAAGCAATCGGCGGAAGCAACTAAATACAAGAACCGAACACTTCCTCGAAAAAGAGTCTTGCTACGCTTCTTTGCAAGGGTTCAATACATAATTCTTTCTTTAATGTGTTCTTTGGTTCAATACCCTCTGGCATTGTGTGATTATTTTTTTAAATTTCATACTGGAGGTAGTGAGCCTCCATGGCTTAGGCGGCAGCACGCCGGCCTCTCACCGCTGGGTCCGTGGTTCAAATCCCGGTCACTCCATGTGAGATCTGTGCTGGACAAAACGGAGGCAGACAGGTTTTTCTCCGGGTACTCCGGTTTTCCCTGTCACTATTTCATTCCAGCAGCACTCTCCAATATCATTTCATTTCATCTGTCATTCATTTAATCATTACCCCAGAGGAGTGCGTCAGGCCTCGGCAGCCGGCACAGTCCATATCCTCGCCGCTAGATGGGGGCTTCATTCATTCCATTCCTGACCCGGTCGGAGACTGGAAGCAGGCTGTGGATTTTCATTTTTTCACTGGAGGTAGTCAAAAGTGCATAAAGAAAACTAATGCTTTTGTTCATATTGGAACCTTTCCTCGGACATATTTTATGACTTAGCGCTATGTAAGGACAGGCTTTATTTATTGTATATTGTTACCATAGCAACGCTTTCGGTAGACGGACACCTCTTGCGGATCTTGGCTCAACTATGGCTACACAAACCCATCAACAGGAAAGATATCCACTCTATTCCAGTGAATGTACAGCATAAGCCAGTACATGCCGGATTTCCCGAGCACATTTTCATGATTGCATGGGTTGTGGACATTTCACTTTCTGATTTGAGCATGGCGGCGGCTTTGCACTCATTTTCATGGCCACCATCTGGCTGTTGGTATTCAAAGCAGAAGATAAAACAACAGAGGCCCCATCAGCGCGGCAATGCATATTAATGCTCTCTCCCTGTGATCCTAAGTTGAACGCTCCATACCAACTGTGAGACTGGACCCTGTTCTCACAGGACTCACTGAGAGCGTATTTAACAGCGTGAAGGAAGGAAACTTACATGTTCATGAACCACGGTGAAATACAGCACGTGACATTTCATCTTCAATAGCCCGGTTCACTTGAAAAATAACATATAAAATAATGACATTATTATTATTATTATTATTATTATTATTATTATTATTATTATTATTATTATTATTATTATTATTGTTATTATTATTATTATTATTATTATTATTATTATTGACGTGACGACGTCAAATAAATTGTTGGAATACTGTGACGGTCATGAACAAGTGTTACAGTGAAAGGTGATGATATCGTTTTATCTCTCTTCTGTTGGTGCGCTCGAGTGTCGCTACTGTCGTTCTTGGATGTCACGGGTGAACCTCTGGATGGATTTTGATGCGGTTTTCACCATTCTGTAAAGGATATCTCGAGGAAGAACTCTGTAGAAAATAATGTATTTATGATTAAAGGAAGCCGAGCAGTAACGATTTCAGTGAAAAAGTCGAAAAAAACACGTGGCGTCCGTGCGCTTTTTAAGCATACACTGGGAAAACCGTTAAAAATATATATATACTATGAGTGTAAGAATTGTTCAGCATGAAAAGTTCCACAAAAAAAAGTACACGAGAGCGTATCTCTATCTTCAATACTTTGCCCACTATAAGTGTTTTTACGTTTTTATTTCTTCCAAAAATCTCCATTCAAATACTGAGGCAACAGTTTACGAGCTGGTTAGCGGGTGAGCCTATTACCGCAGGTACAGCCAGCAGCAAACTGCCGAGTCGTGTTGATTTAAGACTTCAGAGAAGAGTGGTTGTGTTTGGAGTTTCCCTGGAAGTGCAAATCAGCTTTTCTTCATTTCCTTTCCGCAAAATACATTAAAAAAAAACAAGAAGTTCCGTGACGAACTAAAGAGCCTACTTTTCTTAAAATTTAAGATTCATGCCAATGATTAATCGATATGGATCTATCTAGAATAATGACGAAATTAAGTTGGTAATATCGACATTTCTAATTAGTTCGAAATACTGTATACCTGGCATAATGTAGCCTAATAGAGCACTACAGTTGGCAGCCCTGGTGACTGAATATATTCTTAGTTCCATCTCTTAAGGTACAGAATACATAATTTGGTTGGAGTCCAATGAATAGCATGGACGTTACATGCAGTTAAACATTGGATCTGCGCGTAAAATCATGTTGGCAACAGGGTCATGCATGTATTGGTCAGAAATAATCTGAAATAATATGATCTATTGTTGTGCCAATTTTGAATGAAATCCATTAGTTAGTATAGAAGTTGCATGCATTTTAAAATTGGACCTATCAGCAGGCTTAGAATCATGTTGGCAGCACTGACGAATATTAGTTACTCCAAAGTAATCTAGAATGCCAGGTACTATACGTGTGCAAAGTTTAGAGCTATTGGCTTGCATTCTTTCTGATATATTGATATTAGGGTAACAAAAATAGAGACAGCATTTATTAACAGTTGGCAGCCCTGGTTGCTCTTAAGAATACGCATAGTCATAGCTGTTATGGTACACATAGCACATACGAAATTTGGTTGAAATCCAAATGATAGTATGGAAGTTACATGTATTTAAAGTTGGACCTCTCAGCAGGCTTAGAATCATGTTGGTAGCACTGACGTATATAAGTTACTCCAAATTAATACAGAATGTCATGTACTATACGTGTGCATAGTTTGAAGCTGTCGGCTTGCATACTTTTTCATATATATTGGTATTTGGATAAAAGAAATTAAGAGCATTTTTAACAGTTGGCAGCACTGTTGGTTCATAAGAATACGTTCAGTCATATCTGGTTATGTACACATACAACATACGAAATTTGGTTGAATTCCAATTGATAGTGTAGACGTTATATGCATTTAAATACTGGACCTATCAGTAGGCTTATAATCATTTTGGCAACACTGCCATGTATGGCCTTCTGGAAATTCAACTGCAATATTATTATCTATATGTGTGCCGATTTTGAAATAGCTCCCATTCATACCTTCCAAGATATCCAACATGGAGCTCAAATTTCAATTGCGTTTTTTCAGCAGTTGGTACCACTAACATCATTTTCAAATATGGCCGTGAGATATTCGGGTATAGATCTTTACTCCTACCAAATTTTATTTCGATTGCTCCAGCCATTTAGGAGTTGATAGGGGGGGACACACACACAGCCAGCCAGACAGACAGAAGGACAGACAGACAGACAGACAGACAGACACACATTTTCCCGGATCGATCTCATAAGACTACTTTTTCCTCATTTTTGCAAAATGTGAAAAGTAGGCTAATAAACGAAGCTGAAATTTCACAAGAAGTGACTGTTAAATTATCATTAATTAAACACAATGTGTACAAAGAAAGAATATATGAATATATGAATAAGATAATACTGATTTGTATCAGTCTTTAGCAAATGTGCTGATCGGTTGTGAGGCTTCAACACAGTCTCCAAGATGATACAGAGAGAATAGCTCCCCACATAAGCGATATATGAACTTTTCTGTCGGTTTGTGAAGTTTTGGATTTGTACATATTTTACAGGGTGATTCTTTTGCAGGAGCGTGCCGCTTAGGTGGAAACCGTAACCAAGTACATTATTTAATGGTAAATTCACCAGCAAATCATGATTAAGGAACTTACCTATCCACCGGAGATGCTGAGAGTGTTCTCCTTTAGCTAACAGACTGGCGTTTTATCGTGTAACTAAATTAGCGTTTACACGTTGTAATTCCCTTCTGTTGTGAGGGATATCTGCTGCCGTATATTGTTCTCCAGCTCCACTAGAGTGCGGGTAATTGATCTGTACACATTGTATTTTAAATTAACCTACAATTAAACATCAAACAGGCTTAGGTACTGAACTCGAATTCAGCCCAGCTTAGGACCTTTGACCGAGCCGAGGTTCGAACGACTTGTGCACCATTGGAAGGAAACATTGGAAATTTGGAATTAAAATAATTTAATAAATATATATGCACTAGCAGGTACCCGCGGCTTCGCTCGCGTCATAGTCGTGTCATATTGTTATTCAATGAAATGCAGATTTAACCCCGTTTACACCCCTTTAGAACCTGAATATTCAAAAATCCCTCCTTAGTAGACGTTTCCGACACACAACAAACATATCCCCAAAATATCATTCTTCTAACTTTAATAGTTTTGGTTCGTCGATGAGAATGAATATCCAAAATTCCTTCCGTAGTGGACGTTTTCTTCCAGAATTTCACCCCTCGCGATGGGCCCCTTAAATTGGATTTATGAAAAAACGGTCGTACACCTATTTATTTAATTATTTATTTATGTTTTATTAAGCTGATTGTTTTCCTCTGAGTTTCAAATTCCTCGCCTATGTCGTTTAAGAGATGCACGCTCCGTTAGGAATCCTTCAACGCCCACTTTTCACCCACTTTACTCATAATATACACATCGAAAACCCTTTAGACATGTGTCAGCTTATTTTTAATGATTAGTTTATATGCCAAGTATCACACCCCCAAATGAAACCACTCATGAGATATTGTTATTCACTGAAATGCACGTTTAACCCCTTCACACCCCTTCAGAACCTGAATATCCAAAAATCTTTCCTTAGTGGACGTTTTCGACATACAACGAACATGATCCCAACATTTCATGTTTCTAACTTCAATAATTTTGGCTGGGCGATGGTGAGTGATTGAGTCAGTCAGGACATTGTCTTTCATTTATTTTTGAGAATTTCACCCCTCCCCATGAACCCGTTTAATGATAATTATAAAAAAAAACGGTCGAACACCTATTTACTTATTTTTAAGCTGATTTTTTCCGCTGAATTTCAAACTTCTCGCTAATGTCGTTTAAATGATACACGCTCCATTAAGAATTCTCCAAGCCCCAATTTTCACCCCTTTCACCTGATAATATACACCATGTCGATAAGCCCTTAGACATATGTCTGCGTATCTTTATTGATTAATTTATATGCCGAATATCACATCCCCAAATGAAACAAATCGTGAGATATTGTTAATCAATGAAATGCAAGTTTAACCTCCTTAACACCCCTTCAGAACATGAATATCCAAAAATCCATCCTTAGAGGACGTTTTCGACATACAACGAACATATCCCCAAAATTTCAAATTTCTAACTGCAATAGGTTTGGCTGGTGAATGATGAGTGAATATTCAAAAATCCTTCCTTAGTGGACCTCCTTCCCCAGAATTTCACCCCTCCCCATGGGCCCCTAAAATGGATTTATGAAAAAACCGTCGACCACCTATTTACTTATTTTTCAAGCTGATCTTTCCAGCAGAGTCTCATACTTTATGCCTCTGTCTTTTAAGAGATACTTGCTCCGTTAGGAATTATTCATCCCCCACTTTCACACATACACCTCATAATATACACTACATCGAAAACCCCTCAGACATGTATCTTCTTATTCTTAATGATGAGTTTATATGCCGAGTATCGCATCCCCCCAAGGAAAACAATCGGGAGATATTGCTATCCAATTAAATGCAGGTCTACCCCCTTAACACCCCTTTAGAACCTGAATATCCAAAAATCCTTCCTTAGTGGACGTTTTCGACATACAACGAACATAACCCCAAAATTTCATGTTTTTAACGTCAATAATTTTGGGTGGGCGATGATAAGTGAGTAAGTCAGGACATTTTCTTTCATTTATTTTTCAGAATTTCACCCCTCTCATGAACCCCTTCAACTGGATTTATGAAAAAAAACACGCTCGAACACCTATTTACTTATTTTTAAGCTGTTCTTCCCCCCTGAGTTTGATGAGTGAGAGAGTTAATCAGTTAGAACACTTTCTTTCCTGTTTTTTCTCCCAGAATTTCACCCCTCTCCAAGGGGCCCTTAAATTGGATTTATGAAAAAACGGTCGAACCTATTTACGCATATTTTAAGCTGGTTTTTTTCGCTGAATTTCAAACTTCTCGCCTATGTCATTTAAGAGATACACGCTCCGTTAAGAATCCTTCAACCCCCAATTTTCACCCCTTTCACCTCATAATATACACCATATCGATAAACCCTTAGACACATGTCTGCTTATTTTTAATGTTTAGTTTATTTGACGAATATCACATTCCCAAAGAAACAACTCATGAGATATCGTTATTCAATTAAATGCATGTTTACCCCCTTAACACCTCTTAAGAACGCGAATAAACAAAAATCCTTCCTTAGTTGACGTTTTCGACATTCAAAGAAAATATTCCCAAAATTTAATGTTTCCAACTTCAATAGTTTTCGCTGGGCGATGATGAGTGAGTGAGTGAGTCAGGTCATTTTCTTTCAATTATTTTTACCAGAATTTTACGCCCTCCCCATGGGCCCCTTAAATTTGATTTATGAAGAAACGGTCGAACACCTATTAAGTTATTTTTAAGCTGTCTTTTCTCCCAGAGTTTGATGAGTGAGTGAGTTATTCAGTCAGTTAGGACACTTTCTCTCCTTTTTTTTCTCGAGAATTTCACCCCCACCCCATTGGCCCCTTAAATTGAATTTATGAAAAAACGGTCGAACACCGATTTACTTATTTTTAAGCTGATTTTTTCCCGCTGAGTTTCAAACTTCTCGCCTATGTCGTTTAAGGGATACACGCTCCGTTAGGAATCCTTCAACCCCCCCCCCTTTTTCACCCCTTTCACTTTATAATATACACCACATCGCAAAACCCTTTGAAACATGTCTGGTTATTATTTATGATTGGTTTATATGCCGAGTATCACATCCACAAATGAAACCACTTGTGAGATATTGTTATTCAATAAAATGCAGGTTTAACCCCCTTAAGACTCCTTTATAACCTGAATATCCGAAAATCCTCCCTTAGTGTACGGTTATGACATACAACGAACATATCCCCAAAATGTTATGTTTCCAACTTCAAATATTTTGGCTGGGCGATGATGAGTGAGGGAGTGACTGAGTGAGTCAGGACTTTTTCTCCAATTTTTTTTTCTTTCAGAATTTTACCCCTCCCCCAAGAACCCCTTAAATTTGATTTATGAAAAAGAAACTGTCGAACACTTATTTACTTATTTTTAAGCAGATTTCTTCCCTGAGTTTGAAGAGTGAGTGAGTCAATCAGTTAGGACACTTTCTATCCTGTTCCTCCCCCCCCCCCGAATTTCCCCCCTCCCTATGGGCCCCTTAAATTGGATTTATGAAAAAAACGGTTGAATACCTATTTACTTATCTTTTAAGCTGATTTTTTTTCCGCCGAGTTTCAAACTCCTCGCTCATGTCGTTTAAGTGATACACGCTCCGTTAGGAATTCTTCAACCCCCACTATTCACCCCTTTCACCTCATAATATACACCACATCGATAAACCCTCAGACACATGTCTTCTTATTTTTAATGATGAGTTTATATGCCGAGTAGCACTTTCCCCAATGAAACCAAACGGGAGTTATTGTTATTCAATGAAATGCAGGTTTAACCCCTTAAGACCCCTTTAGAACTTGAATATCCGAAAATCCTCCCTTAGTGGACGGTTTTGACATACAATGATCATATCCCCCAAAATGTCATGTTTCTAACTACAATAATTTTGGCTGGGCGATGGTGAGTGAGTCAGGACTTTTTCTTTCAATTTTCTTTTTTAGAATTTCACCCCTCCCCATGAACCCCTTAAATTGGGTTTATGAAAAAAACTGTCCAACAGCTATTTACTTATTTTTAAGCAGTTTTGCCCCCTGATTTTGATGAGCGAGTAAGTCAGTCAATCAGTTAGGACATTTTTTTTCCTGTTTTTTGCCCCCCAGAATTTTATCCCTCCCCATGGGCCCCTTAAATTGGATTGATGAAAAAACGGTCAAACACCTATTTACTTATTTTTTATTCTGATTTTTTTCCGCTGAGTTTCAAACTCCTCGCCTATGTCGTTTAAGAGATACACGCTCCGATAAGAATCCTTCAACCCCCACTTTTCACCCCTTTCACCCCATAATATACACCACATCGAAAAATCCTCAGACACGTGTCTTCTTATTTTTGATGATGAGTTTATATGCCGAGTATCAGATCTCTCATTGAAACCAAGCCGGAGATATTGTTATTCAATGAAATGCATGTGTACCCCCTTAACGCCCCTTTAGAACTTGAATATCCAAAAATCCTTCCTTAGTGGGCGTTTTCGACTTACAACGAACATATCCACAAAATTTCAGGTTTCTAACTTTAATAGTTTTGGCTCTGCGATGATGAGTCAGTCAGTCATTCAGTCAGTCAGTCAGTCAGTCAGGACACTTGATTTTACATAAGAGATTATGGGATGCAAATGAAGCATAATGAAAGTATTTTGGAGAAATTTGAAGCATTTTGAGGAATTTATTATTTCGAAATATTCTAGTGAATGAGATTATAACTAAGGAAGATTTCGATCATTCGGAGCTGGAAATTGTACAAAGCTTCATGTTTGTCACTAGAAAACCAGTTTTGGTTAGCAAGGCGATCATAACAAAGCAATGCACACGACCCGCGGAGAAGAGGCTAGACCCAGGAGCCTTTTTCAGAATATTTCAACAGCCAATCCAAAAATAGCACATAATTTTTGAGGGAATCGCTTTTATATAAATTTGGCAGATATAAAGAGAAATAAGCACATCTACAAGTGTAGAATGCTATATGAAATTTATTTGGTTGAAAAGAAATATAAATTATTGAGTAACAGAGCGAATATGAGTTTATTTCTATTAATATACATGTGTGTGAGGCTAGTAGAGCTAGGCCAGCAATGACACGCGCCGCGGGGAGAAGAAGCGTGGCGGACACTCTCTCACAGCGACTGGACACGAGCGGACGCGTCTGACGCATGCGTCCAGCAGAGAAGCAGTTATTGCACGCAACATAAGCCCGGTCGATAGGCACCGTTGTACTATCGAACAACCAAGGCATCGCCGAGGAAGTTGGGAAGAGGAGCCGGCGAAACGCATTTACATTATTATTGGAGAGACCAGCGTTCATATAAGTATTACAGCATTAGAACGAGACTTCGATTATAAAGCAACACTTCACAGAGAAGCGATAATTAATAGAATTATCTACTGAAAGCAACGATATTGCTACAACAATTTCAACTATATAAATTCAGCAGTATTTCATAACAATCTACATTACAGTCCACATGATGGCAGCGATTTTAAGTCGGGGAGGAAAAGCTTATTCTACGTCTACTGAAGAGAAGATTATGGAGAATTAAATAAAATTAAAGGAGGTTAATCTATACCATGGTTTGGGGGGTCAGAGTGACTTGGAAATTCAAGGATCGACACAGCTACAACTGCGCATCAACTTGCAGTATTCCAATATGAGTTTCTGCACCACAAGCAAGTTGTCCCACAACACCAGGAAGAGATGTCAACTCAGGACTTGCGGATCTGCATTGGCGAGACCACTCTGCAGGACAGAGATAAGAAGCAGAAGACCGTTTGCAGCAGATCGAACCAAGTAACGCAGTTACCAGGCCGCTGGCCGCGAAGATGACACATCTACCGTTAGCAGCTCAGGCCGACACGCAGAACAGGTGATGGGAGGCCGAGTGAGTTGGGGTCCCCCACAGCTGATTTGCACGAGCTTGGCTGTAACTGGTTTCGCTAGGAGGCGAGCGATGACAGCTTCAACGGAACATCTAGGACAGCTGATAGAGGTATTCCCTGGCTGTAGAAGACGTCTCAAGGTAGAACAACCGTGTGATCCAATGTCTGTAGTTTTGCTGTATTAGTAGAAATCCAATTTTGGAGTGACCAACTTCATTTGTAGAAATTCTTATCTTTATTCTTTGCCTTTTACTAGCTTAAATTTTAGAGTTTCATAGTAATTTTTGATACGTCTTCGTGTGTCGTTTAAGACGTCATTTAATGCATATTTGACTAGGATTTGCGTTTCTCGTAGTTTTTATTCTGAAGGAAACGTTGTATGACCCTCACTTTCGAACGATACTCGTTTTATAAAAGGAATGCTTCGATAATGCTTTCAGAACTCGATTATTTGATTAATCGACTATTTGTTTATTTGATATCTCAAAGAGATTATTCGGTTATTCGATTACATTGTATTTTGGAGAAGAGCGTAAATATTGACAAATTGTAAGAACATTTAAACATTATAATTGTTATTAACAATTTCTATGCGCAATAGCGAAAGTATTCATTGATATATTTATAATGTATTGTTATCAAGTAAAGCATTATTGTGAGATGCTATAATTCTATGTAACAAACATTACGATGTTTATATGCACCTGAAATATTATTTATAACAATTTGAATGTTATAAAATTCCTATAGCGGAATACAACTTATCAGACAACTATATAGTCTTGGACTATTATATTACGAATATACACTATAAATTAGGATCATGGTATTGACAATTGAGGTCAAATGATGCCTATATTTATCAACAATTGAAGTATGAACATTGTTTAACTGAGATGAATAGACCAGGAGATATGTTAGTCTACCTGCGGTCTTGTATGTTAAAAACAACTTAAATATGAATTGTTCATATATTTAAATGTACACCAGAAGCGGAAGGATATGAATTTATTTTTATTAACAACTAAAAGACGAGCGAACTACAAAATAAAATTGTTAACGTTTGATAACGTGGATGAACAAGTTTATTGTGGATCAAAGAAAACGACTAGTGCTAAAGAAAGGAATAAGAAGTACTTTGTGAATTGTATTAATGTGAACGAACATGTAATTGTTGTAATTTGATGCACGACGTTTAATAATTTAAACAGGAGTTGAGAGTTAGGAGTGCATTCTGAACGATAATATACTCTAGCGTAGTTATCTAGTAAAATCACTAATTCTTCTACAAGTATGTAGCAAGATGGTTTTTTATGGAAGTAATGCCGTGCGGAGGTGTGAAGATTGTTCGTAGAGAGGAAAGGAAGGAAGTATAACATGTTTAGAGCGTAGTAAGACGCCTTTGATAAGTATTGTTCATTGTATTGCGGAAGGAAGGAATATATTGCTATGTGGAGCAACGAATTGTTACAGGATGAGTAAAAAGCGCTTACACAGAGGTTAATGTTTGAATTGTTTATGCCAGAGAGTATTTGCAAATGATCCACGAATGTATAGAGTCTTTAAGTAGTTTCGCATCGATCTTTATCCTATTGTTTTATTTATTGACACGACATTCCAAGCTGTATTTAAGTTAATTGTTTGATACTCAGGCTTATTTAAAATGACTTGCCACTAGAAGTACCTGAGGATTTGATCGTTGGTAGAAACATTGTAAAAAGAACTGTTTTTGTAACAGAGACACTATGAAGCTATCAGAGCGCAACTGACAGTGATAATGGTAAATTTTAAACAGTGTGAAGCACGAGAACTGTAAATAATGTAAATATTTAAACCATATATCATTAATAAAAATATTATTAGAGTTGATAGTTACGTTCTACGCACGCCCGTGTATAATGTAGGGTTTTGTATTGTTAACTTCATTTTTATGAGTAATAATAATAATAATAATAATAATAATATCGTATGGCCTCGGGTGCCTGGTGCAAGCTTTGTTAATTGACACCCAGAGGGTAGCTTGCATGTCGAATTTCGTCGTTCCTTTGAACGCTATGAAAGTCAAGGAGGTTATATATATCTAAACTCCTTGACACTACAGCGCTTTCAAGTAGAGAATGGAGGAACTTTGTGTTGGCGGAAAATCCCGAGATTAATTTTGCCAATGAACACGGCCTACTGAATTCAAATGGGTTCTTTAACATGCCAACAACGTATGACATGAGTATCGTGATTTTTGTCGCCTTCAAAAATCACTTACCATGGCCAGGGGCGAACCTGCAGTCTTGGGGTTGGTAGTCCGACACTATAACCACTCACCCACCGTGGCAAGCTATTTTTATGAGTGAACAGCTGATTTTAATCAGACCATTTCAATGACTGTAAATTTATGTAAACTTTTGTGAAACATAACATCGTTACATTGCAGTAACGAGAATATTCAGAAACATTTATTCTACAAATAGTAGAACTATTTGACGTTTATAACAGTTAATTTTAACATGTTTATCTATTAATGGTGATAGGGATTATTTTTATTTTTTCATATTTGTATTTGTTTGGAAATAAATCCCACGCACTAGTTTTGTTTGCCTGTTCGTTTTTTTTATAAATCTGATCATCGTTTCATTCTTGCGATCGACATGCGATAATACTGCGAATTAGTTACTAGAGTTCAAGTTAGTCTCAACGTTCACCGTTCACACTCGAGAGCCGAGATTCTCGTCCTACCATTTTGTGTTTAGGATAGTTTATTTTCTATGTAAATGTGTAACTAATCGGTAGTGTTATTGCATGACAGGTATGCATCGAGGGTTCCCTAGTCATTATCCTAGTAGGGTAGCGTTGGTCAACCTGGCTGGGTATCGACCTCCCTACAATCCGTTTCTATCTTTGCGGATATAGATTATGACTATGCGGGATTCGGGTGCATATAGGTGGTAATTTCTTGGCGCTCGAACGTGTTTTGGCATCGATTGTGTTGAGACAGTGTAGTCTGCAACGACAACCGTACAAGATATTTGTTAGATTGTGTGTTTATTTAGAAATGCCGATCCAAAATTTTTGGAAAGTTGTTTAAGTGAATAAACACTGTCAAATTTGAGGAGTACAGTTTGTTAGAGGCATGTTTGTTTATCCAGCTAATGACATTTTTGGTCATATTACAGTCAAATTCGGTTAAATTCTTGTTGTCGAAACGTAATATTAGTTAGGGATTGCGGAGTGAAGGAAGATCAGTTTATTTGAATAAGGTTAGATAAGATTTTAGACGTTAAGTTATTGAATTTTAATACGTAAATCGAAGTATTCCTTTGTTGAATTTAAATGAGTTGGTCACTCTGACTTGTCCTTAAGTGTGAAATTATTATGTCGTCGGGAGATATGAGGCATATCAGGGCATGGTGGTGCAGGAGTAGCGACATAAAGTCACTGTCTGTCAGCTGAAGGAGAACAATTTTAGTATTTTCTCTGAAAAGATAAGTTCTAACCTTTAACTGGTGACGTGGGGTCATCCAGATTACTAAGAAATAAAAGAAACATCTGTGCTTCTTTAATTAAATCTTGCATCTGTTGTTTATGTTATCTTCTTATCTGTGCGCTGACACTACACACCCTCGTTGATGACAGTTTAGTGACTTAATGACTTCACTGACACTGGTTAGCTCGCCACCGCCTCGCGCAACCCTGCGGAAGCTTGGTTGGCTGGCGGAAGGCGCGCGCACCCGGCAGTCGGCCGCCGGCCCCGCTCCACCAAAAGAATATCACTGTATAAGATTTCCATATTTTTTCGGCATATATAATATTGAAGATATTCTTCATGTTGTTGTTTGAGTCTTCAGTCTTTTGACTGGTTTGATATAGCCCTCCATGCCTCCCTGTCCTGAGCTAATCGTTTCATCTCTACATAGCTACCACACCCTACGTCCGAGGCAATCTGTTTAACATATTCTAACCTTGGTCTACCCCTACAGTTCTTGTCCTCGACACTTGCTATTTCCGGGTGTCTTAGCATGTGCCTTACCAACCTATCTCTTCTCTTCATTAGCAGTCGCCAGAAACATCTCTCCTCTCCCACTCGTCTTAATACCTCTTCGATTGTAACCCTACCTACCCATCTGATCTTCATCATTCTCCTGTAACACCACATTTCAAACGTTTCAATTCTCCTCTTTTCTGCTGCTCCAATAGTCCATGTTTCACTTCCATAGAGCGCCACGCTCCAGACAAAGGCCTTTAAAAATGACTTCCTAATACCTAAATCTATATTCGATGTCAACAGATTCCTTTTCTGTAGAAATGCTTTCCTTGCCTGAGCTAACCTGCTGTTTATATCCTCTTTGCTTCGTCCATCACTGGTTATTTTCCTTCCTAAGTAACAGAAGTCTCCTACTTCCTTTAGTTTTTCACCTGCCAATTTGATGTCCATAGAGGATTCTGATTTATTTAGGCTGCATTCCAATATTTTTGTTTTACTTTTATTAATTTTCATCATGAATTCTTTCCTCAAGACGGAGTCTATACGATTCAAAAACTCATTCAAATCCTCAGGCGTGTCGGCCAAGATGACGATCTCAGAGTTGAAATTATTTCGCCTTGAATCTTCACTCCCATTAAAAAAAAATCTTCAATTTCCTTCATTGCCTGTTCATATCAGCCTAAAATCTCTCTCATAACGGATTTAGCAACGTTTGTGAACGTTCCGCACTATCATCAAATTCACGTAAATCAGACAGCGCTGCCAACATTTAGAAAGAAATGTGCAGTATGTTTATGAATACAAGCTGGCTCTTGCCTTCCCCTCAAATGTTCTAGTAATATATGCTAACCACACTTTTATGACAGTCTGCGCATAGCTTGGTAACTTCCATATTCCGCAGGCATATATTTAACCTGCCCCAGATATTGTGAAATATGTCAACACAGAATATGTGTGTCGGTGATCGCACATAGCCAGAGTTGGCCGAATGATAAGACATGGTGGTGGTGGTGGTATTAAGGGGCCTAACATCTTGGTTATCGGCCCTTAATGGTCGGGGTGATAGGGAAACATGAGAATGCAATGAATACTAATACTAACTACGCCCTTACATAGGCTACTAGAAAAACAAAATGGGAATTAGGCAAATAAAGGACATGAGGGAAAGAAATACGCTCAACCCTCGAAGAATGAGGATTGAGGGACTTGGAAGGAAGAAGAGCCATGAAAGGCAGATAGTAAAGGGGAAAAAATAGAGGGCCCACCCCAGAGGCAAAGGAAAAAGGGGGGGGGGGGGAATCCGGACCCATCTCAGGAATCACTCTGGGTCGCCAATTCCCGAACTCACCCTGAAGGTGTATTACTATCGAGGGCGCACGTTAATTGGTGGGGCTACACACACCCTGCCTCCTTGAAGGCCTTGAGCAGAAGGCAAGAGATACTGTGAGCCCCTGAGGGTGTAGCACTATCCAGGGCGCACCTGAAGTGGTGGGGCTACACACACCCTGCCTCCTTGAGGGTGTAGCACTATCCAGGGTGCACCAGAAGTGGTGGGGCTACACACACCCTGCCTCCTTGAGGGCCTTGAGCAGAAGGCTGGAGGCAGAATGAGAACAGAAGAGGTCTGACACCTCGAAGAATGAGGGACCAGGAAAGATTAGACAAGGGCCAATTAAGGCCAGAAAGTGAAAGACTCCCTAGGCCTTGGATACCCTAATACCGTCGGGGTCGGAAGAGAACAAATTTGACCAAGGGAGGTAGAGAGGAAAGATGACAGAGAGGAGACCGCCACAAGTAAGTGGAAGCAATGCCGGACTCAGCTGGGGTCCCGTGGTCGCCAACCCACGTCCCACTAGCTGTGGAATGATAAGACCGACATTAGTTTGTCAATATAAGTTGAACAGCTGATTCATTTGGCTGTCCTAAAATACAGCATCTGCTGCACGATTGGTGTTACCTCGTGAATAAATATGCGCTAGCAACTTTCACCAGTGCTCGCATCTGTTGCTAGGGCGGCCATCACAACCGGATACCTGTCCACGCCAAAATTGCTTAACGTCGGAGCTCCCACGGGATCTCGTTTTTCAATTGGCTTTTCTTCTTCTTTAAGTGCCATCTCCTCGCAGGAGGTTGGCAACCATCATAGAGACTCTTGCTTTAGATGACGCAGCACGAAACAGCTCAATAGTGGAACAATTGAACCAATATTTCAGATTATCGATCCAAAAAATGCGTCTTCTTCCAGGTCTTCTTTTGCCTTGTAACTTTCCTTGAATGACCAGCTGCAGCAGATGATATTTCTCTCCTCTCATCACATGACCCAGATAATGCAGTTTTCTAATTTTGACAGTATTTAATATTTCCTTTCTCTTTCTCATCCACCTCATCAGCTTATCATTCCAACTCAGCCTCAGTATCCTTCTGTACGTCCATAGCTCAAATGCCTCCTATCTGTCCATTTCTCTTTTCTTTATGGTCCAGGTCTCTAATCCAAAGAACTAGGTGGAGAACACATAGCATCTCAGAAGTCTAATTTTTAGATGTAAATTAAGGTCTCTGCTACAGAACACTCTCCTCATTTTATTGAATGTATTTCTGGCTTGACCGACCCTGGATTTTATATCCTCAGTACAGTCAATGTAGCAGTTCACATTTGTTCCTAAATACTTGTACTTTGTCACTCGCTATACTGTCTCCCCATTGAGTATCAAGCTCTCTTGATGTTGTGTTCGTGATACTACCATAAAACGTGTCTTACTGATATTAATTGTTCACTTGACTCCACGACTTTGTTAGTCAGTCGCTGTAAATCTTGTAGACTTTGTGCGAATAACAACGTGTCATCTGCAAATCTTAAGTTGTTTATTATTTTTCCATTAACTTTAATTCCTGCTGTTTCTTCCTCTAAAGCTGCTTGTAATGGTTCTTCCGAGTATTGATTAAACAGCATAGGAGACAAGACACAACCTTGTCCAACTCCACGTTTTATTTCCACCTCTTCAGATAGTTCCCTACCTTCCTATATGACCGCAGTCTGTTTGTAATAAATATTGCTGATGATTCTAATGTCCTTCACATCCAAGTTCTTCTTCTGGAGCATTTGGATGAGGCAATCATGACGAACTTTGTCGAAAGCTTTATTATAATCCATAAAGCAGACATACATCGATTGATTGACGTCTAAACATCTCTGTGCCAGCACATTGAAGGTAAACAGGACTTCTCTTGTTCCTAGTGCATTTCTGAAACCAAATTGTGTTTCTCTGATATCCTGTTCCAATTTTTGAAGATCCTTCGATGGATAATTTTTAGTGTATGACTCATGAGACTGAATGTTCTATGATCTCTGCATTGACGGGCATTTGCCTTTTTCGGCAATGTAACAAATATAGACTGTAGCCATTCGTGAGGAAAAACCCCTGTGTTGTAGATTGAATTATACAAGTCTAGTAAGACATCTCAATGTTCTTCATTAATGAGTTTCAGTATGTCAGCTGGTATGCGATCAGGACCAGGGGCTTTATTATTTTTTGACAACTTTATAGCATGTAGGCCTATTTTTTCTTCTTTTGTTATATCTGGTCCATTATCGACATCTATATCTTCACTAGCATAAGGTTCTTTCCTACCATCTTCAATCAGTTCTTCTATGTATTCCTTCCATCTCTCAAGTTTTTCTTTATTACCAATAATTATGTCACCAAATTTGTCAAGCAATATACTCCCTTTCCGTACCTTATTGATACCAGTTAGTTCTTTGACTTTCTTATGGATATTGAAATTGGCATTTTTTGAAATTAAGTCTTCAAATCTGTGCATCTTTCTGTGTACCATATCTCCTTTGCTAACCGTATCTTCCTACTTATTTCTGCATGTGTACTCCTCTAAAGATCTTCATCTCGATTTTTACAAAGCCTCCTCTTTTCCATCAATTGAATTATTTCATCAGTCATCCAGGTCTTTTTATGCACTGTTTTACAATCTTACAGCATCTCTTGACTTGTATGCTGGAGTAGTCCCTTGAAGGATTTCCATTTGTCATTAACATCACAGAATTTTTTTTCTCTTCTTTAGAGAGCTCTTCATTGATCCGTTCTGTAATTTGTTCTCTCACTATAGGATCTTGAAGTTGTAAGATGCATAGCACATCCTTACTTTGTTTTGGTAATATTTTCTAAGCTTTATTTCGAATCTAGCCACAAGTGGATTGTGGCCTGATGCCACATCTGCTCCCGGATAAGTTTTCACTGCCTTGATGGCATTCCTATAGCGTTTATTGATTAGGATGTAATCAATTTGATTCCGGATAATGTTGTTAACGTTATCTCCAGATGTACAATCTTCTTTCTGGTAGTCTATAGAAAGTGTTTGTAACATCTAACTCATTGTCCTCACAATACTGTGCCAGGATTTCTCCCCGTTCATTTCGTGATCCCAGACCAAAATCTCCTATTAAGTCACCTTCACGTCCCTTGCCAATTTTTGCGTTGAAATCGCCCATGATGATTGTGATGTCTCTATATTTTGTGGTACTCAATACTTGCTCAATCTTTATAGAACTGCTGCAACTCTGCTTCACTCTTGTCGGCAGTTGGAGCATAGACTTGTATAATGTTAACTTTTGTTCTTTTTGTTTGTAGTTGTAAAGCGATTACCCTGTCGGAGATTGGCAAAAAACTTGTCACACACTGGCTCGTGATTTTGTCAACAATAATAGCAACTCCATTCCAGTGATAATTATCATCATTACCAGAGTAATATATCTTCATTTTGTTGCTACGCATTTCACCTGAGTTAGGCCATCTTGTTTCACTTAGTCCCTTTACCTTGAGTCGCTGCATTTCTTGGGTCACGTTCTGCAACTTTCTGTAGACAAACATTCGTTTATGACCAAAGGAAGCAGCGGCTTCGGTAGCGTAGTCAGTAGCATGCTGAGCTTCTATACCAAAGGTCGCTGGTTCAAACCCGGCCGATGCCTTCGGATTTTTTAAGAGCGTTAAAAATCCCTCAGTATGCCTTCCTTCGGGGGCGAAGTAAAGCCGGCGGTCCCATGTCATAGATTTTAGCATGGTAAAGAACCTTCCACTAATTACACCTGTGTGAAGGTAAATTGTATAGGTTAGGAATGTAATCAACACTGTTAGGTTTCTACGTTCGTTGCCAAGAGCTGAATGCGGTGGCGTCTGGTAGTTAAGTTCTGAACTAGGCCTAGTAGTCGTTGACGGTGGCGTTTGGCGGCAAAAGTAGGAACTATTTGAAAAATTCAAAGTTGCAGTCCTTACTTGAATTAAAAAACAGATATCACACACTAATACAGTCATCACAATTAACACCGGTTATATATCAGACAGATTCTATACACACCCAAAGTTCATGGGGCTACATGACCGCGTTGTTGCAGCCCGTAAACTGAGGAACCAACCAACCAAAGGAAGCCGAGCAGTAACCATTTTAGTGAATCGAGTCGAAGAAAGCCTTACGCTGGGTAAACCGTTAAAAATATCTACAGTAACTTATATAATAGGAGTGTAAGAATTGTTCAGCATGAAAAATTCTACAAAAACGAGAGCATTTCTCTATATTTAATACATCGCCCCCTATAAGTGTTTCTACGTTTTCAATTTTTCCAACAATCTCAGTGGAAATTTAAATTACTAGCTATGGAGCGAGCGAGCCTATCACCTCAGCTTTGGTCAGCATCAAGCTGCCGAGTCGTGTCGAGTTAAGACTTGATAGAAGAGTATATTTGTTAGGAGTTTCGCTGTTCACCTCGGCTTTTCTGAATTGCGTCTGGGATCTCCATCCGTGCGCCTTTCAAGCTTACGCTGGGTAAACCGTTAAAGATACCGGGCGAAGCCGCGGTGGGTTGCTAGTAAATATAAGGTGCGTTCAAAAAGTAACGAGCCGGAGGCTGGAATGCGCAAACCGGTGACTACATCGGCTAATCGTGGCGTGTGTAACGAGGTGTGGTTCCGACCAGAGCGTGGAAGGTCACAGTCCGTCGCTAGAGGGCACGCGTGCACGTCACGTGACGCTACAAAGCGAGCAGCAGCATGCATCAATCGTCCAAACAAGACTAAGACAGTAGGCCATTCGACATGCTTCCTGGTGTGGTTGAAGACTGTGGGGCACCCATTGGGCACACACTTTCCGCAAGTGCAGTGGTTCCTTCATGATGGTGTGCACACTTCCGACGCTCAATCCGACCACGGTGGCTATGGCGTTCACTGTCACTCGGCGGTCCTGGGTAATGAATGCGTCAACCAGCTGGACGTTGTCATCGGTAATGCAGGAGGGTGCCCCAGACCGGGCATCATCGGCTAACGACACCCGTCCTTCCCCGAAGCGCTTGTGCCACGCCTTGACCCTTGCAAGGGACATGCAGTGTTCGCCGTACACTTGTGACATTCGGCGGTGAATGTCCGTTCCCCCTACTCCTTCCGCTGCCAGAAACCAAACAACACCTCTTTGCTCTTCGTTTGACGCCTCCATGTCTCTGTTTGCAATGCGACTGGCACCGTTGGACGATTGATGCATGCTGCTGCTCGCATTGTATCGTCATGTGACGTGCACGCGTGCCCTCTAGCGACGTGCAGAGACCTTCCACGCTCTGGTAGGAACCACACCTCGTTACACATGCCACGATTAGCCGATGACGTCTCCGGTTTGGGCATTACAGCCTCCGGCTCGTTACTTTTTGAACGCACCTTATATATAAATTAATTTTATAAATAAATAAATAAATAAATAAAACGCAATGATGTAAAAGGCAGGCACTCTTGCCTGACATCCACCGGAGAGACTCATCAACTCGAGCACTTCAGGCCTCTCTGCGATCTCTGCTCATCGAGGAGTTGAATAACAGTCCTCGGGGATCCACTGTGACGTCACAGTCAGCCTGACAAGTGCTACTTCCGAGCGCTTTTACAGTAATTATAAATTGAATTCCATGTTGTGACAATTGTTTAAACATTATATTATTGGATGCTGCGACGCGACGATATCTCTTTTCAATTAATGTAACATGATCCTGCCGCCAGCCGTTTGCACAGATATTTAATACGACTGACAGACTGTTTGTGTTTAGCAAGGACAAACATAGGTCGCTCCATATTCGCGGGCTCTTGATCATAAGACCCCGTATATCTACAGCAGGGGTGCACAACCTATTTATATGTGGGGGCCAAAATGAGGAAAAAGTAGACTTATGAGATCAATCCGGGAAAATGTGTGTCTGTCTGTCTGTCTGTCCTTCAGTCTGTCTGTCTGTCTGTGTGTGTGTGTGTCCCCCCCCCCCCCTATCGACTCCTAAACAGCTGCAGCAATCGAAACCAAATTTAGTATGAGTAAAGATGTATACCGGAATAACTCAAGCCCATATTTGAAAATGATGTCAGTGCTACCAACTGCTGAAAAAACGCACTTAAAATTTGAGCTCCATGTTGGATATCTTGGAAGGTATGTATGGGAGCTATTCCAAAATTGGCACACATGTAGATAATACTATTCAGGTTAATTTTCAGGAGGCCATACATGACAGTGTTGCCAAAATAATTTTAAGCCTTCTGATAGGTCCAATTTTTAAATGCATATACCTTCTACACTATCAATTGGATTTCAACCAAATGTTGTATGTAATATGTGTACATAAACAGATATGACTGAGCGTATTGTTAAGAGCCACCAGGGCTGCCAACTGTTAATAATTTCTCTCTCTCTATTTTTATATCCAAATACCAATACTGTATATCAGAAAGTAAGCAAGCCGACAGCTTTACAGTATGCACACGTATAGTACCTGACATTTTAGATTAATTTGGAGTAACTTATATACGTCAGTTCTACCAACATGATTCTAAGCCTACTGATAGGACCAATTTTTAAATACAGTACATGTTACTTCTATACTAACAAATGGATTTCATCCGAAATTGGCACAACAAGATATCATAATATTTCAGATTATTTCTGAGCAGCACACGTATGAGATTGTTGCCAACATGCTTTTACTCTTGCTGATAGATCCAGTGTCTAACTGCATGTAACGTCCATTGGACTTCAACCAAATTTTGTATTTTTTATCTTAAGAGATGGAACTAAGAATATATTTAGTCACCAGGGCTGCCAACTGTAGTGCTCTATTAGGCTACATTATACCAGGTATATTTCGAACTAATTAGACATTTTGATATTACCAACTTAATTTCGTCATTATTCTAGATAAGTTCATATACTGTAGATTAATCATTGGCATGAATGTAACATTTTAAGGAAAGTTCGTCACGGAACTTCTTGTTTTTACACAACAAGTGGTGGGCCGCACACAGGCATTTGCCGCTAAAGCTAATGTTATTATTATCTGAATAACCTGTGTTTCAATACCATTTTTGTGTCCTCTATAATGGTTTAAATCTATTTTTGAAGTGTTATTTGTCAAATTGAATTATTAAGTTATCAAATTACTGATTTACAATCAACTTTCTCCTAATTCGAAAAGGCTTAGGGGTATCTCTACTCAGTATAAAACCAAGTCCCCGATTCTTGGATGATACCGGTAAACTTGAGGACCACTGGATGGATTTTGATACGGTTTTCACCATTCTGTAAAGGATATCTCAAGGATGATTTCTGTAGAAAATAATGTAATTATGATCAAAGGAAGCCGAGCAATAATTATTTAAGTGGAAAAGTCAAAAAAAAACCTGGCGTCCGAGCGTTTTGTAAGCTTACGCTGCGCAAACCATTAAAAATATCTAAATACTATGAGTGTAAGAAATGTTCAGCATGAAAAGTTCTACAAAAAAAGTCCGCGAGAGCATATGTCTATCTTCAATACATCGCCTACTATAAGTGTGTTTACGTTTTCATTTCTTCCAACAATCTCCATTCTGTTTCTGAGGCGACAGTTTACGAGCTAGCTAGGGGCGAGTCTATCACCCCAGTTACAGCTTAGCTAGCGAACGAGCTTATTGCCCCAAATACAACCAGCAGCAAACTGTCGAGTTGTGTTGAGTTAAAATCTTTAGAGAAGAGTGGTTGTGTTTGGAGGTTCCCTGGAAGTGCAACTCGGCTTTTCTTCATTTCGCCTGTGAACTTGTCGTTCCGCAAAATTCACAGTCAAGTTAAGGTGTTTAATGCACCTCGCCATTCTTAAATTACGTCTGACAAGAATTTGTTGCACATGCATCTCCATGATAATATAATTAATAGTCCAGTCAGTGATTTTAACCCATCATGCCGAGACGTAAAAGGGATATTTGGTCGTTGTTCATTGACATTAAAAAAAAAGCGCTTATCACGTAATGCATTCATAACTGTTCCCGGGTGAAGCCAGTCGAGTTGCTGGTATAAGATAAAAGAAATGCTATCACAAGGTTGTAAAATTTTTATTTGTACAAAAAGCCTTGCGCTACACCACTTCAAGGTCAGACAGCGACTAGTCCGTCACGTGCTCACTCCACAGTCAGGCTGAACCTTGCAGCAGTCTGATTACGCAAAACTTAAAATCTGTCCAATACTTGTTTACTTTAAAATTGATTTTTAACAAAACTTTTTTATAATTTTCTAATTTCAACTAGGGCCTACAATAATGGGAACAAGAAGTTCCGTGACGAACTAAAGAGCCTACTTTTCTTAAAATTTAAGATTCATGCCAATCTATATATACCTATCTAGAATAATGACGAAATTAAGTTGGTAGTATCGAAATTTCTAATTAGTTCCAAATATACCTGGTATAATGTAGCCTAATAGAGCACTACAGTTGGCAGCCCTGGTGACTGAGTATATTGTTAGTTCCATCTCGTAAGGTACAGAATACAAAATTTGGTTGATGGCCAATGGATAGCATGGACGTTACTTGCAGTTAGACATTGGATCTATCAGCGCCCGTAAAATCATGTTGGCAACAATGTCTTGCATGTGTTGGTCAGAAATAATCTGAAATATTATGATCTCTTGTTGTGCCAATTTTAGATGAAATCCATTTGTTAGAACAGAAGTTACATGCATTTTAAAATTGGACCTATCAGAAGGCGTAGAGTCATGTTGGCAGCACTGACGTATATTAGTTTCTCCAAATTAATCTAGAATGTCAGGTACTATACGTGTTCAAATTTTAAAGCTGTTGGCTTTTATACTTTCTGATTTATTAATATTAGGGTAAAAAATAGAGATATCATTTATTAATAGTTGGCAGCCCTGGTTGCTCTTAAGAGTAAGCTCAGTCATATCTGTTTATGTACGTACGTAATTTGGTTGAAATCCAATTGATAGTATAAACGTTATATGCATTTAAAATTGGACCTGTCAGCAGTCTTAGAATCATTTTGGCAACACTGTCATGCATGGCCTCCTGAAAATTAAACTGTAATATTATTATCTACATGTGTGCCAATTTTTGAACAGCTCCCATGCATACCCACTAGCGACGGGCTGTGACCTTCCACGCTCTGGTCGGAACCACACCTCGTTACACACGCCACGATTAGCCGATGTAGTCACCGGTTTGCGCACTCCAGCCTCCGGCTCGATACTTTTTGAACGCACCTTATATGTTGCAAAGTCAATCTTTCTCTGTAATCATGCAAAGAATACATGTAAGAAAGTCTTTAAGTAAATATTTTCCCAATGACCCCCATGTTTGACGGGTTTCAGCTAGTTTTGTTTTATTTTAATAATGTTAAACGCTGAATATCGGAACATGTACAACAATATTGAATCGATGTTTGTATTGATAGGCCGCGTAGTTAATGCTAATGAGTAAACGAAAAATGGCGCAGGGAAAGTTCCATGATCTCAGGAATATTGAAACACAACATCATCATCATCATCATCATCATCATCATCAACATCATCATCATCTTCATTTCCCCTTTTCCAGCTGCCACTGGGTGGGGGCAAATATGGTTCCTCTCCACTTTGTTCTGTCGTTCCACCATTCCTCTTCCGACACAGTGTTCCAATCCAGGTTCCGTTTTCTAATACTATTCTCCACCGAGTCCATCCAACGCATTCATGGTCTTCCTCGTTCTCTCTTCCCTGTCATCCATCGTTCCAGAGCTCGTCTTGGTAGCCTTACTTCATTCAGCCGTTTGACATGTCCAAACTATCTCAATCTGTTTTGCTCCAGTTTGTCATTTAGTTTCTGTACTCCCAGGTCTTACCGTATATCTTCATTTATCACTCTGTCCCTCCTTGTTTTCTGGACCATACTTCTCAGGAATCTCATCTCAGCTGCTTGTACTCTGCTCTCATCCCTCTTAGTCATTGTCCAAGTTTCTGCTGCATATGTCATTATAGGAACATAATATGCTTTGTACATACACACATCAAAAAAAGTTTTGCATCACCTCGGTTCCCAGATCTCCGGCATATAGACGTTGACTGTGTATATTGTATCCAAGATACAGTCCCTTTGACTGTTCATAGATGTCACTAAAACTGCTCAAAGATGTAAACAACCATGCATGAGCAGGGCCTATTAGACGGAGGGGGTACGACAGCCGATCAGTTCCAGTCATTCCACCAGGACGAAGGTACGCTGCTCATGTTGTCTGTAGTTCTACCATGCCTAGAAGGTCAATACCGCAGTTCGATCGCGTCCGCATTGTTACTTTGTGTCAAGAAGGGCTCTCAACAAGGGAAGTTTCCAGGCGTCTCAGAGTGAACCAAAGCGATGTTGTTCGGACATGGAGGAGGTACAGAGATACAGGAACTGTCGATGACAGGCCTCGCTCAGGCCGCCCAAGGGCTACTACTGTAGTGGATGACCGCTACTTACGGATTGCCGCTCGGAGGAACCCTGACAGCAATGCCACCATGTTGAATAATGCGTTTCGTTCAGCCACAGGACGTCGTGTTTCAACTCAAACTGTGCGCAATAGGCTGCATGATGCGCAACTTCACTCCCGACGTCCATGGCGAGGTCCAGCTTTGCAACCCCGACACCATGCAGCGTGGTACAGATGGGCCCAACAACATGCTGAATGGACCCCACGGAATTGGCATCACGTTCTCTTCACCGATGAGTGTCGCATATGCCTTCAACCAGACAATCGTCGGAGACGTGTTTGGAGGCACCCTGGTCAGGCTGAACGTCTTAGACACACTGTCCAGCGAGTGCAGCAAGGTGGTGGTTCCCTGATGTTTTGGGGTGGCATTATGTGGGGCCGACGTACGCCACTGGTGGTCATGGAAGGCTCCGAAACGGCTTTACGATACCTGAATGACATCCTCCGACCCATAGTGCAACCATATCGGCAGAATATTGGAGAGGCATTTGTCTTCATGGACGACAATTCTCGACCTCATCGTGCACATCTTGTGAATGCGTTCCTTCAAGATAACGACATCGCTCGACTACAGTGGCCAGCATGTTCGCCAGACATGAACCCTATCGAACATGCCTGGGATATGTTGAAAAGGGCTGTTTATGGACGTCTTGACCCACCAACCACTCTGAGAGATTTACGCCGAATTGTCGTTGAGGAGTGGGACAATTTGGACCAACAGTGTCTTGATGAACTTGTGGATAGTATGCCACGGCGAATACAGGCATGCATCAATGCAAGAGGACGTGCTACTGGGTATTAGAGGTAGTGATGTGTACTGCAATCTGGACCACAAATGCTGAAAGTCTAGCTGTATGATGGTACAACATGCAATGTGTGGGTCTCATGAGCAATAAAACGAGCTGAAATGTTGTTTGTGTTGATCTCTATTCCCTTTGTATTTAACGGTTCCGGAACTCTTGGAACCGAGGTGATGCAAAACTTTTTTTGATGTGTGTATCTTCTTGAGCCATAATTGGTATATCCTTGTTCCATACAAGCCCCGTACCTGTTGGTAGAAAGCACTCCCGAGTTGTATTCTTCTGCTAATTTCCAAATCTAGTCTTCCATCTTCAGCCAGTTCACTTCCCAAGTATTTGAAGTGTTTCACCACTTCCAATTCCTTATCTCCTACTTTGATTACTCCTTTTCCTTCTTTCTTATCTCTACTCATCCCCACTGTTTTACTCTTCTCCACATTTATCTTCAATCCCCATTATTCAATCTTTTCATTTATTACGTCTAAGTGTTCTTGTACCTCCATCTCATCTCGCCCCAGATGATGGACTTTATAAATGCAGGTAATTCTGGATTATTTTAGACCATAAAACCTAGCTATCAAATCTTCACTCTTGGTTATTGATCGCCCATGATCTCTCCTTCTGCCATGAACCCAACTTAGCTAAAATTGTAAGAGCCACTAAACATGCCGGCAACATGACGACTTTATCACTAAATCCTTTATTAGGAATTCTGTTTTACTTGAAGCCACCAGGTCAAATGAGAGGTGTAAAACGTTGATGAGTTTAGCGGGAATGTTGCACAGTATTAGTGGCAGCCCGTGAACTCTACACATCGTAAACCTCACTCTTCAGTGTTCGAGGCGATTGTCTTTAAAGAGATTGAATACTGTCGTACAACTTCATTGCCTGGAGATGGACCATGGTTGGATCTGTACCTCAGACAATACTTGTGACCACTGATAACAATGGTCAACATTTTCTTACAAAGAAGGTGAATGGTTTTCTTAGCTAACTTCTATGCCCAAGATCGCAGGTTCAAACCCGGCCAAAGTCGTCAGATTTTTAAGAGCGTTATAAATCCCTCAATATGCCTTCAGAGGGGAAGTAAAGCCAGCGGTCCCATGTCATACATTGATGGCATTAAAAAGAACCTTCCACTAACTACACTTGCAGAAGCTAAAATTTGTACGTTAGTTTGATAACGCGTTATTAGTTCCAACGTTCGCCACCAGGTGTTGACTGCGATGGCATTTAGTAGCCACGTCCACGGCTGGGTGTCGTGGACGGTAGCATTTGGTAGCATTTGAATCGTCTGCAGTCCTTCTACCTGAATCACAGTTAACACACACTAATACAGCCATCAAAATTAAAACTGGTTATCAGACATATTCTCTCTCTCTCTCTCTCTCTATTCGTTTGGTCGATTTCGACTCTCCGTGACCCGATTTCTACTGTCCTGCGCAGCCTCCCGAAGATTTTCCAAGCTGGAATTTAGTGCATCTGTGATGCCATCCATCCATCTTATTCGTTGCCTCCCTCTTCTTCTCTTCTACACACACCCAAAGTACACGGGGCTACATGATCGCGTTGTCACAGTCCCTAAACTGAGGAACCAACAAACCTTTCTTAACTAAGGCGTGAGCACTGAATTCGAAAATGAAAATCCGTTTTCATCTATCGGGTTCAGTTTTCGTAATATGGTACCCTGTATCTTTAAACACCTTGAAAATCCTGCTGTTTTGGTTACGTTGGTAAAAGATAAGGTAAGATAAGCCCGTAGATGGGCAGGGGCCTCCTGCCGGAGTGGTAGGGGTGGCTCAAGTAGTCTCCCAAGAGGAGCCAGTTCTTGAGAGATGTCTTTCCTATATACATATTGACACACATTAATACAAAATAAATTAACACACATCCTTACTACGGTATTTACATTGTTACACTATTTCACTATTCTGAATTTCCTTCCATAGCTTTCTATCCCTGGCATTTCTGGTCCACGAATCACCTGCCTCGAACCTAAATTCGTCCGACGATCTGAACGGGGGCGTCCTCTGCTTCTCTTGCCAGCTCTTGGATCCCTCATAGTCGTGGAGTAGGCCTGGTGCATTCTGGATATGAGTCCACCACTTGCCGAGCTCTTGTTGCTGTGTCTTCCAACCCACTTCTTTTTCTCAGATCCGTCTTACTCATTCTGTCGCTTAGCTTAACGCCTAGGATTCTCCTTTCCATTTTCCGTTGTCAGATCTGGAGCAGTCTTGTCTGACATTTACTAAATGACCAAGTTTGGCATCCATAGATTAACACTGGGCTGACACAGCTTTGAAGTACATCGAATCTTAATTTAGGGCTCAATGATTTGTCCATAAGGATGAAGCTTAGGCTTGTTTGTGTCATACTTATTGAGTGTCCTAAATATATATACTCTCTGCAATATTCCACAGGTGTGGCATTCACTATGATTGGTAACTCTTCGGAATTTGTAATTATTTTATTTCTTCTGGGGTTCATTTGCAGTCCTACTTCTTCGCTCGTGTAATGGAGGTCATCTAGAATTGTGTTTAGTTCCTTTGCTGTCTTCGCAAATAGCACAATGTCATCTGCAAAGCGGAGGTTAGATAGATGTATTCCGTTAATGTTGGTATTGCATAATTAATTTGCTTTCAGTTTCCTTTTGTGGATGTAATTGTTGGAAAACAATCGAAATACAGGGTTAACACAAATGATTTAAGCAATTTCATGTACAGGTAATATTGAAAGTATATCACTTACAACATTGACACATACAGCAATTGAAGGAGAAATTCATCAAGTGTTTTGAGTCTGCTTGCTACAAATTCTCGAAGTGCCGTCCTAGCACCACACGGCAAATATCGATACGGTAGTCCAAACCCGACCACACACGCTGGAGCATATCCTGATCAGTTTTAGCTACAGCCACATGGATCCGATTCCTCTGTTCAACAAAATTAACTGGCATGGGTGGTACATAAACTTCATCTTTGATAAACCCTCATAAAATAAATCACACGGGATGTGATCAGGCGACCAGGGAGGCCAGTTCATAAGACACCGATCTGCTCCTGTCACACCATGACAATAATCGACGCTATCAGTTTTGCATTTACAAAATCCATTATAACATGGAATCTGAGGCCGACACATAAATTCTGAGATCAGATCTGGATTCAGGGACAAAGTATCTTCCAGAAACAGCATGTGTTTTTGTTTTTGTAACTATAAAACGTTTTATTTTGTAGACCAGTGTAATCATGCTCTGACTTGCTTCCCAGTTCCGGTAACAGGGCCTGAGTACATCAGACCGAATCTCCTACATTCCAGCTCGTGTGTTAACACGACAACGACTTATGTTACGAAAGCACTGCACAGCGATTAACTGGCTCGTGTTAATCCACCTGCCCGAAGTCAAGGAGATTCCTATTCGAATCACATGACCACTTGATAAAACATATCGTGGCGCAATGATCCATCTCTTTGCCACTCAGCGCGATGTGACCGAACTGTTGTAGCTTCAACGGGGACGCTCGTTTCATTTGGTCACGTTTTACAAAAAAACACAACAATGTCATTAAATATGTGCCAGAGATGTTTCTAAATAGCTCCCCACAACAGGTATTGATATTATCCTTCCTCTAGCACGCACTCGTCACATAAGGTAATCTTTGTGCAAACAGGGTGGGTTCAATCATTCAAGTATTTAGGAAGCTTGAGAACTTGTACTGAAGAAGTGAGACGCACAATCTCCTTGGGAGAACCGGCCGAAGCCGTCGGATTTATTAAGAGCTTTAACAAACCCTCAGTATGTTATCCTCCGGAGGGGAAGTAAAGCCGGCGGTCCCATCTCATAGATTTATGGCATGATAAAGAACCTTCCACTAATTACACCTGTGTGAAGCTAAATTATAGGTTACCTTTGACTAACGCTCCGGGGAAAATTATTTCGTAGGTTCATTATTCAAACTTTCACTTCGATCGCATGATTACGATACAAGAAATAAAAACTTAATTTTAAAATTCGCACAGCCGCCATCTTGAGGTTATGTAAACAATTTAACTAAATTATAAACCATTGCATTACAATGTGTATAAACATTTGCTGTACCAAGTTTCATTGCGTTTGGATCATTAAATTGCGAGAAAAGTCTATTTAAAACTTTCAACTTTGCTTGGCTGCCATGTTCGTTTTGTAGTTAACTGGTTTTTGAAAGTCTCAAAGATGAACTTCCAGTAGTACCCTTTATCTCCGTACAAAATTTCAGGGTGATATCGGTAATAATTTCGGAGATATAGAATGCCGGTGAAATATTTCGCACAGCCGCTATGTTGGATTGGTGAGACGTAACAAAATTTGAAGGACACAGTCGGGGTCGTGCGGAATAGTGCTATGAACTTACGGAGTTTCATTGAAATAGCTCCAGCCGTTTAGATTTTATTAGGGACACACACACACAGACAAAAGGTGATCTCATAAGCCTCTTTTCTCATTAATGAAAATAGGCTGAAAATAGACCGTGTCCTTAAAATTTCATTACGTCTCACCAATCCAACATGGCGGCTGTGCGAGATATTTCACCAGCATTCAGTAGCTCCGAAACTATTACCGATATCACCCTGAAATTTGGTACGGTGGTAAAGGGCACCACTAGAAATTCACCTATGTTTTTTTTTATTATTTAGTCAATTTACCCTCTAGGTTGGTGGTTCCCATGGACTCAGCGAGAGAACTCATCACTACCACCTCTACGGGCAGTGTCCTGGAGCTTGGAACATCTGGTAGGGAGGGATACAACTGGGGAGGTGTGATCAGCACGTCGCCCAGGCGGCCTCACCTGCAAAGACATTAACTGGGGCCTCATGAAGGAAGGGATTGGAAGGTTAGGATGGATAGGCAAGGAAGAGGGAAGGAGGCAGCCGTGACCTTACAGTAGGTACTGTACCCGATATCCGGATAGTAGGCTGTCAGATATCCGCCCCCTCAATCGGATTGCCAATAATCAAACGCACCGGCACAGCTACATCAATGAAAATGGCACTGACACATACTATCGAGATTAGAGCACAATAGTTAACAAGAAAATTATTGTGGAACACACCAAAATAAACGGGGGTTCATACTTACCTTTACTTACCTCTTAAATTTATCTCGGGGACTGAGTTGTCAACTGGATCACTTAAAGTATGCCCTCACAATAACCTCCACCATGATATTTAAAATGAACCAGAACGAAGACGAGAAACTTTAAACTGCACAATAATCTATTTCACATAAAGAATGATTTAACAAACAAACAAAAAAAACCAACAAAATCAACGTGGCAATCAGAAGTCATCGACCACATAACCATGTCCTCCTGTAGGACTTGTATTCTCTACATATAATGTTTCAGCTTTCTCAAGCTCATAGCAACGTAAAAATAATAATGCACATGGAATGGAAACGGGATTTGGGATGAGACACATATATCAATTGTTTTGCGTGTTTATATACTTCACATTTTATTTATAGCCACAAGGCTATTATGGAACTGTCCTTGGCCTCTGTAGCACAGTTGTCCGGGCCAGCTGCAATGCACCTGCACCGTCGAAGTGGACTCCCTTTCGTTCAACGCTAGCATAAGCGTGTTACCTCAGAGCTTGGCTCTCCTTTTCAAATACCTAAATGTTCACATCTCAACTGAAATATTATCACGCAAATGTCTTACATGCTTCATTCAAACACCAGTGGATTACTCCAACAATCCCAAATCATGATTAATTGTTCAAACCACTTGCTTAATTAGCGTTGTTTAGAGTATAAAAACAAAACTCTAAATGTTAATAACAAAAGTTCATTAGTTATTTATAACAATAATAAATTGTTTATAACAATGTCAAATGACCATTGAAAATTTTATACACGCCTGTATTAATCACTATCATTTTAAATTATTATCAAAGATATTTACAAAATTATTTACAATATTAATTGTTTATATTATTTATACAAGAAATACATTAAACCACACGTTTATCCGGTTGATAATTACTCAAATCGTGATGATATAATCGACCAATGAAGGTTAGTTATATTTAACTGTCAAATTCAGGTTTAATAAGGTTTAATAATAATTATTAATATTTGTGACGGTAACCTCCATTCAAAATCTTTATCTCAAATTATTTAACACTCTTGTTAAATTTTAACATTATCTTCATATGAATAATTTTTCAAAGAACAAGAACAATACAATCAGCGGGAAAATACTTCGCTTATAACGCACAAAATTACACAACAATTGGCCCAAAATTCATCATATATCTTCATATATATGGCATAAAAATCTTCCAAACTACACACAAAAATCCTCCACTTATAAATTCATCAACTTCATTAATTATTGTGGGAACCTCCTTCATTATTCAAGGGCATTATTCAACAGCGACTTTTACACGTCCACTGAACTAACGATTATACATCCATTGTTCCTGTTTAAAAATTCTTATATTCATCAATTGTAATAATGACTGTTATTATTTAACCTTCGTGGGTTTCATTCATGAATCGATATGAAGTAAAAATTTGCCAATCACAAATAAATTTAATAGCGAATACGATTAGACACTCCTGCCTGGTCTATCAAAATTGAGATTAACATCTTCAAAGTAACGCAGTATAAAAATACTATCTTCAAACAAAGTTCATCTAAACTGCAAAATAGTCGAATAGAATTCAATTAGACTGTGGAATGCAAACATTATTGTTCCAATCTAGAATTGAGAAAAACTCCTATCAAATGTTCATTACTATAGTGTATTCAATAAATTGTAATCAAATTTCATATTTCATAAAATTGTCTATAATGCAATGATAAATGTCTATGTTGCAATCATGTTCATAAGACGACTAGTATTTCAAAGATCGTCGATATCGTAATAGATTTTAACGCTCTAAAATCATTTAATCATTCTTCTTTCTTGAGGATGACAGAAAATTGGTCAAAGTAATTTACTGAATAGAATTACTTTAATAAAATGACACGCTGTCTGAATTCAACTCTGCCATAGCAAATCGTTAACTTTACAGTCAAATCGTGACTACAAAAATATGCAAATTACTGAAAGAATCTAAATCATCAGTCTCAACTGATCCAAAATTATTAAGTATGCCAATGACATAGCAATGTCTCAAAAATCGAAGAAAAAGGCATAAATCATCGAAGTGTACTGAGTACAGAAATATCAATCAAGAAAATGGGGCAAAAGATAGGACAGAAAATATGGGAAGAATGGTTGCTCAGATATCGCTACAAGACTCAAATAATACAAGAAACGTTCACGACTACCTTATCTGTTGATTGAAGATCTAGAGGAAAGTTTTCAAAGAAAACTGCTGTTGGTTCCATTTCACCAGCGTAAAGATGTGCTCCGTCCTCGAACCTGGAATCAGCGTCCTCGGAGAATCGAACTGCTTCCTCCTCCGAAATTGCACTGCTCCGTGGATACGAAAAACATCCTTCTGGCAAAACTCTTCTTTGTGCGCCGGGACAACCCTGGCCTCTCTTGAAAGTTCCCTGAAGTTCTTGCAGGAATTCGCCATGAAGTTTATTGTAGTTATTTCCGCAGAAATATTCATAGTTGTGGAGTATGAAAATATTTCCACTGTTATCTGGTATAATTCAGCGATGGATTCACGATGCATGAGTGTAGTTGGATGTTCACTACATGCTCGCTTTTGTAGAAAGACGATTAACGAAGTTCCATGCTGTTACTTTACTCCAACGATATATGTCCCAATTGCATTAAAGCCTTAGCCTTCCATCTCAACTACTGTTATAATCATTGAAAGCACTGCAAGATTATAATGTCCCATAGTCGAATGTATCGTTGTAATACCAAACGTATTCTCCAATATCACTGTTGCACTCCACGTGTCAGCCGTAGTGTATAATGTGGAATTTTAAAAGTGTTTCTCATGTGGCGAGAAAATCACTTTTGTTGGCAGCCTTAAAGTTCCAATATCTTTCGAAGTATAACTGTGAAATTGTTCAAATCTTCTACACACCTCAATGTTATACTGCCCAATAGAATTATAATAAAGGCTGAAGTTAGCGCTTGATATCTTGACTGGTGGAAACGTTAATGTGAGCGTTTCAACTTCACCTAGTTTCGAGCAGCGTAAAATGGAACTGCTCCGAGTTCGTTCGATGCGCCGGGCTTTAACCACGCTAAAGACAACTTACTTCACTGAATCACTTGAAAATAACTATATATCACCAGAAATATATATGCGATCTGACATATGAGATCTGAGAGCTCCTCTATCCTGTGCACGACCTTTTATCAACTTCTTAAGGGGCGTATCCATCCCTTCCATAGCCTGTTGCTGCGTCATTGCTGGAAGTTTTAACTTTGGCTATACTTGACGGATTTTCAAATTTCAAAAACTCAAAATTAATTTCTTCAAAATTCCAAATCAATGCCATAACTGAAAATAGATTTCCGCAAATCTGCATGCCAAAAGTAATCAAATATCGTAGTTTCAGCAATCTCCGTCTTCCTTCCAAACTATCGTTCATTGGTTCGAGTCTCTCCTCCAATAGCGTAACTTCTTCCTTAGCACAATACCTTGTTTCCTGCGACTGCGTCGTAAATCTAAGATCTTTCTCGAACAAAATCATGACGTCACCAAGAATCTCAGACCAATCAGCCTGCTTGCCTCAAATCTGCGTCATCCGTGCCTACGTCATGAGTATCCACGTCATAACTATGACATTCATAACTTTACTCATATTTGCCAATACAGCCATCGTGGTCTCAATATAATTCAAATTACGGGGGCATTCTCCCTTTACCACGTTTTAAAAACAGTTGCAAATTGTTTTTAAACTCTGTGTTATAAATATCTCAATTCACTTGAACACGAAATTGAATTATTATTGGCTTACTCTTGGATAATATTTCTTCAAGTTCCCAGCATTGAACTTGCCATAAACGACATATTCTCATCATCGTAGAGTTCATAACAGTTGTTTCCATAGGCATTCGTAATTCTGAACGGACCCATGAATACTATTCCAAACTTGGGATAGATTTTCTTACCTACGTCAGCCTTGACAGGTCTGCGTAATAATACCAGATTTCCAATTTCTAAGGGAGCACCAAAACGTTTTCCAGCTTCTCTTTTCAGTCGTTTTTGTGCTGCTTTCTGGAGTTGTTCCCTTGCTCTGTCTATTCTCTGCTGCCTTCCTAAGTCGGGATCTCTAGGAACGTGGTTAAAAAGATTATCCCACGGCCTTTCTGGGTTTCTTCCTAGATGAAGTCTCATTGGCACCTCTCCTGTGCTCTCCTGCACTGTAGAATTTAGACATTCCTCAATAAGGGGTACAAATCTCACCCAACCAGAATGATCATTCGGACAGAAAATTCGACAGAATTTCGAAAATACAGCCATATATCTTTCCGAAGAATTCGATTCCGGATATCGCACGCTTGAAAATATGTGCTTAATACCAAGCCTTTCCATATCTGCAGCAAATTCTAAGGACGTAAACTGAGCTCCATGATGCGATAGTAGATACTCTGGTTTACCAGCTTTTGGAAATACAGCATGTTCCAGTCTGCTTACAACGTTCCTCGTGTTAGCTTTTTGCATGGGACTCATTGTTACAAATTTTGAGAAGACATCCACGGTAACCAACAGATACTGATTACCCTGATATCCCTTCGGACAAGGACCAAATATGTCTGTCGCCATGAGTTCATTCGGTTTAGAGGGAATCATAGCCTTAGGTTTTCCTTTTAATAGAGCGGAAGCATACTTTGCTCTTTGACATTTATCACATGAACGAATGACATTAGCAATGCTGGAACGCATGTTAGTCCAAATAAACCTCTCTTTAAGGGTATCAAGAGTTTTATCTAAACCCGCATGTCCAGTTGCGTGATGAGCTACCCACACTAAATTGACAACAAGTTTAGGTGGCACGACTATTCGAAGCTTTGTATGCGCAGAGTCAGCATACTTACATACGATGTCTCCACTCAAGACAAAGTGTCGTGAATCTCTCTGTGTAGCTGCATAGTCAACATCAGTATTGTCCATGTAACCCTTAAGAAACCTGTACATTTTCCTGATTGGAGCGTGTCTCTTCTGTGACACACTGATTCGGGCTAACCTCCTAACGGTCTCTTGATCTTGCTGCTCCAATTGTACATGGTGTATCTGCACATTTTTGATAGGGTTACGTGATAAAGCATCAGCCAGTAAGTTATCTTTCCCAGGCTGATGGATGATAGTGACATTAAACTGTTGGGTGAACAAAGCCCAACGTGTCAATCTATCACTAGACATGTCAGTTTGCAGCATAAACTGAAGTGCTTTGTGATCTGTAATAATGATAACCTTATGTCCCAGCAACATTTTTTTCCAAGCTTGCAAAGCTGTTACAAAAGCTAACGCTTCTAGTTCTGTCGTAAAGTAGTTTTCCTCGTGTTTCTTTAACTTCCGACTAGTGAACGCAATGTAGTGCTTGTTGCCTGCCTCGTCTTTTTGGTATAAGACTGCACTAATGCCTATTCTTGATGCATCAGACTCTATATAGAATACCTTCTCAAAGTCTGGGTACTCCAGTTTGACGTTGTTTCTGAGCATCTCCTTTGCTTTCTCAAAAGCCTCGTCTGCTGCGGTAGTCCATTTCCATCTATTATTTTTCTTGAGTAAATCATACAGAGGAGCCATAATTTCAGAGTATCTCGGACAGTGGCTGCTAATGAATTGGCAAGCGCCTACAAATTCTCTGACTTTTTTCACCTTAGTTGGCTTTGGGAATCTTGTGATCGCATCTACTTTCTGCATGTTTGGATGATATCCATCTTTATCAATGGTATGCCCCAAGTAATTGATCTCCTTCTTCAAGAATTGACATTTTCCAAAATTGACCTTGATATTGGCCTCCCTTAAATTTTCAAACAACTTTCTCAAGTGCACTAAATGTTCTGCGGCGTTGGGTGAAGATACAATTAAATCGTCAATGTAGCAGATTACATTCTCCTTTACTTCGTCAGTGAGCTTGCTATCAAGTGCTCGAATGAGTGCTGGTCCACTGTTGACCATTCCAAAAGGCATTCTCACAAAGACCCATGACGTCTGGTCAAATAGGAATCCAGTGTACTGCATACTTTCTTCCTCCAGTTGAACTTGGTAAAACGAAGGTGTCAAGTCAAGAACACTGAAACATGCTCTCCCTTTGAACTTTCTAAGCAGATCTCTGATCTTAGGTGGTCGGTCATTTTCTGGAAGAATCTTCAAGTTGATGGTCCGAGCATCGAGACAAAGACGTATCTGACCATTACTTTTCTTCACTACAGTGATGGGGTTTATGTAAGACGACGCCTGTTTTTTAATAATCCCGTCTACCTCCATTTTTCTGATCAACCCTCGTACTTCTTGATAGTATTTCTCAGGTATGGGGTATATTCTCTTTTGGTAAGGGGTTTCATCGGTCAGCCTTATCTTATACTTATAATCTTTAATCAATCCAGGTTTTTCATCGAAAATATCTTGGAATTCCTTTATCAAATCCTCAAATTCCCCCTGAATTTCTTCAAATCCTTCAGTTTTTCTACTGGGTATTTCTGTTATATTCTCTACGTCGTTAATAATGGTATTTAAAATTTCTTCCCTAAGGTCTATCTCCAGACTGTTTTTCACGTCCTGTTCTTCGATCTCTTCTGTGATCATGTACCCATCATTAAAGCTAATACTTCTATTCTTCATATCAATAATGGCTCCAACCTTCGATATAAAATCAATTCCTAGCACAATATCGAAATGGATCTTGTTAACCACAATGAAGATCTGTTCATAATTCCTTCCATTAATTTCAAAGTTCAACAGCACTTGGATCTTGCATTTCACTGCCTTGTCTTGGAAAATTCCTCTCACTTTGACGGTAGAAACTGGTAAAACTGTCATGTTTTCTCCTTTTAACAGACTTTGATAGCATTCATCAGAAATGATAGAAATAATTGCACCAGTATCCATAAGAGCTTTATACTTTTGGCCATCTATCAGTACAGAAATAATAGGTAATGCACATGGTCTTTCCTCTTTGACGATTCCCCTGTCTTCTAATAAATCCTCATCAGTTACTTCGTAAATTTCGTTAATGGTAATCAGGTGTGGTGTGGCAATGTATTCATGGTTTCTCACTGTCGTTGAGAAATCGGCTTTTTTTTTTGTGTTACCAATCTCAAAGTTCCCCTGCTGACTTGTAGAAGGACCAGGATCGATCACTACATCCTGTCTTTTCTTTTGATTTTCAGCTTCCTTTTCTCGTAATTCCTTCAGATACTGCTGACTTTCTTTCTCTCTTTCTTGATACTTGTCGGGTGTCATAACCTGACCTTGAGAATTCTGATTCTGATTCTGGTACTGGTTATTTCTGTTATAATTTCTATTATAACCATTGTTGTAGTATCTACCTCTTCCGTTGTTGTAATTCCCTCTATTATTATTCCAGCCTCGTCTTTGCTGATATGGACGGTAACCTTGGGCTCTGTGGTTGCGGAAATAATTATTCCTGTGAGGACCTACATTTTCAGTTTTTCCTTCCTCAGGCTTATCAGTTTGTTGCACTTGATCCATGTAGACCGTATTAACGTCTTTGAATTCGTGCCTCTGACCTTTTTGTACCAAATTTGGCATTGGACTCGTGTAGTCAAGCCTTCTCAACAATTCGTCCATACTTGTCAAATCTCTGATATTTGACGATATGATCAGTCTTCTTACCTCCACAGGCAGCATACGTGAAATCGCATCTATCAACTGCTCTGTTGACAATGGGGGTTGCAAAAATCTCAAGCGTGATAGTTGACTCGTGAAGAAATCAGCGTACCGTGTTGGAAGAGTACCTGAATACTTCCTCGAGTATACCTCAGCTCTTAATGGATTCTGAGCTTCTATTGACCAGAATCGTTTTATCAGTGCCTCTGCAAATTCGTCAAAATTGCTGAAAGTGTACCGAAATGCTCTAAACCATTCGAGGGGTCCTCCAGCTAGAAATCTTTCTACGATTCTCATCTCTCTCTCTCTAGGAATGTGGGCTGCTATGAAGTAGTCTTTAAGATTTCTGATATATTCGATCGGTGTGAGACTATCAGTGTTGCTAAATTTTTGAGGTTTGTCTTCAAAATTCCGGATGACTGTCACATTTCTCGGATATGAATCCATATAATTCCTCCCACTATCACGATACTTCCATTCGGGTTCAATATTCCTTTCCTCTTCTTCTTCCCTGAATCTGGATATACGTTCCTCAGGACTAATATCTCTCTCTTCTGTATTAAGGTTACCTCTTCTCACGTAATTTCTCTCCTCTTCACCAGTCAATCCTTCGGTATCCTTGTCTGTGATTTCCGTGATGACTTTCCTAATCAACTCTTCCTTATAGGTTTCCATCATGCTAGCTTCTCCTAGTCTCAAATTCTGCAGTTTGCTCGTAGTTTCATTAACATCAGAGACAACCTTATGAATCTGTTCCTTTAATGTTTGCACGTCCTGACCTATCTGTGTTCTATCCTCAACCTGCTTTTCGGATAGCGAATCCATCCTTACATTCAAGTCTTTCCTAATCTGAACTACTTCGTTATTAATGTCTACTTGTGTACTGGCAAGTTTTCTTTCAATTCGTTCCTGAATCTGATCTACATGTTCCCCACTTGACCTGTTCCATTCATCTTTCCACACTGTTACATTTGCAGTTAACATTTCTGCAATATCTACTTCGATGTCCTCCTTAAGTAAACGATTGTGATCTAATACTTGGGTTCTCATGACCTCTACATCGTATTTTAAACCAGCTAAAGAAGCTGTTGTCCTAACAGACTCGTCAACTAATCGAGTTGTTAATGCACTAATGTTACGAGTACAAAGCATTTTTGAAGTTTCAATCTCCTCCCTAACTTTGTTAACATCAGTCTGAACTTTAGCAATGTCTACAAAAACAGTATTGACTTCTACTTGTATTTTATTGATATCGCTTTGCATATCGTTAACATCTGAATGAATATTATTGATGTCAACTTGAACATTTGACACATCAGTTCGAACATTACTAACCTCTCTTTGAACTTCTTCTACTTTATACTGTACAGTAGCAACATCATTCCTTACAACAATTACTTCAGCTCTAGCACATGAAATATCACCCCGGACATTAGCAACATCAAGATTCAACATAGTAAGATCTTTTTGTACCTTAGAAACATCAAATTTAACATCAGACCCATCTTTATGCACATTTGATAAGTCTACTTTAACCTCCGAGACATCTTTATGGGCATTGGACACGTCTGTGCGTATGTCAGTTACAGCATTCTCGATTCCCTGGGTACTGATCTGTAAACGCGACATATTATTTTCTAAGTTTGCAGAACTGGTCTGAATAACTTTCAAATTTTCATTCATGCTATCTTTCAAATTAGCAGACATGTTACTAGCATTCTCCTCCATTCGACTAGTATTCCTAGCTTCCATCTCCTTCATGCTTTCATTAATGCTAGCTTTCATCTCCCTCATATTGTTGGACATCTCCTCCAACATTTTCTTAATACTTTCATCTGCCATTTCAATAATATTTCAATAATAAACTGTTTTAGGGACATACATCAAACAGAGCAAAATAACAACATCTGAGCAACATTTTTCACCATATATAAAATTTGAGCAATTTTCTGTCTTAAATCTAACTTATAATTACCTTATAAATAACCTTCGTAGACACTTCATGTTGAAATAAACTCAAGCACATGTTCAAGTTTCTTTGGTTCATTTTAAAATATCCTAACACAAATAATTTACATTTATACTCCAAATAGTTTAATTTTATCTTTAATATGACTATACATGTCATAAGCCGGTCAAATAAAATAAGATTCCAGATCATAGGCGATTTTTCTAAGTTTCCAGCCTATTTAACCTCTTTCAAGTCGTATAAGATCTGATCTTTTCTGAGTGTAATTTTCCTAATACAACACAACATTTAATCCCTATATAATCACACTCTCAAATTCTACAATTGGCCAAGACATCTAACAAAGAATCAACCTCTTTATTTGAGTCCTCACAATCCCTCTGACATCGATAACTTGGTAATCCAATGTTATTCGAACACTCCACAAAAATTGCGGTGTCAATTCTACTGCAATAACTTGGTAATCCAATGTTTTGCTGATCGTGCCAATCGAGACAATCGTGCCCCACCGAATTGCGGCGCCAATCCTACTTGGTAATCCAGTTTTGTAGAACAAGCCCCACGTTTTAGGGTCGCCAATCCTACTGTACCCGATATCCGGATAGTAGGCTGTCAGATATCCGCCCCCTCAATCGGATTGCCAATAATCAAACGCACCGGCACAGCTACATCAATGAAAATGGCACTGACACATACTATCGAGATTAGAGCACAATAGTTAACAAGAAAATTATTGTGGAACACACCAAAATAAACGGGGGTTCATACTTACCTTTACTTACCTCTTAAATTTATCTCGGGGACTGAGTTGTCAACTGGATCACTTAAAGTATGCCCTCACAATAACCTCCACCATGATATTTAAAATGAACCAGAACGAAGACGAGAAACTTTAAACTGCACAATAATCTATTTCACATAAAGAATGATTTAACAAACAAACAAAAAAAACCAACAAAATCAACGTGGCAATCAGAAGTCATCGACCACATAACCATGTCCTCCTGTAGGACTTGTATTCTCTACATATAATGTTTCAGCTTTCTCAAGCTCATAGCAACGTAAAAATAATAATGCATATGGAATGGAAACGGGATTTGGGATGAGACACATATATCAATTGTTTTGCGTGTTTATATACTTCACATTTTATTTATAGCCACAAGGCTATTATGGAACTGTCCTTGGCCTCTGTAGCACAGTTGTCCGGGCCAGCTGCAATGCACCTGCACCGTCGAAGTGGACTCCCTTTCGTTCAACCCTAGCATAAGCGTGTTACCTCAGAGCTTGGCTCTCCTTTTCAAATACGTAAATGTTCACATCTCAACTGAAATATTATCACGCAAATGTCTTACATGCTTCATTCAAACACCAGTGGATTACTCCAACAATCCCAAATCATGATTAATTGTTCAAACCACTTGCTTAATTAGCGTTGTTTAGAGTATAAAAACAAAACTCTAAATGTTAATAACAAAAGTTCATTAGTTATTTATAACAATAATAAATTGTTTATAACAATGTCAAATGACCATTGAAAATTTTATACACGCCTGTATTAATCACTATCATTTTAAATTATTATCAAAGATATTTACAAAATTATTTACAATATTAATTGTTTATATTATTTATACAAGAAATACATTAAACCACACGTTTATCCGGTTGATAATTACTCAAATCGTGATGATATAATCGACCAATGAAGGTTAGTTATATTTAACTGTCAAATTCAGGTTTAATAAGGTTTAATAATAATTATTAATATTTGTGACGGTAACCTCCATTCAAAATCTTTATCTCAAATTATTTAACACTCTTGTTAAATTTTAACATTATCTTCATATGAATAATTTTTCAAAGAACAAGAACAATACAATCAGCGGGAAAATACTTCGCTTATAACGCACAAAATTACACAACAATTGGCCCAAAATTCATCATATATCTTCATATATATGGCATAAAAATCTTCCAAACTACACACAAAAATCCTCCACTTATAAATTCATCAACTTCATTAATTATTGTGGGAACCTCCTTCATTATTAAAGGGCATTATTCAACAGCGACTTTTACACGTCCACTGAACTAACGATTATACATCCATTGTTCCTGTTTAAAAATTCTTATATTCATCAATTGTAATAATGACTGTTATTATTTAACCTTCGTGGGTTTCATTCATGAATCGATATGAAGTAAAAATTTGCCAATCACAAATAAATTTAATAGCGAATACGATTAGACACTCCTGCCTGGTCTATCAAAATTGAGATTAACATCTTCAAAGTAACGCAGTATAAAAATACTATCTTCAAACAAAGTTCATCTAAACTGCAAAATAGTCGAATAGAATTCAATTAGACTGTGGAATGCAAACATTATTGTTCCAATCTAGAATTGAGAAAAACTCCTATCAAATGTTCATTACTATAGTGTATTCAATAAATTGTAATCAAATTTCATATTTCATAAAATTGTCTATAATGCAATGATAAATGTCTATGTTGCAATCATGTTCATAAGACGACTAGTATTTCAAAGATCGTCGATATCGTAATAGATTTTAACGCTCTAAAATCATTTAATCATTCTTCTTTCTTGAGGATGACAGAAAATTGGTCAAAGTAATTTACTGAATAGAATTACTTTAATAAAATGACACGCTGTCTGAATTCAACTCTGCCATAGCAAATCGTTAACTTTACAGTCAAATCGTGACTACAAAAATATGCAAATTACTGAAAGAATCTAAATCATCAGTCTCAACTGATCCAAAATTATTAAGTATGCCAATGACATAACAATGTCTCAAAAATCGAAGAAAAAGGCATAAATCATCGAAGTGTACTGAGTACAGAAATATCAATCAAGAAAATGGGGCAAAAGATAGGACAGAAAATATGGGAAGAATGGTTGCTCAGATATCGCTACAAGACTCAAATAATACAAGAAACGTTCACGACTACCTTATCTGTTGATTGAAGATCTAGAGGAAAGTTTTCAAAGAAAACTGCTGTTGGTTCCATTTCACCAGCGTAAAGATGTGCTCCGTCCTCGAACCTGGAATCAGCGTCCTCGGAGAATCGAACTGCTTCCTCCTCCGAAATTGCACTGCTCCGTGGATACGAAAAACATCCTTCTGGCAAAACTCTTCTTTGTGCGCCGGGACAACCCTGGCCTCTCTTGAAAGTTCCCTGAAGTTCTTGCAGGAATTCGCCATGAAGTTTATTGTAGTTATTTCCGCAGAAATATTCATAGTTGTGGAGTATGAAAATATTTCCACTGTTATCTGGTATAATTCAGCGATGGATTCACGATGCATGAGTGTAGTTGGATGTTCACTACATGCTCGCTTTTGTAGAAAGACGATTAACGAAGTTCCATGCTGTTACTTTACTCCAACGATATATGTCCCAATTGCATTAAAGCCTTAGCCTTCCATCTCAACTACTGTTATAATCATTGAAAGTACTGCAAGATTATAATGTTCCATAGTCGAATGTATCGTTGTAATACCAAACGTATTCTCCAATATCACTGTTGCACTCCACGTGTCAGCCGTAGTGTATAATGTGGAATTTTAAAAGTGTTTCTCATGTGGCGAGAAAATCACTTTTGTTGGCAGCCTTAAAGTTCCAATATCTTTCGAAGTATAACTGTGAAATTGTTCAAATCTTCTACACACCTCAATGTTATACTGCCCAATAGAATTATAATAAAGGCTGAAGTTAGCGCTTGATATCTTGACTGGTGGAAACGTTAATGTGAGCGTTTCAACTTCACCTAGTTTCGAGCAGCGTAAAATGGAACTGCTCCGAGTTCGATCGATGCGCCGGGCTTTAACCACGCTAAAGACAACTTACTTCACTGAATCACTTGAAAATAACTATATATCACCAGAAATATATATGCGATCTGACATATGAGATCTGAGAGCTCCTCTATCCTGTGCACGACCTTTTATCAACTTCTTAAGGGGCGTATCCATCCCTTCCATAGCCTGTTGCTGCGTCATTGCTGGAAGTTTTAACTTTGGCTATACTTGACGGATTTTCAAATTTCAAAAACTCAAAATTAATTTCTTCAAAATTCCAAATCAATGCCATAACTGAAAATAGATTTCCGCAAATCTGCATGCCAAAAGTAATCAAATATCGTAGTTTCAGCAATCTCCGTCTTCCTTCCAAACTATCGTTCATTGGTTCGAGTCTCTCCTCCAATAGCGTAACTTCTTCCTTAGCACAATACCTTGTTTCCTGCGACTGCGTCGTAAATCTAAGATCTTTCTCGAACAAAATCATGACGTCACCAAGAATCTCAGCTCAATCAGCCTACTTACATGAAATCTGCGTCATCCGTGCCTACGTCATGAATATCCACGTCATAACTATGACATTCATAACTTTACTCATATTTGCCAATACAGCCATCGTGGTCTCAATATAATTCAATTACGGGGGCAGTACCATCCCGGCATTTGCCCAAAGACGAAGTGGGAAACCACGGAAAACCACTTCGAGGATGGCTGAGGTGGGAATCGAACCCCCTCTACTCATTTGGACCACCCGAGGCTGAGTAGACCCCGTTCCAGTCCTCATACCACTTTTCAAATTTCGTGGCAGAGCCGGGAATCGAACCCAGGACCTCCGGGGCGGCAGGTAACCATGCTGACCGCTACGCTACGGAGGCGACTTAATTCACCTATGTGACTTTCAAAATCCTGTTAACTACAACACGAACATGGTGGCGAAGCAAATTTGAAACATTTAAACAGACTTTTCTCGCGATTTAACCATCCGAACGCAGTAAAACTTGGTACAGCAAATGACTATACAAATTGCAATGTACGGATGTCTAATTTAGTTCAATTGCTTACAATACCTCATTATGGCGGCAGTGAAAAATTTTATAATTAAGTTTTATTTTATATTCTTGTGTCCTAATCATGCGATTGAAGTTGGAATAAAACACCTACAAAATAATTTTCATGTAATAGTACATATCTCTAAGGCCTATATATAAAAATCCAACAGGGGCGTGGTGGCTCAGCGGTCTAGCTGTATGCCTCTCACCAAGGCGGTCCGGGTTCGACTCCCGGTCATTGCATGTGAGATTTTCGAAGTGAAATGCCATGTCCTCTGGTTCGGATTCCACGTAAAAAGGAGGTCCCGTGGCTCATGATCTCAAGATTAACGGTCACGTTAAACAACAAGCTTCCTTTTAAAAATCCAACATGGTGACCATCCGAAATATTTAGACGGTTCTCAATATCTACGAAGTCGCCTCCGTAGCGTAGCGGTCAGCATGGTTAGCTGCCGCCCCAGAGGTCCTGGGTTCGATTCCCGGCTCTGCCACGAAAATTTGAAAAGTGGTATGAGGACTGGAACGGGGTCTACTCAGCCTCGGGTGGTCCAAATGAGTAGAGGGGGTTCGATTCCCACCTCAGCCATCCTGGAAGTGGTTTTCCTTCCTAGCCTATCCATCCCAATCTTCCATCCCTTCCCTCATGAGGCCCCTGTTCGCTTTGCAGGTGAGGCCGCCTGGGCGAAGTGCTCATCACACCTCCCCAGTTGTATCCATCCCGACCAGATGTTCCAAGCTCCAGGAGGCCATAGAGGCGGTAGTGGTGAGTTCCCTCGCTGAGTCCGTGAGAACCACCAATCTAGAGGGTAAATTGACTAAATAAAAAAAACTACGAATCTCTTACAGCAAACAAACTGAATTTTTAATGTTCATAGAGGCAATTGATATAAGTAGGATATATGAAAATAGGCTATTTAGTTCTTCATGGAACTGCTTGTTGTATTTTAAAATCCTCATCGCAAATAAAACACATACGGGGCTGATAACCAAGATGCTTCCATTCCTGACCCGGTCGGTGACTGGAAGCAGGCTGTGGATTTTTTTCAACCGTGCATTTGCCCAATGTAATATTGCGTATTACGCACCAACCAATCCTCAAAACTGTGGTAAAATGATGATATTACTAGCATTAATCAACAAGGAGTTCCGTGACGAACTAAAGAGCCTAGTTTTCTTAAAATTTAAGATTCATGCCTATAATTAATCTATATTGATCTATCTAGAATAATGACGAAATTAAGTTGGTAATATCGAAATTTCTAATTACTTCGAAATACTGTATACCTGGCATAATGTAGCCTAATAGACAACTACAGTTGGCAGCCCTAGTGACTAAATATATTCTTAATTCCATCTCTTAAGGTACAGAATACAAAATTTGGCTGAAGTCCACTGGATAGCATGGACGTTACATGCAGTTAAACATTGGCTCTAACAGCGCGCGTAAATCATGTTGGCAACAATGACATACATGTATTGGTCAGAAATAATCTGAAATAATATGATCTTTTGTTGTGTCAATTTTGAAGGAAATCCATTAGTTAGTATAGAAGTTACATGCATTTTAAAATTGGACCTATCAGCAGGCTTAGAATCATGTTGGCAGCACTTTCGTAGGCCTATATTAGTTACTCCAAATTAATATAGAATGTCAGGTACTATACGTGTGCATAGTTTAAAGCTGTCGGCTTGCACACTTTCAGAAATAAGAGTATTTGGATTTTAAAAAATGAGAGCATTTATTAACAGTTGGCAGCCCTGGTGGCTCTTAAGAATACGCTCAGTCATATCTGTTTATGTTCACATAGCACATACGAAATTTGGTTGAAATCCAATTGATAATGTAGGAGTTATATGCATTTAAAATTTGGACCTATCATCAGGCTGATAATCATTTTGCCTACACTGCCAAGTATGGCCTCCTAGAAATTAAACTGCAATATCATTATCTATACGTGTGCAAATTTTGAAATAGCTCCCATTCATACCTTCCAAGATATCCAACATGGAGCTCAAATTTCAATTGCGATTTTTCAGCAGTTGGTAGCACTGACATCATTTTCAAATATGGCCTTGAGATATTCAGGTATAGTTGTTTACTCCTACCAAATTTTGTTTCGATTGTTGCAGCCGTTTAGGAGTTGATAGGGGGGGGACACACACACAGCCAGACAGACAGAAGGACGGACAGACAGACAGACACACATTTGCAAAATGTGAAAAGTAGACTAAAAATAGAACTTTGCCTGCTTTGATTTCGTCATTCTGTAAAGTACCTGGACACATTAGTAAAATAATTTCATTTTCTTACTTTTCTGCTGTCATTTCCTACATAGTTGCTAATTTCTATGGAACGTTAACAGCAACACATGGAGAATGAATACAGCCCATTACATAGAATGCATTGTGCTGCAAGATAATGCCCGGCCCTATAAAGCAATATGACGATTGTGTTTCAGTGTCGACTTATTATATTGGCGGCTTCGGTGGCGTAGTGGGTAGCATGCTGAGCTTCTATGCCCAAGATCGCAGGTTCAAACCCGGCTAAAGTCGTCGGATTTTTTAAGAGCGGTAAAAATCCCTCTGTATGCCTTCCGTCGGGGGGAAAGTAAAGCCGGCGGTCCCATGTCATAGATTTATGGCACGAAAAAGAACTTTCCACTAATTACACTTGAGGAAGCAAAACATTTGTAGGTTAGTTTGATAGCGCTCTATTAGTTTCAACGTTCGTCACTGGGTGCTAACTGCGATGGCATTTAGTAGCCGCGACCGCAGCTAGGTGTCGTGGATTGTAGCATTTGGTGGCAAAAGTAGGAACTACTTGCAATAATGAATCCTCTGCAGTCCATCTTCTTGAATGACAGATAATAGACACTAATACAGTCATCACAATTAACACCGGTTATCAGACAAATTCTACACACACCCAAAGTACACGGGGCTACATGGCCGCGTTGTCGCAGCCCCTTAACTAAGGAACCAACCAACCAAACCCGATATGATAAATAATTAGAACTCGTCGTTTGTTATGCAACACGATCCTGCAAATTGTATTACAAAAACACAGGCTGACATCCTACAAAGTCGGAATCAGTCGCTGTACAATACAGCTAATTTTTCAAATGATTAATTTGATATATCCGCACTTTTATCATATTAGAATATTTAATGAGGATATTTCTACAAATTAGAATTGGCATTTCTGATTACATTATTTTAATTTAACCACATATTATGTGATATTTATATAAATAATTAAGGCGGCGTGAAACGAGGATAACATTATTAAAACTGGTATATTCAATTAACTTGATAACATTATTAGCTTTTGTGATGAGCTGCATAAAGCGAGCATTTTAAATGGACGATAAATACTGTATAATTCGACGAGAGCGACGCATCCCATAATTTTCTCGTGGATAAACGAAACTCGTGGGTTGAATTAAGACAGGACATTTGTGATTCTATTCTGAGAATATCAAATTATAAGGTGCTTTCAAAAAGTAACGAGCCGGAGGCTGGAATGCGCACACCGGTGACTACATTGGCTAATCGTGGCGTGTGTAACGAGGTGTGGTTCCGACCAGAGCGTGGAAGGTCACAGCCCGTCGCTAGAGGGCACGCGTGCATGTCACGTGACGCTACAAAGCGAGCAGCAGCATGCATCAATCGTCCAACGCTGCCAGTCACATTGCAAACAGTGACAGGGAGGCATCAAACGAAAAGCAAAGAGGTGTTGTTTGGTTTCTGACAGCGGAAGGAGTAGGGGGAACGGTCATTCATCGCCGAATGTCACAAGTGTACTGCGAACACTGCATGTCCCTTGCAAGGGTCAAGGCGTGGCACAAGCGCTTCAGAGGAGGACGGGTGTCGTTAACCGATGATGCCCGGTCTGGGGCACCCCCCTGCATTACCGATGGCAACGTCCAGCTGGTTGATGCACTCATTACCCAGGACCGCCGAGTGACAGTAAACGCCATAGCCGCCGTGGTCGCTCCACGACAATGCACGACCTCATATGGCCAACACAGTCGCGGCACTCCTGCAGAAATTCACATGGGATGTTTTCGGCCACCCTCCATACAGTCCAGACCTCTCTCCCTGTGATTACGCCATGTTTGGTCCCCTGAAAAGGGCTCTGCGGGGCTAACGATTCACCTCGGACGTGTACGTGCGGAACTGGTTCACATCGCAGCCCAGGGAATTTTATGAGACAGCCATTCACCGCCTCGTGTCACAGTGGGACAAGTGCCTCAAGACCCAGGGCCAATACTTCTAACATACAGGTACTGGTTTCTGTAATTATGCCTCCGGCTCGTTACTTTTTGAACGCACCTTATATATTACAGATTTGACCAAATATTAAGAATAAAATGTATTCTTCTTCTTCTACCTTAGCGTTTGTCCCGCCTAGCTGCAGGGTCTGCTATACGGATACGTTGTCGCCATTAGTTTCTGTCACGGACCATGTCAGGATTAAGTTGTTGGTTCTTCAAATCTCCATGTAGCGTATCATCCGTCTTCCCTTAGGTCTCTTGCCGACGACTTGTAGGGAAATTTCGTGATAATTTTAGGATTATTTCATTTATAGGAGCAAGAAAGTAATTTCAAATTAAATGAGTTACTTTTCATGAAGCTACAATGTTGGTGCGCAAAGCATCAAGAATAAAGTTGTAATTAAATGCACATGTCTCCAAATTAAATCAGTTGAGTCTTGAAAGGAATATGTTGCTTATTTCGTGATATCATTGGCAATATCGTGACAACACCTTGACAATTTCGTGATAGTTAAATAAATATATTAAGCAATGCAATGAAAACTTATATTACACATTTATTGAAATATCTAGCTCGAAATTGACCGGTCAACCGCATAAAAATGATGTAATAGCAGATCAGCAGCGAGAAAAAGGATATTTAAGAGGCATCTGATGAAAAGAAGAAAACACGGTATGGTAATTTCGTGATATGTTAATTTACTGTAGTATATATTGCAAAATGAAGTCCTTTTAATTTACTATCTCTATTTGATTATTGAATGACTATTTTTCTAATTTTAAGGACACTTAACAGCTAACGTATAGGAACGGTGCCGTGCGCGGTAAAAATTGTTACAAAATCGCAAGAATTCTGCCGGAAAAGCTAAGGTGGTACTGTGTGAACACTTCGTTTAAAAAAAAATATCTAAATATGTCAAAATATCAGTAATGTACAATTGTTTGTTGTATGAAATCATATACTCTTACCTTTGATACAGTATATCTCCAATTATCTGTAGTGAAATAAGCACACAGATTTCGCTGCGATAAATGCACTATTATACAGATATCCCCTCAACAAGCACAAATACTCACTCAGTCAATCAGCACTCAAGGACAAAGCCTAGTGTGGTGAATTTAGAAACACCACATGTCATGCCATCTATGAGAGAAATTTGGCACTGCTAGTACGGTTGGTTACTTCATGAAGAAAATATAAAAGAATACCACGAAATAATCAATGTCACGAAATAACCAGGGTTTACCTATATAGTAGCCAGTCTTCGCAATTGTGTCCACCTCCGCTCGTAGAACATGCCCAAATCAACGCAGAGGCACTCCCGCATCTTGGTGCAACCACAAACCGTTTCCTGATGTTGTCATTGGAAACATGATCCAATAAGGATGTAGCCGGAGAAAGTTCGCACCAGATAGCGCTCGTGTGGTACTGGGTAAGCGCAAGGCCATCGTCATATGTTTCTCCCAGTCAGCTGCGAGAAATGTATAAATTGTGACAGAGTTTTCTAAGCTAAAATAAATTATATCTTCTCTAACTTTACTCCTAGACTATATTAATTAATTCTATAGGTATATCTCCTAATATATTATGGACGATTTTCAGCGTTCAAGCGTTAAACAGCTGCAAAATGAGCTACGGGCCAGAGGCGCTAAAACTAGCGGGAGGAAGGAAGAATTAATACGTCGGTAATAACTAACTTCTAACACGCTGTATTATTCAAATAATGAATATGAGTCAGCATGCTTTCTCATAAAGATTACAATTACCTGAGTATTGTAGGCCTATACTGATAAATATATATTCATAAGACTTAAATCATAAATAGGAATTCAAATATTCACTTGCTCCCCTTGCTTGTAGACTTCGATTCATGTCTTCTTTTTTTTTAGGTTGATAGCTTACATGAAACTGTCATGTTTTAAGGTAAACATAATCAAAGAAAGTTCATACCAGTATTGTATAGGCCTACCTCGAAAATGCATCGCAACGTTTGGTTCTTATGTAATTTTGTCAATTTCTCAATAAGAATCGTTCCCGTACCCCTGGGAAAGGACTTGGGAGTACAATTTTTTAAAAGTTTGAGAATCCCTGCTTTAGGGCCACGAACTGTTTTCATTCATCTGACTATGTCTCAAGATTGTAGAAGTCAGTCGCTACCACATTCTCCGTCGGGCAGATGGAAGTTGACGATTAGTTCTGATTTCAAGAAACCATCCATAATACGTTTGTGACTGTTAATGTTGCGATATTTATTCTTGAAGTATTTGTCCGAGCATTGATGTCTTTGAAAATGGGAGCCAGAAATGTTACATTCACATCTTCGTGTATATCGACGATTTCATCCCGTACTTCAATGGACATGATTTCTGCAGATTCCGATATTGTAGGCTTATCGTGGTAAACTGGCAATTTTCTTGTGTATGGCCTCTTCCTTATTTTTGTTGTGTTCGTGGTCCACGGAAAAAGCGATGGTACAGCGCTCGGTTTTAATCTTACTCTCTCACCTTCAAATACAAACGCATAAATTCAGTGGTTGTTATCGAAATGTCTAATCAGTTTATAGGTACAAAATAGGAATTATATCCCTTTGTAAGTCACACTTACCCAACACAGTTTTCGTGAAGTCATCGGGTTGTAAATGATGGGAACACACTTTGATATGTTTGGTCTGATTTTTCTCACCGAAATTTTTCCTTCTAATAGCATGTAACCATTTCTTCCCCATTTCTTTATTTTGTGGAAATTAGTGAAACTAAAACGGGCTTCCCTGATTTTTGCGAAGAGGAACACTGAAATAGCTCGGCATAGTCATTAAAATAACATTTGAAACAACTTAAATTCGTACATATTAGCGGCATGAGAACACAGGAGACAAATGAAGAGCGCCTTGCGCTTACCCAGTACAACAGCAGTGCGCTCTATCGGTGCTAGTTCTATACATCCCTATTTGGTGACACCCGCTGTCCATCGCAACATCTTGGTCTCCGTAACGCCCAACCTGCGTTCTGTCACTCCTGTTGTCGGCAACCGTACAATGCGACAGGACGGATAACATTACGATAGATCTTTGACTTAAGGTTGTCTTTCATCCTTCGATCGCAGGTGACTCCGGTTGTCGTTTGCCACTTCATAAAAATGTATAAGGTGCGTTCAAAAAGTAACGAGCCGGAGGATACCTTTCCTGCACTCGTGTGGATGGACTTGCCGTTTTTGGGTGATGGTGACCCTGGATGCCTCCACTGGAGGCTTTGTTGTTTGGATTCTGGTTCGAAGTGATGACACAATGACTCATCTCCAGCCACCACTCGTGCCAGAACCCATTCCCCTCCCTCGCATAGCGCTGCAGATGACCAAGGCAGAGGGCCATTCGACATGCTTCCTGGTGTGGTTCAAGGCACCCATTAGGCACACACTTTGCGCAAGTGCAGTCGTTCCTTCATGATGGTGTGCACACTTCCGACGCTCAATCCGACCACGGCGGCTGTGGCGTTCACTGTCACTCGGCGGTCCTGGGTAATGAGTTAATCAACCAGCTGGACGTTGTCATCGGTAACGCAGGGGGGTGCCCCAGACCGGGCATCATCGGCTAATGACACCCGTCCTTCCCTGAAGCGCTTGTGCCACGCCTTGACCCTTGCAAGGGACATGCAGTGTTCGCCGTACACTTGTGACAATCGGCGATGAATGACCGTTCCCCCTACTCCTTTCGCTGTCAGAAACCGAACAACACCTCTTTGCTCTTCGTTTGACGCCTCCATGTCACTGTTTGCAATGTGACTGGCAGCGTTGGACGATTGATGCATGCTGCTGTCGCTTTGTATCGTCACGTGACATGCACGCGTGCCCTCTAGCGACGGGCTGTGACATTCCACGTTGTGGTCGGAACCACACCTCGTTACACACGCCACGATTAGCCGATGTTGTCACCGGTTTGCGCATTCCAGCCTCCGGCTCGTTACTTTTTGAGCGCACCTTTTATTATCTGTTGGTAAACCTGTTATTAGCTATTTTATATTTTCCGGTGAGACAATCTTGTGTCAGGCCCATGTTTGTGTAGAATTCCATACTCCTCCTGCAGAATGTCAAATTATTGCCCATAACGGAAATGTTCCCTTTTCTAAACTTGAAATATGGCACAAAGAGTTCCTTGTTGCCAACACAACATTAAATATTTATCAGGACATTACTGAATCCAGGTATGAAAGAATTATTATTTAGACCATTGGCACACGTGGAGTGTCTCTTAGAAACCTTTTGAACTCCATCACCCTTAGCGTATGCTTCCTGCTCCAGTCCTAATTAATTTCTGCTCTAGGAACAGCAGTAGGGAGTGAACACTGGAAAATAAAATATAATTGTGTTCTATGAAATATATTTCCAAGTTAGTTGTTGGTTGAACTTTGTCCAGTAACTATTCTAAAATAGCGAAGATGATGGAGACGCCATGTTTACATTCAATCTACAGTATATCTTATTCTTATATTCTTATATGTATCTATCTTTATATATATCTTTATATATATAATTCTTTGACACGTGTATATGTGACCGAACTCCTCGTAAATGGCTGGGCCAATTACGATGAAATTTTGTATGTATGTTAGGGTGGATCCATGTATGGTTTAGATTCACAATTTGACCAGCTAGGTGGAATTTTAGAATTTTAGAACGACAATTTACACACAATTTTAGAACTACAATATACAGTCATAAACAGTCGTCATGGAAACCGCTAGCCATAGTGAAAAGTGATGCTTTTGGACTGTTAGTCTCTGCACGTAGAGCCACCTGGTCGCAACCTGTGCAACTACCGCCATAAAATACACTCCGCCCGTGGCGGAAAGTTGTTTTTATACCAAAGGTGGCAGTGATGTCGAATTCTACTGTTTGTCACTGAACGTTAGAGCGTTTCAAAGTCCCATATGCGTTCATATACCATTCATCTGATTGCGATGAAACTTGGGTGAGATGTTAAGTACACCCCAGGAAAGGTGTTTGGCTTAGTAAATCCATTTTACAATAGATAGCGCACGACTAGATTCAAGAAATGAGCGAAGACGCGCGAAGCGTTTCAAAATGGTCCCGTATGCATTCAAATACCATTCGTCCGATAGCAATGAAACTTGGGTGAGATGTTGTGTACACTCCAGGGAAGGCTTCTTGCTTAGTAAATTCATTTTACAATAGGTAGCTCACGAGTAGATTCAACAAATGAGTGACGACGCGCGAAGCGTTTCAACAAAATCCCGGATAAGTTTATATACCATTCATCGATTGCGATGAAACTTTGATGAGTTGTTATGTACACTTATGTGAAGGTTTATAACTTAGTAAATCCATTTCACATGAGGTTGCGCACGAGTAGATTCAACAAATGAGCGATGACGCGTGAAGTGTTTTATCAATGTGCTGTATGCGTTCAAATACCATTCGTCCGATAGCGATGAAACTTTAGTGAGATGTTGTGTAAACTCCAGGGAAGGCTTCTGGCTTAGTAAATCAATTTTACAATACGTAGCGCACGACTAGATTCAACAAATGAGTGACGACGCGCGAAGCGTTTCAACAAGATCCCGTATAAGTTCATATATCATTCATCGATTGAGATGAAACTTTGATGACTTGTTGTGTACACTTACCTGAAGGTTTCTAACTTAGTATATCCATTTCACATTTGGTTGCGCACGAGTAGATTCAACAAATGAGCGACGTCGTGCGAAGCGTTTCAACAAAATCCCGTATGCGTTCAATTACCATTCGTCCGATAGTGATGAAACATGGGTGAGACTGATGTTGTGTTAACTCCAGGGGAGGGTTCTGGATTAGTAAATCCATTTTACAATAGGTAGCGTACGAGTATATTCAACAAATGAGTGACGGCACGTGAATCATTTCAACAAAGTACCGTATGCGTCCATATACCATTTATCCGATTGCGATGAAACTTTGATGAATTGTTGTGTACACTTCAGTAAAGGTTGCTGACTTAGTAAATTCATTTTACAATAGGTAGCGCACGAGTAGATTCAACAAATATGCGATGGCGCGCGAATCATTTCAACAAAGTCCTGTACGCATTCATATACGATTTATCCGATTGCGATGAAACTTTGCTGAATTGTTGTGTACACTCCACGAAAGGTTTCTGGCTTAATAAATCCAGTTTTTAATAAGTAGCGCACGAGTAGATTCAACAAATGGGCGACAGCGCGCGAATCGTTTCCACAAGGTCCCTTATGTGGTCATATATCATTCAGCCGATTACGATGAAACCTTGGTGAATCATTGAGTACACTCCTGAGAAGGTTTAAGGCTTAGTAAATCTATTTTACAATAGGTAGCGCATGAGTAGATTCAACAAATGAGTGACGGCACGCGAATCGTTTAAAGAAAATCCAGTATGCGTTCATATGTCATTCATCCGATTCCGATGAAACTTTGAAGAGTTGTTCAGTACACGCCAGGCAAGGTGTTCATCCTGGTAAATCCATTTTACAATATTGGTAGCGCACGGGTAGATGTAACAAATGAGTGACGACGCGCGAAGAGTTCCAACAAAATCCCGTATGCGTTCGTATACTATTCATCGATTGCGATGAAACTTTGATGAGTTGTTGTGTACACTTACGTGAAGCTTTCTAACTTAGTAAATCCATTTCACAGTTGGTAGAGCACGAGTAGATTCAACACATGAGTGACAGCGCACGAATCATTTAAACAAAATCCCGTATGCGTTATATGCCATTTATCCGATTGCGATGAAACTTTGGAGAGTTGTTGCGCACGCTCCCACGAATGTTTCTAGATTAGTTAATTCATTTCATGATAGTTTAGAGGCAGTTAACAGAAATTGAAAAAATATTGTGTATCCAAACGCACTTCAAGAAACAAAGTTACAACACCTTCTTTGATTGGCAGGACAACGTCTGCCGGGTCAGCTAGTAGGCCCTATATACATAAAGGAATGTCTGTCTGTTCGTCTTTTATGCGTTCATAAACAATTCATCCGATTGCGATCAAATTTTGGTGAGTTGTTGTAAATACTTTCGGGATGTTCATAGGCATAGTTAATCCATTTCACAATAGATAGCGCGAAAGTAGTTTAAACAAATGCGTAATGGCGATGCGTTCATATACAATTCATCCGATTGCGATCAAATTTTGGTGAGTTGTTGTGCACAGTCCCGGAAAAGTTATAGGCGTAGTAAATCCAATTTACAATAGATGGCGCGCGAGTAGCTTCAACAAAATGGCGTGCGTTTGTTTCAAGAAAGTCCCACATGCGTTCAAATACCATTCATCACATTGCGATGAAACATGGGTGAGATGTTCTGTACACTTCAGGTAAGGTTTCTGGCTTAGTAAATCCACTTAACAATAGGTAGCGCACGAGTAGATTCAACAATTGAGCGACGACGGGCGAAGCGTTTCAACAAAGTCCTGTATGCCGTCACATACCATTCGTCCGATAGCGATGAAACTTGGGTGAGAGTTAGTGTACACTACAGGCAAGGTTTCTGGCTTAGTAAATCCATGTTATAATATGTAGCGCACGAGTAGATTCAACAAATGAGCGACGACGCGCGAAGCGTTTCAACAAAGTCCCGTATGCGTGCATATACTATTCGTCTGATAGCGATGAAACTTGGGTGAGATATTGTGTACACTTCAGGGAAGGTTTCTGTCTTAGTAAATCCACTTAACAATAGGTAGGTCACGAGTAGATTCAACAAATGAGCGATGACGGGCGAAGCGTTTCAACAAAGTCCTGTATGCGTTCACATACCATTCGTCCGAAAGCGATGAAACTTGGGTGAGAGGTTGTGTACACTACAGGCAAGGTTTCTTGCTTAGTAAATCCATGTTATAATAGGTAGCGCACAAATATATTCAACAAATGAGCGACGACGCGCGAAGTGTTTCAACATAGTCCCGTATGCGTTCATATACCATTCGTCCGATAGCGATGAAACTTGGGTGAGATGTTGTGTGCACTCCAGGGAAGGTTTCTGGCTTAGCACATGCACTTTACAATAGGTATCGCACAAGTAGATTCAACAAATGAGCGACGGCATGTGAATCGCTTAAACAAATGCCCGTATGCGTTCATATACCTACCATTCATCCGATTGCTATGAAACTTTGTTTGAACTGTTGTGCACACTCCCGGAAAGGTTTCTGACTTAGTAAATCCTTTTGACAATAGGTAGCGCACGAGTAGATTCAACACATGAGTAACCGAGTGCGTATCGTTTAAAACATATTCCGTATGCGTTCATATAGGCCTACCATTCATGCGATTGCAATGAAATTTGGAGAAATGTTGTTTCCACTCTCGCAAAGATTTCTGATTTAGTAAATCCATTTTACAATTGGTAGCGCACGAGTAGATTCAATTAATGAGCGACAGCGCGTGAATCGTTTCAACCAAGTCCCGTAAGCGTTCATATACCATTCATCCGATTATGATAAAACTTTGGTGAGTTGGGTACAGTCCTGCGAAGGTGCATGAATTAGTAAATCCGTTTTTTCAATGGGTGGCGCACAAGTAGATTTAACAAATGAGTGACGGCGCGCGAATCGTTTAAACAAAATTCCGTATGCGTTCATATGCCATTCATCCGATAGCGACGGGCTGTGACCTTCCACGCTCTGGTCGGAACCACACCTCGTTACACACGCCACGATTAGCCGATGTAGTCACAGGTTTGCGCATTCCAGCCTCCGACTCGTTACTTTTTCAACGCACCTTATATGGTTGTAGTAGATGAACTCAGAGTTTGTATCAACTGCAAACTGATGAGCGTGTAATTATTCTACTGCATATTACATTTGACGTATTTAGCACTTCACCGACAGTTTTCTTACTTCATGTTTAAACTTTCACATTTTCTGTATGTGTTTCAATCTCAATAACAATATTTTTGGCATTTTCCCTTCGCTATCTCAGTTTGAAAAAGTATGATACCTTCAAATGTATTAATTTCAGTGTGTATTTGCGCATCGGGGGTGGATTTAATGCGGGTAATGAAGCACACGTCGCTCCCTCACATCTCTAGCAAATTTATTTCTATTAGCCTACTTTTGCTAAAATGAGGAAAAAGTAGACTTATGAGATCCATCGGTCAAATGTATGTCTGTCTGTCCTTCTATCTGTCTGTCTGTCCTTTTCTCTGTCTGGGTAAACTCCTAAACGGCTGAAGCAATCGAAACAAAATTTGGTAGGAGTAAAGATCTATACCTGAATATCACAATGCCGTATTTGCAAATTATGTCAGTGCTACCAACTGCTGAAAAATCGCAATTGAAACTTGAGCTCCATGTTGGATATCTTGGAAAATATGAATGGGAGCTATTTCAAAATTGATACACGTATAGATAATAATATTTCAGTTTAATTTCCAGGAGGCCATACATTGCAGTGTTGCCAAAATGATTATAATCCTTCTGATAAGTCCAATTTTTAAATGCATAAAACTTCTACACTATCAATTGGATTTCAACCAAATTTCATTTGTGCTATGTGTATCATAACATATATGACTATGCATATTCGTAAGAGCAACCAGGGCTGCCAACTGCTAATAAATGATGTCTCTATTTTTGTTACCCTAATATCAGTATATCATAAAGTATGCAAGCCAATAGCTCTAAACTTTGCACACGTATAGTACCTGGCATTCTAGATAATTTGGAGTAACTACTATAATATACGTCAGTGCTGCCAACATGATTCTAAGACTGCTGCTAGGTCCAATTTCAAAATGCATGCAACTTCTATACTAACTAATGGATTTCATTCAAAATTGACACAACAATAGATCATATTATTTCAGGTTATTTCTGACCAATACATGCATGACATTGTTGACAACATGATTTTGCGTGCGTTGTTAGATCCAATGTTTAACTGCATGTAACGTCCATGCTATCCATTGCACTTCAACCAAAATTTTGTATTCTGTACCTTAAGAAAAGGAACTAAGAATATATTCAGTCACCAGGGATGCCAACTGTGGTGGTCTATTAGGCTACATTATGCTAGGTATACAGTATTTCGAACTAATTAGAAATGTCGATATTACCAACTTAATTTCGTCATTATTCTAGATAGAGTCCATATAGATTAATCATTGGCATGAACCTTAAATTTTACGAAAAGTAGGCTCGGAACCTCTTGTTTCTAAAGTGTGTTGTTTTTCTGGAACCTTCTTTCTATATTTGACTACTTCTCAACGCATCGAAAGGATACATTATTAACGATAGACTTCATAATTCAGTTGTATTACGTTAATATACATAAAACAGAATCACCTGGTATCCGAATTTTGTACAGCCCTGTGTACTAAATTCAGTTTCTAAAACATCGCCAGTTGAATTGAATTGTTCAAAAATATTTTCCGGCCGTATTTACCAACACGTTGTTATATTTGTGTGCATGGTCTAGCAGGAACCGTACTAGTGGCGTGGCTGAGAGGACCAGTAGCACTTAAGGGGAGTCACGCTGCCCAACTCACGCCAGCTTGCGGGCCAACTTAAAGGCGACCCCTCAGGATTACAACAGCTCACCTCACCTTCATGTTAATATAACATTGTCTGGATAGAGCAAGGTCTTGTGACACTGTTAGTCCCAACATCAGCCACTGTTGTTATTTGCGTCTTCAGTCTTTTGACTGGTTTGTTGCAGCTGTCCACGTCCCCTGTCTTGAGCTAATCGTTTCATCTCTACATAGCTACCACACATTACAACCAAGGCAATCTGTTTTGCATATTCTAACCATGGTCCATCTCTACAGTTCTTGTCTTCAACCCTTCCTTGCATAACTAAGATTGTTATTCCTGAGTGTCGGCAGAAACATCTCTCTTCTCCTCTCCCACTCGTTTTAATACCCCTTCATTTGTTAATCTACTACCCATCGAATCTTCATGATTCTCCTGGAACACAACATTTCAAACGTTTTTATTCTCCTATTTTCTGCTGCGTCCACAGTCTGAGTTTCACTTCCATAGAGAGCGCCACGCTACAGACAAAGGCTTTCAGAATTGACTTTCTGACACCTAAATCTATATTCGATGTCAACAGATTTCTTTTGTGTAGAAGTCTGGCTGCGTGGCTCAGGGGTAACATTCTCGCTTGCTGAGCCCAAGGTTGCAGGTTCGAAACCTGGCGCAGTCAGCTGGCGTTTGAGGGTGCGCAAATGTGAGGGGGCCGGGTCAGTACATTTACTGGCACGTTAAAGATCCCCTTCGGGGCAAAATTCCGGCACCCCGGCGTCTCTAAAAGCCAGGGTAGTTAAAAGGGACGTAAAACCAATAACATTATTATTATTATTATTTTGTGTAGAAATGCCCTCCTTGCCTGAGCCAACCTACTTTTTAAATCCTCTTTGCTTCGTCCTCCACTGGCTATTTTGCTTCTAAAGTCTCCTACTTCCTTTAGCTGTTCACTTGCTAATTTGACGACCGTAGGGGTTCCTGATTTATCTTAATGTACGTATGTTTTCTACAGTGATTTGTGATTGAGACCTTGGAGCCAAATGAGCTTCGTGCTACTCTAAATTATTACTGTATGAGGGTATTCAACCCATGACCACCTTCGCAAAATAATGGATAGGCCTACATATTCCTCCGTTTTAGCAATTCTTGTTTCCCGGAGCGGCTAGCTGGTGAACCATGTCTTATTTTCCCCTACAAATACCAACTGATATAAAATAAGTTAAGTTACGTATTTCACAGTCATTCAGCATAGATTTTCGATATATAAGGATTACACCGCGACCAAGAACAATTTCCAACCACCCCGAGCAGAGAAAAAGTTACCTTACAAAAATAATAACAGCTTTGTTTCTTGAACACACAAAATTTGGAAATTAATAAACCAGTTATACAACCTCCCAATGTATATTGTATTAAAACTTGGATTCGATCTTATGACGGGTTTTTGAGATAATAATTCTTAAATGTGACGCATGGTTGAAAGACGCTAAAAAACGTGCACTTTTTGTGTTCCAACTGCGATAAAAAGTATTAAAATATAAATGAAAAATTCCAAGCCTACGGGAACTAACGTATAATAGACGACAAAAATTATGATGTTATTGGATTTTATGTAGGTCTATTGGTTACTTCACAAACAAACTTCAAACTCGAGTGCACATAATACTTTGGTCGACAGTAGGATATCAGTCAAACGCTGTACAAAACAGTGAAACGCCTAACGAGAGCAGGTAAGGCAATCCTTTCTACAGTCGTGTATTGAGGAGTTTGGGAGCAGCATATCTACCTGCTACGATAATAATAATTGTAAGTTTCTTGCTTTTCTTTTATTTTAAACGTCATATTATTATTAACTGGTCGCCTCCGTAGCGTAGCGGTCAGCATGGTTAGCTGCCGCCCCGGAGGTCCTGGGTTCGATCCCCGGCTCTGCCACGAAATTTGAAAAGTGGTATGAGGACTGGAAGGGGGTCTGCTCAGCCTCGGGTGTTCCAAATGAGTAGAGGGGGTTCGATTCCCACCTCAGCCATCCTCGAAGTGGTTTTCCGTGGTTTCCCACTTTGTCTTCGGGCAAATGCCGGGATGGTACCTACTGTAAGGCCACGGCCGCCTCCTTCCCTCTTCCTAGCCTATCCATCCCAATCTTCCATCCGTTCCCATCCCTCATGAGGCCCCTGTTCGCTTTGCAGGTGAGGCCGCCTGGGCGAAGTGCTGATCACACCTTCCCAATTGTATCCATCCCGACCAGATGTTCCAAGCTCCAGGACACTGCCCATAGAGGCGGTAGTGGTGAGTTCCCTCGCTGAGTCCGTGGGTTCCACCAACCTAGAGGGTAAATTGACTAAATAAGAAAATAACTGCATGCTCCATTACAATTGAAGTAATACTACATGCATTGGTGATCTTATAGGTAAGTATGATGTACAACGTCTCTGTACATCATGTAACCTATATCTACATGGTTCATTGTTGTCAAGCCTGGATATAATATGTTTCAGTTCTTTAAGCGATAGTTTTCCTTCTTGACATAATTATGTCCTACATCAGGTTATCAAAATTGATGCTCTGCACAAATAGCTTAAATAATTTTACAACAAGTTCATTCATCCTTGCAGGCCAGTGGCCTCCTGATTTCATTACATTTGTCTTCAGTTTTACCCTTTCGTGATTTAGTAATTCACACTCGTATAGGATGCGGTCCACACTTTGCGATTCTTCGCCACATCGGCACGTCATATGCTCTTGGATATTAAACCTATACAGATAGGTCAACATAACCGTCATATTATGGCTTCTTGCTTGAACACTTGGAAAGTTTTTAGCCTACTTTTCACATTTTGCAAAAATGAGGAAAAAGTAAACTTATGAGATCGATCCGGGCAAATGTCTGTCTGTCTACCTGTCTGTCTGTCCATCTGTCTGTCTGGCTGTCTAGCTGTGTGTGTGGCTGCAGCAATCAAAACAAAATTTGGTAGGAGAAAAGATCTATACCTGAATATCTCAATGCCGTATATGAAAATGATGTCAGTTCTACCAACTGCTGAAAAATCGCAATTGAAATTTGAGCTCCATGTTGGATATCCTGGAAGGAATGAATGGGAGCTAATTCAAAATTGCCACACGTATAGATAATAATATTTCAGTTTAATTTCCAGGAGGCAATGGATGGCAGTGTTGCCAAAATGATTCTAAGCCTGCTGATAGGACCAATTTTTAAATGCATATAACTTCTACACTATCAATTGGATTTCAACCAAATTTCGAATGTACTATGTCTACATAAACAGATATGACTGAGCGAATTATTTAAGAGCAACCAGGGCTGCCAACTGTTAATAAATGTTGTCTCAATTTTATACCCTAATATTAATATATCAGAAAGTATGAAAGCCAACAGCTTTAAAGTTTGCACACGTATAGTACCTGACATTCTAGATAAATTTGGAGAAACTAATATACGTCAGTGCTGCCAACATAACTCTAAGCCTGCTGATAGGTCCAATTTTAAAATACCTGTAACTTCTATACTAACAAATGGATTTCATTCAAAATTGGCACAACAAGAGATAATAATATTTCAGATGCATGACATTGTTGCCAACATGATTTTATGCGCGATGATAAATCCAATGTCTAACTGCATGTAACGTTCATGCTATCCATTGGACTTCAACCAAATGTTGTATTCTGTACCTTAAGAGATGGAACTAACAATATATTCAGTCACCAGGACTGCCAACTGTAGTGCTCTATTAGGCTATATTATACCAGGTATATTTCGAACTAATTAGAAATTTCGATATTACCAACTTGATTTCGTTATTATTCTAGATTGGCATGAATCTTAAATTTTTATGAAAAGTAGGCTCCTAAGTTCGTTACGGATTTTTAGCCTACTTTCGATTTTTGCAAAAAATGAAAGTAGACTTATGAGATCACTACAGGGCCAAAAATTGTGTGTCTGTCTGTGTGTGTGTATGTGTGTGTGTGAGTCTGTGTGTGTGTGTGTGAGAGAGAGTGTGTGTACTCTGAATATCTGCCCCCCCCCTATCAATTCGAACACGGTGAATGCGAATTGAACGAAATTTGGTACAGAGGTAGAACAAGCAAAGGACACCTCAGTGTCATGTTTTATATCGCCGCCATCTTTACCAAAACTGAATGGCGGCCACTCAAACGTTCAAAACGTAAAATCAAATAGCGACTAACCAAATTATCCGATCTCTACCAAATTTGGAAATAACATACCTTCATATAGGACGCGTCTTGTGACCAAACTACAAGGTCATCCGCCGTACCATTTCAGGATGGCGGCCGTGCGAATTATGCAAACTTTATAATCCATATCATGGGACCCACCAGTTCCGATTATCGAGCCGAGAATCGATTTAACTGTTCTAAAGGAAGAGGCAGTTCGAAATTAAAAGTTTATTTTGTAATACTATAGTGCAGAAGTGATTTTAAAAAGCTGAGCCGTCTCGGTAAGAGGACAAGATGGCAGCGGATATCTTGTGCCTGACTTATATTTCACTAATTTGAGATTTGCATGCAATATAGCGTACTGATACAAAATAAATAAACTTTGTATGAAATGCTTTATAAATAAACAATATACTCCACTGATAAAATCGTTTAGTCTAAATCATTATTTGCTAACAAGTTATATGTAAGTCATTTTACATTTTAAATAGAACGATGTTCGTTGGCACAAATGGCTCCGTGGTAAAGCGTTGGCCTATCACCCATATGCCTATGGTTCAAACCCCATCAGAGTTATTTTTTTTTGCTTGAAATTTTATATATTTATTGTTTTGTAATGATTCAGACGTTTTAAAATTAAGCGTTATATGGTGCATATAAAATATATATTTAATTAAAACATAATTCGCCAGCAGATTTGCTCGAGACATCTAGCAGCCAAAAAGGTAACTGCACGCCGGCCTACTTATTAACTTCAAGATTTTATTGAAAAGTTTCTTCTTATGGCCACTAGAATGCACTCGCCCTGTTAGGGTTATATTGTTCGATACTCTCCACTAGATGTCACGACTGGTCTACGTGGGACTCCATTGGATAGTACCGTATACCATTGGCATTCTATGCGCATCGAACTTGAAGAATGGCAAGATGATACTACGATAAATTTTTACTTTTTATTTTAAAGGGTTTGTAACAGCCTATTGTGCGTTATTTGAAAATGTTATTTGAAGTAAAGAACAAAACGATTTCACATAGTAACTGAATTCTAGCCGTTGGTGTTAGTTCAGGTTATTAATTAATACTTTTATTTCAGGCAAATAGCAATCGAAAATATCCACATAGTTTGTATACACACGTCTCTGTAGGGTCATGGAAAGATTTGTTAATTCAATTAGGGTTGTGAAAGTCATACGCAGCCAGACGTGTAAAGACATGCCTCAACTCAAAGTTGGATGTTGCCCACGGCAGGTCGATTATGTAATAATAACAATAATAATAATATTATTTGTTTTATGTCCCTTTTAACTACTGCTGCTTTTAGATACGCCGGGGTGCCGGAATTTTGGCCCGAAGGGGATCTTTAACGTGCCAGTAAATCTACTGACACGGCTCCCTCGCATTTGTGCATCCTCAAATGCCAGCTGTCTGCGCCAGGATACGAACCTTCAACCTAGGGTCCAGCAAGCGAGAACGTTACCGCTGAGCCACGCAGCCAGTCCGGTCGATTATGTCTCCAGATCCATAACATTCTTGAGATATTTCTTATCTATCTTTCTTCAATGATGGTAGTAGTTTTTTTCTAGGTAGTGGCGTTTGGTAGAGGTAAATAGTTTCTAAGGTCTTCAACCAAGAAATGATTCTATTATACTCTTTGATAATAACAACGATTTATAACTATACTCATACATTTAGGAGAAAGTAGGCTATATGTTCTTTACTGAACATCTTGTTTTTATATTTTTTTTTTTTTTTTTTGTCATGGATCCATTGGAAGTTTCTCTCCTCTCTTCTTCCCGCAATTGTAAACTTTCCTTTTCAGATATGTTATCAAAAGCCACTTCTAGGTCTGTCCTGCCTGCTGCTTGTGTTGCCAGATGATCAGCTATTTTGTTGCCTTCCGTGCCGACATGAGCCTTAGTCCATGACAGTTGTTTCATTCAAACGCATGGCTATTCCTCTACGGTGGTGGTACCCCTTAGACGGGGCTACCGTCTCTTCAGACCAGAGGAGTAACAGAGTTTGGGAGACGGGAACATTTTGGAGAGGGGGAAGTTTGGTTCAAGGAGTTTGAGCTAATTTTATTAAAGTAAATGCGCATAAGCATGCATAGTAGTACATATATAAATAGAATTGTCAATTTGAATCACTGTATTCCTTTAAGGATTTCAATCGCTTTTGGCATGCAAGTATATGGTACCTGTCACAAAACGCATCACATAGTGTGCAAACACAGTCATCATCAGGGGTGTATCTTCCTGAAAATCTTGTGATGGTAGCCATGGACAGCTCAGCTTGTTAGCAGGTGTCTTAGTTCTTGATTCGGTTTAGTCCATCTTCTGTCGATCATTGCTTCTGTGCTATAGAACTCAAGCCATATGACTTCTTGCTTTTCCTTCCTCTCTGCCATAACGTGGACCCATTGTGGAGTCGATGAAAGGGCCATTTTCAATCTTAGGTCTTCCAGAAGGAAAGATTGTCCGGCAAGAGTATATGCAAGCCGGGAGGGCGCGTATTTTGAGATTCTGAGGGTTGCCATCATAAATCTCGCTTTTATTTTCTCTATTGATCTTAAGTCTTTAAGAATTAGCTTATCCCAAATTAACTCCAGTCCATAGGTGAGTATTGGGATTATTTTCGCTTCAAACAGGAGTAAAGCAGTTTCAAGTGACAGCGCAGTGACGTTCCTGATGGTGAATATGGCTCTAATTGCTGCTGATGTTCTGTCTTGATTGTGTATTCTGAAGGATCACGCAGATGTTTGCAGTGTGATTCCTAGGTACTTGAAGAAATTCACGATTTGTAATGGCTCATCTTTGTAGGTTAATGTGTGCTTTGGCCTGAGTTTCCCTCCTTTTCTAAAGGTCATTTGGACCGTTTTCGTCCTATTGATTGGAAAGTTTGAGCTAATAATAGGGGGTAGTTTCTGAAGGTAAAATATAGAAGGTATTTGGTAAGGCAAGGAGGGGAGAATGATTGTATCGGTTCCGGGGCAGATAGATAATGAAAGGGATGAAGTAAGAGGAGGGGGGACATGGAAAGTGGAGAGAAGGGAGACTGGAGGAGAAATGGGGTGGAGAAGGGAATGATAGAACGTCATCATAGTGATGCACAGATTTTTCATGGAATTTTCCTCGTTCTTTTAAGAAAAGGATGACGATGAATAAGAATCAATACAAGAGTATGGATGATAGAAGCGGAAAAGTGAAGAGATGATGGATAAAACGCAATGAGTAGAATGGAAGAATGATGTAATTGGAGATGGAAAATGATAATGTGTCGATGATCAAAGGTAGTAAAGAGAGAAGACAGAGACAGAGGATGAAATAGAGAATAATCTCTCTTACAGGGATTGTGTGTGTAAACCACATGTGTAAGTGGTGGGTACACATATAAGGGCTTACTAATGGAACGTCAATAGCGCCTGTGTTTGCTTTCCTACTGCGCCCTGGATATATGCAACTGTTTGTACATCTGTCTCAGTCCCTCCGTGTGTTTTTAATATGGGGCTGAGGGTGTATCAGCGGTTACCATGGCAACATCTAGTTCAGTAGACTCATCTATATCTTCCTATTATTGGAAGTTAGTACGCCTATCAACTCATGGTGTTGGATTAAAATTCACTAAATGTACTAAAAGTCGTTTAAAATTTCGAATGTTTTCTTATAGCGTCTCGGAGTGCCATTTCAAATTTTAAACAAGTAGTTCCGTGAACAACTATTCAGCCTATTTTCATATAACCTACTTATGTCAATTGCCACTATCAACATACAGCATTTCCGTTTGATTGCTGTAATAGATTCGTAGATATTCAGAACCGACTAAATATTTCGGATGGTCACCAAGTTGAATTTTTAGCCTATTCTCAATTTTGAAAAAATAGGCTTATGAGATCACCTTTTGTCCGTGTGTGTGTGTGTGCGTGTGTGTGTGTGTGATTCGTGTGTGTGTCCCCCCCTAATAAAATCTAAACGGCTGGAGCGATTTCAATGAAACTCACTCAGTTCATAGCACTATTCCGGGCGACCTTGACCGTGCCCTTCAAATATTGTTACGATTCACCAATCCAACATGGCGGCTGTGCGAAATATTTCACCAGCATTCAATATCTCCGAAACTACTACCGATATTACCCCGACATTTTATATGGTGATAGAGGGAACTACTATAAGGTCACTTATGTGACTTTTGAAAACCTGGTAACTACAAAACCAACATGGCGGCCAAGCGAATTTGCGACTTTTAAATAGACGTTTCTCGCGATTTGACCAACCAAACGCAATGAAACTTGGTACATTATATGTTTATATACATTGTAATGCACCGACATCTAACTTCGTTCAATTGTTTACATAATCACAAGATGGCGGATGTGCGAAATATTTCACCGGCATTCTATATCTCTGAAAATATTAGCGGTAAAACCCTGACATTTTGTACGGAGATAAAGAGCACTACTGGAAGTCCATCTATAAGATTTTCAAAAACCGGTTAACTACAAAACGAACATGGCGGCCAAGCGAATTTGAAAATTTTAAATAGACCTTTCTCGCGATTTAATGTTCCAAGCGCACTGAAACCTGGCACAGGAAATATTTATAGACATTGTAATCCACTGGTATCTAATTTAGTTCAATTGTTTAGATAACCTCAAGATGGCGGCAGTGCGAATTTTAAAATTAATATTTTATTTATTGTGATGTAGTCATGCGATCGAAGTGAAAGTTTGAATAATGAACCTACGCAATAATTTTCCTTTAATGGTACATGACTCTATGGCCTATACATTTAACAATCCAACATGGCGACCATCCGAAATATTTAGACGATACTGAATATCTACGAATCTATTTTAGCAATCAAACTGCATTTTTTAATGTTCATAGGGGCTATGAACTTAAGTTCACCTAAGGACTTTAAATAACCTGGTGATCACAAATCCAACATGGCGGTGACGCGAATTATAAATATTCACATGGACGTTTCTCGCAATTTAACCATCCGCGTGCAGTGAAACTTGGTACAGTAAATCCTTACACGAATGTTAATCCACTGGCATCTAATTTATTTCAATTGTTTCCATAACCTCAAGATGGCAGCTGTGAAAATTTTTTAAATCTCCTTGTTTTTCCTTGTGTCCTAATTATGCGATTGAAGTTTGAATACTACACGTTCACAATAATCTGCATGTAACAGTACATAACTCTAGGACCTACATATATAAAATCCAACATGGCGACCATCCGCAATATTTAGTCGGTTCTCAATATCTACGATTCTATTACAGCAATCAAACTGAAATTGTGTATGTTGATAGTGGCAATTAACATAAGTAGGATATATGAAAATAGGCTGTATAGTTCTTCACGGAACTACTTGTTATATAAGTAGGTCCTAGAGTTATGTACTGTTACATGAAGATTATTGTGTACGTGTAGTATTCAAACTTCAATCGCATGATTAGGACACAAGAAGTAAAAACAAATTTTAAAAATTCGCACAGCTGCCATCTTGTGATTATGCAAACAATTGAAATAAATTAGATGTCAGTGGATTAACATTATTGTATAAGCATTTAACGTGCAACGTTTCACTGCATTCGGATAGTTAATTCGCGAGAAACGTCCATTTAAATATTTATACTTCGCGTCGCCGCCATGTTGGATTTGTGATCACCAGGTTATTGAAAGTCTTATAGGTGAACTTCTGTTCATAGCCCCTATGAACATTAAAAATCAGTTTGATTGCTATAATAGATTCGTAGATATTCAGAGCCGTCTAAATATTTAGGATGGTCGCCATGTTGGATTGTTATATGTATAGGCCATAGAGTCATGTACCATTAAAGGAAAATTGTTGCGTAGATTCATTATTCAAACTTTCACTTCGACCGTATGATTACGGCACATGAATTAAAAACTTAATTTCAAAATTTCGCACAGCCGCCATCTTGAGGTTATGTAAACAATTGAACGAAATTAGATTTCTGTGCATTACAATGTGTGTAAACATATACTGTACCAAGTTTATTGCGTTTGGATCGTTAAATCGCGAGAAACGTCTATTTAAAAGTCACAAATTCGCTTGGCCGCCATGTTGGTTTTGTAGTCACCAGGTTTTCAAATGTCACATAGGTGAACTTCTAGTATTTGCCCTTATCACCGTAAAACATTCCAGGGTGATATCGGTAATAGTTTCGGAAATATTGAATGCTGGTGAAATAATTCGCATAGCCGCCATGTTGGATTGGGGAGAATTAACAAAACTTGAAGGGCACGGTCGGGGTCGCCCGGAACAGTGCTATGAACTTACCGAGTTTTAGTGAAATCTCTACAGCCGTTTAGAAGTTATTAGGGGGGATACACACACACATACACTCACACACAGACACACGGACAAAAGGTGATCTCATAAGACTATTTTTTTTTTCATAAATGATAATAGGCTAAAAATCAGTGCTACCAACGTAAAATGTTATTGCAAACAAAAGGCCCCTGTTGTTGTTTGAGTCTTCAGCCTTTTGACTGGTTTGATGCAGCTCTCCATGCCTCCCTGTTCTGAGCTAAACGTTTCATCTCTACATAGCTACCACACCCTACATCCAAGGCAATCTGTTTAACATATTCTAACCTTGGTCTACCCCTACAGTTCTTGTCCTCGACCCTTCCTTCCATAACTAAGCTTGCTATTCCTGGGTGTCTTAGAATGTGTCCTACCAACCTATCTCTTCTCTTCATTAGCAGTCGCCAGAAACATCTCTCCTCTCCCACTCGTCTTAATACCTCTTCGTTTGTAACCCTATCTACCCATCTGATCTTCATCATTCTCCTGTAACACCACATTTCAAATGCTTCAATTCTCCTCTTTTCTGCTGCACCAATAGTCCAAGTTTCACTTCCATAGAGCGCCACACTCCAGACAAAGGCTTTCAAAAATGACTTCCTAATACCTAAATCTATATTCGATGTCAGCAGATTCCTTTTTTGTAGAAATGCTTTCTTTGCCTGAGCCAACCTACTTTTTATATCCTCTTTGCTTCGTCCATCACTGGTTATTCTGCTTCCTAAGTAACAGAAGTCTCCTACTTCCTTCAGCTTTTCACCTGCCAATTTGATCTCAATAGAGGTTTCTGATTTATTTCGGCTGCATTCCAGTATTTTTGTTTTACATTTATTAATTTTCATCATGAATTCTTTCCGTAAGACTGAGTCCATACCATTCAAAAACTCATTCAAATCCTCAGGCTTGTCGGCCAAGATGACGATGTCATCAGCAAATCTCAGAGTTGAAATTATTTCTCCTTGAATCTTCACTCCCACTTTACATTTTTCTCTAATTTCCTTCATTGCTTGTTCAATGTAAAGATTGAAAAGTATGGGTGATAAGTTGCAGCCTTGCCTTACACCTTTCTGAATACCAGCTTCTCTCTCATGTCCTTCAACTCGAATGACTGCTGTCTGGTTTCTGTATAGATTATATATCACCCTCCTATCCCTGTACTTTATTCCAATGGATTTCAAAATGTCAAACAATTTAGTCCAATCAACGTTATCAAAAGCCTTTTCTAAGTCTACAAAAGCCATGAACGTTCTCTTACCTTTCCTTATTCTACCTTCCAAAATCAGCCTAAGACTTAGTACAGCTTCTCTTGTTCCTACATTTCTCCTGAATCCAAATTGGTCTTCGCCCAACTCCGTTTCTATCTGGCTTTCAATCCTCTTGTAAATTATTCTAGACAGGATCTTTGAAGCATGAGTAATCAAGCTGATTGTACGGTAATCTTCACATCTGTCAGCTCCCACTTTCTTTGGTATAGGGATGATTACATTCTTCTTGAAATCAGGGGGTACCTCACCTGTCTCATAAATCCTACACACCAAGTGAAATAACCTGATCAGACCTTCATCTCCTATGCAGCGTAGCAACTCAATCGGTATATCATCTATGCCTGGTGCTTTGTTCCTGCTTAAGTCTTCCAAAGCTCTATCAAATTCTGATCTCAATATTAAATCTCCTTTCGCATCCTCATCAATTTCCTCCTCCCTTTCCATTACATGATTCTCAATCTCCTTTCCCTTATACAAACTCTCTATGTAAGCTTTCCATCTCTCAACCTTTTCTTCCCTATCTGTTAGAGGCTTTCCATTTTTGTCCTTAATATTACAGCACTTAGTCTTCTTTTCCCCAAAAGTATTCTTAATCCTTCGATAAGCTGTGTCTACTTTTCCTAATTTCAGACAATTTTCTATACCTGCACATTTCTCTTTCAACCATTCTTCTTTTGCTTCCTTGCACTTCTTGTTAACCTCATTTCTCAGACGTCTGTATTCTGCTTTCCCCTTTTCATCTCTTACATTCTTGTGTTTCCGCCTTTCATCCATCAATTCTAGTATATCCTGAGTGATCCACGGTTTTCTACCTATTCTTTCTTTCCTACCAATGTTTTCTTCTGCGGATTTTGTTATTTCATTCTTCAAAAGTGCCCATTCGTCTGCAATTGAAGTTTGTTTAGGGTTTTTCATTAGTCCTTCCTTTAGACTCTTCTTGAATCTTTCGTTTACATCCTTCTCTTTCAGTCTGTCTATTGCCCACCTTTTTGGCTTTTGACTTTTCTTCAGTTTCTTCAACTTTAATCTGCATTTCATTACAACCAGATTGTGGTCAGAGTTTATGTCAGCACCAGGATATGTTTTACAATCCAAAATCTGGTTTCGAAACCTCTGCTTGACCATAATGAAGTCGATTTGGTAACGCCCTGTATCTCCTGGTCTCATCCATGTGTATATTCTTCTATTGTGGTTATTGAATAAGGTGTTAGCTATGACCAACTCATGCTCGGTGCAGAATTCTACCAGCCTGCTTCCTCGATCATTCCTTTCACCTAATCCAAAACCTCCTACTATCTTCCCTTCTCTCCCTTTTCCTACCACAGCATTCCAATCTCCCATTACTATAACATTCTCATCACCCTTGATATACCTCAGAATTTCGTCTATTTCTTCGTAGACCTTTTCAACATCCTCATCATCAGCTTGACTGGTAGGCATATAGACTTGTACCACTGTGGTGCAGGTAGGTTTAGTATTGATTTTTGCTACAATAATCCGTTCACTATATTGCTCATAATATTCCACCCGCTGTCCAAGTTTCCTACTCAATATGAGGCCAACCCCTGCTTGGCCATTGTTTGATTTAGTGCTAATGACCCTATAGTCTCCTGACCACAAGTCCTGTTCTTCCTGCCAGCGCATTTCACTAATCCCAACCAAATCCAACCTCAACCTATCCATTTCCCTTTCTAAGTTTTCTAACCTTCCACTTCCTAGCAGACTTCTAACATTCCACGCTCCGATCCGTAGAATGTCAGATTTCCTCTTTGTCACTTCTGTGATGTTAACCCCCTCTCGAGTAGTCCCCACCCGGAGATCCGAACGGGGGACTAGTTTACCTCCGGATTGAAATTTTACAAGGGAGGAGGCCATCATCACATGTAATTATGCATAGAGATGTGCATATCCTCGGGAATAGCATACGGCTGTAGTTTCCCGTTGCTTTCAGCCGTGCAGCAGGACGCAGTGTAGCCATTATTTGGCTTATATTATCAATATCTTAACCGTCAATAAGACTAGTAAAGAATTGATTTATTCTGAAAGGCTGCTACTCCCTTTCAGAATAAGTAAAGAGCAATTCTACTAACAAAAATACTAACCTTCTACCGTACTAACAATTAAATACCAAAATTCTACTAACGAAAAAAATACTAAAGTTCCACCAACAACAAATACTACCACTAAAACAGTCTGTCACCAGGCACACTCACATGCACCCTCACACATCACAGTCTACTGAAACAATGAACTATAACTAATAAACAATGCAACTGCTACCAGACACACTCACACACCACAGTCTAATAGAACAATGACATATATCTAATAGACAAACTAACTACCTACTTACAACTAAAACTAACTACATACTTACTGTACTGTTATTTGAATTGACAATATTTACAAAATGCAATTTAGTTAGAAAATACTTACAAAATGTAATTTAGATTCAAAACAGTCACAAAATGCAATTGAGAATAAAAATACTTACAAAATACCCACCCTACACAATATTGGCATTTATCGAAGGATTGATTAATTATCTTAATGTCTTTCAAGTGCTGTGAGCCATTGTCTGTGGTTTTTCTTACACACACTGCACAGTTCCTGATTACTATGTATAGACAACTGATCCGTATAATAAAATTGAAAAATAGATGAAAGACAATCATCTCCTAAATAATCTTGAAGCTTAAAAATCTTAACACACATCTGAAGTGTAAAATACATGAAAACACTGAAATACATGAAATATGGAAATATGGAGTAAGGAGCTTGATTATATTTTTAACTGCTGCCAATGCTTGCAATTGGCCACGGGTTACCCCTTCCCTCACACTACTCTGTTTTGAGAAGTTTAGAGACCCTTCATATTGATATCACTACGAAATTGGTAGAATTTTAATCATTGTTTACACTGTTAATCAAAATTTTCTTTCCCGTTTGAAGCAACTCTTGTGATCTCTGTCCTCAACCCGCTTCCTTTCTTCTCTAAAATTTTTGAAAATATCGACAATAAAGAAATAGGTCTATAATTGGTTACGTTTTCTCTATCTCCCCCTTTAAATAATGGAATTACTTTTGCAATTTTAAAGATATCTGGAAATATTCCTGACATAGAGAGATTGGTTACAGAGGTGTGTTAAGGGGGTAATTATATTTTGGATACATTTTTTAATTAGTATATCAGGAATGTTATCAACTCCTGAGCAATGTTTATTCTGTAGGTTCTTTACAATATTGAGGATTTCTGCTTCTGTAACATTTTCAACAAACATTGATTTTCCATTATATGTTATATTCGCGAGTGTTGATTTTATTGCTTGTATATTGTTTACATTTAGTAGTTTTTCAGCTATGGTAGCAAAATGCTCATTAAAAATTCTTGAGACATTTTGTGGGTCATTGATCTTCTTGGAGTCTTCTGATAACGTTATGTTATTTACTGCCGGTTTTGTTTGCCTGGTTTCATTTTTTATGATATTCCACATAGCCTTAGTTTTATTTTTAGATTCCAGGATATAATTATCATTTGACATTCTCTTTGCTAATTTTATAACTTTCTTAAGTATGGTCTTATAGGTCTTGAAATACATGTTAAATTCATTGGAGGTTTCGTGCGTACTTTGAAAATCGTGGAGGAAACTCTTTCTTTTGCATGAAGTAATTATTTCAAGAGTAAGCCATTGTTTTGATGGAGAAGAAACTTTCAGTCTGATACTCTTCAAAGGAAATGCAATATCAAAATAATACAGGAAAATATTAATGAATTCCTGGAATTTTTTGTTTGTATCTATTGACTTGTACACACCTTCCCAAGTTTCTCCTTTTAACAAGTTGTTGAAATAGTTTATATTGTGCTGACTAAAGCTTCGTCATTTATCAAACTGAGCATTGTAAACTGGGTTTGAAATATTTAGAGTTATTATTTGAGCTCGGTGGTCACTGAAACCTGTGTTGATTACTTCGAGAGAGTTGTAGTTCACATTGTCATTAATTATTATCTGGTCAAGTGTGGTTGCACTAGTTTTTGTTATTCTTGTGGGTACTGTTACTGTGTGAATTAGATGATGGGAGCTTAACAAATTTAGCAATTCCCTTCTCTCCGTACTTTCCTCTAAAAAGTTAATATTGATAGAGGGACTGGGAGGGAGTAATTGTTGTGGATTCATTTAGGAGCTTTGCAATATCATGGACTTGGGTGTGTGTGTGTGTGTGTGTGTGTGTGTGGAATCTGTTTGATAAACTGTGTCATGTGATGGCTGGACTAGTGTACTGTATGTATTTATAATTGGGGACAGGAATTGAGTACGAGGTGACATTGGCCTCAATTCAGGTAGGCTATCCCAGCATTTGCGTGGAGCAGGAGGGAACCATGCAAAACCATGCCCAAGTTGGCTGAAGTGGGAATCAAACCCACGTCTTCTCAGTTTTGCCTCACAAATGGGAGTGTATCCTGTTCCAGCTCTCATACCAGAAATAAATTTCTTGGCATAGCCCGGACCTGTGTGGTGACGGCCAAGAACACTAGCCACTACACCACGAAGTGGGCAAAAGAAAGTAGTTGCCAATAGTGCCCTCATTCTTTTGAGAGTGTACATGTACATGATGAACATAGGACAGTGCAGAGCTACAACACAAAAAATTCTTGCAAGTAACATTCAGTATTGGTATTGTAACGCCAGAAGGCCCCTAAAAGGCCCCTAAAATTTACTAAATTCTAATCCATTCGGAAATGTTATTTTAAGTGCACGTGTGATCTAGGCCTACAGTATATGGTTAACAAAGCAAATATTATCTTTAATATCTCTTCACATTTTCTACTTACAAACACACACTAAGGTCAATAACTTCTTACTAGGTAGTATTACAACTATTAAAAATGTTAAGGTTCTCGGTTAAATAGGTTCTGAGAAAAATGTACCTAACTTGTGAAAACTTTAGTTTGTGGGAAAACTGTTTTAAAGTAGGCCAGTATCTTAGTACATGCCAGATCCATATTCTGGGTCATCCAGGTCTTCAACTCCTTCTCTCTCCCTTTTCCTGCTTTTGTTATCCATTGACAGTGGTTTTGGAGAGCAAAGCATGGCTTGTTTCCTACGCTCTTCGTCAATCTCGTTATTTTCAACGTGTTTATTCAAAAGGTTTATCATCGCCTACTGACGCCATGGCAACCACAGTCGAATATATGGACAGTTAAGTGTGGGAGAACGGTCACTTGATGATGGCGAGTGTGATGTAGCGATTAGTAAACAAGATACTCTTGACCTAGCCCACTTCACAGGATGCTGATATTAGCCGTGAAACTTGTGGAGTTGAAGCGAGATACTCAGCAGCAACTCAAGCTAATCTCAATCTTCACAGCTCTCAAATATGGCCGTCATGTCCTCACAAAATACACGTAGAATATCCGGGCCGCGAGATTGCAATTTCTAATTCACTTTTAGCATTAGAGAGCTGCATCTTGATTGGCTGTTCCGACGAAACACGACTGCACCAAGGGCTGTGATTAGTCAGCGTAGTTATAGAGTGGAACCTATCAGCGATGTCGTTCCAGATTTGAACAAAATATGTAATTCTCCCACTGTTTAAACTTCGTATTTTCTTGGTACCTTCTACCTGTTGAAATGCGCCTAGCAATAGTTGCATGATCATTGTTCCTAGGCCATAAATGTTTCCATATCTTCGTAAGTCAAGAAGTGCGGTGAATGGCAAGCTCATTTTTCGGCTCCGTGGTTGCCATTCATGCCTTTCAGGCCGTCGAAAATAAAATATTTTGAGCCACCTCCCATGTGCACACAATTCTTGATCGGGAGTGGATGATAAGCTACTTCCGCGTTCGTACAGAGTAAATGAGCTAATCAATGAAAAACATTCTGGTAATGATTCTTCTTGACTTAGGAATATACGGAAACACTTATGGCCTAGGAACAATGATGATGCTACTATTGCTTGGCGCATTACAACTTATATGGGTACCTAGGAAATAGGAAGTTAAAACAGCGGGAGTTCTACATATTTTCTTCAAACCTGGAACGACATCGCTGATAGGTTCCACCCTATAACTTCGCTGACTAATCACAGCCCTTGGTGCAGTCAGGTTTCGTCCGAATAGCCAATTAGGAAGATGTATTCTACTCCAATGCTAAAAGTGAACTAGAAATTGCAATCTCGCATCCGGGCCGGTGTCTAGTTTATTACGTTCGCTTGTAGGATGAACCCACGTCGTGTGGGTGTGCTCAAACTATCAACAATACAAACACGGGCACGCACGAACACATGAAGCTGCTGCATGACAGCCGAAACGTCGGGAATCAGTCACAGAGATAAGACGCGGTATCGTCCTAACCACGTTCATCAAGGCGGCTTCGGTGGCGTCGTTCGTAGCATTCTGAGCTTCTATGCCCAAGATCGTGGGTTCAAACCCGGCCTACAGCATCGGATTTTTAAGAGCGTTAAGAATCCCTCAGTAGGCCTATGCCTTTCTTGGAGAGGACTTAAAGCCGGCAGGCCCATGTCATAGATTTATGGCATGTAAAAGGACCTACCACTCTGTGAAGCTACATTTGTAGGTTACATTTGATTAGCACTCTATTAAGTTACAACATTCGCCTGTAGGAGCTGGTTGCGGTGGCATCTAGTAGCCAAGTTCACAGCTAGGTGTCGTTGAAGGTAGCATTTGCTAGTAAAAGTAGGAACTACTTGAACGTTTGCAGTCCTTACCTGAATCACAGATAACACACACTAAATACAACCATCACAGTAATTAACACCGGTTATCAGACAGATTCTTCACACACCCAAAATACACGGGGCTACATGACCGCGTTGTAGCGTTGTTATTTTTACTTGTTATTTTTTTTCTTTCTTTTTCTTTTGTTTTTGTATTTCTCTTGTGATGACCTATGAGGATATCTGAGTGGGCTTGTACTCAAGGCGAATGCTACGATAGTGCCTAGCCTTAACAAGTGCACACACACTTCATGAGGCACATTCAACACACAAACCATTTACAGTGTGATGTTTTATTATCAAACTAAAGGTTTCTCACATTGCATTGAATACCCTGTTATTAAAGAGGAACACCCTGTAGTAATTACGAGAGATAATGCTGATAATTAACTCGCCGCTATGATACCAGCACTGACCTCTTTCAAAGAGCCACAATGACACCCGGGCCATGGAAACTGAATAGGGCAATAAAGTAGCTTTTTATCATATCATTGTCCGGCAATATTCACAAGAAGGCGGAGCGTAATGGAGACATTAGGAGCATTAATGGAACAGTTCTATCCTGAGAGAAACCCTTTAAATAATAACGACTTGGCAGATATAGGTCTTATTTATAACTATGTTTACCTACCGAACACTAACAACGGGTCACGATCAATTTTGAAAATAGCCAACATACTAACCTTGGTATTGTACAGGAAGGCTTTCTCTGAATAGTGTTTACTAGCTGCCGCCACTTCATGTGTAAGATGAAATGCTTCCATGAAACAAACCCGATGTGCACCCCCATGTGTACATGTCAACATGTAGTCCTTTGTCCTCATATTATAAACTGTTTTTCGTAAGGTATTTACGCCACTGACACAAGTCAGATGGAAGCTAATAAATGTTTGTTTAAACGCGGTAATTTATTCAGCCATTTAATTTATTATTATTATTATTATTATTATTAATGCCATATTTTATTTTGGAGCTTTTTATTTAATTTTATAACCAATACACACCCGTGCACAGGGTTACGTGCGAAGACCTCAACGGAATCTGCAGCGGAGAAGATGGACTTCGGAACGGTGGAGATTGCGGAAGAGGCAACCCAGTACTCAGGGAATAGTATGAGTACAGCATCAATAGGCAGCGTCTGTTTCCCATGCTAGGGGCGGCCTGTATAATAGCTGGCAGTAGCTTCATAAAATCCCTTTGGGAGTGGCGACCCCATCGTAATAATAGCCTAAAATGGAAATGGCACTTCAAATGATTCGGAGAAGGTTAGGGCGTACCCTGCAGGCGACGCGCAGTTCTTTTGGTACTGGGGGAACTGGGAGAAATGGGCGACCAGTAACCGAAATTAAAGTGGGAATCATGAATGTCATGACCCTGACAGGCAAGGTGGAGGAGGTGGTAGACTTCATGGAGAGGGAGAATGTTGGATTGATGAGGCTGAGTGAAGTGAAATGGAAAGGTAAAGGAAGGAAGAAATTGAGGAAAGGATATACATTGTACTGGAGTGGTGGCCAAGAGGCAAAAAAATGGCGTGGGACTGATAACCTCGAACCAACTGGATGAGTATGTTGAAGTGGTCGAGTGTGTGAGTGACAGAATAATGAAAATTAGAATGAAGATGAAAAATGACGTGATGGACTTCATACAAGTGTATGCACCACAGACTGGAAACAGAGAAGAAGATATTGAAGTATTCCTGGAGGATGTAGAAAGAGTAATTTCAGCTGTAGAAGTGGTGATCATGGGAGATATGAATGCACAAGTCGGAAACGAGAGACAAGGAAAGGAAGAAGTCATTGGACCATATGGATATGGGAAAAAGAACCGGGAAGGAGAGGAACTAGTAAACTTTTGTGAAAGGAATGGACTGATAGTGGGTAATTCATGGTTTCGGAAGAAAAACAGCAGGAAAATTACGAGATATGGTTGGGGCGATAGAAGAACAAAATCAGTAATTGACTACTTTCTGGTGGAAAGGACTAATCGCAGAAAGCTGATAGATGTGACAGCTTTACCAGGAGAAGCATTCGATGGGGACCATAGAGCTGTGGTGGCAAAATTTAGATGGGAAAATTTGAAAACCTAAAGGAGATCAGAGAAAGTAAAATAAAAGTATGGAAATTGAAAGACAAAACTGTACAGGAAGATTTTTAGGAGAGATTGAAGCAACAAATCCCAGTTACTGAAGTGGAAAATATAGAAGAGGAATGGTCCCACTTTAAAAAGGCATTTGTTGGTGCAGCAGAGAGTGCTTGTGGTAGGACGTCAACAAGAGTGAAAGAGAAGGAGACACCATGTTGGAATGAGGAAGTGAGGAAAGCAGTGAAAGAAAAGAAGTCTGCATGGAAAGAATGGAACCGAGATCAAACAGAAGAAAGCAAAAGGAAGTATCACGACAGCAAACGGAGGTGTAAGAAAGTGGTAGGAGAAGAAAAGAAGAAAGGTTGGGAAGAATTTACACGAAGAATGGAAAAAGATGTAAGTGGCAGTAAAAGGATGCTGTATGGGCTTGTAAGAAGTAAGAGGAAAGAAAGAGTTACCACAAAGCTGGTGAAAAAGGAAGATGGAAAGTTGTTAACACACCCAGAAGAGATAAAGGGACGATGGAAGGAGTATTTCGATAAGCTATTGAATGTGAGGAATTGTACTGGTGAGATGGAAGTGACACAACCTGACGACTCTATAACAGAAGATGATATAACAATGCTAGAGGTGGAATTAGCAGTACATAAAATGAAGATGGGAAAAGCAACAGGGGTGGATGAAATGAGTGTAGAAATGATAAAGGCTGCTGGACCTGTTGGTGTGCAATGGTTGTATCGACTGATAAAGTGTGTGAGGAAACGGAAATGTGTACCAGAAGACTGGGAGAAAGGGCTAATAATACCAGTGTTTAAGAAGGGGGACAAGAAGGTGTGTGATAACTATAGAGGGACCACCCTCTTATCACAGACATTTAAAAATACTGGAAAGGATATTAGAAAGAAGAATGAGAAGAAAGGTGGAAGGAGAGTTGCAAGAGGAACAGTATGGCTTCAGGAGTAGAAGATCCACAGTGGACCCAATCTTTAGCTTGAGGCAAGTGATGGAAAAGAACTGGGAATATGGAGAGGATTTGATCATGACTTTCATAGATCTAGAAAAGGCATATGATAGTGTCCCAAGAGAGAAGGTATGGGAAACCATGGTTAAGAAGAGACTGGGAAGAGAAATGTTGGAAATGGTGCAAGCAATGTACAACAACTGTGTTAGCAGGGTACTGACCCCAGTTGGAAAGACAGATTGGTTTAGGAACAAGACTGGACTAAGACAGGGGAGTGTGCTGTCACCTCTCTTGTTCATAATGGTGATGGATGAAATTGTAAAGGAAACAAAGGAAGCATATGGTCATAAAGAAATGAAGTTAGTTATTTGCAGATGATATTGTGGTCTGGGGAAGGAACACCGATGAAGTGCAAAAACAACTAGATGCACTGAACGAAAATATTCAGAAGTACTGCCCCCGTAAATTGAATTATACTGAGACCACGGTGGCTGTATTGGCATATGTGAATAAAGCTATGGCCGTCATAGTTGTGACGTGTATATTCTTGACGTAGGCACGGATGACGCAGACTTCATGCAAGTAGGCTGGATGAGCTGAGATTCTTGGTGACGTCATGATTTTGTTCGAGAAGTATCTGAGATTTACGACGCAGTCGCAGGGAAACAAGGAATTGTGCTGAGGAAGAAGTTACGCTATTAGAGGAGAGGCTCGAACCAATGAATGATAGTTTGGAGGGAGACGGAGATTACTGAAACTACCATATTTAATTACTTTTGGCATGCAGAATTGTGGAAAACTATTTTCAGTTATGGCATTGATTTGGAATTTTGAAGAAATTAATTATGAGTTTTTGAAATTTGAAAATCCGTCAAGTATAGCCAAAGTTAGAACTTCTAGCAATGACGGAGGAACAAGCTATGGAAGGGATGGATACGCCCCTTAAGAAGTTGATAAAAGGCCTTGCACAGCAGAGAGGAAGCTCTCATGGCTCAGCTTTCTGATTCTCATATTGTCAGACTTCGAGTTCTGAAGTGAAGCAAGTCATCATTAGCACGTGTGGCAGAGCCCACAGCATCGAACAAGCACTGAGCGTGCAGCAGTACAATTTTACGGTTACTGAAACTAGGCGAAGTTGGAGCGCACACATAAACGAGTCTACAAGATTATCTATCAAGAGTTAGCTACTGCATTTATGCTAATTCAATTGTGCATTACAATATTGAGGCGTGTACGAAAGTTGAACATTTTCACTATTATATTTTGGAAGATATTCGCATTTTAAGACTGCAGACAAAAGTGATTTTCTCGACACCTGAGAAGCACTTTTATAATACCACATTCTACGCTACGGCTGACACTTGTATTGCAACCGTGATACTGAAGATTACATTTGGTGATACAACGCTACATTCTACAATGGAACTATATAATCTGGCAGTACTTTCGACTATTATTATAACGGAAGTGGAGATGAAGGACTAAAACTTTAATGCAATTGGGACATATATCGATGGAGTGAAATAGCAGCATGGAACTTCTTTAATCGTCATTCTACAAAAGCGAGCATGTAGTGAACATCCAACTACACTCATGCATCGTAATCCATCGCTGAATTACATCAAATGGCAGTGGAAATATCTTCATACTCCACAATTATGAACATTTCTGCGGAAATTATTGCAATACACTTCATGGCGAATTTCTACCAGAACTTCAGGGAACTATCAAGAGAGGCCAGGGTGGACCCGGCTCACAAAGAAGAGTTTTGCCAGAAGGATGTCTATCGTTTACACGGAGCAGTGCTATTTCCGGAGGAGGAAACTGTTCTATTCTCCGAGGGCGCAGGTTCCAGGTTCGAGGTCGGAGCACATCTTTACGGTGGTGAAATGGAACCAACAGCAGTCTTCTTTGGAAATTTTCCTCTAGAACTTCAATCAACAGATAAGGTAGTCGTGAACGTTTCTTGTTTTATTTGAGCCATTTAGCGATATCTGAGCAACCATTTTTCTCATATTTTCTGTCCCATATATTTTGCCCCATATTCTTGCTTGATATTTCTGTACTCAGTACACTTTGCTGATTTATGCCTTTTTCTACGATTTATTGAGACATTATTATGTCATTTGCATATTTATATAATTTTGGAACAGTTGAGACTGATAATATATATTCTTTCAGTAATTTGCATATTTTTGTAGTCACGATTTGACTGTAAAGTTAACGATTCTCTATGGCAAATTTGAATTCAGACATCGTGTCATTTTATTAAAGTAATTCTTTTCAGTAAATTACTTTGTCCAATTTTCTGTCATCCTCAAGAAAGAATAATGATTAAAAGATTTTAGAGCGTTAAAATCTACTACTTTATCGACGATCTTGGAAATACTAGTCGTTTTATGAACATGATTGCAACATAGACATTTATCGTCAATTCTGAAATACTGTTGCATTATAGACAATTTTATGAAATATGAACTTTGAGTACGATTTATTGAGTACACTATAGTAATGAACATTTGATAGGAGTTTTCACAATTCTAGATTGGAACAATAATGTTTGCATTCCACAGTCTAATTGTATTCTATTCGAATATTTATGCAGTTTAGATTAACTTTGATTGAAGATAGTATTTTTATACTGCGATACTTTGATGATATTAATCTCAATTTTGATAGACCAGGGAGGCGTGTCTAATCGTATTTGCTATTAAATTTATTTGTGATTGGCAAATTTTTACTTCATATCGATTCATGAATGAAACCCACGAAGGTTAAATAAATAACAGTTTTTGATACAATTGATGAATATAAGAATTTTTAAAGAGGAACTATGGATGTATAATCGTTAGTTCAGTGGACGTGTAAAAGTCGCTGATGAATAATGCCCTGTAATAAGTGAAGGAGGTTCCCACAGTAATATTGATGAAGATGATGAATTTATAAGTGGAGGTTTTTTGTAAGTATTGTGGAAGATTTTGATGCCACATATAATGAGATATATGATGAATTATGGGCCAATTTTTGTGCATTTTTGTACATTTTGAGCGAAGTATTTTTCCGCTGAGTGTATTGTCCAGGTCCTTTGAAAATTATTCATGTGATGTTACTGTTAAAATTAACATGAGTGTTTAAATAATTTGAGATAAAGATTTTGAATGGAGGTTACCGTCACAAATAATAATTATTATTAAATCTTATTAAACCTGAATATAAAATTTAAATATAACTAACCTTCATTGGTCGATTATATCACCACGATTTAAGTAATTATCTACCGGATAAACGTGTGGTTTAATGTATTTCTAATATAAATAATATAAATAATGTATATAACTATGTAAATATCTTTAATAATAATTTGAAACGAACGGGATTAATAGAGGCGTGTATAAATTTTTCAATTGTCGTTTGACAATGTTATAAACAATTTAAAATGTTATAAATAATTAATGATTTTTTTGTTATAAACATTAAGCGTTTTCGTTATTATACTCTAAACGCTAGTTCAACAATTGGATTATACAATTAAACAAGATTTGGGATTATTAGAGTAATCCATTGATATTTGAACGGAGCATTTAAAAGATTTGCGTGATAATATTTGAGTTGAGATGTGAACATTTAAAGTGTTGAAAAGGAGCTAGGCTCTGAGGTAACTAGCATATGCTAACATTGGCTGGACAGGTGCGTCCATTTGACGAAGCAAGCATGCGACACGGTGCAGGGTGTATCGCAGGTGGCCAGATAACTGAATGATAGAGGCCAAGGTCATCTACATAGCAGCCTTGCGGTTATAAATAAAATGTGAAGTTCATGAAAAAGGAAACAAATGCTATATGTCTCGTCCCAGCTCCCTTATCCACTCCAAAGTGCATTATTATTATTACGTTCTTTTGAGCTAGAGAAAGCTGAAATTTTGTATGTGAAGTCTACTAGTCCTACAGGAGGACATGTTACATTGACAATGGCTTCTGATTGCCACGTATATTTTGTTGTTGAATTTTGTTAAATTTTCTTTATGTGAAATAAATTATTGTGCAGTTTAAATTTTCTTGTTTCGTCTTGGTTCATTTTAAATATCGTGGTGGAGGTTATTGTGAGGGCATACTTTTAAGTGATCCAGTTGAAAACCCAGACCCGAGATTAAATTGAATAGGTAAGTAAAAGGTAAGTATGAACCCCGTTTATTTTGGTGTGTTCCACAATAATTTCTTGTTAACTACTGTGCTCTAATCTCGGTAGTATCTGTCAGTGCCATTTTCATTGATGTAGCTGTGCCGGTGCGATTGATTATTGGCAATCCGATTGACGGGGCGGATATCTGACAGCCTACTATCCGGATTATCGGGGACAGTACGGCTTGAAAATCAGTATAGAGAAAAGCAAGACCATGGTGATGACAAGAGGGGAAAGACAAGGAAAGGGCACTGTGAAAATTGGAAGTTAGAGTTTGGAAATTGTGGACACGTTCAAATACCTAGGAAGTGAATTGATGCAAACTGGTAGGTTGGACATGGAGTTTGGCAGGAGGGTACAGCAGAGCAATGCATTATATCAAAGTGTAGGAAAACTTGTTTGGGATAAGGAAGTACCAAGGAAAAGCAAGGAGGTAATGTATAAAGTGTATTATGTTCCCATATTAACTTATGCAGCTGAGACTTGGACCCTGACAAGCAGGCAAGAGAGTAGAATCCAAGCCAGTGAAATGAAATTCCTAAGAAGTATGATAGGAAAGACAAGGAAAGACAGAGTGAGGAATGAAGATGTTAGGAAGGAAGTTGGGATGGGAAAACTAAATGAGAGAATTGAGAAGAATAAACTAAGGTGGTTTGGACATGTAAAGAGGATGGAGGAAAAAGAAAACCAAGACAGATGCTGGAGGCGAAGTGCAAGGGTAAGAGAGCAAGAGGAAGACCTAGAACAAGGTGGATTGATTCAGTGAAGAACAGCGTAAGAAAAAGAAATCTGGACTGGGACAAGATCGTGGAAGAAGAATGGTGGAAGGAAAGAGGAAAGTGGAGAAGTGCCATAAATACCCCGACCCGGCAGGAGCTGGATAAGGGGAAATGATGATGATGCTTTATAACCAATACAGATAGGTTTTCTATATATTAGAAAACACTATCAATCGGATGATGCCGATAACCATTATCCCAGTAAATTATTTGATTGCGGAGAGGTCGAATTTTATATTCAGTTAAGGCATAGTAGAGAGTTTTGCGTCATCGGGAAGTACGGATCCAAGAATAGCCGTAGTGAACAACAACGTGATGTCGCAACAAGTGCGTGGGAACTTCTTCTACAATGCGGTTTATTGAAAAGGCGATATGTATTGAAACGGAAATTGTACAGCAAAGCATCGCTGCAAGAGCAATCACTTTAAAGGCGGGAAGAAGCGCGTGGGGTATCAGCCAATCTGAGGAGGCCGGCCCACATCCAGCTGTGTTAGGAGGCATGAAGACGCACGATGATTGGTCATCAGGCAAGGCAGGAGCTTGAGGAGTGGAACGTTGGAAGGGGTAGCGTGCCGAGTGCATATAGTGAGCGCGCTGCGTGAAGAGACGACTAACTTGATAACTTTTGTACGAAATGGACTTATTCATTACTTTGGTTCCGTAAGGGACGGACCGTTACTTTGAATATTATTATCTTCGCAATCGTCTCCGGACTTATTTCTTGTGTTCCATGGTGAACGACATTTTACTGGTACACTCCACTGACCAATTCGTCATGGGCATTATACGAGCTGTTGCGAATAGGCAGACCGTATAAGTGGCTTTGGGATTTAGATCCACCACTAACAGTATTCAAACTTTCTTATTATTCGCTAATCCGTCAAGAAACGAAGAAGATGAAGCCGACCAGGAATCTACAGCAATCTCTCTTGAAGCAACAAATACGAGGGAGAAAATATCTCCAATGGTGAGCGGAACTGACGCATACATACGCTATCTCTCTCTTTTCATTCTTTTCATCGTAAATTCAGTAACTTCATACGACTCCAATTTCAAGTAATATTCAGGTGGTAACGGTAAAATCTTTAAGCTCCATTAATTATTATTATTAAATATACCACAGTCTTGTTTTTATTATTAAACTCATGTTATTCAACATGCAATCTTTAATTCCAGTAGGTAGCTTTATATATAAGACAAATCCTTCTCCCAATGCAAATTTTATCAGGATTAATGATGCAATCATACCTCGGTCTGATTTCGAAGAGTATCTCATGTGTTCTAGGCAAGCTAGGGGTTGATATAAATATAAATTTTAGGTTTCAACTTGATGTTTGCTCCTTGGCGCCCAATTACTAAATCAATCTTAGACGTAGAAGTTATAGGTAAGAACCCGTCAGGAAAGCGTTACAATGCCATAACCGAAATAGTCGCCATCCTCATCAATGTTCAACCGTGGGTCTCAACTCCTCCGATATCAGAAATTCTAAAGCAATTAGACCGTATCTGTTGAATAGGCTGCTGCTTATTGACCCGTGTGAATGGTGATGGATGGTAGGACGTATGGCTGAGCTAGGTTTGCGACATTGTGGTTATTATTGTCGGCTTCGGTAGCATGATCGTGGGTTCAAACCCGCCCGAAGTCATCGGAATTTTTAGAGCTTTAAAATCCCTCAGTATGCCTTCTTTCGGAGAGAAGTAAAGCCGATGGTCCCATGTCATAACTGGTACTGTGTAGGTTATTTGGTTACAGACACTCTAACAAATTCCAGCGTTTACCGCCAGGTGTCAGTGACAGTGGCATCTAGTAGCCAAAGTTAGAACTACTTGGAGCCTACGGGCGTTCAATTATAATAACCTGCTATGGCCATTGGTTGCAATTCATATGGAAAATATTATTATTATTATTATTATTATTGTTTATTTTGCGCATGCGCTTACACATTCTCAGCATTTCCCGGAAAGGAAACATTTACAATCCCTGATAACGTACATACAGTAGTCTATCATAAGGAGCAAATTCTTGGTGACGGCAATCAGTGGTAGCTTTCCCCTTAGGCCCGATCGCCCAAGAACAGCCTTACTACGCGACGCGACACATAGAAAGTATCCCTCCCTATGTTATTCTGCTAAGGTCCCATTAACACCAACCTACACATATGGGGTACCTACAGGTTCAGCATAACCCAATGCGTAAGCGAAACGCACTCACTTACTCTTTAAATGCCTCACAATTAAATAAATACCTTAAAACATGTATATTTACAATGTAATAATGAAAGAATGCAACACGGTAACCATGGTAACAGAATCTCACAGGTCCATCTATTTCTGTAAGACGCAATGCAATTCCAATTATTACATTACTGTGAAAGTTTCCATAAGGTTAACACTGAACCAAATTAAGCTGTAAAATTCATCAATACATATAGTATAATGCACTCTAGAAATTTTTCACGCAATTTTCACGAGTGAGTGTGGTACGAAAGGTCTTTTTCACCCGACTATAAATGGTCTCCGAAAACCACATTTAAAGGCCCTTAAATTAACAGTGTCTGTGATATTCCCAGAAAACTAACTTCGCTCTGATATACCTATGAAGGAATGACATACCCCTAACCACTGCACCAGTAGCTGAATTGATAAAGTCTGATTATTCATACCAAGGATAAATCAGTCATAGAATTCATGATTGAGATTTTACTAAGTGTACACTTTACAACTAGAATATTCGCGGGTGAAGCCACGACGGGTAATGCTAGTTTTAATTATTATTATTAATATTATTATTATTATTATTATTATTATTATTGTTATTGTTATTCATATGCCACATTCATTACATACGCACCGGTAATTTACTCTTTATTGATCATCATAATGAACTTGTAAGGCATTCATTGTGTTTCATATGTACTGGTAGCACATTGCGTGGTTAAGTGTATGAAAGTCTTAACTTCACCACTACTGAACACATATAGAGGGTGTCGCAAAATAACGTCGACAAACTGTGGCCAGAGGTTCCGGCCCTTATCTGAAGCAACTTGAGATAGGACACTTATGCCCGGAAACGAACCGTTAAAAATATATGCGACGTTAAACTGTTAACGAGGCAAATCCGCAACACTGCGTCGAGAAAGTGCAACTTTTTCTAGTGTTTCCGTTCCGTACCAGCCGCCAAGGAATGGCGCCACTTCCCATCAGGTGAACTAGCTCAATGGCAATGGGAAAATTATGATAAGAAAAAACTTGCCCTGGCTCTGATTCGAACCGCTACCAAATGACCCGTTTCAAGGAACACGCCGTGCCGTGGCATTCCTTCGCGGCTGGTACGGAACGGAAACATTAGAAAAAGTCACACTTTGTCGGCGCGGTGTTGCCGATTTGCATCGTTAAAAGTTCAACGTCGCACAGATTTTTAACGGTTCGTAAGTGTGCTATCTCAGGTTGCCTGAGATAAGGGCCGGAACCTCTGGTTTCAGCTTGTCGACGTAATTTTGCGACACCCTGTATTAAATTAATCTGCGTATTCTGTGACCGAAAATGTGAACGCTACCATGCGATTACTCACTAAGTCAATCACAAACAGAGCAGTCTACTAGAAATGTAGGACACTGTACAATATGAGATTCCCCAACAGTCGTTTATCTTGCACACGTCACAGCTCACACAGATATTAATTATGTTTTAATTAAACTCACATTCATATCAGAGGCTTGGTCTTCAGATTCATTTCCAGAGCTTATTGCCTCACCGGAATGTTGGTGATGCATAATAAAAAAAAGTCCTCTCGGCACGCCGGAAGGCGGAGGTAGATTTCACCGGACAAACTTGGGGATAGGCGAAAATAGGCAGAATATGCAGGTTTTCGTAGAAGGATCAGACCTCATTTATTGCGAGAAGGTATTTTATAATTGGAGCTTAATTAACTTTGTTTTTCGTCATTTTATGCTTATTTTAAACATTTTATTGTCTTATGGGAACGGTAACCTTCTTGTCATTTGGGGTCCATTTTTAGCCTACTTTCGATTTTTGCAAAAAATGAAAGTAGACTTATGAGATCAACACAGGGCGAAAAAAGTGTGTCTGTCTGTGTGTGTGTATGTGTGTGTGTGAGTCTGTGTGTGTGTGTGTGTGTGTGTGAGTCTGTGTGTGTGTGTGTGTCTGTGTGTGTGTGAGTGTGTGTACTCTGAATGTCTGTCCCCCCCTATCAATTCGAACACGGTGAATGCGAATTGAACGAAATTTGGTACAAAGGTAGCACTAGCAAAGGACACCTCAGTGTCATGTTTTATATCGCCGCCATCTTGACGGAAACGTAATGGCGGCCACACAAATGTTCAAAGCTTAAATCAAATTACGACTAACCTAATCATCCGATCTCTACCAAATTTTGCAACAACATACCTCTATGGGGGGAGCATCTTTTGACCAAACCAATAGGCCATCAGCGTAATAGTTTGCGGATGGCGGCCATCTTTGTGTGAAAATCGATTCCCCCTATTAATTCAAACACGGTGCAACCGAATGGAACGAAATTTGGTACAGAGGTAGTACTAACAAAAGGCACCTCAGTGTCATATCTTATATCGCCGCCATCTTGATGGAAACGTAATGGCGGCCACACAAATGTTCAAAGCTTAAATCAAATTACGACTAACCTAATCATCCGATCTCTACCAAATTTTGCAACGACATACCTTAATGGGGGGAGCATCCTTTGACCAAACTAATAGGTCATCAGCGTAATAGTTTGCGGATGGCGGCCATCTTTGTGTGAAAATTGATTCTCCCTATTAATTCGAACACGGTGCAACCGAATGGAACGAAATTTGGTACAGAGGTAGTACTAACAAAAGGCACCTCAGTGTCATGTTTTATATCGCTGCCATCTTGACGGAAACGTAATGGCGGCCACACAAATGTTCAAAGCTTAAATCAAATTACGATTAACCTAATCATCCGATCTCTACCAAATTTTGCAACAACATACCGTTATAGAGGAAGCATCCTTTGACCAAATAACTAGGTCATTAGCCTAATAGTTTGCGGATGGCGGCCATCTTTGTGTGAAAATCAATTCCCCCTATTAATTCAAACACGGTGAAACCAAATGGAACGAAATTTGGTACAGAGGTAGCACTAGCAAAGGGCACCTCAGTGTCATGTTTTATATCGCCGCCATCTTGACAGAAACGTAATGGCGGCCACAGAAATGTTCAAAGCTTAAGTTAAATTACGACTAACATAACCATCCGATCTCTACCAAACTTTGCAACAACATTCCTTTATGGAGGGAGCATCCTTTGACCATTCTAACAGGTTATTAGCGTAATAGTTTGCGGGTGGCGGCCATCTTTATGTCAAAATTGATTCCCCCTATTAATTCGAACACGGTGGAACCAAATGGAACGAAATTTGGTACAGAGGTAGCACTAGCAAGGGGCACCTCAGTGTCATGTTTTATATCGCCGCCATCTTGACTGAAACGCAATGGCGGCCACACGAATGTTCAAAGCTTAAATCAAATTACGATTAACCTAATCATTCGATCTCTACCAAATTTTGCAACTACATACCTTTATAGAGGGAGCATCCTTTGACCAATCTAATAGGTCATTCGCCTAATAGTTTGCGGATGGCGGCCATCTTTGTGTCAAAATCGATTCCCCCTATTAATTCAAACACGGTGAAACCGAATGGAACGAAATTTGGTACAGAGATAGCACTAGCAAAGGGCATCTCAGTGTCATGATTTATATCGCCGCCATATTGACAGAAACGTAATGGCGGCCACACAAATGTTTAAAGCTTAAATGAAATTACGACTAACATAACCCTCCTATATCTACCAAACGTTGCAACAACATACCTTTATGGAGGGAGCATCTTTTGACCAATCTAATAGGCCATTAGCCTAATAGTTTGCGGATGGCGGCCATCTTTATGTCAAAATTGATTCCCCCTATTAAATCGAACACGGTGGAACCGAATGAACGAAATTTGGTACAGAGGTAGCACTAGGAAAGGGCACCTCAGTGTCATGTTTTATATCGCCGCCATCTTGACGGAAACGTAATGGCGGCCACACAAATGTTCAAAGCTTAAATCAAATACGATTAGCCTAATCATCCGATCTCTATCAAATTTAGCAACAACATACCTTTATGGAGGGAGCATCCTTTGACCAAAATAATAGGTCATCAGCCTAATATTTTGCGGATGGCGGCCATCTTTGTGTGATAATCGATTCCCCTTATCAATTCGAACACGGTGAAACCGAATGGAACGAAATTTGGTACAGAGGTAGCACTAGCAAAGGGCACCTCAGTGTCATGTTTTATATCACCGCTATCTCGACGGAAACGTAATCGCGGCCACCCAAATATTAAAAGCTAAAATGTAATTTCGACCAACCTAATAATCTAGTCTCTACCAAATTTTGCAACACCATATCTTTATGTGGGAAACATATTCAGACCATACTGCAAGAACATCAGCCCAATAGTTTGCAGATGGTGGCCAAGTATGTGTGCAAATCGATTCCCCCTATCAATTCAAACACAGTGAAACCGAATTGAACGAAATTTGATACAGAGGTAGCACTAGCAAAGGGCACCTCATATTCATGTTTAATATCCCTATAGCACGTTGTATTTCAACAAGCTACTACAATCAACTTTCAATCATACTCCTTGAAAAGGACAAAGAGTTATAACAATACCCATGCATTTAGGAGAAAGTAGGCTATTTGTTCTTTACTGAACATCTTGTTATACTTGTGGTCACACTGTCCTTATGCAAGGTTTCGACACTGATGTGTAACTATGTAACGGTCTGTTACTTCTTCACGCAAAATTATATCTCCCGCAGAGATTTTGGTTGGTTCCTCAGTTTAGGGGCTGCGACAACGCGGTCATGTAACCCCGTGTACTTAGGGATGGCTGTATTAGTCTGTAATTCAGGTAAGGACTGCAGACGGTCAATTTCAAGCAGTAGTTCCTAATGTTGCTACCAGGTACTACCGTCAACGACACCTACCTGTGAACTTGGCTACTAGATGCCACCGCAGCCAGCAACTCGCAACGAACGTTGGAAATTCCCCTCCAAAGGAAAGCATACTGAGGGATTTTTAGCGCTGTTAGAAAATCCGACGACTTTGGCCGGCTTTGAACTCGCGACCTTGGGCATAGACATTCAGCATGCTTGCTACCAGTTACGTCGCCGAAGCCGCTTCACACTTAGTCAGATGGAATTCTGAATATGATCTCGTGCAAGTGCGTTATCTTGGCAACGTCTGATGGCTCATCCCTCATCAATTTAGTAGTGTTGCCATGGCAACCACTGATAGCTCTTGGCATTTTCTTATAATTCCGAAATCATTTTTCTCATCCCTTGGCATAATGGTGGGTCATATCAAAAATTCATTCAGACAAAATTTTAGGTAATTATTAGGGGAATATTGTCCATTTTGTACGGTTTTGATATTGTGCCTATTAAGAGAGATATGATTAATGTTTCCCGAATAACCCACTTTTTCCCACCCCTTTGGTCAATGGTTGGTGCTATAAAAAAAACTCTTCGAACATAAATTTTTGGGCTTTATCCGACACATAGTATGAACGTTGAACGGATTCGATATTTCTCATATTAAGAGAGTTATAGCAATATTTCACTTTTTCGAAAAAAAAAAGCCCCCCCATTTTCACCCCCTTCGACCGATTTAGCCCAGTAACGAACTCGGCCGAGATTTTATAGGTATACATATTCGGTAAAATATTCAAAGTGATTGGTGCAAAATTACGGCAGTTATCGTGTCCACAAGAAACTGATATGCATATGTACATACACATATACATACATAAATTATATATAAACTTTTGAACTGACGGTGGTTTTGGGGTCTGGGGGATGTGAAACGCGAAGATATGTCGAAATTTTCCGGAAGTCGAAACATGGTACCCATTGCAATAGTTAGCTTTCTAATGAAATCTACCTCTGGTTGGTTCCTCAGTTTAGGGGCTGCGACAACGCGGTCATCTAACCCCGTGTACTTTGGGTGAGTGTAGAATCTGTCTGATAAACGGTGTGAATTGTAATGGCTGTAGTAGTCTTAATTCAGGTAAGGACTAAAGACGGTCAATTTCAAGCAGTAGTTCCTAATGTTGCTACCAGGTACTACCGTCAACGACACCTAGCTGTGAACTTGGCTACTAGATGCCACCCCAACCAGCAACTCGCAACGAACGTTGGAACTTCCCCTCCAAAGGAAAGCATACTGAGGTATTTTAGCTCTCTTAGAAAATCCGACGACTTTGGCCGGCTTTGAAACCGCGACCTTGGGCATAGACATTCTGCATGCTACCAGTTACGTCACCGAAGCCGCTTCCCACTTAGATGAAAATACTGAATCTGATCTCGTGCAAGTACGTTGTCATGGCAACGTCTGATGGCTCATCCCTCATCAATTTAGTAGTGTTGCCATGGCAACCTCTGATAGCTCTTGGCATTTTCTTATAATTCCGAAATCATTTTTCTCATCCCTTGGCATAATGGTGGGTCATATCAAAAATTCTTTCAGACAAAAGTTTTAGGTAATTATTAGGGGAATATTGTCCATTTTGTACGGTTTTGATATTGTGCCTATTAAGAGAGATATGATTAATGTTTCCCGAAAAACCCACTTTTTCCCACCCCTTTGGTCAATGGTTGGTGCTATAAAAAAAACTCTTCGAACATAAATTTTTGGGCTTTATCCGACACATAGTATGAACGTTGAACGGATTCGATATTTCACATATTAAGAGAGTTATAGCAATATTTCACTTTTTCAAAAAAAGCCCCCCATTTTCACCCCCTTCTACCGATTTAGCCCAGTAACGAACTCGACCGAGATTTTATAGGTATACATATTCGGTAAAAATTGATTGGTGAAAAATTACGGCAGTTATCGTGTCCACAAGAAACTGATATATATATATATATATATACTTTTGAACTGACGGTGGTTTTGGGGTCTGGGGGATGTGAAACGCGAAGATATGTCGAAATTTTCCGGAAGTCGAAACATGGTAGCCTACCCATTGCAATAGTTAGATTTCTAATGAAATCTACCTCTGGTTGGTTCCTCAGTTTAGGGGCTGCGACAACGCGGTCATCTAACCCCGTGTACTTTGGGTGAGTGTAGAATCTGTCTGATAAACGGTGTGAATTGTAATGGATGTATTAGTCTGTAATTCAGGTAAGGACTGCAGACGGTCAATTTCAAGCAGTAGTTCCTAATGTTGCTATCAGGTACTACCGTCAATGACACCTAGCTGTGAACTTGGCTACTAGATGCCACCCCAACCAGCAACTCGTAACGAACGTTGGAACTTCCCCTCCAAAGGAAAGCATACTGAGGGATTTTAGCGCTCTTAGAAAATCCGACGACTTCGGCCGGCTTTGAAACCGCGACCTTGGGCATAGACATTCTGCATGCTACCAGTTACGTCACCGAAGCCGCTTCCCACTTAGTCAGATGTCAAAGTCAACCCCTGGCACCATCCAGCCCATGACGGGCTAAGGCCGACCAAGCGACCGCTGCCCAGCCATTTGGACTGCAGATATTGGGGTGACGCGTGATCAGCGCGTCAGGTCCCCTCGGCCGTTAATATTGGTATTCGTGATCGGGGTGCTGTCTCACTGTCAGACAGCTACTCAATTGTCCTCACGAGGCTGAGTGCACCTCGTTCCAACCCTCACGTCAGTTTTAAAATCCCTGACGGAGCCGGGGATCGAACCCGGGGCCTCCGGGTGAGAGGCAGGCGCGCTACCCCAACACCACGGGGCCGGCTTAGTCAGATGGAAATACTGAATCTGATCTCGTACAAGTGCATTGTCGTGGCAACGGCTCATCCCTCATCAATTTAGTAGTGTTGCCATGGCAACCTCTGATAGCTCTTGGCATTTTCTTATAATTCCGAAATCATTTTTCTCATCCCTTGGCGTAATGGTGGGTCATATCAAAAATTCTTTCAGACAAAAGTTTTAGGTAATTATTAGGGTAATATTGTCCATTTTGTACGGTTTTGATATTGTGCCTATTAAGAGAGATATGAATAATGTTTCCCGAAAAACCCACTTTTTTCCACCCCTTTGGTCAATGGTTGGTGCTATCAAAAAACTTATTTGACATAAATTGTTGGCCCGTATCCGACACATATTATGAACTTTGAATGGATTCGATATTTCACGTATTAAGAGAGTTATAGTGAAATTTCAATTTTTCGAAAAAAGACCCCCATTTTCACCCCCTTCGACCGATTTTGCCCATTAACGAACTTGACCGATATTTTATAGGGATACATATTATGTAAAATATTCAAAGTGATTTGTGCAAAATTACGGCAGTTATCGTGTCCACAAGAAACTGATATACATACATAAATTATATATAAACTTTTGAACTGACGGTGGTTTTGGGGTCTGGGGGATGTGAAACGCGAAGATATGTCGAAATTTTCCGGAAGTCGAAACATGGGACCCATTGCAATAGTTAGCTTTCTAATGAAATCTACCTAATACGAGCCTTACTGTAGTGGCATATGATGTGTAACATCTGACATAGAAGAAACCTCACGTGAAATTGTTGATACTCCGGTATTTTATAATAGTATTGGCACAAATATTAATCTATTGTAAAAGAGTGTGTTTTACAGATATTGTAGTTTATAATACGGAACTCATTTTATTAGATGATTTGTAGCTTCCACAAGCACTAGCCTAAATAAAGAATACGATATGGATCAACTAGATTAATAGACGCGACACCGCTCATAACCTTAAAATCCCTATAAATAGGCCAACTTGCGAGTAAATGCAATGTGCAACGCAGTAGATCATGAAAGGCTTGCCCAGTTCCCGGGCCACTTGATTCACAGACCAACACGTAATTTCATATGAGTTCTGTTAAAATGAGTCATAGTGATATGATTAGCAGCAGAGTATCAAGAAGGCTGTGCGAGAGCAATCAAGAAGGCAGTGCGAGAGTAGAAATATCAAGTAGGAAGTGAAGAAAAAAAAGAGTCTTGGAATCGTTAAGTGTTATTAGTGTGTAAATAAAAACGATTTTTGTGTGTTGATGAATGTTCAGGAGGGATACGATACAGCTGGCAATGCGACTTACACACTTCTGTCCGATCCACTTCCGTCCCTTTTTTCAAAATCACTCCCACAAAAATATCCAGCAATCGAGTGGAAAGATGTTACCACATCAATAATGATGGCCCGTCCATTAGGCCAAGGACCTGCATCATGACGGATGACATCCTCACTCTCATTGCTTGAGGCCATGGGGCAATACTCCAAGTTCGTTATTCATGTCAGTATACTCTGTAAGCTGCCAGAATGGATTGACACTTCTTGCCTCGCCATGTCGTCTGAGAACGAGGTTGCCAAACTGTACAAACAGCTGAGCAGGCACTAAATCACGTTGGCTGTGATATTGCAACGCAGAGTATTATGACATCAACTATGCGAACATGGATTGGTCAAGAGGCAGAGGGGTGATGACTGACGTGGAACTTCCGGCCAAATGTCAATACCATTCTGGCAGATCACTGAGTATAAGGAGATACTCAATTGTCCTCATAAGACTGATTGCATCCACTCCAGCTCTCAGGTCAGTCTTAAATTCTCTGGCGCAGTCTGAGAGCCTCTTGCGCGTACTCCATGGTCACGAAGAAATAAAATTGATAATAAGATTAATAATAATAAACAAATGCGTCTTTAGCCTATTTACATTTTATGAAAAAATAGGCTTATGAGATCACCTTTTGTCCGTGTGTCTGTGTGTGTGTGTGTGTGTGTGTGTGTGTCTAATAACTCCTAAACGGCAGGAGCGATATCAATGAAACTCGGTAAGATCATTGCATGATTCTGGCCGACCCCGACCGTGCCCTTCAAATTTTATTGTCTCTCACCAATCCAACATGGCGGCTGTGCAAATTATTTCACCAGCATTCAGTATCTCCGAAACTATTACTGATATCACTCTCAAAGTGTGTAGGGTGATAAAGGACACTACTAGAAGTTCACCTATGAGACTTTCCAAAACCTGGTAACTACAAAACCAACCAAGCGGTCAAGCAAATTTGAGACTTTCAAGTAGACTTTTCTCGCGATTTAACTATCCAAACGTAATAAAACTTGCTACAGCAAATGTTTATACACGTTATAATGCACCGGGGTCTAAGTTAATTCAATTGTTTACATAATCTCAAAATGGCGGCTGTGCGAAATATTTACTGGCATTCTATATCTACGAAACTTTTACAGATATCACCTTGAAATTTTGTACGGTGATAAAGTGCACTGGGACAAGTTAATATATGTAACTTTCATAATCCTGCGAAGTACAAAACGAACATGGTGGCCAAGCGAAATTGAAACATTTTAATAGACTTTTCCCAAGATTTAACTCTCTGTGTGCAGTGAAATGTGGTACAGTGAATAATTTTAAAGTTGACATTGTAGCCCATATTGGATCAACCATTGTAGTTACAATCCCAAACACAAAACCAAAATCAGCACGAGCCTTTAAGGTAACTGGAAAATACTGTGAAATATGCAAGAAAATTAGGAATCTACATCCAGAAGTTTGCAACACCATCCTTCTAGCCATTACCGACATGAAAAGTGTGCACCGTCCATAATGTTTGCATAAACAAACTGGGCAATATTGCAAAACAAACAGCACTGTACCTTAATATCCGCAACTCCATTTCTACACAGGGCATTGCATTCGTACGACTTCACTGAGAATGTTATTGAATGCATTTGTTGACCAGAACGCCTTTCAGGAAGCAGGCATATGGCATTAGATCCACGGAAATTATAATCCAGCTCTCTGTTCAGTAAATGGATTTCTTATGCGAAACTTTTCCGCCAGATGTCATAAATTTTCTATTTGGGACTCAATTGATTTTCCTTCCGTTGATATTCTATACGCATCGGATTTGAAGAATAACTAGTTGATAATACGGTATATTTTAATTTTAAAGCGTTTGTAACAGCCTATTTTGTGTTATTTGACCAAAATAACAAAATGATACCTATGCGCTATCTGCTGGTGCTACTTCAGGATAAACAATGTTTCAAAGCTTTGGGATTCGTTATTGGGTAGTGAACCCGAGGGGGTCATGCTGACTGATATCGAACGTGGATCTCAGAGACTGTGATCTCAGAATAAAGGTTCCACCAGGGAACGAACCCGAGATCTGTTGAGGGAGTTTCATTGTAAAAACCCCTAGAGGAAAGTATATATTTAATCACTGGTGTGATTTCAGTTGATAATGACATTATTTATTAAAATAATGCAGGGAAAAGGAGCGGAATACAGCATTATTGGACTACTTGGAGTAGGCTATGCTGGACTTAGAACGCAGAAGTAGAGAGTTTGACGTTTTACTAATAGGCCCAGAATAGTAGGAGGAGACTCTTGGAGCCGTGTCAATCTCGCTGACCTAGTTAAGTCGTCTGGAAGGGGTCGGGGGGGGGGGGTGAATAATGACCAGGTTCTTCCCCGTTTGAGAAGGAAAATGGGAGTGGGATGAGAAGATCCCAAGGAAAATCATTGATTACTCGTAATTGGAGTAACGCAATGACATGAGAGTTGCACACAGGTGAATCTTTAGCCTGGAGGCTAATCTTAGAGCCTTTAATCTGCGAAATTGACGCATATTTAATGGAGTGCGTAGGGACACAGGACGATGGATGTTCGCGGCTGGGTTTGACGATGTCGCTAGGGATTCCCACTGAAACCGCGTCCCCAAGCCATGGGAAAAGCAATTAATATTAATTAATTGGCCGATCGATCCTTCAGCACGCAGATAGTTCTGGGATCAGTGAAGAAAAAGGTACCCGATGAGCATGGTTTCGAGACCAGAATCACGCTGGGTGAGGAGTTGAGATAGCGCGGGAAATTTAGCTCTACTTTTTGTGTGAAACCAATATAAGGGAGTTGACCCTTAGCAGAAGTCAGTCGTTGTCAGACAGTCGGAGAGAGTAGCAGTTGTTTTTGAACAGACTCGAGCGCGGAACGTATGTCGGTCCGGCTCAGGAAAGGACGCTCAAACAAAGACTTGAACATTTAGTGTTAACCATTATATTCACCGCACATCGTAATGCACCAAGTGAGAAGATAATCATGCAAGGTCATGAAATAATAAGAAGTACGGTAATCAACGAACGTTATCGTGTGAAATGCGTATTACCGAAGTCAAGGAAGGAGGCCCGGACTTCAACTTGGGAAGCCGCGCAGTAAAACCTTTAGAAGGCTTTATTAAGGAAAGTCGTGCCGCAGGTGATGTCAGCAGTACGAACAATGGTTTGTGTTCACATAGGAAGTACCGTGTGATATAAGTTGCAGAACTATTGAAGGTAATAAGCTGTGTAAAAATTATGTACAATGTTAAGCGCAGTGTATAATGTATTGACTGGTTATACATGTCTTATTACGCTGGAATGCGCTTGGAGAAACTTTACGAAGCATTTGGTAATGTCTTAAGAATACCAAATAGTAACGCTTAGGACGGAAATTAGCATATTTATGCAAAGCAGGAAGTTTACCGTAGGATAATTGATAGACTGTTGGTGAATTCCGGAGGCAGATGAACCAGACTTTCAATCAGGAGTTGGTAGGAGCACGGAAGATGCCGTCGACGCCTGCAATTCTGATATTTTGCCGGGAATTTCAACCAATGAAAAGTGTAAAAAGTGACGTGTGTTATGTATAAATCATATGTGAAATATCTTTTAAATTAATGGTATAATAAGTGTCATAAAGTGTCATGTGTTTTGGAAGCAATAGCTTCTTTATAGAAATGAAAAGTGCCGTGCGGTTGGTGAGAGAAATGTATCATAAAATGTGTATATTCAAGATGCAAATGTCGCACTAAATCTGCATATGGCAGGCGACCCGGAAGGATATAAGTGGTTGGAGCCACCGTGATGAGCCTATATATGTGAGTACCCCACAAATTATGATTATGTAGAAGTATAGGCCACTGCATGTAATGTGATTTCAGAATTATAAAGATGCCAGTAAAAATCAGTATTAGGAGGTAGACCCTCCAGGTTTAATTATTATTGTGTTGATTTTAGTAGAGTTGAGATGTTGTTACATCAGTGAGTGGATTAATCGTTACCACTATTAATAATATGGCAAATCAGTTATGTAAACGTAACGTAACGAACGCGGTTGTTCGATTTTTAAGATGGTTAAGTTGTGTCGGATTTTGGTAATTTATGTCAGTAAGAATAATAATAATAATAATAATGAATAATAAAAGGTATGAATGAATACATCAGGAAAAATGTGGTAAGCAAGAAATATTTACGCTAATTGGAAGACTTATCGATCTAAGCAGTAAGATTATACGGTAAGATTACATTAAGGGATTGAGAAAAGAATTTAATATTAAATATATTGTATTAATGGGAATATAATTATGCAAGGAAATGGAAAAGCTTTCTAGTGAATTGAATTTGCAGCTTGTGTAAAAGCTTATAGAGTAATTGATAGATTTCTCTTAATAATTAACGGACGAAGATTATAACATTAGGTCATGGAACCAGGTATTCTATTCGACGTATGAAATCTCGTATGCCGTGGGTATACTGGGATATGTGGTTTGTGCCAGAGTGTAATTAGTGTTGGACCCTAACTCTGATGATGGATATGGAATGTTCCGGGTTCGAATCCTGTGATAGGTGAGAGGAGAACGTTGGACACCTCTGCATTCTATCTGATCGCCCGAGAACTTATTATTGAGTGATTCGGCTCTTGTGAAGCGAATCTTATGACGGCAGCATGTGGGCTGACCACAGCATTTATTTAAGATACCGGTTATCCTACTAGACCAATGTTTTTATGAATCTCGTGCCTTCATGTTGAAATGGACCGATTTGGTGCCAGTTTTTATTATATCCTCAGGGTAGGAATAAATGTTAAAGCTCATCCAATACCTATTTGCATAATATTCAGTTTAAAACCATTGAGATATGTGTGTCACTGTGACCACGGTATTGTCTTTAAAAATAGTAATACTGCTTGGGGAGATGAAGTCCAGGAATCAGGGAGACAAGGGTCGGTTTACAGCTGTGAACAACCCCTACTCCGTTCCATTGTATACAGACAGCTCCAAGGGGCTGGGTCACTAAACGTACCATGAAGGCTAGCGTTTTGAGAGGAATGATTTAAGACCTTGCTTGCATTGCAAGAAACATTGTTATAGTGAGTAATGAAGTCATGTGGTTTAAGAACACATTGGTGATTATAGATCACCCTGATGGTTCATGTTTTTAGCAATCTAACGAATGGTTGGAGGTTGCATTTATTACTGTCACTGACAACTTTTTCAGAAGTTGGTTACTTAACGCCACAGGCTACGCGCGCAAGGGTAGTTTAATAGTACCGTCCGACACAGCGTTAACTAAAGTTTTAAGATGAAATCATAACGGCATGCAGTGGAGCTATATAAATAGAGGAAGTGTAGGGGTAGCTTACATAATTATGGAGTTGCACGTAGACTGTTGTGCGACACCTGAATAGGCTAATGCATGTAAAGCATTTGGTGGGAAGAGAAAGATCAAACACACATGGCACACATAATTGTCAAATTAAGACGAGGTTTAAGGAATAAGTAAATTTTGTGAAATTAAAGAAGTCACATTGGATGACAGAAGAATTAAAGTACAGTTTGTTTCTGAAGTTGTATGTGCATCAGCGCACTAGAGTGAATTGTAAAGTTGATATAAGGGTAAAGGTTTGAGTTATGATATGAGTTTATTATGATGATATTATGTTAATATTAGTGGATTGTGGAAGTAATTTTTGTTTGATTTTGTTTTATGTTTGTTGGGATTGTTTTATTTGTTTGAAGCCATGATTTTATTACTGAATTAAAGTCTTAGAATAGAGTTGTGCCTTATCATTGTAGAGTTGATACCTTTTAGTTTCAAATCCAAAATATGCAACTGCTCAATGGGGGAACGGTACACGCCCGAGTCCTGATGCTGGCGGAGGCGGAAGCATATTTTCCATGGAGATTACTCACATGGGTACAGTAGAGAGCAAATGCTGTGCCCACACAATTCCCCAGAAGAAGAATTCAACCCACAGAATCTCGACAGATATTTGTGAATATTTATGTTAAAACATATAATAAAGTTATAATTATCATCTAACATAAACGGTCGTATGCAACTCGCCTATAATGGTTATAAAGACACTCGTATGGAAAATATAGAACTCGCTTCGCTCGTTCAATAAACATACTCGGGTCTTAGTTATTGCCATTAAAGGCTTGTAGCATAATGTAATATTTCCTCATTATGTGATATAGATGTGCTAGTCTCTGGTGTTGAACAACTCCACTCCACATAGCAATCAGTCGATGTGGAATATTCTGTAATGCTAAACGCGTTCTGTGCGAGGACAGCAATTACACACATCTGTCAGCACTGCTGGGAATCATTTCCATTCACTTGTGTAGGAGTTAGGACGCGCATTCACTGGCCTGGTGTAAAGCATCATTTCAATGGACGGAAGAGTTTGCATATTATACAAACTAACGTTTGAAATAACGATAATAGTAACAAATCCCTTGGCTTCCTTCTGGAATTCCATCTCGTGTTTGGTCACACCTGGGTGTAGTTACGAGGGATGTTCAGATAGTAAGTGTCGTCATTTTTCCCCCAGGGACCCCTTAATGCCAAACTGACAGACCATGAACTATACAACTTGCACCATTTTCGATATTGAGACACATAAATTAGAAATAAAATAAAGGGATCTTGCCTTTCCAATACATGTATTGAACCCTACTCACAGGTACATGTTTCGAAGGTAAATCTCCTTCTTCCTCAGCCTGTACACAAAAATAACAAAGATAAATTACCTTTATAAGAACATACGTTACATGAATAAAGATTTGTAAAATACATAATATGAAGTTCAATTGTTTCCGTTTCTCCTTGGAAGATCTTCCAATTGGATATCCAGGCCTGGGTGCATTAAAAAGCCGCTGAGTCAGGCCGGTGTTGTGAGTCGCTATTTGGTTGCGTCATCGTTTTTCGAACTAGTCTCTATGCTGCCCTTGGAGAACTCATGGCAAAGAAATCAACATAATCCCTGTAGTAGTGCCATGTCCCGCTGTATGTAGTGTGTTTGGGCGTGAACAACAGCAGATGAAATCGTGTCTCAAACAAATATCACTCCTTTGCTTGCCCAAAGACATACTAGGAGAGAAGGGGGAAGGAAATAGAGGACGGGAATAAAAAATTAAGGAAAAATAAATGTGGAATGTTTATGAAGTGCCGATGGCTGTTGTTTCGGGGTGGATGAATGCGAAAAAAGAGAGATATAATCATTATTGAATTTGGAAAATAAATGGTATGAATAGTGGAATACAGCTGATCAATTTATCTATTACTATATAATGCGTCTATTAGTGTTCTGTATAAAATACTGATTTCAAAAACTATTTCATTAAGATTGTGGGAAGGGTTAAATCTCTGTGCTTTGTCCTTCGAAACATGTACCTGTGAGTAGGGTTAAATGCAAGTATTGGAAAGGCAAAATCCCTTTATTTTCTTTCTAATTTATAGTTAGTCAATACGGACCTCAATTACTGGCATTATGAATTGAGAGTGCGGTGGCGTAGTAGGTAGCATGCTGAGCTTCTATGCCCAAGATTGCGGGTTCAAACCCGGCAGAAATCGTCGGAGTTTTAAGAGCTTTAAAATCCCTCAGTATGCCTTCCTTCGGAGGGGAAGTAAAGTCGGCGGTCCCATGTCGTAAATTTATGGCATGAAACCTTCCACTAACTACATTTGTGGAAGTTAAAATTTATAGGTTAGTTTGATAACGCTCTATTACTTCCAACGTTCGCCACCAGGTGCTGACTGCGATGGCATTTAGTAGCCACGTCCGCAGCTAGGTGTCGTGGATGGAAGCATTTGGTGGCAAAAGTAGGAACTACTTGAGAAAGTTAATCCTCTGAATCACAGATAACACACACTAATACAGTCATCACAATTAACACCGGTTATGAGACGGATTCTACACACACCCAAAGTACACGGGGCTACATGACCGCTTTGTCACAGCCCCTAAACTGAGGAACCAACCAACCAACCTTGTCAGAGCGTGCAGTCTGTTTGAAGAAAGCACTCCGGGGTCAGGTTTCCCGGTAGCCATCTTGCGGAACCAAGACATCATAGAGCATGTGATCACCTTTCATCTGTGTGTGTGTGTCCCCGTAATAACGTCACGTGACGATACAAAGCGAGCAGCAGCATGTATCAATCGTCCAACGCTGCCAGTCACATTGCAAACAGTGACATGGAGGCGTCAAACGAAGAACAAAGAGGTGTTGTTCGGTTTCTGACAGCGAAAGGAGTAGGGGGAACGGACCTTCATCGCCGAATGTCACAAGTGTACGGCGAACACTGCATGTCCCTTGCAAGGGTCAAGGCGTGGCACAAGCGCTTCAGGGAAGGACCGGTGTCATTAGCCTATGATGCCCGGTGTGGGGCACCCCCGTGCATTACCGATGACAACGTCCAGCTGGTTGATGCACTCATTACCCAGGACCGCCGAGTGACAGTAAACGCCATAACCGCGAAGGTCGGATTTAGCGTCGGAAGTGTGCACACCATCATGAAGGAACGACTGCACTTGCGGAAAGTGTGTGCCCAATGGGTGCCCCACAGTCTTCAACCACACCAGGAAGCATGTCGAATGCCCCACTGTCTTGGTCATCTGCAGCGCTATGCGAGGGAACGGAATGGGTTCTGGCACGAGTGGTGGCTGGAGATGAGTCATGGTGTCATCACTTCGAACCACAATACAAACGACAAAACCTCCAGTGGAAGCATCCAGGGTCACCACCACCCAAAAAAGGCAAGGCCATCCACACGAGTGAAGGAAAGGTATCCTCCGGCTCGTTACTTTTTGAACGCACCTTATATTACTGATATCAATTTTGTACGGTGATAAAGGGCACTACTAAAAGTGCATCTATGTGACCTTCAAATACCTGTTAAGTACCTCTAATTTAGTTCAATTGTTTACATAACCTCAAGATGGTGGCTGTGCGATTTTTGTTTTCATTTCTTCTATTCGAATCATGCGATCAAAGTTAACGTTTGAATAATGAACCTAGGCAATAATCGTCATCGAATAGTACTTAACTCTATGTCCTACATATATAAAATCCAACATGGCGACCATCCGGAATATTTAGACGGTTCTCAATATCTACGAATCTATTGCAGCAATCAAACTGATTTTTTTAAATGTTGATAGAGGATATGAACATAAGTTCACCTATGGGACTTTCAATAACCTCATCATCATCATCATCATCTTGTACAGTTTCCCCTCCAACTTTCACACAACTCACACTTCCACAATACATCTCCTTCTCTCTGCCTACAGTCCCTTTTTCCATTCCCATGTTTTCCATTGCTTCCCAAACCTTCTCCTTACACACACACTACCATAGGCATTTTTGATGTCCAGGAAGGCTATCAACAGATCCTCTCCGAATTCGTAGTGGTGTTCCTGGAGCTGTCTCACTGAAAATATGAGATCCACTGTTGATCTCCCAGGTCTGAATCCATACTGCTCCTCTCTCAATTCTCTCTCCACTTTGGCTCGTATTCTACATTCTAATATCTTTTCATATATCTTGGCACAGTGAGGTATGAGTGTGACTCCCCTGTAATTTCTGCACTCCATTCTTAAATATTGGGAAAATTAATCCTTTCTTCCAATCTTCTGGAGTCTTTTTCTCCTTCCATACCACCCTCATCACACGGTACAGCCACTGTTTCCCAACCTCCCCTGCTGCCTTCACCATTTCAGCACTCACTTCGCCCTTCCTCCTTTCATCTTGTCTATAGCCATTTCCAGTTCTCTCCAAGTCAGGCCCTTTTCCATTCCTGTGTTGTCTTCTCCATCTTCCAATACGTTGTCTTCCTCCCTATGACCATTTGGATTCTGCAAATCCTCAAAGTACTCTTTCCACACTGCCTTGAGGTCTCTTTGTTGTGTACCTCATTTCCGTTTTTGTCCACAATTACCACATCCTCTCGCAGACCTCCCATCCCATAAAGTACTTGCTTATTTTCTCTGCTGTCTTCCTCGATCATCTCTGTCCACTTTACCATCCACTTCTTCCTCTCCTCTGCGACAATCTTGTTTGCTTCTTTCTTCTTTATCTTATAAGCTTCCCTTGTTAGATCAGTTCTTTCCTGGAACCACACTCTGAAAGCCTTGTTCTTCCTTCCCACAGCTTATTTTACTCTCTCATTCCACCATGTTGTCTCTTTACACCGCTTTCTGTTGCTTGTTCTTCAACATACTGGCACTGCAGATTCCACCATTGTATTTTTGAATTGCTTCCATTCCTCTTCCCCTGTTTTTCAATAACCTGGTGAGCACAAATCCAACATGGCGGTGACGCGAAATTTATATACTTAAATGGAAGTTTCTCGCGATTTAACCATCCGAATACAGTGAAAATAGGTTCGGTAAACGCTTATACAAATTTAAACCCACTGATATCTAATATATTTAAATTGTTTTCATAACCACAAGATGGCGGCTGTGCGAAATTTTAAAATCTCGTTGTGTCCTAATCATGTGATTGAAGTTTGAATAATACACCTACGCAATAATCTTCATGTAATTGTGCAAAACTCTATGGCCTATACGCGTACGCTGATGACATAGTAATTGGCTCTAAAGACGTCACAAAACTCCAAAACACATTAACACAAATGGAACAATGGTGCTCCAATCACAAGTCAGAAATCAACGTTTCAAAAACAGTAATGATGGTATTTAGGAAAGGAGGGAAGGTTCCAGATGCGATAGAAATTATCATCAAGAGGAGGAAAATAAACATTGTAACGTAATTCAAATATTTGGGTATCACGCTCCAAACAACTGCTAAATGTTTCACATATCATGTGATAGAGAAATCAACGCAAGCAGTACGGGCAATGCATGAAATTAGATACTTGAGAATCCTCAGCTTAGAGACAGCAATGGCTCTGTTCAGAAATACAATCATGTCTATTCTAATATATGGCATTGTAGTCATTTGGCAACACCTAACAGAAAAGAACCTTTCCTCACTAGAAAGAGTGAAGGCATTATTCATTAAAAAAAAGCAATCGGAGTGTCAAAAACTACCAAGTCACGATTCGTCTACCTCCTGGCACGAGAATCATTTCTTTTAGAAGACCTTAGAAACTATTTACCTCTACCAAATACCAGAGCCTCGGAACAGCTACTAACATCATTGAAGAAAAAAACGAGAAGACATACCACAAGAATTTTATGGAATTTTTTGAAGAAAGGTTCTTTTCTGTTAGGTGTTGCCAAAGGACTTCAATGACATATTTTATTTTAAAACGGTGTGTATAGCATACACACTTATATGCAGTGGTTTTGTGTTATAAGAAGCAACAGCGTAGTTTTGCTCTGTGTTAATCATAAGTTTGTGAACAAGCATAGATTTTATAAAAGATCTTTACTAGAGAGCGATATCATTTACCAGAAGACCTTGAAATTGAAAGTGAAGATGTGGCAGATGCTACTGAGAATGATGGAAGTTCAGGTGATGATGAAGTTACTACTAATAATAGTAGTACCTCACTAGATCGGGAAGAGTTTACCTTTCAGAACTAAGAAGCAATCTAAACGGTGTTTTGCTAATGTTATTCGCCACGCACAAGGGGTAACACCTCTAGGGAAAATATCAGACATCCTTGAATCGTCTGAGAACTTGTTAAATGCATACTGAAACATTCTATTGAGGAGGCTGCACGAAAAGGTGTTACTTCCATAAATGGTAAGGATTTTAAGTATTTTCAGAAGTTAGAATTAAGTGCAATAGTTTATACTAATTTCAACAAATATATCAATATCATCATCTTCATTTCCCCTTTTCCAGCTGACACTGGCTGGAGGCAAATATGGTTCCTCTCCACTTTGTGCTGTCGTTCCACCATTCCTCTTCCGACACAGTGTTCCAATCCAGGTTCCGTTTACTAATACTATTCTCCACTGAGTCTATCCAACGCATTCTTGGTCTTCCCCGTCCTCTCTTCCCCGTCATCCGGCGTTCCAGTGCTCGTCTTGGTAGCCTTACTTCATTCATCCGTTTGACATGTCCAAACCATCTCAATCTGTTTTGCTCCAGTTTGTCATTTAGTTTCTGTACTCCCAGTTCTTTCCGTATATCTTCATTTCTCACTCTGTCCCTCCTCGTTTTCTGGACCATACTTCTCAGGAATCTCATCTCAGCTGCTTGTACTCTGCTCTCATCCCTCTTAGTCATTGTCCAAGTTTCGGCTGCATATGTCATTATAGGAACATAATTTGCTTTGTACATAACTTATTTAGCCTTAATTGATATATCCTTGTTCCATACAAGTCCCCGTAGCTGTTGGTAGGAAGCACTCCCGAGTTGTATTCTTCTGCTAATTTCCAAATGTAGTCTTCCATCTTCAGTCAGTTCACTTCCCAAGTATTCTTAGTGTTTCACTACTTCCAATTCCTTATCTCAGACTTTGATTACTCCTTTTCCTTCTTTCTCATCTCTACTGCTCATCCCCACTGTTTTACTCTTCACCACATTTATCTTCAATGCCCATTGCTCAATCTTATCATTTATTTATATATCAATATCATCAATAATTAACAATAGTTTAATGCAGCCATTGGCCATAACATACAACTTATTTTCTATAGATACAATCGCATGATTACTATTTAAACATTGTAAATTAGTCTTGATCTCTGCTGTACTCCAACAGTGATTTCGTTCTTTTGGAACATTCATCAAAATGGTATCGTTACACAATTTGCATACGCATTCTTGTAAAGGGCCGTGAAAGTCTGTTCTGATGCAAAGTTTATGGTGATATCCCCGTATCCCTGCGCTGCGTGTTGTGACGATTGGTCCGGTCCAATTGAATGCGTATTAAGTGAAAGAATTTGGTGGGCAGATGTTGCTCCCCTTGTTACTCCATGTGACAGAAAAGAGGTTGGTGTTTGTAGGGTTAACGAGTAGTTGCAATTTATTGTTCGACAGATTTCAAGATATCTCGTGATGTGCTAAAAGATCGAAACAACATAATAACATGGAGCAGTTTGTGTGACGTACGTAGTTAACCAGATGGTGCCGTGAACAAGGAAGTAATTATCAGCCGCAATTTACTCTCCGACAAGTCCAAGTTATCGTCCATGGAGAATAAAAATTGCGTGAAGTGTGGGAGAGCGTCTCGTAAAACGTGAGCTGAATAAGGTGAAGAGGCAGTTATAAGAGGTCGATAGAGAAGGACACCAAATTCTCTCGACCATTATTTACACTTTCGGGGAGTTAATAATGACAGCACAATTCCCTAGGTTTTATAACATTCACTTCCTGTCTTTATCTTATGAGCCTCCTCTTCCCATATTCTCCGTAAATAGCGCGAGGGAGAAGCACGCCAATAACAAGTGAGAGCAGTGGGCCGCAGTAAACCTGCCCTTATCATCAAATATAACAGCACACATGTGTTGTGGCATTTAATGGTGGAGTGTTATTTATTGTTGAAATAATAAGGAAGGAAGGGCAGCGTTCTTTATTAATTGATATATTAATGTTATTATTTTATTTAATGTTATCTGTAAAATTTATATTTGCTTCATTACTGGTCAAGTTTCTTTTTGTCTTGATTTCTTTGTTATTTTATTTAGTTTAGTTTTGGTATTGTATATTTTAGTTCAATTAAGTTAGTGTATTCTTGGTTAGTTTATTTCACTTAAGTTTAGTGTAATTTTGTTTAGTTTAGTTTAGTGTAGTGTAATTTTGTTTAGTTTAGTGTAGTGTAATTTTGTTTAGTTTAGTTTTGGTTTTGTTATGTTTAGTTTCTGTTATTTTAATATAATTTAGTTTAATTTGTTTTTTTCTAAATGTAACGCATTTTTGCTGCAAATTGTACCATAAAAGTACTTATGATAGATTTATATCGACACAGATTAATTTCGTAGAAGCTTGTATATCAGTCAATAATTTATTTATTTATTTGGAAAATCCTACGGTTTTCCCATGTTGAAAAACCAGATCCCGTGAGAGCTATTATGTTAAGCAATATTTACTGTGGTTAGAATCTGGTTGGGTGACTGGTTTCTTGCCACCACGTGCTGTTGGCGGGGGGAAGGAAAGATGGATTGGAAGGATGATGCTGATGATAATTGTTGTTTTAAGGGACCTAACATCGAGGTTATCAGCCCCTAATAGTTTGGGTGATAGTGAAAGATGAGATGAGAATGAAAACTATAACTAATACTAACTACAGACTTACAAACTAGAAGAAGAAATGGTAAACAAATAAAGGATAAGGCAAATAAAGGACAGGAAGAAAAGAAATGCCCTCAACCCTCAAAGAATGGGGATTGAGGGACTTGGAAGTATGGAGAGTCATGAAAGGCACATAGGGAAGCGAAAGAGGAAGAGGGCCTGTCCAAAGAAGGGAACAAAATTGACCCAGCTCACGAATCCCTCGGGGTCGCCAACTCCCAAACTCACCAGCCGTGATCCCTTGAGGGTGTACACAATCCAGGGTGCATGCACCAGAAGTCCCTTGAGCAGAAGGCAGGAGGTAACATGAAAAGAAAAAGAAGGCTGACCCCTCGAAGAATGAGGAATCAGGAAAGATAAGAGAAGGGCCAATTAAGGAGGGAAAGGAAGAGACTCCCTAAGCCTCGGATACTGTAGTGCGTTCGGGGTCGGAAGAGAACAAGAGTTGAGCAAGGGAAGTCGATAGGAAAGATGACAGGGAGGAGCCCGGCACAAAGTAATTTGGAAGTAATGCCGGACTCCCGTGGTCGCCAACCCACGTCCCACAAGGTGTGAGCTCCTGGGAGACGGACTGGAAGTAGCTGACCACCTACCGTAAATAAAGATCACGTCACTCCGAAGTGAAAACCAGCCAACGGTGTCATACTAGGTCAGAATCGTCTTTAAGAGAGTTTGTGAGGTGTTTATCCCATCAATTACATGCCCATGTTTAATGACATGATATTACAGTAGATTGCGCCTCAATTACAAGAGAATTGCTCGTTATTACTTACAAATGTCTCAATTTTAACTCCGTGGGTAATTAATTTCTCAGAAGATAGGAATTAATTATTCTCCATTTTCATTGGAGCTTGGTCCTTAAAGTTCCTCTCTCGGGATTTGCTATTAATGTCAACTCTCCAACGAAACATTTATCTCATTTGATCCATCCTTTGATTGATCACTCTAAGGGTCACTTTTCTAAATATTCATCTCCTGACATGTATAGTCACAAAATCCATTTCGAATTTATTTGCGATATCAATCAGAGTATGTAGGGAATATGGTATGAAGATCAGCATTTCAAAGACTAAGGTTATGTCGGTAGGGAAGAAACGCAGGAAAATAGAATGGCACGTAGGAAGTTTAAATTGAAGCAGGTGGAACATTTTAAGTAGAGAGAATTCTCAGTATGGGTGAAGAAAGTAGAGGTGTTGAAAAGCCAATGCAGTGGGTTCTAAGTTGCAATCTACAGCATTCTGCAAGGAAGAAGTTAGCGTCGCGACGAAACTCCCCCTACATCGCTGAGTATTTAGACCAGGCCACTGTAACGCGTGCACTTAGTGCTTGCGCGCCCCGGTGCTGCACCGAGCAGCACTGGTGCTTTCCCCTCCCTCCCCTCTTTCCACCCCGTGTAGTGGCGGTAGCACAGTCAGACTTGGATGATGAGCAATGGATCGCTTTCATGAAAGACGTCACGGGGTAGCCTGAGGCGCGCTGATTTGCCCAGCCCCATTCACCAAACAACACTACTCTCGCCTCGCTAAGCGCTGGCACTACACCTGGTCTAGGCTGACCTTGCTCTATGGAAGTGAGAGCTGATATGAGGGTAGCTGGGAGCAATGGCAGGAAGGTGCTCGTAATGGAGAGATAAAGGCTAAGTTAGAAATGAGCCACTCAGTTGGTGGGGTCATTTGGGGGAGGAGAGATTACCTAAGAGGTTAATGAGTTCGGCTGTAGAGGGAAAGAGAAGCAGGGGTAGACCTAGGAGGCGATGGTTATATTCAGTGTTGAATGGTTTCAAAGCGAGAGGTGTAGAAGCAGGAGGCGACTTGTTCACAAACAGAGGCTTGCAGACTAAACAGGACACTGAAAGGCAAAACGGTCTCAAATGGAAATATACCGTATGTATATCAATCAGATTGTTAAACAAAGCTATTATTATTATTATTATTATTATTATTATTATTATTATTATTATTATATCTACGATATGAGCGGTACAGGTAAATCAGGGGTGGGTAAACGTTAAACGACTACGGCCATCTTGTTAGGTTAAGTTAGGTTAAGTTAAGCTACGGCCGCCATCATGTTAAGTTAGGTTAGGTTAGGCTAGGTTAAGTTAAGCTATGACCGCCATCATGTTAAGTTAGGTTAGGTTAGGTTAGGTTAAGTTAAGCTACGGCCGCCATCTTGTTAGGTTAGGCTAGGTTATGTTCTAAGCTACGGCAGCCATCTTGTTAGGTTAAGTTAGGTTAAGTTAAGCTACGGCCGCCATCTTATTAGGTTAGGCTAGGTTAAGTTAAGCTACGGCCGCCATCATGTTAAGTTAGGTTAGGTTAGGCTAGGTTAAGTTAAGCTATGACCGCCATCATGTTAAGTTAGGTTAGGTTAGGTTAGGTTAAGTTAAGCTACGGCCACCGTCTTCTTAGGTTAGGCTAGGTTATGTTCTAAGCTACGACAGCCATCTTGTTAGGTTAAGTTAGGTTAAGCTACGGCCACCATCTTGTTAGGTTAGGCTAGGTTAAGTTAAGCTACAGCCGCCATCATGTTAAGTTAGGTTAGGTTAGGCTAGGTTAAGTTAAGCTATGACCGCCATCATGTTAAGTTAAGTTAGGTTAGGTTAAGTTAAGCTACGGCCGCCATCTTGTTAGGTTAGGCTAGGTTATGTTCTAAGCTACGGCAGCCATCTTGTTAGATTAGGCTAGGTTATGTTAAGCTACGGTCGCCATCTTGTTAGATTAGGTTATTTTTATAGGTTATGTTAAGCTACGGCCGCCATCTTGGATTTCCACTTGTGGAGAGGTGGCGGTGGTATTTGAACCGATTCAAAACCACTAGTATTATTATTTTATCTTACCGGTACGATATGAGCACACGAAGAGTGGAGTGCCCCCACACAGTTTGATCCACGCCAGCCACAAATCACTCGGGACTTCAATTTGCTCGTTTCCTCCAATTTCCTGTGGAGACCCGGGAGAGTTCAGCTCACATCACACAATTATTATCCCGGTAATGACTCGGTCCACCGGGAACAGCTCGGCCAGGAAGATTCTCTTCACTGTTATTATAAATACTAATGCTAATACTTAGGGAAATTATCTAACCCTCAGGCCTCAAGCGCGTTGTGAACAAAGAGAGACCCTGCAGAATCACATGGAACAGGTACAATGAGAATCCCAGCCCCCGTAAAGCAAAATTACGACATTACAACAAACCTTAGGCACTACACTGATCGTTGGAGGCAGATCACTAATTAAAGATGTACAGCAACCAGAAAGAACAAGTAGTTCCCTGATGAACTAAAGAGTTTAACATTCATGCCAATCTATACAGACGATCTAGAATAATGGCGAAATCAAGTTGGTAATACTAACATTTCTAAGTACTGCAGTTTAAAATACACCTGAAATAGTGCTGCCTAATAGAGCCTATATTGCATTTATAGACTATAACAAAGCCTTTGACTCCGTGGAACACACATATGTTCTAGAGGCTCTAGAGAACCAAAACATACAGAAAAGGTATATCAGACTTCTAGCAAAAATCTACGAGAGTAGCCAGGCAAAAATACGGACATAAATGGAGGGAAAACACTTCGTGCTAGAGAGAGGAGTGAAACAAGGAGACCCCCTCTCACCAAAACTATTCACTTACCTGCTAGAAAACCAATTCCGGAAAATGAAATGGAAAACAAGACACGGCATCAACATAGATGGACAAAACCTGACACACCTACGGTTTGCAGACGACATCATACTCATGGCAAAATCTGCATCAGACTTAGAACAAATGGTAACGGAATTAAACAAGGTCAGCAAAGAAGCTGGCCTAACCATGAACCCGAGTAAAACGAAACTGATGACAAATGCGACAGAAAAACCAGGAAACCTTGACGGTGACACATTAGAGTATGTCCAGGACTATACATACCTAGGTCAAAACATTTCATTCCATAACAATACGGAGAAAGAAATCAAAAGAATAATTGGGCAAGCATGGAAAAAATTCTGGTCCTTGAAGTTTAGGAGATAAATCTCAGAAACTAAGTCTGAAAACACAAGTTCTAGAGAAATGTGTAATTCCAGTAATGCTGTATGGATGTCAAACATGGTCACTAACTCCACAGCAAAGAAAAACGCTCCAGATAATCCAACGCAGGATGGAACGTAAAATCCTCAATATCACGCTGAAAGACAGAATAAGGAACGAGGTGATAAGTAGAACAACCAGTATTAAAGGCGTCATCAACACAGCGGACAGACTAAAATGGAAATGGGGAGGCCACGTAGCGAGGGTGGAGCATAGGAGGTGGAAGCACAGACTAACGATGTGGGACCCCAGAACCGGCAGGAGAAACGTAGGAAGACAGAGGACACGCTGGGCTGACACATTCAAGAAATTTGCCGGACCGCAATGGACAAGAAGAGCAAGAGTCAGACAAGAGTGGAAGACCCTAGAGATGATCCTTTTCAAAACATAGTATATGCAAGGAAAGGAAAGGAGCAACTCGGTGCAACATAGTGAACCCTTAAATACAAAAGCGATAATGTATTGAGGACAGTTAAAACACCACTAAAATAAAGTAAATGTGCTAGAAACATTAACAATTTTTCAAATATTAGATATAAGAACAAGAATACATAACATAGAGAATACTGTAACTAGGTTAGGAATAGATATATCAATAGCTATACGAACAATTCAAGAACAGAGACTAACATGCCAGAAAAGTGCACCACTACTGTCAACCAAAATATTATGTGTACTCGAGTTTGAAGGTTGTTTGTGAAGTAACCAATAGACCTACATTAAATCCAATAACATCATCGTTTTCTTCGTTCTATTTTACGTTAGTTTATGTAGGTTTGTAATTTGTAATTTATATTTTAATATTTTTTATCGCAGTTGAAACACAAAAAGTGCCCGTTTTTAAGCGTGTTTCAACCATGCGTCACATTTAAGAATTATTATCTCACAAACCCGTCATCAGATCAAATTCAAATTTTAACACAATATACATTGGAATGTTGTATAACTGGTTTATTAATTTCCAAATTTTGTGTTCACCAGCTAGCCGCTCCGGGAAATGCTGTACAGCGTTGCTGATATGACGCCCATCACTTCCGAGCGAGGCTCGCCATGACGCGTGATGGAGCCCATCTTGGCAACGTTGTACAGCTTTCACCGGAGCGGCTAACTGGTGAACCATGTCTTAATTCCCCGTACAAGTACAAACCAATATAAAATAAGTGAATTCATTTACGTGTTTCACAATATTACAGCATACCTTTTTGATGTATAAGGATTATAAGACGACCATGAACTACATTTTCAAACCACCCCGAGCCGAGAAAAAGTTACCTTACATAAATGATAACAACTTTGGTTTTTGGACACACAAAATTTTAAAATTAATAAACCAGTTATAAAACATTCCAATGTATATTGTGTTAAAATTTGGATTCGATCTGATGACGGGTTTGTGAGATAATAATTCTTAAATGTGACGCATGGTTGAAACACGCTTAAATGCGGGCACTTTTTGTGTTCCAACTGCGATAAAAAATATTAAAATATAAATTACAAATTACAAATCTACATGAACTAACGTAAAATAGAACGAAGAAAACGATGATGTTATTTGATTTAATGTAGGTCTATTGGTTACTTCACAAATAACCTACAAACTCGAGTGCACATAATATTTTGGTCGACACTTGGTGCCTCACTTCTCTTTAGGGCTGCTCACCTAATGAGTGTAATGGAGCAATATCCCTGCCTAGGCAGGAGGCCATTGCCCTTAGGGGATTAAAGGGCTGTATTTATTATTATTTATTATAATAGAGTAACTTACTACAGTTGGCAGTCCAGGTGACCCTGAATATACCCTTAGTTCCATCTCTTAAGGTATGCACATACAAAATTTGGTTGAAGTCTAATGGATAGAATGGACGTTACATGCTGTTTGATATTGGATTTTTCAGAGCGCGTGAAATCATGTTGGGAACAATGTCATGCATGTGATGCTCAGAATTAATCTGAAATATTACGATGTATAATAGTGACAATTTTGGCTGAAAAACATTCGTTAGTTTAAAAGTTACATGTAATTAAAAATTGAAACTATCAGAAAGCTTAGAATCATGTTGGCAACACTTAGGTATATTAGTTACTCCAAATTAATCTAGATTGGCAGGTATTATACATGTGCAAAGTTTAGAACTGATGGCTTGCATTATTTCTGATATATTGATATTAGGATTAAAGATATAGAGATAACATTTCTTAACAGTTAGCAGCCCTGCTGGTTCCTACGAATACTTATAGTCATACTTTTATGGTACAAAAAGCACAAACGAAATTTTGTTGTAATCCATTTGTTAGTATAGAAGTTATATGCATTTAAAAACTGGACCTATGAGCAGGCTAAGAATCGTGTTGGTAGCAATGATATATATACGTTACGCCGTACTAAGGTAGAATGTCAAATACTATAAGTGTGCAAAGTTTAGAGCTGTTGGCTTGCATACTTTCTAATAAAGTATATTGATATTAGGATTAAAGCATAGAAAGAACATTTATTAACAGTTGGCAGCCCTGGTGGCTCTTTAGTATACACACAGTCTGTTGTAGTACACATAGTGCATACGAAATTTAGTTGAAATCCAATCGATAGTATAGAAGTTATATGCATTTGGAAATAGGATTTATCGGCAGGCTTAGAATCGTGTTGGCAACACTGGCATGTATGGACTTCTGAAAATTAATTTGGAATGTTATTATCTATATGTGTGCCAATTTTGGAATAGTTTCAATGCATAACTTCTGAAATATCCAACATATAGCTCAAGTTTCAATTGCGATTTTTCAGCAGTTGGTAACACTGACGTCAATTTCAAATATGGCCGTGCAATATTCAGGTATATATCTTTGCTCTTACCAAATTTGGTTTTAATAGCTGCAGCCATTTAGGAGTTGATAGGGGGGGGGGAGCACACACAGCCAGACAGACAGAAGGACAGACAGACACACATTTCTCCGGATTGATCTCATAAGTCTACTTTTTTCTCATTTTTGCGAAATGAGGAACGTAGGCTAAAAAGTTTTGAGGAAGGTTTTTGACCCAGTTTGTTCTAAGGGAATTAGGATGAAAAGGAAATCCCAGAAGCCTTATCAGCATTTGAAGAAAATCTCGGACATTTCGGGAAAAGACGTTTGACATTTTATGGACACATTCTCAGAATAAGACTGACTCAAAAAATTCAAAACCTTACTCTCTCAGTGAAAGCTAAGAACATCAGGAGGCTTCGGTAGCGTAGTGGGTAGCATGCTGAGCTTCTATCGCGGGTACAAACCCAGCCGATGTCGTCGGATTTTTAAGAGCGTTAAAAAAACTACGAAATGTAAATATCTTTAAATGCCAGGACTCGACCTCACAAACGACAATGAACTCTTTCAGAATTCATACAGGACAGCGAGCGAAATTTAAATATTCAAAAGTAACTTTCTCGCGATTTAACTTGGTTCGGAAAATGCTTATACAGTTTCCAATCCACTGATATCTAATTTATGTCAATTATTTCATAACCAAATAGAGAAAGAAAGAAAGAAAGAAAGTAAGAAAGAGAGTAAGAAAGAGAGTAAAAAATAAAGAAAGAAAGAAAGAAAGAAAGAAAGAAAGAAAGAATGAAACAAAGACAGAAAGAAAGGAAGAAAGAGAGGAAGAAAGAAAGGAGGAGAGCAAGAAATAAAGAAAGAGAGAAGAGAGAAATGAGGGAAGAAAGAGAGAAAGAAAGAAAGAGAGGAAGAAAGAAAATAAGAAAGACAGAAGAGAGAAAGAGAGAGTAAGAAATAAAGAGATAAAGAAAGAGAGAAAGAAAGGGAGAAAGAGAGAAAGAAAGAAAGAAAGAAAGAAAGAAAGAGTGAAAGAAGGAAAGAGAGAAATAGAGAAAGAGAGGGAGAGAGAAAGAAAGAACGAGAAAGAGATAAAGAAAGAGAGGAAGAAAGAGAAAAAGAAAGGGAGAAAGGAAGAGAGAACGAGAAAATGAGCAAGAAAGACAGAAAGAAAGAAAGAGAGCAAGAAGAAAGAGAGAAGGAAAGAAAGAAAGAAAGAAAGAAAGAAAGAAAGAAAGAAACAAACAAACAAACAAACAAATAGAGTAAGAAAGGGAGAAAGAAGGAATGAGAAAGAGATAAAGAAAGAGACAAAGAAAGAACGAGAAAGAAAGGGACAAAAGAAGAGAGAAAGATAGAACGAGAAAGAACGAGACGAAGAAAGAAAGAAAGAAAGAAAGAAAGAGAGAAAGAACGAGAAAGAGAGGAAGAAAGAAAGAAGGGAAGAAAGAGAGAAATATAGAAGAAATAGGAGCAAACAAATGCTCAAGAATAAAATCAGCAACACATTAGGAATATCAAAGAATGAACTCCCGTTCAAAGATCAGAGATTCAATTCCTAGCCGGACTCATATCGCTGACGTTTAATATATTGTTGCTGTAAGAGTATAAAAAGGAATCACTCCGCCCTTTCCTCCCAATCAGAGCGAACAAGTGTTCAGGGCTTCCCCGAGCATGACAGGGCTTTTATCAAATACTGTGTAATATATAGCGAGGTCTGGCTCGTTATTGGAGTTCAGCATCCAATCAGCAACTCGCTGGGGACACTTGGCACTGTACAATAACATACATCAACATTACATGGCGCAGGATTATAAAGTACTGGATAATGCAGCATCTAGGACACGGTGTGACTCCTCCAAGTCCAAGATTCTCACGCATTGCTGCAGAAAGCTGTTGCCGTTTGACGCCAATTGCATTCGAATCGACAATTGTTTACAGCAATTAGCAAATATTTCAATTAACAACCCAGGTAATGTAATGTAATGATGAAAATCAACAAATGTAAAACAAAAATATTGGAATGCAGCCAAAAGAAATGAGAAAGCCCTCTGGACGTCCCAATTTGGCAGGTGAAAATCTAAAGGAAGTAAGAGACTTCTGCTACGTATTAAGAAATATAACCAGTGATTGACGAAGCAAAGAGGATATAAAAAGTACGTTGGCTCAGTCAGGAAAAGCATTTGAACATAAAAGAAATAAATTTTGAAAGCCCTTGACTGAGGCGTGGCGCTCTATGGAAGTGACACTTGGACTGTTGGCGCAGCGGAAAAGAGTAGGATTGAAGCATTTTAAATGTGGTGTTACAGGGGAATGATGAAGAGGTATTAGGACGAGTGAGAGAGGAGACTGCTAATGAAGAGAAGAGATAGGTTGGTGGGACATATACTAAGACACCCAGGAATATAAACTTCGTTATGGAAGGAAGGGTTGAAGAGGGGAACTGTAGGGGTAGATCACGGTTAGAATATGTTAAACAGTTAGCCTCGGTTATAAGATGCGGTAGCTATGTAGAGATCAAAACACTTAGGACAGGGAGTCATGAATATCTGCATCAAACCAGTTAAAAGACTGAAGACTCGAACAAATAACAAACAAGGTATCTCCGGCAATACGCGAATATTTATTAAACATCGTCTAAGGAAGAAGATACTGTTAAATAACGCAAATTTAATTCCTGACCGCAAAAAGAGATAATTCTTTTGAACAATAGATAATTATTGAAAAACATAAACAATATTTTTGAAAATGTAAAATACTGCAGAAATTGCAAAGAAAGTGATAAGAAACTTTTTATGTTTTATGTTCGTCTATAGAAAGGGCATTAAGATGTTAAACTTCCTATCTGACTTTTTACGGGTTTTCTGTAAATTGAGATTTAAAACTCCCTCTTAGTGCCAGGTAAAGGTGAGGTCTAAAAGTGCTAGGCTGTTTTAATGGAAAATGTAGGCTTTCAGAAAAGAATATGTATATCCCCCGTATTTAAACATACGAAAGTGAAATTTAGTCACGGAGTGCAAAACATAGCTATCTAAATTCAGAAAAAAATTCAGATCATTATTAGACTTATCTCTTTCTTTATGAATTAATTAATTAATTAAAATAATTTCTTCGGTAAAATAAAAATTTGTAAGTTTGATTATTCCTGTTACACAGGCTTATAAATGGAGCAAAAATGAACACTGGAGAGCACACATACATAACAAAAGAACCAGGCAACGCAGTATTTTTAGTTTAAAACATATCAGCAGGGGTGTCAAGAATACAAAAATTCTAAAATCTAGCATATTCATAAAATACACCAAGAATGGCAAGCACTCAAATAAATAAAATAAAAATAATGACAGTGAAAATAAATAAATAAATAAAT